>OY728139.1:1178029832-1188029832 GCA_963277665.1 Viscum album
GGGGAGTGGGGGCTGGGGGGGGGGATTTTTTAGGGTGGGTGGGAGGATGTCCAAGGAAAGTTGGGGGGGGGGGCTATCCATGGGGAGGTTGGGAGTGGGAAATGAGGGTGCTGTTTGGGGGATGGGGGGGGGGGGGCTATCCACGACCGGGTTGGGAGTGGGGGATGAGGCTACTGTCTGAGGGTGGGGGGAGGGGGGTGTTCTGAGGAATGTTTGGGGGGGGGGGGGGGGTTGGGAGTGGGGGATAGGGGAGTTCTATATGTGGGTGGGGGGGGGGGGTGCTGTCCGGGGTGTGTGTGTGGGGGGGTGGGGGGCTATCGGGGGGTGTCCGAGTGTGGGGGGCTGTCGAGGGGGTGGGGGGTGATGTCCAGGGGGGTGGGTGGGCGGTGTTTAGGGTGAGTGTGTGTGGGGGGGGGGAGCTTTCCAAGGGTAGTTGGGGGGGGGGGGTGTCTGGGGGTGGTCTGAGGTGAGTGTATGTGTGTGTGTTTGTGGGGGTGGGGGGGGGGGGGGGTTGGGTGGGCTTTCCGAGGGTGGGGGGGGGGGGGGCTATTCGGGGTGAGTGGGGGGGGGAGCTGTCTGAGGGTAGTTTTTTTAGGGGGGGTGTCTGGGGGTCCCAGGTGAGTGTGTGTGTGTGTGGGGGGGGGGGGGGGGGGCTGTCCATGGGTGGGTTAGGAGTGGGGGACTAGGGGGGTGTCTGAGGGTGGATGAGAGTGGGGGTGGGGGGATGTATGAGGTCTGTGTGTGTGTGTGGGGGGGTCTGTCTCAGGGGAGTTTTTTGGGGGAGGGGTGATTTATAGGGGGAGGGGTATTGGGGGCTATCTGGGGTGGGGGTTTTCTGGGGGAGTGGGGGGGGGGTGCTATTCGGGGGTGGTCCGGGGTGAGTGGGGTGTGGGGGGGATGTCCACAGGGAGGTTAGGAGTGGGGGCTGGAGGGGGGGGAGTGTAGGGGGGATGATATTTGTGGGGGGGGGGGGGGCTTCCTAGGGAGGTTATGAGTGGGGCTGTCTGGGGGGGTTGGGAGTGGGGGCTGTCCGTGGGTGGGGAGGCTATCCGAGGGGAGTTTGGGGGGGGGGGGGGGTAGTGTGGGGGATGAAGGGGGTTGGGAGGGGGGATATTCAGTACTTAACATTACTCTATATAGTTCAATGTTTAGTGAATGCATCCGAATGGTTGTCCAGACCTCTTTTCAAACCACCTCATCATGTACGAGCAACACAATAGGTCCCTATTAGAGTAGATTAGAGAGTTTAATGGTCTAATGTCAAAATTGGGATAATGGACAATTGAATAAATGGATACTTGGCCAATTAGCCAAATTTCCAAACGTCCAAACATCTTAATGTCCTAACGCCCTAATGGTCTAACGACCTAACACCCTAATTCCCTAACGAACGAATGGAAAATTGGCCAAATGGACTGCTGTCCTAATTATCCAATGTCCTATTGGCCTAATGGAATATTATCCAATTAGTCTATTGTCCTAATGACCAAATAGCCTAATGACATATTAGACTATTGGCCTAATGGCCAATTGTCTAAATGGATACTTGGCCAATTGGCCAAATTAAAAAAATTCCCAAATGGCCAAATGCCCTCATGGCCTAATGTCTTAATGGCCTAACACCCTAACATCAAAATGCCCAAATGGCCAAATGACCTAATGAAAAACACCCTAAAGACTAAACACTCTAATGAACTAACACCCTAATGCCCTAACGCCCTAACGTCGTAACACCCTAACACCCTAATAGCCTAACAGCCTAACAGCCCAATGAACTAACAATGGCCAAACGGCCCAATGGGCCAACGACCTAATGGCCTAATGGAAAATTGTCTAAATGGACTACTATCCTAATTACCTAATGTCCTATAGGCCTAATGTCCTATTAGGGTATTGTCCTAATGGAATATTATCCTATTGGCCTAATGACCAAATGACCTAATGGAATAATAGCGTATTAGCCTAATGGCTAATTGGCTAAATTGAGACTTGGCCAATTGGAAAAATTCCCAAATGACCAAATGTCTAAACACACTAATGGCCTAACACCCTAATGGACTAACAACCCAAGGGTCTAATGGAAAATTGTCCAAATAGAATACTTTGCTAATTACCTAATGTCCTATTGGCCTAATGGAATGTTAGACTATTGAGCTAATGACTAAATGACCTAATGGCATATTAGACTATTGGACTAATGACCAATTGGATAAATGGAGACTTGTCCAATTGTTCAAATTACCAAATGCGCAAATGGACAAACACCCTAATGGAAAAACCCCCTAATGTCCTAACTCACTAACGACCTAATGTCCTAACGGCCTAACGGTATAACGTCCTAACACCCTAACGCCCTAACGTCCTAATTCCCTAACACCCTAATGCCCTAACGTCCTAATTCCCTAACACCCTAACGCCCTAATTCCCTAACGCCCTAATTCCCTAACGCCCTAACACCCTAATGATATAATTCCTTAACTCCATACCCTAATTCCCTAATGCCTTAACACCCTAATGCCCTAACACCCTAATGCCCTAATGCCCTAATGCCCTAACACCCTAAGACCTAACACCATAATTCCCTAATACCCTAATGAACCAATTTGATTATTATATATATATATATATATATTCTAACTAAATAAATATGTACAATTAGCATTTTATTTGTTTATTTTTTTTATTTTGTATCTTATTTTTGGTTTATTGAAGTAGAATATTGGAATATATTGGAGCTGTTTGGATCACTGGATATGTGAAGAATTATGTCTGTCATTTGTTGTTTTTGAGGATCTTGGTGTTTCTGCTATTTTGAATCGATTTTTTTTTTCTGATTTTAGCTATGTTTCTACTTTTTGAGAAGAATCACTGTAATTATTTTTTTTTAAAAATCCCCCAGCTTAGCGGCTGCTTATGGCGATCGCTAATGGTTGGATTTTTTTCCAGCATCCAATGACCTCTAATGGTGGTCATTGTAGCCCGAGTTTTAGGCCACCTATAGAGACCAACATTGGTGGTTGCTATAGATCGACCCAATAGAAACCGTTATTTGGCCAAGAATTAGGTCCCCTATAGAGACCACCATTGACGGTCGTTGTAGACCTACACTGAAGGGCCTAATGTGACCGCCAACGGCAGTCTCTAATAGGTCCAATTTATATTAGTAATGATTGTACCACTATAAAATTTTATGTATTCAGGAATATATGGTGTTTCTAATACAAATAAATATCTTATATGGGAATAAGAATGTAATTTGGGACAATTTAGTGTGTTTTAATTCACACATATCATGCATAACTACAATCGATTATGAGAAGTTATGAATGAGGAGTATCATAAATTTAGATCAGGTTATATAGGATAGTTATGGAAAATAATTTATATGATTTAAATTCAAATTATTTATTTATTTTTGTAAATACTTGAATTAAGAAAAAAGATAAGATGTATAAGTCATTGCAACTATTTAGTATCATATTTATTCCTTTAGTCCAATGAATAAAATAGTATGGATTTTGGAACTATTATTTCATGATAGAATAATTCAGCATACAAGAAGTATATAAGACCTAAAATAATTATTTCCTAAATAATTATTATGTGTTAAATATAGAAAATAAAAGTGGAAATCTAGTGTAGTTATCCATTCACAGATTGAGAATTTAAGAAGAGGGAAGAAGAAGAAGAAAAATTGGTTGAGTTTTCATTGAAATAATTAAAAGAATGAGGTTTTGTACAGCATGGTATTTTAATAGGATGAAGTGAAAAAATAAGATATCTAGTGTAATTTTGTTTTGTATGGGAAGAAAAAATAATATTTTGAGTGTAGTTATATGTATAAAAAAGGGAGATGTGACTTACTACTATACAAGGGAAGAAGAAGAGAAAAGAAAAAAGACATCAACAATAGTGAATAATTCTATATTGGTGTTAGAATATCTTTTTTTTACACATAAAAATAATTTTAAAGGTAGATGATTTACTTGAGTTTGGGATGAAAGAAAAAAGTGTGTGAGATGCACACACTACATGGTCAGGAGACAAAAGTGTAAATCTCATAAAATTTTACTATTGAGTTGTAAGACAACTGATTTTACTGGATCACACTTGGGATTAACATTCCCATATTTAAATATGAAACTTGTTATTTTGTTTCTCCTTGTGTCAGTATTATTGTATGTGCATACAGGAACAAAATTAAGAATAAAAAATATGATATCCATTCACCCTAACAAGTGATATAAGTAAAAATAAAAATGGATAAAATTTAAAGTATATATTTTTATTAAAATCCACCAAATATTATTCACCACCCCTATAAGTGTGGTTCATATCCAAACTAGTACCCTAAAATTAGTATCAAAACCAGGTTATCCTCTAATTATATTCTCTTAATTGAATGTTTTTCCCTATAGAAGATTTGAATTTTCTTTCCTCTTACATAATGAAGTGAAGTTTTGGTAAATAATTATATATTTTTTTAATCAGAGTTTTGTTTCTTATAAGGAAATGTTGAATAAGAAAAATAAGGGGAAAATGAGGATGAATAATCTATCCCACTTTAGTAAAGAAGAATAAATTTTAGTTCCTATGAGAAATAAAGAAGAAAAATCTTATTCAAAAGAATATTAACAAACTATATTGACAGAATTTTACCTCAAAAGGAATAAGAAGTACAAGTGATCTTGAGGTATGTATAAATTATTATGAAAAATACCCACTAGAATAATATCCAAGTGAAAGTGATTATTTTAAAATAGATGTTTCAAATGATGTATTAAAGGATATTTTTCATTATTTTCTCGAAAAATTAGTTTTTATAATATTTGGGATCATTGGAAGCATATAGGATAAAATAACTTTTTCTGAGGACAAGTTTAAATAAATGGATAAAGTCTCAAAGAAAAATTTCAAAACTTGTGAAAATATCTCTAGAAAAGTTGGATTAATTGAAGTAGAAAACTTGAAGCTCTAAGTGAAATGATCCATGTTTGAATGTAAATTCTTCTTGAAAAGAAGATTCATGCATTAGAAGATAACTTAACAAACAAAATTGGTGATAAATATTTATATATGGATGTTACATCCAAGAAAATCAAGCAACCTAACACATTGTTACTTGAGAAGGTTAAAATTCATAAAGAGGAAAATGAAAGGATGTGGAAGAATTTTGAAGATATAGTGGTATTCATCGAAGATTAGAAGAATTACATCAATATGAAATGTATAGAATTTGAAATTAAACTAGATAACCTTTAAAAATTCATATTGAGAATTTAAAATTGAATATTAAAGGAGACCACACTATAGGTTGTTCTTGTAACACTCCATGTTTTTTTCAAATAAATTTAACATTGAATGTATGAAACACTGAGTCTCTTTACAAGACACCACTTTGTTATAATATAGCTAGTAAACATAATTTTTATACTTCTGTGATTTGAATTTTAAAAAACTTATACACACTATTACGTTGAGATGATATTTAAAGTCCGATAAAATCAATTTATTTTTTAATGAATAGAAACATACCCTTATGAATAGTAACATAACCTTATGAATAGTAACATACGCTTATGAATATTAATGAATAGTAAATCATCCAAAAAAATATAAACTTCACCGATGAATGTATAAATAAAATTTATACACCATATAAGTGAAAAAATGATCAAAATATAAGTATTGGTATTTTTATATGTCATAAATATTTTAATTAAAATTTTATGATTAATTTAATAATTTAAAATGGAAATGTATTTTCATAAAATGTGATCATAAATTGTTAGTTTATTATCTTATGGATATATGTTTAATTTTATGGGACCTTGATTAATTTATCAAGGAGTCATAAACAAGATATAGTTGTAATGATTTTTTCGAATAAATTATGAATTTAATTAAAATTTAAATTAAAAATATTTAAAAATTTATTTTAAAAAAAGGATTTAATTTTTAAAGTCTACACTTCAAAAAATGGTGTGGGTGAATTTTTGGGATTTTACTTGAATTTTAGGTGAATAGTAAAATATGATAATTTATGATAAATTTTAATAACTAATTTACCAGGTTATAATTTATGTATGGATAATGTAAGACCACTATGTTCAAACTCACATGAACTTATTACTATTATGGGTCACATAAATCTACAATATTGGTTGTTATTGACCAAAATCAAGGGAAAGAAAGAACAAAGGGATAACATTAGGGGATGCCTCACGAAGACCGCTCGTGGAGCCCCCATAGTCCCGCAGTTGGCACAGAGACCCCCCTTTGTGAACCTTACATAGAGCACAGAGGTGGGATTCTCTGCAAACCAATTTGATGTTCGCAAAACCGCTGTGAAGCACAGAGGCGAGATGCTCCATGAACCGATTTGACTTTCGTGAACCCGCCATAGAGCAAAGAGGTGAGATACTCCCCGAACCCCTTTGATGTTCACGAACCCACCATGGATCAAGATCTGTCTTCGCGCCGAGCGATCTCTGCTTTGCGGCGCCTCTTGCTTCTAAATACCAGGCTCCCCTTGAGACCGAAGGATGGATCCTCTGACCTTTCTCCTTCTAAGATCCCACATCATGAAAAAATTTCTTCTCTGCAAACCATGAGATTTTTAAGGTACTTTTGCATCATTAAGTGCCTTTCCATTTCCATTAATTCCTCCCCAATTCAAAGAGGTATTCCCTTCAAAGATCCCATAGGCCTCTACGAAGGAAGGAGATACCCAAGGGGACTTGGGTCATCACAAAGCATTTATACTTCGCGAAGTACCCTTCATACACATATGACCCGCATCCTAAGGTGTGGTCACTGCGCTTCACAAAGCACATTGCTTCACAATGTTATGCTTCGCAAGGCACCCTTGATTTAGGAGGAATTTCTCTGTGAATTCCTTTCCACATCATGAAGCACCTTCCATATGCACCTATGCCCTATTCCTAGGATAGACAACTTCACTTCGTGAAGCCCATCCCTTCACGAAGCCCCTCCACTTCATGGAGCACCAGAGCTTCACAAGGATGCTACCTATGAATCCCTTTTCTTTGCAACTCCTTTTCCCATTCACCCCTTCATGTTTGCACAAAGTAATTTCATGGTCCCTTGGTTGATGCTTCCTATTGCATTGCTTTGCCTCATGCTTCTTCGTATTGGAATGCTAACGACTAATGCTCCTTCGCATAACCATGCTAACTTGGACCCTCCAATGGATCACTCCCTAACACCCCATCACCACAACATTGCTTATTCCATCCCTCCCCCAAGGAGATAGAGTTATCATTTATGTAAGTCATAGGGGTGTAGAGAAAAACCACGTCGTCTGAGTTATTGGACACTAAACTGCCAAGCGCCATCGTCCGAGCTGTAGGACGTTAAACTGCCGAGCACCATAATCCCAATCTCATGATGTTAAACTATGGCCTCGCCGCATGAATCATACATGGGGTGCCCTGTCTCGGACATTCTCTATGCCCACTAGTCTCTACATGAGTGAAATCATTCTTCACATGGAATGAGGTCCTCTTTATTGGAGTGGTGTTAGTCCACGGGGATAGGGAAACCACCTTGGTGTAAGCCCCTAGCTTTTCTTGTAGGAGGAAAAATCCTTTCTCCTCCTATATTCATCCTTGAAAAAGGTCAGAAAAGAGATGGGCATCAGGACCTTCATTATCCCATCCATCCCCCACTGGGATTTATCTCCACCTAGGCCTCCACCTTAGAGTAGGTCCTAATCTCCATCTCCCTAGGCTGCAGACCACACGTAATCCCCTATTTCTTCTTTGAGGCTACTAACCCCATGTAATCCCCAATTCCACCTCCCACAGATTCACCTTCCGTGACGTGATCGTCAGGTCCTTTCTCCCTCTAGTTTCTCACACCGAGCATGACTCACATGGGCTTAGAGTAAGCATCGACCATGAATCCTCTTTGGCAAACCTAGAGTGTAAGCCCCAACCTCTATCCCTGAATTATGAGGTCTTTGATCCTTTCTAAGGTGAGGTACATAGGAAGCCTCCATGAGGTTCAAGACCAACACCCATTGGTCCCAACCATATTCACATCGGTTCACCAACCTCCATCCCTAAACTACGAGGTCTTTGATCCTTGCCAAGGCGAGGTACGTAGGAAGCCTCCATGAGGTTCAATCCCAACACCCATTGGTCCTGAACACCTTCACATCAGTTCCCAATCACCCTGAACAACGAGGTCTTTGATCACTTCCAAGGAAAGTTACGTAGGAAGCCTCCATGAGGTTCAAGACCAACACCTATTGGTCCCGACCACCTTCACATTGTTTCCTATGCATCCCAAACTATGTTTACTTTGATCCTTTCCAAGGCAAGGTATGTAGGAAGCCTCCATGAGGTTCAAGCCCAACATCCATTGGTCCAGACCTCATTCACGTCAGTTCCCACTCATCCTGAACTATGTGGAATTTGATCCTTGATAAGGAAATATATGTAGGAAGCCTCCCTAAGGTTCAAGCCCAACAACCACTGGTTCTGGCCCCCTTCATGTCAGACCACCTTCGTCCTGCATGACACTAAACTGTACGCCCTTTTTTCATCCCGCACGATGTTGAACTGTATCCACCATCCAACGGTATACTGTTGTGACCCCCTATTCAGCAGTAAACCATTGTCAACCCCATTTGATGGTAAGCCTTTGAATTCCTCTATCGACGGTAATCCATTGTCAGATGAACTATGTGGACTTTGATTCCCTACCACAGGGATATGTAGGAAGCCACTTTGAAGTTCAAGCCAATCAATCATGACTCATCCTATTCTACCTTTTGATCCCATGTGTTCTGAGAAGATCATGACCCAACCTAGAGGTTCTATTCCCTATGTATACCATCCATGCATCCATTCTTATAGGCCACATCCTCAGGTGTCCCATCACCCCACCGAACTATGGGGACTTTGATTTCCTACCATAGAGATATGAAGGAAGTCTCTTTGAGGCTCAATACCAACATCACCATCGCCATCATGTACACTCCATCTCATTCTCTTTCCACTTCATTTAACTCCATCATCCATCCTGAGTCTTACCCGGGCCACCACATCCCAGTGAGATCATGAAAATTCACCTCCTAGCATCAGTATTTCCTCCAGGGGTCACACCCATCTGATCCACTCTAGTCAGTGTTCCAATCAGTCTGATCTGTCTCTACTACATGTTAAACCTGCATCATACCCTGTGTTAAACACAGGATGCTGAGAAAAATCTCAGATACATGACTATGTCATATAATCCCCCACATTCAATGTGGGATGCCTCAGGATTTTGTGACCTCAAGAAGCCCTATAATAAAAGGAAGAAACCCGGACGCACTAGTGTTCCAGCGTCCAGACATGGCAGTGATGTCCAGTGTGACTACTCCCCATACCGTAGGTTACTTCCAAGACCAGACCCCTTGGAATGTCCCGAAAGAAGCAGTGTAATTAACTGGTGTCCATGATGATATGGTACTGGGAAGAATTTCAAAAAAAACATCTTATGTCTATAAGGGAGACCCAGACTAGGTGAAGATTTACAAGGAGTAATCCATGGAAGGAATAACCGATATTCCATAATCTCATTCGATCAAGGAGAAAATGTCCCCGAACAAGGAATGGATTCTGACCGCCTTTGGAAAGTGGGAATGCGGGGCAACAAATAGCATCACCATCCTCGAATAGATAGACGTGTGCTCCCCGATGAAAGTGTCGGAAATAGAAATAGTGAACCTGATGTGAATGAGTCTTCTCATTTATATGGATATTAGTAGCATTCGAGACATCAGTGGATTAGCGTGTCACTGGATCCAGCTATCTGGCATCAGGTCCTGCCAAGAAAATAATGGGCCTTGCACGAAACTCATCAAAAGTTGGGGCAGTCAAAACATTAGACATCCCGATCTACGACGTTGTCAGCATGGATCCATCTTACCAGCCATGGAAGATGGAATGGTGTTGGGGCACTGGTCGTCGATTCCTTTACTTTCATCTCTAATGGGTTAATCAACCTAGTTCTCAAGGAACCATGTTGTGGTAGGAATTCAATCACCTCCCTTCCACCAATGTAGGGGCAGGGGAAATGCCAACATGGCAGTCCCGTGTGTCTCCACCACTTTTGTGACAATCTCCAAATATATAAATTTTGGGTGCCCACACCCTATCTCCCCATATGAATTCATTCAGCGGAGGGTTATCAATGACCTCGTACGCCGATACGGGGAGGAGGGGATTATCCCAAATCGAGATATAGCCCTATAGGATCTAGAGGTGTCTCCGCCTCATCACCACCACCACCCCTAAGGGCTACGTAGGGAGCCACTACTCCCCACTCCAACTTACAATCTTTTCAGGATCCTCTCCCTGAAACGCCTCAACGAGTCCCTCCCCTATGCCAACGACGTAGGGGATGCTTGGGGCCAGCCCAGTCGAGATCCCGTTTCAGGGGCCCAAAAGAAGGGCTCTAACTAGGCCGCACTAGTTCCACCATCTAGTCCCATGAGTTGAGGAGTTGGTAAACCATGCACCTGCACTTTTGTCCCCAGTTCGGTTGACCCGAAGCCAGCGTCGGGCACAGACCGAGGAGGACGCCCACAAAGGGGCATCAATGTCAGAAACTGCTGTGGATCAGGCCGCCACCGACGTATATCATCAATCCCTTGTGTATTATGAGCAGTTGAACTTGTATACTCGGCCTGGATCGAGGCCCCAACAACCACATAGGTAGGCTGTGTCGACTCTATGAGCCACCGGTGTAGGTAGTGGCCGCTGCCAGTATGGAGGTATTCCCCGTACCTCCACTATAAGAAATGAGGGTTTTCCACTCTTACAATATCAACATAGAGGTCCACCTCATGCTACTCTCATCTAGAATGAGGGACCACCCCAACATGGTGACACCCAGCATAGAAGCCTCTCCCATGATCATTACATTGGGTATGGAGTAATTCCTCTTGGAACAAGCCGCCATGGTGGGGAAGTCTCACACTTGGTCAATCACCAGCATGGGGGGCCTCCCCATGTCCTAAAAAAAGTTGGAGAAAGTCCTCATCACCTCAGAAACCAGAGGGGTGAAGGCCAGCTTCGCTTCACCCGCACCCATCATGGAGGTCCTACTTGTGTTCAGATCGACATGTACAAAGACCTTCTTCGCACTGATGTCGCAAGGGGAAACAAGAATAGAGGTCCTAACTGTGCTCCTATAGGTTAAAGAAGAGGTCCTACCCTATCCATCACTTCCCACATAGGTCCTTCCCATGTACCCTTTGATATCTGTCTTAGTGCCCCTCGCACCATAACTTACTCAAGAAGAAGTCCTCTCTACCCTAGACCAGTATGGCCAAAGGTCCTCCTTATTCTGAAAATCTACCTTGTCTTAAAGAACCACCTTAGGGTAGGAGAGCAGGTCATCACCACCATAAAAAGGTAAATGTGAAGATTCAGACTGAGATCAAACCAGTTTTCTTCTTAGATTTCGAAGAAAAATATGACCCAATAATGGAACCCTCACCCAGATCCTCCATGTCAAGGGCCAGGGAAGGAACAAGGCATATAAACCTAATAATCCCAAAATGTAAGGTCTATCAGATTACCACATCCCTCTTCACATATATTTAGGAGGACGAAAACTGGGCAAATTCACATGTTACAACCTTGCAATCGTTACCATCCTATCACAAATAACTCTCTACGTCGACTAGATATCACAAAGAGCTATTTTGGGGACCAATGGTGGATGAGAAATAGTGTGGTCCACCTCCATCATCCATATAACATACACCGAAAACTACAGTCACCAGCCCGTCTTAACGCAATGTGGTGGCTAAGTCACTACACTCCTCGGAGTATAGCCCAAGATATAGTGGTTTATTAGCTCACTCTTCGTATTCTCCACCGGCCAGCCTGCCATCCTAGTTGTCTGCTTTGGCACCGCTACCTGTTCCCCAACTGACTCTCGTTTACTATTGGGGAAATGAAGGGCCATACCATGAATCCAAGACCAAGAGATAATGGTATATCCTTGCAGCAAACCACTTCCCTGAGATGTTTTGGCTGGATTCAGCACTGAATTTATGTGTGATGGAATCCATCGCCCAAGAGGAAGTCAAGTGTTTCGGTCAAACCCACTGGGCGACTCATTTTCATCATCATCATCAGTGGGTAGTTTACCCTAAAAGCCAAGAGAATTTCGAGGACATTGGAAAACAATTACGTATGGTTGATTTGGACATAGTCCCTATTGATAAATGCCCTGAGACACCAGATCTCCATAGGTTCCTCTAGCAACGGTGCATTCAGAGCTTCATGGTACTTCATAGGATTGTCAAAGAGGCTTTTCAACACGTACAGATCCACGGTTGGGGGAAGTATGCTACCCTATTCTTCAGTCCTATCTGGAGACAACCCAATTTTCCAAGAGACATAGAGGATTTGCCTCTAGGAAGTGTCACAGTTATCATGGAAGACCTTTTAGAGGGAAAGAACGAGCTAGATATTCATGGAGAGGACCAACCCCCTGAGGGTGTTTCTCACTTCTTGGACCCATTAGGAAGGATAAATAACCAACAGAGGAATCTACTGGGTCTTCCCATGCCCACTGAGGCACTAGACATCAACTAGAATTCTAATAAGGGAAATGAACACCTCGGAGTTACCAAACCCTCCAAACTGTCTATCTCGGTGCAGAAGGTGGAGGAAAACCTGGAAAAAGCCGAGTTGTTCCAGCAGATCACGGAGAAAAAATAGATGGTCGATGACCTTCTAGATGAACCAGCTGTAGAGCAATGACCAGACTATGGTGATCCTAGGACGGGGCAGTAGGGGCAGGAACAAATTCCCCTTGACAAATTTCCTCTAGGGGACCCTTATCATGCTACCCACATAGACAGGGTTGAGGTTGAAACTTATGGAAAGATGGTGCAGTATGTCTCGCCCAATCCTCTGGAACGACGTGAGAATCCTTGGGACCCAGCTCAGGTTCCCCCAGCTGCTCCACAGGTCATTCCACTAGCTTCTCCATGAGCCACTAGGCCTGTTTACCATGTTGATGAACCCTCCAACACACTGGTGGTCAGTGATCCCTATCAAGAAAAAACCCCCACCTGGATGATCCAATGGTGGCACTCATTGCCTGTCTCGAGGCCGTAGAGACTCAATAGGTGGAAATACCGCCTGATGGAAAGCCATATCCAACAAGGGTGGATAATATTCCAGCACCTACGAGTTTTGGTAATCCCAAATTTCCCCCTTTAACGGGACGAGGGACCCACCGCAGCACCTAGACCACTTTATCTCATGGTGTGGCTCCATGTTTGGAACTCTTGCATAACAGGAGGCCGCCAAGATCCAATGTTTCGTACAGAAATTGGAAGGGCCTATGTTTGTTTGGTACAACCAACTCCCCATCAGATCTATAGCCGGATGGGAAGACCTCTGTAAGAAATTTCTCTACCAGTTCAGTTCTACCACTCAGAAGATGATTATCGTTGACCTCTTCCAGTGCAAGCAGAGGCCAGATGAGCGCATCGCCGACTTTTTTGCCCAGTGGGAAGGACTCACGTATTACTTTAACATGTCGCTGACTTAGGAGCAACTGCTGACGATGTGCATATGGAATGTTAAGACAGAGATGGTCCCATCTCTGATCACCCATAACTATCCAAGGGGATTCCAATACTTCTCTAATATGACCCAACACCTATAAGAAGCCTTATAGAAAGCTAAGTAGGTATGCCCGTTTCCTCCTGCAATCCCCGCGAGAAGGGAATACAGGGTCGAGCCCGCCACAGTGGCCCAGATTGAGGCCCCCAGGTGACTAGAGTTGTTTCCAATAGATCCACCTCCACAGCATTGTAGAGGCCCTCGACCTCAGGTGCTGCCACCAACCCAACAGTGCCCACCTCAGAATCAGTAGGTGCCCCCGTGCAATGCGGCACCACCGCCCAGGAAATATAACCAAGTTCCACTACCTCGACAGGCTCCTCCAGCTACTTGTTAGGGTCAAGCCCCAAGGGCCCCATTTACAGATAGGAGGAACCAAACCTACTCGTTCAACGAGGCCCAGGTCCTCAGTTACTTCCGCAGTGCCTTAAAGTAGGGGATTCTACATTTTCCTGAGTGTATAAGGCCAGAAAAGGCAAACCTCACTGATCAACCTAATTACTACCCTTATCACCTGATTCTGGGGAACACACTTATATAGTTCTATGTGTTCAAAAATCGGCTTCAAGACTAGGTAGATAACATCATAGTCCATTTAGGCCCAACTCCGGCATAGGTGGCATGAATCTTTGTGAGGCCAGACAATAGTAGTGACAACGAAGGTGAGCGGCATCAGGTTTCCATTCATGGGTCCCAGAAGTATGATGATTGGATGGCTCATAAAATAGTTTCCCATTCCCATGGTTTCATCTGTGCATGACTAAATCAACTAGAGCATTTAGAAGTCTCAACTGCTACTTCTACATCATCGTCTCAGTCGTCCTCTTCACAAAAGAGAAAACATCAACGATGTAAGAGAAAACAAAGTACCCCACCTATGCCATCATCATCCCATTCTCTTAGTGACTTCATGCCATCAGAGATAGAGATCCATCCCAGAATTCATCTAGTGGTGGACCAACCTTTGATTGATGGTCAAGGGTATGCCTCAGTTAATACCGTAGAGCTGGTAAATCTCTACATGATTCCTGATAATGAGGAGAACCAAAAGGATTCTACCAACATCCCCAGTTGTTGTCAGTGTTGATGGAGTCATGACTATATGGGGTATCAGAGTGCCTCTGTCAGAACTTCCAGCCAGGCTATGCATTATACCAAAACCAGGCAACAAGCTCAACGCAGATCTCAACACATGCAACCTTCTCATCTAGTGGGATTAGGTCTATCTTCATTGCCATTCATGATTTTGGATCTAGAAGGGCCACCCCGACTATGCCGTGACCAGCCACGCTCAGCTAGAGGATAGTCTTAGTCATTTAGACCTCATCCGATAGCCACTCCATAGGCTTAGTCTAGTGAGTAGCGAGATATTCCTAGTTCCAGTCAGCCACCAGCCCAATCAGTAGGGCCCAACATACCTCCATTTATAGAGAGGCATATTGTAAACAGAATTTAATGCCTCTCACAGAAGTATGATGTTATCAAGAAACATTCCAGAATTCCAGAAAGACTCTCCATACTTGAGGCCCTTTGCCTATCATCATATATGCATGAGGCCCTCACCGAGGATTTAAGAAGCCCACTGATGTTTGAAACAGAGGTAGCAGCCGTAGAAGCCTTTCATGATGAGGTGGTCAAGAATGATTAATTTTAGACTATCATATCATTATATAGAGAATATTAAGGATCTCCCATATAGGGGAACATTATCCCACTATAAATCACCGGCCATTTCAATGGAATGGAGGTTCGTTGCTATCTTGTTGACACATGGTCTGTTTTCAACCTGATCCCAACTTGGACACTGTGAAAACTGGGATTGTCTAAGGATGATCTGAGTCCCTCTGACCTAAGAGTCCATGGTTATTATAGGACAGAACAAACACCTATCGACATGATCCACTTGAAGACCCAGTTCAGTGACTTACTTACCAGCACCGAATTTAGGGTTGTCTCTCAGGACACCGCCTACAATGTATTGATGTGAAGGCCATGGATCCAGCTGCATGCGTCAGTTCTGTCCTTATATCAGCAGTGCCTCAAGTACTCCCTTAATGGTCGAGTGGGAATGCTTCAAGGTGAAGAATATCTCTTTTCCTCTTGTGTATCCCGCTATCTAGATGCCAACTACAATAGGATAAATGAAAAGAAAATTCAAGCTAATGAGGTCGAGCATTCTGCGGCTACAACCGACCCATGGATAGATCTAGATGATGACTACGTCTTTCTAATCCACCTATTGGAGGATAAAACCGTGGACATGTGACAATGACCCGTTTTTTCTGGAATGAGGGGGGAACACATTCCAAGGCCTAAGAGATGTTGGAAGATCACCTCGTACTCTTACACAAATCAAGCTCAAGTGATTCTAGAGCCTCCTACACCCATAAGGTATTGTGATGTCCGCCCTATGGGAAATGTAATATGTTATACTTACTTGTTCCACCAGGATTAAATTAACTAGATCAATATGATGTGTCACTATTGGTTTGATATCATCAAGTGTAGACACTTGGGATAAAGGCCATACCAGATCAGATCAAAAGCCTCCATCGCTATGGTTGCGGCAGCACTGGAGTCCTCTAATGCAGTGTCCACTGCCACTCAGGCTGATACCAATATCCCATCGAGATCTGATGACTCAAAATCAACTCCTCATGCCTATGAACTTTCCTCTATAAGTGGAGAAGAGGATTTAGAGGATGATTCTCCCACCTTTGAAGTGGGCATCTCTGCCATAGTCGACGAGTTGGTACAGGTGAACCTCGATAGCGAGGAAGACCCAAAACCCACATTGATCTGTGCCGCCAGGCTCCTCAAGGATCAGTAGTTGTACATAGACATCCTGAAACAACACTATGATGTATTCACTTAGAGTTTTGATGAGATTCATGGACTAGATCTTCAGGTAGCCATCCACTACCTAGGTCTCCTGAAAAATCATCGTGGGTTCAAGCAGCCTCCCAGAAATATGCACCCTTCCCACGATGCCTTCGTAGAGGTAGAAGTTGATATGCTCAACAAATATAATTTGATTAAGAAGGTCTAGTATCCCAAATGATTGGAAAACATTATGTCAGTAAGGAAGAAGAACAGACAGATCAGACTCTGCATCGACTTCCGGGATCTGAACTATCACTATCCGAAGGATGATTTTCCTCTTCCTCTGACATAATTGATGATCGACGCTATAACTATGTTCCAAGACCTCTCTTTCATGGATGGGTACTCTGGGTATAACAAGATCCGAATTTCTCTAGAGTTTGAGGCGTTCAAATCCTTCAGGGAAGCATAAGGTAATTTCTATTACCGAGTCATTCCATTCGGTTTAAAGAATGCAGTTTCCACCTACTAGTGAGATATGAATCACATATTTAAGCCAATCCGTAGAATGTTGATGGAATGCTATGTGGACGATCTAGTGGTCAAATATCACCAACAGCAGGACCATCTAAAAGACCTTGAGAAAGTTTTTGGCTTCCTTTATTCCCATCACCTGAATATAAACCCATTGAAGTGTGCCTTCAGTTTAACCCTTGTAAAGTTTCTTGGCATCGCTGTCAGATACAGGGCCATTAAGATCGACCCAGAGAAGATCAGGGCCATTATCCAGATGTCTCCTCCAAGAAATATTTGGGAAATTCGAGGATTCTAAGGAAACTTAGCCTACATACACCAATTCATCACGAATTTGTCCATAAAGTGTAAGAACTTTTCTCAGCTCATGAAGAAAGGCACACTCTATGAGTGGGATGAAGAATTTCAGACTGCATTTGAGGAAATCAAGTAGTATTTGATCTAGCCTCTGGTTTTAATGCAACAAATCTCTGAAAAGGAGCTGGTCCTTTATGTGAACTCCTTGGAACAATCTCTTAGGGCCCTTCTCACCCAGAAGAACAATGAAGGGATGGAGAACAACCTTTACTACCTCAGAAGCATCCTCCTCAATACGGAGACCAGAAACCCCCTATTGAAAAGAGATTCCTTGAACTAGTTTTCAAAGTACAAAATTTACAACATTACTTGCAGCATCATGAGGTAAAACTAGTGTACCAATTATATCCCCTAAAGTACATCCTGAACCTCCCCATGTTGATAGGATTTCTAGAATGGTGGGAATTTATTCTCCAGTAGTTTGACATTAGCTTTGTCCCTTAGAAGGCTATTAAGGGCCAAGTACTGACAGAATTCCTTGCTTCCCATCCGGCTCCTGTGGACCTATCCCAAAACCTCGATTTCCCCTATGAAACGATTCTATCAGTGCAAAAAGGCATTTCATTCTAGAAAATGTACATCGATGGTTCTTATCGTAGACCCACTGACAAAAGGATCAATTATCCCAGACTCAACATAGTAGGCCTGGGTATCGTATTCATTACCCCGACACAAGCCATATTTCCTTACTCATTCCTGTTATCAGAAGGTTGCACCAACAATGAGGCAGAGTACCTGGTTCTCATCACTAGCCCTGATCTAGCTCTTAAGATTGATATTACCCATTTTCATGTGAAAGGGGACTCTTAACAAGTCATCAAGTATATCAACAGTGATTACATCGTCAGAAATATAGAGCTCATACCATTGTTGGAGCGCGCCCTCCAGCTAATGGACCAGTTCCCATCTCGACCAGAAGTTACTCATGTTCCTCAATCTAAGAATGGTCAAGCTAACGCCCTGGCCAGCCTAACTACATCACTTGGAGAGCCCTAGCAGGATGATCTGATTATCTACATTGCACACTAAAGAGTTATTTCTCCTATCACTGCAGATGAAGATGATGACCTACAGGCGGGCCACCATACCACCAGATCCTCCATATTAGGACCCCCCCTGGTCCCCTGGATGGAGTGATTGAAGTGACTCCTGACTGGAGATCCCCCTTTGTTAAGTATCTCTATAATGGTAATCTACCAACAGATCGGGCTGAGCACGAGCGAATTTGACACCGTACGTTACAGTTTACCCTCCAAGACGGTCCTAGTCATGAGAAAATCCTCTATAAGAATGAGTTTGATGGGGTTATCCTTTGTTGAATTCAAGGAGTCGAGATTTCCCAAGTCATGTAGGTGGTTCATGCCGGTTCCTATGGGGATCATTAGATTGGGCCAAAACTATCTCACCAGATCCTGAGACTGGGGTACTTTTTTCCCTCCATGATCTGTGACTGCATCTTGTTCTCCAAAAGGTGTAATACGTTCCAGATTCATGCTAACTTCATGAATCAGCCACCAAAGCCTATCCAATCCACCATGTACTCTTGGCCATTTGTGGCATGGGGACTCGATGTCGTGGGACCATATCTACCAATGACAGTTCTCTAGTGATGTTTCATTCTGACTACTATGGATTTCTTCTCCAAGTGGGTAGAGGCAGTTCTAGTCAAGGAGGTCAAGCCCCATTCCATCATTGACTTTGTGTGCTCAAACATTATTTACCGATTCGGAGTCCCTCACGTTGTCCTAACCGATAATGGTACGAACTTTCAAGCATCCAAGATGAGGAAATTGTATGCTAAGAACAATATCCGATCTAACAATACCTCATGCTATAATGTGAAAGAAAATGGAAAAATCAAAGTGTTCAACAAAACCCTCTCTAACATTCCACATAAAATGGTTGGTCAGAATAAGAAGAGATGGTCGGACAAGCTCCCCAACCCCATCTGGGCATACCGGACGACGACTCATAATTCCAGCCAGGTGACCCCATATTCCCTAGTGTAAGGGATGAAGGCCATCCAGCCCATTGAGATTCAATTTCCCTCATTGCGCATAGCTGTCTACGATCAGCAAGTGCCTGATAAAACAACATAAATCTGTCTAGCTAAGTTGGAAGTGCTTGAAGAGAACAGGATTCTTGCCCTGCACAATTTGGTAAGGCATTAGAACAAGATATCCAGAGCTTTGAACAAGAAAGTTCTCCTCTTCTCCTTCTTGTAAGGAAAATTGGTATTGTCCTTGAGGGCACCAATGATACCTAGCAGGAAACCACCCATGTTGGAGACCAAATGGGAAAGACCTTACATCATTCACTAGGTCTACTCTAATGGTGCATACTCACTAGTTACCATGGACATTGAGCATATAAATCCTCCCACTAATGCCAAGTTTCTCAATGAAATACTTTTCTTGAGCTAATGGTCCCATATGGACATAAACCATATGGTCCAACATGACCTTAAACTGTCCAGTCTTATAGGTCTCTAAACTATGCATCATCATTCATAACGTTAAACTGCATCTCAATAACTATGTATGGCTTGATTCCCATCCTCATGGTGTATGTAGGAACACTCAAATGCACCATATTGAGTCTGGCCCCTAGTTTCCTATTTGGATATCCCCTCTTGGGCATAGTTCTTTTGGAGGACAGCACATGGTGTCATATAGGCTTTTTTGGCCCCACCCATGTTAGGGTTACGATGATTGAACCATGTTCCCTCCTTCGTTCTTCTAATCCTCCCACATCCTTACCGCATGATGTTAAACTACATGGCTCTTTTAGAACTACATATTGCTTGATTCCCATCCACATGGGATACGTAGGACCGCCCATACATTTAATCCGTAGTCCCAACCCCAAACTTCAAGACCTCCCATCGGGACGAAACACATGGTGTGGTGCAGTCTTTTTCCCTCATTCACATTGGGATATTTCACCACATCACACATATCCCATTGAGACATCCCTCCATTAATTTACAGTCTATCCCATGAGTGCATGCCCCTTCAGGCTTTGAGAGCCCCATCATTTGGGTTTCCATCAACTTCTATATCCAAAAGGGCCCTCAAATGGTATGGATGCTCTACCCAAGGGCCCTCCTACCATTACAGGATAACGTCCTTGAGGATTGCGAGTGGAAAATAAATACAAGTCTCAGGTTGCAAATATGGTCAATGGTCGATGCTCAATTGTTTACCCGGAATTCTGGTCACACAAGGGGGGATACTATGTTGCAAACTTGGTCAATAGTTTTCCTCTATCATCATTACTGCATTGTGGTCTTCTATAAGTGTGATGATTTCCCTCTCTTTCCCACGCATATGACATTAAACCAGGAATATACTGTCTAAGCTCTATAACCCTAAACTAATATCACCTTCACCCTCATTGCAAGACGTTAAACTACAAGATGGCCATGAAATTCTGTCTATGGCCCAGCCTTAGGCCCCTTGGCCTTTTTGAGCCCTTGGACCAAGTTTTCACTTAGGGATGTATAATGCAGCGAGGGATTATGTCCTCATTCGTGTCAGGTTACTCACCATGCCGCACACATCCATGGATGAGATACCTTGCCCCTATCCGTGTCCTTGTCGCAAGATGGTAAACGACATGACATCTTCTTGAACTACATATGGCTTGATTCCCATCCTCATGGGATATGTAGGACCGCCCAAATGTCTAGTCTTCAGGACCAGCCCCGTATCCAAGAAACATCCCCATAATTTTAGCCCCTTGTCCCACGTTCTTCCATAAGAGGGGTATACGGTGTGGTATGGGATTATGTACCCATTTACGTCAGGTTTATAACAACCACGCCACATACCTCTCTCTCCTGAGCAGCCTTTTCTCCCTTTCCCCGCTCTCATCTCTTTGAGTTGGCTACCCTTAAGTCGAGTCCCTCAGCCATATTCGGTGATTCACAAATTAGCCCATGAGTACTCTTGTCTAGAACCTGGAGTGTTAGATTCTACCTAGATGTGTTTTCACCCATTTTTTAGGCTTCGTGTTCCTCTTCATTTGGGCTTCCGTTATCTTTCACATCTAAAGAGACCACCAAATGACATGGATTCTAGGCCTAATGGCTCTCCTACCATTACAAGCCAATGTCCTCGAGGTTTCATACAAAAAATAGATACAAGACTCATATTGCGAATATGGTAAGCAGTCAATGCTCATTTGTTGTTCCCATATCAGGCCACACAATACGGATGCTGTGTTTCAAACACAGTCAATAGTTATTATCCATCGTCACACCAAACCCTTCAAGCCTTTAATGTTAGTTACATGATTCACATTATTTTCCACCCCATCGTGTCCAAATGTAATTTAAACACTCCTGGCACTATCCCTCAGTGCACATTTTCACATTAGGAAGAAAAATTCAGGGTAAGGCATCATTCAGAGCTCCACACTGACTTCCATTTGGTACGCATTCCAAGTATTGAAAAAAACATCTTCCATCCTTGTTTACCACACCAAGTTTGAATTATGTGGGATTAGGAATTGGATTAAGGTCTATGCCTACCTGGAAGGATTATGTCTCTCAATGGTCCGAGATCTAAGACCTTAAACTTTGTTCTCTTTTATAATTGTGTATGACTTGATTCTCATTCCCATGGGATACATAAGAATTTCTAGACATCTCATCTTTGGGTCCAGCTCGAGTTACACTAATTTATCTCTTCTGTTCTGACTTCTAGGATTTGAATCTTATAGGACCACAAGGCATGGCTCATGTTGAATTATGCCCCCATTCACGTCGTGTTTTCAATAGCAGTACCATGTATGCCCATTTTTAGGAGTTAGTTCAACCAAATTCCCATCCCACATTAGATTAAACTACATGTTGTCCCGGAATACATTAAAAGGAACCTTCTAGAACTACGTACAACTTGATTACAATCCTCATGAGATATGTAGGAACACCCAAACATCTTGTCTTCAGGTCCAGATCAACTTGGGGATAGCCTCTCCTTCCCCATATCCTCTAACATTTTTCCCCCTCAGCCAGAGGATTCTTCCTCAGAATCGTGCATGGTATAATGTGGACCTCTTCCTCATTCACATCAGGTATGATTTATCAGGATGTACACATTCCCTCTAGAACCTCATCTCTCCTATATATGTCTAATCCATATGACTTTAAACTATGACGCATAGTCCCACATGAATTTAAAATGTTACGTATATACTGCGTGACGTTAAAGTGCGTGATTGGTCCCATCACATGACCTTAAACCGTGACATTATCATCCTAGTCTCAAGAAGAAAAACCGCACTTTATCATGGTGTCCTCACTCAAGTGGACATCATGTTTGGTATTTATCACACACCAAACCATTTTTCAATTCCTGCACAAGGCTTGATTCTTGTGGTGATGCCTATACATTCTATCCTAGGTCCATCACTCAAAAAAAAAACAACACTCATTAATCCTAAAAGACAAAATAGATCCATCAAATACCGCTTTATTTGGTGCAAGGGCTAGACCTGCACAACCTTATTATCTCTGGCACTGGTATCTTACCATGCCATTTCTAGAACAACATATGGCTTGATTCCCATCTTCATCAGATACATAGGAACACCCAAACACATTGTCTCTGGGTCCAGCCCTAGGAAGATAAATTCATGTCCTATCTTTTATCCCCTCATCTTGAACTCTCTTGGGAACATGTAGTTTAGTGAGTACCTCATGGTTCCTCGTTCATGTCAGGTTTTTTCAAAAGTATCAACATGTGCCTCCCATGTCTTTTCCCATCCTGGTCCAAATTCTATGACACAAAACTAAGATCTCCCTATGGGAACTGTGCATCATGATTGGCTGCTTCGCCACCCCGTGCACAATCAATTATGTTAGGCCGCCCTTAATGGCCCATCCTAGGATCTTATGTTGGGAGCATGTGACCCCATGAACCTTTTCCTTGGAAAGGGACTCGAATCCCTCTATATGATACATCTTATTATCATAATCAGATTCATTATGGAAGTGACTGAAGTGTGGAATTTTTACAGGGAAATTTCCTCATTCCATGTTAACAATTCGTTAGCCCATTATTTGGATCCTCATCCTCTTCCTTGTATGAAAGGACACCCTTTGCAGCCTGGTCACATACCACATCAGCTTACCTAATGTCTTGGGCCAATGTCCCTGAGGACCTCGAATGACAATGGTGGCAGGTCCCATGTTTTGAACATGGTTAGTGGTCGACCATCATTTTTATATCCCCATTTAAGGATAACATGATATGGATGCTCTGTTTTGAACACGGTCAATAGTTATCCCCTATCATCACGACACCATCATTGTGGTCCAGATATTGAGCATCATGATTCACATATTTCCACATTCTTATGATCAAGTGGAATTCTAACATACTCAACTTTACTCCTCCGCACATCTTGGTGCATTATATAGGCGGGTCAGCATCATTGGGACGTCGTTCAACTAGTGTCCCATAACCCCTAACATGTTCCTTCCCTTGTTAGGAAAGACCCATAAATACTTCTTGAATCCATCATAGAGCATGACTCAAGTGGGCTTAGTAGTTTTGGTAGGACGTGTACTTGCATATCAATGTCACTCATGCCTTCCTTTGTCCAACATGACATTAAACTGCTCCCATAGAACTACATGAAGCTTGATTTCCATCCTAATAGGGTATGTAGGAATGCCCGAACGCTTTTCTTCGGGCCCAACCTAACTTTCACTTTTTGTACCCTATCCTAAAGAACTTTCATTACGGATACATGATGTGGTGATGATTCCTTATGTCCTCATTCGTGTCGGGTTAATAGATACCTCACCACATAATCACTGATTGGGATCTTCTATTTCGCTCTCTATCCTATCGTATGATGTTAAACTGCACAAGTCCATATGTCTTCAGCGCATGATACTAAACTGTGATTCTAAATTGAACAAGTTCAGGATGCCCCATGTTAATCATGGGATGCACCAGACCCCTTTCCCAAGAGGTCCTGCTCAGAATTATGTTTCATCCATGATCAGATTAATATTCCCACCTAATGTCCCTTCATCATGGTGGTGTGATTTCAAGAGTGTTGGACTCCATTCGAGCAATCCGCCACTCCAATTCCACTATTTTCATGCCTTTCAATCAGACCCTCTTCCTCTTTCACATATAAGAGAGCCCACTAATAGTATGGATGATCGATTTATAGCTCACCTACTATCCTGGGCCAACATTCTGGAAGACAAATGGATGGAATTTTGAGCAGATCCCCGTGTTTTGAACATGGTCAGCAGTCGGCCCTCATTTGTTATCCCCATTTCAGGAAAATGAAATTCGGATAATGTGTTTCAAACACAGTCAAAATTTATTCTCCATTGTCACACCATCCTACAGTGTTTTGAACTTTTGGTATCGTGATTCACACATTCCACTCACCTATGTTTGGATTAATTTCAACGCCCCTGGAATTACCTTGCTCGTGCACTAGTGCACACTGGGAATGTGATGATTCAACTATTTTAAGGTCCCCATCCTCCATATGGGCCTCTCCCTTTATTCCTAGAAAATCGGATTGGTTGTTCAAAACCCACAGATGCCTGAATCTTGGTTTTCAATCATACATTTGGATGGAATAATAAGGTGGTCGTCCCTTGTTTCTCACACCAGGCCCGACCCACATGAGCTTAGGGATTGATCACTGGATGCTACATGAATATGAAAAGAATGAAATAAACCAAAAAAAATAATGGAACTCATGCATGCATCCATCATAAAAAAATCAAATCATGAAAGTATGTTTTACGGTTTGTAATCATTACAGTACCTGAGGGTCGATCCCTCCCATGGATGGGTTAACCCCGCCAAAAGAGCAATGTAGCTCCGCCACCCTCTAGTTTGTGGCATCTAGGATTTGATGTCTCCTATTAATTTCTCACTCCTCCTTGACAACAATGGGGATTAATTCGTCATCTACAATTCGGGCCTACTTTACGTCAGTCCGGATGACGATCATTTCTGTAGCGGCTTGCATCATGGACTCTTCGGCCTCTACCATCTCATCCTCTAATCACAATATTAGATCTTATTGCACATTGAGAGAGGATGAGTGCTCATCCACGCAGACCTGTATCCACTAAACATCATTTTCAGCCTCCTTGAGCCTCTTGACGTTCACTGCTTTCCTCCCCTGCAAGCCCACACCGAGGCCACAGTCATACTCCCAAATCTTCTCTACCATAAGATATTGAACAAGCATGTGGGGACGCTGGGCATCCAATCCCCCAACACATAGTTCACATAGCCCTGAACAAAGTCTATCCATCTCTTCCAGCCATTGCATATGGGGGTGTCATCAATGGAGCGCTTGATCAACTTCCACAATTGGTGATAGATTATTTTTCTATCCTCTTCATCAGAGGTTGTCTCATCCCAGTCGGTGCGGTTGGTAGACTCATATGAGGGGAACAAACCCAAGAATTCTTCATCAGGGTCCACATATGGTGTTTGATCAGGTATGGAAGGGCCTGTGCTACCCAATCGATCCTCATCATCAGATCCAACCTCAATGATCTCAGGTTCAGCCCAACTAATGGTCCCACCAGTGTTCAAGAGTGTCACTGCTTGGTTGGTTTAGATATCTGCCTCCACGATCACCGAAATTCCCTTAGGGAAGGCGCCACCAGAAGTCCCGACCAAACTCACCAAGGCAGCCAACGCCATTTGAATAACTGTTCATACCAATAGGGGCACAAATGTCATTAGCCTGGTCAATGAGTGGTAGTCATGAATTGTGCGATGGAAACATACAGAGGCCAATCTCTCAGTCTTGTTCCTGGTCTGTTGCTGTGGGGACCCCGAGACGTGGCCCTCATTATATTATAAAGAAGTCTGAAAACTCCGAGGGAGCCATCTCAGGTGCCCGGGCGACACCATGTGCACTAATCGCCATAGCAGCAGGTATGGATCCCTAAGGCACTGCATCTGCATCTGATATAGAAAGAGAGTGAGTTTAGTGTGTGAGGTTGTCCTGCATAGTTCAAATATTAGTAAGGAATTCAAAATGACCTGGAAAGAAACCCTGAGGATAGAGATTATGATGACACATCAAGGGCCTCTGTGAATTCCTCAAGATCTGAGACTTGATCACTGACTTCACCCTCCTCAAATGGGCTCCCTATACTGGGATCCTCCCCCCAGGAGGAATCATCTGATTCTTCCGGTAGAGGAAAGAGATCTCTGAGTTCAACAGCCGATAACTACGGAGGGGTCGTTCAATCCAAAAAAACCATCACCCAGTCTTTCATTGGATGCGACACACCCTGGGAGTGGAAACAATCCTCCAAATCAGTTAGGTATCGCTACACCTACTCCTGGGATACTGCAAAGCCAGCCCTGACAGGGCCAATTCCTGGAAATTCCATCCTAAGATAGTTCAAGTGTTTCCACATCTCAAACGTGCTGAGGAATTTCCTGCTGGCATCCCAAATGTCCAAGGCCTCCGAGATGGCAGCATTCTCCGACATGTCTATAGGGCGAAACCGCTTCCCCAGAGCCTTGGTGTATATTCTATGGAATCATCCCAATGGCATCCCCTATGGATAACTCTATTCTTCTAGGATCACCAGTTATGCTTCCATTGCTAGATCAGCTGCCGCTACCTCCCCCTTAGCTGGTACGAGCCTCACCATCACGACAACCCCACCATCATGGGATGTCCTTTCCACCTTCTGACCCCTGCCTCGAGGTTGGGGAGGCATGCCATTACCGACCCAAATGGTTGGCTGCTTCAGCATCTCCCCCAGGTAGGCCGCCTCCCACCTTTTGGCATACACCTTCACCTACCTGAAGATGGCCGTGGGCGGAGGCAGCTCGTTCTGCATATTTCCATACTCCAGTGTGAAAATGAGCCACATTTTCCCCATCACACAGAGATGTTCTTCATGGAGCACCCCTAAATAGAATTGTGGGGTTAGTCGCTACATACACCGAAATTTCCTAGTGAATTGGTGCGAGGTGTATGGATTGTAGAGAGGCTCACAATCCACTCTTGACACTATAAATCCACCTCGAAAAGCCAAAATATAGGACCAGTGATCATCCGTTCCTTTTACATCATCATTAAAAGCACCAATAGGTAGCATGAAAAGATGAAAGTTTAATTCCTCCATCTTCCAGATGTGGTTCAATACTGTTTTCCCAGTCAGGTTGGCCTAAAATCTCCCCGTTACATTTAGAATGGATGGGCGGAAGTTCTATCCTAGAGGGAAAATGGGGTTTTTATACTCATAAACCCCCATAACATGCACCACTATCCACCCATACAGGTGGTGGAATGGTCTGCATATCCTCTGTGGCCTCTTTCCCTCGCTGATATTCCACAAAATCTTATACAGCTTAGCGAGCATCATGATCCCGAGGTTCAACCGCCCTCCTATCGCCAACATGGATGACATGATAAATGTTCTTGGTCATATGCCCATGTTTGTATCCCTCACTAAAAGGATCTAGCTATAGATGAGAGCAGTGATGAATGCCGCCAGCCTAACTATCGATTGCTGCTCAGTGCTGACACTGAACCCCCAGGTTTTCCACTGGATGTCCTCCAGAAGCTACCAGTACGAGTTCTCCTTGACCCGTTGAGCACCCTTCAGGCAGGTGTGAGGCCTCACTAAAAACTTTCTATTTTCTGGGAAGTTTAGAAACTGTTTAAACAACTGTTTGATGTGGAAGTCCCTCACTTCATCCTTGTTCTCTCCCGACACTAGCTCTATTAGTTCCATTACTAGGGGTGACATTTGCTTCGGATCCTCCCACACACCCATAATGGGGATGAATTCATCATACATATCCCCCAGTATCGGTACCCCCCTAAGATTTTTTGAACGTAACTTAAACTGATTCCAACCTCCCCATGGTAAAAGTGGAAGGTATTGGTCCTCAATGACCACCTTCTCAACAACTTCAACATCAGCTACTTCGGTTGGTAGATATGAAATTGGGAGTTCCAAGCCTCATCGTACATGCCTACTCTCCTCAGCTCTACCCCGAACTCTTCACACAAGGCACCTACCCAGTAATCCCAGGCCCATTCATCGGTGAAGTTTCCTCCTTAGCATAAATCCCTTTCATCGGACCATCCTTTCTTCGGGTTCCTTAGGCCCGCCTTCAAGATCGTTTGGTACAGAGGGGGGGATATATCTGGCTGAAATTACTTCCCTTCATCATTTTTTAGATGGTTGTATAGGCAATCGGCAATAAAAGGTGTGAAGTCCACCCAGGCATGGCCGTCAGCCACCCTAAACCACTGGCACTGGCACAATGTGCTCATAAACCTATAAGTTGGATCATCCCTACATGATCCAGGGATGAAAAGTTATCCCTTATCCCAAATCCATAAAACAAAAACCTCTTACATAGTATATAGTTCCTCTAGATTTCTGCCAGCAACTCCGCTAGTGAATTGTGGTTTGAGTGGCTCCATATCAGCTCCTCTATACTGAAGCTATTCACCATCTCCTCCCTTCAGGCAGCATCCACAAGGAGCCCCTAGTAGCCTCCTGGCGATCCATTAAGTTTTTTGAATTTGGGGTTTCTTTGGGTTTGGTTTGTGAATATCTTTTGTAGAGTAAGTTCCCAGAGACCATTTGTGAAGGCTGTTTGCAGAGCCCTGCCCTGGCCTTTAAATGCAAGTCGTAATGTGCTCCGCTACGAAGTCAAATACTCGCTGTGCACCACAAAGCAGATGACCCGATTCGTGGAGAGAAATCATGGAGTACAAGGAGATTCGTGAATCGAGAGCGCTATAATAAAAAAACATGGAGAAGAGAATGGAAAAAAGAGAGTTCAACTCCCCTATTTATAGGCGAGGGCCCCAGGTGCTTCACGGTGCGTCCGATCTACGGTGAGCTTCGTGGCGCTCCAGCCCGCGCGTGCCACTACGCCTCGCGAGTTACCTTCTCGATTGACCATGGACGTTTGGTTGTT
Organism: Viscum album; assembly: GCA_963277665.1. Lineage (NCBI taxonomy): Eukaryota > Viridiplantae > Streptophyta > Magnoliopsida > Santalales > Viscaceae > Viscum > Viscum album. The sequence continues at coordinate 1,178,059,183 of OY728139.1, forward strand.
GAAGCTCCGACTTTAAACCTAGTTTTGTCCTTGGCTCGAAGTCTGAGGGGGGAATTTGTTGATGCCAAAATCAAGGAAAAGAAAGAAAAAAGGGAAAGCATTAGAGTTTGCCTCATGAAGACCACTCACGAATCCCCCATTGCCCCACGACCAGTGCATAGCTCCCCCTTCGCGAATCCAACGCGGAGCATAGGCGGGATGCTTCGCAAACCAATTTGATGTTCATGAACCCGCTGTAGAGCACATAGGGGAGATGCTCCATGAACTGATTTGACATTCGCGAACCTACCACGGAGCAAAGGGGTGGATGCTCCGTGAACCCCTTTTACCTTCGCGAACCTTCTACGGAGTAAGATCCATATTTCCAATAAGAGAGATTTGATTTGCAGCGCCTCTTGCCTATAAATACCATGCTCCCCTCGAGCCTAAAGGATGGATCCTTTGACCTTTCTCCTTTTGAGGTCCCACATCACAAAGTAATTTCTGTTATGCAAACCATTATCTTTTCAAGGCACTTTTTCATCGCGAAGTGCTTTCACCTTTTCATTAATTCCACCCCTCTTCAAAGAGGGATACCCTTCATGGATCACACGGGCCTCCACGAAGGAAGGAGATCCCCAAGGGGACTCGGTTCGTCACTGAGCATTTATGCTTTCTGAAGTACCCTTCATATACATGTGACCCACATGCTAAGGTGTGTTCATTGTGCTTCGTGAATCACATTGCTTAACAATGTTATTCTTTGCAATGTGCCCTTGCTTCGCAAGGCATTGCTCCGTGAATGCATTTACACTTCACGAAGCACCTTCCATATGCACCTATGCCATATGCCTAGGCTAGGTGACTTACCTTTGCAAAGCATATCCCTTGACGAATCCCCTCCACTTCATGGAGCCCCAAATATACCCAAGGATGCTACCTAGGAACCCCTTTGCTCTGCAACTCCTTTACCAGTGCGCCACTTCAGGTTTGCACGAAGCAATTTCAAGGTCCCTTGGGAGATGCTTCCCATTGCGTTGCTTTGCCTCATGATTCTTTGAATAGGCACACTAATAGTTATTTCTTCTTCACATAGACACTTTAACGTGGACCTCCCAATGGATCACTTCATAAAACCCCATCACCATGACATTTCTGATGCCTAAGGGGAAGGAGGTATCAGTTATGTAAGTCATAGTGGCGTGGAGTGAACCCAACTCATCTGAGCTGCAGGATGCTAAACTGCCAAGCACCATCATCCAAGATGTAGGATGTTAAACTTCCAAGCCCCATCATCCCCAACACATGATGTTTAACTGTGGCCTCGCCCCATGAATCATACATGGTGTGCCCTGTCTCGGACATTATATACACCAACTAGTCTCTACAGGAGTGAAATCATTCCCCACATGGAATTAGGTCCCCTTTATTTGAGTATCATTGGTCCATGGGGATAAGGAAACCACCTTGGTGTAAGCCTCTATCTTTTCTTGCAGGAGGCAGCACCCTTTCTCCACCTATCTCCCTCCTTGCTAAAGGCCAAAGGACAGATTGGCATCTAGACCTTTATTATCCCATCCCTCTCCTACTGGGCTTTGTCCCCACCTGGGACTCCACCTTGAAGTAGGTCCCAATCACCATCACCCTGGGCTGCCGACCATGTGTAAGCCCCTATTTCCTCTTTGGGGCCGCTAACCAAGTGTAAGACCCTATTTTTTCTTTGGGGCTGCTAACCAAGTGTAAGCCCCCATTCCACGTCCCACAGATGCACCTTCCGTGATGTGATCGTCAGTTCCTTTCCCCATCTTGTTTCTCACACCGAGCACGACTCACATTGGATTAGAGTAAGCATTGACAATGAAATCCTCTCTGGGTATCATAGAGTGTAATACCCAACCTCAATCTCTGAACTAAGAGGTCTTTGTTCCTTGCTAAGGTGAGGTACATAGTAAACCTTCATGAGGTTCAAGACCAACAACCATTGGTATTAACCATATTTACTTCAGTTCAGAAACCTCCATCCTTGATCTATGATGTATTGGATCTTTGCCAAGGTGAGGTATGTAAGAAGCCTCCATGAGGTTCAATCCCAAAACCCATTAGTCCCAACCACCTTCACATCAGCTCCCACTCACCCTGAACTATGAGGTCTTTGATCCTTGCCAAGGAAAGGTATGTAGGAAGCCTCTATGTGGTTCAATCCCAACTCCCATTGGTCCTGACCACCTTCACATCAGTTCCCACTCATTCCAAACTACACAGACTTTGATCCTTGCAAAGTCAAGGTATGTAAGAAGCCTCCATGAGGTTCAATCCCAACACCCATTGGTCCCAAACACATTCATGTTGGTTCCCACTCATCCCAAACTACATAGACTTTGATCCTTTCCAAGGAAAGGTATATAAGAAGCCTCCCTAAGGTTCAGGCCCAACAACCATTGGTTTCGGCCCCCTTTATGTCAGAACACCTTTTTCCCACATGACACTAAACAGTATGCCCCCTTTTCATCCTACACGACGTTAAACTGTATCCACCATCCAGAGGTAAGCCGTTGTGACTCCCTATTAAGTGGTAATCCATTATCAACCCTATTTAGCGGTAAGCCGTTGAAGTCCCACATCGACAGTAAGCCGTTGTTAGATGTACTACGTGGACTTTGATTCCCTTCCATGGGGATACGTAGGAAGACTCTTTGAAGTTAAAGCCAATAACTCATGAATCATCCTGATATACCTCTTGATAACTTTTATTTCAAGAAGATCATTCCCCAACCTGGAGGTTCTATTCTCTCCGGATCCCATCCTTGTGTCCATTCTCACGGGATGCCTCCTCAGGTGTCCCATCGCCTCACTAAACTATGCTGACTTTGATTCCCTGCCCCGGGGATACGTAGAATGTATCTTCATGGCTCAAGCACAACATCACCATCACCCTCAAGTTGAATCCATATCATTCTTAGTCCACTTAATTTAACTCTATCATCCATCCCGATTCTTACCCAGGCTGCCACATATCAGTGAGATCATTCCAATTCACCTACTGGAATTAGTGTTTCCTCTAGTGGTCACACCCATCTGGTCCACTCTAGTCAGTGTTCTGATCAGTCTGACATGTCTCCTCTAGACGTTAAACCTACGACATACCCTGTGTTAAACACAGGAAGCTGAGGAAAAACTCAGATAAAAGCCTATGGAATATAATTCCCTGCATTCAACGTGGGATTCCTTAGGCTTCCAAGCCCTCAAGAATCCCTATAATAAGAGGAAGAAATACTGATGCGCCAGTGTTCTAGTGTCCAGACATGCCAGTGATGTTCAACGTGACTAATCCCTCGACCACAGGTTACTACCCTGACCAGACACCATGAAATTTTCTGACAGATGTAGTGTAATTAACTAGTGTGCATGAAGATATGGCATTGGGAAGAGTTTCAAAAACAACATCTTAAGTCAATAAGGGAGACCCAGACAAGGCGACGAGTTCCGAGGAGGAATCCATGGAAGAAAGAACTGATATCCCATCATCCCATTTCGATCAAGGAGAAAACATCCCAAAACAAGGAACTAATGGCACCCACCTTTGGAAAGTGGGAATTCTATGAAACAAAAAGCATTTCCCTCTTCGAACAGATGGATGCACATTCCATGAAGAAAGTATCAGAAGTAGTTTTATTGAAAGAAATAATAAAATAAATAGTAAAATAATGGGAATACCCTCCTCTCCTCCACTACAAACCCCCTCACACCCTTTTATCTTCACTCCTCTAAGCCTTGTGACTTGTATAAATTTTTCTCAAAAATCATCCAAAGCTCCTACCCCATGTCCAGTATCCCTTTGTCTCATAGAATGACTAAAACATATCGCCTAATGTGTTTCTCAAGGAAGATTACTTCATGAGGTAAATTCCTCTTTTCATTTATTTTATTTCAAGTTTCTTCATTTCCTTTTTCTTTCCTCACCTCCATTCATCCAAATGTTGTGATGACTCCAGTACCTTAAATGTACTATAATGTTTTAATGATAATGGAATAATTCATCATCATCTCTCTTTTTCCCTTCTTTTATACAAGAAATGAAAATACCATCTGAGATGTGTTAATTTATTACATTCAAGGACGATGGGTTTTTAATTTCTATTGCCATCATCAATTCCTTTCATGAAACCATTTTTATTGTTGAACCAGACCATAATATATGTATTATAACTTATTTAAGGGTATGTAATCCTTTGTTATAGATGATAATAATTGATAGATAAAAAATAGTTCATTGTGATAAAGAATCGCCAATTAACCCAAACAATCGTCATTAAAGTTTTAAATAACAATTCATCTTAAATTATAATAAACTAATGATTTTTATAACCATTTAATCTTATGGTTTTTACTAATAACATACCACTTCAATTCTAGGCAACCATTTTCATTCAAAATTTTTATCTATACATGAATATAAGTAAACTAATCGTGAAAACCAAGGAACAAAACACTCCCAAACAATGAAATTGGATCTAGTAACCCATCAAAAGGCCATGAATAAATCTAATAAGGTTATGATAAATAAATTAAATTTATAGGAGGTTCTGGAATCATTAATTTATGAATCTAAATTTGATCATTCAGGTCATTAAGATCAAGTGAGGAACACCAATGAACTTAAGGTAAAGGTTTTCCACCCGAACCTCCACTTTCATTCGGGTTACTCTTATTCTCTACTTAAACTAATTAAATTATTATTTATTCATATTTAATCCCCATATATTCTGTGATAAAGTTTAATATATGTTTACAAACTAGAATACTACTTTAATTTATGGGGATTTATATATGTTTTAAAAGGATATTTCAAAAATTCTTTCCGTAATACAAGCCTGATTCAAGGAAATTTATCAAATTATTACCTATTTTCAAGGTCAATATATAATATGTTTATGGAAACAATTATATTTATATAATTCACAATTTTATTATGAAAATAATATCTTACTTAACTTATGGTTTTATACAAATGTTTCTCCAAAATAACTCTTCTTTTCAAAGTAAAAGAGTTTTTATCTCAAGAATTACTCGATGATTTTATAAGATTATCTTCATCTATTTCATCACTCTTATTGATTATTATGTATTATTGAGATAAATATTTTAGGATTCCATTTACCATATTTTATTGAATGGTTTATGATTATTTTTATAGTGGAAGTTCTATCTTAAAACCATTCACCAATTTACTCTGAATGGTTAGTATTGAGGATTATTGTTTGGGTAATGTTATTTATATTTCATATATTAGTTTCAATATGAATGTATATGTTGTTTAGATTTATTACTATTCATTTTATTAATGCATTGGACTAAGTATGTATTGGGTGGGGCCTGCTATAGCCCCTCGGTGCATCAGTAGGTCTCATGAGGCAAACTATGGTCTTTGCATGAGGCCTTAACAAAATGGATATCTATGGTCTTAGAAAAAGGCCTTGAGGGTGTGGTTTTGATGTCCTGAATTATGAATTACCTCATTATGAAAATAGTATTGATAGTTCATGTTATTGTTCAACTAGTAGAATACCCATGATTATGTTTTATTATGGCATTATTTATTTAGCTCTTATTCCTTCCATAATGTGTTCAACATTATTTTTAAAGGAATGTGTTTTTAGTTATTCTCTATGCCTAATGTTTTTGTTTATGATATATTCCACAATATTTCTTACCCTTACAGAGTGTTTGATCTCACCCCATTCCTATGTTCTATTTTATCAGGACATGAAGAAGTTTATTATAATTGACCTAAAAGGATAAACTTATAGTTGTGGATGTTCCCAATAAAATTATATATTGTATTTTATTTCAAGTTTTAATGTTTAAATTATGAATATTTCTTATTTCAAAATCTACTTAACTACTCGGTCCTTTGGGATGAAAATTTATTTTTTGTATTCCAATGTAATCAAATAAGGCATTGGCTTTGGAAAACTAGGGTCGGGTCCTTACAGTTGGTATTGGAGAAAGTTTAGTAAAAAACATGGAAACTAAATCTAGAGAACATATATTAGGGAATAAACCCCTAAGATAGTCTATATGGATAAAAAATAAAAGAAAATATTGGAATTTTTGGTATGTAATAGATTATGTGGATCTTTCTATAAAATACGTCCATGTCTGGATACTACATGTGAACGTAGTTCGAGAATAGATGTACCTAGGAGTGAAAGCTATGATAAGGAGTTTCAGGCTTGACCTATGGTATATTATTACATGAAAATGGGCCTTACAATGCACCTGATTTGACACTCCCAAGGGATATGATTAGGATAATTCACATTTTATTTATAAGACATTATGATGGATTTAAATGTAATTTTTTACTCAAGGAAACCATGCTTATGATTATGATATTATATACGTATAGAATTTAAATTTATTCTATGTAATTTTATATGTTGAGATTATAAATTATGATTCATAACCTAATATAGTGTATACTGTTATTTATAAATGGAACCTAGAGGAAGGAATGGAAACTACATGAACACATGTATCCCATGTAAGGATTTCCCTTCGATGCAAGATAATGATGTTGGATCTGGAGCTACGAATTACTCTAAGAAACTATATTAAGATAATTGACTCATGTTATGAACAATAACCTTACCCATATGGATCATTCTGATCCATAATGTGTAGGATCTATATTGGATCACTTTATATGACAACATCCTCCACCATTCAATAGGACTTCAAACTCATTTTTAGCTGAGTAGTGGATACGTTTCCTAGATTAGATATTTCTTACTTTGGGATATAATGAAAGAGAGAAAGCTGTCATGGATATTTATTATCTATTAGGAGATGCAGATCAGTAGTGGTTGTTAATCAAAAATACAAAGGTGGAGGAAGAAATAAAAGAGATAGAATGGATGGGTTTTAAGGAAATATTCCAAGAAAAATATTTTATCCGCGAACAATAAGTGGATAGGAAAAGGAAATTCTTGAATCTGAGGTAGAAGGAGGATGAAAATATTTAAATGTATGAAGCTAACTTCACAAGGTAATAAAGACATGCTGCAGACTACATACGTAATCCAAGAAGTAAGATTGATCGATTCTTTGATGGTTTAAAACTATTCTTATGAAGGGAACTAGTCTCCTAAAGTTTATCATCATATGAAGATATAATCTCAAGTGCTATTAATATCGAAAAGGAATTTTATAAGTCTTATTACTCTAATGGAAAACAAGTGAAGAATAGGAATTATGAAAACTCTAAAAAAATATATATGGAAATGGGGAGTAAGGTAAGATTTGACCTTCCATCCTACCGTAATTGTGGGAGGAAACACCCTAGCACTTTCCTGAAGGGAATGTGAGTCTATTACAAGTGCAGAGAAAAATTCCACCTATCTGGGGATTGTAAGGGGAATAAACAAGCTACCAATTTTCAATTCTCCATTTGTAGGGATATGTGAAATTATGCACATGAATGTCATAAGTGTCAGGGAAACATTCCCCAAAGAAGGCAAAGGGAGAAAGGCCAAGATTATACGGTCACAACTGCAGAGGTTGAAGTTCCTAATGATGTAATGGAAGGTACTTTAATCATTTACTCCGACTTAGAAAATACTTTATTTGATTTTGGATAGTCTCATTCTTTCATCTATTCCCATTTTTCCAAGAAAATTAGATATTTACAATTTGATGTAATAAGGGTTTTGTCAGTTAAAACGCCTAAGGGAAGTATCACTGTAATAAAGTCATGTCAGGTAGTCCCCATTAAGGAATATAAATGTTCATTATCTACTGATTTTATTGCTATACCCATGATTTACTTTTATATAATCCTTGGTATGGATTTTCGTTCAAACCATGTGTTAGGTCCACTAGGATGAATACCCTGAGAGGGGGGGGGGGGGTGAATCAGGGTATGACTAATTAAAAATTAATGCCCGTTCTGATCTTGTTTCGCTGTTAAGAAAAACACTATTCTCTCCCTTTCCTACTACACAATATAAATAGAAAGTAAAGCAAGCACAGGACACATCAATTTTACTTGGTTCACCGCTAAGGGCTACATCCAAGGAGCATACGCCGACAGGTTGCCGGTCGTACCAAATTACACTAATCTTCACTAGCTGTGGATTACAAGGTTTGGGCTAGATCACTTCTATGCCCAGGCTCACTGCCTTTACAATGTTTAGGGTCAGCTCACTGCTTTCCCAAGGGTCACTCCCTGTTTCTCTCTCTTTGGCTCACTGCCGGTGGAGAGGATCAACTTCTTCCTCTTCCGAAGCTCACTTCTTTTGGAAGGAATCCACTCACAGTTTATAGACCTATAGGTCTCTTCATTTTCATGAATGAATGCATCTTCCTCTGTGTTTAGATGCTCTGTTGAAGTACAACTTTCATCCATAGATGAATCTCTCTTTGCACCAAATGTATCGGGCAAACCTCAAGCTTCAACACAGCCCGAAAAACACTGCTGGAAATAAAACCTTACTTGGCATGCAAGTCAATCACGGCGCGCAAGTATCGACGCGCAAGTCACAACGGGCATGCACGTCCTCCTCAGACACTTGCGCGACTCAAGCTTCCTCAACTCCGAACTTGCGCGACTCTATTCCTTTTATTTCCAAACCAATATTGGCACGCAACTGCCAACCGGCGCGCAACTTCTAACACCGGCGCACAACTTCAACCACTGGCGCGCAACTTCACCTGCACGACCACACACACCACCTGCGCGACCACCACACCAGCGTGACGGGAGCTCTGATTTCTCAAAGAGTTGAACTCCGGTAAAAATGATGAGGGGTGGTCCTGTATTTATAGGCAAATTGACCACCCTGCACGATGGCACACAAGTCACCTGCACGACCCAGTCTTGGCGCGCAAGTCTTCTCTCCTTTTGGACACTTGCGCGACCAACTCCCAAACTTGCGCGAACCTACTTCCTTTGCCATATTTTGATCTTCTGATCTTGAAAAACATATGGCGCGAAAGTTTCTTATTCTCTAAGTCCTCGGTGCGCAAGTCCCTTTTCCAAAAACCCTTTTCTTCATTTGCTGATTTTCAGGCCCAAAAATTTGTCAAACACTGGAAAACGGCGCCACCTTGTATCTGTTCTTTTGTACCGCCTCCAGATCATCCATTCCTTTTATCGACGTTCTTGAATCAAACATGGATCATTGAACTCAGCTCTTGAACTCGACATTCCACCATGAAATCCTCTTTGTCAACAAAGTTGTATGTCATCGTTTTGCTTTGTCAACAATCAAAACTCCGATGTCCACTTTGTCAACAAACACAATCACCTCAAAAATGCTTCAATGATACCTTGAGGGATTTTTTCCCAACAATCTCCCCCTTTGGGTTTGTTTACAACTCTTCCAAAACAAAGATATGTCGTTGATTCTTCAGCCTCCATTCGCCTCATTGCGATTCTGATAGCGATCAAGGATTTACTCAACACATACTCTAAGCCCACATAAGCAATGATCAGCGTGAGAAACAAGAGTAAATGAAAAGTTCATCAATGAATCACTTCATCTCTGACATCTACTGTTGACACCAAACTGATACCAATTTTTACTAAACTGATTCCAATTGTTGATGGGCTTGTTGGAAGACCAATGTTTGGTTTGGAAATATTCTTACCACTTTCCGACACCACTCTTCTGCTTTTATCACGATCCTCAGCTGTCGTGAAATATATGCTTTGATCGATCACTTCTAGCATCGTCAGAGTTAATACGCTCCCCCTTTCTGCTCATAGCTTCAACACCTCTTTAGCCATATTTCCTGTGTTGTCCAAGCTAAGATCTGGCTAAGCACGTTCAACTAGCTTCAACTCCCCCTATCTGGCTGCTCCACCTGTCATCTTCTCCCCATATCATTCATGATTTATCAAATCGCCACATTGTCTCCCCCTTGAACAATCACTATTTTCTCCCCCTCTGTCAACGAACCCAAAGGCAGTCCTTTGAAGTCTGTAACAGAGTAGAGAAAAAATCAGCACATTAGAGAAAAACACATCATACCTCGGGGAGAAGGGGGGGGGGGGGTCCCACATCCCCACTATTTCAAGTGTGTAGAATCGACTGAACTCCCAGAGCCAGTCGATGCCTATCAAAAGCTTCCTTGGGTAAGGCCTTTGTCAGAATGTCTGCAACCTGTAGCTCTGTAGGCACATACTCCAACTTCACGATGCCCTGCTCAACCTTCTCCTTGATGAAATGATACTTGATCTCAATGTGCTTTGTCCTGGAATGATGGATATGATTTTTTCTAAGATTTATAGCACTTGAGTTGTCACACTGGATTCCGATCGGAGACTTCACTTCAACTCCCATATCTTCAAGCTGCTGCTTCATCCACAATAACTGTGTGCATGCTTGAGTGGCCGTAATATACTCAGCTTATGCGGTGCTCAATGAAATGCAATCTTGTTTCTTGCTTTTCCAAGAAATACACAATCCACCAAGATAGAATGCACCACCTGATGTTGATTTTCTATCATCTGCTGAACCGTCACAGTCTGCATCAGTATATCCCAATAACTCTGTTTGAGATTTGTCATTGTATGTCAAGCCAAAGTCCACCGTGCCCTTGATATACCGAAGTATTCTTTTCACTGCAAGCATGTGACTTTCCTTGGGATTACTCTGATATCTCGCTTCTTGGAATGTGGCGAAAACAATATCAGTCCTTGTTGCGGTTAAGTACAACAGACATCCAATGATTTTCCTGTATTCTGTGATATTAACTGCCTTGCCATCCTCATCTTTTGATAATTTCATCCGGGTAGCAACCGGAGTCTTCATCTCCTTGGAATTATCCATTCCAAACCTTCTTAGAACCTCCTTGGCATATTTTTATTGAGAAATGAATGTTCCATTCCTTCCTTGTGTCACCTGTAGACCAAGGAAAAACGTTAGCTCTCTAATCATTGACATTTCAAACTCATTTTTCATGAATTCATAAAACTGTCTGCACTGATCTTCATCTGATCCGCCAAAAATTATGTCATCGACATACACTAGCACCATCATCCTTTTGTTACTGTCATTGCTGAAATAGAGGTTGTAGTCAACTCCTCCACGCTGGAAACCAAGCTTCTTCAAGTAATGATCAAGCCTTGAGTACCATGCCCTTGGTGCTTGTTTCAGCCCATACAACGCCTTCTTCAGCCTGCAAACTTTGTTCTCATCCTCATGAATGAGAAAACAATCTGGCTGCTTAATATACACCTCTTCTTCTAGAACCCCATTCAAGAATGAAGATTTGACATCCATTTGGAACACTTTGAACTTTCTTTGCACTGCTATGGACAAAAATAATCTGATTGTCTCCATCCTTGCAACCGGTGCAAATGTCTCATCAACATCTATTCCCTCTATCTGGGAGTATCCCTTGCACACTAGTCGTGCTTTGTTCCGAATCACTGTGCCATCTTCATTCATCTTATTTTGATAGACCCATTTAGTCCTGATGAAATTCTTGTCTGCTGGCCTCGAAACAATCTCCCATGTCTGGTTCTTCTCAATCTGATCAAGCTCTTCGTTCATGTCCTGAACCCAGTTTTCATCTTCAGCTGCATCAGAAAAACATTTCTGCTCCACTTGAGACAAAAACGATGCTTGCTGTGATGATTTCATTCTTCGAGTCTGAACTGGAGCTATTTGATCACCAATGATATTCTGCCTATCAATTTCAGCTTGACTCTTTAGCTTCCTCGCAGGCACTGACTTGACATTTTTCTCTTCATCATCAGTATCTTCTTCTGAGTCACCTTCTGCCGCTTCTTCTCCCCCTGGGTTGCTTACCTCATCATCACATTCATCCAGGAACTGTTCACTGGATCATTGAGTATTCAGCTCATTTTCAACTATAGTGACATCATTGCTTTCAATGATTTTTCCCAGCCTTTTGTTGAAACATTTATACACTTTGCTTTTCTCAAAATAGCCAAGGAATAACCCTTCATCTCCTCATGCCTCAAACTTCCTATGATGTTCTTTGTTGAGAATGAAACACTTACTTCCAAAGATTCAAAAGTACTTCAACGTTGGCTTCTTTCCGTACCACAGTTCATACAGAGTTTTCCCTTGCTTCGGACATAACATGGACCTGTTTGAAACATAGACCGATGTCAAAACTACTTCCTTCCAAAATTTCTCTGGCATGTCCTTATCAATAAGCATTGTTCTGGCCATGTTGATGATCCGATTTCTCCTTTAAACTACTCCATTCTGTTGGGGAGTTCTTACTGATGAAACTTGATGCCTTATCCCATGTTTCTCGAGATAGTTTTCAACCTGACTATTTTGTAAATTCCGTACCGTTATCAGTACGAAACTTCAGAATTTTCTACCCAAGCATCTTTTCTGATTCCCTCCTGTATTGCTTTATGCAACTGAACACCTCTGTCTTATGGGTTATGATGAATACCCATGCCATTCTGCTATATTCATCAATGAAAAGAACATAGTACCTTTTCCCATCTATAGCACGTGGTGAGATAGGTCCACATACATCAGCATGCACCAATTCGAGCACTCTAGTTGATTTCTATTCCTTTGGCTTGTATGTCTTTCGGATGATTTTCCCTTGCTGACAAGCATCACACGTATGAGTGCAATCACGTGATAGTTTGGGAAGGTCTCTAGAAGCATCACATTTAACGAGATCCTCCATAGATGGTTGGCATAGATGACCAAGTCGCTTATGCCACAGCTGGTTTTCTTCCTCTCTGGATAAAGGACAAGTATCTTATTCCCCACCTACAAGGTAGAGATTTCCCTTTGACCTTTTTCCCTGCAGAACAGCTGCTCCATCTTTTCCTTTCACAACACACATCTTCTTGGTAAATTGGATAGAGTGCCCAGAGTCACATAGTTGACTGACACTGAGTAGGTTATGGCTGAGACCCTCTACTACCAAGACATCAGCATGTCTCATCTATTTTCCCCCAAACTTGGATTTCCCTGAGCCAACAATCTTCAGGCCTTCATCATTTCCAAATTTGACAACTCCTTCTTTGTCATATTTGATGCCTGTAACAAGATCCTTATTACCCGTCATGTGGGATGTGCAACCACTATCAAGGATCCAAACACCAGATCGATCTGATGCATTAAGGGAAATCTCCGCCACCACAACCTTCTCATTTTTCTTCTTCTTGGTCCATACTTTTTCTTTCACACTCAGCATGGATTGAGACTTCTGTTCTTTCTCAGAGCATGATGGACCACCCTCATCTTGCAGAGCTGCAAATCTGTTCTGAACTTTTAACTCATTTGTTGGTATATTGATCTGATGCTTGCGAACATTTTGATTCTGCTTTGAAACATTTCCCTGAATGTTTGATGTACAATACCTAGACATGTGTCCAAATCCTCCACACCAAAAACAGTGTCCTTCAAAATGTGTTCTGGAAAACCATTCTCTGTTTGGCTGCCATCTCTGTTCATGTTCCATTCTGTATCTCTTGGCTATGGAACACACATACTGTGAATGTCCAATTTTCCCAAAGAAATAACACCTGATATAGGATGCATTCCCTCGTGATATTTCAGCACTATGATTTTCCCTATGAGATCTCTGAATATTCTGATTCTGTTTTGTGCCCAATTCAACCTTCACTTTTGGGATGAGTTCTTGCGGTCTGACTGCAATTGTCGCAAATTTTTGTTCATGACTAAGCCCAGAAATGACCTTAACATCTGAGCTCAATTGCTTCTTCTTCCCTACTGAACTGCTAGGCTCCTCTTTCATCTTCTCTGTCTTCTGAATGGCCTGCTTTTCAGATATCACATTGGGGGTCAAGAGTTTATCCTGATACTTAAGTTTTTGTCACAGACTGACCACTTCTTCTTCAAGCTCTTTGATACATCTAACCTGCTCCTTTATTGTGTTAGTCAAACAATCAATTTCCTTCTTTTGTTCCTCAATTTTAAGCTAATACTCAACAATATTTTCTGAGCTCTCTATTGTTGAGGATTTTAGTCTTTCAATTTCTTCTAACTGCTCAGACTTTTCTTCATCCTGTTGTTGCATATAGAGTTTGGAATCACGAACCACTTTATTGGCTTTCTTCGTTTTGGCTCTCCAAACATCTATCTCCTCAAGAGCTGCTTCCAATTCGGCTTCCATATCAATTCTCCCTTCAATTTCTTCTTCTTCTTTAGCATCAGCTTCTTCTCCCTTTTGAGAACTACCAACAATTTCCACCACGGAATTTACCCCACGATCTCTGCAATTTTCTATTTCCTCAACTTCTTCATCCTTAGACTCATCTGAACATTCAAATTCTTGTGAAAGAAGATTCTTCTTCTTGAAGAAATTTCTCTTGAATTGCTTCTTCCCTTTCACAAAAGCTGAATTCTTCTTTTTGGGAATTTCAACGTCATCATCATCATCATCATCTTGAAACTTCTTGGGGCATCTTGCCGCAAGATGACCAACCTTTCCACATCTAAAGAATGCTAGTGGAAGTTTACCTTTAAACTTTCTTCTTCCACTTTGTAGATTTGAAGAAAGGAATGACATCACCTCATCTATCTCTTCTTCTTCATTAGAATATTCAATGGTGAGATTCCTCATGGCCTTAAATGCCACCTCTTTAGACTTCCCCTTTTCCACAGCCTCATTATCATCATTCCTCATTTCATATGCAACCAAGGTACTGTGCAAATTGTCCAATGTCAGCTCTTTTGGATCTTTATCTTCTAGTACTGAAACTTTCAGATTGAACCGAGGTGGAAGTTTCCTCAAGATGCGCTTTACAATCTTTTTGTCTTCAATGACTTCTCCAATACCTCGCATATCTTCCACAACAATGTTTACCCTGTCAAAGAATGCGTCAATAGACTCATTCGGGTTCATTTTCAGATCTTCATATTTGTTCCACAACACCTGCAGCTTTGCCTCTCTGACCTTTGTGTCCCCTTCATATATATTTAAAAGTTTTTCCCACATGGCATGTGACGTTTTCCATGACATCACCTTCATGTAGATGGGATTGTAAAGGGATCCCCCTAAGGCATTGATTGCTTTGGAATCAGCATCCAACTCTCTATGCTTAGCTTCTGATAAAACACCACTATTAATATCAGCTGTGATACGATGCATAGCTACTGAAAACACATCCATTCCCAAGGATCAAAAATAGTGTTGCATCCGATTCTTCCATATCTGAAAATTATATCCGTCGAAGATCGGAATCCATTTATGATTGGTTACCTCCATTGAGAGAAGAACAACTTTCAACCTCCCTCTGATACCACTTGTTAGGTCCACTAGGCTGAATATCCTGAGAGGGGGGGGGGGGGGGGTGAATCAGGGTATGACTAATTAAAAATTAATGCCCATTCTGATCTTGTTTCCCTGTTAAGCAAAACACTCTTCTCTCTCTTTCCTGCTACACAATATAAACAGAAAGTAAAGCAAGCGCAGGACACATCAATTTTACTTGGTTCACCGCTAAGGGCTACGTCCAAGGAGCATACACCAACAAGTTGCCGGTCGTACCAAATTCCACTAATCTTCACTAGCAGTGGATTACAAGGTTCGGGCTAGATCACTTCTATGCCCAGGCTCACTGCCTTTATAATGTTTAGGGTCAGCTCACTGCTTTCTCAAGGGTCACTCCCTGTTTCTCTCTCTCTAGCTCACTGCCGGTGGAGAGGATCACCTTCTTCCTCTTCCTAAGCTCACTGCTCTAGGAAGGAATCCACTCACAGTTTATAGACCTGTAGGTCTCTTCATTGGCATGAATGAATGCATCTTCCTCTGTGTGTAGATGGTCTGTTGAAGTACAACTTTCATCTGTAGATGAATCTCTCTTTGCAACAAATGTATCGGGCAAACCTCCAGCTTCCATACAGCCCGAAAAGCACTGCTGGAAATAAAACCTTACTTGACGCGCAAGTCAATCATGATGCGCAAGTATCAGCGCGCAAGTCACAATGGGCACGCAAGTCCTCCTCAGACACTTGCGCGACTTAAGCTTCCTCAACTCCGAACTTGCGCGACTCTATTCCTTTTACGTCCAAACCAATATTGGCACGCAACTACCAACCGGCGCGCAACTTCTAACACCGGCGCACAACTTCAAACACTGGCGCACAACTTCACATGCAAGACCACACACACCACCTGCGCGACCACCACACCTGCGCGACGGGAGCTCTAATTTCCCAAAGAGTTGAACTCCGATAAAAATGAGGAGGGGAGGTCCAATATTTATAGGAAAATTGACCACCCTGCGCGACGGCGCGCAAGTCACCTGCGCGACCCAGTCTCGGCGCGCAAGTGTTCTCTCCTTTTGGACACTTGTGCGACCAACTCCCAAACTTGCACGAACATACTTCCTTTGCCATATTTTGATCTTCTGACCTTGAAAAACATATGGCGCGCAAGTTTCCTATTCTCCAAGTCCTTAGCGCGCAAGTCCCTTTGCCAAAAACACTTTTCTTCATTTGCCGATTTTGAGGCCCAAAAATTTGGCAAACACTGGAAAACGGCGCCACCTTGTATCTGTTCTTTTGTACCGCCTCCAGATCATCCATTCCTTTTATCGACGTTCCTGAATAAAACATGGATCGTTGATCTCATCTCTTGAACTCGACATTCCACCATGAAATCCTCTTTGTCAACAAATTTGTATGTCATTGTTTTCCTTTGTCAACAATCACAACTCAGATGTCCACTTTGTCAACAAACACAATCACCTCAAAAATGCTTCAATGATACCTTGAGGGATTTTTGCCCAACACCATGCTGCAAAAAATTAGTGCAAGAAGAAGGAGGATACAATTTTTGAGGGCAATGTGGAATCCATTATCTTTAGGGTAGAAACATAACCATCTCATTACCATCTAGATCCACCCCTAGTATCTCTACTAAATTCAATTATTGGGGGGGGGGGGATGGAATGTAGTAACTATGGGTGAGGAAAATAATGTTCAAATAGAGAACATACCTATTGTGCAAGAATATGTTGATGTATTTCCAGAATATTTACCTAGACATCCCCCAGAGTAGGAAATTGGATTTTTTGTTCACTTAATTCTTGATTCAAGGCCCATATCAAAGACCCCTTATAGAAATGACACTGTAGAATTAGTGAAAATAATAAACAACAACTAGAGGAATTGAGTGATAAAGGATTTATTCTCCCTATTTTTTATCCATAGGGATCCCCTTTTATATTTGTTAAGAAAAAAGAGGGATCTATGAAGTTGTGCATTGACTACAAGGAGATCCTATTTATAACAATAAAGAACAAGTATCCCCTACCTCACATTGATGATTTATTTGAACAACTTCACAGAGCACAATATTTTTCAATTATTGACCTTCGATTTAGATATCATAAGTTACTTGTGAGGAAGGAAGACATTGAAAAAACAAAATTTAGAACCAGTTATGGGCATTAAGAGTTTACAATAATGCCTTTTGGACTGACTAATTCACCCTCTATTTTCATGGATCTAATGAATAGTGTTTCAAGGAATATTTTGATGAATTTGTGGTGGTGTTTATTGATGATATCTTGGTATACTAAAAAAGATATGAATAAAAAAAAATCACTTGCCTAATATTCTAAAGACTCTTAAAATAAATGAATTATTTGGGAAGTTTAGTAAGTGTTAATTTTGTCTTCAATAAAATTACTTTCTTGGAAAAATTATCTCTAATGATGAAATATTAATTTATCCTATAAAAAAGGCTATTCAAGAATGGCCTACTCCAACAAACATAACTGAGGTACATAGTTTTCTTGGTTTAGAAGGTTATTATCAACATTTTGTTCAGAACATTACCCTTTTAGCCAACCCAATGACCAAGATTACATGTAAGGGGGTTATATTAATATGGAAAAAATAATGTGAGAAATGTTTTGAAGAATTGAAGAAGAGATTAGTGATTTATTTTATCGTTACCCTACCATAGAGAAATGATGGGTTTGTGATATATAGTGATGAATCCAAGAAAGGAATTGGTTGTGTCTTTATGAAGAATGATATAGTTATAGCCTATACATCAAGGTAGTTAAAAATTCATGAAGAATACTATCCTATTGATGATCTCGAGTTAGCTCCTCTGATATTTTCTCTAAAAATATAGAGACATTATCTCTGTGGTGAGTTTTGTGAGATATATAAGGATCAAAAGAGTCTAATGTATATCTTCTCATAGAAAGAACTCAACATAAGGTAAAGAAGATGTCTCTAACAACTCAAGTATTATGATTTTACCATACACTACAACCTAGGAAAGGAAAATATGTTAGCTGATGCATTGAGTAGGAAGGAACATGGAGTCCTCAACAAAATGTGGATTGGAAAGGATCCCTTTTTATATGGATATAGTGAGGATGGATATGGGAATTATCAAAGAAGGTGAAACATAAATACTTTTCATTTGGTTTCCCAACCATATTTATTAGAAAGGATTAATGTATATCGGCCTGATGATGAGAACCTGCAAAAAAAATTAATGCTGCGAAAGAGGGGAAGTTGGCCGACTTTGTATGTGAAGATGGAATTCTAATTTTTTGAAGATGCTTTGTGTTCCCCTATACCCGAGCTAAAAATAGAGTTGTTGGATGATTCTCATAGATCAAATTTCTTAATAAAACCTGTTATTACTAAAATGTAGATATTTGCAGGAATGTTTTTGGTGGGAAACATAAAGGGAGAAATTGCTAATTATGTATCTAGATGTTTAGTCTGTCAACAAGTGAAGACTGAACGCAAACATCCTAGAGTATTCACACAACCTACACCTATTCCTACATTGAAATGGGATGACATCACTATGGATTTTTTCATTGTATTATCCAGTACTCTAAGAAAGAATTATGTAATATGGGTACTAATTGATCAAATTACAAAATTTACACATTTATTCATTATAAGGGAATATTTTCCACTGGAACATCTAACAAGACTCTATATAAATTAATTTTTATGTCTTGATGAATAACATATTTCAATAGTGTCTAATCATGATCCTATATTTACATCAAAATTTTGGAAATGTTTTCATAAACCTTTGGATATTGAGCTTCTTTTGAGTACTGCTTATCATCCTCAAACAGATGGGCAATAAAAAAGGATGATCCAAACTTTTGAAGACATGTTGAGATCATGATCGCTCAAATTTCAAGGTATGCGGGATCATTATTAATGCTTGGTGGAGTTTTATTACAATAATAGTTTCCATCCTAGTATTCAAATGTCACCATATGAAGTAATGCACAGAAAGAGATGTCGTATAGCATCATGTTGGGATGAAGATGGTAAAAGAAACCTAGTGGGCCCAGAGCTTATGGAGTAAACAACAATGAAGGTAAAAAATATTCAAGTTCATATCATAGTATCTCAAAGTAGAAAAAAAATTCTATGCTGATAATAGAATAAAGGATTTGGAATTTCAAGATGCAGATCGTGTTTTCTTGAAAGTATATCCATGGAAGGGAATTATAAGATTTTGGAAGAAAGGAAAAATTAGCCCTATGTACATTGGTCCTTTTAAAATTATAGAGATAATTGGAGGTGTTTAATATCTTTTGGCTATGACACCTAGCCTGTCTAAAGTACACAATCTATTCCATGTCTCATTATCGAGAAAGTACATGCCAGACCCAAAACATGTCCTCATTTCTAAAGGTATAAAATTGGAACATGACCTATCTTATTATAAAGAGCCTATACAGATTATGGACACTAAATAAAAAGTGTTCAGGAATCAGATGACTCAAATAGTAAATATACATCGGAAAAATCATAAAATCAAAGAGGCAACAAGGGATCATAATGAGCTTATGATGAATAAATACCCAAATCTCTCTGTGAGGTAACATTCAAGTAATTTTGAGGACGTTTTTTTGTTAGGAGGGGATAATGTAACAACTGAATATTTTGAAAATAAATTTAATATTGAATTCATGAAATATTGAGTCTCTACAAAACACCACTTTTTTATAACCTATCTAGTAATTATAAATTTTCTACTTCTAGGATTTGAATTTTTAAAAACTGACATACACATTTCCTTTTGGGATGATATTTAGTGTTGGATAGAATCAACTAAGTTTCTGATGAATAGTAACATAACTGTATGAATAATAAAACACCCTTATGAATATTAATGAATAGTAAATCATCCAAAAAAATAGAAACTTCACCCATGTATGTATAAATACCATTTAGACATCGTATAAGTGAAAAAATGATCATAATAAAAGTATTTCTAATTTTGTATGTCATAAGTATTTTAATTACTATTTTATTATTAATTTAATAATATATAATGGAATTTTATTTCCATAAAATTTGATCAAAATTTTTTATTTTATTTTCTTATGGTTATAATATAAATTTTATGGGACCTTGATAAATTTATCAAGGCGTCATAAAACGAGTTATAGATTCAATATAGTTTTTTTCGAATAAATTATATTTTTATTTATTAATTAAATTAAAAATATTTAGAAAATTATTTACAAAAAATTGATTTCATTTTTTAATTATACACATCGAAAAATGGTTGGGGTGAATTTTTGGAATTTTTCTAAAATAAATGAATTTTGGGTGAATAGTAAAATATGATAATTTACAATAAATGAAAAATACATGATTTATTGGGTCCTTAGTGATGTAAGGATGATTTAAGACTACTAGGTTCTAACTTACATTCATTTTTTACTATTATGGTTCACATTAATCAAAAATATTGGTCGTCTTTAGTGAAATATTAAAATAAAGAGTAAAATAATGGGAAAACCCTCCTCTCCTCGTCTCTAAACCCCCCTCACTCTCTCCTCTCTTCACTCCTCTCAAGCCCTGTTCCATGTCTAAATTATGATAAAATATCCTACCAAGATCCTCCCCTATATACATAATATCTTGGTTTTATATAAAGACCCAAAAATCTCTTTTAAAGTGGCTCTCAAGAAAGATTACTTCAAGAGGTAAATTATTCATTTCATTTCTTTTATTACTAGTTGCTTTTATTTCTTTTTATTTCATCACCTCATTTCATCAAAATTTTGTGATGAATCCATTACCTTAAATGTAGTGGAATATTATTATGATTAAGGAATATTTTTTCATCATCTCTCCATTCCCCTTATTTTACACTAGAAATGGAAACACCATTTGAGATGTGTTAATTTATCTCATTGAAGGACGACGAGTTTTAAATTTCTATTACCATATTTAATTTTAGTTAGGAAACAATTTTATTGTTTAAAAAGAATATAATATATGTATTTTAACTTATTTAAGGTTCTTTAATCCTTTTTTACACATTATATTAATTGATAAATCAAAAATAGTTCATTGTCATCAAGAACTGCTAATTAACCCAAACAATTATCATTAAGGTTTTATATAATGATTCATATTCACTCCCAATAACGAAAATAATTCTATAACCATTTAATCTTATGGGTTTTAACAAATAAAAAACAAATTATATTCTAGAAAACCACTCTCATTCTAAATTTTTATCTATACATGAATATAAGTGAACCGATCATGAAAACCAAGGAACAAAACACTCCCAAAAAATGAAATTGGATCTCTTAACCCATAAAAAGGGAATGAATGAACCTAATAAGGTTATTATAAATAAATTACATTTAGAAGTGGTTCTAGACTCATTATTTTATGAACATAAATTTTATTATTTAGTTTATTAAGATCAATTGAGGAACACCAATAGACTTAAGTTAAGGGTTTTCAATCCAAACATCCACTTTCATCCAGGTTACTCTTATTCTCTACTTACCTCAATTAAATTATTATTTATTAATATGTAATCCTCTTATATTCTGTGATAATTTTTTATTTATTTGTACAAACCATAATCCTACTTTCATTTTTGAGTAGTTATATGTTTTAAAAGAATCTTTAAAAAAATATTCTCGTAATACATGCCCGATTCAAGGGAATTTCTCAAACTCTTACCTATTTTTAAAGGCACTCTAAAGTCTGTTTTACGAAATAATTTTCTTTATAAATTCTATCATTTTATTTTGAAAATAAAATCTTAATTAACTTCTAGTTTTATAAAAATATTTTTCCAAAAGAACCCTTCTTTTCAAAGTAGAAGAGTATTTATATCAGGAATTACTCAATGATTTTATAAGAGTATCTTCATCTATTTGAACACTCATGTTGATTCTTATGTATTATGGGGATTAATATTTTAGGATATCATATAACATATCTAAAATAATGTTTTATTATTATTTTGATTGTGGATGTGATATCTTAAAACCATTCACCAATTTACTCTAAATGGTTAGTTTTTTTGATTAATGTTCGAGGAAAGTTATTTACATTTCATATATTATTTTTAATATGAATTTACATGTTGTTTATATTTATCCCCTTTAATAAAATGAATGAATTATACTTAGTAAGTGTTATGTGGGGCCCTCTAAAGCCCCTCGGTGCATTGATAGGTCTCATGAGACAACCGTTCTTGGCACGAGGCCTTGACAAAATGGATATTTATAGTCTTGGAATGGGGCCTTGACATTATGGTTATGATGTACCAAATTATGAATTCCCTCATTATGAAAATAGTATTTATAGTTCATGTGGTTGTTTAACTAGTAGAATACCCATGATTATGTTTTATTATGGCATTATTTTTTTAGCTCTTATTCCTACCATAATGTAATCAAGTTTATTTTTAAATGCATGTGTTTTTAGTTATCCACCATGCCTAATTTTTATGTTTATGATATGTTCCTCTATATTTATTACCCTTACTATGTATTTCAGATCACCAATTTCTTATGTTTTATTTTCTAAGGACATGAAAAAGTTTATTATGGTTGACCTGCATGGATAAAATTATAGTTGTGGATGTTCCCAACCAAAATTATATGTTGAATTTCATTTCAAGTTGTAATGTTGAACTTATGTATATAACGTGTTTCCAAATATACTAAACTACTTGGTACTTCAGGATTCATATTCCTTGTTTTTATTCCGATGTAATAAAATAAGGCACCGACTCCGGGAATCTATGGTTAGGTCCTTACATTTGGTATTAGAGGAAGTTTAGTATAAAACAAGGAAACGAGATTCAGAGAATGTAGATTGGGAACAAAACCCTAAGATAGTATATGAGGATAAAAAATACAATAACATCCTAGAATTTTTGGTAAGGAATATATTATGAATATCTTTTTAGAAAATACATCTCTGTATAGTTACTACAAGTGGACGTGGTTCTTGTATAGTTATACCTAGGAGTGAAAACTCTGACAAGGAGTTTTAGGATTGACCCAGGGTTTCCTAGTACATGAAAACATGACTTACTATACACCCTGTTTGACATTCTATGGGGATATGCTTAGGAAAATTAATATTTTCTTTACAATCCATTATGAAGGATTGAAATGTCAATTTTTCTTCAAAGAATCCATATTTATGATTACGAGATAAACTATGCATAGAATTTCAATTTATGCTAAGTATATTTCTTTTTTGAGATTATAAATTATGATTAATAACCTAATCTAGTGTATTCCATTATTTAGGAATGGTTCCTAGTGGAAGGAATTAAAACTGTATGAACACGCATATCCCATGTATAGATTTCCCTCCGATGCAAGATAATGATGTTCTCTCTGGAGCTACAATTGGTGCTGAGAAACTTATAACTATATTGGGACAACTAAATTAGTTTAAGAATGATAACCTTACCCGTAGGAAGCATCCGTATCCACAACATGGAGGAGCTATGTTGGATATCTTTATTCCACAATATCCTCCATCATTCAATTGGACTAAAAACCGATTTGAAGGTGAGTGTTGGATAAGTTCCCTAGATAAGATATTTCTTGCATTGGGATGTAACGAAAGAGTGAAGGTTTCCATTTTAGTTTATCATTTATCGAGAGATAGAGATCAGTTTTGGCCATTAATCCAAAACAAAAAGGGAGAGGAAGAAATAGAATAGATGGAATGTAGGGATTTTAATGAAATCATCCTAGAAAAATATTTTCCCTGCGAACAATGAGAAGATATTGAAAGGAAATTCATGATTCTGAGGTAGAAAGGGGATGAAAATTTTCCAAAGTATGAAGCTAACAACACAAGGTTAGAAATAAATTATGTGGACTACATATATAATCCAAGGAGAAAAATTGATTGATTCTTTTATGGTTTAAAACCATTCATCCAAATGGAACTAGTCTCCCAATGTTTCTCATCATATAAGGATATAGTCTCAAGTACATTCAAGATGAGAAAAGAATTTTCTAAAACTTATAAATTTAAAAGAAAACAAGAGAAGAATAGGGCTTCTGAAAACTCTAGAAAAGGAAATAAGGAAATGGGGAAGAAGGTAAGAATTGACCTTCCATCATACTGTAATTATGGGAAGAAACACCCTCGCACTTGGCTGAAGGGAATGTGAGTCTATTACAAGTGTGGAGAAAAAATCCATCTATCTCAAGATTTTAATGGGAATAAAGAAGCTATGAATGCTCAATGATACAATTGAAAGGAGAAGGAACATTGTTCACATGAATTTACTAAGTGTCAAGTAAACATTCCCAATTATAGGACGGGGGAGCAAGGCAAGATTATGCGGTCACAACTACAAAGGTTGAAGATCCTAATGATGCGGTGAATGATACTTTAATAATTTTCTCGATCTTAGCCAATTATTTATTTGATTATGGATCATCACATTCTTTCATATATTCCCTGTTTTCTAAGAAAATTAGATATTTACAATTTAATTTAATAAGAGAGTTTTAATTTAAAACTCCTCAGGGAAGTATCATTGCAATAATGTTATGTCAGGCAGTCCCCATTAAGACATAAAAATGTAATTTATCTACTAATTATATTGTCATACCCATTATTGAATTTTATATAATACTCTGTATGGATTGTCTTTCGAACCATGATGCAATAATTTTTTTCAAGAAGAAGGAGGTTTCATTTTTTGAGGATGATGTAGAATCCCTTATCTTTAGGGAAGAAACATCACTATCTGATTCCCATCTAGATCCACCCCAATAGATCTAACAAATTCAATTATTAGGGGGGGAGGGAATGCAATAATTATGGTTGAGAAAAATAATGATCAAATAAAGGACATAACTATTGTGCAAGAATATGTTGATGCCTTTCTAGAGGATTTACCTGGAAATACTCCAGAGCAGTAAATTGAGTTTTCCATTTACTTAATTCCTGATTCAAGGACCATTTCAATGACCCCTTATAGAATGGCCCCTGTGGAATTAGTGGAACTGAATAAAAAATTAGAGGAATTGAGTGATAAAGGTTTTATTCTCCCTAGTGTTTCTCCATGGGGATCCCCTATTCTTTTCATTAAGATAAAAGATGGATTTATGAGGTTGTGTATTGACTATAGGGAGATCAATTATATAACAATAAAGAACAAGTATCCCCTACCTCACATTGATGATTTTTTTAATCAAATTCATAGAGATCAATATTTTTTGATGAATGACCTTCGATCTAGATATCATCAGTTGCTTATGAGGAAAAAATACATTCCAAAAACCAAATTTCAAAATAGTTATGGGCATTATGAGTTTACAGTAATTCCTTTTGGACTAACTAATAAACCCTCTATTTTGATAGATCTAATGAAAAGATTTTTCAATGAATATCTTGACGAATTTGTAGAGGTATTTATTGATGATATCTTGGTATACTCTAAAAGTCATGAAGATGTTGAAAATAACTTGAGCACTATTTTGAAAACTCTTAGAAGAAAGGAATTATATGAGGAGTTTAGAAACTATGAATTTTGGATAAAATCAGTTTTTTTTATTGGAAACATTTTCTATAAGGATGGAATATCTGTTGATCTTGTAAAGACAAAGGCTATTCAAGAATGGCCTACTCCAACAAACATAATTTAGGGATGTATTTTTATTGGTTTAGATGGTTATTGTTGGAATTTTGTTTAGAACTTCTTCCATTTAGACAACCCAATGTCCAAGCTTACACATAAAGGGGCTAAGTTCATTTGGAAAAAAGAATGAGAAGACTGTTTTGAAGAATTATAAAAGAGATTAGTGAATGATTCAATCCTAAACCTACCATCAGGGATTGATGGTTTTGTGATCTATAGTGATGCATAAATGATAGGACTTGGTTGAGTCCTTATGCAGAATGATAGAGTTATTTCATATGCATAAAGGAAGTTAACAATTCATGAAAAATACTATCCTACTCATGATATTAAGTTATCTGATGTTATATTTTCTTTAAAAATATGGAGATACTATCTCTATGGTGAAAGGTGTGAGATATATATGGATCACAAGATTCTAAAATATATCTTATCTCAGAAATAAATAACATGAGGAAAATGTGATGGCTCAAAATACTCAAGGATTATGATTGTATAATACACTATAACCCAGGAAAGGAAAATAAGGTAGTTGTTGCATTGAGCCGGAAGGATCATGGAGTTCTTAACAAAATCTGGATTGACAAGGATCCTTTTCACATAGATATAGCGAGGATGGATATGGGAATTATCAAAGAAGGTGAAACAGGTCTACTTTTTTCATTTGGTTTCTTAACCATCTTTATTATAAAGTTTTAAAATCTCTTATCTTGATGATGAGAACCTTTAGAAAAAATTAATGATGTGAAAGAGGGTAAGTTTCCTGACTTCAGATGCGAAGATTGAATTCAGAAATTTTGGAAGAGGCTATGTGTTACCTCTATACCCAAGCTAAAAAGAGAGTTATTGGAAGATTCCCATAGCTCTAATTTCTCAATACACCTTGGTAGAACTAAAATTTATAGAGATGTGAAGGAATATTTTTTGTGGGACAACATGAAGAAAGAAATTACGGATTATGTATCAAGATGTTTAGACTTTCAACAAGTGAAGACTGAAAAAAATATCCTAGAGGAGTCATGAAACCTCTACCTATTCTAATATGGAAATGGGATGACATCACCATGTATTTTGTCATTGGATTACACAAAACGCCAGGAAATATTGATGTAATATTGGAAATTATTGATCAAATTACAAAATATGAACATTTACTCGTTATAAGTGAGGTTTTTTACATGGGGCGTCTTGAATGACTCTATATTAATGAAGTTTTAAGACATCATGGAGAAAATTTTTTAAAAGTGTCTAATCTCAATCCTCAATTTACATGGAAATTATAGAAAATTCTTCAGAAATATTTGGATACTGAGATTTTTGGGTACTTCTTATCATTCTCAAACTGATGTGAAATAAAAAAGGATGATCCAAACTTTAGAAGACATGTTGAGATCATGCACTCTCAACTTTCAAGTTATGTGGGACTAGTATTTACCCTTGGTGGAGTTTTCCTGCAATAATAGTTTCCATTCCATTATTCAAATGGAACCATATGAAGCATTGTATGGAAGGAGATGTCGTACACAAACATGTTGGGATGAAGTTGGTGAAAGGAAGCTAATGGGACCAGATCTTGTGGAGGAATAAAAAACAAAGGTAAATAATATTGAAGGTAATATCAAATTAGCTAAAAGAAGACTAAAAAATATGCTGATAATTGAAGGAAGGATATGTAATGTCATGTGGGAGATCGTTCTTTCTTGAAAGTATCTTCATGGAAGGGTGTTATAAGATTTGTGAAGAAAGGGAAACTTATCCCTAGTCACATTAGTCCTTTGGAAATTATAGAGTGAATTGGACCTATTACATATTGTTTGAATATGCCACCTATCTTGTCTAAAGTAAACTTTGTGTTCATGTCTCATTACTGAGAAAGTACAGGCTAGAACCAACACATGTTCTTACTTTTTAAGGTATAGAATTGGAACCTTACCTATCTTACTATGAAGTGTCTATTCGAATTCTGGACACCAAAGAAGAAGTGTTGAAGAATTAGATGACTCGAGTAGTAAGTATTCTTTGTAAAAAATCACAAAATCCAAGAGGCAACATGGGAGCCTGATGAGCTTATGATGAAGAACTACCAAAAACACTTTATTAGGTAACATTCTAGTAATTTCAAGGATGAAATATTTGTAAATAGGGGATAATGTAACACCCCAAGATTTTAAAAATAAATTTAATATTAAATAAATGAAACATTGAGTCCCTAAAAAACATCACTTTGTTTTAAACTATCCAATAAACACAATTTGTCTACTTCTGTGATTTGAATTTTGAAAAACTGACATACACAATTGCATTCGGGATGATATTTAGAGTTTGATAGAATCAATATAGTTTTTGATTAATTATAACATACCCTTATGAATAGTAACATACCCTTATGAATAGTAATGAATAATAAATCATCCAAAAAAATATAAGCTTCTCCCATGAATGTATAAATTTAATTTAGACATCGTACAAGTGAAAAAACTTTCGTAGTATAAATATTGGTATTTTTTTTTGTCAAAAATATATTAATTAAAATTTTATGATTAATTTAATAATTTAAAATGGAAATGTATTTTCATAAAATGTGATTATAAATTGTTAGTTTATTTTGATATGGTTATAAGATATTTTTATGGGACCTTGATTAATTTCTCATGCTGTCATAAAATGAGTTATAGTTTTAATGTTTTTTTTTCAAATAAAATATCATTTTATTTAAATTTCAAATTAAAAATATTTTAAAAAATATTTGTAAAAAATTTATTTCATTTTTTAATTCTTCATGTTGAGAAATTTTTGGGGTGAATTTTTGGGATTTTTCTAAAATATTTGAATTTTGGGTGAATAGTAAAATACGACAATTTGCGATAAATGTAAAATACATGATTTATTGGGTCATAAGTGATGTAAGGCTTATGTAAGACAACTAGGGTTTATCTCACATGCAATTATTACAATTATGGGTCACATAAATAAACACTATTGATTTTCTTGAGAGAAATAATAAAATAACGAGTATAATAATGGGGAAACCCTCCTCTCCTCCACTATAAAACCCCCTCACTCCCTCTTATCTTCACTCCTCTCAAGTCTTGTTCACTGTATAAATTAGGCTAAAATATCCTACCAAGATCCCCCCCATGTCTAACAGCCCTTGGTCCTATATAAAGACCAAAACCTCTCCCTTAAAGTGGATCTCAAGGAAGATTACTTCAAGATGTTGATTCCTCTTCTCATTTGTTTTATTTCAAGTTACTTTATTTTATTTTTCTTTCATCAGACCCTTTCATCCAAATGTTGTCATTAATCCATTAATTTACTTTTAATGGGATGTTTTTATGATGAAATAATAATTCTTCATCATATATTCTTTCCCCTACATTTATACTAGAAATGAAAACACTATCAGAAATGTGCTAATTTATCACATTCATGGATGACGAGATTTCAATTTATATTAACGTCTTCAATTATTTTCATTAAACTATTTTGATGGTTTAACAAGAATATAATATATTTTTTATAATTTATATAATGTTTTTTTAATACTTTTATAAATATGATATTAATTTATAGGTAAAAATGAGTTTTTTATGATCAAGAACTGCTAATTAACCCAAACAATTGTCATTAATGTTTTATATGATGATTCATATTCACTCCCAATAAACAAATTTTTTTATAAACATTTAATATTATGTTTTTTTAACTAATAACATACAAATTCTAATCTAAAAAACCATTCTCATTCAAAATGTTTAACCGTGCATGAATATAAATAAACCGATCATGAAAACCAAGGAAGAAAACACTACCAAACAATGAAATTGAAATTCCTAACCCA
The DNA here is from genome assembly GCA_963277665.1 of Viscum album. NCBI lineage: Eukaryota > Viridiplantae > Streptophyta > Magnoliopsida > Santalales > Viscaceae > Viscum > Viscum album. Next base: position 1,178,088,929 of record OY728139.1, read on the forward strand.
TAAAAAGGCCTTTAATGAACTTAATAAGGTTATAATAAATAAATTACATGTCTAAGAGGTTCTTGAATCATTAATTTATGATCCTAAATTTTATTATTCATGTCATTAAGATCATGTGAGGAACACCAACATATTTAAGTTAAGGGTTTTTTACCCGAACCTCCACTTTCATTCAGGTTACTCTTATTCTTTACTTACCTAAATTAAGTTATTATTTATTCATATTTAATCCTCATATATTCTATTTTAATTTCCTAAATAATTTTACTAACCATAATCCTACTTTCATTTAGGGGGAGTTATATGTTTTAAAAGGATCTTTCCAAAATTCATTTCATAATACATGCCCAATTCAAGGGAGTTTCTCAAATTATTACCTATTATAAAAGGAAATATATAATATATTTCTAGAAAAAATTATCATTATCAAAAATATATTTTTATCATTAAAATAATATCATAAGTTAACTCTAGTTTTATAGAAATATTTTTCCAAAGAACACTTCTTTTTAAAGTAAAAGAGTATTTATCTCAAGAATTACTCGATGATTTTATAAGAGTATCTTCATATATTTAAACACTATTGTTGATTATTATGTATTATTTGGATTAATATTTTATGATATCATATACCATATTTAATTTCATGGTTTATGATAATTTTGACTATGGATATGCTATCTTAAAACTATTCACCAATTTATTCTGAATGGTTAGTGTGTATGCTTAATGTTCAAGGAAAGTTATTTTAATATTATTTATTTTCTTCAATATGAATGTATATGTTGTTTATGTTTATCATTTTTCATATTAGTAATTAATTGGACTTATTAAGTATCAGGTCATGCCCTCTATATCCCCTCGGTGCATCGCTAAATCTCATTATACAAACTATGGTCTTGACATGAGGCCTTGAAAAATTAAATATTTATAGTCTTAGAACGAGGCTTTGATAGTATGGTTTAAATGTCCTACATTATGAATTCCCTGATTATGAAAATAGTATTTATAGGTCATGTGGAAGTAGTATAATACCCTAATTATGTTTTATTATGACATTATTTATTCTGCTCTTATTCCTACCATAATGTGTGTAAATTTATTTTTAATTTCATGTGTTTTTTGTTATTCAACATGCCTAATGTTTTTATTTATGATATCTTTTGCTGTATTTCTTACCCTTACTGAGCATTTTAGGTCAACCCTTTATTATGTTTCATTTTCTCAGGAGATGAAGAAGTTTATTATGATTGTCCTGTAAGGATAAACATATAGTTGTGGATGTTACCAAAAAAAATTATATGTTTTCTTTCATTTCAAGTTTTAATGTTGGACAAATTTTTGTATCTTGTTTCCAAATATACTAAACTAATCAGTCCTTTGGGATGCATATTCCTTGTTTTTATTGGAATGTAATAAAATAAGGCATCAGATCCTAGAAATTGGGGTTGGGTCCTTATAGTTCTATAGAGGAGTTTGATTTGAAAAGATATACACTATGTGGAAAGAAGATAATTACATCATCAACTAATCATTATAAATAAGGTTCAATGAAATGGGTACTATCCATACCAAATTATAATAATATTTATAAAATTTTAACTTTTCAAAGTGTAGGTTTGAAAAGAAATCTACATTGCTATGTTTGAGGATGAATAGTGAGGATTATGTTAGTATGTTTATGGTTCATAGAAGAAACATTATGAAAGTTGTTTCCCTAATAAGATCACATCATGTATTAAATGATGCCTAAAAATTGAATGGTGTGAAATATGGACTACAAGCATGTTTGATGTAAATATCAAGGTTTGTGGGGTTTTTTGGTATTATAATATAATTTGGAACTATGTAATATATATATATATATATATATATATATTTTACAATACTTTAAAATAAGAAGCATAAAGAAACACCATTTAAAAGGGGAAACAATGAATAGGAAGAAATATCCAAAGATAAGGAAACATTTTTTACGTTCAAACAGATTCAAAGAACTTTAATATTTTTTGTGATTTTAGAAAAATCTGTAGTGACAAAAGTTTTTAATTCTGAAATCAGTATGTATGAATTTAAATAATTAGAGAAGACCATAAGACAAGAAAAAATTTTCATCCATAGAAAATAATTTGTAGGGGGCTGTAAATATGGATACTTCTATGTAAATTACAAAGAAAGATGATAATTCATTCTTGGGGTAATAAACCCACCAAGTTCAAGATGATTGATTCAAATAGAAGGGATGATGAGTTGAAACTCACTCAGAAGTTTCAATATAGTAACTCCCAGAATTCTATCAATATACCCAAATATAATTTGGTAAATTTTCCAAAAATATTTGGATAGAATGAGAAAGTTAGAAGAGGTATAAGAAAAATATTTTTCCAATGGACAAGAATATTGTTCACATGAGGAATCTAAATTTTATGATGGGTTACCAACAAAATAAAACCCTTATGTTAAATAATTTTTATATGAGAGACACAAAAAGGATGGTTACATTTAAATAGGTTTTTAATATCAAATTTAGTATAAGAAGAATCTATAAAAATAATATAAATTTCACTAGGGGATGTATATGAATATATAGATAAAGAAAAAAGAGTTATCCCACACAATTAAATGCAAGCTACAACAAGTAATATTTTTCTTAAACAAATTAGATTTAAAAACTAGATATGTAAAAATTAAGAGTAGAACGACTTGGTTGAGAAAATACTCTCAACCTTGCTGTTCACATTAAAGAAAAATAATACCCACCTTATTCCATTAACACTTATGTATTGTATTTTTACATAAAATTTAAGGACTTTAGGTAAAGTATAGTGTTAGGGATATAAATTTAATAAAATTGATGGATTTAAAATATCAGTATCCACACTAAAAATATCCATTTTTTTATAATCTAATAAAAATCATATAATGCATCCTTAAAAAAGATCAACCATTATGAATATCATGAAGATTGTCTGATTTTAGGGAGAGATAAGTGACTAATATTGAAGTAGTTGACACAATTTATATTTCTTGAGAATATATATTGTAGAAAGTTATTGATTAAGTATCATTAACAAGGTATGAATTAAAAATATCTCATCCTTGGTTATTAAAATTAGATTTTAAATTTAAGTGGGATAAATTGTTTTTAATCAATGACATAAGAAGGAATAATTGAATAAGTTCCAAGGCTTTTGAAACTTGCTATATTTTGAATGTTTTAACTAGTGTGTTGGAGTAATTATAGGAAAAAAAGGTTGATGTTTATGAGAAATCTATATCCGCATTTGTATAAATTATTTTTTCACTACCTAATACAATTTGGACAGTCCTTTAAGACTTGTTTTTGAGTTATCTCATTTTATTTGGTATCATTTTTATTTTATAAGGAATAAATGAGCTTTCTAAATAAAACCCTATTGTTTTCAACATTGATCATGAAATAATAGACTTATATTGGAATGATTTATGGAACTTTTCTTAAGTATAAATCAATAAAAATTTCTTAAGAACTTTTAATTTATTATCAATAAGGGAGAGATAATGTGAAATAAATGTTTAATAAAAATGGGGGAGAAAAATATTGAATGATTAAAAAATTTAAATATTCATTTATAATTTAGAAGGAATTTACAATAAATAAAAATGGTATTTTATAGCCCACTTTTTTGAGATATATTTGTTTTCAATAGATTTCAATATATCAAAGAATATGCTCTCAAGATTAATTTATTATTTATATTGGAATATTTTAATTTGAATATATTTGAAGATTTGAGAAGTATATTTCCATCAATTATTTTTAAGATAATTAAAAATATATATGGATGATGTTTTTGAAGGTTTATAAAAAAATTAGATTCTTGTTGGTTATGCATGTTTGGAATATATACTTATATTTTTTAAAGGATGCATTTAAGGAGTCAATTTTTTTCTTAACCTAATACAGTTCAATACCTGAGCCAAACATGCCTCAATTATGGATGCCCATCCAACTCACATAGGAAGATCTAGTCTTGAAACAACTATAAATAGTGGATTAACATTCACATAGATTAGTTAGAGCACATATAGGGAATGAATGAAGGATTTTTTGGTTATCCTCTCTAGTTTGGGGTGACATAAGAGGCTATAGGGTGACCATCGTCACCCCACAGACTTTTCTGGATTGCTAGCTTTATTTAGAGGGTTATTAAGTTGGATGAATTCATTTAATACTCAGATATCAGATATTATCATATATAGACGTTGTTCCTCTATCATTAAAAATCCACAAAAAAATATGGGGTGAATGAAACAACACCGCGTGTTCATCAGTCTCCTTAGGCTTGTGAGATATCTTCATGAAAAGTATTCAACCTTGTGTATGTAAAAATCATAAAATTCCACATAAATACAATGTAACCTTACAAATGATGGAATTAATACCTATTATATGAAGGATTTATAATATACCACATAGAGAAGGTTGAGTGACAAGTTTCGTGCATGGTAGGTGAAGAGACCATAGGCACACAATCGATCAAATGACCATAGAGGCATGATTGATGAAGAGATCGTATATCACAAGGTAAATCAATAAAACATAGGGATAATAGTCAATAAAGATGAAATATTACACATGGTTGATCAAGTGACCATATAACACATGCTCATTCGGGTGACTGTCCTCCTTGTGATTGATCAAGTTACTACAAGACACAAGTATGATTCAGTGACTTGAGGTACTAAACTAGATGATAAAGAAGTTATAGTTTTTATAAAGATCAAAAAGGAGAATATTTTGATAATTTGAATGATTCAACCAGTGTAAAGTGATTAATATTCAGTAGTATCAACATCAAGATACTATTTTCCTGATCCTTTATTATAGAAGAAGTATAATGAAAATGCCCACATGTGGTGTATTAATGGTTTAAATTTTAAGAATATTATTCATGTGAACCCAGTTGATTATTATATTCAATTAAAAATATGATACATTTTTATCATGTTTTAATAGGTATTAAATAAATGAAGGATTTATGAGATAACTCTATGATGTAAAGGAATATATGAGAATGAAGGAAGGTTCCATGATCTATATAAATTAATATCAAAATAAAATATTGACTATATTAAAATCACTATGGATAAAAGAAAATAATCATATAGAGTTTTAAAGAATTATAATTTGGAGTAATTACTATATTCTTATTGTAGTGTTGAAATAAGAGGAACTTACCAGATTTATGACGAAAATAGAGGTTCCACATATGTAGAGAATGCATGCATTTATAATTATGTGTATGCTTTTAATGAATGCGATTATTGTGGAGTGGAAGATAAATAATTCACACATATATTCAATTACATGAAATATGAAGACAAGAAATAGGAATGAGATATGGGTTGGTTGGATTTTTAAGGAATAATTCCCAGATTAAAATTACCCTGATTGAATCATGATGCCATATATGCATTCATTAATACAAGGTGGTTTTAATACAGGAAGATTTCATGGATGAGAATAATAATGTAAGCTATGATAAGTTTGTGTATCTAAATTAAAGTGTATAATGCATAACTACACGTGGTTATGAGAAATTATAAAAGAGAAATAGTAAGGATTTAGATATGGTTCTATATGAAATCTATGGCTGAGTATTCTGGTGATTTTAATTCAAAGTATTTATATGGTTTCATAAATACTTGAATAAAGATTAAAGAGAATATATAAGTGATGCTATAAAATTTTATTATCATATATATTCTTACTGCTCAATAAATAAAATAGTGTGGAGTTCATCACTGTTATTTCATTAGATATTAATTCTTGATCTAATAAATAGATAAGAAATAACACCATTATTTTCTAATGAATTATTTTTGTGTTGATGCCAGTGAAGAATAGAGGAGATTTATCTACTGTTCATAGATGGTGAAGTGAATAAGAGGGAAGAAGAAGAAGAATTTACTGATTTGGTTGTGAAATTCATAGAATAAGGAGGTTCATTAAAATATAGTATTTTCATAGGAATATGTGAATGAATAATAGATCCAGTGAAATAATTTTGTGCATGAGAAGAAAAGAAGAAGCTTTTTTGTGATGTTTTGTGTATAAAAAAGGAATAAATAACCCGCTATAGTGTAATAGAAGAATAATATAAAACAATAAACACATAAATGGAAAGTTAAAAATCTATACTAGTGTCATAATATCTATATTTTAAATATAATAACCATTATAAAGGTATTATATGTACTTGAGTGTGGTATACATCAAACAAGCATGCATGATGCAGACTCTACACTATCGGGAGAGATAAGTGTAACACCCACATGGTTTTACTAGTGAGTTGTGTGACTACAAGTTTTACTGGATCACAAAAAGGATATGATTTTTTTGTATAAAGAGGCGAACCTTTTGAATTATAGAGTCTCTATGTGTGTGTGTGATTAGATGTGCATGAAATAAAAAAATTAAGATGAGATAACATGATATCTGTTCACCTTAAAATTTATAGAGGTGAAAAATAAAAAATGATAAATGATAAATAATAATTTATATTAGAAATCAGAAATAATGATCCCCCATAATTAGTGTGGTTCATATCCCCAAAACCCCCTTTAATTTCTAAATTATCCAATTTCTAATCAAGAATGAGATGAGGCTAATGAAGACCTTCTAGTCACTACTAATTTTCCTTAACCCAATGAAAAGAGAAGAACCATAAAACATACCCTATAATGTATTTCTTCATCTAAGGACATAAATATTCCGTTATATATTTCATGATACATCATAGGATGTCCCAAGTGAAAACCCATATAGAGGTGTGTTAATGTCATGTGCTTGATTTTAGGGACCACAAATCAACCTAACACATATAATATCTCATTGTTATCATAGAAAAAATCTGATTATAAATCCCTACTATATATAGATTCACTCATAACCCTGTAGTCTAAGTCAAACACTCGAATATCCTTTACACTATCATAGAATGAGAATGTATGAATCAAGGAAATGAGAACACAAGTATCCTAAAAATCATTTAAATTGTGAAAAATTTCACCAGAGAGGTTCAAAAGGCATGACTCACTACTGGAATCCTACACCACATAAGCCAAATTTCTACAACTCAGTACATGAGAAATGATATTTTCCTTAAAAGGGGTATATTTCATTATGATGTTGAATTATTTGAGGTACCAAAACCACCTTTTTCACTGAAGGTTCTAGCCCCATTGGGAAAATATGTACTTTAGTATTTTTTAGTCAGCATACATGAAAGACCTCTCATCCAATAGGTTGTGGTGTTAATTCCACAACACATACCCCACCACATCCAGATCTATATAATGATTTGGGTAGTCCCACTCATGGGACCTTAACTTCCTGGAAACATAAGTGACTGATCAATATTACTTCATCAATAAGGATATAAAACCCACCCTCTATGAATCATAATACAGGCTATACTCCTTACCTAGAACATGTAAGGTCAGAATCAATACAGAATTCAACATTCCATTTAGCTCATATAAGGATCTCTTATAAGGATCAAACCACTCAAACTTCTATCCTTTATTTTTTTTACCATCAAAAATTTTTTCAACCTCAAAAATACCTGAATAAATCTCTTATAGTAGCCTAAAAATTATAAAAATCTATGGATGTCAATAGAATTCTTGGGTCACTCCCAAAAATCCATGTCTCCAACCATTTATGTGTCCACAGTTATACTAGCATAAGATATCATGTTCCCCTTGATTCACACCTCACTAATTCATAATTAAAACTTTAATATTTTTTTCATAAAGATAATTATCTCTCAGTGTACTCAATATAATCTCCAAATGACAATAATGGTCCTCCCATGGATTGGTGTGTAACAAAATATCACTGATTAAGATGACCATGAATGATTCAAAATATTTATGGAAGACCCTATTAAATAGGTCTATGAACACAACTGGAACACAGATAAAACCAAATTATATCACAATATATTCATACATAACATAAATTCACATAAAAATAATCTGAGGAATATTATGTGGCCTCATATGAAACTAATGTCATCCCGATCTCATATTGATCTTGGAGGACCACTTGCTTCTCCTTAACTGATTTAATAAATCATTTATATGAGGGAGAAAATTGTTCTTCTTGAACATCACTGGGTGAAAACTAACACAATCCATATATAAGAATAAAGAAACATCCATATTATTGGAGAAAATTACACAATCACCTCAAGGCGATATGCTAGAGTGAATAAATACCTTTGGCATAAGGGCCTCAAGATATACCTTAAGAACTATAATCTCTATAGTATCCAACCTATATAACATAATATATAGAGTTTTTTTTACCAATAATCAACAATATTATAAATGAAACTTATAACTTGTTTGTAAAACCTATTAAATACATAAAAACGACATTAGATAATTGGTCATGATAGGAGGAATGACTTGTTATTTCACCTCCTTATCTCTAAAATAAATATTAGAAAATTCTACTAAGAATTCCTTCAACTTCCAATGGTCATGTACCAAAATGTACTTCTTTAAAATACCATTACTCGATATATAAATAAATTCACCCTAAATAGAAATGAAGGATTCACTATGATGATATCCATTGATGTGTTCCTGATATTGATTCTTCTAATCCAATTTTATTATCACATTGAAACCAGGAATCACTAATATGGAAAAATCCCAGGGAATATTATTCCTAATAATATTTATAGCACACTCTAGACATCTTAGAATTCCCTCAAATCATATCTCTAAGGGTTCATAGATATAAATAATCTTATATAAATACTCTAACACCAACCGCAAATCATTACCTAACTGGGCATATACAAATGAGTGTTATAAACCCTTATCAGATAAAAACGATTCTAAGGAGGATAACAATAGAATCCTATCTTGTGAAAGAACATAGTTAATGTTAAGATAAATAATTTTCGTGTCTTATTAAAATTTATTGGTTAGATTCTATATATTTATATTCATTATAATAATATTATGAAATTTTAAGTGAAAAAAGGATAAAAGAATTATTTCTAACAAAATTGGGTTTTCATGCTTTATATGGTTTTATTGAAATTATTTATTTAAGAATATTAAAATTTCAATTTAGAAAAATAAACATCAATTTTTATCTAATTATGTTAAATTTATCTTCAGATAATTTTATGAAAGTTTTTTGAAAAGTTTGATTTTTTAATGAATAGTGAAAACTACTTATTTTTACTGAAATTTATACTCTTTTAAAGTATTTAAAAAATAAAATACTATTTTAGATTAGTTTTAATCTTTTTTTCAAATTTATTAAAAATAATCCAATTATGTTCTTTTTTAAAAAATTTATTCTTTAATTTTGTATAAAAACATTTTATACTCAAAAGGCATTTTTATAGAAACTGTTTTTCCCCATGTTTTGTGAGTTCAATTTATAAATAAATTTATTTGAATTTTGTGAATTTAATTTTAAAAAATGGATTCCATATTTATAATTAAGAGTTCTAAATTTGGAAAATATTTCTCTTTTTTTATTCATTATGAATAATAACAATAGTAATTTTTTGTTATAACAGTAAAGGTAAAATCATTTAATTAGGATTAATACTAATATGAGAAGGCTTAAAATTCATTAAAAAACCTAAATTTATTTTTTATGGGATAAATTTGACCATATTCATTCCAAATTCTAATATATGTAATTTTGGTTCTATTTTCCCTTAATAATGAAATTTTTATTATTTTAAGTAAAGAAAATTTCAAAATGTCACTCCCTTGACTTTACTATCTTTGATATTTTGTTTCATAAGGATAAAAAGAGTTTATGCTTGTTTATAAATTTTTTACTTGAATTATAAATTATTTTTCATCATGAAAATTTATTTTTAATTTTTTTGGTGAAATAATTACCTTAAATACTTACGCAACACCGACATAGTCCTTGTACAAGAAGTAGAAAAAGAATGTAAATGATTTTAAAAACTCTAAAATTAATATTACACAAAAGATATAAAGTTTTCCAAGAATTTTATAGATCAATATATAATATTTGTGATGTGATAAAGGTTTATATGAAGTTAAATTACAATTTTTATTTTGAGAAATTTAAATTAAATGAATATTTCAAAAAATGACATTATTGATATTTTATAATAAAGAAAATTTGAAAATGTTTTTAAATTACAAAAAATTTATCTTTAGACAATTTAATGATATATTGTTTAATATTTCATATATGGACTATCTATGGATCGATGTTTCTTTTTTATAGAAACTTTTTTGACTCCTTTAGTGTAAAGAACTTGGATACCTTGGTAATCGTTAAAAGGATTAACATGAGTTAAAACGAAGAGATAAGGGTGAAAAAATAACCTAAAATTTTAAATTATTTATTGGATGAGATGCTTTATACTCATCCACATATTATTTTTTAATTATATAATTTTAAATCCATTTTTTATTAAAATTAATTTATATTAATTTGATATTTTATGTACTTCTAAGAGTGCCCCTCCCCTCACTTATAAAAGGAAAACTCCTATCCTATATTACTCAAACCTTTGGAGCACTCTAGTTTAGCATATACCTAATAAATTATCTCCCCAACTTTACTCCCCATATCCAAGATTCACTAGTTTTATTTTAAAACAATCCTAATAAGGATTTTCGTGTAAACCTAAAGAGATTGTTCTAAAAATATATATAGTTCTTAAATAAGAATTTTTGATTTATTTCTTCTTTTACCACATTAAAATATTATTAAACCATGATGAAATAATAAAATATATATCTGTAATATATTTATATGTTTTTATGTTAATGGAATAATCTATATCATTTTCCTCTTCCATCAAATAGGGAATAAAAACATCATTTGTGCGTACGTGTGGACTACCCCTCCACGAAGTGACATGTTTTTTTCCATCACCAACTATCAAAGATGGTTATAATAATTGAATTAATATATATATATATACATATATATTTTATTCATGACATATTTTCATTCTAGAAAAGTAATATATCATCTTTTTTTCCTTTCCATTAATCGAAAAATGATAATGTCATTCATGTGTACATGCGGATTACCACCTCAATGAAGTAATGCGATTTATTTTCATCACCATATCACATAAATGGTATACATAAGATTATTTAATTAAATAATATATTTATTTATGATATAAATGATAACATTAGAAAAATAAAATAATACTTACCTTATAAGAACCCGACCTTAAATAAACCATAAATTGTATCCTTAAATAAGAATTTATTTTCTTACATTCCTAAAGATCTATTAGGTTTATAGTTTTACAGAATTAGGTAATCACTGTTACATAATTAAATATTACATCAACTGTGGAAACTTCTACACAATATCAATTTTCCTAAAATAATTTTTTTATATAAAACATGTGTTATTTTCAGGATATATCAACACAATTTAAATCTTGACCATATACTTGTCCCTAGTAATCCACAAAACCTTGTGAAAAATATTTCAAAATATGGAATAAACATAAAAACCATAGTAAGGTACTTATAAAAATAAATAAATAAACTTATTAGTCCATTATTAATAATAAAAAATTTTCTTTATAAAATATAATTTGAACTAAATAAACATTTCCTTACCTAATAAATCATAATTTCTACCCAAATGTTTTCATAAAAATTTCATAAGAAATATTAAAGGAAAATTAAAACTCACGATGGTGTCTTTTAAATCTTGAAACATTCATGAAAATGTTTTCAATATGCTATACCTTTCACCATTAAGAAGTAACTAAAATTTTCATTTAAACATAAGCTAATTAAAAAACACTGTGAAATCATAATATCTCTTTGAAAAACCATAATAAGAATAGATAATTCATTTATGTAACATTGGGTATCATTTCCATATCACTCTTATAATCACTCTTTAAAATGGAATAACATATTGGTAAATTCCAAATTCTTTTAGGAGAAACCTAAAAGGTTAACTCTATCCCTTTACCCAATGTAATGGAGAGCTATAATGGTATTATTTGTATATGGTTTATAATAGAACCATCTATACTTGGTTTATAAGGGAACAAATCATACTCATAAATAATTCCCAAAAACCATAACATATCATGAAACATGAAATATTTTATTTTCATCACTACACTCATAAAAATATTCTTTGTACTCATAATAAAACATTTATGGATATCAAAATTTCCATATAAAAACCCTTTTTTAAACAACCATAATGAATGAAATTATGTTTTTTCTATGAATAAAACAAGAAATGTTGTAAATTTATCCAAGAATAAAATTATAGTTATTATTTTGGGAATTGTTTTGACAATATTTATGTAAAAATAAAACATTCCTTTTGTCTTTTTTTCAAAACATTCCATATAAAACACCTAAAAAGATTAATTTTAAAAACCTTTAAAAGAAATAAATAAGAAACATAAAATTTGTTTAATAATTAATTTAGGTATATATAAATATATCTATAAAATAATTTTAAAATATGGACATGTAAGAGAAATATTTTTAAAATAAATAATGAAAAAATTTAAAATGTGGTTTTAAAAGTAAAATACCCCTTACCTCAAGTCCAACTCATCACACACGTTCTTAATCATCTTGAAAAATAAAATTATGTTAATTATTTAATGCATTAAGAAAGTTTTTCAAGTTTATTATTAATTTTTTTTATTTTATACCATGTTATATTCAATTACATATATAATTAAGTTCACATCAGACATTTAGATGATATTCAACTTATATGTCCAAAATGACTTTGATTGGTTGATAATGAACATAGAGGTCATTATTTCATCATATAAAGAATAATAATCATGAAATAATTATAATTTTGATACATAAATTACACATTTAAAACTAACCATGAAACCTGTTTATTAAAAATGAATTATGTTATAATCATGGAGACGGTATGATGTACATATGCATGAGAAACATTTCAATTTTTCAATAACCATGATGGAAATAAGTTAAATATTATTTTATATTTATATAATTATAAATATATCATAAATACCATATTATTTCTATAAATACATGTATATATACTATTCATGTGATGCGGTGGTAAAAAACGAATCACATCGCTTCGTGGAAGTGGTAATCCACAAGTATAGACGAAAGACATTATCAATATTCAATGAATATAAAGGTATAAAAATAGGAAATATTATCTTAAAAAATGTGAATTTTTTCATTAATATAATAGATATTCTTTAATTCCATCAATATAACCATCCATGAGATGTAGTGACAGAAACAAATTACATCAGTTTATGATGAGGTAGTCCACTGTACATAGGAACGGTGGTTCCATTTACCATTTTATGGAATATGAGATAGATATTGATTATTAAATTAAACAAAACAAAAAAAATTTGATTTAAGATAATTATGTTATTATTTCATCATTTTTGAAGAATATTTGGTGGAGGTAAAATAAAAATAAAACAAAAATGATTGCTTAATAATTATGCCTCTTATTTAGACAACTTTTTAAGGTTTACAAAAAATGCATCCAAAGTTGGTTTTATGATAAAATAAAGGAAACTAAAAAATGTGGATGGATTTAATTAATTTATTTGGGTAGATATGTTATGAACCAAAAAGCTTTTTAATTGTGAATAAAAGAGGATATGTGGTTCTCTATTATAATTGAAGAGAAGGGAGCTCTTGGAATTACTTAAAATATCAAAATAATATAAATTACTATTTTAGGAATAGAGGATAGAAAATGATATAATTAAAATATTTGAAGATTATGGGTATAAATTATATCATAAAATAAAATTTTTACATGTTTATATTATATTTTCACCCTTATCTATTTATTTTAACTGCCCATTAACCCGTTTGACAATTACTACTGTATCAAAGTTTTTTACAGTAAAAGAGTCAAGATAGTAAATATAAAAGGAAAATTGGACCACAAATAGAACATGGATGATATTATAGACCATATAAAATTCACGAGTCAAAAGATAATATTTTTATGAATTATAAATAACTTAATAAAATATTTTTTATTATAAAGTATTGTTAACATTTTTTTGGAACTATTAAATTAATTTGAATTGGAAAATAACATGAACAAAATTTAATTCTAATATAATCAATTAAAACACCCCTAAAATTTTTTAATTATCTAAAAAATTATATAACACAATATTTTATTCAAATTAGATTACTTTTAATGCCTTATAAGGCACCTCAGTGGTAGTTTCCACTATGGATCTTGATGATGTCTCGAGTTGGAGTCCCACTGAGTACCTTCTTTAATGTGTGTGTTGAATGTTTTTTTAATCTAAAACATTTACCCATAGTTATATAAATATATTTACTTTACTATTTTTAATTTTTTTATGAATTAAATAAATTTGGGATTGGCGTTGCATAAGAATTCAAAGTAATTATTTAATCACTAATTGTTCTTAAATAAGTTACCATGATAAAAATCAATGATTTATATTTTAAATGAAAATTTATAATAAAAAACAACTTATTTTAATAACTATATAAATACTTGAATATAAAAAAACAATGATAATGGAATTTTTGACTATTGTTCACATAATATATTATAAAGGTCAGAATCAAAGACAAATGGAAATAAAAGGTCATATATTAAAAGTTTGGATGATTAGGGATGAAATATTATCATAAAATAAAATTAAAAATGTTCTAGGGATATTTCTAATCCTTATTATAATATTTTTAACTATAATTAACCCATTTTAACTTTACTATGGTAAAAAATTAGTATGATTAATATTCATAAGGAATAAAAATAAATGAGTCATATTTACCAAATTTGGAAATGATGATTCTAAATAAGGAATCCATTTTAAATATTTTATTTATAGATGTTTTAGAATTTAATTTTAAATTAAACCTATAAAATGTAATGAAAAACAATTTCTCATAAAAATGCCTTTTAAGTATAAAAATATTTTTATACCAAATTATTGTATAAAATTAATTATAAAGACCAAAATTGGTTTATTTTAAAAATAAGGATATATTGAATATTTAAAAATCATCTAAAATAGAATTTTACTTTTTTATGTTCTTGGAAAGAAAATATTATTTTTATTAAAAATCAAGGTTTTTCAATATTCATTGAAAAATCAATATTTTTTAGAAAAAAAATTCTCATTATAATAAACTTTTAATATGATATATTCAAAAATAATGTTTATTTTTTAAAATTAAAATTCTATAATTTTGAAATCAATTTTTAAATAAATCCTTATAATGCATTAGAACCAAATTTAGTTATAAATATAGTTTTTCACCTTGAATAGAAAATTAGATAATATTATTATAATGGTTATAAATATATAAAATATTATTAATGAATATTAATAAGATATGAAAATTATTTATTTTTATATCACCTTGGATGTTACATTCCCCCTCCCCTTTGAAATTGTATGCCAACAATTTTATTCACTTATTGAACAGGGGGATATCTTTCCCTCATAGAATTTTCATATTCCCTTATTGAATCTCCAACCATATGTTTTTTTCCAAAAAACATTAACATGATGAATTAACTTATTCTATATTACTTTCTCTCAATGGTCAAGAATTTATTAGGATGTTCCTCATATGAAATTTCTCTTCCAACAGATCTATTTTTGGGATCAAATAATTAAATGGATATGAAACATATTTTCTTAACAATGAAACATGAAATATATCATTTTCCAGAGACAAAATTGGAAGGAAATTATATTTAGTAAGAAAATTATCTAAATTTATCCAAGATTTCATATGGTCTAATGAACTGTGGACTCATATTCCCATTTTTTTTAACCAAATGCATTACAGTTTTCCATAAAGAAACATTAAGAAAAACATGATCACCTACCTAAAAGGAAAGATATTTCCTCCCATTATTCACATAAATTTTATACATGCTATGAGTCATCCATACGTGATTATGAATCCTCTTCACATTCTCATAAATTTATTCTATCTATTTTTTCCCCAACATATTTCTTTCCCCGAGTTCATCTGAGCAAGCTAGAGTTCAACACAAGTTTCTATATAATGTCTCAAAAGGTATCATCTGTATGCTAGAATGAAATTTGTTATTATAAGAAAAATCCACCAAACTCAAATATTGATACCAACTTCCCTAATAATCCATTGATGAAGCTCGAATCATATCATTCATGATTTGAATCAATTTCTCTAACTTTCTATCAGACTGAGGATGAAATGATGTTTTGAAATTTAATTCAGTACCCAAAGAATTATTAATTAGTTTATAAAAATAAACGGTGAATCTAGGATCATGATAAGATATATTAGAAATATAGAATTCACATTATTTAATTATCTATTTAAGATAACATCAATAAATTTTATCCAAATACATATTATCACAAATGGGAAGAAAATGAGAAGATTAAGTCAATTGATCAATAATTATTGAAGTTATAAAATTACATTGAGATGTATTTGGTAATACTACAATAACATCCATGGATATATTCTCCCACTTCCATTATGGAACAAGAAATGGCTGAATCATCCCCTTGGGAAATTATTGTTTGGATTTAACCTATTGAAAAGTCAAATATTTTGTTGTAAAATCAAATATATCTCTCTTCATTACTTCCCTAAAAAATATTTACTAAAATGTCTCTATACATTTTTTTGCTTCCAATATGAATAGAAAACATAGAAATATGAGCCTCAACCAACAGTTCTTTATTCAACTGGGGGTCACAAGAAACATATAACCTTTATTTTAATCTCAAAAACCCTTATTTTTCAAAATTAAATTTAGAAACATACATTTATTAACCAGTTATACCTTTTTATATAACTTATGGTCTTCCTTCTAATATTTATTACATATATTTATCAAATAATATTGAACTGAATCCAACAAAAAAATAGTGGGAGTTCTTGTATATAGAATTTATAATACAAATTTTTTTAAATCATTTAATAAAGGATCATTTTCCAGACATAAAATAGTTAATGATGCATTATATTTTTGACAGAAATCATCATATACTCTATTTTATTTACTATAATGGTAATGAACTGTGAAGTTACAATCAATTATGAATTTCATATATCTATTCTATCTCATGTTCAACACTTTCTGAGTGAATATATAATTCAACATTTTATGATCAGTATATCTTTCCCACTTTACTCCCTATAAAGGATGTCTCCAAATTTTTTAATCCAATATTATAACTTCCAATTAATTGTCATGTATAGGATAATTTTACTCATGTTGTTTTAATTGATGTGAAGAATAAGAAATTACCTGATCATGTTTCATTAAAAGACAACCCATAACCTTTAAAGAATAATAAATTTAGATAAAAAAAGTAACCATTTTTAGATTACAGGGATAAAATAGGAGAATTCACTAATATTAATTTCAATTCTCAAAAAAATTCATCATTTTCCTTTATCGATATGAACATAACTCATTTTTTTTGAAAAATTTGTTAGTGGAAATGATAACCTTGAAATGTTTTTAATGAACCAATATTAATAGCATGATAGTATAAGAAAACTATGAATATCAGTAACATTTTCAGGCGTTGTACAATCATCATACACTTTATTTTAATCAGGATTAAAAGTTATGGAATATTATTTAAAATATATTCAAGGAATGAAATTTTTTGTTACCAAAACTAAATTTTTTTAATTTTAGTTCTATAAATTTTTTTAATTTAGAGTTTTTAAATAAATACCTATATATTTTTTGTAATCCCTACAACTTTAAAAAAATAAATAAAATATCATCAATAAACACAACAAAACCTTATTCAGATATTCATGAAAAATCTATTTATAAGATCCAAAAATATATTAATGGAATTTATTAACCCAAATGGAATAACTAAAAACTCATGAATCCCACACTTATTACGAAATGATGTTTTGGGGATGTCATCCACCTTCACCTTTAGCTGATGGTACTTAGACCAGATATCAACCTTTGAAAAATGTTGAGATCCCTATAGCCGACCAAACAAATCATCGATGTGGGGAGAAAGGTACTTATTCTTAACAGTAATTTTATTTAATGCCCTATATTCAATAAATGTCTCATGGAAACATATTTATTTTTATCAAAGAAAATAGAAGAACCCCATGGTAATGTTCTAGGGTGAATGAAACCTTTATCATGAAACTATTGTAACAAGTTTTTCAATTGCAAAAGTTATTATTGGGAAATTTTACAAGGGGGTTTTGAAATTGGAATAGCATCAGGAAGTATGTAAATATTAAATTCAACTTTTTAATTAGGTATAACACCAAGAAACTCATCAGAGAAAAAATACAGTTATTTTTTACTACTAAAACATAATTAATTTATGAAGTTCCCTTACTTTCAATAATATGAGAAATATAAAATTCATTTTCATCTCTTAAAATTATCTCAAATTATTGAAATATTATCAAAGGTATGAATTGATTCTTCTATAAAAAGAGAAACTTAATTTAAAAAAATTACTTCTTTTTCTCTATAATCTATCTTATCGTGATATATAGAAATCTAATCTATACCCAAAATAACATAAAATTCTATAATAAGTTATACATTAAGGTTTGAAAGGAAAATACTCCCACCGACAATAATATTAAGATATTTGTAAATTCTTGATACCTTTATACTACCTCCATGAATTTTTACCAAAAGTCCTAAGTTCATTTATTAAGGTGAAAATTTTATTTTACCACCAAATTTCTATGAAATGAAAGAGTATGTAGGCCCTGAATCAAAAACAAAAAAACACTAGGATTATCTATATAAATAGGAAATATATCTATTACCAATTTTTATAATGGAACAACATTTTCTAAAGTAGTTTCAAAGGATTTCACCACACCTTATGCTTATTGTCAATCTATATACCATCATTCATTCTCTTCTTTGGTCACAAATCCACATAGTGACCCATTTCATCACATTTAAAATATTTTGTTGTCTATCAAAATTTTTCTTGCCACAACAAAGATCTTTTCTTTATAGTCACGATACATATGACCAAACATACTACATCATAAGAACTGTCTAGATTTCATAAGACATTCCCCAATGTTATTTCTTAATACAACTATCATAAAATAAAAACATGATATTTTTACCTTGACATTTCTTTGATGTATTATTCCCATTTTACTACCACCAAGACCTATTTTTCTTCTTACTTTCAAAGGAAACATGATCATTAGTGAATTACATTTCCATCATCTCTAATATTTGAAAAGTTTTTCATAACTATAAAATTAATGGGAATCTAATTCCATCTCACTTGTTGGGTTCAATCGTGAGTAAAATTGATTTATTTTACTATTAAGAATCTAGATAAAATTTGGTTTTTACCATGACAATTGGGTGAATTATTCATCATAAGAGGCCACTAAATATCCCTTATTTTCTTTAAATTAAATAATTTTTTTCTATCCTAATTCAAACAACCTTAGTAACAAATTTCTCAAGAAAATGATTCTTAAATTTATCCTTGTGCGTGGAATTAATTTACTCTCTATAACTAGTATTATTAATCATTTACCACCAATGATCGACTTCACCTTTAAAATAGTACATAAAAAGAGTCACCAATTTATGAATAAGACAATCCATGACTTTGAATATCATTTCTAGAGATTTAATCCATCCCTCAACTACCACTAAGTTAAAATATCCAATGAAAACTGAGGGTGTTGTCTCATAAAATACACTACTATTTAAATATTTTTCTATGGTAGATATGGTTTCTCCCTATAATGGGTGCCACCACCATTTATAGTCTTTTTAAACAGATCTATAATTATAATAATTTTTTTTGTTCTAATTACAACAATTTTTGGATTCTTTTTTGGAAGGATATTTTCCACTTGATACCTTCCAAATATCATCTTTTAGGTGTCCTATGTCGAAAAAAATTATGAATTGACATAGTTTAAATGAATTAATGTGGTAATATTCAAATTTTGTTTCATTATAACTATGAAATATAATCTCACAAGGGTATTTAATTTCTTTATCCTAACCTATAAAATTAACTAAACATTTTATTTTATAAAAACTTTAAGAACATAAACTTAAACAAAAGGTAAATTTAATCATTAAACAAGAATTCATTTTCTTACATTACCTAAGATCTTTTATGGTTAGAGTTTTATATAATTAGGTCATCCATATTACATAATTAAATATTACAATAAAAAATGGACACTCCCACTAAATATCAATTTTAACAATAACACAAAACTTTTAATATAAAATATTTTTTTAGGAATTATCTTCAAACTTTTCATATTTACCTCATATGTATCCCTATTCATCTTTAAAAACATATGGAAAACATTTTAATATTTAGGATGAGCACAAAATTATTTGTATGGGACATAAAAAAATTAATAAAGAAACCCGATAGTCTATGATTAATTATAAAATTTTCCCTTTATAAAAAATATTTATATCAAAATAAAGGAAATCAACTTATTTGACCAAATATTTTCATAAAACATTTCATAAGAAATATTAAATGGAAAAAAATTATAATGGTTTCATTTCCATCATGAAAAATTACAGAAAACATTTTCAAAATGTTTTACCTTTCACCCTTAAGAAGTAAATTAAATATTCCTTTAAAAATAACCTCATTATCTTACATTATGAAATAATAAGATTTCCATAAAACACATTTAAATCATAGATAATATATATAGGTAATTTGGGACATAATTTTAATATCACTATTACAATCACTATTATAAATGGAATAACATACCTAGTAATTTTCAAAAATGTCTTAGGAGAAACATATCCAGTTATCTCTGTACCTTTACCCAATGCATTGGAGTCATATAATGGGATCACCCATCATTGGTTTATAATGTAACCACCCATACGTAGTTTATAACGGAATCAACCACCATCATAAATAATTCCTAAAAACCATAACATATCATAAAACATAAAAGATTTCATTTTCTTCATTACACTAATAAAAATATTCATTACACTCAAAGAAACATTTCCAGATATCAAAATATACTTTTATAAACTCTTTTTGAAAAAAAAACATAATGAATGGAATGGATATTTTATGTTTAAAAAAACTCAAAAATATTATAAAGGAATCAAAATAATAAATAATGGTTATATTGGTAGCAAAAACTATTGACATTGTATATGTTGAAATAGAATATTCATTTTTTCTTTTTTATCAAAATGCTTAATACGAAACATGTAAAAGATTCATTTTGAAAACATTTGAAAGAAATAAAAAGTGACATAAAATAAAAATTTTAATTAATTAATGTCAATATAAATTAATCTGAATAATAATTTTTAAATTATTAACATGGAAGAAAAATATTTTAAAAATAAATATTGAAAACAATTAAAATGACTTTTTTAAAGTAAAGTGTCCCAAACCTCGAGTTCGACTCATCACACACATTTTTTATCTTACTAAATAATAAATTCATGTTAATTATTAACTTTCCTAAGAACCATTTTATATTTTATTATTCATTTTATTTTATTTAATACCATGTTATATTCAATTACTAAATCAATAATGTTAATATTATATGTTTAGATGATATTTAGATTATATATAAAAAATGAATTGGATAGGTTTAATATGTTCAAGGAGGTCATTATTTAATCATATTTATAATAATAATCATGAAATATATATAATAATTTTACATAAATTACAAATTTAATACCAAAAATTAAATATGGTCCTGAAAAATTAAATATGTTACAATCATAGAAATGGTAGGTCGTACACACACATGAGTAATGTTTCCAATTTTCAATGATCATGACGGAAATAAGGTAAGAATTATTATTTATTTACATAATTATAATTATATTATAGATACTATATTATTTAATTAAATACACAAATATATATAAAATTTATGTTATGCGGTGATGAAAAACGAATCGTATCGCTTCGCAAAGGACTTAAGCCACACATACCCACAAATGATGTTATCATTTTTTAATAAGTAGAAATGAAACATATATAATATATTACATTTTATATTGTTTATTATGTCATTAATATAATATATATTATTTAAATATATCATTATAACTAGTCGTGAGAGGCAGTGATGGAAAATAAATAACAACGGTTTTGGAGGAGGTGGTCCACCGTACACACAAACAATGGTTCCATTTCCAATTTGATGGAAGTGGATATGAAAATAGGTTATTAAATAATAATAATAAAATATAATTACATGAAATATAATTTTTTATCGTTAAATTATGTTTGAATAATATTTGGTGGTGGTTGAAGAAGAAATAAAACAAAAAACACATGGTTATGAATTATACCTCTTCTTTAGAAAACTTCTTATGGTTTACACCAAAATCCATTCTAGGTAGATTTTTTATAAAAAAGGACTATATAAAATGGGTATGTATTTAAAGAATTAATATTTTATGTAATTTATATACAAAAATACTTTTGAAGTTTAAATAAAAGAGGATAATATGTTCCCATTTATTTGAGAAGAGAGGGGCACTCTTGGAATTATTTAAAATATTAAATTAATATAAATTAATTTTCCTAAAAAAGGCCCCAAAATGATATAAGTAAAATATAGGGAGATTTTGGGTTTAAATCCTATCATTAAATAAATTTTTTACAAGTTTAGATTATGTTTTCACCCTTATCTATTCGTTTTAACCCCCATTAACCCTTTTTCCATTTACTATGGTATTAATGTTTTTTACACTAAAGGAGTCAATAAAATAACTATAAAAGGAAAAAACATCCATAAATGGACCATGTTTGATATTATAAATCATATCCCATTCACTTGGATGATGATAATAATTTTAGTAATTTTAAATCATTTAATATAATAATTTTTATTATAAAATATCATTAATGACAATTTTATAACTATTCATTTAATTTGAATATGAAAATAAAATGAAAATATTAATTATAATATAATCAATTCACGAAACCCTAACATGTTATAATTATCTAAATAATTCTTGGAACATAATAATTCAATTAAATTATTTTACTTTTAATAGTTTAAAAATCAATAAAGTTTTTCCATAATTTGAATAAATACCCTATCGGCGTTGCTTACGAATTTATAGTAATTATTTAATCACTAAAAATATTAAATAAATTACCATAATAAAATGAAATAATTTATATTCTAAATTTCCATTTATAACAAAAATACTTTCTTTTTATCCCTATCTAAAATGTTTAATGATAATGAAACAAAGCAAAGGAATTTTTAACTTCTCCTTACATAAAATATTATAAAGGCAAAAATAATGGGAAAATGGAAACAGATATCATATATTTTAATTTTGTATTAATATGGATAAAATATAATCATAAAATTAAATTAAATTAAAAGGTTGGGTTACTTTTTAGTCCTTATCATATTATTTTTTATAATAATTAACTCGTTTTACCTTTACCGTGGACAAACAATTTACTATGATTTTTATTCATAATGAATAATAATAAAAGGGTCATAATAAACAAATTTGGACCTCTTAATTACAAATATGTAACCCATTTTTCAAGATTCAACGCATATAATTGGTAGAGTTTAATTTCAAATAAAACACACCAAATTCCATGAAAAAATGTTTTTTCAGAATAATTATTTTTAGGAATAAAAATGTTTTTATGTAAAATTCAAGTATAAAATTCATTCATAAGACTGAAATTATATTTTATTTAATCAAAATGATCTATTATATTTTTAAAACTGATATAAAATGTATTTTTTCTTTCTAAATACATGAAATAGAAATTTAGTTTTCAATAAAAATCAAGATTTTTCACTATTAACTGAAAATCAATCCTTTTCAGAAAAATCAAAAATTTTCATCCTAAAATAATTTTGATATGTTAAAATAAAAAAAAATTATTTTAAAATTCTAAAATTCAATAATTTTTAAATGAATCTTTTAAATAAAACTATATAATACATGAAAAATGAATTTGGATAGAAATAAAGGTTTATTTTACCTTTGAATGAAAAATTACCAAATATTAATATAATGAATAAAACTATGTAAAATATAAATAATGAATATTTATATCACATGAAAATGATTTATTTTAACATCACCTGGGTTTTTACATCCATTCTTTCCACTATGATCACTAAAAATTGAAAAGTTATAAATGCGTACGTATGAACTACCGTCTCCATGAATGCAAAATAGTTCATTTTTCATACCCATATTTCATGGTTAGTTTAAAAAAAATAATTGATGTATCAAAATCATTATTATTTCATGATTATTATTTTTTATATGATGAAATAATGACAAATTTACCATTGTTAACCTACTAAAGTCTTTTTTGACATATAGTAAGAATATAATTAAAATGTATGATGTTAACTTAATTGATTAAGTAATTTATTACAAAAAGGTATTAAATAAAATAAAAGGAATAATAAACTTTAATTGTGATCTTAATAAAGTAAATAAGTAACATAAGTTTTCTATTTATGATGAAAAATATCGTACATGATGATTCAGACTAAAGGTAAGAGACATTTCATCTTTAAAACCTTATTTTAAATGTTTTGAATATTTATTTTCTAAATATTTTTATTCCATGTAAAAATTCTTAAAATTATTTTATATATGTATTTATATGTTAATAAATGAATTATATTGGAAATTTTATGTCACATTTTACTTTCGTTATCAAAATTATGTTTTTATTTTATATAGATCATTATGATAAAATGGAAAAGGGAATGCTCTATTTACATGTATATGAAATCAATGGTTTTTCATATATCCATAAACATTACTTAATGTTTGGATTACATTACAAGATTTTATGTTTTAGTAAAAGAAAAAATAACTTTCCTTTTGTTCTTGGTATTCTAGTTTTGATATTTGGTTTTTTAAAAAAGAAGGGTATTTCAATATCCAAAAGTGTTTTTCATATGAGTTGCAAAGAGTTTTTAATGGTTTTATGATGAAACTGTGAATTATTAAAAGTTTCATTTTATGATATAGTATTTTAAAATTATATATTATGAATGGGTGATCCTGATATAACTTATTTGAGTGGGTTTTCTTAATATAACATACACTATAGGGTGAGCCTAATACAACTTATATGAAAGAGTCTTCCCGATATAGATCTCAAATGAATTGGGTAATTTTTTTATCTTAAAATGAATGGTGGGAACGAAAGGGAGTGGTTTATCATATAATTTAACTAATAACTCGCCATTTCTAACTTGGGTAATAAATATAATTCTATAAGTTGTCTAAAGGATATCTATTTTCTTTCAATGGAGTTTAAAGGTTTTCTTTAAATAAAAAGTGAGTGTTCTTCATATAAATTTAATTTATTTAATACACTTAAAAAATATTGTGATAAAGGTAATAATTTTATGGGTTTTTTTTTCAATGGTATACTATATTTTATTAATTTCTTTTATATTAAAAATATTTTTTTGTTCATCCCATGTTTAAAAACATTCACTGTGTTTATGGATGATTAAGAAAAAGGAAGATGTAAAGTTTAAATTCATGAGAATTTCTCATGAGAAGAAAACACGATTCACTTAAATTGTGGTAAAAATTGATATTGATTTGAATTTTACAATTTTTAATATATTGGTTTGTTATTTAAGAGTTAGAAATTAATTCTCCAAAAATCTAAACCATATAGATCTGTAGGAATGTGAAAGAGTGAAATCCTAACTAAAATTGAAGATTATATAATGATTTAAGGTCAATTCCTTATTGTTGGCATTATATTAAAGGTTTAGATAAATTTATATTTTATGATAATTTTAATAGAATGAAATTATGATATTATACTTGATAGTTTATTTTAAATGATATAACATTTGAAGATTACCATGTTACTTCATCTAATATATATCTATTCAGTATGTTTTTTTGTATACATAACATGGATGCTAAAGTAAGAATGTATCAAGAGGAATTTTTTTTCTCCAAATTTCCATCCTAGAATGGTAGAAATTATAACAAATATTTTTTTTATAGTGATGGATCTGTTGACATAGGATATAAATATTAGTGACGTCCATGTTATATTGTAACCATATTTACCACATTGGAATATGTAAATAGTTGAGAATCTTATAAAATAGAACCCTTTTTATTTCAGTGGAACCTCAGATCCAAGGGTAGTTGAAGGATGGATTAATTATTTTGAAAATATATTTGAATTCATGTGTTTTTTAGAACATAAAAAGGAAACTCGTTGCATTTACTATTTTGAAGGAGAAGTCGATCGATGGTGGTAATTAGTTAAGAATAAATGATAGAGATGAGATCTTAATTCCATGAAATTGGATATATTTAAAAAATATTTTTTCTAGAGAAATATTTTATTAATATTTTTAAACTCAGGATGAAGAAACAATTCATGTAATTGAGAAAAATATGTATATTCAATAGCCACATATAAAGAAAATTATACCAGATTTTATAGGTATGTACCGAATTTTATTCAAGACTTTGGTAGTAAAAGTAATAGATTTTACTCATGATTAAAACCACATTTATGATGATATTTATCCTCATGAGAATTTTAGAGTTATAATAAAGTTAAAAATTGTGATGAGAAATTTGAGAAGGGCTTTGATGACATTTATGTGCCTTGACATGAAAAGAATAATATATAGTCGAGGTAGAAAGCAGTGGAGAAGTAGTAAACTAGGAAACCAAGAGGTATACCCACAACTTGTTCTAAGTGTAGTAAAAAACATTTCAAGGAATGTTTTATAGGATATAAAAAAGTGTTTTTAGTGAGTTATGTTTGGTTATAGGGATCATGACTACAAAGAAAAGAGTCTTGAACAATTAAAGAATGGGGTAACAGATTACTAGCCAATATTTGGATGTTTTAATTTCAATGAGTTTGGGAATTTTTCTAATGTGAATTTTAAGTTATTAATTCATGGTGGAAATCATAAGGATAAAAATATAAAAGGTGTGTAATAATCATTTACTACCACTATAGTTGATATTGGGCTCCCTAATAAAGTGGTGATAGACATGTTATTTATTACAGTTATGCTAATTATCTATTTGAATATGGATATTTGTATTCATTAATTACTGAGAAATTTTTAAGTAAATTTGGAATATCACCTCATGAAAATAAGATATAACTATTATTGAAAAATATTAGTGGAAATATTAAAGAAACTAAGATTTATAAGAATATTTTTATTATTATTAGTGGGATGATATTTTCTTCAAATAATTTTTGAACTGCCCATAGAAGTGTTAAATATTATTTTTTATATGGACTGGTATTAAATTTGGCATGAAAATATTGATTTTATATTTTAGAATTTTTATTCAATGATTTCATACCTTTATTAACATACCAAAAAGTTGAGAAATTGATTAAAGATGACAGTGAAAGGTTCCTATATCATATTATTGAAAGGAAAGAAATTGTTAAGATTTGTGATGTCCCATTAGTGAATGAATATATAGTTATATTCCTTAATGATTCTTTTGGGTGTGATTACGAATTATAAAGTTGAGTTTACTATTGAATTAGTAACTTATTCTAATACTATTTCAAAACCCCATTATATAATTTCTCAAGTAGACATTTTTAAATTTAAAATTAGTTGTAGGAGTTTATTAATAAAATTTTCATGCATCCCCACACTTCACCGTGTTGTGATCTTGTTATATTTGTTAAAAATAAGTATGGTAGAATCAGACTTTTTATTAATGATAGATCCTTAAATAATATCATAGTTAAGAAAAAGTATCCTTTGACTTATATCAATGATTTATTTGATCATCTCTAGGGAGAAAAATATTTTTCAAAGAATTATCTTAGGTTAGGGGAACATAGATTGAAGGTGAATGATGCAGATATTATAAAGAAATTTTTTTGACTAGATATTGGAATTATGAGTTTATATTTACTCCCTTTGGATTCATAATGAACCGTTAATATTCTAGGATCATATAAACAATGCTTCCATGGTAATTTAAATAAGATTTTGGTTGTGTTTCTTGATGATATATTGATATATTATAAAATTCATGTGTATCAGGAGAGTCACCTAAGATTGTTTTTCAAAAATTAACAGAAAAGAGGCAATATGGAAAATTTAGCATGTGTTAAATTTTATTAAAACATATTTATTTCCTCATGAATATTTTTTCAAATGATAGAATAAATCATTAACTTTCCAAAAGTAATGTTTTTGAAGAATATAGAAGACCTAAAAAAGTCACAGAGATTCATAGCTTTCTTAGATTAGTGGGTTATTACAGAAGGGATTTTGAAAGCATTTGTCATTAATCTAGCCCACTAACTCTATTAACTAAAATGGTGTTAAATTCATCTAGAAAAAAATGTGATGATTATTTCAAGGAAATAAAAAGATGATCAGATAACGGTCTATTTTTGACCCTACCCTCATGAAATGGTTACTTTTTCATCTATAGTAATGCCTCAATAAAGGGAGTTGATTTTTTTCTGATACAGAATGACCAAGTAATTTCTTATGCTTCATTTCAATTAAAACCTCATACGTTAAATTATCCTAAACATGATCTAGAACTAGGTACTATGGTTTTTTTCTTTAAAAAATTTGAGGCATCATTTATATAATGTAAAGTGTGAAATATATATTAATAAAAACAATTAACTATATAATCACTCAATACGAGTTGAATATGAGGAATAAAGGACATATGGAATTGATTAAGGATTATGAATACATGATTCATTACCATCCTGAAAAAGAAAACAAAGTAGATGATAATTTTAGTTGAAAATATAATGAATCACTAAACATGAAACGTTTATAACATGATAATTTGGTAAACTATTTAATGAATTATTGTGTATATATTATATTTATAATAACTTCTTCTGTTTTGTTTTAGGTTTTAGTGCAGTTGAATTTGTCAAATAGAATTAATAAATTACATAACGAAGATCATGATATGTATGGAAATGTGGAAATGTTAATGAAAGTTAAGTTAACTAAATTTAAAAATTACCTAGAAGGTGTTTTCAGAATTTAGAAAAAGGTTATATATTCATTGTGACTCCCAATTGAAAAGATAATTATTGAGTGAAGCTTACAATTTCCTATTTTATATTCATCATGGAATCACTAAAATGTATATATATAATCAAGAGTATTACTAGTGGGATATAATGAAGAAATATATTACAGTATTTACAATTTTTTTAACTTTTTAATAGGTTAAAGATGAATAAAATTACCAAAATGGATTATTTATCTATTTCCAGTGCTGGTGTAGAAATGTGAAAATATATCCATCGATTTTATGTGTAGATCATCCAAGACATATCAAGTTATTAATGTGATTTGGTTTATTATTTATTGATTAACTTAATATACACACTTCCTTTCTATTCAAGGTACTATGTATTTAGATCACCTTTCTTGACTATACTTGAAGGAGATAGTCAGGTTACATGGATTTCCTATCTATGTATTATATAGCTCTGATCCCAGTTTTACTTCTATTTTTTGGAAAGGCCTTCAAAAATAATTGAGTACTGAATTAAATTTCATAATTTTTTGTTCATATTTAATATTACTGATAGTCTAAACAAATGATTTAGAACATAGAAGACATTTTTTAAAAGTTTGGGGCTGAAGCCTCATTTTTATTAATAAATAAAAGCAATAACCTCTTTTAACTGGGTAGAGGGAGACCCATTACATAGACCGAAGGCCCAGTGGTCTTGTAGCCCATTATATAGCCCGTATGACCACATTTTTGGCCCAATTTCCATTCTGTGAATAGTAACCCAGCTGCTACAATACCACACAGTACCGCCCCCACTACAGTGCCCTGCCGCTGCTACAGTACCCGCTGATCAATAGTACCACCACTCCTACAGTACCGCTATAGTAATTCTACAGTATCCTAAGCCCAATGGGTTTTGAACCCCCATTTTTCATGTAGTATTATAGTTAGAACATGGATGACAATATTTTAAATCATTTAATTGATTAATTAGGAAGTTTGGATCAACATATTACATTAGTAGAGTTTTCTTATAATAATATTTTTTATCCCAATATACAGATGTACCTTTTGAGGAATTATATGGAAAGTGGTGTCAAGCACTATATTTTCAGGATGAAGTAGATGAAAGGATGTTTTTGTTATTGGAGTTAGTATAATAAGCTGTTGAAAAGGTGAATATGATTCAACAAAATTTCAGGAAAAATAAAAATATGTAAAAAAGTTATGGAGATAATCAGAGTAATGTTTTTTATTTCAAGATAGGTGATCATGTTTTTCTTAAAGTAACTCTATAGAAAAGTGTTAATAATTTTTGAAAAAAGGGAAGCTAAGTCTTTGGGTCATTAGTTTGTATGAAGTTCGAGAGAAAGTTGGATATGTTTCATACTAATTTTCTTTACCTATAAGTTTATCTCTGTTGCATGATGTATTTAATGTTTTATTGTTAAGAAAATATGAGTTACATTCATCTAATTTTTTGAGGCTTGAAGTAGTTAAATTGAAAGAAAACATTTCTTATAAGAAAAAATAGTACAAATTATAGACTATAGATAGAAAGTGTTATGGAATAAGGCGATTATCTAAGTTATGGTTTTATAGAAAAACCATATTATTTAAGAAGAAACATGATAATTATAAAATGATATAAGGGGAAAACATCCCCATTTATTTAAATAGTAAATAAAATTATAATGATTAAATTTATAAAATGGGTAATGTGGATTCTATCCTTCTTATTACATAAACTTTTCAGTACAAGGAACAGAATAAGGGATATTTTAAAGTTTTGTTTGTTTTTATATCAAGTTTATAATACAAGAAAATATAAAAAATTATTCTAATCCACTTGAATGGATTTCTCATGGGTTCATCCTAAGTTACATTAATTGCATCCCATAACCTGGGGACATACATCAATGTAAATGGGTGAGAATGAGGACCAATAAGGGAATAAGAAAGGGAAATATTTAGCATGTGATCATAAGTAATATTAATAAGATCAAGAGGAATAAAAATATCGCTTGAAAAAGATATCATAAGAAATATCATAATAAAATAAACATGAACCAAAACAAGGAAATGTGGCTGAAACATTTAAATGATACATTCATAAGAATGTCACCAAGGTTTGTCTCCAAGGATTCATAAATGAAAATTACCAAGGTTATTCACCAAGGTATATAAAAAATGTCCTATCTATAGATTAAATTATTTACCCAATATATTGTATTAATATCATGGATCACCCTTAATATTTCATAATTAATTCAAGTCATATATATCATAATTAATCCTCTCACTAATGACCATGGATAATAAATAATAGGTTTCTTATCAATATCAAGGTGTTTCAAAAGTGATTAATGACATGATTATTACATCATTTTTATAATGGATATTGCCTTTTATAGATATTATTAAATTATTTTAGGAATAAATATCCTTAAAATATAAACCATGTATTGTAGAGTCTAGTGTATTTAGAATATTAGTTACATAATTAGAAAGCATGAAACCAAAATAAAAAATATATTATTTAATATTCATAATAAGATCCTAAAAAACCTTTTATCCCTTATATATTTATAGGATATTAATTGTAATACAAGAAAAAATGGATGATATTAAAATCTCAATAAGGGAATAAACATAATAATAAAGCATAGAACATGAGTTAGAAGGCATAACATGTTGACACTAAAAGGCATGAAACATGAATAAACATACAAAAGAATAAAATATATATCATGAGATCATATAATCATGGAATAATAAATTTTTTTAATCAACACAAAACATTACATAAGAATGATTTAAGGATCATTTCATATGGATGATCATGATTCAAGGCTAACCACCAAGACCGTTTCACATGGAGCATGAGTCAAGGCTAACCACCAAGATTATTGCACATGACGTCTAATGAGACTAGAAATTACCCAATTCATTAGATAATTATCAGGTTGTACCCATCCAAACATGTTAATGAATATGTGTTTCACATAAAGTATAATACATAAGGAATGAAAAAAATATAAGGGTTACTTAGGAAAATAATTTGGTATCATAATCATGTCAAAAGGAATATAAAAATGGAATATCATAAGGGTGTCCATGAATGAAAGAATTTAAATAAAACATGGACCTTAATAAGAAAAAATAGGCACATATAATGATAATTTATTTCAAATGGAAGTGAAAACATGTAGAAATAATGTTTAAGAAACATTATAAATAAAATATTTTAATGTAGTTTAAGGAAAATATTAAAGAAAATTTATAATAGAAAATACATAATATTTTATATAAAAAAATAAATGAACCAAGATATATTTTCATGAAAAAATTATTGATTTTTGAAAAATAATGGTTTCTTAAAATAGATTGTGTACACTACTTGAAAATGGGTAAGAAATCAAGAAGTTTCCTTTATCCATGCTTGCTTATCGGGTATAATTGAGAAGGGAACCTTTTAAAACATGTTTTTACTCAAAAAAGAAAGATAAACTGATTTAGATACATGTTTTTGGATGATTTACATGTTATTTATAAGAATTATATAAAATAATTAATAATTACATTGGGGTAAAGAGAGAAAAATATTAACTCCAATGAAAGATGAAGGTTCAAAGAGAATCCCTCACCTTATCTCTAAAAGTAATATGCACTTTAACTTGATATCCAATATAATAAAATTAAATCAGTTATTTAAATAATTATGAACCTTTTCTATATTTATATTTTTTATTATATGTTTATTATGTTTGTTTATAATTTTTTTATGAGTTATAAGATAAAATTTCATCGTTTGGGAGTGTTCAATTCCTTGGTTTTCATGATTGGTTCATTTGTATACATGTATGAATGACCATATAGAATGGGAATAGTTGTTCATAATAGAAATTATATATTATTAATGAACATAAAGAATTTTTTTCCTTATATTTATTTTTTTATATGGTATGATTATGAATTATTAGATAAAATGTTAATTATAATCATTTAGATTAATTTGGTGGTTTCTCGATCATGACAAACTAGTTTCATTTTATTATTTAATATTATGCATATATACTAGGTAAAAAATATTAAAAATTATATTATATATATATATATTATAATATGTATTAACCATAAAAATTATTTTATGACCATACTTTAGGGTGGTAAAGAAAATTGAAAACTCATCTTCCTTGAATGTGATAATTTAATACATCACAGATGATGTTTTAATTTTGAGAGTAAAAATGGGAGGTGAAAGAAATTATGATTGATGATTAAATTATCATAATAAAATTAATGTATACGTGATATATTAGAGTTACCATGCCACTTGGTTAAGGTTGGGTGAGGATAGAATAAGAAAACAAAATAAATTGGAAAGAAATTAAATGAAAAGGAAAGCTGTTTTTACCTCTTGATTTTTTCTCCTTGAGAACCTCCTTGAGGAACATGAGATAGGTATTTTATTGAGACCAAAGGCTCATGGACATGAGATAGATACCTGGAAATATGTTTGGGAATAATTTTGAAAAGCTTCAAGGATTTATAGAAGTGAGGAAAAGAGGTGGTGGGGGTGATATTTATAGTGGAGGAGAGGGGTGTTTTTTTGATTAATTTAATCATTATTTCATTATTTCTGATTAATACAAGAAATAGGGATGATTCAATGAATAAAAAAAGTAAATATATAATTATAGTTATATATTTTTCTTCTTAATTCATAGATTAATCAAGGAATAGTGTATTTATCTTAAAATGTATATATAATGCAAATTACCATATTTTACTATTCATAAAAAAATTCAACTATTTTGGAAAAATCCAAAAAGTTCACCCAAACCATATTGTAAAAATTCAAAAATGAACTCGATTTTATGAAAATAATTTTTTAAATATAATAAATTTAATTTTTAATAAAAATCATCATTTATTTTAAAAACACCAATTTTAAAATTATAAGTAATTTTATAGTATTACAAAAAATTAATGAAGGTATCATAAAATTATGTTCTAATAACAAGAGAAAAAATATTAATTTAGGATACTAATTTTGGAAAATAAATTTTATTTTAAATAAATAAATTAATTATTAAATTATTAATAAATATTTATGTTTTATAAAAATACCAACACATAATTTATCAATTTAAGAACATTTATTTACATATATTATGATATAATTATAACATATATTGATTTATAAGATTCCTAAAATTCATTTATACTTTCATTGTCGAGTTTACTATTATATTGGCCAGTTTACTATTCCTAAGGTTTATATTACTATTCCAAAGGTCAAGATACTATTCCATCGGTACAGGTTACTTAATTTATAGAAATACATATTATCTCATTAATAATTTATTTGTAAAATTTTTATTGTGTTATATAAGTGATTTTATGTGATTTATACTATATGAAATTATTATAAAAAGGGAATTTCCATTGATAAAATTTTTGGTCATTGCAATTTTTATTCTATGAAAAAGAAATGTTGGTTTCTTATTTGTAAACACCCATATCAAATAAAATTTTTTTACATAGAGGTGAATAACCATATAAAATAAAGTGGTTTCTATATTCAAAAAAATAAAATAAAAGATAATGTTTTTAGTAGAGAGAGAAATTTGAGAAGCAACATTATGGTTATAAAATGTCATTTTAGATAAGAGTAAAATGAGAGGGGGCCAGGGTATCCAACTGATAAAAAAAATAAATTTATAATAAGTTTATGAAAAAAGGGTAAAAAATAAATTAAACATAACATTTAGAAGTCATATACAAAAATTGGTTCTTGAATTGAAGAGAAATGAAGGGTGATTCTCTTTCTCTAAAGAGTTACTCCTAGATATTGAGGAATGGAACTTTGAGGGCTTGATGACCCTTTAGGGGGACTAATTAGGAGTAAATAACACCAAAAAATTATGGAGTACAGATTGGGAGTGAATGGAAATGGAGAAATGTGTGGGTATTTATAGAAATCATAGAGTAACAGTTTAATGATTTCTAAATATATGTCTTAGAAAACTAGGTTGTGGAAAAATAAAAACCACTTTTTTACCAATGGGGTTTATTCTTGGTTTTGAACATTTGTGTGAAGGTTTATGTTATTTTAACCGACAAGAACCTATAATAAATTTTTATTGCTTATTTTTTCCTGAAAAAGGAATGTTTTCAGAAAATAATTTTTTAAGGTCAAAGTCTCCATTTTAGAATTTTTGTATGTCACTTATAGGTTTTAAAAATTAATTAAAATCTATTAAAATACTTAATATTAATAAAATAAAATAATTTAGGCTATTTATTGAAGTTAATTAATTATTACATAATTATGACATAAATATTAAGTCATTAAACATACCGAACACCCAAACCGTATTTTTACTATTCATGAAAAAATTTAAACTCTATAAATACCACTTCATTATTTAACTCAAAATTCACTACAATTTCTCCCAAGGTTACATAATTTCATTTTATAAATTTTATAATAGTTTTCTAATATTTTTCAATATTTCTATTGCAGTATTCATGGGATTTATGATTTTAATGGATTAGAGCTATCCATATTTTCCTATCATGGTTTTTTCTATTTTATATTTTTGGTCCAGTTATAATGTTTTATTTTTAATTGGTTTCATAGATGACTAATATAATAATCATTATTAATTATATAATTTTTTTTTGTGTATTATATAATAATATATATCAATAATTTTCTCAGGATGAAAATATCATTTCAAAATCTTAGATTCTTATATTATTCCTCCCTTTATAAATTTTATCCCTAAAATTTCAACACATATTTTTGGTTCAGAAAAAGTGAGGGTACTACTACTTCATTGTTTCCCCTGGTTCCCATGTATCCTCTCCATACTTATGGTTCCTCTAGAACACTTTGACTAGGTTGGTATTCTAGTAGTGTAGAACCTTGTCTCTACATTCCACTATCTCCAACGACATCTCCCCATAAGAGATGCCATGTTTCAGTTGTACCACCTCCAGATTCATCACATGTGAGGGATCAGGTATGTACTTCTTTAAGAGTGATATGTGGAATAAATCATAAAATTGTACTAGATTTGGTGTAAGTACTAGATAATAGAAAACTACTTCTATATGATCAATGATTTCATAAGGGATAATATACATGGGGATAAGCTTCCCTTTCTTCCCAAACCACATGAATCTATTCCATGATGATATATAAAGGAAATATTTCTCACCAACATCAAAATACAATACCATTTGAAGGTTTTAAACATATTTCTTTACCATCATTGAGAAATATTTATATGCTATTGGATGACATGCACCTTTTCTATCATTTATTGCACAAGATCAGGCCTAAGTAGATTCTCTCACCAACTTCATCACTAAAAGTAGGATTTCTACATTGATTCCCATAAAGAGCTTAATATGGTTCCATTTTATTACTTGATTCGAAACTAGTTTTTATGAGAACTCAACTAATGAGAGGTGTTGGTCCTATCAACCTTTAAATTCCATTGAGCATGTTTTCATCATGTCCTCAAATGTTTGAAAAGACTTTTTAGATTGGAAAATAGTTAAGGGTTGATAGGTCGTACTGAAATTCAATTCAATATTCAATGAATGATGAATGATTATCTAGAATTTAGATGTGATACTTAGATAATGATAAGAAATTATAGAAATTTTCACCCCATACAACAACAGCAATTCTTATATGTATGTCTTGGCATGTTGGTCAAGAGAGAAATATTCTTGAATAATGATAAAATGGGTAGCCTTGGTGAGTCAGTACACTATAAACTATATATAATTTTTTTCCATTAGATGATCTTTTGTGACTAGTGAATAAGTAAATAGTGATATTTACCACTCCCATGTTGTTATTGGTAGTGTTTGCAGTACCCCATTAGGATGTTGTCTCCCTGCCTTCACTTGCTGACTTAGCACGGACCTTGCAGTGTAGTCAACAATATTACTTTTCATATTATACCACATATAATGATCATGAAGGTCCCTATAAATTTTAGTTCTTGTAGAATGCATATATAATGTAGAGTAATTACCCTTATCCATCATACACATCTTTATCTCTAGGATTTATAGAACACATATCCTTGTAAAAAAATTTAATACACCTTCTTCATCAATATTTAACTCTAGAAACATACCATTATTCACATACTCTTTCTTTTTTTGTAATAAAGGATATTCTCTTTGAGATTTATTAGTCTTCTCTAGTAATGATGGCTGTGAAATAATTTGGGATGGGATTGATGATGAATATTACATCATTATTCCCATGTAAAACCTTACGAGGTCATTGATAAATGGATATCCTTGAATCATAATCATTTTCAGAACAATGGGGGTATTTTAAACATAATGAATCATCAAATCTGTTTACTCTTCTACGGTGAAAATGAATTGAATAGTGATAGTCTTTAAGAAGTTCCAAGCATTTCCTTTTTTTAATGTTCAATTAATTTTGTGTGAATATATACTTACAAATATTGTGGTATGTGTATATATCACATTTCTACCCATAATTATAGAACCTCCATATTTTTTGAGAAAACAATAACCACAAATACCCTTAGGTTATAAGTAGGATAATTCTGCTCATGAGGATTTAACTATCGAGATACATAAGAAATCACCTCATCCTTATGCACGAGGATGAACCCAATCCCTTTCAGATATGAATAACTATAAATAACAAAACCTTATTTTACAGATGATAGAGTTAACATAGGTAAAGTAACTAATATGTTATTTAATTATTGGAAACATTCTTCACCCTCCTTTGTCTATATGAAATTATCCGCTTTTCGAGTTAAATTGGTTAGTGTTTTAGAAATTCATGATTTGTTTCACAAATCTCCTATAATATTATGTTAAACCAATGAAACTACATATATCAGTTACTGTTGAAGGGTGAGGTCACTGGTCTATATAATTTTTCTTGGTAAGGTCAATTGAGGTTCCTTCATTCGTTATAATATACCTCAAGAATGAAACTTGTTGCAACCAAAATTCACATATGATGGATTTTACTAATAGCCTCTTCTTTCTAAGATTTATCAATATAACCCTTAGATGATCCTCATGATCTGCATGAATTTTAGAATATATCAAAATATCATTAATAAAAACTACCAATAAATTTATCAAGGGAGTTATTAAATAATATATTCCTGAAATCCATAAATATAGCTGGAGAATTGTTTAAGCTGAAGGGTATAACAACAAACTCATAATTACTATATCTTGTTCAAAAGGAAGTATTTGTAATATTTTCTTTCTTCACCCTCTATTGATGATAACATTATCAAAGATCAATCTCAGAGAAGTATTGAGCCGCATGAAGCTGATCAAATAAGCCATAAATCCTTATAAAAAGGTACCTGTTCTTCACTATGATCCAATTAAATTTTCTATAATAAATGCATATATGCATTAAATAATCATTCTGATTTTCAATTATAATAGGTTATCCCCAAGGAGATACACTTAGTTAGATAAATACCATTTCCAAAAAATCTTGAAGTAGTTTCTTATATTCCTCTATATCCATATTTTCCATTCCATATATGGTCTTTGATATCATCTTGGATCTAGGTATGGGTTTAATAGAGAAACATACTTCTCTTTTTATGGGAGGTCTAAGTAACACCTTGGGAGATATGTCAACTTAATCTTGAATTATAGAGAAATTTTATATCATTATACATTTATTTCTTTCTCCCTCTTTATTGATCATATCCATAAATAATTATAAGGTATGTGCTTTTAGACAAAGCTCAGGTCAGGATATCTCTCCATTGAAATAAAATTCATGTTTTCCATTCAATACTACTGTGATTTCCTTGATTTTACAGTTGATATTAACATTATACATTGAGAGCCAGCGTATCCTTAGTATAGTATTGAATTCCACCATGGGAATGACTACTAAATTAGTGATGAGATTATAATCTCCCAAGTTAATACTAGAGTTTACATACACTATTGATAGTTAGATGATCCCTCCAAAGAGTATTTACTAATAAATCTAACTCTAGAAGCTCAATTATTTATTATATATTATTTAAAAACTTGGATGAAATAAAGGAATGTGTAGAACCATAATCAAACAAATTACTTTCTATATTTAAGGGCACAATTATTGTACCTTCCACCACATCATTTAGAGCCTCTACTTCAGCTTTCATGATAGAAAATGAAAAAACATGATTCCTTGGCATATGTTGAGGTTTATGGTGATTTTACTTCATTATCATATAATTTTTACAATGATTGGAAAAGTTCCCAAGAATCCCACACTACAAGAATTGAACTATAGGCTTGTACTGCACCATCTTCCTTTTGTCGTTCTTATTGAGTAGTTGAGGATTCACCTCACCATGATAGTTTTGATCTATTTGGCCATCTTTTCTACACTTGTAGAATTTTACACTCTTGAGAAAGCACTTCCACAAATGCTTCTTCCAATATTTGTGGCATGTGGAAGTCACACTTTATTTTCTCTTCTTCTGTGATCAAAGTTTATTCCTATGTTTGGATCCATATCTCTCTTATTTTCATTCGACCTATGTGACAAACACATTTCTCCAAACTCTAATTCAGCTTTCATAAAACAATACAATATCTCCTCATAGATTTTATAGTTTCTATTTCTCAAATTACTCCATAGTTGAGGTCTTAGTACACCAAAGAACCTATCAATATTTCCCTTACTATTCATAAAAAAGTTATAGGTGTATCGAGAAAGTCATTTAAAGTTAAAATTATAGTTTCTCATCAATTTGTTTTACTAATTATTTATTTATATAAATTCATTCTGAATTTTTTTCTCAATAATCGGGGAAAATATTTTTTGGAAGTAATTCCCCTAAAATCTTTCCAATCCATAGAATAAATATCCATTTTTGGCTTCATGATTATAATTAGTGACCACAACTGGTTAGCTTCTCCATCTAATTGGAATAATACCAAGGTGACTTTCTCTTACACTGAATAATAGAGTACATTAATTATCTTTTCTATAGGCATAATCCATTGTTTGGAAATCATTGGGTCAGTAGATCAACTAAAATAAGGTGGTTGTTGACCTATGAAGGACTCAATAGAAATTTGTTCACTTTGAGGTGAATCAAGCTACTCATATTTATTCATGTTGTTATTCATCACTCAAGCTATTTGATTCATCATTCTCAAGAATTTTTCCATTCTGACTACTATTGAAGTGTCTTCAGTGCATCATCTATTATGCTCATAATTAACATGGTTATTTTTATATATCTCCATATTCTAAAATATGATAAACTTAGTGAAAAATATGTTTCTTTTAATAATATTATAATTCTAAACGTTTTTTTATTTCTTAAAACATCATTATTAAATATTTTATTCTTTAATAACAATAACATTTTCTATATACCCTACATAATGGTTCATAAAAATCTCATGATTAACCTAACATATCATCTAGGAGTTTCAAACTAGGTGTGTAGAAAATACCATTATTATGTACTGTTTCACAATAGATTACAACTCAATACAATGTTTTT
The DNA here is from genome assembly GCA_963277665.1 of Viscum album. Taxonomy (NCBI): domain Eukaryota; kingdom Viridiplantae; phylum Streptophyta; class Magnoliopsida; order Santalales; family Viscaceae; genus Viscum; species Viscum album. The sequence goes on from OY728139.1 coordinate 1,178,129,612, forward strand.
TAGGTGTTACCTCTAAGCAAATCTATGATAGATCTATATCCACTTGATGTATCTAGCCATGAATTTATTTTCTTGGAAAAAACTTACTTAATATTTCACCAAAATACCAGGATGTTTTTATATATTTAAAATTTTATCTATGGTTTATACTAAGTATTTATATTCTTAATTCTCATAAATAAACAAATTTTAATTTTATACAAAATATGGAATCCCACCTTTTTATTAAATAAACTTTTTATTACATAGAACAAAATAGAAGATCTTTTAATGTTTATTTTTTGGAAATAAAAAAATTATATAAGAAAACATAAAACATTATTATAATTCACTTGAAAGTATTATTCAAGGGTTCATTCTAAGTTACATATACTACATATACTAACTTGGGTACACACATAAAAGTAAAGGGGAGAATATGAGGCTCAATAAGGGAATAAGAAAGGGAAACAATTATCTTGTGATCATGAGAAATATGAATAAGAACATGAGTGATAACAATATTGGTTAAAAAAGATATCATGATGTATATCATAATTAAATGAACATGAACCATAATATAGAAATATGGATACAACATTTAAATGAGACATTTATAATAATATCACTAATATTTTTCACAAAGGTTTCATATATGAAAATTACCAAGGTAATTGAACAAGGTATAACAAACATGTATTCACTAGAGATTAAATTCTCTAAAAAGTGCATTAGAGAAGTATAAGGGAGAAAACTTAGTATATATTAATTAACATGATCCACAAATTTCATAATAAATTATCTTATTAATAATCCATGGATAATAATGAAATGGTTTCTTATCAAAATTACTGTATTTCACAAGTGATTAATGAAATGATCATTACAAAATGTTTATCCAAAAAATGGAATATGGTTTTATTACATGTAAATAATTGAACTAATTAACTGTTTTTTACATCAAGGTGAATAAACATTGAAAATAAATAAGTTTGGATTTTCAAAAAAATAAAATAGAAGAGAATTTATTAATAAGAGAGAGAAATTTGAGAAGTAAATTTGGAAGAATAACAATTATAAAACATGGTTTTAGAAAAGGGTAAAATGATAGGGGACACATGTCTCTAATTGATAAAACATAATTTTATAGTAAGGTTATGATAAAAATTGTAATAAAAGAAATTAACCATAAAATTTAGAATATATATATACAAAAAGAGGTTGTTTAATTGGAGAGAAAGAAATGATAATTTTTTACCTTGAAGAGTTACTCCTAGATCTGGAGGAATGGATGATTGGGGGTTTTATTAAACTTTTATGTGACTCCATAAGATAAAAAAACACCATAATGTCATGTAGGATGGGTTAGGAGTGAAAGTAAATGCAACAATTGGTGGGTATTTATATCAAAAGTTGATAAATTGTTTAAACATTTACAAATATTGATCTTTGAAAAATAGGTTGTGGAAAAAGAAAAACCATTGGCTTACCCATGTGTTTTCTCATGGTTCTTTACATTTTAGCCACAATTTATGTTATTTTAACCCATAACTAAGAATCATTTTTGACTTATTTTTCCATGGAATAGTAAAGTATCTATATAGAAATGTTTTTAAGGTCAATTTTTTCATTTTAGAATTTGGAAATTCACTTATATGTTTTTGAAATTGATTAAAATCAACTAAAAGTTTTATATTAACAAAATAATATAATTCAGGTCATGTATCGTGGTTAATTAATTATTAAAACATTATGGAATAAATATGACGACATTTAACATACCAAAAACCCAAAAATGTACTTTTACTATTCACATAAAAATTTATAATCTATAAATACCACTTTATTATTTTACTCAAAATTTACTACCATTTCTTTGATGGATACATATTTTCATTTTCAATGATTTTGATTGGTTTAATAATATTTTGTTTTATTTATGTAGTGTTGGCCATGGGGGTGATGTTTCTAAAGGATTGGAATAATCCACATTTTCTCATTTTGGCCTTTCATATTTTATATTTTTTGTCTTGTTGTCATGTTTTGAATTTTAAATGGGTTCATATCAAAATAATTTAATGATAATTATTAATGATATAAGGGTTGGTTGGTTTATGTATAATATAATATAATATAACACATATTTTCATAGAAAACAAATATAATAAAAAAATCATGAGTCATTAGAAACAAGAAAGTAAAAACATAGGTAATGTTAAGATAAATAATATTAATTTATTATTAAAATTCATTAAATATATTTTATGAATTTATAATCATTATAATAATATTAGGTATTTTTTTAGTAAACAATATAGAAGCTTTTTTCTTACAAAATAGGGTATTAATTCATTATATAATTTTATTTAAAAGATTTATTTCCAAATTATAAATTTTAATTTGAAAAACATTACTTCAATTTTAGTTAAAAATTTCAAATTTATCTTCGGATGATTTTTTTTAATTTTTTGGAAAATATTTATTTTTCAATTAATAGTGAAAATACCGATTTTTATTGAAAGGTGTATTTTATTTTCAAGTATTTACAATGTAATTTGCTATTTTAGAATAGTTTTAAAATTCAATTTGTTAGTTTTTATAAAAAATAATCAAATTATATTTTTTAATGAATTTTATACTTGAATTTTTTATATAAACACTTTTATACTTAAAAGCCATTTTTCAGAAAATATATTTTTCATTTTGTTTTGAGAGTTGGATTTTAAATTATTTTTTGAAATTTATATGATTTTAATATTAAAAATGGATTCCATATTTGGAATTAAGATGTATTAATTTTTTTAAATTGGTCCCTTTTATTTTTAGTTACTATGAATAACAAACATAGAAAATTTTTATCACCACAATAAAGGTAATATGGGTTGATTATGTTTAAAAATAATGTGGAAAGGCTTAAAAATCATACAAACACAAAATTTATATCATTTAATGGGATAAACTAGACCATATGCATCATAAATTATAATACATGAATTTTTTCCCATTTTATCCTAATAAGTAAATTTATATTATTTTAAGTAAAGAAAATTAAAAAATTTCACTCTCTTGACTTCAATATCTGTATTTTTTCATATAGATAAAAAGAGGTTATGTTTAGTGATAAATGGTTATTTAAAGGATAAATATTATTTTTTATCATGGTAATTGTTTTCTATTTCATAGTGATGGAATAATTACCTAAAATAGTTACACAACACAGATATAGTGTTTGTTCTAGTAGTAGAAAAATAAAGTAAATGATTTTAAAATCTATAAAAATAATAATATATAGGTAAGTTAAATTTTCCCATAGATTTAATAGATCCATATAATATATTAGGGATATTTAAAAGTTTTATATTCTTATTTCATTACTATATTTTTGTAATTCATGTCAAATAAAATGAATAGTTCCAAAAAGGACATTAATTATATTTTATAATAAAAATTATTTTATTAATGATTTAGAATTATTCAAAATCTTATCTTCATTCCAATGAATCAGATTTGGTTTCTAATATCATACACAGACTATTTATGGGTAAAATTTCCTTTTATAGTGACTATAATGACTCTTTTAGTGTAAAAAAGTATGATACCACGTTAATTGTTAAAAGGAATAACGGGGGGTTAAAATAAAGAGATAAGAGTGAAAACATAACCTAAACCTATCCAAATTTTATAGTATGAGATTATTTATGCTACTAATCATCATATAATCTTATTATATCAATTTTCATCCATTTTCAAAGAAAAAATGTATATTAAATTTAATATTTTATGTAATTCTAAGAGTGCCCCTCCCCACACTTATAAAAGGGTATCTCATCTCTTCTCTTACTCAGAAATTATTAGAATTATAGTATATTCAATACCTATAAATATATCTCCCAAACTTTACTACCTATATCCTAGAGTCTTTGGTTCAATTTTAAAACCATATTAGGAAGGTTTTTGATGTCAACCTAAGAGGTTTTCCAAAGAGGTTGTATAACTCTTAGCTAAGAATTTTTTTTATTTCTTATTCTACATCCTTAAAATATTCATCAACCATGATGAAATAATAACATAATTATCTTAAATATACTTATAGGTTATTATGTTAATTGAATAATCTATATTCATTTTGTCTCCCATCAAATAGGGAATGAAAACATTGTTCTTGTGTATGTGTGGACTAGCACATCCACGAATCAATGAGTTTTTTTCCATCACCATCTCTAATAGTTGGTTATAATGAATGATTTAATATATATATATATATATGATATATATTAATTATTTATCATTATTTAAAAGTAATATACCATATATCTTCTTAGGTTTCAATTCACTTAAAAATGATAATGTTGTTTATTTGTATTTATAGATTACCACTCCATGAAGCGTTGTGATTGATTTTTTTTCACCGGATCAGATGGATCATATATATATATATATGTATTTAATGAAATAATATTATATTTATGATATAATTATAATTTTTTAAGAGAATATGATACTCACCTTATTTAAATTATTATTATTGAAAAATTAAAACGTTACTCCTATGTATGTATGATTTATCATCTCCATGATTGTCAATAGTTCTTTTTTTTTTATAAATATATTTCATGGTTTGTTCTAAAATTATAATTTATGTATAAAAATTATAATTATTTCATGATTATTATTCTCAATATTATAAAATATTTACCCCTAGAATAGTCAACCTACCGAAGTCATTTTGGATATATCAATTGAATATCATCAAAACATACGACATGAAAATAATTGATTAAGTAATTCAATATAAAATTGTATTAAATAAAATAAATAGAATAATTAAATTTAAAAAAATTATTAATAAAGTAAATAATTAACATATTTTTTTATTTATAAATATAAATAATGTATGTGATGAGTTGGACACGAGGCATGGAACATTTTACCTTAAAACCTCATTTTAAATGTTTTCAAGATTTATATTCTAAATATTTATCTTCCATGTACATATTATTAAAATCATTTTATTTTTTTTGTTTATATGAAAATAAATTAATTATAAAAGAAATTTTATGCCACTTTTTAATTTCTTTCAAAGGTTTTCAAAAGAAATATTTTTTCCCAATTTTATAAGGAACATTTTAACAAAAATGAAAAATAAACATTCTATTTTTATAAATACGAAATCAACATTTTTTCACCACATCATAAATATTTTTTTATTTTTTATTACTTTACAAGCTTTCATGTTTTATTCAAATACAAACTGTATTTCCCTTTTATCTTGTTGTTATTGTTTTGAAAATGGGTTTCTTAAAAATTGAAGGGTATTTTGATATCTGAATGTGTTTTTTATTTGGGTTCAAAATATTTTTCCAGGGGTTTTATGATGAAAAGAAGAAATATTAAAATGTTTTATTCAAAATATAGTACTTTAGAATAATAGATAATGAAAAAGTGATCATGATACAATATATAAGAGTGGATGATCCTGATACAACTCATATGAGTGGGTGACCTCGATACATCTTATTCCAATAGGTGAGCCTAATATAGATCTCCAATGTACTGGGTAATGTTCATTATATCCCAAGGAAATAAAGAGGGAATTAATATATGAGGTTACTTAGAAGTATTTAACTAGGATCCAATTATTTCTAATAGGATTTATGGATATAATTATTTATGTTTCTTAATAGGATTTTTTTTATTATGGATTTTAAAGGTGTTATTTGTGAAAATTGTGTTTTTTCATGTAAAATGGATTTATTTTATATGATTAAATAATATGGAGATAAAGGTAATTTTTTTGGGGTTTTCATGTTTTTCACTTAAATAATAGTTTTTCTTACTTTTAATGCCTTATAAGGTTATTTGTGGTCATCCCAAATTTTGAAATGTTTTTTCACAAGGTTTAAGGATGTGTAAGATGAATAAAGAAGTAAATTTGAAATTAATGAATATTTTTTTGAAAAGAAAACATGTTTCATTCTTAATGTTTTATATTTTGATAAAATGTTTACTGAGTATAAGTTTCCACCTTTAAAAATATGGGGTTTTTATATAAGAGTTATTACATAATTATCTAAAACTATAAGCTATAAAGATACTTAGGAATGTTAGAAAGTAAAATATTTACTAGAAACTAATGATTATGTAATATTTTATGGATAAGTCCTTATAACATGAAAAATATATGGTCCATTTTCCAAATCAGTAAGGGTGTACTCATTAGTGTGAATCTTGCCCGAGCCCCAACCCTAAGCTCCCATAGACTGACTCTCCCAAAGGGAATCACCTTGAAATTTCTTCTACCCCTACTTCTCAAAACCAAAAACTATACTATAACCTGAATGGAAAGAGGAACCCCAACTCCTAGAAAGTTTATGCACTCCAATCCGTACTCATAAACCAAGGTTTTGGTCAAATCCGTTCCCCCCATATGATCATGGGGTAATATTGTCAAACCTATAAAGATGTCTCATATTCACATAAATATAAAACTCCTCTGAAACACTATCATAAAAGGTTCATATATGTCATGGATAACCTATCATGACCTGCCTCCCTGGGCTATGAACCTCTTTCATCTGACCCCATTGGTCTCCTGTAATACCTTGGTTGCCTTCACGACACACCATAGGCTATTACTCACTAGGGTCACTTATCAGACTAATGACTGTCCCCACAGGCCAACACATGTTCTTTAAGTGTGTTTTTTACTCACTCACACACAACCTGGGAAACGTCCTAGAAGGTCACCCATCCTGATTACTACTCTAGGCCAATCATGCTTAACTGTGGATTTCTAATTAGGTAGGCTCTTGAAAAGAAAGGTGCAACTTGTTGACATGGGTAGTAACATTTAGCCTTTTAAGTCTCACTTTTCCAGGGGTGTTATATTATCCACCCCTTAAAAGCACAACACCCTCGTTGTGGACCCAAAGCATCAAAACCAGGAAGTGCCTAAGCACTTCTGGCAGGGTATTGGCTCTGATACCATTTTTTTACGAACCAACCCAGGTCGACCCTGAACTGGTCACCCGAGCTAGCCCGCGGTATGGCCCGAAGGGCGTTCCCGATCCCCATGGGCTGGAAACTAGTGCCGGGCATCAAAATTTTATCGTTGGGAAGGATTTCAGCCCAAAAAAAATCAGAATCGAGGCAAGAAAACTTACTAAACAGAACAAATAAACTCTAACAGCATAAAAGAAATAAAATCCACATGACCAAACATACCTCCATGTGACCTCACATATCACCACCCAACCAAATACCAACCTCGCTCCAACACCGAGCGACTCAAACCAGAGAAACCTGAACAAGGAGAACCTGTAACAGAAATGGTAAATGATAGGAATGAGTACAAAAGTACTCTTTAGGTAAGCCCAACAACAAACTCCAAAGCACTGCCAGTGAGTAAAGAATTTACAAATTCTAGTTTTGAACTACAATGTATAAAAGTAAGATCCCATAATATTTTATTAATGTAACAATCCTGGAAAAGTGATACTTAAAAGGATAAATGTTACTACCCATGTCAACAAGGTGCACCTTTCTTTTCGGGAGCCTTCCTGATTAGAACTTCACAGTTAAGCATGCTTGTCCCTGAGTAGTAATCAGGATGGGTGACCTTTTGGGAAGTTTCACAGGGTGTGTGTGAGTGAGGACAAAACACACTGAAAGAACATGTGTTGGCCTGTGGGGACAGTCGTTAGTCTGATAAGAGACCCTAGTGAGTAATAGCCTATGGTGTTTTGTGAAGGCAACCAAGGTATTATAGGAGACCCATGGGGTCAGATGAAAAAGGTTCATGGCCCAGGGAGGCGGGTCGTGAAAAATGGTATCAGTGCAGGTCCTTGTTATTTGTGTTGTTTGGTAGGTGGAGATTTGGACTGTTGGGACTCGAGAGGTAGGTACGTGAGGGACATCATGAACCCTTACCCGATCCACACCTCGAGCTGCCAGGGGTAGTCCATGAATTGATTCTTTGCCTCTGTCTAGTTTGTTTTGGGTTGAGAGATGACAATGGAGGCAAGCCAATGTTACATTGTGATTTCACATGGAGTAGTGACCCATGTGGTGTCTGGGTACACAGTTTTAATTCCTCCTAGTGGTTGATGCTTACTTGGGACATGGCCCACTACCATGTCACCTGGTTAAGCGTGACTACTATTCCCTCAACCCAGTGTTTGATGCAACTTAATTTTTTTTTCATTTGGGTTGGTGTAAGTGAATTTTTGGAAATGAAAAAGGGTTTTGAAAATGGGGCTTCTTTTTTTAAATGATTTTAAATGTATGAAATTAGTTTTAAAACTGGAAGCTCTTGATTTGGAAATTAGTTGTTTTCTTCGAAATTAGTTTTGAATGGTTTGGGGTGAAACCCCATGTCCTTTTTATGAACATTTTCTCATGTGTGAGAAATGTATGGAAAGTGCCTGTTGGTGTGCGTATAAATGGAAGGTGGATGAAGACATGTGCAACGGTTCATAGGATTACCTGAGTGTGTTTGAAATTAAAGGCTTGACCTTGTTTTATAAATTGGATTTTGAAGAGGAAAATGGTTTTAAAAAGTGATTTTGGATTGAAAAGTGGATTTGCTATTTGGAAAGTGGTCTTGAAAGAAAGCAGTTTTGAAAAAAGGGGTGGTTTTGGAATCTAAAACGAAACTAGAATTTTGAATAGGGAATTTTGTGTTGTGTTTGCGGTTGTTTGTTTCTCTAGAGCTGGTTGTTTTGGATGAAGCCTCTTTCTTTGATCTTTCTTCGATTGATATCGGTTTCGGCTTGGGGTTTTGTATGTTGTTCAGAAATGCCACCCAGAAAGGTCCACAGTGTTTTGATGGGTCATGCCCAGTTTTTGGTCCTTCTCAGACGTTATCTTCCCTTCTTGGTGATTTGAGTCTGTTAGAAATAGTAGAGTGACTTGAAGAGGTCGAGCGCATCTTTAAGGTATTGGGAACTACTAAAGCTGTTTGAGTGCATGTTGTTTTGAGTTTTTCGAGGGTTCAGCATTGGACGAGTGAGAGTTGCTCACCATGCCATCACTGTAAGCTGGGATGATGTGGGTTTTCTTTAAATTCATCTTCGTCTGATGGTTTACACTTTAAGAGGGAAAGATGATGAATGTGGAAGATCTCATGTGTATTCAACAGGGCCAACGGATGGTGAAAGCATATATTGACCATTTCAAGGATCTTATGTCTCTTTTTCTGGGGGTAGTGTCACATGACTCGATGAAGACTTCTCCCTTCATCAGGGGTCTTCGTCTTGAGATCAAGGAGTGATTCCTCCCTTTTTGGGAGCATCACTTTTGCGAAGTTGGTGCATGAGGTGTTATTAGCTAAGTTGGTCTCCGTAGCGCAAACGGTTGGCAATCCACCGTATCCAATTGCTCGTGAAGGTCCCTCATATGGAGGGTAGAGTGTGTTAGGTAAATTGGTTTCTAAAGAGTTCCTTGCAGTGGCTCTAACTTCTAGTTCATCAGACCATCTAATGGGGTACCGTTAGTATGGACGTTTAGGGCATATGAGCCGTCATGTCGCACCCCACCTAGGACGTGCCATCATTGCAATTGTCAGGATTATCTGGAGAAGTTTTGCAGGAAGCATCGCATGAAGAGGATGCTGCGATCGGAGAATAACAGTGACTGACTATGAGGAAGGAGATTCTTCATCCATCAGAGCCCCAACCACAGGTCTCGAGGTGAAGCTCACGCACAAGCAGGAGCTCATGGGGGTGTGAAGCCTCAGTTCAAGTTTTGGTGTTCCATGTTTCCAACGAAACATTTAAAGTACTTCAGTTCTTGTTCTTCCACTGTTAATGTTTTGGCATTGTTGTAGGTTCATTATTTCATCATGAAGTTGGGATGGACATGTTCATTGTAATTCAAACAGTCTGGTTTTTCTGAATTATGATTCTCTGGATCGTACGTTTTTCTTAAAGGTGTGTTTGGATCTTGCGTGAGTTGATCTCAGTTTGACTGTGTTCGTTTGGAGATATAAGTGCCTGCGTAGGAGTCCACGTTTGCGGTTAAGCTCAGGTTGACCACATGGGTTATGTTCTTCTTGTAGTTTTTCTATAGTGTTTGGGGTTTTTGGTCTATGTTGAGAGTTCCAAATTTTAGCGGTGGTGTTGTTTCGCTCGTTCTATAAAGGTTAGTTTGGGTTAGTTGGGAGTTCCCGCGTCGACCCCCCCTCCCGAGGTGGTATGTTTGAGTGTTAAAATTTCCACTCTAATTGAGTCCTTGTGGTGGGGAGAGCCCTCTAGTGTTATCCCATTCTCTTGTGTTGGGGTTTCTTTTAGTTTTATTTGGGCATTGATTCTTGTTTGGTCCATCGTTCTGCTGAGTGACTTTTTGGGGGAAAAAAGTGTCTGTGGTGGGGAGAATTGTCACACCCCGACCTCACAGATTTGTTATTATTAATTACTTTAATTATTAATTTGGGTTTTAGATAATTTTCTACTGTTTCATGATCATCCCGCATGGTTAGGAGTAACAGCACGGTGCCTGCTTGGACTCCCGGGTGTGTCAGAATCACAGCACGCGACTCACGCACAATTTTTAGAACCGCACAATGAGCACGTGACTTGACCCTACAAGCGAGTAGTATCGGGTGGCACGGTCTGAGTGTGGTTTTCTCAACTTCGCGCTCAGTGGCACATGATCCATGCAATTGGACAACTTTTAAAATGAATGAATTTGGTTTTTATTATTCACACTTGTTATTATTATTCTTTATATCTTAATATTTATATTAATTATATTGTTATTTATATTACTATTATAATTATTATTAATATTATATTATTATCATTTATATTATAATTATTATTATTGTATTGTTATTTATAATATTAAATATTTTAATGACATTAGTATTATTAATGAATTATTAGTATTTTTATTATTATTACTATCTTAATTTTTGTAATTTATATTATTAATATTATTCTAGTATATTATTGTTATTATTAATTTTTTCTATTTTTATTATTTTAATTCATATTTTATTATTATTATTATTATATTATAATGAAATGAAAAGAAAAAAACCCAATCCAAACCCTAATTCCCATAGCCTCCCTACCCTTTCCCTCTCCTGCGCGCAGCGCCACAACCCTGACCCCCCAGCCACCTTCAGTGCTCGCTGCCTGCACCCGGCCTCCGCTGCACCATCGGCCTCCACCCCAACCTCCTTCGGTGTCTGCGGCTCCCACATCCAGCCCCCCATACTCTGGATCCCACTGACCGCACCACCGGCCTCTGCCGCTCCCCCGCGCAACCCCCTTGGCCTCTGCCGCTCTTGCACCACCCTGCCCTCTGGTGACCCTACCTTCCGTCGACCTCATGCCTCCGGCGATTCTGACCACCTGGCCGCCGTCCGGCCTCCCTCTGCTCCACACTGACGACCTCTGGTGTCCCCGCCTGCCACCCACCGCCTCCTCCGGCGACCTGGCCTCTGACGCCCCACTCCAGCAGCCCCTGGGAACTTCTGGCTTTTTCCCTGCACTCTGGTACACCCTCAAGCTCCGGTATGGCATCTCAACCCTTTTTTCGGCGGTCTGACTAGCCATCGCCTCCTTGCACTGGGCAGCAGTGCACCCAACTATCGTTTCCTGACCTCCGGTGGTCTCCCTGCTAGTTCACGCCGCCCCTTTAACTAGCGCGCGACCCCAGTGGTTGAGCGTGTCTATGACGATGTATTCTTTTGTGGATGACTGTTATTTGAGTTTATTTTTATATCCATGGTTTGCTGTTTTGCTGTTTTGGTGTTTGTTGCAGCACGTCGGCGGGATAATTCCGCAATGCTGCGGTCTTCAGCTTGCGCGTGCGTATGCACTTGCACGAGGTGTGGTGTGTCATCGATTTCACTTTGTGACTTCGAGGTAGGTCTTCCACTACACTTTCCTTTAAGTTTAGCAATTTATTTATTCCTTGAAATTTCATTGTTTTCGGTAAATTTAATGTAGTACTAGATAGTTATGGACAAAGTGGGGACTTGTTGAAATTGAAATATGTTTATTTCCCTCATTGCACCAAAAGTATCTTTCGTGGTTATAACGGTGTGTTTTTCTGGTGATATTGCTAAATGGGTACCTTATAAAATGTGCAAATCTTGTTGTACTGTGTTTTGAAATGGTTTTTGTGTGTGTAAAATGGAGGGTGTATCATTTGTGGAAAATGATGATATCTTGAAAATTTGGATAGAGGAAATGCCCGTTTTCCCTTTGAACTGGATTTTGGAATTTGTATGTGGTGGTTTGGTTTTACTTAAATGGGTTTTCAAGTGAGTTTCTATTTTTCAGCATGATGGAGTGTGTTATGTCTTTTGGAAACTCCTTGGTATCTAATGGTTTAAATGCTGAATGATATGGCGGCCTGGTTGGCACTTTATGTAATTTGAAGTGATTATATATATATACATACTTATGGGGAATCTCTATAGGGGGACTTCCCTTTGAGGGTTGTCGTGTAGCGATGTCTGTGTAAGGGGTTGGCAAGTGTGGTGAGATGAGTCACGCATGCGAGGGCCTCCCACTTACACAGTATGATTAAAACCACCATGGGTTCCTGGGCATCTTTTAGAGAATTTAGTGACGGTTTCTAGCTAACCTCGATTAGACGAGTTGGCCCCCACTGGGTAGGTAGGACTTGTGGGGCGTGCCACTGGTTGGCTGTTAGGGCAGCCAATTTTTTATTGACTATGGAGTACCATGCCGGTAGATAGTCTGAACCCGAGTACATCTAAGGGTTTTCTACTGATGTTTAGGATCACCCATGGTTACTTGTTTTTCATTGCTTGTTTACTCTCAGTTGTCCTTTATAGCTTATACTATACTACTTTGTGAAAATGGTTTTGAAATGAAAATATTTTTTTCCCTTTGTGTAAAATATGCAGATGTAACACTTCTTTCCCTTTTAGAATGAGTTTGGCACTAATGAAAGGAATCCAACTTTTGAAAAAGAATAAGGGAAATGTCTCTTGTTTTGGGTTTTCAAGTGAAATATTATGGGAGATTACTTTTATACATTGTAGTTCAAACCTAAAATTTGTAAACTCTTTACTCACTACCAGTGCTTTAGAGTTTGTTTTTTGGATTACCAACTGAGTAATTTTTTACTCACGCCTATCATTTACCATTTCTGTTTCCGGTTCCCCTTGTTCAGGTTTCTCTGGTTTGAGTCACTCAGTGTTAAAGCGAGGTTGGTCTTTGGTTGGGTGGTGATCTGTGAGGTCACATGGAGGTATGTTTGGTCATGTTGATTTTATTTATTTTCTTCTGTTAGCATTTATTTGTTCTGTTTAGTTAGTTTTATTTCCTCGATCCTGCTTTTGTTTGGGCTGAAATCATTCCCAATGATAAAATTTTGATGCCCGACACTAGTTGCCAGCCTGTTGGGATCGGGAACGCCCTTCGGGCCATGCCGTGGACCAGCTCGAGTGACCGGTTCAGGGTCTACCTTGGCTGGTTCATGACATACCCAAACAAGTTACACGAAATTGAACCCCTCTTTATTTGAGGAAGATATGAACCCCTAACTAACTAACACATTTATCACCACCCTAGAGAGACTCCTTATATCTTTACTTCATACCACTTAATTAACTTCCCATAGTCTAGTTAGAATATCTAAAATTCCTAATGATATAAACTATATTTGTTTACTCTCATAAATGAGACCATACTTCAAAAAATTAAATAATTATGAATGGAAAAAAATGTTTATCTTTGGTTGGATGGAATGCCTTAGGCCATCCTCAAAATGAATGAACCATGAAATCTCACAACTTTCCAACATATTTGTGAACTACAATATATTTTTAAAATAGGAATCACAATTTATCACTAATATGACTCCTTAAGAAAGGTTCTTGAACTCCCTATATATGTCTTACCTCTGAGTATTTGGTAAAAAAATCTTTAATAAATAATTCCATAAGCCCTATGAAGATAATCCCATATACTGATAATCCTAAAAAAGGACATCCCACCAGCGTTGTCAGGTCCATTAAGAATATAGGTTTTCACTTTCACCATCCACATTGAAGGTGTCTCAAACTAATCAAAAAAGATCTTTATATACTCAATGTAGTACTCATTAACACATGTTCCACCCACATCCATTAATATCCATAGGTTTTACAAATAGAACTCTTGGGATGGATCTGATGGGGTCTACCCAACACTTAAAACCCTATGAACCATGGACTGTTGATCCAGAATAATGTTCTGTCAATGATTATATTTAATAGGAGGAACATGAAAAGACATGTACATATAACTTAGTATTGGTTTTGAATGCCCATACCGACCCCCTATCACTCAAATGGATCCTATCATGGTGTTTTTACACTACTATTCCAAACACATGGCTCAAAATAGATCAATTATAGATCTTGATATCATAGTTTATGATTAGTATTAACAAAAAAATTCTCTTCTTTTCTATACAACCAAATAACCTATGTTGAAATGGTTCTATGAACTTTTGATTATGTCTAAACCATCACACCCACTATCAAGTTTGGTAGAATCACATATACTTCAACAAAAAAATAATCATGTGTTAGAAGAAAGAACTAGTGAACATAGGTTGATCAAGTATAATTATAGCATCATGTTATATAGGAAAATTATATATAGGTTATTGAATCATTAAATAACCAAACCATATATCATACCAAGGTGATAAATACTAAGAAAGTATATAAATTTCATGTAAATCTTATATACCAAACATAATGAATGAATGAACACATATTTCCTCCCTATGATAAGAGTAAAATAATAAATATTAAATAAATTGTTATATTCCTTGGAAATATCCAAATAGTAACAATCAAAATCCAAGGAAAATAATCACATCCCTAGTAACATAGATTTTCCTTATATGTTGTTTAGTTACTCCTAGGCATAAGGTACACCCCAGGTATCATAAAAAAATAATCATAAGATACCGTACCCCAAATAATAAGACAAAATAAATAGGGATCTAATATCACATTGTAATATCCTTTTACCAAATGACTCTAATATCTATGGCTTTATATAATCAAAAGTGAGACTCCACATATGAAAAAGGCCACAGAATAGTAGTGATGGTTGATGTAGGATGAGTAAAAAAACTATAACCTCTAGATTAGATTACCATTTATCATAGATACTGTAAAATAAATGTTTAATAAAAATAACTATATAACGTGGAAATTACATTAATGTGATAACCACTATTAAATAACCGACAAATACCATAAAAAATTAATTTAATTCCAATTTCATACAATAATATATTAAACATAAGATCTCTTATGGTATATTCATGTACAAACATAGTCCAAAATAAAAAAATGCAAGCATACATAACACTAGGAACTAGACCTTAGTTTCTAGTCATTTTTATCCACTACCCTTACCATCCATCCATATCACGTAGTGACATATGTGATGAGTTTTAGTGCATTATCCTATGATCTTTGGTATAAGAAACATACCCATATACGTCTTAACATATCTTTAATGATCAATGTGAATTAAAAATAAAATAAAAAAATACATCATTATATAAGTGGAATCCATCTTTTTCTATTAGGGAGTATACTGTATAATGTAAAAGGGTTCCTTCTGCAACGGTCTAACATTGGCCAAAGGATACCAAATCATATTTTAATAATCCATAGTAAACCAAAGGGTTTATAATTCCTCATTATAAATATAAATGAATATATAAAAATAATGATATTATCATCTAGGATTCCATGTATCTAGGTAACCAGAAAAAGAGAAATCAATTACCTTATATAGGCACTCAATAATACTATCCATTGAATAGAAACTCTGACCATCACATTCAATCACATAGAACTCAAGTGTTACTTCTTATTAATGTGTTATTAATTGAATAATTTAATGAATTTTTTGAAATACTTAAATAATTAATCAAATGGATTATAAACTAAAGAAACTATGTGAGAGGTGGCATGGTAGATGCATGCATCACATGAAACACATATCATAATCCAATCATTTCATAGGATACAGGTAACCAAATTATCCCATGATAACTTTATGATATATATATATTGTAAGGTATAGGATTCATGTCATTCATATCACATCATACTATATAGGAAGTTTTAAAATAAAACTAACCTTCTTTTTGTGTATATATATCAAGCTATACCATTTCCCTTATCTATATTTTGAATCATGAAGTTTGTATGAACATCGAGATAACTAGAACGTGTGTGAGTACAACTTATTAGGGCACCAATAGTAGTGTCCCTAACAAAATATAGAATATATAAGTACATTTTTGATATGATATTTGAATAAATCAATTATAAAAATATAACCATCATGTTACAGATGAACAAATATGTGTTTCTATAAACAACCACACCTTCATTGGAAACTACAAATATGTGATGATGTACTCATGGATAGATCCTAACAGGGGGAGAATTATCCATCATCCCTCATCGCATAAACCAAGATAGTGAATCATCACCATACCAATATCTCCTTGGTAAATGATTCGTCACCAATATACTCCCCTAGGTGATTGATACATTACCACTTTATTTAATGAATGATATATCACTATCCATATCCCATAGGTGAATGGTAAATCACCATCATATATCCCCTAGGTGAATTATTAACCATCATAACACAATTGGTAGGTGAATAATGAATTAATATCATATAACTCTAGGTGGATGATATATGACTATCACAAAGCCACTGGTTAATGATATTGCACCACCCCAAAAAAAACAAAGATCAAGATATAACATAGTGAATAATGTATCTCTTCAATAAAATCCCAAGGAGAGTGATTATTCAACATATTATAGTGTTAGTGAATGATAAATCACAATTTCATAACCTTATTTAACGATACATAAAAATTTCATAGCCCCAATTGTGGAGAAGATACCACTAAAAAATACTATTTGGTGGATGGTAAACCACCACATAAACATCCAATAGTGATAATGTTATCACCTAAACCACATAGAAGTGGTCACCACACCTCAATAGAAAATAACATGGGGAATGAGTTATCACCCCATTACTTTTTCTTTAAATTTAGTATCTACCCATTACACATATGGGTTAACATTGAAAGACCACTAACCTAACCTAGAGTTCTACCCAAATGATAATTTATTCCTAGAGTAATATTAAGTCAAGTTTAAATTTTTCATGTAATTTCCTAGGATATACTAAAAGTTTTCTAAGGAAAAATATTAAGAATAGATACCCTTTGGAGGGTTCAAGTTAAATTTCTATAACACTTTGAATATGGTGAACATTTATCGATTCCTATTGTGCTGATGCACACCCATAAAATGACCTATCATGGACTTAATCGAACATTTCCAAATTTTATAAGATAAAAGAAACAATTTTAAAACATTTTTAGGGAAGGCCACACATTTGAAAATACCCACATATGACATAAATAATTAAGATCATATAAAATGATGAGAAACTTTAGGAACCACCTACCTTATCTTACTAGTAACCAACTCATCAAATATAAATTGTTGAAAAAAACTCTCATGGAACAAATAAAAAACCCTATATAAACCCATAAATTTATGATATTGATTAAAGAACAATGAAACATGCATATGAATAGATAATAAATGAAAAATGATTCTTCACCTTACCCATGGTGATACCCACATATATATGACTTAGTAATCAAACCATTAATAAGAGAGATTCCAATTGGAATAGAAGAAAGAAAATTGGGAGGAGAGTTGGAGTTCATGTGTCTATGTGAGAGAAATGTGTTGGTGATTTGATTTTATAAAATCATAACATTTAAAAAAAATAATTAAAATTTTGAAAAAACATCCCAGGTCACCACCGGCTACCCAACCACAACTTATCAAGTACCTGATGCCTTATTGTGCACCCTCTCTATGTCTATCAAGTGAATGGTGGCCTTCCAAGGCCTCCTACCTTTCTACTTGGGAACACTAGATACCCGGTCTACTACACTGGGTAGTCAGTGACATCTTTCATCAAAGAAAAATTTATCATGTAAGTCCCTAGGCATGATAATAATAAATAAACATTTTTATAAAATTATGAGATCATTGTTTATATAATCATAGTATGATACACTTTAAAAAATTACATCCATAATAATGTATCTAGTTATCACTACAGAACACATAATAGTATGGGGTATCACCAAAATCTTGTAATTTATTTGATCATAATCTAAATGGATCGATTGATATATATGATACATATCTATTATGATGAAAACACGAAGAAATGTAACATAAATTCAATATGAACTAAGATAGATATATTAATTAATTTATATGTTAGAATGAAGTGTATATATAAGGGGTAACATGGCTATTGGTAGGGTTAATGTGACTATTAGAATATGACAATTGGGAATCAGATCATCATAATATTTACTTCCTAATATGACAATTTTAATAGTAATTTATTTTTCATACATATAAGAGTTTAATAAAATATATAAAATAATTTAGTAATAATATAAATAATAATAATTAATAATTTATATTCATTAATGAATAAAAATGTAATAATATAAGTATACTCAAGAAAAAAGTTTTTTAATAATTGGTGGAAATACATGATTTTTAAATACACTATGTTTTTTATTTAACAATTAAATTCATAATATACATAAAATTATTTTCATAAAAGAACATCAAATTTAGAATCTCAATGTAAAAATTGACTAATGGTTAATTATTTAAAACTTTATGAGATAATCAAATAGTTAAAAAATAGTTAAAATACAATATGTGTATATGATAATAAATATGACCTCATTATTATGTAAAAATGATGTAACAAACATAATAAATATTAGCTCTACAAAAAATATGTTTATCAATTATAACAATGTTTTTTAAAATAATATAATTAGTTTTATAAATATATAATGATAATTCCAATGCCTGAAATGTATTTTAGGATTTTAAAAACAATTATTTATCAATAAAGATATTTTTCATCTATAGAATAATATAATTTATGGGATTTTGTTTCTCACACTTTTAAAATCCAAAAAACAATTCCTAAATGTAAAATACTATGGTTTAAAACTTTGGGAAATCTAATGAATTTCTATTTTTTTCACTAACTAATATATAGCCTATGTTTATAAATTAATAGACAAATATACATCATTTTTTATAAATAAAAATCAATCCATTCATTCCATTACACTCTAAATCCATAGGTACATTTGTTTCAATAATTTTTTCTATCTAGAATATTTAGTAAGAAACATTGGTAGATAAGGGTTTTAAACTCAATCTTAATTTCTATTTTCAAATTGGGTCATATGATTTTTATCAAGAGAGTTAGCATGGTAATGATCATAAAATCATTATCTACATTCCACTTTCATGATCTTAGACTCGTAAGTATCTAAAGGGATCATCTTCATGATTTTGGAAGGCACAAAACAATACAAGGGTTTTATACCTTTATATTAATTTCTCTTTAGAAATTATTTTTAATTACTTTATATTGACATAAAAAATAAATAAAAAATAACCTTTTCATATTATGTTACCACCCTCATAATCCATTATAATATTTCCTTATAAAAATATCATTTTTCCAAGATGATATTTTTTATCATCACTTTGATATCTAACTATTTTATCCGTTGAATAATTTCTATTAATACCCCCATATAAATAAAGTATCCCAACCCAATACACTAGTAGCAAGGTTACATTCCTCTGCACTGTGAATATATTATAACTTTTAATAAAATTATATATATTAACCTATATAATAACCATGTACATAATTTGACTGGGGAAATTTTGACAATTTTTATTCCCATTACTTCTATATGAATTAGTATTTATTACTAGGACATGTGTAGGTAAGTGGATCCTTTTAAAATATTGTGAAATGTATTATTAAAAAATCTATTTCATAATATGGATGAATTATAATTATTATGTTCTAAGTGGGGATAAAAATTATATAACCCCTTGATTGATTTGTAGATCTCATGAAACATACTACTTTTCTATATTTGGGATATTAATACCCTATTATGTATGATCTCTTTCCATTATGACTTGATAGTATGAGTATGATTTCATTTACAAGGCCTTGATTTTAAGATTAAGATATTCATAATTATGAATTCTATCACTATGACTTCACTTATTCTTATCCATGTAATTAATTTTTATTCTTATAAATTTTTCTATGAATCTATTATACTCATATTATATCCATTTAATTATTATTACCATGATATTTTTTGTACATTAAGTATTCTATGTTAGCTTCTATCATACACAACCCCTTAATATGTGTTTGAGATCACCCATTTATTTTGTTTGTCTTTTCCTGAAGAAACCAAGAAGAGTACTAAGAATGATAAAATTATAAACTAGGATAAATAATACAGTTCAATTATGTTTTTATGAATTATTCAAATTTTTCAAATGAAATTCAAGGATCATGTTTATATCTTGTTTCAAAAAACGAATAAACTAATAGACTCTATGAATTCCATTATAATTTAATTTAATAACCACCAGTATTTGATTACTATATTTTCAGTGTTTTATTTGGTATTAGAGAAATTTTAATAGAAATATTTTAAGAACATATCTAAATAGTAAAAATTTATGAAAATCACCCAAGTAAATCACATATAGAATATTTAATATGAAATGGAATCACATAATTTGATTTATAAGTTTATTAAATAAATAATATTGTATATTATAATATTTATAAATGGAATTTAATGGAATGAATGAAAACCGTATCAATAATTGTAATTAGTCTAGGTATTTCTCTACTGAGTAAGCTAATGAAGCCTATGTTAGAGTTGAGAAAATTATCACTATATTAGGGAAGTTTTCTCATGTTATGATCAATTACTATAAGCATATACCATTAAATATTCCCCCTAAACATAGTTTAATAACCTTCCCAACTTCTATAACACCATTATATTTTAAAATAAGGCTACGTTCGATAGTGTACATGACACACAACACTAATTTTAAACAAATAATAAAACATTATTATTTAAAAATAACTATTATAACCTAACCATTAAGATAGAGAGTATGAATAGTATCAATCATATTATGATATATATATATATATAATGTTCATAATCAATACAAATGTATCAATTTATTCTTATTAATAAGCACTCGATTTTAAGTAAATCTATTTTATGCTTCGAAAATATAATTTCTTCAAAACTGTTTTATATTAGTTTTTTTATGAGAGAAAATTATAATAAAATTATAGAAAATTTAAAAAATTATTTTCAAAATTTAATTAATTTTTTAATTCACAATGTCAAAATTATTTTAGAGTGTTTTTTTAGGATTTTTCTTAAATGATTGGTTTTCTGAGGAATAGTGAAAAATACTAATTTTAATTGAGAACTGTATTATTGTTTCAAGAATACAGAATGCTTCATTTTTATTTAAAATAGATTCAAATTATAATTAGTTCTATATTATTATTAATAATTAAATTATTTCCATTTGAATCAATTTTGTGGTTAAATTTGGTATAAAAATATTTTTCTATTAAAAATGCATTTTTCTAAAAACAGTATTTATGCACTAGAATGAATTTTAACTTAATAAAATAAATAAGTTACTTTTTTTGAATTATTTTTATTAAATATATATTTATATATTAAATTTTTTAATATTCATTTAATATTTTCTTGGCACGGGATAAGAATAAATAATGTTTTATGCTTCATAATACTTTTTCTAAAAAGAGGGTTTCATCGTGTTTTTACTACTGATTTTAAAATTAATTTATAAAAATTATTCAAATTAAATTTTATAAAATAGATACCTTATTATTAATCAGTATATCCATTTTTGGAAAATCTAACCCCTCTATTTTGGGTCAATATGAATATGAACCTTAATAAAATTATTCACCTTGGTAAAGGGTAATTCATGTTAAATTAGGATAAAACTAAATGATAATTTTTTATTTGTAATCTTAATTCTTATTGGACGTATGTAAGTATAAAATTATAACCATATCCTATAATTTTTTTGTTTAAGGGACATGTTTCCATGAAATGTTCGTTTATAATGGTTAAATTAATGAAAGTTACAAAATGTAACTCCCTTTGTTTTAAATATATCTTATGTGTACCCTTAGAGAAAAAAAGAAAGGAATGAAAAATTATAAATTTATATTGTAAAAATAATGAAATTATTGTCATGAAAAAAAATTATTTATAATTATTAGTAACTATATTATTACCATATATTCTAAGGCAATGTCGATGCAATATTTCTTCAGTTAATAAAAATAAAATAAATGATTATAAAAATATTAAAATTAATATAAATTGAGTGATTTATGGTCATACAAGATTTATTTTGGATAATTTTGACATATTTTAGAGGTTACAAAGTATTTTCTTAAAATTATAAATTTTTATTTATATCTTTTAAGTCAAAATAATTGAATAGTATCTAAATTGAAAATAATTATATTTTATGAATGTAATATATGTTTAAATTATGTAAAAATCATAAAAATACCAAATTAGGACAATGAGGATGAGATATGGTCTCAAATATCCTAAATTTACCATATATAGTCTATTTGGAACCATTTGGTTTGATAATTACTTTAATATATTTTACTCTTTTATGAAATTCCAAGAGTGTCCTTCACCTCTTTCATTAAAGTGAACCTCACCTTTCTCTTCTTCACACCACTTTGAGAATTATAGATCGACCAGACTTTGAAAAATTATCTTTTCAAATACCCTATAAGAATTATAGACAATATTATATTCCAAAAATACCAACCATAGAATCCTTAAGAGGTGATCTAAAATATTTCTTTCAAAGAAGTGGTAATCGCCTCAACTAATCACTTTCTTTTTTAATTCTTATTCTAACTCCCTTAAATATGTGGTAGTTATCATAAAATGAAAAATTTAGTATTTTATCTATAATTAAATTATATTATGATTATTAAACCATCTTTATCCACCCTCTTTCCCATCAAATGGAAGTGAAAGTATCACTCATGCGTACGTACGACTTGCTGTCTCCACATGACGAAACGATTCATTTTACATCACCACCATTAAAGGATGGATATTATGACCATTTATATATATATTTGTTATAGTTATGAATTAATTATTCTAATATAATGATAATATAATATTTACCTTATTACATTCAAAACCATTGGAAAATGATAACGTCATTCATGCGTATGTAAGGATTAAAATTCCAACGAAGCATTGTGATTTTTTTCATTACCCTTTTACATGGATGGAAATAAGGATGGATTTAATGTATATATATAATTATACAATATAATACTTATTTTATAAATTTTAATAATTATTCACCTTTATTTCATTCAATCTGTTGAAAAATAAAAATAACTTTCATGCATACGCACGACCTACCGTCTTCATGAATGATATAATTCATTTTTCTATATGTAAATTTTATGAATGAATATAAATATGAATAAAATTAATATAAATTATATTTATATAATTTTTAAAATTATTTATATGAAGGAACCATGATCTATGTATAAGGACGAAAACTATCTAACCAAAACATACATGAAAAATAAAGGAGTTATCACCCGAAATAGTGATTTTAATAAAGGATTATTAATGAAGGTGTGGTAAAAGTTCATAAGTATATAATATTTTGAATTATATATATTATAATTATTATATAATAGATTTATATTAAATCTATATTTATTATATAGGATTTGTGAACATATATGAAAGAATTCATTCTTGAGGTAAGGGTTTTTCTACCCAAAATTTATTTTCTATGAGACATATTCCATATTCACCACTTGTTTCTTTTATGTGGGTTATGAACCTAACATGAAGATATTTTATAATGATACTCATTAAAAATATGGATATATACATATCCATTTATGGTTATCTCTTTCATCTAGTTTTTATTGAAAGTTACCAATGGGGTAAGGGATTAATGTTTCAATCCTATTTTAATAGGGATTGTTTTTGATTTAATTTAAATTGAGGAAATTATATGATAATTATTTGAAAAATAAATTTACATTTTTTATAATATTTTAATTTAGGTAGAATAAATATTTCTCATTTTATTAACTCAATAAATCGAAAGAATGTTTTTTATAGAAAACCGATTATGATTTACTCTTCAGTTAAAAATACCTTTTCATCAATTTCAATATTTTCTAAAAATGTTTTCAATAATTTTTTTAATCTTATACTACTAATATTTGAATATTTTTTTGACCATGATTTATTTTTTTTCAAAATGGTTTAAAAGGAATATTTTCATCATTTTTCTAAAGAGGTAATTTTTTTACTTTTTACTAAAAATGTTAATGAAATGTTTTCTTTTAACTTGTATGACATAACAGAATTTACCACCATCATAACCACTCAATGATTTGAATATTAAACTACAATTTTCTATATATTTTTTCAATGAAATTATTTTTCATAATATTTTGGATATATTTGTATTTTAGAAATTATCTTCAAAGTGGAAAGTTTATTCTCCTCAAGAAGTATTTTAGTGATATTTTAAAGAAACGTTTATATAATATAACATACTTTGATGTTAATTATTATTTAATAGGGATAAAATCCAATGATATATTTCTTACTCATTATTGGTAGAGTTAATGATTATATTGGTGAGGTGTTTATAAAACCCATTTATCTTTCATGGGTTATGCTATGATGAATTTATGAAATGTTTATGAAATGCATTTTGATGGCACACATTTTGATGTGATGATATGAAAAATGTTTTATGATATTACATTGAACATAATTATTGTTTTAATTATGTTATTGGTTTACCTATAACTAATACCACTCTAATGAATTAGGTAACATTTTATATATTATGAGATAATTATGGGATAAATGTCAATATTCTCAATCTACTGTAGGATTGAAGTCAATGTGCTTGATCTACTATGGGGTGAAATATAATGTGACTGATATAATATGGGAAAGAAGTATATGTTATTGATATAATATGTGATTTAAGTGGTGATTCATGATATATTATGATTTTATGGATTCATAGTTGACCTTGAAATTTTGAAATTATATTTATAACTATGTTGGTGCCACAGTTTTATAACTTTAATTTATTGTTCGTGATTAATTTATAATGAGTTTTTTAATATTATGGTCCATGTATTTTAAAGTGATAAATTATTATTAAATTACTTGTTTTTATGATCTATGACTGATTAGTTATGTGTTTTGTAAGTTATTTTCATCATGTCATACCATTATAAGTATTTTATGCTTTTATATATTCATAAATTGATATCACCCATGTTTACCCTTACAGATTATATGATCTTACCCTTTCTTATGTTTTATTTACCTAGGTTATGAAGAAATTTTTTATGTAGGGTATGTCTATGAAAAGTACTAAATGGGAAGATCTTTGTGGAAGATGTTGAAGATCTTTCATGAAATAAGAGTAATGTTTGTATATTATCAAATACAGTAAAATGTTATTATGCTCAAGTATATATTGGTGAAATATATTGAATATTCATCTAAAAAGATGTAATATTTATATATTAATGGTTGGGTTATTAAAATTTTATTAGAGTAAAGGTTCAATGAATATACATAGATTATGTTTAGAATACTTTTGTCAAAACCCTGGGGATAATTTTAATTTTAAAATAAAATCCTAATGTTTTGTAGAGGAAGAGATTATGTGACTGTACTAGAAATACATCTATGTATAGATACTATAAGTGGATAGAGTTTGGGTATGGATGATTCTAAGTGTAATAACTCCAAAAAGAGTTGGTCGAATATATCATAACCATCAATATTGTGCACAAGGAGTGTTCCCTTATTGTGCATCTAGTTTGAGACTCCTAGGGGATATGATTGGTTAATTCACATTTTATTTACAAACTATTATAAAGGGTTTGTTTAGATGATGACCCTAAATGAAATATGTTAAAACTAAGGTGTCATAGATTGAAAAAAGTTTTCATTATTTAGAAATCCTATGAATAAATGTTCATGATTATATGATTACTCATTATTATTAATATAAATCATATTATTATTTTTGGTTTCAGTTGATGGTTGGAACTATAAGGGAATTTTTTAACATTGAATATGATGGACAATTTAGTGATTTTGAGAGACCAAATGGGTTGCTGATTAGAGTTAAATATATTATGATTCTTCTTAATTAGCTATCATGATATATGATCAATAACTTGTACCTTATCCAACTCTCGGACTCACAAAAGATGATAAAGATAGGGTTTATTAGGATATCTGGCGTTGGAGACCATTGAGAAAAGAAGATTCATCATACTATATGTTGATAATGTTGGAATAAGTACTCAATAGAATTCCTAAAAGGAATAAGAAGATATTTTATGTGTGGAAAACATAGGAATAAAGCAATTAATTACTGATAAAAAATGAAGAGTTAAATAGAGGAAAATGGAGGTCATCCTATGGTACTATTTATATATCATTGTTTTATGTGTGATGAATATAGGAATTATCCAATAAAATTCCATAATCCATGAGCTAAATTCTAGACCAAGGAAGGTTCTATCCTATGTCAATCGTTAAAGTGTAATTATTAATGTTTTTATGTACTGGTATTAAAGAATTATATTGAAGAAGTATTTTTATAAATCCTATTATTTTATAAGAGTCATGAAGCATATAAATATATTTCTATAGTAGTTTTTAATTAAATATTTGAAATAATACGTTGAATAGTACCAATAACCGAGAAAGGTTATTTTGTGGTAATGTAAGATTTTTGGATTACATGTGATTAAGGGAAACTAAATACATAATATGTGCATGATATTTTGATAATAATGAGATAAATAAATGTTTTATTGTGGTAAATTAAATGGTATAGTATTGATGAATTTTGAAATAATTATTGATTTTATGAAAAAATTGGTATATTCTATCTTTTAAGGAGTAATATCATTTTTAGATTTTTAGGATATATATAATCATATATAACTTTTTAAGGAATTAAAGATAGATTTAATTTAGGTAATCATGTATTTTTAATTAATTACTCATGGTAATTCAGGTTATTACCATGTTTGGAGAGAATATATGGCCAAGGTATTAACTTATTTGGTTTGTGGAAATTAAGAGTTACTTTCAGGGGATTAATTTGAAATTGATTTTATAAATTTAGTAACGCTCTTTATAAGATGTTGGATTTCAACCTTGGTCCAACTAATTTTGGAGGAGCCTTAAGGTTAACCATTTTTATAATGGATTAATTTTAACTTTAGGTATTTTTGCCGAGTATTTAGATATTAGTGTATATTGGATAACTTGTACAGACCAGTTTGGTTTTTTCAATTATTTAGAGATATAAATAAAGAATTTTAATTCATTTATAGACCTTATTATAATAACCAATATTAATTTACATAGATATTAAATTATTTTTCTAGAATATTTTAAAAATTACACAATCATATGCCCCAATACCATAATAGTTTAGTGTATTTGGGAACATGGTATACAAACTTCTTATCTTGTGAAAGATCTTCCATGTTTCCCGTAAAGATATTTTTCTTTAGTATTCCTACCTAAAACATTTCTTTATAACATGGGGAAAAACATATAAAAAGGGTAAACATAGAAGCTGAATAAGCATAAAAAATGGAAATATCAATAAAAACATAATCAAAATGAATAATTATATAAGAGAAACATTTGAAAATCATATCCAGTACATCAAGGATCATGGTTTTTTGTCATGGAATAAATCATAGGTGTTTATAAAGAATAAAAGAACATATTACATGAGTGTATAACATAATACATGAAATTGTGAAATACAAATAATAATATAAATGATTTTCTATATTAGTTAAGGCCAATTTCCATGACTATGATAATAGATAATGTCCATTAATGAACCAGGTTCACTCCCCATTACAACCATGTATTACTGAATCGATTTCACTACTCATTATAAGCTTATCCTTCTCATAAGATATAAATAGTTACCCAATGTATTGGTGGGTTATATAGGTCCCAACCATCATATAATTAAAGCTATACAAATGTGCTACACAAGAAAATAAACCATTCATCATATGAGAACCCATAAAAATAAATTGGTTTCATAAATATTTCATCATAACAGAACACATAGAAAAGAATTTTTTATAAGGATCAATCTATAATAAACTCAAACCATTTAGAGAGAGAATAAAAATGTTATCATTAAATAATATCCCCAGTAAAAAATAGGTATCATAAAATAATGTTATCTTATATGGAAAATGATTTTGAGATATTATTTGAAATCATCCATAAGGAAAACATCAATTCTATTTTGAAAATAATTTTTTTCTTAAAATGACACAAAATTTTAAAAGAAATTTTTTAGTTATAGATCACTTTGTAATATTTTAAGGGAAGATTCAATTCATTAAGTAATCATGAAATAATAAAAATCCATTCATGTCTTATAAGTTAAAAAAATTCATTTCATACTTTATTTTGAAAAAGTTACAAAGAACCTCATTTTTAAAATAATAAAAAATATTCCTTTCAAACCCTTTAGTAAAAATTTACAAATGCGTAATAATAAATTTAAATTTTTTTGTAATAATATTAAAAATATTTTGGAAAATATTTTCAAGAAACATGAACATGTAAGATAAATATTCCTTATTATATACTTTCATATAAACAATCTCAAATAATAATGTGATTATGAAATTAACACTTACCACTTTATAATTTGTAGAATCATATGCTACATGAAAGAAATAAAATTATTTGGATATGAAAATAACATAATATTAATACTAATACCAATAAAATACATTCATGGTTAGTATATACACCACACAAAAGAAACAAGTAGTGTACAAGACATGTTTCCCATAGAAATAAAAGTGATACAAAAATCCATTATCTTAGGTATGATTTCTATTGTAAGCATCCAAAACTCTTGAATAATGGTTTAAATAAATTTATTTTTTTATAATAGAACCATATTAATATTTATTATATTATATATTATCCTATTATATCATCTTATCACATGTTTGTTAATAATATTTTTTTATTATCCTTTTATCGGGTGTTAACTACTTCATTTTCCTATTCATGTTTTATCGTATAAGTCCTATTTCATCTGTATAATATTTAGTTTTTTCATCTATAGAATTATATTATTATAATATATATTATATTTATTCATTATTTATATTTATATAATAATTTTTGAATGGTTAACATGGAAAATTAATTGCATCGCATCGAATAGACGGTAGGCCTTACGTACGCACGGGCGATGGTATCATTCCCTTAATGGTGAAATGGTAAGGAAGATGATGATATATTAATTTTATCATTATACCTATCCAAATAAATTATTGATGAAAACTAGATTGCACCAGTGCATGGAGACGGTAAGCTGTACGTATGCAGAGGCGATACTTTAATTTTATTAGGATGGATAAAAGTTGGATATAGTTGTTACATAATCATTATAACATATCATAATATAGGTGATACTGGATTTATTACTTTATAATAGAAACAACACATGATGGTGATTTATAATAAGAAATAATCTTGAAAGTTTCAGTAAAGACGATTACCTCTTCTTTAGAGAACTTCTATTAGATATCCTCTTATGGAAAATGAGATTAGTATTTTGAGAATACTAGAACCTATATAATGTGTCTAGGAAAATGAGATTAGTATTTTGGAGGCTCAATGTGTTTTGAAGAAGTGAGGGAGGGATGCACATTTATAATTGAGGTGAGGGGAACTTTTGGATTTTTTAAAAATATTAATTTATAATAAATTAAATATAAACATCAATACCTCCAAAATTAAATGGACAAGATTATTAGTTGAGAAAATGTTTTAAAATCCTCAATTAATGTATTTTATACAAGTTTTTTTATTATCTTAAACCTTATAATTTTGATTACCCCTTTGTTAACCTATTTTAATCTTTACTAAGGTAGCACAATTTTCAATATTAAAAGGTTGTAATTTTTAATTATGTGACATAAATTAGAATGAAAATAAAAAATTTATAAAATTTTAGACTATATTATAATAATTTTTTATTTTTAGATATAAATTATAATTGTAAAAACATTTAATTAAATATTATTTTGATAAAATATCATAAGTGTCAATTTTTACCCCATTCATTATATGGACTTTTAAAACTATCAAGATAACAAATTAACATAGATTTTTTATTATATACCAAGGAGGTAAAGTTAATCTATAATTTTTTAATAAAATAAATTATTTAAAATTATAATTATTCTAATATATTTACTAAAATTTATTTTATATTTCTAATAATAAAATAATTTCTATATTAGCGTTTTGTAATTATTTAATATACTTATTTGTTAACTAAAAATTAATAATAACATAAAAATATTAAGATAAATCTTATATATTTCTAAATAACATATATAGTTGAATAGATAATTTGTTTAATTCTATATTAAAAATGATATAGTATTTAAAACATGAATGTGATAGCTTTAAATTTTTATTAAATAAAATATTATAAATACAATAATATCATTTATGTAGCACAAAAAGTAGAAAACAATTTTATATAATGAAAATATGATTATTATTTTAAAAATTTACATTATATTCATTCATAAACACATTTTCCCCCATGTGAACACATAAGTAATATTTAAGACAAAGAAAGTGACATTTTGTGACTTACATTGATTTAAATATTACAGAAGCTGTTTTCATGGAAATGCGCCCATTAAAAAAACTTAGGATGGATCCTTAGGGGTTAAGGGTATAATTATATTCATCACATAAAGTATTTCCATGTGTTGGGGTCATTTTATAGTCCATATTATTTTATTTTTAACCTAAATTACCCAATTTACCCTTCAATATTGTAAAACAATTTACAAAGGTTATTATTCAAATTGACCAAAAATTAAAAGGAAATATTTACTAAACTTGAACCTTATAAATAAAAATTTGATCACCAATTTTAAAAATTAAATACAAATAAGTTTTATAATTTAATTAAAAATAATATCGATAAAATGATATGTAAAACAGTTTTTCGGAAAAATGCCCTTTTAAAACATAAGATATTTGTATAATAAAATATTGTATAATTTTTTTATGAAACGAAAATTAAATTATTTGAAATAAAAAATAATGAATTAAAATTTAAAACTAATCCAAAACATAATTTTACTATGTAAATAATTTAAAATAAAATACATTTTCTAATAATAATCAGTATTTTCACTATTCATCAAAAGATTAAACATTTAAAAAAAATGCCAAAAATTCCCCCAAATAAGTTTTTATATTAAATTTTAAAATAAAAATTTTATTTTATCTAATAAAATTTATAAAAGTTTCAACCAATATATTAAAAACAAGTGTGCCATCAAAAGGCGACAAAACATTGTTTCTAGAAAAATACTTATTTTATTTGTAAAATTAAATTTATTCTTATATCATGTTTATAAAACATGTAATATGAATGTTAAAAATTTTATTGAATATATATTTAATTAATATAATTAAAAAAGTGTGATTTTTTAATTTTATTTCGTATAAAACATACTTATGCAGATTTAAAATGTTTTTTTTGAAGAAATATTTCTTTTTTAAATTCAAAAAAAGTTTTACATGTCTAAACCATAATTTTCTAATTCATTGAATCATATTCATACCTACAATTATAATTTCTGGGTTATAATTAAATTTTTTAAATAATTACAATAATAAAATGATGTTTTGTAGAAACTCAGTGTTGATTTTAATAGAAGCTAATTCAATGTTATGTGCAATGAAAAACATCAACCAAATTTAATTTTCAAAAAATATACTTCATATAATTTTCATATTTTTACATTCTAACCGTTAGAAAATGAATTTCTCTCTCAAAATTAATTAGGTTCATCATAGTTTTAATATATTAATGTTACCATCATAGAAACCCACATCGTAAAAAAATACAAAAACATCATAAAAAAAAGAAATTTAGAAAATTAACAGTTATCCAAAGCAACTTGTTAATAGGTTTCTATATAAGATAAAATAGCTGGAAAATTAAATCATTAACATGGAAGAGAAATGTAATTATTAGGTTATGATGGAGACTAATAAAGAACATGAACATTACAATTTTAAAAATCACAAATCCATTAATATATGATGATCTAAAGGACCATTTGATTCATTAGAAAATAAGGTACTTGGATAATTATTTGGTATAAGGATACTTTCACTAGAGTCGAATAATTTTCACATAAAGAAATATTTACTTGATTTTATTAGCTTTTATAAGCACAATCTCATCCATTTGTTGCGAATTAATTAAATTTCACTTCTTATGTTCTTCCATGAAATGAAGGTGAATGTTTCATTCCTAAAGAATTAATAGTTCATGAGACCCATACATATAATGATAGGTCATTCCATACGTATTTATTGAACATCAGAATAAAAAGGTTAACACAAGTGACCCATTATACACAAATCATTATATGGAGATATATTACTTTAATATCTAAAATCTCATCCAAATATCAGTGTAAAAAATATAAAAAATGGTTTCCTTTGTGATCCTTCAAAAAGATTAAAATTCAAAACACTCATAATAAGGTTAATAAATTTCTAAAATCAACATATCATTAATCCCCCGAAAAATTTACGTAGATTTTAATTTTCACGCACAAAAAATGTAAAATCTACAATCATTTATTTTCATTAAACATAGTAATAATCTAAATTACTATAAAACCTTACTGAAAACAAGCATGATTTCAAAATATAACTTTTTTTACTTGTACTATAAATCCAAATATTCTATATACTCAATTCTTGATATCATAAACAACCTTTTAATCATATCAGTCTCAAGGTTATTAATACTATACCATTTATTTGGCACAATGAAACATCTCTTTATGTTATTATTATCCCAACATCATGCTGATAATAGGGGTTATATTCCCCATATTTTGTACGTTTTCCATAAATATGACCTTATTAAATAAATAAATTTTCAGGGTTACTAGTACCATTAAACATATTATTTCAAATACTTAAGTAAAAAGTCTAGTAAACCAATCCTTATGTGTTTCATTATTCCATAATACCATAAAATAAACTCTACAACATTATTCTTCAATTACAATACAAAAAAACTCAATTATTCCACAACTTCGTTGTCATACTCCACATTTCTAATAGTTATCCCATGAAATTACCCTTTGTATTTGGTCCTATATTTTTTATTAAAAGGATTCTGACATCGATTATCATTGATATCCCTTATATTTGGGCATTGGTTAGAAAAATTCCCATTTTACTTGCACTTGAATTATTGAAGTGCGGGAGGTGCATTCTGTGTATCCATTTATATATTTACATCAATAGTGATCCTCTTCACATAACATCAATAGAAAATTTACTAATGACCTTGTTTCCCACACTTGAAATATTTACCAGTCCCCTAGATACAATCTCTACAATGCTTCTTTCCAAAAATTTTGGAAAACTAAAACCTCATCTTCTTTTCATCATGTTATAAATATTTTCCTTAAAACTCCATATTATATTTCTTTTAAAAACCACGAGATGAATATATAAATCTAAATTCCATTTCAACATTGAAAACATAATTCAATATCTCTTCATAGCTACTAAAGTATCTTATGAATAATTCCCTTTGAAGAATTTATTTTATGCCACTAAATAATCGATGAACCTTATAGTTTAGTCGGATGATAATTCCAGAATCTTACATTATAAGTCTTGTATAATTTTCCTCATAAGTAACAGAAGATTCATAATCCTTTGATTTAAAAATTAGTAAATTCTTATCCATCTTCGAATTAAGAATACAAGGAAAGTACTTACTGAAAAATAAGTTCTTGAGATTATCCCATTCTATTGATTCAATTTCATCTTACTGCATCATATTCTTGATTATAGTTCACCACAGAACCACTTCACCTTCTAAATGATAACCAAATAAAATTATTTTTTCATTTTCTGAACACTATAGGAAGGAGAATATATTTTCAATGGTACAAATCCACTATCTAGAAACATGTTGATTATAAGACCCACTTAAAGAAGCTAAATATTGCCTTATGAAGGACATAACAAAATGTTGTTACATACTCTACTCATTTTCAAGTATAGTATGATTCATAGCTTGTGTGAGTATAGAGATAAGATTTTATATTACATGTCCCATAACATTTAGTTAATTAGGAGTACAATCATTTCATTTGTCGTTGCACTCATCTTTAACATGGTTCCTTTGGGTTCTAATCATTAACTAAAACCAAAAGCAGATTTTGAGTAAAAATAATCACAGTGGGAAAACCACATAATCAAGAGAATTTAATTTCAATATATAAAATATTAGGTTTCATCCTATGATTTCCATAATAATTACCAAAATTATAGGATTTTAACCTATACATAGAAATATACTTAGGGATCTTTCTAAGGTTTTATAATTATAGTTTTTAATGGTTGATTGGACATTTGATTTGATACCAACTATAATTACCCAAGATTAATGTAAATATAAATTACATAATTTTTTGTGGAATATTTCAAAAATTACACAAACACATGCCTAAATACCTTATTAGTTTAGTGTCTATGAAAATAAGGAACACAAACTTCCAGTCTCATGAAAGATCTTCAATGTTTCACATAAATATCTTCCCCTATTGTATTAATACTTTAAACCCTTATTTATAACATAAGGAAAATAAATATATAAAAAAGGGGATCTCAGATACTCAGTAAGGGTAAACAAGGGAAATATCATTCATAGGATAATCATAAATCATATGTATATAAAAAACATTTGAAAATCATATCATGTATATTAATGATCATCATATCATGTCATGGAATAAATCATAGATGTTAATAAAGAATAAATGACCATATTTCATGGGAGTATAACATAATACATTAAATTATTTAATACACATAAGAATATAAAATCATTTCCATATTTTTCAATGCTCATTTTCAAGACCATAATAATAGAAAAAGTGTCTTACTCAACTAGGTTCACTCCCAATTCCAGTCTTATATTATTAAACCGAGTTCGCTCTTCAATTTAGTCCTATATATCTCATGAAATTATAATATTTACCTAATTAATATTAATTAGATATAGGTCCCACTAATTACATAATTAAAACCATAAATATGTATTCTAAAAGAACATATACCATTCATTATATCATAAACCATAAAAAATGGGTTTCATAACCATTTCATTATTATATAACACATGGAAAATAAATCAAATTCATAAGGATAAATCCATCATAAACATAAAAAATTTAGATAAATAATAAGAATGATATAATTGAATCATATACCCATTAAAACATAAGTATCATAAAATAATTTTATCTTAGATGAAAAATAATTTTGATAGATCATTTGAAATCATTCATGATGAATATATCAATTCTTTTAGGATTCCTTTTTTAAATTACATAAAATTTTAAAATAAAATATTTTATTTTAAAAAAATCATGTAGGTTTTTAAGGGAAGCTTAAATATTCTAAGGCATAATGAAATATAAAAATCCATTCATTCTATATAAGTTAAAAAATATTCATTTTATGCCTTTTTTTTCGGAAAATTCCCAAAGAATCCTGTTTGGGAAACATTAAAAATATTACATGCATATCATTTAGTAAAAATTCACACCTCTGTAAAAATTAATTTAAAAAATTTCGAATTATAGTAAAAATATTTTGGATTTTTTTTAAGAAACATGGATATGGAAGAAAAATATTCCCCAGAAGATAATTAATATTAAACAATCCTAAATAATAATAAGATTAGAAAATTAATCCTTACCACATTATAATTAATAGAATCATATTCCCTATGAAATAAAGAAAATTATATGGTTATTAAAATACAATAATATTAAGAATATTAATCATTAAATACTTTCATGGGTAGTACATATACCATGAAAAAGAAACAAGTAGTGTATAAGGCATGTGTCCAACAAAAATAAAAGCGAGACAAAAATCCCTTACCTTGGGTTAGATTTCTTTCATATGTTTCCCAAACTCTTGTATAATAGTATAAATAATATTATTAATTTATACCAGATCTATATTAGTATTTATTATATTATATATGATCCTATTATATCATCTTATTAGCCATTTGTTAATAATTGTTTTATTATTATGCTTCTCTTGGGTGTTAACTACTTCATTTTCCTATGCATGTTTGGGCATATAAGTACCATTTCTTATGAATAAAATATAGTTTCATCATACCCAGAATGATATTAAGGTAATATATTTAATATTTATTTATAATATACATTTATATAACAATTATTGAATTTTTAACATGGGAAATTAATCACATCACGTCATGGTGATTATATGCCATACATATACACGAGCGATGGTATCATTCCCTTAAGGGTGAAATGGTAAGGAAGAGGACTATATATTAATTATATTTATAGAGTAAATATAATATTATAATTAAAATATATATAAATATATATTATTTCAATCATTATATTTATCCAAATAACTTGGTGATAAAAAAATATTACACCACGAAGAGGAGACAATATGATGTACGTACACACGTGTAGTGGTTTCACTTTTTATAGGATGGATAAAAGGTGGAATATGGTTCTTATATAAGCATTATATAATATCTGAATATAATTTATATTGGATTTATTACTTTATAATGAAATTAATACACGAATAAGAAGTATTATAAGAAATAATCTTGAAAGTGTTGTTAAAGATGATTAACTCTTATTCAACGAACATCTTTTAGATATCCTATTAGGGACCCTAGGGTTGGTATTTTGAGAATACAAGAACCAATAGAATGTGGTTATGGATTTTTATAAGAGAAATTGTTATCGTATAGTTGATATTTAAGGGTCAATGTGATTTGATGAAATGAGGGAGGATGTTCCCTTTTATAATTGTGGTGAGTGGATATTTTAAAATTTCCAAAAATATTAATTTATAATAAATTGAATATAAATAAAAATAACTAAAAAATACAATGGATTATTATATAATATTATATAGTTTTTTAATCTAATTATACAATATATTTTATACATATTTTGGTATTATTTTAAACCTTATCATTATGATTACCCCTTAGTTAACCTATATTAATTTTATCTATGGTAACGTGTTTTTCAATATTAAACGATTGTAATTTTTTACTCATGTTATGTAAATTACACCATATATGAAAATTTTATAAAATTTTAGACCATATTATAGTTATTTTTCATTATTAAATATGATTTGTTTTTTTAAATAATTTAACAAAATATTATTTTGATAAAATAACTTTAGTGTCAATTTTGACCTTATTCATTATATGTAATTTTAAAACAATAACAATAAGAAGTTTATTTTAAACTATATTATATTTTATTATCTTGATAAAATATTTTATTGTTTTTTTAAATTTCATTGGTTTCAATTATTTTAGCATATTAATTATTTCAAATTCAATTTATTTTAATATTTTTTTAACAGTTATCTAATAGTTCTATTTATGAAATAATTACTACATCAGCATTGTGTAATTATTTAAAATACTTATTTCTACACTAAAAATTAAAAATAATCTACCATGGTGAAGATAAATTTTATATATTTTAGAATAATATTTATAGTGGAATATATCTTTTGGGGTAACCCTATATTAAAAATGATATAGTATTTAAAATATAAATGTGACATCTTTAGATTTCTATCAAATAAAATATTATAAATATCATAATATCGTATTAGTAGACCAATAAGTCGAAAATAAATTTATATCACAAAAATATGTTTATTAGGTTAAAATTATATATATATATATATATATATATTTGTTCATAACACGATGTTTTTTTCATATGGACACATAAGGGATATTTAAGACAAAGAAAGTGATATTTTGTGACTTTCTTGGATTTATGTATTATATAAGTCATTTTCATGGACAATAATCCATTAAAAAACATAGTTTAGATCCTTATAATTTAAGGCTATACTTATATTCATCCAATAAAATATGGCCATATGTTAGGGTTATTTTATATTCCTTATTAATTTTTAACCTAAATTAACCAATTTACCATTTACTGTGGTAACATAACTTACCAAGGATACTATTCAAATTAGCCCAATATAAAAGGGTCCTTTTCACTAAATATAATCCTTATAAATAAAAATTTGGAATCTGTTTTTAAAAATTCAAAAAATAAAAGTTTTACTATTTAATTTAAACTGAAATAGGTAAAATATCATGAAAAACCATTTTTTTTCAGAGAAAGTCTCTTTTAAAACATAAAATGATATCATAAGAAATTATATTATAAAATACTTATAAACACCACATTTTTATTATTTTTAATTAAAATCAACTAATTAAAATTGACTAATTAAAATTAACTAATTGAAATTAACTATTCAAAATTTAAAACTAATCCCAAACAAAATTTTAACTTATAAATACTTTAAGAGAAAATACATCTATTAATAAAAATCAGTATTTTCAATATTCATCAAAAGATGAAACTTTTACATAAAATACCAAAAAAATAAAAACAAATATGTTTTTATATTCTGTTTTCAAATATATTTATTTCAAATAGCATTTTTAAAAGAGTAAAAAACTAAGTTTAAAACATGTGTTCCATCAAAATAAAGAAAACATGTCTTTTTAGAAAAATATATCTTTTATTTTTAAAGTTGTATTTATCTGTATATGTTGTATATAAAACACATAAGATGAATTTTAAACATTATATTGAATATAGATTTCATTAATATAATTAAATAAGTGTGATTTGTTTATTTTATTGGTATAAAACACACTTATTAACATTTAAATATATTTTTCAAAAAAATATTTCCTTTTAATTTCAAAAACTGGTTTACATGTGTAAACCATAATTTAATAATTTAGTTAATCCTATTCATACCCATAATTCTGACTGCGTGGTTATAATTTTATAACTTAAATAATTATAATAACAAAATGTTGTTTCAAAGAAACTCACTGTTATATGTAACGCAAGCTAAGCTAATGCTGAAGCTAACACAAGAAATCAATGAAATCACATTAAAAAATATATTTAATGAAATTTTGAAAGTGTTACACTTATAATCCATTTAAATTTAATTTTAGTTCTTTATATCTAAAAAATTAATCTTGAATATTCATTTGTTGGTGTGATATATGAAGTTGAAATTGATCTAAAGACATCCAATGGATGGAATTATGCTTATAAAATGGAAATAAATCAAGAAATTACATGTTATCATGATCTATGTGATAATAGTAAAATAATCCATCAAATTTAGGAAAAGTATTTTGAGAAAAAAACATTATAATTTTACCTTCATTTGTGATGAATCAAATGTATCTTCATGAGTCACAAATTTATGGTTTTACAGTCACTAAAATTCTCCCGACCGTGTTCTATACAACTCTTTATTAGTCCTTGGGAGATAGTTTTCTATTCCATGTCTTTTTTTAACTACACAAATTTTTTTTCTTTACCCGGGAAACTAATTATGTGTTATTTCGGGCAACCTTAATCTTTCCACATTCTCTTTTTGGGGAACTTTTATTATTATTTTGTGTGATGTGGGTTTTGACAAAGGAATTTTCAACACAAAATATTTAATGACCAAGAAAATTTGATATGGATAAATTTATTTGGAGGGGGGGGGGTGATTTTACACCATAATATTTTAATATAATGTTATGTTCGATAGCTTACAATACACACAACACTGCTATTAAATGAACAATGAAATATTTTCAATTAAATACAACTCTTATAACATAGCCGTTAAGATAGTGGGTATGAATAGAATCAACTATATAATGAAACATATATATAAAAACTTCATAAAGAATAAAAATTTATTTATTCATTCTAAATAAATAATCAATTAATTTTTAGTAAAGTTATTTTATGTTTCGAAAACACATTTTATTCAAAAATGATTTTTATTTCCTTTTTGTGAGAGAATATTATAATTAATTTCTGGATTTTTTAGAAATATTATTTGATAAAATTATCTTCACTTATGGTTTAATAATGTGAAAATTAGTCTTTATCAATTTTTTTTTAATTTTTTAAAAATATTGCTTTTCCATTGAATATTGAAAAATACTGATTTTAATTGAAAACTGTAATTTTATTTTAAGCATTAACTAAGTTTATGTTTTGATTAAAAATGGTGTCAAAGTGAAATTAGTTATATTACATTATTAATAATTCAATTATGTTTATTATAATCAATTTTATGTTTTTTGTATGGTATAAAAATATTTTTATATTTAACAAAAATGGGTTTTTCTAAAAAATGTTTTTTGTTCATATGAACACATTTTATCCCAATAAATTAAATAAATAATAGTTTTTAATGGTTTTAATGAATTTTATATGTTATATATTCAATATTATATTTTAACATCCATATAATAATTTATTTTTCATGATATTAGAATAAATCCAGTTTTATGATTTAAAATATATTATTAAAAAAAGAGGTTTTTATCACGTCTTGGGTGATTATTCTAAAATAAATTTCCTCAAATTATATAAATTTAATTTAATAAAATTTATTCAATATTTGGAATTATAATTTATAATTTCTTCTAAATATGTCTCTTTTTAATTTTAGTTAATATAAACAGGAACGTTAGTAAAATTTATCCCATTGGTAAAGGGTAAATCAAGTTAAATTAGGTTAACACTTAATGATAAGGTCATAATTTTTAATCTTAAATATTAATTGATTGAAGAAAAACTT
The DNA here is from genome assembly GCA_963277665.1 of Viscum album. Lineage (NCBI taxonomy): Eukaryota > Viridiplantae > Streptophyta > Magnoliopsida > Santalales > Viscaceae > Viscum > Viscum album. The sequence continues at coordinate 1,178,170,541 of OY728139.1, forward strand.
ATCTTTATAAAATTATTCTTGAAACTATGTTTTTAGGGTACAATTTTTATGGAAGACTATTTATATATTATTTAAGTCAAATAAAGTTTCAAAATGTCACTCTCTTAGTTTTAAATATCTCTTATGACTCCATATAAAGAAAAACATTTATTAAAAAATATAAATGTATATTTTTATAATAATGAAACTATTTTCATGATATAAATTTAAACATATTTTTATTTACTATATAATTACCTTAAATTCTTATGCCATCCTGATGAAGTATTTTTTTCAATTAATAAAAAATAGAATAAATGAATTTCAAAATATTAAAAGTAATATATATTGAGTGACTTATAGGGATCCATGAATATTAAGGAAAATTATAAATAATTCTATAAGTTCTAAAAGATTTTTTTCAAATTAAATATTTTTTATGTTATTTATTTTAAATAAATTTAATAGTATTTAAATTGACAATAATGATATTTTATAAAATAAATATTTTATTAAATTACTCAAAAATCATAAATATAATAAAATAAGAAAGTGGGTATAATATGTGGTCTATAATTCCATCCTATTACAATATATAGGACATTTATAATAATGGTTCTTGAGAATTAATAAATTATATTGTAATCTTTTATTAAATTTCAAGAGTCCCACTTATCTCTCTTATAAAAGGGAACCCCTCCTTTCTCTTATTAAAACCGATTTTACCCTTATATATTGACCAAAATCTTTCAAATTCACTGCTATAATCACCAAAACAAATTATAAATGATCCTATTTTCCTAAAATACAAACCTTTGGATCCTTAAGAGGAGATATAAAAGATTTTTTACAATAAGAGGTAATCTCTTTAATTAATCACTTTAGTTTTTTAAATTATTCATTTTCCTTCTCTAAATTTTTGATATATATAATAATATTATAAATTTATTATATTAAATATACTAAAATGTTAATAATATTATTAAACCACCATTATCCACCATATTTCCCATCAAATGGGACGTGTTATTATCGGTCGGGCTTATATATGATTTACCATCTCCACATAGTAATAAAATTCATTTTATATAATAATAATTCATTAATGATTATTATGTTGGTTTTAATGTTTATATATATTATATTAATTACATAATTATTCTTATGAAATAATAATATCATATCTACCTTTTTACATTTAAATCTGTTTGGGAAACGATAACGTCATTCATGCATACTTGTGGACTAAAACCTCCCTGAAGTGATGTGATTTGTTTTTCGTAACCATTTTACATGGATAGTAATAAGGATGATTTTTTTGTATATATATATATATATATATTATATTATAATAATTTTACTGTAATGGTTAAAAATTATTTAACTTTATTTCGATCCATCCTTTGAAAAATTGAAACAGATTTCATGCATACGTAGGACTAAACGTCTCCATGAACAATATAATTCATTGTTCTATCTATTTTTTTATGGATGAATATAAATATAAATATAATGATTATATATGTTATTTTTATCATGATTAAAAATATTTATACTATATAACCATGGTAAAAGTACAACAACCAAAACTACCTAACCAAAACACACATGAAAAATAAAGCAGGTATCACCCGAAATAGTTATTTTAATAAAGAATTATTAATGAATGGGTGATAATATTTGCATAATAAATAATATATGGTATGATATATATGAAAATATTTCTGGATTATTTGTATAATAAATATATATTTTTATATAGCAGTTTCGAACATGTACAAAGGAAGCCGAACATGAGGTAAGGGTTTTTCTGTCTCACTTTTATTTTCTATGAGATATATGCCATATTCACCATTTGTTTTTTAGGTGGTTTATATAAATCCCATAAATATATTTTATGATTATACTCATGAAATTTATGGTGATATATAGACCTATATATGGTACTATCTTTCAAAATTTTTTTATTTGAAAGTCACTAAAGTTATATGGGATTTATATATCATTCCTACTATAATCGCTATTTTTTATCATTGAATTTACATTGAAGAGTTTATATAATAATAAAATAATAAATAAATTACTTTTAATTATTATATATTTATTTATTTATAAAAAATATTTTTTACATTCATTTTTCCAATTTTAAGTACACAAGATACAAAAATAATGTTTTTTATGAAAACTGGTTATGATTTACTGTTTGGTTGAAAACACTTTTTCTTAAATACACAATTTTTTTTAAAAAACATTAATATTGTTTTTAATATTATACTATTATTTTTTAAATTCATTTTTACACATTACTAAAATTTTACCAAAAGGTTTAAAAGAAATATTTTTATTGTTTTACAAATGAGGTACTTCTGTATTTTTACAAAAAATGTGAAAAGAAAATTATCTTTCAACTTATACAAAATGAACAGAATTTCTTTTCACAATGAACACTCAATGATTTATAGAATCATTTAAAATTTTTAATTTTCAAATAAAATAAGTTACATAATATTTTTAAATGTATACATTTTTTAAAAATGATTTCAAAGGGGAAAGGTTAATTTCCTCAAGAAGTATTTTAGTGATATTTTAAAGGAATTTTCTTGTATGGTAAAATAATTTAATATTAATTATGAATTACTTGGGATATTATCCAATGATAATATTCCTAAAATTTATTGTTTTGGTTAATGTTTACATTTTTGAGGATTTTATGAAACACATTTATTTTTCATGGGTTATGCTATGTTGAATTGTAGAAATATTTATGAAACCTTTTTTCATTACTTGGGTTATAATATGATGATATGATGAATGTTTTGTGATATTGTGGCATACATAGGCATGGTTTTAATTTATTTATGTGTGGGATCATAATTATATATCCCTATAATTAATTGGGAAATGTTTTATATCTTATGAGATAACTATGAGATATAGTTTTATTTTCTTGATCTTTTATGGGATGTAAGTTGATGTGATTGATATACTATGGGATACATGATAACATGATTAATCTATAATGGGATGTAAGAAGATTTTTTTGATCTACTATGGGATAAAATTTTAGGTTCTAAAAAAACCATGGGAGGCAGGTGGTCATGTATGATACATTATTGTTTATTGGGTTGGTAGTTATCCTTGACATTATGAAATGGTTTTTATACTTATGTTGGTGCCACACTTTAATGACATGAACTTATGGATCATGATTAAATTACAATTATTTTTTAAATCTCATGATCCATGTCTTTTTATGTGATAATTATTATATTGTGAATCATGTTCATAATCTATGCTATATTTTGAATGAAATTTGTAGGTTATATTCATGATCTCATACCCTTATGAATATATGTTCTTTCATATGATCATAGATTGACAACTCCCCTGTTTACCCTTACTGGGTATCTTTGAATACCCTTTATTATGGTTTATTTCCCCAGGTTATGAATAATGTTCTGAAATTTTGTTTTTATATATAGAGTACTAAATGGGAAGATATTAATGGGAGATATTTAAGATCATTCAAGAAATAAGAATATTGTTTCTATAGAATCCAATGACATAAAACTATTATGGTACTCAAGAATATATTTGAAAAATATATTGAATAATAATCTAAGAATATATAATATTTATATATATAAATCCTGGGTCATTATAAATTTATATGGTAAAAACCAATATCCTCTAATTTAACCACTAATGTTTTTGTATCTTATTAATTTATTAAGTCCCTTGAAAAATATTCTTTCCTTTAGGATATAGTGAAGTAAGAAAATCATCATGTTGGTATATCATTGGAGGATAGATATTGATCAATAATAGGAGTTGATTCAAAACACTAAAATTAGGAGATAATATTTGGAATGAAATCATTTTATGGTGATATTCATTTAAAATCACTTTCTTTAAGGTAAAAAAGATGATATGAGAAAAAATTTCCTAAATTTAAGACAAATGGAAGAGTAAAATATCTATGAGAATAATGCTATCTTTATAAGTTTAGAGATACATTCTATGTACTATATACATAATCCCAAAATTAATATTGATTTATTGTTTTATGGGAAAAATATAAGAATTCAAAGGGAATTAGTCTCTCAAAAATTCTAAATATATAATTATATAGTGCCTTGTTACATCAAGACTGAGAATTAATTGTCCAAGAATTTTATTTTCAATGGAAATAAATAGAAGAATATTATGGTTAACCACAATGTAGAGGGAACCATGGTGAATGAGGAGATAGTAATGATTGATTACCCAACACGTAATAGATATGTAAATAAACACCATGGTATTTTCATAAATGTAATGGGAGTTTAGTACATGTTTGGAGATAAAGTCGGTCAACCACATAGATCTAAAGGAAAGATAGAATCTATAAAAATTATATTTATAAACCAAAAGGTCATAGGAAAAGTTTCTAATAAATTCCAAAATTGTTAATGGAATCTATCTCAGATGAGTTTAATAGAAAAATTTCAAGATTATAAAATTATTACCCAAGAATTTGAAGTTCAGAATGATATGATAAAAGGTACATTGAACATAAACTAAAAGTTAGCGAATGAATTATTTGATTATTGATGTATAAAATATTTTATATATTTCATTTTTTAAATAACATTAAATCATTCTCAAGTATTTTAAGGAAGGAATTTTTTCTAAAAAACACCATGTTGAAATATTATTGCAATGTGGATATATTGGGTGGTTAAAATTATGATTCATAATGTTTACCTTATAGAAAACATTATTATTATTCCTATGGTTGTATTTCAAATAATCCCAATATTTTATTATTTCTCAAAGTAAGATGACAAAATTTAATATGTAAATAATGATATTATAATCAGTGAATGTGGTAAAGAATCCCTTATTTTTGTAGAGATAATACATTATTTAGTCTTTTTAGAACGTCCTATATTGAACCATATTAATGAAATACTAAGAGAATTTTAAGAGAAAACCCAATCCATGGATTGGAAAAAAATTCCAAGAATGGATAATATACCTAATGTATAAGAAAATGTTAATGTATTTCCTGAGGAATTTCACAAACATACCCATATACATGAATATAAATTTTCAATTTAACTCATCCAAGATACAAACCTCATATCTAATCTCTATATATGATGAACCCGATGTAATTAGTGGAGATTAATAAAATTCTAAAATTATTATGTTATAAGGGATTCATACACCCTATATTCTCACTTATTATATTTTTTATAAAATAAAAATTTTAATATGTGTTTTTGAATCAATTAAAGAGAAATTATTACCACTTCTATATGAAAATTAAACATTTACTGCAAAATTGGTTAATTTTTTTTTTATCATCATCATGTTTCTCAATACAAATCAAGATTGATGTTCAATAGTATATCATCTATTTTTAGTTAAGAAGAATGATATACCAAAGAAAACATGTCACATGAGGTAATACTATTATGAGTTTATTGTAATTCTATTTGGATTAATTAATACAACCTCAGTGGTTATGAATTTGATTAATGGGGTTTTCAAGGATTGTTTTAATAAATTTATGGTGGTATTTACTGATGATATCATGATATAATATAAAATATATGAATATCATGATAATTATGTGTGACTAATTCTTGATACTCTTAAACACAATGGTGGTCAAAGAATGGCCAACCCAAATACATGGAACTAAGATACACAATTTTCTAGGTTTAATAGTTTATCATTAGTGATTGGTTCAAAATGTTTCCTAATCAGCCAATCTATTAACCAACTTAATATGTAATGGGGTCAAACTCACATACTCAAAAAATGTAAAGAATGTTTTTACGAACTAAATAAGTTATTATTCAATGATATTATTTTAACATTATTATCTAGGAAACTTTATTTATGATATATTGTGATAAATCAAAAAAATAAAGTCGTATATACTTATAAATAATTATAGGGGTATTTCTTATGCATTTTTATAATTAAAACCCATGAACAAAACTATCCAACACATGATATTGATTTGGTGATTTTGATATATTATTTAAAGATATAGAGACACTACCTAAATAGTGAATAATTTGACATATAAATAGATTATAAGAGTTAAAAGTATATATTAACTGATAAAGATCTCAACTTTAGACAAATGATATGACCATAAATACTCAAGGAATATGACTACATGGAACAATAATACCCTAGAAAGGTAAAAACGATGGTAAATTATTTTTGTAGGATGGATCATATAGTTTTATCTATAGTGATGATGAACAAAGATCCAATATTATTGTATTTATTAAAGTTGGATAATGAAATTAATAGTGAAGGGGAAACATCATTCCTCTTCCCTATAATTTTCCAACCACCATTATTATATAAGATTAATATGTCATAAAAAGATTAATAAAATGAGTTTAAATCGACTAATGAAGGGAAACTTGAAAAATTTTATCCATTAAAATGGTGTAGTGTAGTTTAAAAATAGGTTATATGTTCCATATGTAGATAAATTAAATATTGAAATTATAGATTAAGCTAATAAATAAAATTTCTCTCTAAAACTTGGTAGCACCCTAATGTATATGGCTTTAATAGAACACTTATCACGGGATAGTATGAACATTTATATTGTTGATTATGTGTTAATATGATTAATATTCCAATACATGAAAGATAACATACAACTTCTAATGGGAATCCTAAAACCTCTCTCTATAATATTGTGGAAGTGGGAAAATATTAGAATATACTTTGTTATTGGGATTTCTATTACATCTAATAGGTATGATAAAATATGGGTTATTGTGGATAGCTTTTAAATGACTTCACATTTTCTAGTAATAAATGTCGATTTAGCCCTTGATCGTATTACATGGATATATATTAATGAAGTTATAAGGATTCATGGGTAACAATTACAGATTTTATCTAATCATGAACCTCATCTCTCATCAAAATTCTAGAGGAGTATTCTGAAGGATCAGGGAACTTAGATAAATCTACCAACTTGCTGTCATCATCAAACTGATGAGTTGTATGAAAGGATTATCGATACCTTATAGGATATTTTGAGGTCATGATCACTTTACTTCCATGGAACATGAGACTAATATCTACCTTTGGTATAATTACCATAAACAATTAGAATTTAATATAGTATAAAAATAAAACTATATGAAGCCTTGTATAGTAAGTGATGTCATACTCTAACCTATAAAGATGAAGTTGGGGAATGGTGGATTGTAATCCCTAAACTTTTTGATGAGAAAAATGAGAAAGTACAAGCCATATATAATAACATAAATACATATGAAATTACACTGAAAGGCTATGCTGATAATCATTGAAAGGAATTAGAATCTCATATAGGGGATCAATCCTTCTTGAATTAATCTTAGTGGAATGAAGTTATACGTTTTATTAATAAAGAGAAGCTAAGTCCAATGTATGATAGGAGTTTCACGATTTTGGGGAGAATAGAAGTAGTGTATTATAATTTTGATATTACAACCAACCTATTTAATGTTCATGATTCCTTTCATATCTTATTGTTGAGAAAGTATATTCCATACCCAATAAACTTACTCACTAGTGAATAAATAATTTGGGATCATGCATTTTATTATAATGAAGACCTTATCAAGATTATTGACCCTAAAAAGAATGTGTAAAAAAATTGGAAAACTTAGCTAGTGAAAGTACTTTGGAGGAATCACAATTTAGAGGACATAACATAGGATACAGAAGAAGAAATAATGAAAAACTAACCCAATTTTTTATAATCTTATGTATACAACAAATTCTGAGGATGAAATTATTTAAGGGGAGATAATGTAAGACCCAGAACATGAATATAATAATTAATCATTTTAATATAATAAAAATCCTTTGATTACATAATGATAATACAATACACACTAGAAAATTAAATTTTCAATGATGGATATAAATGGTACTACATAATACATGAAAATATAGGGAAACATAACAATCTTGAGTTTTTAATGATCATACTCTAAAATTATTTAAAAATATAAAATATACGTTATTATTATAAATAAATAATAAAAATGGAAAATATATTTTATAATAACTAATTAAATGATATATATGATTTTGTATGATATAATGAACTGTGTATATAAAATGTAAAATAATCCTTTGAAGAGTAAACGTGGTCGTTGAAATTAGAACATTGGGAATCAGACTGCTGGATGAGTAACTTCAACATATCAGTAATGTAATAGTAATGTTCAATAATACATACAAGTATCTAATAAAATAAATAAAATCACCTTTTAATAATATTATTAGTTTTTAATAATGTATATTTATTAATTAACAATAATGCATCAAGATATATATTCCTTGAAATATAGTTTTAAAAATTTTGGTTCTAAATACATGATTTTGAAGTACACTATGAGTTTTAATTTATAAATAAAATTTTAAAATAAATAAAATTATTTTCATAAAAATAATTAAAATATAGAAACATAAAAATGAAAATTGATAATGGCGATATTTTTAATTTTTTTGAGGTAGTTGGTTTTTTTGGGTGAAAATTAAATATAAAATATGTGTATACAGTATGAATTATTACTTAATCATTATGTTAAAATGATTTAATAAATAATATAACGTTTTAATATACCAAAAATATGATTATTAATTAAAATGTTATGTTTTAAAATAATAAAATTATTATTTTTAAACCTATAAAGTTTTTTCCAAATTCCAAAATATATTTAAGAATTTTAAAAACCATTATTACAAATTCGAAACATTTTCAAGTATGAAATAATAAAATATATGAGAGTTTATTTATTACACTTGTCTAAGTTAAACATGAGGTCCTAAGTGTCAAATACCATAGTTTAAAAACATGGTGAAGTTAATGTTTTTATATTTTCCCCAAAACCTAAATTTCAAGGCCTATATTAAGAAATTAATAATCAATTATCCATTATTTTCAAAAAATAACCACCCATATTCCCATTCATATCAACTCAAAAAACATCGAGCTAAATTTTTATCTCATTTTACCTCTCTAGAATATTTTTGATGAGACTTAGCCAGAAAAGGGTTTCAAAATCTATATACATTTCTCTTTTGAATTTAGGTTCTAGGAGTTTTCTCAATAGATATAGAAAGGTAAGGTTTCCAAAATCCTCTTCATAAATTAATTTTTTTTATTTTATAAGTAAAAAAGACCACTTATGCTAAATTGGAGACCCATAAAAGATAATATAACCAATAAAAATATTAGTGAGATAAATATTCTTCCAAGAGAACTTTTCTAATTCTCATTTCTATATAAATTTTAAGGTCATTCCTTAACATCTGATTGATTAAGCATGTGCGTACCCAAGAAAGAACAATTCCAAATTTTTATTCATATAACCATAAATGTTTCTTCTTAAAATTCATTCTCATCCCTTATGTAAGATCTCGGTTTTTGGAAAGGTATGTTTTTCGGTGTTTTGGGTTGAACCCTTTGCTTTTAGGGATTTAAAAGGGTTCTTGGAAGTGTGAGAGGACTTGGGGGTGTCACGGTGGCTTAGGGAATGGAAAAAGGGAAGTTTGGGAAAAGTAGACCAAGGCACACGGCCTGGGCACGGTCCAAAAAACCGTGTGGCCTGCCTAAACTAAGACGTGTGACACTCCCTCCTCTGGATAGGAGCGAGCACACAGTTTTCCAAACTATGCGGCTAAATCATGGAAATTCCCCTCCTCCGGGCAGTGTCATGCGCACGGTTTGCGCACGGTTTTCCAAACAGTGCGGCTAAACCATGCGGCCACTTAATGTTGGAAAATTTACAAAATTACCACTCCAGGCTTTATAACCCCAACTCAGAATTTTCCTTTCTTCCTCCTCTCTTCACCTTAGGTACGAACCAAACCTCCCAAGGACTTCAAGAGATCAAAATCCTTCGATCCTTAGCCGTTTTTGGTGCCGTTTGTTGCAGATCGAAGCTCTGGGTAAGGCTAATAACATCCTTGGTTCTTTTCTTGGTTTAGGGTTTGTGTCTTCTCTCCCTCTTTTTTTGAAAACCTAATACTCTATCTTTTGGGTGAGTTCTTGGTTGAAGCTCCAAGGGTTAGTCGAATCGATGTCTAAGGAGTTGATTGAAAGTGTGTTCAACCGCGAATTTAAGGTAGGTGGTCTATAAGTTATATCCCATGGTTATTTAGGGTTTATGTGAATGCTCACTTGTGTTCTTGTTTCTCTTGGTTATGTTTTGAATAACCTTGGCATGATTGGTAATAATGGTGTTTAAAATGGAATATGGGAACCCTCACGATCCCCATGGGATGTGTTGGGATGGAATTGACCTAATTTAGGGTCGTCCATGGGATGTGACAGCTTTTCCCCGAGTTTAGGGTTTGTTATTAAACAAGTGATTGGGTTTTGGTAAATGGTAGAGCCCTTGATGAAAATGTTGGCATGTTTGGTCGAACGTGGAATAGAAGTTAGGTGATGCACCTAGACTTGGTAATAATCAAAGGGTTATTTGAAAGGGAATGAATGGTTGACTCATGGAAATGAGGAACGAGTTAAATGGGTTATTGTGTAAATTGATTAAAGACCATAATGGGTTAGATTATGGGTCTAGTTTTGAATGATTACTGAGATTGGAATAACACATGGGAATTGGGTTAAAGGTTAAATGATGTGAAATAGTTATATTTTAATGGGTTAGGGCATGATGTGGTTTCCCATGTGGGTTGTTGTGAATGATGGTTGCTGATGGGCAATGGTTGGAAGGTTGATGGTTACTTATATATAAGCACGTGCACGTGGCTTGGTAGTGTGGGGAATGACTTGAGGATCTACACCCACGGGTCTAGTGAAGACTGAGTCTTCTAACTCCACCCTAAATGCATGGGTTAGGAAAGGGGACTGAGGGTCTATTCTCCTAATGGTTGCATCCACCCAGACTGAGGTTTCGAGGTGAGGATATGGTTTCTATGAGGGAGTTAGTACTAGTGAGATAGGATAACGATGCCTTTACCCTCTTGCAAGTGATTGTTGGACTTAGACCCATATAACATGATGAATGTGATTAACCCATGGAAATGTGATGAAAGGGTAAGTGATGGTAAATGGTAATAAATGGATAAAAACAGAACGAAAATTGCTTTGGCCTTAAACTTTTTAATGGCACCTTAATTAATTACTTGGAATTTACCATTCATTTTCCTTTTTCATGCATAACTATTTATACTGGATATTTTTTAGACACCGTTGGTGGTGTCCTACTGAGTTGTACTCACACCCTGCTCAGGCCACCATTGGGTACCCGAGAAGATTTAATGTTTGCAGGTTAGGACAAGGGAAAGAGTCCTTGCTAGGTAGCTGTGTGGATATGGGTAGAACCTGGTGGAGGATCCGGACTTGGAGTCAGGACCATTTGGGATTTTTTCCATTGTTTTTATTTTTGGGCTTTGTTCACTCTTTCACTATTTTATGAAATGGTATATTTATTTTTGGAAATGGTTACTATACATGTTCCTTGTTTATGTGTAATTGTTTCTGCTATCTGGTTACTCTGTTGTGACTTACTCTGATAAAAATGGGGTATAGTCTCCCCACATGACCCCATAGACCCCCCACTTCTTGTTGACAGCTTTGGTGTATGGGGAGGCGTGCTTAAGGTCATGTAACCACCTGTCTCGGAGCACCAGTTTAGTGGATTCTGGGTCAGGGACATTACAAAGTGGTATCAGAGGAGGGCTTTCCTCTCCTTCTCTGAGGTCTTGTTATTTGGGATTGGTAGCCAAGGGCTAAGATGTGCCAGGCCTTGGCAATGAGCTTGTTCTTGGGAGTATCTTACCCAAGTATGAGGGAAAATACATGTCACCTTGGGTGGGAAATGTTGTTCTTGGTTGTGTGTTGTTACAGTTGATGATATTTCACCGTTGGGTGATGCACATGTGGTTTGATGTGATTGTTTTATGATATTTGTCTTGTGGCCTTAACGACACGAGGATTGGAATTCATGCATCATTATAGGAACCTAGGGAGATAAGTGACATACATTGTATAAGACACATGCACGTGGTGGGTGTGTGAGGCAGGAAAGTAGTGTGCATTATGCATTTCATGAAACCAAGAAATAAGGAGAAAACTGAACTAAAACAAGTGGGTAAAGAATGTTTAATGAAACTTAAGGGTTTGAAGTGAAGTGGAAAATGTTGTGTAAAACGTTGTGTGAGTTTGGTGGTAGTGCATGGTTTTTTACCCCATATAAACCATGGCCGTGGTAGGGATGGTTTGGGAGGTTGTAGCTAGTGAAGAGCTTTTGTTGTAGTTTTGATGTTTTATGGTACACGTTCTAAATCATGTTCTTGGCCTTGTAGAGGGATGCCACCACAACGTCAATTGCCAGTTGGGCAATAGGAGGATGTTGCTGAGAACACTCTTCTAGTAGAGGAGCAAGAAAATATGGTAACCAATGAAGGTAGATAAGAACAGTTCCGAGAGAACTTTGATCGCCTTATGCATATGATGGATCTGGACCCAAGGAGGGTTGTACTGAGTATATTTGAGCTGACCAGGGAATTCTAGCTACAACATCCTCTGACTTTCACCGGATAGGGTGGGCCAGAGGCAACAGAGTTCTGGTTAGAGTCCATCCAGACGATACTGGTTCATCTGGAGACTCTGGTTGAAAAGTGAGTGAAGTTGGCTGCTTATATGTTCCGAGGCCAGGCTAGGTGTTGGTGGGACATTCAGGCTCAAATCAAGTAGGCTGAGAGAATGTTGTGGAAGGTTTTTCGGGAAAATTTTCTAGAGCATTTCCACCCATAGACTTTGAGGCAGGAGCGGGCTACAGAGTTTATGAGCCTGACTCAGGGATTGCTATCGGTGATGGACTATAATAGTCGCTTCACTGATTTGAGACGCTTTGTCCCAGTGTTATAAGGGGATGAGGTAGCGGTAGCAAGGCGTTTCTAGGATGGGATGAGACATGATATCAGTTCTATAGCATCTCGCCTTTTTATCACATAGACTCTCATTACATTTTACAAAACCGAGGATCTTTAAGGTTTGGTGTCTTGGAAACCAGGATCTTTAAACATGAAAACATAAAAGATTCTTCTTAAACACTTTAAAGGATCCTACTCATTTTCATCCTAGGTTCATTATTGCATCTCTTAACCTGGGGACATACATCAAAAGAAAGGGTGACCAGAAGGCCCAGTAAGGGAAACAAGAGAAACATTTTACATGTGAACTTGAGATACTTCAATAAGGTCATGGAAAGAATATTAAGGCATGAGAAAGAAATCATGAGGCATATTATAATAAAAATAACATTTTTCATAACTTCAAGATGTGGCTAAAACATTTAATATAGAAAATCATGAACATATCACCAAGGTCCATCCCCAAGGTGTCAATTGAAAATTACCAAGGTTATTCACAAAGATATTGTGAAAATTGTAATCTCTAGTGGTTACATCATTACCCAATGCGTTGGAGCGCTATCAGGGCGAAACCTTAAATTTGACTTTATTATCATGTGAGCCACATATATCATCATAAAAAATTTCATAAATAACCCATATATCATAAAATAAATGGGTTTCATTTCATAATCTTAATGTTTTAAAAACTGCTTTAAAGACATGATCTTTACGTCACTTTAAAACCCACGGAAAGGGAAAGCGGGTTTCATATATATAAATCCCAAAATTTAAAATAGAACATTTTGATATATATTTGACTACCTATATAGAAATAATATCTTTGAGTATTCACTTAATTACAGAAAATAATTTTGAGAAAAGAGAGAGGAATTTTGAGACGAAAATTCTGCAGCATAACGGCTACATTACAGGGTTTTATAAAATGTTGAAAAGAGAGGGGACATGGGTCGCCCACTCATAAATGATCTATAAAAATAGTAGAGGGACAGAATATGAAGGATTTGAGAACATTTTAATGAAATTTTAAAGGTATACCATATAAAATTAAGAACATGAAAGGAAGACAAAAATAAGATTTCTCTTATGAAAATTCGGCAGCCCATCGGTGTCACTTAAACTTCAAAATACTGAATTGAAGAGATCAAATGAGGACTCTCATAATATGGTAATAAAATATCAGTATGATAGATATAAATATCATACCCCAACATAATAAAAAGTAACTTGAAATAATTGACATGAAAGTAGAACTTCAAAACGAGAAGGGTGAAGAACCACTTAAAAATTCGGCAGCCTAACGACGCCACTTAAAACATCAAAATACTGAATTGAAGAGATCAAATGGGGTCTCTCATCATATGATCATAAAATTTCAGCATGGTAAATTTATAGATCATACCCCAACATAATTAAAGGAACTTGAAATACTTTACATGAAAATCGATCGTGAAAAATGAGAAGGGAGAAAGAATCTGTTACAAAAATTTCGGTAGCCTAACGACGCCACTTAAAACGTCATAAAACGAAATAATGAGAGTAATAAGGGATATATCATTATTTGAACATGAAAAGGGAACTAAGATGAGTATAAAATAACACCCTTTAACATAAGAACATGTATCGTAAAAGAAATTACATAAAAGAGATTTCTTGAAAAGAAAGAGAGAGATCAGATCCCTTACCTTAAAACGTAACTCTTAAAACTCAAAGGTTGGGACCTTGAGGGGTTGGGTGCACCTTGGAGGACTCCTTGGGAGGTAATGAAACCTGAAATTTGTTGGGGGAGAGTGGGGAGTCGAATGGATGAGAGGATGGCTTGGTATTTATAGGGAATGTGAGGGGACAAGGCATTAATGGCCAAGGGACACGTCATTAGTGGTTTTTGGCAAAACCATGGGCTTGCCCATGGTATTTTGCCATGGTATTGGCCACTTGGGACACCTCATACCTTATCTTACTATTCATAAGTAGAACATATTGATTACATACTTAATACATCATTTAATGATGTCATTAAACACCCGTAACTTAAAAACTATATTTTCACTATTCATCGAAAATTCAGCTTTCTCAGAATAATCCCAAAATTTCACATTAACCAAATACCAATGCTCTGATTTAAAAAGTGAAATCTATTTTATAAAAATAATTTTATAAATAATTTTAATTTATTTTTTAAATAAAGACACTAATCACAGAAAATTCATTTTTTTTCAGAAAAAACCCCAAAAATTACCATAACATAATATCGGTGCTCTGAGCTCGAAAATGAAATCCATTTTAGAAAAATAAATTTTTAAATATTTTTAATTTAATTTTTAATTAAAAAAACACTATTCAATCGAAAAAAACTAATACTTGAATAATAATTTATGAAATCGTTATTTAACCATTTTATTGAATCACATTACTTAATCAAGGTGCCTAGATTATATTAATACTTTATTTAAGTGAGATTACTAATCCATTTGAACACATTACTAATCCTAATCATAAAATCACTATTCATAATTTACTATTCATCAAAAATTAAGTTGATCTTATTAGACTCTAAATTTCGTACTGAGAATAATTGTAGAAGACCATTTTTTGAATATCATTACACATTTTTAATTATTTAAGGTTTACATAAACATTTTTAAAATATCCTTTTTCTAAAATTCATCAAAAATATGCATACTATATTTATCCGGTCATTTGAAAATTCATAAACTTTATCATAAGAAGAAATCCCAATTTTTATTTAAAACAAAGGATTACACAAGGCAGTTACGGTCTCCTTACCTAGCCCCTTATCACACCAGTATAGGACCTAAGTGTAATGTGTGCTAAGGTGAGAGAATATTAGGTAGGCTCGACTAACATCGCATGAGTAATAATTTCTATCAGTTTGAACTTCTCACAAAGGCGATTCCGTTCTAGCTTCACATGATGAAGTTTGGCTTGGTTTTGGTCCAGAGCAAAGCCCAGTGGTGCTACCTCCTTCCCAAGTTCTGCTAGATGGGCTTCGATCGGTCCAAGACTACTGGGTGAGGCCATCAAATCTTCTTTCTATAATAGTTAACCATGATTACTTGTATTTAGAGACAATAATCAAAACGTTTAGTTTCCATGGGTCATATTGACCAATGGTCATATAACAGTCAAAACCCAATGGTCTCATTTTAATTATACTCATGTTATCAAATGAAATTTTTTTGTTGAGTATAAAAAACAAAATAAAATAACACATAAAATTAGGAAATAAGATTTATTCAAAATTTCGGGTCGTTACAATCTTCCCCCCTTAAGAAATTGCGTCCTTGCAATTTTTAAAATTCTTTTTTGAAATTTCATTGAAAGTACCACATTGGAAAAGGAGTCAGTAAAACTATTATTTTAGAAGAAAAAAGGTAAGTACAAAGGTCACCCGAGTTAGCCCACACTAGGATTCCATGTACGAAAACATGGACATGGAGGAGAAAACAAAGGGTCAAGTTCTGAGGGAGAGTGATAGAAAACATGATTAGGAGAAAGTTAACAATAAGAAAATCCCAAAATTATGATGTGTGTAAACGGTCTTTGATTACCCTGTAGGAAACGTAAACCAACAACGTTTTTGTTTTACGTTCCTTTTCATAATTTTGAGGAATTCATTTACAACATAAAACAAAAAGCTATGAAAATATACCTATCTTTATGTATAGTTTCATCCTTTAATAAGTTTCTACCCAAAACTAATATTTTCTCCAAACTATGAGCATTCAAAACTACTTGGTCTCATCAAAACAAAATAATCATCTTCTAGAGAATCACATAATCCATAAAAGATTAACTATCTATTTCTTCTATCTTTAAACATTATCCCAAAAACAGAAAGGGTAAGGTTAAACAAATCTTCAAAAAGAAATAATCCCATAGGAATGAAAACTAATTTTAAATCTTCAAAGTTCCATGGTAGTACCCAAAGTTCATCATAGTCCATTCCATAAATAACGGTCCTTAAAATTCCTCAAAATAAACCAAACTAAGATTCAAACCCAAATACAAGAAGGATTTGATAACATAGTCTTCCAAAATAAACTTCATTGTTCATCTCCAAACAACATCAACCACTCCTAACATCTTATAAAAAAAGTATCTATCCTAAACATATTTTACCCAAGATAGGTTAATCATTCCCATAAGTAACCTAAATTACTATAAGTCCACCTTAAATTCATCGATTCTTCAAAATATAAGTCAACCTTACTCCTCAATAAAAATACCATAGTAATCTATTTACCTCGATCATATAGGGTCCCCAAAATAGTGAACTTCTTCCAAAATAATAATCATATTTTAATCCCCTAATCATCCCTGTCATATTAATATGACAGTCATCGCATTTCCTATCACATTGGTTGTTGGGGGATGTTCTTCCATTTCCCACCATTAACTAAGAAGAGAAAGCACAATTATGGGCTTAAGTACTTAGCCAATAATCATGAAAAGGAACTGAAAGCATACAAGGATAACTTGTAGAAGAAAAGTATACCCTAACTTGTGATCCCCTAGTTTCCCATCTAGGTTATCCATGATCATATATTCTTATGTGAATCTTTATTTTATTTTATCTTTGTTCCTTTAACAATGGTTCATACTAAGCTTATGAATTTACCGAAGCATATCCCCCGGGAGTGTCGTAATCAAGAGTGCAGCAAGGCCCGTTTTCGTGTACCAGTTTCTATTCGAGTCTAGCTCAAAGCGGTGTTTTCGGGTTTTACCCCAATGGACATCTGTGCTAGAGCCACCTCTACCTGCTTTTATCCAGACAGGGATGTATTTTCTTGGAAACCCCTTACTCAATACTCACCAAAATACCAGGAAGATTTCCTTTATTTAAAATTTTCTATAGGGTTATTCCTAGAGTTTTCATATCCTAATTTCCACAAATAACTAAACCATCCTTTGATACCAACTATAGCATCCCACATTTTTATCACATAAACTTTCATTACATTTTACAAAACTGAGGATCTTTAAGGTTTAGTGTCTTGGAAACCAGGAACTTTAAACATGAAAACATAAAATATTCTTCTTAAACACTTGAAAGGATTCTCCTCATGTTCATCCTAGGTTCATTACTGCATCTCATAACCTGGGGACATATATCAAAAGAAAGGGTGAGCAGAAGGCCCAGTAAGGGAAACAAGAGAAAACTTTTACATGTGAACTTGAGATACTTCAATAAGGTCATGAAAAGAACATTAAGGCATGAGAATGAAATCATGAGTCATATCATAATAAAAATAACATTTTTCATAACTTGAAGATGTGGATAAAACATCTAATATAGACAATCATGAACATATCACCAAGGTCCATCCCCAAGGTGTCATTTTAAAATTTCCAAGGTTATTCACCAAGATATCATGAAAATTGTAATCTCTAGTGGTTACATCATTACCCAATGCATTGGAGCGCTATTAGGGCACAACCTTAAATTTTCATTTTTTATCATGTGAGCCACATATATCATCATCAAAAATTTCATAAATAACCCATATATCAGAAAATAAATGGGTTTCATTTCATAATCATAATGTTTTAAAAACTGCTTCAAAGACCTGATCTTTACGTCACTTTAAAACCCACGGAAAGGGAAAGCGGGTTTCATGTATATAAATCCCAGAATTTAAAATAGAAAATTTTGATATATATGTGAATACCTATATAGAAATAAGATCTTTTAGTATTAACTTAATAACATAAAATAATTTTGAAAAAAGAGAGAGGCATTTTGAGACGAAAATTATGCAGCATAACGACTACGTTACAGGGTTTTAGAAAATGTTGAAAAGAGAGGGGACATAGGTCGACCACTCATAAATGATCTATAACAATAGTATAGGGACAGGATATAAAGGATTTGAGAACATGTTAATGAAATTTTAAAGGTATACCATATGAAATGAAGAATATGAAAGGAAGACAAAAATAAGATTTCTCTTATGAAAATTCGGCAGCCCATCGTCGTCACTTAAAATTCAAAATACTGAATTGAAGAGATCAAATGGGGTATCTCATAATATGGTAATAAAAGATCAGTATGATATATATAGAGGTCATACCCCAACATAAAAAAAATGAACTTGAAATAATTGACATGAAAGTAGAACTTCAAAACGAGAAGGGTGAAGAACCACTTAAAAATTCGGCAGCCTAACGTCACCACTTAAAACCTCAAAATACAGAATTGAAGAGATAAAATGGGGTCTCTCATCGTATGATCATAAAAGATCAGTATGAAAAATTTAGAGAGAATACCCCAACATAATAAAAAGGAACTTGAAATACTTTACATGAAAATAGATCTTGAAAAATGAGAAGGGAGAAAGAATCCGTTACAAAACTTTCGGTAGCCTAACGACGCCACATAAAACTTCATAAAAAGAAATAATGAGAGTAAGAGGGGATATCTCATTATGTGAACATGAAAAGGGATGTAAGATGAGTATAAAAGAACACCCTTTAACATAAGAACATGGAGCATAAAAGAAATTACATAAAAGAGATTTCTTGAAAAGAAAGAGAGAGATCGAATCCCTTACCTTAAAACGTAACTCTTAAAACTCAAAGGTTGGGACCTTGAGGGCTTGGGGGCACCTTGGAAGGACTCCTTGGGAGGTAATGAGACCCGAACTTTGTTGGGAGAAAGTGGGGAGTCGAATGGATGAGAGGATGGCTTGGTATTTATAGGGAACGTGAGGGGACAAGGCATTAATGGCCAAGGGACACGTCATTAGTGGTTTTGGCAAAACCATGGGCTTTACCATGGTATTTGCCCATGGTATTGGCCACTTGGGACACCACAGAACTTATCTTACTATTCATAAGTCGACCATATTGATTACATACTTAATACATCATTTAATGAAGTCATTAAACACCCGTAACTTAAAAACTATATTTTCACTATTCATCAAAAATTCAACTTTCTCAGAATAATCCCAAAATATCACCTTAACCAAATATCAATGCTCTGATTTCAAAAATGAACACCATTTTATAAAAATAATTTTCTAAATATTTTTAATTTATTTTTTAAATAAATACACTATTCTCCAAAAATTCATTTTTTTCAGAAAAAACCCCAAAAATTACCATAACATAATATCGGTGCTCTGAGTTCAAAAATGAAATCCATTTTATAAAAATAATTTTTTAAATATTTTCAATTTAATTTTTAATTAAAAAAACACTATTCACTCGAAAAAAACTAATACTTGAATAATAATTTATGAAATCGTTATTTAACCATTTTATTGAATCACATTACTTAATCAAGGTGCCTAGATTATATTAATACTTTTTTTTAAGTGAGATTACTAATCCATTTGGACACATTACTAATCCTGATCATAAAATCACTATTCATATTTTACTATTCATCAAAAATTAAGTTGATCTTATTAGGCTCTAAATTTCGTACTGAGCATAATTGTAGAAGACCATTTTTTGAATATCATTACACATTTTTAATTATTTAAGGTTTACATAAAAAGTTTTAAAATATCCTTTTTCTAAAATTCATAAAAAATATGCATACTATATTTATCCGGTTATTTGAAAATTCATAAAATTCATCATAAGATGAAATCCCAATTTTTATTTAAAACAAAGGATTACACAAGGCAGTTACAGTCTCCTTACATAGCCCCTTATCACACCAGCAGAGGACCTAAGTTTAAGGTGTGATAAGGTGAGAGAATCTGAGGGAGGCTCGGCTAACATTGCACGAGTAGTAATTTCTATCAGTTTGAACTTCTCGCAAAGGCGATTCCGTTCTAGCTTCACACGATGAAGTTCGTCTTGGGTTTGGTCTAGAGCAAATACCAGTGGTGCTACCTCCTTCCCAAGTCATGTTAGATGGGCTTCGATCGGTCCAAGACTACTGGGTGAGGCCATCGAATCTTCTTTCTATAATAATTAACCATGATTACTTGTATTTAGAGACAATAATCAAAATGTTTAGTTTTCATGGGTCATATTGACCAAGGGTCATATAACAGTCAAAACCCAATGGTCTCATTTTAATTATACTCATGTTATCAAATGAAACATTTTTGTTGAGTATAAAAAACAAAATAAAATAACACATAAAATTAGGAAACAAGATTTATTCAAAATTTCGGGTTGTTACAAGGTCTCAACTAAACATATTCCTCTTGAAGTGGTTCGCAGAGGTAGTGGATCATGCGTTGATCTCAGAAGGAAACCTGAAGGGAGCTTCAGGTAGTGGGCTAGTGGTGCTAGTGGGGCAGAAGAGTAGTACAACTACCGAGGGTCGGAAGCGACGCCATGAGGGCTCGCAGCATGGTGGAAGTGTGCAAATCAGCTGGAAGAGAGGGCCCACCTCTCAGAGAGGGGATCAGGTGTTCTAATCTCAGTTCGGTAGGCTGGGGCACATGCGTGGTCAGTGTCTTCGACCTCTAGTTGAGTGCTGTTTGTGCGGCAGGATGGGACATGTACAGAGGTTCTGCAGGAATCCTAAGTAGGCAGGTGAGCATGGTGGTGGAAGGTAGATACCGGATATGGGAAGGGGATCAGTTTCCCCATATCAGGCATGCATTTGGAGCTCCACCGGATATACTGGAAAGGGTGGTGGACATGGAACTCCAGGGAAAGATCACTCACGCCAGTAGGGCAGTGCAACATAGAGTATTCAGGCTGGAGCCTAGGGTAGAGGGGCATGTCAGCTTTAAGAAGTTCAGTTTGTGCCTGGTGATGGCGAGGCTGGACCGTCGATTGTTTGCAGTACGATCCTTGTGGCTTCTACATTTTCTATTGTGTTTTTTGACACAGGTTCCACACACTCCCTTATATCTACTCAATTTGGGGTAGCGTTGGGTTTACCTGTGGAAAGGGTGTGTGGAGTTATGTCAATTGACACTTCGTTGGGGGTGCGGATTGAGGATATCAAACAATGAAGGGGGTGTGCCTTGGATGATGGTAAGTATTGTTTTTTGTGGGATTTTTTCATTCTCAAGATGTCAGGGTTTGAACTAATCTTGGGAATGGATTGGTTTGTGTTGCAGCAAGCACACATAGACTGTTATTGTCCCAAAGTAACATTCATGTCACTTGAGGGCGACGTTTATGTCCACCATGGTGAATAGGATTTTCGAGCAGGGTGTACGGTTCCATTTTGTCAACTGATGAGTGGAATCATGACCCAAGTGGCATGTCTCATGATCGATGATGATGAATGATGGGAACAACCTGTTTTCCCTCCTGTGGTGGAATGATTCCGGGACGTGTTTCCTGAGGATTCATCAGGGTTTCCACTCAAGAGGGATGTTGAGTTCACGATAGAGTTGCTGCTGGGAGCGGAGCCAGTTTCTATTCCGCCATACCGAATGGCACTGACAGAACTCCAGGAAATGTAGGTTTAGATTGAGGATTTGGAGCGTAAAGGGTTTATCCGTCCTAGTACGTCTCCTTGGGGATCTCCTGTGCTTTTTACAAAGAAGGCCGATGGGTCTTTGAGGTTGTGTGTTGACTATCGAAAGTTGAATCAGATGACAGTGACAAATCGGTACCCTGTTCCTAGAATTGATGACCTGTTTGATCAGTTGAGGGGTGCATCCATGTTTTCAAAAATTGATCTAAGGTCGGTTTATCACCAGTTGAGGGTTAGGTCTTCTGACGTACCACATACTGCTTTCCGAAGTTGGTATGGGTTGTTTGAGTTTGTGGTAATGCATTTTGGATTGACCAATGCACCGGCAGTGTTTATGGATTTGATGAACTGGATCTTTCATCCCTATATAGATCATTTTGTGGTTGTCTTTGTTGATAATATCTTAGTGTACTCTAAAACTCACGACGATCATGCTCAACACCTTGACATCGTCTTGAGTACGCTAAGAGAGCATCAGCTATACACAAAGCTATCCAAGTTTCCATTCTGGATAGGTGAGGTGCATTTTTGAGGTCACATCATCTCGGAGGCAGGTGTGACAGTGGATGCGGAGAAAGTGAAGGCATTTGTGTCTTGGGATCAGCCCAAGAGTGTTTCTGATGTTCGGAGTTTTCTAGGTCTGGCCACGTATTACAGAAGGTTCATTCAGGATTTCTCTCATTTGGCAGCACCACTCTCGGTATTGACCAAGAAGGGAGTCAAGTTCAAGTGGTCGGGGGCTTGTGAGGATGCCTTCCAAGAGCTGAAGAAGTGGTTTACGAACGCACCTATCCCAATCTTACCTGAACCGGGTAAGAAGTATGTCGTGTTTTGTGATGTGTCCAGAATCGGATTTGGGGCTGTGTTGATGCAAGACGAGCAGTTTTTGGCTTATGGGTCAAGGTAGTTGAGACCCAATGAGCGGAACTATCCCACTAATGATCTTGAGTTGGCTATAGTAGTGTACACCTTAAAGTGTTGGAGGCACTATCTATTGGGAGAATGGTTTACCGTGCTTACCAAACATAAGAGTTTAAAGTATATATTCTCGAAGTGGAATCTTAATATTCAGTAGCGAAGATGGGTTGAATATCTCCAATATTTTGACATTGAGTTGGTGTACATGCCGGGAAACAGAAACAGTGTTGCTGATTCTTTGAGAAGGAAGGTTCAGAATCAGGAAGTTTAGGAGTCCAACACCGAGTGGAATGTGATGGCCCTGTTTGTAGAGATTCACCTGGAGGTACATGAGAAGAATGGTCAGGTCACTCTTGCTTCCTTAATGACGGAGTCGATGCTTTTGGGTTGAGTTAAGGAAGGTCATCTTGATGATCTTGAGTGTTTTTCCATGAAGGAAAATCTTAAAGGTGGGGAGCTACCTTTTGGTTGGTTGGTCGACACGGAAGGTGTTGTTCGCATTTGTGATCGTGTGGTTGTGCCAAAGTGTGTGCGGGAAGAGTTGATGCGTGAGTTTCATGCATCGAAGTGGGAAGTGCATCCTGGTTTGACCAAGATGTACTGTGATCTCTGAAGGCAGTTTTGTGTCTTGGAATGAAGAAGGAAGTTGTGGGATTTGTGGCGCGGTGCCGTACATGTCAGTAGGTGAAGGCCGAGCATCAACACCCAGGTGGTTTATTGCATCCGCTGCCCATTCTGGAATGGAAGTGGGACGATGTAATGATGTATTTTGTTGTGGGTCTTCTGAGGACACCACAGAATAATAATGCGATCTGGGTGGTTGTGGATTAGTTAACAAAAGTGGCTGATTTCTTACCGATTCAGGAGACCTTTACAGTCGACCAGTTGGGTGAGCTGTACGTTCAGGAGATTGTGCGGTTGCATGGGGTACTACAGACCATAGGTTCGAACTGAGATCCACATTTCACGTCGCGTTTCTGGAAAGGGTTATAGAAGGCGCTGGGTACGCAGGTGTTTTTGAGTATAGCTTTCCACCAGTAGACGGATAGGCAGTCGGAGCGTACGATCTGAGTGTTGGAAGACATTTTAAGAGCTTGTGTCTTGGAATTTTGTGGTTCTTGGGAGAGGAACCTATCGTTTGTTGAGTTTTCCTACAACAACATTTTTCAGGCTATAATTTAGATGGCACCATTTGAGGCGCTTTATGGGAGACCATGTAGATCTCCATTGTGTTGGCTAGAGGACGGTGAATCTGAGTTGTTGGGGCCAAGTCTTGTGCAGGAGACTTTGAAGAGAGTCAAGTTGATGCGGAAGCGGATGGCTATGACTCAGAGTAGGCAGAAGTCATATACAGATCAGAGGCGTAGAACTCTTGAGTTTGGGGTGGGTGATAAAGTATTACTTCAGGTGTCGCCAAGGTTGGGTCACCATCGGATTCAACAGCAGGGTAAGTTGGCGCCCAGGTATGTGTGACCTTTTGTGACTGTAGAAAGGATCAGACCAGTGGATTACTGATTGGCTCTTCCACAACGGTATGGTGGTATGCATGATTTGTTTCATGTGTCACAGCTTTAATGGTATCACCCTGACCCATCTCATGTTGTTGATGTTGAGGATGTGGAGCTTGAGGATGATGTGTCCTTTGAGGAGTATCCGGTTCATGTGGTGGATCGTAATGAAAAGGTCTTGCGAGGCAAGGTTGTGCCATTAGTGTGAGTACTATGGCAGCATGGGAAAATTCAAGAAGAAACTTGGGAGCATGAATCAGATATGTGAGCTCAGTGGCCCAAACTCTTCTCTTTGGTGGAGCAATGAGGCCTGGAAGCTCGGGTCTAGTACGAGTCGTAATAAGGCGGGGAGGTTGTAAGATCTCGGTTTTTGGAAAGGTATGTTTTGTTGTGTTTTGGGTTGAAACCTTTTATTTTGGGACATTAAAAGAATTCTTGGAAGTGTGAGAGGCCTTGGGGGTGTCTCGTGGGCTTGGGGCATGGAAGAAGGGAAGTATGGGCAAAGAAGACCAAGGCGCATGACCTGTGCACGGTCAGCCAAACCATGCGGCCTGCCCAGACGAAGCTGTGCGACCCTCCCTCCTCTGGACAGGAGAGAGAACACAATTTTCACACTATTTGGAAAACCATGTGGCTAAATCATCCGACTACCCCTCCTTCGGGTAGTGGTGTGTGCATGGTTTGGGCACGGTTTTCCAAACTGTGCGGCTAAACCATGCGACCACTTAATGATGGAAAATTTAAAAAATTTCCAATATGGGATTTATAACCCCAACTCGGGATTTTCCTCTATTCCTCCTCTCTTCACCTTAGGCACGATCCAAACCTCCCAATGACTTCAAGAGATCAAAATCCTACAATCCTAAGGCGTTTTTGGTGTCGTTGGTTATGGATCGAAGCTCCGGCTGAGGCTAATATCCTCCTTGGTTCTTTTCTTGGTTTGGGGTTTGTGTCTTCTCTCCCTCTTGTTCTGAAACCCTAAAAATCTATATTTTGGGTGATTTCTAGTTTGAAGATCCAAGGGTTGGTAGAATCAAGGTCTAAGGACTCGATTGAGAGTGCGTTCAAATGCAGATTCAAGGTAGGTAGTCTACAAGTTATATCCCATGGTTATTTAGGGTTTATGTGCATGATCACTAGTGTTCTTGTTTCTCTTGGTTATGTTTTGAATAACCTTGGAATGATTGGTATTAATGGTGTTTGAAATGGAATATGGGAACCCTCACGATCCCCATGGGATGTGTTGGGATGGACTTGACCTAATTTAGGGCCATCCATGGGATGTACCGTCTTTTCCCCGGGTTTATGGTTTGTTATTAAACAAGTGATTGGGTTGTGGTAAATGGTAGATCACTTGATGAATATGTTGGCATGTTTAGTCGAACGTGGAATAGAAGTTAAGTGATTCACCTAGACTTGGTAATAATCAAAGGGTTATTTGAATGGGAATGAATGGCTGATTCATGGAAATGATGAACGAGTTAAATGGGTTAATGTGTAAATTGATTAAAGACCATAATGGGTTAGATTATGGGTTTAGTGTTGAATGCTTAGTGAGAAAGAAATAAAACATGGGAATTGGGTGAATGGTTAAATGATGTGAAATGGTAATGTGTTAATGGGTTATGTCATGATGTTGTTTCCCATGTGGGTTGTTGTAAATGATGGTTGCTGATGGTAAATGGTTGGAAGGTTGATGGTTACTTATATACAAGCATGTGCACATGGCTTGGTAGTGTGGGGCATGACTTGAGGATCTACACCCACGGATCGAGTGAATACCGAGTCTTTGAATTCCACCCTAGATGCACGGGTTAGGAAAGGGGACTAAGGTTCTATTCTCCTAACGGTTGCATCCACCCAGACTGAGGCTTTGAGGAGAGGATATGGTTTCTATGAGGGAGTTAGTCCTAGTGAGATAGGATAATGATTTGTTTAACCTATTTCTTGTGATTTTTGGACTTAGACCCATGTAACATGATTAATGTGATTAACCCATGGAAATTTTATGAAAGGGTAAGTGATGGTAAATGGTAATAAATGGATGGTAACAGAATGGAAATGGATTTGGCTCTAAACTATTTAATGGAACCTTAATTAATTACTTGGAATTTATCATTAATTTTCCTTTTTCATGCACAACTGTTTATACTGTATATTTTTTAGTCACCATTGGTGGTGGCCTACTAAGTTGTACTCACACCCTGCTCAGGGCACCATTGGGTACCCGAGAAGACTTCATGTTTACAGGTCAGGATAAGGGCAAGGGTCCTTTCTAGTTAGCTGAGTGGACATGGGTAGCACTTGGTGGAGGATCCGGACTTGGAGTCAGGACCATTTGGGATTTTGGTATTTGTCTTTATTTTTGGGCTTTGTTCACTCTTTCACTGTAGTATGACATGGCATATTTATTTTTGGAAATGGTTTCTATACATGTTCCTTGTTTATATGTAATTATTTCCACTATCTATTTATTCTGTTGTGTCTTACTCTAATAAAAAGGGGGTATAGTCTCCCCACTTGACCCCATAGACCCCACTTCTAGTCAGCAGCCTTTGAGGTACGTGGAGGTGCGCTTAAGGTCATGTAACCACCCGTCTCGGAGCATCGGTTTAGTGGATTTCGGGTTGGGGACATTACACATTACAAATTATTCTTTTAATGGAACACTCCTTCCTCAAAATCTTCATAAGTAATATGGATTTTAAAATCTCAATCAATAAAACCATACATAGTATGTTCTATCATGAAGTGAACAAACATAAATCTTTAACATATTAGTAAAGTTACTTATTTTTTATCTAATATAATAAACAGGGCTATTAATCCCTAATATATCTCATCCTATACCTCTAAAACCACTCCTCAACATAACTCAATAAGAGTGATCTTGGTGGAACTTACCAACCATGGGGTGTATAACAATTAATTATTTCCTAGAATAAAATGTAGTGGTAGTGGAAAACTATGGTTTTATATAAATAGGAGTTCTATAAAATATTATTAAAATTATTAGTATGAGAACATGGGGTACATTTTTAAGATTTTTGGGATTTTAATACTAAATAAGGAAATAAAACTATGAATTAAAAAATAATTAATTATGATATGGTGATTAGGTCAGGGTTAAATACCCTATTTTAATGATACCCTAGATCTTAAGTGATCCAATATTCTTCAACAAATATAGTAAGAGAGATAATCCATAGTCTCTTCCTCTCTCTCCCATAACCTAATAGTGATTGGGAGAATATTCCTAACAGGGATATCAACCTGTTCTACCCTCTTTTATATGCATGAATATGTTTCCGTAGACCCTTTAAGTTGTCTTAGGCAAATTAGGTATTACTATTCCTATATAACCTAGAGTTCCCACTTCTACTTCCAAATGTGCTAACAATAAACAAGGGCTTAAACACATATATATAACTTATTCCATCAAATATTTAATTAAATTTGTTGGAGGGAGTCAAATATCATCGACCAAATAAATAATAAATAAAATAACTAAAAGCAATTTAAATAAAAATTGATAATAAAAGCTGATATCAGAATATTGAAAACAGTTTAATTGAAGAAAGAGAGATTATTATTCCATTATGCACGTGAAATCAAGCATTACAAAAAGGATTATGATTCTATTATATGATTATTTAGACTTTAACCCTATATGAAAAATGTAACCAAGATGAGAGGTTAATAATACATAATTAAAAAGCATAAAACTGAAAATAAAATTATTAAAGAAAATGTAGTAATTAAAAAATATTGAAATTGTGCATGAGTAGTTATAAAGGAATAATTTATCTCTCTAGTGTACATTATTACTCATTTTTAGATGAATGTTTTTCTCTTCACAACACTTTTTCAGTCCTCTATGATCATCTCCCTTTTCAAATCCTCAATATTTCCCTTTTCCATGAATACTTCATATATGATAGTCCCTAGAACCCCATGAAACACACATAATTTATTTTGAGTTTTCATTTATCCTTATCTATGATTTTATTAAGAATATTCCAGATAGAAACATATTATTTATTTCATGTATATTGAAGTGGTAGTGCCAAAAATTTCCTTATTAAAACCCAATACTTTTCATTCATTGAATTCTATGAAAATAATCCAAAAACCATTGATTAAACATCAGGTACAAATTAAGGGATTGACCATCTGGTTCAGATTAATTATATCAACTATGAGGTAGGAAAGTGACCACATGAAAAAATGTGATCATATAGACGATTCAAAAGGCAATTAGTTGGATTAATTTGCAGCTAATTAGATTAACATAATGAAGATTCAAGGCAATATAGAATTTTCCACTCATGGTCTATCTAGAATGACATGGTTGATTAGATGTATTCATGTTGTCGATCCTCAAAGGGTCTATCAGATATCTTCTTGTTTGTTTTGGATTGACCACATGGAAGTCAAGGTACCACGTAGAAGGTTAACCATATGGGAGATTGAGTATTTTATTGAATTTATATTTGTGGTATATAATCTACAACAATTCTAAAATTCCCCGATTGACACAAAAATTATTTGATTTATTTATATTAAGATCATCAACCTGAAACGTTTATCAAAACATTCATGACTATATACATTTTTTTTCTAATAATTCTAAGATCAAATAAATCATTTAAAACCTTGTTTTAAGCCATTTTCATAATTCAATAAAAATGATATTATATGTTATAATTATATAGTAAAAGATAGAATGGTGTGATTAAAATCATGAAAATAATCAAAAAAATATATGAAAGTATGGGCTCATTCAATTTATCCACACTTAAACCTTAAACCCTAGAAAAGTGGATTTCAAATAGATTACTAGAGAGGAATTCTAACACTAGATAAAATAAATTTCATTTTTTAACACCATGTTTTTCAATATTATAATGCCTATTTAATGTTATCGATTCTATTATATCCATTGATTACATTTAATTAATTCATAGTTATTTTATCCCATCATACACACTTATACCTACCATCATAGAAATACTTCACACAACACTCAAGTGTGATTTCAAAGAAAGGGTTTTATAATTAAATGTTTATACATTTTTTACCATAGTATTGATGAATTTATTAATCTCCACACAATGAGACATGTATTTTTTAATATAATGTGTTCTTATTTAGGTTTGTTCTTTTAATTAAATATTGTTGTATTTGAATGATAAATTGTTGAGCTTCAATGAGGAGGCTTGGCTCTAAGTTGAAACTCAATGCATGATTTTTAGTTCCCTAAAAGAATGGATTCCCCCTCGACTTCCTCTTATAATAACTCAAAATTAATTATTTGAATTATTATAATACATCTCACACCCCTTTGACATTTTATTAGGATCACTATTCCCTTTCTGTATTTCATTCAGTGCGTTATAGTTTTTTTTCTCTGATCTTGAAGGTAAAGAGGGACTTGGAAATTTGTTCATGTGGGTGTGATTTTTACCCAACCTAAATGGGATTTATTTTAATTTCTTATGATGTTTTTGAATATTAGTTCAAAATTATCCATCTTTGATAATTTTTTAATAAAATAGATTAATTGAAAGAGACATTACTAACTCTATAATTTTAATGAAAATTTTAATTGAAACTTGTTTATAATTCATCCTCAACTTCATTTTCAGTCCATCCCATATAAACCATCAGCAACATTATCATTTTCTTCCTTATATACCTCTTTTTAATATGAATGTTTTAACTTTTTGAGATATAAAATTTTGATTCAGAATCATTTTTTCGAGGGGAAGAGAAATAATTTACTCTTTAAAATATTGGTAGGCTTTCATGGAAATCCTTGTATGATATCAAATTTTTTCCAATTATTATTATCAATATTTTTATACCCAATTATTAGTATAAAAAATTCATTACCATATTCTTTAAATTGAAATTGATACCACCAAAATGAATATCACAACTCATTTTCCTTCTTCCCTCACACTTTAATTCAATATAGATAATAAAATATCTTCTAGGGAAGGGTTGATAGTAATATTTGTATTGTAATGTGGAAAAATAAAGAATTTATTCATGGATTCTATGTTTTACAATGATTAAATTTCATGGTAGGATTCAAAATATTTTCCATTGAGAAACAATATTAAAATCAAAATAATTTGTAAATAATTTTAGTAAAAGGTCCTTTATTTCTTCAGGTTTTTTCTAGTTTATTCAGAATAATATTATTATTCAATATTGTATTTGTTTTCTAAATTAATATATAATATTAAATAATATATCAATTTTGTATTATAAGTGAATTAAAATTTTGGATAGAATTCCAATTCATGAGATTAAAAAATCTCTGTGTTCTTCAATATTTTATTTCACTTATAATCTAAAAAAATATCATTTCATAATTCATATAAGGTGAGTGAATGGGAAAAATAATTTTCTCAATATTGGAATAGATTTAAATTTTAATTGGGTATTATAGTTAATATCACATGTTTAAAAAACTTATAAAAAACAAAAAAGTTTAAAAAAGACATAAAAATTTGAAATAAAAAAAAATATGAAAGTTCTTAAACTAATAGTTCAAAACATTATGTTTTCTCTCCAACACATAAATAATATAGTTCCCTCAATGATTTTGAATAAATTTAACATGTCATTAGTTTTAATATAGAATCATAATAACATATAAGTGTTAAGGAAAGTTATAACATGATGGTATTCAACAACAAATAGGTTGGAGAAGTGTGATATCCTATGTTGCCTCTTGTAGAATATTCCTAAAAACATTTTTTGGTTGGTTTCATTAGTCATGAATTTTTCTTGGTCCCCTTATATTTAAATCCAAAAATAAAAAAGTGGATATAAATTATAAACTATAAATCAAAATTCCAATTTAGAATGAAGTTTACCTAGTATAATCTTGAGTCCTGAGTAATATAATAATGTTCAGTCTCAAGGATAGAAGTATTTTAGTTTTATATGAATTTCGGGATCCACTACTATACTTTATTTATAACTTATTTAATTTTAAAAATCCACTATTCTAATTTTTTCAAAAACTTGAAACTCTAATATATAGTTTCCCATCTCTTTATAGGTTTAGATACTTCTCTATCACATCCAAGTATGAATTATGCTCCAATTATAAATGATGGTGATTGTTTTTCCTAAATCAGCCATTATTAGCTCATTATAATGAGAGGTTTTGTAGGTTTTCCTATAAGACCATAGTGTTTCTAATAATATTTACCTCTATTTTTTTTGGTTTTTACGCCATTTTCCAAAATTATACTGATAACCTCACTAGACACTTCAACTTAGCCATTGGTTTTTTGTTGATCGGGTGTTAAGGTTTTATGACTCACTCCATACTTCCTTAAAACATCCTCCATTTTCATGTTTAAAAAACTATTCCCTTGATAACTAATGATGGATCTAGAAACTATAAACTTATAAAATATTTTATCCTAAACAAAATTACACACAACATGAGCATCTTGGTTTTTGTGGCTTTAACTTATATCCATTTCAAAACATAATCAACAAATAGAAAGATAAAATAATTTTAAAATTTCATAGAAAAGTGTCCCATAAAATATGTTCACCAAATATATAAAAAGGTACATTATCTAATGGGTATTTTATTTATTTCTTATAATTTAAAAATAT
This sequence comes from Viscum album, assembly GCA_963277665.1. Lineage (NCBI taxonomy): Eukaryota > Viridiplantae > Streptophyta > Magnoliopsida > Santalales > Viscaceae > Viscum > Viscum album. Next base: position 1,178,202,953 of record OY728139.1, read on the forward strand.
TTTTAAAAAACTGACATTTTTCAGATTTTATATAATATTCACATGCATATCTAAAGAATATGTGCTAATAAATTCTAGATTCCAAAACATTTCTTAATATACATTAATGAAAAACGTGTCATTCATGAGTAAGAGTGTGAAAAAATAGAAATAAAAATTCGTATTCACTTTTAGGAATAAATATTCTTATAATTTTATCATTGAAAAATTTACAAAGAAATTGATCTTCTCAAATGTAAAATATAGATTTAGGTATATATATTTATTGAATTTGTGTAGATATAAATGGGTTTGTACTTTATAATCTACCAAATGATTTACCATTTCAACATACTATGCTAATTCACCTTCAATAAAGTAATGTTACTCCATTGGAATGGGGTTTGATATTTTTTTAGGATGGAATCGCCACATTGGTTGGGTTGGGTAGTCTATTAAGGTGATTGAACATGGCTACCTTGGTATCTTAGATTTACAAGTTAAACTATTATAGAAGTAGAATCTATCTCATAATCATTATCATGAAATCTACCTTCTTCATTAAATTTATATGGGATAGATGGTTAGAGAAAACAAAAACATTAATTCTAATAAAATATGATCTAAATCTATCTAATGCAATTAAATATTATAGATACACTGTAATAATGGTACAGTTGAATTTGAAAAAATTTAATATTCTCAGTGAATAGGTAACAAAATGTGGTATAAAATCCGTTTTCTGAGATATGACTACTATATGAACCCAGTCTTGACATATATAGACATTATATCATTTTAGATGAATATTTAGTACATTACAAAAATACTTGATCGATGACCATAATAGTTTAGTGACTTTGAAAACTTGGAAACAAAATATTCTATCCTGGTTAAATATCATCAACATCTCCGATAAATATCTCCACCTTTAGTGCATATACCTAAAACCTTTTTCTATAACATGGGGAAAGGAAAAATAAGAAAGGGGTGAGCTCAAATACTCATTAAGGGAAAATAAAGGAAATTCATAAGAATAACATGAACAAAATGGCATGTAACTTGAGAATAACATTTGAAGATAATAACATACAAATTAAAGATCATAATAAAGATTTAAAGTTTATAAGACATGAATCATTAAGAAATAAAGAACATAATCCATGAATGTATAACATAAGAATACAACTTGGAATTGTAGAAAACAAATATAAAAACCATATGTCAAGACGGACTACCAGGGCATTTGAAACATGTTAGGCTTGGGTTAGTCACCCATATACCTGTGTAAAACTTGGTATTCCCTTCTGTGTACCCTCTTGTTTTGGGATTGTGATTTCCTCTTCTGTACCATCTTGTTTCGGGATTAGAATGTTCTCTAGTGTAACCTCTTGTTTCTAGCTTATGATACCATCCCATTTACCCTATTATTTTGGGCTTGGGATGTCCTCCCACACACCCTCTTGTTTTAGGGTTGGGATGTCCTCCTATTTTCCCTCTTCTTTCAGGATTGGAATGTCCTCCAGTTTACCCTCTTGTTTAAGACTTCTGATGTGATCCCATATACCCTCTTGTTTTAGGCTTGGGATTCCCTCCCATGTACCCTTTAATCTCATAAAACATTTATCATTAACCAATAACATAATTAAACCATACATTATGAAACCATAATGAAACCATAACATAATGAAACCATACATTCTTATGCCAAAATCATTCATCATATCATGACCCATTAAAATAAATGGGTTTTATAAACATAAAATCATAACCCATGAAATGAAAATGGTATCATTAACATTTCATCACATAATAACTTATGAAAATGAGATAGGTTTCATAATCATTTCATCAAAGCGTAACCTGTGAAGATAAGCAGGTTTCAAAATCTTATAAACCATGGTAGTGAAATGAGTATCATAAGAATTATTCTATAAAAACATAATCCATCCAAGATAGAATATTAATGGAACCTTTAGATCATTATATATATGATATTTATTAACATAAACGGATTTAATATTAGATGGAAAATAACTTGGAAAGATATTTTGAAAACATTTCTTAAGGAAAATATCATTTATTATTTGAAAATTTATTTTTAAAACATATAACCTCTTGAGAACCATTTCCTTTGAAAATAATTTTAAAACATAGAAAGAAGTATTAAAATAATTTTGAAAGCCTTTTCCTTTTAAAACATATGAATAAAACATGAAACCATTTTAAAAAAAAATTCATTGAAAACATATAAAATAATCTTCAAAATATTTTAGAAAACCTTTTCATTAAAAACACTTTGAATACTTATAAATAAATATTGAAAACGTTTTTAAAACCATTTCATTTATGTTTATTTAGAAACATAAAAATAATGTTTGAAAATGTTTCAAAAATCCATTTACTTGAAAATAATGCTGAAAACTTATAAATAAATATATTAAAACCAAAACATTTTTAAAATCGTTTTCCCTTGAAAATTATCCTCAAATTTAATTTTAAACCATTTTTGAAAACATTTTTGAAAACATGATTTTGAAATAAAACAGATTTCTGGCCATAGAGAGAGATACAATAAAAGTTTTCTAAAAATTTTTATTATTAATTATCTTAAGTACCAATTGGGGGAAAATAGTACTATTACATGGATATATCTTGAACAAATAGAGGTTAATAAATATCATGAGTTTTCTTTAGAGATATATCATAATATTTCGTCAAAATAAGCATAGTCATTAACAACCTTGAAAAGCGATGAGATTGTTTCAATAAAGTCTTACAACATGGTTACTTGGGATCATAATATTCATGTAATAAAATAAAATTACATGAAGTATAAAATATGATGAAAAAATTAAATTAATTATATAACATTTAAATTTTAATCATATACACATCTTAAAAAAAGTTGAATAACAATACATGTGTCTCAAGAAAGGCAATTGGAAACAAAACTACTTTACCGATTTGGTAAATTTCGAAACAATAAGCCCATGAAATAAAGATCATATAATGGTTTTCAAAAACCATAAATTTATGTATATAAATCATATAATACATCCATGTTTAGTATGCACACCAAAAAAAGGAACAAAAATAAAAAGTGATATGAAATTCCCTTATATTGTGTCTCGAATCTTGTCGTACTCATTCAAACCACATGTATAATACATAAAAATTTATTATAAATATTTTTCAGATCCATATTATTATATATAATACCATATATGGTTTGATTAAGACCTTATATTACCTACTTCTTAACCATCCTTGGTTAAGGTTTCACTTAGGGTAATATTTGATTTGTTCTTCGTATGTGTCTTAATTAGTTATATTGTTGGTATTTATAATTATATCATCATTATAGACTTTAAAATATGATATAACTATCATTTATATACTGTATATGTGTATTAAAATAATCTCTATAATATATATATATATATATATATATATGAAATTTAATACACCATTAATGAAGATAGTAAGCCAGACGTACACATGAATGTGCGTTTTGTTTTTATTATCGTATTGAAAGAAAGAAGGTAAATGACATATGTAGGTGTATATATATATACATATCAAATTATAATTATTATATAATATATAGCATATATGTTCAATAAATCCATTCTTATAACATTTCATGTAGTATATGAACGAATCACATCGCTTTGAGGGGGCGGTAGTCCACACTTCCTCAAAAAAATTATCGTATTAACACCCAATGGAAAATGAAAGTTTATGTGTTGTAAATGGAATAAATAATATTATATAAATAATGAATTTAATATATAAAATATATAAAATATATAAAAATATTTTCCATCATAATTTCCACCAAGAGAGGTGTTAAGGAAAATTGAATAATCATCATTTAGTGAGGCAGTTGTTCACTGTGCACGTAAATAGTATGTTATTTACCCATTATACAGAGGTGTGTGTAAGTGTAGGAAAAAATATAATAAAAACATAATATTTTATTTATGATATTGGTTTTTTATAAAATCAAGGAATGAAGAGAGTGGAGGGTGTGGAGAATGAAAATAAATGAAAGAAATTAAGATAAGATGTAACCTTTTAATCGGGTAACTCATTTTGGTTTGTTCCAAAAGGATTATTTGGATTTCCTTCTACAAAAGGAAAGTTTTATAGGAGGAAATTAACGATTTTTGGAAGTTTATTGGGTATATATTGTTCTATCCTAATAGTTTTGAGAGGTATGAGTATGTGGAAGAGGGGGTGGCCATTTATAGGCAAGGAAATGGAATCCCTTGTAATTTTTAAAAACAAGTTAGGTGTACACATGTTATTACCTAAAAAAGTCATAATAAACCAAAATAAATAATAAATTTAATGTTTATTTCCTAAATATGGCAATCAAATTTGTTTTGAAGAAGTTTATAGGTTATTGGGGCCACTAAGATTATGGTTTAGTCCCCGATTAAGCTTAATTTGACCTTAATCATTATGATTAATTTCAATCACATTTGTAAACATTTTTGGTAAACCACTAATTTTATCTTATTAGCCACTAAATTTTATAATAATTAAAATTTTATATTTTGTTTTTTTTTAAGTTCAATTCATAGGGGCCAAAAATTTAAGATTAATGCTAATCTCATTAACGACACAAAATTAAGAGTTTTTAAAGTAGAAACAAGTTCAAAAGTTTATTAAGTTTTTATATTAAAATTCAAAGTTAAATTGATTATAATTACCTAAATTGTATTAATATATTTATAATTTATCTAATATGACCTTATAATAAATTTGAAATATAATTTATTAATTATATAAATGAAAAGGCAGTTTCATCAAAAAATGATGTTTCTCAGAAAAATCCAAAAAATTAACCCTATTAAAACTTTGGAATTATAAATTAAAAAAATAATATTATTTTTATCAAATTATATTTCTATAAGTGTCTAAAATTAATTTTATTATCTTTTATAGAAGGACATGAAGTGTGGTTCATATTATTTTTAAACATATAAGAACTTTACCAAAAAATATATTTCATTATAAATATGTTTTATTTATATAAAAACATTATGAAAATATTTTAAAATTAGTTATTAATATTCATATCACAAACTTTAACATCTTGGTTAAAATTATATCATTTTAAAAATATTATAATAAAATGATGCTTCATAGAAACTCGATGTTGCGTGTAATGTACAGAAAGTCGTTATTGGGGGTAGCACAAGCCTAGTCCATATTGCGTGTAGTTAAATCTAATTCACTATTGAATGTATAGAAATACAATTAGGTATTTCAAATAATGCAATCCAAGTTAGTTCCATATGAAAGGAATGTTTGAATTACTATTTTTATAATAACCATGGTCTTTATTACCCACTTAAACATGACTTATTACATAAAATTATACTTAAGGCAACTCCGAGGATCGAGAAATATGGTGTATTGGGAAATTATTAACAATAAATAACTACTTAAAACATGAAATTAAAAATCTTTATTTCAAACATGTTATTCATGACCAGCTCATTCCTTAGTACTTAACATTGCATGGGATAACATGAGGACATATATAAAAAAAGGGCTGAGCTATAAGGCCCAGTAAGAGTGTAAACAAGACATAACATGAAAAATAAAATATATGTTAGAAAATAGGCGCATAAAGAGAGCATAATAGAAACATGAAAATAAATGCATTATCCAGCATGATATTTATAACATTGAAATGTGGCAATAATATACAACATGATATTATCACGAGCCAAGGATTATTACACATGGATTAGAATGAGTATACCCTCATTGAAAATGAATTATCATGATTCAAACCTCAGTTAACATGAAAAATTATGAGTAAACCCTCATTTAATATGGCTTATCATGATACTAAACATTACACAATACATTGGAGCGCTATCAGGGAACTCCCTTCAGAAACATTTCATTTCATGAATAAGTGTGACACATGGATCATATAACATGTAATCATTCAAAATCATAAGCTATTCCATGATTAAGGAATTTTCGCTAAATAAATTTAAGTACCATTTATTATGATTATGTGCATAGAGGTGAATACCATTGATATAGAAATGGGTATGGTATTCACTACATGATGATTTTGGTTTGGAAAATCACAGTGCAATTTCGGAAACATAATGCCATCATATAAGAATTAATAAGTTAGGTTTATGAGAGATAAAGGGTTATATCATCATTTATACATGAAATAGACAATAAGGGGATCATGTAACATAATATCCCAATATATTGAATGGAATTTATATTTATAATATGAAAGAAATACTTGAATGGAAATAAGAAGAGAGAAACCCCATAAAACATTTCGGCATGGTAACAGGAGTACATAAAAAGAATTAATTAGAGAGAAAGTGGTATATAATCATTAAGACATAAGGAGTGCAGTATGGGAAATGTGTTAAATCATACCCCAACAATTGTAATTGAAAATAAATGGGTATAACAACATGAAGAAAATTGTATAAAAATGAAAAAGGAAGGAATCTCTTACTTGAGTGTGTGACTTAAAGAGCATTAAGAGGGAATTATTGAGAGCTTGGGGTGCCATTAGAGGATTATAGATAGGGGAGGTAAGAGTAGGTATTTGATCCAAGTATTTTTAGTGAAGTGAAGTGGGAGCTTGAGTTGGTTTTTTTAGGAAAGAAGGGGGATTTATTTATTATTTAGGTTTTGGACACTATAAACTAAAATATTCAAAAGAAACAAACCATTCCCTGGTGTTTGACAAAGTGGAGTGTAAAAAATTATTTTATAAGGCCAATGGAAGAATATATTAAAATATTATCCTTTCTAATGTGGAGGTGAGCCACATTATTAAAGAAATGATTTTAAAATCATAAAGTATATTATAAATTTTTGAGGATTCACTAAGGATTTATAAAATAAGTACAAGAATAAAAAATCTCATTGATTTAATGGGAAAACATATATTGGGCATAGAATATGTAACGCCCAGACCCCAGCTACCCAGAGTTGGTGCACTACTTCGTAACATTGGCATGATCCCAAAAGATCAAGTCTCGAAACACCGATTAGTTTAGTAGCCTTAGAAACACTAGATACATTCATAATTCTTACATTACTTCATAAAGTAAAAAAACTACAGTAACAATGTCTCCATAGTCCACACCCATATCCTCTTTCGACTATCCCTACAGATCATTCATAAAATACTTCTTCACATCCTGGAAAATATTAAAACATTGAAAGGGGTGAGCTCAGATGCTCAGTAAGGATAAAAATATTGCGGAAGCTTTCATAAATAAATAGAAACATTTAAGGAAATGTATAACTAAAACAAAAGCCTTTTAAACTTGAAATTCAACATAATATAGCAAAAGTAAAATGAAGTAATGCCATTTACTTATTCACATGGATATTGTACTGGTCGAATAATCACATGCAATATCAATAACAACTTTCATAATGATGGAATGAATAATGCCAAACTATCATAACCATGTAGCCAAGGCCTCATTCCAAGCCCATAAATAAGATTTTGTCAAGGCCTCCTGCCAAGACACTAGTTTGTCTCATGAGACCTACCGATGCATCGAGGAGCTATAGCGGGCTCCACCCGTCACTTATTAAGTCCAATGCATTCCTCATATGAACAGGTTTAAACATATCATAAACCATAACATAATTGTATCATATAAAATGTGCATAAAGGAAACATAAGATTTCCACACTTCAATCATAAGATATCAATACAACACATTGATATAATAAAAACATTATCAAAACCATTTTCAATACCAAAATAAAAGAAAAGTAAAACATGGTATTTATTTTTCATTTAAAAAAAAGTTATGGCTTATAGAGGAAGCCGAAACTCAAATAATAGTCATGGCGGTGGAGAAGTCATTGTCACTGAATACGTAAGAAAAAACATTCCTTATGTCATTTCGTAAAAACTCTTCGTATAAAAATATTAATTTTGAATAAATGTACAAGTAAAAGGGGTTTATACACCATATAAATGATAGTTGTGTATAAAACAAAATATGCCTCAATGAAAGGATATTAAGACGAAGTCCTTACAAAGATCATTTTTAAAATAAAATAGATCTATTATGTGTATTTACTATAAGTACACATAAGGAAAGTACAAATATAGGATAGGACATAATAATATCATGACATAATTTGAAAGTAGGAGATTAACCCAATGAATGGAAATTGGGTTAAGAAGTTCTCTTACCTCGTGTACGACTTGACTCGACCACTCATTAACCTCCTAAATAATAAACTAGAGTTAATATATACCTGATTGAGAAAATTTTTCAATTTCATTATTCCTTTTATATCACTTATTACCATGTTATGAATATTATGCAATCATTTAAGTTAATAACGGTCGTTTTGTCGATCTTAGGCACTTGAGTCAAAAATAAAATTCTTATAATTACACTTTGTTCATGTGGTAAAATATCAATTATATCCATAATTATATTCATGATTTATATATCATATACATCATATATATCTAGTTTATAAATTCATTTATAATATTACATAACATTTAGAGGTAAGAAATGAAATGCGCCGTCCATGGAGACGGTAAGCCGTACGTACGCATGAACACTACTTTCATTTCTATTTAGTATTAAATGGAATGAGGTTATAATTATATAAAGGTATAATATAATTCCAGTATAATATAATGTATAATACCATTTACTCTATCCTTTATACATCCCACATATGGCATTAACGATTCAAATTACTTTGAGGGGGCGGTAGTCCACATTTCCTAAAATGAAATTATCGCGTTTACCCATAATGGAAATCTTAAAGGTTTGACATAAATAAAAAATACAAAATAATAAGGAAAAAAACATAATATATATCATATATAAAAATAGTGTCATCATAATGGCCACTATTAGAGGTGTTAAAAGAATATTGAACAATCATCGTTTCGTGAGGCAATATTTCGCCACCCACAGAAACAGTATGTTCTTTAACCATTAGACGAAGGTGTGTGTAAGTGTAAATAAAATGCTTCTCATAAAAAATTCCTAGTATATTGAAGATACTTGTTTAGTTACAAAATAACGTAATAAAAAGAGTTTAAGGGGTTGGAGAAGCAAAATAAAACAAAATAACATAAAAGAATACATTAACTTAAAATCGGGTAACTCTTTTTGATTTGAGACAAAGGCTTCCTTGGGAATAATTCTGCCCAAAGTGAGGCTTCTAAGAGTAAGAGAGGGATGTTTGGAGAGTATTTGGGCAGAGGTTGGCCGAGCCAAATGTCTTGAAAGTATGAATAAGGTGGTAGTGGTGGGGGCCTTTTATAAGAGGAGAGGAGGGGCACTCTTGGAAACTCATGAAATGTTACATTATTATGAAGTGATTTTCGGATTACAAAGGTCCAAAAATGATATATTTAGAGGCTAAGGTGATAAGGGTTCGAAATATGCTCATACAATTGGTTTTGGACAAGTTTAAACCTTATATTTTACATTATATTTTTATTTTATTTAAATCGTTAATTAATGAGGTAATCGCTGCATCATGATTGTGTAATAAAATATTTAATTTATTTAATGTCTAAAAATTCGACAAAAATTACCATGATGTAGTAAATCATTTTATCTTTCAAATGAATATTTATGGTCAAAAATATAACTTATATAACCCCATTTAATAATTGTTCTAGTAAAACAACACATGTTTGTGACAATTTTATTTTTACATTAAATAACAAGTTTTTAATGTCATTTTCCTACCAAAGTGGCTCCATGGGGTCCCCAAGTTGACCCATGGATTTTCTTGGTCGGAAATGACTCATCCAATAGGGGTAGGACATGTGTAAAGGTATTTTCATATTTTTATAATATCATTTTTAACTTAAATGTCACTAATTACCTTTAATCGCGATTAATTAAACTTAAAAGTTACTATTCACCAAAAAATTATTTTTATCCCATTGAACAACATTTTTCTTCCTAATGAAAACCATGTATGTAGGATTTTTGAAAATCAAAACACAGAAGTTGTAATGTTTCATTTAAACGAAAAATCAGTTTTCTAACTACCACTTAGTGGTTTCACTATTCATCAAAAATTGAAGTTTTTCAGAACAATGCCAAAATTTCACCCTAAGCTATAATTGATATTCCGAATTCAAAAATGAATTCTATTTTAAAAAATTCCAAACATATAAGTTGCATTAATTAATTTTATAATTAATTCCCGCTGTCACAACAAATAGCGTGTTTTTAAGAAACAATATATATCAAAAGATTGACAATTGTTTATGTCCAATTTCAAAGTGAAATTAATTCTAATGAACACCATTGGATAAAATGGTAAAAATATATTCTAATTATAATTTAAAACCACTCAATAGTATAATTTATCACTATAAATTATTTTGATTAAAAATGTTGTTTTTATGTATTTTTCACTATTCCTAGAAAATTGGATGTTCTCAGAAAATTACAAAAAATTCAACTTAGGATAATTTCGATATTACGAATACAAAAAATGAAGTGAATTTTGAAATATAAAATTTATATAATTTCAAAAAGTGGGTATTACAATTCATAACTACTACTTCGATTGGTCGCGGTGTGTTAGAATATCGAACCTGCGTACAATGCAAGCTATTGCATTATTGAAAGAGAAGCGTATCGTGGAAGCTCGGGGTGTTAAATTCTACCCTCCTTCAATAAATTGTGTCCTCGCAATTTGAAATTTTTATTTGAAAATAAAAGGTTGAAAATAAAAAATACCTTCGTGGAAAACCCACATCGGAAATAAGGTTAATAAAAATATAATATTAAAAGAAGAAAGAGAAGTACAAAGGTCACCTGAGATAGCCCATACTAGGATTCTATGAAAATATAGATATGGAAGAAAACAAACCAGCAAGGTCTGATGGAGAGTTGTAGAAAACAGGATTATGAGACAGTTAATAATAAGAAAATCACAAACTTGTGATTGGTTAAACGATCATTGAATCCCCAGTTGGAAAATTTAACCGGCAACGTTTTTGTTTTAAGTTACCTTTCATAGAGTTGAGGAATTTATTTAAGATATTTACTAAGAATGTAAGGAAATATACTTACTTTTCGTGTAGACTTTCATTCTTTAAATTTTTTTTACCACAAACCCATCTTTCACTCCAAATGGTAACAAAACTCAAAAATATTCTATTTATCCTAATTGCATAAGGATATAAATATTACCATATACCATTTAGATTAGGAAAACTATTTTTAGATAACCAGGGGCTTCCTGTAGGATAGTGGTAGGTAATAAATTCCTGTCACACTGTGGTTGTGGGTTCAATTCCTAAAGCTTTGTCCGACGCGACAGTTTATGCCCTACCCTGCAGGTTGTCCTTTTCCTAAAACTATAGTATTGTAACATTCAAAAAATAATCTTTATAAATGTTTTAACCTTAAAGAATACTATCCAAAGTTCAACTTAATCCATTCCAAACTTTATAGTTATCCAAAATACCTCCGTCCAAACTTTCTCTAAAAGGTCCTTAAATTCCAAAATCAATTGTAACATTAAATTCCCTAAACAAAGTAATGTTTCTATTATTGTCACATACTAAAAATATGATTTCCTTCATCATATTAAAACCTTAATTATAACAACAAGTGCTTCAGTACAATCCTTATATATATCACATTATTTTTATAACCAGAATATAATCCTTGATTCCAAAAGAACCAATACATTAATTATTCCACTTCAACTATAGTAACAGCATAAGATTGTCCTTGATCCCTTGGCCTCTTCTGAGGTAAGTTCCCCTGACTCTTAGGACATTCATTTGCATAATGTCCCATCTCTCTACAATTATATAATTCCACATTGAAATCAACATTCTCTCCCTTGAAATCACGAGCTTGGTGGCCTTTTTCACCACACTTGTAACAGACTCCCATTCCCTTCAAGAAAGTACCTGGGTGTTTCTTTCCACATTTACTGCAGGACTGATATTCAACTCTTCCCTTCTTCCCCTAATTTCCATTTCTAGATTGATCAGAAGATCTCTTCTTTTCTTACATTGCTTTAAAGTCATAAGACTTAGAGAATTCCTTTTCTATCTTGATAGCACACGAGACAATATCTTCGTATGACGATAAGGTTTGTGAGACTAATGCTTGATGGAGAAATGGTTTTAACCCATCAAAGAAATGATCAATCTTACTTCTTGGGTTACGTATATAATCTGCAACATGCCTCACTAACCTTGTAAAGTTAGCCTCATACTTTGCGACATTCTCATCCTCCTTTTGTCTCAGACTCAGAAATTGGCTTTCCATATCTTCTCGATGGTCACGAGGAAGATATTTTTCTAAGAAAAGCTCTTTGAACTCCCTCCATTCCATATTCGATACTTTATCATCTTCTTTTGTGTTTTGAATCAGCGACCACCACTGATCGACATCTCCAGTGAGGCGGTAAACGGCCATGACAACCTTCTCTCTTTCGCTACTCCCCAAGGCATGGAATATTTTCTCTAAAGAGTTTATCCATTGCTCAGCTACTAATGGATTAGTACCCCCATTAAATGTTTGTGGTTTTTGCCTCATGAAGTGGTCTAACATTGATCATCCATGTTGTGGATCAGGGTGCTCCATACGAGTAAGGTTATTATTCATAACCTGGGTGAGTTGTCCCAGTATGGTAATAAGTTGATCAACACCAGTTGTATCTCCAGCTCCACAATAATTATCTTGAGAAGGAGGGAAATCCCTACACGGAGTGCGTGCATTGATACAGTTTCCATTTCTCCCACTAGGTGCCATTTCTAAACAATGGCATAAACTAGATTACTTTATGAATTAAAATACATAATTCCATACTTGTAAAACACTTAACCTAAATTGAACTATTTATGGATATAATCCATAATCATAAAAATTTTTTCTTTGAGGAATTATTTACTCATAATCCCTTCATAATTATTTGTAAATAAAATGATAATTATCCTAAGCATATCCCCCGGGAGTGTCGTAACCAAGAGTGCAACAAGGCCCGTTGTCGTGAACCAACTCCCGTTCGAGTCTAGCTCAAAGCGGTGTTTTCGGGTTTTACCCCTAGGTACATCTGTCCTAGAGCCGCCTCTACCTACTTGTATCCAGACAGGGATGTATTGCTCAGAAAACTCACAAAATATCTATAATACCAAAATTCTAGGAAGTTATTCTATACTAATCCTCAAAGTCTATCTTTGGGCTATGTGCTCTAATCAGAGTTTATCTAAATATAGCTTCAAAGGTTAGTACTAAACTGTCTCTGATACCAACTGTAACACCCAGACCCCAGCTACCCAGAGTGGGTGCATTACTTCGTAACATTGGCAAGTTCACAAAAGATCAAGTCTCAAAAGACAGATTAGTTTAGTAGAATGGGAAACACTAGATACATTCATAAGTCTTACATTACTTCATAAAGTAAAAAAAACTAAAATAACAAAGTCTCCATAGTCCACACCCATATCCTCTTCTGACTATCCCTGCAGATCATTCATAAAATACTTCTTCACGTATTGGAAAATATTAAAACATTGAAATGGGTGAGCTTAGATGCTCAGTAAGGATAACAATATTGCGGAAGCTTTCATAAATAAACATAAACATTTAAGGCAATGTATAACTAAAACAAAAGCCTTTTAAAGTTGAACTTAAACATAATATAGAAAAAGAAAAATGTAGTAATTCCATTTACTTATTCACATGGATATTCTACTGGTCGAATAATCACATGCAATATCAATAACCACTTTCATAATGATGGAATGCATAATGCCAGACTCTCATAACCATGTAGCCAAGGCCTCGTGCCAAGAACACAAATAAGATTTTGTCAAGGCTTCATGCCAAGACACTAGTTTGTATCATGAGACCTACTGATGCATCGAGGAGTTATAGCGGGCTCCACCCGTCACTTATTAAGTCCAACACATTCCTCATATGAATAGGTTTAAACATATCATAAACCATAACATAATTGTATCACATAAAATGTGCATAAAGGAAACATAATATTTCCACACTTTGATCTCATGATATCAATACAACACATTGATATAATAAAAACTTTTGCAAAACCATTTTCAATACCAAAATAAAAGAAAAGTAAAACATGGTATTTATTTTTCATTTTAAAAAAAGTTATGGATTATAGAGGAAGCCGAAACTCAATTAATAGTCACGACGGCGGAGAAGTCATTGTCACTGAATATGTAAGAAAAAAACATTCCTTTTGTCGTTTAGTAAAAACGCTTCATATAAAAAGATTCCTTTTGAATAAAAGTACAAGTCCAAGGGGTTTATACACCGTATAAATGAAAGTTGTGTATAAAACCAAATATGCCTCAATGAAAGGAGATTGAGACGAAGTCCTTATAAAGATAATTTTTTAAATAAAATAGATCTATTATTTTTATTTACTATATGTACACATAAAGAAACTACAAATACAGGATTGGACATAATAATATCATGACATAATTTGAAAGTAGGAGATTAACCCAAAGAATGGTAATTGGGTTAAGAAGTTCCCTTACCTCGTGTCCGACTTGACTCGACTGCTCTCTAACCTCTTGAATAATAAACTAGAGTTAATATCTACCTGATTGAGAACCTTTTTCAGGTTCATTATTCTTTTTATATCACTTATTACTATGTTATGAACATTATGCAATTATTTAAGTTAATAAAGGTCGTTTTGTTGATCTTAGGCACTTGAGTCAAAAATAAACTTCTTATATTTACACTTTGTTCATGTGGTAAAATATCCATTATATCCATAATTATATTCATGATGTATATATCATATACATCATATATATCCAGTATATAAATTCATTTATAATATTACATAACATTTAGAGGTAAGAAATGAAATGCATCGTTCATGGAGACGGTAAGCCGTACGTACGCATGAACGCTACATTCATTTCTATTTAGTATTCAATGGAATGAGGTTATAATTATATAAAGGTATAATATAATTCTAGTTTAATATAATGTATAATAACATTTACTCCATCCTTTATACATCCCACATATGGCATTAACGATTCAAATCACTTTGAGGGGGCGGTAGTCCGCACTTCCTAAAATGAAATTAGCACGTTTACCATAATGGAAATCATAAAGAGTTGAAATAAATGAAAAATACATAATCATAAGGACAAAAACACAATATATATCATATATAAAAATATTTTCATCATAATTACCACCATTAGAGGTGTTAAAAGAATATTGAACAATCATCGTTTCGTGAGGCAATATTTCACCCCCCACAGAAACAGTATGTTCTTTAACAATTAGACGAAGGTGTGTGTAAGTGTAAATAAATTAATTCTAATAAAAACTTCCTCGTATATTTAAGATACTGGTGTTGTTACAAAAGAATGCAATAAAAATAGTTTAAGGGGTTGGAGAAGCAAAATAAAACAAAAGAACATAAAAGAAGACATTACCTTAAAATCAGGTAACTCTTTTTGATTTGAGCCAAAGGCTTCCTTGGGAAGACTTCTCCCCAATGTTAGGCTTCTAGGATTAAGAGAGGGAAGTTGGGAGAGTATTTGGGAAGATTTTGGCAGAGCCAAATGGCTTGAAAGTGTAAATAATGCGGTAGTGGTGGGGGCCTTTTATAAGAGGAGAGGAGGGGCACTCTTGGAAACTCATGAAATGTTACATTATTATGAAGTGATTTTCGGATTCCAAAGGACCCAAAATGATATATTTCTAGGATAAAGTGATAAGGGTTCGAAATATTCTCATCCAATTGGTTTTTTACAAGTGTAAACCTTATATTTTACATTATCTTTTCATTTTATTTAAATCGTTAATTAATGAGGTAATCGCTGCATCATCATTGTGTAATAACAAAATTAATTTATTTAATGTCTAAAAATTCTAAAACAATTAACCTGATGTAGGAAATCTTTTTAGCTTTCCAATTAATGTTTATGGTCAAAATTTGAACTTATATAACCCCATGTAATAATTTTTTTAGTAAAACAACAAATGTTTGTGACAATTTTATTTTTTACATTCAATAACAAGTTTTTAATGTCATTTTCCTACCAAAGTGGCTCCATGGGGTCCCCAAGTTGACCCATGGATTGTCTTGGTCGTCCATGACTCATCCAATAGGGTTAGGACAAGTGTAAAGGTATTTTCATAGTTTTATAATATCATTTTTACCTTAAATTTCACTAATTACCTTTAATCGCGATTAATTAAACTTAAACGTTACTATTCACCAAAAAATTATTTTTATCACATTGATCCACATTTTGCATCCTAATGACAACCATGTATGTAGGATTTTTGAAAATCAAAACACAGAAGTGGTAATGTTTCATTTAAACGAAAAAGCAGTTTTTTAACTACCACTTAGTGGTTTCACTATTCATCAAAAATTGAAGTTTTTCAGAACAATGCCAAAATTTCACCCTAATCAATAATTGATATTCCAAATACAAATATGATGTATATTTTAAAAAATTCCAAACATATAAGTTTCATTAATAAATTTTATAATTAATTCCCGTTGTCACTACAAATTGCGTGTTTTTAAGAAACAATATATATTAAAAGATTGACAATTGTTTATGTCCAATTTCAAAGTGAAATTAATTCTAATGAACACCATTGGATAAAATGGTAAAAATATATTCTAATTATAATTTAAAACAACTATATAGTAAAATTTATCACTATAAATTATTTTGATTAAAAAAGTTTTTTTTAAGTATTTTTCACTATTCATAGAAAATTGGAAGTTCTCAGAAAATTACAAAAAATTCAACTTTGGATAATTTAGATATTCCGAATACAAAAATGATGTCCATTTTGAAATATAAAATTTATATAATTTCAAATTGTGGGTATTAGTATTCATAACTACTACTTTTATTGGTCGCGGTGTGTTAGAATCTCGAACCTGCGTACAATGCAAGCTATTGCATTATTGAAAGAGAAGCGTATCGTGGAAGCTCGGGGTGTTACAGAATACCCACAATAGTTTTTATAAAATCATTTTTGGGTCATTATGATAACATAAAACACATATTTTGTAGAGACCCGAAGCTTGACATACATTGACATTACATTACTTTTGCGGAATACTTAGTACATAACAAAAACACACACACAAGGATCGTAATAGTTTAGTGTCTTTGGAAACTTGGAACATAATCTTCTAATCATGGTGAAATATCTTCAATATCTCCCATAAAGATCTTCCTTTTTTTACCTAAAACCTTTCTTTATATCCTGGGGAAAAGAAAACATAAAAGGGTGAGCTCAAATGCTCAGTAAGGGTATACAAAAGAAATAAAAATCATATCATATCTTTTTGAAAATCATAACCTGCAAAAGAGATCATAATATCTTAACATGGAACAAATCATAGAAGTGAAAATGAGATCACCATAATCATAACATGAAACTTGAAACTTTGTGGCATGCACACATAATCATGGAAAATCATTTCTTATTAGTCATGACTCATTGCCAAGACTATCTTAGTGGACAAAGTCCCTTTCTGAATCGAGTAACCCTCATTTCAGTCCTGTTTCACTGAACCGGTATAACCTACCGTTCCAGCCATGTCTATCTCATGAGATATAAAATCTTTACCCAATGCATTGGAGGGAGATATAGGTCCCACCCATCTCATAATGAAACCATTCTTATGTGTGCCACAAAATCATAAACCATACATCATAGCATAACCCATGTAATAAAAATGGGAATCTTAAACATCATGACATCATAAAACAGTTCATATAAGATAAAGGAATTCATAAAAATAATTCCATCACAACATGATCAAATCAATTTAATAATAGGGAGAAAAACATAACCCTTTATTATCTTAGATGGAAAATAATTTGATAAAACACTTGAACTCCATTCTTGAGGAAAATATCCTTTCTTCTTCAAAAACATTTTTCCTTTCATAACATGTCATACAACTTTAAAATAAAAGAAGTTGATTGAAAATAAACTTGAAAACTTATAAAGGAAGCTTCTTGGAAATAATGTTTTAAAAATCCATTCATGCCGTATAAGTTAAAAAAAACATTCTTCGTACTTTTGTCGAAAAAGTCAAAAAGTACCTCGTACGAAAAACGACAAAAGATTCCTTTCATTTCTTTTACTAAAAACTCACCGAAGGGTAAAAATGGGTTTAAACAATTGTAGGTGGATGGAAATAATATTACATATTTATGAAACATGGATGTGGATGATAAAATACACCCCAGTAAATACTTACGAATAAACAATCTCGGATAAAAATGAGATTGTGATATTTCCCTTACCTTAGGTCTGACTTGCTTTGTAAGTGTCCGAACCTCCTGTATAATGATTTAAATCATGTTATTGACTTATTCCAGAATCATATTCATTTTTATGATATCATATATGGTTCACATATGACATTATATTACCCGTTCTTTTGTAAATTCCATGTTAAAGAAGCGTTTTGGGTAAAATCGTTTCATTTATCTTAGGTGTTTTGACTTGTTGTTCTTGACATCATTATTACTTATATCATGATTTACTTACTTCCAGAATATAAAATACGATTTATATATCATATATATTCAGTATATATATATATATAATAGATAGATAAATAAAATGAAAAACATCGTTCATGGAGACGGTAGTCCGTACGTACGCATGAACGCTGTTTTACTTTCCTTATTGTCTTGAAATGGAAGTAAGTAGATGACATACATATATATATATACATAAATCCAGTAGCTTTATAATTTCATATATTTCATTATTATTTCTTATATATACTTTATAATCATTCTTAAATGGTTAACATGGAGAATGAATCTCATCGCGTCGTGGAGACGGTAGTCCGTACGTACGCACGAGCGATGATATCATTTCTATAAATATTGAACTGAATTGGAGTGGATTATACAATATATCAGAATCAATATGATGTTGTAATAACTATGTATAGTTATTCTTTACACCATTATACCCATCCATGTAAGGTGGTGGTGGAAAATAGATTACACCACGGCGTGGAGACGGTATTCCGTACGTACACACGCGCGGTGATTTCTTTTTCCGTAGGATGGATAGATGGTGAAATAGGGTTGTTTCATACTTATAATAACATATCAGTATATGAGTGATACTGATGTTATTACTTCATAATGAAACAACCTAAGAAGAAGAAGTGGAAGAAGAAATAAAGATGAAAGAATTGGTAACGGTAATTACCTCTTCTTTGAAGTGCCTCTTTGAGACCTCCTCTTAGGGCACTAAAATTGGTCTTTGATGAAGACCAGAACCTCTAGGATGTTTCTAGGGAAGTGGAGAAGAGATTTGGTCAGGGTTTGGCCGAGCTTGAGAGCTCAAATTGGTGTGAGGAGGAGGGGGAGGAGGTGTCCTTTTATAGGGGAGGAGAGGGGCACCTTAGGAATTCTTAAAAATATTAATTTATAATAAATCTAACCCCACTTAAAAACCTCCAAAAATGACTCGTATTCGAAGCTTAGATGAGATAGGGTTGTAATCGCATCAACCAATCAAATTTAGACATGTTTGGATCTTATTTTAAACCTTATCAATTAGATTTTACTCTAAGTTAAATAATTTAACTTTTACCGTGTCTTTTTGTTTTCTTTCACTATATGGCTAATACACTTACTATAACATGCCAAACGAACCCCAAATTGTTTATTATTAATATATATATCCTTATCTAAGTCATTTGGCCGAACCTTATATTTTTAGTAATAAAATAACAATTAATAATATAATATTTGATTTAAAAACTATTTTGTGTCAATTTTGACACTATTTGATATATGATTTTTGAGAAAGTCATAACAGAATTAAATTTTCGAACCAAGTTGATTAAATCAACATTAATATATCATAGTAACCTAGAAAATTATTGGAATTCATAAAAATTCTCAAATTACATTTATTATGGTGTTTATAACATCAATTATGTCAATATTTCATAAATAAGTTAATTACTGCATCATCTTTGTGTCATAAATTAATTACATTATTTGATGTCTAAAAATTACAAATAAAATACCATTATGTAGGAAATATTTTTAGCTTTCTAGTGAATATTTATAGTCGAATTTATCTTATGTATGACCCCATATTAAAAATGATGTACTTATTAAACTTTGATTTAAACTATTTTAACCATTCTTTAAATAAATTAAAATAAATGTCCTAATCTAATCCAAGTGGGCCTAAATGGTCATATTTTATTCCTAAGTTTGTTTTTGGTCGAATTACACTTGTCCAATAGAATTAGGACATGTGTTAGGGTAATATTGATATCATATTTACCCTTAGTTACCCTATTTACTATTAACCGCGGTAAAAATAGTAAAAAGTTACTATTCACCAAAAAATTATTTTTATCTCATTGAACCACATTTTACTTACTGATATCAACCGTGTCTGTCGGATTTTTGAAATTCCATTCACAGAAGCGGTAAAATTATGTTTTATGAAAAATTCATTTTTTTAACTACCACTTAGTAGTTTCACTATTCATCAAAAAATGAAGGTTTTCAGAAAAATGCCAAAATTTCATCCTAAGCTATATTTCATATTCCGAATTCAAAAATGAAGTCTATTTTACCAAATTCATAACATAGAAGTTGAATTAATTAATTTCATAATTAAATCCCGCTGTTAAGACAAATAGCGTGTTTTTAAGAAACAATTTCTATCAAAAGATTGACACTTGTTTATGTCTGGTTTAAATGTGAAATTACAACCAATGACCAACATTGAATTAAATTGTAAAAATATATTCTAAATATACTTTAAAACCACTCAAATTAATAATTTATCACTATTAATTATTTCGATTAAAAAAGTTGTTTTTTAATTATAATTAATAATTTTCACTATTCATCAGAATATGAAAGTTATCCGAAAAGTACCAAAATTTCACCTTAGGCTAAATTCGATACTCCGAATCCAAAAATGAAGTTCATTTTGAAATATAAGATTTACAGAATTTTAAAAAGTGGTTATTACTATTCATAACGGCTAGTTTTAATAATATTTTAATAGCATATCGTTGTTTAGTGAAACTCGTTATTGCGTACTACACACGCTATCGAGGAAGGTCGCGATTTCGTGTATGCAAGGTAAGTCAAGGATGCATGTTGTGCAAGCTCCTTTTGGTGTAGCGTACAACACAAGACATTAGTGAAATAAAAAGAATATTTTTCATAAAATCTCGGGCTGTTACATTCTACCCCCCTTAAAATGAATTTCGCCCTCAAAATTCGTCGGGGTTATAAATTGTTTACTATTCGAAAGTTTCTTTAATAGAAACCCACATCGTAAAAAGGAATACCAAAACCAATCTTTAAAAACGAAAGTATGAAACATAACGGTTACCCAAATAAACTAATCACTGGGTTTCCACATAGGTGAAAATATGGATATGGAAGAAAAATCTAACCATCATGTTCTGATGGAGAGTGGTAGAGAACATGGCTATGGAAAAGCCAAAAATCACAAATCCATAAATTTGTGACGATCTAAGGTACCATCCGATTCATCAGGTATAAGATCACTAGGACAACATTTTTGGTTCTCAAGATCATTTCCCTAAAGTTAATGAAATTGGAATTAGAAGAAATAATTTCGTGATTTTGGTATAGTCTCACCGTTTGTCGTTCTTTGGACAATTTCCACTTCATCTCTTAAAGAAATGAAGTTGAATTTGTCATTCATGATGTGTTAGCAGATCATGTGATAGAATGATGGGTCATAGCATCTGTCTCAAACAAAAGGTTAGAAAAGTTATCAAAAAAAATACATAAGTCCATCTATAGTGAGATTAATCATATATTGTTCCTAAAATGAACTTATACTTCACATATCATACTGCTTAATATAATAAAACTAGTTTCTACTAAACAGGGACTTCCTGTAGGTCAGTGGTAGGCAATAAAGGCCAGTCGCACTTCGGTTGTGGGTTCGATTCCCACAGCCTTGTCCGAAGCGATGGGCTGTCGCCCGTCCTGCAGGTTGTACTTTTTCTAAAACTATATTACTATAACATCCCATCAATAATATCAACATAATCCATTCCAATCTTTAGGCTTACCCATAATACTGTAGTCCACTCTCATAACATAGTGAAAACGATTACCAGAGATTTAATACCATCGTTGATCCCCATATATCATAAGATATGTTTTGTTGGTCACATTCCAAACATTCAAAGTCCTTAATCATGTATTCGCTTGAATACCTTAGTGAAAACATGAATGCAGTTAAAAGTTAACACTCTCCACATACCAAAATCCTCAAAATTCTATATACTCAAACCATGATATCACTTAGTCCTTATATCAATCATGAGCTCATGAATACTGTTAAACATTTCATTTTCTCGTTTTCCCTTCATTATGCGCATAATATCTCAATCACTTTGAATACCACATTAGACCAATACATAAATATTCCAATATTCTATGATACAATATTATTTTGGAATCCCATTACATAAACACTTAATCATTCCACCACATCGTTGTCATATTCAACATTGCCAATAGTGATCGCATGTGACTTCCCTTTGTCCTTTGCCTTAAGCGGTTTCTCATGTCGATCATCACTAACCCTTGGATTAGGGCATTTATTAGCATAATGCCCCATTTCATTGCACTTGAAGCATTGAAGTGTTGGTTGTGCGTTTTCTGCAGTATTTGCTTTATTCACTTCATTAGAATCCGTTTTTTCCATTACTTCGACACTCAGCTGCTCGATGACCTTCTTTTCCACACTTAAAACATTTTTTAGTCCCTTTAAGACAATCTCCACCATGCTTCTTTCCACACTTTGTGCATAAGGAAACATTCATCTTCTTTTCACCATTATTCTGAGATTTCTCCTTGAACTCTATCTTTCGTTTCTTGTCAAAACCATGAGATGGATATGTAACACCAACTTCCATTTCTACCTTGATAGCACAACGCACAATTTCTTCATAGCTACTGAAGTCTCTTATAGCTAATGCCCTTCGAAGACTTGGTTTTAAGCCACTGAAAAATCGATCAACTTTACTTTCAGGTTGGATGATAATACCAGAAGCGTACCTTGCAAGTCTTGTAAAATTTGCTTCATAGTTACCAATAGATTCATCATCCCTTTGATTCAGTTCAAGAAACTCTTTCTCCATCTTTGTTCGGAGAATACGGGGGAAGTACTTATTGAAAAATAAGTTCTTGAACTCGTCCCATTCCATGGACTCAATTTCATCTCTTGGCCTCGTATTCTTGATAAGATTCCACCATTGATCAGCTTCACCTTCCAAACGATATACTGCTAAAATGACTTTATCATGTTCAGAACATTGAAGAACTGAAAATATCTTTTCAGTGGTGCTGATCCATTGTTCAGAAACAAGTGGATCGGAAGTCCCACTGAAAGAAGGTGGAAGTTGCCTCATGAAGGACTCAATAGAATATTGTTCCCTTCTCTGCTCATTTGGATGTCCAGAATGATTCATAGCTTGTGTAAGTATAGCAATAAGATTTTGCACTCCATCTCCCATAACATTTGTTTGTTCAGGAGGGAAATCATTGCATTGTCCATTGCATTGATCAACACGGTTCCTTCGGGTTCCAGCCATTGTCTAAAACCCAAAAAGAATAGCGTGAGAGGCAAAAATCATGCTAGGGAAAACAACATAATAAAGGGGGAGTACCTTGAACATCTAACATCTTAGGTTTAATTCTATGATCGTTAGCGTAGTTCTATTACTATAACCTATACGTATACTTAACCTTAGGGACATCCCTAGACATACCTTAGAAATATCTCTAGGGATCTCACTAACGTTTTCGCATCCTAGTTTCCAAAGGTTGACTAAACCTTTCCTCTGATACCAACTGTAGAGACCCGAAGCTTGACGTACATTGACATTACATTACTTTTGCGGAATACTTAGTACATAACAAAAACACACACACAAGGATCGTAATAGTTTAGTGTCTTTGGAAACTTGGAACATAATCTTCTAATCCTGGTGAAAGATCTTCAATATCTCCCATAAAGATCTTCCTTTTTTTTTACCTAAAACCTTTCTTTATATCCTGGGGAAAAGAAAACATAAAAGGGTGAGCTCAAATTCTCAGTAAGGGTATACAAAAGAAATAAAAATCATATCATATCTTTTTGAAAATCATAACCTGCAAAAGAGATCATAATATCTTAACATGGAACAAATCATAGAAGTGAAAATGAGATCACCATAATCATAACATGAAACTTGAAACTTTGTGTCATGCACACATAATCATGGAAAATCATTTCTTGTTAGTCATGACTCATTGCCAAGACTATCTTAGTGGACAAAGTCCCTTTCTGAATCGAGTAACCCTCGTTTCAGTCCTGTTTCACTGAACCAGTATAACCTACCATTCGAGCCATGTCTATCTCATGAGATATAAAATCTTTACCCAATGCATTGGAGGGAGATATAGGTCCCACCCATCTCATAATGAAACCATTCTTATGTGTGCCACAAAATCATAAACCATACATCATAGCATAACCCATGAAATAAAAATGGGAATCTTAAACATCATGACATCATAAAACAGTTCATATAAGATAAAGGAATTCATAAAAATAATTCCATCACAACATGATCAAATCAATTTAATAATAGGGAGAAAAACATAACCCTTTATTATCTTAGATGGAAAATAATTTTGATAAAACACTTGAACTCCATTCTTGAGGAAAATATCCTTTCTTCTTCAAAAACATTTTTCCTTTCATAACATGTCATACAACTTTAAAATAAAAGAAGTTGATTAAAAATAAACTTGAAAACTTATAAAGGAAGCTTCTTGGAAATAATGTTTTAAAAATCCATTCATGCCGTATAAGTTAAAAAAAACATTCTTCGTACTTTTGTCGGAAAAGTCAAAAAGTACCTCGTACGAAAAACGACAAAAGATTCCTTTCATTTCTTTTACTAAAAACTCACCGAAGGGTAAAAATGGGTTTAAACAATTGTAGGTGGATGGAAATAATATTACATATTTATGAAACATGGATGTGGATGATAAAATACACCCCAGTAAATACTTACGAATAAACAATCTCGGATAAAAATGAGATTGTGATATTTCCCTTACCTTAGGTCTGACTTGCTTTGTAAGTGTCCGAACCTCCTGTATAATGATTTAAATCATGTTATTGACTTATTCCAGAATCATATTCATTGTTATGATATCATATATGGTTCACTTATGACATTATATTACCCGTTCTTTTGTAAATTCCATGTTAAAGAAGCGTTTTGGGTAAAATCGTTTCATTTATCTTAGGTGTTTTGACTTGTTGTTCTTGACATCATTATTACTTATATCATGATTTACTTACTTCCAGAATATAAAATACGATTTATATATCATATATATTCAGTATATATATATATATATATAATAGATAGATAAATAAAATGAAAAACACCGTTCATGGAGACGGTAGTCCGTACGTACGCATGAACGCTGTTTTACTTTCCTTATTGTCTTGAAATGGAAGTAAGTAGATGACATACATATATATATATACATAAATCCAGTAGCTTTATAATTTCATATATTTCATTATTATTTCTTATATATACTTTATAATCATTCTTAAATGGTTAACATTGAGAATGAATCTCATCGCGTCATGGAGACGGTAGTCCGTACGTACGCACGAGCGATGATATCATTTCTATAAATATTGAACTGAATTGGAGTGGATTATACAATATATAAGAATCAATATGATGTTGTAATAACTATGTATAGTTATTCTTTACACCATTATACCCATCCATGTAAGGTGGTGGTGGAAAATAGATTACACCATGGCGTGGAGACGGTATTCCGTACGTACACACGCGCGGTGATTTCTTTTTCCGTAGGATGGATAGATGGTGAAATAGGGTTGTTTCATACTTATAATAACATATCAGTATATGAGTTATACTGATGTTATTACTTCATAATGAAACAACCTAAGAAGAAGAAGTGGAAGAAGAAATAAAGATGAAATAATTGGTAACGGTAATTACCTCTTCTTTGAAGTGCCTCTTTGAGACCTTCTCTTAGGGCACTAAAATTGGTCTTTGATGAAGACCAGAACCTCTAGGATGTTTCTAGGGAATTGGAGAAGAGATTTTGGCAGGGTTTGGCCGAGCTTGAGAGCTCAAATTGGTGTGAGGAGGAGGGGGAGGAGGTGTCCTTTTATAGGGGAGGAGAGGGGCACCTTAGGGATTCTTAGAAATATTAATTTATAATAAATCTAACCCCACTTAAAAACCTCCAAAAATGACTCATATTCGAAGCTTAGATGAGATAGGGTTGTAATCTCATCAACCAATCAAATTTAGACATGTTTGGATCTTATTTTAAACCTTATCAATTAGATTTTACTCTAAGTTAAATAATTTAACTTTTACCGTGTCTTTTTGTTTTCTTTCACTATATGGTTAATACACATACTATAACATGCCAAACGAACCCCAAATTGTTTATTATTAATATATATATCCTTATCTAAGTCATTTGGCCGAACCTTAGATTTTTAGGAATAAAATAACAATTAATATTATAATATTTGATTTAAAAACTATTTTGTGTCAATTTTGACAATATTTGATATATGAGTTTTGTGAAAGTCATAACAGAATTAAATTTTCCAACCAAGTTGATTAAATCAACATTAATATATCATAGTAACCTAGAAAATTAGTGGAATTCATAAAAATTCTCAAATTACATTTATTTTGGTGTTTATAACATCAATTATGTCAATATTTCATAAATAAGATAATTACTGCATCATCTTTGTGTCATAAATTAATTAACTTATTTGATGTCTAAAAATTACAAATAAAATACCATTATTTAGGAAATCGTTTTAGCTTTCTAGTGAATATTTATAGTCGAATTTATCTTATGTATAACCCCATATTAAAAATGATGTACTTATTAAACTTTGATTTTAACTATTTTAACCCTTCTTTAAATAAATTAAAATAAATGTCCTAATCTAATCCAAGTGGGCCTAAATGGTCATATTTTATTCCTAAGTTTGTTTTTGGTCGAATTACACTTGTCCAATAGAATTAGGACATGTGTTAGGGTAATATTGATATCATATTTACCCTTAGTTACCCTATTTACTATTAACCGCGGTAAAAAT
Source organism: Viscum album (assembly GCA_963277665.1). Taxonomy (NCBI): domain Eukaryota; kingdom Viridiplantae; phylum Streptophyta; class Magnoliopsida; order Santalales; family Viscaceae; genus Viscum; species Viscum album. The sequence continues at coordinate 1,178,230,204 of OY728139.1, forward strand.
AGTAAAAAGTTACTATTCACCAAAAAATTATTTTTATCTCATTGAACCACATTTTACTTACTGATATCAACCGTGTCTGTCGGATTTTTGAAATTCCATTCACAGAAGCGGTAAAATTAAGTTTTATGAAAAATTCAGTTTTTTAACTACCACTTAGTAGTTTCACTATTCATCAAAAAATGAAGGTTTTCAGAAAAATGCCAAAATTTCATCCTAAGCTATATTTCATATTCCGAATTCAAAAATGAAGTCTATTTTACCAAATTCATAACATAGAAGTTGAATTAATTAATTTTATAATTAAATCCCGCTGTTAAGACAAATAGCGTGTTTTTAAGAAACAATTTCTATCAAAAGATTGACACTTGATTATGTCTGGTTTAAATGTGAAATTACAACCAATGACCAACATTGAATTAAATTGTAAAAATAAATTCTAAATATACTTTAAAACCACTAAAATTAATAATTTATCACTATTAATTATTTCGATTAAAAAAGTTGTTTTTTAATTATAATTAATAATTTTCACTATTCATCAGAATATGAAAGTTATCCGAAAAGTACCAAAATTTCACCTTAGGCTAAATTCGATACTCCGAATCCAAAAATGAAGTTCATTTTGAAATATAAGATTTACAGAATTTTAAAAAGTGGTTATTACTATTCATAACGGCTAGTTTTAATAATATTTTAATAGCATATCGTTGTTTAGTGAAACTCGTTATTGCGTACTACACACGCTATCAAGGAAGGCCGCGATTGCGTGTATGCAAGGTAAGTCAAGGATGCGTGTTGTGCAAGCTCCTTTTGGTGTAGCGTACAACAAAAGACATTAGTGAAATAAAAATAATATTTTTCATAAAATCTCGGGCTGTTACATATTTCATTTATGTGGTATTTAAATTTATCCAAAAATTCGAATGTTTCAGAAAATTTTTAAAAATTCACCATTCGGTAACATCACCCGGGTGGTAATCTCTATTAACATTAACTTCTTCCATTGGCGATTCCATTCAAGAATAAAATGTTGAAGATCTTATTAGGGTCGGTCAAGAGTTAAGCCCGATGATGTGACCAACTTTATAAGCTCCAATAAATTAGATTTTTATGGCCCGAGTCTATTGGATGAGGTCATCCAATCTTTTTTCTATGTCGAAAGGATTCTTTTTTTTAAAACCTTATATTTATATCAGTAGTGCGATTAATTTTAAATGGCTATATTATCAATGATAATTATACTTAACAATCATTTAATCCCAATAAAAAGAGTGCATGTGTTTTCTATAAGACATTAAAAGGAATGGAATTTTATTCATAAAAGATCAGGTTATTGCAACATTGACCCCTTAAGAAATGTCGACCTTGAAATTTCCATTTCGCACACTAAAATAGATGAGGGTAACTCTACCTCATGAATTACTCCAGTTCCCATGTTTCTTATTCATACTCATGGATTCTCCACAAAACATCTATGTGGGACATTATCTTATTTTGTAGAACTTTTTCACTATGATATAATATTTTCACAGGCTTCTCTTCACAGGAGATGTAATTATCCAATGGTACCACCTTTGGATTGAGTACATATGATGGGTCTGGTATGTACATCCTCAAGAGTGATACATGGAATACATAATGTACTTGAGACAAGTTCGTTGGGAGTGATAGTGGATAGTCCACTTCTCTAATGCGATCAAGGATATTAAAAGGGTTGATTTACCTTGGACTAAGATTTACCTTATTCCCAAATCACACCACTATCTTCCATTGTGATATATAGAGGAATACCATGTCTCCAACATCAAACTCTAGGTCTCGTCAATGATTTTTAGCATAACTATTTTTTCGACTCGGAGTTGCTTTAATGTGCTTCTAGATGGTCCTAACCTTGTCCACCATTTCTTCGACCATTTCTAGAACTAGAATTTTTTTCTCCCCAACATCATTTAAAAATTATAGTGTTCTGCACCTCTTCCCATAAAGGGCTTCATAAGGATCTGTTTAGATGCTTGAGTGGAAACTATTGTTGTAAGAGAACTCATCTAGAGAAAGATGTTGATCACATCCTCCTTTAAAGTTCATTTATGATGATATCAACATGTACTCAAGTGTTTGGATAGTCAGCTTAGACTGGACATCAGTTTGAGGATGATAAGCTGTACTAATGTTTATCTCAGTATTCAGAGCATGTTAGAGGCTCTTCCAGAACATAGAGGTGATTCTTGGATATCGATTAGATATATTCAATAGTGGTACTCCATGAAGCCATACCACATCTCTTATGCATATCCATGTTGGTTGATCTAATTTGAAATCCTCTTGAATTGTAATGAAGTGTACAGTCTTTGTAAGACAATCAACAACAACCAAGAGAAAATTTATTCCATTGGATGTATTTGGAATTCTAGTGATGAATTCCATAGTGATGTTTTCCCATTTATATGTTGGTATGGGTAATGGTTTCATTATCGGATTAGACTTATTCCTCTCCGACTTCATTTTCTAACATACCAAGCACATTGATCTATACTCAATTATATCTTTCTTCATGTTATCACACAAATAATGCTCTTGGATATTTTGATACATCTTTGTGTTTCTTGGGTGAATGGAGAAATTTGAACTATTTGCATCATCCAAATTTTTTTTCTTCAACTTTGGATTTTTATGAAACACATAGTCTAGACCCAAATCTCACAATCCCTTCTTCATTAACATTTAACTCCATGGATTTCACTTATATGATAGTTTCTATATTCTTATGAATTCCCACATCATCCTTTTGAGCATCCTTTAACCTTTCCAAAAGAGATTGTTGATTAATAATTTGTGAAATGATTGATGATGTTACCTTATTTATGATTACCATTTCCATATTCTTCAAATCTTATAAGATTGGATCATTTTCAATTCTCATCAATGATATAATCATTGAGACCTTTCTATATAGAGAATCTTCCACCTTGTTCACTTTCCCAGGGTGGTAATGGATTGAGAAGACGTAGTCATTGATCAGATTTAACCATTTCGTTGGTTCATATTCAACTATTTCTATGTGAATATATACTTGAAGATTTTTTGGTTCGTATATGTTCACACTTCTCCCTAAAGGGGTAATGTAACCAATTTTTCAAAGTTAGGATTACTACATCCAACTCCAGATCATGTGTTGGATAGTTTTCCCTCTTAAACATTTAATTTACTTAAATCATAGTCAATGAATTTTTCATTTTTCATCAACACATATCCCATGACATTCTTTAAAGCATCACTAAATACCATGAAAATATCTCCACTTGTGGGTAGTGTGATCATGAACACAATGACAAACCTTATTTTTTAACTCCTTGATTCTCTCTTTGCATTCATCATTCCAAGAAAATTTGACTGCCTTTAAAGTAATCTTGGTAAGAGGGTTTCACAGTCATGAGAAATTTCTCACAAATGGGTGATGATATCCTGATAACCAAAGGAAGCTGCAGATATTCATCACAAATGTTGGCCTCATCCATCCTTCAATTGCATTTTCCTTGGAGGGATCCACAAATATCCCCTTTCTTGAGATGATATAATACAAGAATAAGTCTTCCTTCAACCAGAACTCACACTTTTTGTAATTTTCATAGATATTATACTTTCACAAGCTCTCTAGTACAGTGACAAGATGCTCCTCACACATCTCTTAGGTTCTGGAGTATATTAGAATATTGTTTATAAAGACTACTAGATATTTGTTGAGGAAATATATAAAGACTATGTTCATCAATTCCGTGAAGGTTGTTGGAGAATTAGTGAGTTCAAAATGAATTACAATGAATTCATTGTGCCCATACCTTGTATTAAAACAATTCTTGGGTATATCCTCCTTCTTCACCATTACTTGGTAATATCCTGATGGTAGATCCACTTTGGATAATTATTGTGCTCCATGTAGCTAATCGAACAAGTCATGAATTCATGGTAGAGGATACTTATTATTTATCATGATTTTTTGAGCACACAATAATCAATGAAAAGGAACATTGACCCATCCTTCATATTGATGAATAAGACTAGTGAACCTTATAGTGAAGCACATGGACATATAAACCCTTTATCTAGATTCTTCTTTAGTTTTTAATTTATATCCTAAAGCTCCACAATACTTATTCTAAATGGAGTCTTGGATATTGGCAATTCCCTAAGTATTAGATCACTCGAAGGAGGAAGACTAGTCAATTCCTTGGGAAACACATTCGCAAATTCCCTCACAATAGACATGTCTTCGAGGATGGCTCCTTCCATAGACTAAATCATGTGATCAAGATATTAATTCTTATAGGGAAGTAATATCCACAGTTGAGATGATGGTGCTAAAGAAGATACATCCTCCTCCTTGCACTTTTATAGAATTGGTGGTCAATTCCCCTTATAAAGATTGATTTCAGTCTCATGACAATTTATGTTAGCTCTATTTTGGGAAATTTAATCCTTGCCAAGAATTGATTCAAATTACACTAGAGAGAGAATGAAGAGGTTCATCGAGATGTTCAATCCACAAATTTTGATAGGGGAGGATTTATATTCATGGGTTGAAATAATTTTCCCTTTTTCCATTCTCACCAACATCTCCAAATCCATGATTTTTGGTGGTGTTTGAATTGTTCTACTAAACATTTGGGATATAAAAGAATGGTTAGAACTAGAATCAAAAAGTACATTCTCTATTGTTGAATTAATAACTTGTGTACCTATCACCACATCATTATCAGGACTCTTTTCATAGATAGTAATTTAAAATTATCTATATTTTTTCCTTGGAAGTTGTTGGTTACCTTTGAAAACCCTTTCCTTAGGGAACTGGTTCGTAGAGTCCCTGGTTCTTTGTAGTTGTATCAATGAACAATGTGTTAAGGGTCGAACAAAATGATCCTTTCCTTAATCACAGTAGCTGGTTTGTTCATGTTTATAATTAGTGTCCAGGTGACATTCTCTTACACACCTAAAGCATTTTCTCATCCTCTTTAGGTTATTTCCAAGGTTCTTCATCCGACACCTTTTGGAAGTGGGGTGATAGAATTTCGTAGCACTATTGGATTTATCCACCAGAGCTCTAGAATTAAATTACACTTTCTACTTCTTATCCCCATGACAACCCTAAGATTCTCTGATCTCCATTTCTACTTTGAGGGAACATCAAACAATTTCCTCATAGATATCAAAGTCATAGATCGCTAGAGCTTTCTGTAGCCTAGGTTTTATCCCACCAATGAAGTAGCCAACATTGAATTTAGGGGTAATAAAGAAGATGAAGGTGTATCATGAGAGCCTTGTGATGTTTTCCTCATATTGGAGAATCATTCTTTGGGACACCAAGTTGATCCCTTCAGCCAAGGTTATTTTTCACAACCTAATTTATCTTCCATAATATAGCCATGACATGCTCTGTTCCAATATCAGCTCTATTTGGTTTCCGAACAGAGCAATGTTGACATTGACCATGAGTGTTGATACCCTTATTTCGTCTAGGTTCCATTTTTAAAAAATTAATTTTACAACATTATATCATAAATTTATGGATTCTAAATCATAATGTATAATTATAAATTTAGTACAACACTTTAAATAAGTTCAAATGTTATGAATGTTTAATCTTGTAATCATAAAGTTGGTTTCATTAGGAATATAATAACATATCTTTGGTAATGGTACATAATGAAAATGTCAATTATCCAAATGAAATCACACAAGAGAATCAAAACAGGTGCGTAGTAAGGCCCATTTTCATGTTCTAGGTGATTATCATGTCTATCCCAAAACACCCTTTTCTGAGTTATTATCCCTAGGTACAACTCTACCACAATCATGTCCACTTATAGTATCTAAATATGTATGTATTTCTATTTAAACCACATAATATATTACTTTACAAAATCTTCAATATATTTTCCTATAAGTATAAATAACATGAAATTATATATTTCTTTTTTGTTCCTTAATCTATGTTTCACCAAATCTAGTTCAAAAATTTCATTAAAAGTTCATCTAATACCAACTGTAACAACCCCAACTCTAGTAACTTGAATCCAGTGGTTTTTTTACATTGGAACATGATATAAAGGATCTTACCCTAATGGAATGATCAGTTTAGTGGTCATTAGGAACAAAATACATACTTGATACCCATTTTACGTGGGGATAAATATAAATTATATATAATAGTAGGTGTTGGAAAACCTTGTAACTCATTTAAAATATTATTCAAAATATCCCAGGAAGTGGAAAAAAATATGGGTGGGCTCAAATACATAGTAAGGGAAACATAAATCAAAATTCATCATGATTAGATAAATCTTAAAATAGTAATTTAATGTTATCGATTCTATTATATCCATTAATTACATATAATTAATTCCTAGTTATTTTATCCCATCATACACACTTATACCTACCATTATAGAAATACTTCACACAACAATCAAGTGTGATTTTAATGAAAGGGTTTTATCATTAAATGTTTATACATTTTTCACCATAGGATTGATGAATTTATTAATCTCCACACAATGAGACAAGTATTTTTTAATATAATGTGTTCTTATTTAGGTTTGTTCTGTGAATTAAGGATTGTTTTATTTGAATGATAAATTGTTGAGCTTCAATGAGGAGGCTTAGCTCTAAGTTGAAACTCAATGTATGATTTTTAGTTCCCTCCAAGAATGGATTCCCCCTAGATTTCCTCTTATAATAACTTTTGAATTATTATAATACATCTCACACCCCTTTTACATTTTAGTAGGATCACTATTCCCTTTCTGTATTTCATTCAGTGGGTTATAGTTTTTTTTGTTCTGATCTTGAAGGTAGAGAGGGACTTGGAAATTTGTTCATGTGGGTGTGATTTTTACCCTACCTAAAGTGGGATGTATTTTAATTTCTTATGATGTTTTTTAAGATTACTTCAAAATTATCGATCTTTGATAATTTTTTACTAAAATAGATTAATTCAAACAGACATTACTAAATCTATAATTTTCAAGAATATTTTAATTGAAACTAGTTTATAACTCATACTCAACTTCATTTTCCGTCCATCCCATATAAAACATCAGCAAAATTAAAATTTTCTTCCATATATACCTCTTTTTAATATGAATGTTTTATCTTTTTTGAGATATAGGATTTTGATTCAGAATCATATTTTCGAGGGGAAGAGAAATAATTTAATCTTTAAAATATTGGTATACTTTCATGGAAATCCTTGTATGATATCAAATTTTTTCCAATTATTCATATCATTATTTTATACCCAAATATTGTTATAAAACATTCATTACCATATTCTTTAAATTGAAATTGATACTACCAAAATGAATATCACAACTCATTTTCCTTCTTCCCTCACACTTTAATTCAACATAGATAATAAAATATATTCTAGGGTAGGGTTGATAGTAATATTTTGATTCTAATGTGTCATAATAACGAATTTATTCATGGATTCTATGTTTTATAGGGATTAAATTTAATGGTAGGATTCAAAATATTTTCCATTGAGAAACAATATTCAAATCAAAATAATTTATAAATAATTTTAGTAAAAGGTCTTTTATTTCTTCAAGTGTTTTCTAGTTTATTCAGAATGATATTTTTATTCAATAATGTATTTGTTTTCTAAATTAATATAGAATTGTAAATAATATGTCAATGTTGGATTAGAAGTGAATTAAAATTTTGGATATAATTCCATGGCATGAGATTAAAAAATATCTGTGTTTTTCAATATTTTATTTCACTTATAATCTAAAAAAAGATCATTTCATCATTCATGTAAGGTGGGTGAATGGCAAAAATAATTTTCTCAATTTTGGAATAGATTTAAATTTTTATTGGGTATTCTAGTTAAGATCACATGTTTAAAAAACATACAAAAAACAAAAAAGTTTAAAAAAGTCATAAAAATTTGAAATAGAAAACAAAAACTATGAAATTTCTTAAACTAATAGTTCAAAAAATTTTGTTTTCTCTCCCACACATAAATAATATAGTTCTATCAATGATTTTGAATAAATTTAACATGTAATTAGTTTTAATGTAGAATCATAATAACATCTAAGTGTTAAGGAAAGGTATAACATGATGGTATTCAATGAAAAATAGGTTGGAGAAGTGTGATATCCTATGTTACCTCTTGTAGAATGTTCCTAAAAACATTTTTAGGTTGGTTTCATTAGTCATGAATTATTCTTGGTCCACTTACATTAAAATCCAAAAATTAAAAAGTGGATATAAATTATAAACTATAAATCAAAATTCCAATCTAGAATGAAGTTTACCTAGCATAAACTTGAGTCCTGAGTTATATAAAAATGTTCAGTCTCAAGGATAAAAGTATTTTAGTTTTATATGACTTTTAGGATCCACTGCAATACTTTATTTACAACTTATTTAATTTTAAAAATACACTATTATATTTTTTTCAAACACTTGAAACTCTAATATATAGTTTCCCATCTCTTTATAGGTCTAGATACTTCTCTATCGCATCCAAGTATGAATTATGCTCCAATTATAAAGGATGGTGATTGTTTTTCCTAAATCAACCTTTATTAGTTCATTATGACGAGAGGCTTTGTAGGTTTTCCTACACGACCATAAGGTGTCTAATAATATTTGCCTCTATTTTTTTTTGGTTTTTACACTATTTTCAAAAATTATACTGATAACCTCACTAGACACTTCATCTTAGCCATTGGATTTTTATTGATCGGGTGTTAATGTTTTATGACTCACTCCATACTTCCTTAAAACATCCTCCATTTTCATGTTGATAAAATTATTCCCTTGATAACTGATGATGGATCTAGAAACTATAAACTTATAAAATATGTTATCCCAAACAAAATTACACACAACATGATCATCTTAGTTTTTTGTGGCTTTAACTTATATCCATTTCAAAACATAATCAACAAATAGAAAGATATAAGAATTTTAAAATTTCAAAGAAATGTGTCCCATAAAATATATTCACCAAATATAAAAAAGTTACATTATGTAATGGGTATTTTATTTATTTCTTATAATTTAAAAATATTTTTAAAAAACTGACATTTTTCACATTTTATACAATATTCATGTGCATATCTAAAGAATATGTGCTAATAAATTCTAGATTCCAAAACTTTTCTTACTATCCATTAATGATAAAAATGTCCTTCATGAGTAAGAGTGTGGAAAAATAAAAATAAAACATCATATTCACTTTTAAGAATAAATCATCTTATAATTTATCATTGAAAAATATACAAAGAAATTGATCTTCTCAAATGTAAAATATAGATTTAGGTATATATATTTTTTGAATTTGGTGTAGATATAAATGGGTGTATACTTGATAATCTATCAAATGATTTACCATTTCAACATACTATGACAATTAACCTTTAATAAAGTAATGTTACTCCATTGGAATGGGGTTTGATATATATTTTAGGATGGAATCGCCACTTTGGTTGGGTTGGGTAGTCTATTTAGGTTATTGAACATCGCTCCCTTGGTATCTTGGATTTACAAGTTAAACTATTATAGAAGTAGAATCTATCTCATAATCATTATCTTGAAATCTACCTTCTTCATTAAATTTATATGGGATAGATGGTTTGAGAAAACAAAAACATCAATTCTAAGAAAATATGATCTGAATCTATCTAATGAAATTAAAGATTCCAGATACACCGTAATAATGGTACATTTGAATTTGGAAAAATTTAATATTCTTAGTGAATAGGTAATGAATTGTGGTATAAAATCCATTTTCTGAGATATGACTACCATACGAACCCAGTCTTGACATATATAGATATTATATCATTTTAGATGAATATTTAGTACATTACAAAAATACATGACCGAGGACCATAATAGTTTAGTGACTTTGAAAACTTTGAAACAAAATATTCTATCCTGCTTAAATATCATCAACATCTCCCATAAATATCTCAACCTTTAGTAAATATACCTAAAACCATTTTCTATATCATGGGGAAAGGAAAAATAAGAAAGGGGTGAGCTCAAATGCTCATAAAGGGAGAATAAAGGAAATGCGTAAGAAAAACTTGAACAAAATGGCATGTAACTTGAGAATGACATTTTAAGATAATGACATACATATTAAAGATCGTAAAAAAGATTTGATGTTCATAAGAAATGAATCATTAATAAATAAAGAACATAATCCATGAAAGTATAACATATAAATAAAACATGGAATTGTAGAAAACACATATAAAAACCATATGTCAAGATGGACTACCAGGGCATTTGAAACATGTTAGGCTTGGGTTAGTCACCCATGTACCTATGTAAAACATGATATTCCCTTCTATGTACCCTCTTGTTTTGGGCTTGTTATTTCTTCTTTTGTACCCTCTTGTTTCTAGATTGGAATTTTCTCTAGTGTATCCTCTTGTTTCTAGCTTATGATATAATCCCATTTACCCTATTATTTTGGGCTTGGGTTGTCCTCCCACACACCCTCTTGTTTTAGGCTTGGTATGTCCTCCTATTTTCCTTCTTTTTTCAGGATTGGAATGTACTCCAGTTTACCCTTTTATTTCAGGCTTCAGATGTGATCTACTATACCCTCTTGTTTCAGTCTTGGGATTCCCTCCCATGTACCATTTTATCTCATAAAACATTTATCATTAACCAATAACATAATGAAACCATACATTATGAAACCATAATGAAACCATAACATAATAAAACCATATCATAATGAAACCATACATTCTTATTCCAAAATCATTCATCATATCATGACCCATTAAAATAAATGGGTTTTATTAAATTAAAATCATAACCCATGAAATGAAAATGGTATCATTAACATTTCATCACACAATAACTTATGAAAATGAGATAGGTTTCATAATCATTTTATCAAAGCGTAACCTGTGAAGAGAAGAAGGTTTCAAAATCTTATAAACCATGGTAGTTAAATGAGTATCATAATAATTATTCCATAAAAAAATAAACCATTCAAGATAGAATATTAATGGAACCTTTAGATCATTATATATACTGTCTTTATTAACATAAACTGATTTAATATTAGATGGAAAATTACATGGAAAGATATTTTGAAAAAATTTCTTAAGGAAAATATCCTTTCTTCTTCAAAAATTTATATTTAAAACATATAAACTCTTGAAAACCATTTCCTTTGAAAATAATTTTAAAACATAGAAAGAAGGATTGAAATAATTTTGAAAGCCTTTTCTTTTTAAAACATATGAATAAAACATGAAAACATTTTAAAAAAAATTTCCTTGAAAACATATAAAATAAGCTTCAAAATATTTTAGAAAACTTTTTCATTAAAAACACTTTGAAAACATATAAATAAATATTGAAAACGTTTTTAAAACCATTTCATTTAGGTTTATTTAGAAACTTAAAAATATTGTTTGAAAATGTTTCAAAAAACCATTAATTTGAAAATAATGCTGAAAACTTATAAATAAAGATCATAAAACCAAAAACATTTTTAAAATCATTTTCCCTTGAAACTTATCCTCAAATTTAATTTGAAACCATTATTGAAAACATTTTTGAAAACTTGATTTCGAAATAAAACAGATTTCTGGCCAAAGAGAGAGATACAATAAAGGTTTTCTCAAACATTTTATTATTAATCATCTTAAGTACCAATTGGGGGGAAAATAGTACTATTACATGGATATATCTTGAATAAATAGAGGGTAAGAAATATCATGAGTTTTCTTTAGAGATTTATGATAATATTTTGTCAAAATAAGCATAGTCATTAACAACCTTGAAAAGCGATGAGATTATTTCAATAAAGTCTTAGAACTTGGTTACTTGGGATCATAATATTCATGTAAGAAAATAAAATTACATGAAGTATAAAATATCATGAAAATATTTAATTAATTATATAACATTTATATTTTAATCATATACACATCTTAAAAAAAGGTGTATAACAATACATGTGTCTCAAAAAAGGCAATTGGAAGCAAAACTACTTTACCGATTTCGTAAATTTTGAAACAATAACCCCATGAAATAAAGATCATAGAATGGGTTTAAAAAACCATATATTTATGTATATAAATCATATAATACATCCATGTTTAGTATACACACCAAAAAAATGGAACAAAAAGAAAAAGTGAGATGAAATTCCCTTATATTGTGTCTCGAATATTGTCGTACTCATTCAAACCACATGTATAATACATAAAAATTTATTATAAATATTTTACAGATCCATATTATTATATATAATACCAAATATGGTTTGATTAAGACCTTATATTACCTACTTACTAACCATTCTTGGTTAAGGTTTCACATCATGTAATATTCGATTTGTTCTTCGTATGTGTCCTGATTAGTTATATTGTTGGTATTTATAATTATATCATCATTATAGACTGTAAGAAATGATATAAATATCATATATATACTGTATATGTGTATTAAAATAATATCTATAATATATATATATATGAAATTTAATACACCATTAATGAAGATAGTAAGCCAGACCTGCACATGAATGTGCATTTTGTTTTTATTATCGTATTGAAAGAAAAAAGGTAAATGACATATGTAGGCGTATATATATATATATACATATCAAATTATAATTATTATATAATATATATCTTATAAGTTTAATAAATCCATCCTTACTACATTCCATGTAGTTTGTGAATGAATCACATCGCATTGAGGGGGCGGTAGTCCACATTTCCTCAAAACAATTATGGTATTAACACCAAATGGAAAATGAATGTTTATGTGTTTTAAATCGAATAAATAATATTATATAAATAATGAATATAATATATAAAATATATAAAAATATTTTCCATCATAATTTCCACCATGAGTGGTGTTAAGTAAAATTGAACAATCATCGTTTAATGAGGCGGTTGTTCACTGTGCACGTAAACAGTATGTTATTTACCCATTATACAGAGGTGTGATTAAGTGTAGGAAAAAAATAGAATAAAAACATCATATTTTATTTATGATATTGGTTTTTTAATCAATTAAGGAATAAATTGAGTGGAGGGTGTGGAGAATGAAAATAAAAGAAATAAATTAAGATAAGTTGTAACCTTTTAATCGGGTAACTCATTTTGGTTTGTGCCAAAAGGATTATTTGGATTTTCTTAAAAAAAGGAAAGTATTACATTGGGAAAGTAAGGATTTTGGGATTTTTATTGGGTATATATTTTTCTGTCCTAATAGGTTTGAGAGGTATGAGTATGTGGAAGAGGGGGTGACCTTTTATAGGTAAGGAAATGGAATCACTTGGAGTTTTTAAAAACAGGCTAGGTGTACACATGTTATTACCTAAAAAAGTTATAATAAACCAAAATAAATAATAAATTTAATTTTTATTGCCTATATATGGCAATAAAATTTGTTTTGAAGAAGATTATAGGTTATTGGGGCCACTAAGATTATGGTTTAGTCCCTGATTGATCTTAATTTGACCTTAATCGTTATGATTAATTTTAATCACATTTATAAATATTTTTGGTAAAACATTAATTTGATCTTATTAGACTCTAAATTTTATAATAATAACAATTTTATAATTTGTTTTTTTGAATTTCAATTCACAGGGGCCAAAAATTTAAGATTAATGCTAATCTCATAGATGACACAAAATTAAGAGTTTTTAAAGTAGAAACAAGTTCAAAAGTTTATTATGTTTTTATATTCAATTTCAAAGTTAAATTGATTATTATTACCTAAATTGTATTAATATATTTATAATTGATCTAATATGACCTTATAATAAATTTTAAATATATTTTAATAATTATTTAAATGAAAAGGTAGTTTCTAAATAGAAAGATGTATTTTTTTTGTATTCATAAAAAAATGATGTTTCTCAGAAAAATCCAAAATATTTACCCTATTAAAACATTGTAATTATAAATTAAAAAAAATATTATTATTATAAAATTATATTTCTATAAGTGTCTAAAATTAATTTTATTATCTTTCATAGAAGGACATGCAGTGTAGTTCATAGTATTTTTAAACATATAATAACTTTACCAAAAAATATATTTCATTATAAATATGTTTTATTTATATAAAAACATTATAAAAAATATTTTAAAATTAGTTATTAATATTCATATCACTAACGTTAACATCTTGGTTATAATTATATCATTTTAAAAATATTATAATAAATTGATGCTTCATAGAAACTCAATTTTGTGTTTAACGTACAGAAAGTCGTTGTTGGGGGTAGCACAAACCTTGTCGGTATTGCGTGTAGTTAAATCTAATTAAATATTGAATGTATAGAAATCTAATTAGGTATTTCAAAAAGTGCAATCCAAGTTGGTTCCATATGAAAGGAATGTTTGAACTACTATTTTTATAATAACCATACTCTTTATTACCCACCTAAACATGATTTATTACATAAACCTATACTTAAGAGAACTTCGAGGATCGATAAATATAGTGTATTGGGAAATTATGAACAATAAATAACTACTTAAAACATGAAATACAAAATCTTTATTTCAAAAATGTTATACATGACCAACTCATTCCTTAGTACTTGACATTGCATGGGATAACCTGAGGACATATATAAGAAAGGGGTGAGCTATAAGGCCCTATAAGAGTGTAAACAAGACATAACATGAAGAATAAAATACATGTTAGAAAATAGGCACATAAATAGAGCATAATAGAAACATGAAAATAAATGAATTATCCAGCATAATTTTTATAACATGGAAATGTGGCAATAACATACAACATGATATTAGCATGATCCAAGGATTATTACACATGGATTAGAATGAGTATACCCTCATTTAAAATGAATTATCATGATTCCAACCTCAGTTAACATGAAAAATTATGATCAAACACTCATTTAATATAGCGTATCATTATACTAAACATTACTCAATACATTAGAGTGCTATCAGGGAACTCCCTTCAGAAACATTTCATTTCATGAATAAGTGTGACACATGGATCATATAACATGCAATCATTCAAAATCATAAGCTATTCCATGATTAATGAATTTTCACTAAATAAATTTAAGTACCATTTAATATGTATATGTTTATAGAGGTGAATACCCTTGATATAGAAATGGGTATGGTATTCACTACATGATGATTTTGGTTTGGAAAATCACAGTGCAATTTCAGCAACATAATTCCGTCAAATAAGAATTAATAAGTTAGGTTTACGAGAGATAAAGGGTTATATCATAATTTATACATGAAATAGACAATAAGGGGATCATTTAACATAATATCCCAATATATTGAATGGAATTTATATTTATAATATGAAAGAAATACTTGAATGGAAAAAAGAATAGAGAAACCCCTTACAAAATTTTGGCATGGTAACAGGAGTACATGGAAGGAATTAATTAGAGAGAAAGTGGTATATAATCATTAAGACATAAGGAGTACAGTTTGAGAAATGTGTTAAATAGTACCCCAACAATTGTAATTGAAAATAAATGGGTATAAAAACATGAAGAAGCTTGGATAAAAATGAAAAAGGAAGGAATATCTTACTTGAGGGTTTGAATTAAAGAGCATGAAGAGGGAATTATTGAGATATTGGGGTTATATTAGAGGATTATAGATATGGGAGGTAAGATTAGTTATTTGATCCAAGTATTTTTAGTGAAGAGAAGTGGGATCTTGAGTTGGTTTATTTGGGAAAGAAGGGGAATTTATTTATTATTTAGGTTTTGGACTCTACAAAATAAAATATTCAAAAGAAACAAACCATTCCATGGTTTGTGAAAAATTGGAGTGTAAAAAATTATTTTATAAGGCCAATGGAAAAATATATTAAAATATTATCCTTTCTAATGTGGAGGCGAGCCACATTATTAAAGATATTATTTTAAAATCATAAAGTATATTATACATTTTCGAGGATTCACTAAGGATTTATAAAATAAGTAAAAAAATAAAAAATCTCATTAATTTAATGGGAAAACAAATATTGGGCCTAGAATACCCACTATAGTTTTTATTAAATCATTTTTGGGTCATTATGATATCATAAAACACATATTTCATTTATACGGTATTTAATTTTTACCCAAAAATTCAAATGTTTTATAAAATTATTAAAAATTCACCATTCAGTAAGTTCAACGTATTAATTCCAAAAATAATATTAATTTTATCTAAATAATTTTCTAAACATGTGAATTTTCACTTATAAAGAGAATATTGATATTTATTGAAAATGCACGGGGATTGATAAAAATAGTTTTCAATCCTTAGTAAAACTTACATTTGACATCATAAAAATTATATATGAATTATCATTCTTAAAATTAATATGATAATAATGTTTTATTAAAATATTAATTATTTAAAAAATTCAATAGTTCCTTAAATTAAATTCTTTAAAAATACAGTTTCTTCTTTTTTAGATAAAAAATAGAACTCTTGTCAAACTGATTACCTAATAATTTACAAATAAAGAAATGATATAATAATAATTTATAAGAATTGTTTTTATAATATTATTAATAAAAACCTTATTTTGATATAATAATATATATTTTTCTCCAATGTATCATTTTTCCCGAAAAATAAATATATCAAATTTATAATTTTTTTGGAAAGACTTTTCTAATAATGGAATTATTGGAATATGAATTTTATTTATAAAAAGACATTAAAAAAATAAAAAATTAATACCTTATTACATAACCCCATATAACACCCACATATGGCCTAAGGGTAAGGTGTGTGATGGTGATAAACTCTTGGGGAGACTCAGATAACATCACCCGAGTGGTAATCTTTATTAACATTAACTTCTTCTATATGCGATTCCATTCAAGAATAACATGTTGAAGCCCTTATTGGGATTGGTCAAGAGTTAAGCCCGATGATGTAACCTCCTTTATAAGCTCCAATAAATTATATTTTTATGGATCGAGTCTATTGGATGAGGTCATCCAATCCTTTTTCTCTGTCACAAGGATTTTTTTTTAAAACCTTATATTTATATCAGTAGTGTGATTACTTTTCAATGGCTATATTTTCAACAATAATGATACTTAACAGTCATTTAAACCCAAGAAAAAGAGTGCATGTGTTTTCTATAAGACATTAAAAGGAAGGGAATTTATTCATAAAAGATCTGGTCATTACAACATTGACCCCTTAAGAAATTTCGACCTTGAAATTTCCATTTCCCACACTAAAATATACGAGGGTAACTCTACCGCATGAATTCCTCTAGTTCCAATGTTGCTTCTTCAAACTCATGGATTCTCCGCAAAACATCGATGAGGGACATTATCTTATTTTGTAGAACTTTTTCTCTATGATATAATATTTTCATAGTCTTCTCTTCACAGGAGATGTAATTCTCCAATGGTACCACCTTTGGATTGAGTACATACGATGGGTCTGGTATGTACTTCCTCAAGAGTGATACTTGGAATACATAATGTACTTGAGACAGGTTCGGTGGGAGTGATAGTCGTTAGGCCACTACTCCAATGCGATCAAGGATATTAAAAGGGTTGATTTACCTTGGACTAAGATTTACCTTATTCCCAAATCTCACCACTATCTTCCATTGTGATATATGGAGGAATACCATGTCTCCAACATCAAACTCTAGGTCTCATCAATTATTGTTAGCATAATTATTTTTTCAACTCGGATTTGCTTTAATGTGCTTCTGGATGGTCTTAACCTTGTCCACCATTTCATCGACCATTTCTAGAACTAGAATTTTTTTCTCCCCAACATCTTATAAAAATGATGGTGTTCTACCCCTCTTCCCATAAAGGGCTTCATAAGGATCTGTTTAGATGCTTGAGCGGAAACTATTGTTGTAAGAGAACTCATCTAGAGGAAGATGTTGATCCCATCCTCCTTTAAAGTTCATTTAGGATGATATCTACATGTATTCAAGTGTTTTGATAGTCCGCTTAGATTGGACATCAGTTTGAGGATGATAAGCCGTACTAATGTTTAGCTCATTATTCAGAGCATGTTGGAGGCTCTTCCAGAACATAGAGGTGAATCTTGGATATCGATTAGATATAATCAATAGTGGTACTCCATGAAGCCTTACCACATCTCTGATGCATATCCATGTATGTTGATCTAATTTGAAATCCTCTTGAATTGAAATGAAGTGTATAGTCTTTGTAAGACAATCAACAACAACCAAGATAAAATTGATGCCTTTAAATGTATTTTGAAGTCTAGTGATGAATTCCATAGTGATGTTATCCCATTTATATATTGGTATGGGTAATGGTTTCATTATCAGATTAGACTTATGTCTCTCTGACTTCATTTTCTAACATACCAAGCACATTGATGTATAATCAGTGATATCTTTCTTCATGTTATCACACCAATAATGCTCTTGGAGATCTTGATACATC
This sequence comes from Viscum album, assembly GCA_963277665.1. Classification (NCBI taxonomy): domain Eukaryota; kingdom Viridiplantae; phylum Streptophyta; class Magnoliopsida; order Santalales; family Viscaceae; genus Viscum; species Viscum album. The sequence continues at coordinate 1,178,248,673 of OY728139.1, forward strand.
TTTGGGCTTCTTGGGTGAATGGAGAAATTTGAACTATTTGTGTCATCCAAATTATTTTTCTTCAACTTTTGATTTTATGAAACACATAGTCTAGACCCAAATCTCACAATCCCTTCTTCATTAACATTTAACTCCATTGATTTACATTATCTGATAGTTTCTACTTTCTTCTGAATTCCCACATCATCCTTTTGAGCATCATTTAACCTTTCCAAAAGATATTGTTGATTAATAATTTTTGAAATGATTTATGATGTTACCTTATTTATGATTCCCATTTCCATATTCTTCAAATATTATAAGATTGTATCATTTTCAATTATCATCAATGATATAATCCTTGAGACCTTTCTTTATAGAGAATCTTCCACCTTGTTCGCTTTTCCAGGGTGGTAATGGATTGAGAAGTCATAGTCATTGATCAGATTTAACCATATTCGTCAGTTCATATTCAAATATTTCTATGTGAATATATACTTGAATATTTTTTGGTTCGTATATATTCACACTTCTCCCTAAAGGGGTAATGTAACCAAATTTTAAAAGTTAAGATTACTACAGCCAACTCCAGATCATGTGTTGGATAGTTCTGCTCCTAAAAATTCAATTTACTTAAATCATAGTAAATGAATTTGTCATTTTTCATCATCAAATATCCCATGACATTCTTTAAAGCATCACTAATACCATGAAAATATCTCCCCTTGTGGGTAGTGTTATCATGGACACAATGATAAACCTTCTTTTTTTACTCATTGATTCTCTCTTTGCATTCATCATTCCAAGAAAATTTGACTCCATTTAAGGTAATCTTGGTAAGAGGGTTTTACAGTCGTGAGAAATTGCTCACAAATTGGTGATGATATCCTGATAACCAAAGGAAGCTGCAGATATTCATCACAAATGTTGGTGTCATCCATCCCTCAATTGCATTTGTCTTGGAGGGATACACTAATATCCCATTTCTTGTGATGATATAATCCAGGAATAAGTCTTCCTTCAACCCAAACTCACAATTTTTGTAATTTTCATAGATATTTTCCTTTCGCAAGCTGTCTAGTACAGTGCCAAGATGCTCCTCACGCTTCGCCTAGGTTCTAGAGTATATTATAATATTGTCTATAAAGACTACTAGAGATTTGTTTTGGTAATATATAAAGACTATATTCATCAATTCCGTAAAGATTGTTGGAGAATTAGTGAGTTTGAAAGGCATTACAATGAATTCATTGTGAGCATACCTTGTATTAAAACAAGTCTTGGGTATATCCTCCTTCTTCACCCTTACTTGGTAATATCCAGATGGTAGATCCACTTTGGAGAAGTATTGTGCTCCATGTAGCTAATCGAACAAGTCATGAATTCATGGTAGAGGATACATGTTATTTATCATGATTTTTTGAGCATACAATAATCAATGAAAAGGAACATTGACCCATCCTTCATCTCGATGAAGAGGACTAGTGAACCTTATAGTGAAGCACATGGAAATATACACCCTTTATCTAGATTCTTCTTTAGTTTTTTATTTGTATCCTAAAGCTCTACAATATTTATTCTAAACGGATTCTTGGATATTGGAAACGCCCTAAGTATTAGATCAATTGAATGAGGAAGACCAGTCAATTCCTTGGGAAAAACATTAGAAAATTCCCACATAATAGACATGTCTTCAAGGATGGCTCCTTCCATAAACTAAATCATCTGATCAAGATATTCATTCTTATAGGGAAGTAATATCCATAGTTGAGATGATGGTGCTAAAGAAAATACATCCTCATCCTTGAACTTTTATAGAATTAGGGGACAATTATTCTTAGGAAGAGTGATTTTAGTCTCATGACAATTTATGTTAGCTCTACTTAGGGAAATTCAATCCATGCCAAGAATTGATTCAAATTCCACTAGAGGGAGAATGATGAGGTTCATCGAGAAGTTCAATCCAAAAATTTTGATAGGGGAGGATTTATATTCATGGGTTGAAATAATTTTCCCTTTTTCCATTCTCACTGACATCTCTAAGTCCATGATTTTTGGTGGTGTTTGAATTGTTCTAATAAACTTTTGGGATATAAAAGAATGGTTAGAACTAGAATCAAAAAGTACATTCTCTATTGTTGAATGAATAACTTGTGTACCTATCACCACATCATTATCATGATTCTTTTCATAGATAGTAAGGGAAAAGTATCTATCTTTTTTCCTTGGAAGTTGTTGGTTGCCTTTGAAAACCCTTGTCTTAGGGAACTGGTTCGTAGAGTCCCTAGTTCGTTGTAGTTTTGTCAATGAACAATGTGTTGAGGGTCGAACAGAATGTTCCTTTCCTTAATCATAGTAGCTGGTTTTTCATGTTTATAATTAGTGGCCAAGTGAAATTCTCTTAAACACCTAAAGCATTTCCACATCTTCTTCAGGAAATTTCCAAGGTTCTTCATTCTGCACCTTTTGGAAGTGGGGTGATAGAATTTCGTAGCACTATTGGATTTATCCACCAGACATCCAGAATTAAATTCAACTTTCCGCTTCTTATCCCCATGATATCCCTAAGATTATCCGATCTCCATTTCTACTTTGAGGGAACATAAAACAATTTCCTCATAGATATCAATGTCATGGATCGCTAGGGATTTCTGTAGGCTAGGTTTTATCCCACCAATAAAGCATCCAACATTACATTTAGGGGTAATGAAGAAGCTGAAGGTGTATCATGCAAGCCTTGTGATGTTTTCCTCATATTGGAGAATCATTATTTGGGGAACCAAGTTTATCCCTTCAGCCAAGTTTATTTTTAACAACTTAATTTATCTTCCATAATATAGCCATGACATGCTCTGTTCCAATATCAGCTCTATTGGGTTTCCGAACAGAGCAATGTCTACATTGACCATGAGTGCTGATAACCTTATTTCTTCTAGGTTCCATTTATTAAAAATCAATTTTACAAGATTAGATCATAAATTTATGGATTCTAAACCATAATTTATAATTATAAATTTAGTACAACACTTTAAATAAGTTTAAATGTCATGAATGTTTCATCTTGGAATCATAAAGTTGGTTTCATTGGGAATATAATAACATATCTTTGGTAATGGTACATAATGAAAATGTCAATTATCCAAATCAAATCACCCAAGAGCATCAAACCAGGTTCGTAGTAAGGCCCATTTTCATGTTCTAGGTGATTATCATGTCTATCACAAAGCACCTTTTTCCGATTTATTATCCCTAAGTACAACTATACCACAATCATGTCCACTTATAGTATCTATATAAGGATGTATTTCTATTTAAACCACATAATATATTACTTTCCAAAATCTTCAATATATTTTCCTATAAGTAGACATAAAATGAAATTATATAATTTCTTTTTGTTCATTAATCCATGTTTTACCAAATCTAGTTCAAAAATTTCATTAAAAGTTCATCTAATATGAATTGTAACAACCCCAACTCTAGTAACTTGAATCCAGTGGTTTTTTTACATTGGAACGTGATATAAAGGATCATACCCTAAAATAATGATCAGTTTAGTGGTCATTAGGAACAAAATACATACTTGATACCCATTTTACATCGGGATAAATACATATAATAAATAATAGTAGGTGCTGGAAAACCTTGTAACTTATTTAAAATATTATTCATAATATCCCAGGAAGTGGAAAAAAATATGGGTGGGCTCAAATGCATAGTAAGGGTAACATAAATCAAAATTCATTATGATTAGATAAATCTTAATCAATATAGTAAGGTGAATAATTGTAAAAACTTTTCATTTTAATATTCATTGTACAAATCTTATTTAGGAACTCGTACAACCTGTATAAACCAAAAAAATTTTCATCAATGTTCCAATCAGTTCACACATCATTATCACATTATATTTTATTTTCAACAAACCAAATACACACCAATTTTAAGTTAAAACCATTTATAAAACCATATCTGAAACCAAAAATAATGATCTAGATGTGATAAATATAATTAAAAATCCATGAAATGATTTAAATGTCATAAAATACTCACAAAATATAACTAGGCATTTCATTGAACACTTGGTGTGTAATATTAAACAAAAAATTGCCATTTATCCCAAAACATGGGTGAAATAAAAACTTTTCTCACCAAAATATTATTAAAAAGATCACAAATAATTGTATAATATATAAGGGATGTTAAAAATAATTAAACCAATGATATATAAATTTAAAGAATGTTAAAAAGGGAAACCTACTTCAAAATCACAATTCTTTAACAACGCACACCTGAAACCACCACCCAAAGGATAAAAAACCGAAGATCAACAAAGAGGAACCATAACTAAAACAAAACCCCCAACATAAATATATGGGAAACATAAAACCAATTTCTAAGAGACCATATGATAATACAAACCCAAAATAAAATGGAAGGTTAAAAAATATAGAGAAGGGAAGGGGAAAATACCTTTATAAATCACCATAAAACCTTGATGATATCCCTAGATCCATGCTTCAATGGAAGAGAAGAGACTTAAGGAGGGTGGGATGTTATTCATATGGGTAACATGAAGCAGAGGAGGGAAATGGATTTTTATTTGTCTAAAATCCTTAGTGGGTAGAAATGGAATTTAAAAAGTTTTAAGATCTCAGTAGCTTGAATGGTTTGACTGCACAATTTGGTAAACTATGTGCCAACTATGAGATATGGTTCTGTCTCGATATATATCCTTCTCATATGCTTACCACATAGTTTTTATAACTATTCATAGGTTGTGCACCCTTAACTAGAGTCATCCAAAGTATTTCACAATTTCCTAGAGTTTTCCTCACAATTTTATCTAATCATGCACCACCTACTTCCAAGACAGAAACTACAGTTTTCCACTAGAAATATTACAGGTAATTAACAAATAAACATAGGACCAAATAGAAAAAAAAGAACAGTTAAAAATTTAAACCCATAAGAATCATAATAGGAGAGAAAAATCTGACGTCCAAAAATGAACTGCAAAAAATTTAGAAAATAAAAACCCAGGTGTGATAATTCTCTCCACTATAAATACTTCCATGCCAAAAAGTAACAACTTTTCCATTTGATCAATAAAATAAAAAAGTATTCCGATGACACCATTATCCACCCTATTAAACCAATAAAAACATATCTACCACCATGAAAAACCATACCTCTGGTATAAAATGACATAATGAACCCAAACTATTTCACAAGAAATAACATGAAACTCAAAAACCAACTAGAAGAAACCAAATGCAGACAAAACTGATTGGTGTGCTCTAAGAGGCCAAACTTCCTCCAAAATAGCTTAAATTTAATTGAAAAAACTTTAAAAAAACCAAACATTTCTAATCCAACACCAGAACCATGTCAGATTATCAACACGGGATGTCCAAATGGACTCCCCAATATAAGAAATAAAATTACACAAGTCAAAAATAGAATAAATCACAATGACTCCCATTGGTTCTCCCCAAAATTTATGAACCAAAAATCCTAGGAAAATAGGTATTAAAAACATGAAAAATGTCTCCCATACTAATCATAAAACCAACACTACAATGGGGAAAACAAGAGCTTCTAGAGGGAACCTTAAACTACCTATATTATCAAACCAAAGAGAAAATCTAGATCATGGTTCCTCACAACCTTGGGATTCCTTACTATGTGCCGGCTTCACTTTGAGCCCAATGGATAAAGACCTAATTTTTGAATAATCTTATGCATTTTTGCAAGGATATGATGATCCCTAGTTAGAACTTCTTCTTTCCACCAAAATAGGGATTCATAAGTTACACAATCATTCTTTTTTATCCAAAACAAGAAAAAAATGGGAAAAATAACCATGAAGTACTCCTCTAATTAAAATGGGAAGAATTAATAAATTAAAAAATAAAACATGTTTCCATTGAAATAGAAATTCTTAAGAGGTTCACAATATCTACTTTTACATTTTAAAGAAGATATAGCACCAGAAAACACAAGAAGATACTACCATTACAAAAAGGAATCATGCATAGAAATGGATTTTAATCATATACTAAAACATCACTATACTCTAACAAACTAGATCCACATCACTTCTTGGAAAAACCTTAAATAAACCTTAATTAGTTTCCTTGGCATCCACATATATGACATGTTTTTGATGCTATTGAACATGGTGACTTTTTATGGTATGTACTGACACAATGATGACACACCATGATCCTACACATAGGAGAAGTTGGACAAATATCCAGAAGGCCATTTCATCCCATGAACAGTACCAATAGATTCATGTCTCTTTCTTATCTCCTCACTAAAATTCGATTCACCAATTCCAGTTACTGGTTGAAGTTTTTCTACCTCAAGCACCCCTGCTATCAGAACATCAACATGGACATATTTCTTCGCCAAGTCGAAAAAATAGGTTAAATCAAACTCATACACCTTCAAATAAAGATCAGGATGAATCCCATAATTAAAATGTATAACCTTAAATGAATCATCTATGACCCACTATCGAGTGTATGGAAAAAGATACAGAAAAAGATTGATGTATTTAAAAATCAATCCAACACCATTCTTTATACAAACCATGTCCACTCCCTTTATTACCTACACTATCTCAAAGAAATATGGAAAGATAAACAAGGCCTCTAAGAACTACCTGGTGATATCTTCCTAAGGCTTGTTTTGGGAGACCGTTTTCCACCACTTCTTGGTCAATCCTTAAAGTATAAAGGTAGAAAACATTACCTTTAATGACTTAGGAATATCAAGAAGACCTAAAATCATTTTTAATCTCTGTATACACTCTTATTCTTAAATAGGATCTACTTGACCAAAAAATAGAGGTGGATTTGGCTTTAAAAACTCAAGAAGGAAATCCTTCGGTTGATTAACTTGAGGGTTTTTCAATGGTTTACCACCCATGGAGGTACTTTAAATATCCATAAAATCATTATGGTGTGAACACTAATGAAAAATAAAACCAAAATATCCATCAAAACCAACTCATCAACAAGGGTTCTCAAGATCAAACACATCATAAGCATAATTCCAAAAATACAGGGAAAATGAGCCACACAACCCTTTCCAATCAAAATATCAAAAGTTTCATCTTAATTTTCAGTGAAATGAAATAAAATATGGTTGATTTTCACACTAATGAATAGTATTCCATAGGGCCTTACACATGAAAATTCACATGTCACCTTGGGAACCCATTAACTCATGCCAATCCAAACACTAATCCACCCACTTATTCACACATATCATGAGTTTATGCACCCATGAATATCCCAAATATAAAAAAACATTCCCATTTCACAGAAAGAACATTCCACTAATGTTTTCAAACTTTTATTCCAATTTCCATTTCCAATTTCACAAATAATTTTGAAAGACCAAAAATAGTTCAATAAAAATAAATTTTCAGACTCCACACTTCAAACCATTTCAAAATATAAATCATTCAAGTACCATTCAAAATATTCTCAACGACTAAAAAAATATAATTCCACAAAAAATAATTTGATTACAAATCATTCCTTTTTATTTTAAATAACTTCAAAACCCTCTTTAAAACAAATTTATATTCTCCAAACAAAATATTTCAACAAATTATAGATTTTGATTATGAAAATTCAATCTCATTAAACCATTTCCTTTTTTCCTCGAAGGGTAATTTTATAAAAAATAAATTTCTAAAAGCATCCTCAAAATTAATTCCTGTAATTCATTTTTCAATTTTTCCAAGAAGCCAAACATTACCACTAAAAATCAAGATTTTGAAAATTATAAGATGAGTGTTTTAAAAACAATTATGAGAATAAAGAATGAACCATAATAATATACAAGTGAAAACTAGTGATGATGGGTAAATTTTCCATATGGTTGGATACTATATAAAAAACACAGCACCATCATGAATAGTATTAATGGAATGTGTCCCCAGCTCCACATGACATAATAAGTCTTACGAGATCACTAATACTTTTTAGTGAACTCTATTTTCATTTCCCAACCAGTAAATAACCTAGAAGAACAAAATAAACCAATCGAAACATGACTTCCTATGGTAACTCAAGGTTCATTCCAAAAAGTGTTGGCCACACACTCTCCCAGAATTTCTACCAGTGTTTTGATTATCCTACTCCATCATCATTGAAATCCAAATTAATAAATAAAACATTGAAACTAAGGTAATCTAAAAAAAAATCCTTCACTGATAATAGTTTGTCCCAAATCTATATAGGTCATCCTTGAACCAGTCTCTAGATCCGATCAATAGAAAGTCCCAAAGGGATCTCTCGATCCCCACAGGCATGACACTAGTTCCAGGCATCATCATAGTAACCATGGAAAAATTTTCTTCCAAAATAAAAAAAAACCGAATATAGAAAACAATATAGAGTATAGAAATATATATAATTATACAAACTGAACATCATGTTTTACAAATGCTTAAAATACAACAAAACTGATCAAAAAACACAACTAACTTGATAACCACAACATTTCCGTGTGACCATGAGGGTCACTCTTCAATACCAAATCCAACCATCCCCCACAATGATGAAAAAAAGATAATAGCTACAACATAATATAAAAAAATAAATAACAATATGCTTGTGTATTAAAACTCAGTAGTCATGCCAAAAAAATTCTATGTCGAATGTAGTTCCGTTAAAATAGAAGAAGCATAAAATTCATGTTTGAAATAAAATTTATAAATGTGGTCTATTGAGATAGGCCCCTAAGGGTAATTATATCCCAAGAGATATTCTCAATGTATTAGGTTTTCACTACGGTTGTACTTTTTCATCTCCACCAAATCACCTCATATTATTCTACTCTAAATTACACAGTCTTCAATTAGATCATGTGGAATTTATGTCATAGTTTGGTCTTACTCTTTACCTCATCATGGTTTTGAAAACAAGAATGGCCTATGGATATCAATAGTGGTTCATCTTATCTCTCACCCTCCTATGATGAAACTGTTTTGTTGTTCTCTTCTCTTTCCTCCACTAAAGACTAACTCACTTTCGATTCAGCTCTGATGGAACCTCCCTCATTATTATTTTTTCATTCAAAGTCGGATTAAAATTATCCATTGGTCCTATGGTTATGAAATATAGAGCTATGTTAATAAATTATTCTCCATTATTCATCTTCATATAACAGTTCTGTGGCTGATATCGATCATTGATTTTGGACCAGTACTAACTGTTGTTGTGGATGGATGACTCTTCTTCTGTTTGTTATACTCTATCATTTCATCATGCTTCTTCACACACAATCCCATTTTGGAATTCTGTGACAATTTCCAAGTTACTTTGGATGGTTTTGGAGGCTCAGATGCAGGTAGATATGTTGTGGTGCCTATGTCTACAATGATTCTTTGTATGGATAGTTTGGTGCGGTGGATTCTAACCTACAACACATGCTATTTTCTCTATGGTGATCTGTGGTTCTAGTGGCAAGGGTTTTCTAGTTTTAGTGGTTTTGGTGATGTTATTTTACATAGATTCTACAAGAGTTCCATACAAATAGGACGGTGATGTTTTTTGGGTTATGTACGAGTTTCTTATCAAGGGAGTTCATTAATGCACTATACCAAGGTAAGATGATGCTATTGGTTCAATTGGTGGTGTGAAATGTGGCGTTATCCTATGTCTTTTATTATAAGCGGTTTGGTGTCCCTTGGCATGAGGAGGATTTCGTTTGTTCATAATTGGGCCTCTTATTTGGTGTTTGGGTTTTGTATGGATTCTACATACAAAAGTGGATCCCCTTGGGAAAACTATGTCATCCTTTTATGGGAAATCACTTAAAAATAATATGATTTATTTGGAAAATACAAAAAATATTTTGATGGTAAACATAAAAAGTAATCATTTCCACACAATTCAGAATTTAAAAGTAAACACGGTCTATTTACCTTTTTACCATTTGAAACCACACTCTTTTACAAGGAGGCACCATACTCATTTGAAAAAAATGATAAAAGTTTATTTAAAATGAAGATAAATTGTGTAAAAACTTCTAAAATATGTTTCTATAAAGGCTTGAGAAATTTTAATCTATTTTTTATAAAGATACACTACTAAAGAAGTATTCATAATAATCGTATAGAAAGGGAAATGGGAAAACATCACATAAGAGTACCTGACCAATAATGCCTCCCAACCATTCACCACATTAAACTAAGTTACATAGTCATGTGAGAACCCTAGTATCTCATCAGTAATCCAAAACATTCTATACATATTTTCTCATCCTGAAAATCATGCCTTTGTGATATCAAATTTTACCCACACACTCATCAACACACTCTAAATTTCCAAAATGAGGGGAATTATCCCATAACAATAATAAAATAATATACCCTACTCCCATGGGACACTTTATAGAGTGTAATTTTATGCTAAGAAACAATAATTCTTAGAAAATCCACTAGTTAAACAAGGTCTTAATGTCATGAGTGGAAAGGGGTTGAGCCAACCGATTCCAACTGAGAATCCAATCAGAATAAATTATATCATACATAATTAATTTTCAAAATAGGAACCACCCCATTACACTAGAATGATCACTCTATTTCCATATAACGAATAGATATAAATGGAGTCCACACTAAGGATCTATAATTCTGCTCATGGAAATTGGGTCATGAGAATTCCATAGTGAAGACATGCCAACCATTCACATAAATGGATCATGAGTATAAAACATTTTTTAAATCTCATCCATTAAATATAAATATGTCAAGAATATCATCCAAGGAGATATTTTATGATAAACACTTTCAACACTTTCCCAAAAGTTCCAAATGAGTCCCAAGCATCCATTCTCAATGGTTCAAGACCATATTTCCATGAAGGGTGAAAAGACACAATTTTATATTTCAAAAATTATTTCATAAATTTAATTCATATAGTCTCACCACATGTTTAAACCATTATTTTTTCCTAAAATTTCCAATTGGACCACAAATCATTATCACATTCTATTTCATTTTCAAAGAAACAAATAATCATCGCTTTCAAACACGAAACATTTATAAAACCATTTCTCAAACCAAAAAACCCCAATTATGATATCATATGTATATTTTAAAATACAATACATTCTATAAAATTCTAAAAATACTAAATAAATCTAACACTCCACTTCATCGAACACTTGGTGTCCAATAATAAACAAAATAATTCCATTTATCATAAAACAAGGATGAAATCCCCACATTTCAGATAAAATAATAATTCATAATATAATTCATTATTATTTAACATATAATGGAGGTGTAAAAATCATGAAACAAATGATTCTTAAATTTAAATTCATGTTATAAAGAAAACCTACCTAAAAAATGACAATACTTCAACAAGGAACACCCGAAACCACTACATGAAGGATCCAAAATCCCAAATCAAACAAGAGGAAACCTATAAAAAAAACCCCAACATAAATCAAGGGGAAACATGAACCATTGGTCAAAGATATCATAGGATATTAATAAACCAAATTAAAATTAATTCATAATGAATAGAGAGAATATAATAGGGGAATACCTTGAGAAATCACCCAAAAACCTTGAAGAAATTCCTAGATCCAAGATTAAAGGGAAAAGAGAAGAATTTTAGAGGGAGAGTGGAGCTCCCTTTGGGTATAAATAAATATATTACGAGGTAATTTGGTGTTTTGGAAATAAAATATCACATGTTATAAATGTAATTACAAAATTTTTCTGATTTGGGAAGCTTAAATGGTTTGGCCGAACAGCTTGGTAAACCATGCAAAAACCGTGCCAGATGGGTTTCCTCAAGATAAAATCTCCCTACATTCTTACCTCATGGTTTTTATAATAGTGGCTAGGTTGTTCACACTTGAATAGAGTCATCCCAAGACTACATGGTTTCCTAAAGCATTCAACATAGTTTCCTCTAATTGTTCAATAATCATGCACCCACCTTTTTCCATGAATGAAAAATCCAATTTTAAACTAAAAATACTTGAGGAGACTAATGAATAACTTCATGACCAAATATAAACAAATATCACTTAAAAATTTAAACCCTCCACACCCGAAACTCAAGATTAAAAAATGAACATGAAAAATGGATGAAAAAAATAGGGTGTGACAAAATATCTCAGGGGTATTAATAATAACGAAATTCAAAATTAAGGTAATGATTAATATTAGATTATATGATTTATGTAATACATATACATATGATGTTAATAACTTTAACAATATAGTTTAAATAATATTGTTAAAGGATCATTTAAGTTGTCCAATTTATTTGTCTCATTATACATACTAATGCATCAAGGGGCTATGTAAATAATTCCAAAACTATAACTATAATTCCCATTAATCCCTCTAATATTTAATTATTAATTTAATTCATGTACTATATTCCTTATTGACAAATACTAGTATTGATTAAAGAAGGAATATTTAACAAAAATTCCCCAATCAATAAAATATATCCCATAATTAAACACTGTATTGAAAAATGTAATAAATTTTAGGAAATAATCATACCCCAGATGTAATATTAAAAATATTTATGATAAATTTATATTAATGAAAAATTATCTCATGAAGGTGAATTTTTCTAGGAGAATGTAAATGACAAAAAAATCAATGAGTGATAATGTAGATTTTGAGATATATTCATGTCTTTTTTATGAATAAATAGAATTGAATCATAAATAATCATTAATAGGTTTATATTCATTTAAATAGATCAATGTGGTATTATATAAAACACATAAAAAAATATACATAATACCAAATAATTCTTAATGATGTTAAAAATAAGATGAAATACCTTACTCACTTTCCTAAATTTTGAATCATAAAGCCCATTAAAGTAATAAATTCAAATAAAAAATAAATATAAAAAATATTAATATACTCATGATATAACATTTAAATGGGCAGTAGATACACCTCAAAAAATAATTTTGGTGCATAACATTACAATATGCCTCAAAGGAGGGAAATTGAGAAGATTTGCTTTATCACATGACTCCCTTTGGTTAAGAGATACTCAAACTCATGTATAATGGTTTAAAAAATCTTACCACCTTATAAAACAACCATATTAATATATAAAATATCATATATCATCTTTTTATAATATTTTATCATATATTCGTCAATAATCATTCATTATTACTAATGTTTTAGGTGTTAATTGAGTTGTTTTATCTTTCATTCTTTATTGTGAAAGTTTAGGATATTGAACATATGATATATTTAAATCATCTAAAAAATTATATAAATTATATAAATATTATTTCTTTTCAGTATATATATATATTAAGAATCATTTATTTAAATTAGAACATGGATAATGAATCACATTGCTTTATGAGGTGATAATCCACCATACACATGAGTGTCAATATTTTATCCTCTATTTAATGGAATGTGAGATGTTTTATATGATATAATAATTAAATAATCATAAAAATATTAAAAATATCATATATATATATATATATATTATATTCACTATTATACCCAACTGTTAAAGGCTTTGATGTAGAATGAGCCACATCAGTTTCGTGATGTGGTAGTCATACATACACATTAGGGACGTTATTATTCCCCATTTGAGAGAAGATTATATAGATACCGGTCATTATAGTAAAATAAAAGGAAAACAATAAATGGAATATAATGAGGGTATTATATCATCATGTTTCAATATGAATTTAAATAGGTGTACGTAGAAACAAAAAAAAATTAATTTTCAAGAATGTTGCCTCTTCTTTGGAAACATTTTTTTTTATTTACACAAAAGATCACCTTAAATTTAATTATGACAAAAATAATGATTTTTGTATGAGATTAGAGAAGTAATGGAGTGATTTTGGTAGGTTTATCCAAACTAATGTGGTTTAGAAGTGTGAACAGGAGAGGATAACAGATGACCTTTTATAAGTGGGGGAGAAAGACACTTTAGGAATGTCTGAAAATATTCAATAATAATGATGTTTTCATAAATCCAAAAGGATACTAAAGGAACATTACATGACCCAATATGTTATAAGATCTAAATATGGGTAGAAAATAAATTTTTTTCAAGTTTTTAGATCATTATAACCCAAATATTCTTTTTTAACCCCTATTAAACTCATTTCCACATTAACAATGGTAATTAATTTTAATTGTTTGAACTATTAATTTTTTCAAAAAATAATTTTAACTTATTAGATAATATCATTTTTATTTATTCCATGTATAGAATAAATTTTTCTAAATTTAATTCAAAGAAGATGAATAATTTAATTTAAAATTAAACATGGATATGTGATTGATAATTGGTTTTACAAAGAAGAAATTTTCATAGGTATGAAATGTTTTTAAATCAAATTTGATCATAAAATTGGATAAAATTACCAAAAATGGATTGATTATTATATAATATAACTAATTTTTATTTTAAAAAAAAATTAAAAATATACTTTTACTTATAATTTATTTACATGAAAAAGTTGTTTTTAATAAAAATAACTATTTCTCACTATTTATTGAAAAATAAAACTTTTTTAAAAATTCCAAAAATTCACCCTATGATAATTTTTATATTTATATTTCAATAATGAAGTTGTTTTTCCAAAATAAATTTCATAAAATTATTTAAAATTAATTTTATTATAAGCATGCCAATGCGATGAAACAAATTTTTATGGGAAAGTACATTTTTACAAAAATCATTTCTTTAGATTTAAATTTATTCTTATTTTAATTTATAATCAATTAATAAACAATAAATTTAATTTTTATAAATTTAATACCTATTATTTTAATTTATTTAGTTTTATTCATACTTTTTAATTTTATGGCTGGGTTATAACAACTATATTTAAATAATAGATTATCATTTCTCATTTAAACATGATCTTGTGTGTATTACAATCTGACGAAGAAATTAAATTTATTCTGAACAAAATATATACTAAATTTTTATGGTGATAGATTTTTTACATTCCCAGGGTGGTAATGTATCGATCACCAATAATATTTAATCATTTGAAATCATATCATTTAGCATATATTCAACTCTTTCTATGTAAATATATAAAATCCAAGATCTTGTGATCAGTTTACATATCAAAATACTCACCATATAGATAATGGATCCATATTTTTAGTAAAATAATTACTACTTCCCACTCTAAATCATGGTTTGGGTAATTTAACATAGTAATTTTCAATTCGAATGAGTCATATGTTGTCACCATATTATACCGTATGAGAACACATCTTAGTCCCTTATTTCATGAATTAGTAAAGATTACAGACCCTTATCCATAGTGGGTTAATGTAAGTGTTGGTTTAATGAAAAAAACACTTTTTATATCCCTAAAAGTTTCCTCACACTCATCTCTATAATGTAACTTGGTTTCCTTCAGAGTCAATTTAGTCATTCTATAAGATATCCAAAATATATCTCTCAAAAATTGCCAGAAGCATCAGTAAATCCGAAGAAAAAAGGGTTACTTTTTATGATGGTTGGTATGGTTCATTGTTCAATAACCTCTATCTTTGAAGGATCCACCCATATAAACTCACATGAGTTTATATTTCACCAAAATGAGGGTTTATATAACCAAAATTTACTCATATGAAATTTGGCGTACCAATTCTATTTTATTAGGGTCTTCAGTACAATCCTTTAATGTAACCATGATCTTCCTTCCTATTTGAATATATTAGAATATCATATATAAGGACTAACAAAAAATTTTCAAGGAAACATATAGATAATAGTTTCATTCGATCCACAAAGTTAGTGGGGGAATTGGTAAGTCCAAATGGAATCACAATAAATTAATAATGACCATACCTCATACAGATGGATGTCATGGAAATATCTCCCTACAAAACATCAATTGATGATACTAAAAATATAGATCAATCTTAGAAAAGTATTAATCTATGTATAGTTGATAAAACAAGTCATGAATTTCATGTAGAGGATACATTTTCATGTCAATGATCATGTTCAGTTCTTGATAATAAATGCACATATATATTATACCATCTTGCATTTTAACAAAAAGAATAATTACACCCTAATGAGACAGTCTGGGGTGTAAAAATACATTATCATGGTTCTCATGGAGTTCTTCTTCAATCCTTATAACAAAATCGAGCACATTTTATATGGAGTATTTATAGTATGTGTTGTATAATGTATGAGTTATATTGAAAAATGAACCTCATGAATCTATGAAAGACTAGAGAAATCATCTATAAATACATCTTAATAATCTCAAAAAATATAAATATCCTCTATGTTTTTTTTCACCAAAACCATTTGAGAACAATATACCTCACGAATAGGTAGTGTGACTCATAAAAATATTTGAATTCCATTAAAAGTTAAAATTCATCCTCACAGAAAAATAGATCATAAACTGATCTCAAATATTAATTGTGACTTCCCTTCCCCAAAAATTTATTTCTGATATAAATAGAGAGATACAATTCATTCTGAAAATCACATCAAATTCAACTGGAGGTATAATCACAAGATATTGATGATGTATATTCCAACAATATTTTATCAAAGAAGAGCTAAAAAAATGTGATGTGATCACTGTAACATTATAAATTTTTATTACCATCTCAACATTTAATCATTGATGTGTTGACCTGATTCCCATAACAAATTATTTATATTATAAATATTTAGTAGATATTGAATCAAATAATAAATTTTTAATTCATTATTGGATGGTAAGTGTAACATTAAAAAATTCATTCTCATAACCCACTTCAGTAGTTTTGATGACATGATCTTACTATTTATTTATGGGCTTAATAGGTTGATAAATAATATTGTCATCATTAACCCTCAGATTCATGAAATGATTGGATTAATTTCTATTTTTAATAAAATTATTTCATTAGAGTGTGGATGATACATTTGTTTGAGATTTTTCACCATTACTTTGACTGAATAACTCCTTCATATCACTTCCACATTCTTTTTATCAATGAAATTATTTTCCATAGTCAAAAAATTTTCTATTCCCCTTAAATAAATTTTTTCTATGCTTCCTTAAATAATTATGAAATTAAGGAACTATAGTTTTCTTTCCTCAAAGGGTTTTATTTTTATAATTTTTTCAATATTTTATTTTTCTATTTTTTCCCTTAAATAATGAAAACACTGATATTTCCAAATTTCCCATTCTATAATGAGTGAAAATCACAAGATATATTCATTTATATTGAATTCTATTACCTAAAATTAATTTTTATGTATTTTTATGAAAACAACATTAAAATATTAAACTTTATTTTTAGGGTCGATAATAAAACTAGGAGTATACATTGCAACTCAATTGAAATTTACCTTATAAGTACTAATGGATTAATCCTACTTCAATTATAGTGATAAAAATTACCCTTCTACATACATGAAAATATTTTGGGGAAAATAATTTTTGAAAAATACCTTCCTTAACTCTTTCTAAGTAATGGATTCAATTTCATACTCTTGGCTCTTATTCTTAATAAGTTTCTACTACTAATCTACTTCATAATCCAAATTACATAGTGTCATGAAAACATTTTCATGTTCTGAACACATGATAAAAATTATATATTTTCAGTGGTATTAATAAATATCTCCTTAATTATTGAATTATAGGAACTACTGATCGAAGGTTGAAATTGTAGCATAAAAACTCAATAGTTACATCTTCTTTATTTTTCTTGTTTGGACCATGAATATGATTCAGGTTTTTGTTCATATCTAAATAGAGTTGGGTTTTTATATCCAAATTATTTTTCAATATATATCTCATTTAATTTTCTTAATCATGAGGAAAAACATTTAATTGACCTTAATATTCATCTTTAATATAGTTTCTCCTGGGTCTCTACATTGATATATAAACAAATTAATAGTGTGAGATATAATAATCATACCAATTAGTCATGTAATCATAGAAAATCACTCATAGGATGTCTAAATCATGAAACTTTATTTAAACTATATGACACATTCAGATTAAAATAGCTCCCTCATGGTCCCAATCTATTCCAATTTTTCAAAATGTTTCATAATAAATATGTGAATAAACCCAAGAATATCCCTTAAAAGTTCCTAGCTAGGTGCATAGTCTTAAGAACACTCTTTATGCACTGATTATGATTTAATTAATACCCAATAATCCCGTTTAAACTATTTTACTCATAGGTTAATCAATTTCATTGCTATATCTACTATCCATTATACTTATATGGTTGAATTTTATAGGAAATCAACACAATTTCTAACTAACTAAGATTAAGAATGTTATCAAATACATAGAATTACCCTAGAGTTTAAAAAACAACTTCTAACCATATTATCAAAAAATCCTAAAGCCTCATATTTCACCTAATAAAGATACCTGAGAAATTCATACATTAATATTTCATAATATTTGATAAATATTCATTAAATTTCATAATAATACTGGCCTATAAAACATAAAGGTGTATTTCTTTTAGAGACTAGATAAATAATCATCATATTACTTAAATGATCTTTAACAGACACCACAAATATATTCTCCTATAGTACAATTCTTATTCATAATATTATAAAAACCAATCTTTATAACCTAGGGAATAGAAACATAAAAATGGTTAAGATTAGACTCTCAGTAATGCTAAATATAAAATATATCAATCAATGATCATAAGTTATCATAAGATAAGAATAAAGGTATGACAATATGATCATACCTTTTGATAATCATACCCAATAAGTTAAGGATCACTAATCATAAAACATGGAATAATGATTAATCATAAAAATAAAAAAAAATTCATAAGTGTGTTAAATCATCAATAATTAGTCTTGATCCATGATATCATATAATAAATATAAGATATAGGTTTCTTTAATACACATAAGAATATAAAATTTCTTCCCATATTCATGGTTCACTCACAAGAACCTCATTGTGGAAAAAACCAAACATTGAAAGGTATACCTAGTCACTTATAAAATGTTATTAGAAGTATCTTTCAACTATTTGACAACATCAGCTCTGAGAATTTTATTAAATCCATCATCTATTAGAAGTTTCTAAACTCTATCATCTTTACCCAATGCATTATAAGGAAATATATTCCATGAACACAAATCAAATAATGAAAACCCTACACATGTGTTCCATGAGATCATACAAAATTCAACATATCATCATATTATAACCCTTGGATAAGAAATTGGTTTGATGAAAATTTCATTATTCCATAAAAACATCACTCTATGAAAAGAAATGATTTTTATAAAGGTTTAATCATAACTTAATTAAACCAACATAATATAATGAGTTTCATACAATAATCCTTAAATCATTATCATCATAATCCATACAAAGATGGAAAGAATATGTTATTATAAGATCATAACCATATTGAAGCATATAAATACTTAAATTATTTTTACATAGATGAAAAATTCCATTATAAGATCATTTGAACCATTCTTTGAACACATGAAAACATGATTTACTTTTGAAATAATTTTAACTAAAAATTCCTATAATATTATCAATCTCAATTTTTTGAAAATATAAAATGATAAGTATAAGGGAAGAATCAAATAAAATAACATTCATAATGGATGGATAATCCATTAATACCATAAAAATTAAAAGATAATATTCTTTTAACATATTTTTAAGTAGCCATTAAAAGAATTGTTTATAAAACACAATTAAAAAGATTCCATATAAACCATTGTAAATAAAGTATAATGTAATAAAAATTTTCTTTTAAAAAACTTTAATGTATATGTTAAAAAATTCATAATTTTTTTGATGACGATGATATGGGAGAAAATGTTCATCAAATAAAAAGGAAATAACAACCACTTTTATTTAAAATCATTTTCTCAATCATTTATGATTCGAAAGAGGGGAAAACAGTAATAATACATTAAAATTTTAGGAGTAAACATAATATAATAGAATATATGGGTTTTAAATTATAAGTTATACATATTACCTTAATTGAAATTTAGGGTTGTCAACCTAAAAAGAAATGAAATTCTATCATAAACCCATTACCCGATTTCTCTTGTAGCTTCACACATGATAAAATATCATTAATAGAGAATATATTTTTGTTATAAATATATTAAAAAACTATATTATTACATGAGGTACCATATATAATTATTTTATAATTTATAATTATCCTTTTATTTATGATTTCATAATTTAAATGAATATTCTTGTAAAAATTGGTTTGTTTTCCAAGTATGTTTTTATTTGATGGTTCTTATAATTTTACCTTGGTGATTGATTAAAAATATCCATAATTTTAATAATGGAATTGTTATTATAATTATTCTGAATATATAATTTTTAAATTAAACCTATAAATCTGTGATGAAAAACAAATCACATGGCTATGTAGAGGTGGAAGGCCACAGTACAAACGAGCATCATTATCATTTTCCAATGAATAGAATTTTAATAAGGTAGATAATTTATTATAATTTCATAAGAATAATTATTTAATGAAAATATATATTAATATTAAATCCATAAAAATAAATAGTCATTTGATTCATTGATGGTAGTTGAATCCTATAACTACATAGAGCTGGTAGTCCACATATACGCACAAGCAATATGTTCATTCCCCATTTGATGGAAAATGTGAAAATGGGTGATAAATAATCATTATAAATTTTTACATACTTAATATAATTAATTAAATTTTTATAATTGATAACATAGATCTATAAGAGGTATAATAATTAATAATATTAAATTTACTTGGTTAAGATTTGTATGTCTCTGTTGAGAAACCTCCTTTGGAATACACCTTAAAATGTTAAATGACGGTTTTATGATCAAAAAAAGATGTATAAGATGTGGTGAGGGTTTTTAGGAAATTATTATGATAGGGATTTAATAATATAGGAGGATTATTATGTTTGATTAATATATGATAGGTAGTATCTTTTTATAATGGAGGGAGGGGAAACACATAGAATTTATAAAAACAAAAAAATATAAAAATTTCATACTTAATTAAATTGGATCAAAAAATAAATAGAATGAAAAATAGGATTGTTATGGTTGATATAATCTGAAACAATAAAATTAAATAATGTGTTTTGTTATATATTAAGACTTATCTTTTAGGTTAACCCCAAATAAATCCTTTTCTATCCTAACCATGTAATTTTTTTCTTGTATTTACCATTCATTATGACCAAATAATAAGTTTACATTATAAATTATAATAATTATTTTTATTGAAAATATTGAATATATTTTAAAAAATTCAATTTCACTAATCAGTAGATATTAGTTTCAAAATATGTGCCCAAAATGCAATAAAAACTATTTTATGCAAAATAAATTTTAAGTATAAAAATTGATATATAATTATACCATGACTAGTAAAGAAAATTATATTAATTATAAGAAATCTATTGAATACATAATATATAAATTTAATTAAAATAATTCATTAATATTGATTAATTTAATTTATTATAATAGAAACAGATTGTGCACATAAAAAATATTTTCCTAAAAAACATCCCTATTTAACATCAAATGCTTTTATTTTCATTTATTACTAACTAATAATCAAGGAATTCATTTTTTGTGCATGCAATTTTTTTTCAATATTTGGATAGCCCTATTTAAACCCACCAATCCAATGGAAAGGATATTAATATCACATTAAATAATATTATATTAATAGTATATTACGGTTTGTTTAGACTCATTGTTGCATGTAATGAATGTTATCATTGAAAATTATTATTTTTTAAATATAAATACATCATAAAATATCAGGATGATATATTAATAACCTAATAAATTCCTCACAACAATTATCTGTAAACATCTTGCTTTTATTCACCAAAAAACTGATAAAAAAAGTATTTTAATTGGGCCACGTAATAATTTTCCAAAATAAGTATTGATAAAAAATAAAAGTGAAGACACCCTTTCAAATTGTGTCTTTTTACTTATATTCATCTGAGTGGACATTACCCTTTAGTATTTCATGATAAACAATATTACTAAATCATGGAACCCCCAATAGTAAAATAAATGATAAATTAGGTCTATTAATTAAAAATAAAAAGGAATGAATAAAGGAAAGGAAATGAGGATGTGATAGTGATACTCCTTGACAGTTGTTGAAAGATTTTATGTAGGAGTGTATAATAAATCTCATTATAAAAACCCAAAAAGATGAAAAGTGAGTAATTTATCGAAAACCATAATGAAGTGAGATCTTTACTTTTAAAATAAATAAATAAATAAATATACATTTTAAGCATTATATTTTCACCAAATTTAGTGCTATATATTATGTCCCCAACCAGAATTTCAAAATAATATAACCATATTCAGTTGGTGGATGTATTTTCATAAGAAGAAACTAAATATTAATATTTTATAGATATTTTCAATTTTAAATTCAATAAATATTATATCCAAAACCTTTAAGGTTTCTACAACACCCAAATATTTTATATGTGATTCCTTTGATATAAAAATTGATTTACTGGATAGTTTTCCTTATAGTCAAACATGATCCAATATAAACCACGATATAGTAAGCCATTATAATAAATAAATTAAATTAGAATGTATGTATAGTAGTAAACACTTATATAAAAGTTTTTATAAATGTTTTTTTTGTTAATGAGAATATATTGTTTAATTCATAATAAATAGAAACTATATTTTCAGTAAAGTCATTTTATACTTAAAAAATATATTATCTTTAAAATGGTTTATATCACAATTTTTCTAGTGAAATTTATTATTAATTTATAAATTTTTATAAATTATATTTTTTGATGTTTATATCGTTTTTACACTCCCAATTTCAATATTAACTTTTGGTTAACTATAATAATTTATCTAAAAATATTTATTTTTCTATTAATAAGTAAAAATAATTATTTTTATAAAAACTATGTTTATTTTTAATTAAATGGGCCATAATGTTTTGAATTTGTTGATAATTTTACACAATAATCCATAAATTTGAAAAATATATATTTTATTACAAAGGAATCATCATTATATTATATTTTGGTTTTATCAATTTTTTTTCATAAAAACAAATTATTCTAAAAAACTATTTTAAGGATTTTAATGTGTTTTTATCTTAATAAATTAATTTAATAAGTATTGATTTTTTTCAATATAATTTAATGACAATATTTTTAGTATAATAACCAACATGTTTAGAACTATTTCACTATTCTCCTTCTTAAAAAATAATTGTTTTTAATTCTTTAAAAAACTCTTTAGTTTCTTACCAAGTAGTCAATAAGAACTTCTTCTATTGAGTTCATACAAAACATAGGCTTATCACTATAAATTATTCTTCTATAAATTCCTCACTGTTTTTTTTATCTTTTTCATTCTTGACTCTCTATTTTATATTTCTATTTCCTACTATCTATAAAATTATCTCTTTGGTTTTAGTATAGAAAAAATAAATAATCTTATTACCATATTAATTATTTAATCAAAATTTTTACAATCTGATTCGATTATCTAATTTGGCCTAATCACTGAGTTCATCTGAAATATTCATTAAATAAATTAAAATAAAAACATTTAGGTTTACTAATATATTATTCTTCATCTAAACCAAGATATTCCATTAATCGAAATAACCTACTCAAAAAATCTTATAGCCTTTGATCTTACTCTAATAAATTAGAACAAAACTAATTGTACCTCACCTTTATTTTCATACACACAATAGTAGACCAAAATTCTATAATCCCACATGAACCCTTTATATATGTTTCATCATAATTTAAATGGAGGAAAATAAAATTTAATTTCCCAGTTTAATAAAAAACTGAAAAAACATCACTTAAAATATTTTTAAATTGGTTGATTCATATCCTTTATTAAAATTAATTTAATCTCAATGTGAATACTTATTTTCATTCTAAGATTCTTAGAATAATAAAATACCAGCTCAAATTCATCAAATTTTTAGAAATTTACAAAATATTCCTTTTCAACAAGGAACTTCATTCGAAAAAAAATCATATGAAAAATCATTACTTGATTTCATTATTCATAACAACATTATATTTCACTATTATCAATATTATTCTTCCAAAAAACTTTTTCTGATGATAAAAATTAACACTTATGGATTTCACTATCATCTCAAATGGATGAAATATCTCTATGAAGGAAAAAAGAAAAATTAGTTAGAATCAGTTTGAAAGGCTATTTATGTAATATTATGATATCCATTATTAGGTTATCACAAAAATTAAATCTATTTTCTTATGTCTTAACTAAAACCATACAATAATTTCACCTAAAAACAATCCCAACCATATTTGAATCCTCCTTAACATAAAAATAATTTTAATTATTCTACAATATAGCGGTCATGTATTTTATCAAGAAACTTGTCTTTGTTGTCCTTTTTTTAGAAATTTCCATGTATTATTCATTCCATAACCCTCTATCTAAAAATTTTAGTATGAAAAATGTAACAAACGATTTTATCCCCTATATATGAAAAATATTGGATCATGAAATCTTTATAATTCATGATGTTAATAAATTTCATAATATCACAACATCATTATATTTTTAGATAAATTATATCAAAAACACTACTTCAATAATTTCATGTACAAAAACCTATTTTTAGAAAACAATGTTTGAAACTATTTATTTAGAAATATCTAATTTCCCATAAAAAAGAAATTATCATGAGGTTTTCCATGATGCTATGAACATTGATATGTGCATATCATCGTATGATTTTGTGTCAAAAAACAATTATATGATTTTATTTTTGTTACTCCACTCTGGACATTCTGATAAGCTCTAATGTAAAAAGATATATCAGAAAACGAGTACACTTAGAAAAAAATTAGAATGGATTTCTTCGATCAATAGAATTTATTAATAAAACTATATCTAAATATATGATTCTGAACTCATTATTCCGATCACTAAAGCATAAAATGTTATGTGATTTTTCATAATGAAAACTAAAACCAAACCATCAAAAAAATACATCATCCAAAAAACAAACATCCTCTTACCTGGTCCGCACAATCTTCCCCATTGGATTTTTTTAACAAATATTCACAAATAACTAAACCATTATAACTCAAGATATAGATTAATTATCAGAAATTATATTTATATGTGATCTAACTCATTGTAGTAAAAATAATCATTGAACAACAAAACTATTAATCTTGTAAGTAGAAATATAATAAATTTTTTATCATTTTCATGGTTTCACAACTTCTTCCACTTTCCAAAGATTTACCTCTTCACAAAATCATCCATATTCAGATAAAAAATTCATAGTCCAAGAAACACAATAAAATTGTAAAAAAAATTCACACAATCACATGATGAGATAAAAAATTATCCCTCTTAAACCACCCATAAAATACATGATTTACTTAAAACATTTAGCATACACAAATGAATAGATTTATGAAAAATCATTTTTATAAAACTCTAGTACACTATCAAATGAGAAGTTGGGAGATGGGACAAAAAAATTTTCCTAAACCTTTTAGAGAAGGACGATGGAATCCCATAGTCATCCTATCTTTATAAAAAGCTTCCTATAATAATGGTTTTGTGAATATATCAGGAACCTGTTCCATTGTAGGTACATACTACAACTCAAGTTCATTCTTCTCTACATTATGTTTGATGAAGTGATATTTTATATCAATATGTTTTCAATGAAAATATTTTAGTATATTTTTAGTAATATTTATATCACTTTGATTATCACAACCCAAGATAAGTGGTGATATTACATAAACTAGAATATCATCAAACCATGTTTTGGTTTAAATATGTTTTTATATATTTTTTTGTGTGAAAATATCCATATTTGACCTTGATATGTGTTTAAATTTATTTATTTTTTTAATTTTAACACACACTGCATTGCCCTATAATGAAATATCCACCATATGTGGATCTTTTTTCATCTATACTTTTTTCATAATCAGTATATGTGTATCCAAAAAAATAAATAATTCTTAAGTATTCATATTTTATAACAAAATATGTTATTCCATGAAAATATCTTAGACATTTTTCCATCCAAGAGATGAGAATATTTCTAAGAACTTTTGCAAATTTCCCAAAATTTAATAACATATACAATATTGAGTCTTCAAGCTGCATTATATAAAAAACGTTCAATCACCTAAATTCATTTGGATACACTTATATTCATTTTTCATCTCTATAAAACATGGTTCCATTCCAATTTGGTAAGTAATTAAGTTTTATATATTACATGAAAAAGTTATTAACAAGTTTCTTGGTATTATCTTATTGAGAAAGAAAAATATAAATTTTCTTTTCTGAGATTTGTATTCAATGAAAATATTTCCTTTCACCATGCATAAATATTTTGAATTAATTTTTTATACCTTCAGTAAATAGTTTGAAAGTTCCTTAATGATTCCCAATAAAGATAAAATCATCAATATAATCAACTATAATGAGAGAAATATCTTTATTTTATTTTATATAGATTTGACAATCAACTCTTACATTTTTAATGTTCAACATCTTTGAACAGGAATCCAATTTAGAATAGAACGTCTCTGGTATCACATTAACCAACACAAAGATTTCTTTATAAAAACACATAGGTTTCTTCTTTTCCAGTTATAAATCCACATGGTTCATTAAATTTATCATCTTCTTCAAGGTCACCATTAAGAAAATATGACCTTATATCCACCAGAGAAATTTTATTAGCTCTTTGTGAAGTATAATTCAGAAAGAATATAATTGTTTCTAACCATGTTACAAGAGAAAAATACTCAACCAAAATATTGTATTCAATTAGTGAGTAAAATTTTCAAAGAAATCATTTTTTATTATCACTTCACCATAAAAATTCAAACTATTTTGGAATAACCACACTGTAATAATAATATTTTAATTATTTGATTTTGATATAAGTTTCCATATATCCAACTTATACTTCATAGAATGAATCCACTCCAAATTCTCAATAGATTAATTATAATCTCTTGGATAAAAGTTTGATTAAAATTAAGTATGTGATAAATATTTTGATGTCTAACTCATTTTTATTTTCTTCATATAACACCAAAGATGTTTTTTACTTCAAAATATTTCCTTATCCTAGGATGATATGTATTGTGTTCTTCCACATAGAAATAAATATTTGAGTCCCAATCCTAAATTTTTTATTCATTTCCATTTTAGAAATTGTTCTATGTTTCTCAGAAACAACTATTTCTTCTTCTTGGCCATCCATATCATTATGTGTTTGTGAACTTTATCATCATAGTTTTCAATAAAATTATTAAAAACCTCGTAAAGTATATTCCTTATCTGTTTTTTTGAAAGATATATTACCAATAAAATTTATATCCTTGACAAGAAATATTCTATCTACAACTCATTGATCAAATTCTCATAGATTTATAATTTAATTTTTACGATACAGGGACTCCCGAAAACCCTATGGTGTTTTTAACTTGATATTTTATTGTACAACATTTCATAATGATTCATATCAGATGATTGTATATAGAAAAAACTATTATAAATATAAAATGGTTTACTCATCATCTATCCATATAAATAGTGAGGAATACCATGTTGAATCAACATTATACATCCCATATCAACCAAAATTTAAATTTTTATTTCAGTAACACCATTTTGTTTTTGTGTGTAAGGTGCATAGAACTCATGGATAATTATATGTATTTATAGATAATATCTGAATTATTAATTTTTGTATTAACCAAAATTAACTACTCTTATCTTCTGTACATAATATCTATCTTCATTTCCATCTCTTCTCATAAAGATCATAAACATTTTTAGATATATTTATTTATGTCTGAAATAAATAATACATGTAATGTGTGTAAAATCATCATTGGAAAAAATTAAGTACATATCATTAAAAGTAATTGTTTTCTCATTGGCCCAAAAATATTAGAATGAATCATATCCAAGAGATTTTTTGAATTAATTTTATCTTTATGATGAACTGAGTGTGTGATTTCCCCTTTTTAACATATGGAATAACATCAATCATTTCTTCTTATTATATCTACAATATCATGCACACTGCCTCTCTTTGTTAAATTTCCCAAATTTATATGACACATATGTCCCTAAATTTTATTCAATCATACTTAAATAATTGGAATTTTTTAAATCTCTAACTTGAATGATGTTCCCAATTTCATGTTGGCCTCTTGAAAAAACTTTTTCATCATCATTTTTTAAAAAAACATATTTTTCTAAAACAAATTTTTTACCTTCATCATAATATTGTGAAATAGTTATCATGTTGCATTTCAACACATCAAAAATCATATACCTTTTTTATTTTAGTTTTCATCTCAAATAATAGAAGATCTAAATTCTTTGATTCTAAGAGATTAATCATTACAAATAGTCACTATTCCTTCAATAAAATCATTTAAATTCTTAAGAAGATTAAAATATCCTATCAAATATGATGTGATCCCACTATCTAAAATCTAGGTTTGTTATCCTTATATATATATGAGTGAATTTATTCAAGAAGAATCTTTTCATTTCCATTATATATCATCACATCCAACTTTTTATAAATTTTATATATAAATTATTATGCCAGTAATAAAACAAAACCACATTTTTCTATATTTCAAGTCTATTCACATCTTTTATAAAAAGTTTCCAAAGGATAAAATTTATTTTCATTCATTAAACCATATTTTTCAGGTTTCATCCTTTGAGTGGATTGAATTCCCCTCAAACATTTATTCCATATACTCATGAGATTATTGTTGTCTTATTGATTAAACCAACACATATAATCTATATGATCAAATCAACCACAATACCAATAACATCCATAGAAATAATATTTTCCTCTATAACATCCATACTAAATGGAGTTCTAGACATGATGTTATACAACTCTATTACTTTATGAATTTATACTATTTCCTTATAAATTCATCTATCATTCAAAATTTTCTTCAACAACCATATCTTATATAATATTAAACATAATCATAAAGAAGTAGCATGATTTAGTTTTGAATTTATATTTATTAAAAATCATAAATTTTAAAATCTGTTTTTTTCTTATTCATAAATTATTTAATCAGCTTTTATAATCTTATAAACATCTTAATTTTTATTTTTACACTTTCATTGTAATATTTTTTTTATATTTACCATGTTTATACATCTCAGAATATTAAAGAGCTTTAGAAATATTGTTTTGTAATTTTATAACTCCTTCCTCATTTAGAGAGAATATTGATTGAACATGTTCTAATACTTTCTCTTTAAATTTTATATTTACTATAGGTTTTTAATTTTGAATCTATTATTTTCCCAAATGTTTCTTGATGTTTGGTATCTATTATATAAACATAAAAATTTCTTTATAAAAACTACTTATTGGTTCTTGAAGAACATTCATATTTCAATTTCATAATTTTCCCTTTAAATAATTAAAACATTTCAATGAAAATGTTTTAACAATAATTTTAAAGAATATTTAAATCAAGACTATTAATATATAAAACTAATACTATCATTACCATGAAAATCATTATAATTTACTTTTTGAATAAATTTGTTTCTTTAGAATATTAAGTAAAATTTAATCATCAACATCACTATCATCAGCACCACAATACATATAAAGAATCTTGTATTTTAGATCCGATTAAATTTTAATTATTTCCTTTGGAATATGATTTATAATTTTCAACTTATTTCTTAATGGATATTATTCGTATTCTATTGACGTGGCTCTATTTTTACATATTTTATCCACATATTTTACTTGATTTTTAATGATTTAATTAATTATTTAATCACTTTTTACTAAATAATTGTACTTTTGTATTTTTATAGTTAATATTGTTAATTAATCCATTTTTATAATTATTTATGTATTTTAAGTCTTTAAAATGATAATTCTATTCTTCTTAAATTAATCAACTTTAATTTTGTCTTATTTAGTTTGGTTAATTTAAGTCTTCCTGACTTTTTAATAAACTGATATTTTTTATAAGAAATTATTAAATTGCTGTAATTTTATTTAATTAACTTGTTCTTTATGTTAATATTTTGTCTTTTCATTTAGCTTCATTATAATAGGTTAGCATTGTTAATTAATTTGTTTAGACATCCTTCTCATCATTTAAGTAAATAATATGTGTGTTTAATTAAATTAATTAGTTCGCTTCTTAATTTTATGTGTTCAAATAGTTGTTAATTAATTAACTAGGAGTTTTTAAACATTAATTATATTATTTTAAGTTTGCAGTTTAATTATTAATTCATATTATTTTGGTTTTAGTCTACCGATAAGGTAGATTTTTAATTATGGGGATCTGCATTCTCTTTTCTCTAGCAGTAACTAATTTTGAGATATAACGGCGACCTTGCTTATACAAGGGACCTTGTCACCGTTACCATTTTTTACCGATAACTCTAATTTTTTAATTCCAACCTCACTGATAAATTTATTTGTGTCACCATTTATATTCTTTTTCATTTGCTGCTACTCTTTAATTAATTTATATAGTTATTTTAATTTATGTCTTTTATTAATTTAGCTCTTCAATTATCAAGTTTATTAATTTAATTGTTATCAATTAATTCTTTTTATTATAATTTCAATGTTTTAAAGGTTATTAAAAATCAAGTTTAAATATATGATGCTTAGTTTCTTTTAATTAATCATTTTCAATTTTTATATTTATATTTCTTAAGCATTAATTTTTAATCACCGTTAGTTATTTATTTTAGTTCTAATGGTGACTCTTAATGCAATGTGCTGGTGAGCCATTAATTTTAACAATAACGGTAATCCTTTTATTTTTTCCTCATAACGGTGAGCATTTATTTGAATGGCGCAACGATGAGTATTTTAATTTTGGTTGTAATGGTGAATTGGTTTTTAATTTCCAATGGTAATCAGTTTTATTCTCTTTTTGAACTGGTGAATCTTATTTTTATTCTAACAGTGATCCCTCATTTAAAATTATTGGTGACCTCTTTTACCTACCAGTGAGCTTTATATTTAGTCTATCGGTGTGCGCACCCCTTTTTGCACCTCACCATTACTTTCAACCTCACTGTTAGGATCCAAGTTTTACGTCCTCACCGTTACTTGCTTATCTACTCTCTACCTCACCATAAGCCTACTTCTCTATTTTCCTCACCTTTACCTACTGTATACTAGTGACCCACTATTGTCTTCCTCACCTCAACGATACTTAATTCTCTCTGTTACTCAATTTCTTTTCCGCCTCACTATGTTTCCATGCCACTATTTACTCCTACACCATTTTCCTCTTCCCTTCAATTGTTTCACGCTCTTCTTCATTTTCAATGCGACTCAATCCTCTGCCTCAACACAATTTTTCATCAGAGATCGTGCCACCACACCTACTGGATGACAACCCCACTGACATGCATTAACCTATTTGCCCCTCCACCAGTACCTGGTTCTGGAGAAAATGAACAGCCACCACTGTTTAAGGGTGGAGCCAAAGGAGTCTGTTTTCAAATAGGAGTTATGGCGCTTGGAGGAGCTGTTACAGAGCAAGATTGTAGCTGAAGGCCGAGGACCATCGTGCTACTGCTTGCCACCAACGGGAGGAGCCGTGCCACCAGACCATTGATACTAAGGACCTGAAGTCGAGTCCGATGCTGCTAGGTCATTGCAAGGAGTTGTGTGTCGCACAACAAGATGAGGAGCTCGTTGCTGTGGGATTTGGAGAAGAAGCTATTGCTGCTCGAACCGCCGCTGAAGGCCCTGGATGAAGCCGCCGCGCTAGTGTGAAGGAGGTTCCGTGCAACCTGCTGAAGACCCTAACACTACTAGGAGGAGTTGAATCCCTTGCCATCTCTTAGAGCTGCCGACAACTGCTGAGGAAGAATAAAACACTCCCCCCATCTTGCGCCCAATTGGAGGGGAGTGGAATAGTTGATAAAGAATAAGAAAAGAAAAAAAAAAGAAAAAATAACATAATATAAAATAAAAATAAATCAAAAAATAAACTTTAAATTTAGAAATAGTAATTTAAAGAAATGTAAAAGTTATAGTTAACTTTAATTAAGTCAAAGGAGTAAAATAAAATTTATAAGAGTTAAAAATTCAAACAATTAAAAAAATAGATAATTCATAAATTTAAATATAAAACTAAATTAATAATAATTGTTAATAATAAATTAATTTACTGATTTTAGTAAATACATTATTAATAACAATTATAAATAAACTACAAATTATACTTACTAATTTTAAAATATTTATAACTAAATTAATATTTCTAATTACTAAATTAAAATAAACTAATTAATAAATTAATCGAACAATTTTATTTTTTAAAAATTAATAATAATAATGGTAATAAAATTATTAATTAATAATATCGATGTTATAAATTTTTAATTACTTATTTACTAATGAAGTAAATTTTAATAACTGAGTTAAAAGTGTTAAAATTAATAACATAGTAATTATTTTTATTAACTAAATTTAATTAATGAGTTTTTAATAAACACATGTTCAACCATTGTAATATTATGCGTATAATTTTATAAATAATATTAAAGTAAATAATAATTATCAATCAACTACTGTTAACTTTTAATGAGTAATATTACACTTAATTTTAAAAAATAACCATTTTTCTATGCGTCCTCATTTATTTACAATATTTTCTATTTTTTTTGTGCACATTCATACCAAAGTAGGAACCACATCTAGGTTTATGAAATTAACTCAACAGAAGTTAGTTATGAGGGAAAAACTAGTGCGACGTGCTTATCGTGAAAAAACGCACATTTTGCAGTGCGTCTGTGAAGAACTTTTGAAGTCGGTGGAAGATGTTCGGTGACAAGTAGCTTATGACAGTAGGATACTTAAGTAGAGTGGCAGCAAAAATTTGATTGATGGACTAATGGACACTGACACATTCATTTTATGAACACAATAATTTCATAGTAGAGCAGAGTACCTGGAGAAATTATCAGAGAACCATCCTTTGGAGATCTGAGATCCAGGAGCAGTAATTCATGTGAGCAGAGGGAATTTTCTTCTTCTGTTCTATTTCAATTATCATCCACTATAATTGAATTAATATAGTATTCGAAATAGTCATAATAAAAAATATATTAGTAAGCTAAATTTATAGTTTAGGGAGAGGTTTTGATCTGCTGGTGATCATTTTAATCATTTTCATTAAAAATTTCTTCTGTGATTAGAATTGATCGGCGAGATCGATTCTAATTACACATATCTGCTTGGTACCACAAACAACGAATTTTAAAAACTCTTTAATCACTTGGCTAGTTTTATTATGGATTCATCTTTTAATTATTCAACTCATAATGAAAACATTCGTACTTACGGCGAGTTTGTACTGTTGTCCTTTTAAGTCATCTTTCAGAAGTTGTACTTATTTGGAGTGGCGATATATATGTTGTATAATTTCCATGACTTAACTACTAGAGAGGGAAGAAAGTTTCCAATATGTAGTGGTACAATGCAGTATATTTACATGATTAGGAAAAACAATTTAAACCAGTAGACTAGAGTAATCCCCAAGGGTTCTTTCCTATTTGTCTTTTATCAGCATTTTATTTTCTTTGTTACGTCTTATTCCCAAATGTTCTTTATTTCAGTATAGGTTAGAAAACATTTATAATAGAGGTGTATTTTTACTTTACAGTTTATAAAAATAGTAAAAAATATTAAAATATAAAAAGAATATTAAGAAAACATACTTCGCTATTGACAATAGTGGGGTCTTTAATTAGTTTTTTAGAGAATAGTGGCCAAAATAGCCTTCCCACTGGGTTCAACCTTGCTTTCCACATATACTGTAGTAAGTAGGAATATAAATTTTAAACTTTTATTAACTTCAATGATGATTTAGGTCATGTTTTTGGCGCCATTTCTGCGGAAGGAATGAGCCATTATTCAAAAAAAATATTAAAAAAAATAAATTATTAAAAATCCTTAAAAAAATTAAAAATTTGAAAATATAAAAAAAATTGTGTCTCATCTTTCTTAATTGTTACTGATGATACTGTCTACCACTGTTTGTATGATCAAAAGAACTTCTGGTGCAAGATTAGAGCTTTTGAACCCTGAATTACATAAACATCTCACTTCTCTAAGAAAGAAGAACAAAATTGAAATGGAAAATCAAGATAATAGAGTTCCTAATAATAACTTTCAACACCAACCATAAATCTTAGAAGAAAATGAGAGACCTCAGATAAGGGAGTTTCAACTTCCCCATGACTCTAGTAACCCATCATCAATTAGGATTAGTCCTAGAGCTCGCAACTATAAGCTGAAACAATCACACATTTCACTACTTTCTGTATTCAATGGGCTCTCTAACGAGGACTCTTTAGCCATCATTAGAGATTTTTACAATATTGTCCAACAACATCCATTATTAGGACTTAATGAAAACGAGCTAAGGATGATATTTTTTCCCTTTTTCCTTAAAGGAAATTCTAATAATTAGGTTTTAATTTTAGATGAAAACATTTTTGAGAATTGGGATAAAGTTTAAAACTCATTCATTATGAAATTTTATCCCTAAAGGTTAAAAGGGGAACTGAGAACTAAAATTACTATTTTTTTCAAGAGGATGAAGAAGATTTTCATGAGGCTTAGGATATATTCAGGGATCGACTTAGGCAGTGTCCCCGTCATCAACTCCCATCATAACTTTTTATGGACACTTTCTATGAAGGGTTGTCCTCCTCTGGACAGAATCTATTAGATCAAGCTGCTGGGTGTAATCTCAATGATAAAACTGATGAATAACTTAGAAAAGTTTTAAAAATCTAGCCGTTAATCCTCAACATAAAAATTAATGAAGAAAGAGAGTGAATAAGAGTGATAAAACTGGTTCAATGATTGAAACTCAATCTCAAATAGCTGAAATCACCAACCAACTTCAAACTTTAATGAACCAGAAATAAAAAAAATGTAAATCAAATTGAAAATCAGAATTAGTACCAGTCACTATGGAAATAGTGCACTCAATGAGGTATGTTTGGGTACTCTGAAATTTTTTGACCTAATGCTGGTTTAACTGTCCAACAACCTGAAACTTTTAACTTTGTTAATTATGGTCCTAGGATTCCACAAAAAGAAGATCCATTCTCAAACAATTACAATCAAGGATATAGGTACCATCCAAATCTATCATGGAAGGATCAAGGAATTATTATGCAACCAACTGCCCCTAATTATCAGAACCAACCAAGACCAAACTTTCAAAATCAACAATGGAGGGATTATTCAAACACTCAAGGAAATAATGATAATCACGTGTCTTATAAACTGGATCAAATCTTGAATAAAATTAATTCACAAGAGGAAAAGTACATGGCTTAATTTAATAAACATCAAAACCAATATGAATAAAAAAATGAAAAATGGTGTGAGAATGCAGAATATGGAAACACAGCTAGGCCAATTAGCTAGAGGTTTGACTTCTCGGGATAAAGGTAGGTTGCCTACTACAACTGAACTTAACCTTAGGGAGAATGCCATGGCTGTTTTAACTAGGAGTGGACTTAATACTCAAACTGTTGTTGAAAATGAAATTGAAAATGCCCCAAATGAAAATCTTCTTCAATCTGGAAATAAATATCGGCTTTGCACACATGGTGTAATTTCACAGAATAGTCTTGAAAATGATAAAAATTTGAATTTTTCACCTGAAACTCAAGCTGAAACTTCATCTAAAAATCAAAAGAATAAATAAAAAGAAAATTTTTTGGAAGATGTGAGGGATATGGCTATTGTTCTAAAAAATTTATCCCCACTCATCCCTTTCCCGGAGAAACTGAAACCTCAAAGTAATACCATGGTTGAACAACTTCAGTTCCTTGGTCTCCTTTCTAATCGTTAAGTGAAAATCCCATTTATCCATGCTTTAATTCAAATCCCATATTGTCTAAAATCTTTAATTAAAATTATTTCAAATAAGAAAAAACATGAAGAATTTTCTACTTATAGCCTCACAAAAGAGCGCAGTGATGTTCTTCAAATGAAAATCCCACCTAAATGAAAAGACCCAGGTAGCTTTGTCATCCCTTGTACTCTAGGAAACTCTAATCAGCTGAACTGTATGTGTAATCTTGGTTCTAGCATTAATCTACTCCCATAATCACTGTTTCGATAGTTGAGGCTGGGTGATCTTTAACCCACCATGGTCATTATCCAGTTGGATGATAGATCTTTCACTTGTCCTATTAGAAGGGTAGATGATTTGTTAGTTGGTGTTGGGAAGCTGTTTCTACCTACATACCTTATTGTTTTGGATATGGAGTGTGATCAAGAGGTGATTATAATCTTGGGTAGGCCCTTCTTGGCCACATGAGGTGATTTAATTGATGTCTCTAAGGGTTAGATGATTTTCAAAATTGGTTAACAAGAAGAAGATTTCAATGTTTTTAAAAATATTAAAGAATCCACATATTCTGAAAATTTCTCAAAATAGAGTTCCTTGATACTGAATTCTCTTTTAAAAATCAATTTGAACACTTTGACATATTTTAAGATCAAAACTCTGTTAAATAAAACATTTTTGAAGCTGAAAATCCTATTGAATCTGTTTTAGAGACTGAAAATTCTACTGTAAAAACCAATCTAGAAAATCTTTCTGACCTGGACAACTGTCTAGTTTCTACTGTAGGAGTGTACTCTGTTTCTGAAATTAAGGGATTTTTGAGTGAATTAGAGGGTGTTTTTATTAGCACCAACACTTATGAGAAAATTGATATTGATAAAGATGAACTTTTAAGATAACATGACTATTCTTCTTTCATAGAGATTTTTTAATTCTAATATGGAAAATCTGGACAATATACTGCCCACGCTGAACAGAGACACTATTATTTCTCATTCTAAACATGTAATTGAAAATAATTCATCTTTTAATATTTTTTACAAGAAATATGTTGACGATCTTGGACCTCCTAGGCCTAATAGTCTTCCTTAAAGTGTAGAACCATCCACTCTCGAACTGAAACCCATCTCTGCTCATCTTAAATATTCATTTCTGGTTAAGAACTCCACTTTTCCTGTAATAATTTCTTCTGAACTGAATGAAAATCACGAAAAAAGATTTTTGAATGCTTTGATTAGTATAAAATCTGCCATAGGCTGGGCAATAGATGATATCAAGGGTATTAGTCCCTCGTTATGTATGCACAAGATTATTATAGAGCCTGACCATAAGCCTAGGGTAGAGTGTCAAAGAAGATTAAATCCTAACATGAATGAAGTTGTGAGAGAGAAAGTGATTAAATTTCTGGACACTAGAATGATTTACCGCATTTCTGATAGTGCTTAGGTCAGCCCTGTCCAGGTTTTTCCCAATAAGAGAGGCTTCAATGTTGTTAAAAATGAAAAGAATTAAGAAGTCCAAGTTAGAAAATCCACAAAATGGAGAGTCTTTATAGATTATAGGAAGCTGAATGTAGCCTCTAAGAAGTGACCATTTTTGAATGCCCTTCATCAATCAAATGCTTGAGAGGCTTGCTGTAAAAGAATTTTTCTGTTTTCTGGAAGGGTATTCTGGTTACAACCAAATTCATGTTGATCCATAGGATCAAAAGAAAACCACTTTCATAAGGCATTTTGGAAAATTTGCCTATAGGAGGATTCCCTTTGGGTTGTGTGGAGCTCCAGCCAACTTTTAGAGGTGTATTATGGCTATCTTTTCGAATATGATTGAGAGAATTATTGAGGTTTTCATGGATGACTTTTCCATTGTGGGTATTTCCTTTGATACTTGTCTTGAAAATTTAGAATTAGTCTTAGAGAGATGCATTGAAACCAACCTTGTTCTTAATTGGGAGATATGCCAGTTCATCATTACAGAAGTTATTGTGCTTGGTCATAAAGTGTCTAAGAGAGGTTTAGAAGTTTATACTGCTAAGATTGATGTTATTCAAAAACTGCAACCTCCTGTTAATGTTAAAGGTGTTAGATGTTTTATAGGGCACACTAGTTTCTACCGAAGATTCATAAAATATTTTTCCAAAATTACAGGGCCCTTTTGTTATTTGCTGGTCAAGGATTCACCATTCAATTTGGATGAAAAATGTTTTAAATCATTTAATATACTTAAAAAGAAACTCACTACATCACCTACCATCACTACACATGATTGGAAATTTCCTTTTTATTTAACGTGTGATGCTAGTGACATGGCTGTAGGTGCTGTCCTTGGACGTAGGAGAGATAAGAAGTTTCATGTAGTGTACTATGCTAGTAAACTGCTAGATGATGCCCAAAAGAATTATACCACCACTGAAAAATAATTTTTAGATGTTGTGTTTTCTCTAGAGAAGTTTAGACAGTATCTCTTAAGTTCAAATGTCATTATCTTCATAGATCATTCAGCTTTAAAATACTTGCTGTCAAAAAAGGAAAAAAATCCCAGGCTTATTAGTGGATTCTATTATTACAAGAATTTGATTTGGAGGTTAGGGATAAATAAGGATCTAAAAATTAGTTGCTGATCACGTATCAAGGCTCCATGTTACCCAATATGAATATGAAAATCCTTGGTATATTAAATCTTCCTTTCCTAATGAAAAGATGATCACTGTCTTAGTCAGGCATTCTGTTTGGTTTTTGAATTTTTCCAACTTCCTTTCAATATGTGTCATTCCCAAAAATATGTCCAATTACCAAAGAAAGAGATTCATTATGAACATACAAACTACCATTGAGATAATCCCTTTCTATTTAAAAGATGCTCAGATGGTATTCTTTGGAGATGTATACCTGAGGAAGAGATGCTACCTATCTTAGAAAGTTATTATTCATCACCTTGGGGAGGTCACCATGGCGGTGAGAGAACTGCTCAAAAAGTCTTACAACCTGGTTTGTATTGGCCTTCTCTTTTTAAGGATGATAGAAGTTTTGTGGTTGGCTGTGATAGATGTCAGAGGCTAAGTAATGTTGGAAGAAAGAAGAAGTTACCAAAAAAGGGTATTTTGGAGGTAGAGATCTTTGATGTTTGGGGGTTAGATTTCATGGGTCCATTTCAATCATCTCATGGGAATGAGTATATTCTTGGTGCTGTTGACTATGTTTCAATGTGGGTTGAGGCAGTAGCTCTTCCCAACAATCAAGCAAACAGTGTAATAAAATTTGTTAAAAATATCATTTTTACATGATTTGGAGTCCCAAGAGCTTCTATTACTGATAATGGAACACATTTCAAGAACTAAAAATTTAAAGATTTGATGGAAAAATATTTCTGTGTACATAAAACTGTAACTCCTTATCATCCACAGTCCAGTGGATAGGTGAAAATTTAAAATAGAGAACTAAAAAAAATTCTTGAGAAAATTGTGCCAAATTCTAGGAAAGAATGGTCTCTTAAACTGGATGATGCATTATGGGATTATAGAACTGCTTTCAAGACCCCAATAGGTATGTCTCCTTATAGGCTGCTGTTTGGGAAATGATGTCATTTACATGTGGAGTTGCAACATATGTCATATTGGGCAGTTAAGGATCTATACTTTGACTTTAAGAGTGTTGGTGAGAGGAGATTACTTGAGCTGAGTGAACTTGATGAGATTAGAAGAGAGAGTTATGATAATTCAAGAATTAATAAAGAGAGGAATAAAATATTTCATGATTCTGTCATTCAAAACAATGAATTCAAACCTAGACAGAAGGTCCTTCTCTTTAATTCTAGACTTAAACTCTTTGCTAGAAAGTTGAAGTCCAAGTGGTCTGGACCGTTTACTATTGTAAGAGTGCTGAATAATAGAGCTTTGGAAATTAGTGGTGAAGTGAATAAACCTATTTTGGTTAATGGTAAAAGAGTGAAACTTTATTTAGAGGGACAACTGAAGGGATTGGCTGCCTTCACTGTTCTTGAAAACTATTCTTGAATAAAGTCTGGCTAGGGACATTAAATCTAGCGCTGCATGGGAGTCAACCCATGGTTATTTTTGTCTTTATGTTGTTCTTTTTAACATTGAATAATGTGCTGCATCTGTGATCTATTTTTGTGAAATACTTTTTACTGCTTGTTCATGGTTCTTGGTTTACATACTCTGTGTTTTTAGGTTGCTGCTGCTGTGTAATAAAGGAGTGGAATTCCCATACTAGAGGGAAATAGAAAAATATATTCATGGAAGTACTCAATTCATAATTTTTGCATCTATTTTTCTCCTCCTATTATTTTTAAGGATAAAATATTATCCATGTTTTGTTTTTAGAAAAAATTCTGCTATTTGTTGTTGAAAAAATCCTACTACATGCCACTTTTCTATGAATAAATTCTGCATTTTCCTCATTGCTGAAAAATTGAATTTTATTGTTATAAAAAACTTTTCATTGCTTGAAACTAAGTGTGGGGGAGTACATGTTCCTAGTCTTTTTAATTTGATTAATGTTGGGGTGTTTAGAATGAAATTTTTCTTCTTTATTGAACATCTTTTTGAATAATATTTTTCTAAACTTGCTTACACCCAATTAATTGTGCACCGAAAAATTACATGATATATCTTGAGCTGAATTGAAAATCTGTGTTACTAGACTTAGTTGTTAATGCATATTCTTTCTAATGAGCCTGCTGATTATATATTCATTGTGGTAAACAATATATTTGAACTTTAATGACACCCTTTTTAAATGTCATATATCTACTAAATTGAAAATCATTTTTGAACCTTAATTGATTAATTTTTCTTCTCCATTTTAGAAGTCAACTTAGGGGATAAAGTTGGGTTTTATGTGTGGGAAGGGGGTCAATTCATTTCTGTGCTAAACTATGCTTTATTGAAAGCCCTTCAATTCCCTTTTAAATTTTAAATTTCTTGTAAACAATGGTTAAAATTTTCAAAATTTATGCATAATTTTTGGCTTTACACTTTACTCAATTGGGTCTTTCCATAGGATAAGTTACTTGATGGTAGTTAAGAACTACATAGAACCTGTAATTGAGGATAATGGATAATTGTTGAGTGGTTTTA
Organism: Viscum album; assembly: GCA_963277665.1. Classification (NCBI taxonomy): domain Eukaryota; kingdom Viridiplantae; phylum Streptophyta; class Magnoliopsida; order Santalales; family Viscaceae; genus Viscum; species Viscum album. The sequence continues at coordinate 1,178,289,779 of OY728139.1, forward strand.
ATTAGTGATTTGATGGAAATTTGGTTTTGGAAGTACTTCTGAAAGTGATATTGGTTACATGTTTGGGGGATTATAATCATATATTTGGAACCAGAAGTTTGATTCTGATTCTAGGGGCCTTTTTCATCTTTTAAATTACTAAAATAAATATATTTAATGAGCCAATGTAAATGGTTACTATATAAATCTTTTGAAACTTGATTAATTTGGGTATATGGGATCCCACAGGGAGTCTCTGAGACCCTGTATGTTGGGTGTATTTCTGTTTACTATAAGCCCTCTGTACACTTTGAATAAGTGCATTGTACAATGCTTAGGACATGATACATGGTTTGGGAAAAATAAATAAAGTGTCTAGGGTCCAAAATTAGCACATTGGGGTGAGGGGAATGATGAGGACGAATTGAATAAGGGTTCAATTGGTTTATATGGGATTCATTTAGGTTGTATCATTGAGGTGATTCACAAAAAGTAAATTATTATTTTTTCAACCTAGGTGATAAAGTCAAAGTAAAAGTTACTTGGTTAATATCTTAATTCCATTGATATTTTATCTCCTTTCATTCTTGGACTTAGAACCTGAGATTGGGTTGATGTTAGTCATTAAGTTGTATCACATATGAGGCATGATATCTTCTTTGAAGGATGGTATTTGATTTCTTAATTACCAGTGAGTATTTATTAAAAGCAAGATTCATATGAGTTAATAATTTTCTTAAAGACTACTATTATGTATTGTCCTCTATTTTTAGTGCTAGACATGTCACATTTTGAGAAAAATCATAAATACATTTTACTGTTTTTCAAGTTAATAAAACATGGGATTGTTTGAGGACAAACAATACTTAAATGTGGAGGAATTTGATGTGGATCTATTTTACATAGTTTTGATACATCTTTTTACTTGATTTTTAATGATTTAATTAACTATTTAATCACTTTTTACTAAATAATTATACTTTTTTTATTTTTGTAGTTAATATTGTTAATTAATCCATTTTTATAATTAATTATGTATTTTAGTCTTTAAAATAATTATTCTAATCTTATTAAATTAATCTACTTTAATTTTGTCTTATTTAGTTTGGTTAATTTAAGTCTTCCTGACTTTTTAATAAATTTACATTTTTTATAAACAATTACTAAATTTCTATAATTTTATTTAATTAACTTGGTCTTTAGGTTAATATTTAATCTTTTAATTTAGCTTCATTATAATAGGTTAGCATTGTTAATTAATTTGTTTAGACATCCGGCTCATAATTTAAGTAAATAATATGTTTGTTTAATTAAATTAAGTAGTTCGATTTTTAATTTTATGTGTTTAAAGAGTTGTTAATTAATTAATTAAGTGTTTTTAAACATTAATTATATTATTATATGTAAGAATTTTAATTATTAATTCATTTTATTTTGGTTTTAGTCTACCAGTGAGGTAGATTTTTGATAATAGTGATCTAAATTCTTTTTTCTATAGCAGTAACTAATTTTGAGATATAACGGTGACCTTTCTTATACCGCTGACCTTGTCACCCTTACCCTTTTTTACCGTTAACTCTAATTTTTTAATTACAACCTCACTTATTGATTTATTTGGGTCACCATTTCTATTCATTCTCATTTACTGCTACTCTTTAATTAATTTATATAGTTATTTTAATTTAAGTCTTTTATTAATTTAGCTCATCAATTATGAAGTTTATTAATTTAATTGTTATAAATTAATTATTTTTATTATAATTTCAATGTTTTAAAGGTTATTAAAAATCCTGTTTAAATTTATGATTCTTAGTTTATTTTAATTAATTATTTTCAATCTTTAAATTTATATTGTTTAAGTTTTAAATTTTAGTCACCGTTAGTTATTTATTTTAGTTTTAATGGTGACTCTTAATGTAATGTGCTGGTGAGCCTTTAATTTTAACAATAACGGTGACCCTTTTATTTTTTCCTCATAAAGGTGAGTATTTTAATTTTATTTGTAATGGTGACTTGGTTTTTAATTTCTAATAGTAATCTGTCAAATTTTCTTTTTGAACCAGTGACTCCTATTTTAATACTAACAGTAACCCCTCCATTAAAATTATCGGTGACCTATTTTTCCTACCAGTGAGATTTATATTTAGTCTACCGGTGCACGCACCCCTTTGTGCACCTCACTGTAACTTTCAACCTCACAGTTGGCCTCTAATTTTTATTTCCTCCCTCTTACTCTTTTATCTACACTATACCTCACTGTTAGCCTACTTCTCTATTTTCCTCACCATTACCTATTGTATACCGGTGACCCAATGCTGTCTTCCTCACCTCACCGATACTTAATTCTCAGCGTTACTCAATTTCTTTTCCACCTCACTATTTTTCCACGCCACTATTTCCTCCTACACCATTTTCCTCTTCCCTTCAATTGTTTCAAGCACTTCTTAGTTTTCAATGCAACTCACTCCTCTGCCTCAAAACACTTTTTCATAGGACACCTTGCCACCGCACCTACTGGATGGAACCCCCACCGATGTGAATGAACCTATCTGTGCTGCTACCGGTACCTGGTTCTGGAGAAAATGAACAGCCACCGCTGTTTAAGGGTGGAGTCAAAGGAGTCTGTTTTTAAATAGGATTTATGGCTCTTGGAGGACCCGTTGTAGAGAAAGACTGTATCCAAAGGCCAAGGACCACCGTGCTGCTGCTTGCCGCCACCGGGAGAAGCCGTGCTGCTAGACTGATGCTGCTAAGGAGCCAATGCTGATTCTGATGCCACTAGGTCACTGCAAGAAGCTGTGCGCCGCACTGCAAGATGAGGATCTCGCTGCTGTGGGATATGGAGAAGAATTTGCTGCTGCTCGAACCGCCACTGAAGGCCGTGGATGAAGCCACCACGCTGGAGTGAAGTAGGTTTCATGCCTCCTACTGAATACCCTACTACCAATGGGAGGAGCTAAAGCCCTTGGCATCTCTTGGAGCTTCCGATCACTACTGAGGAAGAAGAAAACCCTCCCGCCATTCTTGCACCTAATTGGGGGGGGGGGGAGTGGAATAGTTGATAAAGAGTAAAAAAAGTAAAAAAGTAAAAATAATATAATATAAAATAAAAATAAATAAAAAATTAAACTTTAACATTAGAAAAAGTAATTTAAAAAAAAAGTTAAAGTTATCTTTAATTAAGTCAAATGAGTAAAATAATATTTATAAGAGTTAAAAATTCAAACAATTATAATAAATAGATAATTTATAAATTGAAATATAAAACTAAATTAATAATAAGTGTCAATAATAAATTAATTTACTAATTATAGTAAATAAATTATTAATAAAAATTATAAATAAACTACAAATTATACTTACTAATTAGAAAATATTTAAAAATAAATTTTTTATTTTAATTACTAAATTAAAATAATCTAATTAAAAAATTAATCGAACAATTTCATTTATTTAAAATTTAATAATAATAATGGTAATAAAATTATTAATAAATAAAATCTAAGATATAAATTTTTAATTACTACTTTACTTATGATGTAAATTTTAATAACTGAGTTAAAAGTGTTAAAATTAATAAAATAGTAATTATTTTTATTAACTTAATTTAATTAATGAGTTTTTAATAAAAACACGTTCTACCATAGTAATATTATTTGTATAATTTTATATAAAATATAAAATTAACTAATAATTATCAATCGATTACTGTTGACTTTTAATGAGTAATATTACACATAATTTTAAAAAATTACCATTTTTCTTTGAATCCTCATTTATATACTTTTGTTTTCTATTTATTTGTGTAGGTTCATAACAAAGTTGGAAACACATCCAGGTTAATGCAAATAACTCAACAGAAGTTAGTTATGAGGGAAAAACTAGTTCGATGTGCTTATCACGAAAAACACACATTTTGTAGTGTGTCTATGAAGAAATTTTAATGTTGGTAGAAGATGTTTAGTGACAAGCAGCTTATGAGAGCAAGATACTTTAGTAGAGTGGCAGCAGTAATTTGAGGTATGGACTGACGGGCATTGACACATTAATTTGAAGAACACACCAGTCTTGGATCAAAGCAGATTACCTAGAGAAATTATTGGAGAACTGTCCTTTAAAGATCCGAGATCGAGGAGCAGTAATTCATGCGAGCAGAGGGAGTTTTCTTCTTCTTTTATTTTTCATTTCTCTTCCACTATAATTGAATGAATATAGTATATGATAGAGTGAAAATGAACAATATATTATTTAGCTAAATTTCTAGTTCAGGGAGGGTTCTTGATCGGCGAGTGATAATTTTCATCATTTTCATTAAATATTTCTTATGTGATTAGAATTGATCGATGAGATCGATTATAATTACACATATCTGCTTGGTACCAAACACACTGATATTTCAAAACTCTATAATCATTCAGAGAGTTTGATTATGGATTCATCTTTTAAGTAATCAACTCATAATGAAAACATCAGTACTTACAACGAGTTTGTACTTTTCTCTTTTTAAGTCATCTTTCTGAAGTTGTACTTCTTTGGAGTGGAAAACTCTAAGTTGTACAATTTCTACAACATAACTACTAGAAATGGAATAAATTCCCCTAAATGAAGTGGTAAAATGGATTATATTTACATTATTAGGGAAAAAAATTTAAACCAGTATACTAGAGTAATCCCCGAGCGTTCTTTCATGTTTGTCTTTTATCAGCATTTTATTTTCTTTGTTACATCTTATTTCCAATTGTTCTCTGTTTTAGTATAGGTTAGAAAAAATTTACAATAGAGGCGTAGTTTTACTTTATAGTTTATAAAAAAATTTAAAAATATTAAAAGATATAAAAAATATTAAGAAAACACACTCCGCTGTTGATAAAAGTGGGGTCTTTAGTTAGTTTTTTAGAGAATAGTGGCCAAAATAGGCTTCCTGTGGGTTCAACCCTGCTTGCCACATATACTGTAGTTTGTAGGAATATAAATTTTAAGCTTTTACATACATCAATGATGGTTTACATCATCTATCATCTTCATCACATTATTCACTATACATTATTTGAGGAAAGTTTTCAGTAAAATCTCTAATAGCTCCATATATAAATATTTTTTTGCAGTAAATTCCCATTATATTTCCTATTCATATTTACAAATTTTTCAGAAATAATGAAGTAAATTTATTAATATTATTACTAATCTCATAATATTTTTTGGATTTACTAAAATCTTCTTTTTAAAAATATTTCTTAGATTTTTTTATTTGGAAGCATTGATGGAAATTTCACAATCAAATATTTTTTTATTTTCATAAATTTCCCACTTCTCATGTAACATTTTTTGAGAGTGAAATATAATTCATCCAAATATTTAATTTTACGATCAGTATCTTCCAATGAAAAAAATATTCTCATCATAGTTTTCATGAATAATTCATAATATATTCTAAAAAATATTTAAATCTTTTATCTTTTCACCATCTTATATTATGGTGCATTAAATGTCATTCACTATTTGGAAAATGCATCCAATAGATTCAAAGTCACCCATTTTGAGATCTTCGTACATTTTCCTCAAACTTTTAAAAATAACCTTATTTACTATTATATTACCTACAATGATATTTTTCATATTTTCTCTAATGCCTTTGGTAGTTCAACCTCCCTTTAATCTATGAATTTCATTATTAACGTATAAAAAAAATAATTTTTTGTCCCATCTATCATTCTCAATATTTTACTTATTAGTAACTGTAGGTGGAACATTATTATCACAAGGTGAAAATGAATCTATATTAGCCTCCATAAAATCATAAAAAAGGGAAATAAGATATATAAACATTCTATATTTCAAAATATTATAGTTCATTCCATATAAAATTGGAATTCCCTTACTATTTAGAAAATTAAAACAATCCATTAAAACTTATCTTGAGGTAACATCAAAGGGTAAATAAAGGGAACCTTCCTACTGATACTAATTGAAATTACCAATGGAGGATTAATTTAATAAATAGGATGGGGAATGGGTGAATCAATGAGATTTTTTTCTTTTATTTTTTCTTTCTTATGAAAAAACATTCACCTACTATTAATTATTATCACATTATAGTAAACCAATAACCAAAAAACGCATTGAAAAATGAGAATTTTTAGAGTTAACTACTCAAAAATAGTAGTGAGTTCTCGTCAATGTTTAGAAATAATAAAATACCATAGAATACACTAAAAAAAATTAATTTTTGGATACATCATGAAGGATATATCATTACAATTTCGTATAACTATGATCAAAACAACAATGTATATTCTTATTATAGTATAAATGGGGTAAATATGATTTCATAGAATGTTTATATATATATTCCGAAATATCTTTAAAAAAATTCACTATGATTCTTCTTAAAAATTAAATGTTTTTAATTCTTATAAAAAATATTATTCAATTTCTTACCTAGAAGATAATAAGAACATTTTATTTTGACTTTGTAAAATAATCATTTTGATCCCTCTATTGGATTCCTATTTTCATTTTATTTTATCTATCATTAAGTATCTATTTTATGTTATTAATTTCCCCCTTTCTATAAAATGATCCTTTAGTTTTGGTATATCCAACAAGAAAACTATAAATTTATTATTCTTTATTTATTCATAATATTATCTATCTAACTCTACTATATAATCGCCGTCCATCCAATTAATTAATCCTAAATTTTAGTTCAAAAAATTATGATCACAAGATATATTTTCACTAATTTGTTTTCACCACAACCAGTAGATTACTTGGTAGGGAAAACTAACTAAAAACAACAGATAATAGAATTTCTTTATGATGATATCATTGCAATGTTTTTGAAACAAAGTAATTCTGAAACACTTTTCTTTTCACAAACATATAATAAGACATAAATTCCATAGTACCACTTCCATAATTTATTTAATCACAATCAAAATAGTAAAGGAAGAAAATACTATTTATTTTCATACATCAATGAATAACTCAAAAACAAAAACCTCACACGAATAATTTGTAAAATGAATAATTCAAAGAATTATTTCAAATTTGATTAAACGTTGATGAGAATCACAATAGTTTTCTCCATGAATTTTGTAACAATTAAATATCATCTTAACATCACAAAATTTTGATAACATTAAAACAATTACTATAAAATGGAAAAATTTATATGAAAACTAATTTTTTAAAAACAATATCCAATTTTTTTCTTGGAACCTTTAACTACTTCACTATGACTGATCTTATTCTTATAGAAAGATGAGTTTGATGAAAAAATTAAGAGCTCCTGAATTTCAAAAAAATATTTAAATGCTAAAATTTATATCCACAACATCATGAATCTTTATTAAAACACTTTATGAAATAATTTTATTGGAATTTTGATGATGTCCCTTTTCATGTTTTCATAGGGGTTAAAACTCTCCTCTTGTTTCCTGAGTGAAAATTATGACAATTTTCACCTAATTAAAAACGCATCCATATTTAAAAACAAGTAAACAAAAAAGATTCATAATTATTCATCATTATATCAGTGAGTTATTCTTACTAGAATCATATTTATAATAATTTATTTGGAAACATAAATCAGGCCATCAGTCCTAGACCCTCTATCTAAGAAGTGTAGTATGATCATTGTACAGAAAAAATATTTTTATACCCTATATAGAAATCAAGTAAACCATGAACCATTTATATTTCATAATTTAATATAATTTCATTAAATTAATGTATCACCAGGTTTTTTAGATTCTTTATCTATGAAACCCTAATTCCATAATATCATGTTTAAATCCTGCTATCTAAAAATCTTAATTAGGAACTCTTTATTTCAAAATAAATCCAACTTCCATATAAAATAAATTATCATTATGGGTTCCTTATTGTTAATAACATTTATATCCACATAGTAGTTTTTGATTTTATGTTAAACACCTCCTTGAAGATTTTTTGTCTAAACACCACTCTAGTAAGTCTTAAAATCTAGGAGCTAGAATGATATTTATAGAAACATGCACTCCTTGAAAATTTTTAGAACATAAATCATTAAATGATAGGTTTTTTATATATAATTTTATTGAAGATATGTGTCCAAACCCATTTATAAAATCATAAATATCTACAACGTGATTTGATATTATCTAATGAAAACAAAAATATGATCTTTAATAAACACCGATCATATGAAAAAAAATTAGTTTTCTTGGTCCCAATAGAATAATGAATTCATTTTATTTGGTTCTCTTAATCCCATTTAATGGTTCATAAGGGAATTAATTAAATTTCAAATTATTATCATAGAATTAATGATATATATACCAAAAATTAGGAAATTTTTTTTTCTCAATATATGTTATCAATTGGAATCCTCATACTATGTTATTATTGAAATCATTTACTATTTTTTGTAATGATATCGTGGTTTAAAATAAGAATATCACATCAGAGTGTCAAGATAGCTATATAGTCTTATCCTCAGTCATTATGTGAAACAATGAATATTGTTTTAGTGATCATTTATTATTTTCAACGTGATTACTCATAGGTGCATATGTTCCACAACCATATCCAGTTACCTGTATTAAGACAAGGATGTATATTATTGCAATCCAAATTCTCTATACTAAACTAATAAATAAAAGATGATTTTTATACATATATATAACCATAGGCATATGAAAATGTATTTCTAGTCCTAATTTCCTCAAATATCTAAGTCATATTAAAATAACATGAAAAATTGGTATAACATGATAATAAGAATATGACGATAACTTGAAAATGTGGCAATAACATAAACATTGGACATTCAATGTCGTATCATAAATGTTCCTTACTAAGTATTCATAATATAATATTTCCAAGGTATTTCACCTATGTATCATAAAACATTATGAATTCAAAAAACTTGTATTTCATAGATATCTAATCCCCTGAGATTAATTCATTACCCAATGAATATGAGAACTATTAGTGTTCACCTTTCATAATTTCTTCAATATTATTGCAACTTCGATCATATAACATATGAAAATATTTCATCAATTCAGTCCAATTATAATGGAATATTTTTCTTAATATTGGGAGTTCCATAATAAATGATATATATTCATATATATTTTCATAACTATGAATGAAAATAGTTTTCCTTTTTAACAACATGAAATTATGGTATGAAAAACAGAGGTCTGATTACGGTAGAATCACGACTATAAAAAATAGATGAGGGAAATGGATTAATGATGAGGATGTGTAGTATTCATAAGTAGGGAATAATTTTGAAATTAAAGAATTTATAATGAAAACATGTATTTATAATAATGTGGAAATAAAATGTATTATAATATGTAAAGTACTTGAATTGAAAAAAGGAGGGAGATAATACATTACGATTCTTGGTAGCTTCTAAAATAATGATAAAAGATCATTTAGAAAATATAACATTTTTAAGGGATCTATAGAAGGGTAATAAGTGGAAACATTTTCTTAGAGGGGTTTAGAGTGGCGAGTAATGAAGTGTGTGAGATCTTCTTTTATAAGTTAAGGGAATGGAAATCTTGTAAATTTTGCTTCTTTATATAAATTAAGCACATGTTTCACATGGGAAGTGAACCCAAATAAAATAATAATGGAGTGTAGGATCATATGAGATATTTATCCCTTAACTATTATTTTACACACATATTTTAAAAATATGTTTACGTCCTTTACTCTTATATTTTTTAATTTTACCATTTTTTGGTTTTTACCATGTTAACTAATATTTAACTATTTAATTTAAATTTAATGTATCAAAATAACATGGATGTCAATATTAATTTTCACATAAAAATTTTAAATAATAAATTTATTTTATCATATAATATTTCTATTTGTAAGAAATGTTTATTTTAGCATTAGTGTATATAACTTGTAAAAACCAGTTTTTTGAAATAAGATTATTTTTCGCTTCAAATCCATGTGTAAGACAACAATAGATGTATTTTTTATTTTCATTATATATTTTTTTATTTAAATAATTAATTTAATTTATCATTTATATAAATGAAACATAATTTTTTTCAAAAATATAAATTAATTAAATAAAAAATTCTATTTTTAAATTTGGATAAACGACTAATAATGTTCTAAACATTAAAAATATGTTTTTAGTTTACAATTATATTTAAAATGATTAGATTTAACTGTAAAATTATTTTTTTATCAAATGAAATATTTATTAAATTTATATGTATTTATTATATAATGATTAGTGATAATTTATTTAATTTTGGTAAAAATTTTATTGCTCAATATTCACTTAAAAATAAATTAGTTTAGAAAAATCTAAAAAACTAAGGAAAATATTGAAATTATGAATAAAAAAATTAAGATAATTATATAACATTAAAATTATAAAAATTATAAATTTATATTTTAAATAATGGAACAATATTTTAAGAAAACTGATTTTATTGAAAAATCTCCTTTTGGAATAGTAAGTGTTATCAATAATTTTTTGTAAGAATTTATAATTAATTAAAATCATTTTATTTTCAAGTGGTTATATTATATTAGTTTTTGTAAAAATATTCATCTAAAATGTTATGGATTTATTTAGTTTGGTGTTTCTTGTGAAAAAATATATTGACACAATGTGTATTTAAAGGAAAATTATATAGAAAAATATTGGGATGTTATAGTTCAACTATGGGTTAACAATATTTCCAAAACATTATCACAGTTTTAGTAAATTTTATTAAAACAATTTAAATTGAATTTTTATATTAATGAAAAAATAATTCTTTAATGGTAATTCATACTAAAAATTAATTCATTATATCAAATTAAAAAAATATATATTAAATCATGGTTTAAATGGATAATTAATTAAATATTTTTTTTGATTTTGGGTAATGGGAATCTCAACGTGAATAAGTGAATGAAGAAATTTTAAATCCATGTATGAATGATCTAAGTAAACATTGGTTGTGATATGTGAGTATTTTCTTAGTAGGCAGTGATTTCCTTCATGATTGAAATGATCCAAATAAATTTGAAACATAAATTTACATTAAGGGATAAAATAGACTACATGATATACCAAGAAAAACTTTATTGTATACCATGAGATATTGTATCAAAAAATTTCTATTGTCGTATTTTCCTCAAAATCCTATTCTATTTCAAATCACTTTTTAATTAAGTAAAGATATTTTAGGTGATATCATATGAAAACGTAATTTCTTATTTATATATATAAAATAATATGTGCCAACTATATAATCCAACACTTACATACATGATACATTTTATTAGATGATTTGGAATATAAATCCTTGATAATGCTATAACTAGTGATTATGAGATGTAGAAATGTGTTCAACATACCAATGTAATGGGGAATAAAATGACATTCCTATGTATATTTCCTAACTATATTGGGTAAAGTGATTCCCCGACCAAGAACAACCATTTGAGATAGAGTGACACAAGGACTAAATCATTCCTCTCCATACCCCATATGTTTCCAACTAGTGGAGAGGGTGTGATCCATATGAAGGTTAATATATTATCAAAAATTATAGCAGGAAAATAAAAAAAATTAAAACATTCATTTTAGATAATAAAAGAATTCCTAAATACAATTAACATGGTGTTTTAACAGATGTTTCATTTAGAAGAATATATTCATACTATATAACATCAATATAAATCATAATTAATATTATTTACCATTTATATGATCACATATATAAATAAAAAATAGATAAAATAACCACACTGGTCCATGGACCATCCCTAGGCTATTTTGAAAATACCAGTTGAAGTTCTGGATCTAGGTCCTCTTCACATAATATTATTAACCTCATAGAATACCTTAGGTCTATATGAACACTGGGGTGACCATGTAGGGTGGGATAAATATATCTCATCAGTGTATAATAGATACCCCCAATTATACACCATCTTATGATTGTATACATAAGAAACTAAATAAACATTTCACACAAGCACTGTGTATGTCATGCACTAACCAGGCTACTATGTTTCAGTTCACCATGTAATAACTAGTAAACCATGATACCTAACCTTAACTACTTTATAACCTTATTAGAATACACATTTTCTCCATATTCCATTACACAAATATCCTATCCTATATTCAAGAACCCATTTTAGGGAGTCCTTCAATCCCTAACAACTATGTTCACAGTGGGGGTTCCCATAACAAGAATCTCGATACATCCTATCTCTAATAATGTATCATTCCCAAGGACTAACCTATTTTATCTCAACATAGGTATGGTCTATCCAGATCCCACATCACATGCCACCCAATAACATATCTCACTAATGGCAGTCTCACTGTCTAGTTTTGAATGAGATCACATCCCAGGATTTATCTCACTAATGGAAGTCTAATCATCTGATCCTGTCACATTTCTATAAATACCCCATCGTAGTCATGGAGGTCCAAGAAGTAACATATGACTAATATTTTATAACTACCATCCATTATCACATACAGATATACCAAAATCTCTCATGTCGCATGATCTCACTCATGGATAGAACAGACTTCATATACAACGAGGACTCCAAATCATGACAATCCAACCGATTCTATCTCAATCATAGTGAGGAAAGGTTTTAGGGGACTCTTACCTATGAGAATATATTTTCTAACATGATTATAATAACATGAAATCAAAAATAGGGTCATATCCCATTAAACATTCTACCAACTCAACATATCCTAGAAAATCATTTTTCTAGCCTCTCTTTTCACAACATATCTCATCTTGCATGTATAGAAATCCACTCAATTATATTGATCCATCATAGACTCTCCACATAAATACAAATTGGCTGGTGTCACCCATAAATAGTAACATATCCCAAATTCTCTCACTAATATTAACCTCAATTCTTTTCCCAACCTTACAAAAACCCTTCAAAACTCTTGTTTCCTCTACATAGGGATCATCCCAAGCTGTCCTACTCTTATCTCCTTCACATCACGATTCGAAGTCTAGGAAATTTTTCTCAACCTACACATGGGTCCCATATCACACCTCCTATAAAATAAATCTCAATACATAACCAAGAGGGAACCCTGTTCGTCACAACCTATTTCATCATAATGAAAACAACCAACCCAAAATTATTCATATGTCTCAACCAACCATTAGTAGGGTGTCACTAACTAAGGATTGGATGTATGATCATCCCAAAATTAATCACAAGGACATAACCTATTTTACCTTCTAGTCTAAAACTAGTAAAACAATCAAAGAATACCTACATAACATCTCAAATCCTGAGCCACCAAAGGATGCATGTCAGCCCACCCAAAATCCTTACTCCTAAGAGAAAAAATCTACGTGTGATCCCAAATAACCAAATCCCTATAGAAAATGTATATTGTGAATAAGATTCCAGACGCAATAAAATATATTTATACATAGTTCTCTAGGTCCATATATAGTTAATGGACCCATGATTCTTTTTATAAATTCAATAAATATCATTTTATATAAAATATAATATTTTATATAAGTGTCCTTATACCTCCAAAATAGAGTTATTATGTCGCAGACTAAACATTTATGAATGAAATTCTCTTTATTTTGACTAAATTAAATGTCTAGTGGTTATAGAAAACACATTAAATTCATATATTATATCCCATTTCATTTCAAATAACTGTTAAGTATCTTTACCATTGATAATATTGACGTTGAACAATAATCACATGACTAGTATAAATATAAGTTTTAAATAAATCCTTTTGGAAAAAAGGATGTGATGGCCTCATCTAGTAGGATTATACAATTTGAAGCCCATTTATCTGAGATTCCTAGGGAAGAATAGTATATGGTCTTTTCCCAAGACCATTCCCAAGATGATATCCCACAACATAATCATGAGAGAAACCATTAATATGAGAATTTGAAGCCCATCGAGACAACACCCACACTATGTTCACTGAACCACCCCCTGAAAGCCCCACCATCGCTCACCTTACTCTTAGGTCGTATGTGTAACGTCCTGGACCCGGCCAGCCACCCGAACAGTGCCGAACAGGTCGGGTGTTACTACCTTAGGCGCACCTCCCCGAACGCCAAAGGCTACCGACTACCAGCGAGGGTCTGTTAGGTATAGTGGGAAGGCTATACCCTCTCGGAGGATCATAATAAGGGTACTGGTCCGAGAATAATAATAATAATGCAGCGGAAAGAAAGACTCAGCAGACTCGAACCAGACCCACAGAGCGGAAGTATAGACAATATAGATAACAGAGGAAGCAGTAAATATAAAAACAGCAGTGGAAATAAATAGAACAACATGCTAAGAACATGTAACTACAACTGCGTAGTAAAACATGCATCCATAACAGGTTATACAAAACTAAATATAAAAGGGCACCAATGGCTAACCAATAGTAGAAACAACAAGTAAGCATGAAGATACAGAAAAGCAAACAAAACAAAGTAAACCCCAGCTAAGTATGACCTCAAGGTCCATACCATCTCCATGCAACAACTTACGCAGCCCAGCTCCTAAAGCTCGCCACTTTCCTGCATGTAAATCCATAAAGTCTGCACACATCCCGAAGGGCCCGTGCAGGGTGTGAGACAAATCTCAGTAGGATACCAAGCAACGATGCGTATCAAATATATTTGTTTAAGAAGTTATGAATTTCTCAGAAAAGTAGTAAATAGTGCACAAATAATTACAAACTCCACTGGTCCTCAACAGCCACCCTGGAGTGTCAACAAATTCGGACAATGACGAAATCTATGTCGTGTAACCCGGCACCAAGTACCACTTGACAGCTCATGTCTCAAGTACCGACATCTCAAAGGAATGCCCAAGAATAGTAACCCAACACAAAGTGCCTCCTGACAGCTCGTGTCTCTAGTACCGATGCCCCGAAGGCACGCCCAAAAATAGTAACCCGGCACCAAGTGCCTCCTGAAACATCGTGTCTCCAGTACCAACATCCTGAAGGAATGCCCAAAAATAGTAACCTGGCACCACGTGCCTCCTGACACCTCGTGTCTCATGTACCGATGCCCCAAAGGCACTCCCATCACCTGAAGGCTCCTCACCTCCCACATGTCTTTCTATAGCAGGCACCCCAACCAAAATACCTAACCGCAACTACGGGGGCCTCTACCCACACGAGTGGTCAAATCCACCTCATCATGAAGTATCTCTGTGTTCACACTAATAAAAGTCCTAGTGAGCAGTAATCACCAAAATAGTCTTAAGCCACCAACACATCTGACACCTCATGTCCCTACGACCATGTCGCTCATGTCCGATGTCATCGCCATCCTAGTAACCCGGGCCATGCCCAACCTGACAGTCGTACTGCCTCAAGCCGAGTCCATGACACCCAATCCTGTGGTCAAAACCACCCAAGGTAACATGGGCTAAGACCCAACCTGTGATCAGCATCACTCAAGCATAACCAGGCCAAGCCCAAAACAACCCAAAAGGGTCCAGTAGATGCAATCCAACAATTACATATAAAACATATTTAACCAGAAAACATAAACAAGCAAAACAAACTAAACAGTTGAATTACACTATGCAGGGTGCTGTCCCATACCAGCACTGAGGTATTAAATGACTCTGACAATTATAACTAGATTTAAAAAATAAAACTAAATAGTTTATAACCATAATATTTCAATTAAAACCATTTTGGCGCTCCCTGGCCAAAATGCCCCAATGGGAAACGACCGCTCACCCAGCCCTGCTCATGCAAAATGGTAACCAAGATTACCCAAAAGCATATCAGAGGTCCCATAAGCAATATTGTAGGAAAATGAAGATAAAAATGGTCCCGTTCAAAATACCTGAAAACACGCTGTAGGCCGCATCACCCAAACAACCGCAAAAACACAAAATTATGTATGCACCACCTACCTGTGACATGCACGATGCTAGACCTTCGGTAACACCCACCAATTCACTCTAAAACTCAGTAAATCTATAAAAGATTCAATACCATTCAAACGCCTATAACTCTTTCTAGAACGAAAATCAAACAAAACAGCCAAAGAGTAATCGAGGCCGTACAGAGGGGGTTCCAAAGCAGCCAACCGAGATTGGATCAGAGTTTAGATGAAGAACCGAGAAGCAAATGAATATCTGACCAACTTGGTTCGCTACACCCAGTCAAAATATTGAGGTTCTTCCTCAATTCGAGGATACTGCCCATTTTAAGAAAAAAAAGAAAGTACATAACGTATACTTTGGGACTACATTCTATGTATGGTTCATTTAACTATTCATAAGACAACAAGATTCCTCAGACTTACATTCTGAACCTGCCGACATGAGTACATGGCATGTACCTAGGGGTACACGGCGTGTACTTGGTTCCTCTTCCCTTCCTCGCCGACTTACCCACATGCCATGTAGATCCCTTATACACGGCTACACTATACAGCGTGTCCAAGGGGAACACGGCGTGTCCTCGGTTCTACCCGGCCAACAAGCCTACACGCCATGTATGGCTTCAAACGGTCGGGGGTATACATGGTGTGCTAAAAACAACATGTTGTGTAGTAAGAAAATTCTACACGGTCACCACATGACATGTACTTGGCGAGCACACGGCCAGTCACTCGCCTACACATACATGGAGAGTACCTTAAAAACACGGCATGTTGTCTGGAAATTTCCAAAATCTTCCCATTTATTCCAGTTTCCTAAAAAAATAGTAAAAAATTTCAACAGGGTCAGGATATTGACCCCTTCCAAAAACCCGGGTTCTTAAAAAATCCCCACCTTAACGTAGCTCGTCCCGGAGCTACCAAAATAAACTCGGAGATGGCACCGAAAAAAACCATCCTAGTTAAACAACATGGACTACCCCGGTCCCAAGGTTCTGGATAAATTCCTTATGGGGCTCCCCACCTTAGGAATTACCTACTCAGTGTCAACCAACAGAACGTAAAGAAAATAGGGTTTTCTAACCTGTTATCCAGATGCATAGTCCTCCTGTGATGCATCATCACCCCTGCACATCATTGGAGCTCACGTGTTCACCCAATGTATCCCACACCGCATCGGTGTTCGACTCTACGAGGACCTAGTGCCTAGCACCTCAAGTAACCCACATCTTTGATGCCCTGATGCCCACGAAACCTCAAGTAACCCGCATTCGTGATGCCCCGATTCCCTCAGCACCTCAAGTAACCCGCATCCTCAATGCCCCGATGAGACGTATATCATATATATATATAGAATATATCACGCACCCGATATGGTGACAATCCCACAGACTAGAATCTAGTAAGTCCATGTAGATCCTGTGCACCACATGCATTCAAAACAGACATGCCTCTACAGGTCATGCCAAAAAACAAAACATGGATATCATGGCCACACCAAGGTGTACCACTAACCGTCGTTTGCTCACCAGCCTGCTCAGCCTCTGGCAACTCCACGGCGTGCACCTGGCCTAAAACACGGCTGCCTAATGCCTGACCACCCGATGCTGCTCTAGTAACCGGCCACTGACCCCTCAGCTGGGTCCCACCATCTCTGTCACGACCTCAGCGCACAGCTGAACCTCGACTACCTTCTCCATGTACTGAACCTGAACCAACTCCAGACGGTACAGCCTGTCCTGGTCCCTACCTGCCAGCTATCTGTGAAGGCTTCCTATAAAACGTCTCCAGATGCCCGTCCTGTCCACATGTCCGACACTCCATCAGAGGCCTATCGCACTGCACCCGAGCATGTCCCGACTATCCACACTAGAATCAAATCACCGAAGAACTAACACGAGGTGGTCTAGCTGAATCCCTGGCATGACTGCCCTGCTGGTACTCATCCCGTCCTCGCTTCCTACTGTCTGAACCATCACCTGGAGCTGTTGCCCTGCCCAAGCGAGACTTTTCACTCTCATTTCCCTTAGCTATGAGCACCTGATTCACCACCTCGGAGAAAGAACCCTTCCTGAAGATGTTCACCTGGACCCGAATGGCGCGTCGTAAGCCATCCTCAAAGCACCTCACCCTAGCTGTGTCATCGCTTACCATACTAGGTGAAAAATAGGACAGCTCAGTAAAAGTAGTTGTGTAGTCCATGACAGACATGTCTCCCTGCTGAAGACTCAAGAACTCATGAGCTCTCACTACCCTTAGTTTCTCTGGATAGATGTGCTCAAAGAACCTGTCCTCGAAGTCCTTCCATGATAGTCCCTTGTGTCTACGAGCTTGAACCTGTATGTCCCACCAATGCTTCGTCAGTCCTATCAGCATGTACGTCGCCAGTTTGACCCTCCACCCTGGAGGTGTCTCGAGCTGCTTGAAGATCATCTACATGCTATCTATCCAGTTCTTAGCTGCCTATGGACCTCCCTCACCCTAGAAAATTGGTGGGTGCTGCGACTGGAACTCCCGAGTTAGATACGCCGTAGAAGGCTCTGTACCATGCGCGCCTCTGTCAATCCCCTGCAAGACATGTACCAAGCTAGATCGGAGCTGCTCGTCAAGCCATGACCCAAATGATGCCAAACCCGGTTGATGTCTTACCTGCACTGGATCCTGAACCTGATCCTATCCCTGAGACTGTACCTACGGCTCATGCTCTACCTGTACCGAATTTTGTGCCTGATCTTGGGGTACTGTATCATCTCCTGCCTGACGCTCCATAGAGTCGTGAAGGAGTATCCTTCTGAATACCATAAATGGACAGACATCCCATATATATATATATAACAATATATTCTAAGAAGATAAGGAAAGCAGTAAAAGGTAGTGCATAACAACTACCCTTACTCCCCCTCACTGCAACCCATGCCCCATGGTATCCCAACCTCATGGCCTCCTTACCCGCCCTCAACAGATCCATGTATCAAAAGTACCTTGGGCCATGACCATCCAATCAAATCACATTGCCTCAAACTGACGACCGAGTCGCCCAATCCTGACAGTTACACTGCCTCAGCCATAGTACCTGTCTTCTCTCATAAGAGTCAGACCCAAATATCCTGCAGAATGCAATTCTAAAAAATATAAAGCATGGCATAATCTTTTTCACAACTATCAGTTCTATCAGGAATTTCACCAATTCACATTTTAAAGAATATAAAGCATCACATTTGATATTTCATTCATAAGGCATTATCACTTCACAAAGCATACGTGCAATTATGAAATTGAAATACCCTAAAATGTTCCTATCAAAATCCAAGAAACCAGCCTTGCCATACCGGAACAAGGTCCAATTCTCCTTTACCATACCGGGTCAAGGGTCACATATCACAATCAAGAACATCACAAATCAAGTGAGCCACCGAGGTGGAAATCATATAAACTGTAATCTAAGAAAAAGCAAGCATCAGTTCCCACCCATGGAATCATGGTCCATACCTCGTACCTGGGGCTGCAGGCACCCAAGCACAAGCTAGAAACCCAGTCCCTATAATAAACCATCTCCAGTCTACCATATAACAAATAGTAAAACCAGCAGAAATAAAAAGATAATTCTTAAACTTATTAGTCTCCAGTAAAATTCTGCTACTAAATCCCTGTCAAGAACTCCTCTGATACCACTTTGTAACGTCTCAGACCCAGCTAGCTACCCGAACAGTGCCGAATGGGTCAGGTGTTACTACCTTAAGCGCACCTCCACGAACGCCAAAGGCTGCCAACTAGAAGTGAGGGTCTGTTAGGTATAGTAGGGAGGCTATACCCTCTTGGAGGATCATAATAAGGGTACTGGTCCGAGAATAATAATAAATATGAAGTGGAAAGAAATACTCAACAAACTCGAACCGGACCTGCAGAGCAGAATCATAAACAATATAGATAACAGTGGAAGTAGTAAATATAACAAAATAAGCGGCAATAAATAGAATAGCATGCTAAGAAAATGTCACTACAACTGCACAGTAAAGCATGCATCCAGAGCAGGTCATACACAATTGAATATAAAAGGGCACCAATGGCTAACCAACAGTATCTACAAAAAAGTTAGCATGACGATACATAAAAGTAAACAAAACAAAGTAAACCCCAGCTTGGTATGACCTCAAGGTCTAAAACATCTCCATGAATCAACTAATGTATCCCAACTCCTGAAGCTGGCCTTTTTCATGCACGTAAATCAATAAAGTCTGCAAGCGTCCTGAAGGGCCCGTGCAGGGTGTGAGACAAATCTCAGTAGGATAGCACCCAACAGTGCATACCAAATATGTGTTTAAGAAGTTATGCATTTCTCAAAAAAGTAGTATACAGTACAATGAAAAAATAATTTCAAACTCCACTGGTTCTCAACAGCCACCATGGAGTGTCACCTGCTTCGGCCAACGCCGGAATCTCTATCGTGTAACCCGGCACCACATGCCACCTGACACCTCGTGTCTCAAGTACCGACGTCCCGAAGGCATGCCCATGAATAGTAACCCCACACCTAGTGCCTCCTAATACCTCATGTCTGCAGTACCAACGTCCCAAAGGCACACCAAAAAATAGTAACCCGGCACCAAGTTCCTCCTGATACCTCATGTCTCTAGTACCGATGTCCCAAAGGTGTAACACCCCAAGCTTCCACGGTACAGTTCTCTTTAAATAATATAGTAGCGTGTGTTGTACGCAACTTCGAGTTCTAACACACACCACAACTAATCAAAGTAGCCATTATAAATAGTAATACCAACATTTTAAAATTATAGAAATTTTATATTTCAAAATGGAATTCATTTTTGTATTCGTAATATAGAAATTATCCAAAGTTGAATTTTTTGTAATTTTCTAAGAACTTCCAATTTTTATGAATAGTGGAAAATACTTAAAAACAACTTTTTTAATCAAAGTATTTTATAGTGATAAATTATACTATTGAGTGGTTTTAAAGTATAATTAGAATATATTTTTACTATTTTATCCAATGGTGATCATTAGAATTAATTTCACTTTGAAATTGGACATAAACAATGGTCAATCTTTTGATATATATTGTTTCTTAAAAACACGCTATTTGTTGTGACAGAGGGAATTAATTATAAAATTAATTAATGCAACTTATATGTTTGTAATTTTGAAAAATAGACACCATTTTTGGATTTGGAATTTCAATTACAGCTTAGGGTGAAATTTTGGCATTGTTCTGAAAAACGTCAATTTTTGATGAATAGTGAAACCACTAAGTGGTAGTTAAAAAACTGATTTTTCGTTTAAATGAAACATTACCACTTCTGTGATTTGATTTTCAAAAATCCAACATACATGGTTTTCATTATGAAGTAAAATGTGGTTCAATGGGATTAAAATTATTTTTTGGTGAATAGTAACTTTTAAGTTTAATTAATCGTGATTAAAGGTAATTAGTGAAATTTAAGGTAAAAATGATATTGTAAAAATATGAAAATACCTTTACACTTGTCTTAATAAAATTGGATGTTTCATGGCCGACCAAGAAAATCCATGGGTCAACTTGGGGACCCCATGGAGCCACTTTGGTAGGAAAATGACGTAAATTACTTTTATTTAAAGTTAAAATAAAAATGTCACAAACATAAGTTATTTTACTAAATCAATTTATAAATGAGGTTATAAAAGTCATAGTTTTAACTATAAATATTCATTAGAAAGATGAAAAGATTTCCTATGTAATGATAGTTTTTTTATAATTTTTAGACATTAAATATATTAAAATATTTATGACACTATGATGATGCAGCGATTACCTCATTAATTAATGATTTAAATAAAATGAAAAGATAATGTAAAATCTAAGCATTACACTTGTCAAAAAACTATTGGATGTGTAGATTTAGAACCCTTATCACCTTATCCTCGAATTATATAAGTTTAGGACCTTTAAAATCCGAAACACATTATATAATAAAGTAACATTTCATTACTTTCTAAGAGTGCCCCTCCTCTCCAATTATAAAAGGCCCACACCACTACCACCTTACCCACACTTTCAAAGCCTTTTGGCTCGGCCAACATCTTCCCAAATACTCTCCCAACTTCCCTCTCTTACTCCTAGAAGCCTCACTTTTGGCAGAAGTCTTCCCAAGGAATCCTTTGGCTCAAATCAAAAAGAGTTACCCGGTTTTAAGGTAATGTCTTCTCTAATGTTGTTTTGTTTTATTTTTATTCTCCAACCCCTTAAACTCTTTTTATTATTTTATTTTGTAATAACAACAGTATCTAAAATATACTAGGATGTTTTTATGATAAGGATTTTGTTTACCCTTACACACACCTTCATCTAATGGTTAAAGAACATACTGCTTCTGTGGTTGGCAAAATACTGCCTCACGATACGATGGTTGTTCAATATTCTTTTAACACCTCTAATGGTGGTCATTTTGATGACACTATTTTCATATATGATATATATATTATGTTTGTGTTTTACTTATGCTTCTTTATTTCTCATTTGTGGCATACTTTATGATTTCCATTATGGGTAAATGCGATAATTTCATTTTAGGAAGTGCGGACTACCGCCCCCTCAAAGTGATTTGAATCGTTAATACCATATGTGGGATGTATAAAGGATGGAGTAAATGGTATTATACATTATATTATACTGTAATTATATTATACCTTTATATAATTATAGCTTAATTCCATTAAATACGAAATAGAAATGAATGTAGCGTTCATGTGTACGTACGGCTTACCGTCTCCATGAACGATGCATTTCATTTCTTACCTCTAAATGTTATGTAATATTATAAATGAATGTATATACTGGATATATGATATATATGATATCTACATCATGAATATAATTATGGATATAATGGATATTTTACCACATGAAGAAAGTGTAATTATAAGAAGTTTATTTTTGACTCAAGTACCTAAGATCGACAAAATGACCGTTATAAACTTAAATAATTACATAATGTTCATGTAATGGTAATAAGTGATATAAAAGGAATAATTAACTTGAAAAAGGTTCTTAAGAAGGTTGAGATTAACTCTAGTTTATTATTCAGGAGGTTAAAGAACGGTCGAGTCAAGTCAGACACGAGGTACGAGAACTTCTTAACCCAATTTCTATTCTTTGGGTTAATCTCCTACTTTCAAATTATGTCATGATATTATTATGTCCTATCTTGTATTTTTACATTATTTATGTGTACTTATAGTTAATACACAAAATAGATGTACTTTATTTAAAAAAAATTGTCTTTGTAAGGGTCTTCGTCTCAATCTCCTTTCATTGAGGCATATTTTTTTTGTACACAACGTTCTTTTATACGGTGTATAAACCCCTTTGACTTTGACTTTTATTCAAAAAGGAATATTTTTTTACAAACCGTTTTACTCAATGAAAAAAGGAATGTTTTTGTCTTACATATGTGGCGACAACTACTTCTCCGCCGTCGTGACCATTATTTGTGTTTCGGCTTCCTCTACAAGCCATAACTTTTTTTAATGAAAAATAAATACAAAGTTTTAACTTTCTTTTATTTTGGTATTGAAAATGGTTTTGAAAGTGTTTTTATTATATCAATGTGTTTTACTGATATATTTTGATTGAAATGTGGAAATGTTATGTTCTCTTTATGCATGTTTTATGTGATATGATTATGTTATGGATTATGATATGTTTAAACCTATTCATAAGAGGAATTCATTGGACTTAATAAGTGACGGGTGGAGCCCGCTACAGCTCCTCGATGCATCGGCAGGTCTCATGAGACAAACTAGTGTCTTGGCACGAGGCCTTGACAAAATCTTATTTGTGGTCTTGGCACGAGGCCTTGGCTACGTGGTTATGATAGTCTGGCATTATGCATTCCATCATTATAAAAGTGGTTATTGATATTTCATGTGATTATTCGACTAGTATAATATCCATGTGAGTAAGTAAATAGCATTATTTCATTTTACTTTCGCCATATTATGCTAAAGTTCAAGTTTAAAAGGCTATTTTTTAGTTATACATTCCCTTAAATGTTAATGTTTATTTATGAAAGATTCTGCTATATTGTTATCCTTACTGAGAATCTGAGTTCACCCCTTTCAATGTTTTAATTTTTCCAGGACATGAAGAAGTATATTATGAATGACCTACAGGGATAATATAACGGGATATGAAGAGAAGATGTTGTAGTTTTGTTTTACTTTATGATGTAATGTAAGACTTATGAATGTATCTAGTGTTTCCAAGGCTACTAAACTAATCGGTCTTTCGAGACTTGATCTTTTATGATCATGCCAATGTTACGCAATAATGCAATGAATCTGGGTAACTGGTGTTGGGGCGTTACAGTTGGTATCAGAGGTAGTTTAGTACTAACCTTGGAAGCTAGATTTATATAAACTCTGATTAGAGCACATAGCCCGAAGATAGACTTTGAGGAATAGTATAGAAGAACTTCCTCGAATTTTGTTGTTGTAGAGATTTTGTGGGTTTTCCGAGAAATACATCCATGTATGGATATGAGAAGGTAGAGGTGGCTTTGGCACAGATGTACCTAGGGGTAAAACCTGAAAACACTGCTTTGAGCTAGACTCGAACGGGAACTGGTGCACGACAATGGGCCTTGATGCACTCTTGGTTACGACACTCCCGGGGGATATTCTTAGGACAATTATCATTTTCTTTACAAATCACTATTAAGTTTTATGAGTATATAATTCCTCAAAGAAAAATATTTTATTGATTATATCCATAAATAGTTCAATTTATGTTAAATATTTTACAAGTATGGAAATATGTATTTTGATTCATAAACTAATCTAGTTTATGCCATTGTTTATAAATGGCGCCTAGTGGAAGGAATGGAAACTGTATTAGTGCACGCACTCCGTGTAGGGATTTCCCTCCTGCTCAAGATAATTATTGTGGATCTGAAGATACAACTGGTGCTGATCAACTTATTACCATACTGGGAAAACTCACTTAGGTTATGAATAATAACCTTACTCGTATGGAGCACCCTGATCTGCAACGCGGAGGATCAGTGTTAGACCACTTCATGAGGAAACAACTTCCAACATTTAATTGGGGTACAAATCCATTAGTAGTTGGGCAATGGATATTTCCTAAGAGAAAATATTCCACACCTAGGGGAGTAGCTAAAGGGAGAAGGTTGTCATGGTAGTCTACCGCCTCACTGGAGATGCCGATCAATGGTGGTCGCTGATTCAAAATACAAAGGAAGATGAAGAAGTATAAAGTATGGAATGGAGAGAGTTCAAAAATCTTTTCTTAGAAAAATACATTCCTCGTGACCATCGAGCAGATATGGAAAGGCAATTTCTGAGTCTGAGACAAAAGGTGGATGAGATTGTCGCAAAGTATGAGGCCAACTTTACAAGGTTAGCGAGACATGATACAGATTATATACGTAACCCAAAAAGTAAGATTGCTCATTTCTTTGATGGGTTAAAACCATTTATCCATTGAGCATTAGTCTCACAAGCCTTCTCTTCATACAAAGATATTGTCTCATGTGCTATCAAGACGGAAAAGGAATTCTCTAAGTCTTATGACTTAAAAGCAAAGCAAGAAAAGAAGAGATATTTTGATCAATCTGGAAATAGAAATAAGGGGAAGAAGGGAAGAGTTGAATATCAGTCCTGTAGTAAATGTAGAAAGAAACACCCCAGTACTTTCTCGAAGGGAATGGGAGTCTGTTATAAGTGTGGTGAAAAAGGCCACCAATCTCATGATTGAAAGGGAAAGAAAGTTGCTATCAATGCGGAATGCTATAATTGTAGAGAGATGGGACATTATGCAAATGAATTTCCTAAGCGTCAGGGGAAATTACCTCAGAAGAGGCCAAGGGATCAAGGCCAAGCTTATGTTATCACTACTGCTTAGGTGGAAGCTCCAAAAGAAGTGGTGGCAGGTAATTTAGTGGTTTCCTCAAGTTTAGAAAATGCATTATTTGATTCTGGATCATCACATTTTTTCATATCTTCCCAGTTTTCTAAGAAAATTAGATATTTCCAATTTGATTTAACAAGAGAATTGTCAGTCAAAACTTCTAAGGGAAGTATTATTGCAACAAAGTTCTGTGAATCAGTCCCCATTAGAGCACATAACTGTTCATTATCCGCTGATCTCATTGTCATACCTATGATTGAGTATGATATAATCCACGGTATGGATTGGCTTTCGGACTATGATGCAAAGATTTATTATAAGAAGAAGGAGGTTACTATTTTTGATGATGATGATAAGAAACACCTTATTTTTAGAGTAGAATCGTCACCACTAATTCTTATTAGATCCACCTCCAGTAGCTCAACTAAATTCAATTATTGGGGAGGAAGAGAATGAAATAACTGAGGGTGAGGGAAGTAATGTTCAAATAAAGGATGTACCTATTGTGAAAGAATACGAGGATGTGTTTCCGGAAGATTTAGCTGGACATCCTCCAGAACGAGAAGTTGAGTATTCCATTGATTTAATTCCGGGATCAAGGCCTATATCAAAGACCCCTTATAGGATGGCCACCGTGGAATTAGTTGAACTAAATAAAAAACTAGATGAATTGAGTAATAAGGGATTTATTCACCCTAGTGTTTCTCCATGGGGAGCCCCTGTCCTTTTTGTTAAGAAGAAAGATGGATCTATGAGGTTGTGCATTGACTAAAGGGAGATCAATGCTATAACAATAAAGAACAAGTATCCCCTACCTCGTATTGATGATTTATTTGACCAATTGCATGGAGCTCAATACTTTTCAAAGATTCACCTTCGATCTGGATACCATCAGTTGTGTGTGAAGAAGGAAGACATTCCGAAGGTAGCATTTCGAACAAGGTACAGGCATTACGAGTTTACAGTAATGCCTTTTGGATTGACTAATGCACCTTCTGTATTCATGGATCTAATGAATAGAGTTTTCAAGGAACATCTAGATGATTTTGTGGTGGTATTTATTGATGACATCTTGGTGTACCCCAAAAGCTACGAAGATCATGAAATAACTTGCACATTATCTTGAAGACACTTAGAAGGCATGAATTATATGGGAAGTTTAGCAAGTGTGAATTCTGGCTTCAGGAGATTTCTTTTCTTGGCCACATTGTCTCTAAGGATGGAATTTCCGTTGATACTTCTAAGACCAAGGCAATCCAAGAATGGCCAACACCGATGAGTATAACTGAGGTACGCATCTTTATTGGTTTGGCAGGTTATTATCGACGTTTTGTCCAGAATTTTGCCTGATTGGCTAACCCATTGACGAAGCTCACACGTAAAGGGGTTAAATTTTTCTGGAAAAAAGAGTGTGAAGAATGTTTTGAAGAACTGAAGAGAAGATTAGTCAATGATCTTATATTGAATCTACCATCATGGAATGATGCATTCGTTATTTATAGTGATGCATCAATGAAAGGACTTGGTTGTGTCCTTATGCAGAATGATAGGGTTATTGCCTATGCATCACGAAAGCTAAAAATTCATGAGAAAAACAATCCTACTCATGATATCGAGTTATCTGCTGTAATCTTTTCCATGAAGATATGGAGACATTATCTCTATGGTGAAAAATGTATGATATATACCGATCAAAAGAGTTTGAAATATATTTTCTCACAAAAAGAACTCAACATGAGGCAATGACGATGGTTTGAACTACTCAAGGATTATTATTGCATGATACAGTACCACCCAGGGAAGGCAAATAAGGATGCAGATTCTTTGTATAGAAAAGATCATGGAGTTTTGAACATGATGAGAGTGGAAAGGAATCCTATTTTCATGGAACTAGTAAAGATGGATATGGGAATCACCATGGAGGGTGAAACATCAAAACTTTTTCAAATGGTTTCCAAAACATCTTTACTAGAAAGGATAAAGAGTTCTCAGTCCAATGATTAAGTGTTGAAAATGAAGATTAAAGCTGTGAATGATGGGAAATTGAGTGACTTTGTTTATGAAGATGGAATTTTGAAATTTGGGAGGAGACTTTGTGTTCCCGATATACCTGATTTAAAGAGGGAATTGTTGGATGATGCTCATAGTTCCAATTTCTCTATACACCCTGGGAGCACTAAAATGTATAGAGATTTAAAGGGAAATTTTTGGTGGGACAACATGAAAAGGGAGATTTCGGATTTTGTGTCAAGATGTATGGTTTTCCAACAAGTGAAAGCTGGAAGGCAACACCCTGGTGGAGTATTGCAACCTCTTCCCATACCTGAGTGGAAATGGGATAATATTACGATGGAATTTGTAATGGGACTACCAAATACCCCTAGAAGGAATGACGCAATATGGGTTATTGTTGATTGTCTCACCAAGTCAGCACATTTTCATGCAATAAGAGAAGATCTGCCACTTGAATGTCTAACAAGACTATATATTAATGAAGTTGTAAGACATCATGGAGTACCCCTGTCGATTGTTTCGGATCGTGATTCCCTCTTTACATCAAGATTCTAGAAAAGTCTTTAGAAGGCCTTGGATACTGAACTTCGTTTGAGCACTTCTTACCACCCTCAAACAGACGGAAAATCAGGAAGAACTATTCAAACCTTAGAAGACATGTTGAGATCATGCTCACTTGACTTTCAAGGAATATGGGATCAATATTTACCTATGGTAGAATTTTCCTATAACAATACTTCCATTCAAGTATTCAGATGGAACCATATGAAGCGTTATACGAAAAGAGATGTCGCACACCAACCTGTTGGGATGACGTTGGTGAAAGAAAACTTGTAGGCCCAGAACTGGTGGAGGAACCGATGGAAAAGGTGAGGGTAATCCAAAACCACATCAAAGCAGCTCAAAGTAGGCCGAAGAGCTATTCTGAAAATCGATGGAAGGATTTGGAGTTTCAGGCAGGAGATCATGTTTTCATGAAGGTATCACCATGGAAGGGAGTTATACGTTTCGGTAAGAAGGGTAAATTGAGTCCTAGGTACATCGGACCCTTCGAAATTCTAGAACGAATTGGGGCTGTAGCTTACCGTTTGGCAATGCCGCCAAGTCTCTCCAAAGTTCATGATGTATTCCACGTATCACTATTGAGAAAATACATGCCCGACCCAACGCATGTACTCACCTATGAGGAATTAGAAATGGAACTCGATCTGTCTTATTGTGAAGAGACCGTCAAGATTCTTGATACAAGAGAACAAGTGCTAAGAAACTGGACGACTCGTCTGGTAAAAGTTCTATGGAGAAACCATAAGATGGAGGAGGAAACATGGGAACCCGAGGAGCATATGATGAAGAATCACCAGAGTAGTTTTATACAGTGATATTATATGAAATTTCTAGGACGAAATTATTTGAAGGAGGGGAGAATGTAACACCCCAAGCTTCCATGGTACACTTCTCTTTGAATAATACAGTAGCATGTGTTGTACGCAACTTCGAGTTCTAACACACACAACAACTAATAAAAGTAGCTGTTATGAATAGTAATACCCACCTTTTAAAATTATAGAAATTTTTTATTTCAAAATGGACTTCATTTTTGTATTCGTAATATCGAAATTATCCAAAGTTGAATTTTTTGTAATTTTCTAAGAGCTTCCAATTTTTATGAATAATGAAAAATACTTAAAAACAAATTTTTAAATAAAATTATTTTATAGTGATAAATTATACTACTGAGTTGTTTTAAAGTATAATTAGAATATATTTTTACTATTTTATCCAATGGTTATCATTATAATTAATTTCACTTTGAAATTGGACATAAACAATGGTCAATCTTTTGATATATATTGTTTCTTAAAAACACGATATTTGTTTTGACAGCGGGAATTAATTATAAAATTAATTAATGAAACATATATGTTTGGAATTTTGTAAAATAGGCATCATTTTTTGATTCGGAATATCAATTACAACATAGGGTGAAATTTTGGCATTGTTCTGAAAAACTTCAATTTTTGATGAATAGTGAAACCACTAAGTGGTAGTTAAAAAATTGATTTTTCATTTAAATGAAACATTACCACTTCTGTGATTTGATTTTCAAAAATCCGGCATACATGGTTGTCATTAGGAAGTGAAATGTGGTTCAATGGGATTAAAATATGTTTTTGGTGAATAGTAACTTTTAAGTTTAATTAATCGCGA
The DNA here is from genome assembly GCA_963277665.1 of Viscum album. Lineage (NCBI taxonomy): Eukaryota > Viridiplantae > Streptophyta > Magnoliopsida > Santalales > Viscaceae > Viscum > Viscum album. The sequence goes on from OY728139.1 coordinate 1,178,319,803, forward strand.
TTAAAGGTAATTAGTGAAATTTAAGGTAAAAATGATATTATAAAAATATGAAAATACCTTTACACTTGTCTTAACCCTATTGGATGTGTCATTTCCGACCAAGACAATCCATGGGTCAACTTGGGGACCCCATGGAGCCACGTTGGTAGGAAAATGACATAAATTACTTTTATTTAAAGTTAAAATAAAAATGTCACAAACATAAGTTGTTTTACTAAAAAAATTTCTAAATGGGGTTATACAAGTCATATTTTTTTACTATAAAGTAACATTTCTTTACTTTCCAAGAGTGCCTCTCCTCTCCACTTATAAAAGGCCCCCACCACTACCACCTTACTCACACATTCAAAGCCTTTTGGCTCGGCCTACCGCTGCCCAAATACTCTCACAACTTCCCTCTCTTACTCCTAGAAGCATCAATTTGGGAAGAATTCTTCCCAAGGAATCCTTTGGCTAAAATCAAAAAGAGTTACCCGGTTTTAAGGTAATGTCTTCTCTAATGTTGTTTTGTTTTATTTTGCTTCTCCAACCCCTTAAACTATTTTATTATTTTCTTTTGTAACAACAACAGTATCTACAATATACTAGGATATTGTTATGATAAGGATTTTGTTTAAAATTACACACACCTTCGTCTAATGGTTAAAGAACATACTCTTTCTGTGGGTGGCGAAATACTGCCTCACGAAACGATGATTGTTCAATATTTTTTTAACACCTATAATGGTGGCCATTTTGATGCCACTATTTTCATATATGATATATATATTATGTTTGTGTTTTCCTTATGCTTCTGTATTTCTCATTTTTGGCATACTTTATGATTTCCATTATGGGTAAACGCGACAATTTCATTTTAGGAAGTGCGGACTATCGCCCCCTCAAAGTGATTTGAATCGTTAATACCATATGTGGGATGTATAAAGGATGGAGTAAATGGTATTATACATTATATTATACTGTAATTATATTATACCTTTATATAATTATAACTTCATTCCATTAAATACGAAATAGAAATGAATGTAGCATTCATGCGTACGTACGACTTACTGTCTCCATGAACGGTGCATTTCATTTCTTACCTCTAAATGTTATGTAATATTATAAATGAATGTATATACTGGATATATGATATATATGATATCTACATCATGAATATAATTATGGATATAATGGATATTTTACCACATGAACAAAGTGTAATTATAAGAAGTTTATTTTTGACTCAAGTACCTAAGATCGACAAAATGACCGTTATAAACATAAATAATTACATAATGTTCAGGTAATGGTAATACGTGATATAAAAGGAATAATGAACTTGAAAAAGGTTCTTAAGAAGGTAGATATTGACTCTATTTTATTATTCAGGAGGTTAAATAACGGTCGAGTCAAGTCAGACACGAGGTAAGGGAACTTCTTAACCCAATTTCTATTCTTTGGGTTAATCTCCTACTTTCAAATTATGTCATGATATTATTATGTACTATCTTGTATTTGTACTTAATTTATATGTACTTATAGTTAATACACATAATAGATGTACTTTATTTAAAAAAAATGATCTTTGTAAGGGTCTTCGTCTCAATCTCCTTTCATTGAAGCATATTTTGTTTTATACACAACTTTCTTTTATACGGTGTATAAACCCCTTTGACATTGACTTTTATTCAAAAAGGAATCTTTTTTTACAAATCATTTTACTAAACGAAAAAAGAAATTTTTTTTGTCTTACATATGTGGCGACAACGACTTCTCCGCCGTCGTGACCATTATTTGTGTTTTGGCTTCCTCTACAAGCCATAAATTTTTTTAATGAAAAATAAATACAAAGTTTTAGCTTTCTTTTATTTTGGTATTGAAAATGGTTTTGAAAGTGCTTTTAATATATCAATGTGTTGTATTGATATCTTGTGATTGAAATGTGGAAATGTTATGTTTTCTTTATGCATGTTTTATGTGATATGATTATGTTATGTTTTATGATATGTTTAAACCTATTCATAAGAGGAATGCATTGGACTTAATAAGTGACGGGTGGAGCCTGCTATAGCTCCTCGATGCATCGGTAGGTCTCAGGAGACAAACTAGTGTCTTGGCACGAGGCCTTGACAAAATATTATTTGTGGTCTTGGCACGAGTCCTTGGCTACGTGGTTATGATAGTCTGGCATTATGCATTCCATCATTATGAAAGTTGTTATTGATATTTCATGTGATTATTCGACTAGTAGAATATCCATGTGAGTAAGTAAATGTAATTATTTGATTTTACTTTTGCCATATTATGCTAAATTTTAAGTTTAAAAGGCTTTTGTTTTAGTTATACATTGCCTTAAATGTTAATGTTTATTTATGAAAGCTTCGGCTATATTGTTATCCTTACTGATCATCTGAGCTCACCCCTTTCAATGTTTTAATTTTTCCAGGATGTGAAGAAGTATATTATGAATGACCTGCATGGATAATATAAGGGGATATGAAGAGAAGGCGTTGTAGTTTTGTTTTACTTCATGATGTAATGTAAGACTTATTAATGTATCTAGTGTTTCCAAGTCTACTAAACTAATCGGTCTTTTGAGACTTGATCTTTTGTGATCATGCCAATGTTACGCAATAATGCACCGACTCCGGGTAACTAGGGTCAGGGTGTTGTAGAAGGCATGCCCAAAAATAGTAACTCGGCACTACGTTCCTCCTGACACATCATGTCTCAAGTACCGACGTCCCGAAGGCACGTCCATCCCCTAAAGGCTCCTCACCTCCCATGTGGCTTTCTACGGCAAGAACCCCCCACCAAAATACCTAACCGCAACTACAGGGGCCTCAACCCACACGAGTGGTCAAAACCACCTCATCATGGAGTATCTCTGTGTGCACACTACTCAATGTCCCAGTGAGCGGTAATCACCATAATAGTCCTAATACACCAACACATCTAACACCTCGTGTCCCTATGACCATGTAGCTCAAGTCCGATGGCATCGATATCATAGTAACCCGGGCCATGCCCAACCTGACAGTCGTACTGCCTCAAGCCGACGTCCATGATGCCCAATCCCATGGCCAAAACCACCCAAGGCAACCCGTGTGAAGCCCCAACCTGTGATCAGTGTCACTCAAGCGTAACCGGGCCAAGACCAACAAAACCCAAAAGGCTCCAGTAGATAAAATCCATCAATTTCATATAAAATATATTTAACAAGAAAACATAACCAGGAAAAAAAAGTAAACAATTGAATTACACTATGCAGGGTGTTGTCCCATACCAGCACTGAGGTCTTAAATGCCTCTAACAATTATAACTGGATTTAACAAATACAACTAAACAGTTTATAACCATAATATTTCTATTAAAACCATTTTGGTGCTCCCCAGCCAAAATGCTCCGATGAGCAACGAACCCTCACCCGGCCCTGCTCACGCAAACGGGTACCCAGGCCTACCCAGAAGAATCCTTGAGGTCCGATAAGCAATACAATAGGAAAAAGCAGATAAAACGGGCCCCACTCAAAATACCAAAAAACACGTCGTAGACTGCGTTACCCAAACAACCGCGAAAACACAAAATGATGTACGCACCACCTACCTGAGACTCGCACGATGCTACTCCTCCAGTAACACCCGCCAATTTGGTCAAAAATGCGGTAAATCTACAAAAGATTCAATACTGTTCAAACTCTTATAACTGTTTCTTGAACAAAAATCAAACAAAACAGCCAAATAGGAATCGAGGCCTTACCAAGGGGGTTCTAACACATCCAACCGAGATCGGATTAGAGTTCGGACGAAGAATCGGGAAGCAAATGAAGATCCGACCAACTCTGTTCTCTAAAACCGGCCAAAATATTGAGGTTCTGTCTCAATACGAGGCTACTGCCCATTTTAAGGAAAAAGAAAGAAAGTAAACTGTGTGTACTTTGGGACTACAAGCCGTGTATGGTTCATTTAACTGTTCATAAGATGACAATATTCCACCGACTTACTTTCCGAACCTGCCTACATGAGTACACGACGTGTACTTGGTTCCTATTCCCTTCCTCGCTGACTTACCCACATGCCATGTATATCCCTTATAAATGGTTAGATTACATAGAGTGTCCAAGGGGAACACGTCGTGTCCTTGATTCTACCCGGCCAACAGGATTATACGCCATGTATGGCTTCACACGATCAGGGGTATACACGATGTGTTTAAAACTACACGCCGTGTAGTAAGAAAATTATACACGGTCACCACACGGCATGTACTCGGCGAGCACACGGCTGGTCACTCACCTACACATACACGACGTGTACCTTAAGTACATGATGTGTAGTCTGGAAATATCCAGAAACATCCCATTTAATCTATCTTCCTCAGAAACTAGTCAAAAATTTAAACAGGTTTGGGATTTTGACCCGTTCCAAAAAACCGGGTTCTTACAATATGCTAGTGTAATAAAGGGATATTTATCATGACCCTAGAAATAATATTATGTACATTATATTTTATAGAATTATGAATATAATTTTCTTCCTATTATTCTTACTATGCAAATGATTTTTAAAGAATAAATAGTATTTTTGGTTAATATTTTTTTATAAATGAATGTATTTTTTGAAATAAATAATATTTTTTAAAAATGATATTTTTAACATACTTTTTTAAAATTTAAATGACCATTTAAATTTTATTATGTAAAATGTAATTTTTATTAGTGTTCAAAAACAGGTATTTCCAAAAAACCAATCAATTTTCAATAAATGTCCCTTTTTATTTTAAAAGGGAAAATTAAAATATTTAGAAAATTATTTAGATAAAATAAATATTTTTTTTGGAATCAGTATTCCAAATTTATCCATTATTGAATTTTTCCTAATCATCTGAGACATATGATTTGTTTTGGTAAAAATTAAATACGTATAAGTATATGAGTTGTTTCATGACATCATAATGGAAAAATAATGATGTAATTAATACTATAAAAGGTATAATTGGAAATATATATGTTTTTAAATTAAAATAATATGATTATATGTCTATTTAATTTATTTTCTAATTCTAGAGTGAATCCTCCAAGACTTAATATATTTTACGATTTTGAAATCATTTCTTTGAAAGTGTGACTCACCTCCACTTAAGAAAGAGATATATTTTATTATATTTGTCCCTTTGAATAATAAAATAATATATACCACTCCCCTTATCTAGAAAACATGTGAAAAAACCATGGTATGGTTTTTGGTTTGGAATATTTTATTATGTACTGTCCAAGTACAAAACAATAATGAATCCCCCTCCTTTTGATTATAATCTCAACCTGGATCCCATTTCTCTTGACAATAACTCCTTGAATATAGTCCTACCTCTTCCCTATACTAAATAGAGTCCCACAAAGGTGCCCCTAATAACCCAATAAGGCTCTTCTAATCCTTTTGTGTGAAACATCTATGTAATGGAATTATCAGTTCCCATTTCTATTCAAGCATTTTTTTATATTTTTCTTCTTAAGATCCATTTTTATATCTTGGGGTATGATGTAATAGAATTACATTAATTGAAATTTTATTTTGAAATTATGATATATTTATTTCACTCCCATTAATAACCCTTATGATCCTTTATGTACACACGTTACTATGCTGAAATTCCATAAGGGATTCCTCTCTTCACCATTGAATTCAAGAACCTTCTTTGAGATTACTTCAATCAATTTCATCTTCATGTATTTAAATTAATTTTTAATCATTAAAAGAATTTAAAATTTCTGTTTTTTGTATGATGGAACATTTATTCCCCATTATTTGGACCCTTAACTAAGCTGTTACTATGCTATAATTTCGTAAGGGATTCTCTCTCTCCAATTTTAATCGGGAACTTCATTTGTGTTATTGATTTTTAATTAATTTTTTCATAAGTGGGGATGCATTTTTACATATCCCACATAATTTAAAATCTATTTATAAATTATTATACACCCTTTAACACTCATTTCACTATCATTGTAACCTTTACATACAATCGTTTCTATGCTGAAATTTTGTAAGAGTTCTTTTGATTTCTCCTCTTTCTTCAAGATCGTTTATTATGTTATTGCTTGTATTACAAATTACATATGTTTGGTAATGTAATTACATGTCACTATTACTATCCATTTCATGCATAAATTATTAGATACCCCTTATTCTCTTGTCATCCCATTTTATGAATTTTTATATGATCCCGTTATGCTGCCGAAATTACACCATGATTTACCATGCAAATATAATTGTGTTGTGAATACCATACCCATTTCTCTATCATGGGTATTATACATTATGGTCATACACATATTTATTGGGGAATTACATGTATATATTTCACATATTTAGATCATGTAATGATATTATAAGGTTTAATGAATCCATGTTATATGATCTATGTGGCACACATTACCATGAGATTGAATTGTTTATAAAGGGTTCACCATGATTGTGCTCTAATGCATTGGGTAATGTTTAGTATCATGATATGTCATGTTGGAAAATGGTTATAAATTATTACTTTATGGAAATTTTTCCACCATGGAGTCTTGGATGTGTAACTATGACTTATGTTTATGATGTAGTGTTTTTAGTGGTGCCCCATTTCCCATATTATGATTATGATACTATATAATACCTCATTTTTCATGATACTTTATGAATGATTGAGATTAATTGCTTAACATGTATTACTATTTCCATGTTATTCCATTATTATTAACTTAATAGGATTTATATCTCACTCCTTTTTTATGTATTTCCACTGGTTATTCCATGCAGTGTTAAGTACGAAGGATTGTTGTGGCCATATCAAAGAAGTTTTATATAAATATGGTGTTGTATTTCATTATTAAGTTCTTATGTAATGTTCATAAAACCCAAATACATAATACCACTCAATATTATATGTTGGATTAAAAAACATTTATGGAATAAATAATTCTTAAATGTGAAATCAAGAGTAGGGTTCTTATATACCATCCTGACAAAGCTCAACTGATCCTCATCAAAGCTCATTTATTCATTTTCCAAGATCGTGCCTCCACCCAAGATCCTATATCATTCCAAAAATAATAAATAATTCATTATAGACATTATAATTATTAATTTAAATCAATTCTGAATTTTTATTCACTGAAAAACTCACACTTAGGCAACATCGGAACAAATCTATACCTAATAAAACATGATTATTGTTCTACGAACCCTTTTAATGACTTCAAATGAATACCACATTTATCGTGGATAGTTTTTTTTTCATTATATTATGAAATAATTATTGAACTCTAACCCAAAATTTAATTTAAATCAATGGAATGAAAATCAGAAAAAGAACAAATAGGTAAACTGATGAGATTACATGGAATTGAATCGGTAATGAAATTAAATCCATCCCCAATGAAGGGGATCCAATGGGTAGAAAAGGATGGGAGAGATGACTGATCACATTATCATCAATTCCAAAACCCCATGAGACCAAAATATCATTGAGAATAAATAGTGGAAAATTTAAAACTAAAAAATACCTCATTCATTATGTTTATTATGGTATTACGGTGCAAAAATACCCTTGACCTAAAAGTTTTAGGGCATGAAAACCTCCATACCAAAAAACTACCATGGGACTTTGGAGCATTTCATTATGGTGCCCATCACCCAAAATCTTTCATAGTAAAAACCTATAAGGAACAATTGAAAACCCCTAATCTGACCACTATCAGGGATTAAACCATCTAGTTTATTATTTGGTAAACTGAAACCACTTATATCTCAGTTTACTTCCACCCCATTTCTTCTCCAACTCCCTCCTAAGAACCAAAACAACTAGTGGGGCCTCATTATGTATGGAAAAGTATCACATAGATATTCTCAAACGAACTGAATAATAATTTGAATCACATTTCAAAAAATCATCTTCCCTATCTAGAATAAAAATATAAAACCACTCACAATATAATCAGCCAACCATATAATGGTCATTATAGGTAAACCCATAATAACGTGTATATATGAAAGAAGTTGTAAATTAGAGATAATAAGGTAATGTGGAATGGATATTATAGATGGTAATCAATGTATGATGATTAAATTATATCTAAAAATTCATAAAATTAATCATAGTGATTTTGAATCCACACTACTTACATGTAGAGAGCACATAAAGAAGAATATTTGATAGAATAAAAAGAGTAAAAAACAAAATCGATGAAACATTAAATGTGACATTTCAATCAATTAATGATCTACAAATATATTTATAGAAGTTATAGATTGTCTTAGAGTACCCATAGTCATCATCATTGAAAATATTTAATTTTCACTATTTTCAATTTGAATTTTTACCTTGAAATTGGGTTGTTAAATAAATAATGTGTTTAACTTAGTGTTTGGACACAAGTCATTGGAAAATCAAAAATAAATTAATCATATTTTCATAGATAATCCTCTTCATTCACTTTTATAGTCTTTATGTTTGATAGGTTTTCTCTATGAAACCTATTATAGAGGCCACAAGGATGGATGAATCTCCTTCTCATTCTCCCCTTCTTTACATATTGGTGGTTTTCTTTTATTTTGTCTAATTTTCAATTTTTGGGATTCCCATTTCTCTCTCCATTTTGTAGGATTTGTTTCCAAAGGGGATGTGACCTAAAGAAAATGCATATTTGATATGAATTAGACCCTTTAATATTTTACAATAGGTGATATTCATATGGTATGACATATATTAAACCTAGAAATTTCTTATTCCTTAGAATTTGGAGCATTATAAAGGCTTTTTAAATTAATATATCCAACTTCGTTTATATGGAAGTTGTGATTTTATGTTCAAACCAGAATCTATTCCAAAAATATGATCTATGAACTAATGAAATTTCATATTTTTAATTGTTTAAGAGATGTTAGGAATTCATGAAAAGTCTACATGTTTGGAATTATAATTAAACCATGAATTATAAGCATATGAGTCCATTCATGCATAAATATGAAATAAAATAATGGTTATATAATGTGGTGGTCACAAGGATATCTTGATTGGCTCATGAATTCATTATATGATATATATACTCCTATACAAATGTATATTTCTATCACCCCTCTAAACATTGAAATCATGAGGAACTAGTATATCAAGAGAGATAAGGAGTGTCACACCAAAATGTATAATGATTCGATATGGTCCACATATACACCATGGGGGGATCTATTTTCTATACCTCTTAGTGATCATTCTCAAAAATATCAATTTATGATATTAGATACCTCATCTAATGGTGTATGATATACAATTTCTTCATATTATATTTATATTTGGGTTATCTTGGGCCTCTTTCACTCATTTGTCACCCAAACTAGTGGCCATATAGCACCATCTGTTCCTCCCCATACACCATAGGATGGTGACTAGAAATGAGGGTATATGATGGAATTATGGGGTGACTATAATTTCTTTATAATATTAAGAAACAACGTAAATAATAATAAAACACTAAAAAATGTTAACTTTAAATAAGAGGAATAATAATAGGATATGCTACACAGTCATCCAGATAAGTAAAAAATCAACCTAATCTGTATAATAAATGACAAAAAATGATCTCCTAATTCAATAAAATGTGAATCTATAATAAAACAATACATTCTATACCAAAATTTAAAAAATACAAAAAACTATACACTCCAATAGCCTAAAAATAACTAGATCCATCCCATGCTATTGTACACTGAACTAGAACTAAAATCATTCAACTATAGCTAGGCACCTCCCCATATTACTACATGCATAAATGAAATCTATTAGGATAATAAATATCATATTGAATAGGTTTAGAGTAAGGAAAACTAGGCCACCACCCATTGTGTATAATACAACACAATCAGTGAATATGAAATGTTATAGTGTGAAGGAATCAAAATAGTGTCATCCCTAAAATAAACTAAAACAATGTAGGATCAGGTTCCTCATGGGAATCCCATCAAATCACACATTGTTTGGTCTAATATAGAATGTATATAATCCTACGACCATTTATATTGCCTTTTGGCCTAAGTAATATATTGATGCAATCCATGCATTATAATTATATGATGGAAAAAATCAACTACGTCATATTGAATTTATGACTTAGTAGTCAAACCATGTTTTAGTGATCATTCGTTATGTTCGTTGAACATGATTGAGTGTAATCTATTGGTAAACCATAGAAATTTATATCCTATAATTTTTAAATTGAGCCCTAGAAATATGTACTAGGTGGCCTCAGGATATACTTCATTAGATCCCAATAAGATAATACAATGTTGTTTGTGTCCAAATAAATCCAGATGAATCCATGGTGATAATCATAGAAATTATAATTTTTATAAATCATTTATATGAACCCATAGAACAATGAAATTTTTTTAGTGAATAATAGTGTCAAATTCAAAAACATTTTATATATTTTCATTCTAATCGATGAATCAGGTGGAGTCTTATGAGTTTACCAATAGAATCCATGGCTGAGGATCCAAGACCTGATCAAGGTTGGCGACACCTAAAACAATAAAATAATTTTCTATAATAAAATACATATGCCTTTATAATAATTTTACAAGAATATTATTAAGTAAAACCAATTTGAAAATTTAAATTATTACATTTAATCATTTAATTGAAACATAAAAATCCAAACCCACCACAAGATTTTTTTGGCAATTTAGGAATTATAAAATGGTCAAGGGAACATGATAAAACACACTAAAATGGGTGGTTAATGTTAAGGTAATAATCCTATAAAACAATAAAGGATTACAAGAAGGAATATTTCAATGTTTAGATAATTAACTATGGGTGTTACACATTTTATGGGAATTGAACATAAGGTATGGAATTCAATACAACGACACAAATAAAAAACAGCGACACTTTTAGGGAAAATTTATAGACCATAAAACATAGTCTGGTAGTCAAATTATCATTGATTATTAGTTAAAGGTTCCTGATAGAATGGGAGAAAATATAAAAAAAGACAAACAACCAAAACATAGGCTATATTAGCTTGTTTATAGATAACATCAAAGATGGAAAAAGAAAGAGGAAATGAATCATGGGGGTTGATACATTTACGATAGGTAATTCAACATGATTGATGATGTTAAAATAATTGTTTTGATGAGGATTATACCTGAAATACCTTGAATATAGAAAATGGATATCATAGAGGGTCTGTTATTGAATGGGCTGGGTGGATAAGGAATAATTTTTTTAGGGTTAAAATAAGGGGAGAATCATTACTTCACCATTTTTTTAAAATGGCGTAGGGTTTGGACTAATCGATAGAAAAACCATATTCAACCATTTAAAAATACTATCCAGGTGGCCCCTAGCCAAAAATAATGAGGAACATGGTTAGAAAAATCAAGGAAAAGCCATGTATGGATACTGCCCAGAGTCTCTATCCCCTCACACAGTTAGGCACACTATTTTGATGAACCATACTAAAACCATTCGTGGTTCACAGAAATAAATCTCTGGGATTCCACGGTTTTTAAACCCTCATTTCATGGGGGTTTAAAACCATGATCTTCTATTAATAAGACACAAAATTGAGTCACATGTTCATCAATAACCATGCTCCAACCATGTGACTCACCCCGTTCCACCAAAAACCTGTACTCTTCGATCCAAAAAAACCCAAACATAACCTAATCCATCTTTAATAATTCGGAAAAAATTAATGTAGAACAACAGGTTTATATAAAAATTTGAATGATCTTTACGTCAATATGAAAATTGAGATATTATGACCTCCCCACCTTAATACATCTTATCCCTAAGTCACATATTATAGGTTCATTTAACTACAAATAATAATAACTCTATCTAATAAACACATATATCAGATTCTATTTCATCCCATGAATATAGTCGTGTCTCCAAATATCTAAAACAAAATGAATTTTCCTACCTCAAATTGTCTTGATGAAAAAGTAAATGATACAAACTGGTTAATCCACAAAAGCATAATTATCCTAAAACCCAACTTTCTGAGGGACAAGGACAAGATATGGGTCAGAATAGTAATGAAAAAAATGATAAATATAAAAAATATCAAGCATATAATAGTACTGTTGTGGGGAAACTAACTGATATTCTGCTGGACCATCCTTCTATAGAATCTTATACGGTCTAAAAAATCTTAGTATAATATTTCCTTGCATCCTAATTCAATAATGTCTATTCCTAGGAGATATCCTTTAGAAGTCCATATTACCCACCTAAAATTATAGAGTTATTCAATAATTATTGGTATCATTATTCTTCATAAAATCATATGTATAAATTTTTTTAATGATCAATTTTACCAAATTTGATATCCCATAAACAAAATGAGGAAAAATAAAACTTCCTCCTTTACTTATATCCAGAAAATAGATGAATGGAATTACCAATAATAAAGTGTCTTGGGTGGAACCATCTAGATATTCTCTTGTAAAAAATTATTGATGGAATATTTGTCAAGAGGTAAGTGTTTTCTGAAATAAAATAAAAAAAGGACATGAACCCACATATATTAATATTTTAACCTAATTCTTGTATATTACATTAGGGCGGGACAATTATTTGAGGGTTCATGGCTGTACTCTCTAGTACCTATAAATTCACAGCATTCTAAAACCCTTTCCATAACTGATATCTAAATAGAGAATCTCTATATGAAACAATTGTATGTGGAAACCCATGAAGATTTATAATATAATTGATCTAAATTATAGAATTCACATCCCCTAGTAAGTACTCTTAAATAGGAATGATGTGGGAGAGCTTTGCCATCTTGTCAATGATCACCGATATAGAGGTAGAACCTTGAGGTGACTTTGAAAATCCTATCACAAAATCTTGAGTGATGTATTACCATTTAAGAAATGAGATGGATAGAGGAATTGAATGTCCATAAGTTCACTAGTTTTCTTCCTTCACCTATTGATCATTTGAAAACCGAGTAATGAAACCTGTAATTTCATTATTCATCCAAGGACATTAACATTGGAGGAGTAAACCATGGTACCTCATGGTGGGTCAGTGATATACTGACTATTTTAAATCAAGATATTCTCACATAAATTATTTTTGTGAATCTGTAGAAACCCCAAAACACCCATGGATGCACAAGATAACATCCTCATTAACAACTTAATAATATGTTGGGTCCTCACTTGAATCACATTCCCCCATGACTAAGCCTTTAGGATAAACAATTTTTCTCTTTATTAATCAATACATAAGTTATTAATTTGCTAATAAATAATTGATTATAGGCTACACATGAAATTACTGAACTTTAACATTAATATCATAAATATGACAGTTCAACTAATATTCAGAAAAAGATTCCTAAATAACTAGAACTTGTGTTTTTCAGATCATAGTAGTTGTAACTACCTTTCCCTTCCCATGTGTGTAAGAATGAAAAAATAAAAAATATTAATGTTATTCAACCAAACTTATCTATCCATGATTAAAATATAGCTTATAAAATATGCATTTATATCCCTTATAGACATCATATACAATAAATTTTTTTCCAAGAATAAAATTTCTTCAATAATGAAAGTCATTAACAATAACTACTAAATCAAGATCAAACATAATATAATTTCACTCATAACATAATCTAATGAGAATAATATACTAGGACTAATTTCATTTTAACCAGAACATTTATTAATCTGATACATGATGCACTAAAATAAACTACGGATCCTATGCTAGTTTTAGGTAAAATTAAGACCAACATTGAAGTCAATGTGTAACACCCCATGGATTTATAGATAAATTTAATATTGAATATAATAAACATAACACAATGTCTCTATGAAAAAACAATTATTTATTATATTTATTTAAAAGATATTGTTTTAAGATTGTCATTAAACATAATTTTTTACTTCTGTGAATTGAATTTTGAAAAAAAGACATGCATTATTACAGTCAATATGACCATTAGTGTTTGATATGATTAATATAACTTTTTTGTGAATATGAACATAACCCTTTGGAATAGTAATGTACCCTTATGAATAGTAATATTACCAAATGAATAGTATCACCACATATGAATGAATAAATAAAATTTAAAAATTTTATAAGTGATAATATGATATAATTATATAATAGTATATTTAAATAAATATTTTAAAATATTTATTAATTGTTGGTATTTGGAATGTCCTTTGTATATAATTACAATTTTAAAATTAATGTAATAATTTAAAAGAAAATTTAGTTCAATAAAATACATTAATAAATTTGTATTTTGATGTCTTATGATTATAATGTAATTTTATGAGGCCTTTGTTAATTTTTTAAAGTGTTATAAAATATGTTATAATTTTGAATTCTTTATTTTTTGAGTAAATTATGATTTTATATAAATAATAAATTTATCATATTTAGAAAATTATTTTTATAAAATTTGGTACATTTTTTAATTATATACATTAAAAAATGGTTAGGGTAAGTTTTTGTGATTTTTCAAAAATACTTGATTTTTTTGCCAATAGTGAAAGACGATAATTTATAATATATGTAAATAAGTGAGTTTTTGAGTTATGGATGATGTATGTGACCATTTTTTAGAATTCACATGAAAAAATACTGAATTTTTTCTCATGAATCTTCACTATTTCTTGTTTGAAAAAGTAATAATAAAATGATTAAAATAATAGAAAATCCCTTCTCTCCTCCACTATTTAAACCACCCCTCACCACCTCTTATCCTCACACCTCTCAAGACTTTTTATTGTCCAAATTACATATAGAACACTCCATAAGCCCATATCTCACGTCCATGAGCTCTTGGTGTCATAAAAATACCAAAAACTCTCCCCTAATGTGGTTCTCAAGAGGAAGGAATCAAGAGGTAAAACACTCTCCCATTTTCCATCAGTTTCTTTTCAACATTATTTGTATTATTTTATATACTCATCTATCATAATATAAATTGTGTTATAAATAAAATACCATAAATGAATTTTAATTTTTTTATTCTACTAGAATAAGTCACTATAATATCTCATTCCACTCCTTTTATATTAAAAATAAAAAAATTGTCATAGATGTCTTAATTTACTACATTAAAGGACGACGAGATATAAATTTCATTTACCATCTTCATGGATGGTCATGAAACCATTTTTATTTTTAACCAAATCATAATATATATGTTTTATCCTATGTAATGCTATGTAATCATCACACACACATGATGTAAAATATTAAATCTAAACAAGCTCATTTTGAGTGAAACCACTCAAATTAAACCGTGTGGTTTTCATTTAAATTTCATCTAATGATTCATCCACATCCCTTTTAGTCTAATTACTTATATATCCATCATATATTCTATAATATCATTAATAAAATATAATTACAATTTTGTACAACCATTAACATTTTACATAAACTTTCATACTCTTATACAAGAGAACCGATCATAAAAATTAAGAAAATGGGCACTCTGGAACGATTATATTAAACACTATATCTCAATAAAAAGTCCGTAAATAAACTAAATTAAATAATTAAAAATCAATTACATGCATAATATTTTTTATAATTATTAATTAGTTAATATAATTCTATTATATTGGACATTATGATCATGTGAGGAAACACCTTTGGACATAAGGTAGGGGATTCTACCTGAACCACCATTATTCCTTCGGGTTTCTCTATCTTTATTTTTACCTAAATAAATTTATCTTTATATTTTTATGTAAATATTATAAATTATATGTGCATGTTACAAAATCATGTATCAATATCCATTCATCACTCCTATTTGGGGGTATACATCGTTTTAATTGGTTCCCTTCTCAATTCTTCCCGATAAGCATGCCTGTTATAAGGGAACTTCCCATGTTCTTACCCAATTTTACATTCATTATTTCATATATTTTATTCAAAAATAATTTTTTAAAAATATGTTCTTTATTAATAAAACCTTCTTGGTTTACTTCTAGGTTTATGTAAAAGATTATTCCCTTATATTTTTCAAATTCTCTTTAGTATTTTCCATAAAACCACACAAAAATGTTTTAATGTTAAAATTTAATAAATACCCTTCTTACACATTGTCACTTCTATTTGACATAACATAACATTCTATATTCATATTTTATATTATTAATTTCTATGTATATTTAAATTACTTTATCTCATGGCCACTTGTATGATACTCCCATTTATTTTTCATTACAACATGATTATGATACCAATTTTTTTCTCATGGGTACCCTTATATTTATGTAAGATTGATTATATATTATTCATTATATGGAACGAATATTCATAGAATTTTTAATATGGGTGTTCCCATATAGCTCTATAATGTATTTACTAATGTGTTTTCTCATGATACATTATGTGAAACGGTCTTGGAAGTTAGACTTGACTCATTCTCCATGTCCAATAGTCTTGGCGGTCATCCTTGACTCATGATCCTATATGTGAAAAAGACCTGACCTATACTAAATTAATTATTTCATATTTCTTCCACATTACTATGATTCCATGTTTATATGATCCCAAGTTTTATATGTTATGGTTCCATATGATCAATATTGTTCCATTCCTTTTTATGTCATTATATAAATCCTTCTAACCAATGTTCTAAAGCTTTATTATTATGTTTAATTATGTACCTAGTATTCCAAATACACATGAATTTATGATACTTGGCTTGTATTTTTTTTGTATAATTGTGATTAAATTCATGTAATTCTATGTGTAAAAGGGTAGGGTCACTATAGTTGGTATCAAAGGATTTTCTAGTTAGTTTTGGAGATTAGGAATACAAAACTTTAGTAAGAACCGTCGGTATAATACTAATTATAAGAAAACATTTCTATATTTTCATATGTATTGAGTATGTGGTTTGTCAAGAAAATACATCCATGTTTTGATACCACAAGTGGAAGTGGTTCTAGAACATATGTACCTTGGAGTGAAAACTCTTACAAGGTGTTCTGGGCTTAACTTAGGGAAATTGGGTACATGAAAATGGGCCTTAATGTGGACCTAGTTCAACACTCACAGGGGATATGCTTCGGTGAATTCATAATCTCATTTTGAACCATTACTAGGGGAACAAAAAATTCCCACAAGAATACAAGTCAGGAATAAAGCAATGGATAACTTAGATTAAAACATAATGAATCCAATTATAGGATATACTTTTCATCTATGTGTTTATCCTTTTATGTTTAAAGTTTCTTATTTATTCATATTATCTATGTATGAAAACCCTAACATGTTTTCACTTTATTTCGTAAAATAAAATTTTGAGGGTGGAATTTCTTAAGGGGGGAAAATTTTAACAACCTACGTCTTTACAAATAAATTTATTATAAAATGTAATGCACCCAACACTAAGTCACTATGAATCAAAACTTTGTTATTATACTTATTTAATGGAGATAATTAAAAACTAGTCATTAAACATAATTTTTCCACTTCTGTGAGTTGAATTAAAAAAAAACATACACAGTTTCTATTAGTAAGATATTTATAGTCTGATAAAATAAACTTATCTTTTTGGTGAATAATAAATTTTCCCTTTGGAATAGTATTATACCCCTATGAATAGTAAAATGACCATATGAATAGTATCCCCACTTGTGAAAGTTTAAATAAAATATAATAATATTATAAGTTATAAAATGATATTATTATATCATAGAATAATTAAATAGATATTTTAAAACATTTATTAAATATTTTTATTTCTATAAGTCCCAATTATTTAATTACAATTTTATGATTGAACGTCACACCCAGCTTTTCATGTCTTTGTTTTGATCTGGTTCATTTGAAATCCCGATACATTTCTTGGGTCTTGTTTGAGATTAATGATGAGTTTATAAGTTTCATATATGTTTAATCACCCTAATTTGGGTTTCCCTTTGCTTGAATAGGAGTTTTTGGAGAAAGGGTGGTTACTTCATGATTTGGTCCAACCGTGAGCACATTTCCAGTTTTAAAAACCAAATTTGTTTCTATTATAACTCCTTTGTTTTTCAACCTTTTTCACCCATTCTACTTCCCACATGGCCTAAACAGATATATCCAAACATCTATATCATTTTGGACCCCTGAATAATTCATAATAATGGTGAATTTGGGTTAATTAATTTGGAATTGGGCCAGCCCATGGACCCATTTCCATTTTTTTTAAAAATAATTTTCTTATTCTATATCTAATTCAATATTTAATATTTATCGGTACTTCCACCTCACTCACAAAATCAATATCCCCATCCTCACCCCCAATATTTATTTCATTATTTGGAGCTCCGAATGATCGTGAAGTGGGGAAACATTCTCAATGTATCTCAAATCATCCAATATTGACAAGGTAAATTATATCACACATAAATCTATCAATTCATACTCTTTTGGTAGCCAATATTATTTACCTGGTTCTTCTAGAACTTATTAGTCTCTAAACGGTGTTTAAATCCATTCCCTTTTATCTAAGGGTGCAGATCTAGTGGAATACGAAGAGTTGTCGAGTTTAAAAGGTGAGATTCCTTCTCCTTTATCCTTCCACTTCTTCTTCCTTTCATTATTTCTTTGTTTTATAATCTCCCCTTTTCTTTTTAAACGTAGGGTTCTGTTATTGCATGGTTTTTAGGGATTTTATACTCAGTTAGGGTTGGTCTTCATAGTTTTAGGGTTTATAATCCCACGACGGGTGATTTTGGGTGTGCGTTTCCCTTACGCCATGGATTTGAGGTATGATGTCCCTTGAACAAGAGTTTATCATTTAAATTTAATCACTATAATACTATTATAACCTTATTTATATGATATGTTCTGCTGTGATGCCTTGGTTTTAAGGGTATTTTGTGTAAATTATGCTTTATGACTTATTTGGTTAAAAATATAGTTGTTTTGGTATTAAAGTGAACTCCTCTTGTTTGATAAATTATTCCATTAGATTACGCACTTTATTTATGGTATTTTGAATATGTTTAGGTATATTTAATAACTTTATGGAATTAAAATGGTATTTTATCCCTTTTTAAGTGCTTAACATAAGTTGTTTTTTCAAAGAGTGCATTCCACATATTCTGTAAATTGCTTGGTTGGCTTTTATCTGACTAGTGAAATTTAAAATGATTTCTTTGGATTTATAACTACATTGGAATCATGTAAAAAATTATTTTAGGATCCTTTTATGGCATTAAAATTTGTATTTGATTTAAAAAATAAATGGATTTTGGTTTACAACATGTTTTGTCCAAAGTTGCTGAAAAATGGCATGTTTCACATTCTTATGAAAATGGTTATGTTTTGAATATGTATCCTGAGTGTTTTATGAGATTTGTGAATGTGGTTTGATTTTGTATATAGTGTGTATAAGCCTCATTAAAAAAATTTAAATTCATAACTTTTTCAAATGATTGTTTGGGAAAATGTTTAAAGGCATGTTTGACCTTTCCTTAAAATGAAGAATGAGTGTTTTACTTGTATATACCATGTTGTGTCAATTGGGATTGTTTTATCATCCATGAAATGGTTTTATTAAATGTTTTTAGGGCTAAAAAATATTGTTGGGTATAGTCTTGTTGTGTGTTTATAATTCAAATATAGTTTTGAATGAGTTTTTTGTGCAAAGACGCAATACACTCCTTGAAATTATTTTACGAAAATTTGTAGTGGTTTGTTGATTCTTAAAAGAAATGTGAAAACGGTTTATGGTATATTTGTGTTTTTATGGTTTTGGAATATAATTTTTATGTGAAATGCTTATTTTATAATATGTGTAACTTGATTGAGCACTAAAGGGAATCTCGGGTATCTAGGTGGGCAGACGTGTACTAGAATGCTAGTGATTCTATGAGGTTTGGCCCCTGTTTCATGTAGAAAGTTTGACAATGAAAACACTAACTAAAATATGATGATGATCATTTTGGGGGAACACTAGGTTATGGGTAATATCCATTATAGTGGCTTGTGTGCACGAGAATGAATATTTATTATTGTTACTTTCATCGAGATACGATGTACCTGGGGCTCACAACTTACTTGTGCCTAGGGGTGTTCCCGTGAGTTGTGCTCATTGGCTATTTTGTACTCACAATCGGCATACAGTGTGTTTGGTTGGTAAATTCAATAGCGTGTGTTATTTATTTTAAAAGTGTACAATATTTAAAGTAGCCCTCATTAAAACAATTTTCATTTTGAAGTTGCACCTCTTTGAAAAATTGTTACTTGCATTTTTTTTATAAAACATGAACGTTTTTGTCTCATAACAATTATACCATGGAAACTCATTTGAAAAACATAATTTTATATCTTGTATTTAAAACATGAAATTGAGGTTTCTATTATTTTAAAGGAATTGCATTGGGAATAGAATATCAGGCTAACCTACTGAGTTTTAATACTCATGCCTATATTCATCTTCTTTTTTTAGCCCTTTTGTAGGTTTCAGCTTGAGTTCGATCGCCTTAGATGACGTTTGATCATTGTTTTGGAGAGTTACTAGCGGTGTCACATGGAGTTAGTTGGTTATTGGGTTTGGTTAGTTGAGTTGTTAGTTTTGTTTTACTTTTAGTTTCATGTAAAAATAATGTTTAGCTCATTTTTTATATAAATACATTTTGGGCTGCTCATTTATTTCCACTATTTGATTGATTGTTTATAAATGGGGGAAATCATTACCTTGTGTACTCTATTGATTCCCTTTGTTCTTATCGCCGTCCCGATAGGATCGGGAACGCCTCTTTGGACTTGTCACGGGCTGGCCTCGGTGACCGGTTTAGGGTCGACTCGGCCTGGTTTGTGACATTAAATAAATAATTAAAAAGAAAATTTATTTTCTTAAAATGTATTCATAAATTAATATTTTCATGTTTTATGATTATAAGGTATTTTTAGGAGACCTTGGTTATTTTTTGAAAGTGTTATAAAAAATGATATAATTCTGAAATCTATATTTGTTGATTCAAGTATGATTTTATAAAAAATTAAATTTCTCATATTTGAAAAATTAATTTTAAAAAATGGAGTTCCTTTTTTAATTCGACACATCGAAAAATGGTTAGGGTAAATTTTCTGTATTTTTTTAAAATACCTGATTTTTTTGTGAATAGTGAAATACTGTAATTTACAGTATATGTAAATAAATGAATATTTGATTCAATATTGAGTCATGAATGATGTAATTTAACTTTTTTTCAAATTAACATGCACAAATTTCTATATTTAGTCTCAAGAGTCATCATAATTTATTTTATTGTTCAAAATAATAAAATAATGATTAAATTAATGGAAAACCCCTCCTCTAATCCACTATAAAAACCATCCCTCATCAACTATTCCCCTCACACCTATCAATCATTTTTCAATGAAAAAATTATTCTAAAAAATCTCCCTACACTCACATCCCACATCTTGGAGCTATTGGACTCATCAAACCTCCAAAACATCTCGCTTAATGAGGTTCTCAAGATGAAGGAATCAAGAAGTAAAACTCTCTCCCATTTTCTTTCATTTTCTTTTCAAGTTACCTTGTATTATTTTATATACTCACATATGTTAATACAAATGGTATTATAACTCCATTAACATACATGTAATTTAACGTTTTAATGATAATAGAATAATTCAAAAAAATATCTCATTTATACTCCTATATTTAAAATGTAATACACCATCTGAGATGCATAGATTTATTAAATTCAAGGATGATGGGTTTAAATTTTATTTACTGTCTTCATGGATGGACATGAAAAACAATTTACTATTTAACCAGATCATAATATATGTATTTCATATAATTTAATATTCTTTAATCTTCATATAGACATGGTGTAAAATAATAAATAAAAACAAGCTCGTTGTGAGAGAAATCGATCAAAATAATCCAATTGATTATCACTAAAATTTTATCTAATGATTCATCCTCCACACATTTATTCAAATTAATTACATAAAATTTTATCTTATATAATCTCATTAATATTATATAATTATGATTCTTGAAAACCATTCCCATTTTACATAAGCTTTGGTACTATTATAGAAGCAAACCAATCATGAAAATTAAGAAAACATGCACTCTTGAAAAATAAAAATGAACACTATAACTCATCAAGAGGACATTAATGAACTTAATAAAATTATTCTAAATCAATTAAAAGTATAATATGTTCTGTAATTATTAATTAATTTATCTAATTTTGATATCTAGGACATTATTATCAAGTGAAGAAACACCTTCAGTCTAAATGCACGGGATTCCACTCCAACCTCCATTATTCCTTTAGGTCGCTCTATCATTCCCTTTACCCAAATGAAGTTATTTTTTATTTTATAGGTGAATATTCAATATTATTTATATATTTTCCAAAATCATGTATCAATACCCATTCATCATTCTCATTTGGGGGTACACGTATTTTTATGTGGTTCCCTTCTCAATTCTTCCCGATATTCAAACCCATTTTAAGGGAACTTCAAGAATTCGAACCCAATTTCAATTGTACTCTATCATATTTTTTAATAAACCAATGTTTTTATAAAATCAGTATTTTTTATTATGAAAACATTCTTGTTTCAATTCTTGTTTTATATAAAATATTACAACCTTTTCTATGTTAAATACTCTTTAATATTTTCCATAAAACCGCACTAAAATGATTTAATTCCAAAATTTTATAAATACTCCTCTTATATGTTTTCACTTATCTTTAAAATCACTTACCAGGATATATTCATATTTTTCCTTTTTAATTTCTATGTATTTTATAATTTCTATTTTTCAAATACACTTGCATGATACACCAATTTATTATTCTTTATGACATGATCATGATAACCATTTCATTCTATGGGTACCCTTATGTTTCGTTATGATTGATTATGTATGGTTCATTTTGTGGAAAAAATATTTATGAACATGTTAATATGGTCATTCCAAAATATTTTTCCAATTCGTTGGGTAATTTTTAGTCTCAAGATATGTTATGTGCAACGGTCTTGGTGATTACTAGTGACTCATGCTCCATGTGCAACAGTCAGGGAATTTGGCCTTGACTCGCGATCCTCTATATTCAATGATCCTTGAATTTCTCTAAAGTCATGTTTCATGTTTCTTCCACATTTCTATGATTCAATTTATATATGATCCCATGTTTTATATGTTATGGTTCTATATGATCAATCATGTTCCACACCGTTTTATATGATTATGTAATGCCTTATAACGAATTTGCTAAAGCATTATTCATATTTCAGTTCCCTTAATGGGATTTTTAGATCATACATTTATTCTTTCTATCAATAGGTTATCCTATGAAAATGTATAAGCACAATAGAAGTTAGGAGAAAAATATTTATATTAATTAAAAGTTTATTTTATGATTTTTTATTATACACCTCATCTTTCAAATACAATAGACATTTGGATCCATGGATTTTATTTTGATGTTTAATAATGATAACAATAAATTAATGTTATGTGTAAAAGGGTAGGGTCTCTATAAAACCTTTAGTTATAATCATGAAAGGTCTTATTATATGTTCTTAAACTTGTAACTTTCAATTCCTTATTGGTCAAGTCTGTATGTGGTGCAGTAGGAACTAAATGTTCTAGAAAAAAGACACCAATTGCAACTAGCTAGAACCAAGAATCATTGTTTGTGAATAATGTTCATGGAATAATCCTATGAAACAAAGAATCAATCATTCTCTATATCTATAGATACTCATTATTTAATTATATGTTTTCTTAGGAAGTGAATTTTTTCAAACCAAATGTTGAGATTTATGTGTTTTTTATAAATCCAATTATATCTCAATATACTCATTACATTGACTAGTTATTTGGAACAATCAGGTCTAGTCCTAGATTATAGTAAGATATCATCCATAAAACAACCATGAATTCATCCAGACATAGGTGGATGACTGAATTCATTAAATTCATAAAAATGTATGGATTTTTTTTAGATTAAATGAAATCACTAGGTAGTCATATAAAGTATACCTAAATTGGAAATCCATATATGGTATAATATAGTTAATGACATTCATATAATGATATCCTAAATTCAAAGAATTTTTTGAGGAGACCATGACTCATCATACCTAGTCAAAGAGACCATATATATGTGAAATTGGGTACCATCTATTAATTTTAAATTTGTTAAACAACCCTTAATTTTCACATTTAATTATTTTTCCATCCAACTTATTGTGTAAATCATTAGTGAACCCAAAGTATATTTACGGGTTCATACAAACACTTTTGGATTCCAGGTCATCCATCTATCTCTTGAGTTATAGAAACTTTGTAGGAGGCATCTTAACTAAAATTATATATATATATATATATATATATATATGTTTTTCCTTTTAAAAAATAAATTTTGAATTCTACCTCTTACTCTAGTGGTGGACAAAAATACACCTCAAGGAAATAACCTCTGAATGATACACTAGTATAGTGAAATAAATCTAACATACTTCATCTCTCTACCTAAAATGAAGATACTGATCCCATTATAGATCAATGAGTATGTGTAGATCCTATATCACTAGTAAGTAGTGGAATTATATTATAAAAACATATAAGGTGACAAATTATACTGTAGAATCAGCAATCTAAAAGGTCTCCACTACACTGGGTATTTATGTGTCCATACCTTCAAAAATGATGTCATAACACATGGCTACCCAAGATTACACTCTAACTATCATATCCCTTATGAAAAGTATCTATGCATCAATTCTTACAATTGGTCAGACTTATTGCATTCAAGGTATTGAACTACCTTACCCACACTATCATCTTTACACACATTATTATTTGGGATGTGGGGATGCTTATCTATTTTAGAGATGGTATACAAAAAAATTATGTTCACTTATGATCGAATTGAATATCTGATCCCATACTTAAATCACCTTTTTCATGAAAATTCATCACTATAATGAGTACAAAAAAAATTCAGAACTCTGTGAAATGAAATATTTAGCCCATAATGCACAAATTACCCTCTTACAAATTTATAAATTCCCTATCTCAATCATCTCTCAATGAATTTGGGAAAAAGTAATCATAAATGGTATTCTATAAATCTCTTCACGCCATACTTCGTTACTGATCTAGATGAATAAGAATACCCACCAGAATTTTGAAGATTCCCAAATTTTTTACACTATAAGATTCACCCTTATTTTTATAGGTGTATCTAGGTTCCCGATGATCACATTCATGGCCTATAGCCATAATTCAGTAGCCTGAGGTCCACCATACCATAATATTATGGTAGGGTGTTACTTTTGTAATTCCCTATTTAACTCTTCTATAGTTAGAATAGTGATTGTACATCCCTCAATATATTAAACTAATATTAAAAACCCTCTCTAATATAATAATTGATTTATAGTTAGGGTAAAATAAGTTGTGAATCATGTGGAACAAAATGAGGTAATATTGGTGGTTAAGCTTCCACTACTTCATGAGCATGGTCATCTCCACCTATTAGGCACTTGACCTTTGGCTATTACGGAGGCATATTTACAAAATTCTAATCCAAAACCTCAAAATAAGTTTAATAAAAAGATGAGAATAATAATTAGAACATAGTATTGGTAAAAGGAATCACTACACAACAGACACTACCCTACCACCCACTCCTACGATTAGGTTAATGTAAAAGTTCTAGTCTTATTAAAGAGGTTACTTTATATGGATTATCAATTTCTTGTTATAGAGGAAAACAATATATTTTTTAAATGGAACCCCCATTTATAGGAAACCAATTTTATTTAAAATTTAGAATATAGTATGTTAATATATATATATATATATATATATATCATTTTTTAGCTAGATGGATTTCCATTTCCATTTAATAATTTCATAAACTTTCTATCATAAAATTTTCATTCCTCATAACTGCTAGTAGCCAAGTGCATATGATTATAAGATGTAACAAGTCCATATTTTATGGTTCCATTATATATATCTCTGTTAAAAATTTCTAGAATCATAAAAAATTAAAATTAAAATTTCCATAAGTTTAAATATAAGAAAAAAGTATCAGATCAATATCGATAGTTTCATGGATTTACTACATTAGAATTGGTTAGTTAAGGTTCCACCAGAAATCAATGATTGAAAAAACTACCGAGGTTAGTGAGGATACATCAAATAACTAATTAATTTTCTAACTGTAATAAAAACATATATATTACAAATATAGAACCATGAAATACATAACAAGCAACAAACAACATAAGAAAAGATAACTTCCTTGTAATGCACTTGTATGAAACATGCTTCCATAATTGTCTATAATGATTCAAAAACTAGTACTTCTTTCATGTATTGATCCAATGTTTTGAATTCTATAAAACAAAAAATTTCAAATAATATAGATCACCCAACTATGAAATTATTAAAATAATAAAATGTTAAATAATAAAGAGTAATTTTTCTATCTAATACAACATGAATTTTCCGTCTCATGTCGGTTAACTACTACAATGAATATGATCATTACTAAAATCAGAAATGTCATTTTATTATATCTAAAAACAAATAAGAATAAAATGAAGAAATAAACCTCTGATACCAATTTATTATGTCACATGCCTTGTTAAATCATATGTATATAGACCTGGTTTGACATATCGACTCAAACACGCCTCCCCATATACCAGAGGCTACCGACTAGCTGTGAGAGTCTATGATGGTAAAATGGGGAGTAAATAATAATTATTAGAGTGCATCAATGTGGTAAATAATAATAAAATATTAGAAAAATTATGATCCTAAAGTATAATAATAATAAAGAAACCTAGAAATCATCCTGATAAATAAATAATAAAATTATGCTTTAAATTTAATCACATACAAAAATGAGGTCATGATGTTCCAAAATTGGGAGAATAAATACAAAAATATATTATATAAAAAATTTAAAAAAATATTAAAATATAAATTATAATTTAATCTTATCCACTACCTCAGTCCTCTTCTCAAATAATCAAACCTAGAACATAAATCAAGCATCCATAGCTTGTAGATTCCCTTTATCTCTACCTGCGTCAATGAAGTTTGTTCTGGTAAACAATAGAGTTCTTTATATGGTGTGAGTAAAAAAAAATCTGACACCGCCAATGGTTTATAATATAAGTTAGAATCTAATTTAAAAAACGTATACTATGTTGGAAAAATATTAATGAAAACTTAATATAAACTAAAATAATGTTAGCTTTACTTCTTCATTGGATACCCATCTGATCCTACATATATAACCCCGAGACAGAATGTAAATGAACATATGGAATTTTATATTTTCATAGTACCCAATTCATATATCCATGGTATCCATGAATAATACTCATAAAATTGAAAAACCCATGGGGTTTTATGGTATTTAAGACATTATTAGTCAAACCAACGTAAAATGATAATTTTTTGTGTTGGGCCAAGTAGGATGAGTGTAATCCAAGGTATAAAAAATGATGTAACTGTAACACCTGAGACTTTTATGTTATATAAATCATCAAAGAAATCTTTTTCTACACACAAAACTTACTTGGATTGCTTTACACGAAATCACGACCTTCCTCGATAGCTTGCGTCGTACGCAATACCGAGTTTCACTAAACAATGATATGCTAATAAAATATTATTAAAACTAGCCGTATGAATAGTAATAACCACTTTTTGAAATTTTATAAATTTCATTTTTCAAAATGGACTTCATTTTTGGATTCGGAATATCGAAAATATCCTAGGGTGAAATTTTGGTATTTTTTTGAAAACTTTCAATTTTGATGAATAGTGAAACCACTAAGTGGTAGTTAAAAAACCGAATTTTTCATAAAACTTCATTTTACCGCTTCTTTGAGTGGAATTTCAAAAATCCGAGAGACACGGGTCATGTTAGTAAGTAAAATGTGGTTCAATGAGATGAAAATAATTTTTTGTGAATAGTAACTTTTTACTTTTATTTACCACGGTTAAAAGTAAATAGGGTAATTAAGGGGAAAATGATATTAATATTACCCTAAAACATGTCCTAATTCTAATGGATAAGTTTAATTCGACCAAAAACAAATTTATGAATAAAATATGACCATTTAGGCCCACTTGGATTAGATTAGGACATTTATTATTAATTTATTTAAAGAAGGGTTAAAATAGATAAAATCAAAGTTTAATAAGTAATTAATTTTTAATATAAGGTTATATATAAGATAAATTCGACTAGAAATATTAATTAGAAAGATAAAAATATTTTTTACATAATGGTATTTTATTTTTAATTTTTAGACATTAAATAATTTAATTTATTTATGACACAATGATGATGCAGTAATTATCTTATTAATGAAATATTGACATAATTGATGTTATAAATAACCAAATAAATGTAATATGAGACTTTTTATGAATTCCAATAATTTTATAGGTTAATATGACATGTTATTATTGATTTAATTAACTTTTTTTGAACTAATAATTCTGTTATGATTTTCACAAAAATCAATTACTAAATAGTGTCAAAATTGACATAAAATAGTTTTTTAAACAAATATTATATTATTAATTGTTATTTTATTCCTAAAAACCTAAGGTTCGTCCAATTGACTTAGATAAGGTTATATATATTAATAATAAACAACTTGGGGTTCGTTTGGATTGTTATAGTAAGTTTATTAACATTATTGTGTAAGAACACAAGAAGACACTGTAAAAGTAAAATTATTTAACTTAATGTTAAATCTAAATGATAAGGTCAAAATAGGAACCTAAACATGTATAAATTCTATTGGATGAGATGATTTAGACCCATCCCAACCTTATATTCTAAATAAATAAATTTGGAGATATTTAAAACCGAATTTGGCTTTATAATAAAATAATATTTTTAGTTATTCCAAAGGTGCCCCTCTCCTCCCTTATAAAAGGGCACCTCCTCCCTCTCTCCCTCACACCACTTTGAGCCTTCAAGCTCGGACAAACCCTTCCACCTTCTCCTCTCCACTTCTCTAGAGACATCCTAGAGGTCCTGGCCTTCTTCAAAGACCAATTTTAGTGCCTTAAAAGGAGGTCTCAAAGAAGCACTTCAAAGAAGAGGTAATGTCTGTTATCGATTCTTTCATATTTATTTCTTCTTCCACTTCTTATTCTTTTGTTGTTTCATTATGAAGTAATAAAATCAGTATCACTCATATAATGATATGTTATTATAAGTATTAAAGAACCCTATTTCACCATCTATCCATCCTACAGAAAATGAAATCACCGCACGTGCGTACATACGGAATACCGTCTCCACACCGTGGTGTAATCTAATTTCCACCACCACCTTACATGGATGGGAATAATGGTGTAAATAATGACTATATATGATTATTTTAAAGTGATATTGATTATGAAATAGTATACATACACTCCAATATAATTCCATGATCATGGGAATGATATCATCGCTCATGCGTACGTACGGAATACCGTCT
The DNA here is from genome assembly GCA_963277665.1 of Viscum album. NCBI lineage: Eukaryota > Viridiplantae > Streptophyta > Magnoliopsida > Santalales > Viscaceae > Viscum > Viscum album. The sequence goes on from OY728139.1 coordinate 1,178,349,350, forward strand.
CCACAATGTGATGCGACTCGTTCTACATGATATTCATTGAATAATGATTATATAAATGAATTGAATGAATGAATATGATATATATTACACTAATAACATTCTGGAAATTAGGTATCTATAACATAAAGTGAAGAATATGAATTTATTTGACAAAACACGCATAAGAACAAAAAGTAATAAACACCCAAATAACATGTTGTAATGAAGTATTACTAATAAGAAGATAAGAATATGACCATATATGATATCATAACAATAATTATGATTCTGGAATAAGTCAATAACATTATTTAAATCATTATACAGGTGGTTCGGACACTTACGAGGCAAATTAGACCTAAGGTAAGGGAAATATCACAATCTCATTTTTATCCGAGATTGTTTATACTTTGAAATTTACTGGGGTGTATTTTATCATCCACATCCATTTTTCCTAAATATTTAATATTATTTCCATCCACCTACAATTGTTTAAATCCAATTTTACCCTTCGGTGAGTTTTTAGTAAAGGATATGAAAGGAATCTTTTGTCGTTGTTCGTACGAGGTACTTTTTGACTTTTCCGACAAAAGTACGAAGAATGTTTTTTTAAATTATACGGCATGAATGGATTTTTAAAACATTATTTCCAAGAAGATTACTTTAAAAGTTTTCAAGATTATTTTTAATCAACTTCTTTTAGTTTATAATTTTATGACATTTTAAGAAAGGAAAAGTGTTTTGGAAGCAGAAAGGATATTTTCCTCAAGAATGGAGTTCAAGTGTTTTACCAAAATTATTTTCCATATAAGATAATAAAGGGTTTTGTTTTTATCCATATTATTACATTGATTTGATTATGTTGTGAGGGAATTATATTTTTATGAATTCCTTTATCTTATATTAATTTCTTTATGATGTCACGATGTTTAAGATTCACATTTTTATTACATGGGTTATGCTATGATATATGGTTTTCTGCTTTTGTGGCACACATAATAATGGTATCATTATGAGATGGGTGGGACCTATATCTCCCTCCAATGCATTGGGTAATGATTTTATATCTCATGAGACATTCATGGCCAGAACGGCAGGTTAAACTGGTTCAGTGAAACAGGACTGAAATGTGGAGTGAACTCGGTTCAGAAGTGGACTTTGTTCACTAAGATAGTCTTGGGAATGAGTCTTGTCTAACAAGAAATGATTCTCAATGATTATGTGTGTATTCCACAAAGTTTCATGTTTTAATTTATGATTATTGGGATTACATTTCACTACTATGATTTATCCCATGTTATGAAATTATGATCTCTTTTGCAGGTTAAGATTTCCAAAAGTTATGTGCTTATGTATATGATGTGATTGGTATTTCTTTTGTTTTCCCTTACTGAGCATTTGAGCAAAACCTTTTGTATGTTTTATTTCCCCAAGCCAGGAAGAAGGTTATTAAGTAAAATATTCCAAAAAGGGACTCTTGATATGATGAAATAAATGGGAGGCAAAGTAGATGCTTTATGAACCAGTTGTTTATGCTTTCCAGTTTCTAAAGACACTATACATATACTGTCCTTTCATGGTTTTTTTATATGTTGTAATAAGTGTGCCTCAATTTTGAAGTAATAACAATGTATGTAAAGTATGGGTCTTTATAGTTGGTATCAGAGAAAAGATATAGTCAACCTTTGGAAACTATTATGTGAAAGCCTTAGTAAAAACCCTAAGGATAATTCTAAGCATAGAACATAATCTTAGTGTTTTAGAAATGACCATGAATAACCTAGGATAAGACCTTAAGTGTGAAATTTTATTCTTTATTATGTGGTTTTCCTATTATAATTAGTGTTTCTCACACTATATTTCTTGGTTTTAGTCAATGGATTGAACCTGAAGGAACCGTGTTAATGCGGAATGCGACAGGAAATGCAATGATTTTCCCCCGGAGCAACCAAACTTTATGGGAGCCTGAATGAAAAATCTTGTAGCCATGCTCACACAACTTTCTCAAGATATGAATCATGAAGGACTTCCAAATGATCAAAGGAAGGAGAAACATTCTGTTGAATCCTTCATGAGGTAGAGTCCACCTTCTTTCAGTGGGTCTACTGATCCATTAGTTTCAAAACAATGGATTAGTACTACTGAAAAGATATTTTCAGCTCTTCAATGTTCTGAACATGATAATGTCATCCTAGCAGTGTATCGTTTGGAAGGAGATTCTGATCAATGGTGGAATCTTATTAAGAATATGAGGCAAAGGGATGAAATTGAGTCCATGGAATGGGACGAATTCAAGAACTTATTTTTCAATAAGTACTTCCCTCTTATTCTTCGAACAAATATGGAGAAAGAGTTTCTTGAACTGAAGAAAAATGATGATGAATCTGTTGGTACTTATGAAGCAATTTTTTCAAGACATACAAGATACACTTATGTTATTATTATCCAACCTGAGAGAAAGATCGATCGATTATTTAGTGGCTTAAAACCAAGTCTTCGAAGGGCGTTAGCCATAAGGTACTTCAATAGCTACGAGGAAATCATTTGATGTGCTCTCAAAGTCAAGATGGAGATTGGAGTAACCATCAGTCATATGGGTTTGATAAGAAGAGGAAAATGGAATTCAAAGGAAAATATAAAGAGCACACTGAAAATATGATGAGCTTTTTCTTATGCTCAAAGTGTGGAAAGAAATATGGAGGGAGTTGTCTTAAAGGGACAAGTAAATGTTTCAAATGTGGAAAGGAATGTCATCGGAAATTTGAATGCCGCAATGATGGTAAGAAGATGTCTAATGATGAAAACAAAGGAAGAGATACACAGAATGAACGTACTACACTTCAATGTTTCAAGTGCAAGGAGATGGGGCATTATTCCAATCAATGCCCAAATCCAAGGGTTGATGATGATGGTCGACGTCAACAAACTCTTAAGGCTAAAGACAAAGGAAAGTCACATGCAATTTCTATTAGCGATGTGGAGTACGATAATGATGTGGTGAAAGGTACACTTACCATCCACTCTAAAGTAGAAAATGTTTTATTTGATTCTGGATCTACCCACTCCTTTATTTCTGAAGAATTTTCTATGGATATCACCGTATTACCTCAACAGTTAGATGTTGAGTTAGCTGTGAAAACCCCTAATGGCACAACAGTCGCATCAAAAGTTTATAATTCTTCTCCGATTGAAGTTTGTGGTAAAGTGCTTCCTACAAATCTTGTGATCCTTCCTACAGTGGAATTTGATGTGACTCTTGGCATGGATTGGCTTTCTCTACATGGAGCTCATATCAATTCCCCTAGAAGGTAAGTCACATTTCATATTCCAGATCAATCTATGATCGTCTATCAATGCAAGGATGAACATAACCTTCCAGTGGAAATTTCTTCCATTTTATGGGTATTGATTTTACTAAATGAAGGTTATTTATCTCAAATGGTTGGTGAGAAACTCACAATTAAGAATATTCCCATTGTACGAGAGTTTGATGATGTCTTTTCGAAGGAATTACCAGGTCTTCCACCGTATCGTGAAGTTGAGTTTTCAATAGAACTCCTACTGGATGCTTTGCCTATTTCAAAAAAAACCTTATAGAATGGCCCCAATTGAGTTGCAGGAATTGAAGAAGCAACTCCAAGAGAATCTTGATAAGGGGTTCATAGGCCCTAGTGCGTCACCTTGGGGAGCACCTGTTCTGTTTGTTAAGAATAAAGATGGATCAATGAGACTCTGCATTGATTATAGAGAACATAACAAGATCACTATCAAGAAAAAATATCCTCTCCCGCGCATTGATGACCTATTTGACCAACTACACGGAGCTTAATAATTTTCCAAGATTGATCTTTGTTCAGGGTATCATCAATTAAGGGTCAAAAGGGAGGATATACCAAAGACGACTTTCCGTACAAGTTATGGACACTATGAATTTATAGTGATGCCATTTGGTCTTACTAATGCCCCAACTATCTTCATGGATCTAATGAATAGAGTCTTTAGAGACTATCTTGATCAATTTGTGGTAGTCTTTATAGACGATATTCTTGTCTATTCAAAGAGCAAGGAAGAACATGAAGATCACTTGAGAATTATTTTGAAGACCCTGAGAAAGGAGAAGCTTTATGCCAAATTTACCATGTGTGAATTTTCGCTTCAAAAAGTTTCATTTTTGGGTCACATATTCTCAAAAGAGGGGATATCTATGGATCCAGCAAAAAAAGAGGTTATCGAAAGATGGTCGAGACCAACAACAGTAACGGAGATCCAAAGTATTCTTGGTTTGGCTGGATATTATCGACGTTTTGAGAATGATTTTTCACGATTATCTAATCCACTCACAAAGTTGACTCGAAAAGGAGTTATGTTTGTTTGGATGGAGGAATGTGAAGATAATTTCATGCAGTTGAAAAGAAGGTTATCCAGTGCATCTGTGCTCACACGGCCTTGTAGTGGTGAAAGGTTTGTGATCTACATTGATGCATCCAAGAAGGGTTTGGGGTGTGTTCTTATGCAAAATGATATGGTGATAGCTTATGCCTCACAACAGTTGAAAATACATGAGAAAAATTACCCAACTCATGATTTGGAGTTAGCTGCGGTAATCTTTGCATTAAAGATTTGGAGGCATTACATTTATGGTGAAAGGTGTGACATTTATACTGATCATAAAAGTTTAAAGTATATTTTCACAAAAAAGGAGCTGAATATGTGCCAAAGAAGATGGTTGGAGCTGATTAAGGATAACGACTGCTCAATTCATTACCACCCTGGGAAAGCAAACAAAGTGGTAGATGCATTAAGTCGACAAGACCATGCTAGTTTATCCATGATGAGGATCAAAAAAGATCCAATATTTATGGATTTACAAAGGATGGATCTTTGAATTATAATGAAAGGGGAAAAATCGTATCTTTCTCAAATGAATGTTCAACCATCTATACATGTGAAGATTAAAGAGTCACAGAAAGAAGATGTCGAGTTACAAAATAAGGTGAGAAATGTTCCTGAATTCAACCTTGATTGTGATGGGATAATAATGTTCAAGAATCGGGTTTGTGTTCCTCCCATCCCCGAATTAAAGGAGCTGCTAGATGAGGATCATAGTTCTTCATTATCTATTCATCTTGGAAGCACGAAGATGTATAGGGACCTAAAAGAGTACTTCTAGTGGGATGGAATGAAAAGAGATGTTGCTGAATATGTCTCTCGATGCTTGGTTTGTCAACAAGTTAAAGCTGAGAGACAGAAGTCTAAGGGGATGTTACAACCATTACCCATACCCGAATGGAAATGGGAAAACATCACTATGGACTCTCTCACAGGACTTCCTAAAACATCCAAAGACAATAATGCTATCTGGGTCATAGTGGATCGTCTTAAAAAATCTGCACAATTCATTGCTATTAGAGAGGATTTCTCTCGGGATCAGCTTGCCAGGATATATATAAAGAAGTAGTAAGATTGCATGGTGTACCAATTTATATTATATCTGATTGGGATCTGAGATTTGCCTCGAAGTTATGGAGAAGTCTTCAGCATACTCTAGATACAGAGTTGAGTTTCAGCACTGCTTATCATCCTTAGACAGACGGTCAGTCTGAGAGAACAATTCAAACTCTAGAAGATATGTTGAGAGCTTGATCTATGGATTTCAAAGGTGGTTGGGATCAACAACTACCTTTGGTGGAATTTTCTTATAATAATAGCTTCCACTCTAGTATTCAGATGGCTCCTTATGAAGCTCTCTATGGAAAGAAATGCAGGACTCTAACTTGCTGGGATGAAGTTGGGGAATGAAAGCTATTAGGACCCGATCTCGTTGATGAAATGGCAGAAAAGGTCAGATCTATTCAACAACAAATAAGAGCATCTCAGAGTCGACAGAAAAGTTATGCCGACAACCGAAGAAAAGACCTAGTGTTTGAAGTATGTGATAAAGTTTTCTTACGAATATCTCCCTGGAAGAGGGTCATGAGATTTGGAAAGAAGGGGAAGTTGAGCCCTAGATATATTGGTCATTTCGAAATATTGGATCGTGTTGGGAAGGTAGCTTACCGATTGGCGCTTCCACCGAATCTCTCTCAAGTTCACGATGTGTTCCATGTATCTCTCCTGAGAAAGTACATATCTAATCATTCACATGTACTCAGCTCAGAAGTTGTACCGCTGGATCATGATCTTTCTTATGAAGAACAGCCGATAGAGATTCTGGATCATAGCGAAAATGTCCTACGAAACAAGACCACTCGATTGGTTAAAGTTTTATGGAGGAACCAGCAATTAGAAGAAGCTACATGGGAGCTTGAGGATATGATGAGGGAGAGGTATCCTCATCTGTTTGTTACAAAGTGACGAATTTCGAGGGAGAAATTCATTTTAAGGGGGGTAGAATGTAACACCCGAGACTTTTATGTTATATAAATCATCAAAGGAATCTTTTTCTACACACAACACTTGCTTGGATTTCTTTACACGAAATCGTGACCTTCCTCGATAGCTTGCGTCGTATGCAATACCGAGTTTCACTAAACAATGATATGCTAATAGAATATTATTAAAACTAGCCATTATGAATATTAATAACCACTTTTTGAAATTTTATAAATTTTATTTTTCAAAATGGAATTCATGTTTGGATTCGGAATATTGAAATTATCCTAGGGTAAAATTTTGGTATTTTTTTGAGAACTTTCAATTTTGATGAATAGTGAAACCACTAAGTGGTAGTTAAAAAACTGAATTTTTCATAAAACTTAATTTTACCACTTCTGTGAGTGGAATTTCAAATATCTGAGAGACACAGTTGATGTCAGTAAGTAAAATGTGGTTCAATGAGATGAAAATAATTTTTGGTGAATAGTAACATTTTACTTTTATTTACCACGATTAAAAGTAAATAGGGTAATTAAGGGTAAAAATGATATTATTATTACCCTAAAACATGTCCTAATTCTATTGGATAAGTCTAATTCGACCAAAAACAAACTTAGGAATAAAATATGACCATTTAGGCCCACTTGGATTAGATTAGGACATTTATTATTAATTTATTTAAAGAATGGTTAAAATAGTTAAAATCAATGTTTAATAAGTAAATAATTTTTAATATAAGGTTATATATAAAATACGTTTTACTAGAAATATTAAGTATAAAGAAAATAAGATTTCCTAAATAATGGTATTTTATATGTAATTTTTAGACATTAAATAATTAAATTTATTTATGACACAAAGATGATGAGTAATTATCTTATTAATGAAATATTGACATAATTGATGTTATAAATACCCAAATAAATGTAATTTGAGACTTTTTAAGAATTCCAATAATTTTATAGGTTAATATGACATGTTAATAGTGATTTAATTAACGTTTTTTGAATTAATCATTCTGTTATGATTTTCACAAAAATCAATTACGAAATAGTGTCAAAATTGACATAAAATAGTTTTTAAAACAAATATTATATTATTAATTGTTATTTTATTCTTAAAAATATAAGGTTAGGCCAAATGACTTATATAAGGTTATATATATTAATAATAAACAACTTGGGGTTCATTTCGATTGTTATAGTAAGTTTATTAACCTTATAGTGTAAGAACACAAGAAGACACGGTAAAAGTAAAATTATTTAACTAAATGTTAAATCTAAATCATAAGGTCAAAATAGGAACCTAAACTTGTATAAATTCTATTTGATGAGATGATTTCGACCCATCCCCACCTTATCTTCGAAATAAATCAATTTGTAGCTATTTAAAACAAAATTTGGCTTTATAATAAAATAATATTCTTTGTTATTCCAAAGGTTCCCCTCTCCTCCCTTATAAAAGGGAACCTCCTCCCTCTCCTCCTCACACCACTTTGAGCCTTCATGCTTGGCCTAACCCTGCCACCTTCTCCTCTCCACTTACCTAGAGATATCCTAGAGGTCCTGGCCTTCTTCAAAGACCAATTTTAGAGCCCAAAAAGGAGGTCTCAAAGAAGCACTTCGAAGAAGAGGTAATGTCCGTTACCGATTCTTTCATATTTATCTGTTCTTGCACTTCTTATTCTTTAGTTGTTTCATTATGAAGTAAAAACATAAGTATCAATCATATACTGATATGTTATTATATGTATGAAAGAACCCTATTTCACCATCTATCCATCCTACGGAAAATGAAATCAATGCGCGTGCGTACGTACGGAATACCGTCTCCACGTCGTGGTGTAATCTACTTTCCACCACCACCTTACTTGGATGGGTATAATGGTGTAAATAATGACTATATATTATTATTGTAAAGTGATATTTATTCTGAAATAGTATACATACACTCCAATACAATTCCATGATCATGAGAAAGATATTATCGCTCGTGGGTACGTACGGAATAACGTCTCCACGATGTGATGCGACTCGTTCTACATGATCTTCATTGAATAATGATTATATAAATTAATTTAATGAATGAATATGATATATATTACACTAATAACATTCTGTAAATGAGGTATCTATAACCTAAAGGGAAGGATAAGAATTTATTCGATAAAACACGCATAAGAACAAAAAGTAATAAACACCCGAATAACAAGTTGTAATGATGTATTACTAATAAGAAGATAAGAATATAAGAATATATGATATCATAACAATAATTATGATTCTGGAATAAGTCAATAACATTATTTAAATCATTATACAGGAGGTTCAGAAACTTAAGAGGCAAATCGGACCTAAGGTAAAGGAAAAATCACAATCTCATTTTTATCCGATATTGTTTATACTTTGAAATTTACTAGGGTGTATTTTATCATCCACATCCATTTTTCCTCAATATGTAATATTATTTCCATGGACCTACAATTGTTTAAATCCAATTTTACCCTTTGGTGAGTTTTTAGTAATGGATATGAAAGGAATCTCTTGTCGTTGTTCGTACGAGGTACTTTTTGACTTTTCCGAAAAAAGTACGAAGAATGTTTTTTTAACTTATACGACATGAATGGATTTTTAAAACATTATTTCCAAGAAGATTCCTTTACAAGTTTTAATGTTTATTTTTAATCAACTTCTTTTAGTTTATAATTTTAAGACATGTTAAGAAAGGAAAAGTTCTTTTGAAGCAGAAAAGATATTTTCCTCAAGAATGGAGTTCAAGTGTTTTATCAAAAATATTTTCCATCTAAGATAATAAAGGGTTCTGTTTTTATCCCTATTATTAAATTTATTTGATTATGTTGTTATGTAATTATATTTTTATGAATTCCTTTATCTTATATTAATTGTTTTATGATGTCATGATGTTTAAGATTCCCATTTTTATTACTTGGGTTATGCTATGATGTATGGTTTTCTGATTTTGTGGCACACATAAGAATGGTATCATTATGAGATGGGTGGGACCTATATCTCCCTCCAATGCATTGGGTAAAGATTTTATATCTCATGAGATAGACATGGCTGGAACGGTAGGTTAAATTGGTTGAGTGAAATAGGACTGAAACGAGGAGTGAACTCAGTCCAGAAGTGGACTTTGTTCACTAAGATAGTCTTGGCAATGAGTCTTGACTAACAAGAAATGATTCTAAATGATTATGTATGTATTCCACAAAGTTTCATGTTTTAAGTTATGATTATTGGGATTACATTTCACTACTATGATTTATCCCATGATATGAAATTATGATCTCTTTTGCAGGTTAATATTTCCAAAAGTTATGTGCTTATGTATGTGATGTGATTGATATTTCTTTTGTTTACCCTTACTGAGCATTTGAGCTCACCATTTTGTATGTTTTATTTCCCCAGGTCAGGAAGAAGGTTATTAAGTAGAATATTCCAAAATGGGACTCTAGATATGATGAAATAAATGTGAGGAAAAGTAGATGCTTTATGAACCTGTTGTTTATGCTTTCCAGTTTCTAAAGACACTATACCTATACAGTTCTTTAATGGTTTTGTTATATGTTGTAATAAGTGTGCTTCAATTTTGAATTAATAACAATGTATGTAAATTATGGGTCTTTATCGTAACACCCCGATATTTTATGAAAAATATTCTTTCAATTTCATTGATGTCTTGGGTTTTATGCTAGACCAAGATTACCTTGCGCTATACGCAACACCGAATTAGCTTTTAGTATACACAACACTATTCTTTGATCATGTTACACACAATTTTGATAGTAGTTATTCTATTCAACATTGAGTGTGTATACACACACACACACATATATATATATATATATTCAATTTTTAAATGAAATATGGTTGGATTCTTTTATACGAAACAATGAAGGAGTCTTGCATCACACACAACCCTAACTTGACTTTCATTACACGCAATCGCGACCTTCCTCGATAGCGTGTGTAGTACGCAATACCGAGTTCACTAAACAATGATATATGGTTATAATATTTTTATGAACTTTCCCTTATAAATAGTATTAACTAAATTTTGAATTTTATAACATTATTATTCATCTTACATATTTTCTAGAACATGGTATGAGAACAAAATCAATTTTTCGAGTAAAATAAGTCTTTTTCAAAAAATGAAGTTTTGCCGCCTTTTGATGGCGCACCCACTTTAAATATTGTTTTTGAAATGTCGATAATTTCAATTTGAAAATAATAAAATTCTTCTTGTGAATCAGTATATAAAAATTTACTTTGGATAAATTTTTCATATTATTCTGAAAACATTCATATTTTGATTAATAGTAAAAACATGCTATATTTTAATTAAAAACAAATTTTTTCATCGCAATAATTTATATGGCTAGATTGTCTTTTTAATTTGTTTTAACGTGTAATTATAATATATTTTTACCATTTAATCCAATTTTGGTCATTAGAATTAATTTTACTTTGAAATTGGATATAAACAAGTGATGATCTTTTGATAGTTATTGTTTCTTAAAACACGCTATTTAACGGGAATTACTTTTAAAATTAATTAATTCCGCTTCTAGGTTTTGAATTTGGAAAAATAGATATCATTTGTGAATTTGGAATATCAAATATATCTTAGGCTTAATTTTTAGTATTTTTTTGAAAAACATCAATTTTTGATGAATAGTGAAAACATTGAGTTTTTAGACAAAACCAACATTTTATTTAAATAATCATTTATTTGATTTATATTTTTTAGGTCAAAATAGATACATAATAATTATATAAGTTCAATTAAATTCATTGGAATCATTTTATAATAATTTTAGATTTATAAAAATTGTATTGAACATTTCACCGTCTTTTACCCACCTCCTAGGAGATTTTGCAGTTGTTCATAAAACATTATTTTACCGCTTCTGTGAGTTGAATTTCCGAAATACTAGAGCAAAAATTAATATAAAGGATTAAAATATGGTTCAATTAGATAAAAATAATTTTTTGTGAATAGTAACTTTTTACTTTTATTTTCCGCGGTTAAAGGTAAATAGGGTAATTCAAGGTTAAAAGAATATTATAATAATTCAAAATTACCTTAACACTTGTACAAACCTTATTGGATGAGTAATGGACAACCATGGGTATCCTTGGGTCTATTTTGGGACCCCATGGAGGCACTTATGAAAGATAATAACACATTAGATTAATTAATTTAATGTAAAGACAAAACCGTCTTTAACAAAAATCGATTAGTAATTAATTTTTATAAGGGGATATATAAATTATCATTTCAACTATAAATATTGATTGTAAAGATAAAACTATTTCCTACATTTTGGTATTTGTTTATAATTTTTAGGCATCAAATAACTTAACTTATTTATGACCCAATAATGATGCAGTATTTACCTCATTAGTAAATTATTTAAATAAATAATAATATAGTGATTAAAATATCATCCAAAACCTGTCCAATTCCTATTGGATGATTTTATTTCGAATATTAGTCATCTTATATTCTACATTAATGTGTTTTGGACCCCTTGAAACAGAAGAAAGGTTTATAATAAAATAATGTTTTCACACTTTCCTAAAGATCCCCTCCTCTCTCTTATAAAAGGAGACAACTTCTATGCAATTCCTCACAACTATAAAGCCTTTTGGATCATCCCAAATCTTCCCAAATAAGCTCCCAACATCCCTATCCTCCCCCTAGAAGCCTTAAATTAGGCATAAGGCACTTCATAAGTCCTTTGGGTTTAAACCAAAGTAAGGTACCCAAATTAAATGTAATAGTTTCTCTTAAGTTGTTTTCTTTTATTCTACATCTCCAACCCCTAAAATCTTTTTAATACTTTATTTTTTAACAAAACCAGTATCCTAAAAATACTTGTATGTTGTTATGAGAAGGATTATAACTACACTTACACACACCTCCATATAATGTATGAAGAACATAATGTTTCTGTGATGGCAAACCAACGCCTCACGAAACGATGATTGTTCGATTTTCTCCTACCGCCTCTGATGGTGGACATTATAATGGAAATGTATTTATATATGATATATATTATTTTTATGATTTCCTTATGCTTTTTTAATATCCCAATTATATCAATCATTTATGGTTTCCATAGTGGGTAAATACGATGATCTCATTTGAGGAAGTGCGGACTACCGCCCCCTCAAAGTGATGTGATTCGTTAATGCCTTATGTGGAATGTATAAAGGATGGAGTTAATGATATTATATATAATATTATACTGGAATTATAATATACCTATTCCATTAAAATAAAAATAAAAATTAAAGTAGTGTTCATGCGTACGTATGGTTTACCGTCTCCATGAATGGTGTATTTCATTTCTTACCTCCATATGTTATGTACTATTATAAATACATGTATATGATGGATATATAATGAATATATATGATATATAAATCATTATTTACATTTTGGAAGTATTTAAATCATGATATAAGTAATAATAACATCAATAACAACAAGTCTAAACACGTATGATAAATAAGATGATTTTACCCAAAACGTTTCTTTAACATGAGATTTACAAAAGAACGGGAGATATAAGTTATAAGTGAACCATTTATGATACCAAAACAATGAATATGATTCTTTAATAAGTCAAGGAAATTATTTAAATCATTATACAAGAGGTTTAGATACGTACAAAGCATATCAGACCTAAGGTAAGGGACAACTATTCCAATCTCGCTCTTATCCGAGATTGTTTTTTCGTAAGTATTTTCTGGGGTTATGTTTGTTATCCATGTCCATATGTTCTCAAAATGTTTTAATAAAATGTTTAATTTCCTTCCATGTTTGTTTAAATACATTTTTACCCTTTTCTTACTTTTACCACATCATATGGAAGGAATCTTTCTTCTGTTTACCATACGAGGTACTTTTTGACTTTTCCGACAAAAGTACGAGGAGAATGTTTTTTTAACTTATACGGAATGAAAGGATTTTTACAGTTTTATAAAGCCTTATTTTCATGAAGCTTCCTAAAAAATATTCCAATACTATTTTCAACAAAATCTCTTTCTTTTAAAATTTCATGGCATTTTGTGAAAATAAAATGATTTTCAAGAAGAAAGCAAATTTTCCTCAAGAATTAATTTCAAGTGTTTTATCAAAACAATTTCCATCTAAGATGGCATTATTTCATATGTGTATGTTTCAAGTATACTGTATCTATGATTTATATGGGTTCACTTTTATTATGATGAAATGATATCCATTTGTTTTATATGGATTATGTAAAGATGGAATGATGTTTATGAAATCCAATTTATTCTTTGGGTTATGATGAATGATTTATGTTTATGTTGTGGCACACATAAGAATGATTTCAATATGAGATGGGTGGGACCTATATCTCCCTGCAATGCATTGGGTAATGATTTATATCTCATGAGATAGACATGGTTGGAACAGTAGGTTAATCCAGTTCAGTAATACAGGACTGGAATGAAGAGTGAACTAGATTCAGAAAGGGACTTTGTCCACTAAGATGGTCTTGGCAGCAATTCCTTGGCTACTATTGAAATAATATCATGTTCTTAATTGTTTTCCACAATTATATGTTTTATTCCCATGTTATTTTATCATGATTAATGTTTCTTTATGATCTATACATTATTTACTGCCATGTTTTATGTCATTGCTCAATATTTTGACATTTAAGCATTATGTTAATGTTTTTAAGTTCAAATGTATATGATTTGTTTTATTTTATCCATTATTACCCTTACTGAGCATTTGAGATCACCCTTTATATGTTTTCTTTTCCCCATGATTTAAAGTAATGTTTTAGGTAAGAAAACAAAAGGGGTAGATCTTTATGGGAGATGTTGAAGATCTTTCACCACGATTGGAAGATTATTACGTTCTGAGTTTCCAAAGACACTAAACTATTATGATCCTTTTGTGTCTATTTTTGTTATGTGTTAAGTATTCCACAAAAGTAATGTAACACCCGAGACTTTTATGTTATATAAATCATCAAAGGAATCGTTTTCTACACAACACTTGCTTGGCTTGCTTTACACGCAATCGCGACCTTCCTCGATAGCTTGCGTCGTACGCAATACCGAGTTTCACTAAACAACAATATGCTATTAAAACTAGCCGTTATGAATAGTAATAACCACTTTTTGAAATTTTATAAATTTTATTTTTCAAAATGGACTTCATTTTTGGACTCAGAATATCGAAATTAGCCTAGGGTGAAATTTTGGTATTTTTCTGAAAACTTTCAATTTTTGATGAATAGTGAAACCACTAAGTGGTAGGTTAAAAACTGAATTTTGCATAAAACTTAATTTTACCGCTTCTGTGAATGGAATTTCAAAAATCCGACAGACACAGTTGATGTCAGTAAGTAAAATGTGGTTCAATGAGATAAAAATAATTTGTTTGGTGAATAGTAACTTTTTACTATTTTTACCGCGGTTAATAGTAAATAGGGTAACTAAGGGTAAATATGATATTAATATTACCCTAACACATGTCCTAATTCTATTGGACAAGTGTAATTCGACCAGAAACAAACTTATGAATAAAATATGACCATTTAGGCCCACTTGGATTAGATTAGGACATTTATTATTAATTTATTTAAAGAAGGGTTAAAATAGTTAAAATCAAAGATTAATAAGTAAATCTTTTTTAATATGGGGTTATACATAAGATAAATTCGATTGTAAATATTCATTAGAAAGATAAAAAGATTTCCTACATGATGGTAGTTTATTTGTAATTTTTAGACATCATATAATTTAATTTATTTATGACACAAAGATGATGCAGTAATTATCTTATTAATGAAATATTGACAAAATTGATAATATAAATACCAAAATAAATGTAATTTGAGACTTTTTATGAATTCCACTAATTTTCTAGGTTACTATGATATATTATTGTTGATTTAATCAACATGGTTCGAACATATAATTCTGTTATGACTTTCACAAAAATCATATATCAAATAGTGTCAAAATTGACACAAAATAGTTTTTAAATCAAATATTATATTATTAATTGTTATTTTATTCCTAAAAATCTAAGGTTCGGCCAAATGACTTAGATAAAGATATATATATTAATAATAAACAATTTGGGGTTCGTTTGGCATGTTATAGTAAGTGTATTAACCATATAGTGAAAGAAAACAAAAAGACACGGTAAAAG
The DNA here is from genome assembly GCA_963277665.1 of Viscum album. Classification (NCBI taxonomy): domain Eukaryota; kingdom Viridiplantae; phylum Streptophyta; class Magnoliopsida; order Santalales; family Viscaceae; genus Viscum; species Viscum album. The sequence continues at coordinate 1,178,364,935 of OY728139.1, forward strand.
TTAAATTAATTAACTTAGAGTTAAATCTAATTGATAAGGTTAAAATAATACCCTAAACTTGTCTAAATCCTATTGGTTGATAGGATTTCTACCCATCCTCACTTTAGCTTCGAAATAAGACCCTTTGGAACCATTATAAACCGATTTTGACTTTAATATAAAATAATATTTTGAGATATTCCTAAGGTGCCCCTCTCCTCCCTTATAAAAGGGCACCTCCTCCCCCTCCTCCTCACACCAATTTGAGCACTCAAGCTCGGCCAACCCCTGAAATTTTCTCCTCTACACTTCCCTAGAATAATCCTAGAGGTCCTGGTCTTCTCCAAAGACCAATCTTAGTTCCTTAAGTGGAGGATTCAAAGAGGCGTTCCAAAGAAGAGGTAATATCCATTACCGATCTTTTCAATTTCTTTCTTCTTCAACTTCTTCTTCTTTAGTTGTTTCATGATAAAGTAATAACATCAGTATTACTTACATACTGATATGTTATTATAAATATGAAACAACCCTAATTCACCTTCTATCCATCCTACGGAAAAATGAAATCACCGCGCGTGCGTACGAACGGAATACCGTCTCCACGCCGTGGTGTAATATATTTTCCACCATCACCTTACAAGGATGGGTATAATGGTGTAATGAGTGACTATATATGATTATTATTAAGTAATATTGATACTGGAATAATATATATATATACTCCAATACAATTCCACGATCATAGGAACGATATCATCACTCGTGCGTACGTACGGAATACCGTCTCCACGATGTGATGCGATTCGTTCTACATGATCTTCATTTCATAATGATTATATAAATGAATTGAATGAATGAATATGGTATATACTACACTAATACCATTCTGGAAATGAATTATCTATAACCTAAATATAAGAATAAGAATTTATTCAACAAAACACGCATAAGAACAAAAAGTTATAAAGACCCGAGTAACAAGTAACAATGAAATATTACTAACAAGAAGTTAATAATATGACCATATATGATCTCATATCAATATGTATGATTCTGGAATAAGTCAATAACATTATTTAAACCATTATACAGGAGCTTCGGACACGAACAAAGCAAATTGGACCTAAGGTAAGGGAAATATCACAATCTCATTTTTATCCGAGATTGTTTATTCGTAAGTATTTACTGGGGTGTATTTTATCATCCACATCCATGTTCCCTAAATATGTAATATTGTTTCCATCCACTTGAAATAGTTTAAATCCAATTTTACCCTTAGGTGAGTTTTTAGTAAAGAATATGAAAGGAATCTTTTGTCGTTTTTCTGTACGAGGTACTTTTTGACTTTTCCGACAAAAGTACGAAGAATGTTTTTTTAACTTATACGGCGTGAATGGATTTTTAAAACATTACTTCAAAGAAGCTTCCTTTACAAGTTTTCAAGTTTATTTTTAATCAACTTCTTTTATTTTAAAGTTGTATGACATGTTATGAAAGGAAAAATGTTTTTGAAGAAGAAAGGATATTTTCCTCAAGAATTCAATTCAAGTGTTTTATCAAAATTATTTTCCATCTAAGATAATAAAGGGTTCTGTTTCTATCCATATTTTTACATTGGTTTGACTATGTTGTGATGGAATTATGTTTATGAATTCCTTTATCATATATGAATTGATTTATGATGTCATGATGTTTCAAGAATCCCATTTTTGTTATATGTGTTATGCGATGATGTATGTTTTATGATTATGTGGCACACATAAGAAAGGATTCATTATAAGATGGGTGGGACCTGTATATCCCTCCAATGCATTGGGTAACGATTTTATATCTCATGAGATAGACATGGCTGGAGCGGAAGGTTATTTCGGTTCAGTGATACAGGACTGAAACGAGGAGTGAACTTGGTTCAGAAAGGGACTTTGTCCACTAAGATAGTCTTGGCAATGAGTCATGACTAACAAGAAATGATTTTCCATGATTATGTGTGCATTCCACAAAGTTTCAAGTTTTATGTTATGATTATGGGGATCTCATTTTCACTTCTATGATTTATTCCATGTTAAGATATTATGATCTCTTTTGCAGGTTTTGATAAAGATATGATATGATTTTTATTTCCTTTATTTGCCCTTGCTGAGCATTTGAGCTCACCCTTTTATGTTTTCTTTTCCCCAGGTCAGGAAGATGGATATTAAGTAGAATATGCTAAAGGGACCCTAGATATGATGAAATAAATGGGAGACACTGTAGAAGATTTATGAACCAGTTGTTTATGTTTCCCAGTTTCTAAAGACACTATACCTATACGGTCCTTTGTGGTTTTGTCATATGTTGTAATAAGTGTGCTTCAATTTTGAAGTATTAAAAATGTATGTAAAGTGTGGGTTGTTATAGTTGGTATCAGAGGAAAGGTATAGTCAACCTTTGGAAACTAGGATGTGAAAGCCTTAGTAAGAACCCTAAGGATAAGTCTAAGCATAGAACACAATCTTAGAAATGGCCATGAATAACCTAGGATAAGACCATAAGCATGATTTTTTTTTGAATTATGTGGTTTCCTATTATAATTAGTGTTGCTCACACTATTCTTCTTGGTTTTAGTCAATGGCTGGAACCCGAAGGAACCGTGTTAATGCGGAATGCGATGGGCAATGCAATGATTTTCCCCCTGAGCAACCAAACGATATGGGAGCTGGAATGCAAAATCTTGTAGCCATGCTCACACAACTTTCTCAAGCTATGAATCATGCAGGATTTCCAAACGAACAAAGGAGGGAGAAACATTCTGTTGAATCCTTCATGAGGTAGCGTCCACCATCTTTCAGCGGGTCTACTGATCCATTAGTTTCTGAACAATGGATTAGTACTACTGAAAAGATATTTTTAGTTCTTCAATGTTCTGAGCATGATAAAGTCATCCTAGCAGTGTATCGTTTGGAAGGAGATGCGGATCAATGGTGGAATCTTGTTAAGAATACGAGGCAAAGGGGTGAAATTGAGTCTATGGAATGGGACGAGTTCAAGAACTTATTTTTCAATAAGTACTTCCCTCGTATTCTACGAACAATGATGGAGAAAGAGTTCCTTGAACTGAAGCAAAGGGATGATGAATCTGTTAGTACCTATGAAGCAAATTTTACAAGACTTGCAAGGTACGCTTCTGGTATTATTATCCAACCTGAGAGTAAGATCGATCGATTCATTAGTGGCTTAAAACCAAGTCTTCGAAGGGCTTAGCCATAAGGGAATTCAATAGCTACGAAGAAATCGTTCGATGTGCTCTCAAAGTCGAGATGGAGATTGGAGTAACCCATCAGTCACATGGGTTTGATAAGAAGAGGAAGATGGAATTCAAAGAAAAATCTAAAGAGCACACGGAAAAGAAGATGAACTTTCCCTTATGCTCAAAGTGTGGAAAGAAACATGGAGGGAGTTGTCTTAAAGGGACAAGTAAATGTTTTAAATGTGGAAAGGAAGGTCATCGGGCATTTGAATGCCGTGATAATGGGAAGAAGATGTCTAATGATGCAAACAAAGGAAGGGATACACAGAATGAACCTGCTACACTTCAATGTTTCAAGTGTAAGGAGATGGGGCATTATGCCAATCAATGCCCAAATCCAAGGGTTGATGATGATGGTCGACGTCAACAAACTCTTAAGGCTAAAGACAAAGGAAAGTCACATGCAATTTCTATCAGCGATGTGGAGTACGATAACGATGTGGTGAAAGGTACACTTACCATCCACTCTAAAGTAGAAAATGTTTTATTTGATTCTGGATCCACCCACTCTTTTATTTCTGAAAAATTTTCTAAGGGTATCACCGTATTACCTCAACAATTAGATGTTGAGTTAGCTGTGACAACACCTAATGGCACATCAATCGCATCAAAAGTTTATAATTCTTCTCCGATCGAAGTTTGTGGGAAAGTGCTTCCTGCAAATCTTGTAATCCTTCCCTTAGTGGAATTTGATGTGATTCTTGGCATGGATTGGCTTTCTCTACATGGAGCTCATATCGATTGCCAAAGAAGGAAAGTCACATTTCATATTCCAGATCAATCTACGATCGTATACCAATGCAAGGATGAACATAACCTTCCAGTGGAAATTTCTTCCATCTTATGGGTATTGATTCCACTAAATGAAGGTTATTTATCTCAAATGGTTGGTGAGAAACTCACGATTAAGAATATGCCCATTGTACGGGAGTTTGATGATGTCTTTCCGGAGGAATTGCCGGGTCTTCCACCAAATCGTGAAGTTGAGTTTTCAATAGAACTTGTACCGGGTGCTTTGCCTATTTCAAAGACACCTTATAGAATGGCCCCAATTGAGTTGCAGGAATTGAAGAAGCAACTCCAATATAATCTTGATAAGGGATTCATACGCCCTAGTGCGTCACCTTGGGGAGCACCTGTTCTATTTGTTAAGAAGAAAGATGGATCAATGAGACTTTGCATTGATTATCGAGAACTTAACAAGATCACTATCAAGAACAAATATCCTCTCCCACGCATTGATGACTTATTTGACCAACTACGCGGAGCTCAATACTTTTCCAAGATTGATCTTCGTTCAGGGTATCATCAACTAAGGGTCAAAAGGGAGGATATACCAAAGACGGCTTTCCGTACAAGGTATGGACACTATGAATTTATAGTGATGCCATTTGGTCTTACTAATGCCCCTGCTATCTTCATGGATCTAATGAATAGAGTCTTTAGAGACTATCTTGATCAATTTGTGGTAGTCTTTATAGACAATATTCTTGTCTATTCAAAGAGCAAGGAAGAGCATGAAGATCACTTGAGAATTATATTGAAGACCCTGAGAAAGGAGAAGCTTTATGCCAAATTTACCAAGTGTGAATTTTGGCTTCAAAAAGTTGCATTTTTGGGTCATATAATCTCAAAAGAGGGGATATCTGTGGATCCAGCAAAAACAGAGGTTATCGAAAGATGGTCAAGACCAACAACAGTAACTGAGATCCGAAGTTTTCTTGGTTTGGCTGGATATTATCGACGTTTTGTAAAAGATTTTTCACGATTATCTAATCCAATCACCAAGTTGACTCGGAAGGGAGTTAAGTTTGTCTGGACAGAGGAATGTGAAGAGAATTTCAAGGAGTTGAAAATAAGGTTATCCAGTGCACCTGTGCTCACACTGCCTTGTAGTGGAGAAAGGTTTGTGATCTACAGTGATGCATCCAAGAAGGTATTGAGGTGTGTTCTTATGCAAAATGATATGGTGATAGCTTATGCCTCACGACAGTTGAAAATCCATGAGCGAAATTACCCAACACATGATTTGGAGTTGGCTGCGGTAATCTTTGCATTAATGATTTGGAGGCATTACCTTTATGGTGAAAGGTGTGATATTTATACTGATCATAAAAGTTTAAAGTATATTTTCACACAAAAGGAGTTGAATATGCGTCAAAGAAGATGGTTGGAGCTGATTAAGGATTATGACTGCTCAATCCATTACCACCCTGGGAAAGCAAACAAGGTGGCAGATGCATTAAGTCGACAAGACCATGCTAGTTTATCCATGATGAGGATCACAAAAGATCCAATATTTATGGATTTACAAAGGATGGATCTTGGAATTATAATGGAAGGGGAAACATCTTATCTTTCTCAAATGAATGTTCAACCATCTATACATGTGAAGATTAAAGAGGCACAGAAAGAAGATGTCGAGTTACAAAAGAAGGTGAGAAATGTTCCTGAATTCAACCTTGATTGTGATGGGATAATAAAGTTCAGGAATCGGGTTTGCGTTCCTCCCATCCCCGAATTAAAGAAAGAGCTGCTGGATGAGGCTCATAGTTCTTCATTCTCTATTCATCCTGGAAGCACGAAGATGTATAGGGACCTGAAAGAGTACTTCTGGTGGGATGGAATGAAAAGAGATGTTGCTGAATATGTCTCTCGATGCTTGGTTTGTCAACAAGTTAAAGCTGAGAGACAGAAGTCTAAGGGGATGTTACAACCATTACCCATACCCGAATGGAAATGGGAAAACATCACTATGGACTTTGTCACAGGACTTCCTAAAACATCGAAAGGCATTAATGCTGTCTGGGTCATAGTTGATCTTCTTACAAAGTCTGCACACTTCATTGCTATTAGAGAGGATTTCTCTCTAGATCATCTTGCCAGGATATATGTAAAGGAAGTGGTAAGATTGCATGGAGTACCACTTTCTATTATATCTGATCGAGATCCGAGATTTACCTCGAAGTTCTGGCGAAGTCTTCAGCATACTCTGGATACAGAGTTGAGTTTCAGCACTGCTTATCATCCCCAGACAGACGGTCAGTCTGAGAGAACAATTCAAAACCTAGAAGATATGTTGAGAGCTTGCTCTATGGATTTCAAAGGAGGTTGGGATCAACACCTACCTTTGGTGGAATTTTCTTATAATAATAGCTTTCACTCCAGTATTCAGATGGCTCCTTATGAAGCTCTCTATGGAAAGAAATGCAGGACTCCAACTTGCTGGGATGAAGTTGGGGAAAGAAAGCTATTAGGACCTGATCTCGTTGATGAAATGGCAGAAAAGGTTAGATCTATTCAACAACACATAAGAGCAGCTCAGAGTCGACAGAAAATTTATACCGACAACCGAAGAAAAGACCTAGAGTTTGAAGTGGGCGATAAAGTGTTCTTACGAATATCTCCCTGGAAGAGGGTTATGAGATTTGGAAAGAAGGGGAAGTTGAGCCCTAGATATATCGGTCCTTTTGAAATACTGGATCGTGTTGGGAAGGTAGCTTACCGATTGGCGCTTCCACCGAATCTCTCTCAAGTTCACGATGTGTTCCACGTATCTCTCCTGAGAAAGTACATACCAGATCCTTCACATGTACTCAGCTCATAAGTTGTACCGCTGGAGCAAGATCTTTCTTATGAAGAACAACCGATAGAGATTCTGGATCGTAGCGAAAAAGTCCTACGAAACAAGACCACTCGCTTGGTGAAAGTTTTATGGAGGAACCACCAACTTGAAGAAGCTACATGGGAGCTTGAGGATATGATGAGGGAGAAGTATCCTCATTTGTTTGTTACAAAGTGACGAATTTCGAGGGCGAAATTCTTTTTAAGGGGGGTAGAATGTAACACCCGAGACTTTTATGTTATATAAATCATCAAAGGAATCTTTTTCTACACAACACTTGCTTGGCTTGCTTTACACGCAATCGCGACCTTCCTCGATAGCTTGCGTCGTAAGCAATACTGAGTTTCACTAAACAACAATATGCTATTAAAACTAGCCGTTATGAATAGTAATAACCACTTTTTGAAATTTTATAAATTTTATTTTTCAAAATGGACTTCATTTTTGGACTCAGAATATCGAAATTAGCCTAGGGTGAAATTTTGGTATTTTTCTGAAAACTTTCAATTTTTGATGAATAGTGAAACCACTAAGTGGTAGGTTAAAAACTGAATTTTGCATAAAACTTAATTTTACCGCTTCTGTGAATGGAATTTCAAAAATCCGACAGACACGGTTGATGTCAGTAAGTAAAATGTGGTTCAATGAGATAAAAATAATTTTTTTGGTGAATAGTAACTTTTTACTATTTTTTTTCGCGGTTAATAGTAAATAGGGTAACTAAGGGTAAATATGATATTAATATTACCCTAACACATGTCCTAATTCTATTGGACAAGTGTAATTCGACCAAAAACAAACTTAGGAATAACATATGACCATTTAGGCCCACTTGGATTAGATTAGGACATTTATTATTAATTTATTTAAAGAAGGGTTAAAATAGTTAAAATCAAAGTTTAATAAGTAAATCTTTTTTAATATGGGGTTATACATAAGATAAATTCGATTTTAAATATTCATTAGAAATATAAAAAGATTTCCTACATGATGGTATTTTATTTGTAATTTTTAGACATCATATAATTTAATTTATTTATGACACAAAGATGATGCAGTAATTATCTTATTAATGAAATATTGACAAAATTGATAATATAAATACCAAAATAAATGTAATTTGAGACTTTTTATGAATTCCACTAATTTTCTAGGTTACTATGATATATTATTGTTCATTTAATCAACATGGTTCGAACATATAATTCTGTTATGACTTTCACAAAAATCATATATCAAATAGTGTCAAAATTGACACAAAATAGTTTTTAAATCAAATATTATATTATTAATTGTTATTTTATTCCTAAAAATCTAAGGTTCGGCCAAATGACTTAGGTAAAGATATATATATTAATAATAAACAATTTGGGGTTCGTTTGGCATGTTATAGTAAGTGTATTAACCATATAGTGAAAGAAAACAAAAAGACACGGTAAAAGTTAAATTAATTAACTTAGAGTTAAATCTAATTGATAAGGTTACAATAATACCCTAAACTTGTCTAAATCCTATTGGTTGATAGGATTTCGACCCATCCTCACTTTAGCTTCGAAATAAGACCCTTTGGAACCATTATAAACCGATTTTGACTTTAATATAAAATAATATTTTGAGATATTCCTAAGGTGCCCCTCTCCTCCCTTATAAAAGGGCACCTCCTCCCCCTCCTCCTCACACCAATTTGAGCACTCAAGCTCGGCCAACCCCTGACATTTTCTCCTCTCCACTTCCCTAGAATAATCCTAGAGGTCCTGGTCTTCTCCAAAGACCAATCTTAGTTCCTTAACTGGAGGATTCAAAGAGGCGTTCCAAAGAAGAGGTAATATCCATTACCGATCTTTTCAATTTCTTTCTTCTTCAACTTATTCTTCTTTAGTTGAATCATGATAAAGTAATAACATCAGTATTACTTACATACTGATATGTTATTATAAATATGAAACAACCCTAATTCACCTTCTATCCATCCTACGGAAAAATGAAATCACCGCGCGTGCGTACGAACGGAATACCGTCTCCACGCCGTGGTGTAATATATTTTCCACCATCACCTTACAAGGATGGGTATAATGGTGTAATGAGTGACTATATATGATTATTATTAAGTAATATTGATACTGGAATAATATATATATATACTCCAATACAATTCCACGATCATAGGAACGATATCATCACTCGTGCGTACGTACGGAATACCGTCTCCACGATGTGATGCGATTCGTTCTACATGATCTTCATTTCATAATGATTATATAAATGAATTGAATGAATGAATATGGTATATACTACACTAATACCATTCTGGAAATGAATTATCTATAACCTAAAGATAAGAATAAGAATTTATTCAACAAAACACGCATAAGAACAAAAAGTTATAAAGACCCGAGTAACAAGTAACAATGAAATATTACTAACAAGAAGTTAATAATATGACCATATATGATCTCATATCAATATGTATGATTCTGGAATAAGTCAATAACATTATTTAAACCATTATACAGGAGCTTCGGACACGAACAAAGCAAATTGGACCTAAGGTAAGGGAAATATCACAATCTCATTTTTATCCGAGATTGTTTATTCGTAAGTATTTACTGGGGTGTATTTTATCATCCACATCCATGTTCCCTCAATATGTAATATTGTTTCCATCCACTTGAAATAGTTTAAATCCAATTTTACCCTTAGGTGAGTTTTTAGTAAAGAATATGAAAGGAATCTTTTGTCGTTTTTCCGTACGAGGTACTTTTTGACTTTTCCGACAAAAGTACGAAGAATGTTTTTTTTAACTTATACGGCGTGAATGGATTTTTAAAACATTACTTAAAAGAAGCTTCCTTTACAAGTTTTAAAGTTTATTTTTAATCAACTTATTTTATTTTAAAGTTGTATGACATGTTATGGAAGGAAAAATGTTTTTGAAGAAGAAAGGATATTTTCCTCAAGAATTCAATTCAAGTGTTTTATCAAAATTATTTTCCATCGAAGATAATAAAGGGTTCTGTTTCTATCCATATTTTTACATTGGTTTGACTATGTTGTGATGGAATTATGTTTATGAATTCCTTTATCATATATGAATTGATTTATGATGTCATGATGTTTCAAGAATCCCATTTTTGTTATATGTGTTATGCGATGATGTATGTTTTATGATTATGTGGCACACATAAGAAAGGATTCATTATAAGATGGGTGGGACCTATATCTCCCTCCAATGCATTGGGTAACGATTTTATATCTCATGAGATAGACATGGCTGGAACGGAAGGTTATTTCGGTTCAGTGATACAGGACTGAAACGAGGAGTGAACTCGGTTCAGAAAGGGACTTTGTCCACTAAGATAGTCTTGGCAATGAGTCATGACTAACAAGAAATGATTTTCCATGATTATGTGTGCATGCCACAAAGTTTCAAGTTTTATGTTATGATTATGGGGATCTCATTTTCACTTCTATGATTTATTCCATGTTAAGATATTATGATCTCTTTTGCAGGTTTTGATAAAGATATGATATGATTTTTATTTCCTTTATTTGCCCTTGCTGAGCATTTGAGCTCACCCTTTTATGTTTTCTTTTCCACAGGTCAGGAAGATGGATATTAAGTAGAATATGCTAAAGGGACCCTAGATATGATGAAATAAATGGGAGACACTGTAGAAGATTTATGAACCAGTTGTTTATGTTTCCCAGTTTCTAAAGACACTATACCTATACGGTCCTTTGTGGTTTTGTCATATGTTGTAATAAGTGTGCTTCAATTTTGAAGTATTAACAATGTATGTAAAGTGTGGGTTGTTATAAGTAATGTAATGTCCATGTACATCAAGCTTTCGGGTCTTTACAATATATAATTCCACTCATATGACTTTTTAACCATTCTAAGTAATAGTTCATAGGTATTCTTGAGATATACTTGATTATAGCACAATGGGATAATCCATGGCGGTATATGATTGAGGAAATCAACTCTAATCGAAGGAGATAAATCAAGGAATTATAATTTTTTATAGAAAGGGGGATTAATCCATAGAACCAAATTGAGGAATTCATTATTGTATGATGGATACTGAATCCATGATGGGTGTAATAATTTTAATTCTAATCAATAAATTTTGTGGAATCATATAAGTTTCCCAAAGCATACCAACATAGGTATATACGACTTTCTGAAGGTAGGACACACCTATAATTGTAAAATATTGGTCTGTTATACTAGATATAAGATTTTTTAATAATTTTTCATGATCAATGTGAGGTATATACCATTTAGAATGTTAATTAATGAAATTTAATCATATAAATAATACCTAAAAAAGATAAAACCACCAAAAAATATTGCATCATCATATTGGAATGGAAAAACTGTTAGGGGAACATGATCAAACGTGCAAAAAGGAGTGGATTGTGCTTAGATCATCATCCAACAATATTTTAAAGGGTTTTAAGAATGTATTTGTAAATTTATAAATAGTTTAATACAGGTGTCGTATATACTAGATATACTATGTGGAAGGTTATATGTGCGATAAAATGAAAAAATATTAAATATTAAGTATTCAAATGGAACGTACCAGAACACAGTCCCTGAACTAGGATAGAAATCAACATTTTATAACAACTTAATTTTATATCTACATTAAGGGAAAAAATAAAAAATAAGAAAAAAACGTGAAAAAATGGCATAATATCTCACACAATGATAACATCAAATATTTGAAGATAGAGTGAAAATGGAATAAAGGGGGTTAATAGACTTATCAGGGGTGGTCCAACAAGATCGATGAAATTCCAATTTCAGTCTCGATGAGGGGGATTCCCCAAAAACACTAAATATGGACATGGGATGACTTGTGGGGTTGTTGTTTGTGAATAGAGAGGGATTAAAATAAAGAATGGATTTTATGGAAAAATATCCACAATAGTGTAACACCATCCATTTTTAAGAGGGAAAATGGATTTGTAGCACAGTTAGATTAACCTCGTGCACTTAATTTCCAAGTGGAATATAGTTTCACACACATAGGTACATAGTTATTCAAACCATACACAATCCATGGATGGATACTATCAAAAGGTTCCACTACCTCACATAGTTAGTGAAAATTTAAGTGAAACCACAAATAAACCATTTGTGGTGAACCTATAATAAATGTCGGGGTTTTCATGGTTGTCCATCACTAGTATAATGGTTTTCCACACTAGGTTTCTCCAATAACATGATGCATGGTTTTGGTGCATGTTTATCATAACCCATCGCAAAATATTCTCCCCACCCAGTTCCTAAAAAAACTGCAACTCCATGTTTCAAACAATTTTTAAAACTCGAAAAACATTCATCAATATTTTAGAATATTTATTATGGTAAAAAACAAGATTAAAATAAAATCCAATGTATTTTTAACCTAAAAAACTAGATATTACAATAATGTGGGTTCTAGTATCTCACATGGCTATCCTATGTTAATATTTTATGAATTAAATTTACCATTTTAAATGACCACCATTTTATTCTCTATAATCTTTTTGTTGTTCCAGAGAAAATATATGCTGTTTGTTATGAGAAATCACTATTTAAAATGATTATTTTAAGTTTTCTTAAATTGAGTATCATAAACATGTAATAATATATATGATATACTATAGTCTAGAGTTTTCAATCAGTTATGATAAAAGTTGTATGTCTATATGGATTAATCAGACACAAAATGGGTTTCATTACACGCTAGAACTTCTTACACCTATTTAATCATATATAGGTAGTGAATCATTCACACATAGTCCGTAAACCACGTAAATAAAATTAGATTTATGAATCTAGTAAAAATTTTCATCATGTGTTTAATATCACGTAGATAATATGTTAACTTCATATAGTGTTGATAATAATCATACTTGATCTATTCCTCATGTAGTAAATCCTACATGGTCCCTATGTCATATAGTAGTGACTATCACATAAGATATAACAATATATGTTGATCCATGTCTTGTAGGAAAAATCATATACAAGATTATGTTATATATTCATATTTATGATGTATAGAAGAAATATAATCTTATGTGACTCATTCTGCACAAGGTTTAATCTCACATAGTAACATATCATTTCTTATGAAAATCAGGTTTTTCTTGAACATTCAAATTATGGACCATACATTAATCCAATGTGAACCTATATTATAAGTATTTACTAGAATAATAATTGATTAAGCACCACTAATGTTTTATTCATTTGGAAAAAGGTATGTATTTAATCATATATAGGGATTAAAATTAGAATATTTTTGTTTATCCCTAAAATAAATTACATTTGAAACTGTATAATTTATATAAATATTATAAATTATATAAAAATAAAAAATATAATTTTTTTTATAATTTTTTTTAAAATTTAAGTAATTATAAATTATTGATAATTAAATAAATGTTTTTAAACATTTAATAAATATCCAATTATATTAATTATTCATTTTGAAAAACACCTTTTTAAAATCATATAATATGACTTATAATTGGGATATAAAATATTAAGGAATAAATTATAATGATAATTTATAATATTTTTATTAATAATAAAACATACTATACATATATAAGTTTTAATATTTAAATTTTTTTTGTTCATAGGTACTTAATTTGAATTGTTCAAAATAAGACCTTATTTAATAAATTATTTAGAACACACCAAAATGTGTTCAGATGATTGATTTGATAAAGGTTTAAATTATATTACGTATATGATGTCATGATTAAATAATTTTTAAATAATTAAAATCAAAATATAAAATCATTATATTTTACATAATATCATTAATATAAGGTAAACACGATATAATAAATAATATAAAGTTACTCATATTTTGAATTAATTCAATTTCAATATTTTTTTAAATTATGTATTATAACTAATAAAATTATAAATTATGATGTCTTTATAATTATCTATATTATTTAATTTCTCATATTAATTTCTTCCATGTATTTATTTCTAAATTTTGTATTTATTTAATTATTAAACGATTTATTAATAACAATTAAAATTAGTATATTATGATTTTTTATGTTTCTTCCTTTAATGGTGGTGAACTACTTCCATATATTATCATGCATACATATACAGACATAAATGATTGGTATGATAATATATATAGTTTCTTATACTTTGACTTTCCCTTGTATTGAGTTATTTTTTATTGTAAAATAAATGGTTATAATGTTTACATATTAGGTGTTTTAATTTTGATTGAATTAAAATCTATCTTCCATAAAGTATCCCTTAGTACATTAACATTGAATTTGACTACTCACAGATTTAATGTGTTATGACTTGCCTAGAAAAGTGGGGATATAATATCTGTTTCTCCATCTTTAAAGGATCACAATATATTGGATCCTTTTTAATCATCATCATGGTCATAATTATATATTACATCATAATAAGTGTATCACCAACTTATTTTCCATTCCCGGTTGTAGTGTGTTGAGAAATCAAAGTCCTCGAGTAGTTCTAACAATATTCTTTGCCTCATGCCGAGATCCTTATTAGAGAATACGTACTTTAAACTCATGTGGTTCATATATAAATATCACATACTTCACTATAGACATGATGTCTCTATATATTTATTTAAATTATTATGGAATGAAAATCAAGGTCATTATTTGTATAGTTACGTTCATGGATTTTAAAATAACTTGATGCATAATAAGTCAACACACCTTTCTATAAAATGAATAAACCAATTTGTTTCATCAATGCATCACTAAATATCACAAATTCATTATTATGTTATTGTAGAGTTAATAATGGTGGAATAAATAGTCTCTATTTAATCTCATAAATGCTTTTACATAATTTTTATAAACAGGTTTATTTAACTCATTTATGTGTTAACATGGTTTACAGGTTTACCGACTCAGAAAATTTTGATGAATCCTCCAATACAGACCTGCTAAACCAATGAAACATAAGATCTTAGTTATGTTAATAAATTTTTTCTTTTATCTAAATACCTAATTCTTTTAATGGTCTATATATATTCTATACTTGGAAATAATATCGCAACACATACTATAATTACCAAAATATTTATTTTTCTATGAACTTCTAAATAATTATTTAAAAATTACTCTCATTCTATTAATAGATAATAGAGTATATCATGAAATCATAAAATAATATTATATAAAAGTTATCAAGATAATCCTTGATTACTCAACTCATCTAATCCTTAAATAGGAAAAAATCATTAATCAATATAAATTGAATTACCATAATCTCATGAAGTACACACCTTGTTAAAAATAAATTATTTAGTATATCCTCATTATTTAACCATAAGTGATGAGAACTAGAGTTAAGATCAGTATTTGAATAATATTTTTATCCTTGATGTTGATAAAATAATTCATCATTTTGTAGTATATGATATTTTTTTAATAACAATATCCTTGAAAAATAATTAACCCCATATCACATAACCTATGTAGTAGTTTTTTTAAACTGCACCGGTTTTATTTTGTATCATGTTTTAGATATTGGTATTGCATGTAAAATGAGTTAAATAGATAACTCAAATTCATATAATGGTGGATGAAAATTAATTTATCTTGAAAAGTATATATAAATTTTTAAACCATGGGTTCACCCTCTATTATTAGGATATTTTAAATAACCATAAATCGTATTCAATTGTCCAATATTCCAAAATTATATTCAAGAGAGATACTGGGGATGTATCTAGACATGATATGGATGTTGAAGTTCCCCTCTAAAGACAACATATTACTCTTCACATTCACAAATCATAATCTCATTATATTTGAAATAAAATATTTTTTATTATATCGAAATATAATAGATACCAAGTATTATATTAATGTAAATCATCTACATAATAACCAATTTACTAATATGTTACTACCATGCATCATAATTGTAACTTACTGACACATCTCTGATAAAATAATATATCCACCAGGTGTATTAATTGAAAACATGCTTACTAGGGTTTAAGGGAACTAACTAATGTTTTTGGAAAAAATAAATTATATTATATAATTTGAATATTAAAACTAAAATAAAAAATTAGTTAAATTTAAATGTATTATCATTGTAGTGCCACAATGTCATTAAGAAATTTGAATTCAGCTATAGAAATAGAATAATATTTGATTTTATCTCATGGACTTTCATGTAGAAAATTACATTAACTTTTGGGTAATTAGATCACATAATGTCCCTTATATATATAACTAATTCATTGAACACCATTATCTGCTACCATACCATTGTATTCCTCATCATGATGGGATTTTATACAAACATGTAACAATCACCTGTTCCCTTCCTATAAGAATAATGGTGGCTCTTACTGCATTAATAACACATGGTAAATATAATAAATCATTTATTCCCCTTTTAATTATCATGATTATTAACCTAATTATTAGTTTACCCCTTCTTCACATTATTTCTTGAGAATAAACATGACCTGGAGGGATCATTTTCTATCTTAAAGGTATACGAGACTATATCCTCAAATAAAAAAATGTTTTAGGGAGAAACACTCATTAAAGACCCAAATTAACCCATCAATGAAATGATCAATATTTATTTTTGTTATATGTAAATAGTTTATATTATTCGTAGATAAACATATAAAATTATCTACATATTCAAAAATATTTTCAACCTCATTTTTTCTATTATTGAGGAATTACCTTTCTATTTTGACGCTTTTCTCAAATGGAATTTTTTTTCATAAAATAACTTATTAAAAGTTCCCCATTACATGAAATTTATCACATAATACTCTATTATGGTTTCAATTATCAACAGACATGGGTATGAATCTCTCTTCAGATGATAGAGTTTCATGATTACCATTTCCATTTCACTATATCCTAAAGGAAGAAAGATCATCTATATAAAATTAATTCATAATTGAAATAAAAATGAATTTTTAATTCCCATGAATTATGGAGGTTGTTATCATATGAATTGGTCCAACATAGATACATAATGTTTTACATCATTGGGTCACTCTCTATGGGATATATTATTTGATATAACCTTTCTCAACTCCCCTATTACTATTATAATCTAATTAGACTCAAATATAGTTTGATTAAATTATTCTGATGGAACATACTGAGATAGAATATATGTGTTTATATAGTTCCCATACATAAAAATAGTTTTAATATTCATACATTGGCATACATATAATGTCCCTTCGATAGTGAATTGTACTGTATTATTCCAATAAATATTTATAGAGTGTTCCCAATAAATCGTGAGGGGGTTTTATAGAGATTATGTTATTTAACAAGGTTTTTCGAAATATATTCCTCATGGTTACAATTAAACATCCAATTATACCAAGAATAAAATCTCATACACTATAAATCAATAGTTTTTTGATATATTACATTATTATCACATAACATATGGTTTTTGAAATTATTTAATAGTTGATAAGCCTTAGAACTCTAGATATATAAATGTACTATATTTTAAAACACCGGATATGTCATAAGAATATTGAAATAATTTTTTTAACCCTGAAATCATATCCCTTAAAAATTTTAATAGGTTTCTAGGTTTCCTATGGAATAGAAAAAAAAATGTGAGATATGATACCCAGTAACAATTTTCATAAAGCTAAATATATCATTATGTAAACATGGAAGAAGTGATATGGAAGAAATAAGTAATAAATATGAACCTGTAATAAAAAAACTAATTGAATTTTAGATCCATAATAATCAATGAGATCATTGATTACAATAATAATTGATTTCATATTGATTGAATGCATAATGTCAAACTGAAAACATGTTTCTAAATCCTTATTCCAAGAGACTATACTTATATTGGAGGTGGTATACTAAAAAAGGTTTTTTATCTCAAGAAACCTATCGATTCATTGAGGGGATATATAATTCATCTTATCACCTATATAATTAACCATAATTTCATATATAATTGTCACATATTTCTAGTTGAATAATAATTACATTAAACAAATACATACTTGGGGACCATTTGTTTGTATTTGGAGACTAGACAAACATTAATCTTATTTATTGAAAGATATTTAACATCTACTATAAATATATTATCACACTTCACTCTTCATAAAAATACCATAATTAGAATGTTTCTTCAAAACATGTGGAATTGAAACATAAGAAATAGTGATCTCAGATACTCAGTAAGTGAAAATAAGAGAGATATCAATCATTGATCATATAAAATTATAAGTTTAATATTAGGTTATGAAATCATGAAAATTACTTAAAAAATCATTCTAAAAATAACATAAATCATAAATATAAGTTATGGCACAAACGTTTTTTGTTTAAAAAGGCATGGTCCATAAGAGTTATAAATTATGATAAATTAATCACGTACCCTATGCTCATCTCATTAGATCATGGAACCATTATAAATATAGAAAACCATTTCATTTGTAAAGGTCAACTACCAAGATCATCAGTATAGTGGATCATGATTCATAACATATTCCCCAAAGTGGACCTTGATTCACCACTAATTTACAATAGTGGAGTAGTAATCATCACCTATTTTTAATAGTGGATCAAGACCTTTGACTGGTTTCCCATCATTATCAAATGAGATATAAATCACAACCCAATGAATTTAAGGGAGATATAGGTCCCACCCATCATATAATGAAATCCATACAAATGTCTGCCTCACTATCATATAAAATCTACCATAAAACTACATCATAACCCATGAAAATAAGTTGGGTTTGATAAAAATATCAATTCATATTAAAATATCCTATTAAAAATAAATTGGTTTCATAAAAATTTAATCTACATAAAAATTAACCATCTAGAGAAAGAGTAATTTTGGTATTATGGGATCATATACCTAATTAATTATAAGTAACATCACATACTATCATCATATAATGAAAATTATTTTGAATGATTACATGTAGAATTTCTTGAAGAAAATAGACTTTACACATTAAAATACATTCATAAAAATACTAATTTCACAAAAAAATTATAAAAAACATTTTTTAAAAAATATTCTTGGAAAATTATAATATAGTCTTTAAATCATTGATCAGTCATGAAGATATAAAATTTCATTCATATCGTACATGTTAAAATAAGTATTCATTTCATATTTTTTTGTAAGAATCTAGAAGCACCTTATCCAAAAAATAATAAAAATATTTTTTGAACAATTTTTAAAAAAGTAAAAAATTGGTTAAAATGACATTAAAAATCATTATAAAATCGTAAAACATTTATTACAAAATTTATAGAGAACATGAATGTGGAATAAAATGATTTTGTGACTAAAGATTGAAATAAAGTACATTTTCATGAAAACATTATTTTAGAAACATCAGTAAATAAGAAAAAGAAAATGAATGAAAAAAATTATCATGACATAACTATATGATAATAAAATTAAGATGTTTTGTGAGAGATATATTATAATATATTATCATCCCTAAAATTAATCAAAAATAATCTTGATGAACAATGAAATTGTAACATAAAATTATTTACACAATGGTAATATTTGAAACATAAACCCAATAAATGGGATATCATATAATTTATATTAAATAAAAATAATTTCAATGATATTTGTTAAAAAATTAATTCATGTGTGTTATATAAACAACAGTAATTAAATAATTTTTCAATATGGAATGTATCTCATTGATGAAAAAAGTGAGGTGAAAATTCATCGACTCAAGTTCACCACATATGAAAAGATATATAAACTCCTTTATAATAAATTTAAATTTATTATAACACTATTATAGAACCGTATTAGTATTTATCATATCATATATGAACCTTTAATAACTTCTTATCTGACATTTGTTGAGAAATGTTTATTATTACTGATGTCTTGAGTGTCAAATGCCTAGTTTTATCATGTAATTTTTACCATGAGAAATCTAGATTGCTGACATAAGATATTATTAAGTATTCTGTAATACTATATTTATTTTATAAAAATAATTTATTTTTCATTACATTCATATTTTATATCATTATTATCTTTTGAACCTGTCGAATGAGTCACATCACTTTGTGTAAATGGTTTGTCATATATACGTATGAGCGATGTTATCATTTTCTTAACTATTGAAAGGGTAAATAATTTTATCATATATTCATTTAAAATAATTTATATCATTTCATATATATAACATATATTAATTAATTTTTTCCTTTATTTTATTCCATGTAAAGAATTTGTGAAAAAAATCACATCGCATCCTAAAGCAGAAACCCACCATACAGATGATCGACATTATCATATCCACCAAGGAATGTAATGTAGAGATATATATGAGAGATTATATTTCCATATGAATTATAATGTTACAAATATCTGATATATAAATTATATATATTATCCTATATAATCATGATAGTTTTTGATGGAAAAAGAGTCACACAATTTTATAAAGTGGTAGTCCACTGTATAGAGAAGCGACATTATCATTTCACATTTTATGGAAGGGAAGATGTATATAAGACATGAATTAAAGATAAAAACATCTTATTATATGTAATATAAAATGTTAATTATTTCAGAAAAAATTAAACAATAATTGAAGGATGAGTATGAAGAAATAAAATAAAATGATCGGTTAAAAACATTTCATGTTCCATGGACAATATTTTTAGGTTTACATCAAAATCCTTCCTAGGGTGGAATTATGCACCCAAACATCCTCTAGGATGTTTCATTGAATGTAATAAATGTAATTATTTATGTATTTTCTGAAAAAAAGTGTTTTTGAAGTGTGAAAAGGATGAAATATATGGTGGAATTTTATATGGGGGTGAGGACACAATTAGAAATTTTGAAAACAATAAGGTGAAACTATGTTTTATTCTAATGAAAAAAGATCCATAATGTATAATTATCTATATTAAAAGATGTACTGCCAAAATAGATCTATAAAATAATAATTTTAAATATCCTTCTATCATTTAATCCTTATTTTTTATTTTAACACTAGGTAATTTCATTTTCACCTTAACCATGATAACTAATTTTCCCTTTTTTATATTTTCATTATAGTTAAAAATAATAATCTCCATGTAGATAATATTAATTATTCTAATTCCAAATATGGTATCAATTTTTCATAATTAATTTTATATAATTTTTACCATTTAATTTAAAACTTAACCTACAGACAGGATGAAAAATTTGCTTTCAAATGAGAAATGTTTCATATGTATGAATAGTTATAATAAATAAGGATAAGTATTAAATTGGAACCAAAGACCAAAATTGTATTAATAAATAGATAATATGAATAAATATTTATTTAAATCATATTTAGAATACATAATACAATATAAATGATTTTAAAAAATGTTATTTCAATTAAAAACTAGTATTTTTAATATCCATTGATAAAGTAATATTTTTATAAAATTTTTAAAAATAAACTTTAATATATTTCTAAAATGTTTATCACTAAAAAAATTATTTTCTATAAATTTATATTAATGTGTCAAAATTAATTTTATTATCTATTTATAATAACAAAAATATTTTTTTTGAAAAAATGTATTTTTAAAGAATATAAAGGATTTAAAAAAAGAATAATTTTTTTATCAAATTTTTTTCTTTATATAAAACCTTTATAGTTAATGTTTTGAATAAATTATTCCTATTAGTACCTCAATGTTTACTTGGAAGTTCATAATAGTCACATTTAAAAATTAATATTAATAATATATTACAGTTCGTTAAAACTCAGTGTTTCTTGTAACACAAGCTATCAATAAAAATAAATTAATCTGAGAAAATATCTAATAAAATAATTGGGTGTTACAACCTATCACTTTAGTAAGTCTAATTCATTCACTAAAAGACTCAGCAATTCATTTTATACAATTTACTATCGAACCACTAGGTGAATAAAACCATGTCTTTCTATATAATTACAGAGATAGAAATAAAATAATTCCACATTAAATAATATAATACGGATATCTAGGAGGTAGAAAAAGAAACATAGAAACTATAGGATACTGTCATTTCAATATAATGTAACCTAATCAAGATGGTGGGGGTACATTTAATGTGTTGGGTTATTCATGGAATATGGTAATAGAGTTAAATAATTTTACATGGTAGGATACCAAGGAAATGGTAGAATAAAACAGTCATTATGGTTCATAAATATCACAAGAAAAAGATGAATCATATGCATTTGGAGTGTCTAGAGAGGTATAGTGTGTTAAGCCCATTCATCATGCAACAGGGTGATGATTGAGTCAATTATCTACTAGACCTTTTGGAGTGTTTTCCCTTATGTGATTATGTTCCACAAGTACATAAATTTTATAGCATGCAAACATGGTTATGTTTTATAAGAAACTTTTGGAACATTTACATTACAGAAAGTAAGGTTGTTTTTTCCACAGTAGAAAATTTGTGTTTTAAAACTATTTCATTAACTCCTGAATCAAAAGAAAACCTTGGATGGATAGAAATACATACATGAAAATAACAAACATTTTATGAGTAATATGGTAAAATTTATTCCATAGTAATATATTGAAAACACAAAATGACATAGATTGATAATAAAATATGAGTCCCAAATAATAAAAATTAATATTGAAATACCCACTTATGTATTAGTTAGAAATTCAATGATAACCTATTGAATGATAAGAATTATAATTGATCTTAATATTCTACAAATAAACCCATTTGATTAAATAATATCTAAAATTTGGAGTATATAACAACCAGATATAATAAATTACGTGTATAATAAAACAAAATTATGAATGAGAAGAATTTGAGATAAGAAATGCTTATTTCTTATCCTACCTCACATGAACACACCTAAACCTAATTTATTGAAAAGTTGAAATATTAATCCATTAATTTATATCTATAATATTATTCATTTTCATTTATACTCCTCATAAATAGTCAATATCTATCTTAATTATACTTATTTTTCACATCATGTGTTTATTGTTTTAATTTTTTGTACTTGTTTCATAATATAAATGTTTTTGTTTATTATTACTAGAATGTTATATTTACTAGGTAATTAAATTTTTTATTAGGGATTATTTATAATTATTCATGGTGTTTTTAATTCCAATCAAGAGTTTTTGGTCGTTATCCTTGAAGCTGAAATCAATAATAGAAATATTTTGTTGATTATTAACAATTGAAGGTTGTTTCATTAATTAGTTATTCAAATATTGATATAACATCTTGATGATAAAAAATATTAATTTACCCAATAATATTATATTATTTTATTAAATATGTTTCCATAGTCATTCATGATATAAACTCATTGTATTGTTCACGTAAGTTGCTATACCGACCCAAATATGAACATGCAATGATTTAATAATTTATTATAATGATGTATTGTTGTACTATTATTATACTACAATAAAAGTTATATTATAAAATTCATATTACTTTTATTTTTTATAATTTTAAAGATTTATAATAAGAGGAAATTTATATGAAAGTTTTACATAATTTGAATAAATGATTATCCTCTTAGTACACTTGTTTAGAAGTATTAAAATAAAGATAATTATTAGTTGATCATTTCATTAATATATTGTCAAATATTCCATGGAAAAACTATAAAGATATAATAAATTACATTTTTATTCTTTATTCTCATCATTATATCAATCCTCATAATTCGATGATGGAAAACTAAATACTCTACGTTGTGGAGGTGGTAGTCTGTACAACGCACAAATGACTACTTCATTTATCTTAAGGAAAAAAAATGAGATTAGTGGTTATTTAAAAAACTCCAAAACAAAAAATATTCTATAAATAAAAAATTCATAATATAATACTAAGAAAATTAAATTTGATATGTAATGTTAAATAGAATCATTTTTAGAGATAAAATTGATCTTTCCTTGAGAACTTTGGGTTTTTCTTTGATGTTTATTTAGAGTGGACTTTCTTAGGATAATCTATTCTAATTATAAAATTATGAGGGTGAAAAGGGATTCTAATATAATGAATTTTAGATTATTTTTGTAATTAAATCAAATTTTTATAGTTTTATTGAAGTGGTGGTGAGAGACCCATTTTATCAGTGGTTAGAATGGTATTTTTTAAATATTATAACTCAATATAAAATAAGAACATGTTAATCATGTCAAGGGGATCAAAGAATATACAATAAATAACTTGAGGGTGAGAAAAGTTCTATAATCTCTTAACCCATCAATTATAGCTATTGGTTTCTAATTTTAAACCCTTTATCCCATGGATTATATAGTTTTTCAATTTTATCTTTCAATGTGATAACTAGATTTTACCTTAGAAAACATAATCTTTATCCTTAAAAATAATGTGGCACTTATTATATAATTTGGTCCTAACAATTAAAAATTTGAAATCAAATTTCTCAGATTGAATTTCTATCATTGTTAAAATTTACATTTAATAGGATAAATAAATAATATATTAATATAATTATTATGAAATATATTAGATGAGTTCTAAAGTATAAACAATATGTTTTTAAAATATAAATAATATTTTAAAATGTATAATTTCAGTTATAAAATAAACATTTTTTCAATAAATTGGTTTATAATATAATATTTCATGCTTATATACTAATAGGTAAAATATTATAAAAGTTATTAACAAAACTATATTTCCCTATTAATGTAAAAATATATTTTTTTTAAAAAAATACAAAAACTTAATCATAAAATAAAATCCTAATCAATAACTCAAAAACATGTTTATTTTGTTAAAATAAAATTCAAATATTCTCAAATTTTTCATTTAAATATACTCCTGAATAAAGGATATATTTTTTTGAAATTTTATGATAGTTCATGATATGGTGATTTTTATATAATAGGGTCCTGAGTATTACATATACCAATGGTCGGAATAGTGCACTCCCATACCACCTATTTAAGTATTAAAATATTTCTCACCTATAATTCTATATCAAAATTCATAACAGAAGTCATCAGTAATAACATTTGAAATCACCAACCAAAACTAGAAAACTAACCTATACCAACGGTTTGGAACTTTTGGTATAGGCCTCCAAACCGTTGGTATAGCCTATACCAACGGTTTGGATAACTGTTTCCAAGTAAGAATTAGGATAGGTCTATACCAACAGTTTTCCCAAAACCTTTGGTATAGACCTATCCCAACGGTTTTGGAAACCATTGGTATAATTAATATGAAAATCTATACCAATGGTTATGGAACCATTGGTATATGTATTTCAAAAAAAACATTCAATGGGATTTGATCCCAGGACCCCTAGTTTATTATTCAACGACTTAACCACTAACCTAACATGACTTTTGTGAATATAATTACGTAAATATATATATGTATTCTCATAATTATGTTAAATTATGATTTATATAATGTTCTGGGTAAGAAGAAATGATAAAAAAATCAAAGGATATATACCAACGGTTGTCAAAACCGTTGGTATAGATTTTGATTGTGGATTTTGATTCTGGGGTAAAGTTGATTTGTGGGGGACCTTTCCCAAAAATTTTGGGAAACCGTTGGGATAGGTATACACTTTCCCAACGGTTTGGCCAAACCGTTTGGAAAGGGTATACCTATCCCAACAGTTTGCCAAAACCATTGGGAAAGGTGACCACAATCTGGGCTTTCGCAACGGTTTGGCCAAACCGTTGGGAAAGGTGGCCTCAAAGTGGTATTTCCCAATGGTTTGGCCAAACCGTTGGGAAAGGGAACCTATACCAATAGATTTTACGAACCGTTGGTATAGAAGTGTTGGGAAAGGTCAGATTTCCAGTAGTGAACACCATGGATTATAATGAAACATGTTCATGACACCATATCATACAATCAATACTTAGGGTAATAATGGAGACCACCCATAATACTATCTCACATGATATAATAGAACATACCCATATTCTTAACTCAAGGGCCAGAATAGTGATTTCCCATAACAGCACCTAAAATTACCAAAAATAAAGGATTATAATGGCAACCTCCCATGAAAAAAGTTTATTTCATTAACAAAGAATATAAAAATGTCACCTTCCCTATATAACATTTCATATCATCATCTATAAGGTTCTAAAATGGAACCCTTCGTTGGTACCATCGAATTAAAACAATTGGATTTGTACCCATCTCATCCTATATACCCATTTAATTGTAATATTAATATCTATGGTTGGTAAGAATTTTGAACTGAAATATATATCTCAAAAGAGTTAGATTAGCACACAACCAATACCATTTTCAAATACACCCATGTTTTCCATGATGGACTAAACTATAAAACAATCCCCTAATGGTTGGAATTATTCCCAACCATGCCTACATAAATTTTTCCATTATGTCTTCCACACTTTTGGTTTTACATGGTTCCCAACATAGCAATGCAATACATCTCACAACTAGGGTTGGCATAAACACCCAAACAGTTACAAAACCTATAATAATTTATCATTTCAATAAAAAATACTCACATATTATAAACCACTACTTATGTAAAAGTATAAAAAATTAAATAGGTATAAAATTACACATATACCATGAGGTTATATATGTTAGAAAAGAACACAAAACAGAGATTCAATCAATCTTATATTGGTATCTTTTTCAATAATCCTTTTATAAATTCCATTTAATTAAGGCGAATCACTATTTTAGGATAATTATGCTATCCCATTGGTTTCTAGAATGCTATTTTTGTACTTATATTGTCCATTAATTCACTTCAGGGATGATAATCCCATAATATATTCCCACATTCCACTTACAGACACTAGGGTATACCAAAATCACTCAATGAGAATAATATCCCTTAAATATAACCATGATAAAATCCTAGAAAAATCATACACATATGAAACAAAATAAATGGGAATCCCAAATATGATATAATAAAAACCATCACACTTTCAATGTTAAACTAGTCCATACATCTCAAACCAAAACAACTCATAAATCCATTACATCAGATTTCCGCCATAATAAAAACATATCGACAGAGACGGAAAACTCATCACACTCACCAATCAATAGGTTAAGAGGCTACACAATAGCATAACTCTTACAATATGGACCTATCTAGTGATCAATTTTTATTAATATTTCAAGGTCACATCACTCTTATGTTTTCATATTACATATATCCCAATTAAAGTCACGACCTAGACCATTAGTGGATGTGTCATTAAAAAATGGAGTTATGGGTCTGTTGTTAACATGAATGTTTTGTAGTCTTACATGTGAAGGAAAATAATAATGCTTAATTTATAGTTGATCAGACATAAGTAGTGAAACTGCATATCAAAATTTGATAGAAAAATGATAAAATCATAGAGAGAATATTTAGGGACCATATACCTCAAGAAATGGAGTTATCCTCTCAAGTATGGTTACTTCATCCCCAATCAAGATATACCCAAACAACATTATCTTCCAAGAGGCCTTAATTCATCTAAGAGGATCCATAATAATTTATAATAAATTAAAAAACAAATAGAATACTAATACAATGATTAATAATAACCAAAATCCATAGACAAACACTATATCACTGAAACCAAAACCAATGACATATAGAATGTCCATGGAACACCTGTGACATCCATATGAACAAATGCCCCACCAATTGGAACCTTAAAATTATCGTATTATTCCATTTATATTTAATTAGAAAAATAAATTCACTAGAAGATTTATATTATAATAAAAGTGACTTATAGTTTGTGTTTATCATCATAATAGATCCTTTATCAAATATATGAAAAAAAACACCAATGTACAGAATGGTTATACTCTTATTTAGTTCAATATTCACTTAAATTACTAGTAGAAACCATAAAAAATCAATATAAATACAATAAAGAGATGAATTGATATTCATGGAGTAGATTATACCTCAAATCAAATTGGAAAATCCCAAAAAAATAATCCCCTATTAAAGGGGGATTAATTGAGGAAGAATGAGTAGAGTATTTGGCCAAATATCCCTCTCATGAGCACACAATCTCCATGAAATCCCAAAAGTGGATGTCTTATGTAAGATAAGTTTTACCATGTCTTAAATATAGGTCTGGAGGCCCATTTAAATGTGGCCAAAAGGGGTCATGGAATAATCACCCCCACATAGGGTTGCATAGTTGCATGAGAAATTGGGTCAAAATACAAAACCTACCCCTGGTCATTAGTTGTGGAATAACCCCATGATCCACAATGAAACTATCCACCTGGAAAATCCAGTACCTCTACATCCCAAGAACTCTTTTTTGTGGAGCACACTATGCTGCAGCATGATTTCCCCTCACCTCAACAGTTTAATATTTTATAGGACAAACTCAACAATCATAAAAAATTTAATATCACAAATCTTCCAAGGTTAATATTACCTAACACCATTTATAGTGTATGCCTTTTTTGTGTCCTAATACCTCAGACGTGAGTATCTGCTTTGATAAAATTATAAGGATGTGATGACATATATCATGGTGTCTATATTTATAATATTATTAAGATGATATATGGAATTATACTTACCCATTATGTAATATTGTAACACCCCAATCTTCCATGGTATGCTTCCCTTTGAATAATACAGTAGCGTGTGTAGTACGCAACCTCGAGTTCTAACACACCGTGACCAATCAAAGTAGAAGTTATGAATAGTAATACCCAATTTTTGAAAATATATAAATTTTATATTTCATAATGGACTTCATTTTTGGATTTGGAATATCAAAATTAGCCTATGTTGAAATTTTGGTATTTTTCTGAGAACTTCCAATATTCGATGAATAGTAAAAAATACATAAAAACAAGTTTTTTAATAAAAATAATTTATAGTGGTAAATTATAATATTGAGTGGTTTTAAAGTATAATTAGAATATATTTTTTCTATTTTATCCAATGGTGGTCATTAGAATTATTTTCACTTTGAAATTGGAGACAAACTATTGTCAATCTTTTGATTGATATTGTTTCTAAAAAACACACTATTTGTTTTTACAATGGGAATTAATTATAAAATTAATTAATGAATCTTATATTTTTTGAATTTTGTAAAATATAATTCATTTTTGAATTCTGAATATCAATTATATATTAGGGTTAATTTGTAGTATTTTTCAGAACAATATCAATTTTTGATGAATAGTGAAACCACTAAGTGGTAGTTAAAAAACTAATTTTTCGTTTAAATGAAATTTTACTACCTATGTGATTTTAATTTCAAAAATCAGACATACATCATTTTAATTAGGAATTAAAATGTTTTTCAATGGGATTAAAATAATTTTTGGTGAATAGTAACTTTTAAGTTTTATTAATCACGATTAAAGGTAATTAGTGTAATTTATGGTAAATATAATGTTATAATAATATGAAATTACCTTTACACTTGTCCTACCCTTATTGGATGAGTCATGGCCGACCATGAAAATCCATGTGTCAACTTGGGGACCCCATGGAGCCACTTAGGTAAGAAAATTACATTAATAACGTTTTATTTAACGTAAAAATAAAATTGTCACAAACAGGTATTGTTTTACTAAAACAATTATTACATGGAGTTATATAAGATAAATTTTCGACTATAAATATTAATTGGAAAGATAAAAAGATTTAATACATAATGGGAATTTGTTTATAATTTTTAGATATTAAATAAATTAAACTGTTTATAACACCATTATGATGCAACGATTACCTCATTAATGAACGATTTAAATAAAATGTAAAGATAATGTAAAATATAATACATAAACTTGTCAAAAACCTATTTTATGAGTATATTTCTAACACTTATCACCTTATCCTTGAAATATATAATTTTGGTACCTTTTATATCCGAAAATAACTTCATAATAATGTAACATTTCATGACATTCCATGCGTGCCCCTCCTCCCCTCTTATAAAAGGCCCCCACCTCTACCACCTTATTCACACCTTAAAAGCCATTTTTCTTAGAAAAACTGATCCAAAATACTCTATAAACATCTCTCTATTACTCCTAGAAGCCTCACTTGGGCAGAAGTCTTCCCAAGGATGCCTTTGGCTCAAATCAAAAAGAGTTACCCGATTTTAAGTTAATGCCTTCTCTTATGTTCTTTGGTTTTATTTTGCTTCTCCAACCCCTTAAACTGTTTTTATTCCATTATTTTGTAGCAAAACCAGTATAGTAAATATACTAGGATGTTTAATGACAAGGATTTGATTTAAAATTACACACACCATCTTCTAATGGTTAAATAACATACTATTTCTGTGGGTGGAAAATTACTGCCTCACGAAACGATGATTGTTCAATCTTCTTTTAACACCTCTCATGGTAGAAATTATGAAATAACTATATTTATATATGATATATATTATTTTTATGTATTCCTAAGGATTCTTTATTTTTCATTTATTTCATACCTTTATGACTTCCATTATGGGTAAACGCGATAATTTCATTTTTGGAAGTGCAGACTACCGCCCCCTCAAAGTGATTAGAATCGTCAATGCCATATGTGGGTCGTATAATGGATAGAGTAAATGATATTATATATGATATTATACTGGAATTATAATATACATTTATATCATTATGATTTCAATCCATTAAATATGAAATATAAATGAAATTAGCGTTCATGCGTATGTACGGCTTACCATCTCCATGAACGGTGAATTTCATTTTTTACCTCTAAATGTTATGTAATGTTATAAATGAATGTATATACTGGATATGTATGATATATATGATATCTACTTCATGAATATAATTCTAGATATAATGGATATTTTACCACATGAACAACTTGTAATTATAAGAAGTTTATTTTTGACTCAAGTACCAAAGATCGACAAAATGACCGTTATTAACTTAAATAATTACATAATGTTCATAACATAGTAATAAGTGATATAAAAGGATTAATGAACATGAAAAAGGTTATTACGCAAGTAGAAATTAACTCTAGTTTTTATTCAGGAGGTTAAAGAATGATCGAGTCAATTTATACATGAGGTAAGGGACTTCGTCTCAATATCCTTTCATTGAGGCATATTTTATTTTATACACAACTTTATTTTATACGGTGTATAAAACCCTTTGAGTTTTTACATTTATTCAAAAGGTGTATTTTTTTATACGAAGCGTTTTACTAAAAAACAAAAGGGAATGTTTTTTTGTCGTACGTATGCAGCGACACCGACTTCTCCGCCGCCGTGACCATTATTTGAGTTTCGGCTTCCTCTACAAGCAATAACTTTTTTTAAATGAAAAATAAATACCGTGTTTTAATTTTCATTTAGTTTGGTATTGAAAATGGTTTTCATAAGGTTTTTATTATATCAATGTGCTGTATTGATATCTTTTGATTGAAATGTGGAAATTTTATGTTTCCTTTATGCATGTTTTATGTGATACAATTATGTTATGGTTTATGATAGGTTTAAACCTATTCATATGAGGAATGCATTGGACTTAATAAGTGACAGGTGGAGCCCGCTATTGCTCGTCGATGCATCGGTAGGTCTCATGAGACAAACTAGTGTCTTGGAATGAGGCGTTGACAAAATCTTATTTGTAGTCTTTTCACGAGGCCTTGGCTACGTGGTTATGATAGTCTGCCATTATGCATTCCATCATTATGAAAGTGGTTATTGTTATTTCATGTGATTATTCAACTAGTAGAATATCCATGTGAATAATTAAATGGAATTATTTCATTTTATCTTTTCTATATTATGTTTATGTCCAAGTTTAAAAGGCTTTTTTTTAGTTATACATTTCCTTAAATGTTTATGTTTATTAATAAAAGCTTCCACTATATTGTTATCCTTACTGAGCATCTGGATCACCACTTTCTATGTTTTATTTTTCCCAGGATGCGAAGAAATATTTTATGACTGACCTACAGGGATAGTCTAAAGGGGATATGAGTATGGACTATGGATACTATGTTGTTGAATTTTTTCACCTGATGATGTAATGTAACATTTATGAATGTATCTAGGGTTTCTAAGGCTAATCAACTAATCGGTCATTCGAGACTTGATCTTTTGTGATCATTCCAATGTTATGTAATAATGCACAAACTCTGGGTAACTGGGGTCTGGGCATTACATTTGGTATTAGAGGCAGTTTAGTACTAACCATGGAAGTTAGATTTAGATAAACACTGATTAGAGCACATAGCCCTAAGATAGACTTTGAGGATTAGTATAAGAGAACTTCCTAAAATTTTGGTATTATAGAGATTTTGCGAGTTTTCTGAGAAATACATCCCTGTCTGGATATGATCTTGTAGAGGCTGCTCTGGCACATATGTACCTAGGGGTAATACCCAAAAACACCACTTTGAGCTAGACTCGAATGGAAACTGGTGCACGGCAACGGGCCTTGCTGCACTCTTGGTTATGTGACACCCGGGGGATATGCTTAGGATAATTCCCATTTTCTTTACAAACCATTATGAAGGGGTTATGAGTATATACTTCCTCAAAACAAACATTTTTGTTATTATGGATTATGTCTATAAACTGTTCAATTTATGTTAAGTGTTTTACAAGTATGGAATTATGTATTTTGATTCATAATCTAATTTAGTTTATGACATTGTTTAGAAATGGTTCCTAGTGGAAGGAATGTAAACCGTATCAATGCACACACTCCATGTAGGGATTACCCTCCTGATGAAGATAATTATAATAGGGTTAGCGATACAACTTGTTCTGATCAACTTATCACTATACTGGGAAAACTCACTCAGGTTATGAATAATAACCATACTCATATGGAGCACCCTGATCCCCAATGTGGAGGACCAATGTTAGACCGCTTCATGAGGAAAAAACCACCAAAATTCAATAGGAGTACAAATCCCTTAGTGTCTGAGAAATGGATAAATTAATTAGAGAAAATATTCTATGCCTTAAGGGGTAGTGGAAGAGAAAAGGTTATAATGGCAGTTTACCGCCTCACTGGAGATACTGATCAATGGTGGTCATTGATTCAAAATACAAAGGAAGTTGAAGATGTTCCAAGTATGGAATGTAGGGAGTTCAAAGAGCTTTTCTTTGAAAGCATATTATCCTCATGACCATCGAGAAGATATGGAAAGGCAATTTATGAGTCTGAGGCAAAAGGAGGATGAGAATGTCACAAAGTATGAGGCCAACTTTACAAGGTTTGCGAGACATGATATAGATTATATACGTAACCCAAGAAGCAAGATTGATCGTTCCTATGATGGGTTAAAACCATTTCTCCTTTGAGATTTAGTATCACAATACTTCTCATCGTACAAAGATATTGTCTCGTGTGCTATCAAGACAGAAAAGGAAATCTCTAGGTCTTATGACAACAAAGTAAAGCAAGAGAAGAAGGGAATGGTGGAACAAGAGACTGATAAAGGGAAAAAGGGAAAGAAGGATTTTCAATTATGTGATAATTGTGGGAAGAATCACCATGGTACTTTCCTAAAGGGAATGAGAGTTTGTTACAAATGTGGAGAAAAAGGTCACCAGGCTTGTGATTGTAAGGGAAATAAAGAGGCTATCAATGTTGAATGCTACAATTGTATAGATATAGGGCATTATGTAAATGAATTCCCTAAGCCTCAAGGAAACTTACCTGAGAAAAGGCCAATGGATCAAGGCCAAGCATAAGCTGTTACTACAGATGAAGTTGAATAATTATTATATTTTTGTTTTTGGACTCAAGAACTAGATTATGGTTATAATAATTATGTGATATATATAATGATTGTACTGCAACACTTGTTTTCTTCATTATGGTAATCATATTATTAGTATGTGACAATAAGAGAATCTTTACTTTGTTTGGGGAATCTGATGTTACAATTGATTTTGGAATTTTGAGAAATTTTAGAGAAAGTCTGGATAGAGGTATTTTGGATAACTATAAAGGTTGGAATGAATTGAGTTGATCTTTCGATAGTATTGTTTAAGGTTAAAACATTTCCGAAGATTAATTTTTCAATATTATAATACTATAGTTTTAAGAAAAGGACAACCTGCAGGTTGGGGGATAACATATAGCATGAGACAAAGTTGCAAGAATCAAACCCACAACCATAGTGCAAGAAGCATTTATTACCTACCCCTAGCCTACATGAAGTCCTTGTTTATTAAAAAATAGTTTTCTTAATCTAAATGGTATTTGTTAAAATTTGGAACATTGTATGATTAGGATAAATATAATATTTTTGAGTTCTATTATCTTTTTGAGTGAAAGATGAGTTTGTGGTAGAAATTAGTTGAAGGTTGAAACTGTAAATGTAAAGAATATATATATTTACCTATCTATTATTCTATGAATAAATTAATTCTTAAACCTTAGGAAAGGGATATTAAATCAAAATATTTGTTATCCTAATACCTTATGTTTTGTTGAAATGATGATATTTTAAATCAACATAGATTGAAGGCATTGAGGACCTCAATTTTACACTTGTTTGTGATTGATGAACTCAATCAATCCCTACAAATATTTACATTTTTCCTCCAATTATATGTCTCTAATTTCTACCAATTTTCTCCAATTTGAGATCATAATTTGGTGGTGACTTTTTCATTTCCCATTCCCTCTTATTAGGGCTAGATTTTATTAACCTTATTTCTGATGTGGGTTTTCCACAAAGGTATTTTATATTTTTAACCTTTTATTTTCATAGAACAATTTAAAATTTCAAGGATTCAATTTATTGAAGGAGGGTAGAATGTAACACCCCAAGCTTCCATGGTACGCTTCCCTTTGAATAATACAGTAGCGTGTGTAGTACGCAACCTCATGTTCTAACACACCACGACCTATCAAAGTAGCCGTTATGAATAGCAATACCCACTTTCTGAAATTAAATAAATTTTATATTAATGAATGGACTTCATTTTTGTATTCGAAATATCGAAATTATCCTATGTTGAAATTTTGGTATTTTTCTTGGAACTTACAATTTTCGATGAATAGTAAAAAATATATAAAAAGAAATTTTTTAATCAAAATAATTTATAGTGATAAATTATACTATTGAGTGGTTTTAAATTATAATTAGAATCTAATTTTACCGGTTTATCCTATGGTGGTAATTAGAATTAATTTCACATTGAAATTGGACACAAACAATTGTCAATATTTTGATTGATATTGTTTCTTAAAAACACTATTTGTTTTAACATTGGGAATTAATTATAAAATTAATTAATGCAACTTATATGTTTGGAATTTTGTAAAATAGACATCATTTTTGAATTCAGAATATCAATTATAGATTAGGGTGAATTTTTGGTATTTTTCTGAAAAACATCAATTTTTGATGAATAGTGAAACCACTTGGTGGTAGTTAAAAAACTGATTCTTCATTTAAATGAAATTTTACCACCTTTGTGATTTGAATTTCGAAAATCCAACATAAATCATTGTCATTATAAAGTAAAATGTGGTTCAATGGGATTAAAATAATTTTTTGTGAATAGTAAATTTTACGTTTTATTAATCTCGATTAGAGGTAATTAGTGTAATTTAAGGTTAATATAATGTTATAATAATATGAAATTACCTTTAAACTTTTCCTACCCTTATTTGAAGAGTCATGGACGACCAAGACAATCCATGGGTTAACTTGGGGACCTCATGGAGCCACTTGGGTAAGAAAATGACATTAATAACGTTTTATTTAAAGTAAAAGTAAAATTGTCACAAACATTTGTTGTTTTACTAAAACAATTATTACATAGGGTTATATAAGTTAAATTTTAGACTATAAATATTCATTTGAAATATAAAAATATTTCCTACATCATGGTAATTTTTTTATAATTTCTAGACATTAAATAAATTAATGTTTTTATTACACCATGATAATGCAGCAATTACCTCATTAATTAACAATTTTAATAAAATGAAACGATAATGAAACATCTAAGGCATAAACTTGTAAAAAACCTATTGGATGATTATATTTCGAACCATTGTCACCTTATCCTCGAAATATATAATTTTGGGAACTTTGAAATCTGAAAGGCACTTCATAATAATGTAACATTTCATGACTTTCCAAGAGTGCCCATCCTCTCTTATAAAAGGCCCTCACCTCTACCACCTTATTCACACCTTCAAAGCAATTTGGCTTGGACAACCTATTACAAATTAATATCTCAACTTCCCTATATTACTCCTATAAGCCTCACTTTGTGTATATGTCTTCCCAAGGAAGCCTTTGGCTCAAATAAAAAATAGTTACCCGATTTTAAGGTAATGTCTTCTCTTATGTTCTTTGGTTTTATTTTGCTTCTACAACCCCTTAAAATATTTTTATTCCTTTATTTTGTAAAAAAACAGTATCTTAAATATACTAGGATGTTGTTATGAGAAGGATTTGATTTACACTTACAAACACCTTCGTCTAATGGTTAAAGAACATACTGTTTCTGTGGGTGGAAAATTACTGCGTCACGAAACGATGATTGTTCAATATTATTCTAACACCTATCATGGTGGCCATTAAGATGTCACTATATTTATATATGATATATATTATTTTTATCTATTCCTTATGATTTTGTATTTTTCATTTATGTCATAACTTTATGACTTCAATTATGGGTAAACATGATAATTTCATTTTAGGAAGTGCGGACTACCACACCCTCAAAGTGATTTGAATCGTCAATGCCATATGTGGGTCAGATAATGGATAGAGTAAATGATATTATATATGATATTATACTAGAATTATAATATACCTTTATATCATTATGATTTCATTCCATTAAATATGAAATAGAAATGAAAGTAGCATTCATGCGTACTTACGACTTACCGTCACCATGAACGCTGCATTTCATTTCTTAACTCTAAATGTTATGTAATGTTATAAATGGATGTATATACTAGATATGTATGATATATATGATATATAAATCATGAATATAATTATAGATATAATGGATATTTTACCACATGAATTACTTGTAATTAAAAGAAGTTTATTTTTGACTCAAGTACCAAAGATCGAAAAATGACCATTATTAACTTAAATAATTACATAATGTTCATAACATGGTAATAAGTGATATAAAATTAATAATGAAATTGAAAAAGGTTCTTAATAAAGTATAAATTAACTCTATTTATTATTCAGGAGGTTAAATAATGATCGAGTCATGTCGGACATGAGGTAAGGGACTTCGTCTCAATCCTCTTTCATTGTGGCATATTTTATTTTATACACAACTTTCTTTTATACGGTGTATAAACCTGTTTCAGTTTTATTTTTATTCAAAAAGAATCTTTTTTATACGAAGTGTTTTACTAAACTACAAAAGGGAATGTTTTTTTGTCGTACGTATGCGGCGACAATGACTTCTCTGCCGCCGTGACCATTATTTGAGTTTTGGATTCCTCTAAAGCCATAACGTTTTTTAAATGAAAAATAAATACCATGTTTTAATTTTCATTTATTTTTGTATTGAAAAAGGTTTTGATATTGCTTTTATTAAATCAATGTGTTGTATTCAGATCTTGTGATTGAAATGTGGAAATGTTATGTTTCCTTTATGCATGTTTTATGTGAAACGATTATGATATGGTTTATGATATGTTTAAACCTATTCATATGAGGAATGCATTGGACTTAATATGTAATGGGTGGATCCCTCTATAGCTCCTTGATGCATCTGTAGGTCTCATGATAAAAAACAGTGTCTTGGCATGAGACCTTGACAAAATCTTATTTATATCTTGGCACGAGGCCTTGGATACGTGGTTAGGATAGTCTGGAATTATGCATTCCATCATTATGAAAGTGGTTATTGATATTGCATGTGATTATTAGACTAGTAGAATATCCATGTGAAAAAGTAAATGGAATTATTTCATTTTATCTTTGCCATTTTATGTTGAAGTTCAAGTTTAAAAGGATTTTGTTTTAGTTATACATTTCCATAAATGTTTATGTTTATTTATGAAAGCTTTCACTATATTGTTATACTTACTGAGAATCATAGCTCACTCTTTCTATGTATTATTTTTCCCAGGATGTGAAGAAATATTTTATAACTGACCTACAGGGATAGTCTAAAAGGGATATGAGTGTAGACTATAGACACTATGTTATTGTTGTTTTTCCCTTTATGATGTAATGTAACATTTATGAATGTATCTAGTGTTTCCAAGGCTACTAAACTAATCGGTATTTCGAGAGTTGATATTTTGCGATCATGCCAATGTTATGTAATAATGCACCGTCTTTGGGTAATTGGGGTCTGGGAAGTACATATATTCCACTTTTTTTCATAAAATTTATCTCATGATACTAGCACTACATGCTAACACCCCTGGTTGTGGTGTGATCTATTGCATGTTGTATATAACTATAGTAGTGTCACCCTAACCCTAATATAATATTAACCCAATAACTCTAGACACCTCCTAAGACTCTAAAGCACCCTAAAAACCTCCTAGTGATATACCAACTCTCATTATTACAATAAAAAACAAATCATCAAAACAGCCCATTTCATATAATGAAAAATTAAAATTTTCCATTATATCACTAATATGTAATGAATGGGTCCTTATACATGGATGTATTTTTTTTTTGAATTTTGAAATTTAATTTTCTATTTTTTGATGGTTTTTGAACTATGGGTGTTCAAAATTATTGTGGGTGATCTATATTCATTTTGACAGTGTTGTTAGGGAGTACACATCACCCAAAAGTTGGGTTTATTCTACTATAAAAATATAAATTAGGTATATGTTAATGTTTCATGATTTATCACTATTATTTGTTGAATGAATTGAGTTCATTTTATTTATTTATTTTCATATTAAATATTCACTATATTGATCACATTGTGAATTAATTATTGTTGTAAGAGAAGGGCATAAAGAAATATTAATTCCCAATCCCTATTGGTAAATACCCATGGATTGTTTTCGTATTATAGGGACATAATTACTCAAGGAAAATTTTATTTCAGACTAAAACAATTAACTTAGTCTCATGTATATGAGAAAACATATATGTAATGTTTTTTATTATATGGATCCAAAGAGTGTGACAATGGGGTGATAATGAAATAATTGGTTATGACAATTATAGATCATGGAATTCAAGTTAAAACTATTAGTGACATTAAAAATTACCCAAAATTATATTTTATTTCATCATTTATTCCATGAATCCCTTTTTTCAGGGGTAATTCCCATATAAAAATAGAGCAACTTATTTAATAATTACTTTTGATTTCATTTTTCATCAATATCACAAATCAACTAGGGATATTATAAATTCTTATGGAAAAAAGTATTTTGGAGTTAATTATCAATACCTATTCTCCATATAGATATGACCTAGAACATAGAATAATCATTCTTTATGGAACTTATGAATTTAGAGAAGTACTACATATTTAAAAAAATTATAGTAAAAAATTTTACTATGAAATTAATTATACTCTATAATCAGTGATCTATGTACTAAAATAAATCAGTATATAATTAGTTTCCAGGTATAGGAATTCGTTATCAACCATAAACTCGTAATGATATTTATCCTATCATATTAAACTATACTACCTCAAATATTATCTCCCTTATTTTCTAAACCAGCTAAAACCACACTTATTTCCAAATATAGACTCTAATATTGATATACCATAAATAATCTAACTCCATTCTTGCATAACCTGATCCCACTGAGTTCCATCCCTATATTGGTTATAAGAATTAGTGTAACCCCTAAATACTACCTTCATTAGGGTGTTGTTTGTGACTAGTACCAATATTATGTAAAAATTAAATTGAATGAATCTAAATTAGATAAATGAATTTGAAGATTTGAAAATAAACTCAACCAAAAAAGATGAACAATTTACCATCAATAGTTCACTAAAATAATAAATAATGTATAATTTATAAATTTAATTCAATATAAAAATGAAATAAAACTCCCCATTGAACAACATCCACCAACCAAAACAGAAAAATATCATATATATGTATTATACCTTGGTGGTTCTTAAAAACCCCAAAAAATTCCTAATTTCTACTATCAATATCAAATATTGAGTTACACCACCTGAAAACTATTCCAAACAAAAATCATGCATCCCTATACGTAAAATTTGAGGTGAAAATTTCTATAGACTAATTAGTCCATTCCTTAATAACGATCAACCTAGTCAATATCATGTATACATAAAAAATACGTTAATTACCAACCTAATGTCACTCATTGGTAAATAATACGACCACAACTACATAGAAAACCATAAGATAATTACAAACCTATCAAATAACAAACATCTTATAGAACTTCCCACCTATAATACAGACTTGTAGATGTTATAAATTTTATAATTTATATTATAGAATCTCAGTACACAATATGACTACACAATCAACTCCAAATTATGTCATACCAGAAATTTCACATATTCAATATATCAAGGTCTAATTTATGATAATGTAGTATTTATAATATCACAATGAAAAAGATATAAGTGGCATGCCATCAACTTGTATTCCCAGTAACCTCATCTATCAAAAATGGTGTCCCAATAATTTTCAAAGTCCAAAAAATTACTCATAGTTCATTTCCTCACACTATCATGAATAACTAATTGAAAAAATTCATTGAAATTATATCCATGGTCGTAGATACCAATAGAGTATCCACATGTACTTTGACGATGATAATATTCATTGGAATATCCATAAGAAAACTTCAATCATAATCTTTTTTATCAATGTTATCATTATAATAGAATAAAATCTTATAATAGAGGGCACCATTGTAATATACTTATGGAAATGAGTAAGGTGTTCTTCAATAATTTACATTGGATATATCATCACCAATAGTAGTATATAATATTTTAATATATGACAAGAACTTTTTAAATTTTATGTGTTATCCATAAAAATATCTCCACTATGATGTGTGTTGAAAAATTAGGGTTATTGAAGAATTATTTATTTAATTTAAACACTAGAGTGAAGATATAAATATTTATCCATTTATCTATGTTTTGTTTCATGTATATATATATATATAAAATTTTAAATATTGAAATTAATACCAATGTGAGTATTATCATGTTCTATAACTAGAGTTCATAAAAATATTTTATTGATTCTCAATTTTAGTAAATTTAATATATATATATATATATTTGTATACAAATAAGTATATTTATATACATTATAATTAAAATATTAATAGCATAATATGTTTTTATTACTAACTTATTGATTATAGTAAGGTTGGTCCTCTTGTTCCAGTTCACTACATCCCTAAATGGGTTAGCACTATCTCCCCATTTCAGAGGCGTAGTGATGTGACTCTCTATTTATGGGTTCATGAATACTATTTTTAGCAACCAACATTAGTCACACCATAACTATGAGGTGATGAAAGAATGGTTTCTTATATTCAATGAAGTAACTGTGAATAGAATTGGAAATAGATAATATATTATTTATATATAATCTTATATAATTAATCTCAATGAAACAAGATAATATATTTAATAAAATTTAACGATGATAAATAAATTTAAAAAAATATGATTTTAAAAAATAGTTTGATATTATATGTTAGAAGACAACTAGATACTATTTAATTCTTTAGGAATTCATCCCTAATATGTGTCTAAATATGATGATTTTAGAGTAGTATGATATATATAAAAGTCTTATGTCCAGCCTCGGTTTAATATTCATTTTTCTCAGGGTTAATTAGTCAATTACGTGCTAAAAAATATTATACTAATATAATAAGAATATAATAATTAATTTAAAATATTTCATTGTCTTTTTATACAAACTCAAAAATCGTTTTTTTAATACTTAATTTGTAAATAAATAATTTAATAAATACCTCAAAATTTAAAAATCTTCTAATTGAAATTGATAATACACATAAAGGTAAAACGCACATTATAAAATCAATTGATTTATCACAAAATTTTTTTACCCTTATTTATTT
This sequence comes from Viscum album, assembly GCA_963277665.1. NCBI lineage: Eukaryota > Viridiplantae > Streptophyta > Magnoliopsida > Santalales > Viscaceae > Viscum > Viscum album. The sequence goes on from OY728139.1 coordinate 1,178,406,912, forward strand.
GGTCAAAGTTATCATTAACCACTAAATTTTAAATTTACCAAAATACCCATAGCTTTCAATGAAATATAAAATTATGAATTTGTGTTGAATTTAGAAAATTAATGAAAATTAAAATATCTAAAAACAACTATAGTTATGCATTATAAAAGTTGATTATTTTTGTTCTTATTAAAAAACCTACTGACCGACATTAGATACATTAGTCAATGATAATGTTTTGGACTGATTTTTCTAAAATCACATCAAAAAATATTTTACAATGAAATTTAAATACAATAAGAGTGAGTGGGGAAGAATTTGGGTATCTTGATCACATTAAATGAACCTCACTAATAAACATGTTAAACTATTATGAGAGACACCTCTATAATTTATATTATATATGAAATGGTAAACAATATAAATAGGGGAACACATGATTTTTAAATAGTTCACCCATAAAAGGATAATCCCTAAACAAACAATGGTGATGTGAAAATATTCCAAAATCACAAATTTTACTAGTCATTTATAAAAAATTGAGAAGTCACATGTACCCTATGGGTTTATAAACCTCACAAAACAGAAAAATTATTACACTTAATCACATAGATATCACATAGACCCTCTAGGGGAATTCAATTTATTCTCCCATGAATAGAGAATAGGATTACACCATCATTGATGTATCAATAATATATACCTTTATTCTTGAGTTGAATTTCATGAACCTCTAGAGATATAGTCTCCTCAATCTCGTTTATTTTTTTTCTTTAGGAATACAGTGAAGATATGTAATCAATATATTTTAATATCTTTATCAAATTAACTCCTTTTAATTTTTAATAGAAGTATCACTCTCTAATATTGGGAAAATATCCATGCTTCCACATTAATTCATCATTAGTTTCCCTTAATTATGATTTAGATATTCATTAATTATGGATTCAATTTTGAGTCAATCTCCACCATGAAAAGATCTCATAACACCCCAAACGATATAAAAATAAAAATATAGAAGTATATTAATTAAAATTAATTATTATGATACCACTTTATTTATAGTGAAATTCCCTTATTCCCCTGAAACCATTAAATAAATGCTAATTCCAATTTTGAAACCATCATGAAGTGGCCCATTGTACTATAGTAGAAAAATCAACACCTACGATAATAATAGATCATATAATAAAAATAACTCTATGCTAAAAAAATAGGTTTAAATATTTACCATCACTCCATTGTGTGATCCACCTTCTATAGAACAGACTCCTTCAACAGAGAAGAACACAAAGAATTACTATGTCTTCTTCAAAGTTCATCCACAATAACTTTGGTGTGTTCACTATTTTCATATTACTAAATAATTATTAAGTGTATATGATTTAATAACATGTTATATTCATTTCTATGTGACACTAGATTTAATATATGGAATCATTCCTCTCAATTTTCATAATCATAACCAGTTATTATTCTACATATGAATTTTGTTATGACCAAACCCGATTTGATATTATGTATTAGTAACATACTCTTCTGAAACAATGAATTATTAATAGTAAGAATCACCTTCACCAAAAGTCTCTACATCATATTTTAGTCTCCTTTAATATGTAGTGATCATTACATCATCCATATAATATTAATATTGGAAACAATTCACTATAGTAAGACTTAGTATATTGTGATGTTGTTTATTTCTTATAGATACAAGTAATATAACTTATTTTGTATACTTCAAAAACTAAAATATTAGCTTCTTCATACTTCTTTATAAATCTCACCAAAAATTTAAAATACAAAACCTAAAAAATATTTCATATTATTTTCTATAATAATATCACACTTAAGATTTTATGAAAGCACTTCCACACATCTTACCAATTAATAAAATCCTTAAACATAAATCTATTACACAAGTTGGAATAATTTATCTTTTTATAGTGTATTATTGATTCAACAATCATTCTTTATAATCCCACATGATTCAATATTGGAGTATGAAATATTTATTAAGTGAAAAAATACATATAAAAACACTTTATCAATTTTTTATTCTCTTAAAAAATTCTAAAAAATGCTTATATCCTAGGATATAAATTCAAATTAACACACCACTACATTGGAATCCCCAAGGTATTGGACCCCCATTTTTAAAAAATATAACAATTACAATAATATAAATATTTCTTTGATAAATTTTGTAAATAAAATCATGGAAAACATATTCCCACTTTCCATAAAACAAAAATATAACAATTAATATAAAGAGAGAGTTATAAATATAATCGATTAATTCAAATGAATCAATATACCTTTGTCAAAATAGAAAATAACATAGGTAAGGGGTGCCCCTTTACAAACAATATACATGGAAATAGATTTTTTAAATTTATATTTATCTCATTGTACCTTTTCCATGAATAATTGATATTATTTTTTCTATGTTTAATATTACTTGACTTTTCAAACATTATTTAAGTGGAGTGGTCACATTAACTCCATCATCCTTAAGGTATTACTTGTCAGTAGAAATTTACTGCATGATTTAGATTATTTAATATAACCACCTTTTATTGTGTTTATTGAAATACATTTTTACTTCTTTTTTAACATACTAATAACCAATCATCTATTATTGAATGATCTATATACTATCAACTTGTGATCATCCATTTAACTAGTCAAATTAACCTACATTATCCCCAATAATAAAATTTATGATTTTTATGATAAAATAGACTAAAAACATAACTACTACTGATATAATGATGAATCCTTTTCACATATATGAAGTTACTTTCAATGGGATCGATTTGGTACCATATGGATTCACAAGTGTAATTATAATTTTTTGTTATGTTTAGGTCTTGTATATTAAGATTCTAGTTATTTGACTATACTAAACCACATCATCCTTCTTCCATTTTTTATCTATATAACATAATTAATGGATATATCGTTGTTTATATTACATTTAATCACCCATTTTGAAACTATTTAGTATCTATTTTTCATATTTATATTGATGTAAAATATTTAATGCCATCCATTTTACCCATCTAATACAAGGAAAAATGTAATCTCAAAAATCAAGGAAATAATAGTATCACACTTCATGAATTCAATAAAAGAATTCATAATGATTTAATTGATCTTTAAAAAATTATTCCATATATACCAATGAGAACCCACAAACATTTAACATTATCTTTCTTGATCTATAGATTTTTATCAACTCATATTTCATGGAATCCATGATTTATCATATGTTGATCAAACATTGAATACTAGGTCATTAGTACATTTTTAAGATAGTATAGTTCCACTATCAACAGAAATAATTTTATTTATTTTTAATAAATTTTAAAACTATATTTTTTATACGAATCACAATTAATTATCATGTTATCAGTTTTTCCACATTTAATTGATGCCCATTTGAAAAACCATGAATTTTATCAGCATCAGTATTTCCATGAATAATAAAATAGTTTACAATAGAGATGTTGGGAGGAAATATCTAATTAATAACAATCCCTATGATCTCTTAATATCCCTTTCAAATCATAAATTAATTTTTTAGAAATATAATTTCTATATTATTTAATTATATTATAGAATACACACTTGTTTTTAATGAAATATTTTGAATTTTTTTTTTGAAAAAATTCCCCAATTTTTACTATTTTAAAGTTGGTTTGTTTTATTATGTATACCCTTTATAAAATTTACATTCATTGTTTAAGTTTTATGTAATAGAGTCTATACATGAGAAAAGAGAGAATATTATTATTGTCTCTTCATCCTCCCTGATTTCAATAGAACCATCTGATCAACATTGATGTACACTTAATTAATTTAAGCCCTACTTATTTACTTCTTCACTACTAATGAACCTAAAACAATTTTCTAATAATTATATTTTGTTTCTTAATTATAATTTAATTTATTTAACTACTTATGATGATATCTTTATAATAAAATGTTTCTTCATTTTCATCATTGTTTTGCTGGGAAAACTGCTCATGTTACCGAGAGATCTTCTAATGTTAAAGAAAAGTGACATATTGACATACAATTATTTTTCCAACACATTTTTCCTAACACTTATATCAATTTATCATAGATAAATATCCAATAAAAATATATTAATCCCCATGATCTTTAAACATGTACTTTTACTACTTTTTTAGAATAGCTTACTTTCTTTTAAAAAATCAAAATAATTTCCTCAATCAATTCTACACATACCAAAACTCATAGCTTGTATTCTGATTAAAAAAATATAATAAATTCATGTTAGATATATATAATTAATTAATGAATAATTCTTCCTAATATATATCATGTTTTACTTTCTCTATGTGCATTATCTGATCCATGTTGGTAACGATATGTTTCATCCTCTCAATACCATAGTTTTATTGAGGAGACATTGCCAATTAATATTGAGGCCCAGCCCAATGATTCATGAGAAATATTACCACTTGATTATATGTCAATTTATGATGGTATATTGATATCATCTCATGATCATGGATGTTAAATAAAACCATATAAATATAATAATATGTAATGACATATCTACATGTAAAATGAGGAATCTAAATATCACAAGAGTTTCTATAATGATAAAAGCTCTATATCTATTGAAATCATAAGAGATTTCATCATAGAGATAATTTTGTGAAATATAATGGGATCTAACTTATAAAGGTAGTTAATTGGATATTAATATCTTCATACACTATAAAGTGAACCTCTTAAACCAATAGTGTTCTATAACCTTCTATATTAAGATAAATGTTTAAATAGGTAATAGAAGGATTCAACTGTGGGTTATAAGTTCCTTATATAGCCAACATGAGGGTATATACCCTTTATATAGGCTATATTAATTTTATGAATGGATGTTTTCACTGGTTATGATTATATAATAGTCATCATTCATTATTGTGATTCCATCCTATAAGATTTTCACAACCATTTGAACATTTGAATCATTTATTATTTCCATATACAAATAGAAATATTAATTCATAAGGAAAATTAAATAGTTTGTAAAACATGATTGTGGACATTAAATCATTTTCAAATATATCATATTTATCATAAACAATGACAAACACCGATCATATTTTATTATAAATTCATCTTCATTCCAAACCATAAGTTATGAATTATAAATTATCATATAATAATATATCTATATTTTATTGAATTTCCAAAAAATATCCCACTCACACTAGAATCCCATGTAGACCTCATGTAAAATAATACAAATTGTTATGAATCCTTCCAAAAAAACTGTAACATTTGATCAAACTCTCCTCATTTTATAATAATTTTTTCCCAAAGTTTAATCATTATCTAAATCTCCAAATGTGTCACCCTTAATGTATTTATAGTATTTTGAAAAATAAAAATCCTAATTTTATATATTTATTAAATGATTATACTCATAAAAATTATTAGTGTACCTTATCATACAAAGGTGTATAGTGTGATATTGATCACAAATTCTAATATTTCTATATAACATGAAAAGAAAACATGTATCTTATACATCATATATATACCAATAAAATCACTTTTTTAATGAGATATAATGACACAAAGACATTTAACATATCAATAAAACATAAGATAACTCACAAATTCATTATTCTATGAAATAGACTGATCAGGGTAATGGATATGTAACATTTTATCCATCTTTATTATGATTTCATCCCCTTTGCCTCATCCAAGTAACTATGAATATCATATTATACTCAACTACTAATGGAAAATTTTACATTAGACTAGTTAAATCATTGGCCTACATTTCATTAATTCATTATGTAAGTAGTAAAATCCCATATAGGATGAGCTTTAACTGGAGATAAAATAAGTTAAATTCCCCACTACCATACATATCTAATCCTTATGTATAACATAAAACAAGTATCAATATCTGAATTTTTTCATGAAAATTATCCCACTTTACATAGGTAATAGGGATTGAAAATAAGAATAGATTCCCATGTATGTCAATAATCATATGAAATTATTTTTAATATTCTCTATCATGTTAATCAATATATTATGTCCTGACTTGTTATCTTTTGAGTCTAATTTTTTTATATCTCATATACTTCTCTTTATAATTAGTATACTATTCAAATAATTCTAATAATAACTTATTATCACAGCCCATAATACTCAGTTTTGATCATTGATTAGGGATAACTCAAAATCCTTGTGACAACCCTAGAAATTCAATAAATAAATTAATATTATGATATATAAGTGTTCATTTTATTTATTAATGGTCATTATTGATTTATAAATAAGTTTATAAATGATTTCAATCGAGAAAGGAATACTTTCATTTACATAAATATTTTTTCAATGAATTTCATGGTTTATTTAATATATAGATTAAAAAAAATTATAATTTTATTATTATTATATAGACTTCATTTTTAATTTCATCATATTGAATTTTGATTAAGGTTATGTTTGGGAATTATTCTTAAAAGATTTATTTTTGAGTGAGTAGTGTAAATGTTGGTTTTTTCCAAAATATTATGTTTCTATTTAAATCATGTTATTTAAATGTCTCGTTCTATTTTGTTTTTTATTTTAATGTGAAATAAAATCTAATTGAGAGAAAATATTCTAAATTCATTTAGTTGAATAAAAATTTTATTTGATTTTGGTATTGGTTTAATTTTATTCTAAAAATGAATTAAAAAAACTATTCCACTTTTCATTTTCTAACATTGTTTAGGTGACCCAAGTATTAAGGACATAAATATTACGAATTATTAGTTTATATTAATAAAATATAATTGTGATCCTTTCAACAACTATAAAGGTTTATTTTATTTTTGAACTTAAATATAGACAAATGCAATTAAAGATATCTAGATCATCCCTCATAAAGTTTTCCACAACTAGAAATATTCATAGACATATCATTCATAATCCCATTATTCCATTAAGAGAAAACAAACATAAATAAAGGTGAACTAATATTCTTAGTAAGTGTAAAGGATTAGATATCAATAAATTATCATATGTAATAATATCATGATAATAAGTGTTTTAAAACATGATCATAACCTTTGAAATTCATACCCAAAAATTATCAGTTTGTAATGATCAGATATTTTATAAATAATGGTCATTTTTATGAAACAAATCATAAATGAATAGAAAAATGTGTTCCATGAGAGAATATCATTGGAAAAATATCACATAAAAAAGAGTGGAATAAAGTGTGGCACAATCCTAATAATATAAATCTTATTTTATGGATACCAACCAAGACATTCATCAAATTTTATTCATCAGATAACCATATATGTCACTACTTTTATATTGGGATAACCTCCCTTGTATCCTCTTTTAGAATTTGGATAAACTATACTTTGACCACTTATGGGCATTGAATAATATATCATTCAATATTCAAGATCATAAATCAATAATCTTTACCCAATTTGTGGGAGTCATATTATATACCCAGAAATAAAATAATCATAATCCAAATATATATATATATATATATATATATATATATATATATTACAAGGTCATGAAATCATTTAATATTTCATCATAACATAACAAGTTGTAATTAAAAAGTGTTTAATTAATATTTTAGAATGATAGTAACAAAACATCTAGATATAGAATAATGATTGTAACATTGGAATATAATCCTAGTAATGTATCATGAACATAAAATGATTTTTTATAGATTATAATTACTTTAAATGGTCACTAGAAATTATTTTCCTTAAAACATACTATGAATTTGAAATCAAATATTTAAAATAATATATATTCCAAAATATTTATAAAATTTTTTTATTAGAAGATAATCATGTAAAATTTTAATATAATATTAAAATGAATGAAAATTCATGATGGTGGGAAAATCCATTATGGAATCATACATTAAAAATAATGATCTTATTATAATTATCTTCAAAAATTCTAATGTATATCATTTAGAAAATGAAAAAAATTAATTTTGAAAATAATATAATGATTCAAGAATGGGTAAAAATGAATTTATACCTTCATTGTAGAATTATAAAAACATTCATGATTAAATTTTAAATAAAATATTGATATGGAAAAAATGATTATTCACTGAGGGGATAATAACATTATTTTGGTCTATCTAGTATTTATATTGAGTAAAATGAATAGAAAATTTTTAGTATCATGAAATAACAATTGGTTAATAAAATATACAATATGTTTTATAGATCTATTATATATCATAATTACTGAAAACATAATCACAAAAAAAATTGATTAAAATGTTAGATTGTAAAATAAAACCCTTTCCTTGTGTACGTATCGATTCTTTAGAAACATAAACTAATGTATAAAAAATTTAAAGTTATTATAATTATATTATATAAAAATATTCATATATATAAAATAATATATGGTTTTCATTTAACATTTCAATACCAATTTATTATAAATTTTAAATTTAAATCATTATTTCGGGGTGCTAACTATTTCTATTTTCATATACATTTTGCATTTGGAAGTTGTGGTCCTTAATCATTGATGGTGCTTCCATTATCTCAATATGGTCAATTATTTCATAAGTGTACTATTTAATAATTATATACACTTTTATATATAATCATATCAATTAGTGATGAAAAATTAATTACTCAACTTCATGGAGAAAGTAGTTTGTACGTATACACGAGTGTTGTTTTACACATTTCAATGGATGCAAGGAATGAAAGGTAAAAAATAAATAAACTATAATGAATCATTATAATTTCATTAATATAATATATATATATGTATATAAACACACATTAAATCCATCATAATAACCAATCATGAATAACGATGATGAAAAATTTATCATATTTATATGTGGAGGTGGTAGTCCACAAGTACGCACCAATGATAATTTCATTTCTCATTTAATAGAGAAGTGTTGGTAAATTGTTTTTCCATATTAAAAATAAAATATTAATATAATGATGATACTCTAATAATCATTTTTTTATGGATGAAGTATATTTAGAAGTGTTAGAACAAGAAATAAAACTGGAAGAACTTGGTTATGGTTTATACCTCTTAGTTGAGAGACATATTTTGGCATACACCAAATGTCTTGAAAAAATAATATAAAAAGAAGGAAAATGGTTTAAGGATAAAGGGATCGAATATATTCAGGTTTATAGTTAGGTAATTTTGGATATATGATTCTCAATGCATGTATATAAGTCAGGAGATGAAGGGTCATTTTATAAGTTACGTGAGGGACTCAACATGAATTACATAAAAGTCTTCAACAATATATGGCCACATTGAGAATAATATAAAAAATGGAATAGACTTACTAGGTAATATAATATATGTTTTAAATACCCTCAAAAGAGCATAATTTCACATTGTTTCTTAATTATTAGTCTTCTCACGTTTCTTAATGTACCTACTAAAATTGTTTTAACCTTAACCATGGTAACAAAAATTTTATAGTTATTACTATTAATTATGATCAAAAAATAATTTTACCTAGTTAAATTATAGTAATTATAATGATTCTAAATATTTAATCCATTTTAATATTTTTATGTTCTATTAGAATAATAATTTAATATTAAATAAACATGAAAAATAAATGAAACCCTTATTTGTAGAACAATCATTTTTAAACAATAACTTAATTTATTTACCATACATGCATTATAAATAAAATAAAATGAAGATTAAAATATTTTAATGAATATAAAATATATCAATTTTATTAAATCCTTTAATAAAAAGATATAAATTTAACTTATCAATATAAAAACACATTTTTATACAAAAACAATTTTATTGAAGTGTTTTTTCACACAAAAATAAAATTATACAAAGGTCACATATAATGATGATTATTGTTTCATTAATTATATTATTTATAATTAATAGTAAATTATTACACTTTAATATCATGTTCAAAAACATAATGGTAATTATTTATTTCCTAATTTAAGGAATGAAAATTATTGTTTTAAAAAATATATGTATTTTTCTCTATTCAAAAAAAATAATAATTATTTTTATATAATATTTTAAATATTTACCCTAAAAAAATATGTAAATTGTTATCTAAAAAGAAATGTTTACTACATAAAATAAAATTTATAAAATAGAATAAATTAATTATAATTGATATATGAAAAAATGTAATAAAATCCATTTTTGATGAAAACCCATTTTTAATACATAAAATTATATTGTAGAAAGCTAAGTGACTATTAATTAATATTTAATAAACATTTTTTATACATTTTATATATGTTACATAATGTTTTTATTACTATACATACCTTCAAATTTAATATATAGGGTAAAAAGGATTACTATATTAGAGCTCATTTGGGATTGGGATTTTGGGTACAGAAAGAAATCAAATTCCAAATGTTTATTTCAATGTAAATAAAATTTAAATTCACAGATTTCCATTAATCCCTATTTAAAATACATTTCATCCTAAAAATTTAGTCACACTCATATAAAAAATATGAATATATGTTACATCCCACACCTCACCATTTTCTTAGGAAGAGGCGGACACATTACATGGACTTATTTGACATTCCCAATACACCATACCAAAGAAATAAATGCCACGAGATTCATAATTAAATGAGAGACTATATTATATTTGAGAATAAAACATCCAAACCAAGATAATAATAACTAATCTACGCAAATATATGATACATGAGAAGAAATATGATGCAACCCAAAGAGATGTGAATTGAGAATTAAACCAAACTAGAATAATGAACCACATGAGAGGTAAATTCTGAATCTAAAACCAACAAACCAAATTCCTCCCAGACACCCAGAAGTTACACCCAATAAGATCCGAGATCCAACTACACAACCCATCCCAAGGTATAATGATTCATCACTAAAAAATTATGAAATATTTCTTTTACCTATGTATAAATATTCCAAATCTAAAAATGAATTTGTTTATTCAGAAGTGGGGTGAGTATAAAACTCAATAGGGGTTTACAATTGAATTCTATACTTATTCCACTTTTATATAACATGTTTTCACATTTAAAGAAAATATTTTCAAACAATATAAAATAGTTTATATCAAAACTAAAACTGTAACATCCCAAGTAAGTAAAGAATAATATATTTTCATATATATGTTTATTTATGAATTATATAGTGTTTTAGAGGCTTAATATGAGAATAAATCCAATCTAAATCATAGAATTCTCTAATATTTTTTAAAAGATTGTTTTACCGCCTCTTTATGGAGACCCATTTTAAAATCTATATTTTGAAATTTTTATAAGATAAAATTTTCAAAATAAAATTAATCTTTAGAATCCGGACATAGAAATTTACTTTGGATAAATATTTGGTATTTTTCTGACAATGTTCATTTTTTTAATGAATAGTGAAAAATACTGCATTTTACTTCAAAAATACTTTTTCATCTAATTTAATTATATGGTTAGATTATATTTTTAATTATTTTTAAATTTTAATTAGAATATTATTTTACCATTTAATCCAATGGTGGTCATTATAATTAATTTCACTTTGAAATTGGACATAAACAATTATCAATCTTTTGATAGATATTGTTTCTTAAAAACACGCTATCTGTTTTGACAACGGGAATTATTTTTAAAATAATTACTGCAATTTATGTGTTTGGAATTTGGTAAAATGGATTCCATATTTAGAATCAAAAGTTCCAAATTATATAATTAAGACCTTTTTATTTTTGGACATTATGAATAGTAACACCGACAATTATCTTTAATTATCGTGATTAATTAGTAATCGGGTAGTTAAGGGTAATAAAATAATATCATAATAATATAAAATGACCCCAAATTGTGTACAAATCCTTTTTTGAGTCATGGCCGGACATGGGATGCCTTGTGCCAAACATTGGGATCTCAGGGAATCACTTTTGTGTGATAGTGACATTTTATTATATTTTTTTAAGGAAATCATAACCAAAGTATGTATCACCTAAGTAAAACAATTTTAGTTTTGTTTATGTAAATTATCTCTTAGACTATAAATAGTCATTTGAAAGCTAAAAATATTTCCTACATTATGATATTTTGTTTATAATTTTTAGACATTAAATAAATAAATTTATTTATGACACCATTATGATGCAGCAATTTCCTCATTAATGAATTATTTAAATAAAATGAAAATATAAGGTAAAATGTAAGACGTAAACATGTCAAAAACCTATTGTATGGGTCGAGTTAGAAGCCTTATCACCTTATCCTACAAATATATCATTTTGGGACTTTTAAAATACAAAAATCATTTCATAATAAAGTAACACTTCATGACCTTTCAAGAGTGCCCCTCCTCCCTCTTATAAAAGGCCCCCACCTCTACCCCCTTACACACATCTTTCAAGCCATTGGATCGTCCAAACCATTCTCATAGTATCTCTCAACATCCCTATATTCCTCCTAGAAGCCTTATCTAAGGCATAAATCTCTTCAAGAAACCTGTTGGGTTTAAACCAAGGGAGTTAACTAATTTAAAGGTAATGTCTTCTCTTATATCCTTTTGTTTTATTTTGCCTCTCCAACCCACTAAAATCTTTTTATTACTTTATTTTGTAAAAACACCAGTATCTTATATATACTAGGATTTATGTATGAGAATTATTCGAGCCACCCTTACACACAACTCCATCTAATTGTTAAAGAACATATTGTTTCTGTGGGTGGCGAATTACAGCCTCATGAAACGACGATTGTTTAATCTTATTTCAACACCTTTCATGGTGTCCATTAAGAGGAAAATATTTTTTATGATATATATTATTTTTATGTTTACATTATTCTTCTTTATTTTTCTTTTATATCATACCTTTATGGTTTCCATTATGGGTAAACACGATAATCTCATTAGAGGATTTGCGGACTACCACCCCCTCAAAGTGATATGACTCGTTAATACCACATGCAGTATGTATAACGAATGGAGATAATGATATTATATATTATAATATAATGGAATTATAATACTACTATGTATAATTATGTTTTAATTCCATTAAATATGAAATAGAAATGTAAGTAGCCTTCATATGTACGTACGACTTTCCGTCTCTATGAACGGTGCATTTCATTTCTTACCTCTAAATGTTATATACTATTATAAATACATTTATATGATGGATATATATGATATATATGAAATCGAAATCATGAATATCATTCTGGATATAATGAACCTTTGACCACATGAACAACATGTAATAATAAGAAGTTCATTTTTGACTTAAGTACCAAATATCGACAAAATGAACATTATTAACTTAATTGATTACATAATGTGTATAAAATGGAAATAAGTGATATAAAAGGAATAATAAACTTTAAAAAATTTCTTAAGAAAGTAAAAATTAACTTTAGTTTATTATTTAGGAGATTAAATAACGATCGTTTCAAGTTGTACATGTGGTAAGGGATTTCATCTCAATCTCCTTTCATTGAGGCATATTTTGTTCTAATACAAGAATTTCTTTTATATGCTATATAAAACACCTTTTAATTTTTATTTCATTCAAAGGGAATATTTTTCTATAAATAATTTTACTAAAAGACAAAAAGGAATGTTTCTTTTAACGTACGTGGTGACAATGACATTTTCTTCCGCCACAAGTATTATTTGACATTTGGATTAATCCACAAGTCGTAATGTTTTTAAAAGTAAATAAATACGATATAATATTTAATGAATTTTGGTATTGAAAATGGTTTTGATAATGGATTAGCTATGTCAATATATTTAATTGATATACTGTGATTAAAATTTAGAAATGCTTTCATTCCTTTATAATTATTTTATGTGTTATGATTTTATAATGTTACAGGGACATTTGATGGGTGGTTACGTGATAAACCAAATGACGGGTGGTGCCGTGAATACCAGGATGGGTGGTTACATTATAACCTCCAATTCATTAGGTATGGAAGTCGGTTGTATGACTATTACATTTAGTGACATGGGTTGAAGTAGACCGTATGGTTTTTCTATTTAAGTATGTTTATGTCCCAAGTTACCTTTATATGTTATGTCTTCTTTATATGGGTTTATGGTAGTCTTTTGGTTAAAAAAGGATAAGTAATGATCTTTTATTCAGTGAAGAGTATTTACTAATTCATAAAGGTCAAAATTATTACTTATGTTAAGGTATTCTTGGTTTAATTGTTGTTTTAAAAAACTAACAGTTTTTATTCCTTGTGTATACCTTATTGAGTTTTTTATGCTCATCCCAAGTTTTTGAAAAAGTTTCACAGGACATAATTTGGAATAGTTTCAAGGATGGGATCAAGGAAAAGTCATGTTGTCTTAAACATGGAACCAGACATGACCCTTTTTTTCAAGAGTTCATTTTTTGTAAAAAAATGGAAACTGTGTAGAAGTGTCTACATTGTAATATTTTGAGATGTAATAGTTATGTCCTAATTCTATAAAACTCTAAACCTAAAAAGATCCTCAATGTGAATTATTATTTTAATTCAAGATTAAGTAATGTTTTAAGGCTGAGTCCTTACAGTTGGTATCAGAGGTCAGTTTAGACAACTTAAGGAGTTAGAAAATTGTTAAATTTAACTCCATAAATTAATATATGGTATGATTGAAATGATATAGCATTTAAATGTTACCATTTTGCTTCAACTATGATATTTATGTATTCATAATGGTTTTCCGCAGAGGAAACAAGGCAGCTATGTTTGGACGACATCCAGAGGAAGACAACTTTCCAAATCAGAAACCTGAGATTGTCGAAATCAGAACTGAATAGTTCATTAAAGTGATGACATAGTTGACTCAGACTATAAATGGTGGTGGTTTCCATGCACGAGATCAGCCAGATCAAGCGTGGAGGAACATGTCTGTAGCGGAGCATTTTATGAGGCAACACACCCCATCATTCAGAGGATCATCTGACCCTGTTCTAGCTGAAGTGTGGATTAAAGAACAATAAAAGATTTTTGATGTCATGGGGTGTTAAGAACATCAAAATATTAGTCTAGTTGTTTACTATTTTTAAGGTGAAGCTAATCAGATGTGGTCGATGGTGAAAAATATTATGCATAGTGATGTGATTGATGATCTTCACTGCAATGAATTCAAAGGTATGTTTCTTGACAAATATTTTCCTAAGGTGGTTCATCTTAGGATGGAAAAACAATTCCTAGAATTAAGGTAGGAGGATGACTCAGTGGCTGCTTATGAAGAAAATTTCACTCGACTGGCAAGGTATGATCCCAATTTCATACGAGATCTTGATAGTAAAATCAACCATTTTTACTCAAGTTCAAAGACAAAGTATGGAAGGGATTTATATTATCATGAGTTCAAAAGTTATGAAAAACTTTTTTGATGTGCAGAGAAGGTGGAAATGGAGTTGCCGATGATCAGGTGTTCTTTGAAAAACAACAAAATAAGAGGTCTAGGTGGCAGGAAAAGGAAATGAATTCATCAAAGCATCCTGGAGGTAAGAAAACTAAATATACATACTTTGTGTAGTGTGGTAAAATGCATCATGGAAAATGTTTATCGATGTTTGGAAAGTGATTTTGGTGTGGTATGTCTAGTCATATTTCTCATAACTGTAAGGAAGATGATCACACATGCAATGAAAATCCAGCAGTAATATGTAGTAAGTGTAATGAAATGGGTCATTATGAAAATGAGTATCTAACGAAGAACTCAACTGAGGGAAACCAGCCAGACTACAAGCAGAAAGGGGTGGTGAAATCCTTTGTAACTACTTCAGCAGCTGTTGGGCCATCGAATGAAGTAGTATCAGGTACACTGTTTGTTTGTTCAGATTATTCCAATGTGTTATTTGATTCAGGGTCTACACATTATTTCATTTCATATAATTTTTCTAGTAAATTGGTAATTCCATATCAAGATATGAATCCTGAACTTATGGTAAAAACCCCCAGAGGAAACTTTGAGACAAAAAGAAATTATAAGAACATTCATATCCTTATGTGTGGAAAGAATCTACCTGCAAACCTGATTGTTTTGCCTCTAGTAGAGTTTGATGTTATTTTGGGCATGGATTGGATTTTTTTATCATTCTAAGATTGATTTCAGCGCTAAAGTGGGTTTTTTTGAGAAATATTTTCAGTTTGTGTACAGGAATGATCCCTTGCATGTGATAACATATCAAGAAGTTGATAAACTAGTAAAATATGAAAATGAATGTTACCTCGCACATATTGTTGAAAATAAAGGAACTGTTCAGATTAATGATTTTGTACTGGTAAATAAGTATCTTGATGAGTTTCCTAATGAGTTTCCTAGTATTATACATGATCAAGAAGTTGAATTTACTATTGACTTAGTTCCTTATTCTACGATAATTTCAAAACTCCCTTATCGAATGGATCAAGTTGAACTTTTAGAGTTAAATAAGAAATTGCAGAAGTTATTAGATAAATGTTTCATTCAACCTAGCACATCACCATGGGGTGATCCTGTCTTGTTTGTTAAAAATAAATACTGTTCAATGAGACTTTGCATTGATTATAGAGCATTGAATAACATCACTATTAAGAACAAGTATCTTTTTCCTCATATCGATGATTTGTTTGATCAGCTCTAGGTAGGTCAGTATTTTTCTAAGATTGACTTGAGGTTGGGGTACCATTAGTTGAAAGTAAAAGAAGCAGACATTCCAAAGACTGTGTTTTGTACTAGATATGACCATTATGAATTTGTAGTTTTTCCTTTTGGGTTAACTAATGAACCTGATGTATTCATGGATCTAATGAATATAATTTTCCATGACTTCTTGTATAAGTTTGTGGTTGTGTTCATTGATAATATTTTGATGTTTTCTAAAAGTAAAGAGAAGCATGAAAATCATTTGAGGGTTATCTTGAAAACCTTAAAATAAAATAAACAGTATGTAAAATTCAGAAAGAGGTAGTTCTGGTTACAAAAGATTTCTTTCCTTGGTCACATTGTTTCAAAAAATTGAATAACTGTTGATCCTGCCAAAACAAAAGTTGGTTAAGAATGTCCAAGATCCAGGAATATAACTGATATCCGTAGTTTTATTGATTTTTAAGGTTATTACTGGAGTTTTGTTGAATAGTTTTCATGGTTATCTAGTGCAATTACTAAGTTAACTAAAAATGGTGTTAAATTTATCTGGACAAAAGAATTTGATGATTGTTTTCAGGAATTAAAAAAAAGATTGGTGACAGTTTTGGAAGTTCCTTCCAAAAATGATGAGTTTGTTATCTACAGTGATGCTTCATTGAAGGGACTTGGTTGTGTCCTTATGTAGAATGATTAGGTAATTTCTTATGCCTCACGTCAGTTGAAAATTCATGAGTTAAATTACCCTACACATGATTTTGAATTAGTTGTTGAAGTGTTTTGTCTAAAAATTGGGTGTCATCATTTGTATGGAGTAAAGTGTGAAATATATACTTTTCCAAAAAGTTTAAAGTATATATTCACTTAGAAATAATTGAACATGAGACAGAGGTGATGGATGGAAATAATCAAGGATTATGATTGTACAATTCATTACCATCCGGTAAAAGCAAATAAAGTGGATGATTCTTTGAGTCCAAAAATTAATGCTTCATTAACCTTGCTATGTTTAGAACGAGATCGTTTGTTTTTTAATTTGATGAATATTGGAATAGAAGGTATTGGTGTGGGAAGTTCTTCTGTTTTGTTTCAGGTGTCAGTGAGATCATATCTTTTTGATAGAATTAAGCAAGCATAGAAGAAAGAAAGTGGGTTGCGGAAAAAGGTAGAGCTGGTTGAGAAGGGTAAGTTTACTGAATTTAACATTGATAATGGTTCTGTTTTGAGGTTTGGGAAGAGATTATGTGTGCCTTTTGATTCACAGCTGATGACTGAGTTGTGATGTGAGGCTCAGAGATCCCCATTTTCAGTTCATCCTGACAGTACTAAGATGTACAGAGATCTGCAGGAGTATAACTGGTGGGATGGAATGAAAAAAGATATTTCTAATTTTACTGTGAAGTGTTTGACTTGTCAGTAGGTTAAAGCAGAGTGGAAGTTACCGAAAGGGATGCTACTATCATTACCAGTTCCAGAGTCGAAATGGGAAAATATATCCATGGACTTTGTTGTGGGATTACCAAAGACATCTTGAGGTAATAATGCAATATGGGTTATAGTTGATCAGTTGACTAAATCTTCTCATTTCCATCCTATTTGAGATACATTGTCTCTATATCAACATGCTTGGTTGTATATTAAAGAGATAGTCGGGTTTCATGGAGTTCCCCTCTCCGTTGTATCTGATCGTGATCCCATGTTTACTTCTCACTTTTGGAAAGGCCTTCAGAAGTCCTTGTGTATTGAATTAAATTTTAGTACATATTTTCATCCGCAATTAGATGGGAAGCTAGAAAGAACAATTCAGACCATGGAAGATATGTTATGTGCTTGCACGATGGATTACCAGGGATGTTGGGACCAACATCTTTCCTTGGATTAATTTTCTTATAATAAAAAGTTTCATTCCAGTATACAGATGGCTTTGTTTGAGGAATTATATTGTTAATGGTGTTGAACTCCAGCTTTTTGGGATGCAGTAGGGGAAAGGAAGATGATGGGTCTAGAATTGGTAGAAGAGATGGTAGAAAATGTTCAGTTGATTTAGAAGAACATGAGAACAACTCAGAGTAGGCAGATACATTATACAGATAACCAGAGGAAGGATCTATCTTTCGAGGTAGGTGATCAAATTTTTCTCAAAGTTTCTCCATGGAAAAGTGAGATGCGTTTTGGAAAGAAGGGAACTTTGAGTCCAAGGTTCATTGGACCTTATGAAATCCTAGATAAAGTTGGATCAGTTTCATATAGAGTGTCTTTACCTCCACGTTTGTCCCAGGTACACAATGTTTTTAATGTTTTGATATTGAGAAACTATATTCCATATCCATATCAGGTTTTGAGCCCAGAGGTAGTTCAGTTGGAAGATAATCTCTATTATGAAAAACAACCAGTCTAGATTATTGACCATAGAGAGAAAGTGTTGCAGAGTAATGTAATTCATCAGGTGAAGGTTTTATGGAAAAACCATATGGTTGAAGAGGCAACATGGGAATCTGAAATTGCAATGGGGGATAAATACCCCCACTTATTCGATAAGTAAGTAAATTGTGGAGATTAAATTGCATAAAGGGGGGAAGGATGTAAGATCCTAAGTTAGTAAATAATAATATATTTTTAATATCTATGTCTATTTATGAATTATATAGTGTTTTAGAGGCTTAAAAAGATAATAAATCCAATCAAAAGCATAAAATTCTTTAATATTTTTTTAAAAGATTGTTTTAAATCCTTTTGATGGAGAACCATTTTTAAATCAATCTTTTGACAATTTTATAAGCTCTAATTGTCAAAATAAACTTATTCTTTGAATCAGGACATTGAAATTTACTTTGGATAAATTTTTGGTATTTTTCTGACAATGTTCATTTTTTTAATGAATAATGAAAAATAATGCATTTTACTTCGAAACTATTTTTTTCATATAATTTAATTATATGGTTATATTATCTTGTTGATTAGTTTTAAAGTTTAATTAGAATATAATTTTACCATTTAATCCAATTGTGGTCCTTATAATTAATTTCACTTTGAAATTGGACATAAAAAATTATCAATCTTTTGATAGATATTATTTCTTAAAAAAACACTATTTGTTTTGACAACGAGAATTATTTTTAAATTAATTAGTGCAATTTATGTGTTTGGAATTTGTTAAAATGGATTCCATATTTGGAATTAGAAGGTAAACATTATGTAATTAATACTTTTTTGATTTTGGACATTATGAATAGTAACGATGACAATTATCTTTAATTATCATGATTTATTAGTAATCGTGTAGTTAAGGGTAATACAATAATATAATAATAATATAAAATGACCCCAAATTGTGTCCAAATCCTTTTTTTTGAGTCATGGCCGACCATGGGATTCCTTGTTCCAAACTTTGGGACCCCATGGAATAACTTTAGTGTGATAGTGACCTTTTATTATATTTTTTAAGGAAAGCATAACCAAAGTATGTATCACCTAAGTAAAAAGATTTTAGTTTTGTTTATGAAAATTATATCTTAGACTATAAATAGTCATTGGAAAGATAAAAACATTTACTACATCATGGTATTTGTTTTATAATTTTTAGATATTAAATAAATAAATTTATTTATTACACCGTGATGATGTAGTGATTAACTCATTAATAAATGATTCAAATAAAATGAAACGATAAGGTAACATCTATGACTTAAACTTGTCAAAAAAATATTGGATGAGTGAATTTCGAACCCTTATCACCTTATCCTTGAAATATATCATTGTGGGACCTTTAAAATCTGAAAATCTTTTCATAATAAAGTAACACATCATGACCTTCCAAGAGTACCCCTCCTCCCTCTTATAAATGGCCCCCACCTCTACCCCCTTACCCACACCTCTCAAGCCCATGTCTCGTCCAACCCCAACTCATATTATCTCTCCAAATCCCTCTAAACATTATATAGGCCTTTCCTAAGGCAGAAATCTCTTCAAGAAACCCTTTTGATTCCAACCAATGGAGTTACCCGATTTAAAGTTAATGTCTTCTCTTATGTCCTTTTCTTTTATTTTTCATATCCAACCCCCTAAACACTTTTTATTACATTATTTTGTAACAAAAACATTATCTTAAATATACTAGTATGTAGTTATGAGAATTATTTGAGCTACACTTACATACACCTCCATCTAATGGTTAAAGAACATAATATTTCTGTGGGTGGCTAATTACTGCCTCACGAAATTATTGTTGTTCAATATTATTTTAACACCTTTCATGGTGGCCAGTAAGATGAAAATATTTTTATATATGATATATATTATTATTTTTTACTTAATTATTCTTTATTTTTCTTTTATATCATACCTTTATGGTTTCCATTATGGGTAAAAATTGTAATCTCATTAGAGGAAGTACAGACTACCGCCCCCTCAAAGTGATATGACTAATTAATACCATATGTGGTACATACAAAGGATGAAGTTAATGATATTATATATGATACTATAATGGAATTATAATACTAATATGTATCATTATGTTTTAATTCCATTAAATATGAAATAGAAATGGATGTAGCGTTCATGCGTACGTACGGCTTACCGTCTCCATGAACGATGCATTTAATTTCTTACCTCTAAATGTTATGTACTATTATAAATACATGTATATGCTGGATATATATGATATATATGATATCCAAATCATGAATATCATTCTGTATATAATGAATATTTTACCACATGAACAACATGTAATTATAAGATGTCCATTTTTGACATAAGTACAAAATATCGACAAAATGAACATTATTAACATAAATGATTACATAATGTTTATAACATGTAAATAAGTGATATAAAAGGAATAATAAAATTTAAAAATGTTCTTAAGAAAGTAGAAATTAACTTTAGTTTATTATTCAGGAGATTAAATAACGATCAAGCCAAGTCAGACACGAGGTAAGGGACATCATCTCAATCTCCTTTAATTGAAGCATATTTTGTTCTAATACAAGAATTTATTTTATATACTGTATAAAAGACCATTGAAATTTCATTTCATTTAAAGGGAATCTTTTTCTACAAAGAATTATACTAAAAGAAAAAAAAGAATGTTTCTTTTAACGTACGCGGTGACAACGAACTTTTCCTCTGACGCAAGTATTATTTGATATTTTGCTTACTCAACAAGCCGTAATGTTTTTAAAAGTTAATAAATACCATATACTCTTTTTTGTATTTTGGTATTGAATATGGTTTTGATAATGGATTTGTTATGTCAATATATTTAATTGATATATTTTTATTGAAATGTGGAGATGTTTTCTTTCCTTTACAATTGTCTTATGTGTTATTATTTTATAATGGTACATAGACATTTGATGGGCGGTTATGTAATAAACTAAATGACGAGTCGTGCCATGAATACCGGGACAGGTGGTTACATTATAACCTCTAATGTATCGGGTATGGAAGTCGGCCATATGGCTATCCCATTTAGTGACATGTGTGGAAGTTGACCGCATGGTTATTCCATTTAAGTATGTTTATGTCCCAAGTTACCTTTATATGTTATGTGTTCTATATATGGGTTTATGTGAATCTTTTAGTTACAAAAGGTTATTTAATGATATTTTTTCCAGTGAATTGTATTTACTACTTCATAAAAGTGAAAAGTATTACTAATGTTAATGTATTCATGGTTTACTTGTTGTTTTGAAAAACTAACAGTTTTCATTCCTTGTGTATCCCTTACTGAGCTTTTTATTCCCATCCCATGTTTTGGAAATGTTTTTCACTAGACATAATGTGGAATATGGTCAACGATGGGATCAAGAAAAAGTCATTCTGTCTTAAACATGGAAATAGACATGAACCTTTTTTTTTCAAGAGTTCATGTTTTTTAAAAATAATTGAAACCGTGTAGAAGTGTCTAATTTGTAATCTTTTGAGATGTAATAGTTATATCATATTTCTCTAAAACTCTAAACCTGAAAATATCCTCAATGCGAATTATTCTATTAATTCAAGATTAAGTATTGTTTTAATTCTAGGACCTTACAAAAACAATTTCTATCCATATACTTTTCCATTTAAACAAACCTAACAAGTCATTCGAACCATTTACCAAATAAATGTGGAATAACCAATTCCAATCAAAATAACCAAAAATGAATTTTCATGTGATAGTTCCATAATCTTGTGTGGTATATCATACATTCTACCAAGTCATAACAAGGTAACCATATACCAAGTACCCTAATGCACATGCCTCATCTAGGGGTCGCATCAATGAAAATGAAAACATACCAACCATTTATGCCAAATCCAAGTAAAAAACCATTCCAAACCATTTTAGTAAAAACAGTTATTTTATTGAAAACATTTCAACCAAATCATTTCCATAAATCAAAAGAAAGGAATATTTTAAAATCACCATTTTAAAATCATGAATCAAATCACTTTTCATAGAAATCAATTTTCACAATTTCCCAAACCATCCCTAAAGGGGTTTCCAAAAGGCTTTTCATATCAATTTCACAATTCAATTAAAGAAGTTCCATCAATTTGAAATCAAGAATTATATTTATAGTTAAGATACATTGATATTGATGTCAAATACCTCACAGACCTAGAAAAAAATGAAGAATGAATATATTCTTCAACAAAAAAAGCGTAAATATTCGAAAAACATCCTTACATATTGTCCTATATTATCCATAAAATCATATATCAGCATTAATTACCTCAAAAACATTAATATATCTCAAAAATATTAGATCCATGAATCCTTGATACGGAATAAGAATAAATCTATGAAAACCCACCAAGGACGAGTTGTTAAAAAGGAATCTTTCATCCCACACATAATGATTCACCAACATACTGCACTCAGATTGAAGGAAAGGGCCTCCAAATCATTTGCGAGGGACTGATTTTTATTTATGGGAAGTTTAGGATAAAATGAGGGATTTGGGGTGTGAGACCCCACACCTACCTCATTGGTTTTAGGAGGTGGTGAGGGTTACTTGGCCTTAAGCAACATTCCAATGGTAGTAAAGGCTGGCAAGAAATGATGAGGGCTCCGAGAACAAATTAGGGAACTATTTTCCCTTAATAAAAAACCACCAAACAATCCAGAACTATATGATGTATGTCAACAAAACAACCAACCTCATACATTACCAAAGGCCTATAGATAATCCATAAATATCTCACATGTCAACACAACCCAAAAAAACAACATCAGAGTACTATGCAGAGACCAAACAAGAAAAGACCATGATCCATGACACCGCCATATCTTTACACCAAGCTCCAATCTCCAAGCTCCACCAAGGGATCCGAAGGCTCCACTAAAGGAGGGTGATGCCTTACCATTACCCACGTCATGGTACACGACATCTTCAAAGACACCATAGTTCCAAAGAAGGGTGTGAGTACTAAAAATCTATAAGATTTCTCCAAATGACTTCCCTACACATGCCACTTGGATAAAACCGTTATCACATTTATATAAAATAGTTTATATAAATTAAATCAAAAATGAAACCATTTTCATAAGCCAAACATGCCCTTAACAAGCCATCACATCTATCCTAAGAAACCATGGTAAAGACAAACAACCATGCCACAAACCATTCCAACATTTATACCTTAGAACAAAAATTCCATCTTGCAAAGCAATGCACAACAAACAACCAAAACAACCAAACAACCAAACGGTGGAGCTTTCGACCAACCCGTTCACCCATTCACACTAAGCGGCACTTCCCAACCACTAAAAATTGATGGTGGCCCTTCCTTCCACTATCCATACCCTTTTTATAGTGTTACTTCTCACCACTTCCACATGACATTCGAAACAAGCCAAAGCCAAACATATAACTTACCAAGGTCACATCATCATGCAATCAACCCATTCCATTGCATATCAATCCACTTCAATAAATCACCCATTTATTAAAAACCATTTTCCATGAAAAACCCTATTTCAAAAAAACTACCTTTTTATTTAAAACTATTTCCATCAATCATTCTCACAAATCAACCACAGCATCCCATTTTTAAATCTCCATTTTAAAATCCACAGAAAAATCATTTCACCACAAAAAACTATTTTTACTAAAAATCCCCAAAACATCACCCAAGGTATTTTCCACCAATTTCTCACTTCAAAACACAATTAATTTCAGGAAAAACAATTTAATTTTAACAAGGAACCACTAGTATAACACCCCATGATTTCATAGTGTGTTATTTCTTCAAAATAATTCAAAAACTTGCACTACACGCAACACCGAGTTCAATCGCACCATGACTTACCAAAAAAGCCATTCAAAAGAGGTTATGAATAGTATTAATTACATTTTAAACTTTATATAATCTTTATAATTTTAGAATCCATTTTATGAGTTTCTTAAAAATAATGCAAGAACAAATTTATTTTCAGTATTGCACTATTCTCAACTTTTAATAGTGAACCCTTTTTAAATATAATATTTTAAACTTTTTGACTAAATAGGGACATCAAATATTTAAAATTAAACATCCCAAGAATCCATAGTACGCTTTCCTTTGAATAATACAGTAGCGTATGTTGTACGCAACTTCGAGTTTTAACACACACCACAACCGATCAAACTAGCCATTATGAATAGTAATACATACTTTTTGAAATTTTATCTCTCAAAATGGACTTCATTTTTGGATTCGGAATATCTAATTTACCCTAGGGTGAAATTTTGGAACTTTTCGGATAACTTTAATATTTTGATGAATAGTGAAAATTACTAAATTTTAATTAAAAAACCTATTTTAATCAAAATATTTAATATTGATAAATTATGAATTTTAGTTTTTTTAAATTTTATTTAGAATATAGTTTTACCATTTAATTTAAAGTTTGTCATTGTACATAATTTCACAATTAAACAGGACATAAACAAGTGTCAATGTTTTGATAGTTATTATCTCTTAAAAACACGCTTTTTGTTTTAACAACAGGAATTAATTTTAAATTAATTTCTGCCACTTCTGTGTTTTGAATTTGGAAAAATGGATTCGACATTAGGAATAAGGATGTTCAAATTGTGTAAATAGGTAACTTTTATTTTCAGACATTTTGAATAATTACTTCTGTAAATATTTTATTTACCAATGTTATGTAATAATGCACCGACTCTAGGTAACTAGGGTCGGGGAGTTACAGTTGGTATCAGAGGAAGTTTATTACAAAACAAGAAACTAGATTTATATAAACTCTGATTAGAGAACATAGATTTAAGATGGACTTTGAGGATTAGTATAGAGGAACTTCATAGAATTTTGGTATTGTAGAGATTTTGTGAGTTTTCCGAGCAATACATCCCTATCTGGATACGAGCAGGTAGAGGCAGCTATGGCATAGATGTACCAAGGGGTAAAACCCAAAAACACCGCTTTGTGCTAGACTCAAATGGGAACTGGTGCAGGACAACGGGCCTTGCTTCAATCTTGGTTACGACACTCCCGGGGGATATGCTTAGGATAATTCTCATCTTCTTTATAAACCATTATGAAGGGTTTATGAGTATATACTTCCTCAAAGGAGACATTTTATGATTATGGATTATATCTATAAACTATTTAATTTATGTTATGTGTTTTACAAGTTTGGGATTAGGTATTTTTATTCATAAACTAATCGAGTGAATGCCATTGTTTAGAAATGGCGCCCAGTAGAAGGAATGAGAACTCCAGCAATGCACATGATACAAAGTGAAAGAAGGATCATATATTTCATGGTCTTAAGCCAGAATTTATAAGAGAAATAGTCTAGCATGTATTATCATAATATGAAGAAATAATATCATGTGTTGATAAGATAAGTAAAGATTTTACTGAGTCCTATGGCTTTGAAGGGATGTAAGAGAAGAAAAGGATGGAAGAGAGAAAGATGGATAAAGGGAAGAGGGAAAAGAAGAATTTTCCCATATGTGATAACTGTGGAAAGAACCACCCTGGAACTTTCCTGAAAGGAATGGGAGTTTGATATAAGTGTGGAGGAAAAGGACACAATGTACGTGACTGCAAGGGTAAGAAAATGGTTCCAAATGTACAATGCTTCATTTTCAAGGAGTTTGGACACTACGCGAACCTATGTACCAGTCATCAGACTATGCCGCAAATGATGATATTGGATAATAATCAATTTATGATACTACCATATATAAAGAGGAATGATTAGAGTTCTTATGTTGATATGTCATTTGAGTGTTGTATCAACAATGTACTTGTTATAATAATTATGGAGTATATAAGGATTGTACTGCAGTACTATTTCATTAAGGACTTGAGATTGTGTTGAACAAAGAAAAGTGACTTAATGGCGGGTTAAATTTTTGGAAAATATATGGTTGATATAAAGATAAACCATAATATGGTTATAATACCGAGGTAGTAATTTTGGAATAATACATGATTGATTTGGAAAAATTATGTTGGATATTATTGACTACCTTGAAACTAATTAATGATTTATATATTCCATCATTGTTGTGGTTTACAAATTTTTTGGATTGAAGGAGTATATCTAATATTCTTTAAGGAATAAGGGATCATGAATGTAATCAATAAGTTTTTATGGTAATTCGGGATGTTGCGGTGTTTTAAAGAATACAAGATGAAGGTGTTCAAATGTTGTTACATGGAAAAAAGGATGTTCATTGTGTTTACCTTCCTTATGAATTTTGGATTGAAGTATTTTTGATAGTTCAAGTTTGGATTATTTTGGATTGCCATAAAAGGACAACCCGGAGGTCGGGCGGCAACCCTTCGCATCCAGAAAGGCCGCGAGACTTGAATCCACAATCGAAGGGCGACAAGGGTGTATCACCTACCACTGACCCACGTGATGTCTAGGATTAAATAATGTATTTTTTGAAAAGATCTGGTAGATGAATTATAAATTTGTTTTTTTGGAACCCTATATGAATAGGATAAATAGAATATTTTTTTACGTTCTATTATATTTTAGAGTGAAAGATGAGTTTGTGGTAGAAATTAGTTAAAGGATGGAACTCTACTTGTCAAGAATATATTTTTATTCTTCTCTTATTCTATGAAGAAATTAATTCTTATACTTTATTTAAGGAATCCTAAAACCAAAAATGTGTTATCCTAATACCCTATGTTTTGTTAAACCGATGGTATTTCAAATCATCATAGATTGATGAATTTAAGGACCTCAATTTTACACTTGTTTGTGATTGATGACCTCAATCACTACCTATAAATATTTATGTTTTTCCTCCAATTATATGTCTCTAATTGCCACCAATGTTCTCCTAATCGAGATCATAATTTGGTGGCGACTCTTTCATTTCTCTTTTCCTCATATTAAGACTAAATTTGAGTAACCCAATTTCTGATATGGGTTTTCCCACAAATATATTTTCTATTTTCAACCTTTTATTTTCGAAGAACAATTTCAAATTGCGAGGATGCAATTTATTGAAGGAGGAGAGAATGTAACACCCCAAGATTTCATATTGTGTTATTTCTTCAAAATAATTCAATAACTTGCACTACAGGCAACACCGAGTTCAATCGCACCATGAATTACCAAAAAAGCCATTCAAAAGAGTTTATGAATAGTATTAACTAAATTTTAATCTTTATATAATCCTTATAATTTTAGAATCCATATTATGAGTTTCTTAGACATAATGAAAGAACAAATTCATTTTCAGTATTGCACTTTAATCAACTTTTAATAGTGAACCATTTTTAAATACAATATTCTAAACTTTTTGACTAAATGGGGACATCAAAAATTTAAAATGAAACATCCCAAGCTTCCACGATACGCTTTCCTTTGAATAATACAGTAGCGTGTGTTGTACGCAACTTCAAGTTTTAACACACACCACAACCGATCAAACTAGCCGTTATGAATAGTAATACCTACTTTTTGAAATTTTATCTCTCAAAATGGACTTCATTTTTGGATTTGGAAAATCTAATTTAGCCTAGGGTGAAATTTTTTAACTTTTTGGATAACTTTAATATTTTTATGAATAGTGAAAATTAATAAATTTTAATTTTAAAAAATCATTTTTAATCAAAATATTTAATATTGATAAATTATGAATTTGAGTGGTTTTAAAGTATATTTAGAATATATTTTCACCATTTAATTCATTTTTTGTCATTGGAAATAATTTCACAATTAAACTGGACATCAACAAGTGTCAATCTTTTGATAGTTATTATCTCTTAAAAACACGCTTTTTGTTTTAACAATGGGAATTAATTTTAAATTAATTTCTAACAATTTTGTGTTTTGAATTTGGAAAAATGGATTTCAAATTAGGAATCAGGATGTTCAAATTGTGTAAATAGGTAACTTTTATGTTTAGACATTTTGAATAATTACATCGGTAAATATTTTATTTACCATGGTTAATGGGTAAATCCGGTAAATAAGGGTTAACAAAATAATATTATAATAACAATCAATTACCCTGAAACGTGTCCTAAACTTATTGGTTGATACATTGCCGACCATGGGAATATTTGGGTCGATTTTGGGACCCCATGGAGCCACTTGTAGGTGATAGGGACACTTTATTTTAATTAAGTTAAAATGAATACAAAAATGACACAAGCATATATCTTCTAGAAAAACAATTTTTACGTAGGGTTATATATGTTGGATTTTTGACTATAAATATTAATTATGAAGATAAAAATATTTCCTATATAATGATATTTTATGTATAATTTTTTGAGATTAAATAATTGAATTTATTTATGACACAATGATGATGCAGTAATTTCCATAATAGTGAAAAATTAAAATAATTGATATTATAAATACCCAAATAAATATAATTTGAGACTTTTAATGCATTACACTAATTTTATAGGATAATATGACATATTATGATTGATTTAATTGACGTTTTTATAATTAATGATTCTGTTATGAGTTTCACAAAAATCAACTATTGAATAGTGTCAAAATTGACATAGAAGAGTTTTTAAAACAAATATTATATTATTAATTGATATTAAATTCCTAAAAATTTATGGTTAGGCCAAGAGACTTATATCATGATAGTTATATCATTAATGGACCACTTTTGGGTCCCTTGGATGTATATAGTATGTTTATTAACCGTATAATATAAAAATACAAAGAGACATTATAAAAGTGAAACTAATTAACTAAGAGTTAATACTTAAAGATAAGGTTAATATAATGACCCAAACCTGTCTAATTCTATTGGTTGAGTGGTTTTAGACCAATCCCCACCTTAAAAATTAAATAATCAACTTTGGAGGTATTAGAAACCGAATATGAATTTAGTATAAATTAATATTTCTAGATTTTCCAAAGGTTCCCCTCACCCCTCTTATAAAAGGGCACTCCTCGTTCTCATTTCTTCACACCTTCAAAGCCTTTTGGTTCGGCCAACCCCTGCCCAAATACTCTCTCAACATCCCTCAATAAATCCTAGAGGCCTTAGTTTGATCATAAATCCAACCTATGGAGCCCTTTTGATCAAATCAAAAGGAAGAACCCGAAGAAGAGGAGGTTAACCTACCCTCAACCAAGGAAAAGTACAAGGTAAGGGTTATTTCAAAATCTCTTCATTATCTGAGGTTGTTATATGTAATTATCTTGTGGGATCTCTTTATCATCCACATCCATGTTTCTTAAAAATGTTTCTGAATTTTTTTTACTATTTAAAAGAATATGGGTTAAAGTCATTTATACCCTTGTTTGACTTTTTATAAGAGTTTTATAAAGGAATCTTTCTGTAGTTTTCCAAACAAGGTGCTTTTAACCTTTTTGACAGAATTAAGGTAAGAATGTTTTTTTAACTTATACGGCGGGTGTGGTTATTTTCCACCGTTATAAAATCGTCGAAGCTTCCCTTACAAGCATATAAAAATATTTTGAAAGTAAATGTTTTATTTTATAATTATGTGACTTTTAAATTATTTCAAAATGGATATTTTAATAATTTGTGAAAGGTACCCTTTATCAATATCATATTTTTAAATGTTCTAAAGATTTTTCTTTCTAAATATTTTTAATTAATGTCCATGTTTTTAAAATGATTTTAAGTATTTATTTATATGGACATGATGGTTTTGAAATGATATTTATTTTCAAAAGTTTCAAAGTGGTATGGGACACTTTGATTCAAAAATCTCTTTTAAATTACTTCCTTTATAAATGTGTGACTTTTCAATGATTTCGAGAAAAGAGATATTTCTCTCAAATAGTTTTGATATCATCTATGTCAACATCCTTTGATGGATTTTATGCTTATTTGAAGTCAATTTATTATGATACAAAACTTTTTTATTGTATTTAAAGTTTTGTGATATGTTAGAATGTGGATGTGCTATTTTTATACCATTCATTGTTTATGGTAAAAGGATTGACATTTCGTATGATTGTTTTAATATGAATTTTTATGTTATATTTAAAAATTTTTATATGGGAATGCATTGGACTTAATATGTGACGGGTGGAGCCCGCTATAGCACCTCTATGCATCGGTAGGTCTCATGGGACAAACTAGTGTCTTGGAACAAGGCCTTGACAAAATCTTATTTGTAGTCTTGGCACGAGGCCTTGGCTATGTGGTTGTGATAGTCTGGCATTATGCATTCCATCATTATGAAAATGGTTATTGATATTGCATGTGATTATTTGATTAGTAGAATATCCATGTGAATAAGTAAATGGCATTATTTTATTTTACTTTTTCCATACTATGTTGAAGTTCAAGTTTAAAAGGATTTTGTTTTAGTTATACAATGCCTTAAATATTTATTCTTATTTATGAAAGTTTCCGGTATATTTCTATCATTACTGGGCATCTGAGCTCACCCCTTTTCTATGTTTTATTTTTTCCTGGAAGTGAAGAAGTAAATTATGAATGACCTGTAGGGATATTATGTGGGGATATGGGTGTGGAATATGGAGACAATATGTTGTCGTAGTAGTTTTTCACTTTATGATGTAATGTAAGACTTATGAATATATCTAGTGTTTCCAAGGCTACTAAACCAATCGGTCTTTCGAGATTTGACCTTTCTTGTGATCATGCCAATGTTATGTAATAATGCACCGACTCTAGGTAACAGGGGTCGGGGTGATACCGTTGGTATCAGAGAAAGTTTAGTAAAAACCTTGGAAGAAATATTTAGATAAACTCTGATTAGAGCACACAGATTTAAGATGGACTTTTAGGATTAGTATAGAAGAACTTCCTAGAAATTTGGTATTGTAGGGATTTTGTGAGTTTTCCGAGCAATACATCCCTGTCTGGATATGAGCAAGTAGAGGCGGCTCTGGCACAGATATACCTAAGGGTAAAACCCGAAAACACCTCTTTGAGATAGACACGAACATGAACTGGTGCACGGCAACGGGCCTTACTACACTCTTGGTTACAACACTCCCAGTGGATATGCTTAAGATAATTCTCCTCTTCTTTACAAACCATTATGAAGGGTTTATGAGTATATACTTCCTCAAAGGAGACATTTTTATGATTGTGGATTATATCCATAAACTATTTAATTTATGTTATTTGTTTTACAAGTTTGGGATTAGGTATTGTTATTCATAAACTAATCTAGTGTATGGCATTGTTTAGAAATGGCGCCCAGTAGAAGGAATGAGAACTCCAGCAATGCACATGATACAAAGAGAACGAAGGATCATATATTTCATGGTATTAAGCCAGAATTTATAAGAGAAATAGTCTCGCATGTATTATCATCATATGAAGAAATAATATCATGTGTTGATATGATAAGTAAAGAGTTTACAGAGTCCTATGGCTTTGAAGGGAAGAAAGAGAAGAAAAGGATGGAAGAGAGAAATATGGATAAAGGGAAGAGGGAAAAGAAGAATTTTCCCATATGTGATAGCTGTGGAAAGAAACACCTTGGAACATTCCTGAAAGGAATGGGAGTTTGTTATAATTGTTGAGGAAAAGGGCACAAAGTACGTGACTACAAGGGTAAGAAAATGGTTTCAAATGTACAATGCATCATTTGCAAGGTGTTTGGACACTATGCGAACCTATGTCCCAGTCATCAGGCTATGCCGCAAATGATGCTATTGGATAATAATCAAGTTATGATACTACCACATATGAAGAGGAATGATTAGAGTTCTTATGTTGATATGTCATTTGAGTGTTGTATCAACAATGTACTTGTTATAATAATTATGTAGTATATAAGGATTGTACTACATTACTATTTCATTAAGGACTTGAGATTGTGTGGAACAATGAAAAGTGACTCAATGGCCGGTTATATTTTTGGAAAATATATGGTTGATAGAAAGATAAACCATAATATGGTTCTAATACTGAGGTAGTAATTTTGGAAAAATACATGATTGATTTGGACAAATTATGTTGGATATTATTGACTACCTTGAAACTGATTAATGATTTATATATTCCATCATTGTTGGGGTTTACAAATTTTTTGGATTGAAGGAGTATATCTATTATTCTTTAAGGAATAAGGGATCATGAATGTAATGAATAAGGTTTTATGGTAATTCGGGATGTTGCAGTGTTTTAAAAGAATACAAGATGAAGGTCTTCAAATGTTGTTACGCGGAAAAAAAGAACTTCATTGTGTTTACCTTCCTTATGAATTTTGGAATGAATTATTTTGGATAGTTCTAGTTTGGATTATTTTGGATTTCCATAAAAGGACAACCCGGAGGTCGGGCGGCAACCTATCGCGTCCGGCAAGGCCGCGAGACTTGAACCCACAACTGAAGGGTGACAGGAGTGTATCACCGACCACTGACCCACGTGATGTCCAGGATTAAATAATGTAGTTTTTTTAAAAGATCTGGTATATGAATTATAAATTCGTTTTTTTGGAACCCTATACGAATAGGATAAATATAATTTTTTTTTCGTTCTATTATCTTTTAGAGTGAAAGATGAGTTTGTGGTAGAAATTAGTTAAAGGATGGAACTCTACTTTTCAAGAATATATTTTTCTTCTTCTCTTATTCTATGAAGAAATTAATTCTTATACATTATTTAAGGAATCCTAAAACCAAAAATGTGTTATCCTAATACCCTATGTTTTGTTGAA
This sequence comes from Viscum album, assembly GCA_963277665.1. NCBI lineage: Eukaryota > Viridiplantae > Streptophyta > Magnoliopsida > Santalales > Viscaceae > Viscum > Viscum album. The sequence continues at coordinate 1,178,440,689 of OY728139.1, forward strand.
TCGATGGTATTTCAAATCATCATAGATTGATGAATTTAAAGACCTCAATTTTACTCTTGTTTGTGATTGATGACCTCAATCACTTACTATAAATATTTACGTTTTTCCTCCAATTATATGTCTCTAATTGCCACCAATGTTCTCCTAATCGAGATCATAATTTGGTGGTGACCCTTTCATTTCTCTTTTCCTCATATTAAGACTAAATTTTAGTAACCCAATTTCCGATGTGGGTTTTCCCACAAATATATTTTCTATTTTCAACATTTTATTTTCGAAGAACAATTTCAAATTGTGAGGACGCAATTTATTGAAGGAGGGGAGAATGTAACACCCCAAGATTTCATAGTGTGTTATTTCTTCAAAATAATTCAATAACTTGCACTACACGCAACAACGAGTTCAGTCGCACCATGACTTACCAAAAAATCCATTAAAAAGAGGTTATGAATAGTATTAGCTAAATTTTAAACTTTATATAATCCTTATAATTTTAGAATCCATACTATGAGTTTTTTAGACATAATGCAAGAAAAAATTCATTTTCAGTATTGCACTTTTATCAACATTTAATAGTGAACCCTTTTTAAATACAATATTTTAAACTTTTTGACTAAATGGGGACATAAAAAATTTAAAATGAAACATCCCAAGCTTCCACGGTACGCTTTCCTTTCAATAATACTGTAGCGTGAGTTGTACGCAACTTCGAGTTTTGACACACACCACAACCGATCAAACTAGCCGTTATGAATAGTAATACCTACCTTTTGAAATTTTATCCCTCAAAATGGACTTCATTTTTGGATTTGGAATATCGAACATATCCTAGGGTGAAATTTTGGAACTTTTCGGATAACATTAATATTTTGATGAATAGTGAAAATTACTAAATTTTAATTAAAAACAACCTTTTTAATCAAAATCTTTAATATTGATAAATTATGAATTTGAGTGGTTTTAAAGTATATTTAGAATATATTTTTACCATTTAATTCTATTTTTGTCATTGGACATAATTTCACAATTAAACTGGACATAAACAAGTGTCAATCTATTGATAGTTATTATCTCTTAAAAACACGCTTTTTGTTTTAACAACGAGAATTAATTTTAAATTAATTTCTTCCACTTCTGTGGTGTGAATTTGGAAAAATGGATTCCATATTATGAATTAGGTTGTTCAAATTGTGTAAATAGGTAACTTTTATTTTTAGACATTTTGAATAATTACATCGGTAAATATTTTATTTACCATGGTTAAAGGGTAAATCCATTAAATAAGGGTTAAACAATAATATTATAATAACACAAAATTACCTTGAAACGTGTCCAAACCTTATTGGTTGATACATGGCCGACCATGGCCATCTTTGGGTCGATTTTGGGACCCCATGGAGCCACTTGTAGATGACAGGGACACTTTATTTTAATTAAGTTAAAATGAATACAAAATGACACAAGCAAATATCTTTTAGAAAAACAATTTTTACATAGAGTTATATATGTTGGATTTTCAGATATAAATATTCATTAGAAATATAAAATGATTTACTACATAATGATATTTTATTTATAATTTTTAGAGATTAGATAATTTAATTTATTTATGACACAATGATGATGCAGTAATTACCATAATAGTAACAAATTAAAATAATTGATATTATAAATAGCCAAATAAATATATTTTGAGAATTTTAATGCATAAAACTAATTTTCTAGGATAATATGACATATTAGGATTTATTTAATGGACTTTTTTAGAAGTAATCATTCTGTAATGAGTTTCACAAAAATCAACTATTGAATAGTGTCAAAATTGACATAAAAGTGTTTTTAAAACAAATATTATATTATTAATTGGTATTAAATTACTAAAAATCTATTGTTCATCCAAGAGACTTATATCATAATATTTATATCATTAGTGGACAACTTGGGGGTCTCTAGGATGTATATAGTATGTTTATTAACCATATAATATAAAAATACAAAGAGACATTGTAAAAGTGAAACTAATTAACTAAGAGTTAATACTTAAAGATAAGGTAAATATAATGACCCAAACCTGTCCAAATTCTATTAGTTGAGTGGTTTTAGACCCATACCCACCTTAAACTTTAAATAATCAACTTTGGATATATTAGAATCCGAATATGAATTTATTATAAATTAATATTTCTAGCTTTTCCAAAGGTGCCTCCCTCCCCACTTATAAAAGGGCACTCCTCCTTCTCATTTCTTCACACCTTCAAAGCCTTTTGGTTCAGCCAACCCCCACCCAAATACTCTCTTAAATTACCTCACTAAAACATAGAGGCCTTATTTTGATCAGAAAGCAAACCTAAGGATCCCTTTAGATAAAATCAAAAGGAAGAACCCGAATAAGGGGAGGTTAACCTACCCTCAACCAAGGAAAAGTACAAGGAAAGGGTTATTTCACAATCTCATCATTATCCAAGGTTGTATATACACAATTATCTACTGGGATATCTTTATCAACCACATCCATGTTTCTTAAAAATGTATTTCAAAACATTTTTACTATTTAAAATAATACGGGTTAAAGTCATTTATACCCTTGTTTGACTTTTTATAAGAGTTTTATAAAGGAATCTTTTTGTCTTTTTCCAAACAAGGTTCATTTAACCTTTTCGACAGAATTAAGGTAAGAAAGTTTTTTTAACTTATATGGCGGGTGCGGTTATTTTCCGCCGTTATAAAATCATCGAAGCTTCCCTTACAAGAATATAAGAATATTTTCAAAGTAAATGTTTTATTTTATAATTATGTTCCTTTAAAATGACTTCAAAATGGATATTTCAAGAATTTGTGAAAGGTACTCTTTATCAAGATCATAATTTTAAATGTTTTAAAGATTTATCTTTCTAAATATTTTTAATTAATGTCCATGTTTTCAAAATTATTTTAAGGATTTATTTATATAGACGTGAAGGTTTTTAAATGATATATCTTTTTAAAAGTTTCAAAGTGGTATGGGACACTTTGATTCAAAAATCTCCTTTAAATTACTTCCTTTATAAATGTGTGACTTTTCAATGATTTCTAGAAAAGAGATATATCTCTCAAATAGTTTTGATTTCATCTATGTCAAAATCCTTTGATGAATTTTATGCTTATTTGAAGTTGAATTATTATGATACAAAACTTTTGTATTTTATTTAATTTTTTGTGACATGTTTGACTGTGGATGTGCTATTTTTATACCATTCATAGTTTATGGTGAATGTATTAACATTTTGTATGCTAGTTTTAATACGAATGTTTATGTTATGTTTAAACCTTTTCATATGGGAATGCATTAGACTTAATATGTGACATGTGGAGCCCGTTATAGCTACTCGATGCATCGGTAGGTCTCATAAGACAAACTAGTGTCTTGGCACAGGGCCTTGACAAAATCTTATTTGTAGTCTTGCCATGAGGCCTTGGATATGTGGTTATGATAGTCTGGCATTATTCATTCCATCATTATGAAAGTGGTTATTGATATTGCATGTGATTATTCGATTAGTAGAATATCAATGTGAATAAGTAAATGGCATTATTTCATTTTACTTTTTCCATACTATGTTGAAGTTCAAGTTTAAAAGGCTTTTGTTTTAGTTATACATTGCCTTAAATGTTTATTCTTATTTATGAATGTTTCATCTATATTGTTATCCTTACTGGGAATTTGAGATCACCACTTTTCTATGTTTTATTTTTCCCAGGAAGTGAATAAGTAAGTTATGAATGACCTACAGGGATATTATGTGGGGATATGAGTGTAGAATATGGAGACAATATGTTGTTGTAGTAGTTTTTCACTTTATGATGCATTTTAAGACTTATGAAAATATCTAGTGTTTCCAAGGCTACTAAACAAATCAGTCTTTCGGGATTTGATCTTTCTTGTGATCATGACAATGTTATGTAATAATGCACCGACTCTAGGTAACTGGGGTTGGGGCGTAATAGTTGGTATCTGAGAAAGTTTAGTACAAACCGTAGAAGCTAGATTTAGATAAACTCTGATTAGTGCACATAGATTTAAGATGGACTTTGAGGATTAGTATAGAAGAACTTCCTAGAATTTTGGTATTGTAGATATTTTGTGAGTTTTCCGAGCAATACATCCCTCTCTGGATACGAGCAGGTAGAGGTGGCTCTGGCACAGATGTACCTAGGTGTAAAACCCAAAACACCTCTTTGAGCTAGACTCGAACGGGAACCGGTGCACGACAACGGGCCTTGCAGCACTCTTGGTTATGACACTCTCGGGGGATATTATTTTGATAATTCTCATCTTCTTTACAAACCGTTATTAAGGGTTTATGAGTACATACTTACTAAAAGGAGTCATTTTTATGATTATGGATTATATACATAAACTATTTAATTTATGTTATGTGTTTTACAAGTTTGGGATTTGGTATTGTTATTCATAAACTAATCTAGTGTATGCCATTGTTTAGAAATGGCGCCCAATAGAAGGAATGAGAACTCCAGCAATGCACATGATACAAAGAGAAATAAGGATCATATATTTCATGGTCTTAAGCCAGAATTTATAAGAGAAATAGCCTCGCATGTCTTATCATCATATGAAGAAATAATATCATGTGTTGATAAGATAAGTAAAGAGTTTTCTGAGTCCTATGGATTTGAAGGGAAGCAAGAGAAGAAAAAGATGGAAGAGAGAAAGATGGATAAAGGGAAGAGGGAAAAGAAGAATTTTCCAATATGCGATAACTGTGGAAAGAAACACCCTGGAACTTTCCTAAAAGGACTGGGAGTTTGTTATAAGTGTGGAGGAAAATGACACAAAGTACGTAACTACAAGTGTAAGAAAATGGTTTCAAATGTACAATGCTTCATTTGTAAGGATTTTGGACACTACATGAACCTATGTCCCAGTCATCAGACTATGACGAAAATGATGCTATTGGATAATAATCAAGTTATCATACTACCACATATAAAGAGGAATGATTATAGTTCTTATGTTGATATGTCATTTGAGTGTTTTATCAACAATGTACTTGTTATAATAATTATGGAGTACATAAGGATTGTATTGCAGTACTATTTCATTAAGGAATTGAGATTGTGTGGAACAATGAAAAGTGACTCAATGGAAGGTTAAATTTTTGGAAAATATATGGTTGATAGAAAGATAAACCATAATATGGTTCTAATAATGAGGTAGTAATTTTGGAATAATACATGAATGATTTGGATAAATTATGTTGGATATTCTTGATTACCTTGAAACTAATTAATGATTTATATATTCCATCATGGTTGGGGTTTACAAAATTTTTGGATTGAAGGAGTATATCTATTATTCTTTAAGGAATAAGGGATCATGAATATAATCAATAAGGTTTTATGGTAATTCCTGATATTGCAGTGTTTTACAAGAATACAAGATGAAGGTGTTCAAATGTTGTTACACGAAAAAAAGGATCTTCATTGTGTTTAACTTCCTTATGAATTTTGGACTGAAGTATATTGGATAGTTCTAGTTTGGATTATTTTGGATTACCCTAAAAGGACAACCCGGAGGTCGGGCGGCAACCCGTCGCGTCCGGCAAGGTCGTGAGACTTGTACCCACAACCGAAGGGCGACAAGGGTGTATCACCTACCACTGATCCACGTGATGTCCAGGATTAAATAATGTAGTTTTTTTAAAAGATCTGGTAGATGAATTTTAAATTCGTTTTTTTGGAATCCTATATGAATAGGATAAATAGAATATTTTTTTACGTTCTATTACCTTTTAGAGTGAAAGATGAGTTTGTGGTAGAAATTAGTCAAAGGATGGAACTCTACTTGTCAAGAATATATTTTTCTTCTTCTGTTATTCAATGAATAAATTAATTCTTATACATTATTTATGGAATCCTAAAACCAAAAATGTGTTATCCTAATACCCTATGTTTTGTTGAACCGATGGTATTTCAAATCATCATAGATTGATGAATTTAAGGACCTCAATTTTTCACTTGTTTGTGATTGATGACCTCAATCAATACCTATAAATATTTACTTTTTCTCCAATTATATGTCTCTAATTTCCACCAATGTTCTCCTAATCGAGATCATAATTTGGTGGTGACCCTTTAATTTCTCTTTTCATCATATTAAGACTAAATTTTAGTAACCCAATTTCAGATGTGGGTTTTTCCACAAATATATTTTATATTTTCAACCTTTTATTTTTGAAGAACAATTTCAAATTGCGAGGACACAATTTATTAAAGAGGGGAGAATGTAACACCCCAAGATTTCATAGTGTGTTATTTCTTCAAAATAAATAAATAACTTGCACTACACACAACACCGAGTTCAATCGCACCATGACTTACCAAAAAAGACATTCAAAAGAGGTTATGAATAGTATTAAATAAATTTTAAACTTTATATAATCCTTATAATTTTAGAATCCATATTATGAGTTTCTTAGACATAATGCAAGAACAAATTCATTTTCAGTATTGCACTTTTATCAACATTTATTAGTTAACCCTTTTTAAATACAATATTTTAAACTTTTTGACTAAATGGGGACATCAAAAATTTAAAATGAAATATCCCAAGCTTCCACGGTATGCTTTCCTTTGAATAATACAGTAGCGTCTGTTGTACGCAACTTCGAGTTTTAACACACACCACAACCGATCAAACTAGCTGTTATGAATAGTAATAACTACTTTTTGAAATTTTATCTCTCAAAATGAAATTTATTTTTGGATTCGGAATATCGAATTTAGCCAAGGGTGAAATTTTGGAACTTTTTGGATAACTTTAATATTTTGATGAATAGTGAAAATTAATAAATTTTAATTAAAAACATATTTTTTAATCAAAATATTTAATATTGATAAATTATGAATTTGAGTGGTTTTAAAGTATATTTAGAATATATTTTTACCATTTAATTCAATTTTTGTCATTGGACATAATTTCAAAATTAAACCGGACATAAAAAAGTGTCAATCTTTTGATAGTTATTATCTCTTAAAAACATGCTTTTTGTTTTAACAACGGGAATTAGTTTTAAATTAATTTCTGCCACTTCTGTATTTTGAATTTGGAAAAATGGATTTCATATTAGGAATCAGGATGTTCAAATTTTATAAATAGGTAACTTTTATTTTTAGACATTTTGAATAATTAATTCAGTAAATATTTTATTTACCATGGTTAAAGGTTAAATCCTGTAAATAAGGGTTAAAAAATAATATTATAATAACAAACAATAACCATAAAACGTGTCCTAATCATATTGGTTGATACATAGCCGACCATGGGCATCTTTGGGTTGATTTTTGGACCCCATGGAGCCACTTGTAGGTGATAGGGACACTTTATTTTAATTAAGTTAAAATGAATACAAAAATGACACAAGCATATATCTTTTAGCAAATCAATTTTTACATAGGATTATATATGTTGGCGTTTCGACTATAAATATTCATTAGAAAGCTAAAAATATTTCCTACATAATTAGAGTTTATTTATAATTTTTAGAGATTAAATAATTTAATTTATTTATGACACAATGATGATGCAGTAATTACCATAATAGTGAAAAATTAAAATAATTGATATTATAAATACCCAAATAAATATAATTTGACACATTTAATGCATTAAACTAATTTTCTAGGATAATATGACATATTAGGATTGATTTAATTGAATTTTTTCGAAGTAATCATTCTGTTATGAGTTTCAAAAAAATCAACTATTGAAAAGTGTCAAAATTGACATAAAAGAGTTTTTAAAACAAATATTATATTATTCATTGATATTAAATTCCTAAAAATCTATGGTTCAGCTAAGAGATTTATATCATGATATTTATATCATTAATGGACCACTTGGGGGTTTCTTGTATTTATATAGTAAGTTTATTAACCATATAATATAAAAATAAAAAGAGACATTGTAAAAGTGAAACTAATTAACTAAGAGTTAATACTTAAAGATAAGGTTAATATAATGACCCAAACCTGTCTAAATTCAATTTTTTGTGTGGTTTTCGACCCATCCCCACCTTAAACTTTAAATAATAATCTTTGGAGCTATTAGAAACCGAATATTAATTTATTATAAATTAATATTTCTAGCTTTTCCAAAGGTGCCCCTCACCCCTCTTATAAAATGGCACTCCTCTTTCTCATTTCTTCACACCTTCAAAGCCTTTTGATTCGGACAACCCCTGCCCAAATACTCTCTCAACTTCCCTCACTACAACCTAGTGGCCTTAGTTTGATCAGAAAGCCAACTTATGGAGCCCTTTTGATCAAATCAAAAGGAAGAACCCGAAGAAGAGGAGGTTAACCTACCCTCAACCAAGGAAAAGTACAAGGTAAGGGTTATTTCACAATCTCCTCATTATCTGAGGTTGTTTATATGTAATTATCTACTGTGATCTATTTATCATCCACATCCATGTTTCTTAAAAATGTATTTCAAAAAATTAATACTATTTAAAAGAATATGGGTTAAAGTCATTTATACCCTTGTTTGAATTTTTATAAGAGTTTTATAAAGTAATCTTTCCATCGTTTTCCAAACAAGGTGCATTTAACATTTTCGACATAATTAAGGTACGATTATTTTTTAAAATTATACTGTGGGTGCAGTTATTTTCCGCCGTTATAAAATCGTCGAAGCTTCCCTTACAAGAATATAAGAATATTTTCAATGTAAATGTTTTATTTTATAATTATGTGACTTTTAAATGATTTGAAAATGGATATTTTAAGAATTTGTGAAAGGTACTCTTTATCAAGATCAAAATTTTCAATGTTTTAAAGATTTATCTTTCTAAATATTTTTAATTAATGTCCATGTTTTCAAAATTATATTAAGGATTTATTTATATGGACATGAAGGTTTTGAAATGTTATTTCTTTTCAAAAGTTTCAAAGTGGTATGGGACACATTGATTTAAAAATCTCTTTTAAATTACTACCTTTATAAATGTGTGACTTTTCAATGATTTTGAGAAAAGAGATATTTCTCTCAAATAGTTTTGATTTCATCAATGTCAACATCCTTTGATGGATTTTATGCTTATTTGAAGTATATTTATTATGATACAAAACTTTTGTATTGTATTTAAGGTTTTGTGATATGTTTGACTTTGGATGTGCTATTTTTATACCATTCATAGTTTATGGTGAAAGTATTGACATTTCGTATGCTAGTTATATTACGAATGTTTATGTTATGTTTAAACCTTTTCATATGGGAATGCATTGGACTTAATATGTGACGGGTGGAGCCCGCTATAGCTCCTCGATGCATCGGTAGGTCTCATGAGACAAACTAGTATCTTGGCACAAGGCCTTGACAAAATCTTATTTGTAGTCTTGGCACGAGGCCTTGGCTATGTGGTTATGATAGTATGGCATTATGCATTCCATCATTATGAAAGTGGTTATTGATATTGAATGTGATTATTAGATTAGTAGAATATCCATTTGAATAAGTAAATGGCATTATTTCATTTTACTTCTACTATAATATGTTGAAGTTCAAGTTTAAAAGGATTTTGTTTTAGTTATACATTGCCTTAAATGTTTATTCTTATTTATGAAAGTTTCCGCTATATTGCTATCCTTACTGGGCATTTGAGCTCACCCCTTTTCTATGTTTTATTTTTCCCAAGAAGTGAAGAAATAAATTATGAATGACCTGCAGGGATATTATGTGGGGATATTAGTGTAGAATATGGAGACAATATGTTGTGGTAGTAGTTTTTCACTTGATAATGTAATGTAAGACTTATGAATATATATAGTGTTTCTAAGGCTACTAAACCAATCGGTCTTTCGATATTTGATCTTTCTTGTGATCATTCCAATGTTATGTTATAATGCACTGACTCCAGGTAACTATGGTTGGGGCATTACAACTAGTTCTAACCAAGTGGGGTCGAGAGAAAAGCCACCTACCTTTAGGGTTCCTGAGAAATTTACCCATGAACAACCGCGCCTCAAATACAGTGGAAACACAACTGAAACCTCTCTAGATCCCTTTACCTAACATCCACAAGCCTTAAAATTAACATCAAAGGAAAACACAACCATATATCTACACACAACAAGTGTATATCTAGAAAACCACACAAGAGAGGGATGTAGATCTAGAGGAAAACACAAGGGAAACCAGAGGAGAGACTTACCTGAGAGAAAACACCTTGAATCAACCTTGAAACCACTTTGAATTGCTTCCATAATGTGTGGGAGAGCCCCTCCAACCCTTGAGAACTGAAAATCCCATGTGAGGCTCAAGTGGGAGAAAATTAGGAGAGGAATAGGGCAATACTAAGTGAGCCCGGAACTTATAACCCTACCTTTTATGTGGCCGCACGGTTAGCCTGCATGGTTTGGAAAACCGTGTGCTAACTGTGAGCACTGTACTGCCTTGGAAGCAAGGGTCTGCATGGTTCTCTAGTAAATTTTGGAAAACTGTGTGCCGGCCATGTGAAGCCTACTGTCTCCCCTGCATGGTTTCCTAGAGAACCAGCACGGTTTCCACTAACTGTGCACAAACTATGCACCCCTTTAAAAGCCTCCAAACTCATCCAAAACCATTCCAAACTCTCCCAAATTCTTCCCAACTCATCCCATTCACTTTAAACACATAAAAATTCATAATCAAAGGCCACATACCTCAAACCAGGGGTGCCACATTCTCCCCACCATTGGACTTTCTGTCCATAGAAAGTAGTGAACCCACCCTTTTCCGAAAGAGCATGGGCCACTACTCGACCATCCATTTCTCCTGCTCCCAGGTCTCCTATAGAATCTAACCATGTTGCCACAAAACAAGAACTAAACCGATGATTTTACCATGAAAGACTTTCTCTTTCCTATCCACAACCCACACTGGAACCTGCACCAATGAAGAATCCGGTTCTAGCTCAACATGATCCCATCGAATCACATGGTCACGATCTGACTGATACTTTTTCAACTGCGATACAAGAAACACATTATGCACCACACTGAACCTAGGTGGCAAATCCAAATGATAATCCACCTCACCAACCCACTCAAGAATCTCAAAATGCCCAATATACCTTGGATATAACATTACCTGCATCCCAAACTGATGATTTCCCAACCTAGGAGAGATCCTCAAGAACACGTGATCACTCACCTGGAACGACAATGGTCATTGACGATGATCCACATAAGATTTATGAAGACTCTGAGCCGTCTCCATTATCTTCCTGATCAATATGATCTTCTAATTCGTCTCCTTGACAAGGCTCTGTTTAACAATTGAAGACTCACTCGTTTCCACCCAACATACACTAGAGCATAAAACCTTTTTAACGTCAGCATTTTGGACGTCGGTTTTATATAACGGATGAGAAAATATGTGATACAGGGTTTTTTTACATCAGTTTTTTTTATAACTGACATAAATAATATAGAGAGTAAATTTTTTATATCAATTATTTTAATAACCAACGTCAAAAATCCCGCATGTTTGTTTTTTACGTCGGTCATAAATTAACCAACGTAAATAAATAATGCACTGAATTTATTACATCGGTTATTTGACAACCGATGTAAAAAATGCAGTCTATGAGGCCGTTTTGATGACGGTTATTTTATAACTGACATAACAACCCAACTAGTAGAATATTCAATGTTAATTATATTATAAATGACGTCAAAACTGTGGTTTCTGACGTGTTTTTTACATCGGTTATAGAATAAACGACGTAAAAAACCAACACGCGGATTGTTTAATGTTAGTTATAAAATAACCGACATAAATAATGCGGTATCTAATACATTTTAAATGTTAGTTATTATAATAACCAATGATATAAATGTAATAAAAATATTTTATAAGGTCGGTTATTAAATAACTGATGTTATAAAACATTTGATAAATTAACACTACCCATGGATTGTCATTTATGATTTTTCGATCGATAGACCAGTGACTTGTCTCTCTCACGTGGAAAACCCTAATCGACTCTTCGATCTTATTTCATTAAACTCATTTTTCCATCTTAGTTTATCATCTTTACTCTCCTCATATCTATCATCTCCACTCACAACACTCAGGTAAGCCTCCCACGACTTTTTTTCGTTCGTTTTTTCCAGAGATAGTCTATATTTACGTTTTGTGATTGTTTTGTTTAAAATAGGTAAAACTCTTCGATTTTGAACCCTCTTACATCATTTTTCAATCATCATCTTATTTATTATCACCAGATATATTAGATATGCTCCCAATATTCAAGTAAGCCTCACCTACTTCTATGTCGTTTGTTTTTGTTTCACTGATGCCCTAAATTTATGGTAATATTTGTTGTCATTGACAACTAATGATCTCATTCAACTATATTACTCCAATTTATATCTAAACCATTGTGATACACCCATTCTATGAACCAGTAGGATTTATTTTATAATTATATATGGTTTTTCATGGTAGATTGTTTGTTTTCGATCCTTGGTTGTTTCTATTTTTGGTAGCACTTTTTGTTGTTCCACAATCTATTTACGTCGCTTATTTTTTGTGGACTATTATAAGTCTTCATATAATATTAAAACTTGATTCATTGCATAATAGATAATTTTAGAGTAGTAGGAGATACAGTTCATGGTTCTCATTATGAATAATCGCAAGGTACCAAAACTAGTAGCTTGAGGTTAAAATATCTAGATATGCCAAAACTAGTAGCTTGAGGTTAAAATCCCATGGTTCTGGGTGCTGTCAAGAGGGTTGGTGGCTGTCCAGGGGGTTGGTGGCTATCCAGAGGGTTGGGGGCTATCAAGGATGTCCAAGTAGGTGGGGGGGGGGGGTAGTCTAGGGGTGTGTGTGTGGGGGGGGGGGGGGGGGGAAGGGGTGGGGGGCTATCCAAGGGGGTGGGTGGGGGGCTGTCCAAGGGGGTGAGGGCCTATCCAGAGGGTTTGGGGGGTTGTACAGGGGGTGGGGGGATGTCCAGAGGGTTGGGGGTGTCCAAGGGGGTAGGGGTGTGGGTGTTGTCTAGGAGGGGTGGGTGTGCTCTCGAGAGGGGTGGGGGCTGTCCAAGGGGTGGGGGGCTGTCCAGGGGAGTGGGGGCTGTCCAAGGGGGTGGTGGTGTCCAGGGGGTGCCCATGTGGGTGAGGTGGTGTTTAGAGGGTTTGGGGGGCTGTCTAGTGGGTTGGGGGTGTCCACAGTGTCCATGGAGGTGGGGGGGGGGGGGGGCAATCCCGGGGTGTGTGTGTGGGGGGGGGGGGGGGTCCAAGGGCGTGGGGGTCTTGAAGGGGGTGAGGGGGAATTCCAAGGAGGTGGGTGGGGATGTACCTTTGGGTGGGGGGCTGTCCAGAGGGTTTGGGGGGTTGTCCGAGGGGTGGGGGCTGTCCAGAGGGTTGGGGGGTGTCCAGGGGGTAGGGGTGGGGGGTGGTGTCCAGGAGGGGGTGGGGTGCTTTCTAGAGTGGTGGGGGATGTCTAGGGGGTAGGGGGTATCCAGTGGGTTGGGGGGCTATTCATAGGGTAGGGGTGCCCAGGGGGTGTCTAAGGGGGGTAAGGGGTGGGGGGTGGTGTTCAATAGGGGTGGGGTGCTGTCTAGTGGGGTGGGGGCAGTCCAGGGGGGGCTGTCCAAAGGGTTGGGTGCTATTAAGAGGGTTGGGGGTGTCCAGGGGCGTGTCCAATGGGGTAGGGGGTGGGGGTGGTGTCGAAGAGGGGTGGGGTGCTGTCTAGAGGAGTGGGGGTTGCTGTCTAGAGGGATGGGGGTTGTCCATGGGGTGTGTGTGGGGGGGGGATCTCCAGAGGGGTGGTGGGCTTTCCAAGGGGGTGGTGGTGTCCAAGGGGTGTCCAAGGGGGGTGGGGGTGGTGTTCAGAGGGTTTGGGGGGGTTGTCGAGAAGGTTGGGGGGTGTCCAGGGTGTCCATGGACATGGAGGGGGGGGGGGGGGGGTCCAAGGGTGTGTGTGTGGGGGGGGGGGGTCCATGGGGGTGGTGTGTCTAAGGGTGTGGCGGGTTGTCCAAGGGGTGGGGGCATGTCCCGAGGGTTTGGGGGTTGTTTGGGGGGGGGGGGCTATCCAGAGGGTTGGGTAATGTCCAGGGGGTTGTCCATGGGAGTAGGAGGTGGGTGGGGGTATCCAAGATGGTGGGGGTGTCCAGGAGGGGTGGGGGGGGGGGACTGTCCAAGGTTGTGCTGGTGTCTAGGGGGTGTCCAATGGGGTGGAAATGGTGTCCAGGGGGTGGGGGGTTGTCCAAGGGGGTGGTGGTGTCCAGGGTTGTCCAAGGGGGTGAGGGTGCTGTCTAGGGGATGGGGGCTGTCCAAGGGGGTGGTGATGTCCAAGGGGTGTCCAAGGGGGTGGGGGATACGTGTCAGTTGGGATTGAAAACTGCATCATTCTTTGTGAGATTATGACATGATGATTTTATTGTTTCATGGATATTAGTGTTGAAATATGATTCACTTCAGTTATATATATTTTGACCAGTCATCGACTACGAGAAAATTATGGGTTATGGGGGACGCCATGTTTTCGTTTTCAAATATGCGTAGTTATCTAGACTCCATTATGCCATGATGATTGGATTTAAATTTTTATTTTCTCCATTTTAGTTTTTATTTTAAATAAGATTTGATTCTCAGGTTTAATCAATTTTCTCCAATTTTTTATTAACCATTGGAGGCCCCATGGTTATCTTTGATTCAATGGAATTTAAAAATGTTATATCTAACTATATTTTCTTTTTAAAATCATATTCAAGCATATTTTTTTAAATACGCTTAGATTTGTTTTATATTTCAAAATTGTTTTACATTCAAAATATGATTTTTTTCATATAAACATATATTTGTCTTATCATAAAAAGATGTATAATTTTGATATTTTTTATATGTAATAATGAGTTGAAGTTGGATTACAGAACATCAAAGGAGAAATTAATACGAGGAAGGTGTTGATTCCATTTTGGAATTTTCTAAATGAAATGTTCCAAGTAGTGACATTTTTTTCTGTCCATGCCTGAAATGTTTGAATATGAAGAAGTTGAAAAGTAGAGAGATAAAAGATCATATGATTTGTCATGGTTTTAATTTGAGTTACAGGCCTTAGATTTGGCGTGGTGAAACAGGATGGAATTTCACTGACGATGATGATTCACAAGATGGTAGCTCTAATGGAATTGAAGAAATGATTCGTGATATTGCAGCAGAACAAATTGAGATATAACCGACATTTTCACATCTATATGGTGATGCTTAAAAACCATTATATCCTAGTTGTAAAGATTTTACAGTTTTGTCGATGGTGTTAGGATTGATTAACCTTAAGGAGAAACATGGATGGAGTGACAGAAGTTTTACAGAGCTGCTACAATTGATGAAATACATTCTTACAAAAGATAAAAATCTATCAGATTCACATTATATGGCCAAGAAAATATTTTCCTCTATGGGATTGGTATACAAGAAATTATATGCCTATCGGAATGACTGTATTATATATAGGAAGGAATATAAAGTTTTGTTAGAGTTTCCAAAATGCGGGACATCACGGTATAAGGTGAAAGAAAAATCACAGGCTGATGTAGAGATTAAAAAGATCTCTTCAAAGGTATTTTGGTATCTTCCTATAATTCATCATATCAAACGTTTATTTGATAATTGACATGATGAAAAAAGGTTAAGATGGAATGTTGATGAGTGGTTATGTAATGGAAAAATATTTCTTCCAGCTAATTTTCAAAAATGGAAGAAAATTGATGAGCAGTATTCTACATTTGGAAATGAAATTAGAAATATCATACTAGGGTTGTGCATAGATGGAATGAATCCATACCGAACCCTCAGTAGCACACATAGTTCTTGTCCAGTTTTATTGGTAATTTAGAACCTATCTCTAGAAGTTTTTATGAAGTGAAAATATCTCAGGTTGAGTATAATGATCTATGGTCTGAAGAAACCCAATAGTGATGTTGATGTTTACTTGTCACCGTTGGTTGATGATTTGAAACTTTTATGGGCTGATGGTATTAGGGTGTATGATTCTTATAAAATGGAATATTTTCAACTGCATGCAGTGCTTTTTTTCACTATAAATGACTTCCCATCATATGGAAATATGTCTCGATATAGTGTTAACGGGCATAAAGCATGTCCAATTTGCAAACAACAGACGTCATATTATCAATTGAATCATGGGAGGAAAACCATGTACATGGGTCATCAAAAGTTGTCGACTATAGATCACCCTTATAGAAGACAAAAAAAGGAATTCAGTGGCTTACAAGAATTTGATATTTCTCTAAGCCCTTTATCCCCTGATCTGTATTTTGAGAGGGTGAAAAACCTTGATGTGACATTGGGAAAGACACAAAAATATGGTAAGGATAGACATATTTGGAAGAAAGGGTCAATATATTTTGAGCTACCATATTAGAGGTATCATGAATTTAATCATAATATTGATGTCAAGCATGTGGAGAAGAATATCTATGATTGTTTGATTGGAACATTGTTAGATATTAAAGGAAATACAAAAGCTGGGTTGAATGCAAGATTAGACTTACTATCAATGGGAATACGTTTGGAGTTTGCTACAACTTTAAAGGGAGATGAACATTACTTCCCCCGTCTTTTCATACATTATTGAAGATGGAGAAAATTATCATTTGTCAGTGTCTTTAGGATATCAATGTTCCTCAAGGTTATTCTTCAAATGTAATGTTTTTTGTCTCATTGAAGGAATTGAAGATGACAGGTATGAAATCACATGATTGTCACGTCATGATGCAACAAATTCTACAAGTTGGATTGCATGGAATATTACCCATCCGTGTTAGAAAGACTATAATGAAGTTGTGTTATTTTTTCAAATAAATTTATAATAATGCGATTGATGTGAATTATTTGAACATTTTAGAAATGGATGAAATTTTTATACTTTTTCAATGGGAAATGTATTTTCCTCCAACTCTTTTTGATATAATGGTGTATTTAATGATTCATATGGTTTAAGAAATAAAGATTTGTGGACCTCTATATATTCTTTTGATGTATCCTTTTGAAAGGTATATGAAAATATTGAAGGGGTATGTTAAGAATCCATATCAACTTGAAGCCTCTATTATTGAAAAGTATATTTCTAAGAGGTTGAAGAGTTTTGTACGAACTACTTGGCTGTGGCGCAACACGTAGGTTTGCCTCCATCTTTCCATGAATGAGTTAATAATAAGGGAAAGGGGATTCGTGGATTGAAAGTCAAATCATTGTCAGCTGAACAGATGAAGAAGTTTGAATCATACATCTGGAATAACATAGCTGATGCTCAACCATATATCACATTGCATATTAATGAGTTGAAACAATGTCATCCATAGAAGAAAGAAATGTGGATTTTGAATGAGCACAACAAAACATTTTTGTCATGGTTTAAAAAAGACCTTGATTGGTATAAAAGATATAACATTAAAATGGATAGTGGGTGGTCCATGTTTAAATGTGATTACATGGTCCGGTTATGACATTAATGGCTATACATTTCATAAGAATGATCAGGACAACAAAAGTGCAGTTCAGAATAGTGGTGTATTAGTGTTTGGATAAGCAATGCATTTTTCGATTGGTAAGGAAAAAACCCCAATTTCTGTATCAAGTGCATATTACGGAGTGATTGAAGACATATGAGAGGTTGATTACTTTAAAATTAATTTTACTGTTTTTAACTGTAAATGGTTTATCGGTAAAAACAATGTCAGAAACGATGAATTTGGAAGGACACTTGTTAATATGAATAGATTGGAAGACACAGCTGATACTTTTATAATGGAAACATATGTAAAAAAAATTTTATGTAGTAGATCAATCATTTATGCAGTGTGCTATTGTTTTATAAGAGAAAAAAAATATGTTGGTGAGGATGAACTTGATAAATATACTGATTTTTGTGGGATACCTACTTCCATAGAAAGATTAATAGAACATAATGATGAGCATATTCAAGACATGGTTTTTCCCATAAGGAACGATCACGACGAAGGAATTTTGGAAAACAATCCATTTTTTACATTCCAAAAATTACAAGTAACATATATTTATTTCTTTTTTAGATTTATTTTTTCCATAAAATGTTATATATTGTAAGTTTTTCCTTTATTAAAACATGTATTAAAACAAAATAAGTATACGCTTTTGTTTGTTTTATGTTTGTTTAGTTTACTTTATCATGTTTACCATTACATGAATTAAATATTTATTATTTTTGTTTAGTGAAAATTACTTTACCATGTTTACCAAGTTTACCATTTTTACTATGTTTACCATTTGACCATATTGACTATCATTACCATTGTGTAACATGCTTACCATATTAACAATGTTTACTATTATGTAACTTAGTACAATTTTCTATTTTCTGATTACAATAGAATTAAAATTTTGAATTTTTATATTTGTGAGCTAATGTTTGCTTTTTTAATTTGAAGGATAATGATAGATCATTCAGTTGATCAACCACATGATTCTGGAGATGCGCATATTGGTCCTCCCTCTGGGGAGGAACATTCACATGCTCCTCTTGATGTTCCCCAATATTCCTCATGTTCTCCTATTATGAAAATGAGTTCAAGAGTTGGTAAATGTGGGTGTTGAAGTTTACCAAAATTATCACTTTCCCATACGCAGGATCAGAGGATAGTCATTGTGTTTGATGATGACGATATTCCTAGAGGTCCAAATGCAAAAGATTTTAAGAGTTTTGTATCAACTCCGGCTAAGTGAAAAGTAAGAATTTTGTATGATGACTAGAGAAGTGTGGATAAAGCGATAATATCTCAGTTGTGGGAGACAATTTTGGTAATATATTTTTCTATTTTTTGAATATTCTTTAAATGTTTCTAGTATATATAATATGTTTAACCTCTTCTTTATCAAATGAAATTTGATATTCTGGACAATGGAGGAGTCAGGAAGAAATTCTTATCGATGGATGATATGTGATGGAGGTATTTCAAATCAACCCTCTCATCTATTTTCATTTTTGGTCATAGGAGTCAGGAAAATCCATGTCATATATATCCTTTTATAGATAAAGACACATGGAGATAGTTTGTTGAAAGTAGATGTAAAGAGTCATTTTTGTTAAGGGCGATGTAAAAATTTATAATATTTCTTATATAAATGATCTTATTAATGTTTTTTAGTGATTTATTATTCTTAATTTACATCAAACAAGGAAAGCACAGCAGGAGATCCAATCTAAAAATGTATACCCTCATAGTTTATCTCAGGGAGTGTGTGCATTTTTGGAAGAACAAATGATGGTGTAAAAATATCAAAAACTAAGAGGCGAGTCTTCAATATCTGGATAGGTGGCCCCTCCATCCCCTCCATCTAGACATAAACAATGGAAGAGAGCTTGGATGGGAAAAAAGGGCAATATCATTTGGAAGAATCGAGAATCGTATGTGAGAGGATTGTGAGAAATATATTTTATTTATTTAAGTTACCTAATTTATTCATATAATTTCAATCATTACAGAAATGTTCAATTAATTAATTTAGGACTCTCTTGAGGTGCATAGATTACATGGGGATTTTACAGCTACTGGGAGGAATGATATTTCATCTGTAGCATTGGGAAATCCTGAACATCCTGGTCACGTAAGAGGATATCCGAAAGGTGTATCAGTAAGAACAGTTTTGCCACATTCTTCAACTTCTAATGTTGAGGTTGTTAATAAATAAAATAAAATCCTTGGAGGATGAAGTTCATAATATTAATGTGACGATGGAGGAAATGATTAGAGCGTCAGTACAGTCTATGTTTGCAGACATGAAAAGACAATTTTAGACTGCATCTCCCACTCCTCCACCCACCCTGCAGACCCCATTATTTATCCTCCGCCTCCGTCAGTAGCTCCAACTCCCCCACCTCAGTCTTCAGACCCCATTTCATATCCTACTACTCCGATGTAGCTTCCTACTTATTGCGAGTTATATGTTGATGATCCTCAAAATCATATAATTGCATATCTGTTTCAATATTGTGTAAAATATACAGTTCTTCATCAACAATTATAGGTAGATAATTAGAGGGTCACTTTACATGATATTATAGATAGAATAGCATGAGTAAAATTACCTACAGATGAGGTGAAGATAGTTGGACATAATATCAGCCATTTTTAATTAGGCCATCTAGACTTCTTCGACTCATTACCATAGAGGTATGAATGTTATATCTTTTATTTTTTTATTAAAGTTGTTTTATCATTTGAAAACTAATATATTTTTCTATTTATTTTTAACAGTAATACATCAAAGTTAAAGAAATACTATGAAGAAAACAAAAAAGACAAATGGCTATGACATCAGATACATATTCTAGTAGTCTTGACAGATTGTCAAGATATTCAAATTTTTTGGCAGGTCATTATGAATTGACAATTGAAGCTCATGTTTGTGGATGTGCAATAACTATGGGGATTATGAAAAATTATATCATGGAGCTTGTTAAAGGGAATAAGTTGGGCATCAATGTGGTGAAATTTTTTTCCATGTAAGTATTAACACCTTTTTTCTGTGTTATATTTATTAAAATTTTATACTTATGTCTGTTTTGTATTAGGTATCTTTATAAAATTTGTGAGAGGAATGAGCTGACAGATGTATATGGATTTACGGACCCACAATTTATTTCCCCTGAAGCATGTGAATTAGATGATGAACAATGAATGCTTTATATTGATGAAAGACTTGAACAGAATATAGTCACACAATGTTGGATGATTCCTTTTTTTGAGAGGTATGAAACACATCTCTCTCAATGAGTTCATTATATTTTAACATAAAAAACCACTAACCTTAAATTTTCTTTTACCAGTGATCATTGGATGTTAGGGGTTTTTTCCCAAGGGAGAAAACACTTTATTGGATATTCTCTATCCATGATGATGTGTGGGAATGTTTTATGAATATATTGGAAAAGTAAGTTTCAATTTCTCAATAGTTTTATTAATTATCATGAATTTTAAATTTACCCCATTGGTATTATTTTCTAACAGGGGATGGGTATACTTTAAAAAAAAAAGAAAAGGAATGGAAGGATAAAATATGTAAATGTGTAGGTAAATACCCATTTATAATTTGTACATTATGATTTATTACATAAAAATAATATATTGAATTTACACTCATTCAAACAGAATGCTCATGAATAACAAGGCGTCATCGAATGCAGATATTATATGTTAAGATATATGTATGAAATAATAACATCTGGGATATTTGTGAACTTTCACTGGTAATATTTCCTTTTAAACGTTTCCATAATATTTCAATTTGATTTATTAATTATACATGTTAACTACTATCCTTTTCATTTGTAGCTATTTGATGACCCTCAACCCTATACTGCTCAAGACATCAAACACTTACAAGTGGAGTGATCAAATTATTTTATAGGTTTGATTGAATTTTAGTTGTTTGTAGTGTAAAAGGTTATTTTGAATATTGTCATCGTAATTGTGTATTTGGTAGTCATTTAGGTGGGATTTAGTTATTTTGAAGTTGAAAGTGTAAGTTTTGAATGTTATATATGTGAATGTTTAATTTTTCTCTACTTCTTGTTTTTGTCTACTTATGATGGTTTTTATGGTATAGATTCTGGTCTGGGGGGAGGGGTTCCAAGGTTGGGGGGGTGTTCAGTTGTGTGGGGGGTGTCCTGGGGTGTGGGAGGGTTGTCTGGTGGGGGGGGGGGGGGTCTTGGGTGTCCATGAAAGTGGGTGGGGGGGAATCCAGGGGTGGGATCGTTTGCAGGAGGGTGAAAGGGCTGTCCAGGGGAGTGAGAGCCTATCTAGGGGGTGTCCAAGGATGTGGCGGTGTTCTGTGGGGTGAGGGGGGGGGGGGGGGTTCTAGGGGTGTTGGAGGGTAGTGTAGTGGGGGGGGGGCTATCCAGGGGGGTGGGAGAGGAGGCCCCGCCATCCCTCGGGGGACTGAATGCTGCTGGAAGTTTTTAATCACTCCCACATGTGAAACATTTTGAGAGCTCAAGCTTCCCATGTGGGAGTGATGAGTACCTTCCCGCGCAGTGCCCCCCTGAGGGGGTGTCTAGGAGGGTGTCCAAGAGGGTGGGGGAGGTGTCTAGTGGGTGTCCAGGAGGGTGGGGGGGAGGCAGCCCCAGGGGTGGGGGGTCCAGGGGTGTGTGGGGGGGGGGGGGTCCAGGACAGTGGGTGGAAGCCCCGATGGTGGGGGCAGTCCAGGGGTGTGGGTGGGTGTCCAGGAGGGTGGGGGTCATCCAGGGGTATGGGGGATGTCTAGGGGGTGGGGGGAAAGTCCAGGGGTGGGGGTGTCCAAGAGGGTGGGGGATGTCGAGGTGGGTGGGGGTGTCCAGGGGTGTGGTGGGGGCAGTTCAATGGGGTGAGGGGTTCTGTTCTATTTTTTTGGTAACATTTTGATCTGTTTCAGGAGTGTGTGACGGCTGTCCAGGGGTGTTGGAGTGCTTTCCAGGGGGTGGGGGGTATATAGGAGGGTGGGTGGGGTGGAGGGTGTTTTCCAGGGGTGTGGGGGGCTGTCCAAGTTGTGGTGGGGATGTCCAGGGGTGTGGGGGCTGTCCAGGGGGTCGGGGGGCAGTCGAGGGGTGTGGGGGGTGTCCAGGGGTGTGGTGGGGGCTGTCCAGTGGGGTGAGGGGGGCTGTCCAGGGGGTGTTGGGGCACTCTAGGAGGGTGGGGGGGGGGGGTCCAGGGGTGTGGGGGATATCCAGGGGTGGTGGGGAAGTCTATGGGTGTGGGTGGGGGTTGTCCTGTGGTGTTGGGGGCTATCCAGGGGGTGGGGGAGTACAAGTGTGTGTGTGGGGGGGGGGGGGGTGTACAGGGGATTGGTGGGGTGCCAAGGGGGGGGGGGGGTTGGGTGTCTATGGGGTGGCAAGGTTTTCCAGGGGTGTTGAGGGCTATCCAAGGGTGGGGAGGGGGAAGTCCAGGGGTGTGAGGGGTGTCCATGGTTGTGGTGGGGTGTCTATGGGTGTGGTGGGGGCTATCCTGTGGGTTGAGGGGGTTGTGGTCTGTTTTTGGTAACTTTTTGTCTGTTTCAAGGTTGTGGGAGGGCTATCCAGGCATGTGGGAGTGCTGTCCATTGGGTGAGGGGGTATACAAGAGGGTGGGGGATGTACAAGGGGTGGTGGTGATGTCCAAGGGTGTGTGGGGGGGGGGTTTCCAGGGGTGTGGTGGGGGCATTCCAGTGGGGTGAGGGGGTTCTAGTTTGTTTTTGGTAATTTTTTGGTCTGTTTTAGGGGTGTGAGATGGCTGTACATGGGTGTGGTAGTTCTATATAGGGGGTGGGGGTATACATAAGGGTGGGGGGGGGGGGGGGGGTTGTCCAGGGGTGTTTGGGCTGTCCAGGGGGTCGGGGGGCAGTCCCGGGGTGTGGTGGTGGCTGTCAAGTGGGGTGAGGGGGGAGGGCTGTCCAGGGGTGTGGGAGTGTTGTCCAGGGTGTGGGGGGGGGGGGGGGGTTGCACTGGGGTGTTTGGGGCTGTCCATGGGGTCAGGGGGTAGTCCAGGGGTGTGGTGGGGGCTGTCCAGTGGGGTGAGGAGGGGCTATTTAGGGGGTGGTGGGGGTTGTCCAATGGGGTAAGTTTTAAATGTTGTCAATGTAAATTCTTAATTATTCATTGGTTCTTATTTCGGTATACTTCTTTTTTTTTGTGGTAAAAATTCTTGATTTGGTTTTTGGTTGTTATAGGGGAGAGCAGAGGACTGCATTCCATTTTAAAAAAATTGGTCTTCGACGTCGGTTATTTTATAACCGACCTGATAAAGGAATTAAAAAGGGATTATCACATCATTTATTTGAATAACTGATGTGATAAACACTTGTGGAATGGTTTACCAGGTTTGTTATTTAATAACCTACTTGATAAAAAACCACCGGACTGGTTTATCACGTCAGTTATATAATAACCGACATGATAAACCATTTCCTAGGGGCCTATCACGTCCTTTATTAAATAACCAACGTGATTAACATCCCCTGCAATGTTTTATCACATTGGTTATTATATAACCGACATGATAAACCCCCCAAGTTTATCATATCAGTTATGTAATAACCATCATGATAAAGTCCTGGGAAATGGTTTGTCATGTTGGTTATTATATAACCAACGTGATAACCCCCCCTGGTTTTTTCACGTCAGTAAATTAATAAACTACATGATAAACACCGCGATGTTATGTTTTTTAGGTCGGTTTTTAAATAACCGACGTAAAAAACAATATTTATAACATCGTCCGTATTAACGTTGGATAAATACCAATGTAAAAAATGATAAATAACTGATGTAAATAACGTTTTTTTCACTACTGATAGTGGATAACTACATGACCTCCAATGCAATGCTTCATACGGAGCCATCTGTATGGATGGATGATGACGGTTATTGTATGAGAACTCAACCAACGACAAGTGCTCCTCCGACGAGCCACCAAAATCCATGACACAAGCCCACAAAATATACTCCATAGTTTGTATCATCCTCTAAGATTGTCCCTCAATCTGAGGATGCTAAGCCATACTCATCGTCAACTGTGTTCCAATGGCTTCCTATAAGGATTTCTAGAAATGAGACGTAAACATCGGATCTCTATCGGATACAATCGAAACTGGAACACCATGCCTCTTTACCACCTCCCGAATAAAGATTTTGGAAAGATCCTCTACCGTATGAGATTCATGAATCGGAATTAAATTGGCCAACATCGTTAGCTGATCCACTATCACCGAAATGGTATCATGCTTTCTGACCTTTCTTGGGAGACCCATGGCAAAATCCATCACTATCTGCTCCCACTTCCAAATAGGGATTGGTAAAGACTGCAACATTCCCGCTGGCCTCTGATTCTCTGCCTTGACCTGGTGACAAGTCAAGCATCTTGAAATAAGCTCATCCATTATTCTTTTCAAAGAAGCCCACAAGAACTGTGGTTTTAATGCATCATAAATTTTCTGAATTCTAGGACGAACTGCACACCTGGAATAATGATACGCCTTGAGAAGATCCTCCTGACAAGAAACTGGTACAACCATCTGATTCTGAAAACACAAAACTGAATCTCCATTCATTTGCGAACCCTCATTGGTCTCCCCACCATTGAGTCTCGACCCCATGGTCACACACTCAGAATTAGATATCTGTGCCTCTTTAACCAGGCCATCCAAGTTAGGAATCAACAAAACTAGAAAAAAGACCACTCTATTGCCCTAGTCCTCATATTCCAACCACATATCAACTATAACCAACATCAACTACCATTGGTTTGATGCCTGTTGTACCACCTGAGCATATGATTTTCTACATAATGCATCTGCCACCAAATTTCCCTTACTCGATGTGTACATCAAGTCGAAATCAAACATCTGGAGATATTCCATCCATATCCTTTCCTAAAGTTCAAAACCCTTTGTGAGATAATATGTTTCAAGATCTTATGATCTGTATATACAGTAAATTTCTCACTGAAGAGATAATGATGCCATACTTTCAATGCATGGACCACTAGTGCCAACTCCAAGTCATGAGTTGGGTAGTTATTCTCATGCACTCTCAACTTCCATGAGCCATACACAACCAAATTATTCCCTTTCACAAGAAAACGCCACAAACTTGATCCTAATGCATCACAATACACCACGTACCCTTTTCATGATTGTAGGAAAACTAAGATTTGTGATTATGTAGGGAGACCCTTTATCTCTTTGAAACACTACTGAAACTGTTAATTTCACTGGAATGGAACATTATTTCTTGTCAAAACTATCATCGGTGAAGCCTAACGTGAAAAATCATGAACAAAACGCCGATAATACCCAGCTAGACCAAGAACACTCCGTTTCTCAATCACATTCTTTGGTGTTTCCCAAGACATGAGAACCTATATCTTTTCCAGATCCACTGAAACACCTCTTTTAGAAATCACATGGCCATGAAAACAAACTTCCTATATCTTAAAGTCACACTTTGACAATTTGGCATACAACCAATGATCCCTCAAGATCCCCAGCACTGTCGGTAGGTGCTGCTCATGCTCCACCCTTGTCTTTTAATACACCAAAATATCGTCTACAAACACCACCACAAATGAATCCAAACATCTCTGAAATATCCGAGTCATCAATTCCATAAACACCGCTGGTGAATTCGTTAGACCAAAGGGAATAACCACATATTCATAATGTCCATATCTACTTCTGGAAGCTGTTTTAAGAATATCCTCCTTCCTCACCTGCAATTGATGATATCCCGTCCTCAGGTCGATCTTGGAGAAACACTGGGCTCCCCTCAACTAGTGGAAAAAATAATCAATTCATGGAAGTGGATATCTATTCTTTATCGTAACATGGTTAAGTCAACGATAATCAAAATAGAGACTCAAATTTCCATCTTCCTTTTTCACAAACAACACCGGCGCTGCCCATGGAGACGTACTAGGATGGATTAACCCTTTGTTTTCTAACTCTTCCAACTGAATACTTAATTCCTACAATTCAGCTGGTGCCATCTGATAATATTGAAGTGAGATATGACTGGTCCCCGGAAGAAGATCAATTGTAAACTCCACTTCTCTTACGGGAGGAAACACAATGAATTCTTAAGGAAAAACATCCATGAACTCATCCACAACTACCGGAAGAACACTCTTCCCAACACCGTCTATCGATTCCAACGACAACGACGCCAAATGATATGATAATGTACCCACTGTCGGTTCTAACAAACCCATTGCACCATGCCTTTCATGCTTCTCTCCTATAAAGAGAAGTCTAACACCATCGTGTGTCGTAACATCCATTTTCTACGCATTATAGTAAATGTGGGTCTTAAAATCCACTAGCCAATCCATTCCCAGGATTACATCATACCCATCCATATAAAGCATTGAGAAATTCCACACTATCTCAACCTCAGCCACAATGATACAACATTCTCTATACAAGAAGGCTCAACACTCTCTTCGACCTAGAGGAGTTTGATGTTTCAAAACTGAGGGCAACATTTCTACCCTTTAACCCAGCAAATCAACCACACGTGCAACAATAAAAGAGTGTGAACCAACCGTATCAAACAACACTTTATTCAAGGTTGAATTTAAAAGAATTTTACCTCGCACCTTGGATGGTCATGACTGATCAACCACCACAACCTATTCAGCTCCAAACACATGTTTGCTTGCCACACTCTACTCTTTATTGCTTTGCTGAGGCATCGTGGTATTCCAAGAATCAACATAACCCACTTTACTCTACTGACAAGGGGTATGCTGCTGCCCCCATCTTGTCAAACCATATGACGTCTACGATCCATGAGGAGTGTCACATGCACCCGACCTTGGAGCATTCGGACAATAATGCTACAGATGACCCATCTGCTTACAATTATGACATGATTGAGGTTGTGACGTACAATCCTACTTGATGTGGCTTATCGAACCACACTGAAAGCATCCCAGCTTGCTCTGGGGATTCGGAGGAAGATTTACCGATCCAGCCATTGGATTATAAGCCATATTCCCACCCTGAGAATAAGTGTCCCTCTTCCGTTTGAATCCAGCGTTATAGTTCCCACTTTTCCCCATGGGTACCACCATTCTTCCTCCACCCGGAGCACCCAACATATCCCGCTCAACCACCGAGGCTCTATTAAAAATCTTTGTGTAATCATCTATACACAGCACCAATATCTTTGAATGGATTTCTTTCCTTATCCCCACTTCAATGATCCTTGCCATCAATGATGTGCTACCCGCCACCTTGGGTGCAAACCGTAGTATGTTCATGAACTTAGCTGCATACTCTGTCACAGACATAATCTCTTGCTTCAAACTGAATAAATCCGTGGTATGATGAATTCTCAACGTATGTGGGTAGAATTATTTGTTAAAAAATTCCTCAAAGCCTTCTCATATCATACCCTGGTCCATCCCCACTTGGAATAGCAACTCCCACCACTGAAGGGAAAGATATTCCAACATATATGTGGCCAACTTCACTTTCAGATCTACCGGCGTTCCTAAGAACTCAAAGATCTTGTTCATTCTATTAAACCATGCTTCTGCCCTTTCTGACTCTAAATCAACCCTGAAGATGGTTGGATACTACCTTTGAAACTGAACAACATGATCAATATTCCTTGGTTCATCTGTATTATTTCCACAACCCAGAGACTGGAAAGCTTGCACTATAATTTGCACTAGATTCTGGTTCACCGAAGGCTCAGGTGCAACCACATTCTCAGAAGCCTCCTCAGGTTGGTCTCTAAAATGCCTACCTAGTGCTATTTCTATCAATAGAAAACAAACAACCATGATTCTCACTTCCATTGACATCAAGAAGTCTCATTTCAAATCACATTACATAGCATTATCACAATAAGGCTTTCCACCAGTTCACATTTTCCACATGTTCCATGTTTCATCATTTTGAAATCCATAACATTTTCAAAATACCAAATTTATTTACATTACAGTTTCACACATAAACCATTTCATAATTCATCCCATAGATCATTATACTCCAATGAAATATGCATCCTAGTTGGAATTCATTTCTACCATGCATGCCATGCTCATCTCATTGGCTACACCCACGACAATGAGATATCCAATTCCTATAAGTGTCTCCAAAAAACTTATGTACCCAACTCCCTGGTAACTTGAATTTCAGAATAAAAGGGTTAGCTACGTCCTTTTATGCTATACATTCCAAGTTCCAACATTCCTACGCCTTTCTACCATCCCGACTCAAGGAATGTAACACAATGAATATCAACACCATATCTGATAATGAACTCCAAAGGGCCCAAAAAACTAATACCACTTATAACACCCTGCCCCTAACTCATTGTATTTAGGAGGAGGTGAGGGTTACATGTCCTTAAACGGTGTTCCCAAGGCACCAAATGTAACACCCCGACCCCAGTTACCCAGAGTCGGTGCATTATTTTCGTAACATTGGCATGATCAAAAAAGATCAAGTCTCGAAAGAATGATTAGTTTAGTAGCCTTGGAAACACTAGATACATTCATAAACATTACATTATATCATAAAATGAAAAACTAAAATAACATGGTCTCCATAGTCCACACTCATATCCCCTTCTAACTATCCCAGCAGGTCATTCATAAAAAACTTCTTCACATCCTGGAAAAATTAAAACATTGAAAGGGGTGAGCTCAGATGCTTAGTAAGGATAACAATATAGCAGAATCTTTCATAAATAAACATAAACATTTAAGGAAATGTATATCTAAAACAAAAACCTTTTAAACTTGAACATCAAAATAATATGGCAAAAGTAAAATGAAATAATTCCATTTACTTATTCACATGGATATTCTACTGGTCAAATAATCACATGCAATATCAATAACCACTTTCATAATGATGGAATGCATAATGTCAGACTATCATAACCATGTAGCCAAGGCCTCGTGCCATGACCAAAAATAAGATTTTTTCAAGGCCTCATGGAAAGACACTAGTTTGTCTCATGAGATCTTCCGATGCATTGAGGAGCTATAGCGGGCTCCACCCGTCACTCATTATGTCCAATTCATTCCTCATAAGAATAGGTTTAAACATATCATAAACCACAACATAATTGTATCACATAAAAAATGCATAAGGAAAACATAACATTTCCACATTTCAATAACTAGATATCAATAAAACACATTGATATAATAAAAACACTTTCAAAACCATTTTCAATACCAAAATAAAATAAAATTAAAACTTTGTATTTATTTTTCATTTTAAAAAAAAGTTATGGATTGTAGAGGAAGCCAAAACATAAATAATGGTCATGGAGGCAGAGAAGTCATTGCCGCTGCATACGTATGAAAAAAAACATTCCCTTTTGTTGTTTAGTAAAACAATTCGTATAAAAAATATTCGTTTTGAATAAACGTAAAAGTCAAAGGGGTTTATACACCGTATACAAGAAAGTGGTGTATAACATAAAATACGCCTCAATGAAAAGAGATTGAGACGAATTCCTTACCAAGATCATTTTTTTAAATAAAATAGATCTATTATGTGTATTCAATGTTTGTATACATAAGGAAACTATAAATACAATATAGGACATAATAATATCATAACATAATTTGAAAGTAGGAGATTATCCCAAAGAATGGAAATTGGGTTAAGAAGTTCCCTTACAAAGATCATTTTTCTAAATAAAAATAGATCTATTATGTGTATTCACTATAAATACACATAATGCAAGTATAAATACAAGATATGACATAATAATATCATGACATAATTTTAAAGTAGGAGATTAACCCAAAGAACAGAAATTGTGTTAAGAATTTCCCTTACCTCGTGTCTGACTTGACTCGATCGTTCTTTAACCTCCTTTTAAACGGGTAACTCTTTTTGATTTGATCTCAAAGGCTTCCTTGGAAGACATATGCCCAAGGTGAGGCTTCTAGGAGTATTATTTGGATGTGGAGAGACAAAATGGGCAGGGGTTGGCAAATCCAAAGGCTGGAGAGGCGTGGGTAAGGTGGTAGAGGTGGGGGCCTTTTATAAGAGGAGAGGAGGGGCACTCTTGGAATGTTATAAAAGGTTACTTTATCATAAAATGATCATCTGATTTAAAAGGTCCCAAAATTATATATTTATAGGATAAGGTGATAATAGTTCGAAATCCACCCATCCAATATGTTTTTGACATGTTTAGGTATTAGATTTTACATTATCTTTTCATTTTATTTAAATCGTTAAATAATGAGGTAATCCCTGCATCATCGTGGTGTCATAAATAATTTAATTTCTTTAATGTATAAAAATAATAAAAAAAATATCATGATGTAGTAAATCGTTTTATCTTTCTAATGAATATTTATAGTAAAAAATATGACTTGAATAACCCATTTTAAAAATTGTTTTAGTAAAACAACTCATGTTTGTGAAATTATTATTTTAACATTAAATAATAAGTTTTTAATGTCATTTTCCTACCAAAGTGGCTCCATGGGGTCCAAAAGATGATCCATGGATTTTATTGGTCGGCCATGACTCATCCAATAGTGGTAGGACATGTTTCAAGGTCATTTCATATTATTATTACATTATCTTTACCTTAAATTTCACTAATTACATTTAATCGCAATTAATAAAACATAAAAGTTACTATTCAAAAAAAATTATTTTAATCCCATTGAACCACATTTTACATCCTAATGACAACCATGTATTTTGGATTTTTGAAATTCAATTAATAGAAGCGGTAAAATTTCATTTAAACAAAAAATCAGTTTTTTAACTACCACTTAGTGGTTTCACTATTCATCAAAAATTGAAGTTTTTCAGAACAATGCCAAAATTTCACCCTATGCTATAATTGATATTCCTAATTAAAAAATGATTTCTATTTTTCAAAATTAGAAACATATAAGTTTCATAAATTAATTTTATAATTAATTCCCACTGTCACAAAAAATAGCGTGTTTTTAAGAAATAATATATATCAAAAGATTGACAATTGTTCATGTCCAATTTCAATGTTAAATTAATTATAATGAATACCATTGGATAAAATGGTAAAAATATATTCTAATTATACATTAACACAACTAAATAGTATAATTTATCACTATAATATATTTTGTTTAAAAAATTTGTTTTAAGTATTTTTCACTATTCATAAAAAATTGGAAGTTCTCAGAAAATTTCAAAAAATTAAACTTAGGTTAATTTCGATATTACAAATAAAAAAATGAAGTCCATTTTGAAATATAAAATTTCTATAATTTTAAAAAGTGGGTATTACTATTCATAACGACTACTTTGATTAGTCGCGGTGTGTTAGAACTCGAAATTGTATACAATGCAAGCTATTGCATTATTGAAAGAGAAGTGTATCATGGATGCTCGGGGTGTTACATTCTCCCCTCCTTCAATAAATTGTGTCCTCGGAATTTGAAATTTTTCCTTTGAAAATAAAAAATTGAAAATAGAAAATACCTTTGTGGAAAACCCACATAAAAAATAGGGTTAATAAAAATATAACATTAAAAGAAAGAAAGGGAGGTACAAAGGTCACCTGAGATAGACCATACTAGGAATATATGAAAATATGGATATAGAGGAAAAAACCCAACAATGTCTGATGGAGAGTTGTAGAAAATTGGATTAAGAGAAAGTTAACCACAAGAAAATCACAAACTTGTGTTTGGTTAAATGGCCATTGAATCCCCAGTTGGAAAATTTAACCGACAACGTTTTTTAAGTTACCTTTAATAATGTTGAGGAATTTATTTAAAGATTTACTAAGAACGTAATGAAATATACTTACTTGTCATGTATGATTTCATTCTTTAATAAATTTTTACCGCGAACCCATCTTTCACTCCAAATGGTAACAGAACTCAAAAATATTCTATTTATCATAATTTTATAAGGTTCCAAATATTACCACATACCATTTAGATTAGGAAAACTATTTTGTAACAACCAGGGACTTCCTGTAGGCTAGTGGTAGGTAATAAAGGCCTATCGCTCTGTGGTTGTAGGTTCGATTTCTGCAGCTTTTTCCGACGCGACGGGTTATCCCACCACCTATATGTTGTCCTTTTCCTAAAACTATAGTATTATAATATTCCAAAAATAATATTCACAAATGTTTTAAAATTATAGAATACTATCCAAATTTCAACTTAATTCATTACAACCTTTATAGTTATCCAAAATACCTCTATCCAGACTTTCCCTAAAAGGTCTCTAAATTCCAAAATCAATTTTAACATTAGATTCCCCAAACAAAGTAATGTTTATCTTATTGTCACATACTAAAAATATGATTACCTTCATCATATTAAATCACTAATGAAAACAAAAAGTACTGTAGTACAATCCTTATATATATATATCTCATTATCCATATAACCAGAATATAATCATTGAGTCCAAAAGCACCAATACATTATTTATTCCACTTCAACTGTAGTAACAAAATAAGATTGTCCTTGACCCCTTGGCCTTTTCTGAGGTAAGTTTCCATGACGCTTAGGAAATTCATTTGCATAATGCCCCATTTCCCTAAAATTGTAGCATTCAACATTGATAGACTCTTTCTTTCCCTTGCAATCATGAGCCCAGTGACCTTTTTCTACACATTTATAACAAACTCCAATTCCTTTTAGACATGTACCGGGGTGATTATTCCCACAATTATTGCATAATAGAAAATCCTTCTTTCCCTTTTTACTTTAATCTATCTCTTGTTCCACCATTATCTTCTTCTCTTGCTTTACTTTATTGTCATAAGATTTAGAGAATTCATTTTCTGTCTTGATAGCACATGAGACAATATCTTCGTACGACAAGAAGGTTTGTGAGACTAATTCTTGACGGAGAAATGGTGTTAACCCATCAAAGAAATGATCGATCTTACTTATTGGGTTACGTATATAATCTGCAGCATGCCTTGCTATCCTTGTAATGTTGGCCTCATACTTTGCGACATTCTCATCTTCCTTGTGTCTAAGACTCAGAAATTGCCTTTCCATATCTGCTCGATGGTCACGAGGAAATTATTTTTCTAAGAAAAGATCATTTAACTCTCTCCATTCCATACTTGATACTTCTTCATCTTCCATTTTATTTTGAATCAATGACCACCATTGATCAGCATCTCCAGTGAGGCGGTAATCTTCCATGATAACCTTTTCCCTTTCACTACTCATCAAGGAATGGAATATTTTCTCTAAGGATTTTATCCATTGCTCAGCTAATAATGGATTTTTACCCCCATTAAATTTTGGTAGTTGTCTCCTCATGAAGCGGTCTAACATTGATCCTCCATGTTACGGATGAGGTTGCTCCATATGAGTAAGGTTATTATTCATAACCTGAGTGAGTTTCCCCAATATGGTAATAAGCTGATCAGCACCAGTTGTATCACCAACTCCATTTTAATTATCTTGAGCACGAGGGAAATCCCTACATGGAGTGCATGTATTGATACAGTTTCCATTCCTTCCACTAGGCTCCATTTCTAAACAATGTCACAAACTAGATTAGTTTATGAATCAAAATACGTAATTCCATACTTGTAAAAAAATTAACATAAATTGAACAGTTTATGGATATAATCTCTAATCATAAAAGGAAATGTTTTCTTTGAGAAAGTATATACTCATAAACCCTTAATAATGGTTTTTAAAGAAGATGAGAATTATCCTAAGCATATCCCACGGGAGTGTCGTAACTAAGAGTGCATCATGGCCTATTGTGGGAGTATCCCAATAAAATCATATAAATTGATATATTGGGTTCATACTATCCATGTAAGGAATGAAAGTTACATGAATCATTTAATATCCTTAAAAGAGTTAGATTCATGATATTTCATGAAAAATGTAAATATATGGACCTTGAAAAAGATTTTAGGGGTATAACCAAACACGAGTCTCAAAGAAGGAAAGTTGAGACAAAACATTTTACTGATTTGGTAACATTTGGAACATAAAACCAATGAAAAATGGATCATAAAATGGGAATTTGAAAAAAATTGAATTCATGTATTATATTATTACAGTAAAATCATGGTATTTACACACACCACACAAAATTAATGAGTACTAAACATAACATGTATCTCACAGAAATTATAAATGAGATGAAATTCCATTTCCCTCTGTCTTGAATCTCTCTGTACACATACAAGATTTCTATGTAATAACTATAATGTTTTTATACATAATTTATAGGATAATATTATCATATATATTACCATATATGGTTTTATTATGATATTATATTACAAGCATGTTAATGACCCTATGTTAGGGTTTCACTTCAGGAAATATTCAATTTCTTCTTCGCATGTGTCTTAAATTAGTTTATTGTTGGTATTTATACATCTATCATTATTAAATAATATAGATAATGATATAAATATCATGTATATCCATTATATTTATATTATAATAATATATATCATATTGATGTAAGAAATGCAATACACCTTTCATAGAGATGGTAAGCCCAACGTATGCATGAAAGTGGTTTCCGTATTTATTATCGTATTTAATGAAAGGAAGAAGATGAATTATATATATATATATATATTTATTAAATTAGAATTCAAATATTATATATAACATATAATTTTACAAAACCCATTCTAAATACATTCCATGTGGTGTTTGAATGAATCAAATTTCTTTGAGGGGGAAGTAGTCCACTCTTCCTCAAACAAGATTATTGAATTTACCCCAAATGGGATATAAAAGATTATGTGTTTCAAAAATAAATAAATAATATTAAATACATAATATATATTATATATAACATATATAATTTTTTCCCATCATAATGTCTACCATGATGGGTGGTAATGGGGAAATGAATAATAATTATTTTGTGAGGTAGTAGTTCGTCATGCATAGAAACAGTATGTTCGATATCCATTAGATGGTGGTGTGCATAATTTTAGGTCTAAATATATGCAAATAAATGGAATATTATATTTATTATACTATTTTTTACCCAATAATGTAATAAAGAGAGTGGGGTGGGTGAAAAACAAAATAAAGGAAAGGAGTTTGAGAGAGGGCGTTATCTCTAAATCGGGTAACTCATTTTGGTTTGTGCCAAAAGTATTCCATGAGAGGATTTCATACCAAATTGAGGATTTGACGATTAATTGAGTATTTTTGGAATAGTATTTTGGAATATTATAGCCAAACATAAAAGGTTTGAGAGGTGTGGGGAATGGGTAGAGGCGGTGGAATTTTACAGTAGAGGAGGAGTTGAACTCATGTAAATATTTTAAGAGGGAATTCCATCCACATTTTAAATATATAATGTTTATCCAATAATGTAAAAAGGTGTAGAAAATTGATTTTAGGGTCCAAATATGTACATTAAATGGGTTTTGGACAAGTGCATAGGTCGTTTTGGGTATTAAATTTAAGGTTTAGTACATTATTAACCAAATTTTAATCTTAAATAATGTGTTGAATTTTAATTAATTTCACTAATATTTTTGGTAAAAATAATTGTTTAAATTATAATAAATTATAATTTATTCTGATTAAAAATATTTAATCCATTTTCCAAAATTATAATCTCATAATTTATAGAAATTAATTTAAAACTAATCCCACTATCGGGACCACACTGCAGGGTTTTAAAGTAAAACTTTTCAAAATATTGCTACATTTTTATATCCAATTTCTAGGTGAAATTGGTTCTAACGACCAACATTGTAAAAATCAGTGAAACTATTATCTAAATAAAATATTAATCCATATAATAATATAATTTATTCTTAAAAATAAATTATATTAAAATTAGTTTTGAAATAAAATCTAGTATTTTTAACTATTCACTAAAAGATGATTTCTTTATAAAATACTAAAAAATTATCCTAACTTATTTTTTTAAATTTTTCACTTCTAAAGATAATGTTTATTTTGAAATAATATATTTATTAAAGTTTCAAAAAATTGGATTTAAAATGGGTTCTCCATCAGAAGGTAATAAAATATTCCTTAAAAATATAGATTTTTTAAGAATAACATTCGGTTTGTCCATATGTTATGTCTATTGAATATATTTGATAAATATAAAAAATATTTTACTTAATATATAACATAATTATTAACATAATATCACTTAAAAATTTTAATTAGTATAATTTTGTTTTTCTAAAATAACTTTTTGACTATGACAATATATTCCCTTATATTAAACTAAATTTTATATTAATAAATTGGTAACATTTGAATTCATCTTATATTTTTGTGCACCTCATATTTTTCTAATTTAAACAATACTATTCATATCAATAAAATTAATTTCTAGGTTATATTCTATTATAATAATGTTTTTAATAATATATAATTGTTATGTTACACTTAGTCTTATGTGTTACATAAGTCATCAGGGAAGGTCAATCATTCTTTAATGTATTCTAACCTTGTTGTTCTATGTAATGTATACTAACATAGGATTGAGTTTAACATGGTCCAAGTTATCTCTATTTTAAAAGAATTTTGGGCTTAGTAAAAATCAATTTTTAGTGTTTCATGAACAAAAGAATATAATAACATTAAATTAATTAGAAAAACAATTCACCAAAATATTAGGGTGTTACAATCTACAACACATAAAAGGAATTTATCCCCAAAAATTTATCTAGGTTATAAAAGGTTTAATAAATTAACGTTTTATTCACAGAAACACACATAATAAAAATGTATACAAAACATTCCCTTAAAAATTGAAATTTGGAACCATGACTACTACCCAATGTAACATATAACTTTGTTTCCACATATGGGAACATAAGTTGTGAGTGAAGGTTTGACATGGAGAAAAAACATAAATATTTACATGTAGTGATTGAGGTTATAAATAAAAAACAATTGAATGATTAGAGGAATGTTGAGGGCCTCAACAAAAATTAAGGTATTAGGAAAATATTTTCTTGATCACTTTCAGAACAATGAGTAATTATTGAGAAATTTATATAAAAAATATTTCACGCTTGGGTTGTGATTTGAAAAATTTATAATATATCAATTAACTCATTGATTAAATTTCTATGAATTAATTATGATGAATAAAGAACTAAAAAATGATTTAATGGATCTTAAGGACCATAAAATAATAATAAGTATAAATATTAAAAAATCACCATGGATTAATCTATAAAAATAAAAAGAAACACAACTATTTGATAATAAATTTTTATTCAAAAAAATAATAATTATACATTATTAATGACAACATATAGGCTAGTCATAGGCATACAACCCTTATGATTCTTTAGTTATGGGTTTAGGACCCATTCTACTTTAGAATGTGATTACTTATCCCCTGACATACATTATGACCATTTTTTAACCAAAAACTATGTTATATAAGATATAAGTCTTTGAAAAAATTTTAATCATTTATTAGCCTTTTAACCAAACAAATAATAAGTGCACAAATACTTTCTATGATGTTGAAATTAAACATTTGATGAATAGTTAAACTTATAACCCTTCTCAAAGATGAAAAATAAAAAACCATAGAACGAGTGTCAAAAAATCATATTAATATTGATTCCACTGTATATAAAAATGTATCCCTCGCTTGTCACATTCCAAACATGTGAATACCCTCATCATATATTCTCACAAGTTACAAAAAACAATTTTGTAAAACATACATGCTTCCTCATTCCAAAGTATATCATATTTACTCCCTAAATCATAAAATTTTGCAAACTTCATCAATGATGAATAAACCACCAATAAACAAGTCCTTACTTAGTTACATGGTAATCAATACATTCCAATTTACTTATTCATATCCCATGCATTTTTATCCATAAAACATTATATTATCTTAAATAACATATTAATGGTTTCCTTCCCATAGTCAAAATATCATATTGTCATTAAATCACTTCACCAGTCCAATATAAAAATGTAAATACTAAGGGAAAAAGTACATGTAGAACAATCCTTTTATATTTCATCATTGGAAAATTGTTAATCTAAATACATAAACACTTCGATTACTTCATCCTTAATCCATTAATAAAAATACTTCTTCACTTTAACATTTCTTATATAGTCTCATCATCATCCACAATGTAACCAATACTCTCACTACCTTTCTGATTCTCTTTAGAAACATTCCCCTTGGGACATTAGGTTTCAAAATGACAATTTTATCCACAAAAAAATTTAACCTTCAATAATGACTTAGGGAACCCAAAATTCCCATCCATTTTGTTAACTAAACTCTTCATTTTTCCATTGTTGTCACTTTCCTTGTGTCCTTATTTTCTTATGTCAAAACACCTTCTTGTCCCTCTAATACATTCACTTATGTGATTCTTTTCACATTCTTAACATATAAGAAATCATAAATTTTTTATTCCAATGTATCCATTACCTAGACTCTTAGTTAACTCTTTATTTCTATTCCTTGGTGATTGTAAGAGTTGGTTAATGTAAACTTTGTTAATCATGTTTCATGAAAACTAATTAGGCATGATCACAACATCTTTAGCTCCAGTGATCATCCATCTTTATTTCACTTAAAAAAATCTTCCATCACATTCAACATTAATCCATTCCCTTCTTATTCCCACTATTATCTAAAAGTAGAATCATAGTAAGAGCATTACTTATCAATGTAGAGAAGAACATATACATGAAATGAGTTACTTATAGGATTCCAAAATCATGACACCATCCATAATCTATGACACCTTAGGTTTATCCTAGGTTATTCATAGAAAACATATATTGAAATCATTCATGATGGTTCAAGAAGTGTTTGTGAATTCCCAATGAATATCCCCAGGGAGCGTCAAACCAGGTGTGAAGCAAGGCCCGTTGTCGTGTACCATATTACCTAGACCAATCTTAGAACATCTTATTAGTGTTGATTACACTAGGTAAATCTATTCTAGAGAAAGGGAAACTTTTAGTATCTAGAAATGGATTTATTTCTAGGAAACCACTCACTCTATCCTACACAAAAATTCCAATACATTTTCCTAAATTTTAACTCATCCTTATACCTATCCTTAGATACATCCCTGGAGATATCCTAAGAAATATACCTTGAGATCTCCATAAAGTTATATAATCCCAGATTCCAAAGGTTAACTCTAAAACTGCTCATATACCTACTATAGTGACCCTCTCATTTGAAACATTAACATGACATTAATTTTACAGAATACAAAAACATTATACAAAAATACCCACAAAGACCATAGTTAGTATTGTGCCTTTGGAAACATAGAAACATAAACACTGCTACATATGTGATATAGATAATCACCCACTAGTTTCTTCTTGACTAGCACCCTTTATAGACATATTAAACATATTACATGCCATCATAACCAGGGGAAATGAAATATAGATAGATTAAGATCAAACTCTCAGTAAGGGTAATAAAGAGAGACATATAAGTATAATCATGAGTGTTTGGGAATGATAATGTGATCATGAAAATAGAAGATCATACCCTGAATATCAATGATCATAATGGAGTTCAAGATATAAATATTGGTTCTTTATTATACATTAATCACAACGAAATAGAAATCATAAACCAAGAAATCATAACGTTGGAATAAAACATGGAATTATGGAAATCACATTAGTATATAATGATTTCCATAGTTTCCAAGGTATCAATTCCAAGTCCATATTAGTACTATGGTTTCACTCCCTATACCATCATAGTAGTCATAGTTTACTCTCATGTCCATCATAGATGAATTATTTTACTCGTCGTACCATCTTAGAAGTCATGGTTAACCGCTATGGTCATCATTGTAGTCAAGGTTAACTCCCAATACTGTCATATTTTATCTCATGGTATATAAAACTTTATCCAATTAATTAGAGGGATATATAGGTCCCACCCATAAAATAATGAAATCATATATACATGTCCCACAAGATCACAAATAAACATATCATAACCCCTGAAATTAAATCTGTATCATAAACATGTAAACATATCACAACCTTTAAAAAATTGTAGGTTTCATAATAATTTCATAAAAATAATAACTCATAATAGTGTAATGCATTTTATATACATGTTACACATTAAATAGAAATGGGTTTCATAATGTCCATGGCATTAACAATAACCCATTCATATAAAAGATATGAACGAATCCTTTAGATTGGAATGAGTCACATCAATAGATTTCATATTATAAGGATAATACTTTTGAAATATATATTTAAAAAAAATTTCTTTAGGAAATTATCTTTTCTTGTTTGAAAATGTATTCTTAATAAATAAAACCCTTTGAAAATCCATTTTCCTAAAAAATATCAAAAAAACATAAAAATAAGGAATGAAATCATTTGAATGAGTTTTTTCGTTGAAAACATATAAAATAATATTCAAAAAAATTTAAAAAATGTTTTCATTGAAAAAACTTTGAAAAATAATTCGATGATCTTGAAAATGTTTTTAAAACCATTGTACATGATAGCTTATATAAGAAGATTAAAGATATTTTGAAAACCATTTTTCTTGAAAACATAAAAAAGAAGATTGAAAAATTATTGATAATATTTTCTCTTGAAAATCTCAAATAAAAATAGTTTCTCAAATGTTAACATTTTAAAAATAAAAAATTTTCTTCAAAGAAATGAATAAAATAAATCTGTATATGTCGTACAAAGTTAGAAGAACATACCATTTTCACGGTAAAGAGGATAGAAAATTTCCTTTTCTAAAATCGACAAGAATATTAACTTGAATATACTTCTAAAAGACAGAAAGGGTAAAAATTTATTTTA
The DNA here is from genome assembly GCA_963277665.1 of Viscum album. Lineage (NCBI taxonomy): Eukaryota > Viridiplantae > Streptophyta > Magnoliopsida > Santalales > Viscaceae > Viscum > Viscum album. The sequence continues at coordinate 1,178,482,034 of OY728139.1, forward strand.
CACCTTATAGGATAATGGTATAATATTATTAGAAACCATTTTTAGAAAACATCGATTTCCTACCGAAGAAAGGTTAATGTTGAGATTTTCTAAAAAAAAATATTAACTATCTTATGTAACAAAGAGTAGAATATGGTACCAATACCTTATTATATAATTAAATAATGTAGAAGAATGAAACTTAAAATTATTCATGAGATATTGATCACATGATTTCATCAAAGGAAGCATAAACATAAACAATCTCAAAAATCAATGAGATTGTCTTAGTATACTCTTATAACTTGGTATCTTGGGTTTATACTATTTATGTAAGGAGCTTAAATTAAACGAATAATATAATATCATGAAATTTTTTAAATTCATGATATTTCATGAAAAGAAGAAATATATGGACCTTGAAAAAGAGTTTCAGTGCATAACAAAACACGTGTCTTAATGAAGGAAAATTGAGAGAAAACATTTTACTGATTTGGTAAATTTTATAACATAAAAACCATGAAAGAATAATAATATCTAGGAGATGTGAATACCCCAAAATTTATTTATGATATTATTAGAATAAAATCTTGTGCAGTACATACACCACAGAGAATGAAAGAGTGGTGAACATAACATGTATCTCATTGAAATTAATGGTAAGATTTTATTCGATTTACCGTATTTCTTGACACTCTTCATACTAATACAAGATTCCCGTATAAGAAATATAAGTTTATTATATATATTTTACCAAATTGTTTCTACAATATATTTCCATATATGGTTTTTATGGTCTTATATTATGTGCCTGTTAACGATCCTATGTTAAGGTTTCACGTCACGTAATATTCACTTCGTTTTTTTCATGTGTCTTAACATGTTATATAGTTAGAACTTATACATATAACATGATTAAATAATTCATAAAAAAATATAAATATCATGTATATCTATTATATTTATATTATAATAATCTATACCATAATGATGTTTGAAATGGAATACACTATTCGTTGAGACAGTAAGTAGTACATACGCATGAATGATGTTTCAGTCTTGAATGGTGTATTGAAAGAATGAAAGAAAATGACACATATATATAATTCAAATAGTATTATTATATTATATATATCATATAATTTAACTAAACCCATATTTAATAAATTCAATGTGATGTGTGACTGAATAACATCACTTTGAGGGGCGGTAGTCCACATTTTCTCAAGCAAGATTATCATAATAACACCAAATCAAAAGATAAAAGATATATGTTTTCAGAATAATTAAAGAATATTAAATATATAATATATAACATATATAACATATATAATTATTTTTTTCTATAATCATGGTTACCATGAATGGAAGTGACATAGAAATGAACAATCTTCGTTTCGTTTGGTAGTAGTTCACCATAGATAGAATAAACATGTTCGATATCCATTAGATGGAGGTGTGTGTACATTTTTGATGAAATATATTCATAATAACATACAAATATATGTATGATATTGTTTATTTTACAAAATAATGGAGAATGATAGTGGTGGTGTGAATAAGGGAAATAAACAAAAAGAGCTTGAGAGAAGATGTTACCTCTAAATCGGGTAACTACTTTTGGATTGTGCCAAAAGGATTCATTGAGGTGATTTCATCATAAAATGAGAAATATATATATAAGAGATGTTTTTTTGGATTCTATTTTGAAATATATTTTTATAAATTAAATATTTTATAGGTTTTAAGAATGTATATAGTTGGTGGCCTTTATAGTAGAATAGGAGGGACACTCTTTTAAATATTTTGAGTGAGAATTCCACCCATGTTTTTCATATTGAAACTAGTTAAAATAGTGGATCAAGGTAGATAAAATTTATTATAAGATCTAAATATGGATATAAAATGGGGTTTGGACAAGTGTGTAGGTTGTTTTGGGTGTTAAATTTAAGGTTTGGTACACTATTAACTTAATGTTTTTCTTAACCAATGTAATTAATTTTGTTTTAAAAAATGAACTTAATAGACATTATAGGTTATTATGACTCCAAATATGGAATCCATTTTCCATATTATAATCACATAAGTGGAAGAAATTAATTTAAAATTATTCCTTCTGTCTGGATGACACTATGGGGTTTTAAAGTAATACTGATCAAAATGTTGGAAAGTTGTTATATCAAATTTCAATATATAATTAGTTCCAATGACCAAAATTGTATTAATTTGTGAAAATATTATATTAATAATCTATTTAACCATTTAATAATATAATTTATCAATATAAAAAAATTATATTAAAATGAATTTTTGAAATAAAATCTAATATTTTTAACAATTCATTAAAAGTTGAAACCTTTTTAAAAAAATAGAAAATATTAATCATAACCTAATATTTATATGTTTAAAATAGAAATATAATTTTTTTTGATATATTAAATCTATAAAAGTTCAAAAAATTTATTTAAAAAGTGTTTTCCATTAAAAGTGTAAAACTACCTTAATGAAAATATTGTTTTTTAAGCATACAATTAGATTTTTTTCTTATATTACATCTATATAATCATTATAAAAAATATAAAAAATATTTTAGTGAATATGTAACATAGTTATTAAATTATTATCAGTTACAAATTTTAATTGGTTTAATTTTACTTAGTAAATATTTCTTTGTAACTATGATAATATTTTGGCTTATATTCAATCAGGTTTCATTTTCATTAATTAGCAACATATGAATTCATATTTTTTTATGAACATTGAATATTTTCGTAATTTTTTTAATACTATTCATAACAATAAACTTATGGTCTAGGATATATTCAGTTATAATAACATTTTTAATTCTATATTTTAGTTAGGTTATACTCCGTCTTGCATGTTACACATGCCATTGAAGTAGGTCAACCTTGCGTGTAATGTATGATAAACTTGTTATTTTGTTTAATTTACACCAATATGGGATTTCATGTAACATACTCCACGTCTACTCAAGGAAAAAGTAATATTTTACTTAGTGAAATGATATTTTAAGTGTTTTGGGAAGTGAAAAAATATAAAAGGATTCAATTAATTCGAAAACAAATTCACCAAAACCTTGGGGTGTCACATTATTATAATTAGATATCCGAACTGTAGTTTTTATGACTTTTAAATAATTTAATAAAATATTTTTTTATAATGTATAATTTATGTAAATCATGAAACTAGTTATTGTTTATCTTTTTAAAAATATATTAACGACATGATAACATCAAAACAACTCTTCTAATATATCGGTAACATGTCTATGAAATACAAACAATTCATTTATGTCATTAATTATATCTTATTATATTTTTATTAATATTTTTATATCATTTATTTGATATTTCCATTAATTAAACAATTACTACATCATTAATATTCAACACATTAATTAACTTATTTATTCTCCAAAAATTAAAAATAATATACCATAAGGAATAGAATGTTATTAGATTTAAATAACAATTTATAGTTGAATTTATATGATGTATATCCCTATATTAATAATGATATAGTAATTTAAATTTTGAGTAAGTCATTTTTAACTTATCTATAAATAAAATATAATTAATGTATTATTTATATATAAGTAGCTTAAATGATCATGATTTCAGAATAAGGTTGATTTTTGTTGAAACAAACTTATATAATGAAATAAGGCAATGTGGTAGGGTAAATTATAAATATTATAATATTATTTTTACCTTTAAATTCCTAATTTACCCTTAAATGTGCTAAATAAAAAAATTACTAATGTTACTATTCAAAAAAATAATTTAGTCTATCCTATTAGTTTCAAAATATCTTAATAATTACAATTGTGTATGTGTGGGTTTCAAAATTCTATTCATAGGAGTGTATAAATTTTGTTTAACACTAATGTTGTGAGAAGGTGGGTAAAAGATACATTTAAATGTTTAGTATGATTTTATATCTTATTTAAATATAAAATTTGTCCAATGACCTACATTGGATTAATATATATTATTGATATACAATGAATTTAAAAATAAATTTAATATATAATAATTGTTTAAATGAAAATGTCATTTTATTATCTATAATTTAGTATTTTTCAGTATTCCTAAAAAAATGAAACTTTACAACAAAGTACCAAAAATTTCACCCTAAGATAATTTTGATATTAAAAATTAAAAAATAGGTCCATTTGGAAAAATAAAATACATAAATTTTATAATGTGAAAAATACTATTCATAAACACTTTCTAAATGACTAGTTCGGTAGATTATGGTGCACTCAAACTAAGTGTTGTGCACATCACAAGTTATTGAATTTATTTAAAAAGAAAATTATTATGGAATATTGGGGTGTTTCACTCTTCCCTACATCAAAAATATATTCTAAAAAATTCTCGATTATCACTACCAAAAAATATTTAGGTTGTTATTTATCATAAATTAAACAGGTTCCAACATTGCCTCTTCCATTTTATTGTTTCTCCAAATAATCTTTACCAATCATGTCATCTGATTCATCAATCCTTGTTCTTTAGTATCAATAATCTTGATAGTATCTTTACAATAACCCAAATCATGTACCAGTTTTATTTCATTAATGGTGAGTACATACATTGGGTCTGGCATGAATTTCTGTTACAGTGATATGGGGAACACATCATGAAATTTGGAGAGACATGGAGGCATTGACAAATATTATGATACAACTCCAATTCATTCAAAAAATTTAGAAAGGTCTGATGTACCTGGGCCATAATTTTCGTTTTTTACCAAATCATATAACAACCTTCCATGGAGATACCTTCAAGAAAACATGATATCCCATTTGAAATTCCAAATTCTTATTAGATTATTACCATAGATAATTTTACTACATTGTTCTAATTTGAAATGGGTTTGAATAATAATCACATTTTTTTCCATTTAATAAAAAAATTCTAGGCCTACACATTTTCTTCCACTAACATCATCCCAAAAAAGTTGGTTTACAAAATCACTTTCCATATAACACTTAATATGGTGCCATATGATTACTTTAATGGAATATATTGTTATAGGAAAATAATATAATAGGTAAATTCGGATCCCACATTCCCTCAACATCAAGGGAGTATGATTTGAAAATGTCTTATAATGTTTCAGTAGTCATTTCTAATTTTCCATCACTTTGAGGGTGGTAGGAATTGCTCAAATGAAGCTCAATATCTATGCCCAGCCGAAGACCTTTCCAAAACATTGATAAAAAAAATGGATTAGGATTTGAAACAATCGATTGGGTTACACCATAAAAAATGGTTCCCTTAAATATCTATAGTTCAGAGTGCTTCTTGTGTGTATAGAGAAATTGGAGTTATTAAAACCACCTAATAATTCTTTTTTTAGCTTAGTTTTAGAGGGAATATAAAGCCTCTTACCAAATTTCAAAATTACATCTTCATATACAAAGTCAATCAATCTCCCATCAATCACAACATTAATTTTCTTTTGAAATTCATTATCATTAGATGGAGGATGTTTTACACTTCCTAATAGAGATGGTTTGGAAACTATTTGAATATTTAATAATGTTTCCCCATCCATGATAATTATTAGATCCATTTTTTATATATCCATAAAAATAGGATCCCTTTCAATTTTAATTTTTTCCAAAGTCCATGGTCCGACCTATTAAAATCATCCAACACCTTATTTTCCTTCCTTGGGTGGTAGTTTATTGTGAAATAATAATCCTTGAGTAGATCGATCCATCTTCTTTGCATCATATTGAGTTTTTTCTATGAGAAAATATGTTTAAAACACTTTTGATATTTATATATATCACATATTTCACCTTATAGACAATGTATCCATATTTTCATAGAAATAATTAAAGCTGCTAATTGAATATCATGAGTTGGAAAGTTTTATTCTTGAGTTTTTAACTACATGGATTAAAATGCAAAAACTCTATCATTCTGTATAAGGATTTAACCAAGTCTACTCGTTGATGCATCACTATAAATTACAAATCCATCATTTTCATAAGGGAAATTCATGATAGGATCATTGACCAATACTATCATCAATTCATCGAAACATTTATCACACTCTTTTTTCCAAATAAATTTAACCCCATTATGTGTGAGCTTTGTTAACAGGTTATGGAATCGGGAAAAATAATTGATGAAACCCCGATAGTAACATGATAAACCAATGAAACAACATACCTCAATTATGCTCATCGGTGCATGGCATTATTGTATTGCCTTTGTCATTACAGGATGAAAATATATTCTTTCCAATGAGACAATATGGTTATGAAAAGAAATTTTCTTAAATCCAGAATTTACACTTGTTAAATATTCCACATAACTCCTCCATTATGAGAGTCTTAAGAAGGATCTGTATGTGATTCTCATGGTTTTTATATCATTTATAAAACACCATTATATCATCAATGGATAGAATAATAAAATCAGCAACACATTCTGTGAATACTATTTTCATTAGATCCACAAAAACAGAGGGTGATTAAGTCAATCAAAATGTCATTACTATAAATTCATAATTTCCATACCTCATCCAAAAAAATTTCTTCAGAATATATTCCTTCTCTACCCGTAATTGATGATATCGGGAATAAAGGTCAATAATTGAAAAGAATTATGCTCCATGAAGTTGTTCAAATAAATCATTAATGGAAGGTAGATGATACATTTTCATTATTATAATAGCATTTATTTATCTATAATCTATACACTTATTAATATATCCATATTTTTTTAAGAAAAAGAAAATAGAGGCTTCCCATGTGGAAACACTATGGAAAATAAATATCTTTTTACCAAACTCTCTATGTTTTTTATTCAACTCCACTAATTAAAATGTATCCATTATATAGAGAGTATTTGATATTATTCGTATATTAAGAATTAAATCAATATAAAACGAAACTTTATTCTCTAAGAGATGTCTAGGTAAATATTTAGTAAAAACACCAATGTATACCTATAAAATAGGTACATCCCTAATTTGAGAATAAATTTTCTCTTCCATAGATATTTTTTATCTTCCTCCCTAAGAAGTTCATTCAATAATGATATTATGGGTGGATCTAGATAAGAATTAGATGATGATGTTTTTTCTATAATTATAATTTATTCTTTATTCTTCACAAATATGTAACTTACTATTTTTTTGTAATAAATTTTATTATCATAGTTTGAAAGCAATTACATACAAAGGATTATATAATATTCAATGATAATTATGATTATAAGTTTAGCAACTAAATGAAAATTTTGTGCCATAAAGGGTACAAATTGACACATTTTTTGTTGAAAATATACTAACTATAGATGTTTAGACTAACAATTACCTTATTAAATCAAATTGAAAATGTCTAATTTTCATAGAAAATGGGATGATAAAAAATAACACGATGATCCTGAATTAAATAAAGAAATGGATATGTTTTAGTAGACGATTAAAGTGCCTTCCACCATATCATTATGAACTTCAACCTCTGCAGTTGTGATTGTATAAGCTTGGCCTTTCTCTAGTTGTATCTCTAGCTACACATGAGTCAGATATCTTAGAAGAGGTATAAGTTATTTAGCACTAATTGCATCTCAAGATACACTATAATTATCTTTCATTCGAGGGAATTCCATACATGGATTATGTGCCTTGAAAAAATTTCCATTCGTTCCAATAGGAACCATTTATAAAGAATAGAATACATAGGATAAGGTTATGAATCATAATTCATAATTTTGAACTAGTAAATATATAAAATAAAATGAAAACATTTATACATATATTATCTCATAATCATAAATAAGGTTTCATTGGGGATAAATTAACACATATATCCAACATAATAATTTATAAAGAAAATGTGAATTATTCTAAGAATATCCCCCTGGAGTATCAAACTTGATGCATAGTAAGGCATGTTGTTGTTTACTAGGTTACCCTGTGTTAGGCCCAAAACACATTATTGGTGATGTTAATCCTAGTTACGTATGTTCTAGAACCATGTACACTTGTAATATCCAGACTGGGAAGAATTTCATGGAATTCCCACATAATTAGTACATTACCAAAATTCTTGGATGTTCTTATATACTTTCCCTCAATGTCTGTCTTTGGGTTATGTTCCCAAATTTATGTTTTCTGAATATAGTTTCCATGGTTTGTACTAAACTTTCTTTAATACCAACTATAACTCCATGACCCTAGGACATTGATGCTAGTGCATTATTTTATTACATTGGAATGATCATAAGAAATAAAATATCAAAGGGATGATTAGTTTAGTATTCTATGAAAAACTAGATACAAATATAAGTTTAGCATTACATCTTGGGAAGAAAAACTACATAGTATCTCATTTTAAAACACTCTTATACCATAGATTTTAACTGAAATTCAGTCATAATATACCTATTCACATCCTAGGAGAAAAGATACATATGAAAGGGGTGATCTCAAATGCTTAGTAAGGGTTAAAATAAACAGTGAAGGCTTTAATATTTATGGATAAACATGTAAGGAATGTTATGTAACTCAAACACAAGCCTTTGAAATATAATCATGGAAAGAATAATTTATATAATTCCATATAAACAATAAAATGTATATTCAACTAGTCAAATATTAAAATTTAATATCAATAAATAGGCTCATAATGAAGGAATTAAAAAAATCCAGACATCCTAACCATGCCTTCAATGAATCGTGCTAAGACCATACATAAATTAAAAATTAATTAGACAAAAACCAAACTAGTTTTCCTCATGAGATCTACTGATGCATCAAGGTTATTTGTTAACTTGTTACACCCCAATCTTCTACGGTGCATTTCCCATTGAATAAAGTAATAGCTTGCATTGTACGCAACTTTGAAATTCTGACACATTGTGACCAATCAAACTAGCTGTTATAAATAGTAATACCAAATTTTTGATATTTTATAAATTTTATCTTTCAAAATGGACATTAGTTTTGGATTCGGAATATCAAAATTATCTTAGGGTGAATTTTTGGTATTTTTCAGAAAACTTTCAATTTTTGATGAATAGTAAAAAACACTAAATTATTGTTTAAAAAACGAATTTTTATTTAAATAATTTTTTATATTATCTAAATTTATTTTTGGATAAAATAGATACATAATACTTATATATTTTCAATGTAATTCATTGGAGTTAGTTTATAATAATTTTAGATATATAAAAATTGTATTGAACTTTTTACCATCTTTTACCCACCTTCTATGAGTATTTACTAATTTGTATAAAACATAAATTTTCCACTTCTGTGATTTGAATTTCAAAAATCCGAGAGACACAGTTAACCTCATTAAGTAAAATTTGGTTCAATAAGATGGAAATATTTTTCGGTGGATAGTATCTTTTGACTTTTATTTACCACGGTTAAAAGTAAATAGGTTAATTAAGAGTTAAAATGATATTAAAATTACCCAAACACATGACCTAATTCTATTGGATATGTTTAATTAGACCAAAAACAACTTTAGGAATAAAATATTATCCTTTAGGTCTACTTGGATTAGATTAGGACATTTATTATTATTTAATTCAAAGAAGATTCAAAAGTGTTAAAATCAATGTTTAATAGTTGAACCATTTTTAATATAGGGTTATACATAGGATAAATTCGACTATAAATATTCATTATAAAGATAAAAAAATTTCCTACATAGCAGTATTTTATTTATAATTTTTAGACAATAAATAATTTAATTTATTTATCATACAATGATGATGTAGTAATTACCTTATTAATAAAATATTAACATAATTAATATTCTAAATACACAAATAAATGTAATATGAAACATTTTATGGAATACAATATTTTTTATGGTTAATATTACGTGTTAGGGTTGATTAAATTAACTGTTTTTGAAATAATAATGCTATTATGAATTTAGAAAAAACAAAATACCAAATAGTGTCAAAATTGACATAAAAGTGTTTTTAAAAGAAATATTATATTATTAATTGGTATTTTATTACTAAAAATATAAGGATCAGAAAAAGGGATTAAATACTATTATATATGTCATTAATGAACTAATTTGGGTTCTCTTGGATGTTTATAGTATCTTTATTAACCATATAATATAAAAATACCTAGACACATGGTAAATGTACAACTATTTACCTAAGAGTTAAGTGTAAAAGATAAGGTTAATATAGTGACAAAAAACTGTATAAAACCTATTGGTTTAGTGGTTTTATACCCATACCCACATTATACTTTATATAATTTATTTTAGAGCCATTAGAAACCGAACATGATTTTATTTTAAAATAATATTTCAATCTTTTCCCAAGGTGCCCCTCACCCCTTTTATAAAAGGGCGCATCACCTTCTCTCAAATTTACACCTTCAAATCCATTTGGCTAGGCCAAACCCTACCCAAATATCCTCCCAACTATCCTCCCTTCATCCTAGAGGGATTAGTTTGATTTTAAAGCCAACCTATGGATACCTTTTGATCAAATCAAAAGGAATAACCCGAAGATGAGGAAAATATCTCACCACCTATTTGAAGTTATTTTCTTCTTCCACTTCATCTTTCTTTGTTGTTCCATTATAAAATCATAAATCCAGTATCTTATATATACTATGATGTTATTATAAAAATGGTACAACAATATACATTATGTCATCCATTCTATGAATAACATGTCACCATACATGCATACGTACGGCTTACCGTCTCCACATCGTGGTGTAGTTGTTATTTAATATATTATTATTTGGATGGGTATAATTATGATGTATAATTGATGTAAATAATAAATATAACATGTATATTTTTATGTATATATGATATACCATCCATTTACTTATGATTTTAATTACTAAACAATGATATTTTCCCTCGTGCGTACGTACAGATTACCGTCTCCACGAACGCGATGAGATTCATTCCCCATCATAACCATTCAAGAATAATTTTCATTTGATGATTAAAAAAAATATTTAAAGAACTAAATATCATTCTGTATATGAATAAAATACACTCTATCCATAACAATCATGGCTTACTTAACTAAGCATATAAAGGAAAATGAATTAGTTAACAACCAAAATGATGACACAACTAAAATATCCTTAATAAATCAATATTGGAAGATAATATATGATATAATATTAATGTATATGGTTCTTGAATAAATTAATAACAATTATTTCACTATTATACAAGAGATTAACCTACCATCAACCAAGGAAAATAACAATGTAAGCGTTAATTTCACAATCTCTTTATTATCTGAGGTTGTTTTTTTGTAAGTATCTACTGGGACCTCTTTATCTTCCACATCCATGTTTATTAAAAATGTATTCCAAAACATTTTTACCATTTACTAGAATATGGTTTAAATTCATGTATAACCTTTTTTGACATTTTATAAAATGTTTTGAAAAGAATTTTTCCGTCTTTTTCCAACAATGTACCTTATGACCTTTTTGAAAAAATTAAGGTAAGAATGTTTTTATAACTTATATAGAGGGTGCTGCTATTTTACACCATTATAACATTGTCAATGCTTCACTTAATAGCTTATAATAATACTTTCCAAATAAATGTAATCTTTTATAATTATATTACTTTTAAATGATTTCAAAATATAAATACATATTTCACTAAAAAAAGTTTGGATTTCATCTATGACAACATCCTTTGATAGATTTTAATCTTATTTGAAGTTGATTTATTAAGACAAAAAACTTCCATATTGAGTTGAAGGTTTTGTGATATGTTTGACTGTGGTTGTATTATTTTTACACCATTCATGGTTTATGGATAATGTATTTAAATTTCGTATACTAGTTTTAATATGAATGTTTATGTTATGTTTAAACCTTTTCATATTAGGACTGTATTAGACTTAGCAAGTGAAGGGTGGAGCCCTATATAGCACCTCAATGCATCGGTAGGTATCATTATACAAACACGTGTCTTTTCATAAGGCCTTGAAATAATCTTATTTGTAATCTTGGTACAAGGCCTTGACTCTGTGCTTTTGAAGTCTGGCATTATGCATTCCATCATTATGAATGTGGCTATTGATATATCATGTGATTATTCAACTAGTAGAATATCCATGTGAGAAAGTAAATGGAATTATTTTGATTTATATTTTCCATATTATGATGATGTTTTTGTTGAAAATGCTTTTGTTTTAGTTTTGTACATTTCCTTAAATATTTATACTTATTTATAAAAGTTTCCACTATATTGTTATCCTTACTGAGAATCAGATCTCACCCCTTTAAATGTTTTATTATTACCAAGATGCGAAGAATTATATTATGATTGACTTGCAGGGATAGTCTATGGGATATTAGTGTTTTCTATGGAAACAATGTTGTTGTAGTTATCCATTTTATGATGTCATGTAAACCTTATGAATGTATCTAGTGCTTCCATGGCTGTTAAACTAATCTTTCTTTCGAGACATATTCTTTTATGATCATGCCAATGATACTTAATAATGCACAGACTCTGGGCTTCTAGGTTCAGGGTGTTGTAGTTGTTATTAGAGGAAGTTTAGTACAAACTATGGAAGCTAGATATATAAATACTCTGATTAGAGCACATTATCCAAAGATAGACTTTGAGTATTAGTATAGAAGAACTTCCTAAATTTTGGAACTGTAGATATTTTGTTAGTTTTCCATGAAATACATCCCTGTCTGGATATGATCAGTTAGAGGCGGCTTTGGCACTTATGTACCTATGGTTAAAACCCGAAAACACCGCTTTGAGCTAGAACCGAACATGAACTGGTGCACAATAACCGGCCTTGATGCACTCTTAGTTATGAAACTCCCAGTGTATATGATTAGGATAATTTAAATTTTCTTTACAAACCATTACGAAGGTTTTATGAGTATATACCTTCTCAAAGAAAACGTTTTCATGATTATGGATTATATCCATAAACTGTTCAATTTATGTTAAGTGTTTTAAATGTTTTGATTTATGTATTGAGATTCATAAACTAATATATTGTATGACATTGTTTAGAAATGGTGCCTAGTGGAAGGAATGGAAACTGTATTAATGCATGCACTCCATGTAGGGATTTCCCTCCACCTCAAGATAATTATAGTGGAGCTATTGATACAACTGGTTCTGATCTGCATTTCATTGTACTGGGACAACTCACTCAGGTTATGAATAATAACCTTGCCTGTATAGAGCACCCTGATCTATAGAGTAGAGGATCAATGTTAGACCACTTCATGAGAAAAACCCCACAAACATTCAATGGGAGTAAAAATCCTTTATTAGATGTGGAATGGATAAATTCCTCTGAGAGAATATTCCATGCCTTGGGGTGTAGAATTAGGGAGAAATTTGTCATGTCAATTTACCGCCTCATTGGAGATGATGATCAATGGTGGTCATTGATTCAAAACACAAAGGAAGATGATGAAGTATAAAATTTTGAATGGAGGGAGTGTAAATAAATTTTCATAGAAAAATACTTTCCTCATGACCATCATGCGGATATGGAAAGATAATTTCTCAGTCTGAGGAAAAAGGAGGATGAGAATGTCCCAAAGTATGAAGCTAACATTACAAGGTTAGCGAGGCATGCTGCAGATTATATACGTAACCCCATAAGTAAAATTGATCATTTCTTTGATGTGTTAAAACCATTTCTCTGTCAATAATTTGTCTCATAATCATTCTCTTCATACAAATATATTGTCTAATGTGCTATCAAGACAGAAAAAGAAATCTCTAAGTGTTATGAATTTAAAGAAATGAAAGAGAAGAAGAGACCTTCTGAACACTCTGGAAATGGAAATAAGGGGAAGAATGGAAAAGTTGAATATCCATCATGCAGTAAATATAGGAAAGAACACTCTGATACTTATCTGAAGGGCATGGGAGTCTATTACAGGTGTGGTGAAAAAGGCCACCAAGATCATGAGTGGAAGGGGAAGAAAGAGGTTTTTAATGTTGAATTCTACATTATTAGTAAATGGTGACATTATACAAATGAGTGTCCTATTATTTATGGGAACATACCTCAGAAAAGGCCAAGTGATCAATTCCAATCTTATTCTATCACTACTACTGAGGTTGAAGCTCCAAAATATGTAGTGGCACATAATTTAATGGTTTCTTCAAGTTTATCCAATGCTTTATTTTATTCTGGATCATCGAATTATTTCATATCTTCCCAGTTTGATAAGAAAATTAGATATTTCCAATTTGATTTAACAAGGGATTTTTCAGTAAAATATCCTAACAGAAGTATCATTTCAACAATGTTTTGTGAATCAGTCCCCATTAGGGTATATAAATGTTCTTTATCTACTGATATCATCGTTATACCCATGATTCATTTTGATATAATCCTTGGTAAGGATCGACTTTCGGACCATTATGTGAAAATTTATTATAAGAAGAAAGAGGTTACAATTCTTGATGATGATAAAGAGTACCTTATCTTTAGAGTAGAAACTTCCCCACCTAATTCTTATCTATATCCAACCCTAGTAGCCCAACTAAATTCAATTATTAGGGAGGAAGAGATTGAAATTACTGTGGGTGAGGAAAATAATGTTCAAATAAAGGATGTACCTATTGTTCAAGAACATGTTGATGTGTTTCAAGAGGATTTAGCTTAACATCCTCCAAAACAAGAAATTGAGTTTTCCATTAATTTAATTCCTGGTTCAAGAACCATATCGAATACCCCATATAGAATGGCCATAGTGGAATTAGTGGAACTAAGGAAACAACTAGAGGAATTGAGTTATAAAGGATTTATTTTCCCTAGTGTTTCTCCATGGGGAACCCATGTTATTTTTGTTAAGAAGAAAGATTGGTCTATGAGGCTGTGTATTGACTACAGGGAGATCAATGATATAACAATAATGAACAAGTACCCCTTCCATTCATTGATGATTTATTCAACCTACTTCATGGAGCTCAATATTTTTCTATGATTGAACTTCGATCTGTATATCATTAGTTGTGTGTGAAGAAGGAAGACATTCCGAAAACAACATTTTGAACCCGGTATAGGGATTTCGAGTTTTCTGTAATGAATTTTAGATTGACTAATGCACCCTATGACATCATTGATCTAATAAATAGAGTTTTCAAGGAATATATTAGTGAATTTTTAGTGGTATTTATTGATTATATCTTGGTATACTCCAAAAGAAATCAAGACCAGGAAGATCACTTTTGCACTATTATGAAAACTCTCAGAAGAAATTAATTATATGAGAATTTTAGCAACTGTGAATTTTGGATTAAAGAGTCTTCTACTCTTGGCCATATTGTCTCAAATTATGAAATATCTGTTGATCCTTCAAAGACCAAGGAAATCCTAGAATGGCCAGAACCGACGAGAATGACTAAGGTACTCAGTTTTATTGGATTAGTAGGTAATTATCAGTGTTTTGTCTAGAATGTTTCCCGATTGGATAACCCAGTAACCAAGATCACACATAAAGGTGTTAAATTTGTTTTTAAAAATGAGTATGAATAATGTTTTTATGAAATTAAGATATGATTAGTCAATGCTCCTATATTGACTCTACCATCGGGTAATGATGTGTTTGTTATTTATAGTGATGCTTAAAAAAGGACTTGGTTGTGTCCTTATACAAAATGATAGGGTTATTTAATATGCATCATGATAACTAAAAAATCATGAAAAAAACTATCCTACTCATTATCTTGAGTTAGTAGCTATAATCGTTTCTTTGATGATATGGAGACATTATCTGTTTGGTGAAAAATGTGAGATATATACCGATCAAAAGAGTTTGAAGTATATTTTCTCATAGAAAGAACTCAACATGATTCAAAGGAGATAGCTTGAACTACTCAAGGATTTTGATTTCACAATACACTACCACCCCAAGGATGGATAAAATGGTGGCAGATGATTTGAGAAGAAAGGATCATGGAGTTTTGAATAAGATGCAAGCTTAAAGAGATCCTATTTTCATGGATCTAGTGAAAATTAATATGGGAATAATCATGGATGGTGAAACATTAATACTTTTTAAAATGGTTTTCAAAAATTATTTACAAGAAAGGACAAAAATTTCTCAGGCTGATGATGAGGAATTTGAAAAGAAGATTAAATCTGTGAACGATGGGAGATTGATCGACTTCGTATATGAATATGGGATTATGAAATTTGTGAAGAGACTTTGTGTTCCTAATATACCTGATATGAAAATGGAATTGTTAGATGATGATCATAGCTCCAATTTCTCTATACACCATAGGATCACCAAGATGTATAGTGATTTGAAGGAACAATTTTGGTGGGACAACATGAAGAGGGAGATTACTGATTTTATGTCAAGATGTATGGTTTGTCAACAAGTGAAAGCTGGAAGGAAACAGCATGGAGTAGTCATGAAACCTCGTCCCATACCTAAGAGGAAATCAGATAATATAACAAAGAACTTTTTCATGGGACTAACAAAGACTCCTAGAAGGAATGATACAATATGGGTCATTGTTGATCATCTTTCCAATTCAACACATTTTCTTGCTATAAGAGAAGATTTACCACTTGAAAGTTTATCAAGACTGTATATTAATGAAGTTGTAAGACTTCATGGAAAACCCCTGTTGATTGTTTCTGATCGTTATCCACATTTTACATCAAGATTCTGGAAAAGTCTTCAGAAAACCATGGATACTGAACTTCATTTCAGCACTGCCTACCACCCACAAACTGATGGAAAATCAGAACAAACTATTCTAACCTTTGAATACATGTTGAGATCCTAATCACATAACTTTCAAGGTACGTGGGATCAATATTTTCCTCTGGTATAATTTTCCAATAACAATATCTTCCATTGAAGTATTCAGATGACACCATATGAAGCATTATATGGCAAGAGATGTCACACACCAACTTGTTGGCATGATGTTGGTGAAAGAAAACTCGTAGGCCTAGAACTTGTTGAGGAAATGATGCAAAAGGTGAATGTTATCCAAACCCACATCAAAATAGCCAAAATTAGGTTGAAGAGCTATGTCGATAACCGAAGGAAGGATTTGTAATTTTAGGTAGGAGATCATGTCTTCATGAAGGTATCTCCATGGAAGGGAGTTATAAGATTTGGTAAGAAGGGTAAACTATGTCCTATGTACATCATAAATTTCGAAATTCTAGAAAAAATTGGGGCTGTAGCTTACCAGTTGGCAATGCTTCCATGTCTCTCTAAAGTTCACGATGTGTTCCACGTATCACTGTAGATAAAATACATGTCTGACCCAAAACATTTGCTCACCTTTGAGGAATTAGTACTGCAACCCGATATGTCTTATTCCGAAGAGCCTATCAAGATTCTTGATACAATAGAACAAGTGTTGAGAAACCAAACGACTCGTCTAGTAAAAGTTATATGGAGAAACCATAAAATAAAAAAGTCAATGTGGGAACCTGAGGAATTTTTGATGAAGAACCACCTGAATCTATTTATGTAATAATACTCAAGAAATTTGGAGGACGAAATTATTTGAAGGAGGGGATAATGTAACACCCCAAGCTTCAATGGTACGTTTCTCTTTGAATAATGAAATAGTTTACATTGTACGCAACTTCAAGATTCTAACAAATGACGACCAATCAAACTAGACATTATGAATAGTAATACAATTTTTTTTAAATTTAATAGATTTTATATTTCAAAATGGACATCATTTTTTTATTTGGAATATCGAAATTATCTTAGGGTGAATTTTGGTATTTTTCTAAAAACATTCAATTTTTTGATGAATAATAAAAAACACTAAGGTGTTGTTTAAAACCATATTTTTATATGAATAATTATTTATTTTGTTTATATATTTTTTAGGTCAAAATAGATACATAATACCTATATAAGTTCAATGTAATACATTGGGGTCAGTTTATAATAATTTTAGATATATAAAACTTTCATTGAACTTTTTACCGTATTTTACACATCTCTTAAGAGCATTTGAAAATTAGTATGAAAATTAATTTTACCTCTTATTTGAGTTGACTTTAAAAAATCTGAGACACACAGTTAACATCATTATGTAAAATATGGTTTAATAAGAGGAAAATAATTTTCGATGATTAGTAAAGTTTGACTTTTATTTATCACAGTTAAATGTAAATAGGGTAATTAAGGGTAAAAATGATATTATAATTAACCAAACACATATCCTAATTCTATTAGATAGGTGTAATTCGACCAGAAACAACCTTAGTAATAAAATATGATCGTTTAGGTCTACTTGGATTAGATTAGGACATTTATTATTATTTAATTCCAAGAAGAGTTAAGTGTTATAATCAAAGTTTAATAACTAAACAATTTTTAATATAGGGTTCTACATAAGATAAATTCCACTATAAATATCCATTAAAAAGATAAAAATATTTCCTACATAATGGTATTTTATTTATAAATTTTAGCAATTAAATTATTTAATTTATTTATGAGAAAATCATGATACAATAATAACCTTATTAATGAAATATTAAAATAATTGATATTATAAATACCCAAATTAATGTAATTTGAGACTTTTTATGTATTAAACTAATTTTACAGGTTAATATGACATGTCATGGTTGATAAAATGAAATATGTTTGAAGTAATAATGCTGTTATGAATTTATAAAAAACACAATACCCAATAGTGTCAAAATTGACATAAAAAGATTTTTAAAACAAATATTATATTATTAATTGGAATTTTATTCCAAAAAATATAATGTTCTACCAAAGGGATTAAATAATATTATATATTTAATTAATGAACCAATTGGGGTTCTCTTGGATTTTTATAATAAGTTTATTAACCATATAATATAAATTTACAAAGAGACATGGTAAATGTCATACTATTTAAATAAGAGTTAAATCTAAAAGATAATGTTAATATCATGACCCAAGTCTATCTAAAACTTATTGGATGAGCGTTTTTAGACCTATAACCACTTTATCCTTTAGATAATTCATTTTTGAGAAATTATAAACCGAACATTATTTTATTATAAAATAATATTTCAATCTTTTCCAAAGGTGCCCCTCACCCCTTTTCCCCTTCTCTGAAATTCACACATTCAAAGCCATTTTTCTCAGCAAACCCTACCCAAATATCCTCCCTACTATCCCAACATCATCATAGAGGCCTTATTTCGATCATAAAACCAGCCTAAGGATCCCTTTTGATCAAATCCAAAGAAAGAACCTGAAGAAGAGGTAAATATATCACCACCTCTTTCAAGTTATTTTCTTCTTCCAATTCCTCTTTTTTTTAAATGGTGAGTTCTGGTCAAACGGCCAGAACATAGAGATTTATTCAAAAGAAAAGAGAAGCATACAAGTTACATGAGACGAAAAGAGTGTAATTTTCTAGAGTCCTTAATAAAAAAAATGTGTCAACTTTGGAGGGAGGTCATTCCTCCAAGTGATCTCATGTGATACACCCATGTTGGCAAGCCCATCAGTGATTGTATTATCCTCATGATAGGTATTAGTGGAAATAAAGTTGAGGCCATTGAGCGCGGTGAGGCAGTCCATCCAATGGGGGGTGAGAGACCAAGCAAGATGAGCATCACCCTTCCAGATGGCTTGCACAATAGTAGTGGAGTCACTCCTGATACATATATTATTCCAGTTGAAATGATTTGCATAGTAAGTGGAATGAATGGTAATAAGAATTTTTGTCTCTAGCGCAGAAGAAATACTGCAGCTTCCATAGAAGCATCCGAAGATCCGATCCTGATGGTCTCTAAAAATCCCCCAGCATCCCGAAAGTCCAGGGTTGCCTTTTCAGGCTCCGTCCACATTAACATTAATCTATCCAGGTGGTGGTTCCTGCTAGAATACATCAATAGTGTAGTGTGGCTTTTGAAAATTACCTTTGACACCAATTCGGTGAAGGGTTTCAAGATCTATGATATAATTTTCACAATAGCCTTTTTGGATTGTGGTTTCCTCTTTTATAGAAAGAAGAATCCTTATTTTACCTTCATTAATATTAAAATAGTTATTGTTGAAAAAAGAATCATTTCTACCATACCATATAATATGAAGAAGCTCCGCAACAGTAGTATGAAAGAGATTTTTGATTTGGGGAGACCTCAGAAACTCTATCGTTCATTTCAATTGTGAGAAAATAAATGTGTCCAAAATCCATCTACACTCAAAAAGGTCAAAGATGTAATGCCAAAGGGCCATAGCAGTATCAAAAGATAAAAAATGATGATTAATGTCCACTCGATGTTGATTTCACAATCGACATTTAGAAAAAAATAAAATCCATAAGATTGCAGGGAAAATTCAGTTGGGATTTATTGATGAGCTATATGACACATGAGTGTAAAACGAGAGGGCTTGATCCAGGCCTTATTGAATTTGGAAATTCAATTAAAATTTTCATCCACATTTGGGAAATGATGGTAATAATATTTTTTAGAATCCAATAGGACATTATGAGCAGGTTCCCAAACCAAAAAATCCTCATCGAAAGTGAAATAATAATTATCAACAATCTCCTTGATAGGATCCGGGAGTTGAGAACCAGAGGAATTGATTATATCCCTAATAGATCTATTCATGGGATTAGGGGAGAAAGTATTAGGCATCTCCGATATGAGGGGGCAGCCAGTCCAGTTATCAAACAAAAAATTTAAAGAAGAATTCTTATTAACATGCCATCTAGAATTTTCCAATATATATTGAAAATAAGCTTTGATCGATGGCCAGATAGAAGAAGTCATGTAATAAAAAGAACTGGATTTAAGCTTATCAAGGAAATGAGTGTTGAGGAATCTCATGGAAATAGAGTTATTATGTATTAGGGACCACGTGAGTTTGGCTTGAAGGGCCTCATTAAAAGTTTTAATATTCTTAATACCAATGCCTCCATTTTAAATGGGTTTACAACTACTGGCCCAAGAGACCGTAACCAATTTTCTATCCAGAGTACTTCCACTCTAGATCTAGTTTCTTATAGCAGTATTTAACTATTTAATCAGGCCCAAAGTCCATTTTTAGACCATCATGGAATAAACCTTTTTGGAGACAATGGTGTATTTGACAAGGAAGATTCTTACAGCCATTGAAAGTGATATTCCTTTCCAGGAAGAAAATTTCCTTTGTGTTTGATCTAAAATGTGTTGAAAATAATAATCCTTGAGATGACCCCAGAAGATGGGGACACCAAGGTAAGTAAAAGGTAAGGTGTCTTCCTTAACCCCTAAGACATTGGTGACAAGAGTTTTCCTATTAGAGGGGAAATGTTTACCAAAGTAAATAATAGATTTTTTCCAGTTATTACATTGGCCAGAGACCTCCTCATAGTGTGAAAAGATAGATATAAGTTTATTGATATTTCTTTTATCTCCTTGGAGGATGAGAAAATTATCATTGAAATATAGAAGATGTGAGGGAGCATGACGATTTTTGGAAGCAATAATAGGTTCGATTCTACCTTGCTCAATGTTGAGGGAGAGAAGTTTGATAAGGTAGCCTTCAGCAATAGAAAAAATGATAGTAGAGAGTGGGTCACCTTGTCTGACTCCTTTGGAACATTTGAAGTATCCCCTAGGTGAACCATTAATAAAGATAGAGATATTGGCTGAGTTGAAGATGATTTTCATTTTACTAACAAAGGAATCATTAAAGCCAAAACTATAGAGTACTTTAAAGATCAAGGTCCAGTCAATTGTGTCAAAGGCTTTAGTGATGTCCAGCTTAAGAGAAACATTTCCACCTCTAGTGTTTCTATTCAATAAATTAGTGGATTCCGAGGCAAGTAAAATTCAATCTTCTATATATCTTCCATTAATAAAGCCGAATTGGTTCCAGTAACCTATTTTGTTTCTGATATTAGAGAGCCTATTAGCAAGGATCTTAGTGATAATTTTAAAGAGAGAATTTAAGAGGGCGATGGGTCGGAAAAGGTGAATTTCGTCTGCATTTTCAACTTTAGTAATTAACGTGAGGTATTGAGAGTTGAGAGCATGAGGGAGAACCCATTTTTCAATGAAATATTTAACTAAGTTACAGATGTCTTTTTGAAGGACATCCCAGTGTTTTTGATTTAATCCATTGTTAAAACCATCAGGACCGGGAGCACTATCTGGATTAAGACCAAAGACAGTGTCTTTAATTTCTGAATCAAGGGGGATGATATTGAGAAAATGATTATCCTCTAATGTAACCATGCAGGGGATAATTTTTGGCAGGATATCTTTGTTAATGTTGGGACCGTTGAATATGTCAGTGAAGTAGGAAACAACATGATTAGAAATCTGTTCCTCCGAATCGATGAGTTTACCCTCAACTCTTAGGCAAGAGAGAGGCTTACAAGCTTTCCTAACACGTTGAAGAGAGTTTTAAAATTTGGTTTTTCTATCACCATAATTGAGCCTTTTTATTTTGAAGATTTTCTTCATTAAGTTATCTTTAAAGTTAAGAAGAGAGATCAATTTAGTAGAGATGTTGATTTCTTCCTAGGGATCATTATTGAAACAGGATATGCTGTTATTATTCTGAATGAGAGTCAACTCCTTATCCAAATCCTGAATATCTTTATCAATTAAAGTAGATTTAGCAGTACACCACTTTTTAGGAAGACTTTTAAGGTTTTTCAACTTAGTGGTGTAATAAAATGCATCATTGTGGTTACCCATATTAGTCCAGGAAGAATTGATCAGAGAAACACACTCTGGGTCCAAAGACCACGCCAAATTAAATCTTAAAGGAAAAGAAAGATTCATAATGTTTTGAGGGATGATGACTAAGATCGGATGATGATTAGAAGCATGTTTAGCGAGGGTAGCATACAAGATCTGGTTCCATTTATCAAGGGCATGCTCATTAATGAATGATCTAACGAGTTTACTCGTCGGCAACCAGTTGTAATGATGTCTGTACCAAGTAAATTGGGAACCTGTAAGGTTAATCTCAATAAGATTACTGTCTTCTATGTTAGCATTGAATTCTGTTTCAGATATTGATGAGAAAGAATGAACTATTCTTTCAGAGGGAGAAAAAAGATCATTAAAGTAACCAACCAAGACCCAAGGGTCTTGAATCTTGGCATTGATGTATGAAATATCATTTTAAAGATATCTTCGATCCAGGTATATTTTTTGGAATAAACTAATGTATTGAAAATGTGAGTGCTATCTAGGTAGTAGTCACACGTCAGAGCTTGATTAGAGAGACTAAAAATGTTCACATTTTTGTAGTGAAGTGTGATAAAAAATCCAGATAGAATTAACATAACCATTGTGTTTCCGACGCTTTCTCCGGGGCGCGCGCGCATCCGTCTGTCAGGGGGGGACGCGCGGCTCTGTTGCCCCGCATTCCCGCTTTCCAAAGGCGGGCGGCATTCGTTCCTTGTTCAGGTACGTCTTCTCCTTGATCGAAACGGGATGATGGGATGTCGGTTCTTCCTTCTGTGGATTCCTCCTCGGAACTCGCCACCTAGTCCGGGTCTCCCTCATAGATTTAATACGTAGTTCGTGAAACTCTTCCCAGTGCCATGTTTCCATGGACGCCGGTTAATTACACTGCTTCTGTCGGGACATTCCAAAGGGTCCAGTCAGGGCAGCAACCTTCGGTCAGGGGAGTAGTCACGTTTGAGGCATCAGTAGCGTGTCTGGATGCTGGGGTACCTGGCATGTCTGTCTGTTATCCTTTATCACAAGGCTTCTCGAGGGCGTGGACGCCCGAGGCATCCCACATCGAACGCGGGGAATTACATGTCATAGACACGTATCTGAGGTTTTCCTCAGCTTCCCGTGTTCAACACAGGGTATGCCCGAGTTTAACGTCTAGCAGAGATGGATGAGAGTGAAATGGGACCATCGCAGGGGGTCGACAGTGAAGTTGGGCTTGAGCCTTGAAGAGGCTTCCTACGTATCCCCGTAGCAGGGAATCAAAGTCCGCGTAGTTCGGGATGGTGCCGGTAAACCGACGTGAAACTGGACCTTGGTCCGAGGGGAGTTGGGCTTGAACCTCTGGGAGGATTCCTATGTACCATGCCTTGACATGGATCAAAGACCTCGTAGTTCAAATGGTTGGGTCGCAACGGCTTACCACTGGATCAGAATTGTAGTTTAACGTCTTGCTGGACGTAGGTAGAACACGACGTGAATTGGGTGATGGATGGGCTTGAACCTCGTGGAGGCTTCCTACATACCATGCCTTAACACGGATCAAAGTCCCCGTAGTTCAAAAGGGGTTTTGTCGGTGAACCGACGTGAAAGTGGACCTTGGTCCAATGGGTGGTGGGCTTGAACCTCGTAGAGGCTTCCTACGTACCATGCCTTGACACGGATCAAAGACCTCGTAGTTCGGAGAATACAGTTTAACGTCATGCGGGACGATAGTGAACCCTGACGTGAATAAACGAAAGGGGGGGCTTGAACCTCGTGGAGGCTTCCTACGTACCATGCCTTGACATGGATCAAAGACCTCGTAGTTCAAGTGGTCACAACGGCTTACCGCTGGACTGGAATGGGACCCGACGTGAATGAGCGACGGGTGGTTGTGTCGGTGAACCGACGTGAAAGTAGACCTTGGTCCACTATTGGTGGGCTTGAACCTCGTGGAGGCGTCCTACGTACCATGCCTTGACATGGATCAAAGACCTCGTAGTTCAGGTGGTTTTCTCCGGTAAACCGACGTGAAAGTAGACCTTGGTCCACTATTGGTGGGCTTGAACCTCGTGGAGGCGTGCTACGTACCATGCCTTAACACGGATCAAAGACCTCGTAGTTCATGTGGGTTTCGCCGGTAAACCGACGTGAAAGTAGACCTTGGTACACTATTGGTGGGCTTGAACCTCGTGGAGGCTTCCTACGTACCATGCCTTGACATGGATCAAAGACCTCGTAGTTCAGGTGGGTTTCGCCGGTAAACCGACGTGAAAGTAGACCTTGGTCCACTATTGGTGGGCTTGAACCTCGTGGAGGCTTCCTACGTACCATGCCTTGACATGGATCAAAGACCTCGTAGTTCAGATGGGTTTCGCCGGTAAACCGACGTGAAATTAGACCTTGGTCCACTATTGGTGGGCTTGAACCTCGTGGAGGCTTCCTACGTACCATGCCTTGACATGGATCAAAGACCTCGTAGATCAGGTGGGTTGTCAGGGTCGGTGCTCACTATAAGCCCACGCGAGTCATTCTCGGTGTGAGAAACAAGAGGTTGCAAGGACCTGACGATCACGCCGCGAAGGGTGCGTCCGTGAGAAGCGAAGAGGGGCTTACGCGTTGAGCGACCCATGGTGTTGGGACTTACTCCAGGATGGAGGCCCATAGGGGAGTGCCTCGTTCCCTATCACGTCCTCCACTGACCTTGGTAGTGGGGAAGTACAGAGATGCATGGGTGCAATCATCCGTACCAAAGGTGAGGGGCTTACGCTCTGAGGCAGCCCTTCCCCTGCGAACATACACCACTCCGACAAGGAGGATCTCATTCCATGTGCGGAAGAGTTCCATTCCCGTGGAGACGAGTGGTGTAATGAATGTTCGAGCTGGGGGGACCCTTCGTGAGGGAGACGAGGTTGGGTCACAGTTTAACGTCATGTGTTGAGGACGTGGTGCTTGGCAGTTTAACGTCCTGCAGCTCGGACGAGGTGGGTTCACTCCACACCCCTAGGGCTTACATAACCGGTACCCTCTGGTCCTTGGGGAAGGGAAGG
Organism: Viscum album; assembly: GCA_963277665.1. Classification (NCBI taxonomy): domain Eukaryota; kingdom Viridiplantae; phylum Streptophyta; class Magnoliopsida; order Santalales; family Viscaceae; genus Viscum; species Viscum album. The sequence goes on from OY728139.1 coordinate 1,178,507,751, forward strand.
TGCCGGTAAGGCCATGGTAAATGGGGGTCGAGGGATGAACCATCGAGGGGTCCACGTTAGCGTGGCTATGCGAAGAAGCAATAGCCATTAGCGTGCCTATGCGAAGAAGCAATAGGCGAAGCAACGCTACGGGAGGTGTTGTCCATGGGACTTTGAAATCACATCGTGCAAACCTGGAGGGTCGCACGGAAAGAGGAATCGCTAAGCAGAGGAGTGTGCTTTGCGAAGTGGGGTGCCTTAGCCTTAGCATGGGGAATAGGTGGGAGTGGGAGGTGCTACGCGAAGTGGAACAGTGTTCGCGGAGCACTGCCTCGTGAAGAGGGAATGGTTCGCGAAGCAGGTTCCTGCCAAGCAATGTACTTCGCGAAGTGGAGCGATCCTGCCTTAGCATAGGGATTACTCGTATGGGTTGGGTGTTTCGCGAAGCACAAGTGCTCCGCGGCTGCCCGGGTTCCCTTGTGAATCCCCTACCTTCGCGACTGCCCTTGAGCTTTGCGAAGGGCATCCCTCTCGGAAGAGGGGCTCAAAACGAAACAAATCAGAGTCGTCTCGCAAAGTAGAAATACCTCGCGGAGCTCATGATTCCCGGGGCAAAGCGTGCTTCGCGATTCGGGAGAGGAGAAGCCGAAATGTCAGATTGTCCGTCCCCGGGACTCAGGGGGAGTCGAGTATTTATAGGGAAGGGGCGCCGCGAAGCAGGGCTCGCGCGCCGCCTCCGGTGCTTCGCGGCGGCTCGTGAACGTCAAACGGGTTCGCGGAGGATTACCGCCTCCGGAGCTTCACGGCGGCTCGCGAACGTCAAACGGGCTCGCGGAGGATCACCGCCTCTGGAGCTTCGCGGCGGCTCGCGAACATCAAACGGGCTCGCGGAGGATCACCGCCTCTGGAGCTTCGCGGCGTCGCCATGGTTGGGGCACATCGCGGCGGGGCTTCGCGGCTGCGCTTCGCGGCTGGGCTTCGCGAGGCAGTGCGCCGGCTGTCCTTTTCGTTCCTTTCGGGCCACATTTTTGGCGCCAACAAATGCCCCCCCTCAGACATGGAGCCGCGGAGGGTGAAGGGTCGAAGTCTGGGGGACAATCGCCAAAACTGTTGGTGGTCAGCGATGCAGCATCGCGAAGGGGGGCCCGCGCTGCTCGCCGGGGCCGCGGATCCGGACGCACCGCGATGCTTCGCGCGGGTGAGGCGCGCCGCGATGTTCCGGGGTCGTCGCCTATAAATAGGGGGTCTGCCCTCTTTTGTCTTTACGTGCCTTGTCTTTTTGTGCTCTCGATTTCGCGAAGCTCCGCGTACTCCGCGACAACCCTCCGCGAATCGAGCTTCGCGGCGAACCGCGGGTCTCCGACTCCGCGTCCGCGCCAAGCGAACCTTTGCTTTTCTGCCTTGGCCGGACTTCGCGGTTTGATCTTGCGACCGACCTTCGCGATCCGGCTTCGCGATCGAGCTTCGCGATCGAGCTTCGCGATCCATCCAGAAGAATCCTTTTCTGAGAGCCAGAGTTAAAATGGCCCATCAAGAAGCTGTCTTGGGGGTCCTCGCAGATGCTGCTCATCGAGATGAGATGGCCAACCGTCCAGGCTTGGGGGAAATGGTTCGGAGCCACTCGGACCACACTTCCTTGACAGACCTGCTGTCAGAAGGTCAGAGGGATTACCCGCAGTGCATGAAACTGCCGTTGTACGGCTTCGGGCTGAGGGATGATGTCTTCATCCCTGAGGCAAGAAGGGATGAACCAGCTTGCTGGTTCAGGAGCACACCATGCCAGCACCAATGGTTCAGGGCGGCCGATGGTCATGCACATGTGGATTTCACACCCGTCACTGCTGATTTCCTCTACAATCATGTGAAAGATATTGACGGGAGGCCACTGCAACCGGAGACGTCCCCTCCTCTTTAACGCACCATGCTGAAAGCGGCTCTGCAGGATCCCAAGAAGGGATGGTCCGATGAGTGGGACCTGCGCCAGGGCGGCAACTTTACCGATGACTGGGCCTGAGCCTACTGGGTAGGCACCTCATGCGAGGAATTCGAGGCCGAGCTGAGGAGAGTGGGATTCTATGAGGCGGCATGGGCCTCCCAGTTCCACATTTACCAACCCAAGCAGCTGATACCGGAACTGTTGAGTAGATGGTCGTCCCGAAACAACACTTTTCACCTGCATCACGGGGAGGTGGGCATCAGCCTGTGGGATGTCCACCAGATTTCCGGGGTCCCGATCTTGGGGGCCATGTATGACGAGTTCCTCCCCGTTGCCAGCGCGTGGGGAGATGCCGAGCAAATGCCACTGTTGGCGTCAGCGCTGATGGCGCTTGTCCCTGGAGAGGACAAGGAAGCAGTGAGGGATGTCCACTTCAGAAGATGGTTCAAACGCTTCCTGAACTTCCCAGAAGATCGAGAGTTCCCTCCCAGGCATTGAACTTGTCCGAGGGCAGCCCAGCGGGGCAAGTGACACTCGTATTGGCGGGTTTTGGAGGACAGCCAATGGAAGGCTTGGGGTTTCAGCGTCAGCACCGAACAACAGCCAATAGTCAGGCTGGCGGCGTTCATCGCGGCTCTCATCTGTGGGTGGATCCTACCAGTGAGAGATAAAAGCATGGGGGTATGGCCCAGCTCGTTCATCATGGCATCGATGTTGGCCATGGGGCAGCGGATCAACCTGGGGATCCCGATGCTCGCCAAACTATACAGAATGCTGCGGCGTATTAGTGAGGGCAAGAAGCCGCCAAGAATATGCGGGCCCTTCCACCTCCTGTATGGGTGGATCGCGGCGCATATCAGGGGGATTTACGAGTATCCAAACCCCATTTCGCCGTCAGGATCATACTTTCGCCCCTCCATTCTGAACGCAGTTGGGAGCTTCCCATTCAAACTGGTCATTCTGATGGTGCTAAATAGGGTGTGGAGGGCGGACGAGTTCAACTTTCATCCCTTCCCACTGCCGACGGGGAGGCTTACTGATGATGGACGGGGAACGGAAGAACATCGGGCTTACCTCCTGGCCTTCCGAGGTGGAGTTTTGGTGGCTCGGATAGATCGTGAGCCAATCTGTGAACCGTACTCCCCGCATCGTTTTGCAAGGCAGTTCTGGTGCCTCCAGCGGCTGACCCCGCAGGTATACTGGGAGGTGCGTCACGAGGAGCACCCGTGTGTGATGAGGCAGCTGTGGATCTTGTTCACACGTGAGGATGGAAAGATGCAGATCACATTGCCTCCGTCCACCGCCGCCTTCGGCTTAGTGAAGGAGTACGCCATCAGCTGGGAGGCCGCTTACCCGGGGGATATGCTGAAGTAGCCGACAATCCGGGTTGGTGACGGTGGGCCTCCTTTATCTCGAGGTCGGGGTCGGAGGGCAGCTAGGGCCGCTCGCGGCAGCGGGGCTTCCATGGCGGCGAGACCCGCACCGGCCGAGGGTTCGGCAGTAGCGGCAGATCCGGTGGTTCCGGGAGAGCAGGGTTATCCGGAGGGGCGGACACCGAGGGGATTCCATCGGATATCCGCTCAGGCTCCGGGGAAGCGGCTGCGTCACATCGACATGGTAGAAGATGCCGTCTTTCCGGAATCTTGGGACATTTGGGATGTCAACCGGCAATTCCTCAGCCCACCCGAGATGTGGGCCCACCTGAATCGCCTCGGGATGAAACTGCCGGGCATAGGCCCAGTTCGGGCTGGATTCATGGTGTCTCCGGTGGAGGCGGAGCAATACTTGAACGAGCTGGAGGATTACGTCCACTCCAGCGGTGTTCCTCGCCCAATGACAGATCGGGTGAGGGTACTGTTGAATCAGACGGTGCCCCCATAGTTATCGGTTGCCGATCTGAGGGAGCGCTTCCCCTTGCCGGAGGAATCAGGGGACTCTTATCAGGGGGACGAGGCTGGAGGAGGGAGCCTATTGGAGGAGGGCGAGGTCGGAGACCGAAGCTCAGAATCCGACGACTTCGCGGAGGCTCTCGAGGTAGCATTTCGAACTTCTCTTCTTACGATCTGTTCTTGAATCCCTATGGACTTCTCACCAATGTTCGAGCCATGCAGGAGGAACTTGTTCGTAGGCCTCGTTCTCGCTCCTTGACGGGTGATGACGCGGGACCTTCAGAACCCGCGCCTATGGCTGCGTCCAGTTCTGTGTCTGGTGGGACCAGGGGGTCTGAGGCGGCTCCTCTGGAATCTCAAGACCTTCCAAGAATATACGGGGGGCCTCGTCTCGGAGTCCCCTCAGTACCGGCTCAGGAGCAGCGCTCGGAAGTCGATCTTCATAAGTCTCCTCCACCGGTCTCCTCGTCGTCACATGTGGGCCATGCCAACTAACACTTATGTCTCTTTCTGTCATACAGTTCTCCGACTGGCGTGGGCTGCTGCAGCGAGGCTGGTCGGGATGTCTGGCGGCGTCCCTCCCAGGGGCATGCCGGTGATGGTGACGATAATCCCTTCACTTCCTCAAGCTGCGGCGCACACCATCACTGGAGGGACCACCAGCAGGGCCATACCTGAAGTCATCGAGGTGGACTCCGAGGAAGAGGATCAACCGGTCGGTCCCAGTTCTGTCGCGCCTGCTTCGGCGTCAGGTGTCGTACCAGACTCAACACCAGATGCAGATCCTGCTGAGGAATTCCTGCAGGCATATCCTGCGTACGAGCCTGCCGACCGCGCGGATAGGGACGAAACGACCTCTGATGAGGAAGACAACAACATAGTCCGCCGCCGGTCGTGGAAGCTGATCACGCGCTTTATCAGGGACACTCCCCAAGCGCAATGGATGGCCAAAATGGATCGACTCCGCTCGCGGTTGCGCGAACTGTGTGCCGGGGGAGTGGATGCCCAACGCCCTCATGCGCTCATCCGAGACCTCATGGCTGAGAAGATCCAGGAGCATGATCGTGGGCTGAGCGTGGGATGGCAGCGGAGGAAGGCGACCAGCATTAGGAAGCTCCAGGAGGCTGAAGGCGAGGTCCAACAGATGCAGATCCGGGCCAACGAGCTTTCAGCCACTCTCGACGCGCAGTCTGAGCTGGTCTCACGATTGAAGGCCCAGATGGCAGAGGCTGAGGAGCATATGGGGCAGACCTCTGGAAGGATGGCTGCCGTTCGGATCGAGGTAGAAAGGGCCAGGTCCAGGGTTGACGAATTACGCCCCGCCGCTGCTGAAGAGGAGCAGGAGTTGAATCAGCGACAACAGGCTTTGGACGCCGCAAGTCAGCTGGTGGCGGATCTGCAACACTCTTTTGACGGAGTCAACCCGTCCATGGGGGAAGTCGACCCCCGAGTATTGTAGCGAACCCGAAAGAAACTTTTATTAACACTTTGGTGCTTCAACTCTTTCTTTCTCCTTTGTTTTGAGTTCCGTAGCACGCACGATTTCCACTGTTGAATTTCCTTGTTACATCCCTACAATGTTTGCGGGACGCTTGACGACAATTTTCCAGGATAGTCGAATTACTGTTTCTTCAACGTGCTCTTATGCGCGAACGGGGCAACGCCAGGGGCGCTGAAATCGGTTCAAACAGATGAAAATGGGAAGTGTGAATCACGATGCCCAAATTCGGAGCACTGTGGGGATGGCGTGACAATAAAGGACAACCACTAACCGTGGCGGACAAACGGTATCCTTACTGCGTTAGCCTGAAATGGGGACAACAAATGAGCATCCACCGCTGACCATATTCGCAACGCGGGATTTTATCAATTTGTTGTCGATCAATCTTCCAGGACGTTGGCTCATGACAGTTGGTGGACCATAGGTCAGACATCCATACTGTTAGGGGGTCCTTCCAGACATGACCAGTCTTTCGGAACGTTGGCCCAGGACGGTAGGTGAGCCGATGCGGCATAAGACCAGGCCGTTAGGGGGTTCCTTCAGACATGAAAGAGGACGAGGGTCCGAATAAGGGACACACAAAGCGTGGAACATGGAGTGCTGGTTTGTTCAAACAGAATCCAACACCTTGGTAGTTGCACCACCGTGGAGTGAGTACGCCAAATTGGGCGCATTGGCCTGATCACAGATCATTCTTTCTTCCAGACAGGGCCTCTGGCGAGGGCAGGAAATGGGGAGGAACAAGATTTCGTGATTCCAGGGGCTGAACCCTAGGTGAAATGCCTGGGTGTCTCTACGTATCCCACGTGATGATGGGAATCAAGCCGCACGTAGTTCTTGAAGCCCAGTTTAACGTCATACTGGACGAGGAGCAGCCTGACCGTGTTGGTACACATCCAGCCAAAACTACTAAGCCCACGTGTGTCGTGCTCGGTGTGGGAAACAAGTAGTAGTGGTGGGAATTTCCCGACGCAGAGAGGGGCAGGTCAGGGCAAAGGGATGCTCGGTGACTACCGGCCCGATGACACTAACACGATCATTCAGCGCACCTAGATGCGCGAAGATAAAGAGCCGAGTATGATGGAGTTCCACTTGGACATGAGGGAGAGGAAATGTGTGAATCAGGGTGCTCGAGATTCAGATCACAATGATGGTGGTGTGACGATGGAGGATTACTGCTGACCATGTTCGCAACACAGCATCCTGTCGCATTAGCCTGAGGTGGGAACAAACAAATGAGGGTCGACCGTTGACCATGTTCGAAACACGGGACCGTGTCACAAATGTTGTCAGAGATCCGTGGGGACGTTGGCCCGAAACGATTGAAGGGACCTTAGGTCCAACATTCATGGAGAGCCCTTAAGCTTAGTATCCACGTCGTTCGAGGGTCCTTTTGGATGTGGAAGAGGATGAGGATCCAAATAGCGAGCTCACGAAGCTTGGTCATGAGATGAGAAGAATGCCCCTGTGAAAATCCCACGCTTCGGGATCTTTTTCAGAACACACCAGAATACGGCAACGACACGTATTAGAGAGAGGGAGCAGATTCCTTTCCCTTGGGGTGATCTTAGTTTAAGGTCATAGAATTCAGACCATGGATGGAAGAAAGGGATAAGGGGACGCATGACATCAAAACCTGACGTGAATGAGGACATAGTCCTGCTTACCATGCGTTCTCCGAGGAAATGCTCGAGTCGAGGGACCGAACACAAGGGTTAGGCTGGGCCCACGGGGAAGTACCCGGGCGCTCCTACATATCTCATAAGGATGAGAATCAAGCCATACGTAGTTCTGGAAGGTGGAAGGGTAAGGTACCAGTGCCAGGGGAAAAGGGTAGTGCGGACGTGGCCCTTGCACTAAAGAAGCGGAATTTGATGTATCTTATTTGTTCTTTAAGGTGAATGGTTTTTTTTTTGTGAAGCGACAGGCCTAGAACAGTAGGTCGTGATGTCGCCACAAGAATCAAGCCGTGATGGGCATTGACAAATGGCATGGCACATGACCAATACCCAACGTGATGTCCTCTACAGCGAGGTCACCACAATGCGGTGCCGTTTTTCGTCGTGCGGCCAGGACGATAATGTCACAGTTTAGGGTCGTATGATAGGACCAAGCATGCATTTTGTCGTCATGCGGCGCAGACGTAGAAGAGACGATGCTAGGCGGGAAATGTGCGCAGTGTTATAAAACACATTTGACAGAGACATGATCCCACATCAAATTGTACGCCATCCGGAGGTGAAACAGGGAGAGAGACTGGCTTCCTGAATGGGTTGTACCCAGAGACAGGGCGTCTGGGCGGTCCTACGTGTCCCATGAGGATGGGAATTTGAACTTAGTCCCGAATGGGTCTTAGTTTATGGTCTTAGAGCTCGGACCATGGGAGTCCCAAAGGACGCCAGATTGCAGCTTTGTCCCCCTAGCATGCAAAGGTGCACTGAGGGATAGCGCCAAAAGTGTCGAGATTCCACCTGGACATGATGGGGTGGAAAATGATGTGAATCATGCAACCAAAATTCAAGGACTGAAGGGGCTGGCATGACGACATAGGATTACTGCTGACCATGTTCGCAACACAGCATCCTGTCGCGTTAGCCTGAAATGAGGACTAACAAAACGAGCATCGACCGCTGACCATATTCGCAACGCGGGATTTTATCGAATTGTTGTCTGAAACCCTGGAGGGTGTTGGCCTGTATCGGTAGGAGAGCCCTTGGGCGTAGTATCCAGACCGTTCTTGGGGGTCCCTCCGGGTGTGAAAGATGATGGAAGTCCGAATAGAGGGGAACACGAAGCTTGACAAGTGGAAGGAAATTGACCAAGTTGAATCTGACACTCTTGGTCCTAGACTAGAGTGCTCTTAATACATGGGTGAACCACTGCGGGGAGCCAAGTGACTCAACCTTTAGGGTGATCGAGAGATGGCAGATTCCCAGGGGAAGGGGGGCATGATGCCCAAAACCTTGTATCATACCTACACACCCCCCCCCCCGCTGGAGAGGGATGGACCAAGTGGCCTAGGTGACCGGGAAATCAGGAGATCTCCCATAGGTGGGGCTGGACCCGAATCTTAGACATTCAGGTGGTCCTACGTATCCCATTAGGATGGGAATCAAGCCATACGTTGTTCTGAAGGGTGCCTTTTAACGTCATGCAGGACAGGGGACGGGAGGACTGAACCTCAGAATGGGGGCGTGCGTGGTGTAGTTGTTGCAAACCCGACGTGAATGAGGACGTAGTCCTACACTGCACCACGCAGTCCTGTGATCAGGGTCCTAAAGAGAGGATTAGAGAGGTAAATTTTCTGAACTCAAGCTGGGTCCGAAGACAAGGGGTCTTGAACGTAGTTCCAGATGAGGGTCTTAGTTTATGGTCTTAGAGCTCGGACCATGGATGGTGACATCTCCCGAGTAAGCACATATGTCAACCCAATCCCTAAGTCCACGTGAGATAAACTCGGTGTGGGAAACAAGGGGGGTATCCTCATTGCAATACTTGGGGCGTCCATCAAAGGGGAGTCAGCAGAGAATTTCGAAGGATACCTTTGATGTAGCTTGTTCTCCCAATGCGCAGACGTGCATGGGGGAAAAGTACCAAGAGTCCCGAGACTCTACTTGGACATGATGAAGTGATGAAGGGTGTGAATTGTGTACCCGGCATTTGGGCTTAATGGGTTGGCGTGACGACAGAGGAAAACTTTTATCCATGACGGAAATACAGCGTCTGTATCGCGTTAGCCTGAGGGGGGAACAACAAACGAGCATCGACCTCTGACCATATTCGCAACGCGGGATTTTATCGATTTGTTGTCCGAAACCCTTGGGGGCGTTGGCCCGTATCGGCAGGAGAGCCCTTGGGCATTGTATCCAGGCCGTTCTTGGGGGTCCCTCCGGGTGTGAAAGATGGTGAAAGCCCTGATGCGGGGATACGCAAAGCCTGGAAACCGAGTGCGGACGTGTCCGAGTAAAGCTTGGCATTCCAGGTAATAAACCAGAGTACTCTTAAGCACATTGGAGAACCACCGAAAAAGAGGGATCGACGAAAAAAATCAGTAGGGGTGGGAGCATGGCGTGGTCATCACGAGACCGTTGTGAATGAGGACATAATCCCACACCGCACCATATGATCCCCTCATGGAGGAAGGATGGGACAAGGGGCCAAGATTGGATGAGGATTCCCGAGAGATGGGGCTGGACCCGAAGCCTAGACGTTCAGGTGGTCCTACGTATCCCATTAAGATGGGAATCAAGCCACACTTAGTTCTTGAAATGTAGTTTAACGTCATACTGGACGAGGATGGGAGTAATATACCCCTAAACAAGGGAGGTGTATGGCATGGTAAAGAAGCCATCGTGAATAAAGAAGTAGTCCTACGTCACACCATACGATCCTATAAAACAGGTACTGGGCCGCGGCCCGGAAAGGCCAAGGGGCCTGGGGCTGAGCCTCGGTCAGGAAGGCCTGACTGGTTTGTAGTTTAACGTCTTACATGAGGACGGGGGTCGGGGACCCGAGGAGGCCAAGGGGCCTGAGGCTGGGCCTCGTAAGGGGAGTCGTACGGCATGGTACATGATCCCGACATGAATGAGGACATAGTCCCACATCACACCGTACACTCCAGGTGAGGAATCCTAGGCCGTGGCCCGGAGAAAAGGGGAAGTTATCAGTCAGAAAGGCCTGACTGGTTTGTAGTTTAACGTCTTACACGAGGACGAGGGGCCAGGGGCCCAAGGAGGGCAAGGGGCCTGAGGCTGGGCCTCGTAGGGGGAGTCGTACGGCATGGTACATGATCCCGACGTGAATGAGGACGTAGTCCTACACCACACCTTACACTCCAGGTGAGAAATAGGGGAGAAGGCCCAGGGGGCCCAAGATCAGGCATCAGTTAGGAAGGCCTGACTGGTTTGTAGTTTAACGTCTTACATGAGGACGGAGGGCCAGGGGCCCAAGGAGGCCAAGGGGCCTAAGGATGGACCCCGTAAAGGGAGGGCGTACGACATGGTACATGATCCCGACGTGGATGAGGACGTAGTCTTGCATCACACCGTACACCCTTATGAGGAATCCTGGGCCGTGGCCCGGATCGCTAGCACCACCTGGGGGAAGTTTGTCACCTTGGGATGGGGCAGAGGGGATCACTGTTCTTGATGCCTGGGGCATCTCGGGGTGGACCCGAAGATCCAGGACACTGTTGACCATGTTCGAAACACAACGTTCCGACGGTGACCCGCATGGGGGCAACAAATGAGCGTCGACCGCTGACCAAATTCGCAACGCGGGACTTGTATCGACTTGTTGCTTAAGAAAACCCTCGGGGGCGTTGGCCAGTATCGGTAGGAGAGCCCTTGGGTATTGTATCCAGGCCGTTATCGGGGGTCCCTCCGAGCGTGAAAAGGTGACAGAATCCCATCCAAGGAGTGGGTGAAGCTCAGTTGCGTTCATCCACGAAAGGGGAAAACACCTCCAGGGGGAATGTGCAGCCGGGTCGAGGCTTGCTCGACATGGGTCGGGGCAAAAGTGTGCACCCTGCCATGTCTTGACCCGAGGGGAAGATTTTGGCTTTTGGGCTGGGCCAACAGACAAAATGTCCGGGCGTTCCTACGTATCTCATAATGATGAGAATCAAGCCATACGTATTTCTTGAAGGCCATGCGGTTTAGCGTCATGCGGTGAGGACGTGGGAGGATAGAAGAACAGGATTGGGCGCATGGTGAGACCTTTACAATCTTTGCGCGAGTGGGGTTGCATGAGCGGGGCCAAGGAAGCCCACTCCCTGCTACACAAAGATCCTCCAAGGAGGCTATTCCCAGGGGGAATAGCGGAAGAGAAAAGCTTGGGGCTGGGGTCAAGACGAGGTGTCCGAGCATTCCTACGTATCCCATGAATATGGGAATCAAGCAATACGTAGTTCTCGACATGCTGTTTAACATCATGCGGGACGACGGAGATGCAGTTTAAGGTCATGTGGGACCAAGTTGCAGTTTAGGGTCATGCAGGACCCTCTCTCAGTTTAGGGTCGTGCAGGACCACCTCACAGTTTAGGGTCATGTAGGACCAATGCAGTTTAATGTCGTGAAGGACCCTCTCGCAGTTTAGGGTCGTGCAGGACCACTTTTTTTCCCTAGGCAAAGTATCGCTTGAGGAATTTGGCATTGGTGGGAGGGGTTACACGCTCTCCATCTGTGGTCACCAAGGAGTATGCTCCGTTGCGGTAAACCTTATGGATGATATAAGGTCCTGCCCATTTGGGTTCTAACTTGGGTGGTTTCCTACCGGGAATCATTGGCGCTCGAAGGGCCAGTACCAGGTCACCCTGTAGAAAAGAGCGGAGACGAACCTTCTTGTAAAAAGCTCTCGCTATCTTGTCCTGATGCCTTTCCAGATTGTGCAGGGCATGAAGCCGGTTCTCGTCCAGTGCCTCTAACTCAGCTAGACGGATCTCGGCTACCTCATCTGATGTCTGGTGATCATAAACTGCAGTGCGTAGCGACGGTAGCTGGATCTCAATGGGTAGGACAACCTCAGCTCCATACACCAGGGAATATTGGGTCACCTGGGTAGAGTTGCGAGTCGTCGTCCGGTAAGCCCAGAGGGCGTTGGGGAGCTTGTCCGGCCAACTCTTCTTGTTCTGACCAACCATCTTCTGCAGAATGTTAGAGAGGGTCTTGTTGAACGCCTCGATCTGTCCATTCGCCTGTGCGTGGTAGCGGGAGGTATGGTTTGACCAGATGTCGTACTTAGCGTACAATTTCTTCAACTCAGCTGCTCGGAAGTTGGTGCCGTTGTCAGTGAGGACGGCTTGAGGGACTCCAAACCGGTGGATAATGTTGGAGCTCACAAAGTCAACGACGGAACGGGCCTTGACCTCTTTGAGCGGAACTGCTTCTGCCCACTTGGAGAAGAAATCTGTAGCAGTCAGGATGAACCTACACTGGCAGGCTGTTGCCGGCGGATACGGTCCCACTACATCAAGTCCCCATACCGCAAATGGCCAAGAGTACTTGGTGGGGTAGAGGGGTTCTGGCGGCCGATGCAAGAAGTTGGCGTGTACTTGGCACGCGTGGCATCTCTTGGCGCATCCAATACAATCGTGGATCATGGAGGGCCAGAAGTACCCTAACCTCCGGATTTGCTGGGACAGCTTCGGCCCAGCTTGATGGGCACCACAAGAACCGGCGTGAACCTCTCTCATAACTTGAGGTATCTCTACTCCTTGGATGAAATGGAGGAGGACACCATCGAAACTCCGTTTATAGAGGGTCTGCTCAAGACTGGGGCCGCTCTGGAGGGTAAATTGAAGTGCGCGGTGTCGGATTCGCTCGTGCTCGGCCCAGTCGTCCGGGAGCTGACCATTTTGATGATACTCGACAAAAGGTTCTCTCTAGTCGGGGGCGGTTTCAACCAATGCGTCTGATGAACCCGGGACTCCCGATATGGAGGGTCCGGTGGTGAGATGACTCACCCGCAGGCTATCACGGTCCTGTTGGGTGACGGGAGCAATGACTCTCCGATGGGCCACGTGTATGACCAAATCATCTTGCTCGGGTTCTGTGAGCGATGCGGCTAAGCCAGCTAGGGCGTCCTCTTGGCCGTTCTGTGACCGTGGGACATGGGTAACCTTTGGTCGAGAAGAGAACTGGGCCATTAAGAGGAGGGTGTACTCCAGCAACGGTGCAAGCTCTGGCTTCCTGACGACGTAGTTGCCATTAACCTGTTTGATTACCAGATCGGAATCTCCCTTCACATATAGACGGGGTACATGGATCTCAAGGGCCAACTCGAGGCCGGTGATGAGAGCTTGGTACTCTGCTTCGTTGTTCGTACAACCTTCTGACAATAGGAATGAGTACGGCAGGACGGCTTGCGCCGGGGTAATGAAAACAATACCCAGACCCACTCTGTTGAGCTTGGGGTCGTTGAGCCTTCTACCGGTGGGGCTCCGGGAGGCGCCGTCGAAATGCATTTGCCAACACGGGACAACATGATCGACCGAGAGGATCGTCTCGTCGGGGAAATCCAGGTCCAGGGATTGATCCACGGAGGTTGGATGGGAAGCTAAAAAGTCTGCCAACGCCTGTCCCTTAACGGCCTTCTGAGGCACAAACCTGATGTCAAACTGCTGGAGAATCACCGCCCACCGTGCTAGTCGGCCAGTCAGCATGGGGCGGTTCAGGATGTACTTCAGCAGATCCACCCGAGAGATCAATTGCACCTCGTGGTGTTGCAGGTAGTGTCGCAACTTCTGCACAGCGAAGACGAGCGCAAGGCAGCTCTTTTCGATGAGGGAATATCTGACCTCCGTATTGAGAAGCATGCGACTGAGATAGTAGAGACTGTTCTCAGTGCCCTTGTTATTCTTCTGGGCGAGCAGCGCGCCGGGGGATCTCTCCAGGGCGGTCACGTAAAGGACCAGCGGCTTTCCAGAGACGGGTGGCATCAAGACTGGAGGTTGGAGCAGATACTGCTTGATTTCCTCGAAGGCGATCCGACACTCCTCATCCCATTCGTAGGCAGCGCCTTTCTTCATGAGCCGGGAAAAGGGCTTAAACTTGCCGGCCAGATTCGCAATGAATCGGCGTATATAGGCTAAGTGGCCTTGGAGGCCTCGGAGCTCCCGAATGATGCTCGAGGGAGGCATTTGGCTGATGGCCTTGATCTTCTCAGGGTCGATCTCGATACCTCGGTATCTGACAACGAAGCCCAGAAACTTCCCGGAGGTGACCCCGAAGGCACACTTCAGCGGGTTCATCTTCAGGTGACGGGAACGGAGGAAACCGAACACTTTCTCAAGGTATTTGAGATGGTCCTAGCGCTGGCATGATTTGACTACAAGTTCATCCACGTAGCATTCCACCAATGTCCCGAGGATCGGTTTGAATATGCGAGGCATGGCCCTCTGATAAGTGGCACCTGCATTTTTCAAACCGAATGGCATTACCCGGTAGAAAAAGGTACCCTGTGGAGCCCTGAAGGTAGTGGACTTCTCATCTTCGGGGGCCATCCGGATCTGGTTATACCCGGAATACCCATCCATGAAAGAGAGGGCTTGGAACCCGGCTGTGGCGTCAATCAACAGCTCCGTCACTGGGAGTGGGAAGTCATCCTTTGGGCAGTGGCGATTGAGATCGCGGAAGTCGATGCAGACTCTGATCTGCCCATTCTTCTTCCTAACCGGCACAATGTTGGCGAGCCATTTGGGGTACTGGACCTCCTTGACGAAGTTGGCTTTGATTAGCTTATCAAATTTGGCCTCAACCATAGCGCCATGGGAAGGGTGCATCTTCCTGGGAGGCTGCTTGAACCCACGGTGTTTTACTGGGAGGCCCAGACGGTGGACGGCCACTTGGGGATCCAGCCCTGGCATCTCATCGTAACTTCAGGCAAACACATCGCGGTGCTGTTTGAGGAAGTCTACATACTGCTGCCGCTCCTCGAGGGACATGGCCGCACTGATCAATGTGGGTCTTGGATCCGCCTCGCTACCAAGGTTCACCTGTACCAGTTCATCAACCGTGGTAGAGACGCCTTCTTCAAAGGCTGGGGGAGCATCCTCCAAGTCTTCCTCCCCAGCCATGGGGGAACTTCCCGCGACGGAAGATACTTCTGGGCTCTCGAAACCCGAGGGGCAGCTGGTGCCAGCTCGGGCAGCATCGGTCATCACATGAGGAGACTCACTTGTCGTTGAGACCATAGCAATGAATGCATTTGATCCGATCCCATATGGACTTCGGCCTAAGGGGCCACGTTTGATGATATCAAAGCAGTGGTGACGTGTCGGCCTGAGTCGGTTAATTCCAGCCCGGCGAAATAGACACGTATGGCGCACCGCCGTTGTCATGAGCTTCACGTCCCGGTACCGTACAGGGGTAGGAGGTTCCGGGATGACCCGAGCCTAGTTGCTGTAGGAGTACGAGGTGATTTTCCGCCGTCTCTTGGACACGGGAACATGCCTTCCTTGCGTACCCGAAACAACGAAACATTGTCCCATGTCGGGGGTTGTGGCCTCCAACCGGTGGATCGGGAGGATGTAGGCGTCGTCCATGCTCGCCCAGGGATCACTTGTGATCGGGGCGGGCTCATCCTCGCTGACCAGGATTTGCTTGTCCTTACTTTTGTAATAACCCGCATCCAGATTGCGGGCCTCACAAGAAGCGAAGGGGGACACGTCTCCTTGGAGCACACCTACTCGACCGTTGAGCGAGTATTAAGGCACTGGTGGTACGACGAGGGGACCGCTGCATGCAGATGGAGCCATGGCCTACCCATCAATGCGTTGTAGGCGGTGTCCTGAGAAACAACCATAAACTCGGTGCTGGCAATTAAGCCACCGAACTGAGTCTTCAGGCGGATCTTGCTGACTGGGGTTTGCTCTGTCCTGTCGTACCCCTGGATCCTAAGGTCAGAGGGAGTCAAATCACCTTCAGACAGACCCAGCTTTCGCAGCGTCCGGGTCGAAATTAGATTGATTCCAGAACCTGTGTCAACGAGGCAGCGACGGACTTCCACACCGTTGAAGTGGCCAGTGATATACAGTGGGCGAATATGCCCCTGTATAGGAGGGTCTTCATCTTCACCGGAGAACGAGATAACCTCCTGACATTCGGCGTTTTCAATCGTCTCGGTATGGAAGGCTTCCGCAGCTGCCACTTCCGTCTCGAACTGGAGGGGGCTCCTTAGGGCCTCGGCAAGTGCCTCGCGCATCTCGGATGACAAGCGCAGGGCCTCAAGGATGGAAAGCCTTGCCGGAATGCCGGCCAGGTGCTTTTGGACATCATACTTGCGTGCCAAACGTGAACCTCTGCTTACAGGGGGTTTTTCGGCATTTGGAGGCATAGCGGGTCCTGCCAGTTGAACTGGCGGTCAGCTAGCACTAGGTACATCCGGCTGCCTGCTAGTAGAAGCCTGGAGAGTAGTCACCGGACTAAGATCGGACAGCGGAGGCTGGCCTGTCACCGGGCAAGACTGGCTGCGATACGAACGAGGCGGTTCTCCCTGATCCAGCAACACGAACGACGGTGGAGGTAGAGCCGAGGGTGCTGGATGGGTCTGCGCGTGCTGAGATCTGCGCTGAGCCTGCTGCCTGGTCTCGGTAGCGTGCACAGCTTGGCCGCAAGTGCCTACTGACGTACCTCGATGACCGGTGCGATTGCGATTCCGCTGAAATTGACGTCGGCTGGAAACGTTGGGGCGGTCTGCCTGGGGTTCCCCCTCGTCGGGGGTCATATAGGGCTTTACCAGCTCCACGGTGTTAACCGAAGCGTACCCTTGACTGTCGCTCGAAGAGTCATCCACCACTGGGCGGATTCTGGGAGGAATGCCCATTTCGGGAGGCATAAAGTCGCCGAGAGTGCGGGATGACGACCGCACTGGCGGTGCACGTTGCTTCTTCTTGCGTCGCCGCTGCTTGCCCTTTTGGGCAGAGGTCGACTGTGAAGACGATGCTGAGGCGCCGACTACTTCTTCTGAAGGTTCTGGCTGCTTCAGGCGTGCCCAGATGATACCCTGGGCACGAACGACAGTTTTTCGAGCCATCCAGATGTCGTATTTCTGGGACCCGCGGCTAGGGACCTTCTGCCACTCACGTTCACTGTCGCTGCCGATTTATGATCCCACAAAGACGCCTGCCACTTGCGCTGGCGCTGGGCCCAACTTGACTATGTTGTTGTTGACCTGGTCCTGAAGCCAGTCTTTAAACACATAGCATCGCTTGAGGGTGTGCCCCAGAATCCGATGATAAGGGCAGTAGTTGGGGTGATCAGTGAGATGCGCCTCTGCCGGCCTCCTGCACTCAGGCAGACGCACGATCCCTTGCTCAAGAGCACTTCGGAAGTAACCAGGGACCTGATTTTCGTTGAACGAATAGGTATGGTACTTTATTTCCGGGTAAGGAGCCATGGGGGCCTGGTCCTGTCGAGGGACCGGAGGGGCCTGCCGAGGGGGCGGCGCCTGGTTGTCTCGCCTAGGTGGCGGCGGCGCATTGCGCGGGGGAACCTGTCGGTTCTGAGGCGGTCGCTGCTGGGCAGGAGCCTGTGCTTGAGGTCGAGGACCTCTGCGGGGTTGCGGGGGTGGTGCCGCCGGTAGTAATTCCAGCTACCTCGGGGCTTCTATTTGAGCCACTGCGGCGGGTTCAGCCCTGGAGGCCCTCCTGGCTGGGATCATAGGGGGCAGCAAACGTGCCTGACTAGCCTGTTGCAGGGCCTCCTCGAGGCGCTGGGCCTTATCCGAGAAATCTCTGAACCCTCCAGGGTAGTTCTGGGTAATCAAGGAGGGTACCTGCTCCATCTTGACGTTCCCCACACACATCATCAGTAATTGCTCCTGAGTCAGTGGCATATCGAGGGAATACGTAAGTCCTTTCCACCGGGCGATGAAGTCTGCAACCCGCTCATCAGGCCTCTGTTTGCACTTGAAGAGGTCCGCAATGCTGGTCTTTCGCGTGGTGGAGCTGAACTGTTACAAGAACTGCCGGCGAAGATCCTCCCAACCGATCACCGATCCGATAGGGAGCTGGCTGTACCAGACGAATGCCGGACCTTCCAATGTCTGTACGAAACATTGGAGCTTGGCGGCTTCTTGCTGGGCCGGGGTCCCCAGCATGGGGCCACACCTGGAAGAGAAATGAGCCAAGTGCTGGGGTGGGTCCCCTGTCCCGTTAAAAGGTGAGAAAGTGGGGTTCCCAAAACCCGGAGGCGCGGGCATATCATCCACCGACGCGGGATAAGGCTTGCCATCCGGTGGGACCGCCACCTGCCACGTTTCCAACGCCTCGAGGCGGGCTGTGAGTGCCGCAATAAGGTCCTCCGGGTGGGGGTCCCTGTCTTGACGGGGATCCCTAACCACAAGCGCATTGCCGGGCTCTTCAACACGGTAGACGGCTTCGGCTGCTCGCGGGTCGACTGGCTGGATGACCTGTTGGGGGACTGGGGGAACCCGGGTTGGATTCTTCAGATTGCCCCGTCGCTCAGGGGGGTTTGGCGAGACGTATCGCGCCCTCTTGCCGTATGTTCCGGCCTCCGCCCTGTCCGCGGCAGTAGCATGATCAGGGTCGCCCGGAGGCGTCTCGCTGGGGGGAAGTTGTTCCTGCCCCTGCTGCCCCGGCCTGGGATTACCATAGTCGGGTCGCCACTCTGCGGCGCGCTCAGCCAAGAGTTCGTCAACCAGCCTCTTCTGCTCAGCAAGCTGCTGGCGCAACGTGGCCTTCTCAGGATCATCGTCCGTTTTTTGCACAGAGGCGGACGGGTCGGAGTGCTTGACTATTCCGACGTGCTCCTTACCCTTGCCAGTGCTCCGACCGAGTGCCAACGACTCGGTGGGTACGAGGAGGCCTAGCAGGTTCCTCTGATGACGGGTAACTCTCCCTGACGGGTCAAAAAGCCGTGGTATGCCCTCGGATGGTAAGTCCCCATCAAGGAACTCAAGATCATCTTCCTTATCCACAACGTTGGCCATGTGGACTGTGACCCCTCTTGAGGGCATATCCTCAATGTCGCATAGCGAATCGGGCTGTCGTCGGATAGGGTCGAAGAGGAGAGCGGCATAGCGTCCCCAACCACGGACTTGCACATGGGGGGTGGCTTCCCTGACGATCTTGCGGAGTGCCTTGAAACTCTGAACGCATTTTCGTTGGAGGGCACTCTGGGGACCGGGCGACTCGGGGCGCTGGGACACAAGGAGCGCCACTGCATTAATCAGGCGGCACTGTTTGCCAATCTCCTCAAAGTGCTCTCGACTCCTGGGGTATACTACCCGTTCACAGCGGAGGAGGAAGTGCGTCGGCCACAGGGTTCGACAAAAGAATCCCACTTCTTCAGGGGTAAGCGACTCGGGTACGCGGAAATTCAGCGCCGCCGCGGGCCAGAACTTCTCTGGGAAGTAGTCCGCTGCAAGAATACTCCAGAATCTCCTGGGTTTGTCCTCGGGGTTCGGCCCTACATTTCCCCACTCATCAACCGGGGGCGGCTGAGGGACCGGTAGCGGTACCGAGGCAGACCTCTGGGATAGCAAACTCGGCGGTGGAGAATACGGCGAGCGAGCAGACTGGCCACCGAATTCTGGGCCTTCCTCTGAAGAGCGAGGTGACCTGACCACAGTGTCACGGTAGGACGGGCTAACATCCACTGCTTTGGGTACGGGAATCGCCGTTACCGGTGTCTGGTCGTGTCGTGGCTCTACCACCGTTGACCCCCAAAACAGCTCCTCGTGATCCCGAGTAGAGGTAGAGGGCGCTTCGGGTGACGATGGCAGTGACTGCGCGGTCGAAACCTGCGGAATTCCCAGGATTTCCTCCTCCTGGATGTACCTGCGGAGAGAGACGGGAATCAGGTGGACCACAAATTCTGGGAGAACGAGGCTGACGCGTCTGGTTCCTGCCCCAGTCCTTGATACGGAGGAGCTGGGAGAAGGTTCCATCGCTGAATCACATTCCGCTTCTGAATCCGAGAAGTGGGCAGGTTTGATCTCCACCTGGGCCTTCCCAAGATTCTTCTTGTGGCGGCGACGACCCGCTCTTCTGCCCCTGGGTGGCTCTTCGGGACAGGGTTGACTCCTATCAGGCAGCCTTGGGGCGGCGTTGGCACCGTGGCGGAGAGGGCCCCCACTCGAGACAGCCGGGGTGCGAGGGGCACCGGGGCAAATGTCAAAGGGTACATGGGGAGGACCTCCATGAACAGTACCCACATGGGCGGGGCCTCTGTTGGAACTGGCAGGAGCATGGGGAAGGCCTCCATGGTCGATGCGAGTGGAGCGAGGCTGACCTTCACTCCTTGAGTTGCCGGGGCAAGGAGGACCTTCGCCAGTCGCAGAGAGGACATAGGGGGGACCCCCACGTTGAAGAAGGACCGGATGGACGGTGCCTTCAGAAGGATGGACTCCATACCCTGTACAGCGGGCGCGGGAAATGTTTCCACGCTGAGCATCACTGCCACGGGGCAGGTCTTCCTGCAGGATGTGGGCAGCACGAGGCATGCCACCATGAAGAAACTCAGAGCGGGGAAGGCCCACGCTCTGTGGAGTAGTGGTACGGGGAGGACCTCCGTACGGGGTGGCATCACCGCGGGTTAGCTCGCGGCGATCATCATTGGGGCCTGCAACCCGGAGAGTCAACCCAGCCTACCCATGGGGCGGTTGGGGTCTCAATCTTGGTTGGGCGAAGGGGTGCCCCTGCTCAATGTACGCGGGGGCTTCAAAATGTACGTCGGCGGTGGCTCGGTCCACTGTATCTGTCGACGTGGACGCGCCTAGGAGAGCGTCCTCATCCCGGGCCCGGCGCTGACGTCGGGTCAGGCGGGCCGGTGCAGGTGGTGCAGGGACGTAGTCTGCCTGCTCTTCCTGTGGGGCCAGACGGCGGCGCTGACGTGGCCGGACGGGAGCTCTCGCCTGGGGGCCCCGGGTCGGGGCCCTGAGCGGACTGAGCCGGACAGCGCCTGCCTCTTCAGCGTAAGGCGAAGAGTCGTCAAGGCATTCCGGGGATAGGCTCCCGAAACGGTTGAATGTCGAGGTGGGGAGAAGGGGCTCCCTGTGCGGCCTGTTAGGGCGGCGTTGACGGCGGGGCCTGGAGGCCTCCAGGTCCAAGCGGGCCATATCCCTGGTCGGGATGACCCCTTCCTCCTCGTACCTGCGCACGAGGCTGTTGATCACCCTTCGTTGGATGACCTCTGATGGGGAAAGGGGACGTGGACGTCCCGCATCCTGTGACGTGGCAGCCATCGTGGCGGTAGTGGCGCCATGTGGAGTGGCCGTAGTGGTGTTGCCCCTGCGCGGGCGAGGAGCGGATGGTGACCGCATCTCTAAAATAGCAACCTGGTTCCTGGAAAACGAAGGGATCAACTCATCAATACTGAGAGGAAAAGGATTGACAGCCAGTGCCCCAGCGTTCTTCCATCCTCCATGTCTGTGAGAAGGATCCACGCCAACACGCTGCAGAGCGGAGTGCCCCACGCTCTACTACCCCGACTTCCGGTGAGTTCCACGACAGGCCCGCTATTTGCTTGGCGGGACCAGGCACCGGATATCTGGATCCGGTGACACGTCAATCTACTGGTGTCTCGAATGCTACTAATCCCCATGCTTAGGAGAAGAATTTCACGTCGGGTTCACCATTTCTGTTTCCGACGCTTTCGCCGGAGCGCGCGCGCATCCGTCCGTCAGGGGGGGACGCGCGGCTCTGTTGCCCCGCATTCCCGCTTTCCAAAGGCGGGCGACATTCGTTCCTTGTTCAGGTACATCTGCTCCTTGATCGAAACGGGATGATGGGATGTCGGTTCTTCCTTCCGTGGATTCCTCCTCAGAACTCGCCACCTAGTCCGGGTCTCCCTCATAGATTTAATACGTAGTTCGTGAAACTCTTCCCAGTGCCATGTTTCCATGGACGCCGGTTAATTACACTGCTTCTGTCGGGACATTCCAAAGGGTCTAGTTAGGGCAGCAACCTTCGGTCAGGGGAGTAGTCACGTTTGAGGAATCAATAGCGTGTCTGGATGCTGGGGTACCTGGCATGTCTGTCTGTTATCCTTGATCACAAGGCTTCTCGAGGGCGTGGAAGCCCGAGGCATCCCACATCGAGCGCGGGGAATTACATATCATAGACACGTATCTGAGGTGTTCCTCAGCTTCCTGTGTTCAATACAGGGTATGCCGCGAGTTTAACGTCTAGCGGAGACGGATGAGAGTGAAATGGGACCATCGCATGGGGGCGACAGTGAAGTTGGGCTTGAGCCTTGAAGAGGCTTCCTACGTATCCCCGTGGCAGGGAATCAATGTCCGCGTAGTTCGGGATGGTGCCGGTAAACCGACGTGAAACTGGACCTTGGTCCGAGGGGAGTTGGTCTTGAACCTCTGGGAGGATTCCTACGTACCATGCCTTGACATGGATCAAAGACTTCGTAGTTCAAATGGTTGGGTTGAAATGGCTTACCACTGGACCAGAATTGTAGTTTAACGTCTTGCTGGACGTAGGTAGAACACGACGTGAATTGGGTGATGGATGGGCTTGAACCTCGTGGAGGCTTCCTACGTACCATGCCGTAACACGAATCAAAGTCCCCGTAGTTCAAAAGGGGTTTTGTCGGTGAACCGACGTGAAAGTGGACCTTGGTCCAATGGGTGGTGGGCTTGAACCTCGTAGAGGCTTCCTACGTACCATTCCTTGACACGGATCAAAGACCTCGTAGTTCGGAGAATACAGTTTAACGTCATGCGGGACGATAGTGAACCCTGACGTGAATAAACGACAGGTGGGCTTGAACCTCGTGGAGGCTTCCTACATACCATGCCTTGACATGGATCAAATACCTCGTAGTTCAAGTGGTCACAACGGCTTACCGCTGGACTGGAATGGGACCCGACGTGAATGAGCGACGGGTGGGTGTGTCGGTGAACCGATGTGAAAGTAGACCTTGGTCCACTATTGGTGGGCTTGAACCTCGTGGAGGCGTCCTACGTACCATGCCTTGACATGGATCAAAGACCTCGTAGTTCAGGTGGTTTTCACCGGTAAACCGACGTGAAAGTAGACATTGGTCCACTATTGGTGGGCTTGAACCTCGTGGAGGCGTCCTACTTACCATGCCTTAACACGGATCAAAGACCTCGTAGTTCAGGTGGGTTTCACCGGTAAACCGACGTGAAAGTAGACCTTGGTCCACTATTGGTGGGCTTGAACCTCGTGGAGGCTTCCTACGTACCATGCCTTGACATGGATCAAAGACCTCGTAGTTCAGGTAGGTTTCGCCGGTAAACCGACGTGAAAGTAGACCTTGGTCCACTATTGGGGGGCTTGAACCTCGTGGAGGCTTCCTACGTACCATGCCTTGACATGGATCAAAGACCTCGTAGTTCAGATGGGTTTTGCCGGTAAACCGACGTGAAAGTAGACCTTGGTCCACTATTGGTGGGCTTGAACCTCGTGGAGGCTTCCTACGTACCATGCCTTGACATGGATCAATGACATCGTAGTTCATGTGGGTTGTCAGGGTCGGTGCTCACTCTAAGCCCACGTGAGTCATGCTCGGTGTGAGAAATAAGAGGTTGCAAGAACCTGACGATCACATCGCGAAGGGTGCGTCCGTAAGAAGCGAAGAGGGGCTTACGCGTTGAGCGGCCCATGGTGTTGGGACTTACTCCAGGATGGAGGCCCATAGGGGAGTGCCTCGTTCCCAATCACGTCCTCCACTGACCTTGGTAGTGGGGGAGTACAGAGATGCACGGGTGCAATCATCCGTACCAAAGGTGAGGGGCTTACGCTCTGAGGCAGCCCTTCCCCTGCGAACATACACCACTCTGACAAGGAGGATCTCATTCCATGTGCGGAAGAGTTCCATTCCCGTGGAGACGAGTGGTGTAATGAATGTTCGAGATGGGGGGACTCTTCGTGAGGGAGACGAGGTTGGGTCACAGTTTAATGTCATGTGTTGAGGACGTGGTGCTTGGCAGTTTAACGTCCTGCAGCTCGGACGAGGTGGGTTCACTCCACACCCCTAGGGCTTACATAACAGGTACCCTCTGGTCCTTGGGGAAGGGAAGGTGCCGGTAAGGCCATGGTAAATGGGGGTCGAGGGATGAACCATCGAGGGGTCCACGTTAGCGTGGCTATGTGAAGAAGCAATATCCATTAGCGTGCCTATGCGAAGAAGCAATAGGCGAAGCAACGCTACGGGAGGTGTTGTCCATGGGACTTTGAAATCACATCGTGCAAACCTGGAGGGTCGCACGGAAAGAGGAATCGCTAAGCAGAGGAGTGTGCTTTGCGAAGTGGGGTGCCTTAGCCTTAGCATGGGGCATAGGTGGGAGTGGGAGGTGCTTCGCGAAGTGGAACAGTGTTCGCGGAGCACTGCCTCGCGAAGAGGGAATGGTTTGCGAAGCAGGTTCCTGCCAAGCAATGTACTTCGCGAAGTGGAGCGATCCTGCCTTAGCATAGGGACTACTCGTATGGGTTGGGTGTTTCGCGAAGCACAAGTGCTCCGCGGCTGCCTGGGTTCCCTTGGGAATCCCCTACCTTCGCGACTGCCCTTGAGCTTCACGAAGGGCATCCCTCTCGGAAGAGGGGCTCAAAACGAAACAAATCAGAGTCAACTCGCGAAGTAGAAATACCTCACGGAGCTCATGATTCCCGGGGCAAAGCGTGCTTTGCGATTCGGGAGAGGAGAAGCCGAAAGGTCGGATTGTCCATCCCCGGGACTCAGGGGGAGTCGAGTATTTATAGGGAAGGGGCGCCGCGAAGCAGGGCTCGCGCGCTGCCTCCGGTGCTTCGCGGCGGCTCGCGAACGTCAAACGGGTTCGCGTAGGATTACCGCCTCTGGAGCTTCGCGGCGGCTCGCGAACGTCAAACGGGCTCGCGGAGGATCACCGCCTCTGGAGCTTCGTGGCGGCTCGCGAACATCAAATGGGCTCGCGGAGGATCACCGCCTCTGGAGCTTCGCGGCGTCGCCATGGTTGGGGCGCTTCGCGTCGGGGCTTCGCGGCTGCGCTTCGCGGCTGGGCTTCGCGAGGCAGCACGCCGGCTGTCCTTTTCGTTCCTTTCGGGCCACATTTTTGGCACCAACACATTGTTACAAGCACCCAAAGAAAGAAAAACCAAGATTTCATAGATGCAGGAATCTAGGGGAAAATATAACTTTGGGTTTAGCATTGGCAAGCAGCATAGGACGATGGGTAACAATAAAACATTTCAAAACATTAAGGGTATCAGGGTTTTCAATCCCATGACAATTCCAGTAGATAATATGCATTATTATTTACCCTCGGGGTTTGACACCCCTTTCTTTTTATTTCCAGCATTTTGACCTCTAGTTTTCCTAGGGGAAATGTTCTTGTTGGGAGTATAAGTTTTATCCTTTTTACTTGTGGGAGACACATGTTTAACAATGTTTCTTCCTTCCTTTAAATTAGTAATTTCACAATTTTCATGTGATGATTCAAAATAATATTTACAGAATGTAATATCATTCTAGATATGAATCAAATACCCTTTATCCATAAAAATCATGGCTTACGTAACAAACCATATAAAGGAAAACGAATCTGTTAACAACCAAAACAATGATACTACCAAAATATATTTAAAAAATCAATAATGGAAGATCATATATGATATAAAATTAATGTATATTGTTCTTGTATAATTTAATAACAATTATTTCACCATTATATAGGAGGTTAACCTACCCTCTACCATGAAAAAAGTACAAGTTAAGGGTTAATTTCACAATCTCTTTATTATCTGTTGTTTTTTACGTAAGTATCTACTAGGACCACTTTATCATACACGTATATGTTTCATAAAAATATATTTCAAAACATTTTTAATATTTACTAGTATATGGGTTAAAGTCATTTATACCCTTTTTTGAAATTTTATAAAATGTTTTCAAAGGAATCATTCCATCATTTTCTAAAAAAGGTACCTTATGACCTCTTCAACCAAATTATGGTAAGAATGATTCTTTTAACTTATATGGCGGGTGCAGCTATTTTCTTCCATTATAACATCCTCGAAGCTTACCTTACAAGATTATAAGAATATTTTCCAAATAAATGTTTTTTTATAATTATATTAATTTTAAATGATTTCAAAATAAAAATATATATTTCTCTAAAAAAAGTTTTGATTTCATCTATGTTAACATCTTTTGATGGATTTTAGGATTATATAATTTTTATTTATCATGTTACAAAATGTCCATATTGTATTGAAGGTTTTTTGAAATGTTTGACCATGGTTGTGTTATTTTTAAAACATTCATGGTTTATGGATAAAGAATTGACATTTCATATGCTAGTTTTAATATGAATTTTTTTGTTATATTTAAAGCTTTTCATATGAGGAATGCATTGGACTTAGTAAGTGACGGGTGGAGCCCACTATAGCTCCTCGATGAATCGGTAGGTCTCATGAGAAAACTAGTGTCTTGAACAAGGCCCTGAAAAAATATTATTTGTATTCTTGGAATAAGTCCTAGACTATGTGGTTATGATGTCTGGAATTATGCATTCCATCATTATGAAAGTAGATATTGATATTTCATTTGATTATTTGACTGGTAGAATATCCATTTGAGTAAGTAAATGGGATTATTTTGATTTCTATTTTCTATATTATAATGAATTTTGTGTTTTAAAGGGTTTTGTTTTAGTTTTATACATTGTCTTAAATGTTTACGATTATTTATAAAAATTTCTGCTATATTTTAATCCTTTCTGAGCATCTGAGATCACCCCTTTATATGTTTTATTTTTCCCAGGATGCAAAGAAGTATATTATGATTGACCTGCATGGATAGTCTATTGTGTGTTAGTGTTGTCTTTAGAAACAATTTTGTTGTAGTTTTCTATTTTATGATGTAATGTTACCCTTATAAATGTATCTAGTATTTCCAAGGCTTCTAAACTAATCAGTATTTTGAGACTTGACCTTTTGTGATCATGCCAATGATATATAATAAGGCACTGAGTATGGGCTTCTAGGGTCAGGGTGTTACATAACTGGTCCTAAAACCACAAGGATTTTATTATATGGTCCCCAACCCATCATTTAATATTTTCAATGTATTCCACATATAAAATATTCAAAACATAATCAAAATAAACATTCATATAAAAACTATCCTACTAAATGTTAATACATAAACCATAAACCATGAATGATGTCAATATAGAATATCCACAATCAAACTAACCATAAACCATTAAACACAATATAACATATTTTTTCATATTAAATCAACCTCAATCAAACATATTATACAACAATGGATGTTAACAAATATGTAAATACTCTAATAAAATCATTGAAACATTTTGAGAGAAATACAATTATTATTTTGAAAACATTTATTTAAAATATTGTACAATAATAAATGGGAACACATAAATTTAAAATAACCTTATAATCTTGTGATGTAATATTCAAAATTTTATGGCATCATTAAAACCAAAAAATCCTCTCACACTGTATAAGTTAAAGAAAACATTCTAAAAGTACTTTGTGGAAAAAGTCAAAAAAAGTATCTTGTATGGAAAATAAACAAAATCCTTTCATTAAATTTTAAAGAATGTATTTCATGGGTAAATATTTCATTAATCGTTTTTATATAATTGTATATTAATTTTTCTAGAAACATCAACATGGTTGATAAATATGTCCAAGTGAAAACTTATATATAAACAATCTCAGATAATAATGTGATTGCACATTTAACCTTTACCTTGTAATTTCTCTTATTTGAGGGTGTGTTAACCTCAAATATAATAGTTAAAGCAAGTTATTAGATTATACCAAAACCAGATCCATTTTTATGATATAATATATATGATCCTCTTATATCATATTGTTAATAATATTTATTGTTACCATTGTTTCAAGTGTTAACTTCCCCGTCTCCCTATGCATGTTTTATTGTGTAATTCATGTTTGTTATGAATATGATATATTTTATTGATATAGATAATGATAATAAGTTTATAAATATTTTATTTACTCATATTATACATTTTTATAAGGATTATTGAATGGTTATCAAGGATAATGAATCTTATCACATTGTGGAGATGGTAGGTTGTATGTACCCATGGGCAACAATATAATTCACATAATGGTTAAATTGTATAGAATTGGAAGGAATTTTATTTATAAAAAATCATTAACATGTCATATTAATTATTTATATCCATTAGACTCATAATTATACCCATCCAAATTAAGAAGTGATGAAAAGAAAATTACACCATAGGGTGGAGACAGTAAGTCGTACGTACACACGAATGGTGATATTTTTTTACATAAGATGGATAAAAAGAATAATGTTGTTGTCATATAAAAATAATAAAATCATAGTATATATATGATAGTATATTTATTACTTTAGTATGGAAAAAAATTTATATAGAAGATGTATATAGGGAAAATAAATTGAATTGAATTGGTAAAATGATTACCTCTTCTTTCATAGACTTCTTTTGGATCTCTACTTAGGGACACTAGGGATGGTCTTTCTTGGAAGAACAAGATCTCTAGAAGTAAGTTAATTATTTTAATAGAAGAATTGGTATGGTTTTTGTAAGGATAGAATGATCACTCTAGTGTGAGGGAGTGGGGAAGGAGGTTCTTTTTATAGGAGTGAGACAAGGCACTCTTTGAATCCAATAAGATATTAAATTAATATAAATTGATTTTTGATTTAAAATTCTTCCAAAGGATGTTATTTAGAATATAATTTAATTATTAGTTGAAATAATTTCAACCAAATATTTTTAGACATGTGATGGTCACAAAAGTAACCTTATCATTTGGATTCAACACTTAGTTAAACACTTTAACTCATACCATGACAACTTGGATTTTTTTCTCTTTATGGTGAATTTTGTTACTATAAAATGCCAATGGATCCCCAAGTGGATATGTTATGTCATATGTAACCTTGTTATAATTATTTGGTCGAAAAATATATTTTTTATGATTTTTATATCATTTAATAAAATATTATTTATTTTCAGTTATCATTTATGTAAATTTTGATACTATTAATTATTTTTCTTTTTAGAAATATCATTACAACATGATAAAAGAGAAATAACATTTATAATATATATATAGCATGTATAAGTTCTTTAAAAAATCGTTTATATAATTAATTAAGTCAAATTATATTTATTTATTATTTTTAGTACCATTTATTTAATATTTCCTTTAATTAAACAATTACTAAATCATTATTATAAGATCCTTTAATTAATTTATTGATGCTCCAAAAATTAAAAAGAAAAAAAATTATGAAACTAAAATTTTTAGATTTAATATAACAAATTATAGTCTAACTTATCTTATATATAACCCTATATTAAAAATTATTTTGTTATTATAATTATGAGTAAGACATTTTTCACATATCATTGAATAAAATATAACAAAAGTATTATTCTTACCCAAGTGGCCTAAAAGATTATAATTTTGGCCCAAGTTTGATTTCGGTCGAAACCCACATATCCAATGAAATTACTACTAAGTCAATAAGGTTTTCCGTATGACTTTTCCATTCCTTTTTGTTTTGAAATTCACAAACACCTTATACATTAGTAAATTTATATTTTACATCTATAAGGAAAATTTCCTTCCCTAAAAAATTTACCCCTACCATATTTTTATTACTCATATCAATATTTTTCTTAAGATTAAAAATTGGATTCATAACTAAAACCTCGGAATCATATAATACTTAGATATGAAGCATTCTGTTTTAGGATCCAAATTCTAGATATGAAACTTTAATGAAGTTCCATCTCGAATTATGGATACGAACTCTAATGAAGTTCCATTCTGAATTCTATATACGAACTATAATGAAGTTCCATTCCAAATTTTGGATATGAACTCTAATGATGTTCCACTCCGAATTCTGGATACAAACTCTCATAAAGTTTCACTCTAAATTCTAGAATACCAATTCTCAAAAAGTTAAACTTTGAATTATAGATACAATCTTCTACTAGTTCGACTCCAAACTTCTATGAGTTCGACTCCGAACTTCTACTAGTTCGACTCTGAACTTCTACTAGTTAGACTCTGAAATTCTATGAGTTCAACACCAAAATTCTATTATTTAGACACCGAACTTCTATGAGTTCGACTCCGAACATATACTAGTTTGACTCCTAACTTCTACCAAGTTTTACTCCGAATTGCTACAAAAACTGAAACCGAATATCTCTTTATTATAGACTTTGAATTCCATTTTGGTTAGAATCTAAACTATTCTTTTCATACATTCTGAACTACAGTTTTGATTATGCTTACACTTGTTTCATTACAAAATTATTTTGTACTTTTAGTTATTGACTAACAATTGGTTTAGTGACATGTATACAGGTCCTTTCAAAATTCAAGGAGAAATTTGACCGTTGGAGGAGGGAGATGACCATTGGGGCATCACCTATAAATAAGAGCTTATTTGAAAGTCGACGACACAACTTTGACACATCATTGAGATCTGTGCTTACATGTTGTTGAATTGATTTCTAGAGAGAGAGGCTCTTAACAACTCTCAAAGCTTCATGCAGAATGTTTGAACATCTTGTTCAGACTTTTCCTTGTGCAGAATTTCTTCGTGCAACTCCGATTGTTGCTGATTACAATTGAGGGATTTCGGGGATAGGAAGACAGAGGTTCCAACACCTTGAATTTGAGGGATTCCTTGCTGAGGATGACAGAGGTTCCAACTACCTTATAGTTGAGGTCTTGGAGGGATAGAAAGACAGACCCCGTTCATTGTATCGAGGGCTTAACCTGGTGTGGGTAAGATAGACTTTCTTGAAAGTATAAATCAAGGGACCGTTATCCAAGGTTGTTGGATACCATTCTATTTGGGTTAAAAGAGTTATTGTTTGATTACTTGTAGTTTTGCTACTTGTTTTCCGCTACATTTTGTATTGCTAAGGAAAGTATAACATTCTTATACTTCCTTACTTGTACTCTGATATAGTTAGAATCTATACACTTTAAGGAAGAATTTTAATTTTTGTAACTTTTGTTAAGTTCCATTTTTGGAATCACTATTCCGAAATCTTGCAAGTCTTTAGTACTCATAGAGGTCTTGTGAATTATCTTGTTTAACATTGTTAAACATAACCATTTTAAAATTTCCTAAAAGAATTTTTAAAAGGCAGAATTCACCCCCCTCTTGTATCTGATAATATCATTCATATTCTGATCCTACGTTTGGTATTAGAGAGTATATCATACTCAGAGTCATACCATCCTAACAATTGTATCAAAGGATTTGGTTCAATTTGAATTAATCTCACGATTAGATTCAGAAGAAAATTCTCGGATTTGCTTTTTTAGATTCATATTTCCGGATTCATATTTTTCAGAATCTATTTTTTGGAATCATAGTTCAGATTTATTTTTTCATAGAGTAACAATATTTCTTTCATAGAATATTTTCTCTTGTTTACAAACCTTTACTTCTAATAAGTTGGTGTTCCAATTTTTTTCTTAAGGATGGAAGGTCTAAATGATGGTTCCATTGAAAACATAAATCCTACTAGACCCCCTATTTTTGATGGTAATGATTATGAATAATGGGGAGATCGTATGAAGAATTTCTTTATCAACACTGGGGTAGATAACATTGTCATGCTTACTGTAGGATACAAAATTCTTGGCAAGGAAGTTAGTGCTTTTACTAATCAAGAAAAGTATGATTACCAGCTAAACTATAAGGTATAAAATACTTTATTGTGTTCAATGACTAGGAACATATATAGAAAAATTTATTCCTGTGAAATAGATAACTGTATATGGATGAAACTTGAAGTTACACATTTTGGTACATCCAATGTCATTGAGACAAGAAGAGCTGTGTTGAGAGCTGAGTATCATGGTTTAAATTTTCCGTATGGAGAACCAATTTTTAAGGTGAAACAATGGTTTATGAACATCATGAATAGCTTACAATCTACGGGAGAGAATGGTCTAGATAATGAAGCCCTTGTTTCCAAGATCATAGATATTGTGTCTAATGAGTGGGAATCCAAGAGGACAACAATTGATGAGAACAGAAAGGTTACTCAAATTTCTCTTGATGAACTATTTGGAACTCTTCTTCAACATGAAACTATAATGAAGAGAAATACTGACAATATAAAGAAGAAGAATTGGAACGGTAGTGTTTCTTTTAATAAAACTTAAAATCACATGAAAGCATTGAATCCTGAGAGAGTAACTAGATCCAAGTCTAAGCCGGTTACTATCCAATCCGAATCTAGTGAGGGTGAAGTCTTAGAAAATGAGTTAGCTAATCTTTCTTGTAGAATGAACAAGATAGTTGGACATATAAATTTCCAATCCAAGTATAAGAAGAAGGAAAGGAAAGATAACAAAGATTGAAAGGTCACATGCTATGAATTCAAGAGAATTGGACACATAAGACCGGATTGTACCTTGCTCAAAAAGAAAGAATGAAATGAGAGGAATTCTGAAAGGAATGGGAAGAAGTTTTACCAAGCTAAAGCTACTAAAGTTTTGAAAGCTAATACTACTTGGAGTGATAGCTGTGGAGACTCTTCAGAAAACGAATATTCAGATTATGATTCATCAGCTCAGAAGAATATGAGATTCATTGCTACCACTTATTTCCCACATACATGTCTTATATACAAGGTACGCTCTTCCGAGGATTTAACAAATTTAGCTCTTAATATGAACTACTATTCAGAAAATAGTACTTCTAATGAAGATAATTCATCTTCAAAAAATGAAGAAACTTCATATGAAGAAGTATCTAGATTTTACAAGTTACTTGAAGCAAAAAGTTGTAAAATTTCTAAGAAATTAAACATGGCAAATACTTGGGAAGAGATTTTCACAAAATATATTTTAGATCTTACTATAAATCCTAGAGATAAAGAAGAGATTTTTGAAAAACTTTTTAAAGACCTTGAGAATGAAAATTCTGATAAGTAAGAACATTCTAAAGATCATAAGAATGCAATTTTAGAGATGACAATTTTTGAGGAAAAATCTAACTCTAAGGAAATGATTCATGAGGATAGGAATTTAGTTATTAACCAAAATCTGAAATATTTTCTCTTAATATGCTTCTCTCAAAATTTACCTCTAGGAAGGAAAAATTTGAGAAGATTTATTCTCAAATTAAACCTCAAGGAAACACTACTGGAGTAGGTTATACTCACCAAAAACCAGTCTTCAAAAACAACTATTTTGTTCCTTTTAGAGCCCCTTTTTGTACTAAGTGTCAAAGTGGTGGGAATTGGAAGAGAAACTGTTCCTTGAATAAAGTTAATTCTCATGGGTTTCATATAGCATTTTTTTAAAACAAATGTGGATAGCCAAAACAGTATTTTCTAACAATTCAGGATCTAAGAAAGTATGGATTCTAAAAGAATAACTTGTTTCTTATTTTCAGGAAAATAGGGAATGTTACAATAGAAATACATGGTACATGGATTGTGGATGTTCCTTGCAAATGACCGGTAACAAAAGATATTTCGAAAATATTATCAAGACGAGTGGAGGGATAGTAACTTTCGGATATAATGATCAAGGAGAAATTATTGGTATAGGTAACATTGTTTATCTTGGAAAAACCATGATTTCAAATGATTTGATTATTAAAGGTCTTAAGCACAACCTCATCAGCATAAGTCAATTATGTGATAAATGATACCTTGTAAATTTTAGGAATGATAAGTGCTTATTACACAATTCTAAGGAAGAATTTATTCATTCTGCCCATAGGAAAGAGAATGTATACACTTTGAACTTAGAAGACCGTAGGAGCCAAGAATTACATTGACATAGTGCAATGGAAGATCATTCATGGTTGTGGCATAGAAGGTTCGGACACAATAACCATAGGAACCTACGCAAACTCCTTATGAAAGGTTTAGTTAAGGATCTACCAGAGCATAGATTTGATTCTTCAAAAGTCTGTGAACCTTGTCAATATGGAAAGAAACATAAATCAAGTTTTAAATTAATTTGTGAAGTCTCAACAAATGATGCACTATAGTGGGTGCACATGGATTTTTTAGTCCAACACAAACTGGAAGCATTGGGGGAATGCATTATGTATTTGTCTTAGTTTATGATTACACTTGATTTACATGGGTCTATTTTATAGAAATTAAATCTGAATCTTTATCTTATTTAAAACGTTTTAGATCCCAAGTTAAAAATGAGAAAAACCTTCCATTGAAAACTATTGATAATGATCATGGAGGAGAATTTCTAAATTCTAATTTTGAAACTTTTTGTAGTAGAAAAGGTATTACTCAAAACTTCTCAGCACCCATAACACCTCAAAAAAATGGTGTTGTTGAATGAAGAAATAGAAATCTTCAAGACATAACTAGAACCATATTGAGTGAGTATTCTTTAGCTAATCATTTTTGGGCTGAAGCTGTAAGTACTTTTTGTTATACTATAAATCGAGTTTTAATTATACTATTTCTTAATAAAACTCCTTATAATTTATGGAATGGTAGAAAACCTAGACTTTCCTACTATAATGATTTTGGATGCAAAGTATTAATTATGAATACTAAAGATAACTTAAACAAATTTGCACCAAAATATGATGAAGGAATTTTCTTAGGCTACTCCATAACTTCTAAGCCTAATAACGTTTTCAAAAAAAAAACACTTGCATTGTTGAAAAAACAGTACAAGTCAAATTAGATGAAACTGATCCTTTTGTTGTCAAATAACCCCAACCTACATCTTCATATTTTTTTTTCAAAAACTGATTATCAATCTTTGATAGAAAATCCTTCTGATAAGGAAAATGTTCAGGAAGATACTTCTGAAACATTTACCCCAGAAGATTTCCTACCGTATGTTGAGGAACAAGTTTTAAAAAACCCAAATCAATCATTTCTAAAAAATCATCCTAGTGATAGTATCATTAGTGATGTGAACCAACCTGTAAGGAATAGATGTTTCTTAAGAAATGATGTAGAAAATCTAGCATTACTTTCCCAATTAGAACAAAAAAGTACTGATGAATCTTTAGGTGATGAAGATTTGATTAAATCCATTCATGATGAACTAAATTAATTCGAAAAGAATAAAGTCTGGACCTTGGATGAGAGACCTAAGGAAACTTCTATTATTGGAGTAAACGGTTCTTCGGAAATAAATGTGATGAAAATGGAGTCATCGTTAAAAATAAATCTAGATTAGTTGCTAAAGGCTATAATCAACAAAATGGAATGGACTATGAAGAATCCTATGATCCAGTAGCTAGACTTGAATCTGTTTTTATTCTACTTTCCTTTACATAAATCTTGAATTTTAAAACTTTCCAAATTGATGTGAAATGTGCTTTCATTAATGGTTAAGTTTAAGAGGAAGTTTTTGTTGAACAACCTCCTGGCTTTGAAGATACAAAACATCATGATCATGTTTTTAGACTTACCAAAGAATTGTATGGCCTTAAACAGTCCCCATGAGCATTGTATGATAGACATACATGATTTTTGCTTCAAAATAACGTTGTTAAGGGAAAATGTAGAGTCAACCCTTTTTATAAAGAAAGATATGAAAAATGTTTTGATTGTTTAAATTTATGTTGATGGCATTATATTTGGCTCAACTCGGAAATCTGTTAGTGATTATTTTGCAGATCTAATGAAATCTGAGTTTGAAATGAGTATGATGGATGAGCTAACATTTTTCCTTGGTTTTCAAATTTCTCAAAAACCAGAAGTAATCTACATATCTCAACATAAGTACAATAAATATCTTATTAAAAATTATGGGTATGACCACACTAAGAGTATAAGTACTGTTATTGGTACCTCAAACACACTTGATCTTGATGAAGCTGGGAAACCAGTAGGTCAAACATCTTTTAGAGTTATGATAGGAAGTCTAATTTACTTGACAGCTAGTCGACCAGACTTGATTTTTTTTGTATGATTGTGTGAAAAATATCAATTCAATCCTAAGGAATCTCATTTAATGTTAGTGAAATAAATTTTTCACTACTTAAAGGGAACCATTAATCTAGGGATATTTTATACTTCTTGAAATTATTTTGTTTTAAAAAACTTTTCAGATGCTGAATTTGGTGGACATAGAATGGATAGAAAGAGTACATCCGGAACATTTCATTTCATATGACATTCATTAGTTTCATGGTCATGCAAGAAGAAACATTCTGCAGAACTTTCCACTGCTGATGCTAAATATGTATCAACTAGAAGTTGTTGTGCTCAAGTGTTGTGGATGAAACACACACTCACATATTATGGCGTGAGTTTTACGAAGACTCAAATTTTGTGTGATAACACAAGTTCCATTTCCATTAGTAAAAACCCTGCACATCACTCCCATTCAAAACACATAGATATTAGGCATCACTTTTTTATGGATCACACACTAAAAGGAGATATCAATATTCTTTTTATCAGAACAAAAGATCAACTTGCTTATATTTTAACAAAATATTTACCCTCTGATAGATTTGAATACATTAAATAGAAGTTAGGAATGACAACTGTGAGGTAATATTCCATCGTTAAATTCATTTTGAAGCATTATCCTTACTGTAATAAAATTATTTTCATAGGGGGAGTACATCTGTTATGATGTTTTAAAAAAAAAATCTTTTGTATTGATGTTTTTCATGTTTCTTGTAATAATTTTTTCATACTAGAAATTTTCGTTATGAATTTTTCATACTGGAAATTTTGTAATGAAGTTTTTGGAATGGAAATTTCTGTAATGATGTTTTCTTACTGGAAATTTCCATAATGATGTTTTCGTACTGAGAATTATCGTAATGAGAATTTTCGTAATGAGGTTTTTTGTGATGAGAATTTTCGTAATGGGAATTTTCGTACTCATTTTTTTTCATAGTGAGTTGTTCGTAATGTGTTTTTTGTTGTCAAATTTTTTTTTATGAAGAATATCACCTATTACGAATAAACATTCTAGCAAATCCTAAAGGTATAACTTCCTTACTCATGTTTTCGTAGTCATTTTTAGTTTCTGGTAATTTATTTTTCTTATAAAAATTCTCGAATTCATTTCTTCTTAAATCCGAATGTTTTTTTAATACCTCAAAATATCTGATTCAAGATTTCCTTGCGGGTATGATTTCAAACGTCAGATCAGATCAGAGATTTTCTCAACCATCAGATTACTTTTGGAAGCTGAAAGGTCAGCTTCATCGCCTATATAACGGGCACCCCCATTTGTGTCCCACATCAATTTCAAGCTCTCGCATGATGAAACTCTACCTCTTCTCTTAAAGCCCATTACGAATCTTTCAGTGCTCCTCCATTCCGAATGTCTGTAGAAGCTGCTTCCCAAGATATGTCTTTGATGAAGCCAATCTCAAAATGGTTAGTTTGTAGGGAAAGGTTAGTTCATCTGAATTTTTTCATTGAGTAAGATTCTTTAATATCCAAGAATATCAAACTCAATGGTTGGGAAGATTTTTGCGTATCCAAACCAGGGGATCAGGATTCTGTTTATACATATTTTTTGTAGAATTATATGAGTATATTTCCTTCTATGAAGAAGATTGCAGAGAAAAGTTTTCTTTTAAGATCTTTGGTAAGACTTACAAGTTATCCTACACCAAGGCTGCAAACATGGTGAGGCCCTCATATAATGGTGGAGCATAATTTTGTTCATATAAGTTACCAGATGTGCAAGGAAGTTTTATCAAAGTGAAGGAAATGGAATTCCTTGGAATTTAAGATGAAAAAATAGAAAATATTTCTCATCTTTGAACCAATAACCAGATTCTACAGTTGTGGGTTCAAGGGTTTTTCGTTCCAAGAAGAGAAGATAAGGATAATCTAAAGAAAAGTGACATTTACATCTTGGATTTCTTGGTAAATCTAATAAAGTTAAATTTTATGAAGCACGTTCTTATTACAGTTCAGAATATCAATAATGGAAATTTGAGAGCTCAAATTATTATGTATCAAGCTCTTATTTCTAAGCTTATTGTTCTGTGTCTAGATTCATTCAAGGTTGCTTTCACTTAGAATATGATAATTTGTAATATGATGCTGATAAGTGATGAAATATTAAAGAAGATGAAAGCCTAGTTTTCAAAAGAACCATGTGAGTTTTACGATCTTCCAGAGGTGGAGGCAGAAGCCGTTCTGGTAAATATAAAGAAAGAAGAACCATCTAAGAAGGAAGGGAAGAAGAGGAAGCTGAAAGAAGTGGTGGATAAAAACAAGACTCATAAAGCTAAGGAAACCCAATCCGTACCTCCCAAATAGAAAAAACAAAAAACATATCTAGATGAGGTAGCTGCTAAATGGGGGGAAGATAAGTAGAAAAGGAAAGAAGGGGATCTACAGTTCGGATTGGACCCTACTGAGAGTAAGAACTTAAGGGAAAAATATGCAGATGAGTTAGAAAAACAGGCCAAAGAGAAGAATATGATGAAGAAGATTTTTGAATCTGATGTTGTACAATCTCTTTTAAGAGACACAAAAATAGTTTCTGAGATGATTCCCATTCTAGAAACCTTTGCTGTTTAAACATTACCAGAGACCCCTTGAAAAAATTACTGCACTCCGGAAAAATCTAAAGGGAATGAAGCTGGTAAAGAAGTACAGGAAGAAGTATTTGAGGAAATAGAAGAAGAGGAGGAAGTAGAATAAGAATAACAAGTATAAGATAGAATTGGTGATCTAGATGACTTGATTAAACAAGTGGAGTATTGTCAAGAGCAGACAAAACTTTCATAAAAACTACCACTCTGAACTTCTAAGGATGAGTCCTCAAAGTTTGTCACTCCAAGAAAGGGAGATGAGGAAGAATGTAAGAGAGATGATGTCAGGGAGGAATAAAAAGAAAAATAATTATCTGAATAATAAATCTATGAGAAGCACTTTCTTGAAGATGGAGCAGAAAAGGAGAAACCTGATGAAGACAAGATAGTTCAACAATCTGAAAGCGAGGAAAAATCTCCAGATGAGGAAGTTTTGAAAGTTGATAAAGGGAAGCAAGTGCTTATGGACACCCCAAAAAAATACATCATTTGGAAGAAAGATGTTGGTGGTTCTTTTAGAAGATAACTGGTGTAGGTTGATGAAGAACAATCCCCAAGAAAAGTGTCTAATTCGGAATCATCAGCACTATGTCATGATTTTGTTGTTGAGTCTTTGAAGAAGTTGGTGGACACAATTCTGATCTTTCCCACCATAGAATCCAGATTCCAAATGCTGCAACAAAGCCTAAATCAGAAATCATAATACTTATCCATTATGATGGATAAGTGTGTGACGATTGAGGTTGATAATAGAAACTTTTATATCAATTATGATGTTCACAGAAAATCTTGCAGCAAAATAACTCTATGGTCAAAGAAAGTTGGTGATTACTTGGATGAGTTTGATCATTTTCAGAATGATGTAAAAGTTGCATTTGATACTAAGGATTCCAAGATTAAGAATCTTCAGGATAAGCTGACTAATAAGAAAAATTCTCAGTGTCAACAAGTGAGAGATCTGAACGGTAAGCTTAACTCGTTTTCTCAAAATAGGAAAGTGGAAAGAGATTTATGGATTGAGTTTTAAGAGAAGCTGGAAACTCATGATGAGTTACTGAATATGCAAGAAGAGGCCATGAAGTCTCTGGAAAAAGTGTTTAAAGCTCAACAAGAAGGGATCATAGCTTTGGAGAAGCGAGTTGAGGAGGACTAGAAAGACTTAGAGAAGCTGAAAACTCTATTGAAGAAGTTAATTCCCAAGGAAAAGGAAGACAAAGAGACAAATCCATTTTTTTTTGTAATGTCGTTCCTTGTAAAAATTATTTCAACTCTAATGAAATCTTTGGTTGTTGTATCTTGTCTTGTTATGTATTAATGTTTCAGGAACATTATTTATTTTCCATTCCCTTAAATTCTTTTTGAAAATCACAAAGGTGGAGAAGGAAAAAGAACTACTCAAAAGAGGGAGAGGGAAAAATTTCTAAGTCCAGAACTATCTTTAAGTAAGGTGGGGTTCCTAATTACTATGTTTTTCATTTCCAATGATAATGAAAAATCCATTCCTGAAATTTAGAATACAATCCTTAGAGTTCCTAAGCCTAAGGGGGAGTTAGTTGTATTCTTTATCATCTATGAACAATTGGAGATAAGTTTTAATTTCAATGTCTAAAGAAATTTTTCTAAGACCTTATGTTCTTTTTTGAAAGGTTGTTTGTGATTTCTAAAAAGGGGTATATTGTTGATTCAATAAGGTTTTCCTTATGACTTTTCCATTCCTTTTTGTTTTGAAAATCACAAACACCTTATACTTAAGTAAATCTATATTTTACTTCTATAAGGAAAATTTCCTTCCCTAAGGAATTTACACCTACATATTTTTATTACTCATATCAACATTTTTCTTAAGTTTAAAAATCGTATTTATACCTAAAACCTCAGAATCATATAATAATTAGATATGAAGCATTCTGTTTTAGGATCCGAATTTTGGATACGAACTCTAATAAAGTTCCTTTCTGAATTCTGGATATGAACTCTAATGACGTTTCATTATGAATTCTGGATACGAACACTAATTAAGTTCCATTCCGAATTCTGGATACGAACACTAATGAAGTTCCACAGTGAATTCTAGATATGAATTCTCATTAAAGTACCAATCCGAATTCTAGAATACCAATTCTCACAATGTTCAACTCTGGATTATGGATATGAACTTCTACTAGTTCGACTCTGAACTTCTATGAGTTTGACTCCAAAAATAGACTAGTTTGACTCCTAACTTTGATTAGTTAGACTCCAAACTTCTATGAGTTCGACTCCGAACTTCTAGGAGTTCGACCCCAAACATATACTAGTTTGAATCTAAACTTCTACCAAGTTAGACTCCGAATTCCTAAAAAAAGAGAATCCAAATATATCTTTATTATAGACTCTGAATTACATTTTGGTTTGACTCCAAACTATTATTTTCTTACATTCCAAACATCAGTTTTTCTTATTATTACACTTTCTTCATTACAAAATGATGTTTTACTTTAAGTTATTGACTAACCATTGGTTTAGTGACACGTGTACAGGTCCCTCCAAAATTCAAGGAGAAATATGACCGTTGGAGGAGGGAGTCGACCGTTGGATCTTCGCCTATAAATAATATCTCAATTTAAATTCAATGACACAAATTTGACCCATCTTTGAGATCTGTGCTTACATGCTGTTGAAGTGATTTCTAGAGAGAAAGGCTCTTCTCAACTCTCAATGATTCGTGCAGAAATTTTGAACAGCTTCTTCAAACATTTCCTTGTGAAGACTTTCTTTGTGAGACTCCAATTGTTACTGATTAAAATCGAGGGCTTCCGGGGATAGGAAGGCATAGGTTCCAACACCTTGATGTTGAGGGATTCCTTGCTGAGGAAGACAGTGGTGCCGACTACCTTATAGTTGAGGGCTTGTGGGGATAGCAAGACAGACTCCGATCTTCATATCTAGAGCTTAACCTGGTGTGGGTAAGACAAACTTTCTAGAAAGTATAACTCAAGGGACCTTTATCCAAGTTTGTTGGATACCCTTATCTTTAGGTTAAAAAAGTTATTGTTTGATTACTTGTATTTTTACTACTTTTTTTCTGCAACATTTTTTTTTCTAATAAAATTATAACATTCTTTTACTTCCTTACTTGTACTCTGATATAGTTAGATTCTATACACGTTAAGATAGAATCTTAATCATTGTAACTTTTGTTAAGTTCCATTTCCGGAATCACTATTCTAAAATCTAGAAAGTCTTTAGTACTCATAGAGGTCTTTTGAATTATCTTGTTTATCTTTGTTAAACATGACCTTTCTAAAATATCGAAAAAGAATTTTTAAAAGGTACAATTCACCCCCCCTCTTGTATCTGAGAATCTCATTCATATTTCAATCCTACATTTGGTATTATAGAGTATATCATACTCAGAGTCTTACAATCCTAAAAATTAGGAAATGTTTTAGAGTAACTTCTATATAATATAATTTCATTTTTACCTTTAAATATCAAATTTACTATTAACTGTGGTAAATAAATAAAAATTTACTAAAGTTAATATTCGAGAAAAAAAATCAATCCTATTAGACTCCAAATATCATACTTATTACACCCTTGTATGTCCATTTTTCAAAATTAGACTCACAATTGTGGATAAATTAAGTATAAAGATAATTTGGTGAGAAGACAAATGAAAAAGACGTTTAAAAGTTCAATAAGTTTTTATATCTAATTTTAGTATAAAATGTTTCTAATGAACTAAATTTGATTATTTTATATATTATTGATATATTTTTACTTAAAAAATTAATATATAATAATTATTGAAATGAAAAATCCAATTTTTTTTTAACTATAATGGATTATTCATTACTATTTATAAAAAAAAGATAATATTAGGAAAAATACCATAAATCCATCCTAGGAAATTTTTGATATTATGTATTCAAAAACTAATTCTATTTGGAAAAATAAAATTTATAAATTTCATAATGTTCTTAGTACTATTCATACAAATTTTTTAAATAGCAAGTTTGATTGATTAGGGTGCGCGCGAACTCGGTGTTGTGTTACAGCTATTGATTTTTTAAAAAAAACATACCATGGAATTTTAGGTTATTAAAAATTACATTTCACTAACATTTAATTCCATATCTCGATGATTATTTCCAATCAGAATCTTCTATTGACTCTACACTACCTTGATGTGCTACTGAATGGATCTAACCTTCCGAAGTAGAAATTTTTTCTATAGCCATGGTCCAAAACCATGGCCATAAGGGGGAAATTTGCATATAAGCTCTATCCTTAGTTTTAATAGTCCATGTCTCCTCTTGGAATGGATATACCCAAAATCAATGTAATAGTTCTAATGGGACATTCTAATAGTTGGAACCACATAATTAGCACCTACAACCATAGTTTTTGGAATCATAGCAATATCCCTCCTGGTTGTCCACTATAGAAATAGGGATATATCCTTGGTGGCAAACTGTGGATATTTCCTATATAAACATGGGTTATATGTGTAAAATAAATTTATTCTAGCAGAATTCGATCTCCAAAACTTTCATATGGGTAATTAGTAACCTTACCACTAAACATCAGTCAAATCATGCTGTATATATATATATATATTATTTATATATTTTAAAAAATATTTAAATATGAATAATACTCATGTGAATAGATCTTCTTCCAAATTCCCATGTGAATAGTTTCCCATTACTTATGATGGAAACCTACTTCCATCGTTCAATGAAAACTATGTTTATATCCTTTATAAAAACAACATATAGCTATGGATTTGGAAAATGCGGATACAGGTAAAGGTTATATTTGCAGTGCTATAAACACCATGTCTATATCCTATAGAAAAAAACTTATATCCATGGTTCCTTCAAAACCATGTCTATAGCCTTCGTAAAAATAAACTATAACCATAGTTCCCTGATAACTACAACTAAAACCATAAAAAACTACCTATAGCCATGGTTCCATAACAATTATGGCTTTATAATATTGCTATAGCCATGATTTTGGAGAACCGTAGATATAACTTATCATAAAACCATATAAATCCACGGTTTAATAAAAATTTGGATATAGGTGCAGGATATAGGCATATTTCTATAAAAACTATGGTTATATCCTTGATATAAATACCAATAGGCACATTTTTGGAAAATGATGGCTATATATCCATGTTTATAGTTGTGTTTTCGTACAATGATTTTCTTTAAGTTCCTCATATAACTCATTTCATTATATATTTTTTATCTATATTCATCCAAACATGTTAGATTTTTAACCAATTTTATTAGTGGGATTCATAATTAGCCATTATAATTCCCAATTGAAAGGTTTTTTTTGTGAGAACTTGACTAGAGTAATATTTTATCTATAAAACCATTTAAATACATATATATGGATCTCAACATATCATCCAGGATTTAAATAGTCCCGTTAGATATACCATCTTTCTGAGGATGAAAAAAAGTAAAAAATACTAATTTATATCAAGATATTGTTGATGAATTTTCTAGAAAATCATGGTAAACCTAATATATATCTCAGATACAATAATCAGTTTCATTATTAAACATTAAAAATAATTTAATATATAGCCTATAGTTTTTATCAAGATAGAAATATTTTAGTGACAAAAAATAATTATACTGATTTCATGAGGTGATTGATTACAACCCATATATAATTATAACCTTTAGATGATTTGGGGAGTATGATGACAAAATCCATGGTGATGTTTTCCCATTTTCATTATGGTAGAGGTAATGGCTTTAACAACCTCTTATTATTTTATTTATAATACTTAACATGCTAACATAATAATTACCTTGATTTATACTCTGCAATATCCATCTTCATGTTGTACTGACAAAAATAAAATTTTAGATGTCTTTATATATTTTTCTTTCTACAATGAATAGAAAAATGAGGGACTATGTTTATCTTCCAATATATCCTCCTCTATGTATTGTATTGATAGAAAACGCATGAGGTTTCTAAACATCATCATTCCTTCACAATCATGTTTGGACTAAAGAATTTTTATTACATTCTTTTTTGTTTTTACAACATCATTTTCAGCCTCTATAATCTTCACATACATAAATGGTTGAACACTAACCTGAGAAATATAAAACATCTACCCTTTAGGGTGATTTCATGTCTTCTTCTTTGAAATTATATATATGTTATATCTTTTATGATCCTCCTCATAGATATGCTATTATGATCCTTTCGACTCAAATCATTATCCTAATGTGTCACTTTCCTAGGATAGTATTACATTGTGAAGTCATAATCATTACTAAACTCAACATTCAATTTTGGTACATATTCAAATCTCTCTATGTGATTAAATAATATAATGTTGTATGATTAATATATCTATCAGAACATTGTTTGTAATAATAATTTCTATATATCATTATTTCAAATAATACCCCTTGAAACTCTAAATCATGAGTTGGGTAATTTTACTTTTGAAACATGAATTTTTGTGGTGAATAAGATATTTCAATTTCATTATATATAAAAACACATCCCAAACCTTACTAAGATGCATCACGATAAATCACAAAACATTACCTGCTATAGGGGAGTGTGAGTACATGATCAATGAATGATCATCCTATTAGTTTCTTAATTCTTTTTTCA
Organism: Viscum album; assembly: GCA_963277665.1. Lineage (NCBI taxonomy): Eukaryota > Viridiplantae > Streptophyta > Magnoliopsida > Santalales > Viscaceae > Viscum > Viscum album. The sequence goes on from OY728139.1 coordinate 1,178,552,742, forward strand.
TATCCTTCATTCTAAATGAACAAGACTACATTCCAAGATATTGTGGTGACATAATTAGAGACATTCGAAAAATATATGAAAATAATTAATAACATCCACCCAATCTATGAAAATATTTTATCTTTATTACAATGGTAGTTCTAGGCTAAAGTTCCATATCTTAACTTTTATGGATCCACTAATATACCCTCTCTTTATATTACATGAAAAAATATAATATTCAATGTAGAAAATTCAGACTTCGTAAATTTTTCATTCTAGTTATCCTTATTTGGGAACTTCTTGCAATCCTCATGGGATCTTCCTACCCTTCCATTCTCTAGGAATATATAATAATATTACCTATAAATACTACTAAAAAATAATCAAGGTAGTCTCTAATGAATCTATTAATTATGTCCATAAAAATAATAGGGGAATTAAAAGACCAAGTGGCATCAATGTATATTCATATAGTGGATATCTAAAATGAAATAGTGTTTCGGGTTTGTCTTCACTATTGTACCATATCTGATAGTATCCATATCAAAGACCAAAATAGTAAAATTATTGATATACTTATTATTTATTTAAAAAATCATCGATACAGGTTTTGGGATACTTATTCTTGACTGTGATCTTATTAAGTTCCCAATTATCAATAGAGAGGTGCGTCGATCCATCATTCTTCTTAACAAATAGAAAATTTATGCACGAAGGTTATGTACATGACTGTATAAATCTCTTTTCATGATTACATTGTATTTTCTCCTTAAATTCAAGAAACTCAATTAGGGAATTTCTATATAGAGTTCTTGAAATACGAGTAGCACCTGATATGAATTATATTAAAAACTCAACATTATGATTTGGGGGAAGAATTGGAAACATTTCTAGAAAGACATAAAGATACTCCAATACAACAAGAATATATTCAATGTTGAGTTTAACAAAAACAATTTTTGATAAATACCACCTTTTAATTTTAATATAGGATAATAAAATGGAATTAATTTCCATTTAAAGAACATATTTATCCTATCATAGATAAATAATCATAGGTCTGTTTTGAATAAAAAATGTGGCTTCACATAATCAATTAGTGACATTGGAATTATTTATATAAATCTAATCCTGGACTAAAATGACATCAAATTGAACAAGAGAGAGAATAACATGATTTAAAAGAAATATATTCCCATGAACACTTAATGGAAAAAAATAATGTACATAAATTTGACTATAATAACTTTTGGAGTCTTTACTGGTAATTAAATATCTAATCATTGAGTTTATAATGCTATACCCTTAAAAATTTCTTAAGGAATAAACAATTATGATGTTCAAAAATCAAATAAGACATTAGGAGTTCTTGATTGGATAGTAAGAGTTACATTCACCACTTCGTTAACATACACATAATTGGTAATAAATATGGTTGTGATTTTCCTTTTTCTCAAGGGTTTAGATGTTTTTGATTCCAATCAAATTGATTAACACTTTTATATAAGAAATGGTTAGAATAATGAGAATAATCCTTCAATATTAAACACTAGAGTGTGTGTGTTTAATTTTGTTGAGGTTTATCCCTATTTTCATCATTAATGAAATTAAACTCATCATAGTGAGATTTGTTTCCCTAATGTAATTTCCACACATAAGTATGTTACTTGTTCCCTTAAGAAAACATTCTATATGTTTCTTTATAAACTTATAGTATGAAGGATGACTCCAATTATTCACTAAATGGTTTTTATTATTATAATTTACATTGAATTCTTACTTTATTTTCATTTCAAAATAATGATATCTGTGGGAAACACCAACCTCTATTTCTAACATGATATGAAATTGAATTATTTATTGATAGAAAATTAATTCTGTTACTCCAATAAACCATCATTGATATGGTTGTAAAACACAAAAGAATTGATCAACATAATTTTATTATAAAATTATAATTCTAGAATCATACATTGCGTGTCTTGTAAAATTATATTTATAGTTACAAATAGACTCATTATACATATAATTATACAAAATAAATTATTCCTCTATTTTTTTGATGCATACAATTAATTTAATTATAAAAAATACATTTCCTACACCCATACCACCTAGTCATTCAAATTCCATCTTATTTATTCAGATTTTGAATAATAATCCACTTTTGATCATATTGTTCTTCCAAATAATAAATTTCCAATATAAATTTTTAATTCTATGAGCACTATATACTTGAAAATATATTTTTAGTGGTAAAGATCCATTAGTCATAAATTAGTGAATTAGTGTAAAACCTAAAATAAGGTGGATGTATCATTATAAAGGACTCAACATAATGTTTCTTTATTATATTATTATTATGATACTTAGTATGATTCATTGTATGATAATGTTTTATATGCATCAAAATAATACTTTTCATTCTAGCTCCCATATAAATTGTATGCATAGTAGTAAACACATTTTATTTCCTATCACATTTTTTATTAACATGATTCATTTTTATCCTTCCACTAAAAAACCTAATGTCACAACATGTATGCCAATAATCATAGTGGGAACCATACAATCATGAAAATCATCTATATGATGCCTAAATCATACAATTTATTTTTAATATATAAAACCATAATATTCTCCAAGGTTATCAATGTTCATAATCATTTTAAATCTATCATAATAATTAATATATAAAATATGAATTAACCCAAGCATATCCACCAGGACTGACTAGATAGGTGCGTTATCTTAGGCCCACTCATCATGCATTGGTTATGATTGTGTTAATACCTGATCAATCCCAATAAAAATTATTACCCCTAATTGAATTTATCTTACAACCCCATCCACTTTATTGTATCTAGACAAGGATGTATATTCTATGAAAACCATGCTTCATTTTTTATAGTAACATTAGATGTTCTCTTAAACATTGGCTTATCCTAAGAGCTATCACTAATTTTCTCACATTGTAGTTTTCATAATTAACAATACCTTTCTTTGATACAAATATTATAGACCAAACATTTATTCAAATACATATTATATCTCATTAAATGTATAATCATTTCATATAATTATGATCCATGACATAATTTTAAATGATTAATTTTATAAATAATTTTATTTATTAAAACTATTACATTAATGTTCTATATCATTTACCATTATATTGTTCATAATTATCACTCATCTTAGACATATTATGCTTAAAACCATTCTTCATACCTTGGGTAAAAGTAAATATTATAAATAATGAGAAAAAATGGTCATTGTAACCAAAAACAAAAGATATCCAAAAATTATCATATGTAATTATATCATCAGTATAAGGGTATTATATTATTTCCTTAACATTTTAAAATCACACCCATAAATTCACAGTTTATAATAATGAGATATGGCATAAAACATCATAGTTTACAATACATGAATCATAAATGAATCAAGCCACACAATCCATGAGACAATTTCATTTTAAAAATATCACATCATAAAAGAGTGGCACAATATGTGGTACAACCATTAGCAAATAAATTATATGTTAATTATACCCACCGAGACATCAATCACATAAAAGGAATGTGCTAACCACTCATGTTCCTACTATAATCTTGGGATAACCTCATATATATCAACTTTTGGGTTTTGGATAACCTTTATTGTATATTATTTTTTGATGGAATAACATCACTTGTACCCTTTGTAATGACATAAAGTTTTATCAGTGGAAATAACTTCTAATAAGTATATAATATAGTATAGTAACATAAAAATTCTTATATAACAAAATTAAAACCTTAAAAATGAATAATGATCGAAGAAAACAGTATCTCTTGATGTGAAAGAACATTTTCCGATGAAATATTAACATGACATTTGTTATAGTAATGTGGCCCTTATTAATATTAATCCTTCCAATGTAATAGTAACCTCACCAATGAAATTATAAAAATATTTATCAATCGTATAAGGGAAAATATGTTATAATTATGTCCTAGTATAAATAAATTAATATTTTCAATTGTTTTGGTATCTTAGTAACTCATGTATATTTACTTAAAATATTAAGATTAATTTAAAAAATTAAAAGGAAATATATTTTCTATAAATTAATTCATTACTTATTATTTTAATGTCTTATGAACGTAAGATAATTCTACAAGACCATAATAATTTTCTAAATGTGTTAGAAAAGCATTTTTAATTTTAAAATTTGTATTTTTTGAGAAAATGATATTTTTTATTAAAAATAAAATATATCATTTTTATGATTTTTCATCACAAAATTGAGTTAATTTTTGAATTCTAAATATCGAATAATGGTTGGGGTGATTTTTTGGGATTTTTCTGAAATACAAGAATTTTTTATGAATAGGAAAATATGTTAATTTCCTATGAATTCTAAAAATTGAATTTATGAATCATTATCAAGTCATAGATAATTTAAATTGACATTGGTTCAAACTCACAAGATATTATTACTATTTATTGGACATAAAAATCAATACTGTTCATAGTCTTGTGAAAAAAATATCTAACTAATGATTAAAATAATGGGAAACCCCTCCTCTCCTCCATTATAAATACCACCCCTGTTTAACTCTTATCCCCACTCCTCTCTAACCTTGTTCCTAATGAAAATATTGATAACAAATATCCATAAGATTCTCTCCCACATATAACAGCACTTGGCCTCTTCCAAAGACCAAATCATCTCCCCTATAGTGGTTCTCCTGGAAGATATATTGAATAGTTAAATTTTTCTTTTCATATCTTTTATTTTCATTCACATTCCTTCCATTCTTTTTCTTTACTCACCTCATTTCATCCAAATGTTATGATAACTACAGTACCTTACCTAAATTATATTTTTTTTATGATTATGTAAAAATTCATCATCATCTATTATTTCTACAAATTTTATACTAGAAATGAAAACAACATCTGAGATGTGTTAATTTATCACATTCATGGATGACAGGTTTTCAATTTCTATGAATATATTCAATTTTAGTAATGAAACATTTTTTATGGTTGAAAAAGACTATAATATATTTATTATTTATAACATATTGTCCTTTAATCTATTATTCACATGATATTAATTTATAAATCAAAACGTGTTTGATGTGATAAAAAATAGCCAATTAACCAAAACAGTTATCAATAATGTTTTATATAATGATTCATCTTCACCTAAAATAAAAAATTTACTTTTATAATCAGGTAATCCTCAGAATTCTCAATAATAACATATAAATCCAATTCTGGACAGCCAATCTCATATTACATGTTTATCCCCACATGTATATAAGTAAACCTATCATGAAAACTAGGGAACCAAACACTCCCAAACAATGAAATTGAACCTCTTAACCCATAAAAAAGATCATGAATGAAGTTAATAAGGAAATACTAAATAATGTACATGATGAATAAGTTATGTAAATTCTAGTTAGTTAATTTAATTTTATTATCAAAGACATTAAGATATTTTTAAGGACACCATCAGACTTAAGGTAAATGATTCTACCCAAACATCCATTATTCTTTCATGTTGCTCAATCATTATTTTTTACCAAAATTATGTTATCTATTATTGTTTTTGAAAATCTTCTAAATGTTTTTTACATTCTACAAACACATGTATCATGTTAAATTCATTAATCTACTTTATTTATATTCATTTTTTTAAGTGATTCCCTCCTCAGTACTTCTTGACAAGAAACCCCATTTAAGGGAACTTCCTGAATTCTTACTCAATTTCAAGTGTACCCTATCATCTATTTTTAATGAAACATTATTTTTATAAAATCACTCTTGATTATTAAAACATTATTGGTTCAATTCTGGTTTAATATAAATTATTATTATTTTTATTTGAAATTCTCCTTTGTATTTTCCTTAAAACTGCACTAAAATGATTTAATGATAACATTTATTAAATAATATTATTAAAAAAATTCATTTATGTTTGACATCACATACCATGATAAATAGATACTTATAATTATGAATGTCCATATATGTTTTAATTCCATTATTTCGTCAACACTTGAATGATATTCCCATTTATTATGATTTATCAAATTATTGTGATCCACATTCATTTCCATGGGTACCCTTATGTTTAAGTATGATTGATTATAAATGACTCTAAATGCTGAAATTATATTCATGAACATGTTATGATGGGTGTGACTAGATAGTTATTTTGTGAATTGGGATATGTTTAGTCTCCTGAGACGTTATGTGAAAGGGTTTTCACAGTTAGCCTTGACTCACGCTCCCATGTGCAAAAATCATGGTGGTTAACCTTGAAATTTGATCCTATATATTCAATGATCCTTGAATAATGATAAAGTCATGGTTTATGTTTCTTTCACATTACTATGACTCCATTTTTATTTGATCCCATGTTTATATGTTTTGTTTACGTATGTTCCATGACATTTTATATCATTTGGTCATGTCTTCTAACCCTTGTGCTGAAGCTGTATTCTGGTGTTTATTATCTTATTGGTCTTTTATCTCATCCATTTCTTCATGTTATACATATTTAATCCTATGAATATGTATGACCACATTGGAATTTTGTATTTCATTATTAACAATAACTAAAAAAAAGTTTTATTTAGTCCCACATTTTATGTTTTATGTACATAGGTTTCTAAGACACCAGACTTTACAATCCTTGGATTCTATTATAATACTTTATTATGCTTAAAATCATGTAATAATATGTGTAAAATGATAGGGATAAAATATTTGGTATTATAGGATGGTTTAGTTATTTTTGGATATTAAGAATAAATAACTTTAGTAATAACTCTAAGTATGAGACTAAGAATAAGAAAACATTCCTAAATTTTGGTATGTATAGAGTAATTTGTTTATAAAGAAAATACATCCCTATCGAGATACGAACAAGTGGATGTGTCTCTCTAATATATGTATCAAGGGGTAAAACCCAAATGCACCACTTTGAGCAAAACTCAAATGGGAACTGGTGCATGAAAACAAGCCTTGCTACACTCCTGGTTCGACAGTCCAAGGGGGTATGCTTTGGTAAATTCATGATCTTAGTACAATGAATTATTAATGAAGTAAAAAAAGATACCATAAGAACATATGTTATGAATTAGATCAAGGATAACCATCATTTAACCCTAGGGAATCACATGTTAGGATATACTTCGACATTTCAAATTTATCCTTTTATGTTAAAATATTCTTTGATGCTTATTATATATGTATTGAATGTCCCAAATTGTATATTACTTTTTTTATTTAACAGTGGGAAATATAATAAGACATGCCAACAATCAATGTGATAGGTAATGTAAAGATTTTCCTAATGATAAGCCAAATATGATGGTAACAGGTTCTCAAAAATCATCATGGTACTTTTTCAACTAGATCAAGTCATGAATAATCACTAGAATCATGTGGAACACCCAAATACTCTATGTAAAGAGTGAGTTTCAATTGAATCATTCATATGGAAATGTTTGTCCATGTTTGGTTGATTTTTCGATCCTGTTCTCGGAGAATAGTGGATTGACTCCATTGAAAAGATATTTTCAGCCCTCCAATGCTCAGAGGAAGAGGAAGGTATACTCGGGGTCTATCCTTTTGATAGGGAATCACATCAGTGGTGGATAGTGATCAAGAATATTAATAACTAGGAGGAAATTTATTCTTTATAATGGGAGGAACTCATGAAAAGGTTTTTCAAAAAATATTTTCCCTGAACCATCTTTCTCAATATAGAAAGAGAATTCCTTGGACATAAGTAGAGGTAAGATGATTCAATCAGAGAATATAGATAAAAATTAAGAAGGCTTTAAAGATACACCTCTAGCTTTGTCCTGAACATCTAAAGCATGGTGGATCACTTTTTAGCAGACAAAATCCAAGTCTACAAAAAATATTAGTGATTTGAGACTTCAATAGTTATGAGCATATTGTCTGTTGTGACCACAAAGTTAAAATGGATATTAGAGACTCTCAATTGTCACATGGGACCAGTGAAAAAAAGAGGAAAATAGAGTCGAATATGGGTGTTATGAAAAATAAATCCCATTATTTGAAGAAGATTGAACAACCCACATGTCAATATTGTGGGAATAAGTTTCCTGGGAACTATCTAAAGAAATCCAGGAATTGCTTCAATTGTGGAAGACTGGTACATTAGGCTAAAACATGTTAAATATATATGAATAATCTCACTAATGTAGAAGAATAAAGGATTGCTTAGATCAACACTCAGCTTGTAGTGCATTGAAACAATATTTAAGCACATGGTCATTATGCGAACAATTTCCATAATCCAAGGGTTGTTGGAGGAAATCAACAACAACCTCCATGGAAACAAGGATTGGTTTATGCTATCACTACTGCAGAGGTGGGGCCCATAAAATATGTGGTGATAGGTGCTCTAGTTATTCATTCAAGAATATAAAATTTATTATTTTACTTTGGTTCCACTCATTATACTATATAATACATGTTTATTTGAATTATTCAAACACCACCACAAAATTTGAAGGTTATATTATATGTGAGAATATAAAATGGGAAAATTTGTGAGTATAAGGTTTATAACCCCCATAGTAAATTAGTTTTGACTAAACCTCTCAGTAATTCTGGTCATACATCCTTTAGTGGAGTTTTATTTTTTCTTGGTCATGGATTGGATATCTTTATACAGAGCCAACATCATCTGTGAGGAAAGGGAGATCACACTTCACATCCTGAAGCATCCTCTAATTATTTATAATTGTAAGGAGGAAGATGAATCTACTTTAGAAAAATTGTCTCATGTTGGGATACAAATTACTTATGAGGAATAATATCTCTCTTAAATTATTGAGATAGAGGAGCGAATAATGCTCGAAGACATGCCCATCATGACGGATTACACTAATGTATTCCCTGATGAATTGTTTGGTCTTCCTCCTAATTGTGTGGTTATGTTCTCAATTGAAATTATTCCTAGATCTCTACATATATCAAAAACACCTTAAAGAATGGCCACTATTGAGTTGGAAGAGCTAAAGAAGCAGTTAAAATAGGATCTAGAGAAGTATTTAATATGCCCAAGTGCTTTTCCTTGGGGAGAACCAGTCCTCTTTTTTAAGAAGAATGATGGGTCAATGAGACTATATATTGATTATCATGATAATAATAAAATTATGATAAATAACAAGTATCCCCTTCCTCTGAGAGATTACTTGTTCAGTTAACTATGTGGGGATAATAATTTATCTATGGTGTACCTTCACTCAATAAATCACCAATTAATGGTGATGAAGGAAGATATTCGAAAAAATTCGTTTCAAAGGAGGCATGAACTATATGAGTTCATAGTGATTCTCTTAAGAATAAATAATGCACCATTAATATTCATGGATTTAATGAATTGAGTATTTAGACATTACATCGACAAATTTGTGGTGGTATTTATCAATTATATTCATATTTACTCCAACAGAAAGGAGGAACATGAGAAGCATTTGGATACTACACTAATGACTTTGTAAACTGAGAATTATTATGGAAGGTATATTATATGTTATTTAAGGATGGATGAAGTATCATTATTGATTCATGTTATAACTAGAAAATAAATATCGGTGGTCCCTTCCACGACATTGGAAATTGAAGAGTGGTCCAATCCAACATCTGTAAAAGAGATCCGCTTCTTTCTAGGTTGTTCTGGGTATTATTGATGATTCATGAATAACTTCTCACAATTTAAAAAAAATGACCAAGATTATTTGTATGGGATTTATGTTGTTTTAGACACAAGAATTTGAGGAAATATTTAAGGAGATTAAAAATAGGCTTATCACTATGCTTGTACTCACACTCCTAAGGAGTGGATAACTCTTTCTGGTGTAAAGAAATGTTTCAAAGAAATTCATAGGTTTTGTACCTATGAAAAATTATATAGTGATAGAATATTCTTTAATGTAACTAAAAATCTAAGAAAAAATATATCCCATGCATGATTTGGAGTTTGTAGCTGTTATCTTATTGTTAAAAATCTGGTGTCATTATTTCTATTGGGAGATGTGTGAGATATATATTGATCACCAGAGTCTAAAATTTATATTCACACATAATGATCTTAATATAATTCAGAATATATGGTTAGATCTCATTAAGGACTATGACTGCTCAATCCACTACCATTTCGATATTGGAAATAAGGTGGAGGATGGTCTAAGTTGAATGTATCCCGCATCTTTATCAATGATAAAAATTTAATGGGTTCGAATATTCATAGATTATCAATGGATGAACATGGGAATAATTAAGGGAAGAACATCAGAAATCATTTCTCATATGATTTCTCAACCATCCCTTATGGAGAAAATAATGGAATCTCAAAGAAAAGATGTGAAAATTTATAAATGGTTGGAAGCTATTAGAAATGGGAAATCATCTGAGTTCAAGATAAACTATGAAGGAGTTATAAGATTTGGGTCACAAAAATGTTTACCATCTAATACCGAGATAAAGAAGGAGATTTTCAACGATTCACAAAGCTCAACCTTCTCTATTCAACCATAGAGCACAATGATGTATCATGATCTCCAAGGGAACTTGTGGAAATACAATGTGTAGAATGATATTGTTGAATATAAATCATAGTGGCTAGTATGTCAACAAGTGAAGGATGAATGAAAATGGTTAAGGGGATGTTTCAAACACTATCAATACCATCATGGAAGTGGGATAACATCACCATAGAATTTCTCACTGAACTACCAAGGACATATAGAGAAACAATTCTATATGATTCATTATGGATCATCTTACAAAGACAAATCATTTTACTGTGATTTGAGAGGACTTATCATTGGATAAAATTAAATATATATATATATATAAGAGGTGGTAATGCATCCTAGATTACCACAATCTATTATATATGATAGAGATATGAGATTCACCTTGATGTTCTGGAATGCTCTCTATTATTCTCTAAACACTGAGTTAATCTTTAGAATGACTTATCACCCTCAAACTGATGGCCAAAATTAGTGAAATATTCAAACATGAGAAGATATGTTGAGAGATTGTTTTATGGACATACAAAGAGGATGGGAACAACATCATACAGTGGTCAAATTATCTTATAATAATAATTTCCACTCTAGTATTATAATGGAAACATATGAAGCCCTTTATAATAAAAGGTGAAAAACACTAGTGTGATCGGATGATGTTAGTGAGCGTAAGCTACTCAGACATCAAAATATTTGAAAAAATGGTGGAGAAGGTGAAAACTATTATGTAACACATCAAGGAAGCCCAATGTTGACATAAGTTCTATATAGACAATAATAAATAGGTCTTTCTATTCAAAGTTATAGAACTTTTATTCCTATGCATATCTCCATGGAAGAAGATCATCTGGTTTGGGATGAAATGAAAGATGTGACCTATGTACATTGTCCCCTTTGAGATTCTGGATCATTTTGGAGTTGTGGTCTATAAACTAGTACATCCACCAAAAATGTTTAAAGTACATGAGGTATTCCATGTATCCTTATTAAATTAGTACATACCAAACCCTTCACATATACACTCTTTAGAGGTGGTACTGTTCGAGAATGATATTTCTTAAAAGAAGAATCCATTGATGATATTGGATAATAGGGATAATGTTTTACCCAACAACAATACTCACCAAGTCAAAGTACTATGAAAAAACCATAAGTAAGAAGAGGGATGATGGGAATTGGAGGATGAAATAAAGGAAAAATATTCTCACCTATTTATGGATTATTATATAAAACAAAATTATGAGGGTGATATTTTTTTAAGGGGTGAAGAATGTAATGTCCCAAGGTTTTATCAATAAAATTACCTTATTATAATTATGTATTAGAGTATAATAACATAAAATTACTAATAAAACACATTGGAAACCTAATAAATTAAGAATGAGTGATGTAAAAGGTATCTCTTGATGTTAAGAAACATATACCGAAAAAATAGTAACTTGAACTTTGGAATAGTAATGTGAACCTTATGAATATTAAAATAGCCAATGTAATAGTAACCTCACCAATAATATTATAAATAAAATTTATGCATGTTATATGCAATACTATGATATAAATATATCACAGTATAAATAATTATACATTTTAAAATTTATTAGACGTTTTTAATTTATGTTTATTTAATTACAATTTTATGATTAATTAAATAAATGAAAATAAAATTTAATTTTATAAAATGAATTCATAAATTAATATTATGATTCCTTATGATCATAATATACTTTTATTATGCCTTAATTAATTTTCCAATGTGTTATAAAAATAGTTTTAGTTTTAATATTTATATTTTTCATGAAAAATATGATTTTATTTAAAAATTAAATATATCATATTTATAATTTTTTTCATGAAATAGAGTTCAATTTTCTATTCTACACATTGAAAAATGATTGGGGTGACTTTTTGGGATTTTTCTGAAAATCATGATTGTTTGATGAATAGTAAAATAATATAATTTTTAATAAATGCTAAACCTAGAATTTCTATATCGTGATTGAGTCATGGATGATATAAATTTCCAATGTTTTGAACTCACATGATATATTTACTAATTTTATTCACATGAATCCATACTATTCATAGTTTTGAGTATAAATATTAAACTAATGAATACAATAATGGAAACCCCTCCTCCCCCACTATAAATACCACCCTTCTTAACCTATTCTCTTCACTCCTCTCAATGATTGCGACTAGTCAAAATTCTAATCAAATATCTCCCCAATACCGTCTCCAATTTCCCGAAACCCTTTTTTTCTTTAAAAGACCAAATCATCTCCCCTATAGTGGCTCTCAAGGAAGATATATTCAAGAGGTAAATTCTTCTTTTCATTTCTTTTATTTTCTTCCATGTTCCTTTCATTATTTTTCATTCCTCACCTACATACATCAAAATTTTATGATAACTCCAGTACCATGAGTGAACTATAATTTTGTTATGGTAATGTAACAATTAATCATTATCTCTTCTTGATCACTCCTTTTATACTAGAAATGAAAACATCATCCGAGATGTGCCAACTTATTATATAAAGGATGGAATGATTTCAATTTCTATTATCATATTCAACTATGGCCATGAAACCATTTTGATGGATAGAATAGATTATAAAATATGTATTATTTAAAACATAAGTTTTTCTAATCTTTTGTTAATGCGATATTAATTTATAATGAAAAATGTATTTCATGTGATAAAAAACTGCCAATTAATCCAAACGGTTATCATTAATGATTATATAATGATTCTTCTTCACTTAAAAAAAATTAATTTTATAACCATGTAATCGTTTTCATGTTCTATAATAATATATAACAACAATTATGGACAACAATTATCTTATTTTATGTTCATCCTCACCTGTATATAAATAAACCAATCATGAAAACCAAGAAAAAAAATTACTCCAAAATAGTTAAATTGAACCTCTTAACCCATCAAAAATGTCATGAATGAAATTAATAAGGATATAATAAATAAATTACATGAATAATAGGTTCTAAAAATATTGATTAATGAATTAAATTTTATTATCCATTACATTAATATCATGTTAAGGATACCATGAGACTTAAGGTAATGGTTACTAAATGAACCTCCATTATTTTTTTGGGTTCCTCTATCTTTATTTTTACCAAAATGATGTTTTATATTATTTTTATGTACATAATATAAAGTTAATTTAAATGCTCGAAACTCAGGTATCATGGTTTATTAACTTTTAGGGATATACATTTCTGTAAGTGTTTCCCACCTCAATACTTCATGATAACCAATGTCATTTAAGGGAAAATCTTGAATTCTTACTAAATTTCAAGTGAACTATATCATATGTTTTTAATCCACCATTTGTTTATAAAATCACTCTTTGGATTATGAAATTATTTTTGGTTAAATTCAATTTTTATATAAAATATTATTCACTTTTCTATTTTAAATTATCATTAGTATTTTTCTTAAAACCTTTCTAAAATGTATTAATGATAAAATTTCTTAAATAATCTTCTTACATGTTGTCACTTCTTTTTGAAATCACATACCATGATATATTAATACTTTACCTTATGAATTTCCATGTATGCGTTAATTTTTTTCTTTCATGGAGACTTTTTTGATACGCCCATTGCTTATGCTTTGTGACATGATTATGATACCCATTTCTTTTCTTGGGTACCCTTATCATTATGTATGATTGATTATTTATGATTATATTTTTGGAAATAATATCCATGAAAATTTTATGATGGGTGCTCCCAGATATAGAACCAATGCATTCATTAATGTTTAGTCTCATGAGTCATTATGTTCAACGGTCTAGCCGGTTAGCCTTGATTCGTGCTACCATGTGCAACAGTCTTAGTGGTTAACCATGACTTGTTATCCTCAATGTGCAACAAGACATTACTAATTCTAAATTCATGTTTCTTATTTATTCTACATCACTATGACTCCATGTTTATATGATACCATTTTTTATGTTATGATTCTATATGTCCTATGCCATTTTATATCATTATGTCACGTATTTTAACCAATGTGGTAAACGTTTTTTCTTATGTTTATTCCCATAGTAGGATTTTAGCTTATCACTTTTTTCATGTTATCCCCATGTTATCCTTTGAAGAGGTATGAGAAAAATGGATGTTTGGATATCTTTTTGATAACTAAATAAAGAAATGTTTTATTTAGTTCTACGTTTTTTGTTTTATGTACCTAGTCTTCTATGACACAAAAATTTACGATCCTTAGCTTGTAATATTATGATTTATTTTTCTTAAAGTCATGTAATGATATGTGTGAAAGGCTAGTGTCTCTATACAGTTCATCCTCATAATACATTAATATTCATTCAATGATTTAGTGGGTTATAATAGGCTAATCCTTTACATAATCATAATCCACAAACATGTATTCCAAATGGTCATAAATGTTTTTATAATTTCATCATTTATTTTACTTTGAAAATAAATAAGGTATCATAAATATTTCATCTTCCCAAAAATAATCTATATATATTATGAATAAATATGGTTCATGTGATCATAATCTTAGAATATCATAAGAAACGTCAAATGATATTGATTTGGATAAAAATAAAAATAAAAAATAAATGGAACATTTCTTAGAGTAAATAAAATTTAATATTATGATGACTATTTTAAAATATAATAAATTCCCAAATATTAAGGGAAATATTTAATTTTCCAATAAAAATGGAATCTTGAAAATGAAACATTAGAGAAATGAGATGTGAGAGTGAATGGAAAATTAATTCACGGTGTCTACATTAAGAAAATATTCCCTTAATTTTTTTTGGAAAATGATAAAACATTTATCATTCCAAAAAATGAAAAAATATTAATTTTAATGAAATTTATTGAAAATAATGTTTGATTAAAAATTAATCTATAAAATCATTTGATAATGCGAAAATATTCTTTAAATATTTTTAATTTAAATAATGATAAGCCAAAAATATTCATGATTGAAGAGATAAACATCCATTTAGTCTGTTATATACCTAAAGTGTGTAAAATGAAAGTAGAAAATTGAAATTAAATAATGGGTAGAAATTAATAAATAAAATAATTTGGAAATGGTAAATAAATTCTGAAAATATTTTAAATAAAATATTCATATGAAAAAAACATCCACATTCCATGAATGAATTTTTTTTCAGTCTCTTCATTACATAAGGAGTGGAAAATGAATTGAATAACATTAATCTCAATAAATAAAAAGAGGAGAAGAAATTAAATAATATTTTATAGAGGTATATCATATAATTTCATGTTAAAAAATTTAAGTATAAACAATCTAGATTAAAAGTGATATTTTAATGTAAAACCCTTTCCTCAAGTCTTTATTTCAACGTACTAGTTATATAATAATGTAAAATAAGTATAAATTTGTTTTAATTTTATACTAGATCTATATATGTTACTATAATAACATATAAGATCCACCTATAACATTTTAACACTAATTTTTTTTAATAATTTGGTATTGAAATACTTATTTATGGGTGTTAAATGTTTCGTTTTCTATGAATGTTTCGGTTTAGAAGTCATAGTCCTTGAACATAGGTAGTTTTTATATAATCTAAGGAATATTAATAAATCAATATTTTTATATCTATTCATCATATAAACCATTATAACTATTAGTGTAATGTTGTGATTAAGAATTAATTACATTACTTTTTGGAGATGATAGTATGTATGTACACACATGTGATGTTTTCCACATTTCGATGGATGAACTAAAAGAAAGGGATAAATAAATTTTATAGGATAATTATAAAATCATAAATATCACACACACACACACACACAAATATATATATATATATATATATATTAAATTTAAATCTATCATAACATTTTACCAGAAAACATGGTGGTGGAGAATGAATCATATCACTAAGGAAGGTGGTAGTCCACACGTTTCCACAAGAAATACATTGATTTCTCATTTGCTATAGAAGAGGTGGGAAAAGTATATTCTATCATTATGATAGAATAATTAAATATTTATGATAATTTGTTAATTATTTTTATAAATATATAAAAATATTAGTGTTGGTGGAATAATAATTAAAACTGAAAGGGATAGAATAACACTTACACCTCTTCTTTAAGAGACCACCTTTGTCTTACAACTTATGCCTTGAAATATTGGTATTAAGAGAAGAAACTGGGTCAAGAATGAATAAATAGAACATAGGAAGGTTTTGTTGGAATTCATTCATTGAGATATAAGGAAAAATCTTTTTGAACAAGGGAGGAGAACATGGACCATTTTATATGTGTGGTAGGGGAAACATATGAAATAACATAAAATAATTCAATAATATATAGTATCATTCAAGTGAAAGTGAAATTAAAAAATATTTAAATGTTAATAAGAAATTTTTTAAAATAAATTAAACCAATAATTATACGACATATTTATATTTATTATCTACCCTCATCTCTTAGTTTAATCCCCTCGTAAACTCGGTTTAACTTTAATCATGGTAAAAATGTTTCCTTATTTTTATTATTCATCATGAAAATCTATTTTCACATTATTAAATTATTTTAATTATTATTATCATTACTACGTAATAAATTATTCCACATTCCATTTAAATGAGTTTAATAATTTAGAAATAAATAAGTTCCCAAATCCAAACAATACCCCCTTTTTTAAAAAAATACATTTTTAGTATAAAAATTTATTTACTTCCATTCCCAAACTTTTAAAATCCATAAAAATAATAGTAAATTTTTTTATTGAATATTTAATATATTAATTTTATTAAAAAAATCACCCAACGGATATTAATTTAATTTATTAAGATAAAAACTCATTACATGCATCAAAACATTTATTATTAAAATGTTTTTTAAAGCCCAAAAATGAACTTATTTCAAAAGAATATATAATAAAAATTAATATTTTTCAATTTATATTATTTATAAAAAATGATACATGTATTAATTTTAGATCAAATTAAAGACATTGTGTGACTTTTAAATTACTTGATTTAACAAAAAAATGACATTTTAACAAAAATCATTATTTTCACAATTGAAATTTTTTTTAAGGAAATTTCTTAACATTTAATTCATATATAAAATTTAATTTCATATTTATAAATTTGCAGTTACTCTGTTTTTTTACCCAGTCATACTTCGGAATATTCTTATGAATAATTCTAGAGTTATACGCAAAAACAGCGTGCGATTCCGAGAGCCAGTGTGCTAGATATTAATTTTATTACAATATTAAGTATTTTTATACTATATAATAGGCAAGACTGAGTTATCTTAAAAATGGTATCTCAGATCAGAAATATGAAGGCATAGATGCGTCCCGAGCGTGTCGTTTACTCGAGGCAGGGTGTAACATTTGCGGACGCGGGCCCACTATAAAAAAGTGGGCAGTGGCATTTTCTTAAGTAAATGCATATTTTATTTATGGGAATAAGCTCTAATAACTCATTAATGGAGTTTTAGATCAAAATTCTGAGTGTGTGATTGAGTTCAAAACATCTGGTTTACCCTAGGGGCTACATAGTCATTTCCGAGTCGGGAGGTTTGGTCAGGGTGTAAAATGGTGGTTAAATTAATTAATTAATAAATAAAACATAATCAACACACCCCTATTTGTTGATCCAATGTAGAGGAGAACACTTCCTCCACTCCACCTTCCTTCTCCACCGACGAATTGGAGGATGAATCGTCAAAACGACATGCCATTGGTCTCGGATCTTGACGACAGATGCTCCTAAATTTTATAGAAGCAGCAGTGGAGCGTGAAATGCATCATCGATGTAGAAATAGGTAGGAAATTTTAGTTTAAAAATACCATATCCCATTTATTCATTGTTCTTATTCAAATCTTCGAATGGTTTGTGTAGTTCTGGTCCCGAACATTCTGAAACATGTTTCATATCTAAATTTGGAGCACCAGGGTAGTCATGGTAGTTCTCAAGTTTTTTCTTGCAGAAATCCTAGATTCTAGCAGTGGCCATGGTAGAATCTGGTGAGGTTCGTTGTGGCATGGTGGCAGCATGGCTGTTTCTTGCTCCGACGCAGTGGTTTCCGACAAGACCGATGGTTGTCCTACCGGAATATTTTGGGGTTCTTTAAACCCCCTTAACTCAGAAACCTCAAGTATGATTTGCGAGCCATTTGCAGAGATGCAATATTTACGTTGAGGTAGTCATTTTGAGTTTTCTTTGGGAATTTTATGAGTTGGTCTTGTGGCCCAGGGCTATGAAATGTTGAAATAATAATAATATTTTATTTTTATTCAGCTTTGACCCACCATAACATCTGCACGGATCGTTTGATTGATGCACCATCAGTGGAGTTATGATTATGATAGTAAGCCGAACCTTTCAATAAATTTTCATGAAGTTGGGACCAAGAATAGGGTGTGGGCCCCCAAGAATGGTTTTGGGCATTTACGAAGAAACATGACTTTTCTATCAGGTATCTATTTTGGACGAATGAGTAGACGATCTTGTGCGTTCATTCTGAGGGGATCAAAATGGTGCGATCTTTTTGATGAGTTTAAAAATCATGGTGTGGTCCCCTCTCAGACTTGTTACAATGAATAGTAAATTTTTTACCAGTTGACTGTTTCGGGTGAGTAAATAGCCTATCCTATGTGTTTTCTACAAATAATATGATGGTTACCTCAGTCTAAGCCTAGAAGGTGCATATTGTGGTGATGTTACAGGTATATTTGGTTAGAGATGTTTGGACCAGAAATGGTTGAGTGAACTCCCTTGGTTTGTTCCTATGAGGCTTTGTGTGGAATTAAAACCCCATTATAGGTTTCTAATCCCCTTTAAAGAATTAGTTTAAGATAGAGTTGTGGTATCCCTCCAATGAGTCTGGAGTAGGACCCTCTATCACCACTTTCCTAGATCGGGTTCTTGGTATCACTGTGACGGCTTATCCGCCAGTGGTGATCCGCTATCTATCAAAACAACCCCATAGTATTTGAGTAATCATTTGGAATATGATCCCCTACGTAGTGAGTCATATTAGTAGAGTTGTGGTATCATCGGGTATAAGATCTCCTACTCAATGCGTGGTTTTCTGTAGGGTTGTGGTATCATCGGTAATGTAATCCCATACCATGAGCGTGATTTCGGTATAGTTTGTGGTATCTTCGGTTCGAACCCCTAATTTGAATTCTATACTAGATGGAGTTTCTAACATCATTGTGACTACCTTTACCCAGGCGAAGATCCTCTATCTGAGTGATATTATCTAGGGAATATCAGATCAGGTTGGGGTATCCCCTAGTGGATCCTGTGTGTGATTCCATATATGTGGGATCTTTTCTTGAACATGATGTGTACTAGTATCCCCTAGTGGACCCTAAGAGTGACTCTTTATCTGAGGAGTTTGGTGTTTTACTGTTTTAGAGTGACTTTCTCAGTGACGATATCCGATGAGCGTGCTCACTCGGATGTCCCATCTGGGATGGTTATGTTACCAGGAGAAGTGTATCTCTCCGAAAATTGTCATATGGGATGAAAAATCTTCTGGAGTGTGTTCTCTTGGTTTATATAAACCTTATATCTTTCAGTAGAACTAGTCACTGATAATGAGTTCAGAACCTCATGAATCTTGGTTCCGAAAAAGTGTATATCTGAATGTTCATGGTATATGTATGGGAATATACATGAGGTGGGATGAATAGTCATGTTTTTCTATGGATGGTATCCAGATGGAGTTTCTCTATAGTTTGGGTTCCCTCTGGTTGGGATGAGCTGATAGTTTCCTTTCAGTTGCTCTCTTTTATTTTGGGGTATTTGTGGTGCCTAGGGAGTAGTTTAATACTCTCCCTTGCACGGGATTTTATTTAACAAGATTTATGTCCTGTGCAGACCAAATTCCTTTCAAAAGAGTCCCAGGATGACCTGGAGTAGGTGAAGCTTAGTGATCTTGATCGACCCGAGTATTTACTGGAGCTGTCCCACGAAGCATTCCTATGGGTGCTTTTAACCATGATCCCCTCCTATTGAGAATGAAGGATTCATTTCAAAGTTTATTTTGGTGGGCCACATATATTCACTTTTTGACATTTATTTGTACTCTAGATGTGGGTTTGATGTAATCATGCATTTATTTTCTGTTTTTATATATATATCTATGCACTATTTCTTGGGTGAAAAGGTATGTTTTAATAATTTGTTTATATAGGTATTCACTACACTAATTATTTCCATTATTTATGTTCCTTAATTATATTTTCATGCTCATACCATGTTTTAAAATGTTTTTCACAATTTTTATGGATGATTAGGGACAATGATGAGATCAAAGGAAAAATTGGGATGTTTTTTCACAAACAGAATCCATGTGTTATTTTGAAAATGTTTCTTTGGTGAAAAAATGAGTAGTTTGTGTAAGTGACCACATTAAATGTATGAGATTAATTTTTAAGATACTATCTTAAATATCTATAACTATAAACTAAAACTATCTAAAATATTTTAATAATGTGATTTCTAGTTTCAAGTCATTAGAATATATAGTGGTTAAGGCTGATTGCATATAACAACCATTATATTGTTGTGAAAATAGTCTATTTTATGGATGTTCTATATTCTCTTTTTATCCACCCTATAGATATTTACATCACTATATTAATGATATATATAATGCTATGGTGCATATAAATTATGTGCATGGTCATGTGGTTAGAAAAAGTTTCCGTAGCTTGAGAAAAATATCCATGGAAGTCATAGTAATGATGGATTTTTCCAACATTTTCATGAACCACCAAATGTTCAGTAATAAATTAAATTATAAAAACAAAGTCATTTTTTTTAATATGTTCTTTATATATACAAATCTTCTAAAATTAATTCCTCTATATTTTATTTCATTGGACCTCTTCCAAAAAATAGGTCTACCATTTCAGAAAAACATGAATCTACATTGAGATGCATATCATTTTTGCAGGCTTGGAAACTAGAATCACTATAACTCTTATAGTGAAATCGTTCAATCCTCCAAATATTAATAAAAAATCCTTACTAATTTTTATATAAAATGTTATGTTCTTTAATTTTGTCTAATAATTCTCAACAAGATTTAATTGATAGCTTTTTATTATATTTAAAACATTAGAGAAGACACGATGAGTATAAAACATGAGAAACATGATAGATACTATAGAGGATGAATATGTAATCCTATATATAATTTATATCTCTTTTTAAGAATCTTGAATCGTCATATGATTCATTCCATGAGACACTATCAGGCAAGGGTATCCTTTATCTAGGCTTCTGTTTTCCATGGCGGAGGATTACCTGAGTATTTGTCTTCATAATCTTGTCAACACTGGTATTTATCAAAGAATGAGGGAAAGTAGGAATTAATTTTTCCCCTCACATTTATTCTATTCTGATGATGTACTTCTATTTTGTAATGTTGAAAGGAAGACAATTTTGTGCATCAAAAGTATCTTCTCACACTATGAAGAGGTTGCAGGTCAGGTGATCAGCTGGAATAAATCCATTGTTGCCTTTAGGGAAGGCATTAGAATTTCAATGAAAAATAGGGTTTCTCATAGGCTCGGTTTCAGAAGAGGCACACTTCCCTTTAATTATCTAGGGGTTCCCTTATTTTGGGTAAGGGTGAAACGTTCCCATTTAGAGTACATTGCTCTTAAAATTACCAATCAGTTAGCAAGTTGGAAAGTGAATAAAATGTCTCAGGCAGGTAGAGTTTTCCTTGTCAATTCTGTTATTACATCTATGTTTGTCTATTCTTTTTCTATGTATAGATGGCCGACACTGCTTCTAAAGGAATTGAATGGAATGATTTGGAATTTCATTTGGACTAGATCTATTCATCAGAGTAAGCTTGTTACTATTGCAAGGAAGGAGTGTATAAAGCCACTAAAAATGGGAGGGATGGGAATCAAGGAAGCTAAAATCTTCAATAATTTGCTTCTTCAGAATTTCACTTGGATAATTCTCTCTAAGCCCAGATTATCTCTTGATTTTCTAGTTGGCAGGTTTGTGGACAAACTATAGAAAAATAGGTGTGGATTTTTGAAATCTTCTGTCTGGACTTCAATTAAGAGTTCTTATTAATCTATTATGTCTCAGTCAATTTGGTTGGTCTCTTCTGATTCTTAGCTAAACTGCTGGAACACACCATGGTTTTTCTCTCCATTAAAATATCATGTCAATATTCCCCCCACCGTAGGAAATCTCTCTGTTACTGATCTTCATGAAAACATGATTGCTCATGAGCTTATTCCAAGTAATCTGCGAATGGAAATTGTTAATTATGTTTATATTGATAGTGATATTTTGATCTGGAAACCTGCCCTTTGTGGTGATTTTCCAGCAGGGATTATTACAGTATACAGTGTGGCATTCTCTCTAGAATTCCTTCTTGGCTGGCAGGTTTTCATCAACCATACATCTCTCCCAGCGATGTTATGTTGATATGGAGGATCTGGAAGAACAGAATGCCAATTCAATGTGTGTTACGGCGTGCTAGACTCAACCTGGCCTCGGTATGTCACTTTTGTTTCAGTGGAGATGAGTCACTTCCACAACTATTACTTCACCACATTTTTTCTGTGCGATTATGGAATTATGTGGCATCAATATTTCACTATTGTCTTGATTTCTATTCCCTTGAATCCATGCTAAGATCACCCTTGAGGATTGATTTCAGTGACCAACTGAAATCCTTGTTTACTGTTGCTATTACTTTAGTTTTTTCCTACATATGGAAAGCTCGGAATTCTGTTATATTTTTCAATGAAAATACGTCATTCCGGGATGGTGTTCTGCATATACACCAAAGTATTGCAGCTGCTTCCAGGATCCAAACCGGGTCTATGCATAATGATATTTCATGACTTTGTCATCTTGAGATCCCTCGGTGTCAGTGGCAGGGAACAGAAGCCTAAAATGGTCAAATATATTAGGTGGATTCCACCACTTCCAGAGTGGCTGAAAGTGAATGTTGATGGGGCGGCCGATGGTGCGCCGGGTCCTACTGGCTGTGGTGGAGTTTTCAGAACTCATAGGGGCTTTGTGAAAGGATGTTTTTTCCATTATATTTGTTATTCTCATGCTATTGAAGCTAAAATATGGGTGATTATCAAAGCTATCAAGTATACAGTTCATTATGGTTGGCATAGAGTATGGTTGGAGTCAGATTCGTCACTTGCTGTGCAGATTTTGAAGGATAGGTCTCGAAATGTTCCTTGGAGGATGATGCCCGATTGGATCTCCTGACTTAGGCTTGCTGATAGCTTACAACTTGATGTCTCTCATGGATATCATTAAGCCAACCAGGTCGCTAATGCTCTATCTAAAAGGGCAATTGTGGAGGTCAGTTCCAGCTGGTTGTTTGTCTTGCCTTTCTATTGTGAAGATCTGAGTAGTAATGATAGGAATGGGGTTCTGTACGCAAGTCTTGGTAAAGCCTCTTGATCTTGAGCTGTACTGTATTGTTTACTTCTTTATTTATTAATTTTAATGGGAACAGGTTTCTTCCTACCTCCTGAACCTTCTGGATATATATATATAGATCCTTATTTGTTAAATTTAAGATTCTTCCTCCTCATATTTAATTGAGAATAATTTTCCCAATCACATATTTATAATGTGTAAATATGAGATATTATTTCAGTTATGTAATAATCCATCCACAGAGAACATAGGTTCTAATGTTGGTTGATTTGGTTCTTTCTCTAGAACCCTTAATGGAACTGATTCATGGACCATATTTAGAACACTTCTAGTTTTCCAGTCATTAAATTCTCAATGATTAAATTTCCTTTTAGTAACTACTTTACTAATATATTCCATCTCATGTAACATATTATATTTAAATTAACTACATGTAGGGATATTATATTTTATGACATCCCAAAGACATATGCAGTAAAATAAGAATATATATTCCACAAAGTTATCCTATGATAGAACTACCATCATAGTTTATAATGTGTGAGGTGACATAATATCATGAACTTATTCAGGTACCTTGGTAACTCGATAACAGAGCCAAGCCTAACATGGCCTGAAGGGTGTTCCCAATTGCTATAGGTCAGATACTAGCAACTGGAATTGTGAAACATGAAATTAGGAATGAATTTTCCACAAAAAATATTGAAAGTAATATATATGATACAACAATCATATAAAATGAATCTCTAATGGGATTTAGGTACCGTAATACAACAAATAATAAAAATCCCAAAGTACTTCAACCCAATTACTATAATGGGAAAACCTCCCCTAGGTCCCTAAGGACAAAACTCACTAAGTCCAAAGCTCAACAACTTGATCCACCTCAATGAGATCCATTCCCATTACTTGAACCTCAAAGAATAAAGTCTATAAACACCCAAAGGGAAAAAGTATGGTCTGAGACTAAGCCCAGTAGGATACACCCAAATCTTCAATAACAGGTGAAAAATATAAATTATCCAAATAAAATCGTTGAATTTTAAAAATAAACATGTTTTGAAATTCAAAATCATATTTAAAAAAACATGCATTATATTTTTAAAATAATGGATATGAAACTTTCCAAGCACATTCTTCACATTAAAAAAAGATGGAATATTTCTAAAGAATTTCTTAAATAAAATAGTTACAAAAAACAATTTATGAAATTCCAAAAAAGGCTTGTAATTTAGTATTACAACCGTAGAAAACATTTATATCTCATATGTAAATAAAAAATGAGAAGCATGGTCATCTTCCAAGTAGGTATGATATTATTATCCAACTATAGGATTCTATACTCTCTAAGTGATCATAGAAAATGAGTATACTAACATCCCCCTAACACTGGCAATAAGAATCTCATCATCCTCACATCAGGGTTGTGACCCACTGTAGGTATGTTTTTGAAAGTTTTAACAACATAGATTGTATCAAAAAAACTCCCCAACAACATAAGGAATTCATTTGCACTTACATTATGGGAAACTAATTTCCAGACTACTTAAAATACAATAAATACCATCAATCCATTTAGTAAATTCCAATTTATTTCCATTTAATACCAAAATAGCTTACAATAAAAAACATGTTGTTTCTACAAGGGAAACCCAATAAGTTTCTATAAAATCATTTTTGAACAATTTTCACAAGCTTGAAATCCTTTTAAAACCAATTATATATTTCTCACAATTAATCACCAAAATTAAATTCAGAAACATAATTGAACACATTTCAATCAATTCAACAATTTAAATTCCTCATTTTAAATCTCCAAATTTCGATAGACAGTCCCCAATTTAGTGGAATTGGGGTTTTACAAATATTTGTGCCAAAACCATTTCAAATCACACAGTTCTCTAGAATTGGGTATTATTAATTTAACTATTTTTTTTTAAAAATTGTGTTTAAATCAATAGTTAAAATAAATCATGTATTACAAGGACAATCAATTTGGCTAATCGGGACAAAACCAACAATATCAAGGTTGTAAATTTCATCGGTAATGATAAACCCCCTGTGTGGTTTAATATAACTCCTCACAGCCTTATCATCATAATCATCAACATATTAATACCTGATGTTTGTATAGGATTCCAAGACTTAAAAATACTTATTTTAATTCAAAAAGATATGAGATCTCACATGAGATGATACATTCTCTCTCCTGGATAATTTTAAAATTGTTGATTAAAATATTACATGAGATAATATTTTATCACTCATGGATAACATTGAATAATTGATTAAAATATTATATGTGTTAACATTTTATTCATCATGGATAACTTTCAAATTATCGATTAAAATATTACATGTGATAATATTTTATCCCTCTTGGATAATTTTCCAATTTTTAATTTATAAGTATAATAATTATCCTTTGATAATTCATATAATAAAATTATAATAATTATTAATTAAAAATTATCATTCCCCAAACATATTATGTTAATTTTTTTCTTGAAATTATCATTATATAATTTGGTTCAATTATCCACTAATATGTTATTTGATAATTTTTTTTATAAAACATGACATTTTCCTTTGATAATCAAAATAAATTATGTTATGAAAATTTTATAAAATATATCTTGATAATTAAAAGTGAATATCCTTTTATAATATATTTTTAATGATCCCTTTAAATTTAATAAAATGAACAAGAAATAAATTTGTTTCTTAAATTAAAAAAAAAATATGATTTTACTTCTCCTCGTCGAGATGAATTCAACTGTAACAAAGATGTACAATTCCAAAAAATAACAAATAATTTATAAAATTTTTACGATTCTTAGAGTAATAAATTAAAAAGAAAATAAAAATAAACTTATTACCTCAACAAAAATGCACACCCATGGGTGGTGAACATGGACCACACGTGTAGATGAAAATCGAAACCATAACTATCTTCACCTAATATAGATAGATTAGATCTGAGGATACTATGACTCGTATGGATTAACAACATTAGAATAAATGAATGATTTGTATATTTTATAACCCCAATCCTCATAGGTTTAATCATATAAAAACCCTCCATTAGGAACTAGTTTAAAAGTGTGATTCAATCTAAAATTAATTAAATTGTCATTAATTTTACTCATTTAATTCATTTCATATTGAAATGGGTTAAAACAGTTAGAAAATGATGTTTTTAGAATTTGATGGCATTAAAAAAGACGGTCTTCTAGGTTTTTGTGGAGAAGATAAAGATGACCTATAATAAAACCTATTTTTAATTAATAATTTTATTATTTAACATAAAAATTAAATGAAACCAAATTTCTATTGAACATAAGAATTATACCCTGACTACGTAAAACACCACATACCAGACACAACGGTGGTCTCAAATTTACCATACAGTGCACTATGTGAGATATTTATTTATTTAATATTAAATAATTGGTTAAAAATTAAATAAATATAAAAATGATTATATTTTCGAGTGATACAACAATGTATCCAACGATTATAAATGATATACCCCTCCAAGGGTAAACACCGCATCCCAGACCTATCAGTGGTCTCAGATTTTCCATACAACACACTATTTTGGAGATATTATATTATTTTTATTAAAACATTAAATTAAATACTGTTAAATAATAATTTCTCATGAGTGAGGGATCCAAATGTTTAGTGCCTATGAATGTTACACCCCTCCTAGGGTAAGCACACTATTTCAGACATAACAGTGGTCTTATATTTCCCATACGATGCACTGTTTTTGATTTATTCAGTTTTTTTATAAAATACAAATAGTTAATATAATATAATTAATATTTTCATTCATCCTTTGCTGAGGCATTGCAGTCCATATAATATCACAATAACTTAGTTTCGAACCCCAAAAATACTTAATTGATCATTCCAAGATGTTAATTGGAATTTATGGTCTTTAACACAATTATAAAAATTTCACTGATAAATCATTTTTCCCAGATAAGATTTTAATAATTTAATAGAATAGGGCTTAGGAATACATGAAATAGAGACAATAAGTTACAACCTCCCCACTATAGGATCTTTCATTCCCTAGAAATTCGACGAAGAAGCCTCCACATAAAAAAGATGAAGTCACTACTCTCTCATTAGTGCCTCCCTCTCCCAGGTCTCCTGAGAATCAGAACCATGCAACCACAACACACAAGCCATAGGTATCATCCTCCCACAAAGTATCTTGGACATATAATAAACAACCATGACTGTATGTCTAGTGAAATATAAATTAGATTCCACTTTAAGATCATGCCACCTCAGAACATGAGATGGGTCATATAAGTATTTTCAATGATGAGATACATGAAACACATTATGTTACATCATTAGCTACTGTGGTGGTTCCAATTGAAATGAAAATTTCCCCATATTATAAATTACCTCAAATGTTCAAACAAAATGAGTAGAAAGCTTCCCTTGCCTCCCAAATTGTCAATGACCCAACCATGGCCAAACCTTCTAGAATATCTTATAAGGCCCTGACCTTAATCCTTACTTAATATTGAATTAAATGAATAATTAACATTGAGAATCTTTTTAGGTTTAGAGTTTTATAGAATTAGATCATAAATCATGAATTACATTCCACATTTTAACAAGGTGGCTACATAAACGATGGTATTCGTTTGTTCCCATCAACGGAAACATATTTAAAATAAAACATGGAACTTTCTTGACACTTCCTTGACACTATCATCATATCATGCACCTTTCCCTTGACATGTGAAAAACATTTCAAAAACCTGGGATGAGCATAAAAAGCTCAGTAAGGGATATAAATGTACGAAAAGAAAACATTATTCCATGTATGAAATCATACTTTACTCATAAAACATAAGCATTTTAACATACGTCATCAAATATTGAATAAATCATACAAAACATGAGGCATAAAAGTAACTTGAGGCATTCATAACATTCTTACGTAGGGCGTAACCCTCTTGGTTACATTTGGAATACCCATCACAGTATATTCCCTAAATCTCTTCAGAGAAACCTTAGTGTTTAACTCCATCACGTTACCCAATGCATTGGAGAGCTATATCGGGCTCACCTGCCCTTAGTTTATCACAGAACCACCCATCTTCATAATAATTCCCAAAAACCATAACATAATTGTATCATATAAAACATGCATAAAGGAAACATAACATTTCCACTTTTCAATCACAAGATATCAATACAACACATTGATATAAAACAATTATGAAAACCATTTTCAATACATAAATAAAAGAAAACTAAAACATGGTATTTATATTTCATTTAAAAAAAGGTATGACTTGTATAGGAAGCCGAAACTCAAATAATGGTCACAACGGCGGAGAAGTTGTTGTCGCCGCATACGTACAACAAAAATATTCCCTTTTGTGGTTTAGTAAAACTCTTCATATAAAAAGATTCCTTTTGGATAAAAGTTAAAGTAAAATGGGTCTATACACTTTATAAAAGAAGGTTGTGTATAAAACAAAATATTCTTCAATGAAAGGAGATTGAGATGAAGTCCCATACAAAGACGGTATCCTTGGATTAAGGATAAATCAATTACATAATTATGTGTGACAAACGAATACACAAAATATAAGTGGATATTAAGTATAAACCAATCATAGTTTGTCCACACATATTCATATAATGACATATTAAATGAGTGCAAGTTTATCCCAAAGAATCAAAATTGGGTTAAGAAGTTCCCTTGTAAAAATTCGATAGCCTAACGGCATCACTTCAAAATTCAGAAAATGAGTTGATGAGAGATAAAAGGGGTAACTCATCACTTGGACATAAAATTTACATCAATAAGGATATAGAAGAACATATACCAACATTACAATATGTAAATTAAAAGACCCCACAAAAGAAGTCTTTTAAAAAGAGGAGGGTGAAAGGTTCCCTTACCAACTTGGGTATCTTTCAAAACATACACCCCATGAAAGAAGGACAATAAAACATTGATGTAAATACTCATAAATAAAATTATATTACACAAAAATTAAAATAATGGTCAGTACATATACCACTCAAAGGAAATGGTGGAAAATGTATCATAAATCTCATGGGAATAAAAGTGAGATGAAAAACCCCTTACGAAAACTCGGTAGCCTAACGACACCACTTAAAACATCCAAAAATAAAATGGATTGGTGAAATAAAATAGGTTATATAATCATATTAACATATAAATTGCATTAATAGGAATATAAAAGAACATCCCCCAACTATGAAAGATGAGCTTAAAATAAACTACATAAAAGAGAGTACTTAAAAAGAAAGAGAGAGGTAGGATCCCTTTCCTCATGTCCGACATGACTCGATCATTCTTTAATCTCCTGAATAATAAAATTTGCCAATTTATAATTTCTTAAAGACCTAATTTAAATATTATTATTCAGTTAATATCACATATTATAATGTTGTAATAATTGGATAATAAAGTTAGTTCATATCAGACGTTTTTGTCGATGTTTGGTACATGAGTAAAAATTGAACTTTTTGGAAAACAACATTCAATGTAGTTATAGGTAAATCATATCCAGAATAATATTTATGTTTTAAATATAATATATATCCAATATATATTCACTTTATACTATTCCATATCATTTGGAGATAAAAAATTAAAATCACCGTTTATGGAGACGGTTGGGCTTACGTACACATGAACGCTACTTTCATTTTTTGTCATATTAATGGAATTAAAAAAAATGAGAGATATATATATTATAATTACAGAATTATATACATCATTTAAATGTAATATATTACATATATATCCATTATATATATGTACTTATAATATTACATAAAATTTAGAGATAAGAAATGTAATGTACCGTTCATGGAGACGGTAAGCCGTACGTACGCATGAACGCTACTTTCATTTCATTTTTTTGTATTCAATGTAATGAAATAATAATGATATAAAGGTATATTATAATTCTAGTAGGATATCATATGTAATTCCATTAATTCCATCCTTTATATGTCCCACATATCACATTAATGAATCAAATCACTTTGTGGGTGCGGTAGTCCGCACTTCCTAAAATGAAGATATCGCGTTTACCCATAATGGAAACCATAAAGGTATGCCATAAATTCAAAATAGAGAAGCTTAAGGAGAAGATAAAAATATTATATATCATATATAAATATAGTGACATCTTAATGTCCACCATTGATGGTGTTAAAAAAATAATGAACAATCATCGTTTCGTGAGGCAGTAATTCGCCATCCACAGAAACAATATGTTTTTTAACCATTAGGCGGAGGTGTGTGAAAGTATAGCTCAAATAATTTTATAACATCACCCTAGTATATTTAATATACTGGTGTTGTTAAAAAATGTTAAAAAAGAGTTTAGGGGTATGGAGAATCCAAATAAAACAAAAGAACACAAGGGAAGACATTACATTTAAATCGGGTTACTCTATTTTATTTGAGCGCAAAGGCTTCCTTGGAAACGATTCTGCCCAAAGTGAGGTTTAAATGATGAATATAGGGATGTGGAGAGATGAAATGGGCAGGGGTTGGCCGAGCCAAAGGCTTGAGAGGTGTGTGTAAGGTGGTATAGGTTGGGGCCTTTTATAAGAGGAGAGGAGGGACACTATTGGAAAGTTATAAAATATTACTTTATTATAAAATGATTTTCAGATTTTAAAGGTCACAAAAGGATATATTTCGAGGATAAGGTGATAAGGATTCTAAATTCACCAATACAAAAGGTTTTTGACAAGTGTATGACTTAGATTTCACCCTATTTTCTCATTTTTTTAAATCGTTTATTTATGAGGTAATCACTGCATCATCACGATGTCCTAAATAAATTAATTTATTTAATGCCTAAAAATAACAAAAAAAAAATCATTATTTAGGAAATCTTTTTAGATTTCTAATGAAAATTTATAGTAAAAAATATTACTTATATAACCCCATTTAAAAATTGTTTTAGTAAAACAACACATGTTTGTGACATTTTAATTTTAACTTTAAATAAAAAGGTATTAATGTCATTTTCCAACCAAAGTGACTACATGGAATCCCCAAGATCACCCATGGATTGTCTTGGTAGGCCATGACTCATCAAATAATGTTAGAACATGTGTCAAGGTCATTTCATATTATTATAACATTATCTTTAACTTAAATTACACTAATTACATCTAATCGCGATTAAAAACTTAAGAGTTACTATTCACCAAAAAAATTATTTTAATCCCATTGAACCACATTTTACATCCTAAATACAACCATGAATATCGGATTTTTGAAATTCAAACCACATAAGTGGTAAAGATTCATTTAAACGAAGAAACCATTTTTAAACTACCACTTGAGTGGTTTCACTATTCATCAAAAATTGATGTTTTTCAGAAAAATACCAAAAATTCACTCTAAGCTATATTTGATATTTTGAATTCAAAAATGATGTATACTTTACAAAAATCAAAACATATAAGTTGCATTAATAATTAATTCCCGCTGTCAAAACAAATAGCGTGTTTTTAAGAAACAATATCTATTAAAAGATTGACACTAGTTTAAGTCCAATTTCAAATTGAAATTAATTCCAATGACCACTATTGGATTAAATGGCAAATATATATTCTAATTTAACTTTAAAAACAATTCAAAAGATAATCTAAAAATATATATAAATTAGATTAAAAAGATGTTTTGAATTAAAATAAAACATTTTTCATTATTCATTAAAAAATGAACTTTATTGGAAAAATACCAAAAATTTACACAAAGTAAATTTTGATGCCCCAATTCTAAAGAATAATTTTATATTTTTAAATATAACACATAAAATTGTCAAAAAGTGGATTTAAAAGTGTTTTTCCATCAAAAGGCTGTTAATCAACCTTTTAAAGAATATTAGAATGTTTGCACTTAAAATTGGATTCATTCGCATTTTTAATCCTATATCATTTATTGTAAAAAATAAAAAATATTTGACAAACATATATAATCATTTTGTAGTTAGTTCTATTCATTCCCGTCATTACAATGACTATGCGTTAACTACCATTTAAAATAATATTATTTTATTATTAGAGTGCAATGTAAGATTCCCAAGAAACTCATTGTTACGTATTGGATACGCCATCGAGCATAGCATCCCCTTTAAAGTAATATTAATATTTTATTCACAAATATGGATAAATTTGAAAATTTCATATTCTTTATTTACCTGGGGTGTTACATCCTTCCCCCTTTGGGAATTGCGTCCTCGCAATTTTAAAATTGGGTTTGGAAACATTATTGAAAATCCCACATCAGAACAAGAGTCAGTAAAACAATCACTTTAAAATAAAGTAAGAGAAGTACAAAGGTCACCTGAGTTAACCCATACTAGAATTCCATGTAGGAAAAAATGAATATGGAGGAAAAAACGAAGGGTCGTGTTCTGAGGGAGAGTGATAGTAAACATGTCTAGTATAAAGTTAACCATAAGAAAATCACAAACTTGTGAGGGGTTAAACGGTATTTGATTCCCCAGTAAGAAACGTTAATAGAAAATGTTTTTGTTTTATGTTACTCTTCATTGAGGAATTTATTTTTGAGCTTAACTAAATAATAATGAAACATACTTACTTGTTACGTAGACTTTCAAATTTTTCTAGATTTATTAATCAAACTCATATTTTCTCCAAAAGACGAGTATTTAGGAATACTTGTTTGCATTAAGAGTACTATAATCAACTTCTTGAGAATCACCTAATCCACAAAAGAGAACTATATATTTCCCAAGTCTTTAGACAAAAACAAAAACCAAAATTGTTAGTATGAGATCAGATAATCCAGAAAAGTATAATCATTTATAAAAAGAAAATGTATACTTAATCTCTAAAATTTGTCCAAAAAAACCCAAAGTTCAATGAAGACCATTTAATAAACAATTGTCCTTAAAATTCTTCAAAGTGAACCAAACTAAGATTGAAACCCAAATATTTGAAGGACTTAATCACATAGTCTTCCAAGGTAAAAATTAACTTTTATCTCCAAATAACATCAGTTGCTCTTAAATTATCATACTGAAAATTAATTAACCTAATGACATATCCTCCATGATAGGTTAATTATTTCTATAGATAACCCAAAATAAACATACCTTGATTCCTAAAATAATATAACTAAAAATAATTAGTCAAACTAACCATGGACTTCACATAGTCCAGTGGTAGGCGATAAATACCAGTCGCACTTTGGTTGTGGGTTCGATTCCCGCAGCTTTGTCTGACACGATGGGTTATCACATGGTCTGCGTGTTTCCCTTTTTCCAAAACTATATAATTCTTAAAACATTCCCCAAAAAGAGAAAAAATCTTCAAAAACAATCATAACATATTTTAACCTCAAGTTTATCTAATTCCTTTCATTTTCCATCATAACATATAATAACCCATAATTACCTCAAAAGTAAGGATCATATAAACTCTAATGGTTACCTTTATAATTATTACCTGAACTTCCACATCGATTGGTCATCTCGTACATGATGCATTACAAAACATACCAAGGTTCAAGTGTTTGATCATGACTCCTTGATAGTTGGCTTAGAACAACCAGGAGTTTCCTCATTGAATCCCGTATTTCATCCAGTCTCTTAATCAGAGAACCACCACAGTTTCCTTCAAACCTATTTTCACTTTGTTGCCTACTTGATCCATCCATTCACTAAAAAAAGAAATGTCAGTGTGAGTATATCAACAAAACCATCATATACTTATGAGGAAGATAAACACTAAGATATACTTACTCATTCACTTTATCTGAAAATACGACTCTTTCTGAAATCCTAACCATTATGGTAATGTCACTTATGCCTAGAGAATACCCTAACCTATAAAGTTATCTAAACTGACCTTTGATACCAACTATAAGGCCCCAGCCATAAACCTTACTTAATATTGAATTAAATGAATAATTTATATTGAGGATCTTTTCAGGTTTAGAGTTTTAGAGAACTAGATCATAAATCATGAATTACATTCCACATTTAAACAAAGTGGTCACATAAAAGATAGTATTCGTTTGTTCCCATCAACGGAAACATATTTTAAATAAAAAATGGATTCTTTCTTGACACTTCCTTGACACTGTTTTCATATCATGCACCTTTCCCTTGACCTGTGAAAAACATTTCAAAAACCTGGTATGACCATAAAAAGCATAGTAAGGGATATAAATGTACGAAAAGAAAACATTAGTCCATGTATGAAATCATACATTACTCATAAAACATAAGCATTTTAACATACCTCATCAAATCATGAATAAATCATAGAAATAGTAAGGCATAAAGGTAACTTGAGACATTCATAACATTCTTACGTATGGAGTAACCGTCTTGGTTACATTTGGAATACCCATCACAATATATTGCCTAATTCTATTCAGAGAAACCTTAATGATTATCTCCTTTGCGTTACCCAATGCATTGGAGAGCTATATCAGCCTCACCGCCCTTATTTTATCACGGAACCACACATCTTCATAATAATTCCCAAGAACCATAATATAATCGTATCACATAAAACATGCATAACGGAAACATAACATTTCCACTTTTCAATCACAAGATTTAAATACAACACATTGATATAAAAACATTATGAAAACCATTTTCAATACCAAAATAAAAGAAATATAAACATGGTACTTATATTTCATTTTAAAAAAAGGTATGTCTTTTAGAGGGAGCCGAAAATCAATTAATGGTCATGGCAGCGAAGAAGTTCTTGTCGCTGCATATATACGAAAAAAACATTCCCTTTTCTCGTTTAGTAAAACAATTCATATAAAAAGATTATTTTTGGGTAAACGTAAAATTAAAAGGGGTTTATACACCGTTTAAAATAAGGTTGTGTATAAAACAAAATATTCCTCAATGAACGAAGATTGAGACGAAGTCCCAAACAAAGACGATATCCTTGGATTAAGGATAAATAATTTACATAATTATGTGTGACAAATGAATAAACCAAATTTAAGTGGATATTAAGTGTAAAAAAATCAGTTATTATTCACAGATATTCATAGAACGACATATTCAAGGAGTGCAAGTTTTTCTGAAATAATCAAAATTGGGTTAAGAAGTTCCCTTCCAAAAATTCGACAGCCTAATGACATCACTTCAAAATTTAGAAAATGAGTTGATGAGAGATAAAAAGGGTAACTCATCACTTGGACATAAAATTTACATCAATAAGGATATATAAGAACATATCCCAACATTACTATATGTAAATTAAAAGACCCTATAATCGATGTCTTTTAAAAAGAGGAGGGTGAAAGGTTCCCTTACCGACTTGGGTATCTTTCGAAACATACACCCCATGAAAGAAGGACAATACAACATTGATGTAAATACTCATAAACAAAATTATATTACACAAAAAGTAAAATAATGGGTAGTACATATACCACTCAAAGGAAATGGTGGCAAATGTAGCATAAATCTCACGGGATTAAAAGTGAGATGAAAAACCCCTTACGAAAACTCAGCAGCCTAACGGCACCACTTAAAACTTCAAAAAAATGGATTGATGAAATAAAATAGGGTCTATAATAAAATTAACATATAAATTATAGTAATATGAATATAAAATAACATCCCACAACTAATAAAGAGGTGCTTAAAAGAAACGACATAAAAGAGAGTACTTAAAAAGAAAGAGAGAGGTAGGATCCCTTACCTCGTGTCCGACATGACTCGATCGTTCTTTAATCTCCTGAATAATAAAATTTGGTCACATTATAATTTCTTAAGGACCTTCTTTAAAGATTATTATTCAGTTAATATCACATATTATAATTTTATAATAATTTGTTAATAAAGATAGTTCATATAAGACGTTTTTGTCGATGTTCAGGGCATGAGTAAAAATTGACCTTGTTGGAAAAGAATTTTCCATGTAGTTATAGGTACATCATAAATAGAATAGTATTGATGATTTAAATATAATATATATCCATTATATATTCATTTTATACTATTCAATAGCATTTGGAGATAAAAAATTAAAAGCTCCGTTCATGGAGATGGTAGGTCGTACGTACGCATGAACGCTACATTCATTTTTTGTCATATTAATGGAATTAAAACAAAATGATATATATATATATATATAATAATTCCAGAATGATATCCATCATTTAGATGTAATATATTACATATATATCAATTATATATATGCACTTATAATAGTACAGAACATTTAGTGATAAGAAATGAAATGTACCGTTCATGGAGACGGTAAGCAGTACGTACTCATGAACACTACATTCATTTCTTTTTTTTTTGTATTCAATGGAATGAAATAATAATGATATAAAGGTATATTATAATTCCAGTTTGATATCATATGTAATACCATTAATTCCATACTTTATATGTCCAACATATGGCATTAACAAATCAAATCACTTTGAGGGGGCGGTAGTCCGCACTTCCTAAAATGAAGATATCGCATTTACCAATAATGGAAACCATAAATTTATGACATAAATGAAAAATGAAGAATCTTAAGAAAAATATAAAAATATTATATATAATATATAAATATAGTGACATCTTAATGGACACCTTTTAAGGTGTTAAAAGAATACTGAACAATCATCGTTTCGTGAGGCTGTAATTCGTCATCCACAGAAACAATATGTTCTTTAACCATTAGACGGAGGTGTGTCAAATTTTAGCTCGAATCCTTTTATAACAACATCCTAGTACATTTAATATACTGTAATTGTTACACAAAAAATGTAATAAAAAGAGTTTAGGGGTTTGGGGAAGCGAAATAAATCAAAAGAACAAAAGGGAAGACATTACCTTTAAATCGGGTAACTCTCTTTGATTTGAGCTCAAAGGATTCCTTGGAAAGGATTCTGACCAAAGTGAGGCTTCATTGATGAAGAGAGGAATGTGGATAGATGAAATGGGCATGTTTTGGCCTATCCAAATGCTTTAATGTTTTGTGTATGGTGGTAGAGGTGGGGGCCTTTTATAAGAGGAGAGGAGGGGCACTCTTAGAAAGTTATAAAATATTACATCATTATAAAATGGAATTCGGATTTTAAAGGTCCCAAAGGATATATTTCTAGGATAAGGGGATAAGGATTCGAAATACACCCATAAAAAAGGTTTGTGACAAGTTTATGACTTAGATTTCACCCTATCTTCACATTTTATTTAAATCGTTCATTTATGAGGTAATCACTGCATCATCACGGTGTCATAAATATATAAATTTATTTAATGTCTAAAAATTATAAAAAAATATAATGATGTAGGAAATAATTTTATATTTCTAATGAATATTTATAGTAAAAAATATGACTTATATAACCCCATGTAAAATTTTTTTTAGTAAAACAACCCATGTTTCTGACATTTTAATTTTAACTTTAAATAAAAAGGTATTAATGGTATATTCTAACCACAGTGGATCTTTGGGGTCCCCAAGTTGACCCATGAATTTTCTTGGTCAGCCATGAATCAACCAATAAGGGTAGAACATGTGTCACGGTCATTTAATATTATTATAACATTATCTTTACCTTAAATTACACTAATAACCTCTAATCGCGATTAAAAACATAAGAGTTACTATTCACCAAAAAATTATTTTAATCCCATTGAACAAAATTTTACATCATAATGACAACCATGTATGTTGAATTTTTGAAATTCATACCACAGAAGTGGTAAAGTTTCATTTAAACGAAGAAACAGTTTTTAAACTACCACTTAGTGGTCTCACTATTAATCAAAAATTGATGTTTTTCAGAAAAATTCCAAAAATTCACCCTAAGCTATATTTGATATTCAGAATTAAAAAATGATTTCTATTTTAAAAAATTCAAAACATATAAGTTGAATTAATTAATTTATTAATTTTTTCCCGCTGTCAAAACAAATAGCGTGTTTTTAAGAAACAATATCTATTAAAAGATTGACACTAGTTTAAGTCCAATTTCAATGTGAAATTAATTCCAATGACCACTATTGGATTAAATGGTAAAAATATATTTTAATTTCACATTAAAAAAAATTAAAAAGGTAATCTAATCATATAAATATATTTGATTAAAAAGAGGTTTTGAATTAAACATACAACATTTTTCACTATTCATTAAAAAATGAACTTTATCCGAAAAATACGAAAAATTTACACAAAGTAAATTTTGATGTCCCAATTCTAAAGAGGAATTTTATTTTTCTAAATATAACACATAAAAGTTTCAAAATGTGTATGTAAAAGAGGTTTTCCATCAAAAGGCGGTTAATCATCCTTTTAAAGAATATTAGAATGTTTACGCTTAAAATTGGATTCATTCACATTTTTAATCCTCTAACATTTATTGTAAAAATTAAAAAATATTTGACAAACATATATAATAATTTTTTAGTTAGTTCTGTTCATTTTCATCATTAAAACTACATGGCGTTAACTACCATTTTAAATAATATTATTTTATTATTAGAGTTCAACATAAGATTCCCACGAAACTCATTGTTGCGTATTGGGTACGCCATCGAGCATAGAGTCCCCTTTAAAGTAATATTAATATTTTATTAAAAAATATGGATAAATGTGAAAATGTCATATTCTATATTTACCTAGGGTGTTACATATCTGGTCACCAATTGAAGACTCCAATGATTTAAATCGATGATTAGTATAATACTTATATTAGATCTATATTGTCAACATTCTCTGAAGAATCATTTAATTATTAACTATAATCAATTAGAACAAACTCATCCAAATGAAGAATCATTCCCTAATCTGTAACCAATATAATAGATATTTACAATGATAACCATACAGAGCCTTAAAAGGTTCCATTCTGAGCACATAGTGGTAAGTGTTGTTATAAAAAACTCAAACTACCCCAAATGGTCATCCCATGAACCACCAAGTAGATAATACAAACATGAATAATATAATAAATAAGATTATAGAACTAGGGCTTCATCTAATTTAATTTAGCTGGGGCCATACAATAAGAGGGAATTGAATCTGGATGAGTATCTGGCATCAAGTCAATGGAAAACTAAACATATATTACTAGATGTAACTAGAAAATTCAAAAGGAAATACGATTAGAACTCGATGATAGTTTAAGAGTGATAACCACTAATTAATTCTCACTCCATATCAAAATAATACCCTGATATCCTATTCCCCAACTCCAAATAAGATGGTCCAACATTACTCGACCTTGGGTCCCATTCTCCTTTAAAGATAAGAAGCCCAACAATAGGTGTAGTAAAGTGTAATCATCGAATATAAAAAGAAAACCATGCATTATTAGAAATAAACCAACCCATACCAAATATGAAGTCATGATATATCTTGTTGAGTGCCAGAAAACATTAAGAAAACTAGACATCTGATATAGAGAAGTCACAAACGGGACTACAAAAAATGTGTTATGTATTCTTAACAAGGGGTGCAGTAATATCCATTGCACAAGATAGTTTATCAATAATATTATAAATAATATTAACAATATGGGTTGAAATAAATAGTGAGATCCACCTGTATAAAATAGAGAAGTTACTAACGAGAAAGAAATAGAAATGGTACCTCTCACTGTCGTTGGGTCGTACAAACTCAATATGGAGACTCTCCCACTATTTGAAGAATATTTTTCCGAATTATTCTGGGTAGAACCCTTTTGTATGTGAATAATATGATTACCTAATATTGTCAGGACGATGTGATGATTCTAATCTACTATGTAGAGTGGAACGTTTTGGTAGAACTTCATTAATTTCCCTAAACATTTATAGGAGATACAGTTCTTAGGTGCCTTAGTGTAAAACCTATTGGAGTGTCCCAGTTTTCTACACTAATAGAAAATTAATGAATTTCCTCTTATTGTTTTGGGATTTCTAAAATAACCTTGTCGTCGAGATCTTCCATGAAAATCATCACTCTTCTATTTTACCTTGAAGGAACTCA
Organism: Viscum album; assembly: GCA_963277665.1. Lineage (NCBI taxonomy): Eukaryota > Viridiplantae > Streptophyta > Magnoliopsida > Santalales > Viscaceae > Viscum > Viscum album. Next base: position 1,178,593,801 of record OY728139.1, read on the forward strand.
TGCAACCATTGGGAGAAGAAGAAGATCCTATAAACATTGAATTCCAAACCAGTTCCATTTCAACCATCATCACCCTATACAACACATCCATAGAATTGGGTGGATTTATAAAAAAACCCAGATAAAAAATATTTGATCAAAGATCTAAATAGAACAATTGATCCATCATCCTCTCGATAGACATAATCTCAGGTGAAAATTGCACCATCATAGAAATGTGATTTGAATATTCAAGCATGGTTCTATCTTACTTCTCAATCTTGAAAAACTCTACAACATTATTCAACACAACTGAATCTAGACAGAACTGATCGGTGAAAATAATCATAAAGTATTTCCTTGATAAGACTTCATGTTTCTTCTGTATAACCATCATACCCCACCATCTTCTGCTCAGTCCATCTAGTATAAGGGTGGCACACTTTACATTGATCTCGTTAATAGTTTCCAAGAACCAAATCAGATATTCTATCCTTCCCAACCATTCCTATACACATTGAGGATCAGTGGAGCCATTGAAAATTTGTGGTTTCATGTAAAGGAACTCTTCTGAATAATTTTTAAGAACACCCCCTTGAGGTTCTATAGATGAAGCCTAAATTGGGACAGGTGGTGGTGTCATCCCCAAAGCATTGACATTACACCCGACCACCTCAACTAGATTTGGATCCATATTTGGATTTTAATATGGTGGTTCAGTAGTATCCTATTCATGGGATCATTTCAGACATCTTCTTAGAGGAATGATTATAAATGACATCAAAATATAATAAAGAAGACATTAGATAAAAATCAAATAGATAAGTGAGGGAAAAATAATCCCAACAGATAGAATAAGAGGATTTTCATTTCACCCTATCCAAATAAAAATAGGGAAAGTGTTAAAACCTATCCACAAGAAATCCTTCCCTAACTACATGTCATGATTTATGGTTCATTGTGGTGAGAGATGGATATGAACTCAATTGAAAATGTGATCTAAGTACCAACATGAATACTCAAATGCATACTGTCTCCAAGGAAAAATTATTAACCACCATCTATTACCACTATTTCCTAAACCATCTTAGGTACCCTAGTAACTCGATAACCAAGACAATGCTGTCATTCCCCAAAGGGAATTACCTCTCCCCATGGGATGGAAACTAGCACCTAGAATCATACAACATGCATGTGGGAATAAGTTTTACAAAACACATTATGGAAGTAAAAGATATAAGATAATATTCTTAAAAAATAAAATCACCATTTGGAAAAATAAAATAGAATTACACAAGGATTATAAATCCAAAAGTACTAAAACCCAAGTACTAAAACGGGAAAACATCTCCAAGGTCCATTAGGATACAATTAACCATCTTCAAATATCAATAGCAGTATCCATGACTAAAAAACCCTTACCTTTTCTTGAACCTAGAAGATGTAAGTCTACAAATACCTGAAGGAAAAAGTAGGGTGTCATCCTAATTTTCCTAGAATACCACCAAAGATTACATAACTGGTGCCAAATATTGATTATCCAAATAAAATCATTTAATTGTCATAATAAATAGTTTTCTCAACTCAAATATATATTTAAATAAAATATGATATAAATTTTCAAAATTATCAGAAAATAATTTTAAGGCACAAACATTACTTTTCAAGAGATGGAATATTTTAAAAAAATGGTTTAAAGTAAATAGTTATATAGAACATTTTATGTAAATAAAAAAAATCTTGTAATGTACTTTTACAACATTAATATACATTTATATCTCATATATAACTAAACAAGTGAGCTGTATGGTCATCTTCTATGTAGGTATGATGTTATTATCTAGTAATAGGGTACCTCACTCTATAAGATATCATAGAAAAATTAGTATACTCATATCCACCTAACACTGTCCAGAGGTGACATGGAACCCCCCCCCCCCCCATCAGGGAGGTGACCCTACATAGTTATGTTTTAGATCATTTTAATAGCACAGAGAGAATACAAATAACTCACCAACTACCTATCAATTTCTTGTTCTCTTACATAATGAGAAACTTAATATAAATCTACTTAAAATACAGTAAATTTAAATCTTCCATTTAGGAAAGGAAAATTTCTTTTCATTTAAAACCAAAATGTGTGTTAAAAAAACAATCCTCTTCCATAATATAAAACCACCGGGATTCTGTCAAATCATTTTTAATCCATTTTCAGAAGTTTTAATTCAATTGAATACCAATTCTATACTTTTCAAAATTCATTTCTACAATTAAATTCAACAATTTAATTGCTATTTTTTCCATCAAATCCACAATTAAAAGACCAAAATTTAAATATTTCAATTTCAAAAGACACAAACTAATTCAATGGAACCGAGGGTTTTCCAAATTTCTATAAAAAAAATATCTCAAATAGTCTGATTCACTTGAATCAGGTTTTATTAATTTAATTGAAAAAAAATTTGAGTAGTTGAGTTCACATAAAAAAATTATATAAATCATGAAATACAAGGATAATAATTGTTGATAATATTTATGGAAACACCTACCTAAAGCTCATTGATTTTAGCGATAATGATAAACCACCCTGTGTGGTTCAATACATCTCCTTACAGATATATCATCATAATCATCGTGACATCAATGCATGATGTTTTTAAAGTGTTCCAAGAACAAAAAATAAATATTTTATTTCAAAAAGAGAATAAAATTTGACATATGCTGATACAGTCTCTCTCCTGGATAATTTAAACTTTTAAATTAAAATATTACATGTAATAATATTTTATCCCTAATGGATAATGTCAAATTATTGATTAAAATTTCACATGAAATAATATTTTATTCATCTTGTATACTTTTCAAGTTGTTGATTAAAATATAACATATTATCAGATTTTATCCCTCTTGGACAATTTTGATATTATCATTTTATAATTATAATAATTATCCTTTGATAATTCATATAATTATATTTTAATAATTATTCCTTAGAAAGTATCATTTCACTAACATATTATGATAATTTGATTCTAAAAATTATCAATTGATAATTTGGTGAAATTATCCTCGAATTTTTTTGGGATAATTATTTTTGATAAAATGGGTCATTTTCATTTGATAATTATAACAAATTATTATAAGAAAATTTTATAAAAGTATCTCGATAAATAAAAGAAATTATCCGTTGATAATATATTTTCAGAGATCCATTTAAAATGAAAAAAATGATCAAGGAATATGTTTTTACCTTCAATATCAAAAATATTATTTTTATTATACTCATTGAGATAAATTCAATGGTACCGAATATGCACAATTCAGATAAATAATCAAAATGTTTTAGAATTTAGAGGATTAGAATAGTATAAAATAAAAATGAATATAATAATAAACTCATTACCTCTACAACAATTCACAACCAATGGTGGTGAACAAATACCACACGTGGAAATGAAAATGAAAACCAACACTGGATTATATTAACATGTGTTGGTTGGATATAAGGTTCCTAAGACTAATCTAGTTTACAAATAGTAGAAAAACTGATTGATTTTTCTATTTCATAACCCCAAGACACATAGGATTCATCCACTTATAAAACTCCATTAAGAACCAATTAAAAAGTGTGATTCAATCTAAAATTAATGATGGGCTTATCAATTTTACCCATTTAATTAATTACACATTGAAATGGGTAAAAACGGTTTGAAATGAAGGTATATATAATTTTATGAAATTAAAAATGGTGGTTTCCATGTTTTGGCGGAGGAGATGAAGACTATCTCTAGTACAACGCATTTTTAAATTAAAAATTTAAGAATTTAATATAAAAATTAAATTTCACAAAAATATTATTGAATATAAAAATTATACCCTACCAAGGTAAAAAACCACATTCTGGTGCCAACGGTGGTCTCATATTTCCCATAAAAATCACCCTTTGAGAGATAATAACTATTTAGTATTCAAAATAAGATTAAAAATTAATTAAATATTAAAATGGGTTTTTTGTAAGTGAGACAAACAAAAATTAGAACCTTACAAATGTTATACCCCTCTTAGGGTAAACACCATGTCCTAAACCTATTGGTGGTACCATATTTTCTATATGATGCACTATATTTGAGATATTTAATTATTTCTAATCAAATGATATATTAAATATTATTCTATAACCGTATCTCATGAGTGAGGCATCCAAATGTTCGGTGACATCAAATGTTATACCTCTCCGAGGGTAAACATCATATTCAATATATAATAGTGGTCTCATATTTACCATAAGACACACCATTTTAGAGTGATTTAATTATTTTTAATAAATCGAACCTGCTTAATAAAATATAAGTAATATTTTTTATTCAGTCTTCATCGCGGCATTGGGGGCCTTAAAATCTCACACTAACCTTGTGTCGAAACCCAAAAATATCTAATTTATCATTATAATATATTAATAGGATGGTATGTTATCTGACAAATTTATCAAAATTTTGTAGATAAATCCTATTTCCCACTTAAGATATTAATAATTTTACACAAGTGGGTTTAGTAATACATGGAATAGTAACATGATGTTACACATAAACTACCACATGTTAGAATACAACCAAATCATCTACCATAGTTCATTTGGTAATGAATAAGTATGATTTACTCATCAATAGATAGTCATGTATAATACATTCAATTGAATAGTTAAAAATATTTATTACATAACAAACTGTAGTAATGTGAGACTATTAACAAAAGTTTGAATATAACATTCCACACTTTTACTCTCCCCATTTGTGAATAGAGTTTTAAAAATGTATTTGATCCTTCCAATAGAGAAAAAATATGATGAATAAAATCCTATCCAAAGATATTTTTAGGATTTATATTCTTAAATAGTATTCTTTAATGAAGGGACTATCACCCCTTTTAAGAATGAGAATCCTCTCATTATGAATGACAATCCATATGATAGTTTAATCACTCTAATGTAAGAGGAATTTGGATGCGATTTGGTTGATCCCAATCAACCGTACTACATTAAAGATTAATTTATGGGATTTATGGTACATGATTTATGATATTATGCATGTTTTAATTCACTTTATTCTATTATATGATAAAACTATTGAAGAATAAAAAATCATTTAAAGAGTTTTTTACATTCCAAATGATTAGTATAAGAATACCTAAACCCTAGCAGTTGTATTAAATAAACATTATTCTAGTGATAAACATGTTTTTATAATTATTTTTTAGGGAAAAGACTATTGGAATTTGTCTTGTTACATATCATAATATATCATATATTGATTTTATTTTACTTTTAATAGTCTAATATTTTGATATCTTAAAAACATAAAGTAATATATTCTTGCAACCGATGGGTTTTGTCTAAAATATAATATATGATATCAAATATTGAAATATATGATAAAATCCCATGTTTTTACAAAATATTGTATCATATATATTTGGATATATATGAGTTATTTTCAAATTCCATAGGTTTATTATGACTACACCTAACAAAATCCCCAATAACATTCGTTAATAATGAAAAAATCCTATTTTTCGTCATAAAATATTATATTTCCCTAAAATGTTAATTTTTTTTAACTTTTTTGATAATTTTTATTATAGATTATGAAATGTTTATAAATTTTAGGTTTTTTAGTTATATAATTCTTTTTCATGAAATAATTTAACAAAAAAACTCATATTTTTATCTCATATTTCACAAAACAAATTATTTGTTTATTTATTAGTTTCATTAGAATATTCATATTTTTAAATTGTTTATGATAATTTAATATTTTTTATAAATAATTAATGAGGAAATTTTTTTAATAATATTTTCATTATATGTATTATACGCATGGTATGAAAATATAATATTTCATTTACATCTTCCTTGATATAATTTTTGTATTTGAATTTATTATATTGAATATTATTGTCAAATATTATTATTAATTATATTTTGTGTATTATATAATTTATAATTAGTAAAAATTTGATTGTCCCATCATAAATCAGTAGTCAAACATTGAGTCAGGATCTCAGTTGGATTAGGGGTTCATTTAATGTTCTAAAGAGTTTTAGGTTGTCTATTTGTGGCTATACACTTATAGATGTATATATTTTAAATATCATATAATTTGGTACTATTGTAATTATGATTCATCTAAATTTTGAATATGATGCATTTGTATATAAATTAAAAACATTTTCTTTAATATTTTTGGGAGTAACACTAAAGCTGGGTTGTGTAAATAGTTACAAATTAATATAGTGTAAACATATTAATTTTTTTGATGGAGCCGGGATTCTAAAAAAGTTAAAATCATCTATACACAAAGGACTAAAATATTATAAAATAAATATGTTACATGTTTTAATAGATATGAATTTATTATTAATATTCTTTATATTAAATTGGTTAAATTTTTAATGAAAACCCCTAAAATACTATGTACGATATTCCTTTGAAAGCATCAATTGGGAAGAAAATTTACATTCAACTATGTATTTTTTCAATATCTAAGGTCCCTTGATTTATCATTCATAATAAAATTAAGTAATACTATCCCTAGTGATTATGGGACTTATTTAAGGGGATTTCATTTGTTTACACATATATCGAATGCACTAGATTTTACGATACTAGAGGTATATATTTGATGGAATCCCTATGAATGATTTGGATAATGGATTATCATACAATCTATTGATGATTAATATATGATATGATTGGGATAACACCCAACCTAATTAACTAAAATGTGATATGAAATCCTTAGAATAATCATTACATAGTAAAATATGGTTCTTGGATTACTAAACATATATGATGTATATGGACATCAATCTCAGTGGGTGTACATTCATTAACAATCCTTGATGGGAAGATATAAGACATGATACTTACCAATATATATGAATTAATTTCAGATTATAGAATATATCATGTTAGTCATTTTGAGATCAAATGTCATTTTAACTTTAAAATAATTCTATGTTGGTATCTATGAATGATAAGTGATATAAAAAATAATAACTCTAGGTTTATTAATGTGAATGTTATAGATATGAATTTCTCTAACTCTAACTCATAGTTATTGGTGAGAAGGTGTTTGTCACCCATTTGTTTTGGTAAAAACACACTTAAAACTTAGAGGGAATTGAAAAAGGATGAAGTACATATTTATATTGGTGATGTTGAAATAGTGATTTAATTGGATGCAAGAACTTATGAACAATGTATACATAGTGTATTAGTATGACAAATGAAGAAAAGTTATTATGTTACCTCTACTTGCAGAAATTTTATTTTTGTGTATTTTTATGACGTGATGGTATTTTCATTTATGAAGAAGAGTATTTGATCTACTTATGGATATTGGTTTATAAATTCCTAATATAGATTATGATATTTATAATATTCATTATATGAAGTCCAAGGTTGATTATGTGCCCATATACCGTTGCAATTGTTTATTTTCACATATAAATAAAAAACACGTCCAAAGACCCCATACATATGAATTGTTCGAATCATTTTATTTTGAATCATATGATTCATGAGAGTTGTGATTATTAAGACAAAAGGATAAATAACCATTTAATTGAAATTGTTAAAGGGATAGTGGATATTTGGATGCTAAAAACAGTGATGTATGTGGACTACTGAGTCTAAAGAATAATTTTATTTTATGTTCTTTTTTCCTTTAAATGATGCATTTAATTTGTAAGGTTATATGTTATTTTATGAGACCCATGTATGAATATTTTGGATATTTCAAAGTGTTTCATATGGATGAAAATAATAGAATGGGAAAAATATTTTATTATTATCTAATTAGATCTAGGTAGTAAATAATTAATCCATAAATTCACTAATAATACATAATATTTGGGAAATATTCCATAACTCACTCTACCCATAACACCACTACAGAATGGAACATCAGAGAGGAGGAATCATAATGTATTATACATCATTCAATATAAAATGTGATTGTTTCACCTTACTACTTCCTTAAATGATTATGATATAAATTATTTTATATTACAACCTATCCTTATTTAAAAAAATGTAATAATTAAGGGAACATATGAGATTTGAAATGGAAATCATCCCAATACTTATTTTATAAATACATGGGGCTATGAATCATTCATAAAATTATTGGTCTCTTTAGAACATTATTCTATATCTAACAATATCTTATTAATTATTATCCAATGGAAAAAAGGGACATTATTTTAACAATCCTACAATGCACAATGTGTTTTTCAACCTAAATGATTCTTTCCATGAATAAAAACACATATGTTGACATGTAAGTGGTAGGAAATGTTTTTAGAGATGTTTGAGACTATGAAATGGGAAGTGTTTATGATTTAAAAGTTAACTATGTTTGAAAACAGTTTGTGAAAAAATAACAGACCAAATATACAAAAAAAATGTTCTAAAAAGATTCATCATGCTCCCAATATATATATATATATATATCATATATAAAATGATTACAATATAGATGTTATATGATATTAAATTAATTTTTACCAAGAGTTTAGTGAGAGTTTTGATTTGATAATTTGTTAAAATTCATGGAATCAAAAATTGAATCCATGTACACTAACTATGTTTGGAACATGGTATAGGAATATGATAGAGTGATACCCATAGGATGGTAGTGTATTCTTATACATGTAAATAGATATAGGTGGGGGAGTATCAACTTATTAGTCATTCATGGTGGAAAAGAGTTACAAATTTTTTTGGGATTGAATATTTAAAAACCATTCCACATATTATGTAGATAAAGTCCATTTATTTATTTCTTATCATAGAATCTCATTTTGAATATGAGATTTATCAAATGGATGTAAAAAACACATTCCATTATATAAATTTAGTCAAGAAAATGTATATTATACAGCCTAATTATTTTGAAGTTCCAAATGAGTATTAAATCATTTGAAAGTAGCAATGATCCATTGATAGATTGAGACAATCATACCATGGTTAGAATATATAGTTTGATGTTTTTTTCAAAGAGTTTAATTTAATAAAAAACATATATTAATTTATTATATGTATTACTATTAATGATAGTGTTCTATTATTTGTGATTTTATATTAGAGAACATAATTCTTATAAAATTGATATTCCAAATTTACACTATGTATTGATATTTTTGGAAAAATGATTTTATATGAAACACATGGGTTAAGTTTCTTTTATTCTACAAGTAAATATGTATAAAGATGTATATAATAAGATTCTATTCCTGAGTTAAGATATAAAAAATGATAACATGATAAAGCATTTTTTCTTAGACAACTCTAAAAAGGTCTCTATGATTATTGAATAGAATGAATATCAGGAATATTATCAATCCTTTTATGGTGTTAGATAGGACAGATATAATTGTATATAAATAATATAAAGGATTTATCATGTATTAAATGTTTTTTACTGGAATCTATTAATCTTACACTCATATCACTAATAAAATATACTTGGAAAATCCTTACAAGAGACACTATATTTCTGTTAACAACATATTCATGTACTTTAAATGCACTAAAAATTTCTTCTTGATCATTATAGAAGAGTATGTACTTTGTGTATAGGGTTATACTGATGCTAGTTTTTAATAAGATATAGATTTTTGAAGAACTTGATTTTGATTTTTGTTTTACATGAATAATGGATCTATCAATTGAATGTGTTAGAAATAATTCACCATTGTAGACATGATAATAAAGGCAGATTATATGACAACATTAGATGTAGTGAAGGAATCTATTTTGACAAAAAATTTATAATTCGGATTAAGGAGGGGATCATATCATCTAAAGAGATGTCAATATTTTCTATCAAACAAATTCTTCAGTTTTGGAGGAAAACAAACCTAAACCTAAATAAATGACTAAAAACATCCTACCCATATACCATCTTATATGAAAGATCACTATACAAGATAATTTTAGGTTATTTGGGTAGCTATAGAGGGCAATTTACAAGATCCATTAATGAAACCATCACCACAACAAGAACCTGAGGTTCATTTTTAATCGCATGCCATATTATACAAAATTAGTCAATTTAATGGTTATAAATATATAATGGTTTCATAAATAAATGAAATATTCATTTTTGATTTATTAATATTTGTTTCAATTCATTTTATATGAATTAAATATTGATAATATATCATCAAGGTATGACTTTGAGGTATCCTTAATCGATAATCATTGACGAGCATTGTAGGTTATGATTATATTTTAAGGATATCATTGGTAGGATAATGTTTTAAAAATTAATGATAAATATGACATTCGATGAATAGATTCATGATTTAATGAGTGAATAATAATTACATAGAATAAATAACAAATTTATATCTAATGGAATTCTATATATTCATCGATATAATTAATTATGTATCCCTATTATCAATACCCATTAACTGAGGTTGTATAAATTCCTATAATTATAATTATTAAACACTTATACCTTTCTTATACGAGACATATGGCATATCTAAATAATGGGTGGTTGTGTATGATGACCATTTTGTTCATTAGAGTTCAACCACGATGGTATTTTTATACTCATAATATGGGAAAATATATTCCATCACATGATATAACTAGACTTAGGAAATTCAGGTTCATTCATTATTGGGTCACATATGATGTCCTAAGTTAATTTGATGGGGTACATGTTATGTTCCAATTTATTAGATGAATAACATAATATGTATTCATTTAACTAGTTTTTCAGTTTTAGATAATTATAAATGAAGGATACTACCAATACTAGATTAACATGTTCAATTTATTATTTACAAAAAATGTGATAGAGACAAGATCATATTGGTATTAATGTGATTCATATGATACATATTATGGTGGACATGGTTTTATGGCGATATGATTATATTTGATCATGATCACACCATACCCCTCCATAGCACGAGTATCAATTATTCTTTCATAGTGTATATTATTTTCATACATCTATATAATATGTATTATATATCAAATTTAAAATTAGAAAAGGCCCATAGGGTAATATAATGTGGCCTTTGGAATATGATTAAAATATTCAAAAAAAAATTGTATGAAAATGATGGGAGTTTTATAAATTATATCAAAAAGGGTTTTTCGAAAGATTCAAAAAAGGGTTGTGATGTTTTAGAAATTATTTATGGGAGCTTAGTGGAATTTGTATATTATAGGAAATGTATTAAAACAATATTTTCCGATATCCCTTTTCCATAGGATATGAATTGGGAATATATAATTCTTAATCATAGTCTATAATAGAATTTTAGTCTTAGGGTACAATAGATAATTTTATATAAAACATCACTTGTGTAGATTCATCCTTATCGAACCGTGTAGTTCAATTTTATTTGAATCAATTTTATTTATTCAATAATTTCCATTCATGCATGATATGTGTGATATATGTTTTTTATCATGTTGAAACATTATAATGGGAAGTAACCAGTGATCGATTTTACGAGTTGGTATTCAATCCTCCATGCTTCAAACCATTTAATTATATTTAATGATATTAAAAAATGAATGTAATCCACAATTTTTAGACTACCCTAGATGCATAAATCCATAATCAATGCTCTCGATAAGGTTTTATTTAATGATTTATCTTATTAGAATAAATACTATTATACATTTGAAGAATGGTAATTCTGTTGTTATGAACAAGGATCCACGAATCTATCTAATGAAATGGGTGTAGGAGTAATTTTTTTATTACAGTGATCCCCTAATGTAAAATGTCAAAGAGTAGAAGAATGATGATGTTAAATTTTAGGTTTTATAGGAAATTCATGTTTATATTATTTATTTTTTTTCATACAGAAACTTTTGAGGAAAGATCAAATATTTTAATAGATTCTTACACTATTAATGTTCATTAAAAGAACACCCAAAACCAATCATGTTGAAAATCAGACAATAAAAATATTTTTTTTCAATGGATACTAGAAATAATTTCACATAGTTTTTATTGGAAAACTAAAAAATTGGAACTTGTGACACATAAGACAAAGTGTGATATAAGATAAAAAATGTATGAGTGATTGAAATCCTTGAATCCTAATATGCTTTAGATTTAGACATTTCATTGTCTATATACTTGGAGTTTTATTTATTAACAATTTAGATAAAACGATGTTAATTAAGAATACCTCATCTTCCCAAGCATTTCCCTATCATAAATTTGGATGGTCATAGTAATTCATCATCAATCAAACCATGTAAAATATTACAATACTCCTCCTCCTAGACACAAAAATATACAATGGAATTAAAAGATGATTTAATTGTGGAACAATTATAGAATATCTTAAATATTAAGTGAATTCAAGGATTATGTATTTAGAACCACAATCTAATATGTAAATCATAATATTTTTTATCTTTTGAATCATTACTCTATTAAAAAATTCTTCAAACATTTAAAATGATTCATACTTATATATCTTTCGAGAACAATAATATTATTAATAAATTAGTAATGTTAAAAAATAAATCAAACAAACTACTAACTTATATACTCACTGCATAACATATATAACATTTTATTATATCCAATATTATAATAGCACATTTTATTATTCTACTAAATGGTTCTTTTTTTAAATTTAAACATTTAACAATATTCCCATATATTAAAATATGAATAATCAAATGATTCCACAAACCTATATTTATAAATTCTATGAATTAATTTCCAATTTATATTTCTAAGGTGACAATACTGAATATATGTATGGTTAGAATCAACACTAATCTACTTCTTATAAATTTAATAAATATTATTATCTATATTAATTTTTTTGCAATAATAAAAATTAAATAAACATTATCATTTGGATATTTAGAAAATATATTTTTATTAATAATTAAGGAATATAAAATCTATTCCAAATAACACACATAAATTAATATTCTATTTAATATTGAATGATAATAATAGTTCTCCAATTCCAGAACTAATCTTATAGTTCGATATAAGTCATACATTCTAAAATCTATTGCAAAAACAATTTCCCTGTTTTGAACATGTATACCTAAATTTCCCCTTTTCAATTACATTTTATCTCTACATACACTTATATCTATAATAATTATTGATATAGAAAAAATATCTAACATGTATGTGTCAAAGTTAGAAAAAATGGTTTCTATAAAATACATAATAAAAAAAAGAATGGTTCTCTTTGAAAACAAATATAAACATTAGATACAATCTGTAATAGTCTTATAATAATTCCCAATAATATACCTCAAAATTATAAACATGATGTTAGGAATAATCAATAATAAATAGATATCTATTGGTGAGTATCATGTATTATATATTTTTACCAAAGTTATTTAATAAATGTTCGGGAAAATGGGGGTTTAGTTCTATATATAATTTATTTATTTATTGGTTATTATTTTATGTCTTTATTTTTGGGCCCCAAAAATTTAGAATTTTAGGAAAATTATTATATTATTATATTCACACAGTTAGTGTAAACTAGGTGGTGGTCGTGAGTATCAATTGTGCATTTTAAAGAGGATTTTGTTTTAAATTTGCCTCATTTTTTCTAACGTTGTGATATAATCATTTGATTTTTCTAATTTATCCAATTAAGGTAACATGGTTATAATATGGTATGGCTAAACTGTGTGGAATCCATTTGATACAATTTGATTCATAAATAAATTAAACATTATAAAAATTCTTGTAGTCCATTTTACACCTGAAAAAAATTCCCCACTCCCTTATCCTTCTGTCATCTGACCCCATGTGGAGGTTATCCCACCTAGATTCATTTTATCCTTTTATCCCTCTATTTACTAGAGATTACACATTAAATTATAGATTGAAATCAAACTAGATGTTTTTTTTTCTTGTAATCATTCATCACCATCTTCTTTTTTATGTGTTTTCCTTCCCCCCACTTGATGTGTCTTCATTATGTAAACACCAATAGTGGTGTTAATTATTAATATATGTGAGATTAATTTCTTATAACTTTAATGAGTCCTCTAAGACCTCATTATTATATTTTTTAAAGAATCCCATTATCTGTTCATGCCCTAAATCGCTCTTTCCAAGCTTTCAAATTTCCCAAATATAACACATATGCATGGTTTTTTCAAATTGGTTTTCATAAAATGATACATTATATTTGGATTTAATTTCATTAATGAAACATTTTGATCACATTTTTTAAAAAATATTCTAATTTATTTCAAAATAGAGTTTATGAATTTAGAATATTCTTCTTTCTAAACTAAGTGCAATACTTTTGAATTTTTTGGAAAAATATTTATATTTGTTTTAAATATCTGATTGTGTGTATTAATATAAAATTATAAAAGTTTTGAAATTTTATCAATTTAAGGGTGAGTTAAAATAATAAAATGTATTAGATTACTTTATTGTATAAATTTTAGATTGTTTCTTCATTTTATTCATCTATGACTTACCTATAATTAATATTGGGAATATTTTATATTGTTTTTGGTTTTTTATAGATATATGCTGGTGTATCTATATATATATATCAATATATAAAAATGTGTACATGAAAATATACGTATATGTATATTGATATATGTGTGTGTGTGTGTGTGTGTGTGTTCATATGTGAATAATGATTTAGAAAGATAATCATGAAAAATTTATGTTAATTTTTTTTTTCAATTATATTTTCAATGATTTTTTAAATGAATTTTATTTCAAAATTAGATTTATTATACCAAATGTGTCTAAAAAACCTTTAGTGAAATGGCTATTTTTTATGTGATCTTCTATATTTTTTTAAAGGAGGAATGGCTTCAATGTGTGTTTGGATCAGGGGATATTATTGATAACGTGCGGGTGGATTTATATATTGTTGTGTATACAGTTAGAACATAAGAGATTATAGATATATGAGTAATCAGAAAGGTTATACAATATATTAGAGTATAGACTAGGGGTCATTGTTTATGTGATTGTGAAATCTCATAGTTTTTGTTTAATTTTTTAGGTCACTTTTCTAGATATTTATCCATAATTAGATGAGTTAACTTTACAAAATATAGGTTAGTGGTATCCCAATGTGTCATGGACAATGATTTTGAATCCACATGTTATATGGTTCTCACTGTCACATTCATGTATGATATATTTATTAATGTTTGTTTCCCATTTTATCCAAAATTGTTTAATAATTATATACTTTGGTCTTTCAATAATTTTTTATTTATTTATTCAACCATTATTTAATTTACTTATTCTGTATTTTATGCCATATTTTCTTTTTTAAATTAATCTAAAAAGGGTATTTCAATGTCAGGTCCTATAATGGTTGGTATTGGTAAAGGTATTTATAATTATCACTTTATAGTGCATTTTTTTAAATAATATTTTTTATGAATGGTTTATAAATG
This sequence comes from Viscum album, assembly GCA_963277665.1. Taxonomy (NCBI): domain Eukaryota; kingdom Viridiplantae; phylum Streptophyta; class Magnoliopsida; order Santalales; family Viscaceae; genus Viscum; species Viscum album. The sequence continues at coordinate 1,178,609,258 of OY728139.1, forward strand.
AATCTATAATAATGTTTTTAAAATACTAGTTTTGGGAAATTATCAATGTGTGGTTTTATTAAAATAACAACAACCTATTTTGTACTTTTATTTCAAATTTAAATGATTCCATTATTTTACAAAATAAAACCATGAAATCTATGGATATTTTATATTGAATTGTCAAGGACACACCCTACTAACATGAAATGGTGTATGTATACTGATTTGGTTTGTAATTTTTTTCCAGGAACCTGGAAAATGGATTCATATTTTTATGGGGAGTTATATTTGTTCATAAGATATATTAATTAGTTATGTATTTTTTTATTTTTAATTTATTATTATTTTTTTCCAAAGAGAAATTTTCATCTTTTTTTTGTTATGGGATGTGTAATTTCATGTGTAGTTATTGATGTCAATATAAGGTTTTTATTGATTATCTATGGGGGTGATCCATAGGACTATTATTTGAATATGTTTTATTGGTTATTTTGTTTCAGTTTAATTTTGAACTGCATATTTGTTTTTCTATTGATGTCAATATTACTGATGGGTCATGCTAAAATATTGGAAGAATTATTATTATTATTATATCAAGTTTATCTATGTGAAATCATCAACATTTATTGATTTGGATTCCTATAATACTTTTTATAATCCTAAGGGGATCAAGAACACCCCTCAAGAAAATGGTTGAGTAGTTCGAGTGCTGATTTAGGGTAAAATTGGATCTGATTCATTAAAATTTGTGTGAGGGATAATTTTTTTAAGGTGACCTTGATTTAAAAACACCCTTTTTATTGGGGATATAGAGTAAATGGTGGAATAAAATTCAATAATCTGGAGTTGGAAGATAGAATAGTTTCATGAGATCTTCTCTATTTTAAACCTTATGTCTCTATAAGAAGTTGATTTTCAATTCATCATTTTTGGTTTTGGAATGTTTTTATTTATGTTGATGCTATTTTAAATTTTATGGATGTTTAATTTTTTTTGATGTTTTTTTTATTTTGGGATGAAATGTTTATTGGTTTGGTGGTTCATACAGAGCTCACATGGCTTGGTAACCACATGAATTTTATACACATGGATATTTATTAATCGTAGTAATAATTTTTGGATTGGATCATGGTCCAACAAGCCATGCATAAAATTAAATCATGGTCACAAGTACCATTTGGATTTGACCTATTTTGTGTGGTGTTGATAAATTGTTTTTTGATTGGAGTTTGATAAATATTTTTTAAAATTTAAACTAGTTTTCATGTTATGTTTCACGATTTTAAATCCAATATCTATGGTGTTAAAATGGTTATAATTAAATTTTATTATATTTTGATACTAAAATATATGTATTTTAAATGGATTAATAGGGGGATTTTTTTTCTTTATTTGTTGGAATGTATTTTTGATTTTTAAAAATTGGTTTTATGTTTGAAATATTTTTCTGAGAGGGATTGTTTTGGAATATTTTATTTGGAAACATTGCTTAAATAATGAAGTGTGTTTTAAAATTAATATTCATTTTCAATAAATATATAAAAAATGATATCAGATATTAGTGAATTGTAAATTCATTCAATGGAGAATGTGTGGTGTTCAAAACGATGTTTGAAGTGGGGATTTAAATTTTTAAACAAAAGGATGTGATTTTTGAAATAGAATTTTTTGATAGTATTATATGTTTTTCAGAATATGATTATATTAAATATTGGATCTCTCTTAGTTATATGGAGTATTGATTCAAGGAATTTCCTAAGTTTCATTATTTAAGAAGGTTCATCTCTTTCAGAGAATTTAAATGACTAAGTTTATGGGTGTAATAATTTTGAGTTGCATCTCAAATGGATCTTTTATAGTTTATTCTTGAGTATTGTAATGATTTTGTGTTTTATTAGGTCTTTTTCTAGTGGTTGTATCGTTTGGATGTTTTTATGTGGCTATATATATAGTGAGGACAAGATTATATTCATTTATTATAAGCGAAACCCATAGTTTTCCATCAGGTAACTATGATGGATATTGAATTAGATGAGGTTATGTATTGAATGGTCTTGGTTTTACATAGTGGGACCACTTTGGGGAGTTTTCCAAACATGAAGTATTAAGAATTCATATATTTGTTATTTTACCAATAGTTTCATCAATTTTTGTTTAAGGATTTATATTTATGGATTATTTCTTCTTCCCATTATTCCATGATATATGATGACATTTCTTCACATGAAATACTTATTATTGAATCATTTTAGTGTTCATATGGCTATGATTTCTTTTGAGAGTGTTTTGACGGGGGTTTTTGAAAGAAATAATACCAATCTATGAGACCCTTGATATGGGGTGGGGGTCAAACGATGATTATTTAGGTTTATTTTTTATATATTATGAAACAACCATGGAATCTATTAAATAGATATTACTTATCAAAAAACAAATTAACAAGAACAACTGGTTGATCAAAAATATTTTTATGGTTCAATATTCTATATAAGTAGATATACCTTGGAATGGTTATGAAATAATATAATACAACAATATTATTTTGATAATAATCTTTTTAATATGGTTACAAAAATAAGGAAATATTTATAAATGTTCATTTTACTCTAATCAATTTACACATCATGTGCTCTCTAATGATAAAAAATTTAAATATGTTTTCCATAAAAAATTTTATACACCTTCAAAAGGTGGAATTAATATATTTTCACATCGATTATTGTACATTTTTTACACTTTATATTCTTTTAATAATTACAGTTCACATCCTATTAAAAGAGATGGAATGAAATTTGTACAGTCCGTTGATTCACCATCTGACAGGTTCATTTGGTAAAAATCATATGTCTCTTTCTTATAAATTGAAAGTATAAATATTTGATTGTTCATCTAATCACTATAAAAAAAGTCTTTATGAAACCACATATTAATATTCTTTATCTACTATCTTACTAATTATAGCCTCTTCATCAAATAAATCATTGCTTCTTCAACATCTCTTTCTAATCAATTCTACATACTATATTTCTGATATCAATGATGGGCAATCTCTATATAGTAATCATATATTCCATGTATCATAATAGTGATTGTCTAATCAACATTCTTATTTTTTAGTTCTTCACCTATGTTTCACAAATGTGACCATTGTATATTTTTTGATTCAATGAACAACACATTATATTTTCAAGATGTTGGGATAATGTTAGGAGCCCAAATTATTTTTCCCACTATATGAACACATGATTTTTGAATCTCCCTCTTATGAAAAAATAAGTGGATGATTCAGAATCATTCATGAATATTCAATAATCTTCATGAAGAATTTCAGTGTCACCACCCTTTTAGGAACATCCTCAAACTCAGTGATAACTTAATTATGAAAATTTTATTACAACTCAATGAGTATCACTAGACCCCTTCATGATTTTAGGAACATTGAATGACCATCTCAACATAATCATATTTTATATTTTTATGAATGATTCAATGAGACCTTTTAACCCATAAATGTTCAGAAAATACATAATTCTAGTAAAACTTCATACAAAAAATTTTATCTAATAATTTCAATCATATATTATTCAATTATTTCAATTCCATCCCATGTTTGTTTGATTAAATTTATAAAGAATCATTTTCACATGACTTTAGCCAAAACATTTTGTCTGATAGTTTTCAATATGAATAATCAGAGAACAAATATCTAATATTAATTTCATATATTCACTTATCAAAATCATATAATTCAATCAAATATACATTTTAAAAACCACAAATATTCTTCATTTGGGGAGAACTTATAATGGGTTATCTAATGGACTCAGACTGATGACATTATAAGAGATCATATAATGAAATTAAACCAATGAAATTATTCAATGACATACCAATATTATAAAACATCACATCCTTTTACATTCAGAATAGAAAAAATAGAAACTCTTGGAAATAAATCTTATAAATTAGCATCTTAGTATGCTAACATCAGATTGGTGGGCTGACCCTTATGTAATGGTGCGATGGCCCTTACATAGATCCTCTCTGTACCCTTATGTGGGAACCTATTCCCAATATCCTATGTCTTTTGAACTAAATATTTATTCATATAAAGAAATTTATTCATAAAAACAATTTTTCCAACTTTTGACTTAATGTAGAATCACAAGTCCTTTTAGTAATCATGCTATTATGAACATAAGAATATAAAAAGATGGCCAGTTAAATATCACATAAAAATCATTCTAATGAACCTTATATGCATGGTAAGATAATAAATTATCACAAAACTCATATTAATAACCTAATACAAGTAATATTAATTAGATATACTTCTTTGGTAAGTATTATAACTATCATTATATGATCTACTTTATTATAAAGTGCAAAAATACATTGTGATTTATATTTGTAAAAAATTAAAATAATTTCTACTTGGATAACAAGCCAAAAAAATATTCTTAACACCATCCAGTAACCTATAAACTCCTCTAACATTTATGGACCCACTAATCCCCACCATTGTGTTTTGATTTTCAAACTAGGAACAAAATTCACTAAAACTTTACAGCTCAAGAATTATTTACATATAAAATAATGAATAATCATATATATGTGAACTCAGTGAAATAATAAAGATTCATGAATGAATAATACTAGTCTATTAGAAAAAATGACTGATGAAACTATTCTTACAATTTTCCTGTAAGAAAAATTTTCATGTCTCCACTTCCATAAACATATAAACCAATTCACACATACTGAAATAAAATAATAAACATTTTAAAAACATCCCTAAGTATGTTCTCTTCCATAAATGGTTAAGCATATAAAGTAACACCCTAGGTAAATAAATCATATGACATTTTCACATTTATCCATATTTGGGAATAAAATATTAATATTACTTTAAAGGGAGCTCTATGCTCGATGTCGTACCCAATAAGCAACAAAGTGTTTCTTGGGAATCTTACGTTGCACTCTAATAAAAAAATAATATAATATTAAATGGTAGTTAACGCCTAGTCGTTGTAATGAAGATAATGAACAGAACTAACTACAAAATGATTATATATGTTTGTCAAATATTTTTTACTTTTTACAATAAATGTTAGAGGATTAAAAATGCGAATGAATCCAATTTTAAGCGTAAACATTCTAATATTCTTTAAAAGGTCGATTAACCACCTTTTGATGGAAATACTCTTTTAAATCCACATTTTGAAAATTTAATGTGTTATATTTGACAAAATAAAATTCTTCTTAGAATCTGGACATCAAAATTTACTTTGTGTAAATTTTTGGTATTTTTCTGATAAAGTTCATTTTTTAATGAATAGTGAAAAATGTTGTATTTTAATTCAAAAACTCTTTTTAATCTAATTTATATATATGATTAGATTATCTTTTGAATTTTATTTAAAGTGAAATTAGAATATATTTTTACCATTTAATCCAATAGTGGTCATTGGAATTAATTTCACTTTGAAATTGGACTTAAACTATTGTCAATCTTTTAATAGATATTGTTTCTTAAAAACACGCTTTTTGTTTTGTCAGTGGGAATTAATTATTAAATTTATTAATGCAACTTATATGTTTTCAATTTTTTAAAATAGACATTATTTTTTAATTCAGAATATCAAATTTAGCTTAGGGTGAATTTTTGGTATTTTCTGAAAAACTTCAATTTTTGATGAATAGTGAAACCACTAAGTGGTAGTTTAAAAACTTTTTCTTCATTTAAATGAAACTTTACCACTTCTGTGGTTTGAATTTAAAAAATCCAAAATACATGGTTGTCAGTAGGATTTATAATGTGGTTCAATGGGATTAAAATAATTTTTTTTGAATAGAAACTCTTAAATTTTTAATCGCGATTAGAGGTAATTAGTGTAATTTAAGGTACAGATACTATTATAATAATATTAAATGACCTTGAAACATGTTCTACCCTTCTTGGATGAGTCATGGATGACCCATAAAATCCATGGGTCAACTTGGGGACCCCATGGAGCCACTTTGGTTGGAAAATGACATTAATACCTTTTTATTTAAAGTTAAAATTAAAATGTCACAAACATGTGTTGTTTTACTAAAACAATTTGTACATGGGGTTATATAAGTAATATTTTTTACAATAAATATTCATTAGAAATATAAAAATATTTCATACAGCATGATATTTTTTTTATAATTTTTAGACATTAAATAAATTATTTTATTTATGACACCGTGATGATGTAGTGATTACCTCATAAATGAACAATTTAAATAAAATGAGAAGATAGGGTGAAATATAAGTCGTAAGCTTGAAAACAACCTTTTGGATGGGTGTATATTGAAATAGAATCACCTTATCCTCGAAATATATCCTTTTGGGACCTTTAGAACCCAAAAATAATTTTATAATAAAGTAATATTTTATAACATTCCAAAAGTGCCCCTCCTCTCCTCTTATAATAGGCCCCCACCTATACCACCTTACACACACCTCTCAAGCCTTTGGCTCGGCCAACCAATACCCATTTCATCTCTCCAAATCCCTCTATTAATCATTGAATCCTCACTTTGGGCAGAAGCCTTTCCCAAGAAGCCTTTGATCTCAAATCAAAGAGAGTTACCCGATATAAAGGTAATGTCTTCCCTTGTGTTCTTTTGTTTTATTTTGCTTCTCCAAACCCCTGAACACTTTTTATTAATTTTTATTGTAACAAAACCAGTATATTAAATATAATATTAATTTTTTATAAAAGTATTCGAGCTACACTTTCACACACCACCGTCTAATGGTTAAAGAACATACTGTTTCTTTGGATGTCAAATTACTGCCTCACGAAATGATGATTGTTCAATATTCTTTTAACACCTTCAAATGTGGCCATTGAGATGTCACTATATTTATATATTATATATAATATGTTTATGGTTTCCTTATGCTTCTGTATTTTCCATTTATTTCATACCTTTATGGTTTCCATTATGGGTAAATGCAATATCTTCATTTTAGGAAGTGCGGACTACCGCCCCCTCAAAGTGATTTGATTCGTTAATGCCATATGTGGGATGTATAAAGGATGGAATTAATGGTATTACATATGATATCCTACTGGAATTATAATATACCTTCATATCGTTATTATTTCATTCCATTTAATACAAAAAAAGAAATGAAAGTAGCGTTCATGTGTACGTATGACTTACCGTCTCCATGAATGGTACATTTCATTTCTTATCTATAAATGTTATATACTATTATAAGTACATATAAATAATGGATATATATGTAATATATTACACCTTAATTATGGATATCATTCTGGAATTATAATATATATATCTCATATTGTTTTAATTCCATTAATATGACAAAAAATGAAAGTAGTGTTCATGCGTACGTACGACTTACCATCTCCATGAACGGTGCTTTTAATTTTTTATCTCCAAATGCTATGGTATAGTATAAAATGAATATATAATGGATATATATGATATTTAAAACATAAATACTATTCTGGATATTATGTACCTATAACTACATGGAAAATTCTTTTCCAACAATTCCATTTTTACTCATCTATTGAACATCAACAAAAATGTCTGATATGAACTAAATTTATTAACCAATTATTATAAAATTATAATATGTGATATGAACTGAATAATAATATGTAAAGGATGTCCTTATGAAATTATCAATTAACCAAATTTTATTATTCAGGAGATTAAATAACGATCGAGTCATGTCGGACACAAGGTAAGGGATCCTACCTCTCTCTTTCTTTTTAAGTACTCTCTTTTATGTCGTTTCGTTTAAGCTCATCTTTCTTAGTTGGTGGATGTTATTTTATATTTCTATTAATGTAATTTCTATGTTCATATGATGATAGAACCTATTGGATTTCATCAATCCATTTTTTTTGAAGTTTTAAGTGGTGTCGTTAGGCTGCCGAGATTTTGTAAGTGGTTATTCATCTCACTTTTATTCCTGTGAGATTTATGCTATATTTGCCACCATTTCCTTTGAGTGGTATATCCAATTCCCATTATTTTACTTTTTGTGTAATATAATTTCGTTTATGAGTATTTACATCAATGTTTTATTGTCCTTCTTTCATGGGGTGTATGTTTTGAAAGATACCCAAGTCGGCAAGGGAACCTTTCAACGTCATCTTTTTAAAGGACTTATTTTTTTGGGTATTTTAATTTACATATTGTAATGTTTGGATATGTTATTCTACATCCTTATTGATGTAAATTTTATGTCCAAGTGATGAGTTACCCTTGTTATCTCTCATCAACTCATTTTCTGAATTTTGAAGTGATGCCGTTAGGCTGTCCAATTTTTGCAAGGGAACTTCTTAATCCAATTTTGATTCTTTGGGATAAACTTGCACTCCTTGAATATGTCGTTATATGAATATGTTCGAATAAACTCTGATTATTTTACACTTAATATCCACTTATATTTGGTGTATTAATTTGTCACACATAATTATTTAATGGATTTATCCTTAATCCAAGGATATCATCTTTGTATGGGACTTCGTCTCAATATCCTTTCATTGAGCCATATTTTGTTTTATACACAACCTTCTTTTATATGGTGTATAAACCCCTTTTACTGTTACTTTTATACAAAAGGAATCTTTTTATATGAATCATTTTACTAAAAAACAAAAGGGAATGTTTTTTGTTGTACGTATGCGGCGACAACAACTTCTCTGCCGCCGTGACAATTATTTGAATTTTGGCTTCTTCTACAAGCCATACCTTTTTTGTAAATGAAAAATAAATACCATGTTTTAATTTTCTTTTATTTTGGTATTGAAAATGGTTTTCATAATGTTTTTATATCAATGTTTTGTATTGATAACTTGTGATTGAAATGCAGAAATGTTATGTTTCCTTTATGCATGTTTTATATGATACGATTATGTTATGGTTCTTGGGAATTATTATGAAGATGAGTGGTTCTGTGATAAATTAATGGCGGGTGATCTAGATATAGCTCTCCAATGAATTGGGTAACACAAAGGAGTTAAACGTTGAGGTTTCTCCGAAGCGATTTAGGGAATATACTGTGATGGGTATTCCAAACGTAACCAAGAGGGTTACTCCCTATGTAAGAATGTTATGAATGCCTCAAGTTACCTTTATGACTTATGATTTATATGATTTATTCATGATTTGATGAGGTATGTTAAAATTCTTATGTTTTATGAGTAAAGTATGATTTCATACATGGACTAATGTTTTCTTTTCATACTGTTATATCCCTTACTGAGCTTTTTATGCTCATCCCAAGTTTTTGAAATGATTTTCATAGGTCAAGGGAAAGGTGCATGACAAGATGATAGTGTCAAGGAAGTGTCAAGAAAGAATCCATGTTTTATTTTAAATATGTTTCTGTTGATGGGGACAAACAAATACAATCTTTTATGTAACCAATTTGTTTAAATGTTGAATATAATTCATGATTTATGATCTAATTCTCTAAAAATATAAACCTAAAAAGATCCTCAATGTGAATTATTCATTTAATTAAATATTAATTAAGGTTTAAGGTCGGGGAGTTATAGTTGTTATCAAAGGTCGGTTTAGATAACTTTAGAGGTTAGGGTATTCTCTAAGCCTAAGTGACATTACCATAATGGTTAGGATTTCAGAAAGAGTCCATGTTTTAGATAAAGTGAATGAGTAAGTATATCTTAGTGTTTATCTTATTCATTAGTACATGATGGTATTTTTGATATACTCACACTAACATTTCTGTTTTTAGTTAATGGATGGATCTAGCAGGCACCAAAGTGAATATAGGTTTGAAGGAAACTGTGGTGGTTCTCTGATTATGAGACTGGATGAAATGGGGGATTCAATGAGGAAACTCGTGGTTGTTCTAAACCAACTATAAAGGAGTAATGATCAACCACATGAACCTTGGTATGTTCTGTAATGCATCATGTACAAGATGACCAATCGATGTGGAAGTTCAGGTAATAATTATAAAGGTAACCATTGGAGTTAATATGATCCTTACTTTTGAGGTAATTATGGGTTATTATATGTTATGATGGAAAATGAAAGGCCTAAGATAAACTTTAGGTCAAAATATGTTTTGATTATTTTTTACGATTTTATCTTGTTTTGGGGAATGTTCTAATAATTATATAGTTTTGTAAATAGGACAACACGCAGACCGTGTGACAACCCATCGCGTCGGACAAAGCTGCGGGAATCGAACCCACAACCAAAGTGCGACTGGTATTTATCGCCTACCACAGGACTACGTGAAGTCCTTGGTTAGTTTGACTAATTATTTTTAGTTAGATGATTTTAGAAATCAATAGTATGTTTATTTTGGGTTATCTATGGAAATGATTAACCTATCATGGAGTATATGTGATTAGGTTAAGTACTTTTCAATATGAGAATTTAAGGGCAACTGATGTTATTTGGAGATAAAAGTTAATTTTTACCTTGGAAGACTATGTGATTAAATCCTTCAAACATTTGGGTTTCAATCTTAGTTTGGTTTAATTTGAATAATTTTATGGACAATTATTTATCGAATGGTATTCGTTGAACATGGGTTTTTTTTTGAAAAATTTTGGAGATTAAGATTAGATTTTTTTTTATAAAGGATTATACTTTTGTGGATTATCTGATCTAATACTAACAATATTGGATTTGGTTTTTGTCTAAAGACATGGGAATTATATAGTTCTCTTTTGTGGATTATGTCATTCTCATGTAGTTTATTATAGTACTCTTAATGCAAACAAGTCATCCTAAATACTCGTCTTTTGGAGAAAATATGAGTTTGATTATGGAATCTCGTAAAAGTTGAAAGCCTACGTGACAAGTAAGTATGTTTCATTATGATTTATTTAAGCTCAAATATAAATTCCTCAATGAAGAGTAACTTAGAACAAAATTTGGTCTGTTAAATTTTCCTACCGGGGAATCGAATACCGTTTAACCCATCAAAAGTTTGTGATTTTCTTATGGTTAACATTCTCCTAGAAATGTTTACTATCACTCTACCTTAGAACACAAACCTTTGTTTTTTCCTCCATATCCATGTTTTCCTACTAGGAATCCTATAATGGGTTAACTCGGGTGACCTTTGTACTTCTCTTACTTTATTTTAAAGTGATTGTTTTACTGACTCTTATTCCGATGTGGGATTTTCAATGATGTTTCCAAGGACATTTTTAAAATTGCGAGGATGTAACACCCCAGGTAAATAAATAATATGACATTTTCACATTTATAAATATATGTGAATAAAATATTAATATTACTTTAAAGGGGACACTATGCTCGATGGGGTACCCAATACGCAATAACAAGTTTCTTGAGAATCTTATGTTGTACTCTAATTATAAAATAATATTATTTTAAATGGAAGTTAACGCTAGCTGTTGTAATGACGGGAATGAATAGAACTAACAAAAAAATGATTATATATGTTTTTCAAATGTTTTTTACTTTTTACAGTAAATGTTAGAGGATTAAAAATGCAAATGAATCCAATTTTATGCGTAAACATTCTAATATTCATTAAAAAGTCGATTAACCGCCTTTTGATGGAAAACCTCTTTTAAATCCAATTTTTGACAATTTTATGTGTTATATTTGACAAAATTAAATTCTTCTTTAGAATCTGGAATCAAAATTTACATTGTGTAAATTTTTGGTATTTTTCCGATAAAGTTCATTTTTAATGAATAGTGAAAAATGTTGTATTTTAATTCAAAACCTCTTTTTAATCTTATTTATTCATATGATTAGATAATTTTTTGAATTGTTTTTAAAGTGAAATTAGAATATACTTTTACCATTTAATCCAATAGTGGTCATTGAAATTAATTTCACTATGAAATTGGACTTAAACTAGTGTCAATCTTTTAATATATATTGTTTCTTAAAAACACGCTATTTGTTTTGACAGCGGGAAGTAATTATTAAATTAATTAATGAAACTTATATGTTTTTAATTTTGTAAAATAAACATCATTTTTGAATTTAGAATATCAAATATAGCTTAGGGTGAATTTTTGGTAATTTTCTGAAAAACATCAATTTTTAATGAATAGTGAAACAACTAAGTGGTAGTTTAAAAAATATTTCTTCATTTAAATGGAACTTTACCACTTCTGTGGTTTGAATTTCAAAAATCCGACATACATGGTTGTCATTAGGATGTAAAATTTGGTTCAATAGGATTAAAATAATTTTTTTGGTGAATAGTAACTTCTAAGTTTTTAATCGCGATTAGAGGTAATTAGTGTAATTTAAGGTAAAGATACAGTTATAATAATATGAAATGACTGTCACAGATATTCTACCCTTATCGGATGATTCAAGGCCGACCATGAAAATCCATGGGTAAAATTGGGGACCCCATGGATCCACTTTGGTTGGAAAATTTCATTAATACCTTTTTATTTAAAGTTAAAATTAAAATGTCACAAACATGTGTTGTTTTACTAAAACAATTTTTACATGGGGTTATATAAGTCATATTTTTTACTATAAATATTCATTAGAAATATGAAAATATTTCCTACATCATGATATTTTTATTATAATTTTTAGACATTAAATAAATTAATTTATTTATTACACCGTGATGATGCAGTTATTACCTCATAAATGAACGCTTTAAATAAAATGAGAAGATAGGGTGAAATATAAGTCTTAAACATCTCACAAACCTTTTTTTGGGTGGATTTAGAAACCGTATCACCTTATCCCCGAAATATATCCTTTTGAGACCTTTAAAATCCGAAAATCATTTTATAATAAAGTAATAGTTTATAACATTCCAAGAGTGCCCCTTCTCTCCTCTTATAAAAGGCCTTCACCTCTACCACCTTACACACACCTCTCAAGCCTTTGACTCGGCCAAAACCTGCCCATTTCATCTCTCCACATCCCTCTCTTCATCATTGAAGCCTCACTTTTGGCAGAAACCATTCCAAGGATGCCTTTGAGCTCAAATCAAAGAGAGTTACCCGATTTAAAGGTAATGTCTTCCCTTGTGTTCTTTTGTTTTATTTTGATTCTCCAAACCTCTAAACTCATTTTATTACTTTTTTTGTAACAAAACCAGTATATAAAATATACTAGTATTTTTTTATAAAAGGATTCAAGTTACACTTTCACACACCTATATCTAATGGTTAAAAAACATACTGTTTCTGTGGATGGCGAATTACTGCCTCACGAAACGATCATTGTTCAATATTCTTTTAACTCCTTCAAAGGTGGTCATGAAGATGTCACTATATTTATATATGATATATAATAAGTTTATGCTTTCCTTAAGCTTCTGTATTTTTCATTTATGGCATACCTGTATGGTTTCCATTATGGGTAAACGCGATATCTTCATTTTAGGAAGTGCGGACTACCGCCCCCTAAAAGTGATTTGATTCGTCAATGCCATATTTGGGACGCATAAATGATGTAATTAATGGTATTTCATATGATATCTTACTGGAATTATAATATACCTTTATATAATTATTATTTCATTCCATTGAATACAAAAAAAGAAAAGAAAGTAGCGTTTATGCATACGTACAGCTTACCATCACCATGAACGATACATTTCATTTCTTATCTCTAAATGTTATGTAATATTATAAGAACATACATATAATTGATATATATATATGTAATATATTACATCTAAATTAAGGATATCATTCTGGAATTATAATATATATATCTCTCATTTTGTTTTAATTCCATTAATATGACAAAAATGAAAGTAACGTTCATGCGTACGTACGACCTACCGTCTCCATGAACGATGATTTGAATTTTTGATCACCAAATTCTATGGAATAGTATTAAATGAATATATATTGGATATATATGATATTTAAAACATCAATAGTATTCTGGATATGATGTACCTATAACTACATGGAAAATTCTTTTCCAACAAGGTCGATTTTTACTCATGTACCGAACATCAACAAAAATGTCTGATATGAACTAAATTTATTAACCAATTATTATAACATTATAATATGTGATATGAAATGAATAATAATATTTAATGGAGGTCCTTAAGAAATTATAAATTGACAAAATTTTATTATTCATGAGATTAAAGAACGATCGAGTCCTGTCGGACACGAGGTAAGGGATCCTCACTCTCTCTTTCTTTTCAAGTACTCTCTTTTATGTTGTTTATTTTAATCTACTCTTTATTAGTTCGGGTATGTTATTTTATATTACTATTACTGTGATTTCTATGTTCATATGATTATAGACCCTATTCTATTTCATCAATCCATTTTTTTGGAAGTTTTATGTGGTGTCGTTAGGCTGCCAAGTTTTCGTAAGGGGTTTTTCATCTCACTTTTATTCCCGTGAGATTTATGCTACATTTTCCACCTTTTACTTTGAGTGGTATATGTAATTCCCATTATTTTACTTTTTGTGTAATATAATTTCGTTTATGAGTATTTACATCAATGTTGTATTTTCCTTTTTTCATGGGGTGTATGTTTCCAAAGATACCCAAGTCTGTAAGGGAACCTTTCACCCTCCTCTTTTTAAAAGACTTATTTTGTTGGTTCTTTTAATTTACATATTGTAATGTTGGGATATGTTCTTCTATATCCTTATTGATGTAAATTTTATGTCCAAGTGATGAGTTACCCTTGTTATCTCTCATCAACTCATTTTCTGAATTTTGAAGTGATGTCGTTAGGCTGTCGATTTTTTGCAAGGGAATTTCTTAACACAATTTTGATTCTTTGGGATAAACTTGCACTCCATGAATAGGTCGTTATATGAATATGTGTGAATAACCTATGATAGTTTTACACTTAATATCCACTTATATTTGGTTTATTCATTTGTCACATATAATTATGTAATTGATTTATCCTTAATCTAAGGATACCGTCTTTGTATGGGACTTCGTCTCAATCTCCTTTCATTGAGGAATATTTTGTTTTATACACAACCTTCTTTTATACGGTGTATAAACCCCTTTGAATTTTACATTTATCCAAAAGGAATATTTTTATATGAAGCATTTTTCTAAATGACAAAAGGGAATGTTTTTGTCGTACATATGCTGCGACAACAACATCTCCGCTGCTGTGACCATTATTTGAGTTTCAGCTACTCTACAATCCATACATTTTTTTAAATGAAAAATAAATACCATGTTTTACTTTTCTTTTCTTTTGGTATTGAAAATGGTTTTCATAATGTTTTTATATCAATGTGTTGTATTGATATCTTGTGATTGAAAAGTGGAAATGTTATGTTTCCTTTAGACATGTTTTATATGATATGATTATGTTATGGTTCTTGGGCATTATTATGAAGACGGGTGGTTCCGTGATAAACTAAGGGCGGGTGAGCCCGATATTTCTCTCCAATGCAATGGGTAACGTGAAGGAGTTAAACGTTAAGGTTTCTCCAAAGAGATTTAGGGAATATACTGTGATGGGTATTCCAAACGTAACCAAGAGGGTTACTCCCTACGTAAGAATGTTATGAATGCCTCAAGTTACTTTTATGCCTTATGTTTTGTATGATGTATTCAATATTTGATGAGGTATGTTAAAATGAATATGTTTTATGAGAACATTATGATTTCATACATGTACTAATGTTTTCTTTTCATACTTTTATATCCCTTACTGAGCTTTTTATGCTCATCCCAAGTTTTTGAAATGTTTTTCACAGGTCAAGGGAAAGGTGCATGATACGATTATAGTGTCAAGTAAGTGTCAAGAAAGATCCATGTTTTATTTTAAATATGTTTCCATTGATGGGAACAAACTAATACAATATTTTATGTAACCTCTTTGTTTAAATATGGAATGTAATTCAAGATTTATGATCAAATTTTCTAAAACTCTAAACCTGAAAAGATCCTCAATGTGAATTATTCATTTTATTCAATATTAAGTAAGTTTTAAGGTCGGGGCCTTATATATAATCCCCTATTTAAAATGCTACTCAATGATAAAATATTATAGGGGATGGAAACATATACCTTATAAATAAAGAGATGAAAGTTATACAACTATGTCCAACCTCATATTATGAAAAGATTCCCTCTGAAATGGTTTTCTGAAAATATTAGAAACATTCATAATTGTAGAATCAAATTACAACATGGGTTCATTATTCTACACATACACATTTATTAATTTATATATTATATCAATTTTCATGGAACAAGGGTCTGTAAAAAGATTTTTTGTAAATTTATTTCACTTTGATTTACATAACATAAGATATGGGTTAATTTCACATTTAATAAAAATTATTCAAAATATGTCTTCATCCATAAAATTAATGTTTTAGCTTGAGTGGAAGCTATATAATATTCATAATATGTGCTGATAGATACAGAATTTTATTTCACTTTATGTCAGCTCACATTACTTTTTATTAAAAATAAAACTCTACCAGATGTGGATATTCTTTCATCAATACATCCTACCTAATTCCCATCTTTGTGACTAAACAAATTAATATTTTAATATCTATCATATTTTATTATCAACTTTTTTATTCCTTTGATATATCTTAGAAATATATTTTTCCCATACATAAGTTGATATTTTGTTGGAAAACATTGATAACTTGAACACATTGTAACAACATACACAATATCTATTATTAAATCCATTAGAAACAACCCGATTCCATCAAATATCCTAAATAATTTTGGATCAACCTTCTACCCCTATAGAGATTTTGAAAACATTGTTCCCACTGAAATTGGTGTGGAAACTGGATTTAAATATTCCATGACAGTCTTCTTCAGAATTATATTTGCAAACTTTTAATTAGATTTTAACAATATATGTTTTTTAATGATTTAAAATCAAATAATGTATTTAATTTATCATATTATTGATGTTTAATATAACATATTCATGTCATTAACGAAATTTTTACATGTTTCACCACCATTCCAATTAAAGATTATATCATCAATATAAATAACCACAATGAGGAAAACCTCTTTATTTTATATTATATCGAGGTTATATTCTACTCTTTCATTCGTGATGTTTAATTTACCCACATTTGAATACGAACATTTTATTTCTTATTTGAAACCATAAAAATCATTATATAAAATTTACACATATCATTCATATTTCCCAAGAATGGATTCACAGGGTTTTTCAATATAAATATCTTCATCAAAATCTATATTAAGAAAATATATCCTGACACAAATCAAAAATCTTTTATATCTTTTATAGTTATATAAAGAAATATTCTAAGAGTTTAAAATATTTCACCTAGAGAAATTTTATTTTCAATGAAAATACCTTATATCTGTAAATAACCATTATAAACCAGTCATTCCTTGTTTCTTGTCAAATCACATTACCTTTCCAATTCAACTTCTTCTAAAGAATCCACTTTATAAAAATCAAATTTTAAGGTTTTATAATGGTTATAATTTGACAAGATTAATTATTTTATATTTGAGCCAATTCATTATTCCTAGAAACAATCCACTCTCTATGCACAATGCTTTGTCAATATAATTGGGATCAACATATGAATATAAATAATTATGTGAATGTGAATTAGATGTTTTTCTATTTTGAACTTATTGTTGTTGATATCTAATGATTTTTTGAGCTTACACATTATTTCTCATAATAAGCTGATAATAATGAATGTTTTCCTCATAAATTGAGATTACATTGGTATAATAATTACCTTAATCAATTTCAACATTATTACATTTATTAAGAACATATTCACATTTTTTAACATCAACAACATAATCGTTCCTATATTCAACATTTGTAGTAATATATGAGTCATTCATATTAGAATATTTTGGAAAATTAAAATATGTATTGTAAAAAATAATTCATTTTTATTTGTAATGACATGAGTATAATCCACCATTATGACATTATCCAAGAATGATTCTGCCAACAAATCTATGATAAAATTCCCAAATATTCCAACCATCAACATTTATAATGTATGGATTAAAAAAATATGTGTTTTAAACATATGTTTTCTTTATAATACATATTATATGTAGTAATTAAAAATTTAGATCTATTAAAAATTATTTTATAAGAAAAAAGGTTTTACTGATAACATGACTCCGAAAAACATAGAGAATTATCATGTTCGAATATCATAGTTTATGCCATCTTTAATAAACATATACTTATTCAGTTGACAACATTGTACTCTTTTGATGTGTAAAATTCACAAAAATCATAATCAATGACTTGTTTTTCATGATAATCTCTAAACATACAATATTTATATTAGCAATTATAGTCAGTTTAAATTTTCATTACAAAATAACAAGAGTATTTATTTCAATTCTCCTAAATATTTTAAAATATTTGGTGGCCTTTAATTTGCATTTAAAAATCATACTACATGTTTTTCATAAATAATATTAAAAAAATTCAATATAATACTTAACTCTATTTTTTTGACTTTTTACTTATTAGACCAGATGTATCATAATATATCATCTCTATGTGATGTGTTGAAGGAATTTCAACTTTTTTATGTACGATTTTGTAATTTTTCATTTATTTCATACGAGACCAAAATGTTCTATTACTTTTTTTATTTTGATATATCATGAATACTTTATTTCATTATTATCATTCTCATATTCCACTAACACATATTCCCTATCCTTTTATTCAATATCTATCTGTCTTCCTCACGATCTTATAACTTGAGCAATGTGCATAAAAAACCTCAAACACATTTGATTGATTTTGTTGACACTCATTAAAACATTCCCATCTTCTATCCCCTAAAAAAATATTTTTTTAAAATGTTAGTTCCTTTATCGAAAGCTATGATAAAATTATGAAATTTTTTTTAAAAAAATAGAAACGGTTCTTTAAATGATAATATTTCATCCCCAATTATAGAAGAAGAAATTTCATAGATTCTAGGTGGATCATCATTTATAAAATTCAATGTAAATTATTTAAAATAATTCACTTTCTTCATAAAATATATATACAATATATGTTTAGAGAACCCAATTTTTAGCAACCACATGCATTCTAATTTGGTATCATTGAGACTAGTTTGAAAATCTAATTATTGTTCATTGAATTTTTCATTTCTCTCATTTGAATTTTGAGATTTATGGTAATAATTTTTTTTGTCAGTAACATGACAAGACATCCTTCAAAAATATTTATAAGATGATCACATATTTTATAAAGATTTTCCATGTGTTTTAATATATTTTAAATATTCAAACTGAATTTCTCATGTTTACTTATTTGAGTTGGTAGACTCCCCCTCAAAGAATGACTCTTGTATCTTCAGGATTCACTATAATGGTGATTATTAAACCAATAAATATCAAATATAAGTAAAATCCTAAAAAATTCCAAAAAAAACAATAGAAATCATATTCCCCTTTTCAAATTACACACTATTTAAAGCCATATGCATGGGTTTCATCAACATTATTAACTTCCACTACAACACTTTTTTATAAAAAAGTTTTGGCCACCTCCTATGATTTTCTTCTTAAAAATCAAATTATTAATAGATTCATAAAGATATAAAAAATTATTATTTTTCTTATAAATTTGAAACCATAAAATCTTTATTTTCATCAAAAATACATGTTATTCAAATATAAATGGTCTTCTAAACATCAATATTCTTCTTATTGAAATTTGAAACTATTTTTTATATTTATTAGATTATTGATTCATAGAAAATTCACTAACTTCTGTAAATAATTTTTAAAAATATTTACTTCCCTTATCAATATTAAAATGTTCTTTCTAAACAAGATAAAATTCATCCTCATTAACCATTATTTATAATTCAATTATTATTTTTAGGTTTTTATCATAATCTTATAACTTTTATTAGTGATCAATCTATTTAAAAATATTTTTTTCTTCAAGAAAGTTGTTTGCATCATTTTTGGAATGATTTACTTTCTTCAATTTATCGATCTATCTATCGAGTCCAATTTTTTTTTCCAAAATTTTTTCCAAATATAATTTTGGCATAATTTCTATATAAGTCTCTTCTTCTTCGGATCTACTTATTTCATCATTGGTGAGTTCTTCTTCATTTAAATTTTCAATAAGTTTTTTTTTCAGCAACATCATCACTACACTAATCTTATTCTACATCAATTTCATTATTTTCCATATAGTTAGAAAAAAAATTTCTCATATTATATTAATATTACTTTTGATCCTTCCATTTAGAAAAATAAATATATATTTTTTACTTTAATATTAATTTATCTTCTGGACTTTCTATCATATTGATCACATTCTTAATTATATATTTTTCACCAAAACTTTGCATCAAAATGTGCAATAGATTTACAACTAAATTATTTCCACTATGACATTTATCTTTTACTCTATTGAATTTCATTTCAAAATTTTATAAAAAATAAAATAAAATTATAAAGTTTTTATAAAACATCATCATCAGTGTTAATTTCATTAACATATTCATATAAAACATTCATAAACATTACATTATTTTCCTATTTGAATGAAATTTGTTGATCAATAATTTTTTTATTATTTAGAACCATTAAAATTCATATTTCATAAATTATGTTAGTACAATCGAGGTTATTTAGTGATATAGTTTCAGGATCACTATCTTCCAATAATAATGCTTTTGTATCAAATTTATCTTGAATAAATAAATAACTATTTTCAAATATTATAGAATATTTCATTTTCTTACCAAGACATATTAAGGGGCATAGAAACTCATTTTCCATTTTAATGAACTCAACAACAGATTCAACTTCTCCCATTTCAGTATCTTTTTTTACTTTATCCTGCATATCTATAACATTTCATTCTTTATATTCTTATTTCCTTCATATGTGTTCTTTAACATTTCACATCTACATTTATCCTTTACAATTAAATTAATTCAAATAAAATCAATTTCATTGAGTGAGGAATTTATGAATTTTTTATCTCACTAAATATTATAAATACATTTCTTGTCATTATCTGTTAGGGTATCATTTGAATCATATGGAGGAAAATAATTTATAGGAACCTTGTAAATTTCATAACCGAGGAACATTAAATAAACTAATGGTATATATTTCATGATATGGTATTTTTTTCCATAAAAACCAATCATATTCATAGTTTTAACAAAATTCAAAAAATCTATTGAAACCTTCTGATATATTTTAGAATAAAAAAATTGTTAATGAAGTGAACCTTTCCTCTAATACAACAAGAATATCCCAATTAGGATATGATTCATCACTATGTGGGTATGGGATGACTCATGGATATTTTTTTTACGTTTTCATTCATATTAATAATCTTTCCCTTCCCAATTAATAGATATTAATTTTAATAAAAAATGACAAAAATCACAACCATAAGTGAAATATTATTTAAAGGGTTCACCACTCACTATGATTACCTTGTTCGTGACATTTTTTTGAAATTTAAAATAACCATACAATAAAAAATAACTGTCTTTTCTATGTTGTTATAGTAAGAAAGGAATTTCCATAAACCTATATTTAAAAATATTCAATTTAATGGTCATCAAAAATCAACACAGTTAAATGATGTAACAATGTTTTCTATAAAAACTACTATAACCATCACCAACAAGATTTAGTGTATTTTTATTTTGATGTTAGTAAATCATTCTCACATTCTCTTCAAGAATTAATATATTATTACATTTCATTAAAATTAAAATCAAATAATATTACTCATTTTATTTACTTTTCATCCATTGAATAATATTGGGTTCCTCTATTTAGTTATAAATCACAAATAACCCATTGTTCGATCATTTATGTTATAAAACTTATTATCTAATAAAACTTGTTAAAAACATTTATAGGTATCATACATACCAATGAGAATTTAACAAATCAACGATTTCTTATTTAACCTCTCTATTTATTCTTTTCCACACACCTTTTTCCAGATATAATCTGATTTGAAGTCTTTTTCTGCTAATCATATTTCCAATGTATAATCTCAATGAATATTTGATGGAATTTCCAATTCTTATACATGTTTACCAATTTCATTGTCACTAAACAATGTTTTTTTAGTTTTAGGAACAAAAATTTATATAGGCATGCATTAGAGAGAATTTTGTGAACCCAAATTAATTACCTTTCATAATGGAAACTCAAAATTTTAATCTTCTTCTTATTTAATACGTACTTGACGCTTATCAACCCTTATAAAATATCTATGAAGATTCTTGAAAAACACTATCACCCCCAAAAAACTATTAAAATGCATAAACAAAAACATTATGAACTCTTAAAAACCCTAATAACACATCTAAATAATAATGATAAACTTTCACATTTTTTGGAACATTGAATGACCTACTCAATATCTTCATATTTGATATCTTTATAAATGATTTGAAAAAAACATTCAAACCAGTATATCAATATGAAACTCATATGTCCTATAAAACCTCATACAATAACATTGATATCATGATTTTCATTAGAAATTATTCAACCATTTCAATTTCATTCCAATCACTAACCGGGGAACGTTATACAAAAACATCAGTATGATTGGTTCAACCTAGTCCTTTTGTCTGACAACCTTTGGACTGATGACTTTGAGGATAAACATATGAACACCCTATGGAAACTTATTCTTATAACATCATACATTTCAATGTGATTGAAAATATAAAAACATCATGCATTACTATTTACGAAAACACTAAAAATGGTTCATCTAATTGACCCAGATTCATGTCATTATAAGAGATTGTCCGATGATCTTTAACTAGTGAAATTCCTCATAAACATAATACAATACTTATGTTTCTCATCATTTGATCTTCATAATGTGAAAATTTATAGCATTTGGAAAAATTCATATCACAATCACTCCTTTATCTAGTAACATTATATTGTTTGAATGAACCTTATAAAGTGTTGGTCAGAAACTCACATAGCACATCACCTTAACATTATACATGATACTCTATCTAGTAGATTCTATCTGGTGAACTCCACATATCATTATAAAAAGGTTATTGTAGACATGAATTATTTTCTCCTCTTTTATAATTAATCATGAAACATGGGTACATATAATACTCATAATATGTGGAACTTAATAATAGGAATGTATCAGAATATTATATTTAACAAAACACTAGATCTGATGATCTTTGTAATCATAAAAATATAACCATTCAACACAAAACTTTTACTGATAACCTCAAAATAATAACCACCATCCAATAGACTAGAAATATTAAATCTACCAAAAATATCTATCATATCTCCTTTATTAAAAATCGTGAAAAATTGTTTTATTTATGTACAACCAACAAATTAATGTAATTTATACTTTCATTACATTCCTAAAAAATCATTTTCTTGTCATCCCCAATAGTCATTTAAATACATATAACCATTATAGACCCAATAGTTTCTAAGGTTTATCTTCAGATGTTTTCCTTTCCTATTTATTATTACCTATATGAAACCCATATATTTTATAAACCTTAATTCATGCTTTATTACATGAAGATAAATATAATATAAACTAATAAAGTTATGGGGCTAATTCATTTGGGTAATTAAATAAATTTCATAGTAAAATAAAAAATGGGTATAATGAAATAATTAAAAAAACTCCAAATCATGATGTTTAATTATTTGATCTTATAATTTTCATAAAAAATAAAAATAACGCCCATATCATGACTCCCCAAGACAACCATCAATGGGTTAGGGGATAGAAAGAAGCACTGAATAGAAATATTGTTAACATTGGTGGGATTATCTAATGTACCTATACTCATACACATATCCAATACCATAAAATAATCAAATATAAAAAAATATAACAACCATACATACATGCATCTAAATCCAACAACAATTGTATGAATGAATGTAAAGGAATTAGAAAAATTCCAAATACAGGCCCACCAAAAATAGTCTAAAAACAAGTCTAACTTGAAATTAACCAGGAACTAATATCATGATACCATAGGAAAACACCTCAGTCTTTCCAGTATCACTCAACACTATTTCATCCAAGTCTACCAGGGACACTATCAAAAGGTTGACCATCTACACAAAACACAATAGATGTGGGAAAATCCCAAACATGGGTGAGTATAAGAATACGTAGTAGAACACCCCCAAACCATAAACCATAAAACAAAATAATAGACACACAGAATCAAGGTAAGGTCTCAATAATAATTCCATCCTATGATTATTGATTGAAAGTTCCTCAATGAATTGATCTAAGAGAAAACACACCACTAGTCAGATATAATTGACGACATCTATCTATGATTTCATACTCATTAGTTCTCACAATTAGAAGTATATGGTGAATGTATGAAGTGATATGATAGAAAAATAAGGATCCCTCAAAAGGATATGGGATATAAAAAACAACTCAATATGGTTTAACTTTAAATTTATAAGATCAACACATGTGTAGTTTTGGTTATGATGATACGAAGAAATCCATCTGGTGGAAGAGGATGACATGGGATCTCACTCTAGGCCTAACAGATTATTTCTAACAACTCTATCCAAGAATTCCTATAGAAGGGATCCCTAGGATATTTATAAGATATGATTTCATTTCAACCATTAAGGAATGGATAGAGGGAATACAACCTAATTTAATTTTTCCATGATACATTGGAAAAGGTCTCTAAAAAAACATTTATGGAGTACACGACATGTAGATGGGGTACACTCCAGTTCCCATCAACCCAGGTCCTACCCATGTAAATAGATTGTGTCCATGTACCTATAGAATTACATTATGTTCTAATTCCCATGTACTTCTACCTATGTACCAGAACACAACTTATCCTATGTATTCTATGCATGGACTTGTCTGTGTAGTAGTACATGACATGTCTATTCCCTTGTATCCAGTTTGTGCCAGTGTTCCCACTGTGATATTTTTTCGATCCATCAGGGAGGGGTCAAACACCATTTAATTAACATAAATTAATGTATATATTCAGTAAATAATTTTCCCTAAATATCTCATACATTACTCAAACAAATATTAAATGTCTATATTAGTTTAGGGCTTTTGGAAACTTTTATCCCAAACATCTAGTGTGGTGAAAGATCTTCAATATTTCCCACAAATATCTTCCCCTTTAGTATTCCTAACTAATCAAATTCATTATTACCTTCAGAAAAGAAAGATATGAAAAGGTTGATCTTGTATTCTCAGTATGGGTAAACAAGAGATATATGAATCATAACATAATCATAAATCATGTGTTCATAAACAAAAAATTTGAAAATCATATCATGTATATAAAAGATCTTGATATAGTGTCATGGAATAAATCATGGAATATTATAACGAATCAAAGAACATATTCCAGGATATAATAATATAAGACATGAAATTATGTAATACACATAATAATATAAAATCATTTCAATATTAATCAAGGATTATTTCCAAAAACATCATTGATGAAAATGTCCATTACTGAACTGGGTTCATTCCCAATTACTGTTCTGTCTCTCTCATGATGTATGAATCATTACCCAATGCATTGGAGGGAGATATAGGACCCAACCATAAAATTATGGAAATCATACACATGTGTTACATGAAAATAGAAATCATATCAGAACCAACAAAAAGAAATGGTTTATATAAACATTTCATCATAACATAACTCATGAAAAACAATCAAAATTCATAAGTATCAATCCATCGAAAAAGTAAAAAATTCATGAAATAAATTTGAATGATTTCATTGGATAATATCCCAAGTAAAATATAATTAATTTCAAATAATATTTTCATATATGGAAAATAATTTTTATATATCAATGGAAAAAAATTCTTCAGGAATATATATATTCGGCTTTGAAACAGTTTTATTTTCATAAAATTCTATGAAATTTTAAAATTTTACAACTCATTTAAAAATAACCTTTTATAATTTGATTGGAATATTTATTTCATGAATGTATTATGAAATATGAACAATATATTCATTCCTTATAAGTTAACAAAAAATATTCCATATGTTCTTTTATAGGATAAATCAAAATGAACCTTATTTGGAAAACGATAAAAAGATTCCTGTCAAACCATTTAGTAAAAATTGACACATGTGTAAAAATGAAATTTAAAAATTTTATAATAACAAAAAAAATATTTTGGAAATAATTTTTTAGAAACATGTAAATGGATGATAAATATTATTTAATAGATACTTACATCCAAATAATCCTAAACAATGTTGACATTGTAAAATTAACCCTAACATTAAGTCTGATTTCCATTATATGTATATAAAGCTATTATATAATAGTTTAATTAATATTATTTATATATAAATAAATCATATTTTTATTTAGGATATCATATATGATCCCCATATATAGTTTTATCACTTTTTTTTGTTAATAATATTTCATTACTACCCTTCATTCGCATGTTAACTAGTTCATTTCATAATTAATATCTTGTCGTATAATTCCATGTTATTGGTGTAAAGACCTATAAAATTCAAGGAAACTTTTTTTCTCAATTATCTTTGGGATTTTAAAGAACGTAGTTTCTGACGGAACATGATTCTGAGGCCCGGTGTGCCCGGAATTTCTATCCGAAGTTTAGCTCGGGTACGTTCAGTGAACGAACGAGCTAGTATTTCTAAATTTTGAACCGGTGCTCGGAATTGAATTCTAAGGGCACCGATGGAACCAAAACGCCGGTAATTTCTTAGGAACACCATTTTCAGAGTTTGCGTTTCCTCGAGAGAAGATGATAAAAATTGTGGAAGTTTAATTTATAATTTAACTACAATTTTTTTTCTTTAAGTGGTTTAAGGCTTTGGGTGGAAGTTGGGTATCTACCCAACTTACCAAGGTAGATTATGATGGTGGTGGGGCCCACACGAACCCCACCCCTTCATATTCTTCAACCCCCCTCAACTCTCCATTAATTTTTGATAACATAAATATTAATAACTTATGTTATTAATTTAGTGAGTTAAGTGTGGATGTTTCAATTTCAAACTATTGAAATTCAAAAGTTATGTTATGTTAATAAAATAAGAGGTGAGCTTATTTTATTGGGGGTTGGAACCTTGTGGTGGAGTTTTTGGGAGAAAAGAATAAAGATTTGAGGAACTTCTTCGTCTTCGACGAAGAACGCGAAGAACACATCGGTCTCCGATGAAGAATTCTGAGTTCTCGGAAACCGATTACGCGACGCCGTGTACCGCATCGCCGACACGACTTCTTCCTTCCGCGACGTCTCTTTCCGTGACAGTTTTTCCACGACGAAACCTCATTCTACGAACCTCCATTCAAGATCGCACGAGGTAGGGGTTTGTTTATTTTTTATTTTGTTCGTGAATATTACTTTGACGTTCTTCGTGTAATATGACCAAATGCTATTGATTAACGAGAGGGGGTCCGGACCTCACAAACACGGCTGAACCACCTCCTTTATCCTTGTTGGTTCTATTGTGGATTGGAACGGAATGGTGTGGTGGCGACGCACCACGCGGAATCGTGCGGTAAAGAATGCAGGGCGCCGTCACGCCACGTTGTGAAATCGAACAAGGACGCGACGCTGTCGCGCCGCGTCGGAGAGAACCGAAGACACCACGGCCGAAGCGGGGCTGCGGCGGAGGGGCGCAACATCGTAACACCGCTCCGAACTAACCAAGATGCGGCCGGTTCTGGGCCGCGGCAGAGTAGGGTGACCGACAGCCAATTCCAGGCCGCCGGTGTCAGAGCAGGGAGGGGATCGGGTGACGCCGGTCCCGTGGTGGCAAAAACCGGCCGGCCGAGGAAGGCCGGCTGGATAAGAGAACAGCCGGGGGTTCAAACCCCCGGCCGACCAGCAAGCGGCCCCATTAAGGGGGGGGGGGGGGCGAGGTTACGAATCACGGGGGGCAGCACCCCCCCCGCTAAACAGAACTGATCGGCCATTCGGACGAGCCAGCTGGCGCCGCGCGCCGGACCGCCAGGCCGACAGCCAGGCCGGGCCGCCAGGCCGGGCCGCACCCAGGACGGGTCGGGCCGCACCCTTCCGAACTGGGACGCGCCCGGCCGAGCCGACCTAGGGGGGCACGGGCCGGGTCGGTCCGGGCCCGAAACCCCCATTTTCGGACCCTTTTGGTTCTTTTTTCCCATATATCGGTCTACGGACGTCCGATTGACGCACCGTCAGTGGCGGTGCGATCCTTTGATCGAGGCGGTCGTTTTGGTGTATCACACTCAAGGTTTCGGAATACATTGGGTTCGGTTGGGTTGGTTCGTACACGAAACCAACCGGGGCCTCGGAGCGGAAACGCTTATAACTTGAGCTCCGGATGTCCGATTGATGTACCGTTGACTTTGATGGTTTCCTCTTAGTGAGACGGATCTTTTGGCTTACTCCACCTGAGGTTTGGACGTAGGTGGAGTACAGTCGGGTTGGTTTTTCCTTAAAACACAATCGGGCCCTTGGGACGAAAAAGCCAATAACTCTCATACCGGGCGTCCGATTGATGCGCTGTCTACGACGTTGTGTTCCTGTTGACGAGACGGAACTTTTGGATACATCAAATTTGGGCTATGTGTAAGTTGATGTATCAGCCTCTCGACTCATGGAGCAGACCCTCCAAAACGAGCTTTCTGTGTGCGGGAACCCTAGAGCTGGTTGCGTCTACGACTGCGACGACAATGACGACTGTACAGAGATCCTCAGTGGATCCAACAACGACTATGCAGAGATCCTCAGTGGATTCGACGATGACTACAACACTCAGCGATCCTTTGTGGATTAGTGCTAACGATCTTGTGTGCGACCGATCCTGTGTGGGTCAGCGCTCAACTGTCCGGTGTGGGCCAGTGCATACAGATCTTGTGTGGGTCCGATCCTGTGTGGGTCTTTGCGGGGGTTAGTTACCTATCGATCCTGTGTGGGTCAGATCCTTTGTGGGTCATTGCGGGGGTTAGTACCTATTGATCCTTTGTGGGTCTGATGGCTTAGATGAATTAGTGGAAATATCTGGTCATCTTTATCGTCATATGGAGAAGTATACCTGTGTGAGCTGAATCCTGTTTTTCATTCCTTTTTGGATTGTGTTGTGCTATCCTGTGTGGATTTTCATTTTGCATTCCTGTGTGGACTGGGTTGTACTTGGGCTCGGATGTTGGACCTGAATGAGAATTGATGACTTAGGTATATGTATGGGCATATATCTAAGTAGTGTCGAATGTTATTTCGTGATTTGTATCTTTCCTTTGTGGATTATCCTTTGTGGATTCTGGGAGACCTTCGGGTGTCTCGTGGTCCCTACTGAGTAGTTTATACTCACCCATACACGGGCTATACCCGCACTATGTTGTGTTGGCTGCAGACGACAGACAACGCTGATCTTGGTTGAGGCTTGCGGAGCAGGACGGTACCTGGAGGTGGACTACTGGGCAGGACGTACTCGGAGCGGTCGGCTATACCCGAGGAGTAGTGGAGGCTATCTGTACCCACCCTTCAGGTGGGATTTCTAGTGGACAGCTCGACGATGCGGCTTTACTTTTCAGTTGCTGTTTTCCATTTCCAGTTGTACTTTACCTTCAGTTTGGGTTTGTATACTGGCCCTCTTATTTTTCCACACTTACAGTTGTACTCAGTTTTTACTTAGTGTTTACTTCTACTGCTTGCTTTCTTTGTGGTGTTTTTTTACTTTAAAAAGGAAATTCCTTCCCTTTTTTACAGGGATTTACGCCTTAGTGCTAGTCGCCAGCCCCTGGCCTATGGAAGGCGTGCTTGTGGTAGTCACGACACGGGTCCCGAGGACGGGTCGTGACAAATTGGTATCAGAGGGAGGTTCTAAAGCATAACATGGGAATTTGATCTTTTTCTATATGAAGCAATAGTTTTTAGCGTATTGGGTGTGGTTATCTATCCAGGGAGTCCAGTGTTGGTGCGGTGGCCGACGTATCCCTACACCAGGACCCTGACTTTTGATTTCGGAATTAATGCACGAAAACATTGACTGTATGTGTGATTCATGTTTTCTTTGTGATTACATCGGGTCAGCTCACCAGGTATACTATTCTGACCATGGCACACCTGTTTCCTTTTCAGGATGGCCTCACGACGGCAGCCAGCTAGGGTTCCGAGAGTTGTGCGTGACGACAGCCCACTAAGCGATGAGGCCTCGGTGTAGGGCCCTTTGTCAGCAGAGGCACCGATGATAGCTCTACCCACCGAGCCACCGATGCTTCCAGCCCCAGCCGCTGACGATGCACATCGCCTTAGAGCACTGCATGAGTTCCAGCGCCAGTGACCACCCAGGATCCGTGGGGAGACGGACCCCCAGGTAGCCGAGGACTGGATGAAGGAAGAGGTACGAGTTTTTCGGTTAGTGAGGACACCTACTGACCTCATGGTGATCCTCACAGTGAGCCTACGGCACGCATCAACGGGCCGATGGTGGAGCTTGATACTCTAGGTGCACGTTGAGGCATCTCTTCTCTGGATGGAATTTGAGAGCCTCTTCCACTCGGAGTTCATCCCATCCACCCTCCGTGCGGTGCGCATCCAGGAGCTTCTTCAGCTACGGTTGGTAATCTTGACAGTCGCCCAGTACTCGGCGAGATTTACCGATCTCTCATGCTACTCGACCGACATGGTATAGGACCCATTGTTTCGAGCCTGGACCTTTGAGCAGGGATTGAGGCATGAGATCAGGGCATCGTTGATCTCCCTCAGCATTCCGACTGGGGCATGAGTACTGGAGAGAGCTCTTCTCATCAAGAACTTCCTTGCTGAGCCTTCTTCAGCAGGGAGACCTACCCCAAGGCAGCAGGTAGCAGAGTCTTCTACAACAGGTAGTCAATGGATGACTCATGGGTCTAGGCAGACCAAAACCTCAGGCAGACGACCTCGGGACACTGGCTCAGTAGTGCGGGCACACAGCACAGAGCCAGTCTTTCGAGAGGCAGGCAGTGCTACTCATGCGGCGGACAGGGCCACATGGCTCGTGACTGCCCAAACAGCCATGCAGAGGAGCAACAGACGGTTGAGGAACCACCAAGGAAGAGGAAGAGGTTCGACCGTGGTGGTCCGCAGGGAGCAGGAAGATGAGGCAGAGGAGCTGGCCGAGCAGCAGGTGGTGGACAATGTTTTGAGGCTCTACCACCACCACCACCAAGAGGTCCACCCTGACCTCAGGGGAGAGCACATCTTCATGCAACTGAAGCTTACGATCATGGAGCTCCGGAAGCGGGTGGAAAAGTGTGGTACTAGCTCCAGGAATATAGGCATTTTCCCATAATGCCTCTACCTTTGTAGGTTGTGTTGACTTATGTACTTGTACTTTAAGTTGAAGTAATAAAAGACACTTGCATTTGTGATGTTTTCTTTCTTGTCTTATGTTTGTTATTACTAAGAGGTGCTAGTTAAAATATTTTGACTTGACGCTCACTTGCGAGATTCTTACTGGAGGAGACCCAGTGACCACACACTGATGTTGGCCATGTGACTCAACCCTTGGAGGCGAGAGTAACAGTTGGATATCTTGGTAGCAGCGTCGAGGCCTTACGATGTCATCCATGCCATGAATTAACTAATCATGACTGGATTGACTGTATTAGGAAAGGAACGTGGTTCATCCAGGGGATGAGACCCGATTTCCCTTTTTGGCAAAGGAGAAGTCTTTGCAGCATTGCAGAACTTTACGGAGGAAGGGGAAACCCTTCGTGTGGTCAGACAGATGTCAGTAGAGCTTCCAGTAGCTGATACAGAGATTGACCAGCGCACCTATCTTGAGGTTGCCTGAGGAGGGAGTAGGGTACGTAGTCTACTGCGATGCATCAGGGACCGTACTCGGATGTGTCCTGATGCAGGAGCGGGTCGTGATCGCCAATAGATTACGTCATTTGTGGCCGCATGAGCATAACTACGCTACCCGAGACCTGTAGTTAGCAGTAGTGTTCTTCGCTCTGAAGACATGGAGACACTACCTGATGGGAGAGAGCTTTATAGTCCTTTCTGACCATCAGAGTCTCAGGTACATCTTATCTCAGAAGGACCTGAACCTGAGACAGTGGCGATGGCTTGAGTTCCTCTAGGACTATGACATTGAGATATTCTACACTCCTGGGAAGGGGAACGTAGTAGCCGATGCTCTCAGCAGGAGGACGGGCATTCAACTACTTGAGGAGGCGGCAGAGAAGCTAGCTGCCTTGCAGATATCCTTCATGGATAGAGATGGAGTTACCTTCCTTCAGTCACTCATAGTAACCCCACCACTACTGCAGTGGGTTAGAGAGGCACAACGTGGGGATGTAGACTGTGAGATGTGGCGTGCATAGATATCCTTAGGTTAGGCACCTGATTGTTTCTATTTTGGAGTAGAGAACGACATCCTTTTCAGAGGATGTACCTTGGTACCTATCGCTTTACGAGAGGAGGTGCAGAGAGAGTTTCACACTTCCCCTTTGGCGGTACATCCTGGAGTGGCGATGATGTACCGGGATCTCAAACGACAACACTGGTAGCCGGGCAAGAAGAAGGCTATGGAAGATTTCGTTTCTCAATGCCTCACCTGCCAGTAGGTGAAGGAAGACCACCAGGTACCAGTAGGCTTGGTACAGTCCTTGGAGGTCCCGGAGTGGATGTGGGACGGGATTTCTATGGACTTCGTGACTGGACTTCCATGCACTTCCAGAGGTCACGACTCCATTTGGGTGATTGTCGACCGACTCACCAAGTCGGCTCACTTCTTACCCATTAGAGAGAATGGCTCAGTGGAGACCATGGGACGTCTCTACATTCAGGAGATTGTACGGCTTCACGGTGTGCCATCATCTATCGTCTCCGATCGAGATACTCGCTTTACTTCCTGACTTTGGAACGGGTTGCAGGAGGCGTTCGGGACGCAGCTATGTCTGAGCACTGCATTTCACCCTCTGACGGATGGTCAAAAGGAGAGGACCATTCAGACTCTCGAGGACATGCTCCACGCATGTGTCCTCGACTTTGGTCACAGCTGGGAGGACCACCTACCCTTGGTGGAGTTTGTGTACAACAACAGTTACCACTCCACCATCGAGATGGAACCATACGAGGCGTTGTACGGCCAACCTTACAAATCTCCTTTGTGCTGGACAGACCCTGGGGAGTCAGCACTTGTGGGACCGGAGATGGTCTAGGCCACGAAAGAGAAGGTCCATGTCATCCAGGAGCGGATGAGGATAGCTCAGAGCCGGAAGAAGTCATATACTGATAGAAGGTGGAGGCCACTAGAGTTCGAGGATGGCGACCACGTCTTCATGCGTGTCTCACATTGACGCAGATTACGGAGATTTGGACGAGGCGGCAAGTTGTCTCCCCGCTTCATCAGACCATTCCAGGTCCTAAGCAAGATTGGCGAGGTAGCTTATCGCCTAGTTCTACCACCTCAGTTGCACCGAGTGCACGACGACTTCCACGTATCTTAGCTGAGGAGATACGTGCACGACCCGACGCACATCTTTGACCATGGGGAGCTAGACGTTGATGATGGGGAGACTTTTGCGGCGGTCCCGGTGGAGATCGAGGATCGACAGGAGTGGGTCCTATGTGGACGGTCGATTCCTCTAGTGCACATCAGATGGCAGCACAGGAACCTCCAGGAGAGCACTTAGGAGTGGAAGGCTCAGATGCGTGCTCAGTACCCACATTTGTTTCCCTAGCTTATGTTTTATCTTTACGGGGACATAAATCCCTGAGGTGGGAGTAATGTAAAGACCCATATAATTCAAGGAATTTTTTTTTTCTAAATTATCTTTGGGATTTTACAAGAACGCAGTTTCTGACGGCACATGATTCCGAGGCACGGTGTGCCCAGAATTTCTTTCAAAAAGTTTAGCTCGGGTACGTTCAGTGAACGAGCGGGCGGCTATTTCTAACTATTGAACCGGTGCTCGGAATCGAATTCTGAGGGTAATGATGGAACTGCAGCGCTGGTAATTTCTTAGGAACGCCATTTTCAGAGTTGCGTTTCCTCGAGAGAAGATGATAAAAATTGTGGAAGTTTAATTTATAATTTAACTACAATTTTTATTTTCTTTAAGTGGTTTAAGGATTTGGGTGGAAGTTGGGTATCTACCAAACTTCCCAAGAGAGGTTATGAGGGTGGTGTGGCCCACACGAACCCCACCCCTTCATATTCTTCAACCCCCCTCAACTCACCATTAACTTTTGATAACTTAAATA
This sequence comes from Viscum album, assembly GCA_963277665.1. Lineage (NCBI taxonomy): Eukaryota > Viridiplantae > Streptophyta > Magnoliopsida > Santalales > Viscaceae > Viscum > Viscum album. Next base: position 1,178,643,502 of record OY728139.1, read on the forward strand.
TTAAGAACTTATGTTATTAATTAAGTGAGTTAAGTGTGGATGTTTTAATTTCCAACTATTGAAATTTAAAAGTTATGTTATGTTAATAAAATAAGAGGTGAGCTTATTTTATTTGGGGTTGGAACCTTGTGGTGGAGTTTTTGGGAGAAAAGACTAAAGATTTGAGGAACTTCTTTGTCTTCGACGAAGAACACGAAGAACACATCGGTCTCCGACGAAGAACGCTGAGTTCACGGAAACCGATTACGCGACACCATGTTTCGCAACACCGACGCGACTTCCACCTTTCGCGACATCTCCTTCCACGATGGTTTTTCCACAAAGAATCCTCGTTTGACGAACCTCCATTCAAGATCACACGAGGTAGGAGTTTGTTTATTTTTTATTTTTTTCGTGAATATTACTTTGACGTTCTTTGTGTAATATGACCAAATGCTATCGATTAACGAGAGGGGGGCCGGACCGCACAAACACGGACAAACCACCTTCTTTATCCTTATTGGATCTATTGTGGATTGTAATGGAATGGTGTGGTGGTGACACACCGCGCGGAATCATGCAGTAAAGAATGTGCGGCTCCGTCGCGCTGCGCCGTGATATCAAACAAGGACGTGACGCCGTCGCGCCGCATCGGAGAAAACAGAAGACACCATGGCCGGAGTGGGGCCACGGAGGAGGGGCGCGGTGCCGTCGCACCGTGCCGGACGAACCAAGACACGGCCAATTCCGGGCCGCGGTGGAGCCGGGTGACCGACGGCCGATTCCGGGCCGCCGGTGTCGGAGTAGGTAGGGGACTGGATGACGACGGTCCTGTGGTGGTAAAAACCGGCCAGTCGGGGCAGGCCGACCGGGCAGGATAACAGCCGGGGGTTCAAACCCCCGACCGGCTAGCAAGAGGCCCCCATTAAGGGGGAGAAAGGTTACAAATCGCGGGGGGCACCCCCCCCCCCCCCCCCCCCCCCCCCGCTAAACCGAACGACTCGGACGTTCGGTCGAGCCAGCTGGCGCCACGCGCCAGCGCGCCGGACCGCCAGGCCGTCATCCGGGCCGGGCCGCCCCCAGGCCGGACCGGGCCACACCCAGCCGGGCCAGGGCGCACCCGGCCGGGCCGCCCCAGACCGGAGTCGTGTCGACCCGGTTTGGGCCGACCGAGGGGGTCTCGGGCCGGGTCGGTCTGGGCCCGAAACCCTCGTTTTCGGACCCTTTTGGTTCTTTTGCCCATATCACGGGCTACAGATCTCCGATCGACGCTCCGTTAGCGGAAATGCGATCCTTTTATTGAGATGGTCGTTTTGGTATATCGCACTCAAGGTTTCGGAATACTTTGGGTTCGGCCGGGTTGGTTCGTACACGAAACCAACCGGGCCCTCGGAGCAGAAACGATTATAACTTGAGCTCCGAACGTCCGATTGATGTACTGTCGACTTTGATGAATTCCTCTTAATGAGACAGATCTTTTGGCTTACTCCGCCTGAGATTTGGATGTAGGTGTAGTACGGTCGGGTTGGTTTTTCCTTAAAAACCAACCGGGCCCATAGGACGAAATTGCCAATACCTCTCAGACCGGGTGTACGATTGACACGTTTTCTGCGACGTTGAGTTCCTGTTGATGAGACAAAACTTATGGATACATCAACTCTGGACTATGTGTCAGTTGATGTATCAGCCTCTCAGCTCATGGAGCAGACCCTCCAAAACGAGCTTGCTGTGTGTGGGAACCCTAGAGCTGGCTGCGTCTGCGACTGCGACGACGACGATGACTGTACAGAGATCCTTAGTGGATTCGACGACGACTGTGAAGAGATCTTCAATGGATTCGACAATGACTACAGCACTCAGCGATCCTTTGTGAATCAGTGCTACTGATCCTGTGTTGGTCCGATCCTGTGTGGGTCAGCGCTCAGCAGTCCTGTGTGGGCCAGTGCCTACAGATCCTGTGTGGGTCCGATCCTATGTGCGTCTTTGCGGGGGTTTGTTACCTATCGATCTTGTGTGGGTCAGATCCTGTGTGGGCCATTGCGGGGGTTAGTTCCTATCGATCCTTTGTGGGTCCAACGACTTAGATGGATCAGTGGCAATATCTGGTCATCTTTATCGTCATATGAAGAAGTATACCTATGTGAGCTGAATCCTGTTTTTCTTTCCTTTGTGAATTGTGTTGTGCTATCCTGTGTGGATTTTCGTTTCGCTTTCCTGTGTGGACTGGGTTGTACTTGGGCTCGGATGTTGGAGCCGAATGAGAATTGATGACTTAGGTATATGTATGGGAATATACCTAAGTAGTGTCGAATGTTACTTCATGATTGTATCTTTCCTTTGTGGATTATCCTTTGTGGATTCTGGGAGACCTTCGGGCGTCTCGGGGTCCCTACTGAGTATCTTATACTCATCCTTGCACGGGCTATGCCCGCACTACGTTGTGTTGGTTACAGACGACGGACAACGCTGATCGTGGTTGAGGCTTGCGGAGCCGGACGGTACCTGGAGGTGGACCACAGGGCGGGACGTACTCGGAGCAGTCGGCTGGACCCGAGGAGCAGTGGAGGCTATCTGTACCACCCTTCAGGTGGGATTTCCAGTGGATAGCTCGACGATGCGCCTTTACTTTTCAGTTGCTGTTTTCCCTTTCCAGTTGTACTTTACTTTCTGTTTGGGTTTGTATACTGGCCCTCTTATTTTTCCGCACTTACTGTTGTACTTATTTTTTACTTAGTGTTTACTTCTACTGCATGATTTCTCTATGGTGTTTGTTTAATTTACAAAGGCAATGCCTTCCCTTTTTACTGTGATTTACGCCTTGGTGCTAGTCCCTAGCCCCTGGCCTATGGAAGGCGGGTTTGGGGTAGTCAGGACATGGGTCTCGAGGACGAGTCGTGACAATTGGATATTTATATTTAATATAAATAATTATTTTAAGGTAATATAAATCATATTTATTTATTATAAACATTTATATGATTATTCTGGATTGGTGAACATGGAAAATGAATTTCATCATGTCTTGGAGAGGTAATTCGTACATATGCTTGAGCGGTGGTATAATTACCATAATGGTAAAATGGTATGGAATTATTATGGTGAATCTATTTTATATATTAAATATACTTTTATAATTAATATATATATATTATTTCCATTATTATACCCTCCTATATTATATGGTTATGAAAACAAGATTACACCATGATGTGGAAACTGTAAGATGTACGTACAAATACATGGTGCATTCATTTTTTGAAGGATGGATAAATGATGAAATATGGTTTTCACATAAACATAATAAAATATCATAATATAGGTGTTATATGAGTTATTACTATAAAATGGTAACAACATATCAAGGGGAATAAGAAGAATAAATAATTTTTAAATAGTCCGTAAAGAAGACTACCTCTTCATTGAAGAAGTTCCTTTAGATCTCCAATTATGTACACTAAGGTTGGTAGTTTGAGAATCTAAAAACCTCTATAATTATTAATGGGAAGTAAAGAAGTGAAATTTTCATGGCATGGTCAATTATGAAGGATCAATTTGATTTGAATAAATGAGGCAGGTGATGACTTTTTATAATTGTGGTGAGGGGCACCATTGAAATTTTCTCAAAATAATATATTATAATAAATTCAACATCAAGAAAAATATATCCAAAATTACATGAATTCAAATATACTATGATATAATTCGGTAATATAATATTATAATATATTTTAGACTTGTTTTGGTATTATTTTAAATATTATCATTTTAATTAATGTTTAGTTAACCTATTTTAATTATTGAATATGTAGTAAGTTTTTCAATATTAAAAGGTTGAATTTGTTACTTATGTTGTTTAAATTAGACCATAACTGAAATATTTATAATATTTTAGGACATATTATAATTATTTTGTATTTTTATATATTTTTTTATGATTTTTAAATATTGTAATAAAATATTATTTTAATAAAATATCATTACTGTAAATTTTGACCCTATTCATTACATGGACTATTAAAAATATCAAGACAACAAGTTAAATTTGAATTAAATAATTTATTATATTACTAGGTTTTTAAAGGAATCTATAATATTCATTGATCATATTATTTATCTAAAATCATATTTATTTTAATTTTTTTTAAACATTTATTAGAAATCTTTATAAATAATTTTACATTAGTGTTGTGTAATAATTTAATATACTTATTTGATAAATAAAAATAAAAACTTAAATATCATTATGAATAAAAGTATACAATGTTTTTGTTTAATATTTATAGTTTGGTGTATATTTTGGGTAACCCTATATGAAAAAAGGTATAATATATAAAACATGTATTTGACATGTTCATATATTTATAAAATTAAATAATATAAATTTCATAATCTCATCTAGGTTTCCCAAAAATTATAAAATAAATTTATATCATGGAAATATATTTATTAAGTTAAATATTTACATATATATTTGATCATGACATACCTTTCCTCCATTTGGACACATAAGTGGAATTTAAGGCAAAGAAAGTGACATTTTGTGACTTTCATTGGTTTATATATTATACAAGTCATTTTCATGAAAAAGTATCAATTAAAAAACTTCAATATTATCCTTATGTGTTATGGGTCATGTTATATTCAAACAATTGAAATAATTCACGTAAAATGGGAATTTTATATTCCTTATTATTTTATTTTTATTCTAAATTACCAAATTTACTATTTACCATGGTAAAATAATTTACCTAGGTTTCAATCCAAATAGAAAAAAATGAAAAGGGGCCTAGGTAATAAATTGTTTCCTTATGAATTAAAATTTTTCATCAAGATTATAAATTTTTAAAAAATGTTTGAGAATGTAATTTAAAATCAAACCAATAAAACTCCATGAAAAACTGTTTTTTTCTGAAAAATGATATTTTGAAACTTAAAGTGTTTTTATTATAAATTCATAAACAAAATCATTCTATTAAACGATAATCATATTATATAAACTTAAAATTAACTAATTAAAATTTATAAATATCCCAAAACATATATTTACCTTTTAAATACATAAAAGAGAATACCATTTTCAACCTATATCATTATTTTCACAATTAAGTAAAGGATTATAATATTTAAAAAAATACACAAAATTTAACCGAGGTAAATTTTAAAAAATAAAATTCATTGAATATGTATATTATTCTAAATATAATTTTCTAATGTTTTAAAAACTATAATTAAAACAAGTACGCCCTCAAATTTCTATAAACTTTCTTATAGAAAATTTTAGTTTTTGAGCATAAAACAGGATTCATTTTATATCATGTCTAGAAACCCCATTGGATGAATGTTAAACTTAATATTGATTATTTTTTATATAAATTTCATTAATATAATACAAAAAGTGGTATTTGTTAATTTTATTTGAATAAAACACACTTGTGAGCATTGAAATAGTTTTTAAGAGAAATATTTCCCTTTAATTTAAAATGGGTACTAAATGTTTATAACAGAAATTCATAATTCAGTTAATCATGTTTATACCCAATATTATAATAGATACGTTCTAATTGTATTTTTTAAATAATTATAATAATATATTGTTTTTTTAGAAAATCATTGTTGTAGGTAACACAAGCTAAACCAGTGTTGTGTGTAACACAATCTTTACAAGGTGTATCTTTTAATGAATGATATTAAAATAATATTAATTAAAAAATATAAAAACTATTAGTGTGTAAAATTTTACCCCTCGTAACATTTAATTTTCCACCTATTTTTCTAGATCCTCAAATATTTAATATTTGAATGTTACATTTATAGAAACCCACATCGTAAAATGAATACCAAAACCTATTTTTAAATGAAATTGGAAACTATATGGTTATCCAATATGACTCATAACTAGGTTTCAAAATTTTATAAAATATGCGGAATTTGAAAAAATTGACATGGAAGATAAATATAGCTATGATGTTATGATGTATAGTGACATATGACATGGGAAAGGGAAATATAACAATAAAAAGGCCACACATGTGTGATGATCTAAGACATCATTTGATTCATCCTAAAAGAATTTACTAGTACAATTTTTTTTGGATTCGAGATCCTTTCCCTAGAGTTGAATAATTTCATATGAATAAATGCATACTTGATTTCGATACATTTCAAAATCACAATGTCATCCCTAATTACACCTTGTTCAATGTCCACTTCATCTCTTATAATTAGAAATGAAGGTGAATTTTTCATTCTTGAAGCATTAACAGATCCTAAGATCGATAAATATAATGATAGGTAATTCCATATATCATTTTTTAACAATAAAAAAAATGTTAACACAATTTATCCAATATGTATAAATTTTCATAAGGAGAGATAATAATTTATCTTCTAAAACCACATCCATATTTAAATATATACTATTTCATAAATGGTATCCTTTATGATCTTTCAAAAATATTAAAATATAAAACTTATGAAAGAAGGTTACTATTTATCAAAAATCAACATATCATTAATCCCACAAAAAAACCTGACATAGTTCTTAATTGTCACACAACAATATTGTGAATACTATTATCATTTATTATATTGAAACATGGTAATAACCGAAATTACTATAAATAAATAGGGGAAAAATATATGATTTTAAAATTTAACCTTTCTTCATGTAATAAATCTAAAATTCTATAATCTCATTCCATGATATCATAGAACAATTTTGCATCATATGAGTCCCCTAGTTATTAATACAATCCAATTTATTTCATAACAATAAAAAATATATTTATTTAATTATCCAAACTTCATGGAAATATTAAGGGTTATCCTTACCTTAATCATATGTTCTAAAAAATGTCACCTTTACACCAAAATAAATTTTCATGGTTATAAGTTCCAGTCAACATATTCATTCAAATTCATAAGGGAAAAAATATAGTTAACCAATCTTTAGATGTTTCATTAATCTATAATACCATAAAGGTACTTAGAAATTATTATTATCGAAATACCTTATAGAAACACTCAATCATTACACCACTTAATTTTTTTACTCCAAATCGACAATAGTGATCAAATGATATTTTCCTTTGTATTTGGATTTAAGAGGTTTTTGATATCGGTCATTATCGTTACCTAATATATTCTAACAATGATTACCATAATTCTAATATTCCTTTATCTTGAAGCATTGAAGTGTGTGGGGGTTAATTCTATATATCATTCTATCTATTTGCATTAGTATCAAAAATTTTTGCATTACATCAGAATTCATTTTCCAGATGACCTACCTTTACACACTTGAATCATTTTCAAGTCCCCTAAAGTTAATATCCACAACGATTATTTCCACATATTGAGCTTAAAGAAAAGACCATATTATTTTTAGAATTTTATTTCAATTATCCTTTAAAATAAATATTCTATTTATTTTCAAATCCATTATATTTATATGTAACTAAAACTTCCATTTCAATCTTGTTAATACAACTCATAATCTCTTCATTTTATTGATGTCTCTTATGGGTAACTCTATTAAAATAGATGTTTTAATCCACTAAGGATTTGATAAACCTTACATTGAGGTTTTATGATGATGCCAAATGTGTACCTCACAAGTCTTCTAAAAATTCTTTATATGAACCAAAAAATTCATCATCAAATGTCAAAGAACTCAATCTCCATCTTCGAATGAAGAATAAAAGGAATGTTCAAATTGAAAAATAATTTATCAAACTCATCCTATTATATGGATAAAATTTAATGTTACAACCTTGGATTATTGATTCAAGTCCATGATTTGGCAGCTACACCTTCTAAATGATAAAAATAAAAAATTAATATTTCATGTTAAAAAAATTGAAGAAACAAAAAATTTGTTCCAGTTGTACCGATCCATTATTCAAAAACAAGTGTATTTGAAGACCCACTAATGGAAGCTAGATTTTTTACTCTAGAAGGGCTCAACAGAATATTATTCTCTCTGATTCTCATTTGGATGTCCATCATGGATCATAGTTTGTGTGAGTATAGGGATACTATTTTTTTCATTTATGCTCCCATTACATTTTGTTTCTCAAGGGGACAATTGTTTCATTTCCCATCTCATTATACATTAATGTTGTTCCTTTGGGTTCCATACATGTACTAAAACCCAAAGTATATCATCAGTAACACTATTAATAGTGGAAAAACCACATAATCAAGAGAAATTACTTTCAATCTATATAATCATAGGTTCTTTTCTAGCTTATCCATGATCATTTCCAAATGTATAGGATTTTAACACATACATTGAATTATCCTTGGGGATCTTAAAGAATTTTCTTTTCCTAGTTTATAATGGTTGAATAATACTTTTCTCTAATACCATTTATAGTTCTGTAAGAATATTTTATATATAAATTACATAATTTTTATAAAATATTTCATACATTAAAAAAACACATACAAAATGTCCGTATTAGTCTAGTGCCTTTGGTGACTTTAAACAAAAAATGCATGTATGGTGAAGGATTTTAAATGTTTCCCAATAATATAATCCGCTTTAGATATTCAAACAGAAATCATTTATTTATATATATTAAAAAAACATATGAAAAGGGTGAGTTTAGATGCTTAGTAAGGGTAGATAAGGGAGATATTAGTCATAACATATTCATAAGGAATTAATATAAAAAACAATTATTTGAAAATCATATCTTGTATATAAAATATAATTATATCTTGTCATGTAATAAATAAAATAATTTCATAAAGAATAAAAAAATCTATGAGATCATAACAGAAGACATGAAATTGTGGAAGGCTCATTTACAATATTATCACAACAAAAAATTTTCATAACTAAACCAGGTTCACTCCATGTTCCATTATAATAAATCATGTGAAATCAATACCAAATGAATTTTTGATAGATATAGGTCCTACCCATTGTAGTATTAGAACCACACATATGTGTTCTATGTGAAAATAAATCATATCATAACCATTAAACCGAAGGGATTTTCATAAACTTTTCATTATAAAATACCTAGTTGAAAAGAAACAAAATTCTCAAGTATCAATCCATAATAAACACAAAACATTAAGATATATAATATGAACTTTATAATTGTATAATATTCTTAGTAAAACATTTGTAAAATAAATTAATATTGTCTAATATGGAAAATAATTTGGATAGATCACGTAAAAATAAATTTTTTAGAAAAAATTCATTCTTCCTTGAAAACATTTTCTTTTCTTAAAATATATAAATGTTTTAAAAGAAAATATATTATTTAAAATTAATCTTGTAAGATATTAATTTATTTTTAATGGAATTAAGGCCCCATGAAAATAGAAAAATATAGTCATTATGTACATGTGTTGAAAATATTCCTTTCAAAAAAAAATTCCAAAAAATTCACAAATTGCTTTGGTTGGAAAAAGGAAAAAAGATTCCATTTAAACTATTTAGTAAAAAATTTACATTCGTTAAAATAACTCTGAAAAATTGTAGAATAATAGTAAAAAATATTTTGGAATTTTTTTTAATAAACAAGGAAATGGAATTAAAATATTCCTCAATAGATTCACATATATAAACAATCCTAAATAATAATGATATTATGAAAATAACCCCTATATTAGGTACGATTTCATTTGTACATATAATAAAATACAAAATAATGTATTAATGAGTTTTAGTAATTTCTTCCATAATCATATAAAAACTTATGATAACATATATAATCATAGTTTATCAATATATCACCAGTTTGTTAATAATATCTCATTATTACCCTTCTTTCAGGTGCAAACTACTTCATTATCGTATGCATGTTTTGTTATATAAGTCCCAGTTATTGTGAGTTGAATATAGTTACATCATCTATATAGTTATTTCAAGGTGATATATATTATATTTATTCATAATATACATTTATATAATCAATATTTATTGGTTAACAAGCGAAATTAATCATATCGTGTCGTGTAGATAGTTGACCATACGTACACACAAGCAATGGTATCACTACCCTAATTATAAAAGAGTAAGGAAGTTGAAAGTGTATATATTTTTAAATAATTAATATTATTTTATAATACTTATATATATATATATATTATCTATAATTAGACCCCTCAATATAAAAGTGGTGATGAAAAATGATAACAAAATGATGTGTAGTTGACAAGTCATACTTACTCACACATGGTGCTTTCATTTTTCATAAGATGAAAAAGGGGAATATTGATATTTTATATTAATAAAAAGATATAATAATATTGTTTATACTTGATTTATTACATTATAATTTAAATTTCATATTAAGATTAAGTATAAGAAAAATTCTCTTGAAAGAGTTGGTAAAGTGGATTACCTCTTCTTTGGAGAACATCCTTTAGATATCCTTTTAGGAATAATGGAGTTGGTTTTTTGAGAAGAAAATATCCACTAGAATGTGTCTATGTATTTTTATAAGGAAATTTGAAGGAAATTATCTATAGTGAGGGCACAATGTGATGTGAATATGTGAGAGAGGGGATGCACTTTTATAACTGATGTATGGGGCACTTGGAATTTTCTCAAAAGGATAATTGATAATAAATTAAATACCAACCCAAATACTTATAAAATGTAATGGAATTTCATATAAAATGAGATAGTATTGTAATATAATGAGACAATATATTTTTAACAACTTTTAGTATTATTATAAAACATATCATTATAATTAACCATTGGTTGGCCTATTTATATTTAACTACGACATCATGTTTTTCTAAAATAAAAGGATGCAATTATTACATATTTGATGTAAATTAGACCATATATGAACAATTTATAACATTATGGGCCAAAACATACTTATTTTTTATTTTTAATGGTGTTTTATGATTTGAAAATAATTTAATAATATAATTTTTTAATAGAATATATGTTCTGTAAATTTTAACACTAGTCACTAAATGAAATTTTAATAATTTAAAGATAAATATTTCACATTGAAATAAATATTTCACATATATATAATATATAAAGGTAATATATAATTTTTTAACACATTAATTATCTGAGAGTATAGTTATTTTAATATTTCTAATAACTTTATTTTATATTTCCATTAATGAAATAATTAATACATAAGTATTGTGTAATTATTTACTATAATAATTTCATCACTAGAAATTAAAACTAAAATTACATTATGAATATAAATTTACTATATTCTAAAAATAATATTTATATTAGAATATATATTTTGGGTGGACCTATAATAGAAATGATATAATATTTAAAAACTGATGTGAAATCATTAAATGTTTATTAAATAAAATATTATAAACATCATAAAATCATTCAAGTGGCCTAAAAAGTGAAATATAATTTTATATAAATAAAAAATATATATTAATTTAATTATTTATATTTATATTCTTTCATAAAAAACCTTTTTCCTCATGTTGATACATAATGGATATTTGAGACAAACAAAGTAACATTTTGCTACCTTCTATATTTTAAATATTATATTAGTCATTTTCATGGACAAGATTCCATAAATAATTCAATTTTGGTAATTATATGTTAAGTGATGAATTATCTTAATCCTAAAATTTACATGTGTTAGGGACATTTTATAGTGATTATTATTTTATTGCTAACATAAATTAACAAAATTATCATATACCATGGTAAAAAAATTTACCTAGATAACTATTCATATTAAAAAAAGGTATATCCTCAATAAATTTAAACCTTATGAATTTAAATTTTGTGTAAATTTTTCGAAAATGAAAATCAAAATAAATTTAGAATTTAATTTATAATAAAACTGATAAAAAGCAATTAAAACTGGTTTTTAAAAAATGTCATTTTAAAACATAAATTGATTTATAATATATTATGAGATAAAATAATTTTTTATAAAAATAATTAGGTTATTTGAAATTGAAATGAACTGTTTAAAATTTAAAATTAATCTAAAACATGATTTTACAATTTAATGACTTTAGACAAATATATTGTTTTTAGTAAAGATGATGGTTTTAACTAATCATCTATACATGAAACATATAAAAAAATACCAAAAAATCAACAATAGTAAATTTTGATATATGAAATTCAAATAATAATTTTATTTTTTCAATTATATTTTGTAAAACATTCCAAAAATCTATTTAAAAAAGTTTCCCATCAAAAGGTTATAAAATAGGTTTTAGAAAAATAATTTTTTACGCATAAAAATGGATTTATTTTTGTATCTTTATAAGAAAAAAATAAGATAACTTTAAAAGATTATTCTAAACATATCATATATATATTTTATTAAGATAATCCATAAAAAATAATTTTATTATTTTTCAGGTATAAAACACACTTGGGCGTAATTAAATAGTTTTTCATCATAAGATTTACATTTAATTTAAAAGGGTTTAACATGTGCAAATCATACATTCGTAAGTTAGTTAATATTATTCATACCCACCAATGTAATGACTAGGTTATTATTGTATTTTTTCTAATTATAATAAAAAATGTTGTTTTTAAGAAACTCAGGCTGCATGCAATGTAGGAATGTCAGTGTTGTGTGTAATACAAGATTAACAGAGTGTAGCCTACAAATAAAGCTACAAAATAAATCATATTATTTGAAAAATATAATAAATTTCATGATGCTACAAACCATGTGAGATGTTCACACACTTTTTCTCACATATATTAATCCCAAAACCATAACCACTGCTAGTAGTTTCCTACCAACTTTTCTTCTTTGTGTTATAATCCATGTACCATGTAATTTTCCAAATTTATAGATCTAGCTAGTGCATTGTTGGTCGCACCTCTAGCAATAATTATAACATCACCCCTCTATAGAATCAAATAATGATCACCATCTGACCCTTTTCATCAACTAAAACTTATATTCTTCCCATGAATTTATTTGGAAAATGGTCCCATCTGCCGTTCTTCATTGCATGCCAAACATGGTGAAAAGAAGGTATCTACACCTTCTGATCCACTGGTTCTTCCATCATTACACCTTGTTCCTTTCATTCCATTCCCAGAATTACAATATCAGATAATAATGGAAAGAGATTCCTCATAAACAATCAAATCCATGGTATTTGGGTCAAACATGATCCATATTATAAATGCCTGCAATGAAGGTAGAATCAGGATAGATTTGAACAAAGTGAAATCATGAGGAACAATCCTCATTCAATTTTTGTGTTGACCTCGATTCATTTTGGTTATAATAAATAACGAAGAATATAATAACTAATAACAAAGAAAATTATCAAAATAAAAAACCCCACTATAATTTTGTACCATGATATGCTTGATTCTCATATCATTATTTTGGTTGACTGAATCAAGATCAACATGAAAAAATGGGGAAATAAAACAAAATAAAACAACGTCCAACCTTGGTGGTAGAACTGCACCATCTTTTGAGAATTTTTTTGAGGTGTTTTAACTTAACATAGATAGAAAAAGTTCTATTGTAGTGGGACGTAGAAGACAAAAAATTAAATGGTTATCTGATGGTGAGAGGAACACAACGTTCTATAACTCGCTTCATATAGTTTAGAAAGCCTACATACCACTATCTATTTTAAAAGATGGTGACAATCTCTTAGATAATGATGATGATATTTCTAGCCATATTTTCTCATAGTTTGAATCCATCTTTAATGGTCCTGATAATAACAAAGGCATTATACCAGAGGTCCTTAAGAAGGTGGTTAATAATGAGGATACCAATTACCTTCTAATCATACCTCCTCATCTTGAATTTAAATACACAGTCTTTTTTTAGAGTCCTGATAGTGCTCCTGGTCATGATATTTTTTTAATAATGGTATCATTCTACATTATTGGGACGTTATCCAATTGGATGTTGGTAAACTGGTTCAATCTTTTTTCTCTAATATTACCCTCTCTCATGGTTTTAATGTTCAATTTCTTTATTTGATTCCTAATGTGGAAGATGTTTGTAAGATCTACCTATATAGACCCATTTCACTCATTAACACCCTTTATAAAATCATCACCAAAATAATTTCTAATAGACATTCAACTATCACACAGAAAAGTTTCTCCTAGAACCAATTTGGGTTTATTAATGGTATATCCATACAGGACTATATTTTACTTGACTCTATATGAATTAATAATCTAAAAAAATTAATATAGGGGGTAATATTTCCAATAAACATGACATTAAAAAAGAATTTGATACCATGGAATGGATATTAATCTTCATGGTTCTTCAAGGCTTTGGTATTAGTGATTCATTTATTACTATAGTCAATAACCTTATCAATTCGGCCTCTATTTCCATCTTCGTCAACGGCTCTCCCAAGGGCTTTTTTAAATGCATCAAAGGTTCAAGGAAAGGTGATCCCTTATCTTCTATTCTTTCCTACATTATGTAATATTACATTAGTCACCTCCTCACCGATATTGTAGATCAGACCAAACTCAAGCCCCTTAATGTTTCTGGGAATGTTAACTACACCACCCATCTCCTTTATATTGATGATATTATCCGTTTTTACAAGTAGATAAAAGAAATTTTTGAAACCTCTAAATGATCTCTCTCATTATGAAGAGGTTTATAGTCAAGCCATCAGTTGGAACATATCATTCATCTTCTTCAAGAAAAACGTCCCTCCAACCAGGAAATGTACTATTATTAATGACTTAAGAATTAAATTAGGATATTTTCCTTTTCATTTTCTTCCGGTTCCCATTTTTTGGGGAAGACCCAAGTCCTCACATTTTCAACAATAATTGACCATGTTTTTAACAAAAGTTTTTTGTAGAAAGGTAAATCCATCTCTATGGAAAGTAGAATATACCTTGTAAAATCCACTGTGTTTTCTAAAATAGTCTACTCCATGATATATTAGAAATGGACCAGTTGGATTTAAAAAAAAATGAATACCTCTAATAAAAATTTTATTTGGAATGGTATCACGTTGGAGAAAAAACTTGTGACCATCCCTAGGTCGACCAGCTAAAAATCTATTCAAAACGATGGGATTGTTATAGAAAATCTTCATCTCTTTAATGAGGATCTTTAATATAGACTCACATGGAACCTTCTTTACAATAATTCAGATTATTTTCCATTATCAAAAATAGATTCCTCAAAATACTAAAAGTGAAAAATAAAATTTTTTCAGCTCCTCTATCGGGACATCTATTTAAAAATATTTTCCCAACATTATGAACAAATCCAGATAGATTGCTACTAGGGATTCCTCAATTAATTTCTTATTTGATAAATGGACTGGAACCCCTTTAATTTCTCTGATTTAATATGGTAAAATCTTGGAAAGCACCAGATAATCAATTATAGATATGATAAATTCTCAAAATGACCATCTACCTCAAGCCATTATGCATGTCATAAATAAATACCATTTTTCAAACACTGATGACTAATTAATTTGGTAACCTGCACACAATGGAATGATTAATTTAAAAAACTTTTATACTAATTTTTCTACAACTCTAAAAGTGATTTTGGTTGGATAAATCTCTTTGACAAACACTGGATAAAACCCTAAATATTAACTCTTATTGGGAGCCTTTCTCACAATATAGTTCTCATAGATGGATGCCTTCAATTTTTTGGTATTCAACTTTTCTCAAAATATAGAAAATGAAATCAAGACAGAGAATAAACTAATAACATATTCTGTTCTTGTGATACTTCATATTCTCTATGGAACTATATTGTTAACATCCTTTACTAAAAATGTTGATTCTTGACTCTTTCAACACTCAATTAAAGAGATGTACGGAAATGGAAAATTCTCAAGAAATTAAGAACCTATTCATTGATGGTGTTTCTGAGCTACATCACGTGATACATTATGATAGAAATTCATATGAATAGGAGACCAAATTTCTCCAAGTATCTACATTCTTATGAAGAACATTTTTAGAAGGATCATAAATAGGGAAATATTTATTGGTCGTTTACTTTCTTTCAGAAGGAAAAGGAACCTTCCACACATTTCCCATCTGATTTTTGCAAATGACAAAATTATCTTCTTGAATACAGGGAAGAGATATACCATGGTGATCAAGAGTATCCTCAAGGAGTACTATTACATGAGCATCCATTTTATCAATAATTCCAGAAGCAACCTATACATTTCCAACAAGTGTGCATCTAGTCAGGTTGCTGCCCTGTGTAGTAGAATGGACATGCAACCCAGATCATTTCATATGGAATACCTGGGATCTCCAATATCCTCAGGAGGGTTGTGCATTCGAGACTTTGATCAGGTGGTGATAAAGATCATGGTCCGTGTTCTTAACTTAAGAAAACACGTTTTATCCTTTGGGGGTGTATCTCTCTCATTAACAGCATTCTGGCTTCCCTCCAAGTGCATGCAATTCCTTCAACGTCAGTGCCAAAATGGGTTATCAATTCTATTGATAGGGTCTTAACTAGATTTCTTTGGGGTTCTCTATCGGAAGGGGAGAGGAATTGGGTCTCTTGGGACCGAATGGCCTGGCATATTCATGAGTGGGGAATCAATTTCAAAAGCATCAAGAGTACTATACAGTGCATTCTTGGAATGATTGATTGGGAGATTGTAGAGAATCAGACCCTATGGTGCAGGATCATGCAACTAAGCCACAACAGTTTTATTGAAAATGGAAGCGTCCAAGGATCAACCTTATGACATTTTATTTTCCCCTGGTCTCAGGGCTTCATCAATACTTTTTCTAGATCATGGGTGCTAACAACATATCCTTCTAGAAAAGCAACTGGGTAGGTTCCATGATTGGTTTCCCAAGGTTCCTAGGTCCTTTTATTACTTTCATGGAGGCAATATCATACCCAAATATCATTAATGATGTCCTGGATAAGACCTAGAAAGTTATTTTTGAACCCGTCCATATCAATTTAGAGCCGGAAACATGTGTGTTCACTCTATCCAATTTTGGGAAGTTCTCCACAAAAAAACTACTTTAAGATTTCCACTTCTTAGGCACAACTGGACAACCGGAATAATATACTATGATACAACAGAATTCCAGCCGAGTACAATTTCATGGTCTGGAGATTAAGGAACTCGGCGATCCCCTCTGATGTGACCATCCTGAAAATGGTAATTATCTATGAATCATAGTGTTAGTGCTGTAACAACAAGAACTAGGAGAGCACAAATCATATTTTCTTTGAGGAAGAGAAGGCTAAAGAGGTGTGGCTGTGTTTTGGCATTTTTATAGTGGTCTCTTGTAGTGATCTTTGATAATTGTCATTCTTTGAGAGGTAGTTCCAGGGAATACCAGATAAATGTTTGGAGAGAATGGAAGGTTTTGTGGTCCTCAGTGCTTGGTGTTGGTTCCTCTGGAAGGTCCTCAACAAGGTGAAACATGGAGGGATTAAATCCACTCGGAGGGCCATAATTGTTAGAATAAAATTCCTACTGGTAGATATAGTATCTCTACTCAAGAACTAGGGGGAGTCCCCCTCCCTAATGATGTTGCAGGTTGGACCCGACATGGATCCTCCCTTAGATAGAATGTAGGGGAAAGGGGTAAGATGGAGTCTTCTAGGAAATGGTTTGAAGAAAAACACAGATGGATATGGCATCTCAGGTACCATGCGAGGAGGAGGAGTAGTTCGTAATTCAAGAGGGAGTGTGATCCTTGCATTCACGGCCCACATCAGTAATGGAAAAGATATTCAGGAGGAGGCCAAGGCTCTCTTCACTAGGCTCAATCTATGTAATCAGAAAAATATTGAAATCTACCATGTGGAAACTGACTCGAGGGTCATCCTGACTCCATGCTAAATAGTGGTTCCACCCCATGGTTTGTTATGTACACCATAAAGAGATGCAAAGAGCTCCTAAGGTGAAACATTCAAGTTACACATACATGGAGAGAGGGTAATAAATTCATGGACTACCTTGCCTCTCTTGATATCCCTAGCTCCAATATCACCTACATTCACAATGCCACCTCCCTAAAGCCTGAGGGTGTAAATCTAATTCATGGGGACGCCCTTGGTCTTTACTATTTTAGACCCCCAATTCCTCGAGTTTCTTTCTTCTGAGGATCATTGGTCATTTTTTGTACGTCATTGAATATATATTAATGATGATGATGATGATGAAAACTACTCGCTCAATCATAATGAAGATTGGATGTGGATCCTTACTGACATACATGAAGCTACATAGATGCAAATGGGTCACTATAATAACACTGTGAATGACATCACAATTTGGTGACATCTTCGGATTAAGGGAACATTTTGTCAACCGATCTGCACCTTCCATGTGTTTTGGCATGATCTATTTCATGGTTGGATTAAATTTAATGTGTATGGTTCCTCCAAAGATAATCTAGGCTCCGTGGGTTGTGGTTCTATCTCTAGGAATTATCATGAAAAGATCCTCAGATGTGTTCTTAGTACATGAGTCCTTGCCTCTTCTATGGAGTCTTAAATGATGAGTATGATACATGTTTTTTATTTTGAAAGGAGACATGGTTGGAGAAATATCTATATTTAATGTTATTCATCCACCATTTTTAAGCAATATGGAATGGTGTTACACACCTTGAGTGGCTGATTACTACCCGTTGGATGGATTTCACCCACTCACTTCGTGACATCAACTACACTATAACTCATATTTATCATGAAGCTAATATAGTTTCTTATTTCATTTATAATAAGGGAGTAAATTTGGATATTAAATGGCTTGATGATCTCCCTTCGTATTTTCTACCTCTTCATGAGAAGTATTGTATTATGATTCGGTACTTTAGACTTATGTAATCTTTTCTTTGTTTTTATAAAATTTGTGCCCTAGTATTTTTTTCCTTGGCACCACCAAAACAAATTCACTCAGAGGGTTCTTTAATAGCTCCAGGGTTATGCAGATAACCCTGGAATTCCATCATAACCATATTATTAAATAATAATTTAGGTCACTACATCAATGGATTTATTAAAATAATTTTATATAATAATTTTATTCAATTTTATTTCTGTGTAGTATTTTCCAAAAACATCCCACACTGATAAATTTTATGTCATTACTTGGGTAAAACCCATATTTTATACTCAATGGTTCCCTATTATCTCTAATCCAAATATTTATTTGGAAGTTATTACTATTTTTTAGGAAAAATAATAGCATGTGCTGTTAATTATATTTAATATTTATTAAATATTTATTTTGTACACACCATGTAACACCCGAGACTTTTATGTGAAATATTTTGTTTTTATGTTATATAAAACATCAAAGGAATCTTTCACTAACACTAGCTTGGCTTTCTTTACATGCAACCGCGGCCTTCCTCGATAGCTTGTGTCGTACAGAATACCGAGTTTCACTAAATAATTATATGCTATTAATATATTATTAAAACTAGACGTTATGAATAGTAATAACCAATTTTTTAAATTTTATAAATTTTATTGTTCAAAATGGACTTCATTTTTGGATTCATAATATTGAAATTAGCCTAGGGTGAAATTTTGGTATTTTTCAGAAAACTTTAATTTTTTGATGAATAGTGAAACCACTAAGTGGTAGTTAAAAAAAATGAATTTTTCATAAAACATAATTTTACCGCTTCTGTGAGTGGATTTTCAAAAATCCGAGAGACACGGTTAATATCATGGACAAAAATTTGGTTCAATGAGATGAAAATAATTTTTGGTGAATAGTAACTTTTTACTTTTTTTACCACGGTTAAAAGTAAATAGGGTAATTAAGGGTAAAAATGATATTATTATTACCCTAAAACATGTACTAATTCAATTGGACAAGTGTAATTCAACCAAAAACAACCTTAGTAATAAAATATGACCATTTAGGCCCACTTGGATTAGATTAGGACATTTATTATTAATTTATTTAAAGAAGGGTTAAAATAGTTAAAATCAATGTTTAATAAGTAAATAATTTTTAATATGGGGTTATACATAAGATAAATTCGACTATAAATATTAATTAGAAAGCTAAAAAGATTTCCTACATAATCATAATTTATTTGTTATTTTTAGACCTTAAATAATTTAATTTATTTAGGACACAACGATGATGCAGTAATTATCTTATTAATGAAATATTGACATAATTGATGTTATAAATACCCAAATAAATATAATTTGAGACTTTTTATGAACTAAACTAATTTTATAGATTAATATAACATATTAGGATTGATTTAATTAACTTTGGTCGAAGTAATCATTCTGTTATGAGTTTCAAAAAAATCAACTATTGAATAGTGTCAAAATTGACATAAAATAGTTTTTAAAACAAATATTATATTATTAATTGTTATTTTATTCCTAAAAATCTAAGGTTCTAAAAATTGACTTAGATAAGGTTATATATATTAATAAAACACAGCTTGGGGGTCTCTTGGATGTATATGGTATGTTTATTAACTATATAATATAAAAATACAAAGTGACATGGTAAATGTCAATCTAATTAACTAAGAGTTAAAACTAAAAGATAAGGTTAATATAATGGCCTAAAAATGTCTAAATTCTATTGTATGAGTGGATTTCGACCAACCCCCACCTTATATTAGGAATAACTCAATTTGGAGCTATTCAAAACTGAACATTACTTTATAATAAAAAAATATTTTTAGTTATTCCAAAGGTGCCCCTCTCCTCCCTTATAAAAGGGCACCTCCTCCCCCTGTTCCTCACACCACTTTGAGCCATCAAGATCGGCAAACCCATGCCAATTGCTTCTCTCCACTTCCGTAGAAACATCCTAGAGGTTCTGGTCTTCTTTAAAGACCTATTTTAGTACCCTAAAAGGAGGTCTCAAAGAAGTACTTCAAAGAAGAGGTAATGTCTGTTACCAATTCTTTCATCTTTATTTCTTCTTCCACTTCTTCTTCTTAGGTTGTTTCATTATGAAGTAATAACATCAGTATCACTTATATACTAACATGTTATTATAATTATTAAACAAACTTATTTCACCAACTATCTATCCTATGAAAAACGAAATCACCGCACATGCGTACGTACGGAATACCGTCTCCATGCCGTGGTGTAATCTATTTTCCACCACCACCTTACATGGATGGGTATAATGGTGTACATAATAACTATATATGATTATTGTAAAGTGATATTGATTCTGAAATAGTATACATACACTCCAATACAATTCCACGATCATGAGAACGATATCATCGCTCGTGCGTACGTATGGACTACCATCTCCATGACGCGATGAGATTCATTCTCCACGTTAACCATTCATGAATGATTATAAAGTATATATAATAAGTAATAATGAAATATGTGACATAATAATGATTCTGGATTTATGTGTATATATATGTATGTCATCTACTTAATTCCATTCAACTCAATAAGGTAAAGAAAACAGCGTTCATGCGTACGAACGGCCTACCGTCTCCATGAACGGTGTATTTCTTTCGATTTTATGATCTATTATATATATATATATATTATGAATATATATTTTATATAAATCATGTTTTATTATATGTAATTAAGTAATCATGATCTATGTAATCATATGAATAATTACAAGTCAAAACACGGATGACAAATGAAACGATTTTACCCAAAACACCATTTAACATGGAATTTACAGAAGAACGGGTAATATAAAGCCATAAGTGAACCATATATGATATCATAACAATGAGTATGATTCTGGAATAAGTCAATGACATTATTTAAATCATTATACAGGAGGTTCGGACACATACGAAGCAAATCGGACCTAAGGTAATGGAAAATATCACAATCTCATTTTTATCCGAAGTTGTTTATACTTTGAAATTTACTGGGGTGTATTTTATCATCCACATTCATGTTTCCTTAATATGTAATATTTATATCCTTATAAAATATTTTATATTCAATTTTACCCTTCGAAGAGTATTTAGTAAAAGATATGAAAGGAATCTTTTGTCATTTTTTGTACGAGGTACTTTTTGACTTTTCCGACAAAAGTACGAAGAATGTTTTTTTAACTTATACAGCATGAATGGATTTTGAAAAAAAAATTCCAAGAAGCTTCCTTTACAAGTTTTCAAGTTTATTTTTAATCAATTTGTTTTATTTTATAATTGTACGACATGTTAAAAAAGGAAAAGTGTTTTTGATGCAGAAAGGATATTTTCCTCAAGAATGGAGTTCAAGTGTTTTATCAAAATTATTTTCCATATAAGATAATAAAGGGTTCTATTTTTATCCCTATTATTACATTGATTTGATTATGTTGTGATGGAATTATATTTTTATGAATTCTTTTATCTTATATAAATTGTTTTATGATGTCACGGTGTTTAAGATTCCCATTTTTATTACATGGGTTATGCTATGATGTATGGTTTTCTGATTTTGTGGAACACATAAGAATGGTATCATTATGAGATGGGTGGGACCTGTATCTCCCTCCAATGAATTGGGTAAGGATTTTATATCTCATGAGATAGACATGGCTGGAATGGTAGGTTATACCGGTTCAGTGAAACAGGACTGAAACGAGGGTGACTCAGTTCAGAAATGGACTTTGTCCACTAAGATAATCTTGGCAATGAGTCTTGACTAATAAGATATGATTCTATATTATTATGTGTGTATGCCACAAAGTTTCATGTTTTAAGTTATGATTATTGAGATTTCATTTCACTACTATGATTTATCCCATGTTATGAAATTATGCTCTCTTTTGAAGGTTAAGATTTCCAAAATGTTATGTTCTTATAAAAATGTTGTGATTGATATTTATTTTGTTTACCCTTACTGAGAATTTGAGCTCACCCTTTTATGTTTTCTTTTCCCTAGGATATAGATAATGGTTTTAGTTAAAAAAAGGAAGATCTTTAAGGGAGATGTTGAAGATCATTCACCACGATTAGAAGATTATATTCCAAGTTTCAATGACACTAAACTATTAAGATCCTTGTGTGTGTGTTTTTTTATTTACTAAGTATTCCGCAAAAGTAATGTAATTCCCATGTACATCAAGCTTCGGGTCTCTACAGTTGGTATTAGAGGAAAGGTTTAGTCAACCTTTGGAAACTAGGATGCAAAAACTTTAGTGAGATCCCTAGAGATATTTCTAAGATATGTCTAGGGATGTCCCTAAGGATAAGTATACGTATAGGATACAGTCCTATATCTATGGTAACGATCATAGAATTTAACCTAATATATTGAGGATACTCCCCCTTTATTATGTTGTTTTCCCTAGCATTTTTTTCCTCTCACACTATTCTTTTTGGGTTTTAGACGATGACTGGAACCCGATGGAACCGTGTTGATCAATGCAATGGACAATGCGATGATTGTCCTCCTGAACAAACAAATGTTATGGGAGATGGAGTGAAAAATCTTATTTCTATACTTACACAAGCTATGAATCATTCTGTACTTCCAAATGAGTAGTGAGGGGAACAATATTCTATTGGGTCCTTCATGAGGCAACGTCCACCTTCTTTTAGTGGGTCTTCTGATCCACTTGTTGCTGAACAATGGATCAGTACTACTGAAAAGATATTTTAAGTTCTTCAATGTTCTGAACATGATAATGTCATCTTATCAGTATATCGTTTGGAAGGTGAAGCTGATCAATGGTGGAATCTTATCAAGAATACGAGGCAAAGAGATGAAATTGAGTCCATGGAATGGGACGAGTTGAAGAACTTATTTTTCAATAAGTACTTCCCTCGTATTCTTCAAACAAAGATGGAGAAGGAGTTTCTTGAACTAAAGAAAAAGGGTGATTAATCTATTGGTATATAAGAAGCAAATTTTACAAGGCTTTCAAGGTATGCATCTGGATTTATCATCCAACCTGAAAGTAAAGTTGATCGATTCTTCAGTGTCTTAAAACCAAATCTTCAAAGGGTATTAGCTATAAGAGACTTCATTAGCTATGAATAAATTGTGCGTTGTGCTATCAAGGTAGAAATGGAAGTTGTTGTTACTTATCCATCTCATAGTTATGACAAGAAACGAAAGATGGATTTCAAGGAGAAATCTCAGAATAATGGTGAAAAGAAGATGAATGTTTCCTCATGCTCAAAGTGTGGAAAGAATCATGGAGGAGATTGTCTTAAAGGGACTAGAAAATGTTTTAAGTGTGGAAAATAAGGTCATCGAGCATCTGAGTGTCGATGTAATGGAAAAAGGGTTTCTAATGATGTGAATAAATAAAATACTGCAGAGAACGCACCAACAACACTACAATTCTTCAAGTTCAAGGAAATGGGGCATTATGCTAATAAATGCCCTAATCCAAGGGTTAATGATGATCGACGTGAGCAACCACTTAAGGAAAAAGACAAAGGGAAGTCACATGCGATCACCATTGGCGATGTTGAATATGACAATGATGTGGTGGAATGATTAAGTGTTTATGTATTGGGATTCTAGAATAATGTTGTATATAGTATCATGGAATATTGGAATATTTATGTTTTGGTCTATTGTGGTTTTCAATAATTTTATGGCATTGTTAACCATGAAAAGTGATTGAAATATTTTTGGAAAGCAGATGATATGGGCTTAATGAAGGGATTAGGAGAAAATTAAATGTATTCATGAGCTCATGACTGATATAATGAAAAGGTTATATCATGGTTTGAGTATATAGAATTTTTTGGATTTTGGTATGTGGAAAGAGTTAACTTTTGACAGCATTCATGTTTTCACTAAGGTTTAATGGGTATTCATTTTTCAAGAGAATACATCATTAATGTATTCACATGATTGGAATGTGACCAACAAGATATATGGGGGATAAATGATGGTATTCACATGCTTGGTTGAGGACATTTCAAATAATCGTTTTCTTTATACTATGAGCTTGGACCGAAGTATTTTACATAAGCATTAAGATTGGAATGGATTATGTTAACCATAAGTTATTATTATTTAAGGATAGAACTTTTTTTGATATTATTTATGTGATGTTATAGTAATGTAGTTTTAGAAAAAGGACAACCTGTAGGATGTGCGATAGCCCATCGCGTCAGACAAGGCTGTGGGAATTGAACCCACAACCAAAGTACGACTGGCCTTTATCCCTTACCACTGGCCTACAGGATGTCCCTGTTTAGTAGAAACTAGTTTTATTATATTAAGCAGTATGATATATGAAGTATAAGTCCATTTTAGGAACCATATATCATTAATCTCACTATAGATGGACTTATGTATTTTTTGATAACTTTTCTAACCTTTTGTTTGAGACAGATGGAATGACCCATCATTCTATCACGTGATCATCTAACACATCACAAATGACAAATTCAACTTCATTTCTTTAAGTGATGAAGTGGAAATTGTCCAAAGAACGACAAACGGCGAGACTATACCAAAATTAGGAAAGTATTTCCTCTAATTTCATCAACTTTAGGGAAATGATCTTGAAAACCAAAAATGTTGTCCTAGTGCTCTTATATCTGATGAATCAGATGGTACCTTAGATCATCACAAATTTATGGCTTTGTGATTGCCGTCTTTTACATAGCCATGTTCTCTACCACTCTCCATCAGAACATGATGGTTAGATTTATCTTCCATATCCATATTTTCACCTATGTGGAAACCCAGTGATTAGTTTATTTGGGTAATCGTTAAATTTCATACTTTAGTTTTTAAAGCCATGTTTTGGTATTTCTTTTTACGATGTGGCTTTCTATTAAAGAAACTTTCGAGTAGTAAACCATTTATAACCCCGACGAATTTCGAGGGAGAAATACATTTTAAGGGGGGTAGAATGTAACACCCGATACTTTTATGTGAAATATTTTGTTTTTATGTTATATAAATCATCAAAGGAATCATCCACTAACACTGGCTTGGATTTCGTTACACCCAACAGTGGCCTTCCTCGATAGCTTGTGTCGTACGCAATACCGAGTTTCACCAAACAATGATATGCTATTAAAATATTATTAAAACTAGCCGTTCTGAATAGTAATAACAACTTTTTGAAATTTTATAAATTTTATTTTTCAAAATGGACTTCATTTTTGGATTCGTAATATTGAAATTAGCCTAGGGTGAAATTTTGGTATTTTTCTGAAAACCTTCAATTTTTGATGAATAGTGAAACCACTAAGTGGTAGTTAAAAAAACTGAATTTTTCATAAAAATTAATTTTAACGCTTCTATGAGTGGAATTTCGAAAATCCGAGAGACACGGTTAATATCAAGGACTAAAATGTGGTTCAATGAGATGAAAATAATTTTTGGTGAATAGTATTTTTTTACTTTTTTTTACCACGACTAAAAGTAAATAGGGTAATTAAGGGTAAAAATGATATTATTATTACCCTAACACATGTCCTAATTCTATTGGACAAGTTTAATTCGACCAAAAACAACCTTAGGAATAAAATATGACCGTTTAGGCCCACTTGGATTAGATTAGGACATTTATTATTAATTTATTTAAAGAAGGGTTAAAATAGTTAAAATCAATGTTTAATAAGTAAATCATTTTTAATATGGGGTTATACATAAGATAAATTCGACTATAAATATTCATTAGAAATTTAAAAAGCATTCCTACATAATGGTATTTTATTTGTAATTTTTAGACATTAAATAATTTAATTTATTTTTGACACAACGATGATGCAGTAATTATATTATTAATGAAATATTGACATAATTGATGTTATAAATACCCAAATAAATATAATTTGAGACTTTTTATGAACTAAGATAATTTTCAAGGTTAATATGAAATATTAGGATTGATTTAATTTACTTTGGTCGAAGTAATCATTCTGGTATGAGTTTCAAAAAAATCAACTATTGAATAGTGTCAAAATTGACATAAAGTAGTTTTTAAAACAAATATTATATTATTAATTGTTATTTTATTCCTAAAAATCTATGGTTCAGCTGATTGACATAGATAAGGTTATATATATTAATAAAACACAACTTGGGGGTCGCTTGGATGTATATGGTAAATTGATTAACTATATAATATAAAAATACAAAGTGACATAGTAAATGTCAATCTAGTTTTCTAAGAGTTAAAACTAAAAGATAAGGTTACTATAATGACCTAAACTTTTCTAAATTCTATTGGATGAGAGGATTTCGATCCATCCCCACCTTAGCTTCTAAATAACTCAATTTTTAGCTATTTAAAACCGAACATGACTTTACAATAAAATAATATTTTTAGTTATTCCAAAGGTGCCCCTCTCCTCCCTTATAAAAGGGCACCTCCTCCCCCTCTTCCTCACACCACTTTGAGCCTTCAAGCTCGGCCAAACCCTGCCAAATTTTTCTCTCCACTTACCTAGAAACATCCTAGAGGTTCTGGTCTTCTTCAAAGACATATTTTAGTGCCCTAAAAGGAGATCTCAAAGAAGTACTTCAAAGAAGAGGTAATGTCTGTTACCAATTCTTTCATCTTTATTTCTTCTTCCACATCTTCTTCTTAGGTTGTTTCATTATGAAGTAATAACATCAGTATCACTTATATACTGATATTTTTTTATAATTATGAAACAACCTTATTTCACCATCTATCCATCCTACGGAAAACGAAGTCACCGCGCGTGTGTACGTACGGAATACCGTCTCTACGCCGTGGTGTAATCTATTTTCCACCACCACCTTATTTGGATGGGTATAATGGTGTAAATAATAACTATATATTATTATTGTAAATTGATTTTGATTCTGAAATAGTATACATACACTCCAATACAATTCCACGATCATGAGAACGATATCATCGCTCGTGCGTACGTACGGACTACCGTCTCCACGACGCGATGAGATTCATTCTCCACGTTAACCATTCATGAATGATTATAAAATATATATAATAAGTAACAATGAAATATATGACATAATAATGATTCTAGATTTATGTTTATATATATTTATGTCATCTGCTTAATGCCATTCAACTCAATAAGAAAAAGAAAACAATGTTCATGCGTACGAACGGTCTACCGTCTCCATGAACGATGTATTTCTTTCCATTAACTAATCTATTATATATATATATATATTATGAATATATATTATATATAAATCATGTTTTATATTCTGGAATTAAGTAATCATGATCTAAGTAATCATATGAATAATTACAAGTCAAAACACGGATGACAAATGAAAAGATTTTACCCAAAACGCCCTTTAACATGGAATTTATAAAAGAACGGGTAATATAAATCCATAAGTGAACCATATATGATATTATAACAACGCTTATGATTCGGGAATAAGTCAATGACATTATTTAAATCATTATATAGGAGTTTCGGACCCATATGAAGCAAATCGGACCTAAGGTAAGCGAAAATATCACAATCTCATTTTTATCCGAGGTTGTTTATACTTTGAAATTTACTGGGGTGTATTTTATAATACACATCCATGTTTCCTTAATACGTAATATTTATATCCTTATAAAATAGTTTATATCCAATTTTACCCTTCGACGAGTTTTTAGTAAAAGATATGAAAGGAATCTTTTGTCGTTTTTCATACGCGGTACTTTTTGACTTTTCCGACAAAAGTACGAAGAATGTTTTTTTAACTTATACGGCATGAATGGATTATTAAAACATTATTTCAAAGAAGATTACTTTACAAGTTTTCAAGTTTATTTTTAATCAAATTCTTTTAGTTTATAATTGTACGACATGTTAAGAAAGGAAAAGTGTTTTTGAAGCATGAAGGATATTTTCCTCAAGAATGGAGTTCAAGTGTTTTATCAAAATTATTTTCCATCTAAGATAATAAACGGTTCTATTTTTATCCCTATTATTAAATCGATTTGATTATGTTGTGATGTAATTATATTTTTATGAATTCATTTATGTTATATAAATTGTTTTATGATGTCACGATGTTTAAGATTCCCATTTTTATTACATGGGTTATGCTATGATGTATGATTTTCTGATTTTGTGGCACACATAAGAATGGGATCATTATGAGATGGGTGGGACCTATATCTCCCTCCAATGAATTGGGTAAAGATTTTATATCTCATGAGATAGACATGGCTGGAATGGTACGTTATACAGGTTCAGTGAAACATGACTGAAATGAGGGTCACTCGGTTCAGAAATGGACTTTGTCCACTAAGATAGTCTTGGTAATGAGTCTTGACTAATAAGATATGATTCTCTATGATTATGTGTGTATGCCAAAAAGTTTCATGGTTTATGTTATGATTATTGGGATTTCATTTCACTACTATTATTTATCCCATGTTTTGAAATTATGATCTCATTTGCAGGTTAAGATTTCCAAAATGTTATGTTCTTATGAAAATGTTGTGATTGATATTTCTTTTGTTTACCCTTACTGAGCATTTGAGCTCACCCATTTATGTTTTCTTTTCCCCAGGATATAAAGAAAGGTTTTAGGTAAAAAAAAGGAAGATCTTTATGAGAGATGTTGAAGATGTTTCACCATGATTAGAAGATTATATTCTGAGTTTCCAAAGACACTAAACTATTACAATCCTTGTGTGTGTGTTTTTGTTATATACTAAGTATTATGCAAAAGTAAAGTAATGTCCATTTACGTCACGCTTCGGGTCTCTACACACCAAGCCTCAGAATCACATATATTCTCAGTGTCTAGTCTTAAAAATAATCCATAATATATAGATAAATAATTTATGGAAAATCTAAGTCATTAAATTATCACCACCTTTGGGATTTACAGCTCTAAATGAAAATAGAAGACCCTATATAATGATATGTCTCTACTAAGAAAATGTTTGAGCCTCATACCCGCAAGTTCTCTACTGAAGATTCATGTACATCCACCAAAAAGACACTAAATGTATCACTCAGCTCTGAAGGATCCTCTCATGCCTAACCTTGATCTCCATAGGGTACTCATCAAAGGAAAATATGTCCTCAAAGTTTAGATGACCCTAGTCGATAACATGCGATGGGTCATGCCCATACATCCATTTCTGCAACACATGGAAGACATTGTGTAACAGGTTTGAAAATGGTGGTAAATCAAAGAATTATACCACCTAATGAACTGTACTCAGTATCTGGAAGGGGTTAATGAATCTTTGAGTTAAAATTCCAACCTAGCCAAATATATGTAATCCATGTCGCGGTGAAAACCCTATGAACACATGGTCTATCTCCCTGATCTCCAAAGGCACACTTCATCTATCCTAGTTAGACATGGGACTGCTATGTGAAGAAATAATACACTCCATGATGAACATCACCATCATAATAGTGGCTGGAACTGAGTATGGTCCCATGTGATCCAATTATTCTAGTTCAGTTTAGAAAAGTGTTGACCTATAGGGTCTCTAATAAAAATAATCAAATGTTTCCATATAGATAGTCAAATTTTAGATGTTACTGTATGAAAACTCTACCAATGGTATATGATCTTCTCAAATATAGACAAATTCCATCCTGAAAGCTAGCAACATGTCTAGAACTGGAATGGTTCACTCAGTTTGGTTTTCAGTATGGGGAGAAACAATGTGCTCAACCCTAAATGAGTCACAAACATATTCATAAATACCTTCTATAACCGATATATTAGGTGATCATCATAATAAAAAATAATCATCGATGGATCTACATATAGTTGTAATGTGGCGTATCGGTCCCTCTACCAAGCTCTAAACTTAGTTAGCTATGAATTGAGCTAACTTGGTGAGTTAGTTTTTGATCACCAAGGTTGAATCGTGTCCCATGTAAATACATGTTATGCCATTCTTTAATACCATGGATTTCCCAAGGCAATTCCATTCAATCACCAAAAGGTGTTGAGATAAACCCATTTTTCCATGGTGATCATCCATCACATTTTGAAAAGCAAGGTATCGTGAAAAAAAATTAGACACTTCCATATTCATCCCAAGCCACCAAAACTGTTGTTGATGCTCTAGGGACATCATATCCACACCTGGATATACATCCAAGGGAGATTTTGTAACTCTATCAAAATTTCATTCCACAAAATCATAGGTGCCATCATGTGTCCTATGAAAAGAGAAACAAGTTTCCTAAATTCAAAAAATCCATCAGGATCATGTGAAGTGGATATCTGGGTACATAGGGTCTCAGAGTCATTATCCCTACGCCTTGCCTCCATAACTCACTACAGGAGTTTATTGGTAAAAACCATACACTTGAGGTAATTGTATTTATCTCCATTCATATTGGAGAAACAAAATGTGTCCAAATGCATTGAATCATCATTAAAAAACTAAAAACATGATCTCTTACTTTAATCATATGCTTCCATGGTCCCCTTCCATGGGTTATAGAAAATATTGAATTCATAATTCTAGAGGAACTCTACCCATCGCTGCTATCTAAATTTATGATCCTTATGAGATAAGATATATTTGATACACTTCTGATCAGATTAGATGATAAATCACATTCCGAAATGATATTGTCACCATATATTCTATGTTTTGACTACCATAAAAAACTTAATATTGTGGGTTTCATAGTTCTTCTCATGTGGTATCAAATGACATGATATATTATAAATCACTCCCTACATTTTCATCAAAACAATTCAAATCTGGATTCTTCAGGCATCACATAAACCTATATACTAAATGCCCACTACTAGAAATATCAGGATTAGATATCATTTCAATCTATACCTCAACTCCTAAAAATACTATGGAAACCTCTTTTTACACACCAATGTATTCCATGTTCGAATAAAAGCTATCATGGGTGTTGCTATCCAAGATAAATCAAGTATGAACCTCTTGTAATAGCCTTATAACCCAACTAATCTTCTCCCCACTCACACGATTCTGGGTGGAAGCCAAGCTATCACAACCTCAACCATGTTCATGTCCACTACCAACCCATTTTCTAAGATAATGTGTCCCATAAATCGGACCTACTATATAAATAACTAAAACTTTTAGAGTGTACCATAAAGATTGTTCTCTCATAGTACATCTATAACCATCCAAAATTTCTCATCTTTTCCAACCCAGACATCGAGTACAAAAGGAAAATTTCGATGAATAATACCATTACCTAGTATAATATGGGTCAAAAGATCTAGTTAACGAGTTACAAGAACATTGGAAGAGAATTCTCTATTCCAAAGACATCGCCAAGTACTCGTTGTGACCGTATAAACATTTTAATGCCTTCTATTGTATATCCTCATCATGTATTTGCAACTAGTGATAACTTGACATGAGTTCAACATTAGAGACCCATCGTGACCCTCTGAACTAATCTAAGAGTTCATTGATCCTCAATACCTAATAATTGTTATTCAGGGTCACTTGGTTCAAGCATTTACAGTCCACACATAACCTTAATCTCCTGTCCACCTTCACGGAAAACAACACTAAGGAATCCCTAGATGAAACATTGGGTATAACAAATGCATTACTCAATAATTACACTAACTACACCCCCATGTCATGAAGATATTTAGTATACATCTAATATTAGAGAAAAAATATCAATGTCATCCATAAGTATATATCAATATAGGAATCTATCTCTTGGTAGGGAGGAAAGCCTTGAATATCCTTTCGAAAGATGTCCTCACAACCTTCAACCACTATAGGGAATGGAATACCCCTAACATCAACCAAAATAAGGGACATTTAATTCAAGTGGTGATTAATTAGATGGAAACTCCCATTCCGGATTCCATCCATCACATTGGTTTTCTTTTTACACACAATGGAAAACATGGTTCCATCACCGCTGACACACCACATCCTTCACCTAAAATAGTCTTTATATGCATGAACTATAGATAACTAGTACATACCTAATAGGTAAATATAAGGCCTCATAATTTATATAAACTGATAAAAACAGAGATATTATTCTCCAATATTTATGTCACATTATCAAAAATAAGATAGTGATCACTGAGTCATCTCTTGTTGGATTCTATAAGTGAAATGGTCTAGCCAAGGGCACAATAGAAATCTCTAAGGCTCATAGTATATAGGTATAAATAATTAAATTACTAGAACATGTGTATTTATAAACATTAACTATAGAATATAGGACAAAGATCATTCCTCAATTCATTGACAGAACCTCTGGGTTATAAGCCTCAACTACTAGAAGCGGCCCCTACACATGTCCTCTAGTACCACGAGCTTAGTGTGGACCAACTGGGGGGAGTGGTGGTAACAAGTGGAAGTTTATACCACCTCAAGATATTGTCCAAGACCCTCTTCCACATCCACTACCCTATAGAACTATTTGATCAATGAACTAAATCTTCCCCGGTAACACATACATAGACTCCCTGTTAGTTGTATGATGAGGCATACAATATCATGCATGGTTTCACTTATCATCATATGATTAACACCACCTCTCCCTTGGATTGATGGATCCATCTAGTGATACCAAAGCTATAGAACCTTTATCTTGGTACATCCTTATGAAATTTCTCTCATATCAGTGTCCTTGATATTGAAATCATCTCACTAATGGGAAAGACTCTACTCTTGATTACCCAATATCAGAAACCACTGGAGTTTTCTGCTCGACCAAGAAAATATCAAACACCAGGCTTATTCTATCACCGCGAAAAAAATAGGAATTCATAAAGTGATAAAAAATTATCTCATTTATCTAATAAGTCCCCACTTTAAGGTCTATGACAAGAAGAATTAATCACGAACCATATCCATAGGCTATATAGAGGGGCTGTAAACATTGATGGATACTCAACTACTATAGTTCTGAATTGACGAAGATGTATATTCTCCTAAATACATACATCCCTCAGCAATGTTTTCTGTAATTGCTCTCTAAATATTTACTTAGACACTAAATATTTAATAATCAGCTTATCATATGACTGGGTCACAAAACCCAACCATTGTCCTCTAGATACATGAAGAAAGATCACTACCAAGACAACCATCTATTAAGATGGTGTCTTGAATAGATGGAAAACACAAATAACCATCTTCTGCTAGTCCCCATATAATATTGGATTGAGATAACCTATAATACTATGTGGTGAATGTATTTGAAACTCACGAAGTGTACATTACTACTCACATCATCTATTGGTACTACAGGAACCACCTCCTTCTCTTTAGGTGGTGGTATAGATTATACACCCCCTTGAGGTCACATATCTAGAACCAGTCCATGTATTGATGCCTCATTACTAAGGGTACCATCCTTGTGATATTGAAATTGAATCTCATCAAGAAAATGTCATGGAGGAATCCTGAATGTAAACAAGATATACCATGATCAATGAGTATATCTAGGGAGAGGTCTCAACAAGGATATGGAAAACAAAATCCATTTCTATATGATTAATTTACAATTTTTCCCAATTTTTTTTATCATTTACCGAGTTGAATGGATGATGATTAACATCTTGGAGTATTGATACATCAGCTGCTGTAACAACATTGGATTCCTTATCTTGAAAGATAAATATGATCCTTTAACATTGTTGCACTAAAAAAACCTCAGAAAGTCTGGTCCAAAGGTATGAAATCCTCATATGATAATACTATGTCATGAACTATCCTAATGCAGCCTATTTCATGACTTTCAAATCCAATCGCCATTAGGATAGGGGATGGAGACTAGTGTCATGTAGGCATGTCACAAACATGTGAGGCCTTATCCTAAGTACTTATAAACACACACATATGTTCTAGTCCAAACAATGTTGAAATGTAAAACAAATAAACAAACATGAATGAAGAGATCTAACTCACACAATAAGAGTACAACAGGAAGGAAAGAAAACATTTGAAAATACAGTACAACCACAAAGATTATGAATATAAGTCAAACCTAAATGTAACTAGGGACTAATATTGGGATAAAATAGAAACAAATCTCATTATGTCTAGTCTTACTATGAACTATCTGGTCATGGTTCATTTGAAACTATGTAAAAAAGTTTGTTGTCTGCACATGACATGACATAAGAGTGAAATGCCCATGTAGTGACTCCTATTACAACTACTAGTACGACACCGTGAAACCAAAAATCATTCAATAAAATATTAATATTAATTTATACACTTTTTTGTGTCTAAAATTAATATTACCTGAAAATCTAGATTTACCCTCCATTAACATAAAGTCTCAAGGTAATGTCAAAACTGTAATGCTAGAATGGGATTAAAACTCAAAATTTACACAATTCACTTATATAGGTGAACAAACTATATGACTCAGATACCAATGATATCTTCTGTCTGAGAGATATTTCTCATCAGGTATCATAATTA
Source organism: Viscum album (assembly GCA_963277665.1). Classification (NCBI taxonomy): domain Eukaryota; kingdom Viridiplantae; phylum Streptophyta; class Magnoliopsida; order Santalales; family Viscaceae; genus Viscum; species Viscum album. The sequence continues at coordinate 1,178,678,758 of OY728139.1, forward strand.
CAAGTATTTTCCTGATTTTGGAAGAGAATTGAAACAAATATGAGGATCACTCCCAATTCAATAGATAATAGAAAGAACTCAATCAGAATTAACCTTCTAAATAGAGGATTCATTCCCACACAATGCTGTCCAATCAAGTTAAAATAACTCACCATATGGAAAGATGATGATAGAATATCTCATTCCAGACCACAAATAAGTATTGCAAAAAATATATCCAATAATTCTTGTTGAAGGGATCATTTTTATATGCATAGAAGAGAACTCTATACTAACCCTAACAGAAAAAAAATATGAAACTCAAACTAAAGAAACCTATCCAAGATATATCAGATAACAGATCAAATCCAACATTTATAGAGTACAAGACATGTAGTAGGGTACACACCATGTCACTTTGACCCCGAGTCTTTCCCTTATAAATGGAACGTGTTTATGTCTGTGTAGAAGTACACAACATGATACTTCCCATGCACTCCTGTCTATTTTCCATTACATGTATTATCCAATTTATTCCCAACCAGGATGTGTTTGTTTAGTAGTACATGGTGTTCTCGTTCCCATGAAATCCAACCCAAGACTCTATACCCACCAAGGAACATGTTTTTCCTCCAGGTAGGGGTCACATGCCATGTGACAAGGCCATGCACTATGTGATACATATCATTAACACAAACCCCTAGACACTAAAAGGAGGTTCCCACACACTGTGTAAATTTTCATGTATCTCATAATTATCCTGATTCCCAAATTGTGGTCATGCATATATGGACAATCCATTGGCCATAATTCCAGCCTCGTCCCACACCGAAAAACATAGAGGATATTCATAAAAAAAAATTCACCATTGAACATCTGGATTCATCCGTTGAATCCATTTATAAAATGGTCATGTATATTGTTTTTAATTTCATGTTTCGGAAAAAAATGGGTATCTACACCATTCAATTCACTAATTCTTCCATTTTCACACCACCATTATGTCTTATTGATCCAAAATCAACTATATCAATTCATTTCCCAATGAATCTGGTGAAAAACATTTGATTACGTAGTATTTGTGTTGAACCACTGTCCTAATGAATAATGCATGTTTTGAATGTAGAAACGAGGGAGAAAATCACAAAGTACTACCATGAGGAATATACATTGGTAGATTCTCATTTCGACCTCAATTTATTTCTATTAAAATGAAAAATGAAGAAAAAATATTTAATCATAAAAAAATACCACAAATAGAAACCCATAAATTATATCATCCCTCAATACACATGATACGAGGAACAGTCTATTTATTAAATGATCCGTGTTCATCAAAAAATCATAATATTCAAAGAAATATAAATCAAACAATGTAATTCCTCGATATAATTCAATCATCAATGATGAACGTGCCTATGTCATTGTCAATGGTGAGATATCATAATCCCATTTCAAAAAGATCACTGATCATCGATTCATTGGATGTTCACCTGAGATAAATTATCCAAAATTTTATCCAGGGGTTCTTCAATAGCTCTAGGGTTATGTGGATGACCCTGTAATTTCTTCATAACCATATTACAGTAGAAAACTTTAGTTTATTTCCTAAATTTATTAATTTAAATACATTTATATAATTATTTTATTCATTTTTATGCCCGTGAAGACTTTTCCACAAATGTCCCATGTCGAGAAAGGTTATGTCAAGCCATGAGAAAAACCTATATTCTGAACTCAACAGTTCTATTAGATGTCCAATATTTGGCCATGTTTAGCTTTTATTCATAGTTGTTTATGAAAAATAAATCAAAATTCGATTTAATATATTTAATATATTTCTAACATTTATTCCCGGAACACCGAGATTCATAATCAGAATATTTTATAGTTCATGATCTCAAAAACAATCCCTAAAATACCAAAGAACAGTAATGTAAAATCCATGTCAGTACACTAATACTACACGAGATAACTTGGGTATGTACATAAGAATGTGATGAAATATAAATCCAAAAAAATGAATAACCAATGAATAAAATGATGATAGTAATACAAGTGATTTAAGAAAAATATCATGGATACAAAAACGTGTAATAATTATAAAAAAGAACATTAAATAACAGTGTATGTTTATAAAATTAATGACATATATTAATGATATATCAATATAAAACATGATATCATAAGCATAAGTTATGGATAACCACTAAGAAATAATATCATGGTGTATAATGCTTAACTAACAATTCACAATACATGGTTTCTATTGAGATAAAAACATTTACCAATGAATTGGAATGTAATATATTTCTTTTCCCACCTATTTCCTTCCTATTATGTATATGCATTTGTGATCAATATAGATTATATGTCATTAAGTGTTTTTTAAAAATATTGATCAATAATTATGTAGTGTTTAATACGTACATGGATGTACCAAATCATTAAAGGATAGGTACATCTTGGAAAATACCCTTGATTAGAAATGGGGATGGGTATTCAAAAAAACATATTTCCAGGGAAAATAATTGAATTATTTTCACAGTTTAACACATCTAATTAAATTGTAATGGATGTATTTAATTAGAGTGAATGGTGATTTCTAAATAATTTGGAATCATATGTACAATAAAGGGAAGATAAAAAACATATTTCAAAATGAACAACTGATGTAAAATGGATTAGTATATAAAAAATATGAATAAAAATAGAAGGGGAGATAATATATTAATCGAGAGGTTGCTTCTAAATAATTTTAAAATCTGGGTGGTATGGGATCCTGCTTATTATCCAAGAGACCAATGTTTAAAACTAGGTGGAGGTGAATTTCTAGGGACTGTAGCAGTACTGTATCAGTTACTGTACAAGGTACTGTTTGGCACTGTACCAGCCAAAACTATTCACCCAATTTGGGCCTCTGGGCCATTGGTTAGGGCTTATGGGTCTCATGGGCCTTCGGGCCATCAAAGACCTTTGAGCCATAGGGCCTTCAAGACACATGTACCATGGAGTATTCCAGTTCACCCCAAGCAGGCTCCAGAAGAGTATCAGAGCAACAAGAGTAGTGTTCACTAGAAGTAGAGCTAACTAGATTTGAAGAATGATAGGGTATGAAAACTTCCATCAGGACCAGGAACATTGCATATTTGTACAGGGAAATGCTAACCAATCTGAAATTCTTGTTGGGTATCTAGGATATCAATGATACAAAATTTTGGGAGCGACTATTTTAGTGGGTTAGGCCTACGGGTCATGTACTAGGCATGGTATGCCTTTGGCCCTTTAGGTCATGTATTGAAGATCATGTCGGGCCTTGTTCCATGGGCCTACGGTTCATGTATGGGTTCCCCTTCAACCAATAAAATGGGGACTATTCACAATAAAATAAAAACAAAAGGCCTTCGATCCATTCAGGAGGCTTCTAAATGATCTTGAAGAGATTATTAAGATCATGGTAAGACCTTAGGTGGGATTTAAAGAGGTAGTTGTGGAGGAACATCATGATCAATAGTTTCTTAGCGAAGATGAATTATTTTTTGGAGAAGTACTAATAGAAAAAGAGAGTTTAATTCATTATCAACAACTAATCATAAGCATTTCAATCTATTTTATAAAATACTAAAATTCAGAATCCATTAAATTGGTTTTAACCATGGTTTCTTCCAAAGTGTAGAGTTTTTAAATATTTCATTAGGAAATGAACTAAACCCTTTAAAATAAAACCTTTAATTATGTGAATGTGAGTCATGTTCATATGGAATTTATTTTAAAACATTAAAATGAAATATATTTCTTTGAGGATTTATTATGTGTTTGTAAAATTATTAAAATATCTACAAAAACACCTTATTTTTAATAATATATAATTTTTTAATGGATTTGTGTTATGTTATTATTTACATCAATTTTTCACTATTATGATGTCATCATACGTATAATATATTTATAGAAATTTAAAAAATATTTCCCAGAATGTAATTATCTCATAGTTTTCTTTAAAAACACTTTGGATAATTTCTATGTGATTGTTTCACTAGTAATATTTATTTTTAAAAAATATTTCCCTAACTATGAAAATTTAAATTTATGAATAAAAATTTAAAATTTTCTAGAAAAAGTTATTTTTATAATGAAAAAAACATTATGACCCTTATAAAAATTAAAAATCACATAATTAAATTATATTATCATTTACTTAAAATAAAAATTATTATATAATAACATACAATGAATATAAAAACAGTTTTAAAATTCTTCAATTTCTTTAATAATGTTTTTAAATTAATGTAAATATTTTCTAAAGGTATGTTTTGTTCTTTGTATGAAAATATATTTACTAACAAAATCATTATATAATAATAAAAATATATTAATATTTAAAGGGACACATATAATTATTATTTTATTAAAAAAGAAAATATAGATTTATAACTACAACTCTCTAGATACATTAACCCTTATAATACTAGTGTATGCCTTATGGTTACATGGTCTGATTATACTATATTCTTATGGTGGTTCGATAAAAATTGTTATAGATGTGATCTTGATATGATATAAATTCTCCCATATACAGTTTCAATTGTGTTTTAGTTATTGAATCTCAACTTTGTATTGGTCAAGGGAAAATACTAGTAATGAAATCTCGCTCAGAAGCTCTGATAATTTGTCATCACATGGTACAATCCTACAGGTCGAGGTCATCATGTCATCCATTTGTGTCAATAAGACTTTATCCTAACCCATTATATATAATAATCGTTATGGTATCTATTAAATAAAAATATTAGCTTGAAATATTATGAATAATGGACTTTTATTCTCAATATACAATTATAAATGAAATATTGTTTCTATGTTACCTATAACTAAATTACCTAATAATGATTTTTTATTAATAAGATAACTTTATTTATATATGTATGGGTCTTTACACTCTTCCCCCTTCAGAAATTTCTCCTTAGAAATTTCTTTTTGTACACTAATAGTGGTGAGGGGTCTTTTGTTTCATTACATCTTATAGTTACTAGGATTCCTCCTAAAACATGTGGTTCCTCTTTTGTAATTTGACCATGTGAGTTGCATAATTTTGTAGGAAATCTCCTATATGATCTATGATCTTTTCTAGACACTCATTATATATGTGATCATTCTCTAAATTCGCCCTCTAGTTTGAATACATTTGATGGATCTGGTATACACTTATTTTAGAGGGATATATTAAGCACATGATGTATTTGATATAGTTTAGGTGGTGGTGAAATTATGTAGGCCAATACTCTAGTGTTAACAAGGATCCTAAAGGGGATAATATTTCTAGGACTAAGCTTTATCTTCTTCCAAAACATCATGACATTCTTCGATGGTGATATATGAAGTACACATTTCTCTATGATCTCAAACTATAGGTATCATCGATCATTATATGTGTATTTTTTTTGCGGAATTTGAGTGGTTTTAATGTGATGATAAATTTTTTATCCTTTGATATCATCTATTTGAAAATATTATGTCCTATATACTTTATCTCTCAAACTTTGTACTAGTATGTTCAAATCCAGCAAATCCTCCTATATTGAACCTCATATGGTTCTATTTGAATGCTAAAAGAGATGTTGTTTTAATACGATAACACTACTAGGGGAAATTTTAGATCTTGAAATCATTTGAAATCCATTAAAAAATATCTCAACATATACTTTAGATATTTAATGGTTCATTAAGACTTCCAATCCTCATATAGTTGATAAAATGTATTGAAATTCGTATCAATATCCAATTTTTATTGAAGGTATATCTTGAATAATCATGTTAAATGTTCATATCAAATAGATAAAAAGGATATATTTAATACATTAATCCTTACAATTTCTATTATGAAAATCATAGAGAGTCAGGAATGAGATAATTATTCCTTAATAGAAATTAAATGAGATGGATTTCTAATCTTATGAACTAAATCCAAATGTAATAATTTAAATTAGATGTCTTGGGAATTCCTATGTTGAAATCCATGATTTGGGTTTCCTATTTCCACCATGGTGTTAGATATAAGTGCATCATATTATTATACTTATATTTTTTTCCTGGAATTGTTGTCATAAACATCATCATGATAAAACATTATATAATATCTCTCTTCATGTTATCACTCTAGATATATCAAATCAAATATTTATTCATCTTACTAATACTAGGATAAATATACATGGATGTGCTGTGAAACTCATCCAGACCACCCCCTTTGTTCTAGTTTTTATGTGACTAATCTCAAAGTTACAAACCTTTTAACACCATCATAAAAAATTTATGAATATGTAATATTTTGAATTTTTTTAAGTAAATCATCAAATATTTAGTACTCCTTGATCCTTTTATGAATGGTTGGTTGAGAAGTTACTTGATAAAGTTATGATGAAATTGTTTTTAGGATTCCACATTCCATTCTTCATAAGTTCAATAATGTTGGATCCATTTTAATAATTATAATAGATCGGGATGTCTGATCCTATATACTTGGAGATATTTTCAATTCTCTCACCTTCCAAAGATTGTAATGTATGGAATAGTAATAATCCTTGATCAGTTCTATCCACCATAATTGATGAATAATATGCCTCTTTTTTTTTAATATAAATATGAGGATTTTATGATATATATATTTATATATCCCACATTTTCTCGTATAGATAATTTTACTAAATATCTAATATGAAAAATCATATTATCCAATTCTATATCATGTGTTTTATAGTTCTTCTAAAGAATATTTAACTGGTGTGCGGAATAATTTATAATTTTTTTCATGAGTATATAACATGATCATTTTTTGGATGAAAATGCATATCTCATAAATTATTCAACATTAGTGGCTAAAGTTATAATATGTTTCATGATTATTATTTTCTTTAACTATTTAAAGTTCTCTACACATTCATCAGTCCAAATAAGAATTTCTTCCTTCTAAGTTACCTTTGATAGTGGGATTGATAAACATGATATTTTTTGGATAAATCGATGATAATAACAAGCTAATCAATGAAATCTATGGTTATCTATATTAGATATTTATTATTGTATTATTTTAATTACCTATGAAGGATAAAAAAATATACCATTTCTAATGAGAACATTAACCTTGAATGTTACATGATCTATCAAAAAATTAATTTACTATAAATCCCATTTAAATTTAAATTTTACAATGTATTCCTTACAATATCCAAAATCATTTCATTTTACTCATTGATTTTAGAGTATATAAGATTACCATTTATAAAGACTACATTTATTTCGACGTAATCCCAAAAGACTCTATTACAAATGTTTATGAAAACAGGCGATGTATTTTTCAGTCAATATAAGATCACTATGAACTCATATTTTCCATTCCTTTTGTATAAACAAGTCATGGTAATATCCAACTTCTGCACCTTTACCTGATAATATCTAAATCTAATATCCATGTTAGATAAGTAATGGGATCCATATAGATGATCAAAAAAATTCAATCTAAGGGAGAAGATACTTGTTCTATAATTTGATCATATTGAGCTATTGATAATGAATTAAAAGGAACATTTATGAATAATTCTACTTGTAAAAATGATCTACACACCCCATTATGACATAATTTTGTGAATATACCCTATACCAAGATTTTATTGTAGTTTCTTCTTCATCTATTCATGTTCAATTGTGAAAATCTTGTATGGAGTCCTAGATTTTGGAAATTATTTATGTATACGTTCAATTTAGACCTTAACCACTCATATTAGAGGAATAGGATAAGAAAATAATTAGGAAACACATAAAAACATTCCCTTACAATGGACATGTCATCATGTGTGATTTTTTTGTACTATCAATTATTTTATCTTGATATAGTTGGATACAAGGTAATAATGTCAATTCATGAGATGATTATTCTAAAAGAGATTCTTCTTCCTCCTAGACATTTTTAGAATGAAATAGCGACTCAGGATATAGAGGGTTCTTTCCATATCTCGACAATTTAAATTTTCTCTATACAAGGAAATAAAATATATTCCCATAAAAAGGGAGCATGAAAAGGTTATCTGAGAAATTCATCCTAAACATTTTTATAGGGAAAATGTTATATGGGATGGATGAAATAATTGATCCATTATCTATTTCAACGATAATTAGACTTTAATATTTTGAGGAGGTGTTTAAATATTTTTACTAAACATTCAGTACATAAATAAATATATATAACATGTATTAAATATTATGTTCATATTTATTTGAAATAATAACTAGTATACGTATATGAAAATTATTATTGGGATACACCTCAGTAGTAGCAATTTCATATGATCTATCTTTCCTTATATCCCTTGGGATTTCTTTCCATTGGGTTTCATTGATATCCCTTGACTTAGTTCATTGGTTTTAATAGTATGTTTTTTAATATTAATTGAATAATTAAATACAATATTGAGGGTCGAGTGGGGTTTTTATTTCTTTAATTATATTAGTCTTATTATCCAATTCGAATGTTGTTTTGAGGTTCCTTTTCATCCAACACTAAAAGAAATTACTTTCCCCATTTAGTTAATTTCTGGTATACATTTTCCCAAACTTTTGACAATTGGGATGATTAAATTTCTTACCAATAAGATATTTCTCCATACATACTCATCAATTTCTATCCATTCCAGACATAATGTCTCTAGACCCATAAGACCCTTTACATTCACTAATCATAATTTGGAATTATATGGAACATTATAAAATCTCTTTACAGTTTTCAAATTCTTGAATCACCAAATATTTTCAAAGATTCATCTTCACCATACTAAATAAGTGGTAAAATTTACTTATCTGATTAATGAAAATGATTATGGTGTATCACTCAAGTCATGTTAATCTTTTGTTGTACAACCAAATGCATTCTACATCCTATTGACAATGGTTAAGAAAACACTTATCAATTTTATATTAAAGAGTGAGCGATAAATATTAATAAAAAAACTCATGAATTATTTCCAATCTGTCTCTTTGATTTCTTCCTTGATCATTATATTCCATATCAACTTCATCCATTTGTCACCATATCCCTCAACATTATAAATAACCAGCATGACCCTATATTTACAATAACATTGAAAAATAAAGAATATATTATTAATGGAGTTGATACATTAATCCATTATTAATGGATAAAAATATCTTAAGAGCGTACAAGGGTTTCCCCATAATATTATCATTAGAAATATTTTATTTCTTAGTGGGATGTGGGTGGTACAATTGATATAGTTTTTATTCAAAAATAGTGTTAATTGAGAGTATATTTTCATGATGACATAGAATACTACTCCCATCTGGTTAAGAAAATCATTTGGGCAGTCATCACCTTAACCATAATAGTGGTTGTTGATTCAGATCTGTATATTTATAGATATTGAATAAAATAAAAGAGAACTATGGTAAATAATTTTCAAACTACTAAAAATATAAAGTGAATCTATTAAAATTTAATCAATAACCCATAAATCACATGCATTATTTAACATTTGAGTTTATCATTATAAATATATGTTACCAATGGACTTTTTTCAAACATTAAATTTCATGTTGATTTTTGATCAATTAATAATGGTTTGAAAAAAAATATTATTAACCAATAAATATGAAGTGAAATATTTTGAATCATTATCGTCCACCAGGTGATGATTGATTTAATTCCCAATTAACCCATTTTTGGGTTTTACCACTAGGTAAAACTATTCCCAAGCCACATCATCTAACCAATATATTGACATGGATGAATTTTCCTATAATAGAAAGAAATCTATACCTCAAAAAAATTTATGGATGCTTTCCTATTTTTTATGGTTGTGGCCGAAGCCTCAATTTATTATTTAAATCAACGACCTATTTAGATTGGGTAGAGGGTGACTCATTACATAGCCCAAAGGCCCAAGGCCAAGTGGCCTGAATATAAGGCTTGAAAGCCCATTTCTTGGCCCAAAGGACCCCTCAATGAACAGTACTAGTACAGTACCCGCGCTACTATAGTACCACCACTGCTACAATATTGCTATAGTGCCCTAATAAAGTACCCCGAAAACTTTCCCCTTTCCAGATTTGATCATGGGTCTTTTGGATTCCATGTAGGAGCCTATACCACTAGGGTACAAGCTCATTGGCATGGGTGTTTTCTTATGTTACGCCTTATCTCTATGGTTTATACTGTGGTTTTCTAAACCTAATTCCCAATAATAAATAGAACATGATTGAATAACAATTATGAAAAATCTTATGTTTTATAAACTTAATATACAACCCCAAGATCTCGAGGCTTAGTGTGTTTGATTGATTGGATACATATCATAATAAATTCAAACATGTATAAAAAGGTATAATTTTTAAACATTAAACAAGACCACATATTACATTGGTCTTTTAATATTACACGGGATATCCAAGGGATATATATTATAAAGGGGTTACTAACAAATCCCAATAAGGTAATAGAAAATGAATAACATGATAAATGTAATACATGTTAGTAAATAGTCACACCAAGGTGACATAAAATTGAAATGATCATAATAATTAATATTAAATATGATATAAGTTGTTAATATCAAGTAAATATAAGAATTTTGTATCAATATAAGTCCTTACATCATAAAAAAAATCTAAGATAAATAGTGAGAAATAAAAACATAGTTTTATTTTTATAACATCTAGTCAATCACAAATGGTAACTAAGGATATAAAAACATTACCCATTTCATTAGAGTTCTAAATAATTATTCTTTCACCAATAAAATTCATATTATATACAATTATATGTGTTTCACATTAAATCGTACCATATAAGATCATATTTATATTTTTAAACCCACGATTAAAGAGTGTGTGTTATATACATAGATGTACCAAATAAATGAAATATATTGACATCTAATTTAATAGATTTGTGTGAAATGTTGAAGGGTTTTCAAATAAAAATTATTCATCAAGGATAAATACCAAGATAATTTAGGTATCTTAATGAGTGTATATAAATGATCCTTGAATTATTTAATGATATTGAAAGGTGAACAATAATTATCTGGGAATCATAAAGAAAGTAAATTGTTGCATGAAAACATATTACAACACAAAAATTTTGACATATAAAGGCTTAATAACAATAAATTACTTCAATAAAAAGGAAGATGAGATAATCCCTTACGTGAGAGGTTAGTTCTTAATTCATGAGAGGGGATTATTAATAGAATATAAATAACAGAGGAGGGATTTTGGGAGGATTAAAGAGTGGAGGTTCTTTTAAAATGGATCAAATGTGAATGGGAATGAGATTTTGAAACTTTATTTATAGAAAAATATAGGGGGATTATTTATTAAAATCTAAAGATTGGTTTTTGACTTTGTAAAAAAATAATCAAAAATAGAATCACTCACTAGGCTTAATCAAAGAAGACTGGTTTTCAATAGTTTATTAGAATGTTAAATGAACTCCATAAATTAATACCATTTATGAGTTTAATTGGGTAGTTTTATAAATTAATAGTTTCTAAACCATAAAATATAATATAGGTTTTGGGGGATTCAATATAGGAGTGTAAAACAACATAAAAACTTATATCAAAGTTGAAAACTATTTTATACAGGGTTCTATTTATATTATTAATTATATCACTTTTGGGATATCAAGATGAAATTATATATATCATCTATTTATATGGTATTAAAATTTTATCCAATATTTCAACTATTTTGGATTATTATGAAAATTTCAAAATTGTTTAAGTTAATAGGAAAAAATTCAAAAATAATATGTATTTTTAAAAAATTCATAAATATGGTAGGATACAATTTTAAATAAAAATCATTATTTACAGTAAAATAATAGTCTTTATGATGATAACATCTTTATGACACTTATAAAAATTTCCTTGGACTTTAATTAATTATATAATCATTTATATTTAAATAAAAAATATTTATTAACAACATTTAATGAATATTTTATTTATTTATGAACTATTTAATTTTTTAAAAAGCGAGTTTATACTAAAACTAAATATATCCCAAAAATGCAATATTAGTTTCTATGTATAAAAATAAATTTTTTCTAAAAATAATTATACAATGAAATATAAAAATTAATAATAGAACTGATTATTATAATCGCATGTTTTGAGCCTTTATTTTGATAAGCTTGAACTTCTATCAGAAATAATTTCACCTATTTTTTTTGTGGAATAATATACTAGAATTTCTCCATGGTAAATACCAATGATGAAGTCTCCCTCAGAGGCTCTGATAAATGGGATTCGTAGTGTATAATTGTACTGGTCATGGCATTTTCTTCTTCCTTCTATGAAAATTTGATTATATCATAAATTTTAATATATTTAAAAATCTTAATAGTAACTATAGAACAACTATATTATCTATAGTTATGATGTTTATATGTCTTTTAACCATGTCATAAAAAATGAAATATCATTCTCAGGTTATCTATAAATACATTACATAATAAAAAATTTATTCAATCATAAGATATTTTCATTTATAAATGTTTTGGTCATAAAAATTTGTTTTTTTTATTTTCCTTATTTGGTTTTGGTGAATTTATTCCTTGTTTGAGATTAAGTAATTTATATTGTGAATATTAGAATGTTCCCCTGATTAGGTGGTTGTTAGATTGTCTTTTGTTGAGGGATTCATTATTTTTTGTAGAAATAATTTGTAAGTTCATTTATTACATTTTATCCACCATGTTAGTTAAAATATTAAATAGTTGGGATACCCCTATTAATTTTCAGTCATTTATTTCACCTTAATCAGTCATGTGTGATATATTCATTGAGTATTTTTAGATTCTATAAAAATTTGAGATTCCTATTATTATATCAGGATAAATTAAAATATAGTATATTTTCATGTAACAGTTAAATATTTTTATATGAAATTTATTTTTGAGTATTCCCCTTGTGTTTTGGTAAAATTTTATAGAATAAAGATTGATGGTGTGGAGGTCTAATACCCCCGTACTTTTCCCCTTAAATAACTTATTATTATTATTTTCTCTAGTGGTTTAATCCCAAACCATTAATATATTTTGAAACATTATGAAATTTAATTTTCTATATGTTTAAGGATTGATTAGTGAAAACCATTCAGAGACCATTTAAATTGTTTAAGAATTTCTAAGTGGTGTTTTAAACTATTTTTCCATTGGTTTTCTAACCAAATGATCCAACCAACCCAGTGCCCCCATGGGACCAGTTACGTGAACATGGATTGGATAATCCATGTATAACCCCTTTGATACCCCCAAATTCCATTTTATTAAAAATATATTAAAATTCCTTTAATTGTTTTTATTCCCAAAATAGACCTATATCCTTTATCAATTATCACATGAAAAATGTCAACTAGAATCCTCCTTACATGTATGAACATACAACCCTCCCTTTATTTATTATAAATTCATCCTTTATCTTAAAAAATAAATCATTTTAGGCAAGGTTTCATCTTCTCCTCATTCCTAGTCTTCATCTTTCACTTTAGGTTTCCTATTATTTCATTCAATATGATCCATTTCGAAACTCAAAGTGGGGTATTGGTTTTAAAAAAATGTTCCTTGTTTTATTGGGTTGTGTGATGTTTCCTATAATCTCACCTTATTTTTTTAATGAAGGAATCACATCATGTGTATTTTACCTAGGAAAATTATTCTATGTTATGGTTTTCTCTAATTTATCTCATATCCAAGAGTAGATAAAGTAGTTTTCTATATAATTATATATTATATTATGGTTTGATTGGATTTAAAAATAAATTTTCATAAGGTTTCAAATATATTCAAATTAATTTCTAAATGGGTCGTTATATATATTTCCCAATTTTTTGTCTATAATCAAATAATAACTTCTTCATTTATCTAATAATATATTAATGATGGTTCTAGAGTATATATTGGGGTTTATAAAATTATTTCTAATTTTTATGAGATTTTATTAGTTTATGGGTGAGTGAAATTGGTAAATTTTTTCAAATTGATTTGTTTTAGGAATTTTATTATATATCTTTATTTAATTTTTATGTGATTAACCTGTGATTGATGTTGTGAATTTTTTATATTATGTATCATTTTTATAATATGTATCTGGGTGTATATAATTCTATCTATTTATATATCAACATTATTATACGTTCACATGTAAATTTATATTTGAATTTGTATATATGTATTTCTGTATATTTTCATATGTGCATAACATTTAAAAAAGAGTAACACTGAAATTTAAAATTTATGTTTAAAATTGTATTCTATGAAGAAATTAAATGTGTTACTTTTAAATGATTTCTTAGTTAAAGATATTTTGATATTAAAATTGTTTTTTTAAAAAAATGGACCCAATAAAAAAATTATATGAGCATCCAAATGGATTTTTAAAAGGATGTATGGTTTTAATGTATTTTTTTACAATGGTTTATTATTGATGTTTTTTGGGGTGGTTGTTATGTTTTATGTAATGTGGTTAGAATATAGTAGAGAATATGTAGTCTTCTATCTGGAGGGTCTCTTCTCTATGTTTATTTATGAATAAACAAGGTGATTTTGATTGTGATATTATAAGAAAATCATGGTTTTGTCCACATTTTTTGGGATGATCAATTATCTAGAGTTTAGTGAGAGAATTAGTTACCTTTGGAACTTATAGGTTGGGGCACTAACCTTGTGCTCTGGATTGTTCTTGTGATTTTATATAATATATTTTCCCACCCTTAATTTATTAGATGATATTTTTTATTATGGTTTATTTCCCTCATTTATCTATATATTTTTTTCTATCATTAGTTATTTAGTATTGTTTTATTTATTTTGGCATTCATTATATCATTTTTTTATTACAAATATTACTCCACAATGAAATTTTCCATTGTTATCTAAAAAGGGGATTTAAATGTCATGTTCTACATCTTTTGGTTTTTATAATGTAATTTCCAAATAAAAATCCAAAGGATTGTTTTTTATAATTAAATGGTTTACGAAGGGTCTGTAATTATTTACTTTTAATAGTTTCTGTTTTTAAAGTCCATTTTTTAGAAAATAATTGGGTATTTTAAATAATAAAAATTATTATGTACCCATGATTAAAAATATAATTTTTTGTTTATTTTGAAAAATTAAAGCATGAAATATTTCATTTTTTCCTTCTATAATATTATGATCACATTTTACTCACATAAATTTTTGGTTTTTAGATCATGTAGATTTTACGGTTTCAGAATTGACACATGGAACGAGATATGAGTTTTTATAGAGTCTAAAATTATATCCCAGGAGATATTGAATATAGTATTTTTGTGTTTACTTTTAAAATAAATAATATTTTTTGAAAATATTTCATTCATTAGTTGATTAATGGTTTTAGTTGGAGTACTTTTATAATTAATTATGGCAGTAGAATAGATATAATCATTTTTATTGTGATCATTGAAAGGTGAGTTTAGGGATTTATATTTTCATATATTATAAATGATATTTTGATTGATATTTATTTAAATATTATTATTTATATGGTAATTAATGGATGAGTTATAGATTTTTCATTCTAGTTTTTTTTAAATTACCATACTTGTTAAATCATCTTTTCATGTTGAAATAGTCCCCAACAGTTGTCTCTAATGCCTATGATTATTTTTTTCTTCTTCAAGATATCTGGGACACCCCTCAAGTCTGTTTTGGGCCAATATAGGTTCTAGATTAGGTTGAATCCAATACTGATTTGTAACAAATTAACTCCCACTAAAAAAGATGACATTATACATCATATCCATTTTGTGATCCATGATGGATGTTTCAATAATTAATGATTCGTGTTAATCGATCCACTCACCTATTTATTATTTTGGTTAGAGAAGTTTCCAATCTTATCACATATTTATTTTTTATTGATTTTTTGAATTTTTTTAAAAAAAATATATAATATTGATATAAACACAATTACATTCTTGTGGTATCCTGACTCATAGAGCTTTCTAGACATTTATTAAAAAAATATTACAATGAGATTTGGATACCTAACTCTTAGGGTTATCCATTTTTACCATGTCATACACAATATAATACATGGGATACCTTATTTTATAGAACCTATATAGTTATATTATTGAGGTCCTAACATGTGCTTCTTTCGATAGAATTTCACACTGATTATTTTATGGGGGTTCTTCTAAAGTCTCTCCAATTTACAACACATATAATGATTACAAAGGTCCTCACTATATCATCCAATTAAATCTTTATATTATCTTGTTTTATTCATTTATGTATGCATTCATTAAATTTATTAGAAATAGAATCCCTATTACATCAACAAAACTAATATTTACACATGATATTAATGTCCAACTCTTTACAAAAACCACATATTATTATACCCACTCAAACGTAATAGTAATAATATTTATACATATTGAATTTCATCCTATAAATAAGTTACAAGAAATTTTTATATAGTGTCTTAAATTAATATGTAATTTATAATACAAACATGAGTAAATCTGGATCCATAGATATCCAACAAAAACATTCTGAGAAAGATTCATAATCCACCATTACAATCATTTTTCAAATAAAAATTCAGTTTAATCTAGGACACATTAGTCAAGACACAATCAAAATTAACATAAATCTAATAACTAATTTTTATAAAATATATTCATCAACTTAATTCATGAAAATAAAATAAAATTTTAAAATAATTCTACATAAATGAAAACTGAATCTTATTTTCTCAAACCAAGCTTGTAATACATGTGATGTTAATTTTTATAAATCATTTTATCACATAAATTAATGAATAAATAATACTCACATTTCTTAAAGAATTACTAAATCTGAATATAGAAAAGGAAAAAACTACGAATTAATCAATTTAATTATTCTATATTCATGAGATATTAACTTGAACATTTAATTTTTTGGCCATTTAAATATAATATTTTAGATAATAAAATTTATATTTTATGTGACATTTATAGTCTATAAGAATATTTATCAAAAATATTAATTTTCATAAATTTCTTTATATATCATATTTTATTATATGTATGATCAATTATCTATCAAAATATATGGTTCTTACAATATGTCTTTCTGTAAAATGGAAAGAAAACCTTTTACAATTTATAAATCATATGTAATAAATTCTATCATATTATTATCAATAGAAAAAAATCATACATATTAAAATATCCTTGTGAATAGAAAATTCATATATATTATGTAATCCGTATTTAAAAATATTTAATTTGTAAAAGGATAAAACATATGTATTGGGATATTTTTTGATATCAAATATTTCATAAATATTGATATTACTTATGAATTCAAATTTGATGATATATTCTATATCATTATCATGATATATTGCTCATTTTTTATTCATACCTAGTTTTGGTCAATACCTACAATATGACATATCATATCTTATGAAATATATCAATATCATGGGTTTCCAATATATCATACCTTATGATAAAAATTAATCATAACCTAAAATAATGAAAACATAAAATAATGATTTCCTATATCATAATTACATGTGATTAGATTAATAACCTTTTTACATGACCTATTATACACTAGGATATGGACATAAGAGATTAAAATAAAAATTTTATTTATAAAAATATTAATAGAACATTTTGACTCATTGATAAGTGTTAATTTGATAACACTAATTGATTTTGTAGGACCTTATCATGATTATGGTACCAAAAGAAACCAGTATAACATTATTGATCTATCATCAGGAACTAATGTGTAGAATTAATGATATAAATATAATAATAATTTTTCTAATAATATAATCTTTTCCACTATTGAACTCATAAGTTATTTCTTGATGGAGATAACTGAGTGACAACATAATGATTCTTGCCTCTATGAGTAATACACCAGCCACTAGGATTCCTATAAGATATGATAGTACCCAAAAACACTAATCACATGATATAACATTATCCATGGAGTACAATGGTTATCTAACTAGAAATTATATTCACATATGTATTACAAGTGTCATGTATATCCAATAAGAGAGTCTCCAATACTTATATAGGTTCTATTAATTTAATAATGGAATATTAGAATAAACATTATTTAAATGAAATCTATCTTATTTTAGGAAAAATAATTCTTATTGGTGTTTAATACATACTTTTAATTCGAAATAATTCAATGATAACACATGTGGTGGGGGGGGGGATCTTGTGTTTTCGATAATCTTTACATATTCTTCCTTTTGAGTCCCTTTGTGATTTATGAAAATACACAATGTTTTATTCTTAATGAAATAAGGTAAACAAATTAAAATGTATAATTAATATATAAATATTATTGTGGTTCAGGGAATAATGATCCCCTAATATATTCCACCGACAATCTCTCTTCGATATTGGTGAATTTAATGAGAAAGGTTCTGTTTTCATAAGAACTAAAACACAAAAATGGGTGTATGAAGTTTAAAACATTAAAAATGAAGCTAATTGAGCCTTTTGTTTCTTTAATAGGGATACATTTATGCACAAATTATATCAATACGATGATACTCAACCATGACTAAATCCATGTAGCCAGAACATTAATAAATCAAAATAGTTTTTTTGATATTTTAGGTTGAATGTCATAGTTTTAGTAGAAGATATTGTTAGTATATATATCTTATTCATCAGAAATTAATGTATTGATGAAATTATAATTAAGAAGTGATCCTAGTTGAAAATTATCTTCAAATAAATGTATCAACAAATAGTAACAACAATCATACTATAGTATAAGGTTTAAAAAGTAGGACTCCAATGTGTATCCACTATTAGGAGGTAATAGATTTGATCATTCTTTGTAGCTTCACTGTAAAATATATTTTACAATATTATAGTCATATTAAAATATATTTCCTGTATAAATTGTATTTTTAAAATGCACTGTATGAATATATAGAGAAGATAGCCTACATTGGAATTCCATATTCCAAAAAATCACTTGATAGATTACAGACACTAAAATAAAAAATAATCAGGGGAGGTGTTACTTCTAATAACAATAGGAGTGAATTTTTGGAGGAATATAGTTCTTTTAATTGATCAAAATGAGGTTTTAATCTGTTACAAACAATCTTGAAATCAATCATAAACGATCTTACAATCAGTCATAATTTATTTTGAGTCGGGTCTGAAGCCTAATTTTATTATTAAACTAAAGAAAATAACTCTTTTAACTAAAAAGAGGGATACCCAATACATATCTCGATGGACCAGTGGGCTTGTAGCCCATTACATAGCCCGTAGGCCCAAATATTTGGCTCAATGCCCATTCTATGAATAGTAACTAGCTTACTACAGTACCACACAGTACCGTTGTAGCTATAGTATAACTATAGTACTATTACCTTAGATGCGTCCAATTGGTTTTTAATTAGTATGTAAATCATACATGTCTATAGCAAAAATCTCAGTTAAAATCATGAATTTAAATCTATGATGTTGAAAAGTTAAATGTATGGTTTTGTCAAAAAATAAAAAATACCAAATGTAGGGTTCTACTACGTAGAATTAATTTTTCGAACATAAGGATTAAAATGTATTTTATTATCATAAATGTAACGCTAATGAACCATATGTTCATTTCTCAAATATAGGGACACATGAACACATAGGGATCCTTAAGAATACTTTTCTTCTCCTAAAAAATGTAAGGTCCCATTCAAATGTATGTTTCGTTAACCCCAATTTTATGAAAACATATGGTTGAGAATCCACACTTTACTTCTCCTAATGTAAGGTTGAATAAGGATGTATGTTTCATGATCTATACACACTCTTACAATAATTGGGTTTAATCCTTTCATTATGTTATGAACATATGGTATGAAACATTTTTGCAAAATATACTAAAGAGAATTTTAAACCCTCTGAACAAATATTCCTTGAAAATTAAAATAATGAATATAATTCAAAAATATATATTATAAGGAATATTAATTTCTTGAAATGCACAAAAATTGATATCATTAGTAAAAAACAATGGTATTTGTGAGCATCAAAATAAATAATATTTTTACTATATTTATATGACAATAAATTCCAATAAATTTTCCCCTTTTTGATGATCACAAAAACACCCAAAATAAATAATAGAAAATATAGATTTTTTAAACTCATTTAAATAAAATATGAATTATTTTTTCAATTTCATAGTACATTTTTTATAAAATATTAAATTCAATTATTTTTTAATGAAATATTGTGTTCTCCCAATTTTCTCACCCTTTTTAAATATCAAAAAAATATAATAAAAAAGATTAAAACACATTCAATTTTTCACAGAATAATAGATGAATGTATTTATATTTTACTGTTTTGATAAATAATTCATTGATTTTGGAAGTAGAGATAATAAAATAATAAAAATAAAAAATGAAATTCAAAATATAAAATCAACAAAATATGTTGTTTTTGAAAAACTATAAAAATACATTATAGGATTCTTCTTAAGAAAAATGTTTTAAATAGTAGGTCTAGTAGATGGTGAATGGGTTTGGTCAGGAGTAGTTTTTTGGTTTAGGTTCAGGTGGACCCTCTAATGCTTGATAATATTCTTTCAAATCATCCATCTGAGAATTTAGCATTTATGTAAGATTGACTATAAACTTCCATATCAAAAATCATGAATCTTGACATAAATTTAAATTTTCAGACAAATTGACATTTAAAAATTCATGAAGATCCTCGTTTGTCTTCCAAAATAGATACATCTTATCACTAAATTTATCAATCCATAACAAGATTCCTAGATAATTTGAAGTGATTTTCTCAGAAATATATCTCTGATTATATAAAAAAATCATAAATGTTCAATATTTCACTAAGTATTCTAATTCATATCATTAATATCTTCTACTATAGGTGTGAGGGTTTGAAACCTTCTGAATAGATCCGGGGATTTTGGAGGTGTATGTGAAGAAGCATTGGGATGAATGATACTCCCCTTGACTGATTCAAATTGAAATCCCCGGTACCATTTCAAATAAAAAAAATCTGTTTTCTAAAAACATTCTTTTTTTAGTATTCCAAACTAATCTAACATATCTCTTTTAAATGCATCAAAATCAATTTTTGACATAAAATTTTATATGATCTCTTGAAGATGAGGCTAAAAAAGATCAAATTCCATCAATGGAGAAGATGAATTTCTTAAATATTTTATATATTTCTTTGATGATTCAATTTCTTATCGAAGACTATAGTCCTCTTATTTAACCTAGTTAAAATTAGCTACTAGATATTCAAAATGATTTTCCAGACAGTCAAATTTTCCTTCATCTGGATTCATTGATAATGCAACTTCCACAATAGATAAGATATTATAAAAGGACATATCCACATATTTATCACATAAACAAGATATACTATCAGGTACCTCCTTCCATTATCCATAGATAGAATCATGTGTATTTGTTGAATGACTAATCGTAGAGACATCATGAGGCTCAACTATCTCAGTGACTGATTTATGCACTTGATGATCTTGTTCAAAAGATTATTTTTGGTTATTTGGTTGAGGAAAAACCTAACATTATTGAGCTTTTCTATACTCTTTTTTATCATCTACATGATCTTGTTCTTCCATGTGGACTTGTAGAGTTGCATCTGCAGATCCAAACACTGGATTCTAATGTTGGTGTTCATCTATGTTCCCTAGTCTTAAAACAAGGTCCTCAATATTTTATTCTTTTTAACTTTCTTTATAATTATTTGTATCATCATATCAAAGATTATTTTAGAAGTATGAGCAATGCCTTCAATTCCGGATTCTCCAACTTCGTTATTTATTAAATGCACTGAACATGCAGACATGAGGTTTCCTTGCTCTCCCGGAGAAATATATTCTGGTTTTTGTTGGTCATACGCACCAATAGGCATCACCTTACCATTTATTTTACAATATAAGAAACCAAAGTTCTTTATAGTCCTAGTATTCAACACATTGTTGTGATGAATTTTAACTCAATAATTAGAAAGTGGAATCAAATTTTTCCTAACCAGAATAAGAGATAGGATCCTTCCATAAGTATAGAAAGACATTATTTCATCTCAATAAGAAATGTAACTAAGTTATCTCAAAATATATTTGATAATTTTCATATTTATGTCAATAAAAAACAATATTCTTTTCTAGGCATAATATTATTTCCATCCAATAACCCTTCATGCAATGATAGTTTAAAAATAGTTTTCTATAAAAATTTGGCCTACCCCAAGATCCTTTAAAATAATTTTCCTAATGTTTTTTCAAACAAATTTAAAAGGAATTATATCATTATATTTTTTATCCACATTTACAATTAATCTAATATCAAAGTGGAATATTCATGGGTTAAAAGAAAATAAAAAATTCCATATCTTCTATTCGAAAAGATTTAAAATCACATATTTCACCAAAAATAAACTGAACATTATTATAAAGGGGATTCTATTCTACCTCACAGTGAAAATCTGTATTCTCCTTATAAAAATACATCAAATCATGAAATTAATTGGATTTAAAGAGTAGAAGGTTTTCCTCATACATACATTCAATGAGTATTTATTTTCCTTGAAGAATATTACTGGAGGGAACAAGCTGACACTTTGGATCGCTTGTTTCACCTTCATCTGTTCTCTTAGTTTTCATCATTAATATGAATATCAAGGTTGAGGGATTGTATATTCTAGGGTTTGGAAGAGATATGAGGGTTCTTGTAGATGAAAAAATTTAATGAAAAAGGGTACGGTAAGTTAAAGGGTTTTCTGGAAGATGACGATAATATCTTATTTCTCGTTCGAGTTACCGATGGTATTCATTAAAATTTGTAATTTTGACAACACATAGTATATAATTTTAAAAAAAATTATTTTAAAAAATATATATCTAAATAAAGATATGAAAATAATTTATATAAATAACAAATAATAAGTTATAAAAAAATTTGAGAAATAAATTTAAATGATTAAAAATTATAATTACATTTAATAAAATACACTAATAAACATTTATTTAAAATAAAATAACCCTAACTCCACCTTAATAAAAATCTGAAAGTGGGATGTGGTTTTGTAAAAATATCAGCTAATTGATATTTGTTATTAACAAATTCTTAAGATATATCAATTTTGAGAACACGATCTATTAGAAAATGATGCATTATATCAGTATTATTATTCCTAGAATGACTTATATTATTTTTTAAATATTTATAGCACTAGTATTATCACATAAAATAGGTATATTATTAAAATTTATGGCAATGTTTAGTAGAGTTGTTTTTCATTAACTATACATGTTCCCAATAACTTCCAAAAGAAATATATTGTTCCTCGGTTATTGACAAGGCAACTGAGTGTTGTTTCTTACTCAACCATGATACTAATTATTTTCCTAAAAAGAGATTGTTTCAAAAGTTTTTTTATATAATATAAAACATCTAGAATTAGAATATGAATTTCAGATTAAATTTAAATTATAAGTTTTTCGCTATAGAATAGATTGAAAAGTATTTTCTTTTAAATATTTAAAAATTATATAAATTGAAGTAAGGTCAAACTATTTTTGGATGTGATTCAAATATAGAAAATAAAAATATAGAAAAAATTATGGCTGGACTTTTAGAAGAAAGATATAATTAACTACATATAATACGTCTATATTACTGGTTGTCAACGAGTTTCCCTACTTTATCCAAACAAATTTTCATATTAGTACACATGGGGGTTGTATATGTCATACTATTTTTAGGTCCAAAACATTTGAATAAATCAATAATATATTTACTTTTATTTAAAAAATGAACATAATATTTTTGATAAATTTGTAATCATAATAATGAAAAGTAACTCTACCATCATACTCATTTCAAATTCCTTTTCATTATTTTTGAAAACAATTACATATATTTTCTTCTTAAACTAAATATTAGGTCATCAACAATAATTTTTACTATTAAATTGTTAAAAAAATAGCATTCTTAAAATTTATTGGATCTTCCTATTCAATAGTAAATCCATTTTTTAAAATAAAATAACATAATCTTTCATACTAATGTATAGGTGCTTTTTTAAAGCCTTACAAGGGTTTTTATATTTAAAAATAGTATTTGGTTTAAGAGGATTTTCAAAACCAGGAGTTTGTTGAACATAAACTTCCACCATTAAATATTTATTTAAATAGGAATAATTAACAAATATATGATATAATTTATAACTCATATTCCATCCACATGTTGAAATTTTTTGAATGGATTCTAATCTAGATATATGGGAATGGTTGTAATCATAATGTATACCTTATTACTAATTATATCCTTTATCTACTAATATATCTTTTTTTCTAGTTATGATCCCTTGATCATCCTATTTATTTCTAAAGACCCATTTGGTTTTTATAATCGGATAATTTTATGGTATTTCAAATGAACACCAAACATCATTTCATCTGAATTAGTTTATATAATCTTGTATTTCTAACATCCAACTCTCATCTTCTATGGTATCTTCAATATACTTATGTTCTAACAGAGACATAATTCACCTAATTTTTCTATAATTTTTCTATTTCTAATTCTCTAATGGACGGTTCTTTATGGTACTAGTCATTTTCAATTTCTTCTATTTCATGTTGTTCTGAGTCAGAGTAAATGTTATGTATATTATTATAGAAATATGATTTAGCGGTTTCATGTATCATGTTTTCTAAAAAAATAAATAACTTCATAAATTTGATCTTATTATTTAATTAAAGGATCAGTTTCATCAAACATCCCATGAAATGATTCTCAAATAATCCTTGAATTTTTATTAAACATGCTATATTTGTTGGAACTGGTAGAATATCCCAGAAACATTCCTTCATTAAATACCATGTTTTTCATTTTTATTCAAGATAAAAACCTTGAATCCTAATACTTTAAAGTACTTTACATTAAATTTTCTATTATTCTAATGTTTATATGGTTTCATTTAAAAAACAGGTCTTATTAAAATTATATTCCTGATACAGATGGTTGTGATTATAGAGTATTCCCAAAAAATAGGTAAGAATACCGTATTAATTTAATATAGTCCATGTAAATTCTGTAATAGTTATATTTATTCATTAAACAATTCAATTTTGTCTAAGTGTTCTTGATATAGGGAAGTTGTGTTTAATACTAAGTTTGGATGAAAATTTATTTAATTATAGATTCTCAAATTCTGCACCATGATCACTTATTAATGAAATTATTTTAAAAGATTTTTCATAGTGATTTTTTTACAAAATATTTCAAATATAGTGAATACATCACTATTGAGTTTTAGAAAATAAATCCATGTAAATCAAGAATAATCCTCCACTAAAAAAGAAAAAAACAATTTACCAGCAAAACTTGCTACATTGGATGGTCTATAAAATCTATGTGGATATGTTATAATTGTTTACATGTAGGAATTTTTTTAAAAGATTTGAAATAATATTTCTTTTGTTTAATGATTTCACATGCATCACGAAATATATCATTCTCAAAATTAAGACTAAAAAAATAAGAAAGTAATTGTTTCTTAGATAATTAATGTAAATCATATATATTTTAATGTCTATGACTTCTACTCTAGATCCATGAGTTAATTGTCTTAGCTGTTAAACAAATCACTTTCTTTTATATAATTAAATTAGATCCAAATTATAATCATTGACTATTCTTGGTGACCTAATTTTCAGAAAATTATATTTGAAAACTAATTAGGATTTTGTAGAAAAATAATCATAACAAACCTCATACCAAAATGGAGGTATACTTATCCTATTTTACTTTATCCCTTGAACATATAATATTCTTTTTATTGAGATAGGCTCTGGATATCCAACTCTTCTATCTCCATAAATTATTACTTTTTCATTGTCACTAAAATTTAATATACCTCCATATATTTGAGTCAATGTATATAAATTTTATGAATATACACTCATGTTTTTCGAGGATCCACTTTCCATATAACCTATGAATTTTCTATTCCTATTTCCTTTTTCATAAAAAAATAAATAAATAATGTTATTTTTTTGGTACCCATATTTTCTTGGGACCACCAGTTTTAGAAAGCAGTGATCTAGGAATCCAGATCTACCATATTTTAAAATAATTTATATCAATTTTTTCAGACATACATTTAGAAATAAAAACTTAGTTAATTTTAGGATTTCTGAAATATTTTTTTTGTGAAATGGAATTTTGGTCCATAGTATTATCAAGATGAATTTTATGAATTGGGAAAAAACTAATTTTTTTATTTTTTTTCACCCATGCATCCTATTTATAATTTTTATCTTGTAATTATATACTTCTAATATTTGTACTAGATTTTTCATTCATCTTTTAATAGTGGGAAATCAATTATAACGTCCCCTAATAGTTTTCATTCATAGAATATTAATTCAAAGGGTTATTTTTCATTCTTCATGAAGTATTTTCTAAACCATATTTTCTTCTTGTATAATTTTCTAAACATTATGGCTAGATGAAGCAGTTTCATTTCAGAATCTAAGGAATCTGAATTTTTTTCTTCTTTGATTTATTTTTTTTGTTTTTAAGCCATTATTTTTTTATATTAGTTTTGAAGGTTTTATTTTATCTTTTTAAACAATATTATGATCATAAAATTAATATTTCATATATTATTCTTACATCATTAGTGTAAAAATTATTTCATTCAATGTAAAATTGCATATAGGATATGATGGAAAAATAGTTGTAGATATTCAATTCCATTTTGGGGGTAGTACTATGAGTACATAGAGTGCTTGATAAGATTTAATTATGGATTCCCCCCCCCCCCAAAAATAATATTTATGATCTCTGTTAAACATCGATTATTCTATGTGATTCATTCTCTATAAAACATTCTAAAGGTGTCAATATTTAGATTTCCAATTGCATACTGCAACTTTATGATGTTATTTATTCATTCATAAGAAACTGAAATAGTTTTCCACATCTCATTTTTAGAAGGAAACTATGAAAATCAATTGAATTCATCGGGTCCCGAGACATAGATAATTTAATTAAATGATTTTGAGTTGATATCATATTCAACTTCTATTTCAACAGTCCAAGTCTCTGGATTTTCTGGAATCCCATACAGAGTGATGATAATTGAATAATCTTCTAATCAAATATTCTTAATATATATAATCATTCATGATTTGCAGCATCAATAATTTTCTCATGAAATGTATGGGTCACATACCATAGACATTCCTTCTCTACGATCAACCATTTACAACTTCTTTGTATAGACCTTATTACTTCCAGATATCTATAACTTTGTCCCAAAATATCTCCATTGATTAAAGTTATTATGTCAGAATAATACAGTGATAAAACAATGCGATGGAGAATTGTGTCTTCTTAATAATCATCAGTGACTGTGTCTTTTGAATCCCTTTTAAATTTATGAAAATAAACTATGTTTTATTATGTATGAATAAAGTGATGAAAATAAATATAAAAAATGAACATAACGATTTTATAGTAGATTGGGACGTAAATATTACCTAGTACACTCCACCAACGCTCTCGCAATGATCTTGGTCACTTTCACTACAATGGACCTCTCATCACATGACCTAAAATCAACAACTGATTGTAGGAAGCTTACACATTTGCAAATAAGGATTAATAGAGAATTCTAGTTCTTTAATATGGAACATGTTATCCGTAGCTAAGATCAAGACGATGATACTCCACAATTATTGTGACTGAGCTATAAAAACTTAAATAAATCAATTTTTTTTTTATTTTATGATGGTTCATATTGAACATCACAGTTACAACAATAATAATTGATAGTTGATAGATCTTCTTCAGAAATAGATATCTTTAAGAAATAAAAATTTTACAGCTATCTTGGTTGTAAATTATCTTCAAGTAAAAGTAGAAAGAAACAACATGAATAATCTTAAAGCATTATCAGGTGTAACATGTATGTCTATAATTTTTATCCACTATTAAGAGATTATAGATTCAGCCATTTTTTCAGTAGAAATGTAAAACATATTTCACAAGAATATAGTCGCATGAAAATGTGTGTCTTGTATAACATAAATTTTAAAAAGATTCACTATAAAAATATATAGATTATATAGCATGCTTTGGAAGTATAGATCCCTAAAAATCACCTAATATATCGTAGATATTCAAATAAAAAATAGACCGCGGAGATGTAACTTCCTTTAATAATAAGAGTGATTTTTTCTAATGACAAATGTTCTTTGAATCTATCATAACAAGCTTTGAATCAGTTATACATGATCTTTTAAGTATTCTTATTTGAGCTCTGAATCAGTTGTAAATGTTATCTGAATTGGTTTTTAATTATTTTATAATAATTGCAGATATTTCTGATAAAATCAGGAATTAAAATCTCTAATGATGATAAGTAAAATGTAGGGTTCCCTCAATAAATGACAAAAAAACATTGGGACCAACTATTTAGCATTCATTTTATGAATATAATGATTAAAATGGAAGGTTTATAATAAATTTAAGGTTAATGACCTATATGTTCATCTTTGAAACATAGCGTTCCTTTCATAGGTAGGGTTCTTTAACCATACCTTTCTTCTTTTAATAAACATAATGTTCGGTTCAAACATAAGGTTCTTTAACCAAACCTTTTTAATAATGTAGTGTTGAGAATTCATACTTCCCTTCTCTCAACATATTGATGAATACAAACATGTGTTTCATGATCCATACATATTATTCCAAGAATATGGTTTATTCATTACATTACATTCAGAACATATGGTATGCATAATGTTTCTTGAATACACAAATGATCATTTCAAACACTTTAAACAAATATTCCTTTAAAATTAAAATATTGACTATAATTCCAAAATAAATATTTTAATGAATACTAATTTCCTGAAAATCACTAAATGTAATATCATTACTGAAACAAACAACGGTATTTGTGATAATAAAAATAAATAAGACTTATACATTATTTTTGAGACAATACATGCCCAAAACATATTTCAATATTGAGAATTATTATGTGTTTTTAGAAATAAATCATCAATTTCATTCTTAACCTAAGGTTAAAAATAGAATATGTGACATTTAACATGAAGGTTATATCATATATCACCTATATATCACAGACTATAATCAATATAGATTGTATTTGATGATAATGGAATCCATATTCTATATATCACGCTATGACTCAAGGTGTACCGTAATGTATAATTTTACTCTTTAAGTTAATTTATAATAATTCAATCCCATTATCAGTAAAACATATATGATTATTCATCACATACATATTATTTTCCAATATAAAATATCATATAATAACCTTAATCATATAGTAATTTTGATATATTACCTTTCACAATATTATATATCATTAATCATAGATGATTAGTACATAGAACAATTTTTAATCCATTGACTTATGTTGTATTATTAAAAATATTATTTCAATCCAACTCATAAAATCCCAAAATTTGTTGTATTTAGTATTTATATGTTCCAAATTATTTTCTCTTTCTTAAAAGTAACACATATTTATGACTGTATTGTGAGAGTTTATGGATATCACTATGTCCTTCATTCTTTAACTGACTATCTCTTTAATTTTGTATTATATATCCAATCCATTTATGCCAAAAAGTTTCTCTTATTTCTTAGTCAGAAAAGACATGTATATGTATACAACCACAATATAGAGATTCACCATTATAATATTTCATTACATTAATTTGCACCATATCCTACATTTGAAAATGAAATATTTATTGTTAAAATATTTTTCATGTCTAATGTTAGGAAATTGACTTATACATAGAAATTTTTTACCAAGGAGTTAATATTCCCTGACATCAAGGAACCTCAAGCCTTTACCTATGATTTATCCTTTTAGGGAGCCAATAATAATAAAACCTTAATCAATTTTTAAATAAATAACTTCATTATTACATTAATTGTTGCTTGTTAAAGATCATTGTTTCCAATAAAATGTGAATTATAATTATTATCAAGGATAGAAACTCTATATTAATCTATATATCTTGAATGAATATGAGTTAAAATTTTCTTTTTAGCATTTTTCTTCTTTATCCCTATTTGATGATTCACATCTATTGGTGGTGGTAATTATTATTAGACCTAGGAATCAATTTGTCAAACCTCATATTATAAACATTAAAATGTATTAGTATGTCTTTCCCTTATAGATAATGATTCCAACTGCTATGATTTTACTCTCATGGTCATATATGGAAGGAATCCTTTTACCCATGATTAAAAATCCACTGCTTTGTCTTCTTACCATTATACAAAAAATAATATCCATTAAAGACATAAAACAGATATGAATTTATGATCAATTATTTTCATTTCTCAGCTGCCTTAAATAATTTTTCTATAGAATGTATATATTACATATGAGCCATTAATCCCCAATAAAAGTAAGACATGTCATATAATTGTGTGTGTCTTTACTACTCATCTTTGGTGATATTGTGTTATTTTTTGTCCCAATAATAAATATTCATTCAGAGTGTGGGTGAATTGAATTTTCATCAACTACCCCTTAATTTTTACCTTAAAATTAATCCACATTAATATTAAATTTATTCGAAAATCATTATAGATGTGGGAAGTTTAGAATATTTTTTATCAAAATCTCCATAAACCAGCTTGAATAGTTTGGAATTCCATACACTAAAAATTCTCTATATCAAGAAGGGAGTTATTATTCCCTATTGAACATTAATATTTCATCACATCTCCTTAAATTTGACATAAATATCATAGATACTTTTGAAATGATATTACATAAAAAATTTCAAACCATAAATGATCTTTTGTAGATCATCAATACTGATTATACAAATAAATTAATTCTCAAGGTTTTGATTATTTAAAATTTTATTCATTTAATATACACCTTCAACTAAGAATTAAAATATTGTTATTGTTGTATATAATCATTTGAATTAAAAATTACTCCTTTTTTCATCTATGTTTCTATCCAAACATTATTTTAAATATGTGAATGTTATTTTACAACATTAACATAAAATATTCCCTCAAATACAATTATTTCATAACCATTTTCATCTGGTATTGTTTTCTCTATGACAATAACAAGGAGTTATTATGTGAGGTATATTGATTCATTTTTTTCTTCCACATAACATCCATCCATGATATCATATTTGTATGAAATAAAGTTAATATTTTAATGAATTTATACAATAAAATCATCATTACTTTTACATTTTCTAAATACTTTTTCCTGGTAACTTCCTTATCATCCTGATATCATATTTATTTGGACACAACGTAGAAAGATTCTTATGTTTTCCATACTAAAAGAAATGAAGCTGAAGCTTAACATTGATCTTTTCCATTTCCCTATTATAGCATTAAATAAAATAAATATGTCAACACATAAAATTACCAGCATTAGGATCATATATTAATGTGAACTTATTAATTTTGATGAATTCCACTTCCCATGAATTATCCTTTTTCTAGTCACTCCTACAATTGTTCCTCATATCGTATAAAATTAACATGTTATGAGGATAATACAAAATAAAATAATTCTATTATTTTTCTATGAGTAATGAATCCATCACATTTAAATATTGTGTAATAATATAAATATCCTCTCCAATATTTTAATATCAGGGGGGATTTATCTAAGTCAATATATTCAATGTATAATAATGATCACATGGTCAATTAATACATGAATAAATTCATTAATTTTTTTTCCTAAACTCATTATATTCTTTCATATAACCTATAATTGAGATTTATGTACCATGCAATGATCTCCAAATATATTGATAAGTTTTTCCCACATTGTCTGTCATGATTTATTCAAAATCCAATTCATATATATTTGGTTTAACCAATTTCCATGAAATGTGTTGAGTCCTTTAGCATTTATATTAAACCCACATTAATAATTATATAATAATTATTTGATCTATATATTGACTGATACCCCATGTACAAAACCCATGTAGACATCCAGTCCCAAATTAGAAAAAATGGTTTATTTAAATCTTCCATAATTTGAAATTATTTGCATCAATGATAAGAATTCTGATGTATTTATTATTCACTACCACTACGAAAAATAACAAGTTATATACTACGAAAATTATTCTCTGATACCACACTCTACTCTCTGTATTGGTATATACCTTGATTTAGGGAAATTATAATAATCAATCCCTTCAAATTCCACGATCCAATAATCTTGTTCCTATGTTGTTAGGAACAAATATCTTCCTCATAATAGATATAATGTAATAAATCATGATAGGAGGTACAAAATATATATTTAAATATTTCACCAAAACTACGATAATTTAAGGATCACATAATGATAATGTAATGATGTAACTAAATCACTATGTATAACACTTATTTTATACAATTTTTATTAGTCACACAAAACCTCCATGTTTATATCCCTAAGAAAATAGATATCTCACTATTATAAATCACTCAAAGATATCTCATATGCTTAAATAAAAACAATAGCAATCTTCTACAAAGCACAATTTTTCTTCCACTAATGGGGTATCATTCAGATCCACATCATCCATATGTTGAATCCTATGAACTTGTAGAGAGATGGATTTCCATATCACCCTATTTTTCCTTTATAACATTCCCACATAGATTAGGATTCTATGTTTTTATTTCGAAGATCCATGATCTTTATTATCATTTTTATAATAGATATATCTATCATACCTTTGAGATAATAACCATCATTTCTCCTTAAATAAAATCTAATATAATTTTATTAGGAATGGAAAGTTATTGTAATTGAGCTTTAATTTAGATGTAAAATTCAATATTGAATGATCCACTAACATATATAAAATATAGTTATTTTTAATTATATAAATTTTCTAACTCAAAATTATCATTTCAATACCATTAACATGATGGTGTAACTTTTTTAGTTCACATAAAACCACAAAAACCATGTTATTAAATGTTTTAACACTACTATAACATTACCCAAGGTATTTCCATTAAATGATTATCACATCAATGAATCATGGAACATGAATCAAAAAAAATGTCATGGAAAAAACATAGGGGTTTACTTAATCAGTGCACTATGGTTCTATAATACGTCGTGTGTAATGACCCAGACCTGAGTAGCCACCTGAACAATGCTAAACGGGATGGGTTTCACATCCTTAGGCACACCTCCCTGGAACGAAAAAGGCTTCCAACTAACAGCAAGGGTCTGAATAGGTATAGTGGGGAGGCTATACCCTCTCAGAGGATTAAGAATGGTAATGGTCTGAGTATAATACTAAAAAGTGCAGCGGAAATAAATGACTCAGTAGACTCGAACCAGGCCCACATAGCGGAAGCATATCAAATATCAATAAACATGCGGAACCAATATAGAAGTAGTAGCAGCAGAAAGTAAATAGAAAAACAAGATGAAGAATACAAGCAACTACTACTGTAAGCATCAATGAATGCATCCAAATCAAGTCATATATATCAGTATATAAATAGCTCCAAGGGATAACCAATAGTTGTTACATAAAAAAAGTAAGCATGCTGATATAGAAAGGGAAACTAAACAAAGTTACTCCAGCAAGGAATGTCCTCAAGCTCCATACCAGTCTCCATGCCAACAGCACTAAAGTCCATCTCCTGAGGCTGACCCTTTACCTGCATGCAATTTCATAAAGTATACATGCATCCCAAATGGGTCGTGTAGGGTGTGAGACATGTATCTGTAGGATACCACCCAAGGGTGCGTACCTAATACAAGTGTTTAGGTGGAAATTCTTATATAAGAAAAAAACAGTAAACAGTACAATTCCGAAAAGTAAACACGAACTTCACTGGTGCTCAGCAGCCACCAGGAAGTGTCACCTGCTTCAGCCAACGCCAGAATCTCTGGTCTATAGCCCAGCACCTCGTGCATCCTGACACCATGTGTCTCTTTTACCAATGTCCCAAAGGCACACCGAACCACCATAACCCAGTTCGAGAAGCTCCAACTGCCCATGGAATAATATCCGGAGGAACAACGATACCTATCATCAAAGATAACCAGAGGGACAGCGATGTCTGCCCTCAAATCACAGCGAGCCTCTGCCCCCAAACTAACTTCCATAAAGTTGTCTCTTAAAGGCTCCTCACCATCCATGTGGCTTCCTATGGAAATCACCCCCAAACCAAAAATACCAAGCCACACATTCCAGGGGCCTCTACACAACGAGTGGTCGTACCACCTCATCTCGGAGTCTATCTGTGTACACACAATTCAAAAGTACCAAGTTAGTGGTAATCACCATTGTATGTCCCCAAGACACAATACATCTTACACCTCGTGCCCCTGCTAACCTATCGCTCAAGTCTGATGGCCTCTCCATCCAATTAACTCGGGTCAAGCCCAACCCGACAGTCCAACTACCTCAACCGACGTCCATGATGCCCAATCCTGTGGTAGAAACAACCCCAACTGACCCGATCCAGAGCCCTAACCTGTGATCCCCATCACTCAACAATATATCAAGTCCATGGCCAATAAAACAAGTAGTTCAACACAGGTAATATCACACATTACATATTCATACTTGGAAGCATCAGTTTAAACAGGAAAATACTAAATAGTCAAATTTCACTAACTTGTGATAATCCATAACAGTACCTAAGGTCTTAAATGACATAAACAAATTACATATATGATTTATCAAATAAACTCAGCAGTTTAATCCAACAACATCAAAAGAAGTCTAAATTCACCAGTTTAAATACTAGTCCCAATCATACACATTTCGGCACCCTCGGCCGAATTTCCCAAAATGAGATATGACCTCTCACCCGGCCTCACTAAAGCACAACAAGGGTCAGGGAATACCCAGAGGCATCCCACAATGTAGATGAACTATTAAAGATAAATAAAAAAGGGTTTGGCTTAATACCCAACGTTGCGCCCGAAGGTCGCAACCCCCAAAAGTCTACGAAAACATGAAAGAAGGTATGCACCACCCACCTCATACTCAAACGATGACAATCTTTTCATACCGACCTTTGATTCGGTCTGAATAATGGTAGATCTGTGTTTCCATCAAATCCCGGTAATTCCGTTCGGATGGAATTTGTAGATAAATAGGTGAGGAATCAATAACGAAGAAGGGTGTGCGTGGTTAGCCTTTCGGATGCGGTCCTGCTTCCACTGAAGGATCGAAGAACGGAGGTTTTACGGAGATTCTGGAAGGGCTTGTGTTTTTCAAACGTTCTTAGACGAACCATTCATCCCAAGGAGAAGTAGAAGGGTTTTCTAGAAATAAGAGGTGAAGGCTTGTCAAACGATCAGATAAAAATAAACTTACACTGCGTTTATTTTCAAATTACACACCGTGTAGATGTGTTTCTATACTCCAACTTAAGCGGAGTCCAGCACATGACTTGGACAATATACACGGTCAACACACGGCTAGGGACTTAGCCGATAGACCGAAAAATGTTACATGGCGTGTCAAGTAAGACTACTCGTCGTGTAGATGGAAATTTACACCCGGGCACCACATGACATGTACTTGGCCTTGCATGGTTAAGGATACATGGCGTGTCTATAAATACACGCCTTGTAGTACAAAAATTCCTCACAGTCAGCACACTACATGTACTCAATGAGAACACAGACGGTCACTTGGATAACACATACACAACATGTACTAAAAATACAAGGCGTGTAGTTTGGAAATTTCAAGAAACTGCCCAGATTTTCCAGACATCTCAGAAACCAGTGAAAATTCAAACCGGGTCGGCATTTGACCCATTTTAAAAAAACCCAGATTCTTACACTGTGATTTCCAATTTTATTTCCCTTGAAATATCTATTGTTGATATGATATCTTATGCTAAACAAAAAATAGAATAAAAGTGAAAAAATTATTATTATATAAATTTAATTTATTACAAGAAAACTAAATGAACCGTTATTAGAAATGTAAAATATTTTATTAATATAATTAAAATCTAGTAAATCACTCTAGATGAATTTTTTATTTCTAAAAAACATTCTTTATAAATTACATTTTTTTATTTTTTTTATTTTAAATAATGATATCAATTAAATGTATTTATAACACATTAGCTAATTATTTGTTACAAAATAATAACTTAGAAGAAATTATTATGTAATGAAAATAAATAATACTTTAATTATCCCTTATTAATAAATAAGATTAAACATAGTTTTTATTATATATTATATTTTTTATTTAAATATAAAATATTTCGTATTTTAGTTTTAAAAAGTAATGAAATTTATTTTCCACTTTTTAAAAAATAATAAAAATTCATTCATTAAATAATAAATAATTTTGATATAAAGACAAAATCAGTTAAAATGAGAATAATTATTTTTAAACAATCATTTTTTTGCTACATGTTGTATTTTTTTATTTTATTATATTCAAAGAATTATTATATTGAATTTAAATGTTTATATATATATATTTATTTAATCAACAGATGAATCGTAAAAGATTTTCTTAGTTAGTAAGTAATAAGAATAAATTCTTTATTATACTTAAAAATTGATTTCCTTAAAAATAATTTCTTGCATTATTCAAAAGTATATTAAAATTAATTTTTCTCACGTTTAGAATTTGAATCCAGTCAAATGGTTTTAATATTTAAAATAATCCTTTCTAAATTATTTAATATGTTCAATTTAATTTTCAGCAATAAAAATATGTCACCGAGATAAATGATAGTCATTATAGTAAAGTCTAAAATGATGTAATGGAATAAATTAATAGATAATGTCATATAAAATTATAAAAACCTATCTATAATTTAATATTATATTGACATTGAATTTTATAAAAAACATGTGAATGTAATATCTCTTCTAAATATTTCCATATCAGTAATTTTCTATTTAATTTCTTAACAATGTGTGAAATAAATATTTTTAACTGTTTATACTTGAATTTATTTTCCCACCAACAAATTAATTTTTCATTACAATGATTCATTCCAAAATATATATTATTATCAAAATTAAATTAAATTCTTATCTTTGTATTGTTATTTTCCTTGAAGTAATTTTTTTTAATAATATAAATTGTATTTATTATTATTTTTAAAATTACATTTATAGTGATCTATAAATACATCATGAGACCCCCTGGGTATAATATAGAAGGAATAGTGTGATCTTGAAATCCTAGTAAGTGAATTAACATGAAAATAAAGAATAAATTAACTGGTATAACATGATATCATAAAGAGAATGGCCATTAAAAAAGAAATATGGAATAAGTAAATAAAATAATAATACACTGGAATCATGTAAAATGTGGGAAAAACATACGAGAAGACATTATATACACAATTTGTGGGAACTCTCATGATCATCGTTATAAGGTGGAAAAAGTACCAATGTGGATAGGGTTCACTACCCATTAAAAGCTATATAGTGGGAAATGTTATGTGGAGGATTAAATTTGATATATAATCTGTTACATAACACCACAAGAGATATAATGATTTTTATAATACATTCAAGGGATATATAATTAAAGGAAAATCTTTCACAATACATATTGTGCATAGGTTAACTTCACGTGTAATATATATTAAGGGAAAATATCCAATGTGGATTATATTAACTCCATAGTCCTATAAATAACATATCATTAGATATAAATCATTTATAAAATAATTGTAGAGATATATAAATCAGGTCCCACCAATAAGATAATGATTTTAATACTTATTAATGCTATATGAGGAATGAAACCATAAAAAACTAAATGCATAATCATTCCCATTAGATAGAGGCACGATTCATAATTCTGATTCAAGGAAAAACCGGGAGAGAAATACATTGGATTCCCTAGAGAATAAATAATTATATAAGTTGGATGTTTATATTTGAAAATGAATCACTGGACTTGATAATTGAGTTTTAATAATGAGATTTCATGTGATGGATCTAGAAGGATAATGAATAAAAACAATCACCACATGGGTGAAGCTTTTTGAAATCTGTAAAGGGTATTTTTTTAAGATGGAATGGCGTTATTTTTTCTCGATAATGATAATTTAGCCAAGTGTGATATTGGTAAAATAATTATGGTTTTTTAATATATTCATGTTTTTAAAATTTTTCATTGGGGTAATTAATAACATGAGACTGGAAATAGAAATGTTTCCTTGAATTAGGTTTGCGTAATAGAGTAAATTTCAAAAGTAATTGAAAAATTGTATAATATAAGAATTTAAAATATTATTTTACTTGGTATATTTTTATTTTCTGTATATAAAAAATAGAATAAGTTCATTAGAATAATATTTCAAAAAAATGTAAAGAAGAAAGAGAATGCATAGCAGACAAGTCACTAAGAGGGCATGGAATATCACATAACTAATGTCAAAAAGTGATGTTCATTTTAACATAAAATCATACATAACAAAGAAAATTTTATTATAAACTTTCATAATGACCGTAAAAATATTTTTTTAAAATCCAATTATCATCATTTGTCACCAATTAATTCCATCATTTATGCATGTTTCAGTTACTCGATATTCATCGGTTATAAACCAGCAAATATTCATAGTATGATAACCAAAGAATAATTAATGTAAAGTTATTTCATAATATATAAAATTTAAAATTATTAAATCCGTTATTATTTAAATATTATCTTATTTATTTAGGTATGTAATATTTTTTTAAAATGAATCAAATTAGAAAAGGTACATTAATATGTCCTTTTGGGCGGTTAAATTTATTATAACATTTTATTATTAATATATATCATAAAATGTATAATAATCTAAAAATTGATTATAAATTCTCTAATAAATAAAATTTTAATTGATTAAATATATTCTTTATTCCACCCATGTTAGTCATAATGGAAAATTAATGACAAATGTCATCACGTGGAGCTGGTGTCCGCACATACATTTGAAGATGTCTTCAGTTTTAAATGGTTTTGGAGGAAGGTTTAAATGAATTTAACATTTGTATAAAAATATAATATAATATTAATAATACTTTTGTTATCACACTCTAATGGATAAAATAGGTTTGGGGTGATAGATATAGAATCTAATTAAGAAAATGCAGTGGAAAAAATTACCTCTCTCTTTGGATGTTCTACTATGGTCACCATCATAATTCACCTTATATAAATATTATTGAAATATAAAATATTCTATTGCATTCATATAGGATTTAAGAGAGAATAGGGATGTGTATTGGA
The DNA here is from genome assembly GCA_963277665.1 of Viscum album. Classification (NCBI taxonomy): domain Eukaryota; kingdom Viridiplantae; phylum Streptophyta; class Magnoliopsida; order Santalales; family Viscaceae; genus Viscum; species Viscum album. The sequence goes on from OY728139.1 coordinate 1,178,718,125, forward strand.
TGGTCCTAAGGGTATATGGATATGTATATAGGGGGAGGTTTTGCGATAACTTTTATAATTTAAGGGAATAAAATTTTTGGGTCATATAACTATTTTAATATAAATATACATATGTTTCACAAGGAATATGAAGACAAAGACAAGAATAATAGTTTTTGGGGTGGTATATGGTTGAAAAAATCTCAACCTATATATTTTTTAAAAAAATAGTAAACATGTTTTCAAGTCATTTACCCTTGTATTTCTTTTATTTTGGAGTTTTGGGTTTTTAGTGTGGTAAATAATTATTAATTTTGTAATTTATTTACAAGGAATAAAAATAAAATTTGAATTTTTTTATAATTTAAATATTATTATTCTAATATTATATAAAATTTGTATGTGTTGTAGAAGTAATTTTATCAATATCTAATGGAATGTGCAAAAATACATTTTTCAAAATAAGTGTGTTTTTAAAAATATGTATTACGATTTGGAAACAGTTATCCTTGTTATTGATTATATTGACGTAAAGATTTTTATTATTAAAAAAATATTATCCCATTAATAACAAAATATGGTGAAAATAAATTCTATCTTGTGGAATTTTTATTAATAGTAACGAATGAAAAACAATTTTGGTAAAAATATTAAATAAAATTTATAAATTTTTTTTCAAAGATTATATATATTTAATGTTTTTAAAAATGAGTAATTTTACATTATAATATATATTTTTTATTTTAAAAGGTTTAAAAAAACATTAATACAATTATTATATAATAAATATATAAATGTTGCATGATTAGTAAAATTGGTATTTTTTACTTTTTATATAAAAATTATTTATTTTCAAAACAAATTAAAAATAATTTTCTTAATTCATTATTTTAATGATAAATACACTAATTTTATTTTTTATTTAAATTTAAATTATAAATATGTTATTATCATTTTAATTTTAAATGTTGTTACTTCTATCTATTCCATTTAGTTTAATAGCTACAATTACCACTTTGAATAATTTAATATTATTAGTTTTTTAGGGGTTATGGTTTTTTTCTGTTATATCATGTTACATAACATAATAAAATAATATATACTAAGTGGAAATAATCACTATCATCTCACGTGATTAAATACATCCAACCCCTAATGAATTTTTACCCTCAAAAAACAATTCCATGCACTCGGGTGAAACTAAATATGTGTACTTTTGTTTCATGGTTTCATTAGGTTCTTATATTTCATATTCATATATAAAATTTATAAAATGAAATTCATAATTGTTAGTTTTATAAATTCATATAACATTTTCCCAATTTTCCTAAATCATCTCTCATTACACCTTGAAATATAGATCATTTTAAACTATAACACCTCTGAATTCAATATATGTTATTGATATTGTATATAATACCTTTATGTTGATACATAGAAGTCATCATGGACTTTTTATAGGTTTTGTGGGATTTCAAGTATATATTCCATAACTACTAAATGATCAAGAATATCAAAGGGTATAATATATCTCAGAATTAACATCTCATTCTTCCCATATGTCATGAATATATTCCAAAGAGATATACCTAGAAAAAGGTTATCACCAACCATAAACATTATAGACTGTTTAAGGATACCTACATAACTCATCTATTTTAACTACTCTAATTTGATGAAATTTTTAATCCCCTTGTCATTTATACCATTCCATCAACCATATCAGACCCTAGAATTTTTTTCACAAATATCATTCTTTCACACAAGTGTTATATATCAGTTCCCATAGAGAGATTTGTATGTGGAAATTAAATTCTTGAGTGGATATTGTTTTTCTAAGATAACTTAACTAGAGGAGGATGTTAGTCCCAACCTCCCTTGAATTTCCTTGAATAATCTCTCACCCTATACTCAGGTTTCTAGATTGTCCATTAATATTGGCCATCATTCTAAAGAGGATATTACCTACTGAATTTCAAAATAGTTATTAGAGTATTCCAAAGACTCCTCCCAAATATATAGGCAAACCATACATCTCGATCATATAAAATTGATAATAGGATTCCATGTAAAATCACCACTTATATAATTTTTATATTTGTAAGGTAATCATGTGATAATTTATAAATAATTTTAAAATGGTCCATTACAACCTATATAAGATTTCTATTTTTTGAGGTATTTGGAATATTCATGAAAACAATCCATAGTTATTTTTACCATTTTTATGTAGGCATGTAAACTACTTGCAAAATACCCTAGGAATTTCCCCTCCCAACCACCACCTGTTGACATATCAGAAACATTGAGGTATATTCACAAATATCCTATATTATATTATCCCACCAATAAATTTTTTAGATATATAAATAAATTTTCATATTTCAAGTGAGGATGGAGAATATTGATCTATACTCATAATTATGTATATCATTCTTTATCTTCAAATAAGACGGAATAAAAATTAATTTTACAAATCTCAGAACACATATATCATCTTCTATGAACATAGATATATTTTCCTTCCTTAAAAAATTTACATTATTCTATATCTCAGTATTATTACACTGAGATTTCATAATCTTATCATTTCATTATGGATATGAAATCTTTTAAGAAAAGTATGATGATTCCCTTTTCTTTAGGATTCCCATGCACAACCTTCATACATACAAGAAGATCATATCCTTCTCAATTCCCATCATAGAAAAAGTTTAAGGATCATTTATACTTAGAGAATCTTCCAAATTCTTTTCCATTGTGGATGATAGTTGATAGAGTTATAATAATCCTTGATTATCTATAATCGACTTCCTCGGTTGATGTTTATCTCCACATATGGGAAAATATATTTTAAGCAATTGTGGTCCATATTTATATATATATATATCGAACTTGTATTTATAATTATAATGCATCAAAATATTTCACACAAAAATTTCAATTAACTACTCATGATCATGTTATATGTAGTCTCGTTTATGAATCATCAACTACCTTACAGAATAGGCCATCACATTATTCTTTTTCATGAGAACACAACCAAAGAATAATTTATTTTGCATCAATATAGATAACAAATCCTTATACAAATATAGATATGGTGAGTATATGTGATATGGTTATACACTTTTTTATATCCTTGAATATATCTTCACATTATTTTATCTAGTCATACTTCACTCACTTTTTTATGAATGGTCAATGCTTTTGACAATCATTTGAGGTTTTTCACAAAATAATAATGTACCCCACTAATCTAAAGAAACATTTGATCTACTTCATTGATAATAGTCGAAAAGTTTCATAAATGAACTTAGTCTATGAGTGGTCTATATATATCCATTTAAATTTTATAACATGCCCAAATAATTCTACTTTCTCCCGCAAAAAATTCACATTTAGAATACTTTTAATATAAATTATACTTCCTTGAAAACAGAAATATAAAAGATAAATTTTCCTTATATTCTTCTTATATTTTAGATTATATAATTATACCATCGATAAAGACAACTATAAAATTTTCCAATTAATCACTAAAAATACTATTAATTATGTTCATGTTGAACTCCAGAATATTCGTGAGTCTAAATAGTATGTCTATGAAATTGGAGTACCCCTAAAATATATTTTACGATACCTTGAGAATATAACCTCTAATCATATTTATGTAATGATATCATAAACAATGGTTCGTATTTTATAATTATTTAGATCTTCATTATAGATCATTCAATTCATCAATCAGTTGTAGAGGATGCATTTTTTTAATCACGATCATATCAAGTTTGAAATATTATATATAGAGTCCTATAGAACAACCATTATTTTTGAAAAATAATATTTTCTCACCATAAAATTATCTATTTATTATTATTTAATGTATAAAAACACATTTCAAATCACATAGATATGAAATCAATGACAACATATTCAAGGTATAAAAATAAATAATAATTTAAAAAAAATATAAAATTAGAATTAAAATAAAAAATCCAGATAATACATAAAAAAGAGTGGGTAAATTGAGGAATAAAACACACAATACTATATTATAACATGGATACAAATACATGATATCACACTCCATCAATATTTTGACCTCTCATAGTAAATGTAAAATGTATCTCTATAATTGAAAACAACATACCAATCATCATTGACCTTATTCTTATGTTTTCACCAAGACATATAAAACAATAATAATAATAATAATAATAAACATTCCAATATAACCATCCCATAAAAGTAAAGTCCAATGAAGAATAGATGCACTGATACGACATTGAAATAAAGCGAATCGCCACCACTAAATACTAGGTTCACCCTATAATCAATCACTTAGAAGTATAAAACATTCTTCCATTTGTTATTGAGATTTATTTTTTTCATTATAATGTTCAATGGGAACTATTTTGAATATAGTATTAGATATTGACATTGATTTAGTTTGTAGTACATTTATGAACTCAACCTCTCGGTTAAAAGGATGATTGAGAAATTATTCATTGTTTACCTTATTATAATCCCATATCATGAGGATTCCACAGTGATTGGTCTTATCTATTTATTAAATTATTTGAGTTTTTATGTTATTTCTCACAAGGAAACAATATCAACGATTATAAAGAATATTGAAAATGATGTTCATCCTCCTCCTTATAATTGTCTAGAATCAGAAGGAAATTTTGGATCTAAAAGCATATTTCCTTTGCCCAAATTTTTATGTGAGATCTATATAGATAAATTCATTCAATTCCCATAATAACATTAAAATAAACTAAAAAAATAATTCCAATGTTTATTATGATATTGATAAAGCAGATATTAGTTGGAAAGTAGTTATGTAGTTGATTTGTGAGAATCTCTTAATTAACACTTTTCATTCATAAGTTATATTTCATGATTTGCAGTTATTGTTGAATAATTATACTAAATATTAATGATATGAACGATTATATAGAACCATAATCATATAAATTTTTTTTATCTATTTAATGGATAATTATAACACCATTCACTGGATGATTCTAGTTATAGTCATTTACTAAAACCATAATTTCGTTAAAGATGAGAATATTTTAACTAATATTTATATAAAAAGGAATATATAAAAATAAAATGGATAATGCATAATTTACACACACCCAGAAATATATATATATACATATATTAACATATGAGTCTCTATGTTCTAATTTTATCCATGTCCATTTTACTATTATGTTCTCTAACCTAATTATATTACATAAAAAATTAAAATCATTCATAAGAGAATATGAATTAAATTAATCATAACCCTATGGAGCGTTTATCAAGGTTTGTATCTATAACACATTGTGTACACAATGATGTGGTATAGTTAATATCCAACCCAACTAGTTCAGTGTTCTTACCCCATGGTAATAGACTTCCAATGAATTCATCAACTTTCAAGAAATGATATTGGGTCATTTTTGTCAGAAAATGAACACAAACCATAACTCACCAAAATATATTCATGTTATGTTAGAATTATCCCTAGTGTCTTCAATAATTTTTTTGTATCATAATTTTAAAAAATGAATATATAGTGAATTAGATACTAACTATAGAAACGCTGAACTTAAACAGTATTTATTTCATATTATTTCACATAAATTATCAATATACTGAAATAGGGTATCTAGACACCTCATTTAATATGATTATTAGAAATATAAATACATCCATTATATGTCAAAAAATTTAAATTAAAAAATCAACATAGTTATCCTAACTCCCTTAGATACTTGGAATCTACATAGGTTACCATTAGCGAATACATAAGGGAGAGGGTAACCTAGAGATCCCAATAATGGAATAAACATGGTAATAGATCATAAACATAAGGGTAATAACATTATTTAATAAACATAATGATCATAATAATTAAAACATGACATAAGTAAGTTAAATCATAAGACTATAAAATAATGGAATTAGTTGAAAAAACAAAATAAAAGACATTATAAACACATTTCAGTGATAAATACATATATCATCATCCTAATGTAGATAAAGTCACGTGGTGGATTGGGTTCATATTAAAATCACATAAACATATTGGACACATTACCATGGTTCATTTAGTTCACTCCACAGTTACTTACATAGAATCCCATAATATATAAATCATTACCTAATTCATTTAAGGGATATATAATTCTAGTCCCACCTATCTTAGAACACAATGTAAATAGGCTAACTATTTTGGTACTATACACATTGGACAAAGTCCTATAGTGGACTAGGTTTACTCAAAAATACAAAAACTAGAATTTAATTATATATAAATCATTAAACAATTACTATTAGGTCTATATAATTATATTTACACACATGAAATAATGAAAATCATAATTATTATTTCCAGACATTGTAATGAAACCATACATAAACCATAATCATGATCAAACCCATGGGAAGGAAATGTGTATCATAAATATGATTCATTAATAAGAAAAAGTAAAATAATAAGGATTAAAAAATAAGAAGGATTTAAATAATTTGGATGTTTATATCTAAAAATTAAACACAAGTAATCAAAAATAAGTTTAGATATAGGGATTTTATTTGAAGGAGTTTAGAGAAGAAAGAATAAAAAAATACACTACTTATGTAATAATTTATGAAATAAGTAATGGATATTCTTATTTTGGAAAAGATAATTATTTTTTCATAAAACCATAATTGAACAAATATGTTATCCATAAAATAATTTCATTTTTATAATATATTCATATTTTAAATAAATTCTATTAGGGTGATTCTTGACATGATTCCATAAATTAGAATGTCCCAATAAATCAGGTTTACCTAAAAAATCTAATTTTAAAGGAATGTAAAAACATATATAAAACCATAAATGAATTTGATACTTAAATAGGTTCATATAAAATATAAATATAAAAAATATAATATTTTCCTGAGAATTATACCTTATAAAAATAATAAATAGAAAGAGGATGTATTGGTGAAAAGTGAAAAATGTAGTTGGGACGATCCATTACCTTGTTATTAAAGGTGCACTTCTAATGTAATTAAAATTATAGATAATAAAATTAACATCATTAAAAAAATTACTAAGAAACTTACACAAATATATTGTTTTCATCTTCTATTAATCATCACGAGTCTTTAATTTATTAAATCATTTCCTCTTATGTCAGTTACTTGATGTTCTTGTTCAATTTTTTTGAAACATTCATTGTGTGTTGACCGATGAAAAAACATTTAAATTCATTTCATAATATCTATACTATTATATTGTTATTTAATTCATTATTATAGTAGCACATATATTATTATGTTAAATAATAATTTATTTTATGGAATTAAAATTGAACCATTACATTGATACATCCTTCTAAGAAATTAAATTTTTTATAGAATTTTATCATTATATGACTCATGGAATAGATAAGAATATTATTATATGATATAAATATTTTTTAATATTAATCTCATATATATTTCATACATGTTTTTTCCAACAATATTACATGGTATGGAAAAAAATGAAAGCATCATCGCATGGAGGTGGTAGTCCGCACATACACATGATAAAATCATTTTTTTTAAAAAGTATTTGGAGGAAGGTATAAAATTGATTTACCATTAGTATGAACATATAACAGAATATTAATAATAATTGTTTCCTTATACTCCATGGTATATAATTTTTTTCTATAAGTATAAAATAATTATGATGGTGTGGTGCAAAATATTACCCCCCCCCCATTTGGATGATCTCTTTAGTCACCAGCTTATAGAACCATAACATGGTATTCTGAAAATATAAAAGATTATACGATGTGGGAATATAGCATAAGAGAGACCATATTATATTATGGGACATTACTAAGTATAACAACATTTTTTGTGAGGCATAGAGGTGGTGGTTCATTTAATAACTGAATTGAAGGACATTTTTGGCACATATAAGTCTTCATTTAAAAAAAACCACTTGTTTCACATGGAATATGAACCCAAAGTTGAAAGAAATTGAGTTTGTAAAGGGTTATGTTAATTAAATGGTACTCAAAATGTTTCAAAAAATATTTTTAAAAAAATTAAATTTATTTTGTATTATACTTTTACTTTTACTATTTTTTATTTTTACAGAGGTAACCAAAGTTTTACCTAATAAAAATAATTTATATTTTCATAAAAATTATCATTAATTTATATTCTCAATATTATGATTAAATATATAAAATAAAATTTATCAATTAAAATTTCTATGTTTATGGAAAATATATTTTAACATTCTTTCTCCAATTGAGAAACAACCCCATTATTACACATATTCCATTCGAATCATTATTTTTAGGATTACGAATAAAGTATCAATGGTTTTGATTATATTGATATTAAAATTATTATAATTATTCAAATAATATTGAATTAACTTTATATTATGTTTAAAACATAACTCTTCCATGTGAATATATTATTTAAAGAAATACAAAAAAATACTTTTTGTTAAAATGTAATAAAAGTTATTAAAAAATATTAAGCATGAGTTCTATATATAAAAATAGTAATTTAATAGACTTAATTTAACATTATAAAATAATGTTCTTATAATTTAATTGTTTCATTATCTTTAATGAAATTATTTTATAATAGTTTCAAAAAATTGAATAAATTAATGATACCTATAATTTTCATTATTTACCTAAAAATTAATTATTTTGGGAAATTACCAAAATAATTAATCATAAGAATATTTACATGATAAATAAAAAAATGTAGTTATTATTTTTAAATTAATATTGTAATCATATTATAAATATTATAATAATAAATTATGTTTCAACTATGTATTTCTATTAGTTTAACAAATTTAACGATGTTCTTGAATAATTTATTGTAATTAATGTTTTATGGTTTTTAATTTACTCACTTTTTGAATGTAACATAGGACACTCAACAAAATATGCATTAATTTAAAATAATCACTTCTATTTTAGGTCATTACATATTCCATCTCTTTAAAAAATTATAAGTGTTAGGATTATCTTTTTAGGAAATCTATATGAAACAGATCTATTTCTCACAACTTAATTAAGTTATAATTCAATTATGTATATTTTAATATTCATGTCACACTAATTTTTTTGGTTTGTAATTATGTGAGGTGTGGGTCTATTATATCCCTAACATGAATTTTTTAATTATCTAAATCTAATGAGATAATGATGTTATGCTTTTATGTGATTACATTTAGCTATGTTTATATCCATAAATGTGGTCACAAATTTTGTAAGGTATTCATACAAATTTATTAATGGAAATTATTTCAATTATATATAATCAAAAAAAGATGGTTTCTTATCCTTATTCTTTTTATGGATGTCCATTTTATTACACATTGATCATGATTAGACACATGAATCAACATTTTTATGTCTATGGTATATGTTATGCTTCATGATGGTCTTTCTAGGGTATGGTGTCCTTATATCATGTTATATTGATGAATATTATGATTCCATTTTTAATGAGATATTTATCCCATGTTATCTTTTTTAACATGCTTCAAATTTTACACATTATAATTCATAGATCTGTTTTCTAGTCACAAATAATTTTGTCTCACCCAATTATATTATTTTAATTTCACCATGAAATTACTTGAATTAATATTTTTATGATGATGTCCACTCAAAATAATTTTTTTGAAGGACCTGAAAACACCTTGAGAGGGGAGGGGTGAATTGAGGTGTCAAATATTTCCTCTCAAGTGATAGATAATTTTTCCATGTTAGTAGTAACCTATTAATCCAGTATGATACTAATATGCAGTAATTAAAACATTTACCAGTAGCAAGACAACACAAAAATTTTACATGGTTCACAGCTAAGGGATAATAAAAAGATATTATACTAATTGTGTGTATATAGTACCTAAGTCTCCAAATCATCACTTGATATATAATACTAAAATTTTTACATAGTCACTCTATTCTAGGAACAATTCCATTACATGATTTTTGGGATATTACACTACGTCCCATGAAACACTTTGGTTAACTCCCCCTAACTAAATACTTTGAAATAAGTCTAAATTGAATTATAGACATAAATTTCACCTTAATGAATTTCCAATAAATACTTTTCCCATGTATAGCATGAGACTATTCATGCACTATAAAACTAAATTGATTCACTCTAGAAGAACATATCACATAAAAAATTACTTTCAAATACTACCTTTCACAAATCTCTTTTACAAAGATCAGCCCTTCACGAAGCTTCCTACCATTGTGGAAACAACTACTTTCATGAAGCACCCAACATTCTTAAACCACACTATTTTTTGAATACCACTGAGTCAATGTAGAATATCCTATCACTGATAAGAACACTTAAATAAAAATCATTGGAATTAGTCATGTATAATAGTATTTTCATTATGATCAAACACTCTTAAAAAATCCAAATTCTTAATTCTTCCTTGGCATCATGATATTATATAGTTTCTTTATTTTCCTTGAAAAATGTGTACTAACTGAATGGGGTTAGCCTTATATTTATATACACGGTGTTTTATGATGCTCCACCACCTCTTCATTGATTTTCTAGATCGTTCAAAATCATATTCTCATAGATTGTTATGTTGTGAAGCACAACAGAAATTCACTATCTCTGATTCTTATCATAAATATATATAATTCCTTTAAAAACCTACATTTCACTAATCATAATCGAAGAGTGTTCCATCACTAACAACGATGATCTAATTATTCATTAGTTTCATTGCTCGCCGATTCTATGTATATGACTATCAAAAATCATTGAACCTTCAATAGAGTGTAATTCATGAAGTTAATATTCATAAAAATCGTGAATTTTACAAAGTTTCACCCAACCTTCATGAAAGACCACTATTCATGATGAAATACATCCTCCAAATTTTGGACCCCAATAATTTGGAAAACACTGGGAAATGACACCACATTCGGAATTCTTGTTTTCTTAAACTGTAATATACCATTTCATTCAAACTCCCTGATCATCTATTTTATACATTATCTTCCATGTGGTGGATTTACAAAAAAACACAAACAATACTCCATTTCCATCATGAACAACCATTTTTCAAAAAATCTCTCCTTAGGGTTTGTTATAAGTCTATAGATAAATTCAATGAATCACCAGCCACTATCGAAAAATTGATATTCAAGAAACAAATATTCCAAAACTCTATGTATACATGAGAAAATATTGGTGTAGAAAACAAGAGGATAATGAATTGTGTTCTTGTTTCATGTAATTATTATTGATTTCTAATTAAACATCTGATTGTTTCCTTATAACACCTAATTTTTTTTATCTATTCTCATTCTCCAAATTTGCATCTCATCATTCTACCACTTTTCATTTCATTTAATTTTCCATTCTCCATTCTCCCACAACATGAAAACCATTAATTTTCATTCTCATTTTCATCTCCACCTTTGTACCATTAAACCACAAAATTTATCCATTTTCCCCCATTACTAATAAACCTAAAAAGCCATATTTTGACTTCTACATCTACAAGCATAGTCCCTATAGATTTTATCTCCCTAATAAACCTATATCACATTAACAAACAAAGTAAAACAATTAATTCAACTAGGGAGAGGGGAAAATTCATATCCCCCTCATGAATTGAGAGGTGACTAGACACTGAAGTTAAACCGTTGTTTCACGAACACAAGTGAATCCAATGGATTTTTCAAAATTTCATCCACTTGTTTATCATTTACAACATAATCTATTTTAATCAGGCATTGTTTATAATTTTCATTTATCACGTCATATTTGATTTCAACATGTTTCATATGAGAATTATGAATGAGATTCTTCATAAGATCAATCATGATTATGTTGTCCTAGTGAATCACCATTGGCTATTTTACCTCATCTCAAATATCATTTAGTTATTGATTCATCCTAAATAGCTAATTCCACAACTTTTTATCATAGATATGCTCATCTTCAGAAGTATTAAGATAAGTACATTGATATTTCTTACTCAACCAACCCAAACTTTTCTTTCCAAATAAGAATTGTCTACCACTTATCAAATTTCTATATACAACATCACTTTCCCAGTCAACATGAGAAAACACCAGTACTTCAATATATATTCCTATAGAAATTTATAACCCATAATTGTAAGTACCTTGAATGTAGCACGTTATTTGTTTTCACTACTTTCATATGATCTTCCCTCGGATGACATTGAATGCAGGCCTATAATAATGTTGAAAAGATAATATCTGTCCATGATTCAAGTCTAGTAAAATAAGCTTCCAATGATTCTCTTCTATATTGTAGGATCTATGGATATCCCATCTTCATGCATTCCCAATTTTGTCCCAACCACAATCAGAGTTGATATCAGTTTGAAATCATGCATATTGAATTTCTTTAACAACTCTTTTCATATATTTCTTGAGAAATAAAGGTGTAGTATTTCCTTTTAATCACTTGTAGCCCTATGAAGTATGTGAGTTCACCAATCATACAGTTTTGAAATTATAATTTCATGTGATTGGAAAATTCATCCACTGATCCCTGCCTTCTTCCACAAAATTTATTATCATCAATGTACACCAGTACCTTGAACTGATCGTCATTAAAAATCATCACATAGATATTGTGATCCACTACTATTATTTTTAAACTATATATTCTTTAGATAAGAAGGTAGTTTAGTGTACCATGCCCATGGTGCCTATTTTAGACCATATATATCCTTCATTAATAAGTAAACCTTCATTTTATAATTAACAACAAAAAAACAAAAAAGTTTTTAATATAGACTTATTATTTAAGAATTGTATTCAATAAATCTATTTTGACATCCATTTGATACACTTTTTATCGTCTTTTAATTTACAAGGAATGGAAAATATTGATTGACTCTAACCTCACCATTGGATAAAATATTTCTTCAACATCAACACCTTAAATCTATTAATATCCTTCACACACTAATCACACCTTTTTTATGATCACGTTACCTTGATCATAAAATATATTCTTAAATATCAACTTTGTACCATTGACATTGTGGATTTTTCGTATCCTAACAAGATCCAATGCCTCTTCTTCACAATATGATATAAATCTTCATTCATGATATTAACCCATGATTCATCCTTTATATATTCTTCAAATGAGGATGGTTCCACAACTAATAGAAAGGTATATTATTCATTATTCCCCATTATCCTAGTACGTGTGTGTGTTTTCTAATCTCCAATGATGTTAGATTGATCAATCTCTAAACTTCTATTTCTTCTTTGATGTTCATAAGAATTTTATTCATCTATAGATTCCCCTTTTTGATTATTCTTCTGAATAAACATTGTAATGTGAACCCTAAATATTTTGAATTACTTCTTATAATTGTGTATTTGGATCTATTCCATGTCTATATTCTTCCTATTGATATATCGTTTATGTATTATAATTACATGAAGAATTTCTGTTCTTCTATTCAATGATCATCATATAACTGATTTCAAAACAATTTCTAAGATAAATATTGAAATTTTTTTAGGATTTTCTTTTTATTCAATATATGATTAATATTACTTCATCTACAACATTACCATATTTCACTTGAATTTCTTGTTTATTAAAAATATAAAACTTTATTTTAAAGACATAAAAATTATTCAAAGAGGGATTCATTCCATGCCACAACTCATTTAGTGTCTTCATTTATCCTATATAAAGACCTATTAGATTTCGAGTGTACACTATAGCTTGAACAACCTATTTTATATAATGGGTAGGGATACAACATCCAATCCACATATTTCTTTCTATATTGTTCACTAGTCGATTCTTGTGCTCAAGAACTCCATTTTTTATGGAGTCCTCATAGCTTCCCCCCATGATTAATTTCATGTTTCTTGAGGTAATTTTACAATTCAATGGATGTCTATTCTCCTCCATTTTCCGATCAAAAACATTAATTTTTCATCCAGTATCATTTTTGGTTATTCGGTGATATTTTTTCATGAAATAATGTACTTTTCATTTCATGTGTATAACAATCACACATTACATTATACTAAAATCATCATTAAAAAATGATGTTCCACTCTACATATGTACTATCCTCATTTATCAGTCCACATACATTCTTGTGGATGTGATTAACGAGATCTGATGACCTTTTCTTCATTGGGAAAAATGAACTAAAGACTAGCGTCTTTCGTATGGAAGCATCATTAGTTCTCTTCTATTCATTCTTATGATAATTTATATCCATTAAAATCTTAATTTAATGTATCTTTTCCATGTCTTGCTGAATAATGATACCCAGCCTTCGACAAAACAAGATGTTTTCTTCTACAATTGTCATGTATGAAAGGTTCTATTTACTATCTATCTGATATCATTTTACATATGTTCTACATCCTTTCATGATATAATTAATTTTTCTTCCTTTTATAGTGCACCGCTTCAGATTGAATGTTACTATAATTCCTGAGACATATAGTTTACTCACACTCAATAGATTATGATGCAATATTCCAATATAAAGAACTTCAGTTTTCTTAGGATCATTCCCTAAAAATTTAGTACTACCACTACCATTGATCTTAAAATTACCATTATTTCCAAACATTAATGTTCCATAAACCCATCTATTTAAATCTTTCAATAAATTTACATTTCCTACCATATTAGATGGTCATCTGCAATCATAATTCCAGGTGCTACAATTATTTGTATCTTTAAGAGCGACATCAGTAAGATTGTATTTCATTATCTTCATCTTTTCCATCCATGAAATATTACATTGAGTGAAGGATGAAACTATTCTCTTAAATATATTTTTCATGTGCACAGTTTCATCATACTCATACACTTATTTCAGGGGAGAAAATATATTTGTAAGAGAAACACCATAATGTTGAAGATTATTTTCTTTTCTTTGAGTTCTATATGAATTCTTCCGGAATGTACACTATCTGCAATTAAAAAAATTATGTAAAAATTAATAACAATAAAAAAATCCACTGCAATTATTTATTATATAATAATTAGGATATGAATAATTTCTCCTTTTTTGACATTCTAGATCTTATCCATTCAAATAGATCTTTTCCTATTGATAGATTGACATGGTATGGACCGGATTACCACAAAATGGAATCACCATAAAATGAAATGTATTGTCACTTCCATTTCTCTCCATTTCACCTTCCATAGGAAAGGATTTTGATGAAAGGTCATTTCTATAAACTTTTGGATATTTTTTCGTCCTCATTTTACTCTTATTTGGTGATATCTTGGTTAATAATTCTGATGACTATGTGATATGTCCACCTTTTAGGTTCCCTTTATTTTTGATCATCTTGTTTCTAGCCTTTAATGTTTCAACATCACAACTGATTCCAATTTTTCCCATGCGCATGGATATTTGATATTCCAAATACTTCTCTACTCCTTTGGAACCACACTTTTCTCTCTCTATCACCTCTGCATATGAGAATCATCCAAAATATATTTTCTTCATTGTTTCATTTGAATTTGATTCACTTTAAAGTTTATTACTATGAGTATCAACATATCTGTCAAGAACCACAATAGTATTGGGATTATACTCTAGTCTATATGAATGATCATTGAAGATATTTTCAGTTTATTTAATAATATTATTTATTTTCACTACATATTCATTGCTTTCAATGGTTTTTGACTATTATTTAAATACTTTTTTGACTATTTTAATTGCATCTTTATGATAATCAACATATTAGGATTATTATTCCAAATTTTCTCACCACTTTTTGTATCTGTAAGATTGATTCTCATTCATTACAATTGCATCCTTATGTTGTAACTTTAGATCATTATCAGTAATCAATTGATTATCTCTATATTTTTCTTTTGACGGTTATGAATTTTCAACTGTAGCCATCATAGATATGTGGGATCCAGATTTAAATGATGATTCTGCTTACCCAAAAAATTAATTGTCATAAAATTATTCTTTATAAACAAAAATATTCCCCTTTACTTTATTTCAATATTTGATGTCTTTGATAAAACCTTTTATGAGGTTTCTAAAAATTTCCAGCATCACTTTCCTCATCATCGAGCTCCATTGATCACTGAGAATCAATGTGACCAACTCTAACATAATGAAAACATTCCAATGGAATATTTCCTTCAAATATCACTTTCCCTATTTTGAATTTATTTATATGAAATTAGATAATTTAATATTCCTCATTATCATTATTGACTATATCTCAAGAAACCACATGTTTTTTCATGGATTTGAAATCCATTTACATAATAGATTTGTTACATATTTATGATTGACTGTCATTTCATATTCCACAAGACTACTCATAAGATCATTCAAAGAATGTTCAGATAGATCCATTTCATCAAGGTATGACACATTTGGATTTTTGAGAGGTGGAGGCCTTATCAGGATTTTTTTTCACAATGTTAATGTATTTTATTTCTTCACCAAGTCTGCATATAGCTCAAACATCTTTAGTACATTGATTAAAAATGATATAAAAAATTTCATCAGCATGTATTTTTAAGTTAAAAAACATATTATGCAGGACGTAAATTTTTGTATATTTAAATTTTTTTTCTCCTCCCTAAATATTCTCTTGTATTTCCACATAGAATATTCTAAAGTAAAACTCCTCATATTATGATTGAATTGATCTGAAAGAGAAAAAGTTATGGAATTAAATTCATTAGTATCTAAACAAAGCATTTTTTATATGTATTATTCATAGAAAACCCTTTTAAATTAGTGGCATGTATTCCTTGTGTATTGGCAAAAAGTGATACCATTCAATGAGATATTAGATGAGATCTCATCCTCTTCATCCACATCTAAAATATACGTCCATCAATGAGGGAGACAACACTAATAGTATCTTAATTTTTCATGATAACAATAAATAAAAAATTCAAACCAAAAAAATAGTTACCCTCTGGTACCAGATGAAAGATCCTAGAACACCCTATGGGGTAGGGGATAATCAGGTTGTCAAACATTTCTTCTAATGTGTCAGATCATGTTACCACATTGGTAGGAACCTACATTACATATTTGATGTTAATGTGTAGTAAATAAAACATTCACAAGTATAATGAATACAAAAAAATTGTTGTTTCACCACTATGTGATAGTCCATGGAGAATACAATAATAGTATGTTGGTCAAACCTAAATTTAATCATAACTAGATGTGGAATACACAAGATTTTACATAGTCACCATCTTCCATGAACAATACCATTACATGGTTTTAGGGATAGAAAATTGCATCCCTGAAAACCATTTTTTGAGTCCACCTATAACACTAATTTGATAGAATTCTAACTCATTTTAATGATTTGAAGGTCGCTTTAATGAATTTAAATGAAATCCATTGTCCATGTATAGCATGATACTCTTCATGCACCACATACATGAATTAATGCACTCTAGAAGCACTGATCATAGAAAAACAGATGCTCAAAAATTTCCTTTCCTAAAGCTCCTTCACAAAGCTCAACCCTTCATGAAGATCCCTCCCATTATGGAACAAACATCCTTCATGAATCACCCCTGTCTTCATAGACCAAATTCCTTTTCAAAGCTCACTTATTCAACACAGAATGTCCCATCATCGTGAATCACCCTATAAGAAAAATCATTTAAATTATTCAATACAAATAGTCTTTTCTTGATGCTCATTCTCACACAGAAATCCTGATTCGTGAAGCTCCCTTAGCTTCATGGAATTAGTTATTTTTCAAATTTTCCATCAAGAAAAACATCATAAGTAAAGCAGGTTGGCCTCATATTTATAGACTATGAGGTTTTCATTGATCAACAACCTCTTCATAGATTTTCCAGATCATTCCAAAACATATTCAATTAGATCCTTCTATTTTGAAGCTCTATGGAAATTTTCTATCTGCGATGGTGATCATAACCACATAGCATTATTTCAAAACCCTTCATGGAACTTATCATAATTGCAGATATTCCCTTCACTAACCACGACGCTCCAATTCTTCATTATTCATGATGCTCATATCTAACATGTATATCACCATCAATAATATTTAATCCATCATGAAATACAATTTGTGAAGCCCATATTAGTGAAACTCTTTCCTTTTCCATATTTTTCATAAGGCCTTCAAGAAATACCACTTCTCATGAGGGTTTCAATCCGTCCAATTTTGGACTCCAAAAATTTTGCAAACCCTGGTAATTGATATAACATTCAATAATATTGTTATTCTTAATTTTAAGATCCCCTTTCTTTCAATCTCCCTGATCTCCCATATGAAGGATTGGCAACAAACAGAAACCATTATCCATTTTTATTAATGAAAATCCTTGTTTACAACAATTTTATTTCTAATGAATAAAATAAGATCATGGATTAAAGGGAATGAATGTGTTGATACCCTAGGATTTCATCCCCTACAATAATGAAAGAGTCATTGGTTAAGGTCCTAGTACCAAATTATACAATAATACCTTTACATGGGTCACCTTTTATAGAACAAATTTACATGGTATAGTTTTTATATATACTTTTAATTCTGAAACTGATACAATGATGGATCATATTCCTACACATGTGAATCAAATAAATAAGGTCCCAAGTGAATCTAACATATTAATGGAGAATTCCAACCACTATGATAGAATTTTACAATGACACCATTAGATTGTTTTCATAGAGTTTGTAAAGAGAATATCATGTATCTATCACTCTAACATTATCCCTTAGTGAATTTCCTGCTCCAAAGAAGGCACCTATGTCCATAATAATGAATATTTTGTTATCCCTCACAGGAAATCATCATATCTTAATCATGGAGGCATGAGAATAATCTATGTTCATTTTTAAGCCTATATAGGGAGAAATCTAATTGTTCTATCTTACTAGGTTATGATAATCCCTCCTTCATAATCATTGAAACCCCATAGATGAATATATTAAAGAATCCTAAGAGAACATATTCCATTGATGATTAGAATGAGGCCCACAACACATGAAAACATATCATCCATGAAATCATTTATGAGAACCTTTTACCTTCCTTTGTAATACTCATGTCCGCACAAATTATTTAGAATATTGTGGTTAATAATATACTGTGAGCCTTGGGTATGACCCCTGTTGATCTTCTCCCTTGAACCATACAACCAAGGAATGATAGATTATATCACCATCTCCTAAAATTACCATATATTATCATAAATATATTCATATATTGATATGATGATCATTTATAAAGAAGAGGTTTCAAGATGTTTTCGAGCATGACAGTGTGAAGAATCTACATCTTGATATAAGTGAAATAATCCTCCTTTAATTGTGTTCATATTTGGGTAGTGAATGCTCTCTCAGATAAAACATGAAGAAATTCATATTCACTGGGTATTTAAGGACCATTCATCATGATAATTATTGGAATGTAAAAATATCTAAATGTCATAAATATTGATGGACTCAGTGGTAGATCATGAATAAACATATTTTTCAGAGTCCTCATTCTTGTAGATAATATCATAAAAATTTTATGTTGATGGTCCTGAGATGAGTTGAAGAAAACTAGGTATTGAATTGATTCATTGAACCTAATTCCAAGAACCATGAACCCTAGAAAATAGAGATCCTCACAATACTATTTATCCTCTCATTAAATGATATCATTGTTCCCCACCACCCACCAAGCATCTTCTCATAGCCATTCTAAGTGGTTATTTATGAACCTTTCCAGGGTAGGCATACTCATAGATCTGTTCACCCATGAATTACATATTTCTACAAACCTTATGTTCATGACCATTTCAAAAGGTGTACTCCCTTATATTATCACCAAATACATCCTTTAATTTAACCCCTTAATAGTATTGGAGTCACTACATAGGTAGAATACCACCTCTCATATTTGTTTGTCCATTCTCCCCCACGACACCCAATGACCTTTCCCAATATGGTTTACATCCCATATATAACTCATCATTATTTACCTCCCACATTAGTCCCTTATGGTGCCTTATGGATAGATATAATATGCATGGGGATAGAGTAAAGGTGTAATTAACCAGATTTATTCATCTATAAAATATAGAAACTGATTCTTCTAATTAAAAATCCACCCCATTATCCAATTTTTAGCCACATTTATGGTATCAATTTAACTCTTCCATCCAATATCAGATATCCTACATAAAACATTGGTATATTTACCCCTTTCATTCCTAGATTATGATGGATGTATCTACAACACTTTCTTGAACCATTTTTTTGATTAAAAACATTACACTTTCTCAGATTTATTTTATGTCCATTCCATTATTCATATGATTCCATTATATAGGTAAAATCATTGATCTAACTTTTCATTCCATTAATGAAAAAATGAATTTCATTAAAAAACATGAGGTACATGACCAAACTAACCACACTATTTATTTTTAAAGGGATTATCATTCATTACTCTAGGATGTGATTGACACTCCATATGAGAGATTCTTATACAAGAATGACGAGGTTGGGTGATAGTGGGTCACTTTGTTGTAGACCTATGAAACTCTTTAATAATCTAAAAAACATCCACATCATTGATATGGATATCGAAGGGGATGAATTATACTTAAATAAAATTTCAAAACCCCATTCACTAAATCAAAAAACCATCAAGAATTTTACAATAAAAATCCATTATAATTGGTTGTACACCTTATACATTTCATTATTGATCAAAATATTCAACCCTATATATTAATTATTGATATAGTATTTTATCTCTTCATCTATTAAAATTTCTCCATATATTATATTCCTTTACATGATTCCATGTTTCTCCTCTACCACCAGATTAGGAATTAGTAGGAAAATTATTTTATTAATAATGTCGGCCAAAATATTGTGGGATCATTAATCATTGAAATGGGAACCTCCTTGGTTTCACAAACAATTCTTGTTAAACAACATCCCCAACAATAATCCTATACTGCATCCCTCACATGCAACATTATAATAGCTAAAACATCCACAATTAAGGATCCATGAAATTCATTATATAGGGGAGAACTCTCATGATTGAAGAATAAATATACCTCTTATTACCCCCTTATTCAGAATATCCTTTAGCATGTCATTGTATGAATCATCAACCGATCTTGAGATCCAATTCAATTAGCCCTTCCATCTACATAATTCTAATGTCCCCCCATTATCAAGAGATTTTTACACTTCCATAATATTCCCTAAAGGATTGAGAAAAATATTCCCAACCTCCTTGATGTCTAATGTGTTGGATCCATCATCCAATATTAGATTGAGATTCCTCACCACCTATTTTTATTTTACAATGACTTTGAATAAGGATGTGTTCATAACTCAATCCAGTATCCAAAGTGATATTTATTTCACTATCCATACTATTTTAGTTTCGAGAATCATATCAGTAAGGAAAAACTTTCTATCATTAATCTTATCAAACATATCAATATCCCAATTTTCTTATAGTTTACCCTCAAATATCTCAATGTTATCATTTTTCTCATCCATGCTATCTTCTCGATGAGTTCTACCCACTAACCACCCTGATTTATATTTCAATAGTAGTTAGATCCTATGAGATATTAATACCCATGAGAATCATGATTCTGGATTGTCTAATGAATAATTAATGAGTATCATAAATACATCAAACCACACCAAACTCATTGTGTGGAAAAAATGTTAACCACTTATTTATTATTTCATTAGATGAATAATAATGGGTTACTGGTCTAGTAATGACCATGTTATATGAATAACAGAGGCCTGGGAAAATGTTTCTAGTACTTAAATATTGGAGGATAATTAGTAAAACATACTATAAATTCTTCTATTTCTTTCCCAATTATTACACCAAAGAAAACTACTCCCTGAAAATACCAAATTCAGAATACCTGTATGAAGTATAATGTTCTATAATTCATGAATAGAACAATTTGGGTACCCATTAAACCTTATTGTTTAGATTCCTCTACTATAATATTGATTTCTTTAATGAAAACCCATGGAAGGATGTTTATATAGTATAAAAGTAGATATTTCCAAAACTATGTTTTTTCAAACACATAACAACTTTCATAAAAAATGAGAAAAGAGAAATTGATCCATTCATGCTGATCAATGGGGTTATGTGCTCATGTGAGTCATCAAAAAGTTCCATTGAATACCATGTCTTCTATAAAACCCCAAAATGGAAATTACATAGACATGCTTAAAATAACTAAAATAAGCCCATCATTTTTGACGGATATATAAGATTCTCCACTTAATGTTTATGTTCCATGTAATTGAACACTGGTTCATGAAATGTTTTTGGCTAATTATAGTTTTAAGCTATTTTTGATCAAGTAATAAAAATCCATTTGTTCAATTTGATTACTATCACCTCTAAATAATAGATTTTTAGGCCTTACAACCATATGAAGTAACTGATTAGGATCATTTACTGATATTGAAGGTTCCATTTTCTCTACGAGGAGAAATATGAATTCCTTTTGGAAGAACATTCACCGTCAGTGCATTCTTCCCAATACTAGAAGCCTTGTATACCATGGGTTTCAATCCCTCCAATGATACTTCTAGATTTGCAATCCTATTTTGAAAATCTATCAAAGATGGTCGAATCCGTGTCCTTCTTTTCACTATGATATCTATGAAAGATTATGAAATCCTTAGAGATCCACTATACTCAAATTAATAATCTCCATTATCAATAAGATCAAATTACTTATTAGACCATGTATGATTTTGTTCCATATAATTACCACTAAATGAAATGATATATGTTATAGGGAATAAAACCTCAGGCATCGATAGACTAGGAACCTGAAACCTTTCAGCCCATTTCTAGAGGATTCATAACCATAAGGTATCATCATTTATAGAAGACCCAGACAACCACAACCTCAATTAATGAAATGATGGGCCTCCCAGAAAGAGAATGAATCATGTCAAGATAGAAGACTGATTTTTTTTGGGGAAATGATCATTAAATAAAATTTTGAAACATTCACATCAGGAGCACAATTAAAGTTATATTCATGGTATCCTCTAATACAATAGAACAAAAAATTAAATTCATATCACTAGAGGTTAGCGTCATCACAAAAAAACAAGAAAAACAAACTAGTTTTATTTATTCTATTAGAATGATATTATAATGATTTTAAAAAACCGACTTATAGGGATGAAACTATACCAAAAAATCATAATATAGAAATATAAAAATAAAATTCTATTGATTGGTTCTACTATCTCTAACCCTATCCTCTATATATAAACCAGTCATGTAGTCAATATTGAAGTCCTCAGGCCTCCATTATTGTACTAGTAGGTGGGACTTGTTCAAGGAAATATGAATTTCTTATCCTACATCCCCACTCAAACACATTATCCAGGTGACCCGTATATTTTAATTAAATGTAGGTGTCTAAACAATATATGGAATGACATCACTATATTCATTAGCTGTAGTAAATTGAAAAAAATGCATGTGGAGGAATATATGTTGATCATTGGAGGTGATCGATGGATCTAAATAGCAACAGTTGGGAACAATCACAATTTCATTATTTTTATTCTTAATTAATACACCTTCTACTCTTATATAATAATTTTCATGTTCACAGAATCCTTTAAATCTGTCTATACAAATTTTCCCCCTACTATGGGACTTCACTAGGACATGGAAAGTGACAAACTGTATGAAGGTGGCTCTTTTATTATCTAGGTTACCGAAATGAGGCTCCAATTATTTATGAAGCATGAAACAACATATGGTTTTCAGTATAAAATATCAACAATGGTCTCAACTTTTTAGAATTCATATATATTAGATATAAATTCCATATATTCAGTGGATTCTAGTGGATAATATTGATATATTTTCATTAGATGAGAGAAGGTGGAGGAACAATGTCTCTAATAATCAATGATGTCGATAGAGATGTCTATGATATCACATAAGAAATAGAATTTGGAGCCTTTAATATTACCTAAATTTGAAAGTGATGAATATAATTTTTGTATAATCATAGATTTATTTTTCTAGAATCAAAAACTAATCTTTGTTTTATTTTTAGTGAAATTCTTTTCTATAATTTCACACTACTAATTTTTTGAGGTATTATACATGAATGTAGATATTTCATTAATATGAGAGGCAATAAAGGCATGAAGGAATCAAAAAAGAATAAAAAATGATAATCCCAGAAAGATGGTGTGGGGGAAAATTTTGTTTTGAATAATTGGAAAGTGGATGATAATGTGATAATTTTTTTTTGTTTGTGACAAAAATTAGGGTGATAGAAAATAAATGTTTTAATAAACCGAACAAAAACATTGTTAAATAATTTAGAATAAAAATAAAGTGGTAATAATTAAATGTTACCGATGGATGAAATAAATTGTTCATTATATTCATCCTTAGGTGGTGTAGATGAATCAGAAGAAAATATCATGAACCCTTCTCTTGACATAACTCACCTTCAAATGCTATAATATAACTAAAGGAGGATTTATAGAAGCGGACAACACCATAGCATGTGAAATCAAATGAATATCACTGCAGTTGATCATAACAATAAAAACATGGTAAAAATGGTTTTACTTTCCCTCCTAGAATGATATTACACTGATAAAAAACCTATATTTGTAGGGATAAATATATACCAAAGAATAAAACTAAGTAAATGGAGAAAATATTATTCTATAGATATGTTGTAGAAGGTTCCTCCCAATCCTCAAAATTAGTAGACACCGTGTTGACATGTTTGAAGTTTTCCAACATCCATTATTGTAGTAGAAGGATGGAACCATCAATGGAAATGTGATTTTATTATCAAACAATGTTTTGAATTTAAAATACATTCTCCCTTTCTGGGTGATATAATATTGGCCATAAAAGAGATAGCACAAACTTGCTTACCCAGTTTTGATGATGGAACTTGAACTAGAATCACATGTGGTATGGATTGACAAACACCTTAAGAAAGGGCATGACCCTCTTTAGGAAAATGTGGGTGAGGTACAATATAAGAATTCTTAATGATCTCCATGACGTAGTTTTAATTTTGATAGTTTAGATAGAATCTGGGAGGAACCTGATAAAGAATAAGTTTCCGCCAATAGAAACCATCACCGACTCTTATTAGAAGATACGATGGATGATCCCTCACTAGATCCATCACATTTCATATTTATGGATACAAAGGATCTTGAAGGAACCTAGTGTTTAAATCCTAGAAATGTAATTAACAAATTAATATTCTGAAAGATTAATAAGTCATGATATCGACTTGTCAGGTTGATATTTACATTGAGTTTATAAATTCATTATTTTTATGACTCAAATTATCCAATTTGAATTTATTAAATGGATATAAATTAATATAACAAAGATAAAAATGGATTTGAATGAAAATTTATTTATTGTTCTAATGAAGAACCAAATAGAATTAGAGGAAGTAGTAAAACATCTCAAAGCATTAGTCACCAAATATTCTCAAGATATTAATAGTAAACAAAACCATTTCAAACTCTTGAACGCATAAATGAAGGAGAAATTATCTATTGATACCTTCATGTGGAATCATTCAACCTCATTTTGAGTTTCTTTTAATCCATTTATTTAAGATAAATGGATCAACAAAATAGAAAACACATGTTTTGTTATCTAGTTATTGATGCATGGAATGATTTTTTTAGTTGTTAAACATATACATGGTTAAGCTAACCAATGGTGGAATATCATCATGAATATAAGGAAAATTAAAATGTAGGATTTTTGGATTGAGTATAATTTAAAAAATATTCTTCAAAATATTTTCCTTATATATTTCATAATAAAATTGAAATATATTTTTATTAGTTGAAAAAATAGGACGATAAATCCATTAATAAGGCATGATTTAAAATTTATATTGACCCTCAAAGGAAAATCAATCATTTCATCAGTCTCATCAAACTATTACACCAAATAGTGTTATCTGTATAGGAAATTGGTAGATATGATGAAATATTATGATTTACACATGTGGTGGAAAGGAAAACACAAGACTCATTATTCCCTTGTATTTAGATATAAGAAATGGGGAATGGATTATGCTACAAACAATAATGATACATCACATAGAGGAATGAGAATTCAATACCCTATATACTAAAAATGTGAGGGGAATCATGAAGGAAATTACTTAGGAGGAATAAGAAAACGTTTCAACTATTGAAAGGTTGTCCATCAACCTCATGATTATAGATGAGATATAGAGAAGTCATTGAATACATTATATTGGAAATATTTCCCACCTAATCGACTAGATTCACTTATGTTAATCAAAAGAATGATGTTGTTGAATTATTCAAATCAATTCCCAAATGTAATTTCTAAAAAGGATAATATGCATTGACAACATTCAGAAAAAATGAAATAGGAAGTGAGTTGATCAATTATTCTTTACTATATATCTTTTAATATCAATTTTTATTCATGTTTATCAAATTATTTATATTAAACAGTGTTCTTAAAATCCATGATAAACTCCCATATATATTGGATATTTAATTAAGGGTCAAAAAATTTAATTGTGAAACAATTTTATCAAAGGAATATAAATATTAACCAATCATGGTTTACATGATTTTACTTACAAATAATTTAATTAATTTACCATTGATAAAATTTCATGTGATATTGGGAACTGATTGACTTTGCTTATATTGATATCATGAATATTATTAAGATTATGAAATGAAATTTTATATCCCAAATCACTCCATGAAAAAAAATCATTGACGTTTTGATAATGAACCCCCCTTAGAACCAAATTATATAATAGGGAAATTGATTCCAAAAAATGAGGGATAGATGGCTCGAATGGTTGGGAAAAAATAAATATTCTTGATATGTTTATTATGAGGGAATATTCTGAGGTATTTCTAATAGTGTTGACTGGTCATCCCACAAAACATGAGGTTTTGTTATTAATGGAACACATACATTGTGTTATGTCTATATCAATGAATCATTATATAATGACCAAAATCAATTTCTAGTATTTAAATATGAAAATATTGGAGAATATGGATAATGGTTTTATAAAATCATGTGCATTATTATGGGAAACACCGATTCTTTTACTTAAGATGAATTATGGATCAATTCAACACTACATTTAATATCATGAACATACCAAGATAATGATAAATAAGAAATATCATATACACAATAATGATGATTTGTTTAATGAATTGTGATTGGATCAGCAATTCTAATGATTTACATTTATATAAATATCATCAATTAAGGGTTAAGTGGGAGAATATACTCATGAAGTCATTATGTATAAGATATAGGCAATAAGAATACATATTGATTCCATTAATACATAAAAAATTCCATGTTATAATCAATGATATGATTAATAGAGTCTTTATAGATTACCTCAATGAATTATTTGGAGTTTTTATTGATTAAAAAAACATTAATTTTTCAATTAATTAAGAGTAATTAGTTTATTGGAGGGTCGTAATTAGGACCTTGAAAATGGATGTGGTTTATTAAAAATATGGAAACTATGATTTATAGATACATAATTCATCATTATTTTGTCATGTAATCACATTAATGTTTAAAACAATAGGTCCTTCAATGATAGAGGTAATTGATGAGTGGACCAGACTAACCACTAAACCAACGATTAAATGTTATCTTGTATTTTCTAGATACAATTGATTTTTCTGATAATTTTGTAATGATGTCAAATCCACAAACCATGATAACTCATAAGGGATGAATGATCCAATGGATAAGTGAATGTTCATAAAATTTCAAGGAGATCAAGACTATGTTTATGAAAAAACCTTTACCCACATTACCTAGTGATGAAGATGGGCTTATGATATAAAATAATTATTCAAATAAGGGACTCATATGTTCCCTCATAATAAACGATATGGTCTTATCTTACACATATTATTAATTAATTTTCCTTGAGAATATTTACTCAACACATAATTTGGAGTTATTAATGGTTATATTATCAATAAATATGTATGGGTATAATATTATATTGAATAATGTAATATTTATAATTATCATTAGATATTATAGTATATATTCAAAAAGAAGGAGTTAAATAGAATTCAGTGGAGATGGTTGTAGTTGATCAATGACTGTGACTACACAGTACTTTACTATCCATGGTCGTAGAATACGGTATTTGATTATCTTTGGAGAAAGGATCATTCCATTATAACCATGATGATTATTCAAAAACACCCAATACTAATCGTTTTTAGTATCATGGTCCGTGAAACAATAATGCAATGAGATAAATATTATTTTTCCAAAATGAACACTCAACCCCCTTGTGATGATTAAGGATGTGTATATGAAGGATATGGATCTATTGAATAAGTTAATTAATATTCAAACCGTCAACCATGAAAATAATAGAATTATAGTTTTTGAGAAATATATTTTGTTCCAATTAATAATATATATTAGGAAATATTTTATGTATGGAATACACCGATCGACGTTCTCTATCCATTCTAGAATCAGACATATGTATTGATATTTCATGGATCATTTATACTTGAACAAAAGGAAGGGGGTGGTTATTGATTATGTATCTAAATTATTGATTTTTTAAATTATGGGAAACAATGTCATAATTATAATAGGATTATTCCACCATTACCCATATCTATTTGGAAATGGGTTAAAATCATTGTGGATTTAATAGATGGACATCACAGGACTTCTAGTGGGGATAATTCAATTAGAGTTATTATTGATCAGTTTATGAATATATATATACTATAATTTACATTCAAGATTGTTTCTAAGTTAATATACTTGTAAAGATATATATAATGGAATATGTATGGAATTATGAAGTACTACGTTTAATTATATCAGATAAAAAATCATGGTTTTCTAGAATCTTTTAGAGTAATTTCAACCAAAATTAGAAATGTAGTTAATATTTATCACCTCTTATCACCCCTAGAATGATGGTCAATATTAAAGGACCATTCAATATCTTGAAGATATATAGAGGTATTATTCATAACATTTCCATGGATGTTTTGTTCAAGACTTTAACTTATTCGAGTTTCCATATAATAACAGTTTTGGTTCTAGTATACAAATGGAGTCATATGAGGATCTATGTTAGAAGATTTATAGAACTACAACATTTTGGGCTACCGTTATAGTGATAAAATCATCCATAAATTATCATTTTTATGAAATGAAAGATAAAGTTAAAACTAATAAAGAATTTATTATATTAGTAAAAAGACAACAGAAGAGATTTCTTCGTAATTGTCATTGATATTTGGAGTTAAAATTCTAATAAAAGTTATTCCTAGAAATATCACCATAGAAGAGTGTTATTATGTTTTTAAAGAAGGAAAGGTTGTGTCCTAGATACATTCCTACCTTTATGATTTTGAATCTTATTGGGATATCAAATTATAATATTATACTTCAACAGAAACACTCATATGCCCATGGTGTGTTCCATGTATCACGTTTTTTTATCTATATTGAAAATATATCACATGAATTAAAATCAACAGTTATAAAAATGGAACATGAACTCTACTATGAATAACCTCTGATGGAAATGTTAGATAAATTAGATAAATTAATACCAAATATGACCAAAAATAAAGTAAATGTTCACTATAGGAATCATAAGTTTATGAAAGAAACTAGGGAACAATAAAATTAATAAGAAATAATTACCCTAATTTTTTTATTTATTATAATTAATTTTTTATAGTGTTATTATTTTCAATGGGGTTTGGATGTTTCACCTCATCATTTGAGAATGTATTTACCCTGAAATATATCCTCTATGTTTGATAGCTTGTGATACAGGAAAAAAAATCTGTAGTTAAAAATGAATTAACTTAAAAAATGAAATACATTATAAATCATATAAATTGCACATGATTTGGTAAATTAATGTTTTTAATAAAATAAAATATGCTAATTCTAATATGAAAATATCATAATTTCAAAATAATGTTTTATTGTAATTATGAAATTTTGTTACATTTATTAATTTTATATACTGATATTAATAAAATCAGGTGACACATATTTGATAAATAGTTAATGATATAAAATAATTACATTAAAAAAAATATTTATGTAAGGATATAGAATAAGAATTTATTTATTTTTGGTTATTTG
This sequence comes from Viscum album, assembly GCA_963277665.1. NCBI lineage: Eukaryota > Viridiplantae > Streptophyta > Magnoliopsida > Santalales > Viscaceae > Viscum > Viscum album. The sequence goes on from OY728139.1 coordinate 1,178,748,415, forward strand.
TTTCCTAAAATTTATTTTTGTATATGTTGTATGTTTTATTTACAAGTTAAATTTATCATATATGACGTATGAAATGAAAAATATATATTAATATTCATATAAAAAATTCATGAATTAAATATTAAATTGTTTTTTAATAATAATAAATTCATTTAATGATAAAAATATTATTTTTTAAAACAGTGTTTTTCTTAAAGTTGTTTATTTTTAATTTATTAAATTTTAAAAGAATTAATTAATTTATATTAATTATAATTATATATATATGAATAAAAATTATCTACCATCTAATTATTATTACACTATATGTACTAAAAACAAAATCTTTTGTATTCTTAAATATAATTCATTAGGAAATTGTTTTTATGCATTATGTATACTTATATTAAAGTTTTTTTTGTAACCATTTTAAAATAAGCAGAATGAAATATAATTCAAATTTTTCATCAACATTTACAAACTATTTTATTAGGTCAATTAAATTTTTAGTCATATAAATAATTTATTAGAGTAATTTTCAGTTTCAATGGTTATGTTTACAATGTGGAAAAATGGTTAAATTAAGGGATAAAGTAATAAAAAAATTATCTATAAAAGTGTGGTTATGGGAATTATTGACTCAAAATAAACCTATTTCCCTAGTAAAAATGTCTATCCACATTAATTGAAATTGAGAGTCATTTTATATTAATGCGTATTAATAAAAATGTCACCCATTCTTATCTATTAAGGAACCCATCACTCCCCATATAAACCCACACCATTCATTTAGTTTTTACTTATATACACTTTATAATTAAATCTTGATAAATACATTATCTCATATTTAGTAATCAATGTTCCCAATTTGTCTAAAATCTCTCATTTAAATGAGGCACACTAAGAGTAGATTCAATTATATAATAGAAGTGATATCCTATACTTGTTATTTCTTTATTTTCTTCAATGTCCTTTAATTATGAATCTAATTTACAACTTTAATTACATTTTTTGAAATCATTATGATTCTATAAAAGTGATTTTATTTCTATAAATATTGATAAACAATAATTTTAGACATATAATTACACATTTTTTAACTTACCAATCTATAAAATACAACCAATGGTTCGAAAGGCCCTGTGTCTTTGTAAGACCGGGTAAAAAAACTAAAATATGATACTCAAATAACAAATGTTTATTTTTTTTCTCCATAATGAGATTCTAAATCCAATTTTTATTGTAAAATAATATGAAATAACCTAGAGAATACATAAAATAATGGGGCGAGGTAATAAATCTATAAGGTAATAAACATGATATGGAAGAAAAATATACGAGTCAAATACACATCATCTTATAAAAATATATATGGAATATGAGTAATAAAATTGGATCATTACTCGGTATGATAATTTCATCGGATTAAATAAAATGTGGCAGAAACACAAAACATGAAAGGAGAATAAGTCGAGGCTAACTTCCAAAAAAACATCTTTAGGTGGACATAGTTCCTTCATGGATTATGTTTACTCACTAATCGCATAAATATAATCTCATGACAAAAAAACTCTAAGAAAATGAATTTGAGAATTTTCTAGGAGAGTCCATTATGATATATTCATGATTACATTTTCCCAAAAATCAAATCGATCAAAATAAATAATCATGATAATTAACTTTGAATAGAAATTTGTTTTATAATCTTACCTCATATCAAACTTAATATATGTTTCTCAAGGAAGTCATTTAAGAAATAAATCATAGGAATTTATAACCCATTAAAGGAAGGGTGAATAATATAAGTATATATGTTACAAAAAAATATAAATATTTTTTATGCATTCCATAATATTAATTAGGGAGAGAAAGGTCATAAACCAATGAAAAAAGGGTGGTTCAGAGAGATCCCATACCACTGGTCCAAATCATGACATAAATTCATTTTGATGAATAATAATATCCTTCTGTTAATTATTAAATTTCACACAAACCCTTTTAATATTTATTATTCCTTTTATACCCTTGTTGAAATCACGTAACTCACTTCAAACATTTTTTACAATATTCATCTTTTTTGCCCAAAGGTATTTTGTTAGGTAGAATATGGTCAAAGAGGATATTATTCAATAATGTCATGGATAATAATCATGGAAAAATTATATTTTTTCAACATAAATAATATTTTTAAAAACATTCATGATTTATGGTTATGAAAAATGATTAGCGTCACAACCAAGCATACAGTAGGACTTATGTATGCTTGAGTAACATTTATATCTTACAATAGTAATAATGTAAAAAATGTAAGTATTATTCTATTATTAAATTATGATAAATATGTTATTAACATCAAATATATACATTAAATCCCTAATTATAACTATAATTTATAATTTGTGATGGAAAAATAATTATATCAATTCGTGAGAAGGTTGTCCATAGTAGGCACGAATGAAAATTTGATTTCCCATTTGATGGAAGGGAATATAGAAGTAAGAGATGAAATTAAATTAATAACATCTAAGTATATGGGTTATAGTGGTTTAATTATTTTAGCATTTTTGTAGACAATTTTAAATATGTAGTAGAATAAATATAATGAAAACTCTCGGCTATGAACTACACCCCTTATCATGAGATCCTGTTTCATTACACCAGATCCACACTTAGATTAGTATTATTGAAAAAAAATCCAATAAAACATTGGTAGGAATAATAAGAAGTTAGTTTTATAGGGGTTGGAAGAACTAAAAGGTGTTTCAGTGTGATTCAGTTTGAATAGGGGATTTCATTTCATATGTGTGCAGAGGGCCACTCTTTCAATGACTACTGATATTAAATTATTATAAATTAATTTTCATGTAAAAATATCATAAATGATATAATTATAATATATGATGAGGATTGATCTATCAAACAATAAATTTCGGACATTATTTGAGTAGTTTTATACCATTTCTATTTGTTTTAATAGTTATTGACAATTTTTTGTAATAACAATGATAATGATATTTTTAGAATACATGGGTAAATATAGTAACTATAAAAGTAACATTGGATAGTAAATGGGCCAAAATTTATATTTACACAAATATACTAATATCAAGGTTGACTATTGATTTTTTAGTAATTTTAAATTCTTTAATATAATATTATTCGTTATAAAATATCATTACAGTAAATTTTGGAACTATTCATTCAAAAAGACATAATGTAAAACATGGAATTAAAATCTAATAATTTCACAAAACCATAATATGATATATTCAACCATATATTTCATTTAATTAAATATTTCATTCAATTTATGTCACTTTTTATAATTTTAAAATAAAATATTTTAATTTTCTATTAATTTAATAAATACTATTTCGACGTTGCATAAAGATTTAAGGTAATTATGTCATCACTAAAAATAAGAAAAAAATTACCCTTAAAAGAAATAATTTATCTATAACATAAATATATAGAACTGAAAATGGATTATTTTTATCCTAATTTCAAAAAGATAAAGGTAAAAAAACAAAGAAAAGGAAAGTTTTTTAATTTTCATTATATAAAATATTGTAAAGGAAAAATTGTGGCCAAATGGAGAAAAAAGTAATATAATCTAATTTTTGATGCTTATGGATTATATATACATACTCTATAAAATATAAAAAGTATTAGGGATACTTTTTGTTCATATAATATTATTGATAAATTTAATTAAACCATTTTACATTTTCCATTATATAATATTTTTTATGATTACTATTCATAATGAGAGAAAATAAAATGGCCATATTTACAAAATTTAGAACAAAAAATTTATAATATGGTATCAATTTTTCAAATTTGAATATGTATAAGTGGAATAATATAATATAAAATTAATCCATTAAAACACATTGAATAGTAATTATTCTTAAAAATTCCTAGGTATAATATTTTTTATTTACCAAATTCAAATATAAAATTTAGTATAAACAATATAATTATTATTTTTAATTAAAAGTAACTAATTAAATTTTATAATTAATTCACAACATAATATTAATTTAATTTACTTTAAAATAAAATAAATTTTTTAATATTCATTAAAAAATAAATCTTCAAAGAAAAATTCCAAAATCCCACCATATGTTAATTTTTATATGATTATGTATAAAATAATTTCCTTTTATAATATTAAATTTCTAAAATATTATGAAAATTGTTATAATATTTAAAAAAATCAATTTAAAAACATTTTGATGAAAACAAATTTTTGAACTATAAAACAACTTTACAATGAATTGAGTGAATATTTAATAATAATTTATCTATAAATTGGTATTGAGTAGAACCTTAATTTATTTGATATTTTATTTAATCATATTTATACCCACCAATTTAATGGCTAGTTTATAATTGTCAAATATAAAATTTATCATTTTATCACTCATTTAGGCTTAGGGTTTCATGATATATACTCTATTGAAAATAATGTTCTTATTTGAAAAATCATATGGTATTACATTACCCCACCCCCAGAATTTTGTTTTGATCAAAATTTGAAATTATGGTATTTAATCAAGGGTTTGACATTTGAAAATTCCTTTGTGGAATGCCACATCATTAAAAGGCTTAATAAAACCTCCTTTAAAACATCGTGAAATAAAAATACAATGGTCATATGAAATAACCCAAAACATGTTTTATGAATTGGAAAAATTAGTGTCAGGTGAAAATATGGAAAATGAATATAAGAAAAATTACCAATAAATAACAAGGAATAATTAAAAAAAATTCATACGAAAATTATGGGACAAAAAACCATAAAAAATATAATTGGTGAAAAGGCCATAAATTTATTAGAAATTAAAGTTCACGTTTATCATTTTATTTCATGATCTATTTCTAAGACATGAGGAATTATATTAACATCATGAATAAAATCACAATGAAATATAATTACATGAGAACTATAAAAACATCTATTAATCAATTTCAACCATAATCTCACATGTTTCTCTAAATGATGAGTATTAAATATCTATATTTCATGAATCATGAGGTAAAATCATCTTATAATGGATCACAAAATACATAAATAGATAAATTATATTCCATATATCATTATAAATTATCCAAAACATTAATTATTAGCACATTATTGGATATATCTAGATTTAATAAACTCTCAAATAAATAAATTCAACCTTGGTCTCCAAATACAGATCAATATCACCCAATGTTCAACATAAATCATTTCACTACTGGAATTTGTACTATTTACAATGGGTTATTTGTGATGGGATTCAATCTCAAAAAAGATTTAGCGATGGGGTCCCGTCGTAAATACCAATTTTTGCGATGAGCCTGTCGCAAATAACTCTCCGATTATATACATTATATGTAAATAAACATTTTGTGATGGGCTCTTCTATAATAGTATTTAAAAATATATATTTAAACTATTTGGGACGGGATCCAGTCGCAAAAGTTCCCGATGCAAATAATAACCAAAATAAAAAAAATTATATTGGATAAAATTATAATAAAATAAAAAATAATATTAATATTATGAAAATAGTAAAAAAATAAAAAATATAAAAATTCTCAATATTCTTATAAAAAATTAAAAAATATTATTATTATAATTAGTAGTAGTAAAATAAGAAGTCATTAAAAAAATATAATTCTAAAAAAAATCTATTTAATAAAATTTTGAATAATGAAAAAATAATATTTATAATATTAAAATTATTAAAAAATATTAAAATTCTCAATGTTCACAAAAAATATAAAAAAACTCATAAAATATTATTATTATTTTTAGTAAAATAAACAAACATTAAAAAATATAATAGTAATAATAAATAATAAAATATTAAAAAGAAAAAAATTTGAATTATGCATTATTCGCACCAATATAAAAGACAGATACTAAATGTAGTTCATATTACAACAAATCTTGAATTCAAATGTTTTAAACTTAAATAAATCCCTGGGGTGTCGTCTTCTAGAGGAGGTGGCGGAGCTGTAGGAGATAGTGGAAAAAACTCCATCCCTAAACTATTAGTTATAGGACGCATGTACTCCATCTGCTCGTGATGCTACTACTCCCATCGACGCATATCCTCATCGTGATGTTGCTGCTGCTGCTGCAGATGCATCTCCTCATGCTGCTTTTACAAGCTCTCTATATGCTCAGGCTGAGTTTGTAACTACTCATGATACTGTGAGGTAGAATATGATACCTCTCCATGATCTCCTCTCGATTTGGATGCCAACATCACAGCAGTACCATAATAAGTACGAAGAGTCACATGAGAGCTGATACCAACTACTCAGCCCTTCTCAAAGCCGTACTGACTTTCCTACATCCATGTCGCCTCATCAAAATGGTGGGCACATGTCTAGTGAGTCACCTCGTCTTAACAGCCAGCTTGTGTCTTTGAGGTCATAGTCTCATATAACTCCATCAATTCCAATTTGAAATTAAAATTGTGAAAATATTATATGCAGTTAACTATCAAACTGAAAAAAATAATACTAACCAAATCTGATGTTGACGATCACCTCTAATCTCAGTAGTGGTTGGATCATTGTACATCCTGGGATAAACATCGTACTCCGAAATATCTGGATGATACTCTACCTATAAAAATATTAAATAAACTATTTATATTTAATGTTATATGAAATAATTAAATTTGAAACTTACTATATTCTCTTTATGCATACTAAATGTACGACTACCATATCAATGTGTCACCTCCTGTATACCCTGGTTCTTCTAACCCACTGAAGACCTCCTCGAAAATCCACCACCCAACTAGTGTAAACATAATCTATCACAAACACGAAATGAAATTTACTCTGGTCAGTGGGCTCTACACGACTCATCAAAATTTATCACTCCTTCTTTTTTAACAGTTGTCCTTCTCAAATTTTGTAAAAACTGATGGAAAGAGTCTCGTATAGATTCCTCTCATGGAACATGGATAGCATCAGGTATTCTATCATCAATGGAATACCACAAACCCTGCAAATAATTTATAATATCAAGTTATTAATAAAATAACTTTCAAAATAAATATTATGTATTTACATACCAACAATTTATTGAACATGACAAGATGCGCATTAATGGAAATATGTTCTAATGTGATCCATGGCTAAGAGAAAAAATTTCACAAGATAGTTCTCCCCTATCCAATATCTACATGCAGAAAACAATGAATAAAGTAAAAATAATAAATCAATTAGTACATATATATAAATATATTAATGAAATCTAACTAAAATATACATGTTACCATACATTTTTGTGCGTGGATCGAATCCAAGACATGGATGTTGCTCTGGGATTGGGTCAGGAATCATCAGTTGTGCAAGACCATGACCCTCTATGTAACCCCTGAACCACCAGTAGGCTGAGGATCAAATGATCCTAAATCCCCCTCATCCAAAGGTAGCTCACCCTCCTATAAGTCACGAAATAGATCAGAGACCGTCTGAAACACAAAATGATTGTTGTTAGCAGATAGTTGAAAATAACAATTAGATATAGATATATATTAGTTATGATTATAAAGAGCATTTAACTATGTCAATGTTTACTTTCACCATCATCTTCATATCTGATTATGTCAATGTATTCATATTCCTCTTCGGCATCATCAATTTCCATATATGTTTTAGTTTCATCATCTCTTGTCATTTCAAATTCATTTGTAACATCAATAACATCATTTTCACCATCGGCCCTTAATTGTGTGGTGTCATCATCAATATTCACGTATCTTTTTGAAAAAAAGGATTATGAATAGTCTCATGACAAATATCAATTCCTTCAACTTCAGTGGAACCACATTTAGTTTGAGTAAACTGATTTTCCCAAGATTTCATTTTTATTATGGTCCCCAATCACTGAGGTCTCTGGAAGTAGCACAATACATTGGGTATTAAATTTGATGTTCTTGTTGAGAGAGTAAAATTGGTTCATCTACTACAAGAATACTTTTATATTTAATATCTACTATTCCATGATTCAGATGAACACACAAGACACTCTCAATGTCTAACATCTGACATTTAAACATCATTATGTAATTATGACCTAGATAATACAACTCAATAATTTCATCCAAAATGCTGTAAAAGTCAACATCAGTTTCTCTATGATGTGATCCTCTAAAAAAACTCCAATTTTCATTGTTTTTTTGATTCCCCATATGCACGTGTATGAAATCTAAAACCATTCACCACATATTCATTACACGATTTAACCATTTTGGATTGTGGGTTACTCAATATACACAGTGAATTATCAATTTTAACTGCATGTTGAGACACCTGAATATTTTTAAAACAACTGTCAATATAATAAATAGTAAATTGAATTGATGTTAATCAATCAACAATTTATGTTACCAGTTTTTGAAACCATGGAGAATTATTTTGTCTTCATTGTTCAAGAGCAACTGCTGTAATTTGTTGAAGTTTTTTGTTTATATTATTATCCTATAACCTACAAATAAAATATGTCTATATACTTTAACATAAATTATATAATAATTTATAGAAGTACTCACCATACAAATGATTTCATTTCTTCATAGTTGATCAAAACATATGTATGAGCTCTGGGATTTTCATTGTCTGAAAGAAATCATTCTTGAACTCCCCAAAGCCATGATTTTTCTGATAAAAGCTGATAATTTATTTTCCATTTCATCATTAAAATTTCCATTATTCCATCCCATGAGGTTCTATTTTAAAGGATATTTAGATTCAAAATAGTGATATTAGAAAAAAGAAATTTACTCTTGAAAATAAGATTTAGTAATTGAGTCTTCTACTGATGCTTTATTGCATACTTTTTCCTTCAATTTCATTATACATCTCCCATATGGTTACTTCCATAAAAACATTACTAGACCTCCACAATTAGGTTCATGTGGAATATTTAATATCAGATGTTCGATTGAGACAAAGAAATCCAGTAGAAATGTTTTTTCGAGTTTACATATAATTACAACAACATCTTCTTCAAATTTACTTAGCGTATCATAGTCTATTGTCACATCGAAAATGTCTCGAAAAATATATTATATTTCTATTATCTACTCCCAAATTATATAATTCAACAAACCTCTGAATCTAATCCACATAAGTATTTCCATTATAACATGACAATGGTGTCTTTTTAATCTAGTAATATGACCATTCATAACATTTATTCCCAAATTGGTAGCATATCCATAGGGAAGTCTCAAATATTCAATCCACCGAAAAAATAATAAGATATTCTCTTTGGACAGTGTATAAGCTGATTTTGGCTTCATTAACCTCTGTGATATGAAATTTTCAAATAGTTCAAGTTCTGGTCTCCTGCAAATTTGGGAAAGATCTAATCATGCTTTTACAGTATCATTGGTCATATTTGGTGTATCTAAAACTGTATGAAATAAATTATCAAAATATTTCTTTTCAATATGAATGAAATCCAACATGTGGCGAACCAATAAATCAGACTAATATGGAAGATCCCCAAAAATTATATGTTTTATCCAATAATGTTCTTTTCCAAATCCAGGAATTTTCTATTGGTTTACTATTGGCCCAAATGTGGTGGGAGGTTATTAAAATACAACTAATTTTAACTCTGTACTAGAGATCATTTTTGGAGGTTCATCCGTTTAAATTGTGCCTTTTCAGAAATGACATTAGTTCCTTTGAATATGATGATCAGTTAGAAGAAATATGGGATGATAGTCAAAATAGAAAGCTTTGTTTTCCATTGATGAACATAAAGGCTTTGTTGTATTTCATAAAGTAAGGAAATAATTTAGGGCCATGTAAATTCTAACCAGGAACATGAGCCTCATCCCAGTTGGTGAGGTATTCTTATGTGTATCCACGAGAACTAGGTTCAAAACCAGGTAGTGGCATATTTCTAAGTACTATAGTAGGCACTGCAGTAGAATATTCATTATGTGGGTACTGTAGTAGAACTATTGTAGTTCTTGTAGTAGGCACAGTTTGGTACTATAGTAGTTGGAACAATTCACCGTGGGCCACCAGTTTAGGCTTGGAGTCCTTAAGGCTTTCAGGCCACCCAGCCCTTTGGGTCACCAGGGATTTCGAGCCTCTTTTAAGGCCTCCATGCCACCTCAATGCCTTCAGGCCACTTATCGTTGGCCCAGAAAGACTCTACAACAAAGGAGTAGACCCAAAAGAGGATTCAGACTAGGTGCACACACCAGAGTAGAGCCAAATGGTTTTGTTAGAATGAGAGGGTATGGTTATGCCATTGAGACTAGCCTGTGCTTTCACGAGATGCCTAGCTAGACGACCATGCGAAGGTGGATAACTACTATCATGATGAAGATGCTGGCGAGGAGCATTTCCTTGTAGATATTTTGGTTGAATTCCCTAAGACCTTTGTGTCATTTAATCTCCTAATAATACGGGTCAAGTAATCTCTGAGCATACGAGCCTTGAAGGGGTTCCCCTTCATCCCTTTAAAGGGGGGTTATCAAAAATAAATAAAAATAAAGGCCTTCAGTCCATTTGAAGGCGTACTCCAGCCATATAACATGCCAAATGGTGGAAATTAACAAATCGTCCACACCAATGAAGTTATTAATATGAAATTTTGTTTCACAGCAACGTCATATGTACTAACACCATTACTACACAATGCATCTGACACATCAATCAATGGTTTCAAATAAACATCAATATTATTTTTCAGATGTCATAAGATTAATAAGGTCAAAATGATATAGGGATCCTTCATCAACACACATGGAGGTAAATTATACAGAGTTATAAGGATAGACCAACATGAATACTGTCTTCCATATGTACAAAATGGACAAGAAACTGTCAGTAGAATGACCCAATTGCACATTTCTGGCTACCAAACCAAAAGACAGATGTAGACGATCAAAATGTTTCCATGAATCACCATCAGATGGATGATTCATGATTTTATCAGATGAACTATTCTTTTTGTGCCATGACATCATTGACGTTGTGTTCTGAGACATAAATAAACGGTGTAGCCTAGGTGTAAGGGGAAAATATCTCTATTGTTTAACAAGAATTGATATATATTTCTCTGGTTGAACTTCTTTATACCTTGATTGTCCACATGTGAGAAAACTATCCAATGACTCATTTTCACTAGAATATAAGATGTAGTCATTTTTACATGCATGAATCTTTCGATAATTAGGGAACATATTACGAACCACCCTCTTTCTCTTATATTAATTTTTATGCAACACATATAATTCAGGTATCAGTCTTTTAACAAAAGAAAATATCTGATCAAAACAGTTTTTTGACATTGTATTATCTAACTTAATATCCATACATTTTTTAACCACTTCTATTTTTCTTATCATGAAACCAGGATATAATGTATCCTTAGAAAACCTCAAAAACTCATAAAATTTGGATGGTGCCATCTCAGGAGTTAAATCGATATCATATTGAGTTTCAGTCTGTTGAACAGATTAACCTGCAAAATCATGTAATAAATTTTGAAACTGTGATAGATCCAGAATCAAGTTATTAGTATTTTTTCTAGAACTGCGTTCACCATGTGGATACCAAATATCATAGTCTGGTTGAAAACTAAACCACGGGAGATTTCCTCCAACCTAGTCAAATGTGTTAAACATTCTCAGAGAATATTTTTTAAAAGGACACTTAATTGTGCCTTCTGAATCATATTCTGGTTTTTGTGATTCCAATCATAATAAAGATTCAACACCCTCAATATATACAGTATTTAAATGAGAACCATTTGGATTTCGGTGCGGATTTATCCAATCGCGATCATCTAATAATGATTGATGTCAATTTCCTTATTCCATATTTTTCTAAAAAATATAAAATTATCACTATTTTTTAATAATTTGAAATTATATAAAAACTATTTGATAAAATTAGATACAAAATTACAAATACTTTTTAATAATTACCATTAATCTTGGAAACACAATTTCCAGTGGATTGATGTCTACTCTTTTTCCAACAGCTCATTTACTTGCATCTTTCTCACACTGAAATCATAATAAATAATCTTCTTGGAGGTACCCATATTCATTCTTGTGTATAAGTGAATGTATAAGTGTACCTCCAAGAAGATTCTTCATTGTGATTTCAGTGTGAGAATGATGCAAGTAAATGAGTTGTTTGAGAGAAGATCCCCCTTTTCGTCAATGAATCATCTTCTTGAAACTATCACTACCTGAAAACATTAAAAAAAATGTGGTCATACAAATGCATATTCTATCATTTGCATACGATACTGGATATGCATACGTAGAATCATACTTTTTATATTGTTTTGGGTCGGTAAAAGTTGAATGAAAAAGAGTCATCTTGAAAAAGAAGTGTCGTCAATCCACTAGAAATTATGCCAAGTTATTAAAATATATTATAAATTATATTATTACTAATTATTACTAATTATTACTAATTATTACTAATTATTACTAATTACTTCTAATTATACTTAATTATTCCTAGTTATTATTAATTATTCCTCTTTATACTTATTAATCTAATTTATTCCATTTTATTACTATATATTCATTTTTATTTCTATTTATTACTATTTATTCTTCTTTATTCCAATTTATTACTATTTATTACTATTTATTACTATTTATTCATATTTATTGCTATATATTATTATTTATTCCTAATAGTTGCTATGTTTTGTTAATTATTGTTAATTATTGCTAATTATTGCTAATTATTTCTAGTTATTGGTAATTATTTATAATTATTTCTAGTTATTGCTAATTATAGCCAATTATTTCTAATTATTGCTAATTGTTTCTAATTATTGCTAATTATAACTAATTATTGCTAATTATTATTAATTATTGCTAATTATTGCTAATTATTACTAATTATTCCTAATTATTTCTAATTATTACTTATTATTATTAATTATTAGTAAGTATTAGTAATTATATCTAATTATTAAGAATTATTACTAATTATAATTATTACTATTTATTAGCACTTATTTCTAATTATTCGTATTTATTGCTAACTATTCATAATTATTTCTAATTATTCATAATTATTACTATTTATTCGTAATTATTACTATTTATTTCTATTCATTGTGATTTATTCATTTTTATTACTATTTATTTTTATTTATGGTTAATTATTACTATTTATTTCTATTTATTAATATTTATTGCTAATTATTACTATTTATTACTAATTAATTCTAATTATGTTCAATTATTATTAATTATTCCAAATTATTACCAATTATTCTTATTTACTACTATTTATTCTTATTTATTACTATTTATTTCTATTTATTTCTAAATATTCATATTTATTTCTAATTATTCATATTTATTTCTAATTATTCATATTTATTTCTAATTATTGCTATTTATTCCTAAATATTTTATTTATTCCTAATTATTGCTAATTATTCCTATTTATTGCTAATTATTTCTAATTATTAATAATTATTCATTTTTATTACTATTTATTACTATTTATTACTATTTATTAAAATTTATTCATATTTATTAGAAATTATTCTTATTTATTACTAATTATTGTTATTTATTACTATTTATTACTATTTATTGGGTATTATTTCTATTTGTTACAAATTATTTCTATTTATTACTTACTATTGCTAATTATTACTAATTATTGCTAATTATTACTAATTATTACTAATTATTGCTAATTATTGTAAATTATTGGGAATTATTACAAATTACTACTAATTATTGCTAAGTACTCCTAATTATTGCTATTAATTACTAATTATTTCTATTTATTACTAATTATTACTAATTATTGGTAATTTTTCCAGATTATTCTTAATTATTCCTAATTAATCCTATTTATTACTAATTATACCTAATTATTCCTTTTTATTACTAAATATTCCTATTTATTAATAATTATTCTCATTTATTACTAATTATTCCTATTTATTACTATTTAATACTAATTATTCCTATTTATTACTATTTATTACTAATTATTCCTATTTATTACTATTTCTTTCTAATTATTTCTATTTATTCCTATTTATTGCTATTTATTTCTAATTATTACAAACTAATGCTAATTATTCCGATTTATAACTATTTATTACTAAATATTACTATTTATTACTATTTATTAGAAATTATTCTTAATTGTAACTAATTATTCCTATTTATTAATAATTAATAATATATATTACATATTATTCCTATTTATTAGGTATTGTTCCTATTTATTATTAATTATTAAAAATCAGTACTAATAATTTCAATTTATTATTACAAATAAATACTCATAAAAAAACAATTTAAATCTAATTTAATTACAACTAATCAAAAAAAATGAAAATTAACATCAAAAAATGAAATACATACTAAATTAAATAAAATATAAATACCTTTAAACTTGATCTCCTATTGATGTAGACGGCTTCACAACTTTTTTGTGAAAAAAAACTAACTCACAAATTTTCACTCTGAAAATAGAGTTCAAAGAGAGAGTGTGTGTGAGAATGAAGAGGAGGATATGAAAAAAAAGGATGGAGGTATATATAGGTTGGATTAGTTACGATGGGACTATTTGCACCGAGACCTGTCCCAAAAACCTCCATACACATTAATTGCATTTGGTGGTTAAAAGAGTATTTGCGACGAAACCGGTCACAAAAGGTACCTACCGACACACTTTTGGAGACGGTAGAACATCCCGTTGCAAAAATCTATTTACCGCCGCCAGGTATTTTCGATGGGTGCCATCGCAAATACCCTCCGAACGATGCACTATTTACAACGGGGGAATCCCCCCGTCGCAAATAAACTATCCGCAGTTTGTCGCTCAAACCACACCAAACTATTTGTGACGGGACCCCAAATATTGTCGCAAATAATCACTAGGATGGACTATTTGTGACGGGAATAATTCCCGTCGCAAATATCTTGTTGCAAAAAGCTAGTTTTCCCATAGTGTGTGATAAATAACTAAACTTGTAATTCATAAAAATATTCCTAACAAAGTATGAAACCCAAAAATCAATATTCTTTTGTCACCTAATATTTATAGATTAATTTAAAATTTATCCCTTACTATCATTAGTCACCCTTAATGTCATACACACAAAAATATATATACTCTAATCATATAATATCTAAAAGATTCTAATCGTTTCCATAAATTACTTGAGTGACCATTATGACCCATTAACATCATATATGATTCAAAAGGACAATTCATCATTTATTTTAGATATATAATCTAATAATATTTTCTTTACCTTAATTATATAATGTTCTCAATACATAAAATGATCATCTTCTGAAAAAATTTAATAACATAATTACCAAATAAATTTTCAATCCTAGTTTTATTTATATGGTAAACATATGTTCTAATAAAATTCAAAATCATCATCTGTCCAAAAAAAATTATTATAAAAACTTTTCATGCATACCACATCATAACATTGGATAATAGAAGGCATTTCACCATTATCTCCCATTGGTTGTGGGTTCCATCCCTATAGAATTTCCAAATGTGACTCATTTTCACCTATCCTACTGGTTTTCAATTTTCTTATGTTAATATAATACTATTTTAAATGGAATTAATTAAGTGATCATCATATTCATAATTTATCTTGATCAAATAAATCTCTAAATATATGATGAACATCATCAAATAACTTTTTTGAACCTCTTTATTTGTCTATATAACATATTTTTTCAAAATCAAATACTGCATATTGAATATTAAATCCATAAAGTATATCACAAATTAATCCATTGGTTTATTCATCTAGAACTCATAAGTCATTAAATTAATAACTAAAAAAAATTCATCCTTTCATAACACCATATTTATAATGTTTTTGTTTCTTTTAACATATGTTTTTCTTTATTTTGATAATAAAACATACTATCAAATAATCCATTGTTGTTTCATGAGTCTCATAGTCATTATATTATTGAATTAAAATTTATACATAAGTATTGAATACCAATAAATTAATAAATCAATTATTGTAGTGTAAAAGGTTCATAGGATTTGTCCCATGGAATGGGGAATTGATACTGATAATTCCCCAGATCCCCTTATTTAAGACATTGAACTGTATATAGTTCCTTAGGAAGAATGTCATTTCCTCCACTAAAATGTTAATTTTTCCTCTCAAAATTAATTTCACTAGGATATTATTTTCCAAACATAAAACATCCACTGATTCCTTTGATACAATAAATGACCTCTTCTTACAATATTATTTACATATGAGAAATTGAATCTTCTTTCTTCCATATTATTCAATACTCATTATCTCCGGTAACTCTATCCTCTTATTCAATGGTAAGTTCCTGATCTATATAATTTTCATGTTTATAATAATATATTATGATAACTATTTATCAATAATAAAAATATCTATTACTCTAGTCATTGAATTATATGGTTTCTCATCATCACATTATCTATTATATTCAATGTTAAAACAATTCCTTCTAGTTCCTTCCATTGAATAAAAGAAAAAGGTATAATGTGAGAAACAATAATCATATAGATAGATCATGAAATATCATTCAAATCATGAAAAAATCAGGACAACTACTTTTTAATCTAATTCACAATAGCGAAAACAAGATATTTGACAATCATATCTATTCAAATCCTTTATAGGGGTTAATAATCAAAATATGAATTAAACCAATTATATACTCCCATAGCATCCAACAAAGAGTTTACCAAGGAAAAAATAAACACCCAAGAGAAATATATAATAGATAAACCCACAAACACTTTTCTAGGGTTATTACACCAAGATGAATCTAGGAAAAAACCGCATGCACTTGAAGTATCTAAACTAGGATGTATAGGTAGTAAAACCCCATAAGATCATTCTCACTAAAAAAATATGATTTTATGATATACTAAAAATATCATTAGGGTTGTAACTAAAATATTATTTTCCAAATTACCATAAATAACAAGGTAGTCCTTTTATATGAACTATAGTGATTCAAACATTTTACATATATTAGTACCTCAATTTTAACTTAAACATGCATCAAATACAACTAACAAATTGAGTGGACTACTTATGATATAATACCCAAACATGAAACTGAGATAGAACTTATTTGTTTTTTTTCCACAATTTTCAATTAAATCCCATTGATCTCCTAAAACTATATATAATAATATGATTAATAAATTAATTAATGTGGTGAGCTTAAAATCACTGTAAGGGAACAAACTTGACAAGGATTCATAATGTATTAGTCAATGGTATATTGTAATATCAAAAAAGAAAAGGCTCTTCAATAATCACATGAAATAATTTCATGGAATCATAAAATAATGTAAACATATGAAGTGTGAAAGAAATAAAAAACATGACTTAATAATAAGTTAATTCTAACTTCCAATACAATATCAAATGGTTGAATGTGTTGCATCATTAATTACATTTACTCCCTAATCTCATGAATAATGTCAAATTAGAATAAATAATTACCCAATGAATTAGAGTGCTATCTTGGTGAACCCATTATAACTTTTTCATGGTTATGTGTGAAAAAAATGAAATCAATCTTAATAGTTAATCCCAAGAATTACCTATAAAAATAAACGAGTTGCATAATTTTCCCCAAATAGTAATAAAATGACATTTTATAAGGGTGGAATTTCGGAAATAATCATAAGTAATTTATTAACCATTTAAATTAAGGAATAATAAGACCTATACATATGTTATATACATAAATACATAATTTATAAGTATTCAATTACATTATGTACATAGAGAAAGTGAGTTTGGGGTAGAATGGTCATAACCCAAAAAAGGGTGCTTCAGAGACATCCCTTATGTTTAGTCTGACTCATGTTGTAAATAATATATCTTCATGATTAATAATGTTTTTTAAATATTATCTTTAATAATAAAAATTCTCAACATTATTAATGCACAAATTTTCATGTTATAATAAATTCAATTCACATTAGATATTTTGGCAGTATTTAGTTTAAATGTCCAAAATGACTTCTGTTGGTAGACTATTGTCAAAGAGGTCAAAATTACATCATTCACATAATTATAATCATTACATAAATACCATATTTTGCATCAATTATATTTTAAAACCACCTTTTAATGATGGTTATGAAAGAATGAACTATATTAAAATCATGTTGATAGTTGGGCATACTTGAGAATGATTTACATTTCCATATTTCAAAAATCATAATGAAAAGAAGGTATGTATTATTTAATATTTAATAATAAAAAATATTAAATGATTATCATATATATAAAATAAATAATTCATTATAAATATTCAGGATAGGTGGTGACAAAAAATGAATGACATCGGTTCGCAAGGTCGTTGTCTATCAGACCGACAAATGATGATTTCATTTTCTATTTGATGGAAGATAAGATGGATGTTAATAATTCCATTTACAGAATAATATATCAGTATTGAAAAAATACTTGTGTTTTATATCACAATTATTGATTTATTTTATAATTGGGTATAATATGGAATATAATGGAAAGGCTATGTTAAAATGTATTCCTCTTCTTTAAACAACAACTTTGATTTACACATTAATCCATATATTATTTGTTTTCTATAAATTATAAGAACTATTAAACATAGAGAGGGATTTTAAAAAGTTGTATTTTTAGGTATCTTTTGAAATTAAATCATTTTTATATTTTTAGTAAAGATGATAAGAGGATTCCTTTTATATTTGGTTTTAATCCTTTTCTATTTGTTTTAGCACACATTATCCTTTTTTTATAATTACGACGATAACAATGATTTCAATATTTTGGGGTCAATAAGGATACAATTAAAGGACTGTTGGCCTATAACTGCACAATAATTTAGATTTAAAAAAACTATACAAATAACATGGATAATTTTAGGAAATAAATATTATTTAAATCATCTAATAAAATGTTATATATTATAATATATTATTTATGTCAATCTTGGAACTAGTCATTTAATTTAGCCATAAATGCGTCGAGAAATAGTCATAATTAGAATTTAATTCTTCAAAATATCTCTAATAGTATATATTAATCCATATATTTCCTAAAATAAATTAATATTTTTAAATTATATCTGTTTTTATAATGTAAATAACTTTTATTTTATATTTCTATTCCTTAAATTTATCATGTGTCGTCGATGTGTAAACATTTAAGTAATTTTTTTCATCACAAATAATGAAAAATAAATTAACAGGATAAATATAAATTATATTTAAAATAAATATTCATAAATTAAGATACATTATTTTTGTCCTTATGTGAAAAATTAATAGAAATAAAAATAATAAGAATGAAATTTTTTACTTTTCCTTATATAACTGATTATAACGGAAAACCAATTTCCAAATTTAAAATGGTTAAAATATTTGAATTTTGGGTGATTATGGAATAAATAGTATCAAATAATGAAAATAATTAATTTTTTTCCTTACATTATTCACCTTATTATATTTTTTTAACATTAATTAACCCATTTTACTTTTACCATGGTATGGAAAATTTATTCTAGTTTTAATTAATAATAAATAATAATAAAAGTGACCTATTTACTAAATGTGGACCTCATGATCCAAAATATTGAATGTATTTCTTAGGAATAAATTTTCATAAGTGGCCAAATTTAACTTATATTAATCCTACCAAATAAAAAAAAGTTTTTTGAAAAATGATATTTTATGTATAAAAATATTTTTATAGCAAATTATATTATAAAATTAATCATAATAATGAAAATTAGATTATATTTAATAAAAATAAAAAAATTAAAATTTATATATAATTGATAATAGAATATGAATTTCTATATACTTTAAATGGTAATACAATTTAAAAAAAATATCATTTTCTTCACTACACTTTGAATAAATAATATTTTCAAAAAAATTAAAAAATGTCATTATATGATAATTTTTATATAGTGATATAGAAAATGATTTCAATTTTATCAAAATAATTTTTTTAAAATTAATTATAATATATTTTCACCAAAAATCTGTGAAAACAATTTTAAAGAGAACTTATTTTTGATGAATAAAATGAATGTACTAAAAATTAATTGATGTTTTAATGTAAATTTATTAATAAATTTTTATTAATAAGATCCATTATATATGTCAAAAATGAATTAACCATATACATGCTTGCCAATTTAACGACTAGGTTATAACATATAAATTTTATCAATAGTATTTCATTGTTTTTTAGGCTCAGTATTTCATTTCATATACAATATCAAACAGAATGTTCTTTTTTAAAAATACAAGATTGATAAAATTAAATAAAATATTTTTAATCATGTAGTCGTTAAAACATGTTCATGCTTGGTGGGTTTTTTTATGAATTTTAATGAATTTGTATCTTTTAACTCGTGAATGTAAAATAAAAAATAAATACATGAAATATGATGTAATAATTATATATCTAAGATGTTTTTGTAATTCGTCCGTGGTAATATAATAAATTATAATCGACAATAAAATTTTCTTATTTTTCATAATCAATAATAACTAAAAAATTATAGTTTTAAAAAATTATTTATAAATCATTATCATAAATTCCAGGAAATTACCATGGGTCTATAAAAATATATCAAAAATATATAGTACATCATAATGAACATTCTATTGTTAAATAATCCAATATTTAGAAGTGAGGACTGGTACTTCCATTCCTATGATAGGATAAAAAATAGGACAATTAATACTCTAATATGCATTTTTAATAAAAAATTAAATAAATGGATAATATAAAAACTATAATTAAAAACATTTAAATGATTATATCATATGTTAAGGAACTCTTGAATACATGTGAATTAATGTTTATGGTCTCTTTTTAGATATCACTTTGAATTAAACAATATTAATGTATAAATTTACTATTGTGGAAATTATATATTTATCTTCACTAAAACCCCATATATTTTATAATCTAATTTTTATGTCTTGGATTTATTTATTTTTTCAATTTTACCATAAATTTGTTAAAAACTCAACCAAAGGGTTTTTGGTTAGTAGAGTCGACCATATCTTGTCTTTTCGGTCAGGAATATTTATCCCCTATTTCAAAATTCAATATATTTTTTTCTTGATATTTTCATTTATAAATATATGGTATGTAAATTAAATTTTATATTAATTTATAATGTAATACACATTCATGTACTCTCTAAAGCATTACATATGTCTGGTGGAGATCATAATCACACAAGTACTATTGTAGGTAAATTGGAAGGGGAAAGAGACATCCCTTTGGGGTTTGTTGATTTACTACGAGATGATTTTATTAAAAAGAAATGAAGTTATGGGATTTATTACACTTAGTATTGGGTGTAAAACATCATGTTTTTTCCATATCATCGGGGGTATTAATTTTTGGAATATGCCTACATTGACCGAGATCTATTTATAATTTTTTTTTTAAAATAATCAATTTTCAATATTTTCCAATGGATCATTTTTTTGTCCTTTATTCACAAAGTGTAAAAATAGTATTTTTATAATAATTTTCACATAATAGAATTTTACCACCACCCTATTATATTATATATATAAATCTATATTTATAATTTTTCATTTTTTTCCATATTAAATAATAATCACATTCTCTTATAAATTATTTCCTTTGAAATAAAATTGATTAAAAATGTAAAGGTAATTTAATCTTATTTTTTAATGTCATTTTTTAATTATCTGTAAATGTTATTTTTCATCAATGTCAATATACATAATTATTTATTATTTATCTCTAGGGATATTTATAATGATATAATACACTTTATTAGTTCATATGGACTATGATTATGTTTGTAAGAAACCATCATGAATCCCTTATTTTTATAGCATGTTAATTAAAAAATGATAAGAATTTGATCATTTTCACGATCATGTGTCACACATATATATGGTTTATCATTCTCTCAAAAGAGGTTCAATTTGGTCTAACTAATAAAATGGGAAATGCTTTATATATCAGGTGATAAAGATATAATCCATGGGCATTATTTTGATTATTTTTTTCAAAACATTATGAATGAAAATTATTGTGGATAACTATTAACCTAAGTTTACAAATGGACATGTATTTGATAAGTCATTTTCATAAATTTATGGATTATATGGATATTTTTAATGCAACACAACTATATTATACCCCATGGATCATGACTATTGACCCTTGTTACTACATTTCTATTCCATGGTATATATTGTGCTCTATGATGGTCCTTTTGATGTTTTATATCCTTATATCATGTTTTATTGTCATACCTTGTGAATAACTGATCGTTTCAATTATATATTTATCCCATGATCATGTTTTACCAAATTGTTTTGATTGAATCATTCACAAATCATTGATAAGTTTCTCCCTTAATAAGAATTTAGTCATACCCTTTAAAATATTTCCCATTTTCTTAGGTAATTACATATAATAGTTATTGAAAAGGAAGTCCTGTATTTAGAAATTAAAGGGAGGTGTTTCATAAATAATGTGTAGTAAGAAAATTATTTTTCTAATATCCCAGGAAAATAACCCTATGTGTATTTCTATTTTTTTGTAAATTTTTGAGATTTAATATTTGAATTAGGGAATCTATTTTAAATATATTCTTTATAGGATTAGGTTATGTCAACATGGGATTCATTCAATGGTGTAAAAAAATTCTGTAAAAAACATTAAAACCACTCCTTCCATTTCACAACCAAATAGTACTAACTATTCAATGATAACCATTTGAGTATTCTTGAATCATTATTATTTGTACCTCATTTAATCATATAAAATATGGGATATAGAATTAAAAAATCATTCATTTTGTAAACTATTACCATAAATAGCCACCCTTAGAATGATTTATTCTACCATATCTCAATTTGGGTGTGACCTTTCCATTCATGGAATGACACATTATCAAAATAATCATCAATAATGATGAGTTATTCTTTTTTATACTCATTTTTACCTAGAATTAATCCATATAAAAAATGACTCTTCATGTATATCATAACCATACCATCAGTCAAAGGACTTTAATCTAAAGTCATCTATTCAGTAGAATTAATTAAAATATTTTTTTGTGGGTTCTATCTTGTAGAATAAAAGTAATATAAATACATAAAATTGTTTTCAAAACTCCACAATGTTAATTTTTTATCATTATATTGATTTATTGACAATATTTTCAACCATAACAATAAAATACTTCCACTATAATTTTTTTATAATAAATATTATGTTATCACAACCTCTCAGATAGATGGACCAAAAAAGTAACCTTCATTCCAATAATTGAGTAATAATTAAATTATCATACAATAGATACCAATGATAAACAAAAATAAATAATACATTGATTCCATATTTTAAATAATAAATCTCACAAAATGTTTCACAACATGTGGGCCAGAAGGATTAATGTTTTGGGGACTAAAATATAAACATATTATTTTATAGTAAGTGTAACTATTTCCAAATTACCATTCTTCTATAGGAGATCTTATAGGCATATTATATAATATAATAAAATTCATAACCAAGGTAAGGAAAACATAAGATCTATGTGAGCTCAAATTCACAATGAAGAAATCTTATAGAATATTCCAGACCATTAGTAAAAATACATGGGAATACATGTGGATAGAGAAAATATTAGATAATGTGATCTTGATATCATAATTTTCAATAATAAATGTTTATTTATGATTAATGATCGTGGAAAAGAAATATAATAAAAAATTTTGATCAAATCAATTTTATGAAACATATAACATAAATCAATTATTAAAATAAATAAAAACACACCATAAAGTGAAACATATTTAGAACAAAAAATTTCATTATTAATCTACATATAATTAAAAAATGAACGCTTTAGAGAAATGAAATAAACATGATCATTTGGGGAAACCGTGAATAGAAAAAAGTATGTTCACCATTTAATTTTTTAAACAATTAAATTAATTCCTAGCCTTGAGTATTTAAAAATTCATAGTATGTACACCATATAAATTTGTGTACAAATCCAAGTATTTCCACCCTTTAGGTATGGAAAAAATACCTGTATATCCACTCATTATTTAACCATGTGATAAAAAATAACCTATTGGCTATAGAGTGATATAGGACCCCAATTCATTATTTATATATATTAATGCCACTTAATATGATATTTATCTTATTATAAATATCCAATTAGAATATAATCAGTGACAACATATTTTAAACTTCTATAACATAATATACAAGACCATTTGATAAAAGAAATATAATATCCCAGTATTAGTTTTTAATAATAGAACATATTAGATGACTTATTAAAAATTTGTCAATTTGATATTAATTATATGAAAAATTTAAGAGAAAGAAATTTTAGATTAATATGTTTATTTATATCATCATAAAAATAATTTATTTTCAAGTCACATTCCTAAAAACCGATTTCTCAAAATATAATGAGAAAAAATTATTTAATGTTTGATAAAATTCAATTTATATTCCATAACAATGAAAAATAAATATTCAAAAATTTAATTCCTATTTCAAGGATAATAAATCATGGAATATAAAATCTTTTTAAACATTTACAAATACCATTATCAAAATCCAAAATAACTAAATTGATAATAAAACATTTTTTATAATGATAAAATTGGAATAAAATGATCTTTAGATAATATCATAAAATTTTGTATCCTTTATGAAAATGATAATATTTTTTTGATTTGAAAACACGGATATGGAAAACAAATAATTGTAAATGGATGTGAAATATCTTAACAAAATTACAATTTTTATGAAAATATAGATCCATGAATGAATGAGGAAGTAATGTAAAACATTATTTCCCCATAAAATAATATTTAAATAAAACATAGAATCATCATTTGGAATAATATTTCAATATGGAATTAACGAAATCAAAGTGGAGTAATTATTACTCAGGAAAAAATAATCATGTTAGGAAAACCCCTTACCTTAATTCCTACATATTCAAATGTATGATATCCTCTTATAAAAAATAACTATGCCAATACACTATTTCATAAAATTATTCATATTAATTACCCTTTTATATAATTCATTTATGATCATTATTATAAAAAAATGTTTTAGTTTCAAATTACTATCTCCATCATGTGATAGTGAAATTAAATGTTCCATGCATTCTTTATAATGATGATCTCAATAATGGATATTTTAAATATTAATTATTATTATGATTTAATATAATATTTTTTCTCTATTTTTTATAATTAATTATATTATAATATTCCCATTATATTATATTTGTTAGATTTATGAACGTTACATCAGGGAGGAATTAGTTAATGTTTATTTATTAATATTATTGGATAATAAAATAATGGTCATCACAATTTTTTAATTAATAAATAATAATTAATAAAATTTATTACTCTTATATTAAATATTTCCTCATAAATTATAATTTATATGAATCATTTATGGTCATAAAGTAAAATTTAATATCTTTTCCCATGAAAGGTGTATTCTTTATGAATGTATTGATATTGATTCACTTTCCCATTTCATGGGAGAATGGAATAATTTAGTTAATATTTTAATATCCTATAATATGTTATAAAATTCATAATTTAATATCAAATTCATTATTAGGACAATCCTATAAAGGTTGTGAATGAAAAATAAATTCATTATTTCCTGGATGTGGTAGCCCACGAATACACAATATTGAAGTTTTATCTTTTCATAAGTAGATGGGGGATACGTGAATAATATTGATTAAAAAATAAAAAAAATTATATATATATTATAAAAATAATTTTTTTATACTAGATATCATAAAACTCTAACTGTTATATTAAACAAAAATAGTATAGCGAAAATAATGAACTTACTTTGAGAAAATTGTGTTTCTCATGGACGTTTCTATGGAAATGAATATCTTATGAAAATTTAATTTTTTCTAGAAGAATAATAAATGGAAATAATAATATATAGTATAAAAATCTGGAATATTTATATGGTGAAATCTATTTTTTTTAGTTGTATTATATTGGCGGTGATATCCCTCTATTATAATTGTTGCTTATGGAATTTTAGCAATATTTGATAATAATATAAATTGAAAAAATTTAAACATTTCATGGGGTTCAAAAAAGAGATAGTAATTTAGTGCAGGTTGATATAAGGTTGATAATCACTCAACAAATCAATTATAAACATGTTTTTAATATGTTTTAGACATTTACCTCTTGATTTTTTTACTTTTCCACTTACATTTCACCTTAGTAACTTGTTTTCTCCAAATTTAATATAATAATTATGACTATAAATATTGTATTTATTATTAAATATTTAGTCTCGCATATTCATTTTTTTAAATCCATTTATTTTTATCAACATTTTATATTTCGTTGAAAAAAATTTTAACATAAAAATGTATTTTGTATCAAATGTTATTTGAGAGAAATATAACTTTTGTTTGAAAATTTAAAATATAGTTTTTAAACTATAATAAATATTGACATTATAAAATTAAAATCTCTCAAGAAAAAAGTTTTTTAAATATTCTATTTCATATATATAATGGAATCTATGTTATAATATTAGTAAAAAATTTATATTCCAATATTCAACTAAAAATAAATTCTTAGAAACATATCAAAAATATATATTATGTTTATATTGATAGGATAAATCAAAAAATAATGTTAATTTTTTCATATTATGAACTAAAAGATTATATATATTATTTCAATTCATGAATATAAAATATAGTGACAAACTATTTTTATTGGAAACTAACTTTTGGTATATTTATTATTATATTGATATTAGATTAATAATATATCTAGTGTTAAAATAGATTTTATACAATAAATATATTATTTTATTTTTTAATCATAATAAAAAAGTTATTGATGTAAAACATCAGTTTCCACAAAATGAATTTTTTAAGTATAAAGTGAAATGAGAAAAAATGTATTTAAAAAAATTATAAATATTCCTCATATATAAATATTTTATTATATATTTATATAATCTTAATTTATATTTCATAACCCTTATAATCACCATTTATACCTAATAATTATATATGCTCTAGGTATAGTTTCAGGTGGTCTTCTAGTTAGCATTGATCTTGTGGAAATCTCCATGAGCTTGAACATCACATGTATATGGTTTTTTTTTTCTCAAAACCGAATTGCTCAAGTCTGGTGTGGGATAAGTCTTCGAGAAACCATAGTGAAGCAATGTACCATCTAATCTTAGATAAATGTGCATCATAAGGAAGGATTATACTCATAGATTCTATTTATTCAATCTTGATTTATTGATTATCAAATAGGGTTTCTTAAATTTAAACCCCTAAACCTAATAGATATGTCTTCATAGTAATATTTAATAATGAAAATATATCATGTTTTTTGTTTTAGTATAGAATAGTGGGTCAAATATTATATTTAATATAATATTTATTTAATGATAATATGTCGTCAAATATCAAGTCACTACACATATTATAAATAATCTTACTGTAATATAGAACACAACAAGAGAATAAATTTCTCAACAAGTCAACTATATAATTAGTAGATATAATTGTTTCTAAAATTATAATATATCCCAAAAATATTTGTTTAACTTGAACATGTTCAGCTATTAGAACAAAACATTCATATAATGACTTGATATTCAAAATCATTTTCCTTGATAAAATCCTTCCTTATAGTGGGTGGCATGTGAATATCTAAATTCAAGGTAAATACTCTGAATAATATGTCTAACATAATCATAACAATACATCTAGATCAATAAATGCATCATTTAAATAACATAAATTTTATTAAGATAAAATTACACGTCATTTCATAACTCATCACTTATACCCCTTAGATACCTAGTCAAATCCCTAATTTCCCCCATCTTATCATACCCAATACTTATCATTACTACTCTTGGCATGAATATCATGTGAAAATTAATATCTTATTTGAACACAAGTCTAGTAGGATTGTAATAACCATTTAAAAATAAATTCATTAGAAAATAGATTACCTAACCAACAACCTATTTCACTACTATCAATATAGAAACATGCATCCCACATCAGAGAAATTATAGTTTCTCATTGTTTTCCACATTAGAAAACAAAAATATGAGGAACCTCCTATAATTATATCTTATAACTCAATATAAAATAGTTATTAGTTGAAACAATAATAATGGTATAAATTGTGAATCTCACATCATCACTCTAATAGGTCTTACCTATTTTTCACCCATATCAAAACACTATAGGTTCCTATTTATGTTCCCTACACCAACTTATCCATTATGATCTATCTCACATCACATGAAACCAATATAAAATTATTGGAAATTTTATGGATCAATTACCGTTATGTAACAATTGATAACTCATCAAATATAGAAATAGTATTTTTCCCCATTCAAATGATATTGATAGATCCTATATAAATCTATAAACATGAATTTAGAGTTGATCTCCAATATTCAATTATTATGAATATTAAATATTGAAATGTTATTTCATTAACATAAACACCCCAATGAAACTAATGGTTCTAATTTATATCATTATCAGAGAGGATTAGAGGCTAAATAATTTAAAAACACCATGGAAGAGGGAGACTATGTTATGTTTTCATAATTAAAGAAGAAGGTGATGTTTTAGGATCTTACAAAACTGCAGAATATATATTATAAAAATCACTTGAGTAAAATATTTTCCAATATTTGATTCATATAGGAAAACAAAATCAAACCAATGACTTATGTTATACCAAAAAGAGGATCACTGGGTAGGTAACAGCATCTAAAAAATTGAACCCATAACACCCCTACAATAAGCCCCAAAATCCATATTTATATTCAAAAAAAATAAATATAACTAAAATTATTCAAAATTTAATATTCATGTTTTGAAAATAAATTTTCAACATTTCCTCAAAATTTGTGACTGGTACACCAATTGGGTGTTGTTTAGAGATCTTCATTGAAAATTTTAAATAAAAATTATTACTAAGATAGATGTTATGTGTCTCACCCGTTCATTTTTATAGAATCTATATATTATTTATTGTATGAAACATACTAAATTTCCGTAAATACACAAGATCATAATCATTGTAACTCTTGTGGAACTATACATGTATATAAAAATTATATTTAAATTACTAAACATATAATACATAGAATGAAAAAAATTATACAATCGATGCTTTTAATTATTCACATTATAATAAGAATATAATACATATTATTATTATTCATTAAATATGAAAACATTGAAGCATAATAATTGGGTGAGAGTATTTGTAAGTGATAACAAATAAAAAATCTATATACATCATGATAATTTCATACATTATATAAAAAATGAATAAAAAATATAGATATATATCTACATATTAATGATTATAATACTATGATTAAATATATAA
Source organism: Viscum album (assembly GCA_963277665.1). Taxonomy (NCBI): domain Eukaryota; kingdom Viridiplantae; phylum Streptophyta; class Magnoliopsida; order Santalales; family Viscaceae; genus Viscum; species Viscum album. The sequence continues at coordinate 1,178,777,926 of OY728139.1, forward strand.
GGATAAAAATTAATAAATAGAATAAATTAAAATATTATAAATATACAATTGAGCCCTTCTACCAAATATATATAAAAAATAAGTATTCTCCCATTACCATATCATAATTATCTTACATGACTTACCAATTCATTGTGGGGATATATAATTTTTATCCCCACTAATAATATTTATCATCTAATAAAATTATATCATAATTGAAAAATGGATTATGTAATATTAGGAATAATGTAAACTAGTGAAAAACCTAAAAATACACAATATAATATTAGATATGTATTTTCATCAATGATTTTACCGTATTAAATGAAGGTATATGAAGTCATGAAAGCAATTTTCCACTTACCATAAAATGGTATGGATATATAGATGAATAACCATAAATAAAATGAAATATTATGTGGTTTTCACAAGTGGGTTACATGATTGAAAAATATTTTATTTTAATTTCTAATGATAAAAGAAAATTGTTATAAACTTTTCTATCAAATTTATGACTATAAAAGAATGATTTTATTAAATTCTTCTCAGATTAAAATTTTATTATAATTATAGATAAATACCAAATAATATATTATAGTCTCTAACCCAAATATTAGATTTTTTAGGATATAGAATAATTCAAGCTCTCACTCCTAGTTATGCAGATATTTATAATAATGTTTCTTTTGTGAAAATAGTCTGATTACTCTTCATAGGTCCTTATATGTGCTAAAATGGATATGTATTTTCCCTATATCTATTTATTTATTCATCCAAAAAAATAATTTTCATGGACACCACTGTTAAACAACACACATATATATGTGATAGTGGAGTCATATATAATCTAGGATTAACATATAGAAAAACCCTAACCATTTTTTTTATTTTGATTAAGAATGTATAATGGTAGAAATTTTTTAACAAATATAATCTAATGTTTAATGGGGTGACTGTAGTTAAAAAACCTCATAGTTGTTTTTAAGTGGTCATTAGATGGAAAAATGGGGAAGCTAGATGTAGTAGGACAACTTTTACATGGTCTAGGGACACATGGTTCCATGTGGAGGTATTAGGGGAAGTGTCCGGTAATTCGGGCCATTCGGTGGTCACTTCTATGCTGGAGGTACATGTAACTCCTATATCTATTTTTAGGTGACTATAAGTATTTAATTTTTTGGTTTTTATTTAAACTCGCCATGAATGGGTATATATTTTAGTTGGGCCACATGAATTTTAGACTATCCTCTTAACCATATACATCCCTTATACATCACTATTGACCTAATAGGTTTGGTAATGTTTTTCCATACATGTTGATGTTAGTTCCACTTTTTGCATCATTTTTTTATGTCTTCTTCTTATATTTGATTTCAAAAAATAGATATATGTATAGAATAATAATTTATCCATGGGATGGCGTAATCATCTAAAAATGATGGTTCTCTAATCATTGTCGAACGAGGATGTTAAAGAGAGGATAACACATGTAGTTGTGTGTCATTTTTTGTCACTAGTTCTATACAAGGATATATTTTAGGTTTTCATCAATTTCAAATCAAAATAGTTGTTTTTATGGTACCAAATGTTTTGGATTTTGTAATTAATTGGGCATGTTTTTCGATTAAAGTGTGTCATTATCCTTCTTATGAGGTATTGTTTACCAAATGAGATTTTATTATTAATTTATGTTTTAAATAAATTTTACGATTAACATTTTTTATCTATATGAAATATCAAACTCAGAATAAACATTGATACATTAAAATGAAAATATTAAATTTGGTGAATATTTTATAACTGGTAAAAATAAAGTTATATATATAAGTAACAAAATTATTAAATATACATTTAAAACGGGTTGAAATGGAATGGAAATGTAAAATTATTTGTTATGTGGATCATTTTTCTGTGCATGGAAAGGGGATATCTTAAATATGTGTTTCCCTTTACCATGTCGAAGATAAACACAAGAAATTATGTTATAAGTGAAACAATTTGTGATAAAAGATTACTATCCTTGAAATTTACATGAGGCATATGGAATTGGGGTCACCACTAATAATATCCAAAGGTTCATATCCAGTTCTTCAATCTTATGCAATGATCTTGAGATGTTATGTAAGTAGAAGTTATAATTATATTTACATCTAATAATTAATGAAATATATAATTTATATACATATATCCCATGTATATTAAGCATAATACATTTAAATTAAAAAATAGAATTTTTTTTAATAATAATTCATTGGTGAAATTATATTAGAATAAATAAACAACTAATATGGTAATTTTATGATCAAAACTATTTAATATTTTCAAAAACGAACATTTTATGTGATATAGCATTTTTAATTACTTAACATGTTATGTTTAAATTATGATAAAATATATTAAAAATAATAAACATTAGTAATTTATAGTGTGTAAGAATAATAAAAGTTAATATATTAAAATTAATTTTCATATAAAATTTTTTTCGTTGTATTTATGTTTCCCAATAAGAAATAAAATCATAAATTTCATAATATTAATTTTATTAAATGATTATAAGCATTGTATTCATCATAACAATATCACATTATTTTGAATTTTTTATATTTTTGAAAAGTAGTTTCTTTTTAGATAAATAGTGAAAAATACTATTTTCACGAATAATGTAACATTTATGACATTAAAAATATATAATAATGTCCTACATGACTAAAAAATATATAATTATTCATGGATTCATTTAATGAATACAAATATTGATTTAAAAAAAATACAATTTTCGATTTACAAAACATATTCTACATATTTTGAAACTTATGTAATATTTTATTAAAACAAATTTTGGCCTTTTATTTAAATTAAATTTTCTAATGGAGAAATTAGGTTTTTGGGTTTTTTTTTGAAATGAAAATAAATACTATTTCTCAAATATTTGTCAATAAATTTCGTAGAGAAAAAACTAAAAGATGGTTTGTCCGGAATATAATTTTTATACATAGAGATCCCTTATTAAAGGGGTTTTGTGATTTTTTATGTAATATTTGGGGTCAAAATACTTGTAAATAAATGGATTAACGAATCATAAAAAACATCCTGAAAGTTCCTTCCTCGCAGAACTCTAGCATAATTACACATCATCACCGAAACTGGTGTGAAGCTTGAAAAAAGGGCTCCTTCATGACCATCACATAGCGATGATAGAGGCCTCTATGAGTCTAATGCACACCATGACAGACACAGAGTAATGATAGAAGTATCTGCGATTATCACGGAGCCACCTCTAAATCGTGAAGCATCCTTTAATCCGTGGTGCTCCCTCAAAGCATCGTGATACCTAGTTACTATAAAAAGTAGGCTCATCCCCCACCCCCATAACCATATTTACGATGACCATTCACCTTATAACCTCTCATTTCACGAATCACCCCTTTCTGTGCAAACTAGAAAGAGAAATTCATCACCCAAGGTATCTAAAAATTTATAACTCACTTTCCCTTGGTTTTTATTTCACTCTGCTTTAAGTGGGGATAACCTTCACAAAGCCCAACAGTCATCGCAAAGGTAGGAGTCCCTTTTGGGAACATGGGACATCATGGAACATTAATTCTTCTAGAATCACTCTTCATGCACATGTGAACCCCATGCCTTGGTTGGTTTATCGTGCTTCACGATTCTCCTCCCTTTGTGAAGAACCCTTTTCTCATACTTCATGAATCACATTTATTTGTGAATATTTTTCTCTTTGTTAGGAACTAGTGCTTTTCTATTCCATTCCTTACGAGGCATCCTGCTTCACAAAACCCTCTTTAATGTGGCCCTCTAGGATTGTACAATGTTATTTCAAGGTCCACCCGAGTGGTTTTTTATGTTATTTTGCAATGTCTTATGCTTCATCGCATAAGAATGGTAATTTATATTTATTCCTTGAATATACATGCTAACATAGACCCCTCAATTGACCACTCTTTCACATCATTATGACCTATAATTTCATGTGCCTCCCCCTCCCCTAGTTTGGTTTGGTACAAGTTATGTATGTCCAAGGGGTGAGGAGAGAGTAATCATCATCTAGTCTACATGATATTAAAATTAATAGAACCCCTCTTCCAAAACAGATGACATTAAACTCTGATCACCACAAGTGTGACTAGCCTGGGAGGATTCAAAGGAGAATGAGAATCATAAATCTCCCACCTTCTCCGCCATTGTTCAATGTTGTCACTTGTCTCTTAAGAAGAATCTATGTAAGACCTAACACACCTTGACGGGGTGTTCCCTATGTGATGGACATATCATATTCGTAAATCGGGTCACCCTCCTCGGGCCTCCCTCCTAGAGTATGTACCAGTATTCACCCTCTTCATGGACACACATTTTTGCGACAAGATCTTCATTCCCACTCTTGGCTTTGGTTTCTCACAACTATCATGACTCCCATGATAATAGAGTAAGATGTGACTATGAAATCCTCTCTGGGTGGTAAACCAAGTGTAAGCCCCATGCTCCACATCCTACATGATGTTAAACTGTATAGCTCTTAGAAAAATGATGAATTTTATCCCATCCTTTAAACATCATATGTAGGAAGCCTCTCCAAGATTAAATCCCATCACTTTCTATCATCTATATTTCTCGACCACATCACATTGTCTCATTCATCCTTCATGACGTTCAACTGCACTCTTTTAACTACACAAGTTTTGATCCCTTTTTGGTATGTGGGAAACCACTTTGAGGATCAATAACAATAAATGGTAAACACTTGTTCTCCCAATACGGTATTTACCATCATGATGTGACACCTTCCATTTATAGGATACATCACCCTTGTACACTACCTAAAAGATTTTTGATCGATACATATGGGATTCCAATCTTGCGTATTCCTAAACATGTCAATGGGTTGGTACCCTTTGTGTACACCCCAACCACATGTACTATATTTCCCAGGCTTCAAACCATGCATAATCCATTCACTTCACCATAATCCTCCACCAAAAAGTGTCTCTCTTTTGATGGGATGATAACCACGCTTAAGCCTTATCGTGTCTATGGGTCATTGTCTATTGTGTACTCCCTGAGTCTATATCACATTATAAACTATATAGAAATTGATTCCCAACCACAAGGATATGTAGTAAGACTCCTTGAGGTTCAATTCCATCATCCATATCCCATCCCGATGTTTCCCATGATCCTTTGTGTCTTGAGAAGATCATTCCCTTGCCCAAAGGTTCTACTTCCTTTAGCTCCCACCCATGTGATCCATCCACATAGGCCACCTCCTCATATGTCCCATCACTCCACCGAACTACATAGAAATTGATTCCATACCCCTAGGATATATATGAATCCTCTATGAGTTTCAATACCAACACCGCTATCACCTCGCCATTCATTCCATCACATTCATCTCATCCAATTCATCAAATCTTTCATTATTAATCCTGTTTCCTATTCGGTCCACCACATCCTTGTGGTATCATTCCATTCATACATGAATCTAATAATGTGTAATACACGAATCACACATTTAAATCTACATGGGTTTTGATCGATGTATTCAACATACGGTACATAGGATGCCGCTCTGAGGTTCAATCCTGTCCTATGGTAAACAATGGTGCCTCTTCCTATAGGTGCACCCACTCTGATCCGCCCCCAATGGTTTGTATATCACAATTCATGGTGTGAAATAATATCTTTTGGGGATACAACACTCCTCATTTACTCTATAATCGGGGGTTATGATACAACCATATATTAAAACATCAAGGTGCTCCGTCATATGGAAGTGCCTATTTGATTTAATTTCATAAGAATTTTGATCAGTTCGATCCATATCCACTAGATGTTAAACTCAATGCATGACCCACGTTAAACATGTGAAGCCTAAGAAAACATTAAAGAGATTCCTAAGGCATAAGATTCCAAAAAATCTCTGTGGGAATTATTGGGTTTCTAGTAACTTTAGAAACCATATAATGAGGAAGAATATAGGTGATCCAGTGTTTTAGAATCCATACATGCCATTGATTCCTCATCGTGAAAAATCTCTCGACTGAAGGATTCTACCCTGACTTGACCCCTTGGAATGTCCTAATAGAAGTAGCATAATTAATTGGTGTCCAACAAGAGATCGAATTGGGAATGAGATTCAAGAACAATATATTAATCTTAGACAGAGACCCCGATTCGGAAATGAGTTCTGAGGAGGAATCCACGGATGGAGGAATTAAAATCCCACCATACCATTTCAATGAAGAAGAAAAAATACATGCAATAGTGGTTGATTATTCCATGATTTTTAAAGAAGTAATGAGGGGAAATAATCATCATGTCTCCATAATGATAGGTTTCACAAAATAAAGAGTCAAAAATAGAAATTGTGAACCCAAAATGAACTAGTTATCCATGGATTATGGGGATTACTAATGATTGAGACATCCACAGATGACTATGTCTATAGTTTAAAATATCTAGAACCGGGTTCTTCAAATAAAATAGTTGTCCTATTACGAATCTTAGTAAATTTTTTGAATTTGATCAATGGGAATTCTGGTCTGTGGAATTGTCTGCATAGATACTTCTCTCCAACCGTGGAAGACTGAATTTCATTGGGGTATTTGGAATGATTTTCCTAAATTTTGCATGGATGGATGAATCTTCCTTTTTATTATGACCCAAGATACAACCATATGAATCCATTCACCTCTTACCTGTAGGCGTAGGGGCATGGAAAATTCCAATGCTGAAACACCACCCAGCTCTACCTCTCTCAAGACATCCTTCACAAACATAACTACATATCACCCACACTATGTCTCACCCTATGAGATAATCTATAAGAGGGTGATTGATACTCTAAATTTCTGAAATAAATCATAGGGGACATCTCAATTAGGGATATAGCATACCAATATTTAGAGGCTTATGTGCCCCCTCATCCCCGCACCCCCAAGGTCTACACATGGAGCTGCCTTTCCCCACTCAAATGTATAATCTTTTTGGGATCCTCTCCTTAGAATGCTACAATATTCCTTCCCTTACAACAATTATGGGAGGTATGTTCAGGACATTCCAGCTTCAACCTCATCCAGGGATCTGCCAATGAGGGATCTCAACAAGCCACGTCAATGCCGGAATCTAGTCACCCAGGTTGAGGAACAGTAAACAGACATCCCTACTCCATCATCCCCAATCCAGCTTACACAACATAAATATCCGGCGCAAAATCTAGAAGACCACCAATAGGGGTTGTATCTTCTAAATATTTGGTGGCCCGTTCCACCACTAATCAATACCATCAATACACTATTTTTTTATATAATGGGCACATCTATGGCCAATCTGTATGGATACCACATTCACCTCATGTTCAGGCTAGACTGACTCTTCTAGTCATTGACGGGAGAAATAGTCTTCATGGGTCGACCCATGGAAATGGCATTTAGTATACATATCACCCCCTCTCCCATGCTCAACTTAGAGGTACTCCCAATTCCACCAGCAATAGTTTAGGTGAAGACATCCTCCATCTCATTGAAACTCACTACAAAGGTCCTCCCCATTCCCATGATCCAATGATCGGAGATTTTATCCATATTTCTTCTTATCATATAGAAGGTCATACTTTCCTCATGATCCATCAGCATAGAGGTCCTCTGTATTCCCATATTGATTATTATAAAGGGCCTCCACATACCACCATTGCAAACCACCATAAAGATCTTTCTCGTGCTGATGGTGGCCCACATGGTGGCCCTGCCCATATACTTTCTGGCTCTAGTGGAGGCCTTCCCCGCTCCCACAATACAAATTTTGGAGGTCCTCCCTTCATGTCTTGTGATAAGTATGTGGTTCCTCCCCTTGTTCAATTTGATATATTATTGGGTGACCCTTGCACCTCAGAACATCTAATCTATGCTTCTCCCTACTCTCCTATCCAACATGGAGGCCCTCCCCATGTCCTTATGAGCACCTGGTACATAGATCCTTCCCACTCTGATGACATCAGGCATGACAGTTTCCCCCATATTTATTCTAACTCTAGTGGAGGCCCTTCTCACTCCAGCTCCATCCATAATGGAGTTCCTCCCTATTTGAATGATTTACCTTTCCCTGAGAAACCATCACAGGGGTGAAGGGAGAACATTCACCATCAAAGGAAGAATCATGTTCAGCGCCATATAGCTCTCAAACCAGCATGCTTTTCAGACTCTAAGGATGAGTGTGATTTTATGGTGGAACCTTCACCCCAATCCCTTATATCGAGGATTGGGGAAGGATACCTACATGTCAGCATCATTATCCTTAAAATAGACATGCAGAAGATCCCCAAATCCCTCATAGATATATGAATGAGGTTGAATATTTGGATACATTTCAGGTTATGGCCATCTAGTCCATTATTTTATCACTAGGATCATTCGTTACCTCAACTAGATATCATATAGAGTTGTTCTTGGGACTGTAGGATGATGAGCACAACTCAAATCACCAGTAGAAATCTCCAACATCACATTGTAATCCACGGTCAATGCCATATCTTTTAGGGACGAGGTGATGTATTCAGTACTATATTCATGTTATAAATGAGTATACAGTTTCTTGTTAGCTCATTCACCGTTCTATATAACATCCAGTCATCTAATTCCACAACCAATATAAGTTTTATTATTAGTTCCATAACTAACCTCATTGAAGAGATGACAACTAGATGCTGATTCCCACTTGTGAATGGAGAAGTTTATCGTATATCCTTGTTGAAAACTAGTGACCTGAGATGTTATTTTCAATTTCTACACCATAATTCAACACTACAGAGTCCCTTAACCAAGATGAAGTAACATGTTTCTTCCAAGATATCTGGATGAACCATTTTTGTCTCTTTCATCATCAACCGGTTTATCCGAAGTTCTTTGAGCATTAGAATGATAATATCTAGTAGTATTCCATGGTTTACTTGTCCATTCTTCATATTTCGTAACACCCTACATCGCCTAATCATCACTGGTATCTTAAAAATATGAATTCATATATTTACTGTGCTTGACCAATTTATTGAGGAGGAGTCACCAGACAACCTGATATGTGGCTAGGGAAAGTATGCTTCCCTCCACTTTAGTCTGGTCCTACCACAACCAAATATTCATGGTGATATCGATGATACCCTACCATGAGTCATCATAGTATACATGGATGATCTCATATAGAAGTAAAATGAGTTGTGACTCATCAAAGAAAACCTACAACTAGGGATAGTACCCCATATGTTAGACCCCATGCATTGTCACTCACCATAAAAGACACCTACTTCATCTTGAAGACGGTGCCGAGTAATTTTTGGAACCATGGCTATTCTATGGAGGAATTGGAGTTTGGTTTTTGTTTGTTGTCAATCCTCACTAGAAGTTTAGAAAGCGTGCCAGCAAAGTGATCATATAGATCAAGCAGACAACAGTATTGAAGGTGGCGCTGTTTCCCAGTGTTTGCCAATTTCTTGGGCCTCAAAATCTGAAAATGAAGACATGGATTATCTACAAAAGGAGTTGGGCACAAAGAGGAAGTGGTGTGCGGAAAAAAGGGATGTGTGCGAAATACTAGAGTTGGGCGCGAAAAACAGCGTGGTGCGTGAAATAGCGGAGTGAAGTTTTTCATGCAAATAGTATTTTGGAATCAAAACGTCGAAAAATGGAAAAGGCATTGGCTGCGCGAAATATCTAGTGAGGTGCATGGAAAATGATACCTACGAGAAAAATTATGTGCCAGATGAGAGGTTTTCCGGCCGAAGTATATTTTGCATGCGGGGGTCTCAGAAGCCTATAAATATGAGCTGACCCCCTTCATTCCGCACAGTTAAAGACTTAGAGAATATTCGAGGTCTGATGCGTGAAAAAGTATCACGTAAAGGGCTTGCGCGAAATATTCTGTATTGTGGGGAAAATTCTGAGATGCGCGAAAAAGGAAGAGCTGTGTGTAAATATTGGGGTTGCACGTAAATATTTAGTTGTGCAAAAACGGGTGTTGTGGCGTGAAATATTTTTCCGTGCGAAGAAGGAAATTTTTCGTGCAAATGGTTGGTGTTGCGCACAATTGTCAGTAAAGCTTGTCAGCATGTTCTGGTTATCCGCTTTAGTGGTTCTATGCATTCTTGTGCATCAATTTCAGACTTGGATGCAAGCAGAGTCTCGTGCTATATAGAGACAAAGACTTCAATGCAAATCTATTGAAGAGACCATCACATCTATAAACTGAGTGGGACTTCCCCAAAGGCAATGAGCCAGGGGGAGTCAACGTGAGTGAGACGAGGGACACAGTGAGCCATCCATGAACTTTTATAAAGGCAGTGAGCCTGGGACAGAGTGACTGTGCCCGAACCTTTGTAATTTACAGCTAGTGAAGCATAGTGGATTTTGGTACGACCAAAAACCTATCGTCATATGCTCCTTGGACGTAGCCCTTAGTGATGAACCATGTAAAAAGTGTTGTTTCATATTTCTGCATGTGAATGTTTGCTTTCTGATCCTTTTCATCATACAGGTTTAACCAGTTCTTACCAACGTGGGAACAAGATCCTTCTCATTAAAAGAAAACGTTGTCACCCTGATTCACCCCTGCCATCTCAGGGTGTCCCGGGGTCCTACAAGTTGTTTTAGAGGGAGGTTGCGGGTGCTAGATATGTCCTTTGTCGTCATGGATAATGCAGTCAAAGCTATGGGAATACCTCTCTTCGATTGAAGTAATTTTCAGATTTGGAATAACAGAATGATATCTCATTTAAGATCCCTTGGAATGTATGTCCTCTTTGCTACTATCGAAGGAATATAGGTTACTGATCCAACATGGCTTGCTATGATTGATAGAGACAGGAAAGTTCTTGATACAGATGCTAAAGCTCAGAATGCTATCACTGCAGCTCTTTCAGGTCATATTTATCTAAAGGTGATGAGTTGCACCTCCACAAATTCTATGTGGGAAAAACTTGAAATCATTTATGAAGGAGAGAACAAAGTAAAGGAGGAAAAACTTCAGGTTTTACACAACAGGTTTGTCGATCTAAAAATGAATCCTAATGAGAATGCAGATTCATTATTCAATTAAATTATTGAAGTAGTGGGAGCAATTTGAGGTCTTGGATAAGAAATTAAAGACATTGATATTGAAAAGAAAATCTTGAGAATACTTCCTCCCATTTACAATGCAAAGGTGTCAGCCCTTGATGAAAGAGATCTTTCTAAATTATTTCTTGATGATCTATTATGTAGTTTAGTGGAATATGAGATGAGAGTCAAACCCGAAGATGCCACGACTCGTGTGAGAAAGGAAATGGAATTCAAATCCACAGACAAAATAAAAATTTCAGAAGGTTGTGGTGGTGAAGATGATGAGGAAAAAGAAATTCACTCTCTCATCACCATGATGCTAAATAAGGGAAAAGTTAAATTTAGAGGTAAGCTACCTCTTGCTTGTTTTCATTGTGGAAGAGTTGGGCACATTGCCTCTCAGTGACAAAGAAGGTTTGATGATGATGAGAGTGAATCTGAAGACATCAAGAAGCCGTGGAAAAGGTTTTTCAAAAAGGGTGACTTCAAATATGGAAAAAAAATCCAGAGGAAGAGTTTTGTATGTGAAGAAGAAGATTATGATATTGAATTTTGTGAGGAAGAGGAACCAGAATTTAAAATCGGAAACCATGCTTCCATGATGGCTACCACTGAAATATTAGAAACCTCAATCAATAAAGGAGGAGATAATCATTTTACTGCTATTGGTGATCCAAAGATTCAAATTAAGGATGCTTTCTCCAAGCATAAGAATAAATATAAGATATGTAATAAGTTGAAGGAAATGGTGGAAGAATCATCAGAATATGTTGATGAACTTGAAGCTGAAATTGAACGACTGGAATAATTTGTGAAAGTACAGTCTAAAGTCCTTGAATGCAATGATGATGTAGTAGATCTAAAGCTGAGAATTGAAGATTAGGGAATGGTCATCAATGACCTCACATCCAGACTGGAAGAAAAGTCCAAGTCTGCTGAGGGTCATGAGGTGTAAGTTGATACTCTTAGGAGTAAACTTGAGACTATATAAATTTCAAAAGAATTAAGGAAGAAAATACAGTTTGGAATATTCTCAGATGTAGAATTGCTGGAAAGATCCAAGTGTAATTCAGATGGGGTTGGAAAAATCTTGAGTGATCAAAGACCTGCTTTCATAGGAAAGAGTGGAATTGGATATGAAGCTAAGACATCCATTGTTGGAAATAAAGAGAGCCAAAAGAAAGAAAAAATGAAGGTTGTCTATGTTGAATCATTGCCTGAAGTGATGAAAAAGAAACCCCCAATCCAAACTAAAAGGGGAACTGACAATTATCCTCAAACATTCAGAAATGACATATAGTTCAAATATTCTCCCAAGGATGATGGTAAGAGGATAAATTCAAGTGAGAAGACATTTCCTCTCATGAAGTTTCAGTTCTGTGGCTATCTCGGGCATACCATGTCATATTGCGAAGAGGCAAGGATCTACTTGAATGGAGAAGATCTGGGACGTCAACAAAGGACAATGAATTTATATCCTCCATCTTATAGAAGAAATAGTTTCTATGGATACTATTTTCATTGTACTAACTTTGGTCATAAAGCTATGTATTGCAGGAAGATGTTCAATAAAAGAGATTCATACAACTCTAAAAATCGGGTCATTATTAATCCTCTTGATGGTGTTGATCTCAAAAACATGTTTTCTCCTCTGGAAGAATATTATAAGTATGAAGAATCAAACTATGTGGAATAAATCTTTAAAAGTCCGTCAATGTATTACACTCAATCCAATATCTCTTGGAAATAAAAAAGGAAGATCGAGAAGTCCAATCATGTAGAAGTTTCCTTCAATTCCACAAAGAGCAGAAGCTCCTTGATTCTTGATAGTGGATGCTTTTCACATATGATAAGAAATGCTGACCTCTTGAATAACATTGAATATAGGGTTGATGGAATAGTATGGTTTGGTAATGATGGTGCTTTGAAGATTTAAGGTAGTGGGAATACTGATCTCGCCAATGGGGAGATTAAGAAGACTGATTTTCTGTATGTGGACGGTCTATGCCAAAATCTCCTCATTATAAGTCAACTCTGTGATTCAGGGCTCATAGTAACCTCTAACTAAAAAGGTTTCACTATAAAAGGAAAATAATGGAATTCTCTTATGAAAGGCTGTAGAACAGATGGAAACTTATATCAGGTTGATAGTAAAGTGAACTCCTCATATTTTTCTGTTGAAGAAGAAAACAATTTGTGGCATCGAAGGCTGGGGCACATTAACCAACAACACATGGAAAATATATCTAAGATGAATATATTCATGGATATTCCCATTCTAAAATGTGAACGGGAAATGTCTTGTGATGCTTGTATTCGTGGGAAGTTGGTCTGTAGTTCACATCAGCCAAAGAAGAAAAGGGCATCACATCTTCTTGATCTCATTCATACTGACGTATGTGGCCCAATAAATGTTTCTGGAACCCATGGAGAAAGGTAATTTTTCCTTTTCATTGATGATTATAGCAGAATGTCTTGTGTAATGGTGATTCACAGGAAGCGACAAGTAATTGATTGCATAGAAACATATCACCGGATTGCCGAGAATGATACTGTACGGACAATAAAATTCATGCGATCTGACAATGGAGGGGAATACATGTCCATTGATTTTGAGAATTAACTAGAAAAACATGGAATACAGTATGATGTAGCTGGTGTGAGAACTCCACAACAAAATGGAGTTGTTGAGTGTTGGAATCGATAGGTCAACAGTATGTATAAGACTATGTTGATTGAGAGTGATATCTCTCTCCAACACTGGAAAGAGGCTGTTGAAGCTGCAATTCACATTTAGAATCGAATAGGGCACTATATGGGAGAATTGAAGGCACCATACGAGTTGTGGCATGGATGGAATCCTTTGTTGAAATAATTTCACGTTTTCAGAAGCAAATGTTTTATCCGGAATAAGGAAGGAAACCAAGGAAATTTTGGTGATAATGCTGATGAAGGAATGTTTCTTGGATATCCAATGAACTGCAAAACTTACAAGTGTTTCAATAAACTCTTGGGGAGGATTGTGGAAAGAAATGATGTTAAGATCATTGAAGGAAAAACCCCAAATGATTCAAATAGTACCTATGCTGATGAGATTGAAGATGATAATGAATGTGGACATGGAATAAATACAAATACAGAAATAGATTAAGGTGTACAAAACAATCAGAGGTCACATCATGATGTTGACTAAGATGAATAATCTGAAGAGCAAATCTTTGATGGTGAGAATGCGACTGAACCTCATCGGAGAAATCGTAGAGAATATATTGATCCTTCTATCATAATTGGAGACAGGAATTCACCCACACAAACAAAGAGGATGAGGAATAAGACACCATCTACATTTCTTTCAGTGGTAGAGCCATCCTCATTTGAAGAAGCTACAAAGGATGAATCCTGGGTGAAATCCGTGAATGAAGATTTAGATCAGATTTACAAGAATCGGACATGGGATATTGTCCAGAGACCCAAAGGTGAAAATGTGATTGGAAAAAATGGATATTCAAGAACAAGTTTGATGAACATGGAAGTGTTATCAGAAAAAAGGCTCGACTGGTATGTAAAGGGTATTCTTAGATTGAAGGTGTTGATGTTGAAGAAATCTTTTCCCTAGTGGCTAGACTGGAGTCAATCAGGCTTTTCCTTTCCATGGCTCTCCAATGAAGATATAAATTGAATCAAATGGATGTCAAGACAACATTCTTAAATGGGGTACTCGAAGAAGAAGTCTACATTGAACAACCAGTGGGTTTTCTTCTTGGTGCTGATGAATTAATGGTTTTCAAGCTAAAGAAAGCACTTTATGGCTTGAAACAGGCACCACGGGCATGGTACTCTAGACTAGATTCTTACCTCAAGAAACTGGAATTCAAAAGAGGTGGAGTAGATCACAGTCTTTATGTGAAGAATTCTACGAAAGATCAGTTCATGGTTGTAGTTTATGTCGATGAAATTATATTTGGTGGAAGTAGAAAACAATCAGCGGATGCATTTTCCAATCATATGAAATCAGAATTTGAAATTTCAATGATTGGGGAGCTCACATATTTCATGGGGCTGCAGGTGACTCAAAGGAAAGACTAAACTTTTATCTCTCAGGAAAAGTATGCAAGAGAGCTGCTGAAGAAGTTTAATATGCAAGACTCCAAACCAATGCCAACTTTGATTTCAATTAGAACTAAACATGGAAAGCATAAGGATAACACATCTGTAGATCCCACCATGTACAAGAGGACCATTGGGATCCTATTGTACCTGACAACGTCATGACCAGATATTGTTTTTTCCACATGTCTTGCAGCCCGCTTTCAGAGTAATCCAATGGAGGAACATATGGTAGAAATAAAAATAATCATGAGGTATATTCAAGGTACTCACAATTGTGGACTATAATTTTTTGTAGGAAGGGACAGTGAATTATCATCATTTTTCGATGCTGACTGGGCTGGCAATGTTGTGGACAGAAATTCCACCAGTGGTGTAGCATTATTTATTAAGAATAACTGTGTTGGGTGGTTGAGAAAGAAACAAGAAAGTACTTCTTTTTGTACTGATGAAGCTGAGTATTTATCCGCCACAAAGGAATGCACTCAACTTCTATTGATGAAGCAACAATTCACAGATATTGGTGATGAGTTAAAGCAACCAATGGTGATTTCATGTGAAAACAAGAGTGTAATTGATCTTATAAAAAATATTGTCTAGCATTCTCGTACAAAACATATTGAAATAAAGTATCAATTTATCAAAGAAAAAGTTGAGAAAGGGGTGATTAGAATGGATCACGTGGGAACTGATGAGAAAATAGCTGATATTCTGACGAAGCCACCGTCAACAGCTGTGTTTGAAAAGAATCGGTTGAACCTCGGTGTTCAACCAACTCCTACTACATAAGGAGGTTCCGAAATTCCCATGTCCCCGATTACGGAAACTGTTTCTATTTGTTTATGGATGTGATGTAGGTTTATGTGGGAGATACTATCCAGGGGAGTATGGTTTGAGTTGAACATTGAATAAATTACCGGCCTTTGGGTTTATTGTCAATGGGGGAGAAAGGAATAAATTCTGTCATGTTCAGTCACTGATCATTTCTCACGTAGACTTAGAGTGTTGGTTGAGTTGATACTTTTCTTTTTGGATTGCATGGTGATGGTGATCTTTTTGACTTTATTTGGTGATTTCCAACAAACCCAAAGGTTGATATTGTTGGAACCATGGATGTTATATACAATAATTGGAGTTTGATTTGTGTTTGTTGTCAATCCTCAGTGGAAGTTCAAAATGTGTGCCAACAAAGTGATCATACAGTTCAAGCAGACAATAGTATTGAAGGTGGCACTGTTTACCAGTGTTTTCCAATTTTTGGGCCTCAAAATCGAAAAATGAAGAAATGGATTGTCTGCAAAAGGAGGTGTGCACAAAGAGGAAGTGTTGTGTGGAAAATAAGGGTTGTGCGCAAAATACTTGAGCTGGGCGCGAAAAACAGTGTGGTGCGTGAAATAGCAGAGCGAAGTTTTTTGCGCAAATAGTGTTTTGGAATCAAAACGTTGAAAAATGGAAAAGGCATGGTCTGCACGAAATATTTGGAGAGGTGCGCGGAAAACGATACCTGCGTGAAAATTTACATGCTAGATGAGAGGTTTTCACATCTAAGGGGATTTTGCGTGCGAGGGTCTCAGACTCCTATAAATATGAGGTGACCCCCTTCATTCCAGATGGTTAAAGACTTAGAGAAGATTCGAGGTCTGATACGTGAAAATGTATCGTGTAAAGGGCTTGTGCAAAATATTCTAGATTGTGTGGAAAATTCCAGGATGTGCAAAAAAGGAAGAGTTGACCGTAAATATTTGGGTTGCACGTAATGATTCAGTTGCACGAAAACGGGTGTTGTGGCACGAAATATTTTTCCGCGCGAAGAAGGAAATTTTGCGCGCAATAGGAAGGTTTTGTGCACAAAGGGTTGGTGTTGTGCGCAATTTTCAGTGAAGCTTGTCTGTACGTTCTGGTTATCCACTTCAATGGTTCTATGCATTCTTGTGTATCAATTTTAGATTTGGATGAAAGCAGAGTCTTGTGCTAAGTAGAGACAAAGACCTCAATGCAAATCTATTGAAGAGACCTTCATGTCTATAAACTGATTGGGACTTCCCCAAAGGCAGTGAGCAAGGGGGAGTCAACAGGAGTGACCCGAGGGACACCGTGAGCCATCCCTGAACTTTTGTAAAGGAAGTGAGCCTGGGACAGAGTGACTGTGCCTGAAACATTGTAATTTACAACTACTGAAGCATAGTGGATTTTGGTATGACCGACAACCTGTCGGCATATGCTCCTTGGATGTAGCCCTTAGTGGTGAACCAAGTAAAAAGTGTTGTGTTATATTTCTACGTGTGAATGTTTTCCTTCTTATCCATTTCATCATACAGGTTTAACAAGTTCTTACCAACATGGGAACACGATCCATCTCTTTAAAAGAAAAAGTTGTCACCCTGATTCACCCCTCCCCTCTCAGGGTGTCCTGGGGTCCTATAATAATTCCCTCTCATTCAGGACCCCAATAAGGTAAAATGGAACAATTATACTACTATTCACTCTTACATGTCTAGTTTAGTACAGAAGAGTGTGGATGATCCCGAGAAGGCCTCATAGATCCTATAGCTCCCAAAATAGAAGAAAGAAATAGACAAGATCATTGCTGAGTGTATTGTTGAGAGAATACCAGATTATGTTGATCCCAGCTATGATCACAATTATACTCTACTCGGGAAGTAGAGGTTGGTCCAGGATCTCCTGACTGAATGTCATTCCGTTGATATTGACAAACATATATATCCCCACAAGATAGAGGCCAGAGTTAATGGAAAGCATCCATGGTATGTGTTTTCGAATCCACCCAGGCTTCGTGATGATCTCCAAAGGGACCCGGATCTGTAGGACACTTACCCAACCACCCTTAAGGTTTCTATTCCGGTTAATCCAATGTGTTCTCTATAGGTTTCTCTACTAGAATCTCCTCAGGTGATTCCAAAAACCACTTCATGAAACACAGGGACCACTTATCTTGTTGAAGAACCTACCAATACATTGGTGGATAGGGATCCTCACCAGGGCTAGAACCCTTTCCATAATTATCAGATCGTCCATCTCATTACATTTCATGAGGCCCTTGAAACCCAACAGGTTGTGATCCAATATGATGGTAAGTCATATCTGGCATGGGTGGATGATATTCCGACACACTAGGTTTTGGGAATCCTACTTTCTACCCCTTTAATGGGACAGTTGACCAACTGCATTATTTGGACCACTTCATCTCAAGGTGGTGACCCATGATGGCCACTCTAGCACATCAAGAGGAAACCAAGCTCCACTGATTTAAACAAACACTAGAAGGGTCTGCATTTGTCTGGTACAACCAACTACCAATAAGGTATGCAGTTTGTTGGGTGGATATTCACAAGCAATTTATATATCAGTTCAACTCCACTACTTCAATGACTAGTATTGCTGACATGTTATTGTGGAAGAAAAAGATAGACCATCATGTCACGAAATTTATTTTAGATAGAAGGGCCTTACATATTCACTAAATATGATTCTGAATCAAGAGAAGCTATTGATAATGTGTGTGGGAAACATCAAGACTGCACTACTTCCATCCTTCCTCACACAAAACATCCCAAATAGATTTTGGGATTTCTCCAACAAGGATCTGTTCTTAGAGGAAGCCTCATAGTAGGTCAAATAGGAATGCTCATTGACTCCCACAACCCCTACAAGACGAACCTCCAAGTCTGCAATAGTTAACATTACATAGGTAGAGGCCCACATGCCACTAGATTTTCTGTAAAAAATCCTCATCTGTAGCCTCGTCAAGGGCCCCAACCTCAGGCTCAACCTCATGTTTAGTATTTCACACCTTAAAATCTGAAAGCATCACCGAGTAAACTACAGCCACCTATGAAAGATAATCAAGTTCCACCTACTCAGTAGAATCTATCCCCTCATCAAGGCCAGGTTCCCAAATTCCCTTTCTAAGACACATGTAACCAAACATAATTTTTCTAATAGTTTTAGGTTCCCACTTATTTTCAATGATTTGTGGATCTAAGAATCTTGAGGCTGCCCGCATACATGAAGCCCGATAAGGAGGATCTAATTGATCTCCCAGAATATTTCCCTTATTAGTGGTTCCTTGGACTTATGCTCAAGAAATGATATACAATCATGGATTGGCTCCCTGACTATACCGACAATAACATAGTGATATAGTGCCCATCCTTAGCCCAAGTGTCTTGTGTTTCTGCAAAACCATATAGTGAAAATGAGTTTGAATGGAAGAAGGAATGTAGCTTTGAGTCTTAGAAGTATGATTACGGGATCGATCACAAAACTATCCCTCATGCTCATAGTATCATCTGTGCCCGTCTAAATCAGAATAAACCATGTAAAGTTGTTGAACCTCCTCCCACTACTGCTTCTACAAATTCCACCCATTCTTCCACATAATGAAGAAACATGAACTGACAAAGCAATGGAATGAAAATTAGTCATCTAGTTCTGCTATTTTCCCATAAACTCGGAAACTTCATACCCCTGAATATGTGGATTACTCCCTGAATTCCATTATTAGTGGAATGTTTTTTAATAATTGATTATAAGTATGTCTCAGTTAATATTGTTGTTCTAGTATACCCCTGTATGGTTCCCAAAAATGAATAATTCCCTGTATACCCTCCTAATGACCCTAGCCGGTGCAATCATTAATGAAATCACTAGTATGTGAACCTTCATTGTGCACTTGATAGTTCTTTCATCCAATATCTGTATTCCACTAAGACAAGAAAAAAGACTCATCACGGAGCTCAACACGCACAATCATATCATTCTATCTTGTTAGATTCACCCCCACCACCATTTATGATACCCAACGTGGTAGGTACACCATAATCATGATATGTTCATCTACGTTCAGGTGGGGATATATCTCAGTTATCAAGTAGTGTGTCGATAGTCCTTATTTGTGGTTAAACTGGTGAGTAGCGGGATATCCCTAGAACCATCCAGAATTTGCTGGTTCAACTAGAAGTACCCATCATACCGTCCGTCATAGAGAAACCTATAACTGGTTGAAATGAATGTCTAGAATAGAAGAATGGTGTGCTTAAGAACCTATGAATCATTCAGATGATGGTCATGATTCTTGAGGTACTCTACAATCAGAAGATATGGGTGAGGCCCTTAAATAGGCTTTGAGAAGCCACTTCTTGTTTGAAAGGCAAGAAGCTTCTATAGATGTGGTTTATAAAGAAAAAACTGAGCATTTAGAGTGGCATTTCATTATCTAATTCTTAGGAGAAGATGAGTTTTTTCATGTATAGGGTCCCATACAACTATTTCATATTACTAGAAATTTAATTTTTTAGATTTTTATCACTATCTTATAGACACAGGTTAGGGGATCAATCTCTTATTGTACTGGACACTTCACAAACCAGGAGTAGCTAAAGCAGAGTAGAGTCCCTATGACCTAAATATTCAAGACTATGATTCTATAGAGTCTACTCCTATCAGTATGATCATCATAAAGACCTATTTTTTTGGACTTATTTCTTGCACCAAGTTTATGGTTATCTCGCATGACATCATTTAGAATTTATTGATGGGTAGAACCTAGATCCATCTACATAAAGTGGTCCCCTCTTAGTATCACCATTCCCCCATGTACTCCATGAATGGATGAGTGGGATTAATACCAAGTGATGTGTCTCCCTTTTCCTCATATGAATCCCAATACATAGATGATGACTATTATAAGAGAAATTACAAGCATGATCAGGAAAATGTGGTTTCTCCTACCACTACTGTGGTTGATTCGTAGATGTAAATGGATGATTATTTTATTCTCTAGATTCACTGATTATAGGACACAACCTGAGACATAGTACATATTTTTTGTCTCTATAAGGTGTGAGAATCACATTCCAAGGCACAAGGATATTCAGAAGATCACTTCATATTCCTACAAGAATCATGATCAAGATATCCCATAGCCCCTTACCAATAAAAGTTTCTGATATGTTCTCCACATGGAAATAAAAATACCCCACACTTTCATGATTCAATAGGTCCATCTAAACTGACCCAACTTAACATGTCACCACTGATTTAATATTATCAAGTGCAGATGAAGGCCTCATGGAATTGGGCTAAAAAAAATTTCACATTGGATTCAGTAGGATAAGAGTCTCATAAGGATGAATACTGAGCCACTCAGTCAGGCACCATCATTCCATCAGGGTCATCCAATTTATAATTTCTTCATCTTGATGATGATAATATCTTCATGTATTATAAAGAGGATTTCGGGGATAATCATACTACATTAAAGAATGGTGTCTCCGCCACAATCAAATAGTTGATCCTGTTGAATCTCAACCTCGAAGAAGCCATGAAACTAACATTGATATTTACAGTTAATCGTGTTGAAGATAAGTGGAAGGATGTGGAATTCCTGTAGAAACATCAGGATGTGATTTCCTATAGAAATCAAAAGATCCTATGACTAGACCCCCCAATTCCCTTCCTCCAACTTGGTCTCACAATAAAACTCACATGTTTAAACAACATACCAAAAAATATTAACCCTTCTCAGGACACCATTTTTGAGGCATAATTTGATAAGATTATAAAATATAACTTCATCAAGGAAGTTTAGTACCCCAGGTGGTTTGAAAATGTCATGCCAGTATGGAAAAATAATTTAAAGATCATAGTTTGCATCAATTTCTAAAATATTAACAGTTGATGTACGAAGTATTATTTTCCACATCCCGCCACAAAGTTTTTGATTGACTCCATGCCCAAATTCAAAGATATCTTCTTCATGGGTGGGTATTCCTGATATAATCAGATCTGAATGTCCCCTGGGGAAAAGGATTTGACCAACTTTAAAGCACCAAAAGGTACCTTTTATTACCAGGTTATTTCTTCCTCTCTAAATAAAGCATGAGAAACCTATCAGCATGATATAAACCACATATTCACCCATATTCCTAGAATGATAGTGGAATTCTATATGAATGATTTGGTCTTCCAATCCCATGAATATCCGGACAATCTTAGAGGCCTTGAGAAGGTATTATTCTTCATCCACTCTCATCATAGAAAAATAATGTCCTTGAAGTGAAATATTTTTTTACCTCAAGAATGATTCTATTCTTCATCATCAGATACATAGGCATCAGGATCCCTCTATAGAAGATCAAGGAAATCTGACGGAAACCTCCTCCAAGACACCTAGGATAGCTCTGAGACTTTCAAGGCCACTTACTATATATCCACTAATTCATTGAGAATTTTGTTAAAACATGAAATCCAATTTCTTGAATCATGAAGAACAGTTCCATCTACCAATAGGATAGAGAATTCTAGACACTTATGAGGAGATTAAGTAGTATTTACACCAGCCTCTAGATATGATGCCACATATTCATAGAAAGTCACTACTCCATTATGTGACTACCCTGGAATGATCCATTCACACTCTTATCTCCTAGAATAAAAAGGAATGGATAGTGAATATTCAATACTCCCTCAGTTTCATTCTCTTTGAAACTGAAAAATGGTATTTTTCTATCGAGAAGAGTTATGTTACCCTTGTCATTACGGTAGAAAAACAAAAAAATTATCTACAACACCAAGAGATACAATTACGGTAATGTGTAGAGCTGTTGAATAATATTATGAATCGTCATATTTTGACAGGTTTTCTAGCTCAGTGAGTTGTGATCCATTAGAAATTCAACATCAAGTTGGTTTTGTAGAATGTTATCAAAGGCTGGCCATTGGGAATTTTTCTGGATTTCCATCTATCTCTTGATGAGCAGTATCTTAATCTTGGCTTCTCAAATAATTACATACTATCATTATATTAGACAACACCATGTTGGTAGAGACACTTTTATTGGACTTCCCATATTCCAACTAGTAGAATACTTGATAAATCAAGACATAGTATATTTGGCATGGGTTTTTTCTTCATCATGACTATACAATATTTCTTTCCCTACTCATTCTTATTATTAGAAGGATGCACCAATAATGAGGCAAAGTATCAAGTTAACATCAATAGACTTGAGATGGCCATTTATATTGATGATACCCACCTTCATGTGATAGGGGACTACAAGATGGTCATTAAGCAGATCAACAATGACTACATAGTCAGGAAGCCAAAGATTGTACCCTTAACAGAGTGAACTATCCAACTAATGGCATAGTTCCCTTCATGTGATACGGTCATTAATGTACCTCAAACATAGAATGGTTGAGGTGATTCCTTGTCCAGCATTTCCTCTTATCTTGTAGATCCACATGAGTACCATTAGATAATCCATGTGGCACATCAAAGATTCATCTTTTCCATAACTCCAGACAATGATGATCGCCAGCAGGTAAGCCATTTAACCACCAGATCATCCACATCGGACCTCGTGGCCACCTTACTGTAGTACAAGATACCCTTGATTTGACAAATCATTTTTTTAAGTTCCTCTGACATAGTAATCTCCCCACAGACAGGGAAAAATGTGATCAAATTCACCAACGTGATGTCTAGTTTACCCCTAAAAAGTTTCCCTAATCTTCAGATACACCTCTAATAAAGTAGGTTTGATGTATTTAACCTTAATTTCATTCAAGGGGATTATATTTTCCATGATATTTAGGATGTTCATTTAGTTCTTGAAAATATAATTAGGAAGATCCGAAACACTCTCATCAGATCCAACGGCTGGACTACTTATGATCCACTATGGTCTTTGACTGTATTGAGTTCTCTAAGAGGTTTCACACAAGACAAATCCTTGACAACACTATTTGTTGGCTACTAGAGTCCATCCATACTACAAAAAACATCAAGCCTTTTTTAATCTCGGTACCTGTTGTCATGGGGTTGTACCCACCAAAAACACCTCACCAGTCTATGTTTATCTTGACCACAACTTTCCATTCCATGTTGGTATATGTAATACTGCTCAAGGAATTCAAGGGTAATTATATTTTTGAGTTCATGATATCCTATAACATTCACCAATTTAGAGTCCCTCATGTTATTCTCAGTGAAAAAATCACTAACATTCTAGTGGATGTGCTGATGAAACTATATTCCATGTACAACATCCAGTCTAACCACACATCTTGATAACATGTTCAAACAAATAGAAAGATATAGGAATTCTAAAATACCCTCTCTATGATTTTTCAAAATATGGTCGGTTAGAGAAATACATGTTAGTCATAAAAACAATCCAAATATCTCTAGTCTTACTACAATAAAACTCATAATTCCAATCCGGTCACTTCATATTCCCTTGTGTATGGGACATAGGTAGTCCATCCAATTGAGATTCAATTAACATCTCTTCATATGAATATTTATGATTAATAGGCATATCAAAAAGTAACAGAAATATTTTTTGATTGTATGGAATCCCTTGATGAGAATATGATCTGGGGCTTTCAAAATATGGAGAGACACAATAACAATATAGAAAAGCATTCCATAAGAAAGTGTGTCTTCGCTCCATCCTCCAATGTGACATGGTATTGGACCTAACGATTATAAGGATACATGGAAGGAAGACAACAAAGTAGAATCCCAAAATTGAGGGACCCTACATTATTCATAGCGAGTACCCCAATGGAACATACTCTTTGATCACTATGGTTAGAGAAAATATCACTCCTCCCATCAATGAAAAATTACTCAAGTAGTACTCCACATGAGGATCTATTTCTATATCAAATAACATTAAACTGCTCTGTCCTTGAAGCAATACGTAAACATACCTAGAATTATCATCCTTCAATAAGATAAACTTCATAGTATGTCCTTCCGGACATTAAACATCATGCCCCATTTTCCTTCATTGTTTCTACATTACGTTAAATTTTCCCAAATATCCTTATAACATGATGTTAAACTGCACAACATTCCAGAACTTTGCATGGCTTCAGTCCCATTCTTATAGGAGGGGTAGGAACACCCATACATTTTGTTTTTGGGTCCATCACCGGCTTTTACAAATATTTTCCTGCTTTTGGCGCTATGGTGGGAGAGTCTATGGTATACATTGTGTGGAACGAGAAATAATATTCTCCAATTCTCATCTAGTTTATAGTTGTCGTACCGTGTAATTCCCACTTTGGGGACCTACCTTTTTGTCCTTTATAAGCATGAGAACATAAAACCACCATTAATCAATATGGTACATGATTTTAAACTATATTTTCTTCTTTACATCCTGACATTAAACTACATGGATCTTTCAAAACAACATATGGATTGATTCCTTATCTCCCAGGATACATAAGAGTACCCATACATTTCATCTTCAGGTCCATCCCTAGGTCACTCGACCATTATTTGTTGCGTCTTAGTTGATTGACGTTAAAATACATAATAACCATCATCTTGGTCACATGACCTTACACATTGTGATATTTTGATCAAGTCAATGGGATGTAAAATGATAGCAACCACTTTCAAATATATCAAACCATTAAAGAAAACCAAATCCTTTTCCTAATCACATGAAAATATACTGAATGATGAAACGTCCTTACCAAATTCAATTAAAATATGTGTCCATCATCCTGAGTACATTTCATTAAACTATACCCTTACCATGTGTTGATTACTGGATTCCTCATAGATTATGCATGATAGTGCTTTACATCATCACTAATTGATGTAAAACCGCATAATTCAATGATCTCCCCAATGAAAGATCACTCTACATACATCACTAGCCCACAACTATGCCACATTCATGAAATGCCTATGAACCCTCATCCTCATGAAGGGTTTTAAATACCTCCATCTGATATTCCATGTTGACTTTCTCAAGAGAGTTGTGTTATAGAACCTAAAGTGTTGGAATCTATGTGTAAATCCCCTCAATCCATTCCCACACATCTTCACGTCTCTTCGTTTGTATCTATGTTCTCTTCCACATCATAAGGGACCACCTAATGTCCTAAAATCATGAAAATTTGGGTCACATACCATTTTTTCCAACACCCGAGGAGACATTGGATGATATTTTGAGTATGGACCGATTTTTTAAATACGGTCAGTGATTGTACCTCATTGGTTGATTCCATTTAAAGAAATCACTTTTTGGATAATATATTTTGAATGTAGTCAGTAGCTATCTTCCATCATCATGCCACAATCATTATGATCCTGGTCTTAGGAATTTTGAATCATACATTCCACCCCTTTTGTTTTGGTGGAAATCCAACACTCTTGGTGTTTTACCTATATGTATCCATGTGTGTTGAGAAGGCATGTCGGTGTAATTGGGACATTATTCACCCAGTATTTCCATGGCCATGATGTGTTATTCGGTGTGTTAGGAAATTCCCATCACTAGTCCTTGTTTCCCACACTGAGCAGGGATCTCATGGGTATAGTAGTTGTGGTGGGATGTGTACTAGTAAGTTTGAGCCACACAAACTCTCTCATATTGGATGATTTTACTCTAGTCATCTTCATCCTAAATGAAAATAAACTACACATGAATTTCTGAGATACAATACATAAAACTTCCTAGTGTCATTATCCTACATGACATTAAACATTACATACGTCCTTACTTCATGACGTTAAACTACATGGTATCTCATAACTACATATGTCTTGATTCCCATCCTGATGGGATATATAACATTACCCGCACATTTCTTCTTCAGGTCCACCCCATGGTTCTTATATTCCCTCCCTCGACCACATGGCCCAAACTCACTCCTGTAAGTGTGAATGGTGTGGTTTGTGGATTTTTTCTTTCCATATTCATGTCACGTCTATTTTCCAACACTATACACATTCTTCTTTTAAAGTACTTCTACTTACATACGCACTTACCACATGAGGTTAAACTAAATGAAATTTTTATGACTACATTTGGCTTGATTCATGGCCTCATATGATATGTAGGAATGCCCAAATTTTTTTTCTTTAGGTCCAGCCCCAGGTAACCCAAATTTTCTGGCCCTTTGGCCCTACATTGTGGTCTAACTTCTAAGTCCTTGTGCTAATATTGTATTTGTACTACATAATGAAAAACTATTATTTCTTTCATGGAAGATTTTAAACCGAATTGTACACAGTCATAGTCCCCTTATTCTGTCCCATTATCATAATTCTTCTATTGGTTATGAATTTTGTGGTTTGAACATATTATGTCTTCATTCACAATAGGATTATTTCACCACTCCATGCACATCCCCTTTGGTTTGTCATTTCTCTCTAACTTCATAGTTGTATGATTATAAACTGGGTCACAACTAACATCCTTATAGAATAACGTTAAACAATATGAAATTTCTTGAAATAGGTGTGGCCTGATTTCTACAATCAGAGGATACGTAGGAATGTCAAAACTTTATGTCTTCAGGTCCATCCCTAGGTTCTCAAATTTATCTCATGGTCCATTTTCCTGAATTATCGTTTTGGATTGTGAATGGTGTGGTGTTATACCTATATAGTTATCATTAATTTTGGGTAACTTTAACACACCATCCACATTTTCCCCTATGGGATACCTCTCCACCAATCATCAGTACCACGTGGCATTAAATTTCATGAAATTTATAAAACTACACGTGGATTGACTCATGACATTGTAGGATACAAAGGAATTCATAGATATTTGTCCTCGAGTCTAGCCCCCAGTATATCTACCTACTTTCCCTTTTTCTTATACTCTTCCTCTCAAGTCACCAGACCCTAATCGTATTATTCCATCTAATTTTCCTCATTAGTGTGCTTAGATGCACCATGGTGTGAGACTTAGAGTGTTGGATTATGTATATACATTCTCTCATTCCACCAACACTCTTTTTGAGCCCTTTGTTTGGGTATCCATCATCATTCATATCCAAATGACCCCCTAAATGTTATGGATGATCAAACTTAAGGCTCCCCCACCATTCTAACAAAATCAAAAATGCTCATGAATGGAATATTAAGATAGGTTCCGTCACCATTTCAATTATGGTCTGCAGAGGAACCTAATGTTTTTGTTCCTATCTCAACATACACGATATAGATGTTGTGTTTTAAATATATTCCGAAGTCATCCTTCATCATTATGAAATTACCCATTGTGTCCCATTTATTTACCTCTTAGTTCACATTACTTCTCACATTCTTATGTCCATATGAAACTTTAATACTCTCAGTGTCACCCCTTTGTGCATCATTACACATTGAGAGGGCATACCAGTGCCATAGCATTGTCTTTAACTCAACCCATTTATTCCTCAGTTGTGTGCTTCAATTTTATACACCATGTTTCCCACTGTGATCATGGATCACATAATCTTAGGTTCTCTTGAGATAGTTTATAATTTCATTTAAGACTCATACAACTTATGGTAAAATATTTATGTCCTTAAACTATGAGTGGGATTTCCCCCATGGATATGTGATGCGATGTGGGATTCCATCCTCATTCGCGTCAGTTTATGTTTTAACACCATGGTGGATGTTTACACATTGGGAGATCCTTCTTATTTTCTGAACTCTATGAACTAAAACTATGATCTTTAGTGTCCAAGTTCACATGACTACATAGCAACCTCAAATTTTCTTGTTTCAGAGGATATATCTCCCATTTGGTGTTGGTGATTTTCCACATCTTCCTAGAAGATCTATGTTTATCTTGATTACAACCCTTCATGATACATAGTGACACACATATCATCCATATGGGGTCCACTATTTTTATTATGGCCCCTTTTTCTTCATCTTCAATGCATGAAATTAAACTAAAACCACACCCTAAACGAATTCAGGATTCCCCATGATAATTTTGGTATGCTTATGGTTCCTCGATATCAAAGAGGACTCCCCCACCAGTGTTGATATCCAATTATATTATTCTTCAAGAACTATTATAATCCGGGTTCCCTTACTTATGGGATACATAATGATGCCCAAACATTTCATCTTTAGGCCTAGCCCTTGGTTCATTAACCCTTATGGCCCTTCAGCCCCAATTACGGTCCCAAATATATGACATTAAACTAGGACCTTATAGTCCATGCAATCATGACTTTAAACTGTCATCCTCGATCCCTGAAGTATGACCTTGAAACTATATGTAATACCTTGATCATATGATTTTAAACTATTCTGTTAATTTTCCTCATTATATAATGTTATAATACGAATCTGTCCCCTTTAGTTGTGAGGAATTATAGGTCGTCGCATTTAAGTTTATTTATAGAAATAGGTATTATACTTGTTTATACTAATATTCTCACCCATCATTATCTAGAAATATTGGGATAATTTCAAGAGTGTTTTTCTCAATTTGGAAATGACATCACTCCATCGCACACTTTTAATTCCTTTTGTTAGGAGATTCATCACCTTCCACATCCGAAGGAACACCCTAACTCTATGAACGCTCAGCCTTAAGGAACACTCTCACTGTCCTATGTAAATGTTATGAAAGACACCACATGAAACTTTTATTTAGGAATAGTGTTTCAAATAATATTAATGGATGGCCCTAATTTTTTGTCCCCATTTCAGGACAATACAAATTGAATTTTCGGTTTCGAATTTGATCCATAGTTATCCTCCATCATCAGGCCACCCCTATTGTGTTTCGAATCACGAGTATCATTATCCAATACTCTCATTCCCCTTTTTATGGATTTATTCAAATTACCATATAATTATACTACATTTGTACTAAAATTCTTTTGGAAATTTTATTTTCATATTCTAATAATCATATTCTATAGTTATGTCCCCTCTCTCATAGTCTAAAATCCATGGGTTGTCGGTAAGAGCCTGAGTATTTGATGATTGGTCAATGCTCTCAGATTCATGAATAATTATGTGGTCGTATCTTATTTATCACAATAAGTATGTCCCATGTGATATTTTAGATTCACTATTTGTTGTTTTGTGAATGGGGTTCCAAGAACACAGCCTATATAAGCATTTATTCATGATAAATGTTTATAAGTTTGAAAAACATAGCTCGTAGGGATTGTAGTCTTTAATGGAGAACATCAGTTATGGATACCTTTGGACTGTGAAACCTAGTAGTTCTTATTTCCATCTAACCTACGTCCAATATTTATTTTCCATGGGGAGAAGTTCATCTTCTATGATCCATATTTAATCTTTCTCAACTCAAATATAGATGACTTCGCAAGATGCTTGCATCAATTTCCATTCATATTCTACTAGCTGGGTTCATAATTGTGATATGATATCAAATTGTGTGTTTATTAAATAAGGGATCTCATTCATTTGAGTTACTAGGTATTGGATCTTCAATTCAGCCACATGAAGCGTTTAAACAGTGACAGACTTCATCCATTTCCAGACCACACTAAAATGATGACAGCTGTCCCATAATTTTTCATCAAGTTAATCCCATAATAGCATATGTGGACCTCGTTCATCCACCCATATATAACATAGTCCATGGAGATGATAATGATATTTCCCATCCAACTTATCCTCTCATCATGTGGGAAATCATCGATAAAGTGTTGAATCAGTTTTCTTGACTAGAAATGGACCGCCTGACTGTCCTCTATATCAAATTTAGCCACATCTAACTCCTCTAGGTCCACAGGTTCATATTATGGGAAAGCATACCAATGTTATATTAAAGGATCCCCATCATGTATTTCATCATTTTGGATGGGGTCTGTATTGTTCGGTTGATTATCATTGCGGGATTGTACATTGATGTTTTCAGGATCTTCCCCACAAGTGGTTACACCCATACCTGAGATTTTTTTGACCATCTCAACATGGTTGAAGATAGTTTCCACAACCTCACCTTACTCTATAAGGATCCTCCAATCCACATCTTCACCCCAAAACCCCTCTGATTCTTCATGAAAAGTGATGTTCTTCCTCGTCTAGGCATAAGATAGTTGTGGTGGGGATATTCGGTCAAGAAGTACATTCACCCAATCTATCATCAAATGAGGGGTTCCCCAAGAATGCACAATGTCATCCAACTCAGCTACCTATTTCTCACCCTCAACCTAGGATAATAGAAAAATATCACCGACAAATAAAATATTCAGAAGATCTATCCCGAAATTGTTTAGAGTGTCCCACATAATAGAATGACTAAGGAATTTTCTATTAATGTGCTAGGTTTTATAATCCATCATATAGAAAACATCACGAGCAATGTCTACACAGAAAAGTCATTTCCCAAGAGATTAGACAGTTATCATGAGAAATCCCCTTGATGGACTCCCTTTATCCCGGTTCGTCTCAGTTTGGGGTGATGGGCATGTTGATTACTCTTTCCCTCCACTTCCACCCAGTAAGTATATCAGAATTAATAACCTTTCCACTACTACTCTATCGTGATGTGAATCAACCCTCCAACTGTGACCTGTTCTTTGCATTATTTGACCCCTAACTTAGGATTGAGGACGAACCTCTTAATCAACTTGGGAAATCCTTTTTTTAGCATATCTCTTAGGTAGGTTGTCTCCCAAATCTTCACCAACTACTCAACTAGAATACAAGAAGCATTAGTTGGAGGTATTTCATTTTCCATTATTTCATACTCTTATGGGAACATGAGCCATGGTTTCCTCATTACACATGGTTGATATTCATAAATCACTTTTAATTATACATTTGAGGTTAACCTATACATGAAATAGAGTTTCCTCGCAATTCTATGTGGGGTATATGGCTCATAGTTAGGTTCATGATCTACCCACACCACTAGATCTCTACCTTGTAAGGCCAAGTGATTTGAACAATTATCCTCAATCCTTATTTCTTCATTCGTAAATACTACCATTGGCCGTGGGAATGGATGAATGTTGATCTTGTCCAGCCTCCAAATTTGGTTAAGTGCCTATGGTAAAGTCAGCTTAATCGAGAAGCTTCTCTCTACATTTTGAATGGCTGGATGAAAGTCTAACCTAGGGGAGGAAATGGGGTTTAGATATTGGAAAACCCACATGTTCAATACTACCTAGCCATATAGGAAGTCGAATGATCCACATTCCCATTGTGGATTCATCCCCTCACTAATATTTCATAACTCTTGGATCCCAATGTTTATGCACTTCCCCATAGCCACGAATCGTCAATGATAAATGTCCACAAGCACACACCCATGTCTACATCCCTGTCCAGAATCATCCATTTGCAAATGAATGCGGATATTAACCCAGTGAAACTGTGAACTGGTTGTTCTTCAGTGTTGATGATAAAACCCCATAGATAGAACTGATTGTCTCCAAATGTTATCTAGTAAGAACCTTAATTGATTCATTGGTATCCCTTTAGATAGTTATGGGGCCACATTTATAGTTTTTGGGGTCTCCTCTCCTTCAATAGGATACTTTAGTGGGAAATCAAGGAAAAATTTGAACCACAGTTTGAAGTGGGCATCCCTAACAGATTGATTATCATTTCCCAACATCATATCCATTAGTTATTTTTCTAGAAATGATATATTCTCTAGATCCTACCATGTCCATTCAATGGTAAGGAAATCATTGTACTTAAAACCCAGGAATGTAAACCCTACAATTTGTTGGAGGTCCCATAAGATGATGAAGACCTCCCTATGATGAAAATTGTAATTATTGGTTCTCAACGACCACCAACTCAATAGCTATAGAATCATGTGACCCAATTGATTGATGTGGAATTGAGAATCCCACACATCCTCAGATATACCTACTCACCTCATCTCTACCCGAAACACATCACAATATTCCCTAACCCAGTACTCCACATCCCAGTCATCCATGATGTAGTTTCCCTATCAAAGTTCAAAACTAGTGGTCCACCATTTCTCTGTGTTCCCTAATCCCTCCTTAAGAATCATGTGGTATTTTGGTGGATATACCTATGGCTATAGCGTTTTCCCATTAACATTTTCTACATGGTTATAGAGACAATCAATGTTGATAGGAGTACAATCTTTACATGTATGGTCATTGAAATCCCTAAACCACTAATATTGGCATGGTGTTATCTTGAATCAATATTCAAATTCATCCATAATGGCTTTAGGGATAAAGAAATCATTCCTCAGACTGAAGTTGTAAAATTAAAATCTTTTGCCTAGGGGGTATTCCTTTTTCCCTTACATAAACATCCCCAACTAGGAGTCATGATTAGAGTGAATCCTCACACATTCATCGAGCTCGTGATTGTTAGTTTTATCATTCTTTCTAGAAACATCATCAAGAACCACCTGACCAATTTCTAGATTGGCCATTTTTTTGATACTTTGGATGTTTATTGTTTTTTTCATGGAGCATGTTTTTGGAGTATGTTCTTGAAGCACAACTCATAGATCACACGATCATAGAGCCTTGAACCAACCAACACATTTCACTGAGCAACCACTACAGGAAAATGGACCTATACCCACAATTTTACAATAACTGTGGGTTTTGACATCCCTATACCCACAGTTCTGATAAAATCGTGAGTGTTGGTATAGTATGGGACCTATACCCACGATTTTCTAAAAACATGGGTATAGGGTACTTTTTCGTGACATATACCCACATTTTATATAAATAAATGGGTACGGGTTTATTTTTTGAATGCCTATACCAACATTTACACAAAACTGTGGGTATATATTTCCCTACATATGGCGTGAAAAAGATCACAGGGGATAAAACAATTTGTTGGAAAATCTATTCCCTTAGTTTTCTACCTATAGAAATGGTTTATATAAATATTTATAACTAAATATATATTAATATACCAATAATAGAAATGGTCTAATTGTTAGGCGCAGAAGAAAAAAATGAGCGGTTTAGTGATTGAATCCCGTAGTACATTCTTTTCCAAAGCTATAACAATTGTTTTAAAACAATTGGTAAAGGTGAAAGAAACGATGGAATGGTGAGTAACAAGGTGGATGGAACATACACCCATGTATCTATAAACCATGGGTGCATCTTAGGGGATAAATTGATTCCTCGGTAGATCATTTTTCTAGAAAACATGGGTATAACCTATACCCGCGGTTTCAGGGTATATACCCAAAGTTTGAAACTGTTGGTATAGGGAGATGTTCTAGTAGTGAATGAAAGATAATGGGGGCACTTGTTCACTGAGTATCATTTGAGGGTCACCATATTGTGTACATGGTTAGAAAAGAGAATTATCATGTGTTCTGGAGCATTGCAATTCGAGAGAATAAGAAAAAGATCACAGAGGAAGATATAGACAATGGAAGGGTCGTCACACTAAATTTAGAGGCTGCAGACCTATGGAATTTGGCATCGCCCTATGTAGATTTGAAATTCAAGATGATATCTCACCATTCTATGTGGACCATCATCATGATCCTTATTTACATGAAAATATATTTCATGATTTTCCCTCAGAATTAAACCCTCGTTTTCTCATTGACTCGCATTCTATAGGGGGAATTTTTTGGTTCTAATATCCATGCACAAAGTGGATCCAAATTTGATAAAAAACCATCAAAGGGATTACATTGTAAAGATATAGATAAAAACCCCCTCATCCCCAAAAAATATCACCAAGCAAAAAGAACACAATTCTTCACAACCACTATAGAGCAGTGGTAGAGGCCTCCTCATGTCTGATGAGCATTATGAAAACAGTAGAGTAATGATGGTGAGCTTTGGATTACAATAGAGACACCTCAAAATAATAAGGCATATTTTTCTACGGAGTGTTCCCTTAAAGCATCAAGGTACACAATTCCTATAAAAGGTTTCTCACCCCTATAAACATTGTTATCATGGCCTTTCAACTTCTAATATCCCATTTCACAAATCACTGTTTTCTCCACAAACCGACATGGACAATGCATCACCCAAGGTATCCCTGAATTGAAAACTAGAATTACCTTTGTTTTGATTTCCCTCTATTTTATGTGGGTATTCCCTTGATAAAGATGAATATACATCATGATGGTTGGAGTCCCATTTGGGAACATGAGACTTCACATAGAATTATGCATTCAAAAAGAAAAATCCAAGAACATATAAACCCTTTGACTTGGCTGGGTCATCATTCTTCCAGAAGATCATCCCTTCATAGAGACCCCTATTCCCATGCTTTGTGAAGAAACTTTCTTGTGAAGCTTCTACTATTCACAATGAACTAGATCTTTGAAAATCAATTCTTTGATAGGCGTTCTGCTTCATGAACCCCACTCTTGTTCAGAACTCCAGGATTTTACAATGTGATTTTAAAGTCCCTCTAGTGGTGTTTCATGTTGAATTTCCTTATTTCATTCTTCATTTCATAGGCACGCTAGTGGTTTTTTCGTCCTCACATAACCATGCTATCTTGGACCCCTAAATTTAAAACTCCTCCACCACATTAAAACCTACATTTTTTTATTCCTTCCCTTCCCCAATTACGGGTCGGTACAAGTTATGTAAATCCAATGGGTGAGGTGTGAGTCCTCATATTTTGAGATGGAAGATATTAAACTGCATATAATCCCTATTACTCATCACACAATGTTAAAATGTGATCACCACATGTCTTTTGAGACTAGGAGGATTTGAAGGAGAATGGTCATCATAGGTCTCCTTCCTTATACCCCCATACGATTTGTCACCATGTGCAACTTGAGAAGTCTCCACATAAACCTCGACACACATTGATGGGTGTTCCTTATGTGATTTCCATATTTTCCACATACATCAGGTTACTCTAATTGGTCCTCCCTCCCAAATTAATTATCAATATTTACCCTCCATTGTGGTCACACCTTTCATGACATGATTGACATGTCTGTTTTTTACTCTTGTTTCTTACGTCGAGCATGAATCATGTTGTATTAGTCTAAGAAGAAACCATGACATCCTCTCTTGGCCACTAACCACAGATAATACCCCATTCCCCAATATAACATGATATTAAACTATATTTATCTTCGAACTATTTGGACATATATCCCTGTATAATAAATAGGGTACATAAAAAGCCACTCCATGGTTTTAAAACCATCACATTCTAGAATCCATCTATCCCAACCACTTCACATAAATTCATTCATACATCAAGATGTAAAAATTCACTCTTTGAACTTTATGGGTTTTATCCATTTCAGGTACGTAGGATGCATCTTTGAGTCTCACGCCCAATCAATGGTGAAATTTGATACTTCATCTTAGGTGTGTACCCTCTTGATGTGACATATTCCCTTTTTGGGACACATCACTTTGGTCCATATACCTGAGGTGATTTGATCCAACCATATGGGTCACTAACCATGCATATGCCCCATAATGTCAAAGGGTTTGTGTCCATTATGTACACCGCAACACTATGACCCATAATTCTTGTGCCAATAACAATGCATAATCCCAACACTTCACCATACTCCTCCAAAGAAGAGAGTTTCTCTTTTGATGGGATGGTATCCATGTGTATTCCCAAATGTGTCTCGTGGTTGATGTCCTTTGTGTAAACTATGATACTAGGCCTCATATGATAAAAATTTTAACTTTGATTCCCTACCATAGGGATATTTTTAAAGCCACAATGACGTTCAGTCCCATCATCCATGTACCATCCTTGAATTTCCCTTGATCCTTTGTGTCTCGGTAAGATCTTGATCTATCCTAGAGGTTATAATTACTTCGTGTACCCATACATGTGCTCCATTATCATTGTATTGATCCTTATTTGTCAGATCTCCCCACTGAATTATGTGGTCTTTGAATACCTTCCATATGGATACATAGGATTCAACCCTGAGGATCAATTCCAACACCACTATATTCTCTACATCTGTTCCATCCCATTCATCTCAGCAACTTTATTAAATCATCCATTATCCATCCTGATTATTATTCTGGCTGCCACATTCCTGTGGGATCATTCCATTAACATGGATCTCTAACCATTTGTAATCCATGAATTCCACATCTCAAACTACATAGGTTCTTGATCCATATCGTCTACACAGGGTATAAAGGACGACTCTCTGAGGTTCAATGCCATCCAATAGAAATCATCGGTGCCCCGTCATAGGGGATCACTCTCTCTGATTCCCCAAAAATGGTGAGCATATCACCCTTCATGATGTGAAATATCCCCTTTTTGGGACACACCACCCCTCTGGCCCTCCCTCATAGGGCATTTTGACCCACCCATCTAGTAAACCTTACAGGTGCTCTCTCCTAGGTATGTGCCTATCTAATCCACATTCATAAGAGTCCTGATTAGTATGATCAATCTATACTAGATTGTAAACACATAAAATTCCCCGTGTTAAGCATTGGAAGCTGAAAAAAACCTTGGAGACATTCCTGTGACATAAGATACCAAAAAATCACTATGGAAAGCCTCAGGTTTCAGTAGCCTTGAGAAGCCCTCTAATGATGAATAAATCATGTGTTCATGTGTTTCAGCATCCAGACATACCAAAGTTGCCTAAGAATGACTACCCTCATGACCAAAGGTTTCTGCCTGACTTGACTCCTTTTAATGTTTCACAGAAGTAGCGTAATTAACTGGCATCCACAAAGAGATGGCACTGGGAGTGAGTTTCATGAATAATGTCTTAATCTATGAGGGTGATCCGAACTAGAAAACACGTTTTGATGAGGATTATACCGAAAACGAAACCTAAATCCCCTCATACCATTTCAATCAAGGTAAAACATTCCCTAGAAAAGTGGTGGATGCCACCTCCTTTGGATAGAGGTGAAGCGAGAAAGTGGGAAATAATCATTCCATCTCCACGACGATGAAATCCTTGACAGAAAGTGTCGAAGACAACAAAAAAATAATTTTAATTTGTAACACCCATATATATTAATCTTTAAACATTTATTTTCATATTTTAAGCCATCATGTTTAAATTTATTATTATGAAAAATTTATAAAAATTTAATTTCAATTATTTCTCAATGTTAAACATTAGGTACCATAATTGAAGACAAAAGAGGTAAAAAGGGTTTTACTAAGGAAAAAAATTTAACCACATTAAAAAATAATTACATATGAATTTATATGGTTTATATTGACCAAAACATCTATTTTATCAATTATTTTTCACTTTTGATTGGACTTTACCTATTAATCATGTTCTCTCAATATATTAGGAGGTGATATTTACAAAATTGTCATTCTTTACACTTATAAAAGGGGACGTACATTTCCTGATCAATTGAACTCTAAAATTGTAATTACACATTAACCTCTACAATTTATACTTCCCATAAAACCCAATAACAATTTTTAGTCCCCTTTATCCATATAAAATTCCTAAATCGTCTTTTTCTATGGGGAACTCTATAAGAAGGTATAAACATTCAACATGAGTACTAATCACATATTAACCTTTTTCAACTATATATTCCTATTCTAAATGTCTTTTCATACTCAAATAAAATGAAATAATTTTTTATAATAAACTTAAATTTTATAATGTTAATGGTATAACCATTATCAACCCTTCCATGAAGTTATAAAAATTAGAAAGATACTTGTGAATATGTGTGGAATACCTCCTCAATAAACAGTCTTATATCATTTTTTATGAAAACCTTAAATATATATTCATAAAAAGGTATTTAATGAATAAATCTTATATTTATATTGTGTTTATTATTATGAAAAAATAATTCAGTTTATGTCATTCTATGGTTCTATGAAAAAAAATAATTTGTGTGTCTGCATTGGCTACAACTTCTATTGAATGACATATTTATTTTTTAATCACCAAATTAATTTAATGATTAAATGCATCTATATAAATAATTAAATTTTGTTGTTAAAATTTTGTCTTCTAAAACAGATATATTAATATTAAAATGGTTATTCATATAACTATTTTTTCATATAAAATTTTAAAAACTAACTCTTAATTGATTTCCTCTTCATGAATTATGGATATAATTATAACGGAAAAAAAGATACACATAATAAGTAATAATTAATAGTATATTTCAATATAATGAATTTTATTGAAATTATTTTCTTGGTATCAATGAATGGTAATCAATATCATAAATTTAATCCATGCACAAAAAAATCAAAATCAGTAACATCTAATGTAATGTCTTGAAATTCCATTATTTTTTTGGGATTATTCCGAGAACAGGCCATGATACTACCTGTGATTCTAAGGCCCGGTGTGCCTAGAATTTTGAATCAAAAAGTATTACGTTTTAAATATC
This sequence comes from Viscum album, assembly GCA_963277665.1. Classification (NCBI taxonomy): domain Eukaryota; kingdom Viridiplantae; phylum Streptophyta; class Magnoliopsida; order Santalales; family Viscaceae; genus Viscum; species Viscum album. The sequence continues at coordinate 1,178,817,240 of OY728139.1, forward strand.
ACATATCAGCAGTTTTCATAAAAAGGTGGAATACCACTTAAACAGGTTCCTAGATCAGAAATATGAGAGAATCACTATGTTCAAGATGGATGGTTTAACCTAGATGTGACCTATCATTAGTCGGCACAAGCCACCAATAAGAAAACTAAAAAATGGCATAACCATAAAAAAATAATTTAATAAAATTATTTTATTTTCGAAATATTAATACATCATGAACTGTGAATCAAATTAAAAATCTAAGACCACCGTTGAGCTCATGATGTGTGATTTCAATAGGTAGAGCCTAACGTTGGCTAACACTGTCCAATAGTGGAAAGTAGTTTTATGATGTAAATAAAATACTTGAATAAAGATTATTTTATTTTGAAATTCTTCTGACTTGAAAATGGTAACTTTTATTGGAAATCTAAAAGTACCATTGTGCTTGTGTGGTTCTACATTCCTTAGGAAGAGAATAACATTGGCCGATGGGGGCCAATAGTGGAAAGTATTTTTTGTTCATAAATAATATAATTGAATAAATATTATTTTATTTTCAAATCCTTATAACTAAAAAATGGTAACTATGATAGGAAATTTGAGATTACCATTTATCTTATGAGGGTGTTCTTCCCTTATGAGAATCGTCACATTAGCCAGTGTGGGTAGGCGTTGAAAGTTGGTTTTTGGATATAACAATAAATAAATTTATTAAAATAAAAAATATTTTATTTTTAAATCTTTATAAATCAATATGGTAACTATGATTAAAAATCGGATACCACTGTTGAGTTTTTAATGATATGTTCTCCTAAAAAAGTTCCTAACCTCGAATGACTTGGGTCGAGGGTGAATGTTAATTTTTTGATGTTTTAATAAAAAATAAAATAAACATAGAAATGGTTAATTTTATTTCTTTAAACATTTTGTAGTGACACAACATCTCAGCAATGCGGCGATGCGACGATGATGAAAGTAATTAATGTAATACATTAATGATTTAGTGTGGCATTTCTAAAACATGTAGTGTGTCTTCTTTATTAAATTAAACTAGGTCATAGGATTGAAAAACAACCATTGAATTCGTCTGAAAAACGATGAAGGAAACCTCTACAACGACGAATGACGGAGAATCAGAAAGTGGAAACGATAATCTTATAGATTGAATTAGGAAAATAGATTGACATATGGTGATAAGATATCTTCTTCTACCAATATTTTTTTCCCATGTAGGGTTTTAAATCTGACTGATTTTCCCCACCTCTTCCCTTATAACCAAAGAATACATATCAATTTGCTAACTAGTTGATCTTTAGATGAATTCTTCTTGCGGGATTGGGAAATATTATTTTGAGTTTGACACCAAGAATTAATTTTTTTTATTTTTATTATTCATCATGATCCCTCTAACACGAAAAATTTCAGGCTGACATGAACAAATTTTAATTTGTTCATTGGGAGCCCTCACTGATCATATCTCTCTCCATATCTCTCTCTCTTATTATTCATCACTGATAGACCTACGATGTCATGTTAGTTCTTGGGGGGGGGGGAATTACACCAGACGATGAGATCGATGGATAAACAATAAGGAGTACGTTTCAATGACAATGACACCCCATGAAGCACGAAAGCACATACAAATCGAGAAATGAACCACTGGAGAATGTATGGGGGCCTGTGGAGTAGACCACTGACACACTAAGGTGGTGGAGGCAACGATGAGTAGGGGCCATGAGGGTGTAGGGGAGAGGCTCCGGTTTGATCGGTTCATGAGGCGGGCCATGATGTGCACTGCCATGTTTTCCATGCTAGACCTAGAGCAGAGGGAGGTGTCTAGCATCATTCGGTTTTGTGGCTATGTGAACTGCATGCCAATGGGTGTCTGTGCAGGACCCAAGCTAGACAGCCGATGTGGGTCATGCTGATGTAGTGTACGTGGCCAATGGGTGTCCTAGGATGGAAGAGAACTAACACACCATAGAGACTAGGATAGATAGGAAACTGGGCCCCTATGCGGCCCGACGAGAAAGAAATTTGTCCGACTAAGTCGGACCGGGCAGGAGAATGTGGACTGGGTTGTTGGGTGACTTGGTGGGCTTGACTCAAAACCAAATTGGTCCAGGTATAGTAAGTTCCAATGGTCCTAGACACTAGGCCAGGCCGGACCGAGTAAGCCCAAACATAACTAGGTCGGGTCAGGTTGGCCGAACTAGGTCACGTCTTGAAGAACCCTCGGGTCGGGTTGGTCGGGTCAGTCTGGCCATGTCAGACTGGGCACGGGTGCAACCACCCCCTTTATATAACAATTCCAACATCACTATGATTGGGTGTATGATTTATGCACCGTTTGTGATGTTGCGAACCATGTGACAAGAATGAGCTTTGGGTATAATCTATGTGAGTTTTTGTGGCTGTCGAGATATGACCAATGCTTGCGGAGTATAGTCTCTAGGAATCAAGTTCACTAGAGAGAAGGAAATATATGGCTGGATGTGAGACAAAGGATATGATGAGAATACCTCAGTGGTATAGTAGCAGACCGAGCCTCAGTGGTCTAGAATATAATAGGATTTTAGTGGTACAATAGCTGATTAGACCTCAGTGGTCCAGTAGCACCGGGGACCTGAGTGGTCCAGTAGCGACGTAGACCTCGATAGTCTAGTAGTCGAGTAGACCTCAGTGGTACAGTATCATATAAAACCACCATTTTCTATTATCGAAGTGTAAATCAATTGTCTAGTAGTGGATTAGACCTTAGTGGTCTAGTATCCTAGTGGACCTCAATGGTCTAGTAGTCGAGTGGACCTAAGTAGTCCCATAGCCGACAAAGCCTTAGTTATTCATCAGTGATGAGTCCCTCCTTAGTGCAAGATGTGTAAAAATTATAAATAATAATATAACATTCTATACGTTGAGTTATAAATGTTTTGATATATCTTTTTCTTATGGCCTTTAATTATGGTCTTGCATTGTGGCCTTAACTTTGTGGTTTTGGGTCCATACTGAGTATTGTGTTACTTCCACCTGTAGGGCCTTCTCTAGCACATGTTGTGTCTCGTGTTGGTGATTGAAGCTTCGACAGAGATCTTGTTGGTCTGGGACCAGATGGTTCTCAGTGAGATGGGATGGATGAGTGTATTTCTTATAGCTATAGGTATCTACTCTTCACCTACCCTTCAGTAAGGGTCTCGAGCTGACAGACCTTGGAAATTTTACTTTTCTATGTGGTTTTGGTCTTGTATTTTGGATCTTTTGTTCTATTAGTTTGTATTATACTCTCAGTAGTTGTCTCCATGAAACTTTTTCTTTACTTAGTCTCTTATATACAAATTTTGAGGCTTGTGCATTTTTACAGGTTTAAAGTCATTGCCTTCCCTTTCTGGAATATACCGACTCGGTGATAGTCGTCAGCCTCGGGCATATGGAAGGTGGGGTTGGGGTAGTCATGACACGAGAAATGGGGGATGGGTCATGACAAAGTGGTATCAAAAGATTTATATTCTACGTTAAGATCAAAAAGACTATGAGTTTTTTGGGGGAAATAGTGTTATGTTTTTTGAGTTCATCTTTTAGACCAGGGAATCCAGTGTTAGTGTAGTGACCATTGAATCCATACACCAGGACCCTAGATTATTCCTTTTTACTCGGTACATGAAAACAGTAGTTGCATTAAAAAATGATGGTACATGAATATTATAGGGATGGGTTGATTGATCCATGTCCCTCTTGATATATCTCACGAGGTATACACTATTGATTATGGTAAATCTTATTTTGTTTCAAGATGCTTCTATGTAGAAATCTAGTTAGGATCCCCCCGTGTGATCACAAGAAGGATCTACGGGTAAAAATATGGGTGCATGGTTTCATAGCGGAGACAACACTACTGAGTGGTGTACCAGATATACCACAACCTATAGAGTAACTGATGGTACTCACAGTACCTATGGGCAATATATGGAGGCTGAGCACACTTTATGAGTTTTAATGATAGAGACCCCTCATGTTCTGATGCAAGCCTGACACATAGGCAGCTAAATATTTGATTGAGGTGGTGGATGAGTTTCCCATCTAGTTAGAGAACCATTAGATCTGATGGAGGTCTTGGTAGTGATCCTTCTATGTGGCTCAAAAGGGCGATGACAAGGTTTAGATTAACCGATCTTATAATGAGGTGATTTTCCGTGGTCAGATCATGTGATCCTTTCACGGAGAAGGGTTTGTTGCCATAAATGATAAAGGGATATGCATTCCCAATAGATTCTATAACTTAGGAAGGATGAAATGTTAGTATTTGAGTATTCATCAAGGCATACCATTAATTCCATGTGTTTAATTAATAAGATACGACCAGTGCATCAGGCATCAGACTTCCAAATGAGATGTGTTTAGGGACATCCAATCCAGCACTATTCATCAATTATTTCCTAATTATGCTACGGTGATAGAGATAAACTTTGTGGTTGAATTTTCTTTGTCTAAATAGATACTACCATTAGATGTTAGCATTGGGAAATCAGGATGCCGACATCAGTCTCAGAGGCTCGGGTGTGTGAATCGTTTGAAGAATAGGACCTCAAACTAGGGATCTATAGCTCATGGGTCATATGGAGTGTCCAGTCGGCCTAGAAAGAAGTAATTCTTTTCAAGAGACTGCATCAGACATATAACTACATATTTTCTATCCCATAGCGTGGAGAATAAAATGGTGGATGGGACACTGAGATAGAGATAATGAGAGGAAAAAATTAATCTGAAGGGGGGTATACTTGGAAGAGGAGCTAGGAGTGTAGTAGGAGGTGGTATAAATTTCAACATGTTACAACCACCACCCCAATGTGGCCTACATCAGGCTCAGGGAAATATAGGATAGAGGAGTGGGTAGATTCATGCATCCATCCTTACCTTTGTAGCTGTGGATGTTTTGAGTTTTTCCCTATAGTGGTGGAAGAGTATGAGGATGTCCTTCTATAGGATTTTTCAGGACTTCCTCATCATAGAGATGTATAATTCTGAATAGATCTATACCCCAATATCACACCAATATTTTCATTATCATATTGGATGTCTCCCACAGATCTTCGGGAGATGAGGGTACAATTAGAGGACTTTTAGTGGAAGGGGATCACAATGACAAGTGTTTCAACATGGTCTTCCCTAGTGTTGTTTTCCATGAAGGAATACAGAAGCATGAGGTAATGCATAGAGTTATGACAGCTGAACTAGGTTACCATGAAGAACAAGTATCCCCAATTGAAGATTGATGACCTCTTTGATCATCTGAAGGGAGAGAGATGGTTATCAAAGATATACCTCAGATCAGGTTAACTCATCTTCGAGTACAAGATGACGACATCATTAAAATGGGATTCAGATGTTTCTACGACCATTATGAGTTCTTAGTGATGTAGTTTAGTGGGACGAAAGCCACATCAGTGTTCAAAAGACTCATGAAAAAGAATATTTTAGATGTATATAGAACAATTTTTAGGGGTCTTCATTTATATAATCATATTGTACTCAGCGTTTGATGAGGAGCACACGATACGTCGTCGGATGGTTCTAGACACACTTTTAGTGAACTAGAATTAGGGAAATCTCTCAATGTGTGAGTTCTAGATATGAAATTTCCACTTACTAGGACATTTCATCTTGGTGGATGGAGTTTCATTCTATCCATCAAAGATCGAGGTAGTGCTTTATTGGGATCCACCGAATAGTGTCACCAAGGTGCAGAGTTTCCTTTAGTTGGTTGTGTACTATCAGAGCATTTTACCCGACTTATCTAGAGTAAAAAACCAATGATGACATTGAAAAATAAGGGAAAACCCTTTGTGATGAAAAAATATTCCAACAGATCTTTCAATAGCTGGGGAAGAGCTTGAAGAGTACTCTTAACTTGAGGCTACGAGAGGTAGGCATTGACAACGTGGTGTTTTGTAACACATTAGGAACTATTCTTGGGTTTTTAATGATTTATTGGATTGTAGTGATTGCTTATGGATCATGAAATTTGAGACCACATGAGTATAACTATGTTACATATGACCTTGAGTTGGTAGTGGTGGTCAACACACTGAAGATGTGGTGACACTACATTATGGGTGAGTGATTCATTGACTAATATTACAACAAGAGTCTCAAGTATACATTTTATCATAAGGATATTAATCTGTGACAACAAAATTGGATACAGTTCCTCCTTGACTATGATATCAAGATATTCTATACTTCTATGAATGGGAACATGGTGTCAAATGCTCTCATTAAGAGATCGAGTAAATAACTTTGAAACATGGCATCAAAGTTATTGGACTCACTTCACATATCCTTCGTGGATAGATAAGAGACAATTTTTCTTTAGTCTACTATAGTTTTCCATCCATTATTATAGTGTGTAAGGGAGGATCAACTCAGAGATTCCATCTATGAGACTACATGTTCCGAGATTTCTATAAGGTATTCCTCTAATTTATATTCAAAAGGTTGGGAGAACGTCATCATTTTTCATTGGATGCAACATAGTACAACTGAAATTGCAGGAGGAGGTGCTGAGGGAGTGCCATACATCCAATTTCACAATATATACAAGTGTGGAGAAGAAGTACCAGGACCACTGATGTCATTATTTGTGGTTGGGGATGAAGAAGGTAATGGAAATGTTTTTCTCAAGATGCCTCACTTGTCAGCAAATGAATGCTAAGCACCAAATCCCAACATGTCTGACAGAACCCCTCAAGGTACTACAGTGGAAGTGGGATATGATAGAATGGACTTCATGGTGATTTTACCACATATATCTAGGAGACATGATACCATCCGTGTGATCGTTGAATAACTCCCTGAGTCGACCGACTTTGTAACTACTGAAGAGAAGAGTATAGTAGTGGTCCCATGGTGCCTCTAGGTGCTGTAGATTTGATGTTGGGGGAGAATTTTTCTAATATTCCTATAGAGATCAAGGATTTGTTGGAGAAAATCATCCATGGATGATTTATTACTCTGGTGAATGTTCAGTGGAAACATAGTATTCTCTAAGAGATCATGTGGGAGCGAGAGACTCAAATTCGTGCTAAGTACCCCCGTTTCATTATTAAGCCCTTATTTTTGGAATATGTGGGAGTAAATAACTAAAGGTGGGGGTAATTTCATGTAAAAAATTTTATTCATTTCAATTTCTATTTTTTGGGATTATTCTGGGTATAGGTGCTAAGATGACATGCGATTCTGTGGCCTGGCATGCAAAGAATGGTCCATCAAACACTATTATGTTTTAAATATTGTGTGTGAGATGTTTTCTTGAAAAATTATAATAACAATTAAATGGGTTCCCAAATCAAAAATAAGAGGGCATAGTTTCTATCTGGATAGTAGGAGTAACCTAGACATTACTTATGTTTAGTCAGTGTGGGCCTCGAGTGAGAAAACCTAAAAATGTAATTAATGTAAATAAAATAATGAGTAAAAATTATTTTATTATTCAAACCCATAAAAGTCACAAACAATGAATCAGATTAAAAATCTGGTACCACTTTTAAATTCATGAGGGTGTTCTTTTCTTGGGAAAATCCTATCATTGGTCGGCACAAGCCAACGGTGAAAAGTAGGTTTTGTCTGTAAATAAAATAATTGAATAAAGATTATTTTATTTTTAATTCTATATTACTCATAAATGGTCACTCCTATTGGAAATCAGAGAGTACCTTTGACCTCATGAAGGTTTTCTTTCCATAGTAAAAGACTAACATTGGCCATAGTGGGACAATAGTGGAAAGTAGTTTTTGGCCACAAATAAAATAATTGAATAAAGATTATTTTATTTTTAAATTCCTATAACTCATAAATGGTAACTGTTGTTGGAAGGCCGAGAGTACCGTTGAGCTCATGGTGGTTTGAGTTCATTGGGTTTAGCCTAATATTTTTCAATAGAAGCCGAATGGGAAAGATGGTTTTTGGGATGTGACCGTAAATTAAATAATTGGAATAAAAATTATTTTATTTTTAAATCCTCATAACTCCCAAATGGTAACTCGGATTAAAAATATGAGACCATCACTAAGATCGTAATGAAATTCCATTCTTAATCAAGGTATAACCTCAACTGACACAAGTCGAGGGTGAATGTAAATTTTTAGATGTTTTGAAGGAAAATAAAATATACTTAAAAAAGTTTTATTTTATTTATTTTAGCTTTTTGTAGTGACACAACATTGATTCAATGAGGCAACACGACAATGCTAAAACTCATTAATGTAATACATTAATGAATCATAATGGAGATGCTGAAACTCATAGTACATCTTCCTTCATTAATTAAATAGAGATTAAGGTTGAAAAAACCCTAAAAATCCTCTTACAAACAACAAAGGAATCCAATGTAATGACGAACATAGGAAAATCATAAAGTAGTGATGATACCCTAGGAGATTGAATCAGAACTGAAGATCAATGGATGGTGATAGGTGATCTTCATCGACTGATATCTTTTTCCTAGGCATGTTTTAAATATGAGTGATTGCTTTTTCCCTACTCTTGACTTCTAATCTAAGAAAGCAAATCAACTCACTTACTGGTTGATCTGTGGCAGAATTATTCTTGTGGGATTGGGAAATAATTTTGTGGGTTAGAGATCAGGATTTAAATATCCGTGACTTGAATAATGCTTTGTGATCCCAAAAACAAGTAAAAAATTAGTCTAAAACAAACAATAAATAGTTTGTTCATTCGATGTTCTATGTGATCTCCCTCTGTCTCTCCTTGTTCTTTCACTGATATACCCACAAGGTCGCATCAGATCTTGGCCGGGGGGGGGGGTGGTGATTCTAAATGAGGCTGGACCCCCTGAGTGATGGAAAAATATAAAGGATTATGAGAAATTGTTGGTGACTCTCCAAGAATCCAGGAAGTGTAGAAAGGTTAGGAAATATACCATCAGGTAATGTTCAGTGGCCCACATAGGAGACTGTTGGCACGCCAATGCCAGCGGTGATAACCATAGGTGGGAGGCCATGAACTGTGATAGTGGAGGCCACATCCAAAAGGAGATATAGTGGTACAAGGGCAGTGATGGTCAACCATCATGTTGGTTCGAGCGGCTCGCATGGCAGACCATAGAGTGTGCTTGCATGTGGTCCACACTAGACCATGTGTAGGGGGAGGCAGATGGCCTCAGCTAGTTATATTACTACATGAAATGGAAGAAAGAAGGTGTTCGAGATAGACCCAAGATGACATGTCAATACAAGATTGGCTGATGGACTGAAATGGGCCACTGTGTGTCCCGAGAAGGAGGAGAATGGGCCTACCATGCGGGCTGGGTGGGATAGAAAACAAATTCATTGTGCAAACAAGCTGGAATGAAACCGATATGACTAAGTTGAATGGGTATGTAGAAAGATGGCTAGGACAATGGATAACCTGATGGGATGAACACATAGTAGAACCAAGATGGGTCCAACGTGGCCCAATGGGCCTAGTTACTGGGCCAGCCCGAACTTGGTCAGCCTAGAGCCAACCGAGTCGGGTTGGAAAAACTAGTTCTATTAATGCGATAACCCTAGGTTGTGTTGGAAGGGACAACCCATCCATGATATACTGAGCCTAGACGTAAACGACTCCTTTTTACTAAAACACTAATATCCTTTAGACTGAGTATTCGATTAACACGCCATCTATGGTTTTGGGTCTATTATGACGATACGGTGCTTTAGGTATACTCTAAGTGAGTTTTTGTAGTAGTAGAGATACGACTGATGGATTGAAGAGTATATTATCTTGGAATAAAGTGCACTAGAGAGCAGGAATCCTACGACTGGTTATGACACGAAGGATATAATGAGAGGACCTTAGTGGTCTAGTATCGGAGTGGATCCTAGTGGTCCATTAGCTAAGAGAAGCTAAGGGGTCCAGTAGTCGAGCATCAATTAGTGGTTCTGTATATTAGTGGACCTCAATTGTCAAGTATCAGAGTAGACCTTAGTGTTCAAGTATCTTAACAGACATTAGTGGTCTAATAGTGAAGAATACCACAATGGTCCAATAGCTGAGTAGACCTTCGTGGTCCAGTAGTTGAGTGTACCTCAATGGACTAATAGCCAAATAGTACTCATTGGTCAAATATTCATGTAGACCTCAGTGGTCTTTTAGCCGAGCGAACCTCAGTGACTCATCAAGGATGATTCCCTCTTAGTACAAGGTGATTCATCTTTACGACATATAATATTAATGTATATACTTCAAGATATACCAACTGTTAGTTGTATTTGTTTTTTGTATTGGTTTGTGGTATTTCATTTTCAGTTTTTGTTGGCTACGGAGTATTGTGTTACTCACCAGTTCATGGGATTCACCTACATGTGTCGTGTCTCACACATGTGATCGACATTTTGACAGAGACCTTGGTGGTTCGGAACCTCGTGTTTCTTAGTGTGATAGGACAGACAGGCATACTTCGACGACTACATGTAGCTACCCTTCACCAACCATTTAGGTAGGGTTTCAGGTGGACAAACCCTGGTAGTTGTAATTTCCTTTTTTATTTTGGGCTTATATTATGGACCCTTCGTACTTTCAGTCGGTACTGTACTCTTAATAGTGGTTTCAGTGAAACTTGTGATTTTATTGTTTTATACTCTCAACAGTTTGAGAATTTTTCATGTGTACAAGTTTAAAATAAATTCTTTCCCTTTATGGGATATGTCTACTTGGTGCAAGTAAATATCCCTTGTCCAATGGAAGGCAGGTTTGGGGTAGTCAAGTCATGATCCCTGAGGGATGGGTCATGACATCTAATCATTAATATAAATAATAAATAACAAATAAATGTATAAAAATAATTTTAATTAAAAATTAAAAATGGTAATTGATATGAATAAGGTGTTAAAATATTTTTTTAATATGATTATAATTTTTATATAGATTGTTAAATTTAATTCTAAAAATTCAAGTGTACTAGAAAGGGTGTTTCGTTTCTCAATACACCTTTATTGAGTTATAATATTTCTTATTAAAAGTCATTTCTTATGTGATGTAAAATTTAACTGAATATAACTATTTTATTATATTATTTTTTCTACAAAAATACTTTTTTATCACTTAAATCCAATTTCAGTTTTTTCCTACAACATACATTTTGATTTTTTAAAGTGTTTTATCTCAAATTTTTTTCTATGAGATATGTTTTCTTCTATTCACCTATTTTTGTTTATAAGGTGTATATTCTACCTATTAAAAATTTTATATCATTATTTTATCTTTATTAATGGAATTTAATGTGTCCATTCTAGTTTTATCATTAAAATATTTTCTAAATGAAATTTTTCATGATCTTTAAGGGTGTTTCATAACTCAATATCATTCCATTGAGTTATAATGATTCTTTTTTAATTAATTATTATATGTTTGGTATATTGTTCTCAATTATTTAATTATACAATCTTTCATCCTAATTTCTAGTCATTTACAAATTTATTTTATAAAATCCCGTTAAAATGTTTCTAATATAAAAAATATGATATTTGTAAGGTTTTCTATCTCAATTTACATTTATTGAGGTAGGTTTTCTTGTTTTGTTGTTATTTTCAATTTTTAAGGTGTTCATACTACACATCGGATTTTATTAATATTATTATTAATTTTAAATTTTCACCCCCCAAATTTTAATATATTTTTAGCTTCATGTATGTTAGTGTGCTCAATACATTTCTCCAAACACAACACCAATCATAAATCAGACAATCATATATTTAAATAACATATAAATATTTATCTATGATTGTTAGAATATTTTAATTGAATTAAGGGGAACACATAGTATTAGAAAATTTAATTAATATTTATATAAATTAAATAAATTATACATTTAATAGAAAAAAATTAAACTATAATAGATAAATTGACTATTACAATTATTGTACATACAAAAATTTATTTTTTAAAATATTTCTTTTTTATGAAATTAGAATTCATATTTAAAGAAAATTATGATTAAATATGATAAAATATAATTTATTTGAATAATTGGTTCATATTACTTTAATTATTTAATAATTTAAAATATTAATGATGATGCATAATATGATCATAAATCAAATTTCCTATAAAAACAATTTTTCATTATAACTAAAAAATGTCTTTAAAATATAAACTTATAAAACAAGGAATATTAATATGAAGAAATAATAATTATTTATTTATTCATGAGAGTACTATTTTTAAGAATAAAATTTAGGATTTTTCTAAAACATTATTATTATGTGAATTTTGATAATATTTATTTTTAGAAATATTAGGTACATTATGACATTATTATTTAATAATAATAGATTTTAAATTCATGAAACATGTTATAAAATGAAATTATTATTTCAAAATTGACATTTTAATTTTATTGATTTTGCTATTAATTTACAAAAATATAATTTACATTTCAATCAAAAGAAATATTTTCCGAAAATTGATTGTAATACATTATACATTTGATTTTTATTTATTTTTACAATAAAATTTATAAATTTAATCAATATAAAATTATTTAAAATTTAGAATAATTTTTTCCAAACTATATAATAAAGACTAATTTATTTTGAGGCATAAGGATTTCATTACATCATGTAAAAAATATTTACTACCATTAAATATAAAATTATAAAATTAGGAATTAAAGAGAATAAAGGTCTTGAAAATTGATAGAAACATATCTATAAGCGAGTAGTCAAGTTTGGGATCAACATTATTGTTTAAAACCGAGGTGAGCATTTAGGGTGATGAAAAAATGATCTGACAATCACCCATCACTTCTTATAGAGATAGTTTCACAACAAGTTTACCATATCATTTGTTTTGACATGTTTGATGTTAGTATCTATTAAATAATTATTGGATTAGCCTCGCACGAACTGTTTAGTTTATACCTACTTTATTGTGAGGGGGAAACCACAGTCAAATGGTCCTAGCTAGTGATTTCATGGGGTCAAGTAGTTTTTCAACCAGTCCTCCTAGGATATAACTTCCACAGATGGTCTCCAATGGGTTTATTCGAGGAGCCAGAAACACCCAATGGCCATGGTATCCATGATTCATGGACCTTCTTTCCAAAGGCAGGTGCTAATTGGATAATGATTTGGCGAATGAATCTTAAGGATTCCATTGGACAAGAGGATGGGATTTTAGCCTCACCAAACTCCTCTGAGGGGATTATTGCCTATTCCAGAACTCTATTATAGAATTAAGTAAGGTGCATATGTTAACGAATCCTTGCTTCATTCTAGAAGAGTGTGTCCATAGGCTACACCTAGATTTCAGGATCATAATAGGAATACATGGATTCAATCCTATGGAGGTAAGGCTAACATAAGCCATATAAACGGTACTCTAGAGTTTATGTTCATCTAGAGGGGGCAGAAAGTGACATGATGTTGTGGTCGGAACCATATGATGGGATTCTTATGTATCCTCAAAAGAGGAATCAGAGCCCATGTAGTTTGAAATATATTGGGATAATGAATAAAAGATGTCCATTTAGGGGGACATTGTTGGGTGGACCCACTGGGAAGGTCACGCTTTTGAGATTAGTCCTTTAAGCAGGAATCTTATGTATCCTCATTTGACCAGGAATAATATTTCTCATTGTTTATAGTTGTGTGTTTGTTATAATAGTCACCAAACTCATAGCCCACATGAGCCATGATCGATGTGAGGAACAAGTGTATGTGAGAGATCCAACCTACCACACACTTACTCCCATACATATAGGAGAGGGTGAGCCTATGGAAGAAGTGGTAACGGTGACAATGGGTGAGGTTGCTGAGCACTGAACCTTTTAATGTGGGATGACGTTAAAGGACATGCGACTTGTAACTATGAAGATTAGGGACATACCTTGACATCAGTTACATGGAATTCCATGTGAGGTATTCTACATTTTAAAGTTATATAGCTTGGATAATGATTAACTGGGGGATAATCATCATGGGATGTTACAACATGCCTTGATCATGGGATGGATGGAATGTTAAAACCCTGATACAGGAGGATCTCAGATTACGAGAAATGATATGATGCATGGAAGCCATTATGGTGTATAGAGGTAGGAATAGACTCTCATAATGATGAATATGTCTCAGGTGGACATGAAATTTTTTAGGGAAACATATGCAGAGCCATAAGGGAATGATGTGGATAGTCAATTAGTGGTGTCCTCAGGATATTATCAATCCATTTCTGATGGTCGGTGATGTTTATGAAGATCTAAAATCACCCAGTATACTAAATTTTAAATTTATATTTATTGGATGATTAAATAATAGTTTAATTTCATGTTTCATGGACTAATACCATACATTTTAACATCATGTGGTCAGAATGATAAATCATAGTTTAGGGTCATTGAGTTTTGACCATTTATTTTCAAATCCATTATTGGTTGTATTATAATCAGGCTAGGATATTGTGACACACCTCGAACATGATTGGGAAGGAAAGTATAAAATGAGACATTGTGGATTTTTCAAATTAGGATAAATGATATTAGGTATCAAATACATTTTAGCGTAATCATATAGTAGATGAATCGCTTGAGGATAATGATTCATTTGGTCGATGGACGTTTTTGTGGTCAACATATGAAAAACCACTGAGGAATTATGTGCATATTCAAACAATGGAATCCTCAAGACACTGGTCTTCCTCTTATGATAGAAATGAAGTTTTTTGAGGATCCAAAATCACTAGATAAATTTTTTTTTGATAGATTGAAAGGATATGTCAATTAATTTAAAGAATATTCAAAATGCGATTTTCCATGGTGTTCTGGGTCAACCTGGAATAGGAGGTTGGTGATAGGGTTTTTTAAGAGGTGCATGAGGAATGACTTTTTCCATGGTATTTGAGGGATGAAAGATTGGATGGAATAAGGGCACAATGGAAATTGTCATCGACTGGAGCAGAAACCTTTGCGGTGAGACTCTCCGTTTTTCATGGGGGTCAGTGATAGTAGCAAAGGGACCGGGCTAGAGGTTCGGGACTGAAGCTCGACATGGATCTCGAGTGAGGGTGGGGGCATCGCCCCCATGTTATGGACCAGTGGGAAGGACTGGATTTCCAGATAGACTTGACCACATAGTAGTTGGCCACATAGAATGGTGAACAGAAGAGAAGGCCACTAAGGACCATCCGCATACTAGGTTCTACATATGGGAGTCAGTGTACTATATTCCACCTATGGGCGTCCACTTAATACCTTTTTCATATGCGTGTTTTCTTACTGTCTTCCGCATATGGGTGCACACAAACCATTTTTAATAAATTTTATTTTATTTTATTGTTGGTTGGATAGGTAGGGTGTTTCAAATATAGTTTACAGGGTGAACTTCCACAAACTGAAACCCACTTATTCTTCATAGGATAAAGTATGCGATATTTTCATGGTTCATGAGAAGGAATGAATGAAATATTTCATATGTAGGGTGGAGTCCTGTGAACTACCTCAGGCGAGGGAGAATATCTCCCACACACTCCAGGTTCTTAGCCCCTTTTTAACAGTCTCAGAGCTCTCTTTCCTTCTTTTTCACATGCATTTTTCTATTTTCCTGGTGGTCTTTTGATATTATTATGGGGAATTTTTATCTGCGATTCATGCAGATCCTTTTGCAGAAGCCCATTATGGAAATCCGGCTAGAAGATGACTTAGTCAACCGTGATTTTTGGATATATGATTTTTATGGAACCACTGACTCCTCCTCTTTACTGAACTACTCAGTTTTCTGGGATAGTATTTCTGGCATAATTCAATAAGAGATTCTAAAGCAAAAATGTTTTTCTGCACCTTCAGTTCATCGGTGGAAATTCACCGTGAACAATTTTTTTCACTATCCAACTCCTCAAGTGTAAGAATGTCATATTGCATCTCCATACCAATGGATTTTATTTTTTAACTTTGGATAACTTTTCTCAGTTATGGTATGTGTCCAATCCAGATTCCTTTAGAAAATTTGATTTCTTCACTTTTCACCTCAATTTTTAAACCCAATAAGTATTTATTTTCTTTTCCCAACTTTTAAGAGTATTTTCCAACCCATTGATGAAATTTAAGAACCCTAAAATTATATATTCTTTACTAAAGTAATTTTAAAATTTTTATAATAATACTTTCTTAACATGTTCTCCCTTTGATTTTTGTGGTAATTTTTACAAAAATATCATTTTCAGCACTTATAAAATTGGCCTCTAACCACACCTTAAAAGAACCATATAAATTAATTTTTTTAAGAAAAACAACCATTTTTAATTACCTTATAATACTAATTAACTCTCTTGGGAATATACTCACAATATATTTGAATATTCCACTGATTTCCATCGGATATTCTATGTAAATTGACAAGTGGTCAACATGTGTAATCATTTTTACTTAATTTATATATATATATTTTAATTATAATTTTTTTATATATAGAAAAATAAATCATTATTATTTATAATCATGAATTTATAATTCTATGGGAATAATCACTAATATCATTTTCCCTTTTCTATTAAGAAAATTGTATTTGTAATTCATTTTTTGTACAGACTACCCATCCAAGATGCAACATGTTTTTTCCTGCACCACCATACAATAATGGTATATAATGGGAATATAATATAAATTATAAAATTTATTTCATTATTATGTTCATGAAGAAATACAAAATGAATATTCTTTCTCCCATTCATTGGAAATGAAATCATTATTCATGTGTTTGTACAGACTACCAAATCCGTGGAATAATTGAATTCCATTTTTCATTTCATTGAATCCAAACAAGGATAATAAAGTGAATGGTATTATAGAATAAATATTATAATTATGGTATATCAAAGGTTGTGGTATGGAATACATTATATCATATAAATGAAATGTTGAAATAACTATAACTGTTAATTCAACCATTTAATATGAGAAATATAAGGGGAATATTATCCCTTCATACTAATTAATGGATTTATATAAATTATATTTTCATTTTAATTTTTATATTTCAGATATATAACACTAAATTTCACCATATAATATCATTATTCTTATATTATAATGATAATGCAACTAAACAACCTTATAATCATCCATTAACCTTGGTAGGTTTATGTTTGGGTTAGTTTGACCACCTACATTAAAAATACTATGTATTTATATCATGAATGAATTTGAGAAAGTATTTATGTATATAAAATGATATAAAAACATAATAGTTATATTTATTTAATTTATGATTATATCACCATCTAACTAATTAATTTAGAGAACACATTTCATTCGTTAAGAATCACTAAAACAAGGGCATCATCAATTTCATCTTCTGGATATGTTATAGAATATACAATGAAATAAAGTTGTTACCATTATAAATATCATGAAAAATTTATTATATCACCTTTAATTTTCATACAGTGAATTTTTTTTAAGAGTAACGAATACCTACACTATTTTGACAGAACTAGCTCAAAGTGAGAAAAATTAGTTACACAGTGTAGGAAATTAGTAATTACTTACTAATATTTATATGTATATATTTATTTTAAATTATTCATATAAATGGAAATGGATATGAATATGGTTATTGGGTATTTATTTCATGAACTTAATATAATAATTTAGCAGTTTTAGTGCATGTGTAGAATGAATTAGGGCCTAGAAAATGGTTTTTTTCTAAGAATCCTCTGATTGAAAAATATTCCATAATATCAACATAATTTTCATTATAATTTTAAAATAATTTTTATTTGATATATAATAACACATTTATCATAAAATAATTATATTAAATGTTTAATTACAACATCTATCTTTCAAGAGGCTTTGATTAAGATGCAACTCAGGTCATAAAGGTTCTTTGTCATAGTCATTAATTCATTGAGATATGTATACGTCATGAGCCATGTTTTCCATGGATGGTTTATTCACTAACCATGAATCTGTATTTATGATATAAATTTTCTTATTAATGGTATATACAAATCCAAATCATTACAATTTCATAAAATGGATTAATAATCAATTGTTACCCCAGTTGTATGGATTTTTGTAACCCAATTTTCATTCATTAATTTATGATCTTTATATTGGATATGAAAGTCTAGTACATTATACTTATTAACTATATTATGATTTATTAAATTTAATTTTTATTAATTTATATTTATATAACATAATGAAACTTTTTGATATATTTCTTAATTCAGGGTGTATATTTCCCATATGAAATATTGAAAACTCAACTCTCCTATCCTAGATTTATATTGTTTCATCGATAATTTTTTTCCATTATTGTGTTCGTGCCCCATAATTTTTTATAATATTAAATTTTTTTTTTTGTATTTTGAAATTATTTTATGATGAAATTTATTTTTGAGTAACTTTATTTAATATGTGAGTTTTGAAAATTTTTATTTATCTTCATATTAAAAGGGGGTTTCCTTTCCCATTCATATGTTTGTTCTTTATAGTAAAATTTCAAAAAGATAATTAGTATGTATTTTCAATGCCTTGTTATTGAAGAATATTTTTAAGATGTAATGTTTTTTAAATATATGTAACTTCTACATTCTAAAAATAACATTTTTTGGTGGTGAATCATATCATCCTGTTCTACATCAATCATAAATTTATCCTCTAAACCATTTTTAAAGATTTCACTACCTTTTCCATTTAAATTTTTATAATTATTCAATATTTCATGTTTATGTTTTACTATTTATAAAACAATGTCTATTTATTTTTTAATGTAATGAATAGATGGTACTAAATAATCCAATTCCAAATCCCTTCTTTGGCCTTATCATTCATCAAATAATTTTTATGGACATCTTTCACTAATGAAGTAATCTTTATAAAATTTCATTGTAGAATTTGGTATATGATATTTTTAAACCATCCATATTCATTATATAGATGTCTTATGACTGTATTAATCTATTACTGAATTAGTTTTATAAACATTTCCCAATATAGTGTGAAAATAAAATATTATATAATTTATATTGGATGATGTTCACCTAGAAATAATTTTATTATATTGATATAGGGAAAATATTGGTTTATTTATGTTTTTATTCCAATAATGAGTTTTATTATAAAGTTTAATATGTTTTATTTATACACCATAATTCATCAATGAGACTGATTATGATAATGTTTTCCCTTTTATTAGCATGGTAAATGTTTTAGAATTATGTATATTGTTATTACAATATAAAACGATTATTGGAATGTTAACTATACATTGTGTTACTATTTAACTACATTCTTTATATTTTTTATTTTCATGTTATTAATTATATTGAAATGGGGATAAGTATTGAATTTCATACTGATTTTTTTAGTTTTAATATATGTTTTATATGTGATAACATTCTAAATTTTTCAATATATGTATATCCATGCATTCATTTTTTTATTGATTCTTAGAAAATGGTATGAGATATCATATTGAATTATATGGTGAATATATTGGAATAAAATAATTGATATAAGGGTCCCATAATCTTATTTCCCCTTTATGAGTATATAGGAATATTGAGAAAAAATAGTTGGGTTTTAGTGTGCAACTCTTCCAATATCAGTACAATGTCATGGGACAAGGCCCTAGAAACATGTTCTCGATGTCCAAGATTATACATTCCATCAATATTATATCAATAATTACTGATATCCTTGTATTAATTTATCTTTATTTATATTTAATTCTATTAGTTTTAGTATAATATGATATTATAATGATAATTTATTCCCAGCACATTATGTTTATAATGCATCTGTTTTCCTATCTTCAGTTACTTGTTTCCCATATTGAGCATTAGAGAGTACCGATTGTAATGTTTTCATTTCAATAGGCTATGAGGAACATAATTAAAAATTATATATAAAATAAGATATCTTCTTTCTATAATTTTTTGGAATATTTTTAAGCCTTTATATATATTATATGGTTATATATATAATATTTAAAAGGACACATTTGATACAGTGAACATGGGTTTTTCAAGTTAGACATTTTCATAATTATCTAATTCTATAAATTTGAAAATATACATGGGATTTTATAGATTCAATAATCATTATTAAGTTTTTAATTAAGGATACTTATATCACGGATTAATAATAATGTATAAAATATTGTATGTAAATTAATATGTTTATGGCACTGTATAAGAGAGTGCAGTTCTACGGAATCATAGTTTTTTTCATTGGATGGTTTAGGTGAAATTAGTGACGGTTCTGGGTGCAGTGGAATCATGGTTAGGATGACACCCAAATTTGATTTTTACCATGATCAATGATTATTCTGGGATCAATATGATGATGAATTTTAGTCTCCATGAAATATAATAAAAAAATTAGATAAAGAGGAAAAAGGCCAGAAACCTTTATAGAGGATCATGCACATAACGATTAAAATTAATTTAATAAATTTCATAAAGAAACATAATACACGGATATTTAGTATTTATCTTAGTTGACGATGTTGATGATCCAGAATGAACCTTTAGAATAATATCATTGTGCTTGTAAGGATCCAAACTAGAATCCCTCAAGCGGTGATCCACATGTGCTCTGATGGCCTCTGATCGACACCACTCATTCTCTGGGTGCTAGCACCACAAATCGAGTGTCTTGTGTCAGTCATTCTAGATATCTTGTTCTTCGGCCTTGAAGAACATATGTTGTTATTAAGTTGTTAGAGAAGAGTATTCAAGATAATAAATGTTTGGCTCAACAATTCTCAATTAATCCGGTGTATGGTGTGTTCAATAGCACAATAAACCTACTTGTCTGTTTATATATATATGGAATTTCAGTTACAATATTTAATTGCATTGAAACAATTAAATACATTCATGAACTTAGAGAAAAATCATGATCTTAATAATAAGACCACGTCATTATTCATGGTGCACCAACTATCGCCAAATGGAATTATAAAATAAAATTTCATGTCACATAATAATTGCAAAGTTATTATTATTTTAACTTCTTCATGCTTGTTAAATAATTATTTTCCATCTCGGGAATAATTATTTTACTACAAGACTGACCTTCATCTGATTGAATTCCACTTCCATTTATTAAAGACCAGAATAAATAAATAAATAATATATTCTCTTTAATAAATATTTTATTTAAAAATTAGTAAATAAATGTTTATTAAATGTTCAATAAAAGAAATAAATATATTTTATTAAATTTATGCGATAATTATAAATTGAATAAAATTATTCTATGGTATTGAGAATAATATATATTTCCTTAATTAAATTAAAATATTATTTAACTGAGACCATGAAAAACACATAGTCTGTTACCCTATAGGATTCTTTCTCATTGGAATTAGGCGATCTTGCCAAATGTCCAAGAGTACTGTCTAGCGAAGGGTCAAGGCACCCAAGCGAAAGAACGTAAAGTCACAACTATAACATACACATACAAACACTCACTGTATAATATGATCCCTTTTTCACAATATCTCATTAATCATGTTTCATAATAATGTCATCAAATTTTATACTTGATACGTTGTTCTTTGATTACCTAAAATAAACTCATCATTACACAATTTCCATGGAATTTCATGTGAAGGTTCTATTTCAATCAAATGGATGAGTTATCAACTTCCATAAATGGAAGGTACAAATACTTCCTTGACTTATCAATTAATAACATGCCACTTGTGATGCACCCAACGTACCCCACTTCCCTCCAACAGTTCGTGTGACAATTTTAAAAATTAAATCAAAGTGTGGGAGTCGTGAAATGTATTAACAATAACCTTAAAGTGTAAGGATCATTACACATGCTTGCACATTGAAATATCTAATGACACTAAAATATGTAGAATTCAAACTAGCAGGTCTATTCTCATAATCTCCTATCTTCGATTTTACCAAGTGGGAACTTCATGAGAGGAAGTCTCATCTGCTTACAAGTACTCGCACCTGACTTTATGTATGCTATGTGTCACATCATAATATGCCCACTAACAACATAACAATATTTAAGAATATTTTTATAGCATTTCACAGTTCACATCATAGTGGGGAACTACCATAACGTTATAAATGCAAAAAAATAATACAGTACATTATTACATCATTTTCAATTGGAAAAAAGAAAAATATATAATAATACATTAAATATCCAGGTAATCAAATTAAAACCTGTTGGTTTTGGGACACCAAATCTTAAAAACTCTCACTTGGACAAGAGTCAGATGCCTATGAATTTATGTCTGCTAGACCATACAATATGATCATGTTTCTTCTAAGTCATGACTTTAGTCAGGTGGTGTTCTACCTTGTCTTCAATGGAAATAATGCTCACTACAACATCACCTCTCTAATAAAAAGCCCCCATGAAATGATAATTACAAAGTATGTGCTTCGTTCGCTGATGCTACCATGGCTCTTTTTTAAGAGACCCCGCTATAGTATTATCACAATATAGTGTAATGGGATCTTTACTATTATATAACACATCTAGCTCCTAGATGAAGCTTCACATAACAACTGCTTCTTCAGATGCCTTGGAAGCTATTATATACTCGGACTCTACTGTAGAATCTATGACCAGACAAAGCATTGAGTTATTCCAGCTCACTTTACCTCCATTCAATATGAAGATGTGTCCCATTTGTGACTTCATGTCATCTTGATCAATCAGGTTAATAGCAAATTCATATCCTCTGATGACTAGTTCCCCCTATCCTTGATATACCAGGAACATATCTTTAGTATGCCTCAGATACTTTTAGATAGTCTAGACTACCATCCAATGACAGTCACCACTGTCAGATTCATATATTCCTACCACACTCAATGCATAATCAACATCTATCCTAGTACATAGAATGACACACATGACTAACCCAATCGCTGATGCGTATATAATCCTTTCCATTATCACTCATTCCTCATGAGTCTGAGGGCACATTTTCTTAGAAAGATGAATACCATGTGATGCTGGAAACAATCCCCTCTTGGATTGTTCCATAATAAATCTCTTTAGTATCTTATCAATGTATGTACTTTGACTAAGGACCAAAAATATCTTGGATCTATCAAGATGGATCTTGATCACAATAATATACACGAGATCACCCAAGTACATGATGGAGAAGCATTGATTCAACTATTCCCTAACCGAATATAAGGCTAGTAACTCATTTTCAATAAGTAATATTTCATCAACATACACTATTATGAAAATGAATGTACTCTCACAAAACAGTTTTTAGACCCACGGCTCACATTCATTCTTTATAAAACTAAATTCTTTTATAGAATCATCAAAATTAATGTTCCATAACCTAGATGCTTTCTTTAATCCATAAATGGATTTCTATAACTTTAAAACCTTATTAGCATACTTTGGAGTCACATACCATTCAGGTAGTGCCATGTAGATATCTTCTTGAAGGTTCCTGTTAAGGAATGCTTTTTTACATCCATTTTTTAAATTTCATAGTCATGGTAATAGAAAAAGACAAGTATAATTCTAAATGATTTAATCATTGCAACTGGTGATAATGTTTCATCGTAGTCAATTCCTTGATGTTGTTTAAACCCTTTTGCAACCAGTCATGCCATATAGGTAATGAATTGTCCTTCTATGCCTATTTTCATATTGAATACCCATTTTCAACCAACATAGATTACATCAACTGGAGGATCTACCAAAATATAGACTTGATTTTTGTACATTGAATCCATTTTAGAATTCGTGGAATCTTGCCACTTGGAAACGTCTGTTCCACTTACTACTTCTATATAGGTTAAAGATAATTATTATCAACTAATAATGAATCAAAATCCTCAGTTACTTGAAAACCATACCATTCCAGGTCTCTAACATCTCTTTAAGTCCTACAAAGTACTTGTGTCTCTCGAACAAATTCTTCATCCATTGGGCTTTGGGGAATCAGTTCTTGAACCAAATCTTGTGTACCTTGAGCCTCAACTTCATCAAAGTCTATCATTCTCCCTATATCTCTTTTTGAGGTGTTCTCCCTATCAAGGAATATCAAATTTCATTCTAATATAGCTTTTTTTATGAGTGGTTGTATAGGTATTATACCCTTGTTTCCTTGGGGTGTCCAATAAATGTACACTTTGTACCTCAGGGTGCGAGTTTGTTTCCTAAAGTGGCCTTAACAAACTCTTAGCTACCCCACACATGTAAATTCGATTACATTGATTTTCTTCAACACCATAACATGTATGGAATACCATTTTATCGAATTATTTGGTACTTGGTTTATTATGTGTGTCGTTGTTCATAACACAGATCCCCAAAATGATAACGGAAGACTAGCATGACTCATCATTGATCTCACCATGTACAAAAAGGTGTCTTTCTTCTTTCCACTTACACCATTCCATTGAGGTGTGTAAGAAGGAGTTAGTTGGTATAGGAAACCAACCTCTAGTAAGTAATCATTGAAGTCCAGATTAAGATATTACCCACATCGTTCTGAGCAGCGTTTCTTAATATTATTACCATGCTAGTTCCCAACTTCATTCATGTATACTTTGACCTTATCAAAGGAATGAAACTTATGCCTCATTAAGTATATATATCCATATCTACAACAATCATCCGTAAAAGTTATGAAGTATGAGTACCAACCCCTTGTTTCAACTAGAAATTGTCCACACACATCGATATGAACAAATTCAAGAAGCTCTTTATCCCTTTGTCCTTTCCCACTAAATGGGTCATTGGTCATTTTTCCTTGTAATATTACATGTCCTATGCCAAGTGGATTAAGTTCAAAAGAATCTAAATATCCATCTTGATTTTACTTTGTCAAGAATTTCTCATTAACATGACCTAGACGATGATGCCAATATAAGGTGTGGTATGAGTCATGTGATGTATCATTTCCATCTATTTCCATTACTTGGTCAATGTAATCCAACACATAAAGACCGGTGTATAAATGTTCCCTACCAAAACAAATGATATATTCATAAAGGATGAAACATTAATTTCCAAAATTTAATAAAAAACATTTATACCTAGTATGGATACATAAATTTTGATTTTGGTTACCTGAGGCACATAAAAAACCCCTTTAACACTATTAAAATCCTAGTTCGAAAAGTGAGGTTGTAGTCCCCAACAGCTACAACCGGAAGTCTAGCTCTGTTGGATGCTTGTACATCTACCACCCCTTGATAAATCTTCCTAAATCTACCTGGTTCCTATATTAGGATACATATGTGAGTACCAAAATAAATATATAATACCCAATTTTTAGAAATATATATTTCATTCGATAACAAATGTACCTGAAGCATCCCCTTGCTTCTTAGGCTGGGTGGAGTTCTTTTTCCAATGGCCCTTATTGACACATGCGAATCAAACAACCTACTATTCCCTTGCCTCAAATTTTATCTTCCTTTTCATGGAAGGTTGTGAAGAATCTTTGGGCAAAAAGCTCTTCGCTTTCCTATTACTCTTATTAACCATAAGGATAGAAGGCTTTTCATGCTTCATATCATTGTGCACTTGGAAAATGTGGATAATAAGATTAGATAGAAACTTCTCAATGTTTTTAATATTTAAATTGAATACAAATTTAGGGAATCTTTGAGGTATTCATGCGAGAATGAGATCAGGGCCCAGTTCTTCAGGGAGTTTAAACCCTAGAACCTCCAGGCGCTTAATGTAGCCAATGAGATTGACTACATGAGGCCCTTCTAGGGAACCTTCTCTAACATTACTCTAGAAGATTGTCATAGATATCTCAAACCTTTTCTATCCTTCTCCCTCCTGGAAATGACCATAGTGGTCATCGATAATTCTATAAGAATCCATGTTTTCATGAGACTTCATGAGCTCAGTAGACATTGATGATAACATCAAACATGGAATGTTGACCGCATCATTCCTATGTTTCTCATAGAATAGGAAATCCCCAACATTTGCTTCATTGTTAGGTAGATTAGGTAATGTTGACTCCAACACTTAAGACATTCGTTCATGGCAATGGATATCCCCATGCCGTCTAAACCATTCCTGAATGTTAATGTCGTTGAAGATGTTGTCTTTATCCAGAATTTATCGCGGTGATAGTGTGGTTTAACATCTTGTAATTTATATTTTAAAATTAAAATAGTAGATCAATTGTGCTTTCTTGATTACATTTTATGAGAAATAATATATTTTATTAAGTCTCCCACTATTTTATCAAGTCCAAATTCCCATCACCATTGAACTCAGAATGTACTGTTTCTATGAAATTATAGTGGCAAGGATCCATATTCCCCTTCGCATAACCCCAACAAGGTTTGGTAAATCTATTTGAAGGTATTTAGGTACGCAAATATTTGCCTACATTGGGATTGCAGCTCCTTGATCTGTTGATTGGACTCACCAATGTTGAAATCATGATTTTGGATTTCCTCAACTCTTGTGTCCAATATTACACGATGTCTAGTATGGGATACTCCTCTTTATGTTATATGGTTATGTCAACCCGAAACCTTTCACAAGGGATTCCTGTATAAAATTTAGTGTCCCGCCAATGGTTGTTCAAAAATATAGTTTTTTTTTTGAGTTTTTCCCTTAATGAATTAACAAAAGTCTTAGTCTAACTTAATATTTTTTGAAACATTTTTATCTCATATGCGTGAATTTCTTATTATAACATAATTGTTAATATTAAGTGGAAATTGCTAAAAGGATTAACCCTGTCTTGATAATATTTATGCACAATTTCGGTTTATTTAAGTTCCCTCTTTCATGCTTGTTTAATTCATTTATTATGTGATCATAAAAACACATCCATAATGATAAACCATGAAAATGAAAAAAATAAAATAAAGTAAATGGGATGATCATGAGATATTATAATGGTTAGTTTATCTAGAGATTTATAAACTAACCCTCTCCAAGTGGACAAAGACCTTTGAACTTTTGGTTTTGTGTTTACATCTTCCACCTGACCACCTTTTTATATACAAGGATTGGATTCATCTTGGCTCTAGCTTGAACTGCCTCCACTATCATGGGAGTTACATCCATTACATATGCCCTTTTTTAACCCACATGATAAGTGAGGGTAAAAGGGTGTTTTACATAAAATAAAACTTGAAACCATACAAAAACAAAGCTCATGGTCTAGATCATGATCATCTATAGATGCAATGATATATGGGCATAAATAAAAATAGAATTCAATTAATTAATCATTCTTGGTTAAGATAAATCACGCTCAAATCAATTAATAATCATCTTTAATTAAACAATCCAATTATCTTAAATCATTTTCTAAATTTACTTGAGATTCAAGTCCATTATAATTCTAAAAAAATAAATACATTTAAAGTTATCATTGTACCTAACATGTTCCTTGAAGGTAACCTAGTGAATTCCCATTCATAACTACCCAATGTGTAGAAATTAACATTACACATATGTTAAATTAGACAAATATATATAAAACAGCTATCACATATTGTTCCTCAGATTTATGCCTTCACGGTGGTACACATCTTAAGGGTTTGTATAATATAATAATAAATTTTAATAAATCTACGTAATTTGGATGAGAACATGATGTGTAGTTCCAAATACATGGTGTGTACTATTTTTCATCATCCATTCGAATTACACGCTTGGGGAAATGACGAGTGACTGTACATAAGAAATATTCGGAGTACATGGCATGTCACGTTATCCACATGTCATGTAGTTCCTTGTTACATGGTATCCAGTAGGGATAGCCTTGTACGGGGTACACAGTTCAACCCTAACCAAGAGGGACTACATGCCATGTCCATTTCAGCCACACGACGTGTAATATGGAAACCGCATGGCATGTGCTCTTGGTTAACACACAAAGACATTTAAGAAATAGAAAGACCCCAACACACAACATGGTTTGGCGGACCGATCCAATGCATTGAATCTTAACTACATGGCATGTACTGCTGAATACAAACTGTGTGTTATGGTGTTGTATGTCAATGAATCATTTCCACCACCAGATGAGATCCTCTATTTTATTTTAATCAAAATTAAAAGAAAAGATCAATTTTGTGAGGTGAATGAGAAATGAAAGAGGAGGAATAGATATTAAGATTAATATTTTCAAAATGATTAACATTAATTGAAACATCAAAATTATAAAATTCGTATAACATCAATGAATTATTTGAATAAATATAAACTATGATGCAACCCCTCTAATACATCTTGAAGGTTTTAGCCACAGTGGAAGCGTGGTTGGGAAGACATCAAACATTTATTTTTACCATGATATATGATTATTCTAGGATCAATACGATGATGAACTCTAGTCTCCATGGAATATAATCAAATATATAGATAAAGAAGAAAGTGTCTAGAAAAATTTATAGAGGATCTTTCACATCATGTTTATAATTAATTTAATTAATTTCATAAAGAAAAATAATACTGGGATCTTTGGTATTTTCTTTGATGATAATGTTGATCTTCCGGAATGAACCTTCAATATTATCTCGTGGCACTTGTAAGGATCCAAAAAAGAATCACTCTAGCAGTGATCCACACATGTTTTGATGGCCGCTGATCGACACGACAAGTTTTCCGGGTGCTAGCATGGCATAGTGAGTTCCATGTGTCAGTCGTTCATGGTTTCTTTTTTTTCATCATTGAAGAACGTCTCTCGTTCTTGAGAGGATAAGGAAGAGGATTTGAGAGAGAAGTTATTGTGCTAAACAATTCTCAATTTACTAGAAATGTGGTGTGTTTTATGGCACAATAGGCTTACTGGTCTATTTATATACATGAAATTTCTGTTACAATTTGTAACTGCATTTCAGCAATTAAATACATTAATTAACATTGAGAAAACCCATGCTTATAATAATACTACAATGTCATTTTTCATGGTGCACAATCTTTCGAAAAAAAATTATAAAATAAAGTTATGTGTCACAAAATAATAGCAGGGTAATTATTATTTTTATTTTTTCCAACTACTTAAATAATTATATATCGTTATGCAAGTAATTATTTTACTACCAAACTGAAATTGGTCCTCTTTAACTCCAATTCCATTTATTGAAAACCGAAATAAATAAATAAATCTGTTATTCTCTTAAATGAATATTTTATTTACAAAATAGTAAATAAATATTTATTAAATGTTCAATAAAATAAATAAATAAATATTATTTAATTTGTGCAATCATTTTAGCATGAATAGAATTATTCCAAGGTCTTGAGAATAATATTTTTTTCATTAATTAAATTAAAATAGTACTTATCCATTACCACTAAATCCACATAGTGTGTGACCCTCTAAGATCCATTTACATTTTCATTTTTCGGGCTTGCCTAAAGACTACGAGTAATCTCTAGCAATAGGTCAAGGAACCAAAGAGAAAGAAAGTAATGTCTCCAGAACAACATCCACATATGATGCTCACCGTGTAATATAACCCCAATTTCACAATATCTCATCAAGAAGGTTTCATTATAGTGTCATCAACTTTTATGCTTGATACATCATTCTTTGACTAATTGAAATAAACTCGTCGTTACACCATGTCCATGGAATTTCATGCAATGGTTCTATTTCAATCAGAGGGCCGAGATTAAAAATTCCATAAATGGAAGAGACAAATACTTCCTCAACTTATCAGTTAATAACATGCCACTCATGACACACCCAACGTACCCTACTTCCCACCAACTGTCTGCGTGTTAGTTTTCAACCGTAAATCCAAGTGAACGAGTCGTGACACATATTAATGTCAATATTAATGTCTAGGTATTATTACACATGCTATCAGATAAAAAAATCCCATTACACTAATAAATACACAATTCCTACTTGCGTGTCTATTCTCATAATCACTTATCTTGGAGATTACTAAGTGAAAACTTCATGAGAGTAAGTCTCAGCTGGTTACGAGTACTCGCACTGGATGGTCTGCATGCTATGTGTCTCATCATAGTATGTCATCCAACCGCATATATATATTAATGAATATTGTTATTTCATTTTAAGGTTCTCATAATAGTGGGGAACTTCCATGACTTTATGAATGCAACAAATACACTAGGACATTATTACATCATAGTATTGCAGAACAATGAACAATATGAAATAATATAGTAAATTTTTATGTATTTAATGTAAAAATAGTTGGTTATAAGAAAAAAACTCTTAAAATTAAAGAATATAATGATTGTCGAGGATTTTATGAATTGATTAGTTAATGTTGATCAGAATTTCTAAGGCATAGATAACTCTTTTGTGTATTCAAGATTTAATTCTAACAATATATTGCACATTATATTTAGTAATTAGTAAGAGATAATTTTTTTAAATGGTAAGAATAATTCTAATTATAGGGCGACATCATATTGTTTTGTCAAATAAATAATTATGTGTTTTTTCTAGAAATTAAAACTTTTTATGGATACTAGAAAATGTAAATGGTTATTGTATATATGCATCTAACATTAATACCCCCCAAAAAGGAAATGTATGTTTAAACAATCTTCAATATAGTTCATAGTTAAGGGGGATAAGATTGCACAACTAGATAGAAATTCTTAGAAGGTATGATTTGTCAAAAAAATTATCTTTATGATCCACAAGATGGATTTATATATGTTTAGGTAATATAACTTATAGGAATGTGACTATATATAATGGAGATATTCATAAATTATGGAACATGTAAATTGATATTCTCTCTCTAAGATATGGTACATGTTTTATTTTTAGAGAATAACTTTCTATGATGTTTGGGTTTAGAATATTTTACGAATGATTATGGAAATTTGGGATAACAATTTTTAGGATTAGGGAACCATACTAAATGTAACCCAGGACAACCTAAGAATAATATAAGTTAAATTGAGAGTGATATAGTTTGACTTGAGTAAGATACTAGTAGATTTATAGGAAATATATGATAAAATTATAATTTTATAATGTGCGGGATTTTATGATTAAATTGTCATATGGTTATTTATTAGATGTCTATCATAGTTATTATAACACATGTTAACTCTTTTTTAAGAAATAGATGATGACCAAAGAAAATATTATAGTAATAAAATCCATTTAATGTTGAGATATTGTTCAAACAAAAAACCTAACAATATGAGAGCCTGTACGAAAAATATTATGATTATTATAAACAACGTATAAGAACATATGACTAACATCATGAAAATAATTGAAATCCCAATGACACCAAATAACATAAGAATGTAATAAAATAAAATTTTTGGGGATAATGTTGATTAATTAAAAAAGATTAAATTTTGTACATGTCACAAATGCTGGATGAAAATAATATAAATTTATTTATATTGAAAAGTAAATTCTGTAATAGTTGATATGATTTTGATCAGACAAATAAAATTTATGAAAAGATAGAATCTAAAAACTGTTTATTCTTTAATTTCATGAGAGTTAGGAATTATATGACTAATTTTACCAATGAATGGGTTGATAGAGGGATTATAAATTGATAACCATCAAAAATAGGAAAGACATTTGAATCTATTGATAATTTATATTATAGTGTGTTTTACCTATAATATTTATAGTGTCCTATGTCATGTATGAGTTCACAAAAAATTGTTATTGTGTTACAAAAAACTCAAGATTTATGATTATAAAATATATATTTCTTAGGGTTTATTGGATGTTAATCCCCATTTTTCTAGATATTAAATATTCATATATTTATTTTTGAAATTTTGGATGGGTTTCTTCCCCTTATAAATTTCCTGAAATAATTATTAAGGTAGATAAATCACATTCCACATCCAAAATGAACAAATATTCATCAAGATTTTTATTGTTCATTATGAGTTCTTTATATAAATAACTCTACCATATTGATTCAAACTACAAGAGGAAATTTTATTTGATGTGGGAGAATTTTACATACCAAAATTTAAATATTTTAATACAATTTAATAATTCAATGTGTTTTATATATTTCTCCATGCACAACATAAAATTTGAACAAAATTGTGGCATATTAAGAAAATTATAAATATTCATGAATAAATATTAAATTTTTTCACTTAAATTAGAAACATGAATAGGTGTAAATAATTTACAAAATATTTATTAAGACAATATAATGTGTATTTTTGATTTAAATGAAATTCCTTAGATATATTTAATATTACTATAAAAATCATTTTATTCATATAAATGTGTTTTTCAAAATTTTATCTTTTATTAAATAAGAATATATATTTTGAATTTTTTTTGATTAATTTTGATAATATATATTTTATATGAATAATTGGTTCATTCTAGTTTAATTTTTAAATAATTTGGAATAATAATATAGAAGGAAATATTTGAAAAATTCATGTTTTTTCATAAAAACCATTTCATATTATATTTCACAACTTATTTAAAAATGAAATGAAAAAGACATATAATTTAAAAAAAAAAAAAAATTCTATTTTTATTAATCATAGTAATATTTTATCAAGATGAGCATTTTTGATCTACTAAATAAATTATTTTTAGTTGAATATTTTATAATATCATTTTTAGAAATATGATAGATTTTTTATATTTATTAATATATAAGAATGAATTGAAAATTTAGGAAATAATTGAAAATTTTAAATGTATATTTTATAAGTGAATTTATTATTTTTAAAAATTTGGTTTCCATATATAAATCCATATATAATATTTTAAGATAAAAATACAATTTTCAAAACAATGTTTTTTAACACATTATACATTATTAATTTAAGAATAATTTTTATCACTTATATTAATTGAATCAAATAAAATTTATCTTAATTTTATAATCAATGAATCTATATTACTGAATAATGAAAACTTTATTTTTAGGCTTCATGGTTATGTTATAACATGTAAAAATAGGATACGTATGAAATGGATAAAATGGTATAATTTACAATGCAACTAGTAAAGGCCTTTAAACATGATAAAACACAGTCTTTAATTGAATGTATGATGACTAAATCAATCTATTCTCATCCCACTTTATAATTTTTCATGTTTGGATCCATTTGACATATATAATATGTGATGCATATATATTAAGTTGAAATATTTTTAAAAATGTCATTGTCATTACATAAAAATGGGGTCTCTTACCACTAATTCCTGAAACCCAAAAAAATAATTTTACTTATAAAAACCTAACACTTATCCTACCCATATATTACTATTTCACTATCATATAATTATGTTCTGAAGAGGTTATCTTATACCATTAATTCCCCAAGGATCATCGTTGTAAATTTCAAAGTGTTCAATGTCAGTAATCAACTTTACATGACATATTTCATTTAAATTTTTTAATTTTAATTTTCAAATCAGACTGTAAAAAATACTATTTATAATGTAATAAAATTAATTATTCTATGGTAATAATCATGGATAACTTTTTACCTTTTCCTTTAATAAAAATTAAATGGTCATTAGTGCTTTTTATGTAGTGCCTCTTATACGATGCAAAATTTTTATTTTTCCTTCATCGACATTCTAGACAGGTATAAAAGTTGAATTTAATAAATAAAATTTTAGTTAAATTATTTTTCTTATTATTAAATATTAAATAACAATACACCTTCCTCCCAATCTATGAAATTAATATAATCATACATGAATACATTCATACTACTTTCCCCATATTAAGATTGATTTCAGTTTTTTTCCTTTCATCACCTCCTTACATTGATGTTCATGAGGATGTGATTGAAAAATAAAAATTATGAGTTGATGTAATAATAATTCTGAAATTTAATATTTTTAATCATATTAATGAGATAATCAACAAAAAGTTATTGTTAATAAAATTGTTTAAAATATATGAATTTGGAGGAATGTTATATCATATTTCTAAGTAATGACTTTATATAAATTATATTCTATTTATAATTCTTAAACATTTCCATAAATAACCCTATTAACCATTAAATAATAAAATTATTCTTATGTTATATTTATATTACAACTATAAGTCCTCATAATCATGCATTAATTACTTTTTGTTCATGGTTGTGTTGATTTAACCACCTAATTGAAATATAATATAATTTTATATCATGAAT
This sequence comes from Viscum album, assembly GCA_963277665.1. Lineage (NCBI taxonomy): Eukaryota > Viridiplantae > Streptophyta > Magnoliopsida > Santalales > Viscaceae > Viscum > Viscum album. Next base: position 1,178,851,333 of record OY728139.1, read on the forward strand.
GCATTTGAGAAATAATTTTATGTTATAATATTATATTAATATGTAAATAATGTCATTTTATGTTTTCTTTATATAAAAATTTAACTCATTTATTAGGAAAACTAATTTTTTCTTTAATAATAATTGAATCATGATCAACAGTGATTTCATATTCATTGTCTATAACCAAAACTACCGAAGAATAAAATTATACCGTTTATAAATATCCTTGAAAATAAATTCTATTATATTGTTTGGGAATGATAAATTTTATAAGAATAATGAATAAAAACACAGTTTTTATGAAATTTGTTAAAAGAAATAGTTAATACTTACACTCAGTGTTGGAAATAGGTAAAAACCAACTAATATATATATATATATAATAATTGTGAAAAACAATTATAAATGGTTGCAACCCCAAATAAGGTTCTTGGGTATGTATTCAATAAACATAATTTAATTATTCTACATATTTCATGCAATATCTTGTTGAATCATGACCATGGTAAGGATTATCATCTAAAATTACTCTCTTTGACAAATATTTGTTATTATGAACCTTATTTCATATTTTTTTATCTTATACCAATATAATATATAAAATTATTAATTATCGTTTAAAAATTGATTTTTTATGTTCAATTAAATACCACTATTTTAAGGGGGTTTGATTAAAATTTTACTCAAGTAACAAGGCTTTATTATCTCAAACATAAATTCCTTAAGAAACATTAATGTTATGCCCCTTGTTTTTTTGTAATTATATTTTAATTACACATTGAAGTATCATTATCATATAGTTTTATTGTTTATGGAAACTAATAATTTTTATTAGTCAATTTTAATAAAATTACATTGCAGCCATTTGTTATCCCAGTTTTAATGCCTTTTGGTAATGCAATTTCCATTCACTGAGTTATGATCATCCTCAGGGGCTTCATTACTGGGTAGATTATATGAATTAATTATATAATCTTATGTCTGTCTTAGTTTCTTTGATTTTACATTTCTGACACATTGTATATATTTAAAAAAAATTATTACTTCATAGATAATTCTTCTCATAATGAATATTGATAACTCTAGTCTCCTTCCATTTAGTTATATGGTTTCATCATTAACTTATTTATTCTATGCATAAGTTACACCACACTAATATTTTATTTTATGTTGAGTTATATACTTCAATTTGAAAATTATATTTTCATAAAATATAATTTTTTGAAACTATTTTGACAATTTTGGTTTTGAAAATAGATATTTTTCAATAAACTAAATATGATTTTTAATTCATGTTTATATTGTTTTTCTTTCTTTATATATTAACCTATGATAATCCTTATTTTTTTCTATTACCAATTATTGAAGACTAATTTTTTAATTTATTATTTTTCAAGAGTTTTCAAATCAACTTTTAATAAAATTCATTTTTGGATGATAGATGTAATATTTCCCTTATTGTGTCCAAAAATTTCCACATGCATGGAGAAAAATATTCCATAAATTTTAAAAGGAAAAAATGTACAAGAAGAAGAGTTTCAAAAATTTTGAAGACATAAATATTCCAAAATGATTTTCATGGTCGACATATAAATCATTCTCTGTAATCAACACTCCACATGTATTCCAATGATGGAAAATAATATTTAGAAAATTCTCTAATCCACTAGAACATACAATATTTTCTATTCCAAAAAATGAAAAATATAGTTGTGGGTGGGGATGGTGTTTTCAATCCCCTAAAAATGAAGAAATTTATTTTTTTCACATGATGTTTTTCCATTCCCCATGAATAAGATCCATGTAGTCTAACATGGAAGACTATTTTTCCCAATTAATGGTTACCTATGTTCCTCTATAAAAACCCATTGAGGGAGAAAGAGATGAAAAAAGACAAAATATGGTAAGAAAGTATGAGATCCATCAATTTATAGAAGGTAAAACTACCGCATAACATTAAGTCAGAAAAGGACTTCACCTAACCATTCATAGAAACAAAAATAATTTTGGATTCAATTTCTCAAAGACTAAGTGGATGGCCACATTCTGGTCCGTCACCCCACATAGTGAAAGCACTCATAGAGGAAACCAAGGTATGTGGATGAAGATACTACCAATTTTCAACTCAATACTATGTAGGAAAATATTGAATGTGAGGAATTTGGACCCATGTAGAAATAATCTATCTAGGATGAACTTGTTCCAATATAGCAAAGAGCTATGTGGATGGCATACTATCTTGCGGTGCACGACGAGGTCATAGGGGAAAATGTGCGCTACCCAATGATTGATTAGAGAAAATTGTGTTCTTCTTAATCAATCATATCAGGTGCACTGTTTTTGCCTCGAAACGCCCAACAGTTCCATATCCAGCTATATGTGGACCTTCTTTCCAAAGGCAGGTGTTCATTGGGTGGTTTGACCATCGATGCATAGGAACTCACATTGTTCAAGGGGATGGGTAGTCAGGTTTATCACACCCTTTTGGGGAGAATTATTGCCTGTTCGAGGACTCTCTGATAGATTTCATATGTATTCATATGTTTCCGAATCTTTGGTTCATACCCAATCATAGTATCCATGGATGATCTTGGATGGCAATGGTCAGCTGGATGCAGGGGATCAAAATCATCTATGCCTGAGGTTTACCATCCCTCATTGGATTAATGACCCCAAGGAGTCTAGACTCAATAAAATGGAACTAGTATAAAGTCTCATAACCAGGAACTCTAGAGTTTATTGTCATCCAGTGGGGACAAATAACGACTTGGGTGTTTGGATCGAACCCATGATACAAGCTTCCTACATATCCTCATAATAGAAATCAGAATCCATGTAGTTTGGTTTGGTGTGGGGCTTACACTCCAGGATTCCCAGGGTTGGTGCGGTGAACCGACGTGATGATAGTCGGATCGACCGGTTGTTGGGCTTGAACCCCAGGGATGCTTCCTACATACCCTGCCTAGGAGACAGGAATCAACATCCACAAAGTTCAAATAAGATGGTGTCCAAGAACCAACATAAGGATGGACCAGGGGTTTGATGGGTGTTGTTCTTGAACCTCAGGGAGGCTTCCAACATACCCTTCCTTGGAGACAGGGAGAAAAGTCCACGTAGTTTGAAAGGAGTGGGGCTTACGCTCTAAGGAAGCCCGGGGTAATGGATTAGGGCTTACACTCTGAGGAGGCCTAGAGTAATGGATTGGTGCTTACACATTGAGGTGGCCTCGGGTAATGGATTGGGGCATACACTTTGAGGAGGCCCGGGAGAGTATGTCACAGTCAATGCTTACATTAATCCCATGTGAGTCATGCTCGGTGTGAGAAACAAGAGGCAGTAGGGACCAGACGATCACGTCTTGAAAGGTACATCTGTGGGATGTAAAGTGGGGCTTATGCATGAAGGAGGCCAAAAAGTCAGTGCTTACTTCGAGATGGATGCCCATGTTGACAAGCGTTGTGGGAGAGGGACTTATCCCCAAAGAATATGGGAGCAACACCCTTACCCACTATTCACTTCCTTGGCCATGGCCATGGTGAAGTGCAGAGGTGCACGTGGGCTTCCTTATAATAGGTAGTCCGCCACGCCCTGGGGAGGGGATAAGTTACCCAGTCCTAACAAGTGGAGGGGCAGAAAGGGAACTCCCGGGCTTGAACTCCGCATTACCATGGGAATGTAAACCCATGAATGCTTTGGGAATCAGCTCAAGTTCTAGATAAACCCCTTCGCCCTCACTTACCATGGGTATGTGAACTCAAAATAGTGTTTTGATTTGACTGAAGGTTACATCACATGGGTCCAGTGGCTCTGGTGGAGGCCTGAGCTCGGGTCCAATGAATGAGCCAATGAGGCGGTTGTAGAGGATCAAGCGAGATTTCAAGTATTTTATCTGGCTCAGGGAATGGGAAATCCGAATGATCTGGAGAGCCATAAAGGTGTATGAATGGTGGCACCCTTCTTGTAGGGAGGTGTTACGTGGCAGGATAATCCATCTACGAACTAGGGTGGTCTGCGGACTAGTGGTAATCCCATGAACCATGGTGGTTCACGGCTTCAGGTTCAGCCCGCGTACTAGGTTGGTACATGGAGGGTCCATGTGACCAGTGGTGGCCGAGGGTGACGCGAGTCAGGGGTTCGTCGGTCGAGGCTTCTCCCGCGTAACAGGGTGATACGTGGTGTGGTGGATCAAAAAAGTGGCATAAACTCCATGGTCCATGGGGGTGCATCCGTGAAGGGTCCATGGTCCGAAATCTTCTTTTTTATTGTTATTTTATGTTTTTTGTTCACCAAGTTGTTATGAGTTTTCTATTCCTTATTAATTCGCTTCCATCTTCATACCTTTTTCTTGTTCGCAAACTAGAACTATTTGCGAAATCCTATGCTCCTTCCTTCGAAATCCTTTCACCTGAATCTGATTAATCTCCCCAAAATTTTACTTTTTTTATCTTCCCCATCGATCTTCATTTATAGAGTGGGGAAAGAGATTTATCTGTGGTTATACAGCACCTTTTGTGGAGGCCCACGATCAGAATCCCGGTTTACGGATGACTTGGTCAATCCGCAACTCACGGGGGCATTGAACACACCTCAAACGTGAACCAAACTAGCCCGAGGAGTGCTTCGCGGCCATGCAGGGTTTTGCCTCTATTCTGTGAACGACAGCAGATGTGGACTCTACCGGTCGACACAGTCTGCGTTTGTGTTGGTTCATGACAGTGGACCGGCTTAGTGCCCATCCTGATTCACACCCTCAAGGGATCAGCGCCTCCGTTCTGCGAATGACTGTAGTTTGTGGAGGGGGGTGCATCGCAGAACTAGCCGCGTACCGTTATCATTGGACCAGTTCGCAGAACGGTTTGTCTTGTTCCATCCTTTGAGAATGATCTACACTTTTCCCCAATTTATTGGGGGGAAATTAGGTATATTCTCCCTAGTATTAATGTGATTCTTATTCTCCTTTGTGGACTTTTATGACCCTACAAAAGACACCATCGGAATGTGGTCCGATCGGAACGAAGAAGAGGCCATTCCGATGTAGAGTGGTCCTGAAACTTTGTTGGTTTGTGGTAGTTGAGTGGACCCGGTAGGGGACCACACCTATAAATACGGGGCTCTTCCTTTTTCTTTTATCATAATCTTCGTAAAACCATAGCTCTCTTGCATTTTTTGTTTCCGCGTGCTCGTTCCTTCATGAAATGCCTCGTCTACGAACCAGCTACCACTTCTACAAACCATTTCTCATTCGTGGTCGACTTTACCCACGGACCAATCTCCCTTCTGCGAACTAAAACTATTAATTAATTAAAAAGTAATTCATGAAGGGACATGTAGGAACTTGCCCTGCAGTTTTGTTGTTATGATGTCCTAATCCTTCCAGACATTGAAGATTTATTAAGTCTTCCAAAACTAATTATTTAAATTCAGGATTAATATCCCGCATAGAAATTTGGTTTGCGGTTTTCTGGCCGATGCTTCGCGGGCCAAAGTACTACTGACCTCTTTGGCATAGTGTTGGTTTGCGGGATGCAGTCATCACGAACCACATTTTGAGGCTTGATTGCGGACCTCGTTATGAATGCTCCTGGAATCCATGGACTCCTTTTCCATATACTTGGTATTTTTGTCCAGATTTTATTATTCAGGACTAACCATTTGCCTGGTTTTTATAATGCAGGGAGAAAACATGGTTCCCCCTCGCCCCGCACCCAGGCCTGCTGTCGAGCCTCTCCCAAATTGGTTCACAGAGATGTCTAACTATGATTCACAGAGCGAAGAGCATCAAAGAGGACCCTAGTCAGTCCATCATTCTCGACGATGGTGTCTTGAAGGACTTTCTCTCTCCTGAGTTCATGGGTTATCCACTATCAAATCGACTTCTGTTTTACAAATTCGGTCTTCAAGATGACATCCCTATCCACCCTACCATCTCAGGTCTTCCATCACCTTTCTTGGAAGCATTGCCGAGGTGGATTCCGGTAAAGCTCGCCCAATTGGGGGAGAGAATCTCTGATCCTAATCTGAAATACACATTCATTTTGAAAGGCTATGACTGGACCCAAAGCGATTAGTACACAAAATACTTCTCTCAAGAATCTTTCCTCAAGAGTTACCCCTCCATAATCAATCGTTCTCAAGTGGACCCTAATGCGGGGTGGATTCTTAGGTGGGATTCGGTCTCATGGGCTTTTCTTGAATGACTGGGCCTGGGCCTTCTAGGTCCACCATCATTGCAAGGAATCTCTCGAGTTACTGGAAGCAGTCAATCTATACTCCGTAGTGTGGGCCTCCTAGTTTGTTGTTTACCCATCATCTTTGATCCGGCCTGACCTGCTCAGTCACTGGTGTTCAAGCACTAATACCTTCAACCTTTACCGTGGTGAAGTTGGAATTATTTTATGGGACATATACCAATTGGGAGGGCTTCAAATCATTGGTGAGATGTGAGAAAAGTTTCTTCCCACTCTTGAGGCATGGGACGATGTCAAACTAGTGCCTTCATTGGTGAGGGACTTGCTGGTTATGGCGGAGCGGTCACTGGGTCAGGCCTTGTGTTCCCGCTCCCTTATTCTCTATAGCACCTGGATAGGGTTATTTCTGAACACCACTGGTCCTGTTCCGAAGATCAAGCATCCTAGGACTCATCCTTATAAATAGTCACGGACCATCCAAGGTCTCTACTGGGTAGTTCTAGAGGCGAGCAACTACCTTTCATAGGGTTATAAGGTGCACCTCATTGTTCTTCCTATGCTCAGGTTAGAAGGTCTATTGGCAATGTTTTGGTGCGGGTGGCTATTCCCTTCTCAGGATATCAACCCAGGTGTCAGGGCTTGCACCTTGATGTCGGCAGTAGAGTTGTCAGAGGGCCGCCCGGTGAATCTGGCCATGACCACTTTGTATATTATTTACGAACTACTGAGCCAAATGCAGGAGGGTGGGCCACCCTACCATCTGAGTGGGTCATTTAAATTCTTATACATCTAGATAGCAAATAATTGCCACTGTTATGAGTATTTTCAAAACACAGTCATCCTGGTTCCTACCTTTCTGAATACCTTTCTCGATATAGATGGGGTTCGCTTGAATTCCCTTACTTCTGAAGAAGTCATCAAGCTTCTGAGTGACTTCTCTCAATTTTTGTTCACTCCATACCCCAACCCTTTTGGTGTCGTGGTTGATGACAGTAGGGGGATCATGTAGGAGCGTTCTTACATGATTTCACTGTAGGATGGGTTTCTGTTCGAAGCGATTGATGGGTTTTCTATGTGCCAGTTTTATGCCCCCCATCGTATTTCTTGCCAGTTTGGGTGTATGCCACTCCATGAATACCTCCGCCCTCCTGAGGATCAAGGACTGTACCCTGCCACTCTCCGTCAATGGTGGTTGATCCTGATGTGGGAGGGATCTGACACAAGTATTTTCATGAATGGAATATGAGCGTATGCCAGCTTATCATTGGAGTACGCAAGAATGTGAGTAAAAGATTATCCCAATGGGATCCTGGGGAAGGCTTTCCAACAGGTTCCCAAATTAGGAGTCATTGCAGATGTTGTGGCTTCGGGTCCTAGCAAGACTATTCTTGATGTTTTTCCGGCCTATACCGGACTTAGCAACTTGAATCCCAAGCCTGAACCAGGGTTAGTAGCTTCAGACCTTCCAGCTTCGGAACCATCTCCTAATGAGCACATGTCTGCGCTGATCGCAATTCCAGACTTCGTTCCCGTGCTATCTAGAGATGATACCAAAGATCCATGTGTCATGGCGGACCACTAAGAAGTGTGTAGCTGGTTCTGGACATGGATTTGCAAGATTCTCAACGAAACTCCTCTGGCTGAGAAAACAACTAAAACTAATGCTCTCCAACAACTCATCCTAGTTTGGGTGTTAGTGGGCTTTGACTATTGGTAGTTTCATTTCCTCGCTTGCCAGGTTGTCGCAGACCATGAGTAAGTTTCCATTAATGAATGCAAACATGCTCACTTTGCTACCCCTAATTGTGGGACACGAGCATTAGAGGAAACCATGATAAAACTCCATCAGATAATAGCATAGGAGGAGATCTCTCTAGATCAGGAGCCCTCCCTATATACTGAGTTGTATGAATGTGAAGTACGGGAAGCGATGCTGAGGGAACAGTTGTCAACTCTGACTAGTAAACTTGTTGCCACCAAGAAAGAAATCAACAATCTCCAAACAATAGTGGTGTACACTCGTTCAGTGGCCGAGGTTGAGGCTAGGGAGAAGGCCATGCTGGAGCGGACTTGCAACAACCTCCATCGCAAGGTTGACGATCTGATGGAGAGAATGATCCAGGATCCTTTGTGACAATCAGAGCCATTCTTGTACACTCTGTTTTGCATACCCCCGCTTTTTTCCTTTTACTGTGCGGAAGAGTCCCTTGCTTATGGGTGTCCCCCCTTTTTAATCAAATGGAATACAATATTTTTCAATCTCTCCTTGCTGTAAAATTTGATTGCTATTGGAAAAATTGTTGCATAAATAACAATAGTTGCGTAAATAACAACTCACGGAATCAGAATTAATCATAATTTTGGAAAATAGAAACAAACACTAACTTTTTCCTGGATCATGGGATCTAGTGAGCATAGTTTGACTATTGCTAGGGTTTTGTAGAAAAACCTCACTAATTTTTTGTCTTTTCTATTAGTTCCATAATTTTCTTGGTCCCATTTTGTGTGGACCCAGCGGGTATGTCTTGGCTTTTGCACCAGTCTCCCTTTTCATGTTTTCGGCCTAACAGGCTTTGCGCCTCTTTTTTTGAGAGGTTTAAAGTCCCACCGACAAGACTATCATTACTGATGTTTTAGGTCGAATAGCTTTGACCAAGTATGCTGGGGTGAGGGCCCCAATGAGGATTGGTCAATTAAAAATATGTCCTCATATCCTTTAGATGCATGTGGGGGGATCATGTTTAGATTTGAACATCATGCAGGGCATGTCTCAATGCATGGGAGTCGTATCGGTGTGTAGAGGTTAGAAGAGCATCACCTAAGGAAATCATGCCTTTGGTAGACGGGCCAGGGGCGATCAATATGAAGAGCCACTGAGGGCATGGTATGCATAGACATGCAATGGTTTCCTCAAGTCAATGAATCTCCATTTCTGGTGGCCTAAGGACGTCATGGATGTCCAGCTTATAGAAAACACCATGGGTGGCTGAAAACCACCAGGGGTGTCTCGGAAAGGGTGTGGGTCATCTGAAAGGTTTTGAGAACATCTGTATTAATCAAGAGTGTGGAAGCATGTTCTGTGTCCGTCACATTTATCTATAATAATGGATTGTTAGAGCTTGGCACAGTTTAATGTCATGCTGCTGGGGAATTATTTAGAATGGAACGAATTCTCTTGGTTCTCGGTAATCTCTTTAGAGACGTTCCACCATATTTAGGCAGGGTCGCAAAAGTGGCTGGTAAACTATATCTCAGAGGGTTTCAAATCCCGGGATAGAAATGGGGGCTCATGGGGAATGATTTTTTATGGAGATAAGCATCGCCTAAGGAAATCATTCCTTTTGTAGATGAGCCAGGGGTGATCAATATGAAGATCCACTAAGGGAATTGTATGCATAGTCAGGAAAAGGTGACCACGGGTAGATAACTTTCCACTTCTGAAGGCTGTGATTGGTTATGAGGATCTGCAATTGTCCGGGCCACGAATTCTGTCATTTGGTAGAAAAATATCTGGACATGTCGGTCATATTTGTCCCTGGTTGCTATTCATGCTTAGAGAGCTCCCTACGCAGATTTATCTTGCGTGCGGCAGTGTACCTTCACTCCATGTAGTTTAACGTCGTGCGGTAAGGATGAAGTACTCCTTATTTAGTGGTCATAGAGCTCGGAACATGGGTTACTATTGTCGTAGTCACTCGAAGGATAACAGAGTTACCATGCTCTGATATACTCTGAATAGGGTGGGGAATGAAGCTTGTAAACAATAACTCTGAGGTTTACCGGATCAGGAGATGTGGTGTGGGGTCTCTGAGGCCAGTAAGTGTACAGAGCAAGGAAGATTATCGCCTGAGGAAATCTTTCCTTTAGTAGACGGGCCAGGGGATATCAATATACAGAGCCGCTGAGGGCATTGTATGAATAGTCATGGAAAGGTGTCCCTGGTTCGATTACTTTCCACTCCCTATGTCCATGAATGATTATGAAAATCCAAGAATGCTCATAGTACAGAGTTTGGCATGTTGGGATAATGGGGTCCAAGAATACAAGAAACATCTTCACTGAAATTGTCCGTTGAGTCGAAGTAGACTAGCCCTGGAATGATGTTCGCAGATTAATGTCATCATGTAAACCATGGGCGGATACATAGACTAACCAGGTAGGGATAACCTGGAAATGTTTGGATGTGAAACAGGGGACTGACTTGTAAACCACTATGCCATAAATTTTTGGATAGAGAGATATTATATCGGGGCTCTGAGGCTGATAAGCGTACGGAGCTAGGAGAAGTATCGCCTAAGGAAATATTGCCTTTGGTAGATGGGCCAGGGGCTATCAATATACAGATCCGCTGAGGGCATTGTATGCATAGTCATGAAAACGTGTCCACGGGTCAATAGATTTCCACTTTCGATGGCCATGAATGGTTATGAAGATACATAACTATCCAGTTCATGGAGTATGATGTATGAAGGGGATGCATCAAAATGCATAAGGAGTATTTCCATCTCATTTTGCCACATTTCTTGGGTGGTTTGCGACAAATTCCATGTCGCTGTAATGTCATGCAGTTAGGATGAAGTCCGTGCAGTTTTGACTTCATTCGGTGAGGATGAAGTCTATGCTGTTTTAACGTTGTGCGGTAAGGACAAAGTCCGGGTAGTTTTAAAGTCATGTGGTGTGGACGAAGTCCATGTAGTTTTAACATCATGCGGTGAGGATGAATTGAATGCAATTTTATCATCTTGCGGTGAGGACGATGTCTGTGCAGTTTTAACGTTGTGCGGTGAGGATGAGGAATACACCCCATGAAGATCTAGTCCGTACATGTGGGAAGAGGGATTTTATTAAATATTTATTCAGAAATGGCTTGTCCAGGATGGGAAACCCTGACATCACTATGCATCCTGCAAGGGAAGGAATCAAACCACGCATAGTTCCCTGAAGGAGGTACACCCCGCACAGGGTTAGTCCCTACACAGGGAAAACGTAATTTTTGACTTTCATTTGGGGACAGCTGAGCCAGGGTGAGGGACCCTGGTGTCACTACATATCCTGCGAGGGAAGGAATAAAGCCTCACGTAGTTCTCTAAAGTCCATGCAGTTTAACATCATGCAGTGAGGAAAAAAATACACACTGTGCAGGGCTAGTCCATACACCGGGGGAGAGAGAATTTTTTTTTGGAATGGCTGGGCCAGGGTGGGGAACCCTGGAATCACTACGTATCCCGCGAAGGCAGGAATGAAGCCTCACATTGTTATTTTAATGGAATATACCATGTGCGGGTCTGGTCCGTATGGGTGAAGGGGGTATTTTTGCTTAATTTGATGTGGCTGGCCCAGGGTGTGGAATTCTGACGTCACTACATATCCTACGAGGGCAGGAATCAGGCCCTATGGAGTTCCCTGAATGATAATACACCCCCTATAGGTTTAGTCCGTTCATGGGGGGGAGGGGAATTTTATTTCCTTTTATACTTATTCGTGAACATTAACGTCGTGCGATAAGGACGAGGAATACACCATGTGCAGGGCTGGTCCATACATGGGGGGAGAGGCATTTTTAACATTTATTTGGGGATTGTTGGGCCAGGATGGGGAACCCTGGCGTCGCTACATGTCCTGCGAAGTCAGGAATCACGCCGTACGTATTTCTCTGAAAGAAGTACACCCTGTGTAGGTCTAGTCCGTACACAGGGGAAGAGGGCATTTTTTTTAATTTTATTCCATTTAGGAGTGGCTACGCCAGGATAGGGGATCCCGACATCTCTGTGTTTCCTGCAAGGGCAGGAATCAAGCCTCATGTAGTTCTCTATGGAGTAAACCTCGTGCAGGTCCGATTCATACACGGGGGAACGGGGCATTTTTTAATCTTCTTATCCGTGCAGTATAACGTCGTTTGGTAAGGATGAGGAATACACCCCATGTAGGTCTAGTCCATATACGGGGGAAATGGAATTTTTAACTTTTACATGGGGATGGATAGGCTAGGAGAGTGAACCCTTGCGTCACCACGTATCCTGCAAGGGTAGGAATCAAGCCATACGTAGTTATATGAAATCCGTGTAGTTTAACATCGTGCGGTTAGGATGAAATAAACTTAGTTTAGGGTCATAGAGTTTGGACCGTTGGGTTCTTGGCAGTTTAATGTCTTGCAGATCGGACGATAACTACTTTTAGATATGCCAGTGAGGACTAAATACTCTTATTTTAAGGTCATAGAGTTTGGACCATTAGGTGTTTGGTAGTATATCGTCCAGCATCTCGGACAATAACTGCTTTTAGTTATGCTGGTGAAGAATAAATACTCTTAGTTTAAGGTCATAGAGTCTGGACCATTGGGTGATTAGAAGTTTAAAGGCCTGCAGCTCGGATGATAACTACTTTTAAATTTCTATGTGAAATACTTCTTCAGGAATCTCGCATTTGTAAGAGTGGTGTTGAACAACCCAACCAAGGAGATCAGGGCATATACTCCATTAGAGTAGACCTTGTGTATAAGATATGGTTCCGCCCATTTGGTCTCCAGCTTTGGAGGTTTCTTTCTGGGTATCATTGGGGTCTGGAGGTCCAACACCAATTCTCCTTCCATGATAGATCGAAGAGGAACCTTTTTATTAAAGGCTCATGTGATCCGGTTCTGATATACCTCCAGATGGTGGAAAGTGTGCAACTGCTTCTCATCTAGTTATTTTAAATCACCTAACCGCTTTTCTGATTGTTCATCGTTGGATAACTGATCACAAATGGAAACACTGTGTGAGGGAAATTGGGGCACAATGGGATGAACCACTTCTATTCCGTATACTAATGAGTATAGAGTGGCGCATGTAGCGGTGCAGATTGAGGTTCGGTAGGCCCACAATGCATGGAAGAGTTTATACAGCCATGAATTCTTATCTTATTCCACCATTTTTTGGAAAATATTGGATAGGGTCTTGTTGAAAGCCTATATCTGTACATTGGCCGCTGCGTGGTAGCGGGATGAGTGGTTATCCTTGATACCATATTCTTGGTATAGTTTCCCTAATTTAATAGAGAAGAAGTTGGTGCATTTATCCATTAGTATGGTATGAGGGACACCAAATCTAGTGATTATATTGGTTTTCACAAAGCTGACAATGCTTCTTGCCCCGACTTCCTTAAGGGGTACATCTTCTTCTCATTTGGAATAGAAGTCGGTGGTCGTGAGGATATACTTCAGCTATTTTGCTGTGGTGGGAGGATATGGTACCATGAAGTCCATTCCCCAAATGGAAACTGGAAAGGAGTACTTGGCTTGATGAAGTAACTCTAGGGGTTGGTGTATGAAGTTGGCATGAATTCGGAATGAGTGGATTTTTGCGGTAAAGCGCTCGCAATCTCGTGCCACTGTGGGCCAATAGTACCCATGTCTTTGAACCTGATGGGAATGCATGGACCCCAGCTGATGTTCCCCACATACTCTGGCATGTAACTCATTCAATATGGAAACCGTTTTTTCTCCATCAAGGCATCTGATGAGGATTCCATTGAGGCCTCGTTTGTAGAGGACCTCTTGCTGACCTGCGCCACCATATAGGATACAATTGATTTCCCTTCTCTGTATTTGCTCTCGTTCAACCATGTATTGTGGAAGTTCTCCCCATTGAAGGTAGTTTGTAGTGGGGGTCATCTAGTCGGTGGTAGGAGCATATGGTTCAGGGACATGACTTACTTCGGGGATTTCTTCCGTCTTAGCTTGAACAAATGGTAAGACCATTCGATGATGTGAAATATTGAGAACTGTTTCATCCCAGTCTGGGTCAACTAGGGTTATGGCTGTATTATCTAATGTGTCGGCCTGGGCATTCTGAGACCAGGGAATATAAGTCAATGATGGTTATGTGTAGAATTCCTCCATTAACACTCGGACATGTTCAAACAGGATAATTATCTCCTCCTTTTTAATATCATAGTCACCATTGACCTACTTGATGGCTAGGTCAGAGTCACATTTTACCTTAAGGTGTTGTAATAGTGCTTGGAGTGCGAGATCTTGGCCTGTAATAAGGGCTTGATACTCCACATCATTGTTCATACATCCTTCTAATTGGAGAAAGGAATATGGCACGACTGACTTTTCTAGGGACATGAGTTTTATCCCCAAAACCACCTTGTTAAATTTGGGATCTTCCATCCTCTTCCCAGTTGGGTTTCGGGAGGATCCGTTGATGTACATTTCCCATGCTGGTAACTCCTCTTGAATGGGTGGCTTCAGGAGATAAACGGTGATGAAGGTCGATTGGCGATGACGAGGTATGGTACCATTACAGTGATGATGATAATGGGCTCGGTGATGAGGTTTGCAAACAAGGAACTATAGTTTATGAAATCTCGATGTGACGAGGGTTTTTTGATGATGGTGAGAGTGTGCGGTGGTGGGAGGTGCTCCGATGGTTTCTTCTCGCCTGTGAGGAGGTGACTCAGGAGATGACAGATCAACATTGGGAAGGGTTGACTATGGTGTAATGATGACTAGTGGTGATGTGATGTCTACGTGATATTCGATGGTGAGAGATTTATGGGATTTGATTTTTTTGTGGTGGTGGCCTTCGTTTTGAATTTTGATTTAGGCCTGTTTTGAATTTTGAATATTTATGGTGTAATCGGACTGGCGCAGTTACCGCTTTTCCCTTAAAGTGGACTTTTATGAAAAAAAATTCTTTCGGCATCATCTGGTACCTCAGTGTCTGGTGGAGAGGTCCCTATTGAAGGGTGCTCTGCCAGAAAATATGCTAATTCCTGGCCTTTGATGGCCTTCTGAGGCACAAACCAGATGTCAAACTGTTGAAGTACGACTTCCCATCAGGATATGCGCCTGGTCACCATTGGGTGACTTAGAATGTACTTGAGTGGGTTACTATGTGAGACCAAATGGAATTTATGATGCTGTAGATAATGTCAAAACTTTTGAAATGAGAAGACCAACCCCAAACAACTCTTATCGATGTTTTAATATCAATTCTCAATATCAATCATGGTTCGTCTGAGGTAATATAGACTGTTTTCATTGCTGGTGTCGTCTTTCTGTGCGAGGAAGGATCCCAACGACCACTCTAGGTCCGTCACATACAGGATAATAGGTCTTCCTTTAACCGAGGGCATGATCACCGGTGGGATTAAGAGTTACTTCTTTAGGAGGTAGAACACCTCTTGGCAGTCATCTGTCCATTGGTACGTGACACCCTTCTTCATTATCCTGGTAAAGGGACAACATTTTCCTGCCAGGTTAGCTATGAATCGCCTGTTATAGGCAATGTCCCCTAAGAATGCTCTCAAATCGGTGAGATTGCGGGGGATTGGCAGGCCATGGATAGACTTTGTCAATTTAGGGTCAACTTTGATGCCACGATGGCATATGACGAAGCCAAGGAATTACCTTGAGGTAACACCGAAGGCGCATTTCAAGGGATTCATCTTCAGGGTATGCTACCAAAGTTTGTTTAAGACGGTCTCAAGGTCTAACAGGTGATATGAGAACTTCCTAGACATAACCACTATGTCATCCACATAGCATTCAATAAATATCCCTAGGAATGGTTTAAAGATATGATGAATGGCACACTGATATGTGGTGTCAGTGTTCTTGAGACAAAAGGGCATAACCCTATAACAAAATATTCCTTGAGTGGACCTAAAAGCAGTGGATTATTCATCTTCTTAGGCCATACTGATTTGATTATATCTAGAATATCCATCCATGAAGGATAGAGCCTCATACCCAGCCATTACATCAATTATTAACTCGGTGATCAGGACCGAGAAATCAACTTTTGGGAAATGCTGATTGAGATCTCTGAAATCAATGCAGATGCAGATTTGTCTATTCTTTTTTTTTTTGCCAAGGAAAATGTTTTCCAACCATATGGGGTACTGGACCTCCCAAATGAATCCTTCTTTAATGAGCTTGTCGACTTTAGCCTCTATTTTGGCAGCATGTGGGGGGTGTGTACTTCTGGAGGCCTGTTTATAACCCCGGTGGTCTTATGGCAGCCCTAGATGATGCATCACCACTTCAGGATCGAGTCTCGGCATTTCCGTGTAATTCAATGAAAAAAAATCCTGGTGTTTCTTCCAGAAAGAGGTATAAACCTCATTCTCCTTGGGGGACATGGCTTCACTGACAAGAGTGGGCCTCGTGTCTTCCTTGGTAACTAGGTTTATTTCCCTAAGCTCGTCCACCGTGGTGGAGATACCTTATTCAAATATGGGAAGTGCATCCCTGAGATCTCCCCCCTCTTCTTCTCCCAAATATTTATCCTCTTGATCCGACGAGGGGAGACCTCCTAGCACGGGTTCTTGAGAATTTGGAGGCGAGGCATTTTGGGCGTCCTCTCTCATGTATTCTCCCTCATATTGAGGGTTATCGGACGTTCCGGCATTGTTATGCTCGACCGTTATGGCTGATGTCATGAGGATAGCTGAGTGTGTGTTCAGACATGAACCCCTGCTCTCAATATGGTTGATGGGAAGTACGTAGTCTCTGACAAGCTGTCTGAGGGGGTCGTCAGGAACCATGTCCAGACCATTTGGAGAGGGGATCCAGTCGACACCATCGACCGATGGATTCATCTTCTTTTTCTCATAAAACCCAGCATCACTGTAGTGTGACTCAGAGAGCTCGAAAGGGGCCTTTTTGGCATGAAATGTCCCACTTTTACCATTAACGCAGTACATAATACACTGGTGGAAGGATGAAGGAATGTCCACATGCTTATGGATACATAGCCGTCCTAGCAGGGCATTTAATGTTGTGTTCCACCGAACCACATGGAATTCCGAATAGGCCACCAGGTCACCAAAATGGTTCATTAGCTTAATTTTTCCCATTGGCTTCTATTCACTCTTTTCATAACCTAGAAGAGTTGTGGCTGAGGGTATTAAATCACCCTCTATGTAGCCCAACATACGGAGTGTCCGAAGGGGAAGGAGGTTAACTCCATAGCCGTTGACAATAAAGACATTGCGGATCTCAAAATCATTTAGTGTGATGGACACATATTGTGGTTTGATGTGTCCTTGCATGATGACATCTTCATCCTGATCATTGAGGGAAATCACCACATCACATTCAGATGATCTAGTCTCCGTCCAGTAAATATCGGTATTAGCTACTTCATCTTGAAACTATTGGGGGTGAGAAAGGCTTCTATAAGAACCTCCCCGAGTTCTGCTGACAATCTTAGGGCATCCAGGATCGACAGTTTGTTTGGTACTGACACCAGCTGCTTAAGGATGTCGTATTTCTATTCCAGTAGCCGACGCATCTCCATTTCTAGGGGAGTCTTAGCAGGCAGCTTGGGAGTTGGAATATGATATGATTAGGGACTATCCACGAGGTCGAATGTCAACGGTTTCCCCACATTTTAGGGATTCATCTTGGCCAGTCTGTTTGCACGCACTAGGTGGCTAGATACTTATTCCTCCCCTAATGGGTACTGTAGAATGACAGGGGTAGAGTGGCCGCTTAAGGAGGTGGAGGGATATTCTTTCTTCTATTGAGTCTGCTGAAGGGCACTCCCTTGGGTTTCTGCGATATTGACGGTTTGGGCTGAGGTCCAATCGTAGGGTTGATTTCGTCCTCGGCTACTCCTCCCCTGATATCCCCTGCCTCTGCGATTCCCCCTCCCGACCCTTTTCATCGAGAACTCGGGTTCATAACCATAAGCTTCATTAGGGAATGATTCCATAAGATGGATGACATTAATGTAACCAAAAATTGGCTCCTCATCCCCTAACAAGTCAACCTGGTCGTTTGTCTTTGATGGTGCTGTTTGGTGAGTCTGTTCCCGTGGTTCCAAGTTTGGGGGAATAAATTCTGATAGTGTCGGGGCTAACTTTGGCCTCGTTGTAGAATGATCCTCTCGTGCTTATTTCCTCCC
Source organism: Viscum album (assembly GCA_963277665.1). NCBI lineage: Eukaryota > Viridiplantae > Streptophyta > Magnoliopsida > Santalales > Viscaceae > Viscum > Viscum album. Next base: position 1,178,869,403 of record OY728139.1, read on the forward strand.
TTTTTGATCACACCTGGATGACCGACTTGTGGAGGGTTGTGAGTTCGATATTATCGGTTGTGCGACATTAGGGGCTGTTGGCGGCAACACTGGCTGCTGTAGTTGAGCTCAGTGTATGCACCAGGCTCGATTGATAGTCTTCCGAGTCATCCAATTATCAAATTTCTTCCCCTTATTGCTAGTGACTTCCTTCCACCCCTCCCCTTTGTCTGAGTCGGTGGTGGAAATATATCTCACATGTGCTGGGGGGTGGTCCCAACTCGACCTTCCCGGAGTCTACCATACTTTTTAGGAGGTATTTGAAGATAAAGCATTATTGAATATTGTTCCAAAACATTCGATGTTAGGGACAGTAATCGTCCTGTCATCGCGGACGACTTATTTGGATTTTCTTGGCTCCGGGAGGCGGTGCAAGATGCAATTCATGGTGGTGATGAAGTAGCCACGAACTTGGTCCTCTCAGAATGAGTATAATTTGTGTCTTCGTTCCTCAAACTTGTTCCACTTTGATCCTCTCTAATCATCCCACTTAGGCGAAGGCGACCACTGATGTACAGGGGGACTTGACGATTTGGTGTTGGCTTGAGCGGTGGAGCAGGCACAGGGGATGGATTGAGTGTGACAGAGGGTGCTTCATCTATAACTGCTCTCTTTGTGAGATCTTGTGAAGATATTCGGGACGTCAAGTTGGTCCTCTGTAGGAAGTCCTCAATTCTATTGGAATGGGTGAGAGATGGCTAAAGCCAGTGGTTCACTCCACTGGTCTGAGCAGTGTTCGTAGCTTATCTCGAATATTATTGAAGCTTATGGAAAGAAACATGTCTTGAGGAGTTGGCCAATTCATGGAGTAGGTCAGACATTTCCATCTAGCGATGAAATCTGATACCCCCCGTTCTCCCTCTAGTTGTAGTTCGTAAGGTCGCTAACCATTATTTTAGGCAACGTTGAGCTGAAGTGGAACAGGAACTATGGTCAAAGGTCTTCCCATCTTTTCCTTGACTGGGCTAGAAGGCTCGTATACCAGACGAAGGAAGATCGTTGAAAGGTCCATACGAGGCATCTGAGTTTCGCTTCTTCTTGTTGTTCCAGAGTTCCCATCATAGGGTCACAATAAGATGTATAATGCATCAAATTCTATTTCATATCACCTTATCTATTGAAAACAGGGAATACAGGGATCCCACAATTTGGTGGAGGTGTTGTGTGGCTCACCCAATCTGGGTAAGGCATCCGCTCTGGCTATATCGGGGCATGTCGACCTTCCATTTCTTCCAATCGAATTGTCAGTGCCTTGATGGTGTTGGTGAGACCCTAGTTTACATCCTGTTGGGACCTATCCTGGGCATCTATAGCCCGAGGCATTACTTGAGGATCCATCTTGGTTGGCACCTGGGGTGAATTTGCCATTTGTGACACCTTCGTAGGGTTCAGACATACTCGCTCTGGTTTCTTCCTGAGTGGAGGGATGTCTTGGTATTCATCCAGATCAACATTTAGATAGTTGGACCGGTTTGGCGCCTCGTTGGGCAGGAGCCCGGACCATACATCGTTTTTCAAAAAAAACCATGGTCTTTGAGGTGCACTTACTAGGAGTTAATGATGTGGCTCCTCTTCGGACACACTTTCAATAAGATAGTTCCTATAGAGTAGCTCAGCGTTAAGCCGCCTTAATTGTTTCATTTACTCTTCCAGTCGAGTGAACCTATCTCTGACCGTAAGTGGATCACTTTTATCCGGAGAGGGGTCCAGGTTAAGGGAAACCAGTCCTTTTTTATTATCCTTATTGGAAGCTCGTAGGGTTAGCAGAGGAATGTTAGCTTAAGGGGTGGCCATATTTTGAGTGGCCCACTAGTTCCAGGTGTGCACACCTAGTGGTTCATTGTGAGTCATAGCCTGACCAGAACCATTGTCTCCTGATCCATCCATATTTGCATCATCTTCGGTGTTACCCATGGGGTTAACCTCTATGGTGTTGATGGATGCATATCGTGTGGCGGAGAAGATGTCATCTTCCAAATTGGAAGATGATCTCCCGTGTCTTTTACTGGTCTTATCTCTTCTGTCCCAGGATTTCTTTCTGGGTCCCTGACAAAGGGTACCGTGAAGAAATCATTGATGAGACCTTATGGTACGCCTACCTCTTGAAGGGTATGATGATTCAAATGACGGGATATTTCAGGAACCTCCTCTTCTAACTGTCCTCCCTAAACGAGAGAATACTGATTCTCCTGGGACAGATTGTTGTTGAGGTGGTAAAAATTCCCCCAGCCCTGAGGGCAAGGGTTGGCTCCGTTCTTTGTACTTTGATTCTCTTACCGTTTCTATTGGTATTAAGAGGGCATTTTTTGTTAAAAATTCTCCCAGCCCTACAGGCTGGGGTTGAACCTGGATTGCGGCAGTGGCTGCTGCTATTGCTACTTTCCTGATCTTGTGTGCCCCTATTTGGGGGTGAACTGGGTTTGGTGCCAAGTTCTTCTGTGAATCGACCCCTTTTGGGGATGCAGGCAATGACCACTAATTAGAATCGCTTAGGCTAGAGTCCTATTGTATTCTTTCAGTGGCCTGATTCAAGAGTTATTGGATGGCTTGTTCCCATCGAGGCTAATGCTTCTTGGGACTTACTCAAGGCCTATCTCTGTTGGGTGTGTTGTCTCTCCTGAGAAGGGACCCCACTCGATAGCTGTGTTGATGTGATTACATTGCAAGAAACCATGTCGAACATGTTCTTTTGGGTGGGGAGCAGAGTGAAATGAATAGATCCTTGTTCTCCCCATCATCTTATATGGACTCCCATCGGGGCACGACCAATGAGGTGGCACAGCTGGTGCAGCGCACGGAGGCAGGATATCTCCATATTTCCATTACCCCTTTCTGGTCGCTGTTGTCGCGCCGAAGGAAGAGCTTCCAGTTCGATGTGACACAGGAGGGCTCCTATTGTCTTTACATGGTCTACATACCCATCGTAAGGTAGGAAGATTAATTTTAGCCTGCTGAGGGTTGTCCATATATTTTAGTGGATGTCGTGCACACATTCTTCCGACAATATTCTGGGTATGTCGAATTGGTAGGTGGCCGTGGGCCAAAACATAACTGGTATATTATCCCTGTCCAGTTGTTTCTCAGGTGCAACATGTCAGCATACTCCTCTTCTAGCAATTCCTCTACCTGGTTGGCCCAACTGAGATGCTCACTAATAGTGTCTTCGGAGGCGGTGGGACTGTTAGGTATCAAATTATAATATGGGATATTCTGAGGTAGTTCAGAAGATGAACATGGACCCAGAACGTCTTCCGATTCAAGAAGGGTGTCGTTGGTGACTAACTGGGAATCTGACATGCTTGATCCCGTCCATCTGAGTGCCTTGAAAAATGAGGGCTTTTCTGGGCTTTATTCGGTAGGGGGAGGACCTTTCCGTAGACACGATATTTCATTGTGGGGAGGACCTTCGCAATAGCGGACATAATGGTTAGGACTACCATTACTTCTTGATGCTTCACTACATAAAGGAATTTTGTCGGGCATACCCTGGGGAGGACCTCCAAGGCATGTTGGAGCAAGGGGACGACCTTCTGGAAGCGTAGCATTGTTATGGGGAGGGCCTTCACAACAACTACCATCATGGTGAGGATGACCATCATGGTTTGACGTATGATGTACATCCTAGGGAGGACCTTCAAGACACACTCTGACAAGGGGAGGACCTTCTTGTTGCTTTGGGCCACTGCAGGGAGGACCTTCGCAATGGTGGCCTTGTTGGTGAGGACTACCATCACAACTGTTGTAATGGTGAGGAATACCATTACAGCTTCCACAATGAGAATATCTGCGGGGTACACCCTGGGGAGGAAATTTAGGATGTACCACAACATGGGGAGGTCCTTCTCATTGCATAGAGTCTCTATGGGGAGGACCTCTGTTATCAGGGTCGCGAGGACTACCACCATGATCTAATTCCCGGCTACGTGGAGTGTCATAGCAACGTAACCCCTAGAGAAGACCTTTAGGTAAGTCCACGACAAAGGGAGGACCTTCTTGTTGTGATGAGACGTCACTGTGTGGAGGGCCTCCGTAGTTGTGACTATGATAGCGAGGACTACTATCATAATATATGGTCCCACTGCATGGAGAGTGCTTGTAGTGTATTCCCCAGGGAGTACCTTCAGGGTGGGCCACAACAAGTGGAGGGCCTTCTTGATGCTCATTCTTCTGGTCCCGTGGAGGGTTTCCATGACTCGAATCAAAATAGGATCTCTCGTGATCGATCATTATATGCTCGTGGGAGAGGCCCCCACGGGTGGTCTGGTGAGGACCTTCAGAGATGCTAGTAGCGACATTTCAGGGAGGACCATTGTAATTGCTACTGCCACTCCCATAATATGGTAATGGGTGGGTAGGGTTATGAGCCTTCGATATGTGATTAACGACATCAATAACACCAGCTTCTAGCAGAGTGGAGTCATGAACCCACTCTTTATTTTTATGCTGCCTTCGATGTGTTTGTGGTGCTTTTTTGCTTTCATTGGGGACCATCTTCTGTTGAAAATGGTGTTCAAATTTGGGTCCCTACATAACTGGGTCCCGTGATGTTGTCATGATTTTCCGATGAACATCTTGAATTTTTTCTGAATATATGCCTACACAGGAGCATCCACCATGATGGACGGGTGTCCCCTGTTTGGAATGAGTGAAGTTTCTCGATCCGGTTTCCCTTTCCTCGCAGAATATGGCTGGTGACCCTCGTCGGTAGAAGCAGGGATGCAGATATGCTCCGACGCGGCTATCTCATCTCTTATATCAATCGCCTCAATTGGGGATATGGGCTCACATGCCTGATTCCTTGTTGTTTCCACTGACGTAATCACATTCTAAAAAATCTGCAAGATATGATATGGGATCGATACCTTCTCCTCCATAATTTCCAGGATATGCAGAGAGACATCTTTGGCTGGAACGGGTAAAAAGGCCCATTCCGGTGTCGGATTAGGAATTTTCTACTTCGGTTGGCCGGTGGTCCGTGGGTACTGACAATTATCCTGTTTCGGGGCAGGTGAACGAATCTTCCCTAGGCCAGGATATGCCAGTTTGTCTCTCCATCTGCCACCTCATTGGGATGGCTGACTTTACTTGCATCCATAGGGAGCTGGCCCTACATATGTTGGTTTCCCACCATATCGATTCGGTGGTCTTTGTTGGTAGGGAGATGTGCCCGCCTATTAATTTCTGCCACATCTGGATGACGGGCTTTGCTCATCGCCACAATGCCAAGAGCATCTACTAGGAGCTGGTCCTATAGGCACTGGGTCGCCACCATGTCAGGTTGGTGGGGTTGACGACCCTAGGAAGAGAGAGGTGCCTACCAGGTAGGTGTCGTCCTGTGTGAGCGATGGGCTTGATGAAGCCTGGAGGGGATGTACGCCTACTCATATAAGGCATCCATGTCTGGATGGAAGGCTCTGGAGGAGTGAACAGGTGTATGTTCCTATTCGTGATACGTCTCCGTGACTGGGAAACATAGCTCTTCCTATGGGAGAAGGGTGATGATTGGTCCCTAGATGTACGTTTTCCGCCCTCGTCGGGCGGTCTGAGGGGTCGGAGCTCAGGGAGCATGGGATTGGATCCTCGGGGCTACATCCTCCTTATCATGAGGATGTTGAGTCGCAGTGTGACCATGATGACGTCTTCCAGTAGGGGCCTTGGGGCGGAACCCCTGTTCAGTGGGAATGAAGTTCTTAGTGTCGACCTCATCCACCTCCATAAGATAAGGAAGGTATGCGTTTTCTCATTTCAGAGATAGAATCCCAAAATGGTTTGAGATAGCAACATGAGCTATCTGGATTTGCCTTCACGGCCGCTACTGGGCGGGCAACTGGCGATTCTTGGCAGATTGGAGGGCATGAATGGCCACCTCCACTGTCGGGAGAGTACCGTTTACATTGTACTCTCAGATCAACGCATCCGAGACCCAGAGTTGAAGATGCTGAGTTGGTGAATGGGTCTTCTGTTAGTGAGGAAGTCAGGTCATTTCATTGTTGGAATCACACACCTATGAGTTCCTTCGCGACAACATTGGATCGAAGGGAGTTCTGTGTGGTACCTGTAAAAAATATTTTAAGAAATACAAACATCAAACTCTTAAAAGAAGCATCTCATGATCCCATGAGTAATTAATGACCCTCCTTAGACCTACTTGTGAGTATAAGGGGGCACAATGTGAGATTAGGTTAAATCTGTCATTCTTGGATAAAGATTCATGTCATGTTCAGCATTTTTTTTCTCACGATGCACGATGGGGTCATGGGGAAGAAACGTGCACTACTCGATAGTTGATTAGAGATAATTGGGTTCTTCTTAACTAATCAAATCAGGTGCACCATTTTTGCCTCAAAACACCCAATGGTTCCATATTCAGCAATATGTGGACCTACTTTCCAAAGGGAGGCATTCGCTGGGTGGTTTGACCATTGATACCTAAGAACTCAAATTGCTCTAGAGGATGGGAAGTCGGGCTCATCGAACCCTTTTGGGGGGAATTATTTCCTATTCTGAGACTCCCTTATAGATTTAATATGTATTCATATGTTCGCGAATCATTGGTTTATAACCAATCATAGTATCCTCGAATTATTCCTAGTTTTCTGTGGTCAACTAGACGCAGGGGTTCAGAATCAATAATGCCTTAGGTTTACTATCCCTCGTTGGATTAATTACCCTGATGAGTCTGGACTCACTAAGACGAAAATAGTATAAATCCTCGTAATCAGGAACTCTAGATTTTATTGTAATTCATGGGTGCTAGATAAAAATATGGGCATTTGGATCTAACCCATGATACATGCTTCCAATGTATCCTCATGAGAGGAATCACAATCCACGTAGTTCAGTTTGGTGTGGGGATTACACTCCAGGATGCCCAGGGATGGTGCGGTGACCAGATGTGTAGATAGTCGGACCAACCCATTGTTGGGATTGAACCTCGGGGAGGCTTTATACGTACACTTCCTTGGAGACTAGGATCAATGTTTTCTTAGTTCGAATAAAAGGGTGTCAGAGAACTGACGTAAGGATGGACCAGGGGTCTGATGGGTGTTGGTCTTGAACCTCAGGGAGGCTTCCTACGAAACCTGCCTATGAGACATGGATCAAATTCCACATAGATCTATGGGAGTAGGGCATACGCTCTGAGGCAGCCTGGGGTAATGGATTGGGTCTTGCACTCTGAGGAGGCGTAGGGTAATGGATTGGGGATTACACTCTGAGGAGGCTCCAAAGTGTTTTTCTCAGTCGATGCTTACTTAAGCCCACATGAGTTATTCTCAGTGTGAGAAAAAAGAGGTAGTAGGGACTAGATAATCACGTCGCCAAAGGTGCGTCCATGGGAAGTGGAGTGGGGCTTATGCAAGAACCATCCCAAAAAGTCAGGGATTACTCTGAGATGGATGCCCATGGCAACAAAGCACAACAGTAGAGGGACTTGGCCCCCAATAAGAAAGGAGAAGAACCCTTCCCCACTATGCCCTTCTTTGGCCATGGACATGGGGAAGTACGGAGGTGCATGAGGGATTCCTTCTGATGGGTAGTCTGCCACGCCCCGGGGAGGGGAGAAGTGCCCCAGTCCTAACAAGTATAGGGGAATAAAGGGGACTCTCAGGATCAGACTCCGCATTAATGTGAGAATGTGAACCTAGGAATGCTTAAGGAATATGCTCAAGGGCCTGAACAACCCCTTTTCCCTTGCTTACTTTTGGTATTTGAAATCAAAATACTGCACTGATGCACCTTAAGGTTACATTCCACGGGTCCAGTGGCTCTGGTAGAGGCCTCAGCTCAAGGCCGATGTATGAGCCAATGAGGGGGTTGCGGAGGATCAGGCCAGATTGGAAGGATTTTATATGGATCGGGGAATGGGGACTCTGAAGGATCTGGTGGGCCAAACAGGTGTATGAGTGGTGACGCCCTTCTCATATGGAGGTGGTACGCAGTAGGAGAAGCCGTCTGTGAACTAGGGTGGTCAGCAGATTGGTGGGCATCCGGCAATCCAGGGTAGTTTGCGGCTTCAGGCTCGGCCCGCGTACCAGGTTAGTAAGTGGAGTGGTCCATCCGAGCAGTGATGACTGAGGGTGACATCGGTCGGGGGTTCATCGTTCAGGGCTTTGCCCGCATAGGAGGGTGCTACGCGGTGCGACAGATTGGAAAAGGGGCATAAACTCCCTAGTCCGCGGGGGGTGCATCTGTGAAGGGGCCATGGTCCGTGGTCTTTTTTTGTTATTTTATATTCACGGTTCACCATGTTTTTATGCATTTTTGGTTCATTATTAAATCCCTTCTAGCTTCATACCTGCTCAAGATTACAAATAGGAACTTCTCTGTTTGTGAAATCCTAAGCTACTTCCATCGAAATCCTTTCACCCGAATCTGATTAATCACAACAAAATTTTCTTTTTTTCTCTTCCCCCTCGATCTTCTTTTACAGAGTGGGGAAAGAGATGTATCTGTGGTTATGCAGCACATTTTGAGGAGGCCCATGATCGGAAACCGGGTTTATGGATGAGTTGGTCAATCCACAACTCGCGGGGGCATTGAACACACCTCCACCGCGAACCAAACTAGCTTGGGGAGTGATTTGCGGCAGCATAGGGTTCCGCCTCTATTCCGCGAATGACAGAAGATATGGCCTATGATGGTCGATATGGTCTGCGGCTGGGGCGGTTTGTGATGGTGGACCAGTTGGCGCCCATCCTTCTTCGCACCCGCGGAGGATCCCCGCCTCTGTTCCACGAATGACAACGGTTCTTGGAGGGGGTGCTTCGCGGAACTAGCCACATACCGTTATCATTGGACCGGTTCGCGGACCGATTCATCTTGTGAAATACTTTGAGTATTCTCCACACTTTTCCCCAATTCATTTGGGGGAAATTATGTAGAATCTCACTTCTATTAAGGGTATTCTCATTCTCCTTTGAGGATTTTTCAGGACCCTAAAAATACACGCTCACTTAGGAAAATTTTATGTTGATAAAACCTTATCTCACAAGGTAAAATTCTATGCGGGAGGGGGAATCTTCAGGTGTTCAATTTTTCCACTCTCATTTTTCTCCACTGGCATACAATACAACCCCACTTAAATCCCTCCCCAATACATTCTAATTGTAATAGGCTTAGGCCTCTCCAAATTCTACCAGATATGTATAGAAACAACAACATGTCTCCTTGAAGATACAAATCCACAGTAAATAGGGTTCCATTAGTAACCTACTTAACACAGGGGATTCTTGGAATGTTCTTGAGAACACATTACCTTGGTAATGAGGAACTCTACCTTATATCTAGTAAATAATGGGTCCCTGATTTGGGAAGCTATATCTTTAGACTGTATTCACATATTATTCCCCACTTCCACATGTTGAATGAGGATGAATGGATAATCATTGTAATAGAATCCATCTTAGACTAAGCCCCTAGACATTCTTATTGGAGGTCACACTTCTCCTTTTCTTCATCTTACTGATATACCAAAATAATAGAGGATATGGGAACTTTATTTCACTCTATCTATTCCTTTGTCCCTAGGATACAAAAACAAGAGAATAGGTTCCCATTATTTTAATAAAAATAGGGGAGACATGTTCGAGAGATCCCTCCCTCACTCTTCCATTGGGATCCAACCTAATCTACTAATAAACAAAAGATGTTTGAGTGATTTATATATTTACTTTCCACTCATGTTTCTCACACCAAGTAAGACTCACGTGGTTTTATAGTTTGGCGGTGATTGTGGAATATGAATGATCCCAACCCAGATGGGAATCATCCCAAGTGTAAGTCCCATACAAACCTCCTAATCACCCTATTTTCAAAATTTCCTCATAGTTATAGAACCATGGGAAACCTCTTGAGTTTATTTCCAAACAAAAACTAGAAATTACCTTGAGTAGAGAGTATCCTCATAGTTTTAGAAGCATGGATTGTTTACTTCATATAAATAAAAAAACCATGTCACCATACAACCTCAAATGGATATATTCCCAATGAGGGAATTAACATACTCTTACTTTGTATAATCCCCTATACCATGTTACCATCCTATCAATGGTCCACATTCCCTTTGAGGAAAACCTTCAAAGAACCATATTATAGATAAAGAAAGAATGTAAGTCTCCTTCTTAGGTATAATGCCCAACTCATTCCAAATTACAAGGGATTTGATTCAAGACTAACTAGGATATGTAGGAAGCCATCCTGAGGTCTGAACCCAACAACCAAATTCACACAAATGTTCACTAGCCTACATCATCTGTAGATTCGTATACAACCTGAACAATTATATTCCTTTCAGATCCCTTTCTATAACCATATTTTTTGGACTATATTCAGAGTAAGATCATTTCCCCTACATAGGGGGCCACATCACTTCCATGTCCCTTAGACCATCTTAGCAAACATCTCATGCCAGAAAATTATAAGGAACCTCCCACCTAGACATACTTTTTTCATGATATTAATCTAAATGGATTATTAGCAAATAGATAACCTTAAAAGGTATGATGTTTCCTACTATTTGTCCCTAAAAAAGTAGGTTACGATTCCATTTACAAGGATATATTGGAAGAAAATATTATGGGTATGATCCAACATTAAAAAACTCATGTTTTTCTAGATTATTATAATATACAAAACACCCCACAATGTGTCATAAAATTAGTAATATAACAATAAAATACACAAGGATATATTGTCCATATATATAATTGATGGAGAAACTCAGATACATAATGACCCCTCCATTTATTTATAACCTATAATATATTCATATGATTCATAATTCATGCTAGATTATAATTGATTATTAATTTAAGGGTGAACCACATCATACATGTTAAATAAAAAAAGATTCAAGAACTTGTCTTAATTGAAATCTAAAAAATATTCTCAGAATATGAAATAATTCCCACAAAAAGGGTGGGATTATAATGATATACCTCCCTCTCAAATAAGACGAGTTATTTATTATTATTGGTGATGTTACCCAATGGGTACCAAACTTTATAAAGTACGTCCATGAGTCTTTAATTATATAAGGATCGTTTGGCGTTTCTTCCTATTTAAAAAAATCCCCATTGGATGCCATTCAGAAAAATATGGGACCCACATTGTTGATTGTACTACATTAAAATATCAAAAAATCAATCATACGATCTCCTCAATCAACCATCAGAAACAAAATGGTGAGGCTTACATGAATTTTTAACCAATATTACTATGACACCTTAATGTCATAACCTTTTTGCATCAATAATTAAAGAGTTCCAAGCAAAGAATTAAATTATATTGGGTTATGATTATTGATATAATAAATTTATGAGGTTTTATTTCTAATTATTTCCATATACATTGATTGGAATTTTCATTGATAATATCTTTAGTCTAAATAGAATATCACCAGTTCACACATGCATGCATATCAACCACTAATCAAGTTATATACTTCACCTAATAGAGGATACCATCACCCACCCAACATATTTAATCATTATTATGAAATGAATTAGTCTAAGGTTGAAACTATACTGGTAATATCTCAACACTATAGGATTCCCAAAATACCTCTTTATTATGAAGCCCATCTATACTTATTCATAATGAAGTTTGGTGGTCCATAACTGGACCGAAATGATAAACACCTCAAACTATTTTGGGATCATGTCTTAGTAACATAAAAATTAGTTATTCCCTTACCATATGGAGGCTACTGAAGTGGTAACCAGTGGAATCATCCTAGTGACATAGGTATCCCACATGGAGGATCCATACAATAGTCACCACCACCATCATTTTGAATACTAGAATCCATTGAATGCAGAGGAAACAACTCTATAGGCCCTATCCCATGTCATCTGATCTTGGGCCCCCAATGTAGTTTGAAAATGGATACAGTTGAAAAAATAGTGAACTTATAGAATAATTTTTCCTAATGAGAAAGTCCTCTAATATAATAAGGTGAAAATAGATTAGAATTTTCAAATCCATACTCTGACATAGGAATCACTATAGTCAAATATATAAATTTTCATTAAGTATAGTAAAAATCAGGCTCACTCATGCCAGGACTTCCATTAAAATATGGTGGAAAAAACAAGTTGGTGAAAATCCCTACTCACAAATCTAACACCCATTTATAAATTAATGTTGCATACCACATGATTATGAAAATCTGTGCCCACACATATTATTCCCTCTAGTAAATTATAGAGGCACACATCAAGTAGAGGAAAATTAGTGATCCCTCATATCATCATATCCAGTCAAATACAGTGTCATAAAACAAGAAGATGAAAATAATTCTCTCATTCTATTCAACAAAATACTGTGGAAACCATGAGAGGAAACAAATACCAGCTCACACATATCAATCCCTAAATTCAAATAATGTGGGAAATGGATGACCTAGTCAATGTACCTCAATTATAAACAAGTGTAAGACTCATATTATAACCCCAATACTAAAATGGGTGTATATCCATTTTTCAACTATGATTATTTCCCAAAATGTTTTAAAAATGATGGATAATCATCCATCAATTCTGGAAAACATCCTAAAAACATTCCAAAATGTGATCCCATCAACAGAAATTGAAAGGGTTCGGTTCCATGATCCTGAGTAATCATGTAGCATGATTAATTAGAAAAATGATAGGACCATATAGGAGCAGTAATACATTCCTGTTCCAACCCGAGAGGATCATCAACACCATTTCATGTGAAATTGTAATCTTCACTAGGAAACATTCCCCCAACCAACTAGGGATGACCGGACCATTTTGAGGGATCCTCCAGTGAAGGCATATATCCATTATGGAATTCCCAAAGATCATAGAAATAATTTGATGAAAAAATGGGATCCGTATGAACCCAATCCAATTTTTGGGATGAAATATTCAGAATATGAAATTCCTGTTTCCCACAGAAGAATGTCAAAATAGAAATTCCACCTAGGGTAGTTTGAAATTGCAGGGAATATTCAGGGCCCTTCTCTATTACAATCTATTATTTTTTAGTCCATCAAAAATTATAATTTTAAAGAACATAATACTTTCAATCAGTTATTAAATCATCAAAATGGCAGAAATATTGATGATGTCCCAACCTAGAGAATAGATACTAGAAGCTATTAAGGTCCTCCCCAAAATGAGTTCCATGAATGATTTCCCAATGGACACAATCTGATCAACCAAGAGACACCATCTCTTAATGAAAACCAATAAATACGACCCTTTGGAAAGATGATAAATAAAAAAGAAGGTCTTCTCTCAAATGTATCAAATACAAGATGACCCTAATATCCAGAAGTGATTGGATATATAGGGTCAGTAATTATTAACACCTTATCACTGAAAATAGATATTATTTCTCAATAAGAAGACTATATGCAACAATGATAATCCTCCTAACAACTTCCAGACAATTTCTATGATGATGATACACATACTAGACCAACATATGATGAAAAAATTTCTAAGAATCATCCATGTCGGGCTGACCAAGTAGAGGAATATTAGGAGAAATAACATACAAAATATGATAAGAAAAGTTTTCAGGGATAATATACCAATCATGGTTTGGCCCATGACAATTATTTACATCACGTTAAAGAGGTTTTATAGAATAGTTCATATTAAAAATATGTAATAATATCAAGAACTATCTACACTACCCAATGGTTAATTTCATTCCTTACTATGTATATGGAGTCCATGTAATAGTAATGGGAGAGATTTGTTATCAAGTCACCTTGGAATCTCATCCAGCTTCATCAAGACAATGATCATAGAAGTAGTGGAATGATATTTAATATGAATTCCATGACGCATTGCCTAAATTACAAGATATAATCATCAAATACCCTCTCAGTATTTAAATTTTAGGGTAGGGTTAACATGTAGCTTTTAATTTCACCACACACACTAGTTAGAAAGATGCATCACAGGTGACACCCAACAATTTTGTTTCTCTTAAGAGGATAACAGAAAATACCCCCACTCTAGAAATATAGTATACCTAGTAGAAATTTGACTTGAACATGTCTCAAAAGTGTCTATCCCAACAAGATAAATCTATCGAAAAACTCCCAAACATGGAAACATAGAACATTATGTTGGATTATAACTTATGTAAATACAATCAGGAGTCACTACAGATGTCTTAGAAGCGAGTGATTCCTGTGCAGATAATTCCTTACATTGGGATCGTTATAGAACAACAAAGTGAAAGATAAATAGAGAAATAAAATTTTCCTCAGTCATTGTAGTATGAGTCCAACCCTAGATCAAATTTTTTGGGGTATTTTTAACACAATGTGCCCCTCAAAAGTCGCAAAATTTGGCCTAAAGTATAAATATTGATTAACAAGAGAAACTCCAACACATATAGATAGGGGTATGTTTACCATAACATCATTCTAAATGTGAATTTATCATTTCAATTCCATAGGGAACAATAATAAATGCGTTCTCATGATTTATCACATATCTTGATATGTATCTCTTAGAAGGTACACATAAGACAATGTTTTGTGGAATTTCCCTTTGATTCACTCCTCTCAATTAATTTCTATGAAGATTCCAGAAAGGATGAAAGTGTTACATTTAATGGGGAATACAATCCACATATAATTTTCTAGAAAAAACAAAATATATAATTGTTTATTTGTTAATGAACATCAGGGGAGTCAGTCCTATGGACGATGATGAAGAAGAGAACAAACCATAGGAGAAATTAAGGGGTTACCTTCCGAAACACGATCCACATAAAATTGAATAATGGAGGTGTTTGTACCAAAAACCAAATATATGTTATGAATATATAGATTCCATTAACCACTCCATTTCTACCTCCTCATAGAACCTTCACTAACGAAAGGCTAATAGAATTGTTACGTAAAACCCACCACTTGTAGAGGTTGCCAACCACACACATAAAGAGTGTTTCACAGTGTAAGAGGAAGAGGTGAAAGATTTTATATGACTCAATTCATTACTACTCCAACAAACAATTCCCATAAAATATGCTCAACGTGAAGAGACTAATCCCAAACATCCAACTACTGTACCCCAAACATAAGGTCTCACCATAGAAACTAAAGTAGAGTGAATAAATCCACCAAAAACTATGTCTATTCCATTAGATTACATGAAAACAATCATATACTAATTTAAAAAATTTCCTAAAAAAGGTAAACAAATAGACTTGATTTACAAAAACTATAAATCTAGGTGTCCTTATAGATGTCATCCAAAAATATTAGTAGATCTAGCACAACATGACCTGACTATCACCACCCATTTTGAACCAAAAATTCATCAAGGTATTATCGACACTATAAAATCATTTGATGATTGATTGAAAACCATGGAGGATCATCACTCATTGGTATAGATATAATGGATACCTTACCATGAATGGGTTACTAAAATCCTACCCTCTCAATATTTTGGGAGTCCTACATTTACCATATTCAATGGATCATATGATCTAGAAAATAAAATGAAACATTTCATGTGTTGTTGGGATCCCATGATGTGAACCCCTATGAAATAAAAAGTAGTGAAATTTCTATGTTTTGAACAAACCCTAGTAAACCGGATTACGTCCTCAGTCAATCATGGGATGGGATGACCTCTATCCAATTTTTCTCTTCATATTTATTTCAATTACGATAAGGATAATCATCCATAGGCTCTAAAACTAAAAAATAACGATATATGAGAATGACTCCTATTTTATTTCTATATGGAAAGGCTGACCTACACCTTGATCCAATAGATTCTTCAAGATGATTTGATTTCTATCTATATAGAGAACCTCTATGATGTTTTTTGAATTCTAGTAATCTTATTACATATAGGGGAATGTTTTTGTATATCACTATAATTTCTCAATGGAAATAAGATTCATAATATCATATGAATCCATGTCCCAAATGATTCCACTAGATATAGGGAAGAGAAGGATAAAGTCAAAGTATACAACCATTACACGTAATACTAAATTTGTGCCAAATATGGCTATATAACCTCCACCATATCATGTGGCACACCATTGGAATAAAAAACCCCCTCCTAATTATTTTGAGAATAGGGAACCAAGGAAAAATAAATATAATGAGTGAAATAATACATTTTATTCATTATTCAGTGATAAAGTCTATAATTACTTCATAGAAGCTATAGAAGATGACTTACTCATCCTTCCTGAGTGTAGGAGGCCCGACCAAGTAGGTCTCTACAACCATCCAAATTCGTTTCCATCTCTCCACACACCATGGAACACCATTACATAAAACTTTATCTTCAAAAAAATCATATTAAAATGCTTGACTATTTTCATGTGAAGATGTGGATTCCACCAACATAAATAATATGCATTTCTACTACTTCCATGGAGGAAGGAGGTTAAGGGAAAAAATTTACTATTAAGGTTGAACAAAAGTTATAATAATAGATTAATCATTGAAAATTATACCAAAATAATTTAATCCTATGAGATATGTTAAGACAACCATCTATGCCCCCATTCGCTCCCATTGCGACACAACTAAGTCCATCAGTACCATAGTACTCCTGAAGACTATCTTTTAAGAAAATATATAGCTATAAGGGCAGATAGCCATCATAGAAATATGAGAATGTGTAGATGAAAATAGTGAATTTGAATCTCTTGGAATTTTTTCCACTACTATCGAGATAATGGCCACCACTCTGCCAAATAGTACAACAAGAAATGGGATATAAGAAAAAAATCTTCTTTGGATGAGGAATTAACCATAAATTATTTTAATGTCATTGATTTAATGAATCCATTATATAATTAAGAGTATTTATATGAACCGATGATCCTTAAAATATATTGTGGAACTAGAGTAATATGTCATAGGATATAAGGAAACATTTGTAGATGTAGTTGCGGAAGAAGCCATAATTCTATCCATGTTCATAATCGAACTGATAGTGTCATGGAAACTCATAGAAAAGAACCTCAGTGAGTCCAATATGAGTAGGGAGACCCCATTCACATTCCAAATACCTCACTAACCTAATTTTATAGGAGATTCAATTAGAATAGGAACATGTTACTGATAAGCCTTGGTGGATAGAAAGGCATATTCGGTCCGACCCATTATGAATAAGATCACCTTCAAATATAGTTTCCAGAACTATTATTTCTATATCCATTAAAAAAACCCATAAATAACTTTTTAAATAGGACATGAAAGTAGGGAAGCATTCACATCTAGCCCATAAGTATGAAATTTTAAATTAAATGGTCGTGGTACTAGACATGTTTCCATTATTGGAGGCCCAATATTTATTAAAATACCAAATGGAATAACTCATAGAGGTTTTTTCAATCCCTCAATTGATTAGAGAGTATGTTTTATCTTATGCGGTGTATAGAATAGATATGAGTCATGTATAATTTAGTGTGTTTATCTACATTTTAAATCAAGAAAAATATGATGTTATACAAGGACACATAAGAACATCATATATGTTTTGAAGAATAAATAGTACTGATGTATAATGGGATTTAATAGAAAAATTCATTGAATTTAATCTTAATTTAATATGAACACTTCTTTGGCTAGGATAAAGTAAGAATAAACTCGAAACATTGGATCTAATGCTACCAAGAAATGAAAAAATATTTCAAAATACCCTAGGCCAAATCTATCTTTGGGATTTGTTTGGGGACATTGCATTTGAATTATAATTTTTTGTTGTTTAGTAGGACACCAACAAATTTTTCTATTAAGAAGTACAAGGTGGAATCAACATGTTAAAATCCTCCCCATCATACCATCAATAAATCAAATTATAAATTAATGAGAAAATTGTGATGATGTACACTAATAAGGCCTCATTCAAATATTTTAAATTTCCCTATATTGACTAAATATTCTATAAGAGGGAAGGGAAACAACCTATGTGTGACAGTGTTGTTTCGGTACATGACCCAAATGTTTTATAAATTACCCAAAAAAATCCTCTCCAAACATATCAGTGAAGTGTATGTATTACAGATCAATCAGGTTGAGAATATGAGTCCAAATTCCATGACATGTTCGACCATTTCCATTATATCAGTAATAAATATTGAGTCCACCAATCTTGAGATGGATAATGATACTACAAAAAATAGTAAAATTAAGATGGAAATTTCATCATTACATATTTTGAGAGCCATAAAATCACAACTTCATCAATGGTGTTTAGGGAAGCTGTCATGTCACCTAGACAAAGTGATGATACTCATCTTCTTCCCCTTGTATCTGAACATGAAATTCAAAGAGACCCTACATCATCAGTTGGGACAAATGAAGTCACTTCATTTTATATAAGTCAAAATATAGAGTCCACTTTGGATACTAATGAACTACCCTCAATAATTAATTCTCCAGATGGTGAATCATAAGAGAAAGAGGAAATAGAGGGATATGAGGAGGAGGACATCAAGGATGAACCTCCAACATTCAAGGAGGGTGCCTCAACCACTATTTTTGAACTCATAGAGATAAATCTGAGTAAACAAGAAGAACCATCACACACTTTTATTATCAAAACCACATTTTAAGATGAAAAATAGATATATACCTTCTTTTATAAGCAATATTTGGAAATTTTAATCAAGATCTTCAAAGATATGTGAATCCAGGATCATGAGGTTTACATTTACCACTTAAACCTACAGAGAACCATCTAGGGAATAAACAAGAATACATAAGGACAAATCTAACTCATGATACCAAAATTAAGGATAGAGATAACAATATGATCATGGAAAACATCATTAGGGAGTTACCATATCCAAAATGGTGGTCCAATATTAACACTATAAAGAAAACTGATATTAAAATCAGAGTATACATTGATTTTATAGATTTAAACTGATAATATATGAGGGATGATTTCCCATTCTCGATCACAGTGTTACTGAAATATTCAATAACCATCTATCATGATCTCTTCATCATGGATGGTTATTCAGGATATTACCAAATATAGATGGTCTAAGAAGATGAATAAACCACTACCTTCTGATCTCCTCTGGTAGTATTTTACTATGACGCAATTCCCATTTGAATGAATAATTTCAGTTATACATGTCAATGTTCCACATATCACACATTCAATCACTTCATGGGGAAGTTTTTTATATTATATTTTAATGATATGTTGGTAATTACTTGAGTATGTTATGAAAACATATATGATATTGAATCTGTCATCAATAAAATATGACAACAAGGCCTAATATTAAACCCATTCAAATTTTCATTCTGTGTTACCTTAGAGAAATTTAATAGCTTCATAATATGTCATCACATAATCCAAGGGGACCCTGGGAAGAAACAATTAACCCTTAGCATGTCACCACCACCAAACCTAAATGAGTTCATAGGACATCAGGTAATAATGGACCACATTTAGTGCTTTATAGATAAAATTACCACTATATGTATTCCCTTAACTAGTTTGATGATAAAATGTGTTATAAATAAGTGTAATGATGACTATTATAAATAATTTTATAGTCTCATGAGATTTAGTATGATCCAAATAGTGATGATGCTTGCTTTTAATGGGAGGCCACTCATTATTTATGATACCACTTGAGAGTGGTCACTTAGTGAATTATTTTACCAAAATGATGATTATGGAAGATAAAAAAGGATTTATTACATTATTGGAACAATGATCAATGTAAAGAATTATTATTCAGATATTGAGAAATGCTTCACTGTGGTATTCCTTGAAGTCTAGAAATTGAGGCATTACCTATAACATTAACTAGTCTTCTTTCACTCTCTTAGAAAACTGATCCAAAAAATTCTCTATCATTCAATGTTGGCCAGGTGTTCTTCATGGTGGTTGGTGATCCTTGAAAGAGTTTGATATTCAGCTCATTCCATAGAAATTGGTAAAATACCAGTTATTGGAAAGCATCCTTATAGAATATAGCTTGAAAAAATGAAATCATTAGATTCCAAAACACTTGATGAAGAGATATTGCCTATTCAATAAGGCCCCTATATACAAGATATGTATTTTGATGGTTCATCTAAAAGGAAAACATTGAGGAGTAGAGAGGTCTGTAATCTCAACATATATGGGTTGGGAGTAATTGTCATTTAATAATCACCATGCTAGTCCCACATTACTCCATCCTATTGACTAAGGGGTGAATAAATAATGATGTAAAATATCAATCTCTCATTATAGGGATAAAGATGGTACTTAAGGTAGAAGTTAATCCCTTGAAGATAATGATATATTTTGAATCCTTCATCAAGAATTTTAAATACAACTATTACATTAAAAAAAGAAGAATCAACCCCCAGTCAGACTATTTCTATGTACTAATGGAAGAATTACAATTGGAGACAATATTTAATTGTATCTTGAAAAAAAATATTCTTAGAAGATACCCAAGAAAATGAAATTACTAATCTAGACGATCCATACCAAGATGAAAAATTCATCAGTATTAAACATCACTATATGGTCTCACCATTTTTTGAGCCATTACATAAGATATCAATGAGGATAGTCTTAACCACTAACCATATGATCCCACCACTTGGTGCATTAATGTAGTGGGGGACACTATTATCGTGAGAGAAGTTAACACAAGATCTTATGGTGGCCACCAGTCAATGTTGAATCATTCTCATCAAATCTATAGACATGTGTACTAATGTCTTGCTATGATGTTGGATTAAACAAGATTCACCAAAAAGTGATATTGGTAATAGGTACATTCCATTATCATTACATTCCTACTTTATTTATCAACACCCATAGTTTTTTCATATTTCCAAATAATATTGACCCTTTTCCATATGGGTAATGGATGTCGTTGGACCACATCATCCATCTAGAATCAAGAAGTTCAATTAAATTCTCACTATAACCAACTTCTTCTCTAATTAAGCCTCAACATTACTTCTCAATGAATTAGGGGCACAAAATATTGTTAGATTCTTGAATGAAAACATCATTACAAAATTTGGCATCCCTCTTCCCATACTGATAGACATCGAATCCAATCACTATCCTGCTAAGCTGTAGAAGCTATATCGGGAGTTCAATATCAAACCCATCCATTTAATATTCTATCATGAAGCTGATTTTGGAGAGATAGAATCCTTCAATAAGACCTATCAAATATACTCCAACATATGGTAGATAGGGATAAAATGTCTTATCTTGACAATATTATGTATTCATTGGTGGATTATCGGACTACGACATGAAATTCAATTCATGTGGCCCAATTGAAAATTTTAAATGGTATAGAGGTGAACCTAATAGTTGATTATGAATTTCAATCTATCTTTATTTCAATATATGACTAGATCTAAAAGGATAAAGATCCTCAGAAATGTCTTGATGAACTGGACCAACTGGATGAGACAATATTGAATACCTTAAATCATGTTGAAGTCACCAAAACCAGATTTTATAGATAATAGTTTTTCCCTTGGAACATTCCTTATGAGAGAAATGGTGTTGTTACAAAGGACTCGGGTGATAGATAAAAATAAACCACCAACATTGAATCCAATGTTGGTATAACTTCACACCGTACATAATTTTTACAACAATGGAGCTTATTATTTGATCTATATGGATGGA
The DNA here is from genome assembly GCA_963277665.1 of Viscum album. Lineage (NCBI taxonomy): Eukaryota > Viridiplantae > Streptophyta > Magnoliopsida > Santalales > Viscaceae > Viscum > Viscum album. The sequence goes on from OY728139.1 coordinate 1,178,891,092, forward strand.
AAGATTACCACAACCCCAAAAAGAAGAAGGTTTTGATAATTTTTTTATAAAATAAAATGAAACATTTCTTTTCAACATGATGTTATACAATATGGTTTGGAATGTCTCAAATATGTAAATTTAAATTTAATATTATGTCTTTGCCTCATGACCTGTGAAACATGAAATTAGCCTCATTATCACAATACTATAAACTATATAACACCAAAGGCCTCCCCACATGATGTTAATCTACGAATCATCATCCTCCAAACCCCACGATATTAAACTTAGTAGGTAATTTCATCATTGTATGATGATTAACTACACAACATCACTCATCCTTATTGTACGACATTAAGCTTCATGGTAAACATCATTGGAAGATGATGTTAAACTATAGTTCTTCCCAATGTAACAAATATGGGATGTTTCCTAACAACAATATGAGACGATGATATCCTATCAAAAGATGAAATCTGCTGAAAAAATATTTCTACCATCTCAATTTTTAGAACAATACATGGAATGATTATCATCATTATGGGATATGTTGCAATGCCCTGGTCCATCATCCACGATCCACCCTCATGATCAAATTTTCATGAAATGTTTTCTCATATGGTATCATGAACATGGACCCTATGAAATATTTCATGAGTGTTTGTGTGGAAAAGAGTCCCACTTGGTCCTCTATTAATTTCATTTCATCACCTATTAGCCATAAAATCCCTATTAAGATATTTTTACCACATCATGGCTTATGTTATACAACAATAAGTTACAAAATTACCCGATCAAAATTATAATATGACTCATGTGAACTATTATGAGATGATTAAAAAAATAATTCATTTAACAAAAAATAATAAATGGTATACTTACCCCATACCATAAATAAAATGTTTCCCATGACATTCATTGGATGCATCAATATCCTCTCCATAGTGAAGGGCCCTATTTCCAGAATCGATCTTATACACTAAAATATACCATGAACTGTGTATAGAGTGATTATCATCATAATTTGATATGTAGAAACACCTGATTCTCTAATTAAGGGTCCATCCAAAATAAATTACATTTCATCCCTATTAATAGAGAATCCTATCATTGGGATCCTCTTTCATATCTACATATGTATTGATTCCTATCAAATTAGGATTCATAGGAATTCATATCTTCTTTATCGTATCGTAGACACACTTTACAAATAAAGAATATCATTCCCTGTATAATATCTAAATATATATTGGGAACTCTATACTCCACATCCAATTTCAGGTATGAATGTTTCTCTCATACTCAGACATATTTTATCTACCTCACATACTATTTTTCTGGAAAAACATCAGATATAAACACTATTTATTCATCCATTGGTTATAAGATTTCAATATATTTAGAAAACAATTGTGTTGACTATCCATTATACACCTTATTCGGCTTTAAATAAATCTTCCACCAAAAAGGGCATGCCCACTAGAAGAAAATTTGATCAAAGGAAAAACTTCTTCTATCTCCATAATAACAAATAATATTATGAAAGATATTACTTTCAAACATAATTTGAGGCCAATCAAGGAATTTTTTCTCCATTTTAATTTTACACATTTGACAACCAAAAGAATAATGGTTTATGTTTTTTATTTTCACATCAGAGGCATGTTATAATATCTTCACCTGATGAGATTTTTATCATTAATGGTTTCCCTGACATATTTTCCAAGCCATATGACTTAAAACTGAAAGATGCCATTTAATCCTAATCTCATGAAATTAAACTGTCTAAAAATTTCATCATCATATTATGTTAAATTGTAGTCTTATTCTATGTATCAATAATAGGATTTATTGGTATTAAATCTCTATAATACTCATGTCACAAACATGAGAGGCCTTTTATATGGTAATTTCCTAAATTCTTGAATAACATCTATAGGGTATCTTTCATTATTTTTCATGATAGGACACCAATATACATACCACATTAAATTAAATTTCATGGATAATGTTCTAATCAGAAGACATAATTTTCATAATTTTTAAGAACTACATTTTTATTGATTCATATTATCATAGGATACATAGTGATGTTTTAGTATCCAATTTTGGGTCAAGAAAAAACATTACAATTTCTGTCAACCCTAGTATGGGTCATAAATGTTTATATAATATTTTCCTAAGAAAAAAATATTACTTGATTATCACGCCAATGTGATACCTAATGAAACCCAAATTCGACATCCTTTTCCATCCTTAATTTTAATAATTCCACCCATATTCATTTTCACAAGCCAGATCTACATAAGGGAGTCCATTGTGGGTTCATTCCCCATTCACATGATCATATTCCAAAAATATCTCTCTACCCATTAAAATTCAACCAGTGTGTGGAATATACCCAAAACAAATTATGTCTTAATTCAATCTCTGATTATATACACATCAATCATTAAACCCCATGTATTGGTCATAGCCTAAAAACCCTCTTTCATGCGTATGGGTCATACTAGCATGATAAAAATGCTTATACCAATTATTGGATAAATTTGATATGAATTTATACTTCCATATTCATTTAAATTCCTTACCCAAACTAGAATTTTTATCTGGGGATGTCCAAATCTCTATAATCATTATTTTTACATTAGATATGTATGTTCAATTTCTTGAGGACACCATTGTTAGACTATGAATTGATATTCCCTAGTTAAATTTTCCCAAATCACCCTAAACAATCTCTCTCGAAGGAATGAAAATATGTCCTCTAGGAAGGCCTCTTCAATCTACATAAGCCCCAATAGTGATTTTATAAAATTTCACTATTTTTTAGAAAACCACACATTGTATCTTTCAAATCATCCTCTTTCTAGCATGAAGATGGTGGGATATTATTTATAAAATCAATATAGTATAGCTAAATATTAATCTATCCCTCAAAGATAAAAAAAATTAAATATAGCCCCCAAAATCCATGCCAAAATATGATAATCTATAAGTTCTATATCTTGGTAGTATTTCATTAAAATATACTATAATAATTCATACAATCCAACTTAATCATAGAGTAGTTTTTTATTCATTTATTTATCCAATACAGATGCTCCCTCTATTCTTAGGCATGTTTCCATCACAAAACATCCTTTTTAATAAGAAATTTGGATCGTCAAAAACAACCTGAAAATTGGTAAAGGGATGTAATATTCCAAGGGACCCATTTTGTGTTGATTGTTCATAATCAAACCATGTTGGGTTATCATAAATTTCCAAAATAAAAGAAAATGGATTGTAATCTAATGTTATTTTCATTATTTGAATAGAAATCTTCTTCCTATATATTCTTTAAAAAAATTTCTCTGGAAATAGACACTCAATCATTTTCTATGGGTACACATCGATAACTTATATCAAATAATTATTTAGATTTGTAAATCACAAAACATTTACACAAAAATTCCCCTTCATATGTTCGAATAAAATTGGGAAATCCTCATCCCACAAGACCAACTAATTTTATTAGACTATAATTGATGGTAAAATAAGATTATCCAAAAATTGATATTTTTAGTCTTTAATGAATATAAATTTCACACAAAATGAGACAAATTACTTTCAATGTTAAAAAACCATAAAATATCCCAAGGTAAAAGTCGATTCCCATCTCACTAGACCAATCATTTCCATGAATTAGACAAAAAACTATAAAATAAAAAAAGGCACAAAACATGTTATGTAGAAAATCCAAAAAGTGAGCTCCAAGAAAAAGTTGAGTCATTCCGGATAAGTCCACATTGTAGTGGACATTGGAAAAAGTTTGGGTGAAAATAGAAAAGACGTAATGTATGTAGGGTTTTCTATATAACCGAACAAATAGTCCAAACTATTCCCACTGAGTCCCTTAATTCAAGGATTAAATAGTTAATTACATGATATTTTATCCAAGTGATTTGGAAGTAGTATTTCGATGATGATATTTACATATGTATCCATCTATTATCAATAATCTGTAATACCTAATTTTAACAAGGTTATATTGGTTATTATTGATATTTTTATCCACTGATAAAATAATTAAGGTTATTTGAGATATTATATTTCAAATAATTGTAGGTTAAGATTGAAATTCATTGGAGGCTAAGATAAAGGATACATACTTGAGGTTGAAAAGGTATTCATATATATATTTAATGGGAATAAAGGAGAAATATCTACATCTTGGATTCTCTCTTTTGGTACATAAAGAAATGGGAAAACAATAAAATGATTACAATGAAAATTAAACTTCTTTATATAGATGTTTCCCTATCACCTGCTCTGATCGATTAAGAGCCTTGAAAAGATTTATTCTCTACCTATATTTCACTTCATATAATGTCCAAATATGTTTAATTGAGTAGCTTTCCTATTATTCTTTCTATTTTATGGCTACAAGTCATGTAGTTGTAGATGATAACCACTATTTATTCTATCTATGTGAGCCTTTTTTTCTCAGAACGTCGCATTTGTTGAAACCATTCAATCATAACATTGTTATTCTTCATAAACAAATTAATGTATATTATTATAATACACACTTTAATATTATCCATGATGATTGGAATGATTAAACTGGATTAGATTGCACACACTAATTACAAACTCCTCTTGAGAGATGAAAACATTATGGATTAGGATTTGATTGTACTAGTAATCATACTATATTTTTATAAAACTAGGGATAAGCTGATTAATTATGTTAATATTATCATCAATATTCACTAAATTAATCTTCATGATGATAATTTAATTTTTTTTCCAAGATCATTTATGGAAATCTTGATGATCAAAAGTTGTGTTGTGATCATGAACCTATCTATCCTCTACTACATGTATATAATTCGAGTTCAAATTTTTTATTGACAAGATCTTAATAAATTCCAACACTATAATGATTATGTAAAAACATCCACCACTAGCTTAAACTTAGGAACTATGATGATGTGATTGGAAATGATTATGGTAATGCCCAATAATTATTCACTAGGAAAGGAGTTGGTAGGGTTTGCAATAGTACAAGCTTAAAATGTTGGATCTGCACCACTACCATAATAATTTAAACTTTAGGAAAAATCTCCCATGGTGTTTGTATATCCTTAAAAACAATTTTACTCAAGCAGTGACTATTAAATAAATTTTTTCAAGAATTGAATTTAGAGAATCCAATTGTTTATTCACTATTTCGACTACCCTGACCAACACCCCATTTAGAGAGTTTTTTTAACCCACATACTGGGATAACCCCATAACATGTTAGAAATAAATTTTATAATAGTTAATGAATTTTTATTTCTATAATAATGATATATATTCGTCACCCATAATTAAATTAGGATGACCGGGTGTGATTAATTTTTAGTCTTGGTAATGGGTAATGATGCAACCCGTTATGGAATTTGAATTGTTGTGAAATCTTATAAGTAGAATAAATCCAAAAAATGGTCAACCTATCTACCCTATCATACATTATTCCATTATAGAATGAGACATTGTATATTTATTCATCTAAATAACATATATAAACATCTACCACCACTTATGAAGGTGATGGATAAAGAATGAATGTAACGTGGGAGATATTTTTGAAAAATAAATATAATTGTCTCATCCGAGAGATTCTACTCTAATGATAGAAATGTTGAAAAACAATGGATAATATGTGGATAGACGGATTTTTTTAGTATAATGATATTTGTAACATTTACCTTTTTCTTCCACACTTCCTTTTAAAAATTGGAATAGTAAAAAATGGTGATTCATAGATCATTCATTATACATATACCCTAGTATGTTGAATGAACTCAATAGAGTGGGTACATTGTGATTGATATGATTTCCTTACACTATAAGGACTCCATCACCAAGGTGTATACCCTAACACTAGAATAAGAATAAAGATATGGGAAGAACCATCCTCTAAAAAACATGGGGTAAATCCATTCTTACCAAAGTCTTGAGAAAATTCCTTCATGATTCGGAATCCCCATGTAGTGTGTCAGACAGTCTTAAGGGTGGCCTAATATGAACTCATAACACCATGTGATTGTTGCTCCGGGTGGGTCCTAGTACGTCAAACCTTCATCCTCAGGACACTATCTTGACAAAAACATATTTATAAAATCACTAATGGGAAGAAGATATTGAGTAAGAGTGGGATGAAACAAAAGATTCTTTTTCATAATCAATAATCTCTTTTTAATGGAGGAACATGTTCAATATCATCAATGGTTTTTAATGCAAGATGATATTCATCATTTATGTTACAAATAATGTCAAATACATTTAATTGGAAACTATACTACAAGATGGTCTGGAATTCAGCAAACCATAAGTGGGAAGAGTTAATGCTCGGACACCAATGGATGATCAATTTCGGTATCATATCAGTTGGTGGAGAAACTATGAACATAAAATATCATGATTCCTAATACAATATAATAGCCTCTATACAAGAGGGAATTTATATAAAATTCTAGAACAATAATAATTACAATTCCAATTACTAGGAAAAAAACTCTATAGACCAAATGTACAATATGTATCTCCATCCTCCATTTGGATCCCCTCGTGAGAGTTTGAAAATGGATTGATAATCTGTAATAGATAATTGTAATGATTTTTGATGATTATGATGGTTACTCTGTGTCCATGATTATCAATTTATAAAGAAAACCAACTTTTGACTCAGCTCATAAATAATGTCTATCTTATAGGAAATTTACACTTGGAGATGATCTGATGGCGCCTTAAACCAATTCATTGGAATATTTTGATCATCAAACAAAATGAAGGAATAATATTAATGTCCAATGTTTTATAGTAGTAATTTTATAGAAAATGGGTAATTCCAAAGCTCTGATGAAAATGGACTCTTCATAATACCATCTTGAGGAATGATTTCAGGTCAAATTCTACATTCAACATTATCAATAATAGAATTTATTATCATGATTATAGTGAAAATGGATGAATCGAGAGTTTATTTTACAATATCTATTTAATATATGATTCAAGATCACCGAAATCATGTGAGGTTCATTAAATGATGACAATGTAAACTATGATCACATAGCTTGATAGGCAGTGTGTGACGAGGTCGATTTTTGGGACATTTAGTGCATGAGGTGCTTTGATGGGAAACCATCTATTCAGTATGAGAACAATTGTTTCACTATGCGTGATAGTCGAAATAACATTTAGAGGTGAAGAATTTGAGTTTAGGGAAAATTCATCTATGAAAGATATTTCAACAAGGGTTAAGCAAGATTGTTATTGTTTAAAAATTGATTGGTTAAAAAATAGGCTCAATAAATGAAAAATGAGTTTCCCCCCATTTTATAAGTGTGAAAATAATTTTGGGTTAACATTAATAGTGAAAAAGGATTCAAAATAGGACCATTTTCTTCATCATAATCACCTCCTATGTCTCATAATCAGAACTCATTATATTGGAGGAATTTATTGTGTCTTAAAAACTTAACATGAATGAAGATAATGAATCCATGAATTTATATTTAATAAAATACACATGGATATGAGTTTAATTTTTTTAAAGACATCCAAGAAGAAAAAGTTTGTCTAAGGATCACATAACGAACTACACAATGAAGAATGATGCTTTGCAAGGTGTCCTAGGAATGAAATCCATATATGAGAGATGACTTCATCCATGGGTGTGGACTATGTTTTCCTCCCCCCATAAATGAAAAATTAGTTTGTGGGTGGGGATGGAGGTTTCTATTCCCCAAAAATGATGAATTTTTGATAGGGGTCGATGGGGTTTCCCCCCCCCCCGCAAAGAAAGGAGTAAATTGTGGGTGAGGGGGTTATTTTCTATTACATGTGAATGAGATCCCTATTTTTCACCATGGGTGATTGACTATCCAAGTTAATGGGTACCTTCATTCCTATATAAAATCTCCAAGAGTTATACATAGAACAAAATGAATGAAAAATTGGAAGAAAGTGTGAGAGACATAGATTTCAAGTAGATGACCCTACTACATAACTCTATAGTAGAAAATGAATTCACCCAAAAATTCACCTACAAAAAACCCATTACAAACATTATTACATTAATTATAAGAGGATTTCCTCTTTGTGGACCATCATTTAGAATTGTAAGAATCTATATTATGGGATCCCTTCCAATAGAGAAAGATGTTGCTCAATATGAAATCGATCCCTCATAAAAAGATGCTACATTAGAGGAACACAGACCTATATAAGAAGAAGCTTCCTAAGAAAAACTGGGAAACACATAGAAATGTTCTACATGGAATGAACACACATATAAATAAGAATGATATGTGAAGAAAAAATCATCCAACGTGGTCATATGCTATGAATAATGGTGTATATTAGGGTGTATAAATTTCCCACTCTGATTTCTCTCCTCTAGCATTCCATTATACCCCACATAGATACCTTCGAAAACCATTTTAATGGTATTCAAAAAATCCCCCTCCCAAATCCACCAGATATATTTGGAAACAATAGTGTGTCCCCTTGAGCATACATACCCATGGTAAATAGGGTTCCATTTGTATCAAAAAATAAAAAAAGAGGATCCTACGAATGTTCTTAAGCTTAAATTACCATGCTAATGAGGGTCCCAACCACACATATAGTGCAAAATGCTCCATCAGGATGGGAATCTACATCTCCAGACTATAGGACCGTCCTCTTCTTCAATTCCACTTATTGAATCAGGATGAAGGGAAATCAAGGTAAGGGTATCTTCCATGGAGTAATCCCCGATCATTTCTTAATGGAGGTGATGCTACTGCTCCTTTACATCAAATCAGAATTCATAACCAAGAGAGGGGATGGTCACTTCAATGCCCACTATCTCTCCCTTTTTCCATGGGATACCTAAATAAGAGGGGAATTTCATAGGATATGAAAAAATAGGTTATTACTTCTTAATATCTCCCTTTCCATCTTCTTTTAGGTTCTGACCTGGTCAACCAATTGAAAAAAGAAGATTGGGATGTTTCTAAATCAAACACACTCCATGTTTCTCACATTAAAAATGATGAAAATTGTATTATAGGTTATTAGAGTTAATGAAATATAAACGATTCCAACCTATATGTGAATCCTCCCACGTATAAGCCCCATAAAAACCGCCAAATCCCCATGAGTCAATACTTTCCTCATGGTTCAAAAAACACAGGTACCCTCAATAGTATAATCCCTATCCAATCCTCCAAATCACATGGATTCTATTCATTCCTCATAAATCTAGAATAAAGGTTCTCTAACATATAACAATCCCCAAAACAATATCACCATGCCACCTCAGATGTCTATTTTCCCAATGAAGCAATTTAAGGGTTTCCAACATTGTATAATACCTATAATCATGTCACCATTGCCTCAAAGGGCTAGACTCCCTTTGAGAAATACTGTCTAATGGACATATTACAGGTAAAGAAATAACATGGGCCTCCTCTTTTAGTATAATCCCCAAACCAATTTTGAAATACATGGGATTTGATTCCTAACTAATTGGGGTACTTAAGAAGCCTCATTAATGTCCAAACCCAACACCTGAATTCACCCATATGTTATTTGAAGTGAATCCTTGGTCGGTCATATTCAAAAATGAGGGCTATAATATTTCCATATCAATTTAAATAATTATCCTATTTGGTCCATATTCCCTATAAAATAATTCCCCCAACTTGGAGACTATATCCTTTGAAGATCCCAAAGGTCGTGTTGGCATAAGTCACACACCAGATTTGAGTAGGCATGTTATTATTAGATTTCCTAGTCCTATGATGTTAGATAGAACACTTTGGTCCTTATCACAAGACCATAAATGGAATGTTGAGTCATGTTATTTGGAACCTAACAATGTGGGTTCTGATTCAATTCACAAGGATACACAGGAATACGATCTTCGGGCTCTAATCCTAACATTAAAACAACTCTAATTTACTTGGATGATGATAAAATCTATAGCAACAAACTATGTGTCTTAATACTTGCATCAAAATAATAAACAACACAAGGATATCTGGTCCATAGGTACAATATATAGATAACCTCAAATACATACCAATCCCTAAATTGATGGAGAACCTTAGATATATAATGATGATTCCAAATTCATTATTCAAAATTATTTATTGTTAATTCATTCATGACCCATAGCATGAATGGGAATGAACAAACTATTCATAGACATTTATAAAATAAAATATATCACAGTGTCATAGAATATGAAATAAATCCACCTAAAAGAGTGGGATGATACCAACCTTCCCTCTTCTCGAATAATGTGATTTCTTAAGTATCGTTGTCCATGATACCAAATTAGAATATGACTTTTTAATGTATTTCCAAGGGCCATCATAGACATGAGGACCATAGGGTATTTCTAGTTAAACAAAAACAACCTATTGAAGATAGTTTGGAAATTATGATCATGATGTGAGTGATTGTACAAGATTCAAACCCGACATAATCAATCAAACAAGACCATCTAACTTCTATTTAAAAATGGTGAACCTAACTTGAAACCACATCCAAGTTGACTGCATCACCTTAATGTCATGCCCCTTTCACATCAATAAAAAATGACTATCGTTGAAAAACAATTAATTACCAATGGGTTAATTTATAAATATTATAAATTGATGACATTTTATTTTTTGTGTTTTTCACTTATATTTAATGAAATTTTCTACAAAAATATCTTTCATCCAAACAGTGTCTGACCAATTTATGAAGATGTACATATCAACCACTAAAAAAGATATTCCCAAAGAAAACTGAGGATGTCATGACCTACACAGTGTCTTCAATTCTGGATTTCAAATGTGTTTTTAAGAGAGTACCACCAAAACTATACTCTCCCAAACACAGAGGAAGCTCAATTCAAGCATGTAAATCACACTTGTCAAATGTAGTGGAAGTATAAAGGTTGATGAAAATTCCATATCACTCATATCAAGCACATACATCAAATATGGAAGCATTCAATGAGAAGATGAATATTCATTCATACACATATCAATACATTCTGCCAAATATGGTGGTACAAAAAAACATATGTGAATCCCTTATCACACATATTAAGAACTCCAGTAAAATACAAAGACACATAATGAGAAGATGAAAAAACATTATAACTTATAACAGGATCACCGATAAAATATTGTGGAAAACAATGAACAGATAAAAAACCATTATACTATAAATCATACCATTAATACAAATATATTAGAAACCACTATGCATATAAAAATCCATGTTTACAAAAATCAAGCCTATTAGTCATATATGGTGTGAAATGGAGAAAATAGTGGACATACCTCGGCTACGAAACCGGAGAAGAATCATGTTTTTTCCCCAAAACCTAAATAGGTGTATGTCCCCATTCATGGAAAGGATGTCTTACAACATGCACTAAGACAGATGTAAGGCCATGCAAAAATTCACTTCCACATCATGTAAACATTCCAAAAATGTAATATCATCAATGAAAATCAATAGGATTCATGCCCCTGATTCGACATCCTCATGTAGGGTGTCTCATTTGTACAATAGGTGGGTAACTCTAGAGTAGAAAAGAATTCCTCCATGATACAATTCGATCGATATGGAGAGATCACCTCCAAATGAATTCCATAAAATCCCTACCTATAGGAAAAAGATCAACGAACAAAAAATTCAACTCTTTAATGGATAAAATATGTAAATAACCTCATATTATGAGGTTATTATTAAGACTAGTTCAGTCATTTTTGACACAATACCAATTATAGGTCACATTATTTTCTAATCATAAAATCGTATAAAGAAACAATCATTCTATAAATCACATACGAATCATTTCTGTGATAAAACAATTTACACTAGCCCCATGGCTTGTGAAAAAAACCAAGAAGATCCCTTGTTGGGATAAAAAAGTATAGTAATATTTATAAGAATTACATAAAATTATGAGAAGACAATTGGTCAAGGATAATACACCCATAATATTTTTCCACCATCTAATTCTCAATTCAACATTCGAGATGTAATTTTGGAAGAGTCCATATATAACATCCCTATGAATCTAGGGAAAACTATCTACCACTAGAAGGTGATATTTTTCTTTATAATGGGTATAAAGACCATGCTATATTATTGGGAATTCATCATTATAGAATTGACATGGAATCCCTTATGGTTACATGGAACCAAGATTAAATAATAATTGGAATGATTTATAATTATAATTCCGTAATTCATATAATCAATTATGTCCACTAATCATAGATGTGATGTTTGAGGATCACATATGTGGGTGGAGTGAATATGAAACACTTCATTTCACCTCACTCCCCAGCCATGAAAATTTACCAGAGGAGAGATCCGGTACTTTCATTACTCATGGGAGGCTTCCAAAAAATTCCCCCACTTACTAAATTTTGAACCCTAAAAAAGAATCAACCCTCAATTAGTCTCAAAATCATCATTCATAATGATAGTAAGAAAATTATAAACACCTAAACTAAAAAAACAAATACATTAATTAGAATTCTCAATTATGAGAATAAAATAATAAATCACTAATGATGTCCACAGAAGTGGTCGATTCATGTGAAGATAATTCATTTCACCCAGATAATGCTTGAATAAGGATTCACAATAGGAAGAGAGTATTTTTAGTAGTAGTAGCCTCTATGGAAAGAGATAATCCCCATCTTAAAGGTCAATGCGACTTGTTAATCCAAATAACTCATTTAAAGATATAAGAATCCACCAAAGGAATAATCATAGAGGAAATGGATAAACCCCATCCTATAAGGATGAAGGTATTTTTACCCCTACCTCATTATGAACTTGAAGCAGCATTTTCCCAAATTTTATAAACATAAGAAATGAGGACTCTCCATTCATCCCATCTTGTGGCTCATGCATCTCAGAAGGGACACATATGAAACGGTATTGTGGTCATTTTGTATAAGTCACACTTCACCAAGATATTTTACAGGCTCCAAGAATGGAGTTAGGTGGTCCACCAAAGTGAAATAATCCTCCTCTAATTCAATATCCAATATGACATCTGCAATACTTTATGCATTGGTGAACATTGTGGGATTTAATCAGATGGATGATTCAAGAGAATACACCCAAAAATATAATAAATGAAATGATGGACCCCCTAGAAGATGATCCACACTAACATAAATTAATATGGTTTTTATGACAAGAACCAAATAATATTCTATAAATATGGGGATTCCCTCAACCATTGTATTACTTCCTCCCCAATAAGACTCAACCAATGAAAATGGTTAAGTAAATGTTGCATAAAATCCACCAAAAGAAGATGATAAAACCCTCAAACATAAAAACGAAAATCACTTGGAATTATGATGTGGTGATATAGTTGAGAAGACTCAACAAAAACCTACTCTAAGGATAAATTCAAATATAAAATGATCATGGGTAAAAGCCTCAACCTACACTTCAATACAATGTAGCCCATCAATGATGATTATATCCAGTTACTAATATAGAGATATGAGATCTGCTCAACCCTATGTCAAGGCCATCAATTTAGCTAGACCTGATCATGAATTGATATAATTAATTCCATACACTAAGTAAAAAAAAAAATTGATTCAAGAAAACCCTCAAAATATGTCCCCTCTCATAAGTAATCTAAAAATATTTATAGAGGTAGCGAGGCATGCCCTACCTATCAGTACCCCTATTTAGGAAAATATTCAACCAAAAATTCATCAAGGGATTATCAATATCATAAAACCATTAGAAGCTTGATTATATGTTTTTGAGGAGTTTCATGCACATGTACATCCATAAAATTTTTACCCAAAATGGGTGACTAGAATCCACCCCCCCTAATTTTTTTAGAGTCCTATGTTTCCCATATTTAATGGATTACGAGATTCGTAATAGAATATGACATAATGTTTTCTCTATTGTGATCTCATGATGGTAACCACTATGAAAAAACAAGTAGTGAATTATCACTTTTTTTGAACACCCTAAAAGGGACTGCCTTTTTATAGTTTACCATTTTTCCATCTTTATCCATAAAAATATGGAAAGACCTTGAAATGAAGTTTTTCTTATAAATAAGATCAAGGATGCATAAGATAGTAATCAATGACATCTCGAACTGATTTTATTTAGATAATTATAGGGTCTAGGATTATATTTTCATATGGAATGAGATGAACTACTCCTTAATCCTTTAACTTTCACTAGAAGAATTTATTTCTATCTATATAGGGAATCATCAGGATGAATTTTGAGTGCTATTCATCCCATCTATATAGTTGGGATAGTTTGAAGAGATCAATTGAGTTTATAAAAGCATGTATGACTACATAAAAAGAAGAAACTTCATGTCCCAAATGACTTCATCATCCCCTAGTAAGTGAATAAAATGGTCCAGGATACAACCACAACACATTATCCATCATCTATGCCTACTCTAACTCCAAAATTCACACCAAATCATGTGGAACACCCTGATCATCAACCAAATCCTCCAACCAATCTTGTTGGGAATATGGTCCAAGGAGAAATTAATTCAAGTAAATATTTGATAATTTTTATTCATTATGCAATGAAAAAGTATTTGGTTACATCATAGAAGTGATGGAAAATGACATAAATGTTTCTTCCGAATCCCAAGAGGCCCAATTAGGTAGGAATCGATGATCAAAAAATTATTATTCCTTTTACAGAATATAAAGGAACACATTTAAGGAATAATTCATACTCATATACGTAAAAAATGGTAGAATATGGGCATCTGAAGTTAGGGGAACCACAAGAACAAGTAGAATATTTTTTTCTACCTACCATAAGGAAGGATGTGATTGAATAAAAGATTATATTAAAAGGGAGTAGAAGTATATGATTGGGTGAAATAAATTATCAATTGAACTCATTCTATCATCTGAGGATAGTTGAGACAACCATTTATGCCCCTAGACACTTTTATTACAAACAAAACCATGTACATAAACACCACAGTCCTTCATAAATCAGCCTTTCAGGACATTATTTTACAAGAAGGGTTGAGTGGAAACACAATAATAATAACCTGAAATAAGGAAAAGATAGACATTGAATATCTTGGACATTATGAATCTGTTCATGAAATAAAGAGTTCCACCCATCCAAATAGTACTAGAAGAAATGTTAATCTTGATAAAATCCTCAACGGATGATGAATTAGTCATCAAATCCATTAATGAAATTAATTAAATGGGTTAATTAAATGATGATGAGTATGGATTTAAACTCAAGTTCTCTACAAAAAATTGAGAAACCAGATAATGGCGTAGCTATATTTCAGGTAATATGGGCTGATGTAGTTGTGGAAGAAGTCATAATACTCATAAGTTCCACACTATAACTCAAAGTGATATGAAAAAACAAAGAAGATCACTTTGGGTATTTCAAGAATTTTATGGTGACACCCATGAAAATGCCAAAAATATTCCATAATCCCATCATCATGGAGCATCAATTAGAAGAGGAAAATGTTTCTGATCACTATCACGGGGAAGGTAGACATATTCAGTCCAACTCATAAAAGAATATGACGACATAAAAAATCCTATTTTGAGGGATTATCCATCTATAACTAGTTCTAAATACCCTAAACAATATATGAAACATAGTATACATTATAGTTATTAAATGAATCTATCATAGTAAAATGTCATTTTGACAACATTATCCATGCTACCAATTATATTATCAACCATGGATCCCTAAATTTTATCAAAAGACTCCAGAGAATAACTTGTAGGTAATTTTATAATCCTTAAGATTTTGAAGATTAGATCATCGATGTGGAGGTATAAGAGATGGAGATAAATAATAATTAATTTAATTTAGCTCTCTCATTTATTGATGAAGTTAACTAGGAAATTATATAGGGGCATATCAGACCCCTATACATATCTCGAATGTTAAATGGTATCGATGACCAATATGCTTTCATTGATAGTGGCTCAATTTTTATTCACACTATAATATGGATACTTTATTACCTTGGATACAATGAGATTAACCAATCAACTACCTTGAGAAATATATAGCGGTATGAAAAAGAGGGAGAAAATTTACTATGGAAAAATAAATCTCAGGTATTCATTTAGAGATCTCGTATCCATCACAATATCTCTAGTTGTTCGATAAGACACATCCTTCAATGTTTTTCTGTAAAGTACTTTGTTGCATAAACTCAAGTAAATTCCTTCATCATACCATCAATGCGTCAAATATTTCATCAATGGTGAAATTAGGGTGTTTCATGATTATAAATAACCATTCTAATAATGTAAATCATTTTATATCAATGCAATATTATATTAATAAGATGGGAAGAAACCTATTGTTGATAGTTTTACTTGGGTCAGTTTCCCAAACTGTCTGAAAATGACCCTGGACAACCCTATAAAACTTCAAGTTGAAGAGTATATATCACCATCAATCATGTCTAGCATATGAGTCCAAATTTTAATACACATTTGACAATCTCCCTGATATTGATCATGAAAACTGAGTCTATAAATGCTAAAATGGATAATAACACTTGATATAGTAGAAATATTTTGGATAAAAATTACCTATGTCCATCTCATATGTTTCTAAAGGTCGCTCCTTCTTCACTGAAGTAGGGAGAATTCATCATGTCACCTTGCTAATGTAATTAAATAGTACCACATACCCTAATTTATCCCCTGAATTTCCATATAGACCCCACATCATCAGTTGGGTTTGAGAAAGCTACTTGATATTCCTGATTTCAAAATATTGACTACACTTATAACACTGAAGAAAAACCATCATCACATAATTCTCCTATGCATGATGTAGAAGAGCAATATCGAAAATAAGAAGATGATAAAAATGAGGAGTCCCTCTAGGATTCCACTACAACATTTGAGGATGGTTTCTCAACTAATATTGATTAAAATAGAGATATAAATTTGGGTATCAAAAAGGACAAAAATACCCCTTTGATAAGTTTGGCCACATATTCAATATGATAAGATATGTATACCTCATTTACAAATAAAAATTGGGATGTGTTCAATGGTAAGTATCTATATATTTCAAGGATAAATCCATAGGTGACCTTTCATTACTTTCGAAATAAGAGGACCACATGGGCTATAACCATGTATCCCTGAGGACACATATAACTCATTCCACCAAACTTGATGTTGAAATTTTCAATATTATCAATGAAATCATCATTTGGGAGGAAAATATC
Organism: Viscum album; assembly: GCA_963277665.1. NCBI lineage: Eukaryota > Viridiplantae > Streptophyta > Magnoliopsida > Santalales > Viscaceae > Viscum > Viscum album. Next base: position 1,178,908,382 of record OY728139.1, read on the forward strand.
CACAATGTCTATAAAATATTTATCCTCAAAAGAATAATAATGTAAAAATTAGAGTCTTTATTGATTTTAGATATCTTATTCGAAACTGTCCAAAAGATTGAATTCCATCAAAATCACAGAGTTACTAATTGATTCAGTGGATATATATATATATATATATATCTTTATAATGGTCGGGTATTCAATGGTATACTAATATCTTAATGTCCTGAGAAAATGAATAATCCACTTCATTCAGGACCTGAGGGAGTATTTTACTATTAGGTAATTCCCTTTTCCATGAAGAATTATATCTCTACATGCCAACGTTCCATGTGTCTCATTTTGAAACCCATCCTGAGTAAGTTTTTCGAATTATTAATTGATGATATATTGGTAATGTATTGAAAAGGATCTGACCACTTTGATTATCATGAAATAATATTCAACAAACTACGACAACCCATCCTAAAAATGAACCTTTCGAAATGTTATGTTGTTATTACCTAAGTGAAATTTCTCAGAATCACTCTACACCATCTCAACATAGTATTCGACTGTTAGTAAAAATTATTTATCAGTATCATGTAACCTCCATAAAACCACATTTATTTGAGATGACTTTAAGGACACTTGGACTACATTGATTACTTTATAGCTAACCTTGTAGGTATATGTATTCCCATCACTAATTTGATGAAGAAAGTTCATCGATATTAGTGGAAAAATTATAATTAGAAATCATTTTTTTGTCTCAATAGATATATTCTGAGTCCACCAGTGCTGATTCCACCTATAAAAGTTTGCCACTTATTTTTTAAGTGGAAGCCTTTGAGGAGTCGCTAGATTCTTACCACACAAAAAATAATGACATCATGAGTGAAATAAGCTATTATTTTATCAGTCTAACCTTGGTTGATGAGGAGACTAATTATTTAAATATTAATAAAATATTCCTTGCACTGATGTTTTCAGTATAGAAAATAATGTATTACCTCTAGAATAAAGAGGTCAATATGGTCTCTCATATAAAACAACTCAATTATATTCTCTATTGCCCGTTGTTGTATGGGATTATGTCAAGGTTGGAAGTGATCATATAATAGTTTTATATTCATTTTATGTCTCATTAATTGATAAATGGAAATTCATTCTAAGACTACCTTACAAAACACCCCTCAGTTAAAATTATGTAATTCTATACTAAATTGCTCAATGGAGATATCTTCTCAATTTACGATGACTTTCAAATACGGTAGATGAGTTCTACTGGTGCATCTAAAATCCCAATTGGGAAAATGTTGGAGGAGACCAAGATCAACATTATTGGGTTAATATTCATTCTCATTTCCATAGAAATGGTAGTCTTACCCTATATATTCACACTATTAGAAGGGTAAGGAAAAATTAATATTGAGCTCTCATTATAGGGAGAGATATGGAGATATAGGTAAATGTAAATTAACTAAAGATAAATAGTGATAAATAATTTTTCATCAAGAAGGTAAATAATGATAATGAAAACCAAAAGGAATAGTAAATACCCCTGCTAGACTATGTCTAAGGAATAATGAAAAAATTCCCTTTGGATCTAACATTGAATTACGTTATGTACTCATAAAATTCATAGGTAGACATTCTTGAAAATGAATCCATGAATTTATAAGTCTTAGAATGGGATAAAATAGTCATCAGTATTGAACATATCATGATGGTTTCACTTTTTTTTTCAATCCATCACAAAAGAGTTTCATGGATTTAAAATTGGATCGATCCATATGGTCATACCACTTGGTGGATGATACACATCATGGAATTCCATTAAAATAAGGTACTCCCATTGTGAAGAGATGGTAAGGAGATAATAAAGTGGTGAGAAATTTATTTTATTATCTATGATAATACAAATAATTAAAAGGTCCTCTATAAGGAGGGCCTTTATGGGGTCCTTCACAGGTTCATTAATAGAGAGGTAACCACAACTATTGTGAATGATGTGAACATAGTTTCATGTGGCTCTCACAAGGCATTGATCATGATTTCCTATTAGATATGATGAATTGGTTACTATTGGCCCACTATGATTCTTTATTTCAATGAATTTAATGAAAATTTCTTTTAATTTCAGGTAAATTCATGCATTATTCTTCAACCACTAGAGCGACTGCATACTTGTAAATAATTATACCCATTTTCCCTTTAATAAATGGATTTCTTGGATCTATATAGTCCCATAATAGCCAAGTAGTTCAAGAACATTCTCATTATAATGAACATAATGTCCATGTGGGAAAACGGTGCACCTCCTAAATAATTATGGGCATGAAATATTGTCAACTTCACAAATTCCATCATCATTTCAATAATTATAATCCCTCATAAAATATTATGGGAAAATATAAATAATTTATATTATGTTGAGTTGGAGAACCAATATCCAGAGTATAATATCTAATCTAACTATTCATCATGTTACCATTAAGAGGGTGATGAAAATATAGAAGCATTAGAAAAGACCATATAAAATTTATTACAAAATTAAGAAGTCAAGGATAAAATGTATTGGATAGATATGCTTCTACAAGACATTTGGGATTATCATACTATGAGCTGCACTTCAATGAATGTGACCCCAAAATCATTTTTGTAAGAGAATGTGGTGTTCCATCCCATTGAGGTTCAAATTTCCTCACTCCTCATTTTCATATTGGTCCAGTCTTTTATAGATGAAATATAACAAAAAATATATTAGATGAAATGGTGAAACTAAATGAGAAGATATTGTATACCATGCATCATTTGTATGTAAACCGAAAATTGATTGCATGAGACTTTTAAAAAAATTTACCTCTGGTCATTCCTTATGGGAGAAATGATCTTGGTCTTTAGGAATCACATGATACCCATAAATAAAAATCCAATTTGTTACAAAAGTGGTAGGGACCTTATGTCATGAACAATGTTTTCTCAAATAGAAATTATTATATGATGTTGATGCATAAACATCTTTCCACAACCCCCCCCCCCCCCCCCACAACATTAGGTAACTAATGAAATATCTCATCTACTAACATGAGCCATTTCAATACCATATGTAATTAAACTACATGGTTTAAAAAACTGAAATAAAATGAGGATAAAATAATTATATTATCATACATTTTAGAATATGATCTACTACACAACACCAATATCCTCACAACATAATTTTAAATTACACATCATCATCATTATGGCACCACTATATTTAGTCATAAAGAACACATCCTTGTTATAAAATTATAATCAACACAATCCCACATGTACTTAACATAAATATTTAATCTAAAATGTATGTTTCTTTGAAACATGACATTAAACTATAGCCTTTCCCCATGTAATATAAATGGGAATATTTGGGTTGCAAATTTGAAGATTTTATGTCATAATAGGAGTGTAAATATCCTTTGACATCATTCTTCTAGAATTATGTGATTTATAACTACATATGGATTGATTCCCATCAGAATGGGATACAAAATAATTCTCATCTTTTATTCCTGGGGCATGCCCCATCAACAATTTTTCTCAAAATCATTTCTCATATGGTATCATTACATAGGCCCCTATTCCATATGTGTTGAGATTTTGAATGGTAATGGGTATCCCTTGGGATTATTTTCACATCATCTTATCACATATTTTCCAAAAAAACCCCTTTAATTCATTTTCACCCCATCATGGTTGAAGGTATAAAATGATAATTTACAAAATTAACACACAGGAAAATCATTATTTCACATATGACTAGGTATGAGAGGACTAAAATAAAAACATACACATAACACAATGATAAATGGTATAATTATTCCATAAAATAAATATGTGATTACCCTTGATATATATGGGATACCTCAATGTCCTCATTAGAGAGGAATCACCCATTTCATCCATCAGCCTTCCACAATAAAATATTCCAAAAACAACATGATGGTGGATTCCCATCACTATGGGAATTAAAGCGACAACTAATTCTATAATTATAGTTTTTACCACAAAAAATACATTCCCTCTCTTTGAATGGATTAAACTAACATATATAGTCTATTTCAAAACTTCTCATGGCTTGATACCTTTGCACACAAGATATTTAGCAGTACCAGAATCCTTTATTATAGCCCTGATGTAGTTTACAAATAAAAAATTTCCTACCCTTCATATGATTCAGATATATATATAGAACTCCTTACTATGAAACAATGTCATTGTTGAATGTTTATTTCATACTAGGACCTATTCATTCCACCTACTGTTCACTTTTTCTAGGGAGATATATGACCTCAAAAATCTTTCAATATAAATTTATAATAGTATTTCTATTTTTTATGGAATAATTTCTGTTAAAAAATCACTATTCTCCCCAATTATCTTTCATTAATCACCCACAAAACAGTCTTGTCAACCAAAGGCAAATTCATTCACAGGGGTGACTTCATCTATCCACATAATCCCTAAAAAGATTAATTTATAAATAAATTTGGAATAGAATTTATATTCATTTATAGAATTTTGTTTTCTCATATCATTCCCAAGATCTGAGGACCCCTAAAATCATGATTTACATTTTCCCTTTTCACAACTAAGGAATGTCAGAACATATTAACCCGATGAGCCTTTTATCATTCGTGGATCCCATGAAGTACGATCCTAGTCATACTACCTAAAACTAAAGGACACCACATTTTCATAGTTACATGACATTAGACCTAAAAAACTTATTTATAACTTGAAGTTAAAACTTAGTCTTACCTCATGTACCGAGATTAATATTCTCGTTACAAATTTCTAAGGAATCATCATGCTACAAAGACGAGATTCCAATCCTAAGGAGATTACATAAATTGATGAATAATATTTATGCGGATTCATGTATTCTTTTTCATGACATGTCACATACATCCTTAACATATAATATTCAACTACATGGATGATGTCCTCACTTCAAAACACTAAACTACACAATTTTTAAGAACTGTGTTTCGAGTGAATCGTGTTTTCACATGAAATTTAGTGACACACAAATATCCAATTCTTTATTAGATAAAAACATAAAAATAAAACCCTTCACTATGTGTGGGTTGGACCTACCCATATATTGTTAGATAAGATCATTGTACGGCATGATTCTCACCCATGTGAGATATGTAACAACTCTTAGATCATAAATCCAGGTCATTCTATGATATATAAAATTCCCCATCTCTCCTATGTATGAGAAATATCTATATATGAGTGTCCAATATGGGTTCGTTCCCCATTCATGATCCCGTATTCGAATACTAATTCCCTCTCCTTAAATAAGAATTCAATCTATATGGATAATATTCCATAGAACAATGTATATGTTGATTCTCCTTTTTATGAGATAAGTAGCGATTCCCATACCCTATGTATTGGGATCAACCTAAAAATCATTATTTTATGTGAATGGGTCAAAATCACATGGGAAAATAATTCCATCCATTCATAGATTATTTGTATATCAAATTCTCCCTGAATATTATGGAAATTTACTTACACAAACTAGATTATGTGTTCATTGAATTTTGAATCTCCCTATGAATTATCTAGAGATTGAAAATTTATGGTCAGTTTCCTATGGACATCTTTGTTTGACTTTGAATTTCTATTCATTAGTTGTCTTTGCATAAATTTTCAACGAAAATGTTATTCAACTATAGTAACATCATTCATCTAGAGGGAATAATTCTATATTTGTAAGTCTCAGTGTATTTTTAGTACCATGTATCTTATCAGATTCACAATCCTTAATATTGATGCTTAAAATCCTTTTCCTTAATTCCTAAATATTGATGAACATTATTGAAAAAATCATCATTGAATGTCCAAATACTAATCCATAGGTTAAGGATAAATGAACTTAAATTGTATCCCCAAACATCCTTTGTATGTTATGTTATAATGAATGGTATATATAATATTATCTCGATATAATAATTTACTATGATCACTAACACAAGCCAAATTTGTGTAGGAGTGATTTCCTATTCATGGCCATTGCTAATACAGATTCTCTGGCTAGTCTCAGACTTGTTTCCTTCATAAACCACCCTATGTGGTCCTGATAAATATGGATCTTCCCAAAATAAATATCCATCTATAATTGGAATTAATATTCTAAGGGATAAATTTGTGTTGACAATGAATAACATTCCCTAATTGGAATTACAACAACCACCCACAAAAGGGTATGTTAACCAAAGGCATCTTAATTCTCCAGATACACCATTTCAATCTCAATAATCCATGACAACATAATGATGGAAACCTCCTTTAAAACATGATATGTGGTTAATCCACGCGTACTTTTCCAATATCATGATTCAGATCCCAAAATTTCTATTTCGTGAAAAAATCATTCACTTAATATTGTGGGAAAATGTTGGGAATTTTTTTTCCCATAATCCGTTCTAGGTTTATCACCCCACAATTCATTGTGAAAGTTATTTTTCCAACAACATTGTTTGTTAGTCCTGAATTAAAATAAACTTCTAGGAAAACATGATAGAATACTCACCGAGATAATATCCACAATGTTAACCTTTATTAACAGTCATGTCGCATCATGATAAACCTATGAATAATAATACTGGGACAAAAAATTGATCACTAAAAAGAAAATAGACCATAAAATGTCAAATCAAAAACCCACAAAGGGTGTCATAAGAAAAATCAAGTCACACCACCTAAGACTGCACCGTTGTGGACCTTGAAAAAAAGTGTTACAATATAAATGTCTCAAATTTTGTAGGGGTTTCCATGAAACCTTATTAACGATCAAAAATGTGTTAACTAATTCCTCTATCTTAGGAAAAAATTATACCATTACCTGATATTTTATCCATGTAATATAAAATTGGTATTATATTAATGGTAATTACACATTTTTCAATCCATGAAAAAATCTATGAAATAGATCATATCAACATTTTTATCTTGGTCATTATTGAGATAATAATCTAGTTATAAATCCATTATGGTTATCTTGGAGATTATATTACAAAATATTAAATGATAAGACTGATTCCCACTGAAAGAAAATATAATGTCTAAGTAATAAATGATGATTTTTTTGAATTTATCTATTTAATGGGAACAAATGTGGAAAATCAACATCCTGGATTCTATCTATGAAAACAGTAAGAAATGAGAATCCAATGAAATTATTAAAATGGAACATTAAATTAATTATTCATCAAAATAGATAATTTTTGGTTTCATCCAATATGTTCTTACTCCAGATTAATTATCTTTCCAAAATTAATTTCAGCAAACTGGGGTAGTTTTTTAAAACAAATTCAGATAGCTCTTGAAATTTTTTATGGTATCTATTCATGTAGTTGCATAAAATAGATAATCCTTTATTCTTTCTTTGAGAGCCTCATGTTCTCGTAGATATTAATTTTTCGAAACAATCTAAATATAAAATTCTACTGATTTAAAAAATAAGTGAATAATCTCAATACAACTTTCCCTTAATGATTCTTCATGATGATTAGAATGATTAAAATGGATTAGATCTAACTCAAAAATGGCTAACTCCACCTGAGGGATGATAATTTGATGGATAAAGATAGGAAAGTTCGATTAAACAATCCCACCAATGGATATGATAAGGAAAAGTTGATTAATTCTTTCTATGTTATCAAACAGCTTCACAAAAAGAGTCTATGTGATAGTAATATAATCTTTTCCGCCCATTTTGCTCATAGCCTGATGTTCAAATGTGGTGTGAGGATCGTGACCATTTTCACTGACTATTATGGCCATATAAAATGATTTCACATTTTTGATACATATACTCTCCCTGAACTGTGAAAATTGAACCTGAAAGTCTTCCATCTCTCCCACCTATATAATCTCCTGAACTAACCTTTCATGTTCAACATAAATAAGTAGAATTCCCAATGATATTTCATTGGGACTAGAATTATAATGGTTGTACATAGTAATAACTAAGAACTTGGTAACTCAATAACTCCCAAAAAAGTGAACTTATGGATGAAGCTTCCATTGATCACTTGCAACATCAGGATTCATGACATTCTATACAAGAATCTATTGAGGAAAACATGTTAGGAATGGAATTTTAAGAATCCAATGGTATATGTACTCATCAGACTTGCTTCCCCAACCCCTAATTAGGATAGTATTCAACCATAATATTCGAATTACCCCATGAAAATTTATATGAAGCTTCCATAGTGGGTAAAGAAATTTCCATTCCAAAATACTCAAGAAACAAAATCATCCATAATTGATGATGGATAGATGGGAGAGATTCATGTTTTTCATTGAATGAGGTAAATGTGAAACCTATTGTACGAATCTAACTTTTTATAAAATCATTTATTGAGAATAAGGAAAAAAAACTATCCCCCCATCTACCATAGAATCCATAATTCCAACTTGAAATGAGTTAAGCTAAGAACGTTCCAATATTGTCCCTAAACCAATATCAAACACCATTCTTGAAGGTGTCAGATATGGAATGAATATAAATTGTGAGAGATCATTTAATAACTCAATAACACTATAGTGTGTAGAGATGTTGGGTAAATGTCAGAAGTGGTGTGAAATGAGCGATGAAAGGTGGAATGATGTATTGTTATGGATTAATGATATTTTTAATATAAAAAGTGTTATTATACCATACTATAAAAAAGATGAATGGTCCAAAAAGGTGATGTGCACATATTCTTTCAAGAATATGACCCATTTAATCATAAGTTAGAGAAAGAGTGTGTTCTATGAGATTTATGGACTTTCAATCCACCAACACGACTACAGTATTCAATGTGAATAACCTAAAACAATTATAAGAACCATGAAATAGGGAGTGTCATCCCATAAAAAACATTGAGAAAGTCTTGCTAAACTGATGTACAAAGATATGTTAGGATGGATCAGTTAGGCCCTTGTGGTGTGTTGGAATTCCCCAAGGGTGGCACATAATGAACTCTGAAAACCTATATATTTTTCAGTTTGGTGAATCCTCATAAGCTGAACCTTTAGCCTTAGACTAATATCTTGAAAAATGTCTTTTTCCATTTTTTAAATGGAATAAGTAAACTATTTTGAAGGTGATGACCCGATGATTTATATACTTTGACAAATATGAATTGAAATAATGGAGAATCATGTTCGGTATATTCCAAGGTGTTGGATGTAGCAAGAAAATCGTCATATATGTTTCTAATAATGGTAACTCCCCATAATCATTAAATATCTAACATGATAATAATGAACACACCATGAGATAAATTGAACATGATTCTACTCGAACACCAATGAGTGATAAATTTACGTTACATCATTATTGTTGAATATACAATGAAATGAAAAATCCATGATTTATGATACATGTTGACAACCACCATAAATTGTACATATTACATGAAATTCCATCAGACCTAGAATTACCATGAACATTCATTAGAAAACTCCCAATAGAACAGAATTACCACTTAGAGCTTGACCCTTCATTTGGGTTACCTTGTGAGAGGTTGAAAATGTATTGATAATGAAGAATGGATGATTTCAAGGATGTATCAATTTTATGATGGTTACTCTATGTCCACGCGTAGCCATTTATAATGAAAACCTTTACAGGACTATGTTGAGAAATAATGTGGCCCGTTGTGTAAATTTTTAATTTAACTCGATCTATAAACCCTTCAAACCAAGTTGTTTTATAATTATGATCTACTGATGGAATGGTTGTATATTTTTTTCCAAAGTTTCATAGTGGTAATATATTAGACAAGGGGTAATTAAGATGATCTGATGAAATGAAAATATATAGAATACCGTTTTGGGGAATGTTGTGTTCTCGAAGAATAATTTAAATATTCTAGGAAATAGAATTTATTATCTGAGTATTGTCCATGGATTTTGAAGCTAATAATTTTTTAACAAGATCCATTTTATATATGTAGAAATATCATTTAAAAATATATTTGATTAATTAAAATAAGACAATGTAAAATAAAATAGTATAACATTCTATTTAGTCTGTGAGGCACTCAATAGATGAGAATTGTGGTTTGTGAGGATTGTAGTTAGTGAACCATATATAATATATATGGAAAATCATTTTTACATGAATAAAAGAAGAAATAACTTTAACATGATATGACTTTGAGTTCATAGTACGTTCATTTATAAAGAAGAATGTATGTGGGAAGATAAAGTGATGGAGGATTCTCAAGGGTTCTAGTTCATAAAGGGGCATAATAAAAGAAAAATGATCCTAACCCCACATTTATAATAATGGGGCATATTGAAGGTCAATATGAAACTATAAACTTGTTCAAAACATGAAAAATTTATTCTTCACATTCACCGCCTCTTAACCCCAATGAAATCAATTTATAATGGGGGATTTGTTGGGTTATGAAAGATATGTATGAAAGGAGAAATAAATTCCATGAATTTTAGGGATAAAATATACTAGAAGGAGAGTTTGAAAAATATAAATGGCATCAGAGCCCCAAATAGTGGTATGTGTTCTACATAGAAACCTCTCTACATGGGCTGCCACTTTTGGTGGTGTGTTTTGAGTGAAAATCGTCAACCGAATGTGACATTTCCACAATCAGGGATGAATATTAATATCCACTGAAAATTAAAAATTTATTTTAGGTGTGTATTTTGTTTTATTCCCCTACAAATTATGATGTCGTTTGTGGGTGTAGATTACATTTTTTCCCTAGCAAACGAATTAGTCATTTGCGGGTGTGGGTGTTCCTTTCTATTCAACATGAATGTGATCTCCATAGTCTAAAATGGATGGATGACAATCCTAGTTAATGATAACCCCCATTTCTGTATAAAAAATAAAATAGGGTTTCTGAGAAGATAAATGATTAATATGTTGAATAATGTGTGAGAGCCATGAATTTTGAGTAGGTAAAGCACTTGCGTAACATTAAGGTAGAAAATGAATTCACTCATCCATATTCATATAGAAAACCCTTTATAAATGACATTCAGAAAATAATTAAACAATGTCCTCAATGATTCCCATCACCCCATTTATTTGAAGTCTACATGGAGCGATCCCAACACCACATAGAAAGAGGCTACCTTAGATGAACTCGATCTCATCTATGAAGATGCTACTTTGGATGAACATAGACCTGCATAAAAATATTCTATGTTGGGGAAAATTTGACTAACATTAAAATGTTTTAAATGGATAGAACCGAAAACAAAGTATGGAAATGTGGTGGCGGAGTGATCCCATATTTTTGCAGTAAAATCATACGCGAAATGGGGACATCTTTTGGTTTTTATCATTCCACTATGATTGCCCACATTTAGAGAACCGTTCATCTATATATATCTTCCATCACAAACTATTCAAATAATATTATTATATGGACTATCCCAAATTTACTAGATAATAATGGAAACATCATCATGTTTTCTTGAGCATATAGAACCATGTAAAATAGCGTAATATTGTTAAACTACATAATAAGGGATATCTTTGGAATGTTCTTGAGAATTCATTCCCATGGTTACAAGGGTCCTGACCTTTGGTATGGTGCAAATTATTTCCTTAGAATGTGAATCTACATTTATAGCCTATAAGATCATAGTAATACACTCTTATACATTTCCAATATGGTGGAAGGGAAAATTATTTCAATATAATCCCTCACAGAGTAGGACCCTATCCTTTCTTGCTAGAGGTCACACTCTTTCTCCTCTTTGTCTTATTGGGATACTAAAACAAGTGAGGATATGTTAACTTCAACATCAACTATCTCTACCATTGGGCTTGGTATAGAAAAAACAGAGATGAGAGGCCTAGTATATGATAATTAGAGAAGATACGAGTTCCAGAGATCACACATTCCCACTTCTTTTGGGTGATGACCTATTCCACCAGTAGAAAAAATAATATTGTGTGGTTTCAATATATATTGACCCCATGTTTCTCACATCAACCATGACTTACATGGTCATAGATGTTTTCATTATCATTAAATCTGTATAATCAAAACCTAGATGGGAATCCTCCAATGTGTAGGCTCTAACCAAACCATCAAATCACACTTAGTGGAGACTTTCCTTATGGCTCAAGAAATGTGGGAATCCTATTGAGTGTAAGCTCCAACCAAACATCCAAACCACCATGAGTCGAGAATCTCTTCACGGTTAGAGAGGAAAGGTTATCCTAATTTATATTGTTCCCTAGAACATAGAACTATTCCACTATAGAGGGATATACTCTTAATGAGGTAAATAAATATCCTATAACATGGTTGAATCCAAAAAAATGTTTCAATTATCTAATAGAGAAATATTCATTTCCGAAAAAACCTTCTGGGGTCAATATTACAAATTAATATAGAACATAGGCATACCTATTTGGATTAATACCAAAAAAATGGTAAACTATGATGGATTGGATTCCTGACTAACTAGGATAAATAAGATGCATCCCTAAGGTCAAAACCCAGCACCCAAATTAACTATACTGTAATATGGGACAAATCCCTAGTAGGGTCATGCATACCTTGGAGAAAAAGATTCCTTTGATATCCATTACCATCACCATACATAATGGTACATATTCCAAGTGAGATCATTACCCCAACCATGGATACCAAATACCTTCAAGGTCCCTTTAGTCGCATCAAATTAAGTCACATGCTTGATTTTTACTAGGCACCATTCTCCCAAGTATCCCTATCTCATGATGTTAAACCACACATTTTTTATCATTATCACATGACCATAAAAGGTATATTGTTTCCTCATAATTGGAACTGATCTATTGGTGTTCTGATTCCTTTTACAAGCATGCATAGGAATACCATCCTATGGGACCAATCCCAACAGTAAAACAATATAAGTTTCCCTACAGGATGATTAATTCCATAGCGTCCCACAATGCAACTTAAAATTAGCTTCATAATAATAAATGACCCAATAATATTTGGTCCATAGATACAATTGAAGGAGAACATTAGATACCAACATATCCTTCCATTGATGGATAACCTCATATACATACTAATGATTCCAAATTCAGGTATATTAATAAATTATTGTTAATTCAAGGACTACCCACTTCATTCATGGGAATGAACTAAGTATTCTTGAACATGTTATAAATAAAATCTATCAGAGTGTCTGGGAAATTGAAATAATACCACCATAAAGGGTTTTATTATTAAAAAATCCCATTATCTCAGCTAATTTTATTTCTTATGTATATTTGTCTAGGGTACCCAATGAGTTACAGCGTTTGGAAATTCATTCTACGATTCATTGCAGATATAAGGATCATTGGGTATTTTTAGGTCCCTAAAAAAACTGTTGGTGTCCATTCATAAATTATGGTTCCGATATGAGATAATGTGAAACATTAAAACTCCCCATAATCAATCTTATAGAACTTTTGTTAATAAACCAGAAATAGTCTTTTACATCAATTTTAAAAATATTTTGTAAAATAACATTTATTTTTTCACAGCTATTAGAAATTTAATTTTAAAAATTAGTTACCATAATAGGGATTATGCTTCCATCATTATACAATAATTTATGTTTTTCTTTTTTGGGAATGATCACACCGTACCATGAAATCCAATTTTAGATTCCTCCTCAGGTGGCATCATTCACAAATATTTTTCTAATGACGTACTTTATCTATGCCAACAACCATATATGTGTTTATTTGTTAAACCTTGTATATAATATTTTAGAACCATCATCATTATATCTATAAATGTAATATTTTCATGTAATTCTATTATTGAAATTTCTATATAATTGTTAATCTATAAAACATGAGCATCAGATTTTATATAATTTATAGAAGATGATTTTCACCTAGAAAAAATTTAATTATGTTAACATTGTGAATGAATTTTTATTCCATATCTTGTTATTGTAATGTATATTATTATTAAAAAATTTATTATATACTTTTTAAATATCCACATTTTTTGTTCAGATGAGTTATGACGATTTTATCCCATTTATTCAGATGGGTAACATTATTCGTTTTCAATATACAATTATTCTAAGGAAAATATTTATTGTAATGTTAAATACACGTTGATTGAAAATACACCTTCATTATTAGGATGGGTTTAGATTAGGTTATCACCATTATTATACTCATGACTAATATTTTTATTCTTAAGCCCGAATGGCCCTGAAAGCCATATTTTTATTGATTTTTGGTGACCCCATTTCAAGGTATAAGGGGGTACCCTTACAAGCCCCTTAAGATTAGATATTTCATGGCCCCTGGTCTTGTGAAGAATTACACAGGCCATTCTTAATGTATATGGATTTTTAACATGGCTATATTAATTATTCAAATTATATGTTTTTTATTTTATCGATGGTAATGGTTTGAATCACCTAGAAGTTCCTTAGAGAATTTTATCAAATAACTTATTTACTCCTATAGTAATATTATTATAAATAAACAAGTGGTGGGTGTGTCATAGATTTATATTTACCCTTGATAAATCAATAGGTCTCATGGGGTAAAACAACTTTGGTTTTTATGCATATTTTAACAACTATAGATTCTATGACATTTTTTCTGTTTTTTAAATTTAATATATTTGATAGATTTATTTACATGTATAATTGAGTTTATATGATTGCTGAAATGGTTTTAAAATATTTTTATTTGATTCTATAGTTATTTACTGGATGTTAGATTTCATATTTTGAATTAGAAGAAACAATTTATGAAATATTATTATATAAACATGTATTAAATAAATTAATTTTTAACATTTGATATAAACTAAAATAAAATCATTTGAAGGAGAATCAATATGTTTTTCGAATAATAGTTTTTATACACACAACATGTTTTTAACATATTAAATTAAATTAATCTCGACTGTTGATGGATTTTAATAAAATGTAAATATTTTACATAAATTTTTTTTAATATTTTTCTAATAATTTGAACAAGGAATGGAATAATAATAAATAATTATATATGCATAAACTGAAATTTTCAAAATAACAAATTAATTGTGTTTTCAGCAATTATTTTAAAATTAATTTTCACCACTTATATATGTTTCTATCTTAGAAAATTTATTCCATATTTAAAATCATAATAAAAAAATAAATCATTAATATGTACCTAATGTTTTCATTATTAATCATAAAAATAACAATATTCTGTTACTACTGTTTAGGGTAAAAATGATTTACTAGGTTGGGGGTTAACCAAAAAAATAATTATTAGTATAACATAAATATGTTGATTAAATTTAATTAGTTGTTATTATTTTTACATTAGCCTTCTTATTTTTGATTCCTGGTAATTTTTTGGGCCACTTGAATTCAGTAATGCATTATTCAATTAAATCATTCAACAAATATTATCAGTGTCCTCCCCCTCTATTAGAAAAGGACACCACATATCATCTATTACAGAAACATTAAAGGCCCTATATCACTGTAAATACCTAAAATAACACATTCCTAAAATAACAAACAAAATACTAGTGGTCCTTTTTATTAGAATTATATCCATTTAGATATTGGGGTATAACCCATATATGGATTATAAAAAAATTTATAACACTTAATGATGTATTATAAATTATATTTCATCTTATAACTCTTATATATATATATAAAATACATTAAATAATAATGAATTTATAATATTACAAAAAACATTAATCATTATTATAATGATTTATCAACCATTTTCTACTATAATTCAAGAAAATTAGAAGTGAAAGTATCCCTCATTCCCAAGTGTAGATGACCACCTCTATTTTGCGTTATGATTAATTTTTAATTTCTCTCTCACATGGGTACTTATTATAAATTTTTTTATGTCTAATATATATGAAATATTTATTATTGATTAATTAAAATATCTTATCATCATTTTTTTATAATTATATTTTTTGAAAACGATACATTCACTTGTGAGTATCTGTTCACTACCCCCTCCACGCAATGACATGGTCAATTTTCATCCAAAATTTAACTAAATATTTATAAAATTATTTATAATGAATAAATATGATACTTTAATATTTATTATATTTCTTTAACCATGAATGAGGTGAACGTACTAAAACCATCGATCTAAAATATGCATGGAAAACAATACAATGTTCACCACAATGTTATTATTGATGAAGAAATTTTTAATAAATGAATAATATAAAATTTTAAAGGGACAATAAATAGTATGATATGAATTAATAGTATTAAAGAATATATGTATATATATAATAAATATACATTTATGAAATATGATATTGGGATGTGTTTTTATAAAGATGAAACTTGATGTAATGGTAATGTTATAATATATTTCTTCTTAATTATTATCAATTAAAAATTTTCATTGAGTGAAATTATAAGAATATTATCCATTAAAAGACATACCTTTTATTATCATATGTTTATTTTTGATGTCTTTATGTAATTGAATCATTTTAATTTTTCTAATATATAATGATGTAGAAAATATTTTTAATGAAAATTTGAATGTATTTTTTCAATGGTTGACAAATATTTTATATAATTTTCATATTATTCAAAATTATTTTATTAATAGTTAAAAAATATATTAAATTTTCTAAAAATATCATTTTCACTACTTTGACTATATTTACAATGGTTTAAAAAATAATATTTTTAAAAATTTGTTTGTTCAACTATGTGATTATTGTTTTTATCAATGATTTTAAAATAATGATTTCTTTTAACATATATTGAATGAAATGATATTACCAACTTTACAACTATTATTTTCATTTATTATTTTACTAAACATATTCATGGTTTTTTTTAAGGAAGATAATATTTATACCATTATTGGATTTTTTAATTTAAATAAGTGATTTAAAAAAATAAGCAATATTTTAATCATGAAATATACCAGTGATCTTTTCGAGAAATATTTCTTATTTGATAAACTCATTTGGTGTTACTTATTAATTACTAATTATATGAATAAATAATAACATAATTATTCTTTATCTAAAATGTTTATAATTATATTGATTATATTTTTATGGAATTTGGTTATATCTTATAGGTTATTCTATGATGGAATGGTGAAATGTTTATGATACATTTTTCCTTTACATGGTAAACGATATAACAATATTATAATGGTTTTAAGATATTATACAACACATATGTATGGTTATCATTATGCAATTAGTGGGACTAGAATTATTTATTCCTACAATGAAACTGTTAAATACAGATTTCTCCAGATAGAATAAAGACTGTAATGTGGAATTAACCTTTTCAAGAGGGGAAATTTTTCCTCTATGGTATTTCATATAGATAACCTAGAATAAGGAAGTGATATAATGGATAGTTAACCATATTGACTAGTATATCCATGGAAGGGATCCATAAATAAGGAAATTATTTTCTATACTTGTGTGTATGAGAAATAAATGAATTAATCTTATGATATGTTCTTATGGCTAGTAATTGATTATTAATGATTTTTTCCATTTTTTATTACTAAATTTAATTAAAAATACCTTCTTTAGTTATTCATGAATAATAATTATTGACTAATTGGTTATGGAATTTTATGTTCTGGTCATGTTCCCATACCGTTATGATTATTCTCACTTGTGATCATTGCTCATTAACACAAATTTTTACCCATACTATGTATTAGATCACACAAATTCATAGTTAAAATCAATCCCCAAGATAAAAATAAATGTATTATATTATAAATTTCTAATATTTTTACTATGATGAAAGAACATTGTGGGAGAAGCTTAAGATCATTCATTATATAAGATGATAATGTATCAAGTCTCTAATGATATTAAACCATCATGGTTGTCAGGAATTTATTATTTTCAATTGTATTGAATATTCATAAAAATTATTTCATATATATGTATAAAATAATAGGGAGCCTTTTTTTGTATCAGAGAATTGTATATTTAATCATTAGATATTATAGATAAAAAACGTTATTGAGAACCCTATGTGTACATATATGTGTTGAATATGATCCAAATGATTTCTAAAAAATTAGATTGTGTGGTTTCCCTAAAAAATACATGTCCTTTTGTATAATTTTAAGTGTACATGGATTTGTAATAGATTCAACCAGGTGTAATAACACAAAAAATTATGTATTGGGTATTAATTAAATCATCACCAGTCCATGATGGGTGGACCCAATAGTGTAAACCAATCTAGAAAATCCAAAGGGACATGATTGGATTAATTCACATTTTACATATGAATCATTATAATGAATTTGAATATATTATTCCCATGATTTACCTAGAATAAACCTAGTTTTCATTAAATAGGAAAAAAGTTTCATGATTTGTACATCCTATGAATGATTTTTCATGATTTATTTATTAATCAATGTGATTATTATTTTCCACATCATGACTTTTTTTTAATAATATGATGTTCCCAAGAGGAATAATGTTAAAATTATATATGATGGGAAACCAAACGACCACATGAGAAAAAAATGAAATGGTGTATTATATTCATGATCTTGAAGCTATTCCCCCAGTAATATTATGATATATATAGTAATATGAATCATATTGACCATGATAATGACCAAAGGAATGAAAAGATGACTAATGACTCTTTTATCCCAAAAATCCACCTTCATATAGTGGTTCATAAAATCTACTAATTATAGTACAATGGGTCAGCACTTTTGAAAAGATATTTTTTGATTTATAGAGTTTATAACATGAAGAATGTTTTTTGGAATTATATTTTTTTGAAAGGTGAATTTGATCAATGTTGGAATCCTATAACGAATGAGAGTGAAAAGAACAAAATTGACAGTATAACATTAGAAGAGTTTAAAGGGGATTTTTTGAATATGAATTTCTCCCAATGTCATCATTGGTAATTTTGAAGGGAATTTATGTAACTAAATTATAATGATGATGGATCCATTAGTACCGACCTATAAAATATCCCCTAAATTTCATGGTATGCTTCTAGTTTTATTATTGATCCTAAAATAACATTTATCCAACTATTTAAAATATTCCAACAAAGTCATTGAATTTCATTGGTTATAATATAATTCGATTGATATGGAAAATATATTTTGATGTTCTCTCAAGATTGAATTGAAAATTTGAGACTCTTAGTTTTCCCTAGCCAAATGGTACAAAAATAGAGTGGTATAATTTAATGAAATATATGATAATTATTTTCATGGAAGAAAGGAAATTAATATTACATTATAATAGAAGATTCATATGATGAATAATTTATTTCTCCTTGTTGGGAATATTATGTGTTTAATTGTGGAAAATATGTTCACTGGAAAAAAAAATTATTAATTTCAATTAGATTGTTAATGAATGATATAATTAAGAAGAAAAAAAATTAACCCACAATCAAAATCTCTAATTTATAGCATTATGGTAATTATTCCAATCAGAGCATAAATCAAAGGGTTAATTAAAAATAACAATGTCATAAATCTTTAATCCCATTGGTAAAGGGACATCTAATTCAATAAAAACAAGGGATATGGGTCTCGAGAATAAGTGATAAAAGTTATACTTACCATACACTATATAATTAAAAAAAAGTATATGATAATATCTTTACAAATCAATTTATATATAATATAATTTGTAAGACTGTCACATCACCACCTTAATAATTACATGTTTAGTTAGCAAAAAAATATAAATGGAACAATGAAAAAATCTATGGTTTATATATCCTCTTTGATAGTAGTGTATAAGAATGTGGTTGCTGAAAATCATATGATTCTATATATATTTCTATTTAATATAATTTTGGTCATCGATTGTCTCTCTCTATATAGATCCCATATCGATTTCAATAGAATTTAAGTCCCTTTTGATAGTGTAAATCAACATATGGTCATATATTCATAAATTTATTAATATGAACTACAAATTGATGTTACATCCATTTTATAGGCCATAGTACATATTAATGAGGGATATTTACCTCAAATGGTTGTGGAGAAACACAGCATAAAAGATATGGATGTTATTTAAGAATATAAAAATGTATTTGACAAATACTTTCCTTTTCCTCCCTTTAATTTTTAAGATGATTTTTCTATAGATAATATATATGGTCCTACACCTATTTCAAATAATCGAAATTGTATTCCCCTAATTGGGTTACATGTATTAAAGAAAAAACTCTTGGCAAATATAGATAATATATTTACTTAGCCTAGTATGTTACTATGTGGTGAAGCTGTTATTTTTTATTTAGGAAATATAATATTAAATGTGAATCTTTATTAATTTTTTGGAACATAAAAATATCATGATCAATAATATTTTATATATTCCCTGTATAAAATATTTCTGTTAATAATTATAAAGAAATAAATATTTTTTAATTATTGTTCTACGATCCTGATATCATAATCTAAGGATCATAAAGTATGATACAATCAAGATAATATTTTGTATGAGGTATGGTACTTATGAATTTAAATTGATTCCCTTTGGACATAAAAGGTATCTTACTATATTCATGGATTTAATGAAGAGTTTTTTTATAAATTATATCGATTTGTTTTTGTAGTCTAAATATATTATATTCTTATGTATTTGATGATGCTGAAAGACCATGAAAAATATAGGTGGATTTTGTGGAAGACATTAAGGAAATAACATTTTTTGATCAGTTTTCCATGAATAAATTTTAGCAATAAGAAATCGTAATCTTATGACAATGATTATCAATTTTGGGTATACTAGTGGATCCTTCAAATATGGAAGTTATTTAACAATGGACTATTCCAAAAATGAAAATAGAGAACTATTGATTTCTTCGTAGAGCAGGATAATAGACATTATTTCTTAGATATTTCTAAAAAATATATTCAAATTATTCCACCATGAGATTTTATGATTTTTTTCAAATATTTTTATATTCATTGATGTCATAAATTTCATACAACATTGAGTTGCAATAAACTACTACATATTACTAAAATATTATTACTAAATAAGATATTTATCTTTAAGACATAGAAATGGAATGTATTAATTGGATTAACTAAATTATTAAATATTATGGTTTACGAATTTATAAAATTAATTATTTGTTTATCAATTAATTAGAAATTACATCAAAACAAATGAAAATAAAGAAAATATTATTCATAAAAAATATTTATATATGTGTAAGTAATTAATATCCTTATAAAATAAATAAAACTATATTATTTAATTATTGTAACAAAATGTTTATATTTTATATTAATTAAAACTTTTTATCATTCAATTTTGTTTTCTAATAACAGAGTAAAAAATAAATCAACTAATTTTTTTCTAAAAACTATCTAATCTTAATTTTCACCCTTATTTGAAAATTACCTTTCAACACTATTCAAAAATTTATTTGAACAAATTTATTTCATTTATAAAAAACATGTTAAAATAATCTTATAGAGATTATTTTAAAATATTAGAAAAAGAAAAATAATTTAATGACATTGAAAAATACTTTTTATAAAACAATTTCATTTAATTTAATTTAATTAAAATTTAAATATTGTTTTTAAAATTTTTAAAAGTAAAATTATAAATATTTTATTAATATTAACCCAATTTGTACCATTTTAATAAATCTTATGTTCAATTTTGATAAAACATTCATTCTAGTGAAAAAAAATTCTTTATAAGAAAACATTTTCATCTCACAAGTTGGATTTATTTAATATTAAAATTATCCAATTGTTTGAGTTGGATTTGAAAAAAAAATTAAAAAATTTTATCCATCATAATTAATATTATATAATGTTTTAAACTTAATTTCTTTCCATAAATAAAAGTATAAAAAAATAAATTTTATTTTCTGGGGTTAAGGTGAAATTTGATTTAATGGGGGATAAAATAAAAATATAAAGCATATAAAAGACAATAAAACATGATAAATATTAATTTTCGAGAAATATTATGACCAAATTTAATCCATGGTTCATGAAATAGTGATTTTGAAGAATTTTTTCTTGTGATAATGTTTTATATAATTTATTATTTTCAAAAACTCAAAGTGTGTCCTCTCCCCCACTTATAAAAGGCCACCCCTATTCAATTACCATAACACATACAAATATATTAGGTTCATAAATTACATACCATAATCCACTCTTTAAATCCATCCCCAACAAAATATTCCAATTTTTTTATTGTAAAACCCTCCTAGGAAGGATTTGGTTGAAAACTTAATGATTTTTTCCAAAGAAGATGGTTCATTCTTCAACGAGCATTTTGTTTTATTTATTCCCTACACTAAACAATATATTATAATTATAGTATGATATATCATCATCTATATATTAAATATGATAATGTTTTATTATATTAATCTAATTAACTATTCAAATATTCTCTTTCCTCTAATGTGAAATGATAATGTCGCTTTTCTATATTGCGAACTAACATCTCACAACTGATGTAACTCATTTCCCATCACCTCCTATCATGGATGTTTATGTTGATAATTAAAATTAACATATATATATATATATTATTTTGAATATAATTAAAATTTGGTTGATATAATAGAACTTAAAACTTTTTTACTTTCCATTCGGCGTGGGGTACAACAACGTCGATCTTGTGTACTACAGACTACCACGTGACAAAGCGATGTGATTAGTTTTTCAAATTCACTCTACATGGAAGGTAATAAGAAAATATTTAATGAATAAATTTTATATATATCAAAATAATATTTCATTAGTAGTGAATTGTTATTTTTTATTCTTTTTTCTCATCTATTGAAAAATGGGAATAATGTTCGAGCGTACATACGACGTAGCATCTCCTGGGGCAGTGTATTTAATTTTTCAATAAATAAATTTCAATTATTAATCTAAATTTATATATAATTTATATATATATACATATTTTATTTCTAAAATTATTTTAAAAAAATTATATTACGAATGTTGACCAATGTGCAAGGAACAAAACTAACAAATAAAAACTGTTATTAAAAGTGAAATGACTAACACCAAAATATCACTTGTAATAAGAAATTTGTAAACATGTTTGCTGAAAAATTATTATTTTTTCATATATGATATTATAATAATGTTAATTATTATATAATAGAGGTATATTAAATCATTTTTTTTTATTCTATAGAGTATTATAAGTAAGAATAACTTTTTAGGGGATTTTCATCTGACTTTTATTTTTAATAAATACATGCCATATTCACCAAATTTATTTTTTTTTGTGTATAATAACACATGATTGATATTTATAATAGTTATAATGAAATTTATGGGTATTTATAAATACATATATGTGTTTCCATTACATGGGGTTTTTATTTTAATGTTACTAATCTGGTGAGGGATTTATGTTTCAATATCATTTATGGTTAAGATTGTTTATGATTATGATTCGATGCTAAAATAATCTGTTGTAACACTCAAAAATCCTCATTAAATTTTATCTCCTCTAATTATTTATTTATAATAAATGTTTTCCTTTCATTTTTCTCTCTTTATGTACTCAAGAAACAAAAAACAATATTTATACAAAAAATATACTTTATTTCACTCTTCGACCTGAATGTATTTTTCTCCCACATACAAGTTTTATAAAAATGAAATTAAATATGTTTCTAAAAATATCGAATTATTGTTTATATTCATTTTTATGAATTAAATAATTGTATTTTTAAAAAAAAATTAATCATTTATTACTTTTTAAGAGACGCTTTTTTAAGATTTTTAATAAATTCTGTGAAATAAATATTTTCTTTTAAACTATGAAATTTGAATGGAATTTCCCACCAAAAATAAAAAATAATGTTTTGAGGAATAAAATACATTATTTAAATTTTATTTTCAAAAAAATATTCTCTTAATATTTGAGAAATTTTATGATTTTATATAAAAATTTTCAAAATAAAAAGGGTATTTTACTTATGAATTTTGTAATGATATTTTTAGGTTATTTGTCATCATAATTAAGAATAACCATTGTTAATTACTCTAATTTAAATGGAATATAATCCAATGATACCATTCATACTATTCTTCCGAAAGGTAAATGTTTATATTGAAGATATTTTAATGAAACCCAATTACTTTTCAAGCTTTATACAATGATTAGTTGATGAAAATTTATTGTATCCCATTTTTTTAAATTGGATAAGATGTGAGTATATGATGATTATTTTATGATATTGATTCACAAATTATTATGGTTTTTATTATAAGGTGTGTGGGAATATAATTATGTATCCCTAAAATTCATTTTTAGTGCATGATATATCATTATATAATGATGTAAAATTAGTCGATGGGATTTATCCATTATAGGAAACAAGCCAATGGGCTTGATCCATAATGGGAAATAGGTGATGAGGCATGATCCAATACATATAATGGCCTTTGTATTTAACCTTGCCAAATAAAATGGTTTATATACATATATTTATTCAATAATTTTATGACATGAATATTTTGTTCATGAATAATTATCATTTCACACTCATATGGAATATATGGTTTTTAATGATTATTATTTGTTCCATGACTCAGGGTTATGATTTATGTAATATTAGGTATAAATATTGATATTATAATTAATGATCTCATATCCTTATTATTATTCATTTATTTCTTTTGATTATATAGTGATATGGCCCATGTTTACCTTTATTGAGAACCCAAGATCACAATTTTTTTATGATTCCTTTTCTAAAGTTATGAAGAATTTTTTTGTGGGGTATGTTAACGATATGTAAAAAAGGGGAATATCTTTATAGGAAATATTTAATATGTTTCATGAGATAAAATGAATGTTCTTCTAGTATCCAAATACACTATACCATTATGGTCCTTCAGCATGAATTTGTGAAATGTGTGTAATATTAATCAAAAAAATATATCATTTATGTATGAAAATAATGTGTCATTTTATTTAGAATCACGGGAAAGTTTTTTTCAATAAATTGATATAATAATTATAAAGACTTAGTTAATAGCCTTATATGATTCTATTTATTGGATAATATCCTACTGTTTTTGTAATGAAGTCATTTTGTGATATTCCTAGAAATTTCATCTGTTATTGGATACTATAATTTTATATGGATCGTGAAAAGATGTTCATAGGGTAAAAACATTGAAATGGGAATGTTGTGATTTCAATGGATTGTCACAACGTTCTTATCAACAAGTGATTCTATATATCATCATTGACACAACTAGATGATATACATTTATTAATCAATATTTTCATTGGGAACCACATCTATGAATTTGAATAGATTATAGTCATTTATGACCAATGTTAAACTAATGGTGTCATGAATTAGACAACCTATAAATGAATTTTATGGATTACATAGTCTCCCACAATGACTAATATTGCTAAAAACATTGTTTTATGGTCTTATTCAACGGATGGAAATATGATAAATCATGTTAATAATCATTGTGATGGAAAATTAAATGATTATCTACACGAGAAACAATTTATTTATAGGAGAATGGATGTATAAAATTATTTCTACTCTCAAAAAACATTCAATATTCATGAATAAGGCTGTGCTAAAAAACTATCAAGAGTGGGAAAATTTTTATTTTGAATCCTTAATGAAAGAATATACAACATCTTTTAGTGTTTTATCTTAACTAATAGTCGATGATATATGGATTAATAGAATTGGGAATATTTTTTTCCATTTATTGATACAATAAATGGTTTTACTAGTTATTTACCATTTAGAAGGTGAATTTGATCAATAGTGTGACTGTATGAATAATAAAATGAATAAAGAATAAATTTAAACTATATAATGGTATGGGTTAAATAAGATATTTCTCAGGAATTAATTCCCTTATATTGTATGTAAAATAATATAGAAGGAATTTATTGAGGTCAAGAAGAAGGATAGTGGATCTATTGGTTCCTGTGAAGCTATACTTAATTGGATTTTAATGTTATCTTCTAGTTTAATTATTAGTCCTAAAAGAAAAATTTATTGAGCTTTTGGGGTATAAAAACAAGTCTCCAAAAGCCATTAGATATAGTATAAATTAAAATGTACAATGAAATCAATCAATGTGCACTCATGGAAGAAATTTAAATTAGAGAATCCCATTATTCCAAAGTATTATTAATAAATGGAACATTGAGGCATTAACAAACTTATAATAAATCATGGTGGAAAGAAATTCCATTAATTTACATGGTAATTTCTTTTGATAGAAACATCAAAATAATTGATTTAATGGTATTATGATGTGTTTTATATGTGGAATGGTAGGTTATAATGCTCCCAAATGTTGAAATGAAATAAATGAACTTGTTAATGAAGTATAGGATAAAGATAAATCCCAATAATGTACCACCCAATCTCTATTGATTCAAATTTATGGATCAAGGTAATTATTGAAACTAGCGTACAAATCATTAGTTTTTTATGATCACCATCAAAAACCCATAAATCCCAATGATACATGGAAATATCATTTGATTTTTGATTTTGAGGTTTTTTATGTTAAGTACGTGGTGAAATTTTCCCATATCAGACACTATATAATAGAAAATATTTTATTTTATTCTCTCTCTACCCACATTCTGATATCTGAGTAGTGAAAAAAATATTTTAACTTACAATGTTAACGATTAAATATTTAGTTATTTTTTAATAAAACTAATGGTTTTATGGTTTCCTCTATGTGTCTATAACACCTATCTGATTACATTTTGTGGGAATTCACTTCCAAAAAATATCTGACTCTTACTTTAGGTGAATTTACTAATATATGGGAATGGATATTCTTTAATTATATGGATCATATATCAATTTATGTGGTAGGGAAGTCATATTTTGTATTCCAAGTGATCATATGATAATTTATTACTATGATGATGCATACAAACTTACCATATAAATTAATTCTATTTGGTTTGTCTTAATTCCTATCCATGGTGGAAATATTTCTCATATGGTTGGGAAGAATCTAAACATTAGGGACCTGAATATTAGTTTGGATTTTTTAAATTCCATTCTAATAAAATTATCATGTCTTGTAATGAATATTAATGTTGATTTCACAATATAACTCATACTTTGTAATGATATTATTCCAAAGACTCCATAATGAAAGTCCATGATTGAGTAGAAATAATTTAAGAAGAAACTCTTGGATAATCATGACAAGGGATTTATACACCCTTGTTCATCAGCATGGGGTGAACCTATTCAATTTGTTAAGAAGAAATATTGATTAATGCATATTTTCATAGATAACATGATCACTAAAATAAACATGTATCCTCTAACCCATATAAATCATTTGTTTAATAAATTATTAGATGATAAATATATTTTAAAAAATAATCTTAAATCTAGGTCTTATCATTTAAGGATTAAAAGTAAATACTTTCACAATACCACTTTCCAAATGATTAATGGGAAAGATGAATTTTTTAGTGGGGAACTTTGGTATTAAAAATTTCCCTACAATCTTCATGAACATAATTAATAGTCTTCATAAATTACCTTTACATGTTTTGGTAGTATTTATAGATGATATTCTTATTCACTCAAACAGGGAATGGGAAGGCATGTAGATTGTTTGAGGGTCTTTCTAATGAACCTATAGAAAGAAACATAATATGAAAGCAATTTAAAAAATTAAATGTTGTATTTGGATGGTTTCTGGGTGTTTTTACTTAGTTTTTAAAATGATTTTTGATTTTAAAAATGTATATTGGTTTATCAAAAAATGATACTTCCTATACCAAAACAATGAATCTTTTTTATAGAAGAATGAGTTGTTTTAAAAAATGGATTCATTTTGCAAAATGTTTTGTGAGTTTTTAATGGTATGGAATGTTTTATAATTAGAAAATGTATGTGTAATTTGATGTTTTTTTCATTGAAAATAAGATGTGTATTCTTTTAAGAAAATAGGTTGGTGTGTTTTTAACGTGGTGGGGAATGCGATAATGCTTACATTATTCGAACCTATGTATTCATATGGGTTATCACTTATATGAAGATGGATTATTGTATGTGGTAAGTGGAATATTATTAGTATTTTTGTATGGGGGATTAAGTTAGAATGAGAATGTATATAAGTGAGGATTCTTGGAGTACCAATGATGGGTGTTTGTTTTGCAAGGTTTGGTAGGTTATCTAAAAATATTCTTCAATAAGGGAGGGAATTTAAACATTATAAATAGTGGTAGTGAATAATATTACCATTTTGTGGTTGGTGTTCTCCATTTTGGGGTTTGAATTTTATGTAATTGAGGTTTTACTAATATTATCTTTTCTCTTTGGGTTGTTTATTTGAAAATGAGATTCAGATGTCTTATTTATGATGTGTTTTGATTTTGTTTCATGCTCCTTGTTTTCATATCATGACACCAGTAAATTCCAAGGGATTTTGAGAAGCATCTGTGGTTGGTTCCTTTATCACGTTTCTTTCAGATGATCAAATCATGATTTGTACATTTAGCATATCTATTTTTGATATAGAGCTCAGTGGTCTTCAATAACAGAATATCATCTAGAGGTTCGAAGAGTCGAACCCTCCTCATTTGTTTAGTAAGTGAGAATGAGGGAATGATGATGAATAAATTAAAATATTGGGGAGATTCTTGTTTATCTTGAATATTCTGAACCTCCCAGGCTTGATAATTCTACCTTCATGTTACAAGTAATAAGTCCGGAATGGTGTAAATCCATTATTCTAGCCAAACCACATAAGAATTACTAGTTTGAATTATTTAAAGCCTTGTTCATCTAGAAGTAAATCATTAATTATGTGAGGGTACCAATGGGTTCAACATTTTAAAATTTCAATCATGGATATTCAATGGTGTTGGAGTAATCCTAGAGCTTCCCTGAGCTGGTGTCACATCTCTCAAACCTTCAAAGTGATGAAATTTTTAAGGAACGGTGATTTGAAAGGTTTATCTGATGAAAATTCCTTTATGAAACTAATTCTTTCCATGAAAATTATGAGTATTTGGTGAGGAATGTTGTTCATGTTGAATCCAATTTATATGTTCCTGGTCAATTGAGAAGTGTTACAAAATGTTGATGTATTATTTCTACCTGGACACAACCTAGAGAAAGCTATGTATGTTTTTCAGGGTGGGAAGCCTATGAATAAGATGTTTTCATGTCGTAAAGAACCTATGATCTGTAATACTAGTGGATATTTAGGTTATTTGAAAAGGTCCTCCTAGGGTGGGTCTAATAAGTGACATAAATATATTTCAAGTCTATTAGATAACCTTATAACATAGTTGTATGAGTGTAGCACTGGTGCTTGGTCAATCAGAAGATTAATTTATTGTAAATTCCTTCTTCTGGAATTGATATAATTTGTGGTTCTGCCTTATTTCGGGTAAGGATAATGATGTTGTATTAATTATTTGAAATCTATTTTAATGAGAATTTTATTTGAACATCTTCTAATTTTGTTGATGTATAGTGGTGGAGTGTGTTTCCCATTCCCCATGTCATTAGTTTTTTTATCATTTTTTAGGATTCAAGAGTTATTTCAGCATGTGAAATCAATGTTTGTATAGAATCCAAATATGGAGGGGATTCCACTGTGAGATGAGATCATGATTATCCAAACTTTAAACTATTCTAGATGCAGCATTTTTTGAATTTCAGTTATCCCGAACCTGATCAAAGTAGTTGGATGAATTGGATAGTGTCTCATGTACAGATTCTCTTGGAGATCTTGAGAAGAAAATGATCAGTTTCTTTGATGGTTTCTATTTTTGGGGTTGTTGTGTGAATTTTTTATTGTGATTATATTAGAGTTTCTTTCTTATTTGTAATATCTATTATATATTTTCATTCTCATGAGAATTTTGTATTATATACCTGGGATTTTTTGGGTAGTCTTGTAGTTTCATATTGGAATTTTTAGATATGGGGGCAGAATAGAATAGTTTACTAGTTCTTCAATCTTCAAATTTTTGGGTCATTTATTTCATTTTAATTCATCCTTGCTTTGGTTTTGATCAATAAAATTTCTTAGGACTTTTTGGGGATTAAAAGTTCTATGTTGGGTAGAATTATCACTCCCCGACCACACATGTTTTTGGTAATTTAAATTATATTTTTACTTCTTATTTAAATTTATTCATATCTAGTTGTTTTACCTTAAAATGTGAATTTTTGGGAATGAAATTCATGCTGCATGGCTAAGGAGAACCATTTTCTAAATTTTATGGTAATAGTGAGAAAACTTCTACAATTTTTGGTATAGAAAACTGCACAGTTGGAGCATGGTTTTGTAACCCATGGGGCCAAACAATGTGAAGTACTCCAGGTATCTAGTAGAGAGCACATGGTTGGCACATATTTTTTATCCAACTGTGCATCAAAAATTGTGTTCAGAGTAATTATTTAAAAAAAATTAATTTAATTAAAATAAAATTAAAATTAAAATTAAACCACAATCTACCTCCCCTACCCTCTACCTTTGTGATGCAACCCCCATTCCACTAGCATCCCTCTTCTTGTGGGATCCACTAAACATGGTTTCACCTTGTTTCTCTTAGTTTCTCACTTGATTCAACAAGGTTTGTCCTATTCCTTCAATCCATTGGGGTTTTTTGGAAGTATTCCTCTCTTGTGTCACCCTATCAAATTTGAAAGATAACCTTATTTAGGGGTTAACAGATTATGATTATTTATTCCATTTTTAAGGTGCGAGGTGGGTCTCTTATGATCTCTTCATGTATGTTTTTCTAGCCACTTCCAATCGGATGGTGCTTTGGTCTATTTTTCTTCGTTATCCACTGTTTGATGTTGGTTTTTTCCACATTTTAAAGTGATTCAATTTGATTTAGAGTCTTTAATAATTTTTGGGTTCCCTAGAGTTTAATTAAACCCTTACATGACTCCCCAAATATTTTCACACACATTTATATGTATGTATGTGTATGTATATATATATATATATATCCTTTATTTACAAATTTCTTTCACAACAAGGAAAATATGTATATTTTAATAAGTGGTATATATAGATGTGTATGTTTGTTCAAATGTGCAATGATCTTTATGAAAGGCCGTGGGTGATATGGTGTTCAACTTGGTTATCTTCCTTTTGAAGTAGGTTAACCTTTTAATTTTCACTTATATTTAAGAATAAATTTATTTCGATTATTTCGCATAATTATTTGATTCTAGTTAGTGATATAATGTTTTTAGAATAAATGTCATAAATTCATTTTTGGGATTAGATTGAAGGAAATTGTTTTATTGAATGTGCAAACTATGTAATCATAAAATGGATCTGTTCACATATGTTTTTGAATTTCTATTCTTAGTGAATGAAGTTGGTTGGATATGTATTTTTGGTGAGTTAAATGAATTTCCAAAATGGGGTTCCAAATGGTTGTGACTTGAAAGTTATGTGTATTTTATTCTTTGGAAATTATTTGGCATGTAATAGTCCTGTGATTCTTGGATGGGTTTTTGTAACATGTGAAAAAACTCCTTGAATAGTCATATTTACTTGGTTATGTTGTATGTTATGGTTAGTCTACCATGTAGGACTCCCATTATATCAAATGGTTGAAAGGCGAGGTAATTTTTCCTTGGGGGACTCGAGCGGGACATTATTTTCTGTGTTGATTGTTTGTTTTGATTTTTCCTGTTATTTGATGATAGGTTTGAATTTTACTTGTCATGACCCGTCCAATGGGGTCCATGCCATGACTACCCCTATCCCACTTTGTATAGGAAATGGGATTGTGGCTATCCCTAGAAAGGTGAAACTGAAATATAATGGGAAGGCATTGCCTTTAAACCTATTCATACACACATTCAACCACATCCCAACATACTGAAAGGGGAAAAAGGATTCCACTAAAACCAGTATGAGATCAAGTACAATTTAATATAAGTGTGCTAGAATAAAAACCCAACAAGGAACATAAAATAGTATGTATAAAAGGAAACTTTGATGGCCATCTAAAGAAAACCCCACCTAATCATGAGAGTAGTGAATCTAAGGGAATCCAAAGTAGTATGTCCTACCCGCCCGATCGTACATGGCCCCACCTAGTCCCAGGCCACCAATTCCACCATCACAACATCCATCTGTCTCGTCCCCCTGAGAAACTCTATCGAAATATCAAATGTCTTCACCAGACACAATATGTGACAGAAAAACCCCCGCAGGGTTGAGTATAACAATACTTAGTAGGGACCCTAAGAGCCTCTAATGTCTTTTAGTAATCTGAGAAAGAAAAAATCACAAAGAAAAATACCCCAGAGGTAAAACAACCAAGAAATACCTAAACCACAATGCACCAAGTAAAATACATAATTCACATGAGGAATATAACTTTAAGAACATGAATAATAGTGATTAGTCGAAAAGCTAAACTATATTTTTTCATTGAGAAGATCCACTATTGAACCCTGAATAAGTCTCTATACTACTAATCCACAAAGGTTATTAATTCACTGATCCACACATGCTAATAAGTCATCGATCCACATAGGGTCATAAGTCGATGATCCACGACGGGCCACTCTATGTTTGGTCGTCGTCAGGTCGCGCTACTGCTCATCCACACAAGGGTCTAAAGTCGTCAATCCATACAGGGCCATAAGTTGCTGATCAATGAAGGGCCGCTGTAAGGTTAGTCTTCATTAGTTTTCACTGCTGTCGATCCACACATGGTAATAAGTTGTAAATCCAAACAGGGTCGTAAGTTGGTGATCCACAACCAACCACTCTAAAGATGGTACTTGTTCGGTCACAATACTACTGATCCACACGAGGTTGAAAGTCATCTATCGACATATAATCTTTAGTTGTTGATCCATGATGGGACTCTATAAGGATTTTCGTCATCAGGTTTCTCTTCTATCGATCCACATAGGGCCACTCTGATGCCGATCCACAAAGGGCCGCTCTTCACAAGACAGCCAGCCACAGGATTCTTGCCCATGGTGCTCTTATGTTTTTTGAATTATGATATTTAATCAATCAGTCATACATAAACTGCAATGAAGTCCCATGAAGAAGTAACCCTAAGAACAATTATTTCTTAAGTGTTCCAATGAAATAGATTGTTCATCAATCGGATGCTTGATCAGTTAGTTATAGGCATTCTAGTACCGAGAACCCGATTGGATTTGAGTTCGATCCAACCCGGACATACTACAACAGTCTCCAAAACCAAATTGTAATATCTCAGAAGGAACATCACGTCCTTAGGCTTACAGCTCCATTGATTTCTTGGCAATCAGATGCCCAGGTTGCGAGATACGTCTATTTTAGTGGAACGAGATCAGTGATGTCTGGGTCTAGTCGGGGTCTGGCCTAGCCAGCCCGTTGGGCCTGCAAGTCAGGCTAGTTGGATGACCCAGCCTGGCTGGTGGGTCATGTCTATCCAGTGGGTCTGGTCACCTGAAAACCTTGCCCGCACAAATGCGGTCTGGTTGCTGGATGCACCTATCGGACATGGTGCGTCCGGTTTGGCTAGCTGGCGGCACCAGCTGTGCACCTCCCCTCTTTTAGAAATAGATTGATAGAGCCTACTATTAGGTCAGCTAAGTTTCCTGAGGATGCCTCTCTTCCCCCCTCCTGAAGAGACAGTGCCGCACCATTCCACCCGTTGTAGCTCGGCAGGCCGGAAATCCTACCACTATGGCGCCTGCTTCTAAGGTGCATGTGGGATCATCTCCTCCATGTGGCTGGATCCTTTGGCCTCTCTAGCCGTGTCGGTGGTGTCGAAAAGGCGGTAGATTCCATGGGCCACCAATGATTATTTGGTGGTCTGTTTTCTTTCCCATACACTCCTACGGGCCACCCGTGTCACCGCCTTCAATGTGAGGCCCTTAGTTTCATCATGCTTCCATGTTTTCGAATCACACCCAATGAACACACATAATCTAAGAATGATGAAGATTTTGGGCCTTGTTCGGATTTCCCCGCACCCTACGCATTAAAGCGTAATCAAGTGGAAGAATATTAGCCTTTAAGACCCCATAATAAAACCCCACCTCAACCTCTCTCAATAAATAATGAATGATAGATCAACCTGTTGGTTAGTTGATCCAGATTATTCATATTAATCATGAATAGGGAAAAAAGAATATTAAACACATAAACCCCTACCTTGATCTAATTGGAAAATATTACGGATAAGGGAGTAGAATATACGTTGGTAGGTGTTTGCCATAGTTCGTTGATCCCTAGATCGATTCTCCAAACGGTTGTCGTTCGTCCATAGTTCTTTATTGGAGAAGAATGTTTTCGGTGTTTCATCAAAGGTTCTTCCCATGGGATTCCAATTCCCTTGCCAATGGATTTATTAAATAAAACAAACTGCACTATTTTGCATTCATTAAAATAGTATTTTAATAATCATCAATTAATGAACCTTTAATCCACAAATGTTGTAGTAACACAACCAAAGGAAAGCACCATTAAATGACTCTTATTTAATTTATGTTCTTACTCAGCAGTCCTGACATTCTGAATTTTTCAATATATGTATATCCATACATTAATTAGTTCATATATTCTTAGAAAACGGTATGAGATATCCTATTGAATTATATAGCGAATATATTGAAATAAAACAATTGATATGAGGCGCCCATAATTTTATTTCCCCTTTATGAGTTTATAGGTCTATTGAGAAAAAATAATTTGGTTTTAGTGTGCACCTCTTCCCATATCAGTACAATGTCATGGGTCAAGTCCCTAACAACATGTTTTCTATGTCCAAAATTAAACATTCGATCAATATTATATCGATAATTACTGATATCCATGTATTAATTTATCATTATTTATATTTAATTCTCTTAGTTTTAGTAGATTGTGATATTATAATGATAATTTATTCCCACGAAATATTGTTTACAATGCACTTATTTTGATAGCATCAGATACATGTTTCCCATATTGAGCATTAGAGAATACCAATTTTTATGTTTTCATTTCAATAGGCTATGAGAAACATATTTAAAATTTATATATAAAATAGGATATCTTATTTATATAATATGTATAATAGTTTAATGACTTTATTTAGATTATATGGTTATATATAAAATATTAAAAAAACAAATTTGATACAATGAACATGGGAATTTCTAGTTACACTTTTTCATAATTATCTAATTTTATAAATTTGAAAATATACATGGGATTTAATAGATTCAATAATCATTGTTAATTTTTTAATTAAGGATACTTATATCCAGGATTAAATATAATGTATCAAAGATAGTAAGTAATGTAATGTGTTTATGGCACTATATAAGGGTGTGAGATTCTAGGGCATCATTGTTTTTATCATCGGATGGTTTATATGAAATTAGTGAAGGTTCTGGGCGCAGTGGAAGCGCGTTTGGCACGATAACCAAATTTTATTTTTACCATGATCAATTATTATTCTGGGATCAATGCGATGATGAATTTAAGTCTCCATGGAATATAATAAAAAATTAAGATAAAGAGTAAAAAGGCCAAAAACCATTAGATAGGATCATGAACAACATGTTTATAATTAATTTAATAAATTTCATAAAGAAAAATAATACATGGATAATTAGTATTTATCTTCTTTGATGATGTTGATCATCCAGAATGACCCTTCAGGATAATATAATTGTACTTGTAAGGATCCAAACTATAATCCCTCTAGTGGTGATCCACACGTGCCCTGATGGCCTCTGACCGACACCACTCATTCTCCAGGTGCTAGCACGGAAAAGCAAGTGTCTTGTGTCAGTCATTCTAGATAGCTTGTTCTTCGGACTTGAAGAATGTATGTGGTTCTTTAGAGGTGAGAGTAGATTATTCATGAGAGATATTTTTTGGCTCAACAATTCTCAACTTATCTAGCGTGTGGTGTGTTCTATAGCACAATTAACCTACTTTTCTATTTATATACATGGAATTTCAGTTAAAATATTTAATTGCATAGAAAAAAATAAATGCATTCATGAACATAGTGAAAAAACATGCTAATAATAATAATACCACACCATTATTCATGGTGCACCAACTTAAGCCAAATGGAATTATAAAATAAAATTCCACGTCATATAATAATTAAAAAGTTATTATTTTTTAAACTTGTGTTAACTAGTTAAATAATTATTAACCATTTTGCAAACAATTATTTTACTACAAGACTGAACTTGGTCTGATAGAACTCCACTTCCATTTATTGAACCCCTGAATAAATAAATAAATAATATATTCTCTTAAATAAATATTTCATTTACCAATTACTAAATTAATGTATATTAAATGTTCAATAAAATAAATAAATATATTTTATTAAATTTATGCGATAATTATAAATTGAATAAAATTATTCCATGGTCTTGAGAATAATATTTATTTCATTAATTAAATTTAAATAGTATTTAACTGAGACCCTGAAAAACACGTAGTGTGTGACCCTCTAGGATTCTTTCTCTTTGGCATTAGGCGATCTTACCAAAAGTCCAAGAGTATTGTCTAGCGAAGGGTCAAGGCACCTAAGAGAAAGAACATAAAGTCACAACTACAACATCCACATACGAACACTCACTATGTAATATAATCCCTTTTTCGCAATATCTCATCAACCATGTTTCATGATAATGTCATCAACTTTTATGCTTGATACGTTGTTCTTTTATTACCTAAAATAAACTCATCGTTACACTATTTCCAAGGATTTTCACGTGAAGTTTTTATTTCAATAAAATGGCCGAGTTATTAACTTCCCTAAATGGAAGGGACAAATACTTCCTTGACTTATCAATTGATAACATGCCACTTGTGGCACACCCAACGTACCCCACTTACATCCAACTATTTGTGTGAAAATTTTCTTAAGTAAATCAAAGTACGTGAGTCTTGAAATGTATTAATGATATACATAAATTCTAAGGATCATTACACAAGCTTGCACATAGAAATATCTGATGACACTAAAACATGTTGAATTCCAACTAGCAGGTCTGTTCTCATAATCTCATATCTTTGGGATTACGAAGTTCGAACTTCATGAGAGGAAGTCTCATCTACATACGAGTACTCACACCTGGTTGTCTGTATGATATGTGTCCCATCATAGTATGTCATCCAACCACAGAACAATATTTAAGAATATTTTTATAGCATTTCAAGGTTCTCATCATATTTGGTAAATAACAAAACATTATAAATGGAAAAAAACTCCAAGAAATTATTACATCATAGTCATTCAGAAAAATGAACAATATGTTATAATATATTAAATATACACATAATCAAATTAAACTAGTAGGTTCTAGGACACCAAATCTTACAAACTCTAACTTGGACTAGAGCTATCTACCTATGTCTTTCAGTCCGCTAGACCTTACATAATGATCATGTTTCTGCTAAGTCATGACTTTAGTCAAGTGGTCTTCTGCATTGTCTTCAATGGAAATAATTCTCACTAAAACTTCACCTCTCTAATAAAAAACCCCCAAGAGATGATAATTCAAAAGTATGTGCTTTGTCCGCTGATGTGAACATGGCTCTTTTTTGAGAGACCCCGCTATAGTATTATCACAGTATAGTGTGATGGGTTCATTATTGCTATATATCACATCTAGCTCCTAGATGAAGCTTCACATAACAGCTGCTTCTTTAGATTCCTTGGAATATGATATATACTCATACTCTACTGTAG
This sequence comes from Viscum album, assembly GCA_963277665.1. Classification (NCBI taxonomy): domain Eukaryota; kingdom Viridiplantae; phylum Streptophyta; class Magnoliopsida; order Santalales; family Viscaceae; genus Viscum; species Viscum album. Next base: position 1,178,946,133 of record OY728139.1, read on the forward strand.
AATATATGACCACACTATGCATTGAGATATTCCATCTCACTGTACCTCCATTCAATGTAAAGATGTGTCCTATTTGTGACATCATTTCATCTTGATCAGTCATGTTACAAGCATCTTCATATCCTCTGATGACTATTTTCCCCTATTCTCCATATACGAGGAACATATCTTTAGTAAGCCTCAAATACTTTAGTATAGTCTAGACTACCATCCAATGGCATTCACCACGGTCATCTTCATATATTCCTACCGCACTCAATGCATATGCGATATCTAGCCTAGTACATAGCATGACATACATGACTAACCAAATCGCTAGTGCATATGGAATTATTTCCATTATCATTCATTCCTCATGTGTTTGAGGTCACATTTTCATAGAAAGATGAATACCATGTGATACTGGAAACAATCCCCTCTTTGATTGTTCCATACTAAATATCTTTGGTATCTTATCAATGTATGTACTTTGACTAAGTCCCAACAACATATTGGATCTATCACGATGGATCATGATCACAAGAATATACATGGGCTCACCAAAGTACATCATGGAAAAGCATTGATTCAACCATGCCTTAATAGACAATAAGGCTGGTAAATCATATTCAATAAGTAATATGTCATCAACATAAACTATTAATAAAATAAATGTATTGTCACTAAAACCTTTTTATAGACAAGGCTTACATTCATTCATGATAAAACCAAATTATTTTTTGGAATCATCAAAATGAATGTTCCATGACCAGGATGCCTTCTATAATACATAAATTGATTTCTGAAACATTCGTACCTTATTGGAATCCTTTGGAGTCACATACAATTCAGGTAATTCCATGTAGACATCTTCCTGAAGGTTCCTATTACAGAATGATTTTTTGAAATCCATTTTCCAAATCTCATAGTCATGGTAATAAGAAATGACATGTATAATTATGAAGGATTTCATCATTGCAACTGGTGAGATGGTTTCATCGTAGTCAATTCCTTGATGTTGTTTAAACACTTTTGCATCAAGTCATGACATACAGGTACAGACTTGTACATCCATGTCTATTTTCTTCTTGAATACCCATTTTCAACTTACATACATTACATCAACTGGAGGATATACCAAAATCTAGAATTTCTTTTTGTACATGGAATCCATTTTAGAATTCATGGAATCTAGACTCTTGGAAATTTCTGTTCCACTTACTACTTCCTTGTAGGTTAGAGGATCATTATTATCAACTAATAATGAGTCACCATCCCTGGTTACATGAAAACCATACCATTCTGGTTCTATAAAATTTCTTGAACTCCTATGAAGTACTTGTGTCTCTCGAACAAATTCTTCTTCCATTGGGCTTTGGGGAATATGTTCTTGAACCAAATCTTGTGTACCATGAACATTAGAGATGTTTGCCCTATCAAGGAATATATAATTTTGTTCCAATATAACATTTTTTTATTAGTGTATGTATAGGTAGTATCCCCTTGTTTCCTTGGGGTGGGCAATAAATGTACACTTTGTGCCTTAGGGTGAGAGTTTGTTACCTGAAGTGGCCTTAACAAACTCTTTTCTAAACCACACATGTAAATTTGATTAAATGGATTTTATTCAACACCATAACATGTATGGAATACCATTTTATCGAATTATTTGGTACTCGTTTTGTTATGTGTGTCATTGTTCATAGCACAGATCCCCAAAATGATAATGGAAGACTATCTTGACTCATCATTGATCTCACCATGTCCAACAAGGTGTGGTTCCTCTTTCCACTTACACCATTCCATTGTGATGTGTAAGGAGGAGTGAGTTGGTATAGGAAACCAGCCTCTAGTAAGTAATCAATGAAGTAATGATTTAGATATTCCCCACATCGTTTTGAGCGGAGTTTCTTAATCTTCTTACCAAGCTAGTTCTCAACATCATTCCTGTATACTTTGAACTTATCAAAGGAATCCAACTCAAGCCTCATTAAGTATAAATATCCATATCTACAAAAATCATCAGTAAATGTTATGAAGTATGATTTCCGACCCCTAGTTTCAACTAGAAATGGTCCTCACACATCGTTATGAACAAATTCAAGAAGCTCTTTATCCCTTTCACCATTCACACTAAATGGGGAATTGATCATTTTTCCATGTAATCTTGCATGAAATATGCCAAGTGGATTATGTTTAAAAGAATCTAAATATCCATCTTTATGTAACCTTTTCTTGAATTAATCATTAACAAGACCTAGCTGGGGATGCCAATATAGGGTGTGGTATGACTCTAGTGATGTATCATTTCCACTGATTTCCATTACTTGATCAGTGTAATCCAACACATAAAGGCCGATGTATAAATGTGCCCTACCAAAACAAATGCTTTATTTATAAAAGATGAATCATTAATTTCAAAAATTGAAAAAACCCATCTATATATAGTATGGATACATAAATTATGTTTTTGGTTACTGAGGCACATAAAAAAAACCTTTAACACCATGATCATCCCATTTGGAAATGTGAGGTTGTTGTCCCCAACAGTTACAACATCATGTCTAGCTCTGTTGGATACTGGTAGGTCTACCACCCCTCAATCAGTCTTCCTAAATCTACCAGGTTCCTATATTAGGATACATGTGTGAGTACCAAAATCCGTATATAATACCGAATTTGTAGAAATATATATATTACATTAAATAACAAATTTACATGAAGAGTCCCATTTCTTCTTAGGTTGGGTGGAGTTCTTCTTCCACTGTCCCTTCTTGCCACATGCAAAACAAATAGCCTACTATTCCCTTGGCTCCCATTTGATATTACTTTTCATGGAAGGTCGTGAAGAAGCTTTGAGAAAAAAGATCTTCACCTTCCCATTCCTCTTATTAACCATAAGGATATAAGGATTTTCGTGCTTCATATCTTTTTCCACATGGAGAATGTGGATAAAAAGATTACATAGAGACTTCTCAATGTTGTTCATATTGAAATTGAATACAAAGTTATCAAATCTCTAAGGGAGTGATGCGAGAATGAGATCGGGGACCAGTTCTTCAGGGAGATTAAACCGTTGAACCTCCAGGTGCTCAATGTAGCCAATGAGATTGACTACATGAGGCCTATCTGGGGAACCTTCACTAAGATTACTCTAAAAACGTTTCATAGATATCTAAAAACTTTTATGTCATTCTCCCTCCTAGAAAAGACCACAGAGGTCCTCGAGCATTCTATACGCAAAGATTTTTTCTTGAGACTTCATGAGCTCACTAGACATTGATGATAACATCAAACATTCAATGTCGACCACATAATTCCTATGTTTCTCATAGACTAGGAAATATCCATAACTTGCTTCATTGGAAGGTAGATTAGGAAGTGCTGAATCCAACACGTAAGACTTATGTTCATGGTGTAGGATAACCCCATGTCGTCTAAACCATTCCTGAAAGTTAATTTTGGTGAAGATTTTGTCTTTATAAAAAATTGATCCCGAAGATAGTGTGGTTTAAAATATTGTAATTTTTATTTTAAAATTAAAAGAGTATATAATTTTTACTTTATTGATTATATTTTATGAGAAATAATAAATTTTATTTAGTCTCCCAATATTTTATAATGTCCCAATGGCCATCACCATTGAACTAGGAATGTCCAATTTCTATGAAATTATAATGGCAAGGATCCATATTACCCTTTAGATAACCCCAACAAGGTTTGGTAAATATATTAGAAGGTATTTAGGTAGGCAGGTCTTTGCCTACTATGGGCCACTAGCTCCTTGATCTGTTGAGTGGACTCCCCAATCCTGAAATCATGACTTTGGATTTCCTCAACTCTTGAGTCCAATATTACACGAAATCTTGAATGGGATACTCCTCTTGGTTTAATATGGTTATGTCAACCCAAAACCTTTCATAAGGGATTCCTGTATAAAATAAAGTGTCCCAATAATGGTTGTTAAAAAACATAGTTTTATTGAGTTTTTCTCTTAATCAAGTAACAAAACGGTTGGTCTAACATAATATTTTATTTGAAATATTTCTATCTCTTATGCATGAATTTATTATGATAACATGATTGTTAATATTAAGTAGAACTTACTTAAGGGTTTAACTCTGTCTTGATAATATTTATTCACAATTCTAGATTATTTTTATTCCGTCATTCATTCTAGTTTAATTCATTAATTATGTGATCATAAAAACACATCCATAATGATAAACCTTGCAAATGACAGAAATAAAATAAAGTAAATGGAATTATCATGAGATATTATAATGGTTAGTTTATCTGGAGATTGATAAAATAACCTTGTCCAAGGGGAGTAAGGCCTTTAACCTTTTGGGTTTGTGTTTACATCTTCCACATGACCACCTCTGTATCTACTAGGATTGGTTTCATCTTGGCTCCAGCTTGAACTGCCACCACTATCATGGGAGTTCCATCCATTACATATGCCCTTTTTAACACACTTGTATGTGAGGGGTAAATGGATTTTTTACATAAAAGAAAACTGGTCACGCATTCCCTACATATTAATGAGGAGAAGGCTCATGGGCCAAGAAATTTAATTCAAATAAATAAATTAATGAAACCATCCACAAAAAGGTCATGGTCTAGCTCACGATCATACATAGATGCAATGATATTTAGGCATAAATAAAACTAGAATTCAATTCATTAATATTTATTATTTAAGATAAATCATGCTCAAATCAATTAATAATCATCTTTAATTAATCAATTCTATTATATTAAATCATTTTATAAATTTACATGAGATTCACATCCATCATAATTTTAAACAAATAAATTAATTTAAAATTATCATTGTACCTAACATGTACCATGGAAGGAACCCAGTTAATTTCCATTCATAAATACCCAATGAGTTCAAATGAACATTATGCATATGTTAAATTTAACACATATATATGAAACACCAATTAAATGTTGTTCCACATCTTTACGCCTTCACGATGGTACACGTATCAAGGGTTTGTATAATATAATATTAAATTTTAATAAATCTAATTAATTTGGATGTGTACGTGACATGTAGTTCCAACTACACGGCGTGTACTATTGTTCACCATCCATTCGAAGTACACGCTTGGATAAATGAAGAGTGAGTGTACTTTGAAAATCTTCGAAGAACATGGCATGTCACATTAGCCACACATCATATAGTTCCTTTTTACATGGTCTCAAATAGGGCTAGCTGTGTACAGGGTACATAGTTCAACCCTAACCAGAAGGGACTACATGCCATGTCCATCTGGGCTACATGACGTGTAATATGGAAACCGCATACCATGTGCTCTTGGTCAACACACAGAATCATTTAAGACATAGAAAGGCTCCAACACATGGCTTGGTTTGGCGGACCGGTCCGATGCATTAAATCATGACTACATGGCGTGTACTGCTGAATACACACTGTGTGTTATGGTGTTGTATGACCATGAATCTTTGGCACCACTAGATGAGACCCTCAATTTTATTTTAAACAAAATTAATAGAAAATATCATTTACTTAAGGTGAACGAGAAATTTAAGAGGAGGAATAGATCTTGAGATTCATATTTTCAAAATGAATAAAATTAATTGAAACATATAAATTATCAAATTCATATAACATCAATGAAATATTTTAATAATTAGAAACTATGATATAACCCCTCTAATACCACGTGAAGGTTCTAGCCGTAGTGGAAGAGTGGTTGGGATGACACCAAACATTTATTTTTACCATGATCAATGATTATTCTAGGATCAATACGATGATGAACTCTAGTCTCCACAGAATATAATCAAATATATAGATAAATCAAAAAGTGACCGGCAGCATTTATATAATATCTTTCACATCATGTTTATAATTAATTTAATTAATTTTATAAAGAAAAATAATACATGGATCTTTGGTATCTTTTATAGTTTGTGATGATGATCATCTGGAATGACCCTTCCATATTATCTCATTGCACTTGTATGGATCCAAACTAGAATCGATCTAGCAGTGATCCACACGTGCTTCGATGGCCTTTAATCATCACCACTTGTTTTTCAGGTGCTAGCATGGCGTAGTGAGTGTCATGTGTCTGTAATTCTTGATCTCTGGTTGTTCATCCTTGATGAACATCTCTCGTTCTATAGAGGAGAAGGAAGAGGATTTGAGAGAGAAATTTTTGGGCTTAACAATTCTCAATTTACTAGGCATGTGGTGTGTTCTATGGAACAATAGGTCTACTAGTCTATTTATAAACATTAAATATCAGTTACAGATTTTAATGTCATTTCAAAAATTAAATACATTAATGATCATTGAGAAAAGACATGCTTATAATAATAATATAGTGTCATTATTCATGGTGTGCCAAATTGCGCCGAAAATAATTAGGAAATAAAATTTCCCGTCACAAAATAATAGCAGGGTCATTATTATTTTTATTTTTTCCATCAAGTTAAATAATTATTTACTGTCAAGAAAATAATTATTTTACTACCAAAACGACTTTGGTCCACTTAATATCCACTTCCATATATTGAAAACCCGAATAAATAAATAAATAATTTATTCGCTTAAATAAATATTTTATTTACAAACTATTAAATAAATATTTATTAAATGTTCAACAAAATAAATAAATAAATTTTATTTAATTTATGCGATCATTTTAACATGAATAGAATTATTCCAAGATCTTGAGAATAATATTTCTTTCATTAATTAAATTAAAATACTATTTATCCATTACCACCAAAAACACATAGTGTGTGACCCTCTAAGATTCTTTCTCGTTTTCATTAGGTGGGCTTTCCTAAAGACCAAGAGTAATGTCTAGAAATAGGTCAAGGAACCAAAGAGAAATACAGTAACTTCTCAAGAACAACATCCACATCCGATGCTCATTGTGAAATATAATCCTTTTGTCACAATATCTCATCTGGTAGGTTTCATGATAGTTTCATCAACTTTTATGCTTGGTACATCATTCTTTGACTACTTGAAATAAACTCATCATTACACCAAGGCCATTGAATTTCGTCTGACGGTTCTATTTCAATCAAAGGGAGGAGATTAAAAATTATATAAATGGAAGGGAAAAATCCTTCCTCAACATATCAATTAATAACATGCCACTTGTGACACCCCAACGTACCCAACTTCCCGCCAACTGTATGTGTGTCAGTTTTCATCAGAAAATCAAAGTCCGTGAGTCATGAAGCATATTAATGTTAATATTATTGTCTAGGTATTATAACACATGCTCTCAGATAGAAATATCCAATTACACTAAAACATTAAAAATTACTACTTGTGTGTATATTATTATAATATCCTATCTTGGAGATTACTAAGTGAGAACTTCATTAGAGGAAATCTCATATGTTTATAAGTACTCGCACTGGACGGTCTGCATGCAATGTTTCTACTCATAGTATGTCATCCAACCCCATATATATATTTAAGAATATTGTTATTTAATTTCAAGGTTGTCATAATAGTGTGGAACTTCCATGACCTTATGAATGTAACAAATAAAATAGAACATTATTACATTATAGTAATGCAGAAAAATGAACAATACATAATAATACATTAAATATCTATGTAATCAAAGTAAAACTAGTTGGTTCTAGGACAAAAACACTTAAAATTAATGAATATGATGATTGTCAAGGATTTTATGAATTGATTAGTTAATGTTGATCAAAATTTATAAGGTAGATATAACTCTTTTGTGTATTCAAGATTTAATTCTCACCAAATACTGCACCTTATATTTAGTAATTAAAAAGAGAATTTTTTTTAAAATGCTAAGAATAATTCAAATTATAGCGAGACAACATATTGTTTTTTTAATAATTAATTTTGTGTTATTTCTAGAAATTAAATCTTTTTATGGATACTAGAAAATGTAAATGGTTATTGTATATACGAATCTAACATTAATCACCCCCAAAAAAACGAAATGTAAATTTACTCAATATTCACTTTGGTGCATTGTCAAGGGGCCTAAGACTACACAGCAAGATATAAATTTATAAAAGATATGATTTTTTTTAAAAAAATATCTTTATGATCCTCAAGAGGGATTTTCATATGTTTAAGTAATATAACTTAATAGGAATGTGACTATAGATAATATATATTAGAATTAAGATATTCATAAATTTAGGCACATGTAAATTGATGTGCTCTCTCTAAGATAAGGTACATGTTTGATTTTTAGAGAATACATTTCTAGGATATTTGGGTTTATAAAATTTTAGTAATGATTATGGAAATTTGGGATTACTATTTTTAGGATTAGGGAACCATACTAAATGTAACCTAAGAATACCTAAGAATAATATATGTTAAATTTTTGGTGATATAGTTTCAACTGAGTATGATACTAGTTGAGTTACAAGAAATTTATGATAAAATTATAATTTTATAATGTGGGGGATCATAAGATTAAATTGTCATATGGTTATTTATTAGATTTATATCATAGATATCATCACACACGTTAAATATTTTTTTAAAAATTGATGATTCCCAAAGAAAATAATTAGAAATAAAATACATGGAATGTTTAGATATTGTTCAAACAAAAAACCTAACAATATGAGAGCCTGTGTGAAAAATATTATGATTATTCTAAACAAGGTATAAAAACATATTACAAACATCATGAAAGTAATTGAAATCCCATAGACACCAAATAACATAAGAATGTAATCCAATATAATTTTTGGGGATAAATTTGATGAATTAAATAAGGTTCAATTTCTTACATGTCAAAAATGCTGGAAGAAAATAATATAAATTTATTTATATGGAAAATTAAATACTATAAATGTTGATATGATGCTGATTAGAAAAATAAAATTTAAGAAAAGATATAATCTAAAGACTATTTATTCTTTAATTTAATGAGAGTTAGGAATTATGCGATTAATTTTACCAATGAATGGGTTGATAGGGGGATTTGTCATCGATAACTATCCAAAATAGGAAAGACCTCTGAAGCTACCAATAATTTATATTATACTATTTTTACATATAATGTTCATAGTATCCTTTGTCATGTACGAGTTCTGTAACGACCCAAAATTTTGAATAAATCCTATTTCCTAATTTTGTGAGTTATTTTATTTCTATACTCAACAAAACTGTTTCATTTTATAACATGAGTATAATTAAAATGAGACCATTGGGTTTAGACTATTATATGACCATTAGTCAATTTGACCATTGGAATCTAATTGTTGTGAATATGGTCTCTAAATACAAGTGACCTTGGTTGATTAATATAGAAAGAAGATTTTATGGCCTCATCTAGTAGTCTCGGGCCAATCAACGACCATGTTACAAAACTTGGTAAGGAGGTAGCACCATTGGGCTTTGCTGTAGACCAAACTCAAGATGAACTTCATCATGTGAAGCTAGAACGGAATCTCCTTCTTGAGAAGTTCAAACTAATATAAATTACTACTTGTTCATTGTTGGCTGAGCCGCCCTCAGATTCTCTCACCTTAGCACACCTTACACATAGGTCCTATGCTGGGGTTCTAAGGGTCTATGTAAGGAGACCGTAACTGCTTTGTGTAATCCTTTGTGATAAATAAAATTGTGTTTTATTCTTATGGTGAAGTTTATAAATTTTCAAATGTTCGGATAAATGTAAGATGTATATTATTGATGAATTTGAAAAAAATGATATTTTAAAATATTTTTGTAAACATTAAATAATTAATGATGTGTAATGATTTTTAATAAATGGTCTTCTGCAAATGTGTTCGGTATGAAATTTGGAGTCTAATAAGTTCAACTTAATTTTTGGTGAATAGTAATTTATAAATAGTGATTTTATGCTTAGGATTAGAAATGTGACCAAATAGATTTGTAATCTCACTTAATGAATGTATTAATATAATATAGGCACCTTGATTTAGAAATTTGATTCAATAAAACAGGTAAATAATTGTTTCAGAAATTATTAGTCAAGTATTATTTTTTTCAGGTGAATAGTGTATTTTAATTAAAAATTAAATTAAAAAGATTTAGAAAATTATTTTTATAAAATGGACATTATTTTTAAATTCAGAAAATAGATATTATGTTAAGGTAATTTTTGGGGATTTTTCTGAAAAAAATGAATTTTCGGTGAATAATATTTTTATTTAAAAATTAAATTAAAAATATTTAGAAAAATAATTTTATAAAATGGAGTTTATTTTTGAATTTCGAGCATTGATATTATGTTAAGGTTAATTTTTTGGAGTTTTCTGAAAATGTTTAATTTTTAGTTAATAGTAAAAATACAGTTTTAGGGTTTCAGTATGTTTAATGACATCATAACTGCATCATGAGGATGTCATTAAGTATTTTAATGGATGGTGGGATTATATATATTAAGATATGGTTTGAGATATCCTAAGTGTCCAATACCATGAGGAAATACCACTTGTTTCTCCAATACCATCAATGAGGTATCCCTTGGCCATTAATGCCATGTCCCCTAACTTTCCCTATAAATACAAGCCATTATCTCATCCTTTCCATTCCAAAATCCTCCTCATCGAATTTCTGGTCTCCTTACCTCCCAAGGAGTCCTCCCAAGGTGCCCTCAAGCCTCCCATGGTCCCAAACATCAATATTTAGAATTTACTATTCAAGGCAAGGGAACATACCTCTTTCTTTCTTTCCATGTACTCTCTTTTATGTCTTTTCTTTTATGCCCCATGTTCTTATGTTGGGTGATGTTCTAGTAAATTCATCTTACATTCCTTTTCATTATCATATAATGAGATACCCCCTCTTTCCCTCATCAATTCATTTTAAGAATCTTTATGTGGCGTCGTTAGGCTACCAAATTTTTAAGGGATTCTTTCACCCTTCTCATTTTCAAGTTCTATTTTTATGTAAATTCTTTCAAGTTCTTTTTGTTATGTTGGGGTTTGATCTCAATATCTATAATACTGATCATTTATTTTAATATGATGAGTGACCATATTTGATCTCTTCAATTCATTATTTTGTTGTTTTAAGTGATGTCGTTAGGCTGTAAAATTTTCATAGGAGAAATCTTATTTTTTTGTTTTCATTCCATGTTTTTCATTTCATATTGTATTTATTTCAAATTTAATTACCATTTTCTTATATCCTTTATATCCTATCTCTCTACCATTTTATGGATCATTTATGAGTGGTTGACCCATGTCCCCTCTCTTTTCTGTATTTTCTAAAACCCTATAACATAGTCGTTATGCTGTAGAATTTTCGTTTCAAAATGTCTCTATCTTTATCTAAATTTATTTTATTTTGTAAAGTGAATACTTAAAGATAATTCTTCTATAGTTGTATTCATATATATATCAAAATTTTCAATTATAATTCTGTGACGTACATACATGAAATCCACTTTCCTTTTTCCATGGGTTTAAAGTGACATAAATATAATGTCTTTAAAATAGTTTTTTAAATGTGATGACTATGAAATGAAACCAATTTATTTTATGCTATATGGGTGGTTTATGATATTAATAATGATGATATATGTGGATCACATGTTAATAAAGGTAAATTTAATGGTGCTCCCTGATAGCGCTCCAATGCATTGTGTAAAGACTTAATCTCTAGAGATGACCATTTTTAACGACACCTTTGTGAATAAACTTAGTAAATTTTAATGACACCATGGGGATGAACCTTGGTGAAGTGGAAATTATTGTCTATGTTAAATTTTTTAGCCACATATTCATGTTATGACACATGTTATTTTTATTATGATATGCCTCAGGATATCTTTCTCATTCCTTAACGTTATTTTTCGTGACTTTTTGATGTATCTGAAGATCACATGTAAAATGTTTCCCTTGTTTCCCTTATTAGGACTTCTTCTCACCCTTTCCTTTTATGTATTCTCTCAGGTTATGAGATTTTGTAATGAAATTATGATGAACAATGAATAATCCTTTCAATTGTTTAAGAAGTATGTTTTATGTTGTCATTTATTAAGTTCCTAGTTTCCAAGATACTAAACCTTAAAGATCCACAGTTTTGTATAATGTAATGAAAGTTAATGTGATAAAAAGGCGGGATGCCATAGTTGGTATCAAAGGATGGTTTATTTATTTTTTAAAATTTGGATATGAAAACTTTAGGAATAAACCTATTGAAAATTTTAAATATAATAATTCTTCTTAGTATTTTGGTGAATATTGAGTAAGTGGGTTCCAAAAAAATAAATCCATGTCTGGCTACGAACAATTAGAGGTGGCTCTGGTATATATGTTATTAGGAGTGAAAACTCTGACAAGGTGGTTCTGGCTTGACCCGGGGTAACCTGCTGCACGACAACAGTTCTTGCTGCACTCTTGGATTGACACTCCTGGGGGATATGATTTGGTAAATTCATAAGTTATGTATGAACCATTATTAATGGGAAAAAGATAAATTAAAATAAAGATTCATATAAGAATATATGATCACGGATAACCTAGATTGGAACCTACAAGATCACGAGTTAGGGTATACTTTTCTTCTACAAGTTTATCCATTTATTCTTTAAGATTCCTTTTCCTGATTATTGGATATGTATTTAAGCCCCCAAATTATACATTAATTTCTTAGTTAATGGCAAGAGGTGGAAGAACATGTCCCAACAAAAAATGTAATAGGAAATGTGACGATTGACCTATAAATATGACAGAGATGACGAGAGATCAAGTTGAACATATTATGATTATGCAACACCAGCTATCAAAAATCACAATTAATAATTGGTACCTTTTTCAATGCCCATTTTCATCAAGGAAGAAGATGTAAAAGTCTCAAGGATGTTAATCTGATAAATTTGATAAGGGAAAGAAGACCCAATTTCCTTTGTGCCGAAAGTGTTGAAAGGTGCACTAAGGAGAATGTCACAATGGAATCGAGTGAAGTTTTTAGTGTTGGGTGATAGGGTATAATGTAACTAATTGCATTAAAAAATGGATAATGTGATGAATAGAGATAAGGTTAGATGTAATGTACCATATACTTTTCAATGTCGTAAATGTGGAGAATATGGACATTATCTAGGGCAATTTTCACTTGGCTGGGATGAGAATCATGATGAGCATCAACATTATTCAAGGCAAATGGAAAAATTCATGTCCTACGCTGAGATGGATCATGATGACTAAAGTACACGTAACTTCTCCGTTATACTTGTCTATGACATGTTGTATTATAGTTCGTGCCCTATGATCATATATTTAATGTTTTCTAAGAGAATTGAGTCACTACCTAAGATGGTTTTATATCATTAATGAAAACATCTATTTTTATGTACCACATGTTGATGTTGTGAAGCTATTATTCTTGGAAAAAATATGATTAGGGGATTAAAAGTTGATTATTATTTTGGAAGACGTTCACTATTTTGGGAACCCTATATGATAGAGGTAAATATATTTCTATGGTATTTTCTTTGAGAAGTAATGGTTGACTTATATATTGAAGAATCGATGAATTTATGGTGAACTTATAGTAATTTTTGTTACTTATGGAAATGATTAACCTATATTTGGGAAAATATGTTTAGGTTAGTTACTTTTTTTATAAGATGTTAGGAGTAGTTGATGTTTTTTGGAGATGAACAATAATGTTTATCTTGGAAGACTATGTTATCAAATCCTACTTATATTTGGGTTTCAATCTTAGTTTAATTTATTTTTAGGAATTTTAGGGATAGTTATTTATATAGAATAGTCTATGATGAACATTGTGTAGTACCGTGGAACTTTGAATATTTAAAGTATATTCCCTTCCTATGGGGTTGTTTCTTATTGAAGAGTTGATTTATATTACCCTTTCTGTTTTTGGGATAAATGTTTAGAGATAGATAGTTATTCTTTTATGGATTACGTGATTATCTAGAAGATGATTCTTATGCTTTGATGAGACCAAGTATTTTTGAATTCTCATCGTATGGAGAAAAGATTAGTCTTGGTAGAAACTTATTAAAGGATGAAACTCTAATTGAAGGTAATTATATTTACTTGTGTTCTTATTCTATGTAGTAAATGAATTCCTTAGAATTAATAAAAGGAATGTAAAACAAAAACATTGTTGGTTTACATTTCCTACTGGGAAATCAATGACCGTTTAACCCATCACATGTTTTTGATTCTATCTTGGTTAAAATTCTCTTAGACATGTTTTCTATCACTTTCCATCAGAACCTGACCGTTTATTTTCTCCTCCATATACATGTTTTCCTATATGGAATCCTAGTATGGGTTATCTTGGGTGACATTTGTAATTCCCTTTCTTTATTTTAATGTAATAGTGTTACTGACTCTTTTTCCTATGTGGGACTTTCAATGAAATTTATAAGCCAATTTTAAAAATTGTGAGGACAAAATTTTTTAAGGGGGAACATTGTAACGACCCAAAATTTTGAATAAATCTGGTTTCCTAAGTTTGGGTGTTATTTTATTTTTATACTCAACAAAACTGTTTCATTTGATAACATGAGTATATTTAAAATTAGACCATTAGGTTTCGACTATTATATGACCATTGGTCAATATGACCATTGGAAACTAAATGTTGTGATTATTGTCTCTAAATCCAAGTGGTCCTGGTTAATTAATATAGAAAGAATATTCGATGGCCTCATCCAGTAGTCTAGGAATAATCGAAGCCCATCTAATAGAACTTTGGAAGGAGGTAGCACCACTGGGCTTTGCTTTGGACAAAACACAAGGCGAACTTCATCGTGTGAAGCTAGAACAAAATATCCTTCATGAGAAGTTCAAACTGGTATAAATTACTACCCGTGCGATGTTGGCCGATCCGCACTCAGATTCCTTCACCATAGCACACCTTACACTTAGGTCATATTCTGGGGTTATAAGGGGCTATGTAAGGAGACTGTAACTACTTTTTGTAATCCTTTGAGATAAATAAAATTTTGTTTTCTTCTTATGGTGAAGTTTGTGAATTTTCATATTTCTGGATAAATGTAGGATGTATATTATTGAAGACTTTGAAAAAATGGATATTTTAAAATATTTTTGTAAACCTTAAATAATTAATGATGTGTAATTATTTTCAAAAAATGGTCTTTTGCAAATGAGTTCAGTAAGAAATTTGGAGTCTAATAAGATCAACTTAATTTTTGGTGAATAGTAATTTATGAATAGTGATTTTACGTTTAGGATTTGTAATGTCACCAAATGGATTATTAATCTCACATAAAGAATGTAGTAATATAATATAGGGACCTTTATTAGGTAATGTGATTCCATAAAATAGATAAATAACTGTTTCAGAAATTATTAGTCAATTATTAGTTTTTTTGAGTGAATAGTTTTTTTAATTTAAAATAAAATTAAAAATATTTAGAAAATTGTTTTTATAAAATGGACTTTATTTTTGAATTCAGAACATCAATATTATGTTATGGTCATTTTTGGGGATTTTTCTGAAAAAAATGAATTTTCGGTGAATAATGATTTTATTTAAAAATTAAATTAAAAATATTTAAAAAATAATTTGTATAAAATGGAGTTTTTTTTTTAATTCTGAGCATAGATATTATGTTAAAGAAATTTTTTTTTGAGTTTTATGAAAAATTTGAATTTTCAATGAATAGTAAAAATACAGTTTTAGGGTATCGGTATGTTTAATGACATCATAACTGCATCATGGTGATGTCGTGAGATATATTAAGGGATGGTCAACTTATTAATATTAAGATAAGGTATGAGGGGTCCCAAGTGTCCAATACCATGAGAAAATAACACTTTTTCCCCAATACCACCAATGAGGTGTCCCTTGACCATTAATGCCTTGTCCCCTCACATTCCCTATAAATACCAAGCTATTCTCTCATCCTCTCCATTCCAAAATACTCATCAAGGATTTTATGGTCTCCTTACCTCCCAAGGAGTCCTCCCAATGTGCCCTCAAGTCTCCCAAGGACTCAAACATCAGATTTCGTAGTTACTCTTCAAGGTAAGGGATCATACCTTTCTCTTTCTTTCCAAGTACTCTCTTTTATGAAATTTATTTTTTTATCCATTTTCGTTTGTTGTGGGATGTTATTTTATATTCATCCTACTTACCTTTTTATGTTCATATAAAGAGAGACCCCCTCTTTCTCTCATCAATTCATTTAAATAATCTTTAAGTGGTACCGTTAGGCTGCCGAATTTTAAAGGGATTCTTTCACTCTTGTAATTTTCAAGTTCTATTTTCATTTGAAGTCTTTAAAGATCTCTTTATTATGTTGTGGTATGATCTCTATATCTAACATACTGATATTTTATGTTCATATGATGAGAGACCCTATTTTATCTCGTCAAATCATTTTTTGGATGTTTTAAGTGACACCGTTAGGCTGCCAAATTTTCATAAGTGAAATCTTATTTTTTTGTCTTCCTTCCATGTTTTTCATTTCATATGATATTTCTTTCAAATTTAATTACCTTGTTATTATATACATTATATAATTTCCATATACGGTTTTATGTATCATTTATGAGTGGGTGACCCATGTCCCCTCTCATTTTATTATTTTCTAACACCCTATAACATTGTCGTTATGATGTAGAATTTTCGTCTAAAAATGTCTCTCTCTTTATCTAAATTTTTTATATTTTATTAAGTGAATAATCAAAGATCTATCTTCTATAATGGTATTTAAATATATATCAAAATTTTTTATTTTAATTCAGGGACATACATACATGAAATATGCTTTCCTTTTTCCATGGGTTTAAAGTGACATAAAGATCACATCATTAAAGCAGTTTTTAAAATGTGATGTCTATGAAATGAAACCCATTTATTTTATGCTATATGGGTTGTTTATGAAATGATTTATGATGAAATATTTTTCTCACATTATAATAATGGAAAATTTAAGGGTGTGCCCTGATATCACTCCAATTCATTGGGTAAAGAATTAATCTCTAGAGATGACCATTTTTAACGACACCTTGGTAATTTTTAATGACACCTTGGGGAAGGGCCTTGGTGAAATGAAAATTATTGTCTATGTTAAATGTTTTTTACACATTTTCAAGTTATGAAACAAGTTATTTGTATTATTATATGCCTCAGGATCTCTTTCTCATTCCATAATGTTATTTTTCATGACTTTTTGATGTATCTCAAGTTCACATGTAAAATGTTTCCCCTGTTTCCCTTACTGGGCCTTCTGCTCAACCCTTCCTCTTATGTATGCTCCCAGGTAATGAGATGATGTAATTAACATAGGATGAACAATGAAGAATCCTTTAATGTATTTAATAATTATGTTTTATGTTGTTATGTATTGTGTTCCTAGTTTCCAAGACCCTAAACTGTAAAGATCATAGGTTTTGTATAATGTAATGAAAGTTAATGTGATAAAAAGGTGGGATTCCATAGTTGGTATCAAAGGATGGTTTAGTTATTAGTGGAAATTAGGATATGAAAACTTTAAGAATAACCCTATATAAATTTTTAAATATAGTAAATCATCCTGGTATTTTGCTGAGTATTGAGTTAGTAGGTTCTAATGAAATAAATCCATTTATGGATACAAACAAGTAGAGGTGGCTCTCACACAAATGTTCCTTAGAGTGAAAAAACTAACAAGGTGTTTCAGGCTTGACCCAGTGTAACCTGGTACATGAAAAAATTCCTTTTTTTACTCTTGTATTGACACTCCCGGGGGATATGCTCTGGTAAATTCATAAGCTTTGTATGAACCAATATTAATGGGAAAAAGATAAAATAAAATAAATATTCACATAAGAATATTTGATCATGGATAACCTAGATTGGAACCTAGGGGATGAAATGCTAGGTTATACTTTTCTACTACAAGTTTATCCTTCTATGCTTTAAGTTTTCTTTTCTTGATTATTGGCTATGTATTTAAGCCCCGTAATTATAGTTTCTTTTCTTAGTTAATGGCGAGAAATGGAGGAACAGGTCCCAATAACCAATGTGATATAAAATGTGACGATTTCCCTATTAATATGATAGAGATGATGAGAGATCAAGTTGAACATTTTGTGATTATTTCAAACAAGATATCAAAAATCACAAGTAATAATTGTTACCTAGTTGAATGCCCAAATTCATCAAGGAAGAAGAAGAATAAGTCTCAAGGATGTTCATCTGATAATGTTGATAAGGGAAAGAAGACCCAATTTCCTTTGTGAAAAAATTGTGGAAAGGGGCACCAAGGAGAATTTCAAAAATGACATGGGAGTTGTTTTAAGTGTGGGATGATAAGGCATATTGTATCCAATTTCTTTAAAAAATGGATAATGTGACGAATAGAGATTATGTTCGATCTAATATACCATATACTTTTCAATGTCGTAAATGTGGAGAAGTTGGACATTATCCAAAGAAATTCTCTCTTGGAAGTGATGAGAGGCATGATGAACATCAACAATATTCAAGTGAAAGTTATAAATGAAAGTCCTATGCTAAGATGGATCATGATGAATATAGTATATGTAACTTATTTTCAATAATTGTCTATGTTATGTTGTATTCTAGTTTGTGCCCTAGGAGTGTATCTTCAATGTTTTCTAAGAGCATAGAGTCACTAACTAAGATGATTTTATATCATTAAGGAAAACATATATTGTTATGTACCAAATGTTGATGTTGTGAAGTTGATATTCTTGAAAAAAAAAGATGATTAGGGGATTAAAAGATGATTATTACTTTGGAAGACGTTCACTATTTTGGGAACCCTATATGATCGAGGTAAATAGATTACTATGGTATTTTCATTGAGGAATAATGGTTGACTTATATTTTGATGATTCGATGAATTTAAGGCGAACTTATAGTAATTTAGGTTACTTATGGAAATTATTTACTTATCTTGGGGAAAATATGTTTAGCTTAGTTAATTTTTTTATAAAATTTTAGGAGTGGTTGATGTTGTTTGGAGATGAACGATAATGTTTATCTTGGAGGAATATGTTATCAAATCATTTTTATTTTTGGGTTTCAATATTAGATTGGTTTATTTTGAAAAAGTTTAAGGACAATTATTTCTGGAATGGTCTATGATGAACATTGGGTAGTACCATGGAACGTTGAAGATTTAATGTAGTTTCCCTTCCTATGGGGTTATTTATTTTTGAAGAGTTGTTTTATCTTACCATTTCTATTTTTGGGTTAAATGTTTAAAGATAGATAGTTATAATATTGTGGATTACATGATTCTCCAGAAGATGATTCTTGTGCTTTTATGAGACTATGTACTTTTGAATGCTCATCGTTTGGATAAAAGATTAGTCTTGATAGAAACATATTAAAGGATGAAACTCTACTTGATGGTAAGTATATTTCCTTGTGATCTTAATCTATGTAGTAAATGAATTCCTAAAAATAATTAAAAGGAACGTAAAACAAAAATTTCGTTGGTTTATGTTTCCTACTAGGTAATCAAAGACCGTTTAACCCATCACATGTTGGTGATTTTCCGGTGGTTAACTTTCTCTTTGACATGTTTTATATCACTCTCCATCAGAACATGACTATTTATTTTATCCTCCATATCCATGTTTTCCTACATGGAATCCTAGTATGGGTTATCTTAGGGGACCTTTGTACTACCCTTTCATTATTTTAAAGTAATAGTGTTACTGACTCTTTTTTGTATGTGGGAATTTCAATGAAATTTCAAAGCCCAATTTTAAAAATTACGAGGAAGCTATTTTTTAAGGGGGTAAGATTCTAAGGACCTGAAATTTTGAAAAATCTTGTTTCTTAATTTTGTGTGTAATATTATTTTTCTACACAACAAAACTGTTTCATTTTATAACATGAGAATAATTAAAATGAGACCATTGGGTTTAGACTGTTATATGACCATTTGTCAATATGATCATTGGAAACTAAATTTTGTGATTATTGATTCTAAAAACAAGTGATCTTTGTCAATTAATATATAATGAAGATTCCATGGCCTCATCTAGTAGTCTCGAGCCAATCAAAGCCCATCTAAATGAATTTGGGAAGGAGGTAGCGCCACTGGGCTTTGCTCTGGATCAAACCCAATCCGAACTTCATCGTGTGAAGCTAGAACTGAATCGCCTTCTCGAGAAGTTCAAACTGATATAAATTACTACTTGTGTGATGTTGGTCATGCCACCCTCAGATTCTCTCACCTTAGCACACCATACACTTAGGTCCTATACGGGGGTTATAAGCGGCTATGTAAAGAAACCATAACAGCTTTGTGTAATCTTTTGCGATAAATAAAATTGTGTTTTCTTCTTATGGTGAAGTTTGTAAATTTTCAATTGTCTGTATAAATGTAGGATGCATATTATTAATGCATTCAAAAAAGGATATTTTAAAATATTTTTTTCAACCATAAATAATTAATGATGTGTAATGATTTTTAAAAAAACTGCCTTCTACAAATGAGTTCTGTAAAAAATTTGGAGGCTAATAAGATCAACTTAATTTTTGGTGAATAGTAATTTATGAATAGTGATATTATGCTAATGATTAGTAATGCGACCAAATGGAGTAGTAATCTCACTTCAATAATGTATTAATATAATATAGGCACCTTGATTAAGTAATGTGATTCAATAAAATAGGTAAATAACTATTTAAGAAATTAATATTAAGGTATTAGTTTGTTATGGAGAATAGTGTTATTTAATTAAAAATTAAATTAAAAATATTTAGGAAATTATTTTTAAAAAATGGACTTTATTTTTGAATTCAGAACATCAAATTCATGTTATGTTAAATTTTGGGTATTATTCTGAAAAAAATGAATACTCGGTTAATATTGTTTTATTTAAAAATTAAATTAAATATATTTAGAAACATATTTTTATAAAATGGAGTTTATTTTTGAATTTCTAGATTTGATATTTTTTTAAGGTAAATGTTTGGGAGTTTTCTGAAAATGTTGAATTTTTAGTGAATAGAAAAAATACAGTTTTAGGGTTTCATTATGTTTAATGATATCACAGATGCATCATGATGATGTCTTGAGATATTTTAAGGGATGGTTGACTTATGAATAGTATTATATTGTATTATGTGTCCCAAGTGGCTAATACCATGAGGAAATACCACTTTTTTTTCCAATACAACCCATGAGGTGTCCCTTGGCCAATAATGCCTTGTCCCCTCACTTTCCCTACAAATACGAAGCCATTCTCTCATCCTTTCCATTAAAAATTCCTCCTCAACTATGTTATGGTGTCTATACCTCCCAAGGTGTCCTTCCAAGGTTCCCACAAGCCTACCAAGGTCCCAAGCTTCAAAATTTCGAAGTTGCCCTTCAAGGTAAGGGATCATACCTCTCTCTTTCTTTCCAAGTATTCTTTTTTATGTAATTTCTTTTATACTCCATGTTATTATGTTGGGGGATGTTCATTTATATTCATAAAACTGTCCTTTTCATGTTAATATAATGAGAGACCCCCAATTTCTCTCATCAATTCATTTTAGTAATCATTAAGTGGCGCTGTTAGGCTGCTAGATTTTTAATGGATTCTTTCACCGTTCTCATTTTCAAGTTCTATTTTAATGTCAAGTCTTTCATGTTCCTTTTAATATGTTGGGGTATGATATCTATATCTATCATACGGACATTTTATGTTCATATTATGAGATACCCTATTTTATCTTGTCAATTATTTGTTTTTGAATTTTTAAGTGATGTCGTTAGGCTACCAAATTTTGAAAAGATAAATCTTATTTTTTCTATCTTCCTTCCATGTTTTTTATTTCATATGGTATGTCTTTAAAATTTAATTACCATGTACTTATATTCTTTATATCAGGTCCCTATACTTTTTTATGGATAAGTTATTAGTGGGTGTCCCATGCCCCCTCTCTTTTCAGTATTTTCTAAAACCATATAACATAGCCATTATGCTGCAGAATTTTCATCTCAAAATGCCTCTCTCTTTATCTCAAATTAATTTCTTTATTAAGTGAATAATAAAATATCATTCTTCTATATGGGTATTCACATATATATTAAAATGTTCTATTTTAATTCTAGGACTTACATACATGAAATCCGCTTTCATTTTTCTGTGGGATTAAAGTGACATAAAGATCATGTCTTTAAAGTAGTTTTTAAAATGTGATGACTATGAAATGAAACCCATTTCTTTTATACTATATGTGTTTTTTATGAAATGAAGGATGATGATATATGTTGATCACATTATAATAAAGGTAAATTTAAAATTCCACCCTGATAGAACTCTAATTCATTGGGTAAAGATTTAATCTCTAGAGATGAACATTTTTAACGACACCTTGGTGAATAACCTTGGTAATTTTTAATGACACCTTGTGGATAGACCTTTGTGTAACAAAAATTATTTTATATGTTAAATATTGTAGCCACATCTTCATGTTATGAAACACGTTTTTTTTATTATGATATTCCTCAGGATCTCTTTCCCAAGACTTAAAGTTATTTTTCATGACTTTTTAATTTATCTCAAGTTCACATGTAAAATGTTTCCCAAGTTCCCCTTACTGGGCCCTCTGCTCACCTTTTCCTTTTATGTATGCTACCAGGTTATGAGATGATATAATGAACATAGGATGAACAATGAATAAGCCATTAAATTGTTTAATAAGAAGGATTTATGTTTTCATGTATTAAGTTTCTGCTTTCTAAGACACTAAACCTTAATGATCCTTGGCTTTGTATAATGTAATTAATTTTATTGTAATAAAAAGGTGGGATGCCATAATTTCTCAAATTATTGTTATTTTGTTACAAAAAACTCAATATTTATGATTATAAAATATATATTTCTTAGGGTTTATGGGATATTAATCTCCATTTTTCTAGATATTATATAATCATATATTTATTGTTGAAATTATGAATGTGTTTATTCCCCTTATAAATTTCCGAAAATAATTTTTAATGTAGATAAATATCATTACACATCCAAAATGAACAAATATTAATCTAGATTTCTAATGTTCATTATGAGTTCCTTATATAAATATCTATACCATAATGATTCAAACTACAAGGGGAAATTTTATTTAATGTGGGAGAATTTTACACACCAAAATTTAAATATTTTAATATAATTAAATAAGTCAATGTGTTTGATATCTTTATCCATGCACAATATCAAATTTAAAGAAAATTGTGGCATATTAAGAAAAGTACAAATATTAATGTATAACTATTAAATTTTTTCCATTAATTAAGAAAAATGAATAGGTGTAACTAATTTACCAAATATTTATTAAAACAAAATAATGATTATTTTTTATATAAATGAAATTCCCTATATATAACTAATATTACTATTATAATCATTTTATTCATATAAATGGGTTTTCCAAAAAAATTTCTTCTATTCAATATGAATTTATATTTCGAAACACTATTGATTAATTATGATAATATATATCTGATATGAATAATTTGTTCATTCTTGTTTAATATTCATATAATTTTGAATAATAATAGAGTAGGAAATATTTGAAAAATTCATATTTTTTCATAAAAACTATTTCTTATTATATGTCACATCTTATTTAAAAAGGAAATGTATAAAACATATAATTAAAATTTTAAAAAATTTGAAATTATATTTTTAATAATCATAGTAATATTTTTTCAAGATGAACATTTTTTGTTTACTGAATAAATGATTTTAAGAAGAATATTTTATAATATCATTTTTAGAAGTAACATAGATTTTTCATATTTATTAATATATAATAATTAATTGAAAATTCAGGAAATAATTTAAAATTTTAAATATATATTTTATTAGTGAATTTATTATTTTTAAAAAATTTATTTCTATTTATAAATAAATATATAATGTTATAAGATAAAAGTAAACTTTTCTAAACAAACTATTTTTATACATTATACATTATTAATTTAAAAATTATTTTTATCTCTTATATTAATTGAATCAAATAAAATTTATTTTAATTTTATTATCAATGAATCTATGTTATCTAATAACGAAAACTTTATTTTTAGGCATAATGGTTATATTAAAATATGTAAAAATAGGATACCAAGGAAATGGATAAAATGGTATAATTTACAATGCATGTAGTAAAGGCCTTTAAAAAAGATAAAACAGTGTCCATAATTGATTGTATGAGGACTAAATCAATCTATTCTCCTCCTAAATGATAATTTGTCATTTTTGAATCCAGTTAACATATATAATATGTGATGCGTATATATTATGTTGAAATATTTTTAAAAATCTCAATGTCACTACTTAAAAATGGGGTCTCGTACCTCTAATTCATGAAACCAAAAAAATAATTTTCCTTCTAAAAAACTGACCCTTATCCTTCACATATAGTAATATTTCATTGTCATCTGATTATGTTATCAAGAGGTTATCTAATACCATTCATTTCCCAAGGATCATCCATGCAAATATCAAACTGTTCAATGTCAATAATCAACTTTACTTGATATATTTCATTATAATTTTTTAATTTTAATTTTAAAATTAGTATGTAAATATTTTTATCAAGAATGTAATAAAATTAATTATTCTATGGTAATAATCATGGATCATCTTTTTTCTTTTCTTTTAAAAAAATTTAAATCGTCATTCATGCTCTGTATGTAGTACCGCCTCTACGATGCAACATTTTTATTTTTCCTTCATAGAATTTCTAAACAGGTATAAATTTTGAATGTAATAAATAAAAATGATACTTAAATTATTTTTATTATTATTAAATATTAAATCATAATACACCTTCCTCCCAATCTATGAAATTAATATAATTATCCACGAATACATTCATAATAGTTTCCCCATATTAAGATTGATTTTAGTTTTTTTCATTTCATCACCTCCTTACATTGAAGTTCATGAGGATTTGATTGAAGAATAAAAATTATTATTTGATGTAATAATAATTCTGTAACTTAATATTTTTAATCATATTAATGATATGTTCAAAAAAAATTATTGTTAATAAAATTGTTTGAAATATATGAATTAGGAGGAAAATGACATTTTATTTCTAAGTAATAACTTTATATAAATTATATTCTCTTTATAATTCTTAAAAGTTTCCATAAATAACACTATTAATCATTAAATTATAATATTCTTATGTTATAATTATATTACAACTAAAAGTCCTCATAATCATCCATTATTTATTTTTTGTTCATGGTTCTGTTGGTTTTACCACCTAATTGAAAAATAATTTGATTTTATAACATCAATTCATATGAGAAATATTTTTATGTTATAATATGATATTAATATGTTAATAATGTCTTTTTGTGTTTTGTTTATATAAAAATTAAACTCATTTATTAAGAAAACTAATTTTTTCTTTTAATAATAATTGAATCTTGATCAAAAGTGATTTCATATTCAATGTATATAACCAAAACTACCAAATAATAAAATTATACCATAATTAAATATCTTTTAAAATAAATTATATTATAATTAATTGTGTGTGAATGATATATTTTATAAGAATAATGAATAAAAACACAGATTTTATGAAATTAGTAAAAAGGCATAATTAATACTTATACTCAGTGTTGGAAATAGGTAAAAACTAACTAAACTTTATATGTATATAATAATTGTAAAAAAGATGTATAAATTGTTATAACCTCAATTAAGGTTCTTGGGTATCTATTCCATAAACTTAATTTAATTATTCCTAATATTTCATGCAACATCATGATGAATCATGACCATGGTAAGGATTATCATCTAAAATTCCACTCTTTGACACATATTTATTATTATGAACCTAATTTCCTTTATTTTTTGTATCTAATACCAATATAATATATCAAATTATTACTTATCATTTAAAAATTAATTTTTTATGTTCAATTAAATACCACTATTTGAAGAGGGTTTGATTAAAATGTTACTCAAGTCATAAGGGTTTATTGTCTCAAACATTAATTCCTTAATACACATTAATGTTATGTACCTTTTGTCTTTTGTAATTCTATTTTAACTACACATAGACGTATCATTATCATATACTTTTATTTATTATGCGAAATAATAATAATAATAAGACTATTTTAATAAAATTACATTGTTGTCATTTCTTATCCTAGTTTTAATGCCTTTTGGTAATGTAATTTCCATTTACTAGGTTATGATCATCCTCAAGGACTTAATTAATGGGTAGATTATTTGAATTAATTATATAATGTTATGCGTGACTTAGTTTCTTTAATTTTACATTTCTACCACATTATATATATTTAAAAATATTTAATACTTCAAAGATTATGCTGCTCATAATAAATATTGATAAATCTAGTCTCCTTCCATTTAGTTATATGGTTTCCTCATCAACGTATTTATTACATGAATAAGTTACACCACACTAATATTTTCTTTTGTTCTATGTTATATAATTCAATTTGAAAATTATATTTTCATAAAAAATAATTTTTTGAAACTATTTTGACAATTTGGGTTTTGAACAATGATATTTTTCAATAAAATAAATATGATTTTTTAATTTCATGTTTATATGGGTTTTCTTTCTCTCCATATTAACCTATGTTAATCCTTATTTTATTCTATTACGAATCATTGAAGACTATTTTTTTTTAATTTATTGTTTTTAAAGAGATTTCACATCAACATTTAATAGAATACCTTTTTGTATGTGACATGTAATATTTCCATTATTGTGTCAAAAAACATCCATATGCATGGAGAAAAATATTCCCTAAATTCCAAAAGGAAGAAAAGAACAAGAAGAAGAGTTTGAATAATTTTAAAGACATAAATATTCCAAAATGAGTTTCATGGTCTACATATATATCATTCTATGTAATCAACACTCTACATGTATTCCCATGAATGAAAATAGTATTTGGAAAGTTCTTTAATACACTATAATATAAAATATTTTCCATTCCCAAAAATGAAAAAGATAGTTGCGGGTGGGGATGGTGTTTCCATCCCCTAAAAATGAAGAAATTGATTTTTTTCACATGGTGTTTTTCCATTCCCCACGAATGTGATCCATGTTGTCCATCATGGATGTCCAGTTATCCTAATGAATTGTTACCTATGTTCCTCTAAAAAAACCCCATGAGGGAGATAGGGAAGACAAAAGACAAAAGAGGGTAAGAAAGAGTGAGATCCATCAATTTCTAGAAGTTAAACCTACCGCATAACATTAAGGTAGAAAAGGATTTCACCTAACCTTTCAAAGACACAAAAACCATTATGGATTAAATTTCCTGAAGACAATTTGGATGGCCACATTGAGGTCCATCACCCCACATAGTAAAAGAACTCATGGAGGGATCCAAGCTATGTGGATGAAGAGAATACACATGTTCAACTCAATACCGTGTAGAAAAATGTTAAAATTGAGGAATTTGAACCCATGTAGGAAGAATCTATATAAGAGGAACTTGGTCCAACATAACGTAGAGCTATGTGAATGGAATACTATCTCGCAGCACACAACGAGGTCATGGGGCCCGATGGTTGATTAGAGAAAATTGGGTTCTGATTAATCACTCGTATCAGGTGCACTGTTTTCACCTTGAAATTCCCAATGGTTCCATATCCAAAAATATGTAGACACACTTTCCAAAGGTAGGAGTTTATCTAGGTGGTTTGACCAGCGATGCTTAAGAACTCAGACTGGGCGAGAGGATTGGATGTCGGGCTCATCGCACCCTTTTGGTGGGAATTATTACATGTTCTGTGACTCTCTTATAGATTTGAGAAGTATTCATATATTCGAAAATCTTTGGATTATAACCAAGAATAGTATCCACGGATTATTCCTGGTTGGGAATGGTCAGTTGGACGTAGGGGTTCAGAATCATTTATGCCTGAGATTTACCATCCATCGTTGGATTAATGACCCCGAGGAGTTTGGACTCACTGAGACGACACTAGTATAATGCCTTGTAACCAGGTACTCAAGAGTTTATTATCATCTGGGGGGGATAGCTACCGACTTGGGCATTTGGATTGAACCCATGATACGGGCTTCCTAGGTATCCTCATCAGAGGAATCAGAATCCACATAGTTTGGTTTGGTGTGGGGCTTCCACTCTAGGCTTCCCAGGGATTGTGCGGTGGACCGGCATGAAGATAGTGGGATCGACCATTTTTTAGGCTTCAACCTCGAGGAGGCTTCAGACATACCCTGCATAGGATATAGGGATCAATGTCAATGTAGTTCGAATAGGAGGGTGTCAAAGAACAGACGTAAGGATAGACCAGGGGTCCAATGGGTGTTGGTCTTGAACCTCAGGGAGGCTTCCTACGTACCCTACCTCGGAGACAAGGATCAAAGTCCACATAGTTTTATTGGCGTGGGGCTTATGCTCTGAGGATGCTCGAGGTAATAGATTGGGGCTTACACTATGAGGAAGAAAAGGGTAATGGATTGGGGCTTACACTGTGAGGAGGAACAGGGTAATGGATTGGGCTTAAAATCTGAGGAGGCCCAGGGGAGGATGTCATGGACGATCCATACTATATGCCCAAGTGAGTCATTCTCGGTGTGAGAAACAAGAAGAATAAGGGACTATATGATCATGTCACAAAATTTGCGTCCATGGGAAGTGGAGTTAAGCTTACACATGAACCAGCCCAAAAAGATGGGGCTTACTCCGAGATGGATGCCCATGGTGGCAAAGCGCAGTTGGAGTGGGACTTGGCCCCAAAGAAGAATGTAGCAGCACCCTTCCCCACCATGTCCTTCCTTGGCCATGGCTGTAGGGAAGTAAGGAGGTGCGTGTGGGATTTATTTTAATGGGTAGTCAGCCATGCTCTTGGGAGGGGAGAAGTTCCCCAGTCCTAACAAGTGGAGGGGCTGAAAGGGGACTCCCAGGCTCATACTCTGCATTACCGTTGGAATGTGAACCTATGAATTCTATGGGAATCCACTCAAGGGTAGGAGCTCCCCCTTCTACCTCCCTTACCATGTGTATGTGAACTCAGAACAGCGTGCTGATGCACCTAATGGTTACATCACACGGGTCTGGTGGCTCTGGTGGATGCCTCGGATCTGGGCCAATGAATGAGCCAATGAGGGGGTTGCAGACGATCAGGACGGATTGGAAGGATTTTATATGGCCCATGGAATGGAATCTCTGAAGGATATGGCGGCCCAAACAGGTGTATGAGTGGTGGCACCCTTCTCATAGGGATGTGCTACGCGGCTGGAGAAGTCGTCCGCGATCTAGGGTGGTCCGCGGACTGGTGGTCATCCCACGAACTAGAGTGGTTTGTGGCTTCGAGTTCAGCTTGTGTACCAAGTTGGTATGCGGAGGGGTCCCTATGAGTAGTGATGTTCGTGGGTGATCCTGGTTGGGGGTTCTTCTGTCGGGGCTTTGCCCACGTAGGAGGGTGCTACGCGGTGCGGTGGATCGGAAAAGGGGCATAAATTCCCTGGTCTGTGGGGGGTGCATCCGCGAAGGAGACATGGTATGCGTTTTTCTATTTTTTTTAAGTTCGAAGTTCACCAAGTTTTATGCATTTTCGATTCCTTATTAATTCACTTCTAGCTTCATACTTGTTCTGGTTCGCGAACTGGAACTTCAGTGTTTGAAAAATCCGAAGCTCCTTCCTTTGAAATCCTTTCACCCGACTGTGATTGATCTCCCCAAAATTCTCCTTTTGGCTCTTCCCCCTCAATCTCCTTTTATAGCGTGTGGTAAAGAGATGTATCTGTGGTTATGTAGAACCTTTTGTGGAGGCCCATGACCGAAAACTTGGTTTATGGATGACTTGGTCAATCTACAACTCGCGGGGGCATTGAACGCACCTCCCCCATGAACCAAACTAGCTCGGGGAGTGCTTCGCGGCCATACATAGTTCTGCCTCCATTCCACAAATGACAGCGGATAAAGCCTGTGCTGGTTGATGTGTTCCACGGCTGGGGAAGTTAGTGACAGTGGACCAGCTTTCCGCCCATCCTAATTCTCACCTAAGGAGGATCCCCACCTCCAATCCATGAATGACAGCGGTTCGCAGAGGGGGTACCTCGCGGAACTGGTCGTGTACCGTTATCATTGGACCGGTTCGTGGACCAGTTCATCTTGTGCCATTATTTGAGTATTATCCACACTTTTCCCCAATTCATTGGGAGGAAATGAGGTAGTATCTCTCTTGAATTAAGGTGATTGTCATTCTCCTTTGTGGACTTTTCAAAACCCTACAAATTCCCCCCATCATAATGGTGACCGATTAGAACAAAAAGGAGGCCATTACGATGTAGGGTGGTCCTAAAACTTGGATGGTTTGCGGTAGGGGAGTAGACCCATCAGGGGACCACACCTATAAATACAGGGGCCCATCCTTTGTATTTTACCGGATTCTTCACAAAATCCAATATCCCTTGCTTTTTTTTTGATTCCGTGTGCTCGTTCCCTTGAGAAACTCCTCCTCTATGAAACAGCTGCCACTTCTGCGAACCATTCCTCGTTCGCGGTCGCCTTCACCTACAGACCAATATCCAAGCCACAAAATAACACTTTACATTAATTAAAATGAAATTCACCATGGGCCGCATAGGAACATTCTCTACGTTTTTGATGTTCGGTGGTCTGAAACCTTCCAGAATTTGAATATTTCTTAAGTCTTGTGAACCTAATTATTTAAATTCGGGATTAATATTTGGAGGATCAACATGGTTCGTGGTTTTATGGCCAATGATCCACAGGCCAGATTACCTTGGGCCTATTCCACGTAGTGTTAGTTCGCGGGATGCTGTCATCACGAAACACATTTTGAGGCCTGCTTGCGGACCTCGTCATGAAGCCTCTTGGACTCCGTGGACTCTTTTTCCAAAAGCTTGGTATTTTTTCCCAGTTTTTATTATTCCGGAAAAACCATTGTCCTGGTTTTTATAATGCAGGGGGAAAAATGGTTCCCCCTTGCCCCACACTAAGGCCTACTGCCTAGAATCTCCCAATTGGTTCATGGAGACGTCTAGATATGATTAGCATAGCAGAGAGCATCAATGAGGACCCTAGTTGGTCCATCATTCCCGACGATGGTGTCTTGATGGACATTATCCCTACTGAGATCCTGGGTTATCTACTATCAAATCGACATTCGCATTATGGCTTCCATCTTCATGACGACATCCCTATCCCCCATACCTTCGCAGGACTTCAGTCACCTTGCTTGGAAGCGTCACCGATGTGGATTCAGGTGACCCTCGTCCAATTGGGGGAGATAATATCTGATCCTGATCTGAAGGACAATTTCATTTTGAGAGGCTATGTCTGGACCTGAAGCGATCAGTACACACAAGACTTCTATCATGAATCTGTCCTCAAGAGTTACCCCACCATAATTAACCTTTCTCGAGTGGACCCGGATATGGGGTGGATTCCTTGGTGGGATCTTCGGTCTGGTGGGCTTTTCTTGAATGACTAGGCCTAGGCTTTCAAGGTCCACCATCATTGCTGGGAATCACCCGAGTCACTGGATGTAGTCAATCTAGACTCTGTAGTGTGGGCATCCTAGTTTGTTGTTTACCAACAATCTTTGATCTTACCAGACCTGCTCAGTCACTGGTGTTCAAGCATTAATACCTTTCACCTTGAACATGGGGAAGTTGGAATTAGTTTATGGGACATCTACCAATTGGGAGGGCTTCTAATCATTGGTGAGATGTATGAATAGTTTTTGTGCACTCCTGACGCATGGGACGATGTCGAACAAGTGCCTTCATTGACGAGGGATCAGCTGGTTATGGAAGAGCAGTCACTGGGTCAGTCTTTGCGTGTCCACTCTCTTATTCAATATAGAACCTGGATAGGGTTATTTATGTAGACCACTAGTCCTGTGCGGAAAATAAAGCGCCCTAGGACTCATCCTTCTCAATATTCACGAACCATCCTAGGTATCTACTGGGTGGCTCTGGAGGCGGGCGAATACCTTTCATTGGGTTACGAGGTACGCCTCAGTGTGTTTCCAATGCTCAGGTTGGCAGGTTTGTTTGCTATGTTTTTGAGCGGGTGGCCATTCACTTCGTAGGATATCAACCCAGGAGCCAGGGCTTTCACCTTGATGATGGCAGTTGAGTTGGCAGAGGGCCGTCGGGTGAATTTGGTCGTGCCCACATTATCTTGTATTTATGAAATATTAAGCCACATGCAGGAGGGTGGTCCAACCTACCATCTGAGTGGGCCATTTCAATTTTTATATGGCTGGATAGGGAATAATTTCTGCTGTTATGAGTATTGTCATAACACAATCATCCTGCTTCCTACCTTTCCGCCTACATTGCTCGATATAGCTGGGGTTCGCTTGAAGTCCCTCAGTTTTGATGAAGTCATCATGCTTCTGAGTGACTTATCTCAGTTTTCTTTTTCACCCTACCCCACCCCTTCCAGCATCATGGTTGACAATAGTAGGGGGATCCTAGAGGATCATTCTAACATTATTTCACTACGGGATGGGTTTCTGTCCGTGCAGATTGATGGGTTTTCTCTGTGTGAGTTGTATGCCCCTCCATCATTTTTCCTGCCAGTTTGGGTGTATTCAATTCCATGATTCCTTTCCCACTCCTTAGGCTTGAGGACTGCACCTAGGCACTCTCCGTCAATGGTAGTTGATGCTAATGCATGAGAGATCGGACACAAGCATTCTCTTGCCTAGCATATGAGCTGCAACCAGCTTATCCATGGAGTACATAACAATGTTGGTAATACCTTATCTCGATGGGATCCTGAGGGAGGATGTCCAAAAGGTTACCAAATAAGGATTCATTGCAGCTGTTGTGCCTACCACACCTTCCTCATCGGCTCTGAGGGGGGATCGACTGATGGCTCATCGGTCATAGAAACTTAGGGGATTTTCCTCTCCCATCCCTTCTACAGCCGAAGTTCAGATGTACTCCACCCTATTGAACGTGGATGAGGATGACCCTGTGGCTTCGGGTCTCAGATAGACTATGCCTAAACTTTATTTGGCTGATACCGGACATAGAAACATGATTCCTAGGCCGGAACTGGGGTTAGAATCTTTAGGCCTTCTAGCTTTAGAACCATCTTCTAGCATGCACATGTCTACGCTGATTGAAATGTCTGACTTCATTCCCATGCTATCAAGAGAGGATACCAATGATCCTTGTATCATGGTGGAACACCGAATAGTGTGCATGTGGGCCTGACCCGGGATTTAAAAGATTGTCATTGAAAATCCTCTGGTTGAGATGGCAACTAAAACTGATGCTCTCCAACATCTCTTACTGGTTTTGGGGTCAGGTGGCTTTGACTATCAACAGATTCATTTCCTCTCTATCCAGGTTGTCACAACCCATGAGGATGTTTCCACTAATGAACGCAAAATTTCTCACTTTTCTTCCTCTCATTACTGGACCCGAGCCTTGGAGGAAACCATGACAAAGATCCATCAGCTGATAGCACAGGAGGTGATCTCTCTAGATCAGGCGGCATCCCTATCTTCCGAGTTGCATGAATGAGAAGTACGGACATCGATGCTGAGGGATCATTTGTCAGCTATGACTGGTAACCTTGAATCCACCATGAAAGGAATCGATGATCTCCAAACAATTATGGGGCACACTTGTTCGGTTGTCGAGGTTGAGGCCAGGGAGAGGGTCGTGTTGGAGCAGACATGAAACAACCTCCATCACATGGTTGTAGATCTGATGGAGAGAATGAGAAATTCTCCTTTGTGATGATTAGAGCCATTCTTGTACACTCTGTTTTTACCCCCCCCCCCCCTTATCATTTTACCATGAGGGAGAGGCCCCAGCTTGTGGACGTCCTCCCTTTTTTTTCAAACGGAATACAATCTTTGTCAATCTCTCCTTGCAGTAAAATTTGATTACTACTGGAACAATTTTTGCGTAAATAAAAATTGTTTCTTAAATAAAAACTCACTAAATTAGAATTCATAATAATTTAGGAAAATAGAAACAATCTCTAACTTTTACCTTGATCATGGGATCTAGAGAGCATAGTTTGACTATTGCTAGGGTTTTGTTGAAAAACTTCACAATTTTTTTTTCTTTAAATAAACTAATTTTTTCTAGGCCCATTTAGTGTGGACCGAGCAAGTATGGATCAACTTTTGTTTAGGTCTCCCTTTTTAGGTTTTTGCCTAACTGGATTTGCACCTCTTTTTGTGATCAGTTTAAATTACCTCTGACGATACTATCATTACTGATGTTTTAGGTCGAACAGCTTTGACATGGTATGGTGGGGCGAGGGACCCAATGAGGTTTGGTCTATTAAAAAGATGTCCAGATATCCTTCAAATGCATGTGGGTGGAAGAGCATGTTTAGATTCGAATGACATGCAGGGCATGTCTCAAGGAATGGGAGTTGGATCGGCGTGCAGTGGTAGGAAGAACATCACCTAAGGAAATCTTGTGTTTGGTAGATGGGCCAGGGGTGATCAATATGAAGAGCCACTGAGGGCATACTATTCAGAGTCATGCATTGGTGTGATTAAGTCAATGACTCTCCATTTATTATGGTCTAAGGACTTCATGGATGTCTAGATTATGGAAACCACCATGGGTGGATGAAAACCTCCAGGGATGTCTCTTAAAGTGTGTGTTTCATCTTAATGGGTTTGAGAACATCTGTATTAAACAGGAGTGTTGAAGCAAGGTCCCTATCCTATGCATTTATCTATCATAATGGATGGGTGGAGCTTGGAGTAGTTTAAAGTCATGGTGCTTGGACATTATTTTGAATGGAACAGCTTTTCCTGGTTCTCAGTAATCTCATCAAAGATGTTCCAGCATATGCTGGAAAGGTCGTGAAAGTGGCTGGTAACATGTGTCTCATAGGTTTTCCAAATCCCAGGATAGACATGGGGGTTCTGGGGCCCAGAGGCATATGGAGAAAATCATTGCCTAAGGAAATATTTCCTTTGGTAGACGAGCTAGGGGTGATCAATATGCAGAGCTGCTAAGGGCATGGTATGCATAGACATGCAAAGTTTTCCATGGGTTGATAACATTCCAATTTTGATTTCCATGAATGGTTATGAGGATGCGTAATTTTCCGGGCCACAAATTCTGTCATTTGGTAAGAAACTATATGGACATGTCGGGCATATTCAGCCCTAGTTGATGTTAAAGATTAGAGAGCTCCCTGCACTGATTTATCTTTCCTGCGGGGGTGTACCTTCACTCCATGTAGTTTAACATCATGCGGTAAGGACGAAGTACTCATAGATTAGCGATCAAAGAGCTCGGACCACTGGGTGACTATTTTAGTAGTCAGTCGAAGGATAACTGTGTTACCATGCTCTGATATACACTGAACAGGGTGGGGAATGATGGTTTTAAACTGTAACTCTGAGGTTTCCCGGATCATGATATATGGTTTGCAGCCTCTATGGTCGGTAACAGTACGGAGCTATGATGAGTATCGCCCGAGGAAATCGTTCCTTTGGTAGATGGGCTAGGGGATATCCATATGCAAAGTCGCTGAGGGCATGGTATGCATAGTCAGGCAAAGTTGTCCCCAAGTCGATGGATTTCCACATCTGATGGACATGAATGATAATGAAAATCCGAGAATCCTCACTGTATAGAGTTCATCATGTGGGGATAATGGGGTCTGAACATACAAGAAACATATTCACTGTAATTGTCCATTGAGTCAAAGTATCATAGCCCATGCTTGATGTTTGTTGATGCATGTCATCATGAGAAAAACGATCGGATACATAGGCTAACTAGGTAGGGATACCCTAGAAACATTTGGATGTGAAAAAGGGGACAAACATGGAAACCACTGGGCCAAAAATTTCTGGATCGGGAGATATGATATAGGGGCTCTGAGGCTGGTAATTGTACGGAGCTACGAAGAGTATTGCCTGAGGAAATATTGTCTTTGGTAGACGGGCCAGGGGATATCAATATGCAGAGCCGCTGAGGGAATGGTATGAAAAGTCATGTAAAGGTGTCCATAGGTCGATAGCTTTCTACTTCCAATGGCCATGAATGGTTATGAAGATCCATAATTATCCAGGCCATGGAGTCTGATGTATGGAGGGGATGCATCCAAGTGAGAAAGGATTATTTCCATCCCGTTTCTCCACATATCTTGGGTGGGTCACTATGAAGTCCATGCCATTTTAAATTCATGTGGTGAGGACGATGTCCATGCATTTTTAACGTCGTGCGGTGAGGACAAAGTCCATGCAGTTTTAACATCGTGAGGTAAGGATGAATTCTGTGTCGTTTTAACATCGTGAGGTGAGGAAGAAGTCCATGCAGTTTTGACATCGTGCGGTGAGGACGAAGTCTATGTAGTTTTATTGTCATGCGGTGAGGATAAAGTTTGTGCGGTTTTATTGTCATGCAGTGAGGACGAGGAATACACCCCATGCAGATCTAGTCCGTACATGGGGGAAGAGGGATTTTTTTTTTAATCTTCATTCGAGAATGGTTGGGCCAGGATGGGAAACCCTGACAACCCTACGCATCCTGCAAGGGTAGGAATCATACCGCACGTATTTCCCTAAATAAGGTACACCCCGCAAAGGGTTAGTCTGTACATAGGTGGAAAGGGAATTTTTGACTTTCATTTGGGGACAGCTGAGCTAGGATGAGGTACCCTAGCATCACTACGCATCCTGAGAGGGAAAGCATCAAGCCTTATGTAGTTCTTTTAAGTCCGTGCAGTCTAACGTCATGCGGTGAAGATGAAGAATACACCCCATGCAGGGCTGGTCCATACACGGGGGGAGAGAGCATTGTTTTTTAATGGATAGGCCAGGGTGGGGAACCCTGGCATCACTACGTATACCGTGAGGCTAGGAATCAAGGCTCACCTAGTTCTTTTAAGGGAATAAACCATGTGCATATTCGGTCCGTACTTGGGAAGGGGGTATTTTTGGCTTCATTTGAGGTGGCTGGGCCAAGGTGTGGAATTCTGGCATCACTGCGTATCCAGCAAGGGTAGGAAACAAGCCTTACATAGTTCTCTCAATGAAAATACACCCCATGCAGGTTTAGTCTTTTCACAGGGGGAAAAGGGGATTTTTTTTGCTTTTATCATTATCCGTGCAATTTAACGTCGTGAGGTAATGATGAGGAATACCCCTTGTGTAGGGCTGGTTTGTACACGGGGGGAGAGGGAATTTTTTAACATTTATTTGGGGATGGATGGGCCAGGATGGGGATCCCTGGCGTCGCTACGTATCCTGTGAAGGTATGAATCAATCTGTACATAGTACTATGAAATAAGTACACCCTGTGTAGGGCTTGTCTGTACATGGGGGAAGGGGACATTTTTTTAAATTTTATTCTATTTGGGAGTTTCTAGGCCAGGATAGGGGATCCCAGCGTCGCTACGTATCTTGAAATGGAAGGATGCAAGAGACACATAGTTCTCTTTGGAGTACACCCCATGCAGGTCTGGTCCATACACGGGGGTAAAGGGGCATTTTTAAATCTTCTTATCCATGCAGTTTAACATCATGTGGTAAGGATGAGGAATATACCCCATGAAGGTCTGGTACATATACGGGGTAAAGGGAATTTTTATCTTTCACTTGGGGATGGATGGGCCAAGATGGGGAACCCTTGTGTCTCTACGTATCTTGTGATGGCAGGAATCAAGCCATACATAGTTCACTGAAATCTGTGCATTTTAACGTCGTGCTGTGAGGACGAAATACTCATAGTTTAGGTTCATAGAGTTTGGACCATTTGGTGCATGGAAGTTTAACATCTCGCAGATCATATTATAACTGCTTTTAGTTATGCCAATGAGGATGAAATACTATTAGTTTGAGGTCATGAAGTTTTGAAAATTGGGTGCTTGGCATTTTAACGTCCAGCAGCTCGGACGATAACTACTTTTTGTGATGCCGGTGAGGAAGGAATACTCTTAGTTTAAGGTCATAGATTTTGGATAGTTGGGTTCTTGGTAGTTTAACTTCCTGCATCTCATTTGACAACTGATTTTAGCTCTATATGAAAAATACTTTTACAGAATCTCGTATTTGTAGGAGCGGTGGTGAAATACCTGTCCATGGAGATCAGGGCATATGCTCCATTAGAGCAGACCTAGTGTATAATATATTGTCCCTCCGACATGGGCTCCAGCATTGGAGGTTTCTTTCAAGGTATCATTGGGGCTCGGAGGACAAATACCAATTCTCATTCCATGAAAGACTGATGAATAACCTTTTTATTGAAGGATTGTGTGATCCAGTTCTGATATACCTCCAGATAGTGCAATGTGTGCAACCGCTTCTCTTCTTGCTGTTCCAATTCACCTAACTGCTTTTATGATTGCTCATCATTGGATAAATGATCACAAATGACAACACGGAGTGAGGGAAATTGGAGCTCAATGGGCAGAACCAATTCTGTTCTGTATACTAATGAGTATAGAGTGGCTCGAGTAGTCGTGCAGATTGTGGTTTGGTAGGATAGCAATGGATGGAGTAGTTTATCTGGCCATGACATCTTGTATTTGTCCACCATTTTTTGGAGAATGTTAGAAAGGGACTTGTTGAAAGCATCTATTTATCTGTTTTCCACTGTGTGGTAGCGGGATGAGTGGTTATCCTTGATATTGTATTCTTGGTATAGTTTCTCCAATTAAGCAGAGCAGAAGTTGGTGTCTTTATCCTTTAGTATGGTATGAGGGACACCATATCTGGTGATGATATTGGTTTTCAAAAAGCTGAAAATGCATCTTGGCCCTACTTCCTTAGGGGGTAGAGCTTCTTTCCATTTGAAAAAGAAGTCGGTTTCCGTGAGGATATACTTCATCTTTTTAGTTATGGCTGGAGGATATGGCCCCATGACATTCATTCCCCAAACAGAAAATTTCCAGGAGTACTTGTCCTGATGAAGTAACTCTGGGGGTTGGTGTATGAAGTTGGTAGGAATTTGGCATGAGTGGAATTTTGTGGTAAAGCACCCGCAATCTTGTGCCACTTTGGGCCAATAGTACCCAAGTCATCGAACCTGATGGGAAATCATAGACCCCAGGTGATGTTCCCCACATACTCTAGCATGTACCTCAGTCATGATGACATCTGTTTCTTCTCCATCAATGCATATAAGGAGGATTCCATCGAGGAATCGTTTGTAGAGGACCTCTTGCTGACCCTCACCACCATATATGACAAATTTGATTTCCCTTCTCTGTATTTTCCCTCGTTCAGCCCTGTCTAGTGGAATTTATCCTCGTTTAAGGTAGTCTACAATTGGGGTCATCAAGCAGGTGGTAGGAGCATATTGTTCAGGGACAGTACTGACTGCATGGATTTCTTCCATCTTTGCTTGAACAAACAGCCAGACCATTCGACTATGAGCAATACGGATAATCCTTTCATCCTAGTCTGGGTCAGCTAGGGTTGTGGCCGCATTTTCTAATGCATCATCCTGGGCATTCTAAGACCAGAGAATATAGGTCAATGTTGGTATTGTGGAGAATTACACCATTAACCCTCGGACATGGTCAAATAGGGGAATCAACTCCTCCTTTTTTATAGCATAGTCACCATTGAATAACCTTTGTAATTTTTAATGAAACCATGGGGGTGGACCTTGGTGAAATGGAAATGATTGTCTATGTTAAATATTGTAACCACATCTTCATGTTATGAAACATGTTATCTTTATTATGATATGCCTCAGGTTCTCTTTCTCATACCTTAAAGTTATTTTTCATAACTTTTTGGTGTATGTGAAGTTCACATGTAAAACGTTTCCCTTGTTTCCCTTACTGGGCATTCTTCTCATCCTTTCCTTTTATGTATGCTCCCAGGTTATTAGTTGTTGTAATGAACTTAGGATGAACA
This sequence comes from Viscum album, assembly GCA_963277665.1. Classification (NCBI taxonomy): domain Eukaryota; kingdom Viridiplantae; phylum Streptophyta; class Magnoliopsida; order Santalales; family Viscaceae; genus Viscum; species Viscum album. The sequence continues at coordinate 1,178,985,937 of OY728139.1, forward strand.
ATTAAGAAGCCTCTCATGTGTTTAAGAATAATGTTTTATGTTTTCATGTATTAAGTTCCTAGTTTCCAAGACAATAAACCTTAAAGATCCTATGTTTTGTTTAATTTAATGAATGTTAATGTGATAAAAAGGCGGGATTCCATAGTTGGTATCAAAGGATTGATTTTTTTTGGAAATTAGGAGATGAACTATTTTGGAATAACCCAATAGAAAAGTTTAAATATAAGAAATCTTCCTGGTATTTTGGTGAGTAATGAGTAACTGGGTTCCAAATAAATAAATAACCTTTCTGGATTCAAACATGTAGAGGTGGCTCTGGAACAAATGTTACTAGGAGTGAAAACACTAACAACGTTGTTCGGGCTTAACCCAGGGTAACTTGGTGCACGACAACGGGCCTTGCTACACTATTGGATTGACAGTCCTGGGGGATATGCTTTGGTAAATTCATAAGCTTTGTATGAACCATTATTAATGGGACAAAGATAAAATAAAATAAAGATTCACACAAGAGTATATGATCATGGATAACCTAGATTAGAACCTAGGGGATCACAAGTTAGGGTATACTTTTATTCTACAGGTTTAACCTTCTATGATTTATGTTTCCTTTTCATTATTATTGGATATGTATTTAAGCACTCTAATTATACTTTCTTTTCTTAGTTAATGGCAGGATATGGATGAACAAATCCCTACAACCAATGTGATAGGAAATGTGATTATTTCATAGTTAATATGACAGAGATGAAGAGAGATCAAGTTGAACATATTTTGATTATGCCAAACCAGCTATCAAAAATCACAATTAATAATTGGTCCCTAGTTGAATGCCCATATTCATCAAGGAAGAAGAAGACAATGTCTCATGGATTTTCATCTAATAAATTTTATAAGGGAATGAATACCCAATTTCCTTTGTCCAAAAAGTGTGGAAAGGGGCACCAAGGAGAATGTCACAAAGGAACCGAGATATGTTTTTAGTGTGGGTGATAGGGAATAAAGTAGACAATTGCTTTAAAAAATGGATAATGTGATTAATAGAGATACGGTTCGATGTAATGTACCTTATACTTTTCAATGTCGTAAATGTGGAGACGTTGAACATTATCCAAGGAAATTTTCTTTTGGATGGGATGAGAATCATGATGAGCATCAATAATATTCAAGGACAAGGGAACAATGCATGTCCTATGATGAGATGGATCATGATGACTAAAGTACATGTAAATTCTTTGCAATAATTGTTTATGTCATGTTATATTATAGTTTGTGCCCTATGATCATATATTTAATGTTTTATAAGAGAATTGAGTCACTACATAAGATGGTTTTATGTCATTAAGGAAAACCTCTATTGTTATGTAACACATGTTGATGTTTTGATGCTATTATTCTTGAAAAAAAGATGATTAAGGGATTAAAAGATTATTATTATTTTGGAAGATGTTCACTATTTTGGGAACCCTATATGATCAAGGTAAATATATTTCTACGGTATTTTCTTTGACGAGTAAAGGTTGACTTATATTTTGAATAATCGATGAATTTAAGGTGAACATATAGTAATTTATGTTGCTTATGGAAATGATTAACCTATCTTGGGGAAAATATATTTATGTTAGTTACCTTAGTTATAAGATGTTAGGAGTGGTTGATGTTGTTTTGAGATGAACGATAAAGTTTATCTTGGAAGACTATGATGTCAAATCCTTCATATATTTGGGTTTCAATCATAGATTGGTTTATTTTAAGGAATTTTAAAGACAGTTATTTATTGAATGGTCTATGATGAACTTTGGTTAGTACCATGGAACTTTGAAGATTTAATGTAGTTTCCCTTCCTATGGGGTTATTTCTTTTTGAAGAGTTGTTTTATCTTAACATTTCTATTTTTGGGCTAATTTTTTAAAGATAAATAGTTAATATTTTTTGTATTACGTGATTCTCTAGAAGATGATTCCTGTGCTTTGATGAGACCAAGTATTTATGAATTCTCATTGTTTGGAGAAGAGAGTAGTCTTGGTAGAAACTTATTAAAAGACGAAACACTACATGAAGGTAAATATATTTACTTGTGTTATTATTCTATGTAGTAAATGAATTTCTCAGAATTATTAAAAGGAATGTAATACAAAAACATTGTTGGTTTATGTTTCCTAATGGTTAATCAAATACTATTTAACCCATCACAAGTTTGTGATTCTCTGGTGGTTAACATTCTCCTAGACATGTTTTCTATCACTCTGCATTTGAACTTGACCATTTATTTTCTCCTCCATATCCATGTTTTCCTACATGGAATCCTAGTATGGGTTAACTCAGGTGACCTTTTTACTTACCTTTCATTATTGTAAAGTAAAAGTAGTTACTGACTCTTTTTCCTATGCAGGAATTTCAATGAAATTTTCATGCACAATTTTAAAAATTGTGAGGACGAAATTTCATAAGGGGGAAATATTGTAACGACCTGAAATTTTGAATAAATCTTGTTTCCTAATTTTGTGTGTTATTTTATTTTTATACTCAACAAAACTATTTCATTTGATAACGTGGGTATAATTAAAATGAGACCATTGGGTTTTTACTATTATATGACCATTGGTCAATATGACTGTTGGAAACTAAATGTTGCGATTATTGTCTCTAAATCCAAGTGATCTTGGTTAATTAATATAGAAATAAGATTCGATGGCCTCATCCAGTAGTCTCAAGCCAATCGAAGCCCATATAACAAAACTTGGGAAGGAGGTAGCACCACTGGGCTTTGCTTTAGACCAAACCCAAACTGAACTTCATCGTGTGAAGTTAGAATGGAATCGCCTTCGCGAGGAGTTCAAACTGATAGAAATTACTACTCGTGCTATGTTGCCTGAGCCACCCTCAGATTCTCTCACCTTAGGACACCTTACACTTAGGTCCAATCCTGGGGTTATAAGGGGCTATGTAAGGAGATCGTAACTACTCTGTGTAATCCTTTGAGATAAATAAAATTTTGTTTTTTCTTATGGTGAAGTTTGTAAATTTTCAAATGTCCGTATAAATGTAGGATGTAAATTATTGATGAATTTGAAAAAAATGATATTTTAATATTTTTTTGTAAACCTTAAATAATTAAAATATGAGTTCAGTATGAAATTTGGAGTCTAATAAGATCAACTTAATTCTTGGGGAATAGTAATTAATGAATAGTGATTTTAAGTTTAGGATTAGGAATGTGACCAAATGGATTAGTAATATCACTTAAAGAATGTATTAATATAATATAGGCACCTTTATTAAGTAATGTTATTTTAAATAATAGGTAAATAACTGTTTCAGAAAATATTAGTCAAGTATTAGTTTCTTTAAGAGAATATTTTTTTAATTAAAAATAAAATTAAAAATATTTAGAAAATTGTTTTTATAAATTGAATTTAATTTTTGAATTCAGAACATCGATATTATGTTAAGGTAATTTTTGGGGATTTTTCTGAAAAAAAAGAATTTTTGGTGAATAGTGTTTTTATTTAAATATTAAATTAAAAATATTTAGAAAATAATTTGTATAAAATGGTGTTTATTTTTGAATTCATAGCATTGATAATTTGTTAAGGGAATTTTTTTTGAGTTTTATGAAAAAGTTGAATTTTCAATGAATAATAAAAATAGAGTTTTAGGGTTTCTCTATGTTTAATGACATCACAATTGCATCATGATGATGTCATGAGATATATGAAGGGATGGTCAACTTATTAATATTAAGATAAGGTATTAGTTGTCCCATGTGGCCAATACCATGAGGAAATAACACTTGTTTTTCCAATACCATCAATGAGGTGTCCCTTGGCCATTAATGCCTTGTCCCCTCACATTCCCTATAAATACCAATCAATTATCTCATCGTTTCCATTCCAAAATACTCATAAATGAAGTTATGGTCTTCTTACCTCCCAAGGAGCCCTTCTAAGGTGCCCTAAAGCCTCCCAAGGTCCCAAACCTCATGATTTTGAAGTTACTCTTCAAGGTAAGGGATCATACCTTTCTCTTTCTTTCCAAGTACTCTCTTTTATGTCATTTATTTTATGCTCCATTTTCATATGTTGGGGGATGTTCTTTTATATTCATCTTACTTACCTTTTCATTTTAATATAATGAGAGACCCCTTATTTGTCTCATAAATTAATTTAATGAATTTTTAAGTGGTGTCGTTAGGATACCGAATTTTTAAGGGATTATTTCACCATTCTCATTTTCAAGTTCTATTTTCATTTCAAGTCTTTCAAGTTCCTTTTATTATGTTGGGGTATTATATATATATATATATATATCATACTAATATTTTATGTTCATATGATGAGAGATCCTTTTTGATCTCATCAATTAATTTTTCTGATGTTTTATGTGACGTCGTTGGGCTGCCAAATTTTCATAAGTGAAATCTTATATTTTTGTCTTCCTTCCATGTTTTTCATTTCATATGGTATTTCATTCAAATTTAATTACCATATTCATATATCCTTTATATACTATCCCACTACTTTTTTTGGATCATTTATGAGTGGGTGACCCATGACCCCTCACTTTTTATTATTTTCTAAAACCCTATAACATAGCCGTTATGCTACACATTTTTCATCTCAAAATGTCTCTCTCTTTATCTCAAATTATTTTATTTTATTAAGTGAATAATCAAAGGTATTTCTTCTATAGGGGTATTCACATATATATCAAAAAATTTATTTTAATTCTGGGACTAACACACCAGAAATCTTCTTTCCTTTTTCCATGGGTTTAAAGTGACATAAAGATCACATCTTTAAAGTAGTTTTTAAAATGTGATGACTTTGAAATGAAACACATTTCTTTTATTCTATATTGGTTTTTTATTAAATTATTGATGAAGATATATGTGTCTCACATGATAATAAATAAAAATTTAAGGGTACACCCTAATAGCGCTCAAATGCATTGGGTAAAGAATTAATCTCTAGAGATGATAATTTTTAACGACACCTTGGTGAATAACCTTGGTAATATTTAATGAAACCTTGGGGATGGACCTTGGTGAAACAGAAATGAATGTCTATGTTAAATGTTTTAGTCACATCTTCATGTTATGAAACAAATTATTTGTATTATGATATTCCTCAGGATCACTTTCTCATTCCTCAATGTTATTTTTCATGACTTTTTGATGTATCTCACGTTCACATGTAAAATGTTTCCCTTGTTTCCCTTACGGGGTCTTCTGCTCACCCTTCCCATTTATGTATGCTCACAGGTTATGAGATATTGTAATGAACATAGGATGAACAATGAAGAAGAATTTAAAGTGTTTATAAAAAATGTTTTATGTTGTTATGTATTAAGTTCCTGGTTTTCAAGACACTAAACCTTAAATATCCTCAGTTTTGTATAATGTAATGAAAGTTAATGTGATAAAAGGATGGATTCCATAGTGGGTATCAAAGGATGGTTTAGTTATTTTTGGAAATTAGGATATGAAAACATTAGGAATAACCCTATATAAATGTTTAAATATAAGAAATCTTCCTTTTATTTTGATGAGTATTGAGTAAGTGGGTTCTGAACAAATAAATCCATGTCTACATATGAACAAGTAAAGGTGGCTCTAGAACACATGTTCCTAGGAGTGAAAACTCTGACAAGGTGTTTTAGGCTTGACCCAGGGTAACCTGGTGCATGATAACGGGACTTGATGTACTCTTTGTTTGGCACTTTCAGGGGATATGCTTCGGTAAATTCATAAGATTTGTATAAACCCTTATTAATGGGACAAAGATACAATAAAATAAAGATTAACATAAGAATATATGATCATGTATAACCTAGATTGAAACCTAGGGGATGAAAATTTATGGTATACTTTTCTTCTACAAGTTTATCCTTCTATGCTTTCTATTTCCTTTTCTTGAATATTGGCTATGTATTTAAGACCCCTAATTATAATTTCTTTTCTTAGTTAATGGTGGGAAATGGAGGAACATGTACCAATAACTAATGTTATAAGAAATGTGATGATTAACCTATTAATATGAGAGAGATGATGGGAGATCAAGTTTAACATTTTCTGATTATGCCAAACATGCTATCAAAAATAACAATTAATAATTGGTACCTTGTTGAATGCACAAATTCATCAATGAAGAAGAAGACGAAGTCTCAAGGATGTTCATCTGATAAAGTTGATAAGGGAAAGAAGACCGAATTTCCATTGTGCAAAAATTGCGGAAAGGTGCACCAAGGAGAATTTCACAAAGGAACCGGGAGATGTTTTATGTGTGGGGTGATAAGTCATAAAGTAACCAATTTCTTTAAAAAATAGATAATGTGATAAATAGAGATAAGGTTCGATCTAATGTACCTTATACTTTTCAAGGTCGTAAATTTGGAGAATTTGGACATTATCCAAGGTAAATCTCTCTTTGAAGGGATGAGAAGCTTGATGAGAATCAAAAATCTTCAAGGAAAAGGGAACAATTAATGTCCTATGCTGATATGGATCATGATGACTAAAGTACATGTAATTTCTTTGTAATAATTATCTATGTCATGTTATATTCTAGTTCGTGACCTATGAGCATATTTTTAATGTTTTCTAAGAGCATCGTGTCACTAACTATAATGGTTTTATGTCATTAAGGAAAACATCTATTTTTATGTACCACATGTTGATGTTGTGAAGTTGTTCTTCTTGATAAAAAAGATGATTAGGGGATTAAAAGATTATTATTACTTTGGAAGACATTCACTATTTTGGGAACCCTATATGGTCGAGGTAAATAGATTACTATGGTATTTTTTTGAGGAGTAAAGGTTGACATATATTTTGAAGATTCGATGAATTTAAGGTGAACTTATATTAATTTAGGTTACTTATATAATTGAATAACCTATCTTGGGGAAAATATGTTTAGGTTAGTTACTTTTGTTATAAGATGTTTGGAGTGGTTGATGTTTTTTGGAGATGAACGATAATGTTTATCTTGGAAGACTATGTTATCAAATCATTCATATATTTTGGTTTCAATCTTATTTGGTTTATTTTAAGGAATTTTAAGGAAAATATTAATAGAATGGTCTATGATGAACTTTGGGTAGTACTGTGGAACTTTGATGATTTAAATTAGTTTCCCTTCCAATGGGGTTATTTCTTTTTGAAGAGTTTTTTTATCTTACCCTTTATGTTTTTGGCATAAATGTTTAAAGATAGATATTTATTCATTTGTTGATTACATGATTCTCTAGAAGATGATTATTGTGCTTTGATGAGACCATGTATTTTTTAATTCTCATCATTTGGATAAAAGATTAGTCTTTGTAGAAACATATTAAAGGATGGAACTCTAATTGAAGGTATATATATTTCCTTGTGTTCTTATTCTATGTAGTAAATGAATTCCCAAAAATTATTAAAAGGAACGCAAAAAAAAACATTTTTTGTTGAAGTTTTCTTCTGGGTAATCAATTGTTGTTTAACCCATCACGTGTTTGTGATTTTCTGGTGGTTACCATTCTCTTAGACATGTTTTCTATCACTCTCCATCAGAACATGACTGTTTATTTTCTCCTCTATTTCCATGTTTTCCTACATGGAATCCTAGTATGGGTTAACTCGAGTGACCATTGTACTTCCATTTTATTTTTTTAAGTAATAGTGTTACTGACTCTTTTTCCGATATGGGACTTTCAATGAAATTCCCAAGCCCAATTTTAATAATTGGGAGGACACAATTTCTTATGGGGGGAAGATTGTGACAACCTGAAATTTGGAATAATTATTGTTTCCTGATTTTGTGTGTAATTTTATTTTTATACTCAACAAAACTGTTTCATTTGATAACATGAGAATAATTAAACTGACACCATTGGGTTTTGACTATTATATGACCATTGGTCAATATGACCGTTGGGGACTAAATGTTGTGATTATTGTCTCTAAAAACAAGTGATAATTGTTAATTAATATAGAAAGAAGATTCCATGGCCTCATCCAGTAGTCTCGGGCCAATCGAAGCCCATCTAACAGAACATGGGTAGGAGGTAGCACCACTCGGCTTTTATCTGGACCAAAACCAAGCCGAACTTCCTCATGTGAAGCTAGAACAGAATTTCCTTTGTGAGAAGTTCAAACTGATAGAAATTACTACTCGTGCAATGTTGGTCGAGTCGCCCCCATATTCTCTCACCTTTGCACACCTTACACTTAGGTTCTATGCTGGGGTTATAAGGGGATATGTAAGGATACCATAACTACATTGTGTAATCCTTTGAGATAAATAAAATTTTGTTTTCTTCTTATGGTGATGTTTTTAAATTTTAAAATGTCTTTATAAATGTAGGATGTATATTATTAATGAATATGACAAAAAGAATATTTTAAAATATTTTTTTAAACATTAAATAATTAATTATGTGTAATGATTTTGAAAAAATGGTCTTCTACAAATGAGTTCAGTAAACAATTTGGAGGCCAATAAGATCAACATAATTTTTGGTGAATAGTAATTTATGAATAGTGATTTTATGCTTAAGATTAGTAATGTGACAAAATGGATTAGTAATCTCATTTAAATAATTTATTAATATAATATAGGAACCTTCATTAAGTAATGTGAGTAAATAAAATAGGTAAATAATAGTTTCAGAAATTACTAGTCAAATATTAGTTTTTTCAGGTGAAGATTGTTTTTAATAAAAAATTAAATTTAAAATATTTAAAAAATTGTTTTTTTAAATGGGAAATTATTTTTCAATTCAGGACATCGAAATTATGATAAGGTAATTTTTGGGGATTTTTCTGAAAAAAATGAATTTTCTGTGACTAGTGTTTTTATTTCAAAATTATAATAAAAATATTTAAAAAAAATATTTTTATAAAATGGTGTTTATTTTTGAATTCTGAGCAATGATATTATGTTATGTTAAAATTTTGGGAGTTTTCTGAAAATGTTGATTTTTCAGTGAATATAAAAAATACTTTTTCTAGGTTTCAGTATGTCTAATAACATCATAACTGCATCGTGATGATGTCATGAGATATTTTAAGGGATGGTAGACTTGTGAATAGTAATATAAGGTATGAGGTGTCCCATGTGGACAATACCATGAGGAAATACCACTTTTTTTCCAATACCACCAATGAGGTGTCCCTTGGACAATAATGCCTTGTCCCCTCACTTTCCCTTTAAATACCAAGCCATTCTCTAATCCTCTCCATTCCAAAGACCTCCTCAACGATGTTCTGGACTCCTTACCTCGCAATGTGTCCTCCCAAGGTGCCCGCAAACCTCCCAAGGTCCCAAACTTCATGATTTCAGAGTAACTCTTCAAGGTAAGGGATTATACATCTCTCTTACCTTCCAAGTACTCTCTTTTATGTAATTTCTTTTATGCTCGATGTTCTTATGTTGGGGGATGATATTTTATATTCATAATACTGTCCTTTTCAAGTTCATATGATGAGATACCCCATATTTCTATCATCAATTAATTTTATGAATCTTTAAGTGGCATTGTTATCCTGCCGAATTTTTAAGGGATTCTTTCACCCTTCTGATTTTAAAGTTCTATTTTCATGTCAAGTCATTGAAGTTCCTTTTAATATGTTGGGGGTATGATCTCTATATCTATCATACTGGTATTTTATGTTTTATATGATGAGAGACCCTATTTGATGTTGTCAATTAATTTTTCTGAAGTTTTAAGTGATGCTGTCAGGCTGCCAAATTTTCAAAAGAGAAATCTTAATTTTTTGTCTTCCTTCCATGTTTTTCATTTCATATGGTATTTTTTTTAAAATATAATTCCCATGTTCTTATATTATTTATATCCTGTCCGTCTACTATTTTATCGATCATTTATTAGTGAGTGACTCATGTCCCTTCTCTTTTATGTATTTTCTAAAACCCTATAACATAAACGTTTTGCTGCAGAATTTTCATCTCAAAATGTCTCTCTCTTTATCTCAAATTATTTTTTTATTAAGAGAATAATCAAAGATAATTCTTCTATAAGGGTATTAAAATATATATCAAAATGTTCCATTTTAATTCTGGGACTTACATACATGAAATCCAATTTAATTTTTCCATGGGTTTAAAGTGACATAATGATCACATCTTTAAAGAACTTTTTAAAATGTGATGACTATGAAATGAAACACATTCCTTTTATGATATATGGGTTGTTTATGAAATGATTGATGATGATATATGTGGATCACATGATAATAAATTAAAATTTAAGGGTACACCCTGATAGCGCTCCAATGCATTGGGTAAAGACTTAATCTCTAGAGATGACCATTTTTAACTACACCTTGGTGAATAAACTTGGAAATTTTTAATGACACCTAGGGGATGGACCATGGTGTAAAGGAAATAATTTTCTATGATAAATGTTGTATCCACATCTTCAAGTTATGAAATAGGTTATTTTTATTATGATATGCCTCAGTATCTCTTTCTCATGACTTAAAGTTATTTTTCATGACTTTTTAATGTATTTCATGTTCACATGTAAAATGTTTCCCATGTTCCCCTTACTGGGCCTTTTTCTCACCCTTTCCATTTATGTATGCTCCTAGGTTATGAGATGTTGTAATGAACTTAGTATAATCAATAAAAAATCTTTCCAAGTGTTTAAGAAGAATGTTTTATGTTGTCATGTATTAAGTTCCTAGTTTCTAAGACACTAAACCGTAATGATCCTCAGCTTTGTATAATGTAATGAATGTTATTGTGATAAAAAGGTGTGATGACATAAGTTCACAAATTATTGTTATTGTGTTACAAAAAACTCAAGATTTATGATTATAAAATATATATTTCTTAGGGTTTATGGTATGTTAATCCCTATTTCTCTAGATATTATATATTCATATATATATTCTTGAAATTATGAATGTGTTTTTTCCCCTTATAAATTTCTAGAAATAATTTTTAATGTAGATAAATCTCATTCCACATCCAAAACGAACAATTATTAATCTATATTATTAATTTTCATTACGAGTTACTTATATAAATAACTCTGCCATAATTATTCAAACTATAAGAGGAAATTTTATTTAATGTGGGAGAATTTTACACACCAAAAAATAAATATTTTAATACAATTTAATAAGTCAATGTGTTTTATATCTTTCTCCATACACAACATCAAATTCGAATAAAATTGTGGAATTTTATTTAAAGTAAAAATTTTCATGTATAAATATTAAAGTTTTTCCCTTAAATTAGAAAAATTAATAGGTGTAACTTATTTAAAAAATATTTATTAAAACAAAATAATGATTATTATTGATATAAATGAAATTCTCTAGATATAGCTAATATTACTATTATTATCATTTTATTCATATAAATGTGTTTTTCAAAATTTTATCTTTTATTCAATAAGAATTTATATTTCGAAATAGTATTGATTAATTATGATAATATATATTTGAATTGAATAATTTTTTCTTTCTAGTTTAATATTTAATTTTTTTTGAATAATAATAGAGAAGGAAATATTTGAAAAATTCATTTTCACTCATAAACAATATTTCTTATTTTATATAACATTTTATTTAAAAATGAAATGTATAAAAAAATAATTAAAATTTTAAAAAAATGAAAATAATATTTGTATTACTCATATTAATATATTCTCAAGATGAAAATTTTCTTTCTACTAAAGAAATGATTTTTAGGAGAATATTTTATAATATCATTTTTAGAAGTAACATAGATTTTTCATATTTTCTAATATATAAGAATGAATTGAATATTCAAGAAATAATTTAAAATTATATATATATATATTTTATAAGTGAATTTATTATTTTTAAAAATTTTCTTTCCATTTATAAATCAATATATAATTTTTTAAGATAAAATTAATCTTTTCTAAACAAATTATTTTTAATACATTATACATTATTAATTTAAAAATAATTTTTTATCACCTATATTAATTGAATCAAATAAATTTGATTTCAATTTTATAATCAATGAATCTATATTATGTAATAATGAAAACATTATTTTTAGGCATAATGGTTATGTTATAATATGTAAAATTAAGATACAAATGAAATGGAAAAAATGGTATAATTTACAATGAAAGTAGTAAAGGCCTTTGAAAAGGAAAAAACAATGTCCATAATTGAATGTATGAGGAATAAATCAATATATTATCCTCCCATTTGATAATTTGTCATGTTTGGATCCAGTTGATATATATAATATGTTATGCATTTATATTATGTTGAAATATTTTTAAAAATTTCATTGTCTCTTCTTAAAAATGGGGTCTATTACCACTAATTCATGAAACCCAAAAAAATAATTTTCCTTATAAAAACCCGACCCTTATCCTTCCCATATAGTACTATTTCACGATCATCTGATTATGTTATCAAGATTTTATCTTATACCATTCATTTCTGAGGGATCATCCATGTAAATTTCAAAGTGTTCAATGTTAGTAATCAACATTAATTGATATATTTAATTTAATTTTTTTAATTTTAATTTTCAAATAAGTATGTAAAAATTATTATCGATAATGTAATAAAATTAATTATTATATAGTAATAATCATGGATCACCTTTTTTCTTTACCATTAATAAAAATTAAATCGTCATTCGTGCTCTGTATGTAGTACCGCCTCTACGATGCTACATTTTTATTTTTCATTCATCGACTTTCTAGATAGGTATAAAAGTTAAATATAATAAATAAAAAAGATACTTCAATTATTTATATTATTATTAAATATTAAATCATAATACACCTTCCTCCCATTCTATGAAATTAATACAATTATCCATGAATACATTCATACTAGTTTCCCCAAATTAAGATTGATTTCGATTTTTTTTAATTTTGTTCAGCTCCTTACATTGATGTTCATGAGGATGTGATTAATGAATAAATATTATTATTTTATGTAATAATAATTCCGGAATTTAATATTTTTAATCATATTAATGATATGTTCAACAAAAAATTATTGTTAATAAAATTTATTGAAATATATGAATTAGGTGGAAGAAGACATCTTATTTCTATGTAATGAATTTATATAAATTATATTCTCTTTATAATTCTTAAAAAATTCCATAAATGACACTATAAATCATTAAATAATAATATTATTCTTATGTTATAATTATATTACAACTAAAAGTCCTCATAATCATCCATTAATTATTTTTTTTCATGGTTGTGTTGGTTTAACAACCTAATTGAAAAATAATATGATTTTATATCATGAATGCATATGAGAAATAATTTTATGTTATGATATGATATTAACATGTAAATAATGTCTTTTTATGTTTTTTATATAAAAAATTAACTCATTTATTATGAACACTAATTTTTTCCTTAATAATAATTGAATTATGATCAACTGTGATTTAATATTAAATGTCTATAACCAAAACTACAAAAGAATAAAAATATACCATTTATAAATATGTTTTAAAATAAATTCTATTATAATTATTTTTTTTGGGAATTATATATTTTATAAGAATAATGAATAAAAACACATATTTTAGGAAATTAGTTAAAAGACAAAATTAATACATAATCTCAGTATTGAAAATAGGTAAAAACTAACTAACTTTATATGTATATAATAATTGTAAAAAACATGTATAATTGGTTACAACCTCAAATAAGGTTCTAGGGTATGTATTCAATAAACTTAATTTAATTATTCCTCATATTTTATGAAACATCATGATGAATCATGACCATGGTAAGGATTATCATCTCAAATTCCACTCTTTGACACATATTTGTTATTATGAACCTAATTTCATTCATTTTTTTATCTAATAACAATATAATATATCAAATTATTACTTATAATTTTAAAATTAATTTTTTATGTCCAATTAAATACCAATATTTTAATGGGGTTTGATTAAAATGTAACTCATGTCACATGGGTTAATTATCTCAAACATTAATTCCTTAAGACACATTAATGTTATACACCTTGTTTCTATTGTAATTCTATTTTAACTACACATAGATGTATCAATATCATATAATTTTATTTTTTATGGGAAATAATTATTATTATTAGTCCATTTAAATAAAATTACATGGTGGTAATTTCTTATCCTTGTTTTAATGCCTTTTTGTAATGACATTTCCATTCAAAAATTTATGATCATTCTTACGGACTTAATTAATGGGTAGATTATATGAATTAATTATATAATGTTATGTCTGACTTATTTTCTTTGATTTTACATTTCTACGACATTATATATATTAAAAAATGTTTAATACATCATAGATTATGCTGCTCATAATAAATATTGAAAAATTTACTCTCCTTCCATTTAGTTATATGGTTTCATCATCGACTTATTTTATTCCAAGCATAAGATATACCCCACTAATATTTTCTTTTCATCTAAGTTATATACTTCAATTTTAAAATTATATTTTCATAAAAAAATTGAAACTATTTTGACAATGTGGGTATTGAACAAAGATATTTTTCACTAAAATAAATATGATTTTCTATTTCATGTTTATATTTTTTTTCTCCCAATATTAACCTAAGATAGTCCTTGTTTTTTTTCTACTACTAATTATTGAAGACTAATTTTTTTAGTTTATTGTTTTTAAAGAGATTTCACATAAAATATTAATAAAATTCCTTTTTAGATGTGACATGTAATATTTCCCTTATTGTGTCCCAAAACTTCTATATGCATGGAGAAAAATATTCCATAAATTTTAAAAAGAAAAAATGAACAAGAAAAAGAGTTTGAAAAATTTTAAAGATATAAATATTCCAAAATGAGTTTCATGGTGTACATATAAATCATTCTATGTAATAAACACTCCACATGTATTCCCATGAATGAAAATAATATTTGTTAAGTTCTTTAATCCACTAGCACATAAAATATTTTCCATTCCAAAAAATGAAAAATATATTTGTGGGTGGGGATGGTGTTTCTATCCCCTAAAAATGAAGAAATTGATTTTTTTTCACCTTCTGTTTTTCAATTCCCCACGAATGTGATCCATGTAGTCCACCATGGATGAACAGTTATCCTAATGAATTGTAACCTATGTTCCTCAATAAAAACCCCATGGGGGAGATAGAGAAGAAAAAAAGTCAAAAAGTGTAAGAAAGTGTGAGATCCATCAATTTCTAGGCGGTAAACATGCTGCATAACATTAAGGTAGAAAAGGATTTCACATAACCTTTCACAGACACAGAAACCATTATGGATTGAATTTCCTGAATACTAGGTGTTTGACCACATTGTGGTCCATCACCCCACATATTAAATGAACTCATGGAGGGATCCAAGCTTTGTGGATGAAGAGACTACCCATGTTCAACTCAATACAATGTAGGAAAATGTCAAATGTGAGGAATTTGGACCCATGTAGGAAGAATCTATCTAGGATGAACTTGGTCCAATATAGCATAGAGCTATGTGAATGGAATACTATCTCACAGTGCACGACAGGTTCATGGGGGAGAAACGTGCGCTACACAATGGTTTATTAGAGAAAATTGGGTTCTGATTAATCAATCATATCGGGTGCACTGTTTTCACCTCGAAACACCCAACGGTTCCATATCCAGAAATATGTGGACCTTCTATCCAAATGAAGGTGTTCGCTGGGTGGTTTGACCAACGATGCTTAAGAACTCACATTGGTTGAGAGGATGGGAACTCAAGGTCATCTCACCCTTTTGGGGGGAATTATTTCATGTTCTGGGACTCTCTTATAGATTTAATATGTATTCATATGTTCAAAAATATTTTGTTTATACCCAAAAATAGTATCACAGGTTATTTCTCATTGGAAATGGTCAGCTTGATGTAGGGTTTCAGAATCAATTATTCCTGAGGTTTATCATCCCTCATTGGATTAATGACACCGAGGAGTCTGGTCTCACTATGAAAACACTAGTATAAAGCCTTGTAACTAGACACTCTAGAGTTTATTGTCATCAAAGGGGGAAAAATGTCGACTTGGGGGTTTGGATCAAACCAATGATATGGGCTTCCTACGTATCATCATCAGAAGAATCAGAATCCACGTAGTTCAGTTTGGCGTGGGGCTTCCACCCCAGGCTTCCCAGGGTTGGTGTGCTGAACCGCCGTGAAGATAGTCGGATCGACCAGTTGTTGGAATTGAACCTCGGGGAGGCTTCCTACATTCCCTAATTAAGAGATAGGGATCAAAGTCCATGTAGTTTTAATAGGAGGGTGTCAGAGAACCGACGTAAGGATGGACCAGGGGTCCAATGGGTGTCGGTCTTGTATCTCAAGGAGACTTTATACGGACCCTGCCTAGGAGAGAGGGATAAAATTCCACGTAGTTTTATAGGAGTGGATCTTATGCTCTGAGGCTGCTTAGGGTAATAGATTGTGGCTTACCCTCTGAGGAGGCAACAGGTAATGGATTAGGGCTTACACTCTGAGGGGGACTAGGGTAATGGATTGGGGCTTACACTCTGAGGAGGCCTAGGAGAGGATGTCACGGTTGATTCTTACTCTAAGACCGCGTGATTCATGCACGGTGTGAGAAACAAGAAGCAGCGGGTACTATATGATCATGTCGCAAAAGGTGAATCTGTGGGAAGTGGAGTTGGGAATATGCATGAACCATCCCAAAAAGTTGGGGCTTACTCCGAGATGGATTCCCATGGTGGAAAAGTGCAGCGGGAGAGGGAGTTGGCCCTAAAGAAGAATGGAGCAGCACCCTTCCCCACTACGCCCTACCTTAGCTAGGGCTGTGGGGAAGTATGGAGGTTAATGGGGGCTTCCTTCTGATTGGTAGTCATCCATGCTCTCAGTAGGGGAGAAGTTCCCCAGTACTAACATGTGGAGGGGTATAATGGGCACTCCTGGGCTCGGACTCTGCAACACCATTGGAATGTGAACCCAGGAATGCTTCGGGAATCCGCTCAAGGGCCGAAGATACCCCTTCTCCCTCACTTACCATGGGTAAGTGAACTCAAAACAGCGCACTGATGCACCTAAAGGATATATCAGATGGGTCCGGTGGCTCAGGTGGAGGCCTTGGCTCTGGGCCAATGAATAAGCCAATGATGGGGTTACAGAGGATCATGATATATTGGATATATTTTATCTGGCTCGTGGAATGGGAACTCCAAAGGATCTGGTGGGCCACACAGATGTATGAGTGGTGGCGACCTTCTAGTAGGGTGGTGCTACGCATCTGGAGAAGCCGTCCGCGAACTAGGGTGGTCTGTGGACTGGTGGGAATCCTAAGAACAAGGGTGGTTTACGGCTTCGGGTTCAGCCCACGTACTAGAATGGTATGCGGAGGGGTCCATGCGAGCAGCGGTGCCCGATGGCGACGCCGGTCGGGGGTTCGTCTTTCAGGGCTTTTCCCGTGTAGGATGATGCTACATGGTGCGGTGCATTAGAAAAGGGGAATAAACTCATTGGTCCTCGGAGGGTGCATCCGGGAAGTGGCCATGGTCCGCGGTTTTCTTTTTTTGTTATTTTATGTTCCTGGTTCACCAAGTTTTTATGCATTTTAGGTTCCTTATTAATTATCTTACAGCTTCATACCTGTTCTGGTTCTCAAACTGGAACTTCACTGTTTGCGATATCCTATGCTACTTCCTTCGAAATCCTTTCACCCCAATTTGATTGATATCCCCAAAATCCTCTTTTTGGCTCTCCCCCCTCAATATCCTTTTATAGAGTGGGGAAAGAGATGTATCTATTGTTATGCAGCACCTTTTGTGGAGGCCCATTACTCGAATCCTAGTTTATGAATGACTTGTTCAATACAAAACTCTCTAGGGCATTGAATGCACCGCCACCATGAACCAAACTAGCTCTGGGAGTGCTTCGCAGAAGCGTAGGGTTCCGCATCCATTCCGAGAACGACAGCGGATGCAGCCTATGACGGTCGACGTGTTCCATGGATGGGGCATTTCGTGATGGTGGACCAGCTTGGAACCCGTCCTGCTTCGCGCCCGCGGAGGATCCCCACCTACATTCCGTGAACGACAGCGGTTCGTGGAGGGGGGTGCATCGTGAAACAGGCCGCGTACCGTTATCATTGGACCAGTTCATGGACCAGTTCTGCTTGTGCCATCCTTTGAGTATTCTAAACACTTTTCCCCAACTCTTTGGGCAGAAATTATGTTGAATCTCCCTTGTATTAATGGTATTCTCATTCTCCTTTGCGGATTTTTCATGACCATAAACATATAAACTCACTTAGGAGAATTTTATGTTGACATATCATTATCTCGCAAGGTAAAATTCTATGAGGGAGGGGGAATCATCAGGTTTTTAATTTTTCCAATCTCATTGTTCTCCGCTGACATACCATACAGCCCCACTTAGCTCTCTCCCCAAAACATTATAATGGTATTAGGCCTAGGTCTCTCCAAATTCTACCAGATATGTATAGAAACAACAACATGTCTCCTTGAACATACAAATCCTCAATAAATAGGGTTCCATTAGAAACCTAATTAACACAGGGGATTCATGGAATGTTCTTGAGCATACATTACCATGGTAATGAGGAGCTCGACCTTATATATATTAAAAAATGGTTCCCTAAGTTGGTAATATATATCTTCAGACTATATTTACATTTTATTCCCCACTTCTATATGTCAAATGAGGATGAATGGATAATCATGGTAATATAATGCATCCTAGACTAAACCCCTAGACATTCTTATTTGAAGTCAAACTTTTCCACTTCTTCATCTTATTGATATACCAAAATAATAGAGAGTATATGAACTTTATTTCCCTCTATCTATTCCTTTGGCCCTAGGATACAAAAAAAAGAGAATAGATTCCCATTATATTCAAAAAATAGAGGAGACATGTTCGGGAGATCTCTCATTCACTCTTCCTTTTTGATCCAACCTAATAAACCAATAGACAAAAGAAGATTGAGTGGTTTGTAGATTTACTTGCCACTCATGTTCTCACACCAAGTAAGACACTGGTGGGTTTATAGGTTGGTGGTGATAATGGTATATGACTGATGACAAACAAGATGGGAATCATCCCAAGTGTAAGTCCCATCCAAACCTCCAAATCACCATAATTTCATAATTTCTTCATAGTTCTCGAACCATGGGAAACCTCTTGAGTTTATTTCCCAACCAAACGTAGAAATAACCTTGATTTGTGAGTATCCTTATGGTTCTAGAAGCATGGAACTTTTACTTCATATAAATACCAAAACCATGTCACCACACAACCTCAAATGGATATATTCCCAATGAGGCAATTAACATGCTCTTACTTGGTATAATCCCCTATACCATGTTATTATCCTATCAATGGGCCACATTCCCTTTGAGAAAAACTTTTAAAGGACCATATTATAGATAAAGAATGAATTTAAGTCTCCTTCATAGGTATAATACCCAACACATTCCAAATTACATGGGATTTGATTCCAAACTAACTAGGACATGTAGGAAGCCTTCCTATGGTATGAACCCAACAACCAAATTCACACAAATGTTCACTAGGCTACATCATCTACAGATTCATATCCAACCAGAACAATTATATTCCTTTTAGATCCATTTCCGTAACCATATTTATTGGCATATATTCCAAGTAATATCGTTTCCCCTGCCTAGGGGGCCATATCACATCTACGTCCCATAGACCATATCAGCCAATGTCTCATGCGAGATAATGATAAGGAACCTCCCACCTAGACATCCATTATTTGTGATATTAATAAACATGGATTATTACTAATTAGATAACCTTAAAAATTATGATGTGTCCTACTATTTGTCCCCAAAAAAGTATGTTCTAATTCCTTTCACAAGGATATATTAGAAGCAAATCTTATGGGTCTGATCCAACATTAAAAAACCCATGTTTTTATAGATTATTTTAATATACAAAACACCCCACTATGTGTCTTAAAATAATCAATATAATAATAAAATATGCATGGATCTGTTCTCCATATATAAATTCATGGAGAAACTCAGATACATAATGACCCCTCCATTTATTTATAACCTCTGATATATTCATATGATTCTAAATTCATGCTAGTTAATAATTGATTATTATTTTAATAGTGACCCACATCATACGTGTTAATGAAAAAAGGATTCAGGGACATGTCTTAATAGAAATATAACAAAAATTCTCAGAGTATGAAATAATTCCCATAAAAAGGGTGTGATTATAATGACATACCTCCCTCTCAAATAATGTGAGTTATTTATTATTGTTGGTCATTCTACCCAATGAGCACCAACCTTTGTAAAGTAGGTCCATGAATCCTTAAATATAAAATGATCATTTTTCTTTTCTTTTCTTTAAACAAATCCCATTGGAGGCCACTCAAAAAAAAGATGGAACCCACATTGTTTATTGTACAACACTGAAATCCCAAAAAATTCTATCATACGATATCCTAAATCATCCATCAGAAACAAAATGGTGAGGCTTAGATGAATTTTTAACCAAGATGACTATGACACCTTAATGTAATACCATTTTTTCATCAAGAATCAAAGAGGTACAAGCAATGAATTAAATTATATTGGGGTATGATTATTGATAAAAAAACTTTTATGAGGTTTTATTTA
This sequence comes from Viscum album, assembly GCA_963277665.1. Classification (NCBI taxonomy): domain Eukaryota; kingdom Viridiplantae; phylum Streptophyta; class Magnoliopsida; order Santalales; family Viscaceae; genus Viscum; species Viscum album. The sequence goes on from OY728139.1 coordinate 1,179,006,566, forward strand.
TAATTTTTTTAACATACATTGCATGGAATTTTTGTTGAAAATATCTTTTGTATAAATGGAATCTCACCAGTTCACACAAGCATGCATATCAACCACTAATCAAGCTATATCATCCACCTAATAGAGGACACCACCACCCACCCAACATAATTAATCATGTTTATAAAATGAATTAGTTAGTGGTTGAAACCTAACTGGTAATATCTCAACACTATAGGATTTACAAAAGAACCCCATTATTATGAAGCCCAACTAGACATATTCATAATGAGGTTTGGAGGTCCATAACTGAACCAAAATGATAAAAGCCTCTAACTATTTTGGGATCATATCTTATTAACATAAAAATTAGTTCGTCCCTAACCTTAGGGAGGCTACTGAAGTGGTACCCAATGACATCATCACAGTGACATTAGTGTCCTAGTTGGGGGATCCATAAAATAGTCACCTCCACTATCATTGTGTATCCTAGAATTCATTGAGTGAAGAGGAAACCACTCTATAGGCCCCATACCATGTCATCTGATCTTGGTCCCCCAAGGAAGTTTGAAAATGGATACAGTTGAAAAAATAGCGAATTTATCAAATTATATTTCCTACTGAGAAATTACTCTAACATAATATGGTGAAAATAGATGAGAATTTTCAAATCCCTTCTCTAACATAGGAATCACTCTAGTCAAATATATAAATTTTCATTCAGTATAGAATAAATCAGGCTCACACATGTCAGGGTTGCCATTCAAATATGATGGAAAATCATGTTGGGGAAAATCCCTACTCACAAATCTAAATCACATTTGTGAAATAATTTAGAATACAACATGATTATGAAAATATGTGACCACACATATTATTCCCTCTAATAAATTACAGAGGCACACATCAAGTAGAGGAAAATTAGTGATCACTCGTATCACCCCGTCCAATCAAATACAGAGTCATACAACAAGAATATGAAAATAAATCTCTCAATCTCTTCAAAAAAATACTGTGGAAACAATGAGAAGATACAAATACCTACACACATATATCAATCCCTAAAGTCAAATAATGTGGAAAATGGATGACCTAGTCAATGTACCTCAGAAATAAACCAGTGTAAGACTCATATTATAGCCCCAATACTGAAATGGGTGTATATCCATTTTTCAACTATGATTTTTTCCCAACATGTATTAATAATGATGGATATTCATTCATAAATTCTGGAAAAAATCCTAAAAACATTCCAAAATGTGATCCCATCAACAGAAATTGAAAAGAGTTGGTTCCATGATCCTAAGAAATCAGGTAGCATGACTAATTAGAAAAATGTTAGGACCATATAGGAGCAGTAATACATTCATCTTCCTACCATAATGGATCATCAGAACCATTTCAAGTGAAATAGAAATCTTCACTGGGAAATATTCCCCCAACCAACTGGGGATGACCAGACCATTTTGAGTGATCCTACAGGGAAGGAATATATCCATGATGGAATTCCCAGATCTCAATGAAATAATTTGATGAAAACATGGGATCCATATGAACCCAATCTTATTTGTGGGAAGCAATATTCACAATATGACATTCTAGTTTCCCACAGAAGAATGTCAAAATAGAAATGCCACCTAGGGTAGATTGAAATTGCAGATCATATTCATGGACCATCTCTATTACAATCTTTTATTTTTAGTCCATTAAAAAATTATAATTTTAAATCCCATAATCATGTCAATCAGTTATTAAATCATCAAAGTGGTAGAAATATTGATGAAGTACCTACCTGTAGCATAGATACTAGAAGCTATTGAGGCCCTCCTCAAAATTATTACCGTGAATTATTTCCCAGTAGACACAATCTGATCGACCATGAGACACCATCTCCTAATGAAAACCAAGACATCCCACCCTTTGGAAAGATGATAAATAAAAATATGGTCTTCTATCTAATGTATCTAATACTAGATGACCCTAATATCTTGATGTTCTTTGATAGATAGGGTCAGTAATTATTAACACCTTATCACTAACATGAGATATTATTTCTCAATAAGAAGACTATATGCGACAATGATAATCCTCATAACAACATACAGACAATTTTTGTGATGATGATACACATACTAGACCAACGTATGATGAAAAAATAGCTAAGAATATCCCATATTGGGCTGTCCATGTAGTGGAATAATAGGAGAAAGAACATAAAAAACATGATAAGAAAAGTTGTCTGGGATAATATACCAATCATGGTTTGGCCCAAGACACTTCTTTACTCCATATTATAAGATGTTTTTTAGAAGAGTTCATATTAAAAATATGTATTCATATCATGAAATATCTCCACTACCAAAAGGTTAATTTTATTCCATACTATGTCTACGAAGTCCATGTTAATGTACTGGGAGATATTTGTTAACAAATTAGCTTGGAATTGCATCCAGCTACATCAAGACCAAGATAATAGAAGTAGTGGAAAGATATTTAATATGAGTTCCATGAAAAATTGTTTAATTACAGGATATAATAATAAAATCCCCTCTCATTTTTTAAATTTGAGGGTATGGTTAACATGGATCATTGAATTTCACCACACAAACTTGTTAGAAAGATGCATCATAGGAGACATCCAACAATTTTATTTCTCTTAAGAGGATACCAGAAAATACCTCCACTCTAGAAAGATAGTATACCTAGTAGAAATTAGAATTTAATATGTCTCAAAAGAGTCTATCCCAATAAGATAAATCTATCAAAAAACTCCGAAACATGGAAACATAGAAAATTATGTTGGATTATAACTTATGTAAATACAATCAGTAGTCAATACTAATTTCCTTAGAAGCAAGTGATTCTTATGGATATAATTCCTTACATTGAGATCATTATTGAACAAGAAAGTGGAAGATAATTAGAGAAATAAAATTTTCATTAGTTGTTGTAGTATGATTCTGACCCTAGATAAAATGTTATGGGTTATTTTTAACACAAAGTGCCCATCAAAAGATGAATTTTTTTCCTGAAGTATAAAAATTGATTAACAGGAGCCACTCCAACTCACATAAATAGGGGTATGTTTACCATAACATCATTCTCAATGTAAAATTATCATTTCAATACCATAAGGAACAATAAGGAATGAGTTCTGATGATTTATCACATATCTTGTCATGTATCTCTTCGAAGTTACACATAAGACAATGTTTTGTAGAATTTCCCTTTGAGTCACTCATATCAATGAATTACTATGAAGATTCCACAAAAGATGGAAGCATTCCATTTAATAGGGAATACAATCCTCCTATAATTTACTATAAAATACATAATATATAATGAGTTACGTGTTAATAAAAATTAGGGGAGTCAGTCCTATGGACGACACTGAAGTAGAAAACAACACATAGGAGAAATTAAGTGGTTACCTTCCGAATCACGATCCACATAAAATAGAATAATGTTGGTTTTTGTACCCAAAACCAAATACTTGTTATTAATATATAGATTCCATTAACCACTCCATTTCTAACACCTCAGTTAACCTCCACTAAAGAAAAGGTTAAAAAAATTGTTATGTAAAACCAACCACTTTTAGAAGTTGACACCCACACACATAAAGAGTGTTTCATAGTGTAAGAGGAAGAGGTGAAATATTTTATATGACTCAATGCATTAATACTAAAACACAAAATCCCCATAAAATATGTTCTATGTGAAGAGGCTCATCCCGCACATTAAACTAGTGTACCCCAAAAATGAGGTCTCACCCTAGAAACTAAAGTAGAGTGAATAAATCCACTAAAACCTATGTCTATTCTATTATATTACTTGAGAACAATCATATACTAATTTCAATAATTTCCTAAAAAAGGTAGAAAAATAGAATTTATTTACAAAAAATATAAATATATGTCTCTTTATAGATTTCATCCAAAGATATTAGTAGAACTATCATAACATCACCTAAAAATAACCTCCCCTTTTAAACCAAAAATTCATCAAGGTCTTAACGACACTCTAAAATCATTGGATGATTGATTGGAAGCCATATAGGATCATCAGTCATTGGTATAGATATAATGGATACCTTACCATGAATTGGTGACTAAAATCCCACTATCTCCATATTTTTGGAGTCCTACATTTACATATTCAATGGATAATATGATCTATAAAATCAAATGAAACATTTCATGTATTGTTGGGATCCCATGATGTAAACCCCTGTGAAATAAAAATTTGTGAAATTTATATGTTTTGAACAAACCCTAGTAAACAGGATTATGTCCTCAGTCAATCATGGGATGGGATGACCTCTATCCAATGTTTCTCTTCATATTTAACTCAATTATTAAATGGAAAATAATTCATAGAATATAAAACTACAAAAAATTGGTGTATGAGAGGGCCTCATATTTTATTTCTATTTGGAAAGGCTGACCTACATCTTGAGCCAATAGATTCTTCAAGATGACTTGATTTATATCTATATAGAGAACCTCTATGATGTTTTTTGAATTCCAGTAATCATATTAGAGATAGAGGAATGTTTCAGTATATCACTACAATTTCTCAAAAGAAGTAAGATTCGTAAGATCATAAAAATCTCATTTCCTAAATGATTCCACAAGATATATGGAAGAGAAGGATACAGTCAAAGTCTACAATCATTACAGATAATTCTACATATGTTCCAAATATGGATATATAACATCCAAAATATCATGTGGCACCCCATTGGCATAAATAAACCCCTACCTCATTATTTTGAGAATACGGTACCTAGGAAAAATAAATATAATGACTGAAATAATATATTTTATTCATTATTTGGTGATAAAGTCTATAATTACATCATAAAAGCTATAGAAAATGACTTACTCAACCTTCCGGAGCATAGGAGGGCCGAACAAGTAGGTCTCTACAACCATCCAAATTTTTTTCCCTCTCCCCACACACCACGGAACATTATTAAAGAAAAATTTATATTCAATGAAATACTGTTAAAATGATATAGTATTTTCATGTGAAGATGTGGAAGCCACCAGCATAAATAATTTGTGTTTCTACTACTTCCCATAGGGAATGAGGTTAAGGGAAATAATTTACTATTAATATGGAAAAAAATATTTAATATTAGATGAATCATTGAAAAATATACCAAACTCATTTCATCCTATGAGATATGTTGAGACAACCATCTATACCCCCATTCACACCCATTGTGACACAACTAATTCCATCGGTACTAGAGTACTCCAAAAGCCTATATTTTAAGAAAATATATTGCTATAAGGGTGTATAAACATCATATAAATATTATAATGTGAATTTTACACTAGTTTATTTGAATCTATTGGAATTTTTCCACTACTATCAAAACAATGGATGCCACTCTTCAAAATATTACAACTAGAAATTGGCTACAAGAAAAAAAATCCTTGGATGAGGAATTAGTCATCAATTATATTAATGTAATTTATTTAAATAATCAATTATATAATTAAGATTATTTATATGAACAGATGATCCTTAAAATAGATTGTGGAACTAGAGGAATAATTCATAGGATATGAGGTATCTTTTGTAGATGTAGTCTCAGAAGAAGCCATAATTCTATCCATGTCCCTACTCGAACTGATAGTGTCATGGAAACTCATATAAGTGATCCTCAGTGAGTCCAATATGATTAGGGAGACACCATTAACATTCCAAATACCTCACTAACCTAATTATTTTGGAGATTCAATTAAAATAGGAATATGTTTCTGATAAACCTTGGTGGATATAAAGGTCTAATCTGTCCAAACAACTAAGAATAATATCACCTTCAAATATAGTTTCCAGGACTGTTATTTCTATATCCATTCAAAAAACCAATAAATAAGCTTTTAAAGAGAACATGAATGTAGGGAATCATTCACATATAGCAGATAAGTATGAAATTTTTAATTAAATGTTCTTGGTACTAGACATGTTTCCATTCTTGGAGGCCCAACATTTGTTAAAATACCATAGGGAATCACTCACAAGGGTTTTTTTAATCCATAAATTGATTAGAGAATATTTTTTCACTTTTGAGGTGTATAGATCAGATATTAATAATGTATAATTTAATGTGGTTATCTCTATTACAAATCATGAAAAATATGTTGTTATACAAGGACACATAAGAACATCATATTTGTCTTGAAGGATAAATAGTAATGATGTATAATGGAATTTCATAGAGACTTTCATTGGATTTAATCTGAATTTAATATGGACACTTATTTGGCTAGGATAAATTAAGAATAAACTAGAAACTTTCGAACTAGTTCTACCAAGAAATGAAAAAATATTGTAAAATCCCCTAGTACAAATCTATCTTTGGGATTTGTTTGGGGACATTGCATTTGAATTGTAATTTTTTTGTTTACTTGGATACCAGCAATTTTTTTTTAAGAAGTAAAAGGTGGAATCAAATTGGTAAAATCCTCCCCATCATACCATCAATGAATCAAATTATAAATTAATGGTAAAATTGGGATGATTTACACTGATAAGGCCTCGTTGAAATATTTCAAATTTTCCTATATTGATGCCAGATTCTATAAGAGGGAAGGGAAACAACCTATGTATGACGGTTTTGTTTGGGTACCTGACCCAAATGTTTTATAATTCATCCAAAACATCCTCTTAAATTATATCAGTGAAGAGTAAGTATTATAGATCAATATTTTTGAGAATATGAGTCCAAAGTCCAAGTCATGTTCGACCACTTCTGTGATATTAGTAATGAATACTGAGTCCACCAATATTGAGAAGGATAAGGAAAATACAAAAAATAGTAAAATTTATATGGAAATTAAATCATTAAATCTTTTGAGTTTCATAAAATCACAAATTCATCATTGGAGTTTAGGGAAGCTGTCATGTCACCTGGATAAATTAAGGATACTCATCATCTTCCCCATGTATCTGAACATGAAATTCAAAGAGTCCCTACATCATCAGTTGGGTCGTATAAAGTCACTTCATTTTATAGAAGTAAAAAATATGGAATCCACTTCTGATAATAATGAACTAACCTCAATAATAAATTCTCCAGAAGGTTAATCATAAGAGAAAGAGGAAAGATAGGAATATGAGGTGGAGGAGGAGGACATCTGGGATGAACCTCCAACATTCAAGGAGGGTGCCTCCACCACTATTGTTGAAATCCTAGAGATAAATCTGAGTAAAGAAGATGAACCATTGGACACTTTTATCATCAAAACCACATTTTATGATGAAAAATAGATATATACCTTCTTTTTGAAGCAATATTGGGACATTTTAATCTAGATCTTCAGAGATATGTGATGTCATGATCATGAGGTTACCATTTACCAGCTAAACCTACCAGAGAACCATCAGGGCTATAATCAGGAAGCTATAAGGACACATCCAACTCATGATACCATAATTAAGGATAGAGATAGCAATACGATCATGGAAAACATAATTAGGGAGTTACCATATCCAAAATTGTGGTCCAATATTATCAATTTTAAGAAAAATGATATTAAAATCAGAGTATATATTGATTTTATAGATTTCAACTGATAATATCGAAGGGATTATTTCCCATTATCAATCATAGTGTTACTGAATTTTTCAATAACCATCTATCATGATCTCTCTGACATGGATTGTAATTCAAGATATTATCAAATATAGATGGCCTAAGAAGATAAATAAACCACTACCTTCTGATCCCCTCGGGTAGTATTTTACTATGAGGTAATTCTAATTGGAATGAATAATTTCAGTTCTACATGTCAACGTTCCACATATAACCTATTCAAATCCTTCATGGGGAAGTTTTTTAAATTATATTTTAATGATATGTTGATAATGTATTGACTATATTATGAAAACATAGATGATATTAAATATGTCATCAAGAAACTATGACAATAAGGCCTAATTTTGAACCCATTAAAATGTTCATTATGTTTTACCTTAGGGAAATTTAATAGCTTTCTAATATGTCATCACATCATCAAAGAGGACCCTGGGAAGAATCAATCGATCCTTAGCATGTCACCACCACCAAACCTAAATGAGTTCATAGGACATCAGGTAATCATGGACCACATTCAGTGATTTATAGTTAAAATTACCACTATATGTATTCCCTTGACTAGGTTGATGATTAAAGGTGTTTTATATAAGTGTAATGATGACTATCAGAAATAATTTTACAGTCTTGTGAGATTTATTATAAGCCAAATAGTGATGATGCTAGCTTTTAATTGGAGGCCAGTCAGTAATTATGACACAACCCGAGAGTGGTCACTAGGTGACTTATTTTCACAAAATGATGACTACAGAAGCTAAAATAGGATTTATTACATTATTGGAACCATGATCATGTAAATAATTATTTTTCAGATATTGAGAAAAGCTTCATAGTGGTATTCTGGGTAGTATAGAAATTGAGGCATTACCTATAAAATTAACTGGCCTTCTTTGACTCTCTTAGAAAACAGATCCAACAAAATCTCAGTCGTTTGATGTTGTCCAGGTGTTATTTATGGTGGTTGGTGATCCTTTAAAGATTTTTATATTTAGTTCATTCCCTAGAAATTGGTAAAATACCGGGTGTTGGAATGTATCCCTATAGAATATACCTTGATAGAAATGAAATCATTAGATACAAAAATAAATGATGAAGAGATATTACCTATTCAAGAAGGACCTAATATACAAGAGATCTATTTTGATGGTTTGTCTAAAAGTAAAACATGTAGGAGGAGAGAGGTATGAAATCTCAACATATATGGGTTGGGAGTAATTCTAATTTAATAATCACCAAGTTAGTCCCATATTACTCTATCCTACTGTCAAAAGGGTGAATAAATAATGATGTAAAATATCAATCTCTCATTATAGGGATAAAGATGGTACTTAAGGTAGAAGTTAATCCCTTAAAAATAAAGTCAGATTTTGAATCCTTCATCAAGCATGTAAAATAAAATTATTACATTAAAAAAAGAACAACTTACCCCCTGATAGACTATGTCTATGTACTAATGGAAGAATTACCATTGGAGACCATATTTAATTGTATCCTAAAAACAAAATATTCTAGGAGATACAAAATAAAATGCAGTTACTAATCTAGAAGATCCATACTAAGGTTAAAATTTCATCAGTATTTCACAACACTATATGGTCTCACCCTTTTTGAGCCATCACATAAGATATCAATGAGGATAGTCTTAAACACTAACCATATGATCCCACCACATGTTGCATTGATATAGTGGCAGACACTATTGTCATGAGATAATTGAACACATGAGCTTATGGTGGCAACCGGTCAATGTCGCATAATTCTCATCAAATCCATAGACATGGGTACTAATGGCCTTCTATGATGTTGGATTGATCAAGATTCACCAAAAAGTTCTATTAGTACTAGGTACATTCTATCCTCATTACATTCCAACTTCATTTATCAACTCCCATAGTTTTTTCATAATTCCAAATAATATTGACACTTTTCCATTTGGTTAATGGATGTCATTGGACCACATCATCCATCTAGAATCAAGAAGATTAGTTACATTCTCACTCTAACCAACTTCTTCTCTAATTAGGCCTCAACTGTACTTATCAATGAATTCGGGGCACAAAATATTGTTAGATTCTTGAATGAAAACATCATTACCAACATTAGAATATCTCTTTGTATACTGATAATCATCGAAACCAATCTCTATCTTGCTGAGCTGGAGAAGCTATATCAGGAGTTCAATATCAAATCCATCCATTTAATATTCTATCATGAAGATGATTTTGGGGAGATAGAATCCTTTAATAAGACCCTATTAGATATACTACAACATAAGGTATATTGGGATAGGATGTATTTTCTTGATAATATTATGTATTCATTGGTGGATTATTGGAATACGACATGAAATTCAATTCATGTGACCCAATAATATTTTTTAAATGGTATAGAGGTGAACCTACCAGTTGATTATGAATTTCAATCTATCGGTATTTCCATATATGACTAGATATAGAATGATGAAGAACCTCAGAAATGTCTTGATGAACTGGACCAACTGGATGAGACGATATTGAATACCTTAAATCAGGTTGAAGTCACAAAAACCAGATTTTTCTAGACTATATTTTTTCCCTTTGAGAAATCCATATGAGAGAAATGGTGTTCTTACAAAGGACTCAGGTGATAGACAAAAAAACCACCAATGTTGGACCCAATGTTGGTATAAACTCACACCGTACATACGTTTTACTACAATGGAGCTTATTCTTTGACCTATATGGATGGAAATATTACCATAACCCCCAAAACAAGAGGGTTTTGAATAATTATTTTATAAAATAAAATGAACCAATTCAGTTCAGCATGACGTTATAAAACATGTTTTCGAATGTCTCAACTATGTAAATTTAAATTTCATATTATGTATTTTCCCCATGACCTATAAAACATGAAATTATCATCATTGTAAAAATAATATATATTGTATAACACCAACGGACTCCCCACATTATGTTGAACTATGAATCATCATCCTCCAAACCCCACAATATTAAACATAGTAGGTAATGTCCTTGTTGTATGATGATTAACTATACAACATCACTCATCCTTACCATATGACATTAATCTTAATGGTAAAAATCATTAGAACATGATGTTAAACTATAGTTGTTCCTATATAACGAATATGGGATGTTTCATAACAACAACATGATACTTTGATATCCTATCAAAAGCTGAAATCTCCACGAAAACATATTTCTACCATGTCAATTTTTAGAACTATATATGGAATGATTACCATCATTATGGGATACATTGCAATTCCCTGGCCCTCATCCATGGTCCACCCCCATTATCAAATTTTCATGAAATTTTGTCTCATATGGTATCATGAACATGGACCATATGAAATATTTCATGAGTGTTGGTTTGGAAAAGAATCCCCCTTGGTCCTCCATTCATTTAATTTCATCACCTATTAGCCAAAAAATTTCTATGAAGATATTTTTACCACATTAAGGCTTTTGTTTTGCAACAATAAGTTACAAAATTACCCCATAAAAAGTATAATATAACTCATATGTCCTATTATGAGATGATTAAAAAAAGACTTTATTTAAAACATAATAATAAATGATAGTCTTACCCCATACCATAAATACGATGTTTCCCCTGACAGTCACTAGATGCATCAATATCCTCTCTATAATAGAGGGCCCTATTTCCAGAATCTATCTTATACCCGAAAATATTCCATGAACTGTGTATGGATTGATTATCATAATAATTTGATATGTAGAAACATCTATTCTCTAATTATGGGTCCATTAACAACAAAAAAATTACATTTCGTTCCTATGAATAGAGAATCCATGCATTTGGAGATTCTTTCATATCTAAATATGTCTTGATTCCTATCCAAGCATGATTCATAGAAATTCATATCTTCTTTATCGTATCATAGACACACTTCAAAAAAAATCCTATTCCCTATAAAATATATAGATCTATGTCCAGAACACTATACTCCACATCCAATGTCAGGTATGAATGTTTCTTTCATACTAAGACATATTTCATCTACCTCTCATACTATTTGTCTTGAAAATCTTCAGATCTCGACAATATTTATTCATTAATCAGTAATAAGATTTCAATATATTGAGAAAAACATTGTGTTGACTATCCATAATACACCCCAGTTGCCTTTAAAGAAATCTCCTACAAAAAAGGGCATGCCAACTAGAAGGAAAGTTGATCAAATGATACACTTATGCCATCCCAATAATCATAAATAACATTATGAATGATATTAATTTCAAACATAATTTGATTTCATGAAAGGAATTTTTTCTCCATTTTAATTTTTACACATTTTACAACCACAAGAATAATGTTTTATGGTTCTTATTTTCACATCATGTACATGTTATAATATCTTCACATGATGATCCTTTTATAATTAATGGTTTCCCTGACATATTGTCCAAGCCGTATTACTTAAAACTGAAAGATCCCATATAATCTGAATCACGTGAAATTAAACTGTCTAAAAATTTCATCATTATATTATGTTAAATTGTAGTCCTATCCTATGTATCAATAATAATATTTATTAGTATTAAATCTCAAGAATCCTCATGTCACAAATATGTGAGGCCTTTCATATGGTAATTCCCTAAATTCTTGAATAACATCTATGTGGTTTATTTCGTTATTTTTATTGATAGGACATCAACATATTTACCACATGATATTATATTTCATGTATAATGTTATCATCACAAGACATAAATTTCATAATTTTTTGGAACTACATTTTTCTTGATTCATATTATCCTATGATACATAGTGATGTTTGAGCCTCCAATTTTGGGTCTATCCACAACATTACAATGTCTATCGTCCCTAGTATGTGTCATAAATGTTTAGATACTATTTACCTAAGAAAAACATATGAATTTATTATCACCCTAATGAGATAATCAATGAAAACAAAATTTGACATCCTTTTCCATCCATAATTTTAAAAAATTCCCCCCATAATCATTTTCACAAGCCAGATCTACACAGGGGATTCAATTGTGGGTTCTTTCCCCATTCACGAGATCATATTCCAAAAATATCTCTCTACACATTAGAATTCATTCACTGTGTGGAATATACTGAAAAAATGCATTGCTTAATTCCATATTTTAATATATACATCACAATCACTAATCCACATGTATTGGTCATATCCTAAAAACCCCCTTTCATGTGTATGGGTTATACTTACATGAGAAAAATACTTATACCAATTAATGGATAAATTTTATATGAACTTATACATTCATATTCATTTAAATTCCTCAACAAAACTACATTTTTTATCTAGGTAAGTCCAAATTTCTATAATCATTATTCTTCTATTAGATATGTAAGTTCAATTTCCTGAGGACACCATTGTTAGACTATGAATAGATATGCCCCAGTTTGATTTTCCAAAATCACCCTAAAAACGCCATCTTTAACGAATGAAAATATGTCCTCTAGTGAGGCATCTTCAATCTATATAATCCCCAATATTGATTTAATAAAATTTCTCTCTTATTTAGAATACCACATATTGTGGCTTTCAAATCATCCTCTTTCATGCTTGAAGATGGTGGAAAATTCTTTATCAAATTAGTAAGGTATAACCAAATATTAATCTATCCATCAAAGATAAAAGAATATAAATATAGCCCCCAAAATATATGCCAATATATTATAATCAATAAGTTATATATCTTGGAAGTATTTCATTAAAATATACTATAATAATTTATACAATCCGACTTCATCTTAGAGTAGTTTCTTATTTATTTATTTTTCCAATACAGATTCTCCCTCTATTCTAATGCATGATTCCATAAAAAAAATCCTTTTTAATAAGAAATTTGGATCTTCAAAAACAACCTGAACAATGATAAAGGGATGTAATATTTTAAGGGACGCATTTTTGTGTGTGTGTTTAGAATCATACCAAGTTGGGTTTTCATAAATTTCCAAAAAAAAGAAAAGGGATTGTAATCCAATATTATTTTCATTATTGTGAGAGAAACATTCTTCGTATATATTCTTTAACAAAATTTCTCTTGAAATAGTCACTTAATAATTTTCTATGCATACATCTCAATAACATAACTAAATCATTACTCATATTTGGAAATTACTAACACTTTACACAAAAATTCCCCTTCATATGTCAGAAGAATATTGGGAAATCTTAATCCCACATGCCCTACTAAGTTTATTAGACTATAATTGATGGTAAAATATGTTTAACCTAAAATTGATACTTTTAGTCTTTAAAGAATCTAAATTTCACACAAAATGATACAAATTACTTTCAATGTTGAAAACCCAAAAAATACCCCAAGGTAAAAGTTGATTCCCATCACACTATACCGACGATTTCCTTGAATTAGAAAAAAAATGAAATAAAATAAAAAAGGCACAAAACATGTTATATAGAAAATCAAAAAAGTGAGGTCCAAGAAACATTTGTGTCATGCCTGCTATTTCTAGACTGTAGTTCACTTAGGAAAAATTTTGGGTGATAATAGAAAAGATGCAATGTATGTACGGTTTACTATATAACCGAAAAAATAGTCCAAACTAATCCCACTGAGTCCCTTAATTCAATGATTAAATAGTTAATTAGATGATATTTCATCCAAGTGAGTTTTAACTAGTATTTCGATGATGATATTTACATATGTATCCATCCATTATCAATACTCTATAATACATAATTTCAACATGGTTATATTGGTTATGCTTGAGATTTTTATCCAGTGATAAAACCATTATGGATATCTCAGATATTATATTTCAAATAATTGTAGGTCAATATTGAAATTCATTAGAGGCTAAGATAAAGGATACTTACATGAGGTTGAAAAAGTATTAATATATATATTTTTAATGGGAATAAAGGTGGAACATCTACATCCTGGATTCTATCTTTTTCTACATTGGGTAATGGGAAAACAATAAAATGATTATAATGAAAATTAAACTTCTTTATATAGATGTTTCCCTAACACTTGATGTCATTCGTTAAGAGCCTTAGAAATATTTATTCTCTACCTAGAGTTTGTTTCATCTAATGTACAAATATTTTTAATTGAATAACTTATCTATTATTCATTCTATTTCATCGCTACATGTCCTGTAGTTGTAGATGATAACCACCGTTTATTCTATCTTTGTGAGCAGTTTTTTTCTCACAACATCACATTTTGTGAAACCATTCAATCATAAAATTGTTATTCACCATAAAAAAATTAATGTATCTTAGTATTATACACACTTTAATATTCTCCATTATTATTGGAATGATTAAACTGGATTAGATTGTGCACACTAATTTCCAACTCCTCTTGAGAGATGAAAACATTATGGATTAGGATTTTATTGTACTCGTGATAAAACCATATTTTTCTAAAACTAGGGATATGTTGATGAAGTACGTTAATATTATCATCAATAATCACCGAATTATTCTTCATGATGATAATATAAATTTTTTTCCAATATCATTTATGCAAAGCCTGATGTTCAAATGTTGTGTTGGGATCATGAACCTATCTATCCTCTACTATAGGTATATAATTCGGAATCACATTTTTGATTGACAAGATCATAAAAAATTCCAACACTATAATGATAATGTACCCATATCCACCACTATCTTAAACTTAGGAAATATGATGATGTGATTGGAAATTATTATGGGATTTCCCAATAATTATTCACTAGGAAAAGAGTTAGTATGGTTTGCAATAGTACCATCATAAAATGTTGGATTTTCACCACTACCATAAAAAAGTAAAATTTAGGAAAAATCTCCCATAGTGTTCATATATCCTTAAAAAACACTTTTACTCAAGTATAGACTAGTAAATAAATTTTTTCCAGAATAGAATTTAGAGAATCCAATTGTTTTTTCACTATTTCGACTGTCCTCACCAACACCCCATTTGGAGAGTGTTTAACCCACATCATGGAATAAACCCATAAAATGTTAGACATAAATTTTATTGGAGTTATTGAATTTTTCTTTTTATAATCATGATATATCATCGTCACCCACAATTAAAGAAGGATGACCGGGTGTGATTAATGTTTAGTCTTGGTAATGGGTAATGATGCAACCCATTATGGATTCTGAATTTTTTTTAAATCCTATATGTAGAATAAATCCCAAAAATGGTCATCCTATCTACCCTATCATACATTATTCCATCATAGAATCAGACAATGTATATTTATTCATCTAAATACCATATATCATTATCTACCACCACTCTTGAAGGTGATGGATAAAGAATGAATGTAATGTGGGAGAGATTTTTGATAACTAAATATAATTGTCAGTTCCTAGAGATTCAACTCTAATTAAAGAAATGCTGAAAAACGATGGATAATATGTATATAGAGATATTTTTTAAGTATAATGATATTTCTAACATCTAATTTTTTCTTCCACATTTCCTTATAAAAATTAGAATAGTAAAAAATTGTGATGTATTGATCATTCATTATACATATACACTAGTAAGTTGAATGAACTCAAAAGAGTGGGTACATTGAGATTGATATGATTTCCTTACACCAATAAGGACTCCATGTCCATGGTGTATACCCTAACACCAGAATAAGAATAAAGAGATGGGACGAACCATCTTCTAAAAAACATGGTGTAAATCCCTTCTAACCAAAATCTTGAGAAAATTCCTTCAGATTCAGAAGCCCCATGTAGTTTGTTGGAAAGCCTTAAGGGTGTCCTAATATGAACTCATAACACCATGTGATTATTCATCCGGGTGGTTCCTAGTACGTCGAAGCTTCTTCCTCAGACCACTGTCCTGAAAAAATAGATTTATCAAATCACTAATGGGAAGAAGATATTGAATAAGAGTGGGATGATACAAAGGATTATTTTTCATGAACAATAATCACATTCTAATGGAGGAACATGTTCACTATATTCCACGGTGTTGAATTCCAGATGATATTCATTATTTAAGTTATAAAGAATGGAAAATACATGTAATTGGAAACTATACAACAAGATGGTCCCGAATTCACTAAACCATAAGTTGGAAGAGTTGGTTCTCAGACACTAATGGATGATCAATTTAGGTAACATATTAGTTGGTGAAGAAACTATGAACATAAAATTCCATGATTCCTAATAAAATATAATAACCTCTACATAAGAAGTAATTTATATAAAATTCTAGAACACTAAGAATTAAAATTCCAAATACTATGAAAAAAACCCTCTAGACCACATGTACCACATGTATCTCCGTCCTCATTTTGGACCCCCTTGTGAGAGGTTGAAAATGGATTGATAATCTATAATAGACAATTGTAAAGATTTTTCATGATTATGATGGTTACTTTGTGTCCATGATGATTGATTCATAAAGAAAACCTACTTTTGACTCAGCTCATAAATAATGTGTATCTTAGAGGAAATGTAAACTTAGAGATGATCCAATGACGCCTTAAACCAATACATTTCCATATTTTGATCAGACGAAAAATCAGGGAATCATATTAAAGTCCAATGTTTTATAGGAGTAATTTTTTAGAAAATGGGAAATTCCAAAGCTCTGATGAAAGGAGACTCTTCATAATACCATCCTGAGGAATGATTTGAGGTCCATGTCTCCATTCAACATTATCAATAATACAATTTATTATCTTGATTATAGTAAAAATTGATGAATCAAGGGTTTATTTTACAATATCCATTTAATCTATTTTGCAAGATCACCAAAATCATGTGAGCTTCATTAAAACATGACAATGTAAACTAAGATCACATTGCCTACTAGGTAGTCTGTGACGAGAATGATTTTTGGGACATTTAGTGCATGAGGTTCTTGGATGGAAAACCATCTATTTAGTATGAGAACAATTGATTCACTATGCATGATAGTCAAAATAAAATATAGAGGTGAAGAATTTGAGTTCATGGAAAATTCATCTATGAAAGGGAATGCAACAATGGTTAAGCAAGATTGTTATTGTTTTTAAAGGGTTTGGTTCAAAAAAAGGCTTAGTAAATAAAAAATGCGTTTTCACCCATTTTATAAGTATGAAAAAAATTGTGGGATAACATAAATAGCGAAAAAAGATTCAAAACAAGACCATTTTCTTCATCAGAATCACCTCATATGTCTCCTAATCAGAACTACTTCAATTGGAGGAATTTCATGGGTCCTGAAAACTCTACATGAAAGGAGATAACGATTCCATAAATTTTTATTTAATAAAATACACTTGGATTTGAGTTTGAATTTTTTAAAGACATCCAAGCAGCAAAAGCTGGTCTAGGGTTCAGATAATGAACTACACAATGTAGAATGCCGCTTTAAATGGTGTCCTAGGAATGAAATCCATCTACGAGATATGAATTCGTCCATGGGTGTGGACTATGTTTTCCTCCCTCTACAAATGAAAAATTAGTTTTTCGGTGGGGATGGAGTTTTATATCCCCCATAAATGATGAATTTGTTGACAGTTGTCGATGGGGTTTTCTGTCCCCCGCAAACAAAGTAATAAATTATGGGTGAGGGGTTATTTTGTATTAATTGTGAATGAGATACCTATTGTTCACCATGGGTGACAAACTATCCATGTTAATGGCTACATTTATTCCTATATAAAATCCCCAAGAGTTAAACAGAGAAGAAAATGAATGAAAAAGTTGAAGAAATTGTGAGAGACATTAATTTCAAGTAGGTGACCCTACTACATTACTTCATAGTAGAAAATGAATTCACCCAAATATTCAACTTGAAAAAACCCATTACAAACAATGTTACATTAATTATAAGATGTTTTCCTCTTTTTGGACCATCATTTATCATTGTAAGAATCCATATTGTGGAATCCCTTCTAATAGAGTAAGATTCTACACAATATTAAATCGATCCCTTATAGAAAGATGCTACGTAAGAGGAACATTGATCCATATATGAAAGAAGCTACCTGAGAAAAACTAGGACACACATAGAAATGTTCTAAATTGAAGGAACACACATATAAATTAGAATTAAATGTGAAGAAAAAATCATCCAACATGGTCCAATGCTTTGAAGAATGGTGTATATTGGGTTGTAAAAATTTTCCACTTTCATTTATCTCGTCTAGCATTCCATTATGCCCCACATAGATCCCTTCAAAAAAAATTCTAATATTATTCGGGAAAATCCCTCCCAAAGCCTCCAGATATGTTTGGAAACAATAGTGTGTCCCCTTGAGAATACATACCCATGGTAAATAGGGTTTTATTTGTATCCAAAAATAACAAAATTGGATCCTAAAAATGTTCTTAAGATTAAATTACCATGTTAAAGAGGGTCCCAACCACATGTATAGTGCCAAATGGTCCATCAAGATGGGAATATACATATGTGGACTACATGAACTTCCTATTATTCAATTAACCTTATTGAATCATGATGAAGGAAAATCAAGGTAATGGTATCTCCCATGGAGTAATCCCCAATCATTTCATAATAGAGGTCACACTACTCCTCCTCTTCATCTAATCAGAATTCCAAAACAAGAGATGGGATGTTCACAACAATGCCCACTATTTCTCCCCTTTGTTATAGGATACCTAAATAAGAGAGGAATGACATAGGATATTAAAAAATATGTTATGACTTCTAGATATCTTCCTTTACATCTTCCTTTAGGTTCTGACCTGGTCCACCAATTGAAAAAAAAGATTGTGAGGTTTCTATATATACCACACTTCATGTTTCTCACATTAAAAATGATTCAAATTGTCTTATAGGTTATTAGAGTTCATGAAATATAAACGATTCCAACCTATATGAGGATCCTCCCACGTATAAGCCCCATAAAAACCTCCAAATCACCATGATACAATAATTTCCTCATGGTTCCAAAAACATGTGTATCCTCAATAGTATTATCCCTAGTAATCCTCCAAATCACCTAGATTCAAGTCATTCCTCATGATTCCAGAAGCAAGGTCCTATAATATATAATAATCGCCAAAACAATATCACCGTACCACCTCAGATGTCTATATTCCCAATGAGGCAATTTAAGGGGTGCTTACTTGGTATAATCCCTATAACCATGTAACCATCACCTCCAAGGTCTAGATTACCTCAGAGAAATACCGTCCAATGGACATATTAAAGATAAAGAAAGCACATGGGACTCCTCTTTTATTATAATGCCCACACCAATTTTGAAATAAATGGGATTTTATTCATAACTATCTGGGGTACTTAAGAAGCCTCATTAATGTCCAAAACCAACACCCGAACTCACCCATATGTTATTTGGAGTGAATCCTTGGTCGATCATATTCAATAATCAGGGCTATAATATTTACATATCAATTTAAATAATTATCCTATTTGGACCATATTCCCTGTAAAATCATTCCCCCAATTAGGAGACCATATCCTTTCAAGATCCCATCAGTCGTGTAGGCATAAGTCCCACACCATATCTGACTATGAATATTATGATTAGGTTTCCTAGTCCCATGATAGATTGAACACTTTGGTCCTTATCACAAGACTTTAAAAGGAATGATGATTCATTTCATTTGGAACCTGACTATGTGTGTTATGATTCCATTCACAAGGATACATGAGAATCCCATCATCGGGGTCCAATCCTAATATTGAAACAACTCTAATTTCCTTGTAAAATTATAAACTCCAAAGAAACAAACTGTGTGTCTTCAAACTATAATCAAAATGATAAACAACATAAGGATATCTGGTCCATAGGTACAATTGATAGGGAACATCAAATATATAATAATCCCTAAATTGATGGAGAACCGTAGATACATAATGATGATTCCAAATTAATTATTCAAAATTATTTATTGTTAATTCATTCATTACCCATATCATGAATGAGAATGAACAAACTATTCCTAAACATTTATAAAATAAAATATATCACAGTGTCATAGAATATGAAATAAATCCACCTAAAAGGGTGTGATGAGACCAACCAACCATCCTCTTGAACAATGTGATTTCTTAAGTATCGTTGTCCATGATACCCAATTAGAATGTGACGTTTTAATTTATATCCAAGGGTCAATATAGACACAAGGACCTTATGGAGTTTCATGTTAAACAAACCAATCCTATTGATGATAGTTTGGACGTTATGATAATGTAGTGAGTGATTGTACAAGATTCCAACCCCACATAATCAATCTAACATGACCATCTAACTTCTATTTAAAAAATGGTGAACCTAACTTGAAACCATAACCAAGTTGACTTCATCGCCTTAATGTCATTCCCTTTTCACATAAAAAATAAAAGACTATCCTGAAAACAGAATTAATTACCCATGGGTTCATATATAAAGATTTTAAATTGATGAGGGTTTATTTTTTGTGTTTTTCACATATATTTAATGAAATTGTCTCAAAAAAATTCATTCATCCAAATAGTGTCTCACCAATTTATGATGACGTAAATATCAACCACTGAAAAAGATATTCCCCAAGAAAACTAAGGATACCATCTCTCACCCAGTGTCTTCAATTCTGGATTTCAAATGTTTTTTTTTCTAAGAGTACAACCAAAACTATACTCTCTCAAACACTGATCAAGCACAAGTCAAGCATATAAATCCAAATAGTCGAATATAGTTGAATTCTACAGTTAGATGAAAATTCCATATCACTCATATCAAGCACATACATCAAATATGGAAGCATTCAATGAGCAGATGAAAATTCATTCATACACATATCAATACACTCTGTCAAATATGGTGGTATACAAAAAAATATATGTGAATCCCTTATCGTACATATCAAGCCCTCCAGTAAAATACAAAGGCACACAACAAGAAGATGAAAAATCATTATCATGTATAACATGACCCCCAGTAAAAAATGGTGAAATACAATTAAATGATACAAAAACATTATCTTATAAATCATACCATTAATCCAAATATATTGGAAACATATTAGGGTATAAAAATCCATGCTCACACGCATCAATCCTATGAGTCACATACGGTGTAAAATGGAGAAAATAGTTGACATAACTCAGCTACGAAACAAGGGAAGAATCAAGTTATTTAGCCAAAACCAGAATGGGTGTATGTCCCCATTCATGGAAAGGATGTCTTACAACATGTAATAAGACAGATGTAAGGCCATTCATAAATTCACTACCACAACATGTAAGCATTCAAAAATGTAATATCATCAATGAAAATCAAAATGATTCATTCTCCTGACCCGACATCCTCAAGTAGGGTGACTCATTCGTACAATGGGTGGGTAAATTAGGAGTAGAAAATAAATCATCCATGATACAATTCGACTGATATAGAGAGATCACCTCTAAATTAATTCCATAAAATCCCTACCTATAGCCTGAAGATCAATGAACAAGAAATTCAACTCTTTAATGGATCAAATATGAGAAGACCCTCATATTATGAGGTTCTTTTAATGGATGGTTCAGTTATTCTTGACACAATACCAATTATAGGTCACATTATTTTCTAATCATAAAAAGTTATAAAGAAAAAATAATCCTATAAATAACCTACGAATTGTTTCTATGATAACAAGATTTCCACTAGCCCCATGGATTGTGAAACAAACAAAGAAGATCCCTTTATGGGATAAAAAAGTAGAGGAATATTTATAATAATTACATAAAATTATGAGAAGACAATTGGTCAAGGATAATATACCCATAATATTTTCCTCATGTAATTCTCAATTCAACATTCGAGAAGTAATTTTGGAAGATTCTATACATAACATCCCGATGAATCTAGGGAAAACTATCTACCACCAGAAGGTGATTTTTTTCTTTATAATGGGTATGAATCCCATTCTGTATTATTGGGAATTCTTCATTATAAAATTTACATGGAAGCCCTTCTGGTAACATGGAACCAAGATTAAATAATTAGTGGAATGATTTATAATTAGAATTACATAATTCATTTCATAAATAATTTCCACTAATCATAGATGTGATGTTTGACAATAACATCGGAGGGTGGGGTGAATATGGAACATTTAATTTCACCTCATTCCCCAACCATGAAAATTTACCAGAGGTGAGATCCAGTAATTTCATTACTTATAGAAGGCTACAAAAAAAACACCCAATTACTAAATTTTTTACTCTAAAAAAGAATCAACCTTCAATTAGTCTCAAAATCATTATTCCTAATGATATTAAGAAATCGATAAACACCTAAACTTGGAAACCAAGAACATTAATTAGTATTATCAATTATGTGAATGAAATAATAAATCACAAATAATGTCCAGAGAAGTGGCCGATTCATGTGCAGATAATTCATTTCACCCAGATCATTCTTGAACAAGGATTCACAATAGGAATAGAGTATCAGTAGTAGTAGTAGCCTCTACGGTAAGAGATAATCCCCATCCTATAGGTCTAGGGGAATTTTCATTCCAAATAACTCATTTGATGATATGATATTCCACCAGATGAATAATAATAGTGGAATGGGATAAACACCATCCTATAAGGATGGGGGTATTTTTACCCCAACTGCATTATCAACATGAAGCAATATTTTCCCAACTTGTACGAATATAAGAAATGAGGAATACCCATTAATTCCATCTTTTGTATTATGCATCTCATAAGGGACACTTATGAAAAGGTTTTGTGGTCATTCCGTATAAGTCACTATTCACCAAGATATTCTATAGGGTCCTAGAACGGAGTGAGGTTATCCACCAAAGTGAAATAATACTCCTCTAATTCAATATCCAATACAACATTCGCAATACATTATGAATTGGTGAACATTGTGGGAGTTAATACTATGGATGATTCAAGAGAATACACCAACACATATAATAAAGGAAATGATGGACCCCCTAGAAATGATCCACACTGAAGTAAATTAAAATGGTTTTTTATGACAAGTACCAAAGAATACTCTATAAATATGGGGATTCCCTCAAACATTGTATTGCTGCCTCCGCAATAAGACTCAACCAATGAAAATGATCAGGTAAATGTTGCATAAAATCCACCACATGAATATGATAAAACCATCACACATAAAAAAGAAAATCACATGGAATTATGATCTGGTGATATAGTTGAGAAGACTCGTCACAATACTACTGTGAGTATGAATTCTTATATAAAATGTTCTCGGATAAAAGCCTCAACCAACACTTCAATACAATGTACCCCAACAATGAGGATTATATCAAGTGACTAATATAGAGATATGAGATCTACTCAACCCTATGTCAGGGACCTCAATTTACCTAAACCTGATCATGAATTGATATAATAAATTCTATAAACTAGTTAAAAAAATATAACTCATTTAGGAAAACCCTCAAAATATGTCCCCTCTAGGATGTAATCCAAAAATATTTGTAGAGCCATCCAGTCAGGCCCTGCCTATCTGTACCCATATTCATGATAATATTCAACCAAATATTTATCAAGGGATTATCAATATCATAAAACCATCAGAAGCATGATTCTAATTTTCTGAGGAGTTTCATGCACATGTACATCCATAAAAAACTTTACCCAAAATGGGTGACTAGAATCCATCCCCCATCAAATTTCAAGAGTCCAATGTTTCCCAAATTCAATGGATCATGTGATACGTAATAGAATCTAACATAAATTTTTCTATATTGTGATCTCATGATGGTAACCCCTATGAAAAAATTAGTATTAAATTATCGCTTTTTTTGAACACCCTAAAAGGGACTACTTTTTCATAGTTTACCAGTTTTCCAGCATTATCCATAAAAAGATGGAAAGACCTCCATATGATGTTTTTCTTCCAAATAAGCTCGAGGATGCATTAGATAACAATCCTTGAGATCTAGAACTAATTTTATTTACGGAATTATAGGGTCTATGATTATATTTTCATATGGAATGAGATGAATTACTCCTTAATCCTTTA
Organism: Viscum album; assembly: GCA_963277665.1. Lineage (NCBI taxonomy): Eukaryota > Viridiplantae > Streptophyta > Magnoliopsida > Santalales > Viscaceae > Viscum > Viscum album. The sequence continues at coordinate 1,179,031,125 of OY728139.1, forward strand.
GCATTCCCAAGAAGAATTTATTTCTATCTATATAGGTAATCTTCGTGATGAGTTGTGAGTACTATTCATCCTAGCCATATATTTGGGTTAGTTTGAAGATCTCAATTGAATATCTAAAAGCATGTAAGACAACATTTAATGAAGAAACATCATGTGGAAAATGACTCCATCATCCCCTAGTAAGTGAATAGAAACGATCAAGGATACAACCACCACACTTAATCTATCATCTATGCCTTATCCAACCCCAAAATTCACACCAAATCATGTCGAACACCCTAATCATCAAAAAAACCCTCCAACCAACCTGGTTGGGAATAGGGTCCAAGGATAAATATATTCAAGGAAATATTCGATAATTTTTATTCATTATGCAATGAGAAAGTCTATGGTTACGTCATAGAAGTGATGGACAATGACATAAATTTTTCTGCCCAATCCCAAGAGGCCCAACTAGGTAGGACTCGATGATCGAAAAAATTATTATTCCTTTCCCAAAACATAAAGGAACACAGTTAAGGAATAATTCATATTCATATACATAAAAAATGGTAGACTCTAGGCAAGTGAAGTTAGGGAAACCACCATCACAAGTAGAATATTTTTTTCTAACTACCCTAAGGGAGGAGGTGAATAAATAAAAGATTATATTAAAAGGGAATAGAAGTATATGATTGGATGAAATAAATAGTCAATTTAACTCATTCTATCCTCTAAGGATAGTTGATACAACCATTTTTCCCCCAGATTCTTTTATTACAACACAACCATGTCCATCAACACCACAGTCCTTCATAAGTCAGCCATTCGCGATATTATTATACCAGAAGTGTTGAGTGGAAACACAAGTAGAATAACTTGAGATAAGGAAAAAATATACATTGAATATCTTGGGCATTATGAATCTGTTCACGAAACAAAGAGTTCCACCCATCCAAATAGTACTAGAAGAAATGGCCATCTTGACAAAATCCTCAACATATGATGAATTAAACATCAAATACACTAATGTAATTAATTAAATGGGTTCCTTAAATGATGATGATTATGGATTTCAACTCATGTTCCCTACAACCAATTGAGAAACCAGATGACTGCGTATCTATAGTTGAGGTAATATAAGAAGATGTAGTTGTGGAAGAAGTCATAATACTCATAATGTCTATACTAGAACTCAAAGTGCTGTGAAAAAACAAAAAGGATCACTTTGGGTATTCAAATAAGAGTATGGTGACACCCAAGAACATGGAAAAAATATTCCATAATCCAATCATCATGGAGCATCAATTAGAAGAGGAAAATGTTTTTGATCACTATCATGGGGAAGGTAGACATATTCAGTCTAACTCACCATGAATATGAGGACATAAAAAATAATATTTTTAGGGATTATCAATCTATAACTACTTCTAAATACCCTAAAGAATATATGAAATAGAATATCAATTATATTTATTAGAATCATCTATCCCAATACAATGTCATTTTGAAAAAATTATCCATGCTACCAGGTATATTATCAATCATGGATCCCTAAATTTTATCAGAAGACTTCTGAGAAAATCTTGTAGGTAATTAGATAATCCCTTAAGATTTTGATGATGATATCTTCGATGTGCAGGTATATCAGATGGAGATAGATAATATTTAATTTAATTTAGCTCTCTCATTTATGGATCAAGATAATAAGGACATTATATGTGGACATATCATACCCCTATACTTATCTCAAAGGTTAAATGGTATCGATTCCCAATAGGATTTCATTAATAGTGGTTCAATATTTAATCCCAGTATAATATGGATACTTCATTATCTAGGATACAATTTGATGAACCAATCACCTTCCTTGAAAAATGTGTAGGGATAAGAAAAAGTGGGAGAAAGATTCCTAGGGACAAATCAAGCTCAGGTATTCATTTGGAGACCTCATATCCAACTCAATATCTCAAGTTGTTCGATATGAAAAATCCTTCAATGTTTTGCTGTGAAGTACTTTGTTGCATAAACTCAGGTAAATTACCTCATCGAACCATCAACGCATCAAATATTTCATCAATGGTGAAATCAGGGCGTTTCATGATTATAAAGAACCATTCTAATAATTTAAATCATTATATATCAATGCAATATTATATTAATGGGATGGGAAAAAACTATTTTTGATAGTCTCACATGTGTTAGTTTCCCAAACTGTCTGAAATGACCCTAGACAACGTTATAAAACTTCCTGGTGAAGACTATATATCACTATCAATCATGTCTAGCATATGATTCCAAATTCATATGCACATTTGACAATCTCCCTGATATAGGTCATGAAAATTGAGTCCATAAATGTTAAAAATGATAATAACACTTGATATAGTAGAAATATTTTGGATAATAATTCCCTAACTCCTTCTCATATGTTTTTAAAGGTCGCTCTTTCTTCAGTAAATTTGGGAGAATTCATCATGACAACATGATAATTTCATTATACACAATGAAATCCCCTCATCTCTCCTCTATATTTCTATATAGACCCCACATCATTTGTTTGGTCAGAGAAAGTTACATGATCATCCTGAATTCAAAATATTGACTACCCTTATAACACTGATGAACAACCCTCATCACATTCTTCTCTTATGCATGATGCAGAAGAGAAATATGGAAGATAGGATGATGATAAAGAGGAGGAGGCCCTCTAGGATTCCCATACAACTTTCAAGGATGGTTTCTCAACTACTATTGATTAAAACAGGGATATATATTTGGGTATCAAAAAGAACCAAAATACCACTTTGATTAGTATGGCCACATATTCCATATGAAAAGATATATATAACTCCATTACAAAAAAACATTGGGATGTGTTTAATGAGAAGTATCTATAGATTTCTAGGATAAATCCAACAATGTCCTTTCACTACTTCAGCAACAAGAGGACCACATGGGCTATAAGCAGGTAGCCCAAAAGACTCATATAACTCATTCCACCAAAATTGATGTTGAATTTTTCAAGGTTATCAATGAAATCATCATTTGGGTGGTCAAATATCTATAATTTCTATAAAATATAAATCTTAAAAAAAATAATGTAAAAAATAAGAGTCTTCAATGATTTTAGATATCTCATTCGAAATTGTCCAAAATATGGAATTACATCAAAATCATAGAGTAACTAATTGATTCAGTGGGTATATATATATACATCTCTCTTTATCATGGTCGGGTATTCGAGGTTATAATAATGTCTGAATGGCCTGAGAAAATGAAGAATATACTTCATTAAGGACTTAAGGGAATATTTTACTATTAGGTAATTCCCTTTTCCCTGAAGAATTTCATCTCTACATGCCAACATTCCATGTGTATAATTTTGAAACCCATCCTGAGTAAGTTTTTCTAATTCTTAATTGATGATATCTTGGTAACATATTGAAAATTATCTGACCACATGGCTTACCTTGAAATAATATTCAATGAACTGAGACAACCCAAACTAAAAATGAACCATTATAAATGTTATGTTGTTGTTACCTAAGTTAAATTTATCAGAATAATTTTACACCATATCAACATAGTATTCGAACCTTAGTAAAAAATATTTATTAGTATCATGTAACCTCTATGAAACCACATTCATTTGAGATGACTTTAAGGACACTTGGCCTACATTGATTGCTTTATAGCGAACCTTGTAGGTATATGTACTCCCATCACCAATTTGATGAAGAAGGTTCTTACATATTTGGGGAATAATGATAGTTATAAATCATTTGATTGTCTTAATAGATATATTCTGAGGCCACCAGTGCTGATTCCACCTATAAACGTTGCCACTTATTTTTTAAGTGAAAAACTTCAAGCTGTCACTAGATTCATACCGCACAAATAATAATGACATCACGAGTGAAATATGATATTATTTTAGGAGATCAACCTTGGTTTATGAGGAGACTAATTATTTAAATATTAATCAAATATTCCTAGCACTGATGTTTTAAGTCCAGAAAGTAATTTATTACCTCTAAAATCAAGAGGTCCACTTGGTCTCTCATATAAAACAACTAAATTATATTCTCTATTGTCCAATGTTGAATGGGAATATTTAAAGGTTTTAAGTGATCATACAATATTTTTATATTCATTTTATGCCTCATTAAGTGATAAAAGGACATTCATTCTATGACTAACTTAAAAAACACCCCTCTGTAAAATTTTTGTAATTTTATACTAAATTTCTCGATGGAGATATCTTCTCAGTTTGCGATGACATGAAAATATGGTAGATGAGTTTTCATGGTGCATTAAAAATCAAAATGGGCAATATGATGGAGGATACCAAGATAAACATTATTGGGTTAATATTCATTATCATTTCCATAGAAATAGCAGTCTTACTTTATAGATTCCTACTATCGGAAGGGTAAGGAGAAATTAAAGTCTAATATTGATCTCTCATTATAGGGATAGAGATGGAGCTCTAGGTAAATGTAAATTTCATAAATATAAATAGTTATGAATAATTTTTCATCAAGAAGGTAAATAATGATTATGAAATCCAAAACAAATAATTAATACCCTTGTTAGACTATGTCCAAGGACTATTGAAAAAATTCCATTTGGATCTAACATTGAATTACATCTTGTACTCACAAAATTTATAGGTAGACATTATTTCAAATGAATCCATGAATTTAGAAGTCTAACATTGGGATAAAATAGTCCCCAGTATTGAAAATATCTTGATTGTTTCACTTTTTTTCAATCCATCAAAAAAGAGTTTCATATATTTACACCTGTATAGAACCATTTGGTCATACCACTTAGTGGATTATACTCATCATGGACTTCCATAAAAATAAGGTACTCCCATTATGAAAAGATGGGAAGGAGATTATCATGTGGGGAGGAATTTATTTTATTATATATGATAATACAAATAATTAAAAGGTCCTCTTTAAATAGGGGCTTTATGGGGTCCTTCACAGGTTCATTAAAAGAGAGGTAACCACAACAATAATGAATGATGTGATCATAGGTTCATTTGGCTCCCACTAGGCATGGATCATGATTTCCCATAAGATATCATTAATTGGTTTCTATTGTCCCACTATGATTCTTTATTTCGAAGAATTTACTGAAAATTTAATTTCATTTCAGGTATATTCATGCATCATTCATCAACAACCGGAGCTACTGCATACTTTTAAATAATTCTACACATATTCCCATTAATAAATGTATTTATTGGTGCCATATAGTCCCATAACAGCAATGTAGTTCATGAACATTCTCATTATAACGAACATAATCTCGATGTGGGATAATGGTGTACCCCTTAAATATGTATGGGCATGAAATATTGTCACCATCATAAATTCCAACATCATTTCAATATTTGGTCTCCCTCTTAAAATATTGGGGAAAAATATAAATAATTTATATTATGTTGTGCTGGAGAACAAATATCAAGAGTCTAATATTTAATCTAACCATTCATCATGTAACTATTAAGAGGGTGATGAAAATATAGAAGAATTAGAAAAGAACATATAAAATTTATTACAGAATTTGGAAGTCAAGGATAAAATGTCTTGGATCGATATGCTTCTGAAAGACTTTTGAGACTATCATATTATGAGTTGAACTTCCAAGAATGTGACCCTGAACTCATTTTTCTAAATGATTGCTGTGTTCCTTCCCATTAAGGTCTAAATTTCCTCACTCATCATTTTCATATATGAAAAGTCTTCTATAGATGAAATATAACAACAAAATTATTTGATGAAATAGAGAAACTAAATGAGAAGATATTTTATACCATGCATCATTTGTATGTAAACCAAAAATGGATTTCATGGGCCTTTTAAAAAAATTTACCTCTAGTAATTCCTTATGGGAGAAATGGTATTGGTCCATAGGAATCAGATGATACCCATAAATAAACATCCAATTTGGAACCAAAGTGGTAGGGTCCTTATGTCATGAATAATGTTTTCTCCAATGGAAATTATTATATGATGTCAATGTATACACATCTTACCACAACCCCCCCACCACAACATTAGGTAACCAATGAAATATTTCATTTACTAACTTGAACTATGTCATTACCAAATGTAATTAAACTCCATGGTTTAAAAAACTACAATAGGAAGAGGATAAAAAAAATTATATTATCATACATTTTAAAATATGATCTACTACACAACACCAATATCCTCACTACGTAATTTTAAATTACACAAAAACATCATCATGACACCACCATATTTAGTAAAATTGACACATCATTGTTATAAAATGATAATCAACACACTCCATCATGTCCATAACATAAAAATTTAATCTAAAATGAAGCTTTCTTTGAATCATAACATTAAACTATAGAATTTACCCATGTAATATAAATGGGAAGATTTTTGTTGCAAATGTGAGGCTTTGATGTCATCTTCAGAGTGTAAATAACTGTCGACATTATTCTTGTAGAATTATGTGACTTATAAATACATATGGATTGATTCCTATCAGAATGGGATACACACTAACTATAAACGTTTTCTTCTTTGGACCTACCCCATCAGGAATTTTTCTCAAAATAATTTCTTATATAGTCTCATTACATAGTCCCCTATTTCCATATGTGTTCAGATTTTGAATGGTAATGGGTACCCCTTGGGATTATTTTCACATCATATTATCACATATTATCCACACAAACCCCTTTAATGCATTTTAACCCTATCATAGTTGAAGGTATAAAATGATAATTTTAAAAATTACCCCATGGGAAACATAGTATTCCACATATGACTAGGTATTAGAGGACTAACAAAAACATACACATCAAACAATGAAACATGGTAGTTGTATTCCATCATATAAATATGGGATTACCCTTGATTGATATAGGATACCTCAATTTCCTCATCTAAGAGGAATCTCCCATTTCTAGCATTAGTCTTCTACTGTACCATATTCCAACAACTACATGATGGTTTATTCCCATCACCATGCGATATAATGTGACAATAGATTCTCTAATTATAGTTTTAGACACAAAAATTACATTCCTTCTCTGTGAATGGATTAAACCTACATAGTAGTCTATTTAAAAACGTCTCATGGCTTGATAACTTTACACACAAGATATTTAGAAATACCAAAATCCATTATTATAGCCCTGATGTAGTTTACAAATAAAAAATTTATTACCCTTCATATGATTCAAATATATGTATGAACCTTTTTACTATGAGACAATGTCGTTGTTGAATGTTTATCTCATAGTGGGACCTATTCATTCTACCTATTGTTCAATTTTTCTAGGGAGATATATGACCGAAAAAATCATTCATTATAAATTTATAATATTATTTCTATTTTTATGGAATAATTTTTGTTATACATTCACAATTATCCCCAATTATATTGCATTAATCACCCACAAAACGGTCTTGTCAACTAAAGGAAAATTCATTCACAGTGGTGACTTATTCTATCCCCATTATCCCTAAAAATCATTTTATAAATCAATTTTGAATATAAATATGGGTCATTTATAGAATTTTGGTTGTCTTATATCATTCCCCAGATCTGAGGACCCCTAAAATCATGATTTACGTTTTCCCTTTTCACAACTAAGGCATATAATTACATCTTAACCTGATGAGCCTTTTATCATTCGCGTATCCCATGATGTACGGTCCTAGTCATACATCCTAAAACTAAATTACACAACATTGTCATATTTACATGACATTAGACCTAAAAAACTTATTTATAACCTCATGATTGAACTTAGTCTTACCACATGTACCGAGAGTAATATTCCTATTACAACTTTCTAAAGAATCATCATGATACAAAAATGAGATTCCTATCCTATGGTGATTACATAAATTCCTGAATAATATTTATGTGGATTCAGGGATTCTTTTTCATGAAATCTCACATACATCCTTAATATATGATGTTAAACTGCATGGATGATATCCTCACTTCAAGAAACTAAACTAAACAATTTTTAATAATTGTGGTTGGAGTGAATCATGTTATCACATGAAATTTAGTGAAACACAAATATCCAATTCTTGATTAGATCACAAAATAAAAATGCAATCCTTAACTATGTGTGGGTTGGACCTAACAAGATATTATTATATAATATCTTCGTATAGCTTGATTCTCACCCATGTGAGATATGTAGCAACTCTTAGATCATACATTCTAGTCTTTCTATAATATATAAAATTCCCCAACTCTCCTATGTATGAGAAAGATCTATATATGAGTGTCCAATATGGGTTCTATCCCCATTCATGAGCCCATATTCAAATATTAATTCCCTCTCCATAAATAAGAATTCAATATATAAGGATAATATTCCCTAGAACAATGTATATGTTGATTCTCCTTTTTATGGGATAAGTAACGATGCCCATACCCTATATATCGAGATCAACCTAAAAAAATCACCATTTCATGTGAATGGGTCAAAATCACAACCGAAAATAATTCCATCCATCTTAGTTTTTTTTATATCAAATAGACCTTGAATATTATGGATATTTACTTATACAAAATAGACTATGTGTTTAGTGAATTTTGAATCTCCCTTAGAGTTATCTAGCTATTGAAATTGGATGGTCTATTTCCTGAGGACACGATTGTTTGATTACGAATTTATATTCACTGTGGGATTTGCATAAATTTTCATCAAAAAAGGTTATTCAACCATAGTAATATCAATCATCTGGAGAGACTCATTCTATCATTGTAAGTCTCAATAAATTTTTATTACCATGTATCTTATCAGATTTACAATCCCTAATATTGAATCTTAAAACCTTTTTCCTTCATTACTGAATATGGATGAACATTATTGAACAAATCATCATTGAATGTCTAAATAATAATCCGTAGGTTAAAGATAAATGAACTTAAATTGTATCCCCAAACATCCATGGTATAATATTTTATAATTAATGGTATATATACTATTATCTCAATATAATAAATTACAAGGATCATTAAAACAAGACATATTTGTGTGAGAGTGATTTCTTATTCATGGCCATTGCCAATACAGATGCTCCAGCCAGTCTCAGACATGATTCCTTCATAAACCACCCTATGTGGTCCTGATAAATATGGATCTTCCCAAAATAAATATCCATCTTTAATTGGAATTCATATTCGAAGGGATAACCTTTTATTGACAATGAATAAAATTCCCTGGTTGGAATTACAACAACCACCCATAAAATGGTATGTTAACCATAGAAATATTAATTCTCCAGATTGACCATTTCTATCAAAATAATCAATGAAAACATAATGATGGAATCCTCCTTTAAAACATGATATGTGGTTAATCCATGCATACTTTTACAATATCATGATTCAGATCCCAAAATTTCTATTTTATGAAAAAACATTCACTTCATATTATTGAAAAATATTGGGAAATGTTTTTCCCATAAATTGTGCTAGGGTTATCACGCCACAATTCATGATGAAAGTTGTTTTTACAGCATCATAGTTCATTAGTCATGAATTAACATAAATTATTGGAAAACATGATAGAATACTCACCCGGATAATATCTGCAATGGTAACATTTGGCAACAGTCAAGTCGCATCATGATAGACCTATGATTTGTAAGGCTGGGATAAAAAAGTGATAACTAAAAATAAAATTTACCATAAAATGTCAGATCGAAAACCCACAAAGGGTGTTCTAAGAAAAATTCATGTCACACCACCTATGACTACACCATTTTGGACCTCAGAAAAAAATAGTATTACAATATAAATTTCTCAATTTTTGTAGGGGTTTCCATGTAACCTTATTAATCATCAAAAATATTTTAACTAAGTCCGATATCTTAGTAAACAGTTATATCATTACCTTATATTTTATCCATGTTATCTAAAATTGTTATAATTTTAATGGTAATTACACATTTTTCAATCCATGATAAAATATCTGAATTTGATCGTATCAAATTTTCAATCTCGGTCATGATTGAGATAATAATATAGTTATAAAACCATTATGGTTATATGGGAGATTATCTTACAAAATATTGAATGTAATGATTGATTCCCTCGGAAATAATATATAATTTATAAGTAATATATGATGATTTTTTTGAATTTATCTATTTAATGGGAATAAATATGGAAAATCAAAATTCATGATTCTATCTATGAAAATAGTAAGAATTGAGAAACAAATGAAATGATTAAAATGAAACCTTAAATTAATTATTAATCACAATAGATAATTATTGGTTTAATCCATTATGTTCCTACTCAATATTAATTCTCATTCCGACATTAATTTCAGCAAACTGGTCTATTTTTTTTAAAAAAAAAAACCAAAAACTCTTGAACTTTTTTGTGGTATCTATTCACATAGTTGCATAATATAGATGAACCATTATTCCTTCTTTGAGATACTCATGTTCTCATAGATATGCATTTTTGGAAACAATCTAAATATAAAATTTTGTTAATTTAGAAAATAAGTAATGAATCTCAATACAACTTCCCTTTCTTGATTCTTTCTGATGATTAGAATGTTTAAAATGGATTAGATCTTACTCAAAAATGGATAACTCCCCCTAATCGATGCGAATTTGATGGATATAGATAGGAAAGTTCCATTAAACAATACCACCCATGGATACGATAAGGATAATTTGATTAATGCTATCCATTATATCAAAAATATTCACTAAAAGAGTCTATGTGATAGTAATATAATTTTTTTTCAGCCCATTTTGCGCATAGCTTGATGTTCAAATTTGGTGCTCAGATCATGTCCATTTTCACTGACTATTATGGCCATATAAAATGATTTCACATTTTTGATAAGTATACTCTCCCTAAACTGTGAAAATTTAACATGAATTTCTTCCATCTCTCCCTATTATATAATCTCTAGAACTGACCATTCATGTTCAACATCAATGAGCAGAATTCCCAATGTTATTTCATTGGGACTAGATTTATAATGGTTGTACATAGTAAGAACTAAGAACGTGGTAACACAATAAATCCCAAAAAAAGGAACTTGTGGATGAAGATTCCATTGATTACTTGCAACATCGGGATTTATGACTATCTATATAGGAAACTAGTTCGGAAAACATGTTAGGAAAGGAATTTTAAGAATATAATGGTATATGTAATCATAAGACTAGCTTCCCCAACCCATAATAAGGATAGTATTTAACCATAATATTAAAATAACCCCATGAAATGTTATATGAAGATTTCATAGTGGGTAAAGAAATTTCCATTCCAAAATACTCAAGAATCAAAATCAACCGTAAGTGATGATGGATGGATCGGAGAGATTCATTTTTTTTCATTTTATGAGGTAAATGTGCAACCTATTTTATGAATATAACTTTTTATAAAATCATTAAAGGAGAATATGGAAAAACATAACCCCATCTACCATAGAATCCATAATTCCAACTTGAAATGAGTTAAGGTAAGAAAATTCCAATATTGTCCCTGAACCATTATCAAGCACCATTCTTGAAGGTGTTGGATATGAAATGAAAGTAAAGTGGGAGATATCATTTAATAACTCAATAACACTATAGTGTGTAGAGATGTTGTGTAAATAATAGAAATGGTGTGAAATGAGCGATGAAAGGTGAAATTAATGTATTTTTATGGAATAATGATATTTTTTATATAACAAGTGTTATTATACCATGCTATAAAAATGATGAATGGTCCAAAAAGGTGATGTGCACATCATCCTTCAAGAATATGACCCATTAAATCATATGTAAGAGAACGATTGTGTTCATTGATATTTATGTGTTGTCCCTCCACCAACGCGGCTATATTATTCAATGTGAATAACCTAAAACAATTATAATAACCATGAGATAGGGAGTGTCATCAACTACAAGACATTGAGATAATCCAGCTAAACCGATGTACAAAGATAGGTTAGGCTAGATCAGTTAGGCCCTTGTGGTGTGTTGGCATTCCCCAAGGGTGGCACATAATGAACTCTAAAAACCTTTATATTTTTCAGTTTGGTGAATCATCATACGATGAACCATTACCTTAGACCAATAGCTTGAAATATTTCTTTATCCAATCATTAAAGGAAATAAGTTCATTATTTTGAAGGCGATGACCCGGTGATTTATCTACTATTACAAATAAGTCTTTAGCTAATAGAGAAACATGTTCTGTATATTCCAAGGTGTTGGATGTAAAATGAAAATCATCATATATGTTTCTTATAATGGTAACTCCTCATAATCATTAAATATATAACAATATAATAATAAACTCACCAAGGGATAAATTGAACATGATTCTACTCAAACACTAATGAGTGATAAATTTAATTTACATCATTATTTTTTAATATAAAACGAAATAAAAAATCCATGCTTCATGATATATATCAACAACCACCATCAATTGTAGAAATTACATGAAATTCTATCGGACCCAGAATTACCATGAACATTTATCAGAAAACTCCCAATAGAACAGAATTCCCTCTTAGAGCTTGACACTCCATTAGGGTAACCTTATGAGATGTTGAAAATGTATTGATAATGATAAATGGATGATTTAAAGGATGTGTCAATATTATGATGGTTAGTCTATGTCCATGAGTATCCATTTATAATGAAAACCTTCACTTGACTATGTTGAGAAATAATGTGGCCCGTTGTGTAAATTTCTAATTGAACTTGATCTGTAAACCCCTCAAAATAGGTTGTTTAATATTTATGATCAGCTGATTAAAGGGTTGTATCTTTTTGTTGTCCAAAGTTGCATAGTGGTAATATATTAGATAAGGGGTAATTCATATGACCTGATGAAATGAGACTCTATAGAATACCGTTTTTGGAAATGTTGTTTTCTCGAAGAATGCTTTCAATATTCTAGGAAATATAAATTATTTTCTGAGTATTGCCAATGTATTTTGAAGCTAATGATTGTTTAACAACATCCATTTTATCTATGTATAAATATAATTTAATAACATCTTTTATTAATTAAAATAAAACAATGTAAAATAAAATCGTATAACATTCTATTTAGTCTGTGAGGCACTCAGTCGATGAGAATTTTAGATTGTGAGGTTTCTGGTCAGTGAACCATCTACAATATATATGGAAAATCATTTTTCCATTGATAAAAGAAGAAATACCTTTAATGGGATATGACATTGAGTTCATAGTAAATTAATTTATAAAAGAGAATGTATGCGAGAAGATAAAGTGATGGAGGATTCCCTAGGGTTCAAGTTCATAAAGGGGCATAATAAATGAAAAATGATCCTGAACCCACTTTTATAAGAATGAGACATATTGATAGTCAATATGTATCTATAAACATGTTCAAAACATGAACAATTTATTCTTCACATTCAATGCTTCTTAACCCTAATGAAATCAATTTATAATGGGGGATTTATTGGGTTATGAATGATATGCATGAAAGGAGAAATGAATTACATGAATTTTAGTGATAAAATAAACCAGAAAGAGAGTTTGAAAAATATTATTGACATCAGTGACCCAAATGGAGTTCTGTGTTCTACATATAAACTTCTCTACATTGGCTTCCACTTTTGGTGGGGTGTTGCGAGTGAAAATAGTCAACCGGATGTGACATTTCCACAATCATGGATGATTTTTAATATACAATGAAAATTAAAAATTCATTTTTACGTGTGTAATGTGTTTTATTACCCTAAAAATTAAGAAGTCATTTGTGGTTGTGGATTCTATTTTTTCCCTGGAAAATGAATTAGTCATTTGCAGGTGTGGGTGTTCCTTTCATTTTAACATGAATGTGATCCCCATAGTCCAAAATGGATGGCAGACAATCCTAGGTAATGATAACCCCCATTTCTATATAAAAAATAAAATAGGGATCATCAGAAGAGAAATAATTAATAAGTTGAATAACATGCGAGAGACATGAATTTTGAGTTGGTAAAACAATTGTGTAACATTATGGTAGAAGAGGAATTCACTCAGCCATCTTCATATAGAGAAACCATTATAAATGATATTCAGAAAATAATTATACAATGTCCTCAATGATTCACATCACCCCATGTATTATAAGGCAACATGGAGTGATCCCTACACCACATAGGAAGAGGCTAACTGAGATGAAGTTGATCTTGTGTAAGAAGACACTACATGGGATGAACATAGACCTGCATAGAAATATTTCACGTAGGGAAAAAATTGACCCACAGAGATAAGTTTTACATGGATAGATCCTAAAATAAATTATGGAAATGTGGTGGGGGAGTGATCCCCTTTTTGTGTAGTAAAATGATATGTGAAATGGGGACATCTTTTTGATTTCATTATTCCACTATCATTTCTCTCTTCTAGAGAATCATTCATCCATACATATCTTCCATCACAAACTATTCAAATATTATTATTATAAGGACTATCCCAAATTCACTAGATACGAACAGAAATATCGTCATGTTTTCATGAGTATACAAAAACATGGAAAATAGGGTAATATTGGTAAAATACATATTAAGGGATATCTTTGAAATGTTCTTGAGCATTCATTCCCATGGTTACAAGGGTCCTGACCTTCGGTAAGGTGCAAATTATTTCATTATAATGTGAATCTATATCTATAACCTATAAGACCACAGTAATACACTCTTCAACATTTATAATGGGGAGGAAGGGAAAATTATTTCAATAGAATCCTTCATAGAGTAAGACCATATCCTTTCTTGCAAGAGGTCACACTCTTTCTCCTATGCCTCTTCTTGGGATACTAAAATAAGTGAGGAGATGTTAATGTCAACATCCACTATCTCTACCATTGGGACTGGTATTGAAAAAAAAGAGATGAGAGGCCTAGTATATAAAATTAAGAAAAGATACGTGTTCCAGAGCTCTCTCATTCCAACTTCTTTTGGGTGATGACCTATTCAACCAATAGGCAAAATAATATTGTGTGGTTTCCATATATACCGACCCCTTGTTTCTCTCACCAACTATGACTTACATGGTCATAGATTTTTTCATTGATCATTAAATAAGTATGATCCAAACCTAGATGGTAATTGTACAATGTGTAGGCTCTAACCATACCTTCAAATCACACTTAGTGGAGAATTTCCTCACAGTTAAAGAATTGTGGGAATCCTATTGAGTGTAAGCTCCAACCAAACATCAAAACCACCATGAGTCGAGAATCTCTTCATGATTCTAAAGGAAAGGTTCTCTTAATTTTTATTATCCCCCAGAACTTAGAACCCTACCACCACAAAGGGATATATTCCTAACAAGTTAACTAATGAGCCTATAACATGGTAGAATCCAAAAACTGTGTTTCAATTCTCTAATAGTGAAATATTACTTTCTTGAAAAACCTTCAAAGTTCCATATTACATATGAAGCTAGAACCTAGGAATAATTATTTGGATTAATACCAAAACTATTTTTAACTATGATGGATTTGATTCCTGACTAACTAGGATAAATAGGTTGCATCCCTAAGGTCCAAACCCAACACCCAAATTAACTATACTTTAATAAGGGACAGATCCTTAGTAGGGTCATATATATCTTAGTGAAAAAAATTACATTGAGTGTCTTTACAATCACCATACTTAATGTTTCATATTCAAAGTGAGATCATTACCCCAACTATGGATACCAAATCCATTCTAGGTCCCTTTAGTCACCTAAAAATATTTCACATGCCTAATTTTTACTGGGCACCTTCCTCCCATGTATCCCAATCTCATGATGTTAAACCACACATTTTTTTCATTATCACATGACCATAAAAGGTATAATGTTTCCTCATAATTGGTATTGATCTATGGGGTTATGATTCCTTTAACAAGCATACATGGGAATACCATTCTATGCGACCAATCCCAAAAGTAAAACAACTTATGATTCCCTATATGATGATAAATTCCATAGCGGCCCATGATGCAACTTAAAATCAGCTTCATAATAATAAATGACCCAAGGATCATTGGTCCATAGATAAAATTGAAGGAGAACCTTAGATACCAAGATATCCTTCCATTGATTGAGATCCTCATATAAATAATGATGATTCCAAATTTTGGTATATTAATAAATTATTGTTGATTCAAGGAAATCACACTTTATTCATGGGAATGAAGTAAGGATTCATGAAAATTTCATAAATTAAATCTATCAGAGTGTCTTGGAAATTCAAGTAATTTCCCCATAAAGGGTTTTATTATCACAAAATCCCATCCTCTCAGCCAATTTGATTTCTTATATATATATTTCTAGGGTACCCAATGAGTTAAAACATTTGGAAATTCATTCTATTATTCATTGCTGATATAAGGATCATTGGGTATTTCTAGGTCCCTAAATAAAAAACCTTGGAGTCCATTCATAAATTATGGACCCGATGTGAGTGAATGTGAAATATTTAAACTCCCCAAAATCAATCTTATATAACCCTTACTACTCAACTAGAAATAGTCTTTTATGTAACACTCCTAGCTTCCATGATATGCTTCTCTTTCAATAATGTAATAGCATGCATTATACGCAAGTTCGAGATTCTAACACACCGCGACCAATCAAAATAGCCATTATGAATAGTAAGACCCACTTTTTGAAATTATATATATTTTATAATTCCAAATGGACTTCATTTTTTTATTCAGAATATCGAAATTATCTTATGTTGAATTTTTGGAATTTTTCTGAGAACTTCCAATTTTTTATGAATAGTGAAAAATACTTAAAAACAAATTTTTTAATCAAAATAATTTATAGTGATAAATTATAATATTGAGGGGTTTTAAATTTTAATTAGAATATATTTTTACCATTTTATCCAATGGTGGTCATTATAATTAATTTCACTTTGAAATTACACATAAACAATTGTCAAGCTTTTGATATATATTGTTTCTTAAAAACAAACTCATTGTTATGACAGCGGGAATTAATTATAAAATTAATTAATTCAACTTATATGTTTGTAATTTTTTAAAATAGGCATAATTTTTGAATTCGGAATATAAATTATATCTTAGGGTGAAATTTTGGCACTATTCTGAAAAACATCAATTTTTGATGAATAGTTAAACCACTAAGTGGTAGTTAAAAACTGATTTTTCATTTAAATGAAACATTACCACTTATGGGATTTGATTTTCAAAAATCTAACTTACATGGTTTTCATTATGATGTAAAATTTGGTTCAATGAAAATAAATTAATCTTTGGTGAATAGTAACTTTTAAATTTAATTAATCGTGATTAAAGGTAATTAGTGAAATTTAAGGTAAAAGTGATATTATAAAAATATGAAAATACCTTTACACTTGTCCTACCACTATTTTATGAGTCATGGCCGACTGAGAAAATAAATTGGTCAACTTGGGGATCCCATGGAGCCACATTGGTAGGAAAATGACATTAAAAACGTTTTATTTAATGTTAAAATAAAAATGTCACAAACATGAGTTGTTTTACTAAAACAATTTTTTAATAGGGTTATAAAAGTTATATTTTTGACAATAAATATTCATTAGAAAGATAAAAGAATTTAATACATCATTATATTTTATTTATAATTTATAGAAATTAAATAAATTTAATTATTTATGACACCATGATGATGCAGCGATTACGTCATTAATTAACGATTTAAATAAAATTAAAAGATAATGTAAAATACAGGGCTTACACTAGTCAAAAACTTATTGGATGAGTGGATTTAGAACCCTTATCACCTTATCCTCTAAATATATCATTTTGGGACCTTTATAATCCAAAAATAATTTCAAAATAATATAAACTTTCAATCATTCCAAGAGTGCCCCTTCCCTCCTCTTATAAAAGGCCCCCACCACTACCACCTTATTAACACCATTAAAGACATTTGGCTGGGCCACACTCTGCCCAAATACTCTCCCAAGTTCCCTACCTTACTCATAGAAGCCTCACTTTGGGCAGATGACTTCCCAAGGAAGCCTTTGGCTCAAATCAAAAAGAGTTACCCGTTTTAAAGGTATTGTTTTCTCTTGTGTTCATATATCTTATTTTTCTTCTCCAAACCCATAAACTCTTTTTATTCATTTCTTTTGTAACATAAAAAGTATCCTAAGTATACTAGGAAGTTTTTATATGAAGGATTAGAGCTACACTTACACAAAACTACATCTAATGGTTGAAGAACATACTGTTTCTGTGGATGGCGAATTTCTGCCACACGAAACGATGATTGTTCAAAACTCATATAACACTTTCAAAGGTGGAAATTAGGATTTCCCTATATTTATATATGATATATAATATGTTTAGGGTTTACTTAAGCTTCTGTATTTTTCATTTATGTCATACCATTATGGTTTCCATTACGGGTAAACACGATATTTTCATTTTAGGAGGTGCGGACTACCACCCCCTCAAAGTGATTTGAATCGTTAATGCCATATGTGGGATGTATAAAGGATGGAGTAAATTTTATTATACATTATATTATACTGGAATTATATTATAATTATAATTTTATTTTATTAAAAACTAAATAGAAATGAAAGTAGCGTTCATGCATACATACGGCTTACCGTCTCTATGAACGGTGCATTTCGTTTCATACCTCTAAATGTTATGTAATATTATAAATGCATGTATATACTGGATATATATGATATATATGATATCTACATCATTAATATAATTCTGGATATAATGGATATTTCACCACACGAACAACTTGTACTTATAAGAAGTTTATTTTTGACTCAAGTTCCAAAGATCGACAAAATGACCGTTATTAACTTAAATAATTACATAATGTTCATAACATGGTAATAAGTAATATAAAAGTAATAATTAACAGGAAAAAGGTTCTTAAGATAATATAAATTAACTCTAGTTTATTATTCATGAGATTAAAGAACGATCGTGTCAAGTCGGACACGAGGTAAGGGAATTTATTAACCCAATTTCCATTCTTTGGGTTAATCTCCTACTTTCAAATTATGTCATGATATTATTATTTCCTATCTTTTATTTGTACTTTCTTTATGTGTACTTATAGTAAATACACATAATAGATCTATATTATTCAAAAAATGATCTTTGTAAGGACTTTGTCTCAATCTCCTTTCATTGAGGCATATTTGGTTTTATACACAACATTCATTTATACAGTGTATAAACCCCTTTGACTTTTAATTTTATTAAAAATGAATCTTTTTATACGAATCATTTTTACTAAATGACAAAAGGATTGTTTTTTTCTTACGTATGCGGCTACAACGACTTCTCCACCGTCGTGACTATTATTTGAGTTTCAACTTCCTCTATAAGCCATAACTTTTAAAAAAAAAATACAAATACCATGTTTTACTTTTATTTTATTTTGGTATTGAAAATGGTTTTGATAAAGTTTTTATTATATCAATGTGTTGTATTGATATCTTGTGATTGAAGTGTGGAAATATTATGTTTCCTTTATGCATGTTTTATGTGATACAATTACGTTATGGTTTATGATATGTTTAAACCTGTTCATATGAGGAATGCATTGGACTTAATAAGTGATGGGTGGATCCCACTATAGCTCCTCGATGAATCGGCAGGTCTCATGAGACAAACTAGTGTCTTCGCACGAGGACTTTAAAAAATCATATTTGTGGTCTTGGCACGAGGCCTTGGCTACGTGGTTATGATAGTCTGGAATTATACAATCCATCATTATGAAAGTGGTTATTGATATTGCATGTGATTATTCGACCAGTAGAATATCCATGTGAATAAGTAAATGGAATTATTTCATTTTACTTTTTCCATATTATGTTGAAGTTCAAGTATAAAAGGCTTTTGTTCTAGTTATAAATTTCCTTAAATGTTTATATTTATTTATGGAAGATTTCGCTATATTATTTTCCTTACTGAGCATCTGAGCTCACCCCTTTCAATGTTTTCATATTTTCCAGGATGTGATGAAGTATTTTATGAATAACCTGCAGGGATAGTCAGAAATGGATATGAGTGTGTACAATAAAGACCATTTTATTGTAGTTTTTTTACTTTATGATTTAATGAAATACTTATGAATGTATCTAGTGTTTCCAAGGCTACTAAACTAATCGGTCATTCGAGACTTGATCTTTTGTGATCATGATTTTGTTACGCAATAAGGCACTGACTCTGGGTAGCTGGGGTCGGGGCGTTACAGTTGGTATCAGAGGAAGTTTATTACTATCCTTGGAAGCTAGATTTAGATAAACTCTGATTAGAGCACATATCCCAAAGATAGACTTTGAGGATTAGTATAGAAGAACTTCCTAGAATCTTGGTATTATAGAGATTTTGTGAGTTTTCTGAGCAATACATCCCTATCTGGATACGAGCAGGTAGAGGCGGCTCTGGCACAGATGTACATAGGGGTAAAACCCAAAAACACCGCTTTGAGCTGGTCTCGAATGGGAACTGGTGCATGACAACGGGACTTGCTGCACTCTTGGTTACGACACTCACGGTGGATATGCTTAGGATAAAATGCTCATTTTTATTACAAACAATTATGAAGGGTTTATGAGTATATACTTCCTCAAAGAAAACATTTCTTTTTATGATTATGGATTATATCCATAAATCTCTTAATTTATGTTAAGTGTTTTAAAAGTATGAATTATGTATTTTGATTCATAAACTAAACTAGTTTATTCCATTGTTTAGAAATGGAGCCTAGTGGGAGGAATGAAAACCATATCAATGCACGCACTCCATGTAGGTATTTCCCTCCTGCTCAAGACAATTATTGTGGAGTTGGAGATACAACTGGTGTTGATCACCTTATCACCATACAGGGAAAACTCACTCAGGTTATGAATAATAACCTTACTCGTATGGAGCTCCCTGATCCGCAACGTGGATGATCAATGTTAGACCGCTTCATGAGGCAACAACCACCAAAATTCAATGGAATTAAAAATCCATTAGTAGATAAGCAATGGATAAATTCATTAGAGAAAATATTCCAAACCTTTTGGAGTAGCGATAGGGAGAATGTTGTCATGGAAGTTTACTGCCTTACTAGAGATATCGATCAATGGTGGTTGCTGATTCAAACCATAAAACAAGATAAAAAAGTATCAAGTATGGAATGGAGAGAGTTCAAAGAGCTTTTCTAAGAAAAATACTTTCCACATGACTATCTAGAAGATATGGAAATTCAATTTCTGAGTCTGAGGCAGAAGGAGGATGAGAATGTCCCAAAGTATGAGGCCAACTTTACAATGTTAGCAAGACATGCTGCAGATTATATACGTAACCCATGAAGTATGATCGATCGTTTCTTTGATGGGTTAAAACCATTTCTCTATTGAGCATTACTCTCACTAACCTTCTCATCGTACGAAGATATTGTCTCATGTGCTATCAAGACAGAAAAACAATTCTCTAAATGTTATGATAATAAAGTAAAGCAAGAGATGTAGAGAATGGTGGAACAAGAGACAGATAAAGGGAAAAAGGGAAAGAAGGATTTTCCATTACGTGATAATTGTGGGAAGAATCACCTTGGTGCTTGCCTAAAAGGAATAGGAGTTTGTTATAAATGTGGAGAAAAAGGTCACCAGGCTCGTGATTGCAAGGGAAAGAAAGAGGCTATCAACGTTGAATGCTACGATTGTAGGGAAATGGGGCATTATGCAGATGATTGTCTTAAGTGTCAGGGAAACATACCTCAGAAAAGGCCATGGGATCAAGGCCAATCTTATGCTATTACTACAGTTGAAGTGGAATAATTAATGTATTGGTGCTTTTGGACTCAAGGATTATATTCTGGTTATAAGAATAATGTGATATATATAAGGATCGTATTTCAGTACTTGTTGTTTCAGTAAGGTTTTAATATGATGAAGGTAATCATATTTTTAATATGTTACAATAAGAGAGACTTTAATTTGTTTGGGGAATCTGATGTTACAATTGATTTTGGAATTTAGAGACCTTTTAGAGAAAGTCTGGACAAAGGTATTTTTGATGACTATAATGGTTGGAATGGATTAAGTTGATCTTTGGATAGTATTGTATAAGGTTAAAACTTTTCAGAAGATTATTTTTGGAATATTATAATACTATAGTTTTATGAAAAGGACAACCTGCAGGGTGGGGCATAACCCATCGCGTCGGACAAATCTGTAGGAATCGAACCCACAACCATAGTTCGACATGCCTTTATTACCTAACATTAGCCTACAGGAAGTCCCTGGTTGTTACAAAATAGTTTTCCTAATCTATATGGTATGTGTTAATATTTGGAACCTTGTATGATTAGGATAAATATGACATTTTTGAGTTCTCTTATCTTTTTGATTTAATGATGGGTTTGTGGTAAAAATTTATTGAAGAATGAAAGTATACATGACAAGTAAGTATATTTCCTTAAGTTCTTAGTAAATATGTTAAATAAATTTCTCAGCTTTATGAAAGGTAACTTAAAACAAAAACATTTCTGGTTAACTATTCCTACTGGGGATTCAATGACCGTTTAACCAATCACAAGTTTGTGATTTTCATGTGGTTAACTTTCTCCTAATTCTATTTTCTACAACTCTCCATTATACCTTGATGGTTTGTTTTTCTTCCATATCCATATTTTCATAGAATCATATTATGGGCTATCTCGGGTGACATTTGTACCTCTCTTTCTTTCCTTTACTGTTATATTTTTATTAACCCTATTTCCGATGTGGGTTTTCCAGAAAGGGATTTTCTATTTTCAACCTTTTATTTTCAATGAAAAATTACAAATTGCGAGGATGCAATTTATTTAATGAGGGGAGAATGTAACACCCCGAGCATCCACGATACACTTCTCTTTCAATAATGCAATAGCATGCATTGTATGCAAGTTTGAGATTCTAACACACTGCGACCAATCCAAATAGCCAATATGAATATTAAGACCCATTTTTTGAAATTATATATATTTTATATTTCCAAATGGACTTCATTTTTGGATTTAGAATATCGAAATTATCCTATGTTGAATTTTTGGAATTTTTCTGAGAACTTCAAATTTTTTATGAATAGTGACAAATACTTAAAAACAATTTCTTTAATATAAATAATTTATAGTGATAAATTTTACTATTTAGTGGTTTAAAAGTTTAATTAGAAAATATTTTTACCATTTTATCCAATGGTGGTCATTAGAATTAATTTCACTTTGAAATTAGACATAAATAATTGTCAATCTTTTGATATATATCGTTTCTTAAAAACACGCTATTTGTTGTGACAACGGGAATTAATTATAAAATTAACTAATGGAACATATATGTTTCTAATTTTGTAAAATATAAATCATTTTTTAATTCGGAATATCAATTATAGCTTAGGGTGAAAATTTGGAACTATTCTGAAAAACTTCAATTTTTGATGAATAGTGAAACCACTAAGTGGTAGTTAAAAAACTGATATTTCTTTTAAATGAAACATTACCACTTCTGTGATTTGATTTTAAAAAATCTGAAATACATGGTTTTCATTAGGAAGTAAAATGTGGTTCAAGGAAATTAAAATAATTTTGGTTGAATAGTAACATTTAAGTTTAATTAATCGCGATTAAAGGTAATTAGTGAAATTTAAGGTAAAAATGATATTATAAAAATATGAAAATACCATTACACTTGTCCTTATCCTATAGGATGATTCATGGCCGACCAAGAAAATCCATGGGTCAACTTGGGGACCCCATGGAGCCACTTTGGTAGGAAAATGACATTAAAAACATTTTATTTAATGTTAAACAAATGTCACAAACATGAGTTGTTTTACTAAAACAATTTTTAAATGGGGTTATACAAGTCATATTTTTGACTATAAATATTAATTAGAAATATAAAGAGATTTAATAAATCATGATATTTGTTTTATAATTTATATAATTTAAATAAATTAAATTATTTATGACACCATGATGATGCAGCGATTACCTCATTAATTAACGATTTAAATAAAATGAAATGATAATGTAAAATCCTAGGATTACTCGTGTCCAAAACCTATTGGATGAGTAGATATCTAACCCTTATCACCTTATACTAGAAATATATCATTGTGGGACCTTTAGAATCCGAAAATAATTTCATAATAATGTAACATTTCAATATTTCCAAGAGTGCCCCTTCCCTCCTCTTATAAAAGGCCCCCACCACTACCACCTTATTCACACCTTCAAAGCCTTTTGGCTCTTCCACACACTACCAAAATACTCTCCCAACTTCCCTATCTTACAAATAGAAGCCACCCATTTGGCATAAGTCTTTCCAAGGAAGCCTTTGGCTCAAATCAAAAAGAGTTACCCGTTTTAAAGGTAGTGTTTTCTCTTATGTTCTTATGTTTTATTTTTCTTCTCCAACCCCCTAAAATCTTTTTATTAATTTATTTTGTAACAAAACCAGTATCCTCAATATTCTAGGATGTTTTTATAAGAAGGATTAGAGCAACACATACACAAACCTACATCTAATGGTTAAAGAACATACTGTTTCTATAGATGGAGATTTCTGTCACACGAAACGATGATTGGTCAACACTCATATAACACCTTCAAAGGAGTCCATTAAGATGTTACTATATTTATATATGATATATAATATGTTTAGGGTTTACATAATCTTATTTATTTTTCAATTATGGCATACCTTTATGGTTTCCATTATGGGTAAACACGATATTTTCATTTTAGGAAGTGCGGACTACCGCCCCCTCAAAGTGATTTGAACCATTAATGTCGTATGTGGGATGTATAAAGGATGGAGTAAATGATATTATACATTATATTATACTGGAATTAGAGAATACCTTTATATAATTATAATTTAATTTTATAAAATACGAAATAAAAATGAAAGTAGCGTTAATGCGTACATACGGCTTACCGTCTCCATGAACGGTGCATTTCGTTTCTTACCTCTAAATGTTATGTAATATTATAAATGCATGTATATACTGGATATAAATGATATATATGATATCTAAATCATGAATATAATTATGGATATAATGGATATTTCACCACATGAACAACTTGTAATTATAAGAAGTTAATTTTTGACTCATGTACCAAAGATCGACAAAATGACCGGTATTAACTTAAATAATTAAATAATGTTCATAACATGGTAATAAGTGATATAAAAGGATTAATTAACATGAAAAAGTTCTTTAAGAAAATAGAAATTAACTCCAGTTTATTATTTAAGAGATTAAAGAATGATCGAGTCAAGTCGGACACGAGGTAAGGGAATTTCTTAACCCAATTTCCATTCTTTGGGTTAATCTCCTACTTTCAAATTATGTCATGATAATATTATTTCCTATCTTGTATTTGAACATTCTTTATGTGTAATTATAGTAAATACACCTAATAGATCTATTTTATTCTAAAAATTATCTTTGTAAGGACTTCGTCTCAATCTCCTTTCATTGAGGCATATTTGGTTTTATACACAACTTTCATTTATACGGTGTATAAACCCCTTTGACTTTCACTTTTATTGAAAAGGAATATTTTTATATGAAGCATTTTTACTAAATGACAAAAGGAATGTTTTTTTCTTACTTATGCGGCGACAATGAATTCTCCGCCATCATGACTATTAATTGAGTTTCAACTTCCTCTATAAGCCATATCTTTTTTTAAAAAGAAAAATAAATACCATGTTTTACTTTTATTTTATTTTGGTATTGAAAATGGTTTTAATTAAGTTTTTATTATATCAATGTGTTGTATTTATATCTTGTGATTGAAGTGTGGAAATCTTATGTTCCCTTTATGCATGTTTTATGTGATACAATTACATTACGGTTTATGATATGTTTAAACCTATTCATATGAGGAATGCATTGGACTTAATAAGTGACAGGTGGAGCCTTCTATAGCTCCTCGATGCATCAGCAGGTCTCATGAGACAAACTAGTGTCTTGGCATGAGGACTTGACAAAATCTTATTTGTGGTCTTGGCACGAGGCCTTGGCTACATGGTTATGATAGTCTGGCATTATGCATTCCATCATTATGAAGGTGGTTATTGATATTGCAAGTGATTATTCGACCAGTAGAATATCCATGTGAATAAGAAAATTGAATTATTTCATTTTACTTATGCCATATTATGTTGAAGTTCAAGTTTAAAAGTCTGTTGTTTTAGTTATAAATTGCCTTAGATGTTTATATTTATTTATGAAAGCTTCTGATATATTGTTGTCCTTACTGAGCATCTGAGCTCACCCCATTCAATGTTTTAATATTTTCTAGGATGTGAAGAAGTATTTTATGAATGACCTGCAGGGATAGTCAGAAATGGATACGAGTGTGGACTATGAAGACCATGTTATTGTAGTTTTTTTACATTATGATGTAATGAAATACTTATGAATGTATCTAGTGTTTCCAAGGCTACTAAACTAATCTGTCTTTCGAGACTTTATCTTTTGTGATCATGCCAGTGTTACGCAATAATGCACCGAATCTGGGTAGCTGGGGTCGGGGTGTTACATTTTAAATCAATGTTAAAAATATTTTGTAAAATAACATTTATTCGTTCACAACTATATTAAATTTAATTTTAAAAATTAGTTACCATAATAGTGATTATGGTTCCATATTTATAATATAATTTATGTTTTTCTTTTTTGGGAATGAACACACAGTACCATGAGATCCAATTTTAGATCCCTCCTCAGGAGGCATCATTCAAGAATATTTTTCTAATGAAGTATTTTATCTATGTCAACAACCATATATGTTTTTATTTGTTAATCCATGTATATAATATTTTGAAACCATCATCATTATTTCTCTAAATGTATTATTGTGATGTAATTCTAGTATTGAAATTTCTATATAATTGATAATATATACAACATAATCATCACATTTTATATAATTTTTAGTAGATGATTTTCACCTAAAAAAGGTAATTCTATTAACATGGTGAATGAATTTTTATTCCATATGTTGTTATAATAATACTGATTATTATTATAAAAATTACTATATACTATTTAAATATCCACATTATTCGGTCAGATGAGTTATGACCATTTTATCTCTTTTATTTAGATGTTGACGAATATTGGTTTTCTATATACTATTATTCTAAGGAAAATAATTATTGGAATGTTAAATACGTGTTGATTGAAAGTACACCATCATTATTAGGATGGGTGTAGATTAAGTTATCCCCATTATTATCCTCATGAATAATATTTCCATTCTTAATCCTGAATGTCCTGAAATCAATATTTTTATTCATATTTGGTGACCCCCTTTCAAGGGATAAGGGGGAACCCTTACAAGCCCTGTAGGATTAGATATTACATGGCCCCTAGTCTTGTGAGGAATTACATGGGTCATTCTTAATGAATATGGATTTTTAACATTGCTTAATTAATTATTCAAATTCTATTTTTTATTTTATCGATGGTAATGGTTTCAATCACCTTGAAGTTACTTAGAGAATTGTATTAAAAGAATTATTTACTCCTATAGTAAAATTATTATAAATAAACAAGATATGGTTGTGTCATAGATTTATATTTCCCCTTGATAAATCGATAGGTCTCATGAGACAATACAAATTTGGTTTTAATGCATATTATAAAAGTGATATTTTATGACATTTTTCTATTTTTTTCAAATTTAATATATTCGATATATTTATTTATATTCCTAACTGAGTTTAAATGATTCCAGAAATGGTTTTAAAATATTTTTATTTGATTTTATAGTTATTTACTAGCTGTTAGATTTCATATTATGAATTAGAATAAACAATTTAAGAAATATTATTATATAAACATGTATTAAATAAAATCATTTTTAAAATTTGATAAAAATTAAAATAAAATAATTTGATTGTGAATCAAAATGTTTTCCTAATAATATTTTTTATACACACAATATGTTTTTACCTTATTAAATTAAATTAATCGTGATTATTGAAAGATTTTAATAAAATATATATATTTTACAAACAATAATTTTTTTAATATTTATCTAATAATATTTACTAGTAATGCAATAATAATAAATAATGATTTATGTATGAATTGAATTATTTTAAAAAAATTAATTGAGTTTTGATCCATTATTTTAAAATTAATTTTCACTACTTATATAAGTTTCCATCACGGAAATTTATTCAGTATTTCAAATCATAATAGAAAAAAATCATTAATATTTACCTAATTGTTTCATTAATAATCATAAAAAATGTTAATATTATGTTACTGCCGTTTAGGTTAAAAATGATTTACTAGGGTGGGGGTTAACCAAATAATTAATTATTAGTATTTCATAAATATGTTGATTACATTTAATTGGATGTTATTATTTTTACATCAGCCTTCTTATTTTTGATTCCAGGCAATTTTTGGGCCACATGACTTCAATAATGCATTTTCAATTAAATCATTCCAAAAATATTATTAGTGTCCTCCCCCTCAATTATAAAAGGACACCACATATCATCTATTACACAAACATTACAGGCCTTATATAACTGTAAATACCTAAACTAATTCATTCCTAAAATACATAACCAAATACTAGTGGTCTTTTTTATTAGAATTATATCCATTTAGATATTTGGGTATAACCAATATATGGGTTATAAAAAAATGTATAACACTTAATGAAGTATTATAAATTATATTTCATCTTATACCTCCTTTAAATATATAAAATACATTAAAAAATTATTAATTTAGAGTATTAAAAATACATTAATCATTATTATAATGATTCATCAACTATTTTCTTTAATACTTCAAGAAAATGAGGAGTGAAAGTCTCCCTCATACCTAAGTGTGGACAACCACCTCTATATTGCGATATGATTAATTTTTCATTTCTCTCTCACATGGATATTTATTACAAAAAATTTCTTTTTTATAATAAATATATATGAAATAGTTATTATTCTTTAATTAAAATATCTTATCATCATTTTTTATATTTCCATTTTTTGAAAACGATACCATCTCTTTGGAGTATCTATTCACTACCACCTCCACACAATGACGTAGTCAATTTTCATCCTCAATTTAACAAAATATTTATAAATATATTTATAATGAATAAATATGATACTTTATTATGTATTATATTTTTATAACCATGAACGTGGTGAAAGTTCATGAACTAATGATCTAAAATATGCATGGAAAACATACATATTTTCACCAAAATTTTATTCCTGATAAAGAAATTGTTAATAAATGAATAATATACAATTTTAAAGGGAAAATAAATAGTATGATATGAATTAATATTTTAAATGAATATATATATATATATATACATCAATGAAATATGATATTGGAATTTGTTTTATGCAACATGAAACTTGATGTAATGGTAATGTTATAATATCGTTCTTCTTAATGATTATCAATGAAAAATATTAATTGAGTGAATTTATAAGAATATTATCCATTAAAAGGCATTCCTTTTTCTATAATATGTTTATTTATGATGTTTTTATGTAATTAAATAATTTTAAGTTCTCTTATATAAAATTATGCAGAAAATATTTTTAACGAATATTTGAATGTATTCCCTCAATGGTTGACAAGTATTTTATATAATTTTCATATTATTCAATATTATTTTATTATAGTTTTTAAAAATATATGAAATTTTCTAAAAATATAATTTTCCCTACTTTGACTATATTTACAATGGTTTAAAAAATAATATTTTAAACAATTTGTTTTTTCAACCATGTGATTTTTTTTATCAAATATTTTAAAATAATGTTTTCTTTTAACATATATTGAATGAAATGATATTACCACCTTTAAAACTATTATTTTCAATTAATATTTCACTAAACAAATTCATGGTTGTTTTTAAGGAAGATAATATCTATACCATTTTTGTATTTTTTAATTTAAATTAATTATCTAAAAATATAGTAGTATTTTCATCAAGAAATATCCCAGTGATCCTTTAGAGAAAATTTTTCTTATTTGATATCCTCCTTTGGTGTTACTTACTAATTACTAGTTATATGTCTCAAAAATAACATACATATTTTTTATCTAAATGGTTTATAAATATATTTATTATATTTTTATAGAATTTGGTTATTTCTTATAGGATATACTATAACGGAATGGTGAAATGTGTATGACACATTTTTCCTCTACATGGTAAATGATATAACGATATTATAAACATTTTAGAATATAATACAACACATATGTAAGGTTATCATTATGCAACGAGTGGGACAAGAAATATTTATTCCTACAATGAAGTTGTTAAAAACATATTTCTCCAGATAGAATATGGACTATAATATGGAATTAACCTTATTCAAGAGATGAAATTTTCCACTATTATATTCCATATAGATAACATAGACTAAAGAAATGTTATAATTGATAGTTGACCATATTGACACGTATATCCATGGAAGGGATCCATAAATAAGGAAATTATTTTCTATACATGTGTGTATGAGAAATAAATGAATTAATCTTATGATATGTTCTTATGGCTAGTAATTTATTATTAATGATTTTTTACATTTTTTATTACTAATTTTAATTAAAAATACCTTCTTTAGTTATTCATGAATAATAATAATTGACTAATTGGGTAGGAAATTTTATGTTCTGTTCATGTTCCCATACCGTTTTGATTATTCTCACTAATGATCATTGCTCGTTAAAAAAAATATTCACCCTTAATATGTATTATATCACAAAAATTCATAAGTAAAATCATTCCCTAAGATACGAATAAATGTAATATTTTATAAATGTCTAATATTTTTACTATAAAGAAAGAACAATGCAGGAGAAGTTTAAGATCATTCATGATATAAGATGATAAATGATCAAGTCTCTAATGATATTAAACCATCATGGTCGTCAAGAATTTATTATTTTGAATTGTATTGAATATTCATAAAAATTATTTCATATAGATCTATATAAAATAATGTGGAACCTTTGTTTGTATCAGATAATTTTGTAGTTAATCATTAGAGATTATGGATAAAAACATTATTGAGAACCCTGGGTGTACATATATGTATAAGATATGATCTAAATGATTTTAAAAAATTTAGATTGTGTGGTTTTACTAAAATATATATCTCTTTTCTTATAATTATAAGTGTATATGGATGTGTAATAGATTAAACCAGGGGTAATAACACTAAAAATTGTGTATTTGGTATTAATAAAATCATCACCGGTCCATGATGGGTGGCCCTAATAGAGTAAAACAATATAGAAAATCCAAAGGGACATGATTGGATTAATTCACATTTTCCTTATGAATCATTATAAAGAATTTGAATAGTGTATTCCCGTGATTTACTGAGAATAATCCTACTGTTCATTAAATCGGAAAAAAAGTTTCATGATTTGTACATCCTATTAATGATTTTTCATGATTTATTTATTACTCAATGTGATTATTATTTTACACATCATGGATTTGTTTTTAATAATATGATGGTCTTAAGTGTAATAATGTTAAAATTATATGTGGTGGGTAAAAAAACGACCATCCTCATGATAAAAAAAATGAAATGGTATATTATATTCATGATATTGAAGTTATTCCCCCCAACAATATAACGATATGTATAGTAATATGAATCATATTAAACTTGAGAATGATCAAAGGAATGAAGAATTTACTGATGAGTGTTTTATCCCAAAAATCCACCTTCATATAGTTGTTCCTATAATCTACTAATTAATGTACAATGGGTCAGCACTTTTGAAAAGATATTTGTTTTTTCAAGAGTTTAGAACATGAAGCATGTTTTTGGGAAGTATATTTTTTTGAAATGTGAATTTGATCAATGATAGAATCATATATGGAATGTGAGTTAAAAGAATGAAATTTACACCATAACATTAGAAGTGTTTAAAAGGTATTTTTTGAATAACAATTTTTCCCAAAGTCATCACATGAAATTTTGAGGGGAATTTATGTAACTAAATTATAAGGAATATGGATCCATTAGTACCGACCTAGAAAATTTCCCATGAATTTCATGGTATGTTTATTGTTTTATTATTTATCATAAAAAAACATTTATAAAACTATTTAAAATATTCCAACAAAGTCATTGAATTTAATTGGTTATAATATAATTTGATAGATATGAAAAATATATTTTGATGTGCTCTCAAGATTGAATTGAAAATTTGAGACTCTTGGTTTTTTCCATCAAAATGGTAAAAAAATATAATAGTACAATTTAGTGAAATATATGATAATTATTTTCAAGGAAGAAAGACAATTAATAATACTTTATGATAGAAGATTCATATGATGAATAATATAATTTTCCTTGTTGGGAATGGTATGTGTTTTAAAGTGGACAATAAATTCACTGGGAAAATTTTTTATTGATTTGAATCAGATAGTTAATGAATGATATAATGAAGAATAAAAAAAGAATTTTTAAACCACAATAAAATTATATAATTTAAAGCATTAGGGTCATTATTCCAATCAGGGCATAAAATGGTTAATGATAAATAACAATGTTATAAGTCAGTTAATCCCATTGGTAAAGGGACATCTAATGCAATAAAAACAACAGATCTGGGACACAAGAATAAGTGATCAATGTTACACTTACCATACAAAATATAATTGAAATTTTCTTATTTGATTATATATTTACAAATCAATTTATATCTAATATAGTTTTTAAGACTGTCACGTCACCACCTCAATAATTATTGTTTAATTAGCATTAAAAAATATAAATGGGATGATGATAAAATATCTTTTCTATAGATCATCTTTGATAGTAGTGTATAATAATGTGGTTACTGAAAATCATATGATTATATCTATATCTCTATTTAATTTGATTTTGGTCATCGAATAGATCTCTCTATATAGATCTTATATCAATTTCAAAAGAATGTATGTCCCATTTGATATTGTAAATCAACATATGGTCATATATTTGTACAATTATTAATATGAACTAAAATTTTAGGTTACATCCAATTTATAGGCATTAGTACATATTCATGATGGATAGTTATCTAAAATGGTTAGGGAGAAACACAAAAAAGAAGATATGGGTGTTATTTAAGATTATGAAAACATATTTCCCAAATACTTTCCTTATCCTCCCATGATTTTTTGATGATTTTTCTATAGATAACTTATATAGTGCTACACATATTTAAAATAATCTAAATTGTATTCCCCTAATAGATTCTCAGGCACTAAAGAAAAAAACTCTTGAAAAATATTGATAAGTACTATGTGGTGAAGATTCTCTTTTATGTTGAGGCAATAAAAGATTGAATGTGAATCTTTAATAATTGTTTAGAACATAAAAATATCATGATCAACAATATTTAATATATTCCCTGTATAAACGATTTTTGTAAATAATTATGAAGAACTCAATATTTTTCAATTATTGTTCTACGATCCATATATCATAATATAAGGTTCATAAAGTATGATACAATCATGATAATATTTTTTATGATGTATGGTACTTATGAATTTAAATCGATTGTCTTTGTTAATAAAAGCTATCCTACTATATTCATGGATTTAATGAAGAGTTTTATTATAAATTATATACATTAGTTTATGTAGTCTATATAGATTATATTCTTATGTATTTGATGATACTAGAAGGCCATGAAGAATAATGGTGGATTTTGTGGAATACATTGAGGAAATAACATTTGTTTGATCAATTTACCATGTATGAATTTTAGCAATAGGAAATCGTAATCTTGTGACAATGATTCTCAATTGAGGGTATAAAAGTGGATCCTTAAAATGTGGAAGCTATTGAATAATAGACTATTCCAAAAATGAAAATAGAGAACTATTCATTTCTTGGTAGAGCAAGATAATAGACATTATTTTTGAGAAATTTATAAACAATTATTCAAATTATTCCACCTTGAGATTTTTTATTTTTTTCAAATATATTTATATTCATTGATGTCTTAAATTTCATACAACATTGAGTTGAAATGAAATGATACATATTATTAAAATATTACTACTAAATAAGATATTTATCTTTAAGACATAGAAATGGATCTTATTAATTTGATCAACTAAATTATTAAACTTTAGGGTCTACAAATATATAAAATTAATTATTTGTTTATCAATAGGTTATAAATTAAAACAAAACAAATGAAAATAAAGAAAATAATATTCTTAAAAAATATATATATATCTGCAATTAATTATTATCCTTATAAAATAAATAAAATTCTTTTATTTATTTATTGTAACAAAATGATTATAGTGTATATTAATTAAATTTTTTTATCATTCAATTTTGTTTTCTAATAATAGAGTAAAAAATAAATCTACTACTTTTTTATAAAAACTATATCATCTTATTTTTCCTACTTTATTTTAAAATTACATTTTAACACATTTTGAAAATTTATTTGAAAAAATTAATTTCATTTTTCAAAAAACATGTTAAAATAACCTTATAGAGATTATTTTATATTTTCATAAAAAGAAAAATAATTAATCGAATATTGAAAATTACTGTTTCTAAAACAATTTCATTTAATTAAATGCATTTAAAATATAAATATTGTTTTAAAAATGTTTAAAAGTAAAATTATATATATTTTATAAATATTAACTGAATTTTTACCATTTTAAGAAATTTTATGTTTAATTTTGATATAACTTTCATTCTAATGAAAAATAATTCTTTATATAAAACATTTTAATCTTACTTGTGGGATTTATTTAAAATTAAAATTTTCTAATTCTTTTACTTGGATTTGATAAAATAAGTTCCAAAATTATATTCATCATAATTAATATTATATAATGCGTTCAACATAATTTTTAACATAATTATAATTATAAAAAAATAAAAATTATTTTTTGAGGATAAAGTGAAATTTGATTTAATGGGGTATAAAATAAAAATATAAACCATATAAATGACTATAAAATCAGATCAATATTAATTATATTGAAATATTATGACCAAATATAATCCAAGGTTCATGAAGGAGTGATTTTGAAAAAAAAAAGTTCTTTTGAAATTTGTTTATATAATTTATTATTTTCAGAAATTCAAACATTGTCCTCTCCCCCACTTATGAAATGCCACCCCCTATTCATTTCTCATAACACATAAAAATCTTTTATGTTCATAAATTACATACCATAATCAATTCCTTAAATCACTCCCTATAAAAATTTTCAATTTTTTTATTATAAA
This sequence comes from Viscum album, assembly GCA_963277665.1. NCBI lineage: Eukaryota > Viridiplantae > Streptophyta > Magnoliopsida > Santalales > Viscaceae > Viscum > Viscum album. The sequence goes on from OY728139.1 coordinate 1,179,066,435, forward strand.
ACCATCCTAGGAAGGATTTTGGTGAAATCTTAATGATGTTTTCCAAAGAAGATGGGTCATTCTTCAACGAGCATTTAATTTATTTATTCTCCACACTACAACATATATTATAATTCTATTATGATATATAGTCCTCTATATATTAAATATTCTAATATTTAATTAATTTAATGAAATTACCAATGAAAATATTCTCTTTCCTCCAATGTGAAATGCTAATGTCGCTTATCTATATGGTGAACTACCATTTCACAAACCGGTGTAACTCATTTTCCATAACCTCCTATCATGGTTGGTTATGATTATAATTATAATGAATATATATATATATATATATATTATTTGTTACATAATTAAAATTTTGATGCTATAATATAACTTATAACTTTTTTGCTGTCCATTCGGCGGGGGATACAACAACGTCAACCTTGTGAACTATGAACTACCACGTCACGATGCAATGTGATTAGTTTTTGACATATACTATACATGTATTGTAATAAGATTAAATTTAATGAATTTATTTGATATATATCAAAATAATTTTCCAATAGTAGTGAATTATTAATTTTCATTCTTTTTTCTCATCCGTTGAAAAATGGGACCAATGTTCAAGCGTACATATGAAGTAATATCTCCAGGTGTAGTGTATATAATTTTTAAATAAATAAATTTCAAGGATTAATCAAAAAATATATATAATTTATATATATATATATACATATTTTATTTATAAATTTATTTAAAAAAAATTATATTATTAATGTTGATCAATGTGCAAGGAACAAAACTACCAAATCGAAACTGTTATGGAAAGTGAAACGACTAACACCAAAATATCACTTGTAATAAATAATTTGTAAACATGTTTATTGAAAAATTATTATTATTTCATATATGATATTATAATAATGTTAATTATTCTATAATAGAGGTATATTAAATCATTTTTTATTATTATATGGAGCATTATAAGTATGAATAACTTATTGTAAGGTATTTTTATCTCACATATATTTTTAATAAATACATGCCATATACACCAAATTTTGTGTGTGTGTATAATAAACCATGATGGTAATTTATAACAATTATAATGAAATTTATGGGTATTTTTAAATAGATATATATCTTTCAATTACGTCGGGTTTTTATTCTAATGTTACTAATGTGGTAAGAGATTTAGGTTTCAATCTCATTTTTGGTCAAGATTGTTTATGATTATGAATCGATGATAAAATCATATGTTGTAACACTCAAAAATCCTCATTAAATTTTATAACCTCTAATTATTTATTTATAATACATGTTTTACTTTCATTTTTCTCTATTTATGTACTCAAGAATGAAAAAAAATATTTATACAAATAATCTACTTTATTTCACTCTTCGATCTGACTGGATTTTTCTCCCACATAATTGTTTTATAAAAATAAAATTAAATGTTTTTCTAAAAATTTCCAATTATTATTTATATTCATTTTTACACATTAAATCCTTTTAGTTTTTTAAAAAATTAATCATTTATTACTTTCTAAGAGAGGATCTTTTAAGATTTTTACTAAATTGTGAAATAAATTTTTTTCTTTTAGACTATAAAATAAAAATGGAATTTCCCAACAGAGAGAAAAACTAATTTTCTAAGGCATAAAATACATTTTTTCAATTTTATTTTCAAAAAATATATTATCTTAATATTTGATAAATTTTATGATATTAAATAATTATTTTCAAAAAAAAATTGTAATTTACTCAAGAATTTTGAAATGTTATTTTTAGGTTTTTTGTAATCATATTTAAGAATAACCATTGATAATTACTTGGACTTACATGGAATATGATCCAATGATACCATAAATACTATTTTTCCAAATGGTAAATGTTTATTTTTAAGATATTTTATGGAAACCCATTCACTTTTCAAGGTTTATACAATGATGAGTTGATGAAAATTTATTATATCCGATTTTCTTTTCATTGGTTAAGATGTGAGTATATAATGATTGTTTTATGATATTGATTCACAAATTATTATGGTTTTTATTATGTGGTGTGTGGGAATATAATTATTTAACCCTATAATTCATTTTTAGTTCTTTATATATCATTAGATAATGATGGAAAATTAGTCGATGGGATTTATCCATTATAGGAAACAAGCCAATGGAATGGATCCAAAATGGGAAATTGGTGATGAGGCATGATCCAATACATATTATGGTCTTTTTAGTTAACTTTAACAAATAAATTTTTTTATATACATGTATTTATTCAATAATTTTATGACATGAATATTCAGTTCATGAATAATTATCATTTCACACTCTTATAGAATACATAGTTTTTAATGATAATTATTGATTCCATGACTCATGTTTATGATTTATGAAATATTAAGTATAAATATTGATATTATAATTAATGATCTTATATACTTATTATTATTCATTTCTTTCATGTGATTACATAGTGATATGTCCCATGTTTACCTTTATTGAGAATCCAAGATCACTATTTATTATGATTCATTTTCTAAGGTTATGAAGAAATGTTTTTTGTAGGGTATGATTGAGATATTTACAAAAGGGGAATATCATTATAGGAAATTTTGAATATGTTTCATCAGATAAAATGATTGTGATTCTAGTATCCAAATACAGTATACCATTGGTCCTTCGACATGACTTTGTAAAATCTGGGAAATATTAATTGAAAAAAATATATTATTTATGTATGAAAATAATGGGTCATTTTATATGGAATCATATGAACGTTTTTTTTCTATTAATTGATATAATGATTATAAAGACTTTGGTAATACCCTTACATGTTTCTATTTATTGGATAATATCCTACTATTTTGGTAATGAAGTCATTTTGTGATATTCCTAGAAATGTCATCTTTGATTGGATAATATAATTTGATATGGATTGTGAAATGATGTTCATAGGGGTAAACAAATTTGAAATAGGATCATTGTGATTTCAATGGATTTTCCCCATGTTCTTATCAATAGGTGTTTCTACACACCTTCATTGACACACCTAGGGGATAAAAATTCCTTAATCAATATTTTAAATAGGAACCACTATGAGGAATTTGAATAGATTATAGTCATTTATGACCAAGGTTAAACCGATTGTGTCATGACTTAGACACCCTATAAATGAATTTTATGGATTACATATTCTCCAATAATTATTAGTGTTACTAAAGAAATTGTTTCATGGTTTTATTCAATGGATGGAAATATGATACACCAAGTTAATGTTCATTGAGATGGAAACATAAATGATTATCTACACGAGAAACTATAGTTTATGGGAGAAGGGATGTATAAAATTGTTTCTACTCTCACAAACCATTCTAAATTCATGAATAAGGTTGAGCTACCAAACTATCAAGAGTGGGAAAAATGTTATTTTGAATCCATAATTAGAGAATATACAACAACTTTTAGTGGTTTATCTTAACTAATAGACGATGATTTATGGATTAATATAATTGTGAATATTTTTATTCATTTATTGATACAATAAATGGTTGTCCTAGTTCTTTACCATTTAGATGGTGAATTCAATCAATAGTGTGACCTTATGAATAATAAAATGAAAATGGAATAAATTTAAACTATATAACGGTATGGGTTAAATATGATATTTCATAGTATTTAATTCCCTTATATTATATGTAAAATAATAGAGAAAGACTTTATTGAGCTCAAGAAGAAGGTTGGTGGATCTATTGGTACCTATGAGGATAACCTTTTATGGATTGTAAGGTATGTTTCAAGTTTAATTATAAGTTATATATGAAAAATTTATTGATTATTTGGTGTTATAAAAATAAGTCTCAAATATCCATTAGCTATAGTAGAAATTAGTAGGTATAAATAAATCATTCAATGTCCACTCAAGGAAGAAATTTAAATTGGAGAATCCCACCGTTCCAAAGTATTATTTATAAATCGAACATTGAGTCATAAACAAACTGAAAATAAATCATGGTGGAATGAAATTCCATTAATCTACTTGCTAAAAATGTGGATAGAAACATCAAAAGAATTGATTTAATGTTAGTAGGATGTGTTTTATATGTTTAAAGGTAAGACATAAAGCTCTAAAATGTTGAAATTAAATGAATGAACTGGTTAATTAAGTATAAGATAATGATAAAACCCAATAATGTACCAACCATTCTCTATTGATTCAAATTTATGGATCATGGGAAATATCGAAACCACTGTACGAATCAAAAGTTTTTTAGGACCACCATGAAAAACCAATAAATCATAATGATATTTGGAAATATCATGTTATCATGGGTGTTGAGGTGGTTTATGTTAAGGATGTGGTGAACTTTTCCCATATCATACACTATATAATAGAAAATATTTTATTTTATTCTGTCTCTACCCACTATCTGATATCTGAGTAATGTAAAAAATATTTTTAATTACCATGTTAACTATTAAATATTGAGTTGTTTGTTAACAAAAATAATGGTTTTATGGTTTCCTCTACATGTCTATAACACCTCTTGGATTAAATTTTCTGGGAATTCACTTCCAAAAAACATCTTACTCTTACTTTAGATGAATTTAATGATATATGGGAATGGATATTCCTTAATTATATGGATCATATATAAATTTATGAGGTTGGAAAGTCATATTTTGTATTCCAATTGATCATATGCTAATTTATTACTATGATGACGAATACAAACTTACCATAGAAATTAATTCTATTTTGTTTGTCTTAATTCCTATACATGATAGACATATTTATCATATGGTTGGGAATATACTCAATATTAGGGACATGAATAATGGTTTGGATTTTTTAAATTCCATCCTAAAATAATTTTCATGTCTGGTAATGAATATTAATATTGATTTAACAATATAACACATACATGGTAATGATCTTATTCGAAAGACTCTGTATTGAATGGCCAAGATTGAGTATAAATAATTTAAGATGAAACTCTTAGATAATCATGAAAAGGTATTTTTACACCCTAATTCATCACCATGGGGTGAACCTATTCGATTTGTTAAACAGAAATATTGATTAATGCATATTTTCATAGATAACAAGATCACTATAAAAAACATGTATCCTCTAACCTATATAAATCATTGGATTAATAAATTATGAGATGATAAATACATTTTAAAAAATGATCTTCAATCTAGATATTATCATTTAAGGATAAAAAGTAAAGACTTTAACAATTCCACTTTCCAAGTGATTAATATAAAATATGATTTTTTTGTGGGGAACTTTGGTGTTAAAAATTACCCTACAATCTTCATGAACATAATTAATAGTCATTAGAAATTACCATTACATATTTTGGTAGTATTTATAGATGATATTCTTATTCACTCAAATTAGGAATGGGAAGGAATTCATATTTTTTGAGGACTTTCTAATAAACCTATTTAAGGGAAAATAATTTGAAAATAATTTAGAAAATTAAATGTTGTATTGGGATGATTTCTGGGTGTTTTTAATTAGATTTTAAAATTATTTCTTAATTTAAAAAGGCAGATTGGTTTATCAAAAAATGATACTTCCTATACCAAAAAAATGAATCTTTTTTATAGTATAAAGAGTTGTTTTGGAAAAGGAATTCATTTTGGAAAATGTTTTGTGAGTTTTGGATAGTATTGTATGTTTTAAAATTATAAAATGTATGTGTATTTTTATTTTATTTTTTGAAAAAAATATGTGATTTTTTTTAAAAAAATAGGTTGGTGTGTTTTTAACATGTTGGGGAATGTGATAATGTTTCCTTTATTAGAACATATGTATTCTTATGGGTTATGACTTATATGAAGATGTATTATTCTATGTGGTAAGTGGATTATTAAGAGTATGTGTGTATGGGGGATTAATCTTGCATGAGAATGTATATAAGTGAGGATTCGTGGTGTACCAAGGATGGGTGTATGGTTTTCAAGGTTTGTTAGGTTATCTAAAAATTTTCATTAATAATGGAGGGAATTTAAATGCTATAAATAGTGGGAGTGAATAATAATACCATTTTTGGTTGGTGTTCTCCATTTTGGGGTTTGAATTTTATGTAATTGAGGTTTTAATAGTATTATGTTTTCTGTTTGGGTTGTTTATTTGAAAACGAGATTCAGATGTCTTATTAATGATGTGTTTTGATTTTGTTTCATGCTCCTTGTTTTAATATTATGACAGCAGTAAATTCCAAGGGATTTTGAGAAGCATCTGTCGTTTGTTCCTTTATCACGTTTCTTTCAGATGATCAAATCATGATTTTTACATTATGTATATCTATTTTTGATATAGAGCTCACTAGTCTTCAATAACAGAAGATCATCTAGAGGTTCGAAGAGTCGAACCCTCCTCATTTTTTTTGTAAGTCAGAATGAGGGAATGATTATGAAAAAATTAAAATATTGGGGATATTCTTGTTTACCTTGAATATTCTGAACCTCCCAGGCTTGATAATTCTACCTTCATGTTATAAGTAATAAGTCTGGAATGGTGTAAATCCATTATTCTAGCCAAACCACGTAAGAATTACTAGTTTGAATTATTTAAAGCCTTGTTCATCTAGAAGTAAATCATTAATTATGTGAGGGTACCAATGGGTTCAACATTTTAATATTTCAATCATGGATATTAAATGGTTTTGGAGTAATCCTAGAGCTTCCCTGAGCTGGTGTCACATCTCTCAAACCTTCAAAGTGATGAAATTTTTAAGGAACGATGATTTGAAAGGTTTATCTGATGAAAATTCCTTTATGTGTTTTTATTTTGTTTCTTACTCTTGCTTTTCACATTATGACACCAGTAAATTAAAAGGGATTTTCAGAAGCATATGAGGGTGGTTCCTTCATCACGTGTCTTTCAGATGATAAATTCATGATTTATACATTTATCATTTCTATTTTCGATATTCATTTCAGTGGTATTTAATAACAGAAGTTCATCTAGAGGTTCTAAGAGTCAAACCCTCCTCATTTGGTTAGGAAGTCAGAATAAGGGAATGGTGATGAATGAATTAAAATATTGGAGAGATGCTTGTTTTTCTTGAATATCTTTAACCTCTCAGGCTTGATCATTCTACCTTCATGTTAGAAGGAATGATTCAAGAATGGTGTAAATCCATTCTTCTAGCCGAACCACATAAGAATTACTAGTTTGATTTAATTAAAGACTTGTTCATCTAGAAGTACATCATTAATTATGCGAGGGTACTGATGGGTTCAACATTGTACTATTTCAATCAGGGATATTCAATGGTTTTGGATTATTCTAAGAGCTTCCCTAAGATGGTGTCACATATGTCAAACCTTCCAAGTGATGATTTTTAAGGCATGATTATTTGAAAGGTGTATCTAATCAAAATTCTTTTATGTAGTTCATTCTTTCCCTGAAAATTATGGGGATTTGGTGAGGAAGGTAGTTCTGGTTGAATCCAATTTAGATGTTCCTAGTTAATTGAGATGAGGTACAAAAGGTTGTTGTATTATTTCTCCCTGGACACATCCTAGAGAAAGCTATGGATGTTTTTTCGGTCGAAATCATATGAAGAAAATTTTTTCATGTCGTGAAGAACCTATGATATGTAATACTAGTGGATATTTTGGTTTTTTGAAAAGGTCCGAATAGGGTGGATCTAGTAAGTGACATATATTTATATCATGTCCATTGGAGAAAATACTAAAATAGTTGGATGATTTTAGCTCTAGTTCCTGCTCAATCAGAAGATTAATTTATTGTAAATTCCCTTTTAGTTGGGATTAATATATTTTGTGGTTATGCATTATTTTGGGTAAGGATAATGATGTTGTAGTAATTTTTGGAAATCTATTTTAATGGTTATTTTCATAGTACATCTTCTAATGTTGTTGATGTATAATGGTGTTGTGTGTTTGTCATTCCTCAGTTCATTTGTTTTTTATCTTTTGTAAGGATTGAAGAGTTATTTCAGCATGTGAAATCAATGTTAGTATAGAATCCTAATATGGAGGGGATGCCACCATGGGATGAGATTATGATTATCCAAACTTTCCAGTATTCTAGATGAAGCATTTTTTAAATTTCACTCATCCCGAACCTGATCATTTTAGTTGGATGAATTCGATTGTGTCTCATGTAACAGATTCTTGTGGAGATCTCGAGAAGACAATGATTAGTGTCTTCTATTTAATCTTTGTTAGGGGTTGTTTTGTTACTTTTTTTTGTGTTTATATTATAGTTTCATTCTACTTCATAATATCTATTCTATATTTTTATTCTCATGAGACTTTTTTAGTATATACCTAGTATTTTTAGGGTAGTCTTGTAGTTTAATATTGGAATTTTTATATATGGGTTTTTAATAGATGTTTATATTGGTTCTTCAGTCTTAAAATTTTTAGGTCATTCATTTCATTTTAATTCATCCTTGCTTTGGTTTTGATAAAAAAATATCTTATTACTTTTTGGGACTCAAAAGTGCTATGTTGGGGAGAATTATCACTCCCCAACCACACACATTTTTGGTATTTTAAATTATTTTTTGACGTATTATTTAATTTTATTCCACTCTAGTTGTTTTCCCTTGAAATGAGAATATTTGGTCATCCAATTCATGTTTCATGGTTACGGAGAACCATTTCCTAAATAGTATGGTAATAGTTCGACACCCTCTGCTATTTTTGGTAGATAAAACTGCACAGATAGAGAATGTTTTTGTAACCCATGTGGCCAAACCATGTGCGATACTCCAGGAACCCAGTAGAGGGAACATGGTTGGAAAATATTTATTCCTACCGTGAAACAAAATCTGTGGGTAGAGTAATTATTTAAAAAAAATTAAATGTACTAAAATAAAATTAAAACTAAAATAAAACCATAATCTACATCCCCTACCCTCTACCTCTGTGATGCAACTCACTTTTCACTAGCATCCCTCTTCTTGCGGGATCCCCCCAACATGGTTTCACCTTTTTTCTCTTAGTTTCTCACTTGATTCAACCAGGTTTTTCCTCTACCTTCTTTCCATTGTGTTTTTCTGGAAGTATTCCTCTCTCATGTCACCCTATCCAATTCGAAAGATACCCATATTCTGGGGTTGAACATATTTTGATTCTTTATTCCATTTTTAAGATGTGAGGTCGGTCTCTTATAACCACTTCATGTATGTTTCACTATCCACTGTCAATAGGAAGGTTCTTTGGTCTATTCTGGTTCGTCAGCCACTGTTTGAGGTTGGTTTGTTCCACGTTTTTTATTGATTCAATTTTATTTAGAGTCTGTAATATTTTTTTCATTCCCTAGAGGTTAATTAAACCGTTTCATAACTCACCAAATGTTTTCACACACATATATAGGTATGTATATATATATATATCCTTTATTTACAAATTTCTTTCAAAACACGGAAAATATGTATATTTTAATAAGGGCTATATGTAGATGTGTATGTTTGTGCACCTGGGAAATGACCTTTATCAAAGGCAATGAGTGAAAATGTGTTCGACTTGGTTCACTTCCTTTTAAAGTAGGTTAACTTTTTAATTTTCACATAAATTTATGAATAAATTTATTTCCTTTCTTTTGCACGATTATTTAATTCTAGTTGCTGATATAATTTTTTTAGAATAAATGTCATAAATTCATTTTTGGATTCGATTGAAGGAAATTATTTTATTGAATGTGCAAACTATGTAATTATAAAATGGCTCGGTTCACATATGTTTGTGAATTTTTATTTTTAGTGAATTAATTTGGTAAGATATGTATTTTTTGTGAGTTAAATGAATTTCCAAAATGGGGTTCCAAATGGTTGTGATTTGAATGTTGTGTGTATTTGATTCTTTGGAAATTATTTGGCATGTGATAGTCATGTGATTCTTGGATGGGTTTTTGTAAAACCTGAAAAAACTCCTCCGATGGTCCTATTTAATTGGTTATGTTGTATGTTATGGTAGGTCTACCACTTAGGACTCCCATTATATCAAATGTTATAAAGGTGAGGGAATTTTTCCTTGGGGGACTCGAGAGTAACATTATTTTTTGTGTTGATTGTTTGTTGTGATTGTTCCTATGATTTGATGATTGGTTGGAATTTTATGTGTCATGACCCATCCCCTCAGGACCATGAAATGACTACCACTAGCCCGCCTTTTATAGGAAATGGGGTGGTGACTATCCCTAGAAAGGTGAAACCCAAATATAATGGGAAGGTATTGCCATTAAACCAGTTCATAAAGTCATTCAACCACATCCCAACACACTAAAAGGAGGATAAAGTATACCACTAAAAACAAGATGAGATCAAGTACAATTTAATGTATGTGTTCCAGAATAAAAAACCAACAAGGAACCAAAAATACTATATATAAAAGGAAACTATTATTGCCATCTACAAAAAACCCCACCTAATCTTGAGAGTATTGAAGCTGCGGGAAGCCAAAATAGTATGTCCTACCTGCCCGATCATACTAGGCCCCACCTAGTCCTAGGCCACTAATTCCACCATCATAGCGTCCATCTGTCCCGTCCCCCTGAGCTACTCTCTTGAAATGTCAAACGTCTGCACCAGACACAACACGTGATGGAAAAGCTCATGCATGGGTGAGTAAAACAATACTTAGTAGGGACCCTGAGACCCTCCAAGGTCTCTCAGTAATCAGAGAAAGAACATACCATAATGAAAAAACCCCAGAGGTAAAACGACCAAGAAAGACCTAAACCACATTACACAAAGTAAAATACATAACTTTCTTGAGGTATATAACTTAAAGAACATGAATAATAATGATTAGTCATAATGTTATACCATATTTTTTCATTGATAAGTTCCACTACTAAACCTCAAATAAGTCTCTATAAAACTGATCCATATATGGTATTAAATCACCGATCCACACATGGTCATAAGTAATCGATCCACATAGTGTCATAAGTTGCTGATCCACAATGGGCCGCTCTAAGGTTGGTCCTCATCAGTTCGTGCTACTGCTGATCCACACAAGGGTCTTAAGTCATCGATCCATAAAGGGTCATAAGTTTTTGATCCACGATAGGCCGCTCTAAGGCTGGTCCTCATCAGTTTGCGGAGCTTCTGATCCACACATGGTCATAAGTCGTTAATCCAAACAGGGTCGTAAGTTGATGATCCATGACTAGCCACTCTAAGGGTGGTCCTTGTTGGGTCTCAATACTACTGATGCACATGAGGTTGAAAGTCATCGATCCACATATAATCATTAGTCATTAATCCACGATTGGCCTCTATAAGAATTTTCCTCATCAGTTTGCTCTACTTCTGATCCACATATGGCCACTCTGATGCCGATCCACAAAAGGTCACTCTTCACTTGACGACCAACCACAAGATTCTCGCATATGCTGCGATTGAGTTTTGTAAATTCTTATATTTAATCCATTGGACATTATTAAACTGTAATGAAGTCCCATGAAGAAGTAACCCAAGGAATAGTCATTTCATAAGGGTTCCAATGCAATTGATGGCGCGTCAATTAGACGCCTGATCGGTTAGTTATAGGCATTTTAGAACTGAGAGCCCAGTTGGATTTGAGATCTATCCAACCTGTACATACTAAAACATTATCCAAAACCCATGTGTAATATCTCAAAAGGACTATCACATCCTTAGGGTTCCAGTGCCATTGATTGCTCGTCAATAAGACACCCAGGTTGCGAGATATGTGTATTTTAGCAAAATTAGACCAGTGAGGTCTAGGTCCAGTAGGGGTCTGACCTGGCCGGCCCATTTGGCCTGCAAGTTTGGATGGTTGGATGAACCATCCTAGATGGTGGGTCTAGCCTATCCAGTGTGTCTGGCTCACCTAAAAACCTTTCCTGGATAGATGCGGTCTGGTTGATGGATGCACCTACCAGATGCGGTGCGTCTGGTTTGGCTAGCTGGTGGCGCCAGCGGTGCACCACCCCTCTTTTAGAAACAGATGGATAGAGCTGGATATTAGGCCAGCTGAGTGGCCCGAGAAGGCCTCTCTTCTCCCCACCTGACGAGATGGAATCACACCATTCCACCTATTGTAGCTCGGCTGGCAGCAAATCCTTCTGCTGTGGTGCCTGCTGCCTCGGTGCCTGCGGGATCCTCTCCTCCATGCGGCTGTCTCCTCTTGCCTCTACTGCCGCATCAGTGGTGTCACACAAGAGGTAGATTCTTCGGGCCACCAAAGATTCTTTGGTGGTGTGTTTTCTTCCTTGTACGCTCCTACTGGCCTCCCGAGTCACTGAGTTCACTGTAAGGCCCTTAGTTTCATCTTGCTTCCATGTTTCCCAATCGTGCCCAATGAACACACATAAACTAAGAATGATGGAGTGTTTGGGACTTGTTCGGATTGCCCCATTCCCTATGCATTAAATCTAAATTAAGGGGAATAATATTAATCTTTTAAAACCCCATAATAAACCCCACATCAACCTCTCACAATAAATAACAAACGACAGATCAAACCATTGGTCAGTTGATCCAAATTATTCATATTAATCATGAATGAGTAAAACATGAATATTAAACACATAAAACCCTACCTTGATCTCATTGGAAAATGGTGCAGATAATGGAGAAGAATCTATGTTTGAAAGTGTTTGTTGTAGATTGTTGATCCTTAGATCGATTCAGCCAACAATCATCTTTCATCTATAGTTCTATGTTGGACAATAATGTTTTCGGTGTTTCGTCATAGGTTCTTCCCATGGGATTCCAATTCCCATGAAAATTGATTTGTTAAATAAACTAAACTGCACCATTTTGCATTCGTTGAAATAATATATTAATAAACTGCAATTAATGAACCTTTAACCCACAAACATTGTAGTAACACATCCAAAGGAATGTTCCATTAAATGTCTATTATTTATATATGTTCTTACTCTACAGTCCTACCATCCGCCAGTCTACAATTGTAGAAATAAATAATAAACTCTTTTAGTTATTTTTTTAATGTCCAAAAATTAACATTTTTGTCTGAACGTTTCCACATAATGTTAAACTTTATATAAGTGAATATCGTTGTTGTGAATCAAACGATGCCATCAGAATTTCAATCTGAGCACCAGTTCAAAATATGGAAAATTCGGCTTGTATCGTTACTGAATTTACCTTAGAAAAGTTTAGAAAAATATTAATAGTAACCCTAGACTAGTGCTGATCAAGTATAAGCACCAGCTAAGGGGAACACACCCTCACAAGTTCAATTTTACTCTTAGATTTAAAATTCATGTAACCATATTAGAGTTATAAATATTTTATAATAAAATAATTATTCCTTAATTATTTTATTTTCCTCCATTAACTTAAATCCACAATTGGCTCGTGTTGGCCAATGTTAGGATCTTTGTAATAAAATAATACCCTCACATGCTCAGTGGTGGTCTCTAATTTCTAATCTGATTAACTGTTCGTTAGTTATAAGAATTTGATAAAAAATAATTTTATTTAACAATTTTATTTACAGTTATGCCATTTTTGGGTTTCTCATTGGAGGCAGGTGTCGACAAAACATAATTCACTCATAGGATAAACCCATCATCCTAAAAGAAATGGTTCCCTCAATTTCTAATCTTGGCACCCGTATAAGAGTTACTCCACATTTTTATGAAAACTTCTGATGCGTGCAATTTAAAGAATAACATTTCTAGACTGATAGTTTTGGGCACTCCAGGCCCCTGAGTCATGGGCGGTCAAATTCCGCACTCAGGAAATAATTACATATAATTAAAAAAATATATATAAGATCTCAATATTTACATTATCCCCACATTATGGATTTACATCCCTGAAATCTAAAAAAAAATTAAGAAAAAAATGGGGGGTAATGAGCACGAATCTGAGCCTCTCGCCCCCATGTGCTTCCCTGGAGGTTCCCATGCTGCCACTGAACTCACACCAGAGGAATCAACTATCCAAAAAGTACATGCTACTATCAATCCTCAATCATTTTTGGGAACTCCGTAAATGTTTCCACATCATCAATGTCCAACATTCCCCAGTTTATGATGTGCGATGGGTTATTCATGTATCTTCTTAGCCGCGACATGTGGAAAACATTATGAACCTGGTGCATATGTGTGGGAAGAGCTAGGAGGTATGCCAACTCACCAACTCTAATGATATTCTAGAAAGATCCTTGAACCTATGAATTATCTTAATACCCTAGAAAAAATCTCTCCTATCCTCGTCAAGGTGATACCCATAAGAAGAAATTGCCACCTTCCTCAAATTCCATGGGTCTCTATCTCCTATCGGGATAAGAATTATTTATACTATGTGCAATCCTCATCCACTCCTAGATGATCCACACCTTCTCAGTGGTAGCTCCAACCAACTCTATACCCATGAGTGCTGACTCCCCTAGGTCTATCCAGCATAGAGGTTATCTGCATGGATACCCATATAAGGCCTCAAACGGTGCCATGCTAATGGTGGTGTGATACCTATTTCTATATTCAAAATCTTCAATTGGTGGGGGGGGGTAGGTCCTCCCAACTGTGACCAAAATCAAGGACACAAGTATGAAGCATGTTCTCCATGGTCTGTATGGTCTTCTCTGTCTGACCATCTGTGTGGGGGTAAAATCTGTGCTTAAGCATGTAGAACCTGATGCTCTGCGTTCACATGCTAACAGTAGAGGCATTGTGAAAAAATCTCAACTGCCACTTTCATCATCCCTGGACACCAGTACTAATATTGGAGGTCCTAGTACATCCTATTACACCAGGATGTACAACCAAAGGGGATGATCGAAACCCCTTCAACACCTCCTCCCACAACGTCAATTTTACTAAGGTGTGTCCTATAAAAAGGATAATGTTCTCCCCACCTATCACCAATCCATCATGAAAATGCCCTGAGAACACATGATCACGTCGTGTCTCACAATCAATGTCCCCAAGATCTGCCTCCCTCAATCTATGAAGGAGTGGGGGAGTGACTGTCATAGACTGGAGGTAAGCTTCCCTATCACTATCCACAAAGGATAACTGCAACATAGCTAGCTACTCTGTCACCTCACATAGCAACTGTAAACAAGACCTCATGCTGAGTGTGTTTTCAAGCCCACCCCCATCCTGATAGTATATAATATTTCAAAGTCATCGTCCAAGAAGAACATCAACCATCACCGCTGTCTCAACTGCTGAAAAGCCTACATGCCCAATTCTATCACCGATAAAGGATACCCCTTTTAACTGGTCAGTGTTCCCATCGACCCTTTAGTAGTGGGTACACATTCTCTACAAACACATGGTTATACATTCAATAATCCACACATAAAGTCAAACACTAGGTCATTCTAAGCACTTCCTCTGCAAGTCCCCCAATTTTACATTCATCTCCCAAAGCTCTATGGGAGCCATCTGATATGAAATTATAGATATCAGTGTTTTCCCTAGGTAAAAGACAATTAAGAAGTCCCTCTCCCTATATGGAGGTAATAATAGAAAAACATTTGAAAGGATGATCCTTCACTCCACCACTACTGTTGGGAACTAAAGACTCAAAACCCCTATTCTATGAGGGTAAGGTTGTCTGACTCAAGAGTGATCGACTGCACCCTCTTTTGCTTGAGTTTATCCCATGGTACATGGGTTTACTTTTTCACCATCCAATGAAAAACTCCATTCCAACACTATATATATATCACATCCTTTTTCCAAAAACAGTCAATCTGAGTATGATCTGTGGATGACTAGTTCATACCCAAACTAACATCAGAAGGCCTAGTTACTCCCACCAATATGATCTTACTGAAACTCTCACCTCAACGGTTAGATCACACCATCGGAATAAGTGTTATTATCAAGTATCCTCCCTTAGGTATCCCTAGATGTAAGGGACAAGTCAACCATTTAACTGGAAAATATAGATATTGAACAAGATTTATGACAAGAAATAATTATTAGTACCTATGTATATTTGTACAGCTACTAGTAGTACACACGGACCGTACCTAGAATAATTCATGGGTCCCTTCAGTCATTCCCTTTGGTCGTATATAGCTACTCCCTTCCCCTATCCTCTAACTCCTAGATCCTGGTGTGGACCACATTAGGATGATAGTTATAGCATGTGGAAATGTATGCAACATCATGATGCTCTCTTAACACCTCTTTCATGTCTGATGCCCTGGGGATTCACCTATTCGTATCACATTCTCTACTTGAGAATTTTTATACATCTAAGTCTCTACGACTGATGTCAGTTTCCAACTTTCACACTGCTGACATTAACTAGATGTATCTTCTATTCCAAAATAATTTCAACCAAAAATGTTCTTTCTAGCACCCTAACATAAGTAAGAATGCATAGAGAAATACTGCTAAATCGGATGACCCTAAACACATATTGCTTGGAAGTCCAGGCCCTAAAGCACTGGTCTAATCATATTCATTGACTACTTGGAATGGTCTGTACGACTTGGTGAACACTCAGCTACCAACATGTCCTCCTATCGAAGCTATATATTCTCATGGGAACACATACCACTTTTGATTTTATGTTAAGAGTCCCCTTATATGAGAAAGTTTCTCATTCTATATCCATGGAAATGTCACCTGATCATTTGATAGTGGTAATCTAAACCGTCTCATTGCCCTACTGAGCCATGTAGAATACTCACTGCAAGGACCACCAACTGATCTATTAGTGCCTTGGCTAGATGGAAACTTGGTCACCACCTCAATACAGTCATTAGATGCCTATGAGTTGGGTTTCACAAGAATCTTGAGCGCAATCTATCATTTAAACTCATATAAGTAACTTAGATTACATGTGTCTTCTATCGGTAGGTAGAACCGGTAGTAACTTCAAACCAACAGGAAGTGGCATCACTGGGACACTGCACGAAGGTACATTATCATGCATTGATCCCTGTGATGATGCATCATAACTCTATGGACCATCCTCATGGTCAAACACTGGAATCATGGATGGATATCTACGAGGAAGCATCTTGAATGTGTATCAAGACAAACCATGGTCATTAAGTTATACATGCTGAGCTGACTCAAAAAAGATCAAGATAATTTTTTAAAAAACACATGTAACTTGTGTTTTCATGCACCGAGTCCTAAAACAGAATTCAGGGTCTTGGTGTGTTGATACGTTGGCTGCAAAACCAACACTGGACTCTGTAGACCGAAATTTGAACTCAAGACACTAAACACTATTCCACCCATTGAAAATATAGACTCTTAGTTCATCAGGTAGAACTGACCACCATTTGATACCACTTCGTCACGACCCATCCTCCAGGGCCCATGTCATGACTACACCAAGCCCACCATCTATAGGCCAGGGGCTGCTGACTAGCATCAGAAAATAGAAACCCAAAAATAATGGGAAGGAATTTCCTTTAAACCTATTCACACACACATCTAACCACATCCCAACCCATTGAAAGGTGGGAACAAGTATTCAACTAATATAAGGCTGAGAGAAAGTCAAATTGAAAGTATGTGGTCCATAATAGAAACACAATAAGACATTGAAAATAGTAATTACAAAAGAATACATTGACGGAAATCTGCGGAAAATGCCACCTAGTCATGTGAGTAGTGAAGCAGCTAGAAGCTGAAATCATATGTCATGCCCTACCGGTCCTACTGGACCACACCTGGTCCTAGGTCACCTTGTACAACATCGTAGCATCTGTATATCCCGTCCCCTTGAGCACCTCTGTTGAAATGTCAAATGTCTGCACTAGAAACCACACGTGTGTGCGAAGGCCACACATGGGTGAGTATAAGAATACTCAGTAGGGACCCATAGACCCCTGATGGTATCTCTGTAGTTCTCAAAGGAAAAAACCCAACGAAATATATAGTAAAGGTAAAACCACCAAGAAAAACCTCAACCACATAGAAAAAAGTAAAAGACACTACTCACAAAAGGAATATAACTTAATGAACATGAATACTGATGATTAGGAGTAATGATAAAGCATTTTATTCCATTAGAAGTTCCACAGCTAAACCATGACTGATTCGTTCTATTTCTGATCAAAACAGGGTCATAAGTGACTTATCCATGCAAGGTCATAAGTCGTTGATCCACGAAGGGCCTCTCTAATGATGGTCTGTGTCCGGTCTCGCTACTACTGATCCACACAGGGTTATAATTCATCAATCCACATAGGGTCATAAATAGCTGATCCACAATAGGCATCTCTAATGCTAGCCCCCAATAGGTCATGCTACTACTAATCCACAAAGGGTCATAATTCGTCGATCCACACAGGGTCAAAATTACCTGATCCACAACGTGCTGCTCTAATGATGATCCTCGTCAGGTCACACTACTACTGATTCACACATGGTTTTAAGTAATATATCCACAATGGGTCATATGTTTTTTATCCATGATGTGCTTCTCTAGGTCTTTTATTAATTGGGCCACAATAATTTTGATCCAATCATGGTTACTCTGATGCCGACACAGAAAGGGTCTCTCTTCACTTGTTGGCCAGCCACATGATTCCTACACTAAGTGCGCTTGTGCTCTGTATATTATTCTTTTCAAGACATCAGTCATACATCAATTACCACTATGTTTCATGAATATGTATCGTTAATAGCTGTCATGTAATAAGTGTTCCAATTCAACAAACTACATCTCAATCAGACACTCGGTCTGTATGTTATGGGAATTTTAGTACTGAGGACCCGGTTGAATTCAAGTTCAATCCAACCCATCCATACTACAAATTTTTCCAAAAACCATGTCGAATATCTCAAATGGACTGCCTCTTATATAGGGCTCCTGTTCCACAGACATCACGTCAATCAGATGTCTAGTTTTCAAGATACATCTGTTTTTGTGAAAGGAGACGAGTCGGGTTCGGGTTCGGTAGGGGGTCGGCTCGGTGGGCACGTCTTGAACACCTAGAAACTTGGACCATGCAGAAGCATGCATGTTTTAATATGCACCAACCAGAAATGGTGCATCTGGTTTGGCTAGCTGGCAACACCACTCTTCCATTTGAAACTGTTGGCTAGAGCAAACCATTGGTCAAGCCGAGCAACCCGAGTTGGCTGCTCCTCTCCCCATGTGGCACAATAGAGCTATTCCATTCCTCCTGCTGTAGCCCAAATTGATGCAGCTCCTTCTTCTGTGGTTCCTACGGGTGTCGTTCCTCTATACGTTCATCTTGGCTAGCTTCTGCCGCTGTACCGGTGGTGCCACACTGATGTTTGCTTTTGCTGGTCACTAGAGATGCTCTGGGGGTCCGTTTTCTTTTTTTTCTGTGCTTATGGGCCTCCCAGGTAACTTACTTCACTAAAAGTCCCTTAGTTTCATATTTCTGCCATGTTTCCCAGTCAGGCACAAACAATGAACATAAACAAAGAACGATGGAGGGTCAGGGCCTTGTTCGGATTGGCCCATGCCCTCCGTGTTAGCCCTTAAACATGAGGAAGAATAATAATCATTAAAATCCCATAATGAAACCCTGCATAAACCTCCATCAATAAAGAAATAAATGTGGATGAAGCAATTGGTCATTTGATCAGTGTTCTTCATATTAATCAAAAATGTGGAAAAAGGAATATTAAACATGTTACCCCTACCTTGAACTCATTGTAAAACACTGATGATGAGGGAAAAGAATCAACATTTGAAGGTGTTTGTCATTGTTTGTTGGTCCCCGAATCTATTCCACCATGTCCATCTTTCATCCACAGTTCATTGTTGGAGAGGAAATTCATCAGAATTTCATTAGAGGTTCCTCCTATGGGATTCCAATTCAAATGCCAAAAGGTTAGATTACATAAAAGAGACTACACCACACTGCGTTTATTAATATGGTGTATTAATGAAGAGAAATTAATTAACATTTAATCCTCAAATTTAGTGGTTACACATCCAAAGGGATGAGCCATTAAAAGTATCATATTTAATTTTTGTCGTTACATTGTGGTCCCACCATCCAATTCACAAAAGTTGCAGAAAGAAATAAAATAACTTCTTTAGTTATTTTATTTTTTATTTTTCAAAAGTCCAAATATTAATATTTTCGTCTGACACATGTATTTCGATGTTATTCTTCACCAAATAAAATCCTGGCACTGTGAATCCAACGGTGCCATCAAAATATCAATCCAAAAACCAGTTCAATAGATAGAAAATATGGAATGCAAATTTACTGAATGCAACTCAAAAAAAGTTCACAAAAATATTAATAGCCACCCTCAACCCATGACCATCGATTTTAGGGTCCATCTAAGGGGAACACACCCTCATGAGATTAACGTTACTCTTGGATTTAAAATCTGACATACTATTTAAGTGTAATAAGGATTTGACAATAAAATAATTGTAACTTAATTATTTTATTTATGCCCAAAACATAACTTCCACTATTAGCCCTCATCAGCCAATGTTATGGTCATTCTAAGGAAAGAATACCCTCACGAGTTTTGCAGTGGTCTCATATTTTTAATTTGATTCACTGTTCATGAGTTATTAGTATTTGAGAAATAAAATAAAATTATTTTATTAAATTATTTACGGTTATTCCATTTTTGGTTTCCTCATCGGAGGCATACACTGACTAAACATAAGTCGCACCTCAAGTAAAACCGCTATCCTGAACGCAAAACTGAACACCAATTTCTAATCTAGGAACTCATATAAGAGTTAATCCACTTTTTTAGAAAAAATTATCACATGTGCTTTTTAATGTTTAAAATTTTTCGACGGATCATTGCATGAACTCCATGCCACTGAACCACATGCCCCCAAATTTCGCAGTCTCGAAGTAAATCAATTAATAAAGAAAAAATTATATGAAATTTTTGGGTCTTTACAGGATGGCTCAACCCCACACATTTTTATTCATTACATGGGAACCTGGTATATCGATAATATTTTTGTTCAATGATTATTGAACTACTTTATATTACGCACTAGTAAGTAGAAATTAGTATCTACAATCTTCTTTGGGATTGTGCTCGTCGGTCAGGCCTGGTAGGGTGGATCGATCATTTGGGAATTATGATTTCTTTATATATGTCATGAATTTGAAATGAGTCAAATATATAGTATGTTCAAGATTATTCACAAGTTCCTAGGTACTCCCATGTATTTAAGTACTTTGTTATATGTGGCAGATGATTAAGGTGCATTGTTTTTTATCACTCTTGCTTTTAATTTTTCCATTTTCCATTTGTGATCATTTCTTTTTCCTCCATGCATGGTTTATATTTTTTCTAAAAGTTATAAAATGTTTTCCAATTGTTTTTGGAAAATGTTTTTTAGGATGTTTCACACATTCTTCTTCTCTATCAAAGTCTTTCAAACATTAAAGCTTCATTCTTGGAAAACATACTTTTTTAATATAAAATATTCAATGAACCATGATATTAATTAAAGGGAAACGTTGTGAAAAATATACTTTAATATATTTTACTTCAAACATGAAAATGGTTACTATTTTTTAAAAAGTAATTACATTTTGAAATGATTTGTTTTGGACTACCTAATGAGTTTTAATACTGATGCATATACACAATTATTATTTTTATTATCTTTTGATGGTTATATCTTGGTATCTATTGTCATGGGGGATGTTTGTTTCTCAGGTCAGATTGTGACCCATGCAGTCATGTAGAGTTTTAGTGGTCATTTGGTTCAGTCAGTTATTATTTTTTAGTTTCTTCTTATTTGTTCAATTTGGTTTATTTATTTTGGTCTCTAATTTTATTATTCATATAATTTTGATTATTTTTATTTGGAGTAATCATTAATATAGTTACACTATTCATGTCCATGGCGCTTGTCGACAGCCATGGAGCATCATGAACACATCTCGAGCCATGTTTCGGTTCGGCTCGGGTGATCGGTTCAGGGTCAATGGTAGAGTGGTTCATGAAATAATTTGTAAAATGATATTTATAATGACCGAATATAATAAGGTAATTAAAATGTTAGAGAATAAATTTAACTTATACTTTTATGAATTTTCCACTTCGTGATACATATTTCTTCATGAATGAAGAATTTATTCTTCATTCTATGAATTGGAAGCCACAATATCTATAATTAGTATTATATAGAGGGAAAATCAAAATATATTAATGAGTGATTAAATGGAATGAGTTTTTTTTAGTGGCATATGAGTTGTCTGTATATAGTGTAATTTTGAGTTACATTTTGGAAAATATCCATTGTATAATGTATAATATATTTTATTTTAAAAATAATAAAGATGAAAAGATTTAAAATAATGGATATGGGTCAATAATAACCTCAAATAATAAATTAGAGATAATTTTCCATGATATTTGAAGTCTTTTCTAAAAATTTTATCCCATTTTACCTCAATTTACATTTACCATGGTAACTAACATATAACCTTGGTAACAACTTTTTATGCCCCTAAATGAAGTTGAACTATTTACCAAATTTCATTGTGTTGATTCAAAATATTCAATCCATTTTTTATATTATATTTTTAAACATGATAACTATAATATTTAAATAAAAAATATAATATATATAGAAAAATATTATTTTTTATAGAGAAATTAATATTCAATAATTTATTATTCTTTATATTATTTCATATATAAGAATAATAATTAATTAAAATTTAATATATTTCTTCAAAACAAAAATGTTAAATAATATTCAACATTTTAATATGATTATTATAATTCATTAATATTAATATGAAAAGTACATAAAACAGTTCTTTGAAAAATACAATTTATTTACCATAACTAATTTTTACAAAATCAAATTAAAATTAATTATTCATAATATAAAACATTAATTTTATAAATCCATTATTATTAAAATCATTGTTGCAATTAGTTAAATACATAAAATCAATATATGATTATAGTAAATATTATTACGATAATATTTATTCTATAAAAAAATTATTTTTAACATACAATATTTTAATTGAATGTTATCTTGTTTAATTATAGAATAATTATGAATTATATTATATTTTATTTGTTACTAAAAATTAAAAAAAATAACTATACATATTTCACACATGTATATCGAAACACCATATTTCCAATGATAATATATATAATCGTTATAATTCATTCTTATATATATCCAAACAAATGTTCATAGAATCATTAACTATATTCATTTTATTCTTTATCAATATGTTTATTATATATCTAATTATCTTCTATTTTTATATTATTACAATTATGGCTATGATCAATACAGAAAACCATAGCAATATTGATTTTATGTTCACTAACATATTGATATTATAAATTAATTCAAATTTTATATTTTTATTCATGTTTCATATTGAATTCTCATATTATAATAATATTTATCTATATTTTTTAATATTTTAATTCAAAAAAATAAATAGTTCATTTTAGTTTTATGTTACGTGTGAAAAAATATTGTCGACATGATATTTATTAAAAAGAAAAATAATTTTTACTATCATGGGGATTTATATTATACCAACTTATAAAGTATATTTTTAATAAAAATTTAATTTATCTAATGAAAAAAATATTGATACTTTGGCCTCATTAGAACATCAACAACCCTCATTTCATTATCAATATTAAACACCACCCTATTACATTAACCAATTGAGTAGTCTCATTTTTAGTACATTATCTCTCTGATCAATTAAATCTATTGGTTGTTCCTTGTAAGAGATGATATGATATATCTATAAAATCTCTGTGTTTAATTCATTTGAAGACATAGTAATATAATATCTAAAAAGTGATACATGGAGAATAACATTATTCTAATAGTGTATTAGTCAACGTGAAAAAACTATTATCTACCATCACCATATAATCTAGTGTTTTTAAAGGTAAAATTTAACTATGGATAATGATTCCCTTCTTCAAAAATCTTTAACCCTTTTGCTTGGTGATATTCAAAGAAATACTTTATCTCCAACCTCAAAATCATTATACATGAAATGAATGTTATTATTGGTATTCCGTTGAAATTATTTAATTTTAAAGTGGTGAGAAATTGGTTAATTACTTCCGAAAATTTCTTGTAAAATATTTTTTTCCCATTTTCTTAAAATCAATTTCAATTTCTAATCATGTTATATTTCTAAACCTCTTTGCATACAGAGCCTCCTATGGTAATAGATGATTTTTTGAATAGAAAATACTATTAAATAGAAAAAATTACTATAGAAGGTTTTTAAAAAAAACATCCTAATATTTCTAATAATCAATAACTAAGAATATCCTCCAGAGTATGAATGGTTAGTTCCTATTGATCATAAGTGTATCATTGATATGTAATGCTGAAACTCATCCTTGAATCCTATGAATATTGACGAAATTTTGAGAACATAAAAATAAAACTTGGATATAATCTTGATTTAACATAAAAAATACAACCTTATTCATCATTTTTGTATTTTTGATAAATTATATCGAAAAATAAAACATCTTGAATATCATAAAATGAACTGATTTTGTGAGGAAATGAATTACATCCAAACGTAATTATCTCCATTAGTATTTTGAGAAACACTAAAAATAAAATCCATAACTAGGCTTTCCTAATTAAATAATAGGAATGGTATTTGTTTTATTATCCCTTTATACTTATTTTATTAGACCATAAATTAATGGAATACCCTGAATCAAGAAACATAATATTCAATATACCTCTTCATGTTGTCCCATAAAAATGATTATTGATATAATGATACATTATTATTAAATAAGGTTGGATAAGTAATGATAAGGTATGTGCATCATACATCCACTCCTTTAGTAATTATATTATTTATCGAATACATTATCATTTATTGAATATTATAATTCAATATATTTTAATTTCATTCAATAGAATATTGACTACCACATTCTATAGATCTATATTCCCATTTTATGCCTCCCTAGTCTATTTATGTATGGATTATTTGTAATTAATTTGGGAAATATAGGTTATCTTCCCTTATATAATAATTTCATGGTCCATACATTATAAATCAATGAGTTCTGGTTTTACTTCTATTCACATAATGCATATGGTAGCATGATCATTTTTAATGGTTGATATCACAACCATTTTTTATCTCATGGTTGTAATATATCGTGCGGACATAATCATTGACCAAATGAAACCATTTCCATTGGAAAATATTTAAATCATTTAGGGTGAATATATACTTTAAGATATTTCGATGAGTTTATTTTTTCCACTTGTCTATATAGATATAATTAATCTATATATGCAATGACAATATTATGTATTATTCCACAAGATTCTGAATATTGTTAAATTTATCCGGAATCATTAAGGGATTTTAGGAATAATCATCCACATTTTTATTACATATCTTATTAATATATTTGATACATCAATATATATCATGATATCTTTCTTGCCACCATATTAGTGTTACTACAGGTGACTTTTATAATCTTCCCTTAAACTCAGTGAATTGTTTTATAATTCATATCTCTATAAAGACATGAATCCCATGATTGTTAATATGGGTAATGAATTATATAGTTGTGGGAGATTTCTAAAGAAGAATAGATTTTGGTTAGATAATATATGAAAATTAATAATCATAGTTATAGTTTATAAATGATGATATTATTAATTCACTTATATCATTTATAGATCTCTTTATACACTATCACATGTGATTTCATGGCCTAATAATTATACATTCTAAAAGAATAATTCAAAATTTATAAATTTAGGATACATTTTAATCTTTCACAATGCTTATATAAAATTTTTTATATGATATTCATGCTATATATTTCACTTGTAATATATGATAATATCATATATATAGAAATCCAAAAACTGATCGAAGTAATCTATAAAGGCTCTCTTCATCATATCAATGATGATAGTGGGAGAATGTTTCAGTTAGAGTGGCATCACTATGAATTTGTAGTTCCCATATGTTGTAAGAAAGGATATATTGGATATATCCTCTATTTTCAACCTTAGTCGATGATATCCATATCAAATTTCCTACTTTGAGAAGTATTGATCCCCTCATATCAAATTGAATAATTTATCAGTATTGTGTAGTAGATACATGATATTGATTGTAATTTTTTTTTTCATATTTTGGATAATCAATACTGAGACTCATTGATCTATTATTTTTTTCAACAACGAGGACTGGTTTACTCCATTTCTAATAACTTGGGAAAAAAAATCCTTAACTAGATTCTCATGAATTTTTTATGTAATACATGAAATTAACTTAGCTCCATTATATAAGGGTTTATTGATTTTGGCATAACAACACGTACGGGTTGTATTGAAAACATAAAATCATAGATTTGGGTATTACCAAGAAAACCTTCTATAAATATGTCATAACAATCCTTTATAATATTCATTTATTCTATATCATTTTTTCCATAACCATTTGAGATAAAAATGAATTATTATATATTATTAAGACATATATCGAGCAATTAATTTCTAGATGATTTCATAGTATGTATTGCACTAATGGTTGGTCATTGGCATATTAGTGATTTGATATTTGAGTCTAATATCACTATAACTAATATGGTATCTATTTATGGATATCTAAGTCATACCCAAATCACCTAAAATTTCACTAAATAGAGAATAAAAATATTTTCTTGAGTTGCTTTTGAAAAACATAAATCATAGATAAGATAGAGGATTGGGATACAATCATCATACCTATAGAATTATTTATTGATAATTTGATAAATTTCCATTACATAAAAATTTTATACTATTATGAAAATTCATAGATATAAAGTAGTGAATAGATAAGGAATCATAAAATTAAATTATAGTTTTAGTGTGGAAGGAAATTTTACCTTTCACAACACAACTTTTTGACCCACTTCAATACATGTGTTTACATAATATCTCCCTTTTCCCTTGGATGTGTAGGTTGTTAATTCTCATTCTTATCATTTACCATCTGATTAGTTCATTATTTTTTATAATTTACATACACATTTGAATTAGAATAATAGATTATGGGTAGTCCATTATGATGTAATTAAATTTTACCCATTCCATTAGTCGGTCTCTTTATATACCTTTGAAATCCATTCACGTGATGTCTTTATCTTCCACACATTATGTATTTACATATACCATGGAGTGAATTCATTAAAAACATCGTTAAAAACAATCATTAAGTTAAAATATTAATTTTATTCTCTCCAAGGTATTTTTTAGTCGAGTATACATGGATCTCCATTTTCATCTTATACTCCCCAAAACCATGAGCATATTTGGAGTCTACAATTTTTTCCAATCATGAGAGAACATCAATCAATATCATTTTAACAAAAAAATTTATTTTATATCTAACTATATTTGGAGATCTTGTTTGAAGAAACAAATGAATCAATCAACTTTTATTTCTATGTGAATAATAAACTATAAGTGTACCTAAAATTCTTATAGATTTTTGTTTATAGGTAAAATTATATTTATATTATTTTTAAACTCCATGTATTCTCTATCTATTTTATGGAAAAGCAATTTATAAAATAATTTATTGAAAAATAACTCCTCAAAAACTCCCATTCCATGTAATCAATTTATTTTTCCTTCTATATATTCCAAATTTGTGTCCACTTTTTCTCATCATCATCATCTAAATGATATAAATCTAAAACATACATTCCTTCCTATAAGAAATGTAGAACAAAAAATATGTTCTCATTTCTAAAGATCCATTTATCAACAATAATGTCTTTTGAAAACCCACTATTTTAGGATGTGAATTGCTGCATGAAGATATAAATAAGGAGTTAAACTATCATGAATCATAAGAGTGTTCATCATCATTTGGTTTATTTATTGTAGCATAAAAGTGTTGGCTGATAATGGCTACTAAAATTTTAAATCTAGATTGTATCCCAATTTAGTTTCCATTAAGGCAATCAATGATGTTTCCTTTACAAAGAATTGAAACTCAATATTTCATTATTCTAACCATTAATTAAAACCAAAAATATTAATGTTATTATCAAATAACAAAACATATAGTTATAAATCATATGATTAAGAAAATAAATTTTAATTTTTCATCAATCTAGACACCTTCATTTTAACTTATGGTCTCTTTGGTTTATCCAACATCACTTTTTGTTAATCATAATTTTTTAGGATATATCCTCATATTGATATTACAGTAATCCAAAAAATTAACTAAAACCTTATTTGATGTCAAATGTTGTTATCTAACCATAATATATATTCATATTACATAATTTTACTAGAATATTCAGTAAATCTCACAATAAAACACAAACTAGAACATAGAGGTTTAGTGATATTTTAGAATAGATATATATCAAAATTATTTTAAAAAATATAAATATATTCGACAAATAGTGTTATCAAATGACACAATTTGACACACATCATACATAATACTATTCTTTATAACACTTTAAATGTAATCATTACAAAGGTTGAGTTTCAATGCTTATTAAGGTTAGACATTAGTGATACTAATCAATGATCATAAGTGAGGATGAGATAAGGATGTCGTAATTAAAACATGATCATAATATAAATTAATATTATACAAAAAAACATTGATCATATATCATGAGTGGTGTCATAACGATTTTCATATAACATAAAAAAATTAGATGTATAAATGTGAACACAAGAATAAATAATCACGATCCATGAAAAATCAATATAGAAATAATAATGACTGACATAGATAAGAAAATAAAATTAGTTCATATGTCAATGATCATGACAATGATCATCAACACATAGTGGATACATTCCCACAGTGAATTGAGTTCCCCATTCACATAAACATATTTTATATAGCAACACATTTGATTGTGTTCACTACCATGTCCCATATATATCTTCTCGTGAGAATAAAAATATTTTTTCTTTATGTTGGAGTCTTGTATAAAATTTTCACCCACCCATTACATTTTGAATAACCATAAATATGAGTGAAACATGTACATGAAAACATTATTAATTTCATTATATGTTAATTAACAAATTATAAGATAGAGTTTTATTAAAAAATATATAAGACATTATCATAAGACACCAAGTGAAATAAGGTTGATGGTATTATTATATAATATCCCATTTAGGTGAAAGAATAATTGAATTATGTTAAAATATATGATATACACATTTATAAAATCTTTTTAAAAATTAATTGGAAAAAGATAAAAAATATTGTTTAAGGATTTTAAGAAAATTAATATAAACGAAAACATTCAACAAAAATTTGAATATAAGTAGATTGGTAAAATAAAAAAAGGTAAATTTAATAAAATTAATAAAAAAATTTAAAACATATTACTATTATTTTTTATGGAAACAATTAAAAAATATTCCTTACACACATTTGGGAAGAGAGTTAAAGTAAATATAAAATGATTCATGTCGGAAACATTAAAAATATTCATTTTAACAATTTGTAAACAATTTAATAAAAATTATAATATATCCTAAAAAAAATCTATGTATATAAAATATAATTAATTATGAAATATAATTAATATAAACATAGAAGAGAAATATTCTTAGTCAAACATAACAGTTAAGGTCGGTCTTCTTTTATGATAATTATTTTGAATGAATTGTGAAACAATGATATGAAAAATGGAAATCATTCATCTAAACCTAGTGAATAACTATAAGAGAATAAAAGATATTGTTTTATGCATAAAAAAAATATATTTTCCAAATATATATTTTCAAATATAAAAAATAACTATTTCAAAATGATATTGGTAAAGTACCTTATAACTTTATTATCAACTTAAATGAAAGGGATTTAATAACCTATATATTAAAACTAATCCTCATAATAAATTAAATGAGATCACTATTTATTCATATCAATTTGATTTTATACTATCTAATTATAATATTTCATTACACATATATTAGTTAGTTATTATTTAATTTCATCCTCAAAGGTTAGTAATTCTAAATGTTGTGTACAAGTTCTACAATGGAGATGTGGGTCCTGACTCTTTGATTAAATGTTTATAATTACTATATTAGATAATATTGTCAAATAATTGAGTTAAAATTACTTATTCACTCCCAATTTCATTTAGTGGAATGTATTGGTATAGTTTTCAATAAAAGAATCCATGAAAATCATGTTTTCTGTAATTTATCAACAAAATCATGTTTTATTATAACGATATCTATTTTTTGTTCGTGAATGTATAGAACCATAATAATGAAATAAATTAAAAATCAATATAATATATTATTACAATTAATTTCTATAAACTTATTCAAGATAAACATTATGTTGTTTTATAGAGATGTTCATGTGGGTATTTTAACGAAAAAATAGAACATATAGTACGTGTTAATGTGTATGATTTTAGAGTTATATAATAAGAATATATTTTTCATAGAATCATCATTATGTTAATATAAAATCATTAAAGTGGTTAATTATAATTTAAAGAGATAATATTATTATTATTTTGAATAGTTTATAGAAGAACATAAATACATATTTCGATGAATACTCTCAATATCTACATGGATTTCAAAATAATGAAGGTTTTTTGAAAAAATATTCGAACCTGAATCCTCTAAATGTTCAAGAGGGATTTGGGAGAGGTAACATAAAAATATATGAAGGAGGAGAAATAATTTGTTTTATTGGAGTTGTAGGGGTACGGGAGGGGTCCTTTTATAAGTGTTTTTTGAGTGTAATTACCATAATTATTCATTATTTAATGTATAAGGATGTCATTTTAAAAGGAAAATTGAAAAAAAAACTAAACCATAATAAATATGGGTAATTAATAACCTCATAAAAAAGTTATATAAAGATTCATGATATTATAATACTCTTAACATATATTTTATCCCTTTTTACCACATTTTTGCTTTACTATGGTATCCAAAATTTTTCCTAGATAACATCTTTTTTGATGAAAAATGAAAATGTAAAATTTAATTAATTTAAATATTATAGTTAAAAAATATGAATTCACTTTTAAATTTAATTTCTAAATTTTCTAATTTTATCAAAAAATAAACATATATATAGGGAAAAAATATTTTTATAGATAAATTACTATTTAACAATTTTGTATTCATAATATTATTTAATATCTATTTCTAAGTAACTAATTTCAAAAATGATATTGATATATATTTGAAAATTAATATATATTCATCATTAAAATGTTTTTAATTTCTTTAGTAGGACAAAAATGTAATACATATAAGAACTGAACATTGGAAATTATCATGTATTAAAATTAAATAATTTTAAAAACATCATATCAAAATTTATATGCCGTATAATAATTTTATAGTCCCATTTTAATTTTTCAATAGACTTTTATTTTTGATTCCATAATAATAGTATTTATTTTCAGTTGTTATCTATTTCATTTTTCATGAGGGTCTTGGCTTGGTAATTTCGATCAATATGGATTGATCATCATTAAATCATCGAGAAAATGTTTGTAATGTTATAAATTTAATTTATATTAATTATATAGATATTTCTAGTCATCTATAAAAATATAGATATACTAAAATGTAATGCACCATTCATAAAGGTGTTAATCCATACATATGTGTGAACATTGTTTCAATTTTTTAAAGGATGGAACGAAAGAAATGTAGGTAATAAATCATATTTTATGAATCATTATCACCTAATATATTCACCATAAATTCATTAAATTTATTAATATTTCCATAAATCTAAATCATAAGTAAAAAATTAATCTTATGACTTTGTGGGGAGTTACTTAATCATACAGACGAGTTATGTTATCTAATGCCTCAGGGAATTCAATGTAATAATGATTATGTGATAATATATATATCTAAAATTATAGTTATTTCAGAAAGTTCATATATATATATAATCATATTAAATAAATTTTTATATCCAACACTCAAATGTGATTATGAAAAATGAATTACATTGATTCATGATGTGGTATTCCACTATTCAAACATTCAACAGTTTCAGTTCCCATTTGAGGGAAGGGGAGATTAATATAGGTAATCACATTAACATAATAACATATTATTCTATAGAATATATGGGGGTTTAATATAATAATGGTTTAATAAAATATTAATGATGTGGAATAATAATGAAATCTAAAATTTTTTAATATGAATGATACATATTTTTCCAACAATATCATTCGGTTGTCACACAAATGAATTTTTGGATGGATATATGTTTAGAAAATGACTCTAGGATTTTTGAAAGGCATGTATTGAAGGGATTAGGTAATATATTTTTTGAAATAAATAAATTCAGATGTGTAGAGTGGAAGGGAGAGAGGGTGGAATTTTTTAAGCATGAGAGTGGAAATAGTAGGAACTTTTAATAAGAATAATTTATACCCACTTTTTTTAACTAACAAATGGAAACTAATATATCCTTTTATGTATGAAGATTATACAAGGTAAAATATGGCAATGTAATAGGAAATGTACTTGTTTTAGGTCAATTTTAACACTTGTCACTTTTTACACCCACAATAATCTTGTTTTCACATTAACAACATATATTAATTTTTCTTGATTCTAAGATTCATTTTGGTCAGAACTTTATTTAGTTATATTATAAATTATTAAGTAAATTTATTTCAAATATGTAATCGGTTTTATTAAATTTATATTATGTGAGTATAAAGTTATAATTTAATATAAAATTTATAATCATGATGATAATTTAGTTTCCTAATTATTTTTTCACATATATGAAAAGTTTTAGTATCTCAATTCAATATGAAATTGATTCTAATGAAATTTATTCTAATCAAACTAATTGGGTTGGTAGTTTTGATCCATATGGATTGATCATCATTAACTTATCTAGAAAATATCAGTAATTTTATAAATTAAATTTTTATTAATTAGATAAATATTTTTAGTCATCTATAAAATATAAAGTTACTAAAATTGAATGCATCATTCATGGAGGTGTTAAGCCATACATATGTTTGAACGTTGTTTCCATTTTTTGGAGGATGGAATGAAGGAATGGTAGGTAATAAATAATATTTTATGAGTCATTATGGCTTCATATATTAAATATATATGCATTAAATTTATAATTATTTCCATAAATTTAAATCATAAGTGAAAAATTAATCGCGTCCCTTTGTGGGGATTTTCTTAATCGTACAGATGAGTGATGTTATCATATACATAAAGGAATGAATCGTAATAATGATTAAGTGATAATATATATATATATATTAAAGTATAGTATGTAAAAAAATCATATATATTTATATATTTATATACATATTAAATAAATTTTTATATCCAACACTCAAAATTGATGATGAAAAATGAGTTACATTGATTCATGTGGCAGTATTCCACCATAAAAACAATCAACAGTTCAGTTACCATTTGATGGAAAAAAATATTTATATAGACAATACTATTAACATAATAACATATTATTATATAGAATATATGTGGGTTTAATATAATAATTTTTTAATAAAATATTAATGATGTAGAATAATAAATAAATACAAAATTATTTTTTATGAATGATACATATTTTTTGATCAATATCATTAGGTTGTCACAAAAATAAATTCTTGGATGGATATGTGATTAAAAAATGACTCAAGGATTTTTGAGAGAAAATTATTGAAAGGATTAGGTAATATACTATATGAAATAAATGAATTCAGATATGTAGATAGGAAGGGAGAGAGGGTGGCCTTTTCTAAGAATGAGAGAGAAAATAGATGTAATTTTTAAAAAGAATAAATTATAACTACATTTTTTACCTAAAAAGGAAAAAATATATCCTTTTAAAAATGAAGATGATATCAGGTAAAATATGGCCATACAATAATAATTGTACATTTTTTATGTTAGTTTTTATACTTGTCACTTTTTACATCCACAATACACTTGCTTTCACATTAACAAAAGATATTAATTTGTTCATGTTTCTAAGATTCATTTTGGTAAAATATTTATTTAGTTGTATTATAAATTTTTAAATAAATTTATTTCATATATGGAATCAGTTTTATTAAATTTATATCACATGAGAAGAAAATATTTATTTTATATAAAATCTATAAGCCTAATGAGAATGCAGTTTCTCAAAGTCGGTTTTTTGACTTGAATAAAATGTTTTAGTATCTCAATTAAATATGAAATTTATTCTAATGAAATAAATTGGATTAATAATATTATTATTTTTAAAAAATTAATTTTAAATAAATTTAAAATGAAATTTATTGTTTTAAATCCTTTTAAGGAATATTATGTTTTCAATAAGACACAAAATTTTCTTTATTCATAAAAATTCTAATCATTTTATATAATTTTAAAAAATTTAGTATTTGATAATTTTGAAATTATCATTTAAAATTTAGATTCACTTTTGAAAAAATAATATTTATAAAATCTGAAAAAAAAAATTAATTTTAATAACTGTACATATAATGTGACAAAATGCCATTTTAAGGAAACTATAGTTTTGAAGAAAAAAATTAGAATTATTCTATTCCCACTCTGAAAAAAATATTATATGTATGTTAATAAATTTTATGGTATATAATATAATAATTTTATTAAAATCATTCATCAATCGTGTCCAATTGAAAATATTTGTAAAAAACATTATCTGTATGAAAATGTTTTTTTCATAAAATCATTTCTTTTACTTTGAAATGATTTTAGTTTCATTTATTAAAATTTTATAACAAATTAATTTATTTTAATAATGTGTATAACATATAATTTTCATAATTTAGGTATTTCTATGCATAACCTCCCACATAATTTCTGGTTTGTGGCTATCACATTTAAATATAATTATATTAATACTACATCGTGGCTTGTTTATGTTTAGTTTTTCATGTCATATATGATAGATAATATTATTTTGTTTTAAAATCATGGGGTGATAAATTTAAATATGGAAAAAAATTATTGATTTTTTTGAATTAATATCTATATAGTGAAATTTGTGATATCCATATATACCATAATAAGAAAAAAATACATTCCCACAAAAGTAAATGAACATGTTCCAAAAGTGATAGATGTAACTATTCAAAGAGGTTTATTTACCAAAACATTACAACCATGGTATGTAAAATAATTTTAATGCAGGAAAATGATGAAATTATTATGTTACATTTTCCATGATAAGGATTGAAAGAGACCCACTACTAATGGATTTACAAAATATAGACATTGAATTCCTATGTGAAGGATAACAATAATATTATTTCCAAATGAAGACTCAACCTTAGATATATGTGAAGATAAAGAAGTCATATACGGGGGATATAGAGAAAGAAAATAATTTCAGTAATATTCTAGAGTTCAAATTTATTAATAATGAAATTATATGATTCAGGAAATGGATTTATTGTCCATTAATATATGAATTGAAGATGTTGTTGGTGGTTGACTCATGTAACTCATCATTATCTATCCATTATGGGTACAGAAAAATGTATACATGCCTCATGGAGAAAATATGGATGGATTCCATTTAGTTGAAGATTATTGAATATGATTCTTAATTCTTAGTATTTCAAAAGATAATGATGAATTATAGAAGTCCAAGAGGATGATTAATCCATTACCCATACCAGTGTAAAAATGGGTGAACATCACCATTTATTTCATAATAAAATATCATAAAATTTACAAGGGACATAATTCATTTTGGGTTTTATTGCATCAAATTATTTTATTTCTATCAGTTGATGACTTCCCGATAGACTAGATTTCTATGAAATATATAAGGGATATTAAAAGTCTATATGTTATAACATTATCAATTGTATAAAATATATATTCTAGGTAAAAAAATATGTTTTTTTTGAAGTCGTTAAAAGTATTTGGACATTGATTTATACATCAGAACCTATTATCATACTCACAGTAATGATTATTATAAAATGACTATAAAAAATAATGAAATTTTTTTGAGATCTCATTCAATGGTTTTAAATGGAGTAAGGGATCAATAAAATCACCTGATAAAGTTATAATTAAATTAATATTTCGATTATATGATTAAAATTTAACTTTACAATGATATGTATGGTAGAAGGTATATAACAACAAAAAATTAGGAAAAAGTATGGAATCATATATTTATGGAAAATACCTTTCCTATGAGATTACAGTTAAGATACAAAACTATTCAGTGGTACATTGAAGATATACAATGATCACGAACGATAAATGCTAAAATATGTCAATTTTATTTTGATTTTAATACCATTAATAAGGTATTCTTCTATATATCATTATATATGAATATTATTTTATTTGGAATGTAGCAGAATTTAATCTATAGATGAATTTTTCATTTTTAAATATGTGATTTTGTGGGGATTTTATCTTATTGTTTTTCAATTCCACATATCCATCCCTTAATATAAAATGAGTTCCACATATCACTTTTTAGAAATTACAAACATGATCCTTCAAAAGTACTAAACTCAGCAGTCTGAAAAAGAATATGATCCATTTTATTTGCAATAACTTGTTGAAATCATGGATTATATATATAAAGTAATCCAAAATAATTATAATATAGGTGAACCTATTACTTGAAAATTTTATCAACAAAAAGATAATGTGAAATCAGTAGGGTTTTACATTAAAGACTGTGTGTGGAATAATGAATTTCAACCTTATAAATATCTAATTAGATATCTGGTGTCACAGAGGGAAATCATGATATTTCCTCCATAATTTATCCCTTTGACAAACAGTCTATAGACTAGCTAGAATCCCTTTAAGAATATGTGACATCGATGTTGAGTTGATCATTTAGATTCAGGAACTCAATCCAAGAAGTTATCATTATCAATGGAACTTTTCTAGGATGAGCCTTTAATATTACCACTATTAAAGTTGTGTCAGATTCAATCCAATAGATCCTCTGACTAAATCGGACAAGATAATTCATAGCATTAATCATCTCCCATAATTAATCATAAATAGAACATTCACACATAATAAAGTGATATAATCCTACATTAAAAACGTTTAATGGGTGAGAAAAAATCCTATAAATTGCAAGGGTGTTTGTGGATAGTATCCCTCCACATAAACGTTCACATTCATCCATAATGGGATAAGAGGGATCCATATTATTAACTTCATCACTAGAGGTTTGAGGAAGTGGATTCCCCATATTTTCCATCAGACTAATAAAATTTGAGGTGTAACTATTTTTAAATGTGAATAAATGATAAAACCATGATGTTATAATATATTTTTCTTTAATAAGTACTCTTTTGAATACAATGTATGTAATGCTGTGAAATTTCACTATATTGTTTTGATAAATAAGTATCATGTTACCAGATTGTTCTATATTCATATTGGAACTAAAATAATCCCAAAAATATTTGTTGAAAACTATTACAAAATTAGATAATTAACAAACCCTTATTATCTATGAATATAGTAATTGATTAAAATATATTTGGTTTAGAAGAAAAAATTCAATAATATTTAATATTGGAAATTTTTTTTTCATTATCAAATAATTTGTGTAAGGTATTAATATTTTTTATCAACCATTATTAATTTATTATTATAATAGTATATTTTATTATAATTTATGAAATAATAAATTAATATTCTTTAAATTTTTTATTGGTATGGAAAAATATTAAGAAACGTTAACGTTCAAAAAATGACATTTTTCAATAAATGTAGTCGTTCATTGTATTTTTCTATATTTTTTAAAAAAAGATATATAT
This sequence comes from Viscum album, assembly GCA_963277665.1. Lineage (NCBI taxonomy): Eukaryota > Viridiplantae > Streptophyta > Magnoliopsida > Santalales > Viscaceae > Viscum > Viscum album. Next base: position 1,179,104,190 of record OY728139.1, read on the forward strand.
AAATTTCAAACATTCATTATTTTAAGAATATAAATTTTTTCCATTTATCGTGTTAAAATTATATTTGAATAAATTTTTGGAATGTTTTTGAAATTATATTATTTTTTTGAATAGTAAAAAATATAGGTTTTACTAAAAGCATAAGTTTTAAGACTCTATAGAGGACTAAGTATATCTAAAAAAATTTATGATAAGATATATGTATGAGTGGTATAAATATATATCATTAAATACAATTTTAAATTTATTAATCCCATGTTAAAAAGTTTTTGTACTTAGGTAATATTTTCATATAAAAGAAACTATTTTTGTGGTTTTTATTCAATTAAATATTATTTTTTAAAATTTATATACTTTATATATTTTAATGCCACATAAAAATAATTTTTAATAATAAACCAATTTTTATTATATTAATTAGAGTCATTGATAATTATTTACTACAGATAAACGTAATTTAAAAAAACAATATTAAAAAAATGGCTTTTTTAATTATTACATGAGATAAAGATAAAATTATATATTATTACACATAAAATTTTTAATGGTAAAATTTATTTACAATTAGGAATTATTATTTATAAATTATTTATCTGATGGAAAATAATTTAGGCCTAAAAATGTATCATCTTGGTAAAAAAAATTTAATATATTAAAATTAAATTATAAAAAGGGTTAAACAAAGTAGTGAATGACCAATCATGTAAAAATAAAGATGATAATTTCTTTATGTTTTTTTTAAAAAGTATTTTTTCACTCCATTGTTTCTTCCATTATTTATTATTACTGACAAGTGATACATGATCTATCTGTATATTAATATTACATATTTACTCAAATTTCTTTTCCCGAACTAATAATAGGGTCCTATCACCAACACTCTAGGAATATTGAACTATTATACCTTCCATGTGAAACTATACGAGAATTAATTTACATAGAATCATCTTTCACTTCCATTATATTCTGGATAGTAATTTTTTTCTTGTGTCCTTCATATACAAAGAGTTTTCTATGAGACAATTATTCTTCTCAATGTCAGTACTAATCATTCCTTATTTAGTTTATTTTCTATATCACATTTAGTGGTATATTTTTCACATTATATTATTAAAAAATCATTATTATTTTTATTGTAAAAAAATTATTATAATATAACAAAAATTTACCATATTTACCCTTTTACATTAAAAAATGTAAAATGTTTTCATGTGTTTGTCCTAACTTCCACCTCCTTAAAGAGACATCTTTTGCATTTCAACACCACCTCACATAAGTTATATAATTATTTAATATATTATTTAATTTGATATATACAATATAATTATTATTATGAATTAACATATTATAATCCCCCTTCATTCCCTTTCATCTATCTTGAAAAAATGAAAACATCATTCCGATTTTTATGCAGGTTATCGCCTTCCTGATGTAAAAATTCACATTCTCAATCTTTGTAATTTTTTAGTTTAAAATTTTAATAAACAAATGATTAAAAAACGAATAATTATATAAATAATATTATTTTTAATCTATAATAATGTTATTATGACAAAAAAACATTTTCACATCCATACTCATCCCTTAATAATGTTATGTTCGTGTTTTGGTCGATCTAAAAAATCTCTTTGAATAATGATACTGAATTATATCATGGATGATTATGAGAAAATAATTTCATATTATTTATTATATAAATATGTAAATAATATTTTTTATGTTTTGTAATGGAAACATTAACATTAAAATCATTAATTATGAAATCCAACTAGGTTAATTAAAAAGCATATAAACATACTTTTCACTAATTTCAACTATAAAGATTGTCATAAAAATGACATATAATGATTTCATATCCATATAAATAAAAATTAAATATTTATTCCATTTCAATATATCATTTTTGATTAACAAATATTGGGTGAGTAATGATAAAAAAAATTCAATTATGAAACTAGTTTAAAACTATCCTGATTTCATTGAAATTTTTTTTCAAATAGATTATATCAAACTGATATACATGTAGATAATCATTATAATGAAATTTCATAAAAATTCATACAATTTAAAAAGGTTTTGAAATAGGATAATTTCACTTTTTTTCATATACAATAGATTCAATTTCATTATTGGGAGTCCATAATTAATGTAAGTGGGTTTTTCTTAAAATTTTACTTCTTGAGACATTTTTCATATTGTGAACCATTATTTCTCCAAAAATATGTGATTAATACCTTATCAAATCTTTTACCATATTCAAGAAATTCATGTGGATTTGATAACCATATCGTGTACTTTAATCAAGTTGGTTAGATTTAGTTGATTCCATTGTTGTAATGGTTTTGAGTCTCTATTTTTAATTTCATTATAGATGTATGGAATTGGGTACCTTTATTAAATTTATATGGTCTATCAACTCCCCTATCTCCATCATGTATGATAAATATATTTCATTTCCTCATATATTAATGTTCAATTCTTGGTAAACCTCTTACTTCCTTTTGATTCGTTCATTACCCTTAATGTAAGGGTTTCCTCTATCATATCTATTTCAAATTGTTCTTTTTTTAATAATAATCAATTTTAGTAATTAAAAATATCTTTATTTATAAATTACCCCAGAATTTATTTTTTATATGTTTATTTCAAGGTGTTTATATATATCGTTAAAAAAAATTTCTCCCATATCGTATATTATTTAATTATTATAATAAAACCTACCCTATCTCTTTTTTCTCTGGAAGTGAATATTTCTTTTTCATGACCATATTAATTTGATTATATTTAATATTTCTTTATCTATGGAACATTAATAATTATAGCTAGTTTATACTACATTAATATTCTATATATATTTTTTACTAATTTTTTTATGTTTTTCACATGGTTTTATTCGTTAGTATGTGAAAAGAAAGTCTTTTTATTTTTTACCAATATCATTTATTTGAAAAAATAATAATTTTCAATGAAACATCATATAAACAATTTCTTGGATTATAAAAGTAAATTATAATCATCGATGTTTTATAAAATATTTTCTAAATAAAAAAATATTCTCTATATGTAAAGGATACATTGTGTTTCCAATGTGATTTCTCACATTCTCATAAAATATGTTTTTCAATTCTATCATCATTTTTGGACATATTGTATGCTTGATTAGTGGTATTATTAAAATGATACCATCCTATTTTTTCTATGGAATTATTATGAATTGTTAAATTCTATCATTGGAGTGACATATCAAAACTTTTCTCTTTCTAATACATCCACTGTGAATATGAATAATAATTATTCTATTTATTTTACTTTAGTAATACACTATTCTCTATTTCATTAATTTAAGGATGTCCACCTATATTACATATTTCGATTGACTTAAGTAATTATTTACTATACTGTATACCCTAAATAAATACTATGTAAATAACATATACATCATTTAATTTTAAATACCTAGAAATTTATTTAGCCTCATTGGATACCCATTTATATTATATGGGTCTATCATGTTTATTGATCGAATACTAAATATTTTCCTTTTATGAATCATTTTAAATGGATTTGATAATAATACTCTATTCATGGTATCTTTTCGATATGATGATGGTTAATTTTATATTGAAAAAATATATAATTTACATATAATTTATAAAAGTGTAATCCTTGATAGAACTCCAATTAATTTGGAGGTGAATTGATCACTAGAGAAGACATAGTTATGTTACCTTAGAATAATTACTAGGTAATATTTTATGATACCTTGGTGGATAACATTGGTATTATTATTTTTTCATACCTTATTGATGAAAATTGGGGATATTATTTTGAAATATTGTATTATGATATGGAGTTAATATTTTTATTCCAAGATCCAACAATAACCATTATCTAATACTAAAAGCATCGTATGATGATTTTTTCTTAAGAACTATTTTTCATTGGGTGTGATTTCATTATTATGTGTTCACATATCTTTATTATGTTATCATAACCCCATTATTACCTTATTATCACTTATTATCTTTGATTGACATCACATAAGATTACCATTATTGAGTGTTCAATTTTTCCCCATTCTAGTGTTTCCATTTCACCAATTTATAAAGAACATAATATTTATTATGTTTCTAGAATATTATCATCTGTGGATATTTGTTTTTTGATATTTTAGACACATTTTATGGATTTATTATTATCTTATATAGTGGAATTAATTCTCATTAGTTTAAGAAGATCTATAGTTTTTATTTTTATATTTGTTTAATGTTCTAAAAATATAATCATAATATATCATGGGAATGTACTGCATTGAGATATTTGACTTATGTCATGTAAATATGAGTTAGTCACATTTATGGAGCATTATAGTTGGAATTAGAGTAGGGTTTAGATAATGTGGGGTATTATAATGTTATCGTTTGAGGATTGAAATTCCATCAAGTGGTGAAAAGTTACATCAGAACATAATTGAAATGTTATAGTTAGAATTTTAGGTTTTATGAGTTAATAATGAATATTTTAGTGATTGGGACAAGATATATTTAGTGAAAAATATAGTTATTAGTTTGAGGGATGCGAGTATATATATAGGATAATCTCTGGATGATTTTTTAATATAGATATTTTTGGGTCCTCTTAGAAATTATGTATAAATTCCTTTACACAAAATAAGTTGTGATTGATCAAATAATTAACATTAAGTTAATCACTACGAGTTTTTTAGGTTGTGTATCAACTAAATATTTATTTTGGGATAGGATGAGGTAACTTAAGACTATACCGAAGAATATAAATACTAGTGGATTATGTTCTAGTTAAAGAAATATCTTTAAAATTCACTATGAAGGACATGTTATATTAAGGAATTTGGATGTGGAATATGAGAGAACCCAGTCGAGGGAAACATATAATTTAATAAGAGTGATTTAGTTTGAACTAAAATCTAATGTAATAATTTTAATATATATGGATATAAAAATATATCCCTATTTAGTAACCTAAATTAAAAAATATAAATGAGAAACCATGAGGTTATATGAAAATATGTGTTAGTAATTATGAATAAAAATGTTTACATTATAAAATTACAAGACAATGAATAGAATAATGAAGTTTCATCTAATTTAAGGTGTTAGAGATGATGAATAATAAAATTTTCAATTTCCGACATGTAAAAATATGGGTATAGTCCATAAGGAAAATGACTTATATGAATTATAGTATCTTTTATGTGTTGAAAATTATGTGATTTAGAAATTATATTACATGAAACAATAAAGAGTTTACTGGATATTATGAGAAACAAATAGGGGTTTTCCTAAGGTACCACTAAAGGTTCAATGTCTAAAATACTGGAAACATGGAAATTATCCAAGGAAATGTCCAAAAATAATGGATAAAATGTATTAAAAATGATGATCTTACATGAAACTGGATATCCTATAAAACAAAAGAATGTGTATGTGGGTTCTGAAAATGATATGGAATTAAGAAGACTAATCCAGAATGGTGGATTTTTATTCTTATATTTTTCATCCTACTCTTATCTACCTAAAAACACAAAATCCCTACCATGATGAAAAGTTTATAAATTATTCATGAAACCCATTTGATTTATTATTATTATAGCCTATATATACATAGATAATTTCTTAAATACATTTATCGTAATGTATATCCTGAAAAATAAAGTTACTATTTATTCCAATGTATTCTGATTGTTGGAATGGATTGTATCTCATTTAATAAAGGCCATTATAATTTCATTGTAAGAAAACTAAATGTAAAAATCAACTCATGACACCATATTAAGGATGATTATAAACTACATATGAAAAAATATTACAATAAACTAGTTTATTTATCAAAAATGTACAAAGATGAAGGATACATTATTTATATTGCTATTATGATAAAAAATTGGTTTTCAGTAGTCATACTAAGGATTATAAGGATGAAATATAATTATAAATTAAATCTAGAGACATGTCTATACTATTTAAACCCCTAATGATCCATATTCAAAATTAAATAAAATTACGAGGTCTTAATTTATTTATTGGTTTGAAAGTAGTGACCTTATATTTTACTATGTATTTTCAACAAATGAATATTATTTTAACTGCTTGTTATATTTGACAAAAATAAAATGATATGTGGTATATTAGAAATAAATAATTTAGAAATTATAAGTCGAATAAAACATCAAATAATTAAAACTATTTCAATAAATTAAAATTTAATATATATTGGGCATAAATAATTAATTTGATTTCATATTAAAAAGGATTATTCCTTTTTAAATTACTATTTAACGTGATAATAAATTAAATCATTAACTTTGAAATGATTATTTAAAAAATGGTATTATAATATATGAAATATTATATTAACTTTATTTTGGTTAGGAATAAGTATTGAATAACATAAAGAACACCGAATGTTAAAAATTTAATTTTCAAATAAAATATGGTTTTATTATATATTTTGTCTCTTTTTATAAGAGAAATTTATAAATTTATTAATTTTAATTAGTTAAAAGAAAAATTTTAAAAAATTTATAATTTCAAAATTATATTTTTATTAATGTGTTTTAATTTTTTAACTATTTTTTAATGCATAGAGAAAAATTTATATTTAATTAAACTATATTTTCTATGACTCTATCGAGAATATGCTTTAACTTAAACCCTTTTAATGTATTATTAAACACAAAATAAATATATAAGTAGTAAAACATAATTCTTAAAATTTATTAAGAAATTTGATAACTAATTTTTAAAATTTTATGAACATATTTAATATTTTTCATTAAAATAAACTATATTTGGTATTTTTTATTAATTTAATTTTATCCTAAAAATAAATTTTGGATTTATTTAAAACCAAAAATAACTTTTTATTTCATTAATAAAACAAATTTGACTTGAAAATAAAATATGTTAATAATTTAATCAAATAAAAAAAATTCAAGATTAAAAATACATATTATCTAAAATGAGTTCATTACGTGTTACATGCTTTAATATTAAAATTATTTTTTCTCATAGAGTGAAATTATTTATTCTAAAATGTTTTGAATATTTATAATTGTTATGTATAATGTATTTAATGGGGAATGTATTATAGTTTATGAATAAAATTTAAATTACATAGTTTAAATTTTGTTACATTTGAAAAATAAAAAATATTAAACACTATTATCCAAATCGGTAAAACGAATAAAATGATAAAAACATGATTCTAGTTGATTTTTAATGTTAATATTAAACAATAATTTTCTTAAATCCATTATTTTTCTTTATTGGGTCTTTAATAAATGTGAATCATGTACCCTGTTTATATTAAGATGAATTATATAATATAATTCAATTCCCACAACATATAAATGGGGATTATCAGTTCCCCATCAGAACCACAACCAAATATATGATTCATATTTAAAATCATCCCTCAATCGTTACCTTATAATCCTATATCAATTTAATGATTTTTTTACAGAATGTTACATCATATGTTCCTAATTTCCAAGAAGTCCTTGAGGGATAACTGATGTGCTCATTATGAGTACTAATCATTCCTGTAAACATTGATTATCTAGATTAATTTTAAAAATATAATGTTCTCATTTAAATATTGTGAAATTAAATTGTTTCCTATACAAAATTTTATAATTTCAATGTATTTATTTTTAACCACCTTTCATCTTTTCTATTATAAAAAACAAAAAACATCATTGGTGCATTTTTTTAAACAACCACCCCATGTAGTGATGTCCTAAATTTTTCCCACTACCTCACATAGTTTGTTATAAATATAGAATATATTAATATTTATTAAATTTATAAATAATTATTATTATTTAGAAAAAAATTATAATCCACCTTCATTCCATCATTTACAATAAAAAAATAAAACATTTATTTGGGTATTTGTGCAGTCAACCACATCCAAGAAATAACATATCCCATTTTTAAAGAAGTTCATTATTTTTTTATTAAAATACTATAAAAATGAAAATAAACCCAATAAATATCCATACATATTTATTTGTTATTGTTAATAATTATATTGTTCAAACAAAAACCACATTCATAACCCTACTCAATAATTTAATATTGAATATTATGGTTTGGGTCGGTCTAACGGCCTATATAAATAATGAAATAGAATAATATCATAAATGATAAATAGAACATAGTTAATGATAATATATTATAAAAATATGAAAATAAATATTTTATATTTTTATTGGTAACTTTAATTTTACATATTAATTATTATCATTATGATTTTTTGTTGAAAAATCATCAAACCATGCCCATCATTGATTTAAAAATTAAGGATCTAATGAAAACCCCTCATCGAATGAAATAATAACATAATAGGTAATATAAAGAAATAAATTATAATACCTTGTCTAAAATTATATGTATAATATTTTTTTAATGAGTGAAAACAGCTCTGCTACTATGAAACTATTATAAAATGATCAAGATTACTCACACCCAATATTGGAAATAGGGAATAAAAAATATATATGGGGAGAATAATTCTAAATTATGTTTATAAAAGGATTTAAATTTTCAAAAGGTACTAAAATAGAATATTGTTTTTATTATATTGCATATTCAAGATGTAACAACCCATGTTTTAAGAAAGAAACACTATGTTCAGCTATATTCATGATAAGTTACATCGAGCTTAAATGAAAAAATAAATATAATTATATAAATGTTACAATTATAACCTACTAATTTGAATAAATGGAGTGAACAATATAAACTGAATTATGAAAATATGGTTTACACTTGTATATATAATGATTCATTTGATACCATATTTAATAGAAATGAAAATAAAAACAAATTAAATATAAAGAATTTGTTTTTATGAAAACATATTTAAATTGGAATAATTGTGTTTATTATGTCCTATCACCCTTTTTATTATATTAATTAAATATAAATTAATGTTCATGTTTGAAATTAATATTTTTTTCTATAAAAGATATAATATTAAAATAATTTTTAAGCATAAAATAAGTATTATTAAAAAGGCATTTTTACCACCTTTTGATGGTGAACCCTTTTAAAATATATATTTTTTACAGTTTTATATGTTATGCATAAAAAATGAACTTCCTTATAATAAGGACATATAAATTTACATTTTTTGAATTTTGGTATTTTTTTCTGATAAAATTCATTTTTTGATGAATTGGGAAAAATACGTTATTTTTAATTCAAAAATTCATTGTCGTATAATATTCTATATGTTAATAATTTCCTTCTAATTGGTTTAAATGATTAATTATGATAATTTTATATCATTTAATCCAATTTTTTCGTTATAATTAATTTTAAATATAAATTGGATATATGCACTTGCCAATCTTTTGATGGTTTCTTAATTTTAAAAAACCAATTTTCTCATTTGGAAAATGAGGAATAATCTTAAATTAACTAATGAATCTTTAATATTTTGAATTTTTAAAAATGTATTCCATATTTTCAATTAGATGTTCAGAATTAAGTAAATCGTTCCCTTTTATTTTTGGACATTATAAAAAGAAACTGTAATATTTTTTTCCATGGTTAAATGATAAATAAGTTAAATAAAGGTAAAAAATAATATTATAATAATATAAAACTACACTAAATGTTTATATAATCTTATTGGATGAGTTATAGGAGACCACTTCAATCCTTGGACTGGTGTTATTTTCTATTGGATGTTATTTGTTGTGATTATGACACTCGCAACTTTTAATTTAATGTAAAGGAAAATATGTTATAAACATGTATCTTCTTAATCAAACCGTTTTAATATCTATTTATGTTAATGATCCCATATACTATATAAATTCATTATAAATATAAAAATATAACCAATATATTGGTATTTTATTTATAGTGTTTAGATATTAATTAATTAAATTTAATTATGACACATTTATGGTGCGTTGATTTCATTATTAAAGAAGATATAAAATAAATTATATTATAAATATTAAAATAAAGATCATTTGATATAATTTTTGTCATACATGATTTTTCTAGGTGATTATGGCATGTTATAATAATATTTAATGTATTGTTTTGAGGTTATCTCTCTATTTAAAATTGATTTTAATTCAATAGAATGAATAGTGTAAAAATTAACTTAATTGATGTTTTATAAATATAGTCATTTATTAAATTATTTAAAAACACTATTATTTATATCATGAAGTTTCTATTATATGTTATAAATTATCATTATGTGTCCATGAATGGATAATTTACTCTATATAAGTAACATTTATAACCTCTTAATAATCAAAATGTTGTTACCCTAATTAAAATTAAAAGAAAATAATTTAGGGTAAAATTCGAATATAAAATTTAAAATAAAATAAATATATGTCAAAAAATGTTCATAAGCATATTTTGAACTCTCAACATATTATATTCCACATAGTTCATGTTTTTAATAATTTATTTTAAAAAATTATTTTATATTAATTTAATATATTAATACTTTCCAAGGGTGCCCCTCCCCTCTCCTATAAAAAGGTACTGAATCTTCTCTATTAATCACATCACTAAAACAATTTAGATTAGAATAAACCTTCCCATTTATCCTCCCAAACTCCCTAAAGTTTTCCAAGAGGCCATATTTTGGACAGAAATCCAACCTAAGGAGTATTTTTGGTAAATTCAAAAGGATACACTCGAACAATAGGTAATTGTTTTACCAACATTTTTAAAGTTTTTTTTCCACTTCCACTCCATTTAACTAATTTTTTTTCATACTAATTTAATAACTCCATAATAAATTATAATCGTCTATTTATTTGTAGATATAGAAAAAACTATTTTCATCCTTCTACCCATCATACGAAAAACTATATCATTATGTGCGCGTGTGTACGACATACCATATACACACTATGTTGTAAAATTTTATTCATCTATACAATATTTATATGGATATAAAGATGGATAAAAAGTATATAAATAATTTATATAAATTGACAATGATTATTTTTAACTAATATATCATCAAATTTCATACCATTTAACTATTAATTGTATGATATCGTAGATCGTGTGTGTGTATAAATAACTGTATCCACGACCCGATGCGATTCGTTCTCCACCTTAAATATTCAATAATGATTATAAATACATATATAAGTATTTTTAAACTAATAATGATAAATTAATTAAGTTTTTATCATCCTGTAATGTTAAAATAACTTTTATATTTTTTCTATTATAATCAATGAAAATGGAAAATGTTTCTCAAGCATATGTACAACTTACCGTATCTGTGATTGTAATGTTGTTTAATATTTAATTTCTATATATAATTAATGGATATAAAATTATAATTAATATATAAATATAGATATTATGTCATGAATATTATTCAAGATATGTTGTAGTTTTTATGACATGGAAAATTTACATCATGATAGGTTCATTTTTGACTCTAGTACCGAAAACCGAAAAACAATTCCGATAAAAAATAAAATAATTGACTAATTGTTATAACATGGTAATAAGTGATATAAAATGAATAATAAGAATGAAAAATATTCTTATGCAAGTATTAATTTACCTAATTTTTTATTCAGGAAAACAAAGAATATTCAAGGCATGTCGAAGTCAAGGTAAGAGAAATTTTAACTCAATATCAATTCACTAAGTTAAATATCTAGGTCATTGGTTTTTTCTAGGAATATTTGTGAATGAACAATTATTTATTACATTTAATATCCATATATATTGTGTTTATTTATATTTTCACACATAATCAAGTAATGTTTTTGTCATTAATTTAATGACATGATATTTGTATGAGAATTCATCTCAATCTCCATTAATTGAGGAATATTTTGATAATATACACCACCTTCTTTTATGTAATGTACAATAAATCCCATTTAACTATAATTTCATTTAACAATTATCCAAAGGAATCATTTTTGTATAATGTGTTTTACTAAAATATAAAAGGATTTTCATTTAGACATATGTGGTGAGAAGGACCTTTCAACCACCATGACCATTATATATAATTTGGCATCCTCTACAAGCTGTAATTTTCTTCAATGAAAAGTAAATAAAATATTCTCTTTTTAGGTATTTTGGTATAGAAAATGGTTTTATAATGGATTGATTATATAAATATCTTGAAATGATATCTTATGGCTGGAAATTGAAAATTTTATTTTTCTTTTATTCTTGATTCTGTTTTATGATTATGTTATATTTATTGGGTGTTACTTATGTATATAGGTGGTTCCATAATAAACTGCAGGCATGTGAGCTTCTGAGATCCCTCTAATACTTTGGGTGATGAGATAGTGTAAAACAACAAGGTTTATCCTAATGGATTTATGGAATATATTGTGATGGGAATTCCAAATGTAACCATGTCTGTTACACCATTTGTAGTGATGAGAGATACAATGTAAGAATGACATGGATTCTACAATTTACCTCTACAATTTATGATATATATGTGGATTCCCCATATTCTTATGATTTCATTTCTTGGTAACATTCATATAATAAAATTTTCATTCCTTATTTTATACCCCTTATTGATTTTTTTGTACAGATCCCACATTTTATAAATGTTTTTAATAGTGTATAGGGATGGGTAAGAGGATGGATGTAATGAATATGAATGATATGAATATTTTATCAAAATAAAGAATACAGGTTTAATTTGAAAATGTTTTAAATTATGTAAAAAATGTATAGTAATTAGAAGTGACTACTTTTTAATTTATCATATTTAATGTAATTTTTATGGCTTAATTCTCTAAATATATAAACCTAAAAAGGTAACCAATGTGAAATAAAGTAAATTATTAAATAAAACTAAAGATAATATAATGTTTATGGTTAATGACTTATTTTCAATATCAAAAGAAAGGTTCATTAAAATTTAAGGATTATGACTTTTGGTTAAACATTTGGGAAGTATCCATGTCTATTGTTTTAGTTAAATACTTGTTTTATAAATTTTTAGTTTAAGGAAAATCAGTTACTAATTGAAGAAGGATCTGAAAAAACATTTTTATCTTGTCCTAATGACCTTTTTACAATAATTATTGAATATTCATGTTCATATGATTATGTAACCTTTTATAAAATACAACTCACATTATTTCAATTGTTTGGGATATCAAACACCTCCAATATACCTCGATACCATCGTGGATCATGTGTTCTTTTTAATCAAATATTGGTTTTGAAATATTCACATATTTTAAAAAAAGGTAAATATTGTCAATAAATATTATGATATTTTACCTTATAACAATAGTTTGAATAATATTATGAATTTTAAAAATCTTCAAAAGAAGGATACCCTTTCATAACCTATTTAAACATTATTTTAAAAAATATTCTTTGAGAACATAATTATGTTATTTTAAAATTAAAATTAATTAAATGTTTGAAATCAAAATAGGTCGGAATTTTGTTATAAAAATATAGTCTTATATGATTTATTGAAATTATGTTAGATTCAATATTATTTTCAAAAACAATATTTCTGTGAACACCCAAACAGACAGTGTGGTAGAAGTTATTTTTGGATAAAGAAAAAATATGATTTCTATGAATTTCTAAATAATTGATGGACTTCATGGACCTTGTATCTATGTGAATAGAATTATGATGAAACAAGGTGGAAACCAATATCAAGGTATAATGATATTTATTTTTTAATAGTTTTTATAAATCATATGTAAGTGAAATAAAGAATGTCAATATATATAAGACATTATGAATCAAGATGTTGAGGTCATTATGGGTTAGGATAAAAATTTGGAATACAATACAACCTTTGAGGTTAAAACATGTATGGTCATTTTTGATTTTTATATAAAGGGACAAACCACACATTGGGAGAGAACCCATCATGTTTGGAAAGGCCATGAGGATCGAACCCACAATATATGAGAGAAAATGGTACATCTCTTACCATTGGCCTATGTGAAGTACCTGGTTTGTTTGACAGATTATTTTAGTTAAATGAGTGGATTGAATAAGAATAAGATTATTTTTGGAAATTATTATTTATCAAATAGATATTCTTTATATTAAAAAATTATTTGGGGATTAAGTGATAAATGTTATTTGAAAAGACAATAACTATTTTGGGAACCCTATATGATCAATGAAAATGGAATACTTGGTGATTTTATTTGAAAATTAATGGATGGATTATATTTTAGAAGAATATATTATATTACTGTGGACTTATGGTGATTTAGTTTATTTATGGAAATGGTAAACATATATTGACAATTACTAGGGAATTTACTTTTTTGGTATGAGACATTAAGAGTGATCAATGTTATTTAGAGATAGATGTTAATATTTTTCATGGAAGAAAATGTGATAAATTCCTTATAAATTTTATGTTTCTATATTATTTTGGTTTTTTGATGAAATATAAGGATATATATTTATCAAATGGTGTTTATTGAACTATGGATATTTCTATTAAATTTTGGAGATTAAAAGTAGTTTTTCTTCATAAAATGGATTATTAATTTGGGGGAATTATTTGATATTATCCAATAAATTTTTCTTTTGGTTAATATTTCAAGATAGTATGAATAAATAGTTAATATTTTTTGGATTTCGTGATTGTTTAGTAATTGATTCTAGTGCTTCAGGAATAATGAAGTCATCTGGAATACTCATCATTCTTATAAAAGATGAGTTTGTGGTTAAAATTTATTACAGGATGAAACTCTAATTGACAAGTAAGTATGTTACATTATGTTCTTAGTGATGATCTTAAATAAATTCCTTAACATTATGATAATAATGTTAAAATAAAATCATTTTTCGTTTACTTTTCTTACTACGAAATCAAAGACTGCTTAACCCATCATATGTTTATGGTTTTCTGATTGTTAAAATTCTATGGATCATTATTTCTATCACTCTCTACTGAAACAAGACACTAAATTTTTCTTCCACGTATATTTTTTCCTATATTGAATCCTAGTATGTGTTACCTTAGGTGACCTTTGTACTTATCTTTCATTATTTAAAAGTGGATGTTTTATTAACCCTTTTTCTAATGTGGGTTTGAAATAAATGTTTTTTTAAAAAGTAAAACCCTTGTTACAGAACCCAAATTCAAATTGTGAAGATTAAATTTATTAGTGTGGGAGTGGTGATGTAGCATCTCTAGTTTTAATAATGAAATTCCATTTTCAATAGCGTACATGATATACTACCTCGAGCTTAAACAAACCACTAAATACTATTATATAAATGTTACCATTATAAAATTACTTCTGGAATGATGAGAATGAATAATATTAACTTAAATATGAAAATATGTTTTACACATGTTTGTATAATGATTCATTGGTTACCAAATTTATTAGAAATGTAATTAAACCCAATAAAAAATGAAGGATGCGTATTTATGAGAAAATATTTAAACGAGAACAATTGTGTTTATAAAACAAATATCACCATTTTTTAGAATATATTTATAAAAAAATAAATATGTTGTTAATGAATTTATAATATATATATTCTATACAAGATATTAGAACAAAATAAATTTTAGCATAAAAGAATTTTTCTTCAAAATAGGCATTTTACAGCCTTTTGATGGTCAACCCCATTTAAATATAGTTTAAAAAATTTTATATATTCAATTTTAGATATTAGAAGTTTTATATACTATCATGATATCAAATTTTATATTTGTTATGTTTTGGTATTTTTCTAATAAAATTATTATTTTAAGGATTATTAAAAAATACTACATTTAATTTCAAAACTGCATTTTTTGTCAAATTTTATTATATAGTTAGATTTTTCATTATTTTTGTTTTTAAAGTATAATTAGATTATTTTTTATAATTTAATCCAATTTTGGTCATTGGAAGTAATTTCACATTTAAATACGATATAAACCCACACCAATCTTTTGATGTTATTTAATTTTAAAATATTTATTTTCTGGTTTTCACAATAAGGATTATGTTTGAATTAATTAATTAGAATTATATTTTTTAAATTTTTAAAAATGGATTCAATACTTATAACTATAGTTTAACATTATATAAATATTTTTTTTAATTTTGGACATTATAAATAGTATATTTAGTTATTATTTTTTTTTACCATAGTGACAAGGTAAAGAAGGTAAATAAGAGTAAAAAAATAATATTATAGTAATATAAAACTCCCATAACACATATCATAATCATATTGGATGAGTAATGTATGACCACATAAATCATTGGGATGATTTTTTTTCCAATTTAATCCACTATCGTGTAATTAGGACACTTACAACTTTTGAATTAATGGTAAGTAAAATATGTTATAAACATGTTAATTTATTCTAAAAAAAATTTAATATCGGTTTATTTAAATTATATCATATAATAAAAAATTAATTATAAAGATAAAATTATAACCTATATCATGATATTTTATTTATAATATCTAGACGATAAATTATTAAATTTATTATGACACATGATGTTGTAGTGATTACCTTATTAATGATGGAATCAAATAAATGATATTATAAATATAAAAATACATGTAATTTGAAATTATTTATGTCATAAAAGAATTTTATAGGTTAATATGACATGTAATTAAACTATTAAATGTTTTTTTTCGAATTTATATCTCTTTTTATATTATATTTATATTCAGTAAAATAAATTGTTCCAAAATTTACATAATTGATGTTTTATAAAAATAGTAATTTATTAAATTATTTAATAATACTAAATATATATTAAAATCACAAAGTGACTATGATAAGTTCAAAAATTTCATTACGTTTCTAATTATGTGAAATTTTGAAAATATAAATAAAATTAATAGTCTCTTAATAATAAAAATGATGTTACAACAACTAAAATTAAAATAGAATAATTTAGTGGAAAATGAAAATAATTTGTTTAAAATAAAATCATTACATTTATAAAAATTATTGTTTGAGAGGATTTTGTATGATCCTAATCATAGAATATAAATATTTTAATTTGTATTCATTTTGATTATTTAATTAATTTATATTAATTTGATAATTTTAATACATTCCAAGGGTTCCCCTTCCCTCTCTTATAAAAAGTTACCAACTCTTCTTTAAAACTCACACCTATAAATACTTATAGAAAGGCTAATAACTACCCATTTTCTCCCCCAAACTCCCTAAGTTCTACCTGGAGGGTATAATTTTTGAATAATGATGACCTATTGAGTTATATTTGGAAATTCCCAAGGATGCACTTGAAGAAGAGGTAATTGTTTTACCAACTCATTCAAAGTTCTTTACCCTTATAGTTTTTTCATAAGTTATTTCTATAATAATGTCACAAATCATGAATATTATTTAATCTGAGTTTTTTATATGGTTATATCTCAACCATATTAATCCTTCTATCCATCATATGAATAAAATATCACCATGCATGCGTACGTAAGGCCTACAATCTCCACACGATGGTGTAAAAATTTTCTATTCTATAATTTATTTTGATGAATATAATGATGGATATAATAGACTTAAATAATTAATATGACTTTATAATTATTATTTATAATTAATATATCATCCAATTCAATTAAATTTAACCATTAATTGTATGATACAATAGCTCGTGTGTACTTATGACTTACATCTCCATGAAGCGATGAGATTCATTCTCAAAATTAACTATTCACGAATGATTATAAATACTTATATAATAATGTTTACATGAATTTTATGATATTAATGAAGTTTTTGTCATTATATAAGGGTAAAATAATATATACATTATTTCTATCAGGATCAAATAAAAATAAAAAGTGGTTCTCCTGAGTATGTACGACTTACGGTCTCCATGATTGTAATGTTGTTCAATTTTTAATATCCATATATAGAGAATGTATATAAAAGTATAAATAATATATTAAAGTGTTAACTATTTAATGAAAATTATTCTAGGGATTATGTAACTATGAAAATATGGTAAATTTACATCATCAAAAGTTTATTTTCAATATAATTACCAAAAACCAACAAAATGATTGATATAAAATCAAATAGTTAACTAATTGTTATATAATGGTAATAAGTGATATAAATGGAATAATAAACATAAAAAAGTATTTTATGCAAGTATAAATTTATATATATTTATAATCCATGAAAATAATTAATGTATGTGATAATACATAATCACGGTAAGGGAAATCATCTCTCAATCTCTATTCAAATGAGTTAAACATCCACGTCATTGGTTTTTTTTTCAAAAAATATTAGTGATTGAACTCTGATTGTTTTAAACTAAATTTCCACTTATATTGGGTGCATTTATATATTTGAAACATAATTATTTAATTTATTTTCCCTTAATTAAATGATATAATCGTTTTAAGGGACATCATCTCAATCTCATTCCGTTGAGGAATATTTTTATAATATACACCACATTGTTTTATATGGGGTATATGAAACCCAATTAACTTTTGATTTTATTCAACAAGTTTAAAAATGAATTATTCTTATACAATGTGTTTTACTAAAATAAAATAGGAATTGTATTTTAAAAAATTTGGAGACAACGACCATTCCACAGCCATGACCATTATATGTTATTTAGCTTCCTATGGAAGCTGTAAAGTTTTTTAAAGAAATGTAAATTATATATTCCATTTTTAGCTATTTTTGTATTGAGAATTTTTTTTATAATGGATTTATTATTTTAATATATTGAAATTATATCTTATGATTGGAAATTGGAAATGTAATTTTTCTTTTTATGATTGTTAATGTTTTATGATTACATTATGGTTCTTGGGAATTACATATGTATACTGGTGTTTTTGTGATAAAAAGAGGGAATGTGAGCCCAATATAGTAATCCAATGCATTAATTAATGAGATTGAGTAAAAAAATATGGTTTCTTCTAAGATATTTAGTGAATATTCTGTGAAGGGTATTCCAAACATAATAATTATAGTTACTCTCTATCTAGCTAGGAATGATACAATAAAAGTATGGTATAGATACCACAAGTTAGATTTATGATTTACGATTTTTATGTTGTTTTTTAAGTATTATTAATATTTTATTGGATTATATATATTCATGGACTATTGTTTTCATTCCTAATTTTGTATCCCTTACTGAGAATTTTGTTACCATCGAAGGTTTTTGGAATGATTTCCAAAGGGTATACGGATAGGTAAGACTAATAAAGAAATCTAGATGAAGGTTATGAATATTTTATCATGAAAAAATTAATGATTTATTTTAAAATGATTTAGATTATGAAAAAAAAATTATTGAGTATAAGTGAATACTTTGTAATTTTAGATTTTTTATCTAATGGTCATGACATAATTCTCAAAAACTATAAACCAAAAATGATCCTAAATGTGAAATAATGTATGTTATTTAATAAAACTCATGATTATGTAATGCTTTGAGGTATTGAATTATAGTTTGTATCAATAAATATGATTAGAAAACTTTAGAGATTAAGAGTTTTGGTTATACGTATGGTATGTTTTTATGTATTTTGTTTCTGTTAAATCATTATTTTATTAATATCCAGATCTGGAAAAGTAGGATACAAATAGAAGGAGGATCTGAAAAAACAATTAAATATATTTCGAATGAGTTTCTTGCAATAATTATTGAAAAGTCATGTCTAAATGATTCTAAAACCATTTATAACATACAAATCACTTGCAAGAATTTTTATTAGATATCATACACCACCATTATACCTCAATACCATCATGTATATTGTTTTATTTTTATTCAAAATAGGTTTTTGAAATATTATCATTTTTTCAAGAAAGGTAAATATTATCAAGGAATATTTAAGTATTTTACCTTACCATAACATTTTAAAGAAAATTATGATTTTTAAATAGATTCTATATAAGGAATCCCCTGTGTATCCTATTTATTTTTATTTTTTAAAATATCCTTTTGGTACATAATTATGTAATTTTAAATGGACCATTTATTGATTGTTTGAATCCAATAAAGGTCTGAATGTTTTATAAAAATATAGTAGTTTCTGATATTTTGAAATTATATTTTATACATGATTATTTTCCAAAATAATTTGTATATGAACAACCATATTACCCAGGTTGTAGAAGATGTATTTGGATAAAGGAAGCAATTGATTTATAAGAATTCACAAATAATTTTTGAAATGTGGGGACCTTATCTCTATGTGAACAAAATAATGGTGAAACCAGGTTGACCACATGATCAAGGTATGATGATATTTCATTTCGAATAGTTGTTCTAAATCCTGATAAAATGAAATAAAATAAATCAATATATATAATACTTCATGAATTAAGATGTTGAGGTCATTATGAGTTTGGTTTATAATTAGGCTTATAAGAAAAACATTGAGGTTAAAACACGTGTGTTCATTTTTGAGTTTTATAAAAAGGGAAAACCACCAATATGGGTTAGAACCTATTGTTTTTTGGAAAGTCTATAGGAATCAAACCCACAATTGAGGGAGACATGGGTGCATTTCCTTCCACTAGCCCATTTGAATTACATAGTTTTTTTTAACTTTTAATTTTAGTTAAATAAGTTGATGGAATAAGAATAATATAATTTTTTAAACTAATGTTTTATCCAATAGATATCCTTGGTATTGAAAATTGATTCAGGAATTATTTTATATATTTTATTTTATAAGACCTTAACTATTTAGGGAAAACTATATATTCATGGAAAATGTAATTATATGAGATTTTATTTGAGAGGTAATGGGTGAATTATATTTTGGAAGAATATATTATATTATTTTGGGATTTTGGTGATTTATTTTGTTTATGGAAATGTTAATAATTTCATGATTACTACTAGGGAATTTAATTATTTGTATGAGACATTAAGATTGATCAATTTTATTTATAGATAGGTTATAAAATATATCATCAAATATAATGTAATCAAATCCAGATAAATATTGGGTTTAAATATTAGTTTGGATTATTTTCAGGAATTTTATGGATATTTATTTATCAAATGGTCTTTTTAAATATTGGATATTACTATTGAATTTTAGAGATTAAAAGTATTTTTTTCTTCTTACAAAGGCATAATCATTTGAGGGAATTATCTGATTTTATCCGAACATCTTTGGTTTTGGTTAATATTTAATAATATGATGAATATATAATGAAACCTTTGTTGAATATGGGATCCTTTAGAATATGATTCTAGTTCTCTAGTTATGACCATGTAATCTTGAATACTCATTTTTTGGAGAAAATATGAGTCTGTGGTAAAAATTTATTTAAGGTTGATACAATAATTTACAAGTAATTGTGTTTCATTATGTTCATAGTAATTCTATTAAATAAATTACTCAACTTCATGAAAAGGATCTTAACACAAAAACATTATCCATTTACTTTTCCTACCATGAATTGAAATAATGTTTATCCCATCACAATGTTGTGGTTTTCTAATTGGTAATATTATCTGAATCATATTTTTTATCACTCTACATTAGAACTCAAAACATATTTTTTCATCTGAATCCATATTTTCCTCTATGTAATCCGAGTAGGTACTATATTGGGTGTATAAGGCCCCAGCCATAAACCTTACTTAATCTTGAGTAATTACAATATTACACATTGAGGATATTTTTAGGTTTAGAGTTTTAGGGGATTAGATCATGAAACTTTAATTACATTCCACATTTAAACAAAGTGGTTACATAAAAGACAGTATTCATTCTTCCCATCAACGGAAACATATTTAAAATAAAACATGGATTCTTTCTTGACACATCCTTGACACTATCATCACACCATGTACCTTTCCCTTGACCTGTGAAAAACATTTCAAAAAAACTTGGGATGAGCATAAAAAGCTCAGTAAGGGTTATAAAAAAATATGGAAAGGAAACATGAGTTCATATATACATAATAATGAAATCATACCTTTCCCATAAAACATAGGCACTTTAACATACATCATAAAATCATGAATAAATCATAGAAATCACAAGACATAAAAGGTAACTTGAGGCATTTATAACATTCTTATGTATGGAGTAACCCTCTTGGTTACATTTGGAATACCCACCACAGTGTATTCCCTAAATCTCTTCGGAGAAACCTTAAAGTTTCACTCCTTCGCATTACCAAATGCATTGGAGAGCTATATCGGGCTCACCCACCCTTAGTTTATCATGGAACCACTCGTCTTCATAATAATGCCCAAGAAGCTCAACATAATCGTATCACATAAAACATGCATAAAGGAAACATAACATTTACACCTTTCAATCACAAGTTATCAATACAACACATTCATATAAAAACATTATGAAAACCATTTTAAATACCAAAATAAAAGAAAAGTAAAACATGGTTTTTATTTTTCTTTTAAAAAGAAGGTATGTCTTGTAGAAGAAGTCGAAACTCAAATAATGGTCACGGAGGTGGAGAAGTCGTTGTTGCCGCATATGTATGACAAAAACATTCCCTTTTGTCATTTAGTAAAATGCTTCGTATAAAAAAGATTCCTTTTTGGATTAACGTAAAATTCAAAGGGGTTTATACACCGTATAAAATAAGGTTGTGTATAAAACAAAATTTTCCTCAATGAATGGAGATTGAGAAGAAGTCCCTTACCAAGACGGTATCCTTGGTTTAAGGATAAATCAATTACATAATTATGTGTGACAAATGAATACACCAAATATAAGTTGATATTAAGTGTAAAATAATCAAAAGTCATTCACACATATTCAATGGATGACATATTCAATAACTACATGTTGAACCCAAAGAAATCGAAATTGGGTTATAAAGTTCCCTTGACAGCCAAACGACGTCACATAAAAATGTGTTGATGAGAGATAAAAAATGGTATCTCATCACTTGGACATAAAATTTACATCAATAAGGATATATGAGAACATATCCCAACATAAAAATATGTAAATTAAAAGACCCAATAAAAGAAGTCTTTTAAAAAGAGGAGGGTGAAAGGTTCCCTTACCGACTTGGGTATCTTTCAAAACATACACCCCATGAAAGAAGGACAATACATCATTGATGTAAATACTCATAAAAGAAATTATATTACACAAATATTAGAATAGTGGGAAGTACATACACCACTCAAAGGAAATTGTGGAAAATCTAGCATAAATCTCACGGGAATAAAATTGAGATGAAAATTCCCTTACGAAAACTCGGTAGCCTAACGGCGCCACATAAAACTTATAGAAATGGATTGATGAGATCAAATAGGTAATATCATCATATTAACATAAATTTTATAGAAAGAGGCATATAAAAGAACATCCCCCAACATAACAATGAGGATCTTAAAGGAAGTGACATAAAGGAGAGTACTTAAAAAGAAAGAGAAAGGTTAGATCTCTTACGAAAATTCGGCAGCCTAACGGTGCCACTCAAAACTTCCAAAATATATTGATGAGAGAGAATAGGGTCTCTCATCACATGAACATAAAAATTACAGTAAGATTAATATAAAAGAACATCACAATAACAAGAAAGATGATATTTAAATGGAATGACATAAAAGAGTGTACTTAAAAAGAAAGAGAGGAGTAGGATCCATTACCTCGGGTCCGACTTGACTCGATTGTTCTTTAATCTCCTGAATAATAAACTTGAGATAATTTCTACTTCCTTAAGAACCATTTTCAAGTTAATTATTCCTTTTATATCACTTATTACCATGTCATGAACACTGTTATTATTTGCGTTAATAATGGTCGTTTTAACTATCATTGGTACTTAAGTCAACAAATAAACTCTTTATAATTACAAGTTGTTCATGTGGTAAAATATCCATTATATCCAGAATTTTATTCATGATGTAGATATCATAAATATCATATATATCTGGTATATAAATTCATTTATAATATTACATAACATTTAGAGTTAAGAAATGAAATGCACCGTTCATAGAGACGGTAAGCCGTACGTACGCATGAACACTACTTCCATTTCTATTTCATATTAAATGGAAATAAATCATAATGATACATAATATTATTTTAATTCCAGTATGGTATCATATATAATATCATTAAATATATCCTTTATATTTTCCAAATATGGTATAAACGAATCAAATCACTTTGAGGGGGCGGTAGTCCGCACTTCCTAAAATGAAGATATCGCGTATACCCATAATGGAAGCCATAATGGTATTCCATAAATGAAAAATACAGAAGCTTAAAGAAAACATAATCATATTATATATCATATATAAATATAGTGTCATATTTATGGCCACATTTTAAGGTGTTAAAAGAATGTTGAACAATCATCGTTTCGGGAGGCAGAAATTCACCATCAACAGAAACAATATGTTGTTTAACCATTAGATATAGGTGTGTGTAAGTGTAGCTCGAATCCTTCTTATAACAACATCCTAGTATATTTAAGATAATTGATTTGTTACAAAAGAAATGAATAAAAAGAGGTTAGGGGTTTGGAGAATCAAAATAAAACAAAAGGACTCAAGGGAAGACATTAACATAAAATCTGGTAACTCCCTTTGGTTTGAGCTCAAAGGCTTCCTTGGGAAGGATTCTGCCCAAAGTGAGGCTTCAAGGAGTTATAGAGGGATGTGGAGAGACAAAATGGGCAGGGTTTGCCGAACCAAAGGCTTTGGAAGTGTGGGTTAGGAGGTTGAGGTGGGGGCCTTTTATAAGAGGAGAGGAGGGGCACTCTTGGAAAGTAATGAAATTTTACTTTATTTTAGAATGAGTTTCGAATTTTATTGGTCCCAAATTTTTTTGTTTCGAGGATAAGGTGATAAGGGTTCTAAATCCACCCATACAATAGGTTTTGGAGATGTGTAGGTCTTATATTTTATATTATCATTCCATTTTATTTAAATCCTTTATTAATGAGGTAATCGCTGCATCATCATGATGTCATAAATAATTTAATAAATTTAATGTCTAAAAATCATAAAAAAAATATAATTATGTAGGAAATATTTTTAGATTTCTAATGAATTTTTATAGTCCAAAATATCATTTATGTAGACAAAATGAAAAATATTTTACTTAGGTGATACATTCTTTGTTACATTTAAAATTCTTTAAAAATAAAAAGATAAAAAGTCACTTTCTCACAAAAGTGATTCCATGGGGCCCCCAAGTTTGGCACAAGTCATCCCATGGTCGGACATGAGACAACCAGTAGCCTTAGGACACATTTTGTGGTCATTTTGTATTATTATGAGATTATTTTTTTATCTCTAACTACCCGATTTCTCATTAATCAAGATAATTAAAGATAATTACCGTCGTTACTATTCATAATGTCCAAAAACAAATGAGTCTTAATTACATAATTTGGACCTTATGATTCCAAATATTTAATCCATTTTACCAAATTCCAATCACATAATTTGCAATAATTAATTTAAAAAACTTCCCGTTGTCAAAACAAATAGCGGGTTTTTTAGAAACAATATTTATGAAAAGTTTTGCACTTGTTTATGCCCAATTAAAAAGTGAAATTAATCCCAATGACCATCATTATATTGCATGGTAAAAATATATTCTAATTACACTTTAAAAAAAATAAAAAGATAATGTAACCATATAATTAAATTATATGAAAAAACAGTTTTGATGTAAAATGCAGTATTTTTTACTATTCATTGAAAAATGAACATTGTCAGAAAAATACTGAAAATTAACCCAATGTAAATTTCAATTTCCCATTCCTAAATAATATGTTTATTTTGAAAAATATAGCTCATTAAATTGTCAAATATTTTATTTAAAAATGGTTTTCCATCAAAAGGGCAGTAAAACAATCTTTTAAAAATACTAGTGTATTCAATGCTTAAGATTGGATTCATTTGTATTTTATGCCTCTAAAATTTATTAGATAAAAGTAAAAACATTTAACAAACATATTTAATCATAAATTAGTTATTTATATTCATTCCAGTCAATACAACGGCTATGTGTAAACTGCCATTTAAAATAATATTATTTTATTATTAGAGTGCAATGTATGATTTCAAAGGAACTTGTTGTTGCATATTGGGTACACCATCGAGCATAGCGTTCCCTTTAAAGTAATATTAATATTTTATTCACAAACATGGATAAATGTGAAAATTTCATACTCTTTATTTACCTAGGGTGTTACAGGGTGACTTCTATACTAATCTTTCATTCTTTTAAAATAATTTTTATTAACCCTTTTTCAAATATGGGTTTGCAATAAAAGGTATTTCTGAAATTCATACCCAAGTTTCTGACCGAAAAATAAAATTATGGGAATGAAATTTATTAATGGGGGTGGAGGATTTAACATCTTGTGCTTTATGAAAGAAACAATATATTGAATAGAATACATGATATGATACATCGAGATTAAATAAACAACAAAATATTATTATTTAAATGTTACAATTATAAAATAACCACTGAAATAGATGGAATAATCATTATTAAATTAATTATGAAAATATATTTTATACATGTTTATATAATGATTCATTGTTTACCAAATTTCATATAAATGTAAATATAAATCCAATTGAATATATATATGTGTATTTACGAAAACCTATTTAAATGAAAATAATTTTTTATATAATATCATATCACCATTTTTATATTTTATTAATGAAATATAAATGCATTTTTTCCTTTATAATTCATCTTATATTATTTTTAAATAATATATAAGAAGAAAATAAATTTTAAGAAAAAAAGATTTATTAAAAAAAGATTTTTACCACTTTTTGATGGAGATTCCTTTTTTAAATATAGTTTTGAAATATTATATATTCTATTTAAGAAAATAACTTAATTATTTATAATGAAGATATAAAAATTTAATTTTTTTGAATTTTGGTATTTTTTGATAACGTTTATTTCCTAATGAATGGTGAAAAATAGTGCATTTTAATACAAAAATGACTTTTCATCTACTTTTTTAATATAGTAATATTGTACATTTTATTTTTTATAAAATTTAATTATATTTGGTTTTTTCAATTCAATTCAATGATAGTATATGTATGTAATTTAACATTTAACTTATTTATAAACACATACCAATCTTTTGATGTTTTTTTGTTTAAAAACCGATTTTCTTCTTTTGACAACAAGGTCACATTTTAAATTAATGAATTATATTTCTATATTTTTAATTATGAAAAATAGATTCTATATTTCTAATATACAGTAAAAATTATATAAATATGTTCCTTTAATTTGTTGATTATATGAATAGTAACATCATTAATTAATTTTATTTACCACGAATAAAAGGTAAATAAGGTAAATATGGGTAAGAATATATTATAACAATATGAAACTATCATAAGACTTGTCCTAGAATTATTTTATGAGTTATAAATGATAAATATAATCATTGTGATGATTTTTTGGCATTTTTAATCCACTTGGGTGTGATTATGACATTTATAAACATTAATTTAAAGCAAAGGAAAATATATTATCAATATATATCTTCTTACTAAAACAATTTTAATATGTTTTAATATAAATAATACCTTCAAATATTAATTTAATTAGAAATATTATACTATTAAACATATCATGGTATTTTATTTATTTATTTTAGACATTATATAAGTAAATTATTTTTATTTCACAATAATGATGTAGTGATTGCCATATTAACGAGGGAATCAAATAAATAATATTATAATTATTAAAATAAATATAATTTGGAATAATTTATGTAATATAAGATTTTTATAGGTTAATATGATATTCTAGTGGACTATTAAATGTTTTTTTAGTAGTTATCTCCTTGTTTAGAATTTATTTAATTAAAACAAAATTAATAGTCTAAAAATTCTCATAATTGTTGTTTAAAAAAATAGTGATTTATTAAATTATTTAAAATCCTAAAAATATTTTGAAATACTAAATTGGCTATGATAAGTTATAAAAGTTAATTATGTGTCCAATTAAGGGATATTTTCCTTATATAAGTAAACTTAATATCCTCTAAATGATTAAAATAATGTTACAACAATTAAAATTAAAAGGGAAAAAATTAGGGGAAAATGAGACGAGAAGTTTTAAAATAAACTCAATTCATATATAAAAGTTATTGTATATAGGGGTTTACTACTATAATCATATGTGATTATAAATATATTATTTTATATGCATTTATATTAAAAAACTAATTTACAATAATTTAAATTTTCAATACATTTCAAGGCGCCCCTCCCCTATCCTATAAAAAGGTACCCACTCTTCTCAAATACTCACACATCTAAATCCATTTGGTTAGGAAACAATTACCCATTTCTCATTCAGAACACCCCAAATCCATCTTTCATGCCATAATTTTGGCAGAAATGAAACATAAGAAGTCTATTTGTTGAATTCACAAGGATACACTTGAAGAAGTGGTACTTCTTTTACCGACTCTTTCAAAGTTCTTTTCACCTTATACTTATTTTCCAATGTTTTTTTCATACTAATGTAATTAATACTTAATATATTATAGTCTATGATATTTTTATGGTTATGGGATAACTGTATTCACCTTCTTCCTATCCTAAAAAATACAATATCACCATGCATGCATACGTATGACCTACTGTCTCCACGCAGTTGTGTAAACTGTTATCATATATTATTTTTTGTGGAAGATATAATAATGAATATAGAGGATTTAAAAAATTAATATGACTTCATAATGATTCTGTATAGTCAATACACCATCCAATTTTATACCACTAAACAATTAATTGAATTATATCGTTACACATGTGTACGTACACATTGTTATTTCCACGACGCGGTGAGATTCATTCTCCACATTATCTATTCAATAACGATTATAAATAAATATAGAAGCAAATTTAAATTATTAATAGTATATTAATTATATTATTATCATTCCATAAATAAGAATAATATTTATATTTTTTATAATTAGAAAAAAAATGGAAATCATTACTCATGTGTACGCACAAATTACAGTCTCTAGGATTGTAGCCTCTTTCAATTTTTCATATCCATATATAATGTGTGGATATAATGGTATAATTAATATATAAAAGTGATTATTATTTCATTAATATTATTCTATATATGATTTACATGTGTCCATATTTGACAAAAGGTTACATATTAACTCAAATAATTAACTAATATTTATAACCAGGTAATAAGTTATATAAATGTAACAGTAAACAAGAAAAGGGTTATGATTCATAGAGAAATTTAACTAATTTTATTATTTTGGAAAATAAATAACATAAAAGACAAGTCTAACTCAAGGTATAAGAAATTATAACTCAATATCTATTAGTTGAGTTAAATAACTATATCATTGGTTTTGTTCTTCAATTTATATATGTCAAATAACTATGATTTTCTTCACTGAATGTCCACTTTTGTTGGATATATTTATATTTTTAACAAATAATTATATCATTTACTTTTCCTTAATCTAATGCTTCGATATTTTTAACCGACTTCATCTCAATATCATTTTATTGAGGCATATTTTCAAAATATACACCACCTTCATTTATACAGTGTACATTCAAACCATTTTACTTTTAATTTCATTAATGAATTTTAAATTTGAATCTTTTCAAAATCATTAATTTTACTAAGTGTAAAAAGTAATGAATGTTTTACATATGTGGAGAGAATGAATTTTCTACCACTGTGACCATTATATAGTATTTGTCTTCCTCTACAATTTTTATTGTTTTTAAATGAAAAATAAATACTATATTCCCCTTTTTTAAGTTTTTATTGAAAATGATTTGCAGAGTTGATTTATTATTTCAATATCTTCAATTGATATATTTTGATTATGATGTGGAAATATTTTTTTACATTATTCTTCTTAATTTGTTATGACAATGTTACCATTCATGTGAATTTATTATATATATGGGTGGTTCTATTATACACTGAGTTGTGTGATCCTTTTTATATATCTTATGCATTGGGTAGTGATATGGAGTAAAACAAAAATGTTTCTACTATTTGATTAAGGGAATATATTGTGATGGGTTTTACAAATGTAACCATGAAGGTTACACCCTATGTAGCACTGATAACTACAATGAAAATATCATATAGATGCCAAAATTTATATATATGATTTATTATTTCTATGATGTTTTTAAGTATTCTTATGATATCATGGGTTTATAAATATTCAAGGAATAATGTTTTCTTTCCTAATTTTATATCCCTTACTGAGCATTTTTTTCTTATACAAAGTCCTTGAAATATTTTCCATAGGGTATATGGATGGGTAAAAGGATGGAAGAAATCAATATGAATTTTATGAATATTTTATCAGAAAAATTATGTTTTATTCTAAAATTTTTTAGATTATGAAAAAATCGATATTCAGTTAAAGTTTCTACATTGTAATTTTTGAGTTGTTATGTAGAAGTTGTGGCCTCATTCTCTAAAACACTAAACAGGAAATGATTATAAATGTGAAATAAATAAAATTCATGAATAAAACTTAAGATTAAATAATTTTTAAGGTATTTTCATTATAAAAGTCGTTAATTGGGAGTCATGAATTATGGTAATGGGTTTGTTGTCTCAAATTTAATTTATTTAGAAAGTTTTTATATTGTGAAGAATGAAATCTATAATATGATTTAATTAAATCCTAATGACTTTATTTTATCTTATTTATGTAATTATTGGTACATAAAAAGACATATCATGTCCTTTATATAAATGGGTATTGATTCAATGTATACAAACATTTTTGGGATTATTTTTATCTATAATAAATTTCATGAAACATGTTTGATATAGAGCCTTATAATTTCATTTATATAGTTTATTTTGGACCCTATTTCTTAAAATTCTAATAAATATTTTTAATTTAGTTATATTTTAATATCTACTTCTAGGTATCCCCCTCATTTTATTTTTATTTATATGTTACCATTACTATAAGGGTTTCTGTTTTCCATCTCAATTTTGAATTGAATTTGTTATTGATAATACCAATAGGGAATTTATATGATCATTGTTTATAGAATATCCCTATATTTTTTTCATCCAATGTTTTTGATTTGGGTTTCCTATATATCTTTATTGTTTTATTTTCAACAAATGATAATTTATTACACATTGTTAGAAAACTAACCCCACCTCTTATTTTTGTTTGGAATCCATTTTCATACATAAAAATTTTCTTTCGATGATTTTGGAAATGTCATTATAGGGGAACAAAAAATTTATATACTTCCTTTTATACTGTATTGAATTTCAATATATAAATAAATAAATTATTACCATTTAATGTATTGGTTGTTTTCATCATATTGGGATAACATTCAATTTTTATTATTTTAGTGTGAACGATTTTTTTTTATATTTTGTATCTTTTGATGAACAATCTATTATAATAATTACTTTTTTATAATGTAAATTATAATCCTATATATATGTTAAAATATTTCATTTAAAAATAAATATTTTTAAATTTTCATAGATAATCCATGTATCCAATGTGATTATAATAATGATATTAAAATATTGTTTATCCTACAAAAATATGTTTCTATCTATTGTATGTTAGATGGTAGATATTTATAAAATGTTACAAAATATCCATTTTCACATAAATCAATTATGAAATGTTATTTTATATAAGTTATACACAACAATTATTTCCTTGAAAATCATTTACAAAGAATAGGCATAGCATTTCATCCAATCCCACCCCTTAATGATTACCATATTTTCTAGATCTTTGATTAAGGGGTCTTCCCCTTGATTTAATACATTGATTTACAGGGGAAACTGGTGAATTAAATATATTACCTTTATCTATATGATGTGAATACACTAGTACAAAAACCATATTCAACGTCACCTTTTTTCACATTGTTTTTCTAGAACTGACGTTCTAATATCAAAAAAATGATTTTTCACATCGATTATTATATAACCGACATGAAAATACATTTTTTCTTATTTTTTAAATGGGTTCTATAATACCAAACATGAATAATCCATTTTATCTGATTTTTCATGTCAATTATATAATAAGTAACGTGAAAAATCTATTTTTTTGTCCTTTGCATGTCGATTCTAAATAATTGATGTGAGAAATCAATTTTCAAGCCTTTTTTAAATTAGTTATATAATAATCGATGTTAAAAGGTACTTTTTATATTGTTAATTTAATAAATCATATGAAAAATGTTTACAATCATTTAGTTCATTTCCCAAGTTTTGATTTGAAAGGTCATAGAGCTATAATGGAGTTACGGATTAAAAGTTATGGCCTTCATAAGTTGATCATCTATAAATAATGTCTTAGGGAAGGTAATATTTTGAAGGCCATAACTTTTAATATGTCACTCTGTTTGAGCTCCATGAACATTAAAATTGAATATTAGGAAATAAGATAAATTTTTGTAAACTTCTTTCACATCGGTTATTAAATAACATATGTTAAAAATACATTTTTACATCATTTATTAAATAAACAATGTGAAAAAGTCATGAATATTTATTTTTCACATCAGTTTTTTTATAAACGATGTGAAAAAGTGATGAATATTGGTTTTTTAATTCAGTTTTATAAGAACCAATGTGAAAAATAAATAAGCTTTTTTATATATTTTCATGACGATTATCATAAAACTGACGTGAAAATTAATTTTAATATCCCGCTAAAGCAAAATTCCAATTTTTTACACCGCGACATCAAATTTTCCAATTACCGCCTTAACTTTTTAATATCACATTTTATTTTATCAACAAATTTTATGTTTTCATTATACACATATCTAAATTTAATGATCATTTCATTCAACCATTATCATTCACCCAACTCGACTAGTTTATTCTTCTACGAGAATCAATTAGTTATTCTTTCTCCGATATCATTAATGTATATTTAATCATTTATCCATGATTAATGTCATTTATGATTTATTTTCATAATTGAAACCATTATCATTCCACCAAACCAACTTGTTTTATCTCCCACATAAATCCACTATTTCTCCTTTTCGTGATCTCATCCAGGTATTTGTAATTATTTTTCGATGAATTATATTTTTTATTAGTAGTTTTCTTAATTTATATATCATTAAAAGATTATTATTTTATTATAATGATGGATAATGCTTTATATTATGGTAAAAATAAAAATCCTCCTTCGAATTCAAAAATTACATCAAAGATGATGTTATGGTTGGATCATTCGATCTTTCCCTAAAAAACATATATTTCAAACATTTGATGGTCATAAATTTTGATCTGTAATTCCAATTGAGTTCTAAGACCTATCAAATCAAATATTAGGAAATTATATACAAGATAGTAAACATTTTTTATATCGGTTATTAAAAATGATGTTAAAATGAATTTTAATGCCTGTTTTTAAATAACCGACTTATAAAATGACTTTTAACGTCAGGTTTTTTAAAAAATGATGTAAAAATATCTTTTTACGCCATTTCCTAAAGGTATTTCACATTAGTTTTTTAAAAACTAATCTTAAAAACCATAAAAACCCTTTTTAACATTGTTTATTAAATAACTGACATAAAAATCATATTTTTATGTTGCTCGCAATGATGTTGCCTCAAAACGGACCTTTAAAAGAAAAAAAACAAACATAAAAAAACAATTTTGTACTAGTGATACCAAATGTTTTGTTTCATTTTTGAATCCTATATTGAAATTATGTATGACATGATACCTATTTTTATTCCATGGGTTTATCATATTTATTTACCAATGGTTATTTAAATAATATCATTTGAATTAGATATGAATAAAATTTTATTTACATCATTTCTTAATGATACGGTGAAGATTTTTTTTGTTACACACATATAAAATATTCATGTAATGTGCGGAACATTAAAGACTAATAGTAATCTAATGAATTGGTTAATTAACATATATATATTGATGAAATATTCTTGAAACCTTGGAATCATATTCATTTAAAAAATCATAATTAATCACATTAGTGATAAGATTGTTACAAAATGTATTATGTTATTTTCACAACTCACTGATGTCGTGTTCCTTTATTAACTAGTACCTTATTCTGAATGATTATTTTGATGAATCCTAGATAATAAAACATGTTTTTTTGTAAGTGATTTACCTATCACTTGTTTTTTGATAATTATATTATCATAATAACATAGTAATATTATTTTTACATGTGATATTTGATATTGTTACTTACTTTTACCCTTACTAATAAATTGAGTAGACCAGTTTCTTATGTTTCTATTTACCACGGTTTTTTAAGTTAATTTAAACACATAATGTTTTTAGATGATTATATTAGGTAGATATTATTTGATAGATGTTAAAGAAGATGTATTGATTGAATTTTTTATATAATAGAAAAATTTACATTTCTTTTAAATATATGGATTTTGTTAGTTAATGATTACGGCTAATTATAAAACCCTGATCTGAGTCACCATATTCAAGATAGATTTCCACTTGTAAAATTTCATTCCTACCCATATGTAATGGGATACTAACTATTAGTGAGGTATAAAAAGGTTTTGTGGATATAATATACCCTCAATAACAATATACATGCATCAAATATATTTTAAAGGACAAATAATAATACTTGATAAGTTCATAACATATGATGAAACAATATATTGAATGAGTATAACATATAAAGAGTCAATCATGATAATTGAAAATATGCCCATTTTTCTATATAAATGCCATGAATAATGAATAAAGAGATAAAAAAAGAACTATTTTAATAATATAATGTTTTTCCTAGAATGACTTAAATCTCCCTGGTTCATTCCTGCTCAACTACTCGACACATGGCCCTTTCCCTTCTTTTTATCCTTGAGTGTGATGTATGGATATGCACTAGGGTTCTCATGATGTGTGTGGGTATAAACCTATATGTAAACAAAAAATCATCTGCATAATTTAATTGTTATATAAAAGTGTATTCCATGAAAATATATAGTTCTGGTTTCAAAAAAAATCAATTTCTGAGTCATTTAGTGCAAACAATTTGGCCTTGAATCCTAGATCTAGTTTCTTTGGTTCCATACTTAAATGTATTTCACAAATAGTCCTCAGTTAACTAAATATTTCAATGTGGTCCCTATAAAATATATAATTACTATTTTGATCAATTACATAAACACATTACCCCAATAAGAAACATACAACACCCATCAATTATCATTACGTAGTGTCTACGTGTTAACTAATTTCAAAGCTTTGGGGTTTTGAGATTCGCCATATATTAACCAAATATAAACTATGGGTACCTCCACATCCACATGTATTTACCTCATATCCTTCTCAGTGGCATGCCACACTACCCCAAGTCATCCCTAGAGGAGAAATAAAAACCATTCCACTACAACAGTGGCACTCCCCACAAAGGGGACAACTAGATTACAAACGACAATCACATACCATGATTCCAGTATAAAGACATCATTCATGCATCCAAACACAATTCATGAAATAGGAAGAAAATAACGTGACATATAAAACAAGGTATCATGGGGTATACCCACACACACATGTGATTAATTTCATGAAAGGGTATCACTGGCTACACATATACCCACATATATGTCACACCATAAAATTTAATAAAATGGTGGTAAATGTTATAAACAACCTACGTCTGGAGTGTCAACTTACAAATCCAATAATTTCCTGTTGGATCATGTCCACATATCATTGATCCCAAAATTCATATTGAAATCATGACATGGGGATTATAGAATCTATTTCCATGAATTAAAAAACAATAATTTCAAGAATTAAATTAGGCTTACCAAATGAGATGGAATATCACCATTTTTTCTAAAATTACTCACGAGAGAGAGGTAGAACCCAATAGATCTTGGACCAAATCCTATTTAGAAGGGGTGTAGACACATCTTAGATCCACATGAGGGTGATTAAAGGTGTATCACATTTAAATGGTTCAAGAGGATGAGAAAAAATTACAACCAAGGGAGTATTAAATTATTTTTTTATAAGAATCTTAGAAGCCTTCACTATGGAATGGTGAACTCCCAAAATATTTTTGGAAATTTTTTTAGGCCTCATCAAATTATAAAGGATTTGAATATAGAGATCAAATTATGAAACTAACCTTGCAGATCCTCCATCATGTATTATTTTATAGCGTATCACCAAAACCCGATCTGTTTTATCCCCACCACATTCAACACTTTAATGTGGTGAGCTCTAGGATACCTGTTTCTGACAATATGACACATCAAGAACCACATGAAACCTGAATTGAAAAAAATGGTTTCCTTATCTATTTCCCTACCACATTTTCCTATTTCTAACATCCCATATAAAAAATATAAAATCACTTGAAAAAACACTACACTCATCCTAGTGCACTATATAGAAAAATATAAAATAACACATTCATTCTCCAAGCACCAAAGACCCTACAACATTCCCTATGATATCACCTCCATAAAACATTGACATGGTCAGAACCATAATTATAACCATGATGTTTGGACCTCAATAATGTCATGAAACTTTACGAACTACTATAAATCCACCAATTCCCAGATTCTAAAATACCAATAACCAACAACACCACACAAATTATGAAAAAAATTTACCAATATTTACTAAATCTATGGTGAAATGTACCATGAATCTTATAGACATTAGAAATCTCCCCGTCTAAGAACATATGATCCCTATGATTTTACCTCTATGTATTTCTTTAACAACACATCCCATTTGTTAAAAACATTTGATTCTAACTGACAACATTCCTCTTGGATATTGTTCTTTTAAAACTAATCCCAAATGACTCGGGATAAACATCCTTCATAGAAACATATCAATTTTTTATATGATATAAATTTGGAAATCCATGAATGATACATTTGGATAATAATAAAATTCTTTTTTATCAACCATATGTGTAGGATTAGGTTAATACTTTTAATATCAAGACACATAGAACACATTTTCCATACCTTGATATCTAGGGGAAAGACCCAATCTACTGGCCACCATCCAAAATCACATGGAGACTTTGTTTAGTTCCACAAACTAAAGTGTTATCATTCAATACATACATTATATTCTATTACCCAACCAATGTGATACCTGAAGAATACATGATCAACCATAGTAAACTATTAAGGTGATTTCCCTCTTTCAAAATACAAATGATGAATCAGTAATATAGTCTACAAATACCACTGTAACAACTTCATCAATATTGAGTTATCGTACAAAAATATTATCCCATGGATAGAAGAATCACTACTAGATTCTATTTTATAAGTGAATGAAAATGATGACCATAGATTGAGTCAAACATAGTCATATTTATATATGAATGAAAATTATTGTTATATGAAAACACTACCATGTAAATTTGATCACACCTTATGTATAAAAATTTATAATTCATTCCTTGAGTGAATCCCCTAAAATCTAGATAATCCTTTAAAACTATGTAATAGACTATTGGGGATACTCTATGATCAAAATTCAAATAAGTACTTATTACCTTTTGTAAACCCTTCCAAAAATTGTATATAAAATAATCATCTAGATTATATACTATTCTAGTAGGAACTCAATACAATATCAGTACCTACTAAAAATAGATACATCCTAAGTAAAACATCGAATAAATCTATTGAATTATGATGATATGTGCCACCTTCATAAACAGGTTGATAATAACCTATGAAGCATCTTAACCTATCCCTGAGATAGGAATCCCTATGAAAAATTTCTATAAACAATGAATCCCACATCCACATGGAAAAGGTATGTTTATAATGTAATATACCTTATAATTTATGCTAGACCTTTTTAATTTTATAGGCTAGACAACTAGATAAGAGACCTGAAGTGTACCTCTTCATTTGCGATAACTGGAAATGTGACCTAATATCCAGGAAAGTATTAGTTAATATGGGGTGCACTACCGAATGTGATGCCTGAATGTCTCTCATCATCAATTTAGTTATTGTTTTAGAACTGTTATCCTATATTCCTGATATATTACATCATTTAAATCCAAAGGCCATCATGGAAATAGTTTTCTTTCACTATAATGATTCTTATATCATCTAACATTTTAGATTATCATTATTGTTCACATTTACATGATCTAAAAAGAAATAAGTAATTACTGAGGGAGAATATTTATTCAACCCTTGATACCCAGATACATAAACATACCAATCTACTAAAAAAATAATTAACTTCTCTTATTCATGAAGTGCTCTCTCTCTAAGATACAACATCTTTCTACTAATAAAATCTACAAAAATATACCCTTCCCTTAGAGAATATTCCCTATTATTGTCTAAAACATGTATGTACTCAATCCAATTTCTATATAGAATATTCATGTAATTATGAGATAAGATATTACTTATGTTCTTTTTTAGGTATAATTGAAAAATATCTCATAAAAATCATAATATATTGAACACATCAAGTATTGAATCACAGTAGATAAATCAGTGACATTATTAGAGAAATTTTCTGCCACTAGGTTGTTGATGAAAAAAACATAAGTAACTACCTAATTCATTTTCATTAAAGATAACCCATTGAAAAAACCAAGACAATCACATGAAATTTTTATAACTGATCCTAAGTGTGGGGAAAAAAATTATTCAAGTAGGTTTCAACCTACTCTTTGTCTTTTGGAAGGCCTCCTCAGACATGTTTTCCAAATAAAACTATACTCCATTTTTGTTAGACAATTCATTGATATTACTATGAAGGGGAATTAATCAATGAATCACATATTGTTTCCTTCCAGTCTATAAAACTTTGAATCTTAAAAAATTTTAATTTCCTTTTCCAATACATATTTTCCTCTACATTCTCTAATGAATAGATATTGTAGACAATGAAATCACATGTCCCGCTAAACGATCCTCTTGAATCTAAATTTTAAACTTCAAAAGTATTAATTTAATTTGATTCAAATGAATTTTACTTAACCCGATATCATGGTGACTAAAGATCACCTCTATGCTTCATTGATAAATCAATATATCATTAATTAATGCAATGAAGAAGGAGTCTATGTATGGATTAGTGAATCTATTAATGATATAAATTTATACTTTTGAATAAATTTTAACCCAATAGGTATTACAAGATACACATAGAACCCATAAATTCTCTTAAATGATGTCTTCAATATGATTACTTCTTTGAAAAAAAACTAGTGGTAGACTTAATAGTAGTAAATCTAGGAGAACCACCAGAATCCAATCAACAAATCCAACAGATCAAGAATTCTTAGAAATGGATACATGTTATTTATTGTGACATGATTTATCTCATATTATTTGTGTATATATTAAAGAAACGTTAATAATTTTATTATCAAAACTGTTGAACTCTATAGATAAGTTATCGGTCAAATAAATTCATTTTCATAAAAATACCCATGATTCATGTTTAGTTCATTAAACTCAATTACTAACAAAATACAACTAAGAATAACTATTGGACACACTTATGGTATGAATTTAATCTCAAAATCAATCCCCCATATTAGAGTATACATAAGTAATTCACCTAGAAAAATATATGGATAAATATCTATTGTAAGTGGAATAGTGGAAAATATGGTTTCCTAATATTCTACAGAAACCATACTCTCCACCTAAGATATAATATCTTATACTTTTTTGTGTTTCTCCCTCTCTTACAACTCCTAAGTACCATTCATTATAAAATTCATTATTTTATACCATATGATGTGTAGAAGTTACACATCTTTACTAATAATCTTTGTGATCTTCAAAACTAGTTAAATAATCCCTAAAAAATCACATTAAAGATAGTCATATATAATATAAGGAAATCACATGGATGTCCATTTATAAAAAACACCATAGGACACTCTAAACACCTCTATGGATTATCCGACATCATCCCCAATGGTGTATTTAGATATATGAATTATATATAGAAAATGGGATGTAATTATTATCCAACAACAACTTAAGGATTATTAAATGAATGGGAAGGTCCTATATCCATTAAAGTAGTACAAAGTTTATATGTAATCAAAACTATACAAAAATAGTTAACTATACATATAAACCAATGGTCTGATATTTATATAATGAACAATAAATTCTTGAATCACACCCCCGACCCTACCCCCATGTATAATGAATCACAGTTTCTATAGGATCCTTCTGAGTATACATCTACTATTGAGGTCCCCTAACCACTCCCCGGGTTGAATTCCAAGATTTAAATTATTATTAATTTACATAATAACATTAGAGATGACCCATCCTAAAACAAAGATGTAAATATTTAGAATTATTGGGGAAGAACATTAGAAAATTCTATTTCCATCAATCAAA
Source organism: Viscum album (assembly GCA_963277665.1). Lineage (NCBI taxonomy): Eukaryota > Viridiplantae > Streptophyta > Magnoliopsida > Santalales > Viscaceae > Viscum > Viscum album. The sequence goes on from OY728139.1 coordinate 1,179,144,640, forward strand.
TTATTTTTGACATAAACCTGGTACATTACAGTAGCTGAATAACCTCTCCTCCACTTCAGATTCCAATTTTCTCCTTTGATAAATGTTTTCTATTTCCCCTTCTTATCACCAAAAATGGATAAATTTTTTTATTGGGATGCCCACCCCTTAGTGCACCAATGATTAGAGTAAATGTCGATATATAATATCCCATATAGTTATCTACAGTAAGCTCTTTTAGAATAACTTGTGGACATAAATTTTGGTTAAATTTCTGGACATGGTTCCCCAATTCACGGTGGGGTCCAATCTCAATCATTTGGGACATATATAATACATTATAATAAAATTTAATTAGAAATAATATTAACTCCATAAAATAGTTTAAATAAATAGATGAAAACATCATCCCATTATGAACTATATAAACTAATGAGCATTATCATGATTTTGTGTATTATGTAAAAATACATCTAATAAGAAGTACTTGATGGTATTAAAACATAGGCCCTGCCATATCATTTTGGATCATGATGTTACACCATTAACCTATTCTATCTCTATATTATATTTATATCTAATGTAAGTATGACTTTTCTAGGGGCTACTCTATATCGAATATTTTATCAACAATGTACATCCAATCCTCAGTAACATGGGGGGTCTCCATTACACTAAAAGTATAGGAAACAATAATATAGATTACTAACAAATAATTAATTGTAATAGGTATAAACTTGGGATCTCCAAAAACCATAATAGTTAATGGATTAAAGAACTGATCTAGAAAGGATTCCTCTACAGGGACCACATTAGAGACTAAAGGATATTTTTCAGCTATATCCTATTATACATTTGGAGTCACTAGAGTATTAAAATCTATTTTATGTGTATTTTTAACAACTTCCATAGTTGGTACCCCAATACAATTATGAGGATACAATTTCATAAATACTACAAAAATTCAATGTATACCCATTGTAGCCTAAATTTCTACAACACTAAATCAATTAATGGACACATAAATAAGAACCACCTCACACATGCACATCTAAATAGGATACATGTGTTTATAAAAATGAAATCCTAACATAAAATCAGGTCTTAGATACAAAAATATTAGTCACCATTATACCTATATATAAAAAGGTATAAAATTATATTGTTTAAATAATTAAAAAATAAACCAAAAGTCATCACATAAGAACACAAAACATATTGATAATTAATGTTATTTAATTAAACTACTATGTATGTCTAGAAAAATGAATATGACATAAGAACCAACATTACTATATATGATTCAAGAATGCATGGAAGTCACATAAATTGTTATATTATAATAATAGTCAGGATTAATATAAAACATATACATAAGAGCTAACAATATCAATACCATCATAGGTAAATCAGAGGCCCATTACACATGATCATTTCAGGAACATGTATGACAAACATATATGTCTCCCATAGAATAAATATAAATAATATAATTAGAAAAACATAGTTAAGAGCTCCAATAGAAAATAATTAAAACATATACTCTTTGATAACACTTTGTATTACCCCGACCCAAGTCATTGGATCCTTTTCATAGTTCTATGTGACCTCTTTTATTCATCTCCATACAAAAGATGATCAAAAATTTAAAATATATATAAAGGTGTTGTGGGATGTTTATAACCTTATTAAAAATATACTTCTGTTATAAAATTCATTAATAAAAAATATAAAATCAAAAAAAATCATCATATAAAATGAAAAAATAAAACATGGCATATCAATATCACATATTATAAGTCGTACAATATAAGGCTACTGATCCCCATGTTTTCTAGAGCAATAAAAAAAACAAATTAAATAATAAAGAACTATGGAAACAATCTAGAGGATATCATAGAATGGACCACACCACCCAAGATCCTCCTATATTTCTACCTGAATTAAGGATCATGCCCTTTGCTAGATCCCCATTCATCTAGTCTACACACACATAATGGTGCATGTTAAGGGTTTCAGAATAAACACAGTATGAAAATAAAAATTCATCCTTAAAATTTGGGAAATAATATGTAAAACTTAATTCCAAGTCATTAAGGTTTATTCATAAATAATTATTCATATGTTGAGTACTCATTCACTATCTTAGATCCCATGAACCATAACAGTACCTACATTGACTCAATTCAAGAAAGTATGACCAAAGTATTCATTTCATTACTAAATATTTCCATATGGACCACACGATGATTCAAATTAATCTTTCATGTTTTTACATGCTCATGTTCCAAAATTTGGAAATAGACCACCCACCTTAAAGGTTTGACCATAATGTACATATTCCATCCCATTTTATGAATATGTGGTAAGAAACACGAACACATATCGACCAAATATTAGTTCTAGGGATACCCAAATATTCATGTGTCTACTAAAAATCCTACTATATGGAATTATAAACCATAAAAAGAAATTTATGGTGATGAAATAATAACATTCCAACTATAAAAGAGAAACTAACCCCATATGTGGATAACTAGTCAAGCTAGACAAACTCGGTAGCTTTAGTATAAATGGACAATCCATTCATTCATAAAGACACAAGATAGAATATAATAATTAATAAAAACAAATATCATAAGGTCTCACTAGCGAGACACCCCCCAATATGTAAATCATATTATGAAAGGGTATTATTTGCTATACACACACCCACATGTATATCATGTAATATAGTTTCATTCAAAGGTACTAAATTTTATATACATCTTACCTAAAGAATATCAATTCCAAAAATCATGAACATAAAACCATATCATACAATCACACAAATGATCACACAAATCATCACATTATCAACACATGTGGAATCCAAAATCTTGTACCACGAACAAGAACTTGATATTAACTATATCCTATAGTAAAAGTGATGTTTTAATGGTTCATGATATTGTTGATTGTGATCTATAATACCCTAACTAAACCTTCACCATTTAATCCATAATAAAAATATATCCATAACTCAAGACATTCCCCCTCTAAATAACTTAGTACAATATAATGAGATCTATGTTGTACGTTTCCTACAGTAAGACTCGCGTAGATGCACATCTAGACCACTTTACTCAAAATAGCTTCTCCATCCATTTCCTCCACATCATTTTTCAAAGGGGTAACCCTAAGGAAAATGACTAATATTATGGGTATAACATAAATATTTCTCTCCATGATGCAATCGAGCTCCAAATTTTCAACACCATAGCCTATCTCAAAACACCCATGTCTCTGACAACTTCCCCTTATTGAAGCCTCAAATGGAGACTCAAAATGGATATCTCAAATCCCACTACCATGGTGTGAAAACACTAAAAAGGAAAAAACTAATTTTTAACCTCCACGTTCTCAAAAATCTAGAGTTCAAAACCCTGAACCCCTATAACAGTTATCAAATACTGTATATAAGTCATCCTTAACTCACCTGAACTAAAGCACAAAATTCAAGATGTTTGAGGAAATTAAAATATTTCAATAAAACTATAAAACCTAAATTATGATGGGAACATATTATAATGAAAAACATTCATTTATTCATGAAATTATGTGAATGGAACTTCAATGAGGCATCAAAGTTAGTATTTGAGTAAGGTTGAGATAAATATATAGATTATGATGATATTTGTTGATAATGTAAATGTCATCATGGGGTAATAAATTTAGATTGAATATAATATCCAAGGTGTAGATAAAATTTTAGTTTAATTGATGTTATAGAGACACAAGACTAACATACATTCATATCACATAATTTTGGATGAATAATCAGTACCTTACAAAATAGAAACATGTCAGAGGTCTATAATAGTTTAATTTGTTTAAAAAATTGGAAACAAAATATTCTATCCTTGTGAAATATATTCAACATATCCCATAAAGATATCAACCATTACTAGTTATACCTAAAAAATTTCATCATATCTTAGGGAATGAAATAAATTAGAGAGGGGTGAGCTCAGATGATCAATATAGTTAAATAACAAAAATGCATAAGAAAAAATGGAAAAAAGGTATAGAACATGATCGTAATATTTGAATACTATACCCTTCATATTAGAGATCATAATAAAGATTTATTGTTCATAAGACCTGGATCATAAGATAAGTAAGAGAAAAAATCATTAAATCATAACATTGTATTATGAAATAGAATTTTTGGCATTCACACTTGTTTATAACATTGTGAATATGTATAATTAGAAATAAGATCAGTCATTATGTTACGGTCATGAAATCAAGCCCCTCATGAAATTATGGACGTGAAACGAGGTCTATGAATAATATTTTGAACTTGTAATAAGGTTCATGAATAAACTTATGGACATGATACTAGGAACATGAAAAACTTATTGAACTTGTAATAAGGTTCACACATAACATTGTAAACATCTAATAAGGTTCACACAAAAACTGATGGACTTGAAACCTGGTCCATAAAAATTATGAATATGTAATAAGGTTGAATTATAACATTGTGAACATGTAATCATGTTTACATATAAATATATGGGCATGTAAAAAGATCCATGAATAAAATTGTGAACATTTATTAAAGTTCATATATAATATTTATAATCATGAGTCATTGATCATTAACAAATTCATTCGAGATAGATAATAGTCCCACACATCAAATAATTAAAACATATATACATTTGAAAAAAATTAATCAAATCCTAAACCATGAAATGAGATGGGTTTTATAAATATCAAATCATATCCCATGAAATTAAATTGGTATCATTATCAATTCCTCACAGCATAACCTATGGAAAATAAATTGGTTTCGTAACCATATCATCAAAGCATAACCAGTGAAAATTAGTGGGTTTTATAAACATATCACTCTTAAAAGAGAAATGGGTTTCACAAACATATAACACATTAAATATATATGTTCTTTATAAAAATAATTCCATCAAAAAATAAACCATTCATCAAAGTATATGTGTGTAACCATTAAACCATTTCATATAAGGGAATGATTATAATCGATAGAAGTTATATTTAATGGAAAATAACTTGGAAATATTTTTTGAAAACATTTCTTGTGGAAAATATACTTTATAATTTTAAAAAAATTATTTAGAACATAAAAACATTTGGAAAACCGTTTTCATGAAATTAAACCTAAAACATTTAAAGAAGTATTTGTATACATATTTGAAATATTTTTCATTGAGAACATATAAAGAGACCATCAAATTTTTTTGAATACCTTATATAGGATAATAATTTGAAACCATATAAGTAATTCATGAAATTAATTTGAAAACCATTTGGCAGGAAAACTTATAAAGAATCATGGAAGCATTTTGAAACCCATTTTCCTTGATAGATTCTTTTAAAACATAAGAATATTTGAAACGTTTAGAAACACATTTCATTGAAAATTACATTTAAGGAAAATTCATAAAAATTGAACTATTAAACATGGAATGGATGCTTCAAAAAAATTATTGAGGGTAAATCCTTACATGATATACACGTTAATAATAAAATTTATTTTTTATAAAAAAAGGTTTGAAAAATTACTTGTTTGGAAAGAAGACTCCCCACATGTTAACATTTAACCATACCCCCATGTAAAAAAATGAAATTACATGATGCATAAAATATCATAAAAAATAATTATATTCATGATATAACATGTAAAATTGAATTATATACACCTCCAAAATTTATTTTGGTGCATAATTACACATGAGCCTTAAATAATCCAAATTTAAACTACATTGTTTTTCCAATTTGGTGTGTTTTGAAACATAAACCCCATTAAATAAAGATAATAAATTGGATATGTAAATACAAGTAATCATATTTATATATTACATATAATTCATTATTGTAAAATACATACACCACCGAAAATAAGTGAGTGGTGAATAAAGCATGTATCTCACAGAAATAAATGTGGGATTAAATTCCCTTTCCTTATGTCTTGACTCTCTTTGTACTCATATAAGATAAATTTAAAATATAAATAGGATTATTATAAATATTTTAATGAAAAATATTATTTCTTATAAATCCATATATAACTTTATTTTGTCTTTATATTACTTTCTTGTTAAAAATTCATTGTTATGGTTTCAATTTGGGTAATATTCGCATTTTTTCGCACGTGTCCTAATTTGCTACATCTTTGGTCCTTATACTTATCTAACGATTTCAAGATATGAAATCATAAATTAATTATAATAAATATTAATTATATTAATATTATAAAAATATGTATAATTTTTATGTATTAAATGGAATACACATTTTATAGAGACGGTAAGTCATACATACACCATAACGCTATTTCCTTTGAATTGTCATGTCGAAAAAAAGAATGATAAGATCTATATGTATATATATATTTATATATGTAATTAGAAAATTAGAATTATTATATATTAGATATATCATTTATATTCACATACCCAATACTTAATAAATTACATGAATTGTATGAACGAACCACAACACCATGAGGGGGAGGTAGTACACATTTTCTAAAAAAAATATTATCATATTAACACAAAATGGAAGGTATTAAAACATGTGTTGTAAAATAATTAATGAAGATTAAATAAATAATAAATATATTATATGTCATATACAATTATATTTTCCATCATAACATCTACCATGAGAGGTGGTAAATGAAATATGAACAATCATTATTTAGTGAGGCAGTAGTTTGCAATACCAATAAAACTTATGTTCCTTTCCTATTAGATGAAGGTTAATACATCTGTATATAGTACCCAAGGAATAAAAAAACTATTTTATAGAGGATAATTGTTTTTATATAATAAAGCAATATAGAGAGTGGTGGGGTAGGGTATGAAACTAAAAGAATGAGCTTTAGAGAATATGTTACCTATAAATCAGGAAAATCCATTTGTTTTCTACCAAAAGGATTCATTGAATTTATTTCCTTCCAATGGTAGTCCTCTAGAAAAAACATTGGGGATTTGGTAATTGGATTTCATAGATATTTGTAGACACTAATTGGTTTTATAGGTGTGAAGAAGAGGGAGTGGTTGTGTCATTTTACTGGGAAAGGAAAGGCCACACTTGGATTCTTTTGAAAGAAGTTAGGTGTACCCATGTTTTCACCAATAAAAAGTCTTGAAAATAATAAAAACTAAATAATGGATGTTTAATGGATGAAGGTTCGAAGGAAAATGGTTTCTGAAAAATTATCTAGTTTGTTTCTAGTATTAAATATAATATTTTTTACATTGTTAACTTGATTTTTCTCTTAAGTGTTGTTATTAATTTTAATCTCTTTCACTATTCTTTTCTTTCAAAAAATGTTGTACTTATTATAAATTATAAATTATGGTTATTCCAAATATTTCATAAAAGATTCCAAATTATTTACAAAAATTTGGTAGAAATTAATTTAAAATTAATTCCACTGACGAGATGACACTTTGGATTTTTAAACTAAAAACACCAATAGTTTTGCTAAGTTTTTATACTAAATTTCAATGTGAAATTGATAAAAAATACATAAATTGGATTAAATAGTTATCGTTTTTAAATAATTTTACAATGAAACCAATTTTCTAAAAAAATTATCTTTATAAATAAGTTATATTAAAATCAGTTTTGGATTAAAATATGTTATTTTTCACTATTCATCCAAAAATGATGTTTCATAGAAAAATCACAAATTATCCCCCTTTGATATTTATCACATTATTAATTAAAAAATAATTATTATTTTATCAAAATAAATTTTTATATGTTTCTAAAATTATTTTTACTATTGTTTAAAAGGACATTATTTGAGATAATAATAACTTTAAACATATAAAAACATTACTAAAAATTATGTATTTCATAATTAGTATATTTTATATATTTAAAACTATTGTAAAATTTCTTATACATGAATTATTTTAAATATATTTTCATTTAATTTATATTATTGCTCTTTTTTAGGGGTTTACCATGCATTATTTGAATAAATAGTGGGTTTTCAAGATTTGGGCCCTACCGTGAGCCCATTTCCAAATTTGAAAAAAAAACTCGTTAATAACTATTTAAAATTTTATCATTTTCACCCATTAAACTTATTACATGTCCTTCACTTTCCTATTCAATCCATAATATCAAATTGGACCTCTTAGGAACCCATAATCATGGTGGATTTTGGTGATTTTTTCGGGCTTTGGGTCAACCTGTGAGACCAACTCCTATTTTTTTGTAACCATTTATATTATGTCTCATGAAACTTTTATTGGGTTTTAATGATTCCACCTCACATCTAAGACTAAGATCCTTAAGTGGGCCCCCAGGATTGTTTCAACCTCTTTTGAGCTCATATTCATCACATATTAAGGAAAAAGTTCATAAGATTTCTCAAATCATCCACATTTAAATGGTTATGTGTTTATTTAATAGCTGCTTTATTTTTACAATTTTTCCCCAATTTCAGTTCCCAAATAACCTCTTCTACCTTTATAAGCTCCAAATCAATTTTGGTGTATTGTATATATACATGTTGGTGTAATTGGGTGATTTTTTCAACATCTCTCAAGAAGGTGGGTTCCCATCTTTCCATCTCCCATTTGCTCAGGATTTCATCCATTTTTTAAAAAATATCCTAATTTTTGGAAAGTAGGGATCTGATCTTATGGTTTGATCAGGGGTTTCTTGGTTTAATCATGTGGTTTTAGGTTTGAGTTAACACACTTTTGGTGCGGCGGTGGTGCAGTTTAACTTTTTCACAAGGATTTTGTATTTTTAAAACTTATGGTAGGTGATTCCATGTGTAAACACTACTATACGTATTTTCCTTTCTTGATTTATATTTTTATAATATATCAACTCCATTGAGATTGATGAAAATACTATTATTGGTGATATTTGTTAATCAATTGATTTTTAAATGAAATTTTTGTGTGAAAATGGGTGTTTATCATGTGTGTTTGTTTTTGTACAACATTGTGATATTTTATAAATCATGGTAGGGTCTTATTAAATTGCTTTTCTACTAGAAATTTTGGTTTGGGATGTTATTGGTGTGCATTTGGTTTTTAAATAGGTCTTTTAGATGGATTATATGTGAAAAGTTTGTCTATATTCCTTGAAAATGTTTAAAGGAAATTCTAAATGGTTTATTTAGTTATATGAATGGTGAAAATCATGTGCAGCTAATTTTTTGAGTGTGTATGACTTGAAATGGTATTTTATATGAAAATTTCAATTGGTAACATGTGGAAATTATTTTAGAACAAAAGGGGGAACCCAAGTATCTAGGTGGGCGGACATGTACTAGTATTCTAGTGACATGGAGTGGCTTTTCTCAATTTCACTTAGCATGTTGGATGTTGACAACACTAACATAACTATAATGATGATGACTTCGGACCACTCTATTATGTGTTTGTTCTCTACTAGTTTATCATGCATGAGAATTGATATTTTTATGGTTATATGACACCGAGATACGAGGTAGATGGGTCCCAAAACTAACTAGTGCCTATGGATGTTCCCATAATTAGTTCTCATGGATTATTTTTTAGTTATCATTGGGTTGTGGAATTTTTGTCTGGAAACTTTTGTATGGTATATGTTTTATGGAAGTTTTTTTATCCTTTGAAATCATCATTTTAAAAGGTTTACTATTAAAAGTTCCATTTTTTTGAAATTATTTCCACAATTACTTATTTATTAAAACTAGCATGATTCATATCTTTTATTGATTACTATATGGAATATTTTGGGTGCTATACTTTTGGTACTGGGCTCACACCCTACTTACACACCTTTGGTGTAATTATACATGATCATGTTCAAAAAGGTGAAGACAAGGCCTTGGGTGGTGCAGTTCGGGTTGTTACTTTCTTTCCACGGTGCGGTGTTGTAGAGATGGCTCCTAAGAGATAACCCAATACCGTGTGGAGTTCCTTGGGATTTTTTGATTATAATTTTATGTATCATTGGACATCATGTATCTTGTTTATACCAATTTATTTAGTAATGAAATTTATTTAAGTCTTGTTTGGTTAGTAATTTCTATATTTGGTTTTTTTGGTGTTTTATGTATTAATACTCAGGTAAATCATTCCTAAACTAATGTTTATGATACTCGAGAACTTGTGCTATCCCATGGGGATATGGAACGCCCTTCTAGACATTCCATGGGCTAGGTTTGGACTTGGTTTAAACCACAATCATATTCAGTTCATGACATAAACAACATTTTAATTTTTTTATCACAATTAATATTATTATGTTTAAAGACTAGATTATAATTATATGATTTAAATAATTATAATAAAAAATGTAATTTGTAGAGAATAATAGTTTTTTGTAACATAATCCAATCTTAAAGCTGACCTTGGTTTTCTTTATATAGGAATCTAAAATTTATGTTGTGTGTAGTGAACGATTAACTTGGTGTTTCGTATATCGCAAGACAAACATAGTTATTTAATATAAAATAAAATGTTTTAGTTTTATGTTAAATTAAAAATATTATAAATTATAATTTAATTCAAAATAATAATTCACAAAATCCCATGGTGTTACATTCTACCCCTATTTAAAGAAATTTCCCCATTGAAATTCATTTGGGTTATGAAAGGTTTAATACTTAGATTTTTCATTCTTTGAAACCCACATCGTATATATTAATACGAAATAATTTTGTAAAAAATGGAATGATAGAACCATAATGGTTACCCTATGTAACATTTAACTAGGTTTTCACATAGGATAACATAAACATGAAATTTTATTCCTGATGTTCTAAAATACACTTTTTTTTATATTAAGTCCCTTAAAAAATAAAATGTATAACTATTTATTTATTATTATTCTTTGAAATAAGTAAGGATAAAAAATTAATATCTAAATAGAGAAAGTAAAAATATTTTTTCTTCATACATAATTATTCATCAAAAAAATAAGTATACATTAACAAGAACATTTCACAGGATATCAGTAAGCAAGGAAACATTATCATCCTTCAGTCATGGGTTCAAGCGCCGCAGCCTTGTAAGAATTGATTTCTTATCATTTTATATAAATGATGTACTTTTTAATACCACACTAATATAATTCAAATAAACAGGATAATCATCCTTGATATATACTTAAATACTAAACAACCATTTTACAAGTGTTTTCAATAAAATATCAATTCATAAATACTTATTTTGAAGATTAAATTAAAATTTTCAAGAATGGGTGACCATATAATCCTTCTGAAAGATAAACATAAAAAAATTTATAAATAAATTCACAAAATCAGCAGAACATTGATCCCCTATATTTCACAACATGCCTCTCAGTTCTCACATTAAAACATGTGAATATTCCCATCATATATTCTCAAGAAACATGGTAATAACCGGAATTACCATAAATATTTATGGAAAAAATACAAGCATCCTTATTCCATACATTACTAGACAAATTATTTCAATCTCTGAAGTTATAAACGTATTCCTTTATTACATATGAATTTTTTTCAATAATCTGATCAAGTGTAATATGTACCATCCAATTTAAATATTCATATCCAGGATTTATTTATCCAAACATCATAATCTCAACATCAGACATTAATTAAGGGTTCACTTCCATTAATTAAAATATCAAAATTTAAGAAAATCACTTTACCATATATCCTTTTCAAAATTTAATGGAATATTATAATAAAAAATATTATATATTTCGTAATTCATATAACCTAATCTCTAAATTTCTAAAACCTAAATACTTCATTCATCCAACATTATTAAAAAAGCATTACTCGTGATTTATCAACAAAATCTCTAATAACTCTATCCTATAATTTAAAATATGAATAATTTTTTAAGCTTCCTCAACCTCAATCAGATCAATATTCTTATTTTTAATCTAAAAAGTATTCGAAGAACATCACATATAATTCACATGTTGTTTTTGGTCTCTTATTCTTCATAGTATAACCAATACCCATACCACATTCTCGAATATCATTATTGGATCTCTATTTGTGAAATCAATTTTCATAATTCCCATAAATTCAAAATATGAAACATTCAATGATACCCATGATCCTTTTATTTCTATCCATTGAAAAAAACCATAAAGCATAAGCTTAGAAACACATATCAAAGAAGAAAACCCAAAAATCATGAAATATTACATATAGTATGTCTAAAACATGAAACCAAAATTTTAATCAAAGTAAACTTATATTTAATATAGGATATTAATTTTCATCCTCAAATTAAATCTTTTATGGTGGTTAATGAATATTTTGTGATTTTCAAATTCATATCCCATGGGAGTGTCAAAACAGGTCTACAGCCAGGCTAATTGTTGTGTACCAGATTACCCTGATTCAGGATTAAAAAAACAAATCTTAGTTGTTACACATAGGTAAATATTTTCTATATCCACAACCACTTTTAGTATCTAAACAAAGATATATTTATAGGAAACCACTCACTCTATCCTTTAACAAAATTCCAGTACATTTCCCTAAATGTTAACTCATCCTAATACTTTTCCTTAGAGACATCCCTAGAAATATACATAGAAATATGAACTGGGATGTCACTAGAGTTTTCACATTCTAGTTTTAAAATTTTTACTGAACCATTCCTTCAATATCAACTATAGAGAAACAGGCTCATCATACATGGATATTAACTCATTTTAGATGAATATTTAGTAAATTAAAAAAATACATTCTTGGGGATTGTAATAGTTTAGTGTATTTGGAAACATAGAAACAAAAGCTTTTATACTAGTGAAAAATCATCAATATATCCCATAAACATCTCCACCTATAGTAATTCTACTAAAAAAATTCTTCATAACCTGGGGAAGGGAAACATAAGAAATAGATGAGTTTGGATGCTCAGTAAGTGTAAATAAAAATATAAGTAAGCATAACATGATCAAATGGTATGTAACATGGGAATAACAATTGAAGTTCATACCATTCATATTAGATATCATAAGAAACATTGAAATATCATAATACATCTATCATAAGACAATTAAGATCACAAGTCACGAAATCAAATCATAGGAATAAACATGAAATTTGGGGAATGTACATTGGTTTATAATGTTTTTGACATATATAATAAGAAACAGGTTCTCCCATTACATTATGGACACTAAGTCATGCCCCTGAACCAACTTATGGACATGTAACTAGGTCTATGAATAACATTGTGAACATGTAATCAGGTTAATGCATAACCATATGGACATGAAACCAGGTACATGCATAACTTTGTGAACATGTAATTAGGTTCACACATAACATTTTGATCATCTATTTAGTCTCTTGAATAAAATTATAAACATTAAACTAGTTACATGAATAATGTTCGGAAGATGTAATATGGTTAACTCTTAACATTTTGAACATTTAATAAATTCATGCATAAAATTATATACTTGCAACTATGACCACATATTACACTATGAACATGTAATTAGGTTCATGAATAACATTTATAAAAATGATTATCCATTGTTACCCAATGAATTGTAAGTAGATATAGGTCCCACCCATCACATAATAAAATCATACATACATGCAGAAAAGAAACATTTATCATATCCAGACCCATGAAATAATAAGGGTTTTATAAACATAATATCCTAAACCATGAAATGAAATGGGTATCCTTCACAATTAATCATATGATAACCTATGGAAAATAGGTAGGTTTCTTAACCATTTTACCAAAGCATAATCAATGAAAATATATGGGTTTTATAATCCTTTATCCAATGAAGGAGATACAAGTTTCATAAACATGTAACCCATAAAAGAGAAACATCCTTCATAAACATAACTCCATAAAAATATACAACATTCATGAATGTATATGAGTGGAACCATTAGATCATTTTCTAGTAAGGAATAAGCAACATCAATGGATGTCAACTATGATAAAAAATAACTTGGAAGGATATTTTTAATATATTTATTGAGGATTAAATACTATCTTCTATGAAAAATTATATTTCAACCACAAAAAACTTTTGAAACCCATTTTATTGAAAATAAAATTGAGAACATATAAATAAATCCTTAAAAACAATTTGGAAACCCATTTCATAGAAAAAATATAAATATAGGTTGAATATATTTTGGAAACCATGTCTTTGAAAATAGTTTTTAAACATATAAATAAGGTCTAAAAATCATTTGAAATCCATTTTCCATTAAAATATATAAATATTCCTAGAGACATTTTGAAAAAAATTTCCATTAAAACTACATTGAAAACATATAAATCATGAAACAAATGTGAATCAATTTCTAAAAAAAATAATTTTTTAAATTCTTTTGTAAAAAATATGCTCTTAAAAATTGAAATAAACCATCATAGAAATGAATACGTGTAAATATGGATATTCATATGAGGTAATTATAAAATTCCATTTTTATAATATAATGTTTTTAAAATGAATTATTATGAAATAGACAAAAAATACCTCTGAAAACAATGGTAAAATAAAAAAGGAAATTTTTTATTTTAATGACTATTAGAAAAAATCTATAAATTCTTGGAGTACAATTTTAGAAAACATGGATTTGAAGGAAGAAAAATTTCCAACCGAAGAGAGGGTAAGGATATGATTTTTTAAAAATGATTTCCAAATTATCTTATGTAACAGAGAGTAAATTTTTTTTAACAAAACAAGAATAAATACGGATTATAAATAGGGTAATAAGTGTTATGGATGTTATTGAGAGATTGATATTAATTTATTATGAAGGAAATCATAAACACAAAATATCTCGAAAAGTGATAAGATTTGTTCTATAAACTCATAATAAATGTTATGTTTGAATAATAATCCCAATGTAAGGAAATAAATTTCTAAAATCATATAATATCATGAAAAATAAGGATAATAATTAAATAAAATTTTTAATGGAGTTATATAAACCTTCAAAAAGAATTTAGGGTTGTAACCAAAGATGACTGTCAATGAAGGATAATTGTGACAGAATTGTTTACCGATTTGTTAACGTTTTAGACATAAAACCCAAGAAAGAAGGATCAGAAAATATATATTTATATATGAATAAACATAATTATTAGATATATATAATTAATTAATTGGAAGATAAATAACCATAAAAAATATTTTAGTGGATAATAAGGAATTTATCTCACATAAATAAAAGTGATATGAAATTTTCATATCTTTTATGTTATCTATCTTCATAATTGTACAAGATTATTGTATAATAAATATATATTTATTATAAAAAATTTACTATACCATATTATTAATTTTAATACCATATATGGTTTTAATATGTATTTATATTACCTTCTTGTTTACAATTCTATGTTATGCTTTCACTTCCAGTAATATCGGCTTTGTTTTGCCATATTTGTCTTAATTTGTTATATCTTTTGTCCTTATAAAAATATCCTTATTTAAATAATGTAAAATATTATTTAAATATAATTACTATTCATTATATTTTTTTATAATAATATATATAATATATAATTTGGAAGCAAAATACCGCGTTCTTGGAGATGTTAAACCATACATACACAGAAGCACTATTTCTATATAATTATCATGTTGAATGAAAAAAAATAAAAGACACAAATTTATATCTATCATTATTAAAGTACATTTATTATAATATAGATATATAATATATATTCACAACACATATCCTTAAAACAGTCCATGTAGTGTATTAATTAATCACATCACTTTGAGGGGGTCATAGTCCACACTTCATCAAATGAAATTATATTGTTAACACTAAATGGAAAGTAAAAAAGGATATGTTTTGTAAAATAATTATAGATGATTAAAGAAATAAATAATATAATATATTATGAATAAAAAAAATATTCATAACAAAATCCACCATGAGAAGAGGTAATGGAAAAAAATGAATAATCATTGTTTCATGAGGCGGTAGTTCAATGTACACATAAACGGTAAGTTCGTTTCCCATTAGATGAATGTGTGTTTAATTGTTGGTCAAAACCATAGTGAAAAAATTTTATATTATATTGAGAATATATAAATTTTATAAAATAATTGAATAAATATAGTGGACTATGGATAATTAAAATAAAATAATGAAGCTTGTGATAATATGTTACCTATTAGTCAGATAACACCTCTTGGTTTGTATCAAAAGGCTTCCATAAATTACTATTTTTCCATGGATATGCCACTAGGAAGAAGGGATGTTTTTTTAGAATTGAATTAAATAGATCGTTGATGAATCTATTTGATTTTAGAGGTTTTAAAAAGATGTAGAGGTGGTGGCATCTTATATGGAAGGGAAAAGACACACATAGAATTTTTGGAAATATGATTGATGTACCCAAAATTTTAAATAACCAATTTAAAACCCATTAGAAAAACACAGTAATTGAAAGATAATGGCCAAATAATGTTCATTCAATTTGTTTTTTACATGTTTTATCGATGTTCTGGGTTATAAATTTCAGGTTTAGTACTTTATTAACCTAATTTCTCTCTTAACCATTGTAATCAATTTTAATAAATTTCACTAATATTATTGGTTACTTTTATTAAAATTACTATAAATTATTAATTATTATGAAAAAAAATATGGTATAAATTTTTCCAAATTCTTATCAAATTTTTTCGTGAATAAATTTAAATTTAATACCACAAATGAAAAGACACTCCATGTTTTTAATGTAAAAAATGGCCAAACATTGGCTATGTTTTTACACCCAATTTAAGGTGAAATTGATTATAATGACCAAAATTGTATTATTTGATAAAGATATTATAAAATTAAAAATATTAATCAATTTAAAATATATGTTATCCATATAAATAAATTATATGATAAAGTAATTATAAACTAAAATACATTATTTTTTCACTTTCTATCGAAAAATGATTTTTTTCTGAAAAATCCCAAAAATTTACCCAATTATAATTTAAAAATTATAAATTCAATAAATAAGTTTATTTTATCTAATAAAATTTCTAAATGTTTTTAAAATTAATATTATTATATTTCACCTAAAGAAATTATTTGAGAAAATAGTTTTATAAAAATATATGGACGTTAACATGAATTATATCTTTGATAATTAATATTTATTATTTATTTAAAACCATTATAAAAAATATTTTAAACGTAGTTATCAATATTCATATTTATATTTTTGATTTAATGATTATTATAATATAAATTAAATAATTATATTAATAAAAATATTTTTCAATGAAACTAAATATTGCATGTAATATCCACCAATTTTGAAGTTATCCTCGGAGTTCCATGCAGAGAGAGCTAAAATATATATTGTTTAAGGTGAAAGATTAAATTTGAGTTTCATATAACCCAATAAAAAATTACTTTAATATAAAAAATTTATTTTCAATATTATGTGAAATTAATGATATTGAAAAGGATAAATTAAATCAAATCAAATTCAAAAATATCAAGGTGTTATAGAGGTAATATTGAAATTATTAGGGATTATGGTAGGAGTAATCTAATTAAACCCTAGGGATATGTCTAATTAATTAGTATAAGAATATGATAACATCATGGTGTATTGATAAATTATATATTGCTGTGAAATACTAGAAATTAACTCTTTATCTAGACAATATAAAGTGGATGTTATTATGGCACAAATGTATATGGGGGTAATAATTTTTAAAAAGGATAGTTAATTATCAACATATTCTTCACTATGGTTCATGATTACCAAGCCTAAAAATACGCACCTAGATATAAACACCTCTAGGAGATCATATTGTTTTTATAATTCTATTTAAATGAAATCTTGAAGGGACTAATATTTTTAGGAATTATATTAAGAAACATTGAACATAGAGTAGTTTTGGATCAACTAAAATCTACTATAATATTTTCTAAGAGTATATAAATGTAGATATTATCAAAATGGGAATCCTAATGGGATAATAACATCAATTATAAATAATAAGATTAATGCAAACTAGAAACCAGGAATTATTATTAACAATAAGAAAATAGTTTAAATCCCAAAAAAACATAATAAGAGAAAGATGAGTTGTTGTAGATGTCCAAGAGAAAAATGTACATAATAATGAATATTAAATTACTTATTCTCCTTAAAAGATAGAAGATACACATTTAAATGTGCCTCAATAGAATAAAAATGTCTTATATATAGAAAATGTGGTCATAGAGAATCTTGAAACTAGGGGAAAAAGAAGAGTTATTTGGAAACAGTCATAAGAAAAATAAATTTTCATGAGGTAACATTAATAATTAAATATCTAAAATGTGATAATGATTGAAAATATCTATATAAATTAACTAATAAATGTGACAACAATAATGATAGGTACCAATAAGTTCAATGAAAAGGTAAAACATATAAAATAACAGTTTTGGAAGTGTGTTCTAAATAAAATATAAAATGTGTATCATTGATGAGGCACTCAGGACCTCTGAGTGTTGAATTCATATATTACACAATATATCACTGTATAGCTAAATTAATAAAATTTACCTCTCACATTAATAGATGATTATTTATAAAATAAAACATTTAATGGGTTAATAAATATATCTCATGTATATAACTCCTCTCTCTTAGATTATGTAAGAATATTCTTCCAATAAAAAAATATTATCCATCATTTAGTCATATTTAAGGTTATATTAGTCATTGATGGGATCTATTGATATAGTGGCCATGATAATTTTCAAATGGGAAAATAATCTAAAAATAAACGCATGACCTCCAATTAATGATAATTATAATATCCCTCTCAAAGACATAGTCCAACTGTATTAGTGTATTTAGTAAAGGTTGATTATTATAAACTGAACGTTAATTTTATTTCTGTTACCATTAAAATTATATGATTATTATTCATAAAATGGATAGTGATGAAGAAACTTCAATTGAAATTGAATCTAGATTCATTTATATCTAATTGACATAATTTATTATTTTCATAGTGATTAATAATTAAAATTATGAAGATGAACCTTGTATAATGGAAAGAGAATGTAATAACATAAAATTTCACATTATAATTTCTTCAAATAAATAATATTTTTATAGATTTTTCTACCGAAAAAACTAATCTAAATTTATATGGGACATATTATAAAAACATTATTATTAAATTTTATCAATAATAAAACTAATACTAAATAAATATATAGAAATTAATTAAATTTCTGATGTATAAATGATAAATAATTAATATGATTTAATATTTAAAATGAATTATTATTTCTTAAATAAATAATTAAATAGTATTGAAATTAAATAAAAAAATTAATATAATTAATTTTATAATATATGATATTAAAATATATGAACAAATATACTGAAAATATTTAAATTAAATATTTTAACAGAATATTATCAAGACCAATTATTGTTAAAAAATGATAATTTTTATTAAATGAAATTATTCATTTATATTTTTTATTTACATTAGAAAATTAAATTAAAAAATTTTCTATTCTAATTGGTATGAAAGAATATATAAATTTAATTAATAAAATTAAAATAATCTTAATATGATTTTTAATAAATTTTCCCACAAAATTGATTCTTGGTGAATAGTAAAAATACTTTTTTATATTAAGGCCATAATTTTTATGACTATATAATGAATATGGTATAATGTAATCAATTTTAATGTATTTATAATTATAAAATATATATCTAATGTTTAAAACTATATATTAATTAATATAATTAAAAATTTATATAACCCATGTTTAAAATTTTCAGATCATTAGTAGTTTTTCCAAAAAAAATGTGACTGTTTATGGTATTTGCATCTGATTATATAATATTTTTATAAAATTATGTTTTTATTACTATGGAAGACAAATAACGATTATTTAATTTATAATAAAATAATTCATATAATTAAAATCAACGAAAATAAAAATTCCTTCCAATATACATATTTTTAGTATAACACTAAACATTTTATGAAAACATGTTTTTAAATGTTAGTTATGTTAATGATAAAAATAAATTTTAATAAAAAACAAAATTTACTCTAATTAAATGTATTTAAAAAATTTAATTACATGGACCAAATTATTAAAAAAGGCCCATTTTAGTTTTTTGGATTAAACAAGTTAATATAATTATTCATTTGTAATGTAATTATTTTATAGTCTTCCAAGATAATTCATCAATGTTTGGATACATTTATGTGAATAAGGATATAATACAATTACACATATTAATATAAACTCTAAATGATATATTACAAAATGAACATGATCCTTATTGTTCCATAATGACTAATTCATTGACTACAAACCTAGATAGACACTCAAGGGGTGATGATTTTGATGAATCAAATTCTATTTAAAAACATTAAGAATGATTTTTAAATATTTTTATGATGTGAATATATAATTAATGGAAATTTGATTATGGTTCTGAGTTGATATATGCATAAAGTTTAAATTAATCTAAAGAGGTTCATTAGATTTTGATGTATTATTCTAAACAAAAATTTATTATTTTTTAAATTTCATTAGACAGAAATGGATCATAGTAACTAGAATGTAAATGTTATCAATTCAAGTAATATATTTTAGGATTTCATTCCTTGTAAATTAAAATTAATTTGGAACACAAACAGAAGATAGATTTGAATAAATTATAAATATATTAGGGCAGGGGACATATAAGTACTCGACATTATTACATACATAATATTGAATTTATTCAAGAAAACACTTTACATTACATGGAGGATGTTTTCATGTATAGAGAATTAGAGAATTAGAACATAATACATTCATAACATTACGCATTGTAACATAGTGGATACCATAAAAACAATTTCCATTTTTTTCAAAATATAAAACATAAAAACATAAAACATGATTCCTTGAAAATCCTTTAATATTTAACATGGATTCCTTCTTTGTCTTACACATCCATTAACCTACTAAAATCATTTAAAACTTTGGGTGATCCCAAAACACAAAATAAGGGATATAAAAAGAAGGAAAGAACACATTAGTCCATGAATACTTGTAATGTATGAAATCCCATTCCAGAGGCATACTTATCACCTGTATATAAATAATTACATTGTGAAACATGATATTTCTATAATAAATAAGAACATTAGTAAATACATAAAGTTATCTTGCGAAATTATATACAAAATTTTGTAACCCTATCAGCTATATTATAATTTGTTACCCTTACGGCTACCTTACTATTTGTGTAACAATCACAGTTACACTTTGAGTAACCATACGACTGACCACCAGAATACACATGCCCAATGAATTGGAAGGAAATATAGGTCCCATCCTTCATAATATACAATTCCCAAGAACCAATACTAATCATACAACATTAATAATAGAATATAAATATCATTATAATTTTGTAAAACATAATTTTAAAAGAGGATTTTAAAAGAAAAGACCGTAATAAATATAATAAAATTGAGAGAGACTTAATAGTGTTGATGGTATGTTTATATACACTAATATTAGAAATAATTAAACATTATAAAATAAAAATGAATCACCCAATAAATTATAATACCACATAAATAAAAAAGTACATGGTGAACCCAAAGAATGGAAATCAGGTTAAGAATGGCTTGTCTAAATTCAAACTTGTTTAAACTTCCTGTATAATATTTAAAATATGTTTATTAGTATTTTACAGAAACATTATTGGTTTTATAAAATCTTATATGATCCTTTCATAACGTTATTTCACCCCTTAATTGTTAATATTTTGTTCCTTGCACTATTTTGGGTGAGTTCTTTACATGATTTTCAAGATCAGTTCATGATGGATGTTCTTATTAATTAGAAGTGAAACTCCAAAATTGGAATAGAAAGGTATTTACATATTTCCAGTACCATGATTTATACAATTTATAACATTTATTATTTATTTGAGTATTATTCATAATTTAAATCATTAATGATGTTCGTTTAGGTCATTTTAGTTGTTCTTTGATAACAACTACCTTATTTTGTTTTATAAATTAACAAAATGACTAAAAAAATCCATAACCATGGATTAGACATATTACATATTTGTTAACCTAGTTCAACCATAGAAATGGATTCATGACCAGGTTTGAATGAATTAATGGAAATTGAAATCACATCATCCATGATGTCTGTAATTCGACAATTCATGGACAATGTTTTTTATGACTTGAATAAGTGGGAGATGAGAAGAGGGAAGATAATGAATTTTCCATGAACATGAGAAAATACAGAGTATAAATTATTTTTTGAGAATTCATGAAAATTGGTTAATAAGATATGAATAAATAATAAGAAAATAAAAGAACTCAAAATAACTGAATAATTGAGAAATCTCTTACAATCATTTGGCCGCCTAACGACTATGGAACATGGTTATAGAAAATATAAAAATGAGAGGTTACAAAGTAACCCATCCATAAATGAATCATAATACATAATATATCATGAATAAGAAGGAAATAATAACATAGTTTGGAAACTTGAAGGTTATACCACATAAAATAAGACTTGAATGAAAAATAGAAGAAATTGATAATTGTTTAGCTTGTGGAGTAACTACTATAACGTGATGGTTGGGACCTTGGTGGATTGAGGAAACCTTGGGAGGGATACTAGAATGGAATGGAGGCCAGAGTTTTATTGATGAGAAATTTTTAGTTATGTTAGTTAAGGAATGGGTTGGTATTTATACAAAAGTGAGGGATTGTTTTAATAATTTCAAAGGGACACCTCATTAGGGGTATTTGCAAAACCATAGGCTACCCAATTGTATTTTCCCATGGTATAAGCTACTTGGGACACATCAGAACTTATTTTACAATAAAAAAGTTGACCATAATTATTACATAATTATTACATCATTAATGATGTTGTTAACGCATTGAATCTCAAAACTATATTTTTTACTATTCACCGAAAAATCAATTGTTTCTGAAAACTCTCCAAAATTCAACCTAACCATTTATCGACATTTAGAATTTGAAAACGAAGTTCTTTTTTGAAAATAATTTCAAAATATTTTTAATTTATATTTGAAATAAAATGATATATAATTCAAAAATTAATAATTTAAAAACTATAACTACTTTTATATCACATTTGAAAATTAATCAAGATGTCATTATCTTAAATCCATAAGAAAATAAAATAATAGTACACTTTGAAATTAATTAGGGTCATATTTCTGTTCATAAGGTTATGTTACTATTCTTTAAAAAAACATGTTGGTTCTAATAGACTCGAAATGACATACTCAAAACAATTGTAGATGAACGTTTATCGATATTCAAGACATCAAACAAGAAAAATTATGTTTAAAGGCTTCATATAAATATATAATTTAAACAAAATTTCATGCATTTCAATTTATTTTTAGAAATCCATGGGGTGTTATATTGTCCCCAACTTTTGAAAATTGTGTGATCTTAATTTTATTTACCTATTAAACAAGTTAGGTTACCTTTACCTCATAGAATTTTCAGACTCTCATGTTGCTTCTTCAAAAATGTGGTTTCAACACAAAACCATTACCTGGTGGATTACCTTATTTCACAATACTAGTTTCCTTTGATCAGGGACATGAATTGGTTACTCTTAATATGAAAGGTTCTTCCCCAGCTGAACTTCTTCTGGGATCAAAACCTTAGTCGAATCTGGTACATACTTCCTCAAAATTGAAACATGAAAAACATTGTGTACCACAGACAAACTCGGAGGAAAAGCTACTCGGTATGCAACTAGTCCAACATTATTCAAGATTTAAAAAAGTTTTGATAAACCACAGACTTATCTTTCCTTTATTACCAAAATGAATCACACTTTTCTGAGAAGAGATATTAAGGAAAACATGGTCACATACCTTGAAAGAGAAGTATTTCCTTATATTATATACATAACTTTTCTACCTGCTCTGAGCTGTCCTCATGTGCTGCTGGATCATCATCACTTTTTCAGCCACTTATTCTACTAATTATGGACCCATCAACATTCTTTCAAAGGCATCATTCCAAAAAACTATAGTTTGACACCACTTACTATAAAAATCCACAAAAGGTTAAATATGAATACTGGAAAGAAAACTATTAATATAAGAAAACTCAAATAAATAAAGTTGTTGATCCCAACTTCCCTGGTAGTCCATCGAACAAACTCAAAGCATATCATTCAATGTTTGAATCATTCATTCTGACTACCCAACTTATTGAGGATAAAAAGATGTACTAAAATTTAACTATGTTCCCAACAACATCTGAAGTTCCTTCCAAATGTTTGATGTTAACCTGGGATCCCTGTAAGATACATTGGAAAGAAGAACTCCATATAACCTGAAAATCTCACTGAGGTACAATCGACAAAGCTAATACAAATACATTTTATCTTGAATAGAATGAAGATGTGGAAAAAAATTTAGTTGATCCACAATAATTCAAATTGAATTATTACCTCGAGATGTCTTTGGTAGTCCCACCAAAATGTTTGTGGATACATTCTACCATTTCCACTCAGGCACGGGCAAAGGCTGAAGCATCCCATTCAGTAACTGTTGTTCTGATTTAAACTATTGACATGTCAAAAATTTCATGGTAATATCACCAATATCAATTTTCATTCTATCCAACCAGTAATACTCTTGATGGTCTTTTTACATATTAGTACTTCTAGGATGAACTGAAAATGGAGGACTATGAGCTTCAGACAATAATTATTTCTTCAACTGGGAATCACAAGGCACACACAAACATTTAACTAATATTAAGAATAAATATTTATCAAGGTTAAATTCCCACAACTTACCCGCTTTAACCAATTGTACCTTTTTTGTAGCTCATGATCTTTCCTCTGTTATCACATAATAAAATCAAAAAACAAAGACTACATTGTAACATGAAACCAAACATATGTATTCCCTGCACTAAAAACTTCTATGAAAAAATTCATCAAATCATTAATCAAGGGATCATGTTCCAAATGTATCATGGTTAATGATGCATGATTTTTTCAACTAAAGGAATCCACCACTTTGTTTTCTTTTACAGGATGATAATTGATCAGGCAATCATAATCCTTTATTAGTTCAAGACATCTTCTATGCCTCATGTTTAGTTCATTCTATGTGAATATATACTTCAAAACTTTATGGCCAGTATATATTTGAAATTTGCATCCATATAAATGATTCCTACAAATGTTCAAAGAAATAACCATAAATGCCAATTCTAAATCATATGTGGGATAATTAATCTAATCAATTTTAAGTTGTCTTGAAGCATACAAAATTACCTGATCATTTTTCATCAAAACACAACCATGTACCATCAATGAATTATCATTGTAGATGACAAACTCCCCATTTTGGGAATGTAATAACAAAAGTGGATCATATTCAAATCACTCCTTCAGTTCATGAAAATAAACATCACATTCTTCTGTCCAAAAAATATAACCCATTTCAATGTTAACATACTTATCGAGATAGATTACTGTGAAAAATTCATAAAAAATTGTTAGTAATAACCTGTTTATCTAAAAAAAATTCAAATATCTATAACATTTGTGGGTCATGTATTTCATAAACAAATTTTGTTTCCTCGATCAACTGTTATACCATCCGTATTTACAATGTACCCAAGAAAAATAATTTGTTGCAACCAAAAATCACACTTGATGAATTTTCCATACAATATCATTTCATTTAAGGTTTTTAAAAAAACCCTAAGATGTTTTTCATGATAATCATTATTTTTAGAAAATAAAATAATGTCATTAATAAATAAAATGAAAAAATTATCCAAGAACTCATGAAATAATCTGTTCATAAGATTCATGAATATATCAGGATCATTAGTTAACTAAAAGGGAATAATAACAAATTCATAATACCCATATCTATTATGTAAGGCCGGTTTTGGGATGTCATACTCCTTCACCTTTAGTTGATGGTATCCGGATCTAAAGTCAATATTGGAAAATTACTGAGCTCCCGAGAGCTGATCAAACAAGTCATTGATATGAGGAAGAGGATCCTTGTTTTTAATAGTGATTATATTCACAGCACTATAATCAATGAAAAGCCTCATGGAACCATGTTTTTTAACAAACAAAATAGGAACTTCCCATGATGATATTCTAGAACCAATGTAGCTTATATCAAGAAAATACTAACACTAATTTTTCAATTCAAGCTTTTCTATTTGATCCAAACGATATGGGGGTTTTGAAATTGTCTTCGATTCAAGAACTAATCCAAATGTGAATTTGACTTCCCAATTCTGTATTTCACTGGGTAACACATCAGAAAAAACACCATGGTATTCATTCACCACATGAACATATTCAATCTAAACAGATTCATTATTTTCCACAATATGAGAATTATAACTTTCATGTCCATATTTCAGCAGTTTCGTAGCATCTTGATATGTTATCAATGTTATGGGTTCTTTCTTGTATACAAACTAACTCTCTTTCTGAAAAACAGCTTCTTTAGCTCTAAAATCAATATTTTCATGATTAACATAATTCCAAACCATTCCTATAATAACATCTACCTCGACTAAGGGTAAAACATAAAGGTTTTCAGGTAATGTCTTTTCACAGACCACAGTAGAAGGATTCTTATAATTCATCTTTTCTATAATATTTCTCCTGGTGTTTTAACAAATAGTTCAGGACTCGTTTTTTGAGATGATATTTCCAATTTAACCAAAACTTTCTCAGATATAAATGAATGTGTAGACTATGTATCAATCAAAACTTTGAAAAAATCTAACTGAACAATCACAGTACCTGTTACAACTTCATTAGATGGACGAACATCATCTAATGTAGTCACAAAGGATCTCACTACACTTTTCTTCTTATAGTCTGTTTTTTTTTTGTATCATTCAGATATCCCATTGGGTAGGCATTTGCATAATGACCAATCTAAACACATTTAAAACACTTTATAGTTCGCTAATCATGATTTGTATTAGGATCATTCTCATTGCAATATCATGCCATATGTCCAAACTTACATCATTTAAAACACATCCTGGTTTTTCTAAGACATTCTCCAAGGTGTTTATTACCACATTTTTCACAAACTGGAAACTGGATTTTCTTACCATCAAATTTCATTGGTTGATTCTTACCCATCACTTACCACCTAGACCTATTCATCTACTTGTTTCCAATATTCATTTGATCATCATCAAACTCCATTTCTACACTCTCAACACACTAGGAAAGTTTCTCAAAACTATTAAATTCACGGGAGGCTAACACCCATCGATATAATAGCTTCATTCCTGTGTAAAATTGGTTTATTTTTCTATCAAGATCCGTAATAAGATTTGGAACATACCATTCCAGTCGAGTGAAGTTCACTTCATACACAACCACTTAATCCTCTTTCTTTTTCTTCAATTCAAGGGATTGATTCCCCTTCCTAATTTGCACCACCTTAGGAAAATATTTTAAAGGAAAAACATTTATGTTCACCCCACTCTAAAGCATTAAAATCCTCTCTACCCTTGATATTATTTACCATTAACCACCACTGATCTTCTTCACCTTCAAAAAAACAAATGGAAAGACATACCTTTGGATTATCTGAACAACCAATTACATCAAATTTCTTTTCAAGTGCTTTAATCCATCCTTAAACCTCTACTGGGTCAGAGGATCCATTGAAAACAAGAGGGTGTTGTCTTATAAAATGTTCCACTATTGTCATGTTCTATTGTGGTACCTCTGGTGTTTCTCTTCCATGTATGCCTCCACCATTTATTTCTTGAATTATTTGATCCATTACTGTCACAAACTGCTTGGTTCCAATCCCTGTCATTCTGGGTTATAGATCTAGAAGGATATTGTTTTTTCGGTTCCTCTCCTCTTCAGAATCCATCTTCCTTCTACAGACAACCATTATGAACAAAAATATATTATATGAATCAACATGATAATATTTAAATTCTAAAACATTTCATATTAATAATAGAGAAAAAATCATTTTTTGGTATTTTTTATTATCATCCTAACTCCTAATGCTATCTAAACAATCCTCTAATGCCAATAATAAAGACATGACCTTATTGTATACAAAATCTTTATTTTAGTTAAGATAACACTTAATTTTAAATTGAGTATATTTTCAAGTTTATAAATTTAGATAATTGGGACATAATATATTCATATCATTACACATTTTTACAGAGTGGATACCATAAAAACAGTTTCCGTTTTTTTTTTTCAAAATAAAAAAAATTAAACATGAAACATGATTCCTTGACAATTTATCAATATATAACATGGAAACATTCATTTTCTTATACATCCTTTAACCTTAAAAAATAATTTAAAACTTGGGATGAGCACAAAAAACTCAGTAAGAAATATAAGAAGAAAGAAAGAATAGATTTGTCCATGAATACTTGTGACATATGAAATCAATTTCAAAAGACATAATTATCACCTATATATAAACATACATTGTAAAAAACTATATTTAAACATTACATAATAATATATGTAGAAACATAGAGGTATCCTGGGGCATTACTTACAAAATCTTATAACCCTCTCGGCTACATTATAATTTGGAATTGTCATGAATACCTTACTATTTGTGTAACCATCACAATTACACTTGGAGTAACCATATGGTTGTCCTCCAATATGCACATACCCAATGCATTGGAAGTAAATATAGGTCCCAACCATCATCATAAAAAATTTACAAGAACCATAACATAATCCCAGAACATGAATAATAGTATAAAAACATTTCTTTTTGAAGTTTCTAAAACATAATTTTAAAAAGGGATTTTAAAAAATCCCCTTATAAATATCATTCAATTGAATAGATACTTAATAAAGTGGATAGAATATGTATATACAATGTAATTAGACATAATTAAATTTTATATAAGCAAAAACAATCACACAATAAATTTTAATACCTCATTAATAACGAAATTAAATGTTAACCCAATGAATATAAAGTGGGTTAAGAATTCCCTTACATTAGGCCTGTCTTACCTCAAACTTGTTTAAACTTCCTGTATAATGGTTAAAATATTGTTATTAGTATTTTAAATAAACATTTTCATGTTTATAACATCATATATTACCATTTAATAACCTCATTTCACTGATTAATTGTTGGTATTTTGTTCCTTGAACTGTTTTGGGAGAGTTCTTTATATGATTTTCATGATCAGTTCATGATGGATGTTCTTGTCGATTGGACGTGAAACTCTAAAATTGGAATAGAAATGTATTAAAATATTTTCAGTACCATAATTTATACCATTTATCACTATTTTGTTTTATATAAGGATGATTCGTAATTTAGAACGTTAATGATATTCGTTTAGGTCATTTTAGTGGTTTTTTGATAATAACAACCTTATTTAGTCTTATAAATTAAAAAGTTGAGTACAAAAGAATTCCAGAACCATGGATGAGACATAATAAATATTCTATAACCTGTTTCATCAATAGAAAGTGTTTCATGACCAGACTTCAAATATTTAATTGAAATTTAATTCACATCGTCCATGATGTCGGTAATTCAACACATCACAGACAATGTTTTTTATTCCTTGAATAAGTGGGAAAGGGGAAGATAATTGATGATGAATTATCTATGATCATGAGAACATAAAAAATATAAACGATTTCTTTAGTTTTCATGCCTCTTGGGCAAGAATATATGATGAAATAATAATAAAATAAAGCATGTCAAAATAAAAGAATAATTGATAAATCTTTTACAAAAATTTGGCAGCCTACCAGCTATACAACATGGTTTTAGAAAATATTAAAAAGAGAGGGGACATGGGTCACCCATCCATAAATGAATTATAATACATAATAGATCAGGAATAAGAATAAAATTCGAACATGGTATGTATACATGAATTTTATTCCACAAAAAATAGAACATGAATGGAAAATGAAATTAATTGAGAATTTTCTTACCTTGTAGAGTAACTCCTAGAACATGATCGTTAGGACCTTGGGGGCTTGATAAAAACTTGTGAGGGCTACTAGGGAGATAATAATTCTGAATATTTGTTTATGTTAAATTTTTAATGAAGTAAATGATGTAATGGGTTGGTATTTATAGCGAAAGTGAGGGATTATTTTTGAAATTTCCAATGGACATCTCATTAGTGGTATTGGAAAAACAAGGTGCTTACCCCGGGTATATTCCTATGATATAAGCCAATTAGGACACCTCATAACTTATTTAACTTTAAAAAAATATGACCAAATTTATTACATCATTATTATATCATTAATGGTGTCATTAACACACCGAAACTTAAAACTGTATTATTTACTATTCACCAAAAAATCAACTCTTTCAGAAAAATCCCTAAAATTTACCATAACCATTTATCGACGTGTAGAATTAAAAAACGAGGACGTTTTTTCTAAAAATAATTTTCTAAAATTTTTAATTTAATTTTTAAACTTAATCATTCGTAATTAAAAACTTAATAATTTAATAACTATACCTGTTTTTATATCACTATTAAAAATAAAACAAGATTTCATTATCTTAAAGACTTAAGAAAATATAATAATAATACAATGTACAATTAATTAGAAGCATATTACCATTCATATTTAAATTCATAAGTTTATGTTACTATTCACCAAAAACATGTCGGTTCCAATAGAGTCCAAATAACGTACTGAACACAATTGTAGATGACAATTTTTTTAAATTCAAAACATAGATGAAGAAAAATTATGTTTAAACGATACTTTTAAATATCTACATTAAACATAATTTCAATCATTTAAATTTATTTTTCGAAAACCATGTGTTGTTACAGGATGTATGATATATCAGAAAACATTCATATATAGAGCATCAAAAAAACCCTATATGGTGCAACAATAATGTTCTACTTCAGGTGACAAAAACCTTTATCAATCAAAATGAAATTGAATCTATTGGAATATATGTAATTGAGAAATTCCCAAGAGATGATATTTATCACTTGGGGGAGCATTGAAAGTGAAAATGTGATCTTGTTATTTTATCTTCCTAATGGATATGTTGATCAATGGTAGACATTGAACCAAAAATCTAAGGAGTCAATGAAAATAAATATAACAACATCGAATACATTAAATGAATGAATCCTAGAAAATGAAATTCTTTTTGAGTAGTGAACTATAACTGAGAGGAATTTCATCGGTCTAAAGAAAATTTATGAAGAATCTTTTGGGGTGTATTAATATTACTTAACTGGGATTTCAAATCATTTAGCAGGGTTTGTAAATATTACTAGTAGTAAACATTAACATTTCATATATGTTCTAAAGTTTTAAATCAATGAGAATTAGTTTGTATTTTTTCCCATATTATGTTATAGTTTATCAAGTTCCATCAAGAGTGTTATTGAATTATCCATGAATTATGTTTTTTATAAAAATTAGGAAATGTGATGTTTTGAAGAGAACTCTAAAAAAGGAAAAATAGAACATATGAGATTTACTAGTGTTGTTTAAAATCATATAGTAATTATTGAATAAAACATTCTAGAACATTCTTGAAGGGAATGAGTGTTTTCATCATGTATGGGTACAAGGGAGATCAGGATTTTGATAGAAATAGAAATAATAGAGCTATAAATGTGAAACAATTTATCTGCATTGATGTGAGGAAAATTAAAAATAAATTCCCTATGGATAAGAGGATTTGAATCATAAAACCATAAGGGATAAAGAAAATGGTTTTGTTTTTATAATAGAGAATGTTAATTTTCATAAATTTGTTGTGCCTAGTTCATTTATTATAGAATAAAATTTACCAATTTTAATATGTTATTTTGGAAAATCAGACTATTCTATATCTTTTTGGTTTTCTATGAAATTTAGATATTTTACTGGTCCCTTAAAAAGGGTGTTTTCAAAAAAGATTCCAATTAAATATTAAACTAGAATAAGGATATGACCATTAGTACCTATTATGAAACATATAATTACCTTATTGGATAACATAGTTATTATCTATATTGTTTACATAGATAAAAACCATGATATGTATTGGAATTACAATATTTAAATATGAATTTATTTTATATTGAAGAAGAATATTCTTTCAAATGGATATATAGAATCCTATACCACATGAGTTCGTACTGCATCATTTTAATAATGCATAGATCAATCCCATATATATCTCCATAATGTAATTATTATTTTATAAGACAAGGAAAATTTTATATAAGGGAAATGTACACTTAAAATTGACGGTGAACATATTTAGCTAAAATACAATGTTGTGTAACCTGAAGAATAATTTTGCCACCCTCATGAGAATGATGTTGAGTTTTCTATTTACCTCATCCTTTAATAAAAAATTATACCTATGAACCCCTAAAACATAGACACAGTGGGATTAGTGTAATAGAAGAAACATATAAATGTTTTGTACGATAATGGATTTTTTTCAACCTAGTGTTTCACCATGGGGATCAAATGTTCATTATAATAATGTGAAATGAAGGACTATGAAGCTATACGTTGATTATATGGGACAATATTTCATTAATATAATAAATAATTACCCATTTCCCAAAATTGATGATTTTTTTGATCAACTTCTATAATTTCAACACATTTCAATGATTTATCTTCAATGTGGGTACCACCAACTTCATTTAAAGATGTATGGTATTAAAAAAGTTATATTTCATAGCAAGTATATATACTATAAATATAAATTAATTCCATTTGGATTTATTAATTCACTATTTTGTTTATAGGATTTTGTTAATAGAGTATTCATGGATTATATCTATAATTTCATTGTATTATATGTTGATAATATCATGACATGATATAAAACCTAAGAACATAATAATGATGATTTTGTAATCAAACACAATAATCATAGGGAATAATTATTATTTGGGGAAATATAGGAAATTAAAATTATATATTCAAATGATTATTTTATAGGAAATATTGTATTTGAGGATGGAATATTAGTTGATGATTCAATGAAAATAGTAGTGATTAATGGAAAAATTCCATAAAATATGTATATAATTTGTATATTCATTGGATAATCAGGATATTATAGAAAAATTAATCAAAAATATTCTATGTTACATAACTCATGTATCAAGTTGACAAGTTATAAAATTATAATCATACATATAGAATAATATAAAAAAATTGAAGAATGTATGTTATAATTCATCAATGCACCAATCATTAATTTTCCATCATGAAGGGATATATTTATGATATATAGTTATGTAAAAAAAATAAATAGATGTTCCCTTATATAGAATGATATATTAGTTTCCAACTACTAATAGAAATTAATGATTCCTGAAAATAATTATCCAACCCATGATATTAATAAGGAGTCTATAATCAATACATTAATGATATGGAATAATTGACTTTACATTGAATGATATGAAATATATAAAGATAAAAAATTCATCAAACAAAAATTCTAAATAAATGTGAAAAAAATATCTAAAATGAGATGATTATAACAACAAATTTATTATGATTTATTTTTACACTACCGAGTAGAGAAGGAAAACATAGTGGTTGATTCATTGAGTGTGAATAAATTTTATATATTCGAAAATATATGTTTTGAAAATGAAACAGTATTCTAAGAATTATTAATCCTCATTGTGGGTACTATTATGATGGGGAACATCATTCCATTCCAAATGATTTCCAAACCATCCTTATTAAATAAAATAAATTGATTCCAATTTGATGATAAGAATAATCTATATAAAATCATTGTTCTAAAAAATTGGATGTTGGCATAATTATTCTATATAGATGTTATTATTTAATTTGGGAAGTTGATTTGTTTTTAATTCATCCATGAGATGAAAATATATTTATTATATTAAGAACATTTTTTAAATTTCATATTATAACCTATTACTGTGAAAATATATTAGTATTTTAATACACATTTTTTCTCAGATAATATAAAATATCAAATTGTATAGTTTGATTTAAGATGGTTATTTTTTTAACATGTAAATGGTTATTGAAATCATCCTTACTGATTCATGTAACCCCTACCTATTGAAATGTGGAAATTTGGTGATATTACATAGGTCATTATAACTTAATTTTGAATGAATATTATAATGAATGATTATATATTGCTTGTAGATGTTCACCATACCATTTATAAACATTTACTCTCTATAATAGAAGATATACCTCTTTAGTGCCTATTGTTGAGCTATATTAATTATGTTTTTTACTACATGGGGATCCTATTTAAATTGTATCTAATGAAGATCTTAGATTCACTAAAAAATTGTAATGTGTTTTAAATAGTTCCTTAATATATTAATTTTATATACCCTATCATCACCAAATTTATGGGAAGTATGAAAATAATCATTAATATATTAGAAGATGTATTGTGGTTTGGATGAATTTAAATTTAGTTCATGTGGGATTATTATATATAATGTTTCAAATTTTCATATAATAATATCTTACATTCATGGTATCAAATGAAACCGTATGACTAATTTTATATAAATTTTTTAGGTAATAAAATATATTTGGATGATGTTTTTGATTATAAACATGAGAAATAATCATTTTTGACGAGCAAATAGTGGAATTGAATACTTTTTAGAATCACATTATTGTAGTTAAAATTGGACAAAAATGTTTTGCTAATATACAACATATGGTTCTAGAATTTCATGTTAATGATAATGTTTTCCTGAAGGTATTTTCATGAATAATTTTGGTAGGATTCATCAATAAAGCATATCTATGTCCTAAAAAGTGTCCCTATTATTATTTTGTAATGAATAAGAGTTTTTTCTTACAAAATTGAAATTATCCCCTACCACTCTAAATTTCATAATGTCTTTGATATCACATTAGTAAGGAAGTCAATGTGAGCCCAAATTCATGTTCACCCCTCAAAGGGAATAAAAATAGAAATATATTTATCAAACTAATAAGATCCAGAAATAAATCATCTAACCCAAGATTGTTGGTTGAGTAATCATACAACTTTTTTGGTAAATGTAGAACAGATATGTAATAAAATAGATGAGGAGACACCGAATCCGGATGAATTAATGATAATGAAATTCCAAAATAAGTTAATGATTTTTCATTATTGATATTTTTAGGTTTCAATTCATGACTTAGGAAATAATGTAACACCTGATCATTAATTAAAGTAAGGTTTTATTTATAGAGAAAACAAAAAACCAATGAAAATTTATTTAATAAATAATTTGATTACAACTTCAAATAATTATCTTTATGAATTAAATTTAATGAAATTAATATCGTGTTTTATTTAATCATGTTTATATTACATTAGGATGAATTTCTGTTATTTTACAGAAATTGGTTATTTTTTAGAGATTATTTAAAAAAATTTATTTTTTAAAAATATCGCATTCACAAAATTATAATTAAATATGAATAAAAAAACATAAAACCCATTTTCCATGAAATAAAATTCCTATATGATAAAATTTAAAGAATAATGATATATATTTTTAAACATTGAATATACTCTTAATATTTATTTATTATAAATAATGTTTCAGTTCATGTAAATATTTTTCCCTCACATATTTCAATTATGTATTTATATGGTTCCATTAAAATATGTTTTTTTCAAATAAAAATATCTATAATTTTATTTAAAATTTTCTAATTAATTCAATTATAATTAATATTATACATTTTTTTTAAGAAAAAAAATTTACCCTTAAAATATAATTTATCTGAAAATGATTTGTACTGTGTTATGCGTACCTATAAAAAATTTATTTCCCTTCAATCATGTAAAAATTATTCCATCCTAATAATTATCATTATAAAAAATATTTAGTAATATTAACTTATTATTTGTTCAAGATTAGTGTTAGAATCATTAAAATTTTCTTATAATAGATATGGTTAAAATGTTTTTACTGAGCATTTAACTAAGACAAATATCTAAAACTTTAAAATGACACTGTCAAAATAATATTTGATGAATATATAAATACCATATGTTATCTAAAATTTTAATTAAAGGAAATTTTTCACACAATTCTATGAAAACATATTGATGTTATTTAAATCATTTAATTTATTCTATTTGTGTACCTCCCATCACATATAAATGGATAACTATACTTTACCCTTATTTATTACCATTGTTCCCATTGTTTCTATCCAAAACATCTCATAAAACATGATATAATAATTCCCTTCATTCTATAACCTATTTTCTTCTCTATATACAATCTTAATAAGTATTAAAGTGTATTGCAAAGGAGGTTTACCAAAGAAGATAAAATTTCCTTTACATTCGCATTCAATGCTTATTTATTCTTATATTTCCTTTAGATATTTTGTAAACATTATATCATAACAAATATTGAATAATGAATACTATTAGAGGTTTTTAGGAATAATAGAGAATAATTTTCCTCCTCTTTTCTATCTAAGGTAAATTGAATACATAATTATTGTGAATGTACAATATACCATTTCCACATAGAGGTGTAATTAAGTTTTTTATAACAACAATATATGGATGGTTATAATGAAAGAAATAATAAATATATATTATATTTATGAAATTATTTAAATTTTGAAATATATAATATAAGTTTCCCTTTACCTTTCCACCTTCTATAAAAAATTAACTTGGCTTACATGTACATTTTGACTACAACCTCAACAAAGAGATGTGATTCATTTTTCATTTGTACTATTCATGGGTTACTATAAATATTTATACAAGGATTATATGTGATATTCATCTCTAGAATAAAATTCTATTTTTTATGGGATGACAAAAACTTCGTAAGGACATAAAAACTAAATAGAAATAAAAAATAAAAATGAAGTAGTCGAAAACAGAAATGATTATGAAAAAGAAATTACTTTTAATATACTGGTGATATACTGTTATAAATAACTTGTATTTACTTGTAATTATTAATATTAATATTTTATATCATTAAAATAAATTTAAATTTATTATCAATGATGTTATAATCACTTACTATGAACTCTTTATCAAAGGCACCATCTTATTTTACAATGTAATCCTTCATTTATATTATTTATTTTTATGTTTAATATTGAGGAATTATATGATATTTAAGACATAATCCCAATAAATTTTCCCTTACTCTTTATATTTCATGAAATTATAATTTTTTTTCATTTTAGTTATTCTATATACTATAAAGTAAGGTTTTTTTGAAAACATGTTTAATTTTTCTATTTGGTTGATAATATAATTATTTGACATCTATATTTACTTAGAGATTATTCAAAAAAAATATTATTATTTTTAATTTATTATGTTCATTTTTTACCACTATTTACATTTAATAATTTTTTTTAAATTAATCCTCTATTAAATTTTCAAATGATCCCCTATTTATTTCTATTTTGAATAAATCGTTTTTTTAATTATTACTTACCAAACATCATTTCTATCCACCATTAATATTAATTTCATAGAAGTTTCCTTTAAAAATATTCATTTGTATTTTCAATGGAAGTTATTTCCAAATATTCTATATTATTTTAGATCTTATATGAATGAATTAAACGTAAAAATATTATTTTCTTCTTGATGAATTATAGTTTTATTTTAAAATTATTATATTCTATGTTAAAATACTTTTACTAATCGTTTTATTTAAAGATGATATACCATTCTTATATTATCCAACATATTAAAATTAATTCACTATGTTCATATTTATCATCTTTGTGATTTGGGAAAATATTATATGTTATGGAATATATTCAATAGGAATATTTATTTTGATCATTTTTTAATTGTATTCGTTTAATTCAAATATGTATTAGTTAGAATTTGTATTTAATAGGAGGTTCCATTAGAGGCCCTAGATGTATCTATATATCTTTTGAGATAAAATAATTTTTTATATGGAATTAAACCTACCTATTTATATAGGATCCATGGTAATTTTTTTTGATATTATCATTATAATGTCAATAATAATTTATTCTATTATTATGAAATTTATTTTTATATATATGGTTATTTATTTTACTATTTAATGCATGGGTTTAGTGCCCTTTTTACGGTATTAGTACTATAGAACACTATAATATTTATTATATACACTATGTTATTCATGATTTATCTATTCTATGATAGATTCTATTATAAACATTCTATTACTAGGAATATATTCACACACTTATTTATATCTTCCTTTCCCATCAAAAAAAATAAGTGATTTAAAAATGATTTCACAGATTTAAATGTCAAAATATTAATGTTCACAATATAATTTTAATATTCTATTTCAATATTCTAGATTATATTTGAAAATCACCTACGTTTGCATTCTACCCTATCTAGTAACCTTTTAAATCCCTTCTCTTTTTTTCCAATGAAATAAAATTACTACTTATAATGGTTTACTAGATCTGGGGTATTATAGAAATCATTCATATCTTTCTTTTAGGATATATGGTATATGATGTCTATATTTATAATAAATGGTGTTAGCTAGACAGAAATTAATTGAACTATGGAAAAAAGTTTTGGAATGATATGTGTATTAAATACCATCCTAATAGATTTTTATTCTATACTATATTCTTAATTAAATAATTATGACTCAATAAAGATAAGAGTGTATGAAATCCTCTATGTAAATTAAAATCTAGAGGTTTCAATCATTTTTATTGTTCATAGTGATGATATTGTATTTTTTGGAAACAAATGAAAAATACTATGATTTTTCTTCTTAAGTGAAGAAGATTTTATTTAAAATGTCAATATTGAACAAAATGAGGTGTATTCATAGATTATAATTCTCTTATGAGAAGGATCCTATTATCTTATAACATAAAAAATATCCCTATATTTACTTAAAAGATTTGGAATAGAATATTCAAAACATATCTCTGCAATAATATATGTCTGAACAATGTTTTTTAAATAACAAGTTGTATGAGATTTGAATCATAATGAATATGGTAAATTTATTTGAATAATGTTATATATAAAATAATTATAACTAGAAAAGGTTTATATTATTAACCTTTCAGAATGATTTCAATGTTCACAAAAATGTCACATCTTTTGGTCGAAAAAGAATTTAAAAATACATCAATGAAACTATAGATTGAATGAAATATTTTCAAAACAATTTAATGTTTAATCACATTCAATAAAAAGATGTGGACTATGATATATGTGTCAATAATATATGATCCATATCTAGGGGACATCTATATGGGACAATGTTCTGTAATTTGGTATACAATTGATATATATTTATAAACTCTTTGTAATACATATGATAAGTATATACATTCATTCGAAGATTCACAAATTCTATATGGATGAATACATAATTGGAATACATATTGGTTAATGTAATACTATTTATTCTATTGTTTTATGACAATTATTATGTTACAAATTTCATAATGAATCTTATATAACAACAAATATTTACATACATTTATACTAAATATCACTTCATCAAGGTTGTTTTTGAATGAAAAGACCAAAAATAAAAGGTTTTTATTATAGAGGAACTTAAATTATATATTTTTAATAAAACACCACCCAAGAAAACTTTTCAAGAACATAATTTGATATTCAGTTTTAAAATTTACTAAATTAAAGACTATGGTATATATTTTCTATACAATTTTATTTTCTAACTGTTTATTATTGGGAGTGGTGGTGAAATATGAAAATGTTAATATATTATTTGATATATGGATTAAAAATTTAGAAATAACAAATATTTAAACTGTGTATTTTAAAAAGGTAAGATTTGATTGCACCATATGTGTTTTGTGTGAAATATTTTTATTTTTATGAAATTTTTTATAGAAATGTCTAAAATATGATAATATATGTTTCTATTATAATTATGTGATGAATATTTTTTGGAAAATAATACATTTAGTAATTAAAATTTGATTATATATCTTGTAATACCATGTAAATTTATTTCTATGATTATTTTTTCTTACACCGACATAGCTTACAAAGGCATTTGATTTTAGGATTATCATACATATATAGATAATTAGACCATTAAAAAATTATGTAGCTTGGTTGGAAAAAAACTAAAACATAGTATACTATTGATATCAAATGGTTTAATATCATTAATGGTGTATTGATGGAAATGATGATGAATAATAAGAGTAAATACCCACGGGGTTATCATTTTTTATATTCATAAACTTGTTTAGAATTCGTGAATTTTTTAATTAATTTTTTTAAAAATAATTTGTTTTATAAAAACCAAATATCATGTTATTGGTTATCATGAATCTTATAATATGATTATGGATGGTTTTTAAATTTATGAAAAATGATTTTATCTTTAGAATAAAATGTTTTTTTTGGTTAATGATGTGAAGAATGATGTATATATAAATATATACATGATCTGTGTAAAGAAATAAATATTAGTGTTATATTTAAAATGTATATGAATGTACATGCCCAAATAGAAATATAATTAAGTGAATATAATTGTATGATTTTCCTATATAGGAGAACCTATATACCTTGACACACTTTTGTCTATCAAAATCCCTGAAACTAGATAACAACACACATGATTTCACCAATGAATATAATGATCAATATAAGATAACTCGTGATGATATATAGATGCAAAATTTTCACATATAGTATTTTCCATGCACCCAATATTCCTATAATTTTAATTTTTATATATTATGGGTCTCATTGCAAAATACACTAGGTTGTTGCAATGAAATAATATTCATCAACTGAACAACACAGTGGAATTGTAATTCTTAAATTGATTTTGAATTAAAATAGATATCAAGTGAACTTCCTGAAATGATATTGTGATGAACTTTTATATTTTATTTTTATTGAGAATGATTAAATGATTTCATTACAGATAAGAATAGGTTACTAGATATTTTACTATTATTATAAAAAACAATCTTATGACTTTTTGGTTAACTTTAAGAATTCATGATCAAAATATAATATCTGCAGATGGCCTTACAGAGGCATTAATATGAAAAATGCTTGTATAAAAAACATTGGATATGAAAATAAATAATGAATTGGAATTATTTTAACAATATGAATTATTCATATGATGTTTTTGAATAATTAAATTTATGAGGGATTTTTCATTATATTATTAAGCTCTTGTATTATAATTTTCAATGATATTTATGAAAATGAATTCCAATAATTAAGATTCCATGAAATAATATTCGGTGTTTAAATTTTGAATGATATTTCATGTGGGTTTTTTGGAGGAAATTTATATTTAATTGAGGATAAATATGTCTTGATATATCTATATGATTTAACTAACTTTCTATTATATATTGAAGTGTATTTTAATGGGTGTAGTTTTATGACCATACACTAGAATTATTCCAATTTAAATTTTAATATTTTTTAATATATTTTATTTATATTTGAATAATG
Source organism: Viscum album (assembly GCA_963277665.1). Taxonomy (NCBI): domain Eukaryota; kingdom Viridiplantae; phylum Streptophyta; class Magnoliopsida; order Santalales; family Viscaceae; genus Viscum; species Viscum album. The sequence continues at coordinate 1,179,186,177 of OY728139.1, forward strand.
AATAAATACATGGTGTAAATAAAATTTCACATCATATAATATATATTTTTTAATATCATTTGTGTTGATCGATGATAAGAAAAATGTGAGGGAAAAAATTAAAAATAATATCTTACTCACTACTGGGAAAAAATCAATAAAAATGTATTTCTTCAATATAAATGAAATATGTTAAATAATCCAAAATGAATAGTAGAAATTTTTCAATAATATGATTAATTTATACTATATTGATGAAGACTATTTTTATCATATAAAATTTATACAATGAAAATGAACAGTAAAATTAATGTAGTACAATGCAAAGAAATTTATATACCCTTCATGATATAATCCAAATGCATTATTTTGTAGTTTATTGTGTGTTCCCAAATTGATTCAAGATCCTTACATGAACTAGATACTATAATTGAGAAATAAACTATATTTTTTTTGTTTATGTATATGTTCATATTTTTCATTATTAGTTGTATAATTTCATATTAATAAGTGCATATGGTTGTATTAAAATAAGAAAACATAAAACTAATAGACCAAAAACTCACCACACCCAACTCATTAGTTACATGTATCTGGATTGTCCCTTAAAAATTGATTTTTTATGTATGCATGATATATTTTCTCATCAAATAACACATCATATATATTTATATTGTCTTGTTCTTACACATTCTTAAATTTTATCCATGAAATGTGATAAAACCCAATTTTCTCTTAGAACATTCATCCTATGAAAAAAATAAAAAATATATATAATAATAAGGTCAATCAAATTAATACCATATATGAAACTATATAATATAAAAAATAACTCAACATGGAATGATTCTTTTAAAAAAACCCATGAAAATATCAGAATAGATCTAAAGCTATATGGTAAAAAACTATTGAAAATGGATAAATTCCCTTGTTCTGGAATACAATTTGATTTTTTTAATATCTTTCTTTTATAATATATCAGTCAATAATTTTGATACTCATTTTGGCCAAATTATTTATCCATGACATAAATGTATGAATAAAACATTAGATCAGTAATGTTTTTATAATTTGTAGATACCTTTATCGAGGTAGGAACAACAATTTTATTAAGTGAAAAATAGACTACATTCATGTATAATGATATTTAATTCCATTTCCTATGGAAGGATGTTTGTTAATTGTTGATAATTAATACAAATATTTTTTAAAAATTTAAATTATTATTCTTAATTTTTAATAAATATAAAAAAAATCATTATGGTATAATTATCAAATTCATATATCACTTCAATCATTTTGGGGTAACTCTATATTTATTTTTATCAAATCCAGTTTCCTAGGATAATTTCATTTTGAACCATATGTTTATAATTTTCAAAATTAAATTGTAGATACATTTAATCTAGCCATTTACAAAAAAATAAATATTATTAAATAATATATCAAATGATCTCCTAAAAATCGAAAAATCACAAATGAAAATTCAAAGAAAATTTCTAGAAAGTTAAGGAAAATTTGTATTGTTAACCCTAATATTGTTAATATTTCACTACAAAATAAAAAATATGATAATAGAAAAAGTATCTAAAGATACATATAAATTAATTTTTTTTGGAATAATATAACTTTTAAAATTTTGTTGTAACATAGACATATTTATAAAATAATAACACTCATGAAGATAACCACTTTTGAATTTGATCTCTGAATTAGAGTGGAAGGTAATACATCATGTATTTATCTAAATTATTCAATAATCCATTCACATTATCCATCACATGGTGTTATTTTCCAATTTAACTAATTATGTTAATTTTTTATTACATTCAAGAAACCTTTAATTTATATAACACATATTGTAAAACATAAATATTTTTTGAAACTGTGAAAATAGTCTCATCATAAAGTAACACGAAAAAACATATTTTACAACTACATTCATTATTGGTGGAAGTCACATTTTAGTTTCCAAAAAATGATTAATCCATTCATCTATAAGAATAAAATGTCTAAAAATCGTGGTGTTAATTAAAATAAAGTCATTAATACCACTATATATATATATTTGTATTTTATTAAAATAGGGAATGGTTTTTTATTCTCTGTTGATAATTATGTATTAGTGGTCCCTAGAAAATTCATAATCCCTCCTACAATTAATACATACAATATTATTAAACTCATCTTTTGGGGGATTAATAATGGATGGGATTAATTATTAGATGGTTTAAATTGATTAGTGTTATATTCACATCATGTATCCAATATCATTTTAATTTACTAAGTTGATGATGACTTCCTAATCATTTATAATTTATTCTATGACTTTCATTATTATTTTCCGCTCAAATTTCATTATAACTCATTTATTATAATTTATCATTGGTTATAAACATGTCATCAATGTAAAAAAGATCTATTATATTATTGAATTTTTTTATAAGATTAAATCAGAGTTTCTCATCACAAACTATAAATTTTAAATGTTCTTTATAAACATAAATTGATGTCTATATACTAGAAAGAATGGTTTTACAAGGATTATAGAATTATAACATTGTTCGAACATCAATATAATCAAAATTTATTGGGAATAATTAAAATCCCAATATTGAAATGTATATATTGAATAATTTTCATATGGGTATTTCATTAAGAGATTGATTTTTTAACATGAAACACATCACATCTTTAATAATTAACTTTAAGAAATATAACAAACACTTAATACCTTGTTAAAAATAAACATCCAAATAATAATTATCATAATTTACAACGGTAAAAAAAAATCTCTATTTTAAAATAAAATAACCACTATTTTTTTACGGAGGATTTTAAAAAAAATGATATTATTTATAGTATAGTGTTTTCCTTTTTATCAATCAAGTATAAGAATATGTTTTTTTGTCGGGTTGTTTGAAATTATACATGGATTGAATATTATTCATGGAATATTGTTACTCCAAGATAAATTTTTTATTTAATAGTGATTACATGTAATTGTACTTGTTTTGTAATTTTATTGTTTACAAGAAGAAGGTGGAAAACAACATGTCCATGAGCATTTTAGAACTCATGGTAAGAAGGAAATTTTTTTAGTTGAATTAAAATACACACTAAAAATATAATAGTATTTTTCTAAAAAGTATTTCAGGTGTATAGAATTCATTTTTATGGAATTTTATTAGGAGAAGAAGTAAAATAACTGTTATGAATATAGAAGTAAAAAATGGGATTATAAAATGTCTATTATAGAATATTTTTTGGATTATGTGACAAAAATTATTTTAGAAAATGATGATCAATTTTAATTTATTGCATGTTGGTTTTTATTTTTGTTGAAGTATTCATCTAAAATAGTGAATTAACTCTTTATATGTACTATAACCCAGGAATTTATGTTGAAATTAGTCCTAAATGAAATGGGAGTCTTGAAATGGGAATAAAAGTTATAATAGTTGATTATACATATGAATAAATAATACATCATCTGAAAATTTATATATCATTGTTTAATTAGTTTTTAATACATGTATTTATAGATTTATACAAAAAAATATTGATAGGTTGTGTTGATGTTCAATTCATAAGTTGTTAAAGAAATTATGTTTTCAATATTCTATTAAAAATGAAAAATATAAATGAGGGATCCCACAATGTTTTTTCACCTCTATATATTTTACCAATGTAAATATGTCACAATGTATTTTATTATGATTATTAAAAAATAATAACTATTATAAATAAATATTTTTCTCTAGTGGTAGATGTAGTAATTTCATGTTATTTATATGTTAATGGATAAAGTGGAAATTAACATGGGTATATTGAGTAGGGTTGTACCACAATGAATATTTATATTTAAAAATATTTTTATTCAAGAAGATATTTATAATGGACTCAATGATAATTTATTGAAGTAATTAATATGATTGACTGAAAGATACTTTTTTATTACTCTTTAGAAGAGGGAAAGTAAAAAAAAGAACACGCCTTCAAGGAAGATGAATGTAATGAAGTCCCAGAGAATCCCCTTGAACCATGCTAAAACACCCAAGGGGAAGATAATTTTGGCTATGATAGATCATAAGTGACTCCTCCTGTATACCCAAAATAGCTAGTGAATCCACCATAAAGTTAGATTCCCTCCAACTATAATAAATAATCCTTCAATGATTGGTCTCCTCCTCACACCTTCGGATGAGATATATCAATTCCCAAGGTGTCTGATGGCTTCCCAGAAATTCCTTAACTATATCCTTAGAATCTAACTCCACCTCTGTCACCTACAGCCTTCTCTACCTATAAACCATCATGCCAGAGAGAAGAGTCAGAACCCACAAACCAAAAGAGTTTCCTAGACCATAAAATGAACTAAAAGTAAGAAGAATAGATCCCCAGTAGTCCTGAAGAAAGACACCACCCCTCATGACTCTCCCCATGAAGGAGCCATCAATGTTCAGCTTCAAACCATGGCTGAGAGGGTGCCACATCACCCAAAATCCTCTCCCACTATGTTGAATGCAGAGACGATTAATCAGATTGCAAACTGCAACTGAGGAGAGCCCACCTTTAGGAAGCAAGTCCAGTTCCACTATGAGAGACATAAGATGAAACTAGATATAAAACAAATACCTTTTGAAACCCAACCTAACCAGATTTCTCACCTCCCATATTACCAACAAATAGAAACCAGAATGATAGTCCTTACATTACGTTCCATTGCTCTATTTTCAGTACTAGATAGACATACCGACATAAAAACCTGGGTGGACCAGGACTCACCATTAGGGAATGGAGGATGATTGAAGTGTGACCAAATATAAGAAGAACATTTCCCTTAAAAAAATAGGTGGGTCGTCATTTCTGACCTCGGTTTCTCAAATCAGTAACATCATGAAACCATATAGACCCCTTTTTAATGTATATTTTCCACCATCGGTATTTCTTTGTTTTCTATCCTCCACACCATGAAGTTCATTCTCATCAGTATCACCTTTCACCAAGAAATAGGTCCACATTCCTCCATAGAGAGATCTCTCTGAAGTATTTTCCTGTAGTCACAGACATTATTCCTCCTATAGCTTTATTCCATGAAACCACACAAATCCGGATCATCACTCATAACAATGCCTTCAAATAGGTTAAACTGAGTGGAATTTAGTGTTGCATGAATAAAATAATACATGTCACTTTCTTCCCTGAATGAAATATGAGGATATAGGAAACCAGAAAAGGATATCCTTTCACCAGCCCAGTTATCCTCCCAGTAGTTTATTTCCCCCGTCCAAAAACCCACCTAATGTAGAAAGACAAGTTCTCCATATGTGAAAACTTGCACTTGGCTAATCCAGTCGCACCATACATGTTATACACCCCCTTCCACCCATACTGCATTCTGAAAAATCTCACCCAAAGGGTCTCCCCAACAATGACTTCCCAGGCTAACTGAGCTTGTAATCCCATGATGGTGTACTGAATGTCACAGAGACCAACACCGTATTCTCCCACTAGTCGGGCCATCCGCTTCCAATATTCCCAATGACACTGCCCTTACATTTTAGCATCCCATAGAGAAGTAGTGAGAATACATTTCATTTCCTCCACCGTACCTTTCGGTGGATTGATTAGAGAGAGATATGCTTGGGAATGGATTGAAGAACACTATTAATGAGCATAACCCATCCTCCAAATGACAGTAACATGTTATTCCAATTGAAAATCCTTCCCTAAAGCAGATCAAGAATCTCATTGAAATAATGTTTCTTGATTCAACCACAAGAAATCGGTACCCCAAGGTAGAAAATTAAAATCTGTTTTTGCTTGTACCCTAGGATCCCATGAATAACCTTACATCTCCTTACAGGGCATTTATTCGAAATAAACACATGACTCATCAAAGGGTTGATAGATTGTCCACTAACCCTGCCATATCTGGCCATGATGTCTCTGAGATGCTTCAAGGATCCACTAATACAATTATTAAAGAGCAATATATCATCAGAAAACATCAAGTGTGAGATGTACCTTGTATTCCTTCTTCCACAGAACGGTTTCAACCTGCCCTCCATTAAGGCTCTAACCAAATTTCTCTACAATGCTTCCCGTGCAAGGACAAAAATAGTTTCATACAAAGGATCACCCTGTCGAACACCTAAGATGGTTTTAAAGAATCCAAAACACTTCCCCATCATAGATACTGAGAGCCAGGGCGAGGAATAACACCTGAAACAAATGTTTCAAAACTGTTCCTAAATGTTGATCCCCATCATGACATGAATAATGAAACTCCATTCTGTTCTATCATAATCCGAATTCACGTCACCTTGTAAAATGATATTGGATCCCAATGTACGTTTTTCGATGTCCTGAACCAACTCACTAGCAATCCCAACCACCGCTCGGATGCTTCGACCATGTATAAAACCATGTTTCTCTACTGATATCACCGTGGGAATAATTCTGGACAGTCTTCTACCAATAACTGTGTCCAAAATCTAATATGAAACATTGCAGAGGTAAATGGGCCGGATAAGATTATGGAGACTAGGGTCCTTGAACTTTGGAAAAAGTATCACCCTTGATGAAGAGACACACCTGTTCAATGACCCACCACCAAAGAAATATTGTATTGCATGCACAACCAGTGAGCCAACGACATCCCAGGCTGTACTGAAAAAGGAAGCCAGAAAACCATCTCGGCCGGGAGCACTCTCTTTTGTCATACTCATCAATGCTCCCCTGGTCTCATTATCCTAAGGAATAGAGGAGATACAAGAATTGTCCGCCTCATTCACCAAAAGTGGCAGACAGTTCAAGAGTTCAGGAAATTCCAATGCATCCCTATCAAAACTCAAAGTAGTCCCCCCAGCCAGGAGACCCTCAAAATGCTCCAACGCCATATTCCCAGCAATATTCACATCTGACGTGTAGGACCCATCCCCCAGTATTAGATTGACCTTTATGCTTCTCTTCTCCTTAATACAGTCCTGAAAGAAGGAATTATTTTTATCTCCTTCTCTTAACCATCGAACCTGAGACCTCTTTTTGTATAATCTCTCCATCTATAGGAGTTTTTCAGTAAGTACAACCTTCTTATCACATAAAATAATAAAAATGTTCTCATCCCATGAAGTCTGGAGGGATTCATCCAATCTTCCCACCTCATCTTTCATACTAGCCACCCCATTGGAAATATCTGGTTTATTGGTCAACCATACTCTAAAATCCTGCTTAAGACGTTTGAGAGGATTCACTAGCCCTCCCCAGGACTATTCTCCTTCCTCCTTAATCCACGAAACTTTCAGCGGTTTCATGAACATAGGATCTCGATGCCAATCAATGGAGTAATGGAAAGACATTCCAATCACTACTTTACATCTTACTTCAATTAGAAGGGGAGCATGATCCGAGAGTATACATTTAATATATGTGACTGCGGTTATTGAAAAAATATCCAAACCTTGCATATTTCTGGGACATCTCTCCAGCCGTCTCCAGATGTGATTAGAACCTTTACGGTTGTTTTAATATGTATATTTAGATCCCGTGAAGCCCAAATCCATCAAACCTGTCTGTATCATGAACTCCTGTAACTCAAGTATACTCTCGTGGTTAAACCCAGATCCTCCTCTTTTTTCTGAGTCATCCACAATGGTGTTGAAATCCCCTCCCAAAAACCACGACAACGAACCTGTCAGCATTGTCTCCAATTGACTTTATAGTTCCCTTCTTCCATTAACCATAGTACTCACGTAGAAAAACAACATAATCAGTCTAGATCAACCAACAGCAATCCTCGTATAAATACACTGAGGCATAATATTCATAATTTCAACAAATATGTTGCTTTTCCATCCAATCCAAATCTGTGAATTGATAGAACCACCGTGAAAAGAATTCAAAAATCTCATCTTCTTAGAAATCCCTGATAATTTTCATGGATCTTACTTCAGTTCCAAAAATCACTGCCAAAGACACCCTAGACTCCCTCCCTTGTGATGCCAAATATTAGTAATTTGAAGATATTGGTTGTATAATGTTGATTTATGGTATAATATTAGATGAAATATGTATTTTGTTTAGAAAAGGGATAATACTGAATTTTTTTATTATATATTGATTATGAATACATTGTAAGAGGGATTAGAGTATGGTGAAAAAAATCATTTGTTACTGTATATCCTATTGTAGAAATTTTCTTTAGAGATGAATTATCCAGAAAATGAATTATAAAAATTAATATATATTATGTCTGAATAGAGACAAATATTTACACTCCCCTATATCATAAATGGGCCCTTTTAATACATAATATTAGATATAAAGTATATTTATACCCTCAGTACATTGAAACAAAGTCAATGTATCCTTATAAATGAATCACATTGAAGGATAAAATATATAACATTATATTGGTTTGGCAATATTTATATATTTTGATAATATGGATGGATTGTAATCCATGACAAGTTTATAAGGCTACTTCCAACACTAAAACATGATTTAGAATAATATAAGATTTTTTAGACATAATATTTTACCCACCCCTCCACTTTTGGTGTATTTTTAATGTTGTAGATTCAATATGTGGAATTGGCCACATATTTTATTCATTATAATTATTTCATATGATTATTTTTATCATAGAAAAAAATTCATTGAAAAATTGTCTTATTATTAAATTGTTTTCTTTATCAAATTGTAGAGACAAAAATGAGACCTCACTCATAAATTTATGAGTTTGACGTTTTCACTATATGAATATGTTTGATATATGTTTGAAATATTAAATATCTTAATATAATTAAAGTTAAAAATAATTTTATTGATGTGTACACAAAAGCATGACATATAATTTATAGATCATTGTTAAATTAATTATATATATTTCATGAGTTGTGTGTTAGAAAAATAAATTTTGGATATACTAAACACAAAGTATTATGATGAGAGAAATGTGATAATTTTTATAAAAAGTTAATGTTTTAATATATGTATGTATTGATGATTTCATTAACATTATCACAGATTCAATTAGATAAATTCAGGGAATTATTGATGAAATGAATTATGTGGACATAATACATAGGATTCAAGTAATATTTAACTATAATACTTATAAAGAATCCATATATAAAAGCATAAAATATTATAGTGTTATTTCATGATGACCTACAAATCCATCTATGAGATGCGTGTAAATATTGATGGAATGAAATTCCATTCTAAAAATAATAAATATTTTATGGAAGTGTTGAAATTTTAAATCATCTAGGGTGATTGAAATATAAAAAATGTATGTTATATGTTCTAATCATTTATAGAGACAATGTTCATATTGGATAAAGGTAAATTTGGTGGATAAATAAAATCGTCACAAATTATTTATGAAATGGTCATTCATATTACAGTTATATGTCAGAGTAAGGATGAATGAAATATTGAAGGTGAATTCATAAAATAAATTTCAATATAAAGTTCCTCCAAAAAAGTAAATATATAATTTCATTCATAATAATGTTTAAAACATAGATATTATATATCAATGAAAAATGTAAAGATGACACATGAATTTTATAAATATAATGAAAACACATTCATTTAAGAAGAAAAAAATTAAATTCATTTTTTATACGGGGGATTCTGTGATGAAAATGTTATTTTAGGGATATAGAAAAGTGAAATAAGAATGTAAAATGGATTTTTTAATTTTCTTAAATATTAAACTATGAGGTTATTCTGGTAATAATTATACAAAAAGAAATTATGGAGATTAATGGATGGTTAAAAGTGTTTTAATAGTAAATTGACTTATTTTAAGAAAGAGCCTCCTAAGTGTTGAATCATATTGATTGTCAAGGGGATTATAATGAAAATAAATACTAGGTGGTTGATTTAAAAAAATTTAAGGAAAATATTTATTTATTTCTAAAATTAATGATTGTATCTCAAATTGAAAAAAAAATTCTTCAATACTATAAATAATATGTTCTTACATGTTGAATGAATCTTGATAATGAAACCCAATAATGGATTATGAGGAAGAATATATAGATTCTGAGTTTCTCAGGTGTTTATCTAAAGGTATGGTTTGAAATATGTATATTAGGGGTTAAGAAAGATTTTATTTATCAATAAGATATCTAATTATATGAAAGAATTATTTTATTAAAAATTTGAACTATTATAATCTGATACATTCATTCAAATGAATAAAGGGAGGTGTAATGGTGGAGAAATTCCTTAGTTGTTAAATGGTTTTATTTTGAAATAATAGATTTATTTATATTATATAATCACATCGAAGAATGTAACTGAAAAAATAGCACTCTTGATAAGGTTCCAATTATATTTTTATGTAGATCACATATTGACATATTTCGAGGAGATAGAGAGCGATAAGAATGGAGATTTAACTAGGATTCAACAACAGAATATGAGAGTATATCCTACTATTTAAATGAAAAATATTTTTTGTGTAATTAATTTATTAAAAAAATCATAAGAAATTAATTTGATTTCAGGTTATGAAAAATTTTGAACTACTTCCATGATTTTACAATAAATATTGATACAATAAATTCTTCCATGATTCTATTGGGTAATTTTTTTCCCCAATTGGTGAACAAAATGTTTTATTATTTTTATCTTTTTAGATAGAGTGATGAAAATTTACACGTGTTAAAACTATTTAATGAATTTAATTGACGTAATCTATTGTTAAGTTGATGTATATTAGAGGATAAGTTCCTTTAATATTGTTCAATAGAAGAAGAATAAGGATTCTAAATATTGAGTTCTCATTCAACATAATTGGAAATATGACTTTCAAAAATATATTGAAGGATAATTTAAACAGTACTATTCATTATGGAAATATTCTTTCATTGAATATCTTAGGATGTTAAAGAGTGGAGATTACAGGTTATGAGATGATGAATATTTAATTTCTCTTTATGGATTTTTTAGATACAAAACTATCAGTGTGAGCCAATAGCATGGGTCAATAAATTAAGTCACATTGAAATGAAAAAATCACTTAATCATATAAAATGATGAAAATTTTTCTTTAGAGTAATAATATTATAACTTGTAATATCAGATTCTCAGGTATATAAATAAATGATGAGTTGATAATTTTTCAATACTAGAGGATTAGGTGGCTTGTCCTATATAGGGGATAGACAAAGTGGCACCTTTTGGAATACTTATAGGTATAACCACACTGATAAATCTCTATACACTAATGATATGGGAATCAAACAATTTGGATCCAATTCCCCTCAGTGTGTATATTACAATGAAACATCCAAAAACCTATGTTTAATGGTATTTAACTTCTTTAATTGGTTGTTATCATGTAATGTGTTATATTTTTTTCATGAACCTAATGAAAAATATTGGTAAATTCATAATTTTTTCTTTAGGAGAGACAAAAATGGAATATGAAGATCATTAATGATTTTATCCATAGATAATTGAAAATATTACACCTCCATTATGGTGTAAAATTTAATCTGAGAGCAATTCATAATTAATGAAGTTTTATCCATGATGACGCAACAACAAAAAGGGTCAAGGAATAGAAAAATAATAATAAAATATTGAAAATAAATATATCATCACGATTGATTTCCTAAGATATTATATAGTTTATGTGGTAAAAGTGGCAATTTTTTTAATAAAAATGATATTCACTAATTATTGAAGTGAATATAAAGACGTAGGAGATATGGTATGCAAAGGGACACCACATTTACACATTGAGGTATTTTCCAAAATTAATTTTATTTATAACATAAATTGATTAAATTGAAAATATTTTAATAAAATGGATATAGGAGTCTTATTAGGCTACTAAAATAATTATGGAAAATAAATCTTACCCGAGGATGAATAAGACCATGTAAAATCTGGATGTTTAGTTGGTTATTCATATGGATATAATTAAATCTATAATTTCATAATTTTAGTATATTATTGATAATGATGGTTGTTTCTACTCAAATTGTTATTGTTTTTAAAGACAATATTATATAGTTGATTTTAGGGTTGATTCGAAAGAAGTGGATGGAGTCGAGAGGATTGTTTCAGTAACACAATTTATGCATAGATGATATAATACCAGTGAATTAATATTAATAGGTGAAAGATAATCTCAAACATAGAAATAAAGGATATGAATTATAATGGAAAATTACTTAATATCTCATTTTTATACATCATTTTTAAGAGATAGTTAAGGGTAAATCATGACCCTAGTCCAAGACTGCCGAGTTAGACCAAATAGTTAAGAAAGAAACATCGAATAATTTGATGTGTCCAGATTATCCAAAAGTCAGAAAAATGATTTGGGAATTCATGAAAAAATATAACTATAATGTTAATGTTATTTATATAGATTTTATATTTCTTCACAGGTTTTATTCCGAAACCACCATAATTCATAGGTGGAAACATACATGATTTTTCCTACACATTAATTTCCTCTAATGAACATGGTAGATAAATTAATTACTTTCCCAATCATTAATTTTATACAAGAGAATATTTGTTTGAAGAGTGTTATGACCCTTCAAAAATGATAAGTAATCTATATAATTTGTTAGTCTTTTTCATTCATATATAATTCCACAAGATGGGATATGGAAAATTGATACTTTTTTCTATCTATATAGTAATAGAGTACAAAAAAATCTACCAAAATTTATTAGTGAAATTAGAAAGATGGAAATCAATTTTTAAATTGGGTTGTGAAGGTGGTTGATGTTAAAATGAGACACTAAGTTGTGTATGAGTAGTATTACATTTAGTAAAAATACAATGATTTGAATGAAATTATGATCAATCTAAGACTACTATATATTTTCCCAAACACTCTATTATTTTCATTTACATTTCATTATTTTATTATTTCACATTCAATATATAATGAATATTTTAATGCGTTATTTTATATAATATACCACGAAAAATTTTAAATAATAGGAATTATCTTGACATGAAGAACTAGGTTTTAGTGGAACAATATGTTTTTATCAAAGGATGATGTATCCAAGATTCTATTGGTTTGTCTTATGAAAAGGATGGTGGTATTAATATTAAAACACTGGAGTCCAATAATATAATCAAGGTTTCCATGGATCAGGTATCTGAAAGATTGGAATGAAGTTTCTTCATCAAGTTTATATCGAGGATGGTCTTGACAAATTTGGTTTTTGACATGATCGTAAGGCACTGTAGTTCTTTGTGTCTCTCCTCCACCATCAAGGGAAAGAATTGTGGGTTATTTATGTTGGTTTTTGGATTTAGGTAGGGAGATCCCTTATCACCCATAATTATCATTATACTTAAATACTCCCAAAGAATATATATCATAAAAAAATTTACTATAATAGTATCCTTCCATTCGAATGAAGGTAAAATGTTAATGTTATTTTTATTCTTATCATTAAAGGTGAAATTATGAGATTTATCAATGGAAATAATAGATCTATATGATATATTATTAATTTTTATAATGATTACAATATTTGGAGTGTCTATATTATCAAAATATATTTCATTGAAATCTATAATTACAACTGATGATTGAAGATTATTTCCCAACCTACTAATAATTTATTTGTATTAGAATAAATAATTACCCAATGAAGCACTTTAGAAACTTTATTACCTTTGGAATAGTCTATATACATGACATCATTTGGTTGGTTGATAAAAATTTTAATTTAATCAACAATTGGAAGAATAGTTTCCCCTCATTTTAGGGCCGCATTACTTTTTTTAATTATGCCCAATCCTATATTCCTAGGCATTTATAATCCTTTAATAGTATACTCAATAAAGTATATATAATAGTTCATAAAATAGTAGATAAAATTATTTTTGAAGAACATGATGAATACATGTATCATTCTGAATCATGGGAGATGTTTGGGAAGGACAATAAGGGGGATATGATCCCATAAGATTATAGGAAACCATACACTATATGAAATAGATATATTCTAGGGAGGATCTAAGGGACAAATTCTAGTGGGCCTAGTTAATTAAAAGAAATATGGTTCAATCCTGGATGGCCTAAGTTGTTGTAACTTAAATATATGGAAAAGTATTTATAATATTTTTGATATGATCCATTAGCATTTGAGATGGGTCATTAGTCATGGTGACATAAACATCTAGAACCAAAAAATGGGAGGTAATGTCATTGGGATTATTGGAGTGTTTAAATAAAATAATTTCTTTATTCCATGATAAAATATGTCAATCATTTATTCAATTTATTCCTAATCCTCAATTTCTGGAAATTATTGGGATTATTATTTAGAATAATGAATAAAATATATTGGTGTCCCCGAGATCCCCATCCATTAGTTTTTTGGAAAAGTTTTATTAGTATCTCTATTGTGATATATTTTTTCATGATGATTGAGGTTAAATAATTTGGTTTCATAAGATCCATAAAATATTACATTTCTTCATATTACATATCAGAGACTAATAATTCCTTATAGATAAAGAGGTCTTGTCTAAAGGATTTTCCCTTGCATCACAATGTGCATGTTGCAGGGACCCCAAAGAGGAAATTATAGTTTACTTATTATTAAAAAAATGAGTGTATGGGCGCATTGTGGAATATTATTTTGGAATTCGTTGGTATTGAAATAAATATTGGAACAATCAATGTGTTTCTTCAGCGTTTGTTTCTTTTAGTTGGTGACAATAAGCACGAGAAGAAAGATAGTGAGGTACTCCTAGTAGAGGACTATTGGGGCATCTCAAATGGTACTAATAAGGATCTCCATAAGGGAACCCCCATTTACTAGATTGATATGGTTTTTAGATCACAATATTTTTGGAGGATCTTGGAATCATACAAAATCCCTGAGACATTACTCCTTCTATGGGAACTCTTGGGGATGGAAGAAATTATCCCCCCCCCCCCACGCTTCAAAATATTAATATGAATAAAAGTTGGATGAAATAGTCTCCACCTAGTAACATATTGAAAAAATACAGTAATTGATCATTCATTAATGCTATCATGTACAATGGTGGTGTGGTACATGACATAATGATATCATTTATTTCTACTTTCTTTTCTATCTACAATCATGGTGACTAACTTATAAATGAGTCTCAAATAATTTTCAATGATATTCATCTTTACTGGGATTGGTACATATTCTGACAGATAGTGAAGGTATACCCCTTTGTAATATATAAATCTCTTCATAAAGCTTCCCCAAATCCAGGGACCACCATAAATATTATACAAATAACATATCTTCTTAAAATGGTCAGGTGGAGGTTCATCACACATGGTATAAGGTAATGAGGTTTTAGATTTTATCGCTACAAGAATTACTCAAGATGATTAATTCATATATTTCTATATATTGGGATCCCTTAATTATGTGTGTTGGGTCTTGGTAAAGTCTGATTCCCTTTCTTTTTTTTAATTTTGTCCTTACTAACATCATTTTTTTCTGTTCTTTAATTCTCTAAAAAAATATTAATTATTTTGATGATAATCATACCTAGTAAATTATTTGGGGACCCACCTATAATTTTCCATATCTATAATTATAGGTATGGAAGCTATACATAATATTTCTAAAAAAATCACTATGGATTAATTTTAGTATTGAATATAAATAGTATTATTTATGTTTTCATTTCATTAATACATTTTTCGAAATAAAAAAAATTATTTTGTAATAGAATAAGAAAATCATACCCAGATATTTATTATTTTAATTATTTATAGCTGGTAACATGTGAATTATATTTTTAGGATGAAAAAATTTACATTTTTAATTCAGGGTGACATGGAGGGTACATGAAATGGGATGTGTCAAGGATTGAGTTCAAGGTTTAGAACAAAAGTTTCAACTAGAAAAAAAGACCACTACTATGGAAAAATGAAATTCATGACATGAATCACCAATTCATGATATGAAATTAATTGGTAATGAATTAAGGGGGGAATAAAAAATACAACTATATTCAAGAGAAAATAATGGGTTTTTTATAATGTGATGCATAATTTCATTCTATGGGACATGTATAAAAAATATTACTTCTAATGTTGTTTTATTTTAAGGTAGGGTCACATATTAAATATCCTAGTATCTATAGAAATTTACCCTAACATATTTGATGGATGATTTTATTATATTTAATTCAACCAGTGGTATAATTTTTTCCTTCAAAATCATCAATATTTTCTATTCTAAAGATTAATTGTAGCACTGGGAATGATATACAGAATCGTATAGTCTTCTCCTATGATGCTAATCCATTATAATAGTATTTATTTTATTTTATTTTTCACTGCTCTCACCCTATTATTACTAACATGAAGGTAGAATTTTCTCATGTGTCAATTGATTTAATTTTAAGGGTGTTAAGATAATTGAATGGTTTTAATTTATTTTTAGTCTATATTTGGTTGTATGTTTATCCCTGTATTCAATATCGCCATTTCCTTTATAGTGAAATTTTTTAATTCTTTTGGGAAGAACCCTAAAATATATGAATAATTAAACTAATTCATGCATGACCATTTTATGCATCTGGATAATTATTCTTATAAATTTTTTAAAATCACTAAATAATTTTATCTTTCAGATGTAATTTACTATATGAAAAAGGAATAATAAACAATTAAGAAGAATCAACAAGACCAAATGTGTTTTGAGATTCAATTTAAATAAAATCATAATATAATTGTGGTGTTTATTAATAATTAAGAGTTTTGACAAGAAAATTAATTAACATTGAGTGGTTTATCCAATATATTTCAAACCAATTGGTTTTTATCATATATTTTACATTAAATATATAACAATGAAATTAATTTATTTTGTATATTTATTAAAATAATTCTATTTATTTATCTATGGAATCACATAAAACTAATTTAATTTATTTTAAAACATTAATTTCAAATTTAATGTAATTATATTTGATAAATCCATTTTAAATACTGACCCATTCGGGATGTTTAAATATATTACAGCATTGGAGGGGATGATTTCCCATAATTCCCAGGTTAAATATAAATTATTCAAGTTGATATGGTATAGTTATATATATTTTTATTTTGTCTCATCATGTAGTGTTATCATGTCCAACAAGGATTTATATTTAATATACTCTTGGTAAAGGTAATTCATATTAACATGCATATGATGTTGAGGTGGAAATAAAAATAAAAAAATAAATAATATAAAAAGAAAAAGTAATGTATTCAGAAAAATGGAAAGATATGGTTGGAGGATTACCACTTGGAAAATCGAAGATGCATAAACTCGTAGTCTATTGAATACCCTATGGGGTGGGGATTTAACATAAAAATATAATGAAAATGGTTTTAAAAAAAATACTAAATATAGATGAACATAAATTTCAATGATCTGAAATTAAATAGAGTTTTTTTGGTTAGCGCATGTAGTTCTAAATACAAACATATAGTGTTTCCATAATCTATTTGAAACATTTCAATTTATAATGATCTCAAAGGAATAAATAAGACTGAAATTGTATTTATTATCATCAATGGATTAAGCAACTTAGTGGATTCATATCCCCCAACCTCATTAATTAACAACACTGGATGTGTTGGAGACAAAGGTTTTTTACATAATTCTATCCTTGTAAAAATATATGAACATAAATTGGATATTCTATCTTTTATCCAATTTGATGATTAATCTATCCATACATCTTGGGAATGATTTAAATATTTAACTCCAATGCTTCTTCATCATCATTGAGAAATATAGATTTTAATTCAACATTTTTATAAAGGATTGTTGAAATAAAATATTTCTATCATTGAAAATGTATCATAAATATAACTCATAAGTAAATCACATAATGAGAGTTATATAATATTTTTGATAAAATATAAATCAATCAATCTTTGTAAAAGTTAAAAGGAATCCAATGGATAGGGGCGAACTTGGTGGAAACCATGGTTCGATTGTCACCCAGATAGAGGCCATGACTAGAATTATAGAAACAATGATGGGCCAAAAACCTTGTTAGAGCAGCAATAAAAGATAAAAATGGGAACGGAGAACTCAACAACACTACCTTATTATATCTAAAAATCTATATGGGACGTATAAATACACATATAAGGGATGTTCTATAAGGATATAATTTAGGAATCCCTTATAAAAATTCATGTTGAGATGATATGGTAATTAACCTACAAATCGAGAAAATAACCCAATCCATCGTGAAATAATTGTGAAACAACAAGAAGTAATAAATTTAAAAAGGGAATAAAAATCCATAGATATGGAAGGAAAATATGAATAAAAATTATTATGAAATAGAACAAGAATTATCACTACAAAATAACACTATCATGACCCATCCCCCCAAACCCATGCCTTGACTACCCCAAGACTGCCTCTAATATTCCTGGGGATGGCGAGTAGCACCGACCAGGTATATCCCACAAATGGGAGGAATTTTCCTTAGAACATCTATGAACACATCCAAATAAAAGTTCCTCAGATAGAAATTGATAATACTATGTAAATAAAAATCATGCACACCTCTACCACCCAAAAAAAGTGCATGATAGAAAGTAAAGCAGTAAAGTAAAACATGGCCAAAATACCATCCCACTAACAGAAAGACAACTACAAAGACCATCCCGAAAATCATGATATGGAAGCTAATATAGGATGCTGATGGAAACACGTCAGCTCTCCTTATCTCACCAGGTACAGGCTGGTCCCGGTCAAGGTGTTACTTCATCTAAGACTCCAATAAAGAATATGTCATATTTAAAAGACACAGTACATGACGGAAAATCCTGTGAAAGGGCAAGTAAAACAATACTCAGTAGGGGTCCAAAAAAACAACAAGAAAAAGAACAAAAAGGAAAACAACATAAAGAAGTTATATTCATCTTAACACAGGTATATTTAATCAAAACATATAACATGAAAATCCAGGTATACTCATAAAGGATTCCAAGACGCAACATCTCATCTGCTACCCAAAAAATGAATCTACACATTGCACATTCGATTCTGAGTGATCCCACTCCTTGATCTATCTCATATTAACTAGGTAGAAAATTTATACAAATAGTATTCGAGAACACATATGGTCTCGATACATCCTGATGTTTCCTTGATACTTCTAGTCTCCCTGAGATAAGAAGTCTTTATATCACAACCAATCCTTTATCATATGATTTTTCTCAAGACACACTCCTTCAGGAAGGACTCGCTCCTTGAGCCATCAAGTAATCAGAAAACTATGCAATGAGGTACAACTTATTTGGTCCCCTCATAATAATAACACACTAATAACTACCAAAATTACACTACTTTAGTCATAATTATGAACATCTAGTAGTACTAAGGGACACATCCACAATAATTAAGTGAGATTTTCTTATCTCCCTATCCACTGAGGTCCACCTGGCTAACGAGCCACTGATTTCCACTCATATTAAAATCCATTGAGCTCTGCTTTGCTACTACTCATTTGTTAGTCCACTGAGGTCCACTTGACTACTGCTCGTTTGTCGGGCCACTAAGGTCTGAACGACTAATGCACGTCTTCCAAGCCACTGAGACCCACACGACTAATATTCTTTTGGGCCCTTGAGTTCCCCATGACTACACATAATTCAAGCCAATAAGGTATACATGTCTATTCAGTTTCCTGAATATTGAGGTCTGTCGGGCCATTCATCATACATGCCACTCAGGTCTGCATTACAATTCATCTTATTCAGGGAGAATATACTCATCATGTAATCTATCAAAATTCAAACTACATGGAAACATAATTTGATTATTTAAAATTTTCCATCTCGTCACGGGGTTCCAATTGACGGAAATGGATAGTATATCAGACTTCTGTTTTTCATGTTATGACGGTTTTATGCAAAAGGGGATGGTGGGGTTTCGGTCCAGTCCTACCTTGTTGGACCGACCTGACCTAGTTTGACCTGACCAAGATCTGACCCGGTCGAATTGGCCAAGATTAGGCTAAATGGGCCCTGGCCTGACCAGTTTGGCTACGGGTCTGACCGGCTGGGCTGTATGTTCGGCCTACTGGGATGCTGGTCTGTCCCGATGGGCTGTGAGTCTAGTCTAATGGGGTGGCCCAACATGATGGGGCTGCTCAGCTCGTTGGGACATCCATGTCCACTAGTCAGGCTGGTCCATTTCTCCCGGGACATGTTGGGGGCCATGTGCCACCTGCGACAGTTGTCGTAGATCACAGTCTTGGTCCAACTAGACCACGACCTCTAGCAGTGCAGATCGCCACGTCTACTCATGCTCTTCCTGCTAGTCAGTGCCATTAGTCTAATTGACAACCATGTAACTGATTCCATGCACCCTTCCCTCTGCTATTTTAGTGCGCTGCTGGTTCATTCTGCCTCTTCACCACTACGGTTGTTGAGACACGACTATCCATGTGCTACCTCTGACCTTCTATCATGGGCCTCCTCCGCCACTGAAACATTCCATTGATGTGCACCACCTTCTGCACCGTTACTTATATCGATACACGACCTCAGAATTCCACTACGGTGTTTTCCTGGACTACAGATCACCACATCTGTGATATTACACTACCTTAAATATTTTTGTGGTGGTGAAGTTTTAGAATTCATAAGAACGAGGTAGGAGGGAAACTAACCTGAAAACCGAACGTGGAAGGATCAGGCCTCATTTGTTTCAGCCTAGATCTATCCACATAATATTTTAAGGTTAAATTAACAAATACTTAAAAATAAAATCATATTTTCAACATGGATTATCTTTCCCAATAAATGTCACAAAATTAAACCCATCCTGCATTTAGTAAGCATGATCTATGAATCATTCCATTTTTTGAATGAATAATGCTCATTAGGGAGATTTAGAAATGGGGAATGAAAATTTATTAAACACACTCTCTACTTAGAAAAAACATTGATCATTTTGGGTTTCGATCATCGTTGGTGATTTGTTATAAAACATCATTATTTTTTGTCTCATAGGCCATCGATCCATGATCCATCTTTAATAGATATTCATCATTTATCAAAGATCATTTCTCACCAATAGAATTTCCTCTAGAGCTTTAGCTAAACCCCCTGATCGTCCCCCCATCCCGTATCACTTTTAATCTACTTAATTGAGGAAATGTGTTTCAGTGTTTCTGTTACGCTAATTCATCATGTTTTTACACTGTTTCATTTATCAATTGAAAATTTGTCTCATTGGTATGTTGTAGAAAAATAATTTTGAATAAAATAATATTTTTATGTTTATTTTATTTTCATCCATGAAATACCCTAAAATTAAATTTTACCCTTGACATGAACCATTCGAGGTTAGCCCCTTAAAGAAACCACACCCTCACGAGATCACTAACAATATCAGAATTCCAATCTGTGTTACTATTTATGTGTTATTATAAATTAAATAATCTTTATTTAATTTTTTTTGTTTATGGTCACATCCCAAATAATAGATTCCATAGTTGGCCAGCACCATCCAATATTAGGCTCCTCCTAAATAAAACACACCGCCACGAGCTCAATGGTGGTCTCAAATTTTTAGTCTGAGTAACTGTTTGCGAGTTAAAAGTATTTTAAAAAATAATAATTTTATAAAATAATTTTATTTATGGTTATTCCATTATTAGGATTTCTCACTGGAGGCCCATGCCGATTAAATGTATGTCGTGCCTAGGGTTATCCTGCCATCCTAAATATAACAATGCCCTATGATTTCTTGAAATGATCACCCATTTAAGAGTTATTCCACTTTTTTGTAAAAACATTCAAATGTTCTATTTAAAAAAATACATTTTTTGATGGACTATTTTGGGCCCATCGATTCTTAGAATCACACATCATCTTAGTTATTTGTCATGAAATAATCACATATAATTGAAAATTTTCATGGAATTATGGGACATTACATTACCCCCACTTTTATTTATTTACATCCTCATAATCCAAAATAAGGGCTAAACAAAAAATGTGGTTCTAAGCACATATCTAAGACTCATACTTCTAAGTTCTCTCCTAGGGATTATTTTGCTTCCACCAAATGAGAATCAGATGAATTAACCATCCATGAAGGATCAAATCATATTGATCTTCAATCTCTATCAGAGAATATTTAAAATTCGACCTATCGTCAACGTTCAAGTAGCTCTAGTCAATGATGTGTGACGGGTCGTGTATGTTTCTATTTCTTATAGAGGTATCCCAAGATCTATACGGGACTTCATTCCCTAAAATATATTATTTGAACAACATGGTGAGTTGGTAAATGATCACTAATATGGAATCTTATCTCCTAGACATATGTGGTAAATCCATCATGAAGTCCATCGACATCTCTTTGGTAGTGGCTGCTCATTATGTGCATCGGCTTGGTAAAAGGGTCGATAATCCCCACATAACCTCGAACACTGGGTCTTACTATTTTTTTCATCTATATTTCTTCCACATACACCCCTAGATCATGATGTTATACATAATCCATCCAATATACAGATTCAAATAGCAATGCCATATAGGGGTGTAGAATGATGCAAAATCACATCTTCTTATGGGGAGGTAATCCTGGAAACATCTTCCGGAAAGACGTCCTTCTACTCTAAAACTATTCCTGGGAACACTAATATAATTATATATATTTCTGATGACATATTTTCGATGGGATCCCATCATAAATATGTTTTTTTCAATGTGGTCCCGTCGCAAATAGCTCGTCGTAGAAAACAGTGTCGCAAAAAATATTATCTATGACAGGCTCGTTACAAATAATATTTTCTTTGACAGGCTACATTCTCATCATCAATAAGTATCTGATTATATACTTGATATATATAAACTTTTTCCGATGGGCCCGTAATCCCTTCGCAAATAATTTTTTTAAAAAAATATTTATTTAGACTATTTGTGATGGGTTCGTCATAAATACTTCTTGTGACTGGTCCTTAATCCCGTCACAAATACATTTTAAAAAAATTATTTAGAATATTTGTGATGATAACCCGTCGCAAATTTTAAATAAATTTAAAAAATTAAAATTAATAAAATTTTGAGTATTGAAAAATTAATTTTAATATTATTAAAATAGTTAAAATAAAAATATATTAAAATTTTCAATATTCACCAAATAATATTAGAAATGTCATAAAATATTTGTAGTAGTATTATTATTATTATTAGTAAAATAAAAAATCATTAAAAAATATAATACTGGAAAAACATTTTTAATAAAATTATGATTAATGAAAAAATAATATTATTATTATTAAAACAATAAAAAAAATATTAAAATTCTCAATATTCCCAAAAAAATTATAAAATATTACG
This sequence comes from Viscum album, assembly GCA_963277665.1. Taxonomy (NCBI): domain Eukaryota; kingdom Viridiplantae; phylum Streptophyta; class Magnoliopsida; order Santalales; family Viscaceae; genus Viscum; species Viscum album. The sequence continues at coordinate 1,179,209,539 of OY728139.1, forward strand.
AATTAAATTATCTAATATTTCCACCAATATAAAATACAAAAACTATAAATAGTTCATATTATAAAAAATACTAAATTCAAATGTTTTTAACATAAAGAAATCACTGGGGGTCGTCTTTTGTAGGAGGTGGAGGAGTTGATGGAGATGGTGTAGGAAACTACATCCCCAAACTACAAGTCAGACGTCGCACGTACTCCATATGTTCCTGATGTTGTTGTTGCCATCGACGCATCTTCTCCTCGTGCTGCTGCTTCTGCTGCTACTACTGCTGATGCATCTTTTTTTGCTGCTTCTACAAACACTTTATAATGTCATTTTGAGCTCCTAACTGCTCCTAATACTGTGAGGTTGAAGATGATTCCCCTCCATGATCTCTTATCGAGCTAGATTCCGACATCGTAGCAGTATGATAATAAGTACCAGGAGTCACATGAGAGCCGACACTAACTACTCAGCCATTCTAAAAGCCATACTGAGTCACCTGCATCCATGTCACCTTGTCTAAATGGTGTGAACTGGTCTGATCAGTCGCCTCATCCTAACCCTCATCGTTTGTATGAGAGGTCGCAGCCTCATTTGAATCCTTCAATTCTAATTATAAATTAAAATTTGGAAAATATTATATGCAGTAATTTGTCAAACTAAAAATATAATACTAAATAGAATTTGACGCTGGCGATCACCTCTAATCTCTCTAGTGGCTGGATCACTATAATTCCTCTGATAATTATAGAACTCTGTAATATTGGTATGCTCGACTGCCTATAGAAATATAAAAATTAGATGTCTACATTTAATGTTATATAGGTTTTTAAAAAAATATACATACTAGATGCTCTCTATGCGTACTGAATGTATGACTACCAGCCCGATGCTTCACCTACAGTCTCCCTCAGTATTTCCAACCCAATGAAGACCTCCTCTAAAATCCACCACCCAACCCGTGTGCACATAATCCATACCAAACCTGAGATGAAATGCACTCTAGTCAGTGGGCTCTACACAACTCATCAAATACTGTCTCTCCTGCTTTCTTAATGGTTGTCTTTATCAAATTGTGTAAAACCTGAAGTAAACACTCATATATAGCCACCTCCCATGCTGCATGGATATCTTCACACATTCTATCCTCGATGGTATAACATAAACCCTACAAATAATTTATAATATCAAGTTATTAATAAAATAAATTTCAAAATAAATATTATATATTTATGTACCAGCCAATGATTGTTCATGTTGAGATGCACGTCAACGGGCATTTGTTCCCATGTGATCTATGGATGAGAAAAATAATTGCGCATGATAGTCCTCCCCTGTCCAACAACTACATGTGAAAAACTGTGAAAAATGAATAAATAATCAAACAATTAGTATATATATAAATAAATTAATGAAAATAATAACTAAAATATATATGTTATCATACCTTCGTGTGCATGGACTGAAGCCATGATATGGACATTTCTTGTTGATAAGGTTAGGAATCATCAATCTCTCAAGACCACGCCCCTTCTGCATACCTCCTGAACCACCAGTGGCTGAGAGTGAGATGGTCCCACATCCCCCTCATCCAAATGTAGATCAGCCTCCAGCAACTCACGAAAAAGATCAGGATCCATCTGAAACAAAAAATGATTTTTGATAGCAAGAAGTTGAAAATAACTATCATATATAAATATATATTAGATATGATCATAACTAGTATTTAATTGTGTCAATGTTCTCCTTCATCATCATCTTCATATCTGACAATGTCAGTTACTTCATATTCCTCCTCGACGTCATCAATATCCCTATGAGTTTCATGTTCACATCCCTTGTCATTTCAAAATCATTTGTAACATCATTAACATCTTCATCACCATTGACCCTCAATTGTGGGGGTGTCATCATCGATATTCACGTTTCTTTATGAAAAAGATAGATTTTGAGAAGTCTCTTGAAAAACTTCAATTCCTTCCACTTCAGCAGAACCACATTCAGTTTGAGTAAATCGATTTTCTTGAGATTTCATTTTTATTATGCTCCACCAATCACTCAGATCACTTGAAGTAGCACAGTAAATTGCATAATAAAATTGATGTTCCTATTGATCGAGTAAAAATGGTTCATTTACATCAAGAAGAATTTTATATTTAATATCAACAATTCTCAATACAATTTATTACTAATGAATTCAATTTATTACTAATTAATAGAATATATAACTAATTATTACAATTTATTAACAATTATTTCAATTTATTACTAATTATTAGAATTTATTACTAATTGTTACAATTTTCTACTAATTATTACAATTTATTACTAATTATTATAATTTATTAAAATTTATTACAATTTATTACTAATTATTAAAATTTATTACTAATTATTACAATTTATTAATAATTATTACATTTTATTACTAATTATTACAATTTATTAATAATTATTACAATTTATTACTAATTATTACAATTTATTACTATGTATTAAAATTTATTACAATTTATTACAATTTATTACTAATTATTAAAGTTTTTTATTAATTATTACAATTTATTACTAATTATTCCAATTTATTACTAAATAATAAAATTTATTTATAATTAATTGAAATTATTACTAATTAATACAATTTTTCACTAATTAATACAATTTATTACTAATTAATACAATTTTCTACTAATTATTACAATTTACTACTAATTATTACAATTTATTACTAATTATTAGATTTTATTACTATTTAATACAATTTATTACTAATTAATACAATTTATTTATAATTATTACTATTTATTACTAATTATTACAATTTATTACTAATTATAACAATTTATTACAAATTATTACAATTTATTACTAATAATTACAATTTCTTACTAATTATTTCAATTTATTACTAATTATTACAATTTATTACTAATTTTTAAAATTTATTACTAATTATTTCTAATTATTCCTAATTATTACAATTTATTAGTAATTATTAAAATTTATTACTAATTATTACAATTTATAACTAATTATTACAATTAATTACTAATTATTAAATTTTATTACTAATTATAAAAATTTATTACTAACTATTACAATTTATTACTATTTAATACAATATATTTCAATTTATTACAATTTATTACAATTTATTACAATTTATTACAAATTATCACAAATTATTAGAAATTATTACAATTTATTACTAATTAATACAATTTAATACTAATTAATATAAATTTTTACTAATAAATAAAATTTATTACCAGTTAATACAATTTATTACAAATTATTATAATTTATTACTAATTATTACAATTTATTAATAATTATTACAATTTATTACTAGTTATTTCAATTTATTAGTAAGTAGGACAATTTATTACTAATTATTACAGTTTCTTACTAATTATTACAATTTATTACAACTTATTACTAATTTTTACAATTTATTACAATTTATTACAATTTATTACTAATTATTACGATGTATTACTAATTATTAGAATTTATTTCAATTTATTACTAATTATTACAATTTATTAATAATTATTAATCCTTTTTAATTCTAATTATTTAAATTTATTACTAATTATTATAATTTATTACTAATTGTTTCAATTTATTACTAATTATTACAATTTATTGACAATTATTAAAATTTATTACTAATTATTACAATTTATTACTAATTATTACAATTTATTACTAATTAAGACAATTTATTACTAATTAATACAATCTATTACTAATTAATATGATTTATTACTAATTATTACTAATTATTACAACTTATTATTACTTATTATAATTTATTACTAATTATTACAATTTATTACTAATTATTATAATTTATTACTATTTATTACTGTTTATTACTATTTATTAATAAATATTAATAATTATTAATAATTATTAATAATTATTAATATTTATTACTTATTATTTGTATTTATTATTATTTACTACCAATTATTATTAATCAATACTAATTAATTATATATATTACTAATTATCGTTAATAATTACTAATTACTACTAATTATTAAAAATTAATACTTAAAATTTCAATTTATTTGTACAAATAAATAATCATGAAAAAACAACTTAAATCCTATAAAATTACATCTAACCAAAAATAATAAAAATTAACATAAAAAATTGAAATAAATAATTAATTAAATAAAACATAAATACATTTAAACTTGATTTGTTATTGATGTAGATGGCTTCACAACTTCTTCGTGTCCAAAAAAATTAGCTTAGAAAAAATTTCCCTCTGAAATCAGAGTTCAGAGAGAAAGAAGATCTAGGAATTCAGTGGAATGAGAAGAAAAATGGATGGGTGTGTATATAGATTAGATTATTTGTGACGGGACTATTTGAGACGGGTTACCCGTCGCAAATATTTTCTTTTGCGACGAGACCAGTCTCAAATATCTACGCCCGCATTAATTACTGTCGGTGGTAAAAAAGTTAATTGTGATGGATCCCATCACAAATAGTCCCTGCCGACACACCTTTTGCGATGAGAGGACATCCCATCGCAAAAAGCTATTAACCGTCGTCGGGTATATACGACGGGGTCGGTTGCAAATACCCTTCGTGCAGTTTTGCGCGCTACCTGTGCCAAACCTATTTTGATGGGACACGAAATCCCATCGCAAATAATCAGTTATTTGCGACGGGTTGTTACCCCCGTCGCAAATAACAACATGGACGAACTTTTTGCGACGAGATTTATTCCCATCACAAAAAAACCATCATAAAAAGTCCTTTTCCCCATAGTGGAACTTAAAACTCAAAACATTCACATCCACATGGGTAAGGATGGTGGAATCTAGTGTGATTGGCTACGTCCCTTTAGGCAGGAGTTTTATCTTGTGCTGCCTTTGATTCTTTTTTCACTGAATAATGAATTCCACATTCCAACAATGTGGACAAACCACATCCTTTTGCAAAAAAATAGTCAATTCGAGGATGAAATTTTGATGATCAGCCCAATCCTAAGTAATGTCATAAGGCCTCGATGATGTCACCAAGTAGTTCCTACTAAAACTCTCACCTCAAGGGTTAGATCACACCATCCTGAAAAGTTTGATTACTGAGTCTCCTCTCATAGGTATCTCATGGCATAAGGGTAATGTCAATGGTTTAACCAAAAACTCTTTGTCCTGAACAAAATTCGTGATAAGGATGAATGATTAGGACATGTTTATATTAAAACAATATCTAAGATTACACACATTCGGTACTCTAAATCATTCATATAACCCTCGTGTCATAATCTTTTTCCACTTGTAGCAACCCCATTCCCCTATCAACTATCTCTTTGAGCCTCGTGTCGACCACCTTGGGGTGGTGTTTGTAACATGTGAAAATATTTACCACATCCTTCTATTGTCCCAACTCCATTTCCACTTCTTCCACCCTAAAAATTAATTTGTTGCTCTCAATGTCCCTACCCTGGTGGCCCATCCACCCTTTAACTATCAGCCAGATGAGATGGACAATCTCTAGCCAGATGTACCTTATAGTCATTTGAAGAGAATTACCTCTTTCTATACCAACTAGACTCATCCTATGAACCTTGAGCTATATATAACATCTCTTAGGACCCCTTTTCAGAACTTCTCACACGTCTAACTCTCATGTTTGACATCAGCTTCTTGCTTTCCCACTACCGATATCCTCTGGTTGATCTTCCCTTACAAAGGACATTCAACCACAAATTTCTTCTCTAGAACCCATGCATAAGTAGGAATGAACTGAGGAATAGTGCTCGATGGATTTCCCAAAACACACCATGTTAAGAGGTTTAAACCATGATGTACTATTCGTATCATATTTATCAAAATCCTAGAAAGGTCTTTAAGCCTCAATGAATACTTAGCTACCGACATGTCCCCCTATCAATGCTAGAGAAGTTCTTGGGAACGAATATCCCTTAGATTTTATAGAAATATCCCCTTATCTGATAAAGGTTCTCAATATCTACACATTAGAAAGTCACCTTATCGTAAGATAGGTTAAAATAAACCTGTTATTTCCCTACTGATCCATGTAGAAGGATCCCTTCCAAAAGATCCATATGAAATAATGGTGCCCAAAATAGAAGTAAAACACGATCACCACATCAATACAGTCCTTTGCCACAGTTGAGTAGGGCTATCCTAAAAACCTGAGGGGTATCTGTGGGTGAAACATGTGATGTGAACTCATCCCACAAATCCAATATGATGTTTCTACAAGTACCATGTGATACTCCACATGTTGTGGTATAGCTAATACACCACCTTGTGGTGATATCTCTGTTATGACCCCCCATGTACCAATCTTTTCACCCCAATGATCATCATCGTGATCACACTATGGAACTCTATCTTGTTGTACATTTGGAAGCACCTTGAAACAAAACAATATGCACCATGATCAATAGAATTTACCTAGTGATATGACTCAGGAAGGACATATAAAACTCAAACCATTCCAATAAAATTCATTTACCATCAATTTTTTCATGCAACTAATGTTTTCATGTATCGAATGAAAAAGAATAATTTAGGGACATGTTTTATGTATACAATGGAAGACGCACTAACATTGGATTCTCGGGTCAGAAATCCAAACCTGAAACACTTAACACTATTTACCTAAAACAATATCATTAAATATGAGTTATTATGGTATAACTAAATTCCTCTGATACCACATTATCACGAACCATCCCCCAAGACATAATCCATGACTACCCCAAGCCTGCCACTAATAGAGAAAGGGTTGGCGACTAGCACTGAGTAGGCATATCCAACAAATATGAGGTATATTCTTGTGAACATGTACACACATACCCAACTAAAAGCCACATGGATGGAGAGTGAAACACCATGATAAAAAATCATGCATACCACTACAACCCAAAAATAGAGTACGACAGAAAGTAAATCAATAAAGTACAACCAGCTAGAATACAACCACAGTAAAACAAAGACAATTAAAATTTCTAACCCAAACACCAAGGTACACATACTACTTTAGGAATAGTTTGGAAACACCTTGGCTCTTCAAATCTCACAAGGAATGAACCGGTCCTGGTCCTATTCCTACTTTCTCTATATCTCCACTAAATCATTAGTCATCTTCTCAAGACACAACAAGTACATGAAAATCCTTTGCAGGTGTGATTAAATCAATACTCAGTAGGGGACCCTGAAGAAAACAAGCAAAAAGCCACAAAGGAAATCACCACTAAGAAGGTAAAATTGTCTTATCAAAGGTATATTTTATAATCACATATAACAAGAACATCCATTTATACTTGTAATAGATTCCAAGATGCAACATCTCATCCTCTAAACGACATATGTCTTTGTGCAAAGCACACTCGATTCCAATTGATCCCACTCCTCAGGCTATTTGATACTAGTTAGGTAGAGTATGTTTAACAAAAGTATCTGAGAGAACATCTGGTCTCGATACATCACAATGTTTCCCTGATAGATCTAGTCTCACTAAGAAAAGAAGTATCATTATCACAACTAATCAACCATCACAAGATTCGGCTCAAGGCATGCTAAACCAAGGAGGACTCGGTCCTTGATCAATGAAGAAATTAGAGACCAATACAAAAAATGTATCACTTATTTTGTACCTTCTTAAATAGGACACACTGAGAACTACCTAGTAAACTACTCTAGTCGTAACGCTGGACATCTTGTACTACTGAGGCACTCATCTCAGATGAGTCATTGAGGTCTTCCTATATATTGGGCCACTGAAGTCCACTCAGCTTCCAGGCCACGATGGTCCACTCAGCTACCGCTCGTTTGTTATTCAATAGTGGCCTTCTTGGATACATATCAACTATCAGGCCACTGAGGTCCCCTTGGCTACATAATGCCTATTCGGACACTGTGTTTTGAATGAATACTCGTCTGTCAGGCCACAGAGGCCCGCATGACTATTTTTCTACTTCTCCATTGAGGACCACACAACTATTAGTCTGTTGACCTACTGAGGCATGCAAGGATATTAATTTTATTCTGAAATAATATACTCCTAAATCCATCAGTCATAATTCAAACTGCATGGAAATAGTTAGGAGTATGTTAAAAGGACTGTGTCATCGTGAGGGTCCCAATGTAAGAAAACTACTCATCTATTGGATGTATTGTTTAAAAGTGATGACTTTTTTTCTGAAATGGGGATGGTGGGGTGTGAGTCAAACCTGATCAATATCCGACTCAGTCTATTGGACCAGGACTGGACTGGATGGAACACAGGCCCGGTCTGCAGGGCTACGGGTCTGACATGATGGGGTAGACCGGGCCACTCGGTGGTCTGGTCAGGTTTTCCTAGGACATGGAAGATGCCACAGTCCACTAGTAGTAGTTTCCACGGGTTTCCACTGATATTGAGTTGGATTGAGGCCTCTAGTCACATGACCTGGGGAAACTCACCACGTCCACTCACACTGCCATCACTGGCCATTTCTTATGGCCCGATAAACCTCCCCACGACATATTTCATGGGCCATTCCCTATATAGTCATAGTATGCCACCCCTACACCATTGTTTATATTTACCCATGACCTTTGGTACAATGCAAGGAGCCTCCTTCAATGGTCCTCCTCTACTACTGTGGCATGAAATTTTATGTGGACCACATTCTTCACTACCACATCTATTGTTCTTGGACAACCACATTCCACCAAGGTCTCCACATAGATCGTGGATCACCATCGTTGTGATCTTATAATTCATTCAAGGTTATTCCAGTGGTGATGTTTTATAATTCATAAGAGTGAGGGAGGTGGGAAACACACATGAACACCCATGTTGGAAGGATCATGCCATTTTCATGCCAGACTTGATCACCCCAAAAAAGAATTTATGGGTGGGTAAACTAAGAATTGAAAATCAAATCACAAGTTTAATATGGATCAACTTTCCCAATAAATATACATAAATTAAACCCATCTAGTATTTATCACACACAATCTGTGAATCATTCAGTTTGTTGAAGTATTCATGCTCATTATGGATATTAAGAAATGGGGAATGAAAATATATTAAAAAAACCCTACATAGAAAGAAGATTGGTTAGCATTGGGGTTCGATCTTCATTGGATAAATGTTAAGAAAAAAAAGAATTTTTTTGTCTCATCTACCATCGATCTGGGATCCGTCATCATTAGATATTCTTCATTTCATTCATTTATCTCCAATAGAATTTCCCCCGCCCCAGAACTTTAGATAACCCCCACCCTTCCCCTCATCCCATATCTCATTTAGTCTACTTAATAGAGGAAACACATTTGAAAATTTCTGTTATGCTTAGTCACTACATCATTTAACTTTTTCATTTATGAAATGAAACAACTGCCTCATCACTGCATTGCACTAAAAAAGTATTACATAAAATAATATTTTTTTCTTTATTTTAATTTTTTCCTTGAAATACCGAAAAATTAATTTTAATCCTCGACCAGAATCGTGTGAGTATAGGCCCATCCTAAGGAAATAATACCCTTATGATATCGTTAGTACTCTTGTATTTCCAATCCAAGTTACCATTTATGATTTTTTAGAAATAAATTTCTTATTTAATTATTTTACTTACGGTCATGTCACAAATACTAATTTTTATAGTTGGACCGAACTAGAAAATGATAGGCTCCACATAAGGAAAGAACACCCTCACTCATTCAATGATGGTCTTAAATTTTCAATCTGAGTAACTGTTTTTGAGTTATAAGGATTTAAATAATAAATTATTTCTATTTAATAATTTTATTTATTCTAATTCCATTTTTGGGTTTTCTCAGATGAGGCTCACACCAATTAAATATAAGTCGTTTTTATGGTAAACAGTATATACGGAATGCAATAGTTCCCTCATATTTCTGATCTAGCAACTTATTTTAGAGTTATTCAACTTTTTCCAGAAAACTACCCACATGCACTATTTAATACATAAAATTTTTCAATGGACCATTCTAGGCACACTGGGCCTTGAAAACTGCATGCCTTTTCAGCACCTAGTCTTGGAATAATCCAATATAATTAAAAAAACATGGAATTCTGGGGCATTACAAAGGCAAACATACAATTTTAGATGAGGACGATATATGGAATGCTTGATGAACTGAGAGGCATTTTTGTTGGATATTTTTTTAAGAGTAAAATTAATATTATATTTTTATTAAAAACTATCCAATATATTTTCATACTCAAATTATATGAAAAAAAAATTAGGAGAGAGATGTAACAAATTATGATCATTCCACTCTGGAAACTATGTCTTGTTATAGTGTCAAAGAATTTACTATAATGAATAAACACAAATATATGTTTTCAATTACATTTTTATTAGGTCTCAATAGTTTTAACAACATCATGTGATTTAGTTAAATGATTCAATATAAAATTCTAGGGAACCTTCAAATTCCTAGGACATGAGGAATTTAATCCTAAAAAATTCACCCATAACCTTTAAAATTTAAAAGAAAAATACCCATGAGGAATGATATAAGTCATTCGGATTAACGAAGAGATGTTTATCATCCCAATATTTTATAATAATATATATGTATAATATGTGGTCACCTACCAATATCATGATAACATTTTTACTAACTAGAATATCATTATTTTCCATGAAATGTGGTGTGATATTTCTATGATATGGCATTGATCATATTGGTTTCCACATTCACATAGTAGTCAAGAACTATGATTTAGAGGCTAATGACATTGAAAAAGATGAATTGTATAAAATTTAATAGTATTATATCTTGTATGTAAATAAATAGATATATGTTATCTAGAATGATGAGTAAGGAGAAAATATAATTGGAAATGCAATTCTTTTAGTTAATATCACCAATTACACTGAAATAGTTGAAACATTAATCATTGAAAAAGGAAAGAATTTTTGGATGGTGCATGACCTAGAAAATGGTTTTTTAATCATAAAACACATTGGTAGATATTCCTGGTGGCATCAAGATTTTTTCATGTGATGGAAAAAAATTAATTGTATTCACATAAATGAACAAGGACAATTTACATAGACAGATAATAGTTTAGGTTTTTTGTGGTCCTAGAAAATGTATAATCATTACAGTTATCAATAGATAAAGTTATAGAGGTATAATTGAGCTAATGATATTATGAATAATATCTTTTAGTTTTAAACATGCATATTTTATGATTTTTTTAATTTTATATTTCTAGATACTCTCTCATTAATAGTTTTCTATTATATTTAATATGGGCCAACACTATCACTTGTTTTTTTTTCTTTTTAGGTCCAGAAAAGGGAAAATTAAAGTGGATGAAATGACTGATATTTAATAGCTGAAATATTATTTAACACTATTAATATAGGGAATTTTTTTTTAATTGTAGTATTTTTCATTACCCCCCCCCTAAATAATGTTTCATAGGAAAAAGGAAATTGAAAAGTTATATCACACAATTGACATTTTTACTTAATTTTATAATAAAAAAATATGCACAAAACATGATAATCTTCCTTACATGTTTTGAATTTCATAATTAATAAATATAATGATTAAAATGATGGATTTAATTCCAAAAAAAAATCAAATGGGTTTATTTATTATACGAATCATGATTTTGGATATTGGATGATTTTTTAATGTAACCATTTTATGAATTTACATGCTTTAAATATTTATAATTTTAATGTATTAATTTATTGATAGTGTCCATTTCCCTTAAAGATTTTCCAAAAATATATGTTCTCATTATCGACAAATATTATAAGAATAACACTTCTATAATTTCATGATAATATTTCTTGAGAGATACCCATACTTGTTTTTATATAAAACGTGAAATTCACCTTTTAAAATCAATGATTATTCATAATCATCTTCAAAATAATCAAGGATTATTTTTGTTATTCTATTATCATAAGAAAACATTATACTTTAATCTTTATAATCCTGAATAATAAATTAAAATACATGATATTAAAGAATAAAAATTAAAATCCTACATTATCATTTCCTACTATACTATATTTATTTTTCAAGGTCTATAATCTACAGACTGTGGGAGTGATGACCTATGTGAAAGAGATGTGCATATAGATATGTATTACTTTGGGACTATTTTAATGAGAATCTAAGAAAATATTTCATCACTATTCATTTATTAAAATTTATTTCATATGAAATTTTAAAAAAATAAAAAAAATTACCAAAAATATGAAAAATAAAATTGGTAATGTATAGGATGTTTAACAATAACAACTGCATGACAAATGATTTTATCATTTGAGGTCGGGTTTTGTATGTGATAATTTTACAAACATTATTTTTTTAAAAATAATAAAGAAGGAGTTTCATTAATATTACTTCATTTTATCATAACCTTTCCTTATGTTTTTGGAAATGGTGAGATTTCATTTCAAATGGAGAAATTTTCATTTATATTATTATTTATTATAATGATAGACACAACATATTATTCTCATTTTTATCATCGCTTGTGGTTTTATCATTATCCACCTTCACATAATCCATAGTGTCATTTGAACTTATCAAGTAAGTCCTCTTGATTAATTGGGATGTTTTCTCAATGAAGAAGAGAAACAAGATGAATTAAAATACACTAATAAGAAACTAGATAAAATGTATGATAAAAATAATTTTCTATATTTTTTACCTTAATGATGAGTGAAAATATAAAATCATGGTGAACTTCATGCGACATGAATATAAAATATTGATTGAGAAGTAAGAATAGAAGAGTGTACATACATCATTATGTCAAAATATTGAAAGTGGAATACATTAATTATTTTTTTATATTGAAAATGTGGAATTGATGAAATTTTAATTTTATAGGATAGAATATATAATTCCCTAGTTGATCAATTGATTTTTCTAAAAATGTATTTAAATGATGGTAGAATGAGAGACATATATAATTTTTTTATATTTCATTATTACGTAAATGTATATGTTATTTAGTTCGGGTATTTGATGGTTGTGATTCATACATAAACTTTTTGATATTAAAAAAAATTGATATTGTTATTATATAGATAAATATTGAAAGTATATTTACTATAGTTTTAATTAATGATTTTTTATGAGTGAAATAAATATAATGGATAAAATAAAAAATATATATATGTAATTCGCAATAAGAAAGATAATCCTTGAATTGGGATATGTTAATGATCAATTCCAAGTGTCAGAAATGATGAATCAACTAGAAAAAATGCTAAATACTCTTCAAAACAAAAATTCAAATTTTTATTCAACTATTAATGATGTTAAATGCATCAGTATTATATAATAATTGGTAGAAAGAAGAAAAACTACATGAGGAAGAATAAATTTTGTTTCATGGATTAACATACCTTGTTACACCATGAACCATGCCTATGAAAATTCCTACTTCGCAATTTATTAATTTTATGTTATGATCACAAATTAAATTTAAAAAAAACTCCCAAAATTGATCTGATAATATTTGATGGAATATTTTATATCATTCCATCCATATGGTGTGAAATATTTCCCATAAATATAATTATATGGTTCCCCTCAAATGTGATCACTGTAATTATTGATCCTATACCTTGGTATGATGTTCTTCAACACGTTTTCATTTAGTACGTTGCCCTAATATTCTTGAATTTTTTTTTCATTTCACTTCCCCCTTCACTCAACCTCACATGGATACCATCAGATGGTAATTTGTTCTTAATTCAAGTGATATAATTATAAGGGGATTGTTATAAAATAATTTACTAAATATATTTTTGTTTATGCAGACATGTATGTTTGTGCTGAAATTCTCTCTTTATCCATTTCTTTCATCATGAAATTTGATAATTTATTCAACAAAAACAATTAAATATAAAACTATTTAACCTAATTCATCCATGACCATTTTATGAATCATAATTATTTTAAATACAAATGTTACTGAATTACATAAATAATTTTTCCACCTAATATAATTGACCATAAAAAATGAGAAATTAATAATCTAATGAGGAATCATAAATAAAATTGAAATTATTGTATTCCAACCTATTTAGAAAAAAACAAGCTAAAATTTTAATCCATTATAAATAAAAATTATTTAATATTCCTTGTTTTAACCATTTTAATTGAAACCAATTCATTTTATCTACCACATTTTCATTTGAATTTAAAACAATAATTTTATTTTCCAATGTATTTTCAAACAAAATTTCCTTTTGTTTGATAATGGGATCTCCAATTAATGCATGTTATTAGTTGATATAATTTTTATTATTTAAAAAACAATTAATTATATTTTAAAATCATCATTTGAAATAATTATTCCCATTATACTAGTAATTTATACCAAGAGATAAATATTTGAAGAAGAATGTACAGTCATTAATATTATTTACATTAATGTGATGGATAGATTTAACATGGTGAGGATGATGATATTATATGAGATCCCAAGTAGGAAGAGTATCATTGAAACTCACTCATGCATATGAAAGAATGTGAATTTTAAATTGAGGATGTAAAACATGGTGAGACCCAAGTAGGGGTATTTCATTCTATCAATTAAATTTTATTTTTATTTAATGGGCATAATTTTTCATATAATTATCTAAATATTGAAATATGAAAATCAACACCCTATGTGATTTACTTGTAGTTTTTTGATAAGAAGTCATATAAGAGGTCACATAATAATAATAAATGATTGTTGACCCATTATTTCCTCAAATATTAAAGAAAAGGAAGTCGTTACAAAGGTGAAATACATAGAAAAACAAGATTCTTAACACACAGATGATGATACAATGTATAGAAGTGAAAATTGTAAAACACTATCATTTCTATTTAAAAAATCAAATGAAGACCCATACATCATTATATCCCAACATATAAATATATTTTCAATTTAATTTTTTTTATAAAATGTTTTTAAAAATGGGACTCCAAAAAATAGTTCAGCATGAAGAGAATGTGAAGAATAAGGATTTGATTATTCACATACTATAATCCACATGATGTAGCTAATTTCAGTGTGTCCACTACGATTTTATTGGGATACATTGTGAAAATTTAGTGCATATTGTTGAAATCAACCAGATAAATACTTCTATATCCCCATTTATTCATTTTAAATATTTTTATTAATTTTTCAAGTTCACTATTTTTATATAATTATCTAAGGAATATATAATTATGATAATCAATCAAGGTCACCACATTAGAATAAAAATTATATATCATTAAATCCCAATTGTTCATAATTTTTTTAAATTAATGTTTGATGAGTTAAATTAAAATGGTTCGTACTATATTGGGTTTGTGAGAGAGGCACATTCTTCTTGATGTTTTGTGTTCCATGTAAAAATTATGAATGGTATATCTCAGTAATCTATGAGAAAGATCACTTCACAATATTACAATGTTATTATTATATAAAATGGTGAGTGTAAATAATTTAAAATTATTAATATTAAATTAGATTGGGCATGCATACCCTTGATTTAATGAACATAAACTTATTTATGTTCTATTTCGTGATAAAATTATGTTATGAAGGATCAATCATAAAAAAAATTAATATTCATTATAAAATAAATTAAAATAGGCATATAGAATAGAAAAAATAATTTTCTATGATATATTTACAGAATTTGTGTGACAGAAATATATAAATAAGTGAATAATAGAAAAATTACTCTATTGGAGTTGGTTTTTATTTGCCTTTATCCAAACCATAACATTTGTACTTAGACATCTGGGATTCCTATTATATGGGACTAATTTTTTCCAACTAGGTATTACTTAATAAATAAGTGAAAATACAAATATTCTTTTTTAATGAACGAAAAATTAGTTTACAAACATAGTAATTTTTAGATTTGGATAATGAATTGATTTTTTTAACATGAATGATGAAAAGGGAAATAATGCATAACATTTTATTATATGATGTATCATGGTCATATAAATGTGAATGAAAAAAATAATCTGGATAATGGAACTAAAATAATTATAAACTATTAAAAATAATTCTAATGAATACATCAATACATATAATTTCATGACTCGTGGAAAAATATTAGTGTAATTGACAAAGGGATTCCATTTTATTGATAGAATTTAATTTAATAATATCATTACTTAATTTTTGGAGTAATGTTCATGGAATGTTTTAACTTTTAGTCTCTTTTTCAGGTTTTTTATGTGTTTTCAATATTGATATACATTAATGTAGTAATAAATAATAATTTCAATCATTAATAATAAAATTAATTAAAAAAAAATAAACGTGTCAAAATATGTAGATAATAATCAATTATATTAATCAAGTTATATTTATAAATTTATGAATTTTTATTATGATGAATAATATAGGAATGAAAATTAGGTAATATGATTTGTCAAATTTTTTGGTCACTCTAATAGCTATTGGAAAACAATAAATATTTGATAAGTTCAATGTATCATGAGTATAATGTTGAGAATAAAACACATCCCTAATGATTTCCCAAATTTGTTTCTTATGTGGATGTTCCTAGCCCAAAAATTATAATATTTTCCCATGAATTTTCTATGGAATTAATGTATCCTAGAAGATGATATTGAGAAAGTATTTTTTTTATAATGTTTACTCCAGATAGGGGTTTGATCTACCAAAAACTTCAATCACTTATTCATGTACCACATGGAAAGTATTATCATATCAATGAATCCTTATACCATAATACAAGAAATATAGTCTCTCTAATTATCATTGAGTTGTAGTATAATATGTTTTGAAAACATCAAATCTATAAAAAATATAATATAAAGAAGTTTTAATGGATATAGTTTTTTCAATGAAATATTAATACCTTCATAAAACATACACTATAACTTATATAATATTTCAGATATCAATAGTTTTTATTAATTAATATTTCCTTATTCTTGTCATTGACATAAAAAGTAGAATATTTTGTATCCATGAATCAAATATATATCAATTTTTTGAAATATTCTAATAGAAAAACCATGTGGGGGACAATTAATTAAGGAGGGGAATAGGTTTTGGTAAATTATTTCCACATTACATGATTATAAAATTAAGTAAATTGATATTTCAGGTTAACACGTTCCATTAAAGACATATGTTAAATCGAAAATGATCAATGAACCCAAAAATTCACAAAATTGATAAAACATTTAATATATCTAGGATGTATGGGATAAAACCTAGGGGATTTATTTGGGAAATGTTTAGTTTTGTATTCTACAATCAAATTTTTATTAATTTTATTCCTAAAATTGATTCAAACTAATATATGTATGGGATATCAACATACTACGGATTGAATGATGGAGATTATGAATATTATTCTTGAGTTTTGTAAAAAAAATTATTCTCTTTTATAATGTGTTATTTCTCACTATATGTTTTTAGAGGGAAGATTATTTTTGGAATGGTTTCCAGTTTCCTAACATTTTACAACATTATAATTGTTTTTAAAAATAATAAAAATTAAATGAACACCTTCTTCAATCACACATTGTAATTAATAGACATAGATATTTATAAGTGGTCCATTTTGAATAATAAGATAAAAGAAAGAGTAGATGAGGAAAAAATGTTGAAAAGTCACATTAGCAAACCTAGGGACCCTGTTTCATACAAGGATTATGTGACCTAGAGTCCCACTAGTTGTTAACCCAACTTCGACTAGTTCTCCTCCGGCCAATCAACCTAGTTTTCTCATGACTCCATAGACCACCCATCATACACCTCCCAACTAACATATATAAAACACCTTAATCACTGATCTACACCCTTAATCACCCATTTGTTCCAAAAAATAAACCAATTAGTCATTATATATGGGAAGATATTACAAATTTTTAAATGAATATAAATATTCATTGATTTGCCTCACATGTTCCTTTGAATCATTATATTGGTTGAGAAAAACACTCTCTTTAATAAGTAAAATATCATATATATTACAATGTTTTTATATGAATACCCCACCTTAGTGATCATCCACATAAGATACCATAGTTGAGAGAACCAACACTAATGGATGCTATCTATAGAAAACCATCATCCATGGCTACCCACATTATAAATCATTCACCAATGTTTTTCAATTCCTAAAAGTTCCATCCCCCTTAAACCATGACTCTTATTTGAGAATTATATTATTGAATCCTTCCCCATAGACACTAGATTCACATGCCTAGTGGATGGGGAACACCAGTGTTCCCAATTACTTATCTTGAAATACTTTTGTAACATTTTACACCAATATGTCCCCTCAACCTGAGGGGGTTTTCAATATGTTTTATATCATGGACCCATTTGTATCAATGACCTAAAAATAATAAGAAGTTGTAGAAATAATTTGGTAAAAATAGCAAGATGTTCTTCACAAACACATCCTAAAACAATAATTTAAATAGGTATATTCCAGCATTTTATTTTTCAATAAAGAGATTCATAATCCCAATTATTGTGTTTAAAAATAAACAATATGATGGAAACTGTAATCCCCCATGGAGTAATCCCCTATATGATTTTTTGGTTAATCATTTATATCCTCTCCCTCATCCATTTGTGAGAGGAAACCATTATCCTGGGAATCAATAATTATGAAATCCCTTAGTATTTATTTTATGACATCAAATCACTTCTACCTTCCATACTCCTCCCACATTCATCGGTGGATGAGGATGTAAATTTGACTATGTGATTCATATTTAGGTACAAGACCCATCTAATATTGCATTTTTTAATTTTTTCTTATATTCTATTAACCCATTTGTGTATCATGATGGATGACTCATGTGGTCATAGTGATAATTGGAGAACATTATACTATAATGGAAAACATTTCCCATAGGTCCCCTTAATAGATATTATCCACAACTATACATCTTTGTTCTCAAACAGTTATACTCACCAGGATACATATATTCAATTCCCACATTTATAATTATGAATCATTGCAATTCCTCCTTAGTTATAATTATCAAAATCAAATTGAAAAATATTGTATTTGATTCCCCAATTGATGGTACATATAATATTCCTCTATGAGGATTGATCTAGACATCATCAACTTATTAAAATCATTATTGGGATATATTTCTAATGTAATTACACTCCCATGCATATGATTAAATTCCTTCTATTTCCTATTATCTCACACTCATCGGGACACATTCCTAATGAGATATATTATCCAAATTCACAAAAAAAACATAATGGGGGAATAATGTGAATTTACTAAACCAATAATTACAAAGATTCATTCACTTAGTCATCTCAAGTACATGGTTTGAACATTATGGATCAGTCCTTATCACAAGACGATAAAAAATATGACATTTATCATTATGCTTCATTAAACTACTTGTTTTTCTAATCCTTTTATGAAGATATATTGGTATCTCGATCATTGGCATGATCACTACCTAAAAATATTTATCATATCACTTTCCTAGAAAACTATAATTTCCAGAGTTCCCAACAATATGAATTTAAACTAATGTTCAAAAAATAATGTATCTCCTTCTAATAATGAAACTGAAAATGTGATTTCATTGATTTGAAAAAATATGATACATAAATATTTTCATATTGATAAAAACCCATAAAATTTATAGATTTATATGACAGAAAATTATAATAATTGATTTCTTAAATGGTGGGTAAATATTCCCCCTATTTATTTTGGAATGATTCAGGAAAATTAAATAAATTCATATCACAATACCAAAGTAGGTAATAACTCCCACAAAAAGTAGTGATGTTCATGATATCCCATTCTATCTATCAAAGTGAGTTCCTAAGATTCATTGGTATGATACCACAAAACTATCTTCCATTGTTAATCATATCAATATTTTTTCAATGATGTGGGATTCATTGCATGTTTTTGGTACCTTGAATAATCCTCAGTTGAAACCATTTTAAGAATGTGATAAATCCTCCATACCTGAATAGATTCATCCCATAATGATCTGAATAAAATATTGAACCAGACCTAAATCATAAATTTAAAAAATTAATGGGATTCTACTTGTCCAACAATTTTTTTTAATTCCCTGAAACAAATTATATCCATTATGTCATGTACCACGCTAACCCTAGTTAATTGTACTTGGAGGTCGATATTGGGCTCACTGGAACATAATGATTGCCCTGAACACCTATGGAATTAAAATTTCATAACTAAAACTATGAAGCATCAATCTCTTGGAAACCCATTATTTATGCATCCTATAGGTCCTATCATTCATCACATATACCCATGATCCTAGAAAAAAACTCCAGGGATGGTTAAAATTATAAACTAGACATGAAACATAGTATGAAATTCTAATAATGAATACATAAAATATATCATTGATGAATATTGCATGTTTGTGAACATTCATTTTCCTACCCAATAAATAATTTTGAAAACTCTCTCTACACCCAGAGTATCTTGTCATTATATTCGAATAATGAAAAAGGGAATGACATATTATCTACCCTAACATAAATTTTAACGTAATATTTCAAAATATTATAGATGATATTAGAATTAATAAATTCCATATCAAACCATCTAATTTGAAAAAAAAATTATACATGATTTATAAGCCTATCCTAAAATAATGAAAGAAAAGTATCAGTTGATATTCATCTCACCCCATATTCTATAGTGTTGTCAACATATCATTGTAGTATTAGTAATAACATGGTAGAAGAAATCTACATATCCCATCACCAAAGACTCACAACAACACATTTCATGTGTTACTAAGGATTAAGAACACATTCCTATTCCCCTCTAGAAGGGTAATCGACACATTATGATGATAAAGGGAAAATTGGATCTGGTACACATCCCTATTCCAATTATCTTTAATGAGACCATTCCATTGGCCACATTTGTGTGGTTTCTCACTCTATATAAAAAACATAAATTTATCATCACAATTTTAAAATAGATTATGTTTCACCTAGGGTGAAATCTATACATGTAATCGATGTTAGAAATATTTGACTTTTGTCACATGATGGAGAACATTCGTGCGGATGTCTTACAAAATTAAATTGGATGGTCAGATTTTGGTCAAAATTAACTATATGCATAATATTACTATTTTGGGGCCCAAAAACGTTTATCAATATTGAAAAGGTCATATTATGTCATTATCATATCAATGAAGAAGTAGTTTTTGTTTCAATGTTCCTCCCAAAAAAATTTCTACTAGGAACTCTAGAGGTCCTCCCAAGCGGATTTAACAAAATGGTATTATTCATGGACATACTATGATCAATCATGTGAACTATTCTAATGAGATAACCACAAAATCAATGCTCATGATCATAAGATTAATCAAAAAGAAGGTACCCCCTTTTTCACAATCCACATTTAAGTTTGTCCCGATAGAATATGTCATAGAGTTTGACTCTAAGGATGGTTGTACTCCCCATGATAGTATTCAATGTGATAGTCCTGCCCTAAGTGACATTTTTGTTTATTAGGAAGGTCCTCCCATTACAAAATTATCTATGGTTAGGCCTTCATATCATGAATCAATTAAAAGGTAAATACAAACTCCATATATTGCATTATATATACCATGTTAACTTAATTTTAAGATAGAATAATGCCCAAGAAAAAAGGAAATCAATAAAATACCCTTATACCACATAACATCAATAAAAATATGGAGGATTCAAATTATCCATACTTAAAATGGAATGGAATCTGGGAAACTATGACATTAGTCGACGTCAGAAATGGTGTATCTCATAGAAGATGTTGATAACACATTGATATTGATAAACTAACTGGATAATTATAATATGCCACTCATGTTCTGTCCCCTACAACACCCTTGGAATAAAATTCAGAAAACATTTATTGAGGAATTTATTGGTCATATTTATCTGAATATATAGATGAATCATAAAAATTAAAAAGAGTAATACTTTCTTTTAAAAGACATTAAATCACATATTGGAATGACTGTAAATTTATCAATAGATTAACATAGCTATTATTTCATTATTATACCATATAATATTTGGAATGTAAAGTAAGAAACTTTATTTTTCATAACTTAATGACTGGAATTATATACCTTAGCTAATTATAGTCACTCCACCATATGTACACATTAGAGGATGGGGTGAACATGGATAACTTCATATCACCATCCTCCATGCCGAGTGATATACAAACAACATGAAATCATGAAACATCATTAATTTGGGAAAATATTAGGTGTTATCTCTATGAAAAATAGTTATTTCAATAAATAATGATCATCCATAACCTATTATCGTAAACATCAGACCAAGTGAAAGGGATCCATCTATGAAATCTATCATCAGGCATATGAAAATATTCATTCGACTTCTTATTTTGGGAAATAGAATCATCATGTGGTAGAATATTTTTTGTAGAAATAATCTCAACTTTAAAACATGTGTGGCATTTAAAAAATTCTCAAAACAATATTTAAAAGATCAAGAAATATGATTGAAAAGTCGTATCAATGGAAAATTTCGATCATCCATATCTAGCAGTGCTATGATATAATTTAACATAAATATCTTCATATATATCATGAAATATGTAATGAGTATCAAATATTATAGTAGTTTAACATAATAATACTCCTCTAATTGGGATGGGTGAATTTCTACATCAACATCTTCTCCCCGCATAGAAGTCGGTATTTTCTCGATTTTGAGGTGCTCCACAATGTGGACCCCCATGGATTATTTCATAATATAACCATTCTTTCTCCTTGAAAATTTATATAATAATGTTATTAGATAATATCTTTAAATTATCCTATAAAAATAAATTCTAAGAATTTCATAGATGGAAAATGTAAATCATAGTAGAGTTTTCTACTGAAAAGATCCATAAATAGAAAATATGATCTGGAAAATCATGAATTTTCACACAATATCCACTGAATGTGTAATAAATCCTCTTATCCTTATAATGGTGACATGATGCAAATGAAATCAACGATAAAAATTATATACACTGGTTCTTTATATGCTGTTCAATTTGAATCCATTTTCGGGAAACATGATGAGTATTTTTCTGATTGATATATGCTCCACATAGAAATTATGTTGTGACCACCTAGAATCAAAGTCTGGATAACAATTTGGTCTCACCCTCACTTTATAATATACAATCTCTATAGATTATTATAATTACAAAAATTCAAAATGAGTGGAAGCACCCCATCATTTACATAAAGAAAAAAAAACCCTATAATAGAGGAATAATTTCTTTATAGTGTTGGAGGAATAATGGATTTCAATAGACCCAATCATGATTAGATCTTGTGAAATATCGCAATAGTATCATGACCCGTCCCCCGAGCCCCATGTCGTGACTACCCAAATCCAGCCATCTATAGGCCAGGGGCTGGTGACTAGCACCAAAGGCGTAAAATCCCTAAACAGGTATGAAATTTCCTTTATAAACCGAAAACACACACCACAGAGTATGAGACAGATGTAAAACACTATGTAATGTTGTATACAAAAGATGTGATATAAGTAAAAGGGGACAGAAATACAAGACGATAGGAAAGTACATGTACAACTGAAAAACAAGTACAACTAAAGTAAAGTAAATCAGCTACTGGGTCATCCTCTGGTGTTACTACCTGAAGGTTAAGTACAGATGGCCTCCTAAGAATTCCACGCCCGTCAGTCTCCTCCGTCTACTGTCCCGTCTTAAGGTCCACCTCTGAGTACCGTCTAGTCCTGCTAATCTAATCCTCATCCAGAACTATCAATTGTTTTCATCCAACACAATGCGTTGTGGGCATATACCGTGTAGGGATGAGTATAACGATACACAGTAGGGACCCCAAGACCCTCAGGGTCTTCAAAATTAGAACAAGGATAACCCATAAAGTATGAAATCGACATATAACCCCACATAGGTATATGCCCATACATATACCTATGTTATCAAGTAATCTGTCTCGTTCATAAAGAAATAAAAGAGTTTCTGACTCAGTTTACATAGGTATACATCTTTTTTAGAGAGATAGAGATGATCAGAAATAGCCACTGAACCAACAGAGTTTTTAGACCAACACATGATCCAAGACCCACTATTCTATCGGACCAACACATGATCCAAGAACAGAATTCAGAACTTTCGGACCAAAACATGATCCAAGAAAAGGTGTAAGAGTTGTAGAACAAACACATGATCCAGGAACATCTATTATGCCAGACCAACACATGACCCAGGAAAAAAAGTTAGAACTATCGGACCAACACATTATCATGGAATAGTAATCAGTGCATAGCCATCCACATGGTTTCCACAAAGCACGCTTGATTCTGGGAGGGTCCACTCCTCAAGCCACGTTTCGACACATCCAATACCAGAAATTACCACGAAGAAGTATCTCAAAGGTCCATATCGTCATATGTATCTCAACGCAATAGATGGTGCATCAATCGAATGCATGGTCAGCGAGTTATTAGCTTTTTTTCCCTATGGCCCGATTGGATTCGTGTACATTCCAACCTGACTGCATCTCAATATTACCCTAAACTCTAGTGGGGTATACTCAAGGGACCATCGTGTTCCACAAAAACCAGCGTTGATGACAGTTCTTCAAAAGGTTGTCCAGTGCCAAAGTTACGGCCAAAGGATGTAATAGGGTCGGTAATGGGCCCAGGTCCGATCCAACCCGGTCGGACCGACTCGGCCCAACATAGTCTGTGCCGACCAGGTCTGGGTCAACCCAGACAGACTCGTTGGGTCTGACCAGAACCGTTGGGTGTGTGAGCCTTTTAGGTCAACTCGATCTGCTGGGCCCAGCCCACCGGAGTGCGAGGGTGGTTCGGCCCTAAGGCTGCCACGTAGGCGGCTCTACACGAAGGTCTGGGCTGGTTCGGCGAGCACCATGAGGGGCGCGGCTCAGCGACTCAGCCTGGGAGGCCAAGCTAGTTCAGCTAGTGACTCTGCGAGGGATGTCGTGGGTTGGCTTCCGATACCAGCGGCCTGTAGGCCAGTGGGAATGCCGGTGGGGTGCGGGTAGGCCACGGGCTGGCCGAGGCAGTGTGCCGAGAGGCCGGCTGGGTACTAGGCAGTGTGTCGAGAGGCCAGCTGGGCCCCTGACAGCATGCCGGAAGGCTTTTTAGGCCCTAGGAAGTGCACTGGGAGGCCTTAGAAAGGCATCCTAGGCACATGGTAACATGCCGAGAGGTTGCAGGCAGGCGTCCTGAGTAATGGGCATGCTACGAGTTCGGCCGGATCGTGTGGGGAACCGCGGGGGGCGGTCCAGTTCACGGATGCCGCTGTTAGAATTTCCTTGTCATTTCCACCTCCGTCTCCTCATCATTGATTTGTATCCATACTGGAGAAACATCACTTGAGATTGGTAGAGGGAGTTCGAACATTAAATTTGGCCCGCACCCTTCGCGTTTACGGGTGATAAAAAAAGGCTCATCAAGAGAAGAAGATGGTAAACAATTCAGCCACACCAATTCCTTTCCATTCATTGAAAGAGATAGAAAAGGTAATATAGACACGTAATAAACCCCTACCTGGATTGTCAGGCGTCAATGCTGAAGTTGCGGGAAGAAGTAGTAGTTGTCGTTCGTCATGTCCACCACATGATTGCACTTTCGAGTTCTCATGACGGTTGTGAAAGTTTCTCCATGTAGATAGGTATCCGAGGAAGAAGTCCAAGGATGAAGTCCATGGAAGATCATTGTCGGCATTCTACAATCTTCATTCTTCATTGGGGAAACTTATTTTCCCCCATGTTCTCCTTTCAAATATCCCACCAAATGAGAATTTCCAAGCCAAAAATTAATATAAGTTATCTATTATTTTGATGGCATAAAAATTTCAAATTATGAAAATAAATTAAGAGGCTCGCCCTAATTAATTCATGGTGATGCCGCAATTAATTAATGGGGATCTCAATAGGCTCCCCTTAATTAAATCACATGTTTTGGTTCAATTGATTAATGGGGAGGTCAGGAGGCTCCCCCCTCATTAATGAGGGGAGTTGGGAGGTTTTCCTCTCCACCCATTAATAGGGGTTTAGCCCCGTGACGTCCCCACCTCATTTATCCTCACATGGGAGGTTGAGTTCGGGTGGGCCCCAACACCATAACCTTTCAGGAGAGGTTAAGGTGTAGTAGACCCACCTCCAACCTCCATGGGGAGGTTTTAACCACCACACACCAAATGGTGGCTCAAAATAAAAAAAAACGTCATGCACTTTATTTTTATTATGAAAAACAAAAAAATAACTTTTATTATTGACCTACTACTGTCGAGGTGAATGTCTTCGTAAGTCAAAAATGGTGCTGCAAGTTTAACGGTGCCCACAGATTTCAATTCTGAGAACCGATTCAAAATATATAAAAACTCACTCGTACATTTAATGAACGTACATGAACAAAACTTCAAAAATAGATTTTGGGAACACCGGGCCTCAAAATCATGCGCCGTAAATTTTCCAGGACTCATAAAAATACCATGTATTAAATAACATTCCACGGGATTTTTGTGTCTTTAAATTCTTCCCACCTCAGGGATTTACATCGTCGTAATATATAACATGATCTATGGGAACAAATGGCGATACCGAGCACACATCTAAGCCTCCCACTCCCATGTTCACTCTTGATGGTTCTCGTGCTGTCAGCAAACACACACCAGAGGTATCGACCATCCACGTAGGACTCACTCATGTCGATCCTCAATATCCTCTAAGACCTCTGTAAAATTTTCCCAATCATCGACGTCCAACTCTCCATGGTCGATGATGTGAGATGGGTCATTCAAGTACCACCCAAATTGAGTCGTGACCCCTCGATGCTCGTGGAAGAACAGTCACGAATTCCATTGATATCTCATCCCACATCCACTCTAGGACCTCTAAAGGTTGAACCAAGACTAATTGTACTTTGTGATCCGCCTTAACTTGCTTAGAAGTGAGGCATCGTGAGACAAACTCTACCACTACCTTCTTCATACCTGGCCACCTGTGTTGTCATCTGAGGTCCTGATACATCATCTCCACACCTGGATGAACTGCTAGAGGGGATGTGCATAACTCCCTCAACACTTCCTCCTGAAGTGACATAGGTACCATAGTATTTCCTCTGAAGAGGATGATGTGCTCCCCACATTCAGAAAATCCATCAGGTTCTCGCCCAGTGGATATCTGAGCACGTCGTGTCTTGTAGTCAGCGTCTCCACATTTTGCTTCCCTGACTCACTAAATAAGTGAGGGAGTGAATGTAAGAGACTGTAGAAAGGTTGCTCCATCTTTATCCAAAATGGATATCTATAAGGAAGAGAGCTACTCTTTCGCCCATCCTAGAAGCTATATTCTAGATATCCTACTAAGATAATCGGTAACAACGTTCTGCTTCCCAAGAGTATAGACTATCTCAAAGTCATAGTCCTGGAGAAACATAATCCAATGTTGATGTCTCAGGATCAGAGCCTTCTGAGAGAAGATATACCTGAGACTCTTGTGATGGTTGTACATAGTAAAATGTTCTCTCATAAGATAGTGTTGCCAAATCTTCAAGGATAAGACCACTTCTGCTAACACTAGTTCATGGGTAGCATAGTTCTGCTCATGTTGTCTAAGCTTCCAAGAACCATACGCTATCACTGCTCTCTCATGCATCAGGACACACCCGAGTCTGATGTGTCACAGTAAACTATGTACCCTATTCCTTCCTCTATAAGCCTAAATATGGGGGCACTATTAACCCTATGCCTCATCTCTTAAAATATCTAATGGCATCTCTCTAACCACACAATGGGTTTCCCCTTCTTCGTCAAGGCTGATAGTGGAGCTGCAACTCTTGAGAAGTCTGGTACGAATATACAGTAGTTTCCAGCCAAGCCCAGGAAACATTTTACCTCAATCACACATCTAGGTGGCTCCTAAGCAAGTAACACCTCAATCTTCGCTGGATCCACTGCAACGCTAGCCTCCTAGATGACATGTCCCAAAAAGTGAACCTCAGAGATCCAAAACTGGCACTTTGAGAGCATACCATAATGCTGGTGCTCTCGTACTGTGTCTAGTACTACCCACAAATGGTAGGCATGTTCCTCATCAATAGTCGAGTATATAATAATATTGTTTATGAAAACTAAGAAAAAGCCACCGCAGTAAGGCTGGAAGATCCGATTCATGAGTCCCATGAACACTGCTGGAGCATTGGTTACACTAAAGAGCATAACCATGAAATCATAGTGGTCTTACCGACATATGTAGGCCATCTTCTATACATCCTCATATCGAACTCTAATCTGGGGATATCCTGGTCTGAGTTCTATCTTTGAGAACCATTGCGCTCCCTTCAGCTGATCAAAGAGGTCGTTAATACTCGGGAGTGGGTACTTGTTCTTCATAGTCACCTAGTTTAGGCGACGGTAGTCGACACAAATCCTCAAGCTCCCATCTACCTTATTGGTGAATATAATCATGGATGCCTAGGGAGAAACACTGGGCTTGATGAATCTCTTCCCATGTATGTCCTCTAGTTATACACTCAACTCGTGAAGCTCAGCGGTAGCCATCTGATATGCTGGAGTAAATATCGGTGTCATTCCAGGGTACAGGTAAATGTAAAAGTCCACCTCTCAGCGAGGAGGTAAACCGGGGACATCATTAGGTAAAATATCCACGTACTAGTCCACCACTACAGGGTAGCTCAGAATCTCCACATCTACTGCTCATAGGGTAAGGTAGGCCAACTGATGATTGGTCGGCTTCACCCTCTTCTGAGTAAGTTCTTCATGTGCTGCAAAGGCTCCCTTCATGCTGGTGAAGGTGAACCTTTTCCCATCCGTGCGGACACACCGCACATTGCACTTAATACAGTTGATCTGGGAATGGACTATAGATAACTAGTCCATACCCATGATGACTTCATAAGGCCTCAACACCTCTATGAGGAGATCCCATCTAAATCTATCACCTACTAGAGTAAGCTCACACTTCCGGAACCAGTTCGTAATCATTGAGTCTTCTCCTATAGTAGTATCTAGCCGTAATAATCGATCCAACAACTCCTTAGGAATCTCCGAGACTTGAATGAGGTCTGTGGAAATGAAAGTGTGACTGGAAACTGTGTCTATAAGAACTGCAGCTATGGTGGAGTAGAAAAAAATCGTACCTCGAATCATCTCCAGAGCATCGTGATCGTATGACTCAGCTGCATGGAGCCATGCTCTCCCTAGTCCACCTACTCCTTGTGGTCGGGGTGGACCTCCTGGTGGTGGTGGCAGTAACACCTAGAATATTCATCCACTACCAGCTGCATGGCCAGCTCCTCTACCACGTACTCCTGCTCCCTGTGGTCCACCTCGATCAAATCTATTTTTTTTCATGGGAAGTCCTTCGACCATCTTCTGATCATCTGTACGGCGGGTCAGACAGTCACCAAATATGTGACCCTGCCCACCATAAGAGTATCATTGCCCACTTCTAGCATGACTCGCTCTGTCTTGTGTGCCTCTCCCAACTGAACCCATATCCTAAGGTTATCCACCAGAAGGTCTAGTCCGCTTCGACCACTGTGGAATCTGTCTACTACCAGCTGCAGAAGACTCTGTTGCATGTTGACTAGTGATGGGACTCACTTCCGGTGACTACTCTATAAAGAAACTCTCTACTATGAGGGCTATCTATAACACCCCTACCTGCATCATGATGCTGAGGGAGATCATCGAATCTCTGATCTCTCACTTGATCCCCTTATCGATGTTCTGGGCCCGGAATAATGGGTCCCATACCATATCTATAGAGTATCTTGAGAGGTTGGTGAACCTCACTAAGTGCTATGAACTGTCATGATGCCCTGCTGCAGATGAAGTAGCTCTTATATCCACACCACATGTAGGGTGGTTGGGAAACACTCTGACCCAAACAGGATTTCGAAGTTGGTCCAGAGTAGTGTCAACTCCTCATGCACCTAGAGAATCTGGTTCCACCATCTTCCTATCGCTTCCTAAAAAAGACTCGAGGCAAGGATCTCCATAAGGTCTACTATTGACCATACTAGTCTGAATATTCTCACCACATCCTCCAGCCAATACTCAGATGCCTACGGGTCTGTCTCGCCCCTGAACCTGGGAGGCCTCTGGCGTTGGAACTCATGCAACCATTTCAAGAAGTGTTCACTCTCTGTTATTGGGGATGGAGGTATCAGTGGCCCAATGGTTAGTGGTACCACTGCAGCCTCCACTCTGATGGGGCCCTGCACTGAGGCCACATCGCTCGGTGGGCTTCCATCTTGTACATCTCTTAGAACCCTGGATGGATTTCTGTGTGGAGGCATCCTGAAAAGAAACAAGTGTTCCATGATCAATATGTTATACCTGGTGAGCTGAATCAAAGAGATCACAATGAAATATATTGAAAACACACATACAATCAGTGTTTTCATGAACTAAGTCAGAAATCAGTAGTCAAGGTCCTAGTGTATGGATAAGTCTGCCACCGCAAAAACACTAGACTCCCCGAACTGATAACCACACTAAATACCCTTAAAAAAATTGGTTCATAGAATGGAAGGATTAGATTCCTATGTTCTGTGGTAGAATTGAATCCTCTAATACCAATTTGTCAAGGCCCCTCCCCTGGGGGCCCATGTCGTGACTACACCAAACCCACCTTCCATAGGCCAAGGGCTAGAGATTGGCCCCAAATGAATAAAAATCCAAAACATGGAAGGTATTTACTTTATAAACTAAAAACACACACAACAAAGTTCAAGCAGGAAGTACAACAGTATTTAAATTTGTATTCAAAAGAAGTGTCGGAAGTAAAAGTGTTAAAAAATACAAGCCCAATAAGAAAGTACAAGTACAACTGAAAAACAAGTACAACTGAAGAAAAGTAAAGAAACTATTGGGTCGTCCTCTAGTTTTCCTACCTAAAGGGTAGGTACATATGGCATCCTCACCACTCCACGTCCGTCAGTCTCCTCCGTGTACAGACTCGTCGTAAGGTCCAACTCTGGGTACCGTCCAGTCCTACTACTCTGATCCTCAGTCAGCGTTGTCCATCATTTGCATCCAACACATCGAGGTGAGGGCATTTCCCATGCAAGGGTGAGTATAATGATACCCAGTAGGGAACCCGAGACCCGCAAGGTCTCATCAAATTCAACAAGGATAAACCACAAGATATGAAATCGATAGATAACCCCACTTAGGTATATGCCCAGACATATACCTAAGTTATCAAGTAATCCATATCGTTCATGAGGAAACACAAGAGTTTCTTATTCAACTCACAAAGGTATAAAAGCTATGTAGAGAGATATAGATGATCAGATATAGCCACTAAATCATCAGAGCTAACAAACAAACACATGATTCAGGACCAGCTATTTTGGTGGACCAACACATGATCCAGAAACATAAGTCAAAACTATCAGACTAACACATGATCCAAGAATATTCGTCAGAGCTATAGGACCAACAGATGATCCAGGACCAGCTATTCTATCGGACCAACACATGATCTAGGAATAGGAGTCAGAACTGTCGAACCAACACATGATCCAGGAACAGTCTTCAGTGCATAGCCAACCACAGGGTTTTCACAAAGCAGGCTTGATTCTGGGAGGGTCCTCTCCCCAAATCCAAGTATCGACATGTAAACTGCCACCAATTACCATGAATAATTATCAAAAAAGACTATCTCATCATAGGTATCTCAACACAATAGATGACACATCAATCAGACGCTCGGTCTTTGAGTTATTAGCTTTTTAGTCTTGGGGCCCGATTGGATTCTGGTACGATCCAACCTGACTGTATCTCAATATTAAACTGCACTGTAGTGGGGTATACTCAAGGGACCCTCGTGCTCCAAGAAAACCAGTACCGCAGATGATTTGTCAAAGGGTCATCCGGTGCCAATGTTATGGCCAAAGGAACTAACAGGGTCGGTAGTGGGCCCTTGTCCAGTCCGACCCGGTCAGACCGACTCGGCCCAACCTAGTCTGGGCTATCCTGGTCTGGGTCAATGCAGAAAGACCCGTTGGGTTTGACCCGGACCAATGGGTGGGTCATCCTGTTAGGTTCAACCTGGTCCGATAGACCCGGCCTAACGGACTGTGAGGTTTGTTCGGCCCAGAGGCAGTCACGTAGGTGGCTCGGACCAACAGTCGGGGCTGATCTAGCCAGTGTCGTGAGGGGTTCGGCTCAGCGACTCAGCCAGTGAGGCCAGGACGGTTCATCCAATAACATCGCTAGGGATGTCACGGGTCAGCTCAGGTAGGCCACGTGCTGGCGCGAGCAGTGCGTTGAGAGGTTGGCTGGGCATTGGGCAGCGCACCAGGAGGTCGGATGGGTTCTGGGCAGCGCGTCAGGAGGCTGCATGTAAGAGGCTAGGCACTGGGCAGTGCCCCGGGAGGCCGTTTTCATGTGGCTTTGGCACCAGGCAGTGTGTAGGGAGGCCGCGGGCAGGAGGGCTGGGTGTCGGGCATCGGGCCGGGAGGCCGGCTGGGCACCGAGCAGCACGTCGGGAGGCCGGTCGTGCACCAGAAAATTTTCCAGGAGGTCGTGGGAATGCGGCATGGGTGTCGGGAAGTGCAATGGGAGGTTGTGGGTAGGAGCCCAGGTCACCGGGCAGTGCACTTGGAGGCCGCGGGCAGGCCGCCGGTTCGGGTGGTGTGCACGAGGCTCTGCCATGGCGGCACAGTTTATGGAGTTCGCTGATAGAGTAGACTTGTCATCGCTTCATCTGTCGCCTCATTATTGTTACATTGCCATTCCGGAGAAACATCAAAAGGGATTGGTGGAGGTATTTGAGCCATGTTAGTTGTCCCTAACCCTCCATGTTTAGGGGTGATAACAAAAGGATCATCAAAAGAAGAAGATGGTCAACAATTTACCCGCAACAATTCTTTTCCAATCATTGAAATAGATAGAAAGTGGAATATCAACCAATAATAAACCCCTACCTGGATTGTTGGGAATCACCGGTGATGTCACGAGAAGATGGCGTAGTCTTCATTCATAGAGTCTACCACACGCTTCCACATTCGAGTTCACACGATGGTTGTAGAAGTGGTTCCACATCAATATGTATCTGGGGAAGAAGTCCGAGGAAGAAGTCCATGGAAGATCATTGTCAGCATTCTTCATTATTTGTTCTTCGTTGGGATAAATTCTATTCCCCCAAGCTCTCCTTTCAAATTTCCCACCAAATGAGAATTTCCAAGGAAAAAATAATATAAGTTGTCTATTATGTTGTTGGAACAATAGTTTCAAATTGGAGAAAAAAATTACGAGGCTCCCCTTAATTAATTCACGGTGAGGCCGCAATTAGTTAATGGGGAGGTCAAGAGGCTCCCCTTAATTAAATCACACGCGTTGGTGCTATTGATTAATGGGGAGATCACGAGGCTCCCCCCCCCCTCATTAATGAAGGGAGTTGGGAGGTTTTCCTCTCCACCTATTAATAGGGTGGTTAAGCCCCGTGAGGTCCCCACCTCATTTATCCTCTAATGAGATATTGAGTTCAGGTGGGCCCCACCAAAATAACCTCTCATGAGAGGTTATGGTGCAGTGGCCCCACCTCCAACATCCATGGGGTGTTT
The DNA here is from genome assembly GCA_963277665.1 of Viscum album. NCBI lineage: Eukaryota > Viridiplantae > Streptophyta > Magnoliopsida > Santalales > Viscaceae > Viscum > Viscum album. Next base: position 1,179,243,193 of record OY728139.1, read on the forward strand.
TTAACCACCACAGACTAAATGGTGGCTCAAAATAAAATAATACATAGGAAACTTTATTTTATTGTTAAATATTTATGAAAAACAGAAAACTAACTTTTATTCTTGACCAACTGCCATCGAGGTGAAAATCTTCTTAAGTGAAAATCAGCATTGCGATTTCAATGGTGCCCTCAGATTTCAATTCTGAGCACAGGTTCAAAAGTTATAAAAACCCACTTTTATGTTTACTGAATATACTCAAACAAAAAATTAGAAATTGATTCCTGGAACACCGGGCCTCATAATCAAGCGCCATAAGTTTTTGCGAACTCATAAAAATCCCATGTATTAAAAAATCCATGGGATTTAAGGGTCTTTACAAATAGTGTATGTCCTACTAGAATATCTGATTCACCATCATAATAATAGATCTATGCAAAAAAATTATTTAGATCCAATAGTGGAAAACATAATGAATTGTCTCTATTAGGATTATAGCTGGTACCATGTCAACTAAACTATAACTGGATAATACTTATAGATACTTAGCTATGAACACAGTGAAACCATCAATGTCTAGGTTTACCCAAAACTACTGACATTCATGTACCTGCCTCGTAGACTATCCCATCATAACTCATTGATACTATTGAGACATCGATATCCGGATGGAGGTCGTGTAAGGGTTCCATAAACTGAGGAAACCCAAAATAGTGCCTTACCCTATGTGGGTGGATGAAACTCTCCCATCCCAAAACATAGGGAATTCTACATTAAAAACATTTAATGTCAATAGGGACCAAATCTATACAGGAAGAATTTTGTGTCTTTAATTGGTCCCATGATGTCAAACCTTATGTATAATAATTAATACAAGAATATATTCTTTATACATATGTTCGAGGGAAAATAATTCATATTTTAATAAATTTTTTGAATAGATCATTAAATATATTATAAGAAAAGTTGTATAAATTCCTTTATCAATTCAGTTGTAAGATGAAAAAGAGAACAGTACTTTTAATCTCTGATTCAGAAAAATGAATGAGTGAGGCTGGTAATTCATAGATAGATGGGATGGATTAAAATACTATTTTAACATGCACAATCCAAAGTTGGAGTTATTAAGTATTTACATAGATTTATTCATCCAAAATTTTCAAATGCCACTCATTTTAGTGAGATATCAAGGAATATTCCATGAAGATGCTAAAATTTTTCAATGATTGAAAAATTATATTGAGTGAGATAAAAAACTTATTTCCAAAATCTATAGCCAAAGAGAATAGAACTATAAATGAGGAAACTCCAATGGTTACACCCACAATACATTTTATGTCAACTATAATATCCTAGCTTTAGAGCCATCATGATACAACTTCCCCTCAGTGAACAAAACAACACCCTTGTTGACCATATGAGAGAAGACAGTATATATTTCTACTATATGAATCCTTGAAGAATAATGTTTATTCCTTTTTAGATGAGAAGTTATATATCTAATTGATAAAATCTATGGATAATGTGTTGTTTCAATTATTAGATACTATAATTCTTGAACAAGTTTTCATAGTGACACCCAAAATAATTTACCCCTTCACCAAACATTAGGCCACCCAATACATAAGTGAATTATTTTTAAAGACATCCCCTAGATGAAGGTTGATTTTGAACAAGAAATATTTTGAAATAAACTAGAACAAGTGAAATTTTCCCCTGATCTGCTATATCCATTATAATTTTCCTATAAAATAATAAAAATACTAAATATTGTATCATACTTCCCTCTTATGAATATATTCTATGATATTTAACGGAATTTAGTAATATATAATCAGTTTAAAAATTTTAAAATTATGCATATAAACCTCCATCAAGATATCTTTCTTGTTATAATTATCATATTCTATTAATTCATGATCAAATACAAGCCTTAATTTTTTTTCACAACACAGAGTTTACAAATCCAATAATTTAATAAAACAAAGAAAATACTATTATTTGGTAACCTCAAAACCACATTTTCCCAAACATCTTTCCAAATGATTGAATGTCATATTTTATTTTAATGACTATTAATAATCCCCTCTTATATAGTAAACTCATGTCTAAAAATCATGGGTTTAATCAGATTATTTTTTGTAATACCCCTATTTTTAACTTGATTTTGATTCAAATGTTATAGAATAATTTATTATTTTCCCCTATGAATCTACATTAGGGATTATAACAAAATTCAATATCACCCCCAATTATTAATAAATTATATGTTTTACTGGATGAATATAACATTAAATTTCTTTATAATGGAATGGATTAATTTTTAGAAGTATTTCCTTCATAAATTTTATATACACTATATGTGTTCAATTACTTTTTCATCTTCCGAGTTGATTCACATAACCACATTATCTATAATTTTATATTTGTTATTCATCATAATTTCATTCAATAATTTATTTTAATAAATTCTATAATAGTGTATTTTGTTTATAAATATAACATCAAATTCATCTGGATCTAGTCTATTTTAGATATTTCTCATAATATTGAAGGCATCCTGCTCATTAGAAACACTATATATGAATTTTACACCGTTAAAATTCATTTATTCCATCCCTACTGAATGGATTGGTATCAAAAGGATAAAAGGAATATAATATTCTTAATTCATCAACATAATCAATATTTCAATATTATTAATAAAAATATTCATATTCATATTTTTATATCAAAAAAATGTTATGGTTAATTCACTAAGAGAACGGCATGTTTATTTTAGAAAAATACTGGGTTTATTCTATCCTATCACATATTAAAAAATGCACATTGGAAAATATAATTAATAACTGATCCTATGTTAATTTGATTTTCCAATTATGAAAAATATAATTTATCATGTTAGGTATAATATTATTTAATAAGAAACATTTATAAATTTTTTTTCATTGAGTATATCACCATATTATTAGATTATTTATAATAAAATGTTTTGTTTGTTATAAAAAATGATAACTTTATGTTATTATTCATACTTTATTATTTGATGCATAGATTGGAAAAGATTAAATAATTAATAAAAACTCATGATATACATTTTTATTTATTGTATTCTCACAAAATTGTAGTTGTTTTTTATATTCCATGGTGGATATAGAAAATATTGAGTACAATATGTTTATGTGTATTTTAAATCTCAATATAGGAAGTTAATGTTTTTAATTAAATTGAAATTCACACTATACCACTATATTATATATAAAAAATTAGTACTCACTTTATATTGAATATTTTTTTTGATGGAATATGTTTTGGAATGATGTAGTCATCATGATGTTGAATATGGAAGAAAAAATAAAATTAATGAATAGGCCCTATAGAATTTATTTTGGGTCATGGGTTAAAAAAGAAAATTTTAAATTTAGGATCACTTTTGGCCTATGTAGTATGGGGTTTTAATTATTTAGAAGTAAATAACAAAAATAAGGACCTAGAACTATCTTTGAAAGGTCACATTATATATTTTATTCATATAGGAATGATACGAAATCAATTTCTTAAAATGTGCAGAAAAATAATGTAGTGGAATTTACATTAGAATAACTTATATGTGGTCCATAATAGATAAATTTAGTTACTCAATAATTTTTTCATATTGACAATTCTTGAGTTATTCTGGAAATATTTACAGGATGTAGTTATGGGAATTTTAGATGTTGTTTGATAAATTATTTTTTTTCAGTTCTATTAAAACTAGGAAATGTATCTTCTGGGGAGCTAAAAATAATAGTTTTTACATATAGATATATTTTAATAATTCTATGAGGTCCCTAAGAATTTATTATTATGATTTGAAAAAATTTACCTCTCTAAAGAAATAATTTTATATTATGGTAGGGGTTGGAACGTAGTGAAATTTAGAGGTTGATGGCTAATGTGAACATCACATTGTGAGTATTATATCAGGTAATAAAATGAAATATATTTATTTATAGAAATTTGAATAATAATAGATATATTAGTAATGGAAATAAACTAAAATTTATTAGGGCTTTAATTTTTACATGATTGATGTATTTAAGTGTCTGTTATTTCGTAATACACAGAATTTTAATGAAAGAAATTTTAACAAACTCCAAAGAGTTGTAATTTCAGAGTAAAGTGTTTATAATGGTACATTAATTTATTATAGAGGATCAAGTACATATATATTTTATGAAATAGTGGTCAAACTTTTTTTCATATATTCATGATCCAATCCATGTAAAAGGGATTGGTGTATTATGAGTACAACATATTTTTTTAGTGTTAGTCCCTTTGATCATATACATTATGAGTTACTATTGAATCACAAAATATCTTGAATATATTCCATTATTTTGTTAGTAAATATAGGTATATAAAAATTAGACCATAAATCAGTAATGATTCATTCCTAAACATAAAATCAGTTTTAGGGTATAGTAGTTCCCATAATGCATTGAAAAAAATATTAAAGTATTCTCATAGAATTATCCCTTAGTTGGAAAATATGAAAAACATTATTTTTCTTTGTTGATATTTTAGTTTGTTCAATACAAGGATGTGTTTTAAAAAAATACATCTCTATGTATTTTATTTTCAACTTAGAAATAAGGGTTAGTGGATGGTGATAAATTTTTACATGATAATTATCCCACCCATCCACCCTTTCGTGGGTCTATTTGGGACACTTTAGTTTTAATAATAAGAATCAACACCATAAGTTATTCATTATTAATCTTTTAGATGTTGTTTTTATTATTGAAAAAAATGTTAGTTCCAAGAATCTCTCATTACGTAATGGATTAATTGATTAGATTTCAATGAAAACATTGAGATCATATGTTGGGTTTCTTATGATAGATTTTCACTCTAATTAATCACATGGTATATTTTTAGGAGAAATAATAGAGGCAAATATTAATGATGTGAAAAGTAAGTGAATTTATATGGATACAATAGATTAAAATATTGTTTATATATTATTTTTAAATAATATATATTTATATATATGATGAGTTATATGTTTGGAAAATAAATTTTAGAAACAATAAAAATAATTATAATGTTGAGAGAAATGTAATTTTTTTTATAATGTGATTATTTATTGAAAAAAAATTATCATTGATAACTTCACTAACTTTAAAACTATCTTTGTTCAATAAATTCATGGAATTTATGAATAAATGAAATATTTTTAAATCATGAAATGAATTATTATAACATTTCTACCATTATAAAACTTATGAATGTAGGATTTATAACACTAAAATTTCAATATGATATATATTGATGACCTAAAAATTAAGAATTAATTAGTCCCATAAATATGGATGTAAAAAAATACATGAATAAATATATATAATTAATTGAATTGGGAAAATTAGAAACCAATAAAAATTATTAATGGGAACAATATATATTTGATGAGCTCATATCACCTGGTAAAAGAATTTTTAAGATTTATAATAAAAAACTAGGTAGAAGACTGATATTGGAAAAAAAAAATTACAAATTCAATCATATTACACACTTATATCTAAGTAATATTTATTATAATTATGAATCTGAATTTACATAAAAACATATAACGATGTTTCACTCTAAAAAAATTAATTCTATAATAACTTTTGTAAAGTGGTTTTAATGTAAGAAATTATTTTTAATAGAATATGATAATGAGGGGGATCTCATTAAAGAAGATAAAATAATTTTTTTAGATAGGAACAATTTATTGTGAAAATGATCTAGAAAAAACATTCAAATATTGAAGATTTGGATAAACCTTATTTTTATATTCCATTTTATAAAACTCAAATGTTCTCTAGGGAAGAATGATATACTAAAAAAGTAGAATAGGTTGATTAAGTGTGTGTATCATGATTTTTTATAGTGCACTAAGTAAAATGGTGAAAACATTTTATGATTATAAATGATTAATAATTGTATAGGTGATTCCCCTAAAGATAATACTAAATTTATTTCTTTCATGAATAATATTGAAGACCAATATATAGATTTATGAATATAATATTGGTATTTTAAAATGAGAAAAAAATTCATACCTTGATGAATAAGTGGTCAATCAAAGAAACAATTATTAAGATAAAAAAAACCAAGTGTTCCAAATATGAATCTATAGATATGTAATTTATCAAGTTATGATCTATGATAATGGTTTGAATTATGCAATAGAGGGTCCCCAATGCTTCAGATTGATCAATGAGATATCTAACTGGTTAATATTTTTTTTATACATTAAACATTAAAATTTATGAACACCGGTATATGTAATAATGTTTATGGATAGATATATCACTCTATCATTAATGGATTATAAAAAAAATTAATGTTATTTATAATCTATCAACACATGGTGATAAGGTAATGAAAAAATATATTTCATGATGAGGTTATAATTATAATTATTCTTTTTATATATGATAACTTATAGTGTATATATGGAGACATATATTTATGGAGAGTAACCTAGGAGTTAGAAATAGGGAATGGTAGTATATACTATAAATTTAAGAAGAATTTATATTTAAAGATAATTTATTTATAATTAATATTTTCATTAAGAATTATATAATATGAATAAATATAAAAAATGAAATTACTTCCACAAATATAAATGAAGGATAGATAAATAAAAAGGAAACCTATATCAGTTGGGAATATATAATCCTCATTTTAAGATAAAAAGTGTTATTATACTACGTATTTTGAAGTGAATGAGGAGAGGTTATCTTATATAAAAACACATTAATTAATTTCATGGAATAGAATGATGGTGAATAAGAAATCTATTATATCTTAAATTTTATTAATTTTATCAATAGAAGTCTATGTATAATATAAAGTTGTTTTCATTACAAATAATTAGAATATAATCATGAATATTATGAAGTCTCGTGTGAATTCTATTATTCAATTTGGAAATAGTACATATTTTATAATCAATGTAAGTTTAACAATGGGTATTATATGTTATCATTTGATGGCTAACAAGGTGCTCGATGCGGATGGTCATTGCCATAATTTTTAGAGTTTTAGCAAAAAATGTGATTAAGTACATCAAGTCACTTTCAATTAGAATGACCATATAATCCATTTAAAATATATAGATTTCTGTATGATGGAATATAAAAAAACATAGGGAATCAAATTCCCTACCACATTGAAGGTCCTGTCAATGATGACCCCAATATAATGGTAACCTTGATCAAATGATGATTACAAATGTTGATTCATTAAATCATTTTCAAACATTTTAGGAATGCATTTCTAATTTTTTATGATGTTTTAATCTTGGTTATCCATATTTTATATTTGGGGTATCATTACTCTCTTATGTTTTTGTGACATATAAATTTTTAAATAATCATTTATAGGCTCTATAAAATAAATAAAGAATGTATTTAAAAAAAACATTCTAAAGGATGCAGTTGAAATTGAAAATTTTAATATGGATATAGAGGGAATATGTGAAAAGTTTTTGAGTGGGAATATACATTGAAATCCTAATGAAACAAATAAAACAACATCAAATTTTTTTATGTAATTCAAATTAATTTGTTTAGTCTAATGGAGACTGCAAGATACTGAGTTGAATAAAATCTCATTTTTTCATTGATGACTATCTAATAACGGTTTATATCATTTTCATGTACATGATAAAAACATTTCATATAATACATGAGGTTTTTCTATGGGAAATATAAATAAAACCTAATGATCATTATTATTTCTAACATCATATAATATAAAAATGTACATCCCCATTGAGGTAGAAAATATATTGTAAGAGCATTTAATCATGAATGATATATAATCCATGAGGATACAATAACATAATGGGGTTATGGAAAGGTAAAACATAATATATTATAAAACAGAAAATGAACTACTCATCCTATCTTCAGTTTTATTAAGTATGGGGAAAATGTTTTTATTTGTTAAGAAAACTACTGTTTCTAGTGATTTAATAGAATATAATTACATATGACATGTCGAATGAATGATGAAAATACATTAACACTTTAAAGTGTGTGGACAAAAGTATTATATTCCTAAAATTAAAATAATCCAAGTAAAATATTTTAATGAAATAGTGATGGTTTTATTAAATGGAAACATAACTAAGAGTAAAAAATATAATACATGTTGATAAATACGTTTTTGTGAAGTCTTGATATTTATTTCATTGTTCATTCAATTATATATATATATATATTAAAAATTTGAAAATGATTTATATAATGATTGTTATGTTCAGTAAAATTTTGCTGGCCACTAAAATTTAAGAAAATATGATAAATCTATGATTGATTAAAAATAAGAATATGTTATTAAAAATATTCAATCATTATCATTAAGGAGTAATGAATGACCAATGATTTTGGAATAATAATTAATTGGTAACAAAACTATTCTAGAATAACCTTATAGGATGGAAATTATAAACTATAGTTATCTAATATCAAATATGCCTCCATCATCATTTGAATAGATACTGACAGAAGAATAATTCCCTTATAATTTGAATGGGGATATTGAAGAAATACACCCAAACAAATCAAGATATCTTTTAATGTGAACAGATGATCATAATGTCATCTAAATGTTCTGGGTGTTCAAAAATGTATAATTATGGTCGGAAATTTATTAGTAATGTATTTATATTTGTCAATATAGTATATGACAAAACCAAAGTAAATAATGTTTCGAAGATGAAAACCACTGTACATAACTATAATTTTCTCAATATATAATGGATTATCAATTAATCCTTTACTCAATAATTTAGTTCAATAAAAAAACCTTGTGGTTGAGGTGTGATTATACCAAGATAAGAGTTAGGGAATCATTAGTGTGCGTTGATTTTTTTCATTCATAAATCATTACTATGGGGATATTATATATAAGTGAGAATAGTGTATATTTATAAATTTTAGTAGCCTAGAAAACCCTTCCATAAGGTCTTATTGATATGTTATTTAAGGATATCAATTTAATAAAGGATTGCTTAAATGTGGTCAGGGTGAAAACATAACACTAATTAAAGTATGATTATAATTACATGACATTAAAATATAATGATATGTCTTAAATTTTAATCAATCATGGACTACTATATAATATAACAATATCAATATTTATTTCAATTTACATTTTATTATAATTTTATTATTCACTAAAATGTACACTGACATTTTTCATGAGTTTTTTTGATATAATAAACCAAAAAAATTAAGTGAAAGACATATAATCATTTACTTCAGATATTCCCATTAAGATATAGGTATGTATTATTTCTATATTTAATTTTTAAAAATATAATATTTCATTAACTCGTAGGGGAAAAAACTATGATGTTTATCACTTTTTTTCATTCCTCAATTTAAATATCATAATTCAATTAAATAATACTTGATAATCATTCCCAATAATATTTTGTGGAACCATCTATAATTTTATATATTTCTTATTATAGGTATAGAAAATACCATTGATATTGTGAAAATAATGTATCGTGGGAGGAAAATCACAATAAATAATAAAACAATTATACATTTTGGATTTTGATGAACTCATTTTTTATATATTAAATAAATGATCTTTTTATAAAAACTAATAACATATGGAAAAAATTTATCAATTTAATCATTTATATAAGGTTATGTGTGAAATAATTTTTTAGGAATAAGAAAAGATTAAAGATATAGAAATCACATTGATTAGGATAATTCATTATATAGTCTATCTCATGGAACTATTTTAATAAATCTAATTAACCATAAAAAATAAATCCAAAGATGATTTTAAACATCACTTCATGTCAATATTCACCCATTAATGATGTAAAATTATGATTACATTTATTATGTAGGGAATAATGAAGAAAATCTATGTCCTTGAGTAGGGAATTATTTTTCAGTGGGTGAAATATAGAGTCCCATCATGAACCAGGTTGACAAAAACCAACATACAATATTTTTTGTTTTAATATCACCTCTATTCAATTTTTGGTAACTCTGGGAATCGACTTAATGATATTTATTGGTGGATTTTATAGAGTATATTCCACCCATGGTATCAATTTTCCAATTAATATAAGAATATTGTAATCCTCTGAAGAGATATTTCCATAAATAGATGTGATTTATGAACACGAGGTGATGCTCCATTGAGTCTTATGACTAGATACTCTACAATTCTAAAAGTATTTATTTTCATTTATTATTCTCCCACTATCACCCTCTCATGAATAAAATTATTCGGTATTTCTCTCATGTGTCAAGTTAAATAAATTTAATGTGATTGTGTTGAGTTAAATATATTAATATTTAGTTCAATGTGAAATCCTCAATAATCCACCACCCTATCATTCATCCTGATCATTGATAATTGAGTTGAGATAAACAATAAATAATATGACAAATTAACCAAATAAATTTCTTTTCATTTTAGGAATCAGTAAAAGTCCGATTAATGAACGTTTTGAATAAACCTATTAGTCAACACCCATAAAATAATTTACTATATAAAAATTAGAAATTATAAAATTTAGCGAAACAAGTAAGACCAATGGAACACTTATAATCAATATTAGATACAATATAAATCAACTAGATTAATTATTAATCTATTATCATATGAGATTTAGAAATAATAAACATGGAGTTTGTTTATATTTTTATTTTAAATTAATTTTTTCTATGCACTATTTTTAATTCAATAACAAGTAATCATTTTATTATCATATGATTATTAAAAAAATAACCCATTTTAATTAGTATTAGACTCATAAAACAGTTCATTTAATTAGTACAAGTAAGAAATTAAATTACTATAATTTTTTATCGACATTTCAAATAAAAACTCCATTTAGTCTAGTGAAATGTACTTATTCATTGTAGGGTACAATTATCAATTTATCAAAGGTTAATTAGAAAAAAGTAATTTTTTTATATTTTAGTTTTCAATTTTATTCCTTTTCTTTTCATTTTAATGTAATAAATTATACTCTAATATAACATGACACCAATCATGGTAAGGAAAAGAGTAGAGAAAATTGTATATAATCCTGGTTTGGAATAAAAAATATATAATTATAAAAGAAAAATAAAAAATTGTACGGCAAGGGATGAATGAATGACTTGGTTGGAGGAGAACAATATAGACAACCAGTGAAGAATTCACTCCATATATATGGAATAACCTATAGTGTGGGGATTATTCTTAGTGTTCTTATTATACTATTAATAGAAAAAAATTATAAATAAAGACAACTAAAAAATAAATTATCTCAAATTTAATATAGTTTTTCAATCTTACACATGAGGATATGAATAATTACATACATAGTTATGATGAGCCTATTATTTTTTTTAATTTAACAGCTTGTCAATAAATATATTAATAAAATATTTGTTTTGACTTTCATTAAAATATAATGTGAGTTAATGAATTTAAATAATTTAACCTCATTCCATCACAACATGGGTTGGGTTGGTGAGAATCTTTTTGACCAGATTCATTCACCAATAAAAATCAAGAAAAATAATTGAAATCGATTAATGTTTTAACCTATTTAATTTTTAGTCTTATTAAAGTGTACGTGAACGATATAATAGTTAATCTCAAAAATTACATCAACATGTTATTGAAATATTTCTTAGAATTCAACATTTTTATCAATGTTTTTCATAAGATAATATGTCTCTCAATGATTCTAGAGTAGGTGGATCACAACTAAGTAAACCATACAAGGATAGTTATAACCATTATCATATATAAAATGTAATCTTTATTTGTGTAAAAATATAAGGAACCCAAAGGATATAGATCTAAATAGTTTAAAAACAGGAATAGATGGAATGCTACATGTGGGCCATTATAAGAAAATAGGATTAAATGATTGTTCAAAAATACCCAACAATTTATACTAAATATGAAAACAATGTTGACTATAATCTCAAAAAAAAATTAATACTAGAGGAAATAACAACCATGGGATCAATGATTCTTAAAATGCTAATATGGTCATCAGAAATTAAAATGTAAACCTCTCTTACATGTATGTAAAATTCAATAATTTATGGAGGAATTTGGAAACTTCATTGACATAGTAGGAGAAGATATAAAAGAATAAAATGGGATTAAATAATAAAGAAAACCATCCATATGATATCTCGAATTCAAAATGGGATAGATCATTAATTAATAGTAGAATGGTTAAGAGGATTAATTATATAAATCAAAAAATATCCCATGTTGGGAATTGAATAAAATCATCTTATGAATATAAAAAATCATCAAATACTGTATTTCAGCAAGAATGAAATGAAAAAAAAAAGTCTCATAAGAATATTTAAATTATGAAAAAAGAGATGGAAGATAATGAAAAATAATTTGACCAAATAAGGGAAGAACCAACACTTCCACCATTCAATCTAATACTACCATTTCTATATAAGATAATAGAAGATAGTCTTAAAGAATTGAGATATATGTTTATTTCATTTTTTTAAATGTTAAAAAAATCATATTCCCTTTATCGAAGAACTAGAAAACATGAAATAAATGTCAATGTTTATGAATAGAATAGTAATGGGAATAAAAATTATGCATTAAATTGGGATGATTCCACTTAGGATACTGTTCTTTTTTATAGTGATAATGGATATACTAAACGGGAAACAAAACATGTGTATTTTATCAAGTAATATATTTTTTATTATTAATCTATAAGAGAATTATTTCATTTAATTTCATTGGTAAATACATTATCATTCACCTTATTTGACATCCTATTACTCGAGCACTCAAAACACACAATAGAAACTCTATAACTAGTGAATTTAATAGGGAAACATCCTTAAGAAAATATGGAAAAAATTATGATTAATGTGGATATGTCTATCTTCTATATGATTTTTTTTGTAGATAATTGTGTGGTGTGGACACCTATTAGCCATGGGAAACAATTTTTAAAGATAAAAAGATTATTATACTATGTGTAATGTTTTGTGTTGTGTCTGTGAGTGGGTAAAGAAATTTTCAGTTTCAGAATTCATGAAACAGTGATGAAATATTGTTTTGAGGATTTTGAAATTAAATTAGATTATTGGTTTTAATTTGAAAAAAACTTTTTCCAAGAATAAAAAATATATAATATGTAATAAATAATGGTGAAAATAAGAAATATATATGAAAAAAGTGTAATGGGGTGATATAAGATCACCTAAAATTGTGCAACAGTTGGAACATCAATCATTGAAGAAGTACATGAGTTTTGGATGGTGTGGTACTAGGAAATTGTATTTTCGAGTCTAGTAAAAACAGGTGTATGTCCAAAGGGAGTTCAAAAAGTTGTTATAATAACAAATAAAAAAGGTTTTTTAAATAAGTTAAAGGCCAATTTACATTGATAGATCACAATTAATTAAAATTTTTAGATCCATATTAGGTATAGTCATTCCAATCATATATCTCTTAAGAAAAATATTTAAGGTCAATTCAATTATATTATAGAAAACCACTCCGTGGAGGAAACTATTTTTTTTTATTTTTAATTTTATATTCCTATGAACTCTCCCATATATAGTTATTAATTTTATTAAACACGGCATATACTTTTAAATTTGTATTTTTATTTTCAAGTCTATAAAAGGCCATGGAAAACGTTGATGAATAAAAAATATACATGTTACAAGTCGATGAAACACCATTCATAAATAGAGAATGAGGTATTATTTTTAGTATTTTCATCCACTCCCCTGTATTTATACTTAGGATATATTAAATTTAAAATACATTTCCCATGATTAAAATTGTTTTTTAATTTGAAGATAAAGTAGAAAAATAATGATGAATATATGATTTTTTAAAATTTTTGTTTCATTTATAAATAAATTTAAATATAATATTTGGTGAATTATTTATAAATAATGAAGATGGAAATTTTTATTTTCTGAATCATGATTTAGTATATTGGTTTCATTTTAATGTATATATTTCAATGCTATTTTTATATGAGAAAACTAAAATTATAATGGGTTGATTCATTTTTAGAGTTTTTTACTTGAGTGTTTATGACATTTAAATGTTCTCATTTCAAAGAAATTATATAAACCTAAATTTTTCTTTTCCTCTATAGAATATTTTCTGATTGAAACCTAGTGATGTTTTCTTTAAGAATAATTTTTCGTCTTGTTAATCCTACAATTGAATCAAATAACATTGAGAATGACTAAGTTATATTAATATTATGTATTTATTATGAGACACACATATTCATTAATATTTAATAAGACTCTGAAATACATGAATGGACTTGTTGGTGAAGATCCACCTTATAAGATTAAATTATCTATTCTTAGAATGCACTATGTATTTTCTTTTATTTGATTATAATGTTTATGGGGTTGATGAAACTAGTGAGATGGATATATATATATATATATGTGTGTGTGTGTTTGGTGGTGTTTCAATTGGTAATTTGGGAAATAGTTCACAATTATTCATTTATATCACCCTAGAACACAACCACTAGAAACAATTAATAAAATATAAAATATAAAATATTGAAAAATTAAAAATTTAAATGATTGTGTTATGGAATGTCAAAAATCACAATTAGTGGAATAATTATTTTGATCAGAAGGCTTTTTGTGGTGGTTATGAGAATATTTAAATATTAAATGGTGAAAGTAAAAAATTGGTATTTCCATTAAAATTATATAATTTTTTTGTGACCATACATTGATTTTTGGAAAATTGGGAGATATTTGATGAAATGAAGATATTTTCATTGAAGTAATTATTGATTATAAAGAAAAATGAAAGATATATTATCCTCTATATTCTAATTTCACTTTTTCATCATTATCCACCTACCTGGAATCCCTAGTTATGGTTGATCCTAATGTATAATCACCAATGATTAAATGTGATGATGTCTCTATGGGGTATTGAAATTAGATGCATTATAAGACTATTGAATGAAACATGATTACAACTATGAGAAAAACACTTTTTAATTTTTTTCAATTTTTTGATCACTGAATAAAATTTATATACGAATTAATTTTCTTTTTCAATTCATATTCAATATGAATAAATAAATATGAATTAAAAAGAAATATTTTGATAATTTTTTTATAAGAGAAAAATAAAAATACATTTTAGAATTATTTTCTTTCGTAAATGATGAGTTCTTGAAATATTATGTGATATGCTTGAATATATAATTCCGAATTTCATTACATGAATTTTTAAAAATTTATCTTAAACCATAGTAGAGTTATTCCATTTTCACTACTAGGATGGATATCTTTCCCAACACTTCTTTGCCAAGGGTTCAAAATAAATGTTGGTATAGATGTCCTTTACAAACAGTTTTAATAAACCATTGGTAAAGGTGTGGTTAGGGAGGGATTTACCAATAGATTTTAATAACCATTGGGAAATCCATGCTTTTACCAACACTTATTAGAAACTATTGGATAAAACCCCCCAAATCCACACAAACAGAACCCCAACTCCCAGACACGCCCCATTTACAGGAAGCACATTCCTGACTCCCAGAAGTGGCCACCCAGGTGAACCTCTTCATTCTGATCAGATGAAAATCCCCTATTCAGGTAATACTCCTTCAACATCTTCTCATATTATCTAAAGATATTTATCTATTATCAACATTTCTTAATTTATTTCACTATTTAGAAAGATCACTCATTTTCCCCTATTTCTAGGGAATTTGGAAAATTTTATGATTTAGTACTCCCTTCAAAAATTGCGTACTAAAATAACTACATCAATGTACTCACTGTTCAATTAATGATTTAATTACACATATGCATTTATAAGGGCATGGTCTCTTTCTTGTTTTCTAATTTTAATTATTCATAGTTCGTTTTTTAATTTCAATGCACTAAATATTAAAAATTCATGTATATGAACTCATAAGAAATTGTTTGTTATATTTATTCATATTATTTCATGAAAATAACTCCTCTCATTAAGATCATGTAAAACATGAAGATATTATTAATCTTCATTTTTGTACACTATGTGTGTTACATAACATGTATGTTTCATGTTTCTATCAAAATAATTATATATATAAAATAACAAACTGTTCACTTATCCCTTTCACAATATAACATATAGAGTATCTTCGTCAACATTCAAAAATAGTATGTAGTCCCTAAATATTTTTCACAAAATAAATAAGAAGTACATAATCATACAATCCAATGTTCTTTATAAATAAATTATCTACAAAGGGAACTCTCGGTGGGACCTCTCATTTGCCCATGTAGTACTTATTCCTTCTTCTTGAAACTAATTCACTGAAATCCCTTTTATATTTTTTCTATAGAATAATAGAAAACCATTTTATATTTTCCAATTGTCGCTTCAATTTATCATATAATTATATTAAAATGTTATATAAAAATACTGGATAGATATAGACCTCTCAGTGGTAATGTAAATGAATTTTATCTTACACATTGTTCGAGATACCATTGGATACCTAGATAAACTACATGATTATATGTTTAGATAATGGTAATACCCATTTTACAGATTCATGACTACTAACATGGAATAGGATAGAGCATGTAATATATGATTGGGTTGTATCTTAAGAAGCTAGGTTGAATTTTATAATTTATTGAGCCACATTCATAGTACTACTTCCTACTAGTTGTAACTATGTTTTTGTCATTGATACATGACATACATTATCATCATCCAGTTTATTATTCTCTTATTAGTTAGTATTACTAATTTGATTATTTTCATCCATTTCCAATATTTTCCCATTGTTATCTTTATTCTACATTTTAACTGATAATATTAATATTGTGAAACATAGGTATTGAGGGAATAGTCTCCACCAGGCACACCAAAGGATACCACTATTAGTTAATAACATTTGGAAATTTTGTATATGTTCTTGAGTCCCTGTAGCCATCTATGTTTGGGTCACTAATGAGTGTCTTACTGGTTTGGTATGTCACAATTCCTAGATATCCTTTTTATTGGTTGTTCTAATCAAATCCATACCCATAACTATTGAAGGTCCCTCTCCAAAATCAATTGGGACCTGATTCAATGAAAACACACTACCAACCTATGATTTATGGACCCAAAAATAGGATCCTTTAATCCATAGTAAAGGTGAAACTTGATGAGGCCATAACTACTTTGGATGTGATCCTCATCCTACTCCTCATCTAGATCACCCTGAAAAAGTTAAAGAATAAAACTTATGTACTCCCAACAACACCCTTAAGGATTATGTATTCCTTGATCCACATCGAATATCTTACTGGGAAATCCTTGAATATAGGCATTTGAAATTATGTATCTTATTTTCTTATATAAACTGTATTTTGTTGTGTTTCTTAATATGATTCTGATATAGAGTAATGTGTCAGTTATTATTTTATATAAAGTAAAAAAATACAATTACCTAAATATTTGTTTGATTGAATTTCAATATTATTTAATTTCTTTGAAAATACTTATTGAAATTTGTTTACATAATGGATAGAAGTTGGATGTATGAAACTAATCAGATTTCAACTGATTTTCAAAATCATTTGAACAACTTTTTAGATTTTGAATTTGACAACGCTTCAAATAGTGGTCTCATACACTGCCCATGATCTAATTGTGTTGGAAGACCATGGTTGAGTCGTGAAGTAGTTAGCTATCATATAACAAAATATGGTTTCCAAAAAACTATTATATGTGGTATCATAATGGAGAGAAAATAGAATCTAAATATTTTGAAATCCAAATGATAGGACTGGATTGGAGAGTTTGATATATGATCAGTTTCCATTTATTCTGAATCATGAGTAGGAAAGGATGTCCAGCCAATAATATTTTGATACAAGAACACATGATGTGTCCAATGAAAATGATGATGTTGAAAGGGTGAAAAAATTGAATGATGTTGTGACGACACAAGTATATAATCAATGTGGAAAAATGAAAAATTTTTATTTTTTAATCTGATTGTTTCATTGGAAAACTAAGTATGGGATTTCAAATACTACAATCAATTGCATTCTTACCTTCTTGAAGGACTTACTTCCAGATGATGCAGATATTACCTCAAACCACTATATGTCATGGATTTCAGTTGATGATCTTGGATTCTCAAAGAAAATTCATGCTTGGTTGAATGATTGTAGCTTATTTTGGGAGGAAACTGTTAAAAATAAATGATTGCATCAAATGTGGAACCTCCTGATGGAAGGAAAAAGATGATGGAACACCATCTGATGTGCCAAAAAAAGTAATGTGGAACTTTCTATTGATCCCCAGATTATAGAACATCTTCATGTATGATGAAATATCAGTAAAAATGAGATGGCATGACACTGAGAGAAAAATGAATAATGATGAGTTGGTTCACCCTGCAGATAGATTTTCATGGAAGAGATTTGATGCTCAATATCCTGAATTTTTATCCGATGTGCATAATGTGAGACTAAGCCTTTTATGTGATGGTTTTAATCCATTTGGGCAGATTATTACTTCACACACCACATGGCTAGTTTTCATACACATTAATAACCTTCCCCCAAGTTTGTGTTTGAAAATGCCTTACACTTTCTTGGGAATACTGATATCTGGCCCTTCTGATCCAGTCAATGATATAGATGTATACATTCAACCTTTACATAAAGATTTGAATCTTATTTGAGATTTGGGTGTACCCACATATGATTCATGTTTGAAAGACTTATTTAAGATGCATGTTGCGCTTTTGTGGATGATCAATGATTTTCATGCTTATGCAATGATTTATAGATGGATAAAAAAGGTAAAATTGTCATGTCCCATTTTTATGAAGAATATGTCAAGACCCGTAAATTTCAAGGAAATGTTTTTCTTAATTTTCTTGGAATTTTACAAGAGTGTAGTTTCTGACGGCACCTGATTCCGAGGCCCGGTGTGCCCGGAATCATTTTCCGAAGTTTGGCTCGGGTACGTTCAGTGAACGGACGAGCGGGTTTTTCTAACTTTTGAACCGGTGCCCGGAATCGAATTCTGAGGGCACCGATGAAATCGCAGCACCGGTATTCGCTTAGAAACGCCTCTTTCGGAGTTGCATTTGCTCGGGTGTGGTTTTTAATTTTCAGGATTAAAGTTAAGAAATAAAATAATTTTGCGACAACTTTATTTGATTTCACTTAAGCCACTTGGAAGCCACTTGAAGCCACTTAAAGGTGGCTTGAACTGTGTTGAACTGGATAGGATGCTATCCAGATATATCCTACCCCCTTGGTAGGATATTGGTGAGGTGGGGCCCGCACGAGCCCCGCTGTTTCTTTCCGCTAAGAAACGCATCCGTGAAAACCCGTCTTAATGAAAGTCAACCAACGCGTTTTCTAAATTCTTAACAGACCATTTAATTGGGATATTTCTCTCGTGAATTAAATGGGATGTTTCTTTCATGAATTAAATGGCCTGTTTCTTTCGTTGAATTAATTCAACGAATTAATTCAATCGTTTCATAACCTGTTTTCGTGTGTTGGCATGTTAATAAAATAAGACCAACCTAAAATCTTTGGAGAAGATTTGAGAGGATTCTTGTTTCTTCTTCTCCCTCGCGAAGTACGCGAAGAACGCGAAGAACGCGAAGAACGCCGAACCCGGAAATCGACGACGCTTCCGTCCGAGACGTTCTTCCACGCTCCGATCTCCGATCACCGACCGTTTGAGGTGAGTGATGTCGGATTTTCCTCTTAAGTTCTTTTCTTTTGGTTTTAATCGAAACACAGATTTAAATATTAATAATTTAAATCTGTTGTTCTTGGTTCGTTGAGCTCACCGACTCAACGCCGGATTCCGCGACGACGCGACGCCTCCCCGCGATGACGCGACGATCCCTCTCTTCCGAGACGATCTTTTCCACGAAGAACGCTTGCGCGCGACGATCGACGAGGTAGGGATTTTATTATGGGAATTACCCCTTTTTAAATTTATTCTCGTCAATGTTTCTTAAAGAAATTAAAGAACTGTTCTTGTGAACAATTTTTAATCTTATTAAAAATTGATGTTTCCTGTGTGGAATAATTTTTCTCCCGGTTGTTTATCTCTAACGCGGAGGGTGCGGGCCAAACGAACACGGCCCGACGACCCTCCGCCATTCTTCGTTTTGTGCAGATTTGACGGACGACGACGGAACGTGCCGCAGCGGACGTTTGACGATCCCGCAGTAAAGAACGGATCCCGGGAGGAGAAACGGCGCGGACGGGAAGGAAAACGGGCCACCGGAGCGACGCCGGTGGCCCGCGGAAGCTGCCGGTTGCGCGGGGTGCCGGCGCGGCGGCGCCGGCAGCCGGAGGCGGCGGCGCGCCGCCGGACCCGCGGCCGCGCGGGTTCGGTTCGTCCAGGCGGGACGCGGCAGAGCCACGTCCGCGGTTCACCAGCGCGGCCCGCACGCGGGCCCCGGTTCTCTCTCGGCCGCGGGGGCTGCGCCCGCGGCTTCCACCCGCGCTGCTCGGCCGAGCCGAGCCGGCCAAGCCAGACCGGCCCTGGCCGGGTCGGGCTGGGCCAACCGGGTCGGACCAGGGTCGGGCCGGGTCGACCCAGGCCCGTACCCCCCTTCTTCGGACATTTTCGTTCAAACGCCCGTAACGTGGGCTACGTGCCTCCAAACGATTCTCCGTCAGCTGCAACGCGATCCTTGGATCGAGGCGGTCGTTTCGGTATATCGCACTCAAGGTTTCAGAATACTTTGAGTTTGTCCGGGTTGGTTCGTACACGAGACCAACCGGGCCATCAGAGCGGAAACGCTCATATCTTGAGCTACGGACGTCCTATTGACGTGCCGTCAGCTTTGTTGAATTCCTCTAAGTGAGACGGGTCTTTTGGCATACTCCGCCCGAGGTTTGGACGCAGGTGGAGTGCGGTCGGGTTGGTTTTGCTTTAAAAACCAACCGGTCCCCTGGGACGAAAATGCCAATATCTCTCAGACCGGGCGTCCGATCGACGCGCCGTCTGCGACGTTGAGTTCCTGTTGACGATACGGAACTTTTGGATACATCAACTTCGGACTTTGTGTCAGTTGATGTATCAGCCTCTCGGCTCGTGGAGCGGACCCTCCCGAAACGAGCTTGTTGTGTGCGGGAACTCTAGTGCTGGCTGCGACTGCTCCCTCGACGGCGATGACCGTGCAGAGATCCTCCGTGGACTCCGACGACGACCGTGCAGAGATCCTCAGTGGACTGCAGCGACGACTGATCAGAGATCCTCAGCGGACTGCGACGACTACTGCACTCAGCGATCCTACGTGGATCAGAGCTACAGGTCCTGCGTGGGCCCGGTCCTGTGTGGGCCCGATCTTGTGCGGATCTGATCATGTGTGGGTCTACACTCAGCGGTTCTGTGTGAGCCAACTCCTACAGGTCCTACGTGGGTCCGATCCTGTGTGGGTCCGATCCTGTGTGGGTCACTGCAAGGTTAGTACCTATCGATCCTTCGTGGGTCCGACGACTTAGATGGTTCAGTGATCATCTTTATCGTCATCCGAAGAAGTATACCTGTGTGAGCTGAATCTTGTGTTTCTCTCCTTTGTGGATTGTGTTGAGTTATCCTGTGTGGATTTACTGTTTACTCTCCTTTGTGGATTGTGTTGTTCTATCCTGCGTGGGTATGCGTTTTTCTTTCCTGTGTGGATTGGGTTGTGCTAGGGCTTGGACGTTGGAGACGATCGGGGAATTGATGACTTAGGTATATGTATGGGCATATACCTAAGCCGTGTCAGATGTTACTTCGTGATTGTATCTCTCCTTCGTGACTTATCCTTTGTGGATTTCGGGAGACCTTCGGGGGTCTCGGGGTCCCCACTGAGTAGCTTATACTCACCCCTGCACGGGCTGTGCCCGCACTTCGTGGTGTTGATTGCAGACGACGGATAGCGCTGATCGTGGAGGAGGCGTGCGGAGCAAGATAGTACCTGGAGATGGACCACTGGGTGGGACGTACTCGTAGCGGTTAGGTGGACCCGAGGAGCAGTGGAGGCTATCTGTACCCACCCTTCAGGTGGGACTTCCAGAGGACGGCTCGACGCTGCAGTTTTTCCTTTCAGTTGTTGTTTTTTCCTTTCAGTTTTACTTTACAGTTGGGCTTGTATTTCCGGCCTCTTTTACTTTCAGCACATCTTGTACAATTTTTACTTAGTGTTTACTTTTCCGCTTTCTTACTCTGTGGTGCTTGTTTACTTTTCAAAGGCAATGCCTTCCCTTTTTGTTGGGATTTACGCCTTGGTGCTAGTCGCCATCCCCTGGCCTATGGAAGGCGGGCTTGGGGTAGTCACGGCACGGGCCCCGAGGATGGGTCGTGACAAATTGGTATCAGAGGTGGTCGGTTCAACCGCAGACTCTGATCTTTCTTCTATTTGAAGCAATAATTTTTAGCGTATTGAGTGTGGTTATCACTCCAGGGAGTCCAGTGTTGGTGTGGCGGCCGACGTATCCATACACTAGGACCCTGACTTCTGATTCCCGACTTAATGCACGAAAACATTGATTGCATGTGTGTTTCAAGTTTTCTTTGTGATTACTTGTGTCAGCTCACCAGGTATACTGTTCTGACCGTGGCATACTTGTTTCCTTTTCAGGATGGCACGATGACAGCATCCAGCTAGGGTTCCTAGAGTAGTGCGCGACGACAGCCCACCGAGCGACGAGGCCTCGGTACAGGGCCCGTTGACAGCAGAGGCACCGGCGGTACCTTTACCCGTCGAGCCCCCGATGCTTCCAGCACTGGCAGCTGACGATGCACGACACCTCGGAGCTCTGCATGAGTTCCAGTGCCAGCGACCACCCAGGTTCCGTGGGGAGTCGGACCCCCAGGCAGCCGAGGACTGGCTGGGGGCGGTCGTCCGAGTTTTCAGGCTAGTAAGGACACCAGCAGACCTCATGGTGATCCTCGCGGCGAGCCTACTGCACGCAGCAGCCGGACGCTGGTGGAGCCTGTTGCTCCAGGTACACGATGAGGCCACACTCATCTGGACGGACTTCGAGAGCCTCTTCCGCTCAGAGTTCGTCCCGGCCACCCTCCGTGCGGTGCGCATCCAGGAGCTTCTTCAGCTGCGGCAGGGCAGCTTGACGGTCGCTCAGTACGCGGCGAGGTTCACCGACCTATCTCGCTACTCGACAGACATGGTACGGGACCCCTTCTTCCTGGCCCGGACCTTCGAGCAGGGATTGAGACACGAGATCAGGGCATCGCTGATCTCCCTCAGCATCCCGACCCAGGCAGGAGTACTGGAGCGAGCCCTCTTGATCGAGAGCTTCCTGGCTGAGTCCACAGCGAGACCTACCGTAGGGCGGAATATAGCGGAGTCTTCGGCAGCTGGTAGTCGGCGGATGACTCAGGGTTCCAGGCAGACCAGACCTTCCGGCAGGCGACCTCGGGACACTGGCTCAGCAGTGCAGGGCACCCAGCCCGGAGCCAGTCTTCCGAGAGGCAGGCAGTGCTACGAGTGCGGCGGGCGGGGCCACATGGCTCGTGACTGCCCGACCCGTTGTACCAAGGGTCAGCAGACGGTGGAGGGACCACCCAGGCAGAGGCAGAGGGTCGATCGTGGCGGTCCGCAGGGAGGAGGCGGATGAGGCAGAGGAGCTGGCCGAGCAGCAGGTGGTGGGAGACGCTTTGAGGCTCTGCCACCACTACCACCAGGAGGCCCGCCCCGACCACAGGGAGCTGGCGGGCAGAGACAGGCTCAGCTCCAGGCAGCGGAGGCCTACGACCATGGTGCACCAGAGATGATTCGAGGTATGATCTGTGTCTATTCCACCCTTGCTGTAGTTCTGATAGACACAGGAGAGAGTCACTCTTTCATAGCCACTGCCCTTGTTCGGAGCTCGGAGATTCCGACAGAGCCGTTGGCTCGATCCTTACGGCTAGAGACTCCTATGGGAGCAGACTCGACGATTACGCACTAGTTCCGGCAGTGTGAGCTTACTCTACGAGGCGAGAGCTTCGGCTGGGATCTTCTTGTAGCAGCTTCGAGGCCTTACGACGTCATCGTGGGCATGGATTGGTTATCTACGGTCCATGCTCAGATTGACTGCATTAGGCGCAAGGTGCGATGTGTGCGCACCGACGGGAGCAGGTTCACATTCACCGGCGAGAAGGGAGCCTTAGCAGCACAGGATGGACTCACGCAGAGGAGATGTCAGCCCATCACTCATCAGTTGGCTAGCCTCATCCTGGGAGCAGTTGACGTGCGGAGTCCCAGTTTTCCTGCAATGGTGGATCAGTACGCGGACGTCTTTCCCGACGACGTTCCAGGACTACCTCCTCGCAGAGAGGTAGACTTTTATATTGACATGTACCCCGTGACAGCCCCGATATCCACTCCAGGATATCGGATGGCCCCCGCTGTGCTTCGAGAGCTGCGGGTACAGTTGGAGGACTTGCAAGGCAAGGGGTTCATCCGACCCAGTGTTTCGCCCTGGGCTTCCCCGATTTTGTTCACCAAGAAGGCGGACAGGAGCTTGCGACTGTGTGTCAATTATCGTCGCTTGAATCAGGTGACAGTGAGAAACAAGTATCTGCTACCCAGGATTGATGACCTCTTCGACCAGCTCAAGGGAGCACGGTGGTTCTCGAAGATAGACCTCAGGTCATGCTATCATCAGCTTAGAGTACGAGACGAGGATGTGCAGAAGACGGCCTTCAGGTGTCGGTATGGCCACTATGAGTTCTTGGTTATGCCTTTCGGCGTGACCAACGCTCCAGCAGTGTTCATGAGCCTCATGAACTGGATCTTCCAGCCATACCTCGATCGATTTGTCGTGGTCTTCATCGACGACATTTTGGTGTACTCGACAACGGAGGAGGAGCACGCTTACCACCTGTGTGTTGTACTAGACACACTCCAAGAGCACCAGATTTATGGAAAGCTCTCGAAGTGTCAGTTCTGGTTATGTGAGGTCCACTTCTTGGGGCACGTCATTTCTGAGGCGGGAGTTGCAGTGGATCCCGCGAATATCGAGGCAGTGCTAGCTTGGGAGCCACCCAAGAGCGTGACAGAGGTGCGGAGTTTCTTGGGCCTAGCCGGATACTATCGGAGATTTGTGCCGGACTTCTCCAGAGTTGCGGCCCCACTCTCAGCATTGAGGAAGAAGGGGAAACCCTTCGTGTGGTCAGACAGATGTCAGCAGAGCTTCCAGGAGCTGAGGCAGAGGTTGACCAGCGCACCTATCTTGAGGTTGCCTGAGGAGGGAGTTGGATACGTAGTCTACTGCGATGCATCAGGGACCGGACTCGGGTGTGTCCTGATGCAGGAGCGGGCTGTGATTGCCTACGGATCATGTCAGTTGAGGCCTCATGAGCAGAACTATGCTACCCATGACTTGGAGTTGGCAGTAGTAGTCTTTGCCCTGAAGACATGGCGACACTATCTGATGGGCGAGCGCTTCACAGTCTTTTCTGACCACCAGAGTCTCAAGTACATCTTCTCTCAGAAGGACCTGAACCTGAGACAGCGTCAATGGCTCGAGTTCCTCCACGACTATGACTTTGAGATAGTCTATACTCATGGGAAGGGGAACGTGGTCGCTGATGCCCTCAGCAGGAGGACGGGCATCCAACTACTTGAGGAGGCGACAGAGCAGCTAGCCGCTTTGCAGATATCCTTCGTGGATAGAGACGGAGCAGACTTCCTTCAGTCTCTCACAGTCTCTCCTCCACTTCTTCAGCGGGTCAGAGAGGCACAACATGAGGATGTTGACTGTGAGACACAGCGTGCACAGATATCCTCGGGACAGGCACCTGATGGTTTCTCCCTTGGAGTAGAGCACGATGTCCTTTTCAGAGGACGTACCTTGGTACCAGTCGCTTTATGAGAGGAGGTGCTGAGATCGTATCACACTTCTCCTTTAGTGGTACATCCTGGAGTGGCGAAGATGTACCAGGATCTCAGACGACAGCACTGGTGGCCGGGCATGAAGAAGGCTGTGGCAGAGTTCGTTTCACGGTGCCTCACCTGCCAGTAGGTGAAGGCAGAGCATCAGGTACCAGCAGGTTTGGTACAGCCCTTGGAGGTCCCGGAGTGGAAGTGGGACGGGATATCTATGGACTTCGTGACTGGACTTCCACGCACTTCCAGAGGTCACGATTCCATTTGGGTGATTGTTGACCGACTCACCAAGTCGGCACACTTCCTGCCCATCCGAGAGCATGGCTCAGTAGAGAGCTTGGGGCATCTCTACGTTCAGGAGATTGTACGACTTCACGGTGTGCCATCGACTATCGTCTCCGATCGGGACACTCGTTTTACTTCCCGGATTTGGAAGGGGTTGCAGGAGGCGTTCGGGACGCGACTACGTCTGAGCACCGCCTTTCACCCTCAGACGGATGGTCAGACGGAGAGGACCATTCAGACACTCGAGGACATGCTCCGCGCGTGTGTCCTCAACTTTGGTCGCAGCTGGGAGGACCACCTACCCTTGGTATAGTTTGCGTACAACAACAGCTACCACTCCACCATCGGGATGGCACCCTACGAGGCGTTGTACGGCAGGCCTTGAAGATCTCCTCTGTGCTGGACAGACCATGGAGAGTCAGCACTTGTGGGACCAGAGATGGTCCGGGCCATGACAGAGAAGGTCCAGGTCATCCAGGAGCGGATGAGGACAGCACAGAGCCGGCAGAAGTCATATGCTGACAAGAGGAAGAGGCCACTAGAGTTCGAGGATAGCGACCACGTATTCTTGCGGGTCTCACCTCGATGTGGTTTGAGGAGATTTGGCCGAGGCGGCAAGTTGTCTCCACGCTTCATCAGACCCTTCCAGGTCCTCAGCAGGGTTGGCGAGGTGGCTTATCGCCTGGCTCTGCCACCTCAGTTACACCGGGTGCACGACGTCTTCCACGAATCCCAGCTGAGGAGATACGTGCACGACCCGACACACATCATTGACTATGGGGAGCTAGACGTGGATGATGGAGCGACTTTTGCGGAGGTCCCAGTGGAGATAGAGGATCGACAGGAGCGGGTCCTATGTGGGCGATCGAACCTTCTTTTGCGCATCAGATGGCAGCACGGGAACCTCTATAAGAGAACTTGGGAGCGGGAGGCTCAGATGCGTGCTCAGTACCCACATTTGTTTCCCTAGTATTTTGATGTATCTTTACGGGGACGTAAAGTCCTGAGGTGGGAGTAATGTAAAGACCCGTAAATTTCAAGGAAATTTTTTTCTTAATTTTCTTGGAATTTTACAAGAGCGCAGTTTCTGACGGCACCTGATTCCGAGGGCCGGTGTGCCCGGAATTATTTTCCGAAGTTTGGCTTGGGTACGTTCAGTGAACGGACGAGCGGGTTTTTCTAACTTTTGAACCGGTGCCCGGAATCGAATTCTGAGGGCACCGATGAAATCGCAGCGCCGGTATTCGCTTAGAAACGCCTCTTTCAGAGTTGCGTTTGCTCAGGTGTGGTTTTTAATTTTCGGGCTTAAAGTTAAGAAATAAAATAATTTTGCGACAACTTTATTTTATTTCACTTAAGCCACTTGGAAGCCACTTGAAGCCACTTAAAGGCGGATTGAACTGTGTTGAACTGGATAGGATGCTATACAGATATATCCTACCCCCTTGGTAGGATATTGGTGAGGTGGGGCCCGCACGAGCCCCGCCGTTTCTTTCCGCTAAGAAACGCACCCGTGAAAACCCGTCTTAATGAAAGTCAACCGACGCGTTTTCTAAATTCTTAACAGACCATTTAATTTGGCTGTTTCTCTCGTGAGTTAAATGGGCTGTTTCTTTCATGAATTAAATGGCCTGTTTCTTTCGTTGAATTAATTCAACGAATTAATTCAATCGTTTCTTAACCTGTTTTCGTGTGTTGGCATGTTAATAAAATAAGACCAACCTAAAATCTTTGGAGAAGATTTGAGAGGATTCTTGTTTCTTCTTCTTCCTCGCGAACAACGCAAAGAACGCCGAACCCAGAAATCGACGACGCTTCCGTCCGAGACGTTCTTCCACGCTCCGATCTCCGATCACCGACCGTTTGAGGTGAGTGATGTCGGATTTTCCTCTTAAGTTCTTTTCTTTTGGTTTTAATAGAAACACAAATTTAAATATTAATAATTTAAATCTGTTGTTCTTGGTTCGTTGAGTTCGCCGACTCAACGCCAGATTCCGCGACGACGCGACGCCTCCCCGCGACGACGCGACGATCCCTCTCTTCCGCGACGATCTTTTCCGCGAAGAACGCCCGCGCGCGATGATCGACGAGGTAGGGATTTTATTATGGGAATTACCCCTTTTTAAATTTATTCCCGTCAATGTTTCTTAAAGAAATTAAAGAACCGTTCTTGTGAACAATTTTTAATCTTATTAAAAATTGATGTTTCCTGTGTGGAATAATTTTTCTCCCGGTTGTTTATCTCTAACGCGGAGGGTGCGGGCCAAACGAACACGGCCCGAGGACCCTCCGCCGTTCTTCATTTTGTGCGGATTTGACGGACGACGACGGAACGTGCCGCAGCGGACGTTTGACGATCCCGCAGTAAAGAACAGGTCTCGGGAGGAGCAACGGCGCAGACGGGAAGGAAAACGGGCCACCAGAGCAACGCCGGCGGCGCCCCGGTGCGCCACCGGACGAGGCCGCCGCGGCTGAAGCCACGGCGGCGGTGGCCAACGGACCCGCGGCCGCGCGGGTCCGGTTCGTCCAGGCGGGACGCAGCAGAGCCGCGTCCGCGGTTCACCAGTGCGGCCCGCACGCGGGCCGCGGTTCTCTCTCGGCCGCGGGGGCTGCGCCCGTGGCTTCCACCCGCGCCGCTCGGCCGAGCCGAGCCGGCCGAGCCGGACCGACCCTGGCCGGGTCGGGCCGGGCCAACCGGGTCGGACCCGGGTCGGGCCGACCCGGTTCGGGCCGACCCAGGGGGGGTCGGGCCGGGTCGACCCGGGCCCGTACCCCCCTTCTTCGGACGTTTTCGTTCAAACGCCCGTAACATGAGCTATGTGCCTCCAAACGACTCTCCGTCAGCGGAAACACGATCCTTGGATCGAGGCGGTCGTTTCGGTATATCTCACTCAAGGTTTCAGAATACTTTGAGTTCGTCCGGGTTGGTTCGTACACGAGACCAACCGGGCCCTCGGAGCGGAAACGCTCATATCTTGAGCTACGGACGTCCGATTGACGTGCCGTCAGCTT
The DNA here is from genome assembly GCA_963277665.1 of Viscum album. Classification (NCBI taxonomy): domain Eukaryota; kingdom Viridiplantae; phylum Streptophyta; class Magnoliopsida; order Santalales; family Viscaceae; genus Viscum; species Viscum album. The sequence continues at coordinate 1,179,272,405 of OY728139.1, forward strand.
TGTTGAATTCCTCTAAGTGAGATGGATCTTTTGGCATACTCCGCCCGAGGTTTTCACGCAGGTGGAGTGCGGTCGGGTTGGTTTTGCCTTAAAAATCAACCAGGCCCTTGGGACGAAAATGCCAATATCTCTCAGACCAGGCGTCTGATCGACGCGCCGTCTGCGACGTTGAGTTCCTGCTGACGATACGGAACTTTTGGATACATCAACTTCGGACTTTGTGTCAGTTGATGTATCAGCCTCTCGGCTCGTGGAGCGGACCCTCCCGAAACGAGCTTGCTGTGTGCGGGAACCCTAGTGTTGGCGGCGACTGCTCCCTCGACGGCGATGACCGTGCAAGGATCCTCCGTGGACTCCGACGACGACCGTGCAGAGATCCTCAGTGGACTGCGGCGACGACTGATCAGAGATCCTCAGTGGACTGCGACGACTACTGCACTCAGCGATCCTACGTGGATCAGTGCTACAGGTCCTGCGTGGGCCCGGTCCTGTGTGGGCCCGATCCTATGCGGATCCGATCCTGTGTGGGTCTACACTCAGTGGTTCTGTGTGAGCCAACTCCTACAGGTCTTGCGTGGGCCTGATCCTATGTGGGTCCGATCCTGTGTGGGTCACTGCAAGGTTAGTACCTATCGATCCTTCGTGGGTCCGATGACTTAGATGGTTCAGTGATCATCTTTATCGTCATCCGAAAAAGTATACCTCTGTGAGCTGAATCTTGTGTTTCTATCCTTTGCGGATTGTGTTGAGTTATCCTGTGTGGATTTACTGTTTACTCTCCTTTGTGGATTGTGTTGTTCTATCCTGCGTGGGTATGCGTTTTGCTTTCCTGTGTGGATTGGGTTGTGCTAGGGCTTGGACGTTGGAGCCGATCGGGGAATTGATGACTTAGGTATATGTATGGGCATATACCTAAGCCGTGTCAGATGTTACTTCGTGATTGTATCTCTTCTTCGTGACTTATCCTTTGTGGATTTCGGGAGACCTTCGGGGGTCTCGGGGTCCCTACTGAGTAGCTTATACTCACCCCTGCACGGGATATGCCCGCACTTCGTGGTGTTGGTTGCAGACGACGGACAGCGCTGATCGTGGAGGAGGCGTGCGGAGCAGGACAGTACCTGGAGATGGACCACTGGGCGGGACGTACTCGGAGCGGTTAGGTGGACCCGAGGAGCAGTGGAGGCTATCTGTACCCACCCTTCAGGTGGGACTTCCAGAGGATGGCTCGATGCTACAGTTCTTCCTTTCAGTTGCTGTTTTTCCTTTCAGTTGTACTTTACAGTTGGGCTTGTATTTCCGGCCCCTTTTACTTTCAGCACAGCTTGTACAGTTTTTACTTAGTGTTTACTTTTCTGCTTGCTTACTCTGTGGTGCTTGTTTACTTTTCAAAGGCAATGCCTTCCCTTTTTGTTGGGATTTACACCTTGGTGCTAGTCCCCAGCCCCTGGCCTATGGAAGGCGGGCTTGGGGTAGTCACGGCACGGGCCCCGAGGACGGGTCGTGACAGAATACTTAATTGTGAAGACTCAAATATCATCATAATTTTAGTTTTATAGGACAACGACGATTCATTTCAATGAACCATCCATATAGAAACAATATTGGATGATTTTAAAATACCATGGAGACTGACGATCCATCTCAACATATGTTTGGAACTGATGTGCTTAATGAATTGAAAGATTTATGTTATTCATTTCCGAAGTATGTAATGAAATCTTGATAGAAGAAAAATGCATCCAATGATACCTGTTTCAATTGGAAGAAGAAGATTATATTATTTAAGTTGAAATATTGGTCAACCAACTTGTTACATCATTTCTTAGACATAATTCACATTGAAAATAATACATGTGAAATTTTTCTTTAAATTATTCTATATGTCAAGGGGAAGACAAAAGATACATTACAATCTCAGCGTTACTTTTTAGATTGGGGGACCAGACCAGAATAACAACCAGTCTGTATCAGTGAAAATAAATAGCAAGTTCCTTGTGCTTCTTATGTGATGAAAACTGATTAAAAAATCAATTTCCGGAAGTCCTAGTGACTATTAATGTTCCAGATGGATATTCAAGAAATACATCAAAAAGGGTCAACAGAAAAGAGTTAATGCTGAAATATTTGAAGAATCATGATTATCATGTCTTTTTTACATGAGTTGATTCCAATATAAATCTGTCATCTCTTGTACAATAATGTAAGACTCTCAATTATTCAGTTTTTTAGAGATATTTGTGCTATGAAGTTGTCCAAATTCTTCTTGTAAAAAATATTGGCAGAGACACCATTAATTTTGTTTGAGTTATAGAAAATATTCCATCCATCACTTTTTACATGCATGTTGCATCTGAATTTCCATCTTATGACATAAATACTTCTTGGAGGACATGTTGCTTTCTGTTGGATGTATCAAACTGAAAGAAACAGGTACACATTGAAATCATATGTTGGAAATAAGAGTTATCCCAAAGTTTCTATTGTGTATGGTAACTTAGATCAAGAATGTATGGATTTCTAATCAACGTATTTGTCTGATCTTACTATGAGAATAAACAGACCAATGATAAATGAAGAATAACAGTATGAGAAAATTGAACCCAATTTTCTATCACTTCCTCAGATAGGAGGAATTCCAGGATCATATACATTGAAGACATTAAACCTTGAAGAGCGAGAGATGGAACATCACACAGTGTTGCTCAATTGTGATTTGTTTGATGAGTATGTAATGTATGTAAATTGTACATGTATCTATTACCTTATCTCTTGTAATTTTATATATTTATTAAACTGTTATTATTCTTATCTACTGGGAACATAAATAATTGATATATTGAAGGAATTGTTCTTTATCTTTGAGATGGAAAGAGACTTATCATAGAAAATTTTTTTCTTTGTTGAAATTGGAGGTAAAAAAATTTCTCTAATAACTAAATAAAAATAATATTTAATTAATTTTATTATTTGTTTATATTTCAGGTATGAATTTTTCATACATACTCTGATTCTGATGAAATAAGAGCTTTGGATTTTTGTCCTAATACCATGGTTCGTGCTTTTAAATCACATGTGATCAATGGATACAAATTTATTATCACTGAACGAGAAAGAAACATGAGACCATAGAATTATGGTGTTATTCTAACTACCACAATAGAATGTTATGCTACTTCATCGGATACAGGGCCTCGTTCTAAAAATGTATCTTATTATGGATTTATGGAGAAAATAATAATTTTGGATTATTACTCACATGGTCGAGTCACGATGATGAATTGTAAATGGTTTGATTCAATGACGAGGAATGGAACCTTTATTGATGATTATGGCTTTTGAGTTATTGTAATGACTCGTACTTTTTCCACCGATGAACTATATGTATTGGCATCAATGGTGAAACATGTTATTCATGTCAAAGATCGACATCATCCTAAATTCGGTGTAATTATTGAATTAAATCCTAGACAAGTTTTTAATGATGGTGATGATGAAGTTGACACTATCCCTATAGAAATTGGAAGAAATCCATTTATTACTTATGATGAATCCAATAGCTCAATTGTCAGAGTTGATTGTGAACTTGAAGTTTTGGTGAGAAATATATAGAATCATACAGTCGTGTTCCCATTTTTGATAGCTTCCACCGATTTCTAAATTTCAACATCTTTTCATTGAGTATCATTTATTTTCTCTATGATGGATTGATGAACAATTATTTGATAAAGGATTGATAATTTTACTCTCATTATGATTCCCATGTTCATACTATTCAAATATAATAATATTGGATCCCTTTCAATTCTCATCCTTTATAATGATGCATGTTTTTTATACTTATAGCATCTGCCGCCATATTTTCCTTACTGAGATGGTAGTGGTTTGAGAAGTTCTAATCCTTAATGATCTATAACCATCTTCAATGGTGAATATTAATCTCTTTCTAGTCATATATATATTTGGGACTATTATGATCAATATATATCTCAGAATTTTCCCCATATAGATAATGCAGTTAGATTTTCAATGCAAAGATCACAACTGCCAACTCCAAATCATTTGTGGGACAGTTTTTCCCTTAGATTTCTAGCTTCCTTGAGGCGTAGGCTATAATGTTATCATTTTTCATCAGTAAAAATCATATTCTTATTTTTGAAGAATCAATGTACTAAAAAAGTGTACTACACTTATTAAGAGTGTGAGTAATGGTTATGTGATAAGTCTCTTTTTGGGCTCCATAATGTTTTCCTCATTTTCTTAAGTCCATCAAAACATCACTCTCTTCTATGTCAACTTGGTCATTGGGTTTTCAAATCATGATATTTTCTTAAAATATCATTTATAATAATCTATTAGACCCAAAATGATACAAATATCTACGACATATGTTGGCAATTGTCAATCTTCAATTTCCTTTTTATTAGAAGGGTCCACAAATATTCCATTGCAAGTGACAAAATACCCCATGAATGATACTTCCTCCATCCAAAACTCACTTTACTATACATTTCATAATGATTCACCCTTTCCAAATTAATCAGAATAGTATTCAAATGATCCTCATATTTCTCCATGTTATTGGTGTAAATCAGAATATCATTGATAAAGGCTATCACAAATTTTTCGAGGTAATACCTAAAGAATCCATTCAATAAATCGATGAATATTTCTGGAGAATAAGTGAGCCTGAAGTGAATAAATATGAACTCATAATGTCTATTCCTCATTATAAAGGTTTTTTTGGGAATATCTTCCTTCCTCACCATTAATTGGTGACATCTCTACTAATGGTCTACCATAGGGAAATAACTAGTCCCACGTAGCTGGTCTAACTAGTCTTCTATCTGTGGTAGGGGATACATGTTCATTATTGTAATTTTATTGAGATCACGATAATAAATGTAGAGGATAATTGATCGATCCTTCTTCTTAATAAATATGAATAGTGAACCATAATGTGAAGCATCCAGTCATATAAAACCCTTATCTATACTCTCATGTAACTGATTTTTCATCTCTTCCATCTCAACCATAGCTATTATATAAGGTTTCTCTGCTATGGTTAGGGATCTAGGAATAAGTTAAATTGAGAACACTACCTCTCATTCATGAGGAAGACTGTGTAATTTTTTCCAGGAATATGTCAGTTTAGTCCCTTAAGATGGGCATTTCATAAAGAATGATTCTCTAAATTTTCTTAATAATTTGAGTTAGGTATTACTTCTCATAAGGAAGTAATATCCATAGTTGAGAAAATGATTCTAATGGAGATTCAAATTTCTACATACACTTGTAATTAACTGGAGGATGCCACAGGATGTGAAGAGTGATCTATATATCCAAAAAATTGATGTTGTCTTTATATAAATATAGACAATCCATGACCAAGATAACTTCCAACTCTACTAAAGGATGTTGGAAAAAAATTATGGCAGATTCATTCCATAAAAATATACTGGGGATGTGTTATAAAACTTGGAAAAAATAATTTCCTTACTCAAAATCTGCATAGATAACATAACCTATAAATTTTAAGGCAGTTCTTTAATAGTTATACTAATCTTGAAATGCATAAAAGAATTCATAGAATTAGAATCAAATAGTATGTTTTCTATTATTTAATGAATAACTAGTGTACCTATCACTACATTGTTTTCTATCACCACATCATTAGTAGTGATAGCATAATCCATTATTTTTTTCTTTGGAGGTTGTTGTTGATTTCCCTTGAAAACCCTTGTCATAAGAAAATTGTTTATATAAGGCCCATGTTTATTACATTTGTAACACTACAATACATGCTGAGTGTCGATCTAAACCTTCATTTCATCTTCCTAGTTAGTGGGATTATTCATATCTCATCACCAGGTTTTTTCAAGATGTCCCTTTCTTCTATATTGGATAAAAATCATGGTTTCCTTTAGATAATTTCCAAGATTATTTTTCCAAAAAATTTTGATACGTTGGATTTTCCGTCATCCTCCCATCATGGGATTTATTTTCTGAACCACCCAAATTAGTCTCCATTTGTCGAATTATTTTTATTGGGATCATGATACAATTGAGAGTCGCATCACTCCATTTAGAACTTGAGGTAATAATATAGATACTCATTTTAAATTTCTATGTCCCAAATATCCAATAAATATTGTAGAAATGGATTTAGTTTTCTAAAGAAGCGATACACCTTTATTTCAGTGTTTATAAAAATGTAGGATCTATATCTTATAATCCTTTTTATGTTTTCTTTTTACACCCTGATAGACTCATCTTCCATATTCTTATGTTTATGGAATTATATTTCCATCCTACGATGGAGGGTGCCGGAAAAATATTTATAGAAAAACATTTTCTTGAATTTTTCCTAATCCAAAGAATCGATTTATTCTAGGGAATTTGTATTCATGATTAGTTTTGATGACTGATTAGCTTCCCCATCAAAATTATAGACCCAAAAAATGAGTTTCTCTTCTTATGAGCGCTATAGGATAGGAATTTTTTTTTCAGTTGAGTTAATCTAATTTTTTGTGAGGAGGGGATTGGAAGAACCCTAGAAATGAGAATTCATTTTCTTATGAAGTATTCAATGTAAACATTATCTTTCCATGAAGGAGGATGGTGTTACACATGATTCATGTTATTATTCATAACTTAATCCAAATGAGCAAGTACTATCATTATGTTTTGAGAACATGTTCCCATTATAAGTTGTATATAAATATGAAAATATTAAAATTCCCTATCACATTGATTGTTGGAACATGTTTTTCTATTTTCCACCATTAACTATGAAAAAACATAATATTATCAGGCATCAACACACATCTAATTATCCAAAAAACATTGAAAATAAAAGAATAAACTTATGAATGATAAGAATATCCTATCATGTGATTCAATAGATTTAAATATTTTATATCTTTATATATTTCATAAATTATATTCTTATAGTCACATTTGTATTTCCTTAATAATGGTTTGTAGTATTTTAAAGAATTTACCAAATAATATCCCCTCAGAGTATCGAACCAGGAGTACATCATGGCCTGATGTAATGCAATAATTCTCATCTGAGTCTATCTTAGAGAAGAGGTTTTATGTTTTACCCCTACAATAATTTTTTCAAGAGATAAAGTCACTAGTTCATATACTGATTGGGATTTATTTTCATGATAAACTAATTACTCTATACTTACAAAAATTAATGGAATTTTTCTTTTACATAATATGATCATTAAGGTTCCTACAAAATTTCTTTATTCCTAATCTCCAAAAATAACAAAACCATACTTGGATACCAACTATATCAAACATATCTTTATAAAATTATCATTATATTATTTTATGAAAAATAAAAAATCATATTACAAGACACGGATCGTAAAGTATATTGTCTTTGACGAATAGGTACATAAAACATAATACATTGTACTAAACAAAAGATATCATTATGTAGTCTTTATAAATAGATCCTAAAAACAATTTCACACATAGATAATTATAGGATAACCTCAGGATAACATGAACAGAGGGATGAGCTGAAATACTAGTTAGGGAATAAACATAAGAATAAAGCTTTAGCACATGGGTTAGAAGGAAAGACATAATGATATATAAAATGAATGGAAAATATGGAATCATATATACATAGAGACATAGTAATGAGGAAGAAACATAAAACGTGACTTTAGGATCAGTTAAGGCACCTTGTACATAGAGGATTACAAGTCATGGTTAACCACCAAGACCATTGCACATGGTAGCACGATTCAAGGATAACCGAAAAGACCGTTGCACATAATGTAACATGAGATTAATCTTTGCCCAATTCATTAGAGTGATATATAGGCACACCCAACATAACATGTTATGAATATTCTTTCCACATATTGAATCAGACATTATCAATCATACCTAAACATAAGGGTACCCATGGAATAAAATGGGTATCATAATCATATCATAAAACATAATAAATCAGTGTATAATACAAGTTTCCATGAATGAAATGGATTAGCAAATACATGGACATTAATATGATAAAGTAGTCATATATCATGGTAAGTGATGTCAAATAGAAGTGAAAACCCCTAAGTAGAGTGATTAAGAATTTTTAGCATTAAAACATTTTAATTTGGTCTTAAGAAAAATAATAAAGAGAATATTCAATTATATAAAATAATAAGTGATCCAAGAAGGATTCGATAATAAAAAGATATATTTTATAAATATAATTGTGTATTAAGAATAGATGCTAATTTACACCTGAAATTAAATAATAATTCAGGAAGTTCCCTTAAACGGGTTTGCTTATCAAGTATTATTGAGTTTGAAACCACTTAAAAACAAGTATATACCTAAAAAAGAATGATAAATCAAAAAAGATACATGATTTTGGATCATGTATGATTAATTTAAAATATATATATAAAAATAATAGAAAACATTATTTCATTATAAAGAAAGATAGATAAACCTGAAAAAATTGTGGAGGTTCTGGTAGAATCCAATACCTTAAGTCTGATAGTGTTCTTCACAAAATCATAATATCCTATAAATTTAAATTAAATTCATTAATTGGTATTTTGAAAAAAAATATATTCAATTAATTGAATTTTTATATCCTTATTATGTTCATTAATGATGTTTTTTATTTTTTATAATGATCAATTTCATTGTTTTGGAGCATATTTTTCACTAGTTTTCAGGATTAGATTAGTTATTTACATGTGAGGATAAACATTTAATATGAGAATGGTTTGTCTAGAGTTGGAGTGATATGTTATTATAGAACATTAAAATGATTACATGGTTATATGATTCATTTGGTTATTTGGAGTGAAGATAATTAATTATATAAAATATAATTGATAATTTTTTTGGCTAGTGGGTGGTTTTTGATCACATCAAAAACATTTTGATTTATAAATTAATATCAGTTGAATAAAAATATTCCAGAAAAATAAATTTCAAATAATACATATATTATTTTCTGGTTCAAATTTGAAAATTGTTTCATTACCTAATTTGAATATGGTAATAGAAATTCAAATCCCATAATCCTTGAATGTGATAAATTGACACAACTTGGAAAGTCTTTTAATTTCTAGTATAAATGGAGGGTAAATCAAATATAACTATGAGTTATTCCATAATAATAAAAAATTCCAATACATGTAAGGTAATGGAGTAATCATAACCTTTTTATTAATGGAGTTGAGGCAAAAAATAAATAAAATAACGTGAAAGAAAAAAAATGAAAAGTTGAATTTACCTATTGGATATATCTTCATTGAGAAACTTTTTTGGGGAGATTATTTGGCCTTCTGAAGATACCAAGGGCTGATGGACCCGGGATATGTACTTAGGTATGGATTTGACTAGAATTTGGAGAAGTCAAAAGGCTTTAGAGGAGTTAAGACTAGAGGTAATGAGGGGTGGTATTAGTTGTGGAGGAGATGAGGGGTTTTCCATTATTTTAATCATTAGATTAATATTTTTCTCAATACGATGAATAGTTGAGATTTTTGTGACAAAAAAAAAGTAAATAAATCATGTTAATTTGAACCAATTTTCATTTAAATCAACCATGACTCGAGCATGATGCAGAAATTCAGGATTTAGCATTTCTAAAAAATTATTGTATTTTACTATTCAATAAAAATTAATTAATTTAAAAAAAAATTCAAAAAAATCACCCCAGAATTGTATAGATTTGCAGAATCCAAAAATTAACTCCATTTGATGAAAATAATTTACTATACTTGATAAATTTAAATTTTATGTAAAACCATAATTTTTTTTAAAATTATAAAATTTAAAATTTAAAATTCTTTTCTATCACTTTGAAAAAATATGTACGTATCATAAAATATATACAATAATATGAAATGAAGATATTAATTTCTGAATTAATTTTTAAAAAATAAAATTTGTTTTAACTTCTTATGTTAATAATATAAGTATGATTAAATATACATGACATATAAAAATACCAATATTGTTTAAAAGATTTAGTTATTTATAAAATGTTAAAATTAAATCATATTGACTCTTTTATGATGTATAAATTTTATTTATACTTTCATTGGTGAGGTTACCATTACATCGGTATGATTACTATTCATAAGGGTCACAATACTATTTCAAAGGTTATGTTACCATTTCATCAGTATATGATCCCTAACTTCAAGAGATACCTTTTACTTTACTCATTTATCATTCATAAGGTTTGTATTATTTTTTTTATGTAATTTTATTTTTTTATACTACAATGAAAAAGTGTACTAATAGAATTACATTGATAAATTATTGGGTCATTACATGTAATATTTGCAACCCCTAATATAATTGAACCATAATAGATTATACCATTATAATATATTTGTTAAACTGAATCAATGAATAAAAATTTAAATAGTACAAAAATTAATGCATAATGGTTTTGGATAAATATAATATATTAAAAATTAATTAAACAATTTTTGTAATGTCATAATTTGGTTTCAAATAAAAAATTTCCTTCAAAATTTGTTTTTATTTATTTTTATAATAAAATAAAATAATTAATTTATACTAATTTTAGAATAATTATTTGAAAAAATGAATATATTTATTGAAATTATCATTATATAATTTTTATGATGTTAATATTTGATAATTATCTGCAGATTTTGATTATTTGATGAAAAATGAAAAATACTTATTTTTATTTAAAACAATATTTTATTTTAATTCATTTATGAAAATTAATTTTCATTCAAAACAAATATCAATGTAACATTATATAACGTTTATAATTAATAATGGAATTTAAGTCATCATAATTAATTTTAGGTCCTTGTTTTACATAAAAACATTTTATACTTAAATATTTTTTTTCTAAATAACTACTTTTCATCAAATATTTTGGGGATAATTTCAACTTAAATTTTCCCATATATTTGAATTTAATTTGATAAATTGATTTAATTATTTCAAAAAAACATTAATAAAAGTAATCTGGTAGTTATAATTTATATTATTAAAGAATAATAAAATAGTAAACAATTTCTATTATGGATAAGTATTATACATGTATATCATGGGTGAAACTATTAAATAATGGAAAATATTCCCATTAGTCATTTATACATTATACTATTAATCTATCATTTGACCTCATCATATCGAACCGTAAAATATCTTCCCACATGGAATAATTTTCTATTAGTGTGATATTGTTATATTTTATTCATTTATGAATATTCACATCTTTCTTCTCCCCCACCTATAAAAGGACACCACACTATTATCTTTTTTAAAGAACTTTGTGAAATATAGATTAAAAAATCCATTGAAAATTCTCTTAAAAACAAACATATAAATGATTTATATCTTGGTTTATTATTAAAATAACATTCCATTATCCTAGAGAGAAGATAGTAGTACCATACCAATTGCATATTACTTATTACAATACCTTATATGAATATTTTTTTTCATCACAAAATTAAATATTTCATATCCTCAATATACAATAAAATTGAAAAAAAATTTATCCACCATTATTCATTTTTTCCCATCAATTTGTAAGTGAATTTATCATTCATGCATTCATGTGGACTACTGACTCTACATTGTGATGCAATTCATATTCCATCACCCACATAAATAGAATTTTATTATGATGGGTTTAGGTTTTATACATTATATATATGAAATTTTTATTTTTCTTGATTTATAATATTATTATAATATTTTTACCCTCCAAACTATTGGAAAATGGTAATGTGTATTGTTTGAACATTTTGACTACCATCGCCAAGAAGTGAAGTGATTCCTTTTCCAATTTCACATTACATAGATCGTAAAATAGAAAAATGTAATAAGAATATATGAAATTATTATATAATAATTATTCTATAAGGTTGAATTATTAGTTACATTTAATTCATTCCATCCAATAAAAAGTAAAAATATCATTCATGTGTACGTACGACCAACCATCACTGTGAATAGTGTAAACTATTTTTCAATCATTACATTATAAGTATGAATATATATGTATGAATATATATATATATATTTTGTGAATAAATATGAAATTTATATAATGAATAGACAAATTTATATTTCATTACCATGATCATTGTACATGGAATAGAATTGTACCTTCATAATACTATTGGGAAATAAAATAGTTTACACCTGGAAATGACTATTTTTGTAAATAATTTATAATAAATGGTTGTTTAAATATTATGAGTGGATCATATATGATATTAAAATTGGATAAATGAAAATTTTAAATATTTATAATAAATTTCAATTTATTATATAGTAGTGTATATCTATATATAACATAGATAAACATTATGTAAGGGGTTTATGTTACAATATCATTGTATAAATAAATTAGTTATAATTAAGATTTAAATAATGAAATATGCTTATATACCACTCAAGAGTCAAATAAATTTTATTATAATCTTTTAATTTTTAAATATTAAATTATTTTTCAAATTTTCAACTATTTATTTACTCAAGTGACCTAAATATTTTTTTATATAATATTGATTTTATTTTTTATTTGAGTTGACAATATGTTTTGTTCCATATTCATGATTTTTATAAATGTTTTAAATGAGAATATTATTATATTTCTATGATTGTTTTAATATGTTTTTTAACATTATTGACCATATTATAAATTAGTTCTAATTAAATATTATCATCACTTTACAAAAGAGGTACTTATAACTTTTTTATAAAAAATTTAAAGGTATTAATGTTCTAACATACATGGGATTAACAGAATATCACACAATGATGATAATATGTTTATTTTAACCATTATATACATGTTTTCATTGTTCTTTTAAAATAAAATATTTTCAATATTATTTGGTAAAATTTTATATTCTAATGAGTTTATTTAAAAAGAAAATAGGTATTTTCCTCATGTAATATTCAAGATATCATTAAAGTTATTTTATCTATAATAACTACTTCAATGATACATATGTTTTAAAGGGAATGTAATCAAATTACTACATCCTTATATATTATATGGATTATTTATGACTATAATATTAATATTTCTATGAAACCCATATATTTTCGATGGGTTATGCTATGTTGAAAGGTTTAACTGTTTATGAAAAAAAAATTAATTAGGTTATGATATGTTATAAATGTTTTACCGTATTGTGGAGAATATATATTTCAATTTTATTATATGACGGGTGGGCATGGATTTGTATATACCTCTAATTTTTTGGTTAAATATGGATTACCCATGAGATAATAATTACTAGAATTGGGACTGAACCAAATTTATTAAGAGACTATATCCACTATTATAGTTTTAAGAGTGAAACATCTCTAACGATTTGATGGAAGGAATAGTAATCCAAATATACTATGATAGACTTGTAATAGAGACTTTAATAAGGTAATTATTTTTTATGAATATGTGAAAGACAAAAATTATGTCTTATAACAATGTTATTATTTTATTTTTCTATTTCATTTATACCATTATGATTTATTTTTTCGGAAATCCATAAAATTTTGATAAGATTTAAGATTACGTAATATGATATACTATGTTGGGTTCCCTTTTTTATTTTTATGTTATCATGTTATCTTACTATTATACTCATATAATATATATGTTATCATTGATATGAACATTTTTTACCCTTACTGAGAAATTATATTCAAAAATACATATGATACCTTTCCATAGGTCATGTTGAAATTATTCACATATGATACTTCAATTAAAGCTATTAGTTACAAATAATGTAGTTGAAGATGATGTTTTCACCATATGAAAAATGATTAAAATGTATCTATGTTTTAATAGAGACTAATACAATATGATTCCAGCACAGAATGTTATGTAATGTAATGAGTATTCATAAAACAATTATGTATAATATATATATGAAATGAATAGATAATTATAGTTTGTATTAAGAAATTCATTATTTACCTTTGGAAACTAGGAATATAATATTTTTGAGAACCCCACGTACAATCCTATATATAGATAAAATACCTACTCTATGGTAAAGAAGTTAGTGTAGTTCTCCTAGAAAGACACCCACATTTGGATAATACAAGAGGGTGTGGTTTTGGAAAATATTACACTATAAAAATAACCCTAAAAATTGTTGGGAAATAATATTTCAACAATCATTCTTGTTCTTGGTGAATATATTTTAATGTTACACCTTGTTTGACACTCCCTAGAGATATGATATGGTATATTCATATTTTCCTTACAAACCATTAGGAATTTTTAAATATATGACGGTTAGGAATGACCAAGGAATGACCTATAGAGTAATATAATTTAAATTATGTGTCATGATTAAGACCAAATAAAAACGTTTTTTCCTAATTTTTTGGTTTCCCATTATAAATATGGTTTCTCATGACATACATTTCAGTTTTAGATAATGGATTGAACCTAAAGTAACAATATCAATACTAAATGTAATGAATTATAAAATTATTATAATCTAGAAAATCCAAATGTTGTGCATGCTGTAACGAAAACCTCATTGTTATACATATAAAACCTTACCAATATATGATTTATGATGATATTCCAAGATAAAAATGAGGTAAAATGATATTTTGTATATTACCATGGAAAGTATTCACCTAATGTTAGTGGTTATATTGATCAACTAGCTATGGAGTAATGGATTAGTACTATTGAAATGAAATTTTTCCACAATACATAGTTCAAAACATGAGGAACTTATTTTGTTTGTTTATATAGTAGTATGTGAGGTAGATAAATGGTGACATTTTATCAATATCATGAAGAAACATGAAAAATTGAATACATGGTGTGGGATGAGTTTAAGAGTTAATTTTTTAATATTTACAATCCTCAAATTTTTTGTAGGAATATAAATAAATAATTCCATAAGAAAAATTAAATGGATAATAAATCGATTAGTTTATATCACAAAATCATTAAAATATTATGACCATATTTTTTTTTTTTGCTTGTTGTCAACAGATCAATGTGAGTAATAACTTATCAAAGAACTGTGATATGAGTAAACAAAATAAATAATGGGGAGGAGGAGTAAATCTTGATGAAGTGGGTCATATTAATCCGAATCCATATGTTTTGGTAATTAGAAATAAGGGGGAATAGTAATCAAAAGTTGAGACCCATTTTTTTTAATAAATTAATTTAGTTTTTGTTTTTTAATTTAAAAAATGTTTATTGAAGATGATTAGTTTCAGACTAACCTTGAATCTAGAACGAAATATTAAATCATGATGAGGACTTACTAGGATCTAAATGCATCCAATCAAAATATAATGATCCTTTAATATTGTTTTTATATTCATATATCATTATATTTCTAGTAGATATGTGATATTAACCTTATAATGAAATGGGGAATGTGTGTTTACTGAGTTTTGTATAAATTTGAACATCATGCATACAATGAGGTTGATACATAGTATTTAGTATCTTTTAAAACAATAGATATGTTCTGAGAAAGAAGATTGCTACATTGACTGATCCATCAAATGCATGTTGACATTGATACTTCATATTATGCAAGATCATCAGACTAAGTGATTAATGAAATGGATAAATACATTAATGATATTTTATAAATTCAATTAAAGAGATTAAATAACTAAAAAAGATTTTTGAAAAGGTTTTAAACAATATAGAATTTTGAAAATTGACTATAATAGAATGGTTTTAATGATTCATATGATATGTAGAATCATAATGAGGTGTTTTAATTCAAACATATGATGTCATCATAATAATGAATTTTATAGGCCGAACAATTAAATAGAACAAAAGAATGAATATAAATCATACTTTAAGATTATTTTGAGATTTTTGGTTAAGAGCTAATGTGGTTAGAAAAATTTAAAATATGTATATGTTGTAACTATGTTATTGTACAATGTATTCAACCATATCCCGCCAACCCAATGAATTAGAGTATGAAATAATAATTTTGTTAATCCAAATTGGTCATGAAGAATTTTTTTGATTAAATGTATTTTATTTGAGATCTAGTAAAAGTATATTAAGCTAAAAGTGGTTAATAAGATTCCCCAGATGATATTTTCATAGGAAATTACATTTCAAACATTTTATATAAGAAATTCTATCATACTGAGGCTATGGAAGAAACATCCATCAGAGTCATAAAATAATGATGGATTAGAAATAAGTTAATCATTTTGAATATTGTTTTAATAAGTATGAAATTTTGATTATATTTCAAATGATTCATAATGATCTGAGAAGAATTTATAAGATTTTAAGAAGACAATTATGAATACTTAAATAAACATGAAATTTTAAATATTTGATTTTTTAAGAGGGAATTGGAATTTGTTTTCCAAAAATTACTATTTTGGGATGGCTATAAAAGGAGTAGAAAGTAAATAAAATTTTTCTCCTATTATCGTATTGTATAGGTGTTCCCAAAGATAAAGCCTTACCATTAGCGGGACATGTTGTGAGATTTAAAATAGACTTGTGTTTTTTAGGATGAATCCAATGAATAACCCTTAGAGTGAGTCTATTAGAGTATGTTCCATTGCAACCAAATACATCAAAGAGATCCCAATAAAATCAATTTCAATTGGGTAGAAGAATTTTGACCACCAAATTTTCTTATTTAATTAGTTGATGGAAAAAATGAATGAATAAGATTAAATAGATCCCATCAGAGTGATGTCACTGGAAAGAGGCTGATGAACCTAATTTTTTCTAATGGAATTATCTATAAAATATTTATGGAAATATTATATTAATAATTTTTAAATATCTAAAGGATGTTTCAATTCTAATAAGTTTCTCATATAATAGTTTATTTTCTTGAATAAAGTACAAAGAAGATCTTTTATTTAAATTATTTTTGGAGTAAGTGAATAACATTCCAAAGTGGATTAAAAAATATAAAGTAATGTGATGTTTTTAACTATAGATAATAAGCCATTTCCAAAAATGATTAATTTTTTTTGGTTGTATAAAAATATACAAGATGTGGATAAGAAAAGGATTGTAAGGGGTATAACCTAATTTAAAAGTAAATTTTCAACAAGGATTGTAGAATTATTCTCTGTATATTCCTTTGTCTCCTAGAATGATGATAGTAAAATATTCCATATTGGTCAGATTATACAACATGGAAATTGGCATGTATTTGTACCAAACATTGTGAATATCACATGGTTCCTTGTTTTTATGTTTTCCCATATTATAGGTATCTTATATATGTTATAATTGAGTGGATCAAAACTATGAAATTTTTTATTGGTTATGAATGATTACTAATGAAGTTAAGAAACATTATTATAAAAGAAAAAGGAACTATTTATTCACTAATGGTAGTAGTAATGATCGTATATGGGAACAATAATTTTTATCACAAAAGGTTTAATTTGAAATATCCATATCTAATATTAGAGAATTTATATTTATTCAAAAATATGAGTCTTCCTTTTTTTAATTCATACAACAATCACATTTGATATAATAGGATGTTACACTATTATATATATCTTTTAATTAAAGGTAGAGATAGATCAATAGTGGGATATTAACGCATGAATATATCTTATATGAGAAGTGATAGTAACATAATTATTAAAGATGATGAAAAATATCGGAATGCATTGTTTATGGATATTAAATATAATGTTTATGTAAGGATTATGTGGTTTCAGAAAGCTAAGAATATATGATATAGGTTGAGAACTACCTATGAAGGTAATGGGAAACCTGAAGATGGTAAGATAATATCTAGATAAGTTTATTTTTGGGTTTGAAAATGAATGATTATGAATGTATTTTTATTTTCATTTCATAGGTAAATGAGATTTTGAGTAAGATCATATGTTTTATTATGAATCATGATGATTCTACAATTATTAAGAATATAATGAGAAACATTCCAAATAGATTTGATGCCAAAGTTTCTATTTTATAAGATAATAAAGATTTATCTTTGGATGAACTTCAAAATTTTTTGGTGGCATATGAAATGATTAAATAACCATATATTATGAAAAAGGATGATATTGAAATTTTTTTGAATATTTTTTTTAAATTAAAAAGAAAGATAAAGAATTTGAAGAATAATCATGTGATTTATAAGACATGAATGACGTTAAAGATATCAACACAATTTTATCCTCTTTATAAAGAATACAATAAGGGAAAATGGAATGGTAAAACAGTCAAATTATTTAATTTTAAACAGAAATGGAATTTTTCATAGAACATTTCAATTATGGATATTTAAGAGTGTGAGTGAAAAAAAAGATGATATGGAAACTACAAAAATGGAATAATGATAAAGAAAAAATTTCATTATGATAAGAAGAATAACATTTATCTATTTAATAGAAAGTAATATGATATATAATCCAAATATGAATCAAATCATTAAGTCAAAATCATTTATTAAGTTATAAATGAAAGTAATTAATTAGATAATAATGATGAAGGGAAATGATTTATATAGATGAAGTAGATTCATTAAACAACTTCTGAAAAATCAATTGAGAAAAATAATCAACTAATGAAATAAGAAAACATGTTAATTAAATATTTTGAAAGTATTACTTTTTAGAATGTTTATTAATGGGTAAATAGGATATCAAAATAAATTTTCCTAGATCTATCAATATTAATAATTGTGACCTTGAATGAAAACTAAAAATTTATTATGAAATATTAGCCAAAAATTAGAATCTCAATATCAAATTATTTACAATTATTGAATAAATTATGAAGATCATTTTAATGATTCCCAAATATGAAAATATGATATATGTTCTAAAATTAAGTTTCATTGGGAGGGAAGAATATTTTTTTAAACAAAATCAATTTCTCCAACAACACAAAATAACAATTAAAATATGAGAGAAAACATCATCACAGAAGATTAAGTTAAAGGTAAAACTTCTAAAGAGGGTGAAATCGTTTTAAAAGATTATCCCTTATAAGAACAAATCATTCACTCATAATGAGAATAATTTTTCATAAATTTATCATTATGAGAAACATGGTCCACGATTTTTAAAGAAATAATAACAATAATGTTGGGTATTATTTTCCTACCTGTTTGAAAAAAAAAGTTTCTAAAGCTATTGTAAGGGTTAACAATTTTTTAGACAGGGATCATACTCATCTGTATATTAAATGTCTCCAAAAATACAAAAGTATGAGTTAATGGGTTGTTATTAATAGAAAATAAGATCAAATATTTATAAAATGTTTGTGAAATTGGAAATGAAAACATGGAATGTGAAGATTGATTAAAGATCAATAAGGAATAAATAGATACTGATGAAATATGAGTATGTTAATAAAGAAGATAAAAACAAACTTGATTTGTCCAGAAAGAAATAATGATTTGTTTTTCAGCCAGAAAAAGTTGGCATGGAATTAGAATTATAGGAATCAAAAAAATAAAATGAAACAAAGAGAAAGAAAAATATTTTTCAATATATACAATTAGAACATTAGGAATTAATGAATTAGTTAATGCAAATTAAATGTAATTCATTACAAAAAGGTGAAAATAAGTTGACATCCTTTTTAAGGGATTATATATATGAATATTTACCAATTATAAATTCCCAGAAGAATGAAAAAAGAATGAAAAAACATTGAATGATAAATACAAAAAGAAAATAAAAAATACAATATTGATAAAGGACCTTCATTCAATAAAATCTTATGTGAAACAAATAATGATACATTTTATTACCACTTTTCTCATTTTTAGTAAAATTTCGATAATTGATGTGGTTTAAATAATAAATCTGGTACATGAGTCTCTTAATTCTCATAAAAAATGTAATGAGGTTAAAAATTTAAGTTTTTCAGAATGTTGTGTTTTTAAACCAAAACATTCAGATATGTTTGTTGAGATGGGTGAAAGTTTTACATATCTTGATAAATTCTCTATATAAATTCCCAAAATAACATAATTCCAAATGCAGTATGAAATTTTATTACATGAAATTTTTATAATGGAAAACATTGATAACATAGATTATAAAATCATTTTTTCTTAATAGTTGTTTCCCATATAGATTTACAGTGGCTTAGTTAAAGGATAGTTCTTCTGAAACCCATTTTTTCTTTATGTTCTTATGAATAAGAGTTTCAAGACCATGAGTTGAAAATTATAATCTTTTAAAAATGAGAAAATTTATCCAAATGGGGGAAATGTTTCATGATAGACCTTTTGAATTTGACGATAAATAAGGGTGGGAAGATATATAATGGGTTATAAGACTATGATAGTTGTAAAATGAGTTTACAAGGAGAATATATGGAGAATAAATTAGTATTAACACCAAAAAAATGAGAATATTTTTAGGAATATGTTATGTTTTTTTTATATTTGTTGTAAATAGACCAATATGAAAAATATGTAATTGATGAAGAGTGATGTCATTAAACAACATACATGGTGAGAAGCTCGTGGAAATATATAATAAAGGAACTATAATAATCAGAATTCATAAGATTGGATAATTGATAAAATAGGAATAATAATTAGATGACCTGACCTCATTTTAATAAGAAATTCAATTTTTTCAATTTGTTATTATGGAGAAGGTTTATGGAATAAGATGGTTTTCAGGAACAACATGGGTCTGTAATTACTGTTTCAATCTTAATAAGGAGTGTAATATGATTCTAAATGTCTCCATACAAAATAATATGATTCTTTTCTGTTTTCGACATCTTTATATATCATTATCTCTCTAGTAAACATGAGATTCTAACAATATTAAAAAGTGGCTAAAAGGTTTGTATATCATCCATTGTAGAAACTGGTATATTGTACATATTGTGATATTGATACGTAGTATTCATTTTCTATTATAAAGAATGATATTCTATAAGAATGATGAGTCAGATATTTTATAATCTATCAGATGTTTATTAACACTATTACTACTTTATATGATTGATCATTGGTCTATATGATTTATGAAAATGAGAAATACATTGATCATATTTTTGATATACTATCAAATAGATTCAAATTTTTACCAAGTTATATTGAAAGTGATTTTGAATGATAAATATGTTTCACAAATGTTTATGAAAAAATAATTCTAATTTTTTATGTGATCTACAACATTTTAATGAGGAGTGTTATGTATTACATGTTTTTCATTGTGATGAATTATATTATGAGAATGAAAATTTTATTAAATAGGGGAATCATTTCAAAGAATGTTTGAAGATGATGTGTGAGAAGTGTTGAGTGACTCCTATAGTTTTTGAAAAAATTTAACATCATTAGATGATTAGACTATATTATTTAACGACACAGTTAACCATTTTCATCTATCCCATTTAATTGGAGTATCAAATCTAGTTAGTGTTGTTATTCAGTGGATAAAAATGAATGTGATGATTGAATGTATTTAAATAGAGTAATGATAAAGGGTCATAGAGTCATAGGTTGTGAAAAATATCCATTAAATTATATTTACAAATAATAGTCTATCAAAATAAATTTCTATAATAAATTCCATCAGACTCAGATTGAAGAAGAAGAATCTATCCGAGTCATGAAAAAATATTGATCAGAATCATGTTATTTGTACTGATGAATTGTTTGTAGTTTTTATTTAAGTAATAACTTTGGAGATGATTCAAGAAGAATCAATAAAATACCATATTTGTTGAGAAGAGTTTATAATTAAATGATGATTGAATAAATGAAAATAAAATTTGGGATATATGAATTTCATTCAGTGGTATGAAGAATTATTTTGTCCTCATTTTTAATTATGGTATTTCAATAAAATGATTCGAAAGTACATTTTTCTTTTAAAATGATAGATTATTATTCATGTGTTCTCAAAGATAATTCTCGGAAACTAGTGGGATATGTTTTGAGATTCTAACAATAATTTTAGTCTCATGTTAATTCTCGAGAATATCCATTTCCGCGAGTCCATTATAGAATGTTCCATCAGAACTAGATTCATTGTAATTAGCCCCATCAGAATGGTATCCGTCATAAAGTGGAATAATAAGAAATAAATTTATTTATTTACTCATTTTAATGTGTAATGGAAGAATAAGATCAGATAAATACCATAAGACATTAGTTATTAGATGGATGATGACAAGACAATTATTTTTTTCTAAAAATACTTTCAGACAAATTTTGTAGAAAGATTGATTATATTAAAATTTTGGGAAACTTTGAAGAGTGTATGAAGACCAAAAATTTCCGTAGTGAACATTTGATGTTTTTTAGGAAATTACAGATTAAATTTTTTATTCAATATAAATTGAGAGGAAGTGAAAGAACATTCTGAGGTGGATTAGTATTGAAGATCAAAAGTGAATCTTCTTACAATTGATATATACTAGTTACTGAAAGGGTTGTTTATTTTATGTGGTGTAATACCAGATATAGGAAGTTCATATGAAAAGGGTAATTGGGGGTTTAATCAACTATAATAGGAAGGTTTTTACTAGAATTGTAGAAATTTTCACAACCTCTTCCTTTGTATTACAGAAAAAAGATAGTAAAATAATCCATATCCAATAAGGAAGGTATTAGGTATTTGTACTAATCCTTTAATTATCATGTGATACCTTCCTATAATATTTTGATGTAGTTGAGTGGGAATTTTGAGAATTTATATTTTAGTGGATTTTAATTATAACAATATTCAATGGATACAACAGTTTATAAAGGATGTTATTTAAAATAATTATTATAGAAAATTAACCTACTAATTAACCCACCTCTCGATATTCTTGTTACAATTAGAGGAAAACCTAAAATACATGTGAGTTATTCTTCTATTAATATAATTTAACATGAAGGTAAGGATGACTGATACCTAACTGGCATTAAATCATGTCTAAAAATAATTAACCATAAGAGAAATTAGTAGATAGTTATAAAATAATTGATGTTATTTTAAGGAGAAAATTGAGATTGGGGATAGAAAACAATTTAATAGTTATTTTTAAAAAATTGATTGTTGAAATTTTAATAAAATATTATTAATAAAAAACAACAATAAATATAATACATTTACCTTTTTCTTGAAATAGAGATGGAAGAATGGGGTATATTATTTAAAAAGGAATTATAATCAATTAATGAGTGGAATGGATGTTCATCGAGAAATAAAATAATGGTATGATTAAAATAAAAATATACACAATTATTGAGAAATAGAACCACAACATGAACCATCAACACTCTACTATATCAAATAAAAGGGATATGAGAATTATGTAGACCAGTTAGAAAGTCAAATGTTTAATCGTGATAATCTATTTATTATAAAAATAGAGGGAAATATCACATGATCACAATTGTATATGTGGGGTATGATAAATAAATGGTTAATGGTACACATACCCTCCAATCAAGAATTTATAATGTCTTATTGATTCTGGATCAAAACACTATTTTTTAAATGAATAATTTTTTATTTGTATAAAAATAATAACACAATGATTAGAAAATGCATTTTAAATTAAAGATCAAAATGTTATGATAATCCCATATCAGTTATACTATACATCTCCTGTTTGTGTTGGTGGGAACATGTTTTGTGAAAGCTTCCTTATTCCCCCTCTAGTTTAATTTAATTTTATCATAAGAATTGAATGAATTTCTATACCCAGATACCACATAAATATTAATGGATGGAAAGTAACATTTAACTTTCTGAAAGATCCTAGACCATCTAGAAATGATATGATCTATATGAATATTCATTACGTATTGCATTCATTATATGGGTTTGGATTCCATTTCAAAATGGGGTTTTTTTCTCAAATGGATGGGGAGAAACTCAACAAAAATGATATTCCTATTGAAAAATAATATGTTGATGTATTTACAAAAAAAATCTTATTCGTCCTCTGAATCATGAATTTTATTTTTCTATTCAATTCATACATATTTCTATAGCTATTAAAAATTCTCCATATTGAATATCCATCACTGGGTTATAAGAAAAGAAGAATAAAATAAACGAGAATTTTTAAATGGGATTCATTATTATAGGAATGTCACATTGGGGTTCACCTTTTATTTTTTAAAACAAAAAATATGGATCAATGAAACACATCATATATTATCAGGAACATAACAGTATCACTTTAAATTTAAAATATTATCTTCCCATATAGATTATTAGTTTAATCAATTACAAAGAGATCAATATTTTTATAATATTGATCATTAATCATGATATTCTCATTTGAGGGTAAAAAATTAATACATTATAATAATATACTTCCATAAAATTTATAAACCATATGAATTTATAGTTATTCTATTTTTTAATTATAATTCCCCCACTATATTTTTGGACTTAAAGAATATTACATTTTTAGATTACCATGGTTAGTTTGTGGTAGTATTTATTGATGGTATTATTATATACTCCAAAAACATGTAATATGATGAAGATCACATATGAATTTTATTTAAGAAATTAATATATTAAAGGATTTGTGAAAATATTTATAATTTCAATTTTTTCCACAAAATGATTCATTTTTTGGGCCATGTAATCTCAAACAATGGTATATATTTAGATCCGTACTCTACATATTTATTGAACGTTTTTTTTCCAAAAAACCACTATGATTGAGATCCATTTTTTTATTTATTTTGATTGAAAATGTAGAGATTTTATGAATTATTTATTGGGAATGACCGAGAAAATTAGAAAGTCAACTCATAAAGGATCCATTTTCCATTATAAAGACAATTTTGAAGAAAATCTCAAGGATATGAAGAGAATGTTTTTCAGTGTAGCTATTCTGACACTACCCTATATCTAAGAATATTTTATGATCTATATTGATTCATATATGAATTTATAAAATTAATCCTTAGGTAAAATGATATGGTTTTAGATTATGCCTCACGAAAATTAATGTTTCATGAGAAAAATTTCTGTACTCCGGACATAGAGCTATTTGTTATAATTTTTCCAATTAAAAACTATGGAGGAGTTATCATTATGAACAAGGGTGTGACATAAAATGTTTTTATAAAATATTAATTAATATATTAATTAAAAAAGAGTTAAATATTTTATATATAATATAGTTGTAGTTTATTAAAAAATATGAATACTCAATACATTAACACTATGGGAATGAAAACAAAGTGGATGATACTCTGAGTTGAATGGAACATGCTCAATTATATATGATGATGTTAAAAAAATAACCAATATTTTTGAATTGAAAATTATGGATCTATAATTCACAAGGGAAGCGAAAAACCATATCTTTCAAAAATGAGTGGTTAGTCATATATGAATTTGAAGATTAAGGTGTCCTAGAGGACACACATGGGGACAGAATTTATGGTAAATTTTTTACTTTTTTAAACTATAATTATTATTGAATGATATGGTTCAAGATTCATGTATTTATCCATTAAATGACATCTTTAATGAAGATGTTATTGGATTAAAATAACAGTTCATCATTATCTATTAATCTGTGAAGTATGATGATATATAGATATCAGAAATAATATTTTTTTGGGATAACATGAAGAGAGGTAATGATGAATATGTGTCTATATTATTCATATATCTTCTTTTTAGTGTTTATAGGTATAAGTGTAAATGTATTTTCAAATCATTTTCTATATCATAATTGAAATGTAAAAATACCTCGATTAATTTAATCACTCGACTGCACATAATATCTCATGTCAATAATGTTTTTTGGGATGTAGTTGAAGACCTTATGAATTCAGATAATGACATTAATTTATATATTTTACATTTATATTAATTATTGTGATGTGAATTTCCATTTATAAAAATCTATTATATTTTTAATATTTTTTAAATGATATTAATTATAATTATGGAATTTTTGTGGTTATTTTGTAGATTATAAATTTTTAATTGTAAGTGATTAGTCGATTTCGGTGAGACTATAATTTATGGATATATATTTAATGAAGGAACCAAAAAATGGGACAAAACTATATGGAATTTAACATAGGGTGTCAAACAACTTAGTCAGGACAAATGGAATTCAACAATGACACAATTAGGATGATCGTGCAGCATAAAAAAATTCCATGTTTTGGTTAGTACAAGGGAAAGAGTAAGGGAATACAAGTGCGAGTGCACACTGGTGCACATGAAGAGAATCCATGTACAAAATGGTGGATGAAATCACTAATATTTTTCAAACCATATAAGTTTCAGTGTTCCTCCAACCATAGTCTAGATTTATGATTGAGAGGCTTCCATATGATAATATATAATGTTGAGGCAAAACCAATATAGAACCTATGTGGATTGTTTGTGACTCAAGAACTATTTATTTTATTCCAAAACATGATTGTATCACTGACATATCAGATCAATTTCATTATAATTAATCTATCCACCATTACTCATCAAGACGACATACCTGGAAACCATTACAACTACCTAAACCCCCATTAATACCACTTTATGTACCAATCATACAAAAAAGGATTTCAGTTATCATCACTAACATCCCTAGAGAACTCAAAAGACCCTCAAGAAGCTATTGTGAAATTTTCAGGGAATCTAACATCCTTTTGTAGATGAAATGAGGAGTTATGTGGGAAGAAGGCTTTGATTATTTTGACAGATATATGCAAGATTCTCAACCTCCAACATTATTTAGTTTTCTTTTTTTGTTTTAGGATGAAGATAGATATCACCTTTCCATAGATACAATCATTTTAAACCTTATTGTTCTATCTACGAAATGATTCTACATAATATAGTAATGGCTTGGAATATTGTCTAGAGGGTTGATACAGTGAAACATATTGTATCCATTTATTCTATATGACAACATAGTAACAATAAATGAGGGAATTTATCAATTGAGCATGAGATACATGAATAAAGAGGTTGTTTCCCCAAGTTTCATGGATATTTAATAAAATTGTGTAATATAGATTTGGGAGTTACACCATACAGAGGCCAAAATTTAATTGGGTAGTATGATTCCTCATTGAATGGAAATTCATTTAGTATAGTTACTTAACCTATGATAATGAAGAAGATAAGACACTAGATTTTATATTCTAGAGTATTTAAAGAAGCACATGATGTTCTTATTAGGATTTGAAATAGTAAATTAATATATATTTAAAAGTACAGGGAAGGAGACTAATATAAATATGATTTACTCACTAAGGAGTGGAATCAAAATTTTAGTTATGGAGAAGTGATAGTGGATTATGAACCAATAGATAATGTATGGTTTATGATTTGTTTTAAAATTATCTTTTTTTATATGTATCATTAGGTTTCTTATTTTTATTTTGAATAGTAAAATATAGTATTAAATTCTCAATTACATAAAAAATAGAATAAATTATTTAGTTTTTTCATTCTTCTATGAATCTTAGATTTTTTATGGTTATGAACCATAATCCATGAGAATAAAAATACATATAAGAGGTTGTTTTTTATTTGAGCTGTTTTTAGGACTTGTTTACTATGATCATTATTTAGAATGTAGTCATAATTGATTTGTATTACATTGTTTATGATTTTACATTATACCCAAATTACCTTGAAATATTGATGATGATTTGGTGGTCATAACCAATGAAATTAAGGGAGTGAGAAGAGAGAACAGGCTGAAATTACTATTTTTTAAAACAAACTAATTGTAATTAGGTTAGCTAGATGATCTTGAATGACATAATATATATTATACGTAGTATATTTCATGCTAAAGGATGGTAAATTTTTTATTCAAATGGTATATAAAAATTTAATTAGATTACATCAAATATAAACATTATTTATTTAAAATTAAGAACCCCCCTCCATGAAAATTAGTTCTTCTCTCTTCACCCATTATTATATAATTTTATTCTAGTAGAATATTAATTTACGATTAACATTAATATATATTATGTAATTTATCTTACATTCTTATTTTAGTAGAATAATTATGAAGGCCAAAAAATTGTTCTAATAATATAAATGGGATTCCACAGTCCTCATGGGAGATACCCCATACATTACAGAAATCTATACATTTTATGTTATTATAGGATGGGTTTAAAGTAACTTATTTACTTTGAAAATCCGGTGGAAATTTGAATTCATCATGCTTTGTCATGTTTTTGGTAGCGTTATTAGAGAAGTAACATAAGATAATGATGATCTATGTAATGGATTATCTGGTCAAGTCTATTCTTAACATAGTAATATTACATAAATTTTTAGCATAAGAAATTATTTTATTATTTTTATTTGTTAGATTCCTGGTGTTTTTATCTATGTATAGAATGAGATACATTGAAAAAAATATGATTCCACAACCATAATGAATTACGTTTGATTTATTAATGAGTATACATCATCAATTATACCATATTTGGAATAATAGTCGGAAAAGTAATAGGAAGGATTAATTCATTCCTAGATGAAAATTATGAATTTCAAACACCTTAAGTGAACTTCCACTGAATTATATTTACCAAATGAAGGAACCCATAGCTTTCATAAAATGAATGTAAAATATATGAATGGAAGGAATTATAAAAATCATGGGACATAATGTAACCATGAACATAAGGAGAATATAAAGTCACTCTTTATCTTAATTGTCACAAATGATGCAAAAAATCAAGGAGAATAACACCATGTTCAAAGATCATGATCAGGTGATAGTGAAAAATAAATCATAATTAAATAATACTGATTTTTGTTTTTGAAAAAATCATATCATGGTTTAATAAAAGGGTAAATGTCTCCAAATATGGTGGGAGATAGGAGGAAGAGAATGTAGTTTTAGTTGAATATATAATTGCGGATAAAATTTTTATTGATAGGGAATTTTTTTAATTATACACTAGTAAGATATAATGAATTAAATACACGATAAAAAAGTTGAGTTAGAAATGTATTTTGAGGAATATGAAAAATAATAACCGTATGTATAAAGGAAGAAGAGTTTTCCATGAGTGAAAAAATTGGTGAAATTGTGGCTGAGAATGAGAATAAGTCTAAGCTATAAATGACCAAATAATTAAAAGTAAAATTTATTAGGACATACTAAAAATTTCAAGGATGGGGAATCTCACACATTGAATATTGAAAAAATCATCATGGATACAGTTAAAAATTTAACATGATTACTGTTAAAGAACAGTGGGATGATGTCTAGATGTTCTTCGACCTCATTAGAATTCTAAAAAAAATTAATTATGGGAATCATCAATCAATATAAAAAATAAATAAATAATACAATGACGAATATAATAATTGAACTGAAAGATTAATGATAGATGCAATATCATGATATAATAATCTCATTAAAGGTTAACAAAGGAGAAAAATATTATGAAATTTCCATACTCTTTATAATATATGTAGTGGATTAAAAAGATAATGAAATGATGGAAAATTAATTTGTAATTTGAGAAATTTTATGTTTATAATAATACCCCAAACATTTTGGAAATGAAAATTTTCCACAACCTCTACCTTCAAAAAAATGGTTTGTTCCAACACATTTAATAGATTAAAAAATTTCTCAAATTCACTACCACAACACAACACTAGAATATAAAAATTAATACGATGTGATGAAATAGAATGTATATGATGAATAATATTAAATTTTTATGGAAGAATAACCTATAAAACATAAAAATGATGACAAATTTTCAATAATTTCCATGTTTTTTACAACATAAAAGGATTAATACAAACCATTTTCTATAATATAGGAAGACTATTGGGTGTGTTTTGAAATAATGTTTGTGAATCCTAAGGATAAAAATGAAGTAGTGGTGCATGATGTTACTGAGAATTCTGAAATTTCAGATAAAATGGATTTGACCACTAAAGAAGAACAAGAATACATGAAAACTTAATACTAACACCGTCCGTTAACAAGAAAGTTTCATAAATCGGTGTTGAACGATAATTTTTTGGTGAATTTTGTAAATAAGAGTGTAATTATGTAGAATATTTGTATACACTTGTTTATTTTATCGAAAAATATTAAATTTAAATTCTTGTAAATTAGAATATAGTTTGTAAAATGAAAAATCCAGTTGAAATATCCCATTAAAATAAGAAGGATACTATTTTGAATGATCAATTATATAATTTATGGTCATAAATCAATATCATATTAAACTTTATAACTCATTCCAACATTTTTAATTTGTTAAGAATTTGAGACAATATGCTTCATAGGAGGAGAAGGATAACATTCAACTCAAAATATTGAAATATAAAGCCATTCCACAATTCATACTGGGTAACTATATTTTACAACCTAATTACATAACAACCTAAGTAAAATTTCTATCTGAAATCATAAACTAATCTAAATCTATATGGAAAATAGTGTTATTACAACATTATGGGTTTTAATTATTTTTTAAAATCATTTTAAATTTTAAATTTCACTCTAGATGTAGGAACCCACTTGGTGGTTTACTTTTAGTATCAAATACTTTTGAATATAAATATAATAGATATCTGTGATTTTACGTTATTAAATTATTTTTTAAGTTCAAAATATTAAAAACCAATAAACATTAATAGAAATAATATCACTAAGGGTGGAGAAACACATGATAAATTCTCAAAATTAAATAATACCACTGATAGAATCAATGGAATGTAGCTGGTTATAGGGAAGAACATTAATTCATTTTTCATTTCATATCTTTTTTGTGTCATTCGTTTCACTAAACATAAATATCCATATATTTTATTTTCACCCACAAACCATTGATTACCATTATTGTTGATGTTCAATGTATGTTTAGGGGTGGTATCATAGGCTAACCATATTTGGATTATATTTCCTTTTGAGAAGACCTACAGGAGATCCAAATATAAAAGATATTTCACTCATTATTTAAAAATTTTGTTTTTAATCCCATTAAATAGAGAATATATAAGTGTTCATTTATGATGTTCACATGGTTATTCCTATTCCATTATGTGGGAAAATTACGTCTGAAATAATTTTATATTATGAAAATAATTATTATAATGTTAACTTTACTAGGATAAAAAATGATTTTTATAAAAATAATTGATTGTATGTAATTTTTAAATCCCAATTTTGATAGTATTTTAGGAAATTTCTAGACATTTACATTCCCATTATCATTATATGGAATGAAATCTATATTTCTTCCACTAATAGAACATTATTCTTTTCTTATCAAAATATAATTACATAATGATTCTTAAACCATCTAGGGAATCAATTGATATTCATGGATCCCATTTTAACATTAGAACTACCCAAAATATATTCATCGAGAAACATTTAAACACCATGAGAACCCTCTAGATTAAAATACATTACAACATGGTCTATCCATACAACCCTAATTTCGAGGGTATCAATCTATGTACATTCATTTAAGATTACAATGGATGTTTAGTATAATCTTGAATATTCTTATTCTGAATAGATAAATATGGTTTTTTCAGTTTGGAATTGGGAAAAATTTCCATTATTTTTCATCCTATTATTACTTCTGATAAGAAAAATATAATTTAACATATATGATTACATTGATTGACCCATAACTGGACCAAGATTCCAATTTTTATACAAAAAATTCAAATTGGTGTTTGTTAAGACTAATGATGGGTGTCATTATGCCAACTGGTTCTACATAATAGGTTATGAGATTTTATTCTTAAAATTATTCTACCTTACATGTATTAATAGATAATGGGTAAAGAAAAAATATTAAGAGAAAAATATAATGAATTTTCACTATATTTATTATTGAGAATTGACCATTATATGAGAAGTGGAGATGGACATATGATATTTTTTCTCCTAAATTGTATTTTATATAAGAATTAATTTCATTAATACATATATAAATTTATACATATCATGAGTTATAATTTTAGAAGTTATCACACTATTTCAGCCATTGAATTTTAAAAAATTTACATCATAACCAACCCGACAAGAGAACTGAAGACATTTGAAAATTATTGAAAATTTTTATATATATTTTTAGTTTAACATATAACTAGAGATAGAGAGAAAATTTATTATTATGGATATGAAAAAATTATTAACAGTTATCATAAATAATTTTCTAATGATCATGATAGATTAGTTAAATGCATTTTGATGTCGTCAAACATTATTGACATGAATAATACAAAAAAGGATAAATTATTTTATTTAATGTGAAATAAATATCATATTAAATAAATTGAAAATGATTAATGATGTGGAAATTAAATATGGTTGATATTTGTTTCATAATAAATCATCATTTATAAATTTTATTTTTTGTAAATCATTGTTTGATGATTTTTCTAACTGAGGATGGACCCTTTGTGATGGATGTTGTGTGGTTTTTCAAGTATAAGAACTCATTTTTTGAGTGGGGTTTCTAATGAACCTAAATTATATATATAATGTATTCATTAATTTATGGTATCTTAATTTCCATTTTTTAGGTATTATTTTTGTTTCAATAATTTTGGAATAAAGTGTTTTTTAAAAGTACTACTTTAATTTGGTGACTGTGTAGATTATTCCTCAGTAACTATGTTTCAATACTATATTTTTGTGACTTTTTAATTTATGGATATGTATTTAAAGAATGACCCAAAAACATTTGTCATATAACCAACTATACCTAAACCAATTGAACCATGAAAATTATCTAGCATAAAGGGAAGAAGACCAAGTCACACATAATATTTCCTTGTTTCTAGGATAATTCCTCTATGTGGGTTGATGAAGTTGAATGAATATTAGCATAAGTATTGGATCACATTATAGTGAACACGAGGAAGAATCTATGTGGTTGTAGGGGCATGTATTCACCAATGTGGTTTAATTTACAAAGAGTGTTGGGGTATCTTGACCCGAGTTTGGATTCATTTCAAATAATATACCATGTGATGACTAATTATCTGGTGGAAGAATCTCTGTGGAGAATGTACAGGATGTGAGTGATAAGTTAACAATTCATTTTTACCAAAAACATCATTTTACCACCCCTTTCATGTTCTTATTTTATCTATGATGACTCTACCTCGTTCACTCTTTTTCAGAAAACAGTCTTCACCCGCTACAGCACCTAGACCCACTATAGCCACTTCTTCATAAATCAATCCCTTTTACCGATGTTATATTTCACACAATTAAATCCAGGATGAATTTAAGAGATTATCAGGAAACTTTAGTGATGTTAGATAGGTACCATTCATGATTATGAAGAAGAAGAAAGAAAGATATATACTAGAATAAGGTTGGTACCCCATTAAATGTCATTATCACCATAGATGGATTTCTACATTAAAGAGATAAATGTTTCACTACAGGATTAAGCGATCGTGGAAATTTTCCTGGAGAGGATCATCCGGTGATGTAGGGTTTCTCCTTTGATGTAGGGTATCCTAATATATATGCGGCTCAGTATGTTATCTCGATAGGTTCTATAGGGATCTAAGTCATATATCCCTTTTTTCTACACCACATCAATGTTTTAAGCCTTGTTTGAATTTTTCATCCAATCATAAGATCGATGGTTCATGCAATTAGTGACACTTCTATCTGTGATTTCCAAAAAAAATTGGAAATTCAAATTTGTGATTTTCACCATGGAGAGGCAACTACACTATAGACAATTAGGTTTCATATTTATTTAGAAAATCTTACATAATACTTGTATTCCAATTCTATGGATGAATATATGTTATGAGCTCCTATATATGATTGATTAAAAAAACACATAATAGAGTTTGGATAAGGATTTCAAGGATTTGATAGAGATAATTTCATGTGGAGATAAAATGAGATGAATATAAGGATGATAGATTCACCACAAAGGAGGATCTAAACATTAGAGGACTAAAAGTGAGATTTTATAATACAAGAAGATATGACGAAATGTTTTGTTTAATTTTATAATTTATATTTTTTTACTTAATTGTACGATGTATATTTTGATTACGAAAATTTTTTATTGTATTTCTCAACTTCACTACACATTTATTTTGTATTAATTAGTTATATTACCCCATATAGAATTTTCCGTTCATATACTGAATGAAAACCCATCTATTATAAATTGATTAATTCATATATCATGGTGGATTAAAATTTAGGGATTTTGTTAATATGATGAAATCCTTAGTAAGGTGTGAAAAGAAGACAATATAATTTTCTTAATGTGACATATAGTTGGACCAAATCAACTCTATTGAAGATCTTTGTAATTTTTTCACTCACATAATCTAATTCAACAAATAAACTTCCTTTTGTACTTTTTATTATTTTATTAATAAATTATATTTTCAAATAAAATGAAAAAATAAAATCCAAAAGAACATTTAGTTATAAATTACGATAAAATGATAAACAAAATAAAGATAGGGTAAATAGTAAATTCTCCTAGGAGAACACTAGATTAAACCTTCAACTTGTAATTATTAGTTTCCATTTTAATTAATGAACACACTCCATTATATGAGTGAAAATACTCTTCTACTTATGGTTTTGAATATATATCTCACTTAATGTTCATTGAGAGAACACACATCCACCTCTTTTATTGAGGGAGAATATTGTAGAAGAGATTTTATGACTTATGTAGAAAGATGAGAAAAAAAGGCACCTAATCCACTTAATTCCCCCAAAAAAACTCTAATAAACTAATAACTAATAAAAATTAATGTGTAATGATGTAAGTTCAACATTTTATGGATCCCCCGAGAACTTATTCGGGTTAGTTACCCATGATCATGAGGATTTGGCAAGCCAGTGTAAAGAAGAGAAAGAAAAATATGAAAATAATAATTCAAAGACGGAGAATAATAAGAAGGGCGTGTGAAAGAAATAAAATAAAAAACACAGTTTTATATTATATAGTACATATAAAAAATTCGTCTAAAATATAGAATAAAACAAATGTAGAATAATAATATAAAATTATCCAGTGCATCAGTTTCCTCTCCAGAATCTGTCTTTTAAAAACATTGTCTTTTTGGGACAACTAATTTCAAAATCACAATAAGGGTAGTTCTTAAATTATCCTCTGAATTTTTTTATCCACATTCCAAAGATATCATTAATTATTTGTGTACAATAGGTGTAATGGAATAATTAACTAGAAAAACATTTTTTAGTTAATGACTCACCAAAGATTCTGTTAGTAGTGAACATTAAATAGATACATTAATAAGTTCATAACTACATTAAATTTAATGAATAAAATGAATAATTGAGTCTTCCCCAAAATAAAATTATAATCAACTTAATTGGAGTTGTGTAGACTGAGTTATTCCACATTTTAGAATGTGGTACCCACTCTATAAACTTAAAAGGTTTTTAAAATATATTGTTTTTTGGGGAAATTCTATTATTTAATTATCACAAATTCCATAAGGGAATGATGTAGCACACAAGTTAAAGGATCCTAAAAATAATTAATCACGTAAATTTCATCGATATTTTAAATTTAATTATCTAAATAAAAAAGTTATTATTAAATGTTAAAATTATTGAATTAATAAGTTTTCACATATAGGCCTAAAAAAATACATATATCAAATTTAGATCCAAATAAATCAAATTTTAAAACTATTAGGGATTAAATAAATTAAATAATATAAAACAATATGAAAATAATTTATTTATCAATTCCCCCATCTATAGAACATTAAATCCTAGGAAAGTAAACATAAAAAATAAATTAAATAATTATATTAAAAAATACCCATAATGTTGAAAATATTTAAAAAAGAGGAATGAAATGATATCCTTACTTATAAGAGAATTATTTCATGTTAAGAATTTATGTAATTCTATATATTTCAACTTAATTTACCACCCCATTAACACAAACCACATACCTCCAATTAATTGTTTCTCATATCACATATTTATATTTTTCTACAATGATTTTCTAATCCCAACTCATGAATGGGTCACAATACTATTTATAAATTCCTATATCATAACCTTATGTGAGTAAAAAACATGTGATTATCATGAAGAATTTTTAGGGTGTTTATACAGCTTTGGGTAGTTGGATATTGATCATAATAGTTCTGTGGCCGAATGAGGAGATCATGGATGTTTTTGAAGAAATATTTTATTATTATAATTATGAATCAAGTATGGTCTTATCAATGATCCTAAAAAAGTATATACTCTCCAAAATAATGTCAAAATATTCATGTACATCAAATATTTTTTCAAATTCTTCATTTAATCATTAAAAATCATTCGAAAAAATTAGGGTACTTTTTTAAAATCCTGAGATATGCACAAATTTCATTCACATATGGAAGCTATATAATGTCACATTTTTTTAATATTGAAAGCTATAGATAAGAATATATTTCAAAATAATGAATTTCTCACCAGTAAATTCATCTATTCATATTTTTTTTCTACCAAATGTATCTAAAAATTAGTTAACACAATAAAATATACCATTCTCCCACACATAATTTCAACTAGATCCTATAATCTCACTTCAAGAGCATGTTGGATAGGTAAAATTGGATTATAATGAGGCTGAAATTACAGATTTTTTTATTCTAATATGGTCAACAAGGATTAAATAAACATGGTAGGCCATAATAAATATTATTATCTTGAAAGGGGAACATTGAAAACAAAAATAGCCAAATCATTAAATATAAAGTCACCGTGAACCCTCATCTTATAAAAGGAATAAATAAAGTTCATTATAAATAAAGGATAGATTTGTTATTTAAAAAAGTGATATAAATGATAAAATACGAACAATTGTTGAAAATCCTCAAATTAATATGATTTAAATGATTAAAACCATAATATATGTAATTTTATTCTAATATCTAAGGACATTTGATGAAATTCTGATAATAATTGATCTTGAATAAAATTATTTTACAATATCTATTTTGTCTTAGTTCCATGAAATAAATTTTTTCAGTCATATAAATTAGTTTCAATAAAAATTCAAAGATAATAATTTCATCACACAAATTTAATGAACACACAAAAATTGAATATAAAATAGAAAAATATTAATAAACACACACATTTTTTAAAAAAAATAAAAAAGAAAAAATTCAAATTCCTAAACTATGAGGTCCCCCCCAAACCGAAATTATGAAATTTCATTGATTAACATATGTTAATTTAACAATTCATTATATTTTTAATTGAATCATAATAATCTTGAATGTGTTAAGAATATGTGTAAGCAAACATATTTATAGTGCAATATTGAGTTAAGCTCCTAAGTGTTTCCCACTAAAAACCTATGAGTAAAATAAAAAATTATTAATATATATATATATAATGAAGAAATAATTATATATATTTTTTAATCCCCCATACGGGTTCTAGGTTTTGACTTCCTCTATAAGGTATGTTCTAATTCGTTATCCCTAATCTGATGGTGGGTTATGTTTTGTTGCTGATTAACCAAAAAATAATCTTCTCTCCAAGAAGAACATGTTCACTCTTATTGAAGACCCCATTGATATATTATAATTAATACACCACAATGTGAATGTGAAATACATTCTTTGTAAGGTAGGTTAATAAATGAGTCCTCTTCATTCTTTACTTCCACTTATACACTACTTATGTTTTCTCTATTGATTTCACATGGTATGTTAGATCAATATAATAATAAAAGGGAATAAAATGTTGTAATTATATTTGAATAATATTAATTCATGAATAATAAATATAATATTAATCACATTTAATGTAGGTAGCATGTGTCTCATTTTTCTTATGGAAAACCACTTTTTTCTCCTCTTGAACTGCCTCCAATAAGTGTTCAAAGTGTGTCGAGATCTCTATATATTCTTCATCATGTGAATATTATTTTTCTCCCTCATCCACCAAGAAAATTTACATATTTATAGAATATGAAAATTTAATACATTTATAGGTGATACTAAATTTAGTTTATAAAAAATTATAAAATAAACAGTTCATTAAAATATCATCATCCTATGTTTGTTTGGCTTCAATATCTTCATTAGTTGAATGCAATTCTTGGATTTGAGTAGAAGTAGATAAAGGCAAGTAGTCAGTCTCCTCAATTTCTTTTTTCTCCTTCAAAAAATCATGTAATACAATAGGGTAATATTATTTGACCTTAGAAACATTATAAAATCATGGAAAGTAATAGGCGAACTCACTTAGTTCCCATGTCATCCCTTCAATGATTTTCTTGTTCATATCCTCCTTTAATATAGCTTTAAATTAATTGATTCCATACCCCCATTATTTGATTTCAAAAAATTACCCTATATTTATAACAATAATTTAAACAACATCCTCTATATAAAAAGGGGAGATATTAATTAGTTCACTCACTTTTGGGTAATTATTACGTGAATTATAGATTAAATCATTTGAAATCATCTTGTAAAAATATATTTTTGACTATTTTTATTTTTTTTGATAAGATTTAAATATTTATAATTTGATTATGGATCCACCTCCCCATAAATGGCACCAGTTTTGACACATTTCTAGTATAGAGCACAAAAAAGATATTTTTTACCTAATTCAACACAGTGGACGACTAGGGTTGTCTTACATGAGGATAATTCTCATTTTTTCACTCACATTATAAAATTCACCAAAACTGAATGTTTTTTAATTATTTTATGAAAACAATGTTTTTTTATGAAAATAAATAAATTTTATAAATAATAAAATAGTATAATTCATTTCTAAATAACTATAGAATGATAAAAAATAGAATTAGAGAAGAATGGATGTTCTCCCAGGAGAACTCCAAGAGTGATCCTTCATTATCTATTTATTGGTTTCAAAATTACTCAATGAACATGTGCAATATTATACACTAAAATCATCTTCTACATATATTTGTGAATATATAGTGCACTAAGTGCTCATCACAAGACCACACATCCACCAAAGAGATCGAGGGAAATTATTATATAAAAGGAATTTAAGCCTCTACTGGTATGTTGAGTCAAAAATATTCCTTACCAAAAATCATCTCGCATGAACCTTCTCTAAGAAAATGAAAAAATAAGCATGAATGTGTAATGAATTAGGTTTAAAAATACATTGATCCCATGGGACCATATTTGGGTTAGTTACACATAAACAAGAGTATTAGATATGATTGTGGTAAGAAGAGAAAGAGGAATAAGAAAATAATAATATTAAAGTTGAGATGAATAATAAGGGTGTGTGGAAGAAGATAAAAAAACCATTAATTAATTAGATTATATTTAAAAAAACTAAATTACAATTACATTTGAAATAAAAATAAAGTAAAAAATTATATAAGAGAAATTTTTTCCCCAACTTCCAATCAAGAATTTATTAAAAGAAATATTTATCCAATTTTGAAAAACATATCATCCAACCACATCAAAGTTCATTCTTATAGGATGCTAAAAATTGAATTTTATATCCAGTTTTAAAATTTTATAGTAATTGGATCTATATAATAAGAGTTGTATATGAATTAATGAGCCTATATTGTTTGGGAAGATTCATTCCCTAATATTCCATCAATATTTATCATTAAATTACAACTTCCATGGGAGAATAATTTCATGAAATTTAAAGTATAAATGCATATTTAAGTCATAATCCACATACAATCAGAATCCCCTCAACTAGAGATGATAACTCAAGAATTAAAAAATAGTGAACCAAACCATCCCCAATCTATATGATGATTACCAATACAATTTTATGGTAATTGATGATAATGGGGATGATGAATGCATTATACAACTAAGAGGAAGTGCGAGAGAGGGAAATAAAATAAAGGATAAAATTTATCATCCAAAATTTGATATCTAAAATTTTTCTCCATTTTTGGTACACTATTTGGTCTAATCGCCTCAAGGGTCCCACATATAGGAAGATATTAATATTTTTATATATCCCATATCAAAATTTCACATTATACGGATCTGTAAAATTGGAGTTATGGAAGAATTAATGACTCAATTATTTTCAAGTTGATAAATCCCCAAACATTCCATAGATATTGAGAATTAAATTTCATACATAATGAGTGCATAAATCCATAATATTTAATTTAAAAATTCACAATCATTTATTATTCCATATACAACTATAATCACGTTAATTAGAGTTGTGTATCCTATGTTATTCCTCATTTACATAGGTGGATCCCACTATGTGTTCAGATTTTTTTAATCATGATTTATTTTTTGGGGCATTTAGATGTTCTAACTAGCTCATGTTCTATAAGGGTATATCTTATGCCACAAATAAAGGAATAATAAAAAAACCATATCAATTTCAATTTTTTTTTAAAAAGTTATTATTGAAATACAAAAGATACTAAATACTATTAAATTTCTAGAATTAAGAAATTTTAACATTTAATCCCAAAAGACACCATAAATACTATTTCTATTAAGAGAACACAAAATTATAAAATTTTAGGATTAAATAATTTAAAAACATATACAAAATCTAGAAATAATATCTATATCCACCAAATGAATAAATTCTTCATCATTTAAAATTTTTTCTAAATTTAATTGTATTAATTGAGCTTGATGATAAACTATTCTCTAATTATTTTGCATAATATTTAATTATTAGGGGACAATACCCTATGAAATTAAGGGGAGTAAAAATATAGAGCATTTATAACTTCATTATTCACATAGATATAAAACCAACCACATATAGGTTATCTAGATCATAATGAATTATTAGATGGATGTTTTATGGAGTATCATCCATGCAAAGAAGTAAAGGTTGTTAATTGAATGTGTCTCATGAAATTTTAATATATTACTTAAAAATAAAAAAATTAATGATTTTAAATTATTTAAAATAATAAACAACCAAAAATTACAATATTTTTTTCTTTCTTAATTTAGTTCTAGTATAGTTTATGATTAATTCAGGTTTAAATTTAACTTAGTTAATTTAATTTATTCCCAATTATTATTCCAAATAAATAATTATCAATGCTTAAATAATTTCTCTAAAGATATCATCAGGATTTTATGATCTTCTAATGATAATCCCCACAATTTATACTACTCTATGCGTTTGTTTTTATTATAGTTTGTGTTTAAAATAAATTCATATCATTGATTTCCTGGTATAATAATGATGTTGTTGATCCACATAATCAAAACACTTTATTATTAGTGATGGTTTATCTCTTAATTATCTTTCAATAATATAAATTATAGATTTGGTATGGTTACATGTAATACCACCTTATATTTTGTCTGATTGAGAATTATTTTTTGGCATGATGTTCTCGAATATCCTTGAGTAATCTATAAATTCATAGTTGTGTTTTAGAAAAAACATATCATCCTCAAAAAATGATATATATGAGAAAAAACAAACCTTGGAGGGTATTTTCAGTTATCGTCTTATATATTTCAAAGGTTTTTAGGATCCACCCATTCTTCCAATTAATTTTTGTTACATCAATAGATTTCAATAAATAATTCATTATGATATTTATGAATACATATATGGAAAGAACTGTATAACACCAATGTACGTGGATGAATTTGTGGAATGAAATCTATTGGGACCTATGATAGTAGAGAAAATAGAATAGCATGGTCCAACTAATCATCATCACATTTAGGCATTTTAGAGTCAATGTAAAATTTATATTAGTAATATTTGGTGAAATATGGAAATCAAATTTCTTGAGAAGGTATGAATAATAATTTTTTCATTAATGAAGTTTACTAGATTTGGAATAATGTAAATGAAATCCCAAGGTATATTGGCCTCTTCTCGATTCTTCATTGATTAAGGATGGTAAAAAATTTCTTGGTACTACCATCAAACCCTTCTCAAGTTCAGGATGTGTTCTTTCTATATATGGGAAAATACATAGCTAATCCATCCCATGTACCAAAAATGATGTGGTATCATTGAAGACTAAATTTATTATGATGAAAAACTGGTATATATCTTGGATCTTAGAGGTATTGTTTAATGGAATAAGTAAATTCAGTGGGTCAAATTGCTTTGGAGGAATCTGAACTATAAAGAAGCCTCTTTATAAACCAATGATGATATGAAATAGTAATATAATCAATTTTGTGGATAATGTGATGAGATTTAATGGTATGAATTCATTTTATCAATGTAAAATTTAACACTCTGTTAATTAATAAAATACTTATTTATGTAATTTAAGTTTTACCTATAGCATGTGATACTACCATCTCTGAGTCTAAGTGAACTATCATTTTGTAATCCATTCTATATAAATCATTATTCTTTTTTGAAATTAATAAACATAATCATATTTTGTAAAATAGTATGTAAGAAATATTTAGATACATAAAATATATTGATATATATATGTACATAAATGTTACTTAAACCACTATATACCTTAAAACTATATT
Source organism: Viscum album (assembly GCA_963277665.1). Taxonomy (NCBI): domain Eukaryota; kingdom Viridiplantae; phylum Streptophyta; class Magnoliopsida; order Santalales; family Viscaceae; genus Viscum; species Viscum album. The sequence goes on from OY728139.1 coordinate 1,179,314,861, forward strand.
TTCTCCTAAATAATGGCTTTCATTTCATTTGGTGGAAAAATAATAAAATTAATTACTTCCAATTATAGTTATAGTATCTATAAAATTTAAATATTTTTGGATTTAATCTAGAAATAATTATGTTCCAATTAAATTATTATAATTTTAAAGTGATGTATTTTTCAATGAATAGATAAAAATACTAAATTGTATTTAACATATCCATATCAGTTAAATAATTTAAAATTTTTTATATTCAGTACAAATTTTGTTAATATAAAACATGTTTATTTATGTTATGTATAATCCAATTTAGTTAATTATAAATACTTTTATGAAGTATTTTTAACAAAATTTATTTATACTTAAGAAAACATGTTTTTTAGAAAACTTAGTATTGTCCCATTTTATGGGTTTAATTTAAATTAAATTTAACAACATTATGATATTGATATTGATAAAATAAAATATATATTTATAATAAGATTATTCACTATTTTTCATGATTTTACTTTTATTTTTCTTTATGATGGAATAATATTGTATAAAAAATTTGATACCACAGTAAAGGTGAAAACCGAGTTACAGGGGGTTAAAACTAGAGATAAGGTTGTTATGTCAATTAAAAGTTTAAAAATATATTTTAGATTGTATATTTCATCCTCATAATATCACAAAAATGAATATATTGACCTTTTTTAAATTTTCGATGACTATGACATTATTATTTTTTATTCTTTTATGAAATTACCTGTATGTACTCTCCCCCAATATAAAATGAATAATATCCTTTCTCTTCATGAGAAATCATTGATCCATCTAACTCGGCCTACAACTACCCAATTATATTGTCAAATTATATACTCCTAAATTATTGGTTATTTTCTTTGGAAAATACCATTCAAGAATCTTTAATAATTTATCCCATGAAGATCAACCTAGGGAGATAAAGTTGTCATACCCAAACTCTTTCAAATTATTTCATCAATTATAACCTATTAATTAATGTTTTCACCACAAAATAACGATTATATTATACTCAATATAATGAAATGTTTTATTTATTATGAAACCACAAGTAGTCACCATATTTTCCATCAAATTGGAAGTGAAATTATCGGTCATGAATACATGTGGAATACCAACTCCACATAGCAATGTAATTCATTTTCCAACACCAATATTTATGGATGATAATTATGATGGGTTTAATTTTTAATATTAATTTTATGATGTAATTATATTTTTGGGATTATAATATCATATCAACCTTTTTATCTTTCAATCCATAGGAAATCGATAACGTCGCTCAAGAGTACAAGTGGACTACCACCTCAACAAAGCAATGTGATTATATTTCCATTTACTCTTTACATGGATGGTAATAATGATATATCTAATAAATATATATTATATATTATATTATAGTGATTATATAAAGTTGAATTATTATTTTTATATATTTTTTTCAATATATCAAAATGTGAAAAAAAACATTCATGTGTACAGACAACTATTATTTTCCATGAATCATATAAATATTTTTTATATATTTAATATTTTATTCAACTCATATATATATATATAATTAATATATATGTTATTATTATCATTATTAACATTTTATACATGATTAAACTATGATCAAAATAAATCTACTAGAACTACCAAGTAAAATTTTTAATGAAAAATAAAAATGTGATTAACCAAAAATGACACTTTTTAATAAAGAATTGATAATAAATTAGTGTTGAGATGTTATAAGTGTGACATATATGATATTATAAGTTTGTATCTAAGTATATAATATAGTTTTAATAATGTAATATTTTTATAAATGATCATATATTACTATAAAATAATTTAAAACTCAAGGTAATGGATTTATGGAACAAAATCATAATTTTGTGAAATTATTTATAAATAATTTTTATGATTATATAATATAAATATAATAAATAACATTAATTTTAATATCCTATAATTGTATCTAGAATTTAAATGTTTCCATTAATTTTTCACCTCTTTATGTACTCATGATACAGATATAATGTTTCTATGGAAAGATGACTTTGATTCTATTTTTGGTCAAAATTAATTTTTTATTTTTATAGTGTTATTCTAGAAATTTTTTCAAGAAATTTTTTTAATATCCTTATATTATTGTTTAATTTAATTATTATCAATGATTTAATTTTTTTTTAAAAATTATTTATGTGGAATCAACTAATTTTTTTCAAAACAAGATACATTAAACATTTTACTAAAATTGTGGAGTCAGTCTTTATATAAATAAACATTCAATGAATAAAGATTCCAAAATTCAAGGTAGATAAATATTTCAAATATTTTTATATAACTTTCCATTTTTATTTTCAAATAATAAATTTTTTATAATCTTTTAAAAATGTTATTATTTTAATTATTTTATCTGAAATTGAAAAGTGTATTTTCCTTATGAAATATTCCTATATATTTTGATGGAATTTATATCTATGTTGAAATAATTTAATGTTACATATATTTTATGATATATATATTCCAATTATATCATACCTAGTATTTATATATATGGGTTTTTATTTGATTATGAGTTGATTATGATACCCATTTATTTTTTACAGGATATGCTATAACGTAATGTTGATATGTTTATGAATCCAATTTATTTTAAACATATTATTTTATGTAATGTATTTTTCTGATATTTTGGCCCACATGTGTATGGTTTTCATTATGTAATGTGTGAGAATATATATTTATATATATATATCCCAATTATGAAATTGTTAATGATTTATATCTCAGGACATGCTAAGGACTAGAATGGGGAGTGAACGCAGTTCAGTAAGGGAATCTGTAAACTATGATAGTCTTGGGAATACTCATTGATTATAGATATGATGTAATTAGGAGTTACCCCAATCCTCTATGATATTATTGTATGTGATCCATGAATAAGGATATTATTTCCTATGCTTATGTGTATTCCAAAACCATATGTTTTGTGAGGATGTTATTTTTTCATGGCTCATGTTCTTTGTTTCCCTTGTGAGTAATATCTTATGAACTACCATGCATAATTTCATCACTATATATTATGATATATGATATGATTGTAATGGTTTTTTGAGGTTACTCTAAGGTTATCACACCACTGTACTCGGGTTTTGTTTATGTGAAAATTGATATCTCCCTTGCATACCCTTTATTAACATATTAGTTATCCCTTTCATATATTTATATTCCTCATGTTATGGAAATAGTTTTTATATATGATAGGTCTTTCAATGGTTATACATATAAATAATGATGTTGTAGATGATGTTGTACTCATATGAGTGAGTTTTATATACATCTGGTTTTCAATGAAACTAAACCACTATGTTTTGGGCCTTGATTATTATGTTATTTAATGAGAATTTAGTTAGTAATATGTAATATATATATGAAATTATTTTCTTATATATTTTTTATAATATTATCTATTTGAAAATAATTGAATATGGTTAATATATAAAATTACTCACCATCATATCCCTGGTTAAAAAAAATTCCATATCATGGTTTTAATTGAAATTAAAGATCTCAACTAACACGTCCCATAATTTGGTTTCCCAATTCCCATTGATAATTCATTATTGAATGAAACTAATATTAATCAAGACATTTTCATCATGGATGGATATTTGGGATACATAAAAATTAGAAATGAACTTGATGATAAAATTCCACCACATTCAGAGTAACAACCTTATAGTGATCACTAGGAACATTTCATTTAAATTATAATTCCATATCAAAATAGAATTGTCTCTATTATTTCAATAGAATAATTATTTATGTCAATACTAGATATTAAAAAGTACAAAAAAAATTACAATGTATTATTCATTTTATTCTAGAAATTATAAAACTTCCTGAAACACCAAGATAACAACTTGGTCTCTGATTATTTATTTCAAAACAATATTCTCAATCATCCTTTGTTAATTTTATTTTTTGTCACAATGTGGGGTCACTTATAATAGTTTTAGATTCCTTTTATACCCAATACAAAATAATGGGCAATGCATTAATATCATTTCTAGAAGAAAATTATTCTAACGAAAGCACACCATTAGTAACTGATTTTCATAATAAATAATTCATATCTACTCGACATTATCACCAATAATGGTAATTACATTATAATATTTCTTCCAGAATCAGAATAGTAAATAAAATATAAGATCATAATCACAATATTGTCAGTTTTGTAGTCATCCATATATTCCAGCCAAGGTGTTCATTCCATATTTCTTGATTTTATAAGAAATATAAATCTATTATGATGTACAATACTAATACCTCATTGATAGATTTGAATTAGCACATGAAATTCTTATAAAACACCACAAAATCAATTTTGATTCAGATTTGTTAATTGAGAACATTTTCCAAGACTATGTGATTAAAAAGGAATAACTCATTCCCATACATGACTACATAAAAGTGTGGATGGAGTAATTAATATAATGACCCATACTTTACAAACATTGTTAATAAATCAAAATTTATGTACAGTTATTACAACATATAACAAAACCATGAAAAGACCGTATAGGTATAGTGTCTTTAGAAATTGGGAAACATAAACAACTGGTTCATAAATCATCTATGTTTCTCCCATTTATTGCATCATATCTAGAGTCCCTTTTGGAATATTATACTTAATACCCTTAATTAATTCCTGCGGAAAATAAATCATACAAAAGGGTGAGCTCAAATGATCAGTAAGGGTAAACAAAAGAAATATCAATCATATAATATTCATAAGAACAAAACATTTGGAAAATCATAACCTGTAAAAGAGATCTTAATATCATGTCATGGGGTAAATCATAGTAAAGAAACGTAATCCCAAATAATCATTACTTAAAACATGAAACTTTGTTTCATACACACATAATTATAGAAAATCATTTCATATTAGTCAAAGCTCATTTCCAAGACCACCATGGGGGACAAAATCCATTACTGAACCGAGTTCACTCGTCATTCTAGTCATGTATCACTGAACCAGTTTAACTTGCAATTCCAGTCCTGTCTATCTCATGAGATATAAATCTTTACCCAATGAATTGGAGGGAGATATAGGTCCCACCCATATCATAATGTATCCATTCTTATGTGTGTCAGAAAATCATAAATCATACATCATAGCATAACCAATTCAATAGAAATGGGATTCATAAACATAATGCCATCATAACATAATCCATATAAGATAAAAGGACATAATAAAATTAATTCCATCATAAAACAAACAAATCAATGTAAAAAAATAGCGATTGAAACAGAACCCTATTTTATCTTATATGGAAAATAATTTTGATAAAACACTTGAACTCCATTCTTGAGGAAAATATCCTTTCTACATCAAAACCATTTTTCCTTTCTTAACATATCCTACAATTTTTAAACTAATATAATTTTATTAAAAATAATCATGAAAACTTGTAAAGGAATCTTCTTGTAATTAATGTTCTAAAAATCCATTCATGCCGTATAATTTAAAAAAACATTTTTCTCATACTTTGGCCGAAAAAGTCAAAAAGTACCTCGTACTAAAAACGAAAAAAGATTCCTTTAATATATCTTACTAAAAACTCACCAAAGGGTAAAATTGGATTTAAATATTTGTAGGAGGATAGAAATAATATTACATATTGAGGAAACATGGATGTGTATGATAAATATTCCCAAGTAATTTCTGAAGTATAAACAGTCTTGAATAAAAATGCCATTGCGAGATTTTTCCTTACGTTAGGTCTGATATTCTTTGTACGTGTCAAAACATCCTTTATAATGATTTAAATAATTTCTTTTACTTATTTCAGAATCATACTCATTGTTATGATATCATAAATTGTCAATTCTTAGCTTTTTATTAGTAATATTTCATAGCTACTTGTTATCCAGGTGTTTATTGCTTTATGTTCTAATGTGTGTTTTGCCAAATAAATTCTTATTAATCTTTTCAGGTTATAGATAACTCATTCCATAATGTTATTAGTATAATATATATCATATTTATACATTAAATTCATTTATATAATCATTATTCAATGAAGATCATGTAGAATGAGTCGCATCACATCGTGGAGACGGTAGGCCGTACGTATGCACGAGCGATGATATCATTCCCATGATCGTGGAATCATATTTATGTGTATGTATACTATTTAAGAATCAATATCAATTTAAAATAATCATATATAGTTATTATTTACACCACTATACCCATCAAAGTAAGGTGGTGGTGGAAAACAGATTACACCGCGGCGTGGAGACGGTATTCCGTACGTACGCACGCACGGTGATTTGGTTTTCGATAGGATGGATAGAAGGTGAAATAAGGTTGTTTCATATTTATAATAACTTCTCTACATATTATTGATACTGATGTTATTAATTTATAATGAAAAAACTAAAGAATAATATGTAGAAGAAGAAATAAATTTGAAAGAATTGGTAACGGATATTACCTCTTCTTTGACACGCCTCATTGAATCCTCCTCTTAGGGCACTAAGATTGGTCATTGAAGTAGAGAAAGACCTCTAGGATGTTTCTAGGGAAGTGTAGAATATATATTGGAATGGGATGGCTGAGCTTGAAGGATTAATGTGGTGTGAGGAGGAGAGGCAGGAGGTGCCCTTTTATAATGGAGGAGAGGGGCACCTTTGGAAAGTGTGAAAATATTATTTTATTATAAACATATCTTCAGTTTCAAAACGTCCAAAAATAATTAACGATAAATATAAAATGACTCATGGTTGAAATAAAATCATCCAATCATAATGGGACATGTTTTGGAAAATATTTTAATCATTATAATCTTATTTATTTAAATTATTTAATAATGAGGTAAATACTGCATCATTATTGTGTCATAAATATTTTAATTTATTTGATATCTAAAAATAATATAAATAATATCATCATGTTGGAAATATTTTTATCTTTAAATTGAATATTTATAGTAGAAAATATAATTTATATAACCCATTATAAAAATTAATTACTAAACAATTTTTGTTAATGTCAATTTTGTCTTTACATTAAATTAATTAATCCAAATTGTCATTTTCACTACCAAGAGGCACAATGGGGTCCCGATATCGACCCAAGGATGCCCATGGTCGGAAAATACTCATCCAGTAATGTTAGGTCAAGTTTAATGGTAATCTTGAATTATTATAATATTATTTTATGCTTGAATTACCCTATTTACCTTTAAACGCGGTAAATAAAAATTACCGTAGTTACTATTCATAATATTAAAAAAATGTAACCTATTAACATAATTTGGACCCACTGATTCCAAATATGGAATCCTTTTTTCAAAATTCAAAACATAGAATTTGCAGTAATTAATTTAAAATTAATCTTGTTGTTAAGCAAACGGGTTTTAAAAGTTAAAACATTGCCAAAGATTGAAATGTTTTTACCTATGAATTAAATCTAAAATTAATGATACTGACATAAATTATATTAAATGGTAAAAATATATTCTATTTATAATTTAAAAAATTTCAATTTTATAATTTAACCATATAAATTATTTCCATGAAAAAAGTTGTTTATAATTAAAATATAGCGTGTTTTTACTATTCATCAAAAAATGAAAGTTACAAGAATAATATGAAAATTTTATCCAAAGTAAATTTTTATTTCTTGATTCCAAATAAGAATTTTATTTTTGTCAAATTGATCTTATTAACTTGTCAGAAACTAGATTTAAATTGGCTGCGCCATCAACTGGCGGTAAAACTAAATTTTTTGAAAAATACTTCTTTTATCCGAAAAACTGATTTTGTTTTCATACCTCATTCTATAAAATGTGTAAGATTAATTATAATGTTATAAAATTTAAAATTCAGTTAATAATATTCATTACATCTAGTTTATAATATTATAAGAATATATCGTTGTATAGTGAAACTCGGTATTGCTTACTACACATGCTATCGATGAAGGTTACGATTACGTGTAAAGCAAACCAAACTAGTGTTGTGTGAAGTGAAATATTCCTTTTTGTATAAATTAATAAATAAAAAAATATTTATCATAAAATATCTGGGGGTTACATTCTACCCCACCCCCTTAAAAAGAATTTCTCCCTCAAAATTCATCACTTTGTAACAAACAAATGAGGATAAATCTCCCTCATCATATCCTCAAGACCCCATGTGTCTTCTTCTAGTTGGTGGTTCCTTAATAAACCTTTAAACAAGAGAGTGTTCTTGTTTCATAGAACTTTTTCTCTACGATCTATAATCTCTATCGGTTGTTCTTCATAAGAATGATCTTGCTCCAATGGTACAACACCTGAGCATAGTACATTTGAAGGATCAAGTATATACTTTCTCAAGAGAGATACATGGAACACATCATGAACTTGAGAGAGATTCGGTGGAAGTGCCCATCGGTAAGATACCTTCCCAACTCGATCCATTATTCTTAAAGAACCGATATACCTAGGGCTCATCTTTCCCTTCTTCCCAAATCCCATTACTCTCTTTAAGGGAGAAATTTTTAAGAACCCTTTGTCACCCACTTCAAACTCTAGGTCTTTTCTTTGGTTCTCGGGATAATGTTTTTGTCGACTCTGAGCTGCTCTTTTATGTTGCTGAATAGATCAGAATTTTTCTTCCATCTAAATCAACAAGATCAGGTCCTAATAGCTTTCTTTCCCCAACTTCATCCCAGCAAGTTGGACTTCTGCATTTCTTTCCATAGAGAGCTTCATAAGGAGCAATCTAAATTCTGGAGTGAAAGCTATTATTATTGGAAAGTTTAACCAAAGGTAGGTGTTTATCCCAACCACCGTTGAAATCCATAGAGAAAGCTCTTAACATGTCTTCTAGAGTTTGAATTTTTCTCTCAGACTGACCATCTGTTTGAGGATGATAAGCAGTGCTGAAACTCAACTCTTTATCTAGAGTATGCTGAAGACATCGCCAGAACATCGAGGTTGTAACACCCAGAGATTTTATGATAAATATTTTTTTGATTTCTTATGTTATATGCAAATGAATCTTTCACTGCAAAAAACACTATCTTGGCTTTTGTTACACGCAATCACAACCTTCCTCGATAGCGTGTGTAGTACGTAATACCGAGTTTCACTAAACAATGATATATTATTATAATATTATAAACTAGTTTTTATGAATATTATTAGATTAATTTTTAATTTTATAACATTATAATTCATATTACACATTTTTTAGAATGAGGTATGAAAACAAAATCTGTTTTTTGGATAAAAGAATTATTTTTCAAAAATTGCAGTTTTACCGCCTGTTGATGGCAAACACATTTTAAATCTAGTTTTTGACATGTTTATAAGTTGAATTTTACAAAATAAAATTTTTCATTGTAATCATGAAATTAAAATTTACTTTTGATATATTTTTCATATTATTCTGGTAACTTTCATATTTTGATTAATAGAAAAAACACGATATATTTTAATTAAAAACAACTTTTTTCATCCCAATAATTTATATGGTTAAATTTTAATATAGAATGGTTTTAAATTATAAATATAATATATTTTTGCCATTTAATATAATTTTTTTAGTAGCATTGATTTTACATTGAATTCATAGGTAAAAACATTTCAATCTTTGGCAATGTTTTAACTTTTAAAACCTATTTTCTTAACAACGGGATTAATTTTAAATTAATTAATGCAACTTCTGTGTTTTGAATTTTGAAAAATGGATTCCATATTTGGAATTAGTGGGTCCAAATTATCTTAATAGGTTAATTTTATTTTATTTTATATTATGAATAGTAACTACGGTAATTATTTTTACTGTGGTTAAAGAAAAATAGGGTCATTCAAGGTTAAATGAATATTATAATAATTCAAAATTACCTTAAAACTTTTCCTAACCTTATTGGATGAGTAGTGGCAGACCATGGGAATCCTTGGGTCGATTTTGGGACCCCATTGAGCCACTTGCTAGTGATAATGAAAATTTGGATTAATTAATTTAATGTAAAGAAAAAATTGACATTAACAAAAATCTTTTAGTATTTAATTTTTATAATGGGATATATAAAATATATTTTAGACTATAAATATTCAATGGAAATATAAAGATATTTCCTACATGATGAATGTTTTTTATAATTTTTAGACATCATATAAATTAAATTATTCATGACACAATAATGATGCAGTAATTACCTCATTACGAAATGATTTAAATAAATAAGATTAGAATGATTAGAATATTTTCCAAAACATGTCCAATTATGATTGGATGATTTTAATTCCAACATGAGTCATCGTATCTTCATCTTTAATGATTTTTGGATCATTTTAAACTTAAGATAAGTTTATAATAAAATAATATTTTCACACTTTCCAAAGGTGACCCTCTCCTCCCTTATAAATGGGCACCTCCTACCTCTCCTCCTCACACCACATTGAGACATCAATCTCTGACAAATCATTGCAATATATCTTATACACTTCCCTAGAAACATCCTACAGGTCCTGTTCTACTTCAAAGTCCAATCATAGTGCCCTAATAGGAGGTTTCAAAGAGGCGTGTCGAAGAAGAGGTAATATCTGTTACCAATTCATTAAAATTTATTTCTTCTTCTACATCATCTTCTTTAGTTGTTTTCATTATGAAGTAATAAAATCAGTATCAAAAATATAAATATATGTTATTATAAATATTAAACAACACTATTTATCCTTCTATCCATCCTATAGAAAACGAAATCACCGTGCGTGCATACGTACGGAATACCGTCTCCACGCTGTGGTGTAATCTGTTTTCCACCACCACCTTACTAGGATGGGTATAATGGTGTAATGAATAACTATATATGATTATTGTAAAGTGATACTGACTTTGAAATAGAATACATACACTTCAATACAATTACACGATCATGGAAACGATATCATCGCTCGTGCGTACGTACGGCCTACCGTCTCCACGACGTGATGCGACTTGTTCCACATGATCTTCATTGCATAGTGATTATATAAATGAATTTAATGAATAAATATGATATATATTACAATAATACCATTCTGTAAATGAGGTATCTATAACCTAAAAATAATAATAAGTATTTATTCGACCAAACACACATAAGAACATAAAGCAATAAGCACCTGAATAACAAGTAGTAATGAAAAATTACTAATAATAAGCAAAGAATATGACCATATATGATATAATAAAAATGAGTATGATTCTTGAATAAGTAAATTACATTATTTAGATCATTATACAGGAATTTTGGACACGTACAATGCATAGCATACCTAACTAAGGGAGAATCTTGCAATCTCATTTTTATCCGAGATTTTTTATACTTCATAAATTACTGGGGAATATTTATCATCCACATCCATGTTTCCTCTATATGTAATATTATTTCTATCCTAATACAATTTTTTAAATCTAATTTTCCCCTTCGGTGAGTTTTTAGTAAAAGATATATAAGGAATCATTTTTCGTTTTTAGTACGATGAACTTTTTGACTTTTTGGGCCAATTACGAGAAGAATGTTTTTTTAACTTATACGACAAGAATATATTTTTAGAAAATTATTTCCATGAAACTTCCTTTACATTTTTTCAATTTTATTTTTAATCAAATTATTTTCTTTTAATAATTTTAGTACATGTTAAGAAAGGAAAAATGTTTTTGAAGTAGAAAGGATATTTTCCTCAAGAATGGAGTTCAAGTGTTTTATCAAAGTTATTTTCCATCTAAGATAAAATATGGTTCTATTTATATCCCTATTCTTTTACATTGATTTGATTGTTTTATGATGGAAATAATTATATGATTTCCTTTTATCTTTATGGATTATGTTATGATTGCATGATGTTTAAGAATCCCATTTTTATTGCATGGGTTAGGATATGATGTATGATTTATGATTTGTTTGCACACATAAGAATGGTTTCATTATGAGACGGGTGGGACCTATATCTCCCTCCAATTAATTGGGTAAAGATTTATATCTCATGAGATAGACATGGTTGGAATGGAAAGTTAAACCGGTTCAGTGATACAGGACTGGAACGAGGAGTGAACTCGGTTGAGTAATGGACTATGTCCCCTATGATGGTCTTGGAAATGAGCCTTGACTAATCTGAAATGATTTTCTTTGATTCTATGTTTATGTCTCAATGTTTCATATTTTACGTTATGATTAATTTGGATTAATTTTCATTACTATGATTTATCCCATGACATTATATTATGATCTCTTTTTTAGGTTTAGATTTTCAAAATGTTTTGTTCTTTTGAATATGATATGATTGATATTTCTTTTGTTTACCCTTAATGAGCATTTGATCTAACCCTTGTGTATGTTTTCTTTTACCCAGGTCTGAATGAAGGGTATTAAGTAGAATATTTCAAATGGGACTCTAGATATGATGAAATAAATGGGAGACAACATAGATGATTTATGAACCAGTTGTTTATGTTTCCCAGTTTCTAAAGACACTATACATATACAGTCCTTTCATGGTTTTGTTATATGATGTAATAAGTGTACATAAATTTAGATGTATTAACAATGTATGTAAAGTATGGGTTATTATAGTTGGTATTAGTGGAAAGGTATAATCTACCTTTGGAAACTAGGATGTGAAAGCCCTAGTAAGAACCCTAAAGATATTTCTAAGCATAAAACACAATATTAGTGTTTTAGAAATGGCCACGAACAACCTATGATAAGACCTTTAGTGTGAAATCTTATTCTTTATAATGTGGTTTTCCTATAATAATAAGTGTTTCTCACACTATTATTCTTGGTTTTAGTCAATGGCTGGAACCCTATGGAACCATGTTAATGCGGAATGTGACGGGAAATGCAATGATTGTCCCCCTAAGCAAGAAAACGTTATGGGAGCTGGAATGAAAAATCCTGTAGCCATGATCACATAACTTTATCAAGCTATGAACCATGTAAGACTTCCAAATGAGAAAAGGATGGAGAAAAATTCTGTTGAATCCTTCATGAGGCACCATCCACCTTCATTAAGTGGGTCTTCTGATCCATTAGTGCCTAAACAATGTATTAGTACCACTAAAAAGATATTTTCAGTTCTAAAATGTTCTGAACATGAAAAATACATCTTAGAAGTATATCTTTTGGAAGGTGAAGATGATCAATGGTGGAATCTTATTAAGAATAAAAGGAAAATGGATGAAATTGAGTCCATGGAATAGGATATGTTCAAGAACATATTTTTCAATAAGTATTTCCCTCGTATTCTTAGAACAAAGATGGAGAAGGAGTTTCTTGAACTAATGAAAAAGGATGATGAATCTGTTGCTATCTACAAAGAAAATTTTACTAGGCGTTCAAGGTACGCTTCTGGTATTATTATCCAACCTAAGAGTAAGATCGATCGATTCTTTAGAGGCTTATAACCAAGTCTTCTAAGGGAATTATCCATAAGGGACTTCAATAGATACGAGGAAATATTTCGATGTGCTCTCAAGGTTGAGATGGAGATTGGAGTAACCCATCAGTCAGATGGGTTTAATAAGAAGAGGAAAATGGAATTCAAAGGGAAATATATAGACCACATTGAAAAGAAGATGAGTTTTCCTTTATGCTCAAATTATGGAAAGAAACATGGAGGGAATTTCCTTAAAGGGACAAGAAATTTTTTTAAGTGTGGAAAAGAATGTCATCGGGCAATTGAATGTAGAAATAATGGGAAGAAGATATCTACTAATGCGAACAAATAAAGGGATACACAGAATGCACCTCCAACACTTCAATGTTTCATGTGCAATAAAATGGGGAATTAGGCTAATCAATGCCCTAATCCAAGGGTTGTTGATGATGATCGATGTCAAAAAAACTCATAAGGCTAAAGAAAAAGGAAATTCACATGCAATTACTATCAGCGATGTGGAGTATGATAATGAAGTGGGGAAAGGTACACTTATCATCTACTCTAAATTAGCAAATGGTTTATTTGATTCTGGATCCACCCACTCTTTTATTTCTAATGAATTTTCTAAGGGTATTGCGATATTACCTCAACAATTAGATATTGAGTAAGCTGTGACAACTCTTAATGACACAACGGTCGCATCAAATGTTTACAATTATTCTCTGATTGACGTTTGTGGGAATGTGATTCCTGACAATCTTGTGATCCTTCCTATAGTGGAATTTGATGTGATTCTTGGCCTGGATTGGCTTTCTTTATACGGGGCTCATATCGATTTCCAAAGAAGGGAATTCACATTTCATATTCCCGATCAATCTATGATCACCTATCGATGAAAGGATGAATATAACATATCAGTGGAAATTTCATCCATCTTATGGGTCTTGATTCCAATAAATGAAGGTTATTTATCTCAAATGGTTGGATAGAAACTCATGATTAAGAATATTCCCATTGTACGGGAGTTTGATGATGTCTTTCTAGAGGAACTGCCGGGTCTTCCACAAAATCATGAAGTTGAGAGTTTTTAATAGAACTCACTACCACAAAAACAGTTTTCCCAGTTCCCCCCTTTATCATAACTAACAAAAAAGCACTGATAAAGGGGGTACCTTAATCAGTTCTCAAAAAATAAATGATAAACGGTGCCTTTATCAGTGCTAAAAAAATAGCGGATAAAAGTACCCTTTATCAGTGCTTTTTTAGCACTCATAAAGCCCCCCCCTATTAGGCCTGATAAAGGGACCCCCTTTATCAGCGCTTGTTTAGTAGTGCTGATAAAGGGTAAATTCAAATAAAAATAGAAAAATATATTAATATATTAATATATAAATATATTTATACTGATATAAATATAATATATAATTTCTAAATATATTTTAGATAAGTATAAATGTACATTTACACTTATTATACATAATATATAAGATATTTAGTGAAAATGTCTTCTTAAATAATTTAAAAAATATTTTTAATTAATAAATTGCTAATTATTATGGAGCATTAGTCATTTAATAAAAGTTTGAAGACTAAAAAAATTAAAAAAATTAAAAAAAGATCCAAAATATGTTGAAAACGCAACTCAAACTTAAAACTGCCATAACTTTTAATTCGGGTGTCCGTTTGAGCTCTAACACATATCAAATCGAAGCTTGCGATGAGTTCTATGTCTCTGTGTTCCAAGATACCATAGTAGAAGTGTTTTTAGGCCAAAATAGGCCTATAAGGCCTCCAAAACTGAGTTTTTAGTCGGGGTACCCCGATTTTTATAACATTTTGTGGATATTCAGCCCCGTTTAAGGTGGTATTACTGACTTTTTTTAGTGGGGACTGAATTTATTCCAAGGTATTAAATTCATCTTGATATTATGTATTTGAAATTTTATCGTTTTTTATAATTCACTGCTATTTATAATCAAATATATAAAAATATATACATATTTTTTAAATATTCACACATAAAAATTAATTATAAATATAAATAATAAAATATAATTACATATAAAATATATTTGATTTATCAAAATAATAACTAATATCCATTTTATTTAAAATACAAATATATGAATATTTATATACTTATATATTAATGTAAATATATATATATATATATATATTAATCTAGCTATATATATATATATTAATATAACTACATATATAATAATAATACTATATATATATATATATATTAATATCACTATAAATATATATATTCATATAACTATATATATATATTAATATAAATATATATTACTATACGAATAAATTTAACTAAATATATAAATATACATAAATAGAGATATATATTAATATAACTATATATAGATATATTAATATAACTATATATATATTCATATAAATATATATTACAATACGAATAAATATAACTATATATATATTAATATAACTATATATATATTAATATAACTATATATATATATATTAATATAAATATATATTACTATACAAATAAATATAACTATATATATATATAAATAGAGATATCATGAAATAGAAAACAAATCAAAATGGAGTTGTGGTAAGGAATTAGACGCGCAGGGGGGAGTTCTCGAGTTCAAAACCTACTGGAGGCAGAGGCGCGTTCATGGGGGTGGATGTGGGGGGTAGCACTGATAAAGGGTGGAGGGGGTGTGTGCGGGGTGCTGGAGGGGGTGGAAATCACTATTAAAAGTGGGGATCAAATGCTATATAAGCACCCTCAAATTGGCATGTTTTTTTAAAAAAAATTGTATGTTTTTTGTAATTTGTTTTAATTTTTTTTAATTTCTTAACTTTTATACGGGCTTTTTTAAAAGTGATGATAAAAGGGTCCTTTATCAGCACTACAACAAAAGCTCTGATAAAGGAAGCGCTGATATAGGACCCCTTTATCAGTGTTAAAAAAAAGCGCTGATAAAGGGGTACTTTTATCAGCGCTTTTTTATGAACTCATAAATGGGGTCTTTATCAGTTCTTTTTTTAGCCCTGATAACGGGGACCCCCTTTATCTTCTCTAGCTTTAACAGCAATTTTCTAGTGCTGTTAAAGTCCATTTTAGCGCTGATAAAGGGCGTATTTGCAGTAGTGGCTCATACCGGTTGTTGTGCCCATTTCAAAGACACTTTATAGAATGGCCCCAATTGAGTTGCAGGAATTGAAGAAGCAACTCCAATAGAATCTTGATAAAGGATTCATATTCCTTAGTGCGTCACCTTGGGGAGGACATGTTCTATTTGTTAAGAAAAAATGGATCAATGCAACTCTGCATTGATTATCGAGAACATAACAAGATCACAATGAAGAACAAATATCCTCTCCCACGCACTGATGACTTATTTGATCAACTTCACGGAGTTCAATACTTTTCCAAGATTGATCTTCATTCAGGGTATCATCAATTAATGTTTAAAAGGGAGGATATACCAAATATGGCATTCCGTACAAGGTATAGACACTGTTAATTTATAGTGATGTCATTCGGTCTTACTAATGACCCTGCTATTTTCATGGCTCTAATGAATAGAGTCTTTAGAGACTATATTGATTAGTCTGTGGTAGTCTTTATAGAAGATATTCTAGTCTATTCAAATAGAAAGGAAGAACATGAAGATCACTTATGAATTGTATTGAAGACCCTGAGAAAGGATAATATTTATGCCATATTTTCTAAGTGTGAATTTTGGCTTCAAAAAGATGCATTTTTGGGTCACATAATCTCAAAATAGGGGATATCTGTGGATCCAGCAAAAACATAGGTTATCGAAATATAGTCGAGACCAACCACAATAACTGAGATCTGAATTTTTCTTGGTTTGGATGGATATTATCGATGTTTTGTGAAATTTTTTTCATGATTATCTAATCCACTCACCAGGTTGAGTCAAAAAGGGGTTATGTTCGTGTGGGCAGAGGAGTGTGAAGAGAATTTCAAGGAGTTGAAAAGAAGGTTATGCAGTGCACTTGTGCTCACACTGCCTTGTAGTGGAGAAAGGTTTGTGATCTATAATGATGCGTCAAATAAGGGATTGAGGTGTGTTCTCGTGAAAAATGATATGGTGATAGCTTATGCCTCATGATGGTTGAAAATACATGTTCAAAATTACCCAACTCATGATTTGTTGTTAGCTGTGGTAATCTTTGCATTAAATATTTGGAGGCATTATCTTTATGGTGAAAGGTGTGATATTTATACTGATCATAAAAGTTTAAAGTATATTTTCACACAAAAGGAGCTGAATATGTGCCAAAGAAGATGGTTGGAGTGGATTAAGGATTACGACTGCTCAATTAATTATCACCTTGGGAAAGCAAACAAGGTGGAAGATGCATTAAGTCGACAAGACCATGCTAGCTTATCCATGATCAGGATCACAAAATATCCAATATTTATGGATTTACAAAGGTTGGATCTTGAAATTATAAAGGAAAGGGAAAAATATTATCTTTCTCAAATTAATGTTTAACTATATATACATGTGAAGATTAAAGTGGAACAAAAAAGAAGATATTCAGTTATAAAAGAAGGTGAGATATGTTCCTGAATTAAACCTTGATTGTGTTGGGATAATAAGGGTTATGAATCGGGTTTGTGTTCCTCCCATCCCAGAATTAAATAAGGAGATACTAGATGATGCTCATAGTTCTTCATTATCTATTGATCCTAGAAGCAAAAAGATGTATAGGGACCTGAAACAGTACTTCTAGTGGGAAGGCATAAAAAGAGATGTTGTAGAATATGTCTCTCGATGCTTCGTTTGTCAGTAAGTTAAAGCTGAGAGATAGAAGTCTAAAGGGATGGGGCAACCATTACCCATACCATAATTGAAATGGGAAAACATCCCTATGGAAATTGTCACTGGACTTCCTAAAACATCCAAAGGCAATAATGCTATCTGGGTTATAGTTGATCATCTTACGAAGTCAGTACACTTTATTGCTATTAGGGAAGATTTCTCTCTAGATCAGCTTGCTAGGATATATGTAAAGGATGTGGTAAGATTGCATGGAGTACCACTTTCCATTATATCTGATCGGGATCCGAGGTTTACCTCAAAGTTCTGGTGAAGTCTTTATCATAATCTAGATAAAGAGTTGAGTTTCAGCACTTTTTATCATCCTCAAACAGACGGTCAGCCTGAGAGAACAATTAAAACACTAGAAAACATGTTAAGAGCTTCTTCTATTGATTTCAAAGGTGGTTGGGATCAACACGTACCTTTGGTGGAATTTTCCTATAATAATATCTTTCACTCCAGTATTTAGATGGCTCTTTATGAAGATCTTTATGGAATAAAATTCATAACTCCAACTTGTTGGGATGAAGTTGGGGAAATAAAGCTATTAGGACCTGATCTTGTTGATGAGATGGCAGAAAAAGTCTGATCTATTCAACAACACATAAGATCACCTCAGAGTCAACAAAAAAGTAATGTCAACAACCAATGAAAAGACCGAGAATTTGAAGTGGGTGACAAAGTGTTCTTAAGAATATCTCCCTGGAAGTGAGTAATGAGATTTGGGAAGAAGGGAAAGCTGAGCCCTAGGTATATCGGTCCTTTCAAAATACTAGATCATGTTAGGAAGGTAGATTACCGATTGGAACTTCCACTGAATCTCTCTGAAGTTAATGATGTGTTCCATGTATCTCTCCTGAGAAAGTACATACCTGATCATTCACATGTACTAATCTCAGAAGTTGTACCACTGGAGCAAGATCTTTCTTATTAAGAACAGCCGATAGATATCCAAGATCGTAGAAAAAAAGTTTTAAGAAACAATATCACTCACTTGGTTAATGTTTTGTGGAGGAACCACCAAGTAGAAGAAGCTACATGGGAACTTGAGGATATTATGAGTGAGAGGTATCCTCATTTGTTTGTTACGAAGCAATGAATTTCGAGGGAGAAATTCTTTTTAAGGGGGGTAGAATGTAACAACCAGAGATTTTATGAGAAATATTTTTTTTATATCTTATGTTATATGAGTTCAATTTTACAAAATAAAATTCTTCTTTCGAATCAGGAAATATAAATTTACTTTGGATAAATATTTCATATTATTCTGGTAACATTCATATGTTGATGAATAGTAAAAACACGCTATATTTTAATTAAAAAAACTTTTTTCATCGCAATAATTTATATGGTTAAATTATAATATTGAATTATTTTTAAGTATAAATAGAATATATTTTTAACATTTAAAATAATGTATGTCAGTAGCATTAATTTTACATTGAATTAATATGTAAAAAAATTTCAATCTTTGGCAATGTTTTAACTTTTAAAACCCATTTTCTTAACAACGAGATTAATTTTAAATTAATTTATGAAACTTCTGTATTTTGAATTTTGAAAAATGGATTCCATATTTTGAATCCGTGGGTCCAAATTATGTTAATAGGTTACTTATTTTTTTCATATTATGAATAGTAACTATGATAATTTTTATTTACTGCAGTTAAATGTAAATTGGGTAATTCAAGGTTAAAAGAATATTATAATAATTCAAAATTACCTTGACATCTGTCTTAACCTAATTGGATGAGTAGTGGCCAACCATTGGCATCCTTGGGTCGATTTTGGGACCCCATTTAGCCACTTGGTAGTGATAATGACAATTTGGATTAATTAATTAAATGTAACGACAAAATTGACATTAACAAAAGTCTTTTAGTAATGAATTTTTTTAAAGGAAATATAAATTATTTTCTCAACTATAAATATTCAATGTAATTATAAATAGATTTCCTACATGATGATATTTTTTTATAATTTTTTGACATCAAAAAAATAAATTATATATGGCACAATAATGATGCAATATTTACCTCATTACTAAATGATTTAAATAAATAAAATTATAATTATAAAATATTTCCCAAAAAATGTCCAATTCATATTGGATGATTTTATTTCAACCATGAGTCATCTTATCTTTATATTTAATGATTTTTGGACCTTTTGAAACCGAAGATAAATTTATAATAAAATAACATTTTCACACTTTCCAAAGGTTCCCCTCTCCTCCCTTATAAAAGGGCTCCTCCTCCCTCTCCTCCTCACACCACATTGAGAATTCAGGCTCAGAAAAACCCTTAAAATATATCTTTCCCACTTACCTAGAAACATCCTAGAGGTCATGGTCAAATTCAAAGACCAATCTTAGTTCCTTAAGAGGAGGTATCAAAGAGGCGTGTCGAAGAAGAGGTAATATCTGTTACCAATTCTTTCAAATTTATTTCTTCTTCTAATTATTCTTATTTAGTTTTATCCTTATTAAGTAATAACATCAGAATCACTCATATACTAATATGTTATTATAAATATTAAACAACCCTATTTCACCTTCAATCCATCCAACGGAAAACGAAATCACCGCGCATGCGTAGGTATTGAATACCGTCTCCACACCGTGGTGTAATCTGTTTTCCACCACCACCTTACTTGGATGGGTATAATGGTGTAAATAATAACTATATATGATTATTGTAAAGTGATATTGATTCTTAAGTAGTATAAATACATTTCAATACAACTTCACGATCATGGGAATGATATCATCACTCGTGCATATGTACGACCTACCATCTCCACGATGTGATGTGACTCGTTCTACATGATCATAATTGCATAATGATTATACAAATTAATTTAATGAATAAATATTATATATATTACACTAATAAAATTATGGAAATGAGTTATCTATAACCTAAAAAGAAGAATAATAATTTATTCGACAAAATGCACATAAGAACATAAAGCAATAAACACCCGAATAACAAGTATCAATGAAATATTTCTAATAAGAAGCTAATAATATGACCATATATGATATCATAACAATTAGTATGATTCTTTAATAAGTTAATGACATTATTTAAACCATTATAAAGGAGTTTTGGACACGTACAAGGCATATCAGACCTAATGTAAGGGAAAATATCACAATCTCATTTTTATCCGAGATTGTTTATACTTCAGAAATTAATAGGTAATATTTATCATCCACATCCATGTTTCCTCAATATGTAATATTATTTCTATCCTTTTACAATTTTTTAAATCCAATTTTACCTTTCAGTGAGTTTTTAGTAAAAGATATGAAAGGAATATTTTGTCGTTTTTAGTACGAGGTACTTTTTGACTTTTCCAGCCAAAGTACTAGAAGAATGTTTTTTAACTTATACAGAATGAATGGATTATTAGAACATTATTTCCAAGAAGATTCTTTTACAAGATTTCATGTTTATTTTTAATAAAATTTTTTTAGATTAAAAATTGTAGGACATGTTTAGAAAGGAAAAATGTTTTTGAAGTAAAAAAAGATGGCTTTCTCAAGAATAGAGTTCAAGTGTTTCATCAAAATTATTTTCCATCTAAGATAAAATAGGGTCCTGTTTCTATCCCTATTTTTTGCATAGATTTGATTGATTTATAATGGAATTAATTTTATGATGTCCTTTTATCTTATATGGATTATGTTATGACGGCATGATGTTTAAGAATGCCATTTTTATTGCACGGATTATTCTATGATGTATGATTTATGATTTTGTGTCACACATAAGAATGGTTTCATTATGAGATGGGTGGTACCTATATCTCCCTATAATGCATTGGGTAAAGATTTATATCTCATGGGATAGACATGGCTGGAATGGAAATTAATCATGTTCAGGGATACAAGACTGGAACGAGGAGTGAACTCAGTTCAGTAATGGACTTTGTCCTCTATGATAGTCTTGGAAATGATCCTTGACTAATATGAAATGATTTTTTATGATTATTTGTGTATGCAACAAAGTTTTATGTTTTATGTTATGATTATTTGGGATTACTTTTCATTACTATGATTTAACCCATGACATGATATTATGATCTCTTTTGCAGGTTAAGATTTTCAAAAAAATTTGTTCTTATGAATATGATATGATTGATATGTCTTTTCTTTACCCATACTAAGCATTTGAGCTCACCCTTTTGTATGTTTTCTTTTCCTCGGGTCTGAATGAAGGCTATTAAGTAGTATATGGAAAAAGGGACTCTAGATATGATGAAATAAATGGGAGAAAACGTAGATGATTTAGGAACCAGTTGTTTATGTTTCCCAGTTTCTAAAGACACAATACCTATACAGTCCTTTCATGGTTTTGTTATATATTGTAATAAGTTTATTTCAATTTTTTAGTATTAAAAATGTATGTAAAGTATGGGTCGTTATAGATGAAAAACATGGATCCTGATCAGATACAATGGAAAGGGGTACTCCATTCAATCTTACCACTTCATTTACATATATCCTGGCAAGCTGACCTAGAGAGAAATATTCCCTAATAGCAATGAAGTGTGACAACTTTGTAAGACGATAAAATATAACCCATATTTCATTATAGCCTCTAGATGTTTTAGGATGTCCAGTGTCAAAGTCCATAGTGATGTTTTCCCATTTCCATTCTAGTATGGGTAATGGTTGTGACATCCCTTTAGACTTCTGTATTTTTTTTAATTTTCTGAACAACCAAGCATCCAGAGACATATTCAGCAACATCTATTTTTATGCCATCCCACACGAAGTACTCTTTTAGGTCCCTATACATATTCATGCTTCCAGGATGAATAGATAATTAATAACTATGAGCCTCATCCAGTAGCTCCTTATTTAATTTTGGGATAGGAGGAACACAATTCCGATTCCCGAACCTTATTATCCAATCACAATAAAGTCTTAATTCAAGAACATCTCCCACCTTATTTTTTAACTAAACATCTTCTTTTTGTGACTCTTTAATATTCAAATGTATATATGGTTGAACATTCATTTGATAAAGATAAGATTTTCCCCCTTCTATTATAATTCCAAGATCCATCGTTTGTAAATACATAAATATTGGATCTTTTGTGATCCTCATCATGAATAAGATAGCATGGTCTTGTCGACTTAATGCATCTACCACCTTGTTTTCTTTCTCAGGGTGATAATGAATTGAGCATTAGTTATCCTTAATCAGATCCAATCAGCTTCATTGGTGCATATTCAGCTCCTTTTGTGTGAAAATATACTTTAAAATTTTATGATAAGTATAAATATCACATCTTTCACCATAATGATAATGCCTCCAAATTATTAATTCAAATATTACCGTAGCTAACTCCAAATCATGAGTTGGGTAATTTTTCTCATGGATTTTCAACTATCATGAGGCATAAGCTTTCACCACATCATTTTTCATGAGAACACACCCAAATCTCTTCATGGATGCATCACTGTAGATCACAATCCTTTCTCCACTGCGATTCAGTGTGAGCACAAGTGCACTGGATAACCTTCATTTTAACTCCTTGAAATTCTCTTCACACTCCTCCGTCCACATGAACTTAACTCATTTTTGAGTCAACATTTGGAGTGGATTAGATAATCATGAAAAATCATTCACAGAACGTCGATAATATCCAACAAAACCAAGAAAACTTCATATCTCAATTATTGTTGTTGGTCTTTACCATCTTTCGATAACCTCTTTTTTAGTTGGATCCATAGATATCCCCTCTTTTGAGATTATGTGACCCAAAAATGCAACTTTTTGAAGCCAAAATTCACACTTGGTAAATTTGGCATAAATCTTATCCTTTCTCAGGGACTTCAATACAATTCTCAATTGTTCTTCATGTTCTTCCTTGCTCTTTGAATAGATAAGAATATCATCTATAAAGACTACCACAGACTTATCAAGATAGTCACTAAAGACACTATTCATTAGATCCATAGAGATAGAAGGGTAATTAGTGCGACCGAATGACATCACTATAAATTCATAGTGTCCATACCTTGTATAGAACGTCGTCTTTGGTATATCCTCCCTCTTGAACCTTAATTGATGATACCCTGAACGAAGATAAATCTTGGAAAATTATTGAGCTCCGCATAGTTGATCAAATAAGTCATCAATTCATCGGAATGGATATTTGTTCTTGATAGTGATCTTGTTATGTTCTCGATAATCAATGTAGAGTCGCATTGATCCATCATCCATCTTAACAAACAGAATAGGTGCTACCCAAGGTGACGCACTACGGAGTATTAATCCTTTATCAAGATTCTCTTGGAGTTGCTTCTTCAATTCCTGCAACTCAATTGGGGCCATTCTATAAGGTTTCTTTGAAATGGGCACAACACCCGGTATGAGTTCTATTGATACCTCAACTTCACGATTTTGTGTATGACCATGCAGTTCCTCTAGAAAGACATCAAAAAACTCACGTACAATGGAAATATTCTTAATCATGAGTTTCCCTCCAACCATTTGAGATAAATAACCTTCATTTATTAGAATCAAGACCTATAATATGGAAGAAATTTCCACTAGAAGGTTATATTCATCCTTGCATCGATAGGTGATCACAGATTGATCAGGAATATGAAATGTGACTTCCCTTCTTTGGAAATCGATATGAGCTCTTTATAAAGAAAGACAATCCATGCCAAGAATTACATCATATTCCACTATAGGAAGGATCACAAGATTTACAGGAAGCACTTTCCCACAAACATCAATCGGAAAATAATTTTAAACTTTTGATGCGACCATTGTGCCATTAGGAGTTTTCACAACTAAATATACATCTAATTGTTGAGGTAATATGGCGACTACCTTCAAAAATTATTCAGAAATAATATAGTGGGTGGATCCATAATGAAATAAAAAAATTTCTACTTTAGAGTGTTTGGTATGTGTACCTTTCACCACATCGTTATCGTACTCCACATCACCGATAGTAGTTGGATGTGACATTCCTTTGTCTATTTCCTTAAGAGTTTGTTGACGTTGATCATCATCAACACCCCTTGTATTAGGGCATTAATTAGAATAATGCCCCATTTACTTTCACTTGAATCATTGAAGTGTTGGAGGTACATTCTGTGTATCCATTTCTTTGTTCGCATCATTAGACATCTTCATCCCATTATTTTGACATTCAATTGCCCGATGACCTTATTTTCCACACTTAAAACATTTTCTTGTCCCTTTAAGACAATTCCCTCTAGGTTTCATTCAAAAATATGAGCATAAAGGAAAACTCATCTTCTTTTCAGTGTGGTCTTTATATTTCCCTTTGAATTCCATTTTACTCTTCTTATTAAACCCATATGGCTGATGGGTTACTCCAATCTCCATCTCAACCTTGAGAGCACATCGAACAATTTCATCATAACTATTGAAGTCCCTTATGGCTAATTTCATTTGAAGACATGGTTTTAAGCCACTAAATAATCGATAGATCTTACTCTCAGGTTGGATAATAATCCCAGAAGCGTACCTTGCAAGCCTTGTAAAATTTTATTCGTAGATACCAACAGATTCATCATCCTTTTGCTTTAGTTCAATAAACTCATTCTCCATCTTTGTTCGAAGAATACCAGGGAAGTACTAATTGATAAATAAGTTCTTGAACTCGTCCCATTCCATGGACTCAATTCCATCCCATTGACCTGTATTCTTAATAAGATTCCACCATTGATCAGTTGCACCTTCCAAATGATATACTGCTAGGATTACTTTATCATGTTCAGAATATTGTAGAATTGAAAATATCTTTTCAGTGGTACTAATCCATTTTTCAGCCACTAAGGGATCCGAAGACTCACTGAATAAAGGTGGACGCTACCTCATGAAGGATTCAACATAAGTTTTCTCCTTCCTTTGCTCGTTTGGAAGTGCTACATGGTTCATAGCTTGAGAAAGTTGTGTGATCAAGACCACAAGATTTTTCATTATAGCTCCCATAATGTTTGGTTGCTCAGGGGGGACAATCATTGCATTGCTCGTCGCATTCCGCATTAACACAATTCCTTCGGGTTCCAGCCATTGTCTAATACAAAGAATAATATTGTGAGAAACACTAATTATAATAGGAAAACTACATAATAGAGAATAAAATTTCACACTTAAGGTGTTATCATAGGTTGTTAATATCCATTTCTAAAATACTAATATTGTAGTCTATGCTTAGAAATATCATTAGGGTTCTTACAAGGGATTTCGCATCCTAGTTTCTAAAGGTTGACTATACCTTTCCTCTGTTTCCACCTATAATAACCCATACTTTACATACATTGTTAATACTTCAAAATAGAAGTACACTTATTACAACATATAAAAAAACCATGAAAGGGCTGTATAGGTATAGTGTCTTTAAAAACTGGGAAACATAAATAGCTGGTTCATAAATCAGCTACTTTGTCTCCCATTTGTTTAATCATATCTAGAGTCCCTTTTGGAATATTCTACTTAATACCCTTCATTCAGACCTGGGGAAAATAAAACATACAAAAGGTTGATCTCAAATGATCAGTAAGGGTAAACAAAAGAAATATCAATCATATCATATTCATAAGAACAAAACATTTTGAAAATCATAACCTGTAAAAGAGATCGTAATATCATGTCATGCGATAAATAATAGTAATGAAAAGTAATCCAAAATAATCGTAAAATAAAACATGAAACTTTCTGGCATACACACATAATCCTAGAAAATAAT
Source organism: Viscum album (assembly GCA_963277665.1). Classification (NCBI taxonomy): domain Eukaryota; kingdom Viridiplantae; phylum Streptophyta; class Magnoliopsida; order Santalales; family Viscaceae; genus Viscum; species Viscum album. Next base: position 1,179,341,898 of record OY728139.1, read on the forward strand.
TTCATATTAGTCAAGGCTCATTGCCAAGACTATCATAGTGGAGAAAGTCAATTACTGAACTGAGTTCACTCTTCGTTAGAGTCCTGTATCACTGAACCGGTTTAACTTTCCGTTCCAGCCATGTCTATATCATGAGATATAAATCTTTACCCAATGCATTGGAGGGAGATATAGGTCCCACCAATCTCATAATGAAACCATTCTTATGTGTGCCACAAAATCATAAATCATACATCATAGCATAACCCATGAAATAAAAATGGGATTCTTAAACATCATGCCATCATAACATAATCCATATAAGATATAAAAAATCATAAAATTTATTCCCTCATAAAACAATAAAATCAATGTAAAAAAATAAGGATATAAATAGAACCCTATTTTATCATAGACAGAAAATAATTTTGATAAAACCCTTGAACTCTATTCTTGAGGAAAATATCCTTTCTACTTCAAAAAAAATTTTCCTTTATTAACATGTCCTAAAATTTTTAAACTAAAAGAAGTTGATTAAAAAAAACATGAAAACTTGTAATGGAAGCTTCTTGGAAATAATTTTCTAAAAATCCATTCATGCCATATAAGTTAAAAACATTATTCTCGTACTTTGGAAGGTAAAGTCAAAAAATACCTCATACTATAAAGGACAAAAGATTCCTTCCATATCCTTTACTAAAAACTCACTAAAGGTTAAAATTGGATTCAAACAATTCTAGGAGGATATAAATAATATTACATATTGAGGAAACATGGATGTGGATGATAAATATTCCCCATTTATTTATGAAATATAAACAATCTCAGATAACAATAATATTGTGATATTTTACTATACCTTTGGTCTGATATGCTTTGTACGTGTCCAAAACTTTTTAATAATGATTTAAATAATTTTTATGGCTAATTCCAGACTCATACTAATTGTTATGATATCATATATGGTCATATTATTAGCTTCTTATTAGTAATATTTCATTGCTACTTTTTATTCGTGTGTTTATTGCTTTATGTTCTTATGTGTGTTTTGTAGAATAAATTCTTAATCTTATTTTTCGATTATAGATACCTCATTTACAGAATGGTTTTAGTGTAATATATATCATATTTATTCATTCGATTCATTTATATAATCATTATGCAATGAATATCATGTAGAACGAGTCGCATCACATCGTGGAGACGATAGGCCGTACGTACGCACAGGTGATGATATCGTTTCCATGATCATGGAATTGTATTGAAGTGTATGTATACTATTTCAGAATCAATATAACATTAAAATATCATATATAGTTATTCTATCCACCATTATACCCATCCATTTAAGGTGGTGGTGGAAAACAGATTACACCACGGCGTGGAGACAGTATTCCGTACGTACGCACGCGCGGTGATTTTGTTTTCCGTAGAATAGATAGAAGGTGAAATAGGGTTGTTTCATATTTATAATAACATATCATTATATGAGTGATACTTATGTTATTAATTCATATTGAAACAACTAAAGAAGAATAATTAGAAGAAAAAATAAATTTGAAAGAATTGGTAATGGAAATTACCACTTCTTCGACACGCCTCTTTGAAACCTCCTCTTAGGGAACAATGATTGGTCTGTGAAGTAGACAAGGACCTCTAGGTTGTTTCTAGGTAAGTGGATAAGATATATTGGCAGGGTTTTTCTGAGCTTTTTAGCACAAAGTGGTGTGAGGAGGAGAGGTAGGAGGATCCCTTTTATAAGGGATGATAGGGGAACCTTTGGAAAGTGTGAAAATATTATTTTATTATAAAATTATCTTCGGTTGAAAAAGGTCCAAAAATCATAAAATATGAAGATAAGATGACTAATGGTAGAAATAATATCATTCAATAAGAATTGGACATGTTTTTCCAAATATTTTAATCAATATAATCTTATTTATTTAAATAATTTAGTAATGAGGTAAATACTGCATCATTATTGTTTCATAAGTAATTTAATTTATCTGATGTCTAAAAATTATAAAAAAATATCATCATGTATGAAATCTTGTTATATTTCCAGTGAATATTTATACTCGAATATATAATTTATATAATCCCTTATAAAAATTAATTACTAAAAGATTTTTGTTAATGTCAAATTTATCTTTACATTAAATTAATTAATCCAAATTGTCATTATCACTATCAAGTGGCTAAATGGGGTCCCAAAATCGACCCAAGGATGACCATGGTTCGCCAATACTCATCCAATAAAGTTAGGACAAGTTTCATGGTAATTTCGAATTATTATAATATTATTTTATCCTTGAATTACCCTATTTACCATTAACCGTAGTAAATAATTTTTATCATAGTTACTATTCATAATATCAAAAAAAAGTAACCTATTAACATATTTTGGACCCACTGATTCCAAATATGGAATCCTTTTTTTGAAATTAAAAACACAGAAGTTGCAGTAATTAATTTAAAATGAATCCTGTTGTTAAGAAAATGGGTTTTAAAAGTTAAAACATTGCCAATGATTGAAATGTTTTTACCTATGAATTCAATGTAAAATTAATGCTACTGACATACATTATATTAAATGGTAAAATTATATTCAATTTATACATTAAAAACATTCAATATTATAATTTAAACATCTAAATTATTGCGATAAAAAAAGATGTTTGTAATTATAATATAGCGTGTTTTTACTATTCATCAAAATATGAAAGTTACCATAATAATATGAAAAATTTATCCAAAGTAAAATTTTATTTTTTGATTCCAAAGAAGAATTTTATTTTTTCAAATGAAACTTATAAACATGTCAAAAACATGATTTAAAATGGATACGCCATCAACAGGCGTTAAAACTACATTTTTTTAAAAATACTTCTTTTATTCAAAAAACTGATCTTGTTTTCATATCTCATTCTAGAAAATGTGTAAGATGAATTATAATGTTACAAAATTAAAAATTCAGTTAATAAAATTATTAACAGCTAGTTTATAATATTATAATAATATATCGTTGCTTAGTAAAACTCGGTATTGCGTACTACACACGCTATCGAGGAAGGTCGTGATTGCATGCAACATAAGCAAAGCTAGTGTTGTGTGCAGTGAAAGATTACTTTGCGTATAACATAAGAAATAAAAAATATTTCTCATAAAATCTCTGGGTGTTAAAATTAACCTCAGAGCCAGTATTGATGAACATCATGAATTTATAGAATTCTTAGTAAATTGAATGGAATAACTCTGATACTAACCTATATGTTCAATAGAGGGGAAACAATCCGTAGTATTTCACATCATAGGATTGTGTCACCATTTTTGTGTAGAAACATAGATATGATCAATGATGTTAATTACACTACATTAGTATATTATTTTTCAAATCAATTGAACTATCATATATTTGAATACATTCAATGTGGAATTATTCCATAAGATCTAGAAATAAAATAGCATATCATAAAATACTTATATGATTATACCCATTACAATGAAAAAAGTTCATAGAATTCCCTCTATAAATTGGTATTTTATTTATTTATCCCAAGATGCATTAAAGAATGGAAGAACTCACTATCAGAATATAATTTATTTTGGTGATAATCATTATTTGACCAATATATCCTATCATTTGTGGAGTCATATATATTATTGGTCATCCATGATGAAGATTTGTATGTATTTGACAAGTGTATCAATCTTTTCGGATACATGCCAACATTATTCATCAATATAATGAATTGTTTCTCATTGAAAAATATTCAAAGGTTTTTTTATAGGAAAAATTAATGATGTCTTGTTCCCTTGAAACAACTGGGTCATTTAAGTACATTATTACAACCACTAACTTCATCTCCATGTAGGTTAGGGCTAGGCACCTCAATGGAGATGAAACAATTGACTATCAAAAATTTCACGAAGATTATATTTATTACCAAATATGGTTATACTTATATAATATATTCATTTAATTGAACCAATTTATTCTCTTCCTTGCTAAAATGATATATAAACAACATGGATTTCATCTAACCATTCATCTGATAGCCATGAGGTTATAAATGGATAGATATATGCTTTTATAAAAACATATTCAGACATTCTTCTAATGATAGAGGAAAAATAAATGCATTCATGACCATAAAATTATATTTATTATTTATGGGCCTATCTAACAACTCATAAATCTATGCGATAAACATTGAATTTATATATATATAATATTTAATGTATTCAATCCATTGAATCCTAATTAAATTTTCTCTAGAAGGGAATTTCTGATTATTTTTAAATTTTATAGAAATATTATAAGTGATTGTATGAGATGAAATGAAATGATTATATATTTTATCATACCCTAAAAAATGTGGATTCTCACCAAAACTTAGTATCATGTGCCTTCAACAAAAAATTTCACCTCTTTTCAATCCTATAAAGGGAATTAGTATCACAGGATAGAAACCTAATGAAACCATTAATAATACCACAGTAACGTAGAATAATATATGTTTGATGTTTAGTTATACACATGGTCGGTGCAAATGGATCTTATTCCTATTCGATAATGGATGGTTAGCATATCACTCCCCAAAAAATGAGGATTTTTTCATGAAATGAATTATGTATACCCACTATGCTCAGGTACTAGAATCCATAATTTAATGTAAATATAAATATATTTATATGATATATATCATTATACTACCCACTCCAAGTAATAGAGATATGTAATTAAACTACATAACACCCCATGATCATGATATAAAATTTTAAACTACCTAGAATATGTCCTAGTCACATTAATTAAATGAAAATTGAACTATGACATCAGTACTACATAATGTTATATATTGTTCTCATGATATGTATAATATGATGCAAATCGAAACATATTAATGTATGAGCTATGTAATATTAAAATACTCATCAGAAGTCTTGGATGAAAGACAATAAACATTATAACACCCAAAATCTTATCTACCTAACTTTAATGATGATGACATGCATATTAGTCATGAAATTTACAAAGTATACATGATATATTCACTAATTAAATATACTAATCTGTAAGTTAAATATCCTTATTTTTTTATGTAAAACCATATGACCCCACGTTCGAACTTCATTCCATTAACTACACCACATAAGTCCCACTGAATATACATTAAAACAAATAATACTCACATCTTGAGAAAATTTTGTTATTCTATATTACCAATAACCTTTTTGTCGGATGTTAAAAATAATGAATAATTCCTTACCATATTATGATAAACTACATTGTTACATTACATAATCAAAATCATTAAACTATATTATGGTTTTCGATCCTTTATTACATTAAACTGCACATGATAAACCATTCCACATCACATATTTCTCCCCTACATGATATCTTGATCCATATACAAATATTTAGAATCCAAATCATCTAAATGATATATAAATAATAACCCCTTCCACATGCGAGATGAATGTGCATGAGAGATTCAAAGGATAGTTCCCTCATTTACAAACCCATGATTGAAATAATATGCCCCTTTCCTCGAATAAATGTTTGATCTATGTATGGAATTTTATTCAAGGAATAATATGTGGCTTGATTACTATCAATAAAGGTTATATAGGGTTGTTCAAATTTAATATCCATGGGAAAAACATAATTTCTCAAAAAAGAAAAATAATATTGCTATCATTTTTTGTGAGTAAGATGTATAAAGGATGATTCTAGTGAATGAGTACATTTGGGGTTATTATTATTCTTATATTATATATATTTAAGTCATGATTCCCTATCCATGATTAAAATTTATATTAAAAAACACACTTATCCATGAAAATGTGTCAAATCTATATTGTGTGTCTCCTTACAGAGTACTATTTGGAATTCAAATCTCATTATAATAATATACCTAGGTACAATGACATCCCCTATCCTAGTAAAAAGGTGATACAAAATATTATCTCACTTTCTTATAATATGAGATAAATTTAGGCATATTAATCCTTTTGATAATTGAATAGAATTTAATACATTTATAACATCCTGAGTGTAACACCCCAAGATTTCATAGTGACTTATTTCTTCAAAATAATTCAATAACTTGCACTACACGCAACACTGAGTTCAAGCACACCGTGACTTACCAAACAAGCCGTTCAAAAGAGGTTATGAATAGTATTAACGAAATTTTATACTTTATATAATCCTTATAATTTTAGAATCCATATTATGTGTTTCATAGACATAATGTAAGAACAAATTCATTTTCAGTATTTCACTTTTACGAATTTTTAATAGCAAACCCTTTTTAAATCCAATATTTTAAACTTTTATATATTGAATTTGACTAAATAAATTTACTTTTTAGAATGAGGACATCAAAAATTTATAATGAAACATACCAAGCTTCCATGGTACGCTTTCCTTTGAATAATACAGTAGAGTGTGTTGTACGCAACTTCGAGTTCTAACACACACTACAACCAATAAAACTAGCCATTATGAATAGTAATACCTACTTTTTGAAATTTTAGAAATTTTATCTCTCAAAATGAACTTCGTTTTTGGATTTAGAATATCAAATTTAGCCTAAGGTGAAATTTTTGTCCTTTTCGGATAAATTTAATATATAGATGACTAGTGAAAATTACTAAATTTTAATTAAAAACAACTTTTTTAATCAAAATAAAAAATAGTAATAAATTATGAATTTGAGTTGTTTTAAAGTATATTTGGAATATATTTTTACTATTTAATACAATGTTGGTCATTGGACATAATTCCGCAATTAAACTGCACATAAACAACTATCAATCTTTTGATAGTTATTATCTCTTAAAAACACATTTTTTGTTTTAACAATGGGAAATAATTTTAAATAAATTCCTGCCACTTCTATGTTTTGAATTTGGAAAAATGGATTCCATATTTGGAATCAGGATTTCCATATTGTTCAATTAGGTAACTTTTAATTTTAGAAATTTTGAATAATTACTTCGGTAAATATTTTATTTACCGTGGTTAAATGGTAAATCGGGTAAAAAGGGTTAAAAAATAATATTATAATAATATTAAATTACCCTAAAACGTGTCCTAACCTTATTTTTGGAGACATTTACGACCATGGGCATATTTGAGTGGATTTTTGGGACCCCATGGATCCACTTGTATGTGATAGGGACACTTTATTTTAATTAAGTTAAAATAAATACAAAAATGATTTAAGAATATATCTTTTAGAAAAAAAAATTTAAATATTGTTATCTATGTTGTATTTTCTACTATATATATTAATTAGAAATGTAAAAGGATTTCCTACATAATGGTATTTTTTGATATTTTTTAGACATTATATAATTTAACTTATTTATGACACAATGGTGATGAATTAATTACCTAATTAATGAAAAATTGGAATAATTGATATTATAAATACCCACATAAATGTAATTTGAGACTTTTTATAAATAAAAATAATTTTCTAGGGTAATATGGCCTGTTATTATTTATTTAATTAACTTTTTTGTAAGTAATAATATTTTTATGATTTTTAAAAAAAATCAATTATTGAATAGTCTCAAAATTGACATAAAAGAGTTTTTAAAACAAATATTATATTATTAATTGATATTAAATTCCTAAGAATATAATTTTCGGCCAAGTGACTTATATCATGATAGGTGTATCATTAATGGACCACTTGGGGGTCTCTTTGAGGTATATAGTTATTTTATTAACCATATAATATAAAAATACAAAGAGACATTATAAACGTGAAACTAATTAACTAAGAGTTTTTACTTTAAGATAAGGTTAATATAGTAACAAAAACCTGTCTAAATCCTATTGGTTGAGTGGTTTTCTACCTATAACCACCTTAAATTTTAAATAATAATCTTTGGAGCCATTAGAAATTGAATATGAATTTATTATAAAATAATGTTTCTAGATTTTCCGAAGGTGCACCTCACCCCTCTTATAAAAGGGCACTCCTCATTATCAATAATTCAGACCTTCAAAGCCTTTTGATTCGGCCAAACCATGCCCAAATACTCTCTAAACTTCCCTCAATTCAACCTAGAGGCCTTAGTTTGATTAAAAATCCATCATAAGGAGCCCTTTTGATCAAATCAAAATGAAGAACCTGAAGAAGAGGTAATGATTTCACCACCCTTTTTCAAGTTCCTTTCTTATTTAACTTCTTCATTATTTGTTATTCCCATTATAAAATAATAACTCCAGTATCTTATATATACTTTGATGTTATTACAAATATGGTACAACCATATTCAGTATTATATCCATCCTTTGAATAACATGTCACCATACATGCGTACGTACGGCTTACCGTCTCCATATCGTGGTATAATTGTTATTCAATAAATTATTATTTGGATGGGTATAATAATTCTATTTAATTCAAGTAAATAATAAATATAACATGATAATTATTATGTATATATGATATACCATCCAATTATATATTATTTTAATATCTAAAGAATGATATTGTCTCTCGTACGTACGTACGGACTACCATCTCCACGAACACGATGAGATTCATTCTCCCTCGTATCCATTCAAGTATAATTCTCATTTTATGATTGAAAATAATGTTTAAGGACTTGATATAACTCTGGATATTAATATGATACAACCTATCCATAACAAAAACAACTTATGTTACAAAACATATAAAAGAAAACGAGTAAGTTAACACCTAAAACGACGATAATTCTAAGATATTATTAACAAAGCAACATTAAAAGATCATATATGATATCATATTAATGTATATGATTATTGTATAATTTAATATTATTTATTTCCCCATTATACATGAGGTTAACCTACCCTAAACCAAGGAAAAATACAAGGTAAGTGGTTTTCATCTCACTCTTTATTCCCGTGAGATTCATGCCATATTGCCACCATTATGTTTTCTGTGGTGTATGTACTGCCCATAATTATATTCTTTGTGTAATACACTTTAATTTATGTGTATTTACATATTCATTTTATGATACCTCTTTCATGGGTTGTATGTTTCGTAAGTTTCCAAATTGGTAATGGTTAATTTCACAATCTCTTTATTATTCGAGGTTGTTTTTACGTAAGTATCTACTGGGAAATATTTATTATCCATGTACATGTTTTATGAAAGAGATTTCAAAGGGATTATTTTAATGGACTTTTTACTAAAACATCATTTCAAAATTTTTAAATATTTATTCTTTTAAATCTTTCTCATTTATGTCCATGTCTTCAAAATATTTTTTAAGGATTTATTTATATGAACATTAAAGTTTTAAAATTAAAACTCCTTTTAAAAGTTTCAAAGTGGTATGAGACACTTTGATTCAAAAATATATTTTTATATGGCTTCTTGACAAATATTTTGACTTTTAATTGATTTCAATAAAAAGTGGGATATTTCTCTCAAATAGTTTTGATGATTATTTTCATCTATGTCAATATACTTCATTATTCTAGATTGAGGTTAATATGATACAATATAATCTTCCATATTGTATCGAATGAGTTATATTTGACTGTGTATGTGATATTTTTATACCATTCATGGTTTGTGGATAATGTATTAAAATTTTTTATGCTAGTTTTAATAAGAATGTTTATGTTATGTTTAAAACTTTTCATATGAGGAATGCATTGGACTTAGTAAGTGACGGGTGGAGCCCGCTATTGCTCCTCGATGCATCTGTAGGTCTCATGAGACAAACTAGTGTCTTGGCACAAGGCCTTGGAAAAATCATATTTGTAGTCTTGGCATGAGGACTGGGCTATGTGGTTAAGATAGTCTTCCATTATGCATTCCATCATTATGAAAGTGGTTATTGATATTTCATGTGATTATTCGATTAGTAGAATATCAATGTGAATAAGTAAATGGAATTATTTCATTTTATTTTTTCCATACTATATTGAAGTTCAGATTTGAAAGGATTTTGTTTTAGTTATACATTTCCTTAAATGTTTATTCTTATTTATGAATGTTTCTGCTATATTGTTATCCTTACTGAGCATTTGAGCTCCCCCCTTTTCTATGTTTTATTTTTCCCAGGATGTGAAGAAGTAATTTATGAATGACCTACAGGGATAGTGTAAGGGTATAAGATTGTGTAATATGGAGACTATATTTTTGTAGTTTTCATTTTATGATGTAATGTAGACTTTATTAATGTATCTAGTTATTCCAAGGCTACTAAACTAATAGGCCTTTTGAGACTTGATCTTTCTTGTGATCATTCCAATGTTATGAAATAATGCATCGACTCTGGGTAACTGGAGTCGGGGCGTTACACTGAGTCTTAATAAAGTGAAATTATGTTCAATATCATACTTGATATGCTAAATCGAGAAAAAAAGTACTACTAAATATTATTATTTAAATGTTATTGTTATAACCTTATAGTTTGAATGACAGGATTGAACATTTTGAACTTGAATTATGAAAATATTATTTAAACATGTTTAAATAATGATTCATTGTTTACAAAATTTATTATAAATGGAAATAAAAACTTATTCATTTTTTTGGGTTTTTATGAAAAGTTATTTAAAAGAGAATAATTGTGTTTATAAAATAATATCACTATTTAATATTATTAATTAATAAACAGTATAAAATATATAATCTATTTTACTTTTTAAATTAATCTTATATGTTTCATGATATAATATAAGATCAAATTCAATTTTTCAAATAAAAGAAGTATTTTTAAAATACATACTACTTTAACACATTTTAATAGAAATCCCCTTCTAAATAATGGTTTGGACAATTTGATAAGATATATTGGAAATAATAAACTTTTTATACAGAATAAGTACATAAAAATTTATGTTGGTTGAATTTTATGGTATTTTTGTAATAAAATTCATATTTTAATGAATAGTGAACAATACCGCATTTTAATTCAAAGCAGCCTTTTCATCTAATTTATTTATATAGTTACGTTATCCTTTTAATTTGTTTTAATGTGTAATTGGACTTTGTTTTTATAATTTAATCCAATTATGTGTATTGAATTTGAAAAAAATGGATTTCATATTTGAAATTATATGGTCCAAAATATGTAAAAAGGAACATTTTATTTTTTGGACATTATGAATAGTTACATTAGTAATTATTATTATTTACCCTGGTTAAATGGTAAATTATGTAAATAATCGTAAAAATAATATTATAATAATATAAAACTAACCTAAAACTTGTCGTAACATTATTTTTCGAGTCATGGGTCACAAAATAAATCCTTACACTAAACATTTGGCTTTTGGGAGCCACTTGGGTGTGAAAATTACATGTTATAATAATTAATTTATATTGATGGGAAATATAACACAAACATGTATCATTTCACTAAAACAATTTTTTGGTAGATTTATATAATTCTTAAATTTTAATATAAATTTAAATTATAAAGATAATAATATTTACTACATCATGGAATTTTATTTATTATTTTTTGACATTAAATAAATATATTTATTTATGACATAATGATGATGCAGTGATTATTGTATTAATTATTGATTAAAATAAATGATATTATAAATATTAAAATAAATTTAATTTAGAAAATTTTATTAAATCCATTAATTAAATTCATTATTATGACATGTTATATTTTAGGTAATGTAATTTTTTTGAACTAATCAATTTTTTATTACATTAAGAAAAATCAATTACTAAATAGGGTCAAAATTGACATAAATTATTTTTATTTAAAAAGTTATATTTTATTGAATGATATATTAGTCATAAAAATATATTATTCTTTCAAATTATTCATATAATGTTAGAAATTTAATTTATTTTCCACTTGAGGTTCTCCTAGAATTTTATAATAATTATTAACCATATAGTGTAAAAATACAAGAAGATGTGGTAAGAGTTAATTTATTTAAATAATAGTTAAAGCCAAAAGATAAGTTTAAATTTGTCATATCAACATGAATAAAAAATAATTGTTGAGATTATTTATAAATAAAAACATATTAACTTATAAATATATCACTTCGCATCTATTATGATCTGAAAATAAATTTATAATAAAATAATAGTTCATGACTTTCCAAAAGATCCCCTCCTCCCTCTTATAAATTGACACCACATCTACTCACTTACTAACACTTCACAAGACCCTTAGGTCACCCAAAATTGAATAAATAAGCTCACAACATCCATAAATTCCTCCTAGAATCATTACCTTGGGAATAAATCACGTCAACGAAGGCTTTTTGCTCAAATCAAAATCAGTTACTTGATTTAGATGAGGCGTGTTCTCCCAAGCTCCATATATTTTTTTCCTCCTCCAACACCCTAACATCTATTTATTCTATTATTTTATAACAAAAATAAAATACTTAATCTATATGTTTTTTAGGCTATATTTTAAAACAAAACTTACTCACACCTCCATTTAATGGATATAGATCATATTGTTTCTTTGTACAACGTACCACTACCTCCTGAAACAATGATTGTTAAATTTCCTCCTACCATATCTCCCGGTGGACCTAATTATGGAACTATATTTATACATTATATTTATTATATTTATATTTTCTCTATGCTTCAGTAATTTTTATTTATAATATACTATAATTATTTCCATGTTAGGTGAATACAATACTTTCGTTTAAGAAAACTGTGGACTACCAAAACCTCAAAGTGGGGTTACTCTTTCCTACTATACATGGAACGTCTAAAGGATGATTTTATTAATCCTATTAGACATAAATGATATAAATATAATTTTAGTATCATAATAAATTAATATGATTTTATTACTATTATTTTAATGTGATAAATAAATTAAAGTAGCATTCATGGAAAAGTATTCCCTATCGTCTCCATGAACAGTGCACTTAATTTATTATCTCCACATAATATGGATATTATAAAAAAGTTTAAATTAGATATATATTATTTTTAAATCATGAATAATATTTTGAGATGATGGAATTTGGACTACATGGATAATTTACATTAAACCAAGTCCAATTTAATCTCATGTACTAAATAACGAAAAAACGTCCAATATGTACATAAATAATTTTTTAATTTTTATAAAATTGTAATAATTGATATAAAAAGAATAATAAACTATAAAAAAAATTCATAAAATTATAAATTAACTAATGTTTATTATTCGGGAATATAATGATTATACGTGACGAGTCAGACACAAGGTAAGGGAACATCTTAACCCAATTTTCATTCTCTGTGATAATATTCTACTTATTGATTATGTCTTGATATGATTATATGGGAAATAAATTTTAATATACTATCTTTTTTGTATAAATTATATATGTGTATTTATATTGAAAACACATAATCAATCTATTTTATTTACAATATGATATTTATTGGGAAATATTAACTCAATCTGTATTCATTGAATTAAATATCTCTATTATTGGTTTTTTTTTCAATAATATGTGTGAATGACCTCGGATTTCATTACATTAAATATGAACTTATATTTTGTGTATTTATATTTTTTAGACATAATCCTGTCATTTATTAATCATGGATAAAAGGATATGAAATTTGTAACTTAATTTTTTTAAATATCCTTTCATTGAGGCATATTTTGATATTATACATCACCTTATTTTATAAGGTGCATAATAAAACCCTTTGACATAAAACTTAATTCAAATGGAATATTTTTTCATTGAATTATTTTACTAAATTAATGAAAACTGATTTTAACGAATGTTGAGAAAACGACTCCTCCACCACCGTATCCTTAATTTGATATTTTTCTTTCTCTCTAGGCCTTAATTTTTTTAAAAGTAAATAAACCCTTATTCTCTTTTTGGATTTTTATTATTGAAAATGGTTTGTAAATTGTATTTATATTTCAATATCTTGAAATGATTACATGTATTTGAAAAAAAAAATTTATGAGTGAAATTTTGATAATTTCAATATTTAAGTATTTTTATTATATAATGGTACTTAGCAATTTTATAGGTGGTTAGATGATAATCTAGAGAAGGGTGGTTATGTGATAAACCAAAGATGGGTGGTTACATTATAACCTCTAATTCATTGGGTATGTATGTCGGCCGTATGGCTATTCCACTTAGTGATATATGTAGAAGCCAATTGTATGGTTATTATATTTAATTATGTTTATGTTCCATGTTACCTTATATGTTATATGTTTCATTATATGGGAATTATAGAAATATTTTTGTTACAAAAGGGTAAGAAATGTTCTTCTATTTAGTGAATTATTTTTTATACATCTTAAAGGGGAAAAATATTACATTATGTAATATATTCCTGGTTTACATTTTTTCAAAAGACTAACAGGTTTCATTCTCTATGTATCCCTTACTAATATTTTTATATTCATCTTATGTTTTGAGATTTTTTTAACAAGAATTAAAGATGAATATAGTCATGTATCACATGAATGAAAAGATATATTGTTTAAACATGAAACAAACCATATTAATTTTTAAAATGTTTCGGTTTTATGTAAAAATTAGTATAGTGAGTAGATGTGTCCAATATTAATATTTATGTTCTTATGTATGATTTACAACATAATTCTCTAAATCTCTAAACCATAAAATATCCCCAATTTTATTAAATGTCAAATTATTAACATAACTCAATATTATGTACTTTTTATGGTCAGGGACTTATAGTTTGTATCAATGGATGGTTAAGACAACTAAGGATATTAGGATGTCTTATTAAGTGATAGGGATATCTTATGAGTTTATAATTTTCATGATGATCATAAGGAAAATATAATAGAAATACATTTTTAGTCTTATTCATGAAATTTTAGATAATTAATAGTATTTTTTGAGACTTTTATTTTTGAATTAGAAGTGGGTTAGTAATTTTGGTGATCAAGAATCAAAGGTATAGAATAGTATTTAAGGATAAACAATTATATTGTTATTTTGGAAGATTTTATCTCTTTTTAGAAATGTGATATGAATTATATAGTTTTTGAAAAAGAACAACACATAGACTGTGTGGAAACCCATTGCGTCAGACAGGGGTATGGGAATCAAACCATCAACCAAAGTGCAATAGGGATTTATCACCTACCACTAGCCTATGTGAAGTCCCAAGTTAGTATGACAAATTATTTCTTGTTAAATGATTTTATGGATTAAAAATAATTGACTTTGGGAATATATGGTTAATAAAATTGATATCCCTAGTATATGAAACTTATTTTGTGATTAAGTGATAAATTTTATTTTAGAAGATATTGGATATTTTGGGAACACTATATTCCTAAATAAAATAGAATACAGTGGTATTTCGTTTGAGGAGTTATGGTTGAATTTTATTTTGGAAGAATCAATGTTTTTATCATGGATATATAAATATTTAGTTTATTTATTGAAATTATTAACCTATCATGGAGAATATTTGATTTGGATAATTACTTTTTAGTATGACACATCAAGATGAGATGATGTTATTTATAGATAAATGTTAATATTTATTATAGAAGATTATGGGAACAAATCTGTTTTAATTTTGGGATTTAATCTTTGTTTGGATTAATTTGAGGAATCTTAAGGACATTTCTTTGATGAATGGTCTATGTATAAATTGAATATTATTGTTGAATTTTGGTGAGTAAAATAATGTCTTTTTCCTTATAAATGATTATTCTTTTTCAAGTATTATCAAATCTTCTCCAATCCATTTTTGTTCAAGTAAATGTTTCAAGACATGATGAATAAATAGTTAATGTTTTGTGGATTATGTGATTCTCTAGAACATGATTCCAGTTCTCGAGGTTTGACCATGTCATCTTGAATACATTTTGTTTAGAGAAAATGTATGTTTTTGGTAAAATTTTATTAATGGATAAAATTATACATTACATGTATGTATCTTTTCATATGTTCTTAGTCAATCATATAAATAAATTTTTCAACTTTATGAAAATGACCTTAAAACAAAAAAATTGTTCGTTTACTTTTCCTACTACAAAATCAAATACTATTTCTCCCATAAAAAGTGTGTGGTTTTCTTTTTGTTATCATTATCCTTATCATTTTTTCTATCACTAACCATAAGAACATTACCCTTAGTGTTTCTTATAAATCTTAGTTTTCTTATATGGAACCATTGTATGAGCTTTTTCAGGTGACCTTTGTACTTCACTTTCAATCTTTTAACGTAGTAGTATTATTAACACTTTTTTTCGATGTGGATTTTCAATAAAGTTATTTTGAAAATTCATACCATAATTACTGACCCCAAATTCAAATTTTGAGGACACAATTAATTAATTTCATGGGGGATGTAACATCATGAGTTTTAATAAATAAACATTAATTTCAATAGAATACATGATACACTACATCGAGCTTAAATGTAAAAATAAATATTATTATACCAATTTTACGATTATAACCTTACCATTGGAATGGAGGTAATGAATATTATCAAAACAATTATGAAAATATGGTTTACAAGATTTTAAATGATGGTTCATTAGTTACCAAATGTTTTTGAAATATAAATAAAAACCAATTGAATATAAAGGATGTGTTTTTAGGAAAACTTATTTAAAAGAGAATAATTTTTTTTATAAAATCATATAACTCTTTATGGAATATTATGTATTAAAAATAAATGTTTTTATTGAATTTTATGTTTTAAATTCATCTTATATTATTTCTAGATATGATATAATAACAAATTCAATATTTCAAATAAAACAATTATTTTAAGAAAATCTATTTTTAACACATTTTTTTGGATAACCATTTCTAAATATAGTTATAATGTTTTTATAAGTTATTTTTGGAATATTAAACAAATTCCTTAGAATCATGGAATAAAAATTTATTTCCATTGATTTTTTTGTTTTTTCTAATAGAATTGATATTTTAATGAATAATAAAAAAGACAACATTTTCATTCAAAATTTCCTTTTTGTGTAATTTATATATATATTTATGATTTAAATTTAATTGGTTTTAATCTGTAATTATATTATTTTTTTATAATTTAATGCATTTTTGTTCATTGGATTTATGTCCAAATTTAAATTGGACATAAACACATGATAATCTTTAAATAGTTTTACTTCTTAAAAAATTGGATTTGTGGTTTGGACAGTGGAAATAATTTTTAAATTAATTAATTTAACATCTATGGTTCAAATTTGGAAAAATGGTATCCATATTTTGAATTTTAATTTCCAAATTAAGTGCATATGTACCTTTTATTTTTTTACATTATGAATAGTAACTTCATAAATTATTTTTATTTTCCATGGTTAAAGGGTAAATTAGGTAAATAAGGGTACAAATAAAATAATAATAATATAAAACTAACATAAAATGTGTCCAAATAATAATTTCTGAGTCATGGAAGAAAAAAAATCATTTGACTAAATGTTAGGCAATTAGGAGCCACTTGTTTTTGAAAATGACATGTGATAATAATTAATTTACAGTAAAGAGAAACATAACATAATCTCGTATCATTTTACTAAAACTATTTCAATGTTAGGTAATATAATTGATCAATTTGACTATAAATATTAATTATAAATATAAATATATTTCCAAAATCATGGTATTTTATTTATAATTATTATATATTAAATAAATTAATTTATTTGTGACAGAATGATGATGTATTGATTACCTTATTAATGAATGAGTCAAAGAAAAGATGTTATAAATATTGAAATAAAGATAATATGAAACTTTTTACTCAGTCCAATAATTTTATGGATGATATTGATAAATTTGTTTTGAGTTAATTTAGTTTCATTAAATGAATCAAGTTGTTATTACATTAAGAAAAATCAATTACTAAATAATGTCAAATTGACATAAATGAGTTTTTATAAATAAAATTTTATTAAGTAATATATTAGTTATAAAAAACAAAGATTAAACAAAATTATTTATAAAATGTTAAAATTTCATTAATTATCTACTTCATGTTCTATTGTCTTATTATGGAAACTATATTAAATATTTAGTGTAAAAATACAAGAAGAACTAATAAGAGTTAATTAATTTAACTAAGGGTTAAAGCCAAAAGATAATGCAGAATTTGTGATCTAAAATCATATTATACTTATTTATTGAGAGGATTTAGACCCATAATCATCTAATACACTAAATATATCACTTTTATGCCATTATAATTCAATAAAAATTATAATAAAATAATATTCTCAAACTTTTCTAAAGGGATTTTCCTGCCTCTTATAAAACCCCCCCACCTCTACCGACATACTCACACCTATCACATCGCTTGGCTCGCCCAACATTGGAAAAAATAATATCCCAAAATACCTAACATTCTCCTAAATCCTTAACTTGGGATTAAAGTTAATAAAGGAAGCCTTTTGTCTCAAATGAAAAGGAGTTGCCCGAATTTGAGGTGACGCATTATCTCAAAAATGATTCATTTATTTTTCATTATAGAACACCTTAAATATATTTATCCAATTATTTAATAATACCACTAGTACCCTCAATATAATTGGGTGTTTTAATTCTGTTGGTTATTCCTCCACTTAAAAACACCTCCATCTATTGGATATAAAACATATTGTGTTTATATACGGACAACCACTACCTCACGAAACGATGATTGTTCAATTTACATATACCACCTATCATGGTGGCAATAATGATGGAAATATATTTACATATTATATATATATTATTTTCTATATGGTTCTTTAATTTTTATTTATGATATAACATTATTCCTTCAATGGTGTTTAAATATGATAATTTCGTTTGAGGTAGTATGGACTACTGCACCCTTAAAACGGTCTAACTCATTATATATATACATAGAACATATAAAAGATAGTTTTATTAAACCTAGGAAACATAATTGACATATATATAATAATTTTATTGTAATATACATTTATATCATTTGATTATTAGTAATTTATTATGAACAAATTGAATGTAGCATTCATGCGTACGTACGGACTATGATTTCTATGAATGGTTCATTTAATTTATTATATAAAAATATTTTGGAAAATATAAATACATATATAATTGATATATATTAAATTTAAATCAATAATAATATTCTAGAGATAATGGACCTTTGACTACCTGGGAAATTTACATAAAAAAAGTTCATTCTCGACTCATGTTCTAAATATCGACAAAACATCCAATATGAACTTAATAATTATGTAAATTTTATTACATGTTAATACTTGACATAAAAGGAATAATAAACTTGAAAAAATGTTCTAATGAAATTAGAATTCAACCTATGTTTATTATTTAGTAACATAACGATTGTATGTGATGAGTCAGACTCAATGTAAGGGAACTTATTAACCCAATTTCCATTCACTGGGTTAATATTCTACTTCATGATTATGTATTACTATGATTATGTGAGAAATAAATTTTGATATTATATTATGAATTTATAAATAATTATTTTTATTTATAGTTAAAACACATAATTGATCTATTTTGTTAAAAATTATCTTTATAAGGGAAATATTAACTCAATATCCATTCATTTAGTTAAATATCCATGTCCTCGGTTTTGTTTTTACACGTATATGTGTAAATGACCTCTGATTTTTTTTACACAGAATATCCACTTATATTCCATGAATTTATATTTTTCAACATAATTCTATCTTTGATTTACCCTTGATCTTAGGATATTATCTTTATAAAGGTATTTGTCTCAGAATCCTTTCATTGAGACATATTATGATGTTATACACCACCTTATTTTATACAGTGTATAATAAACCCCTTTGACAATTAATTTCATTCAAATGGGATATTTTTTTATGATGTGTTTTACGAAACGTCAAAAAGGTATGTCTTTAGCATATTTGAGGACAATGAATCCTCTACAGTTGTAACCATTATTTGATAG
Organism: Viscum album; assembly: GCA_963277665.1. Lineage (NCBI taxonomy): Eukaryota > Viridiplantae > Streptophyta > Magnoliopsida > Santalales > Viscaceae > Viscum > Viscum album. The sequence goes on from OY728139.1 coordinate 1,179,361,826, forward strand.
TAGGATTCCTATATAAGCGTTAAATGTTTTAAATAGGTACTAAGTCCCTTATTACAATTTCTAGGTTTTTATTATTTAGAATTTTTTTTAAAGTGGATTTACTATTTCCTAATCTGGTAATTATTTTATGTTTCTGCAAATGAAAATTTAATAGTGAAATATTAATATTTTTAATCATTATGTGTTATGATTAAATAATGGTATAAAAACAATTCACGGGTGGTTACATGATATACCAAAGATATGTGTTTACATGATAAACCATTGATAAGTGGTTCCATGATAAACCAAAGATGGGTGGTTACGTTATAACCTCATGTTTTTTGGGTATGGAAGTCTGTCGTATGACTATTACATTTAGTGATATGTGTGGAATTAAAGATTATGGTTATTCTATTTAAGTATTTTTATGTACCTAGTTACCCTTATATTTTTTATATTGATCTCTCAAGTATTTATGGTCATAATTACGTTACAAAATAGTATGAAAAAAGAATATAATGGAAGAAGTTTTTTTGTTACTTCTTAAAGTTGAAATTTATTACTTTATGATAATGTATTATTGGTGTAGATTTTTTTACAAGGCTAACAGTTTTAATTATTTATGTATCCCTTACTAAAATTTTAATTCTCATCCCATGTTTTGAAATATTATTAATGGGACTTAAAGAATAAGATATTCAAGTATGGGACAAAAAAATTCATGCTATTTAAATATAAAATAAACCATGTTACATTTTAAAAATATTCTATTTTATGAAAAAAAGCAGATAGTGAGTAGAAGAGTCTACTTTTAATATTTATATTTTTTATGTATAAGTTATGACTTAATTATCTAAATCTATAAATCTAGAAAGATCCTAAATGGGATGAAAATTAGAATTATTGACTTAACACATGACAATGTAATGATTAAGTTTGTGGTCTTAAAACATTTCACTCGATATGTTAAATTAGCCAGTTATGAAATGATCAAGTCTAAATAATTCCATTATATTTTCCAAATTTTTTAAAAAACCACATTTCATGTCTTTAGAAACTAGGATTATTGAAAATATTATTTATCTATTGCTTAAAAGGAAATTCAACACAATATGAAACGTCTATTTTGACAATACATACTATTACCTATACAAATTCACCCCAATATGTAATGTAATTTAAATATATATACTTCCTAAGGAGATCATTCGACTTATCCCCAATCTCTCAGATAACTTCTTTATGAAATTTTCTTTTCAAGAAATTTTGTTGGTTACTCATTGAATAACTTAACTTTACATCCTTTTCATATCTGTGATCCAAAAATTATTAGTGTTGATTTCCCTAACCTTGTTTAATTGGTTTTAGTTCATTATATCCATATAATCCCTACTTCATATCATTATTGTCATCAAATGTTTCCATGTCATGTGTCATTATACTTTTTCCAAACCATCAATGGATTTATTCTAAAAAACATCATCCTACCATGAATATATCTTCCAAATGAACTCATCTAATAACTAGAGCTTTGAATTTTTTATTAAATATTATTTTCTTATATGAACCCAATTAATATCATTGATGTTTTATAAAGACATTGTAAAATCTCTGGAGTTGATATACACCTTCTTGAATTTTTCATCATTCATTATCAGTACATTTGGTTAACTCTTTTATATGATATTTTTAAATTGAAACTGATTGATATAATGGTACATGAATAGAAAATGAAAATGATTACCAAATGTTTTCCCTGAGTATATAATATATCCTCTAGGGGATGTGTTGTTTGGAGATTAATATTTCACCAAAACCCCATATGTTATCCTTTAATTGAGTGTTGTGACAGTTAACCCACTCAAAAAATATCCATAAACAATATAAGGTATTACTTTACTTATATTAATAATTCTTATTTTAATCCTGAAAGTTTCTATTTAAAATTGATCTGTAAAGTAGTTTTTTATTGTTTAAACATTCCATGACTTAAATATTTATTATGTTCATGTACTCTAAATATTACACATGTGTGTATTGTGAAAATTGTTTGTACATAAAACATTTCTCAATGTATTAAGTCCTTAAACTATATCCATCATTTGTTTGAATTTTATGACATTACATTTACACAGGAAAGAGACATGGATATTTTTAGATTTAAATAACAAAAATGGGAATCATGGAAAATATGGTCATTATTTTTATAGGAACATACTATTCATGGTCATGGAAAATATTCATTAGAAATTGAAAATCCCAAAAAATGTTATTATTAATGAATCATGTAAATGTATTCTAAAGAAAAATCCAAATAATTCTCCTCATGATTAACATGTAAAATATTTTTCTCAATAATTAGGTAAATAAAAAAAGAAATATTGTGTATAGATCCCATCATTAGATACTTGAAACTGCTAAGGTAATCTAATAACAATTCCAAGGAAAATTTTATAGTATCCTTTTATTCCTAATATATGTGATTATATACTTCCATAAAATCTTTCAAAATTTGATATGATATCATTCATTCAATCTGGAAAACCCACGTGTTATAGTGATGAAGGATTATACTGATAACCTTCTGTGAGACATGCCAAATAGAAGATAATTTGGATTTAAGTATTCTATAATCATTAAAAATGTTGATTTCTATATTTAAGTGGTTGGTAGATTTGGAAAATCATGATATTAACATTCAAATAATTTCATATAAATATAGAATTGTAATAATATATGTAATAACTTATAGATTACTACAACTTAACTATTTGTTTTATTCATAAAAATGAGAATGATGGAATGATCCAAATATTGGAGTATCTATATTTATGGAATATAAATGTTAATGAAAATTTAAATATATTGAACTAAAATGGGAGACGTTATAAATTAGATAATCATAGATGATATATATCAAACATTTCATGAATGAAAATGTGTTGTGAAACATTATCTTGAACCAAAAAAATAATTTCATCCAATAAAATAGGTATCTCCTTTATCTTTTCCCTTGTGACCTCATTATCTATTATTGATTCTGATAGTTGGGCCCTTATATTTAGAAAACTTAGCCCCTATTTTTTTAATTCAACCCTAACGTATGATACCATATCCTTGAGTCACAACTATTTGAGTTTTTTGAGATAAATTATGTGTAATTTTTTTCTCACGTTTGCCTTGGTCATTCGATATTTCAAAAATAGGATGATATTTCTATTATTTAAGAAGTATCCATTGGATAATAATCATCTCATGAGTGAATAAATGTAAATACTAATAATTAAACACTTATTTTCAATGACCATTGAATATTTCATGTATAAAACAAGACTTGTTATTCATTTTTTGAAAAAAAACATTTTGAGTTATCTAGGAATACATTTTTTCATGATCCTTCATGAGATGAATGGTTCAAGGATGTAGGTTCAAAATTATGAGCAGTTTCATCCACATAAACAGTAATGTATTTTAGAATGTAGTAGAATTCTTATTTTTCTCATCATGTAGGAAAGGTTGTGATTTGTAGTGGATTTTGGGTATCTATAATAAGAGGTACCTGATATAGGGAGGGTCAACTACCAAAAGTGTCAATAATATTATAAGTTATGTGTGTCTATGAAGATGTTATGCCCAATTATTGATCATCTGGATTAGAAATTACCTGTTGATGTCAAAATTATTTTCCATTTATCTAATAATCAATGGATATATATTTACAAAATTTGCATCACGTGATTTTTCATCAACCAATTGTTCTTCTTCATAGGTTACCTTATAATTTGTATTGGTTATCCACAAATTTATAGAGTATCTCATATTAGGTAAATAATATGATTACATATTTTCCATTAATTTAAATATAACCATTATAGGATAACTAAATCCTAAACTAAAAAATATATATAATCAAGACAATTATATACATATGCATCATTATTTACTAGAATTTATGTAATATAAATAGTTCATTTACACAATTTTATTTGAAAAAGGTGTTATTTTCATGTCCTTAAAACATTGAAACTAGATCTCAAAACCTAATTCCATGTATGGTTAAAATATTAACTCGTCATCAACCATATTCACGAGAACTCCAAAATCTAATTCAACATGGTATGATAAGGTGATATATGTGTCATTAATACCAGCCACTATTATCCAAATAGGATTAATATAAGGTGTGATGAAAAGTAAGGAATAGTCTCCGAGAATAAATCCTAGATTTTACAGATCAATTCTTATGAGATGCGTACTAGTAATATCCAGTAATGGGGACTATGGGAATGTTTAGTAGGAAACATTATGTGGATAGAGTAATAAAAACCATGATGTGAAGTTTTCCATCCAATATAAAGAGTTATTGACATTCAGGATCTATGTGGATATTCAACCCACTAATCCTGGAGTAAAACATAAAAGAGCCTCCACATAGAAATGACCATTAGAATTAATGGATTTTTATATTCCATTTATGGTTCTGTTATTAATGTGGTTTCCTATACCCCAGTATGTGCATCATAAGAATGTAATAGCCATCTACTGAGAATCATGTATAACAGTCCCACCAATTGATGATCTCATCCCAATCATGGAATGATTCAATAACCCAAAGTCATATAATGGACATCATCATGGATTCACTGTTAAGTATTCATAGAGAAACAAAATTTCTATATTAGCTAGGTCCTCATCCTTTTATAAATAGGTATTGGTTCATGATAGAGAATAAAGAAAATTTATTCTGGTACTAAAATGAATATTAATAGTGGGATCAATTTTTTCCAAAATATAAATTTACAAAATTATGGTTATATATCACTAACCTGTTAAGTATTTCTCATGAAATATTCCCATGTGATTCAAGGATGATATAATTCTTCATACATATCAATCGGGATAGGTACTCCCTTGATTTCATGATCATACAAAAGGATGCTTCTTTACTCCACATGTGGAATGTAAAATGTGTTAGTATTATAGAATAACCTACTGTGAAAAAAATTGAAGATATCAAGATGACGATAATTAAAGAAATATGATATCTAGATAACATTGTAAAGTCCAACATCTCATAGAGGATCATCATCTATAATACATCTATGGATCACCCAATATGAACATCCCTATTGCAAAGGGGAGTGCTTAACAGGGTTGTATTACCATCTAAGACAACATCCCTCGTCAACTTCCACATGAAGGTTTTTTAATATAAAATATGAAATTAATTCTCCTTGCATTAATAATGAATAATGACCCTTAGGATAAATATTCACTCTAGTTATACGCTGAGTTGATATAATACAAAGGTTAGAAAGTTATCCATTGGTTAGTGGAGTATCAATAATAAGGCAAAACCCAAGAAACAATCTTCTATTTTACAAAGTATAAATGAGAAATATCGATTTAAGAAGTCCTACTAGATCTCGAAGGTGATGTGTGACCATGTTTAATGAATTGTATTCAACATCCTCAATAATTTCATCAATATAAGTTGCATATTTGGTATCTAGGTCCCCATTATAAGATCGTCTATTATAAATCTAAAAAGGGTTCTGAAAAAAAATCATCATGAAGAAGAAAAAAAATAAATGGATCCACATATGAGGATGATTTGGATATAAATATAAAAAGAAGAAAACATAAAAAAAATCAATTTATTTTCTAGTCAACATCACAAAAATGGAATCACTAGGGTGGACCTACTCTGCCCCCCAATAGCATGTACATACTATGGAACCATGATAAATTTGGCCCCACTAAGGCCCACTTTATATAGATACCACTCTATAGACCTCTCTCTAGGGTATCCCAAATAAGGACACCTTTTCTAGTATTCCCTAACTAAGGCACCCTCAACACAGAGGCCCCACATGGGATGCCTCACAAGGGTGGACCCACTAAAGGGAAGAGTTACATTCACTATATTGGAGATGTAAAAAATAAAGAATAAAATATCAGAGGCCGGCATCCACAGGTTATATGGGGACTTCCCGAAATTATAAGACGGATAATCAACTCACCCAAAACTCCCAAAACTCATTTCTAAGAAGATTAAATTTTTTCAAGTTAGACTTACTATCATGAAACACCCAAAGAACATCATATATCTAGTTATAGATAACATTGTAAAATTTTATCACAATGTATAGGTGAAATTAGTATCGTATCCTCCTATATCCACACATATCTCATTCATTAGGTAGGGGGGTGACACCCCTATATGTAGATAAATGAAAAAAATAAATAGGAGATCAAGAATCCCCAACTAGAAGTACCATTTATGGAAAAAGGCTACGCTCTCATCACTAGGGATACCTCAACCAATGTTACAATTTGTTTCAAATATTTATTCACCCGTGTATCATCAGATCACTCAACCATCCCTAATATAGTCTCCATTGATTTCCTAGTCTATGATTCCCAACTAGCCTATGTGAAAATCCTTTATTTCTCCATCTTTGCCCCCAAACCCCTATTTTTCCAATTAATTGACATCATTGTTCAATGTATGGGGGCGAGATTCTGACATTTAAAAGGGATAAAATTCTTCCTGTAGACTCTATTTTCAATCCATGAACTCATTATCTAGTTAATATGCAAGACTCTAGTTATTATGAAACCTAACTTATATAAAATTAAGGATTAAACAAATACATCACATGGGTTACAATCCTCCCTCGATCCATAACATAAAATAAACATCACCTTGGGATTCGAATATATGCATCCATTTACACTGTGTTTCACACCTATGTGACACATAACCCATGTATTTTAACTTTAGAGAACCATTTATTAAGGGTTCAAACCAATTAAATCTATCTCATAGGGATTTCAAACTAGGCATATGTTCATCCAATTTTTTCCCATCCTTAATATTACTACCTCATTTTCCAATTATTCTTATTTGATAATTTGTAACTTAAAGACTCTATGATGACATCAAATTTACATGGTGGGGGTAGAGAGAAAACAATTATGCCACTTTAGAAATTTATTGATCATTATAAATATGAAACCATATTTTCATAAATAACTAATTTGTTTCTCAACATATTTAAAAAAAAATTATCCACTTTTTGAAGATGACCCAAAATCTAAAGACATCGATTATAATCATAACATTTCAAGTAGTGTTAAATAATTCTGACATGATTACTAACATGTGAAGTCACATATGCATCATTTTTTTTTGGTTTTTCAAATAAAATGTAGCATAATACCAAATATGTAGTCATGAAATAAAAAATAATATAGATATGGGAATCCCATTTAAATTAATCCCAATGACATTCTTAATGTATAACCCACCATATCCCTCACTCCTTTATCATTTGGTAGGAATTTGATTCACTAGGGTTTCATACCTAAAGTAAATGTCAATTATTCCTTGCATGATATCATATCACTTGTTCATTCTATAACCCTCCCAAAAAAATAAATTGATGTATACGAAAATTTTCTTGTGGTATAACTCATCTGGTGTATGTCTAATCTAATGATGTATTCAAGAAATGTGACTGAACATCTATAATGCACTGGTTTTCACTCTAGACATGACTCACATGGACATAGGGATCTATTGTGATAATCTAACTAACAAGATATAAATTCCTCCTCATTTAACATAATTGGGTATTACTATAGACTATTATACCTTCTTCACAAAGGGAAATAATCCATGTTAGACAATAATTAAAGGTCCACAACCCAATGAAGTATCCTCGGGCCACCTCCATAGGGTTATGTCCAAACATCCTACCAAACTATATGGGATTTAATTAAAATATGGATTGTAAATTTTTTATAACACCATGATTTTAGAACCCAGTATAATTAACTCTTTGGAATATTAATTAATCCATATACCGAAAAAATAATACCCCCGCCTAGATAGGTACATTATTTTTGACTCCTTCCATTTAACCCTTATTGTGAAACATTAATTTTGTGATCCATCTTCTTTATTACTTTAAATAAAACGAAATGTGTATAATTATGAATTATTAATTTACCAATCATTATTAGGAATTATTTGGATAATTTTCAATAACACATGATATTAAATTTCATGTATTAGTCCTTCCCATATTATATCAAATGGTAACACTTTTTCTGTTATGTATAACTGAACAACTTGAGATCCCTTTTTCTGAGAGATTAATAACAATACTTACATGACCCTCTTTAATTCAATAAATAATCATCACCTAAATGTCTTTTAGGCCTATAATATTAATATTTCCTATCAATAGTTAGTTCCCTAAAATCAATAATCAACTAGTAATAAAACAAATCTAGATGGAGAAACACTCATATATAAAGATAATAAAATTGATGGAGAACCTTTGAAACATAAATATTTTTATGATAAAGAGAAATATTTAACCTATTAATATATTAACATAGATACTTCAAAATAAACTATTACTATCATTGTGGGTAACTAGTCACCAACTATGATTTACGAAAGATTATCCTAAAAGATAAAAATCTATAATAGAGTATCAGAGTATGTAAATATTCCCCCATTTAGGGTTTGATTAGAATGATATATTATTTTATAGAATTATATGAGTTAGTAATAATCAATAGTAATTTATCATAGTGGCCACGTAATTTTGGAAATAATATCCTCTATTTTCAAGTGTGGGGAGCCGTTGGGAATTTCAAGGTCCATGAATATCCCCTACTTGAAACCACATAATTACCTGAGTAATACCCCATAGATGATTATTAAAATTTAATTTGTTTCTAAACAAATATTTTGGAGTGAATAGATATTGGTAGATACATGTTAATTAATAAAATACATTATTTTCAACATTCATGGGGGATATATTTTGGGAATATATGGTTCTTGGAGACCACTATATCACTAGAACCCCAATGAGTGTAGACTATAATGAATACAAACAATATAATGGGTTATATATAAGATATGGACTATAATTTCAGTAATTAGAGTGTGGAAATGGTTGAGCTGTTAATTGGACATAGATGATAGTAGAAGTTTGTTAAAATTATTTTAAAAGAAAATTATTGGGATTCAATTATGATCACATTTTAAATTTCAATGTTGTTACAAAACATTTCATTTATATATATATATATATATATTTCATTCATATTAATTGTAAATTAAATATATTAAAAGAATATAATGCATTTATTAATATACAATACTTAAAAAATTATTATAAAAAATAATAGGATTATTGTTAGACTTAACTGCCAACAAATTTCTAACCTAGACCCCCCGTATAGTTTATTCTTCCTTATAATTATTCAATAGATGAAAATTTATATGTTGAATCCATATGATAACAATAAAGAAATATAATTAATTAATAATACTATACATTCATTCATGGAACATATTATATAAATTTATAATTTTACTATATGTAATCAAGAGTGAGGAAATACTTTAACACCTGAAGACTATATAAATTTTTAATTTTATAATAAATTTATTTTTTGTACATTTTTTATATGAAAAAAGTTAATATTATGTTACATGAAATATAATGTGTATCTATATCTACCTGTAACACTGAGTTTAACTTTTTTTTACACACAATAATGAATTCCATCAATGGCTTGCGTAACAAGCGAGACTATGTTTTTCCAAACATTATTTTATTATTAAAATATTATTATTTAATTTATTAAGATATAAGATAGACATTATATTAGAGTTTATGAATAATAATAACTAAATTATGAGAATATATGGTTTAATTAACGAGTTACCAAGTAATTCAAAATGAATATAAAAACCAATTGAATGTAATGAATATGTCTTTATAAAATTAAATTTTTATGCACTAAATGGTATTTTAAATTAATAAATTAAATTAATTAATACTAGAGAATAAAATTAAAGAAATATTTTTACTATATATTCAATATAATGAATTCTATTAATGAAATATATTTTATAGGCCTAAGATAATGATAAATCTATTTTTACACCTAATAATTTCAATTAATTTGATAAGAAAATTATGCTTCCATTTAATGGGGAACCAATTATTAAACTAATCATTTGAAATTTATTAAATATTTATCTCAAAATATGATCTATTTTATAATTTTAATGTAAAAATTATCATAGGATTAGTTTTTGGTAATTTCTGTGAAGCTCTATTTTTAGATGAATAGTAATCAACAGGTAATTTTAATTGAAAAATGTTTTTTAATATAATATATATTTATAATAAAAATATAATTTAATCAGGTTCAAAATAATATTTATTTCAATTATAAATCAATTAATATTATTTATTTCATTGGAATTAATTTGAAAAGACCCAAAAAAATCCATGTAATTTTGTTTATAATTTTATAGAATATTATGAGTCCGTGAAAATTGACGGCGTGTGATTATGCTGCCCGGTGTGCCATGAATGAATTTCTAAACGTTGTTTTAGGTACGTTCAATAAATGTGCAAGTAGGTTTTTGTAACTTTTGAACTGGTGCTTTGAATTTAAATCTGGGGGCACCGTTGAACTCACAGTGCTAAGATTCACTTAAAGAGACTTTCACCTTGACCGCAGTAGGTCGAGGGTAGAAGATAGTTTTTCAGTTCTTTGTGGAAGAAGAAAAATAAAATACTTAACTTTTTTTTGAAACCCCTCCATTTGAGTTTTGGGGGTGGGGACCAACCAAACTACAAAACCCCCATTTTTAATTCTAGTGTTGGGGACCACCCAAACCTCTCTTTAATGTGGGAAGTCCCTTAGATTACTCCCATTTAAGTTATGTCAATGCAATAAAATTAATTCTTCCATTTAATTGCTGCCAACACAATAAAATTAATTGTTCTATTTAATTGTGCCAACTTTTATTGTGCCAATGTAAATTAAATTGATAAACTTATTTTAATTTGTAGGTACCTCATTTCCTTGGAGAAATCATTAGCGAAACGGAGGCTTGGGGAGAAATTTGGAAAAATATTTCTCCAACAAAGAACTCCTTCCCTAATGAAGAACATACTTTGGAATAAAGAACGAGGACGATGCATGCGCCCATATTCGGAAGCATGTTGCAGAAGTGATGATCATTGGAACACTCATCTCCTTCACCTACTTCTTCTCATGACACCTCCAATGAGTAATCGAGGTAGGGATTGGGGTTTGGTTACCACTTTCCCCATTCTTGATGTTCATATTGATTTATAAACATTTATATTCTTCTTGATTCCAGAACAAATACGGTGCTTGTTACCGTTCTAACGTGGAGGGTGTGGGCTGAACGAACATGGCATGACCTCTGCACAACCTTTGTGGGATTTAGATTGTCTTTAATCAATAGGGACATGGTGAGGCTTGTGCGGGAGTCTACGGAATAAAGAAAGGGCCACTAGGGTGCGCCCGGTGACCAGAGGATCATCGACGAAAGAGCTCGAGAGTGGCAGCCAGCACCCCGGCCAGCCACGACGACGACGACAGAGCACCCATGCTACTAGTGAAGGGTCGCGGCACATTGACCACAACAAAGCAAGGGAAGCGACAAGTGCACGAATGGCCATGTGATGGGGAGGTGGTGGTGTGTGTCAGCGCCAATAGGCATTCATCTGTTGTGGCCTTGTGTCACGGTGGTGGAGGAAGGGTGGACAGATCGCACCCAGCTGCCCGTGGTGGTGTGGCACGCGACTGCACCGCAAAGGAGGGTTGGCCGTGTGGCTAGCCGCCCAGCGTAGGTCTCCCATTGCGGGCCACCAAGAAGGCGGCCTAGAAGGATGAGCCATGTCGCTTGGCTAGGTTGGGCCAGACCCAGCGGGCCAGATTAGACCTTGTAGGCCGAGTCCAACCCAGGGCCACACCCGGGTCAGGTCAGGTCGGTATTATTGGATCAGTCCGAACCTGGACCAAGTTTGACCCTTTTTCACTCTTTCATCAATATCATGAGCTACGAGCATCTGTTTGACAAACCGTCTACAGTTCTAGAAACCTTGGATCCAGTCGTTCTTTTCGGTATACCCCACATGAGTTTTGGGTAAGGTTAGAGTATGTCCTGGTTAGATCTACCCTGAATCCAATCGGTCCCTTATAGTGGAAATGCTAATAACATACAGACCATGCATCAGATTGACTTATCGTCTATTGCAATGAGACCCCTATTTTGTGGCGGTCATTTGGGATAATTCTTCATGGGACTTCATGGCCATTTGTGTATCGACCTATGGATTGAAGAGAGGACACTCCATGAATCAAGCGATCTTAGTGCAGGAACCATGTAGCTAGTTATAACATGAGTAAGGGATCCTATGTGGTTCTATGTATTGGGATCCTACGTGGGTCTGTATTCGAGAGTATCACCTAGAACAGCTCATGGAATCCATGTGGGAAAACTCTAGGATCCTACATGGGTCTTCTTTATTAGGATCCTATGTGGGTATGATGAATTAGGATGTTACATGGGTATTTTGATTTAGGATACTATTGGGTATTACTCTAGATAGAGTACGATGATTCAATAGTTACATCTAATAATCATTAATACAGTACCTCTGTTATACCTGGTGTGAGCTGAGTCTTACCCTTTGTTGGAGTCTTCTGTGCAGTGTATCTTTTTGGTACTTACCTTTCTGGTGATACCTTTGTGGCATTATTCTATGTGGTTTTACATATGTGGTACTTACCTTTGTGGTGTTACCTTCATGTTACTTACCTTCGTGGTGATACCATTGTGGTATTCTTCTATGAGGTGTTACCTTTGTGGTACTTTCCATTGTGGTGTTACCTTCGTGTAATTCATTCCATTATGGAATAGTTTTACTTTCACTAAGGATTTGGTCCTTGATTTTCCTCATGAATGAGATGGGTATACTTGATAACTTAGTCATATGAATGGTAATATACATAATTAGGTTTTCACTTGTTTTCATGATTTCTGGTTTATTCTTTTTTAATTTTGTGAGACCATTGAGGGTCTTGGGTTCCCTACTAAGTATCGTAATACTCACCCCTGCATGGTCTATGGCCACAAATTGTTGTGTTTTGTGTAGAAGACGGACATCGCTGACTGAGGATGAGGTTACAAGGATTGGAGGTAGCTCGTTGGTGGACCTTGGATGAGGCATACCATAGAGACGACCGTTAAAGAGTAGTACCTACCCTTCTGGTAGGATCCTTGGATGGTGTTCACTGGAGCAGTTTGGTTTACATACACTTTCCAGTTTTCTTGTATTTCCAATTGGGATTTTATTTTGGCCCCTTTTAATTACTTTACACACTACTTTTACTTTACAGTTTACTTTTATTTGTATCTTTATGTGTGCTTGGTTGAGTTTGTTTATAGGATATATTGGCAATTCCTTCCTGGTTTTAGGGACATCACCTTTCAGTGCTAGTCACCACCCCCTGGCCTATGGAATGTGGCTTTCGAGTAGTCATTTCATGGGCCTTGATGGATGGGTCATGACAAATGGGCATCAGAGGAGTTGGTTATACCATAGAACATTAGACTCGAATCATTTTTAACAAAAATAGTGTACAGTTTAGTGAGTGTTGTTATCAGTTTTGGGAATCTATTGTTGTTACGGTGGCCGACATATCCATACAACAAGTCCCTGACTTCTGATTTCTAACTCAGTGCATGAAAACACTGATTGCACATGTGTTTCAAAAGGTTTTCTTTGTTATAATTTTGAGTATTCTCACTAGGTATAACATATTGACCATGGGGCATTTGTTTATTTTCAGGATTCCTCCACGCAGAAAGCCAGCTAGGGTTTTGGGTATAGTGCATGATGATAGACCACTGAGCGACGAGGCCTTAGTGCAGGGACCTTTATCGGTAGAGGCAGTAGAAGATGAACCAACAGTACCATTACACATTGGCCCACCAATACCACCATCCCCAATAGCGGAGGGTTCACACTACTTGAGTGCGCTGCATGAGTTCCAGTGCTAGAGGCCACCCTGTTTCACGGGTGAGACGGGCCCACAGGAGTCTGAGGATAGGTTGGAGACTATGGTGAGAGTCTTCGGAATGGTAGGGACACCAGCTGATATCATGGTGATCCTTTCCACCAGTATTATACAGTAAGTAGTTGGTAGATGGTGGATCTTGATGCTCCAAGCTCAGGATGAGGTGACACTTCTTTGTGCAGAATTTGAGAGCCTATTTCGGGAAGTGTTTGGACCAATGACCCTTTGCGTAGTGTGCATATATGAGATTATTCATCTATAGAAGGGTAGAATATATATGGCACAGTACTCAACGAGGTTCATCATCCTCTCATGATACTCCACTGATATGGTCCGGGAACCATTTTTCAAGGCCCAGAACTTCGAGCAGGGAATCATGCGGGATATCAGTGCATTGATGATTTCCTTAAACATCCCGACACATGTGGGGGTGTTAGAGAATAACCACTTATTGGAGAGTTTTCATGCCGATCAGTCACCAGCAGCAAGACCCACCACTGGGAATCATGCAGCAGAGTTTTTGGAAGCTAGCAGAAGAAATATTTCATAGAGGTCTAAAAGGACCAGACGTATAGTTGGATGACAGCAGGATTCATGGTTGGTTGTGAGGGGAAACAGAGACAGAGCCAGTCATGCATCGAGCAGGGAGTGTTACAAATGCGGCGGGTTGGGTCACATGATTGGTGACTGCCAGACCCTCTGTACAGTGGATCAGAAGATGGTCAAAGGACTGCCCGTGTAGAGATACAGGCTTGACCGAGGAGGTCTGCATGGAGCAGGCAGACATGGAAGAGGACCTGGCCGTGTAGCTGGTGGTGGTTGACGATTTGAGATGTTACTTCCACCACCACAAGGTGGTCCACCTCGACCACAAGGATTAGATGGATAGGGGCAAGTTCAGCTCTAGGCATGTAAGGCCTATGAACAAGGTACTCCGGAGATGATACAAGGTATGATCTATGTCTACTTCACCATAGATGCAGTACATATAGATACAGGTGCTAGTCATTATTTTATTGCCACTGTCCTCATTTAGAGCTCAGAGATTCAGACCGAGCCGTTGGCTCTTCCTTACGGATAGATACTCTAATAGTAGAGTATTTGATGATTAAAAATCAGTGCTGGTAGTGTGAGATTACTCTAAGAGGCAAGAGCTTCGGCTATGATCTCCTTGTAGTGGTGTAGAGGCCTTACGACATCATCTTTGGAATGTACTGGTTATCTACAGTCCATGTTCAGATTGAAAGTATTAGAAAAAAATGTTATGTATCCACAAGGATGGGACTAGGTTTACCTTCACTTATGAGAAGGAGCCTTTGCAGCATAATATGGACTTACCTGAAGGAGAGTGCAATCAATCACTCATCATATGGATAGCCTTACCGTCATAGAGGTTGATGTGGAGAGTCTGAGCTATCATGTAGTGGTGGACCAATATGAGGATGTCTTTCCTGATAATGTTCTGGGTCTACCGCCTCATAGAGAGGTGGAATATTACATTGTCCTGTACCCCTGGATGACCCTGATATCTGCACCAACATATTGGATGGATCCCATGGAGCTTCGTGAGCTGTGGGCTTAGCTAGACGACTTGTAGGGGAAGGGATTCATCCGACCCATTGTTTCTCCATGGGTAGCCCTGATTTTCTTTTCCAAGAAGGTGAATGAGTGCTTCAGACATTGTTTTGACTATCGTTTCCTAAACCCGGTGACTTTGAAGATCAAGTACCCACTCCCGAGGATAGAAGAAATCTATGATTAGTTTATGGGATCATGGTGGTTCTCGAAGATAGAACTATGATCAGGCTATCACCATCTCTGAGTACGAGATAACGAGGTGTAGAAGACCACCTTTAGATGTCAGTATGGCCACTATGAGTACTTGGTTAGGTCATTCGGCGTCACCAATGCTCCAGAAATGTTAATGGGGGTCATGAGCAGGATTTTCCAGCCATACAATGATCACTTTATTGGAGTCTTCATCGATGAAATTCTGGTATACTCGTCTACTGAGGAGTATCATTCCTATCATTTGCAGGTAGTTCTAGACACACTCTGAGATCACTAGCTTTATGGTAAGATCACAAATTCCTAGTTCTTGATCCGAGAGGTTCACATTCTGGGACATGTAATCTCAGAGGCTGGAGTTTTTTTGAATCCACCAATTATTGAGGTGGTACTTTCTTGGGAGCCACCTAGGAGTGTGATAGAGGTACAGATTTTCCAGGTTTTGGCTAGATACTAAAAGAGATTTGTGCTAGATTTCCCCAGATTTACAGCACCTTTATCAGTGTTTACAAAGAAGGGGAAACCCTTCGTGTGGCCAGAGAGATGCCAACAGAGTTTTTAGGAGATGAGGTAGATACCGACTAGTGCCCCCATATTGAGGATTCAAGGGATGGCGTTGGGTACGTAGTCTACTGCGATGCATCAAGGACATGGCTCTGATATGTCCTTAGGCTAGAGAGAGAAGTTATCTCATATGGTTTTCAACAGCTACAAAATTATTATTAGAACTACACTACTCATGACCTAGAGTTAACAGTAGTGGTCTTCACCTTGTAGATGTGGTGACATTACTTGATGGTTGAACGTTTTACAGTCTACTCGAACGATAAGAGTCTCAGGTATATCTTCTCTCAGAATGATTTGAACCTGGGACAACGACGTTGGCTCGAGTTCCTACATAACTATGACTTTGAGATAGTCTATACTCATGGGAAGGGTAACTTTGTAGCAGATGAAATTGGCAGAAGATCTGATATACAAATTCTAGGTGAGGTGACAGAGCAGCTGACTGCTTTACTGAAATCCTTTTTTGAATTAGATGGAGAAGCATTTCTTCAGTCTCATATAGTCACTCCCCCACTTCTTCAGAGAGTTAGGGAGGCATAGTGTGCAGACACTGACTACGAGGATTGATGTGTTCAGATATCCTATGTGAAGACACCTAATGGATTTTATGAAGTTGGGGAGCACGTCATCCTTTTTAGAGGACGTACCACAGTACCAGTGTCCCTTCATGAAGAAGTGTTGAGGGAGTTCCACACATCTCCTCTAGAAGTACATCCGGGAGTGGAAAACATCTATTGGGACCTTCGATGAGAGAACTGGGGGATATGAATGAAGAAAGCAGTAGCAGAGTTTGTCTCTCAGTGCCCCACCTTTCAGCAAGTGAAGGCGGAGCATTAGGTATCAGTAGGCTTAGTGTAGACTTTAGAGGTTCTAGAGTGGAAGTGGGTTAGAATATCCATGGACTTTGTGAATGGACTTCCATGTACATCCAGGGGTCATGATTTTATCTAGGTGACCGTCAAACGACTCACAAAGATGGCCCACTTCCTATCGATCAGAGAGTAGGGTTTAGTAGAGTGATTTTGATGCGTCTATGTGCATACGATTGTGTGGATACATGGATTACCCTCAACAATTGTCTCCGGTCGTGATGCACGTTTAACTTCCCAGCTATTGAAGGGGTTGTAGGAGGATTTTGGGACACAACATCATTTGAGCACCACCTTCCATCCTAAAACAGATTTCTAGACATAGAGGACCATTTAGACCATTGAGGACATATTTCATGCTTTCATCCTTGACAGCAGTTGTAGTTAGGAGGATCAATTTCCCTTGGTTGAGTTTTATTAAAACAACAGGTATCACTCCACCATGAGGATGGAACCTTTCGAGGTGTTGTTCGACCGACCATGCAGATCAACTATGTGCTGGACTGACCCAGGGGAGTTAGCACTCATGGGACCTGATATGGTACATGCTACCATAGAGAAGTTTTAGATCATCCAGGAGTAGATGAAGATTGCACAATGCAGGCATAAGTCTTATGCTGACATGATATAGAGATATCTAGAGTTCGAGGATGGTGACCAAATCTTTCTACGGGTCTCACCTCGATGAAGTTCGTGGAGATTTGGCCGAGTCGACAAGTTATCTCCGAGGTTAATCAGACCTTTTTAGGTCCTCAGCCGAGTTGGAGAGGTGGCTTACCACTATGCTCTTCCACCTCAGCGACACCAGGTGCATGAAATTTTCCATGTATCCCATCTAAGGAGAAACACTAACAACCTTTCACACATAATTGATAGGGCCATGTTGGACATCGAAAATGGGGAAATAATTATGGAGGTTCTAGTGGAGATTGAGGATCGACAGGATAGAGTCCTTATTAGGCGATTTATACCTTTGGTGTGTGTACATTGGCAGCACGGGAACCTCCAAGATAGAACATGGGAGTGGGAGGCTCAGATACATGGTCAGCACACCCACTTTTTTTCTTAGTTTTTTTATGTGTCTTTCAGGGATGCAAAGCCCTGATGTGGGAATAATTTAATGAGTTGGAAAGATTCCAGGTAATTTTTTTAATTATATGGAATATTATGTGTCTGTGAAAATTCACAGCGCGTGATTCCAAGGCTCGTTCTTCCCGAAATGAATTTATAAATTTATTTTTAGGTACGTTTAGTAAATTTGCAAGTGTGTTTTTGTAAATTTTGAACTCGTGATTGGAAGTGAAATCTGAGGGCACTGCTAAACTCGTATTTCATATATTCGTTTAAAAATACTTTCACCTTGACCGTAGTAGGTCGAGGGTAGAATATAGTTTTTCAATTTTTTGTGGATGAAGAAAAATAAAATATTTAACATTTTATTTTTCTTTTGAAACCCCTCCTTTGGAGTACTGGGGGTTGGGACCACCTGAACTATAAAACCCCCATTTTAAATTCTAGAGATGGGGACAACCCGAACCCCTCTTCTATGTGGGGAAGTTCCTTGGAATCATCCCATTTAAATTATTTCAATGAAATAAAATTAATTGTTCCATTTAATTATGCCAAATTTAATTGTTTCAATGTAAATTAAACTGATAATCCTATTTTAATTTTGTGGCTCCTAATTTCCTTGGAGAAATCTTTCCGAAAGGGAAGCTTGGGGAGAACGTTATAGAATCTATTTTTCCAATGAATAACACCCTCTTTAATGAAGAACATTCTTAGGAATTAATAACGAGTATGAAACATGAGCCTGAAATCGAAAGTTAGTTGCGAATGCGATGATCGTTGGCACCCTCATCGCCTTCATCGACTTCTTCTCACGACTCCTCCAACGAGCAATTGAGGTAGGGATTTCTGTTTGTTTACCCCATTCCATGTTCTTTATTTTCATCTTGATTTAATAAAATTTATATTCATCTTGATTCAAGAACAAAAAATCCACTAGGTGCCATTATAACACGGAAGGTGTTGGCCGAATGAACCCGACCTGACCTCTCTGCAACATTTGTGGGATTTTGAGGATCTTGAATTGACGGAAACTTCCAAAGGTGAGTGCGGGAGTCTACAGAATGAAGAATTGGCCATCGTGGCATGCCCGGTGACCCGATGAATGTCACTGTAAGGGCTTGGGTGCAGTGGAACGTACCCTGGCTAGCTGTGACAATAGTGACGGCGCGACTGCGCCACCGGATAAGGGTCATGGTCCATCAGCTGTGGTGGAGCAATGGTGGTGGCCAACGCACGACTGGACATTTGAAGGGGAGGTGGCGGCACACATCTGTGCCACTGGGTGTGCAAGATCCATGAACTTGTGTCGCAGTGATGAAGGGAGGGCGGCCGACACGCTGGTGGCCGCCAGTGGTGGTGCAGCGTTCGACCGCACTGTGGATGAGGGCTGGTCATCCGGCCAGCCGTGGGCCAGTGGGCCGGGCCGTGTCACCGGGTTGGGCCGCTCCACTGGGCCGGGTCAAACCTGGTGGGCTGGGTCGGATCCCACGGGCCGGGTCTGACCAAAGGCAAGACTCGGGTCAGGCCGGGTCAAACCGTACCTGGACCAGTTTCGACCCTTTTTCACTCTTTCAGCCATATCATGAGCTAAGAGCGTCTGTTCGAATAACCATCTACGGTTCTAGAAACCTATGATAAAGATTATCCTCTCGATATACCCAACATGAGTTTGGGATAATGTTGGAGTATGGATGGGATGGATCAACCCTAAATCCAACCGGTCCATCGGAGCAGAAACACTAATAACTTAAAGACCGACCATCTGATTGATGCCCCATCTGTTGCATTGAGACCCCATTTTTGTGGTAGTCCTTTTCGATAATTCTTTGTGGGACTTAATGATAGTTGTAGTATTGAACTGTGGCTTGAGGAGCGGACCCTCCCGGAATCAATCGAGCTTAGTGTGGGAACCCTGTAGATGGTTGTAACATGAGGAAGGGATCCAATGTGGGTTTGTTCTTTGAGATCCTTGGTGGGTCTGTGTTCGAGAGTCTCATGTAGAACCACTCTAGGAATCCCAGTGGGACTACTCTTGGATCCTACCCTGGTCTTCTGTATTAGGATCCTATATGGGTATGATGATTTAGGATCCTATGTGGGTCTGATGATTTGGGATCCAACATGGGTCTGTCTCTTAACAGAGTATGATGATTCAGTAGTTACATCAAATCATCTTTACTATTGCACCTATGTAATACAAGGGGTGAGCTGAGTATTTACCTTTGTGGTAATCTTTTGTATGGTGTACCTTCATGGTACTTACCTCGTGGTGATAACTTTGTGTTGTTCTTATATATGGTGTAACCTATGTGGTACTTACAGTTGTGGTGTTAACTTTTTTGTACTTACCTTCATGGTGATACCATTGTGGTATTATTCTTTGTGGAGTTACCTTTGTGGTACATACCAGTGTGTCATTACCTTCATGGTATTCTTTCTTTGGTGGAACAGTTGAACTTTGGAGAAGGATTTGGGCCTTATGTTTCCTCATGAATGAGATGAGTATACATGATAACTTAGGTATATGTAGGGGAATATACCTAAGTGGGGTTGTGAGTTGTTTTCGTGATTTATGGATTATCCTTTTGGGATTTGGTGAGACCACTGAGGGTATCAGGGTCCCTACAGAGTATCGTTATACTTACCCCTGCATGGGATTGCCCTCACCTAGTTATGTTTGGTGAAGATGACGGACAATGATGACTGAGGACGAGCATACCAGGAATGGAGGTATCTCCGAGGTGGATCTTAAATGATGTGTACCACAGAGACGACCATTTGAGAGATGTACCTACAATTTAGGTAGGATACATGACAGTTGTTCACATGAGCTATTCAGTTTACTTGTATTTTCCAGTTTTCTTGTACTTTCTAGTTGTTCTAGTATTTTATCCCCTTTTATATACTTTACACACTCTATTTACTATACAATTAACTTGTTTTCGTATCTTATTGTGTGTTTGGTTGACTGTGTTTAAAGGATATAAAGGAAATGTCTTCTCGGTTTTAGGTAATACTCTTTTCAGTGCTAGTCACCAGCCCCTGACCTATGGAAGGTGGGCTTAGGGTAGTCACGGAATGGTCCTCGTGGGACGGTTTGTGACCCAATTTCACATAGAAATTTTATATTAAATCATTTCTATATTTTGAAAATTTTTACGTTAAAAACTTGTTTTTTCTTCTCGTTCATGAGGTAAAATTTAAATTAATTTATGCCACTTATGTGATTATAATTTCAAAAAAAGGATTCCATATATGGAATTTTTATAATGTTTAATGACAAATAGGGTTAAATTATTTGTCTATTGAAAATATTACTAGTATTTATTAAAATTAATTACACCCATTAGGGAAAAATAATGCCTAATAAAGAACTAAACCATAATCATAATGACCATAATGAAATAGATATATGTACACAACCTATTTTATGGAAATTTATGATCCATTTAATACCCTTTATATAATATATATATATTTTTGAAATATACATATTTAAGTAAAACCTAAACACAATGTTTACATTTTCATATTTACTGGAATCCAACCCCTCCTTCATCATAATAAGGCACCCACCCCTCAAATATATTCATGCCTATGATTAAATTTTAGACATCCATACCCTTCAAAACTATTTCGCCAAAATCCCAAACAAAATCTTATATGCCTCATATTTGGAATATAGAAATTTTTTATTGTCCTTTAGTGAGAACCTAAAGACTTACCAAAAAATGAAGTAACATTCTTCAATGATCACTTTTGTTTTATTTGTTTATGAAAATGTTTAATTATTATTATTATATGTATATATAACAAATTATGTATCCTAAATGTAAGTATATGTTATTATTTTAATGTTTCAACTTAAATCTATTCACACTTACATAAAATGGTGAACAAAATTATTTTTCGTGTGTATGATAAACTACCACCTCACAAAATGATATTGTTCATTTATTCCTTTACCACCTCTTATAGTTTTGAGTTATTATGGATGCACTGTTTTTATATGATATTTATTATATTTATGTTACATTCATCCTTACTTAATTATTATTTACCACAATACTTCATTATTCCCCTTTTTGTAAAAAGATAACAAAATTTGTGGACTAGTGGAGTACTACCTCATCAAAGCAATGTGATACATTCCCACATTACATGGAATGTATTAGTGATGGGATTATTTAAACATGTGTTTCCTAGAAAAAATATATATTATATTAGTTACATAATTACCTTTCTATAAATATAATATTTCTTTTTTTTATTAGCCTTTTCACACACTAAAATGTGATAGTTTCGTTCATGGACATGTGGACTATAGTCTCTGCGACTTGATGTGAATCTTTTTACATTAAAAATGCTAAATATAAGAAAATATGATTAATTAAAATGTTATTTAGGATATAATTATATTTATTTAAATATAAAATGTTATTTACCTTATATCTATAATTATCATTGAGAAATGGGAATGTTACTCATCTGTATGTATGATATAAAATTTCTATAATTGTAACATTAGTGGTTTTTTATAACCATTTTTTCATGATTCGTTTAAAAATTATAATTGGTGTATAAATATGATAATTATAAAATTTTATTTCTCTATATGTTTATATAATTAACACATTAACAGTAGTTGGCCTACCAATGTCGTTATTAGCACAAGAATTGAATTTTATCAAAACAGACGATGTAAGAATAATTTTTTAAATGGATGTATGAAAACATTAGTGAAATTAAATTAGTAATAAAATTAGAGAAGAATGTATATCATGAAAATAATTAACATAATTTTATTATTCGGGATGATAAAGACACACATGACATGTCAGACTCATGGTTAGGGGTTTTCATCTCAGTTTTTAGATCTCTATGATAAATGAAATATTCACCACATATTTTTTTTGTGAATATTATATCCTTTTAAAATTTAATATAATTATTCCACCACAATTAATTTTAATTTATGTTTAGAATTGAATTATTTCATTCATGTGTCGTGACTTTAAAATTATAAATCGGTAAAAGTTATCTTTGAAATACCAATTTTTTTGTGATTGTTAACATTATCATTAAACAAAAAAATTCATATGATCATTATAATATTATAATATTTTAATATAAAATATATATATTTTCACAATATTTAAATTATTAGATCATAAACCATATTCATTTTTTCAAATGGTTTTTACATTGATTATTATTTGATAAATTGGCGAAATATTGATAACGATGTATCCTTTACTCAACATATATATTTGATAAGGAATGTTTATTATGAATAAAATTAATTAAAAATTTTAAAAGAATGATTTTTAATTTAACAACACAGTTTGGGGGTAATTTAATGGAATACCATTTATGAATCATTACACTTATGAGATTTTTCAGTTGGCCAAATCAGATGGGTTTCTAATCAATCTACTAATCCTTCTTCTAAAAGGTCTTGATGGTAAAGTTACATGTATCTATGAAACATGGAATCCAATAATTATTAATTTAATTTATTCATAATTTATTTTATTTTATTACTTTCCATACTATTTTTTATTTTTTAATTATCTTGTTATATATTTTATTCTCAGTTTTTTTGATTAAATTGCATGTGTTTTGGTGATTAACATTTCCATGTTGATTATTCCTAATATGATAATTTTAATGAAATGTGTTATTTTTTATTCACCTTTCCATGTTAATTTATTCTCATTGATTCATTATGAATTTCTCTGTACATACTATTATTGATCATTTGATCACTCATTTGTTATGTTTCCTTTCATTAGGTTATGTTGTGGAATCTGTTGAATAAGATTCAAGGAAGATGAAATTTTACTTATGTTCTGCATATTTTATTTTCAAATTTAATATGGGTATCATGTATGTAATCTGGTTTTAAAAACAAAACTACTAAACTCTTCGATCCTTTAATATTTTATTCATTGTAATCCTGCATATTTAAAGGGAGTTGACATTGGATCCAACCTACAGGGGGGAAGGGATCTATATTTAGTAACAGAGGAATTTTAATTGAATCCTTTAAAAATAAATTTATGAAAACATATATTAGGGAAAATAACTTTAAGATATACATTGATGATAGGTATATAAGAACATCCCAATGAAACCATGTTTATCTTTGATAGATAATCTATTAATTAGTTTTTCAATTTATATTTTCAATTCCATATGTTTTGGGATTATACATGATAAGGTCTAATCTATTATATGTTTTCATTAATAAATATCACGTAGAATAAGTAATGTGAACCTCACCAATGAACAAGATCCAAAGAGTAAGAATGATCATAACAATTATGGTCATATGCCAATATTTGGAAGGGAAATATTTTTTTATGCATTCACTTCATATGAGGAAATATTATCATGTAGTAATTATATGTGTAAATAAATGTCCATGTCTTATGTAATCGAAGGGAATCAAGATAAAAAGTGGAAATCTAGGAAAAATAATGAAAAACAAAAAAAGGGGAAGAATTCTTTTCCCCCATGTGATAATTGTGAAAGGAAAAAATAGATACTTTCTTAAGAGGAATGGTAGTTTTTGATAACTATGGAGTGAAAGGCCAAAATTCTTGGGATTTCATGGGTAATATAATGTTTTCTAATTTATAATTAATTAACTTCATGGAGATATAAAACTATTCAAATAAATGACTCAAATATTAATTGAATATACCCCAAAAAGGGATAATATATCATGGAAGGGATTATGGTACTACAATAGATGAAAATGAATGATTTATGTAAATATGAATTTAGGTTTATGAGGAATGTTTTAAAAGTATTTGGTTAGTGGTTTCATGTATAAAAGGTTAATGAAATTTATATGGTTGGAATTTCATTAATTTTTAGAAACAATTTAATATAATGTGTTGAACGGTACTGATGACCATTAAAAAGGATTCGGTGAAATTTTTAACTTCTTGGAAAACATATTATAAAGTTAAAAGAAATCATTAATATTTTTAAGATATAATACTTTTTTAATAAATAGATTATTGATATGGATAATGTAGATTGGATATTAATAAATAACATGTAAATGATTAATGTTTTTTTTGAAAATGGCGATAATATAATTGATGGATTTTTGAAGAATTTTTTATTTATACAATATCTCTAATAACATTTGATTATATTAGAAATAAGTAAGAATTCAGGTTTTGAATAACATTATATTTCAATATAGGATATTACCATATTTTAAGATAAGATATGATGAAGGTATTCACAAATTTAGAATGTGAAAATTAATATCTTCTTTATGTTATGAAAATATTATTGATAATATCATTTTGAAAACTCAGTATGCTTAATTCTAGTGAAATGAATCATAATGTTCTAAAAATGTTATAAATTTATGAAATGGTTTAATATAAACCTTGGATGTAGTTTTATAGAATGATATATTACTCAACCATATGATACACTATGTTCTATAAAATGAATTATAAATACGTCAAGGAAAAACCAAAGGATAATATTTTTTTAATGAAATAGAAACTTATATTTTGTTATATTTATAGAGGGTGAAAAATTATAAGACACTATTAAAAGTGTATTTAACCCAAAAAAGGTTCTTGTTATAATCATTTTTATGATATCATTGACCGTTTTTATATCTCCATTTTATGACTTCTTGTCCATCAAATTTCTTCTGAATGTGTTCTCTACCACTATCTATCGAAACATGAGAGTAATATTTCTCTTCAATGATCAAATTTTTAATAT
This sequence comes from Viscum album, assembly GCA_963277665.1. Taxonomy (NCBI): domain Eukaryota; kingdom Viridiplantae; phylum Streptophyta; class Magnoliopsida; order Santalales; family Viscaceae; genus Viscum; species Viscum album. The sequence continues at coordinate 1,179,387,811 of OY728139.1, forward strand.
TGTTTTCCCATTGGAAATCCAAGTTTTTATTGAATTAAAATATTACATATCCCTATTATTTTTAAATAATATGTGTTATTAACCCAATTTATGATGTGGGTTTTTCCAATAATGTTATTTCAAAATAAAAAAACCAAGATTTTTGAGTTCATGTTTAAATTATGAATACGTGAATTTAATTAATGTGGGGATATTTTCACATCCCAAGATAATAAAATATTTTCATTTTTGTATAAATCTAATTTTGTTTCTAGAATTATTTTTTCTAAACAAATAGTTAATCTTATGGTATGTGTAATGTAATGTTGATCATACTATATGGGTTACACCATAGTTAACTTGGATTATACACAATAATGAATTTATTCAATGGCTTACGTAACATGTATGACTATGTTTTACATAAACAAGATATAGTATTAAAATAGTATTTCCTAATATACTAGTTCACATCATAAGCATTAAATTTTTGGTTATGAATTGGATTAACTAATTTACAATAATATACGTTTGAACTCATTTGTTACCTTGAAATTACAAATGAATATAAAAACCAATTGAATATAAATGAACTAATTCTATAAAACAATATATGCACCTAATTATTTTTCTCAAATTTAAAAAAATTATTTTAAATTAGTGAATTATATTAATGAATTATGTATTTTATAATGAAGAAAATTATTTTTATACTCATCCAATATATTTTATAGGCATATGAAATGAATAAATACACTTTTACACTAAAAAATTCAATTTTTCTAAAAAGGAAATTTTGTCTACTTTTAAAAGTGCATATATTCTAAAAGTATGGTTTATATATAAAAATAAACACCATTTTGAAAATTAAAACATAAAAATAATCTTAGTGTAAATTTTTACAAGGGATCTTTGATGTTTCATTATTTTATGAATAGTGAACTATACTGAAATTTTATAGAAATATGCTTCTTCATATATTTAATTTATAAGTAAAATATATTTTAATTTACTTTTAATTTATATTTAGTCAAATTATAAAATAATTGGTAAAAATTTTGGTTATTTTAATAAATTTCACAATGGAATTGGATACTAAAACATTTTATCCATTTGTTATTTTTATATTAAAACGAATTTTGTCATCCCATAAACTTGATTAAATTTGAATACATTTCTTCTTATTATATGATTGGAAATTTTAAGAATTTATTCAATATTTTTAATAATAATTATTAGTAATTTTTTATTAAGTTTATTTTTTTCAAAAATAATATTAGTGAATGTATTCAAAATAAATTTCAGCGATTAAGGTAAAATTAAGAATAACAATGGACTAAACATTAAACATAAGTGCCAAAATGACCTAAAAACATATCAGAAATCTATTTTACTTCCAATTATAACAATATGATCCTCTATATAAACTATTTATTCTTATTTTTTTCACATGATGTATGGGATACCTATCAATAGTGTCTACCGTTTTATATTTAAAAAAATGAAACTCCCCCTTAACTATAAAAAAGAACACACCCCCACACTTAATCACTCTTATCAGGACCATTTTATTTTTAAAACAATGAAAAATTAATATTATAAAATTCTCCAACTTGAAATAGAATCATTAATTTATTCTAAAACAAATTGAAGGATATTATTTGTTAAAAACCAAAAGTTATTTCCTAGAAAAGGTTAAATTTTTTAAGATCACTTTTGTTTTATTTCATACACAAACCATTAAATTATATATATTGAATTGTTATATAATAAAATCATTATCTTAAAAATACTTATCTATTTTTATGTTAAGGGTTTTACTTTTACCAACCCAAACTTCCATTGAACTGGTAGAGAAAGTATTGTTTGTGCGTACGATAGACTACCACATCGTGAAACGATACTGTTCTTTTTTTTAAAACCACCTATCATGGTTGGGAATTATGATGAAAAAATATATTTATATTATATATATTATTATTTTTCATAAAAATTGTATTTTTTATATAATGTATAGATTTATTATTTAAGGATTGAGTAAATTACATAACAACGTTCATTGATACATGGAATACCACCTCCACAAAGTGATGTGATACATTCACATGTTAAATAGAATGTATTAAGGATACTTTTTCAAAAAAATATGTGAAATACAAAGAATATATAAAATATTAATTTCAAAATTTCCTTTCTATAAATATATGATATCATTTTCATTACAACCTGTTTCACACACAAAAATGTTATAACGTCATTCATGGACGTGGGGACAACTGCCTCCTTTACACAATGTGATTATGTTTACATAAGAAAAATTATATATATAAGTATATAGTTTTAAATAAAATTTTATTTATTATATAATTATCATTATTTAATGATCAAATTCTACGAACTTTCAATCTATAATGATCATCAAAAAATGGGAATGTTATTCAAACAAACGTACTACCTACCATCTCTTTGACAATAATGTTAATTCATTTTTCGTAAAAATATTTCAATATTTACTTAAAATGTAAAATTTTTGTGTAAATATGATAATTATTTCATAATTTTTATTATTTATATATTTATTAAATGGACCCTTTGACCATCTTTTAGCTACTAAAGTCATTTTTACACATGAACCATATGTAGACAAACACCTGCTATAAATTTAAATGATTAAGTTGTTGTATACAACATAGTAATTAGTGAAATATTAGTAATAATAAATAGTATAAGGTTATTAGGAATTTAAATAGATAATATAAGTTTATTATTCAAGAAAATAAAGAGAATAGTTACAATTCAGACTCATGTTCTATTTTTTCTCTCCCACTTTTTACATTTATGAGATAAATATCATATTAACATATTAATTATTTTGTCTGGTGTATATAATACCAATTGGATCTTTAATATCACAATTAACTTATAATTACAGATATTTTATGTTTCTATTTGAATTATATAATCAAAATAATTTTACTCAAAAATTAATAAGATGTAAAATTAATCTTTACAATATCACTTTCTTTTATGATTGTTATTTTTCTCGTGAAACAATCCCTTCATTCTGATCATTGTTAATTTACTTTTCATTTTTCATAGATATCCACATTTTCATGCAATTTATATTATTATTTATTAAACCATATACCATTTTTACATACAATGTTCAATTGAAAAATAATTTGATTAATTTTGGAAATATTGATAAATATGTATCATTTAGTCAATACAGATAATTGATAACGTGTATTGTTTATGAATTAAATCAATTACTATATATATAAGGTATGATTTTTATTATAATTAAATAAATTACATATTATTTAATGTAATACTCTTGATGTATCAATAGTTTCATGATTCGAATCATTTCGAAAATTCAGATGGGTGTCTACCTAATAAGCTAAACTATAATTTGAACTGTCTTGATGGTCAAGGTACCATGTACCTAGGGATGTATTTTCATATCATTTTTTTTATTAAATTTCATGTTTTTTTATTTACATTTATATATTAATTTCCATAACCAGTTATTTGAATGGAATGTGTTTTTAGTTAATTAATTTTCTGTGTTTATGAATTCATTATTTCTTCCATTTTATATTCTGTTACTATGAATTTGAGGTCTTCCTTGGTATGTTTTATTTTCCCATGTTATTAAGTTGACTCCATTGAATAAGTTTCAAGGATAATGATATTTTACTTGTGTTATGATAAATTTTTTAAAATGTAATATCGATAACATGTATGTAATATTGGCTTCTAAAGACTTATAAAAGCAATGATCCTTTTAGATTTTTTTTCCTTGTAATAATTCTAAATTAATGGTAGTAGACACCAACTATGGGCTACTGGGGAGAGGTCACTAGAATGATCATAGTGGAATATTTTTTCTTCAATCCAAAAGTAAATGAAAATATCAGGAAATGTTTTTCTACATTGATATTTCTAATTTATCAGTTAAACTATATAGATGATTCACCTCCATCATCATGAATTATTTTTTGGGATCCAATCTTCTATATTAATTTCATATCAAATTTTTTTAAAGATTTTTTATAATTAATTTCTTATTGGTTTTATTATTGTATTGGTAAAAGAAAAATACTTAGTGAAATTTTAATAATTAAAACAATAAAAAGGGAAGATATTAATATATAAGAATTTAAGCATTAAAGGGGTTTTGTGAAATGTGATAAGGATAAATTTTTCCTTGGGGAACATTGTATTCTGAAGTTGAATAATGAAGATTTATCTTTAATTGATATTTATATATATGACTTTATTAATATGTTTTTCTTTGAGATGAAGTGAAATGGTAATCATGGACTTTATATAATTATCTCGTAATGTATTCTATTTTACGCAATGATTTATTCACATTAAATTAGTGTAATAGAATTAATGATCTATTTAATGATGGTACCTTAGTATTTTATATGATTTGTGTTTCCATTAAATATATTTTATTTCCCATAGACTGAAAAATAAATATTTTGGAATCCATGGTTGTTATATTTGAATGATGTTGTGAAAATTATAGATTTTTAAATTCATGGTGATGTGATTACTATAAATAAAGACTATTTGAATATTTTTTTCAATATTGTTTTCTTTCATAAATGTTTTTGTAAACCTTATAGAATAATTATAGGATATTAATGGGATTTTGGGGAATTATTCTGTCACCACACCATAGAATATTCATAATGTCGTGGTTGAGTTAGAAATCGTGATTACATAGTGTTATGGAATGTATTGTAACTTATTTTATTATGTTAAATATTTATTCTAAAATTTAATATATAAATTATATGTTATGATACATTTATATTTTTTATTCCACGTGTTTATTGTTATTTTAGTTTTGAAGCGGGTTTCAATTAGAATAAATTATAAACATAGTTGAGTGTGGAAAAAATAGATTTCAAATATTAATTATTTACCTCATTGTGGATTTTAGTTTAAGGATTGGTTTTTTAAAATGGGGAAATGTCTGATCAATCTAATTTTAATCATATGTTTGGTTGAATAAATGAGTTAAAATTGATTGAATGATTTTTTTACCATGAATTATGTTGTTTTGAGAAGAAAAATATCTATCAAGAAACAACTCCCAAAAAATTGTCATAGAGGGTAATATAGTGAATGTATTATCAAATAAACAATACTAGAATCACAGTCTATATTTGGTGTTGTAAAAAGTATTTTTATATTGTTATTTAAAGAGTTATTCCTGAAAAAATATGTAGTTAATGAAAATTGGCATTATGTTTCATACACTAGGAAATATTGATATTATTGTTAACAAAAACAATCCAATATGGTAACTAAGAAATATACAATTTCCCATGGAGATTATTTATATCGTAGATAAGAGTTCTATATACGTTTGTCAATCATGATTTTATGAACATTAGATTTTAAAATGTTAATTATTATGGATTGAAAGAGGTGGTTAAGTATATGATATTATATTCTAATGATTATAATGGTATTCATCATTGTTGTTATTAGTTATAAGTTTTGATGGTGTGATATAGTTTCAATAAATTTGAAAATTTTGGCTAGCTATGTATTATTGATTTGAAAGATACGTTTTTATGGATTTTAGTTCATTTCAAAGGGAAAATACTAAATACATATTATATGGTGATATAATGTTGTTTGATATATTAGTTTTTGAAAAGATTGTATATTTATTTTTATAAGATAAAATGATGAATGTGAGGAGTTAACAAAAAATTTAAGAGGAAAACATATCTAATTATTTCAGAGGGATGAAATATAAATATTTGTGCATATATTATTATTCTAAACATGGTTTATGATATTGGAAATAAAATTAAAACCCTTTCAATTTGGTGTTGATCTTTTAGTGTATTTTTATGGGAATTCATCGAATCATATGTGGTCTTATAAAAATTATATAATTTAGCTGGTTAATAGAGGAAGATAAATTTTGATGGTTTGATGATCCATTATCCACCTATAAATATAATTAGATATACCCCATTGTTATATTACATGTATATTGTTAAACAATTATTTTTGGTTCCATGGAATTCCATTTCTATTGAATATGGAAAAACTTTATATCATGTAATTTACAATAATTTATTTCTATTTTTAAATGTTTTGTTTATTGTAAAATATTTTATGATATATTGATATTTGGGAACAAGATCCTATATGAGATAAAAAAATTAACCCTAATTCGCCAAACCACTTTACATATAGTTTGGATGTTTTTGTTTTATCACTAATCTTTTAGGGATATTTCATTGAACCATAATAATTCACACCTTATTTAAGGATATTAATAAGATATATCATAATTTAGTATTATTATAGAAATATCCTTCATGATTGTTTTACACATTATTATTTATATAATTGTATTAGTTAGGGGTATGTTTACATAAATTTGATAGATGATAATTTGGAAATTCTTATATTATATTTTTATCTTTACATGCCACATATTATTTAATAATAGGATTAATTGGTTTCATTTCTCCAAAATATTATATGATTAAAATATTTCTTGCTAAAATTATCAATTCTTTATATACATATTTTTTAACATTCCTTACCCTAATTTTTTATAGGGGTTTCTCCATCCCTTTTCCTATTATATTTTTTTTAAATTCTTTCATTTGGTTTAATTTCATATTGATTGACTGTTATATGATTCATTACTACCTTCATGTCCTCTCATTATATATAACTTTGATGATGAGGTTGAAAGTTTCCATACATGGATCTTAATGAATAAATGAGAATCTAATTGATTTATATGATAATTCCCTAGAATCATCATTCCGTAGACTAATTATTATATAAAAATTGGATTAATATACAACAATGAATGCTTCATACTTTTAAATTGTTGAAAATACTATGGAGTCAAATTAAATTGATTCCATAATAATTGTTTTTCTAAAATATTGTCATTCGTTGTTTTTAAAGAATGCATCTTGGTGATGTTTCATGTTGGATAAATTTGATAAATATATTTTGTTGATTCAAACTCTGATTTTTATTTTCAATTTATATTCAACAATAGTTATAAATATTATGATACTATTTTCATGGGTAATCATAATTTAGATTTTTGAAATCTTGTGGTTTTTTTCTTCATAACTAATTTAACACTTTAAAAAAATATTTTACCCTCCTGAAATCTACCAAGAATATTTAAAGGAATATAGTGTAATGGGAGTAGGGGAATGGATTTAAAAATTATTCAATGTTTTTACAATTCATCTAATTCATAATACTAAAGAGTTTTCTTCTATACATGGTGAATTATCGTCTTTAGTTTTTTTCTATCAGTATATATAGTTTAATATTTTGATATATTACTAGAGAAATGTTTCATGATACATAGATATTTTCACCATCAAACATTTATACATTTAGGAATCAATAGTGGAGTCAATGTGGTTTATAGAATAGAGTTAATAAATCAATAGATATTTAAACATGTATCTCATTTAATTGTCATCCACATGAAGTTATATTTTTTCATATCAATAATTACCATATTATCAGAAATCTTTTCATATATTTTTTTGATACTTCACCTTCATGTCAATTGAAATAATTTATCCTGTAACTTTTTTTGAATTTCCCAAGTATTAATGATACTAATAGAAAGGCTTATCAGTTAATCATATACTACTCCCATCAATTAATATAATATTTTACTATATCTATTTGAATATACTATGTATCAATTTTTTGTGGATATAATATGAATATCTATGAAATTAAATGCGTTTTCTCATGGGAAAACATGATGAATTCTTAAAAATTATTCCATGTATTGAGTTATTTATATTATTAATGACATTATGTTAATTTATTACAACTAAATTGAATGTCAAATAGAAATAAATGTATCCCTTCTATAGACGGTGGAAAATTTATAATAAATACTATAAATTTAAGGAATAAAAATTAGTATTATTATAAATATCATCTTGAGATATATCTCCATGATGTTTTTTCTTCTTTACCATTATATTTCATATTTTCCTTGGTTACTTGTTTGTTGTAAAAGGAGTAATAAACTATTATGTTTAATAATGGTAAATACCTTAAGGGGGTTGTAAATTAGTGAATAGAAATATTATTTAAATGAACATGTGCAATTAACATGTCCTTGTATTTGAAGAAATGTGTCTCTTAATCTTAGTATATCTGATGAGATAAATCAAATTAAGAAGGACATATGGTATTTTTACTTACATATCCTACACAAGGTCAATTATTGTTCTATACATAGGCGATTACTTTTTTACTTGATCCACTATGCACCTACTTATTTACAATGACTTTAGAAGAATCACCCCTAGTCCATAATATCAATACTAATGACTCACTTCCTTGAGATAATTTCTGAACATACTACCCCATCGACTGAATTGTACACAGATTTCTTCAAATAATAAATATATTATAAGGAATCTATATTTATTATTGAAACAAATGTGTGTAATGAATCACCTGATTCATCCATATGATTATATCCATATTTAAATATAAACTATGGTAATTAAATAAAATAAATAAATCCCTCTTATTATTTACGAATGATGTTCGTGGAACTCATGTTTCCACAAACACTTTTTTCCCAAAACACAGACATCATTTCATCTGAAAATAATGGTCTCATAAAATTGTATATTATAATTAATATATATAGATATGTATTCCATGAAAAATAATCAAATAGACCTTCTTTTTCACTTTATATCACATTAATTATGTATTATGTGTATATTCTTAGGTGGGTTCGATAATGTGCATAACACATCATATTCATAAAACAGATATCCCTCATTTGTAACTGTCATGAATATCATGTAACCCTTATAAGAGAGATAATATATTTATATTGTTACTTATTATTTCTAACTTTATAAATCTCATGAAAGGTTTAATCTTGTGCTTTTATTTTTATGAAAATACAACATTTTCACTATCTTTTAATGAAAACACCAAAATACACTTATTTGACTATAGAACCAATACTTCGAGGAAGTTACAAAAAAATAATATTTTCATGTAAATTTCAAATTTATTTTTCAAAAAACCCAACCATTATACTTCTAATATTAACCTTGAGTTATTTTATTAGAAACTCCCATTTAAATTTTATAGGCAATGCATAACAGTACTCATCCATTTTGTTGAAAAATCACAAATTTTCTCCTTCAAAGTCCATATTTATTCTTTTACTGTAGAAGAAATCAATGAATCACCCACATTATATTATTATCAATAATGATCATCATGATTAATTTTTCTATACTTTAGTTCTTATCAGGAAAAATTCTACATTTTCCTTTTCATCATGGGCCTCAACATTTCAACTCCATTTGAATATATTTTAACCCTTGTTCAATATATAACAACTCTCCCCCTTTACAATATTAACTCATATTTTCAAATATTTTAACCAATATCACATCATTTACATGTACAATACCCCCCTAGATTTTCAATGATACCAAATTTCCCCAATTTTATGCAAATAAGATAAAATTAATAGTAATTAGTACATGTGTAAATCAATACCCATCCATGGGGTGAGATGCTCCAAATCCACACAATCTATATATTGGATATTGAATGTACTAAAAGATCTATCTGATTTATCCCAATATTCAAGATGGAGTATGATCTTATTAATGTTATATCTGGGTTTATGTATAATGAGAACATGTTATAATTTTAGAAAATTATATTCAACATTTAACATGATGTATTTATATTTTTTTGACATGCCTCGTAATTGAATTATGGATGTGATATTTTAAACGGTTGACGAAATATGAATTATCTCAATTTTCTAATTAGAGACATCAAATCAAATCGACTATAAGAATTATTTTTATTTATTAAAAATTGTTGTGTGAATAATTTATTGGATGAAATATATTATACTTCTATAGTGCATCCAAATATTTAATATATTTTCACATAAAGCCTAGAAATAAACAATCCCCTATGATAGAGTGAACTACTTGAGTTTGACTTTATATCATATTCTAAATCATCCCAATTAATATATAAAATTCAATATATATATATTTTATTTTTGATGATATTACAACCTGTAGTTTACATTATTCTTTATATACTGAAATACAATTTCCAGTTGTAGTATGTAACATTCCATTATATAGGTTTTCATTATATGGACTAAAATGTCAAAGAAATTGTATCATGTCATTATTAGGTATAATTTGATTCCATTGACTTTCATATTAGTTATTACATAAACCTAATATCAATAATTATCAATTTATAATCATAACTACGTAGATATTTATATTTTTTTAGATTATAATAACCAATTCTAATTCACTTAGGATATTATTAGCTTTTGTGGAAATAAACATCTAAACTGTTACATTATTCTCTTCAATTGAAGTAAAAAATTTTTCTCTAATCATGAAAATAATTATGTTATGTTTCATATGTTCAGTGATGATGATTATTTTTCTCTCATCTAATACATGATAAATTATTCCATGTTCATAAATTAGTCATAGAATTATTTAACCATTCCCATTCCTAAAAATAAATTTAGATCAGCTGTATGTCACTAAAATCCATGATTTATAAATTATTGACCAAGACTAAAATACAAGGTGTTATCATTTTTATTTAATCACCAAAAATGATTCTAAAACTATAAAACATGTATTTATTTTCTATCTACATAGAACCCATCTACTTGATCTATTAACACCACCTCAAAATGGACATAAATGAGAAATTATGTTTTTTTGTAAATTTTTTACCATCAACATTCATTACAATATAGTAGTAATGAATATAGTAATTGTTTATAATTAGATAATGGGGAAAATTTATCAAAAACATCAATGTAATTGATGCTGGAAAACCCATTTCACTCAACATATTTTTATTTTTAGTGATTATTTTATCATCAGTTTGATTATTATGGAACTCCCTCATTGTTACAATGATCTTTTTATTATCTAGATTTAGAACATCATACAATATATTTTTCACTAACATTTCATAATTGTCTTCTTGCGTATCTTGAACAAAATTCCTATCTCTATTTGCAATCTGAAAAAATGTATCCACCTAAGAAAATCTTGAATAATATTATATATACTTAATTCTCTTTATTTAAATTTCCTTCCAGCCCAGGATGATATTATTCTCATCAATACTGCCTCATTTTTTCATCTTTTATAAACCTACTTATTTAACATAATTTTACTCATCGATCCACTAGGTTCTTTTTTAGACAATTTTGGTGGTATGTTTTTCTTATTGATTCCATTATTCTATCACTTTAATGTTATGAAATTTCTTATTAAAAATTATTGATTTATGATCCTAACATTATTTATAGGTTCCATGGATCTTATTAACTTTGGTATTCCATGTTAATGTTGATATTCCATGTGTTAAAATGTGATTGGATTCATGAAATCGATTTATTTTATGTCCCTTTATTACATTATCTATTGAAAATATTTTCTAAAATTTACTACACGCATGAAATGGTTTTGAATAAAAGTTTTTTTTGTTATGGTTCTGAAAATTGATTGTCCCCATAGATTTGTTAATAGAAATGGTTTTAAAGCATGTTTTTCGGGTTTCAAAGACGAAATTTCATTTGAATGATTCTACCACGGTAAATATGAATATGATCAATGATGTGGAATTGATCCATCATCAAGAATAAAATATTAACAAAAAAACATATTCATCAAGGGTAGTGTGTAATGTAGGTGGCCAATTTTTTTGTAGGGATCCACACATGGTAGTGAACTATTACCCAAACTCCTTTTATTTTATAAAAATATGAACACCTGGTGGTATTCCAATCCTGAGGTAGTAAAGAGGTTGCACACTAACATGGAACTAATATGACTCAAGGGGTAGTTTTTTTAGTAATTATATTACAAATGTATATTTGGAATTTTTATGGAATTACATTAAACCATAATTTATTGTTTTTCTTCCTTAAAATTTTAAAATGGTGATTCATCCCTATTTTATATCAAATTCTGTATAATTGTATCTCATATAGTGTATTTATTTACATGAGGATAACTATATTCTTTTATAATTTATTCTGATTAAACACATTATGTGATCCTACCTGGATTATTTTTATTATACCATGCATACACCTTTGGGGTGTGTATATAATGTATTTTATCTCATTTGGGTAAGAGTATGGTAGTTTAGGATGGAATCAAGATTGTTCATCAGTAGGGTGTAGGTTTATGGAGGTGTTTTTATGTAACAATGAGTTTGGTTTTATATTATATATGAACATTAGTTGTTTTATGGATCATGGGACTTATTTTTCCTAAGTATTATATATTATATCCAGTTTTCTTATTTTTGAATACTAATATTTCCTCTAACCCTATCACTTTTTTTGGTTCATTGTGGAAAAATCATTCACAAAGGTAGTTCTTGATTGGTAGACACTTATCTCCACCTTCTTGGGATTGGGAACACCCATCATGCTATTTCAGGGCATGATTGAATTATGTTTAGTTGGAAAATCCTAGGTGGTTCATGAAAAAATTGTAACAATGGGTAGTGTTTCTATTTTATCTTATTGTTATAATTTTTTGGATATCTGGGTATGTAAACGATAGCATTGGGGGTACATAATAGAAACATTTTGGGAAAGTTCCTTTCTAGATCTCATCACGATAAGATTTATCTTACCATGGTGGTTTGTAATTATGTCTCTTTAGAATATATGTGTATGAAACCTAATAAATATTTTTATATATATAATAACAATTTTGATTGAACTCAGTTATATTAAATTGTGATTTATAGATGGATCTCATGCTCCCATGTATCATTATTTATTATTTTATAGTACCATTCCACCTAAAATTCATCCAGTGATTCCAAGGTAGGGTTCTACTGATGAAATATAATTGTTAAATCCTCCAATTGATCAAAATCTGATTGAAGAAGTTCTATGCATGTTCCAAGATATAAACAAATGCAAAATATAATCCCTTATTTAGAAAATTTTGGTCAAACCACAAAGTGTTTATGAGAAGAATTGGTCTCAATAGTTTTTTTTCCAAAAAATAAATCTTTCTAAGGAATGAATGATCCAAAGGATGTGTAAGACTAGTATGGGATGATAAAAATGGTTTTTAAATTACTATAGACATTTCATTCATTCAATATGATGTTTTTTCATTAAATTTATAATATTTATTAGAAGGTGGTGGAAATCAGTTGTCTAGATAATAAGCTTCAAGGGTTTGGGTGGAAATCCTTTAGTCCATTTTCACTGATAAATTTTACAACTAATCCATGACCATGAAATCAATGGAGTTCATCACCCATGATCAAGGGAAATAGTCAATGATGTAGTATGTAAATTTCTTCACCATTCTCACCCTATTTTCTTCTGAGGTAGTATATAATGATAGAATAAAGGCTCAATAATTTTATATGGGTATTCAACATGATATCTAGTACTCGATATTTATGTTTAAAATTAAAACATTTTATTATGTGGTGGATCTAGTGTTAGTGGATGAGATTTTAATTGCGGGAAAATCATGGTAGACCATGCATCATTTTCCCTACAGTGGAATTTCCAGTGTTTCTTATAAGGTAATGAAGAAGTATTGTGAGTTTCATAGATGAGAAATTAGCGGTTTTTCTCAAAAGTCATTTTCTACACCATCAACAGTGATGCGTGGCTTGACTTGTTACTAGTCTGTCCTTGTATTGTACATAAAGAGATTATGTACCATATCTAGAAAGGCATTCCAGTCTTGTGGATTCCATGGTATCTTGTCAAGGATCAAAAATGATTTATCTTTACATCCTTCAGAAATAGTATCATCGACACATAGAGGATTTAGGATATAGTTTGTTACTTTATATAGAACAAGGTAACATCCATAGGCCTCCAGAACAAGAAGTTTACATGCAGTTAAAGAGTCTCCAATGGAAGTTATGGATGGCCATGCTACTGTGAGAGTTGTAATTTTTATTTCTTCTATTTTATGGAATTATTTTTTTGAAATAGGTTAGTCTAACTACATCATGTTAACTTTTATGGTGGATTATTTAAAGATTCCAATAGAACTCATTCCATTCATTATGGAATTGGTGATGCATCTATGAAAGTATAAGTGGATAAGTTTCCAGTGTCCCTAATGCTCTTTATTTTACTGATCTGTATAGATGGTTTGGGACCTTCTGGGTATCAAATATGACTAATCTGATGTTATTAACAAGATATATTGGTTAATTCATCACAATTATAAGATCGATTGTGATCATCAACATGTGTTTTTTAATACCCCTCATGGGAAATCAATTATATTTCAAGGATAATGGGACCTACGGACCATTTGGTTGAGACCACCATTCTTTTTGCATAGTAATATGATGTAATTTTATTTAAATGATATTGTTTTGGAATATAGTAATGTAGATTTTACTCTGGTATTTGATGACATTCCAGATCAATTATCAGGTTTACCTCTATACAGATAGGTGGGGTTCCCTATCTACTTACGGTTGAAAAATTGAACAACATTGATCTTATCATACCAAATGGATCAAGATATGTTAATGCATATATGAAATGATTTGTTATTATTTAAGAGAGAATGAATTATTATGCTTGGGTGTGTCACCTTGTGCAGTCCCTGTGCTCTTTTCTAAAAAGGATGATGGATCTCTTATCTTATGGATTAATTATTAGAATATCAATTGAGTTATGGTAAAGAAAAGATATCACAAGAATTACATTTTAAATTTTTTTGATTATTTTAAAGGATAAAATATGTTTTCTTTAATTAGTATTTGGTCTAGAAATCACAACATCAGAATCAATGAATAAAATTTCCAAAATATCACTTTCAGAGGAAGGAATGGCCATTTTAAGTACATCATAATTCTGTCTGTTTTAAATAATGATACTGATATCTTCATTTAATTGAATAAAAAAATTTACTCAAGTATCTTGATAATAATTGTTAGTGTTCATGAAGATATTCTGGCATACTCAATGACTAAATAGGATCATGGCTAACACATAATGTAAGATATGGATTATTTGGGATAAACACCGACATAAAAAGATATCACATATCCAATGATAGATCTGAGATGTTATGGTCATGGGAAATGTGATAAATGGAAATGGTATCTATGTTGATCTTGAAAAAGTGATTGTTGTCATGTCATGGGAATAACTGTGTATTGTATTTTAGATTCAAAGCATCCTGGGTTTGTAAACATATAATCATTGTTTCATAATGGATTTATTTAATATTATACCACATATGACCACTCTCAACTATATATGGGTTATGTGATTATGGGATTCAAAGTGAAAGGAATCAATTGATTGAATAAACTATTATTTAACCTTAACATCGATTAAAACATTAACAGATGTAGAAATGGGTAATCATTTATTGTGATGCTTGAGGTGTCAGTTTGGGCTACATCATTATTCAAGGAGATGATGTACTATCTAATGGATAATTTCAGGTTTTAATAGATGATTGTAATTACCCCTAAAATGATTGAAACATGTAGACATTGTGAATTCCATTAAAATATTGTGATTATATCTTTTTAAGAGAAGTTGGTTTTTTACTATAACCATAAATGTGTGTGTTATATCATTTATTGAAAAATATTTTAACCATACTCAAAGATAGAGTAAGGAATAAGTAAAATAATTTGACTTTTTCACTACCTATACCATCATATATGGTAGTTTTTTGGGTGGCACACTTAAAAGGTTGTTTCATTATCAGGTTATAATTGAACAAAAGGTTGATTAGGTCTTCATGGGGCTACGTTCTCAGATACACGGTTTCCTAGTTTTTGGAAACTGTTATTTTGAAAACCTACCTCCTCGATATGATTCTTTAATAACATTATAATGAAGGAGAGTACATAAATTTTAGGTTGTCATTATATTGTAGGTAATTATCTATGAATTTGCACTCTTTAGGGAAGGAATACCTTGTTTTGAAAATAATTATGGTTTTACATTGACTAAATGGAAAGGAATGTTGGGAGATTATCATCATTTATTGTAATCTTTCCACCTTAGTAGTAGAAAGGCATTTTATAACATGGATAACTGATTCTATTGGTCATGTATGAAATTAAATATATCTTACTTAGTGTATCATTATTACACATGGAAGAAAATGAAGGATGTTCATGAAAATTCATATGGTTTCCTTCAACATCTCACAATGAAAACATTGAAATAAAATGATATTTCATTTTATTTTATTATCGGTTCACCTCAAAAATCCGAAAGAACTATTTCGTTAGGGGTGGTGTTAAATTAGTTTATTGATTCTGATCATTTCTTCTTGATCCATTACATTACAAAGGTTTATGACTATAGATTTTTTATATATAAGAGATTATAAGATTTAATGGTACTATAATGGAAATCATCTCAAATATGGGATCTCTCTAAAACACAAAATATTGGAAGTCCCTCCCAAAGGGAATATAAAAATAGTTAACTTTTTGAATTTCATTTCATCCCTTCAAGGATGTATAGAGAGAAATGTATAACTAAATATATATTTATATTCATTAAGGACTCATTTTTAGTCTTTAGAGGTGATTGAGACAACGTTTTTTGGATCAATTGATTTTTTTATATTACAAGTTACCAATCATCCATCAGAATAGATCCTTTAAAATATGTGTATAGCTATAATTTTTAATATCATCTCTACTAGTATAAGAATAAGGAATCTTCCATTGGTGGACTAAATTATGTTTGGACCTAATAATTAATATCCAGTTTATTCTTCGGTGTTTGGTGATGACTCAAAGCCAATAAACATCTTCTGTGGATCGCTATCATTGTACATTGGGTACTTTGGATAATAACCATGTGTTTTTGAATATCTAATCCAATTTGGATCACTGAATGACTAGGAAGAAAGGTAATATATATCCTAGATATATGGTTCTCTTTGAAGTCATTTTTTGGCAAAGAAATTTGGATTAATAATTGGACATACCAACTCTTTTTTCTTCATTCCACAACATTTATCATGTTTCTAATCTCAAAAGGTATCAATTGGATCTATAACTAGTTTCTAATTTGGAAGAAAATGACATATACTTTAATATGTCTATGAACAAACAACTCTTGTGATTTTTTTATTCTCATGACAATGGTCTATATAGAATGTCTATATCTTTGGATCATGTTTTGTGGAAACATGGTTAAAATTCACATGATACAATTGATAAGGAGTCTATTTTGATGGAGAAGTTTCCTTATATCTTTAGATTCTAATAATTTTCAATGTAAATTTTTGGGGTTAGAAAGAAATATATTCAATGGAATTGAAAAATAATTATATTATTTTTCAATAAAATAGCTTTATGTCTCATTTTTTCATTATTTTAATGATCCTGACTTTTTCATTTTGTTTTATTTTTAGAGGCGTATGTGGTATATAGTATTGATTTGATGTAGTTGTGACATGAACCTATACCTATTATACCTATTGGTAATCCACAAGTTAGCTGATGGGACACAAAGTGGCTATAATAATCTGTTTTGGCTATCAGCTGGCTGGTGTGATTCCACTAGATAGCTGGTTGCACAGATCTATATTGCATAAATAAGGGTTACCAAAAAAACAATTTACAATATTTGGTTTTTTGAAAAAAAATTCCTTTTTTTAGAACAATGTATGAAATGATGTAAAATGTTGAAAATAGTATATAGAATTTGTGATTGGAACTATAACAATTTTAACATCCAATGTTATCATAGTTCCAAATGGTAACACTTCTCTCCATGTTAATGGATATATAAATGATTCCTTAGTAGATTAATCAAAGAAACTATTGTAGATGGTTATGTTTGAGACTGGTCTAAACATTATTTATCAATTATTAATTTATCATCATGTTTGTGTGAAAATTTAGAAGACTACATTTTAAATTCATTTGGAAAACCATAATGTTTTTTTTTGTTATCTTGGATAGGGTAATTAGATATAGTATAGCGAGGGGGGCATAATTGACCAGATTAGAAAATTTATTATTTAAATAAATTTTCAATCGTAATGTTTATAGATCGTTTTAGAAGATGAAATGTATAATGAAAAAAAATTAATTATATATTTGTTTTTTCCAAAGTGGACCTAGTTTAACATTATACCTCTATTATTGGTGAGAGATATGTTTAGAAGTACATGTTAATTTTTTGTGGAAACAAACCCCAAATATAAACTATATTTTATAGTGGATAAATATACATACACCTAACTTTTTTATAGGGAATCACAACCCAATTATGACCCTTACTGTAGAATACATTAGTCAAAAGCAGAACTATACTGACATTCAAATCAATTAGTCACAAACCATTGAAGATATGGAGAAATTATTTTTTATGTAAAAGCATAAATACAAAATAGAGTTTACAAGAAATATAATATGTACTATTATAGACTCATGGAACCAGACCATGTCGATATAAGATGAATAAAAAATTTATTGGTTCATAATTATTGGATCATCATGTCTCTTCGAAAAACTAGAATTTAAAGAAGATATAATCTAGAATTTATAGATCCTCTAATGATGAAACATGGTATCACATAGGTCATTATAGATTGTACAATACATCAGAAGTTTACAAATTTATTCATGAGAAAAAACTGAGTATGAACGATGTTATCTGATGTTGAATAATTTAAATGCATCTTGGAACATTGAAATAAGATTTATAAAAAAACTAGGAGTAGGTTTAGATAATACATGGTAGTAGAAATCGGTTTTTACTCATGAATTGAATAGTATGTGTTATGCAGATATTCATAGAAAAAGGTACTACTACCACTAGAGAATTATTGTAATACCATGACATGAATTCATTGGGATGTGATGAACATACCATCACAATCTGTTCAGTGATTCTACAATCCATTCTTAAAGGTGTTACTACCACATGTTGGAATAATTGGAGATGAAAAAGTATTTATGGTTGGTCTTGAAAAAATGATCTAATTTTCGACATGTAAAAAATATCTACTATTGAATTAAAAAAATGTACTACCACTGAAGGCATAAAATGAACAATCATTGGATCATTAATAGTAAAAAAATGGTTATATACCAATGAAGGAATATATCATATATAATTTATTAGACGATTCAACTACAAATGTAGTTAATAAAAATCCTCTATGCATAGTCACATGTTTCATCTACTATTGAAGGAATATATATTTGGTAGTGGGTTACATATTTCTTCTACCGTTTACTAGAAAAAATCAAAAACCATTTCATAGTAAAATAATCTACCATTGATCTGAAAAATAAACAACCATTGTAGAAAAATAGAGTATAGGGTTCAACTATTGTAACTAAAGTATTTGGATCTACCATTGGAAGGAAGAAGGTGTTTCCACTAATAATGATGAAGTATGAATGTAGTAGTGAAGAAATAATTTGAATGCTATAGATTATGAAGATGTTGGGGTTGATGGAGATGGAGTAGCCAAGATAAGAAGATAATTAATGGGGCATTATTTCATGCCCAATCTAGACATCATAGACATTATATGATTTTTAAGTCATATAAAAGATAAAATTAGATGTTTGTATAAAATACTTATATGTGATAAACTCCATAGGTTTACAGTGTATTATAAAGAGTATTAATATGACCATATTAAAAAGACATATGATTCTAAAATAGATAAATACATGAAATAAAAATGCAGAACATTTAATACAAATGATTCCTAAAATCATCTATTTTTAGGGAACTAAAAATACATTTTTATATATTCAAATAGTGTAACTAAATATAAAAAAATATTACCATTATAATGGGATAAAGTTTTTTATTCTAATTTATATTGGTTGATATACCATTTTAATAAAAAATATTTTGAATTACGAAAATTTATGAATTCAAGAACTGTTGCATAAACTTTAGTCATTTTGTCACTACATAATTGAATAATTGTTACATCCATTTATTTTAATGAAATATATATAAATCTATTATATATTTAGTGAAATATGTTTCCTGATTATCTAATCAGTATAACTAAATATAAAATAAATAATGGTAGAAAATTATGACATCATTTAAACAGAAAAACATTCTTGACACAAAATAAATTTAGAAACATTGGTCAAAATGAGAAAATTCATGAGAATTAATTAGATATCATTGTAAATGAATAAAATGATGATATAATTCTCATAATTTTGATAAAATTAATATTATAAATTTCTGGTTACTAATTCTCAAGATATAATAAAAATACAATGAGAATGAAAAAATAGAATTTCATATAAATTAGTAAGAGTGTTTTCAAAATACAAAAACTCAAACCAACAGAATTTAATAACATTTAATATAAATAAATGATTGAATATAAAAAATATTTTATTTTTGTAGTTAATCAACAAGTCATTCACTGACGTCACACACATTCCAACAATTTATAGACTCTCTCCATATAACACAACCAACATCATAGAGAAAAACAGCAAAATATGGAGGGAGATTGCTAATTATCAACGTAAGAAATAATACAGAACTAGTTTGAAGACTCAAACACTATCACATTAAAAGTATAATATTTTCACAAATTTTCAAAATCAACCGAAAAAAATATATATTTTATTAATTTAATTATGATTACTGAATAATTATAATGGAGAACATTCCATTTCCTAATCACTTGAAAATAAAAGCTCCATTTGTGGGGTATCAGAACTAACTGATGTTGAATAATGAATATCATATTATGAAAATATGAATAAATAATAATTAATGAAACAAAAAAAAATTGATTCACCAATTGTAATTGGAGATCCAACTACTCATCATCTCATTCAACAGTGACTTTCCTTTTCATTTGTACATATTTTAGTTCAACGACAATTAGAATGATCAGACCTTGCTCGAGCTTCTATTTTTTTCAAATATCTATAAATATTGATTTTCATTGGATCCTTCCACATTCATAATTTTTTCTTATAAGAGACAAATTAAATTAGTTCTTTTATTCTAGAAGTGATTTTCTACATTGAGATACAAGTGACAACAACCTATTAATAACGTTAATTAATATAGGGGAGGGGTAAATCTGAGTTATTATTTGTTTGAATTAAAAAAAATAATTCAAAAAAACAAGATTAGTTTCTCTAAACGCATAGTAATTTATAATTTTCCCCACATCATGTCCATTAAATAAATAAAATACATCGTCATTTAGGGTTTAGAAGTATCAGACTGAAATCCCACTCTTTTCCAAATTGGATATACCTAGAAAATATATTATTCACTTTCATTATTTATCATTTAAAAACATTTAAAATCCATTCCTATCAACATAAATTCCACTATGATCCATTTATAACTTTCAAAAAAATAAAAATTCATTTTTTTCCATGAAATGTCATAATCCATTAGAATTTTCTTCAACTCTTTGATGATGATCCAGAAAATAATGATCTTAATCCACTGTTGTTTTCTTTAATAGTTGGAAATATGATCATACACCATTAGTAGATGGATAAACCAATATATAAGTTAATCTACCCAAGAACTTCAACAATATAGATAGTCTTGATACTTCCACCAGATCTTGAGACATCATGATCATCCTCAACTGCTCGAATAATTGGGTTCTTAGATACCTAGTTTTAGTTATTTTTTTCACTCCATGATATATGGAAAATAGAACTCCCTCAAGAATTCTATTGAACATTACAAATGCTCAAAATTATAATCATCATCCCTTGCATGCATATTTATATTCACATAATAATAAATTTTAATTCTATTTAAATATTATTTAAACTAATATAATTTTTGAAATTTTAAATCTCTATTTCGTCATCAAAAGTTATTGTTCACATTAAAAATTTGATAATATTTCTATATTTTTAATTCTCATTAAAATTTCAATGAAACACCAAGTAATTATATTCATTAAAATCATCTTGGGACACAGTATTCAAATAAAATTTAATATAATTAAAATTATGAATGATTTTGGAAATACCTTCATTTTTTTCAACATGTAAATAATAATTTGAATATATAATTCAGTTGCATGAAATCATTTGGTCATATTCCACTTTTATGTGTAAAATCAAGTTACCAAATATCATATTTCTCCCATATCTTCTTTACATATAATTCCACACCATTTTGCAAGACTCCATATCAAGAATTGTGGAGTAATATTACAAAAACCCATGATTTTCCTACTCAATGGTACATGAAATGCATTATTTTTCTTGAAACAGTTACTGACATAGCCATAGGCATTTATTATTTATTCAATTATACATGGAATAAAATGTTAATAAATTCAGGATTTGATGCTCCTCAAATATTTCACGGCCGTATGGATGAGTGTTGCAAGCATGAATCTCAATTCATTTCTTGAGGTTCTCACAAAAAATATACATGAAATACCCTATTCTTATTCATGTGATGGAGATCATATAATATCAATGTATAATTCATATCACAAAGTCACTATTGTTTCAATGCATCAACAAATGTGTTATAACTCTTTACACTCAACTGAAAAGAATAAAATTGGAACTACATGTTTGTCTTTTCATCTTAGACTCATCAATTGTATTGTCAAGAATATGTGATTAACACTAAGTAGATTATAGTGCTTTTAATTATATTGTAAGTCAGTTCCACTGCCATTCAAATCACATATTGACATGAACTACTCTCAATAGATTCATCTCCATCACATTGTATCATTAGAATAAAACACTATAAAGTAACTAACCATTCTCAATTCATTTTAGGTGGGATAATCCTTGGGAATTATTTTATCCCATAATTATATTTTTAGAAGAAACTCATAGTTTGTTAGAATATCATCCTCGGTTAGTTTGTTTTATGTGAATTGTTGGTTCATATTTATTTCTTATAGATAGTTCAATTCCATTCAGGCAGTTATCATGGAATTGTGTACGAGGAATATTGGATACCCACATATTCACATAACGAAATATATTTTGAAAAGAACCTAAATCATATTTAGAGTATAAGATAATTTTTTGGATGAATTACAGGCATCAGAACAGAAAATATTTAATGAAACTTTTTCTCACTACATCTTCTTTACATAACAACAATGTCATGCTCTATGTATTCCTAAATTATAAATTCACTCAGCCTTCCTTCTCTTAATAAACTATTGCAAACTCCATATGAGAAAGATGTGAATAAATTGGTCCACCATGAGATCATTCTTCTTGCAATGACCCAAATTTAATTCCTATGCAGTGTCCCCCAAATTTTTGGCCTTAAAGCTTCAAATGCATCTTTTGTGAACCATGAAACCGTCATTCCCCAAGAATAAACTCTTTTGAGAACTTATTATTCCATTATATACCCAAAATAGCTAGACATCCAATAGTTGTCACTCAAGTGTGTCCTAGAATTCATGGGTGTCTAGTTGAGGCTAAATTGTTATATATGTTTTGTAATTCAATGTTCACACACATGGTAAAATACTAATTGTGTTTTCAAAATAAATTGAGACACTTCAGAAAACATTCTATCGAATAGGTCAATATTCCAAATGAAATTTCTATTTTTAAGTTCACAAACAATATAACTATTCTATGTATTTAATTTCCCCAAATAAAAATTTTCTAGTCTCTCATTGCGGCTGAGAGTTCCCTCCTCTAGGGTATTCCTAGGGCCTACGTCTCCCTCGTTGGAGTTTCGGGTCTACGATAATGAATTCTCCCCTCCTGCTTCAGCGTGGAGTGGTGCATCTGTGGCATTTTTCATACGTTTTTCTACACTTATTTTGCGCCGGCCCTCAGCTTTCCGCAGCAAAGTCACATCTTCCGTCTACCTCCGGGAGTCTCCTCAACCTTTTACAGTGAATTCACTGCGCCACTCCCTCTCTGTTCATTTTCACCCCCTAGTGCAGTTCCAGGCTATCAGGGCACCATGATTCCCTTCCCGACGTCGTCATCGCCGTCGGTGCTAGATCTGCTCCTAGCTTGTCTTTCCCTTTGTCCATCAATCCTTCTCCACGAATACAAGGGACAGATTGGGGATGGGTTATTTTTTCTATGCGTGTGCGATGTTTTCACTGATCTGGGTTTTGAATTACACATCACCCTCCGCATTGATTCCCCGCGGTTAAGTGATCGCATGAGGAGGATTCACGAAGTACCTGCCGCCAAGAGGGCGATTCGCGAGGAGTCTGGAATCGTATGGAACCGGCCGTGAAAGAGTCTTGAATCGCGAGGCTTCGACCACAAAGGCTCACGGCGTTTGAGTGTGTGCACTGTGTCTGTTTTTCGAAGCATCTTCCGTGAGGGGCGGTGGCACTGGGAGCATGATGTTTTGGTTCACGAAGTGTGTTCATGTTGAGGTCGAGTTTCTTTAACCAATGGTGAAGGTCGGCGGTGTTGCGTGATCGTTCGGTGGTGAAGACGTGAAGGCCTACCATGGATATTTGATCCGTAATGACTGGGGGGCGTGCGACACGGGTCTAGGGTGTGACCAAATTTTGGTTTTTTTATTTCTTAGGCTCGGAGGCTGTCTCATGTGGAAAGACTATGCAAGGAGCTGAGAAAAGGTTTCCGGTCTAGTAACCTCTAGGTAGACCTGGGTCCTTGGAAGTGAGGGTGGTTTGTGATCCGCAAGGGTGCCGGCCCTTATGTAGGATTGTGCACACTCCCTTAGACTTGTGTTATGGAAGTCGACTTAATTAATCAATGGAAGCGGTTGTCCCTAAGACAAAGAAAAATCAGAGATCGAGGCACGGAGAAATGAAGACCCACTCTTGAAAAAATACTTTTCTCTGCTCGTTGTCGGAAAGGTTGTTGAAAACATTTTGGTTAATTAGGGGGCTCTCAAAAACACCCTTCTGCCCATCTGGAAACTTGTGGCAGGATTGGCTATTCGGTAGGTGGGGACTAATCACATCATCTTCGAGTTTTTTAATGAGAGAGATAGGGACAAAATATTATGTTTTAGACCGTGGTCCTTTGAAAACCAACTCTTCCTCATGGAAGAGTTCAAAGGGGGAGATAATATCCAATGAGTGACCTTAACCTGATCCCCCTTCTGGATACGAGCTAAAGGAATAACATTCCACGCTAGAACAGATCGCATAATGAAGGCAATTGCGGACAGTCTTGGCCACTTTATTGAATGAGATGGCTCAGACCCAATACAATGGGTCCTCGAGGTTCAGGTCAAGGCATAAATTGAGGTGTCAGAGCCCCTGATAAGGGGAATGTTCCTGAAAGTCAAAGACACCAACAGCTGGATATCATTTGAATTTGAGAAACTCCCACTCTTCTACTTTTTTTGTGACCATCTTGGCCACCAGGAAAGAACGTGTACTACAAAACCTAAGAGTGGATTAGGCTACATCACCCTCTAATATGACCCTTGGCTCTGTGCAAAAACAGCTTTCATCCCTAAGAAGGAAAAACAATAGGACCGCTACCATCTCACATGGGCACATACCAGTAAGGTGGAACATACAAACGGACAATCCATTTTTTCTAGGACCCCCATATTTCTCCAATGCTAACTATCCCTCTCATAGAGAAGCTGGAGTTCATCCTAACCACTTGAAGGAAAAAACTCAACCATTTATAAGGGCGGGGATGAGGAAAAAAGAACAACCAAGGCAATTCTCAACACCAACGTTGATGCACATCGAGCCACCAGACCCGGATCCAGATCTAGATCCACAATCGTTCGTAATTTATAAATCGCCAACAGAGGCCCATGGTATGATGATTACTCCAATGATAGGCCCAACCACCTGTTGCACATGGAAAAGGGTGCAACATGGAGGAAGCGATGGTCACATGGAAGACCCAACCACGGGGTGTGGAAACGACAAACTGAAACATGCCAATCAGGGAGGAATCCCACCAAAAGTGGGAAAATGACAAGTGATGAAACGAGTCTGGAGGACCAAATGCAGCGGCGGGCGACACCCAGCCCCACCTAGAGGAATGATAGTTTTATTCTAAAACTATCGTGGGATTGGAAACCCACGAACGGTTCACATTCTTCAGCCCAATTGCACCCAAAGTCGCCCTGAAATGGTTTTCCTATCCAAATACATACTGGAAATAAAGGACACCAATCTTATTTCTCTAAAGTGTGGCTTCCAAGGCTACTTTCCGGTGCCCATACAAGGCCATTATGGGGGCCTCTTTCTCCTATGTAAGGACTATATTGCTGTTAAAATGTTTTTTTTTCTCCATGCACCACATGGCTGCGACTATTCAAATGGACTTGCACCCACCCTGGACCTTTGTGGGATTCTATGGCTGGCCATCCCATTCTGATAAGTGGAAGTCATGGGACCTTCTCTAAAAGTTGCGACATGATTTACCTAGCCCTATTCTTTTCCGAGGTGATTTTAATGAGATCATGTTCCACAAGGAAAAGCGAGGTGGGAGTTTTCGACACTCAGCCTCTATGTCTAACTTCAAAGACACGGTCACTAAGGTGGACCCAGTTGATCTGAGGTTCACAGGTAATCCTTTTACATGGTTCTGCATCAATACCTTAGTTACTCGCATTGCTGAACGTCTTGATAGATTTCTGGTTTCTACTGATTCGATAAATTGGTTAAACATGTTTCATGTTGGCCACATGGGCCATAAATGTTTGGATCACTACCCAATTCTCATTGACTATTTGCAAGGTGAATGTATTCAACAACTCAAGAGACCCTTCATGTTTGAGAGATTCAGGGAAAAATACCAAGAATGCGAAGATGTGGTCCGGTCATGTTGGAAGAGTTCCCAGGAAGATGTTAGCCTCAATCTCCAATAGGTATCTTATGGTCTGAGATATTGGAGAAATAAGAAATTCCACCAACATGATAGGCATTGTGATAACCTTGAAAAAAAGTTTCACAACTTGTTCGGGAAACCCCCATCCAATGGCAACATCTCCAGGATTGGTGCCACTCAATGAGATCTGGACGAGGCCCTTCATGTTAAGGAAAGCTTTTGGGATATACGGGAACGTGACATCCATATTAAAGAGGATGACACTAATACAAGATATTTACACCTGAAAGCTTTAGCTAGGTGTTGAAAAAACACTATCAAGAGCCTTTCACAACCTGATGGAAGCAATGTTTCTGACACTTGCGGTGTTCACGAAGCTTTGGTAGGCTATTTCCAGAACCTCTTCTCCAGAGGGACCCATTTCATGTCTGCTGAAGTGGAAGAATTCATCAGACCCATGATCAACGAGGAGATCAACTGACATCTCACACAAGATGTGACGAATGATGAGATTCACCAGGCTTTGAAGCATATCCACCCCACTAAGGCCTCAGGACCATATGGTTTTCACACCCTATTCATTAAACAATACTTGAACTTTATTGATCCCAATATCTAAAAAGTGATAAAAAAACATCTGGGTAGGGAATACAAGCATGTCCTCCATCAATGAAACGGTCCTCATCCTCATCCCGAAAATCAAAAAACCCCAGGCGATTCCTAATTTCAGACCAATTAGTCTCTACAATGTATCGTATAGGATCTTCTCAAAAATCCGTTTCAATCGGCTGCATCCTTGGCTTCTTGATATTATTACTGAAAATCAGAGAGCCTTCCTGGCCAAGAGGCTGATTACTGATAATGAAATTGTGGCCCATGAAGTGTTCCTCTCTATGAAAATGCACTCCACTGGGAAAAGAGGAACCATGGCCTGGAAATTAGATATGACCAAATTCTTTTATAAAGTGGAATGGCAGTTCCTTAGAGCTGTAATGCTGAGAATGGGCTTCTGCACTAAATGGGAAAAAATTGTCATGCACTGCATCTCGACCATCTCCATCAGAATCAAAGTCAATGGGGAGCTTACTAGAATATTTACCCCAACTCGTGGCATGCGCCAGGGAGATCCTCTCTCCCCATTTCTCTTCAATTTGTTGTCGATGTTTTCACTAATCTTATTTCTAGGGCTGAATCCTCTAAGTTTATTCATGGTGCAATGATATGTCATGAGATCCCACAAGTTTCACATCTATTCTTCACGGACGACTTCCTCCTTTTCTCCAGAGCCACTGTTAATGAATGCCAGGTTATCAGCCAATCAATCCAGAAATATGAGAGGGAATCTGGATAGTCTGTTAATCATGGAAAATCGGAAATATCCTTTAGCACAGGGGTGCCTTTGAAAAGAGAGATGAGATTTGTGCATCCGTAGGAATACATTTGTTCGATAAACACCAGATGTATCTCGGAATCCCTACGGTGATTGGTCGGTCCAAAAAAGAAATCTTTGCAGCTCTTGTGGAAAGGATTGAGAAAAAAATTCAAGGATATACCCCAAAAATCATCTCCAAAGATGGAAAGGGAACCCTCATTAAAGATGTAATTCAGTCTATCCCTAGCTACATTATGTCGATGTTTAAGATCTCAACGACCATCGTTAACCTGATAAATTCACATACTACCAACATCTTGTGGGGGAAAAATGATGGCAGAAATTGACCCCACTGGTTGGCTTGGGATAAGCTCTGCAAACCCAATTTGGAGGGCGGGATGAGATTCCAGAATCTTCTTCTATTCAATGACACTGTGTTGGCCAAGCAAGGATCGTGCCTCCTTAACTGTACATAATATTTATGTGAATGGAAAATCTGGGCCAAGTACTTTCCTCACACGGACTTCCACGGTTCCTCTCTTAGCCCCCGCCCTATCTTCCTCTAGAGAAGTTTATTGGGGGCCTGAACTATCCTGTAAAAAGGACTAGGCTGGAGGATTTGAAATGGCTCTTCTATCAACATCTAGACCGATCCCTAGCTTTTTGATAAGGATGGTTTGCGGGCCACATCCCCCACGCAACCTGGTCTGGAAGAGGCCACAGTCAGCGGCCTCTTTTCTGACCAGGGCCTGGGATGGTGTGTGGAAAAGATCTAGGAATGGTTTAATTAAAGAGATAAAATAATTATTATGAGTATCCCATGGGTCCCTGATGCAGGCCTCGACAATCTTTTTTAGAAAAATGATTCTTCAGGCGAGTACACGGAGAGATCCGGGTACAGACTGGCTCCTGGCATTCAATTTCTCGACCATGATGAGGGACCATGGAAAGCGCTTTGGAAGCTCAAAATCCCCCAAAAAATACGCCAATTTTGGTGGCAGCTGTGCATGGGCACCCTTCCTACCACGAGCCTCCCT
Source organism: Viscum album (assembly GCA_963277665.1). Classification (NCBI taxonomy): domain Eukaryota; kingdom Viridiplantae; phylum Streptophyta; class Magnoliopsida; order Santalales; family Viscaceae; genus Viscum; species Viscum album. The sequence continues at coordinate 1,179,417,070 of OY728139.1, forward strand.
GTTTACCGACAAATGGCCAGCACTGATTCATGCCTGTTCTACCCAAATATTCCTGAAACTCCTTAGAATGCCATCATGCACTACCTGGGAGGCATGGAAATTTGGAATAAGTGGTACTCGGCTTCGGATTCTTCATTAGACATTTCCTATGACCTCCCTGATCTTCTGATTCACTGGTCTTCCTTTTTTTCATCGGCTAATGCAAGCACTTGTTGCACCCTGGCCTGGATAATTTGGGTTGATCGCAATGATTCGGTCTTCCACCATGTCTATCATCCCCTCGTGTTCTAGATTAAACGAGCTAATTCATGGATTGAGGGTTGGAAGGACCTCAATGGAAACCTTTTTCAGATGTTACACCCTCATGCCCCCCTAATTGGACCCCTCAAAGGATGGCAGTCTTATGCTCAATGTGGACGCTTCGCTCCCCAAGGATGGGCATTTTGCTCTCAGCCTCCTGGCTTGAAATAATCTGGGGAAGATCATTGAAGAAAAATATGAACCACATCATGCCTTTTGGGAACCTGCAGTTGCTGAGGCCTATGCCATTCTTGCAGGGATGTTGCTTACTGTGGAATGTAGATGTGCTGATATCAACATCGAGTCAGACTGCCTTTCAGTTATCAATTCCATTAACCACAATGACTCTGGACATCAAGCCTTTTCCATCATCATCAGGAGAATCTTCTTGCTACGCCAAAGCATCTCTTGTTGCACCTTCTCCTTTTCCAAAAGGAAAAGGAAATAATGTGGCCCATCAGTTTCCAGCCTCAGTCCCCTTCAATGTCAACCAGCTATGGCTGGACAACATCCCTTCTTGGCTCTTCTTATGTACTGAGGCTGATATTCATCATTAATATTATCCATTTTTATTTTCAAAAAAATCAATATTATCCCCTTTCCAAGTATTATTATCATCTCCATATGAATTTAGTTTCGAATCTAGACACAATTTTCTATGGATTCATCTCCATTTATATGTCATTGATTTCATTGATCTAAAAAAATTCTAATCCTATAACTAAAAATATATATTCCATTATATTCCATAATTATATATTGATAATGAATATATATCCATGAAATTTATTTTTCCATGTTTACATGCAAAGAATAGGGAACTTACAAGAGAATATTGGGAATTATTTTAATGTTATCATATTTTCACACATCATCTCATATAGAGTCTTCAATTCTTTATAAAAAATAAAATATATATTAGAATTATAGAATGATGTTATTTTTTTGGTCCAAAATTCTTCTAGTAGGACATTCTTGTTAATAGTCATTTATCAATATTTATTTTGATCTAATTTCAACTATCAACCACAATAAATTTCAATTATGTTATCACTATAAAAAAAATTCCATATCCCACAATTCATAAAATATTCCACCAATTAACAATCAGTAAAACTAATTCCATTAATAGACTATAATATCATGATTTTAAGAACAAAATTTATTAATTTATCCTCTACTACTATATTATTTATATTAACACCTAAACATTATGAATGATATAAATCAACCAAGCTATAATTCTATATCCATTAATTAATAGAATAAATTAATTTATTTCATAAATGCTTCTTAGTTATATCAATCCACACATTAACATGCACTAACTCAAAAAAACATCATGTCTTTTGGTCCTTTATCTTATATGTATTCATAACAATCATTTCTTTTTAAAAAAATTCAAAAATATCATATAATTATATAACATTTAAGTGATTCACATTTCCATTCCCCACATTAATCTAAATTTTAATATCTTTCACAATGAAAATATAATAATTTTTTGAGGGATTCATTTTTTTATGTCATGAAATTTACTTTTTGATTGAGATCAATAAACTATAGAGGGGCCATGAGTGAAGGGTTTAATTATTGTATCATAGTTTATTTTTACAAAGCATATAATATCTAATAATTATTTTGTAGATATAACCAAAATAAAGAGAAAAATAAATGTACTAGACCACATTTTATAATAAAGTTCTTCTCCCAATAGATGAATATATTACCAATGTATAGTGGTATTTTTCCAACACCAATATAAATTTTCATTTTTATCAATTATATATATATATTAAAAGGTATAATATTGAAATTTATATAGAATAAAGGAGACAATAAGTAAGAAATAGTGTTTAATTAATGGAAATGATAATAAATAAGAGATGGCGGATCATCTCTAAAATTTACATGCTATTCTTTTCTTATGTTGTCCAAATATTCCTCTCTAATGAATGTCTTAAATCGATACACATAATTTATAGAATGATGTCAGTTATAAAATCTGAAATATATTTTTATTCTCTCCATTTATCTTTTACATATACATAGTATCCATTAAAATTATATCATTATTTCTCATTATATTCAATACACTGGAAATGTTGATAAATAACTCCCATATGGTCATTATATTTTAGTTTAAGTTCTATTTATATATCCATGAAAACTTATCTTTAACTAATAGTCACCACATCCGGGAATACAAGGTGATTATGGATCACCATTTCGGGAAATTTTGTTTTTTTAATACACCGTGGTAATTACTAAGACATAATCTATATGTGTTTTTTGAAATAAAAGAAATTTATTTCCTTATACTTCTTAAAAAATCCATAGTTTCTAATTAACCCACCCAAAATACACTTTTTCATGGTATCCCCATTCATGAAATGATAAACCACCATATATATATAGATATATTGGTTCATAGAACTATAAACATCTAATGAAAATCTCTACAATACAATCATTGGTATTTAATCGGGATGTATATTAGTGTAATCTTTTCTTTCATTTCTCACACCGCTATTTTCTATAATGTGATATTCTTTATTATAAAATAGATCTTCACACTATAATAAAAAAAATTTCACCTTAATTTATAATGACATGAAATGTTGAGGAAATCATCATTCATAAAATATATCATGTTTGATCCTTAAAAATATAGCATTACCGTCATAGAAATAAAACCATATATGCTTTGTTAGATCCTAATAACATTGTATCACCTTCATCTAAATATAATAATGCATTCTTAATATCTGTTATGATATATATATTGTTTTATTTTATATTTAAATGGAATTGGAAGACCATTATATAGATACGTTGTTTCTTAGATAAACTTATACATGAAATGTAATCTAAATATTAACATTACAAATTGATTTTATTAATATTTTAATGACTTATTATATACGCCTTTATTTATTTTATATGAAATGTGCACAATTTGTGTGAAATATTAACGTTTTAATACTAAGTATAATTTTTGAGGATTTTTAGAAGTAGTCCAATTGAGTCAGTTTACTATTTTATTTATAACATTCACCCTACTGATTCAAATTGTGTGGTTTTAGTTTTTTAGGATTCCTAATTCAATTTAAAAAATTTCATTAAAATGGATCATTGGCCTATTCTGCCATTTGAAGGATGACATGGACCACACAAGATTACCCAATGAATTTGTGAAGAAATTGGACCAGCCATGATGATTGATTTATTGGTCTAAATCACGAAGCCCAAATTTTATGAAACTATACCATATGTTCTTGATTATACAAAATAATCCTTGATAATAATATTACGGCACAATACCAAACACATGGGGCCCAACTGATTCATTTAAACTCAGCCCACATTTTTGGCTGGGAATTAAAATCAGTACATTGTTGATGACATTCCACCTAATATAGACATTATTTTGAGCTTAGATTTTTCCGTTTGAAAGAGGATATATAGGAGGCGTACTTTTTTGAATACATCATTAGGTTTTGAAGGAATTTTCCTATACAAAACCCCTTTCACAGTTTGGACTTCAAAACGACATGATTGAAATGAACAGATTACAATTGTTTAATAAACCAGACATAAAATTGGCTCCCTAGGTTCAAATGACTGAAAATTTTGAGAGAGGTAGGAAAAATTTATTATCTTCAAATTTTTAGAAAGCTATATCTCGAGAATCCACTGTTTGAATAGACAACATGGCGATTCAAGGGGAGGGACAGATTGGGTATGAAAACTGTCCATTTCCTTGGGCAATAAATGCATCCCCCTACTCTCTTTCAAAGGGGTTGGCCTTTCGGAAGAGAGGAGAACATATTGGCATGACCAAAGCCTTTACAAGGACTTTTGAGGACCTTCCATACTCAGTTTTCAGTTGAGATACCCTTCCTCCACTCTTTTTTTCCTTTCACTTTTGTGTTGTTCTTCATTTGTAATCTTGTAAGTTTGTGTTTTGTAATTCTTTTTTAATGAATGTTTCTTCTACAATTTCTCTTATTATCATCCACCTTCTGTAGATTTGTCACACCTGTTTTTTTAGTCATTTTATTTATTTGGTTTCACTTGGCTTCGGGTGTTTTTTCCTAAGTGCGGGTGAGTCCCGGTTTAAATTTTTAATGTTTGGATGAGTTTATGGTTTGGGTTAGTGCGCGAACACCGTATACTTAAGGCGCATAGTTTTCTTGGGCACGTGCAGCCCGCTTGCAGTCCGCTTGGATACCGTACGGCATGCGAATACCGCACGATCATCCAGTTTTAACATTATGTGTGTATATATATGTATATGCATGTTTGTATGTTTATATATGTGCATATATAGGTGTATCTGCATTTGTATACATTTATGTTTTAACGTTGTGTGTATATATATATAAGGTATCTGTATATATGTTTATAGGTGTATATATATACACAGATGTTTATAAATAAATATGTGTTAAAGTTATATTCTTATGTGTGTATATGTTTATATATGTGTTTATATATATTTATATGTTTATATATGTTATATATAGGTTTATATATGTTTATATGTTTGTATATGTTATATATAGGTTTATATAGGTTTATATGTTTATATATGTTATATATATGTTTATAAATATATATGTATAGATGTATTTTTGTTTATATAAGTTGGTATATATATTTGTTTATATATATTTATTTATATGTATGTGTTTATTATTATTATTATTATTATTGTTATTGTTATATTTAAAAAAAAGAACCCTAACTACCCGGCCCCCTCTTTGTCCCCCCTTTCTCCCCCACGCAAGCCCGACCCCCCCCCCCCCCCTCCTTCTGTCCGCCGCGAACCCCCCTCCCCCCCCCCCCCCCCGTTCGGTGCAGTAGCCCGCCTCGTCGGATTCCTCCCAGCGCCACGCCGGCCGTGCCCCGGCGCCTCTCACCGCTCCCCGCCGGAACCCCTCCTCTCGCCGCTCCCCTCCGGCACCCCTCCGCTCGCCGCTCCCCGCTGGCACCCCTCCGCACCACCGCACCCTCTCGACGGTGAACCTCCCCCTTCACGCCGGCCTGCTCCTTCACCAGGGACCGGTGCCTCCGCCTCGCCCCACACCTTCGAACCCGCCTGCTCTGGTCGAGACCCTTTCCCCCTGCCCATATCCTTCACACAGCCTCGCTCAGCCCCTTTTTGGCTGGTTTTCTAGCACGTTTCACCTCCGGCAGCCCCTCATCTCGCTCGTCCAACCTCCCGCAACCTCACAGTAGGTGCGTTCTACTCCGATTTTTGTTTCCTCCTTTTTGCAGTTTTTCAGATTTCGGTTTCATTTTGTGTTCAGTTCGGTATTTATTTATTTGATTTAATTTGTTGATTAGGGTTTAATAAATTCTTATGATGTTTTTTTTTCTCTGGTTTCAAGGTTGTGCGGGTGATGTGTCGTGACGCGCCGGTCCAAACTCCGACAACCACGTTTGAGCGTGATTATGTTTTATCGCTGATTTCTGGGTAAGAATTTATTTATGCATTTTCATATATATTTACGCCACGTTAAAAATATAAAATTGAGTCTAAGGACCCTTGAGGTCTTTATCTGGTCCAGAGTCGGTTTCTACGTTACGTCTTCTTGCATCTGCGATGTTTTTCTTGTTTAAATGATGAATATTATTTTGAAGTTTTTTTAAATATAATTCACATCGCTAAGGATTTCTCGTCGAGATTTTTGTGATGCTTTAGCATTGATAAATTTTTTTAAAAAAATATTTAAAGTGTTATTTGGGTTTTACTAGTGAACGTTGTGATTTTTTGTTGGGTTGGTTTTTTATTGGTATCTTGATTGCTTTGTTTGGATTAATTTTATTTTAGGGATTTGTGGTGTTCTGAGTCTTGGGGATCTATCGTAGGGAGTTGTGGTTGGTCTCAATGGTGCGCATGAAATTTCCCAGGTATGAATATGTATAGATATATATATATATATATATCTTCTATGTGTGTGTTCCCTCATGGCGGGAGTAACACGTTCATCAGTTTAAGGATATATATATACATGTGGAAGTGCATGCGTGCGAGCGAGTATCTTATTGAGATAGAAAGCTTGGCGTGACCTTTGTTCGAGGTAGGTGTTTCCAACCATTTCCCTTTTAGATTCAAACCATGAGCACTTGAATATTTTCAATCAATTCTTTTATATCGTTGCATATGTATCGTATTTATGAAAAGCATATAGCTTAGTTATGTTTCTTTTATTACTTTCAAAAAGTGGCTTTTTATGTTTGTTTATATGAAATGCATAGGTTCTTGGTAAAGTTAGATCAATTTCTTTGTGATGTGTTTGGTTTCAATTGATAGTGATTGTGTTTTGGAAATGAAAAAAATTTCTTTGGTGTGTTTGTTTAACAAAAAGACGAACCAGTAGTTGTTTTAGAAAAGATTTGCAAATGGTGGTTGGTTTGAAAGATGCATTTGTTTTTATAAAGTGTTGTGAAATAATTTTAGTTTGGTTTCAATGGTAAAATGTTTTATGAAAGATGGTTTTTTTAAGGTGATTCTTCTAAAAACTAAATGTTCCATTGGATGTTGGCACATCCATGGGAGCACTAGGTGCTCACCTGGATGTGCCTCCAAATGAAAATGACAAATTAAAACTATATAATCTTAAAACAAGATTTTTGATGAATGGTTAGGTGTTTAATAAAAAAAGGAAGTGAAAGCGTGGTTGGACCGGTTGGCTTTTGCTGTGAGTTGAATGGTTGTTTGGTGTAAAGGTCCGTTTGAAATTTTAAAATGTAAAGTGGTGAATGTGTTGGATTTTGAGAAAATCGGATTGTGCCCGATTGGAAACCCAACCAATTTGTGAAATGTTTGAGGGTCATAATTTTATGAAGGCCCGGTTGGCACCTTACTGAATGTGAAAGAACTTTTGATGTCTGCATGCTTGCGGGGCACCAATACAGGGGGACTTCCCTTGAGGGTTGTCGTGTAGCAGTGTCTGTGTAAGGGTTTGTCAAGTGCGATGAGATGAGTCATGCGTGCGAGGGCCTCCCACTTACATAGTATTACTAAAACCACCATGGGTTCCTGGATGTCTTATAGATTATCGATTGACGGTTGCCTGCTAGCCCTGATTAGAGGGGTTAGTACCCCTGGAGTTGTGGACAGGCCAGGAGGGATGTTCTACTGGCTGGCTATTAGGGCGGCCAGTTGGTTATTGACTATGGAGTACCATGCCGGCAGGTAGTCTGAACCCGACTACGTCCAGGGGTTTTCTAGGGATGTTTAGGATCACCCATGGTTATTACATATACCTTCTTGTTTACTTTTACTTGCACTTGTTTTCCATCATTTAATTATTACCTGTTCTTCTTTTGCAAAAATGTGATAAACGTAAATTTGAAATTTCAATTCTCAAAAAATGCATTGCCTTCGTTTTTAAGATGGTAAAACAGGATCCATTTTCATTTAAAATAAGGAAACCCTATTTTCTATCTTTGTATGTGAAAACTAGTGTTTTGGGATTGTTTCTAGAAAGTGGTTTTGGTTATATCATGTGGTTTAACTTGGCATTCCTACTGAGCATTTTTAGTGCTCACGCCTATATTATCATTTCAGTTTCAGGTTTCTCTTGCTTAGGTTTTCATGACCGAGTTGCTCATTATGGGAGCAAGTTTGGCCTTAGTTGGGAGGTGACCAAAGGGTCACAAGGAGGTATGTGCCGTTTTTTTTTCTTTCCACTGCTGGTTTTTCTTATTTGTATCGTCAGTTTTTATTTGTCTGTTTATCTCTTTCGCATGGGCCAAATCCTTCCCAATGTTTAATGTTTTGATGCCCGACACTAGTTGCTATCCCGGGGGGAACAGGAACGCCCCTCGGGACTTTCCGCGGACCGGATCGGGTGACCGGTTCAGGGTCGACCCAGGTTGGTTCGTGACAATATGGTATCAGAGGAGGCTCTTGTTATTTGGGATGTCTGGTAAAAGGATATTAAGACTATCAAGGCTCAGGAGGTAGGTTACGGGTCGGTGCCTGATCACCACCGCTCGTGACGAGACCTGAGTTACAAGGGTTAGTCCGGGATTTGAGTCTTTTGTCTTTGGTTATTTTGGATAGAGGGATGAAAATGAGAGTGAACCGGTTCACATTGCGGCCTCACGTGGGGTGGTGAACCATGTGGAGTCCAAGTGCCCGGTTTAAGGTCCTCTTAGTGTAATGTCTTACTTGGGGCATGACTCACCACCATGTAGCTGAGTTAAGTACAGCCACAAGTCCCTCATTCCGGTGGTTTATAGTTTGTTGCATTTTGTTTTAATCTCGGTCTGTGTGTGTGTGATGAAAATGAAAGTGATTTCGAAATGAACAAAATGGGGTTTCTTCCAAATTGTTTTTGAAATTAGTAAAGTGGGTTTTTAAAGAAAAAGTGTTTTGGTTTGGAACAATATGATATGTGTTTGGATTTTGTAAGGAATGAAGTTTTTGAACCTTGGCACTCCTTATGGAGGGTCACATGTGTGGGAGTATTTATGGAGAGTGCATAGGGGGCACTTGTTTGCAGATGATGTGAGAGATATTGAATAAACGCACATGTGACGGTTCACAAGGTGCCATAGGAGGGTTTTAAAATTTTAAAGAAGTGATGGTTTTGGAAAGTTATTTATTCCTGTGTTTGAAATTGTTTGGCTTATGGGCCTTTTGACCTTGGGTTGTGTTGTTTCCTTGATTGAGTTTTGTCTTGATGCCGGTTTCAATGAGGTTTCACATGTTGTCATGAGTATGCTGCCCAGAATGGTCGCCAGGGTTGCTAATGAGTCATTCCCAGTTTTCAGTTCTTTTGCATATTTGCCTATCGATCAAAAAAATCAAAGTCCATGAGGGGTAGTTGTTTGGTTGGGGAATTGGAGTGGGTCTTTTGGTTGTTGGGAACTCCCAGGGTTGTTAGGGTGCGTACCGTCTCAGGTTTGTTTGAGGGTTCAGTTTTAGACTAGTGAAGATGAGATGTCTCATCGTCGTTGGAGTTTTGGGTGTGATTAACGGTGGTCGACTTCCGCGAAGGTTCCCCACCTAGCAAAGAGTGTGGGCCAGTGGAACCTGTCTCCAAGAAACCATCCTCGTCGGTACCGGCTCATAGTTCGTCGGACCGCTCTCTTGTGTTCCACAAGTATGGCATGTCCAGACATTCTAAGTCGCCTTGCCACATCCCTTCGAAGTCTTGATTCCGTGCGGCTGTTCAAGCCACCAGGGAGAGTTCTGGAATAAGCATCGCTCATGAAGGAGTTAGAGACCAGGAGATGAAAATGCCTGACTGTGAGGCTGGAGATGCTTCAGCCATCAGGGCCCCAGCCACAGGTCTTGGGATGATGCTCGCGCACAGTCAGGAGTTGCAGAGGGTGCAGAGAACCTCGCTTCGGATTCCATTTTCAGATTTCTGAAGAAAAATATCCAAATATTCCTTGTTCTATTCTTGTCATCGTTGTAAGATCACCTTTGTTTCGGTCGCGCGATGAAATTGTTCGACCGCAGTCTAAGCAGTCTTATCTATTCTTAGTGTGTTCTCAAATCGTTCGGATTTCCTTGAAGGATGTTGGGACCGCAAATCAATGGGTCATTCTAATTTTTATTTCGGTCTCAATTGCGTTTGTTAGGGGGATGTTTGGTTTCGTTAAATTCACGTGTGGTTTTTCAAGGCCCTTGGTGAGTTCGGGCTAGGAATTACCCAGTCTCTGGTTGCAGTGAGGAGTTTGTTCAGTCGGTGTGGGAGGAGTTGAGTGAATTCCTTATCCTCAAGCTGTTGGGTTGTTTTGTAGCAAGCTTCCTGTTTAAGTCTCTGGTTGTTGTTCGGTCTATGTGGAGAAGTTAACTGGGTTGAGTTTGGGAGTTCCCGTGTTGCCCCCCTCTCAGGGGTGGTGTGTTCAAGTTTCAAGGTCTCTGTGTTAGTAAATTTATGTGGTGGGGTGAACCCTCCCGTGTTCTCCCCTCAACCTCAGACAATGTTTGTACTCAAGTTGGTCGGGTGTGACTTATGTTGGTAATGGTCTCCCCGAGCCTCTCAATTTCTTCTGGTTTTTCCTGGGAATGAACTCGAGTTACGATAACTATTGGCTTGGTGACTTTCTGGGGGCATAAAGTGTTTGTGGTTGGGAGAATTGTCACACCTGTTTTTTTAGTCATTTTATTTATTTTGTTTCACATGGCATCGAGTGTTTTTGCCTAAGGGAGGGTGAGTCCTGGTTTAAATTTTTAATGTTGGGATGATTTAATGGTTTGGGTTAGTGCACGAACAACATACGCTTAAGGCGCGCATTTCGTTTGGGCACGTGCAGCCCGCTTGTAGTCCGCTTGGATACCGTACGGCGTGCGAATACCGCACGATCATCCATTTTTAACATTATGTGTGTATATATACATATATGCATGTTTGTATGTTTATATATGTGCATATATAGGTGTATCTACGTTTGTATACGTTTATGTTTTAACGTTGTGTGTATATATATAAGGTATCTGTATATATGTTTATAGGTGTATATATATACACATATGTTTAAAAATAAATATGTTTTAAAGTTATATTCTTATGTGTGTTTATGTTTATATATATGTTTATATATATTTATATGTTTATATATGCTATATATAGGTTTATATATGTTATATATAGGTTTATATATGTTTATATATTTATATATGTTATATATAGGTCTATATATGTTTATATGTTTATATATGTTATATATATGTTTATAAATATATATGTATAGATGTATTTATGTTTATATAAGTTGGTATATATATGTGTTTATATATATTTATTTATGTGTATGTGTTTATTATTATTATTATTATTGTTATATTTTAAAAAAAAGAACCCTAACTACCCGGTCCCCCTATTTCTCCCCCCTTTCTCCCCCACGCGAGCCCGACGCCCCCCCCCCCCTCCTTTTGTCCGCCGCGAACCCCCCCCCACCCCCCCACCCCACCCCCCCGTTCGGCGCTGTAGCCCCCCTCGTCGGCTTCCTCCCAACGACACACCGGCCATGCCCCGGTGCCTCTCGCTACTCCCTGACGGCGCCCCTCCTCTCGACGCTCTCCTAAAGCACCCCTCCACTCATCGCTCCCCGCCGTCACCCCTCCGCACCGCTGCACCCTCTCGACGGCGAACCTCCCCCTTCACGCTGGCCTGCTCCTTCACTAGTGACCGATGCCTCCGCCTCGCCCTGCAACTTCGAACCCACCTGCTCTGGCCGAGAACCCTTCTCCCTGCCCATCTCCTTCGCACAGCCTCACTAAGCCCCTTTTTGGCTGGTTTTCTAGAACGTTTCACCTCCGGCAGCCCCTCGTCTCGCTCGGCCAACCTCTCGCAACCTCACAGTATGTGTGTTCTACTACGATTTTTGTTTCCTCCTTTTTGAAGGTTTTCAGATTTGGGTTACATGTTGTGTTCAGTTCGGTATTGATGTATTTGATTTAATTTTTTTATTAGGGTTTAATAAATTCTTATGATATTTTTTTTCTCTGGTTCCAAGGTTGTGCGGGTGATGTGTCGTGACGTGCCGGTCCACACTCCGACAACCGCGTTTGAGCGCGATTATGTTTTATCACTGATTTCTAGGTAAGAATATATTTATGCATTTTCATATATATTTACGCCACGTTAGAAATATGATATTGAGTCTGTGGACCCTTGAGGACTTTATCTGGTCCAGAGTCAGTTTCTGGTTTACGTCTTCTTGGGTCTGTAATGTTTTGCTTGTTTAAGTGACAAATATTATTTTGACGTATTTTTTAAATATAATTTGCATCGCTATGGTTTTTGCGTCGAGATTTTTGTGATGCTTCAGCATTGATAAATTGTTTTCAAAAAATTGTTAAAGTGTTATTTGGGTTTTACTAGTGAACGTTGTGATTTTTGTAGGGTTGGTTTTTGATTGGTATCTTGATTGCTTTGTTTGGATTAATTTTATTTTAGGGATTTGTGGTGTTCTGAGTCTTGGGGATCTATCGTAGGGAGTTGCGGTTGGTTTTGATGGTGCACATGCATTTTCCCAGGTATTAATATGTATAGATATATATATATCTTCTGTGTGTGTGTTCCCTCATGGCGCGGGTAACACGTGCATTAGTTTAAGGATATATATATATATACATGTGGAAGTGCATGCGTGTGAGCGAGTATGTGCTTGAGTTAGAAAGATTTATGTGACCTTTGTTCGAGGTAGGTGTTTCTAACCATTTCTCTTTTAGATTCAAACCTTGAGAACTTGAATATTTTCAATCAATTATTTTATATCGTTTCATATCTATCGTATTTATGAAAAGCATCTGGCTTAGTTATGTTGCTGTTTTAAATTTCTGAAAGTGGCTTTTGATGTTTGTTCATATGAAATGTATAGGTTCTTGGTAAAGTTAGATCAATTTCTTTGTGATGTGTTTGGTTTCAATTGATAGTGATTGTGTTTTGGAAATGAAAAAAAATTGCTTTGGTGTGTTTGTTTAAAAAAAGATTAACCAATAGTTGTTTTAGAAAAGATTTGCAAATGGTGGTTGGTTTGAAAGATGCATTTGTTTTTATAAAGTGTTGTGAATGAATTTGAGTTTGGTTTCAATGCTAAAATGTTTTATGAAAGATGGTTTTTAAGGTGATTCTTCTAAAAACTAAATGTGCCATTGGATGTTGGCACATCCATGGGAGCACTAGGTGCTCACATGGATGTGCCTCCAAATGAAAATGACACATTAAAACTATATTTTCATAAAACAAGGTTTTTGATGATTGGTTTGGTGTTTAATAAAAAAAGAAAGAAAAAGCGTGGTTGGCCCGGTTGGCTTTTGGTGTGAGTTGAATGTTTGTTTTGTGTAATGGTCTGTTTGAAATTTTAAAATGTAAAGGGGTGATTGTGTTGGATTTGAAAAAAGTGGATTCTGCCTGATTGGCAACCCAACCCATTTGTGAAATGATTGCGGGTCCTAATGTTGTGAAGGCCTGGTTGGCACCTTACTGAATGTCAAAGAATATTTGATGTGTGCATGCTTGCAGGACACCTCTACAGGGGGACTTCCCTTGAGGGTTGTCGTGTAGCGGTGTCTGTGTAAGGGGTTGGCATGTGCTGTGAGATGAGTCACACGTGCAAGGGCCTCCCACTTACACAGTATTACTAAAACCACCATGGGTTCCTGAACGCATTATAGATTATCAAGTGACAGTTTCTTGCTAGCCCTGATTAGAAGGGTTAGTGCCCCCTGGAGTCATGGACAGGCCAGGAGGGATGTGCCACATGTTGGCTATTAGGGTGGCCAGTTGGTTATTGACTATGGAGTACCATACCGGCAGGTAGTCTGAACCTGAGTACGTCCAGGGGTTTTCTAGGGATGTTTAGGATCACCCATGGTTATTACTTATACCTGCTTGTTTACTTTTACTTGCACTTGATTTCCAACATTTACTTATTACCTGTTCTTCTTTTTCACAAATGTGATAAACGTAAATTTGAAATTTCAGTTCTCAAGAAATGCATTGTTTTTTGGAAAATGGGTTGTCGCGTGTGTTGGTTTTTAAGATGGTAAAACAGGATCCCTTTTCCATTAAAATATGAAAACCCTATTTTCTATCTTTGTATGTGCAAACTTGTGTTTTGGGATTGTTTCTGGAAAGTTGTTTTGGTTGGATCATGTGGTTTACCTTGGCATTCCTACTGAGCATTTTTAGTGCTCAAGCCAATATTATCATTTCAGTTGTAGGTTTCCCTTTCTCAGGTTTTCATGGTTGAGTTGCTCATTATGGGAGCAAGGTTGGCCTTAGTTGGGAGGTGACCAAAGGGTCACAAAGAGGTATGTGCCATTTTGTTTCTTTCCACTGCTGGTTTTTCTTATTTGTATCGTCATTTTTTATTTGTTCTGTTTTTCTCTTTCTCTTGGGCCAAATAGTTCCCAATGTTTAATGTTTTGATGTCCGACACTAGTTTCCATCCCAGGGGGATCGGGAACGCCCCTTGGGACTTGTTGCGGACCGGCTCGGGTGACCGGTTCAGGGTCGACCCAGGTTGTTTCGTGTCATGATTAGTATTAATTTTCTCAAAATAATTTAAATACATTTGAATACCCTTTCTTTCTTTTTCTTCCTCATTCAATCGAAATTTCCATTTTTTAATTATCATCGTGGTTCTTGTGGGTGTGTTCGACGCACCAATCTTTTCTTATTCCTTTATTTTTCTTCTCTTATTAAATTATAATCATAATCATTATAACCAGATTATTAAACACCCAAATTTCTAAGTAAATCTCTCATTGGGTGAGTTATAATTAAGGTTTGTTATGTGATTGAGAGATTTTTCTCGATGTGTATTCGTTAATTTAACATTTTGTATGTTGGACTTATCATATCATGGCTTAATGAAATATTTTGTTTAACATGTGGATTCCATGGATTATTGGAACCATAAATACACTAACATAAACAAGTAATGGTAATGATTAGAAACCTACATTAAGTTAAGTCTTGGATTAAATCCTTAAAACTTAGGAATTTCAATCAACGTTATCTTGTGAAGTGGGTGTTAATTTAAATGTAATATAAAGAAAAGATCAAGGATATCACAAGCGTAACTCCCTAATGATGAACTCACCCCAATATTTATCAATTTATTACATCAATTATAGTCAATCAATCATTTAAATTAAACTCTTCATACAAACCCACAAAATCAAAATACAATCAACTTAAAAAACGACTATTACAAAGTATCATCGCCGAGGATTCGACTTGAGTGCTGCAATACACATTAGCAGAGCACCAGAACCATGACCGGTTGATAGGCGACAATCGACCAAGCATTTCAAATAGATACATTTTTAAGGATTGTGCTTTAAGTAGTTATTAGTTTCTGGTTATTGCAAAAAAAATAAAAAAATTGAAAAAAAAAGTGAAAACAAACACAAAGAAAAATAATGGGATAAGAAAAGAATGGTGCATCAAACACACACAAACGTAAAATGATGAAAATTAAAAAAATGGACATTCAATTGAATGAGGAAGAAAAATAAGGGAAAATATTCATCATGTCATCTATTATGCCTCAAAATCATTGGATGAAACTCAATATCACTACACTATCACTGAAATGGATCTTTTAGCAGTGTTATTTACCATAGATAAATTTCGGCCCTATATCTTAGATGCCAAAATCATCATCTTCATAGACCATTATACTATAATGTTATTACTCAAGAAATTTTTTTCCAAAATGATGCTTATAATATGGATCCTAATGCTCCAAGATTTTGACCTTGAAATCCAAGATAGAACAGGAAAAGAAAACCCTCTATCTGATTACTTGAGTAGAATTTATAATTCTTCTCATTCTGAAATCATCTATTCTGAATTCCCCACTGAGAACCTTTCATCTCTCAATCCAAAAATACCATGGTATGCCCCAATTGTAAATTACTTGGTTTTTAGTGTTTTTCATGAATTTTTTTCAAAAGAAAAAAAAATGAAGTTGAAATGTGATTCAAAATACTATTTTTTGGAAGAAAATAAATTTCAAAAAACTGGGGATGACATGGTTATAAGGAGATGTGTTGATGAAAATGAAAAATCTTCCATATTAGAATTATTTCACTCAATGCCTGGTGGTGGCCACTTTTGACCACAAAGGACCTCCCGAAAGGTCCCAGGCTCTAGATTCTTCTGGCCTTCACTCTTCATGGACTCACATGAGTTCTGTCAATCATATCCCACTTTCCAAGAGATTGGAACAATTTCAAACAAAAATGAAATGCCCCAAAATCCTTTAATTTTCTATGAGATCTTCGATGTTTGGGGTATTGATTTCATTGGACCGTTTCCCCCTTCCAATTGATTCTCATACATCCTTATTTTGGTTGATTATGTTTCAAACTAGGTTAAGGATAAACCCACTAGAATGGATGATTCACATACTGTTAGTGAGTTCCTAAAGACACACATCTTCCACCAATTTGGCACACCATGTGCCTTGATAAGTGACTTAGGAACCAATTTTTGTTATAGAACCATGGAATCTCTTTTGAAAAGAATGGGGTTGTACATAAAACATAAACTTCATATCACCCCCAAATAAATGGAAGGGCTGAACTATTTAATAGGGAAGTAAAAAAGAGTTCTTGAGAGAATTGTAAAACCCACCAGAAAAGACTGGCCTGAAAGACATGGTGAAGCACTTTGGGCTTATTAAACTACCTATAAAACACCCATTAAGATGTCTCCTTTTAGGCTAGTTTTTGGTTAATCATATCATATACCAGTTTAAATCCAACATAAGTCTTTTTGGGTAGTGGAAAATTTTAATTTTGATCCTGAAAAATCCGGCGAAAAAATATTGTTGCAATTGGATGAACTGGAGGAGCTTCGACTTGATTCTTATGAGAAATATAATATCTAAAATTAAAATTCCAAGTCACTCCATTATAAACACATCCTGATAAAGGATTTTCATGAAGGTGAAAAGGTAATTTTCTTCAATTCTCAATTTCAGCTTCACCTTGGTTAGATTAATTCTCATGTCGACCTACAACTAGATGGAGATAGAAACTCACCAAATCCAAACCAGGGGAACCACTTTCTCTTTAACTCTCTCTCTATCTTTTCGTCTCTCTACCTCTTTCTTCTTATTCTTATCTCTTTAATTTTTTACCACATTATTTTTCAAACCCTTTCTTTTTCTCTTTCTCTTTTGTGTGGGTGTTTATTTTAAAGAAACCTAAAAACACTAAAAAAATAAAAAATGTAAAAAAACAAAAAGAGTCATAATTACTCACCATCAGTATTAAAATTTTGTCCAACCATTTTGGGGAGTCAAAAGATAAGGTTACATCTCAAAAATTTTGTGTTTTAATATTATTTTTGGATAAATAATTTTCTGTGAAGAATAATACATTTTGAATGCCCAATTTTTGAATTGGAAAATGCTTTTCCCAAACAGTGAGAAACGACATTTGCATTCATGCCATGGCCACCTATGGGAATTTTTTCCAAATGTGTGTTTTCACCGCCAATTTTGTGTCTTGATTTTGTGGAAATTCGAGATGAACTTCTTACATTAGTGTGATTTATTATGATAGAGGCATTTTTTTGGACCACTTAAGAATCATAATATCCAAATAACCTCCCATTTCCCTTAAATTAATCCTCCTTTTGAATGCTCCTTCGAGCCTATGAAAACCTTATCTTTGGTAGCCACATTATAAGCCCAATACCTTCCCCGCCCAATATTAACATGGATTTTCATTTCATAATTTTTTGAAATTTAAGTGAGGGGATGGATTTAATTATGGGTTCCCTTTGTTGATTTCACCATGTTATTATATGCTTGAGGGCATGCATCCATTTCAGTGTGGGGGAGAGGTTGTCATTCAGTGTGTTTTGGGGAATGTAATGTACTTTCATTTATGTAATTTTGTAAATGTTATTGATATGTGTTCAACAAAAAAATAAAAAAAGAATAACAAAAAAAATTGGGTTATTTCTTGGGTAGGTCAATAATCACTATTTCTCAGCCTTTGATATTATTATAACTATTATAACTATTATCGTGGGGAGATCAGTCTTGGGTTGTGATATGTGTGTGAGATCTTTTCCAAGTTCAACTTTTCAAAAAATAAAAAAATAACACTTGCATTATATTCTGATGTCATTGGGATAAGATTTTTGGTTTGAAAATATTTCATCTTCTCATCCCCTTCAAATTTTCTTCCTCTGTTGTGTATTTATTCACAAAATCATTCCCTTGTAAATATGTGTTTTCATTTCCTTCTATGTTTTATTTCATAAAAATGTGCATTTCTTTTTCCATATTGGTGGTTTAACCCTCTTATTCTCTCTCTTGGACATTATATTCATACCCTCCCATAGCCACAGAAAAACCCCTTTAAAATACCTCTTGATTCTTGATCAGTTATTATAGGTATTGAATGTTGTGAGATCATTCAAACTCTACGATTTTCATTTTTGGTTGGTGAAAATGTGAACCTCCACAAATGAATTTTATCATCTTGAGAGGTGTCAGTTTTGAGTGTCCACATTTTCCATTTCTAAATTTGAGCATGAAAAATGAATTTCTTTTGGAACATTTATTTTCTGTAACAAATTGTGGTGGAATTCAAAATGGATGAGTGAAATATTTAAAACCTCCCCCGATTGGAGAAAACAAAATTTTAATATTTGTCGGCGATTAAAAAATATTTTGTTATGTTTTTATATTTGTTGCACATAAGGACATTCACAAGACTAAGTGTGTGGGATTTGATGTTATTAATGTTTTCAGGACTTATTATATACCCCTTTTACTGATTTTATATGAAATGTTCATAATTTCTGTGAAATATTAATGTTTTAATTCTAATTATAATTTTTTAGCATTTTTAGAAGTAATCCAATTGAGTCAGTTTAATATGTTATGTATAACTCTCACCCTACTTATTCAAATTGTGTGGTTCTTATTTTATAGGATTTATAATTCAATTTAAAACGTTTCATTAGAAGGTATCATGGGCTAATTCTACCATTTAAAGGATCACATGGACCACACCAGATGACCCAAAGAATTTGTGAATAAACTAGACCAGCCATGATGATTGAGTTACTAGTCTAAATCCCGAAGCCCAAATTTTAGGAAACTCTACCATATGTTTTGTATTATCCAATAGAATCACGGATAAAAATTTCATTCAGAAATACTAAACATAATGTGCCCAACTGATTCATTTAATCTCAGCCCACATTTTTGGCTAGGAATTAAAATCATTACAATGTTGATGACATGGCTCTTGACATAGATATAATTTTGAGATGGGATTTTTCATTATGAAAGATGATATATAGTAGGCCAATTTTTTTTGAATATATCATTCATTTTTGAAGGAATATTCCTATATAAAAACCCTTTCACATTTTGGACTTCAAAAAGATAGGATTGAAATGGACAGATTATAATTGTCTAATCAATCAGACATAAAGTTGGCTCCATAGTCCCAAATGACTCTGAATTTGGAGAGATTTTGGACAACATTATTATATAAAACTTTGTAGGAGGAGATATCTCGATATTCGGCTATCTGAATATCCATCTTGGTGATGCATGTTGATGGAAAGATTGGGTATTAAAACAGTCCACCTACTTTGGCTATAAAAGCATCCCCCTCCTCTACTTCAAAGGGTTTGAAATTTCTTAAGAGATGATCACATATTGGATTGACCAAAGCCATTCCAAGGGCTTGGGAGGACCTTACATACTCATTTTTTCACTTGAGATACCCTTCCTCCTCTCTTTGTTTCCTTTCACTTTTGTGTTGTTCTTTGTTTGTAATCTTGTAAGTTTGCATTTTGTAATTCTTTTTTAATGAATGATTCTTATTCAATCTCTCATATTCTCATCCACCTTATGTAGGTTAATATTAATTTTCTTAAAATATTTTAAATACATTTGAATCCCCTTCCCTTGATTTTTTTCCTCATTCAATCAAAAGTTCCATTTTTTTAATTATAATCATTGTTCGTGTGTGTGTGTTCGATGCACAACACTTTTCTTATCCCTTTTTTTATTCTCTTATTAAATTAAAATCACAATTATTATAACCAAATTATTAAACACCCAAATGGATGATTAAATCACTCATTGGGTTGAGTTATAATTTATGTATGTTAAGTGACTGAGAGCTTTTGCGTGATAAGTATACGTTAATTTATCAATGTATATATTGGACTTTACATGTCATGGATTAATGACATATTTTGTTTAACATGTGGTTTCAAGGGATTATTTGAACCATAAATACACTACCATAAAAAAGTAATGGTAATGATTAGAAACCTATGTAATGTTAAGTCTTGTATTAAAGCCTCAACACTTAGGAATTCCAACCAACGTTATATTGTGAAGTGAGTGTTAAATTAAATGCAATATAAAGAAAAGCTCAAGGATAACACAATCTTAACTCCCTAATGATGAACTCACTCCAATATTTATCAATTTCTTAAATCAATTATAGTCAATAAATCATTTAAATTATGCTCTGTAATCAAACCCCCCTAATCAAAATACAATCAACTAAAAACAAACAACTATTACAAAGTATCATCGCAAAGGATTCGACCCGAGTGCTGCTAAACACATTAGCTAAGAACAGGAACCTTGACCGGTCGATAGGAGACAATAGGCCATGCATTTAAAATGTGTTTTATAATTTCATTATAAAATTTATACATTACGATACATATCAAGTGTAACATCTAAATGATCCTAAAAAACATGCCGAGTGTCCTTCATCATGTTCGTATTCATCAATTACTCCTTTATTTTGAAATTATATAAATACTAAAATATATATTTAATCATATGACATTTATGTGATATTCGAATCACCTTT
This sequence comes from Viscum album, assembly GCA_963277665.1. Classification (NCBI taxonomy): domain Eukaryota; kingdom Viridiplantae; phylum Streptophyta; class Magnoliopsida; order Santalales; family Viscaceae; genus Viscum; species Viscum album. The sequence continues at coordinate 1,179,437,735 of OY728139.1, forward strand.
GTGTAGATTTTCATTTCCATGATATATATTATGAATGTAACAAATTACCTTTAAAAAACATGAGTAGTTTCATATTTACCTTTATACAAGTGATAATAATTTCTTAATCGACTCAATAAAAATAATATATCATCATAACATATTAAAATCAACTTAAGGTTTTATAAAACAAATTATGAATACTTTTATATTATAATTTGTGAATATTTATATGAAAATATGTTTATAAATCATCACATAAAATATATATTCACACCAAATAAAAAATAATCCTCAAAATAAAACAAATATCTACCCTTTTTTATTTTTATTCAACATATCATAATATTTACACCATTATTGATATAAAAATGAAATCAAATATAATTAATTGGAAAATCAATATTCCATTATGAAAATAGTCAAAAATAATAATCATCTTTAGGCCTATGTGAGCTAGATTTGTGATAAAAAACAATAAGGACTACATTAAAATTCAATTTTTTCCATTAAATACCCAATATCCTAACATTTTATCCTCATTTATATTCATGAAAATATCGGAATAAATGTTAAGAAGATTTATACCCACAAAAATAAAAATAACACAACAACAAAGATCACATATAAGGAGAAAAATATTCACCCCCATACTACATGACCATAATAATTGACAATAATAAATATATGAGAAAACCAAAAAAACAAGACTTAGTATTGTGGTGTTGGAATCTTGCCAATATTAATAGTTAGTCTAAAAATTTATTTTTAAAAGTGCCTTTTCTAAAATATAGAAAACTTATTTCTTGGATGGAATAAATTATAACTTCAACACACCATCTTCAAACTATCCTATATGAAATGATGATTGATATCAAAATGTTTTGAACATAAATTTTTAATATGATTAATTGTTTTATTTATTTAATATTGATTAATAACTACAATTTAGTGGATATCATGGTTGAACATTCATTTGTTTTGGTAATATTCCCATTTTTAAAATCTTATTGGCTTATTGTGTTGTTGTAAAAAATTAAACCTCGCTTATACTCAATGGGATTTTATGTTTTTTATTCGTCTGATGATAAACACATTCTCTCTAGACAATAATACACAACATGATATGGGTTTTTGTCATCTGTGGATCTTTTTGAATAATCATATGAATCTTTTTAAAACTTATTTTTGCTTCCTTCTTCTATATTATTCCAATGTTGGATGTATTATAAATAAAAACGATAATTATTTTAGTTTCAATTATAATGGATCAGACCTCTCTAGTCTATTCCATTGCGAAAATTAGTTGTATGATGTGATTTGGGTGGTCAAGGTGACATATCCACAACACTCCCAAATTTCCATTTCTCTGAACAGTTCCATCAGTGAATGGTTCCAATGGTTGACCTTTGTGAATAGTGAATCAGTAACCGTCTGTGAACAGTTTTATTGGTAACCTTATGTAAATAGTGCAATGATGGCCTTATGTGAATAGTGACATCAGTGACCTTATGTGAACAGTGTCATCGGTGACCTTCTATGAACAGTGTTATCGGTAACCTTATAAAAATAGTGCAATGGTGACCTTATTTTAACAGTGACATCAGTGACCTTATGTGAGTTGTGTCATCAGTGACCTTCTATGAACAGTGTCATCGGTAAAATTATGGGAATAGTGAAATAGTTACCTTATGTGAACAGTTTCATTGGTGACATTTTGTGAACAGTTTAATCGGTAACCTTATGTGAATTGTGCATCGATAGCCCAATGTGAATTGTTTCATCTATAACCTTATATGAACAGTGTAATGGTAAGGTTCCAATGGTGAGGTTCCATTGGTGACCATTTTCTTTTGTCAAAATTAGAGTTCAGGAATAGTGTTTCTAGAATAGTGAGGTTCCAACAGTAATCTTTTTCTTTTGACAAATTTTGAGTTCATGAACAATGTTTCTAGAATAGTGAGGTTAAAATGGTGACCTATTTCCATTATAAAATTTTGAGTTCGTGAACAGTGTTTCCAGAATGGTGAGGTTCCAGCAGTTTCCTTTTTCCATTGCCAAATTTTGAGTTCATGAACAATGATTCCAAAATGGTGAGGTTCAAATGGTGTCCTTTTTCCATTGCCAAATACTGAATTCATGAACAATGTATCCAGAAAGATGAGGTTCAAAGGGTGACCTTTTTCCTTTTTAAAATTTTGGTTTCATGAACAGTGTTTCTAGAATGGTGAAATTCCCACAGTGGGGTTCATGAACAGTTTTTTTTCCATTCTAAATTTTGAGTTTGTGAACAGTGTTTCCATGTTAATATAGTTTCTCCCCTTTAACATTTCCATTGACATAAAATGCATTAAATGCCATATTTTGAGGACTCTATGGCTAATTCAATGGCCGTAATTCCTATATTAACTTATCCTAAGGCTCGAGATGTTTTTACTTGGTCAATCAGTGTGGTTTAATGCAATCCTGTTTTAATGGAAAACACACCATATATTAAACCACTACTTCGTTAAATCTTCTAGAAGACAAGATATCATCCTATCTAGTTCTTCCTCCTTATTCTCAGGTGTGAGAAGCTAGAACGTCCCATTCCTTCCTGTAGGAGTTGTGCAATCAAACATTCCTCCTAGGATTTTTTCTTCTCTATTTTGAAACAACCAAGCAATATTGATCAGTCTTCGATATAAGGTTTGATCTATCTTCATTATTTTAGTTCCATCTCTTTATTTCTTCTTTCCCTTTTTATTTAATTTTTACCCCATGTTCCTAAGGGGATTTTCTTGGGGGATGGCTGATGTGATGTTGCATCCTTGGGATGGTAAATTTGTCACAAGGGAGGAGATCCAAACCCGGTGTGTGGCTCCTTCTCTTATAAATAATGGCATGAACTGTATGAGGTAGGGGATTCATTTCTTCTCGATTATTTTCCATGAAACTATATTGTTAGAATATTGTATCTCCCTAGATCAAAATTGAATTGATATAAAAAATAGTTGAACCCGATAAATAAATTGATTTCAATCATATGATATTGCCTCTTGTTTTTCTAGATAGTGTGATATCCAAGATTTCATGTTTATATTTTTATTCTTGATCTAAATTGGTATAAAAAGGAAAGACAAAATTAATTATAATATCTTGACAATATATTAAGAGGCATGTGAATGAGTCTGATTGATGTTGTTGTAATTTGATGTTAATAAAATTGGTGCAGTAAGCATGTTTTATTATTTGCGATAGCTTACCGATTAGGTTTTAGGAATTTGTAACCTATGAATAATAAATCGGTTAATCCAAGATGGATTAAGGAACTGGTTGTTCAATAAAAGATAAATCCTTGTAGGGTTCTGAGTTACCCTCTTGATTATTTAAAGGCCAATCACCCAATCGATATGGTGTTTGTTTTCCTGCTTCTTGTGTTGTGATGTGAGTGTGGATGGATATTGTGATACGTGGGGGCATGAAGGCCTATTGGTTGTGGCCACAATTGACACCTAGAGTAGTGAGATGCATTGATTTATGCATTTGGGTGTCGGGGAGGACACCTGGGATGATGAAATGGGTTGGATGTGAATATTTTGATTCTTATAGATTATTATTGGTTTTTTATCTTCTTTATATTCCACACTACTCAAGGAAGCTGAATTTTATTACCCTTATTCTGAAAGGGGAGATGACGTATGGGGTATGACACTTGTTTTAGTGTCTAGATTCTCAAGAAAGTATGGGTCTGTACTCTTGCTATAGGTAGAAAATAATTTATTTGTAGTTATCTACTCACCGTGTTGATCCCCCTTATTTTTAGTAGCATAGAATTTTTTTCATGAATGCCTAGGAATATGGGAATGTAATGATGTAAATAAATAATTTAATAAATGATGTTAACCCATGGGGTTGGATAATATTAGAAAGAAATGTTGAGGTTACAATTTTAAGGGGACCGTAGACTTTGGTTGTGATTTTAATGAAATTTAATGTGGAATTAGTGATGGTTAATTTATGTTTAAAGAATTACTTAACATAATTTGGAAAAGATAAAAAGGGAATGTAGAAAGGAAATAAAGCTCTTTAAATGGTTGTGTGCTTATAAAATACCTATTCCTAGAAGTGGAAACAGGGAGTCCAAGATATGTTAGCTGCAGTTGATTCTAAGACTAGGTTATGCCCATAGTATGGTTGTGAGATATAGTATATTCTATACTATTGGTGTTTCTATACCCTACTCCAACCTTTTAGTTAGGGAAACTGACACCCCATGGATTCTAAGCCTTGTGGGGTGTCTTCCCCAACATTCTGGTGGGAGAATAGATGGATGACTACACCCTATGGCCCCTCTCTCTTCTCTTGGTAGTTATGTGTGCTAGTAGGAAAAATGGATAGTTTACCCCATATATATGTGTAGAGGGATGTAATGGATTTTGGTTATTCACACACATATATTCTGGATATAGTACCCTATGGAATACTATAGGTGTAATGTGTATAAGATGTGATGTCTTGAGGATCCTTACTTGGTGTATGGGTTGTAATGGCTTGAGGTATAATACCTGACATATGATACATGTTATACGATTTGTGGTGGATCCCAGAAACTACTTTGTTACTTTATTGTGTAGACGTGGTGGTGTGGTTACATGAGGTGCATGTTGTGGTGATTTTCCTAGGTGTCTACGGGCAATCCTTTTTTGGAGAGAGATTCTTAGGACATGCAACATTGAGGAAAAGTGGAAAACTAGTGGGGATGTACTAGTGGGGTACCCATCATAATCTTTATTATAATATATACTCTTGTATGTGTTACATGGTGAGAGTATCTATGGTGAGGCTGGGAACATAGTATATATGTTTAGGTGACGAGTTAGTTTCACTTGTTCTTCACTGTGCTTTAACATGCTTTCTTTACTTTTAAATGACAGGATCTGGGGATGATCCTACTGATTATACTATTATACTCACCCTATGTATATATAAACTGTTTTTATGGTCACTTGGAGTAGGATGGAGATCAAGCTGGTTTCTACTAGCTTAGGGGTGCAGGAGCTGTTCAGGCTTGTGGTTGCTACTGTTTTTGGTTTTTTTGGTTACATACAGTTTCCCCCTTATAGTTTTAGTAGTATCACAAGACATTACATATGTTCACTTAGGTTTTCATTTATACTTCCTTCTGAGTAGGTGTTGGTTGGTGTCTATATTATCACTCTCTTTCGCATGTGTTCTTTTAGATGGTAATACCTCCCATCTGTGTGTTTATTATACCCTCGGTGCTAGTCTCCAACCCGGGGCTTACTGGAGGCGCGACTCTGGGGTCATTATCTCCCTTCTCACATTTCCAGTCCAAGAGGGGTACACCTTGTGGGTAGGGGGTCATGACATCAATAATTACAATTTATTAGAATAAAACATTGATCAAACTATTAGAGATAATAAAATATCTATCATCAAAACAATTATATACCAATTTCTTCCAATGAGTTCTATGAATTACTCTTCATTATATATTTTACCGTCTTCAAATATGAATGTAATTTTTCCATGTGTTATCCACGTGACTACAACTAGTTTTTCCTTTAATCCAGACCTCTTTATCATCTATCATGCATATTTTTCATGAGAAATTAAAACATTAATATATTCAAGGTTAAGTATTAATTTTAATAAAAATATTATTTCCCAATCTAAGGAAATATAAAATTTCATTCGCATTTTTAATGAGAAATATAAAAACATAGTTTCTCCATACCAACAAAAAATGACACCATCAATATATAAAATCATAGTTGGTCACACAATATTGACTATTTAAATGCAATTATCTAACCACTATTCTCATATTGAACATCATGATTTATAAATAATCATAATCTTAAATTACCAATATTCTAGATCATTATTTAGTCAACAATGATCCTTATTTAATTAAAAACTCTCCCTCTATCAGAATAAAATGAAAATCTATATCATGGGTCCATATATACTTCCTCAGTGAATTCACCAATTAATAATGGTAATAATAAAAAAATCTTTTATATGTTGAAATAAATTTGAGTAAAAAATGAATGGGACATTTTATTGCTTTCTTTTCTAGACACTAGCGAAAATGTTTCATCAATTTCCACACACAATCCTAGTGAATATCCATTATATAAAATCATGTCATTTTTTAATAAATTCTTATATCCCCATTATGATTTTTTATGAATACCCATATATGTAAAAAAAATTCTAAACATTTCTAAAAAACTAGTTTCCAAGCCTCATTATTCTATATTTTATATAGGTCCTCGTTAATTTCTTAATCCACTCACTCTGTTAAATATATTTCTTAACATATTTTTGTTTATCCATAGAAATAAATATAGTGTGCCTTGTCTAAATTATTATTTTTTATTATACATAACATGATTTTGATAAGAATTTTATTATCCTTATTCATATGATTACTTTATCGTAATCCTATTAATGTGAACATATTGCTTCCTCATTTATCGCTGGTATATATAGAATCATCATCATCTTCTAAATACTGCATAGTTTCCTTATCTTATTTTAATGATATAGTCGTAAATCCCACACCCTTAATTTTATCCATTGTTAGACTCTTGAAATACTCCTAATTTTAAAAATCAACATCAACATTATATTGAAAAATCTTATCTGGATATTTGTTATGGTATATTCAGTAACTACCATTTGGTGTGTAACAAAGTAGTATTCCTTTGATATAATTATAATTAAATTTAATTACAGTTTTTTCATTTCTATTTGAAAAAAATGATATCTTATACAATAATTGTTTTCTTGTAAACATGGTTTATTGCATAACCATAATTAATATGGGGAAATTTAAAGTTGTGTCTAAAAAACAATTTTTTTTAATAATTATCATATTATTGATTACATAAAATATGATAAATTATGTTTAATTCTTATTAATCATTGATATATCCATTATAGTAGGGAGAATATTTTTTCCATTCATATACAACATTTATTAAGTAGTGCTTGACAAAAAAAATATTGTTTTCTTCAACGTCTGTAAATATTTTTTGATAATTTTTTTATTATATATTCCAAACCATTTTGTTACTATTTATTGTAAATATATTCTTTTTAGATTTCATATTTGTTTGTAAATAATGTTTTCTAGTGGAACTGTTTGTAGTTATTGTAATTAAATTTCTATTTAGGGCCTATATGGTGTTTTGCAAAAATCAATTCATTGAGAACCATATTTGGTGGATAATTCAAACTACATTATATTAGTTCCATGAATATATACTATGTAAAGAGCTAGGACCTTGAATTATAAACATTTCATTCATGAAATCCCTCCAAAGATGAGATTAATTGAATTATTTTGATTATAAGGGACATCTATTATTGGTCATATGTTTCATTTAATAAATTAAGAAATATATTTTAGCAGTATAAGACCATGTATTTTTATTATAAATTACATCTAATAAACCATTAATTTAGTGTTATTTTATTATCATGTAAAATTTAATATATATTATAGAATCCATGCATCCAGGAATGGAAATAGAAAATCATAGGGAGTGATGATTGGATAATCTTATGTAAGGAAACTCTTATAAGGATCATAACCAAAGTGAGTTACAAAGGTATAATATTCAAACTATTTCACAATTAGGTCACAAAAATAAATTATGAATATTTGAATATACTCAATAATTAAGTATACAAAACACACCATCCCATCATTAAGAATACAGTTTTAGGGAGCTTATGGAATGAATAATAGGATTTATGAATATTTAAATATTTCTTATAAATCATGAGACCTATAAGATAAAATTTAAATTATATATAATATATGGAAAAAGAAATAATCTATTGAAAGCAATAATACATGATATGTTGGAATAATAACTCACCAATAAGATAATTACAATTTTATTTTACTGAATATTTGGCGTAGATACCATAATTATTGATATAGAAAAACAATTTACCCTATATCAGGGGAATAACACTATGATGGAGTATTCATCTTTATTTATTACTTGGTATATCTTTTCACTCAGGTCCTCATAAAGGATTTTATCAAAATATATCATTATGAATAGGATTTGAGTCCCAATATCATATACATGATTATTCTATTTTAACAAATGGTCAATGAGAAAATGGTAAACAATTACAGTATTTATTGCATCCCTCCTTTTTATTACATATCATTTCATTTGATAGTATAAAACAAAGGAAATTATCAAGATTAGAATTTTGTAAAAAAGTTACATAATATATGAAAACCGAAAAAATTATTCTAACAATTCTTGAACGACATCCTCATGGTATTAATATAAGTTAATTTTACTATATCTCATACCTTCGGGATAGAAATCAAAGGGAAGGGGTGAGTGTGACAAAAAATAATGGAATAAGAAAGGGTGACATATCACATGTGATCATGAGACATATTAATATGATCATGATGAATAATGATAATAAATGAGAAATAGGAACATGATAATAATAAATACATGAAAAATAGAATATAAATATGGCTAAATATCAAAATGAGAAATTAATAAGCACATAAACATGTTTTATCACTATGTTATTAGTAATGAAAATTACGGATGTTATTTCCCAAGGTATCATAAAACGTGCCATATCTAGATATTCAATTATATATCCAATTCATTAGATAGATATCAAGGTGAACCATTAATATTTATTAATTTCATGTGATCAACATAATAAATAATTTCATTAAAAACTAATGGTGAATAAATAATAGGTTTGTTATAAAAACTATTGGCATATAATAGAGCATAAGGAAATGATCCTTACGTCATTTTTATCCCATGAAAGGAAATATGGATTTCATATATGTAAATAACTGAATAAAAATAAATATTCTAATATTTATTTATAAAATTTAATGAAACATTTTTGGGGATTAAAATAAAAGTGAAATTATAATTTCTCATGTATAAGAGGAAAATTTTGAAAGGATATTTCGAATCCTAGTGGGTATAAAATATGGTTTATAAAAGGAAAAATTTAGAGGTATAATGGTATCCCGATCATAAAATAATATTATTATAGTAATTCTATCATAGAAAGTGAAAAACTTAATGTTGGATTTATATTAGAATTCATACCACGTGAAAATTGGACATTAATAGAAATGAGATGTAGATATTTACATTACCATGAAGAGTTGTTCCTAAAATAATCGGATGGAAATATGAGGGCCTCAGGAGACCTTGGGGTCAAATTTTGGAGTTAAAATTACATGAACGTCATTGAGGGTCAATTGTATGAGAATGGAAATGGGGAAATGGGTGGGTATTTATTTTATAAATGCATGAATTGATAGCTAATTTAAAAATATACGACTTGGAAGGCTAGGTTATAAAAAATGAAAAACAATTGGCCCACCTAATGTTTTTGTTCTTGATATTTGACATATGGGTCAAATTTTATGTTATTTTAATCCACCAGAATCAAAATGAATTTTTAAATAATTATTTTTGCATGAAGAAATAAAGATTCAATAAAGTATTTTTTTTTAAATCCAACGTTCCCTTTTAGACTTTGGAATGTATGTTATAGTATTAATAATTTATTAAATATATTAAAATTCATTATATTAATAAAATAACTTGATTTCGGTAATGTCTTTTGTTTCATTAAATATTTGAACATTATGAAACAAATATGATTTCACAAAATATATCAGAAATGTAAAACTTTATTTTATACTATTCTTGAAAAAATACATTATTTTAGAAAATTCTTAAAAATTAATCAAAACCTAATTTCAATATGATTAATTCCATGTTTATGATTAATTTTTTTTAAATATTTATTGATTAGAATTTATTCATCTGAATATAAAAATCCTTATATATTGAAAATAGTTGTTTTTATGTCATAATAAAATTTCCAGAACTTATAAAAAATTTATTAAGCCTTTATAAAATTATTTTATCATTTATAATTTAAATAAATGTATTTAAAAATTATATTTAATAAAAAAAATTATAATTCATTGTTTTATTTGGAAATTTTTTTATATTTTGTAGAAAATTATAATTATGTTTTATTTGTGTCTAGAAATCAAATTATCAAATTCATCTCCAATGAACCTATATTTTATTCTGAAAAACTATTATTTATAGGCATTAATGGAATAAAAATTTTATTTATACAAAGCAATTAATAGTATGTTCTGGATGAGTGTCCCCTTAATAGACCTAACTACACCCTAAGGGAAAGTTTTGTGGTGAGGGCAGCTTCATGTGGTGGCTCATATAACATCGATCGAGTTTTAAAATCTATTAACATTAACTTATCCCATAGTATAATTCATAAAATCTTAATGTTTTCAAACCATTCATGGGAATAGTCAATTGAGAATCCCTGGGATGGTACATCCCACCTAATTTCAGATAAATTGGATTCAAAAAGAATGACTCTTCTAGTTGAGGACATTGATTCTCATTTCTGTATCTGTAAGTATTTTCCAGTAATAATTATAACACTAGTTATAATTTTAAAATTATCTACCAAAGCTATTATTTCCAACGATCATATTTTTATAATATTTCTACCCAAAATGTTAAATATATGGTCAAACCTAGTAGTAATAAATATTATAAATGTAAGAAAGCATTATAAAGCATTAAAATAGATTATTATAATGAATAGAGTACATCACACCACACATATCTGGCTACACCATTTGTGAATAATAATATAGTGTCCTAATTGAGCACAGCAAATTCATTTTCATGATCAATTTATTTGATGTAACATATCCGATTGGTTTTCCTCCCTACTTGGATGTAAAATTTCCCTTTTGAGTTGAGTTAAATTGTTTAGACGCTAAATCCAACAAGGTATTATTCTCAATGTAATCATTCTTATTCTCATTTTCATGTATTTCTTACCAATTTTATTTTCATATTTAATCTATATCGATTTCCACTTATAATGTAATTCAAACACATATTCATGAACTATAACACAAGATTTAACAACATAAGGCACTCTTACTATAGTATATTGTTATAATCACCCTTTAAAAAATCAAGGGTTTTTTCATATGACACCTTCAGACCCTAAGGTCCCTAGCATGCTGGAGGCCGTCCCATCAATATTAACTTTGAGACATGGATTATTGGTGGTATCCAGTGAAAAACATCATAATTTAGGGATTCCTCGGCCAACCTGACACACCATATAATCTGATAATATTCATGTCCTCGTGTTGTTAGCCATACCTCAAGTTTTCAACATTTATTCATTGAATTCCCCTTTTTGAAATTTATCATGCTCATATATATAGAAGGCTACTTCACATCAATCATTTTGTCATTTTGAGTGTTCGAAACACCCAAGAATGTGGTGTCCCAGACCTGGACGCCACATAATTGGTGCCCCAAGCATAGTGGGACACATGGAATCACGATCCTCTCCCCAAATGTTAGAGGCTACCAACTAGAAATGATGGCCTAGGGTGTGTCCTTGTGGGAATTGTGTGTAACATCCTGAATTTTTTAAAGGATACACAATGTTTGATTGCATACATAATAAGCTACATTTAGCTCATATTATAAATATAATATTATTATTTAATATGATATTTATCAAATATCCATTAGAATTATGAGAAATAAATGGATTAATAGAAGTATAAAAATATAGATTACATGTTTTTATATATTGATTCATTGTTTATCAAAATAATTAGGTAATAAAATAAAAACCATTGGAATATAATGGATGTGTTGTTATGAAAAACAATTTAAATGTTATTAATTATGTATATAAAATGATTAAATAAATATTTTTGGTTTATATTAATGAAATATAACTTAAATAAAATATTTAAAATTCATCTTATGTTTTTTAAATCCTTTTTATAAGAACAAATACATTTTTATAGATAAAATGACAGATTTTAGAAAAATGTTATTTTATAGCCTTTTTATGAACAACCCTTTTTATATCTAGTTTTTATCACTATTATATGATATATTTGAAAAAATAAACTTCTTCCATCATATAGGGAAAATATAAATTTAAATTGTTTGAATTTGTGGTATTTTTCTAATAAACATTGTATTTAAATTTATTGTGTGAAATAATGTGTTTTAATTATATTTTTTCAAATTATTTTATACTGTTAGAATATAATTTTTATAGGTTTAAAGAATATTTAGATTATTTGATTATAATTTAATCAAAATATGGACATTGTAATTAATTTTAAAATTAATCATTGATATAAAAAGATTAGAAACATTTGATTGTTTTGCATTAAAACCCCACCTTTTAGTTTTGTCGGAAAAATTTAAATTTAAATATAATTTTCCCAATTATGTGAATTGAATTATGTACAATGGATTCCATATTTGGAATCATAAGTTCAGAATTTGGAAGTATTTTCAATTTAATTATTAGAGATAAAAATTTTAATATGGTAAAATCTTATTTACTATAGTAAAAGTAATATTTTTACTATGGTTAAAATTAAAAGGTAAAATATTAACATCATAAAAAATAAAACATTTAAATGGTTGTTAAAGTGTGTTTCAACCCTATATATCATATAAAAAATTAATTCCAAGACAAAGTTATTAAAGTTAATTCATCCTCTATATGGTTCTATTTTAATATAAAAAAATCAATAATTTAATAACATGAACCCACCTCTCCTTAATTATAAATAACAATCCTCATCTTCCCATTTCGACCCAAAAAGCCTTATATCTCTTCAAATATATTCCAAAACCACACCTACTCAATCTCCCCATGTAATTATGTTTCTGGTCTCATCAAATTATGAAATCCAAGGTTCTTAAGGGTTTTTCAAGGATGGGATATTGAAGAGGTAATTTTCTCAAATTACCTCTCTTAATTTCTTATATTTTTTTAATTTATCCTCCCATAATTTATCCATTAATTAATGAGAAATATATAATAATTTAAACAATATTTTTTTCTTCTAAATGAATATGTCATATCCATTTCATTTATCACGTGCTTTTATTCAAATAATCAAAATAGTTTTCTATGTTAGGTCGGCTAATTGACTCTGTGGATAATGTTTTTGTTATTTTTAACATTAATATCATCATGGCTGGTCTTAAAACCATTATTTTGATAAAATAATATTTTAATATTTATATTATAACTTATTTAATATTCATGAAATTTATATTAATCATACTTTCATGCTTTCCAAATTGTGGTTATATGATAACTTTTTCTGGGTACGTGTGGACTACTACCTCCCCAAAATGATGTGATTCATTCACACATAACATAGAATGTATTAAAGACTGTTTTTGTAAAAATATATGATATAAACTACATAATAATTATACTTTAATTATATTATATATGTATATATATTTACATTCGTTTCATTTAATGTTCTTTCATTCAATACGACAGCAAGATCAAAAAAAGCATTAATGTGTGGGCAAGTCCAACCATCTCCCTGAATGATGTTTTTAGATTGTCTTTAAATATTATTATAAATAATTATATAATGAATATATTATATACTTCTGTCATGTTTTATATTCAATAGATTATGTAATTATGAATACATGAACTTTTGACATCATACCAAGTTCATTTTTGAAATAAGTACCGAATATCAACAAAACTTTTCATACAAACATATATAGTTGTTTAATTATTATTAAAAGATAATAAGTTATATATAAGGAATAATAAAATTGAAAAAGGTTATAAATAGGTTATAAATTTACTTTATTTTATTATTCAAGAAGATTGACAACACACTTGATGAATCAGACGTTAGGTAAGAGACTTTATCCCAATCTTCTTTCATTGATGTATTAGACGATAATATTGTTTTGGGTTTCGGTATAAAAACTCCCAAAGGTTCCATATTTGATGACACATGGACCTTCTATCCAAAGGTAGTCATTCACCAGATGGTCTGACCAGCGACGCTTAAGAACTCACATTGGTCGAGAGGATGGGAAGTCGGGCTCATCGCACCCTTTTTGGGGGGGGGGATTATTTCATGTTTCGGGACTCTCTTATAGATTTAAGACGTATTCATATGTTTGTGAATCTTTGGTTTATACCCAAACATAGTATCTAGGGATTTAACCCTGGTGGGAAATCGTCAACTGGATGTAGCGGGTTCGGAATCATTTAGGCCTGAGGTTTACCATCCTTCATTGTATTAATGACCCCGTGGAGTCAGAACTCATTGAGGCGGCACTAGGAGTGGCGCGGTGAACTGATGTGAAGATTTTCAGGTCGACCGGTTGTTGGGCTTGAACCTCATGGAGGATTCCTATGTACCCTACCTAAGGGACAGGGATCAAAGTCAATGTAGTTTGAAAGGGGAGCATCGGAGAACCGACGTGAAGGTGGACCTGAGGTCCATTGGTGATCGGTCTTGAACCTCATGGAGGCTTCCTACGTATCCATGTGGTAGGGAATCATATTCCTCATAGTTCGCATTGGCTTGGGACATACACTCTAAGGAAGCCCAGAATGATGGTTTGGGGATTACACTCTGAGGAGGCCCATGGTGATGGATTGGGGATTACACTCTGAGGAGGCCCATGGTGATGGATTGGGGCATACACTCTAAGGAGGCCCATGGTGATGGAATGGGGCTTACACTTAGAGGAGGCCCATAAGAGAATGTCATGGTCGATGTTTACTCTAAGACCACGTGATTCATGCTCAGTGTGAGAAACAAAAGTCAGCAGGGACCAGCAGATCACATCGCGAATGGTGCGCCCGTGAGAAGTGGAGTGGGGATTACGCATGAGGGCAGCCCATTATATCGGGTCTTACTCCGGGTTGGACGCCCATGGAAACAAAGAACTGCGGGAGAGGGAAAGGGGTTCTCTTGTGCCCATCTCCTCTCTTGCAGTGCATGGGGGCTTCCTTATGATGGGTATTTTACCACCCACACGGAGCCCTTAACAAGTGGAGGGGCAGAAAAAGGACTCCTGAGCCCATACTCCACATTATCGTAGGAATGTGAACCCAGGAATGATTCAGGAATATGATCAAGGGTTAGGGAAACCTCGGCGCATCTACTTACCATGCATATGTGAACTCAGAACAGCGCGCTAATGCGCCTGAGGGTTACAACACATGGATCTGGTAGCTCTGGAGGAGGCCTCGGCTCGAGGCTGATGAGTAGGCCGGTGAAGGGGTCACGGAGGATCAGGCATGATTGGGAGGATCTTATGTGGCTTGGGGAATGGGAACTCCAAATGATTCGTCAGACCACACATGGGTATGGGTGGTGGCGCCCTCCACGTAGGGATGTTCTACGTAGTTGGAGAGGCCATCTGCCAACGTGGGTGGTCCGCAGACTGAGAGGCCGCCCACGAACCTAGGTGGTCTGTGGACTGAGAGTTCATCCTCAAACCAGGGTGGTCCATGGACTGAGAGGCAGTCCGCGAACCGGGAGGGTCCTCAGACTTATTGGCATCCTGCGAACCAAGAGGTTTCGCGGCTTCGGGTTCGGCCGGTGTACAAGGTTGGTACGCGGAGGGTTCCACGCGAGCAGTGGAGGGGAGGGTTGGCACCAGTCGGGGGTTCGTCGGTCGAGGCTTCGCCCACGTAGGGGGGTTCTATGCGGTGAAATGGATCGGAAAAGAGGCAGAAACTCCCTGGTACACGGGGAGTGCATCCGCGGAGGGGCTATGGTTCGTGGTCATATCTTTTTAGGTTATTTTAAGTCCATGGTTAGACAAATTATTATGCGTTTTAGGTTCCTTATTAGCTTGTTCCCAGGTTCATACCTGCTCTAGATCATGAACTGGATCTTTCAATATCATAAGCCTTCTTTCGAAATCCTTCCACCCGAATCTGACTGATCTCCTCTCCGTCCCCTTCCTCCGAATCCGCATCCATATTTCCTCTCTATCCCCTCTCATTCTCTTTTTATAGAGTGGGGAAAGTGATTTATCTATGGTCATGGGTCACCTTTTCTGGAGGCCCATGATGAAAACCCAGTTTACGGATGACTTGGTCAATCTGAAATTCACGGTGGGCATTGAGTGCTTCTCCCCCCCTGCGAACCAAATGAGGAGCGTGCTTCGCATCCATGGATGGTTCCGCCTAAATTTTGCGAATGACTGCGGAGGCGGTTTGGGCCAGCTGACACGACTCGCGGCTGGGGCTGTTCATAATGGTGAATTGGATGGGCGCCCGCCCTTATTCTCTCCCACGGATGAGCTCCGCCTAAATTCCAAAAACAACAACGTTCCATGGATGGGGGACGCTTCGCAGAACCGGTCGTGCATCATTAACATTAGACTGGTTCGCAGACCATTTCCTCATTCTCCATCCTTGAGTATTGTCCACATTTGACAATCCCTTTTGAGGGGAAATTGGGAAGAATATCCCTTGAGTTAAAGGGGGTCACCATTCTCTTTTCCAAATTTTTCAGGACCCTACAAATGCCCCCCATCGGAATGGGGTCCGATCGAAATGAAGAAGAGGCTATTCCGATGCAGAGTGGTTCTGAAACATGGGTAGTTCGCATTAGAGAGGTGGACCTGGTAGGGGACCACACATATAAATACGAGACCCCTTCATTTGTCCTTTTACCAGATTCGTCGCAGAACAAGTGCTTTTTTGCGTGCGCGTGCTTGTTCCTTTCGTGAAACTCTTCGTCCGCAAACTGGCTGCTACTTCCATGAACCATTTCTCATTCACTCCGTTCTTCATCCATGGATCGACGTCCCACCTGTGAACTAACACTTTTAATTAATTAAAAAGAAAGTTACGATGGGCCGTGTAGAAACTCACTTTGAGGTTTTGGTGCTCCGCGGTTTTGATGCTCTGTGGTTTCGATGCTCTGCGGACTAAAATATCTTGAAATTTAAAAGTTTCTAAGTCTTCCGAACATAACCACATAAATTCGGGAGTAAAATTCCATGGAGCAACCTGGTCTGTGGTTTCCTGGCCAACGCTCTGCGGGCCAGGGTTTCGCGGTCTACTTTGGCGAAGGGCGGGTTCGCGGGATGCTGTCATCCCGAACCATCCTTCGAGACCTCCTAGTGAACATTGCTATGAAGGCTCCTAAACTGATCCCAGCCATATATTTGGAATTTTTTTCTGAAAAAATTTTATTCCGGACTAACCGCTTGTTGGATTTCGTCGTTCAGGGAGAAAATATGGTTCCCCCTCGTTCTGCACTGAGGCCTACTGCAGAGCCTCTCTCAATTGGCAATCAACACATGAAGGACATGGCCAGCTCTGTTCAAGATTGAATTCTCCACTCCCGACCGTCTTCCTTTCTTTCTATCCGGCTCTCCATGTCATAGTAGGAGTACCCCTTTTCTAATAGCCTTCATGCCTATGGGTTCGGTTAGCTGTCTGATACCCCGATTCTGGTACCATCCCATGACGATAATGCTGAAGCATGGATATTTACTGCCACAATCCCTCATTTCATGATACCTGTCGGCAGACGGCCTGCCCCAAGGGATACAGTTTTCAGATCTATGTTGAATCACCTTCTAGTATCTCTGGCGTGAGTACAACGTCAACAAGAAGGAAAAATTCACTGCTACTGGAGCATTTCCCGCAATGCCATTGTAAGTGACCAGCATGGCTGGTCAATGAATTGGGACCCCCGATCTGGAGGAGCATTTATGTCCTTGGATTGGGGGTGGCCCTTCTAGTTCTGCCAAAGCTGTGCAGAGTTCGAGTCATAACTGCAAGTCGTAGGCTTGTATGAAGCTACATGGGTGTCCCAAACCTATACCTACGGGCCTCAAGCCCTCGCCAGGAAACTTATGAGCCATTGGATCCCGGACACCAACACCTTTCATCTGGTCCACGGGGAGATGGGCATTAGTCTTTGAGATTTCTTTCAGATTTTAGGGGGGCCCATTGTTGGGGATATGTATGACGAATTCCTTCCTCCCCCTTCAGTGTGGCATGATGTCAAACAAGTGCCTTTATTAGCAAGCGATCTATTGGTTAGGGTAGAGCAATCACTGGGTCATGCCTTGCGTGCCAACTCTCTTATTCCCTATAATACATGGACATGGTTATTTCTGAACACCACTAGTCTTGTGGAAAATATCATGTGCCCTAGGACTCGTCCTTTTCAATAGTCACGAACCTCCCCAGGTTCTTACTGGGCAGTTCTGGAATCGGGGGACTACCTTTCATGGGGTTACAAGGTGCACCTCAGTGTGCCGCCTATGCTCCAGCTAGCAGGTATGTTTGCTATTTTCCTGAGCACGTGGCTATTCCATTCTCGGGATATTAATCCTGGCGTCAGGGCTTGAACCCGGATGATGGCAGTTGAGCTAGCAGAGGGCCAGCAGGTGAATTAAGCAATGCCCACATTGGCTCATATTTATGAACTGATGGGTCACATGCAGAACGTGGTTCCCCTTATGTATGAGTGGGCAATTTCTTTTTTTGTATGGATTGGTAGCAGATCATTGTCGCTGATATGAGTATCTTCACAACATGGCCATCCCGCTTCCTACTTTTCAGCCTACCCTTCTTAATATAGCCGGAGTTCGCTCAAAATCCCTCAGCCCTGGTGAAGTCCTCGATATTCTGAGTGAATTTTCCCAGTTTTATTTCACTCCCTACCCTTACCGCTTCAAGATTTTTAGTTGAAAACCGCCAGGGGAGCCAGTAGGAGCATTATTACATGATCTCTCTGTAGGACGGATTTCTATCTGCACTGATCGACGGGGATTCTCTGTGCGAGCTGTATGTCCCGTATTGTTTTTCTCTCCTGTTTGGGTTCATGAAAGTCCAAGTTTCCCTTCCCCCTCCTCAGGCTCGAGGACTGCACCTAGCTATACTTCATCAATGGTGGTTGATGCTGATGAGGGAGGGATCTGACATGAGCATTCCCATACCTGTCATGGGGGAGGCCACCGACCATTCCATGGAGTATGCAAAGGCTTGGGAAAAACACTATCCCGATGGGATCTTAGGGAAGGTCGTCCAGCAGGTTCCCAAATCAGGAGGTACTACGGTTGTTGCATCCAATGCACCTTCCTCATCAGCTCTAAATGGGTATCGACAGATGGCTCGTCGTTCAAATCATCTTAGGGGAATTTCCTCTCCCAGTCCTGCGGTGGCCAAAGTTCATATGGTTTCATCATTCATAGACATGGATGAGGATGACCCTATGGTTCTGGGTCCTAGTGAGACAATCCCGGAAGTTTTTCCAATTGATACTAGGCTTAGAAACTTGATCCCCAATCCAGAACCAGGGTTAGAGGCTCCAGAATTTCTACCTTCAGAACCAACTTCTAGTGAGTACATGCCTGCGCTGGTTTCAATGCCATATTTCATTCCCATGCTATCTGGCGAGGATACCGAAGATCCTTGTGTCATGGAGGACCATCGGGCAGTGCGCAGGTGGGCCTGGCCTCAGATTTGTGTGATTGTTTCCAAAAATCCTCTAGTTGAGATGACAACTAAGACCGAAGCTCATCGACAGCTCTTCCGGGGTTTGGGGTCGGGTGGATTTGACTATCAGTAATTTAATTCTCTTTCTTGCCAAGTTTTCATGGCCTGTGAGGAAGATGCCACTAGTGAACGCAAACATGCTCACATTTCTGCCGCTCATTGTGGGACCCGGTCCCCGGAGGAAGCCACGATACAGCTCTCTCAACTGATAGCACATGAGGCAATCTCTCGAGATCAGGCGGCTGTCCTATCTTCCGAGTTGCATGATTGTGATGAACGGGCAGCGATGCTGAGGAATCAGTTTTCAGTTGTGACTAGTCGTCTCGAGGCAACTAGAAAAGGGATCAACAATCTCCAAACAATAGTGGAGCGTACTCGGTGGCTGAGGTAGAAGCCATGGAGAAGGCCGTGTTGGAACAGTCTTGTAATGACCTCCACCGCACGGTCACTGATCTGCTGGAGAGAGTGATTCAGGCTCCTTTGTGACTATGAGAGCCACTCTTGTACCCTCTGTTTTACTTACCCCTCTTCCCCTTTTTTTGTGAGGGGGAGACCCCAATTTTTGGACTTCCTCCATTTTTTTCGAATGAAATACAGTCTCTGTCAATCACTTGTAGCTGCAAAATATGATTGTTACTAGTACAAATGTCGTTTAAATAACAATTCACTGAATCAAAATTAATCATAACTCAGGAAAAAAAACTCTAAATTTTTCCTAGAACATGGGATCCAATGAGCATAGATTGACTATTTCTAGGGATTTGAAGAGAATTCATAAAAACTTGTTGTCTCTTCTTTTAATACCCTGATATTGCCTGGGCTCATTTAGTGTGAACCTAACGGGTATGGCCTAACTTTTTCTTAGGTCACCCTTTTTGGGTTTTTGTCCTAACAGTCTTTGTGCCTCTTTTTGTGAATTGTTTAAATTATTGCTGACAAGACTATCATTACTGATTTTTTAGTTCGAACAGCTTTGGCAAGACATGGTGGGGAAAGGGCCCCAATGCGGTTTGGTTGATTAAGAGATGTCGCGGTGTCTTTCAGATGCATTTGGAGGGAGTGTATTTAAATTTGAATGACATGAAGGGAATGTCTCAAGGCATGTGAGTCGCGTCGGCATGTAGAGGTTGTAGGAGCATTGCCTAAGGAAATCTTGCATTTGGTAGACAGGCCTGGGATGTTCAATATGCAGAGCCACTGAGGGAATGGTATGAATAGTCATGAAAAGGTGTCCTTACGTTAATGACTATCCATTTCTAATGGCCATAGGATTCATGAAAGTCCGGCTTATGTAAACCACCATTGGTGGCTTGGAGAATTGTAAAAATTACCGGGTGGCTCGTAAAGGGTATGTGACATCTGAAATGTTTCAAGAAAATCTATATCAATCAAGAGTGCGGAAGCAAGGTTACTGTCCTACACATATATCTACCATAAAGGATGGTTGAGGATTGACATAGATTAAAGTCATGCAGCTGGGACATCATCTAGAATGGAACGTATTCTCCTGGTCATCGGTAATCATGTTAGAGACGTTCCACTGTATTCATGAAAGGTTCTGAAAGAGGTTGGTAAAATGAAGCTCAGAGGGTTTCTGAATCTCAGGATGGACATGGGGGCTCGGAGGCCAAGAGGCATACAGAGAGAAGCATTGCCTATGGAAGACCTACTTTTGGTAGATGGGCTCAGGGAGATCAATATGCAGAGCCACTGAGGGCATGATATGAATAGTCATGCAATGTTGTCCTTAGGTTAATGTTTGTGCTCCCCCAATAGCCAAGAAACTTCAGGAAAGATGAGATTTTGGACCACCAGGGGAGGATTATGAGAGTATTCCTTTTTCTAAGTACATAGTATGATTTATGATGCGAGTGTTCCTGGATATAGGGGAAACATCTAGACTGAAATTCCTGAGGGTGGGTGAAGTAATCCCTTCTCACGTGGGTGTGAGACGGTGGCTTGTGCATGGTCTGACCCGTGCAATGAAAGACAGATAAAAGAATCCATTACATAATGAACCCGTGGTGG
Organism: Viscum album; assembly: GCA_963277665.1. Classification (NCBI taxonomy): domain Eukaryota; kingdom Viridiplantae; phylum Streptophyta; class Magnoliopsida; order Santalales; family Viscaceae; genus Viscum; species Viscum album. The sequence continues at coordinate 1,179,459,194 of OY728139.1, forward strand.
GTTTGAATGTGCATTTTAGCATCATGCGGTAATGATGAAGAGCATTATTAAAGAATGTTGTGCAGTTTAACGTCATGCAGCGAGGACGAGGGTAATTTTTCTTTCTTTTGCCAATGCTGTGCAGTTTAACGTCGTGTAGCACGGATGATTGACCGTGCAGTTTAATGTCGTGGGTGAGGACATGGAGCATTATTAAACTAGTGAAAATGCTTTTTGTTGGAGGCATTACCTTTGATATATAATGCTTGGTTATTGCAACCTTACGCCAAGGGGTCAAGATGTACTCTGTGCCGTTTGACTTCATGTGGCAAGGATGTAGTTGAAAAGGCTTCTCTTGATTAGAATGTAACTGGGCCCAAGTATCCTGACACGTCCAAGACGTGGAGGGGGTTGATGGTGTAAATCATGGTTTCGGGGTTTATTGGATAAGTAGAGTTGTCACGGAGGCTCTGAGACCAGTAAGCATATAGAGCTAGGAAGAGTATCTCCTGGGGAAATCATGCCTTTGGTAGACGGGCCAGGGGTTATCAATATGCAGAGCTGATGAGGGCATGGTATGCAGAGTCATGCAAGGGAGTCTCTGGGTCAATGAATTTCTACTTCTGATGGCCATGAATGGTTATGAAGATCTGTAATTGTCCAGGCCATGAAGTATGTCATCTGGGAAGGAAATGTCTGAGCATGTCGGACATACATGGCCCTCGTTGCTGTTAAATCTTAGAGATCTCCCTTCGTTGATTTATTTTGCATGCGGGGGTGTACCATTACTCTATGCAGTTTACTGTCATGTGGTATGGACAGGGTACTCCTAGTTTAGCGGTCATAGATATCATACCATTGGGTGACTATTACTTCAGTCACTCGAAGGATAACTGAGTCAACATGTTCTGATATACTTGGAACAAGGTGAGGTATTACAGTTGTAAACTGCAACATTGAGTTTTCCCTAATCAGGATATGTGGCATGGGGGCTCTAAGGCCGGTAGGCGTACGGAACTAGTAAGAGTACTGCCCAAGGAAATCATGCCTACGATGGACGAGCCAGGGGCTATCATTATACAGATTAGTTGAGGGCATGGTATGCATAGTCATACATAGGTATCCTTGGGTCAATATCTTTCCACATCCAATGGCCATGAATGATTATGAGAATCTATGATTGCTCACAGTACAGAGTTCAGCACGTGGGGATAATGGTGTTTGAGTATACAAGAAACATCTTAACTGATTTTTTTCTTTAAGTCAAAGTAGCCTAGTCCTGGTTTGATGTTCGTTAATACAGGTCGCTATGTGAGCCACCCGGGGACACATAGGCTAGCTCGATAAGGATTCCCTGGAAACCCTTGGATGTGAAAAGGAGAATTAACATGTAAACCAATGCTCCATACATTTTTGGATCCGGAGATGTGATACGGGGGTCTAAGGCCGGTAGGCGTATGTATCTAGGAAGAGTGTCACCTGAGGAAATCTTTCCTTTGGTAGATAGGCCAGGGGATATCAATATGCAGAGCCGCTGAGGGCATGGTATGCATAGTCATGAAAAGGTGTCTCCAGGTCGATGACTTTCCACTTCTGATGGCCATGATTGGTTATGATGATCCATAATTATCCAAGTCGTGGTGTCTGATGTATGGAGAGGATGCATCCAAATGTGTAAGTAGTATCTTCATCTCTTATCGTCGTGTGTATTGGGTGGGTCGTGACGATGTTCGTGCAGTTTAACGTCATTCTGTGAGGATGATGTCCATGAAGTTTGACGTCATGCAGTAAGGACGATGTCCGGGTAGTTTGGCGTAATGCGATAAGGACAAGGAATACACCCCATGTAGGTCTGGTCTATACATGGGGGAAGGGGGAATTTTTAACATTATTGTTCGTTCAGTTTAACATCGTACGACAAGAATGCAAAAATACTCCCCGTGCAGGTCTAGCACATACCCGGGGAAAAGGGAGCATTTTTAAATCTTGTTATCCATGCGGTTTTACATCGTGCGGTAAGGACGAGAAGTACACCCTGTGCCGATCTGTTTTGTACCCGGGGGGAAAGTGAATTTTTATCTTTTATTCAGGTGGCTAGGCCAGGACGGTAAACCCGGGCATCACTACATATCCTGCGAGGGAAGGAATCAAGCCGCACGTTGTTATCCGGAAGAAGTACACCCCGTGCAGGGCTGGTCCATACACTGGGGAAGGGGACGTTGTTTGAATTCTATTTTATTTCATTTGGAGGTGGTTGGGCCAGGACGGAGAACCCCGGTGTCACTACGTATCTTGCGGGGGCAGGAATCAATCCGCACGTAGTTATCTATAATAAGTACACCCCGTTCAGGGCTGTTCTATACACAGGGGAAGGGGACATTGTCTAACATCTATTTTATTTCATTTTGAGGTGGCTGGGCCATGACGGGGAACCCATGTGTCACTACATATCCTACGAGGGCAGGAATCAAGCCATATGTAGTTCTCTAAAAGAAGTACACCCCATGCAGGGCTGGTCTGTACACAGGGGAAGGAGACATTGTCTAACTTCTATTTTATTTCATTTGGAGGTGGATGGGCCAGAAAGGGGAACCCTAGGGTCACTACGTATCCTGTGAGGGCAGGAATCAATCCATACATAGTTCTTTGAATGAAGTACACCCCGTGCAGGTCTGGTCCATACACGAGGGGATAGGGGCATTGTTAAAACTTCATGTCCATGTAGTTTAACGTCATGAATTAAGGATGAGGGATAAACCTCATGTTGGTCTGGTCTATGCACTGGGGCAGAAGGCATTTTTAACTTTTAATTGGGAGTGACTGGGCCAGGATAGAGGATCCCGGTGTCACATCGTATCCTACGAGGGAAGGAATAATTCTATACATAGTTCTTTGAGATCGGTGTATTTTAACGTCATTTTGTATGGATGAAATCCATATAGTTTAACGACATGTGGTTAGGAAGATGGGTATTATTATATTCCTTGAAGTTTGACATCGTGCGGCAAGGACGAACTCCATGCAGTTTGACATCATGTAGTGAGGACAGAATGCTCTTAGTTTGAGGTAATAGACTTTGGACCATTGGGTTCCTGGTAGTCTATCTTAATGAATCTTTGATGATGAATATTAAACTATTAGTTATTATGTGAAATACTTCTTCGAGAATCTCGCATTTGTAAGAGTAGTTGTAAATTGTCCATCCATGGAGATCATGGTATATTCTCCATTGGAGTAGACCATGTGTATAACGTATGGTCCAACCCACTTGGGCTCCATCTTTGGAGGCTTCCCTCCAGGTATCATTGGGGTCCGGCGGAACAAAAATAATTCTCCTTCAATGAAAGACCGAAGATAAACCTTTTTGTTTAAGGCTCGTGCGATCCGATTCTGGTATATCTCCAGATGATGCAAAGTGTGCAAACACTTCTCATCTAGCTCATCCAATTCACCTAACCTCTCTTCTGACTGGTCATCATCAGATAATTGATCACATATGGAAACACAGAGTGAGGGAAGTTGTAGTTCACTGGGCAGGACTACCTCTGTGCCGTACACCAATGAGCACGAGGTAGCCCTAGTAGCAGTGCGGATAGTGGTTTTATAATCCCATAATGCATGGAGGAGTTTATCTGGCCATGAATTCGTGTCTCTGTCCACAATTATTTTTGAGAATGTTGGATAGGGTATTGTTGAATGCCTTTATTTGTCTGTTGGCCGCTTCATGGTAGCGGGATGAGTGGTTAGCCTTGATACCATACTCATGGTATAGTTTCTCCAATTCAGCAGACCAGAAGTTGGTGACGGTGTGTGTCAGTATGGTATGAGGGACACCAAATCTGGTTATTATATTGGTATTCACAATGCTAACAATATTTCTTGCCCCGACTTCCTTGAGGGGTATGGATTCTTCCCATTTGGAAAAGAAGTCAGTTTCCGTGAATATATACTTTAGCTGTTTGGCAGTGGTGGGAGGATATGGTCCCATGAAGTCCATCCCCCAGATGACAAATTTCCAAGAGTACTTGGCTTGATGATGAAACTCTGGGGGGGGGGGGGGGTGGATGAAGTTGGCATGAATCTGGCATGAGTGGCATCTTCTCTTAAAACACTCACAGTCTCATGCCACTGTGGGCCAGTAGTACCCAAGCCTTCAAACCTTATGGGAATGCTTGGTCCCCAGTTGATGTGCTCCACATGGTCCGACATGTATTTCATCCATTAAGGCAACCGTTTCTTCTCCATCAATGCATCTGAGGAGCACTCCATCGAGGCCTCATTTGTAAAGAACCTATTACTGACCCGCGCTGCCATATAGGACAAAGTTGATTTCCTTTCTCCCTATTTTCTCTCGTTCACCCCTGTATAATGGAAGTTCTCCCTGTTGAAGGTAGTTTTCAATGGGCGTCATCCAGCTGGTGGCAGGAGCTTATGGCTCGAGGACAGGACTGACTTCATGGATTTCTTCCATCTTGGTTTGATCAAATATCAATACCATTCGACGGTGAGCAATACTGATAACCGTTTCATCTGGGCCTGGGTCAGCTAGGGCTATGGCCATGTTGTCTAATGCATCAGCCTAAGTATTCTGAGACCGGGTAATATAGGTCAATGTTGGTTCTATGGATAATTCTGCCATTAACCCTCATACATGGTCAAATCGGGGGATCAAATCCTCCTTTTTAATAGCATAGTCACCATTGACATACTTGATGACAAGTTCTGAGTCACCTTTTACCTTATGGTGTTGTACTTGTGCCTGGAGTGCAAGTTCCAAGCCTGTAATGAGAACTTTATATTCCGATTCATTGTTCATACATCCTTCTGATAGGAGAAAGGAAGATGGAAAGACTACATTTTCTAGGGACACAAGTATTATTCCCAAAACCACTTTGTTGAATCTAGGATCCTCCAGCCTCTTCCTGTTTGGGCTTCAAGATGCGCCGTCGAAGTACATTTCTCATGTTGTGAAATTCTATTGAAATAAAAAGATGTCATCATTAGGTAGCTCAGCGTCTGGTGCAGTGGTCCCCGTCGAAGGGTGCTCTGCCAGAAAGTATGTTAATCCCTGGCCCTTTATGGTTTTCTGAGGCACAAACAAGATGTCAAACTTTTGCAGGATGACCACCCATTAGGATAGGCGTCCAATTAGCGTCGAGTGGCTGAGTATGTACTTGAGTGGGTTACTTCGCGAGATCAAATGTACCTCATGATGCTACAGATAATGTCGCAACTTTTATACTGCGAAAACCAAGGCCAAAAAAATTTTCTTGATATTTGAGTATCGAGTCTCAGCATCAATCATGGTTCGACTGAGGTAATAGAGACTATTTTCACTGCTGGTGTCATTTTTTGTGTGTGGAAGGCTCCCAGTGATCGCTCTAAGGATTTCACATACAATATGAGAGGTCTTCCTTCAACCGGGGGAATTAGAACCTATGGGATGAAGAGGTTCTTCTTCACATTATATAACACCTCTTGGTAGTCATCCAACCATTGGTACATCACCCCCTTCTTCATTAACGTGGTGAAGGGAAAACATTTTCCTTCTAGGTTGGCTATGAACCACTTAATATTGGCAAGGTGTCCTTGGAATCCCCTAAACATAGTGAAGTTTCTAGGAGGTGGTAGGCCAAAGATAGCATTTGTCTTCTCAGGGTCGACTTCGATGCCACGATGGTGGACGACGAAGCCAAGGAATTTCCATGAGGTAACCCCAAGGGTGCATTTAAAGGGGTTCATCTTCGAGCTATGATGTCAAAGTTTGTTGAAGACATTCTCAAGGTCTGATAGTTGATCTGAGAACTGTCTGGACTTGACCACCAGGTCATCCACATAACATTCAACATTTTTCCCCAGTAATGGTTTAAAGATCCGATGCATGACACGCTGGTATGTGGCGCCAGTGTTCCTAAGACCAAAGGGCATGGCCCTGTAACATAATACACCTTGAGGGGACATGAAGGTAGTGTCTTCTTCATCTTCTCGGGCCATACTGATTTGATTATATCTAGAATAGTCGTCCATGAAGGATAGAGACTCGTACCCAGCCATCGCTTCGATTAATAATTTGGTGATCGGGACCAGGAAATCATCTATCGGACAATGCCGATTGAGATCTCTGAAGTCAATGCAAACGCAGATTTGTCCATTCTTTTTCTTGACCGGGACAATGCTGGCCAACCAAATGGGGTACTAGACCTCCTGACTGAATCCTAGTTTAATGAGTTTATCGACTTCAGCATCTATTTTGGCGGCATGTGAGGGATTTTTCCTTCTAGCGGCCTGTTTATAGCCCATGTGGTCTTCTAGAAAACCCAGGTGATGTGTCGGCACTTCGTGATTGAGTCCCGGAATTTCTGTTTAATTTTAGGCAAAAACATCCCAATTTTTCCTCAGGAAAGAGGTATATACCTCGTGCTCCTCGTGGTACATGGACTCACTAATGAGAGTAGGCCTCAGATCTTACTCGGTAACCAGGTTTATTTCCCTATGCTTGTCCACCGAGGTAGAGATACCCTCCTCAAATGAAAGAGGTGCATCCCTAAGATCTTCCCCCTCTTCTTCTCCCAAGTCCTCATCTTCTTGATCCGACGAAGATAGATCTTCTGGTCTCAGCCTTCGAGGGTTTGAGGGAGAGGAATCATGGGAATCCCCGCTTGAGTATTCATCCCCAAATTGAGGGTTGGTGGACATTCCCGCATTTCTGTGCCCGGCCATCATGGATGAAGTCGTGAGGACTTATGAATGTGTGTCTGTACATGAACACCTACTCTTAACATGGTTGATGGGCAGGACATAATCTCTGCCAAGCTGCCTGATGGGGTCATCAGGAACCATTTCTAGGCCATTTGGAGTGGGGATCTAGTTGATACCATCGACAAAAGGATTCTTTTTATTTTGCTCATAGGAGACGGCATCAATGTAATGTGACCCAGAGAGCTCAAAAGGGGCCTTGTTGGCATGCAATTTTCCACTTTGTTCATTGATACAGTACTTGATAAACTGGTTGTAGGATGAAGGAACGACATGAGTTTATGGATCCACGACCTTCCCAGCAGGGCATTGAATGTTGTGCTCTTCCGGACCACCAGGAATTCTGTGTAGGCTATTAGGTCACCAAAATGGGTCTTCAGCTTAATTTTTCCCTTTTTTTTGCTCACTCTTGTCATAACCCAATAGAGTTTTGGCCTAGGGAATTAGGTCTTCCTCACTGTATCCCAACTTATGGAGTATCCGTAGGGGAAGTAGGTTAACTCCAGATCCATTGTATATAAAGACTTTTCGGATCTCAATACCATTCAATGTGCCAGAATCATATTTTGGTCTGATGTGTCCTTTCATGATGGAATCTTCATCCGGATCGGTGAAGGAAATCACCGCATTTGATTCAGCTGGGTCAGTCTTCGTCTAGTAAATTTCAGCGGCAGCTACTTCGGCTTGAAACTCCTGGGGTCTAATTAGAGCTTCAATAAGCGCCTCCCTAAGGTCTGCTGACCGACTTAGGCAAAAAAGATTGAAAACATGGCTGGTACTGATGCCAGCTGCTTAAGGATATCATATTTCTACTCTAGTGGCCTTTACTTCTCCATTAGAGGGAGAGTCTTAGTGGATGCTTTATGGGCTGGAGCATTTGATGAGGAGGGACCGGCCGTGGGGTCGGATATTGATGGTGTTCCTGCGTGTTGAGGACTTGGCCTATCCGATCTATTTGTGCACACTAGGCGGCCAGAATATTGCTTCTCCTCTGGTGGATACTGCAGAACTACAGGTCGAGAGTGTCTTCTTGTGAAGGTGGATGGTCATCCTTTCTCTTGCTGAGTCCGTTGAAGGAAGATGGAAAGACTACCTTTTCTGGGGACACAAGTATTATTCCCAAAAACACATTGTTGAATCTAGGATCCTCCAGCCTCTTCCTGTTTGGGCTTCAGGATGCACCGTCGAAGTACATTTCTCATGTTGTGAAATTCTCTTGAAATAAGAAGATGTCATCATTAGGTAGCTCAGCGTCTGGTGCAGTGGTCCCCGTTAAGGGGTGCTCTTCCAGAAAGTCTGTTAATCCCTGGCCCTTTATGGTTTTCTGAGGCACAAACTGGAAGTCAATCTTTTGCAGGATGACCGCCCATATGGATAGGCTTCTAGTTAGCGTCGAGTGGCTGAGTATGTACTTGAGCGGGTTACTCTGTGAGATCAAATGGACCTCATGATGCTACAGATAATGTCGCAAATTTTGAACTGCGAATACCAAGGACAAACAACTTTTCTTGATATTTGAGTATCGAGTCTCAGTATCAATCATGGTTCGACTGAGGTAATAGAGACTATTTTCACTGCCGGTGTCATTTTTTGTGTGTGTAAGGCTCCCAGTGATCGATCTAAGTCTTTCACATACAAGATGAGAGGTCTTCCTTCAACCGGGGGCATTAGAACCTGTGGGCTGAAGAGGTTCTTCTTGACATTATAGAACGCCTCTTAGCAGTCATACAACCATTGGTACGTGACCCCCTTCTTCATTAACATGGTGAAGGGAAAACATTTTCCTTCTAGGTTGGCTATGAACCACTTAATATTGGCTAGGTGTCCTTGGAATCCCCTAAACATAGTGAAGTTTATGGGAGGAGGCAGGCCAAAGATAGCATTTGTCCTCTCAGGGTCGACTTCGATGCCATGATGGCAGACGACGAAGCCAAGGAATTTCTCTGAGGTAACCCCAAGGGTGCATTTCAAGGGGTTCATCTTCAAGCTATGCTGTCAAAGTTTGTTAAAGACATTATCAAGGTCTGATAGGTGATCCGAGCACTGTCTGGACTTGACCACCAGGTCATCCACATAACATTCAACAAATTTACCCAGTAATGGTTTAAAGATCCGATGCATGACACGCTGGTATGTGGCGCCAGTGTTCCGGAGACCAAAGGGCATGGCCATGTAGCATAATACACCTTGAGGGGACCTGAAGGTAGTGTCTTATGCATCTTCTCGGGCCATCCTGATTTTATTATATCTAGAATAGTCGTCCATGAAGGATATATCCTCGTACCCGGCCATCGCTTCGATTAATAATTTGGTGATCGGGACCAGGAAATCATCTATCGGACAATGCCGATTGAGATCTCTGAAGTCAATGCAGACGCAGATATGCCCATTCTTTTTCTTGACCGGGACAATGCTGGCCAACAAAATGGGGTACTGGACCTCCTGACTGAATCCTGGTTTAATGAGGTTATCGACTTCAGCATCTATTTTGTCGGCATGTGAGGGATTCGTCCTTCTAGAGGCCTGTTTATAGCCCATGTGGTCTTCTAGAAAACCTAGTTGATGTGTCGGCACTTTGTGATTGAGTCCCGGCATTTCTGTGTAATTTTAGGCAAAAACATCCCAATTTTTCCTCAGGAAAGAGGTATATACATCTTGCTCTATGTGGTACATGGCCTCACTAATGAGAGTAGGCCTCAGATCTTCCTCGGTAACCAGGTTTATTTCCCTAAGCTCGTCCACCGAGGTAGAGATACCCTCCTCAAATACAAGAGGTGAATCCCTAAGATATTCCCCCTCTTCTTCTCCCATGTCCTCATCTTCTTGATCCGATGAAGTTAGATCTTCCGGTTTGAGCCTTCGAGGGTTTGAGGGAGAGGAATCTTGGGCATCCCCGCTTGAGTATTCATCCACAAATTGAGGGTTGGTGGACTTTACCGCATTTCTGTGCCCGGCCATCATGGATGAAGTCGTGAGGACTTATGAATGTGTGTCTGTACTTGAACACCTACTCTCAACATGGTTGATGGTAAGGACATAATATCTGCCAAGCTGCCTGATGGGGTCATCAGGAACCATTTCTAGGCCATTTGGAGTGGGGATCTAGTCAATACCATCGAAAAAAGGATTCTTTATATTTTTCTCATAGGATACGGAGTCAATGTAATGTGACCCAGAGAGCTCGAAAGGGGCCTTGTCGTCATGCAATGTTCCACATTGTTCATTGATACAGTACTTGATAAACTGGTGGTAGGATGAAGGAACGACATGAGTTTATGGAGCCACGACCTTCCCAGCAGGGTATTGAATGTTGTGCTCTTCCGGACCACCAGGAATTCCGTGTAGGCTATCAGGTCACCAAAATGGTTCTTTAGTTTAATTTGTCCCATTTGTTTCTGCTCACTCTTGTCATAACCCAACAGAGTTTTGGCCGAGGGAATTAGGTCGTCCTCACTGTATCCCAACTTATGGAGAATCCGTAGGGGCAGTAGGTTAACTCTAGATCCATTGTATATAAAGACTTTTTGGATCTCAATACCATTCAATGTGCCAGACTCATATTTTGGTCTGATGTGTCCATTCATGATGGAATCTTCATCCGGATCGGTGAAGGAAATCACCGCATTGGATTCCGTTGGGTCAGTCTTTGTCTAGTAAATTTCAGCGGCAGCTACTTCGGCTTGAAACTCCTGGGGGATAATTAGAGATTCTATAAGTGCCTCCCTGAGGTCTACTGACCGACATAGGGCAACAAAGATTGACAACATGGATGGTACCGATGCCAGCTGCTTAAGGATATCGTATTTCTACTCCAGTGGCCTACACTTCTCCATTATCGGGAGAGTCTTAGTGGATGATTTATGGGCTGGAGAATTTGATGAGGAGGGACCGGCCGTGGGGTCGGATATTGATGGTGTTCCTGCGTGTTGAGGACTTGGCATGTCTAATATATTTGTGCACACTAGGTGGCCAGAATATTGCTCCACCTATGGTCGATACTGCAGAACAATAGGTCCAGAGTGTCTTTTTGTGAAGGTGGAAGGTCATCCTTTCTCTTGCTGAGTCAGTTGAAGGTCTCTCCCATGGGTTTCCGCGATATTAACGGTTTGGACCGGGGTCCAACCGTAGGGTTGGTTTCGGCCGCAGCTGCACCTCCCCTGGTATCCCCTACCTCTATGATTCCTCCTCTCGGCTCCACATGGAGGGAACTTGGGTTTGTAACCATACCCTTAATTATCGAAAGATTCCATAAGATGGATGACGTTAATAGAACCAAAGATTTCCTCTTCATCCTCTGATAGGTCCACCTGGTCGGTTGTCTCTGATGGTGCCATTTTCTGGGTCGGTGCCCGTGGAACCAAATTTGAGGGCATATAATCTGCTAGGGTTGGGACTAACTTTGGCCCCGTCGCTGACTGATCCTCTTTTGATTGTTTACTCCTTCTTTGATTACACCCGGATCACCAGATCGTGGAGGTTTGTGAGGTCGATATTGTCGGCTCTACGGCTTTAGGGGCTGTTGGTGGAAACACCGGCTGCTGTAGTTGTGCTCAGATTATTCCCTGGGTTTGGTTGATAGTATTCTGAGTCATCCATTTGTCAAATTTTTTCTCCTACTTGCTGGTGACTTTCTGCCACCCCACCTCTTTTTCAGAGTCGGTGGTGGAGATACATGCCACATGTGTTTGGGGTGGTCCCAGCTCGACTAGCCTGGATTCAGCCATCCTCTACAAGAGGTATTTGAAGGCGAAGCATTCTCAGATACTGTGTCCCAACATCCGATGGTAGGAGTAGTAATCTGTCATGTCATCATGGCCGACCTCTTCAGGTTTCCTCGGCTCCGGGAGGCAGATTAAGTTGCAATTCATGGGAGAAATGAATTATCCGCAGACTTGATCATCTTGGAACGATTATGATTTTTGTCTTCGTTCCTCATATTGGTTCCTCTTCGGTCCTTGCTAATAGTCCCATTTAGGAATAGGTGTCCGCTGATATGTAGGAGGCCCTTGACAATTTGGTGGAGGCTTGAGTGGTGGAGTTGGCATAGGGACCTGCTTGAGTGTGACAGCAGACGCTTCAGCTCTAGGGGCTCTTTTCACAGGATCCTGTGAGGCTATTCGGGACATCTAATTAGTGCACTGCAAGGGGTCCTCAATTTTGTGGGCAATGGCCGAGAGATTGCGGAAGCCAGTGGTGCACTCCACTGGAATGAGTGTTGTTCACAGCTCATCTTGAAGATTATCGCTGCATATGTCTATCATCTCATCTTGATGGATCAACATGTTCAGGGAATAGGTCAAACATTTCCATCTGGCGATGAAATATGAGAACCTCTCATTCTCCCTCTACATTCAGTTCATAAGATCATTGATCGTTGTTTTAGGAAATGTTCAGTTGAAGTGGAATAAGAACTACTACCGAAGGTCGTCCCAGATCTTTATTGACTGGGCTGGCAGACTCGTATACCAGACGAAGGTAGATCCTTGCAAGGTTTGTACAAAGAATATGGGTTTTTACTACTTCTTGTTGCTCTGGAGTTCTCATTATAGGGTCGTAGTAGGATGAGTAGTGCATCAAATTCTATTCTGGATCGCCTGGTCCATTGAATATAGGGAATACATGGATTCCAAAATTGGGTGGAGGAAGTGTGTTACTCACCCAATATGGGTAGGGTTTCCACTATGGTTGTATCGAAGCATGTAAACCTTCCATCGCTTCCAATAGAGCTGTTAGTGCCTCAATGGTTTTGTTGAGACCCTGGTTTACATCCTGTTGGGCCCGGTCCTGGGTAGGCGTAGCCCGAGGCATTTCATGAGGATCCGGATTATCCGACCATAGGGGTGCGTGTGCCGTTTGTGGCACCTTCGGATGGTTCAGGCGTACTCGCATCGGTTACATCCAGAGTGGATGGAAGTCTTGGTATTCATCCAAATCTACATTTAGGTAGTTCGATGGGCCGGGCGCCTCGTTAGACGGGAGCCCTGACCGTATTTTATTTGTAGGGTAAAACCATAGACTTTGAGGTGCACTTACTGGGAGTACATGATGTGGCTTCTCCGGGGACGCACATCCAATAAGGTAGCTCCTCTAGAGAATTTCGGCATTAACCCACCTCAATTCTTTCACCTCTTATTCCTTTCGAGCGAATCTCTCTTTGAGCGTGAGTGGATCATCTTTGTCGAGAGAAGGAGGCAGGTTACGGGTAACAAATCCTTTGTTCTTATCCTTGTTGGAAGCTTGCTGGGTAGGCAATGGAGTGTTGGCTGGAAGGACAGCTATATTTAGGGTGGCCCTCTGGTTCCGGGTGTGCACACTTGGTGGTTCGTTGTGAGTCACAACCTGACCGGAACTATCGTCTCCTGATCCGTACTGATTTCCAATATCTCTGGTTTCACCCATGGGGTTAACCTCTATGACGTTGATAGATGCATATCACGGGGAGGAGAAGATTTCATCTTCCAAATTGGAAGAGGATCTCCCTAGTCTTATGCTGGCCTTCCCTTTCATGACCTAGGATAGCCTTCGGAACTCATGACGAAGGGTGACGTAGAGAGTTCTTTGATGTGACCTTACGGTGCACCTTCCTCTCAGAGGGGATGATGATTCAAATGACGATATATGATGGGAACCTCCTCTTCTGATTTTCCTGCCTAGATGAGAGAATGCTGACTCTTGTGGGGGGGGGTTGTTTTTTAGGGGGTAATAATGCCCCCATCCCTGAGGGCTGGGGTTGGCTCCGTTCCTTGGACATTGAGTCTCTTCCCGGTTTTATTGGTCTTACGGGGGGATTTGTTGTTAAAAATTCCCCCAACCCTATAGGCTAGGGTAGAACATGGATTGCGGAAGTGGATACGGCTATCACTACCTGCCTGATCTTGCATGCCCCCATTTGGGGGTGAACTGGGTTTGGTGCTGAGTTCTTCTGTGAATTGATCCCTTCTAGGGAGGCAGGAAAAGAACACTGATTGGACTCTCTTAGGAGAGGGGCCTGTTGTATTCTATCAGTGGCATGATTCAAAAGTTCTTGAATAGACCATTCTCGTCGATCCTGACGCTTCTAGGATTTACTCAAGGCCTGACTCTGTTTGGTGTGTTGCCTTACATGAACACGGAGACCACTCAATTGCTGTCTTGATGTGACGACGTTGAAAGACACCATGGAAAAATGATTTTAATGGGCGGGGAGTGGAGTGAAATGCAGAGCTACTTGTTCTCCTCATCCCCTGATATGGACTCCCGTCGGAGCGTCTCCGATGAGGCAGCGTAGCTGGTGCAGTGCACGGAGGAAAGCTATCTCCATGTTTCCTTAACTCCCCTTGGGTCGCTGTTGTCGTCCTGAAAGAAGATCTTCTAAGTCGATGTGACACAAGAGGTCTCCTATTGTCTTTACGTGGTCTACATACCCGTCGTAGTGTAGGAAGCTTATTTCAGTTAGCGGAGGGTTGTCTATATATTAGGGCAGATTCTGTGCATGCATTCTTCTGAAAACTCTCTAGATATGTTGAACTAAGAGGTGTACTTAGGCCAAAACATAATTGGTATATCATCCCTGGCCAGTTGATTCCTCAGGTCTAGCATATTGGCATACTCCTCCTCTAGTGACTCCTCTACCTGGTTGGACCAACTGAGATGCTCACTTCCAATTTGGTCAGAGGCAGTGGGACCGGTAGGTGCTGAGTCATTATTTGGGTGATACCAAGGTAGTTCAGAGGGTGAACGCAGACTTGGACCGTCTCATGATTGCAGAAGGATGTCTTCGGTGATCAACTGGGAATCTGACATTCTTGATCCCATCCTTCTGAGTGCCTCGGCATATGAGGGATTTTTGCTGATTGATTCGGTATGAGAAGGATCTTCCTATCGATATGATATGTCATCATGGGGAGGGAATCTGCAATGGAGGATTTAATGGTGAGGACTACCATTATTGCTTGATGCTTCACTACATAGAGGACATTTGCAGTGCACACCCTGGGGAGGACCTCCAAGGCGTGTCGCGGCAAGGGGAGGACCTTCTGGCTGCTCGATCTTCTGGTCACGTTGATGGTTTTTGTGACTCGCATCAGAAGAGGATCTCTCATGATCGATCATTATATGCCAGTGGGGGAGGCCCCCATGGGTGCTCCGGGGAGGACTTTCAGAGCTATTGGTAGCAACATTGCAGGGAGGACCTTTGCAACTGCTACTGCCACTCTCGTAATATGGTAACGGGTGGGCAGGGGTTCTGAGCCTGTGATATATGCATAGCGGCATTGGAAACCCCAGCTTCCAGCAGAGCAGATTCATGAACCCGCTCTTTATTTTCCAGCTTGTTTTAGCGCGTTGAGGGTGCTTTTTTGTGGGTAACCAGGACCATCTTCTATTTATAGCGGCCATCACCTTTGGGATCCTGACTAATTGGGTCCTGTGATGTTGTCGGGATATGCCGACGAACATCTTGAATTTTATTAGGTATATATGCCTGCTATGGGGCATCCACCGTGATGGACTGGTGTCCCCCAGTTTGAACGAGTGAAGCTGCTCGATCCGGTTACCCTTGTGTTGCAAAATATGGCCGGAGACCCTCTATGGAAGGAGTAGGGATGCAAATCTACTCCGAGGCAGCTATCTCGTCTCTTAGAAGAGTCTCCTCAATTGGGGAGATGGGCTCACGGGCCTGAGTCCTTGCTCTTTCCACTGATGCAATTACATGCTGGCATGATTGCAAGATATGATATGTGATCGATACCTGCTCCTCAATCATTTCCATGATATGTAGAGATACATCTTTGGTTGGAACCAGTATGAAGGCCCATTCTAGTATCACAGTAGGAATATCCTGCTCTGGTCCTTCAATTATCAGTGGGTACTGACAATTCTCCTATGTCGGGGTAGGTGAACGAATCTTCCCCTGTACTGGGATACGTTATATTATCTCTCCATTGGCCGCCACATCGAGATGTTAGACTTTACATGCATCTTCAGGGTGTTGGCCCTGCAAATATTGGTTTCCCACCGTATCGAGTCGGTGGCCTTTATTGGCGTGGTGACGTGTGCGCCTATGATTTTCCGCCTCATCTAGGTGGCGGGCTTTGTTGATCGCAACCATATTAGGATGGTAGGCATCAGAAGAAACTACTAGTAGCTGGACCTATAGGCGCCAGGTCACCACCATGTTAGGTTTTTGGGCATCACAACCCTGGGTAGGGAGTTGTGTTTGCCTGGTAACTCTCATTCTATGTGAGCGACGGTCTTGATGGAGTTCAGCGGAGATGCACACAGACTTGTA
The DNA here is from genome assembly GCA_963277665.1 of Viscum album. NCBI lineage: Eukaryota > Viridiplantae > Streptophyta > Magnoliopsida > Santalales > Viscaceae > Viscum > Viscum album. The sequence continues at coordinate 1,179,475,197 of OY728139.1, forward strand.
TGATGTCACCATGTCTGAATGGCAGCCACGAGACTAGTGAACTGGTGTATGTTCTTTTTCATGGTAGGTCTTCATGGCTGGGCAATGGAGCTCCTCCTCAGAGACCAGGATGATGACTGGTCCCTGATTGTACGTCTTCCGCCCACGTCGGGTGGTTCGAGGGGCTGGAGCTCAGAAATCATGGGCCTGAATCCTCAGGGAGACATTCTCCTCAGCACGAGGATGTTGAATTGCAGCGTGGTCACCATGACGTCTTCCGGTGGGGGCCTTGGAGCAGTACCCCCGTTCAGTGGGGATGAAGTCCTCAATGTCGACCTCATCCACCTCCATAAGATAAGGGAGGTATGCATTGTCCGTTTCCAGGGATAGACTCCCAAAATGGTTGGTGACAGCAACAAGGGCTATCTGGATCTAAATTTGCGGCCGCTGATTGGTAGACGACCATTTATTTTTGGCAGATTGGTGGGCGTGCATGGCTGCCTCCACCCTCGGAAGAGTATCATTCACGTGGTACTCTCGGATCATCACGTCTGAGACCTAGTGTTGAAGATGCTGGGTGGGTGACGGGGTCCTCCATAGGAGATGAAGTCCTGTCATTGCGTAGTTGGAAGCACTCACTTGTGAGTTCTTTTGGGGTGCCATTGGATCGAAGGGAGTTATAAAGGTAGTACCTACAAAACATTTCAGCAAATACAAGCAGCAAACATGTCAAAGCAGTATCTCATGATCCCATGCTTAATTAATGACCTTTCGTGGCCCTCCTTGTGAGTAAAAGGGGGAACAAGGTCGGATTAAGTAAAATATGTCATGCTTGGTTAATGATTCATGTCGGGTTCACCATTTTTGTTTTAGGTTTCAGTCTCGAAACTTCCAACGGTTCCGTATCCGATGACGTGTGGACCTTCTTTCCAAAGGTAGGTATTCGTCGGATGGTCTAACCAGTGATGCTTAAGAACTCACATTGGTCGAGATGATGGGATGTCGGGATCATCACACCCTTTTTTGGGGGAATTATTTCTTGTTCCATGACTCTCCTATAGATTTAAGACGTATTCATATGTTTGATAATCTTTGGTTTATACCCTAACATTATATCCATGAATTTAACCCTGGTGGGCATTGGTCAACGAGACGCAGGGTGTTCAGAATCATTTAGGCCTGAGGTTTACCAACCCTTGTTGGATTAATGACCCTTTGGAGTCGGAACACATTGAGGCGTCTCTAGGAGTGGTGTGGTGAACCGATGTGAAAATAGTCGGGTTGACCGATTGTTGGTCTTGAACCTCATGGAGGCTTCCTACGTACCGTGCCTAGGGGATAGGGATCAATGTACACGTAGTTCTAAAGGGTATAATCGGATAACTGACGTGAAGATGGACCCGGGGTCCGTTGGTTATTAGGCTTGAACATCATGGAGGCTTCCTACATATCCCTGTGGTAGGGAATCAAAGTCCTCGTAGTTCGCATTGGCTTGGGACATACACTATGAGGCAGCCCAGAATGATGGATTCTGGCTTACACTCTGAGGAGGCCCATGGTTATGGATTGGGGCTTACACTCTGAGGAGGCCCAGGGTGTAACACCCCAGGTAAATAATGAATATGAAATTTTTATATTTATCTATATTTGTGAATAAAATATTAATATGACTTTAAAGGGGACGCTATGCTCGATGGCGTACCCAACACGCAACAACGAGTTTCTTGGGAATCTTACGTTGCACTCTAATAATAAAATAATATTATTTTAAATGGTAGTTAACATGTAGCCGTTGTATTGGCAGGAATGGATAGAAATAACTAAAATATTATTATATATGTTCTTAAATTTTTTTACATTTATACAATAAAAGATAAAGGCTTAAAATACGGAAAGAATTCAATTTTTGGCGTATATGCCCTAGTTTTCACTAAAGGTTCACTTATCACCTTTTGATGGAGAACTGTCATTAAATATAGTTTTGTTCACTCTTAAACATTCTTTTGGACCAAATAAAACTCTTATTAAGAATCGGGACATCAAAATTTACTTTGTGTAAATTTTTGGTATCTTTCTGATAAAGTTCATTTTTTTTAATGAATAGTGTAAAATGTTGTATTTTAATTCAAAACCACTTTGTAATCTAATTTATTTATATGATTAGATAATATTTTTAATTGGTTTTAAAGTGAAATTAGAAAATATTTTTACCATTAAATCTAATAGTGGTCATTGGAATTAATTTCACTTTGAAATCAGACTTAAACTAGTGTCAATCTTTTGATACTTATTGTTTTATAAAAACACGCTATTTGCTCTGACAGCGGGAATTAATTATTAAATTAATTAATGTGACTAATATGTTTTTAATTTTGTAAAATATACTTCATTTTTGAATTCGGAATATCAAATATATCTTAGGGTGAATTTTTGGTAATTTTCTGAAAAACTTCAATTTTTGATGAATAGTGAAACCACTAAGTGGTACTTATAAAAACTGATTTTTCATTTAAATGAAATTTTTCCATAATTGTGTTTTTATTTTCAAAAATCCGACATACATGGTTGTAATTAAGAAGTAAAATGTTGTTCAATGATATTAAAATAATTTTTTGGTGAATAGTAACTTATTAAGTTTTTAATCGCGATTAGTGGTAATTAGTGTAGTTTAAGGTAAAAATGATATTATAAGAATGTGAAAACACCATGAAACTTGTCCTACATCTATTGCGTGAGTCATGGCCGACCACGACAAGCCATGGGCCAACTTGGGGACGCCATGGAGCCATTTTAGTTGGAAAATGACATTAATATATTTTTATTTAATGTTAAAGTGAAAATGACACTAACATAAATTGTTTTACTAAAACAGTTGTTAAGTGGGGTTACACAAGTCCAAATTTTGGTTATAAATATTCATTGGAAAGATAAAACGATTTCCTACAACATAGTAATTTTTTTATAATTTTTAGACATCAAATAAAATAAATTATTTATGACATAATAATGATGGAGCGATGACATCATTATTTGATGATTTAAATAAAATGGAAAGATAATGTAAAATCTAAGAACTACACATGTCCAAAACCAATTGGATGAGTTTATTTCGAAGCCTTATCACCTTATCCACGAAATATATCAATGTGGGACCTTTTAAAACCGAAAAACATTTTCAAATAAAGTAATCTGTCTTACTTTCCAAAAGTACCCCTCCTCTCCTCTTATAAAAGGCCCCCACCTCTACCTCATTTAACACACTCCTCAAGCCTTTGTCTCGGCCAACCCATGCCCATTTACTCTTTACACATCCCTCTAATAATCCTAGATGACTCCCTTTGGGCAGAATCCTTTCAAAGGAAGCCTTTAGGCTTAAATCAAAAGGAGTTACACTTTTAAAGGTAATTCATTCTCTCATGTTCATTTGTTTTATTTTGCTTCTCCAACCCCCTAAACTCTTTTTATTTACTTCTTTTGTAACAACACCAGTATCTTCAATATACTAGGATGTTGTTATAAGATTTATTCGAGCTACACTCTCACACAACTACATCAAATGGTTAAAGAACATATGGTTTCCGTGGATGGTGAAATTCTGCCTCCCGAAACGATGATTGTTCAATACTCATTTAACACCTTCAAAGGTGGCCATTATGATGTCACTATTTTTATATATGATATATAATATGTTTATGTTTTATTTATGCTTCTGTATTTTTCATTTTTGTCTTACCTTTATGTCTTCCATTATGGGTATACACGATATCTTCATTTAAGGAAGTGCGGACTACCGCCCCCTCAAAGTGATTTGATTCGTTAAATACCATATGTGGGATGTATAAAGGATGGAAATATGATATTATATATGATATTATACTGGAATTATAATATACCTTTATATAATTATTATTCCATTCTATAAAATACGAAATAGAAATGAAAGTAGCGTTCATGCGTACGTACGGCTTACCGTCTCCATGAACGGTGCATTTCATTTCTTACCTCTAAATGATTATGTAATGTTATAAATGCATGAATGTACTGGATATATATGACATATATGATATCTACATAATGAATACAATTCTGGATATAATAAACATTTTGCCACACGAACAACATGTAATTGTAAGAAGACCACTTTCGACTTAAGAACCAAATATCGGCAAAACAAATATTATTAACTTAAATGATTACATAATGTTTTGACATGGTAATAAGTGGTATAAAAGTAATAATGAACTTGAAAAAGGGTTCTTAAGGAATTATAAATTAACTCAAGTATATTATTCAGGATATTAAAGAACGATCGAGTCAAGTCGGACCCGAGGTAAGGGATCCTACTCCTCTCTTTCTTTTTAAGTACACACTTTTATGTCATTCCTTTTAAAGCTCATCTTTCTTATGATTGGGATGTTCTTTTATATTAATCCTACTGTACTTATTATGTTCATATGATGAAAGACCCTATTTTATCTCATCAATCCATTTTGGAAGTTTTGAGTGGCGCCGTTAGGCTGCCGAATTTTCGTAAGGGATTTTTCATCTCACTTTTATTCTCGTGAGATTTATTCTATATTTGCCACAAATTCCATTGAGTGGTGTATTTACTGCCCATTATTATACTCTTTGTGTAATATACATTCATTTATGAGTATTTACATCAATGATCTATTGTCCTTCTTTCATGGGGTGTATGTTTTGAAAGATACCCAAGTCGGTAAGGGAACCTTTCACCCTCTTTTTTTTTAAAAGACTTATTTTGTTGGGTCTTTTAATTTAAATATTGTTATGTTGGGATATGTTTTCATATATCCTTATTGATGTAAATTTTATGTCCAAGTGATGAGATACACTTTTTATCTCTCATCAACTCATTTTAATGTGATGTCGTTAGGCTGTCAAGGGAACTTTTTAACCCAATTTCGATTTCTTTGGGTTCAACATGTAGTCATTGAATATGTCATCCATTGAATATGTGTGAATGACCTTTTATTGTTTTACACTTAATATCCACTTATATTGGGTGTATTTATATTTTTCACACATATTTTGAGATTGATTTGTCCTTAATTTAAGGATACCTTCTTTATAAGGGATTTCATCACATTTGACATTTCTATTGAGGGTTCATTGTTGTTATGCACCAATTCACTCTTATATGGTGTATATACTGTCCTTTGGAGTATTATATCATGAATCCTTTTATTCTCATGATATTATAAAGTTCTGACTAAATGTTATTCCTCAATTATTGTATTCAAGTGTCTCTAATTTTGGTGAAACCCCTTTTACCAGAATATCGTTTTAAATGTTTAAATTATTTGTTCTTATTAATATCCATGTTTTCAAAATGGTTTTAAGTATTTATTTATATGGATATTAATTGTTTAAAATGTTAAAAGCTTCAAGGTGGTATGGGACACTTTGATTCAAAAATCTATTTATTAAATGTTTTAAATGGTTTTGGAAATGGTTTCTTTTTTGGATTCATTATTTCAATATCCTAAAATGTTATATTGTGATTGAAATGTGGAAATGTTATGTGTCCTTTATTCATGTTTTATGTGATACGATTATGTTATGGTTATTGGGCATTGTTATGAAGAACGGGTGGTTCCGTGATAAACTAAGGGCGGGTGAGCCCGATATAGCTCTCCAATGCATTGGGTAACGCAAAGGAGTGAAACGTTAAGGTTTCTCCGAAGAGATTTAGGGAATATACTGTGATGGGTATTCCAAACGTAACCAAGAGGGTTACTCCCTACGTAAGAATGTTATGAATGCCTCAAGTTACCTTTATGTCTTATGATTTCTATGATTTATTCATGGTTTGATGAGGTATGTTAAAGTGCCTTTGTTTTATGGGTAAAGTATGATTTCATTCTTATGTATATATGAACTCATGTTTCCTTTCCATATTTTTATAACTCTTACTGAGCTTTTTATGCTCATCCCAAGTTTTTGAAATGTTTTTCACAGGTCAAGGGAAAGGTACATGATGTGATGATAGTGTCAAGGATGTTTCAAGAAAGAATCTGTGTTATATTTTAAATATGTTCCCGTTGATGGGAAGAATGAATACTGTCTTTTATGTAACCACTTTGTTTAAATGTGGAATGTAATGCAAGTCTCATGATCTAATTCTCTAAAACTCTAAACCTGAAAAGATCCTCAATGTGTAATCTTGTAATAACTCAAGATTAAGTAAGGTTTAAGGCTGGGGCCTTATAGTTGGTATCAAAGGTCGGTTTAGATAACTTTAGAGGTTAGGGTAATCTTTAAGCATAAGTGACATTACCATAATGGTTAGGATTTCAGAAAGAGTCCTAGTTTTAGATAAAGTGAATGAGTAAGTGTATCATAGTGTTTATCTTCCTCATTAGTACATGATGGTTTTGTTGATATACTCACACTGACGTTTTTGGTTTTAGTAAATGGTTGGATCTAGCAGGCACCAAAGTAACAGTGGATGTGAAGGAAACTGTGACAGTTTTCTGAGCAAGCAACTGAATGATATGGGAGCTGCAATGAGAACTGTTCTGATTATCCTCAACCAACTATCTGGAGTCATGATTGACAACCTAAACCTTGGAGTTTTCTCTAAGGCATCATATATGCAAGAAACAAATCCCTACGGAAGTACAGGTAATAATCATAAAGGTATGTGTGTTCAAAAACCTATGTGTCAAATATGTGGAAAGAAACACCTAGGAAAATGTTTCAAAGGGACATAAATATGCTATATATGTGGAAATGAAGGTCATAAAGCAAGAACCTGCCATGGAAAAAGGAAGCATCCAGTTGACTCGAGGAAAGGGAAAGAAGTTCTTTCTGAGGGATCAATTGAATGTTTTAAATGTGGTGTGCATGGTCATTATTCAAACACATGTTCTATGAAGAAGTTTCGTGAATGGGGTCACCAAGAGCGTACAAATGTTCGTTTACCAATACCTAATGCCATTCCTATTGAGGATGAAGAAACTGACAATGACCAATCAAAGGTATGTACTATTTCATGACTATTGTTTTCCTATTTTTGAATCTTTGGATATGATTCATGATTTTGTTTGTAGGAAAGATGTATTTCGGAATAGGTTGGAAAGGAATGGATAATGGATCATGAAGAATGTTGAATGAGTAAGATGTCAACATATAAGGGCTTCAAGAGTTATGGTGAAATTCTTAAGATTTTCAAGTCTCTTTTAATTATGGGGTTACATTAGAAGATTTTTCTATATTATGTGTAACCCTGATGTTTAATATAGGCAAATTTTATCCAAGGAATAGTTATCTTTTCTTTTGTGGACATAGTTATAAAGAACCATTTGGGTTTATATGATCCTTACTTTTGAGGAAATTATGGGTTACTAAATCTTATGATTGAAGTGGAAGGCATGAGATAAAATTGAGATTAAAATATGTTATATATATTTTTGAAGATTTTATCTAGTTTTGGGGAATTTTTTGAGAATTATATAGTTTTGAAAAAAGGACAACACGCAGACCGTGTGACAACCCGTCGCGTCGGACAAAGCTGCGAGAATCGAACCCACAACCAAAGTGCGACTGGTATTTATCGCCTACCACTGGACTACGTGAAGTCCCTGGTTAGTTTGACTGATTCATTCTAGTTATATGATTTTATGAATTAAGAGTAAGTTGATTTTGGGTTATTTATAAAAATGATTAACCTATCATGGAGGATATGTGATTAGGTTAATTACTTTTCAATACGAGACTTTAGGAGCAACTAATATTGTTTAGAGATAAATGTTACGATTTAACATGGAAGACTATGTGACTAAATCCTTCAAATATTTGGGTTTCAATATTATATTAGGTTTACTTTGAAGAATTTTATGGACAAATTGTTTATCGGATGGTCCTCGTTGAACTTTGTGATTTTTTTTTGGACAAATTTTGAGATTAAGAATATATTTTCTTTTTATAAAGGGTTATCCTTTTCTGGATTATCTGATCTTGTAGTAACCTTTTTGGTTTTAGTTTTGGTTAAGGTTTTAAGACATGGGAAATGTATAGTTATTTTTTTAGGTGCTCCTCTAGAAGTTGTTTATAGTACTCTTAATGTGAACAAGTCTTCCTAAATACTCATCTTTTGGAGAAAATATGAGTTTGTGTAAGGAATCTAATAAAGGTTGAAAGTCAATTTGATAAGTGATTATGTTTCCTTGTGAATAAATTCCTCAATAAAAAGTAACTTAAAACAAAAATGTTGTCTATTAACTTTTCCTACTGGGGAATCGAAGACCGTTTAACCCATCACAAGTTTGTTATTTTCTCGTGGTTAACTTTCTCCTAAGCATGTTTTCTATCACTCTCCATCAGAACATGACCCTTTGTTTTTTCCTCCATGTCCATATTTTCATACTTGGAATCCTAGTATGGGTTAACTCGGGAGACCTTTGTACTTATCTTTCTTTATTTTAAAGTTTTTGTTTTACTGACTTTTTTTCCGATGTGGGACTTTCAAGGACGTTTCCAAGCGCAATTTTAAAATTGCGAGGACGCAATTCCCAAAAGGGGGGAAGGATGTAACACCCCAGGTAAATAATGAATATGAAATTTTCATATTTATCTATATTTGTGAATAAAATATTAATATGACTTTAAAGGGGACGCTATGCTCGATGGCGTACCCAACACGCAACAACGAGTTTCTTGGGAATCTTACGTTGCACTCTAATAATAAAATAATATTATTTTAAATGGTAGTTAACATGTAGCCGTTGTATTGGCGGGAATGGATAGAAATAACTAAAATATGATTATATATGTTCTTAAATATTTTTACATTTATACAATAAAAGATAAAGGCTTAAAATACGGAAAGAATTCATTTTTTGGCGTATATGCCCTAGTTTTCACTAAAGGTTCACTTATCACCTTTTGATGGAGAACCGTCATTAAATATAGTTCTGTTCACTCTTAAACATTCTTTTGGACCAAATAAAACTCTTATTAAGAATCGGGACATCAAAATTTACTTTGTGTAAATTTTTGGTATCTTTCTGATAAAGTTCATTTTTTTAATGAATAGTGTAAAATTTTGTATTTTAATTCAAAACCACTTTTTAATCTAATTTATTTATATGATTAGATAATATTTTGAATTGGTTTTAAAGTGAAATTAGAAAATATTTTTACCATTAAATCCAATAGTGGTCATTGGAATTAATTTCACTTTGAAATCAGACTTAAACTAGTGTCAATCTTTTGATACTTATTGTTTTATAAAAACACGCTATTTGCTCTGACAGCGGGAATTAATTATTAAATTAATTAATGTGACTAATATGTTTTGAATTTTGTAAAATAGACTTCATTTTTGAATTTGGAATATCAAATATATCTTAGGGTGAATTTTTGGTAATTTTCTGAAAAACTTCAATTTTGGATGAATAGTGAAACCACTAAGTGGTACTTATAAAAACTGATTTTTCATTTAAATGAAATTTTGCCATAATTGTGTTTTGATTTTCAAAAATCCGACATACATGTTTGTAATTAAGAAGTAAAATGTTGTTCAATGAGATTAAAATAATTTTTTGGTGAATAGTAACTTATTAAGTTTTTAATCGCGATTAGTGGTAATTAGTGTAGTTTAAGGTAAAAATGATATTATAAGAATGTGAAAACACCATGACACTTGTCCTACACCTATTGGGTGAGTCATGGCCGACAAAGACAAGCCATGGTCCAACTTGGGGACGCCATGGAGCCATTTTAGTTGGAAAATGACATTAATATATTTTTATTTAATGTTAAAGTGAAAATGACACTAACATAAATTGTTTTACTAAAACAGTTTATAAGTGGGGTTACACAAGTCCAAATTTTGATTATAAATATTCATTGGAAAGATAAAACGATTTCCTACAAGATAGTAATTTGTTTATAATTTTTAGACATCAAATAAAATAAATTATGTATGACATAATAATGATGGAGCGATGACATCATTATTTGACGATTTAAATAAAATGGAAAGATAATGTAAAATATAAGAACTACACATGTCCAAAACCAATTGGATGAGTGGATTTCGAAGACTTATCACCTTATCCACGAATTCTATCAATGTGGGACCTTTTAAAACCGAAACACATTTTCAAATAAAGTAATATTTCTTACTTTCCAAAAGTACCCCTCCTCTCCTCTTATAAAAGGCCCCCACCTCTATCTCATTTAACACACTCCTCAAGCCTTTGGCTCGGCAAACCCCTACCCATTTACTCTCTACACATCCCTCTCATAATCCTAGAGGACTCCCTTTGGGCAGAATCATTTCAAAGGAAGCCTTTAGGCTTAAAATAAAAGGAGTTACACTTTTAAAGGTAATTCATTCTCTCATGTTCATTTGTTTTATTTTGCTTCTCCAACCCCCTAAACTCTTTTTATTTACTTCTTTTGTAACAACACCAGTATCTTCAATATACTAGGATGTTGTTATAAGATTTATTCGAGCTACACTCTCACACAACTACATCAAATGGTTAAAGAACATACGGTTTCCGTGGATGGTGAAATTCTGCCTCCCGAAACGATGATTGTTCAATACTCATTTAACACCTTCAAAGGTGGCCATTATGATGTCACTATTTTTATATATGATATATAATATGTTTATGTTTTTATTTATGCTTCTGTATTTTTCATTTTTGTCTTACCTTTATGGCTTCCATTATGGGTATACACGATATCTTCATTTAAGGAAGTGCGGACTACCGCCCCCTCAAAGTGATTTGATTCGTTAAATACCATATGTGGGATGTATAAAGGATGGAAATATGATATTATATATGATATTATACTGTAATTATAATATACCTTTATATCATTATTATTCCATTCTATAAAATACGAAATAGAAATGAAAGTAGCGTTCATGCGTACGTACGGCTTACCGTCTCCATGAACGGTGCATTTCATTTCTTACCTATAAATGATTATGTAATGTTATAAATGCATGAATGTACTGGATATATATGACATATATGATATCTACATAATGAATACAATTCTGGATATAATAAACATTTGGCCACACGAACAACATGTAATTGTAAGAAGACCACTTTCGACTTAAGAACCAAATATCGGCAAAACAAATATTATTAACTTAAATGATTACATAATGTTTTGACATGGTAATAAGTGGTATAAAAGTAATAATGAACTTGAAAAAGGGTTCTTAAGGAATTATAAATTAACTCAAGTTTATTATTCAGGATATTAAAGAACGATCGAGTCAAGTCGGACCCGAGGTAAGGGATCCTACTCCTCTCTTTCTTTTTAAGTACACACTTTTATGTCATTCCTTTTAAAGCTCATCTTTATTATGATTGGGATGTTCTTTTATATTAATCCTACTGTAATTATTATGTTCATATGATGAGAGACCCTATTTTCTCTCATCAATCCATTTTGGAAGTTTTGAGTGGCGCCGTTAGGCTGCCGAATTTTCGTAAGGGATTTTTCATCTCACTTTTATTCTCGTGAGATTTATGCTACATTTGCCACAAATTCCATTGAGTGGTGTATTTACTGCCCATTATTATACTCTTTGTGTAATATAAATTCATTTATGAGTATTTACATCAATGATCTATTGTCCTTCTTTCATGGGCTGTATGTTTTGAAAGATACCCAAGTCGGTAAGGGAACCTTTCACCCTCTTTTTTTTAAAAAGACTTCTTTTGTTGGGTCTTTTAATTTAAATATTGTTATGTTGGGATATGTTCTCATATATCCTTATTGATGTAAATTTTATGTCCAAGTGATGAGATACACTTTTTATCTCTCATCAACTCATTTTGATGTGATGTCGTTAGGCTGTCAAGGGAACTTTTTAACCCAATTTCGATTTCTTTGGGTTCAACATGTAGTCATTGAATATGTCATCCATTGAATATGTGTGAATGAACTTTTATTGTTTTACACTTAATATCCACTTATATTGGGTGTATTTATATTTTTCACAAATATTTTGAGATTGATTTGTCCTTAATTTAAGGATACCTTCTTTATAAGGGATTTCATCACATTTGACATTTCTATTGAGGGTTCATTGTTGTTATGCACCAATTCACTATTATATGGTGTATATACTGTCCTTTGGAGTATTATATCATGAATCCTTTTATTCTCATGATATTATAAAGTTCTGACTAAATGTTATTCCTCAATTATTGTATTCAAGTGTCTCTAATTTTGGTGAAACCCCTTTTACCAGAATATCGTTTTAAATGTTTAAATTATTTGTTCTTATTAATATCCATGTTTTCAAAATGGTTTTAAGGATTTATTTATATGGATATTAATGATTTAAAATGTTAAAATCTTCAAGGTGGTATGGGACACTTTGATTCAAAAATCTCTTTATTAAATGTTTTAAATGGTTTTGGAAATGGTTTCTTTTTTGGATTCATTATTTCAATATCCTAAAATGTTATATTGTGATTGAAATGTGGAAATGTTATGTTTCCTTTATTCATGTTTTATGTGATACGATTATGTTATGGTTCTTGGGCATTGTTATGAAGAACGGGTGGTTCCGTGATAAACTAAGGGCGGGTGAGCCCGATATAGCTCTCCAATGCATTGGGTAACGCGAAGGAGTGAAACGTTAAGGTTTCTCCGAAGAGATTTAGGGAATATACTGTGATGGGTATTCCAAACGTAACCAAGAGGGTTACTCCCTACGTAAGAATGTTATGAATGCCTCAAGTTACCTTTATGTCTTATGATTTCTATGATTTATTCATGGTTTGATGAGGTATGTTAAAGTGCCTTTGTTTTATGGGTAAAGTATGATTTCATTCTTATGTATATATGAACTCATGTTTCCTTTCCATATTTTTATAACTCTTACTAAGCTTTTTATGCTCATCCCAAGTTTTTGAAATGTTTTTCACAGGTCAAGGTAAAGGTACATGATGTGATGATAGTGTCAAGGATGTGTCAAGAAAGAATTTGTGTTATATTTTAAATATGTTCCCGTTGATGGGAAGAATGAATACTGTCTTTTATGTAACCACTTTGTTTAAATGTGGAATGTAATGCAAGTTTCCAGATCTAATTCTCTAAAACTCTAAACCTGAAAAGATCCTCAATGTGTAATCTTATAAAAACTCAAGATTAAGTAAGGTTTAAGGCTGGGGCCTTATACAGGGTGATGAATTGGGGCTTACACTCTAAGGATTCCCACAGTGATGGACTGGGGCTTACACTCTAAGGAAGACTATAAGATAATGTCATGGTCGATGCTTACTCTAAACCCACGTGAGTCATGCTGGTGTGAGAAACAAGAGGAAGAAAGGACCAGATGATCACATCGCAAAAGGTGTGCCCATGAGAAGTGGAGTGGGGCTGATGCATGAGGGCAGCCCATTATGTCGGGGCTTACTCCGGGTTGGACGCCCATGGAGACAAAGCGCAGTGGGAGAGGGAAAGGGGGTGATCCTGTGCCCATATCCTCTCTTGCAGTGCATTAGGGATTCCTTCTAATGGGTATTTTACTACCCCTGAGTATCTCTTAACAAGTGGAGGGGTAGAAAGGGGACTCCTAATATCAGAGTCCACATTGCCGTGGAAATGTGAACCCAAGAATGCTTTGGGAATCTTCTAAAGGGTCGGGGAAAACCCTTCGCCTCTACTTACTGTGGGTATGTGAACTCAAAACAGTGCACTGATGCGCCTAAGGGTTACACCACACGGATCTGGTGGCTCTGGTGGAGGCCTCAGCTCGAGGCCGATGAGTAGGCCAGTGAAGAAGCCACAGAAGATCAGGCCAGATCGAGAGGATCTTATGTGGCTCGGGGAATGGGAACTCTGAAGGATTTTACGGACCACATATGGGTATGGGTTGGGGATCCCTTCACGTAGGGATGTTCTACATGGCTGGAGAGGCCATCCGTGAACCAGGGTTGTCTATGGACTGAGAGGACACCGGCGAACCAGGGTGGTCCGTGGACTGAGAGGCCATCCATGAACCAGGAGGGTCCACAGACTGATTAACATCCCACGAACCAAGACGTTTTGCGGCTTCGAGTTCATCCCATGTATAAGGTTGGTACGTGGAGGGTTCCATGCGAGCAGTGACAGCTAAGGTTGGTGCTGATCGGGGGTTCGTAATTTGAGGCATCCCCAATGTAGGGGGGTGCTACGTGGCACGAAAGATCAGTAAAGAGGCATAAACTCCCTGGTCCATGGGGAGTGCATCCGTGGAGGGGCTATGGTTCGTGGTCTTCTTTTTTTAGGTTATTTTAATTCCATAGTTCACCAAATTATTATGCATTTTCGGTTCCTTATTAGTTTGTTCCCAGGTTCATACCTACTCTGGTTCACGAACTGTAACTTTCGAAATCCTAAGCCTTCCTTCGAAATTGTTCCACCAGAATCCGACCTAACTCCTCTATTTCCCCTTCCTCCAAATCTGAATCCAAATTTCCTCTCCATCCCCTTTTAGTCTCTATTTATAGAGTGGGGAAAGAGATTTATCTATGGTCATGAGACACCTTTTGCATAGGCCCATGACAAAAACCCAGATTACGGCTTACCTGGTCAATCTGTAATTCACGGTGGTCATTGAGAGCTTCTCCCCCCTGCGAACCGAACGAGGGGAGTGCATTGCAGCCGCACATTTTTCCGCCTCTATTTCACGAACAATAGTGGAGGAGGTTCGGGCCGACTGACACGGCTCACAGCTGGGGTGGTTCATGATGGTGAAATTGGACAGAATCTCCCTTGAGTATTATCCACATTTGCCCATCCCTTTTGAGGGGAAATTAGGCAGAATCTCCCTTGATTTAAATGGGTCTCCATTCTCTTTTGAGGATTTTTCTAGACCCTACAAATATGCACCATTAATATTTTATTTGGTTTATATAAAGACCTAATGAAATTTAATATCCATATTATATATATAATAATGTTAATTGATTTTTTGTAAATCGTTTTAATTCATGGAGACTATGATTTAAATATTCAATGTATTATGGAGCCCTTTGAATGTTTAAAAATTTAATTGTCAAATATTTTCTTTTTGATATTAAATAAAAAATTTATTTATATATATATAAATGGATTATAAATTACATTTTGTGTGTATATTTAGAAAAATTTATAAAAGAATATTTTTTTAAAAGCATTTTATTTATTTACAAAATGAAAAAACAGAATGTTTTAACATATGTAGAAAAAATTACATCTCTCTCGACATAACCATTGTTTGATATTTGTCTTCCAAAATAAGCCATAATATATTTTAAATAGAATAAAATACCTTATTCTATTTTTTGGTATTTTGTTTTTCAAAATGGTATTCAAAATAGACTGACTATTTTAAAATCTTGAAATAATTTCTTATGAATGAAAATTAAATTTTATGAGGGAAATATTAATAATTTAAATATTTTTTTTATGAATATACAATGGTACCTATTCATTTGATAGGTGGTTACGTGATAAACCAAATATGGGTTGTTAAATTATTAACCAATGAAAAGTGGTTTTTTGGTAAACCAAGGATGAGTGGTTATTTTATAACCAATAATGCATTGGGTGTGGAAGTCATTCATGTGGCTATTATATTTGTATGAGTGATATGTGTGGAACTCGACCAAATGGTTATTCTTTTTAAGAATGATTTTGACCGTATTTACCATTATATATTATATGTTATTTTTATGTGATTTATGGAAATATTTTGAATAAATAAAATGGTAATAAATGATATTATATTCAGTGAAGAGTATTTACTACTTATTAAATTTTAAAAGTATTGATTTATGTTAATGTATTCATAGTAAACATGTTTACACATTACTAACAATTTTTTTTCATCTTTCATCCCTTACAAATAATTTCATCTGAATCCCATGTTTTGAAATGTTTTCATAGGATTTATAGGACAATATATCCAAGGATGGGGTCATGGAAAAGTTATGATGATTAAACAAGAAACTAAAACATGTTTCTTTATAAAATATTTTGTTTTATAAGAAAAACAGATAGCAATTAAAAGAGCCTATATTTTAATCTTTTTGTTCATATGTATGAGTTTTGGACTAATTCTATAAATCTCTAAACATTAAAAGATCCTTAATGTTATATAATGTGAAATTATTGAATTAACTCAAGATTGTGTAATTTAGGATGGGGCCTTATAGTTTCTATCAGAGGTTGGTTAAGAAACATTAAAGGTTATGGTGATATTTAATCAAAAGATACAAGTTAAATATAACCACAATAGTTAGAATAATATAATGGCACATAGTTATTAAAGATAAATTTAATGATATTTATATTACATTAATAAGTATATATTTTTGTTTATATTCCTTCTAATAGAGTATATGATGATTTTATTTTTATACTCACACTAAAACTTTCGGTTTTAGTAAATATATAGTTCCATCAACTGTAAAAGTAAAAAATGTATGTGATGGAAAATGTTGTGGTTCTCTGAATAAGGAACTAAACCAAATAAGACATAAAATGAGAAATATTTTGGTTATTATAAAGCAACTATTTGGAGAAATGATTATCCACTTAAACCATGGTGATTTTTTAGATTCATCATAAATGAGAGAAACAAATTCCCATCAATGATTATGTAATAATGGTAAAAATAGTAAGAATATTCATCATCATATTTATCAATGATGTGGAAATAAACACATATGATAATGTATTAAATAGATCAGAAGGTTTATATAGATTTGGTAATAATTATCATAATGAAAAAACTTTCTAAAGAAAAAAGGAAGTGTTTAGTTGAATTCAAGAAAGAGAATGAAGTTCTTTGCAACATATTAATTGAATTTTTTAAATGTGGATATTATGGTCATTATGAATATCTAAGTTCTATAAAGAATATTTTGGAATGATATCTACTAGTCTATACATATATAAATTTAGAAATTACTAATTCCATTCAAATTAATAATGAGTAAATTTAAAATGACATAAGAAAGGTATGCATTATTTCTTAACTCATGTTTTTACATTTTTGAATCATAGGGAATGATTTATGTTTTTGTTTATAGAAATTAATTATTAAAGAATTTGATCGAAAATTGCTATTAAGGGTACATGAATGATGTTTGATGGTTAATAAGTCTTCATATAATGGATTTGAGAGTTATGTGAGATCCAATGATGATGAAAATTTTAAAATTATTAAGTCTATTTGGATGATTGTATTACATTGGAATAAATTATATATTATGTGTAACCGTGGAGTTTTTTAGGTGAAAATATTATATGATTTTGAATTTTCATTTCTTGTGTGTACATAATTATAAATATATGAATAACCTTTATGGTTTATATGATCTTTGAAATTGAGGTAATTATGGTATAATTCATTTTGAGATGAAAAATGAATGGAATGAGATAAAAAATGATATAAAAATATGTTATGGTTACTTTTGAGGATTTTTTCACATTATTATTATTCTCTAAGAATTATATAGTATTATAAAAAGGATTACCTTCCAGATGGGTGACAACCCGACGTGTCTGGAGAGGCTGTGGGAATCGAACCCACAACTAAAGGGCTATAAGGGTACATATTATACCATTGACCTAAATGAAGTCCCTTGTTAGAAATAATTATTATTTTTAGTTCAATGACTTGTTGGGATTATAAGAAGATGATTTTGGGAACTTATGTTATATCAAATGGAGATACTCATAATTAGAAACTGATTTGGGAATTAAGTGATAAATGTTATTTTTGAATTCGTTCACTATTTTGGGAACCCATAATTCCTATGAAAATAGGAATACTATTGGATTTTATTTGATGAGTAATTATAGAGATTTATTTTCAAATAATAAATTTTTTTATTTAGTATATATGGAGATTTAGGTTTTTATGGAAATGATTAACCTATCTTGGAGAAGTTTTCATATTTGAAATTACTTTTTTGGTAAGAGAAATTAGTGATTGATGTTATTTAGTGATAAATGTTAAAATTTATCTTGGAATAATTTGTTATGAAATACTTCTAATTTTTGGGTTTTGATTTTATTTTGGTTTTCCTTGAGTAATTTTAAGGAATAGTATTTATTAAATATTCTATATTGGTCTTGGGGTATTACCTTTGAATTTCGGAGATTGAAAGTCATTTTTCATGATACAATGGTTTATTATTTTGGATTAATTATATTATCTCATCCTAACCATTTTATTTTTTGTTATTGTTTTATGAAATGATTACTAAATAGTATATATTTTGTGGATTATTTTATTCTCTAGAGGTTGATTATAGTGTTTTAGGAGTGAAAATAACCATCCTAAATGGTCATCATTTGGAGAAAAAATATTTGTTTGTAGTGTGAATTTATTAATGAATGAATATATAATTGACATGTATGTATGATTCATTTTTTTAATATTCAAGATTTTAAATTAATTCCACAACCTAATGAAAAGTATCTTAAAAAAATGTTTTTGTTTAATTTTCCTAATACTAAGACAAATACCATTTAACCACACACAAATATATAGATTTGGGATTTTTAACTTTGTTCCAAAAAAAATTTATTATTATTCACCAGAACATTATTTTTATTTTTCACTTCTATATACATGTTTTCCTACATGTAACCCTAGCACATGTTATCTATGGAGACCTTCGTACTTTCCTTTCTTTTGTTTAAAGAGGATTTTTTTTAAACCATTTTTTTATGTGGGTCAAAATAAAGGTATTTTGAATTTTATACCTTAGTTACTGACACAAAATTCAAATAAAAATGATTAAATTTCCAAAATGGATGTTGAATGTAACATCCTGACTTTTTAAAAGAAAACATTATGTTTGATTTATAACATGACATGCCACAATTAGAAAAAATGAACAACTTAATATTATTATTTAATATGATAGTTATAAAATATCCATAAGAATGGTGGAAATTAAAAATATTAACTGAATTGTCAAAATATGGTTTGTATATGTTTATATAATGATTCATGGGTTACCAAATTAATTTGGAAATTCAAAAAAAATTGAATATATTGGATGTGTTATTTAGAAAAAAATATAAATGTGAATATATTTGTATAAAAAACAACAAAATCAAATTTTTTGGATTATAATAACAATTTATAAATTGAATATAATGTTTAAAATTCATCTTATGTGTTTTGTAGACATTTTATATGAACAAATACAATTTTATAGGTAAAATGAATGTTTTTTTAAATGCAGTTTTCCACCTATTGATGGAGAATAAATTTTAAATATATTTGTTCGAATATTATATGTTGTATTTTACAAAAATTTCTCCTTTATAATAAAAAAATTAAAATTTATTTTTGTTGAATTGTTGGTATTTTGCTGATAAAAATAGGATTTTAATGAATAGTGAGAAATAATGTGTTTTATTCAAATATATTTTTTTCTAATATATTTGTATCATTATAAAATCATTAAAATTGGTTATAATGTATATATAAATTATGTTTTTATCATTAAATAAAATTTCGTTCTTTGGACATAATTTCAAAAAAAAACATAGATATAAAAACATTTCAAAAATTTGAGTGTTTCACTTTAAAAACATGCTTTTTTAGTTGTGTCTATAAAATTAATATATAATATAATATTCCCAATTATGGGAGTTAAATTATGTAATATTGATTCCATATTTGGAATAATAATTTCCAAATAATATTTTAATTTCATTTTCATTTTTATGTATAAAAATTTTCCCTTGGTAAAAAATTATTTACCGTAGTAAAAGTAAACTTTTAAAAAGGGTTAAAATTAAAAGTTTAAAACTATAAATACATAAAAAAGACATTTAAAATGTGGTTTAGGTTCTTATCATCCCTAAAAATCCTATACATAATTAATTATAATAAAAATTTTGGGAATTCAATTCCACCTCTATATGGTATCCATTTAATATTAAAAATCTCTAAATTAATCACATGAACACACATATCTTTAAGTACAAATAATAACTATCACCTAACCATTTCTACCCAAAAACCCTTCATTATCCTAAAATATACTCTAAAACATATCCTACTCACACTCCCTATGTCTAAGTGATTTTTTTTTCACCAATAGACCAAATACAAGGTCCTCAATGGTGTTTCAAAGAGGGGATATTCAGGAGGTGATTTTCTCAAAGTACCTTTTATCGAGGAATATTCTGATAGTATGAACCTTTAATATTTTAGGAGGTTTGTATATAGAAACTATGAAATTACATACCCATATTTTATCTATAATACTTTTAATTAATGTTTTGGTTAATTTATTAATTCATGGAGATTTTGATTTAAATATTCAAAGTGGTATGGGGCACTATGAATGCTTAGAGATTTAATTATAAAAAATTTTATTCAATATATTAATTAAAATATTTATTTATATGTATATAAAATAATTATAACTGAAATTTTTTATAAATATTTTAGTGGTTTAAAAAGGAATTTTATTAGATGAATAATTTTTCTTTCATGAAGAAATGGAAAATGAATGTTTTGTAATGTATGCGATGACAATGAATTCTCTGTCACTGTAACCGTTATTTGATATTTGGCATCCTAAATAATATAAAATGTTTTTAAAAGGGGAAAGTAATTTGTTTTTCCATTTTTTGGTGCTTAGTAACTAAAAATTGATTTGAAAAGATATTAACTATTTTAATATCTTGAAATAATTTCTTATGATGGAAAATGACATTTTATGAGAGAATTATTGATAATTGAAATCTTTTATGTGTTATGATTATATAATGGTACATGAAAATTTGATGAGTGATGAAGTGATAAACAAAGGATGGGTGGTTTTGTCCAAAACCAATGATTGGTGGTTCCACAAAAATTCTAGGACAGGTGGTTATGTTATAACCTCTAATACATTGGGAATTGATGTCGGGAATATGGTTATTCTATTTGTATGAGTGATATGTGTGGTAATCAACCGCAAGTTTATTCCATTTAAGTATAATTATGTCTGAAGTTACCATTAGATGTTATATTTTGTTATTTTTAATTTCGTGGTGGTATTTTTACTAAAAATTTATATGTAATGAGCATATAATCAGGGAAGAGTATTTACTACTTATTAATGGTGAAACGTATTACTCTATGAAAAATTATTCATGGTTTACATCTCTTTCCAATACTAACAATTTTTCTTCTTTGTGTATCCCATACAAAGATTTTTATACTCATCCCATGTTTTCAAATGTTTTTAAATTATTTAAAGGAGAATAGAGTCATGGATTGGATTATGCAAAAAATGATGATTAAACATGAAGCAAAACCAACATTCGTATTAAATGAATTGTTTTATAAAAAATAAAATCTTAGTAGAAGTGTCTACATCCTAATATTTGATTCATTATATATGACTTATTTCATAATTATATACAAATATGAACATGCATAGATCCTTAATGTGAGATAAAGTTAAATTATTGACATAACTCATGATTTTTTAATATTTATTGTTGGGGTCTTATACTAGGCCCTCATTACAATAGTGTAGCACATAAAATAATTATAGGAAGAGGTAAATACTGGAATCATCATGAGTAAATAGTAGATGAAGACAAAATTAATATATAGACACGGATAAGAATAAATTATTTAAATGAAATAATATACAACAAATGATATTTATATTTCATATATCTATAAAACTGGAAAACATGGATACAATACAACAGGTATAACATGTTTAACAATTCCAAAAAGTAAAAAAAAGGATTTTCCCAAGAATATTGATCATTGGATTGGTCATCTACCATCAAGATCCTCCCTAAATAGAAATAATTCATGTTTTTTAAGACGTATACTTCCCTTTATCTACAACTTCATTAATTTAATCATCACTTAGTACCAAATTTAGCCTGGAGAGGGCATGAGATAAATCTCAATGGGCCACCACCAATAGTGTCTATAACATCTAGCCCATGTAATGGAATATAATAGTGTTAAATAATGTATATATACAATAAATAAGTACAATGTAGCTAAATATCCAAGTACCTACTTCATCCCTTTGCTAGGTTATGAACTTGTATCTGGGATTTTATGTAATAATTACCAGGTTATAATTATGTTTGATGTTAACAATTATGAAGGTTTCAAGATGTAACATGTCAACCTATAATGATATTTAATAATGAAGTTCAATGTAATAACCAAGGAAATGTAGACCTCTATGGTCAGTGAATCAGTAATGATTTTATCCTTGAAAAGGGTTATGGGTGTAATCCAATGACAATATTCCAATGCATTCTATAATAAGATGTCTATAGATAACAAGGAGTTATTATATGGTAAAATGGATTTATACAATGATTGGGCTCAATGGGCATTAACCATGGAACATACTTGTCATTTTTTGAACCAAAGAGAGTATCCAAGGCATCCTTTAGTACTACCTAAGGGGTCATACAATGTCATATTGGGCATCAAATGGTAGAAAAATATTGGGTTCCTGGTGCTTCTTAAACTAATAAAGATGTATCCTTGAATCTCGAATGGGGTCCTTTGGTGCATAAGGAATTTCCTTGAGAATCTATGGAAGTCTAAAGTTAGGAAAACATATTTTGATGATGAAGTATTATATTATTCATATGTTTCAATGCATTACCTTTCATTAGTGTGAAATGGATAATTGAGCTTGCAACCATTTATTCAATTCAATTAATCAGTAAATCCATTTGGTTCAAACCTTTCCTTTCATTACTATGAAAATCCCAAGTAGCATGAACTATTTTATTCTATCCATAATTGATAAATAATTACATTTAGTTAGAACCATTCCTTTTATTATTGTGATAAAGGCATGTAGCATGAAACCATTAATTTAAACTATTTATGTAATTTTCAATAATCTTGGTTTACATTGCTACCTTTAATTAACATGGTAATGGGTGCTACAGACATGAAAACTATTATAAATTCTTATTTAATAATGAAATGTCATGTACTTAATATACATTCCAATTTCCATTTCAAATTAAATTAACAATTGAATCACTAAACATAGGAGGGTAAAGTGGTGAGAATAGTTGGTACTTTCCATTATGCGATTCAAAATATAAATCAAGCCATTTAATATATAAAATATTACCTTTAATAAGGTCATGCCAAGACACACCTAAAAGATGGATCAAACGTGCCAAAACAAAAAAAAAACTAAAATTATGGAATAATAAACTGCATGGGTTGGATGATGTTTTGGGCATACTGACTAACAAACAACAATTTTTTTTGATAAAAGAATAAACATATAGTTCTTATTATTATAAACATTGAATATAAATTCTCCAAAATGACACCAGATGATATCTATTGGCCCACATGAAAATTACAAAAATAAAAGAACGTGAGAGATAAGTTATAGACCACAATCATTGGGGACATATGACTCTCCTCCTGCGGTATTAGCCTAAAATTTATCATGGATCCGAGTATTTCTGAGAAAAATAATAAATGTTAACACCATGATAACTATATTTAGGGAAAAAGATAAGAAGAACATCTCAAATGGACTTGAATACTTACTATATTACATCTGATGTGATGAATGGAAGACCAGTCATATCCTAGTTGAATGAGATCTCTTGATCAATAAAAAGGCCTTAAAAATATCCAGAATGATAGGAATGGAGGCTAATACTGTTGGAATTCATATTACGTAAAAATGATGGATTAATTATACCATTAATGTATAAAAGGAAAAATCACACAATATTTAGCCTTTACATGGTTTTCCCAAATGGATTGAAAATTATGCTTAAAACATGCATGGGCACCTAAGAAAATTTTCACATAAATAGTTAGGCTACACTGTTAGTGAAACCATGAATGAACTTTGTAGAATGTCTCTACCCAAAAATGCATACTATCTACATAGTTATATCTAACTATATGCCTTACGTACATGGTTTACTCTAAGCATGTGACGTGGTCTGTTTTCCCCCAGAAGATGTATTTCAGGCATCGAACTATCCCCAAACACCCCTAAGACCATTTACAAGTCACCAGGAATCAACATAAGGTCCAACATATATAATATAACGGAAATTTAAGGGATCCCTAGTTGTGTAAAATCCCAATTTCATACAGTGTTCCCCTCTCTAAGGAACTTTTCCCTAAGTTCACCTTCCAAGGAGAAGAAAGAATGTTTTGGAGCAACATTGGCCATTGGGAACATATATCAGCCTCCCTATCCCATGTCTCATGATGCACGTGGCCATGCATCTAGAGAACCCATACTAGAGGGACAAACCGGCCTTAGAGTTCCATCGTGATCTGGCTGATGATGCATACTAGATACTCCTCAAAGGTTGCATCATAATCTAACTCGTCTTCATTAGGATTTAAACTATGTAACACATCGACATGATACATGAAAAGCTGTGAAACATGGAAGAAATCTTGCATGGAACAATACCTCTTAAGTAGTATCCACTGATCAGCTACCAACCCAACTATCTAGAATATATCAAACATCACATATGTAATGAGGTGATAACATTCCTTGTTTCTATAACCGTCTATACCCTATCATGGGTGATACCTGAAGGGTAACGCAATCTCCATCCACAAAATCTAGAGTTTTGCCTCAGCGATCGACATAATATTTCTCTCTAAAACTAGCCGTAGTTATACACTTCCTAACTATCTGAACCTTCTTCGATGTATCCTAATCAAGAAAAAGACCTAGTAGGGATGCCTCACATGCCTCTATAAAACAGATGAGTGAACTTCATGGACTACCATACAAGGACTCAAAAAAACACATATACATTTTCACCTGAAAAATATTATTATTAGAGAACTCAATATGAGGTAAATGATTCTCCAAAGTACCACCTAAATCAATTAAACATTCTTAGAGAATATCCTCTAGAATTTTTATTGTCTATTAGATTTTACATCGGTCTGATGGTGACATTATATTATAAAAAGATCTTGTGTTTATATATCATTCTATAGTACTAGATTGAACTATGTTGTGAAATGAGCATCCCTATGTGAAACAATAGTATGTGGGACCACATGTTTTTGTATGATCTCACGGACATAGATTCATCCCATCTCATGAACTGAAAATGTCTCATGAATTGGAATATAATATGAAAAATTTGTTATTCAGTCAATAACTTCGAGGATAACATCACCACCTCTCAACTACCTAGGTATGATGGATATGAAATTAATAGAAATATCCTCAAATTTCCATTCTTGGATTGGATGTGTTTATAACATGCCTACAGGTCTCTAGTGCTCTACCAGTACCTTCTAACAAGTTGAAGACCAAGTGATAAACTTTTTATCTGACTCTTCATTATAAGCCACCAATATTAGAGTCACGTATCACGATACATCATGGAGATGCCTGGATGAACAACCCAATTAGAATCATGTGAGTCTTTCATAAACTTCTATCACATTTTTTTAAGATCCTTGATATGTCCACAATGACATAATACGTCACCTCTATCCATGTATAAATCCTGAGTTAGGTTATCCCCATATATTCTCTATAGGATAACCAATCGCTTTGGATCTAAAATTTTTCTACCATTCAACTTCTGAAGGAGGGAAGAGGTAAATGTCATGCTTGTGAGGTAAGACTGATCGTGACTATTTTGAAACTACAGATGGAGCTCATAAAATTTGGATATTAACTTCTATTCAACCCAAGATTCTCATATGGGCTTTTTCTATGTTTTTATGCATAGCACAATAGGGACTACATTCCCCTTTCAAGGAGTTTAGGAAATCTAAAAATCAATGTATTGAAGAAATTTAACCCATTTTTGATGTATGAGGTTTATGTAAAATTGTGAAAAGATATATTTGAGGATCTGGTAGTCTTTTTACTCTACAATTAACTCACCCAATAGATAATGTATCCATCAACATAATTCATGGACTACTATAGCTATCTTCAGGCTGTGTGGAATGTAGTTTTTCTCCCAAGGCATCAACATTCAAGATCCATATCCAATGACTCATTCCTATTGAATCAATACTACTCTTAATACGATGCCATATACATCATAGAAGAATGTATATACAATGCCTAGATATAGAAGAATAAAAATATATCATGAGACAATCCTCCCTTTTAGGACCTGAAATGCTTTCTCACATGCTTATGACCACATGAACAAAAAACTGTTTTTAAGCCTACTGAGAGTTGAAGTGGGGGAAGATAAGTCATATATGAAAGGAAAATAATATACATAAATCCCCCAAGATAATCTAAATAGCATACATGTTCTTGGAATGCTCATAAAAAACCACATCGCTAACTTTTTCAGTGTAAATAGACACTCGTGATTCTGATATGATATGACCTAAGATGTGATGTTTGTCAATCCAAAAGTGGAATATGGAAATATTTTCGTAATGCTAATTCTCTCTTAGGGTAATTAGAATTATCTCAATGTGTTTTTGATAGTTGAAATGTGTGTGAGAATAAACCAATATTTTTTCCACAATGACTAAAATAATATAATCTAAAGAGGGGTGGAACACCCTATGCATTAGTGCCATGAAAGTAGTTGTTGCGATTGTAAGACCAAACTTTATAACCAAGTATTCATACAGAACATAACTTCAAAAAATATATTATACAATCTATATCATATGCCTTTACTCATAAATGGTGATATCCCAACTATACATAGATATTAGAGTGGACCCTAGCTCCCCAGATATGTTCAAAGAGATCATTTATTTGAGGTAGTGGATACCATTTATTGACTGTAAGCTAGTTAAATTGTCTGTAATCCAAACATAGAGTTAAGTTTACATCCACATTGTTGGATAAATGTAAGAGAATACCCTAATAATAGACATTAGTTCATATAAATACTTTGGTCTCTAAATCCTAAAACATTTACATGATCTCCTGAAGCTCATTAGGTTTTATCCTATATAGAGGAATGAACATTGGAGATACTCCAAGAGCCAGATCAATTTTAAAATATAACTCTATATTAGGTGGTAATCCATAAATGTCATCGGTAAATACATCCCTAAAAAACCACAAATGGAGGGAAATCATCATGATATAAACCCTGATCCTCTATGATGATTTTCTCAATATGGACAGTCACTCCACGTAGCCCATCATTCTCTAGTCCTCCTCTACTATCTTGAACATCTTACTCAGCCTTATTTAGATAACAGTTTTCCTCTGGTGATGTAAACGATTCCATGCAGTTATAGATGTCTATATAAGGATGATATTGAACCAAAACATATGTTAATAGAATGACATCAAATCCTGTAATATAAAATCATTTAGAGGCTCTATAAGAAAAGGGTAACATCCTCTATCAAGGGGATACTGCATACACTAGTGTATTCCCTCTGACCATATCCCCAATGGTTTATCTAATTTCATTACAATAAATAAACACTATATCTATAGTCCAAGACACAAGAATATTGACATAATGATAAAATAATTCAAATCTCCCATGTCAAATAAATCAGATTATATGAGATATTCTAGTAGAATAGTACCTCTTACTATAGATGGTCCCATCGCCTGATCCTAATGTATTGTCTATAGAACATGCAACTGGACTGATACAAGTCCCTTTGTAATAGGTTGTCTAGCATGATCATAACTACTCTTCTGGCTGTTCTGGTGATCACGCGTCGAGCTAGAACTACCAATACCTCCTCCTCACACAGTCTTGTCAGTATTATTCCAACTCCCCACTTGATGTGGCACAAAATAACCCACTCTTGAGGTGGATCAGGAACTGATCTTTTTTCACAAAAAGTTTTTGGAAAATTCATACAAAATCAATAAATATTACTTATACGACAACAATCCTCTCACTCTAATGGGTCTTTATCACATTAATGCTTCACATTCCCCCATTGTTCACACTAATGAAACACCATAGATATATCAATCTGGATACTCTAGATATCACATACCTAAAGGGAAACATTGAGGGAATATCTCCTTCTAGTGGAAATATTAATAGCCTAACGTGGAACTAAACCTTTAAAAATAGTACTATTGGCGCCCCCTTAGGTTACCCTTAGTGGTAAGAGATGGATTTAATATTTTAGATAAGGTAGGTAGGTAATATACATTCACCATAGTTTGGATAGAATACTCGATCTCATCATCAAATAATCTTGAACCTGAAAGATCATCACTCTCTAGATGTGGTGAAAAGCTCTGTAAATACCTGAAACACCTTATGTATTCCAGTAAATGGGCTAGAACCATGTTTAAGATGCATGAATTTTTTATCTCTATCAGGTCTCACAATATATGGAATGAAGTAATCATTGAAAATATTATTGATGCCAGACCATATCATGTCTTTATGGATATCATCATGGGTAACCACATCCCACCATTTCTTAGGAAAATCCCATATAATTTATGTAGCATTCTCGACACTCCACTCTGGAGGTGTTTTTAGATGCCTAATGATAGATATGATGGACTCTAGACAAGACTTAGTCTCTTGTAGACCTCTATCCCCCAAAATCTAGGAGGACATTGCTGCTAGAACTCATGAGTAAGATCAGATGTCGTAGCTTAAAGCTATGCCACAACTTGCTTAGACTGGATTTGATGTAGGAAAAAACACCGAACATGGGTATTAGTTCCGAAATTAGTTTTAGAAGATATTTCTTCAAGTGGAACTCCTATAGCTAAGACTGGAAGATCATGTCCCACAATGTTTAGAGCATGATCATCGCCACCTTCCGGACGTATGATATGATCAAGTCCTTGAAGAATAGGTTTAATTATTCCAAGAACATGCCATAGAAAAATCCTTAAGTAGATAGACATAAAACCGTATAGAATATAATAAGTAAAGAATCACTACCCCATGCATTGTACCCAAACTACCCTCTTATATGGCCAAGTACATGTATGTTATAACATATAAGTTTCATTTCCTTCTACATTTTATTAAAAGGATCACTATTTTTCCATTCATAAACATGACAATGTGTAAGAAGAACACAAAACCGTTTCATTTTATATATCATGGCATAAATTATAATGGATATCCTTTACCATTTAATTAGTTCCCATACACCATATCAATGAAAGAGACACCCATTTATTTTTAGTATAATGGTTCTACTTGGTAAATTACTCATCCCAACCCATGAGGTCCTATAATCTTCCTGAATTAAGATAGGAAATCACTTAATAACAACTAAGAGTTATACAAAAATAATATAACTATCATGAAATAACATAAAAATTATAGGCATATTAAGCAATAAAATGAAGTTAAATGAACCTATATGGCATGATAATATTCATGAAATGGGAATTCCAGGTACCAATAATAATGCATGTAGTAATCCTCCTAGCTCTCATATCATGGAGCTAAGGATTATAGAAATCATCAAAATGAATAATAATGATAAAATCAACATAGAATATCATTCACCCAATGGTGAAATAATGTTAACTATAATAGAAGAAATAGATCAACAATTATAATTCATACAACTTTGATTTTTTCCATGAACAAGGGTTCGTGAGGCTGCAACATGCCTTATGACCAATTCCTAAGAATTCCTAATATCTATTCTATTGAATCTAAATAGTAAATAATGAATGTAAACCCCCCTATGATAACACATTTGAATATTTTGAACCTAGATTCCACTTAATAGGTTTCCCATTTCCTGGGGCCACATGGCATCTTTCTCATCTCTCCAAATGCTAGAGGCTTCTGACAAGCAGTGAGGTCCTAGGGTGTGTATTTGGGGATATTATCTCATTATTTCCAATGTATATCATAATGAAAAATCAAAAATAGAGGAAAGTAGTTTAATAAATATGATTAAATACTATAATAGAACAAAATTAATTAGAATAAAATTATAACAATAACTAAAATGACCGGAAGAACATAAATCAACTATAACAACCATGCTCTGTATTACACTCTTAAACATGATTTATTACATAAATATGAACTCAGTGAAATTAATAAGTTCAATAGGTATAGTTTAATTAGGGATTTGGAAAATTTCATGAAAACTTAAGACATAAAAATATAACATCATTAATGAAAACATCTTTTACAAGATGACAATATTCCTTCATACTTAGTATTTCATGGGATAACCTGAGCACAAACATACGAAAAATGTAAGATATAAATCCCAATAAGGGAGTAAACATGGAATAAAATGAAGAATACAAAAACATGTTAGGAAATAGTAATATAAATGGATAATAAGAGAAATATGAACATAAATTCCTGATATATCATGGTTATCACAACATGGAGATGGGGACACAATATTTTACAAGATATTATCATGATTCAAGGCTCATTGCACATGGGTAATGCGTAAACCCTCATTGAACCTGAATTATCATGAGTACAACCTAAATTCACTTCTATTATCATGAGTAAACCCTCAATGCACTTTTCATATCATTATACAATTCATTTCCCAAAGCATTAGACCGCTATCTGGGCACACCCTTCTTAATAATTTTGTTTCATGCATAAGTGTACCACATTGATCATATAACATTTAATAATTCAACATCATAATTTATTCCACAATAATGTAATTTGGAATAAATACATTATATTATATAATAAATAAGTATATGTTCATAAAGGTGAATACCCTTGGTAGAAAAATTGGTCTGGTATTCATTACATGATGATCTTGATTGAAAAAACACATTGCAATGTTTTGTAGCATAATGACATCACATTATGTTCATAAAAAATGTTTTAATATGATGTAAAGTGGTCTATAATAATATTTAAATTAAATTGAATGTAAGGGAAGCATATATTTACATGTCCTAATGCATGGAATTTGGAAGTAGAATGCGTAACATAATAAAGAATCATGAAGAATGAGGAGAAATAGAATAAACACTTATGAAATTTCGGTATGGTAATAGGTGTACATGTGAGGGATTAATGATATATAGAGAGAGTTATATCATCATCCAAACATAATTAGGGAATTATAGGGGATGTGTGAAATCATAACTCAATATTTTCAATTGAAAAAAAATTATAACTACACAATGATATTTAGACAAAAAAGAGTAAGGAAGAAATCTCTAAGTTGGATGTGTGATCCCAAAGGATTGATAGAGGATTATTTGGATATTTGGGAGCCTTGGGAGGATTCAAGAGAGAGGAGGTTAGAGGTTGGTTGAGCTCCAATTGTTTTGACTGAAATGTAATGGGAGATTTAGTTGGTTTATATAGGAAATGAGAGGGAATTAATTATTATTAATGTTTTGGCCACCACACCTTAAACTAATCAAAACCACAGAAAATCCCATGGGTTTTGCCCAAGGTTTTTTCCAAAGTGGATTGGAAAATATTATTTTATCAGGACAATGTCCTATCTTATTAAAATATTAGTCTTTATTATATGGAGGTGAGTCACACTCTCAAGGATATAATTTTAAATAATTAAAATATATTATATTTCTTGGAGGGTCCAATAAGGCACCATACAATTAATCAAAAAAAAATATAAAATCACATTATTTTAAATATAATATATATATCGGCTATAAAAATATTATATTACTTTATTACATCACTATTAGGTCATTATGATTTCATAAAACACATTATATATTTAAAAGGTATTTAATTTTTTCCCAAAAATTCAACTACGTTAGAAAATTATGAAAATTTATCCATTAGATAATATCGATGTTATATATTCAAAAATGAAATTCATTTTATATTAAAAAATTTCTAAATATGTGAATTTTTTCCTTTTAAAATAAAAACATACATTTATCGAAGTACTTTGGTTTTCACAAAGAAGCTTTCAAACCTTCATAAAAATAACAATTTTATTCATAAAAAATTAAACGATCATTTATATTTAATAAAACATAATTTAGAAATAATATTTTATTAAAATAATATTTGATTCAAAAATCCATTAATTCATCAAAATAGATTTCTTAGTTGAATATTAACTAAAAATAACACTTGTTCTTTAAAAACCATTTACAATGTAACAATAATAAAATGAATTTATATTCCTTATACAAAAATAATGAACAAAATTATAGAGCTAGGGTCCTATTACATAACCCCTTATAATGCCTACATAAGACATAATGGCATGGTGTGCGATGGTGACAGACTCTTGGGTTGGTTCGGGTAAATCACTCAGGTGGTAATCTCTATTAACCTCCAATTCTCCCATATAAGATTCTATTCAAGCATAAAATGTTGAATCTAATCACACGTGTAGTCTAGAGAGAAGCCCAGTGACACAGACACATTTCTAAGCACTATAAAATGTTCTTCGAATGCAGCAATTCTACTAGATGAGGCCATCACTTCCTTTGTCTGAGTAAATTAGATTTGTCAAATCTCTATATTTATACTAATCATGTGATCACTATTCTATGACTATATTAATAATGGTAAAAATTCTTAATGGTATTTCAAAATTCAAAATCATAAAACTATAAAACTGCATATTTTTTATATAACCTTTTAATAGAATGATACATTCAATAGTAATTTTCAATAATAAAATTTTGGGACATTAAAATATTACCCCATTAATAAATTCTTCCCTCAAAATTCCCTTTTCCCAAATTAAAAGAGATGAGGGTAACTCTGCTTCATCACTTCCTCTGATTCCCACTTTGCTTCTTCAATCATGTGGTTTCACCACAACACCCTAATGAGGGGAATTATCATGTTTCGTATAACCTTTTCCCTATGATCTATGATGTTCACCCTCTTATTTTTATAGTAGATGTAATTCTTTAATGGTACAACCTATAGATTGAGTAGAGGTGATGGATTTGGTATTTACGACCTCAATAATGATACATGGACTACATCATGCACTTGAGATTGATTTGGTTTGAGTTCTAGTGGATATGAAACTCCTCCAGTGTGATCACATTTCTAAAAATGCATAAAGGTACATGGAATAAGCGTTACATTATTCCAAAATCTAATAACTCTATTCCATGGTGATATGTGGAGGAATACCATGTCTCTAATATCATACACTAAGTCTCGTTGATGATTATCAGCATAGCCCTTTTGTTGACTTTGAGTAGCTTTAATGTGATACTGGATGGCCTTAACCTTTTCCACCATTTCATAGACCATTTTTAGACCGATGAGTTTTTATTCCCCAACTTCATCCCATTATGTCATTGTTTTGAACCTTTTTCTATAAAGGGCTTCATAAGGAGGCATTTGTATGCTTGAGTGGAAACTATTTTTGTACAAAAACTCGACCAGAGGAAGATGTTGATCCAATCCTCATATAATGTCTATTGAGCATGATTTGAAACAGTAATCAAGCATTTAGATAGTCCACTATAATTGGAGATCAGTTTGAGTATGACAAGGCATACTGATGCTCAACTCAGTTTGCAGAGCGTGTTGGAGACTCTTCTAGAACATAGAGATGAATCTTAGATCTCTATTAGATACATTACATAGTGGTACTCCATGCAGCCTCACAACTTCTCTAATGTATATTTGTACCAGTTGCTTCAATGAGAAATCCTCTCGAATTTCAAGGAAGTTTGTAGTAATTGTAAGATTATCCAAAACAACCAAGACATCATTTTTTTCCTTTCGATTTATTCAGGTGTCCAGTGAAAAATTACATGGTGATGATCTACCATTCCCACGTCAATATGGGTAATGGTTTCATAATCCCCTTATACATCTGCCTCTCATCCTTCACTTGCTAACATACCATTCACTTTGATTTATACTCAGTTATCTCTTTCTTTATGTTATCCCACCAATAATTCTCATGGAAATCTCAATACATCTTCCTACATCCTGGGAGAATTAATAAATTAATACTATGTGCATCATCCAAATGTTTATTCTATAACTCCAGATTTGAGTTAATGCATGGTCTAGACAAAAATATCATAATTCCATCATCATTAATAATGGACTCTAAAGATTTACATATTATTTAAATTTTAAACCTTCTTTTGAATCCCCACATCATCCTTTTGAGCATCATTTGACATTTAAAAAAGATATAGTTGGACAATCATTTGAAACATGATTGATGGTGTTCTGTTATTTTTGATTCCGATGTCCATATTCATCAAAAATAAGAAGTCTGGATCCATTTAAATGATCATCAATCATAGAATCCCTGGGTCCTTTCTATATAGATCATCCATCACATTTTTCTCTTTCCCAAGGTGTTAATGGATTGAGTATTCATAGTATTTTCTCAACTATACCCACCTTCGTTGACTCCTATTCATCTCTTTCTGTGTGAATATATACATTAGGCTTTTTTAATCTATATGTATTTTAATCTTCTTTCCAATGAGGTAATGTAGCCATATTTTTAAATACAAGTTTATATTAGCCAACTCCAGATCATGTGTTGGATAGTTTTGATCATGAAATTTCAATTTCCTTGAAGCATCGGCAATGACATTGTCATTATTCATCAACACACAACCCATGCCCTTCATCGAAGCGTCACTGAATAATAGAAAAAGTTCCCCACTTGTTGGTACTGTGATAATGAGTGTAATGTAATGCCTTCTTTTCAAATTCTTGAGTATATCTTCCCATTCATCACTCCAATGAAACAAGACTTCCTTTCATGTTTTCTTGGTAAGAGGGTCATGAAATCATGTGAAATTTCTCACAAATCGGTGATAATATCCAGCTAAGCCTATGAAGCTACAAATATATATCATAGATGTGGGCCTAGAACATCCCTGAATTGTAGCTTTCTAGGAGGTATCCATATATATCGCACTACTTTTGATGATATAACCCAATAATGATACCTCATTATACGAGAACTAACACTTGATGTACTTTGCATATAGCTTCAACTTTCACAAGGTCTATATTAAAGTTCAAATATTCTACTAATACTCCTCCTTATGTTTGGTGTTTATTTGAATATATTCAATAAATACTACCAACAAAATTTCATGGTAATATCTAAATATTCTATTCATTAAGTCCATAAAGATTGATGGAGCATTAGTGAGTCTGAAAGGCATAACTATGAATTCAGAGTTCTCCTACCATGTATTAAAAGCAGTACGGGGGATCATCATTCTTCACCATCACATGGTAATATATTGACCACAGATCCACCTTGGAGAATTAATGTGCTCCACATTGATGATCAAATAAGTCATAAATTCATGGGAGAGGATTCTTGTTCTTTATCGTGATTTTGTTGAGCTCATAATAATTAATGAAAAGGTTCATTGACACATCCTTGTTCATGATATAGAGGACTGGTGCACCCAATGGTGAAGAACTTGGGCATATAAACCATTTATCTAGATTCTAATGTAGTTGTTTCTTCAAATCCTTAAGCCCCAGAACAGACATTCTCTATAGATTCTTGGACATTGACAATGCCCCAAGTATAAGATCATTCAAGAATTCAACATCCATTCTAAGTGGAAGACCATGCTATTCCTTGAAAAACACTTCAGAAAATTCCCTCACAATAGGCATTTCATCAAGGATAGTTTCTTCCGTAGACTCAATCATATGAGATTGATATGCAATATCATAGGGCAGTAATATCCATGATTCGGATAATGGTTCTATAGAAGATTCATCCTCATCATTGCACTTGTATATAATTGGGGGTTGATTCCCCATATAGAGAGTGATTTATGTCTCTAGGTAATTTATGTTGGCTCAATATAGGGAAAGTCAATTCATTCCAATAATTTCATAAAATTCCACTAGAGGGAGTATGACGGGGTTCGTCGGGAAGTTAAATTTACAAATTCTAATAGGGGTGGAGTTATATTCTTGGGTTTCAATGATTTCCCAATTTTTTTTTATCATCTAAATCAATACATCCATGATTTGGTGTGGTGTTGGGATTGTTCTACTAAACATTAGGGGTATAAAGGAATGAGTAGAACTCGAATCAAAAAAGAACATTCACTACTCTATAATGAATAACTAGTGTACATGTCACAACATCATTGTCGGGGTTTTGTTTCGGCGGTTGTGATAGAAAAAGCTCTTCTTTTCTACCTTGGAGGTTTTTTGTTCCCTCCTAAAACCCTCGGCTTAGGGAACTAGTTTACAATGTTCCCTAGTTTTTTGTATTTTATGGAGTGAACAATTCATTGAGGGTCGAATGGAGTGTTCCTCTCCTCTGTCGCAGTAGCATGTTTTTCTTATTAGTACTTAATGGTTATTGACGATTCTCTTATACACCTAAGCCATTTCCTCATCCTCTTCAAGAAATTTCTAGGGTGTTTCCTTCCGCACCTTTGGCATGTGCGGTGTTGGAATTTTATAACACCATCAGATTTATCCATCAGACCGCAAGAATTCAATTCCTCTTCCACGTCGTTTCCCCACTATACCATTGATATTCTTTGATTTCCATTTCAAATTCAATGATACATAGAACAATTTACTCATATATATCTAAGTCTCATATCTCTAGGTATTTCCATAGACTAGGTTGTAGCACACCAATGAAGTTGTCAACTTTATATTCATGGGTAATGACAAAGACGGAGGTGTATCGTCCAAGCCTTGTGATTTTTTCCTCGTACTCTCTGATGGATTATATGTAATATAGAATGAGGGATTTGATTCCACTTTCCATCTTATGCCGGAGGGTGAAAGGGAAATATTTATCAATTTTTTTTTTCAGAAATACTTTCATTCCAACACCTCGATCTCTTCCGCAGACGTTGTATTTTGGATCAATGTCATCTGTTGATCTGATTCACCCTCTATGTGATAAGATACCAGAAGAAAGTTCTCTTGTTCAGAACATTGAATGATGGAGAAGATATTCTCAATGGATTTGAACTATTGTTCAGTGATCAAGGGATCGAATGATTCATTAAAAGTATGAGACATTATTCTAGTAAAGCTCTCGATCACATCTTGTAATTTTTAGGGGGGGAATGATCCTACTGACTCGTGTTTTTATTCAATAGATGAGTTAACTGATAGAGTATCAAGAAAAATTTTGTGATTCTTTCTCCCATAGGATTGTGCATCTCATTATAACAGTCTTCATATTAGTCATCACATATGTTGTTAGCATGATTCTTAATATTACCATCCATTGGTTGGAATAAAAGGAATGTTAGGGGTAACACATAAAGGGGAATCCAATGAAAAAGAGGTAACTTGTAAATTAAATTAATTTCCTTAACCTTGGAATTTGTAGGATTCAATCTATGTTATCCCAATGAAGGAGCGGCGGGTCCCAGAAGGTGATGGCGCTCTGCTAACCCTACGGTGATGACGACCATCGCGACCCCTCCCCCCATGGGGGGAGGGGTCTTTGCCTCCTTCTCACATTCCAGAAGTTGTGCAGTTGAGTGACAGTGATTTCTTTAGTTACTCGTCAGATGCAGGTTTCTTCATTGTCGAAATACAAGTGGCTCCAATGGTTCCTTGTTGCTTTTCAGGCCAGCCTATTGTTCCGGTTTCGGTGAAGGAATTCTCTGAAGCATCAGCGTTACTTTCTTTGGCTCTGATTGTGAGGTTTGCAAGTCGGCGACCCCTTGTGGAGCATTTCGACAAAGCGGTCAATGCATATTGGGGATTGAAGCATCGTGCGCGAGTAGGTATCTTGGGTCCTCACCAATTCCTGATTATTTTTGATGATGAGGAAGATTTGGGTAGGGATTGGTCTAGAAAGAGTAAATACTTCTCTGGTATCCCTTTCCATTTGCTTCGCTGGTCATTTGACGCTCACATGAACCAGGATTCTCCTTATATGGCGATTTGGATTCAATTACCCGGCCTTCCTCTCCCGTTCCAGAATCTTGGGTTGCTGCAATCAATTGGCAACTCCATAGGCCGGTTTATGTGCAGTGACCAATGGACAACTTCTTTGTCACATCCCATATCGGCAAGAATTTTTGTGGAAATGGATCTCTCAAGAATTCCACCGATGATTGTCTGGATTATGGTTGAAGAGGAGTATAGGTATGCACGGTCGATTGTATATGAATCTCGGACACCCTTCTATTCATTTTGTCACAGAGAGGGTCATGAGGAATTCTGTTGTCGAAGGAGGTCTGGGAGTGTCTGAACTTCTGAGGACCCAGCTGTGCCAGTGGATGTACCTTTGAAAGGTTGTGTGGACACTCCTAATGCTGGGCTAGGTAGTTCTCAGACTCCACCCACAGGGCTGCCCCTGGATTGTCAGGCTCCCTCTAAACCCGGTGGTGACAATATCTCACTGGTGCTGGGGGTGCCCTCAGGGGAGGTTACTGATCCATTAAGAACTACTGCTATGGAGGAAATGAGACCGGAATCTGACTTATTGTGCATAGATTAAGGAGTTCAGGTAGGATTGGATGTGGTTAGGAGGAAGGAACACTTTCCTAGAGATGTTGTGACTACCACTTCACATGATTCTGAGCTGGACAACTGGGAGAATGGTAATTCTAATGACTTTAGTTAGGATGCAGCTACAAATAGCCATGGCCGGGACACAGATGGGACTTATAATCATCAGTATATGGGCAGGGGACTTGAGCACCAGTACGACTCTGGCGAGACTATGCTTCCAGTTCAGTACACTCCAACCAATTTGGTGAAAGTAAGGGTGGATGATCTTATACCATGTTCTTCAAATCGGTTTGCTGTATTTGAAAGTGCATATATTAAAGAGGCTCATGATGTGGAAGAGGAGAAAATCCCTTGACATAATTTCAACAAGAGTGATTTTTTCTGTTCTGCCATGCAGTGATACTGCCCCTGAACTGACTGTTGGGCAACTGGATGGTGGTGAGGCTGACTTGGAGAAAACCAACACTGTTGACTTGGTACAGTCGGATAAGGAGGTACCAAGTCAAAAGAACAACATGAGTTCTAAAATGAAGTAGGGGAAAAAAGATTACTCCTTGTTTCCCCCACCTATGGAGACCCGCTCTGCAAAGAAGTTACCGGTGTCACGACCCAATGCAGTGAAAGAGGACCCTCGGGTTTTAATTAATGGAAACATAAATGAAATGGGAATTTCTACTGGGAAGGTATGTCCAGAAAGGAACCTATCCTATGTTCCGAGGAAGACATGGTAGAAGAATTTATGTATGTTGACATTCCACAGGAGGAGGTTGATATGATGGGAAGGGATGTAAGAGTGCAGGTCAACGACGAGCAAGCAAAGTGGATTGACAAACAAGATTTGATTTTAATGAGAGGCATCAATGAAAGGAAAATCAGAAAGAAGAATATATCCGCACGTGGGATGAAATGGAGAACCGATTGGAAGAGGTTGTTCGAGAAGATCCTGAGGCTAAGGTATGGCTAATGTATTGGAATCTCTACAGGGAAGAAAATGACAATATGCTAAAGCTTTGTTTTGGTAACATTTATTTTTCTTATGAGGCTTCGCCCACAGTCTGATTTGGGAAGTGCGGTCTGGACATCCTTGTTGGGCTAGAGCACTCTGCCATACCCTTTGTAGGACATTTGGGATATGACTGTTTTGGAGGGATGGCATCATCGGGAGGGACCATGTTTACTTGGGATCGCTGAGTGTCCCGCATGGGGAGGGTGGATGTTGTTGTTGTGTATATGAGGTAGTTCCTGTCTCTTTCTGATTTTGGTTCGGGGTTGTTTGGGTGTTTTGCTGGATCCTTTGGTTTCACACTTTCTTCAACAAAAGTGTTTTATTCAATAATAAAAAATAATAATTTTCAGTCATTCAGTCAATCTATGTTATCCTTGATCTACATCCCAATATATATTCATAGGGGAATTTTGTATTCTCTTAACAATGTTTCATACTATGCTTATGAATTTAACAAATCATATCCCCTGTGAGTTTCATAACCAAAAGTCCAGAAAGGCCCGTTTTCATACACCAGTTCCCATTTAAGTCTATCTCAATGTGTTGTTTTCAGATTTTACACCTAAATAAATTTGTACCAGAGCCAACACCACTTGTTCGTTTCTAGATTAGGATATATATTATTGATTAACCACTTAATATATACTCACCAAAATTTAGTGATGTTTTTATTATTCTTACTCTTATCCTTAAGGATTTCACTAGGTTTTTCTAATACTAATCCAAAATATAACTATAACTATCCTCTTATACAAATAATAACAACCCTGCTCTTTATTATAGACATAAACGTGATTTATTACATAAACATGCACTTAATACAACATACAAGATATATAGTACTAGTTTATTTGGGTATTAGGAACATTACATAACAACATAAGTCAAAACAATATGACATCTATATTGAAAACTTTTTTTACATGACCACCACATTCCTTCATACTTAGTATTGAATGGGATAACCAGAGAAAATACATAAGAAATTGGTGAGCAATAAATACTAGTTAGGAAGTTAAAATGGAATAAAATGAAGAAACCAATACATGTTAGGAAATAGGAATATCAATAGTGCATATGAGAAAATTGAACATAAAGGCATAATATATCATGATTATCATAACATGGATAAGTGGAAACAATATTTAATAAGATATTATCATGATCCTAGGATCATTGCACATGGAGAAGGAGTAAAACGGCATTGAACTTGAATTAGAATTAATAAAACCCCATTTCACTTGTATTATCATGAGTAAACACTCAATTCACATGGAGTATCATGATAATATTATTTACCCAATGCATTGGAGAACCATTAGGGATAACCATTATTAATCAGTTAATTTCATGCATAAGTGTACCAAATGGATCAAATAACATTGAATCATTCATCATCATAATTTATTCCATAGTAAATAAATGTGTAATTAATACATGAAATTATATAATCAATATGTATATGTGAATAATGTTAAATATCCTTGGTAGATAAATGGGTATTTCATTCACTACATGATGACTTGGCATGGAAAAACACGATGCTACTTATGTATCATAACAACGTGAATTAAAATACAAAAAAACTGTTGATGATATGGAAATGGGTATCTCATCATATTTACACTAAATAGTAAGTAAGGGGTTCATATAGTTAATTTTTTCAAGACAGGGAATTTTGAAATAAAAGGCATAACATAATAATGAAACTTGAAAAAATAGGAGAAATGGAAAAAGACTTATGAAATTTCGACATAAT
This sequence comes from Viscum album, assembly GCA_963277665.1. NCBI lineage: Eukaryota > Viridiplantae > Streptophyta > Magnoliopsida > Santalales > Viscaceae > Viscum > Viscum album. Next base: position 1,179,516,320 of record OY728139.1, read on the forward strand.
GACAGGTGTACATGGGAAGGATTAATGAGAGAGAGAGGTATCTAATCATTCAAATAAAAAGAGGTTAGTGTGGGGGAGGTTCCGAATCATACCCCATCAATTTTAATTGAAAATAAAAGGGTATATTAACATAATGAAATTTTGACAAAAATGAGAAAGAATAAATCCCTTACAAGGAAGTGTGATCCCAATGGATTTAGAGAGGCTTGAGAGAGGATTATAGAGACCATATGGCACCTTGGGAGGATTCTAGAGAGAGGATGTCAGAGTTTTGTTGATCTTCAATGGTTTTGTGTGAAGATTAATTGGATATTGAGTGATTTTATATATGAAATGAGTGGAAATCTGTTATTATTTAGGTTTTGGACACCACACATTAAACTAATCAATACCAAAAACCTCCATATGGTTTTCCTATGAAAATTTTCAAAGTGGAGTGGGAAATTTTTTTTATAAGACCAATGACCGAAATTTTTAAAATATTAGTCTCGCTTATATGAAGCTGAGTCACAATCTCAAAGAAATCATTTTGTGAGGATAAAATATTTAATAATTTTTTGAGGTCCCACTAAGGTATATTAAAAATAATAAAAAAATAAAAAATCCCATTATTTTAAAAATAAAACAAATATTGCCCTAAAATAATTTTTATAGTATTTTATTACATCACTGTTAAGTCATTATGATGTCTTAAATCACATTATACCAAGAAATATAGGAGACATGAGAGCCTGCTCATGAGGAAATAAAATAAAATAAGAGTACAGTACAAGGTATCATAGAGTCACTCTACAAAGACGAGAATAAACCTCACCACAATAATTCACCTGAACAAGATGATCACAGTAATCAGGTGACACAAAAGACCAAAATGAGGTGACTTCATTAATTGCCCATTTCACAAGATCATCTTCCACATGATTGGATTCATGATAAACGTGAATGACTTTAATGATGAGTGATCCAAGAAGCCGAACACAATCAATCCAGACTGAGAGAATCTTCTATGGCACATTCCTCGAGCACTCTTTCAAAATTTGAACTGCAACAAACGAGTTTGACTCTACCCATAATTAATTCCCACAAAAATGGACATCATACCTGATCGCTGTTATTATAGCCCATAGCTCAGCATCAATGGCATATCCATTTCCAATAATATGAAAAAAATCCTTTGACAAACCCCTGAGAAGTACGAAAAACACCACCACATCCAGAGGGCCCTGGAGGACCAGAGGCAGCCCCATCAACATTGACTTTAATCCACCATGGAGGAGGAGGAATCTAGAGGATGTATTTCACGATAAGTGGCTTCTTCATCCTGCCAGTAATACCAAGAGATCTCAAAAAAACCAGGTCAGAAACATCCTTTCTCATACAACCTGCTTGGATGTTAGAAGCCATGAAAATAGCATGATGCATCATTAACACACCATTGTGAAACTATGGCTGGAAATTGTTGAACAGTAAGTCATTTATGGAATTCATAATAAAGTTAATAACAGCCAAAATTGCAGCCAAAAGAAGAGCATGAACTTGCTCACTAAAATTGGCCTTTCCAACGGCCTGAATTAATTTATCAACCGAGTTAAAATGAAGGAGGAACTGAAAAATCTGCTACATGTAACAGCATAATTTGCGAGAAAAAATGCAAGAGAAGAAAACATGGGAGATGGATTCATCTGCTGCCAAGCAGACATGGTAGATCAGGGCGAGATAGTGCCCAGTTCGCTGTAGCAAGAACTGTAATGGAAACCTGTTTTTCCAAATTTTCCATATGAGCAGTGACCACACAAGATGGATAAAGGGCTTTATGAAATCCATAACCCATCTAGGGGGTGACTCAATGTACCAAAACGAGCCTTATAGCATTCCTTTGTGCTGAAAATTCCATTTAGATCTGGAGAACAAACCAGAACATCAATGTTAGTGAAGCAATATTGCGTGACTTCCACTCTGATGGGACTGGGCAGAATTTTAGTAATGACCGGATCTGCACCAAGATCAGAAATCAATTTATTCTTAAGAGATGGTGGAATGCTGATGTCGTCACAAATGGGCCATGAAAACCAAGAGGTGGTCCAGCAATTTAGGTTGGACTACTTGCAGACCAACCATTTCGATCGATCCATCAGATAAGAATAGGCCTGCTTAATAGCAGACTAGACAGAGGATCTCATATAGTTGGCATATCAATTCTGCAATTTTTCAATAAATCTAATTTCCAAAAACTCCATGGATGGATGAGGATTTGAAAAAAGCATCAAGAAAAACTCTTCAATTAGAGTGTCTTTGAAGATCCGAATTTCTTTAATGCCCAGTCCTCCTATTTGAACTAGCTTAATGTAGTCTTTCCAGGCAACTGTGACCAGTTTCTTCTCATGAATTGAGCCAGTCCAAAAAATGATTCTAATTTTTCAACTTAATTCTTTAATCATCAATCTTGGCCACTTGTATAGAGAAAAGGAATGGACAAAAATTTAAGTAATCAATGAGTTAACTAGACAGATTCTCCTAGCTTGGGACATATTTTTCACTTTCCATCCTGATAATTGATTAGTGATTCGGAGCTCAATATTTTCTAAGTGACATCTTTTAAACCTGCCCCAAAAATAGGTACACAAAGATATATGAAAGGGAGAGAGCCCCTTTTAACTCCCACCTTCATCGCAGTTCTTTTTTCCTTTAAAGTGTTAATTCCATCTCCAAAAAACACATAGGACTTTCTCCAATTAATTACCTGGCCGACATCCTCTTCATAGTGAGAGAAAATTTCTCTAATACAAGAGATGGTGGCATCAATTTCCTTCCCAAATAGAATAATATCATCAGCATAAAATAAATTTGATGGTGCACTCAACTCCCTTCTGATTCTCATTGGTTGATACCTTCCAAAATTTCCAAGATCTATAAGGCACCAGCTTAGATAGTCTTTAGTAATAGCAAACAACATACCCGAAAGGTGATCACCCTACCTGACACCTCTAGAGCATTGAAAAAATCCTCTAGGAGATCCATTAACCAAGATAGACAACCTTGCAATGGATAAAATGGATCCAATTAGATCAAGAAATCATTGTGAGAAGCCATGCATCTTTATAATAGTAAAAAGAAAACTCCATCTTATGGTGTCAAAATATTTTGAAATATCAATCTTAACAGCCATATTTCCATCCTTAACCTTACTTTTCATCGCATTTACACATTCAAAAGTAGTAAATATACATTCTTGGATGTTTCTCCTAGGTACGTACCAAAACTAATTCCATGAAATGATCCCTTTGGCAATTTCACCAAACCATTGAGCCATAATTCTGCTGATAACCTTGGTATTGTGATCTCGATGGAAACAGGTCTGAAGCCTTTAATGTCCAATGCATTTTACTTCATAGGGAATAAGGCAATAAAATTCAAATTCATCCCAAACGGCATGTAAGATGATATAAAAAATTCATTCACAGCATTTATAACATCTGTTTATACAATATCCCAATAAAACATAAAGAATTTATTAGTAAAGCCATATGGGCCTACAACACTATCAATGATCAGCGAGAAGAGGGAATCATGTATCTCCTTTGCACATGGGATATCAATAAGCCTATTATTTTGATTATCTTCAATAGAGGGGTCAAAACATTTAATAATTTTATCAGAATTTTCATTTTCAACATATGAGTACAGCTTTGCAAAGTAATATGTGACAGCCTCAACAATACCATTCTATGAATCAAAGAGCTTCCAATAAATTCTATGAGCATTAAGACTCCTCCTGGCCTTTTTTTATTTTCTAATGCGGTGAATGAATTTAGTGTTCCTGTCTCCTTCCATCAGTCATCTAACATTGGATTGATTCTGAGATAGATTATCCTTAAAGTCAAGCAGTTTTTCCTGTTTTAAAGAAACCTATATTTCCTATGGGGAGGGAACCTCCTGGGAAAGACCAGAATCTTGATGTTTGACAGGGTAATTTCAGCCTCTTTAATATCACTATCAATAGAGGAGAAGGACACCTTTTTCAATTTCTTTAGCCTGGCCTTAACAAGTTTCAGTTTGAAACCTAAAATGTGCAATGAGAAGCCCAAGTAACTAGTTTTCCAAGCATCCAAGTCAATCTCTCTGCATCCAGGTATAACAAGAAAAGCATTATTGAAATTTAAAGGCAAAGGGCATGACATGACTTTATTAGAAAATATCTCTCAAGAAGAATAGTATTGTGGTCAGAATGAAAATGTGGTAGAGTTCTCCCAGCCACATCAATTGGCCTATTCCTATCATCCAGATGAATGATGCATCTGTCCAGCCTGCTTTCCTGCCTCCCATTAATAGTGTCCCTTCTCCACGTTTAATTAGTACCAGAAATTGGAACCTCAACAAGGCTACATTTGTCAATGCAAGCTAAAAAATCCGAGGCTGAAGCCTGATAGAAGTGCTCCCCAGTTTCTTACTCAATCCTTAGAACAGTGTTAAAATCACCAAGAAGAACCCAATTGCTCTTCATGCTCCCAAATATCTTAGCTAAGCTTTTCCACAACACTCATATTCTTGTGTAAATAATGAATGTATAAACAAACATCACCACATTGGATACATTATTACTGTGACATGAGAGAGTTATAGACTGCAAATCGGTCAAAATGGAATTAACCACAACAGTATCATGTTTCAGTACCACAGATATTTATAATTTCTAGTAAATTGATTGCTTGAAACTCGAGAATATCCCATGGACACCCATTTAAAGGAACTCCAATTCTCAAACATCATCCTTGGTTCAGAAATACCAACAAGAACCAGCCTATTGGTCATAATAAGATGTCTAAGGGATCTAACCATGGGAGGACTCCCATTCCCTTGACAATTCTAGAATAGAATCCTCATTTTTTTTATCTGAGCCTAGTGTTAGGCCCATCATAAGTATGTTTGGCATCTTCGTCAGGAGGCAGGAGGCCAATAACATCAGCACCATGTGAAACTTGATCATCAACTTCAGTTCCACTATCCTCCCCCACCGAGTTAAGCATGGAGAATCATTTGACTGAAGCAGCTGGAACAGTCAGCATGCTAGCAGGTAAAACTCTTGTTGCAGCCTTAGATGAATGAACGTGTGAGAATTCTCCCAAATCAGCAGGACTAGAATCATGCTCCACAACATTTTCAGGGTCAATTACAGGGCCCAATTCATGGTCTTGGACCAAATGGACCACTCCAAGACTTGAAGCAAGACCCTGAGTCACATGGTAATTAGGTTCTGTAACCAGTATTTCAACAGTTACAGCAGCAGTAGGAACAATGTTCAAAGTAGCAGCCCGATCTTCTTCCTGTTTCTGTGTGCCATCCACAGGCTCAACATTTTCAGCGGTCACAACTACATCCTTTCTTTCTGTTATTACTTAAACAGTATCAATCTAGATAGGGACCATGCCAGAGGTATCAGGAATGTCTTCATTCTAAGGTTGTGTACCATCAATAGTTTCTGAGCTAATAAACACAACAGCAGCATTAGAATCAACAACACAGAGAGCATTTTCTGCAACTTGACCCCTATCATTACCTTTCGAGCCCTCCCCATTCAAAGGTTCTCCAGCAAGGGATTCTCGACCAAAATGAATATCAGACACCAGGAAACCTGTATCATCCTTAGATCTATTCATCACTCCATTATCATCAACTTCCATACATTGATTCTTACTTATAAGGTATCCATCATCCACCATCTCCCTATGTGGAATATTGATATCTCCCTTATCAGCAATGGGTTTACTACAATTCTTCAATGCCATAGCCATGTTTTTGTTGTTCCTACAATTTTCAGCCTCATGCCCTCAACCATTGTAGAGATTACGGGTTTTATTTCGATTGCATTCAGAGAGAATATGAACAAAGAAGTGGAAATTTAGACAGAATTTGGGTTTTCTCTCATATATAATACCAAGGTTGAGGATATCATCTTTGGTAGTTAATACCACTTCCTCAACATGAGTGGCAACCATATCAACTTCAACTATAATTCTCGCATAATGTCCAAACATAGGATTCTCATTCTGTTTATCAAATTGGAATGGGTTTCCAACCGATGAGGCAATGTCCCAAAGTATTTGAGGATGTCAATAGAGCCAATTTAGATTACACACACGAATCCGGATTTGTGAAAAAGTATTCTTCACAGAACATGGATCGAAATTCTGGTCCCATTCATGAATTCGAAGAAATCCTGACTTGAGAGGGACTGAGCCAAGACATCAGGCACGACGCCTGAGCTCATTTGATAGAAATATAAAATGGTAGAAACCACGACACGGTAAAGCTCATCTTGGGCATTGTAAAAAGGGAATATCAGTGACACTACCTCATTTGTGAGCTCCGAATAATGGGATTTTTATAGATAAATTCTAGTTGATGATGTCATATTTTCCTTTTTCCATGTTAATTCTATTTTGTAAAGCAATATATTTATACTAATCATGAGATCACTGTTCAATTGCTATATTAGAAAAAGTAACAATTCTTAATGGTATTTTAAAATCCAAAAACATAAAACCAAGGAAGTGAATATGTTTTTTAGAGATTTTATACATAATATGAAATTTTAGAGTAATTTTCATTAATAAATGTTTGATTCATTACAACAACTAATAATGATATGTCATGTATCACAAAAACAAGAAAAAATATAAAATCCATTAGGCATAATATGTTTCAAAAAACAAAAAAAGGAAATCAAGGACAATCCCAAGCATCCCGAGATCCGTTTCGGTCACCTTCGATCAAGAAACAACCTAAATAGTAATAAATCAAGTGTTTGAATCCAAATGATTCCCTTTACCAACCTCTTCATTTATAAAATCTACCTCGGGAACCAAAATACAGCCATATAGGGTATGAGATAAATCTTATTGGGACACCACAAATGGTGATTATACCATCCAAACCATGTGATGGAATATTATAGTGTGAATATATTCAAATATAAAGTAAATTAGTAAAATGAAACTGAATACCAAAGTACCTATATCATCCCTCAGTAGGTGTCAGAACATGTATCCAATCCTTTATTTAATCATTACCAATTTATAATTATGTCACATGTTAACAATAGTGAAGGTTCCAAGATGTAACAAGGGATCCTGTAATGATATATAATAATTATGTTCCTAGGTTATTACCAAGGGATCACATACCTAAAGGGTTACAAAATAAAGAGATTTTGTATCCTGGATAATGGTTAACAGTATTATCCAAGAAGCAGTGTCCAAGGTATTCCAATATAAGATGGATACCATGTATAAGGAGTTCATAGAAGTTAATACATGGATATATAGTGATTGATCCCGATGGGATTTAACCATGGCACATTGTTGTCAATTAGGGTTCCAAGGAGTGTGTCCATGGAATCATATAGAAGTACAAGGTGGATCTTACGGTGTCATACCATGAATCCAATGTTCAGAAAAGATTGGGTTCTAGGTGGGAATCATCCTAATAAAGACGTATCATTAATTTCAAAATGGGGTCCTCAAGTGCTCCAGAATTACCTTAGGAATCAAGTCTTTTTTAATTTATAAGGTTCAAGACATTACATTTCACTAGTGTGACAAGTCTAATTTAGCATGAAACAATTTATTCAAGCCCTAATTAATCAATAAGTAATTTTTGTTAAAACCTTTCATCTCATTAGTGTGAGAGTTCCATGTAGCATGCAACCATTTATTCAATATATAATTACTCAATAAGTCCATTTGTTACAATCCTTTCTTTTCATTACTGTGAAATATTCAAGTAGCACAAAACCATACATTTAATCCATTTAAGGCATATTAAAAAATAAAGGTTTTATCTTCTACCTTCCATTAACATGGTTAGGGGTTCTTGGGACATAAAACATATTATTAATTTGTAATTAATAAGGCTAGTTCATATACTTAGTATTATTTACCATTTCAATTTCACATCAATAGAAGAAAATACCTTAGGTCGGTCAAGTTGTGATCTTACATGGTACTTTCCATTATGAAATTCAAAATATAAATCATGTGGTTTAGTATAGAAAGTATTACCCATATGATGGTAAATCCAAGGCACACCTGAATGGTGACTCAAACACGTCAAAACACTAAAATGAAAATTCCGGAATAACATCCTAATAGGTATGGATGGAGTTGTGGAATAATCACTAAAAAATAATCACATATATGGAAATACCATATACATTCCATTATAATGTTTATAATCATGAAATTGAAATTCAATAAACAACGCCCTATGGAGTTGGTGGGACCCAGATGACTATTATACACTCAACGAGATTGAGGGATGAGTTATAGATGACATAACATAGAAAATTAAGACCCCACACTCCTTTTATTACCATTTGATTTGCCTTGGATAAGAGTAGGTATGAGAAAAATGGAAAAATTATCACACCTCGATAACTAGGTCGAGAGTAATAGAGAAAAATAATGGCTCAAACACACTCGTGTACATAACGTTGCACGTACGATGTGTTATCATAAGATTGATCAGACGCTAGATGAAGGAGATCTATTCTTACCTATCATAATTCCCCAATAATCTACAAAATTAGTGGAATGGAGGATAATCCAGCTAGACATCAGACCATGGAAGAATTATGGTACAATTAGATCAATAAGGAAAAAAATGGTGAAATGACCCAAAATTTAACCTATGCAATGGTTGTGCACTCAGTTTCAAAAACCATGTGCAAACCATGCATGGGTACCTGGGAAAAGAGGGAAACTGCATAGCTAGGCCGCATGGTTAGTGAAACTATATTCCAAACTTGTGGAATGGATTTTCCTGAAAATGCATACCATCCACGTGGTCCGATCTTTCCATGTGCCTATCCACATTGATTTCTCTAATAGTGAGAAAAGGCCTATTTTCCCCAAGAATATCTGTTTCATGCTTAGAATAAGCCCTAAACACCCCTAATATGTTTGAAAAATCATTAAAAATCCATGTTAAATCCAAAATAACAAATTATAATGAAATTTGATGGATTCATAAATGAGTGAAAACTGAGTTCTTACATAGATGATAGAATCCAGTGATGTTAAATATAAGTTATGATCATTTGCAATGAATCTAGAATGGATAATATTTTCCATATAAGATTTAACAATAAATTTATTTTAATTTCCAACCCAAACAAGGAACTTTCATAATTCCATGACTATTGGAAAAGACCACATGTCAATAAGAGAGTTTATGTATCATATTCTCCTATCAATCATATATGGAAAGCTAACATAAGATGAAATCTAAACCCTTTGAGTTGATCATGAATGGGGAGTCTATTTTTCTATATCCTATATAGAATATTAGTCCTCTATGGACGAATTAATTGTGACTTGAAATTCAAAATCCATGATAGTGGTAGGTTGGATCACCAAAATTCCAATTTATAATAACATTTGGCATTAATGTTCCCATTCCTATTTTGTTTCCATATAATGGCATCAAAATCAATGAATGTGTTTTTATGAATTTCCCTATTAACATCAAAAGGAACTGATCTATCATAAGTGGGATGTTGTGAAAATAAATCAGTAATGTACATGTTTTTTCCTCATATGGGACACTGATAATGTTTTTCATTAGGTTATCAATCCATAATGATGACTAGTATTTAAGATTATATCTCCTTCTTACCATACATTTTGTATCGTAAATGATGCTATTAAATGGGTTCTTGTAAAATCCATAACAGAGGAATCATGGTATCACTTATTGAAATTTAGCAATATCCAATTGAACACATTCAATAAGAAATCATAGGGAATCACTATAAATAAAATTACATGTGAATTCCCCAAAACTTCCATCACTAAATATCATGTGATATTTGATACCAAGGTTTTCCAAATCAATGGTCTTAGTACAATCCTGTAAATAAATAGTTACCAATATCCTTTCATAGACCAGTCCAATATATATAAAATACATTTCCATTCCATGAGGTTCTATGATAAGACCACTTTGAGATCTATAAATAGAAAACAAGTAAACAACCATTGATGTGACCATATAATTGACAAGACGCACCCATTTATCCCAATAAATCGAATTTTCTTTCATCATATGATTGGATTAATAATGACAGAGTAAATGCCTTATAAATATTGTATCTTCAACATTCCCCAACATAATTGGACTCCAAGGTAATTGAAATGAATGTATCCCCAATTAACCCCAAGGATTTTAGATTTCCTAATTTTCATTCCAACCATTATACCATCACCAAATACAATGGAGGATATATCCAATCTTATTTCATGCCCATAAAATTCTTTATAATTTTAAAAATAGTCCTTAACAGATGATATGTTTTTTTCAAAGATCGGGTAAGAAAAATAATTTAATCAGCCTAAAACATGTCTAACGGATGAATATAAATTTTTACTAAATTTGATTTGTTTATAAACGGAAATATGGGAAACTACATTGACACATCTGGTCAAATAGTCTTCAGTGATGGAAAATAGATGTCTTGAGAGTGGATCACATTCACTCACACCTCTATTTCATGGAAAAAATAGTATGGGTTCTCCATTGATAAGAATGGACAACCATGACGAGCTAATAATGGTATTAATATGATTTAAGAAAGAAAAATTGAGAATACATATATTCTATGTACTACAAAAACAAATCTCAATTTTTATGTATAGATAGACTTTGATAAGCCACTTTTGAATAAAAAAATTCTTCCTCTATTTTATTCCTCATTAAATTTAATCTCTTTGAAGCTGTCAAGAGATAGTTATGAATGTGTCTCCAACGAACAAATAAAAATTGGTTTATAGTGATAAATTCTATAACCATTCAAAAAATCATGTTTATAATGATCATATTAATTTTTTTTAATCATGTTCCTAAGGGAAACTGGCATAAAGAATTTAAAAGTAAGATTATTCTCCATTATTGGTACCAAAGAAAGAAATCTCAAGGTTATCCCATAAAAATGGAGGATTGATTGAATAATTAATTTATTTTTTGAGCTATGCCACCCTACAGGATATCCTAAAAACCATATATTGTTTTTAGTAAATCCACATTGGGTAGGAGAACACTCCATATTAATAATAATTAAATATGCTTGAATTTCAGTTTTGAGTGTAGCCATGGTATGATCTCGATTACGATGCTCCTCAATACATGGATTTATGTTTTAAACCATTTTTTGTGTTGACACACCAATTTTCAGAGTAATGTACATTGAATATTCTACAAATTCTATAGATCTTTCATTTTTATATATGTATTGGTATCCATTTATACTAGTTTCATTCTAACATGGTCTAACTATTTTGGCTTTATGCAACATATGAAAAATATTTGAGTTCATATCACTATATTTTATCCATCCAACATTAAATTTATCTTTTACCATCATTTTCATGATCATCATGTGATCATCCATCTAGAAATGAGTCTGTATATCTTCTATAGATGGAGTATTTTGATGATGAATCTCTCTTTTTCTCCAATAAATACATTCTATAGTAGCCTTAATTCCCAATTCCAAATTTTAAGATGATTTTATGTTCCATTATTTATGAAAATCCATGATATATTTTAATTTCGCATCCAACTATTGGAATGGAATTTCAAGGGGTTAAATATCCAAATCCTCAAACATAACATCCCTACAACCTTGATTAAGGATCCTTCCATTGCTAGACAAAAATGTAACAGGACATCACCATGTCATGTGTGTGGAGATTTCAACAATAATAGTATTGTGATAAGGGTGATTCTTGGGAAGGTTGAATGATGGGACCGCATGTGAATCACTCCTTTAATCCATGTGAAACAAATATAAGTAAAATTTACTTGATTATCTTCAAATATAGGTATATATACTCTATGTGAAGTTAGATCAATCAACTAGGACCCAAAAATATTACATTTATCAATACAATAAGATATCTCCATATATAATACATTGTTAAATTTATATCCTCTATTTTTTCTATTTTCATAACATTGTAGAAATCTCCAAGAGTCAACCATTTTTTATCACTATTTTTAAATGTTTCCTCAATTTCATTATATAATTCACATATCCTTATATTATTTGAGTATTTTCAAAAAAACAAGATTGATAGATCAAAACCATGTATGATGCAAGATATTATAACACTCTTATGATTTTTTCTATATTATTTGATGTCAATAATTTCATTCATTATAACCCAAAGTTTATCCATACTAGAGTCATGAAAATATTGATTAAAATTAATATCCAAGAGAGTCCCACTTAAGACCTCGCTAGTTATCAAATAGTATCATTGGTTTAGAAATTCAAACTAGTTTGGGTTTTTATGATAAAATAAATTGTCCAAGGGTTTTGTTCATTTGGGGTTTTCCAAGAACCTAATAATTCCAATATAATATCATCATTGTTTAATGATTTTACCCCATGTTTTGGGGAATCATTATTCATCCATATCAACCTAGACTCTACCACTTATCCCTTTAAAATTATTATATATTCCAAATTAGTTTTTTTCCATTAAAGAATAAATTCTATATATAGTTAATAGAAATTTCTACACATTGTATTCAGTTGGGGTAATCATAGTCTGTTAAATTATTTATGTGTCATCATTTTCATTAGAACAAAAGACACCACACAAGGGTGTGAACATATTCATAGATTTTACATGTTAATTTGGATTTACATGGATATCATATTCTTGTAAACCTTAGAGGTAGGTACCTTTGAGAACCCCCACCCCCCTAAATTTCACTCTTTTCAATGTGGTGTGACTGATGATTGGAATTCTTTTCAGATAGTATTGGGTATTGTCATTTATTCAAATCATCATATCGAGTCACAAATAAATCTTTATCAAATGATTTATATTGTAAGAATGTCTCAAGAATAATAATAAGGACTCATTAGAGTGATAAAATCATTTAAAAGTTTGTTAGTCGTGTTGTGTAGAACCATTAATCTATGTTCCAAGACCTCCAATGGATTCTCCTCCTAAGAGAGTTCATGTTATAATTTCACCACCTATAGATTTAGTACTTGTGAGGGATTAGGTATGTTCTTCCAATAAGATATGCATGGAAGAAGTCATGATTTTGAGCTAGATTTGTTAAATGTGCAAGATGATATGCCACTTCTCCTATGTAGTAAAGGATTTAAATGGGGCCAAATTACCTAGGGCTATGATTCCCTTTGATTCAAAATATCATGAATATCTTCCATAAAAATATCTGACTGTAATTTTCTCCCAAACATAAAACTCCAATTGCCATTTATGATTTTTATCATAGATCTTTTCTAATATTAAGAATCATTTATTTTGTATTATATGGAATGAACCATTTCTATCATCTCTTGCATAGGATTAATCCCTTGATTTTTTCTCTCAAAAAATTTATCACAAAAAGTATGAGTTGTACATTTCTTTACATATATAGCATCATATTGTACTATTTGAATACTTATATAGATTTGTTTTGATTTAGGAGAACCAAACTAATGTATGGTATTGATAAAATCCAACATTAAATTACATTGAGCATGTTATCAGTATTCCCTCAAGAGTCTAGATACTTATTTCAGAGTGTCCATAAGTTTGGGTGTGATGGGTGATACTGAAATTCAATTTAGTATTTAGAGCATGTGAGACAATTCTCCAAAATTTATATGTGAACCATGGATCACGATCAGAAACATTATATAATATAACCATAAAGAACCTCACCACTTCCTTTACCTATATCTTGCAATATTGTTCAAGAGATAAATCTTCCAGAATAGTGATGAAATGAGTAGTCTGGGTTATACGATCCCCTATAACCCATATCACATTGTTTCCATGGGATACCAATTGGATACCTGTGATAATGTCTCTAATAAATTTGTTCCCACATTCATTTGGGTATTTGCAGTGGTTTATATACCACTTTATCTTGTTGTTTCTCTACCTTCACATGTTGACATACCAAGAACCTTATAGTGTAGTCAAAAATCTCCTTTTTCATATTATCCCACCAATAATTATAATAAAGATACTTATACATTTTAGTTATACCATGTAGAATAGAGAATGTAGAGTTATGAGATTCATCTGTCATCTCCTTCTTTATCTACAAGATAGCTGATAAACATTTCTGGAAAAAAATTAGTACACCATCATTATCAATATTGAACACAGGAAACATTGCATTCTTTACAACCTATATCTTCCTTCATAACAAAGTATCTTATCGTTGAGAGTCCATGATTTCTCTAGTAAATACGGTTTAGAAATAATTTTGGATATGGTGGATGATTTACCTTCCATTACAAATCCTCTATCCATTTTTACTAGTCTATTGATCAATGGATCTCATTGAATACCCATCATTTCCTGCAAAACATGGTCTTTATTTCTTAATTCATCAGTGATATTGGTTTCTCTTCTGGGGTTATAATGAATTGAATATTTTTAGACATTAAAGAGTTATAGCCATTAAATTTGACTTGTGTTTAAATACTTCTCCATGAAGATATACACATAACATATATAGGATGTCTATATATCCAATTTCACTTCATAAATATAGTGCCTCAAAATTTTCAGAGAAAAAATAACTAAAGATAACTCCATGCCATGTGTAGTATCATTCTTCTTGTGAGGATTTAATTATCAAGACTCATAATCAATAACCTTATAATTTTCATGAATATGATCCCACAAAAAATAAGATATGCATATCTATAAATAATTAATACTTCTTCGATATATGGTAGAGTTTACACAGGTCTAGTAACCAATAAATTATTTAGTTCTTGGAATCATTCTTCGCACATCTATGAGTATACAAAAATACCACCTTTTAAATTAATGTGGTTATTTGGTTATAAAGTATTGAAATGTTTTTCAGAAACCTCATATTGAATAGTACACATACAATGAAACTATAATCATAGATACTTTTGAATGAATAGTCCATTAATCTATAAAATTTATCATCTTAGCGTTAACTGGTATTCCTCTATTCGTTACAATGTTCTCGAAAATGTATGTTATTTTAACCTTAATTCACAATTTTTTAATGTTCAAAATTGATTTTCATTTCATGGAGATCAGAATATATACATTTGATGATCCATATAACACTCAAATTTTTTTTACTATATTATAATTTCATCAATAAAAAATCCCAGGAATTAGTGAACGTATTTCAGAAAAACATTATTCTTAATAATCATAAATTTAGAAGGAGGGTAATTCAAGGCAAAGGGAATAAAACATCTTAATTTCCGTATATTGTTCAGAAGCACGATTTTATAATTTCATCATTCATCACCTACAATTGATGATACCTAGAATACATGTTAGTCTTGGGGGAAGAATTGTTCCCCACAAAGCTGTTCAAATAAATCATCAATACTTAAGAGAGGATACTGGTTCCTCTCTGTGATCTCATTAAGTAATATACAATCAATTGATAGCCACATTTGTCCACACTTATTCTTCTCAAATTTAATAGGATTTACCAATGGAGACACACAATGTCTGATAAATCCCTTCCCCATGTGATCTTCAAGATGATTATTTAATTCCTATAACTCCATGTTTTTAGTTCAATGTTGGGTCTTTGATATCATCTTGGATCCAGAAATGACTTTAATGGATAGATTTACCTCTCATTATGGGGGACATCTTGGTTACTCGTCATTAAGTATATTAATGTCTTCTTGAATGACATGGAAATATTCTATCATTTTAATTTCACGTATTTCTCTCTCTTTATAGATCATATATATAATGAAAGCTGTGAGTGTCACTTCTAGACAGTGATCAGACCATGATATCTCCCTGTTGAAAATTATTATCGTTTTTCCATTTAAGACTATTGAAATATCTTTTCATCTATATTTTATCATATCATTATAATTTGAGAGACATTATATCCCTAATAATGTTTTGAATTCCACCATGGTAATGAATACTTGATTTTTAATGTGATTGGACTCCCCAAAATTAATTACAGAGTTTATACACACTTATAAAGCTATGATAATTCCATCATGAGTCTTTAATGGTAACGATAATTCTACCAATTCATGGATTGATTATATATTACTTGGAAACATGATTCAAATAAAGGAATATATATAATTATAATGAGGAAGAAAAGTACTTGCAAGCATTATGAGAAAAACAATTTAACCATCCATTAAATCATTTGGGGGATCCACTTCATCCATGGTGATATTAATTCCAAACCATTATCCCTGATCCATTTATGAGGTTAATGGTGTTTCCCCTCCACTATAAACTTATTTATAAAAAGATTGGAATAGTTCCATAGAATCCCATAGATGATTCCTTGATATTCTTGATCGGCCTGCACTATCATCCCATGGAAATTAGTGTTAAGATGTTGAAGTCTCACCTCACCATGATTTTTTCAGTCTATATGGATAGATATTCCACATATGTATCACTTTAAACTCATGAGTAATCACAAACCTAAATGGATTTTTCCCAATCTTTTTGCAAGTGGGATGTTTCACTTTCTATCCTCATTTTCCATAATTAATGTTCCTCGCCGAGTTTTTCCCTATTTCTCATTTCATTTAACTTGAATTTTGTGACCCATATGTCTCAACAAAATAAAATTAAATGTTAAGATAACTATGTATTTTCACCACATATATTTCATTGTCTCAATATGATTTGTTTCTCTAAAGATGGGGTCACATTCTACCAAGGAATCTATCTACCTTTACCATAGGATCCATAACAAATCTGGATGTGTATCAAGAAATTATTATTGTGTACATCTAATATCTTCCCATAGATTCATTTTCCATATATTTCAGTTCAAGGAATTATTTCTTTTTTTTTCATTCACATCGCATGAGGGAAATATTTATGAAATATTTTTTCCCAAAACTCTTCTCACTCGATAGTATTGATGTCCCTTCTTGGATTATTGTTTCTAATATCTGTCTAACACTAATCACCTTATCCTATTAAGAAATATATATATTGGGTGAAATTAAATTTATATAGAAATTAGAGTACATAAAAAATATTTTCAATAGAGATTATATATTAGTTAGTAATCAATGGGGTAGTATATGCCCCGAATAAAGGTGGTAATTGACATACAAAGGACTGAATGAAAAGTATTTCCATTCATGGTGAATCTAATTTCTCGACATGATAAAAGTTATTGTACATAAATATAGATAGTTTGATCATAATCTTCATATGTTTTTCCATAATTTAATCCATCATAATTCCCTCAGTTCATCGCCCATGGAACTATTCATTTACATGATTCCTTATATTTCCCAATATTTTTATAAAAGATGAAAATCATCGTGACAAACGTGTTACACGTATAAATCTTATAATTCTAAATGTTTTTATGTTTAAAAAAATAATTCATAAATATATTATCAATATCCCATAATAATAATATCATTTTATATATCCTTCACAATATTTCAAAAAAACATGTGAATACCTAAAAATTACCCATGAGAGTGTCATATTAGGAGTGCAACAAGGTTTATTTTCATTCATTGGTTCCCATTATAATCTAGAAAATTGTGATATCTCAAGGTGTTAACCCTAGGTAAATCTATTATATAACTAGATCCACTTGATTGAATCCAACAATGGATTTCTTTTATCTGAAACCATATACATAATACTTCACCAAAATACTTGGATATTATTCTATATATATACATGTCCCTATGGTTCTTAATAATTTTTCCAAGTCCTAATTTTAAAAAATTACATGACAATAATTTGACACCAACTATGACATACCACCATTTTATTCATAAATTTTCATTATATAGTAAAAACAAAGGATCTTTTCATGTTTTGTGTCATGGAAAATGATGATAATACATGGAAACATAAAACATTCTTCTAAAACAACATGAAATACATATTAATGGTTTCAATATATTTTAATTTTACTATATCTCATATCATATTGAAAACATCACGGGATATGGTTGATCCTGAAGCACGATAAGGGAATTAATAAATATAGACATGCATATTTCCATTTTGGGACATATCAATATGAAAATGAGGGATAACAAGGTTTATCACCATGTTTTCATAAATTAACACTTCCAAAGTTATTCACCAAGTTATCGTAGAAAATGTCATCTCTATAGAATACAATTTTTACCCAATGAAGTTGATATATATATAGGTAGAATCTTTATATTTTTTAATTTCATGTTAGAATTGTAATAAATCATTTCATTAATAACCCAAGGGTAATAAATAATGGGTTTCTAATAAAAAATACCGGCATACAGAAGAGATTAAAGACATTATCGTTAAATTATTTTTAACCCATAAAATTAAATGTGGGTATGATATATATCAATAAATAAATCAAATCGTAATTTTTAAACATAGTTGAATGCCCAATGAAAATAAAAGAATTTTTTTTATTCAAATAAAAAATAAGAGATTATTATTCATGTAAAAGTGAAAAACCCGAGAAAAAATTTGGAAGTATGACTGGTATAAAACAGGGTTTTATAAATGATTAAAAGGATAGGTGATAATAAAATACCATTAAAAAAGACTATTATTATAGTAATGAGTTTATATTTAGTGAAATTATTAACTATATTTTCAAACTATAATACATTATCCATGAAAGGGGCTCTTGATTGGAAAATAGAAGTGAAAATTCCCCTTACCTTGAAGAGTTGTTGCTAAAACATGAGTATAGAACCTTGGGGGATTGAGGAAACCTTAGGGGGACTCCATAAGAGGAAAAATCACAGTAAAATTATATATTATTGATTTTAAGTGAAATAAAGTGGACAATGGGGTGGGATTTTTTTAAGTCGTTTAATTGTTTAATAATTTCCAAATACAGGTCTTGGAGAACTATGTTGTGTAAAATTGAAACTTGTTGGAAAATCCTTGTTCTTTTCTCATTGTATTTGAAATTTTAGTCATATTTTATGTTGTTATAATCCCCAAAATCAAAACATAATTTATAAATACATCCATTGTTACAGAAAATAAAATATTCCCTTGGTATTTGTTATAAAAATAAAACATTCCTTTTTATAATTTTGAAAGTCACTTGTAGTTTTCAATGTTGATAAAATATGTTAAAAATGTTAACATTAATAAAATAAAATTATTTAGGTCTTGTATTACTTTTAATTAATTATTAAATCACTATGATAAAAATTTTATATCATAAAATTTACATAAACCCAAATAATATATATTATACTATTCATAAAAAATAAATTATTTTAGAAAATATTCATAAATTATCCATAACCTAATTTTGACATGCTGATTTAAAAATTGATGTTTATTATATTATAAAAATTATCTAAATATTATAATTGAAAATTTTATATTTAAAAAACATTATATACTTCAAAATACCATTTTTTAATGCACAATAAAACTTATTATGGTTTAAAACATATCATTTTCCTTTGTACAATTATTTTATCATTTTTTATTTAAAAAAATTGTTTAAAAATAATACTTATTTAAAAAATACTATGTATAATACCTTGATTTATTACCAAAATATTATATATTTTATAAGAAAAATAAAATTATGTGTTATTTGTGTCCATAAATCAAACCATCAAATTCATCCCCATGAAACATGTATTATATTATATAAAATAATTCATCAGATAAATTGATGGAAAATAATCATTAATAAAAATGAATTTAAATTTTTTTGGACATGTAACCCCTAATTATTGACACACACTCTATAAGGGTAAAGTGTGTGATTATGGTAGTTTTTTGGGTTGGCTCAGCAAACATAGACAAAGTGGTAATCATTACTAACATGAAATTATCATCTATTAAATTTTATTCACACTTCACATGTTGAATCTTAGCTTGGTATTGGTCAAGGAAAAAACCCCGTGATGATACCTCCCTCCAATGATATAAAAAATGGGCTAGAAATGGAACAACTCTATTGGTAGAGCCCATCTATTCTTCTTTTTTTATCAATTATACATTGTCATTTGTACTTATAAACACTAATTATAACGCAAAAAGTTTAAGGAAAGGGTATATATGACAATCTTAATAATAACCAGCATTCATATTTGACCAGTTTTTATATATCGACCGATTACCAACAACCACATTTTTCTTTATAAACTAAAAATAACAATTAATTATTTCACTAAAATTTTAGTACAGATTTATCCCTTGTGTTATATTATCATTTTAATAAGATGGTGATTTGTATACTACTATGTTGTTTCATTTCAATAGAATTTATAGGTATTATGATTATTATAGTGTATTGGGGTTATACATACTTTCATATTTAACTTAATCTGTTTTATATTTTTGTAGCCACTTTTAATGTTTTTAAATTTAATTGGTTTCATAAATTAATAATATAATGAAAAGTTTTAATGAGTTTTTTTTATTATCATTATTTTGTATGTTTATGATATTATATAATATGTAATAATCATTTATTCAAGAAAAAATTAACTTTTAAAAAGTATTGGTTTTTACAATAATGGTAAATATCTATATAGAATGATTGATTAATCTAATTTTATAATCTGTTCATTGGGGATGAAAATAGTGTTACTCATTTGCATAGGGAAAAATGATGAAAAATATTTAATTTGTCGTTGTGGGAGTGTTCAAAAATACAATAACCCAAATCCAAATTTGTTGGTGTCCTCTTGTATGCCTCTAGTATGGAAGGTTTAGGAATGGAAAATATAGTTTTAAAGAGTATTAATTAAATTTACATTAAATTAAATGATTTTTTTAATATATCATTTGATAATAATCCTCCTCAGAGTAATAAGGACTCCCATGTTCTATCTATGGAACTGAAAATAGTATTTCCACACCCTCAATGGAAGGAAGAGAGATGAAATACTGTATAATCTAAGAGTAGTAAGTAATCCCTTGTGTTTCTATTGATGAAATCCCAAAACTTCATATCCTATCATCAAATCTATAAGTTCTAGGTCATATCTAAAAAACAATATGTGAATAAACAATTTTTTGGAATTTTTTAAAACGTTATTAGTTTGTAATGATTTTAAATTATTTTTTATAATATGTTATTATGATTATTTTCAATGATGATATTTTATAGTATTTTCCCCATTCTATGTCATAATATTATAAATTTTTTCTTTTATTTAGAATTGGTGATCAATTATAAATCCTTAAAATATTGGTATTATCAAAAGTTATTTTTTCTTTTCCATGACCAAAAAACTCATACATTCAAAGGAGAGGGGGGGATTGGTTATATAAATCATTACCATTAAACATGTTTGGTGAGTCTTATTTTAGAAGTCCAATTTTCTCTATGAAGTTATTGAAAGTAATTTTTGTTTTTATTATCAATTTATTGAAGATAGGTATATATATGTCATTCTGAAAGATTTATCTATTATTCAATTGATGTGACAAGTAGAATTATTAATAAACCAACTACGGGGGACTTGCCATGTCTTATTCATATCATATGGGATGGAACTTGATGTTCTAAAAGGTTTAATGTTTAGCTGGAAGGCCATGAGCCTAATGTTATTATACACCTCAGTGTGTAGCAAATTGAAAACTATATTTTTTATAAGATAAAGTATAATGAATGTCTCTTTATTTTCATTGACTACTACAAGAAAAATCATGTTAAAATCATAAAAATATTAATTTTCTTAAACTAAGGACCATTTTTTTTATTTTAGTCAAAAGAGGTGGTTTTCCAAAATCAACCTCAGATTAGGATACAACCAGTTTAGAGTAAAGGATTTAAATTTTCATAACACCACATACTAAAAAGTTATATGAATTATGATTACCATGTTTATCAATTTAGAAACTCAAATTGTCATTTTTTTTATTTTTGAACTAATGGTGCATATATTCCCTAAATACAATGACAATTATTTTGTATTTTAGTTATATGATATTTTAAATTTTTTTGATCCTAAAATTGATAATGAGAGTCATATATATATATATATATGATAAAAAATATATATTTACCTATATAAATGAATTTGTAAGCGTTAATTTAGGATTCATGAAGTGTAAGTCCTATTCAAAGTTCCATACGAGGAAAGAATTTTTGTTGAAATTTATAACATTATTTATATTACGGTAAGTGAGAAATAGTATTTTTGGTGGTCAATTTTTTTTATTTAGGGATTATCAATTTCAAATACCATCCAAAATTAATCAATCTATCATAAAATTTCATCCCAAAATTCCAAAGTGATGAAATTATAACGAGTAAAATTATATTGAAAAAAATGTGTTGTAAAGACTTAACAATTAATATATGTACCCTCCCCCACCATTTATTCAATTCTACTAGGGAACCAAGTGTTTCTCTTGATATAATCCCCTGATTTCATATCCCAATATAAAATCTACATATTCTATATTAGATCTACAAAACATTATGTGAATAAACAATTTTTTTTTAATTTTTTAAAACGTTATTAATTTAAATTAAATTTTAATAGTTAATTATTTATCATTTTTTATAACATTTTAGTTACTTTAATTTATAAATCTAAAAATATATTTATTATAATTTTTTATAATTTAATACAATTTGGTGTAATATATCATAAATTGTTATTTGTTATTTTTAAATTTTTATCAAATATCAAAAAAATTATTTGATATAAATTAGAATTATTTTTAAATTTGTATAAGTAGGTCAAATGTTATAAATAAAAATTATTTTTAAATTAATTATAAATATTTATAAATTCGAAAAAATTGATATATTTTAGTATAAATGAATACTAATTTTTATTAACATTTAGAAACTAATTATATATATATCACTATAAATTAGTATAAATAAAAAAAATTACTGTGAACTATTAAAAAGTATAAGAAACAATCAATAAATGTTAAATATTAAATAAATTAAAAAAATTAATAATATTTATTTATTATTTATATGAACTAGTATAAATTTAAATAAATTATAATTTTTTCATATAAATTCATATAGAATATTATAATTTAGAATATATTTATACAAATTGGTATAATAATATAAAATATTATAAATTGATATGATTTATTTTAAAATAATGTAAATTAAAATTATTTCATACAAATTTGTATCAACTATTGTCAATTAGAATAAATTAATATAATTTAATAAAAATATAATATATATATATATAATTGAATAAGTTGATATAGTTGACTAAAAATTTATATAATTTAAAATACAGTGATATTATTTGCTATAAATTAATGCATATCATCATAAATTAATTTAAATTAATAATAAAAATATTATCATATTTCTTAAAAATTCAATTTAAATTGAAATAAATTAAAATAAATTTCTATAAAATTATTTAATTTAATATGAATTGGTTTAAATAGATTTATGTTTCAATAAATTGTTTTGATTTTGTATAAATTAATATAAATTATAATATTTTAGTATATATTCTAATAAATGAGTATATTGTTTTTTGAAATTTCATTTAAATTAATATAAAATAGTATGAATTGATATAATTTATTACATATTAATATGTCATAAAATAATTTAACATAATCTTATATAAATATGTATAAATTCATAAAAATAAGTATAAAATAATATAAATTACTATAAATTGACATAGTTTAATAAAAGTAATTATATAATACTATTAATTAATAAAAATTATTATAAATTAATTTAAATTAATTTATACTAGTTTTAATTCATAATAATTGTACACCATCATTTAATTTACTATAAACTCGTATAATTTAATATAAATGTATACATTGTACTATGAATTGATAAATTTTCTCTATGTTGACGTAATATAATAGTATTAGGAATAAATTCAATAAAAAATATATGAATTATTATCAATTTCAATAAATCTATATAATTTAATATTTGTTACTAAAATTTACAATAAATTCTAATAAATTACAATAGCATTGTATAAATTCATTAAAATTTAGACTAAATTAATATAAATTAGTTTAAATTAGTTTAAATTAGTTGAAATTATTATAAATAAGTATAAATTATTAAAAGTTTTTATATATTTGTGTAAAATTATATTAAATAAAAATGTTTTATGAAATTATTATTCCATCAAATAAAATTGTATAAATCCGTAATAAATATGACTATTTTTAAAAAATCATTAGAAAATATACAGTTGAATTTATATATATATAATTTTGAAAAAAATTATAAAACTTTCTATATATTAGATAAAATTTATGAAGACTTATGTAAAAAAATTTATATTGTTATATATAAGAACACTTCTATATTACAGACATATAAGTATCGACCTATGGTGTATTCACCCCCTCTTGTATGAAATATTTTTCTTATAGTATTACATGAGTAAAATTCCACTCCCATAACTAATGAATAATAATTAATAATTTATAAAAAAATGAAAACACCATATTTTTAGAAATATGTTGCATAAAATTTTTTAACTGTTCATTTAGTGAAAATAATTTTTGTATTATATTTTTATCATTTCATATAAGAGACAAATAAATTTAATTTTTTTATAAAACTATTGACCTATGATAAGGAAAACATTTATTATAATGATTGTGTGATGAGAGAAATAATTATAGAAATCAAAATTATTTTACTATAAATTCTGTCTACATCAATATTGTAAATGTGATTATATCATTCCCATAATCGAATTCATAATTTGTTTCTTAATAAAAAAATAATTTAACATATAAAAAGTGTGATATTATAAGATATGAATAATTTTTTAATGATTGGGTTGATATTTTCAAATTTTTCAGATTGATTATATCTTTCTGTATCAACATGATGAACAAAATTATGAAGGGAATATAATTTTTTTTGTTACAAAAAAACATTATTTAATTATTTATTAAAAAATGTTGTTGTAATATATTTAAAAGAAATAAAAATCAGATCTATTGTTCAACCCACAAATTGGATCCAACTGGATGTTATGAATTGATGAATTATGTCACAAACCAAGCCAGGTCTGCATCCAACCCCATATCTGACCCTGTCTGAGAAATGTCCTGAATGGCGTTCCAAATACATATATGCTTGAAACTAGTTTTGGGAATAAATGTAATAGGTATTATAAATATTTATCCCAATAAATTTTTATCCTTAAAATAAACTAATGAGACTTAAAATCATGCAATAAATGAACATCAAATAAATATAAAAAAGTAATTTTGTTATAAAAAACAAATTTAAAAGAAACAAATAAAAAATTGAGATCAAAGACACTAACCTAATCTCATTGTGATCTCTTGTTCTCCTCCAAACACATGAACATCTCATTCCAATAATGATAAATTTAATTAAAAACAGATCCTACAAAACAACATGGGTCAACAGACACAGAATAGTACATGTAGTGTGTGATATTGAATGCTTAGTAGGAAAACAAAAAAAAATCAATTCCATTCCAAAAATAGTATATAAACACGAGTTTGGAAATAAATATGTATAAAATATTCCATTAGTAAATTTTAAGAAAAAAACACATCTTTCCTAAAGTTTCCATTTTAAAATAACACATAGACAATTCATTTTCGAAAAAAATAGTTCCATATTCAACAATATTTTAAAAAAAAAACAAATCACTAAATCAAACCACGTAACCAAAAAAGGGATATATAGAAAATAAAGGGATCCAAAAATGCATATAAATAATAGAAAGACTAATATAAAACATGTATAAGAAAAATAAACAAAATAAGTATAGATAGTATAAATTTGATTTTTTTATGCTTCCCAAGAGCGATCCATGGAGGTACTAGATTCCAACTAACTTTCCGATGTATGGTGTATCTATGTAATCTATAACTAACTAGCCACACTAAACTAGCCAATTGAGGGCCACATCCACCAATTCCTTTTTATTCAAGTGGGTACCACCATTTCAAACTGGGTCAATAATAACCATCAATTGTCCCTCTAAAGGATGCCCAAGAAACCCATGGTAATAGGATACTATAATAGTTGGAGGCTCTCAAACATGTGACTGACCACAAATTCTACCACCAGACATGCTTGCCCCAAAAAACTGCCACTACATATGTGATAACCCCTATAGGGGAGATCCTTCATAGGGGTGACCTCCATACATAAGTTCTAATTATGACATCATATCACATGATGTTTCTAGTAATTTCTCAAGACATTTAATGAATACAATCAGGCATTTATTCTTCCAAAACCACATATTATTTCTAAAAAATTATAATGTGGCAATCTATTCTCACTTCAAGACTATTTAAAATAAACTTATAAATCATTTAAAAACCATTTAAAAAATGATATAAAACATTTTTTTAATTATACAATCCTAAAAGAGAATTTATATTTCAAGATTAATTCCATTCGAATCGATGAGGAAAATGCATGGCATATTTAAAGAATCTTAATGGGCCTTCAAACCATACATAGACCAATCTTGTCCCAAATTGTCAAACATTCCAATTTTTAATGGAATAATTTGAATCAAATTTTGAAAAAACATTGACAACCTAAAACATTTACGAAAAATTATAGCCTTAATGAGAAATGTGATACTGAGGTCAACTAAAGTATAAGTGTCTTGAAAAATGGATTTTATGGTTAAAAAGTATATATCTTGTTCAGTTATAACTTTTTTACCACCCATGTGAGCACTCCAATCACACATGGATGTGAAAAATTCCAATGGAACATAATAAATATCCAAGAAATTACCCATAACAATTTTTCATGATACATCATATGACATATAACCAAAACCAAAAAACAAAATATAAAATCTGACTAGAATGATATATAAATATAGAAACAAAATCCAAAGAATTTGATAAAACCTATCTAATGGAAAACACCTGTCAAATCATCCAATTTTATATTAATGGATAAATTGGAATTTTATCAAACATATTAGTTTCACATATATATACTATATTTTAATAATCACTTTGAATCCCATTTTTAAAAAATTCAACCAGCACCAAAACACCACTACAACCCAAAAAAATAAAATCCAAATAATGTGAATCAAATTTATAAATTATTAAGAAATACACTTGAATGAATGGGTTGTGTTAGAATGGAAAATAATGGAATCAACAACAAAAATGACTTGCGATCATAACCAAACATTTGGAGAAGAAATAACTAAACGCAAAAGACTTTCAGAACACCCTAACTTACTAGAAATAAAATCATTCCCCAACATTAACCAATATGGTTCATCCAAGAGGGAAAAAACCCCATGGGAAACCATGAACAAGAGATATAAGAGAGAAGATAGGAGATAACACACCAAAAATCCAATGATCTCACCTAAGGAACTGTCAAGTAGCATTAATGGAGGTTGGGAAGCAAGGGAGGTGGGTTTGGAGAAGCCCGGTTGTTTTCTAATGTCAGAGTAGGATAGGAAAACCTGATTTCAGGTAAAATCATGATTTTAAAAATAAGGACTGTTAAATGATATTAATTTCAATACCTCAAATGGTTTAGACACAACATTTTCTAAACTATACCCAAACCTTGTGAAAGCCACTGTAAAATTAAAATAAAATTATGAAATTTTTTCATAGTATTTCCAAAAATTTGCGAAACCCATGCACCTTACCCTAGAACTAAAAACATGTTATACGATTAACTGGTAGATCTGTACAGTTTCCATTAACTGTTCATAGAAAATCCATTGTATTGATACACACTAAGGACAAAAAAAATTCAAAATTTTAAACTGAGGGTCATCCCAAACCTCATCCAAATATATCCAATGCCCTGAAATGAATAAAATAAATGAATTTAGAAGGGTGTGGTGTGATAATTATCCCCAAAAATATATCACTAGAATGTCACCCAGATAAATAATGAACATGACTTGATTTTATAACTGGCTAAAACTGATGAAAACCATGATCCTCAAAGTGAAATTTCACTCCAAAAGTCACACATTACTTATTACAAATAAAACTGAATCCTTTATGAATATAGGGAGATGATTATAGTGTTCTCCCAACCAAAAGGAAAAAACTACCACATAAGAATGACTTTATATTGTATTAATATTGGAAACCAACACGAACGTTTTCATATTAATTGAGTTACACCCCCACTGTAACCGGGAATTGGGGAACTCTCAAGATGAACTAACCCAATATCCATAGCATGAGTAAAAAAACACCACCACCGAAACATAAAATTTCCTACATTAACCAAACCCTAAACACTATGGGAAATCCAAGAAATGATCTTGAGCCAAACAACAAGTCGAAACTATAACCCATCAATTCCATAAAACTAATGCATCCTCTATATGAGCACAACTAAAATTGATAACATCACACACAAGGGCCATGAAAACTGAAAGAAGAACAAATGATTAAAATAGAATCATTAAGATAAACACAATCATAATTTTTTTAACAAAAAATGACAAAACCACAGTAGAATAAACAATAACAACATGAAAATTCAAATTTCTCTACCCAAACATTGGGGAAAGAATCGATGACATGGTTTCCCCACACCCTCGGTAGTTCCAAAATAAACACCATCATTTCACTATGGCCTACGGATAGAGCCCATATGGTTTATGAATTTACTTCCTTGCATCCAGAAGCTGACATCCATTGATCAAATCTTATTCTAACATATCTTCCTATGAAACATTACCAGATGACCCCAATAGATACAATGATGAAAATTATTTAGAGGATAGAGACAATATGACTTCAAATGAAAAAATGGGACACACAAGTGGCACACCAGTGAATGGTCCGACAAGATGGAAGATGTAATAAATAAAGGATAATACTCAATGATACATTATACAAAATACAATCCTTTCTATATGGGTAAGCAGCACAAGGAACACGATACACTAGATTACCAATTTCCTATACTCTGAAAACCAAATCCACTAAAAACTATTCATCAATAAACATTTAAAAAATACCATATGAGGATATGTCTAACTCCTTGATCTTTTGATGATGTCCCATAATTAAAATGAGAAACCTTAAACAGATCTTTTGAAGATACCATCATTGAAAAGAAAACAATCTCTATGACATGGTCCTCAAAGGACTTCATTGTCTGTTGGCCTTGATGAACACTCATGAGATATTTCCTTTTTATCAACTTCACTTCCTCAGGGATAAACTATCAGATAATGACAGAAAAGAAAAAAATCACATGTCATCCCAACATTCATCGACAATGGAGAAAACAACATCCATTCATCCAATGATGTACCCTAAAACAACCCCAAAATAGAAAAGAATATAACAGCTTCGAGAGTTACCAGTGATCTAAATACATTCTCAACATCATCAATCCATTCCACTACCTCTAACAGACTTTGATCTCCATTATAGATCGGAAACCCTCAAGAAAAACTAGAAATTGGGCATGAATCATTTGAAACATTGGGGAAATTTATGGGTGGCATACTCTAATCATAATAATGAATTCAAAACCAGAATCAGTATCCAAAAAAACCAAACCAAAAGACTATTTCAGGCCAAAACAAATGGCTCAAAATCCAAAGACATACAACAGAACCAAAACCCCCATTTTCAAAAAACCATTTTCTATTTTGATTTTCAAAACCACCTCATTCCATTTCAACATTCCAAACACCAAAAATTTTTTTTTAACCAAGATCAATTACTCAAATCATTCTCACATTTAACTAAATTTTTTAAAAACTAGGCATATTCAATGATTTCAAATACACAGCCATGGAATTTTATGAACCATTACACATGTTACAATATACTTCTACATTCATTATCAATTCCCATGTGCTGATATGAAATTTGTTTTCATACCCACACATACATGAACATCTATAAGGAGTAAAAAGGGCCATACCTACCACTTCATTGTCTAAAACCAAGAATGTTCCATATTTTTTTATCAAAGACACCTTCATTTGAGACACATTTTTTAATATGAATCCATTTGAATGAAATTATTTGTCATTTCAAAATTATTTTCATGTTAAAGTATTACTCACACTAATTGATAACAAAACATGACATAACTCTTTCCAAACTACGAAAATAAGGAACTTGTTATCATTCCTAACATATCAATATGGTATTGGTCCATGACCCATGTAAGAATTTAGAAATAAAAGGACCTTTAAAATTCCAATTGGAATCCCCATGCATCACTACTCCATGTGATATAACAACATGACACCATATTGCATCCATTTTTATCCCTAAATACAAACAAAAATAACCAACTCAAATGTCAGACTACCCCTTATAACACGAGTATCAGAACCCGAAAGATTTCGTGACGCACTTCCCAAAATTACCCATCTAGTGAGGAATATTCTAATATTCTATATACTTTACACCCCAAATAATAGAGGGATTCCACTGATACAATTTCTTCAAAAACAAATTTGGGATGTAATCCAACCCGACATCTCATATGGTCTGAGACATGGATTTATGTGTATTCTTGATCCCCATGGGATGGAAATAACTGTCATGCATAAATGTAATAAATATAAGAATGATTTATCCCAATAATCTGAGATCCAATAAATAAACTAATAAGCCTTAAAATACAACAATAACAGAACATTAAATAAATATATAAAACCTATTTAGATTCAAAATATTATCAAAATAGAAACTAAATAAAATCTATGACCGAACATGCCAACTCAATCTCAATGCGATCTCCTGGTCACCTCAAACCATAGGACCAACATGGTCCAACAATGAGTACTCAAACCAGATACGTAAATCTAAAAATCAACGTTGGTCTATCGATACTGAAAAGTATATGTTGGGTGTGGGAATGATAGATCAGTTGGAATCCACTAGAGAATACATAGAATTAATTTCATATAATTAGTTTATAAATGATAGTTTCGAAATGCGTATGTATAAAATTGTCCTTTAGTTCATTTTTAGGAAAAAAATAGAGATTTTACCAATTTCCAATTTTAATAAGACACACACAGTTTCCCGTTATCAAAACATGTTCCACATTACACAACTCATTTTATTTTAAAACAAACATACAACCAAATCCATCCATGTAACCAAAATAGGGATATAAAAAAATAAATGGAACCAAAACAAGAAGATAAAATCTAGAAAGATTAATATCACACATGAAAAAGAAAAATAAATAGAACATGTATAGATACTAATAATGGGAAATTATTAATCATCCCTACAATGATCCATGGATCTAATCAAGTCAGACTCACCTTCTGACGTACGATGACACTCCATATTCTATAACCAACTGGACTCTCGAAACTCTCCAATCAAGTAGAATTTCCCAGAAATCCCTATACAGTCAAAGGGGTAGAAACCCATCATGTCAAGGAGGATAATAATTTATCACATGACCCCCTAAAAGATTCCCAATAAACCAACTGTAATAGTGTACTGTGTATGTAAGAGTCCCTCAAACACCTGACTCACCTTAATTGATTCCACCACAATTTTCTACCACCAAAGATTAAAAATCCTACATGATAACCCATATTGTAGAAATACACCATTGGGGTTCTTGAAATAATATAATCCACACACAAGGGTGAACATCGCCATCATATCCCAATGTATTTTAAATCATGGATCAATACATTTTAATATTTCCATCAGGAAATTTTTCTTCCAATACCATAACTTATTTACAAAACATTATAAAGATCCAACTGGGCCTCACGTCAAATCTATTTCAAATACACATACAATAAATTTACACACCATTTCCAAAAAATATATATAACACACCATTTTAATCTATACAATTACAAATGGCCATTTATCATTAAATCTCAATTCAATTTAAATCCATGATGAAAACACATGATATATTTAGATATTCCAAATATGACTTCAAACCATTTAGAGACAAATCATGTCCAAATATGAAAAATGGTAAACATCAAAATGGAAACATTGAAAACCTCTATTAAAACCACATTGATACCATGAACCATTAAGGAGTACATATAAGATTAAATAGAATTGTGATAAAAATGTGGAAGAAAGGTTAAGCGTTTTGAAAATAGGGTTTTATTGCTAAAAATTATTTATACATTACCATTATCATATGTGTCCCCATCCATGTGTGTAATATGAGAACACATGGATGTTACAGCATCCAATGGAACACCAAAAGTATCCATGAAATTAAAAAAACCATTCCCATGAAACACACATACCTTCCAACCAACCAAACAACCCAAATTGTAATAGCCACACCATTCCATATATAAATCCCAAAATAAAATCCAACAAATTTAATAAAACTTATATAAGGGGAAACCCCACTCAAATCATACTATTTTTCTTTAATGGCACAATTGGGATTTTATCAAACATATTAGGTATACATATATGTATTAATATTTGAATAATCACTTCCAAAACCATTTTTAACAAATTATACCAGTAAAAAAACACAAAAAATACAATGAAATAAATCTATAAAATGATAAAAAAATTTATAAATTATTTAGAAGATCCCAAGAATAAATATATTGTTTTTGAAAGGAAAATAATGGTATCACCTACCTCAATAGCATGTGATCATAACCAAACTTTAGGTAAAGGAAGAAATAATTCTGAGAGATGATCTGCCCAAACCGACATCAATTGAATTGAATCATACACCATCCCTAACCATTAAGAATTGGCTAAGAGGGAAACCCCACAAAGAGAAACCAATAACATGATAGATAATGGAGAATAATGGATAAAACCCACATAAAAATCAAAATTACTTACCTTAGTAACCTTCAAGAAGCATCAATAGAGGTTGGGATAAAAGGGAGTAGGGTTTGGAGATGCCCCCAGGTGCACCTAGGTTAGAGGTCGAGTGGAATCCTTGATTTAAAGCTAAAAACATGAAGGGTAAAAAATGGATTTTTGTAATTTATGGAAACTGGATAAGACACACTGTTTAGATGCATGGATTAAAAAACCATGTGCAAATGATGAAGTAACAACTATCCTATCTGTTATAACCACACATGTGGTTGCAACATAGTTTCCCAAAATCTGATCAACCCATGCACCTTACCCCATGATCCCAAAATAGGTTGCACAATTACCTTAGCGAGCTGCATAGTTTCCATTAACAATGTTCTAATCATCCGAATGACAAAAAAACCCACTTGGGACTTCAAAAATTGAAAAAGGAAAACTAAGGCTCAACCTGATCCTCTTCAAAAAGAAACTAATGCAATGAATAGAATAAAATAAATGAATTTTGAAAGTTGAGTTATGAAAAATTCTATTAAAAAGGCATTAAATCCTATATGAATGATTAAAACATTTAATTCTTGTTGTAAAATGTAAATGTATTAAATGAATTTTTGGAATGTAAAATATTTTCATTGATCAAATATTTTACATTGATAAATCATTTTTTCCATATATACAAACATTTATTATAAATTTATATCAACAAAAAATTCATTATTTGACATTTTGATTAACAAAAAGATGCATGTTTAAATTATTTTATATCATATAAAGATGAAAATAATCATTAGTTTACTTTATAACATGTAAATAATTAAAAAAAAATTATAGATTTATTATTATTAAATAATTAAGGCATTTCCAAATTATATACATAATAGTGAATTTATTTATGTCTTGCAATGCAGTTGCATTGATGAATTTTAATAGATAAAAATTTATATCTATTAAATAATATGGCATAAATTTAATGGATATTCTTAGAAATACATTGATTAAGTGAAGATTTATTTTTCTTTAGTGCCTCGTAATGTATGTTTGTGTCTTGCTACTAACAGTTTCTATCTATTTGGTCTCTTCCATAGTAAATATTTGTGCGGATCTATATTCATAACTTCATAAACATACACCCTTTGATGTCAATGAAGGATCCATTATATATATATATAGAATTATTAAATCTAGGATATCCAAAACATAATATCAATGTTCATTTTAATCCATTGATTGTCATATTAATTTAATGAATAAAATATGTTTTAATTTTCATTGATTTACTTGTAGTTCATAATTTTATACTACAAAATTCATTAATGAGAATAATATATGACAATTGTTAATAATATATGTTTTCTATATAGAATAAAATTGGTCCAAAATTGTTTCCATACTACATATCCAAATTAAATATGATTATCCTTATCTATGTAAGAAATCATTCTTTTCAATAATTATTTGAAATTTCATCCTACAAATCCTAAATTCAAATGGAATAGAAATAAGTTTAAAAATGGTCGAATTGAATGAGATGAATCTCTAGTAGTTATCTAAAGTACATAATAAAAACTAATTATTTATTCATTACCTCCTATAACGTTTAGAGAAACATTAAACCATCAAATCTTTGTTTATATGGGAGAGATCACTTTTTGATAAAGGGAATTTTTTTGGGTACTTCTATATCGTATTAATTTATTAATTATTAATAGGTAATATGTCATTTATATTGTTTGGAATTTCACTATTATGTATTTCATATATTTTATACATATGTGGAAGATCCAAATATACAATGAAATTAAAGATAGATCATTCCAAAAATTTATAGGTTTCTTGGACATGATTTATTTCAAAATGTATGATCACACAATTTTTTTAATAAAAAAGTACCTTATGATGTTTATAAAGATTATTTTCCCATTTTTTAAGTACTTATTTTATGTTACCATATGTATGTTCTTCTAATATGTCTTATTGTGTCGAAAATGTAAATAGTACCATATCAATAACATATGATTGACATCTATTCTTGTAGAGATTACTACCTATTTGAAAAATTGGGATATTTAATTTTAAAAAATTTGATGCATTGACTATTATATAATTTATCTTCTATGAAAATTGGGTGTCTATAATGGACTATGATTAACTGAGTACACCATGAAAATATGTTGATCTATTTTTATATAAATTGAAAAAATATATTTCATGACCTCATTTTTTTGAATCAATGTATCTTTTAATAATTCAATTTCTATATGAATCAATATGTGGACAGATTTTAAAATTTCTATTTATGTACCCAATTTATAAATATTTTATAAAAATTATGAAAAATGAATTTAATAATAAAAAATTGAATGTTTAATTTTATAATCTCACTAGTTGTGGCAAATTTAAAATTTCCAACTTGTTTTTTAATCTATTCTTATTTCAAAACATAAGGCAGTGAGTTGTAATGTGGATTATTTTCATGATTTATAATTAAATTTATTAATAGTATTTAATTATGTTGATCTTTTTTGGTCATAATTAAGGATGACTATTAGATGAAAAACATCATAGAGCTCAAAAATATTTTATGTTGGGTTGTGATGAAATGGATCCATTTTTACAGTATGTAATACATTAACATATATATATATATACATAAATTTTTTTAAAAAATTAAAATTATAATATTTTTTTTTCATATAGTGTTAATTTTAAAAACCAATTTATATAGATTGACCAATATTCCCTAGATAAAAATTAATAATGTAATTTTTTCTTCGAGTTGAAAAACTGAAGTATTAATTTTGTACACTTAAACATGTGAATTAATTTTTTTTATTCATATTTTACAAATTATTTTTATTTATATAGTCATCACAATATAAAAAATTGTTTTGTTTCTGATTACTTGCATTAAGTAATCAATCATCAAAATAAGTCCAAATTTATAATGCTCATATAGATAATGGATTTCAACTTCTTAAATAAATATTTTGTTAATCACACAAATCAAAGAATAATCATTACTGTTTAAAATTATATTATAAAAATAACGTGATGTTGAATTTTATGAAAATCTATATTAAATTTTTGACTATTTTCTTGGGAAATATTTCCCAAATGATGTTTAAATTTCATTGGATTTATATTGATTGAGGATTTCATGTTCATCTAGGATAAGGAATCACTGATATAAAATATAAAATCTCCTTGTAGAAAAAGAACCATTTTTTAAAATCATTTTTAATATGATAATTATTGTGCAATTCATAGGATATAAAAAATTGGTGCACTTTAATAAAAAAAAAGTCGCCCAATAATTAGTTTACAAAAAATTAATCTCTTTTTATTGAAGGGAAAAATATTGATTTTTCTTGAGAAAAAATATATAATATATATCTTAATCGAATAGTTGTAGATATAAATGATGATGCCCCCCCCAAATTGTATTGATGGAGTTAGTAATTATGATGATATATATAATGTATTTTATATTGAAAGGAATGATTTTATTCATCTTCATATAAAAATTTTGTATTTTTATAAATTATATAAAGACATTTTAAATGATTAAATTGATGATTAAAATCATGATGAAGAAAATTGTTTTGTTAAATTTGATAATTTTCTTTCATTTTTTGATAA
The DNA here is from genome assembly GCA_963277665.1 of Viscum album. NCBI lineage: Eukaryota > Viridiplantae > Streptophyta > Magnoliopsida > Santalales > Viscaceae > Viscum > Viscum album. The sequence continues at coordinate 1,179,552,757 of OY728139.1, forward strand.
TTTTTTATTTTTATTATAGCATCCACGGTAAAGAAAAAATATGATATTATCATATTTATTATTATTTTTGAATTCAATATTATTTTTATTTTAAAGGGGGATGCTATGTACGATGGTGTACCTGATACACAATAATGGGTTTCTTTGAAATCTTATGTGGGACATAACATTGAGTTATATTGAAAAATAATAATATAATATTATTATTTTATATGGTAGTTAACATCTAGCCGTTGTAATGGAATGAATGAACAAAACTAACTAAAATAATCATATATATGTTTATTAAATGTTTTTATTTTTATCCAATAATTTTTAGAGGATGAAAATAAAAAAATATATATGATTTTACGCATAAATGCACTAATATTTATTAAAAGGTTGATTTACCGCCTTTTGATGGCGAACCATTTTTAAATATAGTTTTTTAATTGCATATGTTATATATGAAAATATAATATTCTTCATTAATATTGGGACATCAAAATATACTTTTGTCGAAATTTTGGTATTTTTATGATATTGGTTTTTTAAAGGTTGGGGCTGAAGCCTCATTTTTATTATTAAAGAAAAGAAAATACCTCTTTTAATTGGTTAGAGGGAGACCCATTATATAGCCCGAAGGCCCAGTGGGCATGTAGCCCATTACATAGCCCATAGGCCAAAGTTTTTTGCATAAGGCCCATTCTGTGAATAGTAACCCGACTGCTATAGTACCTGTAGCTGCTACAGTACCTTGGCACCACTACATTTCCTATCGATCAACACTACCACCGCTGCTACAGTGACCTGCGCCCCATGGGTTTTTAACCCCCATTTTTCATGTAGGATTACGGGGAGTTTACCACTAATCCAAACCCGAACTACAAAATGTGTTGTTGGGTAATGAGGTATTGGGGTGGCCGCCCCACCTGCATGTTGCATGTCCCCAGCGAGGCCCAAGGTGGCCAACCCTTGGGGTTAAGCTAGTTCCCAATGTGGTAGAGGGGCCGACGAGAGGAATTTTTCTGATAATGTTCATTTTTTTAAAAACAATTTAGGTTATATTATATTTCTAATTGGTTTTTGTAACACCCCAAAATGATAGAGGGTTAAATGACGATATAACATGACTCATGTAAACCAGGTGATCCTTCCTTTTCAAGAGCCTACTTGATTATAACTCCATAGTTAATCGTGCATGGCTTGGAATAGTGATTATGATGGGTGAACTTCTGGGAAGTTTCCCAGGGTGTGTGAGAGTGAGGACAAAGAACATAAGAAAGGACATGTGTCGGCCTATTGGGACATTCATAAGTCAGATGACCCGTTCAGGCATGTGGGTGAGCCATAGGGTGGGGACCACGTGTCTGTGGGGCAGCTGGTGGTACCTGTCAGGCCAGGAACCGATGGCCTTATAAAGGTGGGGTATTTGTGCTGTCACCAGGACCCAGTAGTGATATTTTATATCAATGGTGGTACCCAGCATTTAGTGTGGTGCACTGCCTGGGTTGATATGTAGGGCCCACAATGAGGACATTGTCTTCTAAAGGGGGTGATTGTAACACCACAAAATGATAGAGGGTTCAATGATGATATGACATGACTCTTGACAATAAGGTGATCCTTCGTTTTTTGGAGCCTACTGGATTAAAAATACATAGTTAAGCCTACTTGGCTTGGAGAATTGATTTGGATGGGTGACCTTCTAGAATGTTTCCCAAGGTGTGTGTGAGTGAGGACAAAGCACACTAGAAAGGTCATGTGTTGGCCTGTGGGGACATTCATAAGTCAGATGTCCCATTCTGGCATGTGGGTAAGCCCCAGGGTGGGGACCACATGTTTGCAGGGCAGCTGGTGGTACCAGGCTGGCATGGACTGACGACCATGTAAAGGAGGGGTGTTTTTACTATCACCGAGACCCAGTTAAAACATTAAATTGGTATCATAGGAGTCGGTTCTACCACATAACATTGGACTTTGATATTCTTTTAACGGAAATAATGTAATGTGATGTGGGTATGGTCATCAATATAGGAAATCTTGTGTCAGTGAAACATCTGATATATCTATACACCTAGACCCTGAATTTTGATTTTTGACTCAATGCATGAAAACACTGATTGTGTGTGTGTTTCGAAGAGTTTTTTTTGTGATCTTTTTGAGTCATCTCACTAGGTATAGCATATTGACCGTGGAACACCTATTATTTTCAATATTCCTCCTCGCAGACAGCCAGATAGGGTTCTGGGTAAAGTATGCAATCATAGCCCACAGAGTGATGATGCCTCGGTGCAGGGCCCTATTCTACTAGAGGCACCAGCGGAGGCAAAATGTGTTTTTTTCTGTCATCGGGACATATCTATTACATTAAATTTGTATCAAAGGAGTCAATTCTACCATAGAACATTGGAATCTAATATTATTTTAATGGAAATAATGATAAGTTTAGTGGGTGTGGTCATCAGTTTTGGTAATCATGTGTTGGTGCAGCGGCTAAAGTATCCATACACCAGGACCCTGAGTTCTGATTTCTGACTCAGTTCATGAAAACACTGATTGTGTGTGTGTTTCGAAGTGTTTTCTTTATGATCTTTTTGAGTCATCTCACCATGTATAACATATTGACCATGGTACACCTATTCTTTATCAGGATTTATCCACATAGACAGCCATCTAGTGTTCTGGGTATAGTACGTGATGATATCCCACTGAGCGATGAGGCCTCGGTGTAGGGCCCTCTCATAGTAGATGCACCAGTGGAGGAACCGACGATACTATTACCCATTGGGCCATCGATGCCACAAGCCCCAGTAGTGGAAGGTGCACGCCACTTGAGCACATTGCATGATTTCCAACACCAAAGGCCACTGAGAATCCATAGTTAGATGGACCCACAAGCAGCTGAGGATTGGTTAGAGGCCATGGTGAGAATCTTCTAACTAGTAAGGACACCTGTTGATCTCATGGTGATCCATGTCTCTAGTCTTTTACAGGAAGCCACATTTAGATGGTGGTACATGATTTTCCATGTTCACGAAGAGTTGAAACTTCTATGGGAAGGCTTTGAGAGACTTTTTGAGGCATAGTTTTCCCCATCCACCATTCACAAATTTCTTATACAGAAGCTTCTTCATCTGTAGCAAGGCAGCATGAATGTGGCCTGATACTCAGCGAGGTTCACCGACCTCTCACACTACTCCACTGATATGGTGTGGGATGCATTAAGGGCATTGACCATTGAGCAGGGTCTCAGGAGGGAGATCAGGGCTTTGATGATTTCTCTCAGCATCCCGACGCAGGCATGGGTGTTAGAGTGATCCCTCTTAGTGGAGAGTTTTCTTGCATAGCATTCACCAGCAGCGAGATCCACCAACAGGCATCATGTAGGGGAGTATTCTGCAACTGGAAGGAGAAAGATGTCACAGAGGTATAAGAGGACTATACCTAAAGGTGGACGACCACAGGATACTAGGTCAGTTGTGTGGGGCCCCAGAGACAGATCCAGTTATGTGAGGAGCAGGCAGTGTTACACATGATGCAAGTAGGGTCACACAGATTGAGACTGCCCGACCAGACGTACGGATGATCAAAAGATGATTGAAGTACCACCCAGGAAGAGACATATGATTGACTGAGAAGGTCCGCATGGAGCAGACAGGCGTGGTAAAGGAGCTGGCCATGCCACTGGTGGTGGGTGACGATTCGAGATGTAACTGCCACCACATCTAGGTGGTCCACCCAACAGGGAGCAGGTGGAAATGGGAACGATTAGCTCCAGGTAGCTGAGGCATATGACCATGGAACTCTGGAGATGATATGAGGTACGACCTGTGTCTACTCCACCTTTTCTACAGTACTTATAGACACAAATTCCCATCATTCTCTTATTTCCACTACCCACATTCAAAGCTCGGAGATTCCGGTGGAGCCTTTGGCTCGATACTTACATCTAGAGACTCTTACATGAGAGGATTCAATGATAAAACATTGGTGCCAGTAGTGTGAGCTTACTCTAGGAGGAAATAGCTTTAGCTGGGATCTTCTAGTAGCGACGTCGAGGCCTTACGATGTTATCCTAGGTATGGACTGGTTTTCTACAGTACATGCTGAGATTTACTTTATTAGGCACATAGTTTTGTGTGTCTGCATAGATGGGACTAGTTATACCTTCACCGGTGAGAAGGGATCCTTTTCAGCACAGGATAGACTTACCTGGAGGAGAGTATAGCCGCTAACTCATCAGTTGGCTTGCATTACCCTCAGAGCGGTTGATATGGAGAGTCCGAGTTATCCTATAGTGGTGGACCAGTACGCGGATTTCATCCTTGATGATGTTCTGGGTCTACCTACTTGTATATAGGTGGACTTTTACAATGACTTGTACCCCTGAGACGATACCGATATCTACACCAGCATATCAAATGGCTCCCGTGGAGCTTCGTGAGCTGTGGGTATAACAAGAAGACTTATAGGAGAATGGGTTCATCTGGACTAGTGTTTCTCCTTGGGTAGCCCTGTTTTTGTTCTCCAAGAAGGTAGATAAGAGCTTGAGAGTTTTTGTTGACTATCAGCTCCTGAACCAGGTGACCATGATGAAAAATTACCCCCTCACAGGGATTGATGAGCTCTTTGATCATCTGAAGGGAGCACGGTGGTTATCGAAGGTAAAGCTCATATTAGGCTATCACCATGTCAGAGTGAAAGATGAGGATGTGTATAAACTAGATTTTTGATGTTGGTACAACCATTATGAGATTCTATTCATGCCTTTCAGCTTGACCAAGGCTCAGACAATGTTCATGGGACTCATGAATAAGATCTTTCATCCATACCTTGATTTCTTGGAAGTAGTCTTCACTGACAACATTCTGATATACATGGCTACTGAGGAGGAGCATGACTATCATTGGTCGATAGTTCTGGACACACTCTAAGAGCACCATCATTAAGTTAAGATCTTGGAGTGCCAGTTCTATATATGACAGGTTCACTTTTTGGGACATGTCATCTCAGAGACTAGATTTGTGGTGGATCAAATAACGATTGAGGTGGTACTTTCTGGTGAGCCACATAGGAGTGTGACTGAGGTACAAAGATTCTTGGGTTTTGCTAGATACTACCGAAGGTTTCTTCCAGATTTCTCCCGAGTTGCATCACCATTATCAGTGCTGATGAAGAATGGACAACCCTTCATATGGTTAGAGAGATGACATCAGAGTTTTCAGGAGCTGAGGTAGAGACTGACTAGTTCCCCCATCTTGAGGATTTTGGAGGAGGGTGTTGGGTACATAGTCTATGGCGTCACATCAGGGATTGGGATCGGATGTGTCCCGATGCAGGAGAGAGTAGTGATCGCTTATGGTTCTTAATAACGGAAATATCATGACTAGAACTATGATACCCATGACCTGTAGATAGCATCAGTTGTCTTCATCTTGAATATGTGGAAACATTACATGATTGGTGAAAATTTTACAGCATACTATGATCATAATATTCTCAGGTATATCTTCTGGCAGAAGGTCCTGAACCTGAGATAACAGTGTCATCTTGAGTTCCTCCAGGACTATGACTTTGAGATAGTCTATACTCTAGGGAAGGGGAATGTTGTAGTAGATGCAATTATCTAGAAATCTTATATACATCTTCTAGGTTAGGTGACGGAGTAGCTGACCACTTTGTAGATATCATTTGTGGATCGTGATGGAGAAGATTTTATTTAGTCTGTTATAGTCACTCCCCCACGTTTTTAGTGAGTCAGGGAGGGGCAGCCTGTGGACACTGACTACGAGGGTCATCATTCTCAGATATCCACTAGACAGACATCTAATGGATTTCCTGATGGTGGGAAGCATGTCATCCTCTTTAGAAGACGTATTATGGTACCAGTGCCACTTTAGGGGGTAGTGTTGTGGTAGTTCCACACATCTCCTCTAGCGGTACATCCAGGAGTGGTGAAGATGTACTAGGACCTCCGAAAACAACACTAGTGGTTGGGACTGAAGAAAGTAGTAGTAGAGTTTGTCTCACAGTGCCTCACTATTCAACAAGTGATGGCAGAGCATCAGGTACCTGTAGGCTTAGTTTATCCTTTAGAGGTTCCAGAGTGGAAGTGGGATGGGATATCCATGGACATAGTGATCGTACTTCCACATATATCCAAGGGTCATGATTCTATCTGGGTGATCATTCACCGACTCACCAAGTCGGCCCACTTCCTACCAATCAGATAGCAAGGTATAGTAGAGAGCTTGGGATGCCTCTATGTGCAGGAGATTGTGTAGCTTCATAGAGTACACTTGATGATTTTCTCTGATCATGATTCATGTTTTACTTATCATCTATGGAAGGGGTTACATGGGGCTTTTAGGATTCAACATCATTTGAGAACCGCCTTCCATCCTCATAAGGATGACCAAACTGAGCGGACCATTCAGACCCTCGAGGACATGTTGCGTGCTTGCATCCTCTACTTCGGTCATAGATGGGAGGATCACATGCCCTTGGTAGACTATTCATACATCAACAGCTATCACTCCAATATTTGTATGGAACCTTTGAGAAATTTTATGGCTGACCTTGCTGATCCCTTTTGTGCTAGACTGACCAAGGGGGGTCAACATTCATGGGACCAGATATGGTATGTGCTACATAGAGAAGATACAGATCATCAAGGAGAAGATGAGGACTACACAGAGCAACAAGAAGTATTATTATGATAGAAGATGGATACCACTGGAGTTCGAGGATGGTGACCACTTATTTCTATGGGTGTCACCACGATGAGTTTTGCAGAGATTTTTCCAGGGTGGCAAGCTATCTCTAAGGTTCATCGGACCCTTTCATGTCCTCAGAAAATTTAGTGAGGTGTATTACCGCGTAGCTATTGCACCTTAGTTTCATTAGGTGCATGACGTCTTCCACGTATCCTAGATGAAGAGATACATGCACAACCAATCTCACATCATTGACCATGGTGAGCTGGACACCGACAATGTGGTGACTTTTACGGAGGTCACAGTGGAGATTGAGGATCGACAAGAAATATTCCTTCATGGGCGATCGATTCCTTTTTTGCATGTACGTTGGTAGGACGGGAACCTCTAGAAGTGAACATGGGAGAGGGAGGCTCAGATTCAAGCTCAGTAACCCACTTGTTCACTTATTTTGAGTTATGGCTTTCGGTGACACAAAGACCTAAGGTGGAGAGAATGTAAAGACTTGGAAATTCTATGTAATTGATTCTAATTTGATGGGAATTTTACGATTCTGTGAAAACTGACGACGCGTGATTCCGAGGCCCAGTGTGCCCAGAATGAATTTCTGAACATTTTTTAGTACGTTATGTAAACGTGCAAGCGGGTTTTTGTATCTTTTGAACTGGTTCTCAGAATTGAAATATGAGGGCACCGTTTAACATGTAACTCCAATATTCTCTTAAGGATACCTTCACCTCGACCATATTAGGTTGAGGTTGAATGTTAGTTTTAATATTTTACATGTAAATAATAATAAAATAAAGAACATGTTTTATTTTATTTTTAATGAAACATCCTAATTTGATTTTCTGGTGGTGGAGACCACCTGGGCTTGGAAAACTCCCTTTTTTAAACATAATAGTGGGGACCACACGAGAGTGGTTGTGCATTTAATGCTGGGAATTAAATTCCTTGTTACACAAAATGTGTAACCAATATCCACCTTAATTAATAGGATTCATTAATTCTGAATTATTGAATCATCTTTAAACTTTTGGTTTCCTCTAAATTAATTGTGCCAACATCAAGATAATTAATGGACAACTCTTATTAAATTATTAAAACTTAATTTAATAAGAGGTCTATTTATTTTTTGTGGGATTTGGAAAGAAATATTAGCAAAGGGGTGATGCTTGGGATAATTGTGGGGAAACTCTTCCTCTCCAATGAAGAATGAGGAACCGACCCCAATCCCGTATCCGAAGCACCTTGTGGAGGAAACAAACACCGACATTCTCCAAAGACTTAGACTTATTCCTCGTGAAATCCTCCAAATAATGATAGGGTTTGGTTTTTTGTTTTGAATATACCCTTACCCAGTCTTGACGTTCTTCATGATTCAAGAAATAATAAGCTGCTTGCTACCGCTCTAATGCAGAGGGTACATGCCAATCAAACATGGCCCGAACTCTCTGAAATCCATTTTGGTTTCTGATGTGTTCTTCGTGATAGAGGAGGATGGTGATCGGTGCCAGTTATTGGAACTAGTGGTAATTGAGAGAGGCGGTCAGCACCATGGCTGACCGTGAAGAAGGCGGCATCGCAACTGCACCGCCAGAGAAGAACTACGGCCTGTCAGCCACGACATAGCAAGGGTGGAGGCCGACACTCTGGTCAGCCACACGAAGGGGATGACGATGTGTGGGAGCTGCAAAATTGTTCCGTGATGGCTAGAGGAGGGTGGTCGACTCACTGTCGGGTGCTAGTGAAGGTGCAGTGCGTGACCACACTATGCAAAGGAGGGGGTCAGCCGTCTGACCAGCTACGGTGGACCGCCTCACAACCGCTGGTCGCCGCACCTTTGGTTGATGCAGCCCTAGGGGGAACCATACCTCCAAGGGCCACTGCACCTCCATGGGCCGGCACACAACCTCAGACCGCCACACCACCATGGTTCGCCACACCACCGCGGGCCGCCGCACCACCGCATGCCACCGCACCACCACAGGCCGTTGCACCACCACGGGCCGCCGCACCACGGGCCACCGCACCACATGCCGCCGCACCGCGGGCCGCCTCACCTAGGTCTACTGCACTACAAGACACCGTACCACCGTGGGATGGGCCGGACCCATCGGGTCGGGTCAGGCATGGTCTGTCCATCCTGGTCAGACCGGACCCAGACCAACATTGACAGTTTTCGTTCTTTTGACCATATCTTGAGCTTAGGGAATCCGTTTAACAAACTGTCTTCAGTTCCATAAACCTTTGATCGAGATTGTCATTTTTTATACCCCACTTTGGTTTTCAATAAAGTTGGGGTAAGGATTGTTTGGATCAAACACGAATCAAATCGGGCCCTCGAGACTAAAAGGGTAATAACTTACAGACCGGGCATCCGATTAATGCACCGTCTATTGTGTTGAATAACCTATTAGGTGGCGGTACATTGGGATATATTTTCATGGGACTTTTTTTTCAATTTTTGTATCGACATGTTGTATGAGGAGCAGACCCTCCTAGAATTAGGCGAGCTTAGTGTGGGAACCTTGTAGCTGGTTGTAACATGAGAAATGGATCCTATGTGGGTCTGTGCTTTGGGATCCTTTATGGGTCTATTTTTTAGAGTCTCAAATGGATTTTCTTTAGGACTCCATGTGGTAATACTCTAGGATCCTACGTGGGTCTGTTGTACTAGGATCCTATCTGGGTCTAATGATTTAGGATCCTACGTGGGTTTGCCTCTTAACTGAGTAAGATTATTCAGTAGTTACATTCAATCATCTGTACTCATGTACTTAAGTTATACCTAGTGTGATCTGAGACTTTACCTTTGTGGTAATCTTCTTTGTGGCATACCTTTGGGGTACTTACCTTTGTGGTGTACCTTTGTGGTAATATTGTGTGTGGTGTACCTTTGTCTTACATACCTTCATGGTGATACATTTTTGGTATTATTCTATGTGGCATATCATTTTAGTACTTACCTTCGTGGTATTCCTTCCTTTGTGGAAGAATTGATATTTGGGATTTTGAGTTGGACCCTGTGTTTCTCATGATTGAGATGTGTATACTTGATAACGTAGATATATGTATGGGAATATACCTAAGTAGGGTTTTCAGTTTATTCAATGCTTTTTGGATCATTCATTGTGGATTTTGTGAGACCATTGAGGGTCTTGGGGTCTCTACTGAGTATCGATATACTCACCCTTGCACATGCTATGCCCGCACCATGTTGTGATTGGTGCAGAGTACGAACAACGCTGACTAAGGACGAGGGTACCAGGATTGCAGGTAGCTCAGAGGTAAAACTTAGACGAGGCATACCACAGAGACAACATTTCGAGACCAGTACATACCCTTCAAGTAGGATCCTTGTCAACTTTTCACAGGAGCTATTTTATTTTTCTTATACATTCCGATTTTCATGTACTTTCCAGTTGGGCTAGTATTTTGGACCCTTTTTCTTACTGTACACACTCTATCTACTATACAGTTTACTTGTGTTTTTATCTTGTTGTGTTAGTGGTTGTGTGTGTTTATAGGATATAAAGGCAATGCCTTCCTGGTTTAGGGAATACGCCTTTCGGTGCTAGTCACCATCCCCTGGCCTATGGAAGGCGGGCTTGGGGTAGTCATGGCACGGGCCCCAAGGGATGGGTAGTGATAGTTATAAAGTGTAATTATATTATTTTTTACCATTTAACCAAATGTTGGTCATTGGAAGTAATTTAATATTGAAATTGGATATAAACAAGTGTCAATCTTTCGATAGTTATTATTTCATAAAAACACACTTTTTTTACAATAGGAATTATTTTTAAATTAATTTCGACCACTTTTTTGTATTAAATTTGGAAAAATAGATTCAATATTTTGATTCATGAGCTAAAAATTGTGTAAAAATGTAACTTTTATTTTTAGACGTTATTAATAATTATTTCAATAAATATTTTATTCACCATGGTTAATGTGTAAATCTGGTAAATAATGTTAATAATATAATATTATAAGAATATTAAATTACCCTAATATGTTTCCTAATCATATTGTATAATACATGTCCGACCATGGGCATCCTTGAGACGATTTGGTGACCCCATGGAGTCACTGGGGAGTGATAATGAAACTTTATATTTATTAATTTAATGTAAAGACAAAAATTACATAAACATATATCTTTGAGTAAATAAAATTTTAATGGGGTTATATAAGTTATCCATTGGACTATAAATATTAATTTTAATTCTATAATTACTTCCAACATCATGTAACATCCATTATAATTTATAGACATCATATAAATCAAATTATTTAAGCCAAAATAATGATGCAATATTTAGCTCATTAATGAATTATTTGAGTAAATAACATTATAAAAATTAATATAATGTCCAAAACCTGTCCAATTGTGAATGGATGATTTTATTTGGAACTTGAGTCATTTTATCTTTGACTTTAATGAGTTTTGGACCTTTAGAAACCGAAAATAATTATATAATAAAATAATATTTTTAAACATTAAAAAAGATCCCCTCCCACCTTATAAAAATATCTCACCTCTAACCCATTACTCACACCTATCAAGCCCATTGGCTTGTGCAAAATCTACCCAATAAAGCTCCCTAAATCCCTCCCTTCCTCCAAGAAGACTTACCTTAGGTAGAGGGAAATTCAGTTAAACCTTTTGGTTCAAACCAAAAGGAGATACTGGATTTAAAGGAAATGTCTTCTCTTAAGGTCTTTTCTATTATTTTAATTCTCCAACTCCCTAAAATCATTTTTTTATTTTATTTGATAAAAAACTATTATCCTAAATATTCTATGATGTTATTAAGGGAAGTATTTGAACTACACTTCCCCACACCTCCATCTAAAAGATAAAAACATACTGTTTCTGTGGATGGTGAACTACTACCTCATGAAACTATGATTGTTCAAATACCTCCAACCACCTATAATGGTGTCCATTATGAAGGAAAAATATATATATGTGATATATATTATATTTATATTTTTTATATGCTTCTGTATTTTTCATTTATAAAATACCATTATGGTTTCCATAGTAGGTAAATACGATAATTTCATTTGAAAATGTACGGACTACCGCCCCCTCAAAGTGATATAAGTCATTCATGCCATAAGTGGAATGTATAAAATATAGAGTTAAGGATATTATGTATGGTATTATATTAGAATTATAAGTCTCGTTATGTTTTAATTAAATTAATGTTGATTCTCTTTTCCATCACAAAGACTAAAGGAATGCAAAGGGAAATACCTTGAACACAAAGTGATTCATCCTTTGAAAAAACACCAAAAATTGAAAAATGCATGAACCAAGATTCAAATACACTTGGGTCGCACACATTCCACTAAGGTCTCCCAAGTATACTTTCACACCATCCATTTTTCGCGCAGGTGACTTGTGTGACTTCTTTGAAAATTCACCCAGAGTCATCTCCAGCCTATAAATACACCATGTGGGCCCCCCATTTCATGGATGGAAAAAATTCCAGAACCTCAGATTTGAGCTACTGGTTCCCTATTCTCTTGTCAAAGCATCCAAACACTTCTAAGGTAATTTAATACCTATAATGAAGATCTAAAGAGGGGGAGGAATGACTAAGTGTTGAAACTCATAAACACTTGCACGCCTGGGTGGTCAGCCCTTAAGGGAAATGGCCACACATGCGCGCCACCTTACTCCTTCCACATAACTTGAGAACCTCTCTTCAAAAAGTCTCCAGGGTTAGTATGAAAGTCTTGATCCAATCCTATCCCAAATTCTACCCTAAGGATTGGCCGGCGCGCAACTACCCTTGTGTCATGCAGGTATACCTGCACGACCAAAACTTGCGCGTCCACACAGTACTTGCGCGCCGACGTAGTACTTGCGCACCCCTCACTTTTTGGGTTCGCTTCCTGTCCATTTCACCCCTCTTACACCTATCCACCACACCCCTTCAAAATTATACCTTCATAATTCTATACAAATCCATTTATGGAATGATTTCTTGGTTGGATTCCTTATCTCAAAGGAATTACGTGGAACATCTCTCAAAACCTACTACTTTACACATCTTTATATCACTAAATTTAAAGAGTTCATTCTTTCAAAATCATCCTCTAAAATGAGAGAATCCTTCATTTGGGCCTCATTTTCAGAAGTAATCCCCAGTCTATATTCACATTAATATGGGCATCCTCTTTAGAAGTACGCCCCAAGTCCTAATTAATATGGGCCTCCTTTTCAAGAGTACGCCCCAAGTCTCTTATTTTGGGCATCCTACTCAGGAGTAAGCCCCAATCATAATTCCTTTAACCTGGGCTTCCTTTTTAAGAGTAAGCTCATGTCATAATGTTCCCTAATTTGCGCATCCTTTTTAGGATTAAGCCCCAATCATAATTCCCTTAACCTAGGCTTCCTTCTCAAGAGTAATACCCAGTCTTAAAATTCCCAAATATGGGCATCCTCCTCAGGAGTAATCCCCAACCATGAGTCCCTTAAACCAGGGCTTACTTCTCAGGAGTAATCCCCAGTTTTAATTTCTCTTAACCAGTCTTAATTTACTTTTGATCTGGGCTTCCTTCTTAGGAGTAAAACCCAATCATGATTCCCCTTCAAATTTGGGCATCTTCCTCATGAGTAAGCCCCATGTTAGAGTACCCAAATCTCCATGAAGTACATATTCCTTTATAGACCTTGTTCCTGGATTTCTTCCCTAAAGTAAATCTTAATCCTCATCTATTTTGGAAATTCATATATACATAAGCCCCACATCATTGCATCTTTCATGGTAGAATTTTCTGGTTTCACACCTCTTGTATCTCACACCAAGTTGACTCATGTGAGCTTAGAGTGTAAAAGTAATCATGACATATTTTTTTGAGACATCAATCATGCATAAACATCATACTCCCTTACTCAAATTACGTGGGTTATGATTCCTTTTCTAAAAAGAGGATATATAGGTAACACATCAGCGGGTACGATCCCAACTCTAAAATAATCCATTTCCTTCTGAATGAAAATAAACTTCAAGTGCCCCACTGAGTGGCTTTAAGACTAGTATGGTTATCACAATGACCAAGAGACATTTATGTACATAAAGATAACATTGATTAAGAATTTCTAACAAATACAGATGATTCTCTATCAATGAAGAACCTCGAATACATATAAAAGATTCTCTAAATTTCTTACATATCAATCATTGATTGTCAGATCTAAAGGAAAGCTCATTTTATACTTGGTAATGTTATAAGGATTCATGAACATAACTTAAATCTATAAAGAGAGTTGTGGAGTAGAAAATAATTCCCATCAAAGAGGTGTGATGAGTCCGACCTCCCATCCTCTCGACCAATGCATATTCCTGAGCCTCATCAGTCCACAAATAATGAGAACCTACCTTTGGAAAGTAGTTCCAAATGTATATGGAATCATTGGATGTTTCTTTTTCTACGAAAAAACCCGTTAGAAACCAATTGAAATGATTAAACCTTCAATCAACAAGGTCATCCCCAATTCCAGAGGAAACAAAAAATGGTGAACCTGACATGAATCATTAACCAAATTAAAATGATGTTTTACCTATTTGTTAGGCCCTATTTAATCGCAATGAAAGGGCCTACAAGACATTCATTAACATATTTTCTCATCCAAAAGATATAGTGGCTGAACTTATCTTGATTACGTTTGTTATATAAAACAGGAACACTTTTCCAAGATCTTCTGCATTAAAATAATGGATTTTCTTATGTTCACTGCTATGAATACATCTACTGTGAATACTTATGCTAGGAAAACCTCTACTGTGAATGCATCTACTGCTACTCCCACTGGATCATCATCTGCTCTGAGGATCACATCACCTACTCAGCATCTTCAACGCTGGGTATCAAATGTGATGGTTAAGGAGTACCTCCAAAATGGTACTATTCCGACTCTGGAGACCTCTCAACAAGTCCTCCAAGTTAATAATTATACCTGGTCATCCAGACAGCGACGACCAGGGATCAAGAAACAGGTGGTACCAACTACCGCCTCCAATCGTTTCAGGTCGTTATCCCCAGAACGCAATCACCATTCACTCTTGAATTCTGGGGAGGTGAATGAGCAGGTCCCTCAGGGCCTTAATTCAAAGAGACAAGAGTCCTTCCAGAGGGCTCCCATCAACAATTGCCTCCATATTCATGCGACAGTGTGCCCTCAACATGATGAGGGTATCGTTTCCAGGCATTCAGCTCTGGTTCCTCAAACCCGAGCATGCAAGACGAATCGCCAGAGGAGAAATCTGGTCAACAGTGAGCAGGTTCTCATCTCTTCCATCTCAGGAGAAGTCCACCAACCTAACCTGGTGGAAAGAAATGAGAAGTCACACACACCCGTCTGTTTTAATTCAGTTGTTCAGCAGACTCGTCTGGCAGCATCACGCCAACCCCATCAGGAAATTCCGGCGGAGTACTATAGACCAGAACATGCAACTATTTATAAATCATTAGCTATTAAGCAGGCTCATCTAACAATATACGATGAAGCCCGCCAACCCAATGTGTTCAAAACTGGTAAACAAGAACATACACCTACTTACACTCATCAATCCTATCAGCAACCTCGTTTGACAGTATTGAAGGAAGCTCTTCAACCACATTCAGTAGAGTGCAATCACCTAGCACATACACCTTCTAGTATTGATCAAGCCTACCAACACTCTTTTTTGGTAGAATTCAGAGAAGTCATTCGGAATGCTCTAGCGAAAAATTGGAGGCAGACTCAACTCTCTGCCCCCACACATGAGTACTGTCAGGATTCACTAACAGGAAAAGGAGGACAGGAGCAGGCAGATACACCTACTGCAAGCATGGAATGAACTTATATCCCCATTATGGTAGCTGTAGTCACCAAGAATATTCTATAAATGGAGAAAAAGTAGAAGAAAATCCCTGCTCATATTCTGGATGCCTTCCAAGATATTATAACAGCTTCAGCAACATCTCAAGAAAATACACATAAATCTATCCCTACCAGTGGAGTGACAAATCAAAAGTTCACTCTGGAACAGACAAACACCTCTTTTACAGTCCAAGAGGGTTGTGGGGCATACTCCCCCATATCATAAAGACAACCAAGTCAGGAACATAAACCTGGTTTGAGTGGAGATAATCTGCCTAACCTAATCATTTCTCTTGAGCAGGCACATACACCTACCAAATTGAGTAAGAAGGAATCTAAGAAGAAGACCCACCCAGCATAGTCAATAAATCAGAGGTCCATCTGTGATAAGGCCTTATTTGATGCTGTAGTTTTTGATGCACTCAGAAAACTATCTATTTCAACTCAATTTTCTTCTCTCTTAGTTCCCAATAGTGGGAACATTAATTCCGAAGTTCTACATCTGATACATCCTCATAAAGGATTACTTCATGACAATTCGGTCGATCATGAAGTTTCATCTTCAGATGAGAACCACAAGAACCCTCTGTGTGGTCAGATGATCAAGGAGAAGAATGTTTCATGTTTTTTCTGTAAACCACCATGGTGGTCCTCCACTTGATGATGAATTTCGCTATTAAAGTCCTCTCTACATTAGTGATTCACATTTCTTGGAAAATTCCCTAATATAATTTGTAGTGATAAGAAATCCCTCTTACCTTGAGGCACTTTAAAATGAGATGCCGGTCATGTCTGATGCTTTACCATAAGCAGGTGAAATACTTTCTCAACAAGAAGATAGCCCAGGGTGTAGGTCATTTTCCGAACCACCCTTATGTCATGTATCTTCTAGATTGATCAGTGATTTCTCTACCAATCTTGTTGAATCTGGTGTAGCAACAAGTAAGCACCAGCTCTGGTCAAATTAGTTAGAAGAATCTCAATTGAATGATAAAGTGGAAGTAGTTTACATGAGAAAACAACTAGAGAATGGTGATGTTCCAGTTATGTTTTGGCCTCTGGCTGATTCTCAGTACGACATTCCAGAGATGTTGACAGAAGATGGAATTCACGATATTCATCTCAACATATGGAAAACTCTTTGTAAGATGATAAATAAAATATTATCTTATGATGAATATTAAATCATGTTAAGATAATAGAAGGATTACAATGCCAAATTGATTTGGCCTCTCTCTCAGTTTCTTGATATCCGAAGGCTGAAAAGAAATAGAGAGCCCTTCAACATTAATGCCTTGGTGCACTAAGAAGATTACACCAGTTAATTTCCAATTCCCCATCTGGTATTCATATTATGGGATGGGGTGTTCATGGAGTATTACATTTTACTGTATTCTCCAGTCAGCAAAGCCCGCCGAAAATGGTCTCATGCAATGTTATTTCCCATAGCCGGCCACAGTCAATGGGTTTTGTTTGTAATCAAAATCTTTCCCAAGAACAAGCCTCAACTAGTTCCTATCAAAATCAAGTATATAGAGAAGAAGTTGTTGAATTAATCATGCATCAAGAAAATGAGAATATTTACATGCCTCTCATTTGGAGAAAGCACATCAACAAGTGACAGATGTGTCAGAAATCATCCAACGGTCTTTCGATCCAGGTGATAAAAGTGGATGCAGGTTGATCCATCCAGCTAATTTCTGGACTAAAGTCCGCTAGATCAATAGAGCTATAAAGAAGATCTCAGATATAGCATGTCTAGAACCACCCCATCTTACTAGACTAGGGACTCTTTTAACACAACCCTCAGAATCAACAAATAGGATTCTAGGAGTCGAGAAAAGACAGCAGGAACAGCTGCAGTCTACCAGACTAGGGACTTTTTCAAATCCTCAACACCTCCCTTAGAGAAATTCAATCATCTCTCTATTGGGGAAGAAGCCTCTATAGGAACGAAGAGCCAAATTATCAGGAGATTCCCTCCAAATTTTGGTTCATCAAGAAGTTCCAGGGAAATCAAATCAACAAAAGGAAATTCCTCATCAAGGACATGGAAAAAAGACAATATCGCAGCAATGATGATAGAAGAGATGCAATGAATTATGCATCAATTAATGTAATTAATGCCATTGTTTCTTATCCACCAGATGAGGTTCACTTAGAGGGATCAGACCAAGAGGTTCCTTCTCAAGAAGTTATATGCACATACACAAATGAAGAAGGTGTGAATACACAAAATCAAAGGATTAACCAGAATCTAGGTAATCCGTCAAGTAACCCACATCCCCCTCTCTGAAATGGAGCAAAAAAGGGGAAAGGAATGAATCAGGTCACATACCTTTCCTCTAGAGAAGGCCAATCTCTCTCACTAGAGAAAATATTTACACAAAAGGAGGAATAAATGAAGTAATTGAGGAGGTTGAATGAAGAACTACTTCAAAGTTGACTTCCTCTTAAGCATGATGGAGTTAGTCATCCAAGGGTATTTATTGTGCCTATTGATATGGATCAATAATATCCTCCTCTATAAATACACCCTCACAGGTCTAATCCTATGTGTCAAGTGCAACAACAATTGGCAGTGCTACCATCAGTTGTAGTACCAGCCACAACATCTGTACTGCTCCATTTATTGCACCTGTTCAGGTCCAAGACCAACCAGATGTTTCTCAAATGTTAATAACTACTACTGATTCATTAACAGCTCATTTGGAAGCTATGGAGGGAAAGAATCCTCAAATTCAACCAGAAAAGGGAGCTTACCCTGAATGGGTTGATGGAATTCCTCCCCAATCAAATTTTGAAAGTACTACAATCCCAATATTTAATGGTTCGAGAGATCCATAGCAACACTTAACACATTTTGTTTCTCGTTGTCATCCTATGATGAGAACCCTTTAGCAAAAAGAAGAAATTAAGATCAGGTGTTTTGTACAGTCATTACAAGGACATACTTTTGTCTGGTACACAAAGCTTGCAATCCCGGTCAATTACTAGATGGGAGGATCTTCACCAAAAATCCCTTCTTCAGTTCAGCTCAACATTGCCAAAGAAAACATGTTTTTATCTTATAAACTGTAAGAAAAGGTAGAATGAAAGGTTCTCAGATTTCATTGCTCGCTGGAAGTGATTAACATATTCATTAAGCCTAACACTCCCTCAAGAAGAATTGTTGCCAATATGTGTGGAAAATTTACGTTATGAGTTGCGTACACCACTGATCCCTGTGAAATGCATAGTAGGGTTTCGATACCTTACATCAATAACACAACAGATTGAATATTATTTTATAATGACTATGGATAAAGCCTATATAATTCCATCATCTCCAGGAAGGAGAATGGGTAATGTAGAGACTGCTACAGTAATGCTTAAACAAGCACCTGTATCTGCTTCTACTTTATGGCCTTCATCTTCTCGAAGGGCTCCACCTACTGAGCGTCAGCAACATAGGCCATTTCTTCAAGACGATCAAAGAGATCAAATATTGAAACAATTTGAGGAAGTGAAGAGAAAAACATACTCTTTCCAAAAAGAACAAGGTCCTGGTTACTTCATTTTGACTCTGGAAAATAATTTTGTTCTATTTCCAAGGCCCAAGAGGCCGAATAAGAAAGGAGATGAAGACCATCCAAATTATTTCCCATTTACTCAGATGTTGGGGTATCCCATTCAAGAGTGTTTTGTCTTCAAGGGCCTCCTGTAGAATTTTTTTGACTTGGGACAAGTCAAACTGAAAGGTTCTTCAGCTCAGGTATCATATGTTACTGCTACAGATCCTGAGGAGGAAGGCAAGTGGCAAGAAGTCAAGAACAAAAATGCAAAAAAATATGATGATTGGATGGTTAGAAAAATGATCAACCGAAATCATGCAATTTTGCGAACACAATTGTAGAAACAAATTGTGCCTTCTGCCATTAATGCTGCAGAAAAACCCTCTTCATCAGAGGGAAAATCCTCAAAGAAATGGCATCATTCAATGAAAGAAGAAGAATCAGAAGATGATGAGTATGTGTCAAAGCCTATGTTGTCTTTGACTCTGGCAGAATTCATGCCATCTACTTCAAATACATGGGCACCGGCCCACCAAACAACACAACCTAAATAGGCTAATTAGGTAGAGCCTTCATTGGATGGAGAGTTAATATTCAGTTCTGTTAATATGATTCAATTAATATATCCATATGCCAATCACAGTTTCGATTTTTATGAGCTCAAATTCCCTATATCAAACAGAAGAATCAAAGGAAGTTACAGAGGGTCAGGATACTGTGGAAGACGTGGATCCTTCAGAGGCCACTATTCCAATTCTACCCCTGCTAGAACTGTGTATGCGGCAGAAACTCGTGGAAGATCCCTTCAACGAGCTCAACATGAACCAGCATGTTCTTCTACACAAGGTAGAATCTTCCCTAGAATCATTATTCTGGAAGATCGGTTGAAGGTTCCATCTTCTTCCTCACAGCAAGTAAATAGACATAATCGGTCTAATCTTCCAATGCCAGGAGTGTTACCAACTCTTATCCTGGTACAAGATGCATAAACTTCCAAATCATCTACATCTAAGGTACCTGTGAAACCAAATGTTCCTGTTGGGAAACACAGACCTTTGGATCAAAAGTATGATGTATTGAAACACTTGGCCCATGTACCGGACAAGTTATAAATTTTGGATTCCTTGAATTTATCGAAGGATCTTCAGGATGCACTCATCGAGGCTTTGTCGATTCCTCAAGAGTTTGAAACTGAAATTGTTGCAGCTGAAGCCTACCATGTTGAGAATAATCCTACAGAATTCCATGCAGTGATATCTTTCATAGATAAAGATGTAGATGATGTCGAGCATGGACATATCAGACCTTTTACTTATCTGGAAAGGTCAATGATGTAGATTTCCGAAGAGTCTTCATTGATAATGGTTCAGGAGTCAACCTCATCCCCATTCGTACACTTCTTCTATTGGGCCTCTCAAAATCTTATTTATCTCCTTATAATTTGATGTTACAATTATATGAAAAAATGAACAATAACTACTGGGTGAGATTAGACTCAGAACTCAGTTTTGAGATCTTGTATCCAATTCAGATTTCATTGTTGTTGATCAAGATTCAGCCTTCAACATCAATCTTAGAAGACCCTGGATACATCGGCATGCAGATATCCCTTCGTCATACCATAAAAGTCTCAAATAGTGTTTCAATAGTCAAATTGGGACATTATATGGTGATAAATCCCCTTTCAAGACATGTGAATCTCAATACATTGAGTCGGAATTATATCACATAAAGGGAAAAGATAAATCCACAACAAGGGAGATTACAAAAGTTAATGCTCTATATGGTTTGGAAAAGATTCCAGTAAACCCATTTACACATGTGAGTACATATTATGTGGTTTCTATCAGTCAAATTGACAGGATAGACCCAAATCAAAATTCTATTATGGAAACCACCATAATTTCAATTACAATAATCAAGCCAGACAACATTGGAGAAAGTGGTGATCCACCAAGAAATAATGAAAGCTCAAATGGAGATGTCTTAATTTCATCTACTGAAATTCAACAAGTCTATATATCCCCAATCAGGCCAGGGCATGTTATAGAAATGTAAGAGGTAAACGATGATGATAATTCTCAATCCATCATCTTATCTTTGTTACCCAAAGAAGACCCTTCATCATCAATCGGGTCGGAAATGGAAGCTTGTTCTTCAAGATGTTCAAATTTTAACCTCTCTTATAATAATGATTATTATACTTCATCATCTACTATACAAGTAGAAACATAAGAAATAAAACATGTTGAAGAAGAAGAAGAAGATCTCAGGGATGCTCCTCCATCATTTGAAGAGGGTATATCTACCACAATGGATGAACAAAAATAGATAAATCTGGCTACAAAAGAAGATCCACGCCCAACATTAATTAGTAATACCATGACTCATGAAGAGCAGGAGATGTATATTTCCTTTTTAAGAAAAATCAAGATATATTTGCTTGGAACTATGCAGAGATTCCATGGCTTGATCCTAATATTTCCACTCATCATTTGGGTTTTCCAGAAGAACATTGAGGATTCAAACAAGCCACTAGAAGAACACACCCAACCTATGCTTCCAAAATTGAGTCTTATGTGGATAATCTTAACAAATATAACTTCATCAGAGAAGTTCAATATCCTATGTGGTTGGATAATATTGTCCCAGTGAAAAAGAATAATGGGAAAATTAGAGTTTGTATTGATTTTAGGGATCTTAGTCGGCATTGTCCTAAGGATGATTATCCAGTACCAATTAAAAAATTCTTAATTGATGAAAAAGCTAGCTATGAAGCACTTTCTTT
The DNA here is from genome assembly GCA_963277665.1 of Viscum album. Taxonomy (NCBI): domain Eukaryota; kingdom Viridiplantae; phylum Streptophyta; class Magnoliopsida; order Santalales; family Viscaceae; genus Viscum; species Viscum album. The sequence continues at coordinate 1,179,574,684 of OY728139.1, forward strand.
CATGTATGGATATTATTGGTATAATCAAATCTAAATTGCTCTAGAAGTTGAAAGATCTACATCTTTCAGAGCCCATCAGGGTGTGTTTTGCTATCAGGTAATGCCCTTTGGCCTATTGAATGTAGGCGCAACATATCATCGTTCCATGCATCGTATCATCAATCCATTTCTGGGAATGTTTGTTGAATGTTATGTGGACGAATTGGTGGTTAAATCCAAAAAACATTCTAATCACTTGGCTTATTTTTAAATTATATTCCACAAACATCGGCGACATAATTTAAAGATGAACCCCTAAAATGTGCTTTTGGGGTAACCTCAGGAAAATTTCTCGGCTTTGTTGTACGCCATCGTGGTATCGAAGTTGATCCTGAGAAGAAAATGTCAATACTTGCTATGTCACCTCCTCGAAATTTAAAATAATTGAGGGGACATCAAGGACACTTAGCCTATATTCTACGTTTCATTGCCAATTTGGCAGGAAAAAGTCTACTCTTCACCAAATTTAAGAATAAGGGAGTCACTTATAAGTGGACTGAAGTATGTCAAGAAGCATTCGATATTCTAAAAAAGTATCTCTTAAGTCCACTGGTGTTAATTACACCTATTGAAGGAAAACCACTTATCCTCTACGTGACAGCTCTAGAGTGATCATTGGGTGCCTTTCTTGCATAGAAGAATGATGCTGGGAATGAAAATATTCTCTACTATCTCAGTCGAACTATTCTTAAAGCAGAAAACTGATACTCAAATATTGAGAAGTGTTGCCTAGCATTAATCATTGCAGTTGAAAAGTTAAGACACTACCTGAAACATCACAAGGTCCAATTGGTGTCTCGTAATAACCCGCTCAAATTCATCCTTAGTAATCCAATGCTTACAGGATGACTGGCAAGGTGGGCAGTTATTTTGCAGCAATTTGACATTTAGTATGTGTCTCAGAAGGCTATAAAGGGCCATGCTCTGGCTGATTTCCTTCCTGAAAACCCTTCTGTAGAAAACACATCCTTAGATATTGAATTCCCTGATAAGGAAGTATTCTCTATTCATGAATGTCTTCAAACATGGGAAATGTACTTCGATGGTGCTTCCAAAAGTCCAACATGGAGGAAAATCAAAAATCCTAAATTCAACAAAGTTAGCTTAGGAATTGTGCACAGTTTTCTATAAAAGGTTGTGTTACCATATTCCTTCTCATTGTTAAGAGGTGGTATAAATAATGAAGCAGAATAACAAGCTCTCATCGCAGGCTTGGAGTTGGCGCTTCAAGAACAAGTGGATCACATAATGGTGAAAAGTGATTCAAAATAGATAATCAAACAAGTTAATGGGGATTATGCCATTACAAAATAAGAACTAATCCCTATTTATGATTACGTCAGAGAGTTAATGGCCGAGTTTCCTTCGAAACTGACATTTTCTTTTGTCCCAAGTTCACAAAATGCCCAAGATGATGCACGGGCTAATAGATCCATAGCTCTGGAAAATCCAAATCGGGACAAGAAAACCATCAGTATTGCCCACCATCGTACAATTTAACCTTATGTTCAATCCAGAACAGAGCAAATCAATGAAATTAGTCCCATCTCGGAACCATATGGTCATACTACAGGATGGATGACACCTATCAGGGGATACCTTCAAAATGGAACACTACCTGATAGAGCCATGAAAGAACAAGTCTGGAGACATGTGGTCAATTTCACTCATTATGATAGCCTAGATCACTTAGAGAAAGTTCTCTACAAACGTGGTTTTGATGGAGTTCTCTTCAGATTCATTGATGGTGAAGAGACAATGGATGTCATAAAAGAAGTGCATGCAGGAGTCTGTGGTGCCCACCAGTCTGGACATAGACTATCTGATCAAATTCGAGGTCATGGATACTTTTGGCCTTCAATGATATAAGATTGTGTTGATTTCACAAAGAAGTGTCACTCATTCCAAGTACATGCCAACTTCATTCATCAAACCCCAGAGTTTCTTCAAATAGCTAAATAATCATGGCCATTTGATACATGGGGAATGGATGTAGTGGGACCTTATCCTTCATCTACATCCAACCAGTTGAAGTGTATTCTTACTGCTACTGACTTCTTTTCCAAATGGGTAGAGGCAATAACCCTCAAAGAAGTCAGTTCTAAATGCATTGTTAGATTCATCAAGTCTAACATCATTACTAGATTTGGTGTCCCTCATACCATATTGACGGACAATGGAACCAACTTCTGTTCATCTGAGGTGAAAAGGTTGTACCAAGAATACAACATAATATCCAATCATTCATCTCGGTATCGTTAAGTGGACAATGGCCAGATAGAAGCTTTCAAAAAGACTCTGTCAAATATACTGCAAAAGATGGTGGTTAAAGATAATAATTCATGGCCTGAGAAACTCTTTCATACTTTATGGACTTATCGAACTACCACCCCCACTGCAACACGATTAACTCCATATTCATTGGTATATGGAACGAAAGTAGTTTTTCCAATTGAGGTTAAACTACCCTCACTGAGAGTAGCCATTTTTTATCAGTCATCTACAGATGAACAATCTCAAAAGTGATTGAATGAATTGGAATGGTTAGATGAGAAAATATTGTGCACCCTGCACCACTTGGAAGTCTATCATAATCTAATAGCACGAGCGTTCAAAAAAAATATTCATCTTCGTTCATTCATTTAGGAAGAATTGGTATTATTTCTCAGAACTCCAATGATTCTAGGAATGAAACTTCCCAATATTGAGCCAAAATGGGAAGGAAATTATTCAATACATAAGGTCTACTCCAATGGAGATTATTATTTAATCTCAATTGATGGAGAACTCATCACTACTCTAACCAATGCCAGATTTATGAAGAAATATTTTGTATAAATACAAAATACAGCAATGGTCCATGTATATGACTTCAAACTATTGTAACCTAAATCCAACATGAAATTAAACTATGACGTCCAAACTACATGTTGCTAAACTGTAAAAAAGTATCTTACATCCCGCAAGATGTTAAACTGCATAACAAACGGTCCATGCATACAACCTTAATCTATTGTAATTTTTCTCATCCACCTAGATGTGAAACTATATCCCCTTCATCGTCCTTGCTATATGATGTTAAAACTATACACCAATAGTCCATGCATATGACCTTAAACAATTCTCACCCTCGTCCAACATGACGCTAAACTGTATCATCCCTTTTTGTCCAACATGAAACTAAACTGTGAAAAAGTCCCTAATATGTCCAACATGGCATTAAACTGTGTCCTCTTTTGTCCTTACTGCATGCCATTAAACTGCACAATACCCATTTTGTCCAACATGATATTAAACTGTATTTTCCCCATCTTCCTAACTACATGATGCTAAACTGTACAGAAATCCCTTAATACATCCTACACGGCGTTAAACTGTATTTTTTCCCTGGTACATGACACTAAATTGTGCAGCAGCAATAGTCCTAACAGCAAGACATTAAGCTGCATAGTCCCTTCATATGTCCTACATGACTTTAAACTGTGCATCATTAAAGTTGTTTCTACCTCTTGTTTCCCACACCGAGTATGACTCACGTGAGCTTAGAGAAAAATTCAACTATAACACCCTCTTTGGGACGCTAACCATGTGTAATTCCCAACAACATTTTTAGGTCGATATCCCCAAGAAAAAAAATATCAATAATTTATTCTTTAATTGAACTACGTGGACATTGATCCATGCCTTCTAGGCTGGGTATGTAGGCAACCTCCCAAGGTTCAAGCCCAAAACCAATCTCTTCACATTGGTTCACCTTTGTCCCTGTTATACGACGTTAAACTATACAACATATTTGTCATGTATGATAATAAACTAATATATTCGTTGATACCCTCACCTGAGAGTGAATCATTATTTACATTTATTTTCAATCATGTTATATTCCAAAGACTATGTGTATACATGGAAAAACCTAAACCTTTTATTTTGGGTTAAACCATCATTGCACTAAAGTCCCCTTTCACCCTTCACATGTACGAACCAAATTTGTACAGAGTGTATTTCTAGAACTACATGGGCTTGATTCCCATCCTTATGGGATACTTAGAAATGTTCGACTATCCCTCAATTCTAGCCCCAAGTCTTTAGGGACTAACCCCAAATTCCACTTTCAGTCCCCCGGATGAAAATTCCCGATGAAAACACACAATGTGTATTTCTTATAATAGTCCGAGTTCTATGACCCTAAACTAATATCTCTTATACTTTCATCCCACATGACGTTAAACTATATTTTAAGAACTACGTATGGCTTGGTTCCCATCTTTATGGGATACGTAGTGATGTCCAACATTTCAATTCAGGACCCATCCAAAACATTATTATGGTTAGCATTGATCTGTGTATCTCTACATACATTGGAAAATAAACATTTTTTATGTTGAATAATCCTAATATTAAATATTTTCAGATCTCCATACCCTTTTTTCTCAACATCTGGTCACAAAATGTCCGATTTCTGAGAGTTCTTTTGCTTGACTATGCACCGCGTGCCCTTAGGCGGCCTCGCATAATCAGTCTACATAACAGACTTGTCAGCCAAAAGAAACTATTATTTGACTATGTAGCTAATGCCCTTAGGTGGCCCTGCATAATCCAACCTCCTAATGGGGTTTTTAGATAATGGTAACTTCATTCTTGGGAAGAAAAACTCTTATGTACTTATTGGTCTTATCAAAAATATTTAAGGATCTGCAAAAAATACACATCCTTAACATATTTTCCCCATGTTCTTTTTCATGATATGAATGTAATCAAGTATATGGTTTATATATCTCTTCCTTACGTTTGGGTTAGACCTTCGTAGGAGTGACATTCATCAAGTTCTTAGATGATCTTTCTTGGAAATATCTTCTCCATATTCAAGTACCTCTCTCCATATAGCAAACTCAATGCTTTGGAAAATTTGAATCTCCACAAACTTCTACTTGCTTTTATGAGTAGAAAGTTAAATTTCTAAGAGTTCTTTTTTCCTGACTATTCAGCATGTGCCCTTAGGCGGCCTTGAATAAACAGTCTACATAACGGACCTATCAGCCAAAAGATACCATTATTTGACTATGCAACCAATGCCCTTAGGTGGCCCTGTGTAATTCAACCCCCTAACAGGTTTTTTAAATAATGGTAACTTCATTCTTGGGAACTAATTTTTCTAATTCCATTTAGCCCTTTTTCATATCATTCCTCAGATTTAAAATTTCTTAAACCATTTTTTACATTTTTTTCCCTCATACTTGAGTATGGTAATATGTTTTCAGATAAATTGTCAAGGAATTGAGTCAATTTTAATCCATTCAGTCAAATCTATTTCGACCTTAAAAATTATCAATTTTATTTCTGTCGTGCATGACTTTAAACTACCCACAAAAGATATGGGAACTCTTGATAAAATTCAAGTCCCAGCTCACTAAACATACATATTATATGATTTTTGGTAATATTGAGCAATTAAAAGTTTGAAAGTTTGAAGGGTTATTTTTATAATCTTTGTAAAAATCAAACTATTCTTACTTAGACCATTGGCTTATGTGAAAATTTAGAGCAGGTAACAAAAGAAGCCATGCAGGTACAAATTATTGAATATTAAAGTGTTTTTCCTTGATGCACAAGAGATAGAAGGAAATCCATAGACTGATGTCTCTTATCTTTTTCAAGAACTAAAAGAGGACTTCAAAATAACTCTTTATTTGATTTATGACATCCCGAGATTCATCAGCAACCACCTGGAATTCATTCATTTCAACTGGATACAATAAGAGATGCAATGATACCGGATCTTCATGGAACAATTGTAAAAGAACGTTCGTGAGTGCGGTTTGAGAAAATATTCTGATGATCAAGTAGTGACTCTATTTCTGTCCAAGTGACTTGGAAGATGGATACATGTATTTGAGAATGGAGCATTGGAATTAAAGAGACAATTGGATAGAGTAATATTTTCAGATATTGTTTCTAATGTCATGATAATCTTCTATCCATCAAATGGCATCGGAAAACATATCATCCCATGGTTTTCCATTTTCATATCTGCAAGGAAATGGCATGAAGGAAAAATTTTAATTTTCACACCATTGTTGCTGCTCTTAATGCACAACATAACCGAAATATAGGAGTAGCAGTGTGGATACATCTCGGGTATATAAGTCTTCATATCTAGAATGCTGACTCCTTGCAGTTGACTATAGCCATACAAAGGTAGATAAATGCTCTCGGGGTAGTCACAATGATTCTCCATCAAATACTTAGCCAAATATGGGAGAGTGTTGTCATAGACGGTATATTAATCATGGACAATGATGCTCATAATATCATCAATCCATTTTCTAGTTAGTTCGTCAGCCGTTCCGATTCTCTTGTGAACCATTGAATCTGCACAAAAGTTGAGTGAATTAACTCTTAAATGGGTTTATTTTTCATAAAATTTGTGAATAAATTCGGAAAAAATGGAAAAGGCATTATGGAATGCATGTATAATCTTGGCACGCAAGTATGGATGTGTCGTGCATGTATGATGTGCCGCACATGTTTTTGGCAAGCCAGTATAACCGCGCAAGTCCAAATACCTTGACAACAGTGCGATAGTGAAGAAATAGAGGAAAATAGAGCAAAATGCGTGCCGAAGACAACTTGTGCGGCAAGAGCTCAAAATTCTGAAATTCGGTGCATTGCATGAGGAATGACAGCATATATATATAGGCCATGCCACACCCTTTCATGCCAACGCCTGCGCGGCTCACCACCTGCACGCCAAAATTTTCTCACTCAACAGACCTTGCGCGCCGCATGTTCCTTGGTTTTCTTCTTTTCCTCAGAGTCAAACCCTCATTTCTTTCGGATCCAACTCTAAGGGGGGAATTTTTTTGACACTCTTTTCTGTCACCAAGCTTAAAGGAATGTAAAGGGAAATAACTTGAACCCAATGTGATTCATCCTTTGAAGAAACATAAAAACTTTACAATGTCATGAACCAAGATTCAAATACACTTGGGTCGTGCATGTTCCACTAAGGTTATGCAAGTATACTTGCGCGCCTCCCATTGGTCGCATAGGTAACTTGTGCACCTTCATTGAAAATTTTCCCAGGGTCTTCTCCAGCTTATAAATACCCACTGTGGGCCCCCCATTTCAAGGATGAAAAAAATTCTAGAACCTCATATTTGAGCTCCCGGTGCCCTAGTCTCTTCTCAAAGCATCCGAACACTTCTAAGGTAATTTATTACCTAGAATTAAAGACCTAAAGAGGAGGAGGAAGGCCTAGGTGTTGAAAATCATCAACACTTGTGCGCCTGGGTGGCCAACCCTTAAGGGAAATGTCCACACTTGTGCGCCGCATTACTACTTCCGCATAACTTGCGCGCCTCTCTTCTGAATGTTTACAGGGTTGGTATAAATGGCTTCAGCCAAGCCTCACCCAAATCCTACCCTAATGATTGGCCGATGCACATGTACCCATGTGTCGCGCAAGTATACCTGCGCGACCAAAAATTGCGCGCCCACGCAGTACTTACATGCCCACGGAGAACTTGCACACCCCTCTCTTGTTGGGTGCCATTCCTGCCCATTCTACCCCTCTTACCCCTATCCACCTTTACTCATCAGGATTAAGCCTTCATAATTCTGTCCAAATCCATTTATGGCATGATATCCTTGTTGGATTACTTATCTGAAAAGAATTCTATGGAACATCTCTCAAAACCTAGTGATTTACACATCATTATATCACTAAATTTAGAGATTTCAATCATTCAAACTCATCCTCTAAGATGATAGAATCCTTAATTTGGGATTCCTTTTCATGTGTAATCCCCAATCCATGTTCTCATTAATTTATTTGGGCATCCTCCTTAAGAGGAATCCCCAAGTCCTTATTAATTTGTGCCTCCTTTTCAAGAGTAAGGCCCATGTCCCCTAATTTGGGCATCCTCATTAAGTGTAAGCCCCAATCATAATTCCCTTAACCTGGGATTCCTTTTAAGGAGTAAACCCCAGTCTTAATGTTCCCTAATTTTGGCATCCTCCTTATAAGTAAGCCCCAATCATAATTCCCTTAACCTGGGCTTCCTTCATAGGAGTAAGCCTCCGTCTTAAAATTCCCAAATATGGACATCCTCCTTTGGAGTAAGCCCCAACCATGAGTCCCTTAAACCTGGTATTCCTTCTCATGAGTAAGCCCCAGTCTTAATTTCTCTTAACCAATCTTAATTTAATTTTGATCTAGGCTTCATTATGAAGAGTAAAACTCAATCAAGGGTCCCCTCTTAATTTGGGCATCTTCCCCAGGAGTATGCCCCAAGATAGTGTACCCACATCTCCATGAATAACATATACCTTTATGAACCTTGTTCCTGGATTTCTTCTCTTAAGTAAATCTTAATCCTCATCTATTTTGGTTAGCCATACACACATAAGCCCCACATCATTGCATCTTTCATGGCACAATTGTCTTTTTTCACCAATACCTCTTGTTTCTCACACCGAACATGACTCACGTGAGCTTAGAGCGTAAAAGTAATCATGAAATATTTCCTTGATCCATCAATCATTCATAAACATCATACTCCCTTACTCAAACAACGTGGGTTCCGATTCCTTTTACAAAACAATGGATACGTATGTATCCCATTAGTGGGTAAGATCCCAACTCTGAAATAATCCATGTCCTTCTAAATGAAAAAAACATTAAGTGCCCCACTAAGTGGCTTTAAAACTAGTATGGTTATCATAATGACCAAGAGACATTTATGTACTTAAGGATACCATTGACTAAGAATCTCTAACAAATACAGATAATTCTCTATCGATGAAGAACCTCTAATACATATAAAAGATTCTATAAATTTCCTACATATCAATCATTGATTGTCAGATCAAAAGGAAAGCTCATTTTATACTTGGTAATGTAATTAGGATTCACGAAGATAACATAAATCTATAAAGAGAGTCCCAGAGTAGGCAATAATTCCCTTCAAAAAGGTGTGATTGGTCCGACCTCCCATCCTCTCGACCAATGCAAATCCCTGAGCCACATCAGTCCACAACTAATGAGTGCCTACCTTTGGAAAGTAGGTCCAAATGGATATGGAATCATTAGATGTTTCCAGTTCTATGAAAAAAGCCATTAGAAACCGATTGGAATGTTTTAACATTCAATCAACGAGGTCATCCCCAATTCCATTGGAAACAATTAAATATGAAATAGAAATGAAATTAGTGTTAATGCGTATGTACGACTTACCATCTCCATGATCGATGAATTTCATTTCTTATCTCCAATTTTTTATACTTTTATAAATACATATATATACTCAATATAAATGATATAAAGGGTATCTAAATCATTAATATAATTCTGGAGATAATGGACTATTGACCACATGGAAAACATGTAATTATAAAGAGTTCATTTTTGAACCAAGTACTAAATATCGACAAAACAACCATTATTTACGTAAATGATTACATAAGGTTTATAACATGGAAATTAGTGATATAAAAATAATAATAAACAAAAAAATGTTTCTAAAGAAAGTAACAATATTATATTTAGTTTATTATTCAAGAGATTAAAGAACAAATAGTTCAAGTCGGACACGAGGTAAAGAACTTCATCTGAATCTCCTTTCATTGAGGAATACATTCTTTTATACATGACATTATTTTATACAGTGTATAAACACCTTTGAATTTTCATTTCATTTAAATGGAATATTTTTCCTAAGAAGTGTTTTACTAAATGACAAATAAATAATGTTTCCTTTTAATGTATGTAGTGATAATGAATTTTTGCACCGCCACGATTATTATTTGATCTTTGGCTTCCTTAACAAGTTGTAATGTTTTTAAAGGGAAAATAAATGCTATATAATATTTTACATGTTTAGGTATTGAAAATTGTTTTGATAATGGATTGGTTAAGTAAATATATTTATAATATAAATTGTGATTGAAATGTTGAAATGTTATCTTTACTTTATGCTTGTTTTATGGGTTAGGAATATGTTATAATTCATGGTAATTGTTTACAAATACAAGGGTTTTGTGACAATCCTAGGGTGGGTGTGCCCTAGATAGCTCTACAATTTATTGGGTAATGTGATAGAGGTAAATGTGAATATTTCTCCTAATATTTTTGTGTAATATATTATGATGTGTATTCTAAATGTAACTCCCTACGTAGCTGTGAAATCTATGACGTAAATATGTTATAGATGCCACATGTTACCTTTATGATTTTTGATTACATGTGAATTATTCATAAATCATATTATTTCAAGAGGTTTGTTAAAAAGCTTATGATTTGATGGAATAATGTTTTTTTTCTTTATTTTATAACCTTTATTGAGATTTTTATGCTCATCCCATGTTTTGAAATGTTTTTCACATGACTTAAAGATGAATAGGGACAAGGATGGGATCAAGGAAAAGGAATACTATATAAATCATGGAACTAGACATGACTATTTTTTGAGAGTTTTAATTTTATGAAAAAATGGAAACTGAGTAGAAGTGTCTACTTTGTAATTTTTGAGATGTAACGTAATAGATATGGAATAATTCTATAAAAATATAATCCCCAAAAGATACCCAATGTGAATTAACCATTTAATTAAATATTATGCAATGTTTTAATGTTGGGTCCTTATAGTTGTTTTTATATGTTGGTTTAGATTACATTAAGAGTTAGGATATTGTTAAATTAATATCCATAAATTAATTTACATTAACATTGAAATTATAGATCATTTATAGATTACCATGTTGCTTCGCCTAAGATATTTCTCTGTTCCGAAGGGTTTTTTGCAGAGGAAACAACATAACTATGATGGGATGTCATAAGGATGAAGAAAAACATCCAAATCAGCAACTTGAGATGGTCTAAATTGGAACTAACTAGTTTGTTGTAATGATGGCATAATTGACTCAGGCTATAAATGGTGATGGTATCCATGAATGAGATCAGTCAGATCAACCACATAGGAACATGTCATCTGTGAAGCATTTTATAGAGAAACATCCCCATCATTCATATAATCATCTGACCTTTTTATAGATGAATGGTGGATTACATCGCTGGAGAAAATTTTTTATGTCATTAGGTGTTCAAAACATCAGAAGGTCAGTCTTTTTGTTTACCGATTTGAAGTTGAAGCTGGTCAGTGATGGTCGATGGATAAAAATATCAAGGATAGTGTGGAAATTGATGCTCTTAAATTGTATGAATTCAATGGTTTGTTTCTAGAGAAATATTTTCATATGTTATCTTGTTCGATGTGTGGATAAGGTGGAAATGGAGTTTGTCGATGATCAGGGCTTCTTTGAAAAATAATACAATAAGAGGTCGAGGTGGTAGATGTAAGGGAAGAACTGTTCAAAAACGTTTGGTGGTAAGAAACATAAGTTTACAACTTGTGAAAATTGTTGTAAAAACCATTCTAGGGAATGTCTTTTGAATTTCAGTAAGTGGTACCAATATGTTATAATGGGATATAAGGCTCATAATTTCACTGAAAATGATCATGGTAATGGTAAGAAAAAAATGATTTACAATCAGTAAAATGATTTAAGTGAAATGAAATGGGTCATTATGAATATGTGTGTCCGATGAAGAACTCAAATGAGGGAAAGAAGCAAGACTAAAAGTTTAAAGGGGTGGTGAAATCCATTTCAACTAATTCAGCAGATGTTGGTACATCAAATCATGTAGTATCATGTACAATATTTGTTTGTTCATATTATTCCAATGCGTGGATTGATTCTGGGTCTACAGCCTCATTCATTTAAGAGATATTTTCTAGTAAATTAGGAATTCCTTCTCAAGATATGAATCTTGAAATTATGGTAAAAACACTTTGTGGAAATGTTGAGTAAAAATGAAATTACAAGAACCATCATCTCCTTGTGTGTGGATTGAATCTACATGAAAACCTTATTTTTTTCATCTACAAGAGTTTGATGTTATTTTGTGTATCTATTGGCTTTCTGATTAACATGATATGATTGACTATAGAGGTAAAGTGGTTTCTATTCAGAAATATTGTCTATTTGTGTAGAAGAATGAAACCTTAATTTTGATAACATATCAGGAAGCAGCAATTTTTTTAAAAGATGGAAATGAATGATACCTTTCACATATTGTTGAAAATAATGTAACTGTTCAGATTAATGATATGTCAGTGGTAAATGAGTACCTTGATATTTATGATGATGAGTTACCTTGTATTATATCTGATAGGGAAGTTGAATTTTATGTTCAATTGTTCTTAATGCTAATCCAATTTCAAAACTCCATTATAGAATGGCTCAAATTGAAAATTTTGTGTTAACGAATCAATTGCAAAAGTTATTAGATAAATGTTTCATTCAAACTAGCACATCACTATTAGGTGCTTAATTCTTGTTTGTTAAAAATAATTATGGTTCAATGATATTGTGAATTGATTATAGAGCATTGAATACCATCACTGTTAAGAACAAGTATCCATTTCAACATATAAATGTTTTGTTTGGTCAGATCCATAGAGAAATGTATTTTTTAAAGATTTATTTTAGATCTGGGTACCATCAGTTGAAATTAATGGAATAACTATTCATAATGCAAAAATAAATGTTATTGAATAATAGAAAATTACAACAAATATTAATGAGATTAGTAGTTTTCTTGTATTATCTGTTTATTACCAGAGGTTTGTTGAAAATAATTCATATTTATCTAGCCCACAAACTATGTTAACTCAAAAAGGTGTTAACTTCATTTGGACAAAATAATGTGATGATTGTTTTCAGGAATTGAAAAGAAGATTGGTGAAAGCTCTTGTTTTGAAACTGCCTTCTAGAAATGGTGAGATTGTTATCTACAACGATGCTTCATTTAAAGGACATGGTTTTTTTCCTAATGAAGAATGATCATGTAATTTTTTATGCTTCACATTATTTGAAACCTCATGAGTAAAATTACCCAAATCCTAATTTGGAATTAGTTACATTTTTTTCTTTTAAATTTTGGAGGTATAATTTGTTTGGAGAAAAATCAGAAATATATACCTATCAAAAAAGCTTGATGTGTATACTCAATAAAAAAGAATTGAAAATGAGACATAGGAGTTGAATGGAATTAATCAAGGATTATGATTGCACAATTCTTTACCATCCATGAATGGAAAATATATAGGCTGATGATTTGATTCAAAAACTAATGCTACCTTAACCTTGTTATGTTTAGAATGAGATCCTTTGGTTTTTGACTTGATGAAATTTGGAATAGAAGTTATTGGTGTCGTAAATTCCATTGTTTTGTTTTTGGTGTTAGTGAAATCATCTCTATCAGATATAATTGACCAAGCACATAAGGAAGATAGTGATTTGTTGAAAAAGGAGGAGTTGGTTAAGAAGGGAAAGCTACCTAAATTTAACATTGATAATGATTATATTCTCCGTTTTCAGAAGAGATTATGCATGTCTTGTAATTAGAAGTTGATGAATGATTTGTTATGTGAATCTCATTGTTCTCTGTATTTAGTTCATCTTGGTAGTACCAAGATATATAGAGATCTTTTAGAGTATTACTAGTGGGATGGGAAGAAAAGAGATATTTATGATTTTACAATTAAGTGTTTGACTTGTCAATAGGTTAATGCAGAGAGACATTTACCGAAAGGGATGCTTCAGTATTTACCAGTTCTAGAGTGGAAAGGGAAAAAATATATCAATGGACATCATTGTGGGATAACTAAAGAAATATAGAGGTAATAATGAAATCTAGGTTATTGTTGATTGATTGACCAAATATGCTCATTTCTTTCCAATTTGAGATACTTTTTCTCTAGATCAAATTTTCTAGTTGTATGTTAAAGAGATAGTTAGTTTTCATGGAGTTACCATATCTATTATATGTTATCATGATCCAATGCTTACTTATAACATTATGAAATTCCTTTAGAAGTTGTTGGGTATTGAATTAAATTTTAGTACCGCTTTTCATCTTCAATCAGATGGGAAGTTAGAATGAACAATTTAGACCAAGGAGGATATGTTATGTTCTTGATCAATGGATTTAAATGGAATTTGGGACCAAATAATTTCTTTGGATGAGTTTTCTTATAATAAATGTTTTCATTCTAGTATACGGATTGCTCCATTTGAGGCATTATATGGGATGTAGTGTCGAACACTATCTTTTTGGGATGAAGTAGGTGAAAGGAAACTGATGGGACCAGAAATCGTAGAAGAGATAGTAGAAAATGCTCAGTTTATTTAGAAGCACCTGAGAAAATCTCAGAGAAGGCATAAACATTATGTGGACAACCGGAGGAAGGATCTTTCTTTTGAGGAAGGTGATCATGTCGTTGTCAAAGTTTCCACATGGAAAAGTGTGATGCATTTTGGTAAGAAGGGAAAGTTGAGTTCGAGGATCATTAGACCATATGAAATCCTAGAGAATGGTGGATCAGTTGACTATAGAGTGGCTTTACATCCATGTTTATCTGAGGAACAAAATGTTTTTCATGTTTCAATTTTGAGAAAATATATGCCAGATCCATCTCATGTTTTAAACCCAAAGGTAGTTCAGTTGGAAGAGAATCTCTCTTATGAGGAATAACCAATTCAGATTCTCAACTGTAGAGAGAAAGTGTTGCAGAATAAAGTAATTAATTAGGTAATAGATTTTTGGAAAAACCATATGGTTGAAGAGGCAATGTGGGAATCCAAAAATGATATGAGGGATAAGTAACCCCATTTACTTGATATGTGAATAAAAATTGCAAGGAAACAATTTCTTAAAGGAATATGAATGTAACACCCCAGGTAAATCAAGAATATGATATTTTCATATTTACTAGTATTTTTGAATTAAATATTAATTTTACTTTAAAGGGGGATGCTATGTTTGATGGAGTTCCTGATAGACAACACATGGTTTCTTTGAAATCTTGCGTTGCACAAAACAATGGGTTATACTAAAAAATATATAATATTATAATATTAAATGGTATTTAACAACTAGTAATTGTAATTGTTGGAATGAACATAAATAAATTCAATATGAATATAAATATTTGTTATTTTTTTACATTTATCCAAAACAATTTAGAGGCTTAAAATAAGAAAGAATCTGATTTTAAGCATAAATACTCTAATATCCATTAAAATGTTGATTTACCACCATTTAAAGGAGAATCATTTTTAAATCTAGTTTTTCTCACTTTTATATGTTTATATGAAAAAATAATATTCTTATTTAAGATCATGATGTAAATATTTACTTTGGATGATATTTTGGTTCTTTTCTAATAATGTTCATTTTTTAATGAATATTTATAAAACTATATTTTAATTCAAAACTACCTTTTAATCTAATTTATTAATAATCATAGATTATATTTTTAATTGGTTTTAATGTGAAATTATAATACAATTTAATCCAATGTTGGTCATTGTAATTAATTTCACATTGAAATTGGACATAAACATGTGTCAATCTTTTGATAGATATTATTTCATAAAAACAAACTTTTGGTTTTTACTATGGGAAAAAATTTTAAATTAATTTCTGCCACATATGTGTTTTGAATTTGGAAAAATGGATTTCATATTTTCAATAAATATCTCCATATTTTGTAAATAATAAACATTTTTTTAGACATTATGAACATTTATATCAGTAAATATTTTATTTAGCATGGTTGAAATGTAAATCTTGTAAATAAGGGTAAAAAAATATTATAATAAGAATAAATTACCCTAACATGTGTCTTAATACTATTTTCTGATACATTTCTGACCTTGGGTATCAATGGGACAATTTTGGGATCCCATGGAGCCACTTGTGAATCATAATGAACCTTTATATTAATTAATTAAAAGTAAAGACAAAAATGACATAAACATATATTATTTATTATATCAATTATTACATGGGGTTATATAAGTTATATATTAAAATATAATTATTAATTTTAAATTTAAAAATATTTCATAAATCTTGGTGTTTGTTTCATAATTTTTATACATAAAATAATTAAAATTATAAATGACACAATATTGATGAAGTGTTTACCTCATTAATGAATGATTTAATTAAATAAGTTATAAAAATAAAAACAATATCCAAACCCCATCCAATTATTATTTTATGATTTTATTTTGAACATGAGTCATATTATATTAGACTCAAATTAGATTTGCCCCTTTTGAAACCTGAAATCATTATGTAATAAAATAATATATTCAAACATTCCAAAAGAGCCCCTCCACCCCTTATAAAAATCTGTCACCTCTAACCCATTACTCACACCTCTCAAGATACTTAGCTCGTAAAACCACTCTTAAATTAATCTCCCTATATCCCTATATTCCTCCTATAAACCATAATATAGGAAGATTCCAATTCATGTAAAACTATTGGTTCAAACCTAAGGGTGATACCTGATATAAATGTAACATCTTATCATAAGATCTTTTCTTTTATTTTACTTCTCAAACCCCCTAAACTATTTTTATTTTTTAATTTTATAACAAAACCAGTATCCTAAATATATTATGTTGTTTTTATGATAATTATTCTAACTACCCTTCCACACAACTCCATTTAATTTATACAATCATACAGTTTCTGTGGACGAAAAACTACTACCTCACGAAATAATGATTTTTCAAATATCTCCAACTGCATCTCATGGTAGACATTATGATGGAAAAAAATTTATGATATATATATTATATTTCTATTATTTCTATTATATAGTATCTTTAATTTATAGAATACTATTATGGTTTCCATAGTGGGTAAATACGATAATTGCAGGAAGTCCAGACTATCGCCCCCTCAAAGTTATATGACTCATTTATTCAATAGGTGGATTGAATAAAGGATGGAGTTCATAAAATTATATATGATATTATACTGGAATTATAATATACCTATTTATCATTATATTTTCATTCTGTTAAATATGAAATAGAAATTAAAGTAGCAATCAGGCGTACGTACAACTTACCGTCTGCATGAACAATGCATTTCATTTATTATCTCCAAATGGTAGGTACTATTATAAATACAAATAAATACTTGATATATATGATATATATTATATCTAAATTATTAATATCATTCTTGATATAATGTAATTTTGACCACATGGACAACTTGTAATTATAAGGAGTTTATTTTTAACTCAAGTACCAAATATTGACAAAAGGACCATTATTAACTTAAATGATTAAATAATGTTTATAACATGGTCATAAGTGATATGATAGAGAATAATAAAATTCAAAAAGGTTCTTAAGAAAGTAAAAAAATTAACTTTAGTTTATTATTCAAGAGATTAAATAATGAATGGGTCATGTCAGACACAAAGTAAGGGACATCGTCTCAATCTCCTTTCAGTGAGGCATATTTTATTTTATACATGACATTCTCTTATATGGTGTATCAACACCATTTAATTTTCATTTCATTCAAAGGGAATATTTTTTCTATGTAGTGTTTTACTAAATGACAAAAAAAATGTTTATTTTTAATGTACGCAGTTACAACGACCTTTCTGCCGCTAGAAGTATTATTTGATCTTTGGATTCCTTAAGAAGTTGTAATATTTTCAGTAGAAAACAAATACCATATAATATTATATATTTAGGTATTAAAAATGGATTTGATAATTGATAATTATGTAAATATATTTAAATGATATATTATGAATTAATTTTGGAAATGTTATCATTAGTTTATGCTTGTTTTATGGGTTATGATTATGTTATGGTTCTTGGGCATTATTTACACATATGGGTGGTTCTGTGATAATAATTTATTGGGTGAGCCTGATATATCTCTCCAATGAATTGGGTAACATGATAGAGGTAAAAATGAATGTTTCTCCAAATATATCTATGGAATATATTGGGATGGGTATTGCAAATGTTACTCCCTACGTCGCTATGAATTCTATGATGTTAGTATGTTATGGATGCCAAATGTAACTTTATGATTTTTGATTACTATATGTTATTCTTAAATATTATTATTTAATTAAAAATGGTAAAAATATTATGTTTTGATGGACTAATGTTTTCATTTTTATTTTATAACCCTTACTGAGCTTTTTATGGTCATCCCATGTTTTGAAATGTTTTTCATAAGACATAAAGATGAATATGGTCAAGGATTTGATCAAGGGAATGTCATGATGTATAAAACATAGAACTACACATGGATTGTTTTTTCAATAATTTTTATTTTATTAAAAAAACATAAACTGAGTAGAAGTTTCTACTTTGTAATTTTTTAGATGTAATGTAGTAGTTATGGACTAATTCTCTAAAACTCTCAACCCCAAATGATCAGCAGTGTGAATTATCCATTTAATTCAAGATTATGTAATTTTGTGGTCGGTTCCTTATATTAATTATCAATTCTATATATATATTGAATTATGTTCAATTTTTTTATAAAAATTATTCAATTATATTTTTTAATTTAAATTTTTTGGATAACACAAAATTGTTTTAAAAAATATCTCTTAGAAGTGGATTATGATAATTATGATCTATCGATTTTTATATTAACTGAGGATATACTAACAAGTGATGAGAATCATGGTTTTTCTCCCCCAATGTGTTGATATGGTACCAAATATTACAAGAGTTCACATACATGAGCAGCTGATGATTTATGATCCCATTCCAAAGTCACATGCATCTCGAGATTATAGTCCTCAATAGATGAAGTATGATTACATATCAATATTATTTATTTTAAATTTTTTGGTTTAACTTATTTTCTTTCATTTTCATTTTTTAATTTTTATATATTTTCAAATGTATATGATGGTGTAATGAGTATTATTTTTAAAAACATTATCCATGAATTTCACTGAACAATGTTTCTAAAGGTTTATATATTCATCTTCTTGATCACTTGTTGATTCTTAAAATATGAAAAAAAATTAAATTATATAAATTATATTTTTCTATAATATAATATATTTTTATGGTTTATGGATTTTTATTGATAAGATGATGAGACACTATATTTTTTATTCTTGGGATGCATAAATGTTTGAGCATTTCCATTAGGTTTTACATATAAATGGTTGGATAGATAAAAAGAAATAATATAGGAAAATATATTATAATTTTCATAGGAATTATTGACCATAATGTGTCCTCACATTGGATTTGGAAGATGTTTTCACATATTAGATTAGGGTGACATTTCATAGAAAATCCAATTCTGGTTGATGAAATTAAAAGAAAAATGATTTCATACACATAAATTTGAGTTTTAGTTTTAGTATACAATATCAAAATTTGGTAAATTTTATTATTTAATAATTACATATATATGTATGTATGTATTGTTAATTATCATGTATATCATTTCTTTATTATCTATTCAATTGAAATAGTCATTATAGATTTTATTTAAATTATAGAGGATATACACTTATAATAATAGTTGGTTGGTTTTTAGTGATTGAAATGTACTTATTGTTGTGATTATTTTTTCTTATATTTTAAAAATTAACAAAATAATATTATTATCATCCTAAATTATATTTATATTGTTATAGGAGACATATGAAAAAATGATTCTCTGATTTGTGAGAGTTAGGACAAGACAAATAGTGGGGATGAGCCCTCATGCGAGTCATGATTTTATAAGGATAAATAGATACTATAAAAGGTGAATTTTTTTAGATTGGTCGAGTCATAGGGATAGGTTAATGATAGAACTAGGTTAGTTAAAACAGAGTTGTAGAGAACTCATCATATTGAATGAAGGGAGAATCTTCATTTTGCATTAATTTTACATGTAAATTATGAAATGAGGCTAAAAGTTTGGCATGAGTTTTTACAAAAAAATACTAGATATATAGATGAAATATTATGGGTGTAAGATTAATAGTATGAGGATATGATAGAGTACAAGCATCAACTGATACATTGTACAGGGATGAAGTTCCCTCAACCAGCTACAACATATTTTCCATTATTTTCTAACATTATTATTTTATTTATTTCTATGAATCTGTTTATGTTATAAATTAGGTTTAATTTTTTAATGAAAATAAATAAAAAATTTATTTTTTAGAATATTTTTTAAATTTTAATGTTATTAGTTACCAAATTACAGTTCTATTATAAACACATGTTTGCAAAAACGTTTTGGAATTTGTTGAAAAATATTTTTGTGATAGATTACATATTATATAATAAATTAATACAATTGTAATTTTTTTATGGTGGATAAAATAATATATGTCAATATATATCATACTAGGGTTAATTGTGGTGGTTTGTAACACATAATATGGTGTCTGAAACACATTTTCACAGTGGTATTTCTTTGATATATATAAATTGTAAATAGTTTTATACGATGGAAATCTATTTCAAGTAACAATTCATGGAAATCCATTATTACTATAGTATAGTCAATCAGGTGAAATATTAGTGTTCATTGATGAATATTGTGATAGATGGAATTTCAATTGCATTACCAAAATAGTCAAAATTCGATGTCCATGTGTCACAACCAATTGAGATTGATTTAACATATTAATAATACCAAATAGAAACTAAAAAATATTTCCATATACATTTAAATCATCATTTTTATGTTTTTTGGGGAAATAATGGCATATTGGTCATAATTAATCATTTCATAAAATCAAACCACATTAAAAAAATTAAATAAATTATAATGGTTGATGTTCTTGAACACTGTTTTGTATAATATATCATAATTATACATGGAGTACCATTATATAATGTTCTTGGCCAAGTTCCCCGCATAAATTATTAACTTATTATGGGTCTCTAGGAAATTATAGGTTCAATTTTGATGTTTAATTCGACATATCAACATAAATTAAGGGGTAAAATTGAGTCATCAATTTAGATCCTTGTACACATGTTCAATGCCTGCGTGTTTGAGATTTTTGTTCTCTATGAAATCTAATTATCATGTTTGTTTTCATAAAATAATTATTATATATAAAAGGTTAATATAGATCTATTTAAGGTTTTTTTATTATCATCCATAATTTTCCAAGATTTATCAGGCCATGATTGGAGAGATTATTTATTTTTTATTTATCCACGTTCATGATACAATTACTAATGTTGTGATGATCCATAATATATTTTAAACTAATAAAATCTATATAGAATCATATAATAATATTCATCACCTCCCCTTGGAGTCTAAAGGTTGTGATTGGTTGATTCTTGGTAACTCCCCCTAGGTAAAACCTGAATAACTTTAGAAGCATTTCAAATGTCTACCTTTATATTTAAGGACATTTAAAACTATTTAACTTATCAATATTGTTGAATACATCCTAGATTTACATTCTCATTTCACACCTATTAATGTAATTTTTCTTATATAGATGTGGAATAAACTTATTATGATTAATATAATGTAATGAAGAATAATTATATGGCCTTATATAAATATGACATTATATTTTTGGAACTTTTATGTATACATGATAATTAATATTTTGTGTTTTGGGAACGAATATCCATTTAGTGTGCTTTCTATGGAAACATAGTAAAAATATCCATGTGAAATATGAGCATGATTTTATGATGATGGATCTCTGTAATAATATAGTTTTATGTGCATGAATATCAATTATCTTTTAGGGAAGATATTGGTATGGTTTCATGGATTGAGACCACTCAAATATCACTAATTTTTAATTGTTTTCACTATTTATTTACACTAATGAATTTTAAGAGTAACAACATGATAAAATGGAAGTAATAAACTATTTTTAAGTTCACTTGGTTTAGTTTCACAATCCTAGTGAATATGTATTTGTATTTTTTAGAATGGGGCGTGTGGTGGTTGTTTTTCAATTTCTATTACATTTTCCTACATAGAACATTTCATGTAATGAAGATACATTGAAAACTGATAATTTTTTTAAATACTCATTTATGAAAATCTATTATATTTACTATATAGTATATTGGGGACTCAAATGAGGATCCTCTATACAATGTATCATCTCCCCCTTTTCCTCCATTGGTACTTCCCCTTTTTCATGGGATTTGTATGGGTTTTTAAATGGGTGTTTCGGAAACACCAACCTACTGTAATGATATTTAACATCCTTTTATATGAATAATCAATACTTCTCATAAAAATATATTCATTAAACAATAATGTTTTAGTGTTGTTGATTACTATATACAACTTCATATTTTTTCTAGAATTATCTTCATCATATCATCAAAATGTTCTTCTCAAATAGTAAAAATCATAAACATACCCTCATTGAACATATAATTATATCTTTAGAAATAAAAATATTATAAAGGGTGAGATGAGAGGTTGATTAAGGGATATTAAGATATATATATATATATATATATATATATCATTTATCATATACAAGAATATCATGATCATTAAGGTATGATAACATGAGATTAAAATAGGAAAATCATACCTAGATATTCCTAAATCATAGAAAAAAAATTTATTTGGTCTTTTATAAGTTATAAATTATAGTCAGTTCAAATATTATATGTCATGAGATCATATCATAAACAAGATTTAATGTCCTATAAAGTATCAAAAAAATATCATGATCATAATTATAGAAATGTTTTTTCATGGATAAAAATTTATATATTAATCACTTGTTAGGATTTGTCTAAACAACTATGAACCTACTTTGGTATTGGGATAACTTCTATTATACCCTGTAACAGAAATTGGATAACCATACAAAAACACAATGATATCAAATAAATTAATCCTAACCTAATTCATTTTTGGTTTTTAATAACCTAATTTCTATAAGGTTTATAATGGACCCAAAAATCACAAAACCATAATCCATTAATCTGAATTCCTTAAAATATAATAAATACAATTATAAATTTTTTATAAATTAACCTTATGAAAAAAATTGGTTTCATCAATAATTCATCATTATAATTATAAACCATAAAAAATAATAATAATGGTATCAAAATATTACATCCCCAATGAGGCATAAGTGAAACTAATGGATTCTTGTATGGTTGAAAAAAATAATATCTTAATCTCAACTAAAAAATATCATCTCAATATTAGGAACATATTAAGGTCAATCCATCTCAATATATTTTATTTTAAAAAAATAATTTTATAACTAAAATTATAATTGATATTCTTAGTACTAGTAATCCGATGATCAAAAATATATAATGAAATAATATTGCATAATAATTATTTAATGTTTCATGATTTGTTTCACTATAATATATTTGAAAAAAATACTTCTATAAAATAATTATCAAATCCTAATATATAAAAAAATAAATAATTTCACATAAATGATCAACATATCATAACTCCCTCCATTTCCAAAAAAATATCACTTATATTGCAGTATTGACTTATATAATTAATTAGTTTCTCCCAAATAAGACATACTATTATTAATGGTACAATAATATGTTATTTTTTCCCACCATGAAACCATCATTTTTATTTGGTATTTTCTTATATTTATTATTTTTTTATAAAATAAAATATCATTAAAATCATGTGAGTAAGATCATTCACTTATTCTTAACCCATTCTTGATAGGTAAAAATATTAATTTCTATTCAGCCATGGTATTCATAAAAATATTTTTTTCTTATTTGGATTATTAAAAAACCCACATATTTTCATGTAATAAATAAAAGTTCAAGACAGGTTTAGGAATAATAAGATGAAATCATATCTTGTGAAAAATTATATTTGATTGATCCTGTGAAAAATCACCACATAATTTATCACATTAACCACTTATATTATTAGTGGTACTACAATATAATGTCTAAAGAAAAATATATAGACAGAAAAATAATATTCATAAAAATAAATCATTAAATCATCAATAATCAATTACATGATGTATAAAAAGAAACCTTATATTATATCTATGTCATATTATTTTTAATCTAGATAATCCATGCACATTATGGAAAATAATCATACAGAAGGAATGATTGAGTTCATATATAATCTCACCCTTTAAATGATATTTTCTCCATGTACATCTATACAACAACTGCCTCCACATTCTATAAGGAATGAAATGATTTAATTTCTAGAAAACAAAAAAATATATACATTACAAAATCATCATGATGGTGTCCAATATTTATGATATCTCTCTTAGTTTTTAGAAAATTTCACTAATCCAAATCCCAAAAATTACTAATCCATGATCTTAAAAAGACTAAGTCAAATTGAACAGTACATATAGAAATTTTACATCATTTAAGATGAATATTCAATAAATATCATAAAAAACACACCCTATAAAATTTAAGGATTGGTTTCCTTGAATACTAGATACATAATATTCTTATTTCCTAAAATATATTCAACAACAACCAAAATTATGTTTATATAAATGACACTACATAAACCACCCTACATAACACCATTGATCATAACTGGAAAAAATGTATGATATGAATGTCTGACATCAATTACCTGGAATGAGTAATAACTAGAGATATCGATAACTAAAAATATGCATGAATATCATAATAATAGAGTATTTAGAGCATGAATATCATGAGAATAGATTATTTAGAACATGATCATAACATTTTAATATTGTACACATAAATTCATAGATTTTAATCATCAAAAAAGGATTTAGAAGTTTATATTGAATGAATAATAAAAAAATAAATGACCATGAGTTAGTTAAGTGATCATGCTACATGTGTTGGAACATGTCATAAATAGTGTCATAAAAATTTGTTCATAATGAAAAATAAAAAAATATTATTTTAAGTCTTCTAACTAAGACATTCATCACATGTTATTCTTATGAAATACACCCATGTATTTTTTTGGGCTTGAGATTACCTCTAATGTATCCCCATTCTACTGTCGGATAACCTCTAATATACACTAGCTCATAAATATTTATCATCCCCTAATTCATTAGTGGGACATAATGTAATAAACTATTATATAATCATAATATATTCATATATATGTTATACTATAATGAATAAATTTATCATTCCATCGTAACATAACCCAATAAATAGAAAATGAGTCTATCGAATATTACATCAGTATAATAATCATCTATATTGAATATGAATTTGGACAGTATCATATAATCATCCACAAGAATCATAAGTTAAATTAAATGATATTATCATAATGTAAAAATTTCCTTTAGAAGGTCACATGAATATTTTAAACTGATAATATCATTTTTATTAGGAAATCACTTAATTAAAATATAATTTTCCAAAATATTAGGAAATGCTTTTATATTTAAAAAAACCATAGAAAGTAGTATATTATTCTTGAAAGAAATTTTAGACATCACTATAGGAAAATACACTTCTATTGTATATGTTAAATAAATATTTTGGTCACACCTTCAGAAAATTACTTAATAATTAAATATAAACCATAATATAAAAACCTATCCATGTTTAAAAATGGAATTATCCAATTTTAGGAGAATATTTGAAACATTATTCGAAAAAATTTATAAAAATATTGTGCACGTATAATATAGAGATCTCGCTAAATAGAAACACAATGCTGAATTTATGTTCAAATAATAATTTTTATTTTTGAGATATATGGAGAAGAAAATTGAAACTATAACTAATAAATTTTAAAAATAAATATAATAGAGAAATATATACATTTTTTAAGAGATATATCATTAAATTTATTGATTTTAATATTTAATAACAAACAATCATATTAAAAAGTGATATTGTAAGATATAACCATTATTATTTTGGTCAAATTTTAGTCATAATCCCCATGAAATAAATTGCGTATAATGAAACATTAACATCAATGAACATAATTTTATTCATGATACCACATTTTTAATGGTTTTTATATAGACATCATAATAAATACATGTTTATAATGTGACATTTGTCCCAAAACAAATTTGATATGATAAAACCTTAACAATTTAGTAACATTCAAATAAACAAAAATCTGAAAAAGTAATTTGAATTGTAACATTCAGAACCATGAATTATAAAGGAACCATGATATCATATGTAAAATTTTAAATAAATACACTTCATAAACATAAATTTATATATAATATAAAACATGCATTAATGAAATAATATCAATGAAAATAATGTATGACATTATTCGTAAGATCACAAAATATTTTATAATAAAGATATATTTATTTTAAATCAAATAAATTACTATATAAGAACTTATAATAACATTTATGATCATGTTATAATTTCATTGAACCCATTTATTAATAATCCTTCATAATACATATCATCTCTGGGTGTTAACTATTTAATTTTCCCTTAATGAATCATTTTTTCAAGTATGGACTATGTAATTTGATCATGGTTCCATCATCCAAATAATGTCAATAATGAAATTATTATAATTTATCTTCAATATATATAATTTTAACAGCCCATAAAATGTAAATATTGATAAATGAAACATATCATTCACAAAGATAGTAGTCTGTATGTATGTACTAATAATACATCATTTTTCTAATGTGAAAAAAGGAACAGATATAAGTAATATATTAAAATTAAATAATAATTATTAATTAAAATATACAATTTTTTAGTAAATATATAATTTTAAATTTCCATACGAGGTTGTGGTGGAGAATGAATCACGTAACTTCTAGTAGGTTGTAGTGAAAAAATACTCATGAGTGATTCAATAATTCTCATTTGAAAAAAATGGGGAGACGATGGTCACATAATAATTAACAAATTGAAGAATATTCCTAATATTTTATCATCATGTTTTAGTGGATAAATTATATTTATATGTTATAGAAAAATAAGAACACATTTAATTTGATTGGTATGATGATTATCACTTCACTGATGAACCTTATATAGATTACACATGAAACCATCAAAGGATATTTTTTTGTGAATAAAGAATTCTAAAGGATAAAAAGAAGGAAACAAAGACAATATTAATCGAGGGTTTTAATGATATATTAATGTAAATATTTTTTATAATGAATATAAATAGGTTTCCAAATATTTATGAGTGAAAGGTCACACTTTTAATTACTTATAGTATTTAAAAATACTATATGTCATAGTCATACCACATGTAAAATCCATATTTACAAATGTAGTATATGAAAATGTTGAAATATGTTAATTAAATAAAATATATGACTTTTTATTCCACATAAAAAACCTATTATATAGGTTTAACACCCTCTTAATCCATTTTAGACATTAATTGTGGAAGTAAATTTTTTATCCTTTATAATAAAATTACTTCTATGGTGAAAAATATCTAAAAAATGGTGCATGGATAACCATTCAAACATTTCCAATGATAATTTTATGAGGGAATGGTTTTTGTGATTTTTATTCATTTAATAATATATTTTCATAGAGTTATCATAAATGTTATTTTTTTCCAATTCATTTTATTTTACTCAAAAAACATAAAGACAATAATGGATTCCATATATAAAAAACAAATTCATGAAATCTCAAATAGATATATTTCTTAATTTCATTTTTAGTTAATGGGGACCTAACTTATAAATGATTAAATTAATTATGAATTTATCAGTGAAATTTTTAAAAACACATTGATATTTATGGTAAGTCTTTATGCTCCCCACACCCATTTTAGAGAGATTAATCTTTAATAGAAGAAGCTCTTATAGATTTCTTATTTATACATTAATCCTTCCTAGATCCTAGGGTGGGACTGGTTACCCAATTTCCAATAATCTTACTGAGACTATATAGTTGATGTGAACCAATATATATATATATATATTCAACATATTCTATTATTAATTTGTGATTCAATTGTTTAATGTCATCTAGATGGTATCACTTGAGTTTATTTTATTATAGAGAGTTGGTTATTGTTTTGGGTTTCAGAATGAATATCATGGATGAGTGTCATATGTAATATGAGAATAAGAATCAAATTACACATAGTTTGATGAAATAGATATGGGATAAGTGACAATGAGCTTGATCCTTAAAGTGGAATCCTACATATCTTGATAGGAATAGGTATCATAGCTATTGTAATTTAGATTAATGATCTAGAAATATGAAAAAGGTTCCTCGAAATGGATTCAAATTCAAAATTCTAATGGGATAATCATGAAAAATATATAGGCATATCTGAGTCATTATCCGTTTGAGTAAAAAGGGACATCATAATATAACTGACATGACATGAGATAATACCATTAGATTTGAAAGAAAGGCTTATACAATGAGGCTACATTGAGGAGAATTATATATCATTAAATGGGAAACAATAGGGAATTATTTGGTATTTATGATATATATTCCCTAAGGTACCTGCTATTTTAGGAGAGGGTTTGTTTTAGGGACTTCACCAAGGAGTATGATCATGTATTCCAAGAGGATAATATTTGATCAGGGTGAATAATGATAACCAAGAAGAGTATCTCAAAAAAAAAAAGGTAATTGACTATTTCATGGGGGATTAAACATATAAGGATGATCATAGGTCTGGAACAAAGAATAGTATCTTGACACAAGGTGGATAATAATAACTCTGTAGAGTATTTTGACTCAAGGGTAATTGAGGATTTAGTTGGGGATTATTCCTAAAAATATTCCCATGTATTTACATCAAGGAGGAGTATCTTTACTCAATGTTAAATAAGGATTCTGTCTATGTTAATAACTAGGATGATTCCTATGTTTTTAGAACCAAGTGGAGTATGTAGACTAAATATTAATGAATGGTTTGTTAAAGGCCTACACATATGTGGATTCCCAAATATCTATAATAGATAGGAGAGTCCTGAATCAATATTAATTAATGATTTTGTTGGGTGATACACCTAGGGTGATTCTGATGAATTTGAAACAAATAAGAGTTTCAAAAATGGAGGTTAATAACAATTACCATTAGAAGTATATTGAATCAATGGTGATTGATGATTTTGTTGGGTCTTATACATAAGAAAATGACCATGTAATTGTCCCTCGATATGTTGGTAATAGGATATTAAAGGGATGCTATCATGGTAGGGGATTATGCATAGATAGATTCTAGAATGGATTTTTTTAGGATTATTACTAGGCTGAGGCCATAAAATAATGTTAATATAGGAGTATATTCTCACATAGGAGGGTGTTCATACTTCTTCATGAATAGTGATCTGTGTAGGATCATTGCATAAGAACTTTCAAATGGGACCTCAAACGTGTTCACCTACAAATGACATCCACCTAGGACTGATTAAATATGAGACTATCATAGTATTTTTCATATAGGTCTTAAAACATATGATCCATATTAAGGGGAATCCACATGGGATAATTTGATTGATAAACCCCATAAGGAAATTGGTGTAGGAGATTTGTGAAGCAAAGTATGCCAAGTGTTTCTGTTTAGGGTTGGCCACATATAATTACATATAGAGATTGATCAAAATCATTTATTATAGAATTATATGATTTTTTATTTCAAAGAGGCAATATTTTTGAGCAATTTCCTCACAATGATCCTTCACAATGATACTTTTTATAGGCCCTCTCTAGTTTAGAAGTAATAAATTTTAAGTGAGTTAATCTAGGAATGTACGACCAATTAAAGCATCTAAGAGAACCATGTGAATATGTTACACTATATTCGGAATTTTTTTATTATATTTTTATGCAGTGATAAATAAATAATCTACCAAAATATCCTCCCATATATAAAAAACTATTATCATAACACTTCTTGAAGTATCGTATGCATAGGATCTTTGTGAATGAGAATCAACATATGGTGTTTTTATATGAGATTCTGTATAGAACCATCCTCATGGGGTATTTATATATCGATTTATAATCTATGAAAGATTAAGTAAAAATATTCCTTAGACCACAAATGAATATATTTTGGGGGATTCAAAATTGAATCTCATTTAATAGAAAACAACTTCACATTTCATGATGATGGTTACACGAATTATGTGAAGCGCTATGTTCTCAGAGAAAAGTGTTATACTGAGAAAAATAACCATCTCTAAGATAAAAAATACATTTCAATCATGTATTTATTGATGTTCAAAATGAATAGAGAATGTGTTTTTTAGGATATGGGACTTTATCAAATTTTATTTATGAAAAAGTGAATCTCACCTTAGAATGATCATAATGTTTTATCTATAAGTCCATTTAGGATCCCTGAGTAATAAAACTGAATATTGTGAAGTGAACTATTCCCCATATCCATGGTTTATGCATCCTATATGGCTGTTTTATTTATCCAAAATATTTCTAGAATAAAATAAAAAATATGTCAAAAGGAATCAATAGATTTTTAATCAGTAATTCGTGAAATCCAGTGCCTTCTCATGAACGGATGTTCTCAACATCATTCCAAAATATTGGTAACCATATACAAGGAATATATATCATTTAATTAATGAGTAGTATTTCTGATCAAGTGAATCCAATTTCCTTCACATGGTTATAGATACACAATTAATCTCAAACTCAACATGTGTTGTCAATGTGAGGTTATTATCATGGGTCATGCAGAAAAGATCTTATCATAAATTTTTTGATGCTATCAAAAATATTATATCATTTAAACATTATATGTACCTATTAAACTCATAGAATATAACAATTAAAACAAAATATTAATTTTATATTCTTAAAATATAATATATTTATTTTTCTACTACTTAGAGAAATATTCTATCAACATTTCATAAGTGTGTTTGGTAAATATATCATCAAATAAATATAATAAAAATAAAATAATTTTTTATGTGAGAATTAACTTATTAAATTAATTATTACCTTATTTTCTATCCAAATTTAATTATATAAGATAAATTAAAATAAATAGAGTGAAATTTTAAATTTATTGTTTTTTCTAAATAATAAAAATGATATAATCAATAGAAAGTTGAATGAAATTTACATATCATAATATATACTACAGATTTGGTTGAAAGGAAACTAATCCAATAGGATAAATGCATATATGAGGTTTATTTGAAATCCTTATCCAAAAAATATATCCTACTGTTACCTATTTTACCCAAACAGTGTTTTTGAATATTTACCATGGATACTCTTCATGGTGGCTACAAATAAATGGGGAATTTTATGAAAATTTGAAACCCATGATAGAAATATTGATTTTTTGATGAATTTTTTTCTAAATATTGAACAAGTAATTATTAATATAATTTTAAAAAAGGTAATGAAATATTGTTCAAAATTTTGTGTTTATGATAAATAATTATCTTATTCCAAAATCATGTTTAATTATTATTACTATATAATTATTTTGCTTTTTTAAAATTAAATAAGGAATATGGTAAATTGATATTTATTTCAGAACCAATCGAATGTTACACCCAATGTTTTTAAAATAAATTCCATGTTCGATAGTATAAATGATACACTACAAAGAACCCAAATAGACCATGATTATTTAAATATTTCCATTTTAGTAATTTCATTAATTTAAAAAGATTGTAAATGATTAACAACTGTAGAAAATATATACATATATATATATATATGTCTTGAATATATTTATAAATTATTATAAAATAGTAAAAAAAAATTAATTACCATTAATTCAACAAAATAAATTTCTTTTATGATGCTTAATTCTATTTATAAATTTTATAATTATTTTCAAGAAAATATTGAAAATTTATTTGATGAAAAAAATATGTTTTTTATAAATATTTAAATTAAAACATAATTATAAAAAGTATGAATTAAACTTTTATATTACATATCTATGTTTATGAATTTAAATTCATATAATAAATGTTAAATGTTATATAGTAAAATTGAAATCATATTTCCATAAAAATATATTTTTTTGAAAAATTCATCCAATCGTGCTTGTGGTTTTTATTTTAAATTAAATTCATCATCCTCTATGAATTTATTTTTATAAAATTGAGTCCCTATTTGTATTCATCATTAGTAAAATTAAGTAATAAGGTAAATTCTCTTTTAGAAAACACAAATAGTAACTATACTAAATTATTATTACTACAGTAAAAGGGAAATAAGTTAGTTATGGGTAAAACAAGTTTAACAAACACTAAAAAAATTAACCCTAATACAAATGAACAATTTTATTTCCATTTCATGAAAATTGTGATTATATCTATTCTTTATTATTTTTATTTATAAATGATTATCTAAAATTTTTGATAAAAAATATATTTTCATACAATAAAAAAATTATTATTATGTAATATGTAATAGGAATTTAAAAAAATTTAATCAATTAATGGGTTATTGAAATAAATAATATTTTTATTAAATTGTATTATTAAATTTTTTTTTTAATTTAAATTTTTATATAATTTTTATATTTTGAAATGTAATTTATATAATGGTTGGAAAGTATTTTTTTTATAAAACCCAATAATTCTAAATAAATATATAATTTTATTTTAAAGGTGAATATAAAAATATTTATAAAATTAAATTGATAAAATTAATAATAATTTTGGATTTAAAAATTTGAAATTATATAATGGTTAATTTTTCATAATATTTTGAGAGAGTAAATTTTAAGGTAAAAATTAAATACCGTATGTAAAGACCTGAAAATTCTGTGGAATTTGTTTTTTCTTAAATACATGTGGTTTATAGGAGTCTGTGAAAATTGACGGAGCTTGATTCTAAGGATCGGTGTGCCCGAAATCATGTTATGATGTTTTGTTTGGGTACGTTCAGTAAACGTACGAGCATCTTTATATAACTTTGGAGCCGATGATTGGAACTGAAATTTGAGGGCACCGTTGAACTCCCAGCGTAGATATTTTCTTAAGAAGACTTTCACCTCAATGGCAGTTGGTTTAGAATAAAATCTAGATTGTATATTTTTATAAAAATATAATAAAATAAAGTACAAAACTTTATTTTGTATAAGCTGTTGTTGACACTCCTTTCCATCATAGAGTCTAACGAATGGAAAAGGGAAATTCCTTAAGCACAAAGAGAGTAATCCTTTGATGAACATCAAAAATAGACAAAGGCCTGAATAAGGAACCTTTTAAACATGGGTGGTGAAAGTTTCTTTATGGTCATGAAAGTCACTTGCACACCACATATGGGACGCCCAAGGGACTTGCGCGCCCTATTATTTTTTCCCACGGTGCTCAGTGCCTTATAAATACCCCCTATAGGACCCCCATTTCATGGAAGGATTTTCCAACACTCAGAATTAAGCTCTGGTTTCCCTAGTCCCTGCTTGAAGTCTTCAGAACACTTCTTAGGTAATTTCATACCTATAAAAAAATATCTAAAGAAGAATAATATGGCCTAAGTATTAGAACTCATCAATACTTGTGTGCCTAAGTATCCATCCCTTTACGGGATACCATTATACTTGTGTGTCGCCTTTACCACTCATGGAAACTTGCGTTCCACCCATCTAAATGCCTCTAGGGATGGTATTTAGGGATCCAATTCAAAGTCTCCCAAGTATCACTTCACATGTTCTTCATCTCCCAAGTGAACTCATGTTGCGCACATATACATCTGTGACCAGGACTTGTCTTACAGACCAATACTTGTGCGCTTCCTTCCAATTCACTTAATTTCCTCAAATTAACCTCTCATCTTCCAGATTTAGCCTTCAAAACCTTCTTCAAATCCATTTTTGGCATGGTTCCTTTGTTGGGTTCCTTATTCGAAAGGAATTATGAGATGTTCTTTTTATTTGGGACTCTTTCTCAGGAGTAAGCCCCAAGTCTCAAGTCCCCTTAACCTAGGCCTCCTTTTCAGGAGTAATCCCCAGTCATAATTTCCATTAACATGGGCCTCCTTCTCAAGAGTAATCCCTAGGTCTCAAGTCCCCTTAACGTGGGCCTCCTTTTATGGAGTAAGCCCCAGTAATAATTTCCCTTAACCTGGGCCTTCTTTTGAAGAGTAAGCCCCAGTCATAATTTCGCTTAACCTGGGCCCCCTTCTCAGGATTAATCCCCAGTCATAATTTATTTTAATCATAGGCCCCCTTCTCAAGAATATCCCCAATCATAAGTCCCTCTTAAATTTGGATTCCTTTTCAAGAGTTAGTCCAAGGTTCAAATCCCAAATCTCCAAAATGTACAAACCCCATTATGGACCCATCTCTTGGGGTTCTTTTCTAAAATTATTTGTCTTAATTTACTTAGACAGTCATACATAAGTAATCCCCATATACTTTCTTATGATTGCATCTTTCATGGAACAATCGTCAAGTTTTACTAATACCTATTGTTTCCCACACTGTGCATGACTCACATGAGCTTAGAGTGTAAAAGTAAATATGACATATCTCTTTGAGACATTAATCATGCATAAACCTCATATTTCATCCTCAAACTACATGGGTTCTAATTACTTTTCGAACAAGGATATGTAGGTAGGCCATCTGTAGGTACGATCCCAACACTAAAATAATTCTTGTCTTTCTGAACGACAATAAACTTTAAGTGCCACACTGAGTGGATTTAAATCTAGTAGGGTTAACATAATGACCAAGGGATTTCTATATAATGTATTGAAGGATACCATTGACGAATAATAACTAATAAATACGGATGATTCTCTATCGATGAAGAACCTCAAATACATATAAAATATTCTCTAAATATCATCCATATCAGTCATTGATTTCCAAATCTAACGAAAAAAACTCATTTTCATGCTTGGTAAATTAATAAGTATTCACGAAAATAACCCAAATCTATAAGAGAGTCCCAGAGTTGACAATAATTCCCCCAAAAAAAGGTGTGATGAGTCTGACCTCCCATCGTCTCGACTAATGAAAATTCTTTAGTCTCATAAATTCATAAAAAACGGGTACCTACCTTTAGAATGTATGTCCAAATGGATATAGAATCATTGGATGTTTTCAGTTCTATGAATAAACCCATTTTAAACCGATTGGATTTTTTGAACCTTAAACAAACAAGGTCATCACCATTTCCAGAAGAAACAAAAATGGTGAACCCGACATGAATCTTTAACCAAGTTAAAATGATGTTTTACTAATTTGTTACGCCCCAATTAAAATCAATATTAGGGCCAAAAAAGCAGTCAATAACATAATCACTAATCCAAAAGATGTAGTCTGGCCAGAGTTATCTTGATTATGTATGCTATATATAATAGGCACTCTTTTCCAAGATCTCTCTGCTTTACAGAAATGGATTATTTAAATTTTTCACCTGTTAATGCCTTGAACACAACTCCTGCTGGATCCTCATTCGCTCTGAGGATGACATCACCAACTCAACGTCTTCAATGCTGGGTCTCAAACGCATTGGTTAAGGAATACTGTCAACATGGTACCATTACGACTCTGTAGGCCCCTCGACATTCCCTCCATGTTAACAACTCACCCTAGTTGTATAGAAAAGGATGACCAGTGATCGAGAAGTAGGCGGTGCTAACCACCGTCTCCAATCGTTTCGGGTCGTTATCCATGGAAAGCAACAACCAGTCCCTCCCATATTATAGGGAGGTGAATAAAGAGGTCACTAAAGGCCTCAGTTCAAGAAGACAAGAGTCCTTATTGAGGGATCTCATCATCAATCGCCGCCAAACTTGGGCATTAGTGCACGCTCAACATGATGAGGGTATCACCTCTAGAATTTCTGCTCATGTCCCTCAGACCCAATCCCACAAGACGAATAATTAGAGGACAAACTTGACCAATAAGGAGCAGGTTATTACCTATGCCCCATCCAGAGAAGTCCATCAAGCCATATTGATGGGAAACAATGAGAGGCCATATACACCTGTCCATCCTGATGTTACTTCCCAGCAGACTCGTCTAGAAGAAATGTGCCAATCCCACCAGGCAATTCCAGCAGAGTATTATAGGCAGGCATATACACCTGTTTATAATTCATCATCTAGTTATCAGGCTCATCTAATTTCAACCAATGAAACTCACCAATAAAATGTGTTGGGGAATAATTATAAGGAATATACACCTTCTATTCATCAGTCTAGCCAACATTCTCGTTTGGTAGCACCCGAAGAAGTCACTCGGAAAGATATGATGGAAACTTTGGAGCAGACTAAACATTCTGACACTATACATAAGTACTGTCAATATTTTTTGATAGGAAAAGGAGGTCAGGAGCAGTCACATACACCTACTCCAGGCACTGAATGGGCATCTATTCTTGTTCCAGTAGCTGAAGTCACCAAGCACATTATGATAATGGTGAAAGAGCAGAAGAAAATCCCTGCCCATTTTTTGGATGCCTGTCAGAATATTATAACAAATTCAGAAGCATCACAGAGAAGAAATCACAAATATATCTCTATCTATGGAGTGAATCATAAACATTTCACCCCAGAATAGATACAAACCTCTGTACCACCCTAGGAGGGTTGTTGGGGAATACTCCCCCATGTCATACAGACAATCAAGACAGGCACATACACCCGATTTGAATGGAGATAATCAAAAAAACCTATCTGATTCTCTTGACCAGGCACGTACACCTGCCCATAATAACTGCTTTAGTCAACATGTTGTTTCCAAAGTGAGTAAGAAAGCATATAATAAAAAGAATCGTCCAACATAGTCCAGAAATCAAGATACAATCTATAATAAGTTCTTGCTCGATGTTGGAGTTCTTGAAGCCCTCAGATAATTAACTGTTGCAACTCAAGATTCTACTCTCTCATTTTTCAATAGTGGGAACAATAATTTCGAAGGTCTTCATCAGACACTTCCTCATAAAGGATTTCTTCATGACAGTTTGGTCAATCTCGAAGTATCATCTTCAGATGAGATCCACAATAACCATCTACGTGGCCAGGAGATCAAGGAGAAATAGGTTTCATCTGTTGCTATAACCCAACATGGTGGTGCTCCCCATGATGATGAATTTAACTGTGATAGTCCTCACTGAAATATTAATTCACATTTCCAAGAAAATTCTTCAAAGGAAAATGTAGTAATGAGAAAGCCTTATTATCTTGAGGAACATTAAAATTCGCATTCAGTCATGTCTGATGCCTTACCGCTAAAAGGTGAAATACTTTCTCTGCCAGAAGATAGCCTGGAGTGTAGGTAATTCTTTGAAACACCCATGGTTCATTCATCTTCTAACATGAAAAGTGAATTCTCTTCCAATCTTGTTGAATCTGATGAAGGTACCAAGAAGAACCAGCTTTGGTCCAATCAGGTAGAATAATCTTCATAAAATTACAAAGAGGAAGTTCTGAATATGAGAAAACCACTAGTAAAAGGTGAAATTCCAGACATGTTTTGGCCTTTGGCTAACTCTTAGAATGATATTCTAGATACTTTGACAGAATATTTTATTCACGATATTTGTCTCAACATATAGAAAACTCATTGTCACTTAAAAGAGAAAATATAATCTTATGATGAATATGAAAATCATTTCAAGATAATAGAAGGGTTTAAAGGCCAAATTGACTTTGCATATCTCTCAGTTTCCAGATATCCAATTATTGAAAAGAAACAGAGATCCCTTCAACGTTCATGGCTTGGCACATAAAAATGGTTTCACCAGTTAATTAGCAATTCCACATCTAGTATTCATATCAGGGGAAGGGTTGTTCATGGAGAAAAGAATTTCAATGTACTCTCCAGCCAACAATGCCCACCAAAAGTGGTCTCATGTACAATTATTGCCCATGACTGGCCACATCCAATTGGTTTTGTGTGTGATCAAAGGCTTTCTCAGGAATATGCCTAAACTAGTTCTTTACAAAGTCAGGCATAAAAAGAATAAGTTGTCAAATTAATCATGCATCAGGAAAATGAGAATATCGAATAGGCTCTCGTTTATAGAATGTGCATCATCAGGTGACAGAAGTGTCAGAAATCATCCAACGGTCATTTGAGCCATGTGATTTGAGTGGATGTAGGTTGATGCATCTAACCAATTTCCAGAAAAAAGTGCGAAAAATCAGAAGATCTTTTAAGAACGTCTCAGATGTAGCAGCTCAAGAGCCACCTCATCATGCCAGGCTGTGGACTATTTTAGCTCAACCCTTGGGATCAATAGAAGGGATTCAAGGAGTTGATCAGGGAAAGTAGGAAAACCCTAGTCCACCAGACTGGGGACTTTTTCAAATCCTCAATCTCATCCTCAGTGGAAGTCAGTCTTCTCTCGATTAGGGAAGAAGCCACAAGAGGAACACAGATCCAAATTCTCATGGGATTCCCTCAAAATTACGGTTCATTATAAAGTTCCTAAGGGATCAACTCAACAAAATCCAATGTCACATATAGAACATGGAAGAAGACTGTATCACAGAAATGATGATAGAAGGGATGTAATGTGTTATGCATCGATAAATTTTATTAATGTCGTTGTCACTAATCCCCCAAAAAACGAGGCTCACTCAAAGGAATCAGATGAGGAAGTTACTATTCAAGAAGCTGAAGACACATAAATAAATGAAGAAGGTGTGTGTACCAGAAGACATAGGGATGCCCAGAGGCAATATATTCCTTTGAGTAATGACCTTCCATACTCCCGAAAGGCACATGCCATGGAAAAGGGTAAAAGTCAGGTTACGCACCACCCTACCTCTGGATAAGGCTAATCACTCTCATTAGTGAAAATGATTGCACAACGAGAGGCATAAATGAAGGAGTTAAGGATGTTGAATGCTGAACTACATCAAGGTAGTCTTCCTCCTAAGTGTGTTGGAGTCCGTTAGTTAATGGAATTTTTTGTAGTTACTAGGATGGATCTAGAATATACTCCATTACAAGTACACCCTCACAGGTCCAATCTTATGGGTCGTACGTGACTGCAATAAGAAATACTACCATCAGTGACAGTACTGATCGCCACACTGTCCAAACTACAGTTCCTGCACCTGCACATGTACAATATCTACATGATGTTTCTCAAAAATTAATGACTACCATTGAGTCGTTAAAATCATGGTTTGAAGCTACTGATGTAACGCATGCACCAGTTCAACTAGAGAAGAGAGCTCACCCTGATTGGGTGGATGCAATTTCTCCCCCTTCAAATTTTCCAAGTACCACAATCCCAATTTTTAATGGTTCGGGAGATCCAAAAAAACACATAACATATTTTGATTCTAATTATGATACTATGATAGGAACTCCTCAGCATCAAGAGCCAGTTAAGATCAGGTGTTTTGTGAGGTCATTACAAGGGATTTGTTTTGTCTGGTATAAAAGCTTGTAATCTCGATCAATTACTGGGTGAGAGGATCTCTGTCAAAAATTAGTTCTTCAATTAATCTCAACACTGCCAAAGTGGATATTTTTTTATCTTAATAATTGTAAGAAAAGGGAAAATGAAAGAGTTTCATATTTCATTTGTTTCTATAACGGATTAACATATTCCTTCAAATTAGCACTCCCTCAAGAATAATTGTTACCAATCTGTGTGGTAAATTTTCATGATTAATTACACACACTGTTGATCCCTATGAAATAAACAGGAGGGTTTCGAGACCTTACTTCAATCTCTCAGCAGATTGATGACTCTCTTAAAAAGACTATGGCTAAAACTCATGTAATTCCATCAGTTCCAGGAAGGGGAATGCGGAAAGCAGAGACTACTACAATTACACTTATACAAGCACCTTTATCTGCTTCCACTTCAAAACCATCATCACATCAATGGGCTCCACCTCCTGAGCATCAACAATAATAGACACATCATCAATATGATCAAATAAATCAAAGGCGGAAACAGTTTGAAGATTTTAAGAACAAATTTTATTCTTTTTGAAATGAACAAGTTCGTGGCTACATCATCTCGGCTCTAGAAAATAATTTTGTTCAGTTTCCAAGGCCTAAAAGGCCGAACAAGGAAGGATATAAAGACCTCCCCAACTACTTCCCATTTCATTAGATGTTGGGGAATCCCATTCAGGAGTGTTTTGTATTCAAAGACCTTCTGCATAAGATGTTGGACTCTGAACATGTAAAATTGAAATGCTATTCAGCCCAGCTAGCATTTATTACTGCTACTGATCCAGAGGAAGAAGGAGAATGTCATGAAGTCAAAAGCAAAAATGTGTAGAAATATGATAATTGGATGGTCAGGAAAACGGTCAACTAAACTCATGTTATTTTATGAACAAAATATAGTCAACCAATTGTGTCTTATTCTATTAATATCACAGCAAAACCCCCTTCATCAAAAAGAAAAATCTTCAAAGAAGTGGCATAATCCAAGAAAGAAGAGAAGTCAGAAGAATATGAGATTATGTCAAAGACTTAATTATCTTTGACTCTAGTAGATTTTATGCCATATACATTAAAATCACGGGCACCACCCCTTCAAACGGCACAGCCTGAATTGAATAATCAGGCTGAGTCTTCATCAGATGAAGATTTGATCTTTGGTTCTATTAACATGATTCACTTAACAGATCTTTATGCCAGTCGTAGTTTCGATGTTGATGAGTCTGAGTTACCTGTATCAAACAGAGGAATTAGAGGGAATTCTAGAGGTCTAGGATACAGGGGAAGAAATGGATATTTCAGAAGCCACTATTCCAATCCTACCCTTGCATGAACTGTATATGCAGTAGAAACTTGTGGAAAAGCCCTTTAGTGGGCTCAATAAGAACAAGAAAGTTCTTCCACGCATGGAAGATCCAGTCCTAGTACAATTATATTAGAATATCAGTTTGAGGTTACACCTTCTTCCTCTCAGCAAATAAATAGACCTAGTCGGTCTAATCTTCCAAATCCAGGAGTATTTCAAACTCTCCCCTTGATACAATATACATCTACTTCAAAATCATCAACTTCTAAGGCACCTGTGCAACCACATGTTTTTGTTGGGAAGCACAGATCTTTGAACTAAATGTATGATTTCCTGATACAATTGGCATAATTACTCACCATGTTATCAATTCTCGATGCCTTGAATCTATCAAAGGATCTTTGGGAGGCACTCATTTAGTCTTTTTCAAGTCCTTAGGAATTCGAAACTGAAATTGATACGGCTGAAGTCTACCATATAAAGAATTATCCTACCGAATGCCATGCAATGATATCTTTTTACAGATAAAGATGAAGATGATGTTGTGCATGGAAATATTAGTCCTTTGTATTTATCTGTAAAGGTCAATGATTTAGACATATGACAAGATTTCATTGATAATGGTTCAGGAGTCAACCTCATCTTGATTCGTACACTTCGTCGATTGGGCCTCTCCAAATCTTATTTATCTCCTTCTATATTGATGTTGCAAGGATGTGATAAAAATGAACAAGAACCTCTATGAGAGATTACACTCAGAAATTAGTTTGGAGACCTTGTATCTAATTCATATTTCATGGTTGTTCATCATGACACAGCCTTCAACATTTTTCTTGGAATACCTTGGCTACATCAACATGCAGCTATACCTTCATCATACCATTAATGTCTTAAATATTATTTCAATGGTCAATTTGGGATATCGTATGGTGATAAATCCCCATTCAAAACATGTGATTCTCAATACATTGTGGAATAATTCTATCACATGGAGGGAAATGAGATATCCATGAAAAAGGAGGTTACCAAAATTAATACTCCATATGGATTGGAAAAGATTATAGTAAACCCATTCATACATGTGAGTACAGATTATGTGTTGCCTATTATTCAAATTGACAAGGTAGACCCAAATCCAAATACTCTTATAGAAACTTCCATAATGTCAATTACGAAAACCAATCCAGACAACATGATAGAAATTATTGATTTTCCAAGAAATCATAAAAGCTCAAATTGTGATGTCTTCATTTCCTCCACTGAAATACAACAATTCTATACTTCATCAACAAGTCCAGAAGAAGTTATAGCTACACCAGAGGAAAATAATGATGTCGATTCTCAATCCATCATCTCCTCTCTATCACCTCCGAATGAACCTTCATCATCATTAGGGTCAGAAATGGTAGTCTCTTATTCAAGATGTTAAAATTTTTACTTCTCTCCCCATCATGAAAATTCGACTTCATCATCTAATATGAAAGTAGAAACCAAAGAAGTGACACATACTGAAGAAGAATAAGAAGATCTCAGGGATTATCCTCCAGCATTTGAAGAGGGTATTTCTACTACTGTGGATAAAATTAGAGAAATAAATCTGTGTACAAAAGAAGATCCATGCCCCACTTTAATAAGTGTG
The DNA here is from genome assembly GCA_963277665.1 of Viscum album. NCBI lineage: Eukaryota > Viridiplantae > Streptophyta > Magnoliopsida > Santalales > Viscaceae > Viscum > Viscum album. The sequence continues at coordinate 1,179,616,894 of OY728139.1, forward strand.
GCCATGACTCTTGAAGAGAAATAAATTTATACTTCTTTTCTAAGGAAAAACCATGATGTATTTTCTTTGAATAATACATTAATTACACATCTTTATCTCAATTTTTCCACTCATCATTTGTGTTTTCCATAAGAACATCGAGGATTCAAGCAAGCAGCAAGAACGAAACACCAAACATATGCCTCAAAAATTGAATCTGAAGTTGATAAGATTATCAAGGCTATCCTCGTTATAGAAGTTCTATATCCTAAATGGAAAGATAATATTGTCGCTGTGAAAAAGAAGAATGGAAAACTTTGAGTTTTCGTTAACATAAGAGATCTTAATCAGCAGTGTCCCAAGGATGATTTTCCAGTTCCGATCACAAAACTATTAATTGATGCAACAGCTACCTACTACACTCTTTCCATCATGGATGGATATTCTGGGTATAATAAAATCTGAATAGCTCCAAAATATAATGAATCTACAAACTTCATATCCCCTCATGATGTGTTTTAATATCGGGTAATGCCCTTTTTCCAGAAGAATGTAGGTGTTACATATCTACGTGCCAAACACCTTATCTTCAAACCCTTTTTAGGGAAATTTTTTGATTGTTATGTGAAATATATGGTTGTAAAATCCAGAAAACTTTATAATCACTTGTCTGATTTTGAAATCATATTCTACAAGCTAAGACAACACAATTTCAAGATTAACCCCTTTAAATTTTCTTTTAGGTAACAATAGGAATATTTCTCGGCTTTTTTGTATGCCATCGTGGTATTGAAGATGATCCTGAGAAGAAAAAATCAATCCTTGGTATGTCACCTCCTAAAAATTTTAATGAATTGAGAGGAATTCAAGGACACGTGGCCTATATTTGGTGTTTCATCGCCAATCTGGAAGGAAAATGTTTACCCTTCACCAAATTAATGAAGAAGGGCGTCACTTACCAGTGGACTAAAGAATGTCAAGAAGATTTAAATATTCTCCAGAAATATCTCATGAGTCCACCGGTATTAATGACACCTGTTGAAGTAATACCACATATCCTCTACGTGACAACATTAGAGCGATCATTGGGTGCCTTCCTTGCACAAAAGAATGATTATAGGAATGAAAACATCCTTTACTATCTTAGTCGGACTATGCCTGAATCAGAAACATGATATTCCAGTATTGAAAAGTGTTTCCTAGCATTAATCGTTGAAGTTTAGAAATTGAGAAACTACATGCAGCATCATTAGGTCCAATTAGTATCTCGCAAAAACCCGCTCAAATTTATCCTTTGTTGTCTAATTCATACAAGACATCTGGAATGGTGGGTAGTTATTTTGCAGTAGTTTTACATCCAGTATATGCCTCTAAATGCAATAAAGGGACAAGCTCTATAAGATTTCCTTGATAAACACCCTTCAATAGAAGATACATCTTTATATATTGAATGTCTTGATGAGGAAGTCTTCTCTATTCAAGATAATCCTCAAAAATGGGAAATTTACATTGATGGTGCCTATAGAAGTCCAACATGGATGAAAATGGAAGATCCTAAATTCAACAAATTTGGGTTAGGAATTGTACTATTTCCCTAGAAAAGTTAGTAATACCCTATTCCTTGTTATTATTGGACGGTGGTACAAATAATGAAGCATAATATCAAGCTCTCATCACAGGAATGGAGTTGGAGCTTCAGGCACAGGTGAATCACTTGAAGATTAAAGGTGATTCAGACTAGGTAATCAAACATGTCAATGGGTCTATGCCATCAGAAAAGAAGAGGTAATCCCTTTGTATGATTACATCAGACAATCAATGGAGGAATATCCTTCATAACTGACATTTACGTATGTCCCGCAATCACAAAATGCTATAGCTGATGCACTGGCTAACATAGCCACAGCTCTGGTAGATCCAAATCTGGACGAAACAATCATCAGTATTGCCCACCATCATATAGTTTCACCTTATGTTCAAATCAGAATAGAGGAAATCTATGAAATTAGTCCCATTTCTAAACCACGTGGTCATACTACTGGATAGATTACAGCTATCAGGGAATACCTTCAAAATTGAACACTCTCACCTGATAGAGCCGGGAAAGATCAAATCTGGAAAAATGTGGTCAATTTTACTCTTTAGGATAGCCCTGATCACCTAGAAAAAATTGTCTACACGTGAAGTTTTGATGGAATTCGCTTTAGATGTATTGATGGTGAAGAGAGAATGGTTGTCGTGAAAGAAGTACATGTCGGAGTCTATGGTGCCCACCAGTCTAGACATAGAAAGTCTGATCAAGTTCAACGACTTGGATACTAATAGACTTCAATGATATAGGATTGTGTTTATTTCACTAAGAAGTGTCATTGTTTCCAAGTATATTCCAATTTCATTCATCAACCCCCAGAGTTGCTTCATATATCTAAATACTGATGGCCATTTTCCACATGGGGAATGGATGTAGTAGGACCTTAACCTTCAGCTACATCCAAGCAGTTAAAGTATATTCTTACTCCTACTAACTTCTTTTCCAAATGGTAAAAGGTAATACCTCTCCAGGAAGTTAGTTCTAATTGAACCGTTAGCTTTATCAAATATAACATCATTACCAAATTTGGTGTCCCTCATACCATTTTGACAGACAATGACACCAACTTCTGTTCATATGAGGTAAGGAAGTTGTATCAATAATTCTACATAAAATCAAATGATTCATCTCGGTATCATGCAGTGGCCAATGGAAAAATAGAATCCTTTTATAAGACTCATTCAAACATACTACAAAATATGGTGGATAAAGATATGAAATCATGGCCTGATAAACATTTTCATGCTTTATGGGCATATCGGACCCCCACCTACCCTGCTACGTGGTCAACTCTATATTTATTGGTATATAAAATAGAAGCATTATTTCCCATTGAGGTTAAATTACTGTTGATTAGAAAAGCCATTTGTGATCAGTTATCTACGGATGAAAAATCTCAAAAGCAATTGGATGAATTGGAATGATTATATGAAAAATATTGTGCACCCTACTCCACTTGGATGTCTATCAGAATCGGATAGCATGAGCTTTCAACAAAAAATTTCATCTTCATTCATTCATTCAAGGAGAATTGGTATTGGTCCTCTGAACTCCAATGATACCAAGAAACAAGCATCCAATGCATGAGCCAAAATGGGAAGGACCTTACTCAATACATAAAGTCTACTACAATGGAGCCTATTCTTCAATATCAACAGATGGAGAACTCATCACGACTCCAACCAACACAAGATTCTTGAAGAACAAATTCACCCATCATCCTAGATACATGACTCTAAAATTTGCAACACTGGTCCATGCATATGACATTATATTACATTAGTCCTTACTACAAGACATTAAACTGCATAGTCCTCATAGTCCTTACTAAAAGACTTTAAACTGCATGGTCCCTCTATCAACCAACATGATGTTAAAATGTGTCCCTTTTTCCTATATAACATTAAACTGTGAATCGTTAGGGTTGTTGTTACAACTTGTTTCTCACACCGACCACGACTCATGTGATCTTAGAGTAAGCTTCAACCATAACACCCTCTCTTTTCCTCTAACCACACGTAAGTCCTAACATCATCTTCATGTTGTACTCAAATAAAACTTTATCACCAATTCATTCTTAATCGAATAACACAGAATTTGATCGTTGCCTTTTATGCAGGGTATTAAGGAAACCTCCAAAGGTTCAAGGCCAAAACCAATCTCTTCACGTCGGTTCACCTTCGTCTCATATGATGTTGATCTGTCAAGCAGCCCAAAACCAATCTCTTCTCGTCATTTCACCTCTGTGTCATACGATGTTGATCCATGAAGTATCCCAAAACCAATATCTTCACGTTAGATCACCTTCGACCCACATTATGTTAAATTGTGTACGTTCCTTTTGTCCTAGATGCAAAACATTAAATTGTGCAACACCATCGTTCTTTCTATACGACGTTGAACAATACAGTCCCCAATTTTCCCTCTCCTGAGATGGAGTCATCATTGACATTGATATCCAATCATGTCATATTTCAATGACTATGTGCATACATGGTAATTCCTGAACCATTAATCTTGGTTCAAACCATTATTGCACTAAATTCCCCTTTCACCCTTCACTTGTATGAACCAAATTTGTACAATGGGTATTTTAATAACCATGTATGGCCTGATTCCCATCCCTAGGCGATACGTAGGAACGTTCGAGCATCAATCGAATCCAGCCCCAAGCCTTTTGGGATAACCCCAAATTCTACTTTCAATCCCTTGGTTGAAAAGTCCCCCTGTGAACATATGAATGTGGTATGAAAACCATGGTCTTTATTCACATCAGGATTATAAGAAACACACAAGGTGTGTCACTCATTATGGTCTAAAATCAAATACCCTAAACTAAGATCTCCTATATTGTCGTCCCACATGACGTTAAACTGTATCTTAAGAACTACATTTGGCTTGATTCTCATCCAAATGAGATATGTAGTGAATACGACATCTCAATTTAGGACCCAACCGCTACATGATTATGGTCATCATTGGTCTCTGTATCTCTTTCAGGCATTGGACAATACCCATTTTCATGTTTCATACTTCTAACCTTAAATAATTTCACATCTCCATAACCCTTTTCTTGACTTCTGGTCACAAAATGTCTTATACCTAGGAATTATTTTGCCTGAATATGCAGCAGGTGCCCTTAGGTGGCCTTGCATAAGTTTTCTATGTAAAGACCCGTAAAATTAAAGGGAAATTTTTTCTTAATTTTATTTGGAATTTTACAAGAGCGTGGTTTCTGACGGCACCTGATTTTGAGGCCCGGAGTGCCCGAAATTAATTTCCGAAGTTTGGCTCGGGTACGTTCAGCGAACGAACGAGCGGGAATTTCTAACTTTTGATCCGGTGCTCGGAATTGAAATCTGAGGACACCAATGAAATCGCAGCGCCGATATTCGCTTAAGGAGACCTTTTCCAAAGTTGCGTTTATTGCGGGACGAAAGTTAGTTTTTGGGAGAATTATAAGAAAGTTAAATAAAAATGTGGAACACTTTTTATTTTTCTTAATTGATGGTTAACTCCTCTCAAAGAAAGTTAGGGGTGGGACCCACACCCACTTAACCCCCCTTGAGAGGATTAAGTGTGGTGGGGCCCACACGAAACCCAACATTCCATCTCCTCTCAAAACTCCCTTAACTCCCCTTTTTAAATGAAATTGACAACTTAGCTTATTAATTGGGTTGAGTTGTTTAAACTTTTTCAAACCTTTGAAATTCAAAAAGGTTTGGTTGAGTAAATAAAATAAGCTCTTAGCTTATTTTATTTGGTTATATTCCTCTAGCCTTCTTGAGAGCATTTGGGTTCTCCTTCTTCTTCTTCAACTTTGACGAAGAACGTGAAGAACCTTCGAGCTCCGACGAAGAACGCCGCTCCTCTCTTCTTCGTAGCCGGTTGCTTCCGAAGATTGACGACGCCTTCCGTGTCGACGAAAGGGAACACCGCTTCCTCCTCGGACTTCCTTCGTCGTATTACGAAGATTCGCCAACGACGTACCACTTCGGACGTACCTCTTCGTCAACGGATTTGACGAACGATTACCGTGACGATCGACCTCCGCGACGTTGTCATCCGCGGGTCGTTGACGATCTTCGATCTTGAAACCAAGGTAGGGGTTTGTTGTGGTTTATTTCTTTACTCTCGTTCTTGGTTCTAGAATGATAATCTTATGATTAAATATTTAAGAGTTATCATCTAACGAGAGGGGGGTCGGACCGCACAAACACGGCCAAATTCCCCCTCCTTTGTTCTTGGTTATTTATATAATCTTGTGATGAACGAGAAGGCATGGTGTCGTCGCACCACGCGGGAATCGCTCGACAATTATTGTGCGGCGCCGTCGTGCCGCGCTGTGGACGAATTTCATGGACGTGCCACCGTCGCGCCGTGTCAAAGGAAAAACCAAAGGCACCGCGGCCGGAGCGGGGCCACGGCGGAGGGGCGCGGTGCCGTCGCACCGCGCCGGACGACGAACACCGCTGCCGGTTCCGGGCCGCGGCGGGACGAGAGGACCGGCGGCTCGCCGGGCTGCCGGCGTCGGAAACCGGAAGGGGACCGGCTTTGCCGGTCCCATTGAAGAAAAACCGGCCGGCCAGGTGGGCCGACCGGAAGGTCAAAGACCGGGGGAATTTAATTCCCCCGGTCAACCCAAATGCCCCCCCATTTATGAGGGGGGGGGGGGGGGGGCGGGTTTCTTTGAGGGGGGCAGGCGGCCCCCCGGTTTTCCTCAAGCAGGCCCCCACGAAGGGGGCCGGTTCTCCAAAAGGCGCGGCTCTTAAGCCGCGCCGCCAGCTGGAAGCGGGGGCCATGCCCCCCGCGCGTGATACCAGCCGCGCCGGGCCGCGCCGGCCGGGCCGGGTCGGACCCGGGTCGGGTCGACCCCGTTCGGGCCGACCTTGTTCGGGTCGACCCCGTTCGGGCCGACCGGGTTCGGGCCGACCCGGGGGGGGGGGGGGAGGGGGGGTCGGGCCGGGTCGGCCCGGACCCGGACCCCCCATTTTTGAATCGTTTTCGGTCTTTTGGCCATAACTTGAGCCACGGACCTCCGATCGACGAACCGTCAGCGGCATTGCGATCCTTGGATCGAGACGGTCGATTCGGTATATTGAACTGAGGGTTTCAGAACACTTTGAGTTCGGCCGGGTTGGTTCGTACACGAAACCAACCGGGCCTTGGGAGCGGAAACGCTCATATCTTGAGCTACGGACGTCCGATTGACGTGCCGTCAGCTTTGTTGTGTTCCTCTTAGTGAGAAGGATCTTTTGGCATACTCCGCCTGAGGTTTGGACGCAGGTGGAGTACGGTCGGGTTGGTTTTTCCTTAGAAACCAACCGGGCCCCTGGGACGAAAAAGCCAATAACTCTCAGACCGGGCGTCCGATCGACGCGCTGTCTGTTGCGTTGAGTTCCTGGTGACGATACAGAACTTTTGGATACATCAACTTAGGACTTTGTGACAGTTGATGTATCAGCCTCTCGGCTCGTGGAGCGGACCCTCCTGAACGAGCTTGCTGTGTGCGGGAACCCTAGTGCTGGCTGCGACTGTTACTGCTACTGCTACTGCTACTGTGACTGCGACGACGACAGTACAGAGATCCTGTGTGGATTCGACGACGACTACAGCACTCAGCGATCCTACGTGGATCAGTGCTACAGGTCCTGTGTGGGCCCGATCCTGTGTGGGTCCGATCCTGTGTGGGTCTTTGCGCTCAGCGGTCCTGTGTGAACCAGCGCCTACAGGTCCTGTGTGGGCCCGATCCTGTGTGGGTCTTTTGCGGGGGATAGTTACCTATCGATCCTTCGTGGGTCCAACGATTTAGATGGATCAGAGATCATCTTTATCGTCCCTTGAAGAAGTATACCTGTGTGAGCTGAATCCTGTTGCTTTCTTGTGTGGATTGTGTTGTGCTATCCTTTGTAGATTACGTTTTTCTTTCCTGTGTGGAATACGTTTACTTTACTGTGTGGACTGAGTTGTACTTGGGCTCGGAGGTTGGAGCATATTTGAAATTGATGACTTAGGTATATGTATGGGCATATACCTAAGCAGTGTCGGTTGTTACTTCGTGGTTGTATCTTTCTTTGTGGTTTATCCTTTGTGGATTTTGAGAGACCTTTAGGGGTCTCGGGGTCCCTACTGAGTAGCTTATACCAACCCCTGCACGGGCTACGCCCGCACTACGTTGTGTTGGTTGCAGACGACGGACAGCGTTGATCTTGGATGAGGCTTACAGAGCAGGACGGTACCTGGAGGTGGACCACTGGGCGGGACGTGCTCGGAGCGGACGGCGGGTCCCGAGGAGCAGTGGAGCTATCTGTACCCACCCTTCAGGTGGGATTTCCAGTGGACAGCTCGGTGTAGTGGCTTTTACTTTACAGTTGTTGTTTTCCCTTTCGATTTGTACTTTACTTTCAGTTTGGGTTTGTATACTGGCCCATTTACTTTTCCACACTTCAGTTGTACTCTGTTTTTACTTAGTGTTACTTTTCCGCTTTCTTACTCTGTGGTGGTTGTTTACTTTTCAAAGGAAATGCCTTCCCTTCTTGTTGGGATTTACGCCTTGGTGCTAGTCGCCAGCCCCTGGCCTATGGAAGGCGGGCTTGGGGTAGTCCTGGCACGGACCCCGAGGGCGGGTCGTGACAAATTGGTATCAGAGGAGTTCGGTTCTACCGCGAACTCTGATCTTCTCTATGTGAAGCAATAATGTTTAGCATATTGAGTGTGTTTATCAGTCCAGGGAGTCCAGTGTTGGTGCAGCGACCGACGTATCCGTACACCAGGACCCTGACTTCTGATTTCCGACTTAATGCACGAAAACATTGATTGCGTGTGTGCTTCAATGTTTTCTTTGTGATTACTTGTGTCAGCTCACCAGGTATACTATTTGACCGTGGCGCACCTGTTCATTTTCAGGATGGCCCCACGACGGCAGCCAGCTAGGGTTCCGAGAGTCGAGTGTGACGACTGCCCACCGAGTGACGAGGCCTCGGTGCAGGGCCCTTTGTCAGCAGTGGCACCGGCGGTAGCTCTACCCGCCGAGCCCCCGATGCTTCCAGCACCAGCCGCTGACGATGCACATCGCCTCAGCGCACTGCATGAGTTTCAGCGCCAGCGACCGCCCAGGTTTCGTGGGGAGACGGACCCCCAGGCAGCCGAGGACTGGCTGGAGGCAGTGGTACGTGTGTTTAGGCTAGTGAGGACACCAGCAGACCTCATGGTGATCCTCGCTGCGAGCCTACTACACGCACCAGCAGGACGATGGTGGAGCTTGATGCTCCAGGTACACGATGAGGCATCTCTTCTTTGGACGGACTTTGAGAGCATCTTCCGCTCGGAGTTCGTCCCAGCCACCCTTCGTGCGGTGCTTATCCAGGAGCTTCTTCAGCTACGGCAGGGCAGTATGACGGTTGCTCAGTACTCGGCGAGATTTACTGATCTCTCGTGCTACTCGACCGACATGGTACGGGACCCATTCTTCCGAGCCCGGACCTTCGAGCAGGGTTTGAGACACGAGATCAGGGCATCACTGATCTCCCTCAGCATACCGACTCAGACAGGAGTACTGGAGCGGGCCCTTTTGATTGAGAGCTTCCTTGCTGAGTCTACACCAGCGCCGAGACCCACCGTAGGGCGGCACGTGGCAGAGTCTTCTGTGGCTGGCAGTCGACGGATGACTCAGGGGTCCAGGAAGACCAGACCTTCAGGCAGACGACCTCAGGACACTGGCTCAGCTGTGCGGGGCACACAGCGCGGAGCCAGTCTTTCGAGTGGAAGACAGTGCTATGCATGCGGCGGGCAAGGCCACATGGCTCGTGACTGCCCGACGCGCCATGCAGAGGAGCATCAGACGGTTGAGGAACCACCTAGGCAGAGGCAGAGGTTCGACCGTGGCGGTCCGCATGGAGCAGGCGGACGAGGCAGAGGAGCTGGCCGAGCAGCAGGTGGTGGGCGACGTTTTGAGGCTCTACCACCACCACCACCAGGAGGTCCACCCCGACCTCAGGGGAGAGCACAGCTTCAGGCAGCTGAATCTTACGATCATGGAGCTCCGGAAGCGGGTGGACTAGTGCGGGACTAGCTCCAGGTATAGAGGCCTTTGCCCATAATGCCTCTAGCTTCGTTGATTGTGTTGTGTCCTTGTACTTTAAGTTGAAGTAATAAAAGATACTTGCCTTGGTGACTTTTGTTTTCTTGTTTTTTGTTTGTTTTTACTAAGAGGTGCCGGTTAAAAACTGTTGACTTGATCCTCACTTGGGAGATTCTTACTGGAGGAAACCCAGTGACCACACACTAATGCCGACAGTGTGACTCAACCCTTGGAGGCGAGAGTAATGGTTGGATATCTTGGTAGCAGCGTCGAGGCCTTACGACGTCATCCATGCCATGAATTAACTAATCATGACGGAATTGACTGTATTAGGCAAGGAACGTGGTTCATCCAGGGGATGAGACCAGATTTGACTTTTCAGCAAAGGAGAAATCTTTGCAGCTTCGCCGTACGTTAAGGTGGAAGGGGAAAACCTTCGTGTGGTCAGACAGATGTCAGAAGAGATTCCAGGAGCTGAGACAGAGATTGACCAGCACACCTATCTTGAGGTTTCCTGAGGAGGGAGTAGGGTACGTAGTTTACTGCGATGCATCAGGGACCGTACTCGGATGTGTTCTGATGCAGGAGCGGGCAGTGATCGCCTATGGATCACGTCAGTTGAGGCCGCATGAGGAGAACTACGCTACCCATGACCTGGAGTTAGTAGCAGTGGTCTTCGCTCTGAAGACATGGTGACATTACCTGATGGGCGAGCATTTTTCATTATTTTCTGATCATCAGAGTCTCTGGTATATCTTCTCGCAGAAGGCTGTAGCAGAGTTCGTTTCTCGATGCCTCACCTGCCAGCAGGTGAAGGCAGAGCATCAGGTACCAGCAGGCTTGGTACAGCCCTTGGAGGTCCCGGAGTGGAAGTGGGATGGCATATCTATGGACTTCGTGACTGGACTTCCACGCACTTCCAGAGGTCACGACTCCAATTGGGTGATTGTTGACCGACTCACCAAGTCGGCACATTTCTTACCCATCAGAGAGCAGGGCTCAGTGGAGAGCTTGGGATGTCTCTACGTTCAGGAGAATGTGCAGCTCCACGGTGTGACATCATCTATCGTCTCCGATCGAGATGCTCGCTTTACTTCTCGGCATGGAAGGGGTTACTGGAGGCGTTCGGGACGCAACTACGTCTGAGTACAGCCTTTCACCCTCAGACGGATGGTCAGACGGAGAGGACCATTGAGACTCTTGAGGACATGCTCCGTGCATGTGTCCTCGACTTTGGTCGCAGCTGGGAGGACCACCTACCGTTGGTGGAGTTTGCGTACAACAACAGCTACCACTCCACCATCAGGATGGCACCGTATGAGGCGTTGTACGGCCGACCTTGTAGATATCCTTTGTGCTGGACAGACCCTAGGGAGTCAGCAATTGTGGGACCGGAGATGGTCCAGGCCACGATAGAGAAGGTCCAGGTCATCCAGGAGCGGATGAGGACAGCACAGAGCCGACAGAAGTCATACGCTGACAGGAGGCGGAGGCCACTAGAGTTCGAGGATGGCGACCACGTCTTCTTGCGGGTCTCACCTCGACGTGGTATTCAGAGATTTGGCCGAGACGGCAAGTTATCTCCGCGCTTCATCGGACCCTTCCAGGTCCTTAGCAGGATTGGCAAGGTGGCTTATCACCTGGCTCTACCACCTCAGTTGCACCGGGTGCACGACGTCTTCCACGTATCTCAGCTGAGGAGATACGTGCACCACCCAACGCACATCATTGACCATGGGGATCTTGACGTTGATGATGGGGAGAATTTTACGGATGTTCTAGTGGAGATCGAGGATCGACAGGAGCAGGTCCTACGTGTGCGATCGATTCCTCTTGTGCACATCAGATGGCAGCACGAGAACCTCCAGGAGAGCACATGGGAGTGAGAGGCTCAGATGCGTGCTCAGTACCCTCATTTATTTCCCTAGTTTTTGATGTATCATTAAGGGGACGTAAAGCCCTGAGGTGGGAGTAATGTAAAGACCCTTAAAATTCAAGGGAAATTTTTTCTTAATTTTCTTTGGAATTTTAAAAGAGCGCGGTTTCTGACGGTACCTGATTCCGAGGCCCGGAGTGCCCGGAATTAATTTCCGAAGTTTGGGTTGGGTACATTCAGTGAACGAACGAGCGGGAATTTCTAACTTTTGATCCGGTGCTCGAAATTGAAATCCGAGGACACCGATGAACTCGCAGCGCCGATATTCGCTTAAGGAGACCTTTTCCGAAGTTGCGTTTATTACGGGACGAAAGTTAGATTTTGGGAGAATTATAAGAAAGTTAAATAAAAATGTGGAACACTTTTTATTTTTCTTACTTGTTGGTTAACTCCTCTAAAAGGAAGTTAGGGGTGGGACCCACACCCACTTAACCTCCCTGGAGAGGATTAAGTGTGGTGGGGCCCACACGAAACCCAACTTTCCATCTCCTCTCAAAACTCCCTTAACTCCCCTTTTTAAATGAAATTGACAACTTATCTTATTAATTGGGTTGAGTTGTTTAAACTTTTTCAAACCTTTGAAATTCAAAAAGGTTTGGTTGAGTAAATAAAATAAACTCTTAGATTATTTTATTTGGTTAGATTCCTCTAGCCTTCTTGAGAGCATTTGGGTTCTCCTTCTTCTTCTTCAACTTTGACGAAGAACGCGAAGAACCTTCGAGCTCCGATGAAGAACGCCGCTCCTCTCTTCTTCGTAGCCGGTTGCTTCCGAAGATCGACGACGCCTTCCGTGTCGACGAAAGGGAACGCCGCTTCCTCCTCGGACTTCCTTCGTCGTCTTACAAAGATTCGCCAACGACGTACCACTTCGGACGTACCTCTTCGTCAACGGATTTGATGAACGATTACCGCGACGATCGACCTCCGCGACGTTGTCATCCGCGGGTCGTTGACGATCTTCGATCTTGAAACCAAGGTAGGGGTTTGTTGTGGTTTATTTCTTTACTCTTGTTCTTGGTTCTAGAATGATAATCTTTTGATTAAATATTTAAGAGTTATCATCTAACGAGAGGGGGTTCGGACCGCACAAACACGGCCGAATTCCCCCTCCTTTGTTCTTGGTTATTTATATAATCTTGTGATGAACGAGAAGGCGTGGTGCCGTCGCACCACACGGGAATCGCTCGACAATTATTGCGCAGCTCCGTCGCACCGCGCCGTGGAATAATTTCATGGACGTGCCGCCGTCGCGCCGTGTCGAAGGAAAAACCAAAGGCGATGCGGCCGGAGCGGGGCCGCGGCGGAGGGGCGCGGTGCCGTCGCACCGCGCCGGACGACGAACACCGCGGCCGATTCCGGGCCGCGGCGGGACGAGAGGACCGGCGGCTCGCCGGGCCACCGGCGTCGGAAACCGGCAGGGGACCGGCTTTGCCGGTCCCGTTGAAGAAAAACCGGCCGGCCAGGTGGGCCGGCCGGAAGGTCAAAGACCGGGGGAATTTAATTCCCCCGGTCAACCCAAATGCCCCCCATTTATGAGGGGGGGGGGGGGGGTTCTTTGAGAGGGGCTGGCGGCCCCCCGGTTTTCCTCAAGCAGGCCCCCACGAAGGGGGCCAGTTCTCCAAAAGGCGCGGCTCTTAAGCTGCGCCGCCAGCTGGAAGCGGGGGCCATGCCCCCCGCGCGTGACAGCAGCGGCGCCCGGCCGCGCCGCGCCGCCGCACCGGACCGCCGCCGGCCGGGTCGGGTCGGACCCGGGTCGGGTCGCCCCAGTTCGGGTCGACCCGGTTCGGGCCGACCCGGGGGGGGGGGGGGGGTCGGGCCGGGTCGGCCCGGTCCCGGACCCCCCGTTTTTGAATCGTTTTCAGTCTTTTGGCCATAACATGAGCCACAGACCTCCGATCGACGAACCGTCAATGAAATTATGATCCTTGGATCGAGACGGTCGATTCGATATATCGCACTCAGGGTTTCGGAACACTTTGAGTTCGGCCATGTTGGTTCGTACACGAAACCAACCGGGCCTTCGGAGCGGAAACGCTCATATCTTGAGCTACGGACGTCCGATTGACGTGCCGTCAGTTTTGTTGTGTTCCTCTTAGTGAGACGGATCTTTTGGCATACTCCTCCCGAGTTTTGGACGCAGGTGGAGTACGGTCGGGTTGGTTTTGCCTTAGAAACCAACCGGGCCCCTGGGACGAAAAAGCCAATAACTTTCAGACCGGGCGTCCGATCGACGCGCCGTCTGTTGCGTTGAGTTCCTGTTGACGATACGGAACTTTTGGATACATCATCTCTGGACTTTGTGACAGTTGATGTATCAGCCTCTCGGCTCGTGGAGCGGACCCTCCTGAACGAGTTTGCTGTGTGCGGGAACCCTAGTGTTGGCTGCGACTGTTACTGCTACTGCTACTGCTACTGCTACTGTGACTGCGACGACGACAGTACAGAGATCCTGTGTGGATTCGACGACGACTACAACACTCAGCGATCCTACGTGGATCAGTGATACAGGTCCTGTGTGGGTCCGATCCTGTGTGGGTCCGATCCTGTGTGGGTCTTTGCGCTCAGCGGTCCTGTGTGAACCAGCACCTACAGGTCCTGTGTGGGCCCGATCCTGTGTGGGTCTTTTGCGGGGGTTAGTTACCTATCGATCCTTTGTGGGTCCGACGACTTAGATGGATCAGAGATCATCTTTATCGTCCCTTGAAGAAGTATACCTGTGTGAGCTGAATCCTGTTGCTTTCCTGTGTGGATTGTGTTGTGCTATCCTGTGTGGATTACGTTTTGCTTTCCTGTGTGGAATACGTTTACTTTCCTGTGTGGACTGAGTTGTACTTGGACTCGGAGGTTGGAGCGTATTTTAAATGGATGACTTAGGTATATGTATAGGCATATACCTAAGCAGTGTCGGTTGTTACTTCGTGATTGTACATTTCTTTTTGGTTTATCCTTTGTGGATTTTGAGAGACCTTCAGGGGTCTCAAGGTCCCTACTGAGTAGCATATACTCACCCCTGCACGGGCTACGCCCGCACTACGTTGTGTTGGTTGCAGACGACGGACATCGTTGATCTTGGCTGAGGCTTGCAGAGCAGGACGGTACCTGGAGGTAGACCATTGGGCGGGACGTGCTCGGTGCGGACGGCGGGACCCGAGGAGCAGTGGAGCTATCTGTACCCACCCTTCAGGTGGGATTTCCAGTGGACAACTCAGTGTAGCGGCTTTTACTTTACAGTTGCTGTTTTCCCTTTCGAGTTGTACTTTACTTTGAGTTTGGGTTTGTATACTGGCCCATTTACTTTTCCGCACTTCAGTTGTACTCTGTTTTTATTTAGTGTTACTTTTCCGCTTGCTTACTCTATGGTGGTTTTTTACTTTTCAAAGGCCATGCCTTCCCTTCTTGTTGGGATTTACGCCTTGGTGCTAGTCGCCAGCCCCTGGCCTATGGAAGGCGGGCTTGGGGTAGTCACGACACGGACCCCGAGGGCGGGTCGTGACATTCTACATAATGGACCTATAAGCCCAAAGATTTTATTATTTGACTATGCATCCAATGCCATTAAGTGGCCCTACATAATTCAACCCCCTAACGGGTTTGTAAAATAGTGTTAATTTCATTATTGGGAGAAAAACCTCTTTTGTCCTTATTGGTCTTAACAACAATATGTAGGGATCCACAAAAAATATTCATCCTTAACATATTTGTCCCATACTCTTTTTTATGATCTGAATTTATTCAAGTCTATGGTTTATATTTCCCTTCCCTATATTTGGGTCAGACCTTCGCAGGAGTGACATTCATCCAATTCTATGAAAATCATGATTAGAAATATCCTCTCCATATTCAAGTACCTCTCTCTATATAGCAAACTATGTGCTTTGGAAAATTTTAATCTTCATAAACTTCCACTCATTTTTAGCAATATAAAAGTAAAATTTCTAAGAGTTCTTTTGTCAGACTATGCACCACGTGCCCATAGGTGGCCTTGCATAAGTTTCTACATAACAGACCTTTCAGCTCAAAGATTCTATTATTTTACCATATAGCCAATGAACTTAAGTGGCCCTGCATAATTTAACCCCCAAACATGTTTGACAAATAGTGGTAACTTCATTCTTAAGAAATAATTTATCTAATGACTTTTATCCCTTTTCCCATTTCCTTCCTCAGATTCAAAATTTCTTATGTCATAGTTTACAATTTTTTCCTCCATACCTGAATGTGGTAATATGTTTCCAAACAAATTTTCAAGGAATTGAGTCAATTTTAATCCATGCAGTCAAAGCTATTTGACATTTAAACATTATCCTTTTTTATGTCGGACATGCATGACTTTAAACTACCAACAAAAGATAGGATACGCATTAAATTGGGAACTTTTAAAAGTAACTCTGAAAAAAAGTCAAGTCCCATCTCGCTAAACGTACATATTGTATGATTTAGGCAATATTGAGAAAAAAAGATGAAATGATTGTGGGGTTGTTTGTATCACCCTATAAAAAATCAAACTATGCTTACAAGGCCCATTGGCTTACGTAAAATTAATTAAATCAAGTATCAAGAGAATATAGGCATAAATTATTGAAGATGAAAGTGTATTTCATTGATGTGAAAGAATTAGAAGGACATACATAGATTAGAGTCTCATCTCTTTTTCAAGAATTACAAGAGGCTTTCAACATAACTCTTTATTTGATTTATGTCATCCCAAGCTTCATCAGCAACCACTTTCAATTCATTCATTCAACTAGATACAATAAGAGATGGGGTGATAACAGATCTTCTTGGAACAATTGTAAAAGTATGTTCTTGATTGTGGTTTGAGAAAATATTTTGTTGATCAAATAGTGACTCTATTTCTATCCAAGAGACTCAGAATATGGATACATGGATTTGAGAATGGATAATTCGAAGTAAAGAGCCATTTGGAGAGAGTACTCTTTTAAGATATTGTTCTAACATCATAATAGTGTTCTCTCCCCCAAAAAGCAGTGGAAAACCTTTCCATACATTGATTTTCTATTTTCTTATCTACAAGAAAATGGTATGGAGGAAAAAATCAAAATTTCACACCATTGTTGCTGCTCTTAATGCAAAGAATTACCGAAATAGAGGGATAATAATGTGGCTACATCTCGAGCATATAAGGTATCATATCTAGGACACATGGGATATGATGCATTATGTATTCCTTTTCCACTATTCTAGCATTAACAAATGATCCTGCAACTGAAACATTTATTGAAGTGAAATTGGTGTAAGTATAAAACCAAGAATGCAGGAGATAGTGATTTACCTCTAGAATATTGACTCCATGAAGATGACCATGGCCTTATAAAGGCATGTAAATAATTTCTGGGAAATTTACATGATTTTTCTTCAAGTACTAAGCCAAATCTGGGAGATTGCTACGAAAGATATCATAGTAATCACAGCCAACGATGTTCATTATTTCATCAATCCGCTTTCTATCCAACTCATCATTCGATCTAATTTTTTTTGGAGCCATTGAATCTACACAAAGATAAAATAATTAACTTTTAAGTAAGTTGGGTTTTCATAAAATTTCTGAAGTAATTGGAAAAAATGGATAAGGCATTTAGGCGCACAAGTCCAAACATGGTGGGTAAGTCTATGTCGGTCACGCAAGTTTTACCGCGCTAGTACTGGCAAGATAGTCAAAAATAGACCGAGGAAGCACGACGCAACGGACAGAAGCATGGATGAGTGAAAAGCCAGATACTTGTGTGATGAGAGAAAGAAGAATTGGATGACGGGTGCTTTGCACGATAATGAAACCCATATATATTGGCGAGGCCGTACCCCTGTGTGCCGGAACCTGCATGCCATAACAATACTTGCACGCCTACTACTTGTGTGTCATCACACTTTGTTTCTTGTTTTCCTCAGAGTCAAATCCTCTTTCCTTTTTTGGATATGACTCTAAGGGGGGAATTTTGTTGATGTTTCTTTCTGTCACAGAGTATAATGAATGGAAAAGGGAAATTACATAAGTAAAAAGAGAGTCATCCTTTGATGAACATAAAAAATTGAAAAAGGCATGAACAAGGAACCTTTTAAACATGGGTTTCACATATATCATTGTGGTCACAGAAGTCACTTGCGCGCCACATATGGGTCGCAAAATTAACATGCACACCCATTTCTTTTTTCCCTGAAGGTGCTTAGTGGCCTATAAATACCCCATTTGGGCCCCCCATTTTAGGGACAGATTTTCCAAAACTCAAAATTAAGCTCTGGTCTCCCTAGTCTCTACTTGAAGTCTTCCAAACACTTGTAAGGTAATTTCTTACCTAGAATGGAAGATATAACGAATAAGAATAAGGCCTATTCATTGGAATTCATAAATACATGCATGCCTAAGTATCCAGACATTTAAGGGAAACCATGGTACTTGCACGATTCCTTTAACTTTCAAGGAAACTTTCGTGCCACCCATATTAAAGCCTCTAGGGATGATACTAAGGGCTCCAATTCAAGGTCTCCCAAGTATAACATCACAAGTTCTTCATCGCCCAAGTGAACTCATTTCTCGCAAGTATACTTGCATGACCAGGACTAGCATTCCAAACTAATACTCGCTTGACTCCTTCCAATTCACTTCTTTTACTCAAATATGCCTCTCCTCTTCAAGATCTATACATCAAAACCTTCTTCAAAGACATTTGTGGAATGGTTTGATTGTTTTATTCCTTAAATGAAAGGAATTCTAAGAAGATATTTTGATTTGTCCCTCCTTCTCAGGAGTAAGAACCAAGTATCAAGTCCCCTTAACCTGGGCCTCCTTTTCAGGAGTAATACCCAGTAATAATTTCCCTTAACTTGGGCCTCCTTCCCAGGAGTAATCCCCAAGTCTTAATTCCTCTTATCCTGAGCCTCCTTTTTAGGAGTATGCCACAGTCATAATTTCCCTTAACCTGGACCTCCTTTTCATGAGTAATCCGTGGTAATAATTTCAATTAACCTTATCCTCCTTTTCAAAAGTAATCCCCAGTCATAATTTCTCTTCACCTAGGCCACCTTATCAAGAGTAATCCCCATTCATAATTTCCTTTAATCTTGGGCCTCCTTCTCAGGAATAAGCACCAATCAAAATTCCCTCTTAAATTTGGATTCCTTTTCAGGAGTAAGTCCCAGGTTAAAATCCAAAATCTCCATAAACTACAAACTCCTTTATGGACCCTGCTCTTGGGATTCTTTTCTAAAAGATGTTTTCTTAATTTACCTGGGCAGTTATACATACGTAAGCCACACATCCATTCTTATGATTTCATATTTCATGGAGCAATCATCAGGTTTTACTAATATCTCTTTTTTCTCATACCGAGCATGACTCACATGAGCTTAGAGTGTACAAGTAATTATGACATCTCTCTTTGAGCCATTAATAATTTATAATCCTCATATGTCTTCCTCAAACTAAGTGGGTTCTGATTCTTTTTCTAACAAGGATACATAGGTAGCCCATCTACAGGTATGATCCCAACTCTAAAATAATCCTTGTCTTTTTGAACGATAATAAACTTCAAGTGCCCCACTGAGTGGATTTAAAACCTGTATGGTAATCATATTGACCAAGAGATTTCTATATAATGTATTTAAGGATACCATTGACTAAGAATATCTAATAAATATGGATGATTTTCTATCGATGAAAACCCTCAAATACATATAAAAGATTCTCTAAATATCATACATATCAATCATTGATTTCCAAATCTAAATAAAAAAACTCATTTTCATTCTTGGTAAATTAATAAGGATTCACAAACATATCTCAAATCTATAAAAGAGTCCGGGAGTAGACATTAATTCCCCCCAAAAAGGTGTGGTGAGTCTAACCTCCAATCCTCTCGAACAATGAACATTCTTAAGTCTTATCAGTCCATAACTAATGGGCACATAACGTTGGAAAGTAGGTATAAATGGATATAGAATCATTGGATGTTTCTGGTTCTACGAATAAACCCATTAGAAACTGATTGGAATGTTTGAAACTAAAACAAATAAGGTCATCCCCATTTCAGGAAGAATCAACCGCAATGTGTTGAGTGTGTTCGTTAAGACCTCGCCTTGGGAGTTGGTGGTGGGACCACCACACCCTAACCTCCCATGAGAGGTTATGGTGGTGGGTCCCACCCAAGAATAACCTCCCATGGGATGATAATTGAGGAGGGGACCACCCGAGCCGCATAACCGCCCAATTAATGATAGGGGTGTAGACTACCTAACCTCAATTGATGGTGGAGGATGAAATCTCTCCACTCTCCCTCATTAATGAGGGAGAGCCTCTTCACCTCTCTGTGGAATTAATTATGCCAATGCATGTATTTTATTAAGTAAATCTTCTTAGAATCCTCCAATTTAATGTGACAACACTTGTGCATTTAATTTTGGTGGATCAGGGTTTTTAATTCTCCTTTTTGAATTATTGTGCTAATGTAATATTAAACGACTAATCTAATATTATTTCATTGGCGTTTCTCTTTTGCTGGAATTGAGTGAAACTTGGTAGAAAAGTTCTCCCAACGATGAATGATCCTCGAAACGAAGAACGAAGATTGCGAAGAATGCCATATTTCTTCTTGGACTTCTTTCCTTGAATCCTACCGACATGGAGTGCCTTCCGCGGCTGACTCAACTCTGGATTCGGAGAGTATGACGGACATGACGAATAATGAACGACAAATAATAAGTTAGGGAGTTATTGCATGTTGATGCTTCCCTTTTATTTCTCTCATCTTCGAATTAAAAATTGATAAAATGTGTTGTAATTAATTGTTGAGCTTCATTCTGATGAGCCAATTTATATCATCTCGAAACATGGAGGGTGCGGGCCAAACTAATATGGCCTAACTCCCTCTGCCATTCTTTCATAATGATTTCTTCGGCATGGAGATGAGGCAACGTCAATGAAGGCGGAAATGACAAAGGTTGCAATACCCACGACCTCTGTGAATCGCACCACCCCCTTCAGCGCACCTATACTTCTGGACAAGCACCGCCGCACCCCACCACAAGAACCACGGTTTACCCACATGCTGCCCCAGCGCCACCATGACCTGCGCTGCCTGATCGCGTGCCGATGAACCCCACGTCCCCTGCCCGCATGCCCCGAGAGCTACCCGGCTCCACCGGCACCCCCATGCCTCCTGTCTGCATGCCCTGTGCACTGGCCGCACGCCGCCACAGCTTGCCTAGCCCTGCCGTTGTCCTTCCTGGTGCCCCTGCATGCTGCCCGACGCCCCCGCGCGCTGCTCGAGGAAACTACAGCCTACCCGATGACCAGTCGGCCTGCCCGCACCCCGAGCGGCCTGCCCCACTAGCATCCCAGCCACCGACCTTCTAAGACACACCTCTCGCGGTGCTGGATGAACTGGCCCTACCCTTCAGGCAGATTCGCCTGCGTGGTGGCATTCGGGCCGAACCGCCCTCGCAATCTGTTAGGCCGAGCCCAGCGGACCAGGCCTAACATAGAGGGCTTAGCTGCCCAACGGGCTGGAGCAGACCCGTCAGATCCTTCTGGGTTGACCCAAACCGGGTCGGCTCAGACTGGGTTGGACCGAGTCTGTCTGACCAGGTCGAAACAGACCCGGGCCCACTACCAACCCCTTTTCTTATTTTGGGCACATCTATGTCACCCGACTTCTATTTGACGATCTGTCAGTGGTGCTCGTAATCTCGATGAGAGATGTTACATTTTAGTATACCCCACTAGAGTTCGGGATATAGTTGAGATATGATCGGGATGGTTCATACACAAATCCAACCGGGCCCCCAGGACTAAAAGGATAATAACTCACATACCGAGTGTATGATTGATGCACCATCTGTTGCATTGAGACCACGATGACGTGGTGGTATTTTGAGATAATTCTACCTGAGACTTCATGAAACTTGGAGTATCGACCCATAGCTCCTGGAGCGGATTCTTTCGGTGACGACCAAACAGAGTATGGAGACCTAGTAACTGGCTGAGATATGATGACTGCATGACCAATTTGACTCAGAGTGACTCGACTAGCCCAGTGGGGAGCACCTCTGTGTGATACGACAGACCCATGGCGGAGGAGCGCGTTTTTGTGAGGACGACAGACCCATGGTACTCGATAGGAGGAGTACCTCCACATACTATTAGGGGGAGCACCTCTGTGTGATGTGGTAGACCCATGGTGGGGAGCACCTCTGTGTGACGCAGCAGACCCCCGGTACTCGACAGGAGGAGTGCCCCAGAAGTCCAATGATAGTGGTAAGAACCTCTCTGTGACACGGCATGACCACTATACTTGATAGAGGTGGAGTACACCACCATCCATGGTTTCGATAAAAAAAATCCTCATTTGAGCTGAGTCATTGGCTTTTTTGTTTCCTCATGATTGAGATGGGTTACTAGATATCTTAGCTAAATGTATGGGAATATACCTATGTAATGGTTATTCATTGATTTGTTACTTTTTGATTTATCCTTGTTGGTGTTTGTGAGACCATGAGGGTCTCAGGGTCCCTAATGGGTATCATTATACTCAACCCTATATGGGCTATTCCCACACCTCGTTGTGTTGGATACTGATGACGGACAACACTAATAGAGGCCGAGAGTTCCAGGACTGGATGGTACTCAGAGGTGGACCTTACGATGAGTCGGTACACAGAGGAGTCTAATAGAAATAGAGTGCTGTGGTGGCCATCTATACCTACCCTTCAGGTAGGAACCCAGAAGGATGATGTAATATCTGCTCTTTACCAATCATCTTTTTGTCCCTTTTTCAGTTGTACTTTTACTTTACTGTTGGGCTTGTATTTCCGGCCCCTTTTACATTCCATCACACTTTTTGTATACTGTTTTTACATAGTGTTTTACTTCCAGTTGTGTACTCTAATGTGTTTGTTTACAGTTATAAAGGCAATGATTTCCCAGTTTAGGGATATACAGATTTGGTACTAGTCGCCAGCCACTGGCCTACGGAAGGCCGGCTTGGGGTAGTTACAGCACGGGCCCCCGGGGACTGGTCCTAACACCGTATAAATATAAAATGTCTATTATGACATCATAATGACATAATAGTAAAATAATAAATACATTAAAAGTCATAAACTATCAAATATATGTATTAACTTTAAAATAATTTTTTTATGTTTATTTATTAAATTTCTAATTCCTTTGTGAATCCTCCAAAACTATTAATATATTTTTTGGTATTAATATTATTTCTATAAGATGATGACTCACATTCACATAAGAAATAAAATTATTTTATTAATATCCACTATATTTCTTATAAAATAATGAAATCCACTCTCATTTGGAAGAATTCACGGGAAAAACCCATGAGATTTTACATGGTTTTGGTTATTTTATTATATAGAGTTCAAAATAAATGATTGGGAAATAATAATGAAATACCCTAACATTTTAATTATAATCCACAAAAGATCCCATTTCTCTTCATACAAAATACTTCTATCACATCCTTACTCTGTGAACCCCTATATAGAGTGCTCCAAATGTTCCCCCAAGATATTGAGAATATCTTACCAAGCATATGGACTCACAAACTCAAGTAAGGGATCTTCCTATATCTTTTCTTATTCAAGCACCTAATTAATGTTATGTTTTTTAATTTTTATTTATTCATGTTGGGATATTATATTTTATAGCCTCCTTAATATCCATTTGATTTATTTATGTTGATATACATATCTAACTCTAATTAATCCCTCATTTTCACCATTATGTACTGCTGTTACCATGCCATAATTTAGTAAGGGATCCTCACTTTATCTTCTTTAATCATGTTTATATAGTATATTATTCCTTCTATTTCAAATTAATAATTAGAGGACATTTCTTTCAATGACCATATTACTACCAATTTCATTTAAAAATAACGAGTGACCCCTTTTCGCTATCATAAACACATTTAACGTATTTTTATGTGTTGAATTTATGATGTAGTAATTTCACCACAATTTTTCTATTAAATTTTTTTTTGAAGGGAATAACATAATGATTTCTTATAATTGATGATCACCTTTATAAACTTATAATTATTTGTAATGGGGATATATTAATATATTTTGCACACATGGATTTTTTAATATTATATTATGATGAATGAATCCTTGTTTTATGATATATGTGGCACAGTTAGGCATGATAAAGAAATAAAAGTGATGGGTGAACCTAGAATTATATAGTTCTCAAATGCATTGGTTAATGTTTAGTCTCATGAGACGTCATATACGGGAAAGGAGTGAAACTAATTCTTTTATGAGATATTACTTCATGATTTATTGGAATATAACCATGACTTATGTTTGTGATGCAGTGATTTATTTTTTTCCACATTTCACATGTTATGATGATCATTTTATATCATGACTTATTATTAATGTTTATGACTATAACACATTTTATTCCCCACTAATGTTCTTTTTTTATAGAATGTATCATCTTATGACATGTTTTTAAATTAATGGTCATTATATCTAACCCTTTATTATGCATATCCCCTGGTTAATAAGTGAATTTTTCAAATCAATGGAATTTTGGAATCATGTCAAAGAAGTTTTCAATAAATTTGATGTATCCCACATTTGGGATGTTATTATTTATAACTAATTCCAAAATTTACTATATTTATTGATGTTATAGGTTTTATTTTTTTTTAATTTTATGAAATGAATCATTAATTAATGTGAAATAAATAATTGATATGTTATAAGCGGTGTTTTTAACTATAATATTTAGTGAAATATATGATAGTTTTACACAAGTCAATATTTTTTATTATTCAAATAATAATAAATTAACTAAAGAAAATCTGAACACATCCCACAAATTTAATATTTACAGGATGATTTTTAAAATGATACTCATTTCCTTAATTTTAATTTATAAATATTTTTTCAATTAATTATATTATTGATCGACAATATTAAACGAAACACATTTTTTAAGATAAGTTAATTTTTAAGAATAATATAAATTTACAAAGAATTCAGTACTCATTTATAATGGATTAGTAAATATATTTTTATTATTCATATATTTTATACATATCATTTAAAAATTTCATTATTAATATTCACAACATTCAATTAATTTACTACGTTATAATAATAAAATGTAAATACAAATATTTTTTATATACTATAGTTCTCTTAAACATCAAATTTTTTGTTAATAAAAATATCAATCATTATATTTTTTAAAACAATAGTTTTAGGGCATACGTGTTCTATATAACCACCCATTTATTTTAGAGTTAGTGGGATAACTTGTGGGTCAAACCTTCAATAATACATTAATTTAGTGGATTTGAATTTTTGGATTATTATAGAACTAAATCAAATTAGATCAATTTTTATGTATGTTCGGATGTTTTTGTTATGACCATTTAGTGGTAAAACAAAAAACATTGACTTATTAGGTTTTTTCATATGAATATCTACAATAGGAAAGAGATAACACTCAGAAATTGGTAATTTAATTTTGACGAGGATGCTTACGACAAAGAGTTAGTAGAACATGATATTATGCAATGTTAGCAGGGAGAAGGTTATGGGTGTCGAGGATATACCACATTGTAGTTTGAGTAACTGAATACAAATAAACCTATATGAATCTATGTTTTATGAAAATTGTAGAATAATGCATTATCAAAGTTGTAATTATGGTATTGTTATAAATAATTATACTATATGGGAAGGGATTAGGTCTTAGAAAGGTGGGACATGTTGTGAACCCATTATCTATTACATAATTTCATAATTTGTATTTGTGGTTTCTATGATTTTTGTTTAAATCATGAATCATCTTAAATTATTAAATTTTGATATTATTTTTGGAGTTTTTCGTCTTGATTATTAGGTTTACACAACATGAAAAAATTTGTTTCACTTTTAAATTATTAAATTCTATAATTTTATGGTTTATTCACGAATTTCTTATACAAGAAATGGGATCGAGCAAGAAAATTATTCATTGGAAAATCCCACTATGTCCCCCTAATGGTTCCAAGGGAGGATCCTTTTATTAGGATATGAATAAATGTTTCTTAATTTAGAATGAATTTGTTTTTATATTAATATACCTTTCATCTTTCCTCTTGTTTTCTCAAATTATAATCATATAATTTTAGGTTTTCATTAAGAATTTGTCAGAGTAGGTTTGGATCACATTTATGTGGAAGATATTTAATTTTTAGTACATATTAGATTTTAGTATGATAGATTATCCAAATTACATGTTTTAAATTTATTTTATGTTTCCTTATGAATTTACTTCAGTATTTTAACAATTTGGATGAAATTATCTAATAATCAAGTTTGTATAATTGGTTCTTTTATGGTGTATGTTATGATTTGATGTTAGGAGTGGAAAAAAGTGCATCTTTGTGTTATGACATTATTTTGACACTTGATCAATTTTATTAGATTACGAAATTTCAATATTTTTATATTAAATGGTTTCTGTTTAATTTTATCATTTATATTTATTCAATTTATATTTTTGGGGTTGATAGTGATCAATATGAGTTTTGATGATTATCAAGATCATATATGGGGATGATTTCATATATATTATCAATTACTATTATCATTTTTGGATTTTATGTTAGGGAACAATTTTTTTCTTTTTATTTTAATGTTTTTGTGATATAGTATGTCTTCACTCAATAAATTAGGCTATTTTAACATTGGCCAAAATGTTATAATGATGTGCATTGAAATATAATTTTTTTCACACATACATGGTAAAATGAGGATTTTAATCCCTCTTGTTTTATTGATTTTCCATCATATAGAGATTTAAATCCATTAAAATGAAAAATATTTTGATTTAAAAAATGGTTTAGAAACTATATTTCAAAAAAGATGATTGATTTTTGAATAATTTTTCCATTAGAAATTTTAGATACTGTAAAAAACTATGTAAAGGGAAAATGATTCAATATCTTTATGTTATTTAAAAGGGTTTATGAAATGGATTTTAATAATAAAATAAGTGATTCTTTTAACACAAGTTATTTTTTTCTCGACCTTATATTGGTGATGGCCTATTTTCTAAAACTTGTAAATTTTTTACTATTCATATAGATTATGTCCTCATGTATATTATCTATTTCTACATGATGGTACATTACCACATATGATCCACGGAAGAAACTATTACATGGGTGAAGCGTTGAATAAAATAAATTAAATTAATTTTCAATTATTTATCATAGATCCATATTATTCATACCAAACCTTTGGTGTCCATGTTATCCATTTATGTTTATTGAGTGATCGATAAGATGTCAACAGAATGTTTTATAACAGGTGGCTTGTAAGTGTACTTGTGGAACCGCCATTATGGATTTATTTTGAGTAATCTAGAATGGGGTGGTATAATTTAGTATCCTAGAATCTATTTATTTTGTAAATTGACTATTAAATGGTGATATAGGATATCAGAAATGGGGTAAAAGATCAATTGGGAGGATTTCAATAATGGATGTACTAGAAATGTTTATTAAAAGGTGATGCATGCTGTTGTGACTCAGAAATCTTGATATGAGTGAGGCATTGGACTAAAAATTAAATTCATGGTTAATGAAGGTGAGTGGGATTTCCTCTTATTCCCTTAATTCTTTCATTCCTTATAAATGACTCTATTAGGTTATGTTTATGGTTTTGATTTTAGATTCCACTTAGGAATAGTGGGATTAAATTGAAAAATAGGTAATTTTTTTCTATTTTAACAAATAGTATTAGGATGATGAATTATCATTTTAGAATTACATTTTACTAAAGGTATATTAAATTTATAATTTTATTATATTTATCAATGAATTGGTTTGAAATTTATGGTTTATTTTTTCCATTGTTGCTGTTTTTTCATGGTGTGTTCTAAATCATTATTCAAGGGTGATTTCACCCATTGAATTTTTATTTAAGCATGAATTTTATTCTAGATGAGTTTTATATATGTTATTCCATTTTAAAATTATATTAATAAATTGTATCCTACAAAATGAGATGTCTCTTATTGACTGTATATATGCTCAGGGGCTCAATAAAGGTTAGAATGATCCACGATTATTATATTGATAAATAAATAATGTAGGTGTACTTAATGTTACTAGGTAACCTTTTCAATTGGAGATTTTATTTTTTCATATCATAATTATATTTATCATTGGTGTTTTTTTCATTATGATGTTATGTCACACAATTAATTCAGACTAAAATCCATTAGAAATTTTTTTAATAAGGATAATATATCATTTTAAATGGATCAATAGTTCTATTGGACTTCATTAATTTTTTTAATGCATTTTATTTTTGAATTATTTTTTTTTATTATAAATTGAGAATTTAGGATATTGTTTTTAAAATGGTGATTAAAAATATTGGTTTTTTAACTTATGTGTTCATTAGTATTTTGGAAAATGGAATCTCATAATTAATTATAGAATATTATTTCAGTATTGTATGAAAAATAAAATTGTTGGGGCTTTGATTTCAAATAAAACCCCGAAGGTATAATTTTAAGGCATGTTTTGGATTATTTTTCCTTATGTGGATGAGGCCTTATTTTAAAATATTGTTACATTCTTTGTTCTTTTTTATTATGGTTGTGTTTATGTTATCTATTATTTATTGATTATTTGTAGAAGTATGGGGTGAATAATGGTGCACACTAATTTAATCTATTTTCATCTCTAGGCCCCCTAAGCTTTTATTATTCTATTTTAGTGTTAGAAAGATAATTTCCAATCTCTCCTCATTCACTCAATAATTTCACACTAAATAATAAATTTTTATGATTAATTTAAAGCATTAACAAGATATTTTATTTGTATTTTGTTTAACATGAAGGGTTAACATAAGAAACATAAATACAAAATTGTCTATATACTAGGAGATGACAATAATAATTAAAATTTAATATAAATAAATTTAAAACATACTCTATCAATCATAGTGTCACTCCCTCTAAATCACCTAAATTACCATCATTCTATACATTTATGAAGACATGTTCAATATATTCAACTTTGTGTCTCTATAATTTTTTATTAACAAGAATTATTACTACAAATAAGAATATTTTTATGAGACAACTTATATCCCCATCATCATATAGATTCATTGATAAAAATTATTTCAGAATAATCTTATTCTTCATTTAGGGTGATATCTAATGGTATTGTGGACAAATCCTTATATATATGATATATATATATATATAATAAATTTCATTTTTATTCAAATTATTATTTTCATTCCAATGAAATTTAGGATTATAAAATATGATAAATAGTTATTATTTTAGTATTCTCCCACAAATACTATCATTAATAGAACAATTACACACAATATAATGTGTTAGAGTTTATTAATTCAGGAGTTGAGTGAGCTATCAGAACCATGTATTTATTCATTACAACTCACCAAAGAAGCATACTTATGGATTATATGCACACTACCATTTCATGGTATTATATGGTATGTGATTTGTTTATGTTTATCCAAAACACATAGAGACCCAAAATATCGTTTTTGAAATATCTCCTTAGACCAGAGGATCACTAAAACCGTGGAAGAAGATTGGACCACGCTCAAACATCGATTGATTGAAGTGTGACCCATGTATACACCATTTATGTGTGATCATTTTTCCCCACATTGGAATATAGAAATTATTAATCAACAGATGATAAAGAATGATAATGTGGGTGTATGATGTAAGGATATGAATAGTCATAAATTATAGCTCTCTATCCATGAGATCCACTATGATATAAATATTTGAATTCTAAAAAATTTGGGTCAATGGAGTCTACTGATATGTTCATAAGAATTTCACAATACCAATGTTCATGGGAGGAAAATGAATATTACATCCTTTTAGGGGTATTATAGGGATTATATTATTTAAATTTATAAAATTGTCTGTTAAAATGATGAAGAATTAAAAATTAGGGTATTTTCTCATTTTTGGAAATCAAATTTCATATTATCGTTTAACCTTGTGTATATTTGATAGGAAAAGTTATCCAACACCTTACTATTACTTAACTAAGATGAAAAAGGGTAACCAATTCATTACCATGGAATATATTGTATTAGTTTAGGGTCATCACTACATACCCTTTGAAAACATGTGATGTGTAATGGTAGTTTAATTTTATAAATAAGCAAGTAAAGGAAACTAACTATTTACCCTTACACGATGATATTTTCATAAAGGCTATATCTTTATAAAAAAGGACTGTGTAGGGTAACCACATTTTTAACATTACAAAAATGGTTTGGATGAAGGGAGTACATTAACACAGAAGTGACTAAGACCTACCCTTATTTGAAACATTTACATAATAGTAATATCATTTTTACCCTTATATCAAATGAACTCTGTAAAGGTGATATTTTTGTTACCTTTACACAACACATTTTACAAAAGTTGTGTAATGTTATTTTTGTCTTACCATTATGAAACAAATTCTTAATGGTATGAAAAAAGATATAATTCGTCAAAATTATACAAGAATGATAATAATTTTTTTATATTTTGAAAAGTTTATTTAAACATTAAAAATAATTTATATCGGTTATAAAAATTTTAAAATAATTATAAAAGTGATTTTGGGATATTTAGTAGTTTATACATTAAAAAATTAAAAATAGTTTTTTATTAATTAAATTTTTTTGAACCATTAATTCCCAAATATTAATTAATTACTTTTGATATATATTTTTATGAAATCATATGTCAAGACTTATGATCTTAAAATAAAATTATTTATATAGAAATAATAAGAAAATAATTTATAAAGGCATACAAAATATCCAATAATTGAAAAATATTAAATATTTATATATAATGTATGAATTCCTCATAATAAATTATTTTGTGATTTTAAAAAAAATTGCTTTATTTAGATATTGTTTATTCTACATTAGAAGGTGTTATGGTGATTTATTTTATCAGTGTTTAATATTAATTATATTTATGATATTTAGATTATATAATATATTTATTTAATAGAAGTTTGATTTTTAATTATATATAATTAATATAATATCATATATTTAAAATTTAAATTATAAATAATTATTAATATGGATGAGTTTATATTAGAATTAATATAGAATGTTTATATTCAAAATTATAGATTCCAATTATCATTAATGATCTTATTAAAAAATAATTATCCTTAGCATTTATTTATGAATTGTTCATAAATGATTATCCCCTATTTAAATATTTTAATTTTAGATATATTTAATTTTTATTCCATAAAATATAAAATAATATTTAATTTTTTAGGAAATAGGATTTTTTTATTTGATATATTGAAATTATTAAATTTATTTCTAGAAATATCCTCGAATTTCATTCATATAATTTCTCTAAAATGAAATTATTTTTTCATCTACCAAGAACTCAATTTAATACTAATTTTATGAAGTTATATTTAGTTGTTTAATGTTTTTGTTTTATATAATTTTTTTGATTTATTATGAATTGAATCCTATATTGATTAAAAAATACATAGGTAGTGGGCCATGTGGTCGAACTACCTACCTACCTACCTACCTAGTGGCTTATGCCTTGTCTTGGATAATGGATTGAATTTTCAATTAGTCCCCATCAGCACACACATGTAGATAAATCTATTCTTTTACATGAAGTGATCATGTGCCTCATTCATATTATTAATCTAGATAATTGTTTTTGTGACTGCATTCTATTTTTTAGTAACATAAACACATAGGTTTTGTATAGAGTTTCTATTTAATACGGCATGAAAATATTCATTAGTTTGAGGGAATAGAATTCCAAAAATAGTACAATAATCATTCATATATTCAAGAAAATAACATGTGATATTTTGGTAATATAATAATCCCCATAATATACCATGTTCAATGTTCCATTTAATGTGGAATATATCATGGACTTGATCATCCAACCCGGTAGGTCATGCCATAGATGTGGGACCCTCAGTTATATTTTATAAGGAATGTATGTTTATGTTGTAATACATCATCCTTGGGTAGGTCATGTAATAGCTGGGTTCCCATTGATTTTCTTTATTATCCCATTCATTGTTTTTGTTTTGGATTACACTAACCAGGAAACCATTAGGGTATTATGTTATTTAGGGAATAAAGTTTGGTTTATCCATAAGATGGATTGGACACAAAATGGTTTTCATGACTATCCAAGAGTATTTTATGATATAATTAAGATAATTCTGAATGTAAATAAATAAATTATGAGATAATAAATATTGAAGATTCATCTCATTCTGAACTATGTATCTTGTCCCATTAATATGGAAGGTGAATTTTAGTTTGAGTTATCATTTTAGTGTGGTACTATTTACAACAATTAAATCGTAACTCGTGAATAATACATGATATTCATAAAATATAATCTTATGTTGTAGATAAAATAACCTTCATCACCATGTTAAACATTTTGATCACTCATTGATTTGGATAATCTTAATGTTTGTTACTAAAAATTCTGATAACATAAGAAATGTTCATAATAAGATATTTTGATTTAAGATATCATTATAAGG
The DNA here is from genome assembly GCA_963277665.1 of Viscum album. Classification (NCBI taxonomy): domain Eukaryota; kingdom Viridiplantae; phylum Streptophyta; class Magnoliopsida; order Santalales; family Viscaceae; genus Viscum; species Viscum album. The sequence goes on from OY728139.1 coordinate 1,179,649,086, forward strand.
AAATGTTTTTGTTCGGGAAAAGTTCCATAATGAGTAAAAAAATTTAATAGTTCAAAAAATAAATACAGATTCTTATACAAGCATATGTTAATTCATTTATGGTTATAATAGATTTAAAATAAATATGGTCATAATTTTTGTCCCCATTACTATACTCAATATGATTTGGGTCACATCGATATTACTTTTTACATATTATACTGTAATTAATTCATGGATATTGGTTTCCTTCTAGAGTTCCAGGTGTGACATTTTTGAATTTTGAGGTATTTCCTTTGTTTATTTTCAGTCTACTTCTTGTCCATGATTTTCAATATTGATATTCAATGAAAATTTGATTTTTGGGGTAATAGCAGTTGGCACATGCTGGGAACATAGTTTGGAAAATAGTGTGTCTTGCCTAGGAAACTATACGATGAATGTGACATTTTAGACATTGGCTAACACAATGGTTAGCTTATAGTTTGTAAATCATGTGATCTAAACTTATAGCATGTATTTCATAGATACATAATGGTTCACATCTTTTGTATGGTTTGGAAAACTGTGAATTAAAACCCCAAAACATGTCTATGTCATTAAAAATCTGAAACTTCCCTTTGTGTCCACTCAAGAACTAACCATATATCACTCTCATCATACCCATATGCAATTTTCATCCATGTGAGCTCCCACCAAACTTCTTAGACTCATTTTGAACCTTGTCCTTTGTGGTTTTGACCCCTAATATTCAAGGTTTCATCACATAAGTGGTTTCTCTATTTTTTTTAATTCTAATATCTTTTTTTCTTCGCACATTCTTGGTTTCACATTTTCCATCTTGGTATTTGATGAATTGAGGGTTAAAACTTGTGTTTTTTAGTGATATCCTGATTTTATCAAGATATAATTCTTTGTTACGGTGTTGTGGGGTTGTGGCTGTGGTTTCACATCATATCTGAATGTTTTCATGTGTGCGGTAGGTTGTATCCTAATTTTTTATTTTTAGATGATTTTAGATTTCTTTCTTGAGTCTATAAATATGTTCTATGGCTTATTGATGTGGAGTGAAATATATTTCTGAACTTATTTGGTATGAATATATGATGCAATATTTATTCATGAAGAAAATTTTCTAGTTTTTTAATATTATTCACTTTGGTGCTTCTTGGAAGTTTTTTCATAATTATGTAAAATGTTTGAAAAGTGTTTTCAAATGTTGTTTTTTTGGATTTGTTTGGACAACAGAGTTTCTTAAAGAGAATGAATTATTTTTCTTGTTTTCATTTCTTAGGCAAGATGAAATATAAATTTTGGATTGAGTATAGGATGTGAAGAATGTAGTGAAATTAATTTTGTCTATGTTTGGATTTATAAATGGTTCAGCCCATGGATTGTATTTTGATTAATTTTTTTTCTTGAACTATTTCTAAATGTGTTTCAAAAAATATTCAACTGATGTGTAGATGCCTTTTAATGTGGTTTTCGTGTGTGTTAAGTGGAAGGTTGTTTTATTTAGGGATGACGGTCATTCACTTGTGTTAATTTGTGTATTGGCATGAGATTGTATATTTATGGTTATGTGACATATAGAATGTGAAATTGATAACTAATGGAATCCAGTGTATCTATGAGAGAAAACTATAACAACTACAGTAGTGATTCATAATTTCTAAGACCGAATTATTATAATGGATTGACACTAGCTTACTTGATAGTGGAAAGCCCATTTTGTAACACCCCGAGATTTTATGAGATATATTCTTTTTAATTCCTTTGATTGTACAGTACACCAAGATTAGCTTGTACTATACGCAACACCATATTAGCTTGTAGTATACACAACAATATTCTTAGATCTTGTTACACAAAATTTCAAGTTCTCAACTTTGAGTGTATATATATATATATATATTCAATGTATAAATGAAATATGTATAGATTATGTTATACAAAACAACAAAGGAGTCTTGTACTACACACAACCCTAACTTGGCTTGCATTACATGCAATCACGACCTTCCTCGATAGCGTGTGTTGTACGCAATACTAGGTTTCACTAAACAATGATATATTGTTATTATATTATGGACTAGATGTTATGAATAGTATTAACTACATTTTTAATTTTATAACATTATTATTCATCTTACACATTTTCTAGAACATGTTAAGAGAACCAAATAAATATTTCGGGTAAAATAAGTATTTTTCAAAAAAATACAGTTTTGCCACCTTTTGATGACCCACCAAAATTAAATCTAGTTTTTGATATGTTTATAAGTTCAATTTGAAAAAATAAAATTCTTATTTTGAATCAGGATATACAAATTTACTTTGGATAAAGTTTTGATATTTTTCTGATAACTTTCATATTTTGATGAATAGTAAAAGTACGCTAATTTTTAATAAAAAACAACTTTTTTCATTCAGATAATTTATATAGGTAAATTATAACATTTAATGGTTTTAAAGTATAAATATAATATATTTTTACCATTTAATATAATGTATGTCATTATCATTAATTTCACATTGAATTCAAAGGTAAAAACATTTCAATCTTTGCCAATGTTTTAACTTCTAAAACTCATTTTCTTAACAACGGGATTTATTTTAAATTAATTACTGAAACTTATTTGTTATGAATTTTGAAAAATGGATTCCATATTTGGAATCAGTGGGTCCATATTTTTTTAATAGGCTACTTTTTATTTTTGGGCATTATGAATAGTAACTACGGTAAATTTTATTTACCATAGTTAAAAGTAAATCTGGTAATTAAAGCTACATATAAGATTATAAAATTACCCTAACACCTGCTAAAATCCTATTTTATGACTAAAAGTATACCCATATCACCTAAGGGTCAGATTAGATTCTTTTAATGGACTTTTTTCCATGAAAGTAATTTAATTATTATTAAAACCAATGAACGTGACAACATGTCACTTTCTTAAATGTTATTAGTATAATAATTTTAATTTAGTGAAAAACTTAATGAAACTTTGAACATGAATACTCTGCAGAAATATAATACAATTATCTACATAATCGGAATTTATTTATAATTTTTAGGGATTAAATAATTATCATTAATTGTGACACAGTAGTGATTCAGATATTGTTTATCTAGTGAAAAATCAAGAATATAGTTTTTATTAAACTTATAGTTACTATAAAAGCCACCAAAAACATGACCAAAACTTATTGGTCATGTACTTGTAAACCATAATCATCCAATGGTCGAATAGTTGACAATTTGTAGCCTTATAAAAGCGATTATGACACTTATAATATTTTATTTTAAATGATTCCAATGTTGTCACCTTCATAATTTAACGAAGATAAAAATTTACATGTTGTTATTTTAAGATGTTAAATTTGAGTAAAATTATTATTATAAAATCTAGGATATTTATATTTATCAAAAAAAATTTATTTTTAATTTTTATGCAACAAATAAGTATATTAAATAATTATAAAAAAATGTTGTACTAATTATTTGATAAAGAGATATACCAAATAAATGGTTTTAAAAATATTAAAATAAATATTATATGAACTATTTAATGTACTAAAATAATTTTATTGATTAATATGACATGTTAGGAACCTATTAAATATTCTATTTTGAATATGTACTTTGTGTGGATTTAATTTAAATTCAAATAAATGAATACTGTCAAAATTGACACTATTGTTATTTTATAAAAATAACATATTATTAAATTGATTAAAAATCACAAAAATATTTAAAAATTATAAATCGAAATTTATATGGTCTATAATGTCATAAATTATGTAATTGTGGATAATTCACAGCACATAATTAATTATTTATAACAATTTAAAATTTAGAATCTTTTTACCACAAATAAAATATAATAGATTAAATAAGGATAAATCAAGTTGATAATGTTTAAAATAAATTATCTACATGTCTAAATTTTATTGATTGATTATATTACAACCCTATATCATCTAATATTATAAATGAGTAATTTTTTGAGGTCTTTATGTGGGGATGGGATTTAATATAAACTAATATTTATTATATTTCAAAAGGTGCCCCTCTCCTCCCTTATAAAAGGGCACCACCTCCCTCTCTTCCTCACACCATTTTGAGCCTTGAATCTCAGCAAACCTCTTCCCATTTCACCTCCCCACTTCCCTAGAAACATCCTAGTGGTCCTGTTCTTCTTCAAAGACCAATTTTAGTGCCCTAAGAGGAGGTCTCAAAGAGGCACTTCAAAGAAGAGGTAATATCCGTTATCGATTCTTTCAACTTTATTTCTTCTTCAACTTCTTATTCATTAGTTGTTTCATTATGAATTAATAACATCAGTATCACCCATATAATTATATGTTATTATATGTATTAAACACCCCTTTTTCACCATCTATCCATCCTACGAAAAATGAAATCACCGCGCGTGCATACGTACGGAATATCGACTCCACGATGTGGTTTAATCTATTTTCCACCACCACCTTACTTGGATGGGTATAATGGTTTAAATAATTACTATATATGATTATTTTAAATTTATATTCATTCTGAAATATTATACATACACTTCAATACAATTCCACAATCATGGGAATGATATCATCACTCGTGCATACGTACGGACTACCGTCTCTACGACGCGATGAGATTCATTCTCCATGTAAACCATACATGAATGATCAAAAAGTTTATATAATGAATGATAATGAAATATATGTAATAATAATGATACTAGATTAATGTATATATATATATGTATGTAATCTATTTAGTTTCATTCACTTCAATAAGGAAACGAAAACAGCGTTCGTGCGTACGTACGACCTACCGTCTCCATGAACAGTGTATTTCATTCCTTTTATCAATCTATAATATATATTTATATGATGAATATATATAATATAAAAATAATTTTATACATTCTGGAATTATGTAAATCAGGATATAAGTAATAATATCAAGAATTAAAAGTCGAAACACATACGATAAATGAAATGATTTTACCCAAAACGTTGCTTTAACATGGAATTTACAAAAGAACGGGTAATATAATGTCATAAGTGAAGCATATATGATATCATAATAATGAATATGATTATGTAATAAGTCAATGAAATTTCATTATATAGGAGGGTCAGATCCATGCGATGCATATCAGACCTAAGGTAAGGGATAATTTTGCAAATATCATTTTATCCGAGATTGCTTATACGTAAGTATTTACTAGGGTTATGTTTATCATCCATGTCCATGTTTTCTAAAATTGTTTTCATAAAATGTTTAGTATTATTACATGTATTTTTAAAGTCATTTGTACCCTTTTATGACTTTTACCACAATGTTTGGAAGGAATCTTTCTTTTGTTTACCATACGAGGTACTTTTTGAATTTTCTGACAAAAGTACGAGAAAAATGTTATTTTTAACATATACGGTGTGAATAGATTTTTACGATTTCATAACGCCTCATTTTCATTAATCATCCTCTAAAAGTTTTCATGATTATTATCAACAAAACCATTTTATTTTAAAAGTGCATGACATTTTTTGAAAAGAAAATTATTTTGTAGAAGAAAGGATATTTTACTCACGAATTCATTTCAAATGTTTTATCAAAACCATTTTCCATCTAATATGACATTAATTCATATGTGTATTTTTCAAGTATCATGTATCTATTATTTAAATGGATTCACTTTTCTTATTATGATATAATATCCATTTCTTTTATATGATGATGGGATGATGTTTATGAAACAAATTTATTTATTGGGTTATTTTGAATGATGTATGTTTATTTTTTGGCACATGTAATAATGATTTCATTATGAGATGGGTGGGACATATATCTCCCTCCAATGCATTGGGTAAAGATTTATATGTCATTAGATAGACATGGCTAGAATGGTAAGTTAATTTGGTTCAGTGTTACAGGATTGAAATGAGGAGTGAACTCGATTCAGAATGGGAATTTGTCCACTAAGATGGTCTTGGCAGCAATGCCTTGGCTACTATGGAAATCATAACATGTGCTTAATGGTTTCCACAATTACATGTTTTACTCCCATGCTATTTTTTCATGCTTAATGTTTCATTATGATTTATTCCTTACGTACTTACATGTTTTATGTCATTTCTCAAAATTTTAATGTTTAAACATTATGTTCATGTTTTTATGTTCAAATGTATATGGTTTGTTTTATTTTATCCATTCTTACCCTTACTGAGCATTTGAGCTCACCATTTATATGTTTTCATTTCCCCAGGATATAAAGAAAGGTTATAGGTAAGAAAATTAAAGGGGAAGAACTTTATGGGAGATGTTGAAGATCTTTCACCACGATTAGAAGATTGCATTCCATGTTTCCAAAGACACTAAACTATTACGGTCGTTATGTCTCTGTTTTTTTATGTAATAATTATTCTGTAAAATTAATGTAATGTCCATGTACGTCAAGCTTCGGGTCTCTATAGTTGGTATCAGAGGAAAGGATTAGTCAACCTTTGGAAACTAGGATGCGAAAACATTAGTGAGATCCTTAGAGATATTTCTAAGGTTTGTCTAGGGATGTCCCTAAGCATAAGTATACGAATATGATATAGTCCTAGAACTACGGTAACGATCTTAGAATTTCACCTAAGTTGTTAGATATTGAGGGTAATCCCCCTTTACTATATTGTTTTCCCTAGCATTATTTTTACCTCTCACACTATTCTTTTTGGGTTTTAGAAAATGGCTGGAAACAGGAAGATTCACCATAATGGAGGATATGACGGACAATGGAATGATATTATTCATGAGAAACCAAATGAAACGGGATTTGGAAGTCCAAACATCGTTATTATGCCTAATCAGAAATCTCATAATATGATCAATAATCTCAACTTTGGTAAGTTTCCCGACTCAGATAATAATAGAAAGATAGAGATTCATGATGATCATAGAGGAAAGAAAGTTCAATTTCCCTCATGTAAATAATGTGGGAAGAGGAATCAGGGAGATTGTTTCAATGGAACTGGAAGATTCTTTGGGTGTGGAAAAGAAGGACACAAAGCCAGTAAGTGCAAATGAAAAGGTTCAGTTAACACCATGGACAAGGATAATGGCATTTCTACGACATCAATAATGATTATATGTTTTAAATGTGGAATGTATGGGAATTATGTAAACCAATTCCCTAAGGGAAAATATCATGAAGAGAATAAGCATGGTCATATGGGTAGTATTTATGCGGATGATGATGAAGAGACTATAAATGATATATCATATGAAAGAAGTATTGAAGCTCAGTCAGTTTTTTAAGAAGGTAGTGGAATGATTGTATGTTTATCAATAGTTTTGTTTTATAGTTAATGGTCAATGGAATAAAGAATCATCTAAGGATTGTTACACTATTTTTTTTCCTAAAGTATTTGAAAGTGTATGTTGAATGGTACCAGTAACCATGAAAGGTTATTCGTATATTTTTGGAAAGTAGATGATAAGCACATAATGAAGGGATTAGTAGATAATGAGATGTACGATTGTATTCATGATATCATGGATGATAAAAGGACAAAGTGATATCATGATTTGAGTATATAGATTTTATTTGGGATTTTTTTATGTGGAAAGAGTTAACTTTTGATAGAATTCATGTTTTCTCTAAGGTTCTATGGTAATTCATTTTTCAAGAGAATACATGATTAAGGTATTCACATGATTGGAATGTGATAAACAAGATATATCAGGGACAAATGAACGAATTCACATGCTCAGTAAATATAATTTTTAGTAATTATTTTCTTCATACTACAATCTTGGACAAAATTATTTTGGATAACCCTAAAGATTTGAAAATTATTATGATGGATATAATTTAGTATTGTTTAAGGCTATAAATTTTTTCAATATTATTGATGGGATTTTATAGTAATGCAGTTTTAGAAAAAGAAAAACCTGCAGGATGGGTGACATCCCATCGCGTCAGACAAGGCAGTGAGAATCGAACCCACAACTGAAGTGCGACTGGAATTTATCGCAAACCACTGGCCTACAAGAAGTCCCTGGTTAATAGAAACTAGTTTTATTTTATTAAGCGGTATGATATATGAAGTATAAGTTCATTTTTGGAATCGTATATGATTAACCTCACCATATATGGACTTATGTATATTTGATAACTTTTTCTATCTTTTTGTTTTAAAAAAATGGAATGACCCATCATTCTATCAAATGATCTGTTTGCACTTCATGAATAACAAATTCAACTTCATTTCATTAATAGATAAAGTGGAAATTGTTCAAAGCATGAAAAAAAGTGATATTGTACCCAAATCAAACAAGTATTTCTTCTAATTCAAAATTTTCAACTTTAGTGAAATGATATTGAAAACCAAAAAAGTTGTCCTAGTGATCTTATATCTGATGAATCAGATGGTACCTTAGATCATCAAAAATTTATGGCTTTGTGATTGATGGCTTTTTCAATGCCATGTTCTCTACCACTCTCCATCAGAACTTGATGGTTATATTTTTCATCCATATCCATATTTTAACCTATATTCTCTTATATAGAAACCCAGTGATGAGTTACATTGGGTAATCATTATGTTTCATACTTTAGTTTTTAAAATTATGTTTTAGTATTCCTTTTTACGATGTGGGTTTCTATGAATAGTAACTGATTTATAACACCAATGAATTTTGAGGATGAAATTCCTTTTAAGGGGGGTAGAATTTAACACCCTGAGATTTTTTGAGATATATTCTTTTTAATTCCTTTGATAGTACACTACAACAAGATTAGCTTGTACTATATGCAACACCGTATTAACTTGCAGTATACACAACACTATTCTTGGATCTTGTTACACAAAATTTCAAGTTCGCAACATAGAGTGTATATATATATATGTGTGTATATATATATTCAATGTGATAATGAAATATGGTTGGATTATGTTATTCAAAACAACAAAGGAGTCTTGCACTACATGCAGCCCTGACTTGGCTTGCATTACATCCAATCACGACCTTCTTCGATAGCGTGTGTTGTACCAAATACCGGGTTTCACTAAACAATGATATATTGTTATTATATTATGGAATAGCCATTATGAATAGTATTAAATAAATTTTGAATTTTTTAAAATTATTATTCATCTTACATATTTTCTTGAACATGTTAAGAGAACAAAATAATTCTTTCAGGTAAAATAAGTATTTTTATAAAAAATGAAGTTTTGCCGCCTTTTGAAGGCGCACCTACATTAAATCTAGTTTTGACATGTTTATAAGTTCAACTTGAAAAAATAAAATTCTTCTTTTAAATCAGGATATAAAAATATACTTTGGATAAAATTTTGATATTTTTCTGATAACTTTCATATTTTGATGAATAGTAAAAATAAGCTAATTTTTAATTAAAAACAACTTTTTTCATTGAGATAATTTATATGGTTAAATTATAATATTGAATAGTTTTAAAGTATAAATAGAATATATTTTTTCCATTTAATATAATTTATTTCATTATCATTAATTTCACATTGAATTCATAGGTAAAAACATTTCAATCTTTGGCAATGTATTAAATTCTAAAACCCGTTTTCTTAACAACGGGATTTATTTTAAATTAATTAATGCAACTTATTTGTTTTGAATTTTCAAAAATGGATTCCATATTTGGAATCAGTGGGTCCTAATTATGTTAATAGGCTACTTTTTATTTTTGGGCATTATGAATTGTAACAACGGTAAATTTTATTTACCATAATTAAAGGTAAATAGGGTAATTAAGGGTAAATAAAAAATTATAAAATTACCCTAACACCTTCCAAAATCCTATTGGATGACTAAAAGTTGACCCATATCACCTAATGGTCGGAATATATTCATTTAATGGACTTTTGTCTATGAAAGTAATTTAATTATTATTAAAACCAAATAATGTGACAACATGTCACTTTCTTAAATCTTATAAGTATAATAATTTTAATTAAGTTATAAACTTAATGAAACTTATAACATGAATAGTATCTTGAAATATAATTGAAGTATCTACATAATAGGTATTTATTTTGAATTTTTAGGGATTAAATAATTATCATTAATTGTGACACAATAGTGGTGCATAAATTGTTTATTTAGTGAAAAATCAAGAATATAGTTTTTATTAAACGTATAGTGACCATAAAAGGCACCAAAACCCTGACCAAAACATATTTTTCATGTTAATGTAAACCATAATCGTCATATGGTCAAATATTTGACCATTTGGATTCTTATAAAAGCAATTATGACACTTATAATATTTTATATTAAATGATTCCCAAGTTGTCACCTTCATAATTTAACAAAGATAAAAATTTACATGTTGTTATTTTAAGATGATAAATTTGAGTAAAATTATTGTTATAAAATATTTTATATTTATCTTCAACAAAGTATTTTAGTTTTAATTTTTATTCTACAAATAAGTATATTAAATAATTATACAAAAATGATTTACTAATTATTTTATTAAGAGATATACCAAATAAATGGTATTAAAAATATTAAAATAAATAATATATAAACTATTTAATGTACTAAAATAATTTTATTTATTACTATGACATGTTAAGAACCTATTAAATATTTTATTTTGAATATATCCTTTGTGTGGAGTTAATTTAAATTCAAATAAATGAAAAGTGTCAAAATTGACAATATTGTTATTTTATAAAAATAACATATTATTAAATTGTTTAAAAATCACAAAAATATTTAAAAATTATAAATTGAAATTTATATGGTCTATAATTTTATAAATTATCTAATTGTGGATAATTCACAAAACATAAGTAATTATTTATAACAATCTAAAATTTTGATTCTTATTACCTCAAATAAAATTTAATAGATTAAATAATGAAAAATCAAGTTGATAATGTTTAAAATAAATTCCCTACATGTCTAAATTATATTGGTTGATGATTTTACGACCCCATATAATCTAATATTTTAATTGAGTCATTTTTGGAGGATTTTAAGTTTTTTTGGTATTTAATATAATCTAATATTTCTTATATTTCCAAAGGTGCCCCTATCCTCCCTTATAAAAGGGCACCTCCTCCCTCTCTTCCTCACACCATTTTGAGCCTTTATGCTCAGCCACCCTCTTCCCATTAAACTACCCCACTTCCTTAGAAACATCCTAGTTGTCCTGGTCTACTTCAAAGACTAATTTTAGTGCCCTAAGAGGAGGTCTCAAAGAGGTGCTTCAAAGAAGAGGTAATGTCTGTTATCGATTCTTTCAACTTTATTTCTTCTTCTACTTATTCTTCTTTTGTTGTTTCATTATGAAGAAATAACATCAGTATCACTCATATAATTATATGTTATTATAATTATGAAACAACCCTATTTCACCACCTATCCATCCTACGGAAAACGAAATCACCGTGCGTGTGTACGTACGGAATACTATCTCCACGACGTGGTGTAATCTATTTCCCACCACCACCATAATTCGATGGGTATAATGGTGTAAATAATGAATATATATGATTATTGAAAAGTGATATTGATTCTAAAATATTATACATACACTTCAATACAATTCCACGATCATGGGAATGATATCATCGCTCCTGCATACATACGGACTACCGTCTCCACGACGCGATGAGATTCAATCTCCGTGATAACCACACATGAATGATCATAATGTTTTTATAATGAATAATAATGAAATATATGAAATAATAATTCTACTATATTTATGTATATATATATATATATGTGTCATCTATTTTGTTTCATTCACTTCAATAAGGAAACGAAAACAGCATTCATGCGTACGTACGGTCTACCGTCTCCATGAACGGTGTATTTCATTCCTTTTATCAATATATAATATATATGTATATGATGAATATATATTATATATAAATCATTTTTTACATTATGGAATTATGTAAATCAGGATATAAGTAATAATATCAAGAATAAAAAGTCAAAACTCATATGATAAATGAAATGATTTTACCCAAAACGCTGCTTTAACATGGAATTTACAAAAGGATGGGTAATATAAAGTTGTAAGTGAAACATATATGACATCATAATAATGAATATGATTATATAATAAGTCAATCAAATTTCATTATATAGGAGGGTCAGATCAATGCGAAGCATATCGGACCTAAGGTAAGGGATAATTTTGCAAATCTCATTTTATCCGAGATTCCTTATATGTAATTATTTACTGGGGTTATGTTTATCATCCATGTACATGTTTTATAAAATTGTTTTCATAAAATGTTTAGTATTATTACAAATAATTTTCAAGTCATTTTTACCTTTTTATGACTTTTAACACAAGGTTTGGAAGGAATACTTCTTTTGTTTACCATACGAGGCACTTTTTGACTTTTCCGACAAAAGTTCGAGAAAAATGTTATTTTTTACTTATACGGAATGAATGAATTTTTACGGTTTCATAACGCCTATTTTTCATAAATCTTCCACTAATATTTTTCATGATTATTTTCAAAAAAACACTTTTCTTTTAAAAGTGGATGACATTTTTTGAAAAGAAAATGATTTTGAAGAAGAAAGGATATTTTCTTCAAGAATTCATTTCAAGTGTTTTATCAAAACCATTTTCCATCTAAGATGACATTATTTCATATGTGTATGTTTCTAGTATCATTTCTCTATGATTTACATTGTTTCACTTTTATTATTATGAAATGATATCCATTTATTTTATATGATAATGAGATGATGTCTATGAAAACCATTTTATTTATTGGGTTATTATGAATGATGTATGTTTATTTTGTGGCACAAGTAAGAATGATTTCATTATGAGATGGGTGGGTCCTATATCTCCCTCTAATGCATTGGGTAAATATTTATATCTCATGATATAGACATGGATGGAATGGTAAGTTAATCTGGTTCAGTGTTACATGACTGAAACGAGGAGTGAACTCGATTCAGAAAGGGACTTTGTCCACTAAGATGGTCTTGGAAGCAATGTCTTGGATACTATTTAAATAATAACATGTTATTAATGGTTTCCCCAATTACATGTTCTAATCCCATGCTATTTTATTATGCTTAATATTTCATTATGATCTATGCCTTACGTACTTCCATGTTTTATGTCATTGCTCGTGAATTTAATGTTTAAACATTATGTTCAGGTTTTTATGTTCAAATGTATATAGTTTGTTTTATTTTCTCCATGCATACCCTTATTGAGCATTTGAGCTCACACTTTATATGTTTTCCTTTCCCCATGATATAAATAAATGTTTTAGGAAAGAAAAGTAAAGGGGAAGATCTTTATGGGATATGTTGAAGATCTTTCAACACGATTAGAAAATTATGTTCCATGTTTCCAAAGACACTAAACTATTACGGTCCTTATGTGTATAATTTTTTTATGTACTAAGTCCTCAAAAGTAATGTAATGTCCATGTATTTCATGCTTTGGGTCTCTACACATATTCACATAGCATGATTGATGATTAAAATACTAACTAAAATTTTATTATGATCAGAGACCACTAGGCCAATGGGTAGTTCCCTCGTAGTGGCTCCAACATGAGAAAGACGATGTATGTTCTTATTATACCATGTTTCACTAAGAATGAGGTTTCTGGAGATCCATTGGTGTTTCTACCCTTATAAAGATACCCATGGTTCTCTATTATGAAAAGATAGTTATGTGATATGTGCTATCAATTGGCATAAGGTAGACCCTATGTGTACTCTTATTTCAAAAAATATTATTTGAAAATGGTATTTTCCTTTAAATTACTTCACATTATAATGGTTTCTTTAAAAATCATATAAATATTCAAAATTTATAAAAGGAAATGATCCTTGAAATTTTCCTTTCAATGTTACGGCATGGTAACTTTTGTTTCAATGTTACAACAAGGGAAATTTTCTTTTGGGTGGTATCCAGTTATGATTTAGCTCACTACCTACATTCAACATATGTTGTAGGTATACATTGTTATGTATGACCTGTAACAAGTAAATATGTGTCATGGTGATGGTGGATATATTTGCTAGAGAATCTCAATTTTTTCATATTTTTGTGGTGGTGGATTGGGGTTGGTTCCAATCATGTTACACAATTTTCATTATTTATTTTTTACAATACCATTCCATTGTTTTACATTTGTTTTAATTTTAAAATGTAAACCTTTAAGTTTGAAAATTGTGATGACTTGACTGGACATGGTTATTTATTATTTCATTTTTTATTTCAGATGATTATTAATTGTTATTAAAATGGGTGAAATAATTCCAAAAGAAAATAGTTGATTCCCATTTATTAGATTCCAGCTTATAGAGATTAAGAATGCTCTTAGAGGTATTCCACAGACCAGTAGAGGTGTAGGATTGGATGACACCCCAACCGGGTTCATGAAACATGATATTAGATAAGGTCATACTCTTATTGGGTCTCTTTAATTAGGGAATATTCTAGTTAGATCAGAGTGAGGATTGTCAGGGAATGATGATCTAGTGGCGAGTAGGTTTATTTTCCATCACAACTCAAGATGGGAGTCTAGTTTCCATGTGATATAGGGATACTTTTGGTTCCAATGGTTCTTGTCTCTTGTTTTCGGTTTTGGAAATGAAAATAGAGTCAGTTCAATAGTTTAAGAGAAATCACAGGTCTTACGAATCAATGTAGAGATTTAGTCATGGTCCTGGAATAATATTCAGGGTGGTGGTCTAATTGGAGTATGGACACCAATCATATGGCCCAATCACCCATTAGAACTAGTCTATCATGGTGAATTGTTTTTTATCTTCTTGGGTTATCTGTTTTTTTAAATTCCATGTTTATGAAATTTTAAAACTATATTTATAGTTGTAATGGGTTATTATATGATGGTGGAAATGGATTATTGAATATTATATAAAAAAACTTTTGAAAATTTTATTTATTATAAAAGGATATTTGAAAGAAGTGGGAATCAGTTTATCAAGACATTATGTTTTTATAATTGAAGATTGTGGTTTGAATTTTTTTCAAAATAGAATTATATTAAATTGATGGTTTTTGGAATATGGTTTAAATATGAAGAGATAATTTTTAATTAAATTGTTATATGATGAAATGAGATCGATTGTTCAACTTGAAATATTTTAAAATGTGATTTTTTAAGGAGATAAAAAATTGTTTGAATGATAGGAAATTGATTTAGTATTGAATACATGAAAATTATTAATAGAAAGATGAAATGGGATTGATGTGTGGAATTTGAAAAAAAATGTGGGTTTGTGAGCTTCTAAAATTATTTATGGACTTTAGGAACTCTAAGTGAATTGAGAAGTTCAATCTATGGGTTGAATGTTTTGTCAAGGAAATTAAAAAAGGTTTTTCCGAAATTATGTATTTCAATGAGTGACCACATGGATTGATATGTGTGGTATGGTGATATTGTTCTGGATTAGAATGATATAATGCATTTATGTGGCATTATGGATTATTATTGGTGAGTGTGCAACCCACCATGATTTTCCTCTATTCAAAAGTCATATTAATAAAAGGTTTGGTATGTATCTTTATGATTTGGGAATATTTAATGCGATGTGTTTTGAGTTTCATAAGTCTTCACCTTTTTGTACTGATTAATGTTTTGATTCTTTCAGATGGATTTGTTTTTATATAATGGTTAGTGGGTTCTTTTGAGAAGTGTATTTGGAATATTTTGAGTTCGTTCTCTTTGTGTGTCTGGATTTTGATTGTGGTGTTTTTTGGTTGATGGATTAGTTTGATCAAGGTTCTCCATTTACATGATACATATTACATTTAACCAAAATATTTAGTGTATATTTGATGATTTATCCACATTTGATTCACCATTTGTAGACATCCATCCATTTGATCAACATAAATACTTGATTCATGATTTTGGGAAAATGAATTCATCTATTCTTTTAATTAAATAGATCCTATCAATGTTTAATAATGGAAAAATAAATAAATAAAACAAATATTTATTTGATCATGTTGAAAATTAATTAAATTTTATTTTTAGCACAGTCATGATTCAATGTTATTCATGGAATTAGTGAATGTAATTCCACTAATGTAAATCATCATGAAGCTATTGTTGTTCATCGTTGTATTAAAAGTTTATTAGATCATTCACCAGTATTAATAAGGAATGGGGTTATGTTATGCCATTAGTGTGGAAATTGTTATTATAATAATCATTAATGTATGAATAATTCGAAGACCTTACTTGACTATGAACGCTTAGGCCAATTGAAATATATTGGTTAGGGTATTTCCTAGATGTTTCAAGGAGACATTTCACAAGATTTGTGTACTGTTTATAGCTCAGTTTAATTCCTATTTTTTTTAAATAATATTTTGTTTTGCTTTATTTTTTGTGGAATTTTCTTTGTCATATTTTATTTGATATAGAAATCGGTTTTTTTCTATTTAAATTATCTTCCATTTTTATAGATGTTTCTCATTAGTATAAAACAAGATGATGCATGTCAATCATTTAAGTTCATATCTTAGTGAAAGTTCAATGTTGGAGTAAGGAATGACTCATGGGGTGTTTTATTCTTTTGGGTATTCTTGGAATGTTTTGTGGTCATTCATGAAATGAATGAAAGTGTTCCAATCATGGATTTTCAATATCTGGTTATGAGACAAGAGATAAATGAAACATTATGACTCCATCCAAAGGCGTCATAAAGGAGTTATTGCATAGTCATAAATGTGGGGGGCCTTGGTCAATATTATTTCTCTGGTGCCATAATAGGTATATTTTAAGATCCCCATGGTAGATTCTTCACCATATAATGCTCCCCTTTGTGGAAATAATGTTGAGGCCTGGTTTAATAGTGGAAACCGTTACATTTTTTGAAAACTTAATTGGTTGTATGGAGTCCAGGTAGTCTAATTTCTTTGATATTACAAGTTTTCAGATTTCTGCATAAGAATATTTTTTTGGTTTTTATAGTTTTTTTCCTTCAATAACTCAGTTTTGGTTATATTTAGTGCCCATCAAAAGATTGGTGTGTCTCATGGGGATAGTGAATTGTGGATTTCCTTCCTATTGGTTTTGATTTTATTTCTTCAGAACAATCATAGAGGGTTTTTTGTCTAGTATTTATTATCCTATACAAGAATTCCATATGTTTTCCCATGATGGTTTTAACAATCTGCTTTTCAGATCATATTTTTTTCGATACTTCAGCTGGATGATCTCGTGGTGTGTAATGACTCTTATTTGGAATTATCTTGTGACTCCATGGGCTTGAAATCTTGGAAATTAATTCCATTTTTCTACCTTTATCATTCCCTAAAATTATATTTATTCAGGTATTCACATGGTAGCACGTTGAGGGTACACTGTTCTAGTTTCTGGCTGTTGTGATGAAGGTTTCCATCCCATTGTTGTGTTAGTTATGGGTGTGTTGTGATGATCTGGTCTTCATATATGCTTAAAGGTAGTGACTGGCACTGCAGTCTCCTTCCAATTTATTCTTCCGTTAGGGTGGCGATTTTTAATGATCTTTTTTTTATGTTTCCTACCTTTTTCGAGTGCAGATTAGTTTTTCTTTGGTTCATGTTTTGGATTTGTTTTTGTGTTTTTATGTTGATCTCTGAAGCTTTGTGGTGAGGGCTTGTTCCAGTAGCGGTGTTGATTTCTAATTGGGGGTTTCATTGATTATAACAAGGGTCAAAATATTGCATGAATTTTTTTTGTTTTATATTTATCTCTAAATGTTTTTCTGTGTAGATTGTTGTTGCCTTTGAGAGGTGAAGGTGGAGGACCTGCTTTTAGTGAATTGTTTTTGTGATGGTTTTCTATTGGTGTTTTTCCTTAGTTAGTTGGTATTAGTGGATGTGTGTCCCTATTGTTTGTGATTATTATAACTTGAAACCAGTTCAACTACGAGGGAGTTCTACTGAGGAGGTTAAGACAAGAGGTGTTCACCAAGAATTTCTATCCAGATTTGGATGTTTGAGAGGGTATCGAATTTCCACTAGTTCCACGACTATTCAATCATTAATGGGATAGCGTTCCAAGTAGTGGTGAGTAGTTGGAAGCTGGTCTTCATGGTTATGATGCTGGGTAAGATCATTGCTTTATTTTTTTTTAATGAGTTGTTTCTTTCTATGAACTAATTATGGAGGATTTTTTATTTTTTATGTCATGATGTCAGGTTGGGTTCCCCCTCAGCCCCTAAAAGGGGGTGTTTAATAAAATCATTAAATTTTAGTTCCATAAGACGGTTGGTTCTTATAAATGGGAGACCCATCGTCGGTCTTGTTGAAATATATTTTGATGTAAAATAGTGGTTTTTTAATAGGGGGTATTCCATTTGGGACCCCCCATGTTGATAATCTAGTATAGTTTCTACTTCAATATTGGAAGGGGTAGTGTCATTTGTATCTATCTAATTTCAAGTTCCTCACTTGAGTAAATGTTGGGGTTGGACTGGTATATGTTTTTTGTGCTGGTTTGGTAGTGCTCTAGGTTTATTTTATCACATCAAATAAGAGGTATGAGTTTTATTGGTAATGTATGAAATGTTCATGGCCTAAGAGGTTTGATTATATAGTTTTTGGGATTCCATTTCTTTTGATCAATCCATCTATGGTGTTGTGGAGTTCTAGGGGTTGAGGGATTATAGTGGGGAGTCTATTATGGCCTCCTTTGTCAAATATTATGAATATATGTTTCCATTCATGGTATTTTTTATTTCCCCTCATTTTTATGTTTTTTACAGATCTCCTTTACTAATGGAGGACTATGTGTTTTAGTTTCCAGATCAAACATTGGAATTACATTTCAGGGGAAAAATGTTTTTATTGTGGGAAGAATTATTACACCTAGATTTTTTTTCTTTTGGTCTAGTTTATTTTTCGATCTCAGTTTCTATCTCATGTTCTAAAGATGAAATATTTTACTTTCTATGTATTTTCTATTTTTTTATTTTATATTTATTTCTTTTCAATGAGTATCCACCTTGAGATTTGTGATGCACGCCTGTCATGGGGCGTGGCAAAACAATATTTTATTTACCTAAGTATAGTATAGTAGTTGATCCTAGGTAGTCTCCCGAAGAGGAGTGCACACAAAACAAGGTTGTCACTTTTTGTTGGTTTTCTTAAAAAGATTGGTTTTAATTAATATGAATGACTATGAGAGAAACAAAAAACAGAAATTGATTGATTTTAACAAATTATAAAGTCGGTGATCGGATTAGGTTCGGATAGACTTAGTGTTGTGCCATCATGGTTTCCAAATTTTATATCTTCTTCTTCCTTAAACTGGTAAGAGAGATGTGATGAGAATTTTCCTTTCTAAAACCTTAGATTGGTCTATCCTCCTTCCAATGTGTTTAGGGTTGTATATGGTCTCTTGATTAATTAGAGCAATACCAGACCTGGAATTGTTGTTTCCTAATAAACCATGATTTAAACATACAATCCTACACACGTGCTTGACAACCGCCGAGCAATCACCACCCAACCCTAATCATGTTTCACCGTATACAGATTAGAATTGGGTGGAGGGAGATGTGATCATCGACCAAAGCAATTTATAATTTCAGAATAAAAACCTTAACACAACCGCATTCGGAATTTAATACTGAATTATGAATTGAAACCAGAAGAATAAAGAAGAACAAATTTTATTCATTTCAAGCACAAAAACTCAAGCACAACACATATGTCCAGCCTCCCCTCTTTCCGATCACTCAAATGAAACTACCCCTCCATGGATGGGGTAAGAGAGATAATGCGGGAGGGGAGAGACATTTTAAAATAAAAGAAATAAAAGAAAAAATCATAGAAGTTCTTCTCCTTGGTGCCCCAGAAGGAATGGGGTGGAGAATGGGATGATTGAGGGGGAGGGGCTCTCCTCCTTTTATAGGCAGAATTCGACCCCCGAAAGATAGAGCGTTTTATCCCCCATTAATGACCTATTCACGCATTCCTCCCTTCATGAATGTTGTGAACATATTTCTTGGCCGTGTCCCCTCAAAATCGCAGCGGCTTTGGACCAGTATTCCGAGAGTTATGGCCAATTTCCTCTGACAATTTATTCTGTCCAGTCAGAATCATCAAACCGAAAAACACCGTTTTGTACTGAATTAATGTCCCTGAACAAGGCCATTTAAGGCGTCGCCTCCTTAATGAAACATGTTCCAAATCTTCTTATCCGTATATCAACAAAATATCAGCTCCATTAAAGTCGTTTTGAGCGAGTTATGGATATTTCACTGAACCTTATTTTTTCTGGATGAAATTTCTAGGAAGCTTCCTTGGTGTTCCTGAATAATCTTCAACTTCATTGAATTGTTTGGACCTCAAGATGGTCGAATCCGATCCTGGTCCAGAAGACAAAGTTGAATAAAATTAAATTAGGATTCTAAAGAAATTATAATCATAAAAGTTGGATTTATATTTTTTTTTGTAAATGACCAAAATACCCCTGTAGTGAAAATCTGTCCAAAATGCAGAATTTGGATATTTTTGCATTTAAACTTAAAATACTTATTAAATCCAAAATTGTAACATATAAGCTCAAAATGGTATCTTGGGATGTTTAAAACAATAGAAATGCATTAAAAAAATTTGTAAATTATAAGCCCTGTCAATTCCCCCACACTTAAACCATGCTTGTCCTCAAGCATAAAATCTCAACATGGAATTCAAAGGGCACTAATGTCACCAATATTTAAATTTCAAATGAAATAAAATCAAATGATTTTCAATGTCCAATCAAATTTTCCAGTTCCACAAAAATACCAATTTAATTTCCCATTTTTCAAGGAAACAATCAATTCATGCATTTTACTTTTCCCCTTTGAAAAATAGTGAAGTTTCTCCTTTCATTCATTCAAGCTTCTCAATTTATTATTATTAAAAATGCCAAATCATGATCTACCTCACTTTTGAATCTTTTCTCTCATTACTCATGATACAATTAATAGTGGATTTACGCTCATATCATGAGAACATGCTCCTTAACCATAGGCTTGTAAAGTAACTAATTTCTCCACTTTGTAAAGACAAAACACACATAAAATCATGAGGACTTTCAATAAAGGTTCAAATGACTCTGTGGATTAGGGTTGGTGGGTAAATGATTGAAATAATTTAAGGCCAGAAGTAGGATGTTTGACTCTTAAGTACAATGCATGATTAATCAAGTGAAAACACAAGATGAACCTCACTCAAATCCCCTTGAAATGTGAATAACACCACCACTACCCTTTCAATGACATGGGTCATGAGTCAATAAATGATTACAAAGAATTATATCATCCAAGTTCTCCCTGTTTTTTTTGTAAAGCTACAGAAAGGCACAACTTTATTTTTTTTGTAAAGCTCCAGAAAGGCACAACTTTATTTTGAATTTTTTTTCTTCTTTTTTCTTCTTTTTTTTGGAGAACTGGATGAAATGAAAGAAGCATAATGAAATGATGACTCATGCCCAATTTTCTAATAATAAATTGCCCAAAATGATGACGCACACATTACACCACCCAAAAATGATACATATCCTAAGGAACTCACACGAAAGGCCCTTCCCCCACACTCAAACTTGAAATAACCATGCAAAAATACTAAAAGTGCAGGTAGGTAAGGAAAAATTGGATTGTAATGTGGCTTAAACCTATAAGGCAATTCATGGCATCTAAGGGCTTACAAAGGATAAATGTAAAGGTGGGTCTTAGGATAAAATGTGGCTAGCCAAAGATATGCCTCAATCATTTTAAATGTGGTTTTGTACAGTCATAACTTTGACAAGTTTCAATACAAGTTATAGTAGGTGGCATGTCCCAAGATCACTCAAGAAATATGCTCAAGATAAAATAGGAAATATTTGGTCTAGAAATCCTCTCAGGAATGAGAATATGATATTGGAAAATCACTCATGGCATGATTAATAATAACAAAATAATTCACATGAATTTCAGAAATTCAAAGAATGAAAAATGGAAGGGAAATTTCATTTACATGAATCAATTAATTCCCTTAAATCATGAGTCCTTATTTCAATATACTTGCTTCACTTTAATCATCCAATTATCCATTTTAATCATTCAATCTCATTAACATTGAAATCTAAAACATGGCATCACAAGATTCCTAAGAAACTCATGTCTCCTAGATAAGTTGAGTAAAACATTAATTCAAGTGAGGTTATGCAATTCTTATCATTAAAGCTTAAAACATGTTATGGACAAAAAATTTAAGGAGTTTAAAATTTAAAATTTAAAAATGAACTCCATTTTGAAATAAAGATTCAGTCCCCTTTAACAAATTTTTGGGGCTTCCTTCTGCCATCATGATCCTACAAAAGAAATTTTCAAAATTAAGAACAAGTATCATGTCATTAAAGCTCAAAATGATAAGGGGGGAAAGGGATGAATGCTAAACTACTTCTAAGAAATGAAATTGAAATCTAAATTCGTATAAAGTAAGGGATAAGTCTTGGTACGATCCCCCAAGTGGGCCCTGAATTTTTACTGCCTCCAGTGGGCAGTACCGGCTGTTATCCAAAGTCTGATGGTGGATGAAGCTTCTTTGATTTGAACCACCACATGTGGCTATTCCCAGCATGTTCTTCATTGTCCTTGTTGAGGAGGAATCCATGTATAGAGTACACCAGATCCACCCCCTTTGCAATGTGGTATAGCTTGCATGGCGGGGGTAGGATGAAGTATGGATCCTCCTCCACTTCGGTTTCTACTTTTGCAACGTTTTCTTCAAAATCCAGTGGTTTCTCCAGATGTGCTGCATGAAAAGAATAATCAAAGGTAGATTCAACATTTAAATTTGAAATATTAATTTCAAAATCTTCCCTTTTAAGGTAGGTAGCTTTTAGATTTGGTTCTTCATGCATAACCACTTGTATCTCTTCATAGACTTCCTCAAGTAGATGATCAATATCTTTAGGGAGCTCCAGGTGTTCCTCAACAGGTGCATATTCTTTTTCATCTTCTTCTAAGGCAATGTAATGATTGACCAAATCTGAAAATTTAAAATTATAAGGAGTGATGCTCAAATCAGATTGAATAAAATCAGAAAAGGTAGATTTCATGGAAGGATCATCTCTCGGAGTTGGGTCTGGTTCAATCTCTTCTTCATTTGAAATCACATCTTGGAGTTGAGTAGTAGAAGATATAAGCAGGTAGTCAGGCTCCACTATATCTGGGATCTTCATTGAAAAATCAGGGATGACTAATGGGGGATCTTCTTGGACCTTGGATACATCATAAAATTCTGGAAAGTAATGGGAGAACTCATCTAGCTTTCGTGCCAACGCTTCAAAAACATCTTCGTTCATGTCCTCCCTTAGCCCATCTATGAATTCTTTGAATGTTTTCTCATCATTATTTGTTTTCCAAAATAACCTCACCTGTCTAAAAATAGAAGAAACACCATCCTCTGCGGAAAAGGTCGATTCAATAATTGGTTCATTTATTGGTGGGTAATTGTTCCATGAATTAAAGAAATAGTCATTTGAAAACAACATGGAAAGTGTGATTTTTTAATTTGGAAAAAAAGTCAAATATTTACAATTTGATTGTGGCACTCCCTCCCCGGCAACGGCGCCAAGTTTGATGCACGCCTGTCGTGGGGTGTGGCAAAACAATATTTTATTTACCTAAGTATAGTATAGCAGTTGATCCTAGGTAGTCTCCCGAAGAGGAGTGCACACAAAACAAGGTTGTCACTTTTTGTTGGTTTTCTTAAAAAGATTGGTTTTAATTAATATGAATGACTATGAGAGAAACAAACAACAGAAATTGATTGATTTTAACAAATTATAAAGTCGGTGATCGGATTAGGTTCGACTAAACTTAGTGTTGTGCCATCATGGTTTCCAAATTTTATATCTTCTTCTTCCTTAAACTGGTAAAAGAGATGTGATGAGAATTTTCCTTTCTAAAACCTTAGATTGGTCTATCCTCCTTCCAATGTGTTTAGGGTTGTATATGGTCTTTTGATTAATTAGAGCAATCCCAGACCTGGAATTGTTGTTCCCTAATAAACCAAGATTTAAACATACAATCCTACACACGTGCTTGACAACCGTCGAGCAATCACCACCCAACCCTAATCATGTTCCACCGTATACAGATTAGAATTGGGTGGAGGGAGATGTGATCATCGACCAAAGCAATTTATAATTTCAGAATAAAAACCTTAACACAACCGCATTCGGAATTTAATACTGAATTATGAATTGAAACCAGAAGAATAAAGAAGAACAAATTTTATTCATTTCAAGCACAAAAACTCAAGCACAACACATATGTCCAGCCTCCCCTCTTTCCGATCACTCAAATGAAACTACCCCTCCATGGATGGGGTAAGAGAGATAATGCGGGAGGGGAGAGACATTTTAAAATAAAAGAAATAAAAGAAAAAATCATAGAAGTTCTTCTCCTTGGTTCCCCAGAAGGAATGGGGTGGAGAATGGGATGATTGAGGGGGAGGGGCTCTCCTCCTTTTATAGGAAGAATTCGACCCCCGAAAGATGGAGCGTTTTATCCCCCATTAATGACCTCTTCACGCGTTCCTCCCTTCATGAATGTTGTGTAAAAAGTTCTTGGCCGTGTCCCCTCAAAAGCTCAGCGGAGTTGGACAAGTATTCCGAGAGTTATGGCCAATTTCCTCTGACAATTTATTCTGTCCAGTCAGAATCATCAAACCGAAAAACACCGTTTTGTACTGAATTAATGTCTCTGAACACGGCCATTTAAGGCGTCGCCTCCTTAATGAAACATGTTCCAAATCTTCGTATCCGTCTATACACAAAATATCAGCTCCATTAAAGTCGTTTTGAGCGAGTTATGGATATTTCACTGAACCTTCTTTTTTCTGGATGAAATTTCTAGGAAGCTTCCTTGGTGTTCCTGAATAATCTTCAACTTCATTGAATTGTTTGGACCTCAAGATGGTCGAATCCGATCCTGGTCCAGAAGACAAAGTTGAAGAAAATTAAATTAGAATTCTAAAGAAATTATAATCATAAAAGTTGGATTTATATTTTTTTGTAAATGACCAAAATACCCCTGTAGTGAAAATCTGTCCAAAATGCAGAATTTGGTCATTTTTTCATTTAAACTTAAAATACTTCTTAAATCCAAAATTGTAACATATAAGCTCAAAATGGTATCTTGGGATGTTTAAAACAATATAAATTCATCAAAAAAATTTGTAAATTATAAGCCCTGTCAATTTGTTTGGAAATTGTGTTTTTTGGTTAATAAGAGTTGTCATAGGGTTTGGAAAATCGTGAGCCTTACACAAAATATTGTATGCCCAATGTATGTTTTTTGATAGTGGCTAACCACATGTTTTACACAAGGATTCTAAACTATATACTCTAACCATGTGGAATGTCTTTATTAGATATAGAGGGTTCCACATTTGATGCATGTTTTGGAAAATCTTATAGGAAAATCATTTGACCTTTCCATGTCATTAAAAATCTTAATATTTGCTTTGTTTCCCCTTGATATTTAACTATAAATCAGTCACATCCAAAATATATTTGACTATGAGCCATTAAACCTCCATACAATATTTCTTGGACTCTATGGTCACCATTTCTTTGGTGGTTTTGACCATTATTTTTCAAGGATTTATCATGTAAGATTTTTATCTCTTGGTTTAATCACTCTTTCTATGAGTTTCATCCCTAATTATTTTCTTCAAAATTTCTTGTGGGTTTTTTGAACAAGTTAGGGTTTGATATTGGGAATTTTTAGTGATATCATGTTATTTTTTGTTAAATATTTCATTATTAGGGTCTTGTTGGGGGTGTGGTCATAGTTTCACCACAATTTTTGAATTTTACAACTTTTAGGTATGTGGTTTCATGATTTTTCATTATTATATTCCTCTATCATAATTTATTGAGATTATAAATATTTTATATGGCCTAGTTTTGTTTTTTGAAATATATTTTTGATGTTTTTTGGTATTCATATATGATGGAAATGGATTTCATGATGGAAATGAATATGTTTTTAAAGTTCCATTTTGTGTTTCTTCTTCTATGTGTTTTCATAATTATATAAATGGTTTTAAAAGTGATTTCAAAGGCAGGTGATGTGAATTTGTGCTTAATGCGTGTCTTCTAAAATAAAATTAATTATTTTGGAAATTTATATTTTTTTCTGAACATTTAATTATGGTTTGTGTATTGGGTAAATGATATGAGGCATGTTGTTAAAATAATTTTGTATATGTATGAATTTGTATAGTGATCAAGCCATGTAATTTAATTAGATTATTTTTTTGATATTATTCCTAAATAGCTAAATGGTTTTCTCAAAATGATCATGTGAAGTGAAAATGTGTTTTAAGGTAGAATCAGTGAGTGTTAAATGGAATGTTATTATGTTTTTTTAGAAAATGGTGATTTCCTTATGTGTGTGTATGGATGGATATGTGTTTTTAAAATTTATGGTTAGGTGATATATGTAATGTGAAATTTTGTATAATGGGAATTCTATGTACTTATTTGGGAAAACTATAACTAGTACACTAGTGATTTGGAAGCAGCAATCATGGATTATTCTGGTGGTATTACACTACATGACTCAAAAGTGGGAAGATCAAATTCAATTATCATTATTGATGATTAAAATACTAAATAATCATGTAATATGATCATAGACCTCTAGAGACATGGTTTGTTCTATCATAGTAGATCATTCATGAGAAATCTGATGGGTGTTATTACTATACCATGTTTCTCCGAGGTATGATATTTCTAGAGTTCTAATTATTTTGTTACCCTTATGTATTTACACATGGTGAACTCTTGTGACACCACTAATATGTGATAAGATGTAATACATTAAAATATGATATACCTTTTATGTAATTTTTTTCCATGAAAGATTATTTGGGAAGGGGTTTTTTCTTACTTTAAAATGGTTTCCTTAAAAATGTTTTCTTATAAAGGTTCCAATTTATTTAAAGTAAATGATCAGGTCAAATTTTCTTTTAATTTTACATTATAGAACCATATATTTTGGGTGACATCATTCTGGGATTTTTCCCACACCCTACATACAAATTAGGGTGTATGTAGACTTTGTTAGGTATGAACTAAGTAGAGGAAAGATGTGTAATGGTGATGGTGGATTTAGTTTATAGTGTTCCTCTATATTTGTAGGTTTTGGTGGTTATGGATTGAGGGTGGTGACCCTCATGTTTCATGGGGTTTTATGGGTAGTTTTTAGATTACCATTCCATTTTTGTACTTTTGGTTTGGGAATAAAAGTTAATCCTTTGAGCCAAAAAAGTGTTTTTCTTCTTTGGACATGGTTATTTAATATTATGTTGTTTTTTATGTGTTTATTTAAGCTTATTAAAATGAGTGAAATCATTCCCAAAGCATATTACTGATAAACAGACACTGGTCCCTAGCACATGGGGATTGGGGACACCCTTCAAGACATTCCATGGATCATGTGTGTGTCAGTTTTGATGCACTTCATCTTTGGATTGTGAAAATTTGGTGGATCAATGAGTATAGATTCAGATACCAAATATTATTGTGAATAACAAATGATTTTAAATATGGTATAATATTCTAAAATAATTTCTTAATATGAAGGTTTACTTTAAAATTCTATTTTTATATAAATAACTATTATTATTTTGAAATATATTTGATATCAACTATATATTTCTCAATGTTTTGTAAATATATTGAGGGATGGAAAATTAAAATAATTTATTCTTGAAAATATTTTTCATTTAATAGGGAAATTATGATGATTCAGTAAAAACATTAATAGCTCAAGATTAATAAACTCATTTTATGATTAATATTTTATATCATTTATAAGAATAAAAGTCAATGTAAACATTAGTTGTTTAAATGAAATGCTATCTTTGTTTTTTAAACACATTGTTTATGATTTCTTTAATTAAATAATATTATTTAATGGGATACTAAATATATATATTTCTATTTAGATAGTTTATTATATTCTCTGTTATTGATATATTCAAAATAATTATTTAATCTAAATATTGTTTAAAAAATATTAAAAAACATTTAAATATATATGATATAGTTATATTATTTATATGATATATTTTACTATATAGGAATTAAAACTCATTAAATATTCAATGTAGATGAAGAATATTTAGTTTAAATGTTCTATAATGATTCATTATGATGGAAATCAATGTAATTGAAACCTAAGCATATCAAGAAGTGTTATTAATAATACAATATGATAGTATTTTCGAAAATATACCAAATAGAGTTTATCAAACTCCATCAATTTTCCATATATGGTATGTATATTGTAGAGATCAATTCATTTAATTTAAAATGTATGTGACCCCTAATATATATTATACAAAATTTTAAATATAAATGACATCAAGATAAAATTATTGATGTATTGTGTTTTTAATTAAATTCTATTAGTTGAAGTAAATGCTAACTACTTCGTGGATTATAATTTATATAATTTAATCTATATCTAATTAATTTGTGAAAAATATGTGTATCTTCTAATAATTTTTATTTTATGATGACAGTAGTAGTTTGAATACAACGTGTTTTTTTAAACAGGTATGAAATGAATACTTATATAGGCACAATATTTTATTTATTAATTTATATAGATTGTTTTGAGAAGAATATATGGATAAAAGTGTTTTATATAAGATATAATTCTTATTCATTTTTTATTAAAATATTTTGGATTTTTTAGAATGATGTACTAGACCAACCCAGTGATGGTAATCTATATCATTCTTGGTTGGGCTATATATTAATAGGGTGTTTTGAATAATTTCACAAAAATATCTAATCCTCTGACCAAGTTAACCCAGAAGGGATTCATGTTCCCCTGGATATATGAATGTGAATAATATTTTAAGGAAATTAAGAGAAGGGTTGATAGTGAAATTGATCTTAGAGTTAATAATTCTCCAGAGAATATGATTAGAGTTAATAATGGATTATGACTACTGAATATATAAACATCCTTGTAAAGCGAACAAAGTGGATGATTTTTTGAGTCTAAAGGTTCATTCTAGATTATCCATGACTAGCATCAGAAAAGATCTATTATTTATGGAATAGAAAAGTATTGAACTAGATTTCTTGAAGTAAGAGGAAAATCATATCTTTTTCAAATGAATATTCAGAACTCTATCCATGTGAATATTTCGAAAGAACAAAAAGATGATGTAGAGATAAAAAATTATTTTATATGTGTTTCTAAGTTTAACCTTGATCGGGATGGAATGATAAGGGTCAAGAACTTTATATGTCATACTTATATATTATACATGAAGAAGTATCTATTAGAGGAAGATCAAAATTCTTTATTCTACATTCATCATGGAAGTACAAAGATCTATGTGACTGAAAAGAATACTTTTGGTGGGATGGAATAAAGAGCCATATCATGGAGATTGTATCTTATAATTTTTTTATTCCAATAAAGTAAGGTTGAAGGATGAAATTAAAATGGAATAAAAAATATGTTACCCATAATATAATGGAAATGGGGGAACATCACTAGTGATTTGGCCATTTTACTACCCAAATACTCTAAAGTGTTTAGTGTTAAATGGTTTGTAGTTAATCTCCTTAAAAAGTAAACACACTTCATATATATTAGAGAAGACATCTCTCTATTATCTTTATAGTATATGTATTAAAGAAGTTATAATCATGAATGGAGTACCACATTCTATTGTCTCAGATTAGGATTTGAGGTTTACTTCAATATTCTTGAGAATTATTCAGTATACACTTGATAAAGAATTGTGTTTCAGTCATACTTATCATCTTCAGATAGATGTTCAGTCTGAAAGATGAATTAAAACCAAAGAGGATATGTTGAGATATTATTATATATATTTTAAAGGATGTTTGGATGAAAACTATACTCTAGCAGGGGTTTCTTACAAAAATATATCTCACTAACAAATTCATATGGCACCATATGAATCCCTCAATGGGAATAAAGTTTCAACACAATAATTCATAGATGAGTTTGGAGAAACAAATCTATTAGGACAAGAGATAGCTAAAGAAATAGTTTTTATGGTTAGAACCATTATGCACCATATAAACGGAGCTCAAATTCAGCATAAACTTTAGGATAATAATTGATTATGTGATCTAAAATTTAAATTTGGTGAATTGGTGTTTTCATTAATCTCTCTCTAGAATATGGTTATGGTGTCTATAAATAATGTGAAACTAAGACATTGGTATATCAGTCCCTTTAAAATTATTGATCATATCAGGATGGTATTCAATCAATTAGAGCATCCACCAAATCTCTCCCAATTCCATATTGTGTTCCATTTATCTCTCCTAAGGGAAGTGCATATGTGACAATGAAAATGAATTGAAATAATATTTATACAACTTTATCCAGATCTTTCTTATGAAGAACAAGAGATGAAATTATAGACCAATCAGTGAAAGTTCAATGAAAGAATACCACTAACCAAGTAATTTTTTTTGGATAAATCACTAGTCAGAGGATGCAATGTGGGAACATCAAAATATGACGAAGAATAAGTATACTCATTATTTATTACCAGGAAGATTCATTTTAATGGAGAATTTATTTCAATGGGGTAGTATATAACACCTCATGTTTCTAGTGTCTTTTTTTTCTTGGATGAATTAATTTTCATTCATTAATTACTATTAAATATGTCAAACATTCATTTATCATGACACTGAATTGGCATACATTACTCAGAACACTGACTTGGGGTAGGTTAAATTCAACCCTGACATTCAACGAAACATCATTTATTTTCTTATAATTATTTATATGAGATAACTATAACCTAGACTTTAAACATATTAATATGAATAGTAGTACATAATTTTCAGATATTTTTTCATTTTTTTATATAAAAAATAATATTGATAATGAAAGATATAATTTTGTTAAAGAACTTCTAATTTATAAATATTTTTTTTTTCAATTGAACAATTTTTCATGTTTGATAAATAAAATATTATTAATTAAATATATATATAGAAATATAAGTGTATAAATAGTAAAAAATACCATAGTTTATTTCATATATACCTTTTCAAATAATTTATCTATTAGGATAAATTATATATTAAATTAGTTTAAAAGTTTAATTAGATCATATTTTTATTAATCAACAAAATTTTATAATTGGAATCAATTTCACTTCTAAATTGAACATTAATACATATCAATCTTTTGAATGTTTTTTCTTTAAAACCTCCATTGTTGACCAGACTATATAATTAAATTAAAAATATTTTTTTCCGATTATGTGATATGGATTTTAAAAATAGAATTAAATAATTTTAATCATAATAATTAATAATTTATTAAAACATTAAAAAAATTCACAAAAAATAATAGTAAATGTAACTAAAATTAATTACAAAGATTAAGGAATGATTAAGCCTAGTAATGGAATAAACCTTAATATTAAAGGACCAAGCGATCTAGAAACATATCCCAGAGCCATTATTTAGACATCGTTTGACCCTACACTCCAATGTGTCATATTTGGATCACTATTCGATCAACTTGACCTGGCAAACATGTGGGTGGAATAATTTGTCCCAAAATTCATAAGAGTACCACTCCGCCTCCAAAATAAAAAGGCCTCCTCTACCCCACATCCCCACACCACTCAAGAAACATTAACTTAAATAATATCTACCCAAATATCTCTTGAAAATCCCTCCCTTAATCCTATATTTCTCTATTTGGATAACATGAAATCCAAGGATTCCATTTGGTTCAAACCAAATGGTATTACCTGAATAAGAGGTAATATTCTTCCTCAAGTTCCTTTATTTTATTCCAATTATACATCTCCTCAACTAATATTATTCCATGATTGTATAAAAAATTATACTCAATATAATAGGTTATTTTTTTCTAATTTTTCTACCTAAAAATACAAACAATTCCACAAAATGGGTAACAAACATACTATTTATGTGTAAGAAAAACTTCCATCTCATGAAACAAGGATTGTTCATTTTTACTTTACTGGATATCATGTTGGGAATTATGATAGAGAATATGTTTATATATGTTATATATCAAATTTATTATTTATTTGATCCTCCCAAATACTTTCACAACACAAATATTTGAACATTCCATTTGGTGTAAATATAAGTATTTCGTTTAAGGAAGTGTGGACTACAACCCCCTCAAAGCGGTGAGGTTCATTAACAAACTTCATGGAATGTATTAATGGTGGGTTTAGTGAATATATATGATATATGTGATATAATAATTCCACTATAATATATATATATATATATATGTTATGTAATTTTCTCTCTTTCATTCAGTACGACAATAAATATTGATTCAATGTTTATTATTATGTACGACTTACTATCTCCATTAACGATGTTTTCCATTTCATACCTATATATCCTAAGGATTATTATAATAAAAAAATAATTAATATAAATTATATTTTAAACATATTTAAGATTTTGGGATAATTATATATTTATAAGTATCAATTATTTATCAAATTAAGACATATTCGAAGAGCAAATCAAATATTACCTGAAGTGAAACTATAACATAAAATTGCTAAAAAGTGTTTATTATAATGTCTTAATAAACCCATATATAATATTATATATAATAATAATAATATATAAAATATTTATAATAAACATACATTAATTATACAGGAATATTGTTCTGTTATGATGAGATTTAGGAAAAAAGCTAATGGAATTTTATCTCACTTGTATTTCTATGAGATACATGACTTATTCACCACTCACATATTTAGTGTGGTGTATTTAATTACCATGAATGTGTCATATGTCAATTATAAATTTATTATTGGGTGTTTATATATCCATTTAATGATATTTATTTCATTTGTTTTTAAAAACAAATTCTAAATAAGTAAGATATTTTTGTCTCAATTTTGTTTCTTTGAGACTCATGTTAGGTTATGCACCTAATTTATTTTTTGAAGTGTATATAATTCATTATTACATGTAATATCATGAATATAATTTCTTCATTGATATTTTAAGATTCAAGAATTTTAATTTTCTTAAATGTAGGCTATAATACCAAGTTACCTAGTAATAACAGATTATTGAAACCATGTCATTACTTTTCAAGATTGACTATGTTTATGATTCCATTGATGAAATATTTTGATTAATCACTCAAGAATACTCTTGAAATTTCATCTCCCATATATATTAATTATATATCCATGTATTAGTTAATTTTATCACTCATTGGTATATAAAATAATAAATAAAATGGTTTTATGGAAAATATGATTGTATTTTTCTCTTCGGTTGGAAATAAGTTTTATTTCAAAGAAACCAATTTTTTTTAAAAACTCTATAATGTTTTCATATGTTACATAAAGGTCATTTTCAAGGATATACGATTTTAAATTTTGTTTTTCAACTCTTCCTTTATAAATTTTAAAATATTTTTTAAAATAAAAAATCTTTCAAAATAATTATTGTTTTAACAGTTGTATTTTAATACAGAAAGAATATTTTCCTCAAGATATTCTTTTAAAAGATATTTCAAAAATTATTTCCCATATAAGTTGAAATATGTGGGTGTTACTCATTCCATTTTGAGAAAATTATTCAATGTTTCCATTTATGTTCTTTCCCTTAATGTATTATGTTTTAATGGCATGATGTTTATGAAACCTGTTTCTCATTCATGGGTTATATTCCTTTGAAACCCACATCTTTTTATGAGGTATGATTTTGATGAAATGATTATGAAACCTATATCTTTTTACACAGATTATGATATTATTGCATGTTTATGATAAAAATTTTGTTTAACGGGTTGTGATATTATTTCTAATGGTATTTTGTGACATGTTTGAATGATGTCACAATGAGATGGGTGTAACCTATATATCCCTCCAATGAATTGGGTAAATTTTTATATATCATGAGATAGACAATGATGGTCTTGGGAGTGAACCATGAATACTAATATGTTCATGGGAGTGAACCATGCCTATCATGATGGTATGAGGAGTTATGTCATTCTACTAAGATGTCCATGGGAGTTCACTATGACAAAAAAGATGGTATGGGGAGTGAACCCATATTACTATAATGGCCTTAGTAACAATTCCTTAACTGCTATGGAGATCATGTTATATACTTATGTGTTTTCAAATGTTCAATGTGTTATTCTAAATATATTATTTTATGGATTATATTTTATTTCATTATAATTATTTTCTTATGAAATACACATAGTTATTCCATGACTCATGTCTATGATCTTTGATATGTAGGGTATGATCTTTTATTTTCAGGATCACGTTCTCATACACTTATTATCATGATTTTAATTACATATATCTCTTTTTTAAGCTTACTTAACATCTAATATCACCCCTTTCTATGTTTCCTTCCCCTATTTATAAACTTATGTACTAGGTTTGATGTGTATAAGAAGTTTTATGACTAAGAAGAACCTATTTAGAGATAATGTAGCTCACATAAATATAATGGTTTATTATTCAATGTTTTCAAATGATCTATACTAGTATGGTCTTGGTTGTCTATATTTATAATGTTTTAAATATTCAAAAAATGTTTTGTTATGTTAATTTATGAAAAATGTGGTTTGATATAGTAGTGTTTGGTGTTTGATTTACTCATGCTTAACCAAATATCCTAGGTATTGAATTGAACCTTTCATATTCTTTATTTATAATCATGGTCTTAATTTACAGTGATGGAAGATTAGATATTGATCAAACATCAATAAAATCACGTGGAAATCATGGATATACAGTAGAGGTTCTATTTTTCCCCCCACTTTTTTATCACTCCAAAACTCATCTGATTGAGATAAAGAATGATACAATGAATCTTTACTATATAGAATTCCATATTTATAGTATTTCATTAATTCAACACATTCCTTATCATTCAAATTTATTATATGGATATCCTCGTATTTGGTTTATAATTTATTTTTTATGTTAATTATTTTTATATCTATTTGATATATTTAAAGATAAAAAATTTATAGATAATTTCATAAAGTGATTTATTCATTAATTTCTAAATATCAATAAATAAATATTTTGTGGATTTATTCTATGCATTAAAAATTAATAAAAAACAACTCTTCATCTTTAAATAAAGTGAATTCCAAAATTCAATTACATTATTATAATATATTATTTTTCTTAATACGTTTAATGTAGTAATATAGAAACACCTTCTCCCCTTTTCACATGAAGATAAATATATGCAAATATTCAAAGAGTCTATCCTATCTATATATTCTGTAAAACATTAATGGGTAAATATATTCTATCGATATATTAAAATATTCAATATTTCTCACATTTATCTAGAACTAAAATAATAAGTTATAAATATTTTAATGCATCGAACCCGATAATATATTTTTTGGGATAAATTATTCTTCAATTGAGAATCCACGATTATGGAAATTCTAACACATTATTAAATTTTGATAGTAAAATTCATTAAACATCATATAAAATCATAAAATAATAGAATAAAATCTATTAATTAAATTGAAAAAAAAAACAAAAAATTTATAAACCCCATAGATTCATGGTGTTGTATTTGTTATCATTATGTGGTATTATATTTCCTTGGTGAAAATACACCATGTTATTATTCACAAAATTTGACCACATGACACTAATAATTCATAAATGTTCATAAAACATTCATAGTCTAATGATGATCTCTAATATCATATATTCTATAGGTAATCATTTAAAAAGTTATTACTCTATGTTTATAATGGATTTCAATATAAAAATAACAAATATATATATTTTTTATATGTACATTCAAATAAGAAAAAAAAAATTAAGATAGGGTGGATGGGACATTATCCAATATCTCATTTCAATTATGTGTTTATTTCACAAATAAAATTTTATTTCATACCAAATTAAAAAATCTAGGATGTCCAATATATCCTCGCTGGTTAGTCGGTTTTACTTTATATATTATTTCTTCAGAACATATACATTCAATGAAAATATTTTGAAACAAACCACTTAAATATTACTATTGATAAAAAATTTCGATTTAATGAAAAATATTTCACAGTTACAAAATTAATTTATTTTAATGGTGAGTTATAAATTAAAACAAAATTTTTATCTTTCAATATATTCATATGTATCATTTTGATATTTATACATGATATTTTTATATTAACATAAATTACACACAAATCTTTCTATATTCTCCATTTAATATATTTTACATATTTTTGAAAGTATATTACACTAATCGAAGAATATAATTCACTAGGGGGATATCCGATGAAGTTCAAGTAGTTAAATTCCCGAATACCTTATGTATCTTAGGTATATAGTGTCTCCCATATCTTATCCACATTTTATTAAACTCTAATAAAAACATGGTTCAAGTACTCACTTCATTGATTCTACTTGTAATCCAAAATGTAGATCATCCTTAAAATTTCATAGTAATCTGCCTTTAAACCAGAAAACACCACTCTGAAATTCATTTATCTATTATATAATGTTATTAGGATGCCTCCTTTCCTTTTTAATTTTTTATTTCAAAGTGAATATATTCTAAAATTTTTTAATGAACATCATCACATGACCTTATCTTTAATGACTACAAATAATGTATCAATGTCAAAAAATATCAATGTATTTATAAATATAACATCCACTGTCAAAAATATAATATATGAACTATTTACTGCAACATTAAATCACTTTGGATGTTATTGTGAATTCTAAAATAGATTCTTTATAAAACCTAGATATATTAGAATATTTTTTAAACAATAAATTTGAATTGAATCATAATTTCTTCAATCATTAAAAAATGTAAATATATTAATAATCCTTATAAAATGTATAAATATGAAAAATATAAATTATTTAATTGAGATATAATTTCCCTAAATAATTTATAATTCAATAATGAAGTAATATTTATCAAAAAAACGTGTTATGAAATTATCTTTTGAAAGTTATTTTTAATATATCTGTTTTTTAATTATTTTTTAATATTAATAATAAGAAAGAAAATTAATATGCATTTATAAAATGAATATAATTTTTAAAAAGTATTAATAATTAAATATATATATATTTCATGGTAAAAGGAGAGGATTTCTTTCATTTGTTTGTGCTTGTTGTGTGTTTTTATACAAATTTATTAAATTATATAATAATGATGAATAATATTAATGAAATAATAGTATAAAATATTAAAAAAATTATATATTCATTTAATATTTTTTAGTGGGGATGTAAATTGAATAAATTCAATTTTGTGCTTAAAAATTTGATTCTCAAAAAATTATAATTTTTTTATAAGTATGTTAGGATTTCATTCATCTAATTGAAGTTATTGAATAGTGTAATGTGTATTGAATATTTTAAACCACATTTATTCATATTATTTTATATTGTCTAATTTATTTATCTTCATAATGAATAATAAGCATGGTAAAAAATCATGTTACAATAGTAAATACTAATCAGGGTAATAAATTAATACACTATTAAGATTAGGGTTAAAATGAACTAATTTTTTTTATAAATATTATTTAGTGAATTAATTTATATATTTTCTCTTCCCATATTAATTATGGATATATTTTAGTGGCACATCCCAATGAGATTGACATGAATACATTTTAATATTCTTAATAATTATAAATGCACTGCACTCATCACTTATAAATATTACATAATTTCCTCTCTTTAACACACCACTTTTGAATATTTGAATTTCAATTATATACCGAAACACACTTGTTATATTTTTATGAATTTACATGTGGTGAACTTTTTCAAAAAACACATGTCCACGATTTCTTATGATGATTTTCAATAGATGATACCTGAAGAAGAGGTATATGTTCTCATCGACATTTCACATGTTTCATTCATATAAATACTCCTCCAAATATTGTAAATAAGTATTAAGATTATTTAATTAGTATATTTTCTATAATAATATTCTTCTATTTCAATTATCTAGTACCTTATCATCAATTTATTATCTATTAAAAATGATAATGTCATTTGTGCAAACATGTGGACCCCCACAACCACAATGTGATGTGATTAATTTTTCATTTCATTATTAAATACATGGGAATAAGAATAGATGTAATTAATATTTATATGTTATAATTAAATTTTTATGTTTTATTTATTGGTATATTTCTATTTTACCATCTATCAAACAGCGAAATCGTCACATGTGCACATGTAAGGACTATTGTATATACGAAGTGATGTATAAAATTTTTCATCCCCACATATTAAGAGTTATTATGTAAGTTTATATAATGAATAAATATGATACTTATGATAATAATATTATAATTGAGATGATTAATCAATGACCATGTTTTAAGGACCAGATCCATCAAACTAAATCATTCATGGAAAACAGACATATTTTCAATGAAATAATTTTTTTAATTAATAATTGTGAATAAATTGGTAATTAATTATTA
Organism: Viscum album; assembly: GCA_963277665.1. NCBI lineage: Eukaryota > Viridiplantae > Streptophyta > Magnoliopsida > Santalales > Viscaceae > Viscum > Viscum album. The sequence goes on from OY728139.1 coordinate 1,179,687,649, forward strand.
TAAGGGAATGATATATTGAATTAATTTTTTAATATGTTTATATGATATCGATAGAATAATCTTATAATAATTATAAATGAGGATTTGTCACATATGAATAAAAACGGGTCAGGAGGTTCTAATTTATGTTACAATTTCATTTCATGTCATGATCATATATGAAAAATTACAATTGAAGTATGTTACATTGTCTGTAACATTTAAAATGAATATATATTATTTTATTATGGTTATTAAAATAATTTTTATATATTAGTAGACTTTTACTCTCATTGATACGTAAATTATAGATAATGTTTTTTTTTATAAAAATCCAACGTTATTTTATCTTCTGTCATTTAACTTTTTCTTTCATATCCCATTTCATCAAAATTTTTTATTTATATTTTTATCAATATATAATTATTTTCAAAATATTTTTTAATCCATTTAATTTATATATTAATAATTAAAATTAATCTTTTAAACTATTATTCGCTTGAATTAGTTTTGAAAACATGGATATTTAAAAAATAATGTTATCTATTATCACATATGATAAGAATGACATTTCCCCCCATCGTGGAATTTATATTCATAAATTAATCCTATAATATTTACAATAATAATTTTAAAATTTCTTTGTATATCAAAGTTATATTTTTTTAATGATACTAAATGAAATTAATATTTTCCTTATTTCAAAGAAATTATTATGTTCTATTTTAAAAAAATATTTCATCTATGTAAACATTTATTAAGGTATATTTTTTCATCACTTGATTTATGTTAATATAGTCCCTTTCACTTATATTCTCTAGAGAGACAATGATTTTGATTTTTTATGGATTATTATATGATTCAAATTAGAATGATACTTGTTAAATATTTTGTGATTAATTCATTTCGAAAGCTATTTCTCTTAAATGAATTATTTTATGTTGAAATGATGAATATTTTAGTGATATTTTGTCACAAATATGTAAATATTTCTCAATGTTATGTGTTGACCTATAATTATGTGCATTCAAATGAATCTAGTAAAGATTTATATATCATTAGATATTGTGGACAAATGTAGGGAGTAATCCAAGTACAATAATGGATTGTATCGAATATAATCGTCATTGGTGTGAACCTTGACTTAGGAAATTATGGAATAGAGAGTGAACCTAGGATATGGTTTGGTTAAATTACAGTATATTTCTAAATGACTGAAATGACTGGTAGGATAAAATACATGAATACATATGATAAACCAAAAGTAATATAAGATGAAACTAGAATTTATTATGTCGATATGAATGTTTCATTATTTCAGAAATATTTGGTATGATTATTTATATTTTATAATTCTGTAATCTAATTAAAAAATATTTATGTCCATAAAAATCAATCTTGTTTTTGTGAGGGGATTAAGATAAAATGATGATGTTGAGGTGGTGTAATGTGTGATCAAACATTGATGTGTCTTATTTTATATAATTACTATGAATTACTTCATATATTTAAATTTCTATATAAATTTTAAATCATATATTAATTGAATATATGTTATGTTAGCTTCAAAAAAGAATAATTTTGTTTGATTATTACATCTCATATTTATAGATCCTCTCTAAAAACTTTTGTTGTAATTTTCTTTGTAAAAATAATTTTTTAACCCAATAATGTAATTTTAAAGGATATTTTTTATATATTTTCTCTTTATATATAGAGACCATATCAATTATAGAGGATGGGATAGGACATTTGACATTTGGAATCATGTTAGGATTATCTCTTTGTGTGATGATGAACATGGAATTAAAAAGTAAATTATGTATATAGTAAGGGTACTAATGTTGAAACCCCCAAAAAAAATTCCAAAAATAATTAGTTCATTTATTAAATTATAATATGATTTAATTGATATCACATAAGATTGGCCAGTGTAGTAGACATTAAGAACTAGATAAAAACATTATTACTGTATTACATTTGTAATAAATCCAATAACATAGTGAAGAATTGTAATTTTATCCATTGAAGTCATTCAAATATTTTTTCTCCATACCATGGGGAGAGTGAACATAATAATTGTGAAAAACTTTTCCTTATAAGGGTTGTATACAATGGAATCTATTATGAGTAATAGGATATAATCCATAGTTTAAGGTAAATAACATAAAAAACTTTACATATATTAATAACTTGAGTAGAAAAAAAATCCATAGATAATGTCATTAAAAAAATATACTGTATAATAATATTGATTAAATTTTATGTGAATAAGGATATTAATATTTGACTTCATGATCTCAGGCCTCAAAATAACACTAATTTCTAGAACTTTTTCCATGATAATTTTAAAAAACTATTGGTAAAGACCCATTTAATTTTTATAACATATTTTTTTAATGAAACTTATTAATGCATTGAGGGGATATTTAATACAAGTCCATACCCATAACTATTTTTCCATGGTATTAATCATATATAAAATGATTTATTTTATTCATGTACAATATTCATTAACATTATTTATAATTATTTTGTAAATAATAATAATTACCAATATTTCCCTTGTTAATAAAATAAAATTTGAATGTAGAACAAAGTATATAGAATATGTATACAGTTTTCGAAACAATCATAAAATTTATATGATGAAGATGAATATTTAAAAATAAGTAAACATCCAATCAAAATTGATCTGATGAAAGTAAATGATTCAAGAGAAGTTACATTAGTAAAAAATCTAAGATAGATTTCCCTTAACCAAAATTTTATAATTTTTAGTTAAAAAAAGTATTCTGGAAAATGGAAGTGAAATAATAATGTAATATTTTTTGATGAGTTTTCATTAAGAAACTATTTAAATCATATAGAATAAGTAGAAGTTTATAAAGTAGTTATGGTAGTCAGGATGTCTGTTAACATAGAATATATTTAAAAAATATAAAATATGACATCTATAAAATAGCTAAAACAACATTTTGGGAATAGAGTATAATGATCCATTTAGTAATAATTTAAAAATATTGGATTGAGTATCATCTCCTTAATAAATCATTTTTCTAAATAAAATGAAAATTTATAGAACAATTTTGAAAAATATGGATATGAATGAAAAATATATCTAATCACAAGAGAAATAAGACCTGAGTTTATTTTTATCATTTAATAACAATAATTGAATAAAAATACTTCATGAAAAACTATATAATCATGTTAAATACCTAAAAGTATAATTATTAACACTAGAAAAAAAATTAATACATGTGAAATACCAAAAATGTATTTATGAAGAAGAAATTCAGATAAAATCCCTTGAAATGATTATATCACTGAAGCAGGATAAATGAAGTAATTTTTTGTGGAATATTTATATACACACCAACAAGATAAACTAAAACATATATTAATCAAATATAATATAATACATAGTCATACAATAACATAATCCATGAAGTAATTATATAACCCAATTCATGGAAATTGAGTTAAAAAACACCTTACCTCAACTGTGACATTCTTTATTTGTTCTTTTAACCTCAATTATAATAAATTGATATTTATTATAAATTAATAACTCATGGAAATCCAATATGTTCATTCTTCTAGAATAAAGAAATATTTCAACCCAATCTCAATATTTGGTGACTAACTTACGATCACATCATTAATCAAATGGAAAAGTTCATTAAATACCATTTGTTGAAAAAAACCCCTTTATAATTATATATGTTCAAATTAAAAAATATACTTTTAAGGTGATTGTATGGAACTATGATGCTTTCAAACACCAGGTGGGTGGATTTGAAGATATCTCATCCTTGGAAGGATACCCATATATTTTCCAAATCCATGGGACATAGTGATTATAGTTAGAATGCTACAATGGTTATATGGAAAACCTTAAAAACATAGTATTTTTTATCACTAATATTTCTCATAATCCTAATATGTTGAAGGCTTAGTGGACTATGCCTATATTTTTTAGAGAACCATTTTTTGGGTTTTCATCAGCGATTTTTTCTTTATTTCATTTTATTGGTGGATTTTTTGCCTAGAAAATATAATGTATGTGTATAGAAATAATAGACTCAACTCTTATCAAGATTGAACTTCACGATAGCAAAATATGGATAGTAATGTGTATCTTCATTGGTCGGTTTAAATTCATACAAGCCTGGATAATGAGACTGGTGTTTTATTTCAACCAACTTTGGAATAAAGTTTAGAAATGATGACCTGATCAGGTCTTGTTGGCCAAGAGTATTTCAAGATTCTATAGACACCAAAGGGGAGATTTTGAGATGATATTTGGTGGTTTTTGAATATAAAGCATGATATTCAAGAATATAGGGGGTCTCTCATAAGGAAAAAGTTTCCACTGATTGAAAAACCCATCTTGTGGGATAGTTTATTCTAATTCATCTAGAGCATGTTATAATATAGTAAAATAGATGAATCGTTTGGCCAATAAACCCATTTTTTTGAGTGAAGTTTCACATATCCAATTAGTTCGTGTTTTATCATAGTCAGGGAATGGAGTTCTCAGGAATTTCAACATTCTATTTCTGATTTTCAATGGTTGTTTTTTAATTTTAGGATTTCTCAAGATAACCATGAGTGTTTTTTCCAAGGGAAAAAGGATAATAATTAAGAGAGAATTTGTATTGGAACTAGATATAAATTGAAAACCAATGCAACAAAAAATACAATTTTATGAAGGAGCGTATATTTTGTTAAATAAAACATGTTAGGGAGTAGAAGGCCCATTTGTCAACAAAGTTTGAATCATCATGTAGTTTAATGTCATGTGACAATGTAATTAAGTGTTATCTTTAACATATAATGGAAGAAAATTTTTGTATAGTTTATCGTTTTGTCACATGGATTTCACTCTATATAGTTTAATATCATATTGCATTGAAATTATGTTTTGTAGTCCAAAATTCAAAAAACAAGGACCTTCAGGGGCTATAATATAAGGTATTTATCTAAGACCAAAGGGGTAATAATTCTCCGTTTTCATGGTAATATACAATGGAATGATCAATTTATTTTATGTACGATAAGGGTGATGTTTTAAACTATATTCAAGGTTTTTATTAAATCATTATAATTAGAGATATGAGCATATAAGGGGAGTTCATCACGAAATTCTTTTCCTTGCTGATGCCTCCATCATCAAGGGTTGGCGCGACATCTCCTACCCCGTTCTCGGTGAGGTTGCAGTGGGGGATCCTCGGTTACAGTGGCGTCTGGGGATTCATGGACTCAACCCCTCCTTGCATCGTGGTTGTCCTCTGCTCTCCCTGTTCCCCCATCACTGGATAGGGCCTTTCAAGGAAGCATGGTGCCGGTCGGAGGCAATGATCTAGAAAGAGTGTGCCACCGCGTCTCCCATCTGTATGTTGGGTGGATATTCGTGATGTTCACCGGCTTCTGGGATGACGGTGATGGGATTCGACTTTCGGTGGTCTTACTTCTGGTTTTTTAGTGATTTTTTTGTATTTTAGGTTTTTTTGAAGTGGATCTTGGTTTGGCATTCATCTTTGTTCATGAGCTGGAATTGGTCTCGGATTTGATGATTCGAGCTTAGGAAGAGGTTTGATATTGGTTGAATGCTTAGTTCTTCAATTTTATCTTCGCATCTGTCACTGATGGTGTTTATTTTTCTTTTCGGCTTTTAGCCGATTGATTCTAGGAGGGGTTTTGTAAAATTATGATTTTCAGTGTTTTTTGGATAGGTGTTGGAGATCTAGTCGTCTAGGGGTGAACTCGCAAAAATGGAGCAATGGTGTTGTTTTGATGATGCAGAAGGGTCAAAGGATTTTTTTTTGTTTTCGATGGTCTCTCTCAGACTTTCTACAGGGATTTTCTTGAGATGAGGATTAGAACAAGTTCTTTCACCAATGATGGCTATTCAGACATGGATGTTTGAGAGGGTATGGCTCTGCCATCGGTACCAGACCCATGTATTTCTTCATGGGACAACTAGATTATAGTCATTCATTGGTGGAGGTTTGTCATATTGATGATGATTTTTGGGAGGGGTATTTCTATGTAGACTTATTTTGGGTTTTGAACATTGATTTGTTTTAATGGTTTATGTCCATGAAGTCATGTGAGGTTTCCCCCTTTCTCCATAAAAGGGGGATTATCAAAAATCAATAAAACATTTACACCTTCAGTCAATTCAGCCAAGGGTTTTTTTAATTTAGATAGTGGTATAAGGAAAATAGATTAGTTAAAAAAATGAGATATCCCTATAGAATGATGTTACCACTAGTAGGGAACACCAATTTATGGGATTCTTTACAAAAATATATCTAGGGTGTTTTACTGTATAGTAAAATAGTGGAATCCTTTAGTTGACAGCCACTTTTTAAACATGACATATGAAAACCCATCTGGTGTGTATTATAAAAATGTAAATAAAAGTTTTTATTAGATATCTTGACATTCTAACTTCTTGGATAAATGACTATTTATATAGGTTATGATTTACCCAAATTAAGAGTTTGTTTTAGTGGAAGGAAAGTATCTGAATACTGAAGAATAATTTCATCTAAATACTACTAAATAATTTTATTAATAGGTTCCTTACACTGGTTTGACCCATTCACAAAAAATATGGTCCATGTAGTTTTAACTCATTATTCTAGGACCATAACATTATACAAAAACAGGTGACATTGGTATTATTGGACCACAATTGTGCTTTCATACAATGGACATGAGGTAGGGGGATATAAATAAGGGGATTGGTGTTCTCATATTTGGAGAAGTGATATGGGACAAATATGTAAGGGATGATCATGAACATATTTTAATTTTATATTCCAACATTATGCCATCAATTATTAAAATGATTAAATATTATTCTCCCAATGATAGAAGTCACTTCTTGTAGGAAAACTCATTTTATGAGATTTTGGGTGCAAACCAAACTATGATGTATTACAAAATGTTAAAATAGTGGAATCATTTGGTTGATAGGAATATTTTTTCTTGACATGTAAAAACCCATCTGGGGCGTGTAACAACACAATCACAAAAATAATTCCTTAGGTATCATAAATTCTATCATCAAAAGATGAAAAAAGATTCAAAAGATCCAAAAGAGTCAATGATTTAGATTATTACATGTAGATGGGGTAATTCCAATCGAAAGTGATGTGTATATAAAAGTATTTTCCCTTATGTGTCGAGTCCCCCATAAATATATGACACAAATGTGTAAAGAGGGTGTCTCTATTTCCTTAGAGGACTCCCTACTATGGGAAATGAATTAAGAGCTACATCAGAGAGCATTTTTTATATGTTGGAGGGGGAATTTTTCATTACCATGATTCTAGGATTATGACATGACACCTAGGTGTCACTATGTATATCACTATATTTTGAATCAATCCACATGTAGTTTTTGAGGTACCATATAGTTTAATGCCATGTGGTGAGGACAACAATCATGTAGTCTAATGTCTTGTGTTAATGTTGTTCTATGATTCTAACAATAAGATCAATGGAATATTGTGTTGGACATATTTATATGACTTGAACATCACTAAATATCTTGTTGGAGAAACAATCAATCCACATGTAGTTCTATAAAGGATCCCTGTACTGATTGAACACATGTATTGAGAAAACATGGTTTTTTTAATATGGGATCACATATGGGGTGATAAAAAAAATTATCCTATAATGTAGATCTTACATGTACATAGGTGAGTGGGTGAACTTATAATATTGGGTTGCAGCTGGGTCTGGTAATAAAGATTCAGACATCTCTATGTTCCTCAATTGAATGAAAATCATTCAATGCATATATCTCGAAGACATTTTCTAGATTATTATCATTTGATGAGGACATCTATTGTGCCTTTTCAAATATTTCATCTAGGAACCTAATAGCTGCAATGTGAATTGATGTGTCTTACTCATGTATGTAATTAATTTACCAAAACCCCTATCCTCCCATGATATTTTTTCGGAGTGAGAAACAAGGAGTGGTAAAGGTTTCTTTTTCTACTTATAGGAAATATAAGGGAAAGTGAAGGGAATTTAAATTTTTATGATGGCAAGTCTAAGAGATATCATCCCGACCTCACTATGTATCTCATTTTAATGATAATTAAGACAAAAGTAGTTCTTGAAATCCAATGTATATTAATATCAAGAATTAATGAAGAAGATGAAATGATATGAAAAGTATAATTACAACTAGCCTAGGGGGTAAGACTAAGGAATTAATATATATCTTTTGGGAGAAAGAATCAAGCGACACACATATCTTAAATAAATTTTCACCACATCAACCAGTATTTAACGTAGGGAATAGGTGAAATGATATTTCCTAGAATGATGGATGGGCCCAGGATATGAGGTCTAGATGTCACTATTCATCTCAATTTAATAAGAATCGTGAAATATATTCTGGAAAAGATCCCTGTGTAGTCATAATTCAGACACTAGGAAAATGGTTATTTTTTGCATTTGTACGTGATATTTATGATCCAAGAATTACTACTTATCTCATTAGAATGAGAATAAATCCACACATAGTTCTCAAAAGATCGTGCCTTTTATAATCATTCCACGAGGATATTGATGATAAATTTTACTATCTTTTTGTAAGGATGTGTGTATCTTGGAATGAAGGAAGCATTGTAGCTGGATGAATATATATGATCTGGGAATCACTATGTATCTTGTTGTTGAAAAAATCAAGCCTCACATAGCTTTCAAAAAGGGTTCCCCACACCAATCTGGCCACACGTAGTTCCTAAAATGGGAATATAGTTTATTGTCATGATATAAGGATGTAAAGGTCTTGGGACATATACCCATAATGGGTTACAAAGTTATGTTTTTGGGTGGTGATGAATTGAGTAGGGATTATTCATTAATGATCTTATCCCTTATTCCTCATGTATTATGAAGATGGAATATCGTCCCACTATGTGGTTATATGGATGTGATTGGGACTATAACATAAGAAGAAGGCTCATATTTAAAGGACCTAGGAGGTGTTTCTCAACATGTAGTAAATTTTGGGTTTCATAACATCAAATAATAAAGATATTAACTATCCAGTTTAATGTCATGTAGTGTAGATGAATAGTGTCTTTTACTTTTATGTCATATGACTAGGATTTATGTTGTTCAATTTATCATCGTGTGTCAATTATAATGATTCCACAAATATTAGAATTGTGTGGAATAGAATTTATTTCATTTATTTTATATTCATTATATATAGACTCAACACATAGCTAAATTTCTCTTAGTTGAGATGATATGTATTTCCATTTATGGTCATGTAAAAAAACCAATTATAAAGTTTAACATCTTGTAGTTGGGACAATTTTGTTATGTAATTGAATTTTATATTTCTAAAATAATCATTCATTGGTTGGGGTCATAATGATGTATCCTTCCATTAAGATAAAGGAAAGTGATTTTTAGATTGGGCATTTTGAATGGAGTTAGGTCCTCCCACATTGGTTAAAAATTTTGGAGGCTTTTTTGGGGTATTATCTATATTCTGAGGACCAATACATATTCTCTTTTGAGGAATGAGTGGAGGTGGACCTTTTTTCAAAGTCTTTCACTATCTAATTTTGGAAGAATTCCTAGTGGTTCATGGTATGCCATAAATTTTCATCTAGTTGGTCTAATCTATCTAGTTTTTTTTATTTCTCATATATAGATGTTTGATCATATATTGAAACACAAGGCGATGGAATCATGACCTCAATTGGAATGAATAATTTTGTTTTTATAACAATGAGTATGTAATGAGTAGTGTTTTAGTAAGTGTTTTAGTCTAGTAAGCCTATAATGGATGTAGTAGATTGTCAGACCATGTCTTTTTATATATATTCACCATCGTATGGAGTACACTTTTTGGGACTTTTTAAAGGCCACTATCTATCCATTACCCAATTAATGATAGTGGGACAAAGGGTTATATTTTATATTGTACTCCTGATATAGAATTTATACTTTTGAAGAGCATAAATTGGTTTCATTTTCAATTAGTATTGTGTTATTAACAAAAAATAAGGTTATGATTTAGGGTTTCACCAAGTTGACGATACCTTTTGACCTAAATTCAATGTGGTGAGTTGGATCATCCCATTTGGAGAAGAAATTTGTAACTGTCGTGATTTATTTACACTACTTGGACTTGGATAGAGGTTATGTCCCCATAATATTAATTCCTCGGATGGTAAATGGCTTGGAAAATGTAGTTGTATATGGAAACATTGTCAATTGTTAGATGAAGTTTTGATAATTCTAAGAAAGTTTGTGGAACATTTGGAGCAATCCCATGTCATTGATGAATAGAAGTACCCAAGTCTTCATATTTTATCAAAACTCATGTACCCATAATCGTGGGATCCATAGGATCTTGTGTTTACTTATTCTATAGTAGACATATTCTATTCTATATTGATAAATCTGATAATGACTCCATCAAAGCCTCATTTATAAAGTAATTTCTGGTTATTTGATCAATCATATATATTGATGTTCGATGCTCACCACTAGATTTCCTCCTCCAATGATATGTCCAATGAGAGTAATACATAATGTAGGTATTCCCTGATAGGAATCATCATCCTAGTGTTAGGACCATATAGTTCTGGTATATGAACAACTTCATATAGCTCCTCTATTAAGATAAAAATAATATGTGAGAACATTCAATGATGGGAAATAATAATGACTATTTCATTCTAGTTTGGATTTAATAATGTTGGAGATTCATTTTCTAATGAATATTCATAGAAATTTTATTATTTCAGGATGCGAGTCAATATATTTTTTAAGGAGAATTATGCCATCATCCCTCAAACATAGTCAAATAGGGGATCATCTCTCCCTTTCTAATGGATTAATCCCCATTGATATGGATCACTGCCAACAATGAGATGCCATTCTATATCAAATGGTCCATTATGATTTGAATTTCCAGTTCCAAAACTGTGATGAGGGATTAATATTCAAACACATTTTTAGAACATAACTCTAATAACAAGAAGGAGTATGATAAACATGCCGTCACTAGCGAGATAAGAATGATCCCTAGCATGATATTTCTGAGCATAGGTGATTCCATTATCTTCCGTCATAGGATATTAGATAAACAGTCAAAATAAATTTCCCATGTTTAAGGACATCATTTAATGGATAATATATCCACATATAGTAATTCAATTTTCAATGTCATTTTTTCAATAGATGTGTATTCTGCAAGGAAATATGCTAAGGCATATCTTTTTAATGCTTTATATGTTATGAATTCTATATCAAAGTGATACATAACAACATCCCACCATGCCAAAAATACAAACAATATACTATAGCTAAGGATGTATAGGAGTTGGATATTGAATGATACCAAAGAGGCCCTCTGGGTGTTGTTGACAGTTCCTAAATTTCTAAACCATAAAGACTAATTCCACACAACTTTTCAAAAATATCTGAATAAAGGTAATCAATTTCGATCATAGTTTCATTGAGACAATGAATTCAATTTTACTTTTCAAAATCATTATTTTGTGAAAAGAAGGATCCAAATTATTACTTTATAACTGTGACATAATGAACGGGAGGGTTTCAGTCAAAAGATGTCATTAATGCTGGTGGTCTCTAGAAGTATTCAATGAGGTTTTCAAATGATTCATAACATCAAATGTTCCACTGATATGTGACCCCCTCATCATTAATTTGAAAAGGTAAAAAAAATAATATATGAACTGGCTCTTAATTAATGGGGGGGTTTTATAGAGCATCTAATTTTGTCCAGGTGTCCATTATTTCCTCCCAAATATTAGTGGTTTAGGAGAGGTAAAATGCTAAGGACAACTCTTGATTTCCCAGGTCAAACATTGATGTTACAATGGCGCATAATGAAGCTTCCCCAAGGATAATATAAAACCTTATTTTTGGCATCTCATCATTAGGACATGTTGTCATAACTTTTAAAGTATGATCTTTAGGTCATCTATGTTGTTAGAGATTTTTTGGGATTTGAACCCTATATCCAAAATATAACATTCAACAAACTTATTTCTAAAGGGTTTGAAGATAAAATTCATGGAGCATTTTTATATAGTGTTTACGTTTATCAATCCAAAGATAACTAACTGATATTAGAATAAATGATTGAGTGAATAAAGGGTGGAAGAATATTTATCTTTTATAGACATAAAAATATGTTTTTACACTATATAACTACCCACGATAGATAGGGATTGATAACTATCTATTTCATCAATTAGTTCTTTTGTGATTTGAACAAGTAAGTAAAATTTCAGACAATGTCATTTCATATATTTAAAATCAATGAAAATATTTTATTTACCATTCTTATTATTCAAAAAAACTATTTTGGAAAACCACATCAAATATTATACCTCTGTGATGATATCTTCCTTGATGAGTTTTTCCACATCAGCCCCACCTTTGTAGTCATGGGTTGGATGTGTTTGTCTAGATGCATGGTTGTATACTTGATGGTATTCTAGTAAACATAAGATTTGAGTGGAAACCTCAGGACTAATTAATAGAAAATATATGTAATTAGATGAAAATACATCCCTATTTGGCATCAAGAAGTTAGTATATACCTCATGTTCTATAGAATCCATGGAAGAATTGATCAAAGTTAGCCATGTATCTTTATATGTACACATATTTATCTCTTTGAGTTAATAAAAAGTGGCGTGGATACCTTCTTAAAATTCTATAGGGGAATCCCTGAGTTCTTTCTTCTCTTCTTATACACCATGTTATACCTCTTCTACAATTTCCCTTGTAGCAGGCGATGAATAACATTTCTCAAATCTAGGGTTAATGTCGATATTTTGAAATCTGGAATATAAAGAGACAATTTATGGGTAAATTAATTATGTGAATCTTTTTTGAGCTCCAAATGGTTGATGAGTTACTGGGAATGATAATATTTACTCACTCCCATATACATGACTTATTCTTCCACTCAATATGATGTAATTAGTATTTTTTGAATCTCTATGGATGGAATGAAAAAATTATCATTTGGGATTTCCTTACATTCAAGTGAGTTGAAAAATTCTATAGTGAAAGAAGTATCAATTTTCCATACTAACATCATAGAGTTATTTGGATGTGTGCTCAAATGTTATCCCACCTCATTGAATTTGTTGTTGGGGGGAACTTACATTGAAATAATTATTTTGAAAAAGCTTGTTGAAATCCTATCACAACTATTCGTTGTATTGATCCGAGCAACGTCATTAGATTCGGATTGTTTCCATTCCTTATATTATAACCCATCATCATTCTACAACAATTCATAGGATCTAAATGGGGATTTTCCACAATGAAATTTCTATATTTTTCCATTTATACAATATTTATGATATTGGTGTTATGATAATGGGATAAATTCATGATGATGTCGATAAGGTCATACTAGAATAAAGGTGAATGTTATATCATACATAATAACCATGAATTATGAGTGATACATGAGGTCACTAAACTAAGATATCAGCTTGATTTTTTCAACAGTGTTTTTATAATACATAACATGTACCTATAACCTTAAAGTAGAAGGACAAAAGTGAGATTTATTGGAACCCATTTGATGATTTTTTTGGATTGTAATGAGGTTAAATCCCAATCCATTATAAATAACGTTTTGTTTGATGTCAATTCCATTTATCCTAATAGATATATATAGAGGTCTGAAATTACCTTATATAATTGCATCCACACCCTTGATTGTGAAAGACATGACTGTGTGGAACTTTGTGGGATCATTCTCTACACAAAACCTCTATCAGAAAAAAAATAAACATCAAATACTTAAGGACTTAAAAAAGCCTTAATGAGTGGATATTGGAAGACTATTGATAGAATTAGAGAATCCATGGTTGATAAATTGGCAGAAATTACTGAAAATTGATCAAAACAGAATAAATTTGGTCCAATTTTCGGCATTTCCTAGCATGGAGATTATATTTCACATGTGGTTTAAGAATTGAGGTACATGATGTGTATGGATTATCCCTCAACATAGGATCTGAATGTGTTTCTTCTATTGGTGGATTAGGATGGATAGTTCTACCTAAAAATGAGATTGAGTAGGCAATGAAATATCCTTTAGTTGATCTTCCAAAAAGGCCATTTTAGGGAAGATCAAATCATGTGTTGAGGAATTTATTTATTCTTAATTAGCTCACTAGAGAGATATTCCATGATATTTGTTTGTTTCGATAGTTCAAGCAGGTTTCTGGTTAAAGTAGTGACTCCTAGAATGACAGTGTCATACCCTATATCCTTCACCAAAAATTATTATTCCTTATATCCCCTATCATATGTGATTATTTTGTTTTTATAACCACCCTCATCATTTTATAAGGTATCCATTATGTGAATGAGATTAAGGGAACCAATGATCAACTCTTGATCGGATGACGATTCCATCTAGCAGTTTGACCCTTATTGTATCATTTGGTGGGTAGGTGTTTGGGACTCTAGTAATGTAGGCATGAAGTCTATTGAAGTCATATACAATATTGGATTTGGAATAGATTCACCTTCAAATATTTTCATCATTTTGTTATGGCCATGATTTTTTTTGAATACTTTATTTCAAAGGATTGAGCTATGACTAAAGTTGGTTGTGTTACAGTAGAATTAGTTAGAGGTATGATGTGTTATTCTATGTTATGTTAAAAGAACATAATTGTTATGGTTGATCAATATTTTGAAAATAAAGTTATCGAACAAATGTGAACTCTTTTGGTTAACTTTTTTCCATTCATTATCCCCCATTGAATTGGTGGGAGAGTCACCTGACACATGATCAGGTGGCCTTCCCAGCTATACATTCCCCGTTTCCATGATAATATTTAATAGTAAATTAAAAAAAATTCATAAAATTTGTTCACTATAACATTATGTAAGGGGAAATATTTTGGGAGATCTTTTTTGTGATATTTTAGAGATTCCATGTATTTGGCTTTTTGATCATGTTGTTCTCAAATATTGAGATTAAGTTTTCAAGGACTTATTAATTTATAAAGGAATATATTTTTTTGTCTCACTAATCTATTATATCATTTTCTATCATTGATCATCCTGATGAGGTGGGAATATTTTCTATCGATCTGAAGGTAGAGATGCATGATACGGTGTAGGATTTAGAACCAAAATCAGTACATGGATCTGCTTAAGTGTCATAACAACCACCTTTATAATCCACATTCTATTTTATTGAGCTGATTGAATTACATGGGACATAAAATATGTATATGTGATATGTTATTCCACTTATTGATAGATTGTGTCAGGGTTTCAAAACACTCGTTTGTATTTCATAGGGATTTGTGGAGTATATAACACATCATGAAGATTCACTATATTGATGGGAAAGAAGTAATAATGAGGCAGTGGTAGGTTCAAGGATTATTTCAATTCATTCCATCAAAAAATGAAATCTTAAAATCTATCATTATAAATTTATAGGTTAAGGGATGTCTTTTTGTATAATAGTGAGTTGAACTAGGAGACAAACTTCTGATGGAGGTCTACTAACCCTATAATTTACCGAGACTCTAATCTAGTGTCCAATATAATGATTGGTCCCTACATTGATTTCATGAAGCACTTGAGTTTCACTACCTATTTTTCATAAGGATCCCCCATCATAGGATCATAGTCAGAGATGGATAGTGTCAAATGATACTTCATGTTTCTCAATCCATTAAATATTAGAAATGTAGGATTCCAAATATCTTGAGGGAGAATAGTATGATATACCCATTTAGGATAAGGATTCCTTTTTTATTGTTTCATGTCATTTCATTATTCCTTCTACTTGTTCCATGAGTGACTCAAGATAATTGATGATTCCCCTTGGAATTTATGGATGATCTAGAACATGAACAGGTACAGTTATCAGTATAATCATATGTGGTGGCACTAATGGAATCTATATTAAGTATACTATAGGTGTAGTAATATAAGGATGTGTCTTCCGTAGTTATGGTTATGAATATAATGGAGGGAATTATTGATCATTTACAATGGGATCTATTTATATTGTTGGTTGGTATGAAAATTTGATCAGATGATCTATATTTTTTTCAAATGCAGTGAAAAACACTCTTTTCTAAGGTAACTTCATTGGGAGTCCATTATGAGTAAATTCTTTTTGATAATATCCTATAGTAATACTGGCATCGAATATTTTTGTATTTAGTGTCCATAATTCCTTTACATATTACACATAATGAGAAAATAATTCCTCCATTGAACGTGGATTATACTCTATGAGTTGTAGGTAATTCACAATCTGACCATTTACATATTACTTAATGATGCCTTTCTAGGAGTTAACAATGGATTGTTTGAGGGAATGCCCAAATTTAGTGAATGATTTTGTTTTTTTCTATTTACTCCTCCTATAATAATTTTTGTTTAGACCTCGAAATGAACCAGAGCAACGACACCCACCTCCTCCAATACAGAATTGTTTCAGTGTTCATAGGATCACCATGATGGTATTAATTACATTAACTAACATTTAATGCATGGTAGGAACTCTATAAATTCATTAGTGATACTACCTCTTTCTACACCCTACACCAACCCTCCTATGCTACTTTGTTAGTTATATAGTGGTTGTTTGATAGATAGAGATATGATTGGAATACCCAAATTATTTAGTAATACTTGTTCAAAGTGAGGGTACTGAGTAAGTAGATGAGATAAACAATGAGGATCCATTATATAGAGTTTCCTCTAATTTGTAGGAGTTTTGAGGAAGTTATTGAGGTAAAAAAAACCACATCTTGTAGGTTTTGGTGATGTTTCAATTCTATTTTGATAATTCATCAGGCTTGGTTTTCTAACCATGATGGATGGATTAATAAAACACCCATATTGATGGGTTGGGGTTTCTCATGAACTATCATGGTTGATAAATCAGTGTCCACCCATATCATTTTATGTAATTTTAATAAAACAATGGTAAGGTGCATCATTTGGTCTGAACATGAATCAACCACTTCTGAATATCATTGGGATATTTCCATCATTTTCACTATCTAACATATAAAATTCTCCAAAAATGGTTTCTTTCTCTATATATTTTGATTTCTAATGAAAAAAACTTAATATCTCACTCTCTTCTTCCCTAATGTAAATGGGAGTTTGACGTGGACTTTCTTTTGTTGAGAAGTTCTACTTTTGTGAATTGGTTCTTTTTGCAGTAGACGGTTTGAAGCTATGACATTGCATGATACCACATTATGTGGGAATTTCCCATTTGGGAGTACGATAAAATATAACACTATATGTGTACCCCATCCACTAATGTGAACACCATATGGGTTATATGATACTGGATATCAAAATATTTTTAAAGCATGGAGGCATGAATATTGAAGGGGTCCTTGATATCTCTTTGGACGTCGTGTATACCGATGATCCACAAATTAAATTTGGTATTGAATCCCTTCTATTACCGTAATGTGAAACTAATAATCATTATAGGGTAATACATTTTATCTCATTTGATGAATATTTTTCTATATATTGAGTCATATTTTGTGCACACATTCTTCTAACAATTCCTATGGAATTATTTATTAAGGGGGGGGAGCACTATAGGAAAAAAGGCATTTTGTGACGGGCCTTTTGCGACGGGAATAAATCCCGTTTAGATATTACCCCCTTACACCCAGGAATCAACGTTTATTTCCCCCTTACACCTACGCTGCAACATTTATTCTATTGAAAATTAGTCGTTGGATACTTGTCCAACATGGGGACAATCGAGGAATAAAGAAGCTCAACCAGAAAATTCTGGATCAATTTTTATAAAAAAGTTGAGATATTTCCCCCTTACACCTAGGCTGCAATGTTTATTTATGTCTCATAACACATCGTCAATGATTTTATGTCACAAAACCAATATTTCAACTTGTAAAATCATGAATCGTCCATCTGATGGTGATTCATGGAAATATTTTGATCGTCTGCATCTGTCTTTTTCTTTAGAATCCAGAAACGTGTGATTGGGACTTTCTACTAACAGTTTCTGTCCATTCGGATCTTATGGAAGTCAGTATTCATGTTGGGATGTCTTTATAATGTCGTACAATCTATCTCCATGGATGTTGATGAAGGATCCCTATATCATTTTGACCTTATTAATCCCAAGAAATCCAAAAAAAAATATTGATGTTTATTTGAAACCATTGATGGTTTAGTTAAATGAATTATGATGTAATATAGTTAGTACATATTATTTTTATGCAAAACAAAATTTCACAATAAAATCTACATTGATGTGGATGATTAGTGACTTTCCAGAAAATGGCATGTTATCTGGAAAGAGTACACATGGTCTAAAATAATGTCCTTACTATATAAAAGAAAACAAAGATTTTATGCTCTTCAATGAAAAAAACCTTGATATTTTGACTTTCATCGCATATTTATTTCAACAGATCATCCTTTTCGAAGGAACAAATATAATTTCAAAAAAGTCATAATTGAAAGGGATGAACCTCCTAAAATGATCTCATGTACAGAGTTAAAATCAGCTGTATTTTCATTACCTCAAATCACATTTGGGCCAACAGTAAACCAATAAAACATTAATGGATTTGGGAAAGAACATAATTGGATAAAACGAAGAATTTTTTGGGATCTCCCATATTGGTCTGATTTGTTGGTCCACCACATGTTGGATGTCATGCACATTGAGAAGAACTATTTTGATAATTTATTTCATACAGTTTTGGATACACAAGATAAGACCAACGATACTATAAAAGAACAATTAGATCTTGCACAAATTTACAGGTGACCAGAACTTGAACTATTTGAAAATGTCAGATCACAGTGGTGAATGAAGCCAAAATTAGCATATACACTCTCTAAAGAGAGTCATTTATTATTTTGTCAGTTTATTGCATATTTGAGACTTCTAGATGGCTATGCTTCTAATTTGGGAAGATGTGTTAAGAATGGTCATATTACAATATTAAAATGTCATAATTTTTATGTTATAATGGAATGAATTTTTCCAGTTTGATTCATCGGTTTTTTGTATTCTATGATTTGGAATTTCATAATAGACATATCATATTTTTTTCAAGACATTTTTGCAGCGAAAACTGACTACGATGCGCTAAGAAAATTGGAAAAAAATGTTGTTGTAATTATATGTAAACTTGGAAAAATATATCCACCTTCTTTAATTGACTCAATGGAACATTTGATATTACATTTTCCACATGAAGCTATATGTGGAGGCCCAGTGCATTTTCTATGGATGTACTCATTCAAGACATGAATGTAGAAATGGAAGAAAAAAGTACGTAACAAAGAATCAGTTGAAGGATCAATTGCTGAACCTTATTTTCAAGAGGAAATTGCTTTTTTATGCTCTCACTATTTCGAATCTGAATATCCCTAAAAACAAAACCAAATGGGGTGGAACGAGGAAAATTTTAATGGTGAAATGGACAATCCTTTATCATTTTTTAATCAGCCAAATTTTGGATTCAGTGGAGTTGAAGAACGATGTCTTTCAGACGATGAACATCATAGAGATCATACATATGTTTTGATCATCTGTAAAGAAATTATCACATTTTTATTGTGATTTCTTCTATCACTTATTATATAATGTCTATTACATCGAGTAAACTTATTTTAATTGTAGGTTATATGATAATCATATCGAGAATCAAGTTACACAAATTACAGCAGCTGCTCTTGAAAAATGCAGACAAATTTTTTTTTCAATGGTTTCAAAAGCTATTAACCTATAATATTAAGGGTTTAATATCAATTTAGATTACAATTTATTATACTGATGATTGTTTTACAAATTTTCAGGTGTCTCGACATGCTAATTAAATTGATAAGCGACTGTGTATATTGAGTAACCCACCATCCATGATGGTTAAATCTTCTAATGCATATGTTGTGAATGGTTTTCGACTTCATTCACGTGCATATGGGGAATAAAAAACAATGAATAGTGGAGTTTGTTTTAGAGGATCACATCATAAAGAAACTGAAGTTGACTTTTATGACATTCTGGATGAAATTATTGAGCTATGTTATCTTGGAAGAAATTATATAACGATGTTTAAATATTGGTGGTTAGATATTGAGTGATGCTTTCATGTTCATCCAACTCAATGAATCGTCGATATTAAATATAAAAGTTTTATTATAGTAAATGAATCATTTTTACTAGCTCCACAGGTACATAAAATTCATTATGCAAAGTACTGTGCTACTTCAAGAGACCTGGGTGATTGGTGGAGCATAATAAAAATGAAATATCAAGAAAATAAATTTACTCAAATTGAATGTGGTTCCACAGAAGTGGAAGAAATTGAAATTTTTCATGTGACTTCTGAGAATCCATCTTTTTCACAAAGAAACGTGAATATCCATGATGACACCCCACAAAAAAGGGTCCATGGTGGCGATGATGTTAATGATGTTAAAAATGAAATTTGAAATGACATGGGATGATGAAAGTGCAACTCATATGTATATTGATGATGTTGAGGAGAAATATGAAGACATTGACACCGTTAGATATGAAGATGATGATGAAGGTTCACATTGGCATATTGAAATGTTGTTTATGATCATAACTAATATATATATATATATATATATTTTATTTTCAAATATCTCCTAACAACAATAATTTTGTGTTTCAGATGGACTCTAGTATATTTTCTTGAGTTAGAGGTGGCTGAGCTACCATTGGATGTCAGGGATGTGGGATCATCTGACCCATAGCCTACTGGTGGTTCTGGAGGTATGTGGAGGTGGCGTGGCCTTGTGAGACTAATGATTCCTGACCCTACACCCGAGCGACTTCCGTGTCTTTTCTTCGATCCATGAACATGGAGGTATGATAACCTTTATATTTTAGTTATATTTCATTAATTTGTTTTTATATATACTAATTGTCTGATAATTTATTCATTTTTAACAGTTTTATGCATGTAGCTGTTGGATAAGGGAGTTCTATCTTACGGAATTATTTTTCTCAGCCATGGACAAAATGGGAACAGATTCCCATTGATGTGAAGCTCAACATGTACAATCATGGGCTGGTACGTAAATAAATAATATTTATTTTGAAATTTATTTTATTAATAATTTGATATTATAAATTTTTGTATGTTTTATGGTCTCTCATCGATGATAGCATGCATGAAGATATCCATGCAGCATGGGAGATGGCAATGCATGAGCATTTGCATCAGTTTCTGCACAATTTGAGAAAGACGGTCATTAATAAATAAGAAGCGATAGTATTTGATGAGTTCTGTAGAGCCCAAAAACCAGAGTATATTTCATCTCAGGTTTTGGATGGATTATATAGACACTGGTTGGGTGTTGGATTTCAGAGGAGGTATTCATTGGGTCGGAAAAACTGGTGGAGACAGGAGATAACGCATCGAGCTGGTAGTCGTACATTCAGTATGCATAGAAAGAATCTGGTAAGTATTTTTTTTAATATATTATATATCAAAAAATATAATAATATTATTTTATATTCATATAGGTAGTAAATCATCCCAATATTATAGAGTACGATGATTATCAGAGGATTTACAGTGATCCAGCCACAAGAGATATTAGAGGTGATTGCCAGCATCAGATAGTGGTTAGTCTTATTTTTTTCAATTTGAAAATTAACTACAAATAATATATTCACAATTTTAATTTAAAATTGGAATTGAAGCAGTCATATGATGCTGCGACTTCTCAGACACAGGATGAGGGTTAGGAAGAGGCAGTTGATCAGACCAGTGCCCATCATTTCGACGAGGCGACATTGATGCAGGCGACTCAGTATGGCTTT
This sequence comes from Viscum album, assembly GCA_963277665.1. Lineage (NCBI taxonomy): Eukaryota > Viridiplantae > Streptophyta > Magnoliopsida > Santalales > Viscaceae > Viscum > Viscum album. The sequence continues at coordinate 1,179,709,544 of OY728139.1, forward strand.
GAGAAGGGCTGAGTAGTTGGTTTCAGCTCTCATTGACTCATGGTACTTATTATGGTACTGCTGTGATGTCGACATCCAGGTTTAGAGGAGCTTGTGCAGAGGCATCATCTTCTGGCTCATAGTATCAGGAGCAGTTTCGTGCTGACAATGACATTTTAGAGAGTTTGCAGAAACAACAAGAAGAGATACGTCAGCAGCAACAACAGCAGTAGCAGCATGTGCAGGAGATGCGTCGATGGCAGCAGTAGCAACAGCAGCAGCACGAGGAGGAGATGCATCGATGGCAGTATCAGCATCACGAGTCGATGGATTACATGCACCATCTGACTCGTAGTTTAGGGATGGAGTTTCTTCCACCAGCTCCTTCAGCTCCACCTCATCCAGAAGATGATCCCCCCCCCGTGATTTTGTTATGTCAAAAACATTGGAATTAAAATTTTTTGTAACATGAACTTTTTACAATTTATGTCTTTTATATTGGTGTGATTATTTCATAATTTAATTTTTAATATTTTATGTTTTTTTGTGAATATTGAGAATTTTAATATTTTTTATTTTTTAAATTATTTTAATAATACTAATATTATTGTTTCATTAACAATAATTTTATTAAATATATTATTTTAGTAATATATTTTTTAATATTTTTTTATAATAATAATAATAATAATAATAATATTTTAATTTTTTCTTATATATTTTGTGAATATTGATAATTTTATTATTTTTAATTTTTTTTATTATTTTAATAAAATTAAAAATAATTTTTCAATAATCACAATAATTTTTTATAAATTTTTTTATATGTTTTTGTGAATATTGAGAATTTTAATATTTTTTTATTATTTTAATAATATTCAAACTAATTTTTCAATAATCATAATAATATTTTATAAATTTTTTTATATTTTTTTTGTGAATATTGATAATTTCAATATTTTTTATTTTTGTTATTGTTTTAATAATATTAATATTAATTTTTCAATAATCGTAATTTTATTAAATTTACTTTTTTTAAAAAATTATTTTTTATTTTTATGGGATCTGTTGAGACGGGATCCCATCGTAAATAGTATAAATAACCTTTTCTTAGAAAAGGTATTTATGACAGGATTACGGGCCTGTCAGAAATACTATTTGTGACGGGCCCCTCCCAAATAGTCTTAAAAAATAATTTCAAAAAATATTGGCGACGGGATTACGAGACCGTCACAAAAAAGTATTTGTAATGTTCCCATCACAAAAGTGCATATATATATAAAGTATATAATCAGAGACTTCTTTGCAACAACGTTTTCTGTAACAAGCTATTTCTGATGAGGCTATCGCTAAAGCCTATTTGTGATGGGACCCCGTCCAAATAACCCATCGTAAATGCCTTGAATTCTAGTAGTGGAGGGCCATAACATCACTGTTGTGTCATATCTATTATGTTGATTACTCTAGTTTAGATTGAAATATTCATATTTTTCTTGAGGTTCCAATACCTGTTCTGACTGGAGTAGACACTTTCCTGCCATTTTTTAAAAGAGGAATGATTGGTAGGGACTTAATCCATTATAGTCGATGATTGGTGGATCAACCGTGGATCAGAGAATGATTTTGAAAAGGATATATCTTCGAGGTGATACATAAATTTTATTATCAAGGATAAGGAATGTGACATACTAGCCTTATTTTTCCAATTACCATTTGATAGGAGGTCTTTCTCATCACTATAATCCCAAGTGAATGATATTCCTGAAAACATGAAATACTACCATGAAAATAACATTTTCTGTGAGTTCCATTACAAAGATAATTAACATGGTGGATTATATAATGGTGAAAAATCTTTTGATCCTTGGACATCTAGCCACAATGAAGGATTTCGTGACTCTCCATAAGATATAATCTCTCCAAAATGACCCGTTTATGGTTATGATGTAATCTTTCATATAGTAGTGTCCAAAGAGGACCTTCACAATTACAAATATTACTTCCCATACTCTTCTAATGAGTGAATTAGGGTTGGAGATTCCAAAGATTAGCATTTTAGGGATTCAATAAAACAAGCATTATGTAGAGCAGGATCAAAGTTTGGATCTTCTTTTTCCAATTATCTCTACAGAGGCTTCTTTTTGAATTCCTTATTGAGAGAGAATAGGTCATATTCTTAGGTAAATTGTTTTCATTTGTAAGGTATTTTTCATTATTTAGAGTGGCCATTACGATAGACTGATTACCTCTATTTGGAATTGATGTATATTTCTGATCTAGTTGTTCGTATATTACATGGGAGTTTTCCCCATTACAATATCGGATAGAAGAAGAGTTGTGAGTTTTCTCAGACATTTCATTCTATTGAGCCATCCAATTTTGGAAATGGAGTACAATTTTCATCCCTCTTGACTACTATTGCCTCTATAATGATGTCCTAGAAAGTATGTTGAATACGATTAGGGAATTGTATCTTCCCTTTCACTATCATCATGATATGCCTACTGACATCAGTGATAGGAATAGTGATATTAAAACATTATGTATCAAGAGTAGGTTTCTGTTCCTACTTTTACCATCCTATTTCTACCATTTTATACATATAGTACTCGTACGTGCTGATAGAGAGTTGATTTTTTCCCTTATTTGTCACCAGGATATTCTAATTGACTAATTTGGGTGCTTCAAGCTGAAATTTCTAGCTGGTTTCTTAAATGCAGGTAGGTTTGTGTTTTATCTTTTGGCTTCTCCCCAATCATGGTTTGAGATTTTCTTTGAGTTCTACCAAAAATGTTATCTACTGTGATGTATTGGTGCAGGGTGGTATATGTTATTTCTCAATGTTTTCTATTATATATAATGAAATAATCCTTGGATTCCACTAGTTTAGTCTGTTGAAATTATGAATTATAGTGTTTTGGTGCATTCTCTTACATTTTACACCATGTTTTATTTGTTTTTTTCTCTACATGGGAGATGGGTGTGGGCTTACACCATATTGAATGGTCACTACCCCTAGTGGCCCACCACTCATGCCAATTTCTGGATGACCTTGGTCAGATGGATGATGATGGCACCCTCATCATGTTGGGGGATTACTACTATTTGGCATTTTATGAATCAATTTTTTCTAGGATCTCTTGGGATGGACCCATGTATCTTATTAAGGAGGTCATATATGGTCATTTCATCCACCTCTATATGATATGGGAGAGGATAGTTATCAAATTCTAGGGATAATCCAGCAAAATGATTGAATATGATACCTGGATATATATACTTCTAGACCACTGAATGTTGGTGACTAGACAATCTATGGGGATTTTCATGCTTTAAGACAAGTTGGGTGGCCACCAATGTCAATATTGATTTAACACCCTGATATTTGGTGAAATATTTTCCCCAAAATTAGTTTAATATTTTTGATAATTTATCATTTCACTCAAAAATGTAAATTGTTTATTTGATATGTTATATATTAAAACATTTTTTTATAATCATCCAATTGATTTTATATGCATAAAAGTTAAAATACCTAATATTACACATAACAATATACATTTTTATAAAAGTGGTTTTACCAAAATTTAATAGAGAATCTATTTTATATAAATTTTTTAGAAGACCAGTAAATCTAATATGTCAAAAAAACATCAAAATTTAAATTGAAATATAAATATTATGATATCATAAATTTTTGTAACTTTTAATTGATGTTTCATTTTTTTATGAGTAATACAAAATACTAAATTTTTATTGATAACTAATTTTTTTATCACATTTATTTATTATGATAAATTATGTTATAAGATGGCATAAAATTTTAATTTGATCATATTTTTATCACTTAATCTAATGTTGTTAATGGAATTAATTTCACATATAAATTGAATATAAAGCATGGAAAAGTTTTGAACGTTTTTACTTTCAAATCATTCTATCTCATCGCATCTCTAGGGTGAATTTTAAATTAATTTCATCAACATATTTGATTAGAGCGTAAGAAATTTTGTTTACATTTAGAATTAGTATAATATATATCTTATAATAAATTCAACATAAGTTTTTACCAAAAATATTAGTGGATGTAATAAAAATTAATCGTAATTATTAAAGTGAAACAATGTTTAATAAGGGAATACATAGTAAACATAATGGCCTAAATGAATTATAAACTTATCCAAAACCCATTTTGTGGACATATTTAGGCCATATGAATTAAATTATTTATTTTTGTTGATTTGGTATGATATGTTTTAGGAACAAACATGGGTACACCTAACATGTTTTCCAAAATGAAAAGTGTGTCATTTCTCTTCCCTATAAAAGGCCACAAACTCTCCAACTACATCATGCCTATAGAAACACGTAGGTTCAGAAAAGATATGCCCATTATACATTCCAAAATACCTGATTTCCTACCGTAATCTTTCATTTGGGAAGAAATACATCCAAGGAATCCCATTGGTGAAAATCAAAAGGAGTTACCAGATTACGTGGTAACACCCACTCTCACACTCGAATATTTTATTTCTATTATCTATTCCTAAACTCCACATATTCTATGATTTTATAAAAACATTAATATACAAAATATAATATGATGTTTTCTATTCTAAGGGTTCAATCTACACTTTCACACACTTCCATTTAATGGGTAACAAACTTATTATTTATGTGTATGGTGAACTACTGCTTCAAGATATGATAATTGTTCATTTTTACTTTATCGCCTCTCAGGGTGGATCTTTTGATTGAAAATATATTTTATTTTATATAAATTATATTTATAATGCATTTAAACTTATTTAATTTTTATTTATAATATACCCTTATTCTTTTTGTCTTGTGTAAATATGACAATTTCGTTTGAGGAAGTGTGGGATATTATCCCCTTAATGTGATGTGATTGATTCACACAGTACACAGAATGTATTAAGTATAATATTAGTAAACCTATATGAAATACATGAAATAATAAATCTTCTTTAATGATATTATATACTAATATACATATATGTATATTTCATTTACATCACTTCTTTTAAAACATCAATAAAATGGGAGAAATGTTCAAGCATACATACGACCTACCATCTCCATGAATGGAATATTACATTTCATACATCTATATTGTATAGATTATTATAATATAAATATAATGAATATAAATGAAATTTATATTCTTTTTAAATTATTTAAATAATTATATATGTATTTGTACTAATGATATAGAAAATCAAGACACAAGTAAAAAACAAAGAGAATAATACTCGAAGAGTAACCTTAACATGATATTGTTAACAAGTGGTTAATACGAAGACATAGTATAACCATATATATTATTAGATATATGGATATTATTATTTAAAATAAGTATAATAAACATAAATTTTCTAAAAAATATGTCTGGAAAAGTGTGAAGAGAATCAAGACACAAGGTAATGGAATTTCATCTCACATTTTATTTTAGTGAGATACATGCCTTAATCATAAATAATTTAATTTGTGTGATATGTATACTTACCATGTATGTATTATTTAGTTCATATAAGTTAATTTAAGTGTATTTAAATATCTATTTTATTATCTTTCATTCATGGGGTCAATGTCTCAAAATTTACCAAATCCGTAATGTGATTTTTTATCAATTTTCAATCTTTTAGACACATGTCATATTATGCACCTTTATTTTTATATGATGTGCATTTAATTAAATTGACATGTTATATCAATAATCTCCATATATTCATGAAATTTTATGCTTTGTTTAAATATCTTATATTAGTTTTTTAAGACCAAAATTTACCAAATTGGTAACAGATTGTTTCTACAATCTCACCGTTTATCGAGATTGTTTATGATTATTCTCCCATTGAGGAAACATTATAATTTATATATAAATAAATATTATGATATTTTATAATCTCAGTTTACTCATGTTATATCCTTGTATTGTTAACATTTCTCCACTATATGTTATATAGAAGATGATGAAGAAATTATTTTTACGAAAGTCTTCCATTAACACTCTCTTGGGTCAGATATATTTATTCTATCAAACCCATGTTTTACAAAAAAGGGTTTCCATGGAAATTTTAACATTCTACTATAATATTTGAAAATAATTTTTTTACAAATTATGTCAAGGTAATTATCAAGTATTTATTGGAAAAAGAATTTCTTATTAGGTTTTTACCTTGAAAAAGGAATATTATTTTTACCTCATTTAACATTTACGGATTTACCCATCTTCATTTATTTGAAACCCAATTTTAATTATTAAAATGTTAATTTCTAATAAAATATATTTTTTAATTTTCATGGGAAACTGTTTTCAAAATTATTTTCAACTTATTTTATATGTTTTGAAAGTAAATGGTTTTGAAAACATTTTCACACCCCTTTTATATGATTTCATGTAAAATGGTTTTCAAATTTTTTCACGATCCTTTTTTAAGATTTCTGGTAAAATGGTTTTCAAAATTATTTCATTCTCATTTTTATGTTTTGAAGTAAAAAGTTTTTAAAATCATTCAAGATCCTTTTATATGGTTTAAATCAGTCTATATACACTTCTAGAAATACCACTTTTATCAACACTTACATCCTAATGGTTTATGTAAATCGTTGGGAATGGATATGTATACGAACGGTTTATGTGAACCATTGGTATAGATGATTTTATACAATCTTTTACCAATGGTTATGAAAAACCATTGGTAAACACCTTCTACATCACTGTTTACCAACGGTTTAAGTAAACAGTTATTAAAGAGATACATTCCCAACTGTTTTTAAAAACCATTGGGTAAAAAATATCCAAAATACAGAACGAGCATCTATTCCCCCTCCACTAAATTGCAGTTTTTCTTCGCACCCTAAATCCAATCTTCCTCCTACCAAACTTATTCCGCATATCGATCCATCTTCAATCAAGGAATTTTTTCTTCTACACATCAAATGTTTAAGTGATTACTTGATTTTGTTGTTCTGCAAATATGTGTTTTTGTTTTAACTATTGATTTGGACGAAAGGGGATCTTTGTGGTCATTAATCATGGTTGTGTGTGGTTATTTAGGATATAATATAGTATGACTTCATTTTACTTGATATATCCAATATTGTTATTTATTTATGTTCAATTTGATTATAAGTGATGTTTTTTTCACCTTTGATTTGGACGAAAGGGGATCATTGTGGTCATTAATCATGGTTGTGGGTGGTCATTTAGGATTTAATATTGTATGAATTAATTTTACTTGATATATATAATATTATTACATATTTATGGTCAATTTTATTATCTTAAAAAAGTTTTTTTATTTAATAAGTTATTTATAATGGTTGTAATAATGGAGATATGGTATAAGGGTACACATGGTGTGTATAATGGTTGACATGGTGTCTAAGGTTATCTACTATCCTGGGAATGTAGATGGGAATGTACACAGAGTACATGACTTGGATATCCATGTAAATATACACGGCCTATCCCTTATGGTGAAAAGTATGTTTGGCCACATGGGGTGCTGAAAACGTCCCATTTACCCATTGATTTGTTTCATGGGTATGCCCACATGTTGTGTTGGCATGGTCGAGTAACAATGATGAAATGTCAATGGTTTGATTCAATGATGAGGAAAGGATCCTTAATTGATGATTGTGGATTTCGAGTTATTGAAATGACTCAAACTCTTGCCACTGATGAACCATATGTATTGGCATCAATGGTGAAACAAGTTTTTTATGTCAAAGATCATCGTCATCCTAAATTTGATGTAGTAATTATAGTAAACCCAAGACATGTTTTTAATGATGGTGATGATGAATTTGACACTATCCCTACTGCAATTGGATGAAATCTGTTTATTTCTTATGATGACTCCAATAGATAAATTGTCAGAGTTTATTATGAACCAAATGTAGTGGTGGGAAATATATAGAATCATACAGTTATGTTCTCACCTAAATGTTTTACCTACATCATTCAGAGTGTGTGTCCTAGTACATACCTTCAAACCACCATAAATATTCAATTTCATTATGTTTTTTTATAGAAATGGTTTTTCTAAATTTTGTTTTTGGGGTTACACATTAGTTATCTGTTTCTAATCACATTCATATTTGTTTTCATTGTAGGAAATGACACCCATTGAAGGGATGCGGTGGAAAAAGATGACAAAAAATATTCATCGCATGACACAGATGGGAATTCCTCCACCCATCCCTATTGTGAGAATTTTATTTCAAATATATATATTTCAATAAATTATAATATCATGTGTTTACATTTATATTATGCTTTTTTTAGGGTCCACCCCCTAGACGAGAGATATCCAACGAGGAGTCTGATATTTCTCCTAGTATAGATGTTAGTGGTAGGAGGGGTGGTGGTGTCATAGTTAGATGATCATCTGGTGGCCCCGGTACTGAGGCTGGTGGTACGAGGGTTTGTGGTGCGAGAGTTAGACGATCCACTAGTCGTACCTGATTGGACTATGCCCCTACCACATACATATCTTCTATTCCCCATTTTGATCCTGGTGTGTCTTTTGGGACACACAAGATATTTAGGTCTCTGATGTCTACACTACTAGTTGGTCATACATCTGTGACATTATCTTTTATTTCTGGTTAATTATCTCTGAGATATTATATTCCTCCTTCTTCGACTCCTTCTCCGACATTGTATGTGTCTTAGAATCATACACTAAAGGACACTCCACCTGTGCAGGATATTACTTCAGCTTCTGCACATCCAGTGATTCCCATTGCTCCGACTACCACTGGTATGTTTATATAACTCTAAATAAAATTTATACCAAAATTTAATTTTATTATAACTTGCACTGATATTTTTTTCTTTAAAAATAGATTCAACTTCTGATAGGAGGCGGGGGATAGGGCGTACTCACTTTCATGTGGTATGGAACTTCCATGCAGAGTTTATGTTAGAATACAATGATGATGGATAGATGATTGATAAATCTAGGCAAGAATGTCGGGGCTTTTTGGAAACTCTTGCCAAATTCTCCGACATCATTCCGGTCAGCCCTCTCTCTTGGAGACATCTTCCACATGAAGTCAAGGATAATGCATGGGCACAAATATGGGTAAACATATATTAGATTTAATGTCTTTTTTTGTATTTATATGAATTAATCTATTGGGTGTCAACTTTGGTTTAACTTCTCTGATGGTGGAGGCGCACGACCAACACGTATGAACGAGCTAGGAGAGATTTGGACAGCTTATAAGCATGAGTTGTATGTTGGATGGTGTGATAGAGTGGGCATGTAGTTGGAGACAATACCTATCATGGATGACTGCCTAATAGAGAAATATTTCCAAATGATTACACATTGGGTGACTTCCATATTTAAGGTATTAATCCCATTTGAGGTATTTAAATTACAGTTTTAATATTTTTCGTTAATATTATCTTATTTATTATTAAACATTATTTAGAAATCTTCTGAAAAAACAGAAAAACATTTATTCAAATCAATACCTCTGCACTTTGGGGTGCATAACTATGTCAGATCATGAGAGGTAGCTGGTACGATATAGTTGTTTATAATTTTTCTTTAGGACATCCCCTTTTTATTGTTTCCTACTTAAATTATGTGATTTATTGAATATTGAATATATGATTATACTTTAAATTTATATTATTTCAATGTCATTACAGAAGCACAAATTGAATATTGAAAGATGTATCCCTTGAGAAAAATTGTTTTGCTCGAGTAGAAGAAAAAAATATGGAACTGCGGGTAATGACCCGATATAAGAAAAGATTATAAGATTTAATTTGTTTATTTCAAAGCCGAATATCTATTTTGAAATTTAATAATCTACTGCGGTAATGCTGTGATTTGGCCCTGCTCCACGACGACACACCGTGATGGTTCTCAGTCTTATTAGAATTCGATGTATGATACCTAGATAGAGTTTTAGATACATTACCCACCCGCTTTCCTGGACCCCAGACATCCCCCCACCCTCCTCCCTGGACCCCAGATAACCCCCCAAACGCTCCCCACCTGCCTCAATCTAAGGCACGGTGTGGCCAGTACGACTCAAAGTCTCATTCTTTTGTTTAAAATGAATACTCTTTTAAGTAAAAACAACTGGAATACAGAAAACTAACCAAACACATTCGGATTGTGTTGATACATTAGGAAAAGAATACATGGGTCATTTGTGACATTATGAGTCAAACTCGCCCGAGCTGCGGTGTGGTCGGCACCACTCAAAGTCTCTCTTTTGATTCAAAATGACATCATTTTAAGTTAATACAACAACTGAAATACGGAAAACCGACCAAAGGCATTCAAATTCTATTGAAAGATTAGGACAATGATCCATGGGTCATATGTGACATTTAAACATCAACCTTGCCATAATTCGAGGTCCGGTGTTTCTGACACCACACAAAATGTCTCAAATTTATTTGAAATGGACAATATTTTAATTGAAAACAACAACTGGAATACATAAACCCAACCAAACACATTCTGATTCTAATGAAACTTTAGGAAAACTATCCATGGGTCATTTTTGATATCTACGAGTCCACCCCTCCTCAATACAAGGTGCAGTGTGCCCTGAATATGCGTTTTTTAGGTGTTTGGCGTGCATGAAAAGCGTGCGTGGGGTGGTCAAATTTGTTAAACGACCTCGGAATGCCATGAAATCAGACGACAACAAAGAGTGGAAGAATATTGAAATGTTCAGCAAGAAGGCAGGTCAATCGGAGGTTTCATCTGACAACTGTGGCCGAAAATGCACATGGATTGTCGTAAATGGCCAAAACATGGGTTTTATGGTCAAATACATACCCAAGGACATCGGAATGACTTGAAATCACAGAAAAATTTCGTAATTATTATTCTTGAGGTGTACGAAAATACAATACCTCATTCGGACGTGCGGTTTGCACAACAGGACTGAATATGTATTTTTTAGGTGTTTGGCACGCTTGAAAATCATGCGTTTGGTAATCAAAACAAGCCAAATGTCCTTTGAATTCCGTGAAATCAGACTAAAACAAAGGTTGGGTGAATTGTTAAATGTTCATCCAGACGACACATCAATCAGAGGTGTCATGTGACCGCGGTGGCTGAAAACACACTTCGTGTGTTATAAATGGCCAAAACATGTGTTTTACGATAAATTGCATACCAAATGACATTGAAATGACTTGAATCAAAATAAAACACCCTAATTATTATTCTTGAGGGATAAGAGTAGACAACACATCATTCGGATGCGCGGTTAGCACGACATGGCTGGAAATGTGTTTTTTATGTGTTTGGTGTGCTTGAAAAACATGCGTGGGTGGTCAAAACTGGCCGAACGACCTCAAAATTCCATGAAATCAGATGAAAACAAGGGTTGGGAGAATTTTAAAAAATTTTGCCAAACGGAACGTCAATCAGAGCTGTTGTGTGACCGTTATGTCCGAAAACACACTTTGTGTGTTGTAAATGGACAAAACATGCGTTTAACGGTCAAATGCATGCCAAACAACATCGTAATGAATTGAAATAACATTAAAACACCCTAATTATTATTATTGAGGTGTAATAGGAGACGTCACATCATTCAAAATCATTGTTTGTACGGCATGGATAAATATGTGTCTCTAGGTGTTTAGCGTGCTTGAAATGTGTACGTGGTTTGGTCAAAACTGGCCAAACAACCTCCGAATTACATGATATAAAATTACCACAAAGGGTGGGTGTATTTCGAAATTGTTAGCCAGATGTCACATCAATCAGAGATGGCATGTGATCGTGGTGGCTGAAAATGCATTTCGCGTGTCGTAAATGGCCAAAACATGTGTTTTACGGTCAAATACATACTGAACAACATCATAATGACTTGAAATCACATGAAAACACCCTAATTAATTTTCTTGAGGTGTAATAGGAGATGAAAGATCATTAAGACGTGTGGTTTGTGCGGCACAACAGAATATCTGTTTTTAGGTGTTTGGCGCACTTGAAAAGCGTGCGTGGGGTGGTCAACACCGACTGAATGACCTCAGAATGCCATGAAATCAGGCAACAACAAAGTGTGGGAGAATTGTGAAATTTCTTGCTAGACGAAACATTAATCGGAGGTGACTTGTGACCGCAGTTGCCAAAAATGCACTCTGCGTTTCATAAATGGCCAAAACATGGGTTTTATGATCAAATGCATACCGAACGACATTAGAATGACTTGAATTCACACTAAAACACCCAAATTATTTTTATTGATGTGTAAAAGGAGACTTTACGTCAATTGGATGTGTGGTTTATGCGGAACGGCTGAATATGTGTTTTTTAGGTGTTTGGCGCGCTTAAAAAGCGTGCGTGGGGTGGTCAAAACCAGCTGAACGACCTCAGAATTCCATGAAATTGAATGAAAACAAATGGTGGGTGAATTTTGAAATAGTAAGCTAGACGACACATAAATCAGTGGTGTCGTGTGGCCGTGCTGTCCGAAAATGCACTCTACGTGTCGTAAATGGCCAAAACATGCATTTAACGGTCAAATGCATTCCAAACGACATCGAAATGACTTGAAATCACACGAAAACACCATAATTATAATTCGTGAGGTTTTTGAGGAGACGACACATCATTCGGATGCATGGTTGGTGCGGCACAGCTGAATATGTGTTTTTTAGGTGTTTAGCGTTCTTGAAAAGTATGTGTGGGGTGGTCAAAACCGGCCAAATGACCTTTGAATTCCATTAAATCAAACGAAAACAAAGGGTGGATTAATTGTAAAATGGTCGGCCTAAAATCACATCATTCAGAGGTGTCGTGTAATTACGCTGGCCGAAAACGCACTTTGTGTGTCGTAAATGGCCAAAACATGGGTTTTACGGTCAAATGCATGCTGAAAAACATCGGAATAACATGAAATCACACTAAAATACCCTTATTATTATTTATTAGGTTTAACAGGAGACAAAACATCATTTAGACGCGTGGTTTGTGCGTCACAACTGAATATGTGTTTTTTAGGTGTTTGGTGTGCTTAAAAAGCATGCGTGGGGTGGTCAAAACTTACCGAAAGACCTCATAATTCCATGAAATCAGACTATAACAAAGAGTGAGTGAATTTTAAAATGTTCGACTAGACAACACGTCAATTTATGGCGTATTGTGACCGCAGTGGCCAAAAATTCACTCTACGTGTCGTAAATGGCCAAAACATGGGTTTTATGGTCAAATGCATTCCGAACGAAATCGGAATGACTTTAAATCACACGAAAATACCCTAATTTTTATTCTTGAGATGTAAGAGGAGACGACATGTCATTCGGACATGCGGTTTGCTCGGCATGGCTGAATATGTGTTTTTAGGTGTTTGAAATGCTTGAAAAGCGTGGGTGGAGTGGTAAAAACCGGCCAAACAACCTCATAATTCCATGAAATTAGAGGAAAAAAAGGTGGGTGAATTGTGAAATCGATATCTAGACGACACATCAATCGGATGTGTTGTGTGACCACGCTGGCCCAAAATGCACTCCATGTCTCGTGAATGGACAAACCATGCTCTTAACGGTCAAATGCATGGAGAACGACATCAGAATGACTTGAAATCAAACAAAAACACCAAAATTATTATTCGTGAGGAGTACGATGAGAAGGAACATCATTTGGATGCACAGTTTGTGGGACACAAATGAAATCTGTTTTTTAGGTGTTTATCACGCTTGAAAAGTGTGCGTGGGGTAGTCAAAAGCAGCCGAATGACCTCAGAATGCCATGAAATTAGACGACCACAAATGGTGGGTGAATTGTGAAATGTTCAGCAAGAGGGCACATCAATAGTAGGTGTCGTGTGACCACAGTGGCCGAAAACGCACTCTGCAGGTCGTAAATGGCCAAAACATGGGTTTTACAGTCAAATGCATTTCGAACAACATCATAATGACTTTAAATCACACGAAAACACCACAATTATTATTCATGAGGTTAATGAGGAGACTTCACATCATTCGGAAGGGCGATTTGCGTGGCACGACTAAATGTGTGTTCTTTAGGTTATTGGCGCGCCTGAAAAGCGTGCATGGGGTGGTCAAAAATAGTCGAACGACCTTAGAATGCCATGAAATTAGATGACATCAAAGGGTGAGTGAATTGTAAAATTGTAGGCTAGATGTCACGTCAATTGGAGGTGTTGTGTGACCAAGCTAGCTGATAACGCACTTCGCATTTCATAAATGGACAAAACATGCGTTTAACAGTCAAATGCATGCCGAACAAAATCAGAATAACTTGAAATCACATGAAAACAACTTAATTATTAATTGTGAGGTGTACTAGGAGGCAACACGTCATTCGGAAGCGCGGTTTGCATGACACAACTGAATATGTGTTTTTAGGTTTTTGGCGCACTTGAAAAGCGTGCCTGGGGTGGTCAAAAATAGCTGAACGCCACAGAATTCCATGAAATCAGACGACAACAAAGGGTAGGTGAATTTTGAAATGGTGGTCTAGAATACATGTCAATCGGAGCTGTCGTGTGATCGCGCTGGCCAAAAACGCACTCTGCATGTCGTAAATGGCCAAAACATGGGTTTTACTATCAAATGCATGCTGAACGACATCAGAAAGACTTAAAATCACACAAAACACTGTAATTATTATTAAAGAGATAAAATAGAATATAGAACATCATTCAGATGAACCGTTTTCACAGCACAGCTGAAAATGTGATTTTTAGGTGTTTGGCGCGCTTGAAAAGCATGCGTGGAGTGGTAAAAACTAGCCGAATGGCCTCAGAATGAGATGAAATAAGACAAAAACAAAGGGTGGGTGAATTTTGAAATTTTCGGCTAGACGACACATCAATCAGAGGTGTCCTAGGACCGTGGTGGCCAAAAACGCACTCTGCATGTCGTAAATGGCCAAAACATGGATTTTACAGTCAAATACTTACCGAACAACATCAGAATGACTGTAAATCACACGAAAACACCCTAATTATTATTCTTTAGTTGTATGATGAGATGACACATCATTCGGACATGCAGTTTGCATGACACGGCTGAATATGTGTTTTTAGGTGTTTGGCGCGCTTGAAAAGCGTAAGTGGGGTGGTCAAAACCTACCGAACAACCTCAGAATCCCATGAAATCGGATAACAACAAAGGGTGGGTGAATTGTGAAATGTTTGGACATATAGAATGTCAATTGGTGGTGTCATGTGACCGCGCTGGCTGAAAATGCACTCCACATGTCGTAAATGGCCAAAACATGCATTTAACAGTCAAATGCATGTCTAACGACACCAGAATGACTTGAAATCACATAAAAACACCTTAATTATTATTATTGAGGCGTATAATGAGAAATCACGTCATTCGAATGCGTGGTTTGGGCGATATGGATGAATTTGTGTTTTTTTTTTGTGTTTGGTGCGCTTGAAAAGTGTGCGTGAGGTGGTCAAAACCGGCCGAATGACCTCAAAATGCCATGGAATTAGATAAAAACAAAGGGTGGGTGAATTGTGAAATGGTCGGCTAGACAGCACATCAATCGAGTGTGTCGTGTGACCGCCCTAGCCGAAAATGCACTCTACGTGTCGTAAATGGACAAAACATGGGTTTTACGGTCAAATTCATGTCAAACGACATCATAAAGACTGAAAATCACACGAAAATATCCTAATTATTAATCTTGAGGTGTATGAGGAGATGTCACGTCATTCAGATGCCTGGTTTGCATGGCACAAATGAATATGTGTTTATTAGGTGTTTGGCATGCTTGAAAAGAGTGTGTGGGGTCGTCGAAACCGGCTGAACAACCTCAGAATTCCATAAAATCAGACGACAACAAAGGGTGGTTGAATTGTGAAATGGTCGGCCAGACGACATTTCAATAAGAGGTGTCGTGTGACCGCGGTGGCCAAAAATGATCTCTACATTTCGTAAATGGCCAAAACATGTATTTTATGGTCAAATTCATACAGAATGACATCGAAATGACTTGAAATCACACGAAAACACCAAAATTATTATTCATGTGGTGTAAAAATAATAATACATGTCATTCGGAATTGTGATTTGCGCAAAACGACTGAATATGTGTTTTTTGGTGTTTTGGCATGCTTGAAAAATGAGTGTGGGGTGGTCAAAACCGGCCAAAATACCTCGTAATTCCATGAAATCAGATGAAAATAAAGGGTGGGTGAATTGTAAAATTTTTAGATAGACGCCACATAAATCGGAGGTGTCGTGTGACCATGGTAGCCGAAAACGCACTCCGGATACCCCCCCCTCATACAACACCCATCACCCCCAGAAAGCCCTCCACACCCCCGGAGAGCCCCCCACCCTGGATAGCCCCCCCCCACCCACCAGACAAGCTCCCCACCAAATGATACATGGATCATTTTTGACGGGTACGAGTCAACCCCACCTCAATCTGAGGAACGGTGTGTATGGTATCGCTCAAAGTGTCTCCCTTTCGTTTGAAACGAACAACATTTTATGAGAAAACAACAACATACATGTAGGAAATCATCACAAGGCTACATAGAGATTTTTGAAATTAAGGGATAAAAAATAAAATATGATATATTGGTTATAAATTATTAGAAGAAAATATTCACAATGCATAGATTGAAACACAATGTGTCATAGTATATATAGAAAAACATGAATTATATTAGGAATTATTCCCGACATCGCATCATGAACATACACCAACACTCATTTTCTAATTCTCAATCATAGTTCATTCATTCTATACAAAAACATACAACAAATAAATATCATATAGTGATTTCATATGAAACCTATGAACACTCAAGCATACCGTATAACAAATTGGTCAACAAGTATACAGATAGATTCTTGAAAAATAAGTTTTAATTTCTCGTTAAAATACCCCAATGGTGAGGAATACATATGGTGACATCATAGCCCCGTGGATCACCTCAATCCCTTCCTCAAATAGTGGGTTCTAGGACCAAACCTAAGTCCTTTTGAGAACCCAATACCAAAGACATAATTGAATATTCATACCCACTTCCCAAGATTGGGATTCATCTCTCATCACACCCTGGAGAGAAAATCACAATTATCCATATACCCCCCTATTCTAATTGAAAAATCTATAAAAAACATGTAAGCTATTCAGGTAACCCATCTCATATGTCGATATTGGCCAATGTCTCTCATTAACACATCATGAACCATTTATACAGGGATACGTAAACATTATAGGAATATAAAAATCTCATATGCTTCCTATAACTCATAATAGGTCTATTCACATGAGCAATACCATTGCTTATATTATGGGTATCATGATCCTTGACACTTTACCTAAGTTTTTCTATTGGTTTTAATATACTCAACCCAAGACCATGACTAAACATCCCATGTGCTTCCTATAACATGTAGGTTTTTTCTCTTGTGTGTATTGGTGTTGTGGTTTGAGTGAGGAATGAATTATAAATTTTGAAAACTCTTATGTGTGTTGGTATTGTGGTTTGAGTGAGGAAATAATTCTATGTTTGGAATACTCTTATAAGTATAATTGCATTTAATATAACATGTATGAATTTTCTATTATAGGTGTTATTGAATTTGAATTTCTAAAATTCTAAATTCTGGAATGAATTCTAAATTTTGAATACTTTGGATGGGGATTTTGTATTGGTGTTGTTGTGGGTCTAGAGAGCGGTAGTTGTGTTGTTGCAGGTCTGTAGAGGGGATAGGGGTCTGCTTCTGTGGATATGATAAATTGTATACCAATGGTTGTAGAACCGTTGGTATAGATACTATTATTAACTTTACCAACAGTTATAACAAAACCATTTATATAACCTTATGGCATGGCATCTGCCCTCTATACCAATAATTTATAATCATTGGTAGAAGTGTATCCCACATATACCAACGGTTTAAAAACTGTTGGTATATGTTATACATTATGACACATATACCAAAGGTTTGTAGAAAACTGTTGGTATACCATCTATTTTGGCACATATACCCACAATTTTCAATGAACCATTGGTGTAGGCCAATTATCACGCCTTACTTGGCTATGGTTGTGGGAACCATTAGAAGAGTGTAAATTTCCAATAGTGATATGTTTACAAATAAAATTTTTTCTCGAATGTTTTTAAATATTTAATAACATGATTTCATGATTATTTTCAAGAAAACAGGTTTCCAATAATTTCATATTTTAAAGGTCCTTTTTCAAAGAAGAAATGATATTTTTCTCAGAAAATTATTTTGAAATATATTTTAAAATTATTATCCATCACATATGACAATTGTTGATGTTAGTCAAGTCCCTATAGTTAATTTCCAAATGGTTCTATTAATTTTATTTATTGAATGGTTTTTTTGATAATATGATTCCTCTAAATCCCATTTCTCTTCTACATGTTATATTCTTTTCAATCCCACTTCATTTAATGGGTTTCTATTGATGAAATTATTAATTTAAAAATATTTATTAAATATGTTATGTTGTGATGAAAATTTAAAGATACATATTTCGTTTAATGGATTAATTATTATGTTTATAGGACTCCTCACTTTTAATGGGTTGTTTATGATGACAGTTTGATTATCTTTTGGAAGATGTATAAATTACTTTATTATGAGATAGGCAGGACCTATATATTCATCTTTTATATTGTTCATGGATTTATATCTCATGAAATAAGGAAGTAGATCAAGATAGAGGGCTTGATCGAATATTGAACAATGGGGAAACATGCTCCCTTACATGGACATGACTGCGACTGGGGTTGGTGGTGTGTCCCGCCTAGTAGGAGTCATCACGATGACCCTGAAAAATGTGGAATCCTGGTCCACAATTTATTATGAGAAAACCTAATGTCTTATAGGGAAATGAATTAGACTCTACATGGTGGTGTGTCCATCCCAAGAGGTTCAGTTCCCATTATGTTACTTGATAAGTTCTATAAATGTGTCTTGACTTATTTGGAATGATATCATATCTTTATACATTCCTACATTTCATGTACTATGACTATGTTATGGTTTCATGGATTATTTTCATAATTTATTTGGGATTCATGTCTTATTAAAATCACTAATTTGTTCCATTATTCTTATTTACCAGCTTTTATATTAAGGGAATAATTTATCAATGTTATGATCACATTCTCATACCCTTATACTCATTTTTATGCTTAAATTTTTCCATAACTTACCCTCACCGATCATCTAAGCTCACCCATTATTTTGGTTCATTCCCTAGTTTATAAAGATGTGTATTAAGTGTTATATTTATAATGAGGGTTATATTTACAAAGAATAAATTGGTAGATAATGTTGCTCACTAATGACTAGTATTTATATTTCAATGTTTTTGAAGTTTCTATTCAAATATAGTCTTTGGGAAACTATTTTTATAATGTTTTTTGTATTACAAAAGTGTTATATAATTAGAATTTAAATTATGACTAGGTCATTATAATTTGTTTTACATCAATTTTTAATTTAACCTTTGTAATCTAAGATGATAAAACCATAATGATAACTCTAAATACATATATAGAAAAGTCTAATTGTATGGAAATGTATAGGAAAATATCCTAGAATTTGTGTAAAGTATAGACTTAGTGTTTTCATAAAAATAAATATCTATCAAGATTCTATAAATGGATGAAAATATAGAAAAGATTTATCTAGGTGTAAAAGATCTTAAAAGATGTCTCGGGCTTAACATGGGGTAATTTGTTACACTACAATGGGCTTTATTGAACACCATGTTTGACACTCACAGGTGATATTATTTGGAAATTCACATACTCTTCATATACCATTAGGATATATTTGAATCAAATATGTGTATGAATAAACTTTCATTAACTTAAGTTGTCAGAGATTAGGGATCATGTCCTATCATTGACATCGTATAAGTGACTATTCATTATTATGTGGTTCATGAGTATAATAATTATTTCTAAATATTTATTTTGGGTTTTATCCAATGGAGGTAATTGGAAGGAACATGATAAATTTTGAATGTTATTGATAAAGTCATAATGATAACTGCAATGGTATAACCACTGGAGTGATGGATGTGGTGATCATGCCTAATCAGTTTTCAATGAACATGAGGAATAACATGTACCCTAACCAACTCTCGAACTCAATAAAGAGGAGAATGATATATATCACTGAGAGATTAGTTAATAGAGACCAAGTAGGAAATAAGATTTTGTTTCATTTTTGTCAACAATGAGGAAATAAGAAAAAAAGTGAATGTATTAGAGGAATGATAAGGTGTTTTGACTAGGTAAAATAAGAACCCAAGGAATGTAACTCCAAAGGAAACATTACAGGTTTACATAACAAACTAGATGTAAATATTGGCCTCCCTATGTTATCATAAAAGGTAAAATGATATAACTATGGAATGAATGGTCATTATGAAAATCTATATTGTATGGGGATGGCTCCTGAAGAGAATCCAAAAGGTGGTGCATGTAATATTTATATTTCAAATGATGATAATACATTAGATGACATGTGAAATGAATGATGTATTAAATAATAAGACAACGTGGACTTCTTATAAGTTATGGATGAATTTTAATAATCAAATTTTTATGTCTATAGATTGAAAAAAAATTATATGAATGATGAAATATATAAGGATTGTTATGTTTCTATTTTTTTGGTATTTATATATTTATGTTGAATGAATCTGATGGACTGGAAAAGTGATTTAATGATAGGTGATATTTTTTCAAAGATAATATAACCCCTAATATTTTGATTATTTTTAGATAATATTGTTTAGATAATGATATGTGGGATATGAATAAGTAAATTGGATAGTACTTATTACCTTTTAACTAAGAAATAGTTTATTAATAGGTGGTTTATTCTATCATTGATGATTGTTAGAACATTTTTGTATTCAATTAATAGATCCAATATACTTTGGAATAAGGAAACATGAATATTTTCAATAAGTATTTATTTTAATTAAGTTTGTTTCCATTTTTCAGTAGAATACTTGATGAAGGTATTGCCATGATTGGAAATCAACATCCAACAGTTACATTAGGATATATTGGGGTTTAATGTCAAGTTGATTTGATTACCTTAATTCATTTATTTAGTATTTTCATCTTCCAAAAGGTCTATAATTTTATCTATTCAAGAGAATATTATATTATTTTTTGGAGGAATTATTTATGTATTGATAGTTTATTTAAAACTTTGGTTAAAAGGATATTTAGTGATTAACCTTATTCTAAGTACGTTCACTAAATAAATATTTGAAATTATATTAATATTGTTTTAGAAAATGAAATCAT
Source organism: Viscum album (assembly GCA_963277665.1). Lineage (NCBI taxonomy): Eukaryota > Viridiplantae > Streptophyta > Magnoliopsida > Santalales > Viscaceae > Viscum > Viscum album. The sequence continues at coordinate 1,179,730,859 of OY728139.1, forward strand.
GTATGTTGGGTGAAAACCAAGCATGTTAGACAATTCTATGAGTCTTGAACCCATGACCGATGGACGATAAGGGTTTCCCGCCTACCACTGGACTTCGCAATTTCCTGGTTAATGTGTAATTATTTATTATGAATAAATATTAATTATGATCCAGTAGTGTTAATTATTTTTTTGATTGATTAATGTATTAATCATATTGACTTTGAAGAATAGATAGAGAAAATAGTTATACATTTCATTCATTTATAGAAATTATGACATGCTAAAAGTGTATTTTAGTACTTTATTAATTGAAGATAATTTATGGACATCCATTTCATGATATAATGGATGAATTAGAAATAAAAAAAATAAAAAAAACCATTAATTATGTTTGGTTTGAAGAAAGATATCAAGTATATTTTCATAAATTATAGGTCAATAAAAGAATTTATGAACATTAAGAAAATGATCAAAAACAGTTTTTTTCGTAATAACATTATTTTTTTGATTTGATGCCCTTTTAAATCATCAATGATTTTTGATTATCGGGCCCTTAAGATTTCATTGACCACACACTTCAATGTGATTGATTTCCCCAATCACTCCATATAAATATTTAAACTTTTCCAATATGTCCAATATTTACTCCCAACAGATGTTCTCTAATGAGGAACGATATTTATAAGTTAATTTTGGTAATTGTTGAGGTTCTACATTTCCCTTTTGAGGGAAGGATTAGGCTTCAGTTTTACGATGATTATTTCCATGAATGGAATAGTTATGTTTTAAAACATTGATAACACAAAACAATTCTGATAGAGAAATTCATTTTAAGGTGGTGGAATATAACACCTTGAGATATTATGAATTATTTTTCTTAATTTTCTCAATCTCTTTTATATATTTTTTCATTTCGTGAATCTCTAAAAATAGTTTATTTTATAATACAGTACTATTTACGGATTGCATTATGTGCAAAAAAAGTTATTCATCTAATAAATATAACCTAAATTTTTTCTTTCTCTACATGGAACTCAAAGGGTAGATGACGTTACACGTAAGTCTCACATTCAACAATGGATGGAATTACACGAAAGACTGAGTGTACAAAAAAAATTCATTATTAAAATATTATGATTTAATAAGATATAACATAGTTGATAAATTAAAAATTGTAGGATTAAATAACTTATGAATATATATATTTTAATAAGTATTTTACCTATTAATTGTAATAGAATATAGAAACAAAATGAATATAAAGGGTATAAATTTTTAAAAATTATTTTTATGTGAGAATTAATATTTATCTTAATAATTTAAATTAATTAATACCAGTGAATGATAATAATTTAATTTATATGTTATATATTCAAAAAACATTTTTTCTTATAATCCAATGTATTTTATATGAAAAATATGAGAACATAACTAATATTACACAAAAAACCTATATTTTTAAAAAATTACAATAACAACCATTTAATGGAGAACATATTTTAATTAATATTTTGTTACATTAAAAAATCTAATATTTAAAAATAAACTTCATAATTTATTGGAAATAATAAATATTATGTCTCGGTAAATTGTTGGTACTTTTTTGGGATGTTTCATTTTTTGATAAATTATAAAAATTAATGAATTTTAATTCAAAATAGTTTTATCATATAATTTATTTGTAAGGATAAATTATATTTTAAATTTAAATAAATAATTATTCAAATAATATTATTATCAATTAATCTATTTTTTTCCTTGTAATTAATTTCACATTTAGACTGAATATAGAAACATAGAAATCTTTTGAGCGATTTTACCTTAAAACCCATCATTGTCATCTCATCTGTGGGATTAATTTTAAATTAATTTCTTTTACTTCTGTGACTATAATAGGGAAAAAATAATTTAATATTTTGAATATTAAAACATTATAATTTCTATTAAACTCAACTTAAAAATTGAAAAATTTATTGGTGGAAGTAAATAAAATTAATTATAATGATTTATGTAATATTAAGTATAACAAGGGAATAAACCATAATCCTGAGGCCTCAAGTAACATATGAACCTTTCCAACACCACTTGGATGGACATATTTCTTCCATAAACTGTCTATTATTTATAATATTTTGGTTGGTATGAGTTGTTTTAGGTAGTAATGTTGGTACACCAAACCTTTAATAAAAAATACCAAGTGTGTCATTTCCCTTCTCTATAAAGGCCACCTAGTCTCCCACATCCTCACACATCTAAAAACAAATAGATTTAGACAATAAATGACAAAAACAATTACAAAAAATCTGATATTATACATTTAATCCTCTCTTTCATATAATGTCTTCCGTGAATCCCTTTTTTAAAAACAAAAAGGAGTTGCATGATTCAGAGGAACCCCCCTCCTTTAAAAAACTTTCTTTTATTTCCATTATCTTCTTCCAAAACTCATCTTACCACATTATTGTATAATATAAATAATACCCTAAATAATCTAGTATTATTTGTGCTATGGTTTTGACATATACTTTCACACACTTCCATCAAATGTGTAAGGAACAAACTATTTACGTATACAACAAACTACCTCCTCACAAAATGATGATTGTTTATTTTTCCTTTACCACCTATAATGATCGATGTTATGATGAACACTATATTTATATGTGATATATATTATATTTATAATTTCTTTATTATTAATAAATTTTTATTTATGAAACACCATTATTTTTTCCATCTCATGTATATATGATAATTTCTTTTGAGGTATTGTGGATTACCTCCCACTCAATGCGATGTGATTAGTTCACACACTACATGGAATGTATTGAGGATAAGTTAAGTGGACCTATATGATATATAAGAAATAATAATAATTTAATGATATTATATAAATAAATACATATACATATATTTAATTTAATTTCATTCCTTTAATAAGTTAATAAAATTGAAGGAGTGTTGATGTGTACGTACAATCTACTATCTCCATGAATGGTGTATTACATTTAATACTTCTATATTTTATGGATTATTATAATAAAATAATACAAAATAAAAATGAAATTTTATCATGTTTTACATAATATAAGTCATTATATAAGTATAGGGACCTATGATAATAAAATAAGAGCAAGCTAAAACAAAGAGAATATTACCTAATGTGTAACCCTAACTGAGATTTTTCACCTGCGAGTAAAATAACGTTATAAAGACATATATTGTATTATATAAAATAGAACAATTATCTAAAATATTTATAATAAACATAAATTTATTATATATGAGGTTTTAATGCATACGATGAGAGCCAAGACGCATGGTTTAGATGATGTCATCTCACTTTCTAAGTCTATGAGATACACGCTAAAATCATCACTCATTTCATTTTTGTTGTGTTTATACTACCAATGGAAGTATTATATGGGTTTTAAGCGTGTATATCATAGAATTTTAAAGTGAGATAACATCATTTATCACTCATTTCATTTTTGTGGTGTGTATACTACCAATAGAAGTATTATATGACTTTTATAATTTAATTTAAGGGTATTTAAATAATAGTTTTATTATATTTCATTCATGGGGTCTATGTTTAAAAAGACACCAAATTGAAATAGAAATTTTTGACTAAATTTTCCTTCTATGAGACACATTCCATTTTATGCACCATTATTTTTCAATGGGGTATATATGCTAGATTTTATATGATATATCATGAATATAATTGTTTTCATGATATGTTTATATTAATTTAATTTTATTCATTCACTTTTTTTACAATCTAATGTTACTATCTTGAAAATGGTTTACAACTACAATCACCCCATTGAGCGAGATGTTTTATGATTATGCTCCCATTGATGAAATATTACAATCCATATCTAAATAAAAATTCTGATATTTATTAACCTCTACATATTCATGTTTTTTAAAATTAATGGTACAATTGTACAACACATTGGTATATAATAAGAACAAGAAAGTGATTTTATGAAATCTTGCCTTTACCTCTCTATTTGTTTGTAAATAAATTTTCCCTAAAAACCGTGTTTTTAAAAAAGTGATCCCAAGAATATTATAGTATTTACATATAATATATAATATATTTTTTTTTTAAAAAAATTTAGTCAAATTAATCTTCTTTTCTCTTTTCGAACAAGGAATTGTTCGTACCTTTTTACTGTGAAAAATGAATATTCTTTTTACCTCATATGGTATATATGGATTTTTCCACCATCATTTCTTTGAATGTACCTTTTTATTTTTAATTTGTTACTTATTTTGAATTATTTTATGGTATTGTTCATGTAACATTTTTTTAAACTTATTTTATATGGTTTCATGGAAAATTGTTGTCAAAATGTTTTCAAACTCCTTTTATATGTTTTAATGATATATGATTCTTAAAAGTATTTGAGGATCCATTTATATGTTATCACGTACAATGGTTTTCAGAAAAAATTCAAGCTCATTTTATATGTTTTCATGAAAAACATTTTTTCAAAACATTTTCAATCTCCTTTTATACATTTTCATGGAAAATGGTTTTAAAATTATTTCAACATATCTCTAGATGCCAACAAAAAATGTTTCCAAAATTTATTCAAACATATATTTATAATATTTCCATTTTATTATCATAAAACACATTTTCTAATGGTTTTATTTTTTGAATATCCTTTGTCAAAGATGAAAGGTTATTCTCTTCATGAAATTATTTGGAAAGTTATTTTAAAAAACAATTCATATAAGATTACTTATATTGATTTTACTCTACCATTATATGAAATGATCAAAATTATTATTCATTTTATCTCATGAATTTTTTATGTTTTTATGGAATAATTCTTATTACTCTATTTTCTCAACCACTAGTTATATGATTTTGAATCCCACTACATTCCATAAGTTATTCATTTCTGAAATAGTTATTAAATCTACATCATTTCCATATTTTATGATGTGATAAAATATTAAAGAAACCCATTTCATTTCATGGGTTATGATTTGATGTTTATAGAACCCATCCCTTTTTATGGGTCATGTTATAATGAATTATTTATTATCTTATGGAATATGTATGAATTATTTTATTGTGATATGGGTGTGACTTATATCTCCCTCCAAAGAAATGGTTAAATATTTTTATATAAATAGGTAATGATAGGAATCATGTTGATGGGTTTGATATACTATCGGGAATATGGGGAAACATGATCTCACATAAGAAAAAGAATATGACTAAGAATGGTGGGGTGTCTCGCTTAGTAGGTGTAGTCATTATGATGATTGAATATCGGGAAACCCAATCCACTATGTTATGATGGGGTAACATGATACACTATATGAAGATGGGGAATCCATATCCCTTATAAATAAAGGAAAACAACTTGGGTCATGGTGTGTTACACCCAGTAGATGTAGTCCACATGAAGTTCCTTGATATTTTGTAGCAATGTGTCCAAATTTTTTGTCTTATGTTCTTTATTTACAGGTGATTCATGTATTATTAAAATCCAATATATAATCCCTTATTCATGATTATGATCTTTGATATACAGTCTATGATCGTATTATGTTATGATCATATTCTGATACCCATATGCTCATGTTTATTCTTTAATATCTCCCTTGATTACCTTTTACAAAGAATCTGATCTCACTCAATTTTATTATTCCTTCCCTAGGTTATGAAGATATATATTACTTATGATGTGTTTGTGAGGGTTCCAAGTCATGAATAACCAAGTGGAACATAATGTACCTCACTAATGTACCGGTTTTTATGTTTCCATGTTCCCAAATGTACTGAACTAATAAAATATTTAAGGATCTATTTGTCTAATTTTTTGAGTATTCTGAATAAGTAATTTGTTTAATAATTACGTTAAGAATGAGAAGTTATAATATTACTATTATAATGACACTACCCGCCTATTGCATTCGAGAATCATTATTGGGGACACTGGTTGGAGAAAATGTACTCTTTTTTAATTAAGACCCAATGTTAATGATAGTCGAGAAATGAATCAGTGAGATTTGGTAGAATTCCATTAGATCAATTAGATTTTTGATATGTAGATTATAAATAATAATGAATAAACAAGAAAAATCCATCACATAATAATTTTTTTAATGAACAGATGCATTATCAATAGCCATATTTGTACCTCTTTCGTTGTGGGAGTGAATGGTTCCTGATAGGTAAGTGAAATTTTCATTATTGTTAAGGATTCATTTTGTGTTCATCCTTTTTTATTTCTAAGAGAAACAAACCATAATAGTTCATTTAATTGTTTTGAATTTTGTGCAATTATTCACTTTAGATTAACTATTTTCAGATTATTTCAAATAAGTTTGTTCGTGGAACAGAAAACACCCAATAGTTCTCTATTCTTAAATTATCTTCTTTTTTAAAGGTAGGAAATCAATTAAGAGTTACGAAAATTATTCTTAATAACTCACATTGGACAAAAGATTGTTATTTCCTGCTTATCACACTCTTTTGGGAGGAATTGTTTCATAAATTGGGACTCTAACATATTTATGACATATTTGTGAATCCTTCATTCATTCCTATGTCTAAGGTGGGTAACCGTAGAATTAATTATCTATTATTCACATGTGTATAATTTATAATCATCTTTATTTATTTCAGGTTCTTTATTAATGGAGATAGATATATATATCAAATTTTCACAATCAAAGGTATCCTTTTGCGTACTGATTATATACTATTTAGTCATCCTTATGATGATTATTTTTTTAATCTATAAAGTGTGGTTATTTTGTGTGTGTCATCATCCAGGGAGATGTGATTTGTTTTTTATGCTGGGGTTGAACTTGTGGGATGGGATTCCAATGTATCCTTGTTAAAGGAATCAGAACCCACATAGTTCGTCAATGTTTAAAGAGAAATATCATATATTTTAAGGTCATGTGTTAAGTACCAAACCATATACTTTAATTGTATGTGGAAATGATTTCTAAGAGGAAAGTCCAAATTCATTATTTATTGTGGGATATATGACGAAGCTGCCTGGGGAACCTTGAACATATACGGATTCCTAGGTTAAATAAGACCCTATTGAGAATATTTCCCATATGGAGTTGGGTTGTTTTGGTGTGCTGGTTTTGAACCTTAGTGAGGATTTATATGTATTCCATTTGGATGGAAATCAATTCCCATGTAGTTTGGTTATAAGGATGTGCGTTAATGAGGCCCTTTTATGGTTTTTCTCATATGGGTTTTAGAGGATTATGTTTGGGTTCATTCCTAAAAAGTATTCCCAGTAATGGGGGACATTAGGGATGTATAATCTCATAGTTATTTGGGGTACTATTTGGGGTGTACCCCTATAGAAGAGGCACATGGAAGAATATGCTTATATTCATGGGGATTATCATTGAAAAGAAAATTTTCAAGGATTGGTTTTGGGACATACTCTAAAGAAGGAATCCCTAGTTAATGTGGGTTGTGATTGGAGATTACTCCTAAGAAGGAATCCCCTAGATTGGTTGGATTAGGGATTAATCCTTAGGAGGATTCACGTATTGTGAATGGGTGTGTATTTTTCCATATAGAAGGCCCATGGGTTTAGTTGGAGCATACACACAGAATAACTCCCATAGGCCTAGAATCTCATAGATTTTATTACCACCCCAACCTGTAATCCCACATGGGACATGCTTGTTGTGAGAAACAATAGGAAGTATAAGATCCAAGAAACCACATGATCAAATTATCTATGAGCTTGGATACTCAAACATGAGTACACAATATTATGGAGGCACACTTAAATAAAGGGAAAGAAATATTTATAATAAGATCCTCTACCAAAAGATATATCTGGTGGTGTGGATGTCGTGTTCATTGCTATCCTCTATTCCAATGAGTAAAGATGAGTCATGATTTAACATATGAATTAATATTAATGGGAAAATCCTAAATATGACACAGATCCCTTCTTCCTCTAGTAAAAAACATTGGGCCAATGAAAGTGGAAAAAGGGTGCTAGATCTTCTGGTTCCCCATCTTGTTTTATATAACGGATAGTCAGATCTTGATACCCACATGTCAATAAACCCATGAGGTAAAGAGGGGAATGTGTAAAACCTCTCTCCGAAAAGGCTATGTAATTACTCTATGATTTATTCCCTTAAAATAATTATATTTTGGGAGATGAGGGTGTCACTCCATGTGATAGGTAAATGAATGTGTGATCATATCCATCCAAAAATGGAATTAGTGGCTCTTGGTCATAGAGAAGACTTGGGAAGGACAGGTTCCTACCTAAAGTACTAATGAATGGGAACTCCCTAAAACTGTCCTCAGGGGAGATGTCCTCATGCCCATAGGGATACAAATCATTTTTAAGCCAGCCTATCCTAACCATATGGTTGGACATGTACTCGAATCCTCTGACCATTGGAATGTATACGAAAATGGGATCCCTACTGGGGTGACTCTTCCCATGGTCTTGGAACCATTAATTATTCTATGGAGGTTTCAACATTGTCCTCCATTGATAGTATATTCCAAAAAAGAGGAGCCATACTATTGGTGGATCATATGAAAAATAAATGGTTGTAACATGAGGGTCCCATTATGGGGAGAAAAGGGGTATCATGGAAGTCATATATGGAATTGGAGATGCTTCACACCAAGGGGTGTAGGGCTGCATGTTCCAGATATGACGTGGGAAATAGACTACCTGGGAAACAACTCATGGGAAAAGACTTAGTCAAAGAACCAAGGGTCTCCTCAGGTGGCACAGGACGGATCTTGTGTAGGTAGTAAACCATGCATTTGATACCAAATGGGAAATCTCAAACCCCCACTCCTATATCTGGTACTATAAACATACATCTCAAAATTCTCTAATTAATAACTAAAAAGTACATAGTACATTATACATTTGAGGATCTTATCCTTTCCAGTTCCTAGAAAATTTGTCAAAGCCTTAAAAATTATTAGATTTTACATAAAAATTTATTGAATCACTAAATATCTTAATCCATACTAGCATCTTAACTATTATCTGAAATTATATGGAAACCCGTGAAAATAATTTCAAAAATAGAGGGTGACAATGAAATTTCTTAATATGGGTTTCTAAAACTATTGGAAAACAATTTTCAAATTTATTGAAAATATTTTATATGTAATAAAATATATATATTATATATAATTTTTTAGAATAATAGTATCTATTTTTATTAAAAATTTATACAAAAATAATTTTCCAAACCATTCAAAATACTTATTATTCTTTAAACCATTCAAAATTACATTTTGAATAAAATATTATTTCTCCTTAAAATATAATTAGAAAAAATTAATATTTTTATGGATTAATATGATAAATGATTGATCATATAAAACCATTGAGTCCAATTAGCAGTATCAATGGTTTTATATCATCTCATTGAGGTTGTGAGTTCCCTCAACATTCTTCAGTATCTCATCTAATTTTCTAGAGAAAATATTAATGTTAGGAATTTTTTCTAAAATCTTGCATTCTCATAATAAACAAATTAAATTAATTTCCAAATTATATATTTGAATTATTTTTAATTATGTAAATAATTTTATAACTCTTATGCATTGATATGTCACTCTTTAAGAAATCCATAGGAGAAATCTATATTCTAGAATACTTATGTACATTTAAAATATGAACATAAAATAATTATAATGGAATAATTATATTTCTAAAATTACAAGAATTATAGATCATGGCCATATCCACTAATATGAATGAAATTTTTAGAAATTATTTTCAACATAAGATAAATGAGTTTATCCTTAGAAAAATTAATTATTGGTTTCAATAAAATCAAATCCCTTTTAAAATAATGGGTTAAAAATTATACAATAACAAAAGAATGTTTTGTTAATGTTATTTAATTCCGTTATAATATTTTGAAATTGAATTATTAAAAATATAAACTCTATTTCAAAATAATATAAATTTTTGAAAACTAAACTCTACATGAAAAATTATAATTCTGAATAAATATAACAATAAATTGGGAAAATAAAACACTTAAATTAAAATTGAACTAAAGAACTCTGGTAGCCTACTCATAGAAGAGTGATGTCACTGTATAGAATAGTATAAAGAGTGATTGAAGAAGTTAGGTTTCTGCATAATAATGGTAGTTCATTTTTATAGTATTTTTATGAATCTAATCAACACACCAAAAAAATGCAGTGAAAAATAATTTATTATTTTAAATTTATTTGGTTGAAGAAAAATATAAAATTACGTTGTTTTTTTAATATTCGGTGAATTTTTACAATGATAGAATATATATATATATACATATCTAAACATAAAGATAAATAGGAAAAATTCCCTATATTATTGATAAATCCAAAGAAATAGAACATTTCAGTTTTAAATGAAACCCATTAAATATATATATTTATATTCACTAATGTTTATAGATTTGAATGAATTATTAAAATGATGAATGTAAATTTAAAATGATCCAAAGGAGATCATATTTGATGAAATAAATTATTTCAATTTAATACAGAAACTAAATTACAACTATTAATAAGAAATGTTCATAATGACGATGAACATATAATTATTAAATTGAATACTTGGATTTCAAGATGATTCAGACCCCATAAAAAATATACATACACCTATAAATTGTGATTACAGAAGAAGGAAATTGATTGAACTGTCACACCAGGTTTCCCTATTCACATGTAAATCTCCCACTGTGGATTTATATATTATTTATCCATGTTGAGAAACCCTATTATGTGAATCCACTCTAGCATTCAATCCCCTTTTACATTCGATCCTCAATAGTGTTTGAGCATCTGATACCTCAACTGTGTTTAGATGTTCCTCTTCCATTCTTGATCTATGATTGAGCCTTCAACCATGGTCAAAACCCACTTAGCGGTTCAACCTATCCTCCCATGGTTCATCATGAACCCTAACTAGATTCTCACAAAATGAAACCCACCCTCAAATTAGTTTCCTCCTATATTTACATTATTTTTTCTTTTTATTTATTCATAAAATTCAATTCATATTTTAGTTAAATTGAATTTTAAAAATAAATAACATAATCCATATATGTTTATAATTTCATAAATTTTATAATAAAATATACTACCATTAATTTAAAAATTTAACTATAAATTAATTTTTATGATTCTATGAATTATAAATCATTTTTATGAAATTTTATTAAAATACACCCTTTAAAAAATTCTTAATTTCCAAATATCATCATAATTTTACATATTTCAAATATATTATAATGATATAAATATTCATTTCTATGAATACTCATTTTTTTATTTCAAATATTTATTTCTAAATTATATTACCTTTAATATGAAATAACAAAAAAAAAACAATAATTTATAAAATTATATTAAGTTACACGTTAATATAAATGTTTTATAAAAAAATTTCTAAATTTAATTATAAAAATAAATTTAGGTGTTAATAATTATAAATCAATTTCATAAGAATATAAATTATAGTATTAATGATAAATTAATACGCATAAAAAATTTATGTATAAAAAGAATTTTTTTTTAAATATAATACAATAAATTTTAATTATAGTTTTCTCATTATGGTTTCATTATATATTTATGTAATTTATTATTTATAAATTATTATTAATTAATATCATGTAAAATCTTATCATTTGTTTATCCTGGAATTAATTTAACTTAATTTATATCCAATATTATTATTTTCTGAAGAAAATAGTGTAATTAATTCGTTAAAACACGTATTAGTTTTGTAATGTTTGAAAATAATCATTTTATATAAATTATTTATATAAGCTGAAACAATGATTATAATTTCAGGTAATATATTAAAAAAATTTAAAAAATTAAAAATGATAATAAAATGAAATATTTTTTCAATATTTTATAAATTTAATTCATGAGTTATTAATTGGTTTCAAATTAATATAAAAGTAGTTGAATGTAAAACCGTTTTTTTTCTAAAAACCCATATTAGTGCATTATATATTTATCAAAATAAATAAAATTATTTACTATTTATGAATGGTTTTAATGAAATGGGTAGATAATAAATTAAATAAAATATAATAATATTCATATATAGGATTTTACAATGTATCAAATTTTATTAAATTTATTTTTATGCATAAAATTGCATTTCTGTAAAATTGGTTTTTATGACTTTTGTATGATGATTTTAGAAATAATCTCTACCACTTCTAAGAATTGGTTATTGTAAAATGGATTCCACAATTCAAATTAGAATAATGAAAATTAGGTTTTAATTTCAATCTTATTTTATGTTAAAAATAAATATTAATCATGTTAAAAATCTTGTTTCTACAGTAAAAGAGAAAAGTATTAATGAGGTGTTATTCTAAAAAGAGAAGGGGTAAAATAAACTAAAACCAATTACAACTATTATTAGATGAAAGGATTTATGTCTCAAAACATCCAATCATTTTACTTGATCCATTTTTTATCCACATGAGATTCATACTAACTTTTTTATTTGTGAATATTCTTATGATATGTATTTTATTCATGAATTTTGATATGTACCTTCCAAGAATCCTTATGTTTCTCTTCAAAGGATCACATTGAGAGAATATGTACATGTTCTATATGATCCCTTTTTTTTCGTTATCATAAAAGCAATATAAAAATTTATAAGTGTACTAACTCAATTTAATAAAAATAATTACTATATTTAGATGTTACAATGATGGTATAATATGTTTCTCAATCCTTCAATTACATTATAAAATCCTATTTTTTCTACAAAATACGTGTGGACTACATCCTCCTTGAAGAGACGTGAATCCATTTTCATTTTTTATTTAAATTAATTACACTAAGGATTAATTTAATGAATATATATTTTATTTAAGATATACTTAGTATCTTAAAAATGTGAATTATTTTGTAACTTTCTTTCATTCCATCCATCCAAAATTTGATAAGTCGTATAACTGTACGTACATAATATTATCTCCACCAAGTGATATAAATTATTTTTTATCACTGGTTTATAATAATTATAATATTATTACATATAATGAAAATAATCTGATACATCTAATGTAATTAATATTTCATGGATTATGAAATCAATAAAAATTATAAATGAATGGAACGATCAAAAAATCATTAAGGGAAAATGAACATGTTTTCACCCAAATATGGATTTGGATAAAGAATTATTAATAAAAGTGTTAATGAATGTTATAATGGAATAATATATACATATATATAATGAATCTAATTTTATTATAAATATATAAAAATATATATCTACTATATATTTAAAGCATCTCACTCCCTACATACATGTGGAAATATCTTATATATTAATTTCTCTCCATTAGATTTACGCTACCGTCATTCCGTCAATAACACCCACCCCTCTCATGCATATCCTTCCGCTACACCTTAGGGTTTCAACCAAACAACCATTCATCTACATAAATTACTTGAATCAAGCCAACAAATCATAGGAGATTCCATTCACTGAACTATAAAATTTCAACCTAAAATCAATTTTACACTTCTCCTCCCTACTCGATGATCTACATCATCGACTAAATATCCATTATCATTTTTGACTTACAACTACTGCACCAACTCCCATTATCTATTATCTACTACACAACAAGAACTCAACTTCTTCTATCTCTTTATCATTTTTTTGAATATATAGATTCATCTAAAATGATAAATAAACCTCACTATTGACTCTCCTAAGCCCATTTTGGCTTAACCATTACCCTTATGATGCCTTAATTTCATTCTCAGATCCATGTGTTAGTGTTTCAACATCTTTATTCCTTTTTTAGTCAATAATTTCTGCAATTGTGATCCTTATGTTTCCATCTATTTAAAAAAGTTACAGCTGAACTCCTATTTTCTCTTTGATTCTTACCAGCCATGAAATTTCATACACCTTAAAAAATATCCTTGAACAATATATTCCTTAGTTTATGTTCTTCACTTCTATAAACCATATTTAGTATGTTCATATATTATCTTAAATTATTAGTATTTATATATGGTTATGAATTTTTCTTATGTAATTAATGCACATCTATTTTTCCAATTCATTAATTACAAACTCAAATTAAAATTTATTATTATTATTTACTTACCTATTCATTTCTTTTTGTATTCACACTAAATTTTCACACATATACAATACCATATTTATCGTATTTGTGTGCCCCTTATTTCAATATTTCCCATATACTATCATCCACTTTGACTTCGCCAATCATGATTAGATTCTATTTGTTTTTCTTTCATTATTTGATTCATTTTATTCTAAATGTGATGTTATTAATGATGAATATATTTCATTCCACATTTCATGATCATTAAAAGTTTACCCAATGAGCATAATTGTCTTTTTTGATGCAGGTTGATTTATAACCATCTTCAGTTTTTCAATGCAGTGGAATCAGATATTCATGTTAATTTCTCATCAATGCTATTATTTTTTTTATATTTTCTATTTTAATAAATATATGATTTTGATATTATCAAAAATATCATTAATATTAATAAAAATTCATCTCATAGGGATCGACATTCAGTTTTGTTTCTTATAGATCCAAAAGTGAGAAAATCATTTTATTATTCTCATCAATTTTATATAAGAATTCACTACACCATTTTTCCTATATTATATTGATAAATTTTTATATTAATTATAATTTATATTTATGTATCTTATATTACATACACATGTATGTGGAATTCAATCCCTCAACTATAGGTATTTTTTTCAGTGTAAGTAGATTTCACGTCTGTACTATTGCGCACCACTCCAAGTGTGATTTAAATAAGGAAAATCCATTTTTTCTAAGACGTTTAGGTGTTAATGTTGTAAAAATACCTCAAGGTATTATTATAGTGTTTTTTGGTTGATTTAATTTGTTGATAATGTTGGTTTAATTAGATAATTCTATATTTCTAGCAAGTTTCATTACACATTATGTTTTCAATGATACTAGAAAAAAGAGTGGTTTCCCAAGAGGTTGTACATCCATTTTTGTATACATGGTGGAATTTTCAGATTCTTTTCTAAATATTTTGAATTCAAAATATAAAGGATGAATCAAATATCCAAAATATGGATTTCAATAAATATTTCAAAAAAATATGGAAGTGAAATGAGTTTTGTAATGATTGGTTTTTTGTGAAGGAATTTACTTTCTTGAATGAATTTGGTGTTGTGAATGTTGGGATTCATGATGTTGTGGATCATCTCAAATATGTAATGGACTGACTATAACTCTTTATGATTACATAATGCTCCATGGGTGGGAAATTACCCTAACATTTTTTTCAAATTGGGAACTTTTTTAACGCGATTGAAGAGATTTAAGAAAAGGTGATGATGACGGAGAAATATTATAGTTTTGGAGTAAACACTTATAATTAAGCATATATAACCCTCTTGAAATATAGAAATAATTTTTGATGATCCAAAGGCCCCAAATTCAGAAAGTTGATTAATGAATGATGTTCTTATCAAAAAATTATTTGAAAAAGGATTCTCTTGAATACAAAGTAATCCTACTGAACATTGTAAGCATAATAAAAATATTTATGTTTACAAAGGATATAAAAATTCAACTGAAATGTGTGAGTTTCTTGAAGGCAATATGAGATTTGTAATTTTTTTGGGCTTTGAAAAAATAATTTTCTTCATGATGACTAGTAGAGGCGCATGAAAGAGGTGAGATTTGGTAATGTTATTGGGTTTGTGAAGGAATTATATACATGTGAATAATTTTTTTGTTTCGTGAATGTTTTTGGAGATTCACAAAAGTATTGAGAATCTAAAATGTGATGAAAATTTATTTCCTAAAAAACATATGGTAATGTTATATTCATCAAGTGGATTAAAGTATAACATCAACAGTGGTTCCACCTACAAATAAGGTTGTATTAATTATTCTAATTAAGGAATCTCAAAATCCATAAAATATGTGATAATCCTTTCCAGAGTAGAGATAAAAGGGTGAGCAAAAAGGCGATCCTTTATACTAGAGGTTATCAATAGAGGAAATGATTGAGGGATTGACACTTAGGATGGAATGAGTTATCCGTAATCATTTTAATGGTAGTTAACCATTCCATAGAGGTTATATATCCAAAACCATGTTTTTATTATGAGCATTAGTGGATTTGGAGTATCTATACATTACTATTGTAGGATCCTTGAATGTATCCCAATTCATTTTAGACAAGTAAAAATATATGTTAAACTTTTCTGGCATTTTGGATTAACATCCACTTCCTCAACATCAGAAAAATAAGATATTAATAAGATCATCATAACCATGTAAGAGAAAATAATGGGATCCTTATAATAAATAAGTCAAGATCCAATGGGGTAGGAAATTTTTTAAAAATAATATACTTACCATTATTCACCCCACTATCATACAATCTAATCTACATTTGGGAATAACTATTTCTATTTGATAGTGATAATCTTTTTTCCAAATTTATTTGCTCTGATAATGTTTTCTCTAATATTGGACTTCAAGATTAAGAGAACTCTTATCTCTGTGTTCCATGGAAAATGGTAGAACATAAAAAAATTAGTAGAAGTCTTGTGTTCTTCTAGACATTAAACGTGTGTATGGATGAGTGTGATTTAGTTAATGGAAACAAAAAATGAATAGAAGTATGGTTTTTATTAATCATAAAATGAAAATAGTTAATCATTTATTGATGTTGAATTAGAAAGTGAAAAATTTGATATTCTATGTGGGGCATGAACTATTGATGATGAAAAAATTACAAAAATAAAAAATGTGGAATTTTTCCACAAAATAGAGGAATTGGATCATAAATTGTATGAAGAAAATAAATATAAATATATGTGGATAAATGTACTGAAAATTTAATTCAAAAAGTTATAAGGTTTAAATAATGTACTTGTTGAAGTTTTTATATTAATAAGGGAGAATAGTGACTCTCAAGATAATGAATTGTATTATATTACTATAGAGATAAGAAAAACTAAAATCAAATGAAAAGGCATAAAACCTGAACTCAAAATAAATTCAGAATTTGGAAACCAGAGATGATAATCATAATACACACCAAATAGAAATGTGATATGAGAATCAAAATATGTAACAATATAATGGGTGTTTCGAATACTTTATTACTAAGATGAATTTAAAAAATAAAAGAGAAAAATGGCATGTTGGATAAGGTCATAGGAAAATTGTAATATGATCTAAGTAGAGGGAAGAATCTCATGAGAGAATATAATTATCAACTTGAATCAAGGGATATGAAGAACAAATAATTGGAAGAAGATCTAGAATTAGTCAAGAATGAAATTGAGAAATATAATTCAATAGGAAAACCAAATTTTACGGATGTGATGCATTTATTATTTGACTATAATTGATAAGGTAATAATGAATTAAAATGAAAATAAGAAATTTTAATGGAATACTACAAAATTATTTCCTGATCACAAATACCATCCCTTATGGGAAAAATTGGCATTATATTTGATGAACCCTCTCCCACAAAAGATAGTTGGAGAGCTGTGAACAACTTCAAAAAGATGAAAAATCTTGTAGGCACTGAAGATATATTTAAAACTATTTTACGGTAATTAATGACAACAAGTGTAAATTTTGTAGGATAGATGGTCATAAAACATGTTTATTATAGATTATTTGAAATATATTTCATTCATTGAAAATATTAATACATATAAATATGTGAATAAGCACAATTGTCTTTTTAAATATGACAAAAGAGTCTATTAAAAGAAATTAGTCAAGATATTATACTATTATGGAAGACTGGGACACACCTTGGGTATGTTCCATGAAATATATAAGCTCAATGTTAGAATAATATCCCCAATGGTATCAACATGTCAACTGAGAAATGATGAATCATGGTTTGTTTTTATTGATAGATGTTTTATATGTAATAATCATGGGAATCTGGAAAGATATTGCACATGTATGGATTTTTATAAGGAAAATAAACCTAAATAAAGATCCTTAACTCATGTGGTGTATAATGAAATGAATATACATAAATACAACATAATTTTTTGGAAAAAGTTTTAAATCATAGAGGTTAACAATAGGATATCTGTGGAAAGAATATCATTCACCTCCTCTATTACAGTCTTGAAATATTTCTTGGAAATAAAATTTATGCATACATGTTTTAGGGTGTGGGAAAATCATTTTAATTTTTATAATGTAACCATGAAAATGACCATGGTCATCTCACTTGAGAAACATCATAATCTATTCCATCACTTAATCTAATTCACCTAATATAACCCTTTTTGGGTTTTTATTATGTATTGAAACAATGTTATTTCGTTCTAAAATATTAATGAGATAAAATAAAATAACACTTTAAAAAATTTCAGATGCAACACATAATGAGGGTCAAAAATAAATGTCTTGGTCCAATGGTTGGTCACATCAGTTCATTCATTATAGAATTATTATTGAAATTCAATTTGATATTTTATTGAAGAATCCTTGTAATCAAATTACTTTTACTTATTAACTATATGATTTTATAATGGCTTCAGAACAACAATCCTCACATCATCATATTTTCTAATAGGTAACACCTCCACCCATAATGCAATTCCTAAAAGACATAGCTCCACCACATGCCATTTAATCCCTTTAAGAAACCCCAACACACCATGTGATGATTTTTACCCTAGGAAGGGAGGGAAAATAATGAATAAAACAAAAGTAATGGGATTGAAAATAATTTAGCAGTGGAAGACCACTACATCCTTGAAATACTCTTGAATCTTCCACCAGTTGATTTAAGGAATGCTGAATAGAAAAAAAATTAAAAAAAAATACGATGAAACCTCCCTCGAGGAAAAGCATCAGGTTAGTTACGTTCCATTGTAATGTTAAAAGAGATAATAAAAGAAATATGATAGATAGAGATAATGATATTAGGACTGGAAAATAAATAGGCATGGAATAAGAAATAAGAAACAATTTATTAAAAAAATGAATGCATTATATTAGAAACTAGTAAAAAAATTAAATGAACAGAAAAAAATTCATAAAGCATGAGACATCATTCAAATACCCCATATCCAATCGATTTAGTATTTAATACACCTATATCCTCTTATTTATGGTATTTTAAGGGGATTCCGGGAAATATAATCGTCCACTACTGGGTTTTGAGACATAATGGGTTGTCAACGGTTGAAAATGTGTCTCTAGATTTTTACATCAAAACATCACACAATGTATCACCTATATTTCACCAAATCAGAGATATATTTCTCCAATAATGTTGTTCTAAAATAAATTACACATTTTACAACAAAATTTTAGCTCTATCATCCATAGGTATTAGATGTTATCTCTAATCAACATTGAATATTTATTATGGATATGTATAATATTTTAATTTAAAAAATTCAATTTATCATGAATTTATAGCCCTAATTTTGTAATAATCATGTTTCTACATAGTTATTAATGTTTTTATCAACATTGTGAGATTACCATATTTTAATTCTAGCTTCATTTGGTCATCAATTTATGATATATATAGGATAATTTTAAAAAATATCCAGATATATGCATAGATTTTTTGTCTTGAAGTGTGAGTTTATTTAGGGCCTCTGGATTTACGATTCATATCATGGTCTAAAAAATTCCAATAATACCATGGTATATGTAAACATAAAAAATTTTAATATTCCTAACTTAAATCAGTATATAAAACTATGGAAAAAATAATTGAATAAATAAAAATATTTTAATCCTAAATTTATGACATCTTTCAAATTAATCATATAGGATTTTAAAACCATAAAATGAGACAATTTTCATTAATAATTCACAATTGTGGGTTTAAAAAATTGAAATATATTTACAAATATTTCTGAAATTTTTTTATGTTATTAATAAAATAAATAAACCATGCCTATCATCAAGCATAAAATCTCAAAATTAAAATTCAAAGGGCACTAATGCTATCATTATTCGACATTCATTGAATTGAAATAAAACAATAATCAATTTTAATTATAATTTCCAAATATCTAATAAACATTCATCTCAATTTTCTATTTTTAAACGAAATCATAAATTCATGTATTTAAATTTTACCCTTTTAAAAATAAGGTAACTTCTCCTTTCATTCATTTAAGCTCCTAAATTAATTACTATCAAACATGAAAAATCATCATATACCAATTTTGGAATCTTTTTTATCATCACTCATGTTACAATTGTATTATAGTTATGATCATATAATGAGAATATGGATCTTATCAAAAGGCCTATAAAGAAATGAACTTATCCACTTTATAAAGAAAAAATAACATTAAATCCCAATGAATTTTTAATAAACGTTCAAATAAATATTAGAATAAAATTTTGTAGGATTTGATTGTTTAAAAAATAATGCTCAATTGGTAGGTTTATCTTTTAAGTAAATTTCTTGATATCAAATTTAATATTTTAATGTAATTTTCCCCTTAAATGATGAAATTCCCACTTCCCTACAACTCAATGTAAATGATATTACCAAATTAAGTATAATGATTTATTTTTTGTACCCATTTTTTTTACTTTTATTCTTTTTTCCTTTTTAAAGATCATTTACACTCAATTTTTCTATTTTTTAGAATGTTATTATTAGAATAAATATTAAATCCTCCACCTAACTATATATTAAAAAAATCATAGATATTGTAATTAAAATTTATGGTTTTTCCAATTCACAGTCTAATTGTTTCATTTCTTTCTATTTTTTTTCATTTTCCTTTTTTTTGAATCCAAAAGGAAAATAATGAATTATCTTGAATTAATCTTCAACCAAAACATATTCCAACAAAATAACCCCAAAATTGTTTCCATACATTGTAAATAATCCATTCCACCATGATTCCCTTTACCCCCACAATTCAAATTTAAAATATCCATAAAATACAAAATGTATTATATGAATGGATAAAAATTGCATGAAAAATGGTTCATCCTTATAATAGTAACTCATGGTACCTATGGGATAAATAAATATTTATGTAAATGTTTTATATTATCGATCAGTGGTTTATTAAAAGATGACTCAATAATTTAAAATGTGTTATTTCACAGTCCTATCTTTGAAAGGTTCAAATGCATGTTTTGGTTCGTGACATGTCCCAATATCACCCATGAAAATTCTCAAGATAATATAATAATGAATTGGTTTAGAAATCCTCTTTGAACTATAAACACTATTATAAAAATTCACTCAAGTAATGATTAATAATAAGAAATCAACTCACATGAATTTCATAAATTAAAATCATGATAAATGATACAGAAATTTTATTTACATGAATCAATTAATTCCTGTAAATTATGAGTCATATTTTCAATATCCATGTTTCATTTTAATAATCATATTCTATATTTTACTCATTCAAACCAATTAATGTTAAAATATAAAACCTATAATCACATGATTCAAATGAAAATCGTGATAATTAAATAAATAAAGTAAATAATAATTTTAATTAGGGGCATGTAATTTTATAGTTTTTTTTCTCAATTCATATTAAAAAAAAAAATTTGGTAATTTAAATGATAAAAATTGAAATCCCTTTTCAAATGAATCTTAGTATTATTTCATACTTTTCTCTTTTGGGATTATATACATCATCATCAATATAAAAAATAAAATTACTCAATTATTCTTAAAGATCATTTCATTTATGCTCATGAATTTAAGCGGGATTGGGCTGCATGCTGGAAAAATTCAAAAAATTAAATTCAAATTAAAATTCATTTAAATAATTTATAGATAAATATTGGTATGGTCCCCCCACGTGGGGTTTAAATTTTAACTATCTCCAGAAGAAAAGTTCCAACTATTATCCAATGTATAATTTTGTTTTAGTCTTCTTGGATTTGAACCACTATATGTGGCTTTTCATAGTTTCAATTTTATTTATATTGTATTGGATAATTCTATGTTCAGAGTAGACCAGATCCTTCTTCTTCACAATTAGGTATATCTTTTAAGGTGGGGGTATTTTGAGTTATGTAACCTCTTAATCCTTTGTTTTTATATGTGAAATTTCTTTTTTTACAATCAAATGGATTCTCTGAATGTGTCGTACAAAAAAGAATACCAAATGGAGATTCAAATTTTAAAATGGAATAATTAATTTCAAAATATACCACCTAAATTTCAAAATAGTTTATCTCTTCTTCTTTTGGTAGAGACACTAGGATTTCTTATTGTAATCACTTTATTAAACATTTAATGTATTCTAGGAGCTCCAGGTGTTCCTTAACTGGTGGAATTGTTTTCCTCATCATACAATATTGCACAATAAGAGTCATCCAATTCTAAAAATTCAAAACAATTTTATGTGATACATATATTAGAATCAATAAATTTAAATGAATCTAATTTAAATAATTAATAATGTCTCTAATCTGGTTTTACATGAGTGTATCCTATGGTGGAAAGAATGTTATTATGTTTACTTTAGGTTTATGGGGGAAGGTAGTTGGGATCCTTTAATGTTTCATCGAATTCCATAATATCGGTATCTCATTCATCTATATCTAAGGGGATATGCAATGGTGGTGGCTCTTATACATTCTAAGGAATGAGGATATCATGTTACATTTTAATTTCTTCCCATCTCTTCCAAAATTTATCCAAATTCACATGATCTCCCTTTTGTAAATTAACCTGAAATGGCCTTTCATGTATCTCCTCCAACAATGGTTCAGAGAGGTGGAATGAATATTCTACTACATTCACATATACCTCCACATGTTATTCAATTTCAAAGATTAGTGGAGAAATTTTTTCCACTACTACCTTGGTTTCATTCCGATTCTTATAATTAGGTTACACCATTAATGCGTGAACATATTGAAACTATCTTTTGGATTTTCATTTTAGTTGTTTTATACCATATCCATGTTATTAAATATAATATCTATAAAAATATTATTATTATTAAAAATTTTTTATAGTTGTGAGAAATCATCCTATGTATAAAAATTATAATTTTAATACATCATGTGAATTTTTTTTATAATAAAACTAAAATAAATTAAAGATAAATGTAATAAAATATTTAATTTAGAAACACTAATCAAAACAACTATATTGCTCCATTATAATGACATTAGTTTTTATGAACATATATTTTAGGGTGTGGAAGAAGAAATTTTATTTTCCTAATACAACATAGAATATGACAAGGGTCATCTCACTTTAGGAATGTCAATGTCGGTTCAATAAAATAATCTAATTCATATATTCAAACACTTTCGGGTTGTTTTATTATCTATTGAAAAAAATGATTTTATGTTTTGAAAAAAAATTAAATGAAGTAAAATAACACTATCTTAGCTAGAATATGAAACACATTAGGAGGTTTATAACGAAAGGTCTATGTATTAAGTTTGGTCACTTGGGTTATTTCATTATTATATTATTATTTAAATTGAATTTGATAATTCATTAACGTAACATTATTAAAAAATTACATTCCTTGTTCTTATTTTATTTTTTATTTTTAAATACCTTTGGTACTCCAAATATCACCTCCTACAATAATCAAATTAGATAACACATCTATTAATAATGTAATTCCCAAAAAACCGGCTCCACCATATGTCATTTTATCTCTTCAAGACAATCCAACTCCACTTTATTTAGAGACTAACAACGTTAATTGAGAACAAAATAATGAATCGAATAAAAGGAATGTAATTGGAAATACTGTCATGTTGGATGACTTCCACAACCATGAAATATGCTCACATCCACCGCAAATAGATTTAAAACATGTTGAATTGAAGAAAAATAATAAATAATGTTTTGAAACATCCCCCATGGCCATTCCTGGGGTTAGTCACTTTTCATTATAAAGTGAAATTATATAATGAGGGAATGATGGAAGAGGAACATAATTATATTAGGTATGGAAGAGAAATCATAATTGAATATAAAAAATGGAAATCATTAATAAAAAAATGCATGTGTTACATGGGAAAATAAAAAAATAATAAGAAATGAAAAGAGAAATCTTAAAGCAGTTATCATCTTCCAATACATCCCTATACAATATTTTTCCTATTGAATCCATCCATATACTCTTATTTATAGGATTTTAAGAGGATTTGGGGTGTCATAATTTTCATAAAATGGGTTTACGGACATAATGGTTTGTCAAGAGTTGAAAATTTGGCTTCAGAATTTTCTTCAAAGTTGTGTTCATGGTATCCCCACATTTTCACCAAATCAGGGAACATTGTTTTATATAAATTTGTTCTATAATATAATTCTCCTTTTTAGACTTAATTGTTTCTCTATACAATAAATTTAGATGATGTCATAGATAATCTAATCTGAGAATTAATTCGGCCATGAAGAATCATTGAATATTAGATATCTGAATTATCATTTATTAATGTCCTTGATTACAGTAGAATAATATGGGGAAATTGTTTATAATTTTTTTAGGATTTTATCTTTATCATTCCTACCTTCACGAGCCATTTGTTCATCCATATAAAATATATTTTATCATATTAAAAACACATCTAAATCTATGAATTGATTTTGGTGTCAGAATTGTGAGATTATTTTGGATGTCCTAATCATTGGTTCCGCTATTAGAACATAAAAATGAAATGAATCCCAAGATGTATTTAATCCTAAAAAATAAATTTCAAAAATTAATAATGTTTAAAAACAATTATAGCCAAAATAATTAAATTAAATAAAATAATAAAATCCCCAAATATTCCATCTTACCAATTAAATCCAAAAGAAACTAAAATCATAAAATGTGACAATTAAAATTAAATTATCACTTTTTGGGGATTCAAACCACTGAATTATATTTAAAAATAGTCATTAAAATTGAGTTCCTATAACATCAAAATACTATGATGAAATGGGAGTAGATATTCTAACTGTGGTTCATTCAATAAGTAGAGAAGTGAAGTAAAGACAAATATCCCTCAAAAGGGGGATTATTCAAGATCAGCTGAGCAGTGCAAAATATCATACATAGAGAAAGAGTCGTGATAAGTGGAACATTTCTTGAGTGTCTAGAAATGAAATTTAGACTAGTGGTTTTATATATAATATTATAAAAAATTTCAAGCCTAATGAATCTTTATATTTGATGATAACATAGCATGTCACTACACACTGTCTATTCATATAGGTAAAATAGGGATGTTATCTGGGAAAAGGAATAAGTACATAAATAGTATAGTTCTTTTCATGAATGTATCAAATGTTTGACCCATTATGATATTTAGTATTCTAGTGGAACCCCACTTACTATGTGTTAAATGACTATAATATTTATTGGATTCACTTTGAGACAATAGGGAGATGAAACTGATGGGATGTGATTGTGCTGAATGGGAATGAGAACATATATTAAATAGAAATACATGTAATGTGAAAAATATAAACTCATAAAAATCACATATGGTAAATTATATTATGTTGTTTCTGATGTAAAATTGAAGAGACTTCAAATAAATACAAGATTAATAATTTTTTTCCATGACTCATTGAATACTCAACCATTTTTTCATTATTTAGTTCAAGGGTTAATTGTCCACTAATAGCATTATCACCACAGGACAAGTAGAAATATTACTGTATTTCATGAATATCTACTTTTTAATAAATACAAATATGGTATTATTTGACTATAATAATTATACCAAGAATTTAGGATAGAATATTGATAATGACTCAACATGAGTCTAGGAAATGTAGTTAAGATCAATGATGTGACATTATTACAGAATGGACATAATATTTGAAAATAGAGTGAATAGTTATTGGATGACATCGAAGATGAGGTTAGAATCATAGGGGGAGTAAAAGTGGAAAATTCTAATTCAAAATAAAAAACGGATGATAAGAAGGGGGAATTCAAATCTATATATTCATGGATGTCAAAGAGTCAAGAAGAAATTGATATGAAAACATTATTGGTGATCTGGCATCGCCAGTTCAAACTTTAAAATTAATGTATTTATATAATATTTTTTATATAGAGGGTATATGGTAAATATCATAAGGAATCAGCTGGAGATGAAAACTAGCTTCAGTATATGAATGAATTTCTTAACCAAATTGAATGAATCATAACGTGGAAATTATTTCAAGTCCATCATATAAAAACATCCTTGGGACCAACTAGGTATTTTAAAATAGGATAAATTAAGTTCTCACAATGATTAGAAACAAATAGTAATTAGGGTGAAAATGATACACCCAGATAGATGGTATTTATATTGATGAGAAATTTTCACCTTTTTAAAGCCTAGATACAATCAATTTTTTCTTTTCAATAGCCGTGAAATTAAAGATCAATGTCTTCCAGATGGATGTCGAGTTAGTGTTTTTTAACATGGTTTTTGTAGAAGAATTTTATATTTAAAATGAAGATGTTTTTATCATTAATGAAAATGAAAATAAATTTATTTATAATAAGAAGATGTGATATGGTTTGAACCAAGAACCTTTATTTTGGTATTCAAGACAAGATAATTTTTTGAAGAAGCTCCATTTTTATTGTGGTGGAGTTGATTAAAATTTTTATGACAACAATAATGGAAATAAAAGGATTTTGTGTCTGGTTTATGTCGACAACATAATATTTAGTAGATCAGAAGATCTGCAATACAAAAAATTTATCCGAATTCATGAGATATGAATTTGAAATTTCACAGAATGGTGACCTGTCATTTTTCATTGGATTACATGTGACACATTGAAATAATGGGAAATTCATTTATCGATATAAATA
This sequence comes from Viscum album, assembly GCA_963277665.1. Taxonomy (NCBI): domain Eukaryota; kingdom Viridiplantae; phylum Streptophyta; class Magnoliopsida; order Santalales; family Viscaceae; genus Viscum; species Viscum album. The sequence goes on from OY728139.1 coordinate 1,179,757,717, forward strand.
TTACAATAAGTTATTGATTAGATTTTTATTATATAATTCTAAGGTTTTTATGACTATTGTGGCTACCTGGATGAGATATTCACAGGATGATGATGAGAATATACTGAATGTCATATAATACCTAAAAATAATTGTAAATATATTATACTTGATATGGGAAAGGCCTTTATTTTTTTTCTACATTCCAAGTAATAATATATCAATGTAATCCCAATGATACCTAGTTTCCTGCAGTAAACTATAATTAAAAGGTATATCAAGGGGATATTGGACATTGGTTTATTTTACGATGAAAAATACCAAATGGAGTAATTGGGCTATATAGATACAGATTGAGCTGGTTTTAAAGATAATAAAAATCAATGTCAGGTGCTGAATTCTATCATGTTGGATTATATATATCTTGTCTAACAATGAAACCACATTTTATTTGATAACCCACCATAGAAGATGAATATATTTTGACCACTCAAGCATGCACACATGTATTATAGATGAAGTAGAAGATTGATGATATGGGAGTTCTAGAGAAGTCACCGATCCAAATCCATTGTGATAATTCATGTACTATAAATCATATGAAAATCCATTCTATCAGTCGAAAAAATAATATTGAAATAATGTTACATTTTATCAGGGATAAAGGGGAGCAAGAGATTGTCAGGTTGGAGTACGTGACTACAGTATAATGGTTTTTAGACATTTTGAACAAGCCTTTACCCAAAAATGCAGTTAAACATCAATGAATAGCACTTAGAGTTCATTAAACTCTATGAAAATGAGTGTTATTTTTAATGTGGGACTTCCTCACCCTAAGGTATGGTGTGTTTTCCATAATGTTCTTACATGTTCTCTTTACCCTATGGTAGATCAGAAAGGAAGGACATTCATGTTTTTTTGATAAAGGTGGAGTTGTTGTTCATCTAAAAGGGGGAAAAATTTCTTTATCAAAACAAGCAGAGAAGCATATTTGGGGATCAAATCAGAAGGGGGAGTTAAAAATATTAATATTATAAAGGTGATAAATCAATGGTTACATGTCATGAAATATGTCGGTTTTATTAGATCATATTAATGTTTTTGGAATGAATTGATTCATTGATGAAATTTTCAAGATATGATTGTTTATCATGATGATGATGGATAATGTGGTTGTAAATTGTGGGTAGAGAAAACCAGTGATCTCTATTTGAATTCCATGAACTTTTTTTTGGAATAATTTGTAAGTTTCTTACATGAGGTGTCAAAATGTGAAGTGTTTTCAACCAACCAATTGGTAGATATTATTGGAAAAAATCCGTTAAGGTATCATTACAGTGTTTTGGGATTATTGTGTTCGTAGAAAGAGAATTTCGACACAAACCATTGTGGAGTACTAACATATTTTTTTACAATTTATATTTACATTATTCGTGAAAAAGTAATATATACCCAATAATCATTATAAAAATATGCATATACAAGGTGTCTTCATTTCCTGTGGTTGCTAGGTTTTTGGTGTCCACAATTTGAAGGATGGATTAAGCATTGTGAACATTGGATTTATGAAAAATTAATAAAAATATATAAATGTCATGTGTTTTCATAAGATTAGAACATCATGATATAATGGTTCATTTCAATTTCATTAAATGACATGAAGGATGGGTTTAAAGAAGGTGTAGTGCATTGAAAAGATGTGATATAAAGATGTTAACTCTTGACGACTATTAAAAGATTCATGAATGGAAAATTTCCCTAGTACATAATGTAAATAAGTAGATTCATGAATGATATTGGAGAGATTCAAGAAATGTTGATGATGGGGATTGAAGAATCTTGAAATGGAGGAAAAAAACTTGACATAGGCCTCTACCCCCAATAAAAATGACCAAAACTAAACAATTAGTCCAATGCCAAAATTTTTGAAGTTGATTTGCGATGGTTATTCATGAGAAAAAGATCATGAAGAAAGGATGTTCATGAGGGCTATTAATTCGAACAAAAATTAGTAAGAATCAAGGATGTTATGAAATTTGAAAATTCTATAAATATCTGACTGAATTGTGTGAGTTTCGCGAAGGCTATGTGAGCATCATGAATGTTATTATTATTCACAAAAAAAGATTCTTTATAAAATATATTTTATATTTATTAATTATTTGAAAATAATGAATGTTTTGAGGTTAGTGAAGGATGGACATATCTATGGAGAATAGTGTAGTTTTTTATTGTTGTGTGAGCTTCACGAAGGCAGTGAGCATCATAAAAGTGATGAAAATAGATTACAAGGTAAAACTATTTAAAATTTATATTCATCAAGTGGATGAAAGTAAAATATAAATATATCATATATCTAAAATGGATGATGAATTCATTATTTCTAATGAATGTACCTATATGTATATAATCTATGTGTGAATCCTTTTTATAGAAGTGAGATAAAGTAGAGGAAGAATGAGATCCATTCTACTGGAATTGGGTCATAGAAGGAATGATTGAGGGAGTTACCCATGGAGAGTAGTGAGCTATACATAATAATTTTAAAGGCAGTGATCATTGTATTAGAAGAAAACTATTTCAAACCAAATTTTCTTAGTTATTTATAGTGTATTTCTTACATCACTATATTTCTAATGTATCTTATAGGATATATCCTTGTCAGGGATTAGTAAGTAAAAATATATACATCCATGTTCTTTCTATCTTACTATACATTAAAAGCATCATATTCATATAGATATGGAATAACAAATATAATCACAAATGTATAGGATAAAATAGTTTTCCATTAAAATTAAAATGTCAATATCAAGTGGGGAATGAAGAACCTTTAGAGGAATATGTATACCATGATTCACCCCCTATATGGGTATCTAAAACCCTATGGGTCCTAATTTTTATTATATTTGTTTTATATTTCACAACAATCCAAATATTATTTTCCCTTTTTTTTATAATATAATTATTATTAGAATTTTTATTTTCAATGTCATAAGATTCATAAGTTAATTGTTTTCACTGTCTAAAAGAGTTTCTATAAACTTTAACTAAATTATTAATTTTAATTTTTTTACAGAATTTTTTTTATTAATTTTTAAAAATCACACATATTATCTAATAAATAAAACTGATGTACTAGTAAGAATATTACCACGTGACTCTTTTATCTACTAAATATCTAAAAATTTAAATATCTAAATTGTGTTACATTCTGTTGATTTCTATTTGAGTGTTTTTCTGATTTATTTTCAATTTACTGGTTTTTATGGGGTTTTAAGACTTTATCTAGGATTTTAATGGTTTCTAGTTAAGGTTGATTTATTTTAAATTAATTATTAGAATACCATTATGAAATATTTATTCCATGAACACATTTCTTTTTGTGAATATGATTTATATTACATGTTTATGTGTTACGTTTTATTGATTTTAATTTGTGTTTCACTTAACATTTTTATATTATTTTGTTTTCAGTTTTAAATATCAATTTACTTAATTTTATCTACTATGTTTTATATTATATAATACTATTTTTTATATATCACTAATGTTATTATATAATGTTCTCTCATATAGTTCATGATAAAATTAATGGATAAAGATATTTTCCATATATGTACATTGTGGTTTAGTATAAAATTTATTTTTATATTCTCAGACCATTTTAATAAATAAATAATAATTGTAAATTTATTTGGTAACCAATATTAAATTTATATTCTATTACAAATTTATATATGACAGAAGTTCAATCATTTTTTGTATGAATCCAAATCCGCGAAGGTCTTTGATTGTCTATTTTGAACTGTTTCAATATGCATTCCATTATAAAGATACCATTTTAATATTCAATTAATTTCATTATATTATAAATTTTTATTTATTCTTATTACCAGAATAAAATCTCATTTTTCACCAAATATAACAATTTACATTAATATTATAAGATTATTTATATTTTTCAATAACTTGTTTATTGTAGTTATCACTAGGAATTGATGAGCATTAGTGAATTTACTAGGAGAATATTTTCCCATTTTCAAGGCCCTGAATCAAACAAATAACACTATTATGGTATTCCTATATTTCAATATTCTATTAGTTATAATGATTATTTCTTAAAAAAATTTAATTTTCCATAAAAAGTTATTATTTCTTTTATTAATATTATTATTATGGTTATTGATTTTTTGTTTTCATCCAAATCATTAGTTTTCATTTATGACATCTATGGACCATAGTCATCCATATAATTTCAAAGAATAACTAAATATCTTCAGATATCATACATCATAATCAAGAAAATATATTTACCATTTTTTAATTTTGATGATGAACATAAAGTTAAGGTTATATACAAAATTTTAAGGCTCAGTTTCACATCATTGACATAATTTTTTTTGTAAAATATTTTGTTGTTATGATTTTACAAAATAATATTATCTGTAAAATGTTAGATATATAAATAATTTGAATTATTTCATTTAATAAATTTTATTTAATTTTTATATAAATGTACAGAAAAAACATCTCATAAATTAGAAAAGATGTTATTAGTCTTATTTTTTCTTTTTTAGTATTCATTAACATCCTAATATATTTCCAGATTTTATATTTTGTAGATATGATCACAGTACCATCTAAAAATCATTATAGCATTTTAATTTATTTATTTTCAAATAGTGTAACAGGATACCTAGAAGTTTAATGGACATATTCAATTTAGTGATGTCTAATTTACTAAATTTGGTGAGAAACCACACATTTTCATGTTGTTTATTGTACACAGTTGAAAACCATAGTTGTAAAATGATTATTAATGATTCTTTTCTATTTGAACATTTAAATACCTTACATATATATAACCAAGATGTTATTTTATTTTTTTCCACTAAAAAACTTTTATTATTAGTTTGAATTAATAACGCTCTATTTAATTTCAATTATTGTACTACAAGTTATTGAAAGTTAATTGAATAAAACATTAAATGCTCCATTATTTTAATTTCATTACTTATTAGTAAATTGTTAACTGGTAATATTTTAATGTTCATTGACAAATTTTAGTACAAAATAATTTAACAGACTACTAAACAAGATTATTTTCAAATTAAACCCCTACTTATGCATTTTAAGTCTATATTCAACATCATTGACATAATTTACTACTATAACTATTTTTTATTTTCAATTTATAAAATTAAAATAACTATATGATATTAAATATATAATTTTTTAAAATGTACCATGGATATATATTGCATAATTTTTAAATACTTTTTTAGGAAAAATTGTTCATTAATTAGAAATAAAAATATGTTGTGTAATTATATTGTTTACTTTTTTGGTATTCATTACTATTCCACTATATTTAAAAATTATATATATTTTATGTCTATTGAAAGTGGTATATAATTGTCATTATAGTATTTTTATTCAATCATTTTTAGTCTAGTATAAGGCTACATAATGATTAATATAATTGTTCAATTTAATGTCTACAACATTATTAAAGATGGAAAAAATGAACACATTTTCAAGATGTTTACTATATTCCCCGTAACAAATATGTTGTAATATGATTCATTATGCATAAGAAATCCTCTCTTATTACATGATTCTTACTGCTTCCTCCAAATATAATTCTAGTCTTGTACATCTATTGATGATATTTTCATAATAGTTTTGACATAATTTACACTCATGTGGTGTTCTATTTTTACTACTAAATGAACCAGAGTTGGTGATTTATTTAGTATTTTTCTAGGATAGTGTGTTTTGATAGTGATGTAATACCTTTTTTAGATCTTTCATTCATAAAATTAGTCACTTTTAGAAAATATATATGTTTCTATAGAGAATGATTTTCAAGACGAGAACACCACAAAACACCGAGTTACCCATTATTTCAAATACATGGATTTGAAACACCAATGGGTTTATTTTTTTTAGTCCCACATGATCCAAAAAGATGGGGGAATAGTCATGTAATTTATAGACTCTATGGGTGGGATGTACAAAGAACAACAACTTTAGGGAAATCTTGTATACATGTTCAATACCCAAATATTCCAGGGAGGCCTCTTAGATTCCATGGTGTATGTTATCATTCCTACATTCAATTCCTCTATAACATAAACTTATTTGATTTTAGGTGGGTGTGAAAATTCATGTTGCTATTTGTTTTTCATATATTGAAAACAAAATGAATATTTTTATCTTAAATTAATGTCATATATTAATACTTATTATAACACTTATCTATTTTAATGAGAAATATAGAAACAATGGAGCACATATCTTATGTGATACCTGTTTTAAGAGAAAATTGAAATGTTCCTTCAAATTGATACCTATCCATTGGTATGAATTAGTTATAATTGGATTGTTTTGATTGGATAATGTTTCCTAGATATAGTATGATAGAATGTTGGTTCACCATGGAATGATATTTTTAGTAATTCAATATATTTTCATGGCCTAGACATTTTAATCAGATCAAATAAAGTGTGGGAGTCCTTAAAGAGAAGGTAATTATGTACGAGTTTCTTTTAGGTCATCCAAAAGTGATTAAAATAGAACAATTATAATTTCAATTCTCATTTTTCCATGTTCATCGTTTCCTATATTAAATTTATTAAGATTTAGTTTTTAATTTTCTACAACACACAATGTTTGTCTTATAAAATGCAAGTATTGTAGAAACTTCTATTATTTATTATTATTAATTTAAGAAGTATATTATGTTTTATATCTCTAACATGGTGTTTTTTGGTACATTCAATATTTAATGATATGGAAAATATCAAGATATGATGATTATTATATTGTAGCATGATCTCATGATTTCCATTCTTTGTTCTACAAATTTTTTTAATTTATTAGTTATATATTATTTTTGACATTGGAAAAAAAATAATTTAATTATTATAAATATTTGTAAATATATAATTAATAATTATATGAAATATTTTTTATTATGATTTGAATTATTTATGTTCTAGTAATTTGATCATATTTTTTAGGTTTTGAATTTTTTTATTGAAGATGATGTTAAATATTTCCGTAAATATTGACCATTTAGTAGCATTATTACTCAATAGATTGGCATAGAGAAATATCCCACAATCTCTAATAGAGTTTTTGTGTGGAATGCTAAAATAAATAGTAGCAAGGGAATTTGGGAGGTAACCACTAAGCGATGAGAATGGGTGAAAAAAATGAATAAATTGTTTTTGGAATTAATGGTATTTATCCTTCATAAAAGTTGATTGGGTGGAGTCACACGTCAATTTGGAGAAATTCACCATAATGGAAGAGGGTAGTAGTGGTTTATTTTGGATAAGTTAGTCTTTTTTAACATTGTTCAACCAATGGAATTGGGATTAATTTTTTTATAATGATAATAATTCGAAATATCCATTTAAATCATTTTTTCATTAATGTAATTTAATTATCTATCATCCATCTCAAATATAATTTTTTATGCCCTATATATTAATTAGTTGTTTTATACAATATTATATATAAATTATTTACAAACTTTTATTACATTATTATGTATAACTTTTTTGTGGATTAAATATGATCAATATTAATATGAATTGTATATTTCAGAAAATATGATTATTTATTGAAAATAACCACTCATGTATAGCATTGTGGAAACAAATAGGGGAATTACTAGTTTATTATAAAGGATATTTCATGGAATAGAAAGCTAAACATGACCTGAGTATAGGTTTAATGCTACAAAATCATTTCATTTTAGGATTTTATATACTAAATTTACTTTTAGTTAAATTGATTTATACTTCTCCTTTCAAACTAATTTTTTTTCTTATCATCTTATTATAAATATATTATTCATATATTAGTTCCATTTTCCTCAACTTTGTTAATTCAAATTATAATAAAAAATACTTTCAAAAATTAAAAACATTATTTTCAATTTAATCAATGAAATTTTATTCATATATAATTTTTTTGATGACCTTTGATGATTATGTTTTAAGGATGACTCTTTGGAACTTGTTATTTTATTATGGTTTAATTATGTTAGGATGAAATTATTATGAAACTCATTTATTTTAAATAAGTTATGTCATTAGTTGATGATGATGATTATTTTTATCTTGTTTCACACTAATTTATTATTTTCATTAAATTATAGGTGGAATTTTAATTATATATCCCTCTACTAAATTATGTAAAAATTAACATATCATTAGACAATATACATCTAAATATGGATTAAACCTAGTTAAACCATAGACATTATCCACAATGATAGACCATGGATTGAACTATGACTAATGATATGATGGAGTAAACCTAGTTCAACCATAGACATTATCCGAAATGATTGACCATGGAGTGAACTGTAAATAATGAAATGATGGAACGGAAAGTGAAACCATAACAATTTGGGATATTTTCTACTACGAAAATCATGAAATTTAACATCGACCAATGAATTGTATTTATATGTGTTCCAAATAAATTCATTATATAATTGTTGTATGTTATAATAACTGATAATTAATTATTAGCAATTAAACATTATTAGGAGTACATTAATTGATTATTGAAAATATTTTTTCTAATAATCATTATAAATTATAGTTTAATATTTTGGCATAACTATATATATTCTCCTAAATGGATCAGAGGCATTCTATTTTTATTCATTTCTATTAACCCCCCATTAAAGTTTTGAAGGGGAACCCTTACATGGAAGGTAGGTTTCATGAAATTACATAAAACATAGGTCATAGAGGAATTCATCTTGACTATAACTACTTGGAACTGCTCCTCCCAAGAATCTACATCGTGATTTCAGCTATCCAACTATGCACTATTATTCAGCTAGGCTTCCAAGGTATGCACAGAATAGTGATGATGGGGATTTTGATACCCTTTCATTCTTCTAATGTGATTGGTCTAATATGTTAAATGTGCCTACTATAAATCCACATCTGTAGACTTATCCTTATAGAGTCTTCCTGGTCTATTTATGTACAATATTCTTGTGTCCTGAAGGACTTGAGGTGGCCCTAATGTCATACTGGTCTGAACATTGATTCATATCTTCTATAGTTTTCATTATTATTCTTATGAGCTCTCACATTCTTATATTCCCATTTTAATTGTTTTTGGCGAATAGTGTTTTGTTTTTTATTTCAGATAAGGCTTATATATTATAAGAATATTCAGGATGATGTTTATGTTATTTCAAGAAATAAATTGAATGTTTATCTAGTATCCAATGAAAAACAATTATAGTTATATGATATTAATTATTATGATATGAGTATAATATAACTTGGAAATGATATAATATTTATTTTTATTATACTAATATTGTCTTAGACATGAATTTTTTTAGAATAAATTATTGATGATACTTTTCCTTGACACTATTATTATTGTGTATTCATCTCAACCCCCTTATGTAAAAAGTATACTAATGGGAGTCCATTCTAGAATTTAATACACATTAATTCCCCCATTATATTGGAATTGGATGGTTATAAAAACTCAACTCTAATATAACATAATTAATATTAATCTTATTTCAAATATTACCAATATTATTCATAATGGTCCTTTAAAAGAAAATTTTTATATTATGAGACTTATGTAGAATGAGATTGATCATTATCACCATCGTGAAATCCTTTAACAAGAAATTTGATATCGATATCTACTAATTTTATCCCCATAATAAAACCACTTTAAATCCATGATTAAACAATATATTGAAATACATTATTAATGACTCAATCAACCATTTAAGAGATTACTTCTAAAACACTAGGTAGTTCCAAATAGCTTCAAAGTATATTATTGTGCTTGAGTTATTGATTGCAAATAACACATTTATACCTATTTTAATTACCATATAAAAATTGGTCATTAATCTATTTTACCATATTTGGGTACCACATATTGAATATATATATGTAGACTTAAGACTTGATTCCTTTAATTGATTATACTAGTAAAATAAACTAGAGTCCAGATTTTCATTTTTATAATATATACCATTTAATTATTAGAGTTAAATGTTACTAAATTAATTAATGATTGAAGTTAATATGTAGCATTTAATCATTGATAAAGATGAAAATCCTACTAGGTATTAAATTAGTACAGGGAAAAAAATTTTAATTGAAAAAAAATCAATGTAATCTTTTTTACACACATTCTATTATTGGCACATGAAGATTAGTATTATTACCATATTCCAAACATCATGTAATATTGATCACACTTACATGAATCCATAAAACAATTGTAATTTTTCCCATATTTATGATTTATAAAAAAAACTGAACGAATATGTTTTAGTAAGCATTTTATACCAATTTATATTTGTGTTCATCATGTCCTTATCGAACTTCTTTATATTCAATAATTTTAGAGAGGCATAAGTTCTCATCACTAGTCCACTGGAATATATTCAATTATCCCCAATAATAATGTGTAAATTATTATTGTGTGGAACTATGTGTCAGTTATAGAACTTATTTTTCACTATATTTTAGTATCTTATAAAATAATTATTTGACCATACAACCTTAATAAATAATAAATATATATTAAAATTTTAAAAATGTTACCTCTACATCTCCTTGAGCTATATTATTCTACTTTTAGTGGTTATATATAATTTTAATATGTCTTGAAATCAAGTTTGGTTATCTAATGGTAGTAATATGTCAATGAATATTTCATATAAAACAATGAACCCTTTATAACTCTATAACAATCTTAACACAACATTAAATTCTTGTTTACATCAAAAAAATAATCATTTATCTTGAAAATAACATATTTACTCTATTTAAAGGATTTTTTTGTAATATCATGTCCTTGATAATAATTTACCTTTTATTCATGATTGATAGCAATTAATAACCTCAATACCTTTCACCATAATAGTTATACCTTCCACTATAAATCTAAAATACTTTTTATTCATGTAGCATCCAGTATGTTATTTATGTAAAACCATATCACAGATCATATATTACTCATATGTCTTCCCCTAATCCAAAATATAATTAAATAATTATTTATATAATAAGAGGGTTGAATTTAACATCCACAATTTAAGAAATGTGGGTTTTCATGGGGATCAAACCCTCAGCTCCCCACTTCCTTCCATGACTTTTTAGTTGTTATTATTGAAATACCACGTTTAAAAATTTATTATTTTGAAATAATAAATATTAATATTTATTAATTATTACACAAAAAAATTCGGGATCTTCCCCAAATATTCTCCAATTACTTTTCTATTTTTTTAAACAACTAGGTATTTCTTGTTGTCTTCAATCTTAAATTTATATTTCAATCACTTTTATTTAAATTCTCTATGTGAATCACTCATAAAATGTTTAGGAACATTTATCTCAACAATCGAATCATTCACCTTATTAATCTATATTTTTATCTATTATATACATGTGTAATATTATTACTACATTATCATTGGTGGTTATTAAATAATAAATGATATGCATTTTGGTTTTTTCCAGGAAAGTAAATCTTTTTTCAAGTGTAATATATTCATTTTTTATGTAAAATATCGTCAAATTTTTTATTACAATTGATTAATTCCTTATGTATTATTTTTAAAAACAGTTAATATATTTAGTTGTAATATTAGTAGGTGTATTAAATATATAACATCACCCATTAAAAATATACTATGTGTTTTCACTACTCAGTTAATATTATTATGAAGAAGAAATATTTTCTCGTTTGATCATTAGGCTTCTAAACACACACTTGTGTTATATACCATTATTCCGTTAAATTTTCAAATTGTAGATACCCTCCATCGTTATCTTTTTCTTATATATATTTGAGTTTATCATAATACACATGTTGACACTACCAATTATGAACAATTCTATTTTCCAGAAGATATTACAACTAATATTCACCATCCTAGGCCAAACATTCCATATCCAATAATTTTAAAATCAAATAATTCATCCATGTGGTATTATCCTTAGATTTGTTTTTATTTTTGAGTTCATTATTTTGAGGGATAAAAGTTTCTTTTTACTCATACTTGATATTTATTTTTCACTAATTAAAAGATAATGTTCATCTTGAAGGTAACATTATACCTTAATATTTTCAACCATTTAGATTATATCTAGACATAAGTCCATATATAATTTACATAGAAGTTTATTATCTATGGAAAGATTTTATGTTAATACGTATTTCCCTTCAAGGATTATTGAAAAATGACCAACCATTTCAATTTATGATAGAATCTCATATTGATTAATACCTACAGAACATAAATGTTATAAAATTTATTCATTTTCTATGTCATCATTGGAATAAAAAATTAAATCATGTATCACCTTGAAATTTTTATGTGAAAAATATGATCATCAATGTATATAACATGAAACAATGTGATTAAAAAAACTATGATATAGTATTAAAATTTAATTATTTGAACATTACACTTATGAATAGCCATTAAAATCGGTGGTATGAATAAAAAACCATATTATGAAAATTATATTTTATGGTTTTATATAATTTATGTTATTTTATTAATCATAATAAATAAGAACTTAAATTTTAGTAATGTAATTCTATTCAACAAAAATAAATTTTCTTAAAAAATGATATTTTTATATTGATGCTAGAATATATTATAATTATATTTTAAAAAAATTATAATTTATTATATATAATTTAAAATATTTTAAAAATAATCCTATGAAAATTAATTTTGGGTTAAATTTTAGTATTTTATGAAATGATTAATTTTTTAGTGTATATCGATAATCAACATTTTTCACACTGTATCATGTTTTTACTAAATTTAGTAATTTAATGTACCCATTTAATTCTGATTTTATATTAAGGTTACAAAAATACCATTTTATTTATTATAATATAAAAAAATAATTGAATTCATTATTTTTAATATATTGATATAATTATTTTTCAACTTAATCATGCATTTTTAAGAAAATAGTTATTATGTGTATAATATTTAACAAAATTTATTAATTAAAATGAACACTATTAATTAATTATTAAATATAAATTTTTATAATATATATTATCTTCAATTAATTTAAATCCATATAATTTTTATTTTGGTTTATATATTTATTATAAGATCATCTATTTCTTGAACAATTCATTTCCAAAAATGGTTTTTAAAACATTTTGAAACATTGATATGAAATTGAATTCACTAAAATAATATATTTGTATTTTATATAATAAATTTTACATTTTTAATAATCATATCTTATATTTTTTAATAAAAATTACAGAATTTTTTGTTATAATGACTAAAAAATAGTAAAATACTTTTTATCATACTGAGAAATAAAAATTGTAAAAGTGGGTAACCATATAGGTAATTGTAATGAAAAGTTTTTTTAAAATGATGGAAGTGTTTATAAAAAATATCATTCACATAATCCATTATTTATCAATTTTAGATGAATTTTTATAGATATTGACCTCCCATTATTGAGTAGTTTTCAGATTTTAAAAAACTACCCTCATTCTCAATTATAAAATAGTCATCATCCGTTCTCCCTGACACACATCTAAATCCTTATGGATAATCCAAGACCTAAAAAATAAATTTATTTCATCCCATTATATTTCCTATATGTATTTCTTGTTCATGAATTTACTCTAGTAATGCTTTAGTAATAGTTTAAAAGTGGTGGTCTAAAGAAGAGGCATTGTTCATAACAGATAGTTTTTGTTTTATCTATTCTTCCACAACCTTTAAATAATATTAAATCATTACCATTTAATTACATTAGTATCTAAAATATACTAATATTCTATTATGTTGATGTTATATCCTATATCCTTATCCACTTCCATCAAATAGGAAACAAACCATCTTTCTTACGTATGGAAAAACACCGCTTCACGAACCGATGTAATTCATTTTCGATTATCACCTATCATTGATATATATGATGATTTTGTTAATGTATATATAATATATTCATGAGATATTTTTAATCATATAAAATTAATATATCATATATTTTCTTAATATACCATCCATTAAAAAATGATTATATCATTCAGGCGTATTATTAACTACCATCTCATGAAGAGATGTGATTCAGTTTACATTACTAATTCAAATGGATATAATATATAAAATTATTTAAACAAGTAATATTATATTATTGATATAACGATAAATATTAATGGACATAATAACACCGAACATAATTCCATCCAGAACGTTGATGAATTTAAATGTTACTCACGCATGTGTATAGCCTATAATCTCAATGATTGTAACATATTTAATTATAAATGTCAATATTTCATTAGTGTTTTTAATGGTATATTTTATGTATGAAAATTATAATTACATCATTATTATAATTCTGGAGATTATGTAATAATAAACCCTTTTATTATTGTTAGCAAGTTGATTTCATTTTGAATTTATGAACTGAATGTGCTCAAAACACCCAAAGTTGATATAATTGATTATTTAATTATATATGAAAATAAAATAAATGAAGTTAATTATTTATATATAATGCATGAATCCAATAAATTTTTATTAAGAAAACAATTGATATAATTTTATTATAGAAAGGGTAAAATATATTCATGAAATGTCTAGACTCGAGGTAGGGGAATTCTAATCTAACTAGTATATATAGGTCAACTGTTACACATTTATCACATTGATATTTTTTGTGGTGTAAATACTACCTTAGTGAAATTTTATTTCATGAACATCAACATTTTTTGTATATTTAGTGTTTAATTTGATATAAAAAATTCATGGTATGTATGATAAAAAATATACCAAATTTATATGGGACTTTATTTAAAATAGATTAAATGATTTATTTTTTAAATATTTTTCTTCCAGATCCACATTATTAAAAATATATTTTAGATTCATTTGTGTGGACACAAATAAATTAAAAAGAAAATATTATGTATATTTTTAATTTTATTCCAATCCTATGAAATAATTTATTATATATTATATTAACCCTTTTTAAATTGTTTACTGAAGGCTAATGTAATTTTTTTTAGTTTTAATGGTATCAATAGTTTTTAGACCACTATAGCCATTATTGGATAAATTACATTATTTACAAGATGCCATGTTTTCATCAAAGAAAAAAATAGTATTTCCATTATTCTAGTAAAAGTAAAAGGGGTTTTAAATGGAACTAATATTTTCGTATCTTGAATGGTTTTTCAAATGGGTCAAAGGGATCTTTCTAAACCACCACTTTACATTGGGTAATGACATTTCTCTCTCTCACTCACTTTCACTACATATTTAATGTCATGGAATACTTCAAAATCATGTATATATATATATATATTTCATATATATGTCATTCTTATTCTACCCATATTTTATGGGGTAATACATTCCTTATGTTCATTTACCAAATTACTTCATTATAATTTTTACTTTGATTATGATATGAGACAATATTATAAAACTCATCTCATTTTATGAGTAAATCACGTGTTTATTCATTATTATTGATTTAATTTTGTTTTCCAAAAATAATATGGAACATGTTTTATGGGTTCACCCATATAACCTTCCAATGCATTGGGTTAATATTTAGTCTCATTAGACATCACATATGGGATTTGAGACTAATATAAATCGATTATAGGATATTCTCCTCCATGTTATATTATATATGTAGTAAGAATTGACCGTTGTTTATTTTATGTTATATGTTTATTCCAAATTTCCAATAATTCTATTATATAATGATACCATATTATTTGTTCTATGATCCTATGAAATTACACATGGGAATTATATGTTAGGATATTATGTTATACCTATAAAAAATGTTATGTTTACTTATCATGTTTATTACCATTCCAAGATAATTAGATTCAATTATTGATGCATTATGATTCTAATACTATATAGTGAAAATAAAATGTTGAAAAAGAGTTGTTACATTGTGGATTGTATGATATTTAATTACATTTAAATACATGTTAAAACATCATAACATAGTGGTCTCACATGTCTACAGGGATGCCAATCATGTGGCCGACACCTTGTTAAAGAAACCAATTATGGAAATGAACATGGTGTTGTCTTTCAAAGTTATAGACTACTATAAACCGATGGTGGAGT
The DNA here is from genome assembly GCA_963277665.1 of Viscum album. Classification (NCBI taxonomy): domain Eukaryota; kingdom Viridiplantae; phylum Streptophyta; class Magnoliopsida; order Santalales; family Viscaceae; genus Viscum; species Viscum album. The sequence continues at coordinate 1,179,773,879 of OY728139.1, forward strand.
ATGATATGGTAGATTCATTCATTTATATCTATGTAAAACCCCTTATAAATTTGTATATCTATTACTTTTAATTAATAAACTTTGGGGTAATTTCTTTTCATAAATCCCACTCATTCCTTATAGATTTCTTATAATACTCGGTTTTTTATCTCATCCCTTTATTTTATGTATTACTCATGTTATCCCATCCAATATATTTAGGATTAAAGTATAATGGTTCTGATTATTAATATTAAAACACATATATTTTATTTTAGTATCACATTGATGTATTATGTTCTTCTCCTTCTAAATATACTAGGATTTTCAGTCAATAATTAGTATTTAATTTAAATTTATTTTATAAATAATGAAAAGATATTTGTTAATGGAATTGGTTAAAACAGATGGTATTAGAGGAAGGTCTAGTCATTTTGGGGTTTGGTAATAGACTAATTAAATTGGAAAAATTATAATAATATTAATATTAATAGAAAAATACCATTGCATTTCGGTGATATATAGAGTGTATGGTTTTATAGAATTAAATCACATTATGGATATGGGAATTTTAGGTGCCTATTGTATGGGTTTACCATACGGTAATAACCAAAACACGGTTTGATTGTCCATGATTCAATCATCACATAGTGCATAATAATAGTCCTTGAAGCAGAACTATTTTGACACTCCTAGTGGATATGATTCTAAATTTAAAAAAATCTCTATGAACCAATATAAATGTCACAAAAAAATTCTTTGGCTAGAAGACCAAATAAAAGACATGACCATAGATAACCTAAACTGAATCCAAGTGACTCCAATATTTAGATATACTTATCATTTATATGTTATCTATTATGGTTCATTATATTTCTATTTTTCATATTAATTTATTATCATCATTTCTATTATTATTTATAGTCAATGAAGAGAAATTGGAGAAATCATTCCAACATCTATTGTGATTGTAAATTTAAATATTTCTCTAATGATATTTCAAACGTAATCATAATGAAGGAAAAAAATATTTTCATCATTCCAAATGAGATATACGTAATTAAGAATGTGAACTGCATTATAATGTAATTTCCAAAAACACATAAGAAGAGAGAGATGGAATCTAAATGAATATCAAGTGTTAAAGATTATAACGAAATGAAGATAAATATTTTTATATGTAAAATTTTTGGAAAGAGTCTCCATGTAAAATTCCTAAATATAATTGGAAGATGTATTAAAAATCGAAATTAGGTCATAGAGTATCTAATTATTCATCAAGATTGAAGTGTATAGTTAATAATATATAATTAAATAGTTTCCAACCTATTTTACCACAACTAGTTTAATGTTGTAGACATGCATAAATTGTTAATTATATGAGTAAATTATATAAACCATCAATTAATTCCTAAGGAAATATGTTTATAAAATCATTTAAATTAATTATTGACATTTTTATATTTCAAAACTCCAGAATCAAGTTCTTTAGGTATTTCTATAAATGGTATTTTGATTATAATAATCATGTAACTTCAATAGATTATTCTACATTTGTTTTTTTTAAAAAATATTTTAAATGACACATATGACCTAGAATTATTATTTAATTATTAGTGAATATTTTAATAGAAAAAAATTAATGATTTAGAATGGCATAATCTTTAATATTTTCTAGATAATGAGGTAATTATATGTATTTTTTTGTATGGAAAATAATGAGATAGGTAGAAAATTGTAGAGTTTAATGAATGTTATTGATTTTAAACATATTACTTTTTATATTTATAAGATTAAGATTAATTATAAATATATTTATTACATAATATTTACATCATCATTAAAAAATGTAAAAAAAGTGAATTAGTTAAAACCCAATAAAATCTGGAAAGTCCAAGAGGTTTAAACCCTTAACCAAGGGTGAAAATGGTGTATTTCCTAACACTAGATTATGTGATGTCCTAGTTAGTATGAAATCATTGAAATTAAATTTGTTAACATAAAATGATTATTTTAAATTTTTTAACATACGTTCTATCATAGTTAATCCCATGGGATTTGAATGTTATTATTTGATTGATAGATTAATGTTATTTGCAAAGAACATCAATACTTTTTTACCATACATGATTAAGGTTAATATAACATTAAGGTATTTTTTTTGAAGAATATAGATTTAATTGTATTTTATAAACATATGTGATTTTAATATAACATTTTGGGAATTAAGTTTATTTATTGAAACTATTGGAATATATTTTTGATTTTATGAATAAAGAATATATAATATTGGAATGATACATTATGAGTGAATTATTTTACTTAGATATATATGTTAAATTTATGATGAAAAAATACGTGATCAAATAATTTTAATTTTTTATAATATTATGGAATATTTTGACAAACGGTTGGTATGTTAATGATAAAAGATGAATATTTTTTATTATTGCTGATAATTTGGAGAAAATTTTTTATTCCATCATTTGAAGGTTTATTGATTTGGGAATTAGCATTCATTATGATAATAAAATTACTTTTTTATAATTGTATAATACAAGAGGGGTTGATTGTTACGCTTTGAGGATAATGTTATGGAATAGAAGATAAATTTTGGGGATTCAGCATGAAAAACATTCATCATGAATTCTCATCCTATATAAAAATGATAAGACCATGATGGATTTTGATTAAGTTGTTAAATTATATTTTTCACATACGAATATTTACTTATATACAATGATTTTAGGGTAAAGGAGTTCATCCACTTTTAGAAACATATATTGAATATAAAATTTAATCATTTTTGATAAGTTGATGTCAAATTATATATCTTAAATAAATAAAAATATCATATCATAATGGATATTCTTCCAATAATATGTTTTCACATCATGGATATTTTCTCCTTATGTGTAAACCTAATATTATTTTATTTCATATGACCATTATATTTACCCTTCCATATTTTTTAAGGATGTTTTATTAGCCCTTTTTATTTTGTGGGTTTCCCACTAAGAAGTTTTAGAATTTCAAACACCTAATTAGAAAGAATAAATTCAAATTTCAAGTACGCAATATATTTAAGTGTTAGAATTTCACATCTTGATATTTTCAAAATAATACTATGTTTGATTTTATATTATACACTATATACTGAGATAAAATGAATCAAGATATAATATTAAATTATTATATTTTTAAATATAACAAATATAACAAGGGAAATAAAATTTGGAAAATAAATATATTATAAAAAATATTTTATATGTTTTATATAATATAAATTCATTTATTAATTTACAATATATTTACTTAAATTATAGTAATTTCCTTTTGGGATTAAAAAATACAATTTATTGAAAAATAATTTTTAATCTTGTTGTTGAAAAATATTATAAATAAATATTAAAAATTTATAAAATAAATGTTATAAAATGAAATTATTTATTTAACTAATGATATAAAAATTATCTTTGGTGTAAATTTTTGGGATTATTATGAAGTTATATATTTTTAGTGAATTATTATAATACCATAATTTGAAAATACCTTCATTTATTTTCATTAAATAATGTTATATAAATGTACCATTACAATATGGACATGGTAATAATGTGAAATACAATTTTATTTATAATAATATAAATTTTTTCATATGGGTCACAAATTTTCTTGATTTTTGGAAAAAGTTTGTTTTTATGATTATAAACGAAGTTTTCTGAAAACTATTATTATCTGTATAAATTTAGAGAATTTAAATTTAAAAATAAACTATAATAAATATATATTTATCTAATATTTAATGATTATTAAAATTTATTATACTAAGAATTCATATAAATTTGATTTATAGTGATATAGTTAAAATAAGGTCATCTTCGGCTTGAAAAATTCATTTCCTGAAAAATTATTTTTTGAAACAATATGCAAAGTAAAAATAAAATTCAAAGCTGTAAAATCTATTATTTGACATTTAAAAAATGTATTCCATACTTTTAATATAATGATTAATATTAGTTAATAGTTTTAACTTAATTTTGTGCATAAGGAATAGTAAACATATTTCAAAAAACTGCAATCAAGGTGCAAAACTAAAATAGTAAATATTGGTAACAATAAATGTAAATAGAATAAAATGATTATTTTTGAATGGTAGAGGTTTGGATCAACTATTTAAGCCCAAAAATAATTTATTTATCAATTATTGTGCTATATTTCTTTACAAAGACTTCCCATAATTGAATAGTTTTAATTATTTACACAAACACTACAATTACTCTATTATAAATTGGCCAATCATCTCCTATACTTTCCAAAATTAAAAATATTTATGTTTTATAAAAAACATAAAAAATATCTTAATTACCCCCCCTAATACCATTTGTGCATACGAAGGACTACCTATTTGTGAACCAATTTAAGTGTTTTTAAATCATGTAATCATTCTTATATTTATGATGATGAATATAATGTATATTTTAGATATTTAATACATATTAAACATTTTAAAAAGGTATATATCATATATTTCCATTCAATATCATCCATTGAGAAATAAAACCACTATTCAATTGTACACTAGACTATCACCTCACAAAACTATGTGATTTTATTCCATTACACCATCACCTAGATTGTATATTAAAACTTATTTAATGTATTAACATTATATTTATAATATAATTATGATTATATAATTATAAAATAACAATTACTTTAATGGTCTACTTATCAATGAAAATTTTAAACGTTGCTCATGCATACTTATGGCCAACAGTCAAAAAGATTGTAATTTAGTTCTTTTTTCATAACAATATTTCATGGATGGTTTCAAAATTTTAATATATATAAAAATGATAATGATTTATTTATTATTATATGGATATGATGGAAATTCTATCCCTTTTACTATGATTATCAAATCTATTTCATTTTGAATTTTGAAACCAGACATCCTCAAAACACCTAATAAGGAGTTAAATGATTGAGTAACTAAACAAGTCATTTAAATAAATGAATTGAATTGTTTATGTGTAATTTATTAATCATTTTAATGGTTATAATAATATATAATTAATATAATTTTAATATATTGGTGACAAAATACATACTCTACATTTTTGATTCTAGGTATATGATTTCTAGTATCATTATTATTTCATTAAAACATATGGAATATTCACCACTTTCTTCTTCTTTTTGGTAAATATAATACACCTTTGATATGATATATAATGAATGTCATTTATTAATGATATTTTATATTTCATCAGATGAAATTATTTTAGGGGTCATATGATTCAAAAGATACCAAAGTGGTAATGGAGATTCTCTAAAACGAATCATATTTTAATGATTTATTTTATAAATTTTTTTATTACATGAAATATTATTAAAAATAACTTTTATATTACTTTTTGTTGGAAAAAAATAATTATATATTAAATATAAATTTATTTTTTACTTTCTTTAAACAATTAAAATGGAAAAGTTTTATGTATATTATATGGAATGTTTTAAATTTCATTAGAAAAATACAGAAGGAATGTTTTATTTTACTCTATATAGAGTCAAAGGATTCTCTAAATCCAAAACCATTACGAGGTACAATAAATTAAATAAAACAATACTTGTTTTATTCACATATAAACACTTATTCCATTTATTCTATGTATTTTAAAAATAAATTTTAAATTGAGCTGTTATATTTATATGTGCACATGTTTTTCATAAGTGTGTGATGAATTTTTCCACACCATACTTTTCTAATGGGATAGAAAATTTTTAAATATCTAACAATATCTACATCATTAATGAAATTTAATGTTTTCTATATATGTCTCTAATATATATAACTAGCTTATCCCCACTCATTTTAGAGGGTAATACATTCATTATGTTCACTTATCAAATTATTTTCCAATGAAGTATTCATTGATTATGATATGATATAATATTATTCAACCCTTTTATTTCTATGGTCAATTCATACTTTTATTCATTATTATTTATTTCCTTTTTTAACAAAAAATTCAATATTATTTTATGTTACCGTGCACTGATTGTGATCAAATGCATTTGGAAAAACCTTTTTCCCATGATACATAATGTATGGGAATATGGAGTAAAAATAATTTATTATGGGACATTTTTAAACCATGTAATGCATTTTAGATAGTTTTATTTATCATGATATTGTGTCACGTAGCATGTTTATTCCACATATACAATTATTATATGATCTTATGATACCATATTCTTTATGTTTTACCCATATGTGAATACTCAAGAGCCTTCTATTTTATTATATCATATTATACCTCTGAATTAAATGTTTTGTTTCCCTGTCTACGTTACTCCCTTCTGGTGTTTTTAACTCACCTATATATTCTATTTGTCTACTAGGTTATCAAATCCCATTTTAGGAGCTCAAAATAATTTAATATTTCAATATGAAAAGAAAACTTAATATGTTATAATTTTTTAACACTTTGATGTATTATGTTCATAATATTGTCTAGAAACTAAGATTTTCATTCCAAATTTTCTATAATATAGATATTTACATTAAAAATAATTCAATAATATGTGTAAAATTATTGGGTCTATACACATCATCCTACTAGGGTGATTTTGATTTTTTAGATATAAAATCATCATAAAATATATTTTTAAGATAAGTAATAATAAGAAATTAAAAAATCATCACAATCATATATGAGTATATTTTTAAATAGATATATTATTATATACCATTTTCATAGTTTCATGTTTCATTTGCTACTCTTCACCCATTATTTTTATTAGTTTTTTCATTATATCTAGTATTATCATATTTTTTTGTTGTTGTTATACATCATTCATCTCTCACAAAAATTTCCCATGAATAATCATGATAGTCCTAAACATCTCTAATACAAAAACAAAAAACAATTTTATGATACATCAATATAAAAAATATTTTTTATAATGAAATCACAAAAACATTCACCATACTTAGTAAAATAAAAATATTTAATTATATATTTCTTCCACACTTCACTATAAGGCTATGGTAACTCATAAGGCTCCATCTTATATGGATACAACGATATAGGATATCCGTTTGGTTATAGCTCAATCCCAATCTCAATCTCTTCTCAAGGGGGTAATGCAATAAACACTTCTATAAAGGCATCAGGGTACTATTATAAAACACTAAAAAATGCCAACTAATGACCTTCTGATGAACTCAACATCAGCTCATCCATCGTGGATAAAAATGAATGAAGGCACCTCTGACCCATAAGAGGGTCTCATTTGCTAAAACAACTGATGGATATATATCATTATCAAGGAGCACCACCTACCCTATAATGAAATCCATGATAACCTGCACTAAATAAAACCAATCCATATCTAGGATAACATCATATGTTTTTTTCCATAAACATAGGAAATATACCCAAGAGTTTTGCTACCCCAACACTATCTCATAGTCTCTACATACATAAAAAAAGTAATCTGGAACTATAACTATCATTTTCAATTCCAAGGGAACCAATAGCTTCTCTACCTCAATTCCCAAGGCATGGACAAGGTATGGTGAAATGAAGGTCTGAGTATCTTCTCAATCAAACAAGGTGTACATCCAAGTTGAATACAATAATAGGGTACCTCAAAAGACATATCTAACATCCGGCACAAGAAACACTAAAGCATGAATATAACCATGACCATATCCAAAACATATCTAACCCTGCTGATGATAACCACCATGTCCATGCTATAATCTCTACGGATGGAGAGCATGTTGGGGCAATTCTCTATCCCCCCATTTTCTCTCTACTCATACAATGATGGTCAAACCCCATGTTGTTGCCTTATTTAAAACTACCTCAATGGAGGAACTTGACGTGGAACACCAAGAACCTGTTGACCACTATGAATGGCCGGGAACTCTCTCCCTTGATAAACTCAAACTCCACAAGAAAAACAAGCACCTGACCACTTGGAATAATTTTTATATCTGATATCCCTTGAGAAAAAATATATTGTGGGATAGGAACTACCAACGACTTAACAAAAAATCATTAAACCTCAAAACTAGGTACAATGAACCACAAATATCCTTCATGAGGAGTCATAATGACTACATTATCATAATGATCTAGTTCTAGTTAATGTCTTCTTAATGACCTTTGTCGTCACAACACCTCGAGATACGACTTTATCATAAACAAGGTGACATAGCACTAGATCATTGGTGGAAAATCCTCCTCAAAATTACTCTCCCTATGATCTTCTTTTTTAAATTGGTCTAAATAATTTCGTAATATGTTCTTAAACTGGATCTCAAACTCTCTCACACAAGAGCTACCCTATCAAAGTGGATGAAGCCCTTGATGACAGGTCTCCTTCACAGTTGAAGAGAGAAACTCAACTATGAAATGGTTTTGGAACTCCTTCCATGATATTTGTGACTCCTCATGATCTCGAAGAAATAAGAACCACCATTTCCTCACTACCCTATTTGAAATCATCACAATTGATGAATCCCAATGCCTCTTATGTGAACTGATCGAACTGGAAGCTATCTTACCCTCATCCCACCAGTCTTCCATGACCACATCTAAAACGGATCCCTCATACTTCTACAGAATATGATACAAGAATTATCATTGTGTCCCCCTCCAATTGTGGTTGTCAGAGTTAACCTCTACTCTATGATGACCTGGATCCATACCTGAAAAAAAGTTAGATCTCCTAAACATGGAATATAGAATAAATATCATTAAATACATTTTTTCTTTTATTAAATAAGGTTAACATATTCTATGGTATTCCCATTTAAACATAGGAGCAAAGAATACCGATACATGATCCTTTCCTAGGTCTCTGCCCTACAAAATGGATCACTAAGTTTAGTAGACACTATAAAATTAATGGTCCATCCATCAGATCATAGAAGGGCCTAAATACACATTTCTCAGTTGGTCTCATGTGTTTATTTTGCTGTCTAAACATAGCTTATGCTTTTTCCCTACCAATCCATGCAACCTAACATATTCCAAACTACAAACTCCATCATATCCCTCAACCAAACTTCTGATCCCACTCTATCACGACCATGTCCCTACAATGTCTACCCCTCCCTGGATGAAAATGGGAGAAGATAGATAATAACCAACGAGTCACACCTTCAATAGGTTCTGGGTTTGCAATTAGTACTGAGGGTATAATAAACACACAAATGGGAGGCATTACCCTCTATGAGAACACGTGAAAAAGAGAGAGATAAGATAGACCCCATCCAAATCCCACATAGAATATAATATATAATAAATCCCAGTTAAAAATATTTAATTTCATGAATGACCTAATAAAATAGAAAAGGAAACATGAACACACAAAAATAAAGTAAAACAACATCGACCACAAAGCCTAAACAACTCATGTAACCCCAAGCTGGTAGTAACCATCCCGGTCTCTATCCATTCCCAAGTGTCAAAAAAATATTATATATATATATATGAATATATATGTTTTTGTAGGGTGATTATGATTGCATACTATGTAGGATACTCCTTAATGCCTCTTATGGAAAAAAGTAAAGAATGCATGCTATTAAACAGTGAAGAATAAGGGAATTTAAGTCATCACTTAAAGAATAATACTATGTACACAAACTCACCATGTAAAATATCACTAATTTTCAAATACAATAGTATATAATATAATAAATAACATCATGGGTACCCCATTACCACTTACCAACTAGTTTTCTGAATTTCTCCTTCGTCGCTCGTCCTTAGAATCTCTCTCAGAATTCTATCCAGAAGAAAACTAGGAACAGAACCACATCCTATATCTTTTTCACCACACCACCACCATATCCACATTACCACAAGTAACTAGGATGTTTTTGGGATCCACCATAGCACACATAATATGCATCACACATCAAGTATTATACCTCAAGCCTATACATCTCATACACTGAGTAAGGATCCTCAAGGCATCAATCCCTATACACATTATACCTATAATAGAACATAAAAAATTATATTCATAATATATGTGTGTCAAAAAAAATATATTACATACCTCTACAAACATATATGTGGAAAACTAATTTTCATGTACACGAGCACTAGTTAATACTAATATAAAGGAATGGGGACAAAGGGTGTGGTTAGCCATCTATCCTACCACTAATATGTTGGGGAAAACACCCTCTAGGGATCAAAATACATAGTTTGTTAGTTTCCCTATCCAATAGGGTATAATATCAAAGAGGAATATATATATAATATAATATAGCTCACAACCACACTATAGGAATAACCTAATCTTAGACTCAACAGTAGCTAAAAACTCTCAGACTCAAATCTTATACTACTTAGACTAGGTATCCTAAAAGAGAAAATCCATTTAATGAGCTTTATTATATTATATTATCCCTTTTTATCATTTGAAATTTATTATAATTAATTATTTATCCTTTATTTTTCCATTATCATTTGCACATTATGTTTAATTAGTATCACAATAATGTTCCATGCCCCTAGGCATAACCAAACCAAGTCCATGGTTACAATAAATGGTGTCCTTAGCATTGCATCTATGAAATACCCAACACCATGGGTTAACATAATTTATTAAATAATTTATTGACAACATTTTCACATGTCTATAATTTCATGTATCTAGAAAATAATTATAAGTGTCCAAACATAAGGGGTTCAAGATGGTGAGTAGATAAACTACCCATTGATTCTTTTCCACCTAAATCAATATCACTAGCCTATCCATACTCGATAATCTAAACACAGAATGAACATGGAATACCCCAAGCATCTTTGAATATTTTTGAATGAGGGTAATCAAGACAATCTTCCTCAAGCACTGGGAATAGGAAAAATATTAACAAACTGAATATTCAACATCAAATGATTTAATATCAATGGGTATACCCAACATCAACATGTTCCATCATCCCTGGTGTCCTCCCCAACACCCACATGAAAAAATAGATGTTTCTCTCCACTCTAGGCGTCATCTAGTTCCACTACCACTCGACTTCACTTCCCACACATACCAAAACTACCCACCATTCTCATCTATCCCAGGCTCAGACCACAACATAAGTAGAAAGAAACAAACAAAAATGAAACCACGCAATTGGTCTTAAACAAGGAATTGAACCTTCACACATAATAAGCACTAAAATCTCCAATGTTTAAGGATATTTCCCTTTAAAATAATAGGGTAACTCAGAACCATAATGGAATTATCTTTATCACAAAACTGGCCAATTAATCCACGTAGAATTAACATATTCAATTAAACATGCATAACTCCATCCATTTTATTATCACCAAGAACAACTACAACAAAAATATTCCTTAAATGCGCCTCTTCATATTTAGACAATTTATTTACAATTAATCATGTATTTAATTTATTTAACAATTTCAATCAATAAGGAAATGATAAACCTAAAAATCATGCATATAAAAAGATCTATAAAATCAAAAGGTTAGAAAATATCAACGCAATTGATACTAATTCTTTAATCCAGTTCATGTATTTATTATGTAAATTTCATTGTGATCCAATGGATAAAACATGATAATTCAATAGTTGAACATAAATGAATATAGAATCCATTAAACCACTACTAAAAAATGGTTCTGACATTCTTTTCACGGGAACAAGCCAACACAACGGATCACAATCACCTCTCCCCCAATGATTGAATCCACCCAAGAATGATGCAGCACAACCACATCAACCAAAAAACAAGAAAAGTTCATTAGAGACATGGATATCACAAGCTATAACATGGAAAGGGAATGAGATGAACCAGATCAATGAACCTATAAGAAATGAGGAATAAAATACCATATATCGATGAAAGATCGACATTTATTGGTTGTAAAAAGATTGGGGGAAATCATATAGTAGGAAAAAAACCAATGGGAAATGATAAAAGGATATTAAAATCAAACAAATCCTTATGAAAAACTTTTCAACTGACTCACACCAAGATAATGAGAAGAAAGAAAAATGCAGAGTGTATCATAGACCTTTTGAAAATATAAATGGAGCACCCATTTAGATATGGTTTAGATTTTCCAATAAAGGCGTATTGGGTCAAGACTATGTGGGTTTACTGAGTGAAGGCACACAGACACTGAGGAATATTAATATAGGAGTTATGGGCCTTGAATCGGCCTTAAATCTCTTAAAAAGCGTCTTTTTTTTTGCATTTAACATCAATTAAAACGTTAATTTGGCAACACTGTAGGAAGCTAGAAACAATATTCAGAAATGTCACACTAATGAAACTGCTCAAAAAGGTCTCATCAAAAAATCTATTAAAAAATGCATCACTGAACACACTAATCAAAAATGTCTCACAGATGAAACTAGAAAAAAATATATCACTGAGGACATTATTCATAACGTTCTTACCAACGTTGTTGATAAAAATATAGAACATGCGACACTTTTAACAAATGTGCCACCGATAACTCTATAATAAAATGTCTCACCTATGAAACTATTTAAAAATGTCTTAATAAAGTCACTATTTAAAAATATCTCATTAACAACACTTTTCACAAATTTCTCACTGATGAAATTGTTTAGAAATGTTTCACCGACGACACTTCTCACTAATTTCACACCGAAAACACAGTTAAAAATGACTCCTTGATAAAACATTCTAGAAATTTCTCAGTGATAACACATTTCAAAAATTTCTCAATAAGGACATTGGTCACAAATGTCTCACCGAAAATATTGCTCACAAATATCGCACTGAGGATACTGTTTAGAAATGTATCACTGACGAAAATGTTCACAAATGTCTCACCGACAACACATTTCACAAATGTCTCACTAATGACACTATTAAAAAAAATTCATTGAGTACACTATTTGAAAATCTATCATTGATGACACTATTTAGAAATGTCTCACCAACGACTCTTTTTACATTTGTCTCACTGAGGAAACTATTCACAAATGTCTCAACGACGACACAGTTCAAAAATAAATTTTTTCACATAACTAGAAATTTGGAAAAATGATATAAACAAGTCACCTTAACCTCCCAAAACACCTCAAACATAATATTTTCAAAAATTAATGGAGCAGAGAGTTTAAGATATTAAATAAAATACCCCCCCATCCATTCTATTCCTCACGAATTCAAAACCAACACAGAGAGGAGACAAAAAAGGTGTCTGAATAACCACATATTGAGGAACCTTTCAAAGATGTAAAGACCATATAACCTCAACTGAATCACTATTTGAACATGATTACAGCTATTCCATAATCACAACGAGCTCCAAGACACTCTCCAATGGGATATACCTCTCAAAATATTGAATTACAAAAGAATCAATAAAAGAATGTTATTTCAAAAATAGTAAAGGTATAAAACCATAAAATGAACTCTATTATATGAAAATATATAAACATCAAATAGATTAGGGTTCTGAGCATGAATCTGTGACTCACATTCATAGGTACTCTCCTCCAATTCATTGTGACATCAAAACCCACTATTTAAGTGGATAGAACACCCATACAAAACCTTCTACTTGTGGTCCTAGATCACTAATAAAAGAAACATGATGGTTACATCCTCATGAACATATATCACACCCTAATGAAAAATGTTATAGTAATCTTGATGATAATTACAGAGCTATGACAAAGAAAAACATATTGTATCATAATTCTCTACAAGAGAAGTGCTACCCATTACGAAATGACTCCAACATGATTCAACACCTCAAAATGCCCAAAAAATTGGAGATCAAGCTTACTCCCACAACCAAACCTTAATTTCATACCATAGGGAGTCACTATAGGAATAATGTGATCCCCAATGTCAAACTCCAATGTTCTATAACAATGATCGTTATAGGATTCATGATGATCATGCCCTAACATAATCATCTAATGAATTACCTAAACCATCTCTATCATATTTTCTACTAGTTCCAACCTATGAATTGTTGACTCTCTAACCCCTATCTATCACAATAGAGAATGGAAAGGTAATCAATAGAAGAATTAAAACATCTCCATTCTAATGGTGGAGTGGAAACTATTCATGTAGGTGAACTATACTAAGGGTAATTGCGTCATCCAAAAACCTCCAAAATCATAGACACTAGAGTGAAACATGTCTTCAGAGTCTTGATAGATTACTCTATTTGACCACCCGTCTAAGGATGAAAAGTAGTGATAAGGTATTGATAATTACCAAACCCTAGAGGTAAAATGATGATCTCAATAAAAAATGATCGTCCGAGGGACCCTGTGCAGTCTCACCACCTCCTACAGATAATTCCGTGACAAAATATTCAATATGCTCGACTCCTTTATTTATATAAAGTTGGATTATTTCATCATATGATCCACTAATACCCATATATCATCGTTCCATCCCTAAAATTGAGGTAAAATATTACAAATATCTATTTATATATCCTCCTACTTCCACTAATGATCATCTAATGGATGGGTCAACCCACCGAGAACATGGTCCCTGATCTTTACCTTCTATCACACCAAACATAGAGAAACCAACTCATGAACTACAAATATCAACCTAGGAGGCCAAAATTGACTCGTAAAATCTTGGTACATTATTAAAATACTTCTATCCTTGATGGATCCATAACTACCTCATATTGGGATACAACATGACCCAAGAAAATTCCTTCTTAGCACCGAAAATCACAATTCGACAAATTTCCAAATAGCTACTATCGATGAATGATTCCCAAAATAGCAATAAAATGATCTACATGGTTCTTTAGAGACGTAGAGTGAACAAGGATATAAATAATTAATTCGAGCATGAAATTATCTTGGATATCAAAGATCACACCATTCATAAAACCCTTAAACATATCTTGGGAATTTGTCACACTGAACGACATCACAATGAACTCGTAATGCCCATTATGAAAATAGAATGTAGTTTTCAAAATATCCTCATACTTCACATGAATCTGATTATATCTAGATTGAAAAAAGATAATTGAGAACCAACTTGAACACTTTAGTTGATAGAACATAACATGAATACGTAGAAGAGGATAGCAGTTCTTCACGTTCACTTGGTTCAGGCAATGATAGTCGATACAAAACCAAAAATTTCCATTTTCATTCATCATGAAAAAAACTGGTGAGTCCCGTGATGATAAAATCGTCTGAAAATAAATATAGGTACAATAGACCATCATGGTGTATACAACTCCTACAACTCAGATGGCACCATCCTATATAGATAATCTGATATATGAGATGTTTCCAATTGTAGGTCGATCTCAAATTTGATATCTCATTTAGGGGGTAACACAACACCTTCTTCTAGAATGAAATCATGGTACTCTTCTATAACCATAAGAATCACCATCTGTTTTCCATTGTAGAACAAATTATTACTTCATCCATAAATGATGACAATGATGGAACACGCCTCTAGCGCATATGAGGGTCTCGCTCTCTAATAAACAATGCTAGTACTCAATCAACATCAGATAACACCACCTGCCTCCTTAAGAAATTCACAATTTCCTTCCCTGAATAGAACAAATCCATGCAGATTATGACATCATATGGTTGTATTTGAAAACATGTGAAACATTCTCAATATTGGTGCTTCCCCATTTATATCTCATAGTCTCTACATACTCAAACAAGTCATCATGACCTCTATCTTGCGTAGTCTACTCCAAGGGACTAGAATCCACTCTACATCCATTCCCAATGAATAAAAATGGTTAGGTGATATGATGGATTGATTCACTAATATCTCAAAAAATAATGCATACAAGTAGAAAACAACTAAAGGGTACCTTAAATGATGTTTGGATCAACAGTCATTGGGAATGATAAAGTAGGAACCTAACTATGACCTGATTCACGACCTCTATGACCCCACTTATGACCACCCCCATAGCCATGTTTTTCAACTACGTATTAGGAGAATCACAGGTCTATCATTACCTTCCCCATGTGCTATATATATATAAATATCCAAAGTCGGTGCATCCCACAACTGCTTCCTCAGCTGAAATTTCCTCAATAGAGGAACTTGAAGTGGAAAAACTAGTGGATGTTGACCGATATTATTATTTAGATACTCTTACTACTTATGAAAATGATCTACATTATAAATAATAGTTCTTGTCTTCATGAAATTGGTCTGAGAGATGCATCCCCCAAACAAATGAAATACTGAGGGTGGGACCTACCCCCTGCCGAATGGAAACTCATTTTCCTTGAAAACCATCGACCAAGTACCACAACTCTACTTTGTAAGGAATCTTGGGAAATTCTTTCTCATGATGATAAATTCATGGCTACCATCTTCGTAATAATCTTTTCCCCTCCAGCACCACAAGACACCTCTCCAGCATAGATGAGGTGACCTATAACTGTATTTTGGAACATAAATCCTTCTCAAAATTCCTCACCCTAGACTCCACATATGGAAACAATATGAAGCATATCAACGATGGTTACTTAAATAGATCAGACACCCACACACACTAGAGTTCCCATGTTGAATGGTATGATGCTCCTAGTGACTGGCTATCTTGGTGGTCTAAGAGACTAACTCAACTCTGAACTGGTCTTGGGACTCTTCCCATGTGGCTAACGACTCCTCATGATCTCCGGTTAATAAGAACCACCATTACCTTGCTTCTACACACAACATCATGAATAATAACAACACTCAGTGCTCATTTATAACACGGATCATACTGAAATCTATCTTCACCTCCTCCGACTAGATTTACATGATTTCATATGAAAAGGAACTGTCATACATCTACAAACTCTGGAAGTAAAATTCTCAGAGTTTCTACCCCAATGTATCATCATTGAAAATCTTTATTCTATGGCGATCTGATGGCTTAGCCTTATGATCATCTTCTGTGTGAACAAAATGAAGACGTCAACCTATAGACATAGCTATATAATAACATTCAGTTTGATCTCATAATCCTGGAATATGGAAACATATCAGTAATTTTTTTTTCATTTATTCATTTTAGAATAACTTATCCCAAGGTCATCCCACTCAAACATAGATGTATATAAGAATTAAGAATGATACTTTCTTATGTCTCTACACAAAAACAAGTATCACCTCATTTAGTAGCTACTTTTAAATTAAATTTATTTTCCTCAGATCATATGGAGCCCTAAATACCTTTTCTCAGCCAGTCTCCCAAGTTTACATCTCCTGGTAAATTTAACTGACATTATTTCCCTATAAACCCATGCATTCTCACATATTACTATATCAAATATCTATCATATCCCTCAATCAGACCTTAGATTCCCCACTTGAATGACCCCTTCCGCACAATGTTTTCCCCTCCTAGGCTATAATGGTTAGAAGAGGGATAATGACCCCATCAGTCTCACATCCAGTAGGCATTGGGTTGTCGACTAGCTCTGAGGGTATAGAAAAGACACTAATGGGGGGAATTGACCTCTAAGAGAACACATGTGAAAGAGAGTGATATGACATACTCCAAAAAAATACTGCTCAGACTAAAATTTAATAGAAATTCTAAGTACACATATTCAATGTCATGCAATGACAACTACAACTAAAAGGGAAAACTAAAAGTACAAAAAGATAGAAAAAATACAGTGACCATGAATCCCAAAGAACTCCTATGACTCTAAGCTAGTAGTTACCAGCATGATCTCCAACATGCTATAAGTGACCTTAAAACCCATTTATATTTAAATAGAGAGATTATAATAATAAACTCATTGGGATCCTCCTCGGAACCTTTCATAAAAATGTAATGAAATCCCGATGAAGCATTGTTAGCGACCAATCTAACATTCTCATAACCTAAACTTTTATACTATGTTCCCATCTGCACCATGGATATTATCACCAAGTATCTCATACAAGAGTATATAATAAAATAAATAATATCAAGGGTACCCCTCTACCACTTCTCCACTGGTTTTTCCCTTTTCCCCCCTGTCGCACGTCCTAAGTATCTCTCTCAAAAAGAAGAACTCGAAGACTCTTTCTTAAAGAATCACAACCTACACCTCAAGTAACACCACACTACCACGTTTACATAACATAAAGAAACCTAGTAGTTATTGAGAACCACCAAATCGAAAATAATATGAATCAAACATCTTGTATTATACCTCACACCACTACCGCCCATACACCGAGTAAGGATAATCAATCCATCATAGCCCATAAACGGTATACCTATAGTAACACATATGAAACTATATCCATATTATATGTGTGTGAGATAACCAAAATACATTAAAAAAACATTACACAAATATATGGGGAAAACCTATCTCGATGCATACCAACAATAGTAATTACTAAGAGAAGAGAGAAGGGCCAAAGGGTGTAGTTATCCATCAATCCTCCCACCAAGATGTTGGATAAATCACCACTAGGGATCAAACTCCACAGGTTGTTAGTTAGCCAAACTGATTGGGTGGAGTAGTGTATTGAAATAGTAAAATTAAAGAATATAATATAGCACAAAAATTAACTAATGGAATAACATAGTTTTAGACTCAAATATAGCTAATTTCTCTCAGATTCTTGGAAGCCACTACCATGACATGGTATCCTATAAGCACCCAACAATTTAAAGAGATAAATTAGAAAAATTATCATTTTTTATCAATTTCCATTATGTTAATTACTTATTTAACCATTAATTAACCATTATCATTTTCACATTACATTTCTATTAGCACCACAACAATGTTTCATTCACTCTAAGAATAACAAAACCAAGACCACAATTCCTTTAAATTGTAACCCCATCAATAAATCCAAGAAACCTCCAACCCCATGGGTTTGCATCATTTATTGAATTGTTTATTTAAAACAATACCAATTTTCAACATTTCCATGTTTTCTAGAAAATCATTATATGATTCCAAAAATAATGGGATCAACACATGGAATATATGAACTACCCACAAAGTCATTTCCACCATAAGCGAAAGTTCATTCCCATCCATCCTCGAGAATATAAACACATAAATAACATGGAATAACCCATGTGTCTTCACTTATTTTAGAAAAGGGTAATTAAGACCATATGCCTCAAGTAGTGGGGAAATTAAAGAAGATTTAAAAACATGAAACACAAAGAAACAACTTTCATATCAAAGGGTAAGACCATCTTCAACCTATTTCATCATCCCTAGGGTCCTCATCAACACCCACATGTATAAATTAATGCATCTCACCACTCTAGGAATCAACTGCTACCACCACCATTGGGCCTCCCTAACTCTCACACCACAAAATCCCTCTACAATGTGTTATCTTATGCTCAAACCACAACACAATCCATAAGAAACCGAAAAAAAACTTTGTTCTTGGTCCCAAACAAGGCATTCAACATTCACACACAATAAGATCTCACAACTATCAGGAATAAGGAGTTTGGAATTTAAAAGAAAGAGGGTAACTCAGAAACCTTCAAGGCCTTATCTTTATCACAAAATTGGTCCATTATTCCACATTTAATTAACTGATTCAATTAATCATGCATAAATCGATCAGTTTTACAACCACTATGCACAAAAACAAGAAATAGATTCATTAAACATTCACATTCATATTTTTCCAATTAATTTATAATTAATATTATATTTATGTTCTTTTCTAATTTCAATCATGAACGAAATCCTAAAAAATGAATGAATCGTTATCACAAGATCTAGAAAATCAAGAGTCAATAACATCGCTAAGATATTAATACAAATTAATTGATCTAATTCATGATTTCATTTTGTCAATTTAAGTATGACCAAATAGCTAAAACAAGATAACTATTCAAATTCATGTAAATTAAGTGGGAAGCCACAAAATCCCTACCTCAAAAGGTTTCTGACATTCTTTTCATGAGAACGGACCTACCCAATAAATCACAATCACCTCTCACCCAATGTCAAAATGCACTCAAGGACGCCACCATACAACCATATCAACCAATACCCTAGAAAGGTCCATCAAGAACATGGAGATCACATGTCATAACATGCAAATGAGAACATGATGAAAAATATCGATGAAACCAGAATAATAGAGGCATAAAATAACTTATATCAAGGATGGATCGACTTTTCTTGGTTGCACCAATTGAGGGGGTCTCCAAGAAATAGGAAAAACAACGAGGAGAAATCATCCAAGGATTGAAAAATCACAAAACCCCTCTAGAACAAAGGTTTATGTCGCCCCACAGTAATATAATAGGGAATAAATAACAATGTGGAATATATTATTGGCGTATTGAATATCTAAATGGATGTATGATTTAGAAACGGTTTATGTTTTCCATTAATGGAGGATCTAGTCATGACATCATGGTTTTATAGAGTAAAGTCACCCGGACACATTAGAATATTAAAATAAGACTTAAGGAGTTTGAATTGGCCTTAAATATATTCAAAATTATTCTAATGGATTTAAAATCAATGAAAATGTCAAAGGGGTCAATCATTAGGTAGATCGAAACACTATTCAAAAATGTCTCACAAAATGTTCAGAGTTGTCTCAATGACGATACTCTTCACAAATGTCTCACCATTGAAAATATTCACTAATTTCTCCATCTTTAACCTATTATCTATTGTCTCACTGATGAAATTATCTCAAAATGTCTCACCGATGAAAATTATCACAAATGTATCACCAACTACATTGTTCACAAATGTCTCACCGATGAAAATGATCACAAATGTCTTAATGATGAAATTGTTTAAAAATGCCTCACCAATTACACTATTTAGAAGTTTCTAACTAATAATAGTATTCACTAATGTATCCCTAGAGACACTATTTCAAAATGAGTCATCGAAGACACTGTTCAAAAATTTCTCACTGATGACAGTATTCATAAATTTCACACCGATGACTCTATTTAGAAATGGTCACTAATGTACACTGAAGAAACTATTCACAAATGTATCATCGATGAAAAAATTCACAAATGACCCATTGATGAAACTATTTACACATTCCCCACCGATGACACTATTTATAAATGCCTCATCGAAGACACATTTCAAAAATATCTCCCAAATTTCATTATTCACTAATATATCACGTATGACGTGATTAAAAAATATCTCATTGAGGGCACCGGTAAAAAATGTCTCACCGATGACATGTTTCAAAAATGCCTCACTGATGATACTGTTGAAAAATGTCTCACTGACGAAATTGTTCACAAATTCCTCATCGATGAATCTATGCACATATGTGGAAACACTTTTCACAAAACGGATATTTGGATATGTGTTATAAATTAGTCACCTCAACCTCCAAAAACACCTCAAAACTCATATTTTCACAAAGGAAGGGAATGCAGAGGTCTAAGATATTAAAAAAATAATCTTCAATATTTCAATAACTCCATAAAACTATAATATAATATTATTCATGTCACTAATAATTAACAAAAAAAATTAGTACAAGGAATGATAATTCCCCAAAATGAGAATACCTTTTTTAAATTAAAACTACATTAGATAATAAAATTCAACATTAATTTCAAAAGATCATCATAGATCATTCAATAAATATCTATCCCTAAAATTCCAATAAAAAATTCTAAATATCTATTGAAACCAATAAATCATAATTATTAGATCACATAGTCTTCTATGATTTTTTTACATTTATCTCTAAATAACATCAATCACACTTAATGATTTTTAAAAAATACATTTCTTTAATCATATAATATTTAAGATATGATAATAATTTCTATAAATAACCCAAATAACCATAGAGACATATTAAAATAATATATTCTATTAATAATAATACAATCATTATTCCCTTTTTAAAATTTATTACATCAACATCTTTCACTCCATTATTTAGATTGCTACTTATGTAGCCATATATGGTAATATTTTGAGAAATATAACATGATTGAAAGATGTTGGAGAAAAAGATATATTGGGACATGATTTATCTTATGAAATGGAAAAAAGTCAGTTACATTACACAACACATAAAAAAAGTAAATTTTGATAATAATTTTATGTTGACAAGCAAGGAAAAGATATTTATTTTGAAGATATTGATAAGGTGTCCCTACAAATATTTCCTTAGAAGAGGGAGATGATATTTGGTATTAATATAAATCAATGAAATATGTATATTAAGAATTTTGAAATTAATGATTTCTTCAAAATAGTAGCTTATCATTAGAATATACACTAAATATCTAGCAATTTCATAATTTGTTTTTTGTATCTCTATTGAGTTAGTACATACATGATCTATCATTTATACTAAACTACATGAAAATACAGTTTGAGAAAGATATGAATTTTGAAGAATGCCGAGTAGTTACTCTGGATCATGATGAAAAAAGAAATATAAAACAAGATTTTTCATTAGGAATGTGTTTTCTGGGAAAAACAACCAAATTGAGGAAGCTATGTGGGAACCTAGGGATGTAATGAAACAAATATATCATTATTTGTTTCTACCAGAATAATGATTTCAAGGTAAAACTAAACGTCAATGTGGTAGAATTTAAAAATGAAATATTTTAATAAATATGTTTTTTCAAATAAATTTAACACCGTTCAGTGTACACAACTATGAGATTTTAATAGAAACTATGTATGATAGCATATATAACACGCAACTCCCATCATCGAAAAACCATAAAATATTATTAATTAAATGATAATGTCTTAACCTTGCAAATTAAATTGGAAGGTATAATTAGTATTAAATAATTTATTAAATTAACATCAACTTCCTACCCCAAACAAATGTATAATTAAAAAATCATAAAATAAACACATAATTTTTAGTAAAGTTGTTTTATTCTTTAAAAATAACTTTTTGTTCACAAATGGCTTGTTTTCTTTTTATGATGGAATATTATAATTTATTTCAAGAGGTTTTAGAAAACTTATTTAAATGTATAAAATTCAATTTAGGACTCATCATGTCAAAACAGTCATAATCTGGGTTTTTGATAATTTTTGGAAGAGCTTTAAATTTTAATGAATAGTGTAAAATATTGATTTTCATTGAAAACTATAATTTCTATTAAATAATTTACAATGAAAAAATCTATTTTGGATTATTTAAAAAATTTTTATTTATATTTTTTATAATTAATGATCTTATTTATTTATATTAAATAAATTTTATAGATAAATTTATTATAAAAAATTTCCTACCTAAAAGGGTATTATACAGATGAAAAAATGAACTGTGTTTTTCCGAATTAATATTATATTAAGTTCTTCTACTTAATATTTTGGAATTTTTAAAATAGATTCCATCTTTAGAAAAAATATTTCCACATTTGCTAAATATACCCCTTCTTTTTTTGAAAATTTGAATAATAACCACAGTAATTTTTATGACCACGTAAAGGGTAAATTAGGTGATCATGGGTAAAACAAATATGATAATTAAAATTAAATTCCGAAAATACATAAACTAATTTTATTATGATTAAATTTATAACATATTCATCAAATGATAGGACTTATGACCTTTCGGGGCCATTTGGATGAAATTATGAACATTATAGTATTTTATTTAAAGCAAAGTCAAATATATAACACTTTTGTTTTTAAGAAATATAATATTTTTATATGAGGTTATGTAGAGGATATGTTCTTATATATATAATTTTTTCAAATATACTATTTTATTTTAATCATGATAATTTATTTTATATTTTTAGTTTGGAAATAATAACCTCTTGTTCTTACACAACAATGATGAAATAATTATTTATATAATAAAAATTAATAAATAAATTAAATTAAAAATATTAAAATTATTATAATATGATATAATCAATGAAATACAATAATTTCATATATGGTATTAAAAATATATTAAAATAATAAATTAATTTTTTAGAATAATTTATTTTTTTTAATATTATTAATTTCAATAAAATGCGTTGTTCTAAAAAATAACATTATTTTTATTTAATAATAAATAATATTTTATTGAATGATATGAATTTTAAAATAATAATTTTATTTTATTTAATAATTATATGGTGATAATATCAACCGTGGTCTGTTTATGTGAACTTCCACAATTTATAGAAACATATAGACCCTCAATGATTATGAATCCTTGTGGTCACTGAATGTTTTAAAAGGGATAATAATGTGTTAAAACAAAATGTCTTATGTAAAGATGTTTTATAACATGACCATAATTTAATGGATGAAATTAATTTGACTCCCCATAATTTAAAATTTTAACAATATAAATTTTGATCTATTTGGACATCAAAATAAATTTAAACTAATTTAATTTTTTATGAATTTTACAAATATACCATTGACAACAATTATTAAAGGTTAGCTCATCTCCAGCACTGATACACCACCTGAAGCTCTCTAGATCAACCACCCATACCTAATTATATTATAAAAATCATAATATATATATATATATATATATAAATATTCTTGAAGTAATAATCATTTAAAATAAGATTCCCTAGATCACCTAAAATAGTGATCTAAAGGAAGCACCACAATTTCGAGGTAATCATATTTACCGACTCTTTAATGTTAATTTCTCATTATACATAATATTCATATGTTATAACCAGCTTGAAATACTAAATACCAAATAATTATTATTATTATATTTTATTATTATTATTATGATAAAATTGCTTTCCTTTAATTCTTCATCATACCCAAATTGAATACGTCGCTCATGCGTACGTACAACTTATCATCTCCACGTAGTTTTGTAATTCAATTTTTATCCCAATGTTACTTGGATTTTTTGAATTATATAATATTTATTATATAATATTTACATGATATAATAATCATAATTTATAGGTGAATTGTTATGTTCATTTATTTATTTCAATCTACTAAAAAATAAAAACCAGATTCATGTGTATGTACAACCTACCATTTCCTTGAACGCTGTAATTCTTGTTTTGTCTCTATAGTTTATGGTTAAAAATATTTAAATATATATAACGGAACTATATCTTATGTAAATTATTATTAACATTTAATATTTTCACATGATTAATATACATGTACCATAACTTCCCAAAAAATGATTGAAAATAAAGCAGTTACCACCTGGTATAGTGGTTTTAATAAGGAATTATTTCTAAAGTGGTGACAAAAGAATATAATTAAACAGTATAGGGTATAATATATATTATTATGGTTCAATAATGAAATTATAATAATAAATAATTATATAAGTTTATCAAACACCTAAAAAGGAAGTTGTACAAGAGGTAATATATTTTTTTTCTCAATTTTATTTTTGTAGGACATATGTTATATATTCCACTTTCATCTATTTTGTGATTCATATACTACCCTTGAATTACATTTATGATTATTACTAATAATTAAAATAGTATTTAAATATCAATATATTGTTATTTCTGTCATTTTTCATATGTTTCAAATGTTACCTATGCAGTAAGGGTTTATTATAAAATCTCATCATTATACGGAATTATTTATATTTAAGAATATATTGGGGAATATTTATCTTTTATATACATGTTTTTTAAAAATGGATACAAATATATATTAATAATTCTATTATAGTTTCTTAATTTTATTTTAACCCATGATTTAATTTTTTAAAAATGTCATGAAAAATATCTTTATATTGTTTTCAAAATGAAGTACATTATGACTTTTCCAAAAAAATATCGAAGGATTTATTTTTCAATTATACAGAATGAAAATATTTTACCATTTTTAGGATTTATCAATCCTCCAAATAATTCTATGCTTTTGAAAAATTCAATTTCAATGAAAATGGTTTCTTTATTATGTGTCCTATTTTTATATTTTGAAAAGTGATGTCCAACCTAGAAAGGTAGTTCTTCTCAAGAAAGTTTTAATGTTCATTTGAATCAAAAATGTAACTAAAATTAATTAATTATTATTATATTCTAGGAATAAAATATAAAGATATAATTATTATTTTTTATTTTGATGTTTTATTATTCTTATGAAAACATTAATATGAAAACAATTTATATTCGTGGGTTCAGTTATGGTTAATGTTTTAGGATGTTGTGGAAAAAATATATATGATGTTCTGTTATTTCATGGGTTGGACATATTTCTCCATCAAATATATATGTTATTGATTAAAATCTTCTAGAATGGACTCAATTTAAATGGAGGAGGAAATAAGTTCAATAAAGGTTTTTTTCTGATACAATAGTCTTGAGAGTGAAATTTGACTACATTTACAGTTTTGGGAGTGATCCTTGATAACCATGAAATTTTTGGGTGTGAACCCATTATCCTATTATATAAATGGAAAATATCCATGAATAATATCAAAATTATATTATATTATTATTACTATTCCATAATTCAAGTTCTTATTCAAATTTTATTCTCGCATGCCTCATGTTCTTTGAATGATATAT
This sequence comes from Viscum album, assembly GCA_963277665.1. Taxonomy (NCBI): domain Eukaryota; kingdom Viridiplantae; phylum Streptophyta; class Magnoliopsida; order Santalales; family Viscaceae; genus Viscum; species Viscum album. The sequence goes on from OY728139.1 coordinate 1,179,800,356, forward strand.
GATTTATTTCTTATGAAAAACTGGGTTTTATGCCATGTTTTGTGGTTTATGATAAATGTATTGATGCATATGAGTTTCCTTGTCTAATTTTCTTGCATTATAAATATTTCATTCTACATTTAATCTCATATTATTCACACTTCTCAATTTCATTTTTTATTTCATATGTTTACCCGTATTGGGGATTTCATCTCACACTTCTTATGTTTTTTTCCATAGTTAATGAGTAATTATATTAAATGATTTATTCATATAACAATTCCACATGGATGATATTGATATACTATTATGAAATAATATAATAAGAGTATATTGGGTGATAATTTTAATCTTTTTGAGCCAATTGTTTTAAAATATAATTTTTTTTTGTGTTTTTCATAATTCTAAAAAACTCTAATCCTAAAATGTATATGTTTATGATTGTGATCCAATATTTCACCTTGATGTTGTATGATTTTTATTGAAAAATTTAGGAGACATTTATTTATAAAAAATCTAGAAATATATTTTTTTAATTTGTTAGCATCATATTTTGGTGTTTATGTTCAGAGTTATTGTTGTTAATTTTTTTTAATTTTTTTGAAAAGATTGAATTTTTAGAGAATTTTGAATATAAGGGGTTTTTATTTTTAAAAAATAAAGTGATTTATTTTCATTTATGAATTCCAATTTTGAAATGAATTTTATATTTATGTAAAATAAGTATTTTTTTGGTTTAATATAATCTAAATAATTACATTTATATCATCTTAATTGAATATTATTTTATAAGTTTATTTTTACGATTTAAATGCACTTTAATGTATAAAAAATGTCTTATTTAATATTTTCAATTTAATATTAAAATAAATTATTCCAATTATGTATATTGAATTTTGAAAAATGTATTGCATATCTAAAATTAATATGTAAAATTTAGTTATCAGGATCCTTATATTTTTGGATAATATGAATAGAAACCCTATTTATAATTGTTACCAAAGTTAATGGGAAATTCGGATATTAAGGGTAAAAATAATTCTATAAGGACTGTAATATTACCAAAATAAATTAACAAAATTTATTGGATTTTTATATTTCAACCAATAACAAACAAGGATATAATTTGTTATATTTTAGGACCACTTATATGAGATTACGATTCATATAGTAATTTATTTCTATAAAATTCAAACATATCACAGTCATGTTTTTAATAACAATAATATTTTTTATTGGGTTATACATGGGTAATGTTCAAAAATAAATATTATTTTTAAATCTAACTATTGTATCATAATCGTGGAAATTAATTTTTAGTTTTTATGGATGAAATAACTAAATTAAATTCTTAGACAACACTGACATAATGATTATTTAATTTATAGAAAATTGAAATAAATTATACTAAATATAATAAAAGTAATATAATTAGAGATAATTTATGATATAAATTAATTTTATAACTAAGACTGGCATGTTAGTTATATAATAAAATTATTGTTTTTTATTTTTAGTGTTTCCTTCATATTATTAATGAATACTTAATTACAAGTATTAAAAATCAACATTATTTACATTTTTAAAATAAATAATATATTTTAAAATTATATAAAATTCATAAATAAATATATTCATTAAAGTGTGTAGTATATGGTTGATAATATCAACTGTATCCCTTTGTTGAAATTTTATCCATTTAAATTGACTATATGGAACCTCAAAATGTAAAAATAATGTTTTTCATGGTATATTTTAAAAGGTCGAAGAGGAGTTAAAAATTGATAATAGTAAAAATATGAACTAATAATGTCAATAAAACATTGAATGAGAGAATTTAGCCTCATAATAATATTTAAATATAATTTATTCAATTTTTACCTATTGTTAAAAAAAATTAATTTATGTTATTTTAATCTTTTAAGAATATAAAAAACATCCCCTCACATCAATTGTAAATCGTCACCTCCTCCTTATCATTTAAAATAACATTGATCCATTTTTATTGACTAAAAACATCCCATTATTCTTGTAAACATAATTATCTATATTCATGAGGTTTTATGCCTTTTAAAATTAAAACCATAAATCCATTATGATGATACCAAAAAGAAGTCCATTGACGAAGAGGTAGTCTTATTCAATATATCTGTCACGGTTATTTGGTCATATAAATCTTCTTAATGAGTTGTAATCATAATAAATAATTACTCCACTATCATAAGTAAATTTATATGTTATTATTATTATGATACAACCATCTTCCATATCTTCTCTATAATACAAAAAATGACAATAACACTTCTGCTGATGCATGACTTATCGTCTCCACGTAGCAGTGAATTTGTTTCCCTTACCATGTTACTTGGATTGTAATAAAGACGTAAATATTGATTATATACGATATATATTATATAATAACAATTTTTTAAGTTGAATTGGTAAAAACCATTCTTATTTCTATCTATTAGAAAGTGATAAAAACATTCATGTGTTTGTATGTCATATCATCTCGATGAATAGTATTATTCATTTTCTTATACCTCAGTGTTATTAGTATATATATATATAATAATTACATATGATATTTTTATCATTATTAATTTTTCGAAGATGATTTAACCATGATTAATATAAAATAACCCCAATAAGGAAACCAAAACACACTTGAAAAATGAATCAACAACCACTCAATACAATGGTTCAAATATTAAATTGTTAATAATCTAGTGATAAAAGTGTTAAAGTAAAAAATATATGGATTTTTATATCTCGATGAATAATTATTTAAGAAGATTATTATAAAAAATATTTATTATACATGTGTTCCAAACACATATGGAGGAATTCAAACTTGATGTAACGATTTTTATCAAACTTTTATTTTAGAGGGACATATGTCTTATATACTGCTTGGTTACTTATTGTGGTTTTTATGAATCCCTTTAATGTATAATAAAATTATTATGATGAATGTTAAGAGAATTTAAATGTATATTTATCTGTGTGTATTTCATTCATTTTGATAGTGATTCAACTGTTACAAATGTAGTAAGGGATTCTCATCTCACTTTTACTTCTATGAGATAGAAGTAAAATTCACCATTAATTTCGTTTCTTTGGTGTATATAACTACGTTTGATATATTATATCAGGAAAATATTTTTATTCATGCTATTTAATGTTTCATTTGAACATATTCCTTTAATGGTTGTTATGATTATAAATATACTTAAATTGTAAGGGTTTATTTCATAATCTCATCATTATTCGAGATTTTTTATTTGTAGGCATTTTTTAGGGAGTATTTATCTTACATATTTGGATTTTATAAAATATATTAAAAATACTATTTTATAAACATAATTAATTTCTTAAATATATTTTTATTATCTTTGACCTTCGTTTAAAATGTTTTAATAATTAATTTCTTAATATTTACCCAATAGTCCATTTTGACTCCCTTTAAACTTTTTTAAACAATGATTATTTTTATCATTTACAGCATGAATTGATTTTCCCTCTATCATAAAAAATCAATGAATTTATGCTTATATTATTGTTATAAAAATATATTTTCAATGAATAGTGTTCATTTACTATGTGTGCAGTTCTTAGATATTTAAAAGTGACTTTTAAATTGGAAAAATTGTTTTTCAGAAGAATAGATTCAAATGATATATTAAATTGTTTTTTATCTATTTAAACATCCTTTAATGATATCCATTATTTAATAGGGATATGATCCAGTCATATCATCCACATTTCTTCTCCGGGTAGTTTATGTTTATGATGACCAATGACTATGAAACAGGTTTAAAATACCACAGTTTATGATGAAATATTTCTAAATCCCGTTTACATTCATGTCTTCTTATATAACAAATGTTTTATGATCTTGTGGAACACATTGGTTTTATAATCAATATTTCATGGCTTAAATCTATATCTATTTATAATTCCAAAGGTATTGATTTATATTTAATGAGATATAAAAGTCTAGAATAGGGAGTGACCTCAGTTTAGTAAAGGACATTATTTTCATTGATAGACTTGGGCATGAACACTGAAAAACATGATGGTATAAGGATTTAATGTGTAATTACATTATTTTTTAGTAATGAACCCATTAAACTATTTTAAACATTTAAAATATCCTTTAATTAAAATTAAATTATATTTTATGATTACAAAAATGCAACAACATAATATCTTCTCCCAATGTTATGCTCTTATGGATCATATTCATAGATTACATTATGATTCATGTCATCTGAAATTATTAGATTTATTCTTTATTTCATATTTTATGATCTAAAAAATTATTTATATGAGTTACATTATGTTTTTATCATGCAATATAATTATATTATCATACCCTTATACTATTTTCATTTACACTGATGATTTTCATCATTTATGATTTTGTTTACCATTAATAAGCATTCAATCCTACCCTTTTTATGATTTCTTTTAACAAGGATAAAATTGAATATATTAATTTAGTTATTTCATGAAGGGTTCCACATAAATTATTTTTATGACCTACTGTGAAATAATAAAATATGGTTTTTGTGGAGGATAATGATAATCATTATGAACCATATTTTTATAAAAAGATGTTGTTAAATGTCGTTAATAATGATATAAAACACTAAACCTAACATGTAATATTTTTTTTATGTGATCCAATGTTTCCTTTTGATTTTTTAATTATTATATGGAATAAAATGGGACACATTTATTAGTATAAAATCTAGAAATCTAATGTTTTTTTAGAAGTAGATTCTGGAGTGTGGATTTGGGTCCATTACAACAAAAAATTATAATATTACATCACAATTTATACACAGTACATTACTAGTTAGATTTATAAGGGAGTATATATTGTTTTATCTCAATATCCCATTTTAGAGCCAAGAAAATTTGTTAAGGGAACTCAAGAAAGAGAAGTTTTGTGAAACTAAATAATCTAAATTGACATCATAATCATTTTCATTGATAAAATCACTGCATAATAAATCATTTTTAAAATTGAAAACATTACAGGAATCATTTTAAAATTTAACATGAAATTCATCATCACATAATTTTGAAATGATAAGTATATTATAATTAAGAAAATCTACAAAAAAACTGTTGAAGTTAAAATTGAATAAGTGTGAACTATTTGGACAAGGACAATTATTTTTCCTTTTTCATTTTCACCAAAGTTAATTTTCCCACCCTCAGTATTAATAAAAATCATGAAGAAAAATATGTCTTGAACAACCACTATACACATACCAAATTATGTTATATAAACTCTTCATAAAGGTTTTCAATTAAAATAAATCATATAAGGAATGATTTTGGTACATAGTCTAGCTAGGGTCTAGTAATATTTATATTTATAGATTTGGGAAACAATATTTATTTCATGGGATTCCTATAAGCAGTTTTTATTGTCTTAACATCAAATATTAGAATATTTTATAGTTCTGGAACATTGAGTAAATTTTCTAGAACTAGTAATAAAACTCAATTTTCCAGATTCAGATTCCGAATTGGTTTAAAATAAATATTTTTCCAGGTTTACAAAAATTACAAGTAGTATATTTTAGAGCAAATTGTTTTCACATAATTGTAAATAATGTATCTTTATTATTTTAAATCTATCTAGGTAATTCTTTAATTTATCATTAGACATTTTATGTTCAGTATTCTCATTGAGAAACTGAGGACTATTCTCCTTTTTGATAGTAAGTTCGGATTCAATAGAAACAATAAGTGCATGTTGTTTCATTAGAGATTTATAATTATCCTTTTTTCATTGCATGTATCCTAAATCATTTTATAGTATTAAAATACTTCTTTATTTTTCACATATTCATAACTAGATTTATCTCCATAATAATAATAATTCTGTATGAAAGATTCTAGGGTTACTTTTGATGTGTTTGTTATGAATCAAATATTGTATTTGTCATACTTCTCATAATGTGAATATTTTGATTAACTAAATATCTTCTTAGAATCACTCCTAGTGGCCTTCATTACCTATTTATAAATTATATACTTTTCCTCATATTTCCTTTTAATCATTAATTTATGACATTCATTCTTTAACTGTCCTCTTCTCTTACACTCAAATTAGACTATTTCATTAGTATTATCACTTCTCTTACAGTACTTTTTCCTATTTACCTTATTGTCCTAATTCCATTTATAATTGGGATTTGTAAAGAACTTATTTCATTTATAAACTAGATAAATATCTTGTCCAACTGATCCATTTCATCATCAATGTCACATGGTGAATCTTCATTGAAGTAGATTTCATCATGATCTTGTAATTTCTATTTTTTGGAGGTAATGGTTTCAAAATCCACTATCATTTTCTTTATTTCATCATCTTATTCTCTGTTAACATTCATTTCTTTTTCATATATCATTATATTACCTATCATAATAATTACATGTAAATTAATGATATCATAAGAATCCCTTACTAATACTGATGTTCCTCAGTATATTTTTGGTAAGCATCTAATAATTCTGATTACTTGTTCCATAGATGTGAGTGTCTTTCCCAGAGACACCATCATATTTACTATCTCATTGAACCTGAGAGAAATTTCTGAAATGGATTCATCACGGTTAATATTTATGTTATCATATTTAATATAATATGTCTTAAGTCTCATTTGTTTAACACTAGTGGTTCCTTCATGTGAAAAAGATAAAGTATCCCAAATTTCATGTGTTGTTTTACATGTAAAAATCCTATTAAATTATTCATCCCTTAAAGAGAAGTATAAGGAATTCATAGATTTACATTTGGTATTATAGGTAGGTAAAGTAGAATCATCCCACATATTCCAAGAAATAAAAGAAATCTTATGTTCATCCACAATTGAGGACTAGATTTCAAAGACCATACTTTCCAATTACATTTAAATTTTAATTTTTCAACAATCATGTTTTGTGCCATTTAAATTCAAAGGACTATTTGTAGCACCATATTTATATCAATTTCCTATATTAAAATAGAAGGAACATGTTTAAAATAAATACTAATTTAGAAATTATATAAAAATAGAGATCTTTAAAAACAACTAAAATCATATATTAAAATAATTTGAAAATTTTAAAACCATGAAAACATGTGATAAAAAACCACCTTTTATACCAAATGTTGGTCTGAGTAGGACACTCAATAGAAGGGTGGGGTGAATTGAGTTCCTATAAAAATTTGAGCCAAAAAACCATTACTTAAATTTTATTTAAAAGATCACCATTTTAAAACAAAATGTCTCAGTTAGCCAAAGATTCATATGTATAAAAGTTTTGTTTTTTCAAGAGATTTCTAAACGATTGAATAGATCTTAGTTAAAACAATGTGGAATATTATTTTAAAATTTGAAAGAAGCATACTAAATAAAATTATAATATTAAAACTATCTATGATTAATAATCATATAAATTTTATTTCTTCTAAAATAATTATAAAAACATAAAAAAAACATTAAAGAACACAAAAAAATTGAAAAAATTGTTCAGTCTCTAGAAGAGAACTAATCCTATGTAGTTGGTGAACACCTACTACCAATTAGTTTATAGTAAATAAAAATGATCACAACCATGATCAGGGTATCAAAAGAATACAAAATTTCCATGTCAACTATCCTTATTCCATATTTTTAATGGGAGAGTAAAAACAATCATGGCGACATTCCATGAAAGGACAACTTCCACTTTTATCTCTAGGAGTTAAATGTTGAAAAAAATTTTGGTGATGATATAAATATAACTTAAAGATTGTAATAAAAGAGTCAATGTGTGTTTACAAAAAAATGCATGCACTGTTCGAAATGAGAATAAACTACAAAACTATATCTATATGATAAGAAGAGTTTATAATGATCTATGTGATGTTCTATGAGGCCTATAGACTCATTTATAAGTGTATAAGTGTAGCTGGAGTCATCTTCCAGGAACAGACAAAAAAACAAAGTTTCTATTTTTCTTTTTTATTGTATTCCCAGTGAGGTAGATGATTCTGAGAAGTGTTCTTGTCTTCTATGTTGTTGCTACATAAATATTTTTCCTTTTGGTTCATAGTAGTTTCTTCATGTAAGGATAATAGACAGCTCTTGTGTTTTTCTCATTGGTGCATGAAAATTTTCTTCCATGTCACCTCGTACTCACATTGATCCAAGAATTCACTGTATATAGGCAAGTATCATGATATCTAGTGCATCGTATCTCGTACTGGTCTCTGACATCATTAAATATTTTTAAAAAAATACATATAGGCTCATTAATATAATAATCAGAAATTTGTTTCATATATTTTACCGATAGGGGTATTTTTTAATTTAAGGGATAGATCATCAGTGACTATGTCTATCGGTAGATTATACTATTTCTATTTTAAACTATTGGTAGGTCAATCTATCAATAAATGATGTGTCAGAAAATCAGTGTTTTTGTAGCTCATTCTATCAATAAATCATTTCAATTAGTAGATCACTTATCTCGGTAGACCACACAATCTGTGGATCACTCTACCTGTAGGTCATACAAGGATCGGTCAATCATGTTTTGTTTGTAGCTTGACTATTGGTAAGTGATGAATTGGTAGGTCTACTATCGGTATCTCATACATAGTAAAATTTCTGAGTTTCTCTATTAGGGAATCATCTTATCGATATCTTCTATCGTCAGTAGCTCATGTATTGGTGACTTGAAATTCTGTAGGACAAGTATTAGTAGCTCATACTGATCCAAAATTAATAATGATGTGTCAGGATGTAAACACTAACACTAGAGTTTAAAATTATAATTTGAAATAATTAAATGGAATGTATCTTAATAAATTATAATTATCAATGTTAAGAATGATTTGTTAGAATTAAAACTAGATGAGGCCAACAATGATGAACTGGATGTTTCTTATTTTAATATATCTTATGAAAATATTCTGTTCAAAGGTAACTCCATGAATTCCAAAAAAATAAAGCTGTAAGGTGATCTAAATATTTCTAGAAAATTTAATATAGAACTAAAAAATTCATCTGTATCAAAAATAGATTTTATTTATTACTACTGGAATACTAGAATATAAAAGATAGTTTGATCTCAAAATAAGACTATGAATCTTTAAAAGTATAAATTATTATTCAGATAGTGTTACATAGATGATAAGTTGTTACTATAATGGAACATGGTAAGAAGGAACTATTTTTAATTGAACACTGTTCAACTTATTTGTATCAATAAAAAAAAATTTAAAATAATATTTTAATAAGTATCATTAATTTTAACTTCTTCATGTGAACTATTTTGTGTTTGGAATGTTTAGATGAACACTGTATTCCTTCCTAACACTCTGATGCTATTTTATATATATAATTTAATTTCAGTGTTAAATATACCTCTTTTATTATATTGTTTATTAATAATAGGATCTATATTTTGATTATATATTTCTTTTTAAACATTCATTGGATATATTACAAGCATGAACTTAATACTAGATTATATCCTTAAATTATTTAGTCTAATAATTTATGTAATAAATATTTTTTTAAATGTTACTTGTGAAAAAATAGTTGAAAGTAAATTATTACTTAAAAGTTCTTTAATTCCTCAAATATCCTTTATACTATTAATTAATGAGATATATTACCTGACATTCAAATTTATTTTATTTTCAAAAAGATATCCATGATGATTAATATGTTCATTTCAAATGAATTTTTTTAAATAATGTGTATATAATCTCTTTGATTACATATTTATAACATTTTAATGAAGCATTAATTTTGTAAAGTATTTAATACTTTCTTTTTGATTTCAAAAGGGGGTAGACATTTAGTTTTTTTTAAATGTATATAATCTTGTAGGAGTAGTTGGATATGATTATATCAATAATATCCTTTAAGGGGGGATCCTATTCTTTATCCTGAGGGAGAATTTTTATTTATAAGAAATATTATAAATATATAATAGGGAAAAAATATAGAGAAATGAGAAATTTTAAAATTGAAAAATATTGATTGGATAAAATTATGTTCTCTTGGGAAATTTTGTTAAAGGTGAAATCTGTTTTGATTTTTTATAATTATAAAAATTTATTGTGCTAATTTTTTTTAAAATATTTAATATTTTTATGTGTTTTGCGGTCATAATGAAGGGGAGAATAATTGAAAATATGTTGATTCAATAAACTAAATTAATTTCATTTTATTTTGTATGAACACAATCACTCAAGTTTATGTTACTAATGAAGTTTCTTTTAAGAGAATTTAATGAAGATAATATTAATTAGAATATTTATTCAAAAAATATATTCATTTCATTGGTTCATGGGATATATATTTTGAATCATTCTAGAAATATTTAAATGTATTACGGAAATAATGTTCATACACTATGTTTGTAAGCATAATGCATTGTTCAACAACCTAACATTTAAAATATCATGTATGGAGCATATACCCTTTGTTTTTCAAAAAATATGGACAAAAACCATTTGTTTGAAAGGAACCCCATGTTTGAGGTAAAACACATTTTTTACATAAAACCTAATTTTTTATATAATAATATATTGCCAAACCTACATTGGATATTTTGATATTACTTAACATAACCCTGAATTTGACTCTTCAACAATAGTGTTTTAATGATATGATATTATAAAAAATTTAGAAAATGGGTTCTATGGAATAAAATATATATTTAATGTTATTTTATGACTTATTCAAAGCCTCGTTATGATTGATTGAAATGATCATATTCAGTAAAGTAAATAATCTCCATTCTTATGGGAGGATAATACCTTATTAAATGATTGTGTATTCAAATTTTCATGGTTTATGATGCGATATTTATAGAGATGGTTTTACCTGGTGATATTTGACCAACAATATAAATATCATGACATCATTCAACTCAAAAAACTAGACAAGAAGTATACAATAAGTCTTCCATTTCCTTTAGAGATACACTATGCAGACATACATGTTTTTACCTATCTGGTATACTTTCTACTATTATTGACACTAGTACAACATTTTATTGTTACATATTATTCTACAAGAACAATGAGGCATTATTCGAAGATACAAATTAGAGACATAATGTTCGAACTTCTATTAGGTGTTTTATTTTCTAATGTATAATGATATCATATGTATTTATGAAGATCTATTTTTACTATTCACTATTTAATTTAATTTTCATATATCTGTTGCTACTAATACGATGGTTTGTAACAATTATTCTAAAACAAATTAATATATTTTGTTTTATTATAGTCTCAGTGGATTAGACTCAGTTGTGGGGGAGTCTCGGTTTCTCAGACTCAGTAACTGTGAAGCTTATACTTCTTTTACAAAGATGTGGATTTACGAATTATTTTAATAGAACCATAAGTCCTTGTAAAATCCTTTTAATGTATTCAACTTCATTCACTAAGTTTTTTAAGAGTTATGATAAGAGCACATGTCTAGGGATTTCACCAAACACATTGATTAAATTTTGGCAGAGTGTACTAAGGGATCATTGATACATGAATCAATATATATCATTTTGTTCTTTTTTATTATTTATTCTCGCTTCTTACTCATGTTTTAGAGAGAATGGAAGGTTATGTACATGACAATAGATGTGTTTTGAATCTATAAATGTTATTAGAGAAACAATTGACCCCATATTATGTCATCGTATTGATCATGTCTATATCGACCTAAAAAAAGACACCAAGTGTATTTTTAAAATGTTTTTACTTTGGAGATGACTCATTCAAATGGAAAGAAGAAATATAAATTATATAATTATATATCTACTTTATTATTATTAAAATATGTTCCTCTTAAATTGAATTTTTTTATATTAATATTATTCATGTTTCAATATAGTTTTCAATAAAAATATTTTTTAATAACAGTTGAATATGATTTCTGATAAAAAAATAATATTAATAATTTTTTATTCGAATATGTATAGAAATTTAATTTCCCAAAATATATACAAGATAAACAGTTTTTTTTAAAATAAGAATATTTCAATGATATAAAAAATATTTAATTGAAGAAGAATAAAATATTTCATGGCTATTATTGGCATTTCTTGAAATTTGGGCATAAATCCATTGAAAGTTGGCATAATTGTTTTGGGAATAAAAATTAAAAAAGGTATGTATTAAGGGGGATAATATATGATGTGAGGAGAGAGACTTCAAAAAAAATATAAGTTATAATGAATATATCTAAAAAGATTATATTTTGGTGTATTAAATGCATTTATGGTTATGGACATTTTGGTGGTCAATATTATGTTATCTTTTGGTATATACCAACCATTCAATTTAATTTTTTTGAATGGGATAAAATACCCAAAAAATGAAAAAAAAAGAAATAAAATATTTCTTCGAGAATAAAAAAAGTAAATAAAGAAAAATGAGGGGAAGTAAATATTTTATAAGAATGAAAAAGAGGATGTCACAAAACATATAGTATTATATTACTATAGAAGAAGTTTTAGTATCCTAGAATATTTCAAGTAGTCCATAAACATCTATTTTAGAGTAATCCATCTAAATATGAAAATGAAATAAATCATAAAATAAATAAAAATGAGGTTTTCGTGCATGAAATTCAAAATGAAAAGGTTGAATTTCTTGAGTGTTTTTATTAAATGGATATACATATGATAGATATATGACTTTGTAAAGGGTAGAAAATATGCAAGAATATTGATGAAAAGTGAATGAAATTGTTGTATGTAAAAAACTAATTTGTGAAAAACAAAGGGAAAACACAAATGGATTCTTAGAGTAAAAATTTCATTATCAAAAAAGATTCTAAAACATAGAGAAGACTGAGGCTAGAAAAAAATCAAGCATCTAGAGAAGTTTAAATTATATTTAAAGTTAAACATGTAATATATGAATGAAATTCCACTACTCACTAACATGAAGAAGAATATTCTATATGATATTAATTATAATAAAATAAATAATAACATACCAGCTTACATGTTTATATATGTAAAGTCATAGAATTATAAATAATGAATAACTTTAATGAATATAGATTTGAATTTAAAGGGTGACTTTGGATGAGAATTAAATCATAGCCCAGATTCTCTAAAGAAAAACCTTTGAACAACATCCTTGAACTAATGGCCTAAAAGACTTCTATGTTTTTTATTTTTAGAATCCACTTTTCAAGGGGTGAGGTGGAACCCTTACAAGACCAGTAGGTGTAAGTATTACCTGGCCCATAGGCCTTAGAGGAATTCATTTTCTACAGGCTTCAAAAATTATATTCAACATAGACTAACTACTTGGAACTGCTCCTCCCCATCATCTTCATCGTGAAATCATCTCTCCACCTTCACAAGGCTGTTCAGTTAGGCGTTCCCATGCATGCACATGCTTTTCCAAATGGAGAGGGCCATACCCACTCATTCTTGCAATCCATTTATCATATACAATGGTCAACTACCCTTGCTAATAATTTTAATAGAAATTGTTGTTTGTAGGTTTTCTTGTTTTCATCTGCACATAAGGTGGCCCAAAGGCCTTAAGGAGGCCCGAAGGCCTTAAAGGACATGGGGAACAAATCTGTGGCTCAAAGGTCCAAAAGGGGTAATATTATCGGTTTACAATGCCAAAACATACCTACTATAATACCTGCTACAATACTTCTACAGTACCCCAAAATTTATTCCTCCACCTAGAGTTGATCTCGGGTTTCCTGGATGAACTTAAGGAGTCCACACCAACCGGGATGAGGCTTATGTGCAACAACATCCTTACTCCAATGTATATTTTGTGATTTTTTTCAGTGTGTAGACTTTAAAGCTGGTCATGTAAACATGTAGATATTATAGGAAATAAATTTCAAAAAAATAAATTAAAATATTTTAGGATGATATCCATCATTGTGGTCATTATTTGAATTGGAGAAATATTTTCTCATGTAATTACTTCATTGGATTTCAATGTTTTATTTGACTTCATTCAGAAAAAAAATCCAACAATGTTATTTAAGGTGGAGGATGTTTATCCATCTATGGGACGTGAAGATAAATAACAAAAATATTTAAATATATCAATTTATATCAGAGGAAAATTTTATTTTTTTGAAATGAAAATGTCTTGTGTTTTAATAATTTTACGTTCTAGAAATATGGTCTTTCACTAACGAGATATGTTAGTTTTTTTTAAGTTTAAAATTTAATATTTAATTGAATCATGGGAAAAAATTATCTAATGAGAAAATAAAAATGTATTAAAAATTAATCATATTATATTAATCTTGATTGTGTTTACTTTATTTGTAGAGAATAATTCTGAAAATTAGTTAAAAATATATTGATTTACCGCTGAAAGAAGGTTTTAGTTTTGGTGTCACATTTTGAAAAAACTGTTGATGGTTAATTTTTCTAGATGGATCACTCTCTTTTTCAACACTATGTTAGGCAATGTAGACTTAATGATAATGTCATGACCGACCTTCTTCAAGATTAGGTATGTGATGGGAATATCCTGATACCGTCCTTCCTCATGATGATGGGGAGACAACGACCCCCCGAGTCCCCCCTATAATAGGCCCTAGGGTGGCGACCATCACCAAGGGTATATAAATGTCAAATATTTGGGAGGAATTACCCTTTTTATAATAACAAATATTGAAAGATAATATTCATCGACCTCAAACCACTCCAAGATAGATATATATAATGAATTAAAAATCTATACCACATGCATGTTTAAAGTAAAACTACTTAACAATACAAGGAAAACTCTACGGTATGTACCAAAATAAAACTAATTAGTGTCAAATAAACAATACACAGTGATCAAGATATTATGGACTAGAACATTTTTTAATATCCCTCTAAACCTGAAAATATTTTTATATACGTAGGGTGAGAATACAAGTACACTCTATAGGGAAAATCCAAAGTCACTCGTGCATAATATGGAGAAGCATACTAATGCCCCTGTGAGAAAACATCAAAAACTGAAAAGAAACTAACAAGGTATACTATCCATATGGACCACACCAAGACACATTCAACAAATAACTCAATTCATGTAATGTTATATAATAAGAACGTTGATATTTGGGTACCCCACACGACTTCCTGTAGGTTAAATTGAACATCCTAACACATCAACCACTTCTACAAGCCCCGCTATCTCAACATGCCAACACACACCTGGGACACAAACCACACCCATATCTTGTTTGAACTCACCTTGGATACTAGCACACTGTAACACTAACCACATGAACATAATCCTCACACATACCACACCCTTCTCGAAAATACATTTTTATCACCCTGAAGACACCTAGGAACCAAACCACATGTCACACATCTAGCACCATAGATCTGGTCACAATCCTCAAGACATTAGCGCCTACATAAATTATCTTGGGAAGTAAATTACTACAATAGGGAACCAAGAAGATCCAAATATCATCTATCCATTCACCCACCTAGATATTGGAAAGACACCATCCCCCATAGTAATAGGGGTGTTTGGAACATAGTACTCAACACAGGTGTGGGTGTGTATAGAAAACATAATGAAATTCAAATACATATGAAGGTACCAAAAACTCATCCAAACATATGGGTTTCAAAAAAAACTATCATCTCATAAATAAATACCCTTGCTTTCACCTCTAAATGTATGTATCACCACAGAGTATGGTCACTTATGTAAGTCAAACTATACCAACATAAAATTTATTTAACCAATTTACATTCTTCATTTATCAGTTTATTCATTTTTTATTCCATCCCTACCAAGGAAACTATCAATAAAAACATCTCCAACTATTCTCTGAAGGCTACAAGACACTAAAAACACCCTATAACAAAACACACAACTGACAACCCAATTCATTCTTCCTCCCAATTTAACACCAAATTGTATTCTGACACTACAAACATTATTATTAAAATCCATAAATCTATGTCTTCCCTATGAAAAGTTAAACCCCCACCACACCACATTACATAAACACTCAGTAGCCCCACTACACGACACCACACTTATCATGCACATAACATGAACATAACACAACCCATATATGTAGCCCTACTACTCAAACACAACCCAGAAGCATTCCCACTGCACAATAATTACATTCATTCCATAATAAATTAATCTCTCAAACAGAGATACCATCACACCGCTAGTACTACCCTATACACACAGTCACACCCCATTCCATAGAATCGCACTACCAGAACCCACACAAGGCACAAAAACAAACAGAACACAGCACATAGACACACCTATTAAATAGGGGGAATTCATCTTTGGGAAAAAATTTTCTTTAAATATAATTTATAAATAGGGGTGACCAGACAATTTTTTCAATCCTTGGAATCCATTTCATTTAATTCGATATATGTTATTAATCATACTGATATTTACAACAATTACTCAAAAGGAAATAAAAATAGTTATAAATAATTACCCATACTGATTCAAATACCACCAATAGAAAGTATTTTTAGAAGACACATGAACACATCAAATCAAAACATCAATAATGATAATAAATAAAATAGAAGATCATTATTAATCAACACCCTGCCCATTATCATGTTCGTATTAGAGGTTATCTCTGTTTAAAGTTGAATTTAGATGTTTTCACAAAATAAAATTTGAATTCTCAACCTGAATGATACAAAATTAAAAGATTAACGAAGAAAATCCCTACCTATAATTGAATATAATCAACAATAATTCCATGTATCAAAAATAGATTGTCGCACCTATTTACGGAATTACTATAAGGGAATATTAATTGATAACTATGAAAAAACACACAATTCCAGGGGTATTAAAGGCTCAAAGAGTTCCAAGAGAAAAAAGAAAAAAATGGAGAAAAAGATCATAGATTAGAAGGGTCAGATCCTATATTAACGAGACCGGAAACAATTTCATTAATGTGGGATCCTAGTCAAGATTACGTAGTTAGAAATTCTCAATGTCCCTATTGCATTAGGATATTGAAGATATAATTTATATCCATTAAAATACCATTAAAAGCGTATAAAAAAGGATTTAAACTCGATTTACATCCAATAAAATGTTAGAGGTGAGAAACTAGAAAACTGGAAAAATTCAAAATGAGTCACTAATGGGTGATTTTGCGTAACTGACAGCGAGTCACTGATGGGTGGGATACCAAATGTAAGCCACCGATACTGACAGTGAGTCACTAATGCTGAGCTACTAATAGTGAGCCACTAATTCAACCTACTGACACCGAACTCACTGAACCCCTTACTCACTGACACTGACACCCTATGTCATTGAAACAGATGTCATGACTCACTAACACAGTAATAGTGAATCACTAACACTAACACCCAGAATCACCGATTACTTGACTCATCACCATGAATGCCATGAGTTGCCGTCACCAATGCCATAACTCACTAACATTAACACCGTGACACACCGACATCGATGCCATAAGTCATTGATTAAAAAACTGGGAAATTGAGAAAACTAAATGGATATAAGTTGAATTTTTATACATTTATTTTCAACATGTTTGGATGATGTAAATTCATTGTGATATTGATTCAACTATTATTTTTCATCTATTTAATTATTCTTTAGAGTTATTTTTTTATATGATGTTTTCACATGAAGATGAGTTTATTTAATGAGGATACAATATTTAATGTGATGATTGAAAACCATTATTTACATCCATTACTTGTTCCAATTGAATTGGACGAATTCACATTGTTTAAAATATTTAAAAAATGTTTTTAGATGATGTTTTTATCATTTATCATTGTATTTAAGGAATTTATTATGTAGAGATTATTTTAAAAAGTTTTTCTTTAAAATTTAAAACATTAAATTCCAATGTTAAATATGTTTTTGAACATAGAAAATAAAATTACATATAGATGAATAAGTAGATTAGAATTTTAAATTCATAATTAGAGTATATTTTTGGAGAGTGTAATCTATGAGATGGTTTTTTATGCTGTCATTTACCTAGATTTCATGATTAACTTATGTGGTTCCTTTATTAAAAAATAGGTCATCCATTAAAGATGTGGAGGCTACTCAATCACATACATTTGGGATGTTGCCTCAACCATGTGGTAGAACAATCTCACTAATCTTTTTGGAAAAGGTGGGGAATATATATTATGAGGGTCAATACAAAAACGTGTAGTTGGTGTATATAGCACCCATAAGGTATACATTGTACTGTGCATGAGGCATGTTTGTGCGTTATCCCAATGAACATGTTTGATAGTTTCTCTAGGTGTAAAAATCAATAAAGGATCAAGGTATTAGTGGATTGGATTGTGTTATTATTTGGTGTGAGTTGGTTTCAATACTCATTGTTCCACTCATCAATGCATTGACTATTCATCCATTTAAGAAGGACATGAATATAACCTACACAATTTGATCTATTTTATCTAGGTCGTCTGATCAATGACAATTATCATCTTCTACCACAAGTAATCAAAGGGACTATTTATCAGTGAAATTTATATATCAAAACATATAGTAATTGATCAATCTGAATTTTCAACTTCAATGAAATATATGATAGCCTGAAATTTCTTTTTCCACCATGAGAACCCAGTTTCCAAATTACATTTTATAGTAGAGGTGTGTGTAGATAAGATTTAATGAAAAAATTTATTATTTAAGAAGGTAATTTTAGAAAACACATATGATGTGATGTAGTGTAAAAGAAAAGTAAGGTATTTTTCTTAGGGTTCTAAGGAAGTTGAGTGAGTCGGTGTAGCACCATGAGTTTTTATGAATTATTTTTTCAAATAAATTTATTTTTTTGATGGATTGAGTTGAAATATATAGTAAGTTATTTTTTCATTATACACAAAAAAAATTTTAGATTTTCCAAAATGATACATTTAGTATAAATTTTTGTAAAAACAATACAATTTTGGATGGTTTTACACACTATACTAGGTTCCATTGACAGTTTAGGTTACACTCATGATCGTTTTTACAAAACTACAATATACTGTTAATATTAATACATAATTTTTTTTTATAAATTATTCTCTAGAATAGAAATAATGAAATGGATTAAAATGATTAAGAATATATATTTTAACATGTTTATATAATTCATTGGTGTCCAATAAATTATAAATCAAACAGAAACAATTTTTAAAAGAATATAAAATATTTTTCTGAAAAAAACTATTTTATACTCACACGTGAGTTTTATATAAATAAATTAAATAAATAAAAGTGTCTAATTATTTTAATGAAAGTTATATATTATATATTCAATAAAATTGTTAACATATATTATTTGTTTTCAAGAGAATAGATAAGTATTTCACTCGTAAAAACTATAGTTTTCTAAATATAATTGTTCTCAAATTTTTATGGAGCACTTATTTTTTAATCAAAATAAATTATTTTAAAAAATTAATTTGAAAAAATAAAAAACATTTTTTAAAGTGGACTATAAATATTTTATTATATTTAATATAGGGTATTTTTTTAGAATTATCATTTTTTTATGAGTAGTGAAGAAACCAAATCTAATCTCAAAACGTTCTTTTCATTTAAATAATTTATATTGTAAAAATATGTTTTGAATTGGTTTTATTGTCAAGAAAATTCAATTATAAAAATATTAAAAAAATTATTGGAATCAATTTCATATTTTCATTTTACATAAAACCTTTTTCAACAATTGATCTAATTCTCAATAAATACATGTTGACTCATCCAACAGACATGGTTAATTTCAAATTCATTTTCTCCACTTATATGAATTAAATTTGGAAATCGTATTCCAAATTTGGTAATAGAATTATCTTAATTGTATAACATTGTGAAAATAATTTATTACCATATTGATTAATAAAAATAGTAAAAATAATTCATGATAATTAATGGGAAATGAGTTTACCAAGGGACTAAAGATTAAACATAAAGGAAAAAATAACCTAAACACCAATACAAAATGCATGGGATGGATATATTTAGAACATTTTGAAATTATGATATTTTTTTGAGTTTTCAGACAATTATATGTGATTTTGACCCATATAATATATTATGTCAAGAGAAAGAAAAACTGTATATTCTAAACTTTTAATTTATACAAATCATTATAATCGGGAATAAAAAGACATATTATCGGTTTTAAGTATTATTTAGAAAGATAAATGAGTTTTCATGGATAATTTGATTTAAATTTTAAGAGATTATACTATTACATTTAATTCATAAGAAACTCCAACCCAATAACTATTTAGTTTATAATAAATTAAATCAAATGATACTAAAAACATTAAAAGTTATGTAAATTGAATTGAGTGTTGTGTTAATTTATTTTTCAATATGAATATATCATGAAAAACATGTGTTAAAATTATGTAGTTTTCTTCCATTATTAGTTTTTTATTTTTATATACAATTAAATTAATAATGTCCAAATTAACATTAATTTCATTTTATAATAAATTTTATTTTATTAGTTGATTTAAAATTACAAAAAATCCAATATTCTAGAAATTAATTATTAAATATTAATGGATAAAAAATATTTTCACATCACGTAACAACTTTTATTTCGTAAGGAATATTTTGACTACTAAAAAGAAAAAAATTGGTTTAGCATGGTTATGGTCAAAGTAGTGTTTTTGTGTGTTACATGAGTTTCTATTAAAGTTAATTTCCCACACACTTAGGATTTATGAATTATAAGTAACATATAACATTAATAGTCATTGGGTATAAATCATCTAATTAGTATAATTTTATAATAGACATAAATAATATATTACATTGTTTAGAAAACTGGTTTAACAAATTAAAAACCAAATAAATAAAATTAAACAGTTAATAAACCAAATGTTTAAAAAAAATTACAAATGTGTAGTGGAGTTTTTTATTGAGAGTATCATCTAAAAACCCTTTAATTGATAGTTTTATAGAAAAATGAGGTAATACATTCCTCCAAATTGTGAATTATTTTTAGTATTTAGAGAAATTCCACTCCTACTTAACTGTAATAGGTTACTCACTCTCACCCATTCAACACACAACTCAAGCAGTTTAGTGTGACAAATATCTGAAAATATAACAACCAAAATTACCTAACCTTATTATATAATCCAAAATTTGGTTACAAATCCACACATGGTGGTCCTTTTATGCGATCCAAAAGGATATACCTGAGGAAGAAGAAATATTCATCAATGAGCAGTTTTTGTTTTATTTCTTCATAAAACCCCTTAAAATCATTTTATATCATGTTTATATAATAAAATAAGTATCTTAAATACACACATATATTTTTATATATTTTTATTACCTATAATCACACAAACATCTATCAAATGTTCTAAAAATGACTTTTCTTGTGTACGACAGACTACCACCTCAAGAACTAATGTCCTTTATTTCTCTATTACAATAATTTAAGGATGGGAATAACGATGAAAATTATGTTTAAAAAATATATATTATATTTATAATTTATTTATTCATATATATTTATTATATAACCCATTTCTTTTTTCATTACATTTTGGGGAATAGGATAGCGTTGTTCATGAGTACGGTGGACTGCCGCCTCCCGATGTCATGTGATTAGGTCATATTTAAAATAGATTATATTAAAGATGTGTTTAATATATATATATATATAATATATATAACATAAAAATGAAATTATAATGATTATATGTACCTATATATAATATAATTTTCTTTCTTTTAATACAAAAATAAAATAGAAACATCGTTCATGTGAACATATGATCAACCATCTTAATGAATGATGTATTTCATTTCATTTTTAAGTCTTTAATTGATTGTTATAAAAATAGATACACTAAATATAAAAAATATTTAGTTAATTTATTTACTTTATTTAAATTTTAAAATCATGATAGAAGTTTGAGGACCAAAATTAAAAAGTCATATAACATATAAAAATTCAATTTTTACAAGAAATTGTAATTTTTTACATAGAATTATTTATAAATAGAAATTAAAAAGAAATAATAAAATAATATAAAATATTATATATTTATAAATATATTTCTAGGATTTATAATAAATTTATATTTATTATACAAGAGTTCGGAATGTTTATAACGGAATTCAAGACCTAAGATAAAGTATTTCCATCTCGCTTTTTTACTTCTGTGGGACACATGCTATATTCACAACCTATTTTATCTATGTGGTGTATATAAATCACTACAATTTATTTAATTATTATTATACTAGAATTAATTTATATTTACATAACCATTTTAGGATCTGTCTTTCATTGGATTTTTGGTTCAAAAGTTTCCAAGTTGATAATGGTTTCTGGTCTCAAATTACCTTCTCAAAGATGTTCATTATGTTATGAACCTATATTCATTAAAGAGGTGTATATAGAAATGCTTTTAAATTTCATTTAATTAATGAAATTATACTTAATAAAATTCATGTTCTATTTTATGTAATTCCATCCTGGATCTTATGATTCAATGTTACCAATGTGGTAATGATTTTATGTTACAATCTCAAAAAATCATCATTTTTTGTCATTATGTCTCAATAGAATAAAAATCATGATATAAATAAAATGAATTATTTCCCATTTTGTTTTCCTATGTTTATTTATGTTATCTTAATTCAATGGTACCATTTATATATTCATTCATACATAAAATAATTAATAGATATTTTTTAAGAAAATATGACATTATTTCTCTCTTTGGTCAAAAAAATGTTTTCTTTGAAAACCATTCATAAAAAAAATTAGTGAAAATTTTAAGTTTATTTGTATGAAAAATTATTTTGAATTTTTTAAGGATTTATAATGTCTTTAAAATTTTTATTAATGATTCCATTATAAGTATTCATGTTTATTTTCAAATAAAATGTTTTTGAAAATGTTTTATATTTTAAATATATTATTTCAAAGATAAAATTATATATTACACATGAAATATTTTAAATTATTTTTAAAATAATTATTTATATATTTTAATGTTATTTTAAATTAAAATTATTTGGAAAATGTTTTATGAATTTGGTTTTCCATGAAATGTTACCTTCCATATAAAATATTCAATGTGATATTTAAAATCCTTATCCATCTATGATGAAATTATTTCATATAATATATCCCTTAATGGGGGTATGATCGAATGATACCATTATTATTATTTCTGTAAATGGTTTCTATTCATAATTAATGGTTGGTTATGCTCCCAATTTATCTTCCTCATCTTATACAATTATAAAATGATTATGTGACCCACTACTTTTCATGGGATATGATATGATGAATTGATTAATAAACATTTCACTTTTATATATGTTATTATATGATAAAATATTTATGTTACCCATTTCTTTTCATGGGTTATGATATGATTAATTTTTATGATCTTTTTGAATAGATATATATATAATATCATTATGTGATAGGTGGGTCCTATATCTTACTCCAATGTGCTAGGTAATGATAAATGTTCAATAATATCAAAAGGTGTATAGGTGGATACACTAAGCCGAAAAAAGGGTGTACATGAGAGGTCATCCCTACAGCACAAAAATACTATCTATAAGAGTTCATCTTAAGCCCAAAATAATTGGGTATATGGGAGACCATATTATGCCCGATACAAAAGGGTGAAGGAGTGTTCATATTAATCCTAAAGTAGGTAGAAGGGTTATTAGACCAATCCTAACATGTTATTAATGTATTGGTAGGTATACTTGATATAATATTTTCTAATCTTATATGTATACCATAAATTTCTTTTTTGGTTCCATTGTTGTACTCTCGTGGATCATGTTCTTCTAAAATCTTATGATTCATTCTTATGAACTTCCAATAATTATTCGAGGATTAAATAATATTATCTATGATATAAATGTTATGATTTTATAAGGATATTCTTATATTCTCATGCCATTCTAATGATGTTAAGCCTATGTATCTCCATTATGTACACTTACTGAGTATCTAATCTCTCCATTTCTTAAGTTTCCTTTCCCCGGGATATGAAGAAATGTTTATGTATGAGTATAATAGTGTAATATCATTGTTCGTAACATTAATGATTTTTTAATATATTGGAATATTGTGTTTCATTTTTTCAAAGTAATTAAACTATTATGGTCACAGGTCTTCTCGTTATATAAATCATTAATATTCATATAAGAAGATGTAATATCCATTTATGTTAATCCAGGATAACAATAGTTTCTTTAAATAGAGATTTTTTCAATCCTTTGGAAACTATAATTATAAATAATTAATGATATCACAAGGGATATTTGTCATAAAATGTCTATGGATTTCAAGGATAAGTCTAAGGAAAAATGAAACTATAGGAAAATGCCCTAGTTTTTTTATAAAGGAAAGATTGATTATTTTCTGATTAAAAAATAAATTTTTAGATAATAAAATATGATGTGGATGTATAAAATATATAATTAGGGATATAAATCCTGAAAACAAATTATTGAGATAGACTTGATGGGGAACTAGGTCCTAAAACCGTGACTTATTGCACACCTTATTTAGAAATCCATGATGATATTATTTTGAAATTCACAAAAACATTGTGACACATCATGAAGGATTCAAATATATTATGGTCATTAATGACAATGGATAAATTTAAGCTATAACATGTTAAAAAGATGGAACCTTGATCTATACATGATAATTGTTTTTCAGACAATGATATTTTTCATTTTTATTATTGTTGCTCACAATATGATTTATGGTCATAGTCAATTCTTGGAACCTTGAGGATCCATGTTAATGAGTAATTCAATGGAAAATGATATAATATTCCTCCAAATAAACTTAATTTTATGCGAGATGGAATGAAATATCTCTTTTTATGACAACACAAATTTTTGAATCCCTGAATCATATGGAGATTCCAAATGATAAAAGGGGAATAACATTTTCTTAATTCATTCAAAAGAAAAAAAATCAACATTATTTTTTTTGAATAAATGAACAAATATTTTTAGAGAGATTGATATGTACCATGAAGAATATATTTTTTGTTCTCCATTATTTAGAAAATGGAAATTTTTCAATTCCAACCTATCACATTGAAGTTTAATTGAATCAATGGTTAACCATTATCAAGAATATGAGGAAACTTGAAAATATTTATTCATTGATTGGGATTATTTTAAGAAACAATTTTTCAGTAATTACCTTCCACATTCCCTTCATAAGAAAATTTAAATTGAAGTTACCAATAAATTTCATGGTTATTATAATAAAATAAGGATAGAATTCAAATTAAAATATAAAAACTATGGAGATAAGAATAATAGATATACTTTATGCTCAATGTGTGGATGGTATCAGATAACATATTTTCTTATGGGTAATGAAAATTTGGGAATTAATGGTCATCAGGAGGCTGAATGAGAAAGTAATTGGAATAAAGAGACAATATATAAAATGAGCATCCAAAAATTTAGTGTTTCAAATATATGGAGATTTGAAATTATGATAACAAGTTCATGATAATGATCAAAATCTGCAAACCCTTAAACCAAGGGATAAAGGTATATAATTTCCAATCACAATCGATGAAATGAAACCTGATAAGTAAGGAACACATATACTCCCCTCCATAGTTGGTAATTTATTGATATATTTTATAAGAATGAGCTCTATGAGAAATGTGTTTTTAACCATTTACTGACATTTAATATGATTATGAGAATGGATATTTCCTCCCCATATAGGGTTTAGATAAATGAGATCACTTATGATTTTTTTTAATGAAAGGGAAAAGATAATGAAATGTTTCGGGCTAAAGTTAAAGCATTTTTAATGAACTAAAGATGAATTATATTTTATAATAATATATTATTTTATTGTGAATTTATGGAAGGGATTATGTTATTTTTATTTTTATTTGATACATTATGGTATATTAATAATATTTTCTAGATCATGGAAGTATGTGAGAAAAAAACATTACAATAATTTGTATTCAATTTTGGGTAGAAAAAATTGTAAGGATCTATTAGTTTAACAATTTGTGAAATGATTATATTAGAACACATGATATGGTTTTAGATATTACATAACTATATAATGATTTGGGAATATTTTTTAACTTATTCGAACCATTCTGGCTTTGGAAAACACATTGAGATTGAATAACTGACTTATCATTTTATTTATAGATCTTGATATATGTTAGTGCTTCAAGAACAAAAAAATACCATTATTTCATAGAGTAAAATATAAAGTGGAATTTGATCAAGGAAAAACCAAAGGGATATATGATTACTATAAAATGTAACAAAATCATGTAATTATATATTCTCATGAAAAATTATCCCATATTGGGAAAATGATCGTAGGATAAACTATTGTCTAACAATCATCATTTTTTATGATATCAATAATGATTTTGAAGAAACTTTTTTTTATGGATTTGTGGAAATAAAATATCTCTTAAATATGTTCTCTATCAATCTCCAATAGTATTTGGGTTTTATTATTAAAATATTTTTATTTCTTTCAATTTCCACCTATTTTTTCTTATATGAAAAACTAAATCTAAGATACTTCAGGAAACCATTATATTTCTAATATTTAATTATTAAATAATTTTTTATTATTCATTTTTATGATTTTATTTTTTATGAAAAAAACATTCATGCAATAATCATTTGATGAACTGGATGAATCTTGATGGGAAAATTCATTTTTTGGGGGGTAGAATTTTACTTAAGTAGTGTTTATGAATTATTATTTTTTCTATTAAATTCAATTTCATTAATGGATTGTGATTCATGTTACAATAAGTAATTATTTATTTATATGAAATAATAAGTTAATATTTTTATCAATAAAAATTGATTTTATATTTTCGTACATGAAACATGGAGTTGGATGTTGTTACACAAAATATAGATTCCCTTTTATAGTTTGTGATTCACACAAGACTATGTTTTAACGAAAAAAAACATAATTTTGATATTATTATTTAATCTAAAAATTATCTACTAGCCACTCCAATAGACAGTATAAAAAAATTAACTAAATTATGAAATTATTTTTTATACATAGTTATATAATTATTTGGTTACTAATTAATTATAATTAAAAATAAAACCCATTTTCAGAAAAAACTGAATTCGTTTTTTTAAAGAACATTTATACACACAAATGTTTTTTATATCAATAAGATTACCAAATAAAATTTGGTTAATGATTTAACTGACATTAATATATTATATATTGAATCAAAATTTTAACATTTATCTTTTCTATTTTTTATATAAGATATTGTATTTTCATTCTTAAAAACTACATTTTTCAAAAAAGTAGTTTAGTCACATAATTATGTCATGATTTTTTTAAAAAATTATTATTAAAATATTAAAAAGTTATTTTAAAAAATACATTATATTTTAATTTGTAATTTAAAAATTATCTAAGAGTGATTTTTTTTATTTTTATGAGAAGTTTCATTTTTGATGAGTAGTAAAAAATACTAAATTTTAATTAAAAACGGCCTTTTCTTTTAAGTAATTATAATATTAAACTATATTTTTAAATGGAGTTAAATTAAAAATATTTAAATTATAGGTATATTAAAAAACATTGGTCATTTAAATAAATTTCATATGGAAATTGAATATAAAAATATTGTAAATTTATAACTTCTTCTCTTTAAACCCTTTTGTCACTTCTCATCTATATGTTTAATGTTAAATTAATTTTTTCATTTTATTTGAATGAAATTTTTAAAAATGGATTCCATATTTCGAAGCACCAAAATATATAATGTATAATAAGTAAAATTTATTTTTTACCAAAGTGACTGGTGAAAACCCTATAAAATAACCATGGAATTTAAGTGAAAATTCAGATTACCAAAGGACTAAACATTTAACATTAGGGGAACAATTAAATATATATATTTGTACAAGAATCATTTCATGGAGATATTTAGACACTTATTATTGTATTTAATAATATTATTTGTTTTCTTGAATCTTTTCCATGAAATTGTCCCATATAAAAAGTTATGTTATGAAAACCCCCAAATTGTATATTCCAACCTTTACATTCATATAATGATTTATATTGGAGAAAAATATATAATTTCAGTTATAAATATTATTTTTAAATATTAATTAGTTTTTTTCATGATAAATTATTAGTTTTTTATATATAATATGATTATATAAAATGCTTAAGAATCACAAAGACATAAATTATATAGTTAAAATTAAATTAATCAAATGATAATAAAAACATTAGAAGTGAAGTATATTGAATGAATTTTTTTGTTAAGTTATTTTTTAGATGAATATATCATGTTAAAAAGGTGTGTAAATAGTGGATTTGATTTGAATTATCATTCTATTTATTATATCTAAATTAGATTAATACTATCAAAATTGACATTAATGACATATTATAATAAATTAAATATTATTAATTGATTTAATATTTCTAAAAATACTATACTCTATAAATGGAGTTATAAATATTAATAAATATTATAATGTTTCAATTAATATATAATTTCACATATTATAAAGAATGTATTGACTGTTATTTATAAAAAAACATGGTTCACATGGTTATGGTTAATGTTATGTCCTTTCACATAAGAAACACTTTTTTTAAAGTTAATTTCCAACAAAAATTGAAATTAGAATTTTCAAACTATTTGTAATATTTTTTTTTCATATTTTATAAATAATATAACTTTCATAACTCAAACATTGTCTTAAATAAATAAATACATCGTTTCTAAAACTAGTTAACATAATGGAAACCCAAAATGATAAAATTAGGAAACATTAGA
The DNA here is from genome assembly GCA_963277665.1 of Viscum album. Taxonomy (NCBI): domain Eukaryota; kingdom Viridiplantae; phylum Streptophyta; class Magnoliopsida; order Santalales; family Viscaceae; genus Viscum; species Viscum album. The sequence continues at coordinate 1,179,829,219 of OY728139.1, forward strand.
GTTATGGAACCAAATGTTTAAAAATTGTGAATAAATGATTTTTTGGAGGTTTTTAAAGACAATATCACCCCTAAAAATACTAATAATCAGTTTTTATCGTCTTGAGGTAGTTATTCCCTCCCAATAATGAATACATTGGAGTATTTATAGGAATTCCACTAATTCTCAACATTAAAAGGGCACTCACTCTCCCCCATTCATCACACATCTCTTGAAATTTGGAAAGAACATGATATTACCAAATAAATTTATAACTTCCCTTAACCAATTCAATAATAATTACATAATAAATAATTCATCCCTAGGAAGTCCATTTGTGAAAACGTAAAGGAGATTCCTGGAGAATAGGTAACGTTCATCAATGAATGTTTTTGTTTTATTTATTTCTCATACACCGTGAATTATTTTTATATCAATTTTGTATAATAACATATTCATATCTAATATACATTGTATTTTTTATGTTATGTTTATGACCTAAAATTAAACACACTTACATATAATGGTCTAAAAAGTATTTGTTCATTTGTATGAAAGAATGCCACCATGCAAACTAATGTCTATCATTTTTTAATTATCATCTTTTAAGGTTGTGGATAATTATGTACATGATGTTTATATATCATATTTGTTATATTATTTATGTATTTATTTATTTTAATTATTATAATATGCATACCTTCATACTTACAATTTTTTGTGAATATTATAATGATGTTCGTGTATACGGTGAAAAACCGCCACACAATGCTATGTGATTTGTTCAAGTTTTATATGAATGTATTAAATATATGTATAATATAAATTGATATATATATATATATATATGAAAAAATAATTATACTAAAATTATAATATATTCATAAATATATAAATATTTCATTTACTTTTCTTTCATTAAACACGTCATGAAAATGAAAACCATGTTAATGTGTACATATGGCCAATCATCTCTATGGAAGGTGTGTTTAATTTCATAAATATATATATTATATATTATAAAAAATTCATATATACTGAATATATATTATATTTCATTCACTTATTACATTATATGAATGTGGAAATCATTATTAATGTAAGAGGGAAAAAATAACAAGATAATATATATATGAAAAATAAAGAATTTATAACATGAAACCTAACATTAAAATGGAAGTTTAAATAGACTGGAAATATATTGTGATAATAATATAACAAATTTTATGATATAAATTCACTTGGTCGCATGTTCCATTAATAATAAACTTATATTTATTATACATGAGTATTGAATGAGTACAATGGAAGTCATGACTTAAGGTAAGGGATTTTTTTCTAGATTTTTACTTTTGTGAGACAGATACTATATTCACCACTTATTAGTTATATGTGGTATATATAATCCCCATTAATTTTTTTTATTAAAATAAAAGATATTTTGATTTACATATCCATTCTACACTATCTCTTTCACGGGGTTTATAGTTCCAAATTTACCAAATCGGTAAATGATTTTTGTGTTGAATTTATTTATTTGAAATGTACATTATGTTATGATGATATATTTTTTCAAGAGGTGTATATACATCCCATTTTACCTATAATATTCTGAATTTAATTATCCTCATGAAAATTTATGTTCCATTTTATGTTATTCCATTATTTTTCTTATGATTCTCTATTACTAAAGTGGTAAATATTTAATGTTACAATCTCATCGTTTATCCAGATTTCTATTAATTATTCCTCCAATGATGAAATTTCATGATATACAAATAAATACTAATTATGATTTTTATTATATAGTGGATTCTCATGATAATATCATTTAAGGTTATCATTTATCCACCATTTCGTACATAATATAATTAAGAAAATCTTTTTATGAAAATGAGACAATATTTTTCACTTGAGTCGTAAATTTGTGTTATTTCAAAACATTGTTTTTTAATTTTTTTTTTAAAAAAAATTAAAATGATATGTTAACTTCATTTTCATGTAAAATTATTTTCACAATGTTTTATTTTTTTTATAACTGTTCAAAACGGTTTTAAATTCCCACTTCTTGTGTTTACAAGGTAATTTTAAAAGAAAATATTATGATTTTTTTTTATATTTTAAAACTAATTCTTCAAAGATGAAATTTTTATATTCCCAAATATTTTTTTTATATTTTTTTAATTATATACTCATATGTGTTTAATTACATATTCAATGAAAATGATTTACTTTTTTTAAAGGTTATTTTCAATGAATGGTTATTTTCCTTAAGAAAATTTCCAAGTGATATTTTCAAATCTTCACCATATAATATGGAAGAATTTTATAAAATTTATTCCTTACTAGTAATATGATACATGTATTCCATTATTATTATATTTATGAATGGTTTATGTTCATGATGGAATTTGTTTATGGAACTATTTCCACTTCCACGAATTATACCATGAGAAAATTCTTATAGAACCCACTTTTTCTTGGTATATGATATGATAAATTGATTATAAAACCTATCTATTTTCCAAGGTTTATGATTGATAAAAATTTTATGATACCTGTTTTATTTCATGGGTTATGCTACAATATATTTTTATGATCATTTTTCAACCATATGTATATTTTGTTATGTTACAGGTGGGACCTATATCTTAATCAGGTAATGGAAAATGTCATATTCTTCCAATGTTTACATGGGTGGTCAACCTAATACCCCAACAAAAAGATACACATGAGGTCTTATGAATCTTAAAATATGTTGGTATAGAGGAGGGAATCATATTCCTACAACAGGAGTGTAAACAAGAGGTCATCAAAATTTTGAAACAAGAGGATACACTAGAGGTAATTACAATCATAAAGAATGTAGATGAATGATTGTCCCAACCCAAATATGTTATAAATATATTATTGAGTGGCCTTCCTATAGTATTTTTTAATCACATGTTCATGAAACAAATTACATGACATTTTCAATTATTATACTCCTAATTATGATGATATTTGATTATGTCATGATTCATGTCTAGTGAAAACCCCATTATTATACCACGATTCAATATTGTGATAATTGATACATAATGTATTATTTTATAATGTGATTTTTATATTATAATATATTTATATTCATGTTATTATTAGGTATCTTCATTATTTACCCTTACTAATAATGAAATCTCACTATTTATTATGTTTCCTTTCCGCAGTTTAAGAAGACATATTTTATATAGGAGTACTAAAGGGGAAGATCATTGAGGTAAGCATTGAAGGTCATTCACAATAATAAAATATTGTGTACCAGGTTTCTAAATCAACTAAGATACTATAGTCCTTATTTATGAATTTATTTAAAATCTAGAATATTAAACTAAATATATGAAATATCCATGAATTTAAATCCTCATTAACTATAGTAATTGTGGTTTGTGTTTAAACACCCTGACACTTCACCATTTATTTTATGAGATGAATTGGAATTTAGAGCACAAATAGTCTTAAGGAGATATAGACATAATTTATTGGAGTGAACCATATATTTTTAAAAGAAAATTGTTTATTCACCCTTTTTATTCTAGGAATTATGAGAAGTATAGTAGAAAATGATCCATGGGAAGTTTCATCACACATTCATAGGAATTACTTGAATTTTGAGTTATTTGAATAATAAGGATGATCTATTTATAGTCCTCATTATTATAAGAAGAAGATTTTATCCACTACAATTAAACCATATAAAGAATAAATAATCATGTAGGAAGTTTTTATACACTTCTTTATGTAAATAATTGATATAAACATACAAAATTAATTTAATGAAGAATAAAAATTTGGAAAATTTTACATTCAAAAACCTGGAGACTTGAGTGTATTACCATTTATACAGTTAAAAAAATAATTATAGGGGCATATTGTGACACCACATACTAAAAGAGCTTTTATTATATAATGTGTGTGATTATATTCATGCATATGTAAGTAATATTCTTTTGTGAGTTTGAGGCTTTGTGATGAATAAGTGAATGGGGAATTCCTTATTGAGTTAAGTGTAGTAAAGTATAAGAGAAAATAATATTGTTCATATAAATTAACACTAGGCCAGGTAGTAATGTAAATCTTCTAAAAGTTAATTATAAGTATGTGAAAATAGAATAATTATTAGTTTATATATGTGTTAAAAATAAATGTAAGGAATATAAAGTGTCTAAAATTAGATGCATTAAATATTTCATTGTGAAATAATTTTAAGAGATTAATGCGAGTTACTCACATTTATGTCATTTCATGAAGAATATATGAGTTTAATAATTACATGAAGATGAGAACATGAAGCATGAAATGTTAATTTCTTTAAAATGAAATCATATGATTTCATGAAAAAATAATCTTTATAAATACTATTAGTGGTATTTTTTTAATATAAAGTGATATATTTTAACAAATTGAAGAAGAAAACACCATGATAAGTTATAAAGATGTTTTTTTTTCATTCTGATATTATAGTTATAAGATGTGTATGTTAAATATTAAACTCTTTAAAAAGATTATAAGTGACCAAATTGTGTAGCATTATTGATTTCACATATGCATGATCAAATTAGAAATTTGTAATATTCCAACTACAATATATAAAAATGTGTTTCACAATTATAATATGTGTTAGAACCCATAATAAGAGTCTATAAAATATTTAAACCTTGGGAATATGACTATAAAGATGGATTCCTCATCTGAATATTGAATATAGGTTTTCTATGACTATATATACTGATTTTTTAAATATACTAAAGAATTTTTTGAGGGAAATTTCAGCAATAATGGAAAGGAACTCCAAAATTAGTCTTCAAATGGTCCTACGACATGGGTAGTGAATAAATATGGGAGTGTGAAATTATTTTTGGTGAATACAATGACATTTTCATATATTAATAGGTACTCTTAGGAATTCATGTAGTAAAAAACCTAGGTATATGATTCTTGTCTCAGATGGTAGAAAGAATTGTTGGATATTAATCCTAACATAGTCAAACCCAACTAGTTCTGGGTCTTTCTACATCAATTCCTCATGTCAGTGTTCTAAAAAAGAACAAGATTAAAGTTATTTACTAACCTAACTACTGGAAAAATAATTACACAAGTTTTGATTTATGGATTCATTAGTTTTAGGCTACCCCTATTCTCATCCTCTAACCCTATGCAGCATTGCGACACATGATAACAACTCTATTAAACAAAAGAGGAAATGGATGCATGATTAATATATTTATAATATAGTTTAGGATCAATTAATAGTAACATTAAAATAATAAAAAAAAATCAACAAACTTACTCATAATAAAGGAACATACGATAACATAGGATTTTACATAGAATGTTATAATATGAATTAAAATATTAAAGATAATATGGTTTGAACACTTCACAATGATTTTGAAGGAAGTGAAACTGAAAAAGAAGAATAAAGTATAATTATAAAGTAAGAGAACAATTTCTTCAATTTCAAGGGTGGAAAGATTAAAAGAAATAAACAATGCACACCCAACTATTTGTCTAACTTCATCCTGATGATATTTTGATGTCTGACTATCTCCCAATGTGTAATTATCTCACATCAAGATAATTAAATAAATGTATAATTCTTCAAATCATTCATGACATGTAATGGTAAAAACATTATTATAAATCGATAATAAAATAACATTTGAAATATCAAATATACAATATTTTACTTCTTGTATATTTCAGGGGGAATAAAAACTGAATATCTAAGTCTGTAGGACTGATTCAAATCCAGTATTATTTATTTTGGACATTCATTACTTATACTGATTTCACGACTTCTATTTTATTCCACAAGGGTCCTTAATTAAATTAATACATTTTTTTAAAAGGTTTAATGACATGAAATTAATATAATTGAATAAATTATAGAAACACCCCCTTTGATAATAGAAATCAGATTTCTTGAAAAATCAAAACAAAAATCCAAGGAATTATCGAGTAAAACATGAATAAATATTAAATAATATTATCCAAAATATATATCTTAATAACACTTATCCAATTCCGCCACAGTTGAAAAAATAAATTTCCCTAACAAAAAAAAAATAATCTCATAAAGGATATCAAAATAAAAAAAATTGAACTGGAAACATGGATTAGAAATATTCGAAAAAATCCCTCAAGGTAACATTGGATCACTTTTTGGTTGATTGTGTTTGTAATAAAAATTGAGTTTCCAAGGAATTTTGAGGAACCCCAAAGATATTGTTGGCATGTTAAAATAAAAAATATACAATAAAAAGGAGTGGATGACCTCGAAGTGTTATAGGAAATTGTGAACAAATGGTGACTCCTTTTTCTAGTGTTTACTAAATTTTTGGGGTCCAAAATTTAGAGGATGGAAAGAATCATGAAAATAGGATTTCCATGAATGCCTTATGTATATATGGAAGACAAACGAGTTTCATGAAGAATGGGGACCACTATGTGTGTGTCATAAAGGTGTATAATTTTTAATGGTGATCTCTATGATTACGAGTTTCTTCATGGATAGAGAATTTTTATAGAGCATCGTGAGATATGGAGCGTCTTGAACTATATTAGGTAGCATCATAAAATGGTGACGATCTTTATGTATTCTTCAGGAATTATTTTAAATTACTATTAATTGTCCTATACAATTTTTAAAAAATAGGAGAGACTTAACGAAGTTCTTAAGGATCCGAATTCGAGAAGGTAGTTCATGATGGTAGATTTTTTTAAATGTTTGGGAAGGAAGCTGGTTCATGAAGGATATAAATTCCAACTATAAATTGTGATGTTATCAAATGTATGAGATTTTTTTAAGGCTATGAAAATCTCACTGAATGTGTGGATATTTATGAAGGATAATTATTCTTTACTAAAGGCATGAGTTTTATGATGTCTGTTTGTGCTTTGCGAAAGAGGTGAGTTTCACAAAGGAAGTGAGCATTATGATAGTATTGAAAAAAATAATTTTTAAATGCATAATTTTTAATGTGTTTTTAATAATTTGGATGAAAAAATATCTTCAAAAAAGAATATATATATTTTATTTTTTACTCATTATTCATAATGAAGGGACCTACATGTCTATAAAGTATGAGTTAATCTATTACAAGAGCAGTTAGAAAGGAATGAGGAATAAGGTGGTGCTTCCCACCAATAGTCATCCATATGAAGAGACTCAAGTAGTGAACCTTGGGAAATTAGCTAGCTAACCCTAAACCTCGTAATTGTATTGAGCCAAGGCTTTGAAGTGATCTTTCCCAAAACATGTAATTTAGAAGTGAGCCTCTGTGGATTTGGTATGTCAGAACATTGATGGTGTATACTACATGGATATAACTCAATGAGTATAAATCATGTAATATTGTTGTTTTTTGTTCAAGATTTTATTTTTTTAATAAATTTATATGGGATAAGGATAGAATATTGTAGTATTTAATGAATACAATATCTGTTTTGGGAATTTGTTTAATCTATCATACCAGGATTCATCCTCCTCAGTTTATTTAACCTAGTTTGGGTGACAATTGATATTAGAACGAATAGATACCAACTAGTGGTTCTATATTATTATAAAAAATTTAGGTTTTCAATCAAAAATGTATTTCGACAAAATATGGAAACAATATTAAATTATAGAAGAATCAGATGAAGTATAACATAATATCATTGGGAATAGATATCTTTATTGAAACTATGTAAGATATAAAAACCAATATAAATAGTGGTTATTTATCAAAACCTAAAAGAAGGGAATTGTATTCTAAAAATAAATTAATCAATTATTTAGGTGGATCCCTGTAAAATTCAATTTTTATGAAGGTTATTTCTTATGATTCATCCCATGCTATTTGGGATATTCTATTGATCATTTATAAGGGTGACTCAAATGTTAGAGAAGAAACGATAAGGAGGATCTATGGGACAAGTATGAGGAACATATAATGAACACTAATGAGTCTACTGATTCATTATTGCAGCAGGAGAATCATTTTGTGGGAGACATGATTTGTCTCAGATAAATTATTATTGATATAAATATTGTTAAGTATATCTTCAGAAAACATCCACCTTATTTTAATATGATAGTTTCTGTATTAGCAGATAATGATAAAAATGTGATAAAATTGGATATATTTCAATGTACTTTCATTTTAAATGACTTGATAAATTATGACAAAAATGTTTGGGAAAAGGGAAGATCAAAGAAGTGGCATTAATGGCCATAAATAAACTCACTAAAGAAGATATCCATGATGATGAATAGATAGATGAATTCATGTCATTATCTTCCTAAAATCTTAAAAAAGGAAAAAATAAGGTTAAATAGAAATCTCCACATACCTACTCTCAATATAGAAATTTATGATATCTTATATCAATGTTCCAAAAGAAATTTAAATATGATAATGATGATGAATTTGAAATTCCCATAAACAATTAATCATCCTATCAGAAAGATATGAAAAATCATAAGCTAAATTTATTAAAAAGGGACATTATACATTTAAAAGAAGATGATATGTCAGAAGGATATGATGTAGAAGAGTTGGAGGACTATAAATATTATTAAAAAGATTCTATAGATGATGTTTATAGATATTTTCAAACAAGGGAATTAATTGAAAATGATGAATAATTATTCTATGTAATAGTCCAAGATTAGGTTTTTATACGGGCCTCCCTTGAGGAAATAGATGTTTTGATAATCAACATAAAGAAATCCAAAAAAGTGTGTTATGATGAAATTATTTATATTTAGAGGTAGAAAGTAGATAATTATGATAAGAATGATTAAATTGAAAAACTAATGTCATCAATTCCTATGAACATAGAAATGTTTTTTGATTTCAAACTCAAAAAAAAAGAATATAAAAGATAGATCGATGGTTGAAATAACAATAAAAAATATCAAATTTAAAATATAGAAGATCTAGAAGAGGAAGTTGTTAGAATGTAAAGGAAAGTAAATTATTAGGTTGTAATCATGATACTAGAAAAGCAAGATTAAAGGAAAATGTAAAAGATAATATTTAAATTCAGAGTTTCAGTGAAATTTAAAAAAGAATACCAAGAATGGAAAATGATTGATCAGAATGATATAACTTGTATGATCCTTGATCAAAAACATAAGGTAGTAATGATTGATGTTATGCCACAATCTCCCACTCTAATGATGAATATTGATATGGTATAAATCAAAACCAGAAGATTCATATATTTCAAGGGAGATTTAGTAGTGTATCATTTCCATATAGGAATAAACCACACATGATATGTCATTGTTTTGGAATGATTGGAGACTCACAAAACGTTTGGTTCATATTCTAGAGGTATCAAAGGGAACAAGACCAACATTGGAATCCTAACAGATATAAATATTCCAGAACATTATTTTATGGTGACAGTTTCAGGTGTCAAGTATTTTGGAACATGCCAAGATACTTCTCACCATCAATGTAGAGAAATATGCCAAAGAGGAATGAATGTGGTGATAAGAAGCAATGAAATATTTCATCAATTGAGAAAAAAATAAAAAATCTAGTATTTAATGGTTTTGTAGGGAAATCATACAAATAGAAATATCTACCATGCGTGTGGTGAAGAAACTGTTTTATTTGTTTCATAGAAGAGGGAAAAAAGTTATTGATTAAATACGTTTTTCATTTGAGCCAAACACCATTAGAAAATCTGGCCAATTATGATGCTACTAAAGACCTCCCTATATTATCATGCAATCATAATGATATGTATGATGAATATATGCATGGGAAGATCATTCGACTGACATATAAGGAAAAAGAGAAAAAGTCAACAATATTTCATGATTTGGTTCATGTTGATGTGTTCAGACCAATTTCACCATAAGCTATTGATGGGAGGAGATATTATATTTTCCGCATTGATGATTTTAGAATAATGTAATGGGGATCAATTTTCACCCACAAATCTGAGGTGTAGAGTTTGATAACAACATATTGATGTGAAATTTGAAACATGTTGGGTAAAAGAATTTAATTATCCGCAACATGGCTAGAAAAATTCTCATTGAAAAATACATTTTAGAAATATTTAGTAAAGAAGTAGTGATGACATTAGTCTACATAACAAATAGAGATTTATTTTCTCCAATATAAGGGAGGACTACATATGAGTTATGTTATGGAATGATTCCAATGTTGAAGTACATTCGAGTCTTCAGAAGTGAGTGTTTCATTATCAATAAGAGAAACACAGGAATTTGAATCCCATAGAGATATAAGTATATTTAATGACTATAAAAAGAAAAGAAAAACATATAAATTCTTCAATAAATGGTTGGGAAAGGTTGATGAAATCCACAATGTAACAATAGTACAGAATGATAGGAATAATCATAAAATACATGCTTATTCTAAAGATGATATTGACTAATTGATATGATTATTATAGGATGTTCTAGTACCACATGTTGATTCATAATATTTTTCAAATAATGAAAAGGATGAGAAAAATTTAGTGTATATATATAAATACTGAAGATAAGATCCGAAATTGATAGACATATCATAATTGCTCATTAAGTAGTCTAAGTACAGACAAGGAGGATAAAGACTCTATATAAAGATTCATTCTTATCATAGGTATAGCCTAAATGTTTTGATGAAGTAACTAGTGATGAAAACTGTGTTCAGGATATTAATGTAGAGATTGATAAATTTGAAAAGAATTAGACATGGTATATTTTTTGATTCCAACAAATAAGAATGTCATAAAGACTAAATGGGAATTTCGAGAAAAGATTAATGAACATGGCATCGTGATTTGAAAAAAATAACGAAGAGTGTGAAAACAATACTACTATGTATATGTTATCGATGTTTATGAGACATTTTTACCTACTGCATGGCGATAGACAGTTAGATTATTATTGGCCATAACTATGTAGTGAATGTTTAAATTTTTCTAGATGGATTTCGTTTCAGAATTTTGGAATGGGGTTATTAAATAGTATGTATATATTTAGAAACAAGATGCCTTTCACATTAATCAAGATGATATTGGCGTTTTTTGGATAATTAAGGCACTATATGGGTTGAAGCCAAAACACAAGATCATGGTATTCATGGATAGACTAGTTCATAAAGAAACTCAGTTTTCAATGTGGTTGGTTTGGTTATAATCTCAATGTCACCAATAACAGTAATCAAATGATTATTGTACTTTTTATGTCGATGACATAATATTTATTGGAACATATGATGTGATGTTCAGTCAATTCAGGGAATTCACAAAAATTTAATTTGAAATGTCAAGGATTTGTGAACTAATGATTTTCTTTGGTTTATATGTAGAATGGGAAAAAATGGCACATTTTTTCTCAATCTAAATATACCAAGGTGGTTTAGGGAATATTTTTAATGGACAATTCAATTTATATGAATACTATGGTGGCTTCACAGATGAATGTATCATGTGATTATTAAGGAAATTTAAATAATGTAACTAAATATAGTAAAATCATTAGTATTATATTATACATGACGATAACAAGACCAAATATTATTTTTTCCAGATGTTAATTAGTATGGTATTAATGAAATCCCAATGAAATTCACTTACATTTAGTGAAAATAAAACATCATCATATCAAAGGAACAATGTATTTCTATTTTTTGTACAATGATAAATATCAATAAGAGTTATTGGACTACAAATATGTGGATTGATCCAGGTCATCTAATGATATAAAATCAATTTCAAGTAGAGCATGTTCTATTGTTGGATTGTGTATTTCTTGATTAACCATTAAACAAGATTTCAATTTTTTGATAACATTAGAAGATGAATATATTTTTTCCACTCAAGAATGAATGAAACTATTGTGTATGGAGCATCACATCATGGTATAAGAGTTGATTTGATTAATATGATTGGAATCTAATGTGACAAATTACTATCTATAAATGTAAGAAAATAATCAGTCTAGTAGTTAAGAAAAACGAACATGTAAATAATGTATTTTTCTACGAATGAATTGTGGATCAAGGGCTTGTGATGTTGGAGTATGTGCCTATAGGACTACAGGATGCATACATTATAAAAAATTACTAACTAAAATAAGTTTTTGAATGCCATTTATTGTCTCATTGAATTAAATTTACTCCCCAAACATGAAAAACTATAGATGTGTTTTAACAACCCTGCTTTTTATTACACACTTAAACTTGATTTATTACATAAAATATTCACTTGAGTCAACATAGAAGATCGAGATGTATAGTGTATTTGGGGATTAGGAACATTATATAACATCTTAGAACATAAAACACACAACATCATTATTGAAAACTTCATTTACATGACCACTACATTCCTTCAAACTTAGAATTGCATGGGATAACCTGAGAACATGCATAATAAATGGGTGAGCTATAAAGCCAAAAAGGGAATAAACATGGAATAACTTGAGGAAAAAAATAAATGTTATAAAATAGGAATATCAATGGAACACAATAGAAACATGAACATAAAGGCATGATAAATCAAGATAATCATAATATGGAAATATGGAAACAACACATAACATAGAATTAGCATGAGCCAAGGCTCATTACATAGGGAGCATGACTAAACCCTCATTGTACATGAAGCACGAGTAAAACCTTATTGCACTTGAATTAGAATTATTCAAGACCCATTTCACATGACATATCATGATACTATACATTACCCAATGCATTGGAGTGCTATCAGGGTGCACCCTTATTAAACTTTTCATTTCATGCATAAGTGTGTCACATGCATCATATAATATGGAATCAATCAACATCATAAGTTATTCCATGATTAAGTAATGTGGAATAAATAAATAAAATTAACATTAAATGGGTATATGTGCATAAAGGTTAATACCCTTGATAGAGACATGGGTATTTTATTCACTACACAATGATCTTGTCTTTGAAAAACACGGTGTAATTTTGGCAGCGTAACAGCATGACATCAGGATTCACGAAAACAGTTGAGGTGATAGAAAAGGGTTTTTCATAATATTTAAATGCAATGGACTGTATGGGGGTTATATGGATACATGTCCTAACAAATTTAATGGAATTTAGATGCATAATACAAAATAATTACTTGTGTGTAAAAGAGGAGAGAGAATTCCCTCTCAGAATTTCAGCATTATAATGGGTGTACATGGGAGCATTAATGAGAGATAAAGGGTTCCACCATAATCCAAACATAAAGAGGTAATTTTGTGTGAGTTGAGATATTATACCCCAAGATTTTTATTTGAAAAAAACGGCATAACAACTTAACGGAAATTGGACAAAATGAGAAAAGAAGAAATCCCTTACTTGGAAGTGTGATCCCAAAGGCATGGGAGAGTCTTGAGAGAGGACTCTTGGGAGCATGGGGAACCTTTTGAGGATTATAAATATAGGAGGGCATGTGTTCGTAGAACATAATATTATTTTAGTGAAGAGGAAGAGGGATCTTTGGTGGGATTATATAGGAAAGGAGTGGGAATTCTTTATTATTTAGGTTTGAGACACCACACATTAAACTAATCAATAACACAAACAGCCCATGGATATTGCCCATGGATTTTTCCAAAGGGGATTGGGAAAAAAATATTTTATAATTCCAATGTCCTAACTTCATAAAATAATAGGGTTTCATATGTGGATGTCAGTCACACTCTCAAGGAAAACAATTTAAATAAAACAAAATTTTCTATAAGTCTTGGAGGGTCCACAAAAGCTTTGTAAAATAAATAAAAAAAAATCTAAAATCACATTATTTTCATGATAAATCACATTTTGGCCCAAAATAATTTTTATATTATTTTATTAACTCACTATTGGGTCAATATGATGTTATAAAAAATATTATATATTTAAACGATATTATATTTTTACCCAAAAACTCGACTATGTCAAAAAATTATGAAAAATTCACCGTTGGATAATTTCAACATCCTAACTCCAAAAATAATATTCATTTTATCTAAATAATTTTATAAATATGTGAAGTTTTACTTTTACAATTAAAACCGACATTTACTAAAAATTCATGGGTTTTCTCAAAAACTGTTTTCAAACCATACAAAAATTACAATTGCATTCATAAAATTATATGATCATTTATATTTAATAAAAATTAATTTAATAATAATATTTTTTTAAATATTATTAAATTCAAAAAATAATTATTTCATCAAAAAAAATTTTCGTTGAATATTAACTAAAAATACTATTTTTTCTTTAAAAACTATTTACAAAGTGACAATAATAAAATGAATGCACATTATTTATACAAAAAATAATGTACATTTTCATAGTGCTAAGTTCTTTTTACCTAACCCCTTATAAAACCCACATAAAACCGAAGGGTAAGTTGTGCGATGGTGACAGACTCCTGGGGTGTCTCGGATAACATCGCTCGGGTGGTAATCTCTACTGACATCCACTTCTCCCGTAGTCGGTTCAACTCATGCTTAACGTGTTTAAAGTCATCTTGGGTTTGGTCCATTGAAAAGCCCAATGACATCACATCCTTTCCATGCTCCGACAAATGGGCTTCATATGGGGGTAGTGTACTAGATGAGGCCACCGCTTCCTTTTTCTGAGTAAATTGGATTTGTTAAAGCCCTATATTTATACTAATTAGGTTATCACTGTCCAACAGCTATATTAGTAATTGTAAAAATTCTTAATAGTATTTTAAAATCCAAAAACAAACAACCATTGATGTCTACATTTTATATAACCATAATAATACATTTAATTAGATAAAGAGGAATTTTCGTTAATGAACGTTTGGGTCATTACAATCTACCACCCTTATGAAATTTCACCCTCAAAAATTCCTTTTTCCACTCAATAAGAGATGTAGGTGACTTTTCTTTATCACTTCCTCTGATTCCCATGTTGCTTCTACAAACTTGTGGTTTCGCCACAACCCCTTGATGATGGTCATTAACTTATTTCGTAGAACATTTTCTCTACGATCCAATATCATCACTGGTTTCACCTAGTAAGAAATATCATCCTCTAGTTATACTACCTCTGAAGAGAGTACATGTGAAGGGTCTGGTATGTTCTTCCTTAAGAGGGATACATGAAAGAAATCATGTACTTTGGCCATGGTAGGTGGAAGTGCTAGTGGATAGGCTACAACCCCAACACATTCAATAATCTCAAAGGGGCCAACGTACCTTGGACATAACATCCCTTTATTTACAAACCCCATGACCTTATTCCATGGAGATATGAGTATAAATACGATTTCTCCAACTTTGAACTCAAGGTCTCATTGATGGTTATCTTCATAACTCTTCTGTCGACTCTGGGCTGCCTGGATATGCTGCTGAATGGTTTTCACCTTCTCCACCATTTCTTCGACTATTTCTGGTTCTAGCATCTTACGCTCACTGACTTCACCCCAACATGACAGTGTTCTAAACCTCTTCGTATACAGGGGTTCATATGGTGCCATTAATATTCTCGAGTGGAAACTATTATTGTAGAAGAATTCAACCATTGGAAGATGTTGGTCCCACTCTCCTTTGAAGTCCATAGAACATGCTCTCAACATGTCCTCTAGTGTATGGATATTCCTCTTGGATTGGCCATCATTTTGAGGAAGATTAGTCATACTAAGGTTCATCTTGGTATCTAGAGAATGTTGAAGAATCTTATAAAACATAGATGTGAATCTTGGATCTGGATCGGATACAATATATAGTGTTACTCCATGTGGCCTCACCACATCTCTGATATATATCTGTGCCAGCGGATCCAATTAGAAATTATGATGAATTTCAATGAAGTTTTTAGACATTGTAAGATGATCCACAATAACCCAGATTTCGTTGTTTCCTTTATATGTCTTCAGATGTCCGGTGAAAACATCTATGGTGATGTTCTCCCATTTCCATTCTCATATGGGCAACGGTTGCATCATCCCCTTAGAATTTTGCCTCTCTACCATCACTTGCTGCCACACTAGGAACATTGATGTATAATCTGCGATATCCATATTTATATTATCCCACCAATAATGCTCTCGGAGATCTTGATACATCATTGTGTTTCCTGGGTGAACAGAGAAATTTGAACTATGTGCATCATCCAAAAGTTCCCTCTCAGGTCCAGACATGATAGAGCACATAGTCTTTTCCAAAATCCCACATTTTCTTCTTCATTAACAGTGAACTCTGAGGATTTCATTTTTTTGATAGCTTCTACTCTCTTATAAATTCCCTACATCACCCTTTTAAGCATCCTATGACCTTTACAAAAGAGATGGCTGAGAAATCATTTGTTAAAGGATTGACGATGTTCCATTTTTTATGATTCCAATGTCCATATTCATGATATCTAAGAAGCTTTGGTCATTATTAATTCTCATTAATGATAGTATTATTGGGTCATTTCTACATAGAGAATCTACCACCTTGTTCTCTTTCCCATGGGGGTAATGGATTTAGCGGTCATAGTCTTTGATCAGCTCCAACCATCTTCATGGGCGCATGTTCACCTTTTTCTGTGTGAATATATACATGAGGATTTTTTGGTCTATATATATTTCACACTTCTCCCCAATGAGATAATGCCGCCTTATTTTTAAAGCGAAGATCACCGTAGCCAACTCCAAATCATGTGTTGGATAATTCTGCTCATGAAATTTCAATTTCCTTGAAGCATAGGAAATGACTTTGTCATTTTTCATCAACACATAGCCGAGGCCCATTTTTGAAGCATCACTAAATACCAAAAAAATTTCTCCACATGTGGGTAAAGTGAGCACGAGAGTAGTGATAAGCCTCCTTTTTAACTCCTTGAAGCTTTCTTCGCATTCATCACTCCAAGAAATCTTTACTCCCTTCTGAGTTAGCTTGGTAAGAAGGATGGAAAATCATGAGAAAATTCTCAAAAATTGTCGATAATATCCAATTAATCCCAAGAATCTACGAATATTTTTTTTTACCAATGTTGGCCTAGACAATCCACCAATTTCATCTATTTTGGAGTGATCCATCGATATCCCATTTATTTTGATGATATGGCCCAAGAATGATACCTCCTTCAACCAGAACTCACACTTTTTGTACTTTTCATAGAGATTCTCTTTCCACAAGGTCTCTAGTACAGTTCCTAGATGGTCCTCATGATCCTCCTTGTTTTTGTAGTATATCAGATTATCATCTATAAATACTACCACAACTTTGTCGAGGTAATCCCTAAAGACTCAATTCATCAAGTACATGAATATTTCTATATCACTAGTGAGTCTGAAAGGCATTTCTATGAATTCATAGTGCCTATATCTTATACAAAAAATATTCTTAGGGATATCTTCCTTCTTCATCGTTACATGATAATATCCCAAATGAAAATCCACCTTGGAGAAGCATTGTCTTCCATATAGCTGATCGAACAAGTCATCAATTCGTGGGACATGATACTTTTTCTCTATAGTGATTTTGTTATGTTCACGATAATCGATGAAAAGGGGCATTGACCCATCCTTTTTCTTGACGAAGATGACTGGTGAACCCCATGGTGAAGAACTTCGGCGTATTAAACCCTTTATCCAGATTCTCTTGTAGTTGTTTCTTCAGATCCTGAAGATCCACAATATTCATTATATATGAAGTCTTGGATATTGGAAATGGCCTAGGTACAAGATCAATTGATAATTCAACATCCCTTATAGGTGGAAGACTAGAAAATTCCTCAAGAAACACTTCAGTAAATTCCCTCACAATATTCATGTCTTCAAGTATGGTTTCCTCCTTAGACTTAATCATATGAGCTCGATATACATGCTCAAAGGATGGTAATATCCATTTTTGAGATGATAGAGCTAATGAAGACTCATCTTCCTCCTTGTACTTGTATTGAATTGGAGGTCAATTATCCACATTGAGAGTGATTTCCATCTCACAGAAATTTATGATGACTATATATAAGGGAAGCAAATAAATGCCAAGAATTGCATCAAATTCCACCAGAGGGAGTATGAAGAGTTTTTATGGGAAATTCAATCCCCATATTATGACCGGGGAGGAGTTATATTCATGGGATGCAACGATTCTCCCATTTTTTTTTGTACTCACCGACATCTTTACTTCCATGATTTGTGGTGGTTCTAGGATTGTTCTACTAAAATTTTTGTATATAGAAGAATGCATAGAACCAGAATCTAAAAGTAAGTTCGCTATTCTTAAATGAATAATTGAAGAACCTGTAACAACTTCATTTTCAGGGTTCACTTCGGCTGTAGTGATAGAAAAATCTCTCCTTTGGTGCACTGGAGGTTGTTGTTTTCCTCTGAAATTCCTTGGCCTAGGGAACTAATTTGCAAGATGCCCTGGTTCTTTGGAGTTGTAGCAATGAACAACACATTGAGGTTTCAAATAGAGTGTTACTATCCTCTATTGCAGCTGTGGGTTTTTCTTGTCGGTAGTTAACGATTAGGTTCCCTTCTCTTCCACACCTAAAGCATTTCCTCGTTGCCTTCAAGAAATTTCCAGGGTGCTTCTTTGCACACCTTTGGCATGTGTGGTTCTGCATCTTCTTAGGACCATTAGATTTATCCATCAGACCGACAACATTGAAGTCTACCTTATGAATCTTATCCCCATTATACACTTGAGATTCCTTGATCTCCATTTCGACCTTGAGGGAAAATTTGACAATTACCTCATAGCTATCGAATTCACTGATCGCTAGCGCTTTCCGTATGATAGGATTCAGACCACCAAAAAAAGAAGTCAACCTTGCATTCAGGGGTAACAACAAAGATGGAGGTGTATCGTGCAATCCTTGTGAAGTTTTCCTCATACGCTCTGATAGACTCTTCATCTTTTTGCATGAGGGCAAGGAAGTCCCTTTCCATCTTAAGTTAGAGGGTGCGTGAAAAATGTTTATCGAAACACATCTTATGAAAATCCTTTTATTCCAACACCTTGATCTCTTCCTCAGGATTTGTATTTTTTATCAACGTCTACTATTGATCGGCTTCACCTTCCATACAATAAGCATCCAGAAGAACCTTTTCTTATTCAGAACATTGAAGGATGGAGAAGATCATTTCAATGGAGCTGATCTATTGTTCGGCTATTGATGGATCAGATGATCTATTAAAAGTAGGAGGCCTTTGTCTCATGAAGCTCTCGATAGCGATTGGTTCTTTATTAGGGGGGTTTAACGTTCCTATTGTCCCATGTTTCTATTCAAATATTTAGTTAACTGATAGAGAAGCGTGACAAATTTTGTGATTACTTCTTCCATCGTATTAGGCGTCCCATTTGCACAGTCATCACATTGATCATCACATCGATTGTTATCCCGAGTCCTCCTATTATCGGCCATTGGTTGGAATAAAAAGTAAAGTTAGGGGTAACACAAAAAGGGTAATCCAAGGACAAAACAAATTACTTATAAATAACTTTTATTTCCTCAACTCATGAATCTATGCTATCCATGATCTACTTTCATACATATATTCTTAGGGGAATTTTTTTAATTCCCTTAATAAGGGTTCATACTATGCTTATGAATTTACCAAAGAATTTCCCATGGAAGTGTTGTAACCAAGAGTGAAGAAAGGCCCGTTTTCGTGCACCAGTTCCTGTTCGATTCTAGATCAAAGCGGTGTTTTCGGGTTTTAGCCCTAGGATACATCTGTTCCAGAGTCGCCTCTACCTACTCGTATCCAGAATTGGATGTATTTTCTTAATAAACCACTTACTCAATACATAAATTTTCATAGGGATGTTTTTATTATACTTATTTCTGTATCTAAGTCTTCACTAGGGTTTTCTAATCCTAATCCCAAAAATAACTAAACCTATCCATTGATACCAACTAAACAACCTTTCTTTTTTTACACACATAAACATGATTTATTACATAAAATCTTAACTTGATTCAACATAGATGATCGGGAGGTCTAGTTTATTTAAGGATTAAGAACATTACATAACCTCTTAGAACATAAAAAACACAACATCTTTATTGAAAAATTCATTTACATGACCAATGCATTCCCTCGTACTTAGCATTGTATGGGATAACAGGAAGAGATGCATAAGAAAAGGGTGAGCTATAAAGCCCAGGATGGGAATAAACAAGGAATAACATGAGGAATACAATTCATGTTAGAAAATAGGTATATAAATGGATTATAAGAGAAACATGAACATAAAGGCATGATAAAGGATGATAATCATAACATGGAAATGTCTCAATAACACTTAACATGGAATTAGCATAAGCCAAGGCTCATTGCACATGGAACATGAGTAAACCCTCATTTGCACATAAATCATGAGTAAACCCTCATTTCACTTGAATTATCATGACTTAAAACCCATTACACATGTTTTATCATGATACTACACTTTACCCAATGCATTGGAGCGCTATCAGGGCGCACCCTTCTAAAACATTTCATTTCATGCATAAGTGCCCCACATGGATCATATAACATGGAATCAATCAAAATCATAAGTTATTCCATGATTAATTAGTTTGAAAAAAATAAATAAAAGTACCATTAAATAATTATATGTTCATAATGGTTAATACCATTGATAGAGACATGGGTATGGTATTCACTACACAATGATCTTATCTTGGAAAAACACTGTGCAATTTCAACAGCATAACGACATGACATAACGATTCATAAAAATATTTGATGAGATAGAAAAAGGTGTCTCGTAATATATACATGAAATTTACAGTAATGGGGTCATATTTATTCATTTCCTAACAAACATAATGGAATTTATATACATAATACAAAATAATTACTTGGATGTAAAACATGAGAGAGAAATCCCTCTCTGAAATTCAGCATTGTTATGGGTGTACATAGGAGGAATTAATGAGAGAGAACGAGGTATCCCATCATCCAAACATAAATAGGGATGTATGGGGGAGGTTATTAATCATACCCTAACATTTTTAATTGAAAAAAATTGCATAATAACTTAATGAAAATGGGAAAATATTGAGAAAAGAAGAAATCCCTTACATAGAAGTGTTATCCCAGAGGCTTGGTAGAGGCTTGAGAGATGCTTTTTGGGAGATTGGGGCACCTTTTAAGGATTATATAGATATTACGGAATGTTTATGTTGAACTATAATTGCTTTTAGTTAAGAGGAAGCGGGATCTTGGGTGTGTTTATATAGGAAAGGAGAGGGAATTATTTATTATTTAGGTTTGGGACACCTCACATTAAACAAATAAATACCACAAACCATCCCAAGTTTTTTCCCATTGGATTCTACTAAGGGAAGAGGAAAAAAATATTTTATAAGGACAATGGCCTAAATTATTTAAATAATAGGGATTATTATGTGGAGGTGAGTCACACTCTCAAGAAAAACAATTTAATAATCAAAATGTTTTATAAGTCTTGAAGGTTACACAAAAGTTTCTTAAAATAAATCAAACAAATCTAAAATCAAATTATTTTAATAATAAGACATATATTGGCCTATCATAATGTTTATAGTATTTCATTTACTCACTATTGGTACATTATGATGTCATAAAACACATTATATATTTAAACTGTATTAAAATTTTACCCAAAAATTTGACTGTCTCAGAAAATTATTAAAAATTAACTGTTGGATAATAATGATATCCTAATTCCAATAATAACAATAATTTTATCTAAATAATTTTATAAATATGTGAATTTTTACTTTTAAAATAAAAATGACATTTATTTAAAATTCATGGGTTTTGACAAAAATAGTTTTCAAACCATAATAAAAATTACAATTGCATTCAAAAAATCAAGTGATCATTTATATTTAATAAAAAGTAATTTAATAAAAAAATATTATTAAAATATTAATTAATTCAAAAACCCATTAATTCATCAAAATAGATTTCTCATTTGAATATTAACTATAAAAACTATTTTTGATTTAAAAACTGTTTACAATGTAACAATAATAAAATGAATGCACATTATTTATACAAAAAATAATGTACATTGTCATTGTTTTATGGTATTATTTCATAACCCCTTATAACACTAGCATAGGATCAAAGGTTATGGTGTGAGATTGTGATAGACTCTTGGGGTGTCTTGGATAACGTCGCTCAGGTGGTAATCTCTATTAGCTTCCACTTCTCACGTAGTCGGTTCTTCTCAATCTTAACATGTTCAAGATCAGCTCGGGATTGATCAAGAGTGAATCCGAATGATGCCACCTCATTTCCAAGCTCCAGAAAATGGGCTTCGTATGGGGCAAGCCTACTGGATGAGGTCATCGCTTCCTTTTTCTGAGTAAATTGGATTTGTTAAAGCCCCATATTTATACTAATCAGGTGATCACTGTTCAATGACTATATTATCCATGGTCACAATTCTTAATAGTATTTTAAAATAAAAAAAGATAAATCCAATAAAGTCCACATTTTATATAACCATAATAAGTCATTTGATTATATCAAGAGGAATTTTCATTAATTAAATTTGGGTCGTTACATGTGGGGTTCCCTCTTGCTAAGATATGGTCTTTTTTTCAGATGTGCTAATCTCTAGAATTTAATCTATTATAGAAAACAATTTCATAACCTTATGTTTATTTGAAAAAATGGGTAGAAATTACAGAATGAAAATGGAGGAAATGTAATAATCAAGATAGTGGAGAAGATGATAGGAGAAGCAGTGCTAGAAGAACATTTTAGTAGATATCATTATGAATTCCAATTCATGAGAACCTTAAATGTTAATTAAGTGGATTTATAAATCTCATGAAGCTAATGTATATAGATAAAAGTATATATATATATATCATGATATAAGAGGTTTTTGATGAAATCATTTTAGTTGATTGGGAATGAATTGTTTCATTGATGAAATTATCATAATACACTAGTTTCTCATGCCGAGCATGGATCTTGTGTTCTTAGAGTGTTTATTTATTAAATCAATAATTTTTATTAAACTATCATCAAGGCAATGTCAGTATAATTTATAATAATCATCAACAAGGTTTCAAAATGTGAATATTTGTCAAAAAAATCCAAATGGGGAGATTTTGGGTAAAATAATCCCTCATGATAATATTGAATAATTTTTAGGTTGATTAGTTTTGTGGAAAATGCTGGATTTTCATTGTATTTTGTGGAATCCTGGAGATATTTTTGAGATACTATATTCACAAGGATCCATGACAATGGAAAAGATACACTGGAGGTGGTAATGAAAATTGTGTATACAAGGTTACCCAATTTAATGGTGTTTTCTACATCCTTGGGGTCCAAAAGTTAATGGAATTATTACATTGAGAAAATAATATTTATGTAAAGGAATTATAAAAATATGTAATAGAAATAATTTTTTGAGTAATGTAGATCATGAAGGGAGTTTTGAGAATGTAACAATGGTTTTAATGTGATTTTCTCGATTACAATGAGCTTCATGAATTAATAATTTTTCTAGAACTTCATGGGTAGGAAATCACCATGAATAAAATTATGCTGACATGGTTGGAATGTTCTAGAATTGGTGTATATTATTATAAATAGGCATATTCTCATTTATAATTGTATCTGGACTTAATCAATTTCTTAATGATTGTGATTCGTTAAGGTTATTCGAGAAGGAGGTAGAGGGGAAACTGTTTGTGGAGGAAGGTAGTTTGCAAAGACTATAATTTCCAACTGAAATATGTGAGCTTCATGAATGTAAGTGTGTTCATGAATGGTATTAAAATTAGAACAATGGTGTGGGGATTTTTGAAGTCTATGTATGCTTCCCAAAAGGAATGATCTTTAAGATGTTTTTTGGACTTCACAAAATTGGTGAGCTTTGGGAGGGCTATGATCATCAAGAAAGTAATGAAAATGGATTTCCAAGTTCATTTATAGTAAAGTGGAATTAATCATTTGGATAAAATTGAAACGTTATTATAGAATCAATATATAACTAATGGTGTATTAATTTGAGATAATGAAAGTTCTTACAAGTCTATAAACTATGGTTGAATCGCATCCAAGTGTAGTGACCAAAGGAAGTGGAAGAAGATGACCATTTCGGCTAACAGTGAGCTGGAGAATGAAACTCATTGTGTGACCCATTTAAATGTATTGAGATGACACTAAACTTTATAAAGATGTGGAGAAAGAGAATATAAGTCATCTATCCCAAACCAGGTAATTTTGATGTAATCCATAGTGTTTTTCTTACATCGACACATTGTTGTTCTATTCTCCTTAGGTGTATCCAAGGTAGTGTGAACCAAGTAAAATTGCTGTTTATCATCTATGATTTAATTTCTATTAATACATTTATGTTGGGGAAGGAGAGATGGGGTTTTTTAACTATGTTAAACTATTTTAAGGGGAAATTTTTTTAATCTTTCTTACCTTGATTCACCCCCACCCCTTAGGGTATTTAAATAGTTTGGGGTGAAAATATACAAGTAAATAAAAATATTTTTTGAGTGGAAAATAATTTTCATCTAAAATGAACCCTATAAATAAAATCATTCATGTTCCCTAATTATCTACTTTTAAAAACACCATTTCTATATAATTAAAATCATTCAACCATTCCTTAGATGCTATACTAATGTTACAATTTATCTCTCTATGAATTTTTTCACATCACTCAACGTGAAATGTAAATAGATTTATGATAATTCCATGAATATATGATCCAAACCAAAGTATTCATTTGGTTATAACATATTTATTACGAAAAAATATATTATTAATCTTGATATATTAATGAATAGGGTAAACATGACTATTTATGAGGTAAGGGGGGTAGATGTTAAAAATTTATCTCAAAAAATAGGGTAGACTCTAATGTATAATGCATGATATTCCTAAACAATTTTGTGAGGAAACACGTCTAGAGGAATGTTTCTCTACACGTCTAACATCTCAAAACCATTCCATGAATATTTTATAAAAGAAAAAAAGAATTTATCTAGTTACTTTCTCATTTTAACATTATTTTATTTACTCAAAAAGCATTCTCTAATCGAAATACAACCCCAAACCTAACCACATATGTTTTATTATAATAATCGGCCTGGTAATGTTGAATTTTGACCCTCTTATTACACCATCCAAAATTTTTCTATGGAATAGTGTATATTTAATGAATTTATTAATGTATAATGAACCATTTCATCTAAATCTGATGAAAATACAACCACACATATTCTCCTTATAAAAACCCCATATATACTAGAGAAGATAATTCCCCAGATCCTTTTTCAAAATAAAATCTTACACTAAACTAAGAGTACGATAGAAAGGAAAAAGTTTTGAAATTGATAAATCATAACAAGGTAATTCATGGATATTATTGTCTTACAATGAAAAAATTACGAGTAGGCCTCAGGATAAATGGCTCAACAAAAGTATATAAATAATTTTTATAGTGTATTTTTGTCTTTATTTGCTTTGATATGATAACAATTAAACTTTATGATTATTTTACATTCCCCATGTATCTTCCATGAAATATACTCAAACAATATTATAAAATCAATGATTTATAATCTTCTCAAGAAGGGGAGTACATAAAATAACATTAAATCACTCTTGAAATAATATCTAGTAGTAATTAAATAAAATGAAATTAAAATGGTATAGAATATAAATTACATTTATCTATTCTAAAATTATGATAAAATTTTATGCAAGAGTAAATAAAAGATTTAACAAAATTCATGACTTTTTTTCCTGTATTTATTAGTGCAAAATGATATTTCAAGTATAATAATTCATTCAATTGATAAATTTATCCATGAATAATTAGAATAATGTATAATTTAGTTTCATATGAATTGATGCCCAAAATAATTCCCCCACACTTAAAATAAAATAGTGTACATATTGTCTTGATAAGTGAAGTGGAAGAGATATCATTTTTCATAGAAACATGGTAAATTTAAATAATGAATGTAAATTAGGGATTCAACATATCAGTTTTATAGATTTCCTTTAATGGGTGGAAATTATTTAGGTTATTTTTTGAAATGGAACACATATGAAAACGTCGATGAAAAATATACCTACACTGGATATTTGATCTGTTGATTGAATAAACCAATATAAAAGCATAAAAATGGTTATTTTCACATAATACATAGTAGTGAATATCATCTCAGAAATATTAACATGAAGGAAAATAGATCCCAAGTTCAAAAAAAAATACTATAAGGGGAATCCTATATTAATAAAATAATATTCCAAGCATACTCAATAAAACTCAAATGATCATAGTTATAATGGGAATCCCATAAGGTACTAACAAAGTCATTATCATCTAGACCAATAGACACGAGATTAGTCACTAATTTCCATCATCCCAAATTTTCTCACCAACTTAGAGGAATTTGTGGAAGTTTACTCTAGTACCAATTGATTTTTTGTGGGGTTTTCCAACTCAGAAATATGTTGGAAAAATATATCATGTGGAAGTTTGAGAATCCTTGTAGTCTGTAGAGGTGTCTCTTATAGAGGTTATATAAGTAGATCATGAAGATGAATTTGTTTGTTAGCCATATGAGGAAATACCTCATAGAGGTATCCATATTCTATCCTTACATACTCATAAATACCTATAGCTGAGGTGGAAGATCAATACCTAAAAAATAAAAGAACAAATAATAATGATAAAGAATGAAATTTTTTATGTTAGAAATTTTATCCCACAAAATAGATAAGATAAATGATACAAAGGTGTATGGGAAATATTGTGAGTAAAAAATATTCCAAAAAACAGAGTAAAATAGGGTAAAAGTATGCTAAAATAGTTTAAAAGTCATATTAAGACTCTCTGATATCATCATCAAATGAATCCTATTGAGAAGTGGGTCTCTAAATATAACATACTATATATATGGTTTTGATAGAGTTATATGAATTTTATTGACTAAAAAAACAAGTTCCATGGTGATGGAATCTTGCATGGTCGAAACTGGTGAGGTGTTTTCTGTATAGTGGTTGTGTGTCTGGTAACTAAAATGATAAAAAACACCTCAGGTGTAGAAGGTAATGATCCTCCTTTTACCTATATAGACCATGCTTCCAATAAGTCCCTATGACTATCAAAATCATTAATTTTATGAGGGATATGAATATGTGGAATCGTATAGGTCTGATGGATGTTAAGGGAAGCTAGAGGTGGGATCCATTGGAGCGGCAGGTTTGGGGTTAGAAGTTGTGGGTATGGTATGGGATGTTGTAGTAGTAAAAAAACATGAATAGATTTGCACAAGGAATAATTAAATAAATATAGAGATTCATTGCGTTCTCTATAATACCTAGAATAATATCACATATTTATTCTTATAATTGTGGGGTATGCCCAAAAAAATTTTGTGGGTGGTGTGGTAGTGGATGTAGGATAATATGGGTAATTGTAAGTTATTATATAGGGTGGATATGGTGCTGATGCCACAAGGGGTGGAGTAGGAGCAGTGAAGTTCATGGGCCAAGCTAGAAGAGCATGAGGTGAAGGAACCTTAGTATCCTATTCAAAATACTTGGGGTGATAGGGAATCATTTCTCTAGATATTCTGCATATGCCTAATCATGTGTAAAAAAAGAAATCAATTCACTCCAACCTAAAAAAGAGAAAACTTTATGGGTGGAGTCTAAAATTACCTGATTATTCACAAATTCTGTAATGAAATTGACTTCCATCAATGTACCACAATAACTCATCATATGTACCTCATAATAGATTGAAAACTGCAATTCCATGTTCAAGATATATCCACCCATTGAAGAAGATATAATGATCACCTCAATCTATCTTATGATCTTTTAGGATCTCTTATATTGAGCCAGTCATGGGTTTAGGCCTGATGAAAAATGCAGGGCAGTACCCTGTAACAATATACTCTTCATTATCCTTTTTTCATGAATGATATGGGGCTCATGGGATATAAAATCCCATATTTTTGTAGTGTCTTCATTTTTTATATCAATCTACAAGGTATCATAAATGTGAGAAACAATGAATTAAAATGTATAGGTACTAAACCCTTCCAATAGATCTTCCAATGTTTTCTCAAATTTTCTACCACTAAGATTTAAGGTGACATTATTGATGTCAATATCAAATTTAGTTAAGAACATTATATATAGCTATATATATATATATATATCTTCATCCACATTATCAATGATTTGAAGGTTCATCCATATAATGATCTTCAAGTCCACCTTAAGAATGATAATCTTCTCAATAATGTCAATTTCAAGTGTCTTGTCTATCCTTATGGGATATTCCTGATAGAAAAATAAGAAACATTTATTCTAAAATTTAGAAAATTACAAGAATAGATGGATGGTTTGGTGTTGGGATGTTCACTATGATTGGTAGGTAGAATATTGGTAATAGACAGAGGTAGATAGAGTGGAGGAAATTGAGATAGATGATGAAGTTAATTTATATATATGGTATTGTGGAGGATCATGCACCAGGATCATTCCTAGAATAGGTTCGTTTAGGAGGGTCATTTTTTAGAGGAAAATGGTCAAATATTTTTTATGGTCTATAGAAACAATAAGGAAAAATTCGAGAAGAGATGGAGGAAAATTTGTAATATAAAACATTATTGAGAGTATTAAGAGTAGGGTGGGAGTGCAGTTGGGGTAGCACACTTGAGAGGAGGATGCCAAAAATCGGGGGGTAGGTTATGTCTCTCTGTCACCATTGGTTCATATATTTTAACTATGTATGGATATTTTAATGTATTTTATTGTTTTTTTGGTGTATAAAATGTGTGAAATTATTTTTCAAAGACCATTAAATTCAATGAATGAATATTTTACTTAACATGTATTTGGTCTTTTCTAAATTTTTTTGACAATGATTCTTCGAAATTTTTTCCAATTTGTCTAACCATCTTAAACCTCAAAATATATACTATATTCAATGAATTGTAAACTTGATTTACTCTTTATTAGTGCTTCCTTCAACACTGATAAAATAAAAGAGACATTGATTCATATTAATTTTAGATCAATAACTCATCAAATGTTCTTCATAATTCATAAATAATAGTGTATTATTACACTATATCATGAAGAATCAACAAATAATAACTTCCTTTTATTTTTGTAAGATGTGTTGATAGAGGGATATCATGATATATTGGTTTTGATAATGGAAAAGAATATTCATTCTTGTATATCCACCTTGAGAATTGTTAATTGAAAAAATAAACGTCAATATTTGAATCTCATTATCCTCAATAATGGGTAGTGGAACGAAATATTAATGATACATAATAAAAAATTGTGTACATTTTTATGTCTTTTATGACTATATTAAACTCTATTAATTTTAGGATCTATCATATCATTCATATATTATCATCTTTTTTACTCATAATGTAAATTAGAACTCCATGATTAGTATAAAATATGACTTGTAGAGGACATGGCATAATTGAAATTTGTCAAAAGAAATGACCAAAACTAGACAATCTTTCTCTCTGATTGTGTAATTGATCTGAGCTAAATTATGATTATGGATGGAATTTTATATTTAGATTAGGATCTATATAACCTGATATACTAAAAAAATTACCATAGTCAAATCACTAGTGTTACACATCATTTCAAAATCATTATCCATGATTTGTGATAGTATGAAAAAAGAAGAATCTATCACTTTATATGTTTTATTTAATTCCCACTAAAAAATACCCTTAAAATCAAATAAAGTATCTTTTAATAAAATATGTGTCAGTGGCCGAGTTAATTTTTTTCAAATATTGGATTATGGATGAAAAAATTCTTTATGTCACATAAAACTCATTATGCATTTCATAGTTATGGGTTTAGGAAAAGCATTGATAACATTAATTTTTTTAGGTCTAATTCCATTTTATGATTTGAAATTTCAGTTCATTGGGTTATTCCTCCTTATACCATGAAATGGAATTTTTCCTATATTATAACGAGGAACTTTTCATCATAGATTTGAAAACCTTTTAAATATTTCTTAAGGAAACATCAATGGATCGTTCGTACATGGAGAAATTTTCCATGCATATCTCTACACAATCATCCACCATATTAATACTCTTGTGTTTAATAGACTATTGGAGTGTTTATAGTTTGCTACACATTCCAAATGTAATCATATAACAGTTAAATGTTTTTAATAGACATGTGAACATGGAGTTTGATCAATCAAAATGGTCAATAATGATTTGATTATATTCAGGATATATATCCATAAAAAAGTTCAATACATGAAAATAAAATCTCTTTATAATTTGATCAATTAATTATAATGAAAAATATTTTTTTATATGTATTTTTTTGAGATTCTTGTAGTTGAATGATATTCACCATCTATCAATTCCTTGAGTTGATATAAAATCACACATATTGTTATTAATAATATTAAATCATATTTTCTTCATGATGACTTATAAAAAACCCATACAGTAACTTTTAGAAATGGAAAATATGAATCCTACATCTAGAAGCATCATAAATTTATTCTTTATTACATCTTTCACCAGTGGGTTGAGTTTCTAATAGGGTTGGTTTTTTAGTTTAGAAACATGTTCTAACAGAATTCTATTAGTGAAAATAATGTTACTAATCCTTATGATATCAACCACTCCCTAGGAAATCATGTTTTTAATCCTTTTTTAAAATTCAATTACTTATCATTATTATACATGTTTTTTCTTTAAATGGTTATAATTGGAATTGAAACTAAATTTCTAACAAATGTCTAATTCAATGTGATCTGCAGAGACTTCCATTCTCATGTTAGTGGCTTGATTGTTGTAACACCCCGACCCCAGTCACTCGGAGTCGGTGCATTATTACGTAACATTGGCCTGATCATAAACGATCAATCCTCAAAATACCGATTAGTTTAGTATCCTTGGAAACACTAGATAAATTCATAAGTCTTACATTACATCATAATGTAAAAAAACTACAACAACATCTTTTCTTCATATCCACTCATACTATCCCTGCAATTCATTCATAATATACTTCATCACATCCTAGAAAAATTAAAATATTGGAAGGGGTGAGCTCAGATGCTCAGAAAAGATAAAAATATAGCAGAGGCTTTCATAAATAAACATTAACATTTAAGGAAATGTATAACAAAAAAAGCCTTTTGAACTTTAACATCAGCATAATATGGAAAAAATAAAATGAAATAATGTCATTTACTTATCCACATAGATATTATACTAGTCGAATAATCACATGCAATATCAATAACCACTTTCATAATGATGGAATGCATAATTCTAGACTATCATAACCACGTAGCCAAGTCCTCATGCTAAGATTACAATTAAGATTTTGTCAAGGCCTTGTTCCAAGACAGTAGTTTGTCTCATGAGACCTACCGAAGAATTGAGGATCTATAGCGGGCTCTACCCATCACTTATTAAGTCCAATGCATTCCTAATATGAAAAGGTTTAAACATATCATAATCCATAACATAATTGTATCACATAAAACATGCATAAAGGAAAGATAACATTTCCACATTTTATTCACAAGATATCAATACAACACATTGATATAATAAAAAAATTATCAAAACCATTTTCAATACCAAAATAAATGAAAATTAAAACTTCATATTTATTTTTCATTTAAAAGAATGTCATGGATTGCAGAGGAAGCCGAAACTCAAATAATGGTCATGGCGGTGGAGAAGTCGTTGTCACCGCATATGTAAGAAAATAAATTCCTTTTGTTATTTAGTAAAAACAGTTCTTATAAAAATAATCCTTTTGAATAAAAGTAAAAGTCAATGGGGGTTTATACACCATATAAAAGAAATTTGAGTATAAAACAAAATATACCTCAATGAATGGAGAATGAGACGAAGTCCCTTACAAAGAACATTTTTTAAATAAAATAGATCTATTATGCGTATTCAGTATAAGTACACATAACAAAAGTAAAAATACAAGATAGGACATAATAATATCATGACATAATTTGAAAGTAGGAGATTAACCCAAAGAATGGAAATTGGGTTAAGAAGTTCCCTTACCTCGTGTCCGACTTGATTCGATCGTTCTTTAAACTCCTCAACAATATACTAGAGTTAATTTCAACTTTCTTAAGATCTTTTTTTAAGTTCATTATTACTTTTATATCCCTTATTAACATGTTATGAACATTATGTAATTATTTAAGTTAATAACAGTCATTTTGTCGATCATTGGTACTTGAGTCAACAATAAACTTCTTATAATTACAAGTTGTTTATGTGGTAAAATATACATTATCTCAAAAATTATATTAACGATGTAGATATCATATATATCATATATATCCAGCATGTACATGAATTTATAATATTACATAACATTTAGAGGTAATAAATGAAATGCACCATTCATGGAGATAGTAAGTTGTACGTATGCATGAACGCTACATTAATTTATATCTCATATTTAATGGAATGAAATCATAATGATATAAAGGTATATTATAATTATAGTATAATAACATATATAATATAATTTACTCCATCCTTTATACATCCCTCATATGGAATTAATAATTCAAATCACTTTGAGGGGGAGGTTGTCCGCACTTCCTAAAATGAAATTATCCCGTTTACCCATAATGGAAATCATAAAGGTATGCCATAAATGAAAAATACAGAAGAATAAGGATAACATAATCATAATATATATCATATATAAAAATAGTTTCATCATAATGGCCACCATGAGAGTTGTTAAAAGAAGATTGAACAATCATCGTTTCGTGAGGCAGTAATTCACCACCCAGAAAAACAGTATGTTCTTTAACCATTAGATGAAGGTGTGTGTAATTGTAAATAAAATCCTTCTCATAAAAACATCCAAGTGTTTTGAGGATACTGGTGTTTTTACAATATAAAATAATGAAAAGAGTTTATGGGGTTGGAGAAGGAAAATAATACAAAAAAACATAAGAGAAGACATTACCTTAAAATAGGGTAACTCTTTTTGATTTGAGCCAAAGGATTCTTTGGGAAGACTTCTGCCCAATGTGAGGCTTCTAGGAGTAATATAGATAAGTTGAGAGAGTATTCTAGAAGAGGTTGGGCGAGAAAAATGGCTTTGATGGTGTGAATAAGGTGTAGAGGTGGGGGCCCTTTATAAGAGGAGATGAGGGGAACTCTTGGGAAGTCATGAAATGTTACAATATTATAAAGTGCTTTTCAAATTTAAAAGGTCGCACAATTATAGATTTCGAGGATAAGGTGATAAGGGTTCAGAATCTATTCATCTAATAGGTTTTTGAAAAGTGTATGTCTTATATTTTACATTATCTTTACATTTTAATTAAATCATTTGTTAATGAGGTAATCGCTGCATCATCTTGGTGTCATAAACAAATTAATTTACTTAATGTCAAAAAACTATAAAAAAATATATCATGGTGTAGGAAATATTTTTAGATTTCCGTTGAATATTTATAGGCAAACATATAACTTGTATAACACCTTGTAAAAATTATTTTAGTAAAACAACACATGTTTGGGACAATTTTATTTTTACTTTAAATAAAAATTTATTAATGTCATTTTTTTACCCATGTGGCTCCATGGGGTCCCCAAGTTGACCCATTGATTTTCATGGTCATCCATGACTCATCCAATAAGGGTAGGACAAGTGTAATGGTTTTTTCATATTTTTATAATATCATTTTTACCTTAAATTTCACTAATTACCTTTAATCGCGATTAACAAAACATAAAAGTTACTATTCACCAAAAATTATTTTCATCCAATTAACCCACATTTTACTTACTAATGACAACTATGTATGTTGGATTTTTGAAATTCAATTCACAGAAGTTGTAAAGTTTCATTTAAATGAAAAATTAGTTCTTTTAACTACCACTTAGTGGTTTCACTATTCATCAAAAATAGATGTATTTCAGAAAAAAACCAATAATTCACCCTAAGCTATAATTGATATTCTGAATTCAAAAATGATGTCTATTTTATGAAATTCCAAACATATAAGTTTCATTAATTAATTTTATAATTAATTCCCACTGTCAAAACAAATAGTGTGTTTTTAAGAAACAATATCAATCAAAAGATTGACAATTGTTTATGTCCTATTTCAAAGTAAAATTAATTCTTAATGACCAACATTGGATAAAATGGTAAACATTTATTCTAATTATAATTTAAATCCACTCAATAGTATAATTTATCAATATAAATTATATCGATAAAAAAAGTTGTTCTTAAGTATTTTTTACTATTCATAGAAAATTTGAAGTTCTCAGAAAATTACAAAAAAAATCAACATACGCTAATTTCGATATTCTGAATCCAAAAATGAAGTCCATTTTGAAATATAAAATTTGTATAATTTCAAAAAGTAGTTATTACTATTCATAATGGCTACTTTTATTGGTTGTGGAGTGTTTTAGAACTTGAAGTTGCGTACAACACATGCTACTGTATTATTCAAAGAGAAGCGTACCGTGGAAGATTGGGGTGTTACATTCTAGCCTCCTTCAATAAATTGAGTCCTCACAATTTAAAAAATTTCTTTGAAAATAAAATTTTGAAAATAGAAAATACCTTTGTGGAAAACCCACAACGAAAATAGGGTTAATAAAAAGAAAACATTAAAAGAAAGAAAGAAAAGTACAAAGGTCACCCAAGATAGCCAATACTAAGATTCTATGAAAAGATGGATATGGAAGAACAAAAATCATCAATGTCTGATGAAGAGTTGTATAAAACAGGATTAGGAGAAATTTAACTACAAGAAAATCAAAAACATGTGATTAGTTAAACGATCATTGATTACCCAGTAGGAAAAGTTAACCGAAAACGTTTTTGTTTTAAGTTACCTTTAATAAAGTTAAAGAATTTATTCATGAGATTTACTAAGAACATAAGGAAATATACTTACTTGTCATATAGACATTCATTCCTTACTAAATTTTTACTACAAACCCATATTTCTCACCATAAGGTAATAGAACTCAAAAATATTCTATTTATCCTAACCATATTGGGTTCCAATTTTTTTTTATAATTCCTCTATCATAAATAAAAAAATACATTATAAACTCTAGGGACTTCATGTAGTCTAGTGGTAGGCGATAAATCCTAATCGCACTATAGTTGTGGGTTAGATTCCCACATCTTTGTCCGACGCGACGGATTGTCACATGGTCTGCATGTTGTCCTTTTTATAAATATCCAAAAATAACCTTAACAATAGTATCCATTGTAAAATATAATCCACTCCAACCTTTATATTTATCCAAAATTCCTCTATCTAGACTTTCTCTAAAAGGTCTCTAAATTCCAAAATCAATTGTATCATCATATTCCCCAAAAAAAGTAATGTTTATCTTATTGTCACATACTAAAAATATTAATACCATCATCATATTAAACCCTTAATGAAAACAAAAATTACTTCAGTACAATCCTTATATATATCACATTATTCTTATAACTAAAATATAATCCTTGAGTCCAAAAGAACCAATACATTAATTATTCCACTTCAAATGTAGTAACATCATAATATTGTACTTGATCCCTTGGCCTTTTCTGAGGTCAGTTTCCCTAACACTTAGGATATTCATTTGCATAATGCCCCATTTCTCTACAATTGTAGCATTCAACAATAACATCATCTTTCTTTCCCTTGCAATCACGAGCCTGGTGACCTTTTTCTTCACATTTATAACAAACTCCAATTCCTTTAAGGCAAGTACCAAGGTGATTCTTCCCAAAATTATCACAGAATGTAAAATCCTTCTTTCCCTTTTTCCCATTACCTGTCTCTTGATCCACTATTCTCTTCTTCTCTATCTTTACTTTATTGACATAAGATTTAGAGAATTCCTTTTCTGTCTTGATAGCACACAAGACAATATCTTCGTACAATGAAAGGGATTGTGATACTAAAGCTTGATGAATAAATGGTTTTAACCCATCAAAGAAACTATCAATCTTACTTCTTGGGTTACATATATAATCTGAATCATACCTCTCTAACCTTGTAATGTTGGACTCAAACATTGCAACATTATCATCCTCCTTTTACCTCAGACTCAGAAATTGCCTTTCCATATCTGCTCAATGGTCATGTGGAAAGTATTTTTCTATGAAAATTTCCTTAAACTCCCTCCATTACATACTTGATACTTCTTCATCTTCCTTAGTGTTTTGAATCAGAAACCACCTTTGATCGACATCTCCAGTGAGGCGATAAACTGCCATGAAAACCTTCTCCCTTTCACTACTCCCCAAGGCGTGGAATATTTTCTCTAAGGATTTTATCCATTGCTCAGATACTAATGGATTTGTACCCCCATTAAATGTTGGTGGTTGTTGCCTCATGAAGCATTCTAACATTGATCCTCCATGTTGCGTATCATGGTGCTCCATACGAGTAAGGTTATTATTCATAACATGAGTGAGTTGTCCCTGTATAGTGATAAGTTGATCAGCACAAGTTGTATCTCCAACTCCACTATAATTATCTTGAGCAGGAGGGCAATCCCTACATGAAGTGCGTGCATTGATACGGCTTCCATTCCTCCCACTAGGTGCCATTTCTAAGCAATATCATAAAATAGATTAGTTAATGAATCAAAATACATATTTCCATACTTGAAAAAAACTTAACATAAATTGAACTATAATAATAAAAATGTTTTTGTGAGGAAGTATATAATCATAAACCCTTCATAATAGATTTTAAATAAAATGAGAATTATCCTAAACATATCCCTTGGGAGTGTCGTAACCAAGAGTGTAGTAAGGACCGTTGTCGTTCAATAGTTCCCATTCGAGTCTAGCTCAAAGCAGTGTTTTTGGGTTTTACCCCTAGGTACATCTGTGCTAGAGCCACCTCTACCTGCTCGTATCCAGACAGGGATGTATTGCTCGAAAAACTCACAAAATCTCTATAATACCAAAATTCTAGGAAGTTCTTATATACTAATCCTCCAATTCTATCTTAGGGATATGTGCCCTATTCTGAGTTTATCTAAATCTAGATTCCAAGGTTAGTACTAAACTTCCTATGATACCAACTGTAACGCTCCGACCCCTGTTACCCAGAGTCGGTGCATTATTACGTAACATTGGCAAGATCAGAAAAGATCAAGTCTCGAAAGATCGATTAGTTTAGTAGCCTTGGAAACACTAGATAAATTCATAAGTCTTACATTACATCATAATGTAAAACAAAGCTACAAAACATCTTATCTTCATATCCCCTCATACTATCCCTGCAGGTCATTCAAAATATACATCATCACATCCTGGAAAAATTAAAACATTTGAAGGGGAGAGCTCCGATGCTCAATAAGGATAACAATATAGTGGAAGCTTTCATAAATAAACATTAATTTTTAAGGAAATGTATAACTAAAAAAAAGCCTTTTAAACATGAACTTCAGCATAATATGTCAAAAATAAAATGAAATAATGCCATTTACCTATTCACATAGATATTATACTAGTCGAATAAGCACATTCAGTATCAATAACCACTTTCATAATGATAGAATGCATAATGCCAGACTATCATAACCATGTAGCCAAGGCCTCGTGCCACGACTATAAATAAGATTTTTTCATGGTCTCATTCCAAGACTCTAGTTTGTCTCATGAGACCTACCAATGCATCGAGGAGCTATAGCGGGCTCCACACGTCACTTATTAAGTCCAATGCATTCCTCATATGAACAGGTTTAAACATATCATAATACATAACATAATTGTATCACACAAAACTTGCATAAAGGAAACATAACATTTAAAAATTTCAATCACAAGATATAAATACAACACATTGATATAATAAAAATATTATCAAAACCATTTTCAATACAAAAATAAAATAAAATTAAACATTTTATTTATTTTCCATTTAAAAAAAGGTTATGGCTTATAGAGGAATCTGAAACTCAAATAATGGTCCTAGCGGTGGAGAATTCTTTGTTGCCACATACGTAAGAAAAAAATTCCTTTTGTCGTTTAGTAAAAACACTTCATATAAAAATATTCCTTTTTAATAAAAGTAAAATTCAAAGGGGTTTATACACCATATAAAATAAATTTGAGTATAAAACAAAATATGCCTCAATGAATGGAGATTGAGAGGAAGTCCCTTAAAAAGATTATTTTTTAAATAAAATAGATCTATTATGCGTATTTAGTATGTATAATTAAACATAAAGAATGTATAAATACAAGATAGGACATAATAATATCATGACAGAATTTTAAAGTAGGAGATTAACCAAACGAACCGAAATTGGGTTAAGAAGTTCCCTTAACTCATGTCTGACTTGACATGATCATTCTTTAACCTTCTAATTAATAAAACAGAGTTTATTTCTACTTTATTAAGTACTTTTTTAAGTTAATTATTCCTTTTACATCACTTATTACAATTTTATTAACATTATATAATTATTTATGTTAATAATGGTCGTTTTGTCGATCTTTGGTACTTGATTCAACAATAAAATTCTTATAATTACAAGCTGTTTATGTTGTTAAATATCAATTATCTCTAGAATAATATTCATGATGTAGATATCATTTATATCATATATATCCAGTATATTCATGCATTTATAATGTTACATAACATTTAGAGGAAATAAATGAAATGCACCGTTCATGGGACGGTAAGCCGTACGTACTCATGAATGCTAATTTTATTTATATTTCATATTTAATGAAATGAAATCATAATGATATAAATTTATATTATAATTACAGTATAATATAATATATAATATCATTTACTCCATCCCTTATACATACACATATGGAATTAACGATTCAAATCACTTTGAGGGGGCGGTAGTCCGCACTTCCTAAAATGAAATTATTGTGTTTACCAATAATGGAAATCATAAAGGTATGACATAAATGAAAAATAAAAAAGCATAAGTATAACATAATCATAATATATATCATATATAAAAATAGTTTCATAATAATGGCCACCATGATAGGTGTTAAAAAAAGATTGAACAGTCATCGTTTCGTGAGGTAGTAATTCACCACCCACAAAAACAGTATGTTCGTTAACCATTAGACGAAGGTGTGTGTAAGTGTAAATAAAATACATCTCATAAAAACATCCATGTATTTTTAGGATACTAGTTTTTTTACAAAATAAAAGAACAAAAAGAGTTTATTGGGTTTGAGAAGAAAAATATTACAAAAGAACATAAGAGAAGATATTACCTTAAAATCGGGTAACTCTTTTTGATTTGAGCCAAAGTCATACTTGGGAAGACTTATGCCCAAATTGAGGCTTCTATGAGTATGTTATGGAAGTTGAGAGAGTATTTGGGCAGTGTTTGGCCGATCCAAATGGCTTTGATGGTGTGAATAAGCTGGTAGAGGTGGGGGCCTTTTATAAGAGGAGAGGAGGGGCACTCTTGGAAAGTCATGAAATGTTACAATATTTTGAAGTTCTTTTATGATTTCAAAGGTACCACAATTATATATTTCTAGTATAAGGTGATAAGGGTTAAAAGTATACTCATCAAATAGGATTTTGACAAGTTTATGTGTTATATTTTACATTATTTTTTCATTTTATTTAAATTGTTAGTTAATGAGGGAATCTCTACATCATCATGGTGTCATAAAAAATATAATTTATATAATGTCTAAAAATTATAAAAAAAATATCATGATGAAGGAAATATTTTTATATTTCCAAGGAATATATATAGTCTAAATGATAAATTTTATAACCCCTTGTAAAAATTGTTTTAGTAATACAACAAATGTTTGTGACAATTTTATTTTTACTTTAAATAAAAAGTTATTAATGCCATTTTCTTTCCCAAGTGGCTCCATGGGGTCCCCAAGTTGACCAATGAATTTTATTGGTCGGCCATGACTCATACAATAATTTTAGGACAAGGGTAAAGGTATTTTCATATTTTTATAATATCATTTTTACCTTAAATTTCACTAATTACCTTTTATCGCGATTAATAAAACATAAAACATACTATTAACCAAAAATTATTTTCATCACATTGAACCACATTTTACTTAATAATGACAACCATGTATGTATGATTGTTGAAATTAAATTCACAGAAGTGGTAACGTTTTGTTTAAATGAAAAATTAGTTCTTTTAACTACCACTTAGTGGTTTCACTATTCATCAAAATTGAAGTTTTTCAGAAAAATACCAAAAATTCACCTTAAGCTATAATTGATATTCCGAATTCAAAAATGATTCCTATTATAAAAAATTCCAAAAATATAAGTTGAATTGATTAATTTTATAATTAATTCCCGCTGTCAAAACCAATAGCGTGTTTTTAAAAAACAATACCAATCAAAAGATTGCAAATTATTTATGTCCAATTTCAAATTTGAATTAATTATAATGGCCCCCATTGGATAAAATGGGAGAAATATATTATAATTATAATTTAAAACCACTCAATATAATAATTTATCACTATAAATTATTTTGATTAAAAAAGGTTTTCTTAAGTATTCTTTTACTATTCATCGAAAATTGGAAGTTCTCAGAAAATTACAAAAAATTCAATATAGGCTAATTTCGATATTCCGAATCCAAAAATGATTTCCATTTTGAAATATAAAATTTATATAATTTCAAAAAGTATTTATTACTATTCTTAACGGCTAATTTGATTGGTTGTGGTGTTTGTTAGAACTCAAAGATGCGTAAAACACACGCTACTGTATTATTCAAAGAGAAGCGTACCATGGAAGCTTGGGGTGTTACAATTGTTGAGGGATGAATTGTAGAATTGTGTATCAATTTAAAGGTTCAATATATCTCACCTCATTATATTTAATAAAATCTTCAATATTAGGTGGTTTCTTTTATCATTCATCCTCATTGTTCATGAAATCATCTATTTCATCAGTTATAATGGTGGAATGAGAGTGAAATAAATTTATAATTTTCTTTCAGATTTTACTTAATAAGATAAAATTAGTTATTGATAAGATATGAAAATATTTAATACTTGATTTAAAAAAATAAATTCCTTACAGGTGGTTGGAAATGGTCTCCTTATAATGAATGTAACAACTCTTCCTTCCTCTATATCCAAGATAAGTAAATCAGTAGGAAATATATATTTACAACTCTGACTACAACATCAAAGAGAGTGAATTGAGTAAACTAGACTAATTGTTCATATTGACATAATAAAAAACTCATCATTTTCAAGATATATAATATATATTTTAAGAAAGAACTCATATTCATAATATTGTTACTTTCTTTGAGATTGTACATGGTTCTTCTTATATTAATCATTTGAATAGTGATGGGAATCATGAATATTTATGGGTCTTGAATCATTGGCAGTACCTTCCAATAATCAACAATATAGCTTTCTTAATTCATGAATTTTACTCATAGGTCTTCAATTTTGATTTTATTTTGGAGATAATTTTTTAAAAACTATATAAGCATGAATTTGAGACATTGACTCTACAAAGGGAATATATATATAATATTTTTAAAACACTACTATGATTGTTTTTGTATTTTATATCAATTCTATATAAACTAATTTTATCATGAAAGGGAATAGTGGGTCTATAAGATGGGTTTCCCATATATAATTCTTATTTTTGGGATTCTATTATTTCTTAGATTTTATAGATTTCATAGACTCTAGATTTGATTCAAGACCAGCATTCTATTTTCTATCAATGTTATCTTTGCTAATTATTTCTACATTTATCAAAGGTTCCTCAAGATTATTTTTCTCATCTATTCATTTATTCTAAAAATCCATTCCCTTTACACTCCTAAATACCATATCCTTAGAAACCTCCCTCTAGGAAGTATTAATATTTTAGAGAATTTTACTCAATAATTGTTCAGATAATGTCTTCAAAATATTCCCCATATGGTTCTCATGATTACATAGGGATTCTCTTTGGATTTTCATTAGGGTTCCCCTATTATTTATAATCTGATCCACCTTTTTAGTGAACATAGAAAGATTAATTTCATTATTTATTTATTGATGTGGTTCATGTTATGGATTCCATGGTGAACCAGTATGAAATTATTACTATTTATTGGGTATATATTATTGAACATAATGGGGAAAGGGTTGTTAAGGAAATAGTTGAAATCATTGAGGATATGGTTTCTTTAGTAGATACCTAGTATATCCTGGATTTGATAGTGGTTATTTTCTATTCCAATATTTATTGTAATTTTAATTTAATTTTTATTATTGATGAACTTTCCTTTTCTGGTAGTTCAACTTCTATTCGTTTTTAGGTTTGTTGAAATTGATGGGTATTTATTGAAATTTATCAAATTAAAATCCAAGATCTTGGATTCTTATATTCTATAACTATAGTCAATGTATGGTTTTGGGCCTCTATACATCTTAGAAGCTTGTATCTCCACCACAATGGATAGTGGTAGTAGAAGTGTAGAATCTAATTGAATGTTTTATTATCTTTAATGTAAAGGATTCAATTTAGGTTTATGGTGGGAATTCCCTTCCACGTGGTGAATTATACATCATGTAGGGCCTCAATCACTCTAAAAAATATTTTGCTTTTGCAATATTTTATCTAGATATTTTATACCAAATTAGGGAGTCTTGAGAATGAGTCATCCACCACTGGTGGTGTAAAATATTGTACATAAATCTTGTTAAAGGTCATGTTATAATGTGTAAAGTTGTATCAAAAAATCTAGTCTTTGATGTTGGAACGTTCAAGGTAGCTATTTAAAATGATCATATACATCAACGTCAGATTCTCTATATACATGAGAAATGTTTTTAATATCATTCCATAGCATCCATGAATGTTTGGGTGGAAGGTACTTATCATTTTTTTTCTAAACAATTCCATGTCTTGGTGTACTACTACCATGAATTTTTATCCAATCATTGGTTATACCATCCATGGAAAAAGTAATAATTGTAAGTAGTATAGAAAAAAAATATACTCCTTTATTTCGATAGGTGTCGCAGATTCTATGAAATTGGATATATGTTAATGGGGATCTTCACTATGATCTACACTATGATCTTAACTAAACTGTCCCATATTCTGGATCATATTAATGGGCATAGGATTATTTTGAAAATTATATACATGGATAGGTGGATGGACAATATTGGGCCAAATAACACTGATGGAGGAAATCCAAAAGTCTTCATAATTTTAATATACTAAATATTTCATTATCCATATTGTTTTAGTGGAAGATATTAAAAAAATTGGATTTGGGGTCATGAGAATACAATTCTCTTCTATTGAGGAAAAATGATGATCAGAAACATATCTCTTGAATTTATTTTCAAAGGATGACAATAATTGAGTATCCTTTATTCTAGATTGAACCAGGGGACCAAGGAACATTCACTAGATTAATGAAATAGATGTATCTACTAATCTATACATGAGGATTATAAAGGATATAAATTAGAATAAATATAAAGGGGAAAGAGGTTTCAAAAAAAAATACCAAGTTTGCATTGATGCTTAAAAATGAAAATAAATATCCCCATCAATGATGCCAGAATTTAACCATCCCTTGAATATTTGTTAAATTTTAATTTTCATGATTAGATTATAATTTTATATTATTCTAATTTCACTACATAAAAATATTTATCATAGTTATATTATAGGGTAAAACCCATATATAAAAGATAGAAAATTTGTTAACCTTGTGTTAGTACTCGATTGATGGATTCCTAACATGATTCGTTGAGATTGGTTTTCTAACATAAATAATAATTTTTTTTTTGAAATATTAAATAATTGATTAGGGTTAATTTATATGTTCATGTATACGGTATTATTATTTTTATAAAGGAATGGTCAATAGTATTAGTATGTGATGTAGTAAAGGAGTTGCCAATTGATTTTGGTAAAAAAATTTGATATACCTAGATTAAAAAATACTCTATTTTCCATTGGTATTCAATATCCTTGGTTAATAAATATTAAATCCAATGGTAGAATGAATCAGAAAAAAATATTTCCTAGATTGGTCAACTCCAATTTGGTCAGGGTCCTTCTAATGAATTTTTTTGGTTTAGG
This sequence comes from Viscum album, assembly GCA_963277665.1. Taxonomy (NCBI): domain Eukaryota; kingdom Viridiplantae; phylum Streptophyta; class Magnoliopsida; order Santalales; family Viscaceae; genus Viscum; species Viscum album. Next base: position 1,179,873,347 of record OY728139.1, read on the forward strand.
GTTTTGAAAAATGAAAAGAATAATGTGAAATCATAACCTAATAAAAATAAAAATAATACCCATGTATTGATTTACGGATATATTAGGTTTAGTCCACCCTTATTATCGACCACTAAACCTATGCCTATTATTAGATAAAGATAAAAATGGTAATGAATGGAATATGAATCAATGACATTCATAGTATATTCATTTATTAGTTTATGATGGAATCATTTCACAATTAAAAAAATAAAAACCAATAAATGTGCTTTCCCATAGAGAATATACCGAAGAACACACTAAAATTTAAATTTAAATTGGTAATTTGAGTTGGTACTAAAAATTACATAGGGATTGAACAATCCACAACCCTTTTGATTGATGTTCCACAATAAATGATGAATAAAACAAAAAATTAAATGAATAAAACTATTCTTGGAAAATATAAAGCAAAAGGTATAAAAGAGAAAAAACTTGTGGTGTTCTCTTTATCTAAAATAATTTTTGTAAGATTTATAAGAATAATTCCCATAATATTTATAAATCCATATCTTTATTAGATTGGTTTAAATTACATATTACTATAAATTTTTATGATGTGAAATAGAAATTCAAGTCATTAAAATAATTGTTTAAATTTCTTCAGTAATTTAGAATCTCCATGATTTTAAGGCTCATATTTTTTATTGTAAATCATAATTGAATCATAATTTACCTTTAATCAATTTACATCCAATATTTATTTATATTTAATATGATTTTCTGAAATAGTGAGTGAACCTATAACCTCAAGATGAATTTTTACTAATAGTTTTTTTTCAGACATCCCATATTCAATGTGGCCACAATATTTTAATAATTTTTTTCAAATTATCACTAAATTTATGTAATATATGTTATATTCAAATGAAATTTTTTTATTTTTAAATGATGTAATTTATATTCAATGGATATTACATTTATACATAAATTGGGTTTACAAAATAATCTGAAATTTTAGTGACTATACTGAAATGAATATACTTTGTATGGATATTTTAAACCCAATGTCATTTTTTTTGATTTTTTTAGAAATTTTCCTTATTTAGATCAAAATATATGATATTAAATGAAATTATTTTAATTTATTTTTTTAGAATATCAAAAGCGAACTAATATTACATATTATTTTGAAACTCCTCACTGAGTAACTTGTTTCTTACCCTATATCATAATTTTTTCACATTCCTTAGTGATGAGTTGAAGACTTTTTCACATGTATTAGTGATGGGTGGAATCTATTTCTGGTTATGGACACAATTAAAGGGTTTTCTTGAGTGAAGATGAGATATAATTCAAATAATTGTTTAAAAATAATGGTATTCAATTATTTGTATAATTGTACTTTAAAATTTTCCAAACTAATAAATCTCAAGAGATAAGTTATTATGAGGAATATATAATTCCTAATATTATTTTGTGATGTAAAATTATAGGATTTAAAAAAATAGTGTTTCTTAATAACAGTTTTTTGAGTGTGGGTTTGAGACATTAGAAGAGACAAGGTATTTAATCTACATTTCAATTTGTTAGGGCATGATTAAATGTTATGCACCAAATATCATTTATTCAGTTTATATTCTACTCATTTTAAATTTCTTAACATTAATCCTTCACACTTATTGTTATTTTATGTTTTATTTAAAATTATTTCATCGACATGGATTTGAATTGAAAGTTACCATGTGGTAAGGTGTTTCTTAACTCAATTTCCAATCATTGGGATATACTTCTAAATCATTGAATTTGTAATTCCATTATTATATGCGAACTAATATTTTTTTATTCATACCATTTTTTTATTTACATATTCAATCACATAAAGAATTAATTATCACTTACAACGTTATGATCTTATCAAGGGCTTTTATTTTCATAATCACATTTTCATTAGAAATATTTCATTTCATACACCATGATATCCTTATATGATATGCATACTGCAGCATGAATTATATTTTATATATTACTTTATGAAATTCATTGGATTTATAGATCCATATCATACTATTTTTTTAATGACTTTTGATTCGAATGTTACCAAAAGGTTATGTCCTTATGTTATAGTCTCAATTATTTTTTGTATTATTTATGTCAAGGATCCATTTTAGGAAATAATATACTAATATTTTCATCAATCATCTCAATTTTATTTTCCTATGTTTATTAATGTGGTTTATATGTATAATTTTAGTTTCATCCCTTATTGATAAATGAAATATGATTACATGTTTTTTATGTGATACCAAAATGATATCGTCCTTTAGATTTATAATATTTACATTCTATATCCATTTATCTGATAAATGTTTTAAGAATAATTTTTACTATTATTTATTTATGGTTTAATGTTATTTTTACCCAAGTATGGTGTTTAAAAAAAATTAAATAGAATCTTCTTCGTTATTTTTGAAATAAGGTAATTTTTACCAAATAAGTGGACATAATATTGGTTTTATAAAATATAGAATTAATGTAATTAACCAATATCATGATATATCAATTCATTGATGATTAATTAAAATATTTCATGGTACTCTTAAAAAAATTAATTCTCTAATAATCATTATATTATTAGTTTTAAATGTTGTTTTCAAACTAAAATGTAATTTTTCCTCAAAAATGTTCTTAATGATAATTTTATGTTATTATTATAATAAAAAAAATTAAATACTCTCCCAGAGGGATATCATGTTATGATACCTTCTTTATTTTATAAGGGTATTGATTTTTATTGATTCAAATATATTTTCATGGTTCCTATTTTTTCCCATTAGTAAATCATGATATGAAAGAAAAAATATTATAGTTATATTTTAAAATTAAATCCTTAATTTTTTAGTATTTTAAGGGTTCTTTAAAACTATTATTGATTATGAAGAAGATGAATATAGCTCAATAAATGTGATGGGTAATGATAATGTATAAGAATTAATATTATTGAATCCTAAGAGATTAAGGTGTTAACCAGTTAAAATGGTTCTGCAAGGATATTGTTGGTAATATACTACTATGGGTATCCCTCTTATAAGGGTTCTTGAAATGGTACTATAAGAATAATGTTTCAAGATACAAACTTGTTTTTTATTTATAATTTATGAATTTTAATGGTTCCAATGATGAAGATTGACATAAATTGGATTGTTATTATTTTGACTTATGGATTTTAATTTATTAAAATTTTATTCCATGGAACATGGTTTATGAGCCTATTTTTGATAGGAATAAATTATAATATGTTTTGATCATGAAAATTGATTTTTTCATCATTCCTTTTTCCCATATTACAATCACTGAAGACATTCCTTTGTTAATTATTTTATTTACCCTTACTAATAATTTTATCCATCACTTCTTATATAATTATTGAGCCTATGTTTTAAATAATGATGTCATAAGGATTATATCTAGAAAATAGTAATGTGTGAATAATTTAATTAGAGATGTTGAAGGGTTAATGGAGAATTTTAAGATAATGTTATAGTGTAAAAAATACACATTCTATGAATTGTGTATTATTATGTAAGTGTTTTTCATAATTCCAAAAAACACTAAACCAAATAGGTCATTATGTATATATGTTATCCATTATTTCCTTTTGATTTTGTATGTTTATAATGGTTGAAATTGGTTCACACATATTATAATAAAATCCATATATGCAAATATTTTGTTTTTACTATCCAATATTGGTTTTAATTTTTAGGGATGTTATATGAATGATTATAGTACTCATTCTATATTAAATGAGGAGAGGCCAATATATCCCCCAATAATTCCTAAAATTTCTTCAAAACATACAAAAAATATAAAGGAATGTTATAAGGTTGACATGATTCTCAACACCATGACACCTAGATACACTATATTTAGTTCTTCTTCATGTGATTGGTAATTAAAATCTTCTAAAATACTAAAATGATGGATTCAAATAAATTATTAAATTATAAAATAATTTCAAAATAAATTTTAAAGGGGGTGAATAAAAAGATCTTACTTGTAGGGTGATTAAGAGATTATAAGTGCTCCGTATTGAAGAAACATTTACTCCAATGGAAATATTTGAATTCAATTTAGAACAAATAGGATATATAAATTTAGGGATAATTCATTTTTTTTATAAAATGGATGTGAAGACAATAATCCTCAAAATTATATCTAAATAATAATTTTATATGTAAAATACTAATGTATTTCTGATTATGAATTATGAAACTATGTTTTATAGATAAAACAAACCTTTATATTCTCTATAGAAATTACCATGATCATGTTATTCTAGGTTGGAATCATATTTGTATAATATTGACTAAGAATTATGTGGTATTGATCACAATTTCTATATATAAGGATCCAAAGAATATTAGTTCATGGTACTTGTATTCGTGGATGACATCATTATTTTTTGGATTCAAGTAGAGATTTTTGGAATTTAATTCTAACACCATTTAAATATAATATAAAACTTTTAAGATTTATAAAGTCATATATTTTATTGGATTAATTATTATTTCAAATATAGATATTCATTACATCTATAATTTAACCTTTTTAGGTGATATGTGAGAGAATATTAAATTCTGGAATCCAAACATATATTATCTTAAAATATGATAGGTACTAATATTGGAAAACATTAAGATGTATAATCTGTGGATAATACCATATATGAAATAACGAGTTTATAACACTTTTATATAACAACGAATTGACTGAATATTGTTTAAGAAACGTGACTAGCATGATCAATTCTGTTAATTACTATAAAATAAAATATTTTTCTAGTTAAATGAATCATTTTAGTAATTTGGGTATCATTGACTATGGTTTGATCAATGATTCATGAAATGATCGTCCACTATAAGAATTTTCTAAGGTAGGCTAAGATAGTGATATAGAAAACTCAAAGTCCATGAGTGGTGTAGTATTTTTTCATTATAAATAAATGTGTTTAATGGATGAGGGAGAAATAACAGAGCATAAAAATTAGAATAAACAAACCAAGATATATGTATGATCACTTCTTTTTACATGTACTTCCCACTATGGGGTTTTCATCAGAGATATGGTGGTAAAGTCATTTTTGGAGATAAAAAACTCTTTTGTGGGAAAAAATATAATTTTCTCGGATGTTTTTTTAAAATTAATGGTGTCTAGATGTAAATGTTTTGAATGGTTTTATGATAGGTTTCTTATGCTTTAGAATGATTTGGAGGTGGTTTGGTCCTTTTTGTGGATGCTAGAAACAAGGTTTCATGTAGTAGAATTACATGTTTGTTGAAGGTATTTCACAATATATAACATCTTCCAGACCCTTTTTCTAAATTATTTGAGGGTGTAAAATTATTACACATGATGTAAACCAATATTGTTTTTTAATAGTCAATCATGAAAAATATTAACCTAATGTGATTGTTTTTTATCCCTCTTAATAGAAATACATGACGTTTAAAATCATTACATGCCATGTAATATAGCCACCATTAGTTTTGTATATAATTATCCATGATATTATTCTCATTCTATTAGTTATATATTATCATCATGACCATGGATGAATTTTATGTTATTTTGGAATCCCTTCCTCCATTTTGGACAACCCATCTGTGTGATCAATCCCTAGTAGGAATTTGGATCTATTTTTCCCATCCTCTTCCATTATTTCTTGTTTGGTTGGGGGAATATTTGCACCTTATTTGCGTTTAATAATTATCTTAATATAATTTTATCTTGGTTTTATCTTATGATATGATGCATCTTTATTTCCATTGGCATTAACATTATTAGAAATACATTAATTCCTAGTAAAAAATAGGGGGTCTAAACCATAACCATAAAGTATATTTAATTGATATGAATGTGAAATATTGAAATTGAGGAAACATAACATGATCCAAAATTAATTATATAATGAATTGGATTATTCTATGGAATCTATTTAGATCCAATTTTTATTAATATGGATTATGGATACCATTTAGGTGAGATAAATCAGGATTATAAACAAATTGACTAATGGTTTAATGTGTGTTTACTATGACATTATAGCTTATGTGATTTAGTGATAGAGAATAATATGGTATGGATTGATTATAGTTTTGGATATTGAAAAATTCAGATATAAATGAAAGTATAACTAATGAAAAAATGATAATTTTCAGAATTAATCATTATAGATTATGATGTAATATTGTGATATCATTACTGGTATGACTTGTTGTTTAATAATTATGAAATGATTATTTATTGGGATATTCAATAATATATGTTTAATGATTATATACCAGGGTAGGCTCTGAAAGTTTCTGAAAAGATAATATACAAGGTAATTCTCTGATACATGCTGAATGGATTATATGTCAGCATATTCATTAACTAATGTAGAGATTCTTATATATAAGGTTATTCCCTAACACATGTTAAAATTATTATATAGTGGGCATGTACCAAACATGTGTTATTTTGAAAAGGATATATAGTTATGGTTGTCCTGGTTGTGATAAAACTTCATATATATACTTACAAGGTGCCTAATTGGGTTGACATGGTATTAATTTAATTTTTGAATTAATTAAGAAATTTTTTTATTGCATTGTTTCATGAAATTATTATAATATTTGGTTTGATTTATAAAGAGTGATGTTAAAATATTGAGTTATAATCATACTATATTTGGGTCATCATTTTGCAGAAGAGTTGATTAAATGGATGAAGGATATTAAATGTTAAATGGAACATGTTGTTGATTGTTTCTTGCTAGATGGGATGTAGATACGAGAAACGACTAAAAATGGGTTTAGGCCCGAGGCCAATTAATTTTACTTTTGTGATCCAATTATAATATTTTATTACATCTAGAATATAATTTAGTTACATGTCATCATTTCATAACATGATTTATTAAAATTGTTTTGGTTTTTCCACATTTTATTCCCCAATAAAAAGAGTAATTTATTCTACTTTTCTATTACTCTGATTATAGTATTTATATTTTCATACTTCCACTTTTATGTTTCTCCATATCATGTGGTATAGTCTCCCCACTATAATGATCACACCCCAATACTAGTCGACATACTTGAGCATAAATAGAGGTGTTCTTGGGGCCTTGTAACTAACCATTTCTCAATACGTGGTAGAGTTCTAGATTGGGATACATAAAAAAATAATATATAGGGAATTAGGTTCTTATTTTATATTTATTTGATATTTGGGAAAGGTATAAAGGAGATTAGTATGTGTGAGTAGGTGGTAATGAGCTTGTTCATGGGAGTAGCTAACACATCTAAGGGGGAAAATTCATTTTCCTTGGAATGATATTTCTTTTTATTCTATTTCATGTAACAATTGATGTTATTGAACTTGAGGAAACTCACATGTTTTGTGAGGATATTATTTCATGATTATATAGAATCATGATATTTGTAATCATCAACTTGTATGACATGAGATAAGTATTAAATCATCATGATAGGAACATAAGTAAATATATTTATAAGCATTTTAATGTTAATAAAAAATTAATTGTTGTTGTTATATACTTTATGAACTATATTATGGCTATACGATTATATTATATAAATGAAATATATGAACTTAAATTCCATGTTAAAATTTTTAATAGCCATGTTTAGAGGAAGTAGGAGTTAGTGGGTATTTATTGTTGTCAACTGTTGAGGTTGAATTTGTTTTCCTACAAGTATTTTCAAGTATTGTGTTTAACATTTTGGAAAAATTACTCTTTGACATCGTTTTGTTGAGAGTAAGTAGAGTGGTAATTAGTTCACTCCTAACACTAGTGAACCAGAGATATCTAATGCTCCAAAGGATCACATGGATGTTTAGATTATTGAAAAATTCATAAGGTCCAAGAAAATAATGGAAAGTGAAATCGTTTTCTCAATTTATTAAAATTTTGAGACAACAAGATAGTTCTTGATACAACTTTCTTCTACGTTCATTGTGTATGGATGACAGTAGGCTTCCATGTTTTAGATCAAGTCTATATGGATGATATTTAATCATCCTGTAGCTCCCACTGGTAGAAGGGTGTATCATGCATAAAATATGCAATGTGTACTAGCCAAGAATTTGAGGTACATTCTAGAGTTGTCTAGGAAGAAAGAGGGATTGTAATGGAATGACTTTAAAATGATGTTCCTAATCCATTTATATTATAGGAAGTCAATGGATGATAATGCTCGTGATTTGATGCATCTGAAAATGGATGACATGTAAGTGCAGGTTTATGATATATTCTTTATGGACCTATATCACTTTACACCATATTTTTCTACTGATGATATAAACAGGGTGAAATGTTATTAGGATGTTAGTAATTTTGTGATCAGGTCACAAGTGAAAATTTTATGTCTGAGTAATTTTTAGAATCTGATTAATCATTCCATCATCACTAAAATAAATATGAGGGATGTACCCGGAATTATCACAAATATTTTATCAGGGAGGACTGTACAAGATTCTACTAATATAAATAAGAATCTCTTTGACTATTTCTCTAATGAAACATTTGACATAGAAGAAAGGGTAATGGGATTCTATCTCAAGAGAGTGTTCCTTTTTAGTGCTATCGGTATAGAAATATGGACCATGAGTCAACTCAATTTCCATACCCGCTTTGGAGTTTAATTCTTAATAATGGATGTGACAGCTACAGAGTTTTTTAGAGGTAATACAACAAAAAAGTAGTTGAGGGGTATTTTTATAGGTACCATATTCTAGGAATGTCTTATCTTCTCCTTAGTAGACATGTAGTTGGAATTCCATGTGATGATATAGTCAAAATATGAGATGTGGTTATCAATTGATGGAATGAAGGTACCAAGGATATGGAACAACGCATTAGAAATAGACTTGAGTCTAGGGAAAAGGGTCTAGTGAGCTACAAGTTATGAAGACTTCTTAGGTTAGTGTGTTTGTAGAAACATCTACTCTCAGATGTATTATTCTTCTTTCATATACCAAATCAATCATTTTATTTACATAGGAGCATAAAATTAATTGTTATCTCCCCTTTATGTAAATTTATTGGGCATGGTGGTGGATATATTACACGGTTCTATAACCATTGACACTCCATGGGAGTATTTTTGGGGAATATTAAACATTGTATGTAATGTTCTATAATGATTAGTGGTTTCTATTTAATTTTGGAACCATTTTTTATTGAAATTATAGTCTTATATTTGTTTTTTGGAATGGATAGGTTAGTTATATAGCAAGCTCATATTGACTATTTCGTTATGAGTGTTTTGTTCGTATCCCTGAAAGGAGGAAACTGTTTTCAATAGGGTGAGTGGGTTCTTTTGGTTATTCAAGGAAGACCAATTCAGAGAAGATTATATTGTCTCATTGATCATATTTCTAGTTTTGTTTTCCAAATTATGCTTGTATATATTGTGATTGTTTTCATCTAGTTGTATAACTGTTTATGGATGCTATTATGGAGGAGTTCTATAGATTATATCCAAAAAATTATATCATTTTCAGGGTCGATTTGGTGTAGGGAGTTAATCCAGTTCCTACCTTCCTTACAGGATGGCAGAATCAGAGCTTTTGGAGTGAAAAATTAAGTTTGATTGTCTTGAAACCAAGGCTTTCATATAACCAAGTATGTATCCAAAGTGTAATCCAATTTTTTCCCAAGTTTTTTGTTGGGTTATTACACTAATTTTTAGATTATGATATATTTAACTAGATAATTCTCATGAGCCAGTACCCACATTGGTGTATCAATGATATATTTGATTAGTTGGGATGTACGAAGATGTTCTCTGATATCGGTTAGAAATCATTATACCATATTTTGAGGGTGATACTATTAGTCATACATCATTCTTCTTTTTTGAGTAGGTATAGCTTGTATGAAATTGTGCTGATGTTGTTCCATTTGAAGAATTCATTAGCGATATTCATGGACATGATGAGTCAAATATTTCATACTTTTCTGTACTTGTTTGTGGTATCTTTTTTTTATGATATATTAGTGTACTCTTAATTACTATAATATCATTGCAAATATATTATCATTTTCATGATTTCATTAAGACATTAATGAAATTATTCCAATCTAACCAAATACAGTTTATTGAACTGTAATTTTCATTTCTCAGAACATTTCATCTAAGAAGATGGAGTGTTCGTGTACTTAGAAAAATGATGTATCAATGGTGTCATCGGAGCTTCCCAAAAATATCTATAACATTCAGATATTTCATGGTTTAGAATCATTCTACTGATTGTTTTTCCATCACTTCACCCATATTGTAGCACAATTTTCAGGACTGATCGAGAGGGGAGTGATGTGTGTTTCTTAGGAAGCTTACATAGGATATTTCATAAGGTGAAATTCATACAAACCTCAAAACCTATCCTCACTTTACCTATTCGGATTAATGAATTTAATGAGTATAATGATGCATCCAGAGTTGGAATTAGAAGATATTAGATACATGAGGATTGAGTGGTTTCTTGTGGACTGATACAAGAGATACACCACAAAATTAATTACCCTACTCATGAACATTATTTAACCATGTTGTTAATTTCTATGAGATGTTGGATGTATTATGTCATGTGTAATTGTTTTGAGGTATACATAGACTACAAGAGCAGCAGGTACAACATTTCTAAGTGGGACATGAACCTTTAGTAGAGGTGGTGGTTCGAGTATATTCTTAATTTTGACATTGAGTTCTCTTATACACTAGGAAATAGAAATGTTGATCTGATGATTTGATCTAGAATACCCTTATATAAATAGTACAACCATAGTGCGATGTGTGGAAAAAAATTGAACTCATTGTAGACATGAATAAATATGTTCAGAAGCCTAATGGACAAGTAATGATGACATAAACATATGTTCTACCCATGAATTTTGACCAGAACAAGATATGGTAGTTATATGATTTGGAGGACTTCGTTTTGAGAGACAACATATACAGTGGGAGACATCGTCAGGATTGTCTCTTGGAAGTGTAAATTATATTCTTTTCATAGAACAAGTATGAGTTATTATGGGATTTTTCTAAGTGAAGATGTAATATTTTCATGATTATATATGGAAAGTACATCCAATTTTGACAAATATTTATTGTGGTCCTCATAGACAATACTTTCATTCAGGAAGGATGAATGATGTAGCGAGCATTGTGGCTAGATTTTTCACCTATCAGGATGTGAATTCTAAAGATCATATAATAGCTAGCATTTCTGAATCCTTTTCCCACTGTTGAGTTGAAAGGGGATGATTTCATTGTGGATTTATTACAGGATTACCCAGGAAAAACATTAAGAATGATATACTATTAGTGATTTTTTATCAACTGTAGATGGTATCCCACTTATTTCCTATCAACGATACCTTCACCGTACATGATATGTATAGAATATATATGTGAGAGATAGTTTAGATAAATGGTGTTATATTGAGTATTATTTATTATAGAGAACCTAGTTAAACATCGTGGTTCTAGATGGGTATTTATAAAGCTATGGGATCATAGGTTTATCTGAGAAATTTCTATCATTCATAGACCACTTTCTATCTAAAAAGACTATTCAGGTCTTATAAAATATGTTTCGAGCCTATGATTTGGATTTTGGTAGGTTTAGGGGGATTTTTGTGGAACTTATTTACTTTTAATATAATAAAAACATCTTGAAATCAATACATATTTTACATTTTGAATGATTTTATGGAAGAGCATTACATTCCTCCATTATTGTTTAGAGCCAGGTGAGTCTGTTCTTGTTTGGCCTAGTCTCATGATGGAGAAATCTAAGTAGGTTCAGTTTATTAGGAGTTTCCTGGTAACCGTGTAGAGAAAGAATAAATCATATAATGACCATCAGAGACAACATATAGATTTTGATGTTGATCATTGTGTTTTATTATTGGGTGTCACCTTGTTTGTGGAAATGTTGTATCAATAAATAGGGTAATCTATCACCCACATTTGTTAGGACGTTTGAGATAGTGGATAGTTTTGGTCCAATGACATACCGATTATCCCTTCCACGGTGCATTATTTGTTTCACATGTCGTATCTTCATAAAAAAACCTGTCTTTATTATTAATGAGCCCATAAGGGGCACTGCGAGCTAGGTTTTCCCCTCATCATTGCTTCCTTCCTCATCTGGATTGTAGTGAACCTCCTTCTTACTCTGCAAGATCATGGTGGTGTACTTTCTATTGCAGCACCTTCGGTGACTTTGTCGACTCGGTTTCCTCTAAGATTTCTAAAGTGGCTTGCCTCTCCTCACCGAATTCCTTCTAAGAATGATATGGTTACTTTCGGGGATGCGGTGTTGGCCCGCGACCGAGATCCATCTTCTGCATTTTTAGAGTTGATGTCTCATCCATGGTGTGTGCGTTGGGCAGTTTTCCATGTTCTTCATGATTGATTTGGATGGTGGCGACGAGATATTCTTTGCAGCGAGTCTTCCCCTAGGTGGAATGGTGATGTTACTTTGATTTTGGCTTTCTTCAATCGATTTTTGGTTTTGGATGTGTTTCGGTTGGTGGTGCTTGTAACAACCAAATATTTTATGAGAATTTTTTTTTATTTCTTATGTTATACGCAATGGATTCCTTCACTGCACACAACACTAGCTTGTCTTGCGTTACACACAATCACGACCTTCCTCGATAGCGTGTGTGGTACACAATACCGAGTTTCACTAAACAATGATATATTATTATAATATTATAAACTAGCCGTAATGAATAGTATTAACTGAATTTTCAATTTTATAACATTATAAATCATCTTACACATTTTATAGAATGAGGTATGAAAACAAAATCAGTTTTTCAGATAAAGGAAGTATTTTTAAAAAATGCAGTTTTACTGCCTGTTGATGGCGCACCCATTTTAAATATAGTTTTTGAAATTTTTATAAGATCAATATGACAAAATAAAATTATTTATTGGAATCAGGAAATGAAAATTTACTTTGGATAAATTTTTAATAATATTTTGGTAACATTTATATTTTGATGAATAGTAAAAACACGATATATTTTAATTAAAAACAACTTTTATCATCGGAATAATTTAAATGGTTAAATTATAATATTGAATGGTTTTAATGTATAAATACAATATATTTTTACCATTTAATATAATGTATGTCAGAAGAATTAAATTTACATTGAATTCATAAGTAAAAACATTTCAATATTTGGCAATGTTTTAACTTTTAAAACTCGTTTTCTTAACAATGGGATTAATTTTAAATTAATTACTGCAACTTCTGTGTTTCAAATTTTTAAAAATGGATTCCATATTTGGAATCAGTGGGTACAAATTATGTTAATTGGTTACTTTTATTTTTTTTATATTATGAATAGTTACTACGTTAATTTTTATATACTGTGGTTAAAGGTAAATAGGGTAATTAGAGGTTAAAAGGATACTATAATAATTCAAGATTACCTTGACACTTGTCCTAACCTTATTGGATGAGTATAGGCCAACCATGGGAATCCTTGGGTTGATTTGGGGACCCCATTGAGCCACATGGTAGTGATAATGACAATTTGGATTAATTAATTTAATTTAAAGACAAAATTTTCATTAAGAAAAATCTTTTAGAAATTAATTATTATAAGGGGTCATATAAATTATATTTTAGACTATAAATATTCACTGTAAATATAAAAATATTTCCTACATGATGATATTTTTTTTAATTTTTTGACATCAAATAAATTAAATTATTTATGACACAATAAGGATGTAGTATTTACCTCATTACAAAATGATTTAAATAAATAAGATTATAATGATTAAAATATTTTCCAAAACATGTCCAATTCTGATTGGAAGATTTTATTTCGACCATGAGTCATATTATATTCATCTTTAATGATTTTTGGACCTTTTTGAACCGAAGATAAGTTTATAATAAAATAATATTTTCACACTTTCCAAAGGTGCCCCTCTCCTCCAATATAAAAGGGCACCTCCTCCCTCTCCTCCTGACACAACTTTGATCCTTAAAGCTCATCCATCCCCTTCCAATATATCTTTTCCACTTCCCTAGAAACATCCTAGAGGTCCTGGTCTACTTCAAAGACCAATCATAGTGCCCTAAGAGGAGGTTTCAAATAGGCGTGTCGAAGAAGAGGTAATATCTGTTACCAATTCTTTCAAATTTATTTCAACTTATACATATTCTTCTTTAGTTGTTTCATTATGAAGTAATAACATTAGTATCACTCATATACTGATATTTTATTATAAATATTAAACAAACCTATTTCACCTTCTATCCATCCTACGGAAAACGAAATCACCGCGCGTGCGTACGTACGGAATACCGTCTCCACGCCGTGGTGTAATCTGTTTTCCACCACCACCTTACATGGATGGGTATAGTGGTGTTAATAATAACTATATATGATTATTTTAAAGTGATATAGATTCTGAAATATTATACATACACTTCAATACAATTCCACGATCATGGAAAAACAATATCATCGCTCGTGCGTACGTACGACCTACCGTCTCAAAGATGTGATGCGACTCGTTCTACATGATCTTCATTGCATAATGATTATATAAATGGATTTAATGAATAAATATGATATATATTACACTAATAATATTTTGGAAATGAGGTATCTATAACCTAAAAATAATAATAAGAATTTCTTCGACAAAACACACATAATAACATAATGCAATAAACACCCGAATAACAAGTAACAATGAAATATTACAAATAAGAAGCTAAGAATATAACCATATATGATATCATTAAAATGAGTATGATTCTGGAATAATTCAATGAAATTGTTTAAATCATTATACAGGAGGTTTGGACACGTACAACGAATATCGGACCTAAGTTAAGGGAAAATATATCAATCTCATTTTTTTCCAAGATTGTTTATACTTCAGAAATTACTGGGGAATATTTATCATCCACATCCATGTTTCCTCAATATGTAATATTATTTCTATCCTTCTATAATTTTTTAAATCCAATTTTACCCTTCGGTGATTTTTTAGTAAAATATATTAAAGGAATCTTTTGTCATTTTTAGTACGAGGTACTTTTTGACTTTTTCGGCCAAAGTATGAGAAGAATGTTTTTTAACATATACAGCATGAATGTATTTTTAGAACATTATTTCCAAGAAGATACCTTTAAAAGATTTCAATTTTATTTTTAATCAACTTCTTTTAGTTTAAAAATTGTAGGACAAGTTAAGAAAGGAAAAAAAAATTTGAAGTAGAAAGGATATTTTCCTCAAGAATGGAGTTCATGTGTTTTATCAAAATTATTTTCCACATAAGATAAAATAGGGTTCTGTTTCTATCCCTATTTTTTTATATTTATTTTATTGTTTTATGATGGAATTAATTTTATGATGTGATATTATCTTATATGGATTATGTTATGATGGCATGGGGTTTATTAATCCCATTTTTATTGAATGGGTTATGCTATGATGTATGATTTATGATTTTGTGGCACACATAACAATGGATTCATTGTGAGTTGGGTGGGACCTATATCTCCCTCCAATTCATTGGGTAATGACTTATATCTCATGATATATACATTTCTATAATGGTAAGTTAAACCGGTTCAGTGATACACGACTGGAACGAGCAGTGAACTCGGTTTAGTAATGGACTTTGTCCTCTGTGATGGTCTTGGAAGTGAGACTTGAATAATATGAAATGATTTTCTACGATTATGTGTGTATGACACAATGTTTCATGTTTTAAGTTATGATTATTTGGGATTACTTTTCATTACTATGATTTATCCCATGACATGATATTATGGACTCTTTTACAGGTTATGATTTTCAAAATGTTTTGTTCTTATGAATATGATATGATTGATATTTCTTTTGTTTACACTTACTGAGTATTTGAGCTCACCCTTTTGTATGTTTTCCTTTCCCCAGGTCTGAATTAAGGTTATTAATTAGAATATGCCAAAAGGGACACTATATATGATGAAATAAATGGGAGACAATGTAGGTGATTTATGAACAAGTTGTTTATGTTTCCCAGTTTCTAAAGACACTATACCTATACGTTCCTTTCATGGTTTTGTTATATGTTGTAATAAGTGTACATAAATATTGATGTATTAACAATGTATGTAATTTATGGGTCGTTATAGTTGTTATCAGAGGAATGGTATAGTCAACCTTTGGAAAATAGGATGTGAAAGACCTTGTAAGAACCCTAAGGATATGTCTAAGCATAGAACACAATATTAGTGTTTTAAAAATGGCCATGAACAATCTATGATAAGACTTTAAGTGTGAAATTTTATTCCTGATTATGTCGTTTTCCTATTATAATTAGTGTTGCTCACACTATTATTCTTGGTTTTAGTCAATGTCTAGAACCCAAATGAACTGTGTTAATGCGGAACACAACGGGAAATGCAATGATTGTCCCCCTGAGAAACCAAACATTATGGGATCTAGAATAAAAAATCTTATAGCCATGATCACACAAATTTCTCAAGCTATGAACCATTCAGGGCTTCCAAACGAGGAAAGGAAGGAGAAACATTATGTTAAATCCTTCATGGGGCAGTTCCCACCTTCATTAAGTGGGACTTTTGATCCATTAGTTGTTGAACAATGGATTAGTACCACTAAAAAGATATTTTCAGTCCTACAATTTTCTGAACATGATAAAGTCGTCTTAGCAGTATATCATTTGGAAGGTGATGCAGATCAATGGTGGAATCTTATTAAGAATATGAGGTAAATGGGTGAAATTGAGTCCACGGAATGGGACAAGTTCAAGAACTTATTTTTCAATAAGTACTTCCCACGTATTCTTTGAACAAAGATGGAGAAGGAGTTTCTTGAACTAAAACAAAAGGATGATGAATCTGTTGGTATCTACGAAATTTTTTTTACAAGGCTTGCAAGTTATTCTTCTGGGATTATTATCCATCCTAAGAGTAATATCGATCGATTCTTTAGTATCTTAAAACCATGTCTTCTAAGGGAATTATCCATAAGGGACTTCAATAGCTATGAGGAAATTGTTCGATGTGATATCAAGGTTGAGATGGATATTGGAGTAACCCCTCAGTCATATGGGTTTGATAAGAAGAGGAAAATGTAATTCCAAGGGAAATATAAAGGCCACACTGAACAGAAGATGAGTTTTCCATTATGCTAAGATTGTGGAAAGAGACATGGAGGGAATTTTCTTAAAGGGACAAGAAAATGTATTATGTGTGGAAATGAAGTTCATCAGGAAATTGAATGTCGAAATAATGGGAAGAAGATGTCTAATGATTCGAACAAAAATGGATACAAAAAATGCACCTCCAACACTTCAATGTTTCAAGTGCAAGGAAATGGGTAATTATGCTAACCAATTCCCTAATCCAAGTGTTGTTGATGATGATCGATGTCAACAAACTTTAAGGCCAAAGACAAAGGAAAGTCACATGAAATTACTATCGGCGATGTGGAGTACGATAAGGAATTGGTGAAAGGTACACCTACTATCCAATCTAATGTAGAAAATGTTTTATTTGATTTTGGACCAACCCACTCATTTATTTCGGAATAATTTTCCATGGTTATCACCATATTACCTCAAAAATTAGATGTTGAGTTAGCTGTGACAACTCCTAATGGCACAACGGTCACATCAAATGTTTACAATTCTTATCTTATTGACATTTGTGGGAAAGTGCTTCCTGCAAAACTTGTGATCCTTCTTATAGTGGAATTTTATGTTGTTCTTGGCATGGATTGGCTTTCTTTAATCGGAGCTCATATCGATTTCCAAATAATTAAAGTCACATTTCATATTCCTGATCAATCTATGATCACCTATCGATGAAAGGATGAATACAACCTTCCAGTGGAAATTTATTCCATCTTATGTGTATTGATTCCAATAAATGAAGGTTATTTATCTCAAATGGTTGGAGAGAAATTCATGACTAAGAATATGCCCATTGTATGGGATTTTGATAATGTCTTTCAGGAGGAACTTCTAGGTCTTCCAAAAAATCATGAAGTTGTGTTTTCAATATAACTCATACCAGGTGTTGTGACCATTTCAAAGACACCTTATAGAGTGGACCCAATTGAGTTTCAGGAATTGAAGAAGAAACTCCTAGAGAATCTTGATAATGGATTCATATGCCCTAGTGTGTCACCTTGGGGTGCACCTATTCTATTTGTTAAGAAAAAATATGGATCAATGCGACTCTGCATTGATTATCGAGAACATAACAAGATCACTATCATGCACAAATATCATCTCCCATGCATTGATGACTTATTTGATCAACTATGCAGAGCTCAATACTTTTCCAAGATTGATATTCATTTAGGGTATCAACAATTAAGGGTCAAAATAGAGGATATACCAAATATGACATTCCATACAAGGTATAGACACTATGAATTTATAGTGAAGACATTCGGTCTTAATAATTCCCCTTCTATCTTCATGGATCTAAAGAATACAGTCTTTATAGACTATCTTGATCATTTTGTGGTAGTCTTTATAGATGATATTCTTGTCTATTCAAAGAGCAAGGAAGAACATAAAGATCACTTGAAAATTTTATTGAAGACCCTGAAAAGGAGAAGCTTTATGCCAAATTTACCAACTATGAATTTTGGCTTCAATAAGTTGCATTTTTGGGTCACATAATCTCAAAAGAGGGGATATATGTGGATCCAACAAAAATAGAGGTTATTGAAAGATGGTCGATACCAAAAAAAACAACTGAGATCCAAAGTTTTATTGGTTTGTCTGGATATTATCGACGTTTTGTGAAAGAATTTTCATGATTATCTAATCCACTTACTTTGTTGACATGAAAAAGAGATAAGTTCGTGTGGACGGAGGAGTGTAAAGAGAATTTCAAGGAGTTGAAAAGAAGGTTATCCAGTGCACCTCTGCTCACACTGCCTTGTAGTGGGGAAATGTTTCTGATCTATAGTGATGCATCCAAGAAGGGATTGGGGTGTTTTCTCATGCAAAATGATATAGTGATAGCTTATGACTCAAGACAGTTGAAAATCCATGAGAAAAATTGCCCAACTCTTGATTTCGAGCTAGATGCGATAATCATTGCATTAAAGAATTGGAGGTAGTATCTCGATGGTGAAAGGTGTGATATTTATACTGATAAAAAATTTTTAATGTATATTTTCACACCAAAGGAGATGAATATGCGCCAAATAAGAATGTTGGAGCTGATTAAGGATTACGACTTCTCAATTCATTATCACCATGGGAAGGAAAACAAGGTGGAAGACGCATTAAGTCGACAAGACCATGATAGCTTATCCATGATGAAGATCACAAAAGATCCAATATTTATGGATTTACAAAGGATGGATCATGGAATTATAATGGAAGGGGAAAATCTTATCTTTCTCAAATGAATGATCAACCATCTATACATGTGATGAATAAAGATGTACAAAAATAAGATGTTGAGTTACAAAAGAAGGTGAGAGATGTTCATGAATTCAACCTTGATTGTGATGGGATAATAAGGTTCCGGAATTGGGTTTGTGTTCCTACCATCCCAGAATTAAAGAAGGATCTATGGGATGAGGCTCACATTTCTCCATTATCTATTCATCCTGAAATCACGAAGATGTATAGGGTCCTAAAAGAGTACATCTGGTGGGATGCCATAAAAAAAGATGTTGCTGAATATGTCTTTTGATGCTTTGTTTGTCAGCAAGTAAAAGGTGAGAGACCGTAGTCTAAAGGGATGTTTCAACCATTACCCATACCAGAATGGAAATGGGAAAACATCACTATGGACTTTGTAACTGGACTTCCTAAAACATCCAAAGGCAATAATGCTATATGGGTTATAGTTGATCATATTACAATGTCAGCACACTTTATTGATATTAGGGAATATTTCTCTCAGGATCAGATTGCCAGGATATATGTAAAGGAAGTGGTAAGATTGCATGGAGTACCACTTTCCATTATATCTGATCGGGATCTGAGTTTTACCTCAAAGTTATGGCAATGTCTTCAGCATACTCTAGATACAGAGTTGAGTTTCAGCAATCCTTATCATCCTCAAACAGATGGTCATTCTGAGAGGACACTTCAAAATCTAGAAGACATGTTAAGAGATTTCTCTATGGACTGAAAAGGTGATTGTGATCAACACCTACCATTGGTGGAATTTTCCTATAATAATATTTTTCACTCCAGTATTCAAGTGGCTCCTTATGAATCTCTCTATGGAAAGAAATGCATAACAGTAACTGGCAGGGATGAAGTTGGGGAAAGAAATCTATTAGGACCTACTCTTGTTGATGAGATGGAAGAAAAAGTATGATCTATTCAACAACACATAAGAGCTGCTCAGAGTCGACAAAAAAGTTATGTCGAAAACTGAAGAAAATACCTAGAGTTTGAAGTGGGTGACAAAGTGGTCTTACGAATATCTACCTAGAAGAGAGTAATGAGATTTGGGAAGAAGGGAAAGTTGATCCATAGGTATATCTTTCCTTTCGAAATACTCGATCATGTTGGGAATGTAGCTTACTGATGGGTGCTTCCACATAATCTCTCTAAAGTTCATGATGTGTTCCATGTATCTATCCTGAGAAAGTACATACCTGATCCTTCACATGTACTAAGCTTAGAAGTTGTACCACTGTAGCAAGATATTTCTTATAAAGAACAACCTATAGAGATTCAGGATCATAGATAAAAATTTCGGCGAAACAAGACCACTATCTTGGTTAAAGTTTTATGGAGGAACCACCAATTAGATGAAGCTACAGGGGAACTTGAGGAAATGATGAGGGAGAGGTATCCTCATTTGTTTGTTACGAAGTGATGAATTTCGAAGGCGAAATTATTTTTAATGGGGGTAGAATGTATCACACGGAGATTTTATGGGAATTATTATTTTATATTTTATATTTTATACCCAAAGGAATCTTTCACTGCACACAAAACTAGCTTGGCTTGTGTTACTCGCAATCGCAACCTTCCTCGATAGCGTGTGTAGTACGTAATACTGAGTTTCACTAAACAATGATATATTATTATAATATTATAATCTAGCTGTTATGAATAGTATTAACAGAATTTTGAATTTTATAAAATTGTCATTCATATTACACATTTCCATGAATGAGTTATGAAAACAAAAATAGTTTTTCACATAAAAGAATAATTTTTAAAAAAATGCAGTTTTACCACCTATTGATGGTGCACCCATTTTAAAACTAGTTTTTGAAATTTTTATATGTTTAATTTGACAAAATAAAATTCTTATTTGGAATTAAAAAATAAAAACTTACTTTGGATAAATGTTTCATTTTATTCTGGTAACTTTCATATTTTGATGAAGAGTAAAAACACGCTATCTTTTAATTAAAAACAAAATTTTTCATCTCAATAATTTATATGGTTAAATTATAATATTGAATTTTTTTAAATTATAAATAGAATATATTTTTACCATTTAATATAATTTATGTTAGTAGAATTAATTTTACATTAAATTCATAGGTAAAAACTTTTCAATCTTTGGCAATGTTTTAACTATTTAAACTCGTTTTCTTAACAACGGGATTAATTTTAAATTAATTACTGCAACTTCTATATTTTTAATTTTTAAAAATGGATTCGGTATTTGGAATTATTTGGTCCAAATTATGTTAATAGCTTACATTTTTTGATATTATGAAAAGTAACTACAGTAATTTTTATTGACTGCGGTTAAAGGTATAAACGGTAATTCAAGGTTAAAAGAATATTATAATAATTCAAAATTTCCATGACACTTGTCTTAACCATATTGTATGAGTAACAGCGGACCATGGTCATCTTTGGGTCGATTTGGGGACCCCATTGAGGCACTTGATAATGATAATGACAATTTGGATTAATTAATTTAAGGTAAAGACAAAATTGACATTAACAAAAATCTTTTAGTAAATAATTTTTATAATGAGTTATATAAATTATATTTTTGACTATATATATTCACTAGAAAGATAAAAAAAATTCCTACATGTTGATATTTTATTTAGATATCAAATAAATTAAATTATTTATGACACAATAATGATGCAGTATTTACCTCATTACTAAATGATTTAAATTAATAAGAATATAATGATTAAAATATTTTCCAAAACATGTCCAATTATGATTGGATGATTTTATTTCGACTATTAGTCATCTTATATTCATTTTTAATGATTTTGGGACCTTTTTAAACTGAAGATATGTTTATAATAAAATAATATTTTCTCACTTTCCAATGGTGCCCCTCTCCTCCCTTATAAAAGGGCACCTCCTACCTCTCCTCCTCACACCACTTTGGACTTCAAGCTCAGCGAAACCCTACCAATATATATTCTCCACTTCTCTAGAAACATCATAGAGCTCCTGGTCTACTTCAAAGACAAATATTAGTTCCCTAAGAGGAGGTTTCAAAGAGGCGTTTCGAAGAATAGGTAATATCTATTACCAATTCTTTCAGATTTATTTCTTCTTATAATTATTCTTCATTAGTTGTTTCATTATGAAGTAATAACATCAGTATCACTCATATACTGATATGTTATTATAAATATTAAACAGCCCTATTTTACCCTCTATCCATCCTGTAGAAAGCGAACTCACCGCGCGTGCGTACGTACGGAGTACCGTCTCCACGTCATGGTGTAATCTGTTTTCCACCACCACCGTACTTGGATGGGTATAATGGTGTAAAGAATAACTATATATGATTATTTAAAAGTGATATTGATTCTAAAATATTATTCATACACTTCAATACAATTCCACGATCATGGGAATGATATCATCACTCATGCGTACATAAGGCCTACCGTCTCCACGATGGGATGTGACTCGTTCAACATGATCTTCATTGCATAATGATTATATAAATGAATTGAATGAATAAATATGATATATATTACACTAATAAAATTATTAAATTGAGGTATCTGTAACCTAAAAATAATAATAAAAATTTATTCGACAAAACACACATAAGAACATAAAGAAATAAACACCTGAATAACAAGTAGCAATGAAATAGTACTAATAAGAAGATAATAATATGACCATATATGATATAATAACAATGAGTATGATTCTGGAGTAAGTCAATGACATTATTTAAATCATTATTCAGGATGTTTGGACACGTACAAAGCATATCGGACATAAGGCAAGGGAAAATATCGCAATCTCATTTTTATCTGAGATTGTTTATTCTTCAAAAATTACTGGGGAATATTTATCATCCACATACATGTTTCCTCAATATGTAATATTATATCAATCCTAATAAAATTTTTTAAATCTTATTTTACCCTTCAGTGCGTTTTTAGTCATAGATTTGAAACGAATCTTTTGTCGTTTTTAGTACGAGGTAATTTTTGACTTTTCCAGCCAAAGTACGAGAAGAATGTTTTTTTAACTTATACGGTATGAATGGATTTTTAGAACATTATTCCCAAGAAGCTTCCTTTATATGTTTTAAAGTTTATTTTTAATCAAATTATTTATGTTTAAAAATTGTAGGAAATTTTAATAAAGGAAAAATGTTTTTGAAGTAGAATAGATATTTTCTTCAAGAATGGAGTTCAAGTGTTTTATCAAAATTATTTTCAATCTAAGATAAAATATGGTTCTATATATATCCCTATTTTTGTTTCATTGTTTTGATTGTTTTATGATGGAATTAATTTTATGATATCCTTTTATCTTATTTGGATTATGTTATCATGGCATGATGTTTAAGAATCCATCATTTTAGTTATTTCAATGGAATTGGTTTTTTTCACTTCTTTCATTTTTTACTCAAGCTCTTCTACCAATTAATGAATATAAATAACCCTTGATTCAAGTTGATAATTAAGATAATACTTCATATTCTTCCCTCTACTCATCAAATCATCCAATTCAAATGTGATCTTATCCACCATGTCAAATTTCTCCTTTAATTTAATTTTTTTTATAAACAGAATCAAAACAACATGAATTCTCTTATTATAGAAATTAGTTCTTCTGAACTAGTTCATATAGTTGTGTAGCATGATAATTATTTCTATCTTTCAGATTCTAATTTTCTTCTACCTTATGATTTTCATCATTTTCATCTACTTTTGTTTTTCTATATTTCTAGAAATATTTTCCTGTTCTTCAGCTTAAGAATTATTCTTCTCTATTATACCAGTAGCCACATCAATAATCCCTTGAATTAAACCTCTTATATTGTATAACTTAATTTCTAGTGCTTCTATATTAATACCATTATATATAATTTCTTCCTCCAATTTCTGATCCAATTCCTTGGTTTCATGGAAATTATCTAATATTGGACTTCTTACATGTTCTTCATCATTAGTAGTTTCAGCATCACATAGAATGTGAATTTATTCCCTTATTAATTTATTATAATTTAGTGAGTCTATCATTTACCTATCTAATTCATCCAAACAATTCATTGGTAATATATTGAATTTAATAAACCAAATAACACTTTTTCTATAAACACTTTGACATTGGGGAATAACACATGAATTATGATTCTTTTTTGGTATTTTTTTCTTCTCAAATGGGAAACAAAGATAAAAGGATATTGAACCATTAACATCAACAATAGACAAAACCAAGTTAGTGGAAACAACATTGATAAATGAATCATTCCGTATAATAATAATTTTTAGGTCTAAAAAGTGTCCTAGATACCCTGGGATGGGGGGATGAGGGTATAGTTATTATTTTTAAACATATTATTTTCCCTATATATATTTACCTCTTTATTACAAGGTTCACTTCATATTATTTTTAATGTTAATTTTGATCACATACTTTCCAATTATATCTTATGATGATGCACTAAATGTAAATAAATAAATCAAACACCAGGATACATATATTTTTTCCTAGTTCACCGTCAATGAGATACATCCACGGAGCATACAATGGAAATGTTCTGATTGTACCAAATGCACAAATACTAACTACTAAATTATAATGTTAGGGATAGATATTCTATGAACAAGATTTCTGCCTTTACAAGGACCATGGTTTTCTCACTTCATTCCCAAGGTATGCTCACTATGTCTCTTTCTCTAGCTCACTACAGATGTAAAGGATCCCCATATTTCTCTTCCTTCACTCATATCTCATGGGAAGTATCCAAACATAGTTTATGGTCTTTTAGCTACCATAATTTTCATGAATGAACACATACCCAACTATAGGTATATTCTCTATTGATGTAACTTCTTCACTCTTAGATGATATCACCTTTTCTATGTACTGTTAGTTAGTAGAAATTGATTTTCTAAACTGTTTAAGTCCCTTTGTGAACAAACAGATTCATATGTAAACCATGTAGTGCATATTATTAATAGGCCACCTACTCTGTGAACTACATCCACTTTCACCTATGTATACTTTCTCTGCGTACTGATTCTATATACAACTTCTGCATACCGCTTCTGCAAACTATACTTGCTTCTGCCTTCAGTTCCACAAACCTTCTCTCCTTCGTGGTCTACCTTCGCTTTCGGTAACAACTTATTACCCACAAACAACTTCTCCATAATAGACCACATTCTATTTCAAGCAATAGATACTTGAAAAAAATACATTCCTATACTGTTCATGTGAACTACTTCAACATTTTTGGAATCCCCCCATGCGAACCCACTACAGAATTAGTTTAATTCTAGTTGAAAATATTTTTTATTTTGAAAATATCTCTATGTAATGATTGGATTATAAATCCATATATAGAAAAATGGATCTAAAAAATCCTATAATATGAGATTTATAAAAAAATATTTATTCAATATCACCATAACTGTGTAATGCTCCTCCTGTGACCCACCTCTTCTATGAAGTGACCGATCCTTTTTTGTAACAAAACACTTCACGGATCCACAAATCACTATTACATTTCATAGAATGATAAAACATCCTGTATACCCCAAGACTTCTTGAAAACCATATTCATCTATGAACTTCAAGCCTCCCTATGAACTGTTTTTAGTTCACGGTCTGCATACCATACTTTCTGGTCTGCCTACCACTTCCATGCAGAAAACTTCCTTTTTCCAAAATTCCTTCACCATTCTATGTACTAACTTTCTTGGCCTACAAACATTACTTCTGGATCTATACACCTTGAAATACTTTTCTAGAAAAACTGTCTTTTCCAAAAACAAACTCAATATTTTGAGTCCCAAAAATTTGGAAATCGTTGGGAAACTCTGCCACCTAAGGCACCTAGTTTGTGAAAACAACTACACACATTCGAATTTATCTTGATTTTTCAACAAACGCAATAATACCCAAAAACACTAAGAGGATACATTGATGTATTTTCCTAATGAATATTTGTATTATATGATTCAGCCCTATTGGACAATTTTTCCCTCCTTTTATTTCCAAGTGTTCTGATTTATTTATTTTTTATTAATGTGATTATTCGATTTATATATTTTTTTCTATTACTATGTATTTCAATACTATGGCGTATAGACTCCCCACTTTATTATTTACACTATCACTTATATTCGGTAGTCTTTGGAATATGGGGTGGTGTGGTTGAGGTCTAGTAACTAACTATTTCTAGGTATGTGAGAGAGTGTAGGATTTGGGGATGTTGTAATATATCTCATTAACTAATTCATTCACATAGATCATTTGAATGAAAAATAATTATAGCATAACATTGAAGAATTTCAAAACTATTTGTGACCTAATGTGATAACAAAAGTGGACTTCATAGAATGAAATTGTTATACAACAGTCTTTTATATAATTTATTGAATTTTGATATCATTTAATAAATAAAAAGAATGATCTAGATATCTCATAAAAGGATTATGTTGGAATTATTAAGAAATTAAATGAGATAATTACCAAACTATTCCTAAATGTGTTATTTGAGAGAAATAGATTCATTATAAATCTTCAACCACCTATCTTAGAATTATATAATTGTATATTTTACATCTCTTATTTTTATATAAATACATATTTATTGTGCCTTATCATTTGTTGGGAATTTTTCATTAAGTTCATTTTCAATGGCAGATAAATGATAATGATATTAAATGGGGAAAACCTAAAGATAAACTGATGAATAATTTGTTTTATATATTGACCCTCAAATTCAATAAGTGTTTATGCAATGAATTTGAAGAGGATATATGATCGCTAGATAATTATTTTTTGTGAGTATTATGTTTAACGAGTATTAAGAGTGGGGGAATTATATAATGATAAATGAAATAATTTATAAAATTTTCTATGTAATATTTTTTCTTACATCAATAATTTTTCTTTTAGAATTAGAGTCATGGGTTATTTATGTCACATCTATCAAGAAGAACTAATAGGATTTTATTGAATTCAATTTGAAATTGGATTTCTAACACACAAAAAGGGGAAAAATATATAAATAAGGTGATTAAAGATAAATATTGATGTTTTTTCTATTTTCAATCCACTTATAAGATTATAAAGTCCATTTAATGATAAAAGATATTATTTAGAGGAAATGCAGTGGTAATCCATTTTCTTATATATTATTTATTCTAAAACATTATATGATGTTCAATGTTTTTTCAAGAGAAAAGGATTAGATTTCATGTTATCCTAAAAAATACTCATGCTCTATTAAAGTTGGTTTCTATGTAGAAATAATTATTAATAGTGGATTAGGGAACCATTGACTTGTTTTTTATTCTATTGATGAGTCTTGGGAGTTAATGAGGCATACACTATAGTGTATTGGGAATAAAAAATCATAAATATTAGATATTAAGTCTAAGAATAAATTATGGTTTTGGCTATTTATTGATTAAACCCACTATTAAGAATTATTTATGATTTACTGAAGGAAAAAAAATATCTATATGTATGGTATATTTTTGTGTTGAAACATTCATGAAGTGGGATTGTGTGAGTCTATTTAGTATAATGTGTAGTGTGGAGAGGGTAGTGTGAGTTGAAGTAGACTGCATGAGTAAAATAAAGTCGGAAGTGGGTGATGTAAGAGATCTGGGATAAGCGTGCCTTTGAAAATTGCCCCTCGTAAAAACATACATGTGTGAAGAGGCATTCCTAGATGAATCTCAACTATTTAAATCTACTGATGTTGGAGAAACACCTTACTGTATTAATGATACATACATCATCTAAAATTGATGGTATATATGGTGTATATTACCTATACATGAATGAAAAAAATTAAATAACATAAAATTTTATTTGGAAGAATCCAACATGTTGTTGAATTGAGGAATAATTCATCTATTCAATTTTGAAGTGAGGAATACAAAGAAATGATCAATAGAATGAAATTCACTATCCCTTATATTATTATATAAATTAATAATTCATCTAATGTAGATACTATTTACAAGAGATTATAATCCACTTAAACTGGTGAAGAATAATTGATTTTAGAGTTGATAAACCTCATCTATGATTTTTTGACTATTTTTTCATTAATAGAGAAATAGTTATAATTATGTGGTCATTAGAAGATAAATATTTAAAAAAATTTAAGATACATACTAAGAGTTTAAGATACTATTTTGAAACTTTTTGTATATATTACAAGTGATGTCAAGTATTACCATGGAATAATTAATTCCAAATATGACCATATATAACATAATTATGGATATTTGATTACATTAAGTCTATTTTTTTTATAAAGGACCATGTTTTATAGAGAACATTAATTTCTCCCAATAGAGGTATAAATTATTTTTAAAACCTCCAATGTTGTGGGAATACATTATTAAATTGTTACCATTTCTATGAATATGATGGAAATCCAATTAAAAAAACATCAACATTTAAGAATCCTTGTTTAGAAATTATATACAAAAAATACGGTATTATATATTTTTCATCAGTGTACATTAGAATTATGTTAATGAAAACAATAATCAATAGTTGATGATAATAAATAGTTCTCCAAGTATTTAATCATATTTAATTATGGGGAGTATGAGAGGAGAAAATATTATTTAGTTGGAGATAAGAATAAAAATCTGTTATTACTCAATTAAAATATGTAATGTTCCTTTTGGAAAATTTAAGGATATATATAATTCTACATGTATAACTAGTATAGAATTAACATTTTGTATTAGTTGACTCCATAGGTGGAATGTCTCAGGCCCATATAAATTAATTTTTATGTAATAATAGTTTTGTGTGTATATGGTTGATATAAACTCTGTTTGGGTTATTAATGATCCAAATGATTGCAGAAAATTTAGTTAGTGATAAGGAAAATATTATTAGTTTTTAAAATTACTATTTTTTACTACTATATGTTTTTACTTAGCTAGACTATTGGATATATTTGACACATTATTATTAATTGGTGGAATTTAGTAATTTGAATATTTAATGATGTATATAGATATTAAGTAAATTTTTTTATTAATTAAATATATATGGTTTAACGATTTTTAGTATTTTTATTTACCAATAATTTTTATTAATGATGTAAGCTGGAACAATGCCTATTTTAATCAAGATTTCATGAAGTTGTGATATGTAATGATATTACTTGAGAATTATGTTCATGGAGTGTGTGAAAATATGTTTAGTAAAAAGAATGTTGATTCCCGAATAAAATTTAAATGTATAATATAATAACCCTTTGAATATTATTAAAATTTTGGTAGATAGATAACACGTAAAATCCAAAAAACAACATGCATTAATTTTTTTGTGATGTTTTCAAAAACATATGATGTGGTAGATTGTGATGTGAACAAGTTTATGTTGAATTTTATAAAAATATACATTATGGTATGATTTAACATTCAATAAATATAGTTTTTAAAAATGATAAATAATATTAAATGTTTTAAATGTTGCGGTTTTCATATTTTTAGGGGTGTTTCACATGATGATTTTGTAAAAATATTCACTGAATGTGAAATGATTTTTGAATGAAAAAGAATATGGTGGATGAATTTATTAAGATAGATGAATAAAAAATGTTATCCCTTAATACAACATAGATGAATTGTCTAACTATCATAGATATTAGTCTAATAGTATGATAGACAAGTGAGGGTAAAAGGTAGGGAGTATCTAGCCTCTATAGGATGTGATATGAGTAAAAGTTGAGTGGTTCCACTAGGTTAGAGCATTGTTATCCATGGTGGAATAATGTCATGTATCTACAGTATGGGGTCCTTCTATGGATTTATTGAGTATCTGAGGAGTTATCTGATTGATATTGAAGTGGCATGCTAATTGAGAGTTTGATTTCGGAATATTAAACATCAACAATGTTATTATATTAGTAGTTTTATTTTTTTTGTTGACTTGATGATGTTATGGTAATTATCATCCTCTTTTCTAGGCTAAATTTGTGATTCAGAGACACCTGTTCATTTATTCTGATCTGGAAATCCCAATAATCCCATCACTACACTATAGAAAAATATTATAGTGTGTAATGACTTAATTATAATATGAATATGATAGTATATATTCTATGGAGATGTGGGTTACATCATATATTTTTGGAAGATGTATTCAAAAGGATTATAAATTAATCTTAGTGGGGATGAACTATTGTGTTAATAAGGAAAAACATTTTAATTTTCATTACAATTTAGTAAATTATTTTTGTATGGTTGATTGAATTCATTATATGGATTAAAAATATATTCATATGGTAATGACTATAATTAAAAACTTATGTGAAGACATTTGATTGTATTAGTTTAAAAGGATAAAATATGATAATGTAAGGATGGATTCCAATGTATGTATATTCATATAAATGAATCATTATATGAATAAAAATTCCTAAGGATAATTTCTTTTAATTTATATCTTTTGAAATTTAAATGATCCAAAAGTGAAATATTAAAAGGTATAAATAAAAAGGTTCTATCATATACTTCAGAAGATACATCGAATGTTTTTTTATAAGTTTATAATAATTGATTCACAAGGTTCACTACCTCACAAACATTGGTAGGCATTGAAAAACATCCACAAAAATTTTATAAATGATTTTCTATTATATTTAAGTAATAGAAATAATGATATTATTTTCAAAAATAAAATTAAAATGGAGATACTCAAGGTTTTTTTGGATCATGTTAAAGATTTAACGATTTTTATTTTATTATTTATAAATAAAAATTAAATTAATATAAATGAATGAACGTTTTTGAATTTAATGAATAAAATAATTCATCTATATTAAGAATAATTATTTAAATTCAATAGGTTTATTATATTAGGACAGTAAAAATTTCACGATTATTAAGGATGAATAACCTATGATCTACAACTTTTATGAATTTTAATAGATTCAGGAATGAATCAATAAATACTACATAATATAGTTTTAAACTTTTTTGGAGTGGATAGTTTGAAATTGGGATATTACATACAAAATAAAGTGTAGGCTTATTAGAATTTCATCATTGGTTATAAATGAATATATAATAATATAGACGTGGTGCTATACATGTCTATATATAGATAAATTGGGGGAAATGATAAAATGGGAGATCTTAAATGCAAT
This sequence comes from Viscum album, assembly GCA_963277665.1. NCBI lineage: Eukaryota > Viridiplantae > Streptophyta > Magnoliopsida > Santalales > Viscaceae > Viscum > Viscum album. The sequence continues at coordinate 1,179,904,979 of OY728139.1, forward strand.
GGTGATCTGGGGGTTTTTACTGCTATAATGTCCATGATTGTTATGGTATAAGTTTGAAGTTAAATATATCACCACTTTATGTAATTCATCAAAAAAACATGTAACTGAATAAAGAGTGGTTTAAAATGATAAATTTATATTTTAAAATTATCAACATCAAGGAAGTAGTTGTGATGCAGTTTGATAAAATAATCAAACTAAAATTTGTCCTATGATTAGTGGTTTTATTACATCATTATTAAAACAAAGAGAACAAAATTGGAGATCAAAGTAAATCTAATACTTGTTTAAGGTATAAGCAATTAATTATTAAAATTATGGTCTTTATGAGACTGTATAGTCTATAAATTAAATATAATTATTTCATATATATAATTACTATAGTGAAGAAGTGGGAGTTACCTTGGATTTGAATTATCCATTCCGAAACCACATACTAAAAAACAATGTTCTATTTCATCCTTGAAAAGGGACACATAATATGTGTGTGCTTCTTCAATTAATCAATTTTGGTAAACCTTGTAAAATATCAATGTCCCTCAATATTTTATTTTGTGTGTGTAATTTATGAGAAGGATGATTTTAAAAAATATTTAGTATGTGTCCATGCTACTTTGTGGAGAAGGTATTAAAATAAAATAGTAACCATGAGGTTAGAAAAAGTATAAATATGGTAACATCATGACCCCTTCCTCTCAGGGTGTCTTGGGATTGAATAGTGGACATATAGATCTACATGTCAAAAATAGGGAATGTGTAAGTATACCAAACAAAGGGACATATATACTATATCATCATTTTCGATTAATTCTAGATTAGAAAAACTATTTTTTTATCAACCCATATATAAAAATTATTTTTATATATGTTTATTAAAGAAGAGATTTTCATTCTTATTTCTAAATGATATTTATTCTATAAACATAAATTAAATATTTTATAGTAATGAAAATATAGGAAATTATCTATATGAAATGTAATACAGTCAGTAAAAACAATGATTAAAGGTTCAAAGTAGTTGATTCCAATACCATATATCATTGAAATATTCTCCTTGTCCATTTAAATGTATTATAATTTTTAAAAATCTACTGAAATAAATTTTTATAATCTTTTAATTATGATTCATGTAATGTATAGAAGTCAAATTTATTTGTAACATTCACCAAAATACCATTTCATGAAAAATTAATGTGGTTTAGTTGTTTATTGTTTTATAAACATAATGATATATGTTGATCAATTAGTATACATCCATATCACAGGTTTATAATCCTATAAAACTATACCGATAAAATCATCCTACACATCTATTAATGTTTTATAATAAAATGGATTTAATCATTTGAAACGGTCGACGACTATAATATGGCGTCAAAAACATCTCAATAGATGTATAAATATAAATGTATTATTTTGAGGATGATAATAATTAAAATATGTTTTTTAATATTCTTTTATATATTCTAATATAGTTTCATAAATATAAACTTATAACAACATTGTATAAAGGTTTTTGTATGTGGAAAATTTTAGCTTTTTTGAAATGTTTTAATATATTATGAGTCAACGTGTACATTATATACCATTATTGGGATACTATATAGATACCAAGAAAATAATACTATATCACATTCCATAAAAGGTATTCATAAAGTCACCTTTTGAGATATGTATTAGAGGGATTAAAACATTTATTTTATGAAGTTATTTTGTTATAAATGACATATATAAAGTATTTATTAGAGAAATAGATCCATAAATTAGGTGAAATAATTTTTAATTGGTAATCCCAAAAAAATAAAATAGTATTTATATAATAATTTTGTAACCAAGGTTTCTATGGATTTATTCTTTGGATAGTTTATATGGATAACATTGGCATATGATATGGAAGGATGAAAGATAATTTTAGAGAAGTTCAAAATGACATGTTAGGAGGAGAATGAGTCATTTAAAAAAAATATGGGATAAATATTCATACTAATGTTATAGAAGAATAATAAAGATCACGTAGAGATCATCTGTATCCTAAGAGGTATTGACTTCATGTGGAAATAAATGATGTTACTATTTTCTTATAGTATGAATTCACTACCTAAAAGGAGGCCAACAAGAGTTTGAATTTTTAGAAATAAATATAGAATATTAGATCTATTATAGAATATATATTTTTTAGATATATAAAAATCTTATTTTATGTATAGGTAGGTTTGATATCCTTAGGTTATAAGTAAATTTTTAAATATAAAAGAAACAATTAATGTATATATTCTACATATAATGGCCTCTTAGTAGAAAAAGGGATTTTGAATATATTTTTCTATTGATTATAAAAAAATATTTTAGATGTATGTAAGGATGAAATACATTTAGATATTATTTTCCATATAAAATCATTATAGTAATAATATATATCATGTAAAAATAAAATCAGATCAAATAAGGGGAATTTTAATAAAAATTTGTATAAGATAAAACATAAAGGTTTTGAGGATCCAAATGGTCTTTCAATGTAGGAAATGCTGAAAAGATCTATTTATAGATTGGAATATTGGTTTAATAGTTATAAAACCTAGATTAGTGATAAAATTAGGATACATATTTTCATCTAATTTTTTTGGCGTCTTATAAATATAATATGATTTGTGAGAGTGATTTGATAGTTAGGGTTCTATATATGGATGGTATACAAGTCATCAGAAATGATATCATAACACTTTACACTATAATGGTGTGTTTTGGGAAATTATTGTTAATAAATACATGTTTTAAACATCTATAATAATATATATGATTTGTAATATAATTAAACTAATGTGGCTTCATCGAATTTTTATGAAAATGTATTCTATGGTGCTTTTTGATGGATAAATCAAGGAAAGGTTCATTATATGTGTTACAGGGTTTTAGAAATAGACCTAATTTTTTCATTATATTTATTTCAAAATAATAAAACAGGTGAGATTAATATTTCATAAAAAATTATTTTGAATCATATATGACATGTTTTATAGTAATCAAGTATTCTATTATGCCATATTAGTTACTTGTAGGATCAAATTGAATCCTAGTTAAAATTAATTTATTATTTTACCAAACCATCATTATGTACTTGCGATGTAATAAATATATGTTATATGTATTTGTGGGAATGAAATAAATAGTTTTATGGGTTATTGTAATGATAAATTGAAAATTAATTGAAATTACTCAATATATAAATTTAGTTTAATATTATTAATTCATGTTTTAACTAGTAGCTAAAAGAGCTCCAAATATTCCTCCATGATTAATAGAAATATTGGGGCAGAGCATAAAATTATTTAACAAACAAATAAGGAAGACATTTTGATAAAAAAATTCCCCACTAATCTTCATGTGTTTCTTAGAATATTTATAGAAATAGATCCACATTTTTTCAATAATAGAGATATTTTTTAATTCATGTTACCCTAGTACCAATAAATGAATAAATTTTTCCTTTCCAAGTGATATATCATTTGAATAATCTTAGTGAGGGGTATTTTAAATACCTATTGTGTGGATATAGAAGAGAATATAGTTTATCTAGAGATAAATCCATTATCTCAATAGATATATTATAGTAATTTCAATTCAATGGCTATATGATACTAGGGAAAAGTACCATATTTTATTTTTCTATATTCATATATCAGTATTTTTAAATAAATTAGATATATATATATAATAAATTCATGTGTTCAGTATATTTTATATTGGAGTGTAATGATAAAAATCCCTTGTTTATGGGTCTTTATTATCCATAATAGATTATTGTTATATAGTATTCCCTGCTATGAAAATATGTTAAAATACATATGAGAAGGTGATCTTAGTATTTCTCACAATATGAAAAAGGGAGTTAGTTATTTTATGGATATATGAAAGATTAAATATTCTTAATGTTATGTGCATTACATATATTCCCATTTTGAGAAGATTACAAGGTTCCATGAATAAAATCCATTATATGTTGATACCTTTGTTACACTAGTTTAAATTATCTGGAAATCAAGGGGGTGGTTTATTTATTCTTATAAAATTGTTCTTGGTTAACCAAGATGAGTTTTCCTCTTGTATAAAAGATAAAATAATCTGGACCCTTATTGAGCAATTCCCTAAGAAATACGTGGACAAGATATTTTCTATAACATGTGATGTAATCCTTTATAATGATGGATCTTATAATGCTAATTCCTCTAGAAATTCAATTTTACTATGATAATTTTGAAATTATGAGTTTCCTGATACTAAATATAGATATTCCATATCTCATGGGTATACTTGTTGAATTCAATAATGTGACTATATATGTTTACAATTTATATGATATATATTAGTTGGATATGGTCATATGGAGACATGGGTGTGTTTCGTGGAGATCACCCAATATCCCTTTATTTGTGAATTAGTAAATATATTTTTCTATATGTGGCACTTTTATATTGATTTTATATTTTTAATAATTTATTATATTTAATGTTGTGAGTAATCGATGTTAAAAAACTTCAACTGAATTTGGAATATCCTCTTATTCAACAATGATTATTGTTACACTAGGGCTTGTAATACATATTTAATTTTATTATTATTGAAAAACATATCATTTACTAGTTCAAAAATGAATTTTATTAATTGTAATTTTATTATATATTTTTTCAAATGAAAAATAATTGGTTTTGAAAAATTGTAAAAATGATCAATATTTCTTCATTTCATAAGGGAACATTATAAATGTATATATTACCAGCCTTATATAATATGTTATATTATTCATATATGTGATGAATCTATATCTATTATCCCCTTATCCTTAACATTAATGATTTTGTATAAATATCATTGGAAATATATATATATATCTCCTTCTAATGTATTCCTAAATTTCATTTAATGATGTATATATTAAGGAATTAGAAAATGGTGAAAATATATTTTACCTAAAATCATTGATTGGACTATCGTAAATATGGAATTAGATGACAGAATTATGGTTATCTATGTGAAATTATAATTATTTTAATTGATTTAGAGTCTACATGAATGATTCATGTTTAAATTATTTTGACTTGTACCTAAAGTGTCCATACATAATTCATTGAAACCCCACACATGCAAATATACAAAAACTAGTTTCCATTCACTAAACAATTGGTATGGGATACCATATATCTCATTACTTTAATTTTTTTTACAATTTTTGATATTTTTTAAAATTAATATCCCCTAAATGATATTGAAAGACTCTTATGAGTAATAATTGATCTCACCACGTATAATAAGGAGTGATACTAATTATTGTAACACAATTTCACTAAGAAGTATAATGATTTGTGAGTTGGGATTGAATCCCAGCCTCGCAAAAATAATCAATGAATTATTGATTAATATATACTCCACCACTGTTAGGGTAATGTTACATAATTTTCACACCACACTAGTTCTCCATTTCAATCTTGTATTCCAAGAATCTCTCAATGTTATCATAATTATATCTCATTATGTATACATATCTATATCTACTAAAATCATCAGTAAAATTAATGACGTAAGATTTTTTGTCCCTTTATTCAATAAGAAATGGTCCACCTATGTAATTATGGGTAATTTTAGAATCACTTCTCCACTTTCACCATTTACACTAAATGGGTTATAGGTCATTCTACCTCATAAACAGGTGCTAAATACAACAAGTGGTTTTATTTCAAAATAGTCTAATATCCATCTTCATGTAATTTAGTCAAATAGTTTCATTTACATGAACCACCTAGTTATTATTTATTTGGGTTTCTTATGATTTTTATGATTTAGTTTCGTTATCAATTTCCAATAAATGGGTTTTGTGATCTAATATGAAAATAAAACAACATAAATGATTTATAACATAAAAAATTGAATTTTTTAAATGAATCATCATTTATTGTTGTACATGAAAATATATCGATCAGTATGAAATATGGAAAGAGAAATGATGTTTTTTATTAAATGTAAAAAATAATAGTCATTTTAAATTATGTTCATTACTATTGGAAGCATTAGTTGGTATTCATTGATAGCTAAAATAGCTTTTTTTATCTCCATTAGGTTCTTATAGATCTACCTCACCTCATTAAATATTTATATATTTAATTAGTTACAATATTTTAATTATTTTTGGTGCACTATAATCTTTATATAATAATTTTTTTTAAATTATATAAATTTATTTTTTAAACAAATCACCAGAATCCTCCCCTTTCTACTTTGGATGAAGTAATTTTTCATCCAATGTCCCTTCATACAATAAGTGGAAAGAAAAATAACCATTTCCCTTGATTTCCTCTTGAAATTTCTCTTATTGGAAGGGTTATGAAAAATCTTTGGGCATAAATATCAGAACATTCCCTTTAGGATTCATAAAAATAATAATTGATGGGTTTTCATTATTCATCTCATAATATACATGGAGAAGAAGAGTGAGAAGATCTAGATTAAACTTGTTTATGTTAATCATATAAAAAGTAAAATAAAAACTATAGAATATTTATGGGTTCTTGAATGAATGAGATTGATGCATAGATCATTAGCGAGTTCACACCCTAGAATTATAGGTTCTTAATGTATCCAATGATCTTCACTAATTGAGTCACATATTTTTAACCCTCTATTACCTTGATATAGAAAAGTCTTTTAGAGATATTAAACTGTTTCGGTCTTTTTTATCCTTGTTTAGACAAAATAGATAGTTGAGCCTTCCATAAGAATCTATGTTTTCATAATAATACCAGATTTGAAAAAAATTTTGAATAATGAATAAAAAATTCAACATTGGAATCATAGTTTAAGTGTTTTACATAGATAATAATATCATAACCACTCACCTCCTTTATAAGTTGATCAAGGGTTGAGGATTCATTCATGTATGATTTCTATTAATGGAAAAATACATCCTAAAGGAGTTGGTAACACTCATGGATTTTACTAACAATGAGGAAATAATTTTTCTCCAAATTTTTTTTATAGTTATATGGTAGATGTTGAAAATTAAATATCTTATAAAATTAAAATGAGAATATAATTTTTATAAAACATCATTATAAATTAGTTGAAAATTAATAGTTATTTAATTGATAATAAATATCATACTATTTTATCAAGTTCAAATACCCCTCTCCATTGAACATGAAATGTTTGGTTTCTAGGAAATTATATTTTTAAGTATATATAATATCCTTCTCATAAACCCAAGAAGTGTTGGTAAATTTATTTGAAGGTATTTAAGTTTGAATATCTTCTCCAATTTCAGCACTGCAACTCATTATTATTTTTAGTGGAACCCCCAATGTAATATTATGAGTTGGATTTAATCAAAACATTAAATTATGTTACATCATGTATAAAATGTTATATGTTTATTATTATAATATTGATAATTTAACCCAGAACGTTTATTGTAACTCAATTATAAAAATAATTATCCTAAAATGGGTTGGTCAAGCACTGATATGTAATGATTTCATTAATAATCGAGTAATAGAAGGCCATGTTTGTCTTAATATTTTTATTGTGAATTTTAATTTATTATGAATAAATTTTATATTATTTAATACTTCAGATAAATTTTTAAAATTATGTGGATAATACTTGATTAATTAACCAGGTTGTATAATACATATATTTGTAATTCAATATTTTAAATTCTATCCTTTCATATTAATTCCATTAATTTTGTTCTCACAATCATACATACATAAATTAAATACTAAAAATAAAAATGTAATTAACTAAATGAATTAATCCATTGTGTGCATATCTTATGGTTGATTTATTGAGCCGATAATAAATAAACTGATGACCATGCGGAATAATTCATTGTTCTAATATTTCGACGAGTTGTAGCATTCAACTTATCCAATTATGTATTACATGGGTTGGCATCATTATGGTTCTATCTTGAACTACCTCCACTTGATTAAGGATACTCCATTAATTACACATATTTATAACTCACCTGCTTGTGAGGTGAACCAAAGAATTGGTTAAGGGGAATTATATAAATTTCCATTGACACATAGTTTATATATAATATTAGAGGATTGAATCACTAATTGGACACTAAATTTAATTAGTATTAAATAATTGAAAACTCATTCAATAAAATAAAATAAATAATTCTTACTCATACACGGGCTCGTCAAGATCATGATCGGCTATACAAATGAAATGATTACAAATTTTGAAGAATGTGATAGGATTAATTTAATGTCTTTATTTAATAATGTATAACTCTCCTAAATTAATCTGAATAATTATATTATGAGTAAAATAATTCATTTTGTTTTTTTAATCCCATAATCTTCAATTTCTATCCAAAGGTATTTGAAATAAAATAAATAAATTTATTATATTTAAAATATAACAAAACAATAGACAATATTATACTTGGAATACTCCCATCGATTATAATTCTGACCTAAACATTGTCATAAATTATAAACAATAAACACATATGTAATATTTCGTACATGGTAGGATTAATAACACCATTGTGTGTACAGTATACATAATAACACTTTGAACACATGAAAATTATTAGAATGTAAAATCTAATGTTTTTAGTTTTTATTACATAATAACCATACAAGATTCACACTCTTGAATATAAACTAAAATCAATTAATAAATTAATATAATAAAAATCCAAAAATCTATCTTCGAATATTAACATAATTACCCACAAAACTCTTGTCTATGATTTTTAAGGAGTAATTTATTAATTTAAAATTTCCAAGTAAATAGTTAATGTACCTAATGAGTGTTAACTATCTACATGACATATTCGTATCTGCACTGTATATTTACACTACATGATTAGGGAATCAACATGTAATTATCATGAATAGTTATGATGTACACAATATTTATAGACGATATGAAATGTGTTCATCTAGTTACACAGTTTCTAGTGTGTACGAATCATGTATCAAATACACATGGTGAATTAATTACATAGCATGGTTTTACACAATATTTTCTACTTCTAAACGTATAGACTATATGGATTGTAGTAAAAATACAATTTCACCACTCCATAAATACCATATGATGACATGGACGGTCTACAAATGGTGATTTTATTTCATTTAATGTGCCTTTATTACATGATGACCTGAAATACACAAGGGAATCCCATAGTAATTAACATGGATACTTGGTGTGTAATAAAATAGTACACAATGTGTATTTTTTCATTATCTGGGGAAGATACATGGAACTTTCCAATGGTATATTCATATATAAAAATTTATAATCATTAATCGAGCTTCATAATATTTTGGAGAAACAAAAAAAGAGGAATACTATATTTATTATGAAGAATCAATAATAAATTAAAACAGTAAATGAATCAAAAAACTGGAATGTATAAAAACCGATAATAAAATGAATATGTACAAATATTAATGTGGTTTATCGGACACCACTTGCTGGTTTTAGTCATATTGGAATCACTAATGAGGGATTTAATATAAATATTATTTAAATATAGATTTTCTAAAACCCAAAATAAAGGATCGTGTACATTAAATTATTAATTAATTTACTTATGATCTGAAGAAATAAAAAAAATTTCTTAGTAACTCTCGCTGATTCCATTTTTTTGAGAAACCCTTCCCACTATACCCTCATTGTGTTAAGATTATACATTTGTAGATACCTTATAGGCGTTATCCACACATTCTCTATTGATCTCAAAGGGATGATTATTGATTTCAATGTGTAAGACCACCGAATAAAACTATCCTATAGTCCTCGTTGTGGTTTCTCTATGATCCTTTATCCTTGAATGAGGTCTTCTCATTCTTGATAAAAGTTTCAAGTAAATTTATAATGGTTGGGAGAGATAATTACATTGTGAGAAATAATTCTATATTCAATTTTTTTTTTAAACCTAGACAATAAAAGATCTATTAATGTTTCACGCTAGGTTATAATTTATTATAGTTTTTAATCACATATGTATCCTAACATAATGGTATAATATTTGTTAAACCACATTACGTATAATAATAATATTATTATAATTTTCTTCCATGTGGGAGAACATTCATAATAACAAATATAAAATCACCATCATGTGAATTTATATTAATCACCAAACATGGTCTAGGTCTATTCAAATTCCCAACCATGTATTGGATTCCTGAATAAATACTTAATTAAATATTTTTTCACAAATTAAAATTTAATACATAATATGTGGATAATATATTTATTAAATATTCAACAAATAAAATAAATATTTAAATCTCAATGTATTGAATAGAAAATTGGCAAGTATTTCTAGAATAAAATAAACTATTCATTAATGAATAAATAATTATCTATTACCTTGAGTAATATTATAGATTAATGAAATTTGAATAAAATTATTCCTCATTATTTTCAAAAATATGTATTCCATTAGTTAAATTAAAATATAATTAAATATGTAACAATGGGATTACATAGTGTGTGACCATTTAGGATTATTTTTAATTAGAATTAGGTTGATATGAAAAAGGCCAAGATTTATATCTTCCAACGAATAATGGGAACCAATAGAAAGAACATAATGTCACAATTTCGACAATCACATATGAATTATTTCATTTTAATATACTCCTATTATCTCAATATCTCATAAATAAAGTTTAAAATCCATGTCATCAACCTATGTGAACAACATTTATTTCGTGTACACTATGAAATATAAATTTTATTACTCTATGGACATGGAATTTAATAATATGTTTCTATTCAAATAAAATTAATGTGATATAATCTTTTATTAAAAATTAATGGAAAATATTTCCCTAATATATACATTAATTACATGTAAATTTTGATGCACCCTATGTACAACAATTCTTGTTATCATATGGAATGATGGTGTTGGATAGTAAATAAAAGTGTCTTAGTCATGAAATATATAAATGAAATTCTTAAATTTTTTGGACCATTACACATTTTCATAGATAGAAAAATCCAATGAAACTGAAATTTAAGGAATTGCTAATGGTGGTTATGTTCTCATAATCTCATATAACAGAGATTACCAGGTAAAAACATATTGAGAATAATCCTCATCCACATACAAGTAATCACACGTGATTGTCTACATAACAATTATCCCATCATGGTATATTATACAACCACTGAATTATACTTAAGAATATTGTCATATCACATTATGTTTCTCATCATAGCAGAAAGCCACTATGATGATATCATTAAAAAAGAAAAAATAGGACATTATTACATTAAATTCATGAAATACAAAGAAAAATATTTAATAATATGTCCCACTAATATAAAAATAATGAAATATACATGTAATTAAATTAAATTTAGCTGGACTTATATCACCGACTCCAACAATACCTATTTAATATTTTTATTATAATTCATGGGTATGTTAAGAAATTTACTATATAATATTTTAAAATATTATAGTAGAATTATTTTACATATTTGACCACTACACCTTTTTCATATAGAGTAAAATGAGTCTTGAAATTTGTAATCACATTGTTTTTCTTTTTCACTTTTTATTTCACTTTTCCTCTCCAACCAATCACTATAGACCATTGATAAGTACACATAAGTCTCTACTCAATAGTTCATAAAATATTAAATAGATCAATTAGTACATTATTTATAAATATAATATATAAATTATTATAATTTTTGGAAAAAAATAATATTGGTGAAATGATTATGAATATATCCAAAAACTTATTTAAAGGAAACCCATGTAGCATTAAATAGAAAATGTACCCAAATTATTTGAGCACATGTATTTAGATAGAAAACCTAAAACCTATAATTAATTATAAAATTTCATTTCAAACCTTAAACATACCATGTCATAATTGATCTAGTTTGAGAGATTTCATATTACAAATTCGACACCCCATTTTTTTAATCTAACATAATTTAAATAAAACAAATATGTATGATTAATTATGATACATACATTTTCAAAATAAAATCAACCACTAAAAATTTTATTTATTTAAAATATTATAATTAAATATGAACAGTAATAAATTATATATTTTCAATATATAATGATGGTAACAACTGTATATGTAGACTAAATACAGATGTATAAAAAAATATAACAAACATAAAATTAGTATCCTCATAATTAACCATGTACATCAAAACTCATACTAAAAAATTATAAGAATGGTAATTAATTATTAATTTCAAATACATTCTTATATAGATCAATATTTATAAGATGAATACATTTTATTATTGCATGTAGATATATATATATATATATGAATGGAATATAGCAGTTGAACATTGAATCATTAGACATATGGTTGTTGGGTTTATGGTAATTTCAAAAATATATATTATATATATAGAATTTACAAACATATATTAATATAATTAGTATATAATATTTATTATAACTCAGAAAAACCCGGAAATTATTAATTTATCAGTTTAATAATATTTAATTTTATAATAAAATTTCTATTTAAAAAATTTATTATTATATTTTATTATATTACATAATGATTGAATTTATGAAATTTAGTATTGTAAGTAAATAATTTTTCTTTGTTTTTAAAATATAAAAATTATATTAGAGTGATTTTTTGGGATTTTCCTAAAAATATTACTTTTAACTAAATAGGGAATAATGTTTTTACAAATACTCTCAATTTTTTGAAATCAACAAGATATATAAATGAATTAAATAATTATAACAGTTATTTTCTCGATCAAATGTTGCTTTGTGGAAAAATTAAAACAATGAAAAATATTATGTGGATTTTTGAAAGATATGATTAAAAATTTAATCCAAAAGGATTGTTTATTCAAATAAATTAATTATTATTGGTTATATATATATATATATATGTTTGTTTGTTTGTTTATATTTAAAAAGTAAAATTAATTTCTCGATTCAATTTAAAGACTAATAGATATAATTTATTATTTATTAACAAATTAATTTCATGAGGTTCAATTATATAATGTATTTTACTATATAATTATTTTTATTAATATAAGAAATTTTTCTCAAAAATATTTTTAATTTATTTTTATATTAAAAATTAAAAAACTGACTACCTATATAAATTGAATCTTGTAAAATGTATTCGATATTTGTAATTATCATTATCAAATTATTAAATAAGTTTAAGTTTTTAATTATAAAAATTAGTTAGTTGGTAACACATAAGTCATTGGTGTTAAAGATAATTGTTGTAATTGGTCAAAAATCCAATACAATAAAAAATATAACTTGAAAATTTATAAATATTATTTTTATGTGTGGTGATAGGCCCAAACATCTAATATTAAATTTCATTCAACTATAACATCCCTACCCACATCATTGAGTATGAGTCAAAATTCCAAATGACCTCAGGAGTGCCTCTCTATATTATAGGGGCTAACGACAAGATGTGAGGGTCTAAGGGGGAATCCTATGTAGACTATAGACACATTCATAGTAAATAATAATATTTAAATAACCAAACATGTAACCGAAAGGGAATATAAAAAATTAAAATCCAAAACATACCAATTATGAGTGAATAAAGAAACAATGTTCCTGAACATTACTCCATTAGTATAAGGACACTGATTTCCCATCTAAGGATTGGAAAGTACAAAAAAATAGAAAAAAAGGAAAATAAAATGTTTAAACTACTTGAATAAAAATATCATATAAGTATATAGAATCATTGGGATTTATCCCACTATATGATCAACCTTGTCTCAGTCCAACCAACACTAGTAACAGGTAAGGGATGCTGATGTAACAATTTTACATGAACGAACAAAAAGTATTTGTTTAAAACACAGTGGGATTCCACAAATATTTCCACTTTTAAAAATATAAATATACAGTATTTTTTCATGAGTTAAGATCAGAATAAATAAATAGTTTTAGAATAACTTCCCTAACATAGAATCATATCACCAAATCACTATAAGAGAGTGATTAATATATATTAGGAAGTTATTTTCATACAATGATTCCATAAACCATCATCCTTACTAGATTAATCTCAATACCACTATAGTGGTAAACATAGAATACAAAGTCTCTCATCATACATCATGAGATGTTTCCTAGGTCCCAATATTAGTTGGAACCCTATGCATATTAGTCAATATATTTTATTTAAGGAACCATTGCACACCCCGCCAAGATTGTGTTCATTATTAGGATCACTTCATACACCACCCTGAATGTGTTCATTATCCTTAGTTGATGGAAGGTCCCACCTAACATTCTTGAAATATTTGGATAAAACAATCACCCTCTCATGGATTTTTCTGACTCTGGCTTATAGCTAATTTATTGTCAATTACCATGCATGGTCTAAATCAATGTCATAAATATATCTTTTATCAACCATACCATAAAGAAGTCATAGTTTATAAACATCATATTTCGTTATACTTCCCCTTTAAGGGGGAATAAAACTAAAAATAAGAAACCATATCATAATGATACATTTAACATTTTCAGAAATTTCATACAATTCACACATAAATAATTGACAAAAAAATGAACAGCATGGAATTTCAAAGAAAAGTTCTCAAGATATGAAAAACAGAACATATTATCAAATATTAAAAAAAACCTATTCAAATCAAGCACACATATTTGATCATTGAATCAAATATTTTCTCATGTGATACAAAAAAAATATATAATTAATACATTAAATAATTTTATTTTGAGATCTTAGTGTCATGTAACATAAATATAAATCTAAGGATGGTCCATAAAATTCAAATCATTCATAAATAATCAATCCTAATACACTGATGGATTTAATAAATCCAGTGAACATGGGTCTATATTAGCCCTAAAGACATTATCCAATTACACGTGACATTGTCCTATTATTTAATTAATAATTATTGACCATTTTTTAATCATTAATTACATGGAATACATTAATTGTGATGATTTTAATTAAAACTCACTCATGGTGTAGATTCTCAAAGAACATTCTTATAAATATTCATATGGTCAAAATGATGATTGTATTGGACCAACCACCTTAAACAGTATAACACCAAAACTAAGAAATGTAAATCTTTATATTCTCAGCCATCCACGTCCATTAATCATAGAATGATTTCCAAGAGTTTTTATCTCAATAAAACCATTAAACATTTATTAATTAAAAATGTTAAAACTAATTAACTGTTTACGAAGAAATTAACTTTCAATGGTGAAAAACATATCTACAGAATGTCTTAATAGATATATTTGCATTGTCGAAAGCACAAACAACAACCCATAGTAGAAACATAACATGCTTTCAACATTATTCTGAGTAAAATCTCAATCATGTGGAAATACGAAAGAGGACATTGTAGAACCGAACAAGTGACTTGCATTGACTAGAACATAATACAATGGATTTTGAGAAACTCCCAATATAATCCCATCTATATGGTGAGTAAAATAGCTAAATCAATTCCATTATTAATGGGAAAAATTATTTTTATCTAACCTAAAAAAGATAAGATAATAAAGGTGAACACCTTCCTTGAAACCCCTATCAATAAACCATATTTATCACCATAGTAAATTCAATTTCCATGATGATCCCATTCTAAATCATTCTCAAATAATTCCATTAAGATCTGATCAATTTGTCATTAAATTCATTAATCAGTATCTGGAAAGTGAAAAATCAACGATCATTATTGAAAAATTCAGGTGTATCTGATGATAGATGAGAGAACAATATGTCACAAAGGCCAGAACATACCAAGAGGACCATCCATAAAAAATAAAAAAATAAACTACCCCACATAAGGAAGAGGAGGAAATATCTATGATTCATGACATATATCACCCAAAATTTTCATATATTTGATTTTAGATCCATGAATGTTCATCGAGACCTCCTTTATATAATAATAGAGTTGTGTTTGGAAAAAATATAATAAAATTGTATGTTAAAATAATGGTGGTCTAAGTGGAAAAAAAGACTAAAACACCACCTTTAAAACACCATAAAAAACCCACCATTTTATTATCCATAGTTTGAATTCTATTTTGTTTCCCACCTACCACAAGGTATACACACACTAGATAATCAATAAGACATACTATGAATCATGGTTTTTACACAGTACATACGCTATTTGTTATAGGATTAAATATTGTTGGTGTATCCTAATGTGTATCATAGCCTATAACCACACTAATGGCTATCCAATGGAATCTAGAGTATCCCTAAGGGTTCCAAGACTCATCCATTTCCTTCTCGATCCTCAATTATATCTTAGATCTTCTATTCAAGTCTAAAACAACCTATATAAAATTTTAAAACATCCGTCATGTCAATTGGAAACTTTTTTCTTGAAATAGTTAATCCATAAGATGAAAGGTAAAAACTTCCTCTAAAATTCACTACCCATCATGAGATGGGTCATTACAATCTCACAACCATATAACATCTCATCCTTAAGATGTAAATTTCTCACATGACTCTTGCATCCAAATTTAAAATGATCATCATCAACATGGATTAATTTATGTTCCATCATAGAATGAAAACTCACCTACAAAATACCATTATCAATCTAGAATTCAAATATTGATCCCATTTTATGTACTCAACCATTAAAATTATAATTCATTCCAGAATATCACTTTCACCTGCACCATGAATGTGATCACAAAATCCTTCTTACATGTCATGATTATGTGTCTTCGACTAATTCATTCTCAATAATCACAGTGATCGTCACCAAAAGAATCATGAAATGAAATACAAATAAAATATTCAAATGGAATTACTAGTGTAGTTTAGTTCCATGACAATCAATAAAACACATGTCATGGGTTAAAGTTGTTACCAATTCCTCATTGTGGGTTCTGAGATGAAGAAATGAGTTATTCAAGACAAAATGTGACCTAATCAATGGATTCCTTCCCGAAAGGCCATATAGTATTCTTAAACAACATATTCACAATTGGAAAGATGATATCAATGAAATTATAACCATGTAATTTTTTTTTTACATGGAATCACTAATAAATAATTTTTCATATGACATTGTATAAAGGAAATAATCACAAACAACTAACACTCCAAAATATCCATTAATTATATGTTATTCCTTATATACATCATTAAAAATATGAACTTCTCTACTGGTGAAGAAACTAATTATGAATGAATTTATTATTATTTTTGGCTAACCACTTACACCAACCACAACGATCTCAACCATCCACCAAAACGACAACAATATGACTCATTCTTAGTTTACAACAATTTTTACTTAAGCCTAAAGTACAAATTTTGTCACATTATATATAATCATAAAAATCAATCCTTAGGAATTCATAATGTAACTAGATACTATTTGGTATGATATAAATCAATCATATGGAGTCAAAAAGATCGTTTAATGAAGAATCTTACACAAGAACACAATCGTTTCTTTAAGTGAGCCATTTCAAACATGACAAGGTAGATTCTCACCACCAAATGAGTATTTATATTGTCACCTCACAGTGGATACATTGTTCTACCCATCACCCAACTAGTACATCACCAAATTCAACAACTAACTATGTGATGAATAAAGATGTATTGAAGTAACAATTTTTTTATTTTTTGTTAATGTGTTCATATAACATAAATTCAATATAATATTTTTTAAAATCTTGATGTTGCTTCCATTTAATTACTCTTGATAGTTATTAATTAGTTATAAAGAAATTTTTTACTAGAAGAGTAGTTACATTAAATAAAGTAACAACATTTGATGTGAAAAGTATAGAACAATTTTTAATGACCATGACATTTGAAAATTTCTTCAGGGGAATCATCATTTAATACAACATTTGAAAATGTTCTATTGATGATTTTTTTATCATTAATAATTATATTTGAGTAATTAATGAAGTGTATGAAAATTTTAATATGGTTTACTCTAGAATATTATTATTAATCTCAATTGTTACATATAATTATGAATTTAAATGATTAAACTCCAAATTTTAACAATGGATATTTAAATTCTAATTGACAATTTATGTAGAAGACTAGATAGTGTAGTCCTTGTTATGAATTTTATATTTAGGTATTTACATAGTTTTTACTATGTAAATTAGTTGGGAATTTATTAAAAATATATATCAATAATCCATCATAAGGACCCATCTAAATTATACATGTGTGGAAAGTGTCATCAATATTATTAATGAGCTAGACAATAGAGCTAAATGGTAGTGGTAGAGAATAGATATGGCATGTTACTGCATTGGATTTTAGGGTGGGTGTGTATAGAACCCATAGGTTTCACATGGTGTCCTATATAGGGATATAAATGTGATCTCCCTACACCTACATGTGTGATTGTGTGTTTGTGTAATGACCTCAATAAGAACTCATTATTTTAGGATTAGATTGAGTAACTATGAAATTTCATCTTGAATAAAAACTAAATATGGGACTTAACAATGTGGGGAGTTTTCATCAATTTTAATAATTATGTAAAAATATCCATCCTATAATGTGTTTCATCTATGCCAACTGACCACGGATAATTATTTTATTTTACCTTGAGCCAATAGAGGGAATATTTATCTCAGGAATTAATGTTCTACATCATCCGGAAATCAATTGATATGAGTAATAAATTTCAATGAGATCAAAGCATTCATGAATCATTATTTTCATGATTAATAACCAACTGTAACAATGAAATCAATGAAAATAGTCACATGTATTCTTGAGTTCAAGAAGAATGATATTTTTATGGATATGATACATTTTGAAGTCACGTATTAAGAAAGGAGATAAAAAATAAGAGTAAAGAAGTGTTCTTATTATTCATTGTTAGTGGAGTAAGTTGGTTATGTTTGTAATTAAATACATGGATCATTCACCATTTTTTGAGGAAATGAGAATTAGAATGAGAAAAAGAGTGATTGAGGGAAAAATACAAAGAATCTACCAAAGTGAAGCCAATATTTTTTAAGAAATTGAGTGTGAGATAAATTCTTGTACTACCTACCATTACTCAAAATGGATTATATAATGAAACAATTGAAGTGTCCTAAAATTTATAGTTCATATTATTACATAAAGATACAAGAGGCTTCTCTTGATCACTCTTGCCAAGTAGAAATTATGAAGATATTTGTTTTACATACACCCAATTATATAATTAATTTTCATTAAAAAAAAATTAAAACATGAAGAATTAACACATGATGTTTTATACATGGAAAAAATAGATTACTTGAGTTATTTATCACACACACAGTTACATGAATAATGAAAAATACTTAACATTACCCCATATACAGTAAAATGTTTTAGCATAAAATTGATGTTATGAAATAAAATCATAATAGAAGTAAAATATCCTCCTAAACATAAGATTTCATTACAAATAAGTGTAGGGAAAATGCCTTCTAGAGGTTTTAAAAGAACACATTTGGAGAAAACAACATTGTATATTCAAATTTAAATGAAGTGAAATATTTCTATGAATTATTTTCAGGATATGTGACTAATTTAAAAGAGTAAAATTAGTGATTTGTACAAGTGTTACTTCAAAAACTATACATATAAATATTTTGAAGAAATATATGTGTTAATTATTTTCATTCGATCCATTTTAAGAAGATGAAAGTTAGTTTCACACACTTTTGTTATTTCATGATGAATATGTTAGTATAATACATTCGTGATGATGAGAACACTGTGGATGACATATTATTTTCATGAAAATACTATCATATTCATTCATGCATGAAGAACTAAAAAAATAATTTATTGGAATATATGTTTAAGATTATGACATCCAATCTCGTTATTACAAATTAATTCATGATTTATTAAAAAATATTACACATAATACAGCCCACATGATCGATAATTATAGTGTATTTGCGATGTAGGTACATTAAATTAAAACATAAAAATTATACAAATCCTATATTGAAAACAACATTGAAATGATCATATTATTCCATGTTAATTATAATTGAATGTGATTACATGGGGACATACCTAAGATTTTGTTGTGCTATAAATCACATTAAGGGTATAAAACTTTCATAAACTTAATAATGTAATATATGTCAAACAATTGAAATATCAATGATGCCTTTAAAGAGTGATAATAATAAACAAAAACATTGGGGCATGATATAGAATGATAATCATAAAGGTAATATGGGAAATTTTGAAAATAATTAATATACTTCATCATAAACATATGTTAAGGATAACTACTACGAAATCATGATGTACAATTTCCAAAAATGGATTAGGATCACATCCAAATTCCTTTTATGAAATCTCATAAGATAAAAACATTACCCAATGCATTGGATTGATATATAATTCAGAGAACACATTCCATATTCATTTCATTTTTAGGAATAAGTGTGACACCAAGATCATGAAACATGGAATTATTTATCATTATATTTTATTATAAAGTCATGATGTTTTGAATAAATAAAATTAATTACACGATCAATTAAGTATAAGTGCATAAATTTCAACAGCCTTGACTAGAATTATGTAAAGGTATTCCATGCACAATTATTTTTCCTTGGAAAATTGCTATGAAATTAAGAAATCATAATGGGAGAATAATAATATTCTTGGAAGGGATTATTCAGAGTGAAGGTGTTATCTCATCATTTAGACATAATATGGGATGTAAGGGGGTTATTGGACAACCAATCCAAAAATTAGGAAATTGAGATAAAAGGATTATGATAAATATGACTGTTGAATAAAGAGGATAAAGATATGCCCCCTTATAAAATTTCGGCATGGTAGCATGTGTACATAAATGTTCGTGGGTGGTATTATTGAGAGTGAAATTAGTATCTCATCATATTAACCTAAAATTTATAGTATGGGGGAATGATAAATCATATCTCAATGTGAAAAAATATAAATTAAGAGACATATCAAAAAATATTTTCTTGATAAAAAGGGAAGATTGGGTGATTTTTTTTAATTTTGGCATGGTAATGGGTCTACATAAAGGTTCATGGGAGGTCATAATGATAGTGAAAGGGTTATCTCATCATAACTAAATAAAATTTTATGTAATTAGAATATGTAATAAATTTTACCAACATGAAAATTTTTAAATTAAGTCATATACAATAAAAGATATTCTTTATAAGAAGAAGATAGTGGGAGATCCCATACTAAATTTCAACATCATAGAGCATGTATATAATGGTTCATGGGTGGGCCAATTGAGATTGAAATAGGTAACTCATTACACAGTAAAAAACTAATTTTATAAAGTTTTAGGAAAACAAACCCAAACAACCACAAATTTATACTAAGAGGAAAAACATTAATAGAGGTACTTAATAAAAAACTTGAGGGAAATCTCATACCTTGAGGATTGGATCCAAAATGATTACGTGTTTCTTCATGAGATATTGGGGGCAATTGGTAGGACTCTATAGATTGGAGGGTAGAGTAAATATGTTCTCATTGGTTTTTGAGTGAAGAAAATGGGTTCTTATGTTGTTTTATATATGAAACAGGTGGGAAATTATTTATTATTTCTCAAATAATAGTTTGGGGCTCTATATAATTAAATAACCACAAGAATAAACCTTTATAGGGTCTTTACCGATGGTTTCTTCCAATGTTTTGGTTTAAATTATTATATTTGGTCATGGACAGAACCGATTAAAAATAATACTCTTATTAATGTTGTTGTTAATCTTTTTTATAATGAAATTATTTTAAAACGTTAAATTATATTAAAGGTATTATAAGATTCATAAAGGATTTATAAATTTATAAAATAAACTCAAAATAACATTATTTTAATGTGTGATCATATATATGGTCATGGATATAATTTTTAGTAATTATAATCTCATTTTTTTCTTCATTATAATATAATAATAAACATTTTATATTTATAGAGTATTTAATTTTTCCCGAAAAAATTAGACAGTCTTTGAAAATTATGAAAAATACACCATTGGATAATTTAAAAGTAATGAATCAGAAAATAAATTTTATTATATCTAAATGAATTAAAAAATGTGAATTTTCACCTTTAAAATAATAATTGATATTAATTGAAGATCGTTGGGATTTCTGACAATTATATGTTTCAAACCTACATAAAAATTATATGATAAATTATATTTCAAAAAAATATTATTAATAATAATTTTACAAAAATTATTTATTTCAAAATTCAATAAATTTGTAAATCATATAATTTAATTCTAATATTACCCAAAAGTATAATTAATGTTTAATTTAATAAAAATAAAAATCATTTACAATGTAATAAAAATATGAAAATGTATTTATTGTTCTATAGAATAAAAATATTCATATTATTAATGTTTTGATTTATATCCCTCTATTAAATTTTAAAACTCTATAAGGGTGAGGTGTGTGTCGGAGTGACATAATGGTGGGTTCTGCGTACATGGATTGCTCTATGCTATATATGAGATTGAAATTCTCTCATAAATTGTTTCAATCGCGATTAATTTTTTGGGACGCTTTTTAAGGTTGGTCGAGGGAAAATCCCAATGATTTTATCCCCCTTAGAAGCACTGATTAATGGGTTTCATTGCATAAAATCCAACTGGTTGAGTCTGTCACTTGCTTTTTCTATGTCAATTAAATTTTTTAATACTATATATTTATACTAATCATATGATCACTGATCAGTATATTTAAAATAGATAGTTATTATGCCTAAAATAATTTTAAATATTATAGCATATTATAAAACCAATGAAATGCATGTGTTTTCTATAAGCATAATATATAATAAGACATTTAATTCAACCATAATGAGAATTTTTTTATAATAGTTTGGGTGATTATAATATCCCCATATAGAAATAATACCCTCAAATTTTTCAATTCAAACACTAAAATAGATGATGTTAATTATTTTTCATCACTTCTCCTAGTTCCTATATATCTTCACCAAACGTTTGATTTCCCCAGATCATTTTTACAAGGTGAATTGTCTTCTTTCATAGTACTTTTCCACCATGGTCTATGATCTTCACCATTTTGTCTTCAAATGAAGTCTCATTCTCCAACATTTCAACATTTGGATTTTGTACATGTGAGGGGTTAGGTACATACATCATCTATAGTAATACATGTAACACATTATGTATATTAGATTTATTAGGTTGGAGTGATAGTCAAAAATTCACTGCTCTTATGAAAACAAGGATATCAAAGGGAGTGATTCATCTTTGACTAACATTTCCCTTCTTCCAAATTCTCTTGAATTTTATGCCTTGAGATATATTTTTTAATAACATGTATATAACATAAAATTCTAGCTCTATTTGATGATTTTCATCCTCTATATTTTTTCAACACAAATAATAAATTATTGTATTCTAAATGGTATTGACCTTTTCCACTATTTCCTCGACCATTTTAGGACCTAGCTATTGTCATTCCCCAATTTCATCCTTGCATGAATGTGTTGTACACCTCTTCCCATTAAATATTTCATATGGAGACATTTGAATTCTAGAGTGGAAACTATTATTATATTTTAACTTTACAATAGGAATTGGTTTATCCCATACTCTATTGATGTCAATTGTTTATCCTCTCAACATCTATATGAGTATCTTGATTGTCCACTTAGACTGGCCATCAATCTGAGGGAGATAATAAATGATAAAGTTCAACTATGTATTTAGAGAATGTTTTAGATTAATACAAAACATGGTGCTAAATCATTTAATTTAATTAAATACAACATAAATTGGTGTTCGATGAATCGTCATCACTTTTTTAATTTATATCCTTTCAAGTTTACCTATTGGGAAGTGGTCTTTAATTTCATGGAATTATGAATTATTTATAATATGATCGACTAAAATCAAACAAAAATTATTTCCTATTAATATATTAGTAATATCAATTAAAAATTCCCTGGTGATAATTTCCATTATCCATGTAGGTATAGGTAATGGTTACATCATCCCCTTTCATTTTTTCTTTTCCATTTTCACTAGCTGACAGAAAAGATATAATGAGGTACAATCCATAATATTCTTCATTATATTTTCCCACCAATAGTGTTCTTAGATAGCTCAATTCAATTTTTTTCTTCTAATATGGATGGAGAAGGTTGAGCTACGTGTATCATCGTACATCTCTTTCTTTAACTCATGATTTTATGGTACACATATTTTTGAACAAAATTATAAAACCATATCAGTAACAATGAACTCTAAAGATTTAATTTTTCTTATATAATCCAATTTCATTTAAATTCCCACACAATCTTTTTAAATAATTTATATTCTATATAAGGGATGATTGAAACTTCATTTGGAAAATTATTTCTAATGTTCTTCCATTATGATTCCCATTTCCTTCCATTTCAAATATTAGAAAATCAAATGCTTCTCAATTTTCATCAATGATAACATTTTTAGAACCATTCTATATTGAGAATCTGACAATTTATTTTATTTCCCTACAAGGAAGTGGAATAATAAGTCATAGTTCATTTCTAACTCTAAACATCAATATTAAATCATATTCAGATATTTCAATGTGATTATATATTTTAATCTTTTATGATTTGTATCTATTTTATACTCCTCCCTAAAAAGATAATGCTCCAAGATATTAAAAAAATAACTGCAGCCAAATCTAGAACATGAGTATTGTAGTTTTTTCTATGAACATCTAATTTCATGGAAGAGTAGGATATAACTTTTTCATTATGCATTAACACACAGCAAATTCACTTCATGAAATCATCATTTTACATGATGAAATGTTCCCCACTTTTGTATAGTATATGTATAGACATAGTGATAATAATAGTTTTAAACGCTTTTAATCCGTCTTCACATATATCATTAAAAAAATACATTACCCCCTTTTGAGTTATTTTGGTTAGAGGGTTTGACAATCCTATGAAATGTGTATCAAATGGTCAATAATAACCAGCTAACTAAAGGAAACTGTTGATTTTTTTCATAGATATTGGATTCATCCATCTAAAAATATTGTGTATTAATTGAATGATATTTAAATATCCCATTACATTTGATGATATTACCCAATAATTTTACTTCCTTCAATAAAAACTCACATTTTCTGTACATTTTAGAAATCTTCCACTTTTGTAAAGTCATTATCAGAGTTCTCAAAGGTGCCTTATGCTCCTTAGTGATTTTTGAGTATATTATAATATCATTTATAGAGAATACCCCATATTATTCAAGGTAATATATAAATAATATATTCTTCATGTCCATTAATATTTATAGAACAATAGTGAGTTTGAATTGAGTTACTATGAACTCATAGTGAAAATACATTATACGAAAATTGGTCTTGGGGATAACCTTCTTATTCTCTCTTACATGATAATATCATGATTAAATATACACCTTGGATAAGTTTTTTGGTCCTTGTAGATGATCAAAAAATTCATCAATCCAATTTAGTGGAAATGTTTTCATTATCAATATCATGTTAACTTCAGGTAATCAATAAAAAGGAGCATTGACACATCCTTTTTCATAATGAAGAAGAATAGTGCACCATTCTATGAAGCATTTTTGAGTAAGGAACCTTTTCCGTAGTATAATATAGTTTTTTTCTAACTCATCAATTTCTACTACATCCATTCCCTTTAGAGTATTAGATAATAGGAAATCCCCACATATAAGCTCAATTCAAAAATTCATCATCTTGAAAAGGTGGGACACCAGTAAATTCTTCAGGAAAGAAATTAGTGTATTCCTTGATAATGGGAATGTTATTAAATATTATATTTTCAATAGACTAAATAATTTGACCTCGATACACATTATTATTGTGAAATATTTTCCATTATTTTGATATTCATGCTAAATAAGATACATCATCATCCGTTAAATTGAATAGAACTGGGGGTTGATTCTCAATATGGAGAGTGATTTCCTCCTCATGAAAATTTATGTTATCTATACATATGAATATCCAACCCATGCCTAGAATTGGCTCAAATTATGATAAGGGTGTGTTATAATATTTTATTGAAATTTCATCCCAAAAATTATGATTGTGGGGGAGTTATATAGATACAATGCAATAATTACCCCATTTTTTCACTATCAACTCTACATCCATTCTATCTGGTAGTGTTTCAATATTTATACTAAACTAATTTTTATATGATGGAAATGGTATAACCACAATAAAAATAAAATATATTATTCTTGAATGAGAATACCTATCATAAGCTTGTCTCCACGATCCACCTTTGTGGTTATGATGGAATAAACACACCCATTCTACCATCAAGGTTGTTTTATCTCTATGAAAACCATTAGCTTATTAAAATGGTTTGCGAAATATCATAGTTAATTATAGTTGAAACTTAGAACAATGCACTGAGGTTTTACTAGAGCATTCATTTCATCCAGTACATTGTGGAATTCATACATCAGGAATCACTAACTTGGTGTCCATCCTTCCAAAATGTAATGAATTTCCTTGTCCCCCATAAGTAATTTATAGGGTTATTCATCATGAAAATTTTACATGTTGGATGATTAAATTTATTATTAGTTTTATATTTCTCTATTGTACAACCATAATTAAACTCCACTTTCCACCCTGTATCCATATGTTACCATTAAGGTTCACTTATTTCTATTTTGAATTTGATGGAACATCACAATATTTTTTCATAGCTATCAATGTCTAAGATTGTTTGGGGGTTTCATTTACTAGGTTTTATCCCACCAAATAAGTAGTCACATTTTCATTTGGGGATAACCTCAAAGATGAAGTAATATTGTTAATATATTGTGATGTTTTCATCATACACTCTAATGGTTCTCTTATCTTTTTTCTTGAGGGAATGAAAATCCATTTCCAATTTAAGTTAGAGATTGTGAGAAAAATATTTATCACAGAATATTTTAATTAATTCCATTCACCCAACCAGTTCAGTCTATCCATCAGGCTTGGTATTCTTGATAAATATCGACAATTAATCAGTTATCACTCCATATAGTTAAAAACAGTTAGAACCTTATCTTTCTATGAAAATTGAAGGATGGAGAAGATATTATAAATGAAGTTGATCCATTTTTTCATGATTATAGGGTCATATGATCCATTGAATGATGGATTCTTTTATCCTTTAATGGTCCATATTAAAAATTGTTCATTATTAAGAGGATTTTTTTAACTCCCCCTGATAATGGTTTTTATTCAGAACCGTATTTTTATGAGTGAGTATAATTATGAATGTCACTATTAGTTCTCCCATTGGGGATATCATATTATTTAGGAAGTCATTACATTTCACTTTATATTGGTTATTTACCTAATTCAACCAATTTTCAAACTATTATCTAGAATAAATGTAAAATCATGGATGATCATTTTTAAACAATTAAAACATAATATGTAATCCAATAACATTTAATGGATAACTTATAAATGACTTGTATTTCTTATCATAGGAATTTCTATGATTAAATGTATGATAGCCACGATCTATTTCTTAAAATATACTCTTATAATAAATTTTTACATTTAATAATGGTTCATAATAAGAGTGTAAATTTAAATAATCATATCCCCCATGATTTCCAACTTGGTGTGCAGTAAGGCCTATTTTCTTTCCCAATTACCATTAGAATCTTTCTCAATGTGATGTTTTTGGGTTTTACCTATATATTCATCTGTGTAATATCCAAATCCACTGGTACTACCTAGATAGATATATTATTTTCTTGATAAACCAATCAATCTATGCTTTACCAAGCATATGCAGTGTTTTATTCTACTTAGATTCATCTTTATATCCTTTTCTATAATTTTCAAAATCAGAATCCCGTAAAACAACAAAAAAATCATCGATACCGAATATAAAAACCCATCTCTTTATTACAAATCAATTCATGATTTACTATATAATATTAAACATAATAAAACCTAAAATATTAACAAATATTGTTTTATTTGGAATTAGTAACGTTACATAACAAATTAAAACATGGGATATGAAAACCTTATTGAAAACATACTTGGAATACTCATATTATTCCATTTTACTTAAAACATCATAGGATAACCTAGGGATATATATTAGATAACAGTGACATATAAAACCATTAAGTTAATAATCATGGCATAACATGAATAATGTAATAAATTTTCAAAAATAAGAATATAATTGAGGCATTATAGTGGTGATAATTAGAAATATGAACAATGAGGCATGATATAACTTGACAATCATAATGGAAAAATGGGAAATGTGGAAGCAACATAAAAAATTGCATCATAAAAGTAGGTTAAGGATAAATTAATAGAAATCATGACGTGATAATTCCATTGATGGATTAGTTTCACTCCCTAATTCCATGAATGACATCTCACGAGACTAAAACATTACACAGTGCATTTGAGTGTTATGTAATTTTGAGTGGACCCGTTACATTAATTTATTTTTCATGCATAATTGTGCATCATATATCATAAAAATTGAATAATTTATCCTCATATTTTATTATATTGTTATGGTGTGAGAAATAAATAAATATGAGATAGTATAAAAATAATAATAAGTGAATAAATGTTAACAAATTTGACATGAAATGGGTATGAGTATTCACGATACTATTTTTTGGCATGGAAAATCACATGGAATTTTGGTAGCATGAATATTGAATATAAATGATCATGGATGGGATTGATGAATGTGAAAGGGTTGATCCATAATTTAAAAATAATATTTTCAATAAGCGGGTGATGGTAGAACATATCCAAAAATTATGAAATTGAGGTAAAAAGTCTAAGACAATGAGTATACTTGAATAAAGAGGAGAAAGAGAGGATCCCCTAAAACATTTTGGAATCGTAATGTTTTTATAGAAAGTTTTATGGTAGGGATTAATGGGAGTGATTGGGGTCCCTCGATATTTATAAATAAAATGGAAAGTAATGGAAATATGAAATAACATATCACAAACAAGAAAAAATAGATATTAACAAACATAACATAAAACAACTACTTAATAAAAATAGGAGAGTGGGGGATCCCTTAGAAAATTTCACCATGGTCAATGGTGTACATAAAGGATCTTGGGAGGGCCTAATGATAGTCAAATGGTTACATCATTATATTGAATAAAAATTTATAGTATATGAAATATAAAATAATATATCCTAAAAATAAAAATGGTAATTAAGAGAGATAACATAAAAGAGGTACTTGATAAAAAGAGGATATTGATAGATCACTTACTAAATTTTGACATGGTATTGGGTGGACACAATGGTTCATGGGACTTTATAGTGAGAATAAAAAGGGTATCTCACCACATGGTAATAAATTGTAAATTTATATTATTTATTAAAAAATATCAAAACAACCAAAAAATGGAATCAAGAGGAATAACATAAAATAGGTGTTTGAATAAAAAATCAGAGAGAGTTCCCAAACCATGAGAGGGTGATTCAAAATTCTTGTTTGGAGATAATTGAGATCTTTGGGCCCCTTACAAAGACTCTAGATTAGGTAGGGTATGTCAAATATGTTCTCTATGATTTTTTAGTGAAGACAAATGGGATCATGAGTGTGTTTATAGAGTAAATGAGTGGTGAATTTTTTTAGTTCTCATACTTTTGTTTTCAACTCAATATTATAAAATAACCCAAAAAAACCTTCCTATGGTTTTTCCCATTTTTTATTGAAATGAGGAGTGGTTTTAATTATTTTATTAATAAATTGGATGGAATTATCCAAATAATACCATTGCTGATATGGTGGTGAGCCATGTTTATAAATAAATGATTTTAAAACATTAAAATGTATGATAGGTTTTGAAGGATTAATGAAGGATATATAAAACAAATTAAGGGGATATAGAATAAAATTATTTTAAATGTTAAACATATATTTTGTGTTTTATACCCTTTATAATATTTATTACATCATTTATGGGTCATTATGATGTCATAATACACAAAATATATTTTTGTCATATTTAATTATATTATGAAAATTCTACTTTCTAAAGAAAATTATAAAAAAATAATAGATGGATAATTTTGAAAGTAAGATTACAAAAATAATATTTATTTCTTCTAAATAAGTTTATAATTATTTGAATTGTATATTTTAAAATAATAAACTACATTTATTGAGAAACATCAGGTTTTCTGTCAATAATAGTTTTCAAAACCTTATAAAAATTAATTTTGACATCATTAAAAGTATATGATAATTTATATTAAATAAATTTTATTGATAATAGTATCTTAAGAAAATATTATTTTAAATATCGATTAATTCATAAATTAAATAATTAAATTTGAATATCACCCAAAAGTAAACTTCTTATTTTATTGTATAAAAATAAAAATCATTTATAATGTAACAATATTTTGAAAGTATATTAACTATTCCATAAAAATGTACAAATTCATATTATTAGGATCTTAATACATATTCATTTATTACATTGGGAAATTATCTATGGGTAAGGTGTGTGACATAGAGACATTCATTGGGGGGTTAGGTGTATAATGTTTGGGTTGTGATCTGGTTGAGCTTGAAATATCACCGTCAGTGGTCTCCCTCATTCTTATGTTTTTGGGACTCATCTTATGCCTAGTGATAGGAAAAGACCAATGATCATTTTTTCCAGGGATGTTCTGATATAGGAATTCCTAGAACACATTCCTACTATTTGAGGATATCACTTCATTTGACTATGTCAATTGGATTTGTTAAAACATTATATTTTTAATAATAATATAGCACTGTTTAATTGATATATTATCATTGTTTGGGATTCCTAATGGTATTTTAAATATTATAGGATATAATAAATCCAAATAAATTCATGTGTTTTCTATTATCATAATACATAATATGAAATTTAATTCAACTGGAAATGGAAATTTATTTATAACAATCTTAGATGTTAAACAGTTAAGTGATATCATTTAGTTATGTGTGGAATAAGAAAAAATGAATTATAATACAATCATTTTTATATTAAATATTACATAGAATTGATAATTATTTAGGGAGATACCTACTTCTAATTCAAAAGAGTACTATCTGGACATTCATGTACTATAGCTGATTACATTATGTGGTATGTGACGTCTTTTAATGGAAGTGAAAAAGTTTATAATCATATTATCATAGTGGTTGATAGTGGAAGATCATTTTTCTGATATATTGAAATCATAGATTTTTTATGAAATTTCACATTGTTTTTTTATTGTTTTTGTAACCAATAGTTGGATTCTATAATAAATACAAATGAAGAGATAATTATTGTATTATTTGAGAAGTGAATTTAAAAACAACCCAACCCAGTATATATAAATAAATTAATAATATTAGATAATATATGTCTCACACATGACCTAATCATGGTAAGAACATAGTCACACATCATAGGGGGAAAACATGAAAATAATTACTATATCTAATACATCATTTACATTAATTAGTTCATGTCATGTAATTTTGATTTAACAAGAAATATTATTGCATATTAATTAGTGAAAAGTATTTAATATAAAATAATTAATGTGTAAGGGGAAAATAATTTAGTAATAAAATGTTTACACTAATTCACACCATAATCGGGTACCTATAGGATAATTTAGGAACATTATTTAGAATTAGAGTGAATATTCTAACTCTTATTAGATATTCCATAAAATACCATCTTTTATCAAACATATATAATGTGAGGATTTGAATTTTAAAAAGTATCAGAGTTTCCACATATTAAAATTTTAGTTACCGTATATATTAGTTACAATAAGGAAAATTCTACACAGACAAGGATAAAAGATTGTGGCATGAATGATGAGAAATGTTTTGATTAAAATTTTGGTATACAATAAAATTAATATAGTTTTAGTTTTATTATATTAGATTTATCTATTAGAGATATTGATAATGATAGTTATGATGACTCAGGTTTATATTTTTATGTATAAGAGTTTATTGGAACAATTATTGATTTTTATTTTGATGCCAATGAATATAAGATAATATCCATTTCAATTTTTTCACTTATATATTTTAATTAATCAAGTGAATATATGATGAAATGTAACAACATGATGATGAAGTTGAGGATATAGAGAAAATGCTTTCTAGGAAATTTCAAATATGAAAACATCTTAAACAATTTATTTTTCACAAAGAAGACACCATATTACTTTTCATTAATCATATATCACATGTTCTGTAATATATAAAAGCATTTGTATATGTGAAATAATTGATAAAAAAATTTCTTACTGAGATTATCTCTTAACCTAAATAATGAAATAATGATTTTATGAATCATAAGAACACTATAAGAACCTGTTTTTTTCAATCAGTTATGGGTCCTTTAAATTTTCATCAAATTTTTTATATTGAACCTTTTGTGGATTAATTTTTAGTTGGTAGAGTCTCTAAGGGTTTCTAGGGCTTGTTAGAGCCCTGGACACAACTCGTTGGAGAAACTGGCCAAGACGCATGGTTGGCACATAGTTGGTGCATAATTTTCCTAACCGTGAAGATGGTGTATTTTTAGACACATCCAAATCACTTGGTTAGAGCACAACTCTACAACCTACTCTTGAATGTTCCCCTTCTACTAAGGAAACCATGTAAAGAAACATTGCATAGGCTAATTTTCTAGGTAATTTTAAAAAATTTATCATAATGATCAATTAACCCTCTTCTTTCTTCCCTATTGCATGTTAATGGGAGATTTATCACCATTGATCTCATAGTTGATATTTTTTAGGACAAATCTTTTGATTTAAATGATATCCTTTATCTAGGATTCATTCTAGCTTATGTTTATCACATTACAAATTCAATGGTAAGTGCCCGAGTTTTTTTAAGCCTTTCTCCTTTTCTCTTACTCTCGACCTAGTTATTGAGGTATGAGTGTTTTTATTTTTTGTCTAAAACCTGCACCAGTCTATGTAAAATCATGGGACAATACCTAAGGTGTAGAGTTGTAAAATCCTAAGGTGGGTATTCTATAACTCATCCAAAAATTTTCATTGATTTTAGAATGGTCTTGTGGGGCCCATAGATTTTATCGGGTGTCGTTGATATAATTTATATACCATGCTTATAATCATTATAACTCTACGATTATGATCCTTCCAAATTTGTGATTTCTTGTTTTTGGATACACCCACAACTTCATCTTATCCACTTCAAAGGTTATTTCATAACTTGTTTTTGGTTTTTTGATATGTTTTTCCCACTATTCAGGTGTTCCTTGGATTAACCATTTTAAGGGTAGTAATTTATATATTAAATGGCTGATTTATATTTTTAATTTCATAATGGAAATTACCATGTATTATCATCACTTGACCTGCATAACGTAAGTTCTTAAATTTATAATTAAATTTGAAATGTAAATTGGAATTTATACCACATTTATGACTTGCCTGAATTAAATGTGGATGAATAATTGGTTTCATGTCTGTAACACACATTTTAACATTAATGGAAGGTATGATAATGAACATTAATTATTGAATATGCCTTAAATATAATTAATAAAGGTAGCATGATACATGTCCATGTACACTAATGAAATAAAAGTCTTGAAGAAAATGACATGATCAAAAGGTTTCATGCAACTTTAACTTATTAAACTAATTAATATAAAGTCTTGAAACAAATGAAATCTTACAAGTCTTCATACTTAAAAATGATTGTCATGACTCATGCTCACCTTTTATTATTATCAGGGAATTATATGAGTACTCGTGAACCCCATTACAATTTATAGATACATCATTCTTTGGTGGAGATTCCCCAAGATCTAGATCCTTATATTATAATAGATTACTAGTATAAAACTATTAGATCCATTAATATTATTACATGATTCCTTATATAAACTCCTTGGATATGGTATTGAAATGTTGATTGCTTGGTTATGACCCATAGTTCCCTATATCTACATTTCCCAATTTTACTTTGGATGATCACCATGGATTCAACATGAGATATATTGTCGAATTCCTTGGAATATGATCCATGGATTACACTCTTACCCCATACCTGGATGGAGTTATTTGAGATTTGGAGACCCTTGAGGTCTAAATCACCTTGGTTATTAGCATGGGACTTCAAAATTAAATATCAATACCATTTTCCTTGTTATAAAATTGAACCATCACTATTATTAACATATTATATGTTATAAACTAGTAACAATATAATAATGAATTGGATTCATATTCATACACCCTCTAAGGGATGTAGAAGTTACTTGGGTATTTTGTCACATTGCACTAATTTAATTTATATTTGTACTCTTAAAAACTATTACAAGTCCATTACATGGGTCTAATGTTATAGAAACTTTTGGTGGTGGCCCGCTAAGATTTATATCACACCCTCTCCAGGCTCTGATTGGTACCTGGAGTAGATTACAAGGTTGTAGGTGTTGACAATGATAATCATAAGGGTTTAGAGAATTGATTGCTTATTTTTTAGTATAGATCGTGATAGTAGAGGACTGTATTGGAACATGATATTCTTGGGATAGTCTTTTATTTCCCTTATACATAGGTGTAACATGTTATGCCTACTATCTTGTATCCATGTATTTATGTTTTAACATGACATAAAATATCATTAGTTGATGAATGTAATTCATGTAGTTTCATTTACTGTTACTATTGTATCTATTTTTCAAATGTTCTTGATATTTATATAAATTTATTATGATATTTAACTCTTTTTACATTCATCCATTACCCTACACATTAGTAATGAAGGAATAGTGTCCCCACGGACACACCCTAGTCCATCTATTCTAGTCAGCAACCTCTATTATTCAATAAAATGAGCATGATTCCATATAGACC
Source organism: Viscum album (assembly GCA_963277665.1). Lineage (NCBI taxonomy): Eukaryota > Viridiplantae > Streptophyta > Magnoliopsida > Santalales > Viscaceae > Viscum > Viscum album. The sequence continues at coordinate 1,179,939,940 of OY728139.1, forward strand.
ACTGGTCTCAGGGCACCCATTGAGTGGAATTCTGGTTTGGGACGTCACAATGTAGTATCATAGGAGGTTCTATTATTTCATTAATAATAGGAGAAAATATATTGGTGATTGTGAATGCTTGAGACTAGTTCAAAAGTTGTTCTTGGGAGCTGAAAACCCATGTTCAGAGAAAAATCCAAGTTGCATAATTTATATTTGATGTTCCGATTTTTCTGATTACGGTTGATACTATTTCACTATTGGGATACTCACATGTTGTTTAGTGTTTTTGATTATTACTCTATTTTAGGAATTTAGTTCATCCTTAGAATGATGATATTAACTAAATGATCATTGTTACAGGCATCATTATAGGCCCCATAAATCTCATGCCATGCATATTTCAATTCCATATCGGTGCATTTTACTGATTTTCAATTCTTGATATGCCAGTGATTGTTAACTGATGTTGTGATACTTATCTTATTCTTTTTTTAAACTTGGTTTTGATTGAGTTATTGGTTGTCTCAATTCATGATGTGTATGTTCTATCATGGGTTGAGATGAATAAGTTACCAAGTCAATCTATTATGCTATAAATAAAAGGGTGTTGTTTCTACTGATAGGGTTATGGGCACTACTTCACCAAAAATGAATATGCATTATAATGTGAATCATGACATCTAAAATGAATTGGTTTCACATAAATTTCCCTCCATGTCATGTTTATGAGAGGTAAATGTGTGAAACTGGTAACTAAATGTACAATAGAAATTAAACTTATAATTGAGCACTTACCGAGACATTTCAGACTAAAAAGGTAGCTGGGGTAGTATACCTTGGGCAGTGAGCCTTATTTTATAAACATTTTCAAGTGATTCTATATAACTTCCTAAATATTTTTTTGAGGTGTGTAATTGGAATTTTTATACCTTTTCATCCACGATGTCTAAGTATCATACTCTAGGAGCATTGCAATGAACATGATCCATACATGGTAGGCCCTGGGCCGCCATTCTTACCTATAGGATTTCCACTTGTGGCAATGCCTTATATACCAGTTATGGGAAATGAATTTATGTTAATGATATTTTCATACATCTGGTGTAGTCCATGCATGGTGATATTTCTCTTACACCTACGATGGCTGATCTGACTTTTGAGTTCTAGGAACAGCATCCTCCTACTTTCTTAGGGGGCAGAAGAATACATTCTACAGATTCTTGTATAGAATCTATACTATCTATCTTTAGTATCATAATATTCCTCAAGATTTAAGATTCAAACTTTCCACATACATGATTTTGTATTCATCCAAGCACTGCATGGATGTGATTACCCAGAATGGTCATCATCAATGACTGTTGTGGGTTGATTTCAAAACTGTCTTCTATGGTTGTTTATTTTATCAGACAATTAGAGATGATACAGGAAGAGAGTTTTTTCATTTCAAGAAATTTACCATCTTAGTTATTAATTATTCAACACACATCACAAAGTTACATCCAAATGCACCGCTTTTATCTAGTGAATAGATATCACTTGCTAGATTTTTTGAGGATGGGCTCATGTATTCTATACATATGTAGGTGAATATCTTTCTCCTGCATACCTTTTCTTTAGTATTCAATCAGGAAACTGTTACAAAGAGTAACCTAAGTGAACAATATATTATTTGGAAAATAATAATAGTTCTTAGTTATGCCAGTATTTTTCTAGGTTGAAGGAAACGTTCTCTCAAGGTATCTCTTTAGGGTAGTGAAAATAAGAGTGCATGTTTTGATTGCTCTAATGTGTTTCATCAGTGTGGATGATGGGAACATTCGGAGCATCAATGTGATATAGTAACACTATAGTGTTGGTCTAAGGGCCTTATGGGGACTCCACAACATTTTTGTATGACCTCTTCCACTATCTGTGAGTGGAAAAGGATTCACACCAGCTCCACCTTCTAGAGAGTGTACTTTTACACCATGTCAGGCAGGGAGTTGAAATAGAACTGGTTGTTTTGAATGAGGAGGATGATGTGTATGTGTTTTCTTGAACCCTGGTCACTAACAGCTCGAATATAATAGTTAGTATCATGTTGGTCTATATTTTTCACAGGGATAGGGATCAGGATAGGGGAATGCACTATAGTAGATACCTGAGGATTAGGCTGTGGGACCATATATAGAACAAGGTACAATTATCTTATCCTATAAAATAGTATCTACTTTATTTAATATAGTTTATTTGAACACCTTTTCCTTTGTATCAATTATAGAAAGTCCTTAATGATTGATATTTTATTACTATTTATTTATTACCCAAGATAGGTTATTAGGGGTATGAACAGAGGCCATACACCGATGCAGGGACCGTCCCCTTGTGGTAGGTAGTTACCCTTTCATAGGGATCCTTTTTGTTCTCTAGATGATAAAATTTGATATCATTATTGGGATGGATTGGTTGGTTCACTATTGTGATTTTGTAGACTGCAATCATAAAAAGGTACCATTTACATAACCAGAGCGTAGTATTTATATTTATAAGGGTTATTTGGATGTCTAGGTTGGATGATAAGGACCATAACATTATTGTCGTGGTGGTGTGACCACCGAGATTGAAAATATCTTCATAGAGGATCTGGGTTTATGAAAAGTTGATTTCCCTCCAGTAGTGGATCATTTTAGGGATGTCATTCCATACAATTTTTTGGGATTAACTCTTGATAGAGAGGTACTGTTTACAGTTGAGCTTATTTCTACAAGTATCTCCAGTGTCCATTCCTCCATATTGTATGGAAATAATAGAGCTTCACGATCTCATGACGAAGTTAGAGGATTTAGAGTCCAAAGGCTTTATATGGCCTAGTACATCCTCTTAGGGATTGCTTATTATTTTTTCCATAAAGGAGGATGGAACCTAATGTCTATGCATGGATTATTGAACTTGTTACAAGATTATAGTATGTAAAAGATATCCAATTACTTAAATAATTGATCTCTTCAACCAGATCTAAGGATAAAATGTTTTATCCAAGATAGACATGAGATTGGGTTATCAATACGTATGAGTCAGACCATCAGACATGCCTCTCAAACCATTCTATAGAATGTATGGTCTGTATGAGTTCCTTCTTATGCCATTTTACCTTATGAATGATCTAATTGTTTTTATGTATCTAATTAATAGTCTGTTCTACCCCTATTAGGATTATTTTTTCGTGTTCTTTTTGGACGACATATTTGTGTATACTCACACTCGTAGAGAATATTCCAAACATGTTAGAATCTTTTGTATTACACTAAGAGAGTATCAAATTTATTCCATTCTTGATAAGTTCCACTTATAGATTGAAAATGTTCACTTATTGGGTCATGTTATCTCATAATCAGGTGTGTCTATTAACCCATAAAAGGATTGTGCTGTAGTTTCCTAGGAGCATACCCAAAATGTGTTTGATATACGATTTTTCTTGGGGATGGATATATATTATAGAAATTTCATAGTATAATTATCATGTAATTATTAACCTCATACTGGCTGTTCATAGAAGGGTTTCAAGTCCATATGGTAGGGAGCTTGTGAGAAATTCTTTCAAAAGCTGAAAAGTAGGCTTGTATCAGCACCTATTCTGACACCTTGGGAGATAGGTATAGGTTATACCATCTTCTTTGATACATCAAGAACATGATTAAGAGAAGTGATGATGTAAGAGGACATAGTCACAATGTACTGATATCCAATGTTGAGTCATCTTGATAGTAATTACGTGATTCACAACCTTGAGCTAGCAACATTTTTTAATGCAATACATTTATAGAGACTCTCTTTTGGGTGAGTGTTTTGTGGTGTACATGGACCACAAGAAACTCAAATATATCTTTTCCCGATATAACATTAACCTTATATAGTGAAGATAAGTCAAATATCTACAGTCCTTTTATTTTGAACATTCCTATACGACTCTAAAGGGCGATGTTGTTGTAGATGTGCTGAGTTAGAAAACTCAAAAACATACATTATGGGATGCCAATAATGAATAGATGTTATTGGACCACTTTTTGGAGCTGCATCCAATGTTTCATGATAGTAAAGAGCAGTCATACCTATCATCCTTGATAACTACCTCCTCCCTTATTTAGAAGGAGAGGGGTATAAATTTTTCAAATCTCAAATGTTTGGTTCTCTATGAGAGTATATCATGAGATAACCTGCCTCTAGATTGGTATGTGGATATAAACGATGTCCTATGTCTATGTAGAAATATCAATGTACTTTCAGAAATGATATAGATGTTTATGTGAGAGTATCATGCCTGTCATTGGGTATTTCATTTAGGAATCTCAAATATGTATTGGGATATGTGATACTAGTATTGGTGGCATGGGATGAAACATCAGATAATAGCCTTTATCATTGGGTGTTCCATCTATCAGCAGGTGAAGGTGGAGCACCAGAAACATAGAGGCTTCTTATAGCCAATTCCAATCCTATAATGTAAATGGGAAGATATTGATAGGTATTTTTAATCAAAATTACTAGGCTTTAGAGGGGTAGAAATTACATTTTGGTAGTAATTGAACAATAAATGAAATCATCACACATAATTATTATTCGAGAAACTTTATCAGTGGATGATAAGGGAAAACTATATGTCTATGAAATCATACAACTCCACAGGATCCTTCATACTATCATCTCATATTGGAATTATTTCACTTCATAGTTTGAGTAGGGTTTGAAAAACTCTATTGGAACTCTATTTCTTCTAAGGACATCCCTTCACCATCGTCCTATTGTACAATAATAAAAGATAATACAAGTTATAGAGGTTATGCATCGAGAATGTGTCGTTGATTTTAGTGGCTAATGGGAAAATTATATACCTATCACTGAGATAACCTATAATAAGATCTTTCAGTAAAAAAATTAATAGGGATCCATTTGAGGCATTATATGGTAGGCCATGTCATTCACCCCTATACTAGATAGAGGCAGGTGAGGATTCCCTACTATGTCCTTGTCTCATTTAATAGATTTCAAAGCAGGTTCACCTGACCAGAAAGTGTATGACTACTAATCATTCTAGAAATAAATCATATGCTGATAGCCATTAAAAAAATCTTTTGTTCGAGGTCAGATATCATGTTTTTCATAGGGTATAAACATTTCTTGGACATAAATTCTTACAAAAGTAGGGAAATATTTTTCCTTGTTACAAAGGTCCATTTGAGATTCTAGAGGGAGTCAGCCTAGTATCTTATTGGTTACTATTACTATAGAGGTACTATTCCATAAATGAATTATTCCACTTCTCACATGTTCTCTTGTATCATGATTATCCATCTCATACTTTTGATCCCAAGGAAGTCGAGATAGATGTTGACGATACCATTGATGTGTATCCTATACGCATCATTGACCAGAGCTTGAAGGCTTTATGGGGACAGTTTATCCCTATGGTATAGGTTCTATGGAAGAAAACATAGTGAAATATGAGACTTGGGATAGGGTTCTCTACATACATGCTTAGTGGAAATAATTCTGCCTAGAAAATGTTTCTACACCCATGGAAGGTTAAAGCAAGGGTGGGTTCTTTTAATGGGGGATGACTGTAAGAACCCAGTTTTTCACATAGGTATTGATTATTTAAAATTAAGACTAATTACATATATATATATTAGAACTTTTTTATTCCTTTTTAGTTGGTAAATATCCCATGGGTTTTTGGTGCTTTTTTGAGCTCAGAAAACATCTTTTCTAGGGAACTATCCATGTTACACGTTTGGTCCACTGTTCGCGCTTGGGTTTCCTAACTATGCAGATGGTGTTTTTTCAAATAGATCCACCTTGAAGAGTTCGCACACAATCAAGTGGCTTAATCATGCAAATTATCCTTCTATCCATGTAACAGTTCACATTTTGTTCACATCTTTTCAAAAAGCATAGACAAACCATGCACATGCAAATTTTCTAGGTCATTTTACATAATTTACTTTAATGATCTATTAAACCTCCTAATTCTTCCCTAAATTGTGATTATATATGATTCAACAACTTGTCTCTAATTTGGGATCTTCATAAAGGTTAAATTTATGGATTCGGTGATCTCATTCATTTGAGATATGTTTCTGATTTTTTTTACATGTGGGATGCACAACAGTAAGTAATCGAGTCTGGTTAAGCCTTTCTCTTTCCTTATTGCTCTTGATCTAGTTATGGGGGTATGAGAGTTTTTACCTATTTCATATATCTTATCTAATTTGAGTAAAATAAATAGAAAATACTAGAGGGGGATAGTCATAAAAGATTATGTTGGGTTTCCTATAACTCATCTCAATTGTTCATTTATTTTCAATTTTTTTTTGTGGCCCACTGATTTCATCGGCTAAAGTTGGTAGAATATTAATTCCATGATTATAATCATTAGAACTGCATGGTTATTCTCCTTCCAAATTTGTGATTAGTTTTTTGTGGTAACATCCAAAACTCCATCATTTCCATGTTGAATGTTATAACACAATTGTTTGTTTAGTGCTTTTACATGTTTGTATCTCCATTCGAGTGTTCCATAGATTGACCATTATAAGGGAAATATTTTCTATATTAAATAGATTGATTTATATTGTGAATTTAATAATGGAATGTACCATGATTGATCAGCACTTGATCCGGCTATGGTAATCTCTATGATTGGTAATTAAATGTGGGATTGAAATTGGAAATTTTACTAAGTGTATGACTTGACATGATTAAATGTGAATGAATAATAGGGTGAACGTTTGTAGAACCCCTTTCCAAATTAATGTAAAGGATCATAATTAACCTTAATTATTGAATAAGAAACAAATGTAATTAATAATGGATGTATTCTACATTCCCTTGACACACTAATTAAAGGAACAGATTGAACCAAATGACTTTATTAAAAGTTAGATTGCTACTTGAACTTATCAGACTAATGAAAGGAAATGCTTAAAACAGATGAATATTATATGACTTCATACTTAAACAGAAATGTCCTGACATGATATCGCTTTGGATTCTTATCGGTGAATTACATGATCACTCATGAACCCCATTTTCATTCAAGGATATGGCATGCTTATGTTGAGACCCACCAAAATTCCAATCCTTGACTATTATTGGATGTCTGAAATGACACCATTGGAACAAATAATAATATTATAGGATGCATTGGATACACTGATTGGATCCATCATTGACATTTAGTGTCCATGGATATAGCCCATAGGGCCTTGACTCTGCTTAGACTCATTTTACATTAGATGATCACCTTAGATTCGGTAGCCAACTTATTGATGAATTCCTTGGAATTTTATCCCTGGATTACAATATCTCAACATTCAAGGATATAATTATTACTATGTTGGGGACCCTTAAGGTCTATGTCACCTTTTTTATTACCTTGGGACTTCACTATTAAATGTCATTTATGGCTCCTTTTTATAACATGGAACCATTCCTTTTAAATAAATGTGATATGTTATAAATTGGTAACAATATAATAATGAATTGGTTACATGTTCAAACACTAACTAGGGGATGAAGTAAGTAGTTGGGTATTTATTTACATTGTTCTACATTATTTTATATATGAATTCCAACACAATGTAACATTTTAATTAAATGTTCTAGATGTTATATACACCATTTATAGTGTCCCATTGAGATTTTTCACACTCACTATCCCGGAGCCTTTTCATAACTAGTGTAGATTACATGGTTTCAAGAGATGGAAATGGGAAGCATACGACTTAGAACACTTGATTACTTGTTGTTCAGTATCAATCATGATAGTAGATGACAGATTCGGAACTCTAGATGATTTTGATAGTCTATTATTTCCTTTAATCTTTTGTGGAACCTACCATACATGTTGTCTTGCATCCATGTTTTCAATTTTTCTTATGGCATGAGATTACATCTGTTTTTGAATTCTATTCCATTTTTTTAGTTATTGTTACTAGTGTCTCTTATTTTCCCCTGGTCCATTTTTTTAGTTACATTTCTTCCACTATTTACCTTTATTTACATCCACTTGTTGTGAAACACTTTGGTAATGAGGGAATAGTCTCCACAAGGACACACCCTAAGCCCACATTGCTGGTTAGAAGCCTCTGGTGATTGGGGAGATGTGCTTGAGTCCATGTGGCCAACTAGACTAGGGGCACTAATTCAGTGGAATCCGAGTCTAGGAATTCACAAACACTATATTGGAAATCATGTAAAATGAAGAGACATTCATCATAGAAAATGATTAAATAGAATAGTCTTTTTTATATTACAATGAGACATTAAAATTGTCTAAATTTGATTTATAATGGTTTGTTTTTCAAGGAGTGGGATTTTTAAAGCATTTGCTGATGTGATCAATTAATTGGAGACTACACATAGTACCATAATGAATTTTTAATTAACTCTACTAGAGGATAAACCATAAAGATTTAATTTTATCCACAATTATCTACTTAATTAATATCTAATACATTATGATTATATTCTGAATAGATAGAGTCAATTTGAAGGTAGGCTGAATGTTTTCAAGGATGATAAAAATTTCCGTAATATGATGTTTTAGGAAATTGAGGAAAAATTTTAAAAACGTGATGGATAAAAAAATTCAGTACATCTCATGAATAATGTGTGGATATGATACAATCACTAGAAGTCCAATAGAACTCTCTATATCTAAAATTTCTTGAGATATATTTAATGATTAGAAATCTGGACAAAACAAACAAGAAGCTTCAAAAAATTTGGAGATCAAAAAAGATTTCATGATTAATTTTTAAAAGGTTCATAGTTCTTATTAGATTAATTCCTATTCAAATAAGATATATAAATTATCTTGAGATATATATTCTACTAGAATATTATAATAGGTAACCCATTTTCTGATAGATTTTGTATGTAATAATACTTTTTCAGAGTCTATTATAGATTAAACAAATTGCTCAATTATTTGTGAATATGACTGATGATAAACCCCTCATATAATCAAATCAAATGTGAATATGTATATAAATTATTTTATCCTATTATATTATCAAGATAAAAATTTTATTACACAAAATTTTCAATATTTAAATTCTAAATAAAATGTTACATATAAGAAGAAACCAATATTACATGATTACTATTGGTCCTTAAAATATAGGAATTGGGGTATTGATTTTTGTTATAAGTTTTCATTGTTTGAAAACTAAATAAGGCCTATATTATGATGTATTATATCTTATATGATGATAGATCCTTCAAGACATAGGTAGAATTCATAAATGGAGCATACTCTATTTATCAAGAGAAAGTTTGGGTGTCATGAAGGATTATATGATGATTGAAATAGAATTGGTCACAATTATATTGAGTTTTGGTATATACCAATCATTAAATACTTATATTTATGTAGTAATAAAACACGAAATGAAACTTATAAGATAAGAACAAGATAAGAAAAATTCATCCTTAAGGAAAAAACAGAACAAGGTAGTGAATAAAATTTTGATCAAGCTATATCCAATAAGAATGATAAAGTTGATTTCACACCAAATACATAGATAGTATACTATAAAATAATATTATATTACATGTACTTTTGAAAATTTTCCATGAACACCTTTTTTAGTGGAATACATGTAAAGAAAATAAATAAATATATAAAAAAATAAAAGTGATTATTTTGTTCCTGACATTCAACATGATAGATATTAATTTCATGAGAGGTTTTATAAAATTGATATCACTATGAATATTGGAGATTTATATGGATGGTGACTTAAATCTCATTCTATTATAGAAAAATGAATAATATGGTTTGCTGGAAAAAAGAACTTCTCAACAATAAAGGGAAGACGATAGTGGATTCTTGTGCTAAAAATGAAAATGTGAGAAACGATTGTACGTAGAAGAGGATATTATGAAAATGAAAAAACAATAATGATATATCATATATCCATAGTATTTTTAATTGGAAATAATGATTTATATGGAATGTAATAATGAATCAGAACATATCTTTAATTTGTATAATATTATTCCATATGAGATTAATGATAATGAAATAATGAAAACCATACTAACTCTATATTTTTAAATATGTAATGTCTAAAAATGAGAAATCGTGAAGTGTTGTCTTATACATGGAGTTGAATTTAATGTGTTTCTATGGTTTATAAAGAAGTCATAGCCCCAATTGTCTAACTTAATAGCATATGAACATTTTCTTTTTTTTATAGTTTCTTAACATGTAATTTAATATAAGTCATATTTTAGTTGAATATTATTTTAAATTAATGATGAGAAAAAAAATATACATGATCAAGGGAGATATCCATCATAGGTATCATTATTTTAATTGGTGAAATGTTACCTCAAGAAATTAATTTAAATAATTTTAAAAAAATTATTTATCTTCATTATTGATAAAATCCATCAATTTTAAAAAACTGGGTGATGATTAACCTTTTAGGGGGACTGAATCTAAATAAAAAAGATTTGAATATCTCAATTTCAGTCATAAGAACATTTGATAGTCTGGTAATGTAAATATATTTTGATATCAATTGTTTATTTTTTGGAAATAATTCATGTCATTTAAGATGTATGTTAACTTATATTTATGTTGAACATAAAATGTAAAATCAAAACAGAGTAAAAAATTATATAAACAAAAAAAGACAAATGGATTTAAAAAGACTTATAATATATTATACATTATTGTGTTTAAACTATTGGTTAATAAGAATGATAATGTTATTTGAAACTAATTTTATTTATCCCTTAAAGAAATCATTAATGTTGGTATCCCATTCTGAGAAATTTATTGATAGTTTTGTTTTCTCAATGAATAGAACTAATTTTTTAAACCAGTTTAGCCTATGAATACATATAGATGATTAATTAAAAAATTATTCATTTCACTAAAGTATTGATATCCTTCTCTTAAGAAGATTAACATGAATTTATCCTTAGATTAATCTCATATAAAATTAGGATATTTAATGATATAATTTAAAAATATAGTAGTTACAAAATGACAAAAGTTGAATTTCAATATTCATAATCCATTTTATTAATGGTAAATAGTTGAGAAAATAAAACAAGTAATTTAATTTGGAATGGGATATTTCTATATAATCAAAAGGTAGAGATTGAATAACCCAATTAGAATTATATTCCTATTGTGATTTATTTATTGTAAATGTGTTTTTGTGATGTAATTTGGATGTGACAGTTATATATGTATGAATTTTATTCCACAAAATTATTCTTGAGAATTATTCATTTGTTTGATATTATTTTATCACTTAAATATGAGTTTTATTATATGAATTATCAATTTAAAATGTAATTATTGAAAGTCCATTAATATTTTCCAATGTTTGTTCCCATTCAATTCAGAGAATGATCATTATTTAAAAAATATTAAAAGGCCTTTTGGTGATATTTTTTTATTAATAATCATTAGAGATTTGGAATTATTGATGTGGATAGTATTTAAAGACGATTTTATTTTGAATTTATATTATTAAATAACATGGTTAATGATGTTTTTGAATTTAAAATATTCAATTGCAATGAGAAAAAAGTAGATTAGATTTATATGTTTATAATTTGAGTAGATGTTTGTACAGTAGATTTTTTGAGATGGGATTTATATTTTATCAATTACATATATTTTGGGAAGTATATATGTTGGAACTTTACTAAAAACTATAATATCCTCAAAAGAATAGGATGTTACTCAATCCCATATGTTTGGTATGTGGCCTCAACCTTGGAAGAGAAATATCTCACTAATATTTCTAATGGTGGATGATAATAGGTACTGAGAGATTCTTCATAAGAAGGTGTGGTGGGTGTGCATAGCACCCGCAGGATGTTCATGGTGGTATTTAGGGGGTATAAAAGTGTCCTATCCCTATTTACATATGTTATGTTTTACAAGGTGTTGACTGTGATGATTGGTAAATGTGTTAGAATAATGTATTGTGTTTTTAAGATGTGAAAGGATGAACCAATAATCATTGTGGGACATATCAATGCAGTGATTGTTCATCAATATAAAAAAGATTCATAAATGACCTATATGACTTGATATGTTTTATCTAGGCTATTAGATCAACTCCAAGGATCATTTTAAAACATTAGTCATAAAGGAAATTATTTATAATTGTAACATAAATTCAACAACCACAAGAAATCAATCAATTTGAGTTTTTTATTAACATTAGATCTATGTTTACATGCACCTTTGAATTTATTTATGAGAACTCACTTTTATGATGAAATAAAGTAATACAGGTGTGTGTACATGTGAGTTCATAGAATGAGATTTATTTTGTGAGGAATGAATTTCTGAAGACACATATGATGTGAGTCAATGTTGAAGATGTTTAAGGCAATGTTATTTGGGTTTTATGGTAGTAGAGTGGGTTAGTGTGGTTTTTATTTAAAAAAATTAACCTCTTCTATTTTCTGAATAAGCATAATTGAAAATGGGACCATCAAGATTGAAAGATATGTCGTCAGAGAGAAATTTCTAGTGAATTCTATATTGTTATGTAAATAAAGAGATATTTACTATTTTATTTATATAATTATGAAAAATATAGTATATCATGGTCTATATGATGTTTCACTCCCTATTCTTGAGGTTTTTCACATATAATGTGTTATATAAATAAGAAGTAAATTTTATATAAAGTTCCCATTATTAAAGAAAAAAAGGATATATCCACTAATCTACACTCACACGGAGAATAAAGAAGAATTTGGGATGTTTTTAATATATTATTTTATGAAATGAATTTATCTGAACATTGAAATTGAATAAAATTAAGAATAAACTTGTGATGCATTGTACATGAACTAGTCACGATACTTGAGGGAGTGTTTTTATATACAGTTACAAATATAAAGATAGATACATCATATAACAAAACATACATAGTGATATTTTAGAATATAATGCATGTGAGGATATAAAATCATTATGGAAGTATGATAGTATCGCGTTCATTAGGCTTCATGATAAATAAGTGAATGGGTTGTACCTTCTTGGGTTATGTGATGTATGGTGTAAGAGAAAGAAATATTATGAATATACATTTTCCCAAAAGTCAAATATTATAGTGAATTTGATTCAAAAGGATTTTAGCATATTAAATGAGATTAATTAGTGAGTTGTAAATTTTTTATTTCACAATGAAGGCATAAAAAAAATGTTTAGAATTAATTGAAATAAAGGTTTTAATGTAATTTTTTTTACAAAGAATAATGTGTGTTTCACACACTAATGTTTTTTAAAGAAGAATATTCAGTTTTAAAAATACCATGATTATGAGAACAAGATACAGAAATTATTATTTTCAAGAAAATATAATCATATGAATCCATATATAATGAAACTTTTAAAATATTATTAGTGTATTTTTTAACTGAAGTGTTATATTTTAATAAAGTGAAGAGGAAAACCTACATTATCCTTAAGATGTTTTATTTCTTATTTCAAATATTACAATGATCTAATGTGAATGTTAAATCATAGATTCTTTTATAAGATTTTTGGTGTCCAAACTGTATAGAATCATTGAAAACATAGAGGCCTGATCAGATTGGAAATTTATACCTTTTCAACAATAATTTCTTTTAAGGAACATCATAGTGATGGTATGGGATTGATCCCACAAGGAAATGATGGGAAAGATGGTAACCTAGTTATCCATACCAGATAGATGGATTCATAAAGTGATTATTTGAGATTGGGTTTCCAAAAAAATGAGGATTTATTTCTTTCAAATATTATTGAAGTGATTAAGGTTAATTTCAGGTCTATAGAAAAGTGTATTCCCAAATATATCTTCTGATGGTTCTATTTCTTCATCTAAAAATGTGGAATCACTAATTGTTTATGGTCAAACCAATTTTACCTACAATTATTGGATTCAAATCTTTGGTCTAGATCCAATAACAAACCTAGGTACATGAAGCTATCTCCAAGGGCATAAAGTGATATAGGCTATTAGTCTAACCAAGAAAACTCTTATAAGAACAGGGCCCTTACATAGAAATTTCCTAGGATAGATTATTTCTTAATAACAACATTAATGAGTGTTATTATTCTTAATACATAAAAAATAATTAATTTTTTTATTGAAGGACACATTAGGTTAAGGATACTTATGATCTCAATCCCAACCCCTATGTTGATTATCCACACAAGGTAACAACTATATTAAATGAGATAGGAAATTATAAAAAAATTACCAAAAATATAAAGTAGTTTTAGATGTATGAAATTCATAATTAATAAAAAAATCAATGTACTTACCCTGAATTAATGAACATATTAACATGCAATAATTGACATTGAAATTGGTAATTAGAATTGAACCTACAAATAGTTTAGTGTTCCAAAAAATCATAATTAATTTGGAAGGATGTACAACAGTAATGTAAGACATAATATTTTTGGGATTATCACACCATTCATTTTCATTTTGCCTCTATAAAGGTTACATCAATTCCATAGGGGACACCACATGGACTCGCTCAGTGGTTGGATGGTTGTACCTTGCCATGAGAGAGACTTAAACCTCTATGAGTGATATTAAGGATGAAATTAGAGGATGTATGACTTTTTCATCACACCATATCAGGATTCATAATTTGAAAATCATTCAAGGGTCGCCTTGGATGAAATTTTATTAAATTTTACTGATTTTTATCCATCATGATCTATTATTTAATCACTTAACGATCGACTTGACAAGATCAAGATGAAATAACGTAGAGTTAAGTAAAAGACCCTTTAATTAAATTATAAAAATGTGTGACTGGATATACTAGGAAATGTCCACTAATCCAAATAACATGCTTTAGGATGGTCCCCCATTGATTGTTAATTTTTTATAATCCATTCACTATATCCCTTACATATAAATATTACCTTGGTTCAAACACATTCATCATAGGCCGAAGTTGGTAGAATTGGATAGGTATCCCAAAAAATCAATTATAACATATCTTAGGTATTTAATACCATGAATTCATTACTATTGGCACCCTAGTTATTTTATAAGCACACATTGGATTGATCTAGAAACTGTTGGTGGTGGCCTACTAACCATATCTCACACACTACTTGGGCCTATTTTTGTACTGAAGAAGAAATCATGCTTTTAGGTGTTAAAAAATGGTATTATCTATATCTATATAATTTATTCTGACGTTTATGAAGGATTATGTGAGTAGAGGTTGAATCCTATATTTTTTATGATTGTGGTAAATAATTATTGTTCTTTTGTTTGGTTTTTTTTGAATGTGGTATATGAATACTCCAATTTATCCCAATTATTTAATTTTTATATTGATAAAATTACATCATGATCATCAATATTTCTATCTATTAATTATTCATATTAATACTTTTACAATTTTTTCCTAATTTATTATTAATTTGTTGGTGTTTATTTATCATTGTTGCTTCTACTAAAGTGAGTTACTAGTCATAATTCTATAGTTTCTATTTTTGATATTTATTATACATTGTATAACCTATGATTTAGTATGATGTATGTGGGAATAATCTTCCCATATGAAAACCATATCTACTTGTTCTTAGTCTGAAGCCTTTGGCTTACGAGGAGGTGCACTTCAGGTAATGTGGTTAACCATCTCTGGTAACTGCTAAGTGGAATCTATGGTGGGATAGTTCATATAAATTCAACCATATACATAGCATTTATAATATATTTATAGTGGTCAATTAAAGAAATAATTTAATTATATTCCATGTTTATAAGAATTATAATATACAAGATATACTAATGAATTAACTATTATAATATGAAAACTTGGATTTTGTAATGAATGTTTTAGTTAGATTTGTTGACTATTAGTATTAGTGAATTCTTGATAATTTTTTGTATATATGGAAAAAGTAAAACATGAAATGTTTTCCAAAGGGATTATTTTTATATAGGGTGAGGCATTTATTGATAGTCCATTTATTATTAAGTTATGGTGATTTAATTTTAAAATAAGATATGATATCTTAAATAATACCATAATGAAAAACACATCATGAATCTCAAATAAAAGATCAACATAGAATATTAACGGTTATGATTTTTTTTATCATGAGTAGTGTCTCGTATATATATATATGTATGTTCATTTCTTATGTAATTATTAATAATTATAATTATTAATATATTATATAAACTATACAATATGAAATTTAATAAATATATCATTTTTATTTTATATTTTCATACAAGTTTGAAATATTTATATAGGGTAAAGGGAGTAATTTTTTATATTATTTCACATTATCTCATTCTAGTGACTTCCACTCATTTATTATGGTAATTAGTTTCCTATTTCTACCATATTCAGTGATTTTTCCCTACAATTTTCAATCATTAATTAGTTTATTGATCAATGGATTGTGGTATTTGTTTTTTTGCTCTATTTTTAGGTGTGTGGTTTTGTTCACTAAATTTGAATATCAATGATTATTTATGGATTTTTTTCATATAATTGAGTTAAAACAGCTTCTTAATGAATTTGGTGATAGGTGGATTTTAAATTCCTTCATCCATTCCAAAATCAATAAATCATGTAGTTTTTACCTATAGTTGATAGGAATGTCTTGTATTATATGATAGATTGTTATTTATAATTTTACATTTTATCCATTGTTTGTTTTTTTATATTTTTTTACAAAATGTTTCAAATATGGATGGATGATTTTCATATCAATTGTTGGTGTTTAGTAGAATTTATATTATGGGATCATTATTTTTATTTTAGGTAGATTATTTTTTTATAATATATTCAAAAAATTAGAGATATTTCATTTTATTATTTTACTCATTTAGTTTTTATTCTAAAAATAAGTGTTTTTAAACAAAATATCCTTTCACAATGTAGTTCTTTCTATATTTTTTCATTTTATTATTTAATGTTCAATTATCCAACCATTGAAATCAATTTTTAATATTTTTATCTTCTAGTTTTAATATTTAATAAAACCAGTTTGGAGTACATTTTAGAATTTATTAATCTTAAAAATTATTTATAGAGGTTTTTTATACTCAGTTTCATGGGATCATTTTTATATTTCTTTTATAGTAAGCTTAAATGGGTGAGTTAGGGGGTATATTTATTTGAATTAAAAGAGAAGATGCCAGATAGTCTAGAAAAAAGTATTCTTTATTCTATACAGTTGATAATACATATGTTCATTAAATGGTATCCCAACTATATATATAAATATTTTATAGATGGTTTCAATTATTTTATTGTGGTTCATATCGATGTTTTTTCTCTAGTATTGTGATTATATTCATAATGTTCTAAAAAATTATTTCAATAGTTATTCATAAATAGAGGGATTTTTTTTGATATAATATGATCCATTAAGAATAATTTACATGGAATAAATATGTGATCAATGTTTTTTAGTCCCATAAAATTGTTAGGAAACTATAGACATGATAATGATGACTAAGAGGTGATTACTAATTTTGATTGAAGTATAATTGTAAGAGTTTTAATAGTTGATTTAGAGTTCCATTATAGTTTTTTCAATTAAAATTTAATTTTTTATGTGAATAAATGGATATTAATTCAAAACAAGACTCTCCTAATGATTTTAAATCATGGTTGTGGAATAATATTCAAAACATTGGCAGACTATAAATTAACAATGAGGCATTATACCCCCAACACTTACCTTAGATAAGGGGTGATGGTACAAAAATAGACATAAGGACCTATGGTGACTATATTCTAGGATTTTTTTATGTGATAGCCTCCTTGATTACATTTTAATTTTATTAATTATACTCAATATTTTTTTATGTTAGTGTTTTAGCTTCAGGTGATTAATAAGAAATTTCGTAGGATTATATACTATACCAAATAATTGGGTTCATTTTCCATATATTATATTTACACATCATGGATGAATTACTATTGTCAACTAATATTGGAATAATTGATGGTTTCGAGGACGGGAAATTCTAATTGTTTATATAAAGACTCATGTTAGTTATTTTATTATAGCAGCATTAGATCAGGATGGTTGTGATATCACAGTTTTGTTTTCTATGTTTTCATAAGTGTTCATAAAAGTGACATAGAATTATTTTTAAAACCATGCAAGTGGTATAATAGTTATTTTCATTAGTACTTTTTATTGTTTGGGTTTTTCATAGAAGTGTAGGTTTTATTTTACTGTTTCTTACTTGTCAATAATTAAAAGTATTATATTATCATGATTATTTTAATCAAGGTTATTTATTTTATTCATTTCTTAGCATGGATATTAAAAAGTTGTTTTTTTATTACTTAGGGTGATGCGGCACTCACATGTATGGTTATACCATCAATGATGGTTTGCGACATATAATATATTTGGTTAATTCTTTCTTGATACTCTTTATATTTTAATAGACATATCTGGGTTCTCAAAAGGATAGGTTTATGTCATAACTCAATAAATATGACACTTAATAAGTGTAATATAATTATTAATAAAGGATATTAAATTATTTTATGCTATATTTAGGATGTTTTTTGGATTATATGGGATAATTTAGTCTCTAGAATCCCTATTCTCCCCTCCCAAACACTATCATATTCCTCCATCTAAAATCATAAAATTTGGTTGTAATAAAAAAAATTTAGAAAAAATTTGATCATTATGTCCCAATAATTGGTTGTTACTATAAAAATCATTACAATTTTTTTTAAATCCTAATTTTCTTTGAAAATAACACATTAAATTATTTGTAAATTTTAAAAAAAATTAATTTTTACAAAATTCATTATATTTATCTCTATAGTATGAAATTATAGAAGGGGTAGCCTCTC
The DNA here is from genome assembly GCA_963277665.1 of Viscum album. NCBI lineage: Eukaryota > Viridiplantae > Streptophyta > Magnoliopsida > Santalales > Viscaceae > Viscum > Viscum album. Next base: position 1,179,958,816 of record OY728139.1, read on the forward strand.
TATAACCATTAAGAAATAATTCCCCCACCTCTTTTAATTATGTCAAATGATACATTATTAGTATTTTGGACGATCCAGATTATAAAGGGATCCACTAGACCTAATGACATTTCCCATACTGTATACATTACTATGATCTTTCACACAATGTGGGATTTAAATTTTGATAATTTGTCCCATTAATTATTGATATGAAGAATTTTTTAATCACTAAAATCAGTTTCATTATTATGATTTGGAATTTGGGACAAGTGGTTATAATATTGGTATTATTGTGACTATCTAATAATGTAAAAAAATAATAAATTAACAGTATTTTATAGATTTTTCTAGCACTATAAGACTCACCCTCACTAGGGATGACAGATAAAAAATAACATGTCTTATTAGATGAATTTTAATGAAACAAGTAATTAAACCACAATAAACCTTCATAAAAAATGCATAATGTCTCTAAAAATATCTTCCTCAGAATCAATACAGGGTTGATGGTAAAATTTTAACAAAATCACAGTTAAACACCCCAATAATTGACATATATATATATATATCTTTTTGTGTGTGTGTGTGTGTGTCTATCTGTGCGTGTTTATGTATGTATGTATGTAAGTTTTTTTGGGTATTAGTTTTTTATTCATACATTGAATAAAAATATATACATTGGGGTGTGGTTCCTCTATTAGATATCACCCCATTATTTGTTCTCATTTCTTTCATGTGTATGTAAACATTATGGTATTCCATTATTAGAGGCCTCTCTAGGATAAAGTGGGAAGTATTTATCTGCATTATCCTCCAGTAGAATTACATTAAAGAAATAATTTTAATCCTCATTGAGGACTGGACCCATGATCATGGGAAGGTTTTTTTATTATATAATGGTAATTTCAACAGCTACACAATAAGGGGATTTAGAAAGTGTGTCCAAACTAATTATCAACATAGAATATCACATTCCCTTAACCAATGATCCACTATGATTACCTAAAGAGTTTAATAATATGATATAAAATATTTCATTAATTTCATGATGCCACTGAGATCGTATGTTCAATCATGTTTTACACATCACATATCTAGCCTAGAATGGTTTTACTATAGCACTATAACCTCAATTAATTATTATTAAAGACAGATTGAATAATATATTTTTTATTTCATCGACTCCTCATGCCAATGGATCCTTTATCAATAGTTTTATATAATAACTTATAGATCAATCGATGATGAATATTATCCATGTAAGAATCCCTAATGAATGAATTAATTTTTCATTCAATACTCTATATTACACCTTTCAGAACTCGAATAATCACAAGGATTTACATGGTAATTAATTAAAGGATGTTATCCACAGGTGTTATTCAATATCAAAAAGTGAATACATGGTTGTTCCACTTAGTAATAAAACATACGATTCCTGTTAATCATGACATCAAAATGATGAAACATAATTATACCACAAGATAGTGGGTCCCCTAGGTACTCTATAGGGAGTAATATCATTACGAAACCAATTATATCTTCATTCTGTTCAGAATACCTACATAAACAATTACTAAATATATAAGCATTGCTTTTAAAAATAATGTCAATTTTATAATAGTTCATGAAATAATGGTCCAAATTTCCATTGAACCCCATGATTTACATAAACCTACTAATAATAGGGATGTTTATTTTATATTAAAAAATTTGATTATTAATTCTTTATAAATATATAAATTACTTTCAAAAAAATAGGCATGAGATAATCACCAGATGAAAAATTATACCCAATGATTATTGTAGAAACGAAATCAATGAGGGACAAATATGATCACCTTGGTGGTGGCCCCTATATTCCCATAAAAATCTAAATCCCCTTAAAAAATAAATAACGATAATGGAATGAAATAACAATGTAAAAAGCTTACCAAACCACTCAATGAACCCATATTATCATAATTATTTTATAATGAAGCTCTATTATGCAATGTCCTATGATTTTTACATGAATTTATTTAATCATATTAGAATGGATAACACTACAGTTATGTTCATGTGACATGTCATATTCTGGCCTTATGCCTCAAGGAATTATATTATTCTAGGTATGAAATTTATTATTCTCTATAATAAATGATGTTATTTTCGCGAATAATATACCATTATTAATAATATCAATGTTCATATTAGAATGGTTTCCAATAATAATTTTGTGAATTTAATTTAAGTATTCAGACAACATACCCATCTTAATTTGGAAAAGTCTTATTAAGAACATGGATCCTGTTATGGAACATTCTTTAAAAAAATTATATATTAAAAATGAGAGATTTTTTATGCTACCTTATGATGAATTAAGCTTATTAAATCCAAAGAAAAGTCATTTTATTCATCTTGGGAACATGAAACTTTATTGAAAATACATAATGAACATTATATTTTCTATTAATTTTCTTTTCTAATGTATAGTGTAAAAAAACATCCTAGGATACACTGTAATATTACTTGAGAGGGAAAATCATTAAGCATGAGGTGTCTTTTTGATCCCCATGTGGTTGAAACTACTTCTAGTGTATCTAATATAATGAATATTGAATTATTTTTCACATTGATTAATAAAAAGTTAATAAAACAACCCCATCCACTATATGAAATTCAAATATCTCCCTTCCATATGTTGGTGAATCATGAAAAAATAATAAAAACAATTAAATATAATAAAAAATGCCATGATAACTTATAAAATGGATAAAAATATTACAAAATTAATAGTAATCTATAAACAAAATGTGAACCCATAATAAAACTATGAGTAATCAAAAACCAAAAAAATATATTAAAAAATGTGTAAATGTGCCAGGAAGCAGATATAGTCAGGTATATAAGAAGTCTAAAAAACGACTAAAGTACTAAAATGGATAACACCCCACTACCCATATCTATTTGATAAGAAATGATATATCATCAGTAAACCTCTTTCAAATTCACAATCAATGAAAATAAAAACATGATACAACATTAAGGACACAACCATTTCCTTATATTAAAAAAAGATCTATATAAGCCTATATCATTCCTATAAGGTTCCAATATGATAATATCTATAGAAACACACTATGTTTCCTAGGAATTTTTTTTTGGTAAACCTTGTTTCCCTAAATTGTACTAAATTTATGAAAATAAATTGTTTTTTCATTTATAAAAACAAGTATAAAGCATTAGTATATATATACCAACAAATGTAAAGAAATTATATAATGGTGGGTTCATTTGATAAAATATTAGTATAAGAAAAGATAATTTGTGATATAAATCCAAAGAAAACATCATTTGTTGAGTCAATAATTTTTCTTTATGAATTTTACATTATTCTATGTTTTGAAAATCACAAACACTCTATCCTATGTCAAATTTAATTTCCCCTATGATTGATCTTAACACGTAAAATTTTTCTTTCCCAAGAAATTTTTTCCCTTACCATGTTTTCATTGTTCATATAATAATTCCTCTAAACCTTACTCATTTTATTTCTATGTGTAAAATTTTGTTTTGTATCTAAAACCTCAGAATCTTATAAATACTTAGATATAGAGAATTCTGTTCTTAGGATACGAATTTAGGTTCTGAATATATATGAATTCAGAATTCTAATTCTCTAAATTCAGACTCTGAATTCTTATTCAGACTCCGAATTCTCTGAATTCAGTCTCATAATTCTTTTGAATTTAGACTCCAAATACTTATGAATTTAGACTCTGAATTCTTATTCAGACTTCAAATTCTTCTGAATTCAAACTCCAAATACTTAAGAATTCTAACACCAAATTCTTATTCAGATTCTGAATTTTTATGAATTCACACTCCAAATCCTTATGAATTCAGATTCTGAATTCTTATGAATTTAGACTTTGGATTCTTATGAATTCAGGCTCCGAATTCTCTAAATTCAGACTCCAAATTCTTCAGAATTTAAAGGCCAAATTTCCTTGAAATTCAGACTTCATGAATTCTATAGAATTATGGTTCCAAATTATTTGAAAGATATAATCTGAATATTCTCATATTATTAACACCAAAAGTTTTATTGGTTAGACTATGAAATCATATTTTTCCTTATACTCGGAAAAATGAATTTGGTTAAGAAACCATATTTTTACTTACATTATTATGAAACGATATCATACAATCAGTTTCTAACTATCCATTGTTTGAGTGACATTTGAACAGGTCCCTCCGAAATTTAAGGAAAAATATTATTGTTGGGAGAGGGAACTGACCATTGAAGTTGTCCCAAAAAATAGGATATCATTTGAACGAGCTCAACACTATTCTACAACTCTTGAGATTACATGCTACTAATGTGATTTCTAGAGAGAGACTCTAATTCTTTGTGCGTACTGAACATCTTGTTCCGAATTTCTTCATGCGACTCATAATGTTACTGAGTACATTCTGGGCTTCCATGGATAGGAATATAGTGGTTCTGACTACCTTGAAGTTCAAGGGATTTTAGGGATAGCAAGACAAACTCTGATATTCGTATCAAGCGCTTACCATGGTGTGGTTAAGACATACTTTCTTGAAATTATAAATCAATGAACCTTTATCCAAGGTTGTTGGATACCATACTCTATGTGTTAAAATATTTATTTATTGTTAATTGTAATGTTTCATCTTTGTTTTCCACTGAATTTTGATTGTTATGGAAAGTAAAACTATCTTATGATTTCTTATACATGTAATGTTATTAGTAAGATTCTATATGATTCAAGATATAATCTTTATCTTTGCAAACTTTTCTTATGTTTTATTTCCAGAACCATATTTTTGGAATCAAGAAATCATGTAGAACTAAGAGATATTGTGAATTTACCTTGTTAAACTTTGTTAAACATTACAATCTTTGAAAGTTTCAAAGGAATTTTTTTAAAGAATATAATTCACCCCCTTTCTAATATTGAACATCTACATCCATATTTTGATCCTACTTCATCTTTAATCATAATATGAACATAGGTATAGAGTCTTAGTATCCTTGTACTAATCAATACATATAAATAATTTAAACATCAATTTTATATCCATGATTAAACCCGTATCGCTAAAAAAATAAAAATTAAAACTTATATTTAATTACAATTAGCTAGAATAGAATATAAAAATAATGGTAAGGACTATCTAGATAATGTTTCCTCAGAAACTACATTTTGAAAGGCATGGAGTGTTTCCATATAAACTACCTTAGTTCTCTTACTAGGGACCCTTATATTACCAATGATATTACTAATATTTATAGTTTATAAATTTTTAAAATTTTATCCAACCCTTGCACACAATATAAACTATTTCATTATTAATATCAATTATATTTTTAAAAATATTGAACCATTAATATTTTTCTTTTGAATTATTTATCAACATCAAGGGATGAATCATGTGATAGACTCTATGAAATAAATTTATCATCATTTTTATAATAAATACATTTCTCAAAATATAAATGAAATTTGTAATAATATATGTCATTTATATTGATAAAATTGAATCCAATAAATTCATTGAAAAAAATATGTCTGTAATTTTTAAAAGCACACTAATGAAAAACATATACAATTGAATGTTTATAAATGCTAATAAATCCCCACTATATGTAAATTTAATACAAGTTAAAAAAAATCAAAACTATTTGATCATAAATAATATTTTGAGAATTTTTTACAATTAATATAATAAATCTAAAAATAATCAAGAACCTTTGTTTCTTTAAACAAAAACATAACTTATAGATTCATATCTTAAATTATTTGATCAGTTAATCAGCATTTTTACCCCCAAATATGAATATTGTGGATCCCTCAATCATGCTAGGAATCCCAAAAAGTACCCTCAAAACATGAAAGTCATTCCCCATGGAACTTTATGACATCATTTTCATAATAATGTACAAAAAATTGTTTTTAATGAAGAATGAAATGATTGAAAAGAGGAAAATGTATTAATTTATTAAATTCAACTCCAAAAATTATGTATCCATAATGGAGAGGAATGTACATAGAAGAATATAAAGGGACAATTTAAAGAGATAACATGTAATGAGCCCCTATAAATGGGAAAATAAATATTTCTCACTCTATTTATGATATATTTTTTAATTTATAACATAAAAAATCTATTAGTAATTTTGATTTTTTACGCATTTGATTTATTTTTCTATTTTCAAATTTATAATTCAGAAAGAGATATTGTGGATTCATAGTTTTATAATTTGAAAAAGGTATATTTAAACCTAAAAAATAATTATATCTGATGGTAACATTAATAATTACATGTGTAGTGGGATAAGTTCCAAACACATGTAAAATTCATCAAATAGAAAATTGAGTCAATGTGTTCTATAAGGAACTAGGGATAACAATTATCAATTAATGTTCACCCATTATTATGGAATGGTAATAGAACTATTAAAATGGTACACTATTAAAAATAATATGTATAAATATTCTAGTGATGATTTATGATGGAATATGATAAAAAAATATAAAAAAATATTAGTTATGTATCCTTTACAACATTTTAATTTAGTGGTAATTTTATGTTTCTGAAAGATTTAATTAGGATAGGGATAGTTGAAAATTCATATCTTTAGTTATACATATTTTAGATGTTTAAATATTAATTTGTAGGAATAATTTTTCCATAAATATTTGTATTTATCAATGAAGTGGGAAAAACACAACCAAATTATTAAAATATTTCGAAAGGCATAACCATAATTTCCAAATATAATCCAGATGATATTCTTCATGAACACATCCCTAAATATACATAAGATAAACAAATGATCCAAATTAATTTCAATTCATGTGACTAAGAATAAGAATAATTCAATAACTAAAAATTGATTTCTAATGAAATGATGTTTTCATATGAATGTATCAAAATGAAATTTGGAATTTATAATTGTGAATTTTTTAAACGTGACATAATTATAAAAAAATCCAATTGATGTGAATATTTATAACTTTTTCGTGAATTAATTCATATTTTTTTCACATAAAAAATTTGGGTATGTTATTTTCACTAATGTGAAAAAATTCAAAGATAAGGATGACGTGTAATTTAATGAAATATGGTATCTATTTCAAAATTGTTAGATTTAAATGAACTAATTACCAAGTTTTATTTTAAAAATAATTATTTTATATAAAAGGATATTTTCATCATAAATAATTCATTATAAGAAACATTAAAACAGAATGAAGAGGAATTTTATTAAAATTCAAGACATTTTTACTTCAAATTAGAGTTCTATATAATGAAAATGATATAAAAAGGATTTTTATGAAATAAAAGTAAAAATTTTATAAACCAGATATTGTCCCATTCAAAAATGAATCCGTTGAAGGGGATTACATGTTATAAAAAACACATGAAATATTTATGTGTTATGTTTGTCGACATGATTAAAGAAAAATCTTCAAAAGGATATGATAAGTAGAAAATAATGTCAAATATAATTATAAATGTATAAGAATAATTATTATCTATATGATATATACCACATCATGGAATTCCATATCGTTCTATGAAGAGTGATTATAAAAAATGTAAAAGGTAATCCATTTTTATTACTCCATAAATCATTATGGTAGTTAGAACATCAAAAATGGTATCTTAATTGTCACATCAGGACAACCCATGTTACCCAATGAAGTTCATTTTAACTTGTAATTTGGAATAGACATTAATATGCATAATATTTATAAGGGAAGTACCAAAATGACTAAAATAGTTTCCTCTAAAAATATCAATGTGAAAATTGATCATGCTATGTAAAAAAATAACACATAGTTAATATAGTTCCAGAAAAATAATTAAAACATGTAAAATAGTTTTTCAAAAATGTAATATGTCTTCCACAACATATTTTCAGAGAACTTGTGATATAGTATAGGGGCATGTTATGTGAAAAAAATTTCCTAATCAATCTCAATGGTTCTCTTAATTGAAGGGCCACTCAAGAAGAATAAATGTGATACCAAATTATTTTTTACTGATTTTCAATCTTTATTTCAAGGTTATTATCATTCTATATTGTAAATAGTCGCATTGTGACATGTTTTATAATCACTATTTATTGAGAAATTATATCCATGATGTAATAGGAAATAAAAATGTTATATATATCGGATTTTAGGAATTTGGTACATTAACATTTATCATTTAAAAAATCTATTCTTTCTTTCAAATTTATATCTTTTATATACTTTGGATTCATTTTTCTAGTGTTCAAATAGGTTGTATACATATAGAATTTCATTTAATTTTCATTAAAAATAGAATTTAAAAATTTTTTGATCAAAATTAATTATTATAATATCCTAATAAATAAATATCTTTTTTAAATAGAAAAAATATATGTCATCATGTAATAGAAGAAGAAATCGGAGTTGGATGAAAAAAAATAAAAAATTTGAGAAAAAAATTAAAAAAGATATATTGAGAAGAAGAAATTCTGAAACAAGCACTGGATAAATTAAGATAGCAGAAGGTGTTCTAAGGGACTATCTCACAAACAAATATTGTGAAGTTATTTGTGTTAAAAAAGTACATGAATGAGTTCAATTAATATCGGTTTTATATTGTTTTTGTAATCATGTAAGTTAAAACATTACACTATTGGAGAGTTATAACCCTAGGTGATTGATAGTAGTATGATTTAAATCATTGTGAAGTTTAAAAATCAATACGGTCTTTACTACTACACTAAGTTATAAAATAATTGTTCATATTGTTTTGATACATTATTACATTATTAATTCTTTCACTATGGATGGTTTATTCTTGGGTGACCAAGTAATTTCTTCCCCTATATTTTCACAGTTATTTGTTCATAATTACAAATAGATAGAATTTTATTTTTATAACATTATAACAATATCATAGTAGATTGTGTAATGTAAAAGAAATAAATTACTTTATTCCTTCCTCCCATATAAGGGTATTAAATAATATTGGGACAACTAAGTTGTAACTCCCTGACCCTAGTTAACTAGAGTCATTGCATTATTACATAACATTGGCATGCTCACAAGAAAGATCAAATCTCGAATGACCGATTAGTTTAGTAGACTTGGAAACACTAGATATATTCATAAGTCTTACCTTACATCATAAAGTGAAAAACTACTACAATAACATATTGTCTCCATATTCCACACTCATATCCCCACATAAAATCCCTACAGGTCATTCATAATTTACTTCTTCACTTCCTGGGAAAAATAAAACATAGAAAAGGGGTGAGCTCAAATGCCCAGTAAGGATTGCAGTATAGCGGAAACTTTCATAAATAAGAACAATCATTTAAGGCAATGTATAACTAAAACAAAGCATTTTAAACATGAACATCAACATAGTATGCCAAAAGTAAAATGAAATAATTCCATTTAATTATTCACATGGATATTCTACTAATCTAATAATCACATGCAATATCAATAACCACTTTTATAATGATGGAATTCATAATGCCAGGCTATCACAACCACATAGCCAAGGCCTCGTGCCAAGACTAAAAACAAGATTTTTCCAAGGCCTTGTTCCAAGACACTAGTTTGTCTCATGAGACCTACTGATGCATCGAGGAGCTATAGTGGGCTCCACTCGTCACATATTAAGTCAAATGCATTCCCATATGAAAAGGTTTAAAAATAACATAAACATTCATATTAAAAATAGCATACGAAATGTCAATACGTTCACCATAAACTATGAATGGTATAAAAATAACACATCCACAGTCAAACGTATCACAAAACCTTCAATACAATATAGAAGTTTTGTATCATAATAAATCAACCTCAAATAAGCATAAAATCCATCAAAGGATGTTGACATAGATGACATCAAAACTCTTTTTAGAGATATTTCTCTTTCTATTTTTGAAATAATTTAAGAGTCATATATTTATAAAATAAAACATTTTCTTTGAAAATATTTTTATAAGATTGTAAGGTAAGATTCAACGATTTTATAATGGCGGAAAATAACCGCACCCTCCGTATAAGTTAAAAAAAACATTCTTACCTTAATTCTGTCGAAAAGGTTAAAAGCACCTTGTTTGGAAAATGACAGAAAGATTCCTTTATAAAAATCTTATAAAAAGTCAAAAAATGGTATAAATTACATTAAACCATATTCTATTAAATTTGAATAATGTTTTTAAATACATTTTTAAGAAACATGGATGTGGATAATAAAGAGATCCCAGTAGATTATTATGTATAAACAACCTCGGATAATGAAGAGATTGTGAAATAAACCTAACCTTGTACTTTTCGTTGGTTGGGGTAGGTTAACCTCCATTATAATAGTGAAATAATTGTTAATAAATTATACAAGAAAAATATACATTCATATGATATCATATATGATCTTTTAACATTGCTTTGTTAATAATATCTTAGTATTATCGTCGTTTCGGGTGTTAACTTACTCGTTTTCTTTTATATGTTTTGTAACATAATCCATGTTTGTCATGTATAGGTTGTATATTATTCATATACATAATGATATCAAGTCCTTAAATATTATTTTTAAATCATCAAATGATAATTATACTTGAATGGATATGATGGAGAATGAATCTCATCGCGTTCGTGGTGACGGTAGTCCGTACGTACCCACGAGCGACAATATCATTCTTTTGATATTAAAATAATATATAAATGGATGGTATATCATATATACAGTATCATTAAAATGTTATATTTATTATTTTCATGAGTTACACCTCATTATTATACCCATCCAAATAATAATATATTGAATAACAATTACACCACGACGTGGAGACGATAAGTCGTACGTACGCACCTATGGTGACATGTTATTCAAAGGGTGGATAGAATACTGAATATGGTTGTACCATATTTATAATAAAATAAAATTATATATATGATACTGGAGATATTATTTTAGAATGGTAAAAACAAAGGAAGAAGAAGTGGAAGAAGAAAGGAACTTGGAAAAGGGTGGTGAAATCATTACCTCTTCTTCGGGTTCTTCCTTTTGATTTGTCAAAAGGGCTCCTTAGATTGGATTTATGATCGAACTAAGGCCTCCAGGTTGTAGTGATAGAAGTTGGTAGAGTATTTGGGAAGAGTTTGTCCGAACCAAAAGGCTTTGAAAGTGTGAGGAAATGAGAAGGAGGAGTTCCCTTTTATAAGAGAGGTGAGGGGCACCTTTGGAAAAGCTAGAAATATTAATTTATAATAAATTCCTTTTAGGTTTTTAATGGCTCCAAAGTGGATTATTTAAATGTTAAGGTTGGTATGGGTCGATACCCACTCAACCAATAGAATGTATATAGGTTTGGGTACTTATATTAAACTTATCTTTAAGTATTAACTATAAGTTAAATAGTTTCACTTTTACAGTGTCTCTTTGTATTTTTATATTATATGGTTAATAAACTTACCATATACCTCAAAGAGACCCCCATGTGGTCCATTAATGATTCAACTATAATGATATAAGTCTCTTGGCTGAACCTTATATTTTTAGGAATTTAATATCTATTAATAATATAATATTTGTTTTAAAAACTATTTTATGTCAATTTTGACAATATTTAATTGTTGATTTTTGTGAAACTTATAACAGAATTATTACTTAAAAAAATGTCAATTAAATCAATACTAATATGTCATATTATACTATAAAATTAGTTTAATTCATTTAAAGTCTGAAATTATATTTATTTGGGTATTTATAATATCAATTATTTTAATTTTCACTATTATGGTAATTACTGCATCATCATTGTGTCATAAATAAATTACATTATTTAATGTCTAAATCTTATATATATACTATAATTATGTATGAAATACTTTTATCTTTCTAATTAATATTTATAGTAGAAAATCCAACATATATAACCCTATGTAAAAAAAATTTCCTATAAGACATATGCTTGTGTCATTTTTGTATTCATTTTAACTTAATTAAAATAAAGTGTCCCTATCACCTACAAGACACTCCATGGGGTCCCAAAATCGACCCAAAGATTCCTATTCACAAACAGGAATCAACCAATAAGGCTAGGACACATTTTTGGGTAATTTATTATTATTATAATATTACTGTTTAACCCTTATTTACCAGATTTACCCTTAACCATGGTAAATAAAATATTTACCGAAGTAATTATTCAAAATGTCTAAAAATAAAAGTTACCTATTTACACAATTTGAACATCCTAATTCCAAATATGGAATCCATTTTTCCAAATTCAAAACACAAAAGTGGCAGAAATTAATTTAAATTTAATTCTTGTTGTTAAAACAAAAAGCGTGTTTTTAAGAGATAATAACTATCAAAAGATTGACACTTGTTTATGTCCGGTTTAATTGTAAAATTATGTCCAATGACCAACATTGTATTAAATGGTAAAAATATATTTTAAATATACTTTAAATCCTCTCAAATTCCCAATTTATCACTGTTAATTATTTCGATTAAAAAAGTTGTTTTTAATTGAAATTTAGTAATTTTCACTATTCCGCAAAATATTAAAGTTATCCAAAAAGTACCAAAATTTTATATTAGGCTAAATTCGATATTCCGAATTCAAAAATGAAGTCCATTTTGAAATATAAAATATATATAATTTAAAAAACTAGGTATTACTATTCATAAAGGCTAGTGTGATTGGTTATGGTGTGTTAGAACTCGGTGTTGCGTACAACACACGCTATCACATTATTCAAAGAGAAAAGTACCGTAGAAGCTTGGGGTGTTACATTCTCCCCTCCTTCAAATAATTTCATCCTCTAAATTTCTAGAATACATATCACATGAAAAGAATCGGGTGGTTCTTCATCATAAGTTCCTCGGGTTCCGACGTAGCCTCTTCCATCTTATGGTTTCTCCACAAAACATTTACCAGACGTGTCGTCCGGTTTCTCAGTACTTGTTCTCTCGTATCAAGAATCCTGACGAGCTCTTCACAATAAGATAGATCGGGTTCCAGTTCTAACTCCTCATAGGTGAGTACATGTGTTGGTTCAGGCATGTATTTCCTCAACAGAGATACGTGGAACACATCGTGAACTTTGGAGAGACTTGACGACATTGCCAATCGGTAATCTACAGCCTCAATTCATTCTAGAATTTTGAGAGGTCTGATGTACCTGGGACTCAATTTACATTTCTTAACAAAACATATGACTCCCTTCCAGGGAGATACCTTCAGGAAAACATGATCACTGACTTGAAATTACAAATCCTTCCTTCGATTATCAGCATAGATCTTCTGCCTAATTGGAGCTACTTTGATGTGATTTTGGATTAGCTTCACCTTTTCCATCATTTCCTCCACCAGTTCTCGACCTACATGTTTTCTTTCACCAACGTCATCCCAACAGGTTGGTGTGAGACATCTCTTTCCGTATAACGCTTCATATGGTGCCATCTGAATACTCGAATGGAAGCTATAGTTATAGGAAAATTCTACCAAAGGTAAATACTGATCCCACATACCCTGAATGTCAAGTGAGTAGGATATCAACATGTCTTCTATGGTTTGAATTGTTCGTTCTGATTGTCCATCTATTTGAGGGTGGTATGCAGTGCTCAAATGAATTTCAGTATCCAGGGATTTCTGAAGACTCTTCTAGAATCATGATGTAAAACAGGGATCACGATCAGAAACAATCGATAGGGGTACTCTATGAAGTCTCACAACTTCATTAATATATAGTCTTGCTAGACGTTCCAGTGGTAGATCTTCTCTTATAGCAAGAAAATGTGCTGACTTGGTAAGATTATCAATAATGACCCATATTTCATCATTCCTTCTAGGAGTATTTGGTAGCCCCATGACAAAGTCCATCATAATATTGTCCCATTTCCACTCTGGTATGAGAAGAGATTGCATAACTCCTCCAGGCTGTTGCCTTCCAGCTTTCACTTGTTGACAAACCATACATCTTGACACAAAATCAGCAATCTCCCTCTTCATGTTGTCCCACCGTAAATGTTCCTTCAAATATCTATACATTTTGGTGCTCCCATGGTGTATAGAGAAATTGGAACTATGAGCATCATCCAGAAATTCCCTTTTTAGATAAGGTATATCAGGAACACAAAGTCTCTTCCCTAATTTCAAAATTCCATCTTCATAAACAATGTCTCTCAATCTCCCATCTTTCACAGCTTTAATCTTCTTTTGAAATTCATCATCATCGGTCTGAGAACTCATAATCCTTTCTAGTAAAGATGGTTTGGAAACCGTTTGAAAAAGCATTGATGTTTCACCTTCCCTGGTAATTCCCATGTCTATCTTCACTAGATCCATGAAAATTGGATCCCTTCCAATTCTCATATTGTTCAAAACTCCATGGTCTTTTCTGCTCAAAGCATCTGCCACCTTGTTTGCTTTCCCCGGGTGGTAGTGTATCGTACAATCATAATCCTTGAGTAATTCAAGCCATCTCCTTTGCCTCATGTTGAGTTCTTTTTGTACGAAAATATACATTAAACACTTCTGATCAGTATAAATCTCACATTTTCACCATATAAGTAGTGCCTCCATATCTTTAAAGCAACGATCACAGCCGCTAAATTGAGATCATGAGTAGGATAGTTTTGTTCATGAATTTTCAACTATCATGATGCATAGGCAATAACCCTATCATTCTGCATAAGGACACAACCAAGTCCTTTCTTCGATGCATCACTATAATTAACGAACCCATCATTCCCTGATGGTAGGGTAAATATAGGAGCATTGACTAATCATCTCTTCAGTTCTTCGAAACATTCTTCACTCTCTTTTTTCCAAACAAATTGAACCCCTTTACGTGTGAGCTTCGATAATGGGTTAGCCAATCGGGTAAAATTCTGGACGAAACGTCGATAATAACATGCTAAACCAATAAAACTATGTACCTCAGTTATACTCATCGGTGCTGGCCATTCTTGGATTGATTTGGTCATAGAAGGATCAACAGAGATTCCATATTTAGAGAAAATATGTCCAAGAAAATAAATTTCCTGAAGCCAGAATTCACACTTGCTAAACTTCCCATATAATTCATGTCTTCTTAGAGTTTTCAAGATAATTCGCAAGTGATTTTCAGGATCTTCGAAGATTTAGGATTATACGAAGATATCATCAATAAATACCACAACAAATTCATCAAGATACTCCATGAAAACTCTATTCATAAGATCCATGAATACAGAAGGTGCATTAGTAAATCCAAAAGGCATTACAGTAAATTCGTAATGGCCGTACCTGGTTCGAAATGCTGTCTTCAGAATTTCTTCATTCTTCACACACAACTGATGGTATCCAGATCGAAGGTAAATATTTGAAAATTATTGAGCTCCATCCAGTTGGTCAAATAAATCATCAATGCATGGTAGGGGATACTTGTTTTTTATTATTATAGCATTGATCTCCCAGTAGTCGATACATAACCTCATAGATCCTTCTTTCTTTTTAAAAAAAAGAACAGGGGCTCCCCATAGAGAAACACTAGGGCGAATAAATCCCTTATTACTCAATTCCATTAGTTGTTTTTTTAGTTCAACTAATTCTACAGTGGCCATTCTATAAGGGGTCTTTGATATAGGCCTTGATCCAGGAATTAAATCAAAGGAAAACTCAACTTCTCGTTCTGGAGGATGTCCAGGTAAATCTTTCGGAAATACATCTACAAATTCTTTCACAACAGGTACATCCTCTATTTGAACATTCCTTTCCACACCCATAGTTATTTCATTCTCTTCCTCCCCAATAATTGAATTTAGTTGATCTACTGGGGGTGGATCTAGATAAGAATTAGGTGGTGATGATTCTGCTCTAAAGATAAGGTGTTCCTTATCATCATCATGAAGAATCATAACCTCTTTCTTCTTACAATAAATATTCGCATCATAGTCCGAAAGGTAGTCCATACCGAGGATTATATCAAATTCAATCATAGGTATAACAACGAGATCAGCAGATAAAGAACATTTATGTGCTCTAATGGGGACTGATTCACAAAACTTTGTTGCAATGATACTTCCCTTAGGAGTTTTAACTGACAACTCCCTTGTTAAATAAAATTGGAAATATCTAATTTTATTAGAAAATTGGGAAGATATGAAACAATGCGATGATCTAAAATCAAATAATGCATTTGATAAACTTGAGGAAACCATTAAATTACATGCCACCACGTCTTTCAGAGCTTCTACCTCAGTAGTAGTGATAACAAAAGCTTGGCCTTGATCCCTTTTCCTTTTCTAAGGTAAGTTCTCATGACGCTTAGGACATTCATTTGAATAATGACCCATCTCCCTGCAATTGTAGCACTGAACATTGGTAGCTTCCTTCTTCCACTTGCAATCACGAGCTTGGTGGCCTTTTTCACCACACTTGTAACAGACTCATGTTCCCTTCAAGCAAGTACTTGGGTGTTTCTTACCACATTTACCAAAGGATGGATATTCAACCTTTCCCTTCTTCCCCTTATTTCCATTCCCATATTGATCAATAGGTCTCTTATTCTATTTCTTTGTTTTAAAGTCATAAGACTTAGAGAATTCTTTTTCGGTCTTGATAGCACATGAGACAATGTCTTCGTACGATGAGAAGGATTGTGATACTAATGCTCGACGGAGAAATGGTTTTAACCCATCAAAGAAACGATCAATCTTACTTCTTGGGTTACGTATATAATTTCCAGTATACCTTGTTATCCTTGTAAAGTTAGCCTCATACATTGTGACATTCTCATCCTCCTTTTCTCTCAGACTCAGAAATTGCCTTTCCATATCTGCTTGATGGTCGCAAGGAAAGTATTTTTCTAAAAACAGTTCTTTGAACACCCTCCATTCCATATTTGATACTTCATCATCTTCCTCCATGTTTTTAATAAATGATCAACATTGATCAGCATCTCCAGTGAGGCAGTAAACTGTCATGATAACATTTTCCCTTTCACTACTCCCCAAAGCCTGAAATATTTTCTCTAGGGAATTTATCCATTACTCAGCTACAAAGGGATTTGTACTCCCATTAAATATTGGTGGTTGTTTCCTCATGACTCGATCTAACATTGATCCTCCACACTACGGACCAGGGTGCTCCATATGGGTAAGGTTATTATTCATAACCTGAGTGAGTTGTCCCAGTATGGTGATTAGGTGATCGGCACCAGTTGCATCACCAGCTCCACTATAATTATCTTGAGCAGGAGGGAAATCCCTACATGGAGTGCGTGCATTGATACCGTTTCTATTTCTTCCACGAGGCTCCATTTCTAAACAATGGCATAAACTAGATCAGTTTATGAATCAAAATACATAATTCCGTACATATAAACCACTTAACATAAATTGAACTATTTATGGATATAATCCATAATCATAAAAAAATACTTTGAGAAATTATATACTCATAAACCCATCATAATGGTTTTTAAAGAAAATGAGAATTATCCTAAGCATATCCCCCGGGAGTGTCGTATCCAAGAGTGCAGCAAGGCCTGTTGTCATGCACCAGTTCGCATTCGAGTCTAGCTCAAAGCGGTGTTTCTGGGTTTTACCCCTAGGTACATCTTTGCCAGAGCCGCCTCTACCTACTCGTATCTAGACATGGATTTATTGCTTAGAAAACTCACAAAATATCTACAATACACAAATTCTAGGAAGTTCTTATTTACTAATCCTCAAAGTCCATCTTAGGTTTATGTGCTCTAATCAGAGTTTATCTAAATCTAGCTTCCAAGGTTTGTACTAAACTTCTTCTGATAGCAACTGTAACGCCCCAACCCCAGTTACCTATAGTCGGTGCATTATTACATAACATTGTCATGATCAGAAGAAAGGTCAAATCTCGAAATACCGATTGGTTTAGTGTCCATGGAAACACTAGATATATTCATAAGTCTTACATTACATCATAAAGTTCAAAACTACTACAAAAACATATTGTATCCATATTCCACACTCATATCCCCACATAAAATCCCTACAGGTCATTCATAATTTACTTCTTCACTTACTGGGAAAAATAAAACATAGAAAAGGAGTGATCTCAAATTCCATGTAAGGATAGAAATATTGCGGAAACATTCATAAATAAGAATAAACATTTAAGGCAATGTATAACTAAAACAAAATCCCTTTAAACTTGAACTTCAACATAGTATGGAAAAATTAAAATGAAATAATGCTTTTTAATTATTCACATAGATATTCTACTAATCGAATAATCACATGCAATATCAATAACCACTTTCATAATGATGGAATACATAATGCCAGACTATCATAACCACATAGCTAAGGCCTCGTGCCAATAATACAAATATGATTTTGCCAAGGGCTTGAGCCAAGACACTAGTTTTTCTCATGAGACCTACCGATTCATCGAGCAGCTATAGCGGGTTCCACCCATCACATATTAAGTCGAATGCATTCCTATATGAAAAGGTTTAAAAATGACATAAACATTCGTATTAATACTATCATACGAAATGTCAATAATTTCACCATAAACTATGAACGGTATAAAAATTGCACATCCATAGTCAAACGTATCACAAAACCTTCAATACTATATTGAAGTTTTGTATCATAATAAATCAACTTCAAATAAGCGTAAAATCCATCAAAGGATGTTGACATAGATGAAATCAGAACTCTTTTTATAGAAATATATCTTTCTATTTTTGAAATCATTTAAGAGTCATATATTTATAAAATAAAACATTTTCTTTGAAAATATTCTTATAATATTGTAAGGGAAGCTTCGACGATTTTATAATGGCAGAAAATAACCGCACCCGCCGTATAAGTTAAAAAAACATTCTTACCTTAATTCTGTCGAAAAGGATAAAATCACCTTGTTTGGAAAAAGGCGGAAATATTCCTTTATAAAACTCTTATAAAAAGTCAAACAAGGGTATAAATGACTTTAACCCATATTCTTTTAAATAATAAAAATGTTTTGAAATAAATTTTTATGAAACATGGATGTGGATGATAAAGAGATCCCATTAGATTATTACGTATAAACAACCTCATATAATGAAGAGATTGTGAAATAACACTTTCCTTATACTTTTCCTTGGTTGGGGTAGGTTATCATCATTTATAATAGTGAAATAATTGTTGTTAAATTATACAAGAATAATATACATTCATATGATATCATATATGATCTTTTGACATTACTTTGTTAATAATATCTTAGTATTATCGTCGTTTCGGGTGTTAACTTACTCATTTTCTTTTATATGTTTTGTTACATAAGACATGTTTGTCATGGATAGTTTGTATATTATTAATATACAGAATGATATCAAGTACTTAAACATTATTTTTAAATCATAAAATGATAATTATACTTGAATGGATACGATGGAGAATGAATCTCATCGTGTTTGTGGAGACGATAGTCCATTCGTACGCACGAGCGATAATGTCATTCTTTTGATATTAAAATAATATATAAATAAATGGTATATAATATATACAGAATCATTAACATGTTATATTTATTATTTACATGAGTTACACATCATTATTATACCCATCCAAATAATAATATATTGAATAACAATTACACCACGACGTGGAGACGGTAAGCCGTACGTACGCATGTATGGTGACATGTTATTCAATGGGTGGATAAAATACTGAATATGGTTGTACAATATTTATAATAACATCAATGTATATATATAATACTGGATTTATTATTTTATAATGGTAAAAACAAATGAAGAAGAAGTGGAAGATGAAAGGAACTTGGAAAAGGGTGGTGAAATCAATACCTCTTCTTCTGGTTCTTCCTTTTGATTTGATCAAAAGGGCTCCTTAGGTTGGAATTATGATCACACTAAGGCCTATAGGTTGTAGTGAGGGAAGGTGGGAGATTATTGGATCCGATTTTGGCCGATCCAAAAGGATTTGAAGATGTAAATAAATGAGAAGGAGGAGTTCCCTTTTATAAGAGGGGTGAGGGGCACCTTTGGAAAAGCTAGAAATATTAATTTATAATAAATTCCTATTCGGATTATAATGAGTAAAAAGTGGATTATTAAAATTTTAAGGTGGGGATGGGTTGAAAAACACTCAACCAATATAATTTATACAGGTTTGGGTACTTATATTAACATTATCATTAAGTATTAACTCTAATTTAATTAGTTTCACTCTTACAATGTCTCTTTGTATTTGTATGTTATATGGTTAATAAACTTACCATTTACATCCCATAGACCCTCTAGTGGAACATTAATGATACCCCTATCATTATATAAGTCTCTTGGCCGATCCTTAGATTTTTAGGAATTTAATATCTATTAATAATATAATATTTGTTTTAAAAACTATTTTATGTCATATTTGACACTATTCAATAGTTGATTTTTTTGAAACTTATAACAGAATTATTACTTCAAAAAAGTATATTAAATCAATTTTAATATAACATATTATCCTGTAAAATTATTTTAATTCATTAAAAGTCTCAAATTATATTTATTTGGGAATTTATATGATCAATTATTTTAATTTTCCACTATTATGGTAATTACTGCCTCATCATTGTGTCATAAATAAATTAACTTATTCAATGTCTAAAAATTATAAATAAAATATCATTATGTAGGAATGCTTTTTATCTTTTTAATGAATATTTATAGATGAAAATACAACATATATAACCCTATTTAAAAATTGTTTTTCTAAAAGATATATGCTTGTGTCATTTTTGTATTCATTTTAACATAATTAAAACAAAGTGTCTCTATCACCTAAAAGTGGCTCCATGGGGTCCCAAAATCGACCCAAAGATTCCTATGGTCGAAACTGTATCCAAAAATAAGCCTAGTACACGTTTTAGGGTAATTTAGTATTATTATAATTTTATTTTTTAACACTTATTTTCCGGATTTACCCTTAACCTTGGTAAATAAAATATTTACCGAAGTAATTATTTAAAATGTCTAACAATAAAAGTTACCTATTTACACAATTTTAACATCATTATTCCAAATATGGAATCCATTTTTTCAAATTCAAAACATAGAAGTTGCAGAAATTAATTTAAAATTGATTCTCGTTGTTAAAATAAAAAACATGTTTTTAAGAGATAATAACTATCAAAAGATTGACACTTATTTATGTCCGGTTTAAATGTAAAATTATGTCCAATGACCAAAATTGTATTAAATTTTAAAAATATATTCTTAATATACTTTAAAACCTCTCAAATTCATAATTTTTCACTATTAATTATTTTGATTGATAAATTTGTTTTTAATTAACATTTAGTAATTTTCACTATTCAACAAAATATTAAAGTTATCTGAAAAGTACCAAAATTTCACCTTAGGCTAAATTCGATATTCTGAATCCAAAAATGAAGTCTATTTTGAAATATAAAATATATATAATTTCACAAAGTAGGTATTATTATTCATTATGGCTAGTGTGATTGGTTATGGTGTGTTAGAACTCGGTGTTGCGTACAATACGCGCTATCACATTATTTAAGGAGAAGTGTACCATAGGAGCTTGGGGTGTTACATAAGTTGTATCAATGATAAATGATATTGATGAAGATATCTTATTTCATTTCCATAGTATTAATCATTAATCATTATGATATTATATTCATCCATGAAAAAATAATTATAATTAAATAATGGTATGAAAAGAAAAAATATATTTCATGGGAATCAATACTTTTACAAATAACATACAAGGAATTTGATTTAGTAGAAAACTAAATATGTATCATTAAAATACTACAATGAACTTGATGTTAATTACAAAGTATTCAATATATTATAATGAGCATTATGAAATTACGTTTATCTTATCAGGATATTTTCAAATTCCACACATTCTTTCTGTAAATAATGTCTCATATTTTATAAAAATGGTAAAAATATATGAGAAACTAAAATATTTGGTTTATGGAATAAGTATTTGGATTTGAGGACACATGTAAATGATATCTTCCATATATTATTTGGTCATTTGACCGTTATTTTAGAATTTATTTAAATACAAAAAAGAATATATAGATAATATCAAAATTCATAAGATATTACAAAAATATATCCACTACATATTAATTTTATAGTATCAGTTCATATAGATAATAATTAAATGGATATGAGAATGGGTAGCCTTCATAGGACTATCATTGCATACGATAAGAGAAAAAATTAAATCAAATGAACATTTTACAATAGTTACCATGAAGTGGAATTTAGGTAGATGATCAAGAAAAATATATGATAAGATCTCAACGAGAGTGAATTTTATGAATTAATAGATTTACCTATCTAAAAATAAATGAAAATGGATTTGTAAAATTTGAGGTAAATAATAAAAAATCTTTATTTATAGGAGGTTATGGTTGAAATATCCCAAAAATGTATTAAAAATCTATGATGACATATAATATGAACATCCCATAATGAATCCTTTTAGGTGTTTTAGAGGAAACAAGAGTTCATAGTAGATATTTTTCAAGAAGAATAATTATCACATATAAGAAGATGTGATCATGGAAGAAATAATAGAGTAGAAAATTTATGACTATAAAGACCACAATGTGGATTTTATAGTTTCTATCATATAAATTCCATAAATGAAACACAATGATAATTAAATACTATTTTTTTGGAAGATATGGCCTCCAAGTTGAGTTGGATGATAATATTAAAGAAAACTACATTTAGTCCAAATAAATGGATTAAAAACAGGTGAGTAGTATATGACTCTACAATATACATTTTTTAGCTATAATAATAAATATCTAACATAACATTTAATATTTAACAACTCAATTAAGAAAATCTAGAAAAACAAATTTTTGACTGGGTATAAAATAAATGTGGGAGTGTAGAACTGGATTTGATTTGTATAGATAGATTCATTGATATATCATTTTAAATTAATTAAAGAAGTCACACAAGAATTCATGGAGTTTTGATAAATTCTAGCCATTAAATAAATACTTCAATATCTAGGAATGACTTTAGGAATATTGTTTTCATGGACAATAATTGAAGAGATTTACATGTTGAATTAATGAAGAAGGTGTACACCTTTCCACCAGTATTGTTGTGAAAATATTATGGAAATATAACGATGGTCTTGATAAAAATAAAAATTATGTGGAAATTAATATGAAACAATTATCACTAACACCTCATTAGAAGGTTTATTTTGGGAAAACTGAGAAGAACCAAATGGAAATTAAAAAAACATAAAAGAAACATGATAATCCACCATAAATAATATATTGCATTTTTTTGAAATATGATCTATACAAAATTATTGGATCAAGTAGATGAAATTCAATTCAAGGATCATCAAAAAATAAAATAATTTTGTATACTCAAAATTATTTTTGGATTTCTTTGTAGATGTTAGAGAAACAAGAAATAGATTTTCCCATCAATATCATAAATTAATATGTCAATATATATCTAAATAAATAAATTTTAGCTGATTTATGAATTTTCATGTCCTTTAGAAACATAATATATATATATATATATTACATTATTGTGTAAATGATGTATTATTCATGTGGGTGGAATATTCTTTTTTACCATTAAAGGAAGAGTAGTAGGAAACTTGTGTCATGAAAAGGAATAATGAGATGGATAATATTCTAGAACATTATTTATGAGAATTAATCCAAGGGATAATATAGAATCTAGATAGTTGGTGTACATCCAATATGAAGGGAAGTTAACAAATTATAATAAATATAAAATATTCCAATGATGATTCAATTCTCTATAGCGAGGATGGCGGGTGGATGAGTAATGTCTCTAGGTAATCCAATATTTGTGGAAAATATTTATAGAGTACATTTTTCATAGAGGCTAGTGGACATAGACAAAACATACTATGTGTAATATAATTATGTTAAACTAGATATTATGTAATCTTAAAAAAATATACCTTCAATATCAATGGATTTGACAGAATTATTATAATTCAATAAATGAACATGAAGAGAAATAAATACCTCATTGATGTAGAAGAACATAAGTACTTTTCAGAGGAATCATAATGTTAGTTATATTAGAAATGGATTTGGAATACAATACATAGGTCTCTAGGGGACTCATTAAAGAGTGGGGTACATTTTGATTTCCCTAAACTTATTTGTCATAGAATTCACACATGAAATATTTTCTAAAATAGAAAGATAATTTATGTGAGATATAATCTAAATGAAAAAAATTCAATGATGTTTTTCCCACAAATTTGTGCATGATGGATAATTTCACCAAAGTCCTTGTATGGAAAGAGTTACTTTAATCTATTCGTCAATGATATTAGCATAATGCAATGAATTATCGAATTCTAAAAAGATCAAAAGTGTTCATTTATTTTTTATAGTAGCAGAGAATGGTGAATTTGATTTTTTGGATCAAAAATTAAATGGTCTAAAAGGAAAATAGAATAGAATTGAACAATAATTAGGTGGATGAATATCTCAAAAAATACTTTATAAGAAACCCAATGTCATTGTTTCGGAATCCTCAAAAAAGATTATCATGTTTAAATATTGAAATATATAACCAAAATAATGCCCTTAACAATTTTGAGTGATTTTTTTTAAATTAATATTTTTGGAAATATTTTATTAAAATTGTATATATAATTTATATGTCATTATACTATCCAACTTAATATAATATATGTTTATTTTTTTCTAGGTGAATAAAAATAAATTGAAATACTCTAACGAGTTTTGAGGAAATGTATTTATTCATAGCAGATAGTATAAAAAAGGTTTTTTGGATCATGTGGATAAAGGAATTTTTCTTATCTATTAGTAAAAAATCATTATATAAATATAATATAAAATACTTCTTGGAGAAATTATATAATTTAAAATGTCAATTTTGAGTAAATTAGGTATATTTTACATAACATTATATAGTTATATTAACAAATCATTATAGAAACATTAGATAAAATTGATGGTGATGTGATCATTCTATGGTGCGAATAGAAGGAAAAGGTAGTCTATGAAGAAGATGTCGATGATGAGGAATACACAAAATAATTTTAACAATAAAAAATGAGAAAGAGGAATGGTTAAAATATTGATGCATAATATCATTTGTGAGTAGCCAACTCTAATTAACACATAGGATAAATGATAAAAATTTTATCATAACCAAGTGAGTGTTCTATAATAAACTCAATGAATTAATTCATGTGGATTAGATAAAATCATGTTTCATATATAGGTATTATATCAATATTGATGGAATTGACATTGATAATACATATCACCGATGTATCTATTGAAAAAAAATTAATTTTTTTGTATATGGAATAAAAAGGGATCTAAATGTCTATAAAATTGACATAAGATATATATTCAAAAATTAAGATCATGAGGAAGGTGTTCAAATTAAATAAATAGTTGAAGGTAATGTAGATAAAGTATGGGATTTTATGATCATGTTGGTAAAGTCATTATATTTCCTAAAACAATGACAGGGATCCCAATGTTAAAGGACGGAAAAATTTTGAAGATAATTTTTTCCAATATTATGAAATTGATCATAAAGGGAGTCAACAGTTTCTATTTTACAACGTGGAAATAAAAATATATACATGTGTTGAGTATAAATACTATCGGATATGAATTTTCATCCTATTTAAAAATTTGAAAAAATATTATATATATTTTAGACACACTAAGGGAGTCCATGATTTTTTATTCCATAGTAGTAATGTGGTCTAGAGGTATTCAATTTCCTTGAGAGAAATGAATTTTTATGATGATATTTTTAATTTTACTCCATTTTATCATATTAATATTGACTCATGTGGGATTATATATAATGATTAGTGAATCAATGATTCATTATATGATAAAATTTTGCTCAAGTAATGATATATAAAATGTTCTGAATAACTATTAATTCTTATATTAAATGTTTTTTTATATATTTTGGAATTTCTAATAAACCTAAATGGTGACATAATTAGAAAAATACATTGAAGCTTTTTTTTTGGATATGATTTCTAAAATAGTAAAATAAGAATCTTCCAAATGATATTATAAAGTGATGAAGAAGGAATAAATATTTTTAGAAACAGTTATGGATTTTTATTCTATAGGTAAGAGGCCACACTGTGTCTTCACTAGTCACACTGGGAATTGTTATTATTCATAAAGTTAAACATGAATTTTTTAAGGATAATGTATTACATAATAATATTATGTGACGTTTATATTGGGGGTACACAACATTGCCCTGTGATTTTTTTAGAAATCAACTTTGGTAAATTAATTAACATGTATGATGTTTATAGGAGATATTCGAAAATCCATTAGATATTTTTCAAGTATAAAAATCAAAACGAATAATAAGATGTGTTTCTTAATATTTTTCGAAATATGTAAGATAATAGTTGAAATTTTTATGATGTTATCATTTTATAATTTGATTTAATGTATCATTCTCCAAAATGTTATATCGTTATGTTACTAGTTTTGTGGATATTTAAATGTTTCTCTCTAATATAAGTTGATAGTTGAGTCACATAATTATTATTCTAGGGTAAAATAAGTGAATTTTTAGGTTCCCTCTACACCATAATGTAAATGGTCATACTATAACCAGTTTGAGAATAATTTTTTATTTAAAAATTAATGTGACTATTTAAAATGAATTAAAAATGAGTTATTGTGTATAAATTATGGATTCAGATCATTAAAAAAATTCACATCTTAAAAGTGGTAGTTATGTCAATGTTGTAATATTTCTATGATTATGTGTATTTATTCATGTAGTGTACCAAATAGTGACTTCACCAACCTAATGTATAATAAATTACAGAAAATGAGTAAATTTCAATCTTAAAATTAAAATATTGATATATCTATTTTTAAAATTAGGGAATGTATTCATTAAAATGAATAAAATATATTATATCATGAAATAGGACTAACAAATTAGAGTGTGAAGAAAAACATTATGGAATTCCAGAACCAGTGCTATATGTAACAACCCAAGATTCTATGAAAAGTATTATTTTTAATTTATTTGATGGCTTGTGTTGTATGCTACACCAAGATTATCTTGCACTATAAACAACACTGTATTAGCTTGCAGTACACACAACAATATTTTTGGATCGTGTTACACAAAATTTCATGTTCATTTGATAGAAGTTATTCTACGCAACATTGACTATATATATATATATATTCAATGTATAAATGAAATATGGTAGGATTATATTATACAAAACAAAAAAGGAAACTTTCACTACATGGAACCCAGACTTGGCTTTTTTACACACAATCGCCACCTTCCAAAATAGAGTGTGTTGTACGCAATACTGAGTTTCACTAATCAACTATATCTTATTAAAATATTATATAAACTAGCCATAATGAATATTAATACCCACTTTTTGAAATTTTATAAATTTTAACTTTCAAAATGGACTTTATTTTTGGAATCGGAATATCGAAATTAGCCTAGGGTGAAATTTTGGTATTTTTTTGAAAACATTCAATTTTTTATGAATAGTGAAAACACTGAGTTATTGGTTAAAACCAAATTTTTATTTAAATAATAATTTATTTTATTTATATTATTTTAGGTCAAAATAGATACATAATACTTATATAAGTTTAATGTAATTCTTTGGAGTCATTTTATAATAATTTAATTTAATTTTTCACCGTCTTTTACACACCTCCTAGGAGCATTTGCAGTTGTACATAAAACATAATTTTACCCCTTCTGTGAGTTGAATTTTGAAACTCCGAGAGAAATAATTAATATCAAGGAGTAAAATTCAGTTCAATAGGATAAAAATAATTTTTGGTGAATAGTAACTTTTTACTTTTATTTACCACGGTTAAAAGAAAATAGTGTAATTAAGGGTAAAAATAATATTATTATTACCTTAACACGTGTCCTAATTCTTTTGGATAAGTGTAATTCTACCAAAAACAATCTTTGTAATAAAATATTACCCTTTAGGTCAACTTGGATTAGATTAGGACACTTATTATTATTTTATTTAAAGAAGAGTTAAAAGAGTTAAAATCAATGTTAAAAAACTAAAAAAAAATATAATATAGGGTAATACATAACATAAATTAGATTATAAATAATCATTATAAAGATAAAACTATTTCCTATATAATGGATTTTTATTTATAATTTTTAGAAATTAAAAAATTAAATTTATTTATGACACAATGATGATGTAGTAATTACCTTATTAATGAAATATTTACATAATTGATGTTATAAATACCCAAATAAATATAATTTGTGACTTTTTATGAATTAAACTAATTTTATTGGTTAAAATGACATGTTATTATTGATTTAGTTAATTTTTTTAGAACTAATCATGTTGTTATGACTTTCACAAAAAAAGAAATTACCAAACAGTTTCAAAATTGACATAAAATAGTTTCTAAAAAAAATACTATATTATTAATTGTTTTTATATTCCTAAAAATCTAAGGTTTGGCGAATTGGCTTAGATAAGGTTATATATATATTAATAATGAACCACTTGGGGTTTGTTTGGCTTGTTATAGTATGTTTATTAACCATATAGTGTAAGAAAAAAAGACACAATAAAAGTTAAATTATTTAACTTAGAAATCTAAATGATAAGGTTCAAATACTAACCTAAACTTGTCTAAAACCTATTGGTTGAGATTATTTCAACCCATACCCACTTTATCTTTGAAATAAATCAATTTTAAGATATTATAAACCGAATATGACTTTATTATAAAATAATAATTTATGCTTTCTTAAGGTGCCCCTCTCCTCCTTTATAAAAGAACACCTCCTCCCTCTTCCCTTTACACAATGTTGAGATTTTATTCTTGGCCAAACCTGGCCAATTTACGTTCTCAACTTCCCTAGAAATATTATAGAGAATCTGGTCTACTGAAAAGAACAACTCTAGTGCCTTATGAGGAAGCTTAAAAGAGGTGCGTCAAAGAAGAGGTAATCTCTTCTACCGATTATATCAAGTTTTCTTTCTTCTGTACCTTCTTTTTCTTTTGTTTTTTCATTATAAATTTATAACTTCAGTATATCCAATATAATGATATGTTATAATAATATTAAACAACCCCATTTCACCTTCTATCCATCCTACGGAAAACGAAATCACCACGCGTGCGTACGTACGGAATACCGTCTCCACACAGTGGTGTCATCTGTTTTTCCACCACCTCATTACATGGATGGGTATAATGGTGTAAATAATAAATATATATAGTTATTATAACATCATAATGATTCTGAGATAATATATCATCCACTCCAATTCAATTCAATAATTACAGGAATGATATCAACGTTCGTGCGTACGTACAGATTACGGTCTCCATGACACAATGTGATTCATTCTCCATGTTAACCATTCAAGAATGATATTAATGTATATATAATAAATAATAATGAAATATATGACATGATTAAGCTAATATATTTATTTATATATATATTTCATCCACATACTTACATTCAATTCAATAAGGAAAGGAAAACAACGTTCATGCGTACGTACGACCAACCGTCTCCATGAATGTTGTATTTCATTCAATTTAGCGGTCTATCATATATATTGATATATTGAATATATATTATAAATCATGATTTAAATTCTGGAATTATGTAAATCAGGATATGATTAAGAATATCAAGAACAATAAATCAAAACACGTACGATAAATGAAACGATTTTATAGAAAACACTTCTTTAACATGGAATTTACAGATGAATGGGTAATATAAAGTCATAACTGAACCATATATGATATCATAACAATGAATATGATTCTGTAATAATTCAATGACATTATTTAAATAATTATATAACTGTTTTGGAAACATACGAATCATATCAGACATAAGGTAAGGGATAATTATTCCAATCTCATTCTTATCTGAGATTTCTTATTCGTAAGTATCACAAGGGTTATATTTTTCAACCATGTCTAGAAAAATGTTTTCATAAAGTGCTTAATATTATTAATTTTATGTTTAAAGTCATTTTTACCCATATTTACTTTTACTTTGTGTTATGGAAGGAATCTTGCTTTTGTTTACCATATGTTGTACATTTTGACTTTTCTGTTAAAAGTACGAGGATAATGTTTTAATTATCTTATACGGCATGAATAGATTTTTATGTTTTTATAATGCCTTATTTTCATGAATCATAATCTAAAATATTTCAACACTATTTTCAACAAAATCCTTTTCTTTTAAAATTGCATTGAATTTTGAGAAAAGAAAATAATTTTGAAGAAGAAAGGATATTTTCCCCAAGAATTCATTTCAAGTGTTTTATCAAAACCATTTTCCTATTAAGATGACATTATTTCATATGTCCGTGTTTCAAGTATAATGTCTCTATGATTTACATGGATTCAATTTTCTTATGATTTAATGATATCTATTTTTTTTATATGGATTATGTTATGATGGGATGATGTTTATAAAACCCATTTTTTTCATTGGGTTATGATGAATGATTTATGTTTATTCTGTGGCACAAGGAAGAATTATTTATTTATGATATGGGTGGTACCTATATCTCCCTCAAATGCATTGGGTAAAGATTTATATCTCACGAGATAGATATGGCTGGAACGGTAAGTTAATCCAGTTCTGTGTTACAAGACTGGAATGAGGAGTGAACTCAATTCAGAAAGGGACTTATCCACTAAGATGGTCAAGGAAGCAATTCCTTGGCTACTATGGAAATAATATCATGTGATTAATGGTTTTACACAATTAAATTTTTTAGTCCCCTGCTATTTTATCATGATTTATGTTCCTTTATGATCTATGCCTTACGTACTGCCAAGATTTATTTCACAACTCAAGATTTTGATGTTGAAATTTTATGTTCATGTTTTTGCATTCAAATGTTTATGGATTGTTTTATGTTCTCTAGGTTTACACATAATGAGTATTCAAGCTCACCCTTTTTATTTTTTCATTTCCCCGAGATATAAAGAAAGGTATTAGGTAAGAAAATAAAAGTGGAATATCTTTATGGGAGATGTTGAAGATCGTTCACCATGATTATAAGATTATGTTCCGAGTTTCCAAAGAAACTAAACTATTACGGTCTTTTGGTGACTGTTTTTTTTATGTATTAGGTATTCTGAAAAAGTAATGTAATGTCTATGTATGTCATGATTGGGTCTCTATATTTGGTATTAGAGGAAAAGTATGTAGGAATGTATCTGATCCTTGGGAACTCTCACATGTGAGCGTTGGAAGAAGCATGGATCTCCACCCAAGGGCTTCATAAAGAAATGGATGCCACTAGGGATGGTGGTGTGTCCCGCCTAGGGGGTGTATCCGCCCATGGATTGACCTCATAGGTATCAATTATAGTCCACTAGAACTAATTCCAAACTGCTACAGTTGGTATCAGATGAAAGGTTTAGTTAGCCTTTGGAAACTAGAATGCGAAAACTTTAGTGAAATTCCTAGAGATATTTCTATGTTATGTCTAGGGATGTCTCTAAGGTGAATTATAAGTATAGGTTATAGTCCTAGAATTATAGTAATGATATTGAAATTAAACCTAAGATGTCAGATATTGAAGGTACTCCCTCTTTATTATGATTTTTTCCTCTCGCACAATTTTTTTGGGTTTTAGAAAATGGCTAGAAACTGGAAGATTCACTATAATGGAGGATATGATAGACAATGGAATTATATTCATCATGAGAAACCAAAGGAAACTAGATTTGGAGGTCCACATATCGTTATTATTCCTAATCTTAAATCTCATAATATGATCAATAATATCATCTTTGGTAAGTTTCCCGACTCAGCTAATAAGAGAAAGATGGAGTTTGATGATGATCATAATGGAAAGAAAGTTCAATTTCCATCATGTAAATAATGTAGGAAGAGGCATCAGGGAGAATGTTTCAAAGGAACTGGAAGAATCTTTGGTTGTGGAAAATAAGGACACAATTCTTGTAATTGAAAAGGAAAATGATCAGTTAACACCATGGATAAGGATAATGGTATTGCTAAAACATCAACAATGGTTAAATGTTTTAAATGTGGAATGTACGGGCATTATACAAACCAATGCCCAAAGGAAAAGTCTCATGAATGGAATCATCATGGTCTTATGGGTATTATTTATGTTGATGATGATGAAGAGACTACAAATGATATGTGAGATGAAATAATTGATCAAGATCGTTCAATGGTTTAAGAAGGTAGTGAAATGATTAAATGTTTATCAAGAGTAATGTTGTATAAGTAATCTCATGGCACTATGGAATAAAGATACATATAAGGATTCTTACACTATTATTTTTTCATATGTTTTTGAAATTATATGTTAAATGGTACCGGTAACCATGAAAAGTTATTTAGATATTTTTGGAAAGCACCTAATATGCGCATAAAGAAGGGATAAGTAGATAATGAAATATTTGATAGTATTAATGGGATCATGCTTGATATATGGACAATGTGATATCATGTTTTGAGTATATAGAATTTTTTGGATTTTGGTATATGGAAAGAGTTACATTTTTACAGAATTCATGAGTTCACTATGGTTCTATGATAATTTCTGTTTCAAGATAATACTTGATTAAGGTATTAACATGTTTGGAATTAAATCAACAAGATATATCTTATGATATATGAGGGATAAATTATGGTATTCATTTGCTTATTATGTGACCTTTCCAGTAATAATTTTCTTTATACTATGAGCTTGGACCAATGTATTTGGATAAGCCTAAAGATTGGAATGGATTATGTTCGACATATGATAGTATTGTTTAAGTCTATAACATTTTTTCGATATAATTTCTATAATGTTATAATAGTGTAGTTTTAGAAAAAGGACAACTTGTAGGATGGGAGAAAAGCTGTCGCATCGGACAAGGTTGTAGGAATCAAACCCAAAACAGAATTATGGCTGGCCTTTATCAAAGACCACTGACCTACAGGATGTCCCTGGTTAGTATAAATTAGTTTTAATTTATTAATTGGTATGATATATGAAGTATATGCCCATTTTAGGAACCATATACGATTAATAACACTATAGAAGGACTTGTGTATTTTTAATAACTTTTGATAAATTTTTGTTTCAGACAGATGGAATGACCCATCATTCTATCACATGATCTACTAACACTTCAAGAATGAAAAATTCAACTTCATTTCATTAAGATATGAAGTGTCAATTGTTCAAGGAACAAAAAATGGTGCGATTTTACCGAAATAATGTAATTATTTCTTCTAATTCAAATTATTAAACTTTAGGGAAATGATCTTGAAAACCAAAAATGTTGTCCTAGTGTCTTCATATCCGATGAATCTGATGGTACCTTATATCATCACAAATTAATGGCTTTGTGATTGTTGGATTTTTCAGAGCCATTTCCTCTACCAGTATCCATCAGAACGTGATGGTTATATTGTTCTTCCATATACATATTTTCACATATGTTATCCTATGAGGAAACCCAATGATTAGTTAAATTGGGTAACCATTATGTTTCATAATTTAAGTATTCAAAGATATTTTTTGGTAGTCCTTTTTATGATGTGGGTTTATATTAATGAAACTTTCATGTAGTAAACCATTTATAAACCCGATGAATTTCAAGGGTGAAATTCATTTTAAGGGGGGTAGAATATATCATCCTGAGATTTGATGAGAATTATTCTATTTAATTTATTTGATTTCGTGTGTTTTATTCTACACCATGATTATATTTCACTATACGCAACCCCGTATTAGCTTGCAGTATACACAACACTATTCCGGAATCAAGTTACACAAAATTTAAAGTTCATTTTATAGAAGTTATTTTGCGCAACATTGAGTGTGTGTGTGTGTATATATATATATATATTCAATGTATAAATTAAATATGGTTGGATTCTATTATACACAACAACAAATGAATCTTGCTGTACACACAACCCTGACTTGGCTTGTTTTACACCAAATCGCGACCTTCCACGATAGCGTGTGTTATACGCAATACTGATTTTCACTAAACAACTATATTTTATTAAATTATTATATAAACTAGCAATTATGAATAATAATACCCAATTTTTTGAATTTTATAAATTCTATCATTCAAAATGGACGTCATATTTGGATTTGGAATATCGAAATTAGCCTAGGGTGAAATTTTGGAATTTTTTCTGAAAACATTCAATTTTTTATGAATAGTGATAACACTGAGCTATTGGTTAAAACTAACTTTTTATTAAAAAAATCATTTATTTTAATTAAATTATTTTATGGAAAAATAGATACATAATACATATATAAGTTCAATGTAATTCATTGGAGTCATTTAATAATAATTTTATTGAATTTTTCAGCGTCTTTTACCCACCTCCTAAGAGCATTTGAAATTGTAAATTAATCATAATTTTACCACTTCTGTGAGTTGAATTCCAAAAATCCAAGATACACAGTTAATATCAAGGAGTAAAATTTGGTTTAATAAGATAAAAATAATTTTTGGTGAATAGTAACTTCTTACTTTTATTTACCACGGTTAAAAGTTAATAAAGTTATAAAGGGTAAAAATGATATTATTATTACCCTAATACCTGTCATAATTCTATTGGATAAGTGTAATTAGACCAAAAACAATATTAGGAATAAAATATAACACTTTATGTCAACTTGGAGTAGATTAAGACATTTATTGTTATTTTATTTAAAGAAGAGTTAGAAGATATAAAATCAATGTTTAATAACTAAAAC
This sequence comes from Viscum album, assembly GCA_963277665.1. Classification (NCBI taxonomy): domain Eukaryota; kingdom Viridiplantae; phylum Streptophyta; class Magnoliopsida; order Santalales; family Viscaceae; genus Viscum; species Viscum album. Next base: position 1,179,993,664 of record OY728139.1, read on the forward strand.
ATTTTTAATATAGGGTTACACATAAGATAAATTCAACAATAAATATTCATTATAAAGATAAAACTATTTCCTACATAATGGTAGTTTATTTATAATTTTTAGGAATTAAATAATTTAATTTATTTATGACACAATGATGGTGCAGTAATTACCTTATTAATGAAATATTAACATAATTGACGTTATAAATACACAAATAAATGTAATTTGATACTTTTTATGAATAAAACTAATATTATAGGTTAATATTACATGTTATTATTCATTTAATTAATTTTCTTGAACTAATAATTGTATTATTATTTTCACAAAAATCAATTACCAAATAGTTTCAAAATTGACATAAAATTGTTTTTAAAACATATATTATATTATTAATTGTTATTATATTACTATAAATCTAAGGCTTGGAAAAGTGACTTATATAAGTATATATATATTAATAATAAACCACTTGGGGTTCTTTTGGACTGTTATTGTATGATTATTAACCATATAGTGTAAGAAAACAAGAAGACACAATAAAAGTAAATTTTTTATCTTAGAGTTAAATCTAAATGATAAGGTTAAAATAGTAACCTAAACAAGTATAAAACCTATTGGTTGAAAGGATTTAGACGCATCCCCACTTAATCTTCGCAATAAATCAATTTTGAGCTATTATAAACTGAATATGACATTATTATAAAATAATATTTTATGTTTTTTTAGGGTGCCCCTATCCTCCCTTATAAAAGTGCACCTCCTCCCCCTTCTCTTTACACAATTTTTAGATTTAAGTCACGGAAAACCACTATAATGTTCCTTTATAAATTCCATATAAATATTATATAGGTTCTGTTCTTCTCAAAAGACCATCTCTAGTGCCTTAAGAGGAATCTTAGAAGAGGTGCGCCGAAGAAGAGGTAATCTCTTCTACTGATTCTTTCAATTTTTCTTTCTTCTTTAACTTCTTCTTATTTAGTTGTTTCATTATAAAGTAATAACATAACTATCAATAATATACTGATATGTTATTATAAATATGAAACAACCCCATTTCACCTTCTATCCATCCTACAGAAAATGAAATCACCGCGCGTGTGTTCATACGGAATATCATCTCCATGCCGTGGTGTAATCTTTTTTTCCACCACCACCTTACATCGATGGGTATAATGGTGTAAATAATAACAATATATAGTTATTATAACATCATACTGATTATGAGATATTATATCATCCACTCCAATTCAATTCAATAATTATGGGAATGATATCATCACTTGTGCGTACATACGGATTACCGTCTCCACAACGCGATGAGATTCATTATCCATGTTAACCATTACAAAAATGATAATAAAGTATATATAATGAATAATAATGAAATATATGACCTGATAAATATACTGGATTTATTTATATATATATTTCATCGACATACTTCCATTCATGTCAATAAGGAAAAGAAAACAGCGTTCTTGCGTACATACGACCTACCGTCTCCATCAATGGGATATTTCATTAAATTTATTGATCTATCATATATATTAATATATTGAATATATATTATAAATAATTATTCACATTATGGAATTATTTAAATCTGTATATGAGTAATAATATCAAGAACAAATAATCGAAACACGTACGATAAATGAAACGATTTTACCCAAATCGCTGCTTTAACATGGAATTTACAAATGAATGGGTAATATAAAGTCATAAGTGAACCATATACGATATCATAACAATTAATACGATTCTATAATAATTCAATGACATTATTTGAATCATTATACAGGAGGTTCGGATACATATGAATCATATAGGACATAAGGTAATGGATAATTATTCCAATCTCATTCTTATTCAAGATTTCCTATACGTAAGTATTTACTGGGGTTATATTTTTCATCCATGTCCATAAAAATGTTTCCATAAAGTTTTTAATATTCTTCCATGTTTTTTTAAAGTCATTTTTACCCATATTGACTTTTCCTTTGTGTTTTGGAAATAATCTTTCTTTTTTTTACCATATATTGTACTTTTGACTTTTCTATTAAAAGTACGAGGAAAATGTCTTCATTAACATATACAGCATGAATAGATTTTTACGGTTTTATAACGGCTTATTTTCATGAAGCTTAATATCCATGATTTCTTGAAAATTTTCATCCAAATCCATTTCTTTTAAAATTTAATGGAATTTTGAGAAAAGAAAATAATTTTGAAGAAGAAAGGATATTTTCACCATGAATTAATTTCAAGTGTTTTTTCAAAACCATTTTCCATTTATGATGGGATTATTTCATATGTGTATGTTTCAATTATAATGTCTCTATGATTTAATTGGATTCACTTTCCTTATGAGGTAATTATATAAATTTTTTTATATGGATTATTTTATGATGTGATGATGTTTATGAAACCCATTTTATTTTTTCGGTTATGATGAATGATTTATATTTATTTTGTGGCACAAGTAATAATTATTTCATTATGAGATGGGTGGGACTGATATCTCCCTCCAATGCATTGGTTAACGATTTATATATCATGATATTGACATGGCTAGAATGGTAAGTTTATCCGTTTCAATGTTACAGGACATGAATGAGGAGTGAACTCGATTCAGTAAGGGACTTTGTCCACTAAGATAGTCTAGGCAGCAATTCCTTGGCTACTATGGAAATCATTTCATGTGATTAATGGTTTTCAACAATTAAATGTTTTATTCCCATTTTATTTTATCATGATTCATGTTACTTTATGATATATTCCTTACGTACTGCCATGATTTATTTCACAACTCAATATTTCGATGTTTAGATTTTAAGTTCATGTTTTTTTCATTCAAATGTTTAGGGATTGTTTTATATTCTCTAGTTTTTACCCTTATTGAGCATTCGAGCTCACCATTTTTATGTTTTATTTTCCCCAGGATATAAATAAGGGTTTTACGTAAGAAAAAAAATTGGGAATATATTTATGGGAGATGTTAAAGATCATTCACCATATTAGAAGATTATGTTCTGAGTTTCAAAGACACTAAACTATTACGGTTGGTGTCTGTTTTTGTTATGTATTAGGTATTCCAAAAAAGTAATGCAATGTCCGTGTATGTCAATATTGGGTCTCTACACTAAATAAATATATAGATAAGTGGAAGTTTGAGTTTAGGAACTATAATGAAATGTATAGATGATGGAGTTGTCATAGGTCCTCAAATTGTAAATACTGTGAAGTTCATTAAGTAGAAAATTGTGATGTAATATTTTAACCAAATGAAAGTGTAATATTATTGCATAGTTTTTGAATGGAAAAAATAAATAAATGATATCTATGTGAGTTTTCTATGTGATTAAGAGTAGGTATATTTATTTCTATAATAATGTTGATATCCAGGAGTTTTAATACAACCAAATTGAATGGTTAATGTTGTGAGATAATGGTTTATGTACATCAACATATTATTGTTGTATATTAATTAGATTAGATCAGTTTTTAAAATACATTTTAAACTTTTGGGTCCTACATTTCATATTTTATTTCATCATTATCATTGTTACTATGAGATTAATCTATATAATGATGTAAAAATATTTATTTCAAGGGTCAAAATTAAAATAATAACATAATAGGATTGATCACCTTCCCTCTCTCAAGGTTTTTTCCTTGAATGTTACCAATGGGTACAAATATTAATCTTATGTGTCTTTAAATAAATTGAGTTAGGGATTCTTGATGATAAGGATTAATATTGCATAGTTTTTTAGAAGGGTATAAAAAGGAATAATGAGACTATAAGAATTTTAAATGTTCATCTTATATATTTAGATGTTATCAAGATTATTTTCATTGTTTATGTGACCAATCATATGTAGAACATATGAATTCAAGATTTTCAATGCATTGATCACTTCCCATGTTTTAGTATAACATAATTTCCACTAGTAATCATGATCATATTTGGTTATTTACTATAGTTTTTGATATAAATTAATATAGTATAGGTATTAGTGGTGGTGGACCACAATGTTAATGAGTTTACACTAAATAATATTTTTAATTCAATAAAAGTAATTATTATTTATGTAACAACATTATATATAGCGAAGTATTATCTTAACCACATTGGGATCATTTTTATGAATGGTTTTTAGACATTGGTAATAAGGGTATTAATGAAGCATGCTAAATCTCAATTTAGAACCTGGAAAATTTTCATCCATTGGATGAAAAGGATTGTTACATATTCAGATTTATACAAGATACCAATTTTTAAGAATCTAGAGTTTGTTTGTTGAAAAAATGGGGACCATCATCAATTCTTTCTCAATTGATTCACTATAATTTTTTACCTTCATCACTGATTCGCATATATAAATTATTTGTTTTCACTCAAATATAAGGATTATGTTTTTAGAACATTAATATGATGCAGACCTATTTTGGATTCATCTACTAAAATATTGTAAAAATACCATTATTCTGAAAATAATTCAAGAATGGAGAAATAGAGTTATGAAAATTTTTATAGATAAACATAATCTATATTAGGAATAATATTCACGAGACACCTATAATAAATAGTCTGTTGAAATAGATAAATAAAACATTGATTGAGAGGTCTAGTAAAATGTTGTTAGGTCTCATATTTGAAATGTATTTTGAGGCTTAGGTTGTTTATTGTGTACATGTTAACAAGAATCAATATTATTATAAACCAATGTGATTAAATCTTATAAAGGAACTATTCACCAAAATATTAATAGATTTATCTCTCAAAATTCTTCTATAATTATCACATATACTTAGGAATATGCTATGGTGAGGGATAAGTATGATGAAGTGTCCTATAAATGATTCTTTTCTTCTTATAGTGATAGAAAATAGGTGTTCCCCATAATAAAATAATCACACAATGGATATTAGATTCCGGCATTTTCACATGAATAAAGAGATCAATTATAATGAATGACATTAGAATAAATATAGTGTTTTGAGAAAAAATCCAACACATGTCAAGTTTTATGTAAATGTATTCTAGGTGGATTTATATTTTACACAAATAATATATGTTCTAATGGTATATAAAATTAATATAATTGGTGAGGTTTACGTATAAAGTACCAACTATCTCTAAGAAAATGTAGGATTATGGAATAGATTCTGAAATGAGTTTTTTAGAAGGTGTTGATCCTCAATGATGGATCTTGTCTACCTGGTTATGTGAAATTTATTTATTTCATAATTCATTAAGAGATACTTATGGTTGATAGAGATCCCAGTTATCAAGATTCAATGAAAATTTTGAACAACTCAGTATAGTAAATTTTTTGAATGATGGAATACTTCGATTCCATGAATGTTTTTTATACCTGAGATCTTGTTTAATTGTTAATAGGCTATAGTTAATAATATTAAAATTGTATTTGTAATTTGTAATATAATTTTGGTTGTAGAAAATAGAAAAAGGTATGTTATTTTTTAAATATATCTAAGAAATATAGAGTATTGGATTTCGATGAAATGTTCACACTTATAGAAAATAAAATAATTATTTGGATGGGTATTAATATGGTTTACATGAAGGTATATATATTGAAAATTAGATTTCCAAACTATGGTAATTCATTAAGAATTATATAAAGAGTTTAATTATGAGATACTTGAATATTTAATGGTATATGGAATAGATGGACTAGTGTACATTCTTAATTGGTGTTTTTATATTAATATGTTGGAAAAATAATGTGAAATTAAAATTAAATTTTTATAATAGAAAAATAAAGAAGTTTTGGTTGAAATAATTTTCATTACAATGACTATAAGGTGTATGTTTATTGGAGTTTCATCATAATAATTCTAAATAGGGAAAACATTCTCTTTGATGGACAAATGATATATATATATATATATTCTATAATAGAAATGTTTTTATTTTTTTAATGTTTCTAGAAATTGGATCCACGTTTTAGAAATAATTTGTTTGTAGTTTTAATATAAGAGAATTAATATCATGAATTTTGTTCCTGAATCATTTGGAGTATTTATGATAGTTATTTGAATGATTCAGATTGAGGGGGGGAAATCATTGAGCACCCATTGGAATGAAATTTTAAACATTAAATATTGAAATGAACTATAATTGAGGATGACGATTACCACATGGTGAATAATCCATTTATATGAGTTAGAGAATTTCTGATATATAGACTAGTTTATAAAAGTCTAGATAAAAGATATGTGGTTTTTAAGATAATAAATTCATGGAATTTGTGTTGAAGGATCATATAATATTATTAATAAGATAAATTGGTGGCTCAAAGTAATAGTGGATCAGGAGATATATTTTTGAATGGATCATATAATATTTTAATTTCATATTTTTTATTTATAAGAGATAATGACTCAAATATGATCTCCCATATCTATTTGTGCACATTTCTAGGCACTATCATGATATTAATATTAATATTTAGATATATTTTTTCCTCTAAAACCAAGATAAAAAAAGTACATTATTGTTATGGAAGTAGGGAATTAGTTTCTATGGTTTAATTGTCAATTGATTTAAATTGAAGGAAGGAGATAAATAATATTGTTTTCCATTAAAAATAATGTGATAATGTCATAGAAAAGAATATTTAATTTCACTACTGAATTAAATACATTATGATGAAGTTCCACATCATTTAGAATTATGTGAAAAACAAAATTCCCAAATTATAAAACAAGTTTGGGATTCCAAATCCAATGGATATTGAAAATAAACTCACATACCTATACTTTATTGGGAAATGTATGACATTATGGCCATGAGATCATGAATGTACTATTATAATAGAAAATGTAATCTTTTGGAAGATATTTATTTATAATGTTGAAACTTCTGTCCCTATGGAGACTATGATAAATATTTGGAATTTCGACTTTCTATGGGATATTATTAGTCATATGAAAATAAAATAAAAATTTAATCCAAATATTTGGTATTGATATATTCTATGTTTATGGATTCAAAATATTATGGATGATGAATAAAACCATAATATAGAATATTTAGTAGTCGATGATTTGTTAGGATTGGACGCATAAGTTTTATTTTGGGATGGTTTTACAATTTACAAGAATTAAATGACGATTCAATGTGTTTTGATATTCTAAACTAGTCGGTATGATCAATTTTTTCCAATGAAGATCGAATATGGGTTAAACGAGTAATGAAAAAAATATTCTATGTGTCTCAGTTATCAATATATAGGTTCAGTCACAATCACATTAAATATAAATTCCACTATTCCCCTTATACTGTATCTTTATTTATAGAGAATGAAATGTTTTTTTATTTATTGTGGCTAGTATTCTAATTTTTTATTATTTTATGACATTATTATATTCTTCCCTCATTTAGAATATATGATATTTATTTCTTGAAATAGATTAGGGCTTTGTTTAATCCAAAAATAATATCATGGTTCTAAAATTATTTTTTTCACATTTTTATCGGTTCTAATTTGTTTTATTATGGGTAGTGATCATAATCTTTACAAATAGTGTTTCTATATGGTGATAGAAATTTTAGTTATTTATAAAGTAATAATTTATTTGATTACAAACCATATTGTGTAACATGTTCAATATTTTATTTTATAAAGGTTATAATGTTCCAATACAAAACATGTAGTATAACATAGTTTGGGTGAATGTTTAATTAAACCATCAACTAGCTATGAAAGAGATTATGGAATCGTAATTTTTGGCTGGTATATTTTAGTAGATTGGTTACACCAACCATTCCCAAAAATTAAAAAATAAAATCAACTCATAAGTCTAATTAGGCCTTTTAGTGAACAATACACCGTAATCATGACCCTTGAAACAATCTTTAATATTCAAAAATTATAAATGGAATTTAAAAAGTAATAAATAAAAAACATTATATTCAAAAAATGTCATCATCATTGTTCAATATTTTACACACCATATCACTTTATTTTCAATGAAATCCTATATAATATATATTTTTTAAAATAAATTTTATTTAAAATTTAAATCCATTGAATTTCTTAGTCTTATATCATACATTTACCACCACCATGTTATCATAATTCTCAAAATATTTGAGTTTATTTTCTTCATATTACATCACATTGTGAATTAGATTATTAAACTTCTCTCCCAACAATATAGGGAAATAATGTTATTTCTCTAATTCATCACTATTGAATATGTGAGTAGAATATTAATAATACTTCTTTAATTAAAAATTGATAAAAAAATAAAATCAATTGATGTTAAATTAAATTAAAACCCAAACCATCTCCAAGATTTCAAGTACATTAAATTATGTACAATGGTCCAACATATTTCAACCTAAATTTTCTCTCTTTTATTATAAATTAGTAATATGACAAAGATGAAAACATTAATAATGAATGACTACCAACTAATAATTCTATAGATATACACTATTGAATAGTATAATATTTATTGATGCATTAGATTTTCTTGTGATTATTATTAAATAAAATAATCTCTTTTTTGTTCTCTTAAATGTTTAACAAATATGAGGATTTTTCACAACCTTATCCCAACATAGTGGTGACGAGACTACTCAACTATATAACACCTCAAAGGGAGATGTAATTATTCCAAATTTTTAAAAATTATTATAAAAAATGTTATCCCAATTCATAATAGAGTTATATAAATCCTTATAAGTAGATTGTGTATTCATATTCCATATCTAATATAATTTTTATTTTATAGTTAGTTTCCTCATCTATCTTTGGATAATAAATTATAAAAAGATTCATCTAACTACCAATAGATTATGGGAGACCTTTCTGAAAAGGGTTATTACTGTGGATCTGAATTAGAAATAATAGATGAGCTAACCCCATGAAATATCAAAATATTATGTACATGCATCTTTCAAATCTCTTTAAAAATTTCATCTATATTTAAATAATTATTTGAATAGATAAATCATGTCATAAAATTACTTATGACTAAAATATAAATATTTAGAGAAGAGGTGTGAATAAATCTAATTCTTATGTTAGTATATATCACATCTCACTTCCATATATGAATTGAAAAGTGCAAAAATATTTCAAAAATAAATAAATTATATACCATCACATTTTTTCTTCTAATGTATATTGTTAAATAATCAGATTTTCCAATGTGTTAAAAAATCACCAGTAGGAGGCTTCATTTTATAATACATTTTATTGGATTCTAAGTGAATGTCTCATTATATGTGGTCAAAATAATTCATCAATGGATATCATATACACTAAGGGGCCACTAAACCATACCTAAATAAGATGATTTAATCTAATTATAGAGACTATACATTTGTTCCCCCCACTAATAAATCAATAATATTCTAAATTTTAAAATCCTGAGGATTCATCCTTATAAGAGATGGTTTAAATTAATCATTATCTAAAAAATACAGCAACATTATCATTATTCTTCATGAGTTATTCCTTTATAGAATAGTCACATAAAATTCCATTCATTGTCTAAAAATTTCAATACTTTGGATGGGAAGATTTTTATAAGTACATTAGTGACAAATTTTACAGGTTATATACATAAGAGTTGGTAAAATCAATTTTTTTATTATACTATAATATGATATTTTATTTTAGATATAAGTATTTTTAAGAGAAATTATATCTAAAATAATAAGATTAGTTAAACTATAAAATCTCATTAAATTTATAAAATTTATTGAATTTTAAATAATTCTTGTGCATTTTTAGTTTAATGTCTTGGGCTGAATAGTTTTTCTTATTTTTTCACAATTGATGAGATATTCAGTTAACCACAGGGTGGCCTTTTATGATCATAAATATTAATCCCACACCATATGTAATAATATAGTCTTTATAAAATTATCCCAAATCATGGGTAATTAAATATAGATTTAATGTTAACCATGAAATTCACTAATAAAATAATGTCCAATATTAGGGACCTTCGTTAATCATCAGACCTTTTTAAATGATATTTTTCCAAGGTGATTAATTATTTTATTAACTTTTTATGAACAAAATTTAAATTTAACTAAATATAAGAATAAATATTTATCATAGGAATTCATTCCATGTAATTATAAAATAAAAAATTTCCCCATTTTCGTATCAACTAAAAGGCCTCATTTAAACAACATGTTTCCTAATAACTATTCTTCTTGTGTCCAGATGTGAAAAATTAATTGTTTTCCAAAGATGTGTGGTCCAAAAAAATAGCAATATCAAGGACCAATTTATTATCATTATCCCCTTTAGATTTCAAATAGACTAGAATATCATAAATGAAATCCTTAAAAATAATTTAGGTATAGATGGAACCATAAAATCAAAAGATCCACAAGTATCAACAGATAATATTTCTGGATAAGTGGGAATAAAAATAATAAAAAGAGATGATATATACATTAAAAAAATAATATTAGGATTATTATATTATTCTAATCATTGATAAAGATACAGTGACTACAGATCAATCATTTATACCCACATTTCCACCATCAGTTGATCAAAATGGTCATCAATGTAGGGAATGCTATTTTATTTTTTATAGTAATTAAAATCAACAATAAATAATACTTGAATAGTCATTGGAATTATAGAGTCATTTTACTTAATGATCATCCATTTAGGTTTTAAACTCATTTAACTCAATTAATTTCATTCGATATGAAAGAAATGATATTGGTTTCTTCCCAAAAAAATATTAATCTGTAATTTATTCTTTTTTCTGGGGTTACAGACACAAAAAATTAATTAAATTAATAACTATTGAATATTTTCACGTATAGATCCTTGTGGATTATACTTTATCAAAATATATGTAATCTGGAATGAAAAGTCTCTATATTTTAGGAAGACATATCAATATTGACAATATCTTTCATCCCACTCCCCATTAAATAAATGAGAACTCACATTGAAAGATATGTATACTACCATATGATTATTTAAATATATTTATCATTTATTGAAAACAAGTAATAAATTTTGAAGATATAATAAAAAATTTACATCCTAAGAATATGGAAATACTATACTGACAACAATTTAGTTATAGTTATATGGGAAAAATTAAAATTGAATCCATGCCATTTTTTATTTCAAGTAGAGGAGATAAATCTATCACATATAAGATATATTATTGGTTAATATTAATTAGTTCAATAATATGTGTATATATTAGGAATTAGGAAACATATACATATAATAAATCAATAGTCATATATGAAACAATAAGTACAATTACTTGTATTATTGCAAGGAAAACATTAGATTTTGTGGGATTCTTTCATACGTCATTAAATTTATTTTATTCTAGTTGGGCCCACGGATATTTTGATGACCCTTAGAATGATATAAATTCACTTAATGTTGGATGACTAAGTTGTAATTATTTGATTTTTTCTTTTTATAATTTATTTATATGTCAACCTCTTTTAATTTTTAGTGTGATTGATCTCCAAGAAAAACTCCCATATGTAAGGAATGAAAATCATTAATGATATTTTTTAGTATATTTTTAAATTATTAAAATGAGTATCTCATTCATGGAACGATCTATAATCATAATATATTAAATTATCTCTAATAATTTCCAAAGAGGATACAAATGGTGGTTGTATAACTTTGACACATAATATAAGAATATAAATAATATTATCATACAAGAACACTACATGTTAATTAAAAAAATCTCATATACATTGACATGGCAACAATTACAACTATCCTTTTATTTGATTATATCTCGATAGTAATATATTTGGTTAATAACTATTCACATTATATATTAGGTATGAATTACATCTTCTATAACACATTATGTGGGTTTGATGATCACACACAAAAAAGAAAATGAGTACATAGTATGTTATTCTACTACATGAACACAAATTATAGTATTTATCTTCTTAATATAAATTATTATATATTTATATTCTCCCTAATAATTATTACACACTATTTATATTCTAATTTTTTTTTCAGTTATTCAAGATTATTCACTTATATATCCCATGAATGTCCCATGTTGCTAGTGATACATACCATAATCTCTTTCAACCACTTTAAACTTAAATTTCATATTACACTATCATGAACGTAACTTCATAAAAAATCTCCCACATCATCATTAGTTCTTGTAACTATAAATATCATCACAACATCAATACATACCTAGTTAAATGATTATCTAATTCCTATAGCTTCTTCAAAAACATATTCTCCTTGCATAGTATGATAATTTTCTATATGATTCAATATATATATTTTTAAAAACTCCATATATAAATGAAGATGTCAAGATACCATTAAATGTGGTCTAATGTCTCCATGAATCTCAAAATATTGAAAAACCCTATTATCACATCATAGCATGAGGACATGATTTTATCCTATAAGTTAGACTTCATTCCATGCAATGATGTGGACTTCTCTGCATGGTGTGATTATCTCTCAATTCCAAAAGGTACCTACAATTATACGAATATTCAATTATTTAATGAAAAAATTAATATCATATTCATGTTGATACTTTTATTATCTAAAGACTTATATCATTATCTTCCTTTGTGATGTTTAATCTATACCTGAATAGCTTTAGTATTTTAAAGATTAAATTTACAAAAATCACCACAGGTAAATCTATACATATAATTTATTATGATATAAATATATCATATGATATTATAGTCATAAAATATATATCATTCTTCTAAAAATATCTAATAATTTTAAAAAAAATAAATATTTTTAAAAGAATTGTCTCATATTTCTTCAACAATTTTTTAATTTATCAGATAATAAATATTACTTTTAGAATTTTTTATTTTTAAACATTCATGTATTTCAATAAAATCAAGTAAGTTTTAAATTTATTCGAATAAAAAATATAATGAATCACCTATTTGTTCAAGGAAATCCTTATATATAAATTACTTCTCTAAATAGCCAACAATATACTCTGAAACATACTTATATAAAAGGTATTAAATCTTTACATATTTTATTGAGGTTAAGTTCATAATAAATTTTTTGAACATATGATTATAAAAACCACAAACTTTATAATGATATAGAAAACATAACTTTTGAATGTATTTCACTTTCTTAAATATTATTACATAGGTAAAAAACCTTAATCATTAGTGAATTATTCAAGAAATTACCCAAATAAGATCATCTCTATTCCCATGAAACATATTCCAAACAAATTTAAATTTATTTGAATCACCACTAAATATATTGACATCTGTCACCAAAGATAATAAAAAATATGAATATGGGTTTGAATATTTATTATATATTAATAGAAATTGAACACTAGAACAATATCCATTTAGTCTATCAACATATTATTCATTCATTATCCTAATAATCAACCACCTTATTCATTAAGGTGATTTATGAGCTACATAGTAGAATAATAAAGTTTAAGAAATATTACATCATATATATTTCAATTTAATAAATCAAACATTTTTTGGTAAAGATTTCAAATCACAGTGTCTATATGATGATATTTTATCATATCATGTGATTCAACTATTTTATAAAAAATAAATAACCAAACTATATTTTCCATATTATTCTATATTGATAGGGTTCTATGAAAAAATCCTCAATTGAGGTTTAATGGTAAATAAATAATATAATTCATTGCAATTGCAGATATTTATTCTTATTCAACTACTTTTAAAAATTTATTCTAGATTTCTTATTTTTCTGATCCTATTTCCAAAAGCCATATTTAATAATATTGATTTTCACAATCATTTCTAACATAACTAAGTATTGGTAAAAATCATTTACCCATCCAATATGCACTTGGACTGTGAATGCACAAAAATCATTATGAAATCACTTAGAGATCCGTAATTCCATCATATAATTGAAAACTGAAGATAGTAACAACATATATTTTATGAAAAAATAATGGCCATCATTTTTTAATGCCTTAATATATGCATATTTATAAATAATTCTGGAACCCTTTAGTAGGATCTCTAACTCATTATAATGGATTCACTGAACAACAATTTAGTATAAATATGATAGTATAATGTAGAGAAACTTGGAATATATCAGTATAATATAATGAATGTTTTATTGAATATAATATATCCATTTTTAGCATTACATTATTAAATAAATAAACTTTTATTTTTCCAGAATTTATCTCACCAATGTTATTTCACATGATAAAATATATACAATATAAACAACAATAATAAAAGTCGTTTTTACCTCTTTAATGATATTTTTTTCACTAATCAAAAGAAAATATGTATTACAAACCACAATAGTAAACTAGACAATGTTGATGAGTGCATATAAACCAGCCATCCATGTATAGACACACAATACATGTTACTCATCAAATCATGGCCATGTATATCTTTTTGTATTACTCAATAAATTCCAAAAAATGATGTAACTATAATATAAGCGGGAAAATACAATCTCGGCTAACCAATACCAATAAAATAAGCATAAATAAACAAACCATCCTTGTATTCCTCATATATTTAATATTTTGTATGAACGATATCAACATATAAAGGATTTCATTGAAAAAACATGTTATCCTCTTGTAATGAAGATTTATATAGTAAACATATCCATTAATATATCTATGAAAATATATATGAAATTTCAAGTGATATAATTTGGTCGATCCATAAAATATGTAACACTTTTTATCACATTGTGAATAATTATATGATCCCCCACTCACCTGAATTTTAACATATAATCATGGGTGATAATACTATATAACGATCATCATACAGGGAATACAAGGTGTCTTAAATTGGGTTGATTTATCCATCTGTTTAAATATAAAAAATATTTCAAACAATAAATAATTATATATATATATATATTTAAATTATTTAAAAAACATTGTAAAGTCATGTAGAAAAAATAATAATTATTGAAATTCCCCCAATTATCCATTAGCCATAATATTTAAACTATTATCATGCTTCTATTGATATAATTTATTTATCATCATTTCAACTATATTATACCTTATATCCACCCAATATTAATTTAAATTACCCCTCACAATGATTTATTAAATGTTATATTACATGAAAATGAACTATTTAATAATCTAATGAGACAATTATAACTTTAATTAAGAATGTTCATCAATATTAACATAGTAGATATCCATTCATAAAAATATTATAGTACTCACATGAATATAAGTGCTTAAAGTCTTGGTCTAAATATATTAATTTGTTTTTATCACATAATTATATAATCTACAACAATTTTTTTTTGTCAATGATGGCTGGTAATTTGTAACACATCTTGAAAATATATACACCATTAATGAAAAACATTAATCCAAATTCAGATCATGTATCATTTCAGTAAGAGTTTATGATATCATTAATGTTACACATAAAACTATTTATTATTCACCACTAAATACATAGAACTTATCCTTATTCTATCTCAGGTTCATTTTGAGGTCAAATAATGAAATACATAAGAATAAACTATGATTTAATTTGTGTATTATAGTTACTAGTAAGGTATAACAGAATTTTAGATGAGTATAAGACCTAACATATATGATAGCATATATTTTATACCAATTATGAATCTGATCTATATTAACAATTACAAATATTTACAATATAGTAATAATTATAATGATTAAAACCATGTTACACAAATAATGACCCTTTTCGTTGAGTATTCCATGATTAACTTCTTTATCACACATATTCTTAAATATTCAATGAAACCAGTTTAATTTATTTTTATTAAACAACTCCTATATTATAAAATATGTTTAAGATATGTATTTCATTAAGACTCATTTTACAAAACAGACCATTATAGGGTATAATGATTTGATATCATTTATATTGAATTTTATTTTTTCAACAAATAGAACTCGAAATACACCAACTCTCACACAGATCAAACATTATATATTACACTCATCTTTTTATTTAATGAAACTATTAATATTAATTTTACCACTAAATTAGATGATACCACATTTAAATAAATGTATCAATACATAAATATATCATTTATACTTTTACCCCATTAAAATACCATTTGGATCCTTAAATTCTTTAGGTTGTATCAAAAGAACATCTTCAAAAAAACCCATTAACTAAAGTTCCTTTTATTTAAATAAGAAATATATTATAACTATATCGATTTTATATGAAAATATTATCTTAATATAATTTATCCATACATCCAATGGAAATATATTTCCATAATCAATATCAATATATTTTATACAAACCTTATCTAAAAAGAGGAAATTATAGGTAGAATATACCCCATACTTTTTACATTTGTCATCTAAAATTCACTAATACCCTATGGGTATCAGTCCTATATGTAAATAAAGTAGGATCAATATTTTTCCACTGAATATATATTCCATATTAGATCTCACATTCCTTATGACTATCTCAAAATTAAAACCCTTTTTGGCCTCTGTATTGGCTGTGGGATCATATTATATGCAATTTAAAACATCATTAATTTCTACTTGTACTTCATATATTTTAGGCTCTTGATGAATCCTATTTTATATTTGATGTTATTATGTAACAAGATTAGGAATATTCTTCACATTTTTTTTGAGTTGACTCGCTTTGCTCTTCACATGTCATTTTTTAACTTCTCAATATTTAACTTTCCTCCATCCACATCAAAAGACAATCTAATGATTCTTAACTGACCACCAAATTAATACAATAAAATGGGAGTTCAATAATAATATTAAAATATTTTTTTGGGGATGGAGAATAAAAATGGATCTCAAAAAAATTATGGGTCTATTATTTTTATAAATGAAGATATTATATATGTTATTTAAAACTAAATTAGCACAGAAAAGAAAAATATTCATTCTTCCCATCCATATTTCAAATGGTTCTTTTATGACAACATTATTTGGAATTTTATTTATTATTAATGTTGTAAAACCCATTGAATATATAAATAATTACATATAATGGTTACATTGACTCATAATCTATTGAAACATGTCAAAATAGGTAAAATTTTTCTTCTAATAAAAACCATTATATTGTGGTGTTCAAGATTCTTATGGTTGAAAAAATATTCAACTATATATTATAAGAAAAAAAAATTTAGATTAAGTATTGAAAACATGATATAATAAAAGTATATAATTCAACTATTAAGTTGATGTTGTAGATCATTTTTTATTCTTGGTTATTTTTAAATATTTACATCGTTTTTCTTAAAAAAATGCATAAATATATATAATGAGCTTATCATCATAGGTTATGATGTTCTTAAACATCCAACATGAATGTATAGTCATTGATCCAAATATATAATTTTTTATATGATCCAAGAAACCATTATCCCACTTGCATTTTAGAAAAAATTGTGCTTTTGTGTTTTTTTCTAAATAAATCATATTACATTAAATTAAATGAATAATAAATAAAAGGTTATAGAAAATTCATTCCATATATTTTAAAAATGTTTTATTTATTTTCACATGTAATAATATAATTTCAATGATAAGTGATATTGAATTCCACTGACATGAACCTTTTATCATGTTTTTCATTACATTATATATAGATTATTCTCTATATTCTCCATAATATAAAAAATTTAATTTATGTATATATAATAAATATCATTCATAACCGAGAATGATAATACTCTCATGACTAAGAATATATATAAATAACTTCTATTTATAGATATATAAAAATAATAATTTTCGAATTATATAATGAATCTACTAGTAAGTATAATGCATATGTAATTTCATCTAATACAGTAATAGATTATTTATTTTTGACATATAGATCTACATATCCATTATTCAAACACAATACTACCAAAGTAGGGGTGGTTCAAGATGTTACAATGTTTATACACTACTTATTAATTATTTTCCATTTTATTTTTATTCATTCTTCACGTGGAAATGGGAACACTTATTCAGGATTTATTTCAATTCATCCATATTACACATCCCAAAAAAAATTTATATGGGAAAAAAGATTATATTAAAGAAAAAAAATGGTTATACTTATGAATCAAACATAGAGGATGTGTCAGTGTTTAAGGATGTAATACTACTAACAATTGTATTACCATATTTTTGAAGGTTCTACTTCCAATCCAAGGGAACTGCATCTCCTTAACCACACTAATTTTATATAATAACAATATATTAAATTTATAGACATTAGGGTCTCATAAAAATCATTATTGGGATAATTAATTTCATATACCCCTACCACTAAATAGATTTAATTTTATCTCCAATTTTCTTCAATTATTTATCATCATGTTGTATCGAATAATCTCCTCATAGGTTTGGGTTGTGTTGGATTCGTTAGTCAAACTATTAAAACACTACTTCCTCGATGTTGGTAATTATAGAAACTAGATTCTCCAATATAGAATCCTATTTATTCAATTTCACCTTTTCCTACCATTAATATATTTAGGTGGTGATATATTGTACTTGAGCCTAATACCATAAAAAAAATCTTTCATACGATAACATCAAAAAACATATGATCGTCATTTCTTGTAGGATATCCCATTTTATTCTTTATTAAAATTTTTCCAGATATAGCAATGTGTTGAACCACATCACTATTATTATTTATTATTTTGAAACTAATATATTAATTTAGTGCAACCTATAATTTATTTTAAAACTATTATCTATATTTTCAACTAACCACTTTCCCTTTTTTAGAACTACATTAATAAGTATTTATATATTCTTTCCCTACTCATTTAAAGTTAGTCAATGGTGTGGATCATATCATATTCCTCCTTACTGATCATTATATTGTCACATTCCTATTATAATTAAACTATTGAATTATGATAAATATCATGAATATAGATCCATTATTATCTTTTTATAGTCAATAACATTCATTCTAACTTATTCTATTAATTTTGGTATATCTATAATGAATGCTATAATTTCATTCTAGAAATTTATCACAAAACACGAGTATCACCAATTAAATTCTATTTTATATACATAAAATATTTATATTAAATTTCTCTATACAAGGGAAAAATATATATAAATTATATTTTGGTGTATCCTGATGCCTCCTAATGTTTGTGAGGTAGTGAACCTTATTAATGTTTTTTTATGATCCTTATAAAAACAATTCTGATTTAAATTAATAAGTATGTGATTGAACCTTATTATTTCTACTATATAAAATTTTACTTCATTGGATTTATGAAGTTTAAAAGAAAAATCATACTAATTAAATATCATTATGAAAAATTACCCATATAAAGATTCATCCCAATGAACATCCTTACATACGAATCCATGCAGTCAAAATCATCAGATATCCTTTCAAATAAATCCTTAGGATGTCACCAAATAAATTTATGATGATAGTTTCAACCATATGAAATGTTTCTCATAATTATGATGAAATAAATCAGTCATTGAAGAATAATTTACTAAAAATGATTGATCATTAATTTTGTTTTCTTATAAAAACTAATGTTCATCTACATAAATATTTCATTCTAATTCAAATAAATATATCCTTGGGACATTTGTGGTATAACGTACAATTGCAAGGTGAATCTGCCAATACATTTACATTTTATATAGTTCTTTACATAAAACAGTATGTTTATATGGTATTTTTATGTGATCATGGGTGTTTCACGGTAAAAATGAGGGAGCATGTTTCTCAAAATCTTGCATTTAGCCGTGGTTGGAGAAATATAATGATAAGAACATCGTCATGTCAAAAAAATAAAAATCACTATTATAAGATAAACATTGGTCAATTTTTATATACCAAATTGATATATAATTCATTATTTTACTTGAATATCAACCATAAAACACCTCATCCACTCAATTCCTCAATGGTATAGCCCCAAACCATGGATACATGTCATTGTTCTTCCCTAGATAGTAATAATCTTACCTAGAACCACCATTCACTCATTATTAATATCAAATATTATATGGGATTAATACTCCTTAATATCTATCCTCACATGTCTATCATAAATTTATACTAATATCATATATATTTGGAAACATAAAAAATAATGGATTAAGGGATAAATCATTTTTTCATGTATCTATCTAAAAAAATCCATCCTCCATTTAATTTTAAATACTAATTTAATTTCACTTAAAAGTAAATATTCTTCAAAAAAGAAACACGTGTAACACCTCTATAAAACCCAAAACCTTAACATCTACAAAATATAATTTTATATATATTATTCAAACAGTATAGTAATAGAAAATAAAATCATACCATAATATATATTTTCAAAAAATCCAATATAACCTTGTGCATATGACAATCTACACCATTATATAGTTTTGAAAACATGTCATAAAATCTAATGCATAATGTTGTATGGATTTATGAATTTCATTCCTCCAAAAAATTTTATAATATTAAAAGGGTTCTTATCTCCTCCATTTTAATGGTAAGGGTGTGTCAACACTCTCTTCACTCAACTAATTTTAACATACACCTCGAAAAATATATTAATGTGAAATCAACACCTGTGAAAACATCATGAATTTTTTATTGATAGAGAATATGATCTCTATTAGGTAAATCCAATATTTAATAGTTAAATCCTTATATTAAAAATAATTACACATTATATATTTATTTCATAAAACATTTATGTAATAGATATATAATTTATTAGTTATTCCAACAAAAAAATTATATTACTTAATAATAATATGTCAATATATACAGTACTCTAACAAATTCAGAACATAGAGTAGTAAAAAAGAGTAATTTTCAAAACAAATTGCACATTCCTTATCACTCACTTCATATTCATCAATCATTTTTATCATTACATGTTACCTCAACCATATAAAAAAATATTCTTATATAAAAATTAATGCATATGTGTATGAGACATACCACATATAGAGTCAAACAATACAACCTGTTAATAAAATCTCCGTTATACCACCTGAACTCTACGACATCTAATTAATTGAAAGGAAATATCTAATGTTTAAATGTGTCATAGCTTCTATATTTTTCTTATCACTTAATACCCATTATTTTCTCCACTTATATATGTCATTTTTAAATATAATTCACTTCATAGGGTAATATTTGGTATCATCACCTTTTCATTATTATTTTTATTTCTAGTAACTCATAAGTTTATATAAAGAAAAATATATAATAATATATTGTTTTTATACAAAAAGTTAACATGGAATAATAAAAATTGATACATTTTTAATTATATTTCCATCATTTTAACATGAATTAATCCCATTTAATAATATCATGGTATAACTTTTTAGGCTTCAAAAAAAATTATATCAATATAGGGGGGAATGAAAGTAGTATTTTATACCTGGTCCTTTCCAAAAAAGGAGTGATTAGTTTTAAATTCCATTATGAATTCAAATTATTATAGACTTATAGTTGATTATTTAAATCTATTAATAGATGTCACTTTCATGATATACATAAGATTTACATCACAATAAATTTCTACTACCAACATGTATTTTTATATTATAAAATATTTTTCTTTTAATTCACACATAATGCTAAAGGCTTCATTATTAATGAAAAAATAGTGAAAATTATAGATGAGGTATTCATATTCCATGATTTATTATGATTAATGAGTATTAGTGCATTACAATATATTTTAAATATTTACTACATTCTAGTAACCACACATATACAAAAGAATACAGGGAATAATGCATTTCCTTAGATCATTTTTTTTAGTTTCTCTATTCACAATGATATATATAAAGTATTCCTCAGTTTAACAATATCTATGATTCCTCAAAATCGATGTAAATGTTTCTTAAAAAATGTCCCATTAATTAATAAGTATTATAATCCATATATTCCTTAAATATTC
This sequence comes from Viscum album, assembly GCA_963277665.1. Lineage (NCBI taxonomy): Eukaryota > Viridiplantae > Streptophyta > Magnoliopsida > Santalales > Viscaceae > Viscum > Viscum album. Next base: position 1,180,015,626 of record OY728139.1, read on the forward strand.
GCTATAATTCTTTTCCATACAATTGTATAGTGATTATCCTAGGTTCATGGATTTAGTCATGTGGGTATCATCTAGGAATCCCTCATTTCTAACGTACGTTTTTAATAGACTGACTTTTCAAATTCCACTTAAACCATTTCTCTAACCTTACCCAGTTCCTACTTCATTTAACTCATGAACTCTCTATCAGCTCATGTTACCATCTCCACACTACCAATTCATCTAAATATATTCACTAAAGTACACATCATGAATGTTTCAACACTCATAAATTTTATACTTATTGAGAGGATTGATAATAATTTTATTAATAATTAATAACTCATAATGATAAGTTGAATACAATGTTATAGTCCAAAATATAATTTATTCTTATTCCTAATATATAATATTTATGGTTCATTGTTCACAAGACCACATCATGTGTGACTCCTATAATAATATAAATCATGAATAGAAAAAAAAAATTGAATGGTTCCCTATTACTCTATTTTGAATGACTTTTTCATAGAAGACACCATGAATAATTCATGACTATCTTTCAGATTATCTTGAAATATCTTTCATCAGTCTCAAAAAAATTAACATCCTTTAATGTTTCAGTCTAAATAATACGTCATACAATGGAAAACGACTATAATTCGTTTAAATTATCTTCTTTACCATTCAAAAATAATTAGCATATAAAATATTGGATGAAAACATACACAACATTAATCGTATTCGTAGAACACCTTCATTAAGATATTATCCCCCTTTTGGTGTGTTGAAAATCTAATATTATCTTCAATTATAATCACACTTATTAATTTTTCTTAATAGAAGTGAAATAACCCATCCATCACTCTAAGATATATGACAAATTTTCCATGTATAATTTGTTTTTTCAATGTAACATTCCATTCCTTATTTCATTTATCATTTTATAATTCCTCCATTCGCGATACTACTTAAAAATCATGTTTGTAAAAAATAATATTCCTTATATCATATTTATAGGATAAATTCATACCATATACTCCATCTAAATTTTTAGGGTCAATGTATGAAACAACGTTTTGATCACATATATTTCATATATTCTTTATTGAATTTTAGGGTCATTTATCCCCAATTGAAAATAAATCCAATGAAAAATTACCTACCAAACACAACTAAATATAAATAATGATTTACCTAAAAATATGAGAGGTGAAATGTAGAATTTTTTTATACTGATATAGGTGGTTGAACATTAAGGTTGATTTAGTTTCTCTAAAATACTAGAGTGACTAATGTTTTGGTTTTTATATCTTCAAATTTCACAATAATTCCATCACACACATTTTGTTACACAACTTGTTCCTCATTTTAATTGATGGAATCATACCAAATTTCTATTTGGTTTTCAAAAGAGTGTTGCATTAAAATTTTTATTATAGAAATTTCACTTTTATTTTCATATAATATCATTATTGGTTACTTCAATTCATCCATTATATTCTATATTTTTTTTCATAGGATATATGTTCATGACTATCCAACAACCAGTATAAAAATATTTATACTCTCTTATTTCATAATAATATAGTAGGAATATTAATTTATAATTAAAAATAAATCTCCACTCATGAGAATATATTTTTTTTATCACCAACCCTGTCAACCTTAGAAAAAATTGATAGTTCCTTATTTTGTTATTGCATAATAGATCAAACCAAAAAATTTTATAAAAATGTATTGCATGATTCATTTAATTTCTATAATATTTTATTCATTAGGACTACATTTAAATGATCATTCTAATAGTTATTCCTAAAATATATCTTTTCATATTACTTTCATATAAAAGTGTCATGAACTCATTCGTCTAAATAAGGTATGATGCATAGATTACCCAAGCTTATGTATTCTTGTTTTAGTCAGAACATTATTCTAAGTTAAAATAGTGTTGGATTATTGAATTTCAAATGTTCTCAGATGAAATATCAAATTCTTAAAATTAGAGTTGAAATTTTTAACTATCATTGGAATCCAATGTAATCCTATAAAATATATGATCAATACAATAATAGAAAATTCAAACTTTTTTTTCCTAATATTAACATGAACTTCCTAATACCTCTACTTGATTCACCAAAATAATGATTCCATCTACAAATAAAAGCACTATGATCTATTATTCATTGAATCTCTTCATATAGAGACTCAAATCAATATAACCTATTTCATATTCCATCTTCATCGATAGTGATTCAAACCGAAAATAACATGATCATCATGATTTCTCTAGTCCATACAATGATTTATTTAACCTATGAACCTTATTTCCAACATTACTTATCATAAATCCATTATAATACTAAATAAATATATATATATATATATTAAAATATCATTTCAGATTATTGTCTAAAAATAATTTTTATAAAAATTTCATTCTAATAAAATTTATATATATGTAATGTTCTAAATTGGATACAATATTAACACTAGATAAAATGTATCATAAATCTAAGCACATTAAATTTTACTATAGGCATTATATAATAACCATTATTTTTTAATACATGATTATCCTCATTGAATTTTTTCCTGACGAAAAATTTTATCCAATTATAATGTGATTGTATTACCTTTCAACAATCACCTCTGTTTAATTATTGTACATTTTATCCAAATACAAAACAATGGATGTGGTCCAAAACTCAACTTTCAACAATTTATTAAATTTGATTTTTTATAATGTAAAATATGGATTATTATTGTCAGAATTGTATATTCTCAATATTTGAGTTGCGGCTAATCAATCCCAAATTCTATCATACAGTTCAACCTAAATTCAATTTTTCTTATCTAATACATCAAATGCACTTATTCAATGATGATTGTATCCTTTTAGGTATTATTATTTTCAAAATAAATATAACTCTATATAAAATTCATGATTTATACAAACAACTTGTTTTTCCTTCTTCCCTATATGAATACATATTTGTTTGAAATTAATTGAATGTTACCTCAAGGATAGAGTCATGGAGTTATCTCACACTTAATGGTTTGTGATGTAGACTACATATATAGAGCACATATATACTCATAATCTCACAACAGACAAGGTAAGTATAATCACTCCATTTAAACATCATAATCCAATCATTGTCAAAGTGAATTATTCATTTATCTCTTTAATTTACATATTTTAGAATATTTTCATTACTAAAAATATTTTTCTTAGAACCCACTATAGTGTATATTTCTCTTATATATTGTTGTGGAATTGAGCATGATATCAACCATACTAATTTTCTGTATATTTTTCATTCATAATGATGGTTTTCATTATAAGATTTTGGAATGTGTTTTCCTCCATTCATTTAATATAGAATATGTATTATAATAACACTGATAAAATCCTAGAAAATACATTCCATGATATTATGCTAAAAAATATTATAATTTCAAGATTTTATTCACATATATGTGACATAATTTCAACAATCATAAACTTAAAAAATCAAAACAAAATAATGGATAAATTACATACCAAAATAAATTTTTCTATAGAGTTTTAAAGAATAAGGAAAAATGTTACATGATAATACTAATTTCTTAAAATGATTATTTTTCCTAATATAGCATTATTTTCCTCTTTTAAATTAATCCTTAAAAACTCCAGTAAAATACTTGAGACAATAATCCTTTCGATAGTTAATTTATTTAATATCCTTATTTAAATCTAGTGGATAAGGAAAACATAATAAGGGTGATAACAATTTCCTATTAAGGTTAAATATAAACAATAAAAATATTATATCATCGGTGAGTATATGATAAGAAAAATGGTATAATGACTTAATAAATTTGAATCACCCTAACATAAGAAAATTTATTCCCATAAAAAAATTTCTCATAGACCATATGATCTAGGATAAATCATTAATAATGAAAATTTCCTAATACTTAATAAAAAAAATACATTTGATTCCAATATTGATCATTAAAAACATTAAAACTGCATAAAACTATTGAAAATTATGTTGATTTTTATAATATTATCTTCATAGCAACCTAACAAGTACACTCATATAAGGGATACCCATAGGTTAATTTTTACTATAATCTCTTTGGATAAAATGGTTAACTTGTCATCTCATTGGGACATTAGGTGTTAGTTATATTAATTCATATTTTCCATCATTACCAAGCACATTATAAAACTATATGAGGCTTCCCTATAAACATTGAAAATTTTCAAGGACTATAAAATAATAATATCATAGGATGGATTTCATTTTTCCAAATAAAAATAACCATTTTTCATTCATGTATTGATTTACCCATAAATAGAATTATGTTTCCTAAAAATATCTTTAGAAAAATAATTACATTTCTTATAAAATAATATAGATGATATCAATAAAACATATCCATTTACGAGAATATGTAAAATCAACTATTTTTTGATGACGAATAAAAACACAATAAAATTATCAGTAAAACCATTCTTGGTGAAAATACCCTTTGTAGTTTTAAAACAATATTTAAAATCTAAAAATATATATAATTATAGGAAAAATCATTTAAAAGAATCAGGTAATCCTATAAAGGAATATTCAAGTTATTTAGAAACTATGACAGTGGTAAATTTATTACACTCCATTTAAAAAAGGAAGACTATATTAAAACCTTTGGTAAAAAGTACCATTGTCTAAAATTGAAAAAAATATTCATTTTAAAAGTAATAAAAAATTTCAAACATGGGTAAAATTAATTTAAACAATCCAGAATGAATATAAAAAAAATATTATTGAAGAAATTTTAAAAAGTGGGATATGGGATAGAAATATTCTGAATCTAAAGGAATATTCAAGGTTGGTATCACATAAAGTTTTTTCATGTATCATTAAATAAATACGGAAATTGAAAATTAAACATGAAAACTGCATTATTAACTAAATCTAAACAAAATTGAATAGTTTATGAAAATAAGAGTAAATTATTCTCCCAAATGGAATCTTGAACAAATATAATCCTGATAATTAAGAAGGTTGTTAAATAAAGCCTTTATAAATTGTCAACAATTGATTAAGATGTCATTAAAATCAAAAGTATGATGATGATATATACATAACATTTATTTCAATAACTAATATGTCAAAATTAATTCATAATTATGTAAGTACACTATATATGTAAATAATGGCACATAAAATGAAACTTGTCTAAAAATGATATTTACAAAATGATAACCGTTGAAAAGATCATAAAAATTGAAATGATAATTAATTCTTTAAGTTGATATGTGGACATATTTAAATCCACATATAACAAGTGTAAATATATAATAAAAAAATTTGGACATCAATTCACACAAAATCATGGAATTAAAATTTAAATTAATTAGATATATAACATAATGAATGGAAATTGAGAAAAAAAACGCCTTACCACTTGGTAAAATTTGGATCAAATCTCCATGGATGAAATGATTTGTATTGAATAATTAAATACCATTAAATGGGAAGGATTAAGGATTCAATATGTAATTGTGGTAAAATTTATACCCTATAAAATAAATTATGGGAAAAACATATATGTATTCCTTTAAAAAAGAAAATTTAAATGAAATCATTGACCTCATTTAATGACCTATACTAACACTCAGAAAACTATTATTAAGAAAACCTATATTTTTTTAAAAAAATATTATTATTAACATCACTTAATAATATAAATAATTTTATATAACCTATAATAATTTTTTATACTGATATAAATAATTTAGAAAATACAAAACAAAATGCATTACACAAAAAATTCATACTATTAATATTTTTTAAAAACAATTATAATTATATCATAGATATAGTCATGATAAATCCTTAATCAATGAATTAATTTGAAATAGCATTGACTCGTCACTATGATATGTGAAAATAGTTTCTATTGATCACTAATATAGGGGGAAAAATTAAGACATGGGGTAAAAAAATTTCCCAGTATGGGGTTTTGAAATAATAGTTGAAATCATTTATCTTACAATATGTTATAAAAACTCATTGGAAAAAATTTCCTTTTATGTCAAATAATATAAGCGATATTAAAAATTTATTATAACACATAATCATTCCAAAAAATAATTAATGGTATTAAGAAATCTATAAAAATGATATTCTCATAATGAAATTCATTATGAAATAATATTATATTGTAAACCCATTTAATTTTTAAACATAATATAAATTTAAATAAATACATTTTTAACCAAAAAAATAAAAAATTAATTTTTAAAATAATATCTCATAATATAATTTAGTGATAATTGAATATGGTTTTGAAGACCTTGTGGACACTTGAAATATTTTAGGTTAAAACATGAATCTTAGAATAAATCTCACTTGATTTTATATGTCCACTCCCTATTTAGCATCCTCATAATCAATACACTAACACGAAATATTAAATATTTTTTATAGATTTTATTTCATCATTATAAATCCATTAAAATAACCACTCAATAGTGTCACATCTATGTAATTTATTTTTATTAAAAAATAAAAATTACATATTGTATATACATAATTGTATTTTTCCTTAATGGAAAATTTTGACATTCATAATGAATTGATAAAATCTTATAATTTATAGAAATAACATATAAATAACTCATGAAAACTAAATTTAAGAAAATTATTTACTTATAATATGTGTAATTTCAATGAGAAATATATTGCATGGGAATACAATACTTAGAATAATTAATGAAATTAATTACATTAAAAATTACATTTCATAAATAAAACAATAATTATTATACATTAATACCATCCATGTAACCATATTTAAAATCCATTATAAGGAATTTTAATAATTTAATGTAGAATTTTAAAAAATAAATATTTCATATAGTACATCAGTTGGAAATTATTTTATAATAAAATTCATTAAACATTATTCCTTGGAAATATGATTTTGAATAAATAACATTTTCATTAAAAATATTTTCCCTTACAGTAAGGGTAGTTACTTATAATCATAAAATAATATTTTAAAATCTTATATGATGACCTTAATCCTAGAAAAAAATCACCATTTTCCATAAAATCTTTTCTAAATATTTGACTACCAATATAGGACCTTTATTGATTCTCAAATTTCCTCTCATTATCAAATATGTAAGGAAATAACTAGGGATATATTCCACACAATGATATTATACATCTCGAAGGAAATATGATCTTTAAATGTCAAGACATAACATTATATACATATTTAAATATTAGGTATATGAAATAATTGTTCCCATCCTTTTAATTGTATATATTTGGTATAATCTGTTTTATCACATCATTTATATAAATGATAATTTCTATTACTATCCCACTCCCTATTGAATCAAATAGAATTTAACTAAAAAAACTTCCATAAATGAACCCATTATTTATTTGATAGCGTTAAACACACAAGGTGATATCCAACCAAAAAATTCAACACTCCAGATTGTTCTGTATATTGACTTCTGAACTGTAACCATTTAACATTCCATTGGCCTACAAATTTAAATCTCTCATGTATGTTGATCTCCTATGGTTTAGTGATCTTTATAAAAACTATTATTAAGTCATTGGGAGAGATAAAAGAAGGTTTTATAAACAATAATTTTCATATTCATGTCACATTTCACTAATAATAATCATCATTGACATAAAATTACAAATAATGAAATATAATAGTTATATATATATATAGAATTTTATTTTAAATGGAATATTCACAGCTTGAGGATGGTGGTTTTGACATTATTTATAGGTTGTTATTTTTATTTTAAATAGTCTTATGCCATTATTAATGTATTATATATATAACATCTGATTATCAGTAGGTTTTGTACAAGGTTGGATATGATGTGACCAGTTTAAATCTAAGAGTGTGAACATATATTTATACAAGATTAATATTAACATTACATGAAAATAATGTTTTCTTTTTGGTGGATAATTAAAAAATATTTTAACCCTTACATGAGGTTAACTTACCCTTAAATGGATTTGATATGTTGGAATCACATTTATTCACGTTTTAGTGTAGTAAGATAAGCATTATATAAGGATTAGTGTAGCCATATGTTGCCTCGATGTTGTGTGGGTTATCCTTACATGTGCATTGAATTTTAGGGTTGACCATTCTGTTGGGTTAGTTATACCCATACATGAGATGGAAATCTAGAGTTGTTACCCTTATGTGGGGATCATATTTCCCTTATATTGGGGTTTTCATTCCATTATGTGGATGTTCGATAAGATGGTTTACCATTATGTGAGATATGTTATTGGAAATATATATTTTCATGAGCATCAACCTACACTTACATGAGCAGCAACTAAACTATACATATATATAAACCAATGAATTTCCATTACAAGAAAAAAATAATGCCTTGATTAAATATATGGGAGATCTAGTTTACCATAATTCTAGATGGAAATCCTAAAAAACCTTTACAAAAAATCATAAATCACCTCTATATTGTCCCATAAATAACATTAACATTCATTACACTACCTTTATGTGGCTGAAATGTTAACATTACATAGTTAAGTAATATTTCCTTCAGATATTTTAATTTTTTATACAATAAAATATCTTTTATTAAATTTTATCATTAAATATTTTTATTTTCTTAAAACACACACAATTGATTAATATAAATATATTCCATATATTCATTAATTCCCAATTTTATACTATTCAATTCAAACAGATATGTTCCTTACAATGATAAATATTGTAAATCAATATTTATCAATAATTCAATATCATTACATAGTTTTATTAGAATAATACCATAATAAGTTTTAAACATTTTTTGAATAAATTATAAATTTCATAATGATGGAATATTATAATAAATTTAATGTACATATAATTAATTTTTTTATAACATCATATTCAAAATTTATACTATTATGAACATAGATTTTTTAATTTTAATCAAGAATACAAATTTCAGAAAAAAAAATTAAAATATATTATTATAATATTAATAACCCATTACACATATAATGAACTTTTATTAAGAATGTCATATAAATTATGAAATAACATCAAAACATCTTATTATATACCATTATATATAATGTTGCTGAATTAAAAATAATGAGGCATATATTCTGAAATGTTCATTGAATATCTAAATATATAGTCCTCACATTTTTATAAAATATATTTCATTTTGGTTTCTCTATATAATGTTTTTTTAATTATAAAATTTATCAAAATGATATAAATATAAAAAAAATCAGAATTTCACATTCTCCCCTCCAAAAACGAATTGAACCATCACAATAAGTTTTTATGTAAAACCTAAATTTTAATTGGTACAATCCTCTCTTGATGTTCCTAATTACAAAATAATAATAATTTTTTTCCATTATTTTCATATATTTATACAATTATTCTAAATAATTATTCTTAAAACCACTCATAAATTTAAAAAATCAACAAATTACACTTTTAACATCACTCGTGAGATGAAAAAGTTGTTAGTTGCATCAGATTCTTGTGATATTTTCAAAATATTCTAATTCATTTTTTAATAATATAACAATTGAAATTTTGATACAATTCAGATAAAATTTTATAAATCCTTATAACTATATTACAAATGGATAATTTAAAAACATTTGTTTGAATATAGTCATTACAAAATAAACTAACATAAATAATTTATAAAATTTAAAATTTTATGATTTTTTTAAATTATCATCAATATTCCCTATAAAAATTAAAAACATCCTACTATTTACATATTGGTTATGAAGAGGTTTCCATCATTCCTATTTTCATTATAATCAATTACTTCTTTATATGTTTCTAATAAAATGAGTAATTTGAAAATACCAAAGAATTACTTCCCTTAAAGTGAACGGTGAGAACGTTTGGATATTTGGATTTTTTTTCCTAGACATGCAAGGATCCTAGAAAATATCGATATATAGATGATGTATTGGATATTTAATAATTTTTTATTCAAGATTACTAAATTTCTGAAAATGATTCAAATTCATTTGAGCATGTATTATTTATAATACTTCCTATTACATCATCCATATGGAATAAAAATGTCTTGTGAGATTCCCCCCTTAAATATATAAATTATTATTCAATTATTTAATAAAATATATCATATGTCACTTGATAGATTTTTTTGTTCTAATTTATATAGAAATTAGTTTATATTTTGATTTTATATAATCAACTATGAAAATATTTTTAGAATTTATTTTCTTTTATTTTATTAGAATCAGGAAAACAAAGTTCAGATTAACTCTCCTAAATATAAAATTATCTTAATTGCCCAACAAATCAAATCCCTACTAACATACCAATTATAGAATACTATACCCGCCCTCATGAGACTGCAAATAACAAATTTTGTATGTTTTTTTTAAAATTACTGAATAATATACACTCTTATATATAACCCAAAATAATTTTGTTCAAATTAAATATTCAATTATGGAAACAAAAAATATAACCCCTTACACAAAAAATTGAAAATTAAAATTTTTAAACAATTCACTGTATGCTATAATAATTGAACACCTGATAACTCATTAATTAGGTCCATAATATGAAATTTATTCTACTCATCACTATGACCTATAGAAATAGTTTTTAAACATGGAGAGAGAAAAAATTCTCTATATGGTGTTTTAAAATAAGTTGTGAAACACTTTCTTTATTTAAATTCTATATAAAATATTATCAAATTTTATTATATATATAATATTTTTATCTCAATATAAAATTATATATAACTTATAATTTCCCCTAAATTAAAATTTAAGTCAAATAAATCTATGAAAAGATTTTATTTTTAATATTTTCATTTAAAATACATATGTTTTTTAAACCCATTATATTTTTTTAAAAAAATATCCTTTAGAATAAATCTATATTTATCCTCTAATATATATAATCTATAATTCAGTAAATAATATATCTCTATTGAGTTTAACTAAAAAATTAAAATAATAAAAAAAAATTATTACTGCTTGAAATATTGGTTGTATAAATTTCACTTTTATTAAAAATTACCTTTGAGGTTATTGGTTTACACCCTAATTTACATAATCATATTAAATAACTGTAACATACTAATAAATTACAAGGAAACCCAATTCCAAATAACTTTCGAAAAAAATAATAAATAATAAGTGAAATTTAAAACCTAGAATTTAATTTTAATTTTCTTGCTTCTATGATTTTAATTTTGAAAAACAGACATACATAGTAGTGATCAGTAAGTTATTATGAGTCTAATAAGACCAACTTAATTTCTAGTGAATAGTTACCTTCCATTATGAATAGTAACCTAAACTTTTGAATTTTAATATTACCATTATGGATATTAATTCTTCCAAAAGAATAGTATCCTCACCCATGAATGTATAAATAAAATTTTTGCATCTTATAAGCGACAATATGACTATTGTAAAATTATTGGTATTTTTGAAACTCATAAATAAATTATTATAATTAATTAATAAATTTAAAATAAAATTTATTTTCCTAAAATGTGTCTATAAATTGACAATTATATTTCTTTGGGTTTTAAAATAATTTTTTAGACCTTATTTTATTTTAATAATCATTATGAAATCAGTTTTAATTTAAAAATATACATTTCTCAATTAAATTATGACTTTAATTAAAAAATAAATTAATCATATTTATAAAATTATTTTCATAAAATTCATAATATTTTTGGATTCCCCACGTCATAAAATAGTTTCTGTAATTTTTTTGGGGTTTTCTGAAATATTTGAATTTTTTATGAATAGTGAAATACTATAATTTACAAAATAAAAAAAATTAATTATAGAGTCACTGATGATGCTATTATGATGTAATCCCAATTTGTTTAAAATCAAATGCTAAATTTTCTATATTAATTCATGGAATCATCACTATTTCTTATCTTTTGGATAAATGATAAATTAATGTATATAATATTTAGAAAACCATATCCCTTCCATAATAAATACCACCCCTCACACCATCATTTCCTAACACATATAAAGCCCCAATCCTTTTCCAAATTAGTCCCAAAGATCATACATAGCCCCTCCCCTATGTCTATAATACCTTGGACTAAAAAAAGGCCAAATCTTCTTTCCTAAATAGGCTCTCAAAGAAGATATATTCAGTAGGTAATTTCTTCCCTTTTCATTCAATTTCCTTTCAAATTTCATTTATTTTCTTATCTTTTCCTCAACTTAACTTATCCAAATATCATGATAACACAATTCTGGTTGATATAATGGTATGATATCATATTAGTGTAATTTTATTTCTTATACTCCTCTCTCCTTCTCTGTGTTTATAAAAATGAAATCGTTGCCCGTGATGTGTTAATTTACCTACATCATGGGTGATGCACTTCCATTTTCCATAGAATCATTCAAGGATTTAAATGAAACAGTTAAAGGGTTGAAAAAAATTTAGTATTTATTTTTTAACCCCTTTTATGTTCTAAAAACCACATTTATTCTTTATACTAATTGATAAAACAAAACTTGTTTTTTTGTGATAAAAAAACTACAAAAATTTACCTAAAACGATCATCATTAAATTTTAACTAATTATTCCTCCACATGGTATACTAAATAATTCATTATAAGTTCATTTAATTTCCAGGAAGATCATTAATAACAATTAATATCATTTTTTGTTGTTTTTTCATTTTCTACATGAACTTTCATTTCTCTGTACTAGTGAACCATTTATGTAATCTAAGAAAAAGAACACACCCAAAAAAGGAATTTAAACTCTATAACTCATTCAAAAAGAGAATATTATAACACAATGAAACTATAATGAACCATATTCTTGTATAAAAGGTTCATTAATTTATAATTAATTTATATAATGTCATATAAAATACAATAAAGTGTATAAAGTGTTCAGATACAAGATAAGGGGAAATTCTCGAACCCAGCTTTATTTCCTCAGGTTCTCCCTCTTTAAATACATGTTCACTATAGTTAATCATTGAAAATAATTTTATCATCATTATCATACCATTTTTTGTATATTCATGTTTTACACTATAGTTTATGTCAAACAAAAGTTTCTCCAAAAGAACTCTTCTTAAAAAATACTTTTTACTTCTCACTCAATGTTGATGGTTCTTATATCATGTATGTTATTCCCTATCTCTTTTGGGAACCCAATGATTATTAATTTTTGATTATGTGATGAAAAAATATCCTTTCCATGGGTTATTTGTGTTCATTAGTGATCTATTTTCTATGTGGAATGCACGATAATGAAAATGTTATGATGTGACGAGTGCCCCATGAATTATATAACCAAATATGAATGTTTTAATGTGATGGGTGCACCATGAATTAAACAACGCTCCAATACATTGGGTAAAGTGATGATGTTATGAGTTAAAGTGAATTTATGTGTGAACATGATGCTATATTTTTTCACAACTATGTGTGTTTTTAACATCTAAAACATAATGTTTAATTTTTTATACATTGCAATATTCCATGTCTTTTCATAATGTTTCCTCCCATTATTATGATACTATTAATATTTTATGATGATAATGATTATTATCATCTCATGTTATTTTGTTTCATGTTATTATCTATTCTATTATTGGGATTTTATCTCACACCTTTTTGATGTATATCCCCTAGGTGACTACTTTTACTAAAGAGTATTCAAGGGCAAATAAAAATCTAGAGAAGAAGGAATTAAATAAATGTTTATATTTTAATATGTAAGACTAATGTATGGTTTGTAAAATCTTCCAAATCCTAGACTGGTAAAATATTTTGGAATATATTGAATTTTTTGTATTTGTTATGTAGTCTTTAAAAAAATTCACATCATTTATATGGGCTGAACCTTGAAGAGAGGGTTCATGGATTTACAGTTGGTATTAGATAAACAGTCAAGAAAAAATTGTAGATTAGATGTTTTGGTCTAAATAGTAGAGTCTAGAATCCTAGAATAATAATTTATCTTAATTATGAAGATATATATTAAAAAAAATTGAGTCTGAAAAATGAATTACGAGGGCTCAATAATTTTTAAGGGTGGGATAATGTAACATAATGATGTTTTTCAAGTAAACACAATTCCACATCATGCTAAAATAAACTACAAAATAATAAGTGAAATTTAAAACCCTGAAACCAAACTTAAGTTTCTCACTTCTATAATTAGAATTTCTAAAAATGGACATACATAGTTGCAATTAGTAAGTTATTATGAGTCTAATAAGACCAACTTAATTTCTAGGTAATAGTATCATACCCTTATCAATAATAATATAAACCTTATGAATATCTATCCTTCCAATATAATATGAGCCTCACCCATGAATGTATAAATAAAATTTAGGAATCTTATAAGTGACAATATGACCATAGTAAAAGTATTGGTATTTTTGTAAGTCATAAACAAATAATTATAATTAATCAATTAATTAAAAAGAAAAATTATTTTCCATAAATTTGTTCATAAATTTACAATTTTATGTCTTTTGGTTTGAAGATAATTTTATAAGACTATATGTAATTTTTAAAATCATTATGAATTCAGTTTTAATTTTAAAATATGCATTTTTCATGTAAATAATAATTTTAATTAGAAATTAAATTATTCATATTTATAAAATTATTTTCATACTATTTTTTTTTCATTTTGGTATTAACCATATCTAAAAATGGATTGGGTGATTTTATAGGATTTTTCTAAAATACTTGAATATTTGATGAATAATGAAATACTATAGTTTGCAAAATAAGATAAATACCTTAATTATAGAGTTTTTGATGATGTTATTCTGATTTAACATGCAATGTTTACTATACTTTGTCATTGAATCATCACTATTTCTTGACATTTATAGAAGTAATAAATTAATGAATATAATATTGTCAAAAACCCTACCCCTCCACTATAAATACCACCCCTCACACCCTAATTTTTTATCACCTCTCAAGATTCAATAATTTTGAAAAATATTTCAAAATATATTCCCTATACCATCTATCAAGTTCTTAATCCCTTGGTCTAATAAATAGACCAAATCATGTTCCCTAAAGAGGCTCTCAAAAAAGATATATTCCATAGGAAATTTCTCTCTCTTTTCATTCAATTTCCTTTCTAATTTCAAAATTTTCCTCTCATATCCTCAACTTATTTTATCCAAATTTCATTAAAAATATGGTATAATTAATATAATTGTATTATATAATCTTAATTGAATATTATTCATTATACTCCTCCCTCCCTCTCTTTGTTTATAAAAATTAAATCAGTGCCCCTGATGTGTTAATTTACCTACATTATGGGCGATGCACTTCTATTTTCCATCAAATACTTAAAGCATTTCAATGAAACCATTAAATGGTTGAAACCAGATTTTATAATTTATTTGGTATCCCCTTTAATTTTATTTAAACATCTTTCATACATTATACTAATTATTAAAAAAACATTTTTGTTGTCATAAAAAACCTCCCAAATTAACCAAAACAATCATCATTAAATTTTAACTAATGATTTATACATATGGTATATAAAATAATTCATTATAATATAAATTAATATAGTATAAGATAATTACTGACATGTAATATCAGTTCGGATTGTTAAACCATGTTCTACATGATCTTCCATTCCTATGTACAATTTTACTGATCATTAAAACAATGAAAAAGAACACTCCCAAACTACAGATATAAAATATATAACTCATAAAAAGGAAAAAAAATATAACTGAAAGAAACCATAATGAAAAAAACATGTATAAAAGGTTCGGGAAATTCTAATTAATGAATATAATTTCAGTATACATGACAATAAGG
The DNA here is from genome assembly GCA_963277665.1 of Viscum album. Classification (NCBI taxonomy): domain Eukaryota; kingdom Viridiplantae; phylum Streptophyta; class Magnoliopsida; order Santalales; family Viscaceae; genus Viscum; species Viscum album. Next base: position 1,180,031,507 of record OY728139.1, read on the forward strand.
TCAATAAAGTGTTCAGATACAAGATAAGGGGAAATTCTAGAACCCAACATTCTTTCTTCTTGTTCTCCCTCTTTCGCTTAATTTTCGGTATGGTAACACCTTAAAAATAATGTTTTCATCATTATAATGCATTTTATGGGATATAAATATTTTCCAATGTTGTTTATTTCAAAAAAACTATTTTCCAAAAAAAATATTCTTTCAAAAACACAACCTTTACTTCTCACTCATTGTTGACTGTTCTTGTTTCAATTATGTTATTCCCTCTTTCTTTTAGGAACGCAAAGTTTAAGAATTTGAACTTATGATATGAACCCCATTAAATTACATGGGTTATTTAGGTTCATTATTGATATATGTTCAATGTGGATTTCATGATAATGAAAATGTTATGATGTGATGGGTGCGCCCGAAATTATACAACGTAATATGAATGTACGAATGTGACGGGTGTGCCAATAATTATACTGCACTCCAATACATTGGGTATAGTGATGAATCACATGATTTAAAGTTAAATTATGTGTGAACATGATGCTATATTTTTTCAAAAATATGCGTGGTAGTTAACAACAAAGACATTATGTTTCATTTTTTTTCATTACCACATTCCAAGTCTTTTCTTAATGTTTCCTCCCATGATAATGATCTTATGCCTTTGTGATGATGATAATGATTAACCTCATATCATGTTAGGTTGTTTAATGTTATTATATTTCATATTATTGTAATTTTAGGTCACCCATTTTTTATGTATATCCCTCATGTGACTACTTATAGCAAAAAGTACTCGAGGTACAATTAAAAGCTAGAGAAAAGGGAATTAAATTAATGATTATGTTTTATTATATAAAATTTATTTATGTTTTGTATAATCTGTCAAAAACGTGACCAGTTAAAGATCCTTGAATGTATTAAGTGTTTCTTATTTGTTCCGCTGACTTCTTTTAAAGAAAATACAGTGCATTTATATGTGCTAAACATTGAAGAGAGGGTTCAGGGCCTTACAATAACCTATATCAAAATTTTAAATAAAACATTATTTTTTCTAAATATTTCCTTTATCATAATAAATACACTAAAATATCATTTTATAATATCCATGTATGTGTAATTTAATTTTAATATTATGTATAATTAATTATCTAATAACCCTAAATAACATTCTCTTAAAATAAAATTTATAATTGAACAAAGATTAAAAATAATCATAATATTTGATGTAAAAATTAATAAATAATTCATCAAAATTAAACAAAATAAAATATTTATTTGTCACATATATGAAATTTCAATGATAAATTTAGCTCATGGTAATTCAATATATATAATATTGAATGACTTCCTTGAAATGTAATGAGTCTTTCATGTAAAAAATAATTTTTCAAAAAACCATTGGAATCCAAAATAAAAATTCCAATATAATATTTTTAAAATATTAGATAATAATATTAATAAGTAAATATCTTATATTAAATAACATTAAATGAACTTTTTCAAAATTAAATTACGAAAACAATCTTCCTTTGAAAGAGTTTCTTTTAGAAAAATATAATTTTGATTAAAACATATTCCCTTATTGTGTGTTGGTTTCCATTTTATCATAAATTATATGTTTAAAATCATATCGTCTTACCTTTATCCTTAAAAAACCATGAAATTTAAACTATTGGGATATACCGAAGGATTTATGAGACACTTAGATTGTTTTTAACTCAATATAATGTTGTCTTTAAAAATACTACATTAATTTTTTTATATATTTAAATGTTATGTATATGAAAGACTCATTCCTCGTCTTATAAATTACAAAGAGTTGAAATGTTTTATTTTATAATGATTTTTATATAAAATATAATTTTTTTTCAATACTATATCACTTTTATTCACACAATATTTCACTAAAATGCACTTCCACAAAATAAATTTCTACATGTTACATTGTTCAGAGTTAATGGTTATATACCACCGCACAAATCAATACTTCAGATCATCCTAAGATCTTGCTTTCCAATTATTACACATTCACTATTCCACATTCCTCAAAGTTTTATGATTTTATGGAGTTTTATATCGTATGGCTTACTGAGCATGATATAAACTATCGGTACAACATGCAAAGAGATAAATTCCTGTTTTATAAATTTTCATGTTTATATTCATATCATGTTCATATAATATTAATCTTCTTTATCAACAAAAATCATATAAAATAATATGTTGATGAAATATATATTGTTTATATATATCTAAAACTTTTGCACCCCAAAGACAATGGTTATGGAATCCTATAAAATTATAATTTTTATTTGACACCATATTACAATCTCACTGATAAATAATATATATACATATGAACATAAATTTTTTTCAGTTTTTATTTAAGGAAGGAGGCGATGTGGCATGTTAAAATATATGAATTCATACATACCATTATGTAGAATGATGATTAAATTTAAATGAAAATGTAGTTTACCTTTATGTGGATATTTAAAACATGGTTCAACCTATATGTGTGGTGGTATTACCCATAAATGGAATTGAAATTCAGTAATCACCTTTACATAAGATTCAATATAAATATGTTACCATTACATTGGGATTGATGTATCTATATTTATCTAGGGTGATGTGCAGTATATGCAAATATGAATATTTTTCTACATGGATGGACTTTACTTGGGGTTTATTATACCATTATGTCAGCTAATAATCTGTTTGTGTTACCCTTGTGTGGAGATCAACTTACCCTTAAGAAGAAATTGAGATACATTTATGTTTATGGTTAATTGGTTGGTTTACCCTAACATGAGATTTGTTATGTGAAATCTACCATTTGTCATCAAAAACCTACCCTTACATGATTAGAATTTGACCTTTATGTTTCCCCAGACCACAGCCTTACCCTAACATGTGCGTAATACTAAAATTACATCGTATATGGGAGATCCATGAAACCCTTACCGAATATGAAAATCTTATAGATATAGTTATTCAAATTCAAAAAATCACTCTTATGTGAACCAAGAGATGCAACCAGATCCTTATTTAATGTTCAAATTCCCCACACTACCTTTATGGGTCATTAAAAATATAATTACATAAGAAATTTATATTAAATCTATGTAAATTCATTTTTTGAATAAAATATTAATTACTAAATTATGAATATATAGTTAAATTATATTACAACTCTTCTAATTCGTTAACAATAAAATATTCTATACATTCACATTATAATTGTTTTATTATATTAATTTGAAAAAAAATTACCTTTATAAATATTGAAAATTTATATTTATAAATAATTATAATTCAACTCTTAATTTTTTCAAATTATTTTCCATTATTGTTATAAACAACAATTTTATTAAATTATAAATTTTGCAATGATGATATGTTTAAATAAACATCTATGTACATATAACTTATTGATAAAAATATATTCAAATGAAATATTATTAAAAAGAAAAGAGTATCCAATTTTATAAAGACTTTGAATCCCAAAAAAACATATATCTTAAAAATAATAACATTCACATGAAATTAAATTTTCTTTATAATTGTTTATAATTTTTGAGAATATTACAAAAGAACATTTTATTTACATTTAATAATAGTTATTTAAAATTAATTTAATGAATCATGTATTTTATAATATTAAGTAAATATCTTAACATATTTTCATAATTTTTCTTAAAAACATGTTTTATCACGATTTATTTTTTAATTATTTGTAAATTAAGACATTTAAATAAATTACATAACTATTTTACTTTTTTTGATGTTATGCCATTAGTCCAAAATTTTCATATATGTCAATTAACACCTATATATTAAAAGTACATTAATCATTTACTTATTAAATACCAATTTTTATATTTTTTTAAATTATTTTTAATACATTTATTTCATTTATTATAATGATATATTTAGTTACTTAATTATTTATGTTCACGTCAAGTTCTTTGGGGGAATTAAATTCATAATTTCAAAAAATATTCAGTGTATTCAACATGGTCAAAGGATTTATTATTCCATCACCTCATGATTAATAATCATGAAATACTTACCATTTTTTTAAATTAGTTTTACTTAAAAAAACATCCATTAAATATTTTTGTTAAAAATGAAGTATGTTACAATCATGGAGATTCTAGTTCATGTGTAGGCATGAGTAATATTTCAATTTTCAATGAATATGATTGAAATAATGTAAATATTATTTAATCATTACAAAATAATTATTTTATCATATAAATCATATTTTGTCTATAAATACAAATATATATACCTTCCATTGGATGTAATGATGAAAATGAATCACATCGCTACATAGAGGTGGTAATCTAGACGTACGAAAGAACACTATTATCATTTTTCAATTGTTTTAAAGGTAAAAAATAAATAAAATATATTTTTTATAAATTGGATATTATTTAATTAATATATTGAATATACATTTAATCCATCATTATAACTAGTAGTGAGATACGATGATAAAAAAATCATTATATATCTTCAAAAGGAAGCAGTTCAATATACACACAACCTATGTTTTCTAATCCCATTTGATGTTAGAAAAGATGGATATTGGTTATTTGTTATAAATAATTACCTCTTATAATATGGAATATAATAATTTTACTAATATGAAATAAATATGAAACATACATTTAAAATCCATAACTCTTTTTTAGAAAATATTCTTTTATTTATATCATATAACCTCTAATGTTAGTAATATTCAAAAAACTAAGACCTCCAAAACATGGGGTGGATTTTATGAAGGTGTTTATGAAGTTATTAGAAACAAACTCTTGATGTGTGGATATAATAGGATTGGATGTTTTATATTATAATTTAGGGGAGGGGAGCCTTTATAAATACATGTACTATTTCAAAATAATATGTATCTGACTTTTATAAAATGGTTTCATATTGACATAGAATAAATAATAAAGAGTATTTGGTCTTACTATAGTCATCCAATAAAATTTATATTTGTTTAAGATATCAATTTAAACTTAATATTTTGGATCAACCCTTTTGTTTAATGTTTTTAATCGTAATTTTGGTACAACCCTTTTCAATTTTAACGGTTTTTAAATTTACTTTTAAGTTAATAAATGTTTGATAAATGGAATGTGGATGATGTTTTTTGCTATTTTTAATCATAATTCTACAATTTTAACGTTTTTCTAATTTATAATTATCATAATAAAATATATTTAATAAAAAATTAAACTAATTTCATTTTACATCTATTCACATAATTTGACCATGAAAATAACAGTACAAAAATAGAATTTGAAAATAATTCACAAAACTGTTAATGATAAATTATTATTAACTGTAAATTACATATTATAAAATAATTAATATAAAAAAACTACTTTTGGTGTTTTTAAATATCATTTTCATTAATTTTAAACATCTTACACAAGTACTATGTCATCACTGTATAATTATTTAATATAAATATTTCCTCAAAAACATTTTAAAAAAATTAATGACATAAATATATTTTAATTATAAATAAAAAAATTAATATTCATTCACAAATTTCATTTTATTGTATCCTATGATATAAGAAAAATTTAAATATAATACAATGAAATTTTTTTATTTTTCATTAATTAAAATAATTAAAATTATAAAATAAATGATAAATGGAAAAAATATGTCACACTCTATAAGTTTTATTTATTAGGGAGAAATTAATAACTCCTATTAAATAAATTGAATTTTTTTAATTAAGTTTATTCCATTCCACATTAGATTTGATTCCAGATAAGACATTTTACCTTTATAATGGTAAAAAAATTATTATGGTTACTATTCATAATGACTAATAATAAAAGGGGCCTATTTACCTAATTTTTACTTCCTTAATCTAGATAAGGTATCCATTTTTTATGATATAATTTAACGAAATGATAGAAAATAATTTAATAATAAACCATCAAATCAAGATAAAAACAATTGTAGAAAAGTTCCTTTTATTTATAAAAATGATTTTATACCGAATTAAAGTATAAATTTGATTCTAATAAAAGTTTTAATATTATTTTTAATCTAATTAAACTAATTGAAATTTAGAAATAATAAAAAATATAAAGTTATTTTTTAAATAGAACAAAATATTATAAATTTTTCAATAAAAATTATAAACATTTAGTATTGATTAAAAAAAGAATACATTTTAGAAAAATTAAAATAAATCAACCAAATATATTTTATATATGATGATATAAAGAATTATGATAATATTTTTAATTTAAAATATGAAAATTTATATATTATGATTTTAAATAAATCATAATATTAATTCAGAACCAAATTTATAATAATGAAAATACTTTAGTCTTGATTTAAAATATTGCATAATATTTTTATAATGAATATAGAATTATAATTTTTAATTATTGAATTTCTATAAGAAATGAGTTTAATTTTACAATATCATTACCTGATTTTTCACATTCATACCATGTTTGGGAAATTTTAGCCTCATAATTTCTCCTCTTTCCCAATAGAATGGTTTTAAAATTTTTTTCATACTCTATTCTAAGGAGGGGATGATAAAACATATGAAAATTAAATGATACCCTTTATAATATTTAATAATTAACATTTTTTAAAACCTACATCATAATTTTTTTATAAAACCTTCTTTTGAAAAAATTAAAAGGGGTATATGAATGTCATCATGAGTAACACATAAATTTGTTTCAAAATGGGGGAAAAATACTCAAATGTGAAAATATTGGCATGGATGAAAAATGTAATGTTAAAATAATGATATAGAGTGGTATAAAACGTTGTTAAAAATAAATTTAATGAGCATGAGAATATTAATTTCAATAAAATCATTAATCAATGAGGTGTGAAAAGATGTTGATTTCTCAGAAATTATGGTAATAGGATAAAAATTTGGTTTTAAGATCCATTTCATAGAGTTGTGGAATTATTAACCCATATAGACTAAAGAACATATTATAATATAAAAAAATCACATCTATAATTTCAACTAGTAAAACATTTCTACCAAAACCTCATATTTTTTCTTCGAAATTTGATTATTCAAGAAAAAAGTTTCATTCCTGAAGCACTTGAACCAACATATAGTAGATCACAGAATCCATAAAAGGAAAAGAATATATTCCTCATATGATTATATGATTAAAAAATTTAAATAATTAGGCAAATTTAAAATAATATAAAAAATAAATAAACATTCATATGAAAATAAAATATATTAATATTAAATTATAAATAATAACACCAAGGTTACAACTTGGATGTTTTTATAATTAAATAAATCAACATACCAAGTTATGTTAATCACCACAAATTTAATTAATTTTTTAACTTCAACTATTTTCTCATAGATTTCCAATTATATCACAAAAATTGAAATATCATTCTTACCAAATAATCAATCATTTTAAACCAAAGGGTTACATATAAGTCATCACAATAAAACACCTCCCCAAATATCATTAGTCACCTTCAAATCATATAACTTATAACCTCAAAAGTTGTTTCTTTGAAATTGAACCTATGATCAAAAGTATACTTCTAGAACCAAGATGGTATCCATAAATCTTAAGTTATCCTCCAAGATAACATCATAATTTTTTTATACAAAATAAAACATTTGTTAATCGACATTACGAAAAGATGTTCTATAATCATAAAAATTTCATTTTTGGATTTGATTTGTAAATATGTGACCAATTTTAATCCATTGAATACTTTTAACATCAAACAATAATATTGGGTTACTTATATGCCCAAATACCTTCACGATTTAGTATTTTAGATAATTATGACCAAAACATACATAATAATACCCCATAATCGAATGTATATTACTCCCAAAATACCCAAATTTTTAAATTTCACATTAATTATTCAACATCTCAAATAAATTCCATAAAATTTGAAACATTTCTAGAAATAATTTATTTAACAAAATTTTATTATCCTATAGAAAAGGGAAAAAATAAGGGTACCCTCAACATCCTAGTAGGGGTAAACAAAGTTATTAATAATTTACATTATTCCATGATAATAAGATGAGAATAAGTGTATTATAAAAGAATCAATGTTCATGATCATAACATAGGATAATTAATACCCATCAAAATATTGATAAAAAAAATTTAACATGAAATTATTCTTTAAAAATTGTGTGGGTAATAACTATCAATAATAATGATCAATGGTTTTTAAATATTGATCATAGGAACCATTAAAACACATTCCATTCATAGAGATAATGTTATGGTATCATTGAAATGTATCTCCATAAAACCCTTATAATAACCCATATATATGATATAATTATACCTAGATTATACTAATAATCTCATATGAGTGACATGTTATCTGACTAAATACATAATCTCTTCTGAACTAGTTATATTTTTTTAACTCTTTAAATGTTACCCTATGAATTTGAATGATATATCAAGATCACCCATTATCATGAGTTATATCAGGGTCTTCTGTCATTATAACAAAATTACCCGGAACTGAAACATAATAGTAACACATGAATGATATAATTTTTCTACATAACAATAATCTTTTTCTTTTCATATCATGATTCTCATGGAAAATAAATAGATTCCATTGAATTAACATTGAAATAATAATATCCCATCCCCATAAAGAATAAGTGTGGTATCATTAAAACATATCCGTAGTGGAAAATATGTATAGTCTAAATTTTTGTCATTTGTGAATACAAATTCCATTAGAAGATCATTAATAATTATCACAAAGAAAATATAGTTTACAAATTTAAAATCAATATTAAAAATTAAATTTATTTTGAATATGAGGAAAATTATTTTATTTCAAACAATCATGGAAACATGTATAGGATTACTCATATCATTGAGCATTCATGATAGTTCCAAATTACATTCAATCTATAAATTTTTTTTAAATAATCACATGTTCAGTAAAAAGAACATTGTTGAAAAAAGGGGTATTTTAATACTTTTTGTAAAAAATGAATGTTGGGAAAAAATAAACTAAAAATTAAAAATCAACAATAAAAAAAATTCCATACTTACAAATTAATTTGGTTTAAGAAATATGTATATGGAATAGAAATATTCCTGATATAAAAGAAGATAAAAGTGTGGTATCACTTACAAATAACATTTTGGTTTTCATATAAATCAACAATAGAGGAAAGGGAAATTAAACATTTAAACCAAATTAATGACATAAAAATAATAAATATTTTTTTATGGAAATAAAAACTTATCATTTCTCCATTTGGAACCATGAAAAAAATAGTGTAAGGGCATATATCCACGTGGATCGACCATTTGCATGTTTCTAAAGACTAAGGGTCTTAGATGAGCCATAAAAATGTTTGGAGGTTTTTGGATGCTAGAAGATGTTATTAGGGATAATTCACACTGTGTAAATTTTTTATTCAATGTGAATGTAGGTTTCATGACATGTAATGAATGGTTGTTAGAAAAAACTAATAAAATGACAAGGTGACACATTTTTTGTGAGAAACCAAAACCTTATAATTACATGATGTGAAAGGGGATTACATATATTGTAAATCCATATTGTTGTGTGTTTCAACCATTTCAAACCACTCAGGTTATCAAACCTTATGGCTACAACACACCTCTCCCTCATTTTAGGAAACTCAGTTACCCCCTCTTGGATATTCTGGGGATTAATTCATCCTGGATCTATCCATAGCTTCCCTCTATTGATATTTATTATATATAATGTTTTCTTTACATCTATTATTATGGTTTATTTGATATAATACATCATTTTTCATCTTTTTCATGTGAAAAAACATGATCTTTATGTTTTTAATGGATTTATGTTGATTATTTTTTTCATTGTTGTGGTACGAGGTCCTCTTGTTGGATGCCGTTCTAGAGAGAGAGGTGATTGAGATTCACAATAGTAGCCTATTCTCATGAAAATAATGTTGAAAACCTATTGAGTTAGTATATTATATTCTTATATATTTATTTACATGAAATCATAGAGCTATGAAGATTTCACCCCTAGGATTGAAATGAAATTAAGATAATTAATTACATAAAATGGATAAGATAATTTATATCGATCGATTGGAAATGTGGTGGTTTGTATCATGATAATGTGTTCCTTATTAATTGTTATATATTTTGATACCTATGTTGTGATTTTTTTCTTCTTCTATAATGCTAAATTGACAATGAAATTAAATCAGTAATTAAAAGAAAAATAATTATCTAAAACATTAATGATAAATATTTAATGAAACTGATTTTTGTTATAAGTTGATTTTAATCAATTTTATACAAGTATGAATGTTTAATTGAATTGGTTAATACACCCAAATAATGTTATACTTGTTTATAAATTAATTTAAGGAATTTACAATTAATTCTTTAATTAATTTTTGTATGTCTTGTGATAACTTGTTTCTTAGGTTTCTAATAGTTGTATCCTGGGAATATTGAATTCGTAAATTCAAGATGGAATAGAAACAAGTTGTGTAATAAAATATATTTACTTGTAGGGGCAGAGTTCATAATTTATTTTAATTGAAATTTTATTTGTTCATTAGACATATGAGGGACTGTTGTTTATGAAGGATAGATGCCTTGTTTTTTGGGAACGATCTTGGTTATTATGTTTTTTCTAGATTATTATGATGTGCGTGATCCAGGTATGGATAACCATATATCATTATTGTGGTATGTGGGGTTGGGAGGCCTGAATATGAAATGAGCTGGGTATGAATGATTCAAGAGGACCGTTATGGTATTTGGGGAATTGAGGAATGATTTTGGTCTTATCAACTGATGCTTTGAGTGTCAAGATGCATCTTTATATGCATGTGTTTGTTAGGGAGGAAACTAGATATGATGAAATGGGTTGGACATGGGCTTACCCATTTTTATGAAAGATGGATTGTTATTTGAATATTTTTTTAGATGATATCTAAATTTATTATTTATCTTATTTTTTCCACACTTCTTAAGGCAGATAAATGTTCATAGATTTTTAAATTGTTGGTAGATTTGGAGAACATAAAAATAAAAAAAAATTAATGAATTTTTATCCCATGTGGTTGAAGATTTATTTGATAAAATGATGAAGTTATGATTATGAGAAGTCAGGGACTCAGTTTTATTATGCTTGGATGGAATGGGAGTTTCATCTGATGCTAATTTAATGTAATGTAGAAAATGATAATTATTAATTAGTGGTTAAAAAATTAATTAACATAAATTTAAACTGATGAAAAGGAATTAAATATTTTATGCTAGCTCTTTAAATGGTTGTGTGTTTTTAGGATATATGGTCTTAGCAATGGCGGTCGATATTCCAAATGATATTTTATGTATTTTATATTTTTGACTTTTCAATACTATTGTTTATTTACTATTACCTATATCTTTATCTATTTATGTTTAAATTCCACACTAATTTATTTATTTATATAGTTAGTGTTATTTTCCAACATATGATAATTGAGATGATTACTTTAGGTACTACTTAATTTCACCATAGTATCATATTCAACCACGTGTTGTATGTTTTACTCCCTATAAATATTTATACATACATAAATTTATTATCTATTTATATTAATTAAGGTTATAATTTTTGTATAACATTTATTTTTAATTTTTTATTGTGAAATAAAACCATTTTTTTATTATTTATTTTGGTTATGAAATTGAATATTTATATAAAAATAATTTTTATATCATTTTAATTATATATATCTCACATGATTAAGTTAAAGGAATGTCAATAAAAGGCTCTAGATAAAGATATTTTAACAAATATTTGAAAACTTTGTTTTGTTACTAACAATTTGAGGATGTTTGTGTGATAATTTTTTTCAAAAATATCATCCATGTGCTGATACATCTTATAGACAAAGATACAAAAATAGAAACACATAGACACATAACCACACACACACAATTATAAATATCATCTACATTTAAATGTATTTATATTTTTTGATAATAATAATAATCAAAAGAAGTGTATTTTCACTATAAAATGAAAATATAGTATGTGGGATAAATATATCTCCCAATAAAATGATACATACAAGTTGAAAATTGAACTTTTTTGTAATATTTCTCAATCTATAGTAAAATTTAAAGTCATTTAAAATTAATATCGTATATTATATTATATTATATAATGCTCATATCAATAATGTTCAATGATAACTTTGGTGCCCCAAAATAGAAGAGTAAGACTTTTGATGAATCATGTTTAATATAATTTTAATTTTATAAATACATGGTATAAAAATCTCTCGTATGTTAATATTAATTAAATAATTATTGAATATATAAATAATATAACTAATAACCCATGTAACTAAAGAAAAATAAAAAGATTTATAATATAAAAAAAATCTAATCAATGAATATGTGGAAACCAATATATTCAGGTTATACCAAAAATATTAATTCATTATTTATGATATATTTATTAAAACAATATATTGATTGTTATATGGTATCCCATTTTTCGAAATAAATTATTAAATTATTTTTTTGTCAAAATGGTTTATGTAGGTTTTTTCTAAAGTGAATATTTTATCAACTAAACAATATATAAAATAAAAATTTATAAAATAGAAAAAGAAGGAATAAAAAAAAGTTATAAAGGCTCACATAAATCACTATAAAGAAAATATAAATGAACTATAGAATGAATATTTAATTAAATAGTATGGAAAATATAAATTTATCAAATCTTCCAAATAATGTTTTTTTTATTAATATCATTAAAATTAACATATTATTAAATTTGTATAATATATTGTTTTAATATAAGATAAAAATTAATTAAAAAAATAGCTCAATGAATATTATGAATCATTGGGATATTTTTTTGAAATAATATTTATTACATAATAATCTAGTAATAAAAATTTTAAATAATTAAAATTATCTTTTAGAGAAATATCACCAACTTGAAATTGAATATTAGTTTATTAGTGTAAATATTCACGTATACAAAAATTGGGCATGAATTTATTTCATATGAATATTAATATATTTTTCTCAATATTTCGTCTTTCATTACCTAACCATTTATGTGGTAATAATTTGATTGTAATAGGAATTAAATAAACATATTAATGTTTAGATTATTCAAAATTTGGTCACAAGAAAATAATTATTAAAGGTTATGATTATAAATATTTCTACTAACTGAAAATTAATCTGAGGAAACATAATATAAAAAATTAATTGAAAAATAATAGTTATATAAATTGGGAGAACCGTATTTGAATTTTCTCTCTTACTATTTATAGGAATGAATATGAATAATATATAAAAATAAAATAAAAAATTAAGTAGTATATTTTAAATCATATTACCAAGTAGATGCTACTATGAACATAGAGAGATGTTCAAAGTTGATTCTCCCACAATATAATATCTAAAAAATAAATGATAGATTATATGAAGAAACACAAATTTAATAATATCAAATCCAAACAAATCACTAATAACCCATGAAAATGTGAAAATTATTTATGGATTTTAAGGGAATCTTGGGTAGTATTCAGTTTTATATAAAGATTTATATCTTGGGAAAATGTTTTATAGATAGTTATTTAAAGGTATCGAATCTACCTGGATTGACCCTTTGATTGTTCTTAAGGATTCAGGAGCTATAAGGGGGATATGATATCTAGAGGGACTTGGGTATTCATATCTTAGAGTAAGGAACACTCACAACGTGAATGTGTGATTCACACAATGTAGAATAATTTCTCAATGTGAATGTAGGATTCACATCAAAAAATATTTAAGGGTTTAAAACTAAAATAAATGTGATAAAAATGTTATTTATAGTGAAAACTAAACTCAAAGAATTACATCATTTGAATGGAGATAACATGCTGTGTAATACCCAGACACTGTAACATTTTAAGTATTTTTTCAGCTGATAGGGTTATCAAACCCTACAATTGTTTCTTACCTCACCCTCATTCTAGGAGACTTGACAGTCCCCTATTTGTAATTTTTGAGATCCCTTCAATAAGAATCTATCTCAAACTTCCATCATTGATTTTTTGTGACCTGGTATGATCCAAGATATGCTTATCCAATATTTCGTTATAGTTTCTCATGATTTTGATATTATTCCCTCTAATATCTTTTTTCTCGTTCTATGGCATTTTCTTACCCACTGATTTAATGGTGTTTCTCTTGTTTTTCATTGCTATGGTGGTGTCATGTAATCCTTATTTATATGTAATACTTGTAGGATAGTAGATTTGATATCTATTTCATGGTTTGTTCTTGTTTAAAGAATTTCAAATACCTTTAGTTGTAGTGGATTCATTGATTCAATATTTAATTTGTAGAAATCATAGATCTATCATTGTTTATCCCCTCAGATCATAATGAAATTGACCTATTAAATAATTGAATTTGTATTAATTTATTGGTATCGATCATATTGTGATGTTTTTTCTTTGTACTATAACCACATTTTTTTACTTGATTTTCAAGATAATGTGATATCTAATACTTTCATGGTTTATTATGTTGATCTTGATAGAAAATGGTAAACAACCTAATGTAAGAATGAATTGATAATTAATTACAAAAAAGATAAACATGAATATTAATGAATCTCGTTATTGTTGTTTCATGTTGGAGTTAATCAAATTGATTAAAGTATGAATGTTTAATTGATTTGGTTTATGAACCTCAAGATTGTTGATTCTGGTTGATAATGGAAAAATTAATGTTAAATTAATTTTTTTAATTTATTTGTGATATCTTGTGATAGATTTTTGATGTTATTAATATTTACATAACTTTTTATAGAATCTATTTAATTATTTTATATTAAATGTTCATAATTTGTGTGAAATATTAATGTATAAATATTAAATATAATTTTTGATCACTATTTGAATTCATATATATTCAAGTTTATTTAATGTTTTAATAAAAAATATAACCCTAAATATCCAAATTGTGTGATTATTTTTTTGTAGGATTCAGTATTCAATTTCAAAAATATCATATGAAGGAACCAGTGTCCAATTCTTCCATTAGAAGGGTCCTATGGTCCTCACAAGAAGGCCCAAATAATTTGTGATGAAATTGGAACAGCTATGAATATTGAATTATTGGGCTCCATACAGAATTAAAAATCCTTTAATTCTCCTCCAAATGATAGGGGACAATTCAGTTTATCTAGGATAAAACTTTCAAAGCCCAACTCCAAACACAAGGGGCCCAAGGGATGAATATAAACCCAACCCACCATTCGGGAAAGGAATTAAAATCCAGACACTTTTCATGAAATTTCTTATGATCTAGTCATCCTATTAAGCTGATATTTGTCAGTTTGAAAGATGAGATATATGTGTCTTACATTATTGAATATATAATTCATATTTGAAGGAATATTCCTATTAAAAACCTATTAACATTTTAACCTTTTAAAAAGTTTGGATTGAAATGGACAGATTACAATGTTTTACTCCAACTACCATAACATTAGCTACATAAATCTAAATTCCTCAAACTTTGGAAAGTGGATGGGAAAAATTATTCTCTACAAATTTTAATAAGATTATATCTTTATATAATTCTATCTGTATAGCCCAATTGGTGATGCATGTGTAGGGGCCGTTTTGGAATGAAAACAGTCCAACTCCTTGGGCTATAAAAACATCCCCCTCCTCTCCATCAAAAGGGATTGAATTTAAGAATATAGAAGCATATATTTTCAAAACCAAAGACTTTCCAAAGGCTTGGAAGGACCTTCCATAGTCATGTTTTAACATTAGAGACTATTCTTCCGCTCTTTGTTTTAATTTACTTTTTCAGTTTTCTTTGATTGTAATTTCACATGTGTTTGTCTTTTTAATTTTGTTTTAATGAAAGTTTATTCTTCAATATCTCTTCTTCTCATACACCTTTTTTAGTTTAATATTAATGGTCTTAAAATAGTTTAATTAATGTTTAAACCTTTTTCCCTTCTTTTGCATCCTCATTCAATCGATTTCCTTTTTCTTAACTCTCTTCAACGATCATGTATGTTTGACGCACTACTCTTTTCTTATCTCATTATTTCTGTTCTATTTATAATTAATCACCATAAGCATATATTACAAGATTAATAACCATATTAATGGCTGAGTAAATAAATCATTAAGGTTAGTAATAATTTAGAGATATTATGGGATTGATAGATTTTTCTCAATGAGAATTCTTTAATTTAACATTTTGTATGTTGGAATTAACATGTCATGCATTAATGACTTGTTTTTGTTTAATGTGTGGTTTCTGTTTTCGATGCTTTCGCTGAGGCGTGTGCCTCCATCTATGGAGGACGCGCAGCTGTGGCCCCGCATTCCTGCTTTCCAAAGGCGGGTGGCATTCGGTCCTTGTTCAGGGACGTTTGATCCTTGATCGAAACGGGATGATGGGATGTCGGTTCTTCCTTCTGTGGATTCCTCCTCAGAACTCGTCTCCTAGTCCAAGTCTCCCTCATAGATTTAATATGTTTTTCTTGAATCTCATTCCCGGTGCCATATCTTTATATACACCGGTTAATTACACTACTTCTCTCAAGACATTCCATGGGGTCTTGACATGGTAGCAACCTTTGGTTGGAATAGACGGCAACATCAGGCATGTCGGGGCATCTCTCGGTGCGTGGACATAGGGGAACCGGTATTCTTCCTCATAATAGGGAATCTCAAGGGTGCAGAACCCGAGGCATCCCACATCGGATGTGGGGAATCATATGACATCTGAGGTTTTCCTCAGCTTCCCATGTTTATCATGGGTAATGCCGGGAGTGTAATGTCTTGTGGAGACAGTTACGCTAAAGTTGTGTCATCCGAGGTTTTCCTCAGGCATCTCATGTTTATCACGAGGTATGCGATGAGTTTAACATCTTACAGTGACGGTTACGCCAAAGGCATGTAATCCGAGGTTTTCCTCATTCATCTCATGTTTATCACAAGGTAGGACGTGAGTTTAACATCTTACGGAGATGGAATTAGGGTGATCAGAACGTCCCATAGAGAGAGATCAGAGGTGGTGTGCCCTGTAGAGTGGAGATGTCACACCGTGAAAGCTGATCTGGACACCACTGAGGGCAGATCAGGTAGTGTGTACCCCAAAATGGGGAACCCCAAGGTTTTCCATTGGCTAGGATTGAACCTCAGGGTGGTTTCCTACGTAACCTATATATACAACAGGGATCAAAACTCGCGCAGTTCATAGGGTGATGAATTGGGGTGTACACAGAGGACAACAACCCGGAGACATGTTGGGGCTAATGTGTGGATAACAGCCCAGGTGCTGCTAGGAGATGCGAGGAGGGGGATGGCATGATCCCACTGGGATGTGGTGGCCTAGGTGAGAATTAGGATAGATGATGGAGAGTTGAATGAAGTGGAGGGGGAATGAAATAGAACCATTGAAAGGGCGACAGTAAAGTTGGGCTTGAGACTCGAAAATACCTCCTATGTATCCCCATGGTAGGGAATCAATGTTTGCGTAGTTCGGGATGGTGTCGGTGAACCGACGTGAAGATGTACCATGGTCTGATGGATGTTGGGCTTGAACCTCGTTAGGTTTCCTACGTACCATGCCTTGACATGGATCAAAGACCTCATTGTTTGGGTGAGTGGGCAAGAGGACTGACGTGAATGTGGACCTTGGCCCGATGGGTGTTTTCAGCGAACCGACGTGAAGGTGGACCTTGGTCCGATGGGCATCGTCAACAAACTGATGTGAAGGTGAACCTGGGGTTCCACTGGTGGTGGTCTTGAACCTCGCGAAGGCTTCCTACGTACCATGCCTTGACATGGATCAAAGACCCCGTAGTTCAGATGGAATGTTGAATACAGTTTAACGTCATGCAGGACGGGGGTGAACCGACGTGAGTGAGGTTGGAATGACCGGGTGATGGGATTAAACCTTATGGAGGCTTCCTACATACCATGCCTTGACATGGATCACAGACCACGTAGTTCAGGTGGCCTGTCGGAAAACCGATGCGAGTGAGGACCTTGGTCTAGATGGTGTGGGGATTACACACTAGGCTGCCTAGGTGCTGGTGACCAGATGTTAAGAAGGTCAGAGTGACCATCAGGTTGTGGGATTGAACCTCTAGGAGGCTTCCTACGTACCATGCCTTGACATGGATCAAAGACCTCGTAGTTCAAAGGGGATTCGTCGGAGAATCGATGTGAAAGTGAACCTAAGGGTCCACTAGTGGTGGTCTTGAACCTCATGAGGCTTCCTACGTACCATGCCTTGACATGGATAAAAATCCTCATATTTAGGGAATAATGGTGGGTGTTGATGAACCGACGTGAGGAAGTGACCTTGGTCCGATGGGAGATGGGCTTGAACCTCAGGGAGGCTTCCTACGTACCATGCCTTAACATAGATATAAGTCCTCATAGTTCCAGTTGGTCACAACGGCATGCCATCGGACTGGAATGCAGTTTAACGTCATTCTGGATGAAGGTAGAACTCGACGTGAATAAATGACGGGTGGTCTTGAACCTCGTGGAGGCTTCCTATGTACCATGTCGTGACATGGATCAAAGACCTCATAGTTCAAATGGGTGTGCAGTTTAATGTCATGCCAGATGAGGGAATATAGTTTAGAGTCATGATGGACGAGGGAATACAGTTTAACATCATGCTGGACGAGGGAATTCAGTTTAACATCATGCTGGACGAGGGAATTCATTTTAACGTCATGCTAGACGAAGGAATACAGTTTAACGTCATGCGGGACGAGGGCATTTCCATGGTTGATGCTCAATCTAATCCCATGTGAGTCATACTCGGTGTTAGAAACAAGAGCCAGTAAAGACCTAATGATCATGTCACGAAGGGTGTGTCCGTGAGAAGTGAAGAGGGGCTTACACGTTAGGCGGCCCATGGTGTTGGGACTTACTCCAGGATGGAGGCCCAAGGAAAAGGATGACGATAGTTTTGGGCTTGAGCCTCATGTAGGCTTCCTACGTATCCCCGTGGTAGGAAATCAAAGTATCTGTAGTTCTCCTGATGACGACTTACCACTGATTGGGGGTTTCAACGGATTACCGCTGGACTGGGTCACAACGGCTTACCGCTGGATTGGGATGTCAACGGTTTGTCACTGAATGGGGCCGCAACGACTTACCGCTGGATACGATCGCAACGGCTTACCGGTGGATATGAGTGCAATGGCTTACCGCTGAATATGATCAAAATGTATTACCATTGAATATGATCACAATGGCTTACCGCTGGATAGGATCACAATGGCAAACCGTTGGATAAGGATGTCAACGTCTTTCTGCTGGATAAGGATCACAATGGCTTACCGCTGATTAGGAGTGGAAATTGTGGATGGGGCTTAAGCAAGGAGGCTGTCCGGGTGCCGCTAAGGAGCGAAAATGGTGAATGGGGCTTATACAAGGAGCTTCCCGGGTGCCGCTATGGAGTGGCAATAGTGAATGGGGCTTACGCAAGGAAGCTGCCCGAGTGCCACTATGGATTGGAAATCGTGGATGGGGCTTACGCACAAAAGATGCCCGGGTGCCTCTATGGTGCGGAAATGGTGAATAGATGGGGTTTACACTAGGAAGCTGCCCGGGTACCGCTATAGAGCAGCAATGGTGAATGGGGCTTACAAAAGGAAGCTGCCTGGGTGCCACTAAGGAGTGGAAATCGTGGATGGGGCTTATGCAAGGAATCTACCTGGGTGCCACTAGGGAGAGGCAATCATGGATGGGTCTTACGTAACGATACTGCCCGGGTGCCACTATGGAGCGGCACTGGTGAATGGATGGGGCTTACGCTAGGAAGCTTCCCGGGTTCTACTATAGAGCGGCAATGGTGAATGGGGCTTACGCTAGGAAACTTCCCGGGTGCCGCTAAGGAGTGGCAATCGTGGATGGGACTTACGCAGGGAAGCTGCCTGTATTGTCTTCCTCACGTCTGGCCATTAGGGCATCCCAACCCACTGGTGTATTGAGGTTTATGATTCTACACATATGCACTAGTGTAAAAGTGTGATAACACCAAGGGGTGTTGGAATTATGCCACTGTAATCATGGCATTAGGCATCTTATACTTGGAGCATAAGGCATCTCTTGTTTAGTGCAAGAGGCATCCTATGATTGGTATATAGGGTGTACTGTAGTTTATAGTCGTGTAGAGAGGACTGTTAGGCTTATTATTCTTGGAGCATAAGGCATCTCTTATTTAGAGCAAGAGGTGTCCTATCATTTGTTATATAGGGAGTACTACTGTTTAATGTCATATAGATAAGACTGTTAGGCATCTTATGCATGCAGCATAAGGCATCTCTTGTTTAGAGAAAGAGGCATCCTATCATTTGTGTGATAGGGAGTACTACAGTTTAAATTCATATAGATAGGACTATTAGGCATCTTATGTTTTTAGCAAAAGGCATCTCTTGTTTTGAGCAAGAGGCATCCTATCATTTGTTAGATAGGGAGTACTACAGTTTAAAGTCATATAGATAGGACTATTGGAATCTCATTCTTGGAGAATAAGGCATCTCTTGTATAGGGGAAGAGGCATCCAATCAATTATTAGATAGGGATTACTACAGTTTAAAGTCATATAGATAGGATTGTTAGGCATAAGGTGCTTGGGAAGGGATGGTGTTGGGTCTTACGCAAGGGAAGCCCTTTCTGGTTCAACCTGGCATTGGATCCAAGTGATAGGGTTTGGAGGAGTTTCCTGAGAAATGATTCGACTTAAGGTACTCAGGGAATTGATGATGAGAACCTATACTCATGACATAGGAAACGAACCAAGAGGAATACATCAACTCAAGGTGTTTCATGGTCTGTGGAAGAGTATCTCAAATCATGGTATTCCATAGGTAGAAGGTGGGTGCGCAATGGAAAATCCAAACGTCCCACCCCGAAAAGATCATGGTGCGACTCTCCATTTTTCATTGGGGTATGTGCTGGTCATGAAGGGACTGGCCTGGAGGGCCGAGACCGCAGCCCATCACTGACCCCGAGCGGGGGTGCGAAAGGACCGGTGGGCGCAAAGGTAGGATCCTTGCAAAGGATAGGTCTTCGTGAAGTAGCTTCTTGGATCATGGCCTCGTGGAGCATGGCCTCACGGAGCAATGAACTCTCGTGGAGCAAAGTGGTCTCGCGGAGAAATGGGGTCTCATGGAGCAAAGGGGTCTCGCAGAGAAAAGGGGTCTTGCGGAGAAAATGGCTCTCGCGAAGCTTGGTCTCACGGAGCAGCATCGTGGATCATAGGTCCATGGAACATGGAATCATGGAGTATGGTCTCACAGAGCAGCATCGCGGAGCATTGGCTCACGGAGCATGGACTCATGGAGCCTCGGATTATGGAGCAGCAACGCGAAGGAAGCTACTCGCGGAGCATGGCCTCGCGGAGCCGCAATGCGGAGCTCTGCGGACCGATAGATCGGTCGCCCAAGGGGAGAAGTGTCCTTGGCCGTCTTTCCGTTGAAGGGGCGTGAGTTGGGTATTTATAGTAAAGGGGCTCCATGAAGCGGAGCTCGCGCGGTGTGAATACGGAGCTTGCTCCGCGGTGGATCATGAATGTCAAAGGGGTTCACGGAGCAATGCTCCTCCTTTGCTTCACAGTGGGTTCGCGAACGTCAAATTTGTTTGCGGAGCATCCCGCCTCCTGTGCTTCACAGCGGGTCTTCATGGCGCATCATGAACGTCAAACAAGTTCGTGGAGCTTCCCGCCTCATTGCTTCATGGCGACGCTCCACAATCATAGAGGGGGCTTCACGAATGGGCTTCATAAACCAGTTTTCTATCCCAACTTCAAATTTCCATAACTCCTAATCCGTAGCTCCATTAGGGCCCTAAGACCTACCAAATCGAAGCTTGAAAAAGGACAACAATCTTGGTTTGTGAATGGAAGCATTTGGAAAATTTTGGGAATGATTTTTCCGGGGTCAACATATGTCACCCCTAAGAACGAGGTCCAACGAGGATGAGGAGGGAAAGGCGGACCACATTCTGAGGAAACGACTGTGGAAAATGCATTCATTGGGGTCTATTGTATCTAGATCATATTGAGGAGACATTCAACTAAATCTCTAAGCTTGCATGAGCCATGATCAGTGTGGGAAAGAAGAGATAATAGGACCTCCTGTAAGAGAGTGTAAAGAAATGGAAGGTGTGAGGGGATCGACATGGGTCATCAATCACCTTTTTTGGGAATCCTTAAAGAGAGAGGGGTCACGACTGGAGAGCATGGCTCTCTAAATAGCCGACTTTCTTTTCCCAACCTGATCTAGTGCACGAGGGGAGTAACTCCAGGGGTGTTAGAATCAATCCGAACAGAATGAAGTGGGAGGTGTAAATCACGATACCCAAAATCTGGAACACTATGGAGACAGTGTGACAATAAAGGACAACCGTTAACCGTGGCGATGAAACGGTATCCATACTGTGTTAGCCTGAAATGGGGACAACAAATGAGGGTCGACCATTGACCATGTTCGAAAAACGGGACCATGTAACAAATGTTGTCGATCAATCCTTTAGGACATTGGCCCAGGATGGTAGGTGAGACGATGCGGCATGAGACCAGGCCATTAGGGGGTCCCTTTAGACATGAAAGGGTATGAGGGTCTGAATAAGGGGCATGCAAAGCGTGGAATATGGAGTGATGGTTTGTTTAAACAGAATCCAACACACATTTAATTACACCACCGTGGTGGGAGTACTCAATATGGGAGCATTGGTTTGATCATGGATCATTCCTTATTTGGGACATGGCCTCTCTGGCAAGGGGATCTGTCGCTTCCCAATGGGATCTTGGGGCATCCTGAAATTGTTCATGGAAAAATTGAATCTACATAGTTCCCCATGAGGGGTCAGGACAGAGGGCTGGAAATGTGGAGGAACATGATTATATGATTCCTGGGGCTGGACCCTAGGTGAAATGCCTGGGTGTCTCTACGTATCCCATAAGGATGAGAATCGAGCCACACGTAGTGATAGAGAATTGGCGTTGGTGCATCCCATGATTAACACGAGGCATCCTAAACATGTTCAGGGTAGAACCGCAATTTAGTGTCAAGCGTTGAGGATATATGGACTCTTGTAGTTCAACGTCATACGATAGGATGTGGAATAAAAGGGAAGATCCCAGGGAGCGTATGGTGCGGTAGATATGAAACTGACGTGAATGAGGACTTGGAGTACAAATCACACCACATACCCCCAGAGGAAACTCTTCAGGTCGAGGGACCAAGAGTAAGGATTAGGCTGGGCCCGCAGCAGAGTGGACGGGCGTTCCGATGTACCCCATGACGATGGGAATCAATCTATACATAGTTCTGAAGATGTAGTTTAACATTATGCGGGGCGATGAGAAGCCAGGCCGTGTTGGTACACATCCTGCCACAACTACTAAGCCCATGTGAGTCATGCTCGGTGTGGGAAACAAGAAGTAGTGGTGGGACTTTCCCGACACAGAAAAGGGCAGGTTAGGGTGAAGGGACGCTTGGTGAATACCGACCCCATGATACTAACACAACAATATGGATCCCCTAGATGCACGAAGAGATAGAGTCGGGAATGTTGGAATTCCACCTGAACATGAGAAAGTGGTAATGTGTGAATCATGACGCTCAATATTTGGATCACAATGACGGTGTCGTGACGATAGAGGATAACCGTTAACTGTGGAGTAAACGCAGTACCCATATATTGGTGGCCTAGAATGCGGACACATAAATGAGGGTCGACCGTTGACCTTGTTCGAAACATTGGACCATGTCACAAATGTCGTCATAGATTCGTAGGGACGTTGGCCCAAAACGATCGGAGGGCCCTTAGGTCCAACATTCATGGAGAGCCCTTAAGCCTAGCATCCTTGTCGTCCGAGTTTCCTTTTAGATGTGGAAGAGGATGAGGATCCAAATAGCAAGCTCACAAAGCTTGGTCATGGGATGAGGAGAATGTCCCTATAAAAATCCCACACTTCAGGATCTTTGTCAAAACACATCTGAATACGACAATGAGACGTATTAGATAGAGGGAGTAGAGTCCTTTTCAATAGGGAGATTTTTTTTAGGGTCGTAGAATTTTGACCAAAGGGAAGGAAGAAACATGGGAGGCACATGGTGGGGTATCTCAGACACCTGATGTGAATGGGAACTGGGGGTTCCGACCACCATGTGCTTCTCGGAAAATTTTAGGTCGAGGGACCATGAATGAGAGTTGAGCTGGGCCCATAGAAAAATTAAAAGGCATTCCTACATACCCCATGAGGATGGGGATTAGGATGCATGTATTTCTTGAGAGGGTATTAGTTTATGGTATTAGAACTCGGACCATGAATGGGTCAGGGGAACAGGGGACACATGGAACGATGGCTACAAAACCCGACATGAATGAGAACCTAAGCACTACATACCATGTGTTCTCTGGGTAAATGCTCGAGTCGAGGGACCGAACATGAAGGTTAGGCTGGTCCCGCGGGGAAGTGTCCGGGAACTCCTATGTATCTCATGAGGATGATAATCAATCCATACGTAGTTCTGAAGGGTGTCACGGTAAGGTACCAGTGCTGGGAAAAAAGGGACTGCGGGCGTGGCCCTTTCACTAAAAGAAGCAGAATTTGATAAATCTTTTTTGTCCTTTAAGGTGAGGGGTTTTTTTGAAGCAACATGCCTAGGGTAGCAGGCCCTGGTGTCACCACAAGAATAATGGCATGATTGGAATTGACAGATGGCATGGCATGTGACCAATACCCAACGTGATGTCCTCTACAACGAGGTCATCACAATGAAGTTTTGTTTTTCATTGTGCATCCAGGATGATAATTTCATAGTTTAGGGTCGTGTGACAAGACCAAGCATGCATTTTACCATCATGCAGTGCAGACGTAGCAGAGACGATGCTAGGCGGGGAATGTGTATGGTATTGTGCAGCATAACCGACATGAATGGGGACACAATCCAACATTATACCGTATGTAGTCCAGAGAGAGGAACCTCAGGCCGAGGGGCCCACATAGAGGTGAAAGGTAATGGGGGAGATACTATCTCCCTAATGAGCTGGACCCAAACATGAGGCGTTCGGGCGACCCTACATATCGCATGAGGATGGGAATCAATCTAAACGTTGTTCCGAGGAGATATTATTTTTTGATCTTAGAGCTCGGACCAGGGGTGGATGAAACCTTTCCAGGTAAGCACATACCTCATCCCTGTCCCTAAGCCCACGTGAGTTAAACTCATTGTGGGAAACAAGGGGGGGAGATCCTTATCTCAATACCCAAAACATCCATTGAGGGGAAGTTGTTGATGAGCCCCAAAAGGCTCCTTTGACCCTACTTTGTTCCCCCAATGTGCAGACGTGCACGGAGGAATAATACCAAGAGTTTTGAAACTCCACTTGGACATGATGAGAATGCAGACGGATGTGAATCGTGTAACTGACATTTTGGTCTTAATGGGGTTGGCGTGGAGATAGAGAATAACCGTTAACCATGGAGGGAAAATGGTCTCCATATCACATTATCCTGAGGTGGGAACAACAAATGAGCATCGACTGCTGACCATATTCGCAATGCGGGATTTTTATCGATTTGTTGTCTGAAACCCTCAAGGGAATTGGCATGTAACGGTATGAGACCCCTTGGGCGTAGTATCCAGGCCATTCATGGGGGTAACTCCGGGTGTGAAAGATGATGGAAGGCATGATGCAGGGATACACAAATCCTGGAAAGCAGGTGCGGACATGTCCGGGTAAAGTCTGTTATTCCAGGTAATAAACCGGAGTACCCTTAGGCACATTGGTGAACCATCGGGAAGGTTTAACTAAATAGCTTGTGAATGAGAGGTACATGGCATGGTCATTACAAGACTGACGTGAATAAGGGCATAATCCCACACCACACCATATAATCCCCTCGTAAAGGAAGAGTAGGCCGAGGAGTCGAGGTGGGATAGAGACTCCCAAGAGATGGGGCTAGACCCGAAGCTTAGATATTCGGGTGGTCCAACGTATCCCATAAGGATGGGAATCGAGCCATATGTAGTTCTCTAGATGCAGTTTATCGTTATGTGGGATGGGATGAGGGAGTAAGATACCCCCAAGAAAAGGAAGGGGAAGTGTACAGTACGACGGAAAAACAGACGTGGATGAGGGCTTAACTGCATACCACACCATACACTCCGGGTAAGATGTTGGGTGAAGGAGAACGAGAAGGCCAATGGGCCTGAGGCTGAGCCTCAGTCAGGATGGCCTGACTGGTTTGCAGTTTAATGTCATACAGTGAGGACAAGGGTCATGGGCCCAGAAAGGCTGAGAGGCCTGAGGCTGGGCCTCGTGAGGGAAAGCGTACGACATGGTACATGATCCCGATGTGAATGAGGACATAGTCCCACACCACATCATACACTCCAGGTAAGAGGTTGGGCTTGGTCCTGTGAAGGCCAAGGGGCCTAAGGTCAGGCATCGGTCAGGAAGGCCTGACAGGTTTATAGTTTAACATCTGACATGAGGACGAGGAAAGAGATAACTGTATCTCATCTGAGGATGTGCACAACATGGCAATTAACTCGGCATGAATGAAGAAGAAATTATTCACCCCGCCGTAAATCCCTTATAAGAGAGTCGGGGACGTGGGCCCGACCGCTGGCACCACCTAGATGGTAGTTTGTCACATCGGGATGGGGTAGAACGAATTACTACACTCGATGTTTGGGACATCTCGGGGTGGACCCAATGATCTAGGAAACTATCGACCATGTTCTAAACACAGCGTCCTGATGGTGACCTGATATGGGAGCAACAAATGAGTGTCGACCATTGACGAAATTCACAACGCGGGACTTGTGTCTGCTTGTTGCTCGAAAACACTCGGGGGCGTTGGCCCGGGTCGGTAGGAGAGCACTTGGGCGTAGTATCCAGCCCGTTTGTGGGGTTCCCTCCAGGTGTAAAAGATGATGGAATCCTAGTCAAGGAGTGGGTGAAGAATAGTTGTATCCATCCACAAAAGAGGCGAGCATCTCCAGGGCGGACATGCAGCCAGGTCGAGGCATGCTCGACGTGAGTTGGGGAAAAAGTCTACACCCTGCCGTATGTCATGACATGAGGGTAAGATTTTTGGCTTTTGGGCTGGGCCAACAGACGAAATGTCTGGGCGTTCCTATGTATCCCATTAGGTTGGGAATCAAGCCATACATAGTTCTTGAAGTGTAGTTTAATGTCGTGATGGACAAAAGATGCGTCTCATTTTGGGATAGGTACGGCGGGTAACCTGATGTGAATGGGGCATATCTCACACCAGACTGTACAATCCCATAAGAGAGCCTAAGACAACAAAATCCAAGGAGCCTGATGTCGAGCCGCATTCAGGGAGACCTGACCAGCTTCCAGTTTAACGTCCTATAGTAAGGACGAAGGCTAGGGGCACGGGGAGACCAAGGGGCTTGAGGCTAAGCCTCGGTCAAGAAGGCCTGACTGGCTTGCAGTTTAACATCTTACAGTAAGGACGAGGGTCATGGTCCCGAGGAGGCCATGGGGCCTGAGGCTAAGCCTTGGTCAGGAAGGCCGGATTGGCATTCATTTTAACATCTTACAGTAAGGATTGGGGCCATGGGCCCGAGGAGGCCAAGGGGCCTGAGGCTAAGCCTCGGTCAGGAAGGCCTAACTGGCTTGTAGTTTAACATCTTGCAGTAAGGATGGGGGAGATCTTAGTTTAAGGTCATAGAGCTCGGACCTTTTTGCACTTTATCGTCTTGCAGGATGGAGGTGCAGTTTATGGTCATGCAAGACCATACAGTTTAAGGTCATGTCATACCAAGGTGCATTTTAAAGTCTTACTGGATGATAATGTGAAGTATAACATCATGACGGACGAAGAAGAATAGTTTTACGTCATGCAGGACGATTGTGCAATTTAATTTCATGCAGGACGATAATGATCAGTTTAACATCACGACAGATGAAGATGAACAATCATACATCATGCAGGATGATTGTGTAGTATAATGTCATGCAGGATGATAATGATTAGTTTAACGTCACGACGGACGAAGAGGAACAGTTTTACGTCATGCAGGAACATGATGCAGTTTAATGTCATGCAGGATGATAATGACCAGTTTAACGTCATGACGGACGAAGATGAACAGTGTTATGTCATTCAGGACAATTGTGTAGTTTAATGTCATGCAGGATGATAATGATTAGTTTAACGTCATGAGGGACGAAGATGAACAGTTTTACATCGTGCAGGATGATTGTGCAGTTTAATGTCATTCAGGATGATAATGATCAGTTTAACGTCATGACGGATGAAGATGAACAGTTTTACATCATGCAGGATGATTGTGCAGTTTAATGTCATGCAACTAGGACATGGTTGTTACGCAGTTTAATGTCAGACAACTAGGATGTTAAACCACATGAATTGTGTCGATAGAGTAATGTTAATCTCTACCCCATTCTAGTGGTTTGGGATGAAGGGGATCTATATGATGGTAATTCCCTAAAATCCCCTGATCATGATGATCCTTCCACAAGCTGGTTTCAAGGCCACAAGGAGGACGTCTGTGGTTGATGCAACGTGGAGGTTGGGATGACACCGAGTGTCGCAAGGGTAGTAGTGATGACTACATTACCTCGATCTGTAGGGGCGAAGAAGCCAGGAGTTTTGTTATGGCGGGGCGACGGAGCCCGCAATCCGTGGAAGACTGGAACGTCGGTACGACGGGGTGAATAATCCCGGAAGGCATGGAGTCCGGGATGTCGGTATGACGGGCGATGGAGGTCGAAAGGCATGGAAGCCTCGGCGTCGGTACGACGGGGCGATGGATCCCGGAAGGCCTGGAATCCTCGACGCCAGTATGACGAGGTGATAGAGCCTGGAAGGTGTGGAATCCTGGACGTCAGCACGATGGGGCGAAGGGGCCCAGAAGTCATGGAAGCCTAGAACGTCGGTACGATGGGGCGACGGAGCCCGGATGGCATGGAAGCCCAGAGAGTCGATACGACGGGGCGATGGGGCCCAAAAGGCATGGAAGCCTGGATAGTCGATACGACGGGGTGACGGGGCCTGGAAGTCATGGAAGCCTGAACGTTGGCATGACAGGGTGATGGAGCCCTCATGGCGTGGAAGCATGGAAGTTGGTATGACGTGGCGACGGGGCCCGGAAGGCATGGAATCCTGGACGTCTGTACGATGGGGCGATCGGGCCTGGAATGCGTGGAAGCATGGACATTGGTATGATGGGGCGACGGGGCTCGGAAGGCGTGGAAGCCTTGACGTCGGTACGACGGGGCGATGGAGTCCGGATGGCATGGAAGTCATCGTGCCGAACAGTGGCGGTTTGAGGAGCACCTCCGTAGTTGCCAGCGAAAATGGTGTAGGGTTGACAAAGCACTAATAGAGTTGGAGAAGGATTTACCATGCGCGGCCTCTTGAGGCGGTGGAGTCTGTGAGGAGCCAATGAAGTCGGGTGGCGGAGCCACCTGCGTGGCATCTTGAGGTGGCGGGAGTCGGTGAGGAGCTGATGGAGTTGGGTGGCGGAGCCACCTGTGTGGCCTCCTGAGGCGGCAGAATCGGTGAGGAGCCGATGGAGATGGGTGGCGGATGCCACATGTGCGGCCTCTTTAGGCGGTGGATTCGGCATGGAGCCGATGGAGATGGGTGGCTGATGCCACCTGCGCAGACTCTTGAGCCGGAGGAGTAGGCAAGAAGATGATGGAGATGGGTGGTGGAGCCACCTGTACGTCCTCTTGAGCCGGCGGAGTCGGCGAGGAGCCGATGGAGCTGGGTGGCGGAACCACCTACACGGCCTCTTGAGCAAGTGGAGTCGGCGAGGAGCTGATGGAGAAGGCTGGCGGAGCAACCTGCACGACCTCTTGAGACGACAGAGTCAGCGAGGAGCCAATGGAGATGGGTGGAGGATGCCACCTGCACGGCCTCTTGAGGCGGTGGAGTCAGTGAGGAGCCGATGGAGATGGGTGGCGGATGCCACTTTCACAGCCTCTTGAGCCTGCAGAGTCGGTGAGGAGCCAATGGAGATGGGTGGAAGAGCCACCTGTGCGGCCTCTTGAGCCGGCGGAGTCGCTGAGGAGCCGATGGAGATGGGTGTCGGAGCCACCTGTGCGGCCTCTTGAGGCAGCGGAGTTGGCGAGGAGCCGATGGAGATGGGTAGAGGATACCACCTACGCAGCCTCTTGAGGCGGCGGAGTCGGCGACGAGCCGATGGAGACGGGTGGATGATGCAACATGTGCGGCCTCTTGAGCCAGCGAGTTAGAGAGGAGCCAATAGAGATGGGTAGAGACGCCACCTGCACGGCCTCTTGAGCCGGCGGAGTCGGCGAGGAGCTGATGGAGATGGGTGGCGGAGCCACCTACGCGGCCTCTTGAGCCGGGAGAGTCGGCGAGGAGACGATGGATATAGGTGGTGAATGCCACCTACGCGGCCTCTTGAGTCAGCGGAGTCGGCAAGGAGCCGATAGAGATGGGTGGCGGAGCCACCTGCGCGGCCTCTTGAGTCGGCGGAGTCGGCGAGGAGCTGATGGAGTGGGGTGGCAGAGCCACCTGCGCAGCCTCTTGATGTGGAGGGAGTTAGCGAGGAGCCGATGGAGATGGGTGGCGGTGCCAATTTTGCGGCCTCTTGAGCTGGCGGAGTCGGTTAGGAGCCGATGAAGATGGGTGGCGGAGCCACCATCGCGGCCTCTTGGGCAGGCGGAGTCAGCGAGGAGCCGATGGATATGGGTGGAGGAGCCACCTGCGCGGCCTCTTGAGCCGGAGGAGTCCGCATGGAGCCAATGGAGTTGGGTGGTGGAGCCACCTGTGCTGCCTCTTAAGGTGGTGGAGTCGGAGAGGAGCTGATGGAGATAGGTGGCGGAGCCACTTGCGGGGCCTCTTGAGGCGGCGGAGTTGTCGAGGAGCCGATTGAGATGGGTGGCGGTGCCACCTGCATGGCCTCTTGAGGTGGCAGAGTCAGGGAGGAGCTGATGGAGATGGGTGGTGGAGCCACCTGCGCGGCCTCTTGAGCCGACGGAGTGGGCGAAGAGTCGATGGATATGGGTGGTGGCGAAACCTGCGTAGCTTCTTGAGGCAGTGGGAGTCGGCGAGGTGCCGATGGAGACAGGTGGTGGAGCCACCTGTGTGGCCTCTTGAGCCGGCGGAGGCGGTGAGGAGCCGATGAATATGGGTGGCCGATGCCACCTGCACAACCTCTTGTGGTGGCGTAGTTGGTGAGGAGCCGATGGAGATGGGTGGCAGAGCCACCTGCGTGGCCTCTTGAGCTGACGAAGTCAGCGAGGAGCCAATGGAGAAGGGTGGTGGTGCCACCTGCGCAGATTCTTGAGGCAGTGGAGTCGGCGAGGAGCCGATGTAGATGGGTGGCTGATGCCACCTACACGGCCTCTTGAGGTTGCATAGTCGGCGAGGAGACGATGGAGATGGGTGGGGGAGCCACCTGCGCAGCCTCTTGATCCACCAGAGTAGGCTAGGAGCCGATGGAGATTGGTGGCGGAGCCACCTGCGCGACCTCTTGAGGCAGTAGAGTCGGCGAGGAGACGATGGAGATGGGTGGCGGATGCCACCTGCATGTCCTCTTCAGGCGGCGGAGAAGGCAAGGAGCTGATGGAGACGGGTGGATGATGCCACTTGCGCAGCCTCTTGAGCCAGCGGAGTCAGTGTGGAGCCGATGGAGATGGGTGGTAGAGCCACCTGAGCGGCATCTTGAGCCGGCGGAGTTGGCGAGGAGCTGATTTAGATGGGTGGCGGAGCCACCTGTGCGGCCTCTTGAGCTTGTGGAGTTGGGGAGGAACCGATGGAGTTGGGTGCCAGAGCCACCTCCACGGCCTCTTGAGGCAGTGGAGTCAGAAAAGAGCCGATAAAGATGGGTGGCGGATGCCACCTGGGCGGCCTCTTTAGTCGGCAAAGTCGGTGAGGAGCCGATGGAGATGGGTGGTGGAGCCACCTAGGTAGCCTCTTGAGCCTGTGGAGTTGCGAGGAGCTGATGGAGATGGGCGGCAGAGCCACCTATGCGGCCTCTTGAGGTGGCCGGAGTCGGCGAGGAGCCGATGGAGACGGGTGGAGGAGCCACCTGTGCAGCCTCTTGAGCCAGCGGAGTCGATGAGGAGCCGATGCAGATGGGTGGCAGAGCCACCTACGTGGCCTCTTGAGCCAGCATAGTCAGCGAGGAACCGATGGAGATGGGTGGCAGAGCCACCTGTGCGGCCTCTTGAGCTAGCGGAGTCGGCGAAGAGCCCATGGAGATGGGTGGCGAAGCCAACTTCACAGCCTCTTGAGGAGGCGGAGTCGATGAGGAGCCGATGGAGATGGGTGGCGGAGCTACCTGTGGGGCGTCTTGAGCCGGCGGAGTCGCCGTGGAGCCGATGGAGATGGGTGTGGGAGCCACCTGCGCAGCCTCTTGAGGCGGCAGAGTCGGTGAGGAGCCGATGGAGAAGGGTGGTGGAGCCACCTGCGTGGCCTCTTGAGCCGGTGGAGTCAGTGAGGAGCCGATGGAATTTGGTGGCAGAGCCACCTGCGCAGCCTCTTGAGGCTGAGGGAGTCAGCGAGGAGTCGATGGAGACGGGTGGCGGAGCCACCTGTGCAGCCTCTTGAGTCGGAGGAGTCGGCAATGAGCCAATGAAGATGGGTGGTCGATGCCAACTGCGCGGCCTCTTAAGGCGGCGTAGTTGGTGAGGAGCAGATGGATATGGGTGGCGGAGCCACCTGCACGTCCTCTTGATCCGGCGGAGTCGGCGAGGAGCCATTAGAGATGGGTGTTGGAGCCACCTACGCAGCCACTTGAGGCGGCGGAGTCGGCGAGGAGCCGATGAAGATGGGTGGCTGATGCCACCTGCGTGGCCTCTTGAGCCAGCGGAGTCGGTGAGGAGCCGATGAAGATGGGAGGTCGATGCCACCTTCGCGGCCTCTTGAGGTGGCATAGTTGGAGAGGAGCCGATGGAGATGGGTGGCGGAGGCACCTGCGTGGCCTCTTGATGCGGCGGGAGTCGGCGAGGAGCCGTTGGAGACGGGTGGCTGATGCCACCGGCGCGGCCTCTTGAGCCGGCGGAGTCGGCGATGAGCCGATGGAGATGGGTTACGGAGCCACCTACGTGGCCTCTTGAGCCCGTGGAGTCGGCGAGGAGCAGTTGGAGACGGGTGGCTGATGCCACCTACGCGGCCTCTTGAGCAGGTGGAGTCGGGGAGGAACTGATGGAGATGGGTGGCAGAGCCACCTGCGCGGCCTCTGGAACCGGTGGGGTCGGTGAGGAGCCGATGTAGATGGGTGGAAAATCCACCTTCTTGGCCTCTTGAGATGGAGGAGTCGGCGAGGAGCCGATGGAGATGGGTGGAGGAGCCACCTGTGTGGCCTCCTGAGGCGGCAGAGTCAGCGAGGAGCCGATGTAGATGGGTGGTCGATGCCACCTACGCGGCCTCTTGAGGCGGCATAGTCGGCGAGGAGCCAATGGAGATGGGTGGAGGAGCCACCTGCGTGGCCTCTTGAGCCGGTGGAGTCGGTGAGGAGCCGATAGATATGGGTGGCGGAGCCACCTGCACGGCCTCTTGAGGTGGCGGGAGTCGGCGAGGATCCATTGGAGACGGGAGGCTGATGCCACCTGCACGGTCTCTTGAGCCTGCGGAGTCGGCGAGGAGCCTA
The DNA here is from genome assembly GCA_963277665.1 of Viscum album. NCBI lineage: Eukaryota > Viridiplantae > Streptophyta > Magnoliopsida > Santalales > Viscaceae > Viscum > Viscum album. The sequence goes on from OY728139.1 coordinate 1,180,065,215, forward strand.
TGGAGATGGGTGGAGGAGCCACCTGCGCGGCCTCTTGAGCCGGTGGAGTCAGCGAGGAGCCGTTGGAGATGGGTGGCGGAGCCAACTGCGCGGCCTCTTAATGCGGCAGGAGTCGGCGAGGAGCCGTTGGAGACAGGTGGTTAATGCCACCTGCGTGGACGGAGTCGGCGAGGAGCCGATGGAGATGGGTGGAGGAGGCACCTGGGCAGCCTCTTGAGCCGGTGGAGTCGGTGAGGAGCCGTTGGAGATGGGTGTCGGAGCCACCTGCGCGGCCTCTTGAGCCGGAGAAGTCGGCGAGGTGCCGATGGAGATGGGTGGGGGAGCCACCAGCGCTGCCTCTTGAGGCAGCAGATTTGGCGAGGAGCCGATGAATATGGGTGGTCGATGCCACCTGTGCGGCCTCTTGAGGCGGAATAGTCAGCGAGGATCTGATGGAGATGGGTGGCGGAGTGAACTGCGTGGCCTCTTGAGCCCGAGAAGTCGGCGAGGAGCAGATGGAGATGGGTGGCAGAGCCACCTGCGTGGCCTCTTGAGGCTGCGATGTTAGTGAGGAGCCGATGAAGATGGGTGGCTGATGACACCTGCGTGGCCTCTTATGGCGGTGGAGTCGGCGAGGAGCCGATGGAGATGGGTGGCCGAGCCACTTGCGCAGCCTCTTGAGCCGGCGTAGTCGACGAGGAGCCGATGTAGATGGGTGGCGGAGCCACCTGCACGACCTCTTGAGGCAGCGGGAGTTGGCGACGAGCCGTTGGAGATGGTTGGCTGATGCCACCTGCGCGGCCTCTTGAGCCGACGGAGTCGGTGAGGAGAGGATGGAGATGGGTGGCGGAGCCACCTACGTGGCCTCTTGAGCCGGCGGAGTCGGCGAGGAGCCGATGGAGATGGGTGGAAGAGCCACCTACATAGCCTCTTCAGCTGGTAGAGTCGGCGAGGAGCCAATGAAGATGGGTGGCGGAGCCACCTGCGCGGCCTCTTGAGCAGACAGTGTCAGCGAGGAGCCGATGGAGATGGGTGGTGGCGCTGCCTGTGCGTACTCATGATGTGACGGGAATCGTCGAGTAGTAGTTTGAGATGGGTGGCTGATGCCACCTGCGCGGCCTCTTGAGCCGGTGGAGTCGATGAGGAGCTGATGGAGATGGGTGGTGGAGCCACCTGCGTGACCTCTTGAGCCGGTGGAGTCGACGATGATCCGTTGGAGAAGGGTGGTTAATGCCACCTGCGCGGCCTCTTGAGCTGGCGGAGTCGGCGATGAGCCGATGAAGATGGGTGGCGCAGCCACCTGCGCGGCCTCTAGAGCTAGTGGTGTCTGCAAGGAGGCGATGGAGATGGGTGGCGGAGCCACCTGCGCGGCCTCTTGAGGCAGCGAAGTCGGCGAGGAGCCGATGGAGATGGGTGGCGGAGCCACCTGCGCATCCTCTTGAGCCGATGAAGTCGGCGAGGAGCCGATGGATATGGGTGGTCGAGCCACCTGCGCAACCTATTGAGCTGGGGGAGTCAGTGAGGAGCTGATGGAGATGGGTGGCATAGCCACCTGCACGAACTCTTGAGCCGGCGGAGTCAGCGATGAGCCGATGGAGATGGGTGGCAGAGCCACCTGCGCGGCCTCTTGAGCCGGCGGAGTCGGCGAGGAGCCGATGGAGATGGATGGAAGAGCCACCTGCGTAGCCTCTTGAGGAAGCAGAGTCAGCGAGGAGTCAATGGATATGGGTGGGGGAGCCACCTGCGGGGCCTCTTGAGCCGGCGGAGTCGGTGAGGAGCCAATAGAGATGGGTGGCAGAGCCACCTCCACGGCCTCTTTAGGCGGTGGAGTTGGGGAGGAGCCGATGGAGATGGGAGGAGGAGCCACCTGCGCGGCCTCTTGAGCCGGCAGAGTCGGCGAGGAGCTGATGGAGAAGGGTGGCAGAGCCAACTGCGCGACCTCTTGAGGTGGCGGGAGTTGGTGAGGAGCCGATGAAGATAGGTGGCGGAGCCACCTGTACGGCCTCTTGAGCCGGCAGAGTCGGTGAGGAACCGATGGAGAGGGGTGGAGGAGACACCTTCACAGCCTCTTGAGGCGGAGGGAGTCAGCTAGGAGCTGATGGAGATAGGTGGTGGAGCCACCTGTGCGGCCTCTTGATCCGGCAGAGTCGGTGAGGAGCCGATGAAGAAGGGTGTTTGATGCCACCTGCACGGCCTCTTGAGGCAGCAGACTCGGTGAGGAGCCAATGTAGACAGGTGGCGGAGCCACCTTTTTGGCCTCTTGAGGTGGAGGAGTCGGCGAGGAGCCGATGGACCGTATTCTTCAAACACTGGATGTTACTCATCCTCTCTCATATAATGGAGAGGGGATTCACATGGGTGATGCCTCACTTTTCTCAACACATTTGGTCTACTCGTTATTGAAGGAGAAGAGATTCACGTTGGGTTCACCATTTATATTTCCGACGCTTTCACCGAGGCACGCACATCTTTCTGTGGAGTACAAGCAGCTGTGGCCCGAAATTCCCACTTTCCAAAGGCGGGAAACATTCGCTCCTTATTCAGGGATGTTTGCTCCTTGATTGAAACGGGATGATGGGATGTCGGCTCTCCCTTCCGTTGATTCCTCCTCGGAACTCGTCACCTAGTCCGGGTCCCCATCATATATTTAATACGTTGTTCGTGAATCTCATTCCTGGTTCCATATCTTCATGTACTCCAGTTAATTACACTACTTCCGTCAAGACATTCCATGGGGTCTTAACATGGTAGCAACCTTTGGTCGAAGTAGACGGAAACATCAGGCATGTCGGTGGCATCTCTGGGTGCGTGGACATAGGGGAACCTGTATGCTTCCTCCCAAGAGGGCATCTCAAGGGTGCAGAACCCGAGGGATCCCACATCGGATGCGGGGAATCATATGACATCTGAGGTTTCCTCACTTTCCTATGTTTATCACAGGGAATGCCATGAGTTTAACGTCTTGCGGAGATGCTTATAACAAAGGTGTGTCATCCGAGGTTTTCCTCTAGCATCTCATTTTTATCACGAGGTAGGTCATGAGTTTAACATCTTACAGAGACGGTTACTCCAAAGGCGTGTCATCCAAGGTTTTCCGCAGGCATCTCTTGTTTATCGCGAGGTAGGCCGTGAGTTTAACGTCTTATGGAGAATGAATGAGGGTGATCATAACGTCTCATAGAGACGGATCAGAGGTGGTGTGCCCTGTATAGGGGAGATTTCACACCTTGAAAGCTGATCTGGACACCACTGAGGGCAGATCAGGGAGTGTGCACCCCAGAATGGGGAAACACCAAGGTTTTCCATTGGCTGGGATTGAACCTCAGGGAGGTATCCAATGTACCCTATATAGACAACAGGGATCAAAACCCGCACAGTTCATAGGGTGATGAATCGGGGTGTACACAGAGGAAAGAAACATGGAGACTTGTTGGGGCTTACGCGTGGATAGTGGCCCAGGTGCTACTAGGAGCAGCGAGGAGGTGGATGGAATGATCCCACCGAGATGTGGTGGCCCAGGTGAGAATCAGGATGGATGATGGAGAGTTGAATGAAGTGGAGGTGAAATGAAATGGAACCATCACAAGGGCGACAGTAAAGTTGGGATTGAGCCTCGAAAAGACCTCCTACGTATCCCCGTGGCAGGGAATCAAAGTTTGCGTAGTTCGAGATGGTGTCGGCGAACCGATGTGAAGATGTTCCTTGGTCCGATGGATGTCGGGATTGAACCTCGTTATGTTTCCTATGTACAATGCCTTGACATGGATCAAAGTCCTCGTAGTTCAGGTGAGGGCGCCGGATAACCGACGTGAATGTGGACCTTGGCCCAATGGGAGTCATTAGCAAACCGATGTGAAGGTGGACCTTAATCCGATGGGCATCGTCATCAAACAGACATGAAGGTGAACCCAGGGGTCCACTGGTGGTGGGCTTGAACCTCACGAATGATTCCTACGTACCATGCCTTGACAAAGATCAAAGACCCTGTAGTTCAGATGGAATGTGGAATACAGTTTAACGTCATGCGGGATGGGGGTGAACCAATGTGAGTGAGGTTAGAACGACTGGGTGATGTGATTGAACCTTATGGAGGCTTCCTACTTACCATGCATTAACATGGATCAATGACCACAAAGTTCAAGTGGTCTCTCAGCGAACTGATGCGAGTGAGGACCATGGTCCAGATGGTGTGGGGCTTACACACTAGGCTGCCCAGGTGCTGGTGACCTGATGTGAAGAAGGTCGGAGTGACCAACAGGTGGTGGTCTTGAACCTTTGGAAGGCGTCCTGCATACCATGCCTTGACATGGATCAAAGACCTCGTAGTTCAAGGGGGGTTCATTGGATAATCGACGTGAAAGTGAACCTAGGGGTCCACTAGTGGTGGGATTGAACCTCATCAGGAATCCTACGTACCATGCCTCGACATGGATCAAAGTCCTCATAGTTCGGGAATAATGGTGGGTGTCGACGAACCGATGTGAGGAAGGGACCTTGGTCCGATGGGAGATGGGATTAAACCTCGGGGAGGCTTCCTACTTACCATGCCTTGACATTGATCAAAGTCCTCGTAGTTCGGGTTGGTCACAATGGCTTGCCGTCAGACTGGAATGCAGTTTAACGTCATGCTGGACCAAGGTAGAACTCGACGTGAATAAATTACGGGTGATCTTGAACCTCGTGGAGGCTTCCTACGTACCATGTCGTGACATGGATCAAAGACCTCATAGTTCAAATGGGTGTGCAGTTTAATGTCATGCGGGACGAGGGCATACAGTTTAAAGTCATGGTGGATGAGGGAATACAGTTTAACATCATGTTGGATGAGGTAATAGAGTTTAACATCATGCTGGACGAGGGAATACAGTTTAACTTCATGCTGGACGAGGGCATTTCCATGGCCGATGATCACTCTAAGCCCACGTGAGTCATGCTCGGTGTGAGAAACAAGAGGCAGCAAGGACCTGATGATCACATCGTGAAGGGTACGTCCGTGAGAAGTGAAGAGGGGCTTACGTGTTAGGAGTCCCATGGTGCTGGGACTTACTCCGGGATGGAGGCCCGAGGAAAAGGATGACTACAGTTTTGGGCTTGGACCTCATGGAGGATTCCTACGTATCCTCGTGGTAGGGAATCAAAGTCCGCGTAGTTCTCCTGATTGCGGCTTACCACTGATTGGGTGTTTCAACTGCTTACCGCTGGATTGGGTCACAACGGCTTACCACTATATTCAGATGTCAACGGCTTGCCCCTGAATGGGGTCGCAACGACTTACCACTGGATATGATCGCAATGGCTTACCGCTGGATATGAGCGCAACGGCTTACCACTAGATATGATCGTAATGGCTTACAGCTGGATAGGATCACAACACCTTACCACTGGATAGGAACACAATGGCATACCGCTGGATAAGGATGTCAATGGCTTACCGCTGGATAAGGATCAGAACTACTTACTGCTGAATAGGAGTGGAAATTGTTTATGCGGCTTATGCTAGGAGGCTGCCCGGGTGCCGCTAAGGATCGGAAATGGTGAACGGGGCTTATTCAAGGAGCTGCCCGGGTGCCCCTATGGAGCGGAAATGATGAAAGGGGCTTATGCAAAGAGGCTTCCCGGGTGCCACTAAGGAGTGAAAATCGTGGATGGGGCTTATGCAAGGATGCTGATCGGGTGCCACTAAAGAGTCGCAATCGTGGATGGGGCTTACGCACAGAAGCTGCCCGGGTGCCGCTACGGTGCGGAAATGGTGAATGGATGGGGTTACGCAAGGAAGTTGCCCGGGTACCGCTATGGAGTGGAAATGGTGAATGGGGCATATGCGGGGAAGCTGCCCGGGTGCCACTAAGGAGTGGAAATCATGGATGGGGATTACGCAAGAAAGCTTCCTGGGTGCCACTAAGGAGTGGTAATCATAAATGTGGCTTACACAAGGATGTTTCCCGGGTGCCACTAAGGTGTGGAAATGGTTAATGGATGGGGATTACGCTAGGAAGTTTCCCGGGTGCCGCTATGGAGCGACAATGTTGAATGGGGCTTATGCTAGGAAACTACCCGGGTGCCGCTAAGAAGCGGAAATCATGGATGGGGCTTACGCAGGGAATCTACCCATTTTGTCTTCCTCATGTCTGGCCATGAGGGCATCCCAACGCACTGGTGGATTGAGGTTTATTATTCTACACCTATGCGCTAGTGCACAAGTGGTATAACACCAAGGGGTGTTGAAATTATGCCACTGTAATCATGGCATTAGGCATCTTATGCTTGGAGCATAAGGCATCTCTTGTTTAGTGCAAGAGGTGTCCTATGATTGGCATATAGGGTGTACTACAGTTTATAGTCATGTAGAGAGGACTATTAGGCATCTTATGCTTGGAGCATAAGGCATCTCTTGTTTGGAGAAATAGGAATCCTATCATTTGTTAGATAGGGAGTACTAAAGTTTAAAGTCATATAGATAGGACTATTAGGCATCTTATGCTTGCAGAATAAGGTATATCTTGTTTGGAGTAAGAGGCATCCTATCATTTGTTATATAGGGAGTACTATAGTTTAAAGTCATATAGATATGACTATTAGGCATCATATACTTGAAGCATAAGGCATCTCTTGTTTGGAGAAAGAGGCATCCTATCATTTGATAGATAGGGAGTACTACTGTTTAAAGACATATAGATAGGACTATTGGAATCTCATTCTTAGAGCATAAGGAATATCTTGTATAGGGCAAGAGGCATCCTATCAATTGTTAGATATGGATTAATACAGTTTAAATTCATGTAGATAGGACTGTTAGGCATAAGGTTCCTGGGAATGGATGGTGTTGGGTCTTATGCAAGGGCGGCCCTTTCTGTTTCAACCTGGAATTGGAGCCAAGTGATAGGGTTTGGAGGAGTTTCCTGAGGAATGATTCGACTCAAGGTACTCAGGGAATTGATGATGAGAACCTGAACTCAAGACATAGGAAATGAACCATGAGGAATACATCAACTCAAGGTGTTTCAAGGTGTGTGGAGGAGTGTCTCAAATCATGGTATTCCATAGGTAGAAGGTGGGTGTGCAATGGAAAATCCTGATTTCCCGGCCCGAAAAGTTCACCGTGCGACTCTCCATTTTTCATGGGGGTATGTGATGGTTGCGAAGAGACCGGCCTGGAGGGCTGGGACCGCAACCCAACACTGACCCCGAGAGGGGGTGTGAAGGGACCGGTGGGCGCGAAGGTATGATCCTTGCAAAGGATAGGTCTTCTTGAAGTAGCTTCGCGAATCATGGCCTTGCGGAGCATGAACTCAAGGACCAATGATCTCTCACGGAGCAAAAGGGTATCGCAGAGCAATAGGGTCTCGCAGAGTAAAGGGGTCTCGCGGAGCAAAGGGGTCTCGCGGAGAAAATGGCTCTTGAGAAGCTTGGTCTCGTGGAGAAGCATCGCATAGCATAGTCTCGGGGAGCATGGACTCACAGAGTATGGTCTCGCGGAGAAGCATCACGGAGCATTAGATCACAGAGCATGGAATCACAGAACCACGACTCACGTAGCAAAAACAAGAAGGAAGCTTCTCATGGATCACGGCCTCGCGGAGCCACAATACGGAGCTCCGCTGACTGGGAGATCGACCGACCAAGAATAGAAGTGGCCTTGTCCATCCATCCGGAGAAGGGGGGTGTGCTGGGTATTTATAGGCAAGGGGCGCCACGAAGCGGAGAACGCGTGGGGCGAAGACGGAGCTTGTTCCGTGGCAGATCGCGAACGTCAAATGGGTTCATGGAGCATCACGCCTCCTTTGCCTCGCGGCAGGTTCACGAACGTCAAATTTGTTCACGGAGCATCCCGCCTCCTGTGCTTCGCAGTAGGTCACTACAGCGCGTCGCCGACGTCAAACAGGTTCGCGGAGCTTCCCACCTCATTGCTTCGTGGCGACACTCCACAATCGCGGAGGGGGCTTCACGAATGGGCTTTGCGAACCAGTTTCCCAGCCCAACATCAAAGGTCCATAACTCCGAATTCGTAGCTCCGTTCGGGCTCTGCGACCTACCATATCAAAGCGTGCAAAATGGAATACGATCATGGTTTGTGTATGGAAGCATTTGGAAAATTTTGGGAACATGTTTTCCAGGGTCAACAGTTTCCATGTATTATTGAAACCATAAATACTCTACCGTCAACAATCTATGATTTATATTAAAACCCTAGGTTACATTAATGGTTGTATTAACGCCTTAAAACATATGAATTGCAATCAACGTTATCTTATGAAGTGAGTGTTAATATAAAAGCAATATAAAGCAAAGCTCAAGGATATCACAAGCTTAACTCCCTAAAAATATACTCACCCCAATTTTTTTCATATTATTAAATCAAACTCTAATCATTAATCAATTCAGTTGAGCTCTGTAAACAAGACCCCCAATCAAAATAAAATCAGCTATTAAAAAGTATCATCTTAGAGGATTCAACCCAAGTGAAGCTATACACATTAGAAGAGCACCAGAATGTTGAACAGTGGATAGGGAACAATTGGCAGTTCTCTCAAAATGGTTTCATTGCCAGGGATGGTGCAATTAAGTTGTCATTAGTTTCTGGATATTGTAAAAATACAAAAAAAATAGTTTAAAAAAAATTAAAAAAACACGAAGAAAAACATGCATTTTCTTAAAAATCTTAAACAGAAAAAGAACACAAAGATAACACTGTCTTCCAATTTCTTAAAAAATCACTTTGAATTCCCCATAGCCTCCCAATAAAACCCTTAGATTTGTTTAACCTTGATATTGATTGAATACTTTGCAAACATAGGAGGAACATAAGAGATAATAAACTCATTCAATAACATATCCTTGTCCAACCAATTGAATTTGATATGGCCAATCCTAGGGAAAACACTTAAAGAACATTCTTCCCCTGATATAAATTACTAACCCCTTGGTATTCAATATCAACACCTAGAGGCTGATTTCAAACTTAAAATAGGTTTTATTCATATTCTCCCTCATTTCCACGGTCTAGCCGGTGAGGATCCAAATCTCCACTATAAAGAGTTCCAAGTGGTGTGCTCTACCATGAAACCTCAAGGGGTTTTTAAGGAAGAAATCTAACATTGAGCATTCCCTTTTTCCTTAGCTGACTCCTCTAAGTCATGGATTTACTACCACCCTCCTAGTTCGATAACCACAAGGAATGACATAAAGTGAGTTTTTTTAGATAAATTTTTTCTTGTTTCTCACACTGCATCTATCTGAAAGGAAATAAGTGGTATCCATAACATCCCAAATAAATCACTTCATGAGTACCGGGAGAGGTTCAAAAGTCTTCTCGAAACCTTCCCACACCACCAAATACTAGAGCAAATATTGATTCAATACTTGTATGATGGTTTATTGGCTATATAAAGAACCCTCATTGGTGTCGTAAGTGTTGGTGCTCTTGTTGATAAAAATCCTGCAGCTGGAAGAGATCTCATAAGAGAAATTGATGAAAAAACAAAACTATTCCATACTCAATCACATGTTAACATCAGAAAATACCAAAAGAATCAATCCATTGAGCCCAAAAGATGATTGAGTGGATGAGTGAACTTAGAGAACTTCTGCAACAACTAGTTGTGGCTTACAAAGCCACAACCTCATTTTCTCCACAATCAATGTTTCATGGACCTGTCGAAAACTGTGGAATCAAAAACTCACTATCTCATCCAATAGAAACATGTCCACAATTTCAAGATGAAAAATCTGATTCATCTAGACTAATGGAGCTCAATGCATCATATTCTCCTAGAAATACCAAACCTCAACAACCAGGTCATTTTGTTAGAAACTTGAACCAACCCCACTCTGATCCCTTTTCTTCGACCTTCAACCAAGGCTTTAGGTATGGTAATTCCAATTGTCATCCCCCTCAATTCAATCCTCTAAACCCAAACCAATTCCAATATGTTCAAGGTGGTTGTAACATCCATAAACCTTATCCTTCTGTTCCACAACCCCAATGGATTTATCCTCCTCTTCCTCATCTAGGATTCCACTATCCTAGTGAGCCTTCCCAATCCACAAAAAAATATAATTTCTTTCCCAAGAACCAAAATCAAGCTAATTCCAATCTGGGAAAAAGACTCTTCTTCCAAGAAACCATGGGAAAGTGAAGTGGAAGATCTTTCCTCCTTAACACATTCCAGCCTCAAAAACATTGAAACACAAATTGGTCAACTTGCATCCCACCATATCCAGCAGCAATAATCAATTTATTCCCAACTCCTAGCTCAACCATTATGCAAAACCAAGGGTAATATAAGTGAAATTGAACATAGATCGAGGAAGAAAATTTATATGCCTCAATATAAGTCATCCTACCCCCCATTAAATGTTGAGCTATAATATGAAAAGAAAAATAAACTCAAAAAGGAATATGAATCAATTCCCTTGCTTCCTTCTATTCCACATAGGTACCAAATTCTTTTTCCTCAATCCGCTTCTTTGCCAAATAAACCCTTTGGACCCAATCCTAGAATTCCCGACAAGTTTAGATGAGTTTAAGTCAACATTCTAGTCTTAGATTCCATAAAAAATCCCTAAGTGTGCCAAGCTTCATAATGAATTGTGCCCCCACATGAGGCAACATAAGACCATTGATAATATTTCCAACCAACAGTTTACTACCATAGAGTGAAAATTTCTAGGGACCGTTATAGTTCAATGCAGAATTGGGATCCCCAACATTGATAATGCACTCATAGACCTAGGATCCTCAATTAGTTTAATGCCAAAATCCATCTCCTCCAACCATGGTCTGGGTCTTGTACATCCAACAGGTGTTGTAATTCAGTTAGACAATCAAAACACAGCTAGTGCTAAGGGAATAATTGAGGATGTCCTTGTTTGGGTGAATGATATTAACTTCCATGTTGATTTCAATGTCCTTAACATAGATGCTAAGACAAACTCTTATAGATCTCCCCTAGTTCTAGGAAGATCATTCCTCAAGACTTCTAGAACCAATATTGATATCAACTCATGATTCTTATCCATGGAATTTTCTGACCAACTGGTCAAGTAAAACATTTTACAATCCATGCGATACACATTTGAGGATCACTCTGCATTATCAATCCATGCTTTTGAGGATACTTTTGAGAATATATTTCTCCCCATTATATCATGTTCATCATGATCTAATGAGAAAGGATCTATTGAAATATTCACCATCATTAACCAAGTTATAAATGGTGAATTTGATGTTAACCTCTCATTCATAGACTCTATCAATCTATAAGAACATGAAAACTCTCTTGAATCCCACATAAACTCTGATCTCTACCATTCCATATTGAACAATATTAAGGAAAATGAATCTGATGCTACAAAAATCCCTTCCTCTATTCATGAGATTTCTAACCCACAAATTACATATGAGACTAATCTGAAATCTCTTCTTGAACACCTAAAATATTAATTCCTTTTCCATGACCACAATTATACTTTCATTATCACTACTTCACATACTAAAACTGAGGAGTCCAAACTTGTTCATGTGTTATTGGAAAACAAAAAGGCCTTAGGCTGGACCCTAGATAACATACTAGGAATACACCCTTCCCTATGAATATATCACATCCATCTAGAGGAATCATCCAAACCAATTAGACAACCACAAATAAGACTTAATCAACTCATAATTGAGGTAGTTAGGTAAGAGATCGCCAAGCTTCTTCAAGCTGGTATTATCTACCAAATTTTTGATAGTGAATGGGTTAGTCTAATTCAAGTTATTACTAAGAATGGTCAGATAACTATTGTCACAAATGGACATGGAGAGGTAGTCACAACTCGGATGAAGAACAAATGGTGTCTATGCATTGATTACCGAAAATTTAAAGTTGAAACATGAAAATATCACTAACCTCTTCCCGTAATTGATCTAATTATAGAACAATTATCCATAAATTCACACTATTTCTTTCTTGATGGATACACCAGCTACATCAATATCCCAATCGCACCTCAGGACTAATAAAAGACTACTTTCACATGCCCCTTTGGAACATATGCATATAGCAGAATTTATTTTGTCCTTGTAAATGCTCTTGAAACATTCCACAGGTGTATGATAAGTATCTTTTCTGAATTCATTGAACACCCTATGGAAGCCTTCATGGATGAATTACCCATTTATAGTGATTCATTTGAATGTTTCTTGAAATAATTGTCTCTATTACTCCAAAAGTGTGTCATGTGTAACCTTGTGTTTAATTTTGAAAAATATTACATCATGGTTTAAATTGGGATTGTTCTAGGGAACATACTTTCAAAATTGGGTATTGAAGTTGATCCTACCAAAATTGATGTGATATAATCCCTACCTAAACCAACTTCTGTTCGATAAATCCATTTATTCATTGTCCCTACCTATTTCTATTGGTTATTCATCCATAACATTAGTAGGATTTTCCTCCCACTGTCTTGGTTTCTCCAAAATGATGTCACTTTACATTTTTTGAGGTTTGAAAGAGATACATCATTGAACTCAAATATTCTCTTACATCTTCCTGGATAATCCAACCCACAGATTGATCCTTACCATTTGAGTTGATGTGTGATGATTCTGATAGAGCTGTTGGGGTTTTAATGGGTCAAATGAGAGAAACTATTCTTTATGTCATCTATTATGCCTCAAAAACATTGGATGAAACTCAATATCACTACAATCTCACTAAAAATGTATTGTTAGCAGTGGTTTTAGCCATAAATAAATTCAATCATTATCTCTTAGGTTGCAAAATAATAATCCTGACAGACCATTCTTATATAAAGTCCTTACTCAAGAAAAGTAATTCCAAAAAAGGCTGATAATATGAATCATAATGCTCCAAAATTTTGACATAGAAATCTATGATAAACTAGGAAAAGAAAACCGTGTGGCTGATTACTTGAGTAGAATTTCTATTTCTACTCATTCAGAAATCATTGATCATATATTCCCCACTAAGCACCTTTTATCTCTCACTCCAAAGTCAGCATGGTATCCCCTAATTGTAAATTACTTGGTTTATGGTGTTTTTCTTAAAAATTATTCAAAAGAACAAAAAATGAAGCTGAAAAGTTATTCAAAATTCTATTTTCTGATGAAAATAAAAATTGGAAAACTGGGGCTGACTGGTAATTAAGAGAGGTGTTGATGAAGATGAACATTCCTCCATCTTGGAATTATGTACCTCACTTCCAGGATATGGCCACATTTGACCACAAAGGACCTCCCAAATGTTCATAGACTTTGGATTATTCTGGCCTTCACTCTTCAAGGACTCACACAAGTTCTATCAATCATGTCCTACTCGCTAAAACATTGGCACAATTTCAAAGAGAAGTGAAATTTCTAAAAATCCATTAATTTTATGTGACATATTCAATGTTTGGGGCATCAATTTCATAGGACCATTCCCCCATTATAGTGGATTCACATACATTATTCATCAGATTTATTATGTTACTAGTTGGGTCGAGGAAAAACCCACTAGAAAGGTTGATTCACATACTGTTAGTGAGTTCCTAAGGACACCCATCTTTCACTGATTTGGAACACCACATGACATGATAAGTGACCTAGCAACCCATTTTTGTAAAAGAACCATGGAATCACTTTTGAAAAATAATTGTGTTTTACATAAAAGTTCAACTACATATCACCCCCAAACAAATGGCATGGTTGACCTTTCTAATAGAGATGTGAAAAGAGTGATTGAATGAATTATAAAACCCACCAAAAAAGACTGATTGTAAAGACTTGGTAAATCATCTTGATCTTATCAAACTACCTATAAAACACCCATTGGGATGTCTTTTTTTGGAATTTTTTTGGTAAATCATGTCATTTAATAGTTGAAATCCAACATAAGCATTTTTGGGCTGTGAAAAACATTAATTTTGATTATAAAGAATATGGTGAAGAAAGATTGTAGAAATTGGATGAACTGGAGGAGCTTCGACTTAATTCTTATGAGAATTCCAATCTGTACCAAGAAAAGGCTAAGGCACTCTCTAAAAAACACATCCTGAGAAAGGTATTTCATGATGGTGAAAAGGTAATGCTCTTAAATTCTCAATTTTGACATCACCCAAGTAATCTTAATTATTATTGGGAAGGTCCTTTTGTTATTACTAATTTTTACCCATTTAGTGCAATGAATTTCCAAACCCCCCTTCAAAAAGAACATTCATAGTTAATGGACATCAGTTAAAGCATAACCATTACAGAACACACAATCCCAGAACCACATTTACTTCTATTAGATCCAAAAATTCTACAGTATACCCACCACCAGATAGATATGATGACCCCCCAAATCCAAACCATGGGGAAACTCTTTACCTTTAACTATCCCTTCCTCTACCTACCTATTTCTTATTCTTCCCATCTCTTTTATTTTATTACCACATTCCTTATCATCGTTTATTACTCTTTTGTGTGGGTGTGTCTTTATAAAAAAACTAAACAAACCTAAAAACTAAAAAATGATAATAAAAATGACTTAAAAATATGGAAAATAAGGAGTCTTGAATACTCACCTTCAAATTTTGAAATTTTCTTTAACCATTTTGGGGAGTCAAAGGACATGGTTTTATCTAAAAATCATTTGTTTTCATCATATATCTGGACAATGAATATTGTATCAAAACCATAAAATTTTGAATACTCAATTTTTGACAAGGAAAATAATTTTTTCCAACCACGAGGAACAATATTATCTTTCATTCCAAGGATTCATATGCCCATCTTTTCAAAATGTGTGTTTTTCACACCCATTTATGATTATTGAGTTTGTGGACCTTCCAGCTGAATTTCCTACTTTAGTGAGAATTAACATGATAGAAGAATTTTTTGAACACCATGGAAATTATTATATCCAAATAGCCTCCTATTAACCATACATTAATCCTCCTTTTGAAATCCCCTTTGAGCCTTTGAAAACCTTTTCTTTGATAGCTACATTACAATCCCAATACCTTCTTCCACCCAAAATCAACATGGATTTTTATTGGTTAATTTTTTTTAAAATTTATGTGTGTGGGGAATGGATATCATTTTGCATACCCTTTTATTAATATTCACCATGTTATCATATTCTTGAGGGAAAGCATCAATTTATGTGTGGAGGAGAGTTTGTCCTTCAGGAGAGTTGGGGAATGTATATATGTTTATCTTGTACAAATAATAATTAAAAGTGTTCAAGAAATTACCCAAAAATATCCAAAAAATAATAATAAATGAAAATAAGTATTGGATGTGTCTTGGGTGGGTCAAACATCACTCTTCCTCAACCTTTTATCTTGTTATAACTATTACAATTAGTGTCGTGAGGAGATCAAACATGGGTTGGGTGATGAGTGTTCGATATATTTCATGTTTAACTTTCTAACAAATATGAAAAACAATGAACACTTATGTCATTGAAAGAAGTTTTCTTGTTTCTAAATAGTTCATCTTCTCATCCACTATAAATTTCATTCCACTTTTCTGTCTTATTTCACATTTTAATTCCCTCACAAATAAGTTTTTCTATTTCCATTCATATCTAGTTTCAAAAAAAATTATTTCTTTTTACCTATTAGTGTTTTTACCCTTTTTCTTATCTCATGGATATCATCATCCTACCATCCCATAGCCACATAAATCCCCCTAAAAATACCTCTTTATTTTTTAGCACATTGAGATTGGGAATGGAAACTGAGAGCTCTTAAAAACTCTAAAATATTCACATTTGGTTGGTTAATGAGTGAAGATCAATAAATTTATTTCATCGTCTTTAGAGGAGTATGTTTTTTGTGCCACCATTTTCCATTTCTAAATTTCAGCATTAAAATATTATTTTTTTGGAACATTGTTTCTATAACAACATGTGGTGAAATTCAATATAGAAGAGTGAAATTGTCTAAATCTAGCATGATTGAGGGAAAAAAATTAACATTTGTTGGTGAGTGAAAATTATTTTTTCATTGTTTTTATATTTGTTACACATGAGGACATGCACAACACTAAGTGAAGGAGAGTAGAGTTTGTCCTTTAGTGGGATTTGGTAAAGTATATAAGTTTATCATGTACGAATTATATTAAAAATTGTTAAAAATATAAAAAAATCAAAAAAATGAATATAAGAATGGGTTGTGTCTCGTGTGGGTCAAAAATCACTCTTCCTTAACCTTTTATATTTTTATGACTATTAAAATTACTATCTTGAGGAGATCAAACATTGGTTGGTAGATGAGTGTGAGATCAGTTTCAAGTTCAAATTTATAATAAATAAAAAAATTGAAAAAATAAACACTTATGTCATTAGTAGAATTTTTCGTGGTTTCTAAATATTTCATCTTCTCATCACCTTAAAATTTAATTCCTATTTTGTTTCTTATTTCTCATTTTCATTCTCTCGTAAATATGTGTTTCCATTTCCATTATTATCTCATTTCAAAAAAAATTGTTCATTTCATTTTCCATGTTGGTGTTTTTCTTCCTTTTTTCTATCTTTTGGATATCATCTTCTTCCTGTCCCATATCCACAGAAAACCCCCTAAAAAGACATCTTGATTTTTGAGCACATTAGGACATGGAATGGAATATGAGAGCTCTTAGAAACTCTATGATTTTCAATTTTGGTTGGTGAATGAGGGAAGCTGTTTAAATAAATTTTAACTTATTGAGAGGAGTATGTTTTTTGAGCCACACTTTTCCATTTCTAAATTTGAGCATAGAAAATTGATTTTTTATGAAATTTGTTTCTATAACAACTTTTAAGGGAATTCAATATGGATGAGTGATGTTGTCTAACCCAACCCTGATTGGGGAAAAATTTAATAATTTTTGGTGAGTGAAAATTATTTTGTCATGATTTTTATATTTGTTGCACATTAGGATATGCACAAGACTAATTGTGGGATAGTAGAGGTTTTCCTTTATCGGTATTCAGGAATTTATATATGTTTATCATGTACAAATGATATTGAATAATGTTCAAAAAAATATCAAAAATATCTAAAAATGAAAATAAGAATGGGTTCTGTCTTGGGTGGGTCAAAAGTCACTCTTTTTCAACCTTTGATCTTTTTATAACTATTACAATTACTATCTTGAGGATATCAAACATTGGTTGGGAGATGAGTGTGAGATCAGTTTCAAGTTCAAATTTCTAAAAAAGAAAAAATGAAAAGAAAAAAATGAAGACATATGTCACTGGGAGAAGTTTTGTGGTTTATAAATATGTCATCATCTCATTTACTTCAAATTTAATTCCTCTTTTCTATATTCACATTTTCATTCCCTTGTAAATATGTATTTCAATTTCCTTTCTTGTCTCACTTCAAAAAATATGATCATTTCTTTTTCTATGTTTGTGTTTTACCCCCTTTTTCATATCTTTTGGATATCATCTTCCTACTTCCCACAGACACAGAAAACCCCCTAAAATTCCTCTTTATTTTTTGAGCTCATTAGGATAGGGAACAAAATATGAGAGCTCTTAAAAACTATAAGATTTTCACTTTTGGTTGTTGAATGAGTAAAGCTCCATAAATAAATTTTATCATCTTGAGAGGAGTGTGTTTTTTGTGCCACCATTTTCCATTTCTAAATTTGAATATGAAGAAATGAATTGTTTTTGTAACATTGTTTCTATAACAACATGTGTTGGAATTCAATATGGGTGAGTTAAATTGTATAAACCTCCCCTGATTAGGGATAACAATGTTTTAATATTTTTTGGTGAGTGAAAATGATTTTTTAATGTTTTTTATATTTTTTACACATGAGGACATGCACAAGACTAAGTGTGGGGGAGTTGTTGTTATTAATATTTTCATAACTTTTTATATACTCCCTTTACTAATTTTATATGAAAATTAACTTAATTTTTGTGAAATATTAATGTATAAATATTAAATTACTTGTTTTTTATAATTACTATATTTTTAACATATGAATAATGAATCAGTTAATTCAATATGGAATAATGAACCGGTTTTGTGATGAAAGATAATTCCTTTATAGAGGTTGGGTTTCCCATTTTCATATAATGGCCATGTACCTTATGATTTGGATTTGTGGTAGCTCATTATGTGTGTAGATTTAATACCTTGTTTTAAGGCCAAGATCCTAGTTACTTGTTTTTTTCATGTAGCTTGTGATGTGAGCTCTGGATGGGTGATCCAGGAGGGCTATTTTGGTATAAGGGTTTGGGAGGCCTAGTTTTTGTTGAAGCAGTTGACACCCAGATTGATGATATTCATCATTTTATGCTTGTAGGTGTCATAAGGACACTAGTGGTGATAGAATATGTTAAATATGGGATTTCCCATTCTTATGTAAGCTGGATGCTTGTTTAATATGGTGATTTGTTAGAGGATAGGTTGTTGTTTATCTTTATTCCATAACCCACTACCTGAGGAAGATAGATGTGTTTGGCTACACTATTTCCAAGAGATGTGAAGAAGAATGGGGTATTCCACATTCTTTATGTGTTTATCTTTTCATGGTTGGATGAGTTTACTCTCTTGATATTGGTGGAGAAGACTCAACTGGTAGTTCATCTACTCACTATGTTAATACCCATGTGTTTGGGGAGTGTAGAATGTTTTCTTAGAGAACCAGGAAATATAGAAAGTGGTAATGTTTCTAAGTAAATAAAAAAATTTAACCCATTGTTTTGGAGATTTATATGATGCAATGTTACAGTTGAAATTCTAAGAGGCTGTGGACTCTGTTTTCTTATAACTGGAGGGCATGGATCATGGTTGAAATTGAAATTTTATGTAATGTGGTAATGATAATGGCTAATTAATGGTTAATAATTAATTAACATAATTTTAAAGTAACAAAAAGTGATAAATCATTTTAATGGAGCACTTAAAATTATTGCGTACTTATAGAATATCTAGTCTCAGTAGTGGTTTTCTGGAGTATGAGAGAAGTTAGCTATAGTTGAGTCAGAGACTTTATTATTTTTATATAGTGGTTTTGAGCTATACAATATCTTGTAATATTTGTGTTTCTATATGCTACTCAACCATGTCAATTAGGGAAACCTATACATCATGGATTCTAATCCCCCCTGGGGGGGGGGTTCCCAACATCCTAGTGGGAGGATGGATGGATGGATACAACCTTTTGACCCATTCTATTCTCTTGGAAGAGACTTTCTATTATATTCAAAGTGGTTATATTTCTGCATATATGTGTATAGAGTTCTATAATGTTATGTGGTTTTTTACACAAATATTTTATTGATATTTTTTCATAAGGACTACTATAGGTATAATGTGTATAGGATGTGATGGATTAAGGATCCTTAATCGATATAGGTGATGTGATGTATTGAGTGATAATACCTAGTTTATAATATATGTTGTGTGGGAAATGTTGGATCCTAGAAACTACCTCATTAAGTTGGATACAAGGATGTGGTGGTGTGTTAGATGTGGGGCATGTTAGGGTGCTTCTCCTAGGAATCAAAAAGCTATCATTTTGTGAAGTAGATGGTAAGGACATACAACATTAGGGCAGAGAAGCAAACTAGTGGGTAAGCGGTATCAGGGTGCACATTATTTTCATAGAAATAATATATTCTATTTTATGTGATTCTTGGTGAGAGTTTCCCTGGAGAGGTGGGAACATAGTATACATGTTTAGTTTATGTGTTAGTTTCACTTATTGTTCTTAGTTCTTTAGCAAGTTATTTTTTATTTTTCATGAGAGGATTCAATGAGGATTATACTAACTATAATGTTATAATCACTATAAATATATATAAACTATTATTAGGTTAGATAGATCAGGTTGAAGATCATGTTGGTTACTATTATCTTGAGGTTTGGTTAGAACTTTTTGGGATCTGTGGTCGCTGTCATCTGTACCATTCTTATAGTACATTCAGTTTTCCTTCCATTTGAAGTAGTTATTACATGATCATACATATGGAACATTGAATTTACTTTTATATTGCAGTTTTATAAGGATTTGGTTGATTTATATTTTATATATCTATTTAACATGTGTTATCATAGAGGGTAATGCCTCCGATATACTTGTTTATTATTCACTCGGATCTAGTTTCAATCTCAAGGCCTAGTAGAGTTGGGGCCCTCGTTTCACTATATAACTTCTACCACATCTGTCCTAGAAGAGGTACACATTGTGGGTACGTTGTCATGAAAGAGTGATATTTGATGTCTATTTGAGGGATAATATAATATTTTTAGTTAGTAACATATATGGTTTCATGGGATGGAAGGGAAATGGTGTCTCCTATGTTTAGAAAGTGCTGTAAACATGGGAGACCTACCATGAAATGGATATTTATGGCCGTCTGTGATCAGTTTAATAAACCATTAATCTTACATTGGATAATAAATGAGGTGATACAAGTTATAGGGTTGAGACCTATGGAAGGATGATACATCATTCTTCTTTAAATCTATGTTTGAATGGGTAGACCTTTCTATAGGTTATCTAGAAATGAATAAAAAAAATATTAATGTTATAGTCTTCCATATTCCATGCTTAGGAGCTCTAACCATTTTTTCGTTTTCACGAATGGATCCAAGTCTTCATCCTCATGAGGTGTGTGAAAACAATGATCAACAAGTTGTGTCAATAGCTCATTGTAGAGTGGAGGTTGACAATGATGAAACATGGAGGAAGACACTCTGAGAGTTTCAACAGAAGAGTCTACAGAGGTATAAGGACTCTATTTTAGAGATAGTCAAAAAATATTGGTTTGGGGAGTTTGAGAGAACCTTTAGTTCGATCCACGAATGAAATGAAAACAAGGTTTTCTAAAAAGTATTTCTAAGAATATTATACTATTCTCCTATAATCTACGAATGAAATTTTTTCTAGTTTTTAATTTTACACGTGTTTCTAAAGGAATCTTCTTATCTCTTTCTGAATAATAAAATTTTTCAAACATTTATATTGTAAAGGAAATATTCTTCTTACCTCGTACAAAATGTATGGATTTACCATATTTCATTTATAGAAATATTTCATTATCATATTTAAAATGCTAATTTTTAAGAAAAAGTTTTAAAATTTAACTTTCCCATAAGTTAGGTTCAAAATTATTTGATTATTTCTTTATATTTTTTCAAATTATTTTCAAGGACAATGTTTTTCGAAAAAACATTTACTAATATTTTATATGATTCATAATGAAAAAATGCATAGAAATTTATTCAAAGCATAATTTTTTTTTATTTCAAGGAAAATGGTTTCAAAATGATTTTAATCCCCATTTATAATTTATCAAAGTATTTCAGATAAATGGTTTTCAAAAAGGTTACAAGCTCATTTTATAGTATTTCATGGACTATGGATTACAAAATGCTTTCAAGATCCCTTTATATGTTTTCAAAGAAAAATGTTTCAAAATGGGATTCAAATAATTCATTATATTGTTTCATTTTTACATTTATGGAAATTGTTTTCAATATATTTTTATGTTTTAAAAAACCTTTTTTCAAAGAAGGATGGATATTTTCATTAATAAATGTTTTAAAAACCAATTTCTATGTTATTTTCCATATGAGACGATATATGTTGATGTTACTCATTCTATTCTAGGAAGTAATCCAAAAATTCAATTCTTAATTTTTATTAAATGGCTAATGATTAAGTGGAAGGATTCTTATCACACCCATTTCTCATCCGATGGTTATATACTTTGGAATCCCACTTCCATTCATGGGTTATGTTTTAATGAAATGATTATGAAACCTATATTTTTCAGTAATATGTGACATGATTACATGTCTATGAAACCCATTTAATTTCATGGGTTATGATATGATTATTTATGATATTTTAGAACATGTATGTCTACATTCACTCTGATATGGGTGGGACCAATATCTCCATCCAATGCATTGGGTAATGATAATTGTTTTAAAAACTCAAAGGGTACACATGAGGAAATCCCAAGACTAAAACAATTTGGTAAATGAGAGTACATCCCAGTCCCAAAACAGGAGGTATACAGAAGGAAATCCCAATATGGAATCAATAGGGTAAACGAGAGGACATCCCATTTCTGAAATTAGTTGGTGCATGGGTGGGCATCCAATTCCAAAATTATGTACACTAGTGATAATCCTAATATGCTAAAATGTCTTGGTGGGATACCTTGACATAGGGTGCATATATATTTATGTTTTTTTACACAATTCCATGTCTTATTATTATATTGTTCATTAATGGATCATGTTCTATATTTCCTTATGATTCATATCTTATAAACTACTAATATTTCTTACATTATTCTTATTTATGGTTTTTGATAAGTATGGAATGATATTTTAATAATCCTGATCATTTTATCATACCATTATATTCATGATATTCATACACATGTCCTTAATTTACCCTTACTGATAATTTTATGTAACCAATTTCTTATGTTTCCCTTCCCTGGTTATAAAGACCAGTTTTTAAGTATAAATACTAAGTAAGAATATTTTTTTGAGGAAATTTAATGATATTGTATTGAATTATAAGAATGTTTTTCAAGTTTCCAAAGTCAGTAAGCTAATTTGGTCTTTTGGAATCTATTGGTATAAGGTTTTGAGTATTATAATATTGGTATGTAATTTTAATGTATTAAGAGAAAGGATCTCTATATATATATATATCAATTTTCAGGTCATTCATGACCAATAGTAACATATTTATGAAATTATGGGAGTATGAGTTATTGTTGGTTGAGTTTGGGTCGGTGTGAGTTGGTTTTAATTAAAAAAGTTTGCTGTATTTTGAAATTAATAATAATGGGCTTAATTTATAATGATATCATTTATTTTAGAAAAAGGGGGATATATTTTTTCAATTTAATGGGGATGTTATTTTTTGATAATTCATAGTATTCAAAATGTGGGGATTTACTATTTCAAAGGGAAAGAGGTGAGTTGATATTTTTTTTCGATATTTAGAATGGTTTGAATTGAAATGGATTTAAATTTGGATGAGGATAATAGCTTCAAAAAAGAAACATTATACTTCTATTTGTACTATGAATTAGTTTGTTGATTTTTAGTTGATATGTAATATTGGGTGATTTTATTTAGATGTTTATTTTAATGAAAATTTCATTTTCTATTATCTTATTATTTAGAGTATTCCAGAAAAAATGATCCAAAAAGTATATATGAAACCTCTTCAAATTGTTTCCTCTAATCCAACTCTTAATGAAATATTAGATCCAATATCCCCATAGTCATTTATTATTTTCTCTAGTGATGGAGATCCTCTAGAAGATACGAAGTGGGTATAAAGGACTGAAAGTATATTCAGGCCATTAGAAATTACAAAAGCATTGAGGGTGAGAGTTGTTCTATGTTAATTTGAAAGACCGTGTTTGGATTAGTTGATTTCATTTATTCCACCATCAATGCAATATGGGATGTCCTTGGAGGATTTCAAGACCACTTTTTATCAATGGAGGATTCATTTGAAATTATGAGTGAATAAATTGGTTGGGATCTTGGGTATTTAGAAAAGTAAATAGATGGTGAAGGGGTATGTTTTCACTTCAAGGAGTTGGTTCCCTTTTCCCAGAAGATGGTGTCAAGTTGTTTACTAAAAAAGTATATATTTGTGATATTTCACCTATAATAAATTAGAGATTGAGTACTTTTTTGGGAAAGTATTATTAAATATTTTTGTAGAGGAGGTCTCTTTGCAGAATTCGCTTCAGGGTGGTAGCCAGTGTTAGCCAATAGCCTGATTCCCTATGGTACACTTAATGGTTTTCAATCTTGTGGGGCGTGTAGATAAGAGAAGACCACTTTTATGATGCTAATTTGTGATATCCTACATCTCAAAATAATAATTACTTTCATGTATTCATAAATTGTGGATAGTTTTGGAATACATATACATCCATTTGTAATACTCTAAAGACTTTCCTTTAAAGTATTTTACTGGATAATCATTAGAAACAGAACGGGGTGGTACCTCACCAGAAAAAAAATTATTCCTTTCAAACTCCAATTTTTTTATATTCTCCTCTCTAAGCTTCTAAGGTAACCATTTTTAGTGTTTTCATTTTATTTTTTCTCTCCTCTACTTTTTTTCCTTTTCTTATATCATTTAGCAGTTATCTTTGTTTTTTATGTTACTTTCAGTTATTGTATGACACATTCATATTTTTATATGTATATGTATTGAGGAATTATGAATTTTGAATCGAACTAGTGTCCCATTTAATTTTACTTTCATAAACCCTTATCAATATGGGTGATTATTCCATTGAGTGCATTTCCTAGTTGAACCTACATTATATTTTGTTTTTAAATAGTGGATAGATCAACCTTTGATATTTATATTGTTTTTCTCTAGATCTAGTCATGTGAGATTTTTGAATATAGGAGTACCACTAATGTCAGTAGCCTTGGTTTGTTTTTGGGTTTCTTTTTATTGCATCCCACATTTTTATTCAATGGAGTGATGAGTTCTAGTTTCACTTCTCTAATTAAACAAGGATACATTCTAGGGGTATAATATTTTATAGTGGGAAACTTTATCACACCCAAATTATTTTACCAAATTATATTATATATAGCTTGTTGTTTTATTTTTACATTTATTTTGAAGTTGAATTCACGTTGGAATTTTGAATTTGGAAAATTAGCCTATTATTGGATCTTTGATCAATTTTTTTGTAAAACATCATGTTTTAATGAATTTTTTTATTCCAAAAAATTTAATTTCTTCATCATTTTGAGTTATATTCAACACCAAGTATGAACAAAATGTGATTCACTATTAAAATATAATTATTTAAATGAGACCATTATAAACTATATGTTATACATGTGGTTATGGATGTGAATAATTAAATTATAATCATTATAAGTACTATATACTTATAACAGAATTTCATTATTTATAAATTGATTATAAATGAAAATAAAAGACATATTAATGCAAAAAAATATAATTTTTGAAAATGAAAAGTATTCATATTTTAATCATGTTATATTATATGAGTAAATTAAATATATATAAATAAATTAGTTATTTTATAGAAATTATTATACTATATTTTAAATTTTTTTTTTCATTAATAAAATATTTCTCTATTCAAGGTATTAGACTAAATTATGTTTTCTGGTCACAAAATTTAATTTTATCTAAAATTTGCATTCAAATCATTTTGAATTATAATTTTAAAATTAAATATTCCCATTCTTAGAAAATTTATTTGAAAATTTAAATGTACATTTTTAATCATAATTTCCAATTATCATTGAGTGATTTTTTATCAATTTTTTTGAAATATTAATTTTCTGAAAAATAATATAAAATACTAATTTTTATTAAATGTTGTCTTTTATAGTAAATAATTTATAAATTACCAATTTTTTAAATTTTATTAAGTGAATAAAATATATTATAATTAATATAATTTAGGTCATTTTAATAAATTTTATGCAATTTTTTGAAAAAAATGTTTTTTATACTTGAGAAACATTTCTTGGGAAAACTACAATTGGGTTTCCCAAATGGGGTTAATTTTAAATAAAATTCATGCACTTCAATGAATTGAATTTTATAAAATGGATTAAATATTTTCAATCACAATGTATAATATTATCTAATATAGTTACCTTTATTTTTTTCATTTAGAATTATTCAAAAAAATTGGTTACCCCAGTAAATGTTAAAACGAATTTATCAGGGGTTGAAATAAAAAATAATAATTAAAAATGTCTAAAAACATAACTAATTTAAACTATATGGACATGTGAAATCATTAAATATTCCAATATTCTATAATAAAAAAAAATTATTCATTTTTATTGTATAAGATAAGTGTATATTTTAATCTTTTGAAAAATTCCATGTGTGTCCAATCTCCTACTAATAAATGGATTCCCATATCCTATTAACATATCATATAAAAAGACTATTTTATCAAAAATTACCTTCCCAGATATCTTAAATAATACCTATAACTTTACCTAGAATCCATTTTTTATTATAAAACCATCCACTGTGTATTTTGATTCAAACTTGATGAGGAAGTCTGAAGAGGATGTATTAATCAAAACCGGGAATTTTTTTATTTCTTCCCTCACAATATTCCAATATGATTGAATATTAAAATATAAAAACTATATTATCCTCGATAGACCTATTTGATAATATTATATGTTCGAAACCATTATCCATCTCCTATTCTATCAAAAGGGAAAAGTAACTATTTATCATGTAAACG
Source organism: Viscum album (assembly GCA_963277665.1). NCBI lineage: Eukaryota > Viridiplantae > Streptophyta > Magnoliopsida > Santalales > Viscaceae > Viscum > Viscum album. The sequence continues at coordinate 1,180,091,440 of OY728139.1, forward strand.
AAGGACTACCACCTCAAGAAACGATGTAATATTTCCATCATCTCCTTGCATGGTATGATATAATACTATATTTAAATAATAAATATGATATTTATTTCATAAATATACTTCTATAATTATAGTGTCACATAAACCATGTTGATTAACATCTGATGGGGATATGATAGAGTGGCTCTTGCATACAACGGACTACAACATCATGAAGTGATGTGATTCATTTTCCACTTAAAAATTTCATTTAAGGTACTGAGGATAATTTTATTGAATCCATTCTACATATATTACATAATAATTATATACTAACATTTCTGAAAAAAATGAGTTTTAGTTAAGAAATGGAATTTTTTGACGGCTACGGTTTAGTACATAGCTTTCATATTGTGAATTATATGTCATAGTTAATTCATTCACATCAGGTTCACCATTTTTTGATTCCCTCGGAAAGGGTTTTCTAATTAGGAGTCACTATTTCTGAACGGTTTCCAACAGATTTATTTAAAGAACCCGAAACATAATATAATTCTATAACCAAAGGGAACTTATTTTCAAAGGTTACATTAATTAGGGTTGTTGACCTACAATAATTAAGAAATCACTTTGGTTGATAGGATGTGAGGTTGGGCTCATCACACCCTTTTGGAGGGGAATTATTACATACTCTAGGACTCAATTATAGATTTATGTTATGTTCATGAATCCTTCATTAATTCCCATGTATGATATGAGTTTTCCAAATATTAGTAATCACTTATTAGCATGTGTGAAATTCAGAATCATCCATATGTATCTGAGGGTATACATCAATGGATATATTTGAATGTATCTAAAAATCGCCATTTATGGTAACATCTTATATACTACTTAGACATTCATTGGTTGTTACCATGATGATGTTGGTTATTAAGCCACTTAGTGGGGGAACTCTATTGTTAATGTTCATCCAAGTAGATGAATGTCACTCTAGAATTTACCATCATCCATGGAGAGGAAATTTTACTCATGATTTTATGGTCATCCTGGTAGGAAAATATTTCTTTGGAGTTTATAGTCAAGTAGGGAGATGATTTTTTTATTATTTTGGGATTTAACCCTTAGATGTGAAACCAACATATCCTCATTAAACGAATAAAAACTCACTTATTTTGGTTCTTCTTAATGGAAGACATCATACCATTTATGTTCATCTGATCCGGACCCAACCATATAGTTTAATTTAAGGTGTTGTGGACATCTAGGCAGAAGGTTCCTAGTCAAAACATAGTGCGGGACTTATACCAAAATCGCCCAAGGAATCTAGAAGGGATATGAATAAAATCCCATGTATCTCCAGGAGGCTTTCTTAATGGAACACATCATACCTTTTAAGTTCATTTGGTTTGTTGGGTTTGAATCTCCGGGAGGATTTCTATATATCCTTTTTGGATGGGAATAAAATCCCATGTATCTCAATAATTGTCACTAGGGAGTACATCCCTATTAAAGAAATGGTTTGGTGGCTTACCTCAAAATAGGATTCCCTTGTAACAGTGTTCTCAAGATATGTATTAACTCATGGATACTTAGGTCAGTTTAAATTTTGGTCTTACTCCTAAAAAGGATGCTCAGATTAAATTAATTAGTTTCAGACTTCTATTGAGGATGTCCATTAAGATTGGGCCCTATGTGAAGGATTCAAACGTATCCCAGTTATGGTTGGGATTAGATTTCTTATAGTTCATTCTATCAGGTGGATTATGTGTTTTTTTATTGTTACAAACCATTAATCCCACATGAGTCATGACCGGTGTGAGAAATAAGAGGATGTTAAATATTAAATAGACCACACACATTCTTTCCTTCCATATTAGACAAGGAATGATATTCAATGGATGATTCTAGACCTATGTAACTTCCATATATTCTCTTAACATTGGATGGGGGGTCCAATTTAAGGAATTCATTATGTTTATGGGTTAAGAGAAAAGTGAGATTGAAACTTACGATGTGAAAGGATAGGGGCTTACACCATGATGGATTCCCTAAAATGGGCCTCGTATTGGGTAGGGAGAATTATCCATTGTCCAAAAGTAACGGAAATTGCGATCCATAACCTCGCTAGAATGGATCAGATGCTCTGAGTATTTAATATGATAAGGAGAGGATGATGTTATTTTCCATGAATCTGAGACTAGGAACTTCAAAGCATTGTCTATTGGGTAAGGTCTACATGACCATAGTTATATAAATCTACAGATATCCCAAGGATCCCGACCCTTTGGTAAAACATTTCTAGGAAACCTCTCACTATAGAAAAAAAAACTCTAATAGGAGACATGATGGTGTTTCATTCCCTTATATTTGGTAAATTAGGTGGTATTGTTTGAGATTTCAACATGGTCTCTTTTAGACAAGAGAACTATAGAAGAAAAGGAATTACACTGAGTATATTTGAGAGAGGCCTAATGGATTTATTGTAAAGGATAAAAGGTAGGGTGAACAAAAAATAAGGTAACTCATGTATTTGGGTCAAAGGTATGGGGCACTCAAATAATCTTGGGATAATTTATGTCACCATAAGTGACAAACAACCTAGATTACTAGACTTGGGTGAGACATAGCTGAACCCTTCAAGAGTAATCACAGGTATTCCCTGAAGTCGGTGGGGGGTTAAAGTTCATATTTAAGGAATGGAAGGCATGTTGGTCTTCATCATTTAAGGGGTTGGGTGACTGAATCATTCAATTGTTGTAAAATTTAACACATGAACAACCTCTACCTCACCATCTCCCTTTAATTACACCACTTTAGGTGTTAGTAAACTAGCTTGAATTTTTTTGAAAGACATGTAAAAATAACTATGGTTAAAGAGAAGAAATCAGGATTCATGTAAATACCATTTTATAAATGAAGGACTCAAGGGACTATTTATAAGTAAATACGAGACCGTAGGTGTAGGTAACATGGCGCACAAGTCAGTGGAACACAATATTACTGTGATAGCTATGGGGACATCACCTAATATATTGGTTGATAAAATTAGGTTCCTAATAGACCTATTAATATTAAAATATGGATCCCAAGGTGAAGGTGACTTGGTGTGCATGTGGGTGGTGTGAAAACTGACTGCATTATCTGATGCAAATCCCTTTACAATATTTTCCCAACTTCTAAGTGCCATAAATTTGGATCCTTGGGTATTTTTTTGCTCCACAACCAGTCAAATCGAATCTCTCAAAGATATATACACTTATTGATATAGTTAATACACTAAATCATCTCAAAATAAAATCATAAATCTCATTATGATTCCTCAACACCTTTTTTTTCATTGATATTGGAAATCAAAATCCTACACATTGATGGTGGATCATTCTACTTATCCCTAATTGTGGAGAAGTATTTTGGAAGATTGAAATATAGACTGAATATTATTCATTCATGGTGAAAACTTTGTACTCAAACATTACATGAGTTTTCTATGTGAGGATCACAACATGAATTCTATGAAAACATGCATGAAATATAATTATACAGTATCAAAAAATCCCACCCTTATAATTATATTCCATTAGATTGTAAAGAACCTCTTTCTAAGGTATATTTAGGTCACATTGAAGAAATTCAATATCATTTAGGTTGGATTTGTAACTATGTCATGAATATAAGTATTACCTATGTTTTACCTATTTCATGGGCCCTAGTGAGATTATGTTTCAACTGTTTGGGCTTCAATAAGTAGCTGATAGTGCTCATGAGGTTGTTCAATAAATGAAGACCAACATTGAATGTCTTAAATTTATGACCTAGAGACTCCATTTTTGGGATATTCCTATGGGGGATTTTTTATCATAAATTAATATATTTTTTTTTCTAATCATTTATGTCTTCTCCATGCCTTTTTCCTATAATCATAATGTCAATGTTTATTTTAACATAATTACATCTTCAAACCAGCTAATCATAATTATTATGATAAGGATGGGGGATATCTAAATTTTTTACCTAAGTTAATAGGCTAGTGAGCATAGTTTTACTATTTGTAGGGAAATATGTACATCCCTACAAATTTTGGGAATTTTTTTATTATCAACCAAATATTTTTCTAATCCCAATATATAGGGGACTTATCAGATCAATCATTAATTTTTTAAGATTCCATTTTTAGGGTTACATCAAAACTAGTTTTTCCTTTTAAAATTTTATCACTCAATATTGCCGAAACTATAAAAATTTTATATCTTGTGAGATGAGACTCAATTTTTGTCAAAAGTTCCCTTTTTGGGCTTTCTACCTAGTGAATAAAATGTATGTTTTTTAGGTAGTTTAAATTACTGTATATTGGACTAATAAGTCTAGTAGTTAGGTCATATATATGTTTCCATGAATTGTATAATTAAAACACAAACATGGAATTTTGGCTAGGAAGGCCCTGATATTCAGCAGATAATTCAAAGGAGAATCTTGAGTCAGAACATTTATTTTCACAAAATCTAGAACATGATTTATAATAAATGAGGAGGTATCTCAAAATAATGAAGTAAAATCAAAATTAAAAACCCATTATGGGAGTAGTTTTATGCAACGCCAACTAGGGAATGAACTGTATACTTAGGCAGTGGTGTCCTTAGGATGAAAGGTCTATTCTGTGGAAGACTTATACAAACCAACTAAGGAATTAAATGCGTAATCAGGTAAATTATTTCCTAGAACTCTGACATTAAACTACTGAGAAACAATGTGGTTTTTGATTTGGATGTGTCAAGACTATAGTGGGTGGATTTACCAAGGAATGGTGTCTGTATATAATGTGGTAAGTCTAGGATTATATAGGACATTAATTTGGAACCACTATTACATGAATTTAGTGTATGAAGGAGGGTAGATTTGTTGTAATGGAGAATTGTGAATTTTTTTATACAGTTTAAAGTTATGTAGAAAGAACATTATGTTGTGCAGTTTCAAGACATGCATCATGGAAATTAAGAGCTTTTTGAAAGTATGCTATATTGTTCAAAGTCATTAGATAAGTACATTGGGGAATATACTATTTATGGTAAACCAATAATAAATATTTGGGGTTGTGTAGTTTAAATTCATGCAACAAGGACATTATGGAGTTTTTCAGTTTGAGGTCATTCAACAAGTACATTATGGGGATGTTCAGTTTAAATTCATATATAAATGACATTATAAGGTTTTAATTTAAGTTATTTATCTATGACCATAGATTTAATAGTTCTCCAATTTTTATTAATTCTTATTTAAATGTAATACCATATTCATGTATGGAAAGGGAAAATTGTAAGTTGTGATATGGGGATTACCAAATCTGAAGACTGATAAGAAAAAATGAACTAACGAAATTAAAGAAATATTACAATAATGAAGTTACCACTACTCATCAAACCCATTATGAGGTATGTATTATGTAGGGTCAATTAGGGAATGTTTTGTACAGACAAATAGTGGAATCCTTATACAAACTATCCCATTATGTAGATGAATTTTATTCAAGGACAACAAGGGAACATAATGTATTGTCAGGTAAAGGATCTCTCAATAATTCAAGAATTATATTTCTAAAAATTGAGGAAAGTTTATGGATATTCATATCTTCTCAAGTATAATTCCTAGTTTATATGGAAAATTACATGAAAATAGAAGGGGTAGTTCAGTCATTATATGAAAATAATCAGATAAATAGGCTCTCTATGAAGGTCTAACCCAAATGTTGGGAGTGTGGTTCTTGTAGTTTTAGGCTATACAACTAGGAACATAATATTATATAATCAATGGAGGATTATGTATTCAAATGGTCAAAGATAATTTCACTATGTATTGAACATATGGAGAGGGAAAAAGTAAACCATGGTCTTGGAGACATTCAGTTAGAAAGAATGAATATGAGATAATCACACAAGTGAGGATCGTATTAAATTGTGGGTTTCTGCATACCATCATTATGTCTCAAAGGGATGTAATATGATTCTCTCATGAACAATGTTACCACTATTTGACAAACTCTTTATGGGTGATTTATTATGTATGGCTAATGAGGACATGTTCTGTGTAGCCAAATAGTGGAATCCTTAGGTTGAGAGGCCTGTTATGCAGGTGAATTTAATGAAAGACCAACTGGGGCACATACTACATAGTATGGAAAAATATCTCTTAGGTTTCTAAGAGAATTTCACAATAAACAGAAGAAATATTATAATGATAAAAAAGTATTTTTAATATTAGGAGTATAATGTACAACAGGGGAAATTTTCAATGAATAAATAAAGTGTTTTGACCAATATTGGACATGAAGTCAGAGTCCCTTACATAGATCTGACTCATATGTATAAAAGGGGAAATCCCATGTTTCCATGATCATTTCTCTGAGGACATAGACCAAAATGAAATATCATGTACAGTCATTTATCATGTGTAGTAGAGGGGAATTTTCATTTATCTCATGTTTGAGACTAGGATCTGATACCTTGTTTTAAATATGTATGTCAAAAGGGAGGGAAATAATGTCACACATAGTCCTCTAAATACTATGAATTTTAATATCATATAGTGAGGACTATTAACTACCTAAAATGAATGGAAAGGGTGGATATTTTTAGATTTATTTCATGTGGTAATCAAATTAACCTTTCATTTTGATGTCTTGTGGTACGGAGTTGGGTGTATTGAAATGATATTTCAAAAGAAGATGTGTTTGAACCATGGTATAGGGTCCAAGAGTCACTACGTATCCTGTCGAGGCAATAATCACAATGTGCATTGTTCTAATATTTAATAGATATTGTGTAAAATGGGTATTCATATTGGAATTCCATGTGTATATTTGTATCATACAAGGGATATTATAAGATATTTTTCATGTTGTGTTATGTCTTGGTCAAGGATTAAGAATATATATGTCACTACATATCTCATAGGTGTGAGGATTTATCCACATGTTGTTATTTAATGACGGTCTATGAATTTTGTCAACTTGAGGTGAGGACATATAGTATTCCATTGAAGGAATTACTGGATATACCATTGATAACTCTGATAGGAATTGAGACACCTTATTTATGTAGAGAATATTTTTACCCAATTCCTAACCCCATGTGAATTGTGAGCGATGTAAGAAACAAGGAGTGGGAAATGAATCTTCTGAAACACAAAGGAAAGATAATTGAATGATAGAGGTATGATGATTAAATGGTGCTTGATCCACAATATAGGACCCAAGCGTCACTATGTATATTTCTAGAGAAATAATTAATCCTCACATAGTTACTAAAATTTTACCCCATATCAATTAGGTTTTGAAATTTTGAAGATGGGTTTTTATAATTTTTTTCTGATGGTTGGACCCAATATAGAAATTATAGGAATCACCATGTTTATCATTTTAATAAAAAACAACTCAAAAATCCTAGAGGAGATCCCACAAAGAGGTTACTCATTCTTGATGAAAATGAAGGGGTTTTCTCTTCCAAAATTAGGGCTCGACACATTTTTGGAGATCTAGGGATCACTATGAATCTAATTGGGATAAGGATAAAGCAACATGTGGTTCTTGAAATTTTTTTGATGCAGGTTTGATTCATGTACACAAGGAAAAGAGGATTTTATTTTTTTGCTGGGCCTGAGATAGAAGATTTGGGAATCACTATGTGTCTCATCAAAATAAAAAACAATCCACATATTGTTTTTGATATTTTTCCCCACTCCAACTAAATTTTGATGTGAGTAAGGGGGTTTTTTATGTCATGGTTGGGACTGAGATTGGATATCTGGATGTCTCTATGTATCTTATTAGCATGAGAACCAAGCCATACATAGTTCGTACAATGTTTCTTATCACCAGGGGCCAAGGATATTGTTGAACTAATGTGAATGAAACATTGTGGATGAGCCTAAGAATGAAATTATTGACATCACAACATATCTCATAGAGGTATGAATAGAGCCTCCCATGGAGCATGATAGTTTCCCTATATAGATATGATTCATACACAAGAAGTTAAGTGACTTAAGAATTAATCACATATAGACCCATGATTATAGATTCAGGCATCAATATCTATCTTGGTGAGGCAAGAATCAAGCCATGCATTGTTCTTGAATGTTCTCCCTGTGCAGGTTTGATTCATACCAACATGGATTGTGGGAATTATTCAACGTTGCAGTTTGACCAATGATTCAAGATCTATGCATCACTATATATCTTTTTGAGGACATAATCAGCCCAGTCATTGTTTTTTAGGATATTTCCCACACTAATTAATTGTTAATGAGATAAATGAGGGAATTAATACTTTCTAGAATAATGGTTGCGCCCAAAATACAAGATAGTATGAGAATCAAGACTTATTTTCTATAAGGGTTCCAAGATAAGAATTAAATCATATAAATGGAAAGGGAAATTTTTTTCCTTTAAGGTTGAGGTTGGGCATAATATAATATATATGGTTGTCACAATGTATCTCATTGGAATGAGAATCAATCCACATCTAGTTCTTCGAAAGGGGTCCATGTGAACAATTGATTAAAACAAGGGATAAATGGTGTTCATATTCTACTAGAGGGATGCAATGATGTTAGTAATGATTATGAATGAATTATACTCATCCATTTAAGGAAAAAATGAATGTCAATTTTTTGTATCTTTGTATATTTATTAACATAAAATGAAGGGGATATTAACCATATAGTTTAATGATTTGCGTGGAAAAAATGGTGTTTTACACTTTCATATCATGAAAATTGGACCTAATGTCATGCAATTTAACATCATGTGGCAAGGATAAAGATGATTCGTAGTTTAAAGTCCCAAAACATAGAACTGTATGGTGTTATTTAGTTTAACATCATTCCACTAGGATGTTGGTTGATACACAGTTTAACATCATGAATCCAAGACTATCACGATCCTTCCATGTGGGGTTCATGCCATGATTACCCATACACAGCTCCAATAGGCTAGGGTCTAGTTACAAGCATCGTGTAATCATATCAATAACATGTGATTCATTGCATACATACCTACACGCACACACAAAAATGAAAGCCCACAAATGTTTAAATGAAAAAAACCACTGATGAACAAAATTAATGCATAATACGAAAACCAACGAATATAGTATGACAAGAATGTAGAGTTTAATAATGTAAAATGGGACATAATACAATCCCACCAAAATAACAAGTCTGAAAACTACAATGTCTAACATGTAAACAAAATGGTATTCATACTACTTCTCACTTTCGTAGAAACACCATGGCCGATATGAACTCACAATGATCAGTCTAGTCCTAGCCCTCCTAGGACTCAGTACAAAGGTCACTTGTTTTAATAAGACATGGCACGTGCTGGAAAATCCCATGTAGGGGTGAGTATAAAAATACTCATGTGGACAACCTGAAGCCACAAATAAATAAACAATGTAATTTTATAGTAATATCTTCTTAGAATATATCTATAGTACATATAATAAAGAGATATCAATATATAGTCAACCCTTGACCTATAGTCTAAAGGTAAGTTACAACTACCTCATACCAACACTACAGATTCACTATGAAGATTCCACGAAGAAAATCATACCGAAGTACACCCACCTGAGTTGGATAGCAATGATGAAATCTACCTGAGAATTATAGTTCATCAGGAACCATCACGTGAGAGATGAACTGTCCAATCTTAAGATAGATACAATACACTCACTCAGGAATTACTCACTACACAGGTAGAGAAGATCATGATTCTTATATGAGGATCACCACATAGGACATGGGGTGAAACCATGACTCATTTGACATCACCTACTTAGTAGAGGATTTACTTCTAGAAGGATTGATCGAACTGATTCTAAGAAAATACATTGGTAATAATAATGGATGTAGGATCTTGCTATGGGCCTCTCGGATGGGATCCTTGACTATATTTAGTAAAATCCTGCTGAAGGGACCATACTCATATTAATATGAAATGATATAAACTATCCTTCAAAGGAATTTTAATGGGTCCCAACCATAAAAATAATTTCTTGATATATGGTGGAAAATATATTCAATCAATGTTGTAGGGGGAACAACATGTGTAGTAGGGGCGCACATCATGTCCCTTGATCCTAAGAACTTACCATTTTTAACAACATGTATCATTTCAACATGTCATGTAGAATAGGTATACATGACATGTATAAAGGATCACACACTATGTCCTACTATCCAGAGTCCACTTGTGTACTTTGGACATGTTATAGTACATGGTGTCAACTTTGGTACACCTTCCCATGTACCACTATATGGGATAACCTATGTATCTGGTCTGGGATTGGCTGTGTGGTGGGGTGCATGATGTGTAAGAAAGCCGTGTACTCCACCCAGTGTCTGTGTAACTCATAAGAAATATTTAAATCCTTATGGAAGCTCTCACACACAGTGATAGGGGTCACACACCATGTGACACTCTACTTCCTATCGAAACCCTAGACAATGCTCAGTGGGTCCCACATGTCGTGTATTCTGAAATACACACCATATTCATCAATATTTTTTAGAACTATTGATCATCCACCACATGCCTTATCAAATATTCCTATACTAGATCTGTTGTTTTATTTATCCAGAAATTGAATATCTAAAGTCACCTTGTCTTTATATCATTGTATCGTTGAGTTTATGGACTTCAATTGGCTCTTAAATCCGATTCTGACCACCCGCATGAAAAATGATTGAAGAACGATATCTCCCAAAATACTATGATACATCCATATCAATCACCATCACTCCTCTATTGGATCATCCAGATGTTGGATCTATAATCATGAATTCTTCCACCATGAATCAAAGGAAGAATGATCATCTATTATTTTCATGTGAATAATGAAGAACGAATGGGAAAAGGGGGAATAAAATTCACATAGAACAACCCCAAGTAACAAGCATCAGACATCATTTTTCGTGGCCTTGATCCATCCCCATTAGAATGATCAACAAGCTAAATCAAATGGTAATTCAAATCACCCCCAATTAAATCCTAAAATCAAACAATCTGGAAAGAACGATCAAAACACGTATCAATATGTTTGTGTGTTGGTCCATGTTTTCCATTGATTCTTATAATGGAAAATAAGGAATATAAGTCACAATTCCCTACCAAAGGGTTGGATCATTCTCTAAAGTGTTTTTATAACCCAATCATATTAATTTTGTGATTCATCCAGAAAGGATCTCATTGTTCTTCGATCCAACTTATGTCATCATTTTTCATTGAGTGACTTCTACAGGGTCTCTCCAAAGCCTCCAGGAAGTTATAGAGTATTGATCCTGACCTAAGATCCCTATATGAAAGTATAAATAAAAGACGTTTCAATGTTTCTCTATATAATGATAAAATAATAAAATAAATTCCTGATTTATTTTATCCACTAAAACGTCTAAAATGTAACTTTCATATTTGACCCACAATGGAAGGTGTTAGGCCTCACCTAGGCTAAACATACTTCTCTGAACACAATGGTGCCCTCATATTTCTTATTCAGGAACCCATTTAGAATCTATACAAATATTTTAGGAAATTTTCTCACACGTTCTATTTAATATATTTAATATATTTGAAACATTTATTCCGGGCACATCAAGCCGCATAATTGCACGTCGTCTCAATACCTTTTTCTAAATGAATTCTATATAATATGTGTAATAAATCATGACAAAATTAAATACATTAAATTCCCCAGACCTTGGGAATTTATGTCACCAAAAATACAAATACAATGGCAGTACAAAAGGATGTGGGTACTACTCAAGAATCTGACCCCCCCCCCCCGCCCTTATGATCTCACCTGGAGATTCCCATGATACCACTAGACATGAAGAAAATGAATCACTTTCAGATGATTGATCCTATCCAACTAATCCTTGATCACTACTACATAAATAGAAAAATTTAATTCATTGTCAATGTCCAGCTCTCCCCAATTGATGATGCATGATGGGTTATGCACGTACCTCCTCAACAGCGACATGTGGAATAAATCATGTACCTGGTCCATCTTCAAGGGCAGAGCTAAGTGAAAAGACACTTATCCAACTCTACGTAGTATCTGAAAAGGGATGATAAACCATAGGGATATCTTGTCAACCTGACCAACTCTCGGTAACCCTAATTTTGTTGAGAACTGAAATAAGACATAATATCCTTCCTCGAACTCCAAAGGTCCCCTCAATATCTTATTATAATATTTTTTATGGTTCTTTAAAGTATTCATCCACTCCTAGATGATTTGTACCTTCTCAGTAGTAGATCAAACCAATTATGGGCCCATGAGTGCTGAATCTCCTTGGTCAGTGCAGTAGAGTGGTGACCTGCCGGGTTTCCTGTACAGAGCTTCAAACTATGACGCACAAATGGTGGAGTGGTAATTGTTATTTTATAAAATCTCAAATAGTGGTAGGTGGTCCTACCAATTATTTTTGATGTCCAATATTCATGCTTGTAGCATGTCCTCCAGAACCTCTATGGTCCTCTCCATGTGGCCATCTTTTTGGGGATGAAATGAAATGACCAAGTGTAACCGAGTCTCAAATGCCTCATGTAATTCCTTCCAAAACTAGGATGTGAAGTGAGAATCATGATAAACAACTATCATCGATGGTAACCCAAGTATCTAAACTATATTTTCAATGTAGAGACCTCCCAAGATCCCTTCTGAACTTTGGTCCTTGATAGGTAGGAATTGGCCCGACCTGATGAGTCAGTCAACAATCACCCAAATGATATCGTGTCCCCTAGAAGTATGTGGTAAACCTATCATGATGTCCACTGATATAACATCCTACATGTATTCCAGAACCTCCAGGGATTTAATAATACCCACCAAAACCTAGAGCTCATCTTTCACGAGTTGTCACATAAGGTATCGATAAACTGACTCTTCCACTACCATCTTCATCCCTATCCACAAAAACTGATGTTAGTGGTCATGTTACATCTTTTCCACATAAGTGTGTACAACTAAATGGGTTTAATGAAACTCCCACATAACCTCCTCTCTCAATTCCACTGGTAAAAATGTGCATCCTATGAAACTGACAATTTTCTCCCCACCATGTGAATATCCATCAAGTGTCTTCCCTGTGGAAATCTGAGCATTCAAGGTTTCATGATTAGTATCCAAGAAGTTGTGCCTCCAAGAATTTTTTTTATCAGTGTATGGGTGACAACAGTCAGCTAGAGGCATGATTCTCCATCTTCATCTAATAAGGATAATTTTAACAAGGACAACTTCTCTGATGTGTCATTCAAAAACTATGAACTAGATCTCTTGCTGAGAGCATATTCCACCATTTTCCCCTACCCAGGAGTATAAAAAATCTCAAAGATCTATTCCTATAGGAACTCTATAAATATTATTTGTATCATGTTTAAATACTTCTAATATTATATTTACTTGACACTGTTGTGGTTGATGTACAAAATAAACTATTTTCCCATCATGTAGTGTGACCACATATTCAATGCTAAGACTACCACTGCTAACTCAAGATCCTGGGTTATGTGGTTTTTCTCATGTGTTATCAACTAGCCCAACCCATAGGAAATCAATGAATGACTCTATGTCATAGGAAACAACTCCTCCTATCTAAACTATGCCAGAATACAAGACCACCAAAAGAAAGATTATGAATAAAATGAATTCAAACATGTAAAAAATGGTATCGGGACTGCTGCTCCAAATCATAGGAAACATTTCATCATTTGTGAACCCACAATGCCTTGTATGGTCCAGGTTCTCTCTAGAATCTTTCCAATGGTCACTCGTCATCTCAAGACATGACACTTTTAAGAAAATCATGTGCAGAGGTGAGTATAAAAAATAATATGCAAGGAACCCTGAAACAACAAACCAATAATAAAAGTATAGGTATTGTCATCCCAAACTACTATATGTCAACAATATATATAATAAGAACATATAAAAATATACCCATATGTAGACCTGTAACCTATAATTATGTCACAGATACCACATACCAACATTAGAGATTCTGTATGAATATTCCACAAGAAAACTCATCTGGTAGCACACACTCTTGAGTTTGATAAAACTGATGACGTACTACAGAGAATTAATGTTAATTAGGAACCTTAATGAGAGAGATACACTGGTCAATCTAAATATATATACATAGCACAATTTCTCTGGATATAATCACCCCACCAGTGCAGAAGAACATGATACATAGATGATGATCACGTCGAGGTCCATGGGTTGATACCATAACTCCTCCTGACTCACCATCTCTATACATAATCAATGTCTAGTTGGATTTGTCATAATAATACCAAGTATCGTTTTAGGGAACAAGAATTGATATAGGATCCAGCTTTAGGCCTCTCAAAGAGGATTTCTGACTATATCTATTGAAATCTTGATGATGGGACCATACTCATGGGAATAGAAAATGATGCCAACTAACTTTCAGTGGAAATAGAAAAGAAACCAACCATAATGAAACATGTCTGAGATATAGTGGAAAAACGATTCAAGACATGTAGAAATGGGTACATGGTGTGTATTAAGATCACACACCGTGATCCTTGTCCTCAAGTACTACCCGTGTTTAATGGACCATCTCATCAGAACATGTCTTGTAGATGAGGTATTCATGGAAAGTAAAAAGGCTCACACATATTGTCCTACTATATTGGGTCCACCCCTGTAATATAGACATGTTCCAGTACATGTTGTCAACTCGTTATCCCCTTCTCGTATACTAGTACACAGGGTAACCCACGTATCAAGTCTGGGTCTTGTCGTGTGGCGGGGTACATGCCTTTAGTAAATACATGTACTCCACCATGTGTCTATGTAACTCCTGAGATATATGATGATCCTCTTGGATGGTCCCACATGTTGTGTGACAATGGTCACATTATGTGTGACAATTTAATGCTTCTAAAAACCCTAGACACTACTTAGTGGGTCCCACACTCTGTATATTTAAATACAGGCCATGTTCATCAAAATTTTCAAGATCCATCATTCTTCCTCTACGCGCCTCATTCTATCTTATGGTGGTATATCCATTGGTAAGTTCATCCTGAAACTTTAATATCCATGGTTTTCTCATTGTTATAGCACTAAATCAGTATGTTTCAGACCATCCATTGGATCCAAAATCTAATTCCGACCACCCTCACAAAGAATGTCCAATGAACGATATCTTGGAAAATACATCAATCCAAAATTTTCCATCTTCATCACGCCTATTATAGGTTATCCTGATGTCACATCGATAATAAAATATTGTTTCACCTCAAATAGAAGGTGCAATAGAGATTAGTTCATTTCCCGTAGAGAATGAAGAACACATAAGAAAAAGGGGGAAAAATTTCACGTTGAACAAACCCTATGAATGAACCTCGAAGATTATTCATTGCAGCCTCGATCTTTCTACAGAAAGGAAATCAATAAAATAAATTAAAAAATAATGAAAATAATCCCTAATTAAATCCCAAAATCAACCAATCCCTCAATAATGATCGAATCAAAGGTCAAATTGTTCATGGGATTTTCCATGTTTTTATTTTATTCAAAGAATATAAAAGAAGGAATTGAAATAAAAAATACCCTACGTCAATTTTGGATCATTCATTGAATATGTTTGATCATCGCGTCATCACTATTGGAGATATCGTTCAAAAATGGCACCCATCAATCTTTGATCCAAAATTTGTGATCATTTTTCATCAAGAGAATTCTACAAGTTCTCTCCAGATCCACAAGGGTGATCCAAGGTTATAATAATAACCCTAAATCCTTAATTAAAAGGATAATTAAACCAAAAATAATTGAATATCTAAGAAATGATAAAATTATACAAAAAAATATTTTATTTATCCTTTAAAATTTAAAAAAAATAACTTTTTCATCAGCACTCTCACATGTCATTGGCACGGGTGACAAACCAAAATTTATAACCTACATACTACTTAAGTTAGTGGAAAGACAGGGCCAAACCACAGGGAGTCCTAATGTTTAGTCTGGTGATCTAAAGAGATTAAACTAAAAAACACAGGGGAAAAAATATAGTTCGTGATGGCGAAGTGGAGTGAGTGAAAATTAGTGTGTGAGATAGTGAAGGTGAACTGGCGAGTGCAACAAGACAGAAAAAATAACACGAGCATATGTGGTGAAAACAACCAATTGATGAATAGGGGAAGTCCACTGGATTATTTCAATATTTCATACCCTCGTTCATGGGCTGATGTTTAAGAAATATGGATCTGACTTAAAGTAACTGGCCATTTTTTTCATCTGGCCAGTTTGTGATGAAATAACTCTTACAGTCCATTGACTGTAAAAGCCATTCCATCCAATGGCGATAACAAGTCATATATCACTAGGAAAAACTTGTATGTTGAGTTCAGTGTGTCTCTCTCATTTGAGAATAACTCACTTTTCAGTAAGATCCTCAAATTTAAATAGTTTTCATTAAGGTTTAATCTAGATCAGTTTTTCAGTCAACCTTTTTGTTTTGAAAATAAATCTATTCTACAAAGTGAGAGATACATTCTAGAAAATAAGTCAGTGTATGAATTAGGATTAACAAATATAATCATCCATATTATCCCCTACCCTGAGGGAGTTCTAGTAGACATAATTCATGGTTTTAATGTAACAATAGTATTAAAAGCAATGAAATTCGTATTGGAATAAGTTTCTGAGAAACAGAGCACAAGGAAAAGAAAATAATTTATCTTCCTTCTTGTTCTCCGAAAATTTATAATCCATGTTGCTCAATGGTGGATGCGACATTGGAACCCACTCGATTTTTTGCTCTAGGAATTGAGGTCTGAAATGCTCTGATCTACTACTCTCTATACCCCAATCTACTAGCCTCTTTGATGTTGTATGTTCCTCTGTCCCTGGTCCACTATGCTGGATAGATGCCTCCTCCCCTCCTTTTCTGCGTCCTTCCTATCAGGTCCCTCAATTATCTAATACCTATCAAGAATGCTAGTGACCATTAGAAGTCTCTGGAATCTCCCCTGAGGTGTTCCCTTCCCTCCACGTGGAACTTTCAATGTGTTGCTTCATCCCGCCTGGTCACTGAAGCAGTTTCTCATAACTGAATTAAATGGTGCATGCACGGCGATCCACAACTCTCCCTTATCAAAAAAATGCACATGAGTCCAATACAAAAGAAATGAAACTATCTTTATATATACTATATATTTATGTCACTAAAATAAAAATACTAATATCTAATATTATTATTACAATAATAACTATTAATAACAAATATGATATATAAGAAGATAATATTATATATATAAGCTTATATAAATTTATTAATATACCTATTATTATTATTATTATATATTATATATCGAACACATAATATAAAAATAATTTAAACAATTATATATTATTAATGTTATACTAATTATATATATAATATATGTTAAAATAAATATAATTGTCTAAATTATATATATGTTATTTTATGTTATAATATAATATAAAGAAAATAAAAATAAAAATAAAAAATGAGATTAAAAGAAAAGGGGGGCAGTTCTATTCGTGCAGCGCAAGGGAGGTTTTGGTGATACTTGGATTCGGCGAAGGATAAGGAGGGTGGTGTGATGGCTTCGAGGCAGGGGTAGTGCAGCGAGGTGGAAGTGTGGGTCTCCTGGTGCGGGTTTACGACGTTAAGAGGAAATGTGAGTAGAATTGTTGTAGAGAGGTCCGAAGGGTGGTGGAGATGGAATAGTGCAGCAGAGAGTTCGAATGGAGAGGGGGTAGGCGAGAGCTGGAGCGACGATTTTGTGCCTTGATCAGACAGGGGATTAGGAGTAGCAATTTTGCGGGCTTGTGATTCTAAGAGGAAAATTAAGGAGGCAGCAAGGTGGTTTGATGCACTTGGGGAGGATTGAGAGTGAAGATGGCTCAAAGATGAGGAAGCACATGTTGGTATTTGAGGGATCAGATGTGGATTTTCTAGTTTTAATAGATCTTGGTGGATCTATACTTTGATTTGGGGGTTCTTTGATCTTCAATTTGTCGTGGATTTCTTATTCAATCAGTTGTGTCTATTCAAAATTTTATGTATTGTTGTGTGTTCAATTTGTTGTGCTAGTGTGCGGGGCGAATCAGTGAAGGATTTGTGTTTCCCCTGATAGTGAGAGGGGAATTGAAGGGGTTCAAGGAGGTTCGTCCAAAAACGCAGGTGATGGAGGAGGTGAGACCGGGTCATGGTGGTGAGTGGGAAGGACGTCATGTGGATGGGGTTCATGTGGTTCTGTGGCCTCAAATCCGACGATTCAGGTTCAGGTTTGTTGTGAAAGTATGACGAACTGAGGCATTGTGAAGAGAAATGTGAGACAGTAAATCTGAAATGGTTCACAGTGAGGTGAGAACCGTTGGAAAGAAAATGGTGGATGAGGGAAATGGTGAGACCGGTTCATGAAACAGTGCACCGTGAATACTGAAAATGGTGGCTGGGCAGCGGTGAGTGATGTAGTGTGTGGGGGTGAAGGAAGCACCGTGAGTGAAGCTCACAGTGAGACTGTGAGTGAAATAGTGGCACCGTGATTGAAACGGTGGCACCATAACCATGAAGAAACTGTGGCACCCAACAACACATGCATGTCAAACAAACCAAAAAAATAAAAAAAATAAAATAAATTTAAACTATAATAAAACGAATAAATAGATTCATAAATTAATTAATTAAATTGAATTGAATAAAAATAAAAACTAAATAAAATAGTGCTAGATAACAAAATTAATTATGCTTTATTTAAATAATTAATGTATTTGTGTTTAATAAAATAATATAATCAAATTAAAATAATATTGTTACTTTCTTAAATTATTTAACCAATTAATTATCCAATAAATAAAGTAAATTAAAGAATAAGAAATATTAATTGAATAAAACTAAATTTTTAAAACTAATTAAAATATTAAAAGTCTAAAAACTAAAATGATTTATTTATTTACAATTTAAAGAATAAAGAATTAATTAATTTAAATAATGAATTAATAAACTAACTAGAAAGAAAAAATTGTAAAAATAAAAGAATAAATAAATAAAAATCAAATTCAAAGGACTGATTTAATTTAAGAATTATTTAAAAATAATAATAATGAATACTAGAAACACATGATTTAAACTACAATTGATTATTTTACACAGAAGTTTCAGAATCACAATAATTATCAATTATTAAATAAAAAATAAAATTTTTAAATAAAAAAGTCGATAAAAATACAAAAAGGATGTGGCAAAGAGAATGAAAACAATGCCACATAAAACTCCCCCACAATTAAAACTTTATTTGTCCTCAAACAAGTACATACCTTTGACATTAATGTTGAATGATGATTTTTGAGTTTTAGCTCAAAAAAATGAATGATTGAACTTTAATACCTAGAGGATCAAAAGCAATAGTGAGTCAAGATATCCAAGGGTGTTCAAAAATAATGTCTTGCCTAGCTTCAAATAGTCACTAGAAGTCAAAAGTCTCACAAATTCGTATAATATCAAGTATGTCATGACTCCTATATTTACTCATTAATTGTCCTACTTCACTGTACAATTCAAGTGATAATTCCAGGAGTATTGACATGTTATATGAAGTGGAATTTAAATCATAACCTAGAGAACCTTCCATTCTCACCTTACCCCAGGTTCCAAAAATAAAAGTCCATTAATTTCATCACTTTAATGATTCAACTCAAATGAACATTAACCAATTCAATCACTCCCTTATTTATCTAGGTTCAATATTCCATTCACCTTAATGAGATCATTTTCTACAAGGGAAATTTATTTTATTTTTTCATAGCCATATTCCATGTGCAAAACACTCATTATAGCACTTATTAAGATTGAAATTTTCTTTCTTTATTCAAAAAAACTCACCCAATGCACCTTTTCATAGGTACTCACCATGGGATCCCATTAGCCCATTTTACTCCAATTACAATGGACTTAATTAATAATCAGTTTAGTTTACATCCTAAAGTGATTTACTATTTTTTTTAAAAAGTGTGAGTCCCCTAGGTTCTAGTGAGAACTTCAAGTTACAAAAATTCAAGATCATAATCCCACAAATCCGATCCTGTCACACTCCCATCCTCAGTTCCTAAAAAAAAGATTCACATTGACCATGAACAATTCCACTCAGTAATCACTCATGCTTAACAGTTTCTAACTAAATGCCACTCTCAACATCTAGTAAGCAGTTATCCACTAACATGGCATAATTGAATTACTAGTGAACCTCCAATGACCATAATGTGATGAAATAATATGATTTGATGTTTTTTCAATTGAGTTTGAACCATTTTTGAAAACATTTGACCATTTTTTTAAAACAAACAAAAAAACACAAACATCACGTTCAAGATGGTGGAATTTGAAATGACACTAGTATGAACCCTGTCCCCACACTTAAAATCCAACATTATCCGCAATGTTGAATTCTAATGAAGAAGACATTTTATGTTAAAAATAGATACACATTTCTGCTTAAATAGGATATGAATTTGTAGCAATTAGGTTCAAAAATTATCTTTTCCACACAAATAATGAATGAAAATGAAGACAAAAATAGACAAAAACAGAAGAACCCAATCCCACCAACCATCACCAGTAACCAAGTACAGTTCAATTCCTAAACTGTTCATTCTTTGAATCATTGTGAGTAGAAAAAATAATTTATACATAACATTTAATTAGAAGCATTATGAACAATGATGTGCAGCAATAGAATAATGAAATTGAAAGAAGTGGGTGCAAGCAGGTTACAAAAATCAGTTCGAAATAATTTTTCAATTCTCTAATTACTAGAATCTAAACACCCATGAAAGAAAACACAGTCTAAGAGTTTCAAAAATCACTAGGATGACCACATTCTTAGTTCACGGTGATGATTATGAATGTAATTAAAATTGAAAAAGGGACGAACAAAACATACAATGATTATTGGACCTTTAACACTAAATTCCATTTACAAATTCGCTTCAGTAGTACACAGTTATTACTCCTCTTCATTAACATGTACGTTCAAATAAGTAAAATAATATTTCATAGTTTTATGTTCATGATAAGTAACCCAGGGGACTGGGTAGAGGAAAATGTTATCCATATGATGTAGTGGATTTCACCCTTGGGGTTTCATGGCCATGTTTCTGGCAGCAACAACTATTTCTCTAAAACAAAAATATATCATGGGTTAGTTCCCTTGAAACACTATGTTTATAGTCCTCAGTTAGTCATGAAATATCACATTCTTCCAACAAAGATATGGAATCCAAGACCTTTGGCTGCCCTTCAAATAAGTGATTTATTCTTTGACTATTGACTTTGAAAGGTCGATTCTATTATTTAACTAGTTCAACAACCCCATTAACAAATACTCTGACAATGGTAAAGGGTCCTGACCACTTGGACTTCAACTTTCCTGGAAATTGCTTCAATTTATAATTGAAACGAAAGACCCTCTCACCAATCTTGAAATTATTATTTTGAATGACTGAGTCATGAAATCTTGTGTTCATTATTTTTAGATTTCATCATTCTATTAGGACTCTCTTCGAATCTCCTACAGCTCACTAAGCTCTAACTGTCTCCTCTCACCAGCAGACTAAAAATCTAAGTTAAGTGCCTTCGCTTCCCAATAAGATATCATCTGTAACTCAACAGGTAGATGGCATGTTTTCAAAAAGAGTACACTATATGGTGACATACCTATAGAAGTATTATAAGCGGTTATATAGGCCCAATGGACTGCATCCAACTTCCTTGATCAGTCCATTCTAGAGTTAGACCCTATTTTTTCTAAAATTCATTTGAGAACTCTATTTGAAACTTCTGCTTTCCCACTGGACTGTGGGTGGTAAGTGGTGCATGTACTATATGAGCTCCCATACTTTTCCATCAATCCTGGGAACTAATAATTTTAGAAACGAGTCCCATTATCGGTGATTAATTATCTATTTACACCAAATATAGAAAAGATATTTATCTCTATGAATCTCATAGCACTAGAAATTGAATTGTCGAGTAGAGCTACTGCCTCAACCCACTTGGACATGTAGTCCACAGCCCCAAAATGTACTCTTTCCCATAAAAATATTGGAATGTTCCCATGAATTACAATCCCCACACATCTAATATTTCAACCTCCATAATACCTTTTTGAGTTAGTTACTATCTTCTTCCAATATTTCCTAACATTTGACATTTCCCACTTCTAGTAACTAGAATCCTAGCATCTTTAAATAGTGTTGGATAGTAGAAACTAGCTTGTAGGACCTTTTGATTACTCCTTTCCCCACAATGGTGGCCACCCCAAGGTGGAGAATTACAACTCTCAAGTATGGGAAAAATCTCATCCTCAACCACACATCTTCTCAAAATCACATCATCACATCTACTAAAGAGAAGAGGGTCATCCCAAATATAATATTTATGTTTAGATATAAACCTCATCCTTTGGTAGTGTGAGAGATCCTTGGTCATGATTACACTGGACAGAAATTTGGCATAGTCTTCAAAATAGGAAGACTACTGCACAGAAGCAGCAAACAATTGTTCATCAGGGAAGGAATTATTGATCTCTTTGGTTCCTTACAAGGGGAATTGGAAAATCGGGAAGAATGATATGAAACTATATTCTCATCACATTTATTGTCCTTAGTCACTAAATCAAACTCATGCAAGATCCAACTCATTTGTCTAGGCTTTGAGTTTTTTTTATCCAGAAAATACAATAGGGTAGAATAATATGTGAAAATTATTATCCTTGATCCTATCAAGTACTGCCTGAACTTTTCCAAAGAAAACATCACAGCAGCCAACTTCTTTTTAGTGGTTAAATAATTCTTCTAGGAATCATCTAGCATCATGATTTCATAGTAAATAACATGTAGTTTCCTATCCTTCCTCTATCCTAACATAGCTCTGATTGCAACGTCACTAGCATCACACATCAACTTAAAGAGAAGCTTCTAGTCAGGAGTAGTGATTACAGGTGATGTAGTAAACTTTTTTTGAGTAGATTAAAGGCCCCTAGACATGTCTCATTGAAGACAAAGGGTGTGTCCCTAACTAGCAGGGAGCACATGGGTCTAGAAATCTTAGAAATGTATTTAATGAACCTCTTGTAGAGCCCATCATTACCCAAGAAACATTTAATTCCTTTGAAAATTTTAGGTGGGGGTAGTTTTTGTATGACCTCAATTTAAGCATTATCGACCTCTATCCCCTTCGTAGAAACATTGTGTCCCAAAAATATGCCTTTAGTGTCCAAGAATTGGAAATTTTTTTAGTTTAATAATAATTTGGTCTCATGGTACCTTTCTATCACTAGTTCCAGATTTTTCAGACAGTTTATAAAGTTATTTCCCACAACATGAAAATCATCCATGAACACTTTAATTATCCTTTCAATCAATTCTGAAAAAACTACCATCATGCACCTCTAAAAAGTGTCAGGAGCACCACACATGCCAAAGGGAATCTGCCGGTAGGGAAATGACCCAAATTGATAGGTGAATGTGATTTTCTATAGGTCATCGGGTTCAATGGAAATCTTTATGTAACAAAAATAACCGTTAAGAAAGTAGAATAGTTCATTTCTTTTCAATATCTCTAACATTTGATACAAAAATGGCATGGGAATGTGATCCTTTATGTGGAAGAATTAAATTTTCTGTAGTCTATACCAACTATCCATATATTAAATGCTCTTTTTTGGATATTCTCATTCCTTTCATTAGTGACCACTGTCACTCCACACTTTTTGGGTACCACCTAGACAGGACTTACCTAAGGGCTATCAAAAATTGGAAAAATTATTCACGCATCAAGTGACCTAATCACTAATTCTCTCACAACTTCATTAATTTTGGGGTTAAGTCTTCTTTGGTCTTAAACTATTTGCTTAAACTCATGTTCCATGGGAATTTTATGCATATAAAAATCTAGACTTATCCCCTTGATATCAGTAATTGACCAGACTATGAGTGATGTGTATTTATTCAAAACAGTAAGCAGATTTTTCTCTCGACTCACCTCTAGGTTGGATGAAGTGATCACATGGGTGATGGAACTGTCTCCTAAAAAGGAACATGTGAGAAGGGAAGTGAGGGGTTTCTATTCCAGGGTGTGTGGTGATTTTATTGATGGAATAATCTTGGTCTTGGGTGGCCCAAGGTACACATGATACCTCTTGAATAAGATAGTAGAGAAGGATTTTTCCTCATCACTAGAGCTTCCAAAAAATATCACCTAAAACATAGACTCCTCTGTGGGGGTAAGAATGTGCTCCAAAATAAACTCATATAGGTTCTCCAATAATTCCCTCTCGTACTCATCAACAAATTCTCTCTTCTTACTAAAACTAATACCCATGAATGTGGCAACAAGGATCTCAGGTTCACTGTTGATTTCAGCTATCATTCTCAGAAACTCTTCTTCTTACCTATCAACACTACTCTATGCAAGTAACATCTCATCTTTGGGGAAGGATGGGTGGGTGGGTTCTTGGATTTTTCTAAAACATCTAATTCCTCTTTTTGTTCACCCATATTGAAAATTAGGTTCCCTGTTGGACACATCTATCATAGCTCCCCATGCGGTCAGGAAGGGCCTATCGAGAATGATAAGAACCTCCTAGTCACACTCCATATCAAGGATGAGGAAGTAAGATGGAAAAAAGAGTTTTCCTACTCCCTCTAAAAGATCATTGACCCTACCAAGTGGGTGAGTAATGGACCTATCAGAAAGCTGTAACTCAATAGTGATGGGTTGGGGAACTCCTAATCTTAGGTGCTGAAAAAGTGACATGGTAATTATATTGATACTAGAACCCAATTCACACAAACAATTTAGCTTAACACCTCTATCCCCAAAGGATAAAGGGTTGAAATAGTTTCCTTGGTATTGAAGCTTATAACGTATCCTATTCTACAAGACTACACTACACTTCTATGTTAAGCTACAGGAGGAAAATTCATCGAATGAATTTTTTATAACATATTTTCTTGAGTGATTTAGGATATTATGGGATTTGAATCAATGCTTCCAATAATGGGATATCAATGTTCAACTTTTTAACCACTTTCAAAAAATTCAACAGTTCAGAATCATGAATTGGTTTCATAATTCATTGTGGGAAAGGAACTGTTGGGGAAAATTTTCTCACAATTTGAGAAATCTCTACAGAGTATTCTTCAAAAAATTTATTCCCTTTATTGTCATTGTTTTTATTCCATTTTATTCAGATTGTTGATTTGGAATAGCAGGAACTGGAGGGATTCTAGTGGTGTTGTCCAGTTTTCCAGATTCAGGTTCTTTCAAATTTGAGTTTCTAGTATCACCCAGTTTTTCATCTTCAGCATTTTGGGGTTCCTTTATAGGCTCTTGGTGATTTTTGAGACCACTTATGGTGGTCAAAACCATGTCATTATCCCTAGTATTTTCTTCAATTTTTCTAGTAAGCCTGCCCTTTTCACTATTAATAACATCCCTAACCAACTATCCCTTTTGAATTTTCAAGTTCTTCCTTATAGAATCCATTTGAAATTTATCATAATCATTTTTTGTCTCGTGTTCATCATACCTCTTTATCAACTGATGTATCATGTCTCTCATATCAACTTTTGATTTGGACTACTCAGCCTTATGTTAGGGTTGGGGTTGGAATTGTTTCCAATGAGGCTTCTGGAATCCAGGAGGGGCAGTAGGTCGGAGGACTCCATGCTCCCTCCATGAAAAGTTCAGATTGTTCCTATACCCACGACTGTAAGTGTTGGAAAAAAATCTTCCCTAGGCTGCATTTGAGGTCCATAAAAAACAATGCTGGAACTCTCATGTGGTTGGATAGGCATATCAATGTTTGGACAACAGGTTTCAGAATGGCCATACATGCCATAGTGGTGTCACTTTTCCTTAAGGGTTTAATGTTGGTTATAATTAAAGAACCCAGAATCTTGGGCTTCTGGTTGAGGAGAAGGGGTGGTTTTATTTCACACAATGGTCCTCCCCCAAGAGAATTAGTGCTGGGAATTTTGAGCGAAGGTATTAAAGATTTGTTTAATCTCCTCTGTAGTCCTATCACTAAAGTCTCCGCCAGAAGAATGATCCAACAAGGTTTGGTGGTAAGGGGTTAGACTATTTTAGTATGTGTCCAAGAAGAATTTTGGTGTATATTGATGGTTTGGACACTTCCTAAGAAAACCTCTAAACCTATCCCTGTGTTCATAAAATAGTTCTCCATCATCCTGAAGGAATCCTGTAATTTTTTTGCCTAATTTCAGATATCAACCTCCTAGGATATAACTTCATTGTGAAAGCATTATAAAATTAATCCCATGTGAAAATGATTTCTTCTTCTAAATGTTAAAACCAAGTCCTAGCATTTCCCTTGAGGCAGAAGGGAAACACTCTCAGTTTAATATTGTCCTCAGTGAGACCCCTAAGTGGTAGCTTTTGGACACTACAGACGAAGGATCTAATGAAGACAAGAGAGTCTTCACTAGGCATTCCATTGAAGGTTGGCGACTGACTAAGCATAGATTTCCTGATCTCATAATTCAAGGACCTAGGAGAGATTCTAATGCATGAAGGGTTACTAGATACGGAAGGTAACATGAACTCTCTCAAACTGTGCCACTCAACTATCTCATTCTTTGGAGGGTTCATCATTCCAGGTTGGTTCAAATTCTCAGGAAGTGGGTTGTTCAAGTTTTCATATATTTTATCTTCCATTTTGACCTAGGATTTGTTCTTTTTCACTTCCTTGAGGTGCTTATCAATTTCAAGATTACCATGTACTATGTATTCATACATAGACCATGTTTTCATGTAGTAGGTTCACAAATTTATTTTTTTTGAATTTCAATTTTATTTTTGAAAAATTTCTTAAGTTATTTTTTTAAATAGCTTTTATTATATGTGAATTTTTGATTGGTTTTTTTATATCACACCTTGCCTCCCCGGAATCGGTGCCAAAAATTTGCATGCTCATGCGTCATTGGGCACAGTGAAAAACTAAAATTTATAACCTACTTACTACTTAGGATAGTGGAAAGATAGGTTCGAACCATAGGGAGGCCTAATGTTTTGTTTGGAGATCTAAAAATAATAAACTAAACAAAAAACACACAAAAAATAACAAAAATAGTTGGTGACATTGAAGTGGAGCGAGTAAAAATTAGTCTTCGAGAAAGTGAAGGTGAACTGGAGAGTGCAACAGGGTGGAAAAAACAATAAGAGAAAATGTATTGAAAACAACCAATAGATGAGTAGTGGAAGCCCAGTGGCCAATTTCAATATTTCCTACCCTTTTTCGTGCACTGAAGTTTATGAAATATGGGTCTGACTAAAAGAAACTGGCCAAATTTGTCATCTGGTCAGTTTGTGATGAAATAACTCTTACAGTCCTTGGACTATAAAAGTCATTACATCCAATGGAAATAACAAGTCAGATGTCACTGGGATCAACATGTGAGTTGATTTTAGTGTGTATATCTCATTCGAGCATACCTCAGTTTTTAGTGATCTCCTCAAATTTATACAGTTCTCATTAATGTTTAATCAAGACTGGGTTTCACTCAACCATGTTGTTTTGAATATAAATTTGTTCCGCAAATAGTGGGAGAGACATTCCAGAAAATAAGGAAGTGGATGAATCAGGGATAACAAATCTAATAATCTAGCTTATCCCCCTCCCCAGAAAGAGTTTATCCAGACATAATGGTTTGTTTTAATGCAACAATAGAATAAGAACCAATGAAATTCATATTTAAATAAGTTGTAGGAAAATAGATCAGAAGGAAAAGAATATAGTTTGTCTCCCTGATTTTTCTCCTGAATGTTCTAATCCCAGCTTCTCAATGGTGGTTGCGACATTAGAACCCACTCGATTTCCCACCCTGGAAATTGAGATCAGTAATGATCTAATCTTCTACTCTAGGTACTTCAATATTATTTCCTCTGTGATGCTTTATATTTGTCTTTCTCTTCTCCACCTGTAGAAGTGTCCGGAATCTCTCCCAAGGTGTTCCTTGGCCTCCACGTGGATCTTTCATTGTGCTGCTTCCTCCCACCAAGTCACTAGAGCAGTTTCTCCTAACTGAAAAAAATGTTTTGCACGCAGTGAGCCATAACCCACCTTCTATAAAAGAAACGCACGTGAGTCTAATACAAAAGAAATGAAACTATCTTTATATATACTATATATTTATATGAATAAAATAAAAATAAAAATATCTAATATTATTATTAAAATAATAACTATTAATAACATATATGATATATAATAAGTTAATATTATATATATAGGCTTATATACTTTTATTAATATACCTATAATTTTATTTATCATTGTATATGATATATATAACCCATAATATAAAAATAATGTACACAACTATATATTATTAATATTTTCCTAATTATATTTAGTATATATGTTAATATAAATTTAATTGTCTATTATATATATATGTTATTGTATGTTGTAATATAATATAAAGATAATAAAAATAAAGTGGAAATATGAAAGTAAAATAAGAGGTGGGTGGTTCTATTTGTGCAGTGCAAGGGAAGTTCAGGTGTGGCTAGGCATCAACGAAGGATAAAGAGGGTGGCATGATGGCTTTGTGGTAGAGGAGGTGTGGTGAGGTGGATGTGCGGGTCTCCTAGTGCAGGTTTGCTACGTGAATATGGAAGGTGAGGAGAACTGGTGTGGAGAGGTCCGAAGGGTGGATTTTATGGAAGAGTGCGACAAAGAGTTCAAACAGAGAGCTAGAAGGTGGGAGATCGAGAGACGGTGTAGTGCCTGGTTTGAGCAAAGAATTAGAAGCGGTGGCTATGCGGGCCTGCGACACGAAGAGGAAATGTGAGGAGGTATCAAGGGGGTTCGATGCACTCAGGGAGGATTGGGAGTGGTGTTGGTTCATATATGAGGAAGCACAGGTAGGTATTTGATGGTTCAGATATGGATTTTATAGTTTTATCATATCTTGGTGGATATATAGTTTGATTTGGGGGTTCTTTGATCTTCAATTTGTTGTTGATTTCTGGTTCAATCAGCTGTGTATGTTCGTAATTTTATGTATTACTGTGTGTTAAATTTTTTTGTACTAGTTTGTGGGGTGAAGCGGTGAAGGAGTTTTGTTTCCTATGATGGTGATAGGAGAATAAGTGGGGTTTAGGGAGGTTCATCCATCAACTCAGGTGATGGAGGAGGTATGACAGGCTCGCGGTGGCGAGTGGGAAGTATGTCACACGGATGGGGTTCGAGTGGTTCCACAACCTCAGATCTGACAATTCAGGTTCTGGATTATTTTGAAATCATAAGGAATGGTGGAATCATGAAGAAAAATGTGAGATAGAAAATTTGAAGTGGTGCACAGTGAGGTGAGAACCAATGGAAAGGAAACAGTGGATGATGGAAATGGTGAAACTGATTCTAGAAACGGTGGCACCGCGCATACTGAAAATAGTGGCTGGGTAGCGATGAGTGAAGTGGTTTGTGGGGGTGAAGGAAGCACTGTGAGTGAAGCTCATGGTGAGACTGTGAGTGAAATGGTGGCACCATGATTGAAATGATGGCACTATAACCATGAAGAAATCGTGTCACGCAGTAACACCTGCAAGTCAAACAAACCAAACAAATCAAAACAAATAAAATAAATTAAAACTATAATAAAATGAGTAAATAGATTCATAAATAAATTAATAAAATTAAATATAATATAATTAAAAACTAAATAAAACAAATCTAGATATCAAAATTAAAAATGCATTATTTAAAAGAATGAGTTTATTTGGGTGTAATAAAATAATTTAAAAATAATTAAAATAATACTATTACTTTCTCAAATTATTTAACCAATTAATTAAGCAATTAATAATGTAAATTAATGAATTAAAAATATTTAATGAATAAAACTAAATTTTTAAAAATAATTAAATTATTAAAAGACTAAAAACTAAAATCAGTTATTTATTTACAATTTAATGACTAAAGAATTATTTAATTTAATTAATAAATTAATAATAAAATTGGAATGAAACATTTGTAAAAATAAAAGAATAAATAAATAAAAGTCAAATTCACTGAACTAATTTAATTTAATAATTATTTAAAAATCAATAATTAATAATAAAAATTCATGATTTAAACTAAAATTGATTATTTGAGACTGAAAATTCAAAAACACAATAATTATAAATTATTTAAAAAAACAACATTTTAGAATAAAAAAAGTCAATAAAAATAAAAGAAGGAAGTGGCAAAGAGCATGAAAAAACTGCTACATCAGCATCTGACCCACGCTGGCTAGTATTAGGATGTTCCTTGGGTAATGTCATTTCTCTAAAGGCAATTATAACCTCATATTTTTTATCCTATAACCCCTTTACAATATATTCCACTCTTTCATAAAAAATGATCTCCCGCACTATTTAATATATTTAATATATTTCAATCATTTATTCGTGGTACATCGGGCTATAAAATCACACACTGTCTCAGTTCATGGTCACAAATTATTGTACAAAATATTTAAAAATAATACACCGAAAAAATAAAGACATTGCAAAGATTTATTTTTTTAATTACACAATGTATTTCTTCATGAACCTTACATTGGTTTGAGTTTTTTTGATTTATTAATCTATTGAGATTAAGCAATAAGCTCTATTAGATTAGACCATATGTATAGAGAAAGGTCCTCCACACATTGGATCATGTTTTAAAAGATTATTTACTTCTATCATTCAAGTCTTAAGAATCAATACTTATTCTCCTTGAAAAAATGAATAAATGTGGAATTTCTTGTTGAAAGATCATGATATTCAGTTCAAATAGACATCCTACTGATGCAATGAATTAAATCACATTTCATCCAATCGCTCCAGCTCATTTAGACACTTCTAAGATTGCCCACTTGTAGATAACTGATCACACACAACAATATAGAGTGAATTCAATTGATCATTATTGGGCATGTCTAATTTTTTTCCATATAAAAATTGGTACATATTTTACCATGTTGTAGTATAGGTAGTATTCTTATAATCCCATAAGTCCTGAAAGAGTTTATAAGGCCCATAATATTTATCATTATCAACCATTTTCTTGAGTACGTTTTACAAGGACTTCTTGAAAGTCTCTATCTATCCATTTTCATCTTTATGATAGCGGGATGAATGGTTGAGTTTGATATCATATTACTTGTATAACATCTATACCTTTACATAATAGAAATTGGTGTTGTTTTCTATAAATATTGTGTCAGAGACACAAAATCTAGTAAAGATAATAGATTTGACAATAATAACAATGATTTTTTCCACGTCTTCCTTGAGAGGCATTTCCTCAGACCTTTTCAATAATAAATCTCCAGAAGTAAGGATGTACATGAACTGCTTGGCCATAGCTGGAGAATAAGGTCCTAATACATCCATTCCCCATATAAAAAATGGCTATGAGTAATTAGTTGTATGTAGAAATTCTGGGTGTTGATTAATAAATATGGCATGAACATGGCAGGGATAAAACTTCTCATTGAAATAAATTAAATCATGCATCGTTGAAGGCCAAATGTATCCAATCCTTCAAAATTTATCATAAAGATTGTACCTATACTGGTGGGAACCACATGCTCCGGCATGTACTTATTTCATAAAAACTTTGGTATCATCCCCATTAATTCATCTACTGATAATTCCGTTGATGCATCATCAATTGAGGATCTTCTAGTGATTTATGCCATCATAAAGAGTGAAATTAATTCATCATCAAAATAATTTTTCATTTCTAGCTCTACATAGTGGAATTACTCAATCTCAAAGATATTTCATGGTGGGTTTCATCCATCTTGTGGTAGGAAAAATGGTTCAGGAATGGGGATGATTTCATTGATTTCCTCTGTCCTTATCTGAACAAATGGCGAAACCACATGATGAGAAACAATGATAATGATTGTTTCATCTTAGTTAGGATCTTCTAGGGCTATAGTTTTATTTTCCAGTGCATCAACATGATCGCTTTTTTATTATAGTACATATGATAATGGGGGGCCAAAGGGAATCTCTAGCAATTACCCTTGGACATAATCACACATTGTGATAAGATCCTATTTTTTGATGGTGTAATACCCATTAATCTATTTGATTAACAATTTCAAATCACCCTTCACATTGAGGTGGTTCACTAGTATTTGGAGTACCCATTCCAATACTGCAATGAGATCCTGATATCCTACTTCATTTTTGGAACCACATTCTTATAACAGTAAAGAGAATATAAACACATCCTTTTCTATATAGATAAGTAAAATTATTAGAACAACATTATTGAGGTTAGAATATTCAATTTTCTTCACCCTTTGGACTTCTGTAAGCACTATAAAAATAATTCTCCCATGTTCAATCTACATTATAAAAACAGAATATTTATTCATTAGATAACTTAGTATTCAATGAGGTTTCTTCATCATATGGGTGTTTATCATGTAAATATGATAAGGCTTGGCCATTCACTACATTATGAGGAACAAACATTATATTAAACTACAACAGAATAACTAACCACCATGTTTTACATCCTGTAAATAAAGGATGTATGAGAATAAATTTTAGTGGGTTATTATGAGAGACCCAGTGGACCTCATGACGTTGCAGGTAGTGTATCATCTTTTGAAAAACTATGATTAATACTGAGAAACATTTCTCAATATCTAAATATTTATTCTCTTCCTAGTGCATTGTTTGACTGAGATAGTAACTGCTATTTTTATTCCTACCATCATTATATTGCACAGGGAAGGAACCCAGTGATTTCTCCAATGTAGTAACATAATGAATGATAAGTAATTCTCTCATAGGTGGCATCAATATCGGTGAACTCAAGAGATATTTCTAGGTGGTATCAAATGCCTCTAGGTAGTCATTGGTCCATTGATATGTGGCCCCTTTCTTTATCAAATTTTTAAAAGGACAACACTTTAATTCTAGATTAGATATGGATCATAGGTTGGTGGACAAGTGTCCTTGAATTCTTCTCAACTCATTCATGTTTTGAGTAGGTGACATGGGATGTATATCATTAGTCTTATTGGTATCAACTTCAATGTCATGATGGAGTACAAAAAAATGAATATATATTCACGAGGATACCCCAAATGCACATTTCAAGGGGTTTATCTTCAGATTATGTTATCCAATATTTATGAATATATGCCCCATGTTAGTCACGTGATTCAAAAATTATATGGATTTTATAGACAAATAATTAACATACCATTCAATAAATTTTCAAAAGAAGGGTTTGAAGATGTCGCGCATTGCATGTTGATATGTCACACCGTCATTCTTCAAGACAAATATAATTACCCGATTGAAAAAGTCACCTTTAGCGGATTTGAAGGATGTATATTCCTCATCTTATGGGGCCATATGGATTTGGTTATAACCAGATTATCCATCCATGACGGGGAGAGATTGGTAGCTAGTTGTTACATCAATAAGGAGTGTCATGATTGGAATCCGGAAGTCTTTTCTGGGATAATGCTGGTTGAGATCTCTAAAAACAATTAAAAATATGATTTTACAATTCTAGTTTTTTACCTAGAAAATATTGGAAAATCAATTCTGATATTTCAAAACTCAGATGAAATCAAATTTAAAAAGCCTATCGACTTCTGCCTCAATTTTAGAGGCAAGATTTTTGTGTGATGTTCTTGCTATCTACTTATATACCCGATGATCTTTAGTGTCATATACTTTTATTTCTATGTAATTATAGGAAAATATTCTTGGTGTTACTTCAAAAAGGATTTATACACCTATTGATATTATTGATTCATGGCCACACTAATCAGAGTTGGGCGTAGATCTTTTTTTATGCCTAGATTTATTTCTCTAGTTTCGTCTATTGTGGTGGAGATACCTTCCTCAAATACTAGTGGGGTGTCCTTAAGGTTATCATCTTCTTCCCGATTTCATGTGATTATTATTATACCACTTCATTAAGGGTAGTTTATGTTGAGGGGAATTCAGAGGTAGGGGAGGATTTAGAATTTGAACATACAAAAGAGTAGGAGACTATTGCATGCACAATATATAATGAAATTTATTTTTGAAGTTATATAGGTAAGATGATGGGATGGGAATCAACATATTTATCTTTTTCCATGTGTGTGATAAAATTTTCTTGACTAGATAATGAAATAGATACTTGATAAATCTCAGTGGACGGAATGAAGAAATCTATGTTTAGGCTTTCATCATTTCATGGTGAATCAATGATTTATTATATATTATTCGGATCTGTTGACTCAACTAAAATTATGTAATCCACTGAAAGAGTGTTTATATTTCATTCAAACCATTCTATCTTATTAATTAGTATCATTCAATATTCACTGAGATTATTTAATGAGTTAGTTGAGATCCTTTCTAGGCCATTAGGATAACTTATTGTAGTAACATCATTCATCATGGACAATTTTCCTTTTATGTGATAGAACTCTGCATCAATGTATTGGGATTCACAAGTTTGGAATGGGGATTTATCACCATGTAATATCCCTAATTGACCATAGACATAATATTAGAGAAAATATTGGTAGGATGAAGGAATGGATGCATGAGGATGTAGTGAATGTCTCGCCAATATAATGTTTATTTCACATCGTGTCGAAAAACCCAGAACACTTAATCAGATATGAGATCCCCAAACGATGTTATGAGAATAATCTCACCAGGGTTTCTTTCTCATTCATCTCTTAACCCTGTAATATTAAAGTGGAAGTAAAACATGGGATATAATTAGGCCCAATATATGAATTGTCCAAATTGGAATTAGATTAACTCCCAATCCATTATCATTGAAGGCTCATCAAATATCTATACCATTGATCTTTGCAGATAGATACAATGGTTTTATGTTTCTATGTATGATATAATCCTCATCATGGACCATGAAATATATGACATCATGGTATTCTTTTATATCATTCATTATAAGGTAAAATTTCATGGAATAATCCTCAGTTTTAAAATCATTAATGATTCAAAAAGCTTCAATAAGTGATTCCTAGAGATCCTTTAATTGTGTTAGGGAATTTAACATAGATAAAATTGTCGTTACTTGGGACTGTTGATTTGAAACATAATTAATTTTATCGATAGGTATGATTTTTAGAGTATAGATATGTTGTATTTTAGGTGCCTTAGAAGATTATTCTCCTCATGTGGGTGGACCATTTTTTGGGGGGAAAGATGGATATAATTCTTCTCTTGGTGGATTAGGCTAGCTAAGTCTTTCCACTCACCAAGAAGGTAGTGGTATAACATCTAACCAGTCATCCATGATGACAATATCAGGTCAGAATCTATCATGTGTGGGATAATTACCTTGTTATTGCTGATCATTCTATAGGGGTACCCCATGAGATTATGCTACATATACTATTTGAGTATGGGTGTGGTTGGTGTAGTGGCTTCAAGAATAACCACATCATCCCCTGTATCCTTGACCTTGAAGAACTCTTCTCCTAGTTCTCTAATCATGTATGAGGAACTCAAGGACATAATAAGAATCATCATTTATATAGGGATCCGTTAAATTAATACCATTAATAGAGCCGAAGATAAACTTCTCATCTAATGAAGATTATTCTTGGGTGTCAATTATTGTTGTTTCGTTTTGTGGGGAAGTGCCCATGATTTTGAAAAGGTTGGTATTATATCTATTATGGTAAAGGAAAACTTTTTTCAGGAAACAATCTCATCATATATAGTTCCCTTATTCTTCTATCTATTCTTATTCATTGAATATTTCATTTAGAGGACTGGCCTTTTGATGAAGATGAATATTCTATAGCATAATTAGAAGACAACATTGTGGGTTTTTAACTCCATTCGTATAATGACATGATTTTAGTTGATTATTTTCAAGAGAATATAATAAAGAAATTTCGGAGCATTCTTTATTTTGACATCATTCTATTTTCATTTTTCATCCGGATCGATAGAAGTGAAATATGCTACCTGAGTTGGTGAATTTTTCAACTTCATTTCCCTGAAGTCCGCTCTTTTTATATGAGGTGCTTAAAATACACTCCTTGATGGGGTTCCCTAACATTTGATGGGAGGGGATATAATTTGGGAGGTCCTTGTCCTCTTTATTGTCATGTTTCATTTTCTTTGGCAACTAAAATTTGTTTCTATCCATACTTGAGATGAAGTATCCAGGGACATGGTCATTTCAAAATAAATAAAAATTGTTTTTCAAATCCTAAAATTTACTATTCCTTAGTTATTTTTTATATTTTTTTTAATGAACCAAACTTTTACTAATGAAAATTAATCTTGATCTGATTAAATGTATTATTATGTAAAATGTTCATATAAAAAATATTCACTTCATTGGTTTTATTTTTTTGGATTTTAAAACACCATTACGAATTGTTACTATTGCTAATATATCCATCGAGAAATGATCACATGATTAGTATAAATATAGGGATTTAAAAAATCTAATTCACTCAGAAAAAGGAAGTGATGTCCTCATCCAATACAATTGCTCCATATGAAGCCCATTTATCAGAGCTCAAAAAGGAGGTAGTGTCACATGACTTTTCTCTTGACCAAGCCCAAGCTGAGCTTCAACACATCAAGCTTGAACAGAACCACCTACGAGAGAAGTGGATGTTGATAGAGATTACCACTAGAGTGATGTTATCTGAGCCACCCAAAGAGTATTTCACCATATCAGATATTACCCTTAGGTCATATGCGGGTGTTATAAGAGGTTATGTAACAAGACCCTAGCACTATGATTATGTGCATTATTATTGTATAGAATAATTAATGTACATTAATTTTATTATTGTTACATTGTAAATTGTTTTTAAATCATAAATAGTATTTTTAGTTAAAATTCAATTAAGAGATCTATTTTGATGAATTAATATATTTTTAAATAAAATAATATTATTTATTAATTACTATTTGTTAAATATAACTGATCGTATAATTTTTATGAATACAATTGTAAATTTTTTTACATTTTGAAATATATTATTGTCAAAACCAATGAATTTTCCTTAAATGTCAGTTTTTATTTTAAAAGTAAAAATTCACATATTTTGAAAAAAATTTAGATAAAATAAATATTATTTTTGGAATCAGGATGTCAAAATTATCCAAAGATTAAATTTTCATAATTTCCTGAGACAGTCAAATGTTTGGTAAAAAAATAAATACCGCTTAAATATATAATGTGTTTATGACATCATAATGGTCCGATAATGATGTAATAAAATGCTTTAAATGGTATTTTCTGTCAATATATTTTTTACCTTTGAAAATATTATTTTAGGATATTTATTTATTTATTTTATAATTCCTTAGTGGACCATCCAGGCCTTATAAAACAATTTAACAATTTGAAATTATTTCTATTAGAGTATGACTCACTTCCACATAATCATGACTAATATTTTAGTATGTTAGGAAATTGCCAGTATAAAATAATTTTTTCTACTATACTTTGGCAAAAACCATGGGAAAAAACCTAGGTATGGTTTGGCATTTTGATTAGTTTAATGTGTGGTGCCCAAAAAAAATAATAAAGAATTATCTCTCCTTTCCTATATAATCCCAATTAATATGCCATTTCACTTCACTCAAACCATTCAGAGCTCTACCAAATCCTAACATAATCTCCCTATAATCACTCCAAGGAACCCCAAGCTCCCAATTATCCCCACTTAAGCCTCTCCCGAGCCTCTCTCAAGCCTTGGGTCCACACTTCCATGTAAGGGATTTCTTCCTTCCTCATTTTTGTCAAAATTTCTTTATATTTGTATGCCCCTTTATTTTCAATTAAAAATTTTAGGTTATGATTTTAAACCTACCCTATACATACCTTCTTATGTTTTAATTATTATATACACCTTTATCTCTCATTAATTCCCCCCATGTATACCTGTTACCATGTAGAAATTCCATAAGGGATTTATCTCTTCTCATTTACATTAAAGAAATTATTTTATATTATGCATCTAAATTAGATTACATTAGTTGAGACAAGTTTCTATATGACCTCATTACTATCCTTTTAATGTACATATTATTATATACAACATTATGCTTCATCAACCATTTTTATGAATTCTTATGTCACGCTGTTAAGCTGCCGAATTTTCACCATGGTTTTCCAAGCCAATGTCATTGTGTAGTGAATACCGTGTCGATTTCTCTATCAAGGGTATCAAACATTATTCATGTTTACATATCAATTATATAGTTTCATGTATTTAGTCTACATATATTTATCGTGGAATAAATTATGACGTTTAATGATTCCATGTTGTATGATCCATGTGGTACACTTATGCATGAAATGAAATGATTAAGAAGGGTGAACCCTGATAGCATTCCAATGAATTGGGTAAATATAATCATAGAACCTGGAAAATGCATCCCAAATTATTTTTAAATGATCCCATAAATATTCCAAGATCATATCCAATTTCTAATGAATTGATATAGAAGTCCATAGGTCCCGTATAGAGTAACAAATTAAGAGCTATGGGTATTTGATGTTGGGA
The DNA here is from genome assembly GCA_963277665.1 of Viscum album. NCBI lineage: Eukaryota > Viridiplantae > Streptophyta > Magnoliopsida > Santalales > Viscaceae > Viscum > Viscum album. The sequence goes on from OY728139.1 coordinate 1,180,130,079, forward strand.
TAGAAAACTGGTTCGCAAAGCCCATTCGCGAAGCTCCATCTGTGATCGTGGAGCCCCTCCATGAAGCAAGGAGGCAGGACGACTCCACGAAACCCTTTAAAGTTATCAACCTACCATGAAGAAAGGAGTAGGGATGCTCCATGAACCCCTATGTGATTTGTGAATCGTCGTGAAGCAAGTAGGCGGGATGCTCCGCAAACCACTTTGACGTTCGTGAACCCACCGCGGAGCGAGCTCCGTCTTCACACCGAGTGATCTCTGCTTCACGGTGCCCCTTGAATATAAATACCCAACTCACCCCCCTTCACCAAGAGATAAATCCGCCCCTTGGGCGGCCGATCTCCCAGTTCACAGAGCTCCGCTTTCCTTCGCAAAACGGCTCTACGAGCCCATGCTCCGCGAGCAGCTTCCTTCGCAATGCTGCTCTGTGGGTCCATGCTTCGTGAGGACACTTTACTCAATGAGAGTTGTTTTCTCCACAAGAGACATTTGATCCATGAGCTCCCTTGCTCCATGATCTTCCTTTTCTCCATGATCCCCCATGCACCACGGGCCGCTCCCTTCGCTACCGTTATTGACCCCCATGAAAAATGGAGTGTCGCACCGTGTACTTTCAAGCCGGGACGTCGACTTTTTCCATTTCGACCAGATGCACACTCACATTCCACCTATGAATACCATGATTTGAGATACTCCTCCACACACCATTAAACACCTTGTGTAGACATATTCCTCTCAGTCCCTTACACATATCTTGTGTTGAGATTCTCCTCATCAATTTCCTGAGTACCTTGAGTCGAACCATTCCTCAGGAAACTTCTCCAAACTCTATCACTTGGCTCCTATGCCAGTATGAACCAGAAATGGCCTCCCTTTCATAATTCCCAACACCAACCATTTCTAGGTGCCTTATTCCTTATGGTCCTATCTATATGACTTTAAACTATAGTATTCCCTATGTTCAAAATATAGGATGCCTCTTACTCTAAATGATAGATTCCTAATGTTCCAAGCATAAGATGCCAACAGTTCTATATATATAACTTTAAACTATAGTGAACCCTCTATGAAAATTATAGGATGCCAATTACTCAATATAAGATATTCCTTGTGCACCATTCCTAAGATGCCTAATAGTCCTTTCTACATGACTCTAAACTGTAGTACACCTTATGTTCCAAACATGGGATACCTCTTGCTCCAAATAAGAGATTCCTTATGCTCCAATCTTGAGATGCCAATAGTCCTCTCAACATGACTATAAACTATAGTACACCCTATGTTCCAAACATTTGATTCCTCTTTCTCTATATGAGAGATTCCTTATGCTCTAAGCATAAGATGCCAACAGTCCTCTCTACATGACTATAAACAGTAGTACTCCCTACGTGTGAAACACAACATACTTCTTACTCTAAACAAGAGATTACTTATTCTACAAGCGTAAGAAGACAATAGTCCTATCTATATGACTATAAACTATAGTGCACCCTATTCTCCAAACATAGGACATCTCTTGATTAAAACAAGAGATACCTTATGATCCAAGCATAAGATGCCTAATGCCATGATTACAATGGCATAATTTCTAGAGCGTTAGAATCCGTTCAGACATTCCATCACTCCACCTCATGCTTTGTGTGTCCTTCATTCAGATCTTCATCCCCTTAAAAGTCTGAAGGGACCCCCTAACGGCCTGGTCCCATGCCGATCGGCTCACCTACCGTCTTGTGCTAATGCCCCGTATAAATCTGGACAACACTTTGAGTCAAGTCCTGTGTTTTGAACACGATCAATAGTTGGGCCTCATTTTCTTATCCCCATTTCAGGGTAACATGATATGGATGCGGTGTATAGAACACAATCAACAGTTATCCTCCATTGCCACACCACCCTCATTGCATTCTGAATGTTGGTCATGTGATAAAAACTTTTTATCTCCCTTTGTTTGGATTGATTCCAATGTCCTCGACATTATACCTCTTTTGCACTAGCACAAAGCCGAAGGCCTCAACCCACATGTGGGTTGGGATGCCCTCATCGCCAGACTTGAGGAAGACACATGGGAAGCTTCCTTGTGTATGCCCCATCCATGATTTCAAATTCACAATGGCACCTTGGTAGCTTCCTTACATAATCTTAATCCACCATTTCCGCTCCACAGTGGCACCCAGGAACCTTCCTTGAGTAAGACCCATCCACCATTGCCGCTCCACATCAGCACCCGGGAAGCTTCCTTGTGTAATCCACATCCACAATTGCCACTCTACTAAAAAACCCAGGCAGCTTCATTGCGTAAGCCTCATCAACCATTAATGCTCCATAGCGGCACCTGAGTAGCTTCCTTGCATAAGCGCCATCCACCATTTTCGCAACATAGCAGCACCCGGGAAACTTCCTTGCGTAGGCCCCATCCACCATTTCCACTCCATAGAGGCACCTAGGCATATTCCATACATAAGCCCCATCCACAATTGCCCCTCCATTGTGGCACCCAGGAAGCTTCCTTGCGTAAGCCCCATCCACCATTTTCACTACATAGTGGCACCCGAACAGCTTCCTTGCGTAAGCCCCATCCACCGTTGCCGCTCCATAACGGCACTCGGGCAACATCTTTGTGTAATCACCATCCACCAATTGTCGTTTGATAGTGGAACCTGGGCCTCCATCATGGAGTAAGTCCGAAACTATTCAGGATGCTAACAACACATAAGCCCTTATTTCCTCTTTGGGTTACGATCACGTGTAAGCCCCACTCCATTTCCCGTGGACTCACCTTTCGTGATGTGATTGTCAGGTCATTGATGCATCTTGTTTCTCTAAATGATAATGACTCACGTGGGCTTAGAGTAAGCATCGACCATCAAAAAAAGCATGTGAACCCTAGAGTTTAATCCCCACACCAAACCATTCTGAACTACGTGAACTTTGATCATTTCTAAGGCAAGGTATGTAGAGAGCCTCCACGAGGTTCAAGCCCACTACCCCAGTCATTCCGACCATCTTCATGTCAGTTCACCAACACTTCATGCAACCTACAGTGTAACCCCCACACCCCCATTCTGAACTATGTGGTCATTAATCCTTTCTAAGTCCAGGTATGTAGGAAGCCTCCCTAAGGTTCAAGCCCAGCATCAATCTGGACCCCAAGTCATCTTTCACGTCAGATCACCCCCGTCCTGCATGACAATATCCCATGGAACTCAATTTCTAGAAAGCCAATATTCCCCCATTCAGTGGTAAGACAATGTCATCATCATTCAGCGATAAGCTGTTGAAGTCCCCAATCGATGGTAAGCCATCATCAAAAGAAAAATGTGAACTTTGATTCCCTGTCACAGGGATCCGTAGGAAGCCTCCGTGAGGTTCAAGACTAGCACCCCTGTCTTATCCTGTTCTATCCCTAAATCCCATGTGTTCATGGAAGATCATGCCCCAACCTAGAGGTTCTACTTCCTTCAGGTCCCATCCATGCATCCATTCTCATGGTTTGCCTCCTCACGTGTCCAATAGTCCCACCGAACTACATGGACTTCGATTCCCTGACACAAGGATACGTGGGATGTCTCTTCAAGGCTCAGTCCCAACATCCCCATCATCCTCACGTCGGTTCCATCTCATTGTACCTCCACATCATTCAACTCTCCATCATCCATTTTGATTCTTACACAGGACGCCACATCTCCGTGGGATCATATCATCCATTTTTTCAATGCTCTTTGCAGTACCTGGGTTACTATCCACGCGTAAGCCCCAACATGTATTCGAGTTGTTTTCCTCTATGTACACCATGTTTCATCACCCCATTTAACTATGTGGGTTTTGATCCCTATTTTCTATACATGGTACATAGGAAACCACCCTGAGGTTCAATCCCAGCCAATGGTAAACCTTGATGTTCCCCCCATTCTGGGGTGCACACTCCATGATCTTCATTTAGTGGTGTCTATATCAGCTTTCACGGTGTGACATCTCCCCTCTATGGGACACACCACCTCTGATCCATCTTTATGAGACGTTCTGATCACCCTAATTTTGTCTCCACAAGATATTTAACTCACGGCCTAAATCGTGTTAAACATGATATGCCTGAGGAAAACATCAGAAGACGCGCCTTTGGCATAACCGTTTCCATAAGATGTTAAACTCATGACCTAGCTCATGTTAAATATGATATGCCTAAGGAAAACCACATAAGATACACCTTTGACATAACCATATCTGCAAGACGTTAAACATGCAACCTACCTCGTGATAAACATGATATGCCTGAGGAAAACCTCGAAAGGCACGCCTATGGTGTAACCATCTCTTCAAGACCTTAAACTTGCGGCATACCCTATGTTGAACATGGGAAGCTGAGAAAAAACTCAGATAAATTCCAATGTCATTTAATTCCCCACGTTTGACATGGGATGACTCAGGTTATGAGCCATAGAGATTCCCACTTATGTTGAAGAAAAAAAGGTTCCAATGTCCACACATCCTGATATGTCGAGACATGCCTGATGTTGCCATCCACTCCACCGAAGATTGCTACCATGTCAAGACCCCATGGAATGTCCTGATGGAAGTAGTGTAATTAACCAGCGTCCACAAATATATTGCACCGGGAATGAGATACTCAAACCACTACTTAATCTATAAGGGAGACTCGGAATAGGTAACGAGTTACGAGGATGAATCCACAGAAGGAAAAACCAACATCCCATAATCCCATTTTGATCAAGGAGAAAATGTACATGAATAACGAACGGATGTCTCTCGCCTTTAGAAAGTAGGAATGTGGGGAAACAGTTGTGCGTCCTCCACAGACGGATGTGTGTGCCCTGAAAAAAGCCTCATAAATAATTAGTATCATGATAATCCAAGTGAAATGAGAGTTTTCTCATGATAATTCAAGTGAGATGATGGTTTAATCATGAATCATGTGCAATGAGCCTTGGCACATTCTAATATCATGTTAAATGTAGTTTCCATATTTCCATGTTATGATAATCATGCTATATAATACTTTTTTTCTTTTTTATCTTGTTTGACATTGATATTCCTATTTCATAACATGTACTATATTATTCATTTCATTCTATGTTTATTCTATTACTTGTCTTTATAGATCATATTTTTATTATACATGCCCTCAGGTTATCCCATGCAATTATAAGTACAAAATAAAGTTACAGTCATGTTAAAGAAGTTTTTCAATAGTGATTTTGGGTTTTATGTTCTATGTTTTTATGTAATGTTACAAATTTTTTAAGACACTAGACCTCTAGAACCTCAGAGTTGTCATAAGTTCATGTTTATGTAATACATCATGTTTAAGTGTGTAATAAAGAGCAGGGTTGTTATAGTTTGTATCATAGTATAGGTTTAGTTATTATTGGGATTAGGATTAGAAAACCCCAGTGAAAGCCATGAGGATAAGACTAAGTATTATAAAAATATCCCAAAATTTTGGTGAGTATTCACTATGTGGTTTATCAAGAAAATTCATCGTCATCTAGATAGAAGCATGTAGATGTGGCTCTAACATAGATGTATCTAGTGGTAAAACTGGAAAACACCACATTGAGCTAGACTCGAACGAGAACTATTGTATGAAAATGGACCTTTCTTGGTTATGAAACACCCAGTGGATTCTCTTTGGTAAATTCATAATCTCCGTATGAAACATTTTTTATGGAATTAGAAAAAGGATCCTAAGAATATATGTTGGGATGTAGATTTTGGATAACATAGATAAGTTAAGGAAATAAATGTAATTTATATGTTATCCCTTTCTATCATTGGATTACCCTTTATGTTTTACCCCTAACATTACTTTTATTCTATCCCATGGCCTATAAAATGAGGACTTGGTCTAAAAACTGATGTGAAGATCAATGTGATGACTGTTCTAATGATATGGCCTATACAATGGGAGTAGAAATCAGAAATATTTTCATGATACTCTCTTAGTTAACTCATGTTTTTAAAAGAAACATGTTTTAAGAGGAAAGTAAACCCCCCCCCCCAAGAATGAACTAGCCACAATCGAGAGATTCTTGAGACAATGGAATCCTACTTTTAATGAATCATATGATCCCTCAATCACTGAACAATGGATCAACTTCATTGAGAAGATCTTATCCAACCTTTAGAAATATAAACAACATAAGGTTATTCTAGCTACTTATCATAGGGATGGTAAATCGGATCAACGGTGGACATTGATCAAAAATACAAAAACATAGTAAGAGGTCAAGGCGTTGGAATGGAATTATTTTTGCATATGTTTTCTGATAAATATTTTCCCCGCACAATCCTATATAAGATGGAAAGGGACATCATTGAACTCAATAAAAAAGAAGACAAATCCATTAGAACATATGAGGAAAACTTCACAAGGATTTCATGTTAAGCTTCGGGATTTGAAATCACCCATGAATGCAAGGATGGCCACTTCTTTGGTGGGAAAAATACTATCATAGAGAAAGCCCATGAGATTGGTGACATCAACAGCTATGAGATAATTGTCCAATGTGCCCTCATTGTCAAAATAAATATCGTAGAATCTTAGGGGTATCATGTGGATAAAAAGCATAAGGTGGACATTAATTTTGGTGGTCCGATTGATAAATCCAATGGTGCTAATAAATTATAGCACCCTACTTGACAGAGTTGTAGAAATAAGCATTAATAAAATTTCCTGAAGGGGTCAAGGAAATGTTTTAGGTGTGGAAGAGAAGGGAACATGACTATTAAATACAAATAATAAAACCAGATACAATGATAGAGGATTGGAATCCTTCATTTGACCCTCAATGCATTGTTCATTTCATTAACTACAATGAAGTAGGGTAGATAGAAAAACATTTCCCTAACCTGAGGGTTTTTAGTGGAAACCAACAATCTCCAAGGAAGAAAGGGTGTTCTTTTTTCCATCACTACCACCAAATTTATCCCTGAAAAATAAGTGGCGGCAGGTACGGTAGTTATTCATTCATTAATATCGAACATAATTTTTTTATTCGTGTCCTATGAATTATTTTATATCAAAAACGATTAGTATAAAATCCCAATACCACCAAAAAATCATTGAAGTAAAGATGTTAGTGAGAATATAAAATTGGGAAATCATTTCATCCCATCAATATAACTCCTTAACTATCACAATTTTTGGTTTGAACATCTTAGTGATCCTCTTAAAAATACCTCTAGAAGAATTTGATGCAATTCTTAACATGGATTGGCTTTCACTATATAATGCCAACATAAATTTCCATGATATGGAAATCACTACCCATATTGAAAATCAACCCTTGATTCTGTACAAGTTCATGTAAAAGGATGAATATTCCTTAATAATATCATCTCAAGGGTGTATATTACAACCCTTTGAGAACGTTCATCTTGCTTAGATGATTGATTCAAAGGAATCAACTATCCTTGAAGAAATTCCTATTGTGAGGGAATTTTCTAAAGTGGTTCCTAGGGAATTGTATGGTCTTCCTCTTACAATAGATGATGAATTATCAATTTATCTTATACTGGCGGTGTTCCCAATATCAGAAAATCTGTATAGAATGGTTGTTGTGAAGATTGAGGAGCTAAAGAAACAACTATAAAAGAATCTAGATGGAGGGTTTATATGACCAAGTGATTCACCACAGGGTGCACCAGTTCTCTTCGTCAAGAAGAAGGGTTAGTAAATGAGCCTTTACATTAACTATCGTGAGCTAAAAAAATCACAAAAGGGAACAAGTATCCTCTAACCCGAATTGATGACATGTTCAATTAGCTATATGGAGAAAAATACTACTCCAAGGTGGATTTGTTTTTGGGATATTACCAAGTAAGGGTGAAGGAAAGGATATCCCCTAGATTACTTTTTGTACAAGCGACGGGAACTGTGAATTCATAGTAATTCCTTTCAGACTCACTAATGCTCCATAAATATTTATGGAATTGATGAATAGAGTCTTTATAGATTACGTCGACAAAATAGTTTTAGTATTTATAGAGGATATTCTAATATACTCCAAAACCAAGTAGGATCATGAGGAGCATCTAAGAACTATATACTAGAGACTTTGTAAAAGGAGAAGCTCTGTGAAAATTATAGGAAGTGTGAGTTTTGGTTGAAGGAAGTCACATTCTTTTGTCATATCATCACAAGTAATGATATATCTATGGAAACCTCCAAGACAACTACAATAGAGGTTTTGAGGCCATCATTGGTGATATATATCTGTAGATTCCAAGGGTTAGCTGGATATTATCACTGATTTGTGAGAAATTTCTCAAGATTGTCATACCCTCTTTCTGAGATAACTCAAAAGGGAGTCAAGTTTTCTTGGAGTGATGAATGTGAAGAGTTCTTCAAGGAGATGAAATGGATTCTAGTCACTATTCTAGTTCTCACACTACCATATGTGGATTAATTTTCTATGGTATTTAGTGCTTCTTTAAAGAAGGGTCTGGGATGTGTGTTGATGAAATATGAAAAATTCATTGCCTTTGCTTCAAGGTAATTGAATGTTTCTGAGAAAAACTATCCAACACATGATCTGGAGTTGGATACAGTAATCTTCTCTTTGAATATTTAGAGACATTACCTCTTTGGGGAGAATATTGAAATATACACAGGTCAAAGAAGACTCAAATATATATTTACATAGAAAGAGTGAAACATGTGCCAACAAATATAGATAGAGTTGATCAAAGAATATAACTTCTCAATCCATTACCACCCTGGGGAAGAGGACAAGGGGGAAGATACTCTAAGAAGAATAGACCCGGTGATTCTATCATTGATGAAAATATAAAGGGATCCAATCACCATATATTTGATAAAGATGGAAATTGGAATCATAAAGAAATGATCATCATTAATCAATTAACAAATTATTTGTCAATCATCACTTCTGGAAGGGTTAAAGGATTATCAAAAGAGTGATGTGGAAATTCTAAAGAAACGGGAAGCAATAAAAAAAGAGAAATCCATGGAGTTCAATGTTAATAAAGAATGAATTGTGATATTTGGTACTAGACTATGTGTCCTGTCAAATCCGGAGATAAAGAATAAACTTTTGGATGATGCAAATAGTTACAATTTCACCATTCACCATAGAATCACAAATATGTATCGGGATCTCAAAGAACATTATTGGAAGAATAACATGAAAAAAGAGATCGTTCAGTGTACATAAAAGTGGTTGGTATGTTAGAAAGTGAAGGATGAGTGGAAAAAGTCTAAGGGGATGATGAAACCATTACCCATACCAACATGGAAATTGGATAAAATCATCATGGAATTTGTCACCAAACATCCAAAAACATCCAAACGAAACAATGTTATCTAGGATTTTGTGGATCATTTTACAATGAATGCACACATCATTTAAATTCGAGAGTTTTTATAATTGGACCAACTAGCAATGATATATATCAGATAATTGGTAAGTCTGTATGTATTACCACTATCTACTGTATCCGATGGAGATCCAAGATTCACCTCTATGTTTAGGAATATTCTTCAACATGCTCGGAATACTGACCTGGACTCTATTATAGCTCATCTTCCTCAAACCGATGGACAGTCTATGTGAACTATCAAAACACTTGAGGACATGTTGAGAGCATGATCAATAGATTTAAAAGGATTATGGGATCAACATATTTGTAGGGTTGAGTTGTATTACAATAATAGTTTCCAACCACGATTCCAAATGGATCCTTATGAAGCCCTTTATGGGATGAGGTGTAGAAAACTGGCATGTTGGGATGAATTTGGGGAGAAAAAACTCCTTGGTCCAGAAATGGTCAAGGAAATAGTAGATAAGGATAAAAATATCTATAAGCACATTAAAGCTGCTCAGATTCAACAAAAGAGCTATGTAGATAATCATAGACAAGACCTAGAATTTGATTTTGGAGACATGGTATTCCTCCTCATATCAAAGTGGATTAGAGTTATGAGATTTGGAAATATGAGAAATCTTATTTCAAGGTACATCATCCATATTGGGATCCTTGATATCATTGCAGCAGTGGACCATTGACTATAACTCCCACTTAACCTGTCTCAAGTACATGATGTATTCCATGTATTACTCTTCAGTAAATACATACCTAATCCATAGCATGTACTCAATCGAGAGGCTATCCATTAGAGAATGACCTCTCCTATGAAGATAATCTGGTGAAGATCTTAGATATTAGGTAAAATGTTCATCAAAATAATACAATTCCCCTCGTCAAGGTGTTGTGGAGAAACCACAGGTTTAAAGAAGCAACATGGGAATCATAAGAATTGATGAAACAGAGTTACCCTTAACTATTTTAGTGTGTGAAAAAGAAAATTTCGAGGGTGAAATTTCTTAAGGAAGATCGTAACGACCCAAAATTTTACAAATAAAAATTCCTCATTATATGATTAAATTTATTATAATGTATAATGGTTATATTAAACCTATGAGATTCATTGTTTTTATGTTTTTGGATATTAAAATATAGGTAATAATTTTTACCATTGCTAATATAGCTGTTAATCATTGATCACATGAATAGTATAAATATCAGGCTTTAAAAAATAGAATTTACTCAGAAAAAAAAAAGTAATTTCCTCATCCAGTGTAATTGATCTAAAAAAAGACCATTTCTCAGAGCTTGGAAAGGAGATAGAATTACTGGTGTTCGCTCTTGACCAATCCAAAGCTGAGCTTCAACATGTTATTCTTGAATGTTACCGCCAATGGGAGAAGTTCGAGTTGATAGAGATTATAACCCGAGCAATGTTATACGAGACACTTGAAGATTATGTCACCATCGCACACATTACCCTTAATTCATATTGGTTTTTTATAAGGGGATATGTAACAAGACCCTAAAATTATGATTATGTGCATTATTTTTTATAGAATGAAGAAAATACATTCATTTTATTATTTTTACTTTGTAAACAGGTTTTAAAGAACAAATAGTATTTTTAGTTAATATTCATTTAATATATATATTTTAATGAATTAATAAATTTTTGAATTAAATAATAGTATTATTAAATTAATATTTGGTAAATATAAATGATCATATAGTTTTTATTAATACAATTGTAATTTTTATTAATGGTATAAAGTTTTTTTTCAAAACCCACAAATTTTCTATCAATGTCAAGTTTTATTTTTAAATTTAAATTTAAATTATTTAGAAAATTATTTATATTAAATTCATATTATTTTTTAATCAGGATGTCTAAATCACTCAAAGGTTAATTATTCATAATTTTTTGAGATGGTCGATTTTTTTGGTAAAAATTAAATACTGTTTAAATATATAATGTGTTTTATGAAATAAAAATGACACAATAGTTTTGTAATAAAATAAACTAAATACGATTTTCTTCCAATATATGCCTTATCTTTAAAATAATGTAATTTTATGTTTGTGTGATTTATTTTACAAAGACTTAGTGGACCCTCCAAGACATATATAACATTTTAACATTTTAAAATGATTTCCTTGAGATTTTGACTAACCTCCACAATAGAAAGCCTAATATTTTAATATGTTCAGACATTGGACTAATATAATAATGTTTTCCAATACAATTTGGAAAAAAAATCTAAAAAACCATGGTACGGTGTGTGGTTTTGATTAGTTTAATGTGTGGTGTCCAGAACCTAAATAATAAATAATTCTCTCTCCTTTCATATATAAACCCACTCAATATCCCATTACTCTTCAGTAAAACCATTTTGATCTCTACCAACATATGACCCTGACTCTATATAATCCTACCAAGGTACTAAAACTCCCATGAATACCCTCTTAAGCCTCTTCCAAGCCTTTGGGATCACACTTCCAAGTATGGGATTTCTTCCTTTCTCATTTTTGTCTAAATTTCATTACATTGTAATGCCATTTTATTTTCAATTAAAAATTTCGGGATATCATTTAGAACATCCCCTATTCTACCCTCATTTTTATTTAATGATTAGATCCCCATTTATCTATCATTAATTCCTCCTATGTACACCTATTACCATACCGAAATTCCGAAAGGGATTTCTCTCTACTCTTTTAAATTAAAGAAATTATTTTATATTATGCATATAAATTCCATTTCATATGTTGGGAAATCTGTCTATATGAACCCATTACTTTCTATTTAATGTAAATATGTTGAGATTCTACTTTATCTCTCATCTACTATTTTTATGAATATTTATGTCAAACTGTTATGTTGCGGATTTTTCATCGCAATTTTCCAAGAAAAAATCATTGTGTAGTGAATACCATTCCCATTTCCCTATCAAGGGAATTAACATTTACAAACATTTAAATTTGAATTATATAGTTTCATCTATGTATTCCACATTCCATTATCAAAGAATAATCAATTATTTTGAATGATTCCATGTTGTATGATCCATGTGGCACACTTTGGTATGAAATGAAATGATTAAGAAGGGTGCACCCTGATAGCACTCCAATGCATTGGATAAAGATTAGTATCATGATAAATCAAGTGAAATGAGTGTATAATCATTATAATTAAAGTTAAAAGATGTTTTACTCATGATCCATGTGTAATGAGCCTTAGAGTATGCTAATATCATGTTAAATATTGTTTCCTCATTTCCATGGTATGATAATCCTTCTATATCATGCCTTATGTAAATTGTTTTATTTTGATACATTTATTTTCACTTTTCCTAACATATACTATATTCTTAATTTTATTCCTCATTTACTCCCTTACTGGGATTTATATCTCACCCTTTTTTATGCCCGCCCTCATGTTATCCCATGAAATGCTAAGTACGAAGGAATACTCTGTTCATATAAAATAATACTTCAATAATGATGTTGGGTTTTATGTTCAAAGTTGTTATGTAATGTTCCTAAATTTCCAAGACACTATATCTCTATATCCTAATATTTTTTCTTAACTTATGGTTTATGTAATAAATCATGTTTAGGTGTGTAATAAAGAGAAGGGTTGTTATAGTCTTGATTAGGTGGTTGTTGTAGTTGATGCTCAAGGTGTAGATTAATTGGGATGGAAGAGGGATTTGATGTTGGAGTATATATAGGGGACTTCTTAAGTGTGAATATAGAATCCTATTCTTTTCTTATTCTTTTTCACAGAGTTGATGGGATTACATAAGATTTTTCTCAAGTCTTTATTATAGAGTTTTCCACCTATTGAGAAATTGAATCAAAATTCCTACAGCATACAATTTATTTCACTTGGATTAATGGTGTTTTCAACACAGCATAGATATTTTCAAAACAAATTGGAAGAAACTCTTATTGAGGGAGTGGTATATTCAAGTATTGTGTTAATATTTTCCACCAAGTAATGAAATCTAAAACTCTTTCATTATCCCTTTTCATGAAATTTGTGATATCGAAGACTATTGTCTTATATAGCATCAAGGTGAACTGGAAAATGGTCTTCTGGCATAAATATTCCCATCCAGTGATCGATCAAGACTTCCAACTTCTTTACCATACAGAGGAAAGACATTATAATGATTGTATGTGGAATCTATGTTTCACAACTTAATGTTGCTTTCAGTTCACCATAATGGGATCACATAGAGAGACAAAATTAATAAAGTAATAATATACATATCTTGATTCATTAAAGATTGGAAATGTGGGATTCCAAAAATTTTGTGGAGGACGAGTCTGATCTCCCCATTTGGTATAAACCTTCTTTTCTAGTAGTATTGGTGCATATCATCCTTCCATATATTCCAATTTATTTTCCAAAGACAATATGATATTTATAAGAATTCAAGGAATATTTGGATGCTATGAAACATGAAAAGGTATGACCGCTGGAGACTAAATAGGTTTGAAAATGAGAAATACCACTAGTGGAGACACCACTGCTGTCTGTCAGGGGTAAGGGGCAGACCAAAAAGGATGTGCTTGACAATGCACTGTTTATACCTACTATGGGGGAATTAATTTTTTGTATGAGTAGTTTAGTAAAACCCTCTATGTAATGTATATCCTATTAGAATTTCTATTTGTGGATCTTCTTGTAGATAATAACTGGAAGGAGTTCTTCCTCATAGTAACTCTGCATTGAGTCTTCTCAACTGTTTCATCTCCTTTTATTTCTATGAAACTATTTCCTCAAATTCACAGTAAGGGTAATCCTGTAGAACATAAAACAAACCATAAACATTTAAATATAAATACATGAACACAAAGTTTAAACATATATATATTGAGCCATAAAATATTTATTGGCAGTACATAAGGAATGGATCAGAAAAGAACATTAACCATGATAGAATAGCATTGGAATAAAACATGTAATTTTGGATAACTAATAAGCACACAATATTATTTCCATAGTAGCCAATGCATCATTTCCAAGACCATCATAGTGGACATATTCCATTGCTGAACCGGGTTTACTGTTCTTTGCATCCATGTATTATCGAACCATATTTTCCTTTCATTCAATCCATGCATTACTAAACCAAATTTACATGTCATTCTAGTCATGTATATCTCATTAGATATAAATCATTACCCAATTTATTGGAGGGAGATATAGGTCCCAACCATCTCAAAATGAAATCATTCAATCATGTTCCTCAAAACAGAAACCATTCATCATAGCATAACCCATGAAATAAAATTGGTTTTCATAAACCTCATTTCATCATAACATAATTCCTATAAAAGATCATTCTATCATTAACACAATAAAATAATAGTTATAATAGGGATAGAAACATAACCTTATTTAATAGCATAATCTAATATTGAAAATAATTTTGATAAAACACAAGAACTTAGTTCTTGTGGAAATATCATTTCTTCTTGAAAAACTTTTTCTTTTCTCAAAATGTCACACAATTTTAAGAGAAAAGAAGAGTCAGATTTACCATTGTGGTAGACTAGGTGCATAATCAAGGATGGAATATCATATGGATTGAATGTGATTCCACCACTATTGTGTTTTCCATCAGGAAGGGATCGTCTCATTTGTCCATGAATCTCACTAATGGATGGATAAACTGCATGGATTATCTTTCCTCCATGGATTATATTATCACACATGTCTACAGGGATGCCAATGCGGTGGAGTATGATCATAAAACTATTTCTGTCAATGGTGAGAATTTTTTATGGTGTGATCATAAACCTAATGATCTTTTTCCTTTTTTGTGGTGAGATCAAGGTAAATATCCCATTTTAAGAATTATATAAATCAGATAGTTTTTTTCTTAATAAATGAGTCTTGATTTTCTGGGAAAAGTATCATATTAGCATTAAAAAAGAGAAAATAATTTAGTTGAAAATAAAATTGAAATACTCTATAGTATGCTTCTTGGAAATAAGGTGTCATGAAACCCTAAAAATCCATTCATACGCTATAAGTTAAAAACTCATTCTTTTCTTACTTTTTCTGGAAAATTAAAATAGTACATCGTTTGGTAAACGTATGAAAGATTCATTCCAATCCATTTAGTAAAAGTAAAAGTGTGTAAAAATGAATTTAAACAATAATAGAAGAATAATAAACATTCTAGGATAATATTCTTATAAAACATGGTAATTGATGATGGTTACACCCCTAGTAGTTACTTACGTATAAAAACTTTCAGATAAAAATGAGACAACAAAATAAACCCTTACCTTATGTAGTATTTCTTATGTATGTGTCTTAAACTACTATATAGTGGGTTTTAAAATATTATTAACTAGTAAAAAAACCATAATTGTATTTATTATATCATATATGATTCAATTGTGACTTTTTATTACCCATTCATTTTACAATTCCATGTGAAAACAACATTCTAGATAATAATTGTTTTATTTACCGTACATGTTTTGAATTGTTATTATTGATATTATTTCTTATATCATGATTTAAATACATAAAAAATGTCAAAACGGATTTTAATATCATATATATTCAGTATATATATATATAATAGTTAGATAAATGAATTGGAATACACAATTCATGGGGACGATAGGTCATACATACACTTTAACGTTGTTTTAGTTTCCTTATTGAATTGAATGGAAGTAAGTAAATGATATATATATATAATAAATAATATATCATTATTTTTTCATATATTTAATTATTATTTATTATATATACTTTATAATCATTCTTTAAATGTTAACATGTTGAATGAAATCTTATCGCGTCGTGGAGACGGTAAACCGTACGTATGCATGAGCAACGATATCATTCCTGTAATTATTGAATGTTATTGATGTGGATGGTGTATAATATCTTAGATTTCTTATAATTTTATAATAATCATATATTTTTATTATTTTCACCATTACACCCATCCATGTAAGGTGGTGATGAAAAACAAATTACACAACGGCAAGGAGACAGTAAGTCGTACGTACATACGCGTGGTGATTTCATTTTTCATTGGATGGATAGAAGGAAACATATGGTTGTTTTAATATTATAATAACATATTAGTATATGATTGATACTTATATTATTAATTTATTATGAAACCACTAAATAAGTTGACGTAGAAGAAGAAAAAAATTTGAAAGAATCAGTAGAAGAGATTACCTCTTTCTCGACGCGCCACCTTTAAATTTTCTTTTAGGGTACTAGAGTTGGTCTTTTGAGAAATCAAAAACTTATAGAGTGTCACTTGGTATGTTGAGAAGATAAATGGTTAGGGTTTTTCTGAGCATGATGTCTCAAAATGGAGTGAAGAGGATAGTTAGGAGGTGTCCTTTTATAAGAGAGAAGAGGAGCACTTTAGGAATGTATTAAAATATTAATTTATTATAAGTTCAATTGCAATTCAAAATGGTCCAAATTTTGTTTAATTTTAAGATAAGATCCTTTTTTCAAATAAAAATTATGAAATAATTTTTATTCTATTTTTGAATATTTTTTTATCCTTTTCTTTTTTTAATATTTATTTTTCCCTTTTTACTCTTATTGTGATATCCTCCTATTTACACATTGTGGGTTAATGTAGTTACCATATCATATCAAACGACCCAAAAAAAAGTTATTTATGAGATATATAAATTTATATTAAATATTTTACCTAATCCTATATTTCTATAAATTTAATTTCAGTTAATAAACTATTTTATGTCTTAAGTGATGAATTATGTCAATTTTGGATACTATTCATACATCACTTTATTAAAAATGCTTAACAAACTTATTCCTTTAAACAAAAGGAATTAAATCATCCCTAATATGTTAATGTAATCTGGAAAATTTATTTTTGGCATCAAAATATTCAAATTTAATTTATTTTAATATTTATAAATTCATTTATTTTAATCCTTCATTAATGATGTAATCACTACATCATAATTGTGTCACAAATAAATATATTTACCTAATGTCTAAAAAATATAAATCAAATTCCATGATGTAAGAAAACTATATATTTCTCTAATTAATATTTATATTCATACATATAAGTTATATAAACATATATTAATATCTATTTAGTAATAGTTGTATCTTGAGGTTATAATTATCTTTACATTAAATTAATTATTATAAAATGTCATTTTCACATACAACTGAATACATGGGGTCCAAAAAATAGAACCATGGATTTAAATGGTCATAAATATCTCATAAAATAATATTAGGACATGATTTATGGTAGTGTAATGTTATTATAATATTATTTTTACCCTTATTTACCAGATTTACCCTTTAACAATCGTAACTAAAATAATTACTA
Organism: Viscum album; assembly: GCA_963277665.1. Classification (NCBI taxonomy): domain Eukaryota; kingdom Viridiplantae; phylum Streptophyta; class Magnoliopsida; order Santalales; family Viscaceae; genus Viscum; species Viscum album. The sequence goes on from OY728139.1 coordinate 1,180,147,805, forward strand.
ATGTCAATTTTCATAATGTCCAAAAAAGGGTTCTTATATACAAAATTTGGACCTTAATTTTCCAAATATTGAATCCATTTTTCCAAATGTTAATAAAAATAGTTTTAGTAATTAATTTAAAATTCAATATCGCTGTCAAAACCCAAAAGTGGATTTTTTAAGAATTATAACTATTAAAATATTGACATGTGTTTATATCCAATATAAAAGTTAAATTACTTAAAATTATCAAAAATGAATTAAATTATAAAAATATAATCCAATTACACTTTAAAACCAATTAAAAAGATAATCTAACTATATAAATAAATTAGATAAAAAGGAAGTTTCAAATTAAAATACAGTGTTTTGCATTATTCATTAAAATTTTATTTTAGTTAAAAAAAACCAAAAACTCAAAAAAGGAAAATATTATATTCCTCTTCAATATAATAAGTTTATTTGATCAAATTTAACTTATAAAAGTTTAAAAAATATTATTTTAATTGGGTGTGCTATCAAAATGTTCTAAAATTAGATTTTTTAAAAAATATTTATTTTATCCAAAAAATTAATTTTGTTCACATATCATGTTCTAGATAATGTGTAAGATGAATTATAATGTTATATAAATTTAAAAATATGTTTATAAATATTCATAATGTCTATTTTATATCCAATTAAATACTAATATTTTAATGGTATATATTTTTTTAGTGAAAATCAATATCATGTACAATGCAAGCTATTGAGAAAGGACACTCTTGCGAGTAACAAAAGACAAGTCAGTGTTGTGTGTAGTGAACGATTCTTTTGGTCCTGAATATAAAATAATATAAACTTATTTAATTTATACATTAAATGTAATCCATAATCAAGGTTGTGTGAAATGAATTCTATCAAAAGAACCTCAAATTGTGTGCCACCCAAGACAAGAATAGTGTTGCATATACTTCAAGTTAATACGGTGTTACATATAGCGCAAGATAATATTGGTGTAGCATACAACACAATACATCAATGAAATTAAAAATAATATATCTCATAAAATCTCAGGGTTTTACATTCTTCCCCCCTTAAAATGAATTTCTCCCTTGAAATTCATCAGGGTCTTAAATGGTTTTCTACTTGAATGTTTCATTCATGGAACCCCAAATCGTAAAAAGGGATACTAAAAAATAATTTTAAAATGTAACTTTAGAAATATAATAGTTACCCATAATAACTCATCAATATGTTTCAATGTAGGAGAATATATGTGGTAAGTAACAACATGGATAAGGAAGAGGAATCTAACCATCATGTTCGGATGGATAGTGAGAGAGAATAATGTTTGGAGAAAGTTAACAACAAGAAATCCATAAATCTTTGATGATTTAAGGGATCATCAGATTCATTGGATAAGAAATTACTAAGATATCATTTTTGGTTTTCATGATCCTTTTCGTAAATTTGAATAATATTGCATGGGAATAAATACCTACCTGATTTTGGTACAATCTCATCATTGTTCATGACTTGAACAATTTCCACTTCATCTCTTATTTAATGAAATAAAGTCAAAATTTTCATTCTTGATGTGTTATAAGATAATGAAATATAATGATAGGTGATTCCATCTATCTCAACATAATGGTCATTATAAGAAATCTAATATGCATAAGTCCTCTTATAGTGAGATAATACATTAATCTAACATACTTCAACAAAAATATAACTTATAAAATCCATAAATGGATGAAATTAAAATCCTATCAAAAATATAAAACTTAGAAATACGTTAACTAAATCGACCTAGCATTTATCTCCCATATTTCAAAAGGTAGTTCTTGATTGTCGCATTCCAAACAGGTGAATGCCTTAATCATGTATTCTCTTGACTCATAGTAACTACCTGAAATATTAGATATCCTTATTTAAAACATGCTTGTTTTCTTATTAAAAACATATTATATATATTAAATATGTCCCAAAAATTGGTACAATTAATCCATGATATCATAACCCTCTTGTCAAAAACTCCATAATTAGTTCTCAAGAAAATAGCATCATACAATTTACTTATTCAAATCCAACATATCTTTACCCAAACATCATTATCAAACAATAAGTGGCATATTAATGGATATATTCCCCTTAATCAGGTGTTCTCCAAGTATATCACCTTACCCTTATATCATATTTTGGATCCTTATAACTATTCAATATATCATTTTCAATCCATAATGAAATATGTATACTAAAAACACTTATATATTCCATGATTCATATAACATAATCATTGAAATTTGAAAACTATACACCTCCATCATCAAACATTAATCTTAAAAAACTACTTAGGATCCATAAAATTATTCTTTACTAAAATTTTAATCATTTCTGAAGGTTTCTCAATATCACAATTCTTAGGTTTAATGTAAAAATTACTAAAATAACATCACATAGATTTCACATATCATTTACAATATTTTTATCCTGAGTAGTATGACCAATAATCATACCATTCTCATGATTATCTTCATAATATTTCCACTTGTGAAATAAATCTCCATAATTATCATAATTTCCACATCTGAAATATTGAATGGTTAACAATGTTTTATATAGTTATGGCTATTGACTATGACCAGAGATAAAAGTATGAGAAATGCATATCATAGATTAGAAACAAATAAGTAAGGTAAATTAATAATAATATTTCAATATAGGATATATTTGGTTTAACTCTATGTTAGTAACGATTGTCCAAAAAACCCTAGTATTGTGACCTGTATTTGAAATATCCTTAGAAAATCCCTAGACATATCCATAGAATTATCTCTAGGGGTTTGATTAATGCTTTCACATCCGTGTTTCCTAAGGTTGACTAAACCATCGCTTTGATACCAACTGTAGAGACCCAATCTTGACATACATGGAAATCACATTTATATTGAAGAATATGTAATACATGACATAAATATATTCCCAAAGAAAATATTATTTTAGTGTATTAGTAAACATGGAACAAAATATTCTAATCATGGTAATAGATCTTCACGTTCTCCCATAAATATCTTTACATTTTGTTTTCCTACCTAAAACCATTATTTATATCCAAGGGAAAATAAAACATTGAAAGGATGAGCTAAAATTCTCAGTAAGGGTAAACATGGAGAAAATGAAACAAACCATAAACATTTGAACATAAAAACATTAACATAAAGTTTAAAAAACAAAATATTAAGTCATGAAATAAATCATGGAAGTACATACGGCATGGATCATAATGAAACATTAACCATGACATAATAGCATTTGTATAAAACTTGTAATTGTGGAAAACTGATAATCACGTATAATTATTTTCATAGTGTCCAAGTAATTTCATACAAGACCATCATTATGGATATATTTCATTACTAAACCAGGTTTATATGCCGTTTCATCCATGTATTATTGAACCAGATTTACTTTCCATTGCATCCCTGCATCACTGAATAATATTTAGTTTTCATTATGGTCTTGTATATATCATGTTATATAAATCATTACCCAATTAATTGTAGGGAGATATAGGTCCCACCCATTTCATTATTAAATCATTCATACACATGCCACAAAATAGAAATGATTCATCACAACATTAAAAAAATGGTTTTCTTAAACATAATTTCATCATAAAATAATTCATATAAAAGATAATTCTAGCATTAACACAATAAAATCATAGTAATAATAGGGATATAAACATAACCTCATTTAAGAGAATTATCTTATATAGAAAATACTTTTGATAAAACACATAAACATAGTTCCTGAGGAAAATATCCTTTTTTCTTTGAAAACATTTTCTTTTCTCAAAATGCAACTCAATTTTAAAAGAAAAGAATTTGGATTAAAATAAACCTGAAATATTTTAGTGTAATATTAATGGAAATAATTTTTAATGAAACTATAAAAATATATTCATACTGTATACGTTAAAAAACATTTTTCTTATACTTTTTCCAGAAATGACAAAATGTACCTCATATTGTAAACGTAAGAAGGATTCCTTCCAAACCATTTAGTAAAAGTCAAAATGGGTAAAAATGAATTTAAACATACCCTGAATAATATTAAACATTATATGATAAAATTCTTAGAAATCATTAAAATGGATAATCAATATACCCCCAGTAAATACTTACGTATAAACAATCTCAAATAAAAACAAAATTGCAAAATTAACCCTTCCCTTAGGTCATATTTCATTCATATGTGTCCAAAACTTTTGTATAGTGGGTTTAAACAAAGTATTAACTTGTAATAGAACCATAATAGTATTGATGATATCTTATATGATTCCCTTATGACTTTATATTACCCTTTTATTTGTTAATTCTTTGTTAAATCAATGTTTTGGGTAATAGTCGTTTTATTTATCGTAAATGTTTTGAATTTTTATTATTAATATTAATAATTATTTCATGATTTACTTAATTCTACAATGTAAAAAATTATTTATATATCATATATATTCATTGTACACACATATATATATATATATATATATTATATAATAGGTAGATATATTAAATTTAATACACCATTCATTGAGACAGTAGGTCGTACATACACTTGAACTTTGCTTTCGTTTCCTTTTTGAATTAAATGGAAGTAAATGATATATATATATATATATAATATCATTTTTATGTCATATATTTCTTTAATATTTGTTATATATAATTTATAATCATTCTTGAATTATTAACATGGAGATTTAATCTCATCACGTCGTGGAGATGGTAAGTCGTACGTACGCACTTGCGATGATATCATTTATATTATTGTTTATTTATATTGAAGTGTATAGTGTATAAAAAATAAAAAAACTATAATTTTATAATAATTATATATAGTTATTATTTACACAATTATGCCCATCCAAGTAATGTGGTGGTGAAAAATTTATTACACCACAACATTGAGATGGTAAGTCGTACGTGCGCACGCACGATTGATTCATTTTTAATAGGATGTATTGAAGGTAAAATATAGTTGTTTCATATTTATAATAAAATATAAGTATATGAGTGACACTTATTTTATTACATTATAATGAATCAACTAAATAAGAGGTAGTATAAGAAGAAATAAATTTGGATGAAACGGTATAAGAGATTACCTCTCCCCCAATGTGCCACTTTTAAATTTCATCTTAGGGCTCTATAGTTGGTCTTTTGAGAATACAAGAACATCTAGAATGTAACTATGGAAGTTGAGAAGTAAAATGTTATTTTTTTACCAAATCTTGAAATCTCAAAATGGAGTAAAGTGGATAGGGGGTGGGTACCCTTTTATAAGAGAGGATAGGGGCTCATTAAGAAAGTCTTAAAATATTAATTTATTATAAATAACATTTCAATTAAAATGGTGAAAAACCTATTTAAATCTAATATATGGTGATTTTGGTTCGAATTCCCTCCATAAAATAATTTTTAGACATGTTTTGAATGTTTTTTTATCCTTATCATTTTCATTTAACCCTAATTTACCTTTTTTAATCACACCATGATATCATGTCCTTTACAAATTGTGGGTTAATGTAATTACCATATAATGTCAAACGACCCACAAAAAGTTATTTTTGACATATTTTGACATATATTAACACTTTAGAGGAATATTATAATTTTACTAATTTAATATAATTTAATATATTTTAATAAACTATTTTATGTTTTAAGATATGAATTATGTCAATTTCAGATACTATTCATACATAACTTTTTTAAAAGTTAAAAAACAACATTATTACATCAAACAAAAGGAATTTACTCATATATAATATGTCAATGTCATTTAAAAAAATTGTGGATGACATTAAAATATTCAAAATAGATTTATATTAATATTTATATATTCATTTATTCAATTATTTCATTAATAAGGTAATCACTACATCCTAATTGTGTCATAAATAAATATATTTATCTAAGGTTTAAAAATTATAAATAAAATAACATGATGTAGTAAATATTTGTTTCACTTATAATGAATATTTATAGTCAAATATATATGTTAGGTAACCCAAAATCAAAATCTATTTAGAAAAATATATATGTTTATGTTATAATTATCTTTACTTTAAAATAATTATTATAAAATGTCATTTTCTCATCCAAGTGATTCCATGGAGTCCCAAAATTGACCCAAGAAATCCCATGGTCGTAAATATATCATCCAACAGATTAATACATATTTTAAGGTACATAAATATTATTATTACATCTAGAACCATGATTGGAGATTCAGGAATCAATATCTATCTTATTGAGGTAAGAATCAATACATGCCTATTTCTTGAAGGTTATACCTGTGCTGGTTTGATTCATACCAACATGGGTGATGGGAATTATTTAACGTTGAATTTGTATCCATGATTGGAGATCTTTTCATCACTATATATCTTGCTAAGGGTTCCAAGTATAAAATTAACTCATATACATAGAAAGGGGAAATGTTTTCTTTTATGGTTGAGGTTGGTCATAATATAAGAGATATGGTTGTCACAACATATCTCATTGGAATGAGAATAATCCACATGTAGATATTGAAAAGGGGTCCATGTGAGTAATTTATTGAAACAGGGGAGAAATGGGGTTCATGTTCCACTAGGGGGAGGCAATGATGTTAGTAATGATTATGAATGAAAGATACTCATCTATTTAGGGACCAAAAATGAATGTAATTTTTTTTGTATCTTGGTATATTTATTAACAAAAAATAAAGGAGATTTTAACCGTATATTTTAATGTTTGGTGTGAGGAAAAATGGTGTTTTAATATTTCATATCATACGAATTGGACCCCATGTCGTGAAATTTAACATCATGTGGAAATGATGAATATGATTTATAGTTTAACGTCCCAAAACACAGACATATATGGTTTTATTTAGTTAAACACCATTCCACATAGATGTTGGTTGATATACAGTTTAACATCATGAATCAATGACTATCATGACCCATCCAAGTGGGGTCCACTCCATGATTCCCCTTACACACCTTCAATAGGATAGGGGCTAGTTACTAGCACCGAGTAAGCATATCACTAACATCTGATTCATTGCATATGTACCTATACACAAACAGACACACATATCAATGCCCAAAAATGATTAAATAAAAAAACCACTAAAGAACAAAAAGAATTCATAATAATAAACCCAACCAATATAGTATGAAATGAAAGTAGAGTTTAATAATGTAAACTGGGATAGAATACAATCCAAACAAAAGAATGAGTCTGAAAAGTAAAAATTCTAACATGTAAACAAAATGGTATTCAAACTGCTTCTCACTTCCGTAGAAACACCTTGGCCTATTTGAACTCAAAATGATCTATCTAGTCCTCTCCCTCCTGGGACTCCCTCAAAAGGTCACTTGTTTTAACAAGATATGACACGTGTGTGAAAATCCCATGCAGGGGTGAGTAAAAAAAATACTCATTTGGACACCCTGAAGCCACAAATCAATACACAAAGTAATGTTATAGTAACATATTATTAGTATATGTATATAATACATATAATAAAGAGATAAAATATATATTCAAACCCTGACCCATTTTCTAAAGGTAATTCATAACTACCTCATACTAACACTATAGATTCACTCTGAATATTCCACAACGAAACTCATACAGGAGCACAACCACCTGAGTTGGATAGAAATGATAGAATCTACTTGAGAATTATACTTCATTAGGAACCATCATGAGAGAGATGCACTGATAAATATTTAGATAGATACAATACACTCACTCTCATAGTACTCATTGAAAAATTAGATAAGATCATGATTCTCATATGAGGATCACTAAAAGGGACATGGGGTGAAACAATGGTTCATTCAACGTCACCTACTTAGTAGAGGATTGAATTCTAGTAGGATTGATATAACTGATACCATGATATTAAATTGGGAACAATAATGGATTTAGGATCATGTTATGTGCCTCTCGGATGGGATTTTTGACTCTATTCAGTAAAATCCTACGGAAGGAACCATACTCATGTGAATATGAAATGATACAAACTAACCTTCAGAGGAATTTTCAAGGGTCCCAACCATAACAGAAATTTTCTCGATATATGGTGGAAAATATATTCATTCAATGTTGTAATGTGAATACCAGGTGTAGTAGGGGCACACATCGTGTACCTTGATCCATAGAACTAATCATTTTCATCTACATATATCATCTGAACATGTCATGTTGAATAGGTATACATGACATGTAGAAAAGATAACACACTCTTTCCTACTATCTAGAGTCCACTTTTTTACTCTGAACAAGTTCTGGTACGTGGTTTTAACTCTGGTTCACCATCCCATGTAGCAGTACATGGGGTAACCTATGTATCTGTTCTGGGTTTGGCCCTATGGTGGGGTTCATGATGTGTAGGAAAGACATGTACTCCATCTAGTGTATGTGTATCTCTCGAGACACATTTCTACCCATCATGAAGCTCCCACACACATGTGATAGGGGTCACATTTCATGTTACACTCTACTTCCTCTTGAAACCCTAGACTATGCTCAATGCGTCCCACATGTCGTGTATTCTAAAATACATGCCATATTCATCAGGATTTTTTAGAACTATTGTTCTTCCACTTTGTGCCTTATCCAATCTTCCTATGCTCAATCCATTGTTTTTCTCATCTAGAAATTGAATATCTAAAGTTGTGTCACCTTTATATAATTGTGTCATTGAGTTTATATCCTTCAATTGGCTCCTAAATCCGATTCTGACAACCAACAAAAAAATGGTCGAAGAACGATATCTCACTAAATACATTGATCTATCCATATCCATCAACATCACTCCTCTGTTGGTCCATCTAGATTTTGGGTCTATAATCTCAAATCCTTCCACCATTAATCAAAGGTAGAACGCTCATCTATTGACTTACTATGAAGAATGATGAATGAAGAATGAATGGGAAAAGGGGGGAAGAAAATTCAGATAAAAGAAACCCAAGTAACAAACTTCAGCAATCATTTTTGATGCCCTTGATCCATCCCTATTAGAATGATCAATAAGATAAATCAATCAGTAATCCAAATCATCCACAATTAAATCCTAAAATAAAACCATCCTGTTATAACGATTGAACCACATATCAATATGTGTGTGTGTTGGTCCATTTTTCCCATTGATTCTAATAATGGGAAAGAAGGAATAGAAGTCACAATGACCCACCATAGGGTTGGGTCAATCTATGAAGTGTTTTGATCACCACTTCATATTAGTTTTGAGATTCATCAAGAAAGGCTCTCATTAATATTTGATTTAACTTCTATCATCATTTGGCATAGAGAGAATTCTATAGGTTCTCTCCAGAGCCTCTAGGAAGTTATTGAGTTATGATCCTAACCTAAGATCCCTATATGAAAGTATAAATAAAAGATACGTCAATGTTTCTCTACAAAACATTAAAATACTAAAATAAATTCTTAATTTATTTTATCCATTAAAATGTCAAAAATGTAACTTTCATATTGGACCCGCAACAGAAGGTGTTAGGACCCACATAGGGTAGTGTTACTACTATGAACACAATAGTGCCCCTGAATTTTTTATTCAGAAACCCATTAAGAATCTATACAAATATTTCTGGAAAACTTCTTGCACGTTCTATTTAATATATTTAATATATTTGAATCATTTATTCAGGCACACGGGGCTGCATAATTGCATGCCGTCTCAATACCTGTTTCTAAATGAATTATATGTAATATGTAAAAATAATACATGAAAAAATAAAATAAATTAAGTTCTCCTTACCTTGTGAATTTATGTCCCCAAAAATATAAATACAATGGCAGTAAAAAAGGATGAGGGTACTACGCAAGAATCTGAGCCCCCGCCCCCATGATCTCTCCTACAATTCCCATTCTGCCACTGGACATGAAATAAATGAATCACTTTCCAATGAATGATCATATCCAACTGATCTTTGATCTCCAATGAGTACTTAGAAAAATATTATTCATTGTCAATGTCCATCTCTCACCAATTGATGATGTGTGATGGGTCATGCACGTACCTCCTCAGTTGCGACATTTGGAATAAATAATGTACTTTTTCCATCATTAGTGGTGTATCTAAGTGATACTACACCTATCCAACTCTACATAGTATCTGAAAATGGACGATAAATGTTAGAGATAACTTTTCACCCTGACTAAATCTCAGTAACCCTAATCAAGGTGAGACCTGAAAAAAGACATAATCTTCTTCATCAAACCCCAAAGGTCCCCTAAATCTCTCATCAGATGATTTCTGATGGTTTTGTGCAGTATTCATCCACTCCTTATTGATTTTTACCTTCTCATAAATAGATCGAACCAATTATGGGCCCATGAGTGCTTAATCTCATTGGTCAGTTCAGTAGAGTGGTGACCTGCCGGTTCGCCCATACAAAGCCTCAAACTATGCCATAATAATGGTGGAGTTGTAATTTTTTTTGTACACAAACTCAACTAGTGGTATGTGGTCCTCCCAAATGTTTTTGAAGTCCAATATGCAAGCCTGTAGCATGTCCTACAGGACCTCTATGGTCCTCTCCATCCGTCAATCCGTTTGGGGATTAAATGAAATGATTAAGTGTAACTGAGTACCAAATGCCTCATGTAATTCCTTCCACAACTAGTATGTGAAAAGAGAATCATGATAAAAAAATATCATCACTAGGGCACCAAGGAACCAAACTATATTTTGAATGTAGATACCTCCCATGATCCCTTATGAACTTTTCTTATATATAGGTAGGAAGTGGGCCGACTTGGTGAGTCTGTCAACAATCACCCATATGATATAATGTCCCCTATAAGAATGTGGTATACTTATCATGATGTCAATTGATATCCTATATAACATCTATTCCTAAAGCTCAAGGGGTTTAATCAAACTAGCTAAAACCTAGTGCTTAGATTTCACCAGTTGTCACATAACGCGTCGATAAACTAACACTTCCACTACCATCGTCATCCCTATCCACCAAAACTAATGTTAGTGGTCATGTTACATCTTCTCCAAACAAGTGTTTACCACCAAAGGGGTTTAATGAAACTCCCTCACAACCTCCTCTCTCAAGTCCACTAGTAAAACTATGCATCCTATGAAACTGATAATTTTCTCCCCACCTTGTGAATATCCATTAGGTGTATTCCCTGTGGAAATATGACCATGCAGGGTTTCACGATCGGTATCCCAAAGTTGTGCCTCCATTAATTTTTTAAGGGTTTATTGGTGACAAAAATCAGATAGAGGCAAGATTCTCCATCTCTATCTACGAATTATAATTGTAAAAAGGACAAATTCTCTGATGCCTCATTCAAAATCTATGAACTAGATCTCTTGTGGAGAGCATATGCCACCCTTTTCCCCTACCCAGAAGTATAAAAAATATCATAGTCATATTCCTAGAGGAACTCTAGACATCATCTTTTCCTCATGTTTAAATACTTCTAAGATAACATATACTTAACACTATTTTGGTTTATGTAGAAAATAAACTGCTTTCCCATCTTGTAGTGTGACAACATATTCAATGAAAATACTACCACTACATACTAAAGATCATGGGTCATGTAGTTTTTCTCATGTGGTATCAACTAGCCCAACCCATAGGCAATCAATGCATGCCTATAAGTCATAGGAAACACCTCATCTTATCTGAACAGGGCCAGAATACAAGACCACCAAAATAAAGAGTATGAAAACAATGAATTCCAACACGTAATAAATAGTATTAGGACTACAACTCTAAATCCTAAAAAACACCTCATCCTATATGAACTCACAATGATCTGTCCGGTCCAGGTTCTCTCTATAATCTTTCCAAAGGTCACTCATCATCACAATACATGACATGTGTAGGAAAATCTTGTTTAGAGGTGAGTATAAAAATAATCTGTAAGGAACCCCAAAATAAAAAAACAATACTCAAAGTAATGTTATTTTCATCCTCAACTAGTATATGTCAACAATATATATAACAAGAACATATACACATATACTCAGATTCCAACCTATAATCTATAAGTATGTCATAGATACCACATACTAACACCAGTGATTCTATATGAATATTCCACAAGAAAACTCATCTGGAAGTACACACTCCAGAGTTTGATAAAACTGATGACGTCATCTAGAGAATTAATGTTAATTAGGAACCTTCATGAGTGAGATACACTTATCAATCTCAATATATATACAACACAATTTCTCTGGGTGTAATCACTCCACCTGTGCGGAAGATCATGATACATAGATGATGATCACGTTGAGGTCCATGAAGGGATACCAGAACTCCTCCAGATTCCCCATCTATGTACATGATCGATGTCTAGTAGGATTTGTCCTACTGATACCAAGATTCATGTTAGGTCACAATAATTGATATAGGATCCGTCTTAGGGGCTCTCGAAGGGGATTCCTGACTATATCTATTAAAATCCTACCGAAGGGACCATACTCATGGGAATATAAAATGATGCCAACTAACATTCAGTGGAAAGAGAATGGGGACAAACCATAATGAAACTTTTCTAAGATATGGTGGAAAAAAGATTCAAGACATGTATAAATTGGTACATGGTGTGTAGTATGATCACACACCATGAACCTTGACCTCATGTACTTCCCATGTTAAATTACCCATTTCATCAGAACATTTCTTGTAGAAGAGGTATACATGGGAAGTAAAAAAGGCTCACACACCATGTCCTACTATCTTGGGTCCACCCTTGTACTCTGGACATGTTCCAGTACATGGTGTCAACTCATTATCCCCTACCCATGTACTAGTACAGAGGGTAACCCATGTATCTAGTTTGGGTATGGTCGTGTGGCGGGCTATATGCCTTAAGCAAGACATGTACTCCACTATGCATCTATGTAACTTCTGAGATAAATTATTAACCTCTTGGAAGGTCAAACATGTCATGTGACAATGGTCAAATGATGTGTGGCCCTTTAATGCATTTGAATACCCTAACAACTTCATGGTGGGTCCCACACTATTTGTATAATGAAATATATTCCATGTTCATCGGGATTTTCCAGAACTACCATTCTTCCTCAACGCACCTCATCTGATCCTCTGGTGCTCGATCCATTGGTTTGGTCATCCCAAAACTGCATATACATGCCTTCCTAATCGTTATAGCACTGAATCAGTGAGTTTCAGACAATCAATCAGATCCAAAATCTAATTCTGAACAACGTCACAATGAATTCCCAAAGAATGATATCTCAGAAATTACATCGATCCAACCTTCTCCATAATTTCCACACCTATTCCAGTTTATCCTGATGTCAAATCTACAATCTAATATTATTTCCCCTCGAATCGTAGGTGCAATTGTGATTAGTTCATTTCCTGCGAATAATGAAGAACACATAAGAGAAAGGGGGAATAAAATTCACGTTGAACTATACCAAGGAACGAACCTCGACCATTGTTCATTGCAGCCTAGATCTTTCTCCATAAGAACAATCAACAATCTAAATAAAAAATAAAGAAAATCATCAATAATTAAATCCAAAAATCAACCAATCTCTCAATAATAATCGAATCATAGGTCAAATTGTTCATGGGTTGTTTCATGTTTGTCATTGATTTTAAAATAGAAAAGAAGGAATTGAAATAAAAAATTACCTACCACAAGGATGGATCATTCACTGAAGAAGTTTGATCATCCTATCATCACTATTGGAGATATCATTCAATAATGGAACCCATCAATATTTTATCCAAATATTGTCATCATTTTTCATCAAGAGAATTCTACATGTTCTCTCCAGTGACTTAAGGATGATCCAGAGTTATTATACTAACCACGAAGTCTTAATTAAAAGGATAATTAAACCAAAAATCATTTTATATATAATAAATTATAAAAAAAATATAAAGAAATATTTTATTTTACCCTTTAAAATGTCAAAAAGTTAACTTTTTCATCTTTACGCTCGCATATCGTTGGGTAGGGTTACAAACTAAAATTTATAACCTACTTACTACTTGAAATAGTGGAAATATAGGGTCGTACCACAGGGAGGACTAATGTTGTGTTTGGCGATCTAAAAACAATAAACTGAACAAAAACACAAAAAAAAACTAATAGAAACATTTGGTGACGATGAACTGGAGTTAATGAAAATTAGTGTGTGAGATAGTGAAGGTAACTGACGAGTGCAATAGGGCAGACAAAGCAACATGAGTAAATGAGTTGAAAATAACCAATATATGAGTAGGGGAAGTCCACTGGCCGATTTCAATATTTCTTACCCTCTTTCATGCCCCAATGTTTAAGAATTATTGATCTGACTAAAAGTAATTGGCCAAATTTTTCATCTGAGTAGTTTGTGATGAAATAACTCTTATAGTCCTTCTACTGTAAAAGTCATTCCATCCAATGGTGATAAAAGTCATATGTCACTGGGCTCAACTTCTCAGTTAAGTTCAATGTGTCTCTCTCATTCGAGCATAACTCACTTGTTAGTGAGTTCCTCAAATATAAACAATTTTCATTGCGATTCAAACAATATCAATTTTCACTCAATCTTTTGGTTTTGAAAATAAATCTGTTCTGCAAAGAGTGAGATATACATTTTGGAAAATAAGTCAGTACATGAATCAGGATTAATGAATCTAATCATCTAGCTTATCACCCTCCCCCAAGGGAGTTTTTCCGAACCTAATAGTTAGTTTTAATGAAACAATAGAATTAAAACCAATGAAATTCATAGTGAAATAATTTGTAGAGAAATAGAGCACAAGGAAAATAAAATCGTTCGTCTCCCTTCTTGGTCTCCTGAAAGTTCTAATCCTGACTACACAGTGGTGGCTATGACGTTAGAACCCACTCGATGTCCCACCCTAGGAATTGAGGTCTGAAATGCTCTAATCTTCTACTCTCGGTACTCTAATATGCTAGCCTCTTTGATATTGTATGTTTCTCATTCTTTGCTCCACCAGTCTGGATGGATGCCTCCTCCCCTCCTTTGTCGTGTCCTGCCCTTCGGGTCCCTCACTGATCTAATTCATGTACTGAATTCTAATGAATAGTAGAAGTCTCTAGAATCTCACCTGATGTGTTACCTGGACTCCATGTAGAACATTCATCGTGCTGATTCCTCTCACCTTGTCACTGGAGTAGTGGCTCCTAACTGAACGAAAGTGTGCACACGTGACGAGCCACAACCCTCCCTCTGCAAAACAATGCATTTGATTCCAATACTAAAGAAACAAAACTATATTTATATATACTATATATTTATATCACTTAAATAAAAATACTAATATCTAATATTATTATTAAAATAATAATGATTAAAAACATATATGATATATAATAAGTTAATATTATATATATAAGATTATATAATTTTATTTATAAACCTATTATTATTTTATATGATATATTTAACACATAATATAAAAATAATGAACACAATTATATATTATTAATTTGATACTAATTATATTTATTATATAGGTTAATATAAATATAATTTTCTATTGTATATATATGTTATTGAATGTTATAATATAATATTTAGATTATATAAATAGAATGAAAAAATAAATGTAAGAGAAGTGGGGGTGGTTCAATTCGTGTGGAGCAAGGTGGGTTCGGGTGCGGCTTGGCTACAATGAATGATTAAGAGGGTGGAACGATGGCTTCGAGGTTGGGGTAGTGCGTCGAGGTGGATGTGTGGGTCTCCTAGTGCGGGTTTGCAGCGTGAAGAGGAAAGGTGAGGAGAACCAGTGTGGCGAGGTCTGAAGGGTGGCCCAGATGGAAGAGTAAATAAGAGAGTTTGAACTAAGAGCGAGAAGGTTGGAGCTCAAGAGTTGGTGTTGTGCCTGGATCAGATAGAGGATTAAGAGCGGTGACTGTGTGGGGTTGTGAAGCAAAGATGAAAAATGAGGATGCAGTAAGGGGTTTCAATGTACTCAGTTAGGATTGGGAGTGGCGATGGTTCATAGATGAGGAAGCACAGGTTGGTATTTGAGGGATCAGATCTGGATTTTCTAGTTTTAACATATCTCGGTGGATCTATAGTTTGATTTGGGGGGTTCTTGGATCTTCAATTTTTTGTGGATTTTTGGATCAATCAGCTGTGTTGGTTCGATATTTTATGTATTTTTGTGTGTTAATTTTTTTTGTACTGGTGTTTGGGGCGAAGCGGTGAAGGATTTTTGTTTCCCATGACTGTGAGAGGCAAATCGACGGGGTTCAAGGAGGTTTGGATAGAAATGTAGGGGATGGAGAAGGTGAGACCAGCTCGCGGTGGCGAGTGGGAAAGATGTCGTGTGGATGGGGTTCGTGTGGTTCTGCGACCTCAGATCCGACAATTCAGGTTCTGGATTATTGTGAAAGCGTGAGGAACAGTGGCATCATGAAGAAAAATGTGAGATAGTAAATCTAAAATGGTGCATAGTGAGGTGAGAACTGGTGGAAAGGAAATGTTGGATGGGGGAAACAGTGAGACCAGTTCGCGAAATAGTGGCAATTGGAATACTGAAAATGGTGTATGGGAAGTGGTGAGTGATGTGGTGTGTGGGGGTGAAGGAAGCATCAATAGTGAAGCTCAAAGTGAGACTAGGAGTGAAATTGCGGCACCGTAACCATGAAGAAACCGCATCACAAAACAACACCTGCAAGTCAAACAAACCAAAAAAATCAAAACAAATAAAATAAATTAAAAATATAATAAAATGATGAAATAGATTTATAAATTATTTAATTAAATTAAATAGAATAAAATCTAAAACTAAAAAAAACAAATCTGGATAACAAAATTAATTATGATTTATTTAAAAGAATTGATTTATTTCGGTTTAATAAAATAATTTAATACAAATTAAAATAATATTGTTACTTTTTTAAATTACATAACAATTAATTAACCAATTAATAATGTAAAATAATGAATAATAAATATTAATTGAATAAAACTAAATTATTAAAACTAATTAAACTATTAATAGACTAAAAACTAAAATGAGTTATTTATTTAAAAATTAAGTAATAAATAATTAATTAATTTAATTAATGAATTAATAAACAAACTAGAATTAAAAATTTGTAAAAGTAAAATAATAAATATATAAAAGTCCGATTTGCAAGACTAATTTAATTTAAGAATTATTTAAAAAACAATAATGAATTCTAAAAACACATGATTTAAACTAAAATTGATTATTTCACATAGAAAATTCAAAAACACAATAATTATGAATTATTTAATAAAAAACATTTTAAAATATAAAATTAAATAAATACAAAAAGGATGTGGCAAAGAGCATAAAAAAATGCCACATCAAACTCCCCCACAATTAAAACATTGTTTGTCCTCAAACAAGTAAATGCCTTTGACATTAAAGCAGAAAGATGATTTGTGAGTTTCATCTCAAAAAAAGGCTTGATTAATAATTAATACCAATTGGATCAAAATCAATAGTGAGTCATGCTATCCAAGGGTGTTCACAAATAATGTCCTGCCTAGCTTCAAATACTCACTGGAATTCAATAGACTCACAAATTAATATACATTAAAGTATGTCAGGAGTCCTATATGTAATCACTAACCATCATACTTCACCTTCCAATTAAAGTTCTAATTCAAGGAGTATTGATAGGTTAGATGAAGTGGAATTTAAACCAAAACCCAGAGAACCTTCCATTCTCACCATCCCCTAGGATCCAAAAATAAAAGTCCATTAATTTTATCACTTTATCGATTCAACTCAAATGAATATTAACCAAGA
Source organism: Viscum album (assembly GCA_963277665.1). NCBI lineage: Eukaryota > Viridiplantae > Streptophyta > Magnoliopsida > Santalales > Viscaceae > Viscum > Viscum album. The sequence goes on from OY728139.1 coordinate 1,180,165,608, forward strand.
CAATTGATCCCTTATTTGTCTCGGTTCAAAATTCCCCTCACCTTAATGAGCTCATATTTGACCAGGTCACGTTATTTTAATTTTTCCCATCCATATTCCATGTGCATGGCACTATGCATAACACTTATTAAGATTGAAATTTGATTTATTTATTCACAGAAACGCACCAGATGAACCATGTCTCAGATACTCCATGTTTGATCCTATTTTCCCATTTTACTACATTTACAAAGGACTTAATTAATAATCATTCGAGTTGACTTCCTAACGTGATTGAACATTTTTATTTTTTACAAAAACTTCGACTCCCCTATGTTCATGTGAGAACTTCTAGTTACACTAAGTCAAGATCATCATCCCACAAAACCTATCATGTCACTCTCCTATCCTTATTTCCTAAACAGAAAGGATCATATTGACAGTGAACAATTCCACTTAGCAATCACTCATGCTTTGTAGTTTCTAACTAAATGCCACTCTCAAAATCCAATAAGCAGTTATCCACTAACATGACATAATTGATGTAACAGTGAACCTTCAATTGCCATAATGTGATGAAATAAATTGATTTAATTTTTTTGAACTAGTATTGAACCATTTTGGAAAACATTTGAACATATTTTTTTTAAAACAAACAAACAAACACAAACATCAGGTTCAACATGGTGGAATTTTAAATGACACTAGTATGACCCCTCTTTCCCACACATAAAACCCAAAATTGTCCTCAATGTGGAATTCTAAGGTAGAAGACAGTGTAAGATCAAAACAGATATACATTTCAGCTTAAATAGGATATGGGAGGTTAGCAATAAGGTTCAAAAATTGTCTTTGACCCACAAAGAGTGAAGGAAAATGAAAACAAAAATAGATAAAAACAGAAGAACCCAAACCCACCAACCATCACCAGAAACCAAGTACAGTTATATTCCTAAACTGTTAATGATTTGAATCATTGTGAGTAGTCAAAATAATTTACCCATAACATTTAATTAGAATCATGATGAACAATGATGTGTAGAAGCATCAGCATAATGAAATTGAAAGTAGTGGGTGCAAGAAGGTTTCACAAATCAGTTGAAAATAATTTTTCAATTCTCTAGTTACTAGCAGATAAACACCCTTGGAATAAAAAAAAGTCTAAGAGTTTCAATAATCAATGGGAAGACCCCATGCTTTGTTCACAATGAAGATTAAGAATGTAATTAAAAGTAAAAAAGGGAAGAAAAAAACTTCCCTAAATTATTGGACCTTTAACACTAAATTCCATCAACAGATTCGCTTCAGCAGCACTGGGTTGTTACTCATATTCATTAACCTACATTTTAAAATAAGTAAAATAAGATTTCATTGTTTTATGTTCAAGATAAGTAACCCAAGAGAGATAAATGTTATCCATATGATGTAGTGTATTGCTACCTTGGGGTTTCTTGGCAATGTTTTTTGTAGAAACATATCTTTCTCTAAAACAACAACAGATCATGAAGCCCCATCAAGCAGTTGGGAAATTGAATTGGAGAAAAAACAGTAGGGATTACTTTATATAAAAAAATAAAAGGAAAAAATATAAGTAGCCATGGGTTAGTTTCCATACAACACTTAGTTTATATTCCTCAGTTAGACTTGAAATAGCCCATTCTTCAAACAGAGATATGGCAGCCAAGCCCTTTGGCTTCCCTTCAAAGTAGTGTTTTATTATTTGACCATTCACTAAGAAAAGTCGATTTTCTTCTCCAACAAGTTAAAAAACTCCATTAACCATGACTGTAATAATGTTAAAGGGTCATGTCCACTTGGACTTCAAATTTCCTAGAAACAGCTTCAATCTAGAATTGAAATGCAAGACCCTCTCACCAACCTTGAAATTATTATTTGTAATGACTGAGTGATGAAACTCCTTTGTTATTTATTTTATATTTCAGCATTCTCATATGGCTCTCTTCAAATATCCTCGAGCTCACTCAGCTTAAAAAGTCTCCTCTCACTAGCAGACTTATCGATGTTAAGTTCCCTCACTTCCCAATAAGATCTTTGTTGTAACTCAACAGGTAGATGAAATGTTTTCCATAAGAGTATCCTATACAGTGATATCCCTAAAAAAGTATTATAAGTAGTTCTATAGGCCTAAAGGGCCTCATCCAACTTCTATAACCAATCCTTTCTAGAGCTAGACAGTGTTTTCTTTAAAATCTATTTGAGCTCTCTATTTAAACATCAGCTTTCCCACTAGACTGTGGGTGGAAAGTGGTTCCTTTAATATGTGAGCTCCCATACTTATCCATCAAACCTTTGAACTTATAATTCTGTAAATGAGTCCCATTATCAATGATAAATGCTCGATGCATACCAAATCTTGAAAAATGTTTCTCTTGATGATTTTCACTACACTAGCAGTTGTATTATCGGGAAGAGCTAATACCACAACCCACATGGACACGTAGTCCACAACAACCAAAATTTACTCCTTCCCATAAGAATATGGGAAAGATACCATGAAGTCTAAGCCCCACACATGAAATATTTCAACCTCCAAAATACCATTTGGGATAGTTCCTTTGTTTTTCCAACATTTCCTAACATTTGACATTTCTTACAGCCAATAACCTGACTCCTAGCATCTTTAAACAGTGTTGGCCAGTAGAAACCAGCATGTAAGACCTTTTGAGAAGTCCTTTATCCACCATGGTGGCCAACCCAAGGTGAAGAATGAAAACTCTCAAGTATGGGAAAAATATCATCCTCAACCACACATCTTCTCAAAATCTCATCAGCACATTTCTTAAATAGAAGAGGTTCATCCCAAATATAATATTTTAGTTTAGATATACCCTCTTCCATTGGTTGTGTGAGAGATCCTTAGGAACGATTCCAGCAACCAGAAAGTTGGCATATTCTATAAACCAAGCAGACGGTGGCACAGAAGTAGCAAACAATTGTTCATCAAGTAGAGAAGTGTTGATCTATTTTTGTTCCTTACATTGGGTATTTGGAAATCAGGAAAATTGATCTTCAACTATATTCTCAGCCCCTTTCTTGTCCTTAATCTCTAAATCAAACTCCTGCGAGGTCCACCTCATGAGTCTAGGCTTTGAGTCTTTTTTTCCAGCAAATACATTAGGAGAGCATGATCTGTTAAAATTATTATCCTTGATCCTATCAAGTACAGCCTAAACTATTCCAAAGAAAACATCACAGCATCCAACTCCTTTTCAGTGGTGGAATAATTCTTCTGGGAATCATCTAGCTACTTGCTTTCACACTAAATAACATGTAGTTTCCTATCCTTCCTCTGTCCTAACATAGCTCTTACTTCAATGTCACTAGAATCACAGATCACCTCAAAGGGAAGCTTACAGTCAAGAGTAGTTATTACATATAAATTAGTCAACTTCTTCTTGAGGAGATTAAAGGACCCTAGACATGTCTCATCAAAGGAAAAGGGTGTTTCCTTAACCAAAAGGGAGCATAGGGGTCTAGAAATATTAGAAAATTTTTTAATGAACCTTCTACATAACCTAGCATGACCCAAGAAACTTTTGATTCCTTGGATATTTTCAGGTGGGGGAAGCTTTTTTATGACCTCAACCTATGAATTATCAACCTCTATCCTCTTCTTAGAAACATTGTGTCCCAAAAATATTCCTTCAGTAGCCATGAATTGGAACTTTTCCTAGTTTAATACTAAGTTAGTCTCTTGTAACCTTTATAACACTCGTTCTAGATTTTTTAGATAGCTCTCAATGTTATTTCCAACAATAGAAAAACCATCCTTGAACACTTTAATTATCCTTTCAATAATGTATGAAAAAAATTCCATCATGCACCTCTGAAAAGTGGCACGAGCACCAAAAAAGAGAAAGGGAATCCGACGGTAGATAAATGTCCCAAATAGACAGGTAAAGGTAGTTTTCTTGTGGTCCTCTAGTGCAATTGAAATCTGGTTGTAACCAGAATAACCATCAAGAATGTAAAATAATTCATTTCTGGCCAATCTCACTAACATTTGATCAAAAAATACCATGGGAAAGTGATCCTTTATTTTCGGAGCATTCAATTTTTGGTAGTCTTATAAACCCACCATATATTCACTTCTCTTGTCTGGATTTCCTCATTCCATTCAGTAGTATCCACTATCACTCTACACTTTTTGGGTACCACCTGGACAGAACCAACCTAGGGGCTATAAGAAATTGGAAAAATTATTCCAGCATCAAGCAACATAATCACTTTTTCTCTCACAACTTCTTTCATGTTCGGGTTGATTCTTCTTTGGAAATCTACTCTAGACATACATGTAGGTTCCATGGGAATTTTATGCATACGGAAATCTAGACTTATTACAATGATATCAGCAATCGACCATCCTATGAATAAATTGTATTTCCTCAAAACAGTAAGCATATTTTTCTCTTTACTCACCTCTTGGTTAGATGAAATGATCACATAGAGGTTGGAACTATCTTCTAAAAAGGAATATTTGAGATGGGCAGGGAGGGGTTTGAGCTTAAGGGTTGGTGGTGTTTCGAATGAGGGAGGAAACTTAGGCCAAGGTTTCCCAAGGTCTTCATGCTGCCTTTTGAAGAAGGAATTAGAGAAGGATTTTTCCTCATCACTAGTGCTTCCAAAAAATATCACCTCAAACTTATACTCCTCTGTTGGGATAATAATATGCTCCAAAACAAACTCATCTAGGTTCTCCAAGAATTCTCCCTCGTACTCATCAACAAATTCTCTCTCCTTACATGAGCTAATCTCCATGCAAGTAGCAACAGGGATCTAGGGAGCTATCATTCTCCGAAAATCATCGTCCTCCTTATCATTACTACTCTCAGCATATAACATCTCATCTTTGGGGAAGTGTGGGTTGGTGGGTCTTTGGATTTTCATAAACACATTGAATTCTTCCTTTTGTTCACCCATATTGAAAATCGGTTTCCCCATGGACACATCTATCACAGCTCCCCATGTGGCCAGGAAGGGCCTATCGAGAATTATAGGAACCTCCTGGTCACACACCATATCAAGGATGAGGGATTAAGTATGGAAAAAGAGTTTTCCTACTCCCACTAACAGATCATCGACCCTACCAACTAGATAAGTAATGGACATATCCACAAGATGTAACACAACAGTGGTGGGTTATGGAAATTAAATTCTTAGGTGCTAAAAAAGTGATAAGTGAATTAGATTGATACTAGCAGCCAAATCACACAAACAATTAAACTTACAACCTCAATCCCCACAGGTTCATGGGATGACAAAGCTTTCTGGGTCTTGAAGCATAGAAGGTATCCTATTATGCAAGACTGTGCTACACTCCTCTGTTAAGATATAGGTCAAAAATTATTCCAATGGATTTTTGATTGAACAAATATTATTTAGTGATAAAGGGATTGAGAAAGGGATTGAAATTTAAAAATTCATCACAATTGGGGTATCCCAACATCTTCTTCTTCAAAATATTTCTTCCATTTATTGTCTTTGTTTTTAAGCCATTTTTGTACGATTTTTGAGTTGGAACAGCAGGAACTCGAGGGCTTCCATTGGTGCTATCCAGTTTTCCAGATTCAGGTTCCTTCAGATTTGAGTTTCCATCTTCATCTAGTTTTTCATTTTAAGAATTTTGGGGTTCCTTCCTAGGCTATTGGTGAGTTTGGAGACAACTTGTGGGGGTCACAGCCATGGAATTCTCCCTAATATTGGCATCAGTGATGTCGGGCAGCCTACCCTTTTATCTATTACTAGTATCCCTAGCCAACCACCCAATTTGAATGTTCAATTTCTTCATTATAGTATCCATTAGATCTTTATAATAATCATTGTTGGCCTTTTTTTCGTCAATACTACCTATCAACTGATGGAACATGTTTCTCACCTCATCTTTTGAGTTGGATGACTGAGCCATAGGTTGGGGTTGGGGTTCGAATTGATGCCTAAGAGGCTATTGTAATCTAGGAAGGGAAGTAGGTCAGAGGACTCCCTGCTCCCTCCATGACAGGTTCAGGTGGTTCCAATACCCCTAATTTTAGGTGTTAAAAAAAGGATCTTCCCTAGGATGCATCTGAGTTCCATATCCAGAAAAGTTGGAACTCTCAGGAGGCTGTAAAGGCATATCAAATATTGGACAAGATGTTTGAGAATGGCCATACATGCCATAGTGGTGGCACTGTTCCTTAATGGTTTTATGTTTATTATCATTAAAGAACCCATCATCTTGGGATTCATCTTGAGGAGCAGGGTTTGTTTCCTTTCTCACAATGGTTCTCCTCCTAGAGAATTTGTGCTAGGAATTTTGAGCTAAGGTATTAAAGATTTTTCTAAGCTCTACAGCAGTCCTATCATTGAAGTCTCTTCCAGAAGACTAATCCACCAAGGTTTGTTGGAAAGGAGTTAGACTATTATAGAAGGTGTCAATGAGGAATTGGGGTGTACATTGATAGTTTGGAAACTTCCTATGAAAACCTATAAAACTATCCCAGACTTCATGAAACAGTTATCCTTCATCCTGTAGGAATCTAGTAATTATGTCCCTAATTTCAGATGTCAACCTCCTAGGATATAACTTCATTGGGAAATAATTATAAACTTGATTCTAGGTTACAAATATTTCTTCTTATAACTGTTGAATCCATGTCCTAGAATTTCTAATGATGCAGAAAGGAAACACTCTCAGTTTATGCACATCTTCAGTGAGACCCCTATGTGGTAGCTATTGGACACTATAGTAGAAGGCTCTATGGAAGACAAGGGATTCTTCACTAGGAATTCCATTGAAGGTAGGTAGCTGACTAAGAATTGATTTTTTGATCTCATAATTCCTGGACCTAAGAGATATTATACTCCATGAAGGGTCACTATACATTGAAGGTATTTAGAACTATCTCAAATTGTGCCACTCAGCTATCTCATTCTCAGGTGGGTTCATTATTTCAGGTTGGTTAAAATTCTCAGAAAGTGGGTGGTTCAAGTTTTAATCTCTGGTATCTTCCATTTTGGCATTGGGTTTGTTCTTTCTCACATCCTTGAGGTTCTTATCAACTTCATAATTACCTGGTACTATGTATTTAAACTTAGACCCGGTTTTCATGCTGTAGGTTGACAATTTTTTATTTAAAATTTAAATTTTATTTTTGAAAATTTTCTTATGTGATTTATTTTATTATTATTTCTTTTATTATATGTGATTTTTATTTTTGGTTTTTTTATATTTCACCTAGCCTCCACAATAATGGTGCCAAAATTTTCATGCTCATGCGTCATTGGGCATGGGTGACAAACTAAATTTTATAACCTACTTAATACTTAGGATAGTGGAAAATATGGTCGAACCACAGGGAGGCCTAATGTTGTGTTTTGAGATCTAAAAATAATAAACTAAACCAAAACACACACAAAAACATACAAAAACAGTTGGTGACAGTGAATTGCAGTGAGTGAAAATTCATGTGTGGGACCATGAAGTTGAACTGGTGAGTGCAACAGGGTAGAAAAATCAACAGGAGGAAATGTGGTGAAATAAACCAATAGATGAGTAGGGGAAGTCCACTGGTCGATATCAATATTTTTTACCCTCGTTTATGCACTGACGATTTAGAAATATGGATCTGACAAAAAGTAACTAGCCAGATTTTTCATATAGTCAGTTTGTGATGAAATAAATCTTATAGTCCTTCGACTATAATAGACATTCCATCCAATGGTGGTAACAAGTTAGATTTCACTGGGCTCAACTTGTCATTTGAGTTCAGTGTGTCTCCCTTAATCGAGCATAACTCACTTGTCAGTGAGATCCCTAAATTTAAATAGCTTTCATTATGGTTCAAACAAGATTTGTTTTCACTCAACCTTGTTATTTTGAAAACAATCTGTCCCGTAAACATTGAGAGAGACAATCAAGAAAATAATGCAGCACATGCTTCAGGATTAACGAATCTTATAAGCTAGCTTATCCCCCCTCCCCCGAAAGAGTTTAGTGAGACATAATGGTTGGTTTTAATGAAGCAATAGAATAAGAACCAATTAAATTCTTATTGAATGATTTTCTAGTAAAAAAGAACAAGGAAAAGAAAATTGTTTGTCTCCATTATTGTTCTCCTAAAATTTCTAATCTCTGCTGCTCAATGGTGGCTTCGACGTTAGAACACACTTGATTTCCTACCCTGGGAATCGAGGCCTCAAATGCTCTAATCTACTTCTCTCGGTACTCCAATCTTCTTTCCTCTGTGATGTTGTATGTTCCTCTTGCTCTGCTCCACCAGCCTGGATGCATGCCTCCTCCCCTCCTTTGTTGTGTCCTGCCCTTCGGGTTCCTCAATGATCTCATGCACGTCATAAATGCAAATGACTAGTAAAAGTATCTGGAATATCACCTGAGGTGTTCCCTGGCCTCTCTGTGGAACTTTCATTATGCTGCTTCCTCCCGCCTGGTCACTAGAGTAGTTGCTTCTAACTGAATGAAATGGTGTGAGCACAGTGAGCCACAACCATCCTTCTGCAAAAAAAATGCACGTGAGTCCAATATTAAAGAAATGAATCTATCTTTATATATACTATATATTTATATCACTATAATAAATATACTAATATCTAATAATATTATTAAAATAATAACTATTAATAACATATATGATATATAATAACTTAATATTATATATATGAGCTTCAAAAAATTTATATTCATATACCTATTAATATTATTATTGTATACGATATATATAACCTATAATATAAAAATAATGTACACAATTGTATATTATTAATTTTATATTAATTGTATTTATTATATATATTAATATCAATATAATTGTCTACTTTATATATTTGTTATTGAATTTTATCATATAATATAATGATAATAAAAATAAAATTAAATTGAAAGAAGAGGGGGGGAAATTTGGGTGCAGCTAGGCTTCAGTGAAAGATAAAGAGGGTGGCGTGATGACTTCGAGGTAAGGGTAGTGCAGTGGGGTGGATGTGTGGGTCTCTTGGTGCGGGTTTGCGGCATGAAGAGGCATGGTGAAGAGAACCGGTGTGGTGAGGGACGAAGGGTGGCGCGGATGGAAAAGTGTGGTAGAGAGTTCGAATAGAGAGCAGGAAGGCAGGAGATCGAGCAATGACACTCTTCTTGGATCGGATAGGGGATTAGGAGTGGTGTTTGTGCATGCTTGTGGCGTGAAGTGGAATGGTAAGGAGGCATCAATGGGTTCGATGCACTCATGGAGGATTGGGAGAGACGATGGTTGATAGATGAGGAAGAACATGTTAGTATTTGAGAGTTTTGATCTGAATTTTCTAGTTTTAGCCGATCATGGTTGATCTATAGTTTATCTTAGGGGTTTTTTGATCTTCAATTTGTTGTGGATTTCTAGTTAAATCAGTTGTGTCTGTTCAATATTTTATGTATTATTGTGTGTTCATTTTTTTGTGTTGGTGTGCGGGGCGAAGTGGCGAAGGAGTTCTATTTCTTGTGATGTTGAGAGGGGAATCGACGGGGTTGAGGGTGGTTCGGCCATCAACCCAGGGGATGGCGGAGGTGAGACCGGCTCACGACAACGAGTGGTAAGGACGCCACACTGATGGGGTTCAGGTGGTTTCAAGGCCTCAGATCTGATGATTCAGGTTCTGGTTTGTTGTGAAAGCATGAGAAACAGTGGAATCACGAAGAAAAATGTGAGATAGTAAATCTGAAACAGTGCACAGTGATGTGAGAACTGGTGGAAAGGGAATGGTGGATGGGGAAAACAGTGAGACCGGTTCAAGAAATGGTGGCACCATGAATACTGAAAACGGTGGATGGGAATTAGTTAGTGTAGTAGTGTGAGGGGTTGAAGGAAGCACAATGAATGATGGTCACGGTGAGAGTGTGAGTGAAAGGGTGGAACCATGATTGAAACATTGGCACCGTAACCAGGAGGAAACTGTGTCACACAACAACACCAATATGTCAAACAAAACAAAGAAAATCAAAACAATGAAAATAAATTAAAACTATAATAAAACGGAGAAATAGATTCATAAATTAATTAATTAAATTAAATATACTGAAATTAAAAACTAAATAAAACAAATATAGATAATAAAATTAATTATTCTTTATTTAAAATAATTAATTTATTTTGGTTTAATAAATTAATTTAATTTTTTTTTAAAATACTATTACTTGCTTAAATTATTTAACTAATTTATTAACCAATTAATAATGTAAATTAATGAATAAGAAATTTTAATTGAATAAAACTAAATTGTTAAAACAAATAAAATTATTATAAGACTTTAAACTAAAATGAGTTATTTATTTACAATTTAAAGAATAAAGACTAAATTAATTTAATTAATGAATTAATAAAATAACTGAAATGAAATATTTGAAAAAATAAAAGAATAAATAAAAATCAAATTCACAGGACTAATTTAATTTAAGAATTATTTAAAAAAACAATAACGAATACTAAAAACACCTGATTTAAACTACAATTTATTATTTTACACAACAATTTAAAAAACAAAATAATTATCAATTATTTAATAAAAAACATCATTTTAAAATAAAAAATTAAATAAAAATACAGAAATTATGTGACAAAGAGAATGAAAACACTTCCACATTAGCATCTTACCCACACTAGTTGGTGTTAGGACATTCCTTGGGTAAAGTTTCTTCTCTGAAGGAAACAATAACCTCATATGTTTGATCCCAATACCCTTTTACAATCTATTCCAATCTTTCAAAAAAAATGTTCACACACACTATTTGATATATTTAATATATTTCAATCATTTATTTGTGGTACATCAGGCCATATAATCACATGTTGTTTCAATTCTTGCTCACAAATTATTTGATAAAAAATTTAAAAATAATACATCCAAAAAATCATGACATTTAAAAGTTATATTTTTTGTGATTACACAATGTATTTCTTTATGAACCTTACATTGGTTGGAGGGGTTGGCATTTATTAATCCATTGAGATTAAGAAATAAGCTCCATTAGAATAGAACTTATGTATAGAGTAAGGTCTTCCCCACATTGCCTCAAGGTTTAGAGGATTATTTCCAGGTATCATTTAAGTCTTAAGAACCAATAGTTATTCGCCTTGGTGTAATGAATGAAGGTGAAATTTCATGTTCAAAGATCATGATATTCAGTTCAAATAGATTTCCAAGTGATGCAATGTATTAAATATGGTTTCATCCAATCGCTCCATCTCATCTAGTCACTTCTATGACTGCACACTTGTTGATAACTGATCACACACAACAACATAGAGTGAATTCAATTGAACATTATTGGGCATGTCTAATTCTGTTCCATATACCAATGTTTAGAGATTTGACCATGATGCAGTATAGGTAGTAGTCATATAATCCCAGAAGGCATGAAAGAGTGTATAAGGCCCATAATTTTTATCATTATCAACCATTTTATTTAGTATTTTGTACAAGGTCATCTTGAAAGTCTCTAATTATCAATTTTTAGATTCATGATAGCACGATGAATGGTTGGGTTTGATATTTTATTAATTTTATAACATCCATACCTATACAAAATAGAAATTGGTGTCATTTTCCATCAATATGGTATGAGAGACACAAAATCTTGTAAATATATTAGATTTGAGAATGATAACAATGATTTTTTCCCAGACATCCTTGAGAGGTATTTCCTTAGACCATTTAAAGAGGAAATCAGTAGTAGTAAGGATGTAGATGAACTACTTGGCTGTTGCTGGAGAATAAAGTCCTAATACATCCATTCCCCATATAAAGAACTTCTAGGAGTTACTAGTTGTATGTTGAAACTCTGGGGATTGATTAATATATATAGCAAGAACTTGGCAGGGATAAAACTTTTCATGGAAATCTATATAATCATGAATCATTGAAATCCAAATGTATCCAGTCCTTCAAAATTGTACATAAATACTGTACCTAGAATGGTGAGAACCACATGCTCTTTCATGTACTTATTTCATGAGAAATTCATTATAATCCTCATTAATTCATCTAAGGATAATTCTGTTGATGCCTCATTTATAGAGGATCTTCTAGATATTTATGCCATAATAAAGAGAGAAATTAATTTCTCATCACAAGAATTTCTTGTTTCCAGCTCTATGAAGTGTAATTACTCTATCTCGGAGATATTTCATAATGGGTGTCATCCATCTTGTGGTAGGAAAAATTGTTCGGGAATTGGGACGATTTCATTGATTTCCTCTGTCCTTATCTGAACAAATGGTGAAAACACATGATGAAAATCAATGATAATGATTGTTTCATCCTAGTTCAGATCTTCAAGGGTTGTAGTTTCATTTTACAATGCATCAACTTGATCATTTTTTTATTGTGGTACATAAGATAATGTGGGGACAAAGGAAAAATATGCCATTTACCCTTGGACATAATCACACAATGTGATTAGATCCTATTTTTTGATGGTGTAATACCCATTAATCTATTTGATTACCAATTTAAAATCACCCTTCACATCCAGGTGGCTTAATGGTATTTGGAGTACCCATTCCAATACTACAATGAGATCTTGATATCCTACCTCATTTTTGGAACCACATTCTGATAACAGTAAAGAGTTTATAAGCACATCCTTTTCTATAGAGATAAGTAAAATTCTTAACCCAAAATTATTGAGTTTAGAATATTCAATTTTATTCCCCTTTGGACTTCTGTAAAAACCATAAAAATAATTCCCCCATGTTCAAGTCTATAACAGCCCAATCTTCCACGGTACGTTTCCCTTTGAATAATGCAATAGCTTGCATTGTACGCAACTTCGAGACTTTAACACACCACAGGCAATCAAAGTAGTCATTATAAATAGTAATACCCAATTTTTAAAATTTTATTCATTTAATTATTAAAATTGGAATTCATTTTTGGATTCAGAATATCAAAATTATCTTAGGGTGAATTTTTGATATTTTTCTAAGAACATTCAATTTTTGATGAATAGTGAAAAATACAAAATTTTAATTAAAAACAACTTTTCTGATCAAAATAATATATAGTGAAAAAATGACACTGTTGATTGGTTTCAAAGTATAATTAATATATATTTTTACCATTTAATCCAATTTTGGTCATTTTATGTAATTTCACATTTAAACTGGACATAAACAAGTGTCAATCTTTTTATAGTTATTATTTAATAAAAACACGCTTTTTGTTTTGACAGCGGGAATTAATTTTAAATTAATTTCTTCCACTTCTGTGTTTTGAATTCCAAAAAATTGATTCTATATTTGGAATTTGTATGTAAAAATTGTTTAAATATGTTTCTTTTATTTTTAGACATTATGAATAATTATTTCGCTAAATATTTTATTTACCGTTGCTAAAGGGTTATTCAGGTAAATAAGGGTAACAAAATAATATTATAATAATATTAAATTACCCCAACACGTGTCATAACCCTATTTTATAATTAAATTCCGACCATGGAAATCCTTGGGTCAATTTTAGGACCCCATGGAGCCACATTTTAGTGAAAATGACACTTTATATTAATTAAGTTAAAGTAAAGTCAAAAATGATATAAACAAACATATTTTAGTAAATTAATTCTTATATAGGGTTATATATATTATATTTTCAACTATAAATATTAATTGTAAAGATAAAAAGATTTACGATATCTTGATAACTTTTTTATAATTTTTAGACCTTAAATAATTTAATTTATTTATGAAACAATGATGATGCAGTAATTAACGTATTAATGAAAGATCGAGATAATTAATAATATAAATTCCCAAATAAATGTGATTTTAGAATTTCTATGAATTAAACTAATTTTATTGGTTTAAATGACATGTTAGTATTGATTTAAATAACTTTTTCTAAGTAATAATGCCGTTATGATCTTCAAAAAAATCATATTCCAAATAGTGTCAAAATGGACATAAAAGTGTTTTTAAAAAACAATTATATTATTAATTGATATTCTATTCCTAAAAATCTAAGGTTCGGCCTAGAGACTTATATAATTATATATGTATCATTAATGAACTAATTGGGGTTATCTTGGAAGTTTATAGTATGGTTATTAACAATATAATATAAAAATACGAAGAGACATTGTAAATGTGATACTAATTTACTAAGAGTTAAATATAAATTATAAGGTTAATTTAGTGACCCAAACCACTCTAAAACCTATTGGTTGAGAGTATTTCGACCCCTCTCAACCTTAGCCTAGAATTAAATTAATTTGGAGCCATTATAAACCAAATATGAATTTCTTATAAATTAATATTTCTAGTTTTTTCTAAGGTCCCCTCACCCCTCTTATAAAATGGCACTCCCCCTTCTCCCAATTTCACACCATCAATGCTTTTTGTCTTGGCCAAAACCTGCCCAAATACTCTCTAAACGTCCCTAAATTTATCCTAGAGGACTTATTTTGATCAGAAAGCCAACTTATGGAGCTCTTTTTATCAAATCCAAAGGAAGAACACGAAGAAGAGGTAATGTTTTCACCACCCTCTTTCAAGTTCATTTCTTCTTCCACTTCTCCTTTATTTGTTATTTCCATTATAAAATAATAACTCCAGTATCTTATATATACTGTGATTTTATTATAAATATGTTACAACCATATTCATTATTATATCCATCCTTTGTATGACATGTCACCATACGTGCGTACGTACGTCTTACCATCTCCACGTCGTGGTGTAATTGTTAGTCAAAACATAATTATTCGAATGGGTATGATAATGATGTGAAATTAATGTAAATAATAAATATAAAATGATTATGATTTTTATATATGATATAAAATCCCATTATATATTATTTTAATATCAATAGAATGATATTTTCACTCCTACGTACGTACAGAATACCGTCTCCATGAACGTGATGAGATTCATTCCCCATCGTATCCATTCAAGAATAATTTTAATTTGATGATTAAAAAAATGGTTAAGGACTTGATATAATTTTGTATATGAATAAGATACAACTTATCCATAACAAACACAACCTACATAACAAATCATATAATGGAAAACAAATCGGTTAACACCCGAAACAACGATAATACTAAGATATTATTAACAAAGCAATGTTCAAAGATCATATATGATATAATATTAATATATTTGATTATTTAATAATTTAAAAAAAATTATTTCACCATTATATAGGATTTTAACCTACCCTTGACCAAGGAAAAGTACAAATTAAGGGTTAATTTCACAATCTCTTCATTATCTGAGGTTGTTTATATGTAATTATCTACCGGTACCTCTTTATCATCCACATCCATATTTCATAAAAATATCATTCAAAACATGTTTACTATTTACTAGACAATGGGTTAAAGTCATTTATACCCTTATTTGACCTTTTGCGTTTTTGAATGGAATCTTTCTCTTGTTTTCCAAACAAGTTACTTTTTGACCTTTTCATCAAATTATAGTAAGAATGTTTGTTTTTAAATTATACGGTTGGTGCGGCAATTTTCTGCCATTATAATATACTCAAAGATTCCCTTACAAGCTTATTTTAATATTTTCAAAGTAAGTGTTTTATTTTATAATTATGTGACTCTTAAATGATTACAAAAAAGGGATATTCATCTCAAATAGTATTTATTTCATCTATGTCAACGTCATTTTAAATGTTTTAAAGATTTATTCTTCTAAACCATTCTCATTAATGTACTTGTTTTCAAAATGGTTTTAAGGATTTATTTAAATGTACATGAATGGTTTAAAATTTTATTTACTTTAAAAAGTATCAAGGTGGTATGGGGCACTTTGATTCAAAAACGTCTTTAATTGTATTCCTTTCTAAATTGTGTGACTTTTAAATGTTTTCATGAAAAGTGATATTTCAATCAAAGAGTTTTACAAATAATTTTCATCTATGTCAAATCCTTTTATGGATTTTATGTTTATTTATTATGATAAAAAACATCCATATTGTATTCAAGGTTTTTTGATATGTTTGACTGTGGATGTGTTATTTTTATACCATTCGTGGTTTATGGATAACGTATTGACATTTCATATGCTAGTTTTAATATGAATGTTTATGTTATGTTTAAACCTTTTCATATGAGGAATGCATTGGACTTAGTAAGTAATGGGTGGAGCCCACTATAGCTCCTCGATGGATTTGTCAGTCTCATGAAACAAACTAGTTTCTTGGAACAAGACCTTGAGAAAATCTAATTTGTAGTCTTGGAACAAGGCCTTGACTATGTGGTTATGATATTCTAGCATTATGCAGTCCCTTATTATGAGAGTGGTTATTGATATTACATGTGATTATTCGATTAGTAGAATATCCATGTGAAAAGTTAAATGTAATTATTTCATTTTATCTTTTCCATATTATGCTGAAGTTCAAGTTTAAAATGATTTTATTTTAGTTATACATTTCCTTAAATGTTTATGTTTTTTTATTAATGTTTCCACTATATTGTTATCCTTACTGAGCATCAGAGCTCACCCCATTCAATGTTTTATTTTTCCTAGGATGTGAAGAAGTATTTTATTATTGGCCTGTAGGGATAGTATGGGGGGGATATGAATAAAATTTGTTCTTTTAGTTTTTCAATTTATGATGTAATGTAAAACTTATGAATATATCTAGTGTTTCCAAGGATACTAAACTGATCGGTCATTCAAGATTTGATCCCTTGTGATCATTCCAATATCATGTAATAATGCACCAACTCTGGGTAACTGGGGTTGGGGAGTTACAAAGTCACATTCTAAAAAGATAATATTTATTCATTACATAACATAGTATTAAATGATGTTTCTTAATCAGATGGGTGTTTATCATGGAAATAATAAAAGTCTTGTTATTTCAATGCATTTTGATGAACAAACATTTTATCAAACTAGAATAGAATAACTACCCACTGTGCTATAAATCTTTTCAAAATAGGATTAATTAGAATAAATTTTAGTGGGTTATTATGAGAGACCCAGTGGACTTCATGATGTTTTAGGTTGTGAATCAACTTTTGAACAGCTGTGATTAATACTAGAAAACTTTTCTCAATATCTAAATATTTATTCTCTTCCTAGTGAATGGTTTGACTGAGACATTAATGGCTCTTTTCATTCCTACCATAATTATTTTTCACAGGGAAGGAACCTGGTGATTTCTCCAAGGTTGTATCATAATGAATGATAAGTATTCCTATCATAGGTGGCATTATTACCAGTGGACTCAAGAGGTATTTACATTGGGTATCAAATTACTCTTGATATTAATTGGTCCATTTATATGTGGCCCATTTCTTCATCAATTTTGTAAAAGGAAAACAATTTCCTTCTAGATTAGATATGGAGTATTGGGTGTTGGACAAGTGTCCTTGAATTACTCTCAAATCATTCATGTTTTGAGGAGGTGACATGGGATGTATAACTTTAGTCTCCTCGTTATCAATTTCAATGTCATGATGGAGTACAACCAAACTAAGATATTTTCATGAGGTTACTCAGAAAGAACATTTCAAGGGGTTCATCTTCAGATAATTTTATCAAATATTTAAGAATATATACCCCATGTTAGTCAAGTGATTCAAAAAGATTATGGATTTTAAGGACAAATCATTAACATAGCATTCAATAAATTTTCCATTGAAGGGTCAGAAGATGTGGTGCATTGCATGTTGATATGTCGCACCAGCATTCTTAAAGACAAATGTAATTACCCGATTTCAAAATAAACCTTGAGGGGATTTGGTATCTAGTTGTTACATCAATTAGGAGTATTGTGATTGGAATCAGGGAGTCTTATTTGGGAAAATGACTATTGAGATATCTAAAAAAAATAAAAACTATGAATTTAAATTCATAGTTTTTTACCTATAAAATATTGTAAAATCAATTCGGATATTTCAACTCTCAGATGAAATCAGATTTAATAATCTTGTCAACTTCAGCCTCAATTTTAGAGGCATTATTTAGGTGCGATGTTCTTGCATTCTACTTTTATCCATGATGCCCTTCAAGGTCATGTCCTATTATTTCAATGTAAATATAGAAAAAACATCTTGGGGTGTAGAGACCCGAAGCTTGACGTACATGGACATTACATTACTTTTGCAGAATACTTAGTACATAACAAAAACACACAAAAAAGGATCGTAATAGTTTAGTGTCTTTGGAAACTCAGAATATAATCTTCCTATTGTGGTGAAAGATCTTCAACATCTCCCATAATGAGCTTCCTCTTTTTTTTTACCTAAAACCATTCTTTATATCCTGGAGAAAAGAGAACATAAAAGGGTGAGCTCAAATGCTCAGTAATGGTAAACAAAAGAAATATCAATCACAACATTTTTATAATAACATAACATTTTGGAAATCATAACCTGAAAAAGAGAACATAATTTCATAACATGGGATAAATCATAGTAGTGAAATGAAATCCCAATAATCATAACTTAAAACATGAAACTTTGTGGCATACACACATAATCATAGAGAATCATTTCTTTTTAGTCAAGACTCATTGCCAAGACTATCTTAGTGGACAAAGTCCATTTCTGAACCGAGTCTCCCTCGTTTCAGTCCAGTTTCACTAAACTAGTATAACCTACCGTTCTATCCATGTCTATCTAATGAGATATAAAATCTTTTCCCAATGCATTGGACGGAGATATAGGTCCCACCCATCTCATAATGATACCATTCTTATGTGTGCCACCAAATCTTAAATCATACATCATTGCATAACCCATGTAACAAAAATGGGAATCTTAAACATCGTGACATCATCATAAAATTCATATAAGATAAAGGAATTAATAAAAATAATTCCATCACAACATAATCAAATCAATGTAATAATATGGATATAAACAGAACCATGTATTATCTTAGATGGAAAATAATTTTGATAAAACACTTGAACTCCATTCTTGAGGAAAAGATCATTTCTACTTCAAAAACATTTTTCCATTCTTAACATGTCAAACAATTTTAAACTAAAAGAAGTTGATTAAAAATAAACTTGAAAACTTGTAAAGTAAGATTCTTGGTAATAATGTTTTAAAATCCATTCATGCCATAAAAGTTAAAAAAACATGCTTCTCGTACTTTTGTCTGAAAAGTCAAAAAGTACCTCGTATGAAAAAGGACAAAAGATTCCTTTCATATCTTTTACTAAAAACTCACCAAAAGGTAAAATAAGATTTAGACAATTGTAGGTGAATGGAAATAATATTAAATATTGTGTAAACATGGATGTGGATGATGAAATACACCCTAGTAAATGCCAAAGTATAAACAATCTCGGATAAAAATGAGATTGTGATATTTACCTTACCTTTGGTCCGATATGGTTTGTACATGTCCGAACCTCCTGTATAATGATTTAAGTAATGTTATTTACTTATTAAAGAATCATACTTATTTTTATGATATCATATATGGTCATATTCTTATCTTATTATTAGTAATATTTCACTACTACTTGTTATTCGGGTGTTTATTACTTTTTGTTCTTATGCGTGTTTTTTCGAATAAATTCTTATTCTTCTCTTTAGGTTATAGATACCTCATTTCCAGAATGTTATTATTGTAATATATATCATATTCATTCATTCAATTCATTTATATAATCATTATGAAATGAAGATCATGTAGAACAAGTCGCATCACATCGTGGAGACGGTATTCCGTACATATGCACGAGTGATGATATCGTTCCTATAATCGTGGAATTGTATTGGAGTGTATGTATACTATTTCAAAATCAATATCACTTTATAATAGTCATATATAGTTATTATTTATACCATTATACCTATCCAAGTAAGGTGGTGGTGGAAAATAGATTACACCACGGCGTGGAGACGGTATTCCGTACGTACGCACGCGCGGTGATTTATTTTTCCGTAGGATGGATAAATGGTGAAATAGGGTTGTTTCATACTTATAATAACATATCAGTATATTAGTGATACTTATGTTATTACTTCATAATGAAACAACTAAATAAGAAGAAGTGGAAAAAGAAATAAAGGTGAAAGAATCGGTAACAGAAATTACCTCTTCTTTGAAGTGCTTCTTTGAGACCTCCTTTTAAGGCACTAAAATAGGTCTTTGAAGAATAAAATAACCTCTAGGATGTTTCTAGGGAAGTGGAGAGAAGATATTGGTAGGGTTTGGCCGAGCCTGAAGGCTGAAAGTGTTGTGAGGAAGAGGGGGAGGAGATGCCCTTTTATAAGGGAGGAGAGGGGAACCTTTGGAATAACTAAAAATATTTTTTTATTATAAAGTCGAATTCGGTTTTCAATATCTCCAATTTGATATATCTCAAATATAAGGTGGGTAGGGGTCGCAATAATCTCATCCAATAGAATTTAGACAAGTTTATGTATCAATTTTAACCATATCATCTAGATTTAACTTGAAGTTAGATAATTTAACTTTCACCGTGTCTTCTTGTTTTCTTACACTATAAGGTTAATAAACATACTATATCAAGGCAAAAGAACCCCAAGTTGTTTATTATTAATATATATAACCTTATATAAGTCATTTGGCCGAAAATTAAATTTTTAAAAATAAAATAACAATTAATAATATAATATTTGTTTTAAAAAATATTTTATGTCAATTTTGACACTATTTAGTAATTGATTTTTGTGAAAATCATAACAGAATGATTAGCTCTAACCAAGTTAATTAATCCATAATAACATGTCATATTAACCTAGAAAATTAGTGTTATTCATAAAAAGTCTCAAATTTCATTTATTTGGGTATTTATAACATCAATTATGTCAATATATCATTAATAAGATAATTACTGCATCATCGTTGTGTCATAAATAAATAGAATTATTTAATGTCTAAAAATTACAAATAAAATACCATTATGTAGGAAATAGTTTTATCTTTCTAATTAATATTTATAGTAGAATTTATCTTATGTATAACACCATATTAAAAATGATTTACTTATTAAACATTGATTTTAACTATTTTAACTCTTCTTAAAATAAAATAATAATAAATGTCCTAATCTAATCCAAGTGGGCCTAAATGGTCATATTTTATTACTAAGGTTGTTTTAGGTCGAATTAAAGTTGTCC
Source organism: Viscum album (assembly GCA_963277665.1). Classification (NCBI taxonomy): domain Eukaryota; kingdom Viridiplantae; phylum Streptophyta; class Magnoliopsida; order Santalales; family Viscaceae; genus Viscum; species Viscum album. The sequence continues at coordinate 1,180,186,702 of OY728139.1, forward strand.
AATAGAATTATCACATGTGTTAGGGTAATAGTAATATCATTTTTACCCTTAATTACCCTATTTAGTTTTAACCGTGGTAAAAAAAAGTAAATAGTTACTATTCACCAAAAATTATTTTCATCTCATTGAACCACATTTTACTTACTGACATCAACCTTGTCTCTCGGATTTTTGAAATTACACTCACAGAAGCGGTAAAATTATGTTTTATGAAAAATTTATTTTTTTAACTACCACTTAGTGGTTTCACTATTAATCAAAAAATGAATGTTTCTAGAAAAATTCCAAAAATTAGGCCTAAGCTATATTTGATATTATGAATTCAAAAATTATGTCTATTTTACCAAATTCATAACATATCAGTTACATTAATTAATTTAAAAATCAATTCCCGTCGTCAAATAAAATAGTGTGTTCTTAAGAGATAATAACTATCAAAAGATTGACAGTTGTTTATGTCTGGTTTAAATGGGAAATTACATCTGATAACCAACATTGTATTAAATTGTAAAAATATATTCTAAATATACTTTAAAACCAATCAAATAAATTATTTATCACTATTAATTATTTCTATTAAAAAGGTTGTTTTTAATTAAAATTTAGTAATTTTCACTATTCATCAGAAAATGAATGTTATCCAAAAAGTACCAAAATTTCCCTCTAATCTATCTTCAATATTCCAAATCCAGAAATGAAGTCTATTTTGAAAAATAAAATTTACAAAATTTCAAAAAGTGGATATTACTATTCATAACGACTAGTTTTAATAATATTTTAATAGCATATCGTTGTTTAGTGAAAATCGGTATTGAGTACTACACACGCTATCGAGGAAGGTCGTGATTGCGTGTAATGAATGGAAAGTCAAGAATACGTGTTGTGCAAGCTCCTTTTGGTGTGGCGTAAAAAACAATACATTAATGAAATTAAAAATAATATTTCCCATAAAATCTCAGGCTATTACATTCTACCCCCCTTAAAATGAATTTCTCCCTCGAAATTCATTGGGGTTATAAATGGTTTACTAATCGAAAGTTTCTTTAATAGAAATCCACATCGTAAAAAGGAATACCAAAACCATTCTTTAAAAAACAAAAGTATGAAATGTAAAGGTTACCCAAATAAACTAATCACTAGGTTTCCACATAGGTGAAAATATGGATATGGAAGACAAATCTAACCATCATGTTCTGATGGAGAGTGGTAGAGATCATGGCTATGGAAAATCCAGAAATCACAAAGCCATAAATTTGTGACGATCTATGGTACCATATAATTCATCATATATAAGACCACTAGGACAACATTTTTGGTTTTCAATATCATTTCCTTAAAGTTGATGAAATTGGAATTAGAAGAAATACTTTTGTGATTTTGGTACTATGTCACCGTTGGTCATTCTTTGGAAAATTTCCACTTCATCTCTTAAAGACATGAAGTTGGATTTGTCATTCGTGAAGTGTTAGAAGATCATGTGATAGAATGATTGGTCATTCCATCTGTCTCAAACAAAAGTTTACAAAAGTTATCAAAAATACATAAGACCATCTATGGTGAAGTTAATCGTATACGATTCCAAAAATGAACTTATACTTCATATATCATACCACGTAATAAAATAAAACTAGTTTCTACTAACCAGGGACTTCCTGTAGGCCAGTGGTAGGCGATAAAGGCCAGTCGCACTTCGGTTATGGGTTCGATTCCCACTGCCTTGTCCGACGCGATGGGTTGTCGCCCATCCTACAGGTTGTCCTTTTTCTAAAACTACATTACTATAACATCTGATCAACAATATCGAAAAAAACTTTTATCCTTAAACAATACTAACTTATGTCCAACATAATTCATTCCAATCATTAGGCTTATCTAAAATACTTCGGTCCAAGATCATAGTGTAAAGAAAATGATTACTTGAAATGTCATCAACCAAGAATGCAAATATGATCATTTTCCCCCATATATCTTGTTGTTCACATTCCAATCATGTGAATACCTTATTCTTGTATTCTCTTGAAAAATTAATACTCGTTGAACCATAGTGAAAACATGAATGCAGTTAAAAGTTAACACTTTCCACATACCAAAATCCTCAAAATTCAATATCCTCAAACCATGATATCACTTAGTCCTTCTATAAATCATGAGCTCATGAATACTATCAAACATATTAGATTCTCATTATCCTTTCATTATGTGCATATCATCTGCTTTCCAAAAATATTTCAATCACTTTTTATGGTACCGATGCCATAAAATTATTGAAAACCACAATAGACCAAAACATAAATAGTCCAATATTCCACGATACTATATACAACATTATTTTGGAATCCCATTACATAAACACTTAATCATTCCACCACATAATTTTGATATTCAACATCGCCAATGGAGATTGCATGTGACTTCCCATTGTCCTTTTCCTTAAGTGGTTGCTCATGTCGATCATCACTAACCCTTGGATTAGGGCATTTATTAGAATAATGCCCCATTTCCTTGCACTTGAAGTATTTAAGTTTAGTAGATTCATTCTGTGTATCCCTTCCTTTGTTTACATCATTAGAAATCTTCTTCCCATCATTGCGGCATTCAAATGCCAGGTGAACTTCCTTTCCACATTTGAAACATTTACTTGTCCCTTTAAGATAATCTCCACCATTCTTCTTTCCACACTTTGAGCATAAGGAAACATTCATCTTCTTTTCAACATTATTCTGAGATTTCTCCTTGAACTCCATCTTTCATTTCTTGTCAAAACTATGAGATGGATAAGTAACACCAACTTCCATTTCTACCTTGATAGCACAACACACAATTTCATCATATCTACTGAAGTCTCTTTTAGCTAATGCCCTTTGAAGATTTGGTTTTAAGCCACTGAAGAATCGATCAACTTTACTTTCAGGTTGGATGATAAATCCAGATGCATACCTTGCAAGCCTCGTAAAATTTGCTTCGTATATACCAACAGATTCATCATCCTTTTTCTTTAGTTAAAGAAACTCCTTCTCCATCTTTTTTCGAAGAATACAAGGGAAGTACTTATTGAAAAATAAGTTCTCGAACTCGTCCCATTCCATGGACTCAATTTCATCTCTTTGCCTCGTATTCTTGATAAGATTCCACCATTTATCAGATTCACCTTCCAAATGATATACTTCTAATATGACTTTATTATGTTTAGAACATTGAAGAACTGGAAATATCTTTTCAGTGGTACGGATCCATTGTTTAGCAACAAGTGGATCAGAAGACCCACTGAAAGAAGGTGGACTTTGCCTCATGAAGGACTCAATAGAATATTGTTCTCTTCTCTGCTCATTTGGAAGTCTAGAATGATTCATAGCTTTTGTAAGTATAGAAATAAGATTTTTCACTCCATCTCCCATAACATTTGTTTGTTCAGGAGGACAATCATTGCATTGTCCATTGCATTGATCAACATGGTTCCTTCGGGTTCCAGCCATCGTCTAAAACCCAAAAAGAATAGTTTGAGAAGCAAAAATCATAATAAAGGGGGAGTAACTTCAATATCTAACATCTTTGGTTTAATCTAATATCGTTACCATAGTTCTAAGACTATATCCTATACGTATACATATCCTTAGAGACATCCCTAGACATACCTTTGAAATATCTCTAGGGATCTCACTAATGTTTTCGCATCCTAGTTTCCAATGTTTGACTAAACCTTTTCTCTGATACCAACTATAGAGACCCAAAGCATGACGTACATGGACATTACATTACTTTTTCGGAATACTTAGTACATAAAAAAACACGCACACAAGGATCGCAATAGTTTAGTGTCTTTGGAAAATCAGAATATAATCTTCTAATCGTGGTGAAAGATCTTCAACATCTCCCATAAATATCTTCCTCTTTTTCTTACCTAAAACCTTTCTTTATATCCTAGGGAAAACAAAACATAAAAGGGTGAGATCAAATGATCAGTAAGGGAAAACAAAAGAAATATCAATCACAACATTTTCATAAGAACATAACATTTTGGAAATCTTAACCTGCAAAAGAGAGCATAATTTCATAACATGGGATAAATCATAGTAGTGAAATGAAATCCCAATAATCATTACATAAAACATGAAACTTTTTGGCATACACACATAATCATAGAGAATCATTTCTTGTTAGTCAAGACTCATTGCCAAGACTATCTTAGTGGAAAAAGTCCATTTCTGAACCGAGTCACCCTCGTTTCAGTCCTGTTTCACTGAACCGGTATAACCTACCATTCCAGCCATGTCTATCTCATGAGATATAAAATCTTTACCCAATGAATTATAGGAAGATATAGGTCCCACCCAACTCATAATGATACCATTCTTATGTGTGCCACGAAATCTTAATTCATTCATCATTGCATATCCCATGTAATAAAAATGGGAATCTTAAACATCGTGACATCATCAAACAATTCATATAAGATAAAGGAATTCATAAAAATAATTCCATCACAACATAATAAAAGCAATGTAATAATAGGGATATAAACAGAACCCTATATTATCTTATATGGAAAATAATTTTGATAAAACACTTGAACTCCATTCCTGAGGAAATGATCATTTCTACTTCAAAAACATTTTTCCTTTCTTAACATGTCATAAAATTTTTAACTAACATATGTTTATTAAAAATAAACTTGAAAACTGTAAAGTAAGCTTCTTGGTAATAGTGTTTTAAAATCCATTCATGTCGTATAAGTTAAAAAAACATTATTCTCATACTTTTGTCGGAAAAGTCAAAAAGTACCTCGTATGAAAAATGACAAAAGATTCCTTTCATATCTTTTACTAAAAACTCACCGAAGGGTAAAATAGAATTTAGAAAATTGTAGGTGAATAGAAATAATATTACATATTTGGTAAATATGGATGTTGATGATAAAATACACCCCAGTAAATGCCAAAGTATAAACAATCTCGGATAAAAATGAGATTGTGATATTTCCCTTACCATTGGTCCGATATGCTTTGTCTGTGTCCTAACCCCCAGTATAATGATTTAAATAACGTTATTGACTTAATAAAGAATCATAATTATTTTTATGATATCATATATGGTCATATTATTAGCTTATTATTAGTAATATTTCATTAGTACTTGTTATTCGGGTGTTTATTACTTTTTGTTCTTATGTGTGTTTTGACGAATAAATTCTTATTCTTCTCTTTAGGTTATAGATACCTCATTTCTAGAATTGTATTAGTGTAATATATATCATATTAATTCATTCAATTAATTTATATAATCATTAAGAAATGATTATCATGTAGAACGAGTCGCATCACATCGTGGAGACCGTATTCCGTACGTACGCACGAGTGATGATATCATTCCTAGGATCGTGGAATTGTATTAGAGTGTATGTATACTATTTTAGAATCAATGTCACTTTATAATAGTCATATATAGTTATTATTTACACCATTATACACATCCATGTATGGTGGTGGTGGAAAATAGATTACCCCATGGCGTGGAGACGCTATTCCGTACGTACGCACGCGCGGTGATTTCTTTTTCCGTAGGATGGATAGATGGTGAAATAGGGTTGTTTCATACATATAATAACATATCAGTATATGAGTGATACTGATGTTATTACTTCATAAAGAAACAACTAATAAAGAATATGTGGAAAAATAAATAAAGGTGAAAGAATCGGTAACGAAAATTACCTCTTCCTTAAAGTGCTTCATTGAGACCTCTTTTTAGGGCACTAAAATAGGTCTTTGAAGAAGACCAGAACCTATAGGATGTTTCTAGTGGAGTGGAGAGAAGAAATTGGCAGGGGTTGGCCGAGCTTGAAGGCTCAAAGTGGTGTGAGGAAGTGGGGGAGGAGGTGCCCTTTTATAAGGGAGGAGAGGGGTAGCTTTGGAATAACAAAAAATATTATTTTATTATAAAGTCAAATTCGGTTTTTAATAGCTCTGAATTGATATATCTCGACGATAAGGTGGGTAGGGGTAGAAATACTCTCATAAAATAGAATTTAGACAAGTTTAGGTATCAATTGTAACCTTATCATTTATATTTAACTTGAAGTTAGAAAATTTAACTTTCACCGTGTCTTCTTGTTTTCTTACACTATAAGGATAATAAACTTACTATATCAAGCCAAACGAACCCCAAGTTGATTATTATTAATATATATAACCTTATATATGTCATTGTGCCGAAAATTAGATTTTTAGGAATAAAATAACAATTAATAATATAATATTTGTTTTAAAAACTATTCTATGTCAATTTTGACACTATTTAGTAATTGATTTTTGTGAAAATCATAACAGAATTATTAGCTCTAACAAAGTTTATTAAATCAATACTAACATGTCATATTAACCTATAAAATTAGTTTAATTCATAAAAAGTCTCAAATTACATTTATTTGGGTATTTATAACATCAATTATGTCAATATTTCATTAATAAGATAATTACTGCATTAACGTTGTGTCATAAATAAATTAAATTATTTAATGTCTAAAAATTATAAATAAAATACCATTATCTAGGAAATATATTTATATTTCTAATGAATATTTATAGTCTAATTTATCTTATGTATAAACCCATATTAAAAATTATTTACTTATTAAACTTTGATTTTAACTATTTTAACCCTTCCTTAAATAAATTAATAATAAATGTCTTAATCTAATCCAAGTGGGCCTAAATGGTCATATTTTATTCCTAAGGTTGTTTTAGGTCGAATTAAAGTTGTCCAATAGAATTAGTACTTGTGTTAGGGTAATAGTAATATCATTGTTACCCTTAATTACCCTATTTACTTTTAACAGTGGTAAAAAAAAGTAAAAAGTTACTATACACCAAAATTATTTTCATCTCATTGAACCAAATTTTATTTACTGACATCAACCGTGTCTCTTGGATTTTTGAAATTCCACTCACAGAAGCGGTAAAATTATGTTTTATGAAAAAATCATTTTTTAACTACCAATTAGTGGTTTCACTATTCATCAAAAAAATGAAAGTTTCCAGAAAAATACCAAAAATTAGGACTAAGCTATATTTGATATTATGAATTCAAAAATGATTTCTATTTTACAAAATTCAAAACATATCAGTTGCATTAATTAATTTAAAAATTAATTCCTGTCATCAAAACAAATGGCGTGTTCTTAAGAGATAATAACTATCAAAAGATTGACAGTTGTTTATGTCTATTTTAAATGTGAAATTACATCCAATAACCAACATTGTATTAAATTTTAAAAATATGTTCTAATTATACTTTAAAAACAATCAAATTAGTAATTTATCAATATTAATCATTTCTATTAAAAAGGTTGTTTTTAATTAAAATTTAGTAATTTTCTCTATTCATCAGAAAATGAAAGTTATCCAAAAAGTACCAAAATTTCACCCTAAGCTAATTTTTATATTCCAAATCCAGAAATGAAGTCCATTTTGAAAAATAAAATTTAAAAATTTTCAAAAAGTGGTTATTACTATTCATAAAGGCTAGTTTTAATAATATTTTAATAGCATATTGTTGTTTAGTGAAACTCGGTATTGCGTACTACACACGCTATTGAGGAAGGTCGTGATTGCGTGTAATGCAAGGCAAGTCAAGGATTCGTGTCGTGCAATATTCTTTTGGTGTGGCGTACAAAACAAGACATTAATGAAATTAAAAGAATATTTCTCATAAAATATCAGGCTGTTACATGGGGTCACTTCAAAAATTAATTATACACATCTTTCTCTTCTTGTGTCATGGACACACTAATCAGAGTAGAGAATATATCTTTTTTTATTCCCAAATTTATTTCTCTGGGTTCATCCATAGTGGTGGAGACACCTTCCTCAAATACTAGAGGGTAGTCCCTACGGTCTTCATCTTCTTCCTCTTATTCATGTGATTCTAATTCTACCTCTTCATTAAGGGTAGTTGATGATGCGTGGAATTCAGAGGTAGGAGAGGATTCAGTATTTGGACATCTAGATGAGGAGGAAACTATCTCATGACCAATAGATAATGAAGTGTCTTTTGGAAGTTATAAAGTGAAGATGATGGGATTTGAATCAACATATCTATATTTTTCATGAGTGTGATAACATTTTATATCCTAGATAATGGAATGGGGACTTGATAACTATTAGTGGATGGAATGAAGAAATCTATGTTTAGGATTTCTCCATTTCATGGTAAATAAATGATATTTTATGTACTATTGGGATCTGTTGACACAACTAAAATTATGGAATCAACATAAAGAGTGTTTGGATTTCAGTCAACCCATTCAATTTGATTAATCGGTATCATGTAATATGCACTAAGATGCTTTAATTGGTTAGCTGGGATCCTTTCTAGGCCATTAGAAGAATTAATTCTAGTAACATCATTCATCATGGATGATTATCCCTTTTTGTAATAGAAACATGCATCAATGTATTGGGATTAACAAGTTTTGAATGGGGATTTATCACCAGATAATATCCCAAATTGGCCATTCACTTAATATTAGATACATTGGTGGTATAATGAAGGAATGGAGTCATGATAAGGTAGTGAATGTCTTTCCAATAGAATGTTGATGTCACATCCTGTCAAAAAACTATGAACACTAAATCAGATATGAGACCCCCAAATGATGTTCTGATAATAATATTACCAAGGGGTTCTTGATCATTCTTCTCGCAACATTGTAACATTATAGTGGAAGTACAAAATGGGAGATAGTTAGGCCCAATATATGAATTGTTCAAAATGGAATTAGATTAACTCCTAATCCATTATCATTGAAGGATTATCAAATATCATAATCATTGATCTTTTTGAATAGATACAATGGTTTTATGTTTCCATGTATGATATCATCCACATCATGGACCATGAAATATATGACTTCATGTCATTATTTTCTATATTTCATTATAAGGTAAAATTTCATGGAATAAACCTCATTTTCAAAATCATTAGGGCTTCACAAAGCATCAATAAGTGATTCCTAGAGATACTTTAATTGGCTTAAGGAATTAAATATAGATAAATTGTTCATTACTTGGGCCCTTTTATTTGAAACATCATTATTTTTATCGATAGGTTTGAGTTTTATAGTATAAAGATGTTGTTTTTCAGGTGCCTTAGAAGATGATGCTCTTAATTTGGGTGGACCATTTGTTTGGGAGAAAATATGGATATAGTTCTGCTCTTGGTGGATTAGACTGGCTATGTCTGGCCACTTACCAACAAGGTGGTGGTATAAAATCTAACTAGTAATCCATGATGATCATTTCGGGGAAAACACTATCATTTGTGGGAGAATTACATTGTTATTGATGATCATGCTAGAGGGATCCCCCATGAGATTATGCTACATATACTATTCGACCATGGGTGTGGTTAGAGTAGTGGTTTCTAGAATAACCACATCTTCCCCTATATCCTAGAACTCGAAAAACTATTCTTTTAGTTCCCCAATCATGTATGAGGAAATCATTTACATAATTTGAATCATCTTTTATATAGGGATCCATTAAATTAATAACATTAATAGAGCTGAAGATAAACTCCTCATATGATGAAGATTATTCCTGGGGGTAAATTCTTGTTGTTCTGTTTAATGGGTAAGTGCTCATTCTTTTGAAATGGTTGGTATGAAATCTAATAAGGTTAAGGAAAACTTTGTTCTTGACACAATATCATCATTTACAGTTTCCTACTTATTCTTCTATCCATGTTTCTTCTTTGAGGATTTTTTTAGAGGACTGGAATTTTTATGAACATGAATTTTATGTAGCATAATTGGAAGATGACATTGTGGGGCTTTTAACTCAATTAGTATAATGGAATGATTTCAGTTGATTATTTTCAAGAAAATATAATAATCTAATTTCTAAGAATTCTTTATTTTGACTTCATTCTATTTACCTTTTCCCTATGGATCAAAAGTAGAAATATATGCTACCTAGGATGGTGAATTTTTAATCTTCATTTCCCCGAAGTCCACTTTTTTATATGAGTTACTTAAAAACAAAGCACTCCTTGATGGGGTGAACTAGCATTTGATGGGAGGGGAAATAATTTGAGAGATATTTGTCTCCTTCTTTGTTAGGTTTCATTGTCCTTGACAACTGAAATATTTTCTTTCCATAGTTGAGATGAAGTATCAAGGGACATGGTCAATTCAATAGAATAAAAATTCTTTTCCAGAACCAAAAATTGTCACTTCCATTGTTCTTTATTATCTTATTTGCAACGACCCAAACTTCTACTAATGAAAATTTATCTTCATCTGATTAAACCTATTATTATATAAAATTTCTATATAAAACTTATTAACTTCTTCGGTTTTACGTTTTTGTATTTTAAAGCATAATTAAGAATTGTTAATAATGATAATATACCCATTAAACTTTGATCACATGATTAGTATAAAAATAGGGCTTTAGAAAAATCTTATTTACTCAGACAAAGGGAGTGATGGCCTGATCCAGTAAAATTGCTCCATATGAATCCCATTTATCAGAGCTCAAAAAAGAGGTAGTTTCACTATGATTTTCTCTTCACCAAGACCAAGCAAAGCCTCAACACATCAAGCTTGAACAAAAACTCCAATGATAGAAGTGTAAGTTATTATAGATTACCACTTGAGAGATGTTATCTGAGCCACCCAAAGAGTATTTCACCATATCACAACATAACCTAAGGTCATATGCGAGTGTTATAAGGGGTTATTTAACAAGACCCTGGCACTATGATCATATGAATTATTATTGTATAGAATAATTAAGTTATATTCATTTTTTTGTTGTTACTTTGTAAATTCTTTTTAAATCATAAATAATATTTTTAGTTAAAATTAAATTAAGAGATCTGTTTTGATGAATTAATGGATTTTCGAATTAAGTAATATTTTTTCTAAATTAATATTTGTTAATATTAAATGATTGAGTGAATTTGATGAATACAGTTGTAGATTTTATTACGGTTTGAAATATGTTTTTGTGAAAACCAAGGAATTTTTGTTAAATGTAGGTTATTATTTTAAAAGTAATAATTCACATATTTAGAAAATTATTTAGATAAAATAAATATTATTTTTGGAATCTGGATGTCGATATTATAAAATGGTGAAATTTTCATATTTTTCTAAGATAGTCTAATTTTTAGGTAAAGATTAAATAGCGTTTTAATATATAAGTGTTTTATGACATTATAATGGCTCAATAATGATGATATAAAATACTATAAATTTTATTTTCTACCAATATATGTTTTACCTTTAAAAAATTATTTTTGGTTTTTTTGACTTATTTTGCAATACATTAGTGGACCCTCCAAGCCTTATAAAACATTTTATCATTTTAAAATGATTTCTTTTAGAGCATGACTCACCTCTGCATAAGAAAGCCTAATATTTTATTAAGTTAAGAAATTTTCATTATAAAATAATTTTCTCCACTCCACTTTGGTAAAAACCATGGAAAAACCCCAAGGTATGTTTTGGTGTTTGGTTAGTTTAATGGGTGGTGCCCAAAACATAAATAATGAAGAATTCCCTCTCCTTTCCTATATAAACCCACTCAGTATCCCATTCCACTTCACTAAAAAAATTTGGAGCTTGACCAAACCCTACCATAATTTCTCTATAACCCTTCAAAGTAATCCCAAGCTCCCACTAAGCCCCTCTCAAGCCTTTCTCAAGCCTCTCTCAAGCCTTGGGTTCACACATCCATATAAGGGATTTATTAATTTCTCATTTCTGTCCAAATTTATTTATATTGTTATACCCCTTTATTTTAAAATAAAAATTTTAGTGTATTATTTTAAACCACCCATATACATTCCTCCTTTTGTTGTAATTATTAGATACCCCTTTATCTCTCATTAATTTCTCCCATGTACACCTGTTACCATGCTGAAATTTCATAAGTGATTTATCTCTCCTCATTTACATTAATGAAATTATGTTATATTATGCATCTAAATTCCATTACATATGTTGAAAAAAGTATCAATATGACCCCTTACAATCTATTTAATTTAAATATTATTATATACCACATTATGTCTCATCCACCATTTTTATGAATACTTATGTCACACCATTTTTCTGCTGAATTTTAACCACGTTTTCCCAAGCCAATGTAATTATGTAGTGAATACCATGACGATTTCTCCATAAAGGGTATCAAACATTACTTAAATTTACTTATCAATTATATAGATTCATGTATTTAGTCTACATATATTTATCGTGGAATAAATGATGATTTTTAATGATTCGATGTTGTATGAACCATGTGCAACACTTATGAATGAAATGAAATGACTAAGAAAGGTGCACCCTGGTAGCGTTCCAATGCATTGGATAAATATTTGTATCATGATACAGAAAGTGGAGTGAGGGGTTACTCATGATAATTCAAGTGAAATGATGATTTAATCATTCTACATGTGCAATTATCGTCGGAATATTCTGATATCATGTTAAATATAGTTTCCACTTTTCCATGATATGATAATCATGATATATAATACCTTTTTTAAGGTTTATCTTGTTCTACATTGATATGACTATTTCATAACATGTAATATATTCTTAATTTTATTATATTTTTACTCCTTAATTTATATTTATAGCTCACATTTTTCTTATGCATTTCCTCAGGTTATTCCATGCAATGTTAAGTACAAAAGAATGTTATGGTCAAGTAAAAGAAGTTTTTAAATAATGATGTTGGGTTTCATCTTCTATGTTTTTATGTAATGTTCCTAATTTCTTAAGACACTAGACCTCTTGATCCTCAGAGTTGTATTTAGTTCATGTTTATGTAATAAATCATGTTTAAGAGTGTAATAAATTATAGGGTTGTTATAGTTGGTATCAGAGGATAGGTCTAGTTATTATTGGGATTATGATTAGAAAACCCCAATGAACGCAACGCGGATAAGACTATGTATAATAAATACATCCCTAATTTTTTGTTAGTATTGACTATGTGATTTATCAAGAAAATATATCCACATCTGGATACGAGCATGTAGAGGTGGCTCTGACACAGATGTATCTCGGGGTAGAACTCGAAAACACATCTTTGAGCTAAAGTCGAACGGGAACTATTGTATGAAAATGGGCCTTGATTCACGCATGGTAATGAAACTCCTAGTGGATACTCTTTGGTAAATTCATAATCTTAGTATGAATCATTTTTAATGAAATTAAAAAAAGGCCCCCAAGAATATATGTTGGTAATTAGATCATGGATATCATCGATAAGTTAAGGAAATAAATGTAATTTATAAGTTATATCATTTTTTCATTGGATTACCCTTTATGTTTTACCCCTAAAATTCCATTTATTCTATTCCATGGCTAGTAATAGGAGGACTCGGGCTAAAAACTGATGTGAAGATCAATGTGAAGACTATTATAATGAGATGCACAATCTGAAGGGAGTAGGAATTGAAATATTTTTCATGATACCCTCTCAGTTAACTCATGTTTTGAAAAGAAACTTGGATTAAGAGGAACATAAATCCCCCACCCCACCCCCACCCTCCCCAAGAAAGAAATAGCCAAAATTGAGAGTTTCTTGAGAAAATGGACTCCTACTTTTAAAAGATCATATGATCCCTCAATCACCGAACAATGGATCAACTTCAATGAGAAGATCTTCTCCATCCTTTAATATCATGAACAATAGAAGATTATTCTAGCTGCTTATCATAGGGAGTGTGATTATTTTCAATGGTGGACATTGATAAAAAATAAAAAAAATAGAGTAGGAGATCAAGTCATTGGAATGGAAGGATTTTTGAAAATGTTTTTTGATAAATAATTTTCTCGAACCCTCTGACATAAGAGGGAAAGAGACATCCTTGACCTCAAGAAACAAGATGAAGAATCCATCAGAGCATATGAGGAAAGAATAACAAGGATTACATGTTATGCCTCAGGCATTGACATTACCCTCTAATGAAAGGATGACCACATCTTTGGTCGGAAAAATAATAGCCTACGGAAATCCCTTGCGATTCGTGGCATCAAGTGCTATGAGTAAATTGTCCAGTGTGCCCTCATAGTCAAAATGGAGATCAGAGAATCTTAGGGGTATCATGGGGAAAAAAATAATAAGGTGGACTTTAATTCTGGTGGTCCGATGGATAAATCCATTGGTACAAATAAATTCCATCACCCCAATTGACAAAGTTATAGAAGGAAGCTTTCTGAAAATTTCTGAAAGGGGGCGAGGAAATTATTTAGGCATGGAAGAGAAGGGAACAAAACTATTAACTACCAATAGGAAAACCAGCTACTATGACAGAGGAGAGGAATGATCCATTAGACCCTCAATTCATTGTTTATTAATTTAATGACAATGAACTAGGGAACTTTGAAAAGCAGTTCCCTAACCTAATGGTTTTCAGAGGAAACCAACAACCTCTATTGCAGTAATGGTGTTTTTTTCCATCACTTCCACCAAAGTGAACCCCTAAAAATAAGTGGTGACAGGTACACTATTTATTCATAATAATAGCAAACATAAATTTTGATTCCTTTTCACTGCATTCTTTATATCACAAAAGATTAGTAGTACAATCCCAAGACCACCAAAAATCATGGAAGTAAAGATGTCGGTGAGAATGTAAAATTTGTAAATCATTTAATCCCATCAATATAACTCCTTACCAATCAAAATACTTGGTTTGAACATCCTAGTGAACCTCTTCAAACTACCTATAAATTATTTTGGAGCAATTCTTGTCATGGATTGGCTTTCACTATAAAAAGCTAACATAAATTTCCATGACATGTAAATCACTCTCCATATTGAAAATCGACCCCTGATTCTATACAAGTTCAAGGAGGAGGATGAATATTCCTTATCACTATCATCTCAACAGTGGATATTACTGTCCTATGAGAATTTTCAACTAGCTCAGATTATTGAGTCTAAGGAAGAAACCATCCTTGAATACATGCCTATTTTGAGGGAATTTTCTAATGTTTTTCCCGATGAATTGTCTAATCTTCCTCCTAGAAGAGATGTTGAATTCTCAGTTGATCTTAAACATTCATTATTTCCAATATCCAAGACTCCGTATAGAATGGATTTTTTGAATATTGAGGAGCTGAAGAAACAACTATAGGAGAATCTGGATAGAGGGTTTATACGCCTAAGTGCTTCACCATGGGGTGCACCAGTCCTCTTTGTTAAGAAGAAGGGTCGGTCAATGAGCCTTTGCATTGAATATTGTGGTCTCAAAAAAATCACGAAAAAGAACAAGTATCCTCTACCCTAAATTTATGACTTGTTCGATCAACTATGTGGAGAAAAATACTTCTCCCAAGTGGATTTGTGTTTTGGGTATTACAATGTAAGGGTGAAGAAGGAGGATATCCCCAATGCTACTTTTTGTACAAGGTATGGGCACTATGAATTAATAGTAATGCCTTTCAAATTAGATTATTCTCCATAAATATTTATGGAATTTGTGAATAGTGTCTTTAGAGATTACCTCAACAAAATAGTGGTAGTATTTATAGACAATATTCTAATATAATCCAAAACCAAGGAGGAGCATGAAGAGTATCTAAGAACTGTACTAGATACCTTGTGAAAGGAGAATCTCTATACATAGTATAGAAAGTGTGAGTTCTGGTTGAAGGATGTCTCATTCTTGGGACATATCATCACATGTAATGAGAAATCTGTAGAAAACTCCAAGATAACTTCAATAGATAGATTGTTGTGGCCAAAATTGGTGACAGATATCCATAGATTCCTAGGGTTAATTGGATATTATCACTGATTTGTGAGAAATTTATCAAGATTTTCAAAACCTATTACCGAGGTAAATCTAAAGGGAGTCATGTTTTCATGGAGTGATGAATGCGAAGAGAGCTTCATGGAGTTGAAAAGAAGGCTAATCACTATTCCAGTTCCCACAGTACCCACAAGTGGATAAATTTTTGTAGTATTTAGTGATTCTTCCAAGAAGGTCATGTGCTTTGTGTTGATGAAAAATGAAAACTTCATTGCATATGCTTCAAGGTAAATGAAAGTTTATGAGAAAAACTACCCGACACATGATCTAGAGTTGGCTACATTAATATTCTCTATGAATATTTGGAGACATTGCCTCTTTGGGGAGAAGATTGAAATATAAATGGATCACTAAAGGCTCCAGTATATATTCAAATATAAATTTTAAACATGTTCCAACAAATATGGTTAGAGTTGATCAAAGACTATGACTACTCAATCAATTACCACCTAGAGAAATAGAACAAGGGGGAGATACTCTATGGATAAAGGACCTGGTGATAATATCAATGATAAAAATTGAACGGGATCCAATCATATTAGATTGGATAAAGATGGAAATGAGAATAAAAAAAGAAAGGATCATCATCAATCCATTAACAAATGATTTCTCAATAATCTCTTTTGTAAGGGTGAAAGGATGCTCAAAAGGGTGATGTGGAAATTTTGAACAAATATGAATCTATCAAAATTGGGAAATCATCAGAGTTAAATGATAATGAAGAATGAATTGTGAGATTTGGGACAAGACTATGTGTCCCATCAAATCATGAGTTAAAGAATGAAATTTTGGATGATTCACATAGTTCCAATTTCTCCATTCACCCGGGAAACACAACTATGTATCAGGATCTCATAGAGAATTATTGGGGTGATAACATGAATAAGGAGATCGATGAGTATACCTCAATGTTCTTGGTATGTATGCAAGTAAAGGATGAGTGGAAAAAAGTCCTAGGGGATGATGAAACCATTACCCATACCAACTTAGAAATTAGGGAAAATCATCATGGGCTTTGTCACCAGGAATCCAAATACATCTAGAGGAAACAATTTTATCTGGGTTGTTATGGATCATCTTATAATGAATGCACATTTCATTTCAATTCGAGAGTTTTTATCATTTGATCAACTAGCATGGATATATATAAGAGAATTGGAATCATTGCATGGAGTTCCACTATCTGTTGAATCCGATGGAAATCCAAGATTCGTCTCTATATTCAGGACGATTCTTCAACATGCTCTGAATACTGACCTAAACTCCATTATGGATTATCTCCCTCAAACTGATGGCCAATCTGAGAGAACTATAATAACACTTGAGGATATTTCCAGATCATGATCAATGGACTTCATCGGATTATGGGATCAACATCTTTCTCTAGTTAAGTTCTATTACAATAACAGTTTCCACTGAAGCTTCCAAATAGATCCTTATGAAGCCCTTTATGGGAATAGGTGCAAAAAATCGGCATGTTATGATGAATTTGGGGAGAAAAAACTATTAGGTATAGAAATGGTCTAGAAAATAGTAGATAAGGTTAAGACCATCTAGCAACACATTAAAGCTGCTCAAACTCAACAAAAGAACTATACAGATAATCAATGACAAGACCTAGTATTTGATTTTGGAGACATTTTATTCCTCCTCATATCACTGTGGACGAGAGTTATGAGATTTGGAAAGAAGGGAAAGCTTATTTCAAGGTACATCGTCCATTTTTTGATCCCTTATATCATTAGAGTAGTGGACTATCGACTATCACTTCCACTGAACCTGTCTCAAGTACATGATGTATTCCATGTGTTACTGTTGAGTAAATACATACCTAATCCATCGCATGTACTCAATCTAGAGGTTTTCCATTAGATAATGAACTCTCTAATGAAGATAAACTGGTGAAGATCTGATATCATAAGTAAAATTTTTATAAAATAAGACAATTCCCCTTGTCAAGGTGTTGTGGAGAAACCAAAAGTGTGAAGAAGCAATATGGGAATCCAGGGAAGTGATGAAGTAGAGTTACCCTTAACTATTTTATTGTGGGAAAAGGAAACTTCAATGGTGAAATTTTTGAAGGGTGGAAGATTGTAACGACCCAAACTTTTACTCGTAAAAATTTCTTATTATCTGATTAAATGTACTATTATGTATAATGGTTATATAAAACCTATGAGATTCATTTTTTTATGTTTTTGGATGTTAAAATATAGTTAAGAATTGTTACCATTGCTAATATAGCTGTTGAACAGTGATAACATGAATAGTATAAATATCAGGCTTTAACTAGTCAAATTTTCTTAGAAAAAGGAAGTAATGGCCACATCCAGAAGAATTGCTGTGAAAACAAACTATTTCTTGGAGCTCAGAATGGTGGTAGCATTACTGGGCTTCGCTCTTTCCCAATCCCAAGATGAGCATCAACATATTATTCTTAAATGTTACCGCCTATGGGAGAAGTGGAAGTTGATAGAGATTACCACCCAAGTAATGTTATCCAAGCCAACCAAAGATTCTATCACCGTTGCACACCTTACCCGCAGGTCATATGCAATTGTTAAAAGGGGCTATGTAACAAGACCCTATCATTATGATTATGTGCATTATTGTTTATAGAATAAAGAGAATACATTCATTTTATTTTTTTTACTTTGTAAATAGTTTTTAAAGAAAAAATAGCATTTCTATATAATATTAATTTAAGAGATATATTTTGATGAATTAATAAATTTTTTAATTAAATAATATTATTATTAAATTAATTTTTGGCCAATATAAATTATCTTATAGTTTTTATTAATACAATTGTAATTTTTATTAATTTTTTAATGTAGTTTTTATCAAAACCCACGAATTTTTTATCATTGTTAAGATTTATTTTTAAAGTAAAATTTCAATTATTTGGAAAATTATTTATATTATATTAATATTATTTTTTAATAAGGATTTTTAAATTACCCAATGGTGAATTATTCATAATTTTCTGCGACAGTCGAATTTTTTGACTAAAACTAAATACTGTTTAAATATATAACGTGTTTTATGCCAACAAAATGACCCAATAGTTATGTAATAAAATAAATTAAATTGGATTTTCTCCCAATATATGTCTTACAATTAAAATAATGTTATTTTAGGTTTGTTTGATTTATTTTACAAAGCCTCAGTGGACCCTCCAAGACAAATATAAAATTTCAACATTTTAAAATGATTTCCTGGAGAGTGTGACTCACCTTCATATAATAAATCATAATATTTATATATGTTAGGCCATTTGAATAATAAAATAATGTATTCCAATCTAATTTTAAAAAAATACATGGGATGAAACCATGGTATTGTTTGTACTTTTGATTTGTTTAATGCGTGATGTCTAAAACATAAATAATAAAGAAATATCTCTCCTTTCCTATATAAACCAACTCAATATTCCATTACTTATCAGTAAACCCATTTTTATCTCTACCAACCCATTCTCTTGACTCTCTAGAATCCTCTCAATGTACATAAACTCCTATGAATCCCCTCTCAAGCCTCTCCCAAGCCATTGGGATCACACTTCCAGGTACGAGATTTCTTCCTTTCTAATTTTTTTCCAAATTTATTTACATTTTAATGACATTTTATTTTCAATTAAAATGTTAGGGTATGATTCAGATCCTCTACTATTATACCCTACTTTTTATTAAATGATTAGAGTACCATTTCTCTCTCATTAATGCCTCCTATTACACCTATTACTATACCATAATTCTAAAAGGGATTTCACTCTACTCATTTACATTCAAGCTATTATTTTATATTATGAATCTAAATTCTATTAAATATAATGGAAAATGTGTCTATATGACCCCATTACTGTCTATTTCATTTACATATGTTGAGATACCCCCTTTATCTCTCATCAACTTTTTTTATGAATTCTAATGTCACGCTGTTATGCTACCGATTTTCCATCGCAACTTTTAAAGCCAAAGCCATTGTGTAGTGAATACCATGGTTGTTTCCCTATCAAGGGAATTAACTTTTACAAACATTTAATTTTTAATTATATAGTTTCATGTATGTATTCCACATTCCATTATCATATAATAAACAATGATTTTGAATGATTCCATGTTGTATAGTCCATGTGCTACACTTATGCATGAAATGAAATGATTAAGAAGGGTTTAGCCTGATAGCACTCAAATGCATCGAGTAAATATTAGTATCATGAGAAATCATGTTAAATGACGGTATAATAATTATAATTCAACTCAAATAAGGGTTTACTTATTCTCCATGTGCAATGAGAATTGGAGTATGCTAATATCAAGTCAAATGTTGTTGCCACATTTTCATTTTATGATAATCATGCTATATCATGGCTTATGTTCATGTTTCTCTTTTGATCTATTTATTTGAATATTTCCTAACATATACTATATTCCTAATTTTATGCCTTGTTTTCTCCCTTACTGGGATTTATAGCTCACCCTTTTCTTATGCATGTCCTCAGGTTATCCTATGCAATGCTAAGTACAAAGGAATATTTTTTCCACGTAAAAGAATATTTCAATAACGATGTTGGGTTTTATGTTCAATGTTTTTATGTAATGTTCCTAATTTTCCAACTCACTAGACCTATGAATACTTTTATTTTTTTAAGTTAAATTTTATGTAATAAGTCATGTTTAGGTGTGTAATAAAGTGCATCGTTGTTATAGTCTTGATGAGGTGGTCATTGTTTCTTATGCTCAGGAGGTATATTCATAGGGAATGAAGAGGGATTTGATATATGAGTATATATAGGGGAATTATCTAGTTTCACTATACAAGCCCATTCTTTTAATATTCACTTTCACAGAGCTGATGGTATTAATAAATATTTTTCTCTAGTCATTATTAAGGAGTTTTCCACCTATTGAAAAATTGAATCCAAATACCTACAACCTCAAATTTATTTAACATGGATTAAGAGTGTTTAAAACACATCATGGAGATTTTCAACACAAATTTTTAGAAACTCTTATTGAGGGAGTGATATATTCAAGTAGCATGTTAATATTTTCCACCGAGTAATGAAATCTAAAAGTCTTTTATTATCTCTTTTCATGAAATTTGGGATATCGAAGACTTTTGTCTTATATTACATTGAGGTGAACTATAAAATAGAATTCCAATAGAGATCATCACATCCAGTGATCGATCAAGACTTCCAACTTGTGTACCATATAGAGGGAAGACATTACAATGATTGTATGTGGCATCTATGTTTCACTACTTCCTATTTCTCTAGGTTCCCCATCATGGGATCACATACAGAGAGAAAATTAATAGAGTACTAATCTATATATCCTGATTTGTTGAATATTGGAAATGTGGGATTTCAAAAATTTGGTGGAGGACTGGACAAATCCACCCATTCGGGATAAACCTTCTTTTCTAGCGGTATTGGTTAATGTCATCCTTCTATATATTCCAATTGATTTTCCAATGTCCGAATTGTGTTTATAGGCATTCAAGGAATATCTGGATGATATGGGACTTGAAATGGTATGACTGCTGGAGACTAAATAAGTTTGAAAATGAGAAATACCACTAGTGGCGACACCACTAGTGTCTGTCATGGGGAAGGGGAATACCTAAAAGGATGTGCCTGACCCTACATTGGTTGTACCTTCAATGGATGGAATTCATTTTCTGAATGAGTAGTATAAAGACCCAGCCTTATTAAATACATAATAATGAATTTAGTCAAGAAAACAATTCCTTTTACATTGAATATAATTTCTATTTTAAATATTTAGAGAAATAGGACAATACATTCATGACATGACACATTATTACAGAGTGGATTCCATAAAAATAGTTACCATTTTTTCAAAATAGAAAATATTAAAATATAAAACAAGACTCTGACAATTCTTCAATATTTAACGTGTCTTCCTTACTTGTATTACACATAAATTAACCTGTAAAAAATCACTTAAAAACTTAGGATGGGCACAAATGCTCAGTAAGGGATGAAAAAGAAGGGAAAAATCACATATTCCATGAATACTCATAACGTATGAATGCATTTTCAAAAGACATTCTTATCACCCATATATACGTAATTTGTGTAAGATGATATTTACACAAGATCCACACAAAACATGAGAAAAAAATATAATAATAAATGAATCTTGGGTCATTACTTACATAATCACGTAACCATTCTTGGCTACCTAATAATTTGTAACCCTCACGACTACCTTACTTTGTGTAACCATTAAAGTTACACTTGGAGTAACCATACGATAGACCTCTATATTACTCATACCCAATGAATTGGATGTAGATATAATTCCCACCCTTAGTAATAAATAATTCCTACGAACCAAAACATAATCATACAACATGAATAATTCCATAAAAACATTGCTTTGGAATTTCGTAAAACAGAATTTAAAAAGATGATTTTTAAAGAAAATCTCCTTATAAATATCATAAATTTGAATATAGATTTAATATAGTGGATGTAGTATGTATATATACTATAAATACACATAATTAAACATAATATAAATATAATCCATCTCACAAAAAATTTAAATAGCACATAAATAATGAAGTAGACGGGTAACCCAAAGAATGGAAATCGGATTAAGAATTCCCTTACCTCGGGTTATTCGAACTTAAATAATTTTTAAACATCCTTTATAATGTTTAAAATATTGTTATTAATATTTTATAGACACATTTCTATGTTTATAACATCTTATATGATCATTTCATAACATCATTTCAACCTTAATTTTTATTATTTTTCTCTTTGCACTATTTTTTGGTGAGTTCTTAACATGATTCCATGATAGACATTCTTGTCTATTGGAAGTGAAACTACAGAATTGGAATGGAGTAGTATTTAAATATATATAGTAACCTAAATTATCCCATTAATCATTTTTAATTATTACATGTGGATGATTCATAAGATATAACATTAATTATGTTCATTTAGATCATTTTAGAAGTTATTTGAAAATAACAACCCCATTTTGTCTTATAAATTAGAACCATGAGTACAAAAGAATTATTGAAAAATGTGTGAGTCATAAAACATATATTATAACCTGGTTCAACCATATTAATGGTTTCATGTCCAGAATTGAAAGAATTAAGGGAAATTGAAATCACATCGTCCACGATGTCGGTAATTCGACACAAACAGACAATGTTTTTATTACTTAAATAAGTGGTAGAGGAGAAGAATAATGATTGGTAATTTTCCATATACATGATAAAATATATAATATACATGATTTCTGTAGATTTCATTCCTCTTGGGTAAGGTGATATGAAGAAATAATAAGTAAAGAACTCAAAATAAAAGAATTATTGTGAAATAACATACAAAAATTCGGCATCCTAACGGCTATGCAACATGGATTTAGAAAACATTAAAAAGTGAGGGGACATGGGTAACCCATCAACGAATGAATAATAATATATATTAGATCAATAATATTAAGAAAATATGAACATTGTATCGAATCTTGAAAGTTATACCACATAAAAGAGAACTTGAAAGGAAAAAAGAAAGAAATTGAGAATTTTATTACCTTGTAGAGTAACACTTAGAACATGATGGTTGGGACCTTGGGGGATTTAGTAAACCTTGGGATGACTAATATTAAGGTAATAATTCCAGAGATTCATTGAGGGATAATTGGGAATGAATTTAATGAATGGAATAGTTGGTATTTATAGGACAAAGTGAGGGATTATTTTAATAATTTTCAAGGGACACCTCATGTGTGGTATTTACAAAACCATGAGCTTGCCCGTGGTATTTTACCATGTTATTAGCAACTTAGGACACCTCACATATTATTCAAATATAAAAAATTCTACCAAATTTATGACATCATTATTATATCATTAGTGATGTCATTAACACGCCGAATCTAAAAACCCTATTTTTATACTATTCACCGAAAAATCAACTGTTTCAGAAAAATTCCCAAAATATACCCTAACCATTTATCGATATGTAGATTTCAAAAATAAAGTCCATTTTATGAAAATAATTTTCTAAATATTTTTAATTTAATTTTTAAATAAAATCGTACTTAAATCAAAAATTAGCAATTCTAATTATGTATCTACTTCTATATCACAATAAAAAATTAACCTAGATGATATTCTCTTAAAGACTTAATAAAATAAAATAATAATGAAATTTACTATTCATTAGGTTCATATTACTATTCATATTACTATTCATAAGTTTATGTTACTATTCAGCAAAAAAAAAGTTGGTTCCAATAGACTCCAAATAACATACTGGACACAATTGTATATGATAGTTTCTTGAAATTCAAAACATAAAAGTTGGTAAATTATGTTAAAAGGATAGTTATAAATAACTACTTAAAAAAGATCCATGCATTTTAATTTATTTTTAGAAAAACATGGGGTGTTACATAATCCCCACCTTCTTGAAATTGCTTCCTCTTAATTTTATTTAATTATTAATCAACTGAGGGTATTTTTCTCGCATAGAATTTGTAGACTCCCATGTCGCTTCTTCAACCATGTGGTTTCTCCACAAAACCTTTAACTAAGGGATTACCTTATTCTACAATTCATGTTCCCTTTGATCAAGAATCTGAACTAGTTTTTCTTCATAAGAAAGGTTATCTTCCAGCTGAACTTTATCTAGGCTCAAGACATGTGATGAATTTGGCTCATACTTTATCAACATCGAAACATGAAAAACATTGTGTACCCGAAATATGCTCGGAGGCAAAGCTACGCGGTATGCTACTGTTCCAACATTATTCAAGATTTAAAAAGGACCTATAAATAGTGGACATAGTTTTATTTTATTAAAAAAGGCATCACAATTTTCCAAGGAGAGACTTTATGTAAAACATAGTCACCTACCTCAAAAGAGAAGTATTTCCTTCTATTATCATCATAACTTTTCTACCTGTTTTGAGCTATCCTCATGTGATACTGGATCATCCGAACATTCTTAGACACTTCTTCAACTAATTCTGGCCCCATCAACTTTCATTCACCGACTTCATCCTAAAATGTTGGAGTCTGAAACCGCTTTACATACAAAGCCTTAAAAGGTTCCATCTGAATACTGGAATGAAAAATGATATTATAAGAAAACTCAACTAATGAAAGATGCAGATCCCAAATTCCCTGATAATCTGTTTAACAAGCTCGAATCATATCCTACATAGTTTGAGTCGTTCATTCTGACTTCCCATCTGATTGAGGATGAAAAGATGTACTAAAATTTTACTCTATTCCCAACGACTTCTGAAGTCCCTTCCAAAATTTATAAGTGTACCTGGGATGTCAGTCAGATATAACGGAAAGAGGAACTCCATGTAACCTGACAATCTCCTTTAGGTACAATTGAGAAATATTATCCAAAGATATTGTATCTCGAATATATTGTAAATGTGCAGACTTTGTTAGCCGATCAAGAATAAAAAAAAATAGCATTGTTACCTCGAGAAGTCTTTGGTAGTTCCACCACAAAGTCCATGGTTACATTCTTCCATTTCCACTCTGGCACTGGCAAAGGCTGAAGCATCCCATTTGTTAATTGTTTCTCTACATTAACCTATTGACACGTCAACCATTTCATGGTAAAATTAATAATATCTCTGTTCATTCCATCCCACCAATAATACTCCCAAAGGTCTCTATACATCTTAGTACTGCCAGGATGAATAGAAAATGGAAAACTATGTGCTTCATGAAATAATTATTTCTTCAACTGGGAATCACAAGGCACACACAACCTTTTTCCAAATCATAAAACAAAATTTTTATCAAGATCAAATTCTGGAAACTTACCCATTTTAACCAATTCTACTGTTTTTTGAAGCTCACAGTCTTCCATCTATGCTTGCTTAATTCTATCCTACAATGAAGACTGCACTGAAACCTGAAAAAATAGATTTTTTCCCTGCACCAACAACATCTAAGACAAAATTCATCACATCATTAATCAAGGGATCATGTTCGAAACGTAGCAAGGTTAATGATTCATGATGTTTCCAACATAAGGGATTTACTACTTTGTTTGCTTTTCTAGGATAATAATTGATCGTGTAGTCATAATCCTTCATCAGTTCATGCCATCTTCTCTGCCTCATGTTTAATTCATTTTGAGTGAATATATACATTAGACATTTATGTTCAGTATATATTTGGGATTTGGTTCTTTATAGATTATTCCTCCATATTTTCAAATAAAAAAAACACAGCTACCAATTCCAAATCATGTGTGGGATAATTTAGCTCATGAGGTTAAAGTTTTATCAAAGAATAGTCAATTAAATGATCATTCTGCATCAAAACACAACCAAGTCCCTTGAAAGAATCATCACTGTAGATGACAATCTCACCATTTCGGGAAGGTAAGGCAAAAACCGAAGCATTCACCAATCTCTTCTTAATTTCCTAAAATAAACATCACATTCTTTTGTCCAAACAAATTTAACCACTTTCTATGTTAACTTAGTTATCGGGCTAGATAACCGTGCAATGTTCATAAAAACCGTCAGTAATAGATTGCTAATCCTAGAAAACAATGAATCTCTATAACATTTGTGGGTCTTGGCCATTCTTCAACTACATATGTTTTGGTAGGATCAACTGTTATTCTATACTTATTTACAATGTTCCAAAGAAAAGAAATATGTTGCTACAAAAAATCACACTTTCTGAATTTTCTATATAATTTATTTCCCTTTAATGTTTGTAAAACAACCCTTAGATGTTTTTCATGCTCCTATTTATTTTTAGAAAATACCATAATTTCATCAATAAATACAACCAAAAACTTCTCCAAGAACTCCTGAAATACTCTATTCATAAGATTCATGAATACAATAGGTGCATTAGTTAATCCAAATGGCATAACAACAAATTCATAATGACGATACATAGTACATAAGGCTATTTATGGAATTTCATCTTCCCTCACCATCAGCTGATGGTATCCGGATCTCAAGTAAATCTTGGAAAATTACTAAGCTCCCTGGAGCTTATCAAAGAAGTCATCAATATGAGGAAAAGGATACTTGTCTTTAATAGTGATGTTATTCAAAGCTCTGTAATCAATGCAAAGTCTCAGGGAACCATATTTCTTTTTAACAACAAAAACAGGGGCTACCCATGGTGAAGTTCTAGGATGGATGAAGCCTTTGTCAGGAAAATCCCGCAACTTATTTTTCAATTCAAGAAGTTCTATTAGCATCATACCATATAGGGGTTTTGAAATTGGCAAAACATCAAGAACTAAGTCAATTATGAATTTGACTTCTCAAACAGGCATGACACTGGGTAACACATCATGAAAAATATCAAGGTATTCATTTACCACTGGCACATAATTAATTTGAATAGTTCTGTTGTTTTCAATAATATGAGCAAGATAACTTTCATTTCCATATTTCAATAGTATCTCATCTTCCTGATATGTTAAAAATTTTATGGGTTCATTCTTGTATACAAATTGAAAATAAATCTAAGAAACAACTTCTTTAGCTCTACATTTAATCTTATCATGATAATAAGAAAGCCAGTTCATCCCAATAATAACAACAAACTCGACTAAGGGTAAAACAATGAGGTTTGCAGGTAAATTCTTTCCACAGTCCACAATAGAAATATTCTTATAATTCTTCTTAGCAATAACATTTACCCCTTGTGCTTTAACAACAAGTTAGGGTCTCATTTGTTGAGGTGATATATCCAATTTACAAAAAAATTTCTTAGAGATGAAGAAATGTGTATACCCCGTATCAAAAAAACTTTAGAAAAATATGACTGAACAGACAAAGTACATGATACAACATTGTTTGATGGCTCGGCATCTACTGAAGTAGTCGAAAAGGATCTCAATACACCTTTCTGCTTGTATTCTGGCTTCTTTGCATCATTCAAATCTCTCTTTGTGTAGGCATTTGTATAATGACCCATTTCACCACATTTAAAACACTTTGCAGTCTGCTTATTAGGATTAGTCTTTGGATCATTTTCTTTACAATCTCGGGCCATATGTCCAAACTTACCACATTTAAAACACTTCCCAGTTCTACTAAGACATTTCCCAGGGTTCCTGGCACACTTTTCTAAAACTGGAAATTTCATTTTCTTACCATCAGATTTCTTTGGTTGATTCTTACCCATTGCTTCCCAACTGGTCATCTTCTTCTCTTTATTGCCAAAATTCACGCTTTCATTAGAAAACTCCATCTCTACCCTCTCAGCACATCATAAAAGTTTCTCATAACTTTTGAATTCACGGAAGGCCAACGCCCTTCTATACCTTGACTTCAATCCGGAGTAAAAGAAGTTGACTTTACTATCAAGATCCAGAATTTGATTTGGAGCATACCTCGCCAGTCGGGTAAAGTTCACTTCATACACAACCACTGAATCTTCCTCTTGTATCAATTCAATAAATTTCTTCTCCATTCTATGTCGTACCACATTAAGAAAATATTTTTCAAGGAAAATACATTTAAATTAATCCCACTCTATGGAATAAAAATCGTCTCTACCCTTGATATAACCTACCATTGACCACCTTTGATCAAATCCCCCTTCAAAATGATAAATTGAAAGACATAACTTTTGATTGTCTGAACATCACATAACATCGAATATCTTTTCATGGGCTTTGATCCATCCTTCTGCTGCTGCTGGGTCAGAAGATCCCACGAATCCAGGAGGATGTTGTCCCATAAATTGTTCCACTACTGTCTTGTTCCATTGTGGTACCTCTATTGGTTTTCTTTAATGGATTCCACCACCATTTATTTCCTACATTAGATGAGCCATTACTATCACAAACATCTCGGTTCCAATCCCTACCATTTCGGGTTGTGGTTCTGGAAGGATGTCAGTCTTTCTATGCCTCACTTCTTCAGCATCTTTGTTCCTTCTGCGAACAACCATTCTTAACAAATATGTCTTAGATGAAGAACCATGGTAATATTTAGGAGCTAAAAATTTTCATAAACATAGAGTGAAAATCATTTATGGTATTCTATTAACATCACCCTAACACTTAATGTTATCTAAACAATCCTCTGATACCAACTATAAAGACTTGGCCTTATTTTATACATAGTCATGAATTTAGTCAAGAAAACACTTCTTTTTACATTGAGGATCTTTTCAAGTTTATATTTTTAGATAATTAGGACAATAAATTCATGAACACATTATTACAGAGTGCATACCAAAAAAGTAGTTTATATTTTTTTCAAAATATAAAACACTAAAACCTAAAACAAGACTTCTTGACAATTCTTCAACATTTAAGGTGTATTCCTTCCTTATATTAAACATCCATTAACCTGTGAAAAATTATTTAAAAACATGGGATGAGCACAAATGCTCTGTAAGGTATGAAAAAGAAGAGGAAAAATTACATTAGTCCATGAATACTCATAACGTATGAAAGCATTTTCAAAATACATTCTTGTCACCCATATATACATACATTGTGTAACATGATATTTACACAAGATCCACAAAAAACATGAGAACATAAATATAATCGTAAAGGTATCTTGGTTCATTACCTACATAATATTGTAACCATTATTGGATACCATATAATTTGTAACCCTCACGGCTACATTACTTTGTGTAACCATCACAGTTACACTTGAAGTAACCATACGACTGACCTCCAACATACTCATACATAATGCATTGGAGGGAGATATAGGTCCCACCATTTTTCATAAATAATTTCCAAGAACCAAAACATAATCATACAACATGAATAATTCCATAAAAACATTGCTTTGGAATTTCATAAAACTGAATTCAAAAAGGTGATTTTTAATGAAAATCTCATTATGAATATCATACATTTGAAGGGAGACTTAATATAGTGGATGGAGTATGTATATATACTGTAAATAAACATAATGAAACATAATATAAACAGAACCCATCACACAAACAATCTAAATACCACATAAATAATGAAGTGGAAGGTTAACCCAAAGAATGGAAATCTGGTTAAGAATTCCCTTACCTCGGTTTTGTCTTACATAAAACATGTTTAAACCTCCTATATAATGATCACAAGAGTGTTATTAATATTTTACAAAAACATTTCCATGTTTATAACATCTTACATGATCATCTCATATCATCATTTCACCCATAATGTTAGTATTTTTCCCTTTGCACTGTTTCTGGGTGAGTTCATAACATGATTCCATGATTGGTTCATGATGGACATTCTTGTCGATTGGAAGTGAAACTACAGAATTTTAATGGAGTAGTATTTACAAATATCCATTACATAAATTATTCCATTCATCATTTTTAATTCGTACATAATTATGATTCATAAGTTAGAACATTAATGATGTTCATTTAGATCATTTTAGTGGTTATTTTATAATAACAACTTTGTTTTGTATTATAAATTAGAACCATGAGTAAAAAATAATTCCAAAAACATGGGTGAGTCATAAAACATATATTATAACATGTTTCAACCATATAAATGGTCTCATTACCATACTTGAAAGAATTAATGGAAATTAAAATCACATCGTCCACGATGTCGGTAATTCAACCCAAACAGACAATGTTTTTTAATCCTTAAATAAGTGGGAGAGGAGAAGAATAATGATGATTAATTTTCCATAAAAATGATATAATATATAATATATATTATTTTTTCAGATTTCATGCCTCTTTGGTTAGTAAATATTAATAAATAATAAGGAAATAATTCAAAAAGAAAAGAATAATTGTGAAATCACTTAAAACATTCAGCAGCCAAACGACCACGAAACATGGTTTTAGAAAATATTAAAAAGAGAGAGGAAAAGGGTCACCCATACAGAAATAAATAATAATATATATTAGATCAAAAATAATAAGAAAATAATATCATGGTATGGAAACTTCAATGTTATACCACATAAAAGAGAATTTGAAAGGAAAAAGAAAGAAATTGAGAATTATCATACCTTGTAGAGTAACCCTTAGAACATGAAGGTTGGGAACTTGGGGGGCTTGAGGAAAACTTGGGAGGACTACTGTTAAGGTACAGTTGTTAGATCTTCATTGAAGGAGAATTGGGAATTAATTAAATGAAGGGAAGACTTGGTATTTATAGGAAAGTGAGGGATTATTTTAATAATTTTAAAGGGATACAACATGAGTGTTATTTACAAAAACAAGGGATTTCCCATGGTATAAGACACTTGGGAAACCAAACATATTATTTAACTATACAAAAGTTTAAAAAATTTATGACATCATTATTATATCATTAATGATGTCATTAATACACCGAAACTAAAAACTCTATTTTTTACTATTCACCGAAAAATCAACTGTTTTAGAAGAATTCCCAAAATTCACCTTAACCATTTATCAACGTGTAGCTTTAAAAAATGAATTCATTTTTTTGAAAATAATTTTCTAAATATTATTAATTTAATTTTTATATAAAAACATACTTAAATAAAAAATTAACAATTCTAATTCTCTAACTACTTCTATATCACAATGAAAAATTAACCTAGATGCTATTATCATAATGCCTTAATAAAATAAAATAATAATAAAATTTACTATTCATTAGGGTCATATTACTATTCATTTTACTATTGATAATGGTATGTTACTATTCATAAATAAACAAGTTGGTACTAATAGACTTCAAATAACATACTGAACAGAATTGTAGATGATCATTTCTTGAAATTAAAAATATATAAGTGAGAAGATTATGTTAAAAGACTAGTTAAAAATATCTAAATAAAACAAAGTTCCATGAATTTATATTTATTTTTAGAAAACTCGGGGTGTTACAAGTATTTTAGTCAAACCCTCTATGTAATGTATATCCAATTGGAATTTCAAGAATTGAATATTCTTGTAGAGAATATATGTCCAGAGTGCTTACTCATAGTAACACTGCATTGATTTTTCTCAACTATTTCATCTCTATTTGTTACTAAGAAACTATTTCCTCAAGAAACGTTGTTGACCTTATCTGGGGGGAAAGGTGAGACATAGTCTAACCCTTACCATTTCCCATATTATTTTCCTTTCAAGGAGGTGGAAGTTGATTATTCTAGGGGATAGCTAGATTTTAAAAAAACCTACAGGTAGTGACCCAAGCTTGATCTACATGGAAATTACATTTAATTTGAGTAATAATTAATACATGACACCAAAAGACACCCAAAGATCATATTAGTTTAGTGTATATGGAAACATTGAACAAAATCATCATATCCTGGTGAAAGATCTTCAACATCTATCATAAATATCTTCCCCTTTTTTCTACCTAAAACAATTCATTATATCCTAGAGAAAATAAAACATAGAAAGGGTGAGATAAAATTATAAATAAGGGCAATAATTGAGAACATAAAACAAACCATAGACATTTGAATGCAAATACATGAACATAATGTTTAAACATAAATATCTTGATCCATAAAATAATTTTTGGCAGCACATAAGGCATGGATCATAGAGGAACATTAACCATGATAGAATAGCATTGAAATTAAACATATGATTATGGAAAACTAATAAGAACACAGTATTAATTCCATAGTAGCTAAGGTATCACTTCTAAGACCATAATAGTTGACATAGATTATTACTGAACCTGGTTTACTGGCTATTGCAGCGTTGTAATACTGAACTAGATTTACCTATCGTGCTAGCCCTGCATTACAGAACCTGATTTACTTGTCATTCCAGTCATGTCTCTCTTATTTGATATAAATTTTTACCCAATTTATTGAAGGGAGATATATGTCCCACCCATCTCATAATGAAATCATTCAAACATGTTCCTCAAAACATAAACCATTCATCATAGCATAACCAATGAAATAAAATTGGTTTTCTTAAAAATTATTTCATCATAACATAATTCATTTAAAATATCATTATAGTATTAATTAAATAAAATAATAGTCATAATTGGGATACAAACCTAAACATATTTAATATAATCATCTTATATGGAAAATAATTTTGATAAAACACTTGAACTTAGTTCTTGTGGAAATATCCTTTCTTCTTCAAAAATGTTTTCTTTTCTCAAAATGTCACAAAATTTTAAGAGAAACAAAGAGTTAGATTTATCATTACAGAAGCGTAGGCACAGAATCAAGGATTGAATATTATATGTCTTGAATGTGATTCCACCACTATTATGTCTTCCATCAGGAAGGGATCGTCTCATTTGTCCTGGAATCTCACCAATAGATGGATCAACTACCTGGATTCTCTTTCCTCTATGGATTATATTGTCACACATGTCTACAGGGAGGCCAAAACAGTGGTAGATGGTCTTAAAAATAATCGTGTCGATGTAAAGACATTATTATGGAATTATCACCTACCTAATTATGTTTTCCCTTTGTTGTAGTGAGATTAATGTAAATCTCCCATTTTTATATTTATATAAATCAGACTCATTTTTTCTTAATCAATGAGTCTTACTTTTCAGGGCAAAGTCTCATCTTATCATTAATAAAGGGAAAATAATTTAGTTGAAAATAAAATTTAAATACTATAGAGTATGATTCTTGAAAAAAAGGTTTCATGAAACCGAAGAAATCCATTCCTACCATATAAGTTAAAAATTCATTCTTTTCGTAATTTTTCCAGAAAATTCAAACAGTACCTCGTATGGTAAACATAAGAAAGATTCCTTACAAACCATTTAGTAAATTTAAAAATGGGTAAAAATACTTTAATAATTCATAAAATAATAAAAAACATTATATTATTATATTCATAATAAACATGGAAATGGATAATCAAAATACCCCCAAAAAATACTTACGTATAAAAAATCTCAGATAAAAATGAGACTGCAAAATAAACCCTTACCTTAGGTAGGATTTCATATGCATGTGTCTGAACCACCAATATAGTGGGTTTAAAAATATTATTATCTATAAACAGAACCAAATATTATTGATGATATCATATATGATTCACTTGTGACTTTGTATTACCCATTCATTTGACAATTCCATGTTAAAACAATGTTTTGGGTAATAATCGTTTTATTTATCGTACGTGTTTTGAAATGTTATTATTGATATTATTACATATATCATGATTTACTTAAAATATATAAAACATGATTTATATATCATATATATTTAATATATATATATAATAGATAGATAAATTAATTTGAATACACTATTCATGGAGATGGTAGGTCGTACGTACACTTTAACGTTTTTTTCATTTCTTTATTTAATTAAATGGAAGTATGTAAAATATATATATATATATATATATATATAATCCAGTAGAATTATTATTTCCTATATTTAATTATTATTCATTATATATACTTTATAATCATTCTTTCACTATTAACATGGAGAATGAAATCTTATCGCACCGTGGAGATGGTAAGGCATATATATGCACGAGCAACGATATCATTCCTATAATTATTGAATGGTATTGATGTGGATGATTTGGATGGTGTATAATATCTCAGATGTCTTATAATTTTATAATAATCATATATTTTTATTATTTCCACCATTATACCCATCCATGTAAGGTGGTGGGGAAAAACATATTACACAACGGCATGGAGACAATAAGTCGTACGTACATACGTGCGGTGATTTCATTTTTCATAAGATGGATAGAAGGCGAAATATGGTTGTTTTATATTTATAATAACATATTTTTATATGAGTGATACTTATGTTATTAATTTATAATGAAAAAAATAAATAATTGGATGTAGAAGATGAAAGAAATTTGAAAGAATTGGTAGAAGAGATTACCTCTTCCTCAACGTCCCTCCTTTAGATTTTTTCTTAGGGTACTGGAGTTGGTCTTTTAAGAAAACCATAACCTATAGAGTGTCACTTGGGATTTTGAGAAGATAAATAAGAAGGGTTTGGCTGAGCATGATGTCTCAAAATGGAGTGAAGATGATATTCAGAAGGTTCCCTTTTATAACAGAGGAGTGGGACACGTTAGGAATGTATTAAAGTATCAAAATATTAATTTAGTATAAATTTAATTTTGATTTAAAATGGTCCAAATATTATTTAATTTGAATATAAGATGACTTTTGTACAAATAACCATCATGAAATATTGTTTATAAACGTTTTAAATATTTCACTATCCTTGTCATTTTTTAACCTTTATATTACCCCTTTTAATATTCTTGTTATATCATGTTATTTACACATTTTGGGTTAATGTAGTTACCATGTAATGTAAATCGACCCAATAAAAGTTATATATGAAATATTTGGAATTATATGAACCATTTAACTGAATATTTTATTTTTAGAAATGTAATGTTATTTAATAAATTATTTTATGTTTTAAGTTATGAATGATGTCAATTTTGGATGCTATTCATAAATGACATTATTAAAAATTCATAACAACATTATTCATTCAAAAAGAAGAAATTATATCATCCCTTATATGTCAATTTCATCCAGAAAATTCATGTATGGCATCAAAATATTCAAATTAAACCTATATTAATATTTATAATTTCATTTATTTTAATCATTCATTAATGATGTAATCACTACATCATAATTGTGTCAAAAATAATTATATTTATATAATTTTTAAAAATTATAAAGAAAATACCATGATATAGGAAAAATAATTATTTATCTAATGAAAATTTATAGTCCTAGAGATAAGTTATATAACCAAATATTAATATCTATTTAGTAAAAGTTCTATGTTTAGGTTATAATTATGTTTACTTTAAATTAATTATTATAAAGTGTGATTTTCACATACAAGTTAATCCATGGGGTCCAAAAAATTGACCCATGTATTTCAAAGGTCATAAATATCTCATAAAATAAAATTTGGACATGTGTTAGGGTAGTTTAATGTTATTATAATATTAATTTTACTATTGTATTCCAGATTTACCCTTTAACCATGGTAAATAAAATAATTACTAAAGTAAATTTTAATAATTTCGAAAAAAAGGTACATATTTACACAATTTGGACCTTATGATTCCAAATATTAAATCCATTTTTCCAAATTAAAAACCTAGATGTTGCAGTAATTAATTTAAAATTAATTCCTCGTGTCAAAACCAAAAGGTGGATTTTTTAAGAATAATAACTATCAAAAGATTGACATGTGTTTATATCCAATTTAAAAGTGAAATTACTTCCAATTACCAAAATTTTATTAAATGATAAAAAAATAATCCAATTACACTTTAAAACTAATTATAAATATAATCTAACTATATAAATAAATTAGATAAAAAGGCAGTTTCGAATTAAGATGCAGTGTTTTTCATTATTCATTAAAATTTTAATTTTATTAAAAAAATACCAAAAACTCAAAATAAGTAAATTTTTATATTCATATTCCATATAAGAAGTTTATTTTATCAAATTTAACTTATAAAAGTGACAAAAAGTCGATTTAAATTGGGTGTGCTGTCAAAAGGCATAAAACTGTATTTTTTAAAAAAATATTTCTTTTATCCAAAAAATTGATTTCGTTCACTTATCATGTTCTAGAAAATGTGTATGATGAATTATAATATTATATAAATTTCAAAATATGTTTCAAACTATTCATAATGTCTGATTAATATCCCATTAAATAATAATATTTTAATAGTATATCAAGGTTTAGTGAAAATCGTTGTCGTGTACATCGCAAGCTATTGAGAAAAGTCGATCATGTGTGTAACACAAGACAATTCAGAGTTGTGTGTATTGAAATTTTCTTTTTTTGTTTAGTAGAAGATAATCTAAACTTATTTCATCAATCCAAGAAAAATATTTTTTTGATAAAGTTGACAGAAATACATATTTTATTTATGGAACAAATTTAATTGGTGACTCTGGAATCCATAGATAAAAAAGATGATTTAAGCAATTAATATTCTAATTTTTATTTGTCCTACATCGATAGAATATTGGATCATCAACTACATTATAAAATATTATTGGTATGATTAATATAATTATCACATAAACATATTGTTCAATGTGTATTTTTTTATCATTTAAAACTGAAATTATAAAATTATGCCATTAAACATGCTTTGCCTCTCCTAGTATCCAAGACAAGATAAAACCTAAAATGATGAAATGATAGAATCCATTATGACAAAAAAAACCAAGTTACATCCACGAGACTGAGACACCCCATGTACGGAACTTGTTTTGTTGCTTCAAGAACCCGTAGACAGTGTAGCAGTAGAGGTGACTGGTGACCCAACAGGCGGTGCACCTGTGTTTTTGCAGGTGGAGATGTTGGAATTAGCATGGAAGGCTTAGAGTAGGGAAATTGCGTCGGTCTGGTTGAGGCTCAAGGACTTCAAGATGGCTATATTTTTTAACACCATGCAGAGGCAGCCGACTTCACCGGCGACCGTCGCCTTTAGCGGATTGTAGCAGCTTGAAGGGGGTACCAAGGAATACTGGTATGGCTGACAGGGCATCCGTTTTTTGATGCACACTGATATCGCAGCTTCTTGAGAGAGAACCACCAAAAGGTTACGGGACGATACGAGGAAAACATATTTCATTTACACATTGATCAAAACCTATACTCAGGGTTGCATGAAATGAATTCTATCAAAAGAACTTTAAATTGTGTGCAACACAATCCAAGAATAGTGTTTCTTATACTTCAAGATAATAAGATGTTATATATAGCACAATATAATCTTTTTGGAGCATAAAACACAATAAATCAAAGAAATCAAAAATAATATATCTCATAAAATCTCATGGTGTTACCTTCTACCCACCCTTAAAATGAATTTATCCCATGAAATTAAAAGGGGTTTTAAATGGTTTTCTACTTGAAAGTTTCATTCATGGAGCCCCACATCGTAAATAGGGATACTAAAACATAATTTTAAAAGGTAAAGTTAGAAATATAATAGTTACTGATAGTAACTCATCAATAGGATTCCATGTAGGAGAATATATCTGGTAAGTAACAACATGGATATGGAAGAGGAATCTAACTATCAAGTTCAGATGAATAGTGAGAGAGAATAAAGTTGGGATAAAGTTAACAACAAGAAATTCACAAATCTATGATGACTTAAGGGATCATCTGGTTCATCAGATTAGAAAGTACTAGGATATAATTTTTTGTTTTCAAGATACTTTTCCAAAAGTTGAATAATTTTTCCTGCGAATAAATACTTAGAGGATTTGTGTACAATCTCATCATTGTTCGTGCCTTGAACAATTTGCACTTAATCTATTATTTAATGAAATAAAGTAAAATTTTTCATTCATGATGTGTTAGAAGATAATGTAATATAATGATAGGTCATTCAATCTATCTCAAAATAATTGTCATCACAGGAAATATAATATGCATATGTCTTCTTATAGTGAGATAAAACTTAATCTAACAAACTTCAACCAGAATATAAATTATACAATCCATAAATGGATGACATTAAAATCCTATCAAAAATATAAAACATAGAAATAGGTGCACTAAATATACATAACATTTATCTCTCATATCTCAAAAGGTAGTTCTCGATTGTCACATTCCAAACAAGTGAATACCTTAATCATGTATTCTCTTGACTCACAGTAACTACATGAAATATTAGATATGATTATTTAAAACATGCATGTTTCCTTATTCCAAAACATACAAGATATATTACTTAAGTCCCAAAAGTGTTACATTTAATCCATGATATCATAACCCTCGTGTCAAAAACTCTATAATTAGTTCTCAAGAAACTAGAATAACATCACATAGCTTTCACATATCATTTACAATATTTTTATCCTCCGTAGTATGACCAATACACGTACCATCGTCATGATTATCTTCATGATTTTTACACTTGTGAAATTAATCTTCATAATTATCATAATTTCCAAATATGAAATATTAAATGGTTAACAATGTTTTATGCAGTTCTGGATATTGACTAAAACTAGAGAGAAAAGTATGAGAAATGCATATCAGAGATTACAATCACATATGTAAGGTAAATTAATTATAATATTTCAATCTAGGATATATTCTGTTAAACCCTAAGTTTTTCATGATTGTCAAAACACC
Source organism: Viscum album (assembly GCA_963277665.1). NCBI lineage: Eukaryota > Viridiplantae > Streptophyta > Magnoliopsida > Santalales > Viscaceae > Viscum > Viscum album. The sequence continues at coordinate 1,180,225,662 of OY728139.1, forward strand.
CTAGTATTTTGAACTATATTTAACTTATCCTTAAAAAATCCCTATACATATCCTAATAAATATCTCTAGGGGTATTATTAAATCTTTTGCCTCCGAGTTTCCTATGGTTGACTAAACCATCACTTTAATACCAACTGTAGAGACCCAATCTTGACATACATTGAAATTACATTTATTTTGAGTAATATTTAATACATGACATAAACATATTCCAACAGATTATATTAGTTTATTGTATTTGGAAACTTGGAAAAAAATATTCTAATCATGGTAAAAGATCTTCAATATCTCTAATAAATATCTTCAACTTTTGTTTTCGTACATAAATCATTATTTATATCCTGGGGAAAATAAAACATTGAATGGATGATCCCAAATGATTAGTAAGGTTAATCATGGAGAACATGAAAAAAACCATAAACATTTGAACATAAAAACATGAAAAAAAATTTTAAACATCAAAATCTTGAGTCATGAAATAAATCATGGAAGTACATAAGGCACGGATCATAAAGAAACATTTACCATGATAGAATAAAATTTTCATAAAACATGTAATTATGGAAAGCTAATAATCAAATATAATTATTTCCGTAGTAGTTATGGAATTGCATCCAAGACCATCGTTGTAGACATATTCCATTATTAACCAGGTTTACATGCCATTTCAGTCATGTATTACTGAACCAGATTTACTTCTCGTTGCATCCATGCATTACTGAATAAGATTTACTTTCCATTACAGTCATGTATATATCATGAGATATAAATATTTATAGAATTAATTTTAGGGAGATATAGGTCCCAGTCATCTCATGATTAAATTATTCATACTCATTCCAAAATACAAAAATCATTCATCACAGCATAAAGAAAGAAAAAAATTTCTTTTCTTAAGCATTATTTCATCATAAAATCAATCATATAAAATATCATTCTAGCATTGAAAAAAAAAATAATAGTAATAATAGAGATAGAAACATAACATTATTTAATAGAATCTTCTTAGAAAGAAAATAATTTTGATAAAAGACATGAACATAGTTCTTGAGGAAAATTTCATTTGTTCTTAAATAACATTTTCATTTCTCAAAATGCCACTCAATTTTAAAAGAAATTAATTTTGTTGAAAATAAACATGAAATAACATATATAAATATTAATGGAAATAATTTTTAATGAAACCCTAAAAATCTATTCATATTGTATATGATAAAAAAACATTTTTCTTATACTTTTTCCGGAAATGTCAAAAAGTACCTCATATTGTAAACATAAGAAGAATTCCTTCCAAACCATTTATTAAAAGTAAAAATAAGTAAAATGAATTTAATCATACATCTAATAATAGTAAACACTAGATAATAATATTATTATAAAAAATGTAAATGGATGATCAATATACCCCTAGTAAATACTTATGTATAAACAATCTCATATAAAAATGAAATTCTAGAATTAACCCTTACCGTAGGTTATTATTTATATATGTCTAAAACTCTTGTATATTGGTTTTAAAAAAATTATTACCATGTAAAAAACCATATTAGTATTAATGACGTCTTATATGATTTACTTATGACGTTATATTACCCATTCATTTGTCAATTCCATGTCAACGCAACGTTTTTGGTAATAGTCGTTTTATTTATCGTAAATGTTTGGACTTTTTATTCATGATATAAATACTTATTTCATTATTTAATTAATTAGATAATGTAAAACATAATTTATATATCATATATATTCACTATATATATATATATGTTATAATAGGTAGATTATTGAAATTCAATACCCTATTCATTGAGACGGAAGGTCATACATACACTTGAATGTTGTTTTCGTTTCCTTGTTAAATTAAATGGAAGTAAATTATATATATATATATATATATATATCTAGTATCATTTTTATTTATTATATTTCAGGATTATTTATTTTATATAATTTATAATCATTCTTGAATTTTTAACATGGATAATTAATCTCATCACATCGTGGAGACGGTAAGTCATACGTACGCATGAGTGACGATATCATTTCTATAATTATTGAATGGTATTGAAGTGTATGGTGTATAAAATCTAAAAATTAGTATAATTTTATAATAATCATATATAGTTATTATTTCCCCGGTTATACCCTTCTATGTAATGTTGTGTTAAAAAATTTATTACACCACAATGTGGAGATGGTATGTTGTGCGTATGCACGCAGAGTGACTTCATTTTTCGTAGGATGGATTGAAGGTGAAATATGGTTGTTTTATATTTATAATAAAATATAAGTATATAAGAGATACTGATGTTATTAAATTATAATTAATCAACTAAATAGGAGGAATTATACGAAGATGGAAATTTGGATGAATCGGCAGAAGAAATTACCTCTTCCTCGATGTGCCACTAAATTTCCTATTAGGGCCCTAGAGTTAGACTTTCGAGAGGAGAAGAACATCTAAAATGTTACTATGGAAGTTCAGAAGTAAAATTGACAGTGTTTATCCAACCTTGAAGGCTCAAAATGGAGTGAAGTGGAGAGGGACGAGGTACCCTTTTGTTAGAGAGAAGAGGGGCACTCTTGGAATGTCTTAAAATAGTAATTTATTATAAATTACATTTAAAAAAAATGGCACAAAACTTATTTAATTCTATGATATGGTAATTTTGGTTCGAATACCCTTCATAAAATAATATTTAGACATGTTTTTGAGGTTTTTGTATCCTTATATTTTTCTTTTAACCCTTGTTTTACCCTTTTTAATATTACCGTGATATCAAGTCATTTAAAAATTGTGGGTTAATGTAATTAAAAAATAATGTCAAATGACCTAAAAAAAGATATTTTAGATATATCTAGACATATATTAACCATTTTGATGAATCTTAGAATTTTATTAATTTAATATAATTTAATAAACTATTTTATGTTTTAGGTATTGAATTATGTCTATTTAAGGTACTATTCATACTTGACATTTTTAAAAATTCCTAACAACCTTCTTCCTTCATAACAGAGGAATTTAATCATCTATAATATGTCAATGTCATCCAAAAAAATCTTTAATGACATTAAAAATATTCAAGTTATATTTATTTGAATTTTTATATATTCATTTATTCGTTTCTTTCATTAATGCAGAAATCACTACATCCTAATTATGTCATAAATAAATATATTTATCTAATGTTTATAAATAAAATACCATGATGTAGGAAATACATTTTTATTTAAAATGACTATTTATAGTCAAATATAGAATTTCGGTTACCCAATGTTAAAATTGATTTAGTAAAAGATATATGTTTATGTTATAATTATCATTACATTATATTAATTATTATAAAATTTTATTTTCACATCCATGTGAATCCATGGGGTCCCAAAATAGACCCAATAATTCCCATGGTCGTAAATATATCATATAATAGGATTAGGACATATGTTAAGGTAGTTAAATATTATCATAATATTATTTGTTACACTTATTTACCAGATTCACCCTTTAACCATGGAAATAATATAATTACTAAAGTCACTATTCAAAATGTCCAAAAAATAAAAGGTACCTATTTACAAAATTTTAACCTTCTAATTAAAAATATGGTATCCATTTTTCATAATTTTAAACAAAACATTTGTAGTATATAATTTAAATTTAATTCACATATCAATATAAAAAATAGGTTTTTAAAAAGTAATAACTATAAAAGGATTGACATGTTTTTATACCCAATTTAAAAGTGAAATTACATCCAATGAAAATCATTGGATCAAATGTTAAAAATATAATCTAATTACCCTTTAAAACCAATATAAAATATAATCTAACTATATAAATAAATTAGATATAAAGGCAGTTTCGAATTAAAATGCATTATTTTTCACTATTCAATAATCTTTTAATTTATTTGAAAAATTCCAAAAATAAAAAAAGTTACTTTTTATGTACCGATTCCAAATAAAAATTTTATTTTATCAAATTTAACTTATAAAATTGTAAAAAACTAGACTTAAATTGGGCGCGCCATCAAAAGGTCCTAAAACTGTATTTTTTGAAAAATATATATTTTCTATAAGAAAATATTGATTTTGTTCTCATATCATGTTCTAGAAAATGTGTAAGAGTAATGATAATGTTATATAAAATTAAAATTGTGGTTAATACTATTCATAACAGCTAGTTTCTATCCCATTAATTAATAATATTTCAATAATAAATCATTGTTTAGTGGAACATGGTATCGCGTACAACGAAAGATATTGAGGAATGTTGCTCTTACATGTAACATAATCTAATTCAGTGTTTCATATAGTGAAATCTTTCTTTGGTGGGAATATAACATAATCCAAACTTATTCCATTTATACATTTAACAAAATCTATATTTGGTGTTTCATGAAATGAATTCAATGAAAAGATGTTGAAATTAAGTACAAAAGAAGCGAAGAATAGTTTTTTTCTTGTAACAAGCCAATGTAGTGTTATGTATAGAACAATATAATCATGGTGTAAAATATAACAAAATACATCAAGGAAATGAAAAAGAATATATCTCCTAAAATCTTAGGGTGTTACACTCTAGTTTCAGGTACACACACCTCCTTTATTTTCTTTGGTGTGGACTACATTATGACAAGAACAGTATCCTCTGAATCCCCTAAACTGAATTCATTTTCTGTAGGATATTAAATAAAGTAATTACTACAATTAACCTACACATAATGAATTGTGGGAATTATATCAGTGTGTATTTGACATATCCTTCTTTTGTGCCCTCCAAGATACATTTTTCTCGTATTTATTGGTTCCCCATGAATTGTTTGGCAGCGAGTAACATAAAGGAAATCCATGAGTAGTTCAATTGTGCATTCATTTTGTGGATTATTCCATAATGGGTAGAAAACTAACTTTCTCTAATGATAATATTTTGAATGTGATAAAGAACCTAGTCATGTGAACTGTGTCCAATCTTGTTATTCTTTCTTAACCCTTTGAGATCTATTTATTGGCTATGAGGTTGGATTCAAAATTCCCCCAGCCCTGTAGGATGGGATGGCTCATGACTTGAAATGACTGATATAAGCAGAACTACTCTTCAAATTTTTTGAATTCTTGTCTGAACATTGACTGAGTGCATATTCTGAAAATCACATAAATCACCTTCTTAGGATAACGATTTTTCTTTTTCAATAATTTTCATAATCTGATGACTGAAATAACCTAAATGGGAGGACATCTTGATGTTTTCTGATACTTGATTCAAAACAATATCAATTAAAGTATATATTTGGACATAAAATTGGTGTAAGAGGGTATTGGCTTTTTAATGTTGAGAATATATTTAGTCATGATTTTTTTTTGTTATAGCCATCCTGGATCAATAACATTTCATGAGACCACTTTTGGTGGGATTTTCTAAATTTGGAGCACAGAGAAATGTAATTCTCTATGTGCACCCCATTCTCTGATTTGAACACTATATGGGATATCTGAGATTAACCATTGCAAAATCATTAATGCATTGAGGAATTCAAATTTAAGTGATCTCTATGGTTATTAGATATTTTGATTTTATGAAACCTGGAGATATTCCTAGTCAATTTGACACTGAAACCCCTCTATTACCTTTAAATGACTTTGATATTCATCATAAAGTAATAATTTTGTTTTTATAAGTCAAAGAGTCTTCCGTATGTTGAGGCATATATCATGAAAAAAATCTTCTACCAATATCTCTAGAATGCTGTATTGAGTGGTGGAAATAGGATAGAACATGACTGGTATTTTAACCATATCTATATTTTTCCTCATGTTCAACATATCCTCTTCGTCTTTTACTAGAGTTTTCTCAACTGAGTCCAACCAGAGTGGATGTTGCCTAATTTTTTTCAATAACAAATGGGATAATTTGGTTATTCCTCCTCTATATTAGAAGGTAAATGTCCTAAGGGAGGTTCAGAGAATGACTATATCATTGAGATGCCTTTTGGATGAGAAATTATTTCACCTTCTAATAACAAGGAATCAGACATGAGGTTCCTTATGTATTCAATTTTCTGATGATAAGAGGGATTTATCTTCACTACATTTCCATTTGGAGAATTATCTTGACAAAGTGTACCATTAATACAGATACAACATTCTTAGTAAATTCCATCATTGGGATGATTACCATTATGTAATACAGTATTGGATTAATCATCTTTCTCCTTGGTCTTCTAGCCACATGGAGGGTTTTCATGGATCTCATCAAGTGATTGGATCTCAAGATTGACTGAATTTTCATGAAGTATTCCTTCACAAGGAAGTGTCTGATGAGGAACTTCATAGTCCCTACCATTACTCCCATAATTTGGTAATGGGAGGTTAGGTTCATGAGATGAAATAGATAAATGTCTTGGGGCTTCATGAACTCTAGCATTGAGGGGAGACAAATAAAAAACTTTCACTTGATGTTCCCACTGCATTGATAAGAATTATTATTGGATCCCTATATAGAAATCTTTGGGGACACTTGCTGGGAAAAGTTATTATTATCGGAAGTTGTATGTGCTTGCCTTGTAGTGGTTATCATAGTAGACTCATTCAATCCAATTGGAACGGTTGTATGTTTCCGATCCGGATGTCATTATGATATGTGGAGTATTCCCCATGACCCTCCTATATGGGAACATAGGTGTGTATCTACTCCAGGGTTACATGCTGATGAGTCATCCCATGTATGGGGGAAAAGTTATGTGTTAGTCCTTTTAGTACTTCCTAAGTTTAAAATATGATTTTATAGCAATCTTCCATGATATGGGTAGGAATTTTTGTCTTCCCTTTCATAATGTTCGGGATATTTTTGGTGACATCAGCAGTCAGAACATGAATATACCTCCATTCAATATCAAGATTATGTGTTTGTAGATGCTTTTATCCTCTATTTCCTGTCATTGGATACCGAAAGTACCCATGTGTGGGTGTATAGAGTTGAGTCTTCCGATGAATTTTTGACATATCATTCTGACTGACTTCACCTAGTGCTTCTAAATGTGGATATTGGATGACATAATGAATAATTATAGGTGTATTTTCCCTCTTTCGGGAAGACACCAAATTGGGTTGGTATGCTTCTTTGAACGCATCCAGATGATACTGATAGTGTGCTTGATGATTGTAAGAAACTGTATGTTTTTTATCATGGTACTACACTGTATTTTAATGGTGGGATTCGTTGGGTGCCTCAAGACGAGTCTACTGGATGGAGGAATTAAGGCAGAAATGTGTATGTGACCGATCGATGTTTTCCACCAAACTAGGTTTGTGGACTTATCCGGATGGGGAAAGGTATAAACCTACTCTATATTAGCCATTTGTTATCCCTAGAAGTTTTTCTTGCATTTCTAGGTATAGGGGACATGGGCTAGACACCTGGAGGAAACCCCCTCGTAATGTTGAGGGTTTAATACTGTGTGGTGTTTTCGGTAGTGATTGTTGGAAGGATCCCTTGTGAAGGAAACATGTGTATTTCAGGAGATTCCATAGGTGGCCTCTTGTTCTAACTCCCTAAAGGAGGGGAGGTATTAGTGATTTTGTTCTAGGGATAATCTCCTAAAATGGTTGAAGACCAAGGTTGGAAACATCTACTTCTAGACCACTGGTTTTCTATAACTGGATGACCAAGGGAATTTGTTGATATGGAGGGCATGTTGATAGCTTCCATATTCTGGATAGTACACTGTTGGTGGTACTCTTAGAGTAGTGCATTAAATACCAAACGTTGAAGTAGATGAGTTGATGATGACATTCTTTGAGTGGAAGTTAATCCATCTTGAATAGCAGTTGGGGCGTTATCAGGTGAAAACCTCAAGGAATCCATTTGGATTGATAGGATATCTTATAAAATAGTTCATATTGATATATTATAGACATTATCAAGAAAACACTACTAAATAATCATCTTTTCGATGAGAACATGCATGATAGAGTTCTTTTTTAGCCATCCTTTATTAAAAGGGGCCAGACAGATGGGTCACATCATTAACAGGGTTAAGGATTCACATCGGGTGCATGATTTTTTATTTCTGATGGAAATGTGTTTTCCTCAAGGAACATAATGGTCTGACAGAGTCTGGTAAGAACATCCATTTTATATTGTGAAGGATTTTCCATAGTTAATTCATTCACATTGGGTTCACCACTTTTTGTTTCTGAATGAAAAGTGTTTTCCCCATGTAACGGAAAGGTCCGATAGATACTGTTTAGTACATCCCTTTTATATTGTAAAGGATATGCCATAGTTATGTCATTCACGTCCGGTTCCCCATTTTTTGTTTCCCTCGAAATGTGTGTTCTAGTTATGAATCACTATTTATGAATGGTTTCAAATATATTTCATTATTGAATAGGAAACACCCAATAGTTTTATATCAAAATGGTCCTACTATCCAATGGTAAGTGTTCTTTATGTTTATAGACCTATGATACTTCTGAAATCAGAATGGTCGAGATTATGGAAGGTTGGGATCATTACACCCTTTTAGGGGGAATTATTACCTACTTTGGGACTTTCTTATAAATTTAAGATATGATAATGAACCCTTCATTGATTACCAAGTATGATATGAGTTATCCCAATATTAAGAATAAATTATTACCATTTGTGGAATTCATTATCACTATATATATTCGATGTTCATCATCAGTGGTATTTATCCATGGTTCTCAATTTATAGTATACTCTTATATACTATGTAGAGATTTTTCAATAATTATCATCACGATGATTGTTTTTAAGCCACTTATTGGGGAATTCTAGAGTTAATGGACATTCAATAATATGAATTCGACTCTTTAATTTATCATCATCTATAATGATATAAGATTACACTATATTTTATTGTCATCAAGGTAGAAAATGATTACCCCATAGTTTATTTTCATTAAGGGTGAATAAAGTTGTTTTGATGTTGGGATCAAACACACAGATAATCTTTCTACGTGTCCTCATTAATGGAATCAAACCCCTCATAGTTTGGTTCCACTTAATGGGACACATCATACCTTTTATGGTCATGTGATTAGGAGTTGACTGTAATGTTTAATGTCATGTAGCAAGTAAATCTAGGTATAAGGATCCTAGTAATAGATTTGTGTGAGACTTATATTGAATAAGACCATGGAACATGGAAGGGATGTGAGATTCCATTTTGAAATAAACCCTACTAGTAATGTGGTCCATAGATAACATGGTTGATTTGGGGTGTTGTGTTTGAACCCCAGGAACGCTTCATATATATCCCCTTTGGATGGGAATCAAAGACCACAATGTATAATAAGTCTCACTATGGAGTACTACAATTAGAGAGAAATAGGTTGGGGGATAATTCAAAATATTTTTACATTTTAAGATGGTCCATGAGATATTTATTAAATCATTTAGAATTGGGGAGGTTTTAATCTAAGTATTACTCCAAAGTATGACGCTTGGATTACGGTAATTAGGTTTGGACTCCTGAAGAATATGTCTATTGATCTCAGACCTAAGGTGAAGGGTTACTATGTATCCCAATTATGGTGGGAATCATAGTTTTAGTAGATCATTCCATCATGTGGATTGTGTGGATTTCTTGATCCTTAAAAACATCTAAGTCCACATGATTCATGCTCGTTGTGATAAGAAATAGGATGTGAAAGATTAAAAAAACAAAAAATATTCTAATAATCGACAATGGAAGAGGAAATGGCTATAATGTAAGAGGTCATAGATACAACACTTCTATCTATTACCATTACATTTGATGAGGGTCCAATGTATGGAATGAATGAAGTTGATGGTTGTAGAGAGGAGTGATATTTAGACCTTTTATGTGAAAGTATATGAGCTTACAGTAGGATGGATGACCTAAAATGGTTCCCATAGTGGGGAGGGATACTTCTCCTTTTTTCATAAGGAAATGTAAGTGTGATCCTTACCCTCCCTACAAGAGAACAGAGGCTCTGAGTCTTAAGGATATGAAGGGGATAATGAATTCATATCCCCAGAATTTGAGAAATGGAACTCCAAAACATTTTCCCTAGGCTAAGGTTCCACATAACTGTAGATATAAAAATATACAGATTTCATGAGTATCTGGACACTTTGGTAGGAAAGGTATAGTAAACCTCTTAATAAATAAATAAAAATACAAATAGAAGTCTTTATAGTGTTCCATTCCAAATTATTTGGTAAATAAGGATGCCTTGGGGTAGGTTTCAGCATGGTCTCTTTCAGACAAGAGAGCTATAGTGGAGAAGTTCTTACCATGTGTAGTATTGAGAGAGGCCTGATCGATAGATTGTGTAGGCTGAAAGGTAGGGTTCACATCAAGTAAGGGACCTCATGTAATTGGTGTGTAGGTATGGGGATCTCAAGTACGGGTATGAAAACTAATTTCACCTTAAGTGATGAACAAAAAGGATTACTAGACATGGGTTAGACTTGGTTCAAGCCATCCAGAGTCTTCATAGGTATTCTCAAAAGTGTGGTGGGGGGTTCAAGTTTTTATTTGAGGAATGGATGGAATTATTGTCATCTTCATTGAGGGACTTGGGTGATTGAATTGGGAACATGTTTTTAATTTTAAAACATAATAATGTAAGTATCACTATCCTCCTTTTAAATACCCCTCAGTAGGTGTTGATGAAATAATATGGCAGTTTTAGAGGAAATGGGAAAAGAACCAGGGAGACCAGAGTAGAAAACGGTCTTTAGGGACATTTTTCCATATTAATAAAGTCCCCAAGTGTATATTTATAAGAAAATATGAGACCAAGGGTGAAGGTGACCTGGCACACAATTGGGTGCCATGTATGCTGGCAGTGCTAGCTGTCCGCACTAGCTGATGTGCACTAGAGGTTTGTGCTAACTGATTCACGTTATCTATAGTGACTTTATTAGGATCGAAATATAGATATAGATGCTCAATATACAAGAGGGGGTGCATTTTACACTTTAAAAATTTCGTTAAACAAGGAAAGATCTAAGTTTAACAATGTTAAATAGGAAAATTCACAACACCTCTAATCACTAATGGAAGTCTAGGACAATGCATGAAGTTACAAACTTCTAGTTCTATGCACTTACATTAATCTGGAAAGTGATTCCGAAAAACAGGTTCTGGAAATATGGATACGAAAATTGAAACTTAACTAAAGGTTAAAATATGAGATTCTACCTTAAAGCTATAGAATCTAAACAAATCAGACTACAAGTGTAAGGAAATATAAAAAGATTATACTTTCCTTACAATACAATAGGCAGTAGAAAAACAAGTAGTACAACAACAAGAAACAAACATTAACTCTTTTAACCCAAAGAGAAGGGTATCCAACAACCTTTGATAAAGGTCCCTTGATTTATACTTCCAAGCAAGATTGTCTTACCCACACCGAGGTAAGCCCTCGATACAAAGATTAGAATCTCTATCTTGTTATCCCCGCAAGCCCTCAACTTCATGGTAGTTGGAACCTCTCTCTTCCTCAACAAGGGAGCCCCCAAACATCAAGATAGTCGGAACCTCTTTCTTCCTATCCCCAGAAGCCCTAGAATGCAATCACCAACATTCGGAGTCGAACGAAGCAATATGAATGAGCAGTTCAGTACACAAAAATCATGAAAATCTTCTCTCTCTAGAAATCACCTTAATAGTGTTTGGTATCTAGAGTGATCAACTTAAGTTTTGAGATCTTCCAAATGAGATCCTATTTATAGGCTTGGATGGAACAGTCGACTCCCTCCTCCAACGGTCATATTTTCCTTAAAATTCGGAGGGACCTGTACACGTGTCACTAAACCAACGGTATGTTAGAAACAGAATGGACGAAATCATTTTATAAGAAAATATGTATAACTGAAAACATGACATCGTTTTAGAATGAAACAAGTGTAAGCATAATCAAAACTAGAATTCAGAGTGTAAGTAAATAAAAGTTCGGAGTCTAACCAAAATGGAATTTAGAGTCTATAATAAAATGGATATTTGGATTATGTTTTATAAGAATTCATAACCTGAATTCTGTAGAAATCTGGAGTCTGAATTTTTAAGGAAATTCAGAGTCTGGATTCATTGGAATTCAGAATCTGAACTTATATAATTCAGAGCCAAACTCATAGAAGTTCTTAATTGAACATATCAAAGTTCTGAGTTGAACTTATAAAAGTTCAGATTCGATCTTATAAAAGTTTGGAGTTGAACTAATAAAAGTTCAGAGTCGAACTCATAGAAGTTCAGAGTCGAACTAGTAAAAGTTCAGAGTCTAGAATTTGGAGTTGAACATTTTTGGAGTTTGTATCCAGAATTCGTAGTGGAACTTTGTTAGAGTTTGTATCCAGAATTCGGATCCTAAAACAGAATGCCTCATACCATAGCATTATACGATTTCAAGGTTTTGGGTTTGAATCCGATTTTCATACATAAGAAAAATATTTCTATGTATAAGAAAAATCTATGTTAAGGTAAATTTATGTAAGGAAGGAATTTTTTCATATAGAGGTAAGGTATAGATTTTCTTAGGTATAAGGTGTTTTTGATTTTCAAAACAAGATGGAATGGAAAAGTCATAAGAAAAACTTTATTTACTCAACAATCTTCCCCTTTTTGGAATGCACAAACTTCATTACGAAAAATAATATAAGGACATTGAAAAATTTCTTTAGACATTCAAATTAAAACGTATCCCCCTCTGTTCATGATGATAGTGAATACAACAAACTCCCCCTTAGGCATTGAAAATATAAGGATTATATTCTGAATTTTTGGAGTGGAGTTTTCATTATCATGGGAATGAAAAACTTGTTAGTGAGAAACCCCCCCTTACATTAAGGATATTACTCTTAGAAATTTTTCCTATTCATTTTAAATTTTTCCTTCTCCTCTTCTTAGTGGTTCTTTTTCCTTCTATCCCTTAAGAGTAGTTCATTTTCCTTCTCCCCCTTTCTGATTTTCAAAAACTAATTAAGATAATGGATAAGAAAATATGGTACTTGAAACATTAGTATATAACAAGATACAACCAACCAAATTTTCATTAGAGTTGAGATAATTTTACAAGGAAAGACAAATACAACAAAAGATCAGAGTGGATTTATTTTTCCTCCTTTTACTTCAGGATCAGCTTCTTTAACAAGGTTTTGAGTTTCTTCAAAACTCTTTGATCCTCCTCAAATTGTCTTTCTAAAGCTTTTACCCTTTCATCTTGAACTTTCAAAGCTTCAGCTTGAGCATTCATGGACTCTTCCTGCATTTTTATTAACTCCTCTTGATTTTGGAGCTTCTCTTCAAACTCAATTCAGAAATCAATTTCCACTTTCCAGTTCTGAGCTACTGAGTTAATCTTCCCATTCGGATCTCTAACCGGTTGATTCTGAGTACATTGATGAATGATCAACTCTTCCTAATGATTATTGATCTTATTTTCCTCAGTTTCAAAATCATCTTTCACCTCATTCTGGAAATTATCATAATCAGCCATATCTTCTTCAACATTCTTAGACCATAGAGTTATTTTCCTATAAGACTTTCTATGCACATATTAATTGATAAGAAAACTTTTATGGTCAGCCTCAATCATTATACACTCATCCATCACAATGGATAAGGATTCGGATTTCTGATTCAAACTGTGCTGCATCATCTATAATCTTGAGTCTATGGTCGGGAAAATTGGAATGATGTCCACAAACTTTTTCAATGATTCCACCAAAAAATCATCACCATGTGCTGATGACCCCGAATCTGATAATTTAATTGGAGATTGTTCTGCTTAAATTTGAACCAGTTTCCTATTAGAAGAACCACCAAACTCCTTCTTCCTGAAAATCTCTTTTGTTGTTGAATCCATCAGAACTTGCTTCCCCTTTTCATCTTTCGGAATGGGTTATTTATCTGGACATTCTTCCACACATTCTAATAATTTTACAATCTGGTCTTTATATGGTTTCTCCTTTTCTTCCCTTTCTTCAAGGAAATTCTTTTCATAAGATTCATCCTCATCATATAGAACATTTTCCTTCTCTTCCGCTTGATCATCATTATCCTTCCCACTTTCTTTGTCAAGTGCCTTTTCCAGAGTGGGTAATTTTGCGAATTCAGCCTTTTATTTATACTCTTCTAATTTTTTGATCAAATCATCAAGATAAACAATTCCTTCTTCTTCTTCTTCTTCAATAACCTCTTCTTCTACTTCTTCACCATCTTGTTTTTCTAATTCATCAAATACCTCTTTACCATTAGATTTTTCTGGAGTGACATAAGTCTTTGCTGGATTCTCTGGTAAAGAAGGTTGGACATCGAAGGTTTCCGGAATGGGTATTTTCTCAGAATCTATTTCAGTATCTCTTAACAGAGATTGTACCACATTATCTTCAGACAAAATCTTTTTCAACTTCTTTTCTTTTTCCTACTTTTCTAATTCATCTGCAGCTCTCTCTTTTAAGGCCTTAGCCTCTACAGGGTCCAATCCGAACTATGGATCCCCTTATTTCCTCTTCTCCTTGTCTTCCCTCCACTTGGCTACCCCTTCATCTGTATATGTTTTCTTCTTCTTCGGCTTGGGGTAGAATATTGAGTTTCCTTAGCTTTGAGAGTTTTGTCTTCAGTATCCACTTCCTTGAGCTTTCTCTTCTTCCTTGCCATTTTAGATGGTTCCGGAGTTTTTGAATCTTTCTGAGCTGTCTTAGCCTCTTCCACAGATAAAGGATATAATTTTTTGGATTCACTAGAAAAACACATATTCATCCTCTTAAATGTATCATCACTAACCAACATAAGCTTACAATTCTGAACTTTTGACATGCAAGAAACTTTGAAAGAATCTAAGCACCGAACTATCAACTTTGATAGTAAGGCAGGGTACATAATGATTTGGGCTCTCAAGATCCCTTCTTTTATATTCGTAATCGTAATCAAGACATACCTCATAAAATTTATCTTCCATAGATTTACTAGGAAATCTAGGACATAGATGTCACTCTTCTTTAGATTATCCTTGTCACCTCTTCTTGGTATGAGAAAACCTTGTACCCACAACTGTAGAATCTGATTACTCAGAGTGAGATGATCAATATTAGTTGTCATAGTATCGTTGTGTCCAAGAAATTTCAATTACTTTACCTTGTTGAAACTTCCTTGCTCATCTAGAAGCTTATGTGAGAAAATTCAGCTTCCCCTTCGTAAGGTAAACCCACCAAGCTTGCATCCTTAGTGTAGGATAACGTGTATGTCTTACCATAAGAATTAAAAGAAAAAATATCTCTTCCATCTTCCCGATGGAAGTAAATAGACTCATAGAACTCGATATGTAAGTTTGTATAAACTAGATCCTGTTTCTCTGACTTATACAAGCAAACATCTTCCCAGCCATTCAATATGATATTCTTGGTTATCAGAGAATCAAACTTATAAAAATCTGGATTCACAAACCTTTTACTGAAGACTAACCACTTTGAGATTGGATTTGTAGTTGACATATATTGAGATGTATATTCAATAGACATTCAGAGTGGAGACATCTGGAAGATTCAGAACGACATTGTCAATGATCGGAATAGTCCTTAAGAAGGGATGCAGGGCTTCGAGACACGAGAGATTGAAAAACAGATGTGGGAAGACTCTCTGGTTCCCCATTACATAGGCGATGGAGGTGACCTTTGGTCTTCCAGAAACCAACTAATGGTTGAAAATCCTTCTGATCTGATCTTATGGTTCATAACATTCCCACAAGGAAAACTGTACTGTAATCTTTTTATGTTTTTAAGAAAAACATTCAGATTTAATGAAAACTAAAATTCAAATAATTTTATAACTTATAAGAAAATACCAGTAAGAAAAATATGATTAAGAAAATTTAAGTAATGAAATCATACCTTTTGGATTGGCTAGAATGATTATTCATAATTGGTAAAGTTCATCTTGAGGAGAAAAAAACTATGAAAAACATACAACGACAAACATGAGTACGAAAAAGTTCATTATGAAAATTCCAGTATGAAAATCTCATTACGAAAGTTTCAGTACAAAAATCTCATTATGAAATTTCTAGTAAAAAATCTGATTATAGAAGTTCCAGTATAAAAATCTCATTACGAAAGTTTCCATTACGAAAATATCATTATGAAATTTCCATCACGAAAATCTCATTACAAAAGTTTCCATTCTGAGAATTTCCGTTGTGAAATTTTCATTCTGAGAATTTCTATTCTGATAATATCCATTCCAAGAATTTCCATTCCGAGAATTTCCATTCCGAAATTCTTCAAAATCGTGTTACGAAAAATTTTAGTTACAAATGTTTGAAAAGAAAACTGACTAGGAAATTTTTTTATTAAACTAACATGAAAGTGTAATCCCCCTATGAAAAGGAGTATTTTACTGTAAGGAGAATTGTTCAAAAAGAATTTAATGAAGAAGGATTACCTAATAGTTATAATTCCTGTCTTCTGTTTAATGTATTCAAATCTATCAGAGGGTAAGGATATTATGAAAATATCAGCATGTTGATCTTGCTTTCTGATAAACTGAAGAATGATATCTCTTTTAAGTGTGTAATCCCTAAGAAAGTGATGCCTAATATCTATGTGCTTTGCACGGGAGTGATGTGCTGGGTTTTTACTAAGGGGAATGGCACTTGGGTTATCACAAAAAAATTGAGTCTTAGTAAAACTCTAGCCATAATATGTTATTGTGTGTTGCATCCACAACACTTGAGCACAAAAAATTCCAGCTGCAATATATTCAGCTTCAGCAGTGGAGAGTGGTACTGAGTGTTTCTTCTTGGAAGACCAAGAAACTAATGAATCTCCTATGAAATGACATGTTCCGGATGTACTTTCTCTATCGATTCTACAACCACCATAGTCAGCATCTGAAAATATTTTTAAAATAAAATCATTTACAGAAGTATAGAATAATCCTAGATCCATGGTTTCCTTTAAGTAGCAAAAAATTATTTTCACTTCCTTTAAGTGTGATTCCATAGGATTCAATTGATATCTTGCACATAAGAATACTAAAAACATTAATTCTGGTCGCCTAGATGTTTCGTAAAGTATACTTCCTATCATACCTCTAAAAGATGTTCGATATCCTGGTTTACCATCCTTATTGAGATAAAATGTGTTTGAGGTACCAATAAGAGTACTTATACTCTTAGTGTTGTCAAACCCATACTTTTTATGATTATATTTAATATACTTATGTTGAGATATATAGGTTCCTTCTGGTTTTTGAGAGATTTGAAAACCAATAAAAAATGTTAACTCACCCATCATACTCATTTCAAACTCAGAATTCATTAGACTTGCAAAATAATCAGTTAAAGATTGCTGAGTTGAACCAAATATGATGTCATCAATGTAAATATGAACAATCAAAACAATTTTTCTTAAATATTAACAATCTTAACATTTTTTCTTATCTTTCTTTATAAAAAGAGTTGTATTATCATTTCCCTTAACATAGTTATTTTAATGAAAAAAATATTTCTAGTCTATCATACCAAGATCGTGGGGCTTTTTTAAGGCCATACAAAGCATTATTATGTCTGAAAACATGATCAGGATGTTTTGTATCTTCAAAGCATGGAGTTTGTTCAACAAAAACATCATCTTGAACATAACCATTAAGAAAAGCACATTTCACATCCATTTGAAAAATATTAAAATTGAAGAATGCTGCAATGTAAAGTAAAATATGAATATATTCAAGTTTGGCTACTGGGGAATAAGTTTCTTCATAGTCTATTCCCTTTTGTTGATTATAAACTTTAACCACTAGTCTGGCTTTATTTTTAACTATGACTCCATTTACATCACACTTATTTCTGAAGACCCATTTTACTCCAATAACAGAAGTTTACTTAGGTCTTTCGACTAAATTCTAGACTTTATTCCTTTCGAATTCATTTAGTTCATCTTGCATGGCTTTGATCCAATCAATATCACCTAAAGCTTCATCAGTGCTTTTTGGTTCTAATTGGGAAAGGAATTCTAGATGTTCTACTTCATTTCATAAGGAACTTCTAGTCCTAATAGGTTTATTTAAACCACCAATGATACTATCCCTAGGATTATTCTTATGAAATGACTGACTTGGGTTTTGTAAAACCTGCTCATCAACATAGGGTAATAAATATTCGGGGGTAAATGTTTTAGAAGCATCTTCTTGAACATTTTCCTTATCAGAAGGATTTTATAAAAATGGTTGATAATATGTTTTTTAAAACACATCCAATGATGTAGGTTGGGATGGTTTAAAAACAAATGGACCAGATTCATCAAATTTTACATGCACTATTTCTTCAACAGTACAAGTGTTTTTGTTGACAACTCTATAAGCCTTAGAAGTTGTGCAGTAGCTTAAGAAAATTCCTTTATAAAATTTTTGTTGTAATTTGTGTAGATTATCTTTAGTATTCAGAATGAATACCTTGCAACTAAAAACCTTGAAGTATAAAATTCAAGGTTTTTTACCATTCCATAACTCATAATGAGTTTTATTAAGAAAAGGTCTAATCAAAACTCGATTTATATTATAACAAGTAGTACATAGAGCTTCAGCCTAAAATGTATAGCTATAGAATATTCACTCAACATGCTTCTAGTTATCTCTTGAAAATTCTATTTCTTCGTTCAACAACACCATTTTGTTGAGGAGTTCTAGGTGCTGAAAAGTTGTGAGTAATAACTTTTCTACTCCAAAAAGTTTCAAAATCATTATTTTGAAATTCTCCTCCATGATCAATATGAATAGTGCTCAGTGGAAGATTTTTCTCATTTTTAACTTGGGATATAAAAATTTTAAAATAGAGAAAATCTTCAGACTTCTCTGATAGAAAATATACCCCTGTAAATATAGTGTAGTCATTAACTAGAACAAACACATAGTATTTGCCTCCAATGCTTCCAGTTTGTGTTGGACCAAAAATATCCATGAGCACCAACTATAATGCATCAGTTGTTGAGACTTCAACAATTGGTTCAAAACTAGATTTATGTTACTTCCCATATTTACAAGGATCACAAAATTTAGAAGAATCAAATCTATGATCCAGTAGATCCATAACTTGTTTCTTCTTAGATAGTTTACATATTTTCCTAAGGTTACAGGGACCTAATATTCTATGCCATAACCAAGAATGATCTTCCATTACACTTAGGCAAGGAAATCTTGGCTCTAAAGGTCTTCTAAGTTGAATGTTTAAACATTCTCTTGCCTATTGGCAGAGAGAATAAACTCTTCCTTGAAATTGTGTACTAAGAACTTATCATTCCTAAAATTCACAAGGTAACCTTCATCACATAATTGACTTATGGTAATGAGGTTGTTCTTAAGACCCTTAACAAACAAAACATTTGAAATCATAGTTTTACCAAGAAGAACAATATTACCTTTACCAACAATTTCTCTGTGAGCATTATCTCTAAAAGATACTTATCCTCCTTTCGTCTTTATAATATTTTTGAAATATTTTTTATTACAATTCATGGGCAAGGAACATCCACTATCCATGTACCAAGTATTGTTGTTGGTACATATTTTATATTCCTGAAAATAAGAAAGGAACTACACTTTCGGAATGCAATATTGTTTGGATCTGAGATTCTCATATAACAAAATTTTGGTTATCCACAATTGTTTAGCAAAATATGATTTATGAAACCAAATAGATTGAAATTTATTTAATGAAAAATCTTTCCTCCAGTGCCCAACACTCTGACACTTAGTGAAAAAAGGGGCTTTAGAAAGAAAAAATAGTTGTTTTTGAAAACTGGTTCTTGGTAAGTATAACCCACTCCAGTAGTGTTTCCTTGAGGTCTAATTTGAGAATACATCTTGTCAAAATTTTCCTTCCCAGAGGTAAATTTTTCAAGGAGCTTCTTTAGGGATAAAATATCAGATTTTAGTCTAATGACTAAATTCCAATCCTCTGGAATCATTTCCATAGAGTTTGATTTTTCCTTAAAGATTTTTATTTTTGAAATAGCATTCTTATGATCTTTAGAAAGTTCTTCCTTATAATAATTTTTTTTCTCAATGTCCATATAATGTTTTTCTAAAATATCTTCTATATCATTAATATCTGAAGAATGATCTGAAATCTCTTTTGTAAGACCTTCTTCCCTAGTATTTTCCTTGTCTAAATTCTTAGAAATTTTACAACTTTTTTCTTCATGTAACTTGGAAAATCTACATACTTCTTCATATGAAGGTTATTCATTTTCTTGAGGATGAAGTATCATCATTAAAAGTACTATTTTTGGAATAATGATTCTTAACAATAGATAAATTTTTTTAAGCCTCAGTAGAGCATACCTTGGCCATAAGAAATGTAAGAGAAAATAGGTATTAGCAATGAATCCCATATTCTTTTGAGCTAATGAATCATATTCTGAGGATTCACTTTCTGATGAATCTCCACAGATATAACTCTAAGTAGTATTAGCTATTAGACTTTTCTTAGCTTTATCCTTATAGAACTTCATCATGTTCCTTTCAGAATGCCTCTCTTTTGTTTCTATCTTTCTATGAATGGGGAAATCAGGTCTTATGTGCCCACTTCTCTTGCACTCATAGCATGTGACCTCTGAATCTTTCTCATCTTTATTATCCTTCTTCTTATACCTGGATTGGAAATTTCTTTGACCAGCTATCTTGTTCATTCTAAGAGCAATATTAGCTAACTCATTTTCTGAGACTTCACTCTCACTAGATTCGGATAGAATAACAACCTTCTAAGAAGTGGATCTAGTTAATCTCTTAGGAGTCCTTTTCTTCATATGATTTGATGTTGTTGTAAAAAAACAGTACCATTTCCATTTTTCTTTATGATATTGTCAGCATCTCTCTTCATTCTTATTTCATGTTGGAAAAGAGTTTCAAACAGCTCATCTAAGGAAATTGGAGTTACCTTCCTGTTCTCATCAATTGCTGTTCTCTTTGATTCCCACTCATTGGGCATTATATCAATAATCTTGTCAACTAATGCTTCATCATCCAGAACTTTATCTCCCATAGATTGTAGACTGTTTACAGTTGTCATAAATCTCAATTGAACGTTGCTAATGGGTTCTCCATAAGGAAAATTAATGCCATGATACTCAACTCTAAGCATAGCTCTTCTAGTCTCAATCACTTTAGATGTACCAAAATGAGTAACCTCAAGTTTCATCCATATACAGTTAGCTATTTCACATGAATAAATTTGGCTATATATGTTCCTAGTCATTGAACATAGTAGAATATTATGTACCTTATAGTTTAATTGATAATCATGCTTCTCTTGGTTGGTGAAATAACTCACTTCCTTATCAGGAATTTTATAACCTCCAGTAAGCATAATAAATTTATCTACCCTAGTACTGATAATGAAAGTCTTCATTCGATCTCTCCAGTATTTTTAATCATTACCATCATAAATTGGTGGTCTTCTGTATTTAGATTTTCAATGGATCAATCATTTAAACCTGCAATCTCTAAGAAAACATTGGTACTCAAACTTACTAGAAGTATAAGTCTATAAACGAGAGAAAATATTTTAGGCAAGAAAAATTTTATCTCTAGGCAAAAGAATGTGAATCCGAACTATGATTCCAAAAAATATGAACCCGAAGAATAATATGACTCAGGAAAGTCAACTCTGAATATTATATGTAACAAAACTTTAGCAGATGTAAGAAAAAAATGAATATGAAATTTATGAGTATGAAAAACCGAATCTGAAAAAATCTAATCCGAGAAAGAAATTTTTTTCTCTGAATCTAATTGTGAGATTAAATCAGATTGAACTAACCCTTGGGGTTTGAGTTAACCTTCTATGATACCAATTGTAGGATCACAATATAGATGTAGATGCTCAATATACAAGAGGGGGTGAATTATACACTTTAAAATTTATTTAAAAAAGGAAAAATCAAAGTTTAAAAAAGTTAAACTAGGAAGATTCACAACACCTATAATCACCAATGGAATATTGGGACAATGTATGATGTTACAAACTTCTAGTTCTATGCAATTACTTTAATCTGGAAAGTGATTCTGAAAAACGGGTTCCGGAAATATGGATCCGGAAATTGAAACTTAACCAAAGATTACAATATGAGATTCTACCTTAAAGCGTATATAATCTAAACAAAACAGAGTACAAGTGTGAGGAAATATAGGAAGATTATACTTTCCTTACAATACAATATGCAGCAGAAAAACAAGTAGTAGAACTACAAGAAACAAATAGTAACTATTTTAACCCAAAAAGAAGGGTATCCAACAACCTTAGATAAAGGTCCCTTGATTTATACTTTCATGCAAGTCTGTCTTACCCACACCACGTTAAGCACTCGATATGAAGATCAGAATCTCTATCTTGCTATCCCCACAATCCCTCAACTTCAAGGTAGTTGGAACCTCTGTCTTCCTTAGTAAGGAATCCCTGGAACTTCATGGTAGTCGGAACCTCTGTCTTCCTATCCCCAGAAGCCCTCGAATGCAATCACCAACATTCGGAGTCACACGAATCAATCTAAATGATCAGTTCAGTACGCACAAATCATGAAAAGATTATGTCTCTAGAAATCACCTTAACATCATGGGGTCTCTAGATAGATCAACTTCAGTTTCGAGCTATTTCAAATGTGCTCCTATTTATAGGCTCGGTTAGAACTTTTGGCTCCCTCCTCCAACGGTGATATTTTAGTTAAAATTCTGAGGGACCTATACACGTGTCACTAAACCAATGGTTTGTTAGAAATATAATGGAAGACACCATTTTATAATAATATATGTATAACTGAAAGCACGACATCGTTTTATAATGAGACAAGTGTAAGAATAAGAAAAACTAGAATTCATAATGTAATTAAATAATATTTTGGAGTCTAAACAAAATGGAATTCTTTGTCTATAATAAAAAGGACATTTGGATTCTATTTTATAAGAATTCGGACCTGAATTATGTAGAAATTCAGAGTCTTAATTTTTAAGGAAATTCAGAGTCTGGTTTTATTGGAATTCAGAATCTGAACGTATATAGTTCGGATTCGAACTCATAGATGTTCGGAGTTGAACTTATAAAAGTTCGGAGTGGAACATATAAAATTTCGGAGTGGAACTTATAAATGATGTTTTTGAAATTATAAAAGTTCAGTGTCGAAATCATAGAAGTTCGAAGTCGAACTAGTAAATGTTCGGAGTCCAGAATTCAAAGTTGAACATTGATGGAGTTCATATCCAGAATTTGGAGTGGAACTTTGTTAGATTTCCTATCCATAATTCAAATCCTAAAATAGAATGCATCATACCTTAGCATTATATGATTTCAAGGTTTTGGGTATGAATCTGATTTTCATACTTAAGAAAAATATTTCTATGTATAAGATAAATCTAGGTTAAGGTAAATTTATTTAAGGAAAGAAATTTTTCTTATAAAGCTAAGATATAGATTTTCTTAGGTATAAGGTGTTTGTGATTTTCAAAACAATAAGGAATGGAAAAGTAATAAGGAAAACCTTATTGACTGAACAACATTATTATAATTTTTTGTTGTTCAAATTAGGTGTCCAATGGTTCTATTTATAGTCAATTTTGAAACCCTATTAGATGGTTACTTTGGGAACAAGTGTCTGGCATGCAAGTGTACTGTGATTACTAATGAAAATCCCTTTACAACATTTCCCCAACTTCTAAGAGCCATAAATTTTGATCTTTGGGTCAATTTTGGATCTTTGACTAGTCGATTAGATTCTCTCAAAGATATTTACACTTTTTGAGATGGTTTATACAACAAATCATCTCAAGAGAAAATCATAAATCTCAAACTGTGTTGTCAACATTGTTTTTTCATCATTGTTGGAAATCTAAAAAATACTCCTTCTAAGGTATCTTTCCACTTATACCTATTTATGTAGATTTATTTTTTATAATAGAAATACAAACTTCGTCTCCTTCATTCATGGTAAAACATTTCAACTCAAACTTGAAATTTGTTGTCTAAGTGAGGATAACATAATGAATTCCATGAAAAAGTGCTTCAAAATGAAATCATCAATGTCAAAAGGTAAATAATAATTATTATTTATCTTTATTTTATTATATACATTGAAAATAGAAATGGAATTCATGCATGTGTTTGACCTACCATCTCGCAAAACGATGCATTTCATTCTTCTATCTCAAATTTTTATCGATGAATCTAAATAGGTATATAATGAAAATTTATAATATTTATATTATGATGAAAAAAAATTAATTTTATAGAATAATGATGAAATTATATAGATCATAAATACCAAAAAATAAATCTCATTAAAAATATACTAACACCATGAAATAATAGTTTAAATATTGGATTATTTAGAATTCGTGTGTTGAAATATTATAAGTGGAACATATATAATATTAATATTATTTATATGACTATTTTATAGAGTTATAATAATTTTATATTTATTATTCGTTAGTCTAGCTCACATTACAAGTAAGATGATTTCACGAAAAATGGATTTTCATTACAATATCATTACTAATCAGGATCGTTTTTCATTAAGTTTCTGATGATGTAATTTTATGATCAATCTCCCAATAATTCAATGAATTCTCTTATTATATGGCTCCTTAATGAAATTATACGTTTTATTTTATTTTCCTATCTTTTCTAAAATAGATATAAAGAGAATGCTTTCAATAAAAATATAATTTATTTCTTTCTATTGTCGGAAAAACCATTTTTATCCTATCCTTGTTTTATAATTTTTAACGTTTTTTACTAATATAAAATAATACATTAATGTAAATTTTAGAAAATATTAATATTTTATAAAAATTTATAAAATGTTACCTTCTTGTTTTTTTCCAAATAAAGTACTTTTTTACTTTTACAAAAAATCTAAATGTAATATTCATTTTAACACCTAAGACACATAAATAATTTTTTCCCATCAAGACCACTCAATTATTTTATGATTAATTTACATTTTATATATATTATGTCTCAAATAAAATATTTTCTGTGAATTATTTTAAATATTTTTATTTCAAAATTTAATTTTAATGTTAAAAATGGATGTTTTCCTCATGACATTTTCCTACAATATATAAATGAAATTTTTATCCGCTATAAAATAATATGTTGATAATTATTATTTATTGAGGATTTGAAAAAATGATACTATCTTGACTGTTTCTCATGAAGGTTAATTTTTATTTTGATGAGATGTTTTGGAAGCCCATTTATTTTAATGGGTCTCACTATGATGAATTGATGAAATGGTTATGAAACCCTTTTTCGTTAAAATGGATATGATGTGATGATATGATAATATTATATTATTTTTTTGTATATATAAGTATTATTTTATTTATGTCATGTGTTATAATTGAATTATATATCACTCTAATTAATTGGATTAAGATTTATATCTCACTAGATAACCATGTGAAACAAGATGAAGTGCTTGGACCACTATGGGAAATAATTGATAATGCATGATACACTATGTTTAATGTAATTGGACACTAACCTTGAAAATGAAATGGTTTCTATACATATGTTGATCCCACACATTATTTCCAGGATATTACGGTTTGTTATTGATTTTTGATGATTTTTAACTATTATGATCCTTGTATTTTTAAACAATAAATTCATATACCATGAATCATGTCTATGATCTATTCCATATTGGGTATGATAATTTAATGTTATATCCATAATATCCTAAAATTATACCTATCTTATTCATTCATATGATCATGGATCCATAACACCCATGTTTACAATTACTGAGCTTCTGATCTCCCCCTCTCTTTTGTTTCCTTTCCACAAGTTATGAAGGAAGGTTTTGACTAGTGCATATCTAGGATGAGTAATAAATAGGGTCATATTTTTAAAATATTTTATAGATATTTCCTAAAATAATAATACTATTTTTCTGGTATCCAAAGGCACCAAATTGATAAATTCCTTGAGAATAAAATTTATAATTATATTGAATATTCATATTAAAAGATGTAATATTTATTTATGATAATACTTGGTCTCTATAGTTTATATCAATGATTTTTTTGATATATTGAGAATAAGATAAGAAAAATATGGTGAAAACCCTAGGGTGTGTCAAATATATAAAAACAAAATAATGTTTTTGTAAGGATGATCCGTCTTGATATTATAGGAAATTACTTCATTTTCTTGATAATACATGTGGATGTGGCTGTTAAAAAGTTTTACCAAGGAGTTATAAATCTATAAATGTGGAATTGGGATTTGAATTGATCATCATTTAGATCATGACATCGGTCCTTGGTGCACAAAGGATTTCACACTCCTAGGTGATGTGGATTAGTTAATTCACATATTCATTAAGAAACACCATGAAGGATTTGAATATATGATAATCACGGAGGTACTAGTTTAAAATTTTGGTTTCTTAGATTAAAATGAATGTTTCCTTATTAAGACATCCTATAATTTCTTTTTCTTGATCATGTGACTACCAATGATGATTAGAATTCCTCACACTATGTTTTTTGGTAATATTCAATTAGTAGTACCTAGAGGAATCTTGATAGCATTGAATATTATAAAAATATGAATATTATCAACAAATTGGTTATATTAATAGATTGAATGATATTGTGAATATACCTATTTAGTTATCAGCATATATGATTATAACCCTCCCCCATTAATAACTATCAAAATAACTAAATAAGGGAAGATGCAGTTCCCTAAGACATTAGGTGGAAGATGATTTAGAAGAAACAATTCACTATCTCCATCATGTCATAAATATGGAAAGATACACATATTATAATTTCCCAATAAAATAATAATTTTTTATGTGGAAATAAATGACCTAGAGAAAAAATTTTCCAAGGATTTTATTGCCTTATGTATAGGGAACATTAGAATTATATTTTTTAATTCCACCATATAAGGGTTAAACCATAGAATAAGAAAGGTTTTATGTTATTTATTTCATTTAATTGTAATTTTTTTTATTTTTATTTTAGAATTAATTTAAAGTCATATCTTTATAGAAGTTATTCTAAAACATCTATGTATTGTTTAATTATTATTTTTCCTTAAGGGTTTTAAATCATATATTGAACGGTATATATATAGAAGAATGATTATTTAGTGGTATGGTGATATTTTAGGAGAATAATTGATTATGAGAAACCTACCCATTAATATGTTCTTGATGTTGAGATAATAATGATATAAATAGATGTTTGGTTGTGATAATCTAAATGAGATCTATTGATGAATTTGGAACTGGCTGGTGATATTGTGACAAATTGGTCTATGTTATCATTGGGGGAGTTTAAAGTATTTTTGTATTTAATGAAAAAACTGTATAATCTATTATTTTATTTTAGGAAAGAGAATAAAGATAAATTTTGTAATCATTCATTTTTTTATTATGGTTTCTTGGTAATTTAAGTCGTTATAATGTTTCATTGGAATATATAATCAATGTATTCTAAAAGTTGGTATTTCATTCTACATATAGAACTATGTATTTTGTACAATCAATTCTATGTTTATTTTGGAAATTTAGTAACCCTATTTTTAATTTACTTCATTTCTAACTTGGATAGATTAAGCATTTCTAAATGGATTTAGTTAATCTTTGAGTGCTATTGTTTATTTTTTACAGGTTAATGTATTGTATCATAATTAGGTAACTTATGATTTGTATTTTTTTTATTAAAATATTTAATTTTAAATGAATGAATTTTCATTTTTTTAGACATTAAATTCAGTTAAATGTTAATTTTTTTATATTAGGATTTAAACAATCAGCATTAATATTTATTTCTTTTGGCGATAGATGATGTGTAAATTGATCAATCCAGTACCAAATGATGTATGTGTGCGTGTAAAATAAAAATAATTAAGGAATGTATATTTTAACATAATCTCTATAATAATAGAAAAATAATACATGCACATTAGTAAAATGATCTTATGATAAAAAAATTTCACTTTTACCTTCATTTTTGATGAATCAAATGTCTTTTCACTCCTAAAACATTATGGTTTTTTGGTCGTTAACATTTACTAAAGCATGATCTATATCACCCTATATTAGTCCTTAGGTGTTAATTTTCTCTTCTATGTCCTTATTTTAACTTCCCACCATTTTTATACTTATCTATAAATCTGATTATAAGTTATTTTAGGTAACATTGGTGTTTCCCTTTTTACATTTTTACATGATGTCTTATTATTCATTTGTAAAATGTTGGTTTTTATAATTTAATAGTAAAATATTAAACCATTTAAAAAGAAAAAAAATATTGTGGGTGTAATTTAAAAAATTGGGGAGACTATTAAACCACGATATTTGATGGTTTCCTTTTCAAATAGATAAATTTTCTTCAATAGCTTGCATTGCATTGTCTTTATTCTATGCATGCATTACCACATTAACATTGTAGTGGTTGAATCAAAATCTGTTATGCTAGTAGGAAACATTCATGGAAAGGACACCACACTGTGGTAATTGATGTAATTTTTTACTAAATGTAAAATGTTCATTAATCAGAACATTGGGGTTGGTAACATTTGGAGGTTTGGAAATTTTTCTCATATTGCATTGTCCAACAAAGGGGTGAAAAGAGAGAGTATTATTATATATGCTAGTGCATGGTCTTTAAAAATGACAATAGCCACATTGAATTTATTGATTACCTTTGAATTATCATTACCACACCCTATGATACTTTGGTGTGTAATATTAATAGTAATAATATATTAATTTCTGTGAGACAATATATTATGTTACAAGAATAACTGAGTTTAAACGAACCACGATACTCTTTGAAAATATTTTAATTTAAATATGACCAATAAAACCTATTAATAATATTGGAAGGTATGAAAACCAATATATAATTTATTTAAAATATTCTCTACGCAATTATATAATAAATTCAATATTTATTAATTGATTATAAATGAATCTAATAAAATAATGAAAAAAGAAATGTTTTTCTAGGAAAATAATGATATATTTATTAAGGTTTTATCCTAAAAAATTAAATTGATCACTATATATGAATAAATTTAATAAAATTTATATATTATACATTTAATAAAAAACTAAACATTCTTCCTATATCATTTCTATGAATGGTATAATAATAAATCCATTGTTATGAATGAAATTGTATGTTTATTCTAAAATGCTTTTTCATTCCATTGTTCACACATAATTTAAAATTATTATTTTTATATGTTTTTAATATTTCTTTAAAATGTAAACTTAATTTTTAAAATTATAAATTCAAAATTATCTTATAGTTGTTTTATATAATTTTCTGAAAATATTAGTTTTTTAGTGAAAAGATGGATTATAATGATTTTTACTAAAAAAATTCTTTTAGATTAATGAATTGAAAAAGATAAATTTTATTTTTAATTTTTTTTAAAGAAATATTATTTGATTTATATTGTAATTAACCCATTTTAGGTCATTTTTATCAGCTATATGTCAATTTTTATATAAAACATCTTATACCTAAGAAATAATTTCTTTAGAAAATCGCATTTTCTTCACGCTCAGGGGTTTAATTACAAATTAAATTTTCCCACTTCATTGAATTAAATTTTAAAAAATGTAACCTGTACTTCTAATTAGAATAATTAATTTCATTGATAGTTTTTATAATTTTTTTGGTCATCTTAAATATCAATAAAAAAGGAAATATATATCATCGAATTTTATATTAAAATAGCTTTACTATGGGATAAAAAAATGGGAATTGTTAAAAAAACATACCTAGTTTATATTTTATTAACATATTATGACCTTATATAATCCATGGTTTTGGAATGGTTTTTTCTAATCCATTTTGGGTGTGTAAAATGGGGTTTTATTTTCTTCTTTCTAAATATACCATGCATTTCCTCTCCACCACTTATAGAACTACACCCACTCTACTCCACACTTCACACTTCAAAAATCATGTTTCAGATAATAACTACCAAAATATGTTAATTATTTCATTCTCTATTTCCAAAATTCCCTTGATTGATTAAAATTCCATCCTAGAAAAGATTTTTTTGCAAACCTAAGGTGGTTGTCTGAAGAAGAGGTATCGTTCATAACCAAGCATTTTTGTTTTGTTTCTACTTCAACATCTTTCCAAAATTATTAATCCAGGATAATATAAGATCATTTTTATCTTAAATATATGGATATTTATTTATTTTATTTTCTTGATCTATATCTATCTTCTCTTTAAAAAGGGATGCAAAATTGGCAATCATGTGTATGAAGGACTATCACCTCTCACACTGATATGATTTGTGTAGAATTATTTAATTTCTAAACATCATAAAATGGTTGATTTAATGTATATACGTCATTTTAATTAAATATTTTTACGTATATATTTTTATATAATATCTACCATGTAATATTATATTCTGTGTGGATATGATAATATCGTTTC
This sequence comes from Viscum album, assembly GCA_963277665.1. Classification (NCBI taxonomy): domain Eukaryota; kingdom Viridiplantae; phylum Streptophyta; class Magnoliopsida; order Santalales; family Viscaceae; genus Viscum; species Viscum album. The sequence continues at coordinate 1,180,256,147 of OY728139.1, forward strand.
TGTGCAATAAAGACTATCACCTTACAGAGCGATGTTATTGATTTTTCACATACACTTTACTAGAAATAAAAAACATATAAAGTTAATGAATATATATGAAAAAACAAAATCATAATTATTAATGGAGTTTTAATTATTATTTATCCTTCTATCAAATCATACTTCAATAAATGGAAACAAGATTCATTTGTACATACGACCTTCCATCTCAATGAATGTTTCATTTTGTCTTTCTATCTATAAATGTATTAGATAAAAGTAAATTTATATATAATGAATATATATGATATTTATATAATTATTTACATTATTAATATGATATAAGGATGTTAAAATAAAAATAAATGATTCTACCAAACCTAAACTCTCGAAGAAATACCACAATTAACAAACAAAAATGTGGATCTCAAAATGGGATTATTAAAAAATGGGTGTTGATATGTTATAGTTGTAACATATATGATATTAATATATATATATATATTACTATATTATAAAATTATAATAAATTTAAATATATTTCATAGTATGATATAGTGGGTTTGAATAACGCTGAACTCACGTTAAGGGTTTTTTTATTATAATATAATAGGTTATCAGGATTATTTATGATTAAGTTTTTGATGAATTAATTTATTGATAAATATCTCAATTATTCAATTAAATTTCTTATCCCCTAGTTATTTTGGGATAAAACAGGGTTTCATATATATCTCTTTAGGTACTCATGATCAGAAAATATTTTTTTGATGATAAATCCACTTAATTTCTACCTTCAGACAAACAAATTTTTGTCTTATGTATCATTGGTTTCTAAATAATGTTTTAAATATTGTTTTAAAAATATTCTAGAATGGTATATTTTAATTTTTACCCATGTTTTACTTATTATAACATGTTTTAAAAAGGAATTTTCTTCTGATTTTCTGAATAAATTAATTTTTAATTTTATCAAAATTTTGAAAGAAACATACTTTTAATATATAAAACATGTATAGAAGTTACCTCAATCAATCCTACTCAATTATTTGAAGATTATATTACATGTTTTAAAGGTTATATTAAAAGAAATTGTTTTCCATAATATTTTTTAAATATTTTTATTATATATATTATTTTCAATGTAAATGAAGAGTTTTCATCAATAAATTATCCAGTGATATATTAAATGAATTTCAATCACTCATAACATCTTTTGATGTTACTTATTAATTAATAGGAAAATCATCCAATAATACCATCATTATTATTTCTCTCAAACCTCAATGTTTTTTTTTGATGGTATTTTTATGAATCCAATTCACATTCATGGGGTTTTAAATAATGAATTGAATTTTTTATGAAGCTAGTTTTCTTTTTAAGGGTTATGATATAATGATATGATGAGTGTTTTATATTTTTTCATCACACATAAGTATGGATTTTATTATGTGATGGATGGTATCAAAATTATATACCCCCGATGCAGTAGGTAAAGCTATATATCTCATGATATAACTATGGGAAAAACATTTGTGGGATTGATCAACAATAAGAAAAAAGATTATTTTATTGATCTATAATAGAAAATATGTGAAGCATCCTAATCCACTATGTTTTATGATCTTGGTAGTTAACATTAATAAATGGAATAGTTTTTGTCCCTTATTTGGTGTCACATTTATATTGCATGTGCTTATGGTTCATGATTTATTAGTGATTATTTATCTCTACTATGATTCATATCTGTTGGAGTGCTAATGTAGTCTCCCATAAAACATGTTTATATCCTAGGATAGAGTAGTTATATATGTTTTATGTTATTCTTTTGATCTTATACATATTTTCATATCATATTATTTCAAATGATTATGGATTGATATCTCCCATATTTACACTTACTGGGAATTTAAGATCACCCTTTTTTATTTTTTATTTTCCCAATTGTATGAATATTGGTTATTTTTAGTGTATGTCAATGGAGAGTAATAAATGGGGAGATATTTTTGGGTGATTTTTATGATCATTCAAGTAATAATAAGATAATTTTTCTATACTTCAAATGTGATTAACCTATATTGTCCTTTGGAATTTTATTGAAAATTTTATTGGATATTAATCTTACAAGAAATTATATTTATGTTAAAAAAGTATGGGTCTCTATATATTTCCCACTTATTAATCGGAAATATTCATTTTCCTAATATTATGTGAGGTTTCTATTTACATTAATCCTCAAAGGTATATCTCACATGGGTACTTTATGGTTTTGTTAAAACTATGATAGTATCTAGAGAAACCATCAGGCCTTCCAAAGGTGTCCGGGATATGGTGCATGACATGATCATGTTAAGGGGAAACCATACAAAATATGTGTTAGCGAGTATAAATTATTATACAATTTTGTTTTCATGTTTGGAACATGATTTGGAATCTATTTGTAAGAACCCTTTTTATTTCGAATTATTTTTTAAGAAGAAATATCATTTGGGAAAATTTATAAGTACATGTCGTGTAATTTGGAGTACATTCCGTGTACCCAGTTTCCACATGTAGCCATCTACAGGCCATGTAATGGTAGAGTACATTGCCGTGTAGGTGACCTGGAAGACTGCCAAAAGTGGGGGCCAGTTGAGGATAGTACACGATGTGTATATTAAATGAACACACCTTGCACTTTTCTTTTTTATTTCATTAGTCACAGCGAGGTCATATCTCATCTCTAGAACATTGTTCCTCTTCCTGTGTTTCACATAGGAGAGTGATGAACGACCATGAAACTTCAAGCTCACACCATTCCTCCATATGAGCACCGATTGAGATGTTGTTGGATGTTTTTTATTCCCACCGGTGAGTTCTCTCTTTGCTTAGAGCATATCTTCTTGATTTCTTCTCTCTTATGAGTTATTGGGGTTTGATTGTTTTTACCCTTTACGTAAAACTACGTCGTTCTTGGTAGATTCTAGGGCTGATGTTCAAGAGTGTTCATCATACAACATCAAGGTAGTTGGTTTTTTCCTTTTTTTTGTTTTTCTTTGGTATATATATTCTTAATTTAATGAATACCCATGATGGGGAATTACTTTTTTTTTGATATTTGACCCTCTTAGTTACCTATTATGTTTTTGTAGATTGATAAAAGGGTATTTTTTATGAATATGGTTTTATTCCTTGATTATTGGTGCACTCTCATATTGGATTGATTATGAAAATTTGGTCTAGAATGCCTGTAAGAAAATATTTTTTTCATGCCTTGTGTTTTCAGTATGAAGTTACTCTTTATTGAGATTCATGTGTTTCACATTGTAAAAGTTGGAATAAGGGGAATTGACTATGAGATCTTCGCAAGGAAGGGGTTTTAATGTGTGAATTGTTATTATGTTGACCTATAGGTATTGACTGTGAGAGTTTTCGGGAGGTCATTGACCTGAGGGGTTAGACCATGAGAGCTACCCCGAGGCTCATTATTAAATGAATTTTTGATCATAGGGAATTGTTTATGACAGCTACCATGGGTCATTATATTTTATTATTTCTATGCAGACCAAGGGGGTATTGACCGTGAGAGCTACCAAGGTGGTCATTTGTAAATTATTAGTTCCATGTAGGACCTAAGGGGTTAGACTTGTGTGATTTCCCAGAAGTTAATTATTTTCTAAATTGATTATAGGTTAAAAAATAGGGTTTATACTATGAAAACCTTCCCAGAGTGATGATTGTGAATAAATTAATAATAGTGATGAGTCAGCAAAGACTTAAAAAAAGAATGGACTCATTCTTACCGGTTTTTTTACATGGTCTACTGAGATGTCGGTTGTTACTATTATAAAAGGGGATACTTAGCATAGGCTAGGTCTTCAGGTTAAATTATTCAACATATTAAATAATTAAGAAATATAAATGAATGTAATTGGAAAGTGTAGGATTGTTTACTTTTGAGTACTTACTACTATATTTCTTCATTTTTCATATTTCTTACTTTATATATATATTCACTGATAGTTAGGTATAGTTCTTTTGGTGGTGGCCTACTAGGTTTCATCTCACACCATATTTGGGTCATGCTTTTGGACCCAAATAGATTAAATTGTTTCAAATATACATGAGGGAAAGTTCCCTTCTTTATTAGGTACTTGATATCTATTGGAGCTGGAGAGCATGGGACCTAGATGATTCCTGCGATGTAGTTAGAGTTTACGATTTTATTTATTATGGTTTTAGTATTACATTTTCAGCATTGTGACTTGTTTTCATGCTTTCCTAGATACATGTGACATGAATAATTTGTTTATATATGTTGTAGTTGTTTATGCTATCATTAATCCGCTGTGTAATTTTTTGTATGGTATTACTTCTTTCGCTATTTTTTTCTATTATTTATTCCATTGTTCATACTCTGCTAATGAGGGAATAGTTTTCCCATTATCAAACCTTGTACCTCCCTGCTAGTCAGTAGCCTCTGGAATTTTGGGAAATGTGCATGAGGTTATTTGACCAACTGGGTAGAAGGCACCGTTTGGAGGCTCCTGGAATAGAGACATTACAAAGTGGTATCAAAGGAGTTTTATTTTCTTCTTTTCCTTACAATTTGGAGCCTATAGATAGGGATATAAAGGAATAGTTAGTTGGTAATAAGTTTTTACTAGGTGTATCTAACCCATGTATAGGTAAAATCCATGTTACCTGGAATATTTTAATTTTCTAGTATTGTAATTATAACAGTTGATTTTATTTCACCATTGGGTGACACACTTATTTTGTGATGTTCAAATTTATATCATTGTGGATATATTTCTATAGAGACCTGGTGAGACGAGGTTATTCCATCTCATGCATTATATGTGAACTTGCTAGAGATCACATGTCATGCATTTTTTTCATTCCATTTAGGATGAATTACTGATTTCATGCTTTTGTGGTAGATATTGTGCTAGATATGCAAGTTGTTCAGATGGATTCCATGATTTAATACCTTCTATCTTGATAGGGTATTGTAATATGTAGATTTTCGTTTCGATGGATGCCAAATAATTTCCCCGAGGTGTTATAGGCCTTCTTTGATTGGAATTTGGTGGATCATATTTGAACTATAATTGAAATTTGTCAATTTGTGATAGAAATAAAGAGAAAAACAGTTATTCTCAGAGATTATGGGCTCTCACATGTTAGAATTTGTAAAGACTCATACAAAATTTTATGTTTTTAGGGGTTCTAGAGATTTTTCTGAGGTTAACTATCTGGAATCCCAAATAACACGGTGTCTGGTGTTATAAACACATTCCATGTGTTCTTCTGTTCTATAAGAAACAATTTTTATTAAGTACACACCATGTACTATATATACACTCCATGTATTCTTCAATCGTGTGACTGTTATGTGAGATGAGAAATGGGTTTAGAAAATTTTGGTAGAACACGTTGTGTTTAGATTGTACATGTCTTGTTGTAAAGATTGTGTGTCCTGTCGTTTGACTAATGACATGGTAGGATGAAACGTGGGATGTACATGTCCTGTACCATTTCTAAACATCGTGTAGAGTCAACAGTGTATTCATCCGTGTGAATAACAACACGGGTAAATGAAACATAAGTATCACACACCGTGTTTAGGGTTCGCATGTCGTGTAGTGTTACCCAGTAGAGAACTGTGTAGTTTGAGCAGTGTAGAAGAACATGGGAAGGTGGGAAAATTCAAGTACACACAATGTTTCATGAGGAACATGTTGTGTTTAAGGGTGTTACATGACCTGAATTGGAAGAGGTACATTCCATGTTAAAATACTATGGGAACACACCTTGTAACACAGTTTTTGAAAAAATTAATGTTTTCCTAATCATGTTCTATTCTTTCACTTCTACATTTTTTCCAAGATAATCATGAACTTAGGTGTGTTCTTGACCTTGTATGGTCATATCACCAATACATCATCCGGTTGTATGGTAGATACATGGAAATAATCAATCACCAAGAATGGTATATCAGTGACTACCAGTAGAACCTCCTGTCATGCACTTCATGTCCCTAACTATTATACCAGACATAGGTGCTGATGCATAGTTCCATGAAGGCTTTTTCAGGATGTTATAGAATTTTCGGGGAGCATTGCATCCTACCATGTCTATGGAAGGGCTGAAGGGGGTGTTACAAAAGCATCATCATCCAACATGTTCTAGGGATCCATGACAATAGGCTATATAGTCATGGTTGGAGGGCATGATTTCTATCATTGAGCATCTGGAGACACCTCTAAAGAGGATGGTGATGCCTACAATGTACATGTTACGCCATTCCTCCAAGATATGGTGGGATGTTATCTCACATATGGGATGTCATCAAGATATCTGATGGGAAGAGTTTCAGAGGACCTTTTATGATTACTTCTACCCTAAGAAGTTGAGGGCTGACCAAGCCTACAAGTTCATGAATTTGGAGTAGGGCACTCTTTCGGTAATGGAATACTCTTATAATTTTACAAATCATTAGTTCTCCTCACCTATTATTGGAGATGGTGAGTTATCTATATCTAGGATATTTGAGGATGGTCTCAGGTATGTCATTTGGTCATAGGTGAATGTCTTTAGGATGACTTCAGTGACGGGTATAGTGAACTAGACGCTGATTAATAAGCACAATCTGAGGGAGTTGGGAGAAGTGAGCCAGGTCGGTTTAGCATCTAGAGATAGTACTCCTTTAACAGATAGTGGGAAGAATCATAGAGAGATTTACCATGATGTTTCTTCAGGTATCTAGGTGGTATGTTTCCAGTGTGGGATGAGTGGGAATATAAGACCACATTTCCCAAAGTACATAGTTCAGTGCTGATCTTGCAGCAAGATGGGCCATCTTCATCGTTTTTTATATGTTCTCTCCCCAGAAACGAGTGAGAGGGGATAATTTATGACTATATGTTCAAAATAAGGACCACAAATTTATCATCAGTCAGAGAACTAGTGTTTTTTAGGTCGTTCAGGATGAGGTGGTGTTCGTGGACGTGGTAGCCAGATGACAGGATTTCATTGACAACAGCGTGGATCAGCTCAGTGTAGTAAATCAGGGTCGTAGGCCTATGGTATAGGTCAGAATATTCAGTGGATCAAACCCAGAATGAGCAGGATCATATACCCTCTACGGTTAGAGGTATGATTCTAGTTTCATCTGTTTTAGCTTCTGATTTTATTTATAAAGGGATTCCCATATTTTTATATATGTTGTCATTGTGGAGAGACTTGAGCTCTGTATCTTTACTTCTAAGGATGTTATAATGCTAGGAACTCTATTGGGGATTAATATGGTTAGTGTACGTCAGTGCAAGAAGTTCCCTCTTGTGGTTGGTAGTGTCACTTCTTATGGGGACTCTATGTATTATAGGTGACATGATTTGATTTCAATCTCAGAATGTACTGGTTGGCCTCCTTCTAGGCCTTTGTTGACTATTATCACCATATGGTGAGTTTCATGTAACTAGAGGGAGGGTCTTTTCTACACAAGGGTGAATGGTATTTCTATGTGAGAATAGCTAGACTCTTGTATCATGGGTTGGGAGGATTCAATTCCCATATTTCTAGTTTATATATGGATGACTTGGGGACTTCGTGGTTACAATTTCCTCTAGTGGTGGATCTTTTCAGATATTTCATTCCAGATGGATTTTTTGGTTTACCTCTAGAGAGAGAGGTAGATTTATCTATTGATCATATTCATGGAGCAACACTTGTGTCCATTCCTCCTTAAAGTATAGTTGCACCATAGTTACAGGAGATCAAGAAGAAATTAGTGGTGTTTCAGGAAAGGGGGTTCATCTGACCCAGTACTTCTCCTAGGAGTTCACATGTCCTTATTTCAATGAAGGAATTTACAACTATTAGGCTTTACATGGATTATCGAAAGCTGAACTAGTTTACCATTAAGAATCAATATCCCTTGCTAGTTATTGATAATCTCTTTGATCAACTTTGAGGTGCCCATGTATTCTCGAAGATTGACATTAGATCCGATTAGAATCAGTTGCATGTTAGACCATTAAAGATACCTCTTAAAATATTTCAGAGCATGTATGGTCTATACGAGTATTTGGTTATATCGTTCTGTCTCACAAAATCACCCATAGATTTCATGGCACTGATTAATGGATTGTTCCATCTTTACTTGGATTATTTTGTGGTAGACGCTATGTATGATTTCTTGTGTACTCGAAAACTCGACATGACCATGCCACACATAATGATGTCATATTGAGTACACTAAGAGATAATCAGTTATATTCTAAGCTCTCAAAATGCCACTTTTGGAAGAAATTTATTAAATTCTTGGATCATGTAATCTCAGAGATAGGTGTATTAGTAGACAGAGAGAAAGTGAGAGTAGTTGTTTCTTGGGAGAAACCGAAGAATTTATTTGAGGTACAGAGTTTTCTGGGTTATATTGTTACTACAAGAACATTATAAATGGCTTTTCATGCTTAGTAGTGCCACTGGCATTACTGACTAGGAAGGGTGAGAAGTACTTAAGGATAGATTCCTGTTATTCAACAATTCAATAGTTGAAAGGGAGATTTACTTCCACACCAATACTGATTTTCTAGAGTTGGGGAAGAGTTACACCATTTACTATGATGCATCATGTATTGGTCTAAGAGTAGAGCTTATGCAGGGGGAAAGAGTCATTGTGTATGGGTCTAGACAGTTGAGGCAATATGAGAGGAACTATCCGACGCATGATCTCGAGTTATTTAGAGTTGTTCATGTTTTATGTTATTGGATACATTATCTTTTAAGAGATAATTTTTTGGTATATGCCGACCATAAGAGCCTCAAGAATATCTTTTCATAGAATGATCTGAATTTAAGATAGTGAAGGTGTGTTGATTACATTCAGTCTTTTGACTTTGAGATTTCCAAAACAACTGGTAATGGAAACACAATGGCTAATGAGGATAGTAGGAGGACATAGATATAGGTAGTTCAAGAGGTGATTAATGAGTATATTCTTATGGATATGTTATTTAAGAATCCTTTGGAGGTGCAACCGGGGAAGATGTTTCTCTCTTCTATAGTTGTTAACTCTACTCTTTTGGATCAAGTGCTAATGAGGAAGCTATCAGATTCTGAAGGCCTAGTTTTATGGGCGAGTGTGTCAGGTGAGGACCTTACTCATGGATGAACCATAGGCAAAGATTAGATCTTGTTTTTTCATGGATGTGTATGGGTGTTGGAAGACATATGTGAGGCTTTGATATAGGATTTTACTTCTATAGTTTGGGAAGTTCATCAGAGTGTAACCATGATTTATCGAGATCTACACCATCAATATTGGAGGTTATGTATGAAGAAGGGTGTATCTAGTTTTGTTATGACATGTTCCACAAGTCATCAGGTGATGGTGGAACATCAGTGACCATCAGGACTATTACAGTAGTTACCCACTCCTGAGTGTAAGTGGGATGATATCGCGATGGATTTTTTGACTGGTTTACCATGGTCTCCATGAGGGAATGATGCAGTTTGTGTTGTTTTTGACAGACTCATGATGGTTGCACATTTCTTAAAGATCATGTAATACTTCAGTGTTGCTGATCTTGGAAGGTTGTACATCTGAGATATTATATGTTTGAATGGGGTTATGCATTATAGAATTTCAAACATGGATTCTCATTTTACATCACGTGTCTAGTAGATTCTGTAGAGGGATTTGGGTACATAGTAACTTCTGAGTATAACATTCCATCCCAGAGAGATGGGTTGTCCGAGAACCCAATTAAGGTTTAGGAGGACATGCTTCAAGCATGCATCCTGGAATTCGGGGGCTTGTGGGAGAGACACATACCCATAGTGGATTTTTTATAAAACAACAATTCTCAGGTGATGATTCATATGGAACCATATAAGGCTTTTTATGGTTGGACATAATGATCACCCCTATATTGGCTAGAGGTATGAGATGCAGTATGCTGGGACCTCTTCTTGTCCTTCAGACCTCTGATCAGGAGGAGTTGATTCAGAAGATGAAGGATAATGCATATTATTTCATGGAATCTAATGTTGATCGACAATAGATGACCTCTATAGTTCAAGGTTAGGGATTAGGTTGTCTTACGTGTCACACTAATGTTGGGACATAGAAGGATTTGGAGAAAGGGGAAGCATTCACCGAGATATGTTGGTCCATTTGAGGTTTTTTAAAGAGTCATTCTGATTTTCTATCAATTGAAATTATCTCAAAGTTACCAAGTTATGCATGAAATATTTCATGTTTATCAGCTACACAATTACTTTTCAGAACTGTCTCATATTTTTCAACACGAGTAGGTTGAGTTGGAGGTGGATGCATCCTTCGAGGAGCACCCTATTTGGATTGTGGATCTTAGAATTAAGGTTCTACATGGTTGGTCAGTTCCTCTAGTACGGGTGCTATATCAACACATGAAAGTACATGAGGAGACCTTGGGGAGGGAGGCTGATGTTCGATCATAATATCTATAGTTGTTTGAATTTTATTATTCTCCACCATTAAAAGGGAAATTCAATGATGAATTTCTTTAAGGGGGGGTTTTTAAGAACCTGGATCTTCATTTCTTGTGTAGATCTTTATTTTGTGTTTTTTAAGGAAAAAGATATATTTTTGAAATTTTATAAGTACACACCATGTACTTAGGTATACACATCGTGTACCGAGTGGTCGGGTGTAGCCTTGTACTGGTCGTGTAATGACAGAGTACATGGCCATGTAGGTGACCTGGAAGACCACATAAAGAGGGGGACGATTGATGCTAGTACATGGAATGTACATTAAATGAACATTCAATTTATTTTTATTTTTATTTTATGAATCATATTGGGGTCTCATATTATCTCTCAAATTCTCTTCTTCTTCCCATTGTTTATATGAAAGAGAAACAAATGGCTGAGAAACATGGATCTCCTCTTATTCCTCTATCTGAGATTTGATTGATACACTGCAAGATGCATTGGATTCCTACCTGTGAGTTATCTCTCTCCTTAGATACTCTCTTCCTGTTGTCTCCTCCTTCATGAGTTTTTGGGGGTTGATCATTTTTAATCATTTCATATATCTTACTTCATTCTAGGACAATTTAATGGCCTGTGTTTAGAAGTGTTCATCGTACAACATCAAGGTAGGTGGTTTGTTCCTTTCATTGATTATCTTTGGAATATATAAGCTTAATGTGATGAATACCCATGATGTTGTACTGTGTGTTTTTGGAATTCGACCATGTTTATAACCTGCAACGTTTCGGTAGATTGATAAAAGAGTATTTTGATTATGCATAAGGTTTTGTGCCTTGATTATGGCTGTGATCCAGTGTTTGATTAATTATTGCCGTTTTTTCTAGAATTACTATTATACTTTCTTGGTTTTCCATGAAACATTTTATTAGGATGATGTATTGTTTATTGAGATGCATGATTTTTGCATTGTGAAAGCATGAACAATGGGAATAGACTATGAGAGGTTATTGAGGTAGGGTCTTTTATGTATCAATTGTTTTTATATTGACCTAGAGGTATTGATTATAAGTGATGTTGGGTGGTCTTTGAACATAGGGGTTAGATCATGAGAGATACCCAAAGGGTCATTATTAAATGAATGTTTGACCATAGGGTATTGATTATGAGAGATTCCAGGGATTATTATATTTTATTTTTTCTATGCAGACCAAGGGGTATTGACCGTGAGAGCTACCCAACTGGTTGTTTGTAAATGATTACTTCCATGAAGGACTAAAGAGGTTAGAAAGTGTGACCTTTCCCAGAGGGTCATTATTTACAAAATTGATAATAGGTAAAACCAGAGGGGTTATACTATGAGAACTTTTACAAAGGTTTGATTGTGAATAAATGAATAATTGTGACAAGTCTACCAAGCCAAAGCACGAGCTTGTACTCGATCATACTAGTTTCTCTAGATGATCTGTTGAGATGTCTGTTGTAACTATTAAACAGTTGGATACAAGGCTTAGGCTAGAACCTGAGGTTATATTATTCAATGGATTGAATAATTAATAAATGTAAATGAATGTAATTAGAAAATTTTGGATATTTTACTTTTGAGTACTTCCTAGTTTATTGCTTCATTTTTCATATTCTCAGCTATATATATATATATATTCAATGATAGTTATGCATAGATAATTTGGTGGTTGTATATTGGGATTTTTCACTCACCCTATATGGTCATGCTTTTGGAAACAAAAAAGTAATATGGTTGTTGCTATAGATAAGGGAAAGCACACTTCTTCATCAGGTACTTGATTGCTATTGGAGTTGGAGAGCCTGGGACCAAGTTGAGGCTTGGGATGCTTTTGGAGTTTATTGTTTTCAGTAATTTGGTTTCAGTATTTTATTTCTAGAATTGGAAATCGTTTGGATGCTTACCAAAATACATGTGACATGCATCATTTACGTATATATGATGCAGTTTTTTAAACTATTAGTCTTCTGTTGTTTATTTTTGTTTTATGGAATTACTGCTTCCACTAATATTTAATATTTGTTATTCTGTTGTGTATACCCTAGTAATAAGAGAATAGTTTCCACATTATCAGGCATGGTTCATTGGTGTTAGTCGGTATCCTTTGGCATTTGAGGAAATTAGGTTGAGGTTATGTCACCAAACGGGTAAGGGGCACCCTTGGGAGGCACCTGGAATCGGGACATTACACCATGTGGCCAAATTGTGTGACTACAGTTATCCTTTCTATAGTGGGAGTAGAATTGTCACATTTTTTGGTAGGACATGTGGATTATCCATTTGACATAACTAGAATCCATGAAAATTAAAATTCATATTATACCCTCTAAAACATAAAACAAAATTCGACCGTCGTCCACCCTCACCTATTTTTTATGAATGAAGGGGGTCCCCAAAACCCTCACCTCTTACTCCACTTTCATCAGTTGAAATCCACCCACTATTGTTCTATATATTCTCTTGGGTTTTCCCCTATTTATTTTTTTTATACATCATCTTCTACTTCTCTATTTTCATTCGCCTTTTTACCTATTGGATAAAAACTAGGGATATGTTTTGATAAAAAAATATTAATGTTAGAGTGTGTAGTTCGACTCTCTATAATTTTTCTTGCTTATTATTAACGATTTATTACTCTTACATACTATTGAAGTTGTTGTATACATATATTTACATTTTGTAACATGCGAGTGATGATATGGATTTTCAAAATGTATTCTAATTTCATTATTTGTGTTCCTTTCCAAAAAAATTAAATTTTAAATGCTTTTATGATGGTAAGATGTTTTTAAACGGGGGTTTAAAAGGAACTTTTATGGTTATTCCTATGTGTGCTCAAGGTATATGTATATTAGCTGATATATAAATTTTTATAATGGATTACAATGTTGTTTCTTGATGATTTTTTAGACTTCAAGAATTATTGTATGTTAATAATATTATGTGTAATGTTGAATTGTGATATGGGATTATTTTGGCCTCATTTATGGATTTGGTGTCTCTTCTTGAGTAACCCTTGTGCTTCATGATAATGTTACTTTTTAATTCATTATTAGGACCATTGGAATTGTTATGGATGCACATATATATTTTGGTGTTATATGATCGAATCCATATCTTCCTAAGATACACATAAAGATTTGCACAGGTATATAAATAGAAATTCCATAGAATTACTATTTTGATAACATTGATCTCCTCATGCAACTCCATGGTTTCTAAAGGATTATAAAATTTTATTATGTTAGATTTCATAAAACCATTAATAAAATACAATTTTCTTGAATGTGATGTGTTGAAAACTATTTTTAGAATGGTGGTTCATAATTATTATTCTAAATTAAATTTGGTGCATTATGAATTTATTTTTACGATGACCATGTATTTTTTTAAGGGAATAAGTTTTCTTATGAAATTATTTTTTGGATTTAAAATTATAATGCTCGGTTGGTTTATTATAAAGTTTTAATAAAAGTTAATACCTTAATTGAGGTCCCCTAGCCTAAATAGGGACTTCACATAGAGTTTATTAGGATCAATTTCTATCTTGTATAACAGGTTTTATAGTATCAATAATAAGTTATTGTGATTATATTTACTTCACCACCACCATTTTATTATTTTCTTAGGATCCTATATTTCATCAATATAGTGGATATATGGTTAATACTTTATCCCAATTAGATAAACTATATCCCCCACTGTAGTGAATGTCTATGGTAGGTTGTTCCACCAGTGAGTCTAGTTTAGAGAATCCTACTGGATATGGATTATGAATTGAATTGATATACTGATAGATGTGTCTGAACTGAGAATTTCATCATTTTCCAGTCTATGTTTTTAGTATTTACCCATGATTACATAATTTTAGTTTCATATTTGTTTTTATAGAACCTCATTTCTATTTTTTTAATTTATATACGTCGAATACCCATATTTTTACTTTTTTACCACTCACTATGATACCATTAGTGCTTATCTTTAGTCAATTGCATCATTTATCCAATTATATCTTTGTTTTATCTTTCCCATTATTATTACCTTTCAATGTTCATTTTACAACTAAATTAGTTTTAATACATGCATTTTGGGAAATGGTTCAAGAGATAACATAAGAGAAATTGTATAGTTTCTTAAGAAGTGGAGAAACCCTATATTCTAATATTATTTTAAATATACTATTTATAGGACATTTTATGAAAGTAAATGTATGAATTATTTGGATATTCATTACTAAGATGTAGTATTCTCACACCCTACTTGTGAACCTTGGAATTGGTAGACCTAATTTGTTCTATATGGTTATATTTTTTATCTATCATTGGTTCGCTCATAAAAAAGGTTTTTCATTATGGATGAATGGTGACTCAGAATCCCATGGAGATTATACCTAGTTCTGGTTTAGTTTTATTATTAAATTTGTTATCTATTATATGGATTATGTTTATGTTTTTTTATTCTTGTTTATATATTTACATGTTATTTTTGCGTTGTGTGCTCTGTTACATTTTATGCTCATTATTACAAGGATAAATCATCCTCGGTGTTTTTCATGTGATTCCATTATTCTTTTCATCATCCAATGGTGATCAAGAACATCATTTCAACCTTTTAGGTGGATGGACTGGGTTACCAATAAGTGTTTGACCAAAGTTGGTTCATTAAAGTGAATTTATAAAAAAATGTACCAAGGATTTACCCATATCAATGATACAAAAACAATATTTGGCTTCTATAACTCATATCATATCATGAGAACCACTTTGAGACCCATTATCCATTTTTAACGGGATAATGTTCATTCCTCTAAAAACTATGTATTACATTCTTTTGAACAAAATAATTACCATTTTTGGAGGATTATTATGTTTTCTTTCCTCTTTTTGTTTAACCTAAAAGTGATAGATGCAACGATAATGAGCATACCACCTATTGTTGAGGGTGCTTCTATGGCCTATTATAGTTAGTAAAAACTAAAACCTTTTAGAAAAAATATCATTTTTATTTACTTTTAATAAAAGTCATAAATATGAATAAGGGTTTCTAAACTACCAAGGGGATCTTGGATCTACTGATATGTATGTATAAAAGAAATGATAAAGTCGATGAAGAAACATATTTAAACTTGAGAAGCATGTTTGATGATATTAAAATGGAATATGTGAAAAAAATATTGCTACTTCATTAATGTCATTATATATTAACTAATACCAAAGCCTATGGTAAAAATATGAAATAATGAATAATTTTAAACAATTTAATATGAAATTTACTAGAAATATTGTATCCCAATGTCCCATACATGGATTATATGGAATGAAATTCAGTTTTTGACTTCTGTAACATAAATGTAAATTGTTAAATGAGAATGTATCTAGATTTTAAAAATTATGAAAAGGATTATATAAACTTTGAGATGATGAGAAATGGAATTTTCAAAGTGGTAAAATTCATGGAATCAATTGATTTTGATAATTGTGATTTTAATATAGACACCAATGAACTTATTATACTTATTTATAGAGGGTTAAAAATTGATAAATGATAAGGTAAAGGAAAAAATCCACATAAGTACTAAAATTATAATGAAATTGGAACCTTTTTAATAAATTTATGAATGGAGAAGGTGGTTAAGCTAGAATATAATGATAAGTTTGATATCCTAGAATATAAAATATAGAAAAGATAATTAAAAATAATTTCATTAAAAGAATGTGTGATTTTCATTGAATGTATAAACATGACAATTGATTATCCAATAGCACTTCAGAATATAAACTCAACATAAATTATAATGTTGAAAAATTATTTAATTCATCACGTAGAAATTATAGATATGTAAAAATATATATTTAAGATATGTTGAAATAATTTTCTCAGTTAAAGACACATAAATTCCATGTAATGTTTTTTTAATCATATGGGAATTTTACGACTCTGCGAAAATTGACGGCTCATGATTCTGAGGCCTAGATTGTCGGGAATGAATTTTTGAACTGTTTTCCGGTACGTTCAGTAAATGTGCAAGTGGGTTTTTGAAACATTTGAACTGGTGATCGGAATTGATATCTGAGGACATCATTGAACTTGCATCATTGGTATTCTCTTAAGGAGACTATCACCTCGACCGTAGTTGGCCGAGGGTGAAAGTTAGTTATCATGTTTTTTGTGGGAATAAAAATAAAATAAATAATAACTTTTTATTTTATTTTTAAAACCTATCTACAAGGGTTATATAGGTGGAGATCAAAAAATATTTAATCCTCCCAATTAGAATTCCATGGTGGGGACTAACGAACCCCTCATTAATGTGGGGGTAGTCCCTTGGAATCCTCCCATTTAAATTGTGCCAACGCAATGCACTTAAATTTTACCAACGAAATGCGATTAAATTGTGCCAACAAAATTCTATTAAATTGTGAAATTAAATTTCACCAATGTAAATTAATTATCTAGACCTCTCAAATGCTAAGTAACAGTGTCGTTGGAATTTAGGATTGTCCCAGTTAAATGAACATTCATAAATTCCACAATCGTTACTTACCCTCCCCCTCTCTTATTTATATTGAGCATGGAGGGGATGGTTTTGTCATCACTTCACTAAGCGATAAAGCTCTGGTAAAGTGCCGCGATGCCAGAAACATGGAGGACAGAGCCGGTTTGGGTGAGTGTTGGTGATCGATACCGAAACCCCAAACGAGGATCGACGATCAATCAATGTCATTAGAGGTTGTTGCGGGAACAATGAACACTGATCCACTTCCTCAACTGCAGTTTTTTCCATCGTTCACATCGTAGGGTTTGTTCTTGATTTATACCCCCTTATCTATTCTTGAAATTCTTTGTGATTCAAAAATTATTGAGCCTCTTGCTACCACCCTAACTCGGAGGGTGAAGGCCAAACAAAAATGGCCCGAACACTCATCAATTCTTTGTGATTCTTGATGCATTCCTCACGATGGAGCGGGATGGAGACCGACACCAGTGGGGATCAGGAATGATAGTAGGCACCACGGATGTCCATGAGGAAGGCAGAGGTGTGACTGCGCTACGAGAGAAGGGCTATGGCCAAGCAAGGGTGGTGGCCGGCCGCATGAAGGGGATGGCAGCACACGTCCATGCCACTTAGTGAGTGAGAGTCGCTGCCTTGTTCCATAGCGGTGAATGGAGGACGGTCGACCGAAATGACAGTCGGTGAAGATGCGACGCACAACATGCCGCACGGAGAAGGCGGTTGGTCGTTCGGCCAGCCACGGTGGGCTGCCGCACCATGATCCCAGCCGGCCGCCGCATCGCGTGCTGTCGTGCCATGGGCTGAGCCGCGCTGGCAGTCCAGGCTAGACTCTGCGGGCTGGGCCAAACCCTGCGGGCTGGGTTGGACTCATCAGGTCGGGTTAGTCCAACTGGATCAGACTGTAACTAGACCAACTTCGACCCATTTTCTCTCTATCATCCATATCTTTAGCAATGGGCATCCGTTTGAAAAACTATCAGTGGCGTCGAGAACCTTGGAGCGAGTGGGACTTTTGGTACACCCCACTTGAGTTTTAGATAATGTTGGGGTATGGAGAATTAGAATCAAACATGAATCCAACCGGGCCCTAGGGACTAAAATGCCAATAAATTACAGAACAAACGTCCGATTGACGCACATTATTTTGCATTGAGACCCCTTTTTCATGGAATTCCTTTGGGATCCTTATTAATGGGTCTTAGTGGCGGTGGGAGTATCGACCTATGGCTTGAGGAGAGGATCCTCCAGAATCAAGAGAGCTTAATGCAGGAACCTTGTAGCTGTTTGTATCCTGAGAAACTGATTCGTTATGGGTATGTGCTTTGGATCCTTTGTGGGTATGTGTTCAAGAGTCCCACATGGATCCACTCTAGGATTCCATGTGGGGATACTCTAGGATCCTTTGTGGGTCTGCTGTACTAGGATCCTAGGTGGTTCGGCTGATGTACTAGGATCTTGTGTTAGCCTGTTGTACTAGGATCATGTGTGGGTCTGATGATGTACTAGGGTCATGTGTGGGTTTGATGATCCGTGAATCCTATGTAGGTATGCCTCTTAATAGAGTAATATGATTAATTAGTAACATCTAATAATCTCTAATAATGCACCTAAGTTATTCCTGGTGTGAGATGAGTATTTACCAGTGTGGTATTCTTCTGTGTGGTGTACATGTGTGTTACATACCTTCATGTTGATATCTCTGTGGTATTCTTCTGTGTTTCTTACCAGTGTGGAACATTACTTCGTGGTAATCATTATTTCATGGAATAGTTCTACTTTGGCTAAGGTGTTGGTACTTGGGTTTCCTCATGAATGAGATGGGTAATATTTTATAATTTAGGTATATGTATGGGCATATACTTAAGTAGGTTTTTCACGGGTTTACATGCTTTTTGATTTATAATTTGTGGATTTTGTGAGACCTTGAGGGTCTTGGGGTCTCTTCTGAGTATTGTTATACTCACCCCTACATGGGATTCAACCACACCTTGTTGTGTTTGGTGTACAATATGGACAACACTGATCGAGGGTGAGGGTACCAGGACTTGACGGTGCCCGAATGTGGACCATACGACTTGTCGGTACGTAGAGGAGATGGGCGGGAATGGTGTGCTGAGGAGGCGATATATACCTCTCTTTCAGGTAGGAACCTCGAAGGATGACCCAGTATCTTCCTTTCTCTTTCTTTAGTTTTATTGTATTTTCAATTGTACTTGTACCTTTACTGTTGGGATTCTATTCCGGCCCCTCTCACATTCAGTGCTCTTTTTTATACATTTTAATTGGGTTAGTATCTTGTAGTGTTCTTGGTTGTGTGTCTTTATAGGATATAAAGGAAATTACTTCCCGGTTTTAGGGGATACACCTTTCGGTGCTAGTAGCCAGATGTTGGCCTATGGAAGGCGGGCTTGGGGTAGTTACGGTACATGCCTCAGGGAACGGGTCCTGAAAATTTTGTATCAAATGAGTCGGTTCTACCATAGAACATTGGAATTTTGATATTTTTAACGGAAATTGTGTTAAGTGTAGTGATTGTGGTTATCTACTTTGGGAATCCAGTGTTGGTGTGTAGGCTGAAGTATCCATACACCAGGACCCTGACTTCGGATTTTTGACCCACTGCACGAAAACACTGACTGTGTGTGTGTTTTGAAAAATTTTCTTTGTGAACTCTTTGACTCAGCTCACCAGGTATAACTTATTGACCCTGGAAAACCTATTTATTTTCAATATAACTCCATGTAGAAAGACAACATGGGTTATGAGTGTAGTACGTGATGATGGACCACCGAGCGACAAGGCCTCGGGGTAGGCCCTCTTTCAGAAGAGGCACCAGCGGAGGCACTAGTGGTATCATTACCCATTGGTCCACTAATGCCACCAGCCCCAGCAGAAGATGGTGCACACCTCTTGATCACATTTCATGATTTCCAATGCCAGAGGCCACCCAATTTCAAGGGAGAGATGGACCCACAGGTGGTTGATGATTGGATGGAGGTTGTGGTGAGAGTCTTCCGACTGGTAGGGACACTAGCTGATCTCATGGTGATCCTTACCACCAATATTCTACAAGAATCAACATGCAGATGGTGGAGCTTGATGCTCTAGGTTCGCGATGAGGATACAATTCTCTAGGCAGACATTGACAGCCTATTTCGGGCATAGTTTTTCCCATCAACTCTTTGTGCAGTGCGTATACCAGAGCTTCTTCATCAGTAGTAGGGAAACATGAATATGTATCAGTACTCAGTGAGGTTCACTAAATTATCATGCTACTACACTAATATGGTGTGGGACCCATTATTCAGGGCCTGAACCTTCAATCAAGGGATCAGGCAGGAGATCAGGGCTTCAATGATTTCTGTCAGCATCTCGACGCATGCAGGGGTGTTAGAGCGGGACCTCTTAGTATTGATTTTTCTTGCTGAGCAGTCTCTAGTAGCGAGACCCACCACTGGGAGTCACGTAGAGGAGTATTCTGCAACTAGCAACAGAAATATGTCACAGAGGTTCAAGAGGATCAGAACTATAGGTGGACGACTGCAGGATTTAGGGTCGGTTGTGCAGGGCACAATAGATAGAGATCCAGTCATGCAAGGACTAGGTAGTGTTTCTCATGCGGTGAGGAGGGTCACATGGAACGTGGCTGGATGACCCTCCATACGAATGATCAGCATACGGTCGAAGGACCTCCCAAGTGAAGACAAATGTTTGACCAAAGATGTCTGTAGGGAGCAGGCAGACATGGCAGAGGAGCAGGCCATGCGGCTGGTAATGGGTGACAATTCGAGATGTTACCACCACCACCACCACGTGGTCCACCTCGACCATAGGGAGCAGGTGGAAAGGGGCAAGCTCAGTACAAGAAGCTGAGGCTTATGACAATGAAGCTCAAAAGATGATACAAGGTATGATATGTGTCTACTCCACCATATCTTCAGTACTTATAGACGCATGTTCCAGTCATTCTTTTGTTGCCACTACCCTCGTTCGAAGATCTGATATTCCAGTGGAGTCGTTGGCTTGATACTTATGACCAGAGACTCCTACGGGAGAGGATATGACAATTACACACTGGTGCCAGCAGTGTGAGCTTACACTAGGAGGTGATACCTTCAACTGGGATCTCTTAGTAGCAGCGTCAAGGCCTTATGACGTCATCTTAAGTATGGACAGTTTATCTACAGTCCATGCCCAGATCAACTATATTAGGCACAATGTGCGGTGCTTCCTCATGGATGGGACTAGGTTTAACTTCACCATTGATAAGGGAACCATTTCAACATAGGAAGGACTTACCTGGAGGAGAGTGTAGCCGATCACTCATCATTTGGCTAGCCTAACCCTAGGAGCAGTAGATTTGGAGAGTCTGAGTTATCATGTAGTGGCGGATCAGTACATGAATGTCTTCCCTAATGATGTTCTGGGTCTACCTCCACATAGATAGGTGGACTTTCTCATTGAATTATACCCCAGGACAACACTGATATCTACACCATCATATCAGATATCTCCCTGCGGAGCTTCATAAGGTGCGGGTACAGCTCGAGGACTTGTAGGTGAAGGGATTCATCAGGCCTAGTGTCTCTCCTTGGGAAGCCCTGATTTTGTTCGCCAAGAAGGCGGTTGGGAGCATGAGACTATGTGTTGACTATTGGCACTTGAACCAGGTGACTGTGAATAACAAGTACAAACTTCTGAGGATTGATGACCTCATTGATCTACAGAAGGGGGCATGATGGTTCTCGAAGATAGAACACTGGTCAGGCTATCACCAGCTCATAGTACGAAACGAGGATGTGCAGAGAACAACTTTCAGATGTCGGTACAGGCATTATGAGTTCTTGGTTATTCCATTTGGCTTTAAAAACACAACATAAGTGCTCATATGACTCTTGAATAGGATCTTTCAGCCATACCTTGATCACTTTGAAGTAGTCTTTATCGATGACATGATGATCTACTTAGCTACTCATGTGGAGCATGCCTATTATTTGAAAATAGTTCTGGACACACTCCAAGAGTCCCAGCTTTTTGGTATGCTCTCGACGTTCCAGTTCTGGATTCAAGATGTTCACATTCTGGTACACATCATCTTGGAGGTTGGAGTTGTAGTGGATCCAGCGATGATCAGGGCTGTACTTGCTTGGTATCCACCTAGGAGTGTGATGGAGTTATGGAGTTTCCTGGGATTGGACAGGTACTACCAGAGGTTTATGATAGATTTCTCCAGAGATACAACACCTTTATCAGTGTTGATGAATAAGGGGAAACCCTTCGTGTGGTCGGAGAGATGTCAGTGGAGTTTTCACGAGATAATGCAGAGGCTGACTATTACCCCAATCTTGAGGATTTCAAAGGAGGGCATTGGGTACATAGTCTACTACGACACATCAAAGAACAGACTCAAATGTGTCCTGGTGCAGGAGTGAGGAGTGATCGTGTATGGTTTCTGATAGCTGAGACAGCATGAGCAGAACTATGCTACCCATGACCTGGAGTTAGCAGCAGTGGTCTTTGCCTTAAATATGTGGTGGCATTACTTGATGGGTGAACGTTTCACAATCTACTCTGATCACAAGAGTCTTAGTTATATCTTCTCTTATAAGGACCTGAACCTGAGACAACGGAATTGTCTTGAGTTCCTCATGGACTATAACTTCGTGATAGTCTATAGTCATAGAAAAGGGAATTTTGAGGTAGATGCACTCAGTAGGAGATCTGGTATACAATTACAAGGTGAGGTGACAGAGCAGATGGCCACTTTGCAGATATCCTTGGTTGATCGAGATGGAGGAGATTTCTTCTAATCTCTTACAATCACTCCCCCACTTCTTCTGTGAGTCAGGGAGGTGCAACGTGGGTACACTGACTGTGAGGCTTGATGTGCTCAGATATCCACATGATAGGTACATGATGGATTTTCTGAAGGTGGGGTGAACAACATCCTCTTTAGAGGACATAATAGTGTATCAGTGTCTCTTCGGGAGTAATTATTGAGGGAGTTCCACATATCCCCTCTAGCAGTACATACAAGAGTGGTGAAGATGTACAAGGACCTTTTCCGACAACACTGGTGGCCAGTAATGAAGAATGAAGAGGTAAAGTTTGTCTCTCGGTGCCTTATTTGTCAGCAAGTGAAGGCAGAGCACCAGGTACCCACATTCTTAGTTCATCCTTTAGAGGTCTCAGAGTGGAAGTGGGATGGGATATCCATGGACTTCATGATATGACTTCCATGTACATATAAGGGTCTTGATTATATTTGGGTGATTGTCGACTGACTCACCATGTCAGACCACTTTTTACCAATCAGAGAGTAGGGTTCACTAGAGAGCTCCGGGAACCTTTATGTGCATGAGATTGTGAGGCTACATAGAGTATCCTCGACGATTATCACCAATCATTATGCATGTTTCACTTCCCGTATACGGAAGGGGTTTCAAGAGGATTTCAGGATGCAGCTTCATTTGAGCACCGCCTTCCATCTTCATACATATGGACAGACTGAGCGGACCATTCATACCATTGAGGACATGTTGCATTATTGTGTCCTCGACATCGGTCACCGTTTGATGGATCACTTTCCTTTGGTGGAGTTTCATACAACAACAGCTATCACTTAACCATTGGGATGGCACCTTTCGAGTCTTTGTACGACCGACCTTGCAGATCACCTTTGTGTTGGACTGACCCAAGGGAGTCAACACTCAAGGGACCAGAGATAGTATGGGCTACCACGGAGAAGGTTAAGATCATCCAGGAGCAGATAAAGACTGCACACAACAAAAATAAGTCTTACGCAATTAAGATACAGATACCTCTATAGTTTGAGGATGGCAACCATGTCTTTCTATGGGACTCAACTCGATGAGGATTTCAGAGATTTGGATGGGGCGGAAAGTTATCTCTGAGGTTCATCGGACCCTTTTAGGTCCTCAGTAGAGTTGGAACGGTGGCTTACTGCCCATCTCTTCCACCTCAGTTGCATCGGGTGCACGCCATCTTCCTTGTATCATAGTTGAGAAGATACGTGCATGATGCTACCCATATCATCGATTATGGTGACCTGGACATCGATGATGTGGTGACGTTTACAAAGGTTCTAGTAGAGATTTATGATCAATAGGATTGAGTCTTTCATGGGTGGTCGATACCTTTAGTGTGTGTATGTTGGTAGCATGGGAACCTTCAGAAGAGCACATGGGAGTAGGAGGCTCAGGTTCGTGCTTAATACCCCCACTTGTTCCCTTAGTTTGAGTTGTGGCTTACGAGGATGCAAAGACCTGAGGTGGGGAGAATGTAAATACCCAAAAATTCCATGTAATTTATTTTTAATTATATGGAATTTTTATGAGTCTGTGAAAATTGACAGCGCGTGATTTCGATGCCCAAAGTTCCTAGAATGAATTTCAAATTTTTTTTCGGGTACCTTGAAAAAACATGAAAGAGGGTTTTTGAAAATTTTGAACCAGTGCTCAGAAGTGAAATTTGAGGACACCATTGAACTCGTAATGCCAGTATTCACTTAAGGAGACTTTCACCTCGACCAGAGTTGGATGAGGGTAAAAATTAGTTTACATGTTTTTCGTGGGAATAAAAATAAAATAAAGAACAACTTTTTATTTTATTATTGAATTCTATCTACATGGGTTATGGAGGTGGGGACCACATAAACATTAATCCTTCCAATTAGAATTAAATGGTTGGGACCACCAAAACCCTCATTAATTTGGTGGAAGTCCCTTGGAATCCTTCAATTTAAATTATGCCAACACAATGCAATTATATTTTTCCAACAGAATGTAATTAAATTGTGCCAACGTAATGAAATTAAATTCTTCCATTTAATTTCCCAAACATAAATTAATTAGCATTACCTTTCAAATGATAAATAACAGCGTTTTTGGAATTTAGGAAGGTTCTTATTAAATAAACATTCATCAATTCCACGATCATCACTTACCCTCCCCATGTTCTATTTACATGATTCTTGGGGGGAAGGTTTTCTCACGGATTCACTACGTGACAAATCACAGGTAATGTTTCCTGACTCCTGAGACTTGGAGGATGGAGCAGGTTCTAGTGAGTGGTGGTGATCGATACTGATACCCCAAACAAGGATCAACGATCAAGTGATGTCGTTGGAGGCCGTTGTGGGAATATAAAACACCAAGCCACTTCCTTAACTGTGGTTTTTTCTCCATTGTTCATGAGGTAGGGTTTGTTGTTTATTTATACCCCCTAATCTATTCTTGGCGTTCATTGTGATTCAAGAATTATTGAGCCACTTGTTACTTTCCTATCTCGGAGGGTGTGGGCCAAACGAACATGGCCCAACCACTCCACAATTCTTTGTGATTCTTTCTATGTTAATGGTAATGGAGGAGGATAGAGACAGAAACTAGAAGGGCTCAGTAATGGCAGCGTGCGTCCATGCCGCCCGACGAGCGTCTGCGCTGCCCAACGAACGAGAGATGCGACCTTCAGCCGCGACGGTGAAGGGAAGGTGTCCAACCAAGATGGCCCCCGACGAAGGTGTAGCACACAATGTGCCATGAAGAGAATCTGGAAAGCTATCCAGCCAGCTATGGCAGGCTGCTGCACCGTGGGCTGAGTTGTTCCAACCCAATCGTACCAAACCTGGATCAACTTGGACCTATTTTCGCTCTTTCGGCCATATCTTGAGCTATGAGCATCCGTTTGACGAACTGTCGGTAGCGCTGGAAGCCGTGGATAATCTAAGAACTTTTGGTATACCCCACATGAGTTTTAGATAATGTTGGGGTATGGCCGGGTTGGATCAATCAAGAATATAACTGGGCCTGCGGGACTAAAAGGCCAATAACTTACAGACCAAATGTATGGTTGATGTAATGTCTGTTGCGTTGAGACCCCTTTTACATGGAGTTCCTTTGGGATACATCTTCATGGGACTTCGTGGAAATTAGTGTATCGATTTGTGGCTTGAGGAGAAGATCCTCTCGAAATAAAGAGAGCTTAATGCGGGAACCCTGTATGTGGGTGCAACATGAGAAAGGGATCCTTTGTGGGTCTGTGCTTGGGAACCTTTGTGGGACTAGGCTTGAGAGTCTCACTTGGATCTGCTCTAGGAATCCACATGGGGGTACTCTAGGATCCTATGTGGGTCTGATGTACTAGGATCCTGTGTGGGTTTGATGATGTACTAGGATCCTATGTGGGTCTGATGATTTAGGATCCTATGTGGGCCTACCTCTTAATAGAGTAATATGATTCAGTAGTTATATCTAATAAACTCTACTATTGTACCTAAGTGATACCTGGTGTGAGCTGAGTCTTTACCTTTGTGGTATTCTTCTCTGTGGAATACCTATGTGGTACTTACCTTCGTGGTGATACCATTGTGGTATTCTTCTGTGTGGCGTACCTTTGTGGTTCTTACCTTCGTGGTAATATTTCCTTCATCGAACAGTTGTACTTTGGCTAAGGATTTGGTCCTTGTGATTCCTCATGAATGAGATGTGGAATATTTGATAACATAGGTATATGTATGGGAATATACCAATGTAGGGTTGTCACTATTTTACTTACTTTGTGATTTATCCTGTGTGGATTTTGTGGGACCTTGAGTCTCTCGGGGTCCCTACTGAGTATCGTTATACCCACCCTTGCACGGGCTTCACCCACACCTTGTTGTGTTTGGTGAAGATGATAGACATCAGTGATCGAGGCTGAGGGTACTAGGACTGGATGGTGCACAGAGGTCGACCATACAGCACATCGGTACGCAGAGGAGACTGGTGGACATGGAGTGCTGAGGAGGCGATCTGTACCTACCCTTCTGGTAGGAACCTCGGAGGACAACCTAGTAGATTTCTTTCTCTTTCTTCGGTTGTATTTTATTTTCAGTTGTACTTATACCATTACTATTGGGCTTGTATTCCGACCCCTATTACATTCATCAATCTTTTTTTATACAGTTTACTTGTGTTCATATCTTGCAATGTTTTTGGTTGAGTGTGTTTACAGGATATAAAGGCAATGGCTTCCTAGTTTTAGGGGATACACCTTTCGGTGCTAGTCTCCAGTCCCAGGAATATAGAAGGTTGGCTTGGGGTAGTCACGGAATAGGCCTCGGGGAACGGGTTGTGACATTATATACTAGTCTTGACCAAAAAATAATGCTATGGAAATATAAATTGTTACTGAGGAAAGATTTAAAAATTTAACTAATTAAAAATATTAATATGATAGGAATGAAATAGTTTTTTATCTGATTGAGAACCATATATTGATTGTGGATTACTTAGAGAAGGTGGAATGATATCCAGAAAAATTACCTATTTATATATAGGAAGTTTTTAGAATGATGAAATAAATATATATTATAGAATAACTTGAAACTAAAACATCAGATAAGATGTCAATAAGTTCATTTTAAATAAGACTGCATTCCTCCCAATATTGTGAGATAGAGGATCAATGCATGAATGTTAAATCAGATCCTAAATATATTCAAAATATATATTCTATCAATAATAATATTAGAGAAAAAACATGCCTAAATTTTTCAGGGACAATAAAAAAAATTAGAGGAACTCTACTACATCCAATAAAGAAAGGACGATTCTAGGAAGTCCAATGATTAATAGTAATTTTTGGATTTGATTACAATATGAAAAAATTATTTATTTATGGGATTATTTTATCAAAAAAGTGGAATATTACAATTCATTGTCTTTTTTTGGGATTGTGTAAAATATAAACATAACTACTACTCTTGTGGGTATAAAATTTCATTTTTAGATAATATAAATTTACCAACTAAATATATAATGTCTAAATAAGAAAGAAAAATAAATAATAAAAATTATTATCTAGAGATTCTTCCAATCTATCAACTCATAATACATATAAATTATTACAAGAAGTTTTTGAACGATATGGATTTATTATTCATGTATTTAATGATATTTTGATCAAAATACTAGGATTCCAATTTTTTTAGATGAATGAAATATACGATGGAAAATTAGAAGATGTCATGTACATCTAAAAATTTGTGTGAGGCACTCAAGAAATTTTTTCATATATTGAAGGAATGTTTGAATAATATGTATAGATCAATCGAATGAGGGTATACCAATAAAGAAAGATCAAATAGTAAATGAAACTAAGGGTATGGGAGGGATATTATTAGATGATGATAATATTATCAGAAGTAATACATAAGTGGTGAATATATGTTTTTAATTACTTCATGTGATAGAATTAATTATATTAGATATAACATATAAAACAGTATTACAATCTTAATATCACAAGAAGTTTTTTTGATGATGATTATGATAGAATAATTAATATATGAATAATTGAAAACTGGTCTCGAGAATAACACTCAATAATGAGAAAAAATTCCTAGGAATAATACTAGAGTGAAACCTATGTAAATTGTGATCACTTCAAAATATTTGATCTGAAGGAAAAAGGATAAAAAATCGATGTGGGGAATTTACATTCCTTAGTGATATATGTGAGGAATTGAGAGGTTATCCCTTTTTCATATTTTATATATACTTATACATGAGTTTTTAATAACATATAGAAATTCAAGTAGATTTATGTATCCCTTCATGGGAAAGATAAGTGATTTTATACATTCAATTTTTTATCACTTATTTAATATGGAATTCATGGTTATACCTTTAAATTTATAAGATGAAGTATGAAAATCACACAAATATTCATAATAAGAATTCATTTTAAAAAAATTTTAATCAAAATAGAGTTGATGTTGAGTAGAAAATGTGATGATATGTGTTATTTAAATTGAAATTTTTTATTTTTTGTTCAAATGAGTGTAGGATAAATATATATTATGATTTTTTTAATTGAGTCACATCAAAATAAAAAATAATCAATTATCTAATATTGGTGTCACATATATTTTTATTCAGAAATTCATTGATCAGCTAGTTTATAGACTCATATTTTCTACATCAGGGTTTCCTACATATATTAATAATTTCATAGATAATGGAAACATTGGAATGCAAATATGGGGTATCGTCATAAACTAAAATAGAAGATGATTAATGTGAAGGAGACTGGATGTGATTTTCCTAAAAAAATAATTTTCATTCATTATCAACACAGGTGGTAAATAAATATTTACATATTAACATAAAAACTATTTTATGTTTTTAAAAAATGTATATGGGGAGATTGAACACCCCATGTTGTGAATTTTTCATTTTTCATTATGGTTGATTTAAAAGTTTTTTAAAAGATGTTTGAATGTGTTGAGGTGGGTGATGATTCCTAGAGACTGTTTTTGAAGAATAATCAACATATATATGATCATTGATGTGGTGGACATAATGTATAAGACTTGTCACAATGATTTATCAGAAAAACATTGTTTAAATCATGATGAAACATAAGAAAATATGTGATCTTGATGACCTAATGTAAACAAATATATATCACAAATATATAGTTATGTTTGATCTGACAAATAGCATATAGGGTTCTGTAATATATGGATATGATTTAGTTTCCTGATAAATGAATTAATTGAGAGTTTATTAAAAACATATGGACAAAATATTTCAATCTACCTGATCATATCCTGGAATAGAATGGTTAAAGAGGATTTTTTGAAAGGATGATGAGGGACATGTATGGGATATATAATCATGGTTGGTGTTCAAAAATATATCTTTTCATGGTTGTTGTTTTTATAGAATGAGATGGTGATATAGGACCCATTTTAGCCAAATTTTAATTGTTGAATGTTAATATATATATACATGTTCCAGTTAGAGTTTTGATATGTGATGACTTGTTTAGAGACTATTCAAAAAAGTAAATGTACACAAATATTCTTAATGCAATGATGTTTTAGTATATCATATTTAAAATCTAGTCACACTAAGTTTATGTATGATTTTTCTCCATTACAAACAACATTTTTTCTCATACAGAGATGACCAAGGGGATGAAGTCCACCTCGAAATATATTTAATATGCATACCCTATATTTAATGACATCACATGGCTATGTAAAAAAATTATTATGATCAGAAACATTCTATATCTTGGTCATGAAATTTATCATGGTTTAAGTCTCCAATTTTTATGTATTGAGGCAATGTTAGAATATCCTAGCTACATGAGAATCACTGGATATTCTACAATATTGAATCTGTGATCAATGATATTTTTTTAGAAGAAATATTTCATGTACATAAATACATGAGATACCAAAATTTCAAATGATCAATGATATTTACTTGATTCATTTGGTTTCCAACCATTCATTGGAAGATGATGATAACTGAAACCTGGTGAAATTTAAGGGTAATACAAATGATAGAGTTTTAAGGAAGATATTTTTTATAGAAATAAAAATAATATTTTTTCATATAGGAATAATTTTTAATGTATGGATTATTAGTTGTTCAATTCATGTATTATGGAAGAGAAGGTAGAGTATACTAGCTGAATATGTCTATAAATACCCTCAACTATGGTTTGAATTATCATTCAGTGGTAGTTTAATAATATATATTGATAGAGAAAGAGATAGTGTAAAAATATTCTATCTATTTCTATAGTAGTTGTTCAAGGAGTGATAATTTGTGACATATGAATGATTTGTATAGGATTTTATATCAACATTATTTTACTCTTTGATGATGTTTTCATCATACATTGTTTATCTCCACAAATTAGATGTAGTTCATGTACTATAAATAGTGAAAATGAGAAAAAGATATGCATACAATAGTTATACTTACGTGAAGGTAAAAGTATAGAGATTATAAGAAGATAAGGGATATTAATTTATTAATAAAATATGGTAAATAATTTTTTTCTGAATATAGGAATTGTAACATGATCACTTTTTTGCTACATGAGGTGTTAGATGGTGATTTTTTTGATATATTCAATACGAACTGTTGAGTAGAACTAAATGTGTTACATATATAAAGAAGTGATTATATGAAAATAATGATAACTACAGATGAATTATTTAAAGAAGAGTGAGGTGAATCATTTGGTAATTTATATTAGAAAATTATTGTGTTCATAGTATGTGATATAATTTAGATGATAGTTTTCATTAATGAAGAAGGTGGTATTGATTTCCCATTAAATGTGTCTTGCATACCTCAAAATAATGACAATCTATTTGGTTGAAGTAGAATATTGAATCTAAATTAATTTGAGAAATTTTATTCTTACACAATGAATCTTTTAAATTTATATTGGGACCAAAAGGCCTATATAACATATAATTCATTGTGTTGATAATATTTTGATCATTAAAAGACATTCAAAGAGTTTCAATACTAAAAAATACGATTATATGTATACTTTTAGGATCTTGATAAGTCCATAAATGATTGTAAGTTATTTTATTAGACAATAGAAAAACATCACCTCAAATAGTCACATAAGTAGCAATAAATAAGAGGGAGGATATTTCATGTGGTCAATGATGAAGGAGTTTTTGATTGAGGTATATAATAAATCACTTGAGAGGACGTGGATCACTATTGTTGTGGGAACATGAATACTTTAGTTGATCTCTAAATTCAGATCATTTTTGGAAAATGTGTTGATTGTAATGGTACATTCTATTATTGAAACAACTAGTATATAGTAAAGAATCTATAATTCATGGGAATAACCAGTTTTAGTAAGGATTCTTTTCTTAGTGAACATTATATATACTTTTTTTTGTTCCAATATTATACTTTTTCATAATATGGATGAATAAAAATTAATGGTTAGCAATTGAGAATTTAACTCATCAAAATGGTTGAATTAAATGAGAATGAATTCGTAAAAATAGTGTACCATTGATTCACCCCAACCACCCTCAATGGTACCAAACCCGTCATTTGGTTTTATAAAAAGAACCCCATTTTTAGACTCTTTATTGAGAGGTAATTCCCTCTTTGTTTTTTATGACATATATGCCACATAATTCACTATCAAACACCCTCAAGAACCATTCAAAAATGATTACCTCTTTAATGAATACATGATCGCCCTATTTATTTTTTGTCTAATCTACATTTTGAATAATTGAATTTTATGGACGCAATTTATTGGGATTAATTATCCAGATTATTTTTTTAACACTTCCTTTAACGATGTCATATTTTTATATTACATTAATGAAAATACCCATTTTCTAATGATTTTCTATTCCTTCAAGAATTACCAATATCTCATAAGGAAATAAACTACATTTTAAATCATTAATTAGAAATTTGGCCAAATAAATTTCCTTAAGAGTAGTTACTATGGTATTATAAAAAGGTGTAATCCATCATAAAATATTTATAACATTATCAATATCCTTATTTATTCTAAAATAACCAGATATCTCATAATGTATAATCAATTATATTATGGAAACAATTTCATTATTATCAAGATAAATTTTAATATCATTAGCAATATTGTGAAAATCATGAGGCATAGCTTCTTTATTATTAACACCCCATTAATATAAATTGTTTAGTTCATATTAGATTTCATTTATTAAATGTGATGCTCATCTATTTCATATACATCCGATCTGATGGAGCTCCAAATAGACTATTTTGATATTTGGTGTTAACAACACATTTTTCTATGTCATATTCAATCAATGAATTTTTTTTCACATTAATTCAATGTATCACGTGAATGGGGGGATAAATAACTTTCATCCCAAATATTTGAAATTGTGATCTAATAATTTTTTCCCAAAATTTAATTATTACTGTAATCAATGATTGGACCTCCATTTATATTAATGTAATTCTATATGACATGAAATATAAAAAAATATAAATTTAGCCCTATTACCCTATAGATTTGATACATACTGTTTAAACTCAAGATTCCCAAAGAGGGAGGTGAATTAGGGTGTTACAAGGTTAATATTTTTATTCTATTTTTAATTTTTAATTAGTTTTATTTCAAGACAAAAATTTTATATTACAAGAATTGTTATTAAAAATATTACATTAAAAATCTTAATAAATCATTGTACACAGAAAATAAACGATGATGGGACCCCATGATGTTTCATTTATCACCCAATTGGGATAATATAAGGAGCACACAACAATTATTTTTTGTTTTCCATGAAAACAATTTAATCATTGTTATATATTATGATTTTATAATGGATCATAGTTAATGTTGGGGAACTCAAAATTCATCACAAATCTTACTACAAATATAAAGGATAAATTTTGTTTTTTTATTTGAGGATATATTCAAAATTATCATGGTATGAATGAAACTTTTAAACCATTAATTCAATATTGATACATTTTCATCTATAATGATCTAATACTCCTTCTTTTCAATAAAGATGTAAATAACTACCCATACGTGTGGGTTAGGTAATGATATTCTCTTAGGCTATTAAATAACTTATTCTAAGTTTATGATAATAAAAAAACCAGAAATACCTTTTTTAAGACCACATTTTTCGCTTCCACATTTTATTACATTACACTAGTGGAATCCATGTTATCAAATCCCCAAGAATTATTACTTCAGAAAAAATATATATTTTTTCATTAAAAAATTCCTAAATCTGAAATCAATTCATAATATCACATTTTCTTTATTCACCTAGATTATACAAGATATAGAAATGTGGTAAACCATCCCTCTCTTGTTATTTATTCATCAAAAACAGATATAGAAATTCAATTAAACCACACCTCTCTTTCAAAACAAGTTTCATACTTTTTATTAGGTCACTCCCACTTTTTTAAATAGAATTGTATAATATTTATATATTTTTTCCCAAATCAATGAAAATACATTAATAGTATAGTTTATACCATATTATTTTTTATGTTTCATAATATATCCAAGTGTCTCATGCAATAAAATTATTTAATTTGACAAAATATCTAATATTTATCACTAATATTAGACATAAAATAGTAGATACTATTTGTGTTATATCTGTCTATTTTAATATAATTAGTTACAATATCTTTTACTATTATAAAATAATAAATATATATAATCAATTGTTATCTCTATTTATATTCTTCATTAATATTCTGAATTAGTGGGGAATAATATCGTTATTTTAAATCTATAAATACTATAGATAAATTTTTATTTAAAAGTCACATTCTTATTACCATTAATTTGTGTATCATGAGGCAAGAAAACCTTTATTATTTAATGAAAATTACGCAATTTGTACTTTGAAATTTTTTAAAAAATCCCTCCAATACCATATCATATCCACGATGGAACTATATAATGTTGTCCTCATTAAATTTCACTGTCTGAATATCATTAAGATTAACATATCAACCTTATAAAAAATATAACATAAAAAATTCATCATTATGAAGATCCATTCATCATTATGGTATCATCATTTATCCTCAAAATGTTTCAACTAAACCTTAGGAAGATATATATCATTCATATAATGATGTTGATATCAATTATGAAGGATTCCATTATTAAATAAATAAAATAAAATCTCTAAAGGACATAATAATTTTATGTTATTCATTAAATTTCAATAACTCCTTAAAAATACCACATTATCATCCTTAAATTGATCTCTTCTGAACTTCTGTTGTGAAACCTATATATTCACGGTGTATCTTCTATCATTTTCTCATTACAAGTACATCCAAAAACAACATGGCCTTTTTCAGAGGTGTGGTTATGTGATCTTTCATGTTTATGGGTTTATAAAATGGCACAGGTTCCTTATACCCATGTATCCTGCTATGGGTGTGGAAGATAAGATAAAAACATATTATTACCAAACCAACCATATTTTATTTCATATATAATAATCTCTCTTGTTTTTCCCCACATCAAAATCTAGATTAGTTTCAAAATTAAATATTAACAAAATAATGACTCAACCACTCAATTCCTCCCATTGTACCTCCCCATACAATTATCTCATGTCGGTATTCTTCCTCTATAAGATTACATTTTCCCCTATCACCACCCTCCACTATTCTTGCTTGTGAAATCCTTTTTAGGCTATATACTCCTAAAGAACCCTCATCACTTATTGGACACAAATATTGACCACATCTTTTGATATTTTTCTTTTTGGATATTTTTGGAATAATGGTTGGAATATTTTTTAAAAAATCTTTCGAAAAATATCCACCCTCTGTATAATTGTTTTTCAGCCATCGTAAAACATTCAATTAATCTTATTTTGAAATCATCATGCATGACATCTCCATGAAAAAAACAAAACCATTCAAAATATTTAATCATCTTAATCTTCATTAACATATCTAATCAGGGATTAATATATATTATCATAACCTTACGATGTGAAGGAGACACTATCAGAATTTTCTCAATGTATTATCACAAAGTGCAAAACGAAGTATAAAATATTATTTTAAATAATTAAATTTATTCTTTTTAAATTGATATAATGTTTTTAGAAAAAATATATAAAATTTGTTTCTTAAAATGTGTGAACAATATCAAATATTTCAAAATAATATTTTTACGCCCATATTTATACCTCCTTTCTAAATTTGTTCCAAGTTGAAAAATAATTTCATAAATTCTCTCATTTTTATTTTTTAGTGTACATAAACACATATGTGTGATATATAATTAATAAACGATCCCCAAGATTTAAATTTATATAAATTTACTTCTATAATATTCATATTCACAAGCTTACAATTTGGATCCTTCAAAGACTTCTAAAAATTTAAAAACCAATATATAAAACTATTAGTTTGACATATAACAAATATCAAAATAAATTACATATGTTTATGTTGTAATCTAAGTGAAATCATATTTATTGGTTCTATATCAAGTTTAAATCAACTAAATAAGTTATTTTATTGAATAAATTTTATATTAAAATGATGACCCCATACATTATATATAATAGTAGTATAATATTTGTATTTCATAATTACATAACTTGATTAAAATAGTCACTTAGTCCATAAAATCATTTAGAAAAAATTTATAAAAATCATAAAAATATAATTAAAATATATTTAAGTGGTTACTAATTTTACAATTAATCAGATGAATTCCCCCAAATAAATTTTTATGGGAACCATATAGGTTCACCCAAGTTTGATTAAATCAAATCTAACAGCATAAAAATGGACTAATTAAGAATGGGAAATGTTATAAAAACATAGATCATCATATATAATAATGTTACATTGTTAATGTTAATTAACACAGTAAGAAATTATATGTTATAGAAATTATTATATCCTGGTAATGGAGAAATCCTATGATAAAAAAGTGACCACTAGAAGTGATAAAATACCCTAATAAAGGAAAACTTATAATATATTCCAAAAAAAAGTTGTATGATATTTTACAAGAATAGCATGATATGATGAAAAAATGTATAACTAGTTTTTTCAAGCTAAAGTTGTAACAAAATCTATAAATAAAATAAGGTGGAGGGATTTGTGTCCAATTACTTCCCACACACTGAGGAAAAAGTTTCTTCGAAACCTAATATAATATAGTGGCGTGGTAGTGATAAACTCCTATATATTGTATTTTATCGATTTTATTCTCATGCATAAAATGAATTTTTGAATGTTATTTTATTTCTATTTTTACATAGAAAATTAATTGATATATTGATATTCATATCTATGGATATTTTTTGTTATGATAATATTGATTTGATATATTGTATATTTATAATAGACTCTCAAAAAATATTATATTCATTTTATGTCCAATTTTAAAATATTATAATTCAATAATACTACAATAATGTAGGATAAATTTAGTTTTTTGGATGGTTGTGCTTAAAAATAAAGTCTGAACATCCAATAACAAATAATATTAATTTATACCAATGGAAAGCCTCAACATGATCCAAAAAAAATCATATTTAATGCCCATCACGAGGATACGTAATCACCAAGCTCATGGTTGGATGGATTCATTTTCCTATAAATATGTTTTTATATATTGAAATATTATATAAAGGCCAAAATAAGAATAAAAATTTTAGGGAAATAATTAATGTTATGCACATGACATTTTATCAATCCTCTATCAATTCCCACATGCTATTTTTAAATTAAAATTTAATAGAATAGAACTAGATGAGTGAATTTTCGTTTTTGAAATTATTCATTCACAGAATAATCATGAAATACAACTTCTTTGAGGATTTAAATTAATAAATGGGTAGAGGTCACCCTTTATAGAAATTTATAACATTATTGAATGTCATTTATGGGTTCCATTCCTTGTTCAATCTAGTGATGATTTTACCATACTACATGCATTTCCAAGGGAATACTTTTTTTCAAGGGAACCTACGTTCGATTTTTCATTAAATTTCTTATACATAGAAGAAATGATCTTAATATATAAAATTAACTAAGTTATTTCATTTTAAACATTTCTTTTCAAATATCGATTCCTCTATAATCAACCCCCATGATTACTTTATTATTTATCTATATATTTGTGGAAGATATAATCATATAATCCTTTTATAATTTTGGTATCTCATCCACATGAATATATCTCCACGTGGATAATTTTAATCCAATGGGTCCTTAGGGATTGTTCAATTGTATACCCCCATGTTAATTTGGTTAATTCTTTTTGGTGAACTAATGACATACCCCATTGATGTAAATTATGAAATCGTTATTATCATATATTTCAACATTCTTAGTCTACCATCCTGCTGTAACCCACACACTTTTCCATACTTTTATATAGGATCCTTTGTGTGTTGGTTATTTATATATATATATATATATATATTCATAATTCACCTATTTTTTGGATCTTGTTTTTTTTGTAACTCCCAATATAGTATGCAATCCCCTCTGTGAAATTTTTGCTGTGGAGATTTTCATTCATAGGTTCCACACTAATTATATCTCCATGAATTGTTCTCTTAATGGTCTTATAAATATGTCCTTAAACTAAAAATATATAATTTTTCAAAAGAACGTGAAATTAGATAGAAGGAAATAATTGTTTTATGAAATTAAAAATAATTATAGAATATAACAACCTTCTTTGATAGAGTTAAAACTGAATGACATGCCTTTTTAAAAAGATTTATTCTATAAAATATTTTATAACAAAATGAATTTCATTCCCTCCTCTGATGAATAAAAAACACATTCCATGTCTTCTTGATTATCTTGAAATTTAATGGTTAATTTTTTAATAAAAATTTACATTCTATTTCACATGTATTTGATCTCAAATATTAATTCAATGGGTTTTTATAACATTCAAATGGATAAATTAGAATCCCTCTAGATGTTAAATAACAACATCATTATAATAATCCATTTTGTATGCCTTCCTGGATTACCAAAAATTATTGATTTCTATCCTATTTGTTATTATAATATATAATAATCACAACTCATGATAACAAATATGCGATAAACTTTTTGGACTATTCATTGAAATTCATAAATTTAAAATTATTCAATTTCATTAACTGTAATCAATATTGTAATTAGAAATGTATTTATTGACGTGAAAAAATATATAATAGAGTAAAATTATATGAAATAATATTCCTCATGTGATGATTCAATATAAAATCCTATTGTATTTAAAAAATATAAACTTACAGTTCATAGATATGATATACATAGTTAAATTTGGAAACCAAACATGTTAAACCTGATGTGAAATAATTTTCCTCCAAAATAGATTGATTAAATAAGAATTTATGTAATTGATAATGAAGTAATTGGATGTTTATTTTGTCTTCCCAAGTAATACACATTATAGATCATGGTTATGAATAGAAATGTTTCATTATCCCCAATTTTATTAGGTGTAGTCTGATGGAGATGAGAGTTACTATGATTGGGAATCAATGTATGGTAGTTCCTTGTACCAATGGTGATTCCACCTTAACGACCACCTATTATTATGAGACAATTTATCAACTATCTTGAACCATATGTATTATTATTTATGTGGGAAACTAGTTATTATGAGAGATCATTGTGGTGATAAATTAATAAAGTGATCACATCATAGGGGAAACTAGAAGGGATAAGGATATAAAGACCAAAACCATGTTTTTTTTAAATTAGTGTCATGTGACCATCATTATGACATTACCTACATTTGGAGACTCTCCATAGAGTAATATGATACATTAATTCCATAAAAGGCATAGGTTGATGAGTATTCTCATGAAATAAATTTTTATACCAAGATGTAACTTAGAAGGACAACTATTTTTCTAGGATATCACTATCCTCTTACAATTTCAACCACTCAAACAATTAAAATAATAGGATTGTACCCAAATCAAACAGTCATAAGAACGATGAAAAATGACTCATCTCAGGGAACCTACCACATCAATAATATAGAACCATGTAATTCCTTTTACTATTGACACCATTATGATTTTTATATAATTATCATTTGATACTGGAAGATATTTCAATCTCACAATTAGTTGTGATCCCTAACAGTACTCAACAACGATGCAAATGACTATTTTAACTTATTATTTACACTTATGGAATGGAAACTTTTCCACAGATTCCCTGCCATGGATAAATAATCTAGTAATCTTGTATTTTTTCCCAATAGATATAGAATTAAAAATTAATAGTAATTTTCTCCCCATAAGAATGAATCAATCTAACATGGAGGTCATCCACAAGCTTATGAACATGTAATACATAGATTCCCTCCCTATGGTGACCCCTAAAAATTTAATAACCATGGAAATTTATTAGACCATCATGGATATACCACAATGATAATAATTATGTAAACCATATAGGATCTTCCAATAAGAACAACCAGATATATTCTACCTATAGTAATGAATAAAAATTAAGTAGAGGTCCTCCTAATAGTGAAATAAATGATTTCCAATATACAATTCCTTCTTGTATTAATATGAACATTTGAAATAGATATCCTCCCTACAGTGATGAAACAGTAGAAACAAAGGTTATCCCTATAGTAAAATTGATAAATAGGGTTGATGTTATCAATATGATAGATAAATAAATCAATTTGGAGGCTATCCCTGTTCGGAAAAAAGAAAACAAATGTGGTGATAATCATCATAGAGAAACTTATTATAGAGCCGGAGGTCCTCCCAACCATAAAGTATCTAACAAACCGGAACCCCCTCTCCCCACCCACAATTGGGGTTATGATTATAAAATCCAGGGATGTCCTTCCCATAATAAGAGAAGTTAATGTCATAACCCCAACAATGATTAAAAATAACTAGATGTTATTTCTCATATTTAGAAATACAATAAACATGTATACCCAAACTATGGTTACATAAAATTCACCCATTATGGTGGTTATTAATATAATTATGATAATAATCCCCATATAAGGATAATATGAAAAATATAGCAGCTATGATTTAGTTTCATAAAAATGATAAAATCAGAAAAATTTACATATTTAATCCCAAAATCCCATAATGAGTATACTTTCATATAAATTCATATACAACCCTCAAACACATGTTACTAAAAATCTGATAACATGATTTTGAGACTAAATATTTAACACTAATAATAAAATCATCTCTATATTGAAACATTATTTCAAATATAAAACGAATATTTTAATAAAAAAATTAAAAAGTAATGATATAATATATAATTTAGTCGATAAAAAATTTAAAAAATCATCATTAGTAACTCTACTAATATGTTTGGATATAAGTGTTGTTTAATATTCTCATGATAAATCATCATTACCTAAAAACGTGGCTACAAAATGACCCATGTGAACATCAAAATGGATTGGTCCTTCATATGAATATGATGATGAGTCTATTGAAATTTTGGAGGGTATCACTGGTGATGAATTATATGTTATATACTATCACATTGGAGTATGTTAATATATCATTCCCAAGATCCTAGGTGAGAAGTGTATATCACAAATTTTGGGTAACATTCAGTCAACCATGTCACCAAAACATCCCATTTGTCACGTAAAAAACAATCATAAAAGTTAAAAATGAATAATATAATCTAGTTGAACATGAAAAGAATAAAAAATAATGGATTAAAAAAATATATATATAAAAACAATCACATTTACCACACATTCAGGGATATAAGTATATAAATTTTCAAAAAAAATTTAAAAAATA
Organism: Viscum album; assembly: GCA_963277665.1. Classification (NCBI taxonomy): domain Eukaryota; kingdom Viridiplantae; phylum Streptophyta; class Magnoliopsida; order Santalales; family Viscaceae; genus Viscum; species Viscum album. The sequence continues at coordinate 1,180,297,289 of OY728139.1, forward strand.
TCCCCTTTTTATACATAAATGGTTATGGAAGGAAATTTTCATGATATTTTACACCTATTATATTTCAATAGAGAGACCCTATGAGATTAAACCTGGAAACTATTATGGACCATTTTCATGAGGCGGTAGATAATTTTATCACTCCCAATGTCTTATTAGATGAGATGTAATGGTATAAAAATAGTCATCATGGTTGGACTACTCCTTGTTTGAAGCCTGTGAGTGACATGTTTGGTGGGATCAAAAAATTAATATTATTATTCATCTTAGAATAAAAAAAATAAAATATGGTTCATTTTGGTGGTGGTTAGACCACATAATGAAAAATTTTACACCAATAATTGGTGATTTATTTTTTCTATTAAGAAATTACACACTACATGTTGTACCCATAAAAAATTAAGACAAGTAATTATAAAAGCGATGTAGTTATATATTAAATTTTAAAGGAGAACACCAAAATATATATTTTGGGGAATCCCCCCCCCCCACAGAATACAGTGACCCTAAACATTTAAACATAATTTTTTAAGTATTTTAAGAATAAGTATCCATTAAATAAAAACCAATGATTAACCAGCATGGTGTCCTCAGGTGTGTGGGTACATAATTAAGAAATGTGAAACTAAAATGGAAAATATTTTTATTAATCTTAATAATGATATCCTAACTCCCTTTAAGCTACTAAAAATATATAGGATTACCTAGGGAAAATACATAGATAAAAGGGATGATTTAAATATTAAAGTAAGGGGATAAACATGAAAATAAATGATATCTCATGAAGGCGTATCATAAAAATAAGAAAGGAATGACAATAAATAAACATGTAGAGGTATATAATATAGAACATGGAATAATATTACTATTGAAATATAATAATGTTTAATAAACACATAAAATAATATTAAAATGAGTCAAGGAAAAAGTCCAAGAAAATATCAAGTGTTGTATAAAGTACCATAATGGATTATCTTTACCCTCAAATCCCATTCATTATGTCTCATGTGAGAAAAACATTATCCAATAAATTGGATTTCTATCTTAGTTAACCCATCATAACATGTACATGAATATGTGTTCCACATAAATAAATCAAAAATACGGAATAAGAATAAGTTTTTTCCATGGGAATAATTATTCTTTTTAATCATGTCATAAGAAAAAATCAAAGGGAATATAATAATAGTATATGTGAAATAATAGATTAAATAATTACAGAAAATTCATAATTGAAAAATAGAAATAAATCTAGAATACAAATTGTTAACTAAATTTAAAACCTAAAATGGGGTTGTTTGGTAACATTAGAAACGTTCTACTTATGTGCAGTTTTAGGGAAAACATTGAAGAGTATTTAAGAAAGAAAAAAGATAATTATTTTTATAAAAACAAAATTTAACTAATATAGTTTTTACTAATTAAATGAGTGATTTAAAACAATATTTGTGGGGTTAAATAATTTACTAAGTGTAGGTGAAAATTATTATGAAACGGATAATTTTTTTTCAATAGACATATCAAAAGGCAATAAGACTAAAGCCTTTAATAAATATATACCCACATCGAAGAACAATTCAATTAACATGGTATATGGGTGAGAGACATATATAATGGTTATAAAAGCAGTATATAAGAAAAATGAAGTGAAAATGGAGGTTAATAAAGATATAAAAAAACATAATAGAAATATGGATGTTATTAAAGATCCCTTACCTTATGTTTGAATGTGTTATTCACTTGTACTTAATGTCCAGGATAATAAAATTGTAATCATTGTTTAATTAATTTTAAAATTCTTATACATGTATTTTATTTATTATAATTTTTTATATAAATATATGAATTTTGTTTTACACAACCAATATTATTTAAAATTTATAAATAATATTATTTCTTTCATATCGTGCACTGCATGTTGCACCATGTTAAGCTTGTGTTACACAACACACTATATTATCTTGTGTTTTATTCAAAATTGAGTATATATGAAGAATCATTTTATTATTATAATTATTTAAACAATAAAATTAAAACCAATCCATTATAATGGTAGGTATTAATAGTATTAAATAAATTATGAATGTATAGAATACATATACAAAAACCATTTTAAATTAAAGGGAAATATGTTTTTGAAAAACTAATTAAATGCCCACAAATTTGTGTTATTACATTAAAATAATAAAACCACCATTTTCTAATTAGAGTAATGATATATATATATAATATTAAATATAATTTTATCTTTGAACTTATGTGTTTTGTAAACATTATTTAAAAAACGCTAGTTTTAGGCTTAATTTTTTTTATTTCAACAAATAGTTTTATTTTATTTTGATGGATTAATTAATTTAAATATAGTTTTAACACACCTTATAATTAAGTTAGAAAAAAATAAACTTCTTATTTAAATGTGTCGTATCAAAATTTTATTTAATACAATTTTCATTATTTTCTTATAAGTTTCATATTTTTGTAAATAGTGGAAATATAAATTTTTATTTAAAATTGTATTTTATTTTAAATATTTTACAAGGTCAAATAATGATTTTCATTTTTCATAAATTTTAATTATTTAATTTTTATTTATTATAATTCATTTATTATTTTCTGAAAAAAAAAATTATACATTAATTTATTAGAAAAACATTTCATTTTTTAAAATCATATTTTTCCAAACAAAATTGTTTCATGGAGTTTTCTTAGTTTAATATTAAAATTAATTCCAAAAATTTTGTTTTTTTAAAATTTAAAAATATATTCCAAAGTTGGATTCATAAGGTAAAAATTTATTGAATTGTTCCCTTTTATTTTTGGCCAATGTAAATATTAACCTATGTAAATATTGTTACCATGGTAAAAGTTAAATTGGGTAGTTTTCGTTAAAAATAGTCTAAAAATGACTCTTAAATGACCCTAACACATGACTATATTTTATTGCATGAAAAAAATTTTACTCTTAACACATTATGATATATATTATGTTTTTTAATGGATACTTGTGTAACACACTAAGATGTTTTGAGATGTATTATTTTTAATTACTATGATGTATTGTGTTGTATGCTACACCAAGATTATTTTTGCGTTCTATGTACTACTATATTAGCTTTCAGTATACGCAAAACTATTCATTACTTGTGTTGCACATAATTTCATGTTCTTTTAATAGAATTATTTCCCACAAAACTGAGTATAGATTTTGTTCAATGCATAAATGAACTAATTTTGGATTATGTTATACACAATACCAAAGGAATCATTCACTACATGAAACACCAACTTGGCTTGCATTAGACACAAGAACGACCTTTCTTGATAGCATGTGTGGTACGCGATACTGAGTATAACTAAACTATGTAATATTATTAAAATAATATTATTTAATGGGATATAAACTAGCTATTATAAATTTTATTAACAAAATTTTAATATATAACATTTGCATTTATCTTACACATTTTTTAGAACATGATATGGTAACAAAATCAATTGTTTTAAATAAAAGAAATATTTTTTAAAAAATATTGTTTTCCAACCTTTTGATGGAGCACCCATTTTAAAAAACTTTTTTGACACTTTTATATGTTATATTTGATAAAATAAACCTCTTATTTGTAATCAGGATATAAAAATATACTTTTATTAAATTTTGGGTATTGTTCTAATAAAATTAAAATTTTAATTAATATTGAAAATAATGCATTTTAATTGAAAACATCCTTTTCATGTAATTTATTTATATAATTATATTATATTTGGAATTTGTTTTAATGTATAATTGGATTATAGTTTTCTCATTTAATCCAATTGTGGTCATTGGAAGTAATTTCATTTTGAAATAGTTCATAAATACATGTCAATCATTAGATATTTGTTACTTTTTAAAAGCTCTATTTTTGGTTATGATAATGGGAATTAATTTTAAATTAATTACCACAACTTCTCTATTTTGAATTTTGAAAAATGGATTCCATACCTTTAATCATAATGTTTAAAATTAGAAAATAGTTACCTTTTATTTTTGGAAATTTTGAATAGTGACTTCAGTAATTATTTTATTTTCCATGGTTAAAGGTTAAATCTGGTAAATAAGGGTAAAAATAATATTTAAATAATATTATAAAACCCTAAGACATGTCATTATTCTATTTTATGAGATTTTTTCAATTCTGGGAAACCATGAGTCTATTTTGGGACCCCATAGATTCACATGGATGTGAAAATTACATTTTATAAGAATTAATTTAAAATAATGATAATTTTAACCTAAAAATATATCTTTTACTAAATATATTTTAATATTGAGTTATGTAACAGATATAAAAAATCATTATAATGAAAAAAATATTTTATAAATCATGTTATTTTATTTTTAACTATTATAAATTAGATAAATATACTTATTTATGACACAATTATGATGTTGTGGGAACCTTATTAATTAAAGATTCAATGAAATGAATTTATAAATATTAAAATAAATTTAATTTGTATATTTGGATTCCATACATGAATTTTATGTTTGACATTGATATACTTGAGATGAGTTAATAACTTTTATTCAATGGAATTAGGTTGTTATGAATTTTAAACAAAAATGCAGTATGAATAATATCAAAAATTGACATAATTTATAACATAAAAGATAAAATATTTTATTAAATGATATTAAATTCAAAAAAATATAATATTCACACAATATGGTTAATATAAGTCAAAATATATCATAAATAACTTTTTTATGTCATTTTACATGATATGGTAATTACATTAACCCAAAATATGTAAATAACATGATATCACTGTAGGATTAAAAAGGGTAAAATAAGGGTTAAACCAAAAGGATAAGGATAAAAAATATTAAAAAATTGTCTAAAAATTATTAAATTATGGTTATTAGAACACAAGTCATCTTAAATTCATATTAAATGAGTTTCAGACCATTTTATATTGATACATTATTTATAATAAATTATTATTTGATGAAATTCCTAAAGTGACCCTCTCCTCTCTTATAAAAGGGCATCTACTCCCTCTCATCATCACTCCATTTTGAGCCTTCACACTTGGCCAAAACCTGACTATTTCTCTTCTCCACATCCCTAGTCACATTCTAATGGTTTGATTATTCTCAAAAGACCAACTCTATTGCCCTACAAAAAAAATTTATTAGTGGCACGTCGATGAAGATGTATTCTCTTCTACCAATTATTTCATATTTGTTTCTTATTATAATTACTCTTATTTAGTTTTTTTATAAAGTAACAACATACTTATCACTCATATAATTATATGTTATTATAAATATGAAACAACCCTATTTCACCTTCTATCCATCCTACAAAATGATAAATCACTATGTGCCTGTATGTACAACTTACCGTCTCCACACTGTGGTGTAATCTATTTTTCACCACCACCTTATATGGATGAGTATAATGGTAAAAATAATAACTCTATATGATTATTATAACATGATACTAATTCTAAGATATTATACACCATCCACTTCTATAACATTCAACAATTATGGGAATGATATCGTCGCCCGTGCCTACGTACGGCTTATCTTCCCCATGATGCGATGAGATTCATTCTCCATGTAAACAATTAAAGAATGATTATAAGGTATATATAATAAATAATCATGAAATAGTTGACATAATAATTATAATGGATTTATGTGTGTATATATATGTGACATTTACTTACTTACATTTAATTCAATAAGCTAAAAAAATAATGTTAATATACATGTACGACCTACCGTCTCTATGAACGGTGTATTCCATTACATTTATCTTTTTATTATATGTATATATACATATATATACTGAATATATATGATATATAAATCTTTTTTTATATTCTGTATGTAATTAAATCATGATATAAGTAATAATATTAGGAATAAAAATTCAAAACACATACGATCAATATAACGATTATTAACCAAATTGTTGCTTTAACATGGAATTTACAAATGAACATGTAATATAAATTCATACGTGAATCATATATGATATAATAAATAATATTATGGTTTTTTACAAGATAATAATATATTTAATCCCACTATACATGAGTTTTAGACACATATAGAAGAAATCAGACATATGGGATGGGATAATTTGTCTATCTCATTTTTCTCTGAGATTGATTATATGTAAGTATTTAGTGGGGTTATATTTATCATACATGTAAATGTTTTCTAATAATGATTTCATAAAATGTTTTTTATTATTATAATTCTGTTTAAATTCATTTTTACCCATTTTATGACTTTTACTACAAGGTATGGAAAGAATCTTTCTTTTGATTTCCATACAAGGTACTTTTTGGACTTTTATGGAAAAATTACAAGGAGAATGTTTTTGATTAAATTATATGGCATGAATATATTTTTATAGTACCATGAATCCTTATTTCTATGAATAATCAAATACATTCTTTCAATTTTATTTTCAAATAAATTCGTTTCTTGTAAAATATCATGGATTTTTTAGAAAAGAAAATGTTTTTTAGAAGAAAAGATATTTTCCTCAAGAACTATGTTCCAATGTTTTATCATGATTATATTCCTTATAATATGATGCTCTTATATTGGTTTATCTTTTCATCCCTTTTTTTTAAAAGGTAGGGGCCGAAGCCTCAATTTATTAATAATGCAATTTTTTTGTTTATTTATGTTTTTATCCCTATTATTACTATGATTAGATTTCATTAATGATGGAATGATATTTTATATGGATTTTGTTATGATGAAATGATATTTAAGAAACCCATTTCATGGTTTATGCTGTTGTTGACACTACTTCAGAAAGTAACCAAAATGATTATAATAAATAACTCCAGATATTTCAAATCAGAAATTATGATTCAACTACTACAAAGGAAAATCAACAATACTCCCAAAGAGCTTCATGATGGAGAAGCTTCATGGATCTGTGATGCCGACCTACAAAGCTGAACTATGTGGCCGACCTATGTGGCCAACCTATGCGGCTGACCTACACAGCTGATCTCTGCACCAGAAAATGTTTTATATTCCTATAAAAATCACATATGTGGCAGAGCTGTGTGATGTACCTGTGCGAGCAACATTCCTTAAGACATGCCTCATATATGTCTATAAATAGATCCCTTGGTCTCTCCATTTTAATACTGAAAAAATTGAATGACTCTCTGAAGCTCCCATTGTGTAGCTCTTTCACCTAGATCCCTCAAAATTCCTTATTTATCTATTTAATCCCTGATAGAAGAGATAATTAAATGGGTTAATCATTTTTTAAAAGTCTTCAAATTCTTATATCATCATTTATACCTGCATGGTATCCTATGTGCCATAATTGTGCGCCATACCTATGCAGTATATCTGTTTTCCATAAATGCACACCATACCTGTGTAGTATACATGCACACCATACTTGCACTGTATACCTTCCCAAGGGACATGCGCTGTATACCTGCGAGAGGGACCTATGCGACCAACTCAAGTACCCTTTTTAAAAGCCATTCATGATAGGGTATCGCCTTTTTTGTTTCACTTATCTGAATGTGACTAAGTTGAATCCTCCACCGAAACCTCCTGACTTATCAAACCTTTGGTAAAGGCACATCATCATGACTCCTTTTGGGGTTTCTATATCCGTAGTCAGAGGTTTCCCACATTCGTTTCACAATGGGGTTAGTATTAATGGGTTTTTATGGGTTTTTATATCCATATTCACATGGACCTTTCTGCTAGGAACAATGTTTGGAAGTTCTCGTTTTAGAAGAGGGTTGGGTCCTGCCTCCCTTTTCCCAAAGAGGTTACTCATAACCTCAGGTCTCTGGTAGGGAAGGTAGAGTTCACACTTACTTTTCAACACACACAAAATGAATGACTCCCTTTCCTACTAGGATCAATTTTTTGGGGGAACCATCCAGGTATAATCCCCTTTACTTCATCCCTTTCTCCTTACATTGGACCCTTGAACAATGTAAATAGATCAGAGGGAAGGCTCATCACCTCACCCTCTTCCATGATCAATGATCCCTCTTCCATCTGTGGAGGAGGAAAAGTTTGATGTGTCATTGTTAAATCATTCACATCTTCTTGTTTCTAACACCAAGCATGGCTCACATGGGCTTATAGATACGTGATGGTGACAACATGTGCACGAACACTCATTGGAAGTAACTATGAGAAATCTAATTCCTTTTCAGACCAGGATATGTAGGAAGCTCTTTTAGGGCCTGAGCTCACTGGATATCCTCCTCAAAAATCCATCCTTAATTCCCCCAATTTTCGTATCCTCATTAAGAAATAATCCCCAAATTCAATCCTTAAATCATCAAGGAATACTTTTTAAGAAGTATGCCCAAACTCATCTCTCTCAGAAGACTATACTATCCTTTGAGATTTTTCTAACTACATGGTATTTAATTCCCATTCATATGGGATACATAGGAAGCCTCTTTGAGGTTCAAACCTAACAATTCAAATCAACCATGTTCTCCTTGGACCATATTCCCAATAGGGTCAAATCCTACTTGTAAACCTATATCCTTTCCAATGATCCTCGGGCTATTTTAGCCTAAGTCCCACACTAAGATTCAACTAAGCACCATTCACATAGAGGTCCTTATCACATGACCTTAAAAGGTATCATGTGTCCAATTAAGTGACACCAAACTACGAGGTTTCTGATTCCTTTCATAAGGATACATAGGTAGCCCATTTTACGGGCACAATCCCAATATCAAAACAAACCTTCATCTCCCTAGATGGCAATAAACACTAGATTTCCCAACTGAGTGGCTTAAAAACCAGAATTATCAAAATGATGATTAAAATAATCTCTAATCACTATATTAAGGGATACCATTGATGGAAAACCTTGAATATATACAATTTTTCCATTGATAAAGAACCTTGAATTCATACTAATGATTCTACATTTTACACATGTTAATATGTGATTGTAAATTACAAGGGATAATTATGATATACATGGTTAATTAATACTGATTCATGAAAATATCTTAAATTTAAAAATAGATTCCTGGAGTAGACAATAATTCCCACAAAAGGGTGTGATGAGTTTGTGCTCCCATCCTCTCGACCAATGCACGTTCTTAAGTATCATAAATTTAAATCTTAACAAACTCCTGCCTTTGGAAAGTAGGTCCCCATTGTATAATTAAATGTTGTTAGTTTTTGGTTCCATAAATAAATCCAATGGGAACCTCATGAAAAAAGTTATTCTTAAAATAATAACATGTGTTTCAAGGAACTATAGAAAAAAAATGGTGAACCCAAAATGAATCCTTAACCTAGTTAATAAGGTTACCCACATCTTAGGCCCCAATAAATTATTAATGGAAGGATAGAAAAAGGAATAAATCATGTATGCATCCATATAAAAAGATGTTGTTTTAATATATCTTATTGTTGTAATCAGTTTTCCATAGAATTCACTTCAATTCAAAGAATGGATTTCTCCAAGACAACATTTGTGAACTTTCTGACCACTGCTAAAGCTGAATATTTATCCTCGGGAAGGACGTTTTCACCCACCCAACGTCTTAAAAATTGGGTCTATAATGTGATGGTAAGGGAATATCACAAGCACGGTACAATCCTGATGTTGCAGGCTACTCGACAGGACCTCCAGGTCAAAATGAATCCTCAATCATCTAGCCAATGATGACCAATGATCAAGAAGCAGATTGTCCAAACCACCTCTCCAACAGTTTCGGGTCCTTATCCCTGGAATGCAATAACCAGTCCCTCTCGTACTACAAGGTGATGGATCAAGAGGTCAGTCAAGGACACAATTCAAGAATGTATCATTATTTATTAAAGACTCACTTCAACAATCACCACCAGTAGAATCATGTGGTAGTGCACCATCAACATGGTGGGGCTGTTGCCTCTGGATGTTTGGCCTAGGTCACTCAGACCCAAGAAAGAAAGATGAATTGCCAGGGACAACATCCAATCAATAAAGAGAAGGTTCTTACCTCCACCCCATCTAGTAATGTACATCTACCAAAATTGATGGAAAATAATAATAGGGCACATACACCCGACCATCATAAATTTTTTTCTCAGAAGTATCATCTGATAGAAGCCAACCAATCCCACCAGATAAACCCAGTGGAGTTCCGTGAACTTCACATGAACATGCTCACAAGTTATTAGCCAGTCAGTAGGCTCGTCTGTCCGCATTTAAAGAGGCTCTCCAATATAATATGGTGGAAACTAGTAAACTAGAACATCCACATGTTTACAATCACCAATTATGTAAGAAATCTCATCTACCAGTATTGAAGGAAGCCTATCAACCATACTTGATGGAAAACAGCCAGCATGCACATACACATGCCAGTGTTCATCAATCCTGCCAACAGTCTCATTTGGTATCACATGAAGAAGTCCGTCGGAATGATCCAACTTAAAATTTGGGGCAAACCTAACTCCTTGAATCCATGAGTGAGTACTGTTAATATCCATTGATAGTAAAAGGTGTACAAGAGCAGGAACATACACCTATTATAGATACGGAATGGATGTATATTCTCATTACAGCTGCTGAAGTCACCGAACACATCTTATCACTGGTGAAAGGGAAGACGCATATCCCTTCCCATATTATGGAAGCATGCCAGTATATTTTGACAACTACTTCAGAAATATTAGAGGAGGAGACATAAAAATCTGTCCCCACACCTGGGATAGAACATCACCATTCCATCCCAGAGAAAATACACACCTATGTTCCAGTTCAGGGGGGTCATGGCACATATTCCCCCATATCATACAGACAATAAGATCAGGAACATAAACCCTTTCCAATTGGATTTAATAGGTCTGTTCTGATAACTAATCCAAGGAAGGCACATACACCTTCCCTTTATAACCACTTATCCTAGCAGGTGGCCCCAACAAAGTATAAGGGAACATCCAAAAATAATTCTCTCCAAACACCATTGTAAAATCAAGAGTCAAGATGTGATTTATCTCCTCCTAATGTTGGAGTTCTTGAAGCCCTTAGAAATTTATCTGTTGTTGCTCAAGATCCTACAATCTCATTACTAAATTTTTGGAGTCGTAGTTGTAATTCCGATTTTCCTCTTCAGACACTTCATCCTGAAGTCTTAATTAATGAAAATTTGGTCAATCCGTAGTGTCTATCTCTAGATGAGAGTCAAGACAACCCTCCATGTGTCCAGAAGTCCAAGGAGTAAGAAGATTTATCCCTTGCTTCAATCCACCATGGATGTCATCCCCATGATGGCATTTACTACGAATGTCCAACCTGCAGTAGTATTTTTCATATCCAAAATGATTCCATAATTGAAAATATAGCGATGAGAAATCCCTCCTATATCAAGGAATATGAAAACATAAGACCATTCATGTTTGATGCCTTGTAATTTATGGGTGAAACACTTTCTCAACCAGAAGACATCTTAATGGAATAGTCATTCTATGACCCTCATTTACTTCAGTTTTCTTCTAATATAGACCATCCACTCTGGTTAGATCAAGTATAGAAATCACTTGTGAAATACGGTGAATATTTGTTAAACAAGAAGAATCAATTTGCTAAAGGAGAAATCCCAGTCATGTTTTGGCCTTATGAAAATTCTCAGTTTGATATTCCAAAATTGATGACAGAAGAATGCATTCATTTAATTTGTCTCAACTTATGGAAAACTCTTCGTCATTTGAAAACTTATGTCTTACCATATGATGAATATCAAAATCATGTAATGGTATTAAATGGGTTGCAACACCAAATTGACTTGGCATCTCTCTCAGTTTCCCAACATCCATGGGTTGAAAAACTATAGAGAACCCTTTAGCGTGCATGTCTCAATGCTATAAAGAGGTTATGCCAATTAATTTCGGATTCCCCATCTAGTGATGGGAACATAAGATGGGGTGCATATCGAGCATTGCATTTCACTACACTCCAAAATCAGAAAATTCCACAAAAAGTGGTCTCATGCAATGTTATTTCCCACGGTTTTCCATAATCAATTGGTTTTGTATGTAATCAAATTTTTGCTCAAGAACAGGACTCAATCAGTTGCCAACAGAATCAAGCCCAAAGAAAAGAGGTTGTTGAGTTAATTTTATGTCCATCCTCTGAGAATCTTGAACAAGCATCCCATTTAGAGGATTTCAGGAGTTAGAGGATGAAAATGTCTAAAATCGCACAGTGATCTGCTGAAACAACTCATTTAACTGATGGTCGGATAATTCACCCAACTAATGTCTGAACCAAAATCCAGAAAATCAAAACCGTAGTTATACAAATCTCATCCATAGCAGATCGAGAATCACCCCATCTTGAGAGGCTGGGGATCATTTAATTCAACCTTAAAATTCATTAACCAATGTTCAAATATTTGAAGAAGAAGAATAGGAACAACCCCAGCCTGCAGGGCTGAGGGATTTTTCACATATTAAATTCCCTCATCAACGGAAGTTAGTTTTCTCCCGATTAGGGAAGAATCCACAAGGAAAGAATACAACTGAACGATCTAATGATTTTATTCAGGTTACTATCTTCCAAACAGTTGCATGGAATTCATTATATAAGTGAATGAAGTCAGGTTAAAGAAAAAAAATGAAGATAATCTAGTAGAAACACTGACAGAATGCCATCAATGCATTATGAATCGCTGAATGTTATTAACACCCTTAAAAAAGATCCTCCAGAAAATAATTCTAGTTCTAAGGAATCCAAAGATGAATTTATTGTCCATAATATGTTAAACACCAAGGCAAATTAAGAAGGTGTTCATACCCAAAATTAGAGGCTTGTCCAAAATTTAGGTATGCCTTCAAATAACCAACTCCCCCCTCTCTGAAAGGAATCTAGTAATGGGAGAGGAAAAATGACATATTGTATCTCACTTTTCCACTAGAGAAGGTCAATATATTTCACTTGAAGAGATATTTTCATAGAAAGAAGAGGAAATGAAGGAGTTGAAAAGATGCAATACAGTGTTACCTTGAAACAATATTTCTACTAGACATACTCCCCAGGAATGTCCTCAACTAGAAAATTTTGTAGGAGCTCCTCAACAAAGTGGATTTGTAGTAACTACAGATGCAAATAATTAGTTCCCTCTTTTTGGAAAACAATCAAGGTAGGATCATATACATCATGATAGACCTATTCTTGTGGGTTATCCAAAGAAGATATCATCACCACCATCAGTGGTCTTACCAGTCATTGCACCAGATCAAACTCTAGTTTCTATACCTACATAGAATCCAGCTCATCCAGATATTCCCATAATGCTTATGAAAAAAATTGAGGCATTAAAGACATGATTTGAAGCTATTCACGAACAACGTGCACCAGTTCATCTGGAAAGGAGATCTTACCCCGAATGGGTGGACGCAATTCCTCCCCCACCAAATTTTGGGAAAACTACATTCCCAATATTTAATGGTTCGGGAGATCTGGAAGAACACATAACACAATTTGTTTCTTTTTGTTATCCTATGATGGGAAATTCTCAACAACAATAAGTAGTTAAGCTTAGGTGTTTGTGCAGTCATTACAAGGGACATTTTTTGTCTAGTATACATGTTTGCAATCTCAATCAATTACTGGGTGGGAAGATTGCCATCAAAAATTCCATCTTCAATTTAGCTTCACACTACCTAAGATGAGAGTTTTTGATCGTACCAATTTTAAACAAAGGCAGAATGAATGAATTTTAGATTTCATCGCTCGATGGAAGGGATTAAAATATTCTTAAAGTTTAGAACTCCCACAAGAAGAGTTTCTGCCAATTTGTGTGGCAAATCTACTTGATGAATTACTGACACCATTGAGCCCTGTGAAATACACAGTAGGGTTTTGAGACCTTACTTCATTCGATCAGTAGATATAAGACTCTATTATAGAATCCAAGGATAAAAACCATGTAATTCCATCCTCTCCAGGAAAGTAGATGGGAAAGGAAGAAGCTTCTACATTCACACTCAAGCATGCACCTGTACCTTCTACTACCTCAAGACCATCATCATATCGAAGGGATCCACTTCTTCGGAATCAACATCAAACACCACCTCGTCAAGATGATCAAAGATATCAAAGTTAGAAATAGTTTGAGGAATTAAAGAATAATTTTTATTCTTTTAGGAATGACCATGTTCCTGGAAACATAATCCCGGTCTCAGAAAACAATTTGGTTTAGTTTCCAAGGCTGATGAAGCCAAATAAATATGGAGATGAAGATTGTTCGAATTATTGTCCCTTTAATAAGATTTTGGGACACCCCATTCAAGAGTGCTTTGTTTTCAATGACATTCTGAAAATAATGGTAGACACTAGAAAATTGAAGTTGAAAAGTTTATTATCTCAAGTTTCATGTGTTACTGCTACCAATCTAGAGGAAGAGGGAGAATGGAAAGAGGTCAAAAGTAAACGTGTGAAAAAATATGATGATGGAATGATTAGGAAAATGATCAACCGAACTCATGCCATTTTACCAACATAGTTGAAACAAACATTTGTGTCTTATTATACTCACGTCACAACAAAACCATATTCATCAAAAGTCCATTACTCAAAGAAGAAAAGTGATTATAACGAGAAATAGTGGTTAGAAGAAAATGAGCTTGTTTCAAGGACAAAGATGTCCTTAACCCTAGAATATTTTATGCAATCTGTTTCAAAATCATGGCCACCGCCCTACCAAATGGTACAACAAAAACTAATCTTTCAATAAGAATTTTTTTCATACAAATAATTAATCATCTGTTCTATTAATGTTATCCAATTAATGGACCCTTATTCCAATGGAGATTCTGATTGTACTGAGCCAGAATTCCTTATGCCTAAATTGGGAACAAGACTAAGGGTCCATGTTCGAGGATACAGGGGATGATATGGGAATTCCAGAAACCACCATTTTAATTTTACACCTTCTCAAACCATATATGCAGCAGAAACTTGTGGAAGAGCCCTTTTCAGGCTCAACAAGAACAATGATTTTCTTCCATGATAAACAAGTCTAGTTTTGGCACAATTATTTTGGAGGACGGATTTGAAGTAACACCATCTTCCTCAAATCAAGTGAATAGACCTAGTCTGTCCAATATTCCAAAGTCAGGAATATCTTCCCCTTCTGTTTCAACACAGAAAATGACAACATCAAACACATCAAATTATAAATCACCTACAAAACCACATCTCCATGATAGGAAATGCAGACCTTTAGACCAAAAGTATGACATCTTGAAATAACTGGCCCATTTAATGGCCAAGTTTTCAATTATTGATATGTTAAATCTATCAAAAGATCTTCGTGTGGCGCTCTTTGAGGCTTTGTCAATTCCTCAAGAGTTTGAAATAGAAGTTGATACTACTGAGGTTTATCATATAGAGAATGATCCTATATAATTTCATGTAGTCATATATTTTATAGATGAAGATGAAGACCATGTGGTACATGGGAATATCAGAACTTTGAATTTTTATAGAAATTTTAATGACAAAGACATTCGACGATCCTTCATTTATAATGGCTTCATGGTCAACCTCATTCCCATTTGTACACTTCGTTGATTGGGCCAAACTGAATCTGACTTATCTCCTTCGACATTAATGTTTCAAGGATATAAAAAGAATGAACAAGATCCTCTGGGTGAGACTATGCTCATAACTTAGTTTGGAGATCTACTGTATAATTCAAATTTCATGGTTTTTCATCAGGACACAACCTTCAGTATTTTTCTATGAAGGCCTTGGTTGAATCAACATGCTGCCATACCGTCATCATATCACCAATGACTGAAATACTGTTTCAATGGTAAAATTAGAACATTGTATGAGGATAAGGCTCCGTTCAAAACATGTGAATCTCAAGACATTGAGGTAGAGTTTTATCCCACAAAATGGACGAATCCCATGATGATGGAAATAACCAGATTTAATGCTCCAAATAGACTGGAAGATATTCCTGCAAATCTATTAATGCATTTGAGTACAAATTATGTGCTACCCATCAATCAAATTAAAAGGGTAAAACCAAATCCATGTACTTATCTAGTAATATCCATTATTTAAATTGTGGGAATTGAGCCTGACAACAAAGGAGAAATTATTGATACACTAAGCAATGATGGATACCTAAATGTAGATGTTTTCATTTGATCTACTGAACTACAACAAGCCTCTACATTGTCAATAAGAGTAGAAGAAATTGTATCAATGCATGGGGAAGACAAATATGTTGATTCTCAATCCATCAATCCTTGTTTATTACCAAAAGAAGACCCTTCATCATCATTATGGTCAGATATGATGGCATCTTCTTTGAAATGTTCAAATACTGACTCCTCCCTTATCTCTGGGTGTTTTGCCTTGCAATATACTATAAAAATGGAAGCAGAAGAGGTAAAACATAATGAATAAAAAGATTAAGATCTTGGGGATGCTCCTCCATCATTTGAAGAAGGTGTCTCTACCACTGTGGATGAACTCAGAGAAATAAATCTACCTACAGAAGAAGATCTACACCCCACTCTAATTAGTATGACCATAACCTCTGAATAGAAAGAGGATTATACTTCCTTTCTAAAACAACATCGAGACATATTTGCTTGGATTTATACATAAATTACATGTATTAATCCTATTATATCCATTCATCATTTGGTTTTTCCAGAAGAACATTGTGGATTCAATCAAGCAGCAAGAAGGACCCACCCAACACATGCCTCTAAAAATAAAGATGTAGTTGATATGCTTATAAAGGATAAATTTGTTAGAGAAGATTAGTATCCCAAATGGCTGGCCAATACTGTCCTAGTGAAACAGAAGAATGGGAAAATTTGAGTCTTCATTGATTTCAGAGATCTTAACCGGAATTGTCCAAAAGATGATTTTTTATTCCTGATTACAGAACTTCTAATTGATCAAACAGCTTGCTATGAAGCTCTGTCCTTCTTGGATGGATAGTTTGGGTATAATAAAATCCATATGGCCCTAGGGGATGAAGAATATACATCCATTAGAGCCCCTCAAGGTGTGTTATTCTATCGTTTAATGCCATTTTTCTTAAATAATGTAGTTGCAACATACCAACATTCCATGCACCATATCTTCAAAACCTTCATAGGGAAATTTGTTTAATATTATGTGGATGATTTCGCAGTCAAATCCAGACAATATTTCAATCATTTGGATGATTTTTAAACCATATTCAATAAACTATGGTAACATAGTTTAAAGTTGAACCCCTTGAATTGTGATTTTTGGGTAACCTCAGGAAAATTCCGTGTTTCGTTGTACACCATTGTGGTATCAAAGTTGATCCTGAGAAAAATAAATCAATCCTTATTAGGTCACCTCCTCAAAATTTAAAATAATTATGAGGAGTATAAGGAAAGTTGGCCTATTTCTGGTGGTTTGTCACCAATTTGGCTGGAATGTTTTTACGCTTCACTAGATTATTGACGAAGGAGGTCACTTACCAATGGACTGAAGATTTACAAGAAGCATTTAATACCCTCAAGAAATATCCCTAGTCCACCAGTATTTATTCCACCTATTGTAGGAAGACCCCTTATTTTCTACGTGACAACCTTAGATTGATCACTATGTGCCTTCCTTTCCCAATAGAATGATGTTGGGACTGAAAAAAACCTTTAATATATCAGCAAAACTATGCTTGATGTAGAAACTCAGTATTCAAGTATTAAGAGGTGATGCCTGGAATTAATCTTTGCAGTTCAGAAATTAAGGTACTAGCTGCAACATCATGAGCTCCAATTGGTGTCTCGTAGTAACCCGCTCAAATTTATCCTTAGTCATCCTATTCTTACTGGGATTCTGGCACGGTGGGCAGTTATTTTGAAATAGTTTTATATACAATTTGTGACTCAAAGGTAGTAAAATTCCAAGATCTGGATGACTTCCTTGCTGAGAATCCATCTGTGGAAGATACACCATTTAATAAAGAAGTTCCAGATGAAGAGGCCTTCTCTATTCAAGAAAATTCCCAAACAAGGGAAATGTATTTTGAATTTGGTTCCAGAAGTCCAATAGAGAAGAGACTGGAAGACCCTAAACTCAACAAGGTTGGATTAGGAATTGTCATTATTTACTCAAAAAAGGTAGTATTTCCCTATTCTTTCTTATTATCAGAAGGGGGTACCAACAATGAAGTAGAGTATCAAGCTCCCATCACAAGTTTGGAATTTTCCTTTCCGGTGAAAATATACCATTTAAGGGTAAACGGTGAATCATAATTGTTAATCAGAAAAATCTATAGGGAATACTCTATTAGAAAAGAATAGTTAATACCTTTCTGTGATTATGTAAGAGTGTTAATGGATGCATTTCCCTCAGATCCAACATTGTCCTATGTCCCGAAATCATAAAATTCCCAAGTAGATGCACTGGCTAATGCAGCTACATCATTGGAAGATCCAAATCGGGATGAGATAATTATCAGCATAACACATCATTGGGTGGTTTCCCCTTTTGTTCAGACAAAAAGTAAGGAAATTAAGGAAATTAGACCTATTTCTGAACCGTATGGTCATACCAGGGGATGGATAACATTCATCATGAAATATATTCAAAATGGAATACTTCCACCAAATAGGGATGAGAAGGAGTAGATCCAGCGACTATCAGATAATTTTACTCTTTATGATAGTTCAGACCACCAAAAGATCCTTTACAAGCGAGGCTTTAATAGAATTATATTCAAATGTATTCATGGAGAAGAGACTGCTGCTATCATGAAAGAAGTACATTCTTGAGCTTGTGGTTCCCACCAATCTAGACATAGACTCTCTGATAAGATCTGAATTCTTATATACTTTTGTCCTTCAAGGACGCAGGATTGTACATATTTCACTAAAAATACCTTCCCCTTCCAGTGCATTCCAACTTCATTCATCAACCCCATAGTTGATACATATATCTAAATACTCCTCCCCATTTTCCACATGGGGAATGAATATATTAGGACCTTATCCTCCATCCACAGCTAAGAAGTTCAAGTATATTCTCACTTCTATTTTCATCTTCTCTAAATTGGATGAGGCAATACCTGTCAAGGAATTCAAAGCCCAAAGCATTGTTAGTTTTGTCAAAACTAATATAATCACGAGATTTGGTGTCCCTCATACCATTTTGATGAAAAATGGCACCAATTTATGTTCTTCTACGGTAAAAAAGATATATCAGAAACATAATATCATATCCAACCACTCGTCTCGCTGCCATGCAGCGGCCAATGGATAGATAAAGGATTTCAACAAAACCTTATCAAATATACTCCAAAAGATGTTGGGTGAGATAAGAATCACAGCCAGATAATGTTTTGAATGATTATTGGGCTTATTGGACAACTGCCTGTACTACTACCCAAACAACTCCTTATTCGTTTGAATAAGGAACCGTAGAAGTTTTTCTAATTGAAATACTATTTCCTTCACTCAAGTTAAAAATATGTGATCATTTTCTTACAGATGAAAGGTCTCATAAATGGTTCAATGATTTGGAATAATTATATGAGAAAAGATTGCATACTTTTCATCATCTATAAGTCTATCAGAACATAATAGCGCGAGCATTTAATAAGAAATTCAACCTTCGTTCATTCCTTCAAGGAGAATTGGTATTGTTCTTTTGGACTCCAATGATATCAGGGAAGAAACCTCCAAAACATGGCCTATAATGGGATGGACCATATTCCATACATATGGTCTATTCAAATAAAGACTATGATTTAATCTCAATGGATGGAGAGCTCATTACAACTCAAACCAATGTGAGAATCCTGAATAAATACATTGTGTAATTATACATCTTCATCCTCACTTCAAGAATTTAAAATACATTGTACAATTCCTCACTACATGACTATAAACTGCACGACCACCATGTCCAAGTTGCAAGACATTAATCTGCATAAAAACATAATTTTCCATGATGCATGAAGTTAAAGTGTGTGTCATCTTCTTCCGTATCTCAGGATGTTAAATTGCATGACATCATTTGTAAAATAAAGTTTTCTCTACAAGACATTAGAAGAATCCATAAGAAAAAATCATTTACATCATCACTAATTATTAGTAGTGCTTGAGTACCTCTCTTTCCTTTGTTGGAGTTGGATCTTCATAAGACCATGTTTTAAGAACTACATATATCTTGATTATCATTTTTAATGAGATGCATATAGATGCCTAAAATCTCCTATTTTGGGCCCATCAAAAATCAAAAAATATTCTTATTTTCTTTTCTACTTGTATATATTAATAATATCAATACAGAGTGTTTCCTTAAGATATATGGTATGGTCCGTATACCATTTCATGTCTTATGATTTCTCATTCTCTCAGAACTTATCAAAAGCACCCATTCCTCATGTCAAAATCGATTAGAATGATGAATGATTGGTTAATGAACTTTTTATTTATTGATTATCATCTATTTTGAAATATGCAAAGACTCCAAGATCTCCAATATTGGGCCTATCTATAATAAAAAACCACCTTTATTTCTTTTATAAGAATTAAATATTTATTGGAAATGTTTTAAGAGTTATGTACGACTTGATCCTTTCCCTAGAAAGACATATATTGATACTTAAGTGTTATCCCTTAAACCTAGTTATGATATGTCTTTTCATTTCACATCAGTTCATCTTCTTCTTTATCGCATGAAATTAAACTGCATGGAAATATAACACCCCATTCTTCATCTATGTCACCTTTGTATTATAAAAGAGACCCTGACGACTTCTTGTTTCTGACACCCAACATAGTTCAAGTGAGCTTATGAATTGGGTAAAAGGATTCTTTATATATGTAAGGTGTTTCAATTCCTTATGGGGGTTAAAATGTCCTCACTGGATGACTTAAAACTGCACATCACTATATTCCTACAGAGGATACAATGAAAGTCTTCATTTTACATATGAGAAAGATCTATGTAAACGACATAAAATTCATGGCCAATATTGGTTCAAATATTTCTCATATGCATTGGGAATAACCACCTTACATATTTCACACTTATAATCTGGAATATTTTCATATTTTCATAATCATTATTACGATATTTGGTGACATAATTTCCAATATCTAAGAGCTCTTTTGTCTGACTGTGAGGCACATTCTCTTAGGCGGCCATGCATAAGTTGCCTACATAACAGCTTTTTCAACCTAAATATTCCACTATTTGGCTATGAAGCATGTTCCCTAGTTGGACCTGCATAATACAACCCCCCCATAACGGGTTTGTCAAATAATGGTAACTTTGTTCTTGGTTATATTATCTTCATCCCCTTTAATCATTGATGACAATATACAAGAATCTGTATTTTAAAATAGTCATTCCAGTATATTTTTCCCATTATCATTCTCATAATCTAAAAATCATGAAGACCATGGTTTACACATTTCCATCACCATGTGTTTGATGCACTTTGAAATAACCTTGAAATCAATTGGCCACATTTTATATGTTGTTTCCATTTCTGTTTCTAGTTGTATGACCTAAAATTACATACACCATATCTTTTACGTTTGGGTCAGACCTTTGTAAAAGTCATATTCCTTCGATTCTTTGGATATCTTGATTGGAAATACCCTTTCCATATTCAGGTACCTTTCTCTATAAATAAAACTCTATGCTTCAGAAAATTTGAATCTCCATAAACTTTCTTCAACTTTTTGAAATAGAACGTCAAACTTCTGAGAGCACTTTTTCCTTACTATGAAGAACGTTCCCTTAAGAGGCCTTGCAAAAGTTTCCTACATAATAGGCTAGTCAGTCAAAAGATTACACTATTTGTCTATGCATTATATCCCTCGGTTATCCTGACATGATTCAGACCCCATAACGGGTTTGTCAAGTAATGGTAACTTCGTTTGTAGAAAATACTTCCCCTAATGATTTTATCCATTTTCCCATATCATTCCCTGGTTCTATAAATTCCTAAATCACAGTTTAACGTTTTCCCTTCCATACCTGAATATGATAGTATTTTTATAAACAAATTATCAAGAAATTGGGAGATTTTTCTCAGACCTTTGGTCAGATCTTAATACCTAAAATTAAATCCACAAAATTTCCTCACTCATGACTTAAAACTGCATAGTACAAGTGTTCTCACTACATGACTTAAAATTGAACAGTATGTTATCATAAATCTCTCCTTTTTTGATAAATGTTTAACCATTACTCATATACCTAATTTTTATAGAAATGGGTTTCCTATTCTTGAATTATGTCAGTCTAAAATATCCCTTTAATTCTTTACAATTATTTCCTTGTCAAAACCACACACTGTGGTCTTGAGTTTCCCAAATCTTATTTTATCTTATCTATAAACCAAAAAATGTTTATCTTCAAAGAACTCTTTTTACCGGACTATGCAGTATGTGCCCTTATGTGGCCTTGCATAAATTTCCTACATGACAGGCCTGTCAGTCAAAAGATGCCACTATTTGGTTATGCAGCATATGCCCCAGTTGGCCCTATATAGCACAACCCCCATAACAGGTTTGTCAAATAATGATAATTTCATTCTTGGAAAAGACACCCCTTACGTTGACATGGGTTTTAAGATTTGGTGACCACAAAAATCATGGCACAATATTCCGTTTGGAAATATTTAAAGAATATTAAAGCAATTAATAGACACATAGTCTTATTTAGGATCAATTTTCAAAATTTATGATCAAAGATATTTGACCATAAACACCAACCCTTTATAGTCCAACATTCATGACTCTAAACTACCAAAAAAAGACTCAGTGCTCATTAGATTGAGAACCTGTGAAGGGAACTCTGAACAAAATTCAAGTCCTAGCTTACTAAACATACATTTTTTGTATGATTTTGATAAAATGTTGCAATAAAAACTTTCAAAAGATACAAAATTTGTGGGGCTATTCATATAACCCTTGTAACAATCAAATTATGCTCATTAGGTCCCTCATCTTAATAATAAATTTTTTAACACTTCATTATTATTATTATATTCCCTTTTTTTAACATAAAGGAATCATTATCATCATTTAATTTTCATATTTCAATCATGAAAAATAAGAATGAATTTTTTATGATTAAAAAATAGATTTCATTCATTCATATGAAAATAGAGGGCCACCCACAAAATAAAACCTCTCTTTCATGTTTTAGAATAAACTCTCAACATGAATTTTCACTTGTTGGACCTCTTCATAATCCCTATCATCTGGTTTTTGATGTCGAGATAGTTGAGAAACTTCAACCTCCTCAACCTGATGAAATGCATCCTTAGCAGTTGAAATGGCAGTTATCCCCTCTAATTGTTTTTCTCATAATGTATGATTCAACTGCAAAATCTTGTCATGAACAAAATCAAATTGTTTTTGAAGATATAACCACTCGTTCGTGGTTTCCTTCATTTGTTGGCTAATCTCAAGTTATTTATTGTTATGATTTTCCTCCGATTAAACTATTGTTGCATGAATGCCATAACTATTGACTAGTCGTTTAGAATCTTCAAAATATTATAGCATCTTATGGTCCTACTCCCATCATTAAATAGTCTTTTTCATGGCATCATAGACTGGCCAATAATTAAATCCACTAAACCCCAATATGCAGGGTATTGTTGGGAATTTTGAAAAAAAAATGGGACAACAATTCATTGAAAGGTTTTTCAACAATTATGCTCTAGATATTCTGACATGTCTTCATACGTTCCATACCATGTGAATATTTCATATCTAGGTCTGAATCTGAGTCACTACCATGAGGTAAAATGTACTATAAAAATAGGTCTCTTAAAGAGCTGTCTTGTTCTACTTCTCTTAGAACAGTATAAGATTCAACTTCTGATCTAGGAACTAATAACCCTAAATGAAAAATCAATGTAAATATTAGTTTCAAATGGAAGAAACACATATGATTCAATTATATTATTATATTTAACCAATAATAAGTAAGCTACTTGATTGGATTTATTCCCCGTATTCTCAGCCTCAGTGTTTTGAGCAGATGTTTCTTGAGAAAGGGAATTTCCTTGAATTTTCTCAGTTATTAAATTTGAAGGCTCTGGAACATATCTTGATGAAGGATACTCTATAGGTATTTCTCAAGACCCAGTGGAAGGATAAAGTATAACACTCTGTTCCTTAAGAGCCTTTAAATCATTTTCTTCAGAAAAAGATACATAAGGAGAACTTTGATGTAAAGCATTATGTCTAAGAACAAATCATTTATTGAAAATGCAATAATATGGACTTATGCCCTTGAAATTCCTCATCAAAATCCCCAAACACCTTGATGGAACCTGGAATATCAATATTTGGATTAAGGGTGTCCATCGTTTCAGTGTATATGACCTAAAATGTTACAAAATCCCTCCCATTTTAGGTGTCTAAAAAACCTTGGTTGATTCCAAAATTGGCTCCTCTAACATTTTGTTCCATTGGCTCTTCAATTGGTATGCCAGAATCAGGTCTTTCTAGGTTTGGTTCAACATCATCATTTTTCTTAGATTTCCAAGGATCATCATTCATTTCTTCTAAATCAATAGAAATATCAGTGTGGATTATGTCATGATCCTTTGACAAAAGCAACTGAGGAATGTATTTAATTTTATCATGGATTTCCTCTCTCTCATCAAATCCCAGAGTAGGTATAGAAAAATATTTTGATTATTTATCTACTAAAATAGAAGATTCATCAGCACGAACCTGGGTTTCCCGCTGGGGATTCTTTTTCTGGTCTTGAAGAATCAGCTCTTAACCCCTTGGGAGAGGAGAGAGACATGGATCCTAAAAGAGTATAAGACGTGGTTACCAGAGTGTATTGAAAATGATATATGCCCTAAAGACATTATAAAAACATACTCCTTTGGTGAACATTTAGGATCAATCTCATCGCTCTCTTTCATTTTATGTTCAAAAGATTGGAGAGATATTGAAACACTTTTCGTAGTAGGGGAAACATGAGGTAATGGTTGAGGATTATCCATCTCCATTACCCCAGTCATGATTCTTGCTCATGGAGAAGGTTCTGGAGACCTGGGAGGATCATTTGTTTTGTCAATAGGAAAGCATTCATGACCATACTTAGGTGATTCGAGAATTGGTCTGAAGCTTCATTCTCTACATTCATGCATCAAAAATACATTTTCATCAAGATTAATGATCTTCAATGGTAAAACATAGTTGAGACAAAAATAAAAATGGAAATACATTCTCAGTTTTATGATAAATATCCCACTCCTCCTCTAAGTCGATAATTACTCATTCGCAAACTCCTAAGTCCAGCATATGAGATACTCGTTTAGAGGATGTGATTTTTTCATCAGTTGCATATATAAAAACCACCGGCACGACAATATATTTCTATACTTCTGCCAAGTTATTATCCAGATTTCAATCAGAAGGTGCCTTGATGTTACCTATATCTGGTATATGAATTCCATGCTGGGGAAATTCCCATGTGTCCCTAAGATCACCGGTTACACTCTCCCATTGATGAATGGATGAAGCTCACACATAATTTAATATTGGTATTGTTTACTATGGAGGAGATTCAACACCTTCTAATTGGGGAACATCTTCAATCCACCTTTCTTCAGAATGTTCAATAGATGGAATAGGAATCTCTATTTGATGGCGGTGATTGGAGAACCTTGGCATTGTAGGTACTTCTTCTCTATACTTGGTCTTCCTGGTAAATCTTCTTCGAAGAATTTATGAGGGATTTGGTTCCTTTCTAACTTATGTATCATCACTGGCCCTGGACTTCTTACCATTACTTCTATGTGCAACAGTCGTTGTAGCCCCCACTCGATATATTACTTTAGTCAAAGCCCCTTGAGGGTATGAAGAAACACAAGATTTGGCATACCCATCTTCCATTCTGATCAATTCTTCTATAGGAGGTAATGTAATTGAAAATTTTTATATCTATAAAGTTGTTAGAATCCATAATTGTTTCACTACCATTGGTTGTTTTCATATCTGACATAAGTGGGTGGAAAAATGTTTGATTGTTGAAGGCATCTGAACTTACGAGCAACCTATAGGGGAAATAAGCCTCGCATATAATTTCACTATTAATTTTGGTTGATAATACACCATCCCTAAATTCCATCATATAAGATCTCAACTCATAACATTTTTCTTTACCATCATCAATAAATGATCCAAATGGTGGGTTAAAAAATGAAAGAAGTTGAATTCTTCAGATAGAGTGAATGCCTTCAGCACCACGTCAGGTATTATGTCCCGAGGATGAATACCAGAAACTTTCTATAAAATGGAGTGAACCCACCATTGGGAACTATAACTGAATTCAACACTAAATTTGAAGAAAAATGTGTTGAAATCCATCACCACAATACTTGTAATGGCACTAAAACTCTAAATGGAGCCTTAACATTGTATAAATATATAATGAGATGGTAAATTCATGCTAATACAAGGGTTTTATCCTAATATACTTCCCTTCTACCAATTTTGCTGCAATACTAAAAGTCCCTGATCCTAAAACACATCTGGATTCACGGACTGGATGAAAATAAACACATAGACAAAAATCAAGGAAGGTAGATAAGAATAATTTTTCATTTAAATCAGTTTTGACATTATAGCCTCAGTGCTTATAATAGCATTTTTCCAGTGTAGGCAAATATGTGCTTGAACTGCCCCAATTTTCTGTAGAAGGAAAAAAAGTAGGACATCCACAGGTTGGACCATCCTCTATTATTGGATCTAAAAAGGCTTCAATACACCCTATATCATGTAAATCTTTCATGTCCTTGGGTAAATTCTTCTCTATCATAAATAATTCATGGGCCAGCGGTGGTGTTCTAGTAACACCATCCCATGTCATAGCTGGGGGGATGAATTCATCATACATTTTTTCAAGAATAGAAATTCTAGCTATTTGGTCAACATCCCAGAGACTAATACCAACTTCAATTTGAATTAATTAAAATGAATTCATTTGTGGACTCCATTGGATCAATAATTCACAAATAAAATTATTATTTTTATATAAATATAAGTTTTCCCCATCCAGACAGATTCGTATATATGAACATCTAATAACTATTTTCTGAATTTTTCACACGTCCAACGTACCCAGAATTCCCACATAAACTCGGGTTTTACACCTCCCCCAGAACGAAATTCCCAATCTTCTTTCCAACCACTATATTGATATGTTTGAGAAGACCAAAAAGTGGAATCATAACAATGCGGTCGTGTTTCTAAAACATGATCCTTCATATCAAGAGTGCAATCACTATGATGACGAATGCCACTAATAGGGATTGTTCCTTATTGTATTGGAAGCCCCCTTGACCTGATAGTCAAGAAATTACAGTTGGAGTACTGAAGAAACCAATTCTTCAGAAAGTACTTCTTAACAGATGGAACATGGGCATCTTGAAAAATCCAATACCCGTACAAGGGTAAGTAAGTCCTTTGTGGATAATCACACTGGTATGGAATTAAACCTTTATAAAACCCCAAAAGAGTAATTTTAATAACGTCATAATAGTCTGGTCTAATGATCATCATCATTTCATTCTGGTGAGCCTTAGCTTATTTAGTATTGGTCATAAAATGAGTCATTCTTTTCAGAAAAGGAATTACCAAACTTCCTAGTCATAATTTTAAAGAGGAAATAATTTTTTTTTTGGAAAAGGACACTTTTAGTGTGGGTTCTTCGATGAGGCCTATCACATAGGTCCTTCGATGTGGTATGTCGCATAGGTCATTCGCCAATGATGCTAGTGCAACCCATTGGTGAAGTCCTTTGGCATAGATCTATCGCGTAATTAATTTTACCTTGAAGAAATTTTAAATAAATTAAGAGAGAGCACAATGCAATGAATCTGAGAGAACAATCTACCCAATGATATCCACAAAAAGAAATTTTTATAAGCACATGTGAAGAAATTGGGAATTTTGTGACCTATTAATAAGAAACTGAATACCTACGTCTTAGGACTGCGCAAAACTGCTCCGCGTCGTTCCTCCATGCAGACCCTGCATGAAAAACCATTGTTATTCAACAATCCATCCATAATCGTTTTTACCAAACTTTTAACCTTAGTACTAGACCCTCTATGGATATTTCCGATCCAATCCTAAGGGGGATCTTTTGTTGACCCTACCTGAGAATGTAACCAAAACGATTATGAAGACGATCTCCAGATATTTCAAATCCCAAAGCAAGATCCAAATAGTACATAGGAAAATTAAAAATAATCTCCAAGAGCATCACGATGAAGCAACATCACAGATCTACACAGCCGACCTATGCGGCTGACCAACGCGACTAACCTACGCGGCAGATCTCCACCCCAGAATATGTTTTATGCACCTACACAGAGCACCTGCATGGCTGAGTTGAACAAAGTACATATGCGAGCAACATTCCTTTGGACATGCCTCTTCTATGCATATAAATTGATCCCTTGAGCTCCCCATTTTAAGACTGAAAAAAATATTAAAGACTCTCTGAAGCTCCAATTGTGTAGCTCTTTCGCCTAGATCCCTCAAATTATCTCAGGTAGCTCTATAAAACACGAGGGAAGAGATAATTAAATGGGATAATCATGTTTTGAAAGTATTCACATTCTTCAGTATTCATTTAAACCTACATGGTATACATATGCGCCATACCGGTGTGCCATACCTGTGCGGTATACCTGCACACCATACCTGCGCGCCATACCTATGTGGTATACTTTCATGCCATACCTATGCGGTATACCTGTGCGAGGAACCTACGTGGTATAGTTGCACAAGGGACCAACGTGACCTACTCATGTACCCCTTTTATCCATTCATGGCAGGGTATCTCCTTCTTTTGTTACCTTATCTGAAAAGGAAAGACTTGAAGACTCCACCAAAACCTCCTGACTTATCAAACCTAGAGTGCCTTCTTTTTGGGTTTGTATATCTGTAGTCAGAGGTTTTCCAAATTCTTTTTACAATGGGGTAAAGATTAAATGGATGTTTGTGGGTTTTTATATCAACAGTCACTTGGTCCTTTCTCCCATTAACAGTGTTGGGACGTTCTTGGTTTAGAGGAGGGTTGGGTCATGGTCTCTCCTTACTAAAAGAGGTGACCCGGAACATCAGGTCTCTGGTATGGAAGCTATAGATCACACTTAATTTTTGCACAAGAAACGGAGAAGTATCCCTTTCCAACTAGGATAAATTTTGGGGCAGCCATCCTTGTATGATCCCCTCACCTTTATCCCTTCCTCCTTACATTGGACCCTTGTCCAATGTAAATAGAACAGAGGGAAGGCTCATCGCCTCACCCTCTTCCACGGTCGACACGCCCTCTTCAATCAGTAGAGGAGGAAAAGTGTGAAGTGTCATTGTTGAATCTTTCATATCCTCTTTTTTATCACACAGAGAAGGACTCATTTGATATTATAGAAACGTGTTGGTTATAACATGTGCACAAACACTCACTGGAAAGAACTACAAGAACTCTGATTCTCAAAAAAAAAACTAGGATACATAGGAAGCTCTTTCAGTGCCCGAGCTCACTGGATATCATCCTCAATAATCTAACCTTAATTCCACCAATTTGGGAATCCTCCTTAGGAAATAATCCCCAAATTAAATCCTCAAATCACCAAGGCATCATTTTTAGGAAGTAAGCCCAAACTCATCTCTCTCAGAGGACCATACTCTCTTATGGGGTTTATCAAATTATGTGGGATTTGATTCCAATTAATATGGGATACGTAGGAATCCTTTTTGAGGTTCAAACCCAATACGTCAAATCAACCATGCTCCTCTTGGGCCATATTCCCAATAGGGTCTGGTCTTTCATGGAAACCTATATCCTTTCCATAGTTCTTAAGGATTCTCCATATAAGTCCCATAGTATGTTTCAACTAAGCACCTTCCACTTAGAGGTCCTTATCACATGACATTAAAAGGTATGATGTATCATATTAAGAGACACTAAACTACGAGGGTTATGATTCCCATCACAAGTATACATAGTTATCCCATTTTACAGGAATGATCCCAAGATCAAAACAAACCTTCGTCTCCCTAGATGACAATAAATTCTATAGTGCCTCCATTATTGGCTTAAAAACGAGTATCATCACAACAATGATTAAAAGAATCTCTAATCGATATATTAGTGGATACCATTTATGGAAAAAATTGAAATACATACAAATGTTTCCATTGATAAACAACCTTCAATTCATACCGATGATTATAAATTCTACAAATGTTAGAATGTGATTGTAAAATCCAAGGGATACTTTTGATATACTTGGTGAATTAACAACGATTCATGAAAATATTTAAATTTACAAATATAGTCCTTGAGTAGACAATAATTACCACCCAAAGTCTGTGATGTGTCTGAACTCCCTTCCTCTCGACCAATGCATGTTCTTAAGTATCATAAAGTTCTAACATAATGAACGCCTTCCTTTGGAAAGAAGGTCCCTGTTGTATAATGAACTGTTGGGAGTTTCCGATTCCATAAACAAATCCAATGGAAACCTCCTCGAAATAGTGATTCTTAAAAATAGAACACATGTTTCAAGGAACTACGGAACATCTGGGATGAATGGTTTATGTTTTATGGAACATGTAATAATGATTTAATTATGAGATGGGTAGAACCTATATCTCTCTCTAATGCATTGGATAAAGATTTATATCTCATGAGATAAACATTAATGTAATGGAATTTGAATTTGGTTCAGTAAAGCAGGGAAGGAACAACATGTAAATATGGTTCAGTAATACATGGATGGAATAAAAAGTGAACCTGGTTCAGTAATGAACTATGTCCACTATTATGGTCTTGAAATCAATGACTTGGCTACTATGAAATTTATATTATGTGCTTATTAGTTTTCAAAAATTACATGTTTTATTCCAATGTTATTCTATCATGGTTAATGTTCTGTTATGATACATGCCTTATATGTTCCCAAGATTTATTTCATAACTCAGGATTTTGATGTCTAAACATTATGTTCATGTTTTTACATTCAAATGTTTATGGTTTGTTTTATGTTCACCATGTTTACCCTTAGTGAGAATTTGAGCTCACTCTATCTATTTTTTCTTTTCCCATGGATATAAATATTTGTTTCAGTTTAGAAAACACAAGGGGAAGATCTTTATGAGAGATGTTGAAAATATATCACTATTATTAGAAGATTTTTTTCCGAGTTTCAAAAGACACTAAACTAATAAAATATTTGGGCATCTGTTTGTTTCATGTAATAAGTATTCTACAAAATAAATGTAATGTCCATGTACATCATGATTGAGTGTTTACAGGTTGTATCAAATCGAATGTTTAGTCAACCACTGGAAACTTGGGTGGGAAAACATCAGTGAGATCCTTAGAGATATTTCAATGATATTTCTAGGGATGTCCAAAGGATAAGTATAGTATAGGTTACAAACCTAAGGTTTTTTTGATAATAATAACTAACCTAGGGTTAAACCGAAGATATCATAGATTAAAATATTTAAAGTCATTTAGCTTTCTTATGTGTTTCTAAACACTGATTTGTATTTCTCACACTTTTTTTCTGATCTTAGTCATTAGACGAAATTATATATAACATAGTTAACTGGTGAATGATTCAGATTTGGAAATTATGTGAATTATGAAGATAGATTTCCTCAGTGTAAATATAATGAATAGAATCCTGGAGATGGTATGAGTATTGTTAATACTACTAAGGATAAATAGATTGTAAAAAAAATGTGAAAGGTATGTGATGTTCTTCGAGTATTATTTACATTTAACCTAAAAATATTGAGGTTGACAAACGAAAAGTCATGATTCATATTTTAAGAAATATAAAGATGATGGATCATGAGTAATGGTTTGAGAATAAAGATAGATGATTGAAGTGTATCTGTATCTAAATTCAAATATTATGTAAAATAAATCATGAAATATATAAGTATCTTCAATATAATGATTGGAAATGATATGATGAATAGTTCTAAGAAGATAAAAAGATATTTAAGGGTAATATGATATACTTTTATAACACATGATTGAGGGAAATATAACACTTAATATGTCCCTTATTTTAAGATAGTGAGGTTTGGATAATGATATGTTGGATTTGAATAAGTAAATTGAATGATTCTAGTTTCTTGAACTCTAATTATAGATTTATTGAAAAAGGGTTATGATATCATGGATGAATTATACAACATAATGGGACTTATGGAATATATCCTATAATTTTTGGAATAAGTCAGAACACATGTTTTAAATAAGGATATCTAATAACTCAGGTTGTAACTATGACTTAAGAGAATAAATGATTAAGTTATTCACATGTTTGGAATGTGACAACCAAGAACTACTTAATGAGATATGGGAGATAAATTTTATGTTGTTTTAGTTAAACGCTTTCAAAGTTTTATATTTTTTAAAGGATTGTAATGTTATCCATTTATGGATTTCATATGTTATATTCCAGTTTAAGTTTTTTAGATTAATATATTATCTCACTATAGGTATAATTATACATATTCGATTTCCTGTGTTGACATTTACGTTGAGAAATATGGAATAACCTATCATTCTATCTCATTATAGGCTATCACTTCTTGAATGAAACTTTTTTCTTCATTTCTTTAAATTAGAGATAAAGTGCAAATAGTTCAAGGAATTAAAAATGATGAGATTATACCCAAATCAAGTAAGTATTTTTTCTCTTACAAAATTATCCAAATTGAGGAGAAGGATCCTAAAAACCAAAAATGTTATCATAGTACATTCTTATCCAATGAATTTGACGATCTGTTAAATCATCATATATTTATGACTTTCTTGTAGTTACCTTTCTCCAAACCCTATTATATATCACTATCCATCAGAACTTGATGGATTGATTTCCCTTATATATCCATTTATTCATTTTCAACTAATGTTCTCTTATGTGGAAAACTAGTGATAATTTATATTGGGTAACCAGTATATTTGAAAAAATGGATTACATATTTGGAATCATAAGGTTCAAAGTTTCTAATTAGGTACCATTTATTTTTGGACATTATGAATAGTGACTTCAGTAATTATTTTATTTACCATGACTAAAAGGTAATTTTGGTAAATAAGGGTAAAAAATAATATTGTACTAATATTATACTACCCTAACACTTGTCCTAATCCTATTTTACGAGATATTTTAGACCATGGGAATTCTTAGGTCTATTTTGGGACCCCATGGATTAACATGGATGTGAAAATTACATTCTATAAGAATTAATTTAAAGTAATGATAATTATAAACTAACATATATCTTTTACTAAGTCGATATTAATGTAGGGTTATATAAATGATCTATATGACTATAATTATTTATTATATGTATTAAAATAATTATTACATCATGTTATTTTATTTTTATTTTTTATACATTATAAAAATATATTAATTTTTGACACAATTATGATGTAGTGATTAACTCATTAATGAAAGATTCCAATAAAGGAATTTATAAATATTAAAATAAATTACATTCCAATATTTTGATGAAATTCAATAATTTTATGTAATACATTGACATATTAGGTATTATTTCATTCTTTCATTATAAATTAATATGTTTCTTATGAATTTTTAAAAAAGTAATGTTTTAATAGTATCCAAAATTGTCATAATTCAAAACAAAAAACATTAAATAGTTTATAAAATGATATTAAATTACTAAAATCCTTGGATTTGAATAAATGGTTAATATATGTCACAATAATTTATAAATAAATTTTTTTGGGTCGTTTTATATTATATGGTAATTACATTAACCCATAATATGTAAATAACATGATATCATAGTAAGATTATAAAGAGTAAAATAATGGTTAAACAAAACATATAAGTATACAAAAATAATAAAAACTTGTATAAAAATTATTGAATGGTTGGTATTTTAACCAAAATCATATTAACTTTTAAATAAATAAATTTTGGACCATATGAAATCGAAATTAAATTTATTATAAATTATTATTTTAAGACTTTCCCAAAGTTCCCATCTCCTATCTTATAAAAGGGAACCTCCTCCCTTTCTTCTTCACGCAATTTTGAGACTTAATTAATGAAAACTCCCTACCCATTTCTCTTATGAACATCCCTTGTTATAATATATGGGATTTGGTCTTCATAAAAGACCATATCTAGTGCACTAAGAGGAAAATTAATGGAGGCACATTGAGGAAGAGGTAATCTCTTCTACCGATTCATTCAAATTTATTTCTTATTCTAATTAAATTTATTTATTTATTTCATTATAATGTAATAAAATCATTATAAATCATAAATTTATATGTTATTTTATATATAAAACAACCCTATTTCACCTTCTATCCACCCAACAAAAAATGAAATCACTGTGCGTGCGTACGTACGGGCTACCATCTCCACGCCATTGTGTAATCTTTTTTTACCACCACCTAACTTTTATGGGTATAATGGTGGGAACAATAAATATATATGATTATTAAAACTTGATAATAATTATGAGATATTATACACCAACCACTTCAATACCATTCAACAATTATGGGAATGATATCGTCGCTCTTGCGTACATATGACTTACCGTCTCCACGACATGATTAGATTCATTCTCCATGTAAACAATATAAGAATTATTATAAAATATATATAACAAATAATCACGAATTATATGACATAATAATGATACTTGATTCATGTGTATATATATATCTAAATTACTTCTATTCAATTCAATAAGGGAATGAAAACAACATTCATCTGTATGTACGACCTACTATCTCCATAAACGGTGTATTCCATTTCCTTTATCTATCTATTATTTATATATATACTAAATATATATGATATTTAAATAATGTTTTACATTCTTAATGTATGTAAATCATGATATAAGTAATAATATCTAGAATA
This sequence comes from Viscum album, assembly GCA_963277665.1. NCBI lineage: Eukaryota > Viridiplantae > Streptophyta > Magnoliopsida > Santalales > Viscaceae > Viscum > Viscum album. The sequence goes on from OY728139.1 coordinate 1,180,332,266, forward strand.
ACACATCAAAAGATGTACGATAAATATAACAATTATTACAGAACACATTTCTTTAACATGGAATTTACAAATGAATGGGTAATATAAATTCATAAGTGAATCATAAATGATATCATCATCACAATTATGATAATTTTAAGAGTTAATAATATGTTTGACCCAATATACAAGATTTTTAGACACAAATGAAATAAATTAGACCGAAGGTAAGGGATTATTTTACAATCTCATTTTTATCCGAGATTGTTTATAGTTACGTATTTACTGGGGTTATATTTACCATCCATGTCTGTATTTTATAAAAATGTTCTCATTAAATGATTCCGATTATTCCATGTATGTTTAAATTTATTTTTATCCATTTTTTACTTTTAAAAAATGGTATGGAAGTAATCGTTCTTTTTTTATCATACGAATTACTTTTTTGACATTTCTGGAAAAAGTATGAGGATAATTTTTTAATTAACTTATTCGACATGAGTGGATTTTTACTGTTTCATGAAGCCTTATTTCCACAAAAAATTATATACACTATTTCAAGTTTATTTTTAACAGAATTATTATCATTTAAAATTTCATGTCATTTTTAGAAAAGAAAATGTTTTCGAAGAAGAAAATATATTTTCTTAAAGAACTAAGTTCCAATGTTTTAACAAAATTATTTTCCATCTAAGATGACTCTCTTAAATAGGGATATGTTTCTATCAATATTATCACTATTATTTGATTTAATTAATTATTGAATGATATTTTATATGGATTATTTTTTGAAGAAATGATATTAAAGAAAAACATTGCATGGTTTATGCTATGATGAATGAATTATGTTTTGTGGAACATGTAAGAATGATTTCATTATGAAATTGGTGAGACTTATATCTCCCTCCAATTAATTGGGTAAAGATTTATATCTCATGATATAGACATGAGTATAATTTCAAGTAAATATAGTTCAGTAATGTAGGGCTGGAACAACAAAGAAATTTGGTTCATTAATACATGGCTAGAATGGCATGTAACCCTAGTTCAGTCATGGACTATGTCCACTATGATGGTTTTAGCAGCAATACCTTGGCTACTATGGAAATCATATTATGTTCTTATTATTTTTCCGCAATTACATGTTTTATTCCATAGTTATTCAATCATGGTTAATGATATTTTCTAATCCATTCCTTACATACTACCAAGATTTATTTCATGACTCAATATTTTTATTTTTAAACATTATGTTGATGTTTTTACATTCAAATGTTTATGGTTTTTTTTATGTTCTCCATGTTTAACCCTAATAGGAATTTGAGATCACTGTATTCATATTTTATTTTCACTAAGATATAAATAATGGTTTTAGGTAGGAAAAAAGGGGAATATCTTTATGGGAGATGTTGAAGATCTTTCACCATTATTAAAATATTTGTTTCCAAGTTTCCAAATACACTAAAATAATGTGATCTTTGGGTGTCTTTTGGTGTCATGTATATTTTATTCCTCAAATGAAATGTAATGTCCTTGTATGTTATGATTGGGTCTCTACAACATGACCTTGAAAATTAATTATATTATATTTAAATCAAAGAATGCCACAAAATATCAGTTTCATTTTCTTAAATGTTTCCATACAGGAAAACTGTGTTTCATGAAAAAATATTAATTTAAATTATAACATAATTATCATATTATAAGGAAATAAATTTTATTTTTACTTCTTGGGAAACTTATTTGATATTAGGATATTTATAATATTTTATTTAATAAAAATATAAAGATGTCACATTCATGTTTTAAATGTTATATCATTTTTAATATAGTGTTACCCCAAAGATATGTTAGTATATAAATATTATTATTAACTATAGAAGATTTTTTTAAAATAAAATTATTTTTATTATTTTTTAGTGAACAATATGTATATTAAATTATTACAGAACATTGGTGTAATAATTAGTTTATTAATGGAAATATCAAATAAATGTTATTTAAAATTTTAAAATAAATAAATTTTATAAAATTAAAGTGGTAAATAAATTTTATAGATTTCTATGAACTATTAGGAATATAATAAAATGTTTTTTTGGGATTTAACTTTTTATCTAGATGTTTTAAAACATCTAAAAAATTAATAGTGTCAATATTGATAAAAATGATATTTTATTTAAATAAGATTTTATTAAATTATTTTAAAATCATAAAACATATTTAAAAATAAAAAATAATTATAATATGGTCTAAAATGTTATAAATTTTTTATTTATGGTCTAATAGATAGTATATATCTAAATAATGACAACCATTTCATATTTTAAAGTTGTTACCTTATATAATCTTAAAATGGGTTAACTAAGTGTTAATTATAATAATAAGGATTAAAATAATACCAAAACCTTAAAAATATATTTTTGAGGATATCACACCCTTATCATATATTATCTTCGAATCCATAGAATGTTTTAGTTATTTTAATTGTGATTTAATTTAATATATTTTAATACTTTAAAAAATCCAGAAGTTCCACTCACCTATATTATAAACGGGCATCACCTCCATCATTAATTAACATCCCATTTATCCTAAAATATAGAAAATACCCTTATAATTTCACTTATAAACATAAATATTCCCTTTATTGAGGTTTTTGGTATTATAAAATTTCCAACACTAGTGTCCCTATATCGAGATCTAAAAGATGTTCTCCAAGGAATAGTAATCGTATTTACCAACTCTTTCAAGAGCATTTTTTATTCTACTTACTCTACATGTTTTATTTCTAATATAAACTAATAAATATAGTATCAAATATATTTTGATATGTTATTATGATTATGAAACAACCATATTCTACCTTTTATCCATCATATGAAGATTAAAACACCATGTGCGTGTACGTAGGACATACCTTCTCTATGTTGTTGTTTAATATTTCTTTTATCACAAAAATATTTGAATATATAAAATGATGTCAATAATAGAAATTTATTATAATTATTACATGATATAATTTATGGAAAAATATACAGAACATCATATTTCTTACCAATTTTTCATTTAGGGAATGATATCATCACACGAGTGTACTTATGGTTTACCATCTCCACGACACAATGAAATTCACTTTCAATGTTAACCATTAAATAACGATTATATAAATTAATATAAGGGATAAATATTATATACATTACCTTAATATAACTATGGATATAATGTAACTATGTCTTATTCACAAGAAAAAAGACTTATTCAAAAAATCATGCATTAGAAAATGAAGCAGTTAACACCCAAATAATCGGTAATAATGAAATATTATTAAAGAATATGTAAAAAAAGATATATAAGGATCTTATATGATTTAATAAGTATGAATATGATTCTGGTATAATTTAAAAATACATATTAAACCTTTATACATCAGGTTTTTTAGGTATTAATGAAATCAGGCCTAAGGAATGTGTTAATGTCATAATTGGATTACAAATCAGGACTGTTTATACTTAACTAATTACAAGGTAATATTTATCATCCATGTACTTGTTTCATTAAAATATATATAAAATATTTTATAGAATTATTATATAATTATTTGAAGTTTTTTTTACCCCTATGTGAATTTCAACAGAACACGTTGGGAGGAATGTTTTTGTTGTCTTCCTAATGATGTTCTTTTTAACTTTTTGGAGAATGTATTGGAAAATGTTTATTTACCTTATATATAATAAATTATTTTTACAATTTTAATATTCCTTAATAAATTTAAAATTATATTACAATATTATTTTTTTTTTCAAATAAAATGTTTTAATTTGAAATTGCACATTATTTAATTGAAATAAAACAGTTTCAATACTAAAAAGGAAATTTCCACCAAGAAATATTTTCAAGGGCCCTCTAAACATTATTATCAATATAAGATAAAATTATTTGATATTAATTACATATTACTAGGTATGTGATCTAATTATATATGTTTTATTTTCTCTAAATGGTTTATGTTTATGATGGATTGAAACTTATGAAATGTTTTACTTTCCCAATAGTTATGTTATGATTGAATGCTTATGAAACCAATTACATTTTATGCTTTCTGATATGATATATTTTCTTGTGGAAAACATATTCTTTATATTCATTCTGTTATGATTGGGAACTATATCTCCCTCCAATGAATTGGTTAATGATTAAAATCACATGAGATAAATAGGATTTTAATAAAGAGTAAACCCATTCAGTAAAGGAATTTGTTCAGTAAGATGGTATTGGAAATGTTCCTTGACTAATATGGAAATTATTTACTATGATTGTATGTATTCTACAGTTCCATGTATTACTATATGCTCTCATATAATATGTTATTTTATTATTGATTAAATTCTATGATTTATTACAAGAATATATATCATGAACATTTATATATAGATATGATTTTCAAATGTTTTGTTTCTGTACTTATGATTTATAACAATGTTATGACTAATATCACCATTTTATCTCATACTGAGAATTTTATATTTCACCTTTCATAATTTTATTTTCAATAGGGTATAATGAATGGTTTTAGGTAGGAATACAATAGGGGTGATAATTTTGGGAAATATTGATGATATTTCACTAGACTATAACTGTGTGTTTCACTTTTTCTAGAGGCACAAAAACAATACAACATTTAGCAGTGTTTTTTTTAAATTAATAAAATATTCCACAAAAAGATATTATTTTTATGTACATTAATCTTGGTTAATTTTTTCACATTCTTCATTTCAAGGGCATTCATTTCATGGTTACATGGTCTGTTTTCTTGTGTAAAATTATCCAAGTAATTTAAAATGGAAATAATTACCCATGAGAAAAATTATATATTTTTAATGAACATAAATATGTTTAAATTATCCCATATATAATTTTTTCCTTTTATGATGATGGTCAATTTTATTATATGTTAATGATAATTAGTGAGTTTATTTTTGGTATTTTTTCAAACCATCATGAAGTAGTTTCATTTTATTGAATATTTTGATTATATATTAGATATATAACATGAAATAAGTTTAAATCGAAATATTAAAATATTTTTTATGATAATAATTTTTGTGACCATCCCTGAAGGAGGTAATGGAAAATTAAAACTCATTATCCACAAAGATGGTAAATAGCCAAAATTTGGAAAATGTATTCATTTCATTGAATAAGAGGATATAAGAAAAGGCATGGATAAAATATATTAAATTATTAATATAACATTCCATTATATACATGATACTTGAATTATTATGATTTTATGGATGAAGGAGGTGATCAGAAGGTTATAAATGAAATGACTTTAAAATATGTGGTTTAAGAAAGATACCTCAGGAATATCATCTCCTTGACGGATCCCATAAGAGACATTGAATTGTCATTTTTTGAGACCATAAATTCTTGGACATGGGGAAGATTATTATTAACGAAATTGGATAAAATATTGACAACATAGTAGATTTATAGTGTGATGAGAAGGGGTTTATGGGAAAAATTTATTGGTGGGAGAGGGGTGTTTTAGATTATTATATTCAATAGTTTAGTATTCTAGATCAAGACTCTAAGTAGTGTTAATTAATTTTCATAAATAAAATAAATTTCTTAGGAGTGTTTTCTACAATGGTTGAATATAACATCTTGGTCTCAAAAATTCATGTATTTTGATTATAATGTTAACTATTGTAAATTACCGTATTTTACTAATCAAAAAAATCAACTATTATAGAAAAATGGGATAAATTATTCCTAAAAATTTTCATCATATTGATTTATAAAAAGGAATCAATTTTTTTAATATAGGATTTTAAATATGATAAATTATTTTCTATGTAAAATCATCATTTTTTAGAAAAATAACAATTTCAATATTGTAATCAATTTTTCTAACACATTGAATAATTAAATTAGGTCAGATAAAATTATTTTATAATTTTAATATAATTTAATATTAATTTATGAATATATTTTACTCAAATAAATATTCTTATAAATAATTATATTAATTATTATTTTGTCAGTAAACATTTTTGTTATATAGAAATACCAAGATATAATTTATCATTTTTAAAACCTTGATATATATATATATATTTTGATATAAATATATGATTTTTCATTTGTAATACTAAATATTTAGTTTATACATTCATTGGTGAATTTTCTATTATAATGGACATATTACTATTTTTCAGTCAAATTAATATTCTAATGATAATATTTATAATTTTCTTAAAGGTTCCATAATTCCTATAACTTCCTATTATTTCATTCACATACAATTTCTAGTAAGATTATTTATACAGTCAAAATCAAATGAATTTTTATTATTGAATTTGGTTTCATTTCAATAGATTTGTTCATTAGTGCAGTCATTCTGATGGACTGAGGATATCATAATTTTCCTACTCTTGTTATCTTATGTCATATTTATTATCCCAATGTAATATTTTGAATTATAATTGGATTATTTTCTGAATAATGTACCATTTTTCATTTATGAGAATAATATTTTGGATTACCGGCATGATGAATGTGCTTTATGAAATAATTATAGGAAGGAAATTCCATTGATAAAATTTTATGTTGTTTCATTCTTCCCCCTTAAGAAATTTATTACCAAAAATTTATTTTCACCAACTAAAGATAAAATAAAAGAGGTTATTTCTCCTTCATTTTATCCTTTGGTTCCCATGTTTCCTATTGTTATTATGGTTTATCCGTAGTACATTGACAAGATGGGTGGTCTTGTCACATTGAACCTTATCTCTATGTTCCAAAATCTTCACCACATGATCCTCATAATAGGGATAATTTTCTAGATATAACACCTTTTAGTTTAGTATATATGAGGGATAGGGTATGTACTTCATCAAGAAGGATACGTGTAGTACATCATATTCTTGAGACATTGGTAGTGAATGTGCTAATTGATATGCCAAATCTTCAACACGATCAAGAATATCAAAGGGGTCTATGTTTATGGTTCTTATATATCCTCTCATGCCAAATATCATGACTCATTAATGGGGATATGCTAAGAAATACCTTCTCATCAACCTCAAACTATATTTCCCATAAATTATTATATCTTGAGCTCTTATGTAGACTTTGGGAAGCCTGGATATTCTATTGGATAGTCATAAAAATTATTCCTTTTCCTTAACTATTTTATGCACCATTTGAATATGTTTACCAACTTCATCTCAATATATAGATGTTCTACATCATTTCCCATAAAGGGATTCATAATCAGCCATTTCAATGCTTAAATGAAAAATATTTCTTTAAGAGAACTCAAACTATAGATTATGTTTCTCCCATCTACCTTTTATTTCCATAGATCATTCTCTCAATATATCATACATTGTTTGAATATTCCACTCTGATTGGACATCTATTTTGGGGTGATAAGTATAATGAAGGTCAACTCATTATTTAGATCATGTAGGATAATTTTCCATAACATGGAGATAAATGTCATATCAAAATCCTATATAATTTAAAATGGTACTTCATGAAACCTCACCACTTATTTTATGTATATCCATACATGTTTTTTAGTGATATTTCCTATAAAATCCCATTATATCAAGATGTCTTTATTATATGTTCCATAAGGACCCATATTGCAATATTTCATATTGATTTCTTTAAAAGTCCTTTTGTAGTGTATATAGTGATGTTCTCCCTTTTCAATTTATTTATAGTAATTATTATATCATCTCTTTATACCATATCTTTTTTCCCTTCACTTACTAACATACTAGGAAATTTGATGTGTATTTAGCGATAACTTTATCCATATTTTCCACGAAATAGTTCTCTCGGAGATATTGATACATCATTGTGTTGCATAAGTGAAGAGATAAAGGTGTATAGTGTTCATAATTCAAAATTTCCTTATTTATCATCATATTAGATGGTAAAAATAGTCATGAATAAAATTGTACAACTCTATCCTCATCAATTTTAAACTATGATGATTTTCATTTTCTTATTGATGCTACTTTTTTCTGAATTTTAACAACATCTCATTGATCATCCCTTATCTTAGATAACACAGGTGGTTGAGATATAATTATTTAAAGGAATTATGATGTACGATAATTTATGATTCCCATGTACATCCTCTGAATTACTTGGATGATTTGATACTTCCAAATTTACATCATTATTAATGTTAAAGTTTCTTTTTTACATAGAGAAACATCCATGTTATTTTCATTATGAGGATGGTAGTCAATTAAGATGTAAAGGTACTTTATGATATATAACCACATTCACCAATGAATATTAGGATATTTCTTGGTGAATATATGTTTTAGGATATTATGATCATTATATATCTCACACATCTCCCCATATATTTAATGTCACCAAATTATCAATGTGAATAAGATAGCTTCCAACTCCAGATAATACATGGAATAGTTTTACACATGAAATTTGAGATTCCGTGAAGTATATTCTATCACTCTATCATTTTCTATAAATAAATAGCCTATGTAATTACAAGAATAAAAACTATATACCATTAAGTGATTCAAACAATTTTGTAGTGTATGTACTGATGTAGTTATAATCCTCTTCATCGACTCCTTAAAAGATTCATCACATTTACTAATTCATAATAAATTTACACACTTCCAAGTCATCTTCTTCAGGGGGTCTTGAAATTATGAAACATTCATAAAAAATATTCAGAAATACCAATCCAGATCAAGGATACTATAGATCTTTGTAAAAGATACTAGTATAGGGAACTCATTAATTTCTGTTTTAGAATAGTCCATAAATATTCCAATATTTTTGATAAAAGTACATAATAATGACATTTCATATATTTAAAACCTGCATTTACTAAACTTTTATTATAGTTTCTCCCTCCAGAAATACTTTATCACCATTTTCAAATACTCCATGTGTTCCTCATTTCTCATTTACTATATCAGAATATCATTTATAAACACTATAATAATTTTTTTAGGTAATATTTAATGAATATATTCATTAATTCCATGATAATTTATAGAAGATTAGGGATTATAAAGGGAATCACTATAAACACATTGTGTCCATACATCTTAAAAATTTCATTCTTGGGAATATCTTCCTTATTCACCTTTAATGGTTGATATCCCAACCAAAGGTTCACATTATAAAAATAAAAGGCCCCATATAGTTGATCAAATAAGTCATTTATCTGGGATATTGTATAATGTTCTTTATTTTGATTTTTTGAGATCTTGATTAAAATTTAAAGGTGTAATGATCCATCCTTCATCATGATGAAGAGGAATATCACACCCCATAGATAAGAAATAGGGTATATAAAACCCTTGTATATATTCTCTTGTAACTAATTCATCATTTTCTCCAACTGATTGGAGTCCTACCTATAAGGATTGTTTGATATGGTAAGAGATCCACATATATGATCAATTGAAATATCAATCTCTCTGTCCGAAGGAAGACCATAAAATTATTTAAGGAACACATCAGTGCAGTCCCTCATAGTGGGCACATATTTGAGCATGATCTTGTCTTCCGAATCCATCATTTGAGATATATATTCTTTCTCATAATGAATTATTATCCAAAATTCAGACAATTATTCTAAAAGAGATTCATCCCCTCCTCCAAACACTTATACAAAATTGGGCGATGAATCAAGATATAAATATTGATCCATTGTTCAATAAAGTGGATGTCTTATTTGTATAATAATAGTTAATCCTTGCCCAATATAGTATAAATTTATACCAAAGGAAGTAAGAAGAAATTTTCTATGAGGTATGGTCTACAAAAATTATCAAAATATGATTTATATACAATAATTGATATAATTTTCCCATTCAGGGTTCTCATAAATAACTCATCCATTGGAGGGAATTAGCTCGCATAATCCCCATGTTCCTTGAAATTAAAACATCGCACTATAGTATAAGTGATGATATTAACCATCATTTCTTTTTCCAAAATAGAGGGATTATTCATATCCATTCAAAAATAACTATCCTAATTACCCTCTCTTCCTCATTTAAAATATCTCTGGGATCTCTTTAGATAATTAATGGTACCCTTCTTCCTACACATTTAATTGGTGAGATATTGGGTTCTCATTCCTTCATTGGATTTGACAATTGATCATCACATTTTAAGCACCATTTCCACTTTTTCTCTCCAATTCCATGAGCCCAATTTGGGTCACCAATCTCTATATCATCCTTTATAAAACATCATAAAATAATTGTATAGTAGTCTATGTATCAAATCGGTATATTTCTCCATATACTCTTCATTAGTCCACAAATTATGTGGTCGAACAAGTATTCAACGTTCATGAATAATATAGAGCTATATAATAATATCCTTGTAATATTTTATTCATTATCCCTAATAGATTCATATTATTTTACATTAATATGATGAAATCCATATCTATATCATGTTAGATATTTTGGGGAAAATATTTAATGAAAAATATTTTCTTTATTTCTTCTCATTCCATTGAATTAATTTCCTCCTTATTCATATTTCTGATCTATGTCTACCACTGATTAGCTTCACCTTAAAAATGATTGACTCCCAGTATGACTTTATCTAATTGTGAGTATTAAGGGATAGGAAATATCTTCTCAATTATGATAATATGTTGTTCCCCGATTAGGATATTAAAAGTTACACTAAAGATTAGAGGACTTTGCCACATAAAATATTCAACCACAACATGCTCTTTCTTAGGAGAAGGATAGAGTGATTCACCACTACAGTTATGATCTATAGCATGATCCACAAGATCTAGAACTCTCATTATGTTCTGGGATAGTGTTCTCATCAGGCCTAGAATCCTATTAGAGAAATCATCACATTTCCTATGACATTGATTATTGTAATTGGTTCTTACATTTTCCACCAGAAACTAATAATAAAATCAAATCAAATTATGGGCTTGAATGCATATTTAATGAAAATATTAAAAAACAATGAATATAGAATTAATAATATATTATTGAAAATTATATCCTAACACATTACTGTGTATGATTCAATATAGGTTATCCATAGTGAATGAATTATCCCTATGGTGGTTGATAAATTTTCAAAATCAAAATAAATAGAAATAACTAGAGTCTTATCTCAATCAATATTTAGTGACCATATCCTTTTACACATATTATTACATGTTTATAATAAAATATATCTATAAAATTTAAACAAAGTATTGCATAGTCTACTGTATTTGAAAGAGAAGGTCTATAATTTGGGAATAAGAAAATAAAATAATTCTTATTTTAATAAATCTATATAATGAGATCTTAACTCCCTTTAATATCCTACAACTTCATATGATAACATGGGGAACATACATAGACCACATAGATGATCTAAAAAGACAAGAAAGGGAATAAAAAAAGAAATAAAGAATAGAACACGAGTTAGAATGAATATTATAATAACACGAAAGTAAAATAACATGGAAAAACATGTAGAGGAATATCACAAAGAAAATGGAATCATATGATGATGAAAATATTGGAATTTGGAATAAACACATAAGATGACAAACACATGAACTGAGGCTAACTTCCACGATGATATTACATTGTGGATAAAGTCCAATAATGTATTATGTTTACTCCTTATTTCCATACATAAATTTTCATTAGAATAGAACATTAACCAATACGTTAATTAACTATATGGGAACACTTATTATAACAAGAAAAATCATTTTTAACCACATAAAAAATCAAACATAATGAATATTATTAAGGGTTACCCATGGAATATTATGGGTTTCATAAACATGTAATAAGGAAAAACATAATGGTGTATCATAATGGTATCCATTAAAGTAAGGATTAAATTATTTATTGCCACTCATAATGGAAAATATTTATTAATTATTAAATTATTATATCTAAAATAATTTAAAACAACAAGGATAATTGTTAGGTAACATTACAAATGTGTCATTGAAATGTGGTTTTAGGGAAAATAATAAAGATCCTCTAAGAAAGACAAAGGAAAACAGTTTTCATTGAACCAAAAATAAACTAAAATTGTTTTTTATGATAAAATTATTGATTATAGAAATTTATTTGTGGATTAAAATAGTTTATGGAGTGTACATAAATATGATTAACAATAGTAGAAGTTAACTTTATTCAACAAATTTAAAGGAATTAAGAATGTAACATGTACTACATGTATATAACCATCAAATAAATATTTAATAAACTTATTTTATATGTGGGAGACATATATAAAGAATACATAATAGGTATATAGTAATATTGAATAAATATATTTAGGTATATTAGGGGAGAAATTAACTTAAAATAATTATTGTCTGATATGCCACCCCTCAGCAATTTTCTTGGGAAGAGGCGGATGGTCTTATTGGCCTTAGGTTAAATCCCAAAAATACCAAATTATATAAATAAATTCCATTGGACTCATAAAATATTTTTAGATGATTTTAACTTTGAAAATAAAAAAACAAACTAATATAAAAGTATCAAAAAACCACTATATTATTCATGAGTACAATGTATTATAGCACAAGGTGAAACCAAGAGAAACAATATTATGAGTTTAAAAAGAGGAAACTAAGAAAAATTAAACTAGAATACATTGGAGAAAAAACTGATCAACACACAACATGATCCTTGATCTAACTCCACAATCCATGACTAAGGTAATATAAGGCATCACTAATGGACAATAATTTGTTTCCTTTACCAATGTATTGATATAAACCATATACCAAAATTCCTATTTTCCCAAGAAGGGGGGAGTATAAAACTCAGTATGATTTATCCAATGAATTCCCAAATCACAAGACTAGGGTAGAACATGTTATCACATGTTATATAAAACATTTCAAAAAACAATTTATGAGATTTGCAATAGTTTATTTTAAATTTGAAAACAATTTTCAAACCAAAAAAATATTACATAAAAACCAAATAGTAAAATACATAAACCATTTTACTTTTCCATTTGCCACAATAATTCCATGATTCACACACAAGCATGAAACCATGTATGTCATTATACTCAAAATTGGTGAGTCATCCTTTCACCATGTTGTCAATCAGTGAACCATCTTGATGGGGGAAAATTGATTCCATTATCCTTCCAGCTTTTTATACGGGAAACATAATTCTATAATTCATCCCAAATTCACATGAACAAATTATAACCATGACACCAAAAACATAGATAAAACAACTTTTCAAATTAATTTCAATTACAAAATCCTATTTTTGACAATTTCATTAGGGTCCCTCTTACGTGTTGACATGATTAATTTGCACACTTACTATTGTATCCCCACATTCTCACAATACAAAGGCTGGAAACATTCACATCATGAATCGCTAGGAATGTCTGGATTTTTGGTGCATTTGAGACATATATTAATTCTATTTGGAGGGAATCTCATGTGAGGGATATTAGAAACAATTTCCAAGGAATACTTTGTCACTCAATAGGGTAATAATGATAGTGTTGTAGGTATTCCATGGATTTTTACCATAATAATCCCATTTTTATGAATTCGGTAACTATTTGAGTCATGTAAGATGTTTTAAATCCTATGGATATGGATTGGTATTTTATCATTGAAATTATTAGGGCATGATTTCAACATCTTTTAGAGATGGGATTGATGGATCAAGTCACCCCATTTATTAAGATCGGTAATTATGGATTAGAACATCCATTGTGGTGAATCTGGTTAGTCAAGCATAACACCCCATTGGAAGAATCAAGGTGGTGTGTCGCTCTAAGAGATGATGTCACACCTGTAAGTTTTATTGATGTATAAAAATTTCCCTTTATATGGATATGGTATGTTGATCAAGAGTTCCCTTGAATAGGATCAGAGGTTACATATTATAAGTCCCCAAGGAGTGGACCTAAGAGGTTTATTATAAATAAACATGAGGTTAATCTAGGAGATGTGTTCATATGAGGGATGAATCCACACCTGGAATGTTTATTGATGGATTATAATGTCCCTTGAGATAGATACAAGTGATTTATATGAACACCTCATGAGGTGGTTTAGAGGTTCTGGATCAAAATGCCCTATGAGAGAGATCTAGTAGGTACATCCCTATGAGAGAAAACCATTATTTTCCATTGGACATGATTTATCATTAGGGAGTCATCTTATATACCCTATTTAAAAGTCATATATCAAGAAACATATAGTTTTATGTCTCTATTTAAGGTCTTATGATAGGACTGATCCATAAAATTTAAGACCATGTGGTAAGTGGTCGCGCTTATTGTTGATTGAAGTTATATGCGTCCCAAATTAATTAACCATTATTAAAACTTTAGTATAGAATAATTTTGGGTTCGATCCATAAGGAACCGTGGCGTGCATGAATTTAATTGATTTAATACTTAATTAGGTGAAGTATGTAAAATGTATATACAATTGGGTTGATTTTGGGTTTTGATTGAATCTAAATTGATTTACATTGAAGAATGGATACAGTTTGAAAGAAAAAAACGGGTAAAATTAAAGAGTTCTTAGAAATGGAAAGAAAAGATGTGTCGGGGCTGTGGTGAATAAGGTGTTCTTATGTAGATTTTTTAAATTTTTGTGTTGTTCATAATAATTCAATCATTCAGGATTTCATTTTTTTACGAGATTTCCTTGGTCCGGTTCCTCTTGTTTGGAATTTGAGCAGTTGACTCCTTGGTTCGGTAGTCAAAGTCCTTAATTCTTTATTACGTCCATTCCATTATTTGAATTGGTGAAAACCTTCCAATGGTCAAGGATGTTTTCACCGTTACATTTCTTTTATATTGCTGAGAATCCTTCCCTTGGTCCGGCTAAGAATTCTCAGTTATATTAGACAGTGGTTTAAGAAGAGTAAGATGAATTACAATGATTCAAACAAAACTATATAAAAAAATATACAAATTATGATCCCATTATCCACAGCCCCAACACGAGGGTTATACTTACACATAGAATTTAGGAGGGAAATGAAACACGTGATACCTAACAGATTCATCGTGTAGGCATTGAGGTAGAGTATCGGAAAGTGGAATGGCGGAGTGAAGACACCTTGGTAGCATCGGGAATGGTGATAGTAGAGTTTCTCTTTCATCTCAATTTTTCTGAACTCCCTAAATCAGTAGGCCAAGGCTTCTTTTTATAGAAAAATAAATTACACGGTTTGTATAGAAAGTACACGCCGTGTACTTTTCATCAACACATTTTGACGCCAATTTCTCCATGGGTAGGCGGCCTAATAGGACGTTTTTGACTTTTGAACATGGCACCTCCTTGTGGTTGGGTGTACACGGCGTGTAGCGCCGCCATACATGGTGTGTAGTGCACTCGTTTGGCTGCCAGACCCTTCTAGAATAGCAGACACGACGTGTAAAAGTTCAAACACACCCTGTCTTCATAAAGGGCCACATGGGTGTGTGAACTCTTCTTCGGAAACTACTGCTTCTAGAAAGTAGTACACGACGTGTAGCACCACCACACATGGCGTGTATCTTCTGCCTAGTGACATGGGTGTGTACTCCCTCCTTTGGTCCATGTCCCTTCCTGGATGTACAGGATGTGTAAAAAAGTACACGCCATGTAGTTTCAAAATTTTCACAAACTTCCCTTGATCTGTGTATTAAGACAGAAAGCTCCTACAAGTAAACAGATTCACCAAAATCAAATAATTTGTTCATGAAACAACAGATATTTTCTGAAAACATGCTTTTATCTTCAATTATATATATGGAAATGTATACACAAATTGGGTGCATCAAATTCCCCCACACTTAGTCGTTTTCTTTCCCTCAAGCAAAATCTCAACATCTAATTAAGAGAGCCTATACTTTTAAAAGGAAGGAATTTAATTAATCAAATGTATAACTGATAAAGTTACTGAGGAAAATTTCTAAAAGATATAAACAAATTCAATTCATAAGATATTAAAATCATGCCTCATATATAATGTAATTAACTACTCTCATCCTCTTTCAACATATTTTTCATCCTTTCAAAAATAAGCATGCCACTTGTTGATTTACCTTACCAGTTAAAATTACACTCCACACTGAAGATGTTTTTAATCGAAGTGATTCTCAATCCAAGGAATATACACTCTATCCATATGTTTGCAAGATATCATGTTCTCTACTTCAGAAAAATTGAATTACAAAAATCATGAGGGCATTATCAATAAGGTTTAGATGTTTCTGTGGCTAATGGTTGGTAGGTTCAGATGTGAAAATAAATTCTGAGGCTTGAAAAGGATGGCCTATTCCTTTAAACAACATTGCATGATATTCAAAGTAAATATCACTGATAATAAATCCTTCAAAAGCATAGTCAAATGATTTTGTAATTGTCACCAACATCCTTAGGCAAGTAGGGTTTATGAGAAAATATGCATAAGGTCCCCTTATTGTTTGCTTGTTGTTTTTTTAAACAACAAAACACAAGAGCATCCCTTATGAATACAATGAGTAGATGTTTGGAACCCATTCTGCACCAAATAATCAAGAAGCACTCCCCAACACTTTATTTCATGGCTGTACACAAAAATATGCCATGTATTGCCAACTCCCTCTTTAAAACTTAAATCAATAATCATGCAAAGTTTAAAAAAGAAATAGGGTTGCAAGGGAAATAGGCTTCTAATGTGGCTTCCTATAAAGGATGTTCATGGCTTTTATGGGCTTAACTAAGATTAAATGTATGGTAGGTCTCAAGATAAAGGGGTTGAAACAATATAATGCCTCAATCATGTTAATGTAATTCAAAAATTTCTTTATGTTTCAAAAAGAAAAACTTGTAAATTCTGGTAGTGATGCATATCCAAAGAATCTCTCAAGAAAAGGGTATTAGAAAAGAAATACGAAAAAGGGTTTAGAATACCTCTCAGGAGTGGAAAAATAATAAAGGGACAATCAGGGCATGGCATTCATATAAATGATTAGCTTAATTAACGTAATTTAATCAAGGATGAAAGGTTGCAATTGAAACTATATCAGCAATCATTTTAAAATACTTAAAAACTAAAAATAATGTAACCTTTCCAAAAATTCCTACTGATAACTCTAGCATTTATAATATTGATTAACCAAAATTGCATTAAATTTACAAATATATAGTATAATAATGATGTCTCCTAGGTTAGTTTAAGGGAAAAGACTAAGGTGAAAGATATAGATGCTCCCCCACACTTAATACGACACATGGTCCACCAAGTGCAATAACAAGGTAAAGGGTGGGAAATAGGGAGAAATGGGGGACAAAATGAGGGAAAGCAGTGGAAGAAGTAAATCCAAAAAGAAAGAAAATAGAAATGGAAAAAATACACCCCTCATGAAAAGTGATTCCCAAGGTGCCCCATTCCCGTACCTGTGACTGTCGAGAAAATAGAAAACTAAAAACATGCATAACATTACAGCACCAAAAATGATAGAAGAGATATATAAGATAAAGGAAAATGTCACTATCATGGGGTCACCTCAGGGGAGGCAACATCCTATACAGAATCGGCCGGTAGAGATGGCGCATGAGGCGTGGAAGGGTGAGGCTCTAACTCGGCATCGGGAAGGGTAGATGAAGATGTAAGAGCCGCAGGTGCTAGACTCGGAATCGGAAGCTCAGCAGTCGGCCCTGGCCCGATAGAAGTGGCAGCAGCAGAGCTCACCATAGTCATCAAAACGTTATCTGTGGCTGGCGCAGGAGACGGCGGTGGAGCAGTAGTAGAAGGGCCCGGAACGGAAGCAGAGGCTGGTGGTTGAGGCAGTGGAACACCAAGATGTTGAGAAATATGCACCAACAGATGCTCCATCTGGTCCTGGAGGCCGTCCAGACGAATCAAATGGCATTCAATGGTGTCCTGGCGGCTGATGATATGGGCTAACTTTGGCTTCATCGTGGATAGGTGGAGGGAAATGGCCGGATCGACCGAGGGTGTGGGGGTATGTGGGATAGGGGCTGGGATAGTAGAAGGAAGGGCAGAAGAAGTGGGGTTAGTAGGAGGTGGGTGAGGTGGAGAAGCTAGAGTGGGTGGGGAAGGAGGAGCGGGTTCAGTATCAGGGGCAGGGTCAGTAGGTGGCGGGGCTCGAGCCTAAGCAAGGATGTAGGCACCCCCCTACTTACAGACCAATCCCAAGCGAATGAGCATGAGGAAGTCCATCCGCTCGGGTGAACCTATCAAGTCATGAGGTAATGAGCGCTTGAATACCCCCAAGTGGTGGGGAAAACGGGTGTTGTAAAACCCTCCGTTCCGGTTGCCCTGACGGCCGATAAACATGGAGTGAAAATAGGAGGTGGCCAGATAGGGGAGGTCCTGGTAGGCGTGCCGGATGGCACAGGTAAGAAGCTCCATGTCACGGCCGGTCACAACCCCCATATCCTAGTGGCGGGGGAAGAGGATGGCGCTGAAGCACCAGTGGGTGAAGCGAAGGACGAGGTCGGCTATAAGAGTGCTCTTTTGAGAAGTCGGGGAGTACCGGTGGTCAGGCACAGTGATCTCCCACCACATGGAAATAAGGTTAGAGCGCTCGGGCCGGGTCAAGTCCGAAATGGTGGGTGGTGTGATAGGATGGGGGTAGAAGCCACACCCTCAGCCAAACTCTGTCATCGTTAGAGAAAATCATCGGCCGCCTAGCCAGAATTGAACTACTGGAACTACATCGCCAGGTGTCTCCCGGTACTTCGCTCCATCGAACTCAAAGGAGGCCGCAAACTCCAGAAATAAATCTCAGAACACAGGAGTGCTGACCTGGAAAATCTCGAGGAGTGCGGTGTGCCCGAGAAGTACCTCCACCTCCTCCCAAATACCAAGCCACCGCGAAATTCTACTATCAAGGTACCGACCGCTCTATGGTATCGGCCGACGAGAGAAGCATTGGATCATGTCGTATGTGAGGTCGGTGACCGGAAATACCGTTCTGGGATAGGGATCATCTGCAGGTCTCGGCCCAGGTGTTGGGGCAGCAGCAACATCTGGCTCTTGAGGTGGATCCTCCGAAGAAGAAGGTGGCTCGGTGGAACGTGTGCTCAAAGAGGGACCAGTTGCTGAGGATGAGGGTACAGAAAAAGTGGCAGCTGGTGTAGCAGAAGTAGGCCTAGCCTCATCTAAGGGAGTGAGTGGTGGCAGAATGGCCAACGGAGGGAGCTCAAAGACCGGAGCGTTGGGGTCTGGCTGTGTAGGTGGTCGGAGTAAGATCCGACGATAACTAGACTCCTCACCCTCAATAGCGGAGGCAGGCCGCTTCCCTTGTGAATGATCATGAGATGCCATATCCTGAAATAGAAAGAAATAGAAAACAAAACAAAATAAAAAGAAAAAGGAAAGAAAAAAAACAAATAAAATGTGAGAAAACTGGGAAAAACAGTACATGGCGTGTACTCTAGAGTACATGGCATGTAGTCAGAAATGGAGAGTATCCCGTGTTCTCTAGAAAGTCACACCGAGGATGGAAAGAGACCATGTAATAAGACACGGCGTGTACTGAACATACACGTCATGTGCACATCAAAGTGAAGGTGCTCGTGTAACAAAAAGGACATGGCCATGTTGCTATTAGTTCTCAGAAAACAATGCACGCCGTGTATGTACAGGCCACGGTGTGTATTGTACATGAAGAACATGGTTGTGCAGAGGGGGAGACATGGGCCGGAAACAGATATAAAGGACACGGCATGTACCAAACATACACGCCGTGTTCTGGGACAAGGGGTGACAGGTCGTGTTATGCGCCACACATGAATGGGCCAACACAAACAACGGACACGATGTGTACCAAACACACATGCCGTGTAAATGAAAATGGTTTGTGAGACCGTGTGCAAAGGTGTACTCAGGAACGATGAAAGAGACACGGTGTGTGCCAAACATAAACACCATGTAAATTCAAATTTCTGAAAATTCATTCTGAGGCCATGTTCAGAGGTACACTGCATGTGTTCTTCATTTCGTGGTTGTGTACTAATGAATTTCGAACGGTCAGCTAATCCGATTAACACCCTAAACGATTCTAAAAACATGAAATAGGGGGTTCAGAATGGTGTACCTGGATTGAGGATCACAATGTGAGAGGAATCAAAACTTGAAATGCCCCAAATCGACGGATTTGGAAAAGGGGGGGGGTGCGGGTGGCTTTCGGGAGAAGAAATGGGAAGAAGGAAGGAAAGTGGGACGGCCGTGTGACACGGTCTCAAGTCGGGTGGACCGCAGCTTATATAGCCGAGGTACATGGCATGTATGTTTGGTAGACGTCATGTACCCTGTTTTTTTAATATAATTATTATAGTAAACTATATAATAATAATTATTAATAATGAAAAATATATATATTGACAATTTCTATTATACATAAACCTATACACGATGAATATTTGGAAATACATGCCGTGTAGTTTAAAATAAGAAAAAGAGAAGTAAAACCTTTGTTCCGGTGCTTGGTGCGGGATTCAAACCGGTGATCGGCCGAATCGAACGGATGCCCTCACCCACTAGAGAAAAGGTTGTTCTGCTATTCATATTTATTATATATTTAGATTTATTCTATAAGTCCTATACACACTGAAATAAATAAACACATGGCGTGTTGTTTTGATTTAGGAATGGATGGGGGTGAAGCGGGGAGATTAGCGTGATTTGAAACCGGGTCTTGTGAACCTGGTGTTAAGACATTGTCAATCTGCCAACTTCACCCACATGTAATTTCTTATTTTTAAAACTTTTACATTTATATTTTAAGAAATATGGTGCACACGACATATATCGGAGTACACGTTGTGTGGTTTTATTAAATGAACAAATGATGGAAATGGGACGGTTGTCTGGATTCGAACCAGGGTCTTTTGAAACCGGATTACTATTCTAGCCAACTGGTCCATCCCCATCATGGGTTTTATTAAACACATGTATATATATATAGATTGAAAATACCACACATTTCGTGTAATTAAAAGGAGGAACCCCATGCCGATGGTAGGTCAGGAGGATTCGAATCGAGAACGGCTCGAATAAACTCCGGTGACTTTGCCATCGGCACCGACAACATCCCTAGTTATTTATTTTTTATTCTATTGATTTATATTATTATGATTACAAATTAAAAAGATAAGTTCACGCTGTTTAAATAAGTGGGACACGACATGTAACCTATGGGTTGCCTCCCAGGAAGCACCTTTGTTTTAGGTCTTTGGCTCAACCTACTTACCTTGCTTACCTGGGGAGTATGGTGGACAACGTTCCCACCATGATATCTCTAGGATGGTAAGCTTTCCAGTGCTGCCTGTTTACCTTGAATGGTTGACCATCTTATCTAGAAATTTATACCACTCCGTGATGGAATACGTGGATAAAGTGGAATGGTCCCAACCAGCGTGACTTTAACTTCCCTGGAAATAAGTGATGACGAGAATTGAAGAGAAGTACCTGATCACCGAGTTGGAATGATTTCCGTGATATCATCCGATCATGAATGGATCTTTTCTTCTCCTTTTACAACTTGGAGTTCTCGTATGCCTCTAATAGGATCTCATCGAGTTCCGAAAGTTAGAACTTCCATTTCTCATCAGCTTCCTTTAGATCAAAATTCAGGGCTTTAACGGCCCTGTAGGCTTTGTGTTCCAATTCTACTGGCAAATGGCAGGGCTTGCCATAGACAGGGCGGAACGGGGACATTCCTAGTGGTGTTTTGAAAGCATTCTAATATTCCCACAAGGCATCATCTAAATTCTTGGACCAGTCCTTGCGTGAAGTGTTCACTGTTTTTTTCTAGGATCTACTTGAGCTCACGATTGGAGAGCTCTACTTGTCCACTGGACAGGGGATGATATGGTGTCCCCATCTGATGCTTTACTCCATACTTCAATAGTATTCCTCTCATCAGTTTGTTGTCGAAGTGGGTCCCTCTATCGCTGATCAGTACTCGTGGAACTCCAAACCTGATAAAGATATTTTTCTTTAAGAAAATTATGACTACCTAGGCTGTGTCGTGAGCTGTAGTAGTAGCTTGCACCAATTTGGAGATGTAGTCGACACAGACCAGGATGTAAGTGTTCCCAAAAGATGAGGGAAAAGGACCCATGAAATCTATTCCCCAGACATTGAATATGTCAACCTCCAGGATGGGGTGCTGAGGCATCTCAGCTCTACGTCCCACAAAACCTGTCCTCTGGCACCGATCACAACAGGAAACAAAGGCATGGGCATCTCTATGCCTGGTGGGGGAGAAAAATCCAGACTTCATGATCTTAACTATGGTATGGTCTGGGCCATGATTTCCTTCTACTGGTGAGGCATGACAGAACTCCAGGACACCGTGAAATTCATTCTCCGGGATGCAATGGCGGATCACTCCATTTGCACAGGATCGGAATAGCAGAGGATCCTCACAGAAGTACCTTTTTACATCAGAGAAAAATCTTTTCCTTTACTGGAAAGAGAGGTCGGGGTGAACGAAACCTGTAACCAGAAAATTAGCGGTATCAGCATATCATGGTCGAGGTGTTTCACTGATCGAAAAGAGGTTTTCATAGAGAAAATCCTCCCTGATCTCCCGATATTCTTCCTTCTCCAAGTGAGGAAGATCGAGGTGGGAGATATGGTCAGCAATGAAGTTCTCACTCCCATTCTTATCCCGTATCTCAAGATCGAATTCTTATAGGAGGAGTACCGAGCAGATCAATCGGGGCTTCGCGTCTTTCTTGTTGAGTATGTACTTTAGTGATTCATGGTCCGTATAAACAATAACTTTAGACAACACTAAGTAAGAACAAAACCTGTCAAATGAAAAAACCACTGCAAGCATCTTATTTTCTTTGGTGGTGTAGTTAATCTGTGCCACGTTGATCGTCCTGCTGGCATAATAGATAGGTCGGAAAATCCAGTCAATTCGCTGGCCCAAGACTGCTCCCACTTCATAGTCGCTCGCATCACACATCACATAAAATTGTTCCTCCCAGTTGGGAGAAATCATAACTGGAGCTTCCACAAGGCGCTGCTTTAGATGATTAAAAGATCTGACATAATGGTCATCGAACTCAAATATGGCATCCTTGGTTAGAAGATTGGTGAGGTGTTGGGATATTTTGGAGAAGTCGTGGAAAACCCGCCTGTAAAATCATGCATGCCCCAGGAAGCTTCAGATGGCACGTACGGAAGTCAATATTGGTAGTCATGAAATGACCTCGATCTTCGCTGGTTCCACCTCTATCCCCTTCGCTGAAATTCTATGGCCAAGGACTATGCCACTATTCACCATGAAATGACACATTTCCCAATTCAAGACTAGGTTAGTTTTCTCACATATTTCCAAAACAAGCTCTAGGTGTCGTAAACAAATGGTAAATGATTTCTAGAAATGGAAAAATCATCCATGAATACCTCCAGGATTCGTTCCACCATGTCGTGGAAGATGGACAGCATATAGCGCTGGAAGGTGGAGGGGGAATTACACATGCCGAAAGACATCCTTCGATAAGGAAATGTGTCGTAGGGGCAAGTGAAAGTGATATTTTCCTGATCCTCTGGAGCAATGGAGATTTGGTTGTAACCGGAAAAACCATCGAGGAAGAAATAGAAGTTGTGCCCTGCTAGCCTCTCTAGCATTTGATCCATTAATGGAAAGGGGAAGTGATATTTTCTTATTGCATCATTTAACTTCCGGTAATCCACACAGACTCGCCCACCCGTGATAGTGCGTGTAGGGATGAGCTTGTTCGTTTCATTTGAAATCACAGTGATACCCCCTTTTTGGGTACTAATGGAGAGGACTCACCCTCGGACTATCCGAGATGGGATAGATGATGCATGCATCCAATAATTTGATCACCTCATTCTTTAAAGCTTCCTTCATGGTAGGATTCAAGTGCTGTTGTGGTTGCCGAGATTTCTTGGCACCCCCTTCAAGTAGCACCTTGTGAGTGAAAATGGTAGGGTTGATGCCCTTCAGATCAGCGACTGCCCACCCAATAGCATGCTTCCACTATTTGAGAACCTGCAGAAGTGTATCTTCCTACTCCTGTGATAGTTCTTCATTAAGTATAATAGGAAAAGTTTGATTGGGTCCTAAATACCCATACTTGAGAGAATATGGAAGAGGCTTCAGTTCGAGTTCAGGTGCCTTTAGAATCAAAGGCACAAGTGGCTGCACCTTTTCCTATTCCAAACTATCAAGAACAAATACACTCTACCAATAGTGGCCACCCTGGCCTTCTATGAATTGCATGTCTTCTGGCGCTTCTTCTAATATAATATCTGGATCAGTTAAATTATTCGAAATAAAATAACATAATAGTTCATCCCCTTTGTTGCTAAAATGATTATCAATGGTGTACACTGCATAACAGTCCTCATGCTCTAAAAAGGAAGCATATTTGATGTCTTTGAGGATGTTATAGGAAACTCTTTCATCACCTACCTGAAAAATAATCTCCCCTTGTTGCAAATCGATCAGTACCTTCCCAGTTTCCACGAAAGGCCTTCCAAGTATAAGAGGTGCTTCCTGGTCATCCTCCATATTGAGGATGATGAAATCAGCAGGGATAATCAACCTACCCACCTTGACCAGTACATCCTCGAGTAGTCCCTTCGTGCGCTTGATGGATTGATTAGCAAGTTGATGGGTGACGCGGGTAGGCTTGAGCTGGTGGAGTCCCAGCTTCTTGAAAACTCCGAGGGGCATGAGGTTCACACTGGCCCCTAAATCACAGAGGGCCTTCCTAAAATCCCAAGATCCAATAGTACAAGAAATGGTGAAACTACCTGGATCTTGGAGTTTGGGAGGAATGGAATGTTGAACAACCACAGAGCACTCCTTCATTAGTGTAATAACGCCCAAATCCTCCATCTTCCTTGTATTCAAGAGGATTTCATTCATGAATTTGGTGTATGTTGGAATTTGTGTCAGGGCCTCCGTAAATTGTATGTTGATATGTAGCTTATTGAAAACATCCATGAATTTGCTGAATTGGTGGTCCAGCTTTCTCTGCTTCAATCTTTCCGGAAAGGTTAAGGTAGGCTTGAATGGTTGGATTACTTCCTTTTCTTTATTTTGTAAAGCCTCATTCTGCGGGCTTTTGGATGAGGAGGGGTCGGTATTGGTACCATTTTTATCAATAGTGGGTGTGGATGCACCTTGTTGTGCTGATTGGTTCTAGTGGAGCTCTTTTCCACTCCAGAGCATGATAGAATTGGCCTCCTCCCTTGGGTTCTTTCCGGTGTTCCCCTGTAGTGTACCGGGATGCCTCCCTAAGAGTTGATTTTCCAGCTATCCAATCTGATTCTCCAAGCCTCAAATCAAAGCATCCTGATTCTGGAACTGAGTCTCAGTAGTAGATATGAATTTAGTCATCAGATCCTCTAACCTTGAGGTGTTCTCTTGATGAGGTGGTTGTTGAGAAGGTGGAGGAGGTGGTTTCCATGGCTGCTGTGGACGAGGGTTTTGATACCCATTTTGCTAAAAAGGACCCTGCTGGGGGTGTTGCGGCTTTTGGAATTGGTTTAGATATGAAGGTTGGTTGTAGTTGGGCAGTCGCTGGGGTAGAGGATTCTGCTGTTGTTGGCCCCAGCCTGTGTTCTGTTGATCTCTCCATGCCGGGTTCTGGTACTACTGGTACTGGTTGGGCCCTCGATTTCAGGAAACATAACTCACCTCGCTCATCAAGGGGCCACCAGTGTAACCTAGGCATTCTCCCATGATGTGGTTATCACCACAGTTTCCACATGATGGATGGTTCGCCGCATGAACTTGAAATGCTCTTTTTAGGTTCAATGCGTCGATTTTCTTGGACACAGCGTCCAACTGATCAGCCAACAGAGTGGTAGCATCAATATTGTGCATACCTCTCTTTTGAGTCCCCCGCTCGGAGTGCCACTGGAAGCTATTGGCTGGCATGTATACCAGTAGTTCGAATAGTTCTTTGGGGGACTTCTGCATCACCGTACCTCCAGCAGCAGCGTCCACCATGGACTTGGTATTTGTGGAAAGTGATCATTAGAAGGTTTGGACTTACATCCAGAGTGGGAGACCGTGATGGGGGCATTTTTGTAACATCTCCTTGAAGCATTCACAGGACTCGTACAATGACTCGGAGTCGTGTTTCTGGAAGTTATGAATCTAATTACGGAGTGTCACCATCTTGGATGGTGGGAAGTACTTGGACATGAATGTCTCGGCTAACTCCTACCAGGTGAGGATAGATCATTGTGGCAGCCCCTTGATTCATTCCTTTGCC
Source organism: Viscum album (assembly GCA_963277665.1). Taxonomy (NCBI): domain Eukaryota; kingdom Viridiplantae; phylum Streptophyta; class Magnoliopsida; order Santalales; family Viscaceae; genus Viscum; species Viscum album. Next base: position 1,180,358,526 of record OY728139.1, read on the forward strand.
TTATCCCGTAGAGAATAGGGAAATAGGCGAAGACAGATGGTGTCCTCGGATACGCCATGGTACCTAAAGGTGTCGCAGATCTCCAGAAAATTGGAGAGATGGGTGTTCATGTCCTCATTGTCCAGGCCCCGAAATTGGACTGTGTTCTGGATCAGCTGCCTGATAGAAGGCTTGATATCGAAGTGCTGGGCCTAGACCGGAGGATGAACGATGCCCGTATCATCTCCTTGAATCAATAGAAGTGTACTCCATAAGGTTACATCTTGGAGGTTGTTGTTGATGGAGAGGAGCTTGCATAAACTGCACCTGAGGGGAAAAGTATGGACGTGGTAAGAGTTATTGCGGTGGCCATTGGTAATCCCCTGGGAGGAATTCCATGAAGGCTCCAGGAGGTTGCTTTGGTAGACCAGTAGCGGGAGGCTGCTGATCCTGGTACTGATGCTCGGTCGCAGCGTCTACAGGTGGTGATCCCTCTTCCTTGTTCTCCATAGTTTGTGGTTGATGGCTGTGAGTTTCTGTCTGTGTACGCTGACGATGAAGCAAGGTCCGTTCGATTTTCAGGTCAAGCGGAACTAATTCCAAAGACTTAGCACTTTTGGATCGTGTAAAACGTCTATACATACACTTTAATCTATGCACAACACAAAAACGAAAACCAGGCGTAAAAGGGAAAAATAAAAAAGAAAATTTGAAATGGGATTAGAAAATAGATTGTTGATAATTTTTGATTTTTTTTTAATTTTCACATAAATCAATTTTTAAAACAATTTAAATCATAGCACTAAAACCAAACTGCTTCCCCGGAAACGGCGCCAAAATTTTTTCTCACGTATCATTGATTGAAGTTATATGTGTCCCAAATTAATTACCCATTCTTAAAACATTAGTATAGCATAATTTTGGGGTCGATTCACAGGGAACCATGGAGTGCATGAATTTAATTGAGTTAATACTTAATTAGGTGAAGTATGAAAAATTTACAAACGATTGGGTTGATTTTGGGTATTGATTGAAACTAAATTGATTTACATTGAAGAATGAATACAGTTTGAAAGAAAACAATGGGTATATTTAAAGAGTTCTTAGAAATGGAATGAAAATACGTGTCAGGGATGTGGTTAATAGGGAGTTCTTATACAGATTGTTTAAATGGTTGTGTTGTTCATAATAATTCAATCATTCAGGATTTCATTTTGTTACAAGATTTCCTTGGTCCGGTTCCTCTTATTTGGAATTAGATCAGCTGAATCCTTGGTCCGATAGTCAAATTTATTAATTCTTTATTACGTCCAGTCCATTATTTTAATTGGTGAAAACCTCCCAATGGTCATGGATGTTTTCACCATTATTTTTCTTTTGTATCACTGAGAATCCTTCCCTTGGTCTGGCTTAGAATTCTCAGTTATATTGGACAGTAGTTTAAGAAGAGTAAGATGAATTAAAACGATTAAAACACAACTATATAATGCAATATAAAAATTATGATCCCATCACCCACAGCCCCATCACGAGGGGTTTAGTTGCACATAGAATTTATGAGGGAAACGACACACGTGATACCTGAGGGATTCATCGTGTAGGCGTTGAGGTAGAGTATCGGAAGGTGGAATGGAGGAGTGATGACACCTTGGTAGCTTCAGAAATGGTGATAGTAGAGTTTCTATTTCTTCTCAATGGTTCTGAACTCCCTAAATCCATAGGCCAAGGATTATTTTTATAGAAAAATAATGTACACGGTGTGTAGAGAAAGTACACGCCGTGTACTTTTTTTCAACACGTTTTGGCACCAATTTCTCCACAGGTATGAGGTCTAACACGTCATCTTTGACTTTTGAACACGGCGCCGCCTGGTGGTTGTGTGTACACGGCATGTAACGCCACCACACACGGCGTATAGTGCAATCGTTTGGCCGCCAACACCTTCTAGAATAGTAGACATGGCGTGTAAAAGTTCAAACACGCCATGTCTTCATCAATGGCCACATGGGTGTGTGGACTCATCTTTGGCAACTACTGCTTCTAGAAATAAGTACACGACATGTAGCGCCACCACACACAGTGTGTATCTTCTTCCTGGTGAGATGGGCATGTACTACCTCCTTCGGTCTGTGTCCCTGCTTGGATGTACACGGCGGGTAAAAAAGTACATTCTGTGTAGTTTCAAAATTTTCACAAACATCCCTTGATCCGTGTAATAAGCCAAAAATCTCATGAAATTAAACAGATTCACCAAAATCAAATAATATGTTCATGAAACAACAGATATTTTTTGAAAACATGCTTTTATCTTTAATTATATATATGGAAATGTATACACAAATTGGGTGAATCAGCAAGGAAACTTGTGTTGTAGAAGGAAAATCAGTGAGGCACGGTGTGTGGATTATAAATAGAAGTTTCCCTTTTTCAAGAAATTTATCTTGGTTGAAATAGTGTAAGCCTTTCACTTTATTATTACTTTTTTATGCTATGAGAAGCCATGAGGTGGATAATGATTACAAATAGAAGTGGCTCAGAAGATCTCATTCCAGGTGAGTGTTACACAAGTATAGTCATTGGTAAGAGCTGTTTGGGTCATCCCATTCCACTCATACACAGAGCATCCTATTCTTATATCATACGATAGGACTATATTTTTTCATCACGTACCTTGTACATTTTCATATTTTTTTACAACATAGGACTAGGATGTTTAACTAGTCAATTAAAAAAAATGAATCTCAGACATGGGATGACTCACTCCTAACCAATTGATCTTATGTGACCGCCATCCATGAACCGTTGGGAGGGGAATAGAGTTTTCAATACCATAGAAGAATATTCAGTTATGACATCTTGGTTAGTGTTCATATTCTAAGAATAAAAAGGCATTAGGGTATCTTTAATTTGAAGAACAATTTAAGGTAATGGACATAGTAGTGGGATATGAGACATCACGTGGGGGGGCAGGATGTTGTTCCACAGATGTTGGAGGGTTTCACACAAGTTTTTTTTTATAATTGTGGTCTACCACAATGGAATTACAAGGATTTTAAAAGGGTATGTGCATGTAAGAATGATGTTATCTGTTGACCAGGTCAGTGTGCAAGATGGTCCATTTTAGTCACTTGATCTACTTTAAAGGGAGTTTGGTGAGAATTACACAATTTTTGTCTACATCGTGTTTGGGTAAATTGAAGTTTTCTCTAATAATATTTTCTAACATGGGTCTTCTATGTTTTTTTCTATCGTGGAAGATGAGTACTTTACTTCACAAGAGTTTTATTTCATATTCTAGAGATCCTCTTCCATATAAATGACTCTATTTATATATAAAATCATCTTTCATGGGTGATAAATTCATTTTTAATGGATGTGTATTTGTGTACTACTTCTTCCACAGTTAGAGGGCCTCGACTGCACAACATATCATGCTTAACTTTTCCTTTGGTTCCCAAAAGAGATAGATGCACATATCATTTACTTATTTTATAAAAGACCTCTTTATTACCCTCACGGTTATTAGAAATAATTATTACCTTGGTGAAAGAACAAAAATTACAATCTCCTTTGGTGAACAATATATTTTCATGTAAAAATTATGGTTATATGTGAAGTGTAAGAAAACATGTGCACAACACTCTTATCAATGATGGGATTCATCATTTGGCTGGGGTGCTTGATCGGTTTACAAAAAATTGGCCCCTTGGGCCTCAAATGCTATTTTGGTTCCAACAAGTCCCCCATTAGAATCTATGAAAAAGTGGACCATAAGTTCAGGATTAGAGGGATACTATCATGTGGGGGATCAATCCCATTAGCATACGAAAAATTTATTCTTGACCACACAATGTGGTTACATGAATGAGTAATCCTATAGAAAATGACTATAAATAGGTTTAGGTGGCCCTATATACATTATATTGATGCATTTCGTGATATGATTAATTTCTCTCATGTTTGTAAATATACATTTTGTGTGAAAGCCTAATAATTTGACCACATATTTTGTGAAACTATTCTTTAGTGCATCAAATCCCTCTACCAAACCTACTTTTTTGTTTTCATTATATGAAAATTGTGGGGGCAAAACTTTTTATTTCACACACCATCCTTTCAATTTTAAAAATCCTAATAAATTACCAATCAATAAACCATTCATAGATTGAAGTCTTCTTGGCCCACTGACAAAGTAGAAATTTTTAGAAAACCCTATAACTCTTGAGCTAGGAAAGGAATTTTAGACAACTGAATGTAACTAAGAATGTTGAATAATGATTAGAGGACCTATCCAAAGAGAAACTATCTTCTTATAAAGAATTTTGGGTTGTTAGGTCTAGATAATATCAAAAAATATGTGATCTAGACAGTATGTTTTTGGTTCAAATGTATGGATGATCGCAATAGTTGGAACATCAATATTCATGGACACATTTCTAGGGATCATGAGGCAGTTTTTGTTTACATTATGAATCAATGAACTGGGATGCTCAAAGTGGAGGATCATTGGTTGGAAGAATTTCCCACCCACTACACTGACATCCTTCAAAGTAGCATGTGGGACAACAATTAGGGATGGCACAAGGATTGTGATTTTCTGTCTGAAAAAAATTTCATAACTGAATGGTCTTTGGAGTAGTAGGTATGATATTGATTAATGGATTATGTTAGTGATCTAGGCTATATCAGAATGTAATATAATGTTTTTTTTAATTTCATCTTATTCTGTCAATAGTATCTGGTGCTGAAGCTCTATAGCTGTTAGTCCCCAGATACCAACAATATTCTACTTTTCCATGGAGAGGTCATAATTATATTATTGGATATAAATTTTATTGGTGGAATTTCATTGTAAGGGTTTTACTATGATTATTTCATTCTATCATATAACATGTTGGATGAATGGCAGCAAACTCCACTAATAGAACCACACATTTTGGAGGAATAAAAAAAAGATGGTTCATTATCCTATATTTAAAAAATTCATCCCATTCACGATATGGTTTCATATGTTGCGAATGAATGACCCATCAATGATGATTACGGTATGGAAAACAATGTTACCGAGAACACTACAATGTATGTGACTAGTATTTTATTATTTGATCCTGGTGGAGAGGTAGTTCGGGCAGTGAAGGTAAAATAAAGTGGAGGGATGGGATCCACTATTCCGTTACACCATTATTCTATCCATACTTCATAGAATAAAATTATTTCTAGTTAGGGAGAAACAAATAAGAATGTACTCATGGATGCCAATGGTAGTGAAAATCTGGGTGGCATAAACCTGGTTGATCCTATGGGTACTCATGTTGTCAAGGCTTTATAGACTATTAGGCCATGGGGCATGTTGAGACATGATAAGAAGGATATATAGCGAATTATAATTCTTTCATGTCTTGATTACAGCACACTTTAGGAGTTATGAGTTCTTAGACGCCATCTATCCACTGAAATATGGCTTTCCCCCATATCTTCTCAACATTATTAGTGTTAGTCTGGTGATGTTTGATGAGAGAGAGGTCATGATTTCAATTAAAAACCATGAAAAAATATACCTACAACCATTCTCGACCCCATTTGGCTACATGGAAGAAAATATGTAGGTACATGGGTATAAAAGGTGTTCCTTAAGTGATTTCTAGGAGGAGTGATGGTGGCATGGATCAACAACCATGTCTACGGGTAGCAATATACACAATCCCAGTTTAGTAGGCCATTTTAGTGAATCCATCATGACAGAAATTGAGTCTACATGGGGGTACATGAGGAGGAAATTCCTTATACACTTTTTCATATTTGGTGTATACTAAAACATGAAGGCTCAAGTGAGTTCATTACATATTCATAGACCATTATTGTGGATAACATTTCAAAAAATTATACTAACAAATTAGATACAATCTATCCTACCACTATCATGAGGTAGCACATTAAAGTGGTCTATTCGACATGTATGGTGCTATAATAAAAGTGTGGTACGTGGTTATCTCTTCAACAGTTGTAAAAAAACTAGAAATATCATGATGGATCTATGGAGGGGATAGTGAAACGTGACGTCATAGCCCCTATGTATGGATTACAGAGATCCTAGAAGTGGTATTGGGTAATGGAGGGAGATTCCTAAATTGTATGAGTAGATCCATGGAATATCATGGGAGGAAACTATAATAACTTCTACAAAAAGTTGTTTATAGTACCTTTCCCTCAATCTGGACGACTTTGAGGATGTTGTTAATGTCCATGTTGATGGAGTAACTATGGATGAAGGTGATCCAGGATGGAGTTTCCACCCCAGTGCATAAAAGGTCTTAGGAGAAGATGGGATCGCTCATATTGCATTAATGGTGATCATTGGTGAGGTCCATGTGTACCCGATGTCTATAAACACCTTAAAATTCCATTGTGGGAACTTGAGGATTTTTCCACCCCAATAAAGATTATATTTGGTGGAAAACCAAGATGGGTGGAGTCACCACATGTTGACATATCAATTGAAGAGGAATCAGATGATGAGGATGCATAGGGTTCTGGAAAGGAAGAGTTTTTTTGATTGTCTAACAAGCTTGAAATATCATTGGAGTGTGTCCATATTGCATCCTATGAGGATGAATTTGTCACTCATCTCGAATTAATCCTATTATCATACCTTCTATAATTGATCTTTTTTCATTGTTGTTCCGGATCTCTGACTAAAAATATTATAATATAGAGTAACTCATCAATGGTAATTGTGACCCTACTATAAGGGGATGAAGGTGATGGAGAGAACACTACAAGGCCTGTGTATGAGGATGAAACATTTTTTGGGATTTCGGTAAGGTCGGAGTTTCAACCTCATATTCCCAGGTCCTTCTTGTCATATATGTGGGATGACGGCCTGTTATACCAATGGTCATTCTAACCACTATGAAAGTAGTATTCCAAGAAAAAATCAACATAATAATCCCTCTTCTCCATGATAAGGAAAATTTTTCATTCACATGGACTATTCAGACCTTTCGAAAAGATTTTCCATCACCTGGATTAATTGGTCTAATTTAGCTCCTACTCAACCTTTGTCGGGAGACCGGGTGTTATGTAAGAACCTGGATCTTCATTTCAAGTAAGGATCCTTATTTTGGGTTGTTTTTTAGGAAAATGGAAAAACGGGAAATTTTCTAGGTATGCACTGTGTACTCTTGAGTATAGGTTTTTCACCCGGTTGTAGTGTATATCCAAGTATTGGCCGAGTTCAGGGCCATGTGGTTTACCTAGATTACCACCTAAAGAGATAGCTAGTCGAGTCTAGTACAAAGTGTAAACATTAAATGAACATGTTGTGAACATTACCTTTTAATCGTTTAATTGGAGCGGTGAAAAGTCTAATCTACAGAAAGGCCTTCTTCTAAACAGGGTTCGTCTATGAGCGATCGAGAGCATTGATCAAAGTCTAATCCATCATTTCTCCACCAAAGCTCTGATTCGAATGCTGCTATGTATGTTGGATTCTTTCTGGTGAGTTCAATCTTTCCCAAGAGCCGTTCTTCCTGATTTCTATTCTACCATGATTTATCCATGGTTGAAATATTTATACCTTTTTGATGATCCATGCTGTTATATGCTGATTCAAGAGTCAATGTTCCAGAGTGTTCGCTATACCACATCAAGGTTGGGGGTTTGTTCCTTTCTTTTGTGGTATTTGAATTATATATGATTAAATTGCCAAATACCCTTATTTAGGGTATTCTGTGTTTTTGAATTTAATGTTTTTTATTTCCTTATATGTTTGTTTGATTGAGAAAGGGTTATTGATTATCCATAAGATTTATTACCTTGATTATGGATTTTCTTCCCATGTGGGATATGATTATGGACATTGGGTCTAGTAAACATGTTAGGCTGACTTGTTCCCATTCCTAGTGTTGTTATGATTTAGTTGTTATTTATATGATATAAATGTTTTTCACATTATAAAAGTATGACTGAGGGGAATAAACTATTAGATATTCCTGATGTATGGTCTTTTAATTATAAATTGATGTTCTATTTTACTAGAGGTATTGACTGTGAGAGATACTATAGGTTCATTGACCAGAGCGGATAGACTGTGAGGGCTACCTAATGGGTCATTATAAAATTACTGTTGGACCATAGGGAATTGACTGTGAGAGATTATAGGGGGTCACAAAAATTTATTATTGCTATGAAGACAAGGGGTATTGGTCGTGAGATCTACCAAGGTAGTAGTTGTATTTGATTAGTGCTATATGTGTAACCAAAGGGGATTATACTGTGAGAACTTTCCCATAAGATTGATTGTGAATAATCGAATGATGGGGATGAGTCTGTCAAGCCAAAGTACATTCTTGGACTCGGTCTTACTACTTTTTTTAGATGGCCTTTTGAGACGTCTGTTTATTCTATTAAACAAGGGGATATAGAGCATAGTCTAGATCCCAATATTCATTATTCAATTGTTTGAATAATTAATAAATGAAAATGAATAAAATTGGAATCTGTAAGACTTTTTACATTTGACTAATTCCTAGTTTCCTGCTTCATTTTTTATATTGCTGGATATATATATTAACTAACAGATTGGCACAGATATTTTTGTGGTTTCCTACTGATATTTGTCTTTAACCCTTTTTGGGCCATGATTTTGGACCCAAACTGATTATATGGATGTAGGTATAGATAAGGGAATGCACACTTCTTTATCAGGTACATGACTGTTGTAGGAGATGTAAAGCATGGGAGCAAGTTGAGGATTGTGATTCTGTTGGAGTTTACGGATTTTCTGTACTTTGGTTGTAGTATTTTTTTTCCAGCACTGGGACTTGTTTTTTATTATTTCCTAGACACGTGTAAAATGCATCGTTTATATATATGATCCTGTTTTTTATTTAGTATCGTTATTCTGATGTTTACATTTTTTATGGTATTACTACTTCCGATATTGTTTACTATTTTTTTCCAATGTTTCACACTACCAATGAAGGAATCATTTATCCCATTATCACACCCAATTCCCTCCCTTCTAGTCAACAACCTCTAGAATATGGGGAAATGTGCTTGAGTTCATGTGACCAACCGGGTAGAGGGCACCTTTGGGTGGCACCCGGATCTGTGACGTTACAAAGTGGAATCATAGGAGGTTTTTATGCATTTAATTTTTATTTGGAGCCTATAGACAAAGAACAGAAATAATAAGTTTTTAGCAATATGCTTTTCCCATGAGTAGCTAACATGTGTATAGGGAAAATCCAATTTTCCTACAATATTGCAATTTTTCTAGTTTTACTGGATCTGGGAAAGAGTAACACTATTTATTGTGATGCATCAGGTATCAGTCTAGGATCATTTCTTATTCAGGGTGAAAGAGTCCTTGCATACAGGTCTCAGTAGTTGAGGCCACTTGATAAGAATTAAACAATGCACGATCTTGAGTTAGTTGCAGTTGTTCATGCTTTACAATGTTGGAGACATTATCTTTTGGGGATCATAATGTGGTTTTAACTAACCAAAAAAATCATGTATATCTTTACTGAGAATAAACTAAATTTGAGATAGTTTAAGTGGGTTGAGTAACATTTGTATTTTTACTTTGAGATTACCTACATGCTTAGGAAAGTCAAAATAGTGGCTGATGCGTTGAGAAGGAGGACTCAGATATAGGCAGTTCAAGAGGCCAGCAATGAGTGGATGCTTCTGGCTCTATTCTCTGAGATGCATTTGGAGTTTTACAACAGACATGGGAAGATGTTTATTTATTCTATAGTTGTTACCTCTACTATTCTGGATCGAGTGCGAATGAGGCATCTATCAGATCCCTGAAGGCTTAGTTCTATGAAAGTGTGTGTTAGGGGTGAAACCTACTCTCGGTTGGATTGTAGGTGGGGATGAGGTATTTCATTTTTAAGGGCATGTATGGGTGTCGGCAGGCACATGTGAGGAGTTTTTGTGAGATTTTCATTCCTCAGTATGGGCAGTTAATCTTTGTGCCACCATGATGTATCGAGATCTACACTGTCAGTATTGGTGGCCCCGTATAAATATTGATATAGATAGGTTTTTTTACGATGTTCCACGTATCAGTAGGTGATGGTAGAGCATCAGTGACTATCATGAATTTTACAGTATTTACCAATTCCCAAGTTTAAGTGGAATGATTTTGCAATGTATTTAGTAATGGGATTACTAAGGTTTCATTGAGAGAATGGTGCAGTTTGGGTTGTTATTGAAAAAATCACAAAGGTTTCACATTTCATTCCGATTAATGAAAACCTTCAGTCTTAATGAGCATGTAAGGTTGTACATCTGAGAGATTTTATGCTTTCATGGCATTATGCAATATATTGTTTTTGATAGGGAAAACCCTTTTAATTAGCATGTCTAGAAGATAATACAATGTTCCATGGGTATACAACTACTTCTGAGATCAACATACCATCCCCAGACAGAAAGCTAGTCATAGATCATGATTCAGGTTGTGGAGGACATGCTAAGAGCATGAATTATAGATTTTGGGGGCTCTTTGGAGATACACATACCCTTAGTGGATTTATCCTACAATAAAATTTTTCAAAAGATGATTCAGATGGTACCTTATGAGGATTTGTATGGTAGGCCATACTGATCACCCCTATGTTGGTTGGAGATTGGAGAGGCAACTATGCTAGGACATCTTCTTTTCAAAGAGACCACAAATCAAGTGGAGTTGATTCAAAAGAGGGTTGCTACTAAACAGTCTTTCTAGAAATCTTATTTTGATCGACAGAGATGACCTCTAGAGTTCAAGGTTGGAGATCATGTTTTTTTACATGTCACGCTGAGGTTGGGACATAGGAGGATTATAAGACAGTGTAAGCATTCACTAAGATACATCAGGTCGTTTGAGGTTTTGGAAAGAGTTTGTCCAGTTTCGCATCAGTTTCTGTTACCTTAGAGGGACCAGGCAATGCATGACCTCTTCCATGTTTCTTAGATATGGTGTTACTTTTCATACCCATATCACATTATTCATCCCGATGAGGTTGAGTTAGAGGTGGATGAATCCTTTGATGACAACCATATTTGGATTGTGGATTGCAGCGTGGATGTTCTCTATGGTCGGTATGTTCCTTTGGTATGGGAGTTGCGACAGCACGGGTGAGTATAGGATGAGACCTGGGAGAGGGAGGCTGACATACAGTCATAGTGGCCTAATTTTTTTGATGTTTTTCTTCTCTACCTTTGTAAGGTTAATTTATGGATTAATTGCTTTAAAAGAGGATGTTTTTGAGAAATTAGATAATCCTTTCATGAATGGATCTTTATATAGCGTTTTTTTTTATGAAAAAAGGAATAAAGGGGAACTTTTCTAAGTACACATCATTAAATCTTGAATACATGCCTTGTACCAAGTTGTTGCATATGGTCATGTACTTTCCATGTAACGACCGAGTACATCATCGTGCGGGTGACCTGGCTGACCATCTAAAATGGGAACAAGTTGAGTCTAGTACACGATGTGTACATTAAATTAAAACACTATTTATTTTTCTTTATAATCATTTAATTATAGTGAGGTCATGTCTAATATACATAAAGGTATTCTTCTAACCTTAATTCTTCCAGGAGAGATCGAGAGTGATGATCAAATTTTGTGCCACCATTTCTCCATCCATGGTCTTATTTGAACATCGCCAGGTGAGTTGGATTCCCACTAGTGAGTTCTCTCTTCCTCTGGAGCCTCTCTTCTTGATTCTCCTCTTTCTTAAGTTATCCAGTTTTGAATGATTTTGAGCTTTTTATAGATCTATGTTGTTCTAGGATGATTCAAGGGCAAATGTTCAAGATTGTTCACCGTACCACATCAAGGTAGGTGGTTTGGTATTTTCTTTGGTTGTTTCTGTATTACATATGCTTAAACTTAGTTAGGGTATTTCTAATTTTTTATTTCTTCCATATTTAATGACTGTTATGGTTTGTTTGTTTGAGAAAGTGTTACTGATAATGCATAAGATTTATTAACTTGATTATGGATGTGTTTCCCATGTTTTATTTGATTATGGATATTGTGTTTAGAAAGTAAGTTTGGATACTTTTTTTCATGGCTAGTGTTTCTAGTATGAGGTTGTTGTTTATATGTGGTGCATGTGTTTGGCATTATAAAAGTATGGTGAAGGGGAATTTACTGTGAGAGCTTCTGGAGGTAGGGTATTTTAATAATGATTTTTTTTTTATGTTTTACCAAAGGTATGTGAGAGCTTCCACAGGGTCATTGACCAGAGCAATTAGATCTTGAGAGCTACCCCGTGGGTCGTTATTAAATTAATTTCGGACTATTGGGAATTGAATGTGAGAGCTGGTAAGCGTCAATATAATCTATTATTGCTATACAGACCAAGCGGTATTGACCATGAGACCTACCCAGGTGGTCATTGTATTTTATTAGTGCTATATGTGAAACGAAAGGGGATAAGACTTTGAGAACCTTCCTAGTGGGTTGCTTCTGAATAATCAAATGATTGTGACAGGTCTACCAATCCAAAGCACATTCTTGGACTCGGTCTTAATGGTTTTTTATATGGTCTTTTGGGAAATATATTATTTATATTATACAAGGGGATAAAGATATTATTTTAGATCCCTGGATTCCTTATTCAATGGTGTGCATAATTAATATGTGTAAATGATTGTAATTGGAAACTACAGGACAATTTACATTTGAGTACTTCTTAGTTTATTTCTTCACATTGAATATTTCCTAAAATATATATTCACTGGCAGATAGGCATGGATTATTTGGTGGTTTCCTACTACGATTCATCTCACACCATGATTGGGTCATTCTTTTGGATGCAAACATGTTATAAGGTTGCATGTATATATAAGGGAAATCACCCTTATTCATTAGGTACATGACTGTTGTTGGAGATGAAGAGAATTGGACAATGTTGCTGGAGTTTACTACTTTTAAGTACATTGGTTTTAGAATTCTATTTCTAGCATTGTGACTTATTTAGATTCTTTCCAAGACACATGTGACATGCATCATTTATATATGTTCTCCAGTTGTTTATTTAGTATTAATCTTCCACTATTTACTTTGTTGTATGGTATTACTGCTTCCGATAATGTTTACTATTTTATTCATTATGTTACTCCTCCAATGAGGGAGTAGATTCCCTACTATCTCACCCAAGGACCTTCTTTCTAGTTGGTAGTCTCTGGAGTTTGAGTGAATGCGCATGAGGCCATGTGACCATCAAATTACGGGGCACCTTTTGGTGGCACTCGGATCCTAGACATTACATGTTAGCAGTTGAGGTACAGACTCAAGTCGAGAGATCTAATATGGTGTAAATAGCTTTATATGATGAAGAACTAAATCCACTGATTCGTAGCCTCTATAAGTCCTTTTTCCTCACAGGATCCATACTGATCATTTGTTGATGAAATTTATAGATGTTATCTTATTGTGGTATTGGAATGATTAAATGAAAAAAGAGAACCTAAAATCGGAGCATCCAAGGTACCTATCTAAAGGTGTTCTAGGAACATTAATACATATTCATTGAAGATGAATTAACATTTTTATGGGGGAATAGTCAGTTATGGTCTTGGCTGACACTACTGATGGGGTAGAGCTCAAGGCTAATAGAGATGGTGCATCATTGTAAGTGTCAAGGGAGGATGATCATCCTCATAATCTAGAGCCCAAAATGAAATATATTATCCTATAATAGGACCCTGATATTATTAAACTTACGAACTTCTTAGAGTACGAGGCTACACCCCATTTTTATTAAGAAAGCTCTAGGTCTGAAGTTTCCAAAGAGAATTTCATAGTCTAGTGCAGGTCATAGATGAGCATAAAATGATTTATCCCCCCGACATGGGAACCATATCTGGTGAACCATATAGGGTCCCTCTTCCATTGTTTATGAAACATGGGCACTAAATGGGTGTATGCTTACGATCTTCATGAAATTTTTAGAGTGGGTTTGTGAGAAAAGTAAACATCTAGGAGTTTCCTAGCATCAGTAGAAGCTTGATAGTACTCAAAAAATAATATTTCATCATCAAAATGAGGGTTCTGCTGGAGTAGGTAGAGAATAAAACGGTGTCGGAAATTTCTCAGATGGCCGAGATCTATGATATGTTTGACTAGTTGTAGGTCTAGATAGATGATCTTTATCCAATAGCTAATGAAGATTAATCATATCTCTAGAGGTAACAAAAGGTTCTGGATGAAAAATTACAGAGGATGGTATAGCTAAACCGCTCAATCCCTAGGGTAGATCCACATGGGATATTTTTTAAAGATATAACAGATGCTCCAATATGTGGATGAACAATTACAAATGTCATATTTTTATTCATTAAACCTTCTACATGAATGGACCAATATTTTGACTTTATAATCACACTTATAACACATTTATAGGAAAACGAATGAATCATATGTAATATCATGTCAGTAATGATTAGTTTGTGAAAACATATATGACTATATGATTTAAAATTTATATGATATTGTAAAAAAGTCATCAAAAAGTATATGGTGTGATTTTCTTTTCTGACCACCTAATGTGTTTGGAATGAAATATGTTATGGTTAGAGAACGGGTCTCTTGTAACATATGATTTTATTTTTCAATTTTCCCTAGTGTGTGAATGGGTTAATGCCAGGGGTGTTGAATTGTACACCAATGGAATGGAAATTGGAAGTGTGAATCATTATATCCAAAATATGTAATGTAGGTCAAATGGAATTATGGTAGAGGATAACTACTAACCATGTTCAAAACATAGCATACATGATCATTCAACCAAGGATGGAGGGTAAATTGATGGTTGTCCACTGACCATATTTTAATAACATGGCCTATCGCAAAATGTCAAAAACTTTCTTCCATTATGTTTACCCAGGACAGTAGATGAGGGTTAGCTAGAAATGATTCCATTATGGGTCCCTTTTGATGTGGAGGAGGATGAGGATCCATATGAGGGTCATAAAAAGCATGGAATTGATCTGATGGAATGTTCAAATAGATTCCAACAATATTGGAATTATGAAATCAAAACATTGAGAACATTGAAAACGTACAGTAGTCGAAAAAAGTCATGTTTTCCTTCGATGTGGGAATCATATTATATTCCAAGTGGTGGTCAGATGAACGCTGTGGTAGATGACCAATATGAGAGGAGAGGGAATAAAATTCCATATAGTTTTAGGTCATTTAGTGAGGATGGTAAACAAACATTATTATGTCATTGGGTGAGCAAATATATAATAGTTTGTTCTCATGTGGCTGGGACCTAGAATGGGTGAGGCTTATGCACCGAGTGACACACAATTAATTCCACTTTTAATGGTTATAAGAAATATGTTATTCATTTAATGAGGTAGTTTAAATATTTAGGGTCATAAAAAAGAGACTAAGTTGATTGATATGAATGATATGCTGCCTAGCGATGAGTGATGATGGTGAAGGTGTATGGTGATGTGAGACTCACACATAGAAATAGAATCTAGGGAGGGTTTCATATTGTTTAAGGTTGTGGTGCATAGACCACAACATTCTATTTAAGATAATAAAGCGTAGAAATATCATAAAAATATTATGTTCACGTTTTATGGACCATACTATTAGTAAAAGTTTATTGAGTTTGGACCATGGATTTTAGTTTACATTCATAATCATGGGACCTATAAACACACAATATAGATAGGTGAAGCATGAAGAGTATAAAACCAAATTTGAATGCGGTAAAAAGAGACCTATTAACACATACCACATTCTTAAAGAATAATATAAATAGTTTAGAGTCTTAATATTTGGAATTGGATTCTTCTCCTGGTTTATGGTCATAAATTTTACCATTGGTCACCCTAAAGAGATTGTATGGCATGAAATTGTATTCACTCAATGTGGTTCAGGTGCCGAGAAGGACCACATGCCTTTTGAAATGTAAGGATAATGTTGCAAATAGTTAAAGTTCATATTGATTTGACCATGAAAAATATAGTTATGAGTAGATTGTTGGGATAATACCCTGATAATATATTCATACATTACTACATATCTAATGAGCATGGGAATCAAGAAATACATTGTTCTAAGACACAATGTGGTAGATGATAAACACTAGAAGGTTTTACCCTCTCAAATGATGGTATTGACTATTTTCTTAATTTGATATGAGGTATATAGAATTATTATGGGGTAAAGATATAGTTTAAAGTCATTTTATGATAATTTCATTGTTTTTTCATTTGGAAGATGTCATATTGGGCATCCTTGTTTGGCATAGGGTAAAATAATATACTAATAAGAGGCACCCCTGACTCTTCTAAGGTATGAACATTGTTTTAAATTATAAATATAGGATGTTCCTTCCTCATGTAATGTTATAAATGAATCTCATCACAGGGATGGATCAATGTAATCAAATGGGTATTATACCTCTAATAAGTCTCCGGAGACATTTTAGGTTGATTTCACTACAAATAGCGGATTGTTTCATTATGAATCTGAGAGATAGAAAGTAAAGATGTCACTACATATTACATAAGTGATGTAACCAAGCCACACATAGTTCATGAGATGGATGAACATAGTTTATGGTCATTCGGTCTGGATTATGAAATGATGGGGGATTCAAGGATATTTATGTTTTGAAATAGTTCAAACATGATGTGAATGATCTAGGGAGACCTCATTCCACATGAAGTGATCCAAAAGCTGATTGAAAATAGTTTAAGGTAATATAAACTAGATCATGGAAAATAGTTTATTGTCAATTATCATAGACTAGGGAAAATCAATATAGTTTTATGATGTGTGAACTGAAATAGAGGATGTTTCAAGGGATAAGAAGATAATAATTTATGGTCATAATATTTGGAACATAAGGAGTTCCAGTGAGATAATAGGGTTGCAATATTTTTTATGGAACTGAGTTTGAGAATTATAGGAATACCTATGTATCCCATGAGGATGGTAATCAATACATATGTATTTCTTGAACACAGTGTGGTAGAAGGATGACATGGGTGGGCTAAATCCTCTCTAGCTAGGTAATTTGATGCATCTCGTAGTTATCATGGGGGATCTCATGTTTGGTTCAAGTGGTATGATTTTTTTAAAATCTCATACATATCGTATGAATCACCCAAATCAGAAATTGTTTAAAAATAATTTATTATTAATTGGTTTCCAAATTGTTTTGGGGTAGAATCACAGTTTTAATATATCATTTTGAGGATTTTGGGATATGAATTTAAAATTCAATTAACATGGACTATATGGGATTTAAATAGTTTACTATCATAATTCATGGACCTGTTGCAAATAGTTTTAGGTCATATTGCTTAGACCATGGGTATTTTTTAATCTTGAACACATCTGAACACCCCTTAATATAACTCATATTCCCACATGAGTTATACTCGGTGTGAGAAATAATTAGTGGTAAGAGGATTTACTTGAAACATGGGAGTGAAAAAAAGTTAAAGGACATGTTAGGTTGGGAATGTACCAAAAATATTGACCTTGTTACTCAATTATCATATATGAATGAAGGGGTAACACAAAGGTTGTTTGAAATGCACTGAAATATTAGGATGTGAAAAGGTGGTAAATCATGTTTTTCATGATATGGATCACAAAATTGGAGACCAAAAAGCATTGAAAACTTTTGAATATGTTTGAATCATAGGTTACACAACCACATCAATCATGGATGGGGTGAAAAAAAAACAAAATCAATTGTTGACTATGTTTAAAACATGAGAATCATAATTTTTCATAGGAGATCCAATAAGGAATTTTCATGTGATGGGAGGTGATCCATTTGGGGCTGGCACTATCACTATTAGGGTGCCACTTTTGATTTTAATGAAGGTAAATATCCAAATAGAGTAGGACTCGATATGTGTTGGGGAATTAAGGGAATGGTTGGTGGAACTTAACACCCTTGGCTTCACGTTACATCACATTTTTTCATGTTAGTGGGGTGTACCAAAAATTTTGATTCAATATTGTCCTCAATGATATGTTTCCTAAAAAATAGGTTCGATAAGGACCCTGTTGGACCTAGGGTAAAAAAATTGGTGATGTAAGTAGTTTGAGGCCATATTGCACGGACTAGAGGTGAGAACTAGATGAGTATGGGTTGTGTGGTGGATTAAAAAGGTGACATTAATGGATGGGAAATGAGGTCCAACATCATAGAACACATTATTAGGGAGGATATAAAATATTTTAAATTCACAATTCTAAGACTTTTTCTACTTGTTTCTGGTCGTATAGATTATACATGTGATGATCATAGCTTATGGTCATAATGTTCAGACCATGGGGTGAGTATTCCAACTAAAATAGCTATGTGTTGTGTGGCATGATTAACCATACATGAATGATCACCCTGGAGGCCCACGCCATACCAAATTCTAAAGGGAATAATTTCACACTATTAAATGTTATGATGCTTGTAATTATACTCTTAGTTTAATGTCGCAGATTTTGGACCATGGAGAGGGGATCCTCAAACAAATATATACATCCAGATGAAATGAAACAACATACTTTAATAAGGGATAATAAGTACCATAACCACATTACATATTCCTATTAGGATTGGAATATGGTTTAATGTCATGATGCACAGACATGGGATCATAGATTAAAGTCAAAGAGTACGGACTAGGTACACATTTTTATGTCATGTGTCTGAGAGTAGCAATATCCTCATGAAATTTAATTAATTATAAACTTATCATTTATGTGAGGTGTTGTATGCTCATCATCCATAGAGATCAAGTAGTATTATCCATTGGAATACACCCTATTAATGATGTAATTTAATTACCATTTGGACTCCAAATTTGGAATATTATTTCCAGGTATCATTGGTGTTCTAATAATCAACCCTGTTGTTGAAACTAACTTTTAAAAAAAAAAGAGAAAAAAGGTTATGAAAATAACATTAGAGATCTTATAGTATCAATTATATTTGAGAAGAAGCAAATAAATTTGTCTAAAAAAACCTACATAGAACACTTATGTTAAAGAAGACCATAACATGTCCTTATAGTACATCCAAAAGGTATAACCCCCTACACAAAATACTTATGGCAAATACCTACACAAAGTACCTATACTAAATACCTATGATGAGGGACTACACTGAGGACCTACGTGGCAAGATAATTTTTCACACCCCTGTTTGGAAAAGCTAATATGTGGTCCTACACTCAATACCTGCACTGGCAACTCCTTCGACCATGTCCTATATTTTTATATAAATAATATACTTGACCTCTCCATTTCAACAACTAAAAAACCAATGAATGTCTCACTATGAAGAACATTTTCATAGGTCCCCTAAATATTCTTAGATTTCTCTATAAAATATGATATACGAGTGATTTAAATGGGATAAGAAAGATCAAAGTACATTCAGATTTTATGATGAAAAATATATAATTTTGGACACATAAGAATCCACATATGTGAAGCCCCTTCCTTATGGAATGACATGTACATGACTCTTCCAAAGACACCTGTTATGACCTAGGGTTCCTAAGTTAAAACCACACCAATGTTTTGTTACCACAGTGGTCTATTGCCTATGGAATATCAATATTTCATAGGCTTATTCTCCTTGTGTTAAGCAAATTTTAGTACCTCTATGTACCTGTGTGGAATACTTACGGGGACACATATGCTTAGGACCTATGTGATCCATCTTTTATTCCCTATTTTACGCAACTCATGGAAGGGATTCTACTTCCCAGCCTCTTTTTTCTGAAAGGGACCAAGTTGAAACTTCAACCAGGACCTCCTGACTTATAAAACTATTGGGATTGGATCATCTGTGTGTCTCCCATATGGGTTTGTATATCTATGGTTAGCGGTTTCCCACATTTTTATTATAAGGGGTTCTGGATTCTTGGAATTTCATTATGTTTTTATATCTATGGTAATGTAGTCCCCTAACTTAGGGATAGTGTTGGGAATTACCTATTCTGAAGGAATATGGTTTTGACTGTGTCTATACCTTGTCGTCTCTAAGATATGGAGCCTCTCATTCCGAATATCGATGGTGAAGACCACCCTTTTATATCCCTTCCATAGGTAGTTAGATACTTCTATTGATACAAAACAGATTGTAGGGAATCCATATTAGTGTAATCCTTTTGCCTTTAACATAGGAAGCTTAAATATCGCTCCTCTCTAAACCCTTCACCTTCATCACTTTCTTTACATGGAACCTTATCCAATGTAGGATAGAGGGATGTTCTTTAGCTTATGAATCTTCCATTGTAGCCCCTTCCTGTTCTATAATCAAAGGAAATTTTTTTTTGGTTTGTTGAATCTTTCACATCCTCTTGTTTGTCACACAATGCACGAATCGCAATGTCTTAGAGTTTTGAAACTATAACAACACCCATACAATTAGCTTGAATGATTAAATGATGAGAACTCTGATTCCCTCTTTAACTTGGATACATAGGAAGACTTCTTAGGTCATGATCTGAAGAGAAATCCAATTTTGGATTAAACCAATTAATAATTAACTTAATCTAGGTATCCTCCTAAGTATTAAACCCCGAAATAATCCCCCTAAACATATATTAGTTACTATATCTCTCGTGGTACATGTTATAAGGTAATCTTCTATCGGAGTAATCCCAAACATAATCTTCCCAAAATTTCATTCATACTAATGATAATTATTGAACTACGTGAGATTTTAATACCATCCAAATTGGATATTTAGGAAGCCTCCCAAAGGTTCAAACCCAACATCATAAACTGACCCTATTCTTTTGATCCATATCCCTAGTATGGTGTAATTCAACTTGGAAGATGATATTCCTTTTAGGTTCCTCGGGCTACTTAGGAATATGTCCCACACTAAGCATTAAGAAGGCACTTTCCTCAAAGATTTTCTTGCCAAATGAGGTTAATCTATATATATGGTTCCTTATCACATGAGCTCAAAAGGTATGATGTGACCAATTAAGTGTTACCAAACTAGATGTGTTCTAATTTCTTTCCAAAGGATAAGTTGGCCGCCTATCTATGGGTTCGATCCCAGCATCAGAGCTACTTTTTTATCCTTGGATGATTATAAAATCCTGAGTAAACCTTCAACTCCCAAGATGATGATAAATTCCATAGTGAGATTTGTCTACCTGGATAACCATAAACAGTAGAGTTCCCCACTTAGTGGATTAAGAACTAATATTTTCATAATTATGACTGAATAATCTCTATGTAGTATATAAGAGGATATCATTGATGGAGAACCACGGATTTATACAGATGTCTCTATTGATAAGGAATGAAAAATATATATGGATC
Organism: Viscum album; assembly: GCA_963277665.1. Taxonomy (NCBI): domain Eukaryota; kingdom Viridiplantae; phylum Streptophyta; class Magnoliopsida; order Santalales; family Viscaceae; genus Viscum; species Viscum album. The sequence continues at coordinate 1,180,379,851 of OY728139.1, forward strand.
ATTCTAAATTCCAAGCATAATAATAATTAATTGAGAATATTAAAATAAATCACTCTATACAAGGTAATTAATGAAGGATTAATGAATATATCATAAAACTATTAGAGAGTCCCGAAGTAAGAAATAATTCCCCATAAAAGGGTGTGATGAGGCCAAATTACCATCCTCTCGACCAACGTGGGTTCTTAAGTATTATAGGCTAACAAACCAAACAAATTTCTAGATTTGTAAAGTAGTTCTATTTGGATACTAAACCGTTGGTTGTTTCTATTTACATAAACTAATTCATTGGAAACCATTTAGAAATAGTGATTCCCAACCAAAACATAAATTCTAAGGGAAATAAAAAAATATTGAACTTGATGTGAATCCATAACCAATATGATTGTGTTACCCATTTTTATAGCCCATATCAATTTATAAGTGGGGGGTAGTTAATGAAATAAATTAAGAATTTGTTTAATCAAATAATATTCTAGAGTTTAATGTTTATGTTTTTTATACAAGCATGTAATATTTCCGAAAAACATTTGACAATCTAAATGGATTCCTTCAAGTTTACACCATTGAACACCTTGAATACTACTCATGATGGATCATCATCTGCTCGTAGGATTCTATCACCAACTCTGATGGGTATATAATGCACTTTTTTGAGAGTACTAAAAACACGAAACCATTCCAATGATGGAGGCTTCCCAAAAATCCCTCCAGATCAGAAACAATCATTGATCATCCTCTCAAAGATGACCAGTGATAGAGAAAAAGATGGTGTTAACCACCATATTCAACTGCTTCAAGAGACTATCCCTAGAACACAATCACCAATAACTCCCTTATTCTAGTGAGGTCAACCAAGAGGCCACTTATGGGCTCGTCCCGAAGACACAAGGGGTCCTTCCAATAATCGTTTCTGCTAGCACCGCAAGGCAGTACATCCTAAAATCATGAGGGTGTTGTCTTCTGCTAACTGAACCAGATCCCTCAAACCCAAGAATGAAAGATGTCCCTCTGAGGAAAACAACCGAATAATAGAGAGAAGGATTCTACCTTTTTCCCCATTAGAGAATGCCACCAACTGATTTTGGTTGAAAATAGTGAGCAGGAACACACACTTCTACACCCTAATTCCATTGGCTAATAGACTCATCTGTTGTCACCCAACCAACCCCACCATTCAAATCTAGTTGAGTATCATGAGAAAAAACTTACACTTTATTAGTTTCATGAATCCGACCTTCATAATTCACTAGAATAATTAAAATAAACCTGCCAACCAAATTTGGTGGAAACCCACAAGAAGGACCATACACATATCTGTACTCATCACGTATGCCAACAGTCTTATTTGGAATCACTTAGATAAGTCAACAGGAATACTCTGATGATGATTAAAGGGTATACTCAACTCACTACCCAAACATACAAGTACTTGAAATATCTACTTCTTGGAAAGGGTGGACAAGCGAAGGTACGTAAAAATAATACAGATATATAATGGATGTATATTCTTGTTCTAGTCACTGAAGTCACCAAGAACATCCTAGAAATGGTGAATGCAATACGAAAATTCCATCCCAAGTTATAAAAACGTTCCAAAATATCGAAAAGGTCGGAACAATAGTTCATGAGGGACATAATCATAATTCTATCCCCAAAACCGGGTGGCTCGTCAACATGTCACTCGGAGCAGATACATAATTATTTTCAAGTCCCGTACAGTCATGGGGGAATACTGCCCCATATCATATGGAAAATCAGATCGGGCACATACACCCATTCCAACTAGAGATAATTGGTCTATTCGAATGGCCACTCTAAGGAAGGAACATACACCTTCCTATGATAGCCACTTTTCTGAGAATGTGGCCCCAACTACTTCTAAGAAGAAACCCAAAAATAATTCTCATCAAACATAGTTAGAAACTAAAGATCCGGTTTATTATTTGGCTCTACTAAATAATAGGTTTCATGAAGCACTCAGACATTTATCTGTTATATCTCATGATCCTAACCTCCCATTACCTAATTTTTGGATCAATATTACTAAATCATATTGTCCCCCTCATAAAATTACTCATAAAGGATTTCTTTATGAGAATTCATTCAATCTCAAGATCCTTTATCTTGATGAGTGACATGGTAACCCTCCATGTGACCTAGATACCAATGAGAAATAGATAATACACCATGTTGCCTCTCTCCATGATGTCATTCACTGTGAAAGTTTTCTCCGTTGTAGATTTTTGGATTATAATGAGAATTCTCAAATTGATAATGTAGTCATGAGAATTCCCTCTTATCTTGTAGCACATGAAAATATAAGGACAGACATGTCTGATACCTTTTAACTAGTGAGTGAGTTAATTTCTCAAATAGAAGACAACCCTAGGTGATTGCCATTATCTGAACCACCCTTGGGCCATTTATTTTCCAATGAAACAAAGGATCCCTCTAAAATCATGTTGATTCTGAAAAAGTAGTTAGAAAAAATCATCATTAGTCTGATAAAGTAGAGAAAACACTTTCAAAATACGAAGAGGATATGTTGAACATGAGGAAAAAACTGGCTAAGGGTGAAATACAAGGCATGTTTTGGCCCTTGGAAACCTCTCAGTACAACCTTCCAAATATGTTGTTAGAAGATTTTATTCATGATATCTGCCTCAACATATGAAATACTCTTCATTATCTAAAAGTAAAAGTGTGTCCATATTATTAATTTCACTTTCATGTCATGTTGATTGAAGGGTTCCACCACCAAATTGACTAGGAATCCTTATAGGTTTACAGACATCCAAAAATTAATAAAAAACAATGATCTATTCAATGTATATGAATTGATGCATTAATTTGGTTGTAATGATTAATCGCAGATATCCCATAAGGGGTTCATGTCATAAGATTATGTTCACATGGAACATATCATTTCACTGCCTTCTAAATCCAGTAACGACTTCCAAAAGTGGTCTCATGAAATTTTATTTCCCCGAGATGGATAAAACAAAAAAAATTTGTTCATGGCTGAATAAATTCTCAACAATAATAGTATATGACCAGATTCCACCAAATTCAGGCCCAAATAGAGAAATATATTGATATAAATTTTCATCAAGCATCTATGAACATTGAGCAGACCTTCCTATTAGAGGATATCAACCACCAAATTATGAAAATGTCTGAAATGACTTAATGGACTTCTAAACTAGGAAATTTATGTTAGTTACGGATAATGAATTGATAACGTTCAGAGAAGAATTTATAGAATCATAACAGAAAATGTGATAATATCAGCCATAAATGTTTTGGAGACACCTCATCCCATAAAGCTGGGGGATTTTTTAACCAAACTATCAGATTCATAAAATAGAGTCTGAAGGGTTGATAATGAAGAACATGAACACCCCCATCCCACAGTGCTTGGTGATTTTTCACATTCACAGTCTCCTCTTTATTTGATGTTGGTTTTCTCTAAATTAGGTATGAAGTTTAAAAATGAATTCCCAATTAAACTGTCAATGGATTCCCTTTATTATAATATCCACCAAATAGTTCCTAGGGAACAAAAAAATAGGACAACAATGTCTCACAGAGGGAATAGAAGAAGGAAATCTCACAAATACATGGACATAATTCCATCAATGAATTATGAATCAATGGATTTCATCAATTATATCTTTAAATGTCCCCTAAAAATGAATCCAGATCAAGGCAGTCATAGGATGAAGTTCTTATTCATAATTTAGTCCACACCAAATCAAATAAAGGAGGTGTGGGTACCCAAAATTAGAGGCATACCCAAAATTTAGGTATCTAGGGAATATTTAACATCCACCACATTAAAAAGAACCTAATAAGTGAATAGGTAAATTTGATACCATGTCTCACCATTTCACCAAATAATGTCTATCAATTTCACTAAAGGAAGAAAGAGGAGGAGATGAATGATTTAAGAAGACTCAATGCATAGTAACTTCAAAGCATCATTACTACCAAACATGTTCCACAATAATGTCCACAATTTTCACATATAGTAGGTGAACCTCATAAAATATAGTTTTTTCTAACAACTAAAGTAGATAATTAATTGCATATATTAAAATTAAAACTATATCAGGGTCCGGAACATCCATACATGCCTATCCCCATTGGTTAAAAATACCAGCAACACCAGGAATGGTGGTCCTTCTTCTCCTCACACTTATTTCATCCCCATCCACCGCACCTATTCTGGTCCTAGATTATCCAAATGATTTTATAATTCTTATGACCACCATTGTGTCCCTGAATACTTCATTGGAAGAAATGGAAGGATGAAGTGCACCAATAAATCAATAAAAGAAGGTTTATCTCAAATGTGTGGATCTGACCCATACTCCACAAAAAATTTGGAATAAAATATTTTCAATCATCAATGTATCAAGACATCTGGAGTAGAATTAAAAAAAATCTCTCTGTGATCTCATGATGGGGACCCCCAAGCAACAGGAAGTAGGGAAACTCATATTCTTTGTGCAATCATTGTAGGGGCCAACCTTTGATTGGTATAAATGTTTGCAGTTCCAGTCAATCACTGGATGGAAAGATATCCATTAGAAGATCTTTTTCTACATAAACTAAACATTGTATAACATACTAGTTTTCGATTTCAAAAACTAAAAAACGGTGTAATTAAAGAGTTTCATATTTCATTACTCAGTGGAAAGGATTAATATACTCATTGAATATTCCAATCCCCCAAGAATATTCGATTCCCATTTGTGTAGAAAAAATTGATGATGGGTTTTTTACACCATTAATCATTGGAAAATACATATGATAGTTTTAGTATTAGTCATAGATTCGTAAAAAAGTGGAAGATTCCATAATAGAGACTATAGAAAAATACCGATTAATCACATCACCTCCGAAAAGAATAGATTGAATACAAGATGCGTTTACAATAACACTTAAGTAAGACCCTAAAACCTTTCTTAAATAAAATACCTCATCATATCATAGGGCTCCACCTCCCGATCAGCAACAGTAACCATCTCTTTGTCATGATGATAAAAAATAGAAATGTAGGATAAAAGGTGGGGAGTTGAAAAAAAGGTCTACTATTTTCCAAATGACCCAGCCCCTAGCAACATCATCTCAGAATTAGAAAATAAATTTGTTTTGATTCCAAGGAAAAAGAAACATAAAAGATAAAGAGATAAGGCACCCAAAATATTTTTTCTACTATCAAATTTTGGGGCACATCATCTAGAATTTATTTAAGGATCTTCTAAAAAAGATGGTGGACACTAGGAATTAAAAGATGAAAAATTCACCAGCCCAAGAAGTGTGTGTTATTGTAACCGATCGAGAGGAGGAAGAAAAATTTTAGGAAGTCAAAAGTAATAATGCTCACAAATTATATGATTTTATGGTTAGGAAAACAATAAATCTATCTCCATCCATTCTATGAATACTTTTTAAACAACCAACTATGTCTCTTACAGCTTCCATTACAAGAATGTCATCTTCATCAAAAGGACAGTCTCTAGAGTCCAATACAAAAAGAAGAATCATGGAAAAAATAATATTCTTGAATAAAATGAAGACGAATTTATGTAAAGGATAATTTTTTCCTTGAGCACAATGTATTTCCTGCTAACTGTCTGAAAAGCACAGGCACCTCCCCACCAAACAGAACGTCAACATTCGATCTACCATGAAGAGTCTTCATCAAATGAGTAATTGATATTTTGTTCCATTAATTTTATTCAGCTAATATATCCCTACTGAAATTATTATTCTAATTATGAACCTGATTTATTTGAACATGATTGGGGAACTGAATGAATGGTTCATCAGGGTTGAGGATACATGGGAAAATTTGGTTATGAAAGAATTCACTACTTCAATTACACCCCTGATCGAACTGTCAATGTAGTCAAAACAAGAAGGGGGGACCTATAGAGGCCTCAAAAAGAAAAATAAAATTTTATCAAACATAATAGGTTCTTCCCTGGCATGATCATCTTGGAAGACTAGTTAGAGGCTATGTCATAACCTCCAAGGTGATTGGGCAGACCTATCTAGATTAATAAACAAATAGAATAAGTGCATCCTATTTCTTCCACAGAAGATGATCGATACACATTAAGAGCATAATATTCCAAGAAAAATAAAATAATTGAATCTTCATATTAGAAAATGAAGACCTATGGATCAAATGTATGATATATTGATGAAAATTTACCATGTACAGAACAACTTATCAATCCTAGATTCACTACATTTATCAATGGATCTACAAAGAGAAATTGTGGAGGAAATGTTAAGCCCATAAGAGTTTGAAACTGTCATTTATAATATGAAATTTTATCACATAGAGAATGATCAATCATACATCGATGTGGTCGTATCTTTTATGGACCAGGATTAGGATGTTTTCATAAAATTACCCATCAAAACTTTATACCTATTGGACACGATCAATGATACTGATATCCGAAGATCCTTCATTGATAATGAATCTCAATTCAACCTCATTATGATTCAGAAACTTTTATAATTGGGCCTTACCTAATCCCATTTGTCTATCTCCCCTTTAATGTTGTAGGGTTACGAAAATAATGAGAAAGAAACTCTCAAAAATACTATGCATAGAACTTGGTTTGGAGATCACATATTTGATTTGGAGTACATGGTTTTCCAGAAGGATACAACTTTCAGTATTCTATTAGGGAGACATTGGATACATTAGTATATAACCATTCCATCATCGTACCACCAATGTATCAAAAATTATGTCAATGGTTAAATTGGGATATTTCATGGTGATAAGTCCTCGTTCAAAAAAAAATTAATATTAGTGCGTTGATAGAGAGTTATATCACACATAGGGAAAGAAGTCCATGGAGAATGACATTATTAGAATTAATGATCTGAATGGTCTGGCAATGATCCCAGCTAACCCTTTCAAGCATCAAAATGAAGATTATATGCTTACCATTAATGACATTTAAATGGTTGGACCATATCCAAGAACTTGTTCAGTGGCTTCCATAATGATAGTTGTGGAAACCGAGTCCAATAACACATGATAATAATTGAATCACCATGTAGTCATGAAATACCAAATAGAAATGTCTTTATTCCATACACCAAGATTTTGGAAGTCTTATCTTGATTAGATAGGCTTTAGGAAGTTTTCAGATTCATGGATGAAGATAGGTATGTTGATGCTAAACCCATTATTTTCCAATCATAACAAAAAATATCATTCATCATTAGTTATTTTAAATATGGGTGCCTTATCATTGGTATGTCCAAATAATGACTCATTCCTTTTCTCTGAATTTATTCCTTCCTCACCTACCCTCAAGAAGTGTCGGATGAACTATTACATGAAGAAGTGGAATAAGATTAATACCTCAGGGACACCACTCTAACATTTTAGGACAGTGTCTCCACCACTGTGTGTTGAAATACTAGAAATAAATATGGGTATAGAGGAGGATCTAAGACCCACTCTAATTTTTATGGTCATGACCCAAAAATAGAAAGAGGTGTATAATTTATTTTTGAATAAACACTAGAATGTATATTCTTGGAATTATATATAAATTCTTGGTCTAAATCATATTGTGGCCACCAATCATTTGGGTTTTCGAGAATAGAAAAGGGGATATACACAGGCAATAAAAAGAACGCACCCAACTCACACATACAAAATTGTTGATGATGTCGACAAGCTTATCAAATTTGATTTCATCAGAGAATATAAATATCATTTATGTCTAATAAATATTATCCTATTGAAAAAATGAATGTGAAAATCAATGTTGGTATTTATTTCAGAGATCTCAATTAGAATTTTTCCAAATATTACTTCCTGGTTGTAATCCCTGATCACTAAATTTATGAATAGTTGCCTACGAAGATCTCTTCTTGATGGATGGATACTATGAGTTTAACCAAATCTTTAAGGCCCCAAAATATTAGGAATCTATATACTTTATAGCCCCTCAATGCATATTTTTCTATCGAGTAATGCCTTTTGGATTAAAAAATTTTAGTACGTCAAACGAACATGAAATTCACCACATAATCAAGCCCTTGTTGGTGAAATTTTATGAATGAAATTTTGATTATTTAGGGGTAAAATTCTTAAAAAATTTTGATCAACTAACTAGTTTGGAGACATTATTACACAATCTTCGATAGCATAATCTGAAGATGAACCCCATAAAATGTTCTATTTGGGTATCCTTGGGAAAATTTATCAACTTTTCTATTCAAAATCATGACATTGAAGTCGATCTAGAAAAAAATAAATCTTCACCATCTTGATGGTACCTCATATGATCGCTGGATCGATGAATGCTGAATCTATGGGGTCGGTCGAACAAAGTGGTGACCGGTAGGGTCACCCATATAAAGCCTCAAATGGTGCCATACTGATGGTGGAGTGGAAGATGTTGTTGTATGAAAACTCCAGCAGTGGTAGGTGGTCATCCCAACTATGAACAAAATCCAAGATATAGGCCCATAAAATATTCTCCAGAACCAAAATGGTTCTCTCAGTCTGACCAAATTTTTGGGGATCGAATTCTATTCTTAAGCATAGCTGAGTCCCAAATACATCCTATAATCCCGTCCCAAACCAAGATGTGAAATGAGCATCACAATCTGAGACTATTGTTTAAGTGACACCATGAATCAAAATTATCTCCTACACATAGAGGCATCCAAATATCTCTTAGAAATACTACTTCTTGGAAGCTAGGAAGTGGGCCGACTTGGTGAGTCAGTCAATGATCACCCGGGTAAAATCATGTCCCTAGGACATTAGTTGTAATCCTATCAAGAATTCCATCGATATTCTATCCCAATTCCACTCTGGAACATACAAGGGTGTGATAACACTACTGGTACATGGTTCTTAGCCTTCACCAGCTAGCACATAAGGCATCGAGAAATGAACTCTACTACGAGATTCTTTATACATTTCCACCAGAACTGATGTCGGAAGTGCTGGTACATTTTTTCACTATAGGATGTACCTATAAAGGGCTATGTATGAAACTCCCTTAGAAATTCCTCCCTTAATTCCATGTAAACAACCATGCATCCATTAAAAAGGATGGTGAGCTCCATACCTTGAAAATATCTATTATGAGCAAGTCCAATGGATAACTGAGAATGTAAAGTGTAGTAGTCAACATCTATTAGATCTGCCTCCTTGACAAAAAAATAGTATAGGGGTGACAATCATCTACTAGAGATAAGTTTCATCATATCCATCTATGAAGGATAACTGTATCAAGGCCAACTACTCCAATGCCTCACTCAGAAGCTCTGAACTTGATCTCTGACTAAGGGAATATGCCACAATGTTCCCCTTCCTAGGAGTATAGACAATCTCAAAGTCATAATCCTATAGGAACTATAGCCATCTCTTCTACCTCAAATTTTGATCCTTTTGTGAAAATAAGTACCTGAGTATCTTATGGTCAGAGTAGAAAATAAATTGTTCTCCCATCAGGTTGTGTGCCAACATCTTCAAAACGAAGGCCACTGCTGTTAACTCAAGATCATGGGTCGCATAGTTCTTCTCATGTGACCTCATTTGGGGTGAACCATAAGCAATCACCACCTCTCTCTACATGAGGACACATTCAATCCCAGTCCCTGATGCATCACCAAAAAACATTTACCTAACAACCTCTTCTGGAAATCTCAAGATCAATATTATAATAGCTCAGACCTCTTTGGTGCATTACTTTATTGAAATATGGTGTTTGAGGTCATCTATGAGGTCAAGGTGACTTATTCCCATCACGTTTCAAAATTTCTAGTTCATCAATACTGTTTCAGGAACAGTGATGTTCCAACAGCAACATATATTTTCTTTTTCAAAATTTGGAGTCCATGAATAGTGTTTCCAGAATTGTGAGGTTTCAAGAGTAGCCTATATTTCCTTTGACAAATTTCGAGTTCATGAATAGTGTTTCTAGAATGGTGAGGTTCCAATAGCAGCCTCTATTTCCCATTCCAAATTTTTAGTTCATTAACAATGTTTCCAATCTAGTTAGGATCCACCAGTAGACCAACGTGAACAGTTCAAATGGTAGACCCAGGTGAACAGTTCCAACGGAAGATCGATGTGAACAATGCCACTGATAGATTGATGTGAATCGTTTTGATAGTATACCGATGTGAATAGTTCCAATGGTAGAACCATGTGAATAGTTCCAATGGTAGCCTTGTGAATAGTTTCAATGTTAGGCTTATTCAAATAGTTCCAAAAGTAACCTTGTGAACATTTCAAACAGTAGGCTTATGTGAACAGTTCCAACAGGAGCCTTGTGAACCATTCCAATTGTAGGAATATGTGAAGACTTCCAACAACATACTTGTTAAAAATTCCAATGGTTGGCTTATGTGAATATTTCGAATGGTATCCTAGTGAACAGTTCCAATGGTAGGATTATGTGAACAGTTCCAACGGTAGCCTTGTGAATATTTTTAATGGTAGACTTATGTGAATAGTTCCAACAGTATCCATATGAATAGTTCCAACGGTATTCTTATGTGAACAGTTCCAACATTAACATTGTGAACAGTTCCAATGGTTGACTAGTGAATAGTTCTAATGGTAGCCTTGTGAATAGTTCCAAAGATCGTCTTATGTGAAAAGTTACATTTATAGCACTATGAATAGTTCCAATCATAGGCTTATGTGAATAGTTCCAATGGTAGCCTTGTGAACAGTTCCAACGGTAGGCTTATGTTAACAGTTCCAATGGTATCCTTGTGAATAGTCCCAAAAATAGAATTATATTAATAGTTCTAATGGTAGAATTATGTTAATAGTTCCAACGGTAGCCTTGTGAACAGTTCCAACAATAGGCTTATGTGAACAGTTCCAACTGTAGCATTGTGAACATTTCCAATGGTGGGATTATGTGAATAATTCCAACAGTATCGTTGTGGAAAATTTCAATGGAAGGATTATGTGAATAGTTCCAACGATATCCTTATGTGAACAATGTTTCCAGAATGGTTAGGGTCCAACTTCAGCCTCTATTTCTTTTTCCAAATTTTGAGTCCATGAATAGTGCTTCCAGCTTCCAACAGTTTCTCCCCTTTGACAGTTCCTTTGATGTAAAATGAATTTAAAGCCTCATTTTGAGTACTCCAAGGCTGATTTAAATTCCATAACTCCTATATTAATTTCCTTAAGGCTCAGGTTGATTTTACTTGGTCCAACTGTATAGTTTAATGAGATCTTTATTTAATGGAAAATCCAGTATATCTTAAAATGATACTCCGTTAAATCTTATAATGGGATTAGATATCTTCATCCCTAGTTATTCCTCCTAGTTCAATGTTGTGTGATGCTCAAACCTTTCATTCCTTTCTATAGGATTTGTGTGATCAAAATTTCCTCCTTGGATTGGTTCCTCTCTTTTTTGATGCAACCAAGCAGTATCAATCAATATCTGATATAAGGTATGATCTATTTTTTCTCTTTTGGGTTCATATCCTTATATTTCTCATTTCCCTTTTTTGGAATGTTATATCCATATTCCTAATGGTCTTTTTGTGGGTGTTGAACGATGTGGAGGTGTCTCTACATCCCTGGGTGGATACAATTTTCATAGGGGGAGGATATCGTAACCCATTGTGTGGGTCGTTCTCATATAAAGAAAGTCATGAACTTTTTTAGGTAGGGGATCAGTTTCTTCTCTATTGTTTTACATGAAAATTTAGTGTTATAATGTTTTGTCCCACTAGATCACAATGGAATTGACATATTAAATATTTTAACTAGATAAAAAATTGGTATCGTTCTTATGTTATTGCCTCTTGTTTTTCTAGATAGTGTAATATCTATGCATTCTTTGTTATCATTTTGTTCTTGATATAAATTTGTAATTAACGTAAAGTTGTAATTAATTGATAATTATTTTATCTAAAGTGAAAGAGTCATGTAAATGAATATGGTTTTTTATTGTAATTTGATGTTAATCAAATTGATGCAGTAATAATGTTTAATAAATTTGCGATAGCTTACTATTTAGGTTTCCCGAAGTTGGAACCTAAGAATAATAAATCGGTTGTTTCAAGAAGGATTAAAGAACTCAATGTTTGATAAAATATAATTCCTTGTAGGGTTCTAAGTTACCATCTTTCTTGTTTAAGGGACAAGATTCAAATTGATATGATGTATGTTCTCCTGCTTCTTCTGTTGTGATGTTAGTCTGGAAGGCTGTTGTGATATGTGGTCAGCCGCATGCTTTAGCTTTGCCAGCGCTGGGCGAACCATATGTCATTTGAGGTACCCTTTGCTTGTTTTCAACATGGGTGTATTCCTTGTTTGATTTAGTAGAGACACTCACCTTCATATCATGTACCCTTGTCCATGCTTTGTGACATGAGGTAGAGAGGCTTCTAGTGACCTTGGCATTGACTACGCCTGTTGGGGGTCGAGCTGACTTGTTTGGAGTATGTAGAGACTGTGAGCTAGTGCATGGGAAGAACCTATCATGGGTATATTTCCAATGATTATGGATACAACAATATAATGTCATCTTTGGCATGGTGTTGTTGTATTTTGTGCAGTATATCGTGGATTACTTCAGGAAGTAGGTTGTGTACTTTTATGAAGATGGAGAGCCAGTGGTGTTTGTTCGTGAGAGGGACCCTCATATGGGTCAGAGGTAAGTTCTATCCTTATTTTCCTTGATAGAGAAGTTGATCCTGAGTTATTTAGAGGTTCATAAGTTGGTGTTTCCAAGGATCGTAGAAGATTACATTGATGGATTTCTATAAAAGGTTGTATCATTACCCCCCGTGATGAGATATCGAGTTTGGGATCGAGATACAACAAGTAGCATCTCGTATTTTTATGTCCCCATATAGGATGGACCCTTATGAGTTACAAGAGCTACATATAAAGCTTCATGTTCTATTAATTACAGTGTGGTTTTTTCTACCAACTGTGTCACCATGTGATGCTCTAGTCTTGTTCATTAAGAAGGCTGAAAATAATTTTTGGTTGTGTATCAATTATCTTCACATAAACAAAGTTACAGTGAATAATCCCTATCCTATTCCCCATATTGATGATTTATTCGATCAACTGAAGGGTGAATTTTCGTTATCAAAGATCTAATTTCGGTTAGGATATCATCAGATGCATGTGAAGGATGAGGATATCTCGAAGACTGCTTTATGTTGTCATCATAGGCATTACAAGTTTGTTGTAATGTCATTCTATGTGACTAATTCTCATGATGTGTTCATGGGACTGATTAACATGGTATTTTGTGAGTTCTTAAATAATTTCATGGTGGTTTTCATTGGCGACATCTTTTTGTAATCCATGTTTGAGGAGTATGCAGAGCATATACATTCCATTTTTGGAGTTCTTCGTTAACATCAATTTTATGGGATGTTGATGAAGTTTGAGTTTTGGGATTGAGAATTAAGTTTCTTAGGTCATGTTTTGTCCCATCAAGGAGTGGTTGTGGTTTTATCGAAGATAGAAGCAGTTGTGTCTGGGGAATCCCCAAAGGCAGTGGAAAAGGTGTGAATTTTCCTTGGACATTTTGGCAACTACATGAGGTTCGTAGCCGATTTCTCTCAGGTTGGGACTCCTCTAAGAGCATTGACCAGGAAGGACCATACATTCATGTGGACTGATCAATGTTAGGTAGATTACATGTATCTGAAGTAAAATTTATTAAGTGCTCCAGTTCTTTTCCATCCAACAAAGGGAGTTCAGTTTGATGTTTTTCTGCGATGCTTCACATCTAAGGATAGTATGTGTTCTGATGCAGTAGAGATCATTTGTTTCTAATGGTTCATGTAAGTAATGTCCCCATGAACATAAATATTTCAACAATGATATCTAGTTGGAAATAGTGGTGTTTGATCTGAAGTTGTCGATACATTACCTTATTGGCGGGCACTTTTTTGTTTTCACTGATCATAATATTATGAGTTATGTTTTCTCCTAGAATGACACAAACTTGCAAAAAAATTGGTGGATAGATTTCTTACAGGAATAAAACTTTGAAATATCATATACCCATGGAAAGGGGAATTTTGTAGCTGATGCGTTGAGTAAGAAGTCACGCGGTGACGCAGTTTGTGAATCTGGTGATTCCTGGAGAGTTATGAAAAAACTATCATCATTACATATCGATATGAGAGAAGCTGGGGACAGAGGTTGTCTTTTCTAGATAATGGTGCAGTCGTCTCTAGTGCAGCAGGTGGGATATTATCAGTTGGGGATCTTGAGGTGTAGGTCTGGAGATACAGAATTGTTTATGGCGAGGCCCCAGATGGTTTGGTTTAGGATCAACGACACTGATTGTTTTATGGCGTAAGGCTATTTTTTCATTTGGTAATGCACGATAATGATCTTAGAGAGTTCCATAGTTCTCCATTTGTGGTGCATCCAGTCATTAAAAATATGTACCAAGCCTTAAAGAGTCATTTTGGGAGGCCTGGCTTTAAGCATGCATTTGTGGAGTTTATGTCTCAATGTTTGGTCTTATAGATGGTCATGGTAGAGCATTGTATCCCCAGTTGTTTTCTCTAGCCTTTAGATATTCCTCAGTGGAAGAGGTATGACATATCAATGGACATTGTTACTAATTTACCTTGATCTCAGTGAGTAAATGACACTATTTGGGTGGTAGTGGATCATTTAACAAAATCATCCCAATTCATAGCGATCAAGGAGTCAGGATCAGTGGATGTTTAGTCAAGGAAGTATCTGGAGGACGTGGTGAGACTTCATCGAGTCCCATGGATGATCATTTCTAATCGAGATCCTCATTTTACCTCCTGGGTGTGGAGAGGAATTCAACATGATTTCGGTTCTCAGTTATGCCTTAGCACTGCTTTTCATCTACAAACGGATGGTCAGGAAGAGAAATCCATCCAGGATCTTGTAGTCATGTTCCAAGCTTGTGACCTGGATTTTGGAGGTTCATTGATGAGGCAATTACACTTGTTGGAGTACAGTTACAATAATAGTTTTCAATCCAAAATTATTATGGTTCCATTTGAAGCCTTGTATGGTCGACCGTTCCATTCTCTATTGTGTTGGACTGGGGTCGGAGAGTCAACAATTATCAGACCAGAACAAGTACATAATACAATAGAGATGGTTCATGTGATTCATGAGAGGATGAAGATAGTGCAGGATCATTATAAATCATATGCCGATCAAAGAACGAGACCCTCAGAATTTGATTTTGGGGATCACGTGTTTCTGAAGGTGACTCCCCATCATGGGTACCACAGGTTTGGTCATGTGATTAAGTTTTCTCCCCAATTTGTTGGTCCTTTTGAGGCTCTTTCTCATGCTGGAGTTGTGGCATATCAGATAGAACTTCCCCAATATATAACCTAGATACACAATGTTTTTTCATGAGTCCTACCTCTATCATTATATTTATGATGACTATCACGTCATCGATTAGGTAGTGATCGATGTTGATGATGATTCGACCTTTGAGGAGCGGCCAGTAGAGATCCAATACATGACATTGACGGTGTTGTGCTGGCATTCTATCCCCTTGGTTCATATCTTGTGGCGACACAATGGCATGGAGGAGAGTACCTGGGAATGTGATTCATAGCTAAATGATCATTTAACCAAGTTTGTTTTGTTGTTTAACTCTTTGGTTGTTAATTTTTTTTTCATTTTGTGGTTGTATACCTTTTGGGATTATGAGATGGATTTTTTTGGTTGGTTATTGTGGCATGCTCTCTTTTGAGAGGTATCTCGATGGGTTGTTCTTCAAACCCCATTTCTATTTTCCATTTGGTTGGTTCTGAATTCTCGGGGATGAGAATGTTTTGATAGGTATCTTATGTAATGGCCCGAACATCTTTGGTTAATTACTTTTCTGAAATTTGGTGTTTAAGGTGTTCTGGGATGTCAAGGTGACTTATTCTCAACATTTTTCCAATTTTCTAGTTCATGAATAATGTCACCAGAATGATGAGGTTCCAATAGTAGCCTCTATTTCCTTTTCCAATTTTGGAGTTCATGAAGAGTGTTTCCAGAATGGTGAGGTTCCAACCACACCCTCTATTGCCTTTTCCAAATTTAGAGTTCATGAATAGTGTTTCCAGAACAGTGAGGTTCCAACAGCAGCCTCTATATCCTTTTCCAAATTTTATGTTCATGAATAGTTTTTTTAGACTAGTGAGGTTCCACTGGTAGACCGATGTGAACAGTTCTAATGGCAGACCCATGTGAATAGTTCCAATGGAAGACCAATGTTAACAATGCCACTGGTTCACTTATGTGAATAGTTCCAATGGTAGACTGATGTGAGTTGTTCCAATGGTAGACCCATGTGAACATTTCCAATGGTATCCTTGTGAACAATTCTAATAGTAGGATTATGTGAACAGTTACAATTGGCGCCTTGTGAAGAGTTCCAATGGTAGGATTATGTGAACAGATCCAACAGTTTCCTTAAAAATAGATTCAACAGTATGCTTATGTGAAAAGTTCCAATAGTATCCTTGTGAAGATTTGTAATGGTAGGCTTAACTGAACAGTTCCAACAATAGCCCTGTGAATAGTTCCAACAGTAGGCTTGTGTGAATAGTTCCAACAGTAGCCTTATGAGAAATTCCAATGGTAGGTTTATGTGAATAGTTCAAATGGTATCCTTGTGAATAGTTTCAACAGTAGCCTTGTCTATAATTCCAATGGTAGGATTATGTGAAAATTTCCAACAATATCCTTGTGAATAGTTCCAATGGTAGACTTATGAGAGTAGTTCCAACGGCTGCTTTGTGAACAATTCCAATGGTAGGCTTATGTGAATAGTTCCAATAGTAGCCTTGTTAACAATTCCAATGGTAGGCTTATGTGAATAGTTATAATAATAGGCTTATGTGAACAGTTCCAAAGGTAGCGTAGTGAATAGTTCCAACAATAGGCTTATGTGAACAATTCCAATGGTAGCCTTGTGGATAGTTCCAACATTGGTCTTATGTGAACACTTCCAACGGTTGCTATGTGAACAGTTCCAATGGTAGGCCTTGGTGAATAGTTCCAACGATAGCCTTTTTTTAACAGTGTTTCCATAATGGTGAGGTTCTAGCTGTAGCCTCTATTTCCTTCACCAAATTTTGAGTTCATGAATAGTGTTCCAGCATCCTATAATTTCACCCCTTTGACTTTTCCTTTGAAGTAAAATACATTTAAATACTCATTTAAAAGACTCTAAGGATGATTCAAAGTCCATAATTCCTATATTAATTTTCCTAAGGTTCGAGATCCTTTTACTTGGTCAAACCACATGGTTTAATGTGATCCTCTTTAATGGAAAATCATGAGTATATTAAATCATTTCTCCTATAAATCACCTAAATGGATGAGGTATAGTACTACCTAGTTATTCCTTTTTTTTCTCCGGTGTGAGATGATCTGACCATTTATTACTTTCTATTGGTGTTGTGTGATCAAACATTCCACATTGGATTTATTCCCCAATGTTTTTGATGCAACCTAGCAGTATTGATCAATCATTGATATAAGGTATGATCTATCATCATTTTTTTGGGTTCATATCCTTATATTTCTCCTTGACCTTTTATGGAATTATATCTCTATGTTCCTAATGGAATTTTCTTGGGTGTTGATAGGTGTGGTCATGCCTCTACATCCTTGGGTGGATACAGTGGTCATGGGGGGAGGAGATTGTAACCCATTGTGTGGCTTGATGTTTTATAAAGTAGGTAAAAAACCATTTGATGTATAAGATTTATTTGTTATTTATTCTTTTACATGAA
Organism: Viscum album; assembly: GCA_963277665.1. NCBI lineage: Eukaryota > Viridiplantae > Streptophyta > Magnoliopsida > Santalales > Viscaceae > Viscum > Viscum album. Next base: position 1,180,397,665 of record OY728139.1, read on the forward strand.
AATATAGAGTTAGTATGTTTTAGCCCACTTAATCACCATGGAATTAACATGTTAAATATTTAAACCTGATAAATAAATTGGTATCGATCGTATGTTATGCCCTTTTGTTTTGATCGATAGTGTGATATCTATGCTTGTTTTGTTTGGTTTTCATTATCTATGGAAATTTCTAACGAACATAAAGCTATAATAAATTGATAATTTTTTTGTATAAAGATAAAGAGCCATGTAAATTAATCTAGTTGTTGTAATTTTATGTTAACCAAATTGATGCAGTAAGCATTTCTAATCAATTTTTGATAGCTAACAGTATAGGCTTCTAGAAGTTGGAACCTAGGAATAATAAATTGGTTATTTCAAGATGGATTAAAAAACATGTTGTCTGATAGAAGATAATTCATTTTAGGTTTTTCAGTTACCATCTTTCTTGTTTAAGGTCCAAGAGCCCAATTGATATGATGTTTTTTTCCTGCTTCTTGTGTTGGGATGTGATCCTGGAGTGTTGTTGTGATATGTGGGGGCAGGGAGGCCTATTGGTTGTGGTAGCTGTTGACACCCAGAGTGGCGAGATGCATTCGTTTATTCATGTGGGTGTCGTGGAGGACACTAAAGATTATAGAACTATTTGGATGTGAATGTTTGGATGATTTCTATTTATTATTGTTTGTTTATCTACATTACGTTTCCCACTGCTCAAGGAATATGGTCTTTCATACCCTTCTTCCAAAAGTGGTGAAGACACGTGGGTCATTCCACGTACTTTCTGTGTTGAGATTCTTGATGGAGGATGGGTCTACACTCTTTGTAAAATTGGAAAAGACTCGATGGGAAGTTCACCTACTCTACTTGTTTATCCCCATGAGTTTAGTATCTCATATTGTTTTTCAATAATTATTGGTAATATGGTAATTTAATTATTTTAATAAATTATTTATTAAATGATGTTAACCCATGGGGTAGGAGCTTCCTAGGACACAATGTTGTGGTTGCAATTTTTAAAGGAACAATGAACTTTTGCTGTGATGCTAATGAAATATAATGTAGAAATTGTTAATTATTAATTAATTTTTAAATAATTAATTAAATTAAAGTAAAATTGATAAAAAATGGAATGAATTAAGGAAATAATCTTTTTTAATTTGTGTGTGATTACTGGATACCTAGTCTTAAAAGTTGCAGTTGAGAGTCCGAGAGACATTAGCTACAGTTGAGTATAAGACTCGATTATGACTATAGTGTGGTTGTGGGCTATAATATATTTTGTAACTTTTGTTTTTCTATATTCTACACTACCCCATCGGTTATATAAACTGACACTTTGTGGATTTTGAGCCCTGGGGGTGTTTTCCCCAACATTTTGGGGGAGGATAGATGGCTGACTACCCCCTTTGGGCCCACTCTGTTCTCTTGGTAGTTACAAGTTATGGTAGGAAAACTGGTTACTTTTTCCCATATATGTGTGTAGAGGGTTCTAATATCTTGTGGTTATTCACACACATATATTTTGGATATAGTTTCTTATGTACTACTATAGGTGTAACTTGTATAGTCTACGATCTCTTGAGGATCCTTACATAGTGTGTGAGTTTAAATGGATTGAGGTATAATGTTTGACGTATGATACATGTTATGTGAGCTATGGTGGATCATGAAAACTACCTGGTTTTCTTTAATACATGGAAGTGGTGGTTTTTTTCCGGGGTTCATGTTTTGGTTCTTTGCCTAGGGGTCTGTGGGAAAGCCTTTTGTAGAGATATGGATTAAGACTTGCGAAGTTGGGGAAATTGGAAAACTAGTGGAGAAGTAGTAGCATGGTACCCTTTATATTCTTTATTATATTATATACTCTTGTATGAAGTATTTGGTGAGAGTATCCATGGTGAGGCTAGGAAGTTAGTATACATATTTAAGTGATTAGTTAGTTTCACTTGTTGTTCACTGTGCTTTAGCATGCTTTCTTCACTTTTTCTTGAGAGGGTCTGGGGAGGATCCTACTGAGTATACTGTTATACTCACCCTATGTATATAGAAACTTTTAGTTAGGTCACCTGGAGCCAGTTGGAGATCAAGCTAGTGTCTAATAGCTTGGGGTTGTATGAGCTATTCGGGATTATGGTTGCTGATGTTTTTACTTTCCTTTGGTAATTGTAGATTTACCTTTTCTGATGTTTTAGTTTTTCCTGACATTACATATGTTAACTTGGGTTTTATTTTATATTTCAGTCTGAGATGGATTTGGTTGGTGTATATCTTATCTATCTCTTTTTTATGTGTTCTCTTAGATGGTAATGTCTCCCATTTTTTTCTTTATTATAGCCTCAGTGCCAGTCTCCAACACAGGGCCTACTAGAGGTGGTACTTGGGGGGTCATTATCTCCCTTCTTGCATTGTCAGCCCAGGAGAGATAAACCTTTTAGGGAGGGGCATGACAGATTCGCTTGTCAAACTCTACCACAACTATTGGAAATTCTGTTGGAACTTCTTCATCCATACGAAATGATGACCCTTCTAGGTCCACTCTATCATCAGTGCTGATATCCAAGAGAAATCAAAGATAAATATTTGGTTGTATCCTACCAGTCCAAGGATGTTTTGCACCTCTATCACACTCTGGGGTGGCTCCCATGCTTAAACTTCCTCAACCTTGACTTCGTCTAATACTACTCCATCTATTGAGATAACATATCTTAGAAAGTAGACCTCTTGTATCTATAACTGGAACCTCAAGAGCTCCCCATTAAGATGGTTCTATTGGAGTACGTTAAGAACCATCCGTAGGTGTCTCTCATGATCCTCTTCTAACGATGATTACACAAGGATGTTGTCAATGAATATCATTGTGAACCGGTCTAGGTATAGCTAGATGAACTGATTCTTAAGTCCCATGAACACTATGAGGGTCTTCCTTATGCCGAAAGGCATCACCAAGTACTCATAGTGACCATAGCAGAATCAAAAATCTATCTTTGATATATCTTAATCATGTACTCATAACTAGTTGTAACCCGGTCTATGTTCAACCTTTAAGAACCATTGTGCCCCTCTTCTCTGATCAATGTTTTCATTGATCCTTGGCAGTGGATACTTGTACTTCAATGTTACTTGATTCAGGAACTGGTAATCTAAGGAAAACCTCAAACTCAAATCTTCCTTCTAGAAAAATAGAACTAGGGCTACCTAGGGTGAAAGAATGGGTCTTACGAAGCTTTTACTCTACAAATCCTCCAAATGAACCATTAGCTCACAAAATCTAAGGGAGTCATCTAATATATCGATGAGCATATTGGTTTCTTCCTAGTATGTAGGTAGATGAAAAACTCAATATTCTCGTGGGGAGGTAATTGAGGAATATCTTTTGGAAAGATTTCCTTGTACGTTTCCACTACTGTTGTGAATTGGAATCTCATAACTTTTCTTCCTCCAATGGTAAGGCTAGCCAATGCATGAGTGATTGGATACACCCTCCTATCAATGAACCCCTCCTGTGATGCCTATTTTTTCTCTTATCCAGTAATGGAAAACATCGTCCCATCATTGCGGACACAATGCACCCTTCTCCAAAAGTTGTCAATCTAGGCATGACCCAAATATAACCAATTCATACTGAGAATGACATCATAAGTCCTCGATGATACCACCAAGAGCTTACAACTGAAACTCTGACCTCCAATTGTAAGATAAATCTATCAGAAAAGTTGTGTGATCATCGAGTCTCCTCCCATAGGTGTCTCCAAGTGTAATGTTCATGTCAATGACTCAACCGAAATCTCAAGGTTTTTCACAAGACAAGTGGTGAGGAAAGAATGACTGACGCATGTGACTATAAGTATAGAAGCTAAGGTAAAAAAGACACAAATTATACCTCGGATCATCATTGGAGTCCCTCATTCGTATGACTCGACTGCATGCTATTTCCCCTACCCCTATCACCTAGCTCCCTGATCCTAGGTAGACCACTATGGAGTGGTGGTGGAAGTAGGTCAAAGCGTCGTCCACCTCCTATAGCTCTCCCTTATCACCTTCCATGCCCTCCGCCTCGCGGATCTACTTACTCCACTCTTTACCTCTACTATGGTGGTCCATCCATCGCCTCCCTATCAACAGCTCGTAGTGATGGACAGTCCCTAGTGAGATGTCCTCATCCATCGACTGAGTTTAATTTCCTCTCCCTAGGCAGACTGGATCGGGCATAAGAATCATGGACTGCATGTCCCATGTCTTGGGTCCTCCTGTGACATCTCCCACATCCTAATTCCAGTTCATGATTTCGGCTCCCTAATGCCAAGGTATCTACTCCTATATGACCACTATTGACTTCCACTGACTATCTCTACTCATCCTAGAAGCTCTCTACCACCGAATCTCACTCAAGCACTCTGGGTTAATTAAAAATGCATAGAGGCACAACACTAGTTAAGATTTCACATCGTGGACTTTCCTTGAAGGTCCGAGCTCTAAATTGAAGATTATTGAACATATCCATCAAATACCTGGTGAGGTTAGTTACCCTCGATGAAAATTCATCCACTGTCAAACTTCCCTGCTAGAGCTAAAGAACCACTTGGATACGCACTGCTCTTAGCGCAACCAAAGATAAATCCTCCCTAAAAGTCACTTGAACTCCATCCCCAATAAAGCATAATTGTTGTGAGTTTCTGTCATAAAAATCCACCATCGCCCCTATAACACCCCGCCCCTAACTCATTGTCTTCACGAGGCGGTGGGGGCTACTTTGCCTTAAGCGACGTTCCGAATTCACCAAAGGCTGGCAATAAATGCCGAGGGCTTCAAGATCGAATTGGGGAATGATTTTCCCTTAATACAAAACCATCCAAACCATACATTAACAACCACTATATGATGCATGTCAATAAAACACTACAACATGAATTCCCAAAAGACAACCAAGTTGTTCTATAATACAACCCAAAACCAAAACAACAACACCATATTAGAGTACTATGTGGAAGACCAAGCAACAAGCACCATGTGCCATGATGCCACCACAGCTCTACCCCAAGCTCTGAGCTCCAAGCTCCACCAAGACATCACAATGAACCACTAAAGGAGGGTGATGCCTTACCTTTTCTCAGGTCATGGTACACAACATCTGTACAGGCACCAATGTGCCAAAGTAGGGGGTGAGTACTAAAACTTAGTAGGATTTCCCCAAATGAATTCCCTACAAATGCCACCAGGATAAAAACATTATAACATTTATACAAAATATTTTATTTAAAAAAATCCCAAGTACAACCATTTCCATAAGCCAATCATGCCCTCACCAAGCCGTCACACCGAAACCAAGCAACCCAGGGAAAGCCTGCCAAACGTGCCACAAGGCATTTCATCATTCACACATTAGCAGATCAATTTCCAACTTGTAAAGCAACGCACAACAAAACAACCAATACGGTGGATCTTCCATCCAACCCGTTCACCCTTTCACAACAAAAATCAAAATGGTGGAGCTTTCGTCCAACCCGTTCACCAATTCACACCTAATGGAACTTCTTGTCCACGTATCCATTGATGGTGGAACTTCATCCACTACCCATATCCTTTTTATAGTGGTACTTCTCGCCACTTCCCCACAACATTTCGATCAATCACAACAAAGCATATACCCCACAAAGGTCACAAAAAAAAAGAAATCAACCAATTCCATTGTATATCAATCATCTTAAATAAATCACCCATTTATTGAAAATCATTTTTCCATGCCAAACCAAATTTCATTAAAACAACCACTTTATTCAAAACCATTTTCCATCAAAAAATTTCACAAATCAACCAAAACATTCAATTTTAAAATCCCCATTTTAAAATCTACAACCAAAATTCAATTCACAATAAAACCCCATTTTTCCCCAAAAATGCCAAAATTGATTTTCAACCAATTTTGCATAACCATTCATAATTAATTTTCAGCACAAAAATTAATTATAATGAAGAACCACTAGTTCTAGCCAAGTGGAGTCGATAGAGAATCCACCTACCTTTAGAGTTCCTGAGAAATTGACCCACAAGAACCTGCACCTCAAATCCAGAGAACGCACCACCAAAACCTCTCTAGATCCCCTTCCCTAACCGTCACAAGCCTTAAAATCATTATCCAAGGCAACCACAACCCTAGATATACACACAACAAGTGTATATCTAGTAAACAGAATAAGGGAGAAGAAATGATCTAGAGAAAACGAAATGGAACCATGAGGGAAGACTTACCTGGGAGAAATCACCTTTAAACCACCTTGAAAACCCTTCTATTTGCATCCAAAACGAGTGGGAGAGTCCCTCAAACCCTTGAGAGCTGGAAATACTGAGTGAGGATCGAGTGGGAGAATGTTTGGAGAGCAATGAGGCAAGCCCAAGGGAGCTCGGAAATTAAACCCTATTCTTTATGTGGCTGCACGGTTAGCACGAACGGTTTGATAAACCGTGCACTAACTTTGCGCACCCTACTACCTCGAGAGAAAGGGTCTGCACAGTTTGGAAAATGGTGCGCAGGCCATGCGAAGCCCACTGTCCCCCTTAAACGGTTTCCCAGAGAACCCACAGGGTTTCACTTAACCACGCTCAGACCGTGCCCCCCTAGAAAATCCTCCAAACTTATCCAAAACCATTCCGAACTCTCCCAACCTCTTCCCAACTCATCCCATGCACTTTAAACACATAAAAAATCATAAAAAATTCCACATACCTCAATCCAGGGTAATACATTCTCCCCACCATTGGACATTCCATCCTCAGAAGGTAGTGAACCCACCCTTTATCGAAAGAGCTTGGGCCACTGCTTGATCATCTCTTTCTCCTGCTCCCAAGTCTCCTCTTGAATCTGACCATGTTTCCATAAAACGAAAACTAAAATGATGCTTTTACCATGCAAGACTTTATCTTGCCTATCCACAACCCGCACTAGCACATGCACCAATTAATCATCTGGTTTTAGATCAACATCTTCCCATCAAATCACATGGTCATGATCCGACTGATACTTTTTCAACTGCGACACATGAAACACATTGTGAACCACACTGAACCAAGGTGGAAAAGCCAATTGGTAGGCCACCTCACCAACCTCCTCAAGAATCTCAAAAGGCCCAATATACCTTAGAGATAACATTACCTAAATCACAAACCGACGATATCCCAACATAGGATAGATCCTCAAAAAAACATGATCACCCACCTTGAACGACAATGACTGTCGATGAGAATCTGTATACAATTTCTGATGACTCTAAGCCATTTCCATTATCATTCTAATCAATTTTATCTTCTTTGTAGTCTCCTGGACAAGGCTCGGTCCAACCATTGGGGACTCACCTGTTTCCACCCAACATAGTGGAGAACGACACAGCCGCCCATAAAACACTTCAAACGGAGCCATATGTATGGATGCCTGATAACTATTATTGTACAAAAACTAAACAAACGACAAGTGCTCCTACCATAAGCCACCAAAATCCATGACAGAATCCCACAACATATCCTCCAAAGTTTTTATCTTCCTCTCAGATTGACCGTCAGTCTGAGGGTGATATGTTGTACTCATGGTCCACTTAGTTCCATGGGATTACTGTATGTATTTCAAAAAATGTGATGTAAACCTCAGATCGCAATTAGATACGATCGAAATTAGAACACCATGCCTCTTTACCACCTCTCGAATATTGATTTTGGACAGATCCTCCGACGTATGAGATTCACAAATCAGGATGAAATGGGTCGGCTTCGTTAGCCGATCCACAATCACCCAAATGGAATCATGCTTTCTGACCATTCTTGGGAGACCTATAACAAAATCCATCGCTATTTTCTCCCACATCCAAACAGGGATTGGTAAAGACTGCAACATTCATGCTGGCATATGATGTTCTTCCTTGACCTACTGACAAGTCAAGCATCTCGAAACAAACTCATCCAGTCTTCTTTTCATTCCAACCCGCCAGAACTGCACTTTCAATGATTTATAAATTTTCTGAATTTCGGGATGAACAACCCACCTAGAATGATGATACGCCCTGAGAAGATCCTCCTGAAAAGAAATAGGTACAACCATTTGATTCTGAAAACACAAAACTGAATCTCCATTCATTTTCCAACCCTCAATGGTCTCCCCACCATTGAGTCTCAAACCCATGGTCACACACTCAGAATTGGATATCTGTGCCTCTCTAACCAGGCCAACCAATTCAAGAATCAATAAAAATGTAAAGAAGACCACTCTATCACACTGGTCCCCACATTCCAACCGCATATCAGCTATAACCGACATCAACTGACACCGTTCTGATGCATGTTTCACCATCTGATCATATGATTCTCTACTTAATGCATCTTCTGCCAAATTTCCCTTACCTGGTGTGTACATTAAGTCAAAATCAAACATTTGGAGATATTTTATCCATCTCCTCTGCCTCAAGTTCAAATCCATTTATGATAAAATATGCTTCATGCTCTTATGATCTGTATATAATGTGAATTTCTCACCGAAGAGATAATGAGGCCACACTTTCAAAGCATGGACCACTACTGCCAACTCCAAATCACAGGTTGGGTGGTTCTTCTCATGCACCCTCAACTTTCATGAGTCATATTCAACCATATGATTCCCTTGCATGAGAACGCAACCCAACCCTAATCCTGATGCATCGCAATACACCATGTGCCCTTTTCCTGGTTCTGGAAAAACCAAGATCGGTGATGATGTAAGACGACCCTTTAGCTCTTCAAAAAACTGCTAACACTATTGATTCCACTATAATGGAACATTATTCTTTGTCAATTCACTCATCGGAAAAGCCAAACGGGAAGAATTACGAACAAAACGCCGATAATACCATGCTACACCAACGAAACTTTGTATCTCAAACACTAGTGCTGCCCACAGAGACCTGCTAGTCCGGATAAACCCTTTGTATTATAACTCTTCCCACTGGACATTCCATTCCTGCAATTCATCTGGTGCTATCCGATAAGATGCAAGTGATATAAGACTGGTCCCTAGAAAGAGATCAATCGTAAATTCCACTTCTCTTACGGGAGGTAACCCATAGAATTCATCAGGAAAAACATCCATGAACTGATCTACCACTGCAGGAAGAACGCTCTGCTCAACATCCTCTACCGATTCCAACGACAATACCACCAACTGATATGATAACGTACCCCTGATAGTGCCAACAAACCCATTGCACCCTGCCTTTCATGCCTCTCCCCTCTAAGGAGATGTCTAACACCATCGTGGGTTGTAAAAGACATTGTCCGCGCATCACAATCAATGTGGGCCTTAAATTCCAGCAGCCAATACATTCACAGGATTACATAATACCCATCCCTCTCTATCATTAATAAATTCAACACTAGCTCCACCTCGCCCACAACGATAAAACATGCTCAACACAGGATGGTTCGACACTCTTTTTGACCTAGAGGAGTTTGATGTTCCAAAACCAAGGGCATCATTTCTACCCTTAAACCTAGAAAATCGACCACATGTGATGTAATAAAAGTCTGTGAAGCACCCGTATCAAACAACACTTGCATCAAGGTAGAATTTTAAAGAATAGTACCTCGCACCATGGATGGTCCGGACTGATCAACCACCCCAACCAGCTCGACTCCAAACACATGTTTGCTTGACACGCTCTACTCTTTATTTCTATTCTGAGGCTTCGTGGTATTCCGAGAATCATCATGACTCACTCTACCCTACTACCGAGGGGTATGCTGCTACCCCCATCCCATTGAAGCATGTGATGTCTACGATCCCTGAGAAGTATCACGCACTCCCAACCAAGGAGAATTCCAACAATAACGCTATAGAATATCCATCTTCTTACAATTATGATATGATTGAGGTTGTGCTATACAATCTTTCTTTATGTGGCTCATCGAACAGCACTGAAAACATCCCGGATTTCTCTAAGGCATCAGAGGAAGATTCACTGATCCTGCTGTCGAATTATATGTCACACTCCTGCCCTAGGAATAAGTGTCCCTCCTCCACTTGGACCCAGCAATAGAGTTCCCACTATTCCCCATGGGTACCACCATGCTTCCTCTACCCAAATCTCCCAACAGATCCCACTCAGCCACCGAGGATCTATTCACCAACTCTGTGTAATCATCTATACACAGTATTAATATCTTTGAACGGATTTATTTCCTTTACCCCACTTCAATGATAATTTATTTAAATGATGTGCTACTTTCCACCTTCTGTGAAAACCTCACTATGTTCATAAACATAGCTTCATACTCCATTACAGACATAAGATCATGCTTCAAACTGAAGAAATCAGTCGTATGCTAAATTCTGAACTTATGTGGGTAGAATTGTTTATTAAACAATTCATCAAATCCTTCCCACATCATACCCTGGTTCGTCCCCGCTTGGACTACAAACTCCGACCACTGAAGGGAAAGATCTCCCAACATATATGTGGCCAACTTCACTTTTAACTCTACTGGTGTTCCCAAGAACTCAAAGATCTTGTTCATTCTATTCAACCATGATTCTGCCCTCTCCAGCTCTGAATCACCCCTGAAGATGGGTGGATTCTGATTTTTAAACGTAACCACATGATCCACATTCCTTGGTTCATCCATTTTATTTCAACTTTCCACAGCTTGGAAAGCTTTCATTATGATTTACACTAGTTGTTGGTTCACCTGAGGCTTAGGTACTACCACATTCTCAGCACTCTCCTCGGGTAGGTCTCTACGACACCTACTCGGTGTCATTTCTATAAATAGAAAACAAACAACCATGAGTCTCACTTCTGTCAACATCACGAAATCTCATTTCAAATCACATTACACAACACTATCGCACAAGGATTTCCATAAGATCACATTTTCCACATTGTCACATTTCACCATTTTTGAAAACCAAACCATTTTCAAAATACCATATCTATTCACATTATGATTTCACACATTTGAAAACTCGTTTCAGAATTCAGCCCATAATTCATTGTACACCAATGAAATATATCCTAAAGGGAAGTCATTTCTACCATATATTCCATGCACATCTCATTGGCTACACCTTCGACAATGAATTTTCCAATGCCTATAAGTGTCTCCAAAGCACTTATGTACCCAACTCTCTGGTAACTTGAATTTCAAGGAAAAAGGGTTAGATACTTCCTTTTATGCTATACATTCCATGTTCCGACAAGACTACACTTTGCTGCCATCCCGACTCAAGGAATATACCACCATGAATGTCAATTCCAAATCTGAGAATCAACTCCAAAGGACCGAGCAAGCTGATACAATTTGTAACACCCTGCCCCTACCTCATTGGCTTGAGGAATAGGTGAGGGATACTTTCCCTTAAGCGACTTTCCCAAGACACCAAAGGCTAGAAATAAATGTCGAGGGATTCAAGATCAAATTGGGGAACGATTTTCCCTTATGAAAAAACCAGCCAAACCATCCATTAAAAAACACTATATGATTACTCTCAATAAAAAATTCCAACATGAATTCCAAAATGTCAACCAAGTTGTTCCACCATAAAACCCAAAACCAAAACAACAACACCATATCATAGTACTATGTGGAAGACCAAACAATAAGCACCACATGCTATGATGCCACTGCAGCTCTACACAAAGCTCCAAGCTTCAAGCTCTACCAAGACATCACAATGCACCACTAAGGGATGCTGATGCCTTACCTTTGCTCATGTCATGGTACACAACATCTGCAAGGACACCGAAGTTCCAAAGAAGGGGGTGAGTACTAAAACTCATTAGGATTTCCCCAAATGACTTCCCTACACATGACACTAGGACAAAACTGTTATCACATTTAGATAAAACAATTTATATAAAAAAATCACAAGTACAACCATTTCAATAATCCAAATATGCCCATACCAAACCGTCACACCCAAACCAAGAAACCCAGGGAAAGACTACAAAATGTGCCACAAGCCATTTCATCATTCACAAATTAGCACAAAAATTTCCAACTTACAAATAATTGCACAACAAAACAACCAAAACGGTGGAGCTTCCATCCAACCCATTCACCCTTTCACACCACCAATCAAAATGGTGGAGCTTCCATCTAACCCATTCACCCATTCACACCTAGTGGCACTTCACGTCCACTTATACTTTGACGGTGGCCCTTCCATTCACTATCCATCCACTTTTTATAGTGGTAATTCTCACCACTACCACGCAACATTCCAATCAATCACATCCAAGAATATAACCCCCCAAGGTCACAAAAACATGAAATCAACCAATAACATTGCATATCAATCAACTTCAATAAATTACCCATTTATTGAAAATTATTTTTCCATGCCAAACCACATTTTAATAAAACAACCACTTTATTGAAAACGCTATTCTATCAATCATTTTCACAAATCAACCATAGAATTCCATTTTAGAATCCCCATTTTAAAATCCAAAACCAAAAAGCATTTCACCATAAAACATCATTTTTCCACAGAAATCCCCAAATGGATTCTCAACCAATTTCGCATAACAATTCACAATTTATTTTCAGAACAATAATTAATTGTAATAATGAAACAATACTTCTAACCAAGTTTAGTCATGAGAGAAGCCACCTTCCTTTAGGGTTCCTGAGAAATCGACCCACAAGCACCCGCACCTCAAATCCAGCGAACACACCACTGAAACCTCTCTAGATCCCCTTCTCTAATCATCACAAGCCTTAAAATCATCATATGAGGAAACCACAACCCTGGATCTACACACAACAAGTTTTGATCTATAAAACCAAAGAAGGGGGAAGAAAGGATCTAGAGAAAACCAAAATAAACCAAGAGAGAAGACTTACCCGAGAGAAATCACCATCAAACCACCTTCAAAACCCTTCGATTTTCTTCCAAAATGAGTGGGAGAGTCCCTCCAACCCTTGAGAGCTGGAAATATTGAGTGAGGCTCGAGTGGGAGGAAGTTTGGGGAGCAATGAGGGATGCCCGAGGGAGCTTGAACTTAAATCCTATTCTTTATGTGGCCACACGGTTAGCCCGCACGGTTTGACAAACCGTGCTCTAACCATGCGCACGCTACTGCCTCGAGAGCAAGGATCCGGATGGTTTCCTCTCACGGTTTGGAAAACCGTGTGCAGGCCGTGAGAAGCCTAATGTCTCCCTTGCACTGTTTCCTCAAGAAACCACCCAGTTTCCCTTAACCATGCTCTGACTATGCTCCCCTAGAAAAAATTATAAACTTATCCAAAGACATTCCAAACTACCTCTTCCCAACTCATCCCATGCACTTTAAACACATAAAAAAGCATAAACAAAGGCCACATACCTCAAACCAGGGGTACTAAAACTATATTGAACCCTGAATAATACTCACTCATAGGATAACCATGTGGTCCAATGGAATCACCACTAGATGGAAAACTCTAGTCACTGCCTCAAGCTAGTCCTCACCCACCTGAGTGTCAGGATCTCCTCAGTACCTGATGGGTATCTGTCTCTGAAACTCATGGATAGTGCTCAGCCTGCACTCCTCATCTTCCGATACTATATAAATAATTTGTTTCTCTACTACTGGTGTTATATAAGATGCACCAACTGGAGGTAATGCTTGGGGAACTGGTACATGAATCTAAGCCTCTTCACTGAGTGGCTCATCCTTGTGATCGAGCTGCTGAATCCAAGAGGGTATGCATCACAAAGGAATTTTGTATGGAAACAATACATATTATGGTCAAAGAGTATATTTAGATAGATGGAACAAAAGTTAATGGAATACAAAACCCTTTCCTATAGGATTCATTTACCATTCTTTTATTTCCTTACAACTAGTTCATTCATGTACTAAGTCAAAAGAAAGTTATAAGAGTCCTGGTGTATGGATATATTGAATACCCTCACCAACACTGGATTACCTAGCCTAAAAACAGAACTCAAAACACTTAACAATATTTCCCCAAACTAATCTCATGGAATATTGGTCCTCAGGTAGAACTGACCACCTCTGATAACACACTTTCATGACCCATCATAGTGGGCCCTGTGCCGCATCTCCACAAGCACGCCTCCAATTGGCCAGGGGATGGTGACTATCAGTGAGTAGGCATATCACTAACATGGGAGGCATTTCCTATGTACATGTACACATTCACACACCTATAAGACCACAAATGATGGGAAGTAAAGACCACTATGGAACAAAATTGAATTCATAAAACTAAACCCAACAAACCGAGTATAATGGAATGTTAATTGTGGAAAGTAGACTTGGACAGAATGCAATCCCACAAAAGAAGGAATCTGAAAATAAAAAATTACAACTTGTAAGCATGAATGAGGTACTGGGACTACTACATGTACCCGTAGGAACACCTCATCATATAAGAAAATATAGAAATCTCAGTAGGGTCCCATTCCTCCATGGACTCTATCAAAAGTCTGCTCGTATACACAGGACATGACACATGAGGGAAAACCCAGTACATGGGTGAGTATAAAAATACTCATTATAGGACCACGAAAACCAAACAAAATTACAAAAGTAAATTTATTGTCTAATATATAATATATATGTCTACAGAACATATAACAAGGGAAAAACATCCATATATACTCAAAAACATGGCTTGTAGTCTAGAGGTAAGACACAACAATCCGCATACCCCTGCTAGGGATTCAATCCGATGATTCCATAAAGAAATCATCTTGTAGAATTCACTCCATGAGTCTAATAGATCATATGATGTATTTTTGATAAGTATGTTCATTGATAAGTTTCATGAGAGAGATATTCACACTGACAGGTCTGAAGAGAGAACAGATACACTCATTCTGGGAGAACTCACTCAGGAGTGGGGAAAGATCATGATACACAGATGAGGATCGCTACCAAGGACATGGTGGATACCATGACTCATCCAGAATCACCTTCTGAGTATAGTGTCAATATAATAATGGATTTCTCACACTGATACCAAACTCTACTTAGGGTTAAGAATGGTTATAGGATCACGCTATAGGCATCTCGGAGAGATTCTAACTCTATCCGGAAAGTCCTGATGAAGGGATCATGCTCCAATGGATGGAGATTAAACCTTAATATCAAGGTAATGAGAAAAGGGGGCACTAACCCAAATGTAAAATTTCCAAAAAATGATATAAAATAAAATAAATCCATGTTCAGAAAGGTACACGTCATGTAGAAGGGGTTACTCATTTGTTCCTTGACTTCGAGTACTTCCTCTGTATAATGGCCTGAGTCTAGAGAACATTCTGTGTAAAAATGTGTATAAACCGTGTATAGGAATGACCCCATGCCTTGTATGAGTATCAAAGGTCTTCTCCGTGTACGCTGTCTATGTGCCCATATATGGATTCAACCCTTATATTCCAACCTGTGTAACCATACTAGTCTGACCATGTGGTGGAGTACATGTCGTGAACTCCACTCCATGTCTGTGTATCATCAAAGATATATGCCAAGTCCCACATAAGGACCCACACATTATGTGACATCTGCCAAAAATCATATCGTTGTTTCCTATATTTTTAACCCATAATTTTTCCTCTGTCGAGCCCACACGCCATGTAATGCGTAGTACACACCGTATTGATTGTTATTTTTTGAATTGTATTCTTCCTCCATTCCCCTCAACCAGTCATCTAATCTTCAATTTGGAAGTCTATATTACTCTAAACTGATGATTCAAGGTAATATCAAAACCAAGAAGCCAAATCTGTATGTTTCGGTACTTCAATTGGTTCCAAAAACCATACCTAATTTTCCTTACGTAGAACCTTAGAAAAACAATCTCTCTTGATACGTGTCGATTCGTTATCTGCCATCACCGTTGTGCCTCCACTAGGTTGTCACAATGTCTAATCTCTGGTATTGGATTGTTGAATTATGAAACATGTTCACAAAGATCCATTTCTTGTAACCCTTTGAAGAATGTGAAGAATGTGAGGCATATGAAGAATAAATTCAATAAAAAATTTGAGGAGAAAACCTCCAAAATCATTCATTGCAACATTCATCCTCTCCCATTAGTAGGATTAAACAGGGCGAATCAAAAAATATAGCAATTTTATATCATCATGAATCAATTCCCAAAACAAAAATATTTAAAGGAAATAGATAATTACCCTCCCACAAGAACATACAATCATCAAATCAACATGTTCATGGGTTGATGCACAATTGTTGTTTTGAATTGAAGAACGAGGGAAGAATTATTCAAATAAACACCCTACATCAATTATTGATGAAGAGCGACATTAGCCTTCTGTTAGGATTCAATATCACTGTGCACCGATCTACACATCGTCATTTTTCAGCATTCATAATGAATTCTCAAAAGTTTGCTCCTCTCCCAAGCTACATAGGATTCCTGGGAGTTTACCATGGTTATGACCCTAAAACTGGGATCTTTCTTATTTAAAACAAAATAACACATCGTTGGGTTATGGAAACATTAAAAATAAAATAAATTATTAATTTATATTATTTCCTTAAAAATATTCAAAAACTAACTTCTTTTGCTGAGCCACATCGGTCAATGTTAGCCCCTACCTAAGGTAAAGTTACTACTTTCAACGAAACGGTGCCCTCATATTTCTGATCCATGCACCTGTTTAAAATTTATTCCACTTCTTTGGGAAAAAATCTCATGAACACTTTTTAGGAGAATAATTTATTTCAAAAATTTATTCCAGGAACCCCGAGCCTCATAATTTCACTTCATCCCAAATCCTGGTCTCGTAATAATTCCATATAAAATTTTAAAATAATACACTGAAAATCCAAAACGATATAAGAGAGAACATTGTTTGTGAACTATTTGAAAATTAAGGAAATTCCCACTACCTTTGGCTGTATGGTTTTCTAAAACAGGGCACATGGTTTGGGAAATTATTTCTCTAATCATTTTGTAGCCCATAAATTCCAAAACACTCAAAATTCCACCCTAAAACAACCTCAAACATTACCCAACCAAATATTGATATAAAAGTGGGGCATATGAATACCTAAAAAATAGTAATATGATGTTACAGATGAAATTTTATATCATTTATTTCATTATATTAAAAGTATTTTTTTGTGTTATTCTATCACATATCTCCCTATTCCAAATTTACACAAGTAGTAAGGGGATTTCTAATCTCACTTCTTTTATGCGAGTCTTATGACTTATTCGCCCCTCATTTATTATGTGTGGTGTATATACATATTCTTAATGTATTGTATGATTATTATACTAAAATTTATTTATTTACATAACCATTTTATGATGACTATTTCATGGGGTTTTACGGTTTAAAAGTTACCAAATCGGTAAGAAAATTTAGTCCCAATTTTCCTTCTTTGAGACACATGTTTTTTATGAAACTATATTATTTTACAAAGTGAATATAATTACATTTTTAATGTTATATCATTAATATATTTAATTTAATTACATTTTAAACTATATTTAATGTTATTCTTTCATGGGGATTATGATTAAATGTTTCGATGATAGTAAGAGTTTATTTCTAAAATCTCATCATTTTTAGGATTGTTTATAACTATGTCTCCATTGATGAAATAATATGATACGTGTCTCAATATTTCTATTTCATATTCATTTCCATCATTTTTTAGTAATATATTCATGTCTTAGTACCATTTCTCTACTCTGTTACTTAATATAATTAAGATAGTGTTTTTAAGAAAATCTAATTGTATTTCTCTCTTCGGTATAAAATTTATTTTATTCAAAACCCATATTTTCTAAAAAAATCTAAAATTTTCTAAGAGATATTTTAAGATTATTTTCAATTAAAATTATTAAATTTTATTAATTCTTTTAATGTGTTAAAAATATTTTTCAATAACTTATTTATTAGTTTCCAATGTTATGTTCAAAGAAGAAGGTTTTCAAAATGTTTTATGATTTAAAAAGTGTTTTCAAAATAGAAAAGGATATTTTCCTCATGAAATGATTTAAAAGGTTTTTAATTATTATTTTATTTGTTTTCAAACTGGTTTTCAATGAAATGGAATTATAATATGTTTTAACCATTAAAATATTATTTTAAAATAATTTTTATTTCCTTTATAAATTCTTATATTTATCATTCAAAATACATCCCCATAAAAATGAAATCCTTTGATATAGTTTCTTATTTACTATGGATATGATCTAAAGAAACCATTCTTCTTTTTTTTATGAACGGAGTATGTTTATGATTTTTCATAATTTATGAAACTTGTTTCACTTCTATGAGTTATTCCTTGACAAACCACTTATGAAATCGGTTTCCATTCAAATGTTATTGTATATTGAAATTATTTTTTTAAAAATCTCACTTTTACATATTCTATGATATTATCAACTTTTTATAGTACCCATTTAATTTTTATGGGTTATGATATGAATATTTTTTATGATATTCTGGCACAAGTATGTATGATTTCATTATATGATTTGTGGGACCTATATCTTCCAACATTTTATTGGGTAAATATTTATAATTCAAGAAAAAAGTGGGAAACTAGTCAATGGGATTGATCTACAATAGGAAATAGATGTGCCTTTATTCACTATGGGAAACATGTGTGTCCTTATCCACAAAGTAAAATAGGTGTATCCTGATCCCCTATAGGATATAGGTGTGTTATCATCCACTATGTTTAAGGTATTGGTAGATATCCTTCACACATAAAATGTTTTTATATATTAATAATGTTGAAACACTAATATGAAATAAACTTATGGTTAATGATTGATTTATGATGATTTATCACTCTTCTGATTCATGTGTTATGAACATCTAATCTTTATTCCATGACTAATGTATATGATAACTTACATATATGGTATGATCATGAAATGTTATTCTCATTTTATCTTACTCTTATCCTCATTTTATGACTTTTTACCTCCTTTATGTACAATTACTAGTAATCTAATCTCACTATTTCATATATTACCTTTCCTCAGGTTATAAAGAATGGTTTAAAGTAGTATCACTAAAGGGGGAGATCTTAAAAGAAATTGTTAAAGATCATTCACAAAGATAGAAAGGTGTGATTCTGTGTTTCTAAAAAATATAAACTAATATGATCCTATGTCATGAAAATTTGTAATGGGATTAATATTTATAAAAATGTTGGAGTATCAATGTATTTCACGCCCGGGGAACTATAGTTAGTGTCAAAGGAAATCTTTAGTCAACATTCTGAAACTAGGATGTAAAAAAATTAGTGTAACACATCGGATATTTCGATTGATATCTCTAGGGATTTCATTAAGGATAACTAGAAGGTTTTATAGATCTAAAATTTGGTCTCATGACAAGTCACCCTATTGGAAATTTGTCATGATTTTTTGGTTTTATTCTATGATAAGTATTTCTCACAATATGATTTCTAGTCTTAGTCAATATCTAAAACTAGAAATAATTGTGTTAACAACGAATTATTTTTATTTGGAGTGTAATTGAATTATAATAATCAATATCATAAGTAGAAATATTGGAAAGTGAATTGAGAGGGTGGTTTTATTTTTGGTTATACTACTAAAGATAAACAGAACACAAACAACACGTGAAATGTATGGGTTGTACTACCAATATTGATTACATTACAAGTAAGACTCATGAATAAATTTATATTGAGGAACCTTAATACATGCTTCATATTTTAATATTCTAGAAATGTGGTATTAATGAATAATTTGTTGAATCTTAAGTAATGTATTAAGAATAAATCGGGTGATTTAAGTGTATATTTATTAGAACTCAAGAATCTTTTATATGAATAATGATGTTTGTGTTTTCTATTAAGTATTTTCCAAAAAATATATTATTAGGTGTTGGTGGAATAGAAGTTTTATTTAGTGGAAAGGTGATATTTTTATTAATTGATGGTATCCCTTAATCTATTCCTAATATTAATAAAAATGTGTTTACCAAGGAGATGATTGATATGGATAAAGTAAATTTGATAATACTAATGACCTCAGAATTGATAATGGACTTGATGAGAATGTTTTTTGTGCTATTATGAATGGATATTATGGTATTTCCATATTTAGGGATGATATCCAATAATCCTTTGAATAAGAATGCATGTTTTCAATAAAAATATATGGTATTTCAGGTTATTAGCATGTTTCAAGATAATAAATGATGAAGGAATTAATATGTTTGGTTTGTAGGAAAAAATATACTTTATGATATACATGCGATCAATATTAAGCAATTTTTGAGAAATTTGGTGACCTTATTTTTAAATTTTTGTACATCGAAATTTTAGAAGTCTTATAAATTTAACCATTTATGGAATGGTTTTTATTCAAATTATGAGGATGTTTTTGGGATTAAAGTATTATCTTTCCATATAAGTATTTATTCATATTGAATTACATATGCTAACATTTTGTTTTAATTATACCCAAACATAGACATAATGAATTATCTATCTATACCTTGGTATCGTGATCCATTTTTGATTTGGGGATAACAGTTTCACATTCATTTCATGGAGTAAGAAATAATATAGAAATTATTAGAGGCACAACCAAATGGTGATATTGTGTATATGAAAATGAAATAAATAAAGTTAGTATATTTCTTTGTGTTCCTATAATGTTAATTAATTCATCACCTCTGGGAAAAGGATATTGAAAACGATTTGTAGTCGTACATTTGATTCTGTTGAACAGATATTCAAATAAATCATCACTGATTTGTGGATTTTTGTCCCCTAACATTCCATTGATAATTTACTTGCATGGGATTAATGACCTCAATCATGCTCTCTAATTATTTACGCCTTTCTTCCATGTCTAATTTTTCCATCTCACCAATGTTATCTTATACATAAACATTGATATAAGTTAATTTGGGTAACTTTTATAGATCTTAATTTTCTATTTAATTGATATTTAGTATTAGTTTCTATGATTTGGTTAATATGATGTGATATTTAAAGTACTAAACAATTAGTGACCCAAATTATTTTGATGATGAAATTCAATTTAAGGGTCGTATAATGATACATCTAGAGTTTTTTGAATTGATATTTCTGAATAAATTAAATTTACGTGTAGTCTTTCATTTAAATTTACATAATGATAAAAATTATTTATATTCTATAGAAAGTCTATCATCTGCACATAAATATCAGCTTAGATTGAGCTCCCTGAATCATTGAGTTTTTATGAAAGAGCATATTATTATTATAAAAAAGAGGGTTGTAAAATATTTGTTAAACATAGAAACATGAATATTGATAACTAATTTTTAAATATTATTCATAATGGTTTCATATAGAAAAATCAAACATTAATGAAATATATAATTTTTATTAAAGACTATATGTTTTTAAAAAAATACTATTTTCTCAAAATAATTTCTTTAATGTCCTTCTATTAACAATAATAAAATTAATTTTAAGAGAATTTCATAAATTTAGTTAGATAAAATAATCATCAGTTTTGAATTCACAATTTCAAAAATATATTAGGCTGATTTTTTTTTGAAATAGTTCTTTTTGGATGATTAGTAAAAATATTGAATTGTAATTGAAAACTTTTTTTCATCTTATTTATTTGTATAATTAAATCAAATTTTATAATTTATTTAAATATTAATTTGAAAAAATATACATCAATTAATAAAATTAAATTTATTTTAAAAAATATCTCATTGAAATTTAATATAATTACATTTTGAAATTTTGAACTTTTCACCTTAAAAATCTGTTATCTCACTGTGTTTTCAGAATTTATTTTAACTAAATTCTTGACACATATAATAATTGAATTAGGAAAATCTGATATAATTATTTCAAAGAAGTAGGAAATTTGTATTTTAATAATATAAACATAATTTGTTTACTGATATGATTAGTGAAAACTATTAAAATTAGTTATAGTTATTCAGGAAAGAAAAATTTTACTTAATGAGTAAGATTAGAATATAATGTATATATGTGACACAACACTTTAGAGAAACCCATTACATGGACATATATTGACCCTCACGACTTTAGGATATATTTTCATGATTTATTAGGATAATATTCCTTAAAATTGACATGTATAATATTTTAATAGAGGAAAAAAGACAAAAAAAGAGAAAAATTCCTTGCCTTTACCCTTGATAAAAAATCAGAGTAGGGAAGAAGATAGAAACTATTAGTTATAAATATTATTTTGTAATATAAATTATTTAATTTTATGATATTAATTTATATTTAATTTTTATAGATGATATAACTACATTAAATTCTTATGAAATGCTAATGCGTGGATTATTTTGGTATTAATAAAATAAAATAAAATATATTTTATTATGTAATTTAAAACTAATAAAATTATTATTTTATTCTGAGTGATTTTTAGGTGTTAATAAATTTAAAATATTATCTATTAATGATCCAATTTCTCTTTTATAATAAACATATCGATCCATAAATATTAAAAAATTTATAAGCACACTTAGGGTTAATTTATTATTTTTGCGTGTTACATGTGATTATATTAATATTAATTTCAAACACATATGAGTTTTTTATTTTATACATGATATTATATATTTTCGAATCATTCGAGATAAAATCTATATTACGTAACACTTTCATTTAGTCATAATCAATGAATTACATAGGTTAGAAAATTGGGAGCATAAATAAAAAACCAAAATGAAAAAATAATTAAAAATAAGGAATAAAGAACAAATGATAAAAATGATTTCATTTTTGTGTGTTTTGAGTTTGTTTCAACATTATAACCCAATTAATATTATTTTCATTTTGGAATCATATTAAGTAAGGTAGCCTTCCCAATAGTGTTTACCTTTTTTAGAAGAATACAACTCCTATGCACTCACTCTACCCACTTGTTGACACATCTAAATCCAATTATCTATTCCAAAACCTTACCAAATATTTTCCCAAAATCCCTCATCTAATAGTAGAATCCTAAAATTATTAATAATTAAATTCAATGAAGTTCATTGATGTAAACCAAAAGGGGTTACCCAAAAAAATATAATAGTCTTCAATAATCACTTTTGTTTTATTTCATTCTAAAACGTATTTAATTTTTCATATTAAATGATTATATAATTACCTCTATATCCAAAATATATGGATATTTTTTAATTTTAACATTTATACATATACCTACACACACTTCCATCAAATCTGATATGCAATCATCGTTAATGTGTATGACGGACTATCACCTCAAAACTGATGTCATTTGTTCTTCCATTACCACATATAATAGAGGGAAATAATGGGGAAAATTATGTTTTTATATGATATAGATGACATTATTTATTTATTTATTATTATTTAATTATTATATTATAACTACCTTTAAGCTTTATGTTTTTTGGAATATGATAAAGTTTTTTCTGAACGTCTGGACGACCGCCTCCTCAAAGCGATTTGATTCGATCACACATTACATGGAATATAATAAGGATGATTTTTTAAACATATATGGTATATATGAAATTATAATTCTACTATAATGACAATATATATATATATATCATTTACTTTATTTCTATCAATATAATAAAAAAAACGGAAAAATGTTCATGCGTACATACAACCTACTATCACTATGTATAGGGTTTTTCATTTCATATTTATATTGTTTATATATTATGAAAAATCATTATTTAATGAATATATATGATATTTATATAATTACTAACATTATTAAATAATAAAATAGTTATCCAAGTAGGTGTATCAATAATAACACGTCAAAACATATAAGAACAATAAATCAGTTATAACTTGAAACATGGAATTAACATTGATTTTTTAATAAAATAGAAATTTAAAGTCATAATAAAATCACATATGGTATAATATATAGTAATATTTTTCTATGTTTCATCTATAATAAAAATATATTTTTTATAAATTAGTTTTAAATGTATAGAAATAAATTTAGGACTTAAGATAAGGGTTTTCTCATCTTACTTTTATTTCAATGAGATATATGTTATATTCACCACATATAACTATTGTTTAGGTTATGAAAAGAAATATGGTATGTAATATCTTGATATTAATATATTTCATTATATTAAAAGTTCCAATAGATTTTATTCTTTCACCAATCTCATAATTCAAAGTTACAAAAGTATTTAGGGGATTTCTTGTCTTAGTTTTTTTCTGTGAGACTTTTTCCTTCTTCACCACTCATTTAATTTTTGGGTTTTTTATAATGCATGTTGATGTATTATATAATTATCATAAATATATTTATATTTATTTACATATCCAATTTATGATATCAATTTTATGGCATTTGGCTGTTCAAAAATTACCCAATTAGGAAGGAATTTTTGTCTCTATTTTCCTTCATTAAGATGCATATTTCATTATAAAACTATACAATTTTATGAGGTGTATATACATCCATTTTTTACATGTTTTACCATCAATATAATTAATTTCACCATATTTTGTACATAATGTAACAATATTATTACCCAGTGATTAGGATTCAATGTTACCAACATAGTAAGAGTTTATTTCTACAATCTCATTATTTGTCCTGATTTTTTATGATTAAACCTCTAATGATGAAATTATGAATAATATATCAAGAATTATCCTAAATTTTTCTTATCCTATAATTTTTTTCCTAACATATTCATGTATTAGTACCATTTTTGTTCTCTTTGATAGATAATTAAGAAAGTCATTTTAAGAAAAAAATACATTATTAATATCTTCAGTCAAAAAATTGCTTTATTCTAAAGCCATTTTTTATAAATAGTTTATATTTTTTTTGATATTTTAATATAAATTTCAAAGAAAGTGATTTAAATTTTTTTCATGTTTTCAAAAGTGGTTAATGTTATTTTTAAAACCTATATATATTTTTTTAATGTTATTTTCAATGAAAAAGGTTTTCAAAAAAATTTATGATTTAAAAAGTGTTTTTCAAAGAATAAAGGATATTTCCCACATGAAATGTTTTAAATAATTTTTTAATCCTTTTATATTTTTTAAATAAAATTTTCAAAGAAGAGGGTTTTAAATATTTTTTATGCATAAAAATTTTATTTTCAATGAAAGTTTATTTACCATAATAAATTATCTATGGTATATTTCAAAATAATTCTCTAGATATAATTCTGTACATTGATATAATTTATGATTTAATTAAGATATGATCTAAGGATACAATAATTATTATTTTCCCTAAATTTTTTAGGATTAAGATGTCTAGTATTTTATGATACCTCTTTCTCTTCCATGGGTAATAATATGATAAAACTATTATGAAACCTCTATAATTTTATGAGTTATTATAGGACTAAATTCCTGGGAAACATATATCTATTACATATATTATGATATGATGAAATTTTTATGGTACCCATTTTATTTAAAGGACTATCATATAATTAATGTTTATGATCATATGGTACACGTATGTATGATTTAATTTTTTCATGGGTGAGGACTATATCTACCTCTAATTCATTGGTTAAATATTTATTTCTCATTAGGTAAAATGGGAAACAGGTTGACAGGATTGATCCACAATGGGAAACATGTGTTCCTGATCCAAAATGGGAAACATGTGTGACCTCATTCACAATGAGAAATTGGTGTGTCGTGATCCACTTTCAAAAAAATATGTGTCCTAATCCACAATGGGAAATAGGTGAGTCTTGATACACTATAGTAAATAGCATAATGATTGAATATATTTATTTTCATAGTAGTAAACCATGACATAGGAAATGGTTTTTGTTATTTCTCATCATGCCAAACTTATATGACATGAGCATATGGTTCATGATTTTTCAATGATGATTATAACTTTTATGATTATTCAATTTTGAACTGACAATATTTATTCCATAAAATATTTATATGATCATTAATATGTATTGAGTTATCAAAAATATTATTGACGCATTTTCTGACCCTTATCCCCATGATATGCTTATATATCTCGTTAATTTACCCTTACTAAGAATCTAAGATCGTCGTTTCTTATGTTTCTTTTTCCTAAGTTATGATGAATGATTTTATGTGGGAATAATAATGGGAGATATATTTAAGTGTGTGTTTAAGATATTTTACCATGATAGGAAATTATATTTCCATGTTTTAAATTAAACAAAACTATTATAATCCTCATGTATTATAGAACCCTTGGTTTCTAGTAATTTACCATTTACTTATTATTTTAATGTATGTAATGAGTTTGGGTGATGTTTGGGAGGTTTTAGAAGTATTTTGAATTATTTTTCAATAGATTTTATAATGTTTTAGATTTCAATAGTAGTTAGTGAAAAAAATGAAAACCCAGTAGGAAACTATGCATAGTGAGACAAGGGATAATGGGAAGATTCATTGTGCGTCCCACGGTTTTCCCAGTCTTCGTGGACACCAATAAGAAATTTTTCAATGTGGTATAGATTTAGTTTTTAGGGTCGGTACAAGGTTTGTTTTACTATGTTGTCTAACTATGTGGGGTGCTCCTTGAGGCATAGGATGGTGCACGGTTAGCACACGACTTGCATAACCACGTAACAAATCATGCAAGGTTTAAACAATATATCCTAAAAATTAAATCTATCTTGATGTTAGATATAACTATATTTTTTACTTTTTTTATCCCCATGAATGTTTCCTTCATCCCAAAGGTAGTGGAGTCTCTACCCATTAGACCAGAAATTATTTGAAGTCAATTCATTGTGCGTTGAAGCCTGATTCCCTTGGAAAGTCTCCTTTTTTCATAGTTTTCTTAGATATATTTTCCATACCCCTATATAAATCTAGGATATATTCTACAGAGGATATATTAACGATGTTTTATACCAATAACGATGTTATTCGGTATTTTTTAGGTTAAGTAAAGAGATATAAGGCATGATTTTTTTAGATTCAACCCTAATATTTTTTTCATTTTAGTGTTGTTCTTCATTTTGAGCATTATTCCCAAGGTAAATGGATTTACCCATGACTCTTATTATTGTAAATTTAAGTCTTAGTTTCAAATTAGGTTTTTTCTAAAATTTATATTGACTATTTTTTTTTGAAATTCATGACGGAATCCATCTTTGTTGACACTTTATGGAATTTTTTAAATTGGGTGTTTTTTTTGGAAAGTGAAAATAGTACCATGATTCTAAAATGATTAATTTAAAAAAAATTAGTTATGATGCATTTAAAAGTGTTTTAAATAATAAAATATTTTTATTGAAATGATTTGGAAAATTTGGATCGACATGTGTTTATCTTAAATGCTTATCCGTGTGTCAAATGGGATTGATAGAGGTTGTGAAGTAACAACATCAAAGGGAAGTTCATGGATATGGTGTTCCTCCATCAATCATAACCTCAAGCCTATTTCCTTGAGTGTGTATCTATGTTGGTATTTGTGAAATATATTGGGTTATTCTATAATGGTATTTTAGAAATGGTTAAATGACTTTTTTCATTTTTTATTTGGAAATTGATTTTGGTTTTCAAAAACTATTTGTTTTGGAAATTATTTTATGATACGATATAAGTTGCCTAAAATTGTTTTATATAAATTGTCTTATATAAATTTTCTAACATGCACTATCCTAATGGCATGAATAGTTATGTCATTCAGAGAAATCCAATTGAGTTTCAATACTCACCACAACATTATCAATATAGTGGTTTTTCATATATTGTTTATTAGGATATAAGAAAAGGTAAAGTGTTACACTTATTTAGTGGCTCTCCATGACACAATAAATGTATTTTGGAATTAGAGTGTGGATATTTTTGGGATATTTGGAAATATAATTTGTATTATTCTAGTTTTTTTGGGTTTGTCTTCAGCTTCATACATTGATGTTAGTAGTATTATGTTATTGTACACTCTTTTAGTATAGTTTTGATATTAATGGTATTACTTTGAGGTTTTTTACATTGTTATATTGAATCATGTTGTGGTATTTTTGTGTAATTTTTAGTTGGGTTTTTTATTTCTCAATCGTAAATCATTCCCCAATTTTATTAAAGATATTTGCATTTATTTCCAACCTTTGGTGCCTTGGGGATATCTCTTAAGGCCAAGTTGGAATTCCTCTTAGACTCAATTCAATGATTATGTTCTTTATGTAATAATATGAATTATTAATTTACATTCCATATATCATTTTCAAAATTGGTACCATCCTTGGTTGGTCCAAATATAATTATTGAAAAAATGGTATTATCTTTTTTTATCCTTGGTGATCAGTCATGTCTGTCATGCAATTGACAATTAATATTAGATAATCATGTATTTTAGATTGTAGAAATGTATAATATTGTCATCACATTAAATTAAATTTCTAAAAATATGTAGATAACTATTTTATGATGAAATTCATGTTTCCAGTTAGTTGGGTAAATAAGTGTTTTAGAGACACTTATAGGAATAGGAATATCATTATCATGGGGTTTATCCCATGAGACAATCATGATATACAATTTAGAAATGACATATCACTAGGTGTGCATACTTCAATTTGAGTATCAATTTATGATTTGGTGCAACAATTTTTATTTCTAAAATGTTAATTTAGTTCTCAATTTTGACATTTTGAAATGACTCATGTTTATGGTATTTGATAGTGGGTTGAATTTGAAATGAATGATGGAATTTTCAAAAATGGGTTCAAACAGAAAGTGTAAATTTTTGTAAATCCTTAGTCTGATTATTGTTATATGATATAATTTGAAATTTTTAAACATTCATTTTTTATAGTGTGATATATATGGAATTTATTTATTATTTTTTAAAATGGAGCGTGGTAGGAATCGTAGAATCCAACTTGGTGAAGCTGTTGAAAACATAGTTTCACCTAAGCCACAGGTGAACCAACAACTGGTTTATAGTATAGTCTTTTATTTTTAGGCAGTGGAAACATGCAATAGATGGGATAATCCAAGGAAGTTGTATCATTCCATAATTTTCTAGAAACAGAATCCATCAATGTTTGGGGGTGATTCAGAATCAGAGAAGGAATAGGTGTGGTGTAATATGACGAATCAAATCATTGATTTCCATGGAAAACCATCCAGGATGAATGTCAAGTTTGTGACTTATAATTTAGTATCTTGCATTCCTATGGTAGGATTTATTTGTTCAATAAAAATTAGATCAATCCATTGGTTTCGAGTATTTTGAAGAATTTTTTAACAAACAATTCTACCTCATATAATTAGAATTGCAAGAATGATGTAATTTTTTCGCATAAAATAGTACAACCTCATAGTGATAGAGTACATTGATATATTCATGAATTTAGTCATTTTTTACTAGAATATTGGGCCACTACATCCTTGAAAGAAAAAATTTTCAAATTAAGGTTGAGGAAAGAGATTCACATAAAGGAATATGTTCTATGTATAATGGATTGCATAGAAATGGTCAATAGAGTGTTGATGGAAGAAAGGGACATCTTAGGAGCTACTGTTTGATGTATCATGTTGATATAAATTTTAAATAGTTGTAACTCTAATGTTGGGAGAAAGTGTAAGAGGGACACATAATTCTATGGTAGTGGAATAGCTCGTTATCATATGGTTGGATCGTAAATCATCACCCAAGGCCAAAAGATAAATCTAGGATGTTTCCAATGTGGTTCTTTGGGCCACATGATGTGAGATTGTATGACACTACCAAGATCATTCCACTATTTCAACTATATGGAGAATCATTAGGTCTATTATCATAGGGCCCTAATTTCAGTTTCTTGTGGAACATCTCATGTGTTGAAAATTTCGTATTGTTTAATAGGATGAGAAAGCATAATAATTTTATTCAAAAAAATATAGAAATGGTGATTCTAGGAATAACATGACTCTTCAACATGTTAAATATCAATAGGGAAATAATGAACAATGTTCTATGAGCAAGAGATTATATGGAGCATAGAAAGTCATTTTTGATGTTCAGTTTAGAATATCAACAGTAATTGGTATGATTCATCTAAAATATACACTTATATAATCGTTTTTTCATATGAGTTCCTCCTATTCATTTATTTCTTCTCATGATTTTTATTTTCATAATTTTAGTGTTGAGATGATGCAATCAGTTTTGAAACAACAATATCCTCTTGGTTAATGAGAATGTAAAGACTTTATGTGTAGGGCATGATGGATAACTATTAATGGATATGAGATGATATGGGATTTCTCTGTTCATTTTTCACAACCCATCCTAGAGGGTCCCACGACCTGACTACCCCCAAGTTAATCTCCCAAAGGCCATGCAGGGAAACCAGCACTGAGTAGGCATATCCTAACAATGGGAGGAATTTTACTAATGTACATGTACACACACACATATACAAATACACACAATTATGAGATGTAAAACACCCGAAAGAAGTCATGCATACATCTAAGATCCCACAATAGAGTACGATAGAGAAAGTACTATAAACTAAAAATGGACCAAAAACATACCCAACTAAAACTATAAATAGTCCAACCTTCTCCAAGGGCATGCACCAAGTCAAAATTATGCACCCAAAAAACACCTCAGTCTTCCCAGCATCATCTATGGTCCTCCTTCTCCTAGTCCTCCTACGACACCACTAAAGGGTCCATTATAAGCACAAGACATGATACATTCGAGAAAAAACTATGCAGGGTGAGTGTAAAAATACTTAGTAGGATACCCTAAAAGCAATAAACAAAAAAGAACCAATTATATTAAGCTCAATATAAGTTATAAAAATATATGTATAATAGATACCAATAGTAAAAGAACCGAAATATACTCTGAAGAGACAAGGCGCCATCAAGAAGTCCAAACAAACTGACAACCACATTATTCTTCATGAATAAATGTTTGTTCTAGGAGAACTCAATCCTTGATCCATGATACCATCATAGACTCTCAATAAAGTTTTTTGGTTCATTGGTCCCTACCCATGAAAGTTCTATAGTCTATGGGAACAATGATACATAGATAAGGTTCTTGTGGAGAATCATAGGGGGTCACCATGAACCCAATCTCATCAACTCTGTACATAGGGGATCATATGTCAAAGATTTTGAAAAACCTTCTGATATGGTCTGCTACATGCTGGATCCACACCCTTATTATGGAGTTTAAACTTATTCTAAATTGTAAAACTATGGAAGTTATAGTATCTCACTCCAGTATTGAAAAGAAAAACCACAACTCTATCTAAGACTCTCCCTCTAGAGGGGATCACAATCTAATTATGTGGATGTAATGCAGCATTTTATTCTCGAAGGAAAATTTCAATGGAATGCACTCAACCTATAATAGCCCAAACTAAGAAAACATAGATCATAAAACACACTTGAAGAGACTACCCAACAATTCCCATGAGGTACATGGCGTGTCCAGCTATCCAAAGTCGTACCCATGTGCAGGAACCTCACACAACATGTAGTTTCCATATACAATGTTTCTAGGATAAGTAATCATTTTTTAGAGAGACATGGTTCCCTTACAGTGTCACATGCCCATGACCATGTACCAAAGTCATTCCCTGTACCTGTCTATGTAAGCCATGATGCTTCCATGTCTAAGTACTCAGCATGTTGTCTGGTAGTGTACTATTATCCATGTTGGTGTACTCTCTAGAGTACATAGAGATTCAACCAAGGAGGGTCACATGATATGTCACATGGTTCACATGCTTTTTAGTCATCATATACTTCCTAAAATACTAACCTCCATATAAGGGTCTGTATATGGCATGTAGTTCCAAGTTGCATGACATGTGATACAATATTTTCTAGAAACCATGGTTCTTCCTATCGCATGTGCTCGCATTACCACTACCTTCATAAATGGATTTAATAAAGATGAAAAACATGGATCTTCTATAGCCAAGCATTAATATAAATAAGAAAAACACTACATCCATCAAATTTGGCAAAGAACTGATGGTTTTATTCAATTTTTTCTTCCACATAAGAAGCATAAAAAATTTGGGGGTTTCCAAACTACTTCAATCTATTTTCCACCATCACTATTTCACCCCCATTTTATATTACTAAGTCTGGATCTATAATCTCTGGTGATTTTCCCAAGAATCATGTGTGCAATGATCGATCTGTTGGTAGGGCACCGAACTGTGGACTGAGGGGTTTCTCACAATGAATGAGATAATATTGAGGGAAAGAGTAATGAATAACCATGAGGAATGATCCTTAACCATTTTTCATAATGGCCTAGATCCGTTTCCAAAATAATGATAAATGAATAGGAGTAATCAGTGGACAAAATATAATAAATTCTCTCCAATTGAAATATAATGACGATGTATGGGTCTGTCCTCATTCATTGAATTGATCCTCAGTCATCTGAGATTTATATTAGGAAGAAATTAAAAAAAAACACCCAAACCCATGATTGCGTTGATTGTTGATGAATAATTATTTCATTGTCACCATTGATGATATCATCCAACTCCACTCTTGTGACAATCCATGATCTGATACTGATCCATTATCATCCACTATGAATGCTCTCCTCAAATGAAATCTAGGTCACTAGGGTTTAGCATCCAACCCTATGAAAATTTAGACAGTCATAAAATTATCAAGGGAGTTGGTCGGTTCACTGGAAAAATATTAATTTATTTTACTAATTTTCACACCCCAAAAAAATTTCTAGAACAACACATTCCAACCAATGTTAGGTCACTCCTAGTGTGAAATAATAGTTCTGGACTCAATAGTTCCCTTAGATTACTAATATAGGCACCTTCTTTCGTTCTATTTGGCTTTTCTATGAAAACCATGCACCTGTGCTCTAAAATATTTTATTATTTTTCAAAAATTTATTCTGGGAGCACCAGGCCTCAGAATTGCATTCCATCTCAGTGTCTGGTCCCAAAAAACAAAATCCATATAATATCTAAAAAATAATTCATAGAAAATATGAGATAATACATTCTTCCCATCTTATGGATTTACATCTCCAAAATATCCCAACAATGGATACTCAAACAGATGAGGTTACTAAGCATGAAACTCATCCTCCCACTCACATGTTCTCTTCTAAATATTTGTGTGATTCCAATAGACATGAACCAAATAAATTGATCATTCATGAATGATAATCTCCTACATATCCTTGATCTCAAATGGGTACTCCAAAAAATTTATTCCATCCTCAATTTCCATATCACCCATGTCGATGATTTGAGATGGGTCATGCACATACCTCTTTATTTGTGACACATGGAAGATGTCTTGTACCTGATCTTAATACAAAGGTAGATCGAAGAGGTATGCCACCTTTCTCACTCTTTGAAGTATCTGGAAGGGGACAATGAACATTGAAGATAGATTTCCTTCCCATCCAAATAACCAAAATCCATGTCAAGGTAAAACTTGTAATCATATGTGGTCTCTTTCCTTGAACTCCAATGGCCTCAATCACCTGTCATCATAAGGATTTTAACAGATCCGTGTAGTCTTCATCTTCTCATAGATGATTGGAACCTTCTTTGTAGTAGCTCGCACCAACTCTGGGACCATTAGAGTTGACACTTCTGGGTCACTCTAAATGTTTTTTGAAATATTGGATCACCCTTAAAAAACCTCAAATGGTGTCATACCAATGGAAGAATGATAACTATTATTGTATGATAACTCTAGCAGTGCTATTTGATCCTTCAAACTATGGAAAATTTCTAACATGAAATCTCATATTATGTCATATTTAACCTATATTGTCCATTCTTTTTGGCCTCCAGTCTGTCGGTGAAATTCTATTCTCAAGAATATTTGGGACCCAAATGCCTCATGTAATCCCTTGCACAACTGGGATGTAAATAGAGAATAAGGATCAAAAAAAATTATCACTGGAACTCTCTAGAGTCGAACAATATCCTAAACATAGAGGCATACCATGCTCTCTACAAAAATCTATTCATAGATTGCTATTATATGGGCCTACATTGTGTGTATTTCTATGAAAACCCAGATGGAATCATGTCTGTTGGACGTACATGGTAAAAATGTCATGAAGACCATAGATATCCCTTCCCACATTTATTATGGAACCTCAAGTGGTTGAGCTAAACCCACTGGAACCTAGTACCAGTCCTTCACTTGATAATAGTTAAGTAATCAAAGAATAATATTTTCTACTACTTTCTTTATCCCTATCCACCAAAACTAACATCGGAGGTCCAAGTACATATTTGACACACATGGATTTACTACTAAAGGGGATATAAGAAAAAATTTAATAACCTCCTCCTATAATTCTACTTGTAATACAATGAATTATTTGAAAAGAAATACATTCTTCCAGACCGTTGGAATATCCATAAAGAGCAGACAGTCTTGATATTTGAGCATATAGGGTTTCGCAGTTGGTATTCCTACGATCAGCCTCCCTGACTTGTTATAAGAGTAAAGGGGTGACAACCATAAACTAAAGATAAGATGATCTATCTCCATACACAAAAGATAAAATCAACGAGGCTAACTACTATGATGACTCCTTCATCAATTATGATCTAGATCACCTACTGAGAGAATATTCCACCAATTTTCCTTTCCCAGGAGTATAGAAAATCACAAATTTGTAATCCTATAATAACTCAAGAAATCATCGCTATATCAAGTTCATATCCTTCTGAGATAAGATATATGTGAGACTCTTGTGTCCAAATTAGATGAGAAATTTCTCAACAATGTTGTATTATCTCTACATTATCAATGAGAACACTACAACTTCTATCCCAAGATCATGGGTCGTATAGCTCTACTCATGTTGTATCAACAGGCATAAACCAAAGGAAATAACCAGTTCCCTCTACATCAGACCACAACCAAGCTGGTTTCCTGATGCATTTTAGTACACCAGGTACTCAACACCTTCCTATGGTAACCTCAAGATGGGAGTTCTAGTCAACATATGCCTCAACTCTAGAAAGAACTACTGGAACTTTTCCATACAGCTAAAAGGCTGAACATTCATAATTAATTACATTGAGGGTGTTTACACTCTAAATAATTTGGGTACAATCCTCTGATAATACCTTAACATTCCAATTAAACTCCTCACTTTAGTAACAAAGTTTGGTGGCTCTCAAGAAATCATTTCCTCAACCTTCAATGGATCCACTGCAACTACAGCCTTAAGATGACATCAACCCTAAGATAGACCTCTCGAATCCAAAAAAATGAACATTGAGATATTCTCGTAAATTTGGTTCTCTTTTAGAGTTTCCAATACCATCCTAAATTATAATGTATCCTCCAAGGAATTTTAGTACACTAGGATCTCATTAATGAATACTACCATGAACTGGTCTATGAAAGGTTGAACGATTTTTTTTCTAGGTCCCATGAACATTGTTGGAGTGTTCTTCATTACAAATGTTATTAAAAAGTACTTATATTGTCTGCAACAATATATAAATATATTCTTTAATATATCCTCATATCGTAATCAATGGATTTGATAGCCTGATCTAAGATCAATCTTTGAGAACCATCAAACCACTATAAACTGATCAAAGAGGTCATTGGTCCTCGGTTTTAGATACTTTTTTTCATGCTCATCTAGTTGAAGAAATTTTAATCCCCACATAACCTTGATATCTTATCTTACATCTTGTAAAAAAACATTTTGGGTTCCCATGGTTAAAAAATGGGTCCTTTCAATCCATTCCTCTACAAGCCCTCAAATTCTTCCCTCGGTTCATAATGTTTTGCAGAAGCCATCCGACATGCTTTTTTAGATATCATTTCCATCCCAGGGTTTAGATAAATGAAAATGTCTATCTCCAATGAGGGGGGTAAATCTGGAACATCATCAATAATGATATCTTCATACTTCTCCACCACTAAACAATATTGAGGACTCATAATATCCACTACACCGAGGGTCAGGAGAGCTCACTAAGGAGTAATCAGCAGCACCATCCTATGCGTGATCCCATGCTGTGCTTTTTGGATTTACTTTTAACCAACAAAGGGAAAATTGGTCCCATCACTATAGACACACCACACTCTTCACCTAAAAAATTCAATATGATAATTAACTATGGATAAAAATTCCATACCAAAAATGAGGTTGTAAGTCCTCGATGTAGCTACCAAGAGATCCAAAACGAAACTCTCACCACCAAGAGTGTGGTCCGACTATTAGCACCAATGTGTGACCATTTATTCTTCTCATGTAATACCCTCCATATATAGGGTTAGATTTAATAATCCAACTGAAATCCTTGAGTCTCGAACAAGATTCATGGAAAGAATAGAATGATTAGAAAATTTTTCTATAAATATTGTATCTAAGGTGGAAAAGACATATATTGTACCTTGTGTCATACCTAGAGCCTTGGGGTCCCAGACCTCCATATCCTGAAACTGTCCTCATCCCCACCAACTAATTCATTATCCTAGAATGGACTACATGGTGGTAGTGGTGGTGGTGATAGGATGAACCTATGACCACCTAATGCTTTCATTCCTACCCCTCTTACACATCCTCCACCTTGAGGACCACCCTGATCCAGTCTTTATCTCTAGAGTCCCATAACTATATCTCAATATAATGTGCATTTATACTTTAAATATTACTCCACATGTCCTTTCCCATCGCAATAGAAACACCACATTTCCTTTGGTTGATTCAGGACACCATGAAAGCCCTGTACCAATAACCCCAAGTCCTGGGATTTCCTCTTGAAGTGCCTAACCCTATGGGATCCCTCTAACTACCATCAGCTACCAAATTCCATGGTATTAGTTACTGGGTGTCTAATTTATCTTTTAATAATGTTTTCTACTCTACTATAAAACTTTTCTACCAACTGGGCTCACTAACATACCCCGGTATATGTTGAAATACTAAGGGATACTAATGATGCACTGATGGCCCTGTGAAAGCCTTATTCAGAGGTTGGTTAACTAAAGAACTATTCGTGTACCATATATAATGATTAGTGTGAAATATTATCAAACATATATCAATATTATTCTATGGACATACTTACCTACTACAGGTGAATAAATTCTTGTATGCGTACCAATCAGAACATGTTTGGATATAACTCCTCAAAAAAGAGACACTCATCATATGCTATGTAGAGAGATGCATCTCCATGTCCCCAATTCACCAAAATCCACCATCTCCCCATAGATCCTTGAATAATACTTGTGATAAGAACTGATATTTTGTCCGCATGTGTCCTCACAAGGCGTAAATCAACGGTGACTACCTCTAGAAAATCCTCAACCATCTAGGGGCCTGGCTTAACATGAATCATGGGATCTCACTACCTCTGATAATCATGTAACGCACTCAAAATATGTACATCCTCATCTGGTAGTGCTGATAGTACTTGTTTCTTGATGGGTGGTGATATATATTGTAAACCACCTAGAGGTGTTGTCTCAACTACATTCCATTATAATGATGCCTCATCACTATGAGGATCATCCCCATGACCACATGGTGGAATCCTTGATAGCAGTCTATGTGGAGGAATCATGAAATTAAACATTATTTACCATAGTTAAAAGAGTATATCATGGGAGATTATTAATGAAGGACTTTTAAAACAAAACCCATTCCTATATTATTCAAGTAACTTTGTTTTCAGTGCAACCAATGTTCTCGTGTACATAGTCAAAATGTAGGTGATCATATTTTTGGTTTATGGATATGTCAGTCGATGCACCAACACTGGAGTCCCTGGCATTAAAGAAAACTCGAAAAACTTAACACTATGTCCCCAAACCAATATCACATACTATTACTCCAAAAGTAGAACCAACCTTCTATAATACCACTCTCTTATGACCCATACCTGAGGATCCAATGTCATGACTTCCCTATTCCCACCTTCAATAGGCCAGGGGCTGGAAACCAGTGTTGAGTAAGCGTACAACACAAATGGGATTTATTAGCCTAAAGTACCTCAACACACTGACACATCTCCAAGACCAAAAAATGAGAAATATAAAACAAATGACATAATGAATGCATAAATCTATGATCCCACAACAGAGTATGATAGTGAAAGTTATATAACAAAATAGGTTCCAAAAAATCCCAACCAGAACTTTAGAGAGTCAAACCTTCTCCAAGTGGGAGGACTAAGTCAAAAGCACACTCTCAGAAAACAAAATTAGTCTTCCAAGATCGAAATATGCTCCACCGACTCTCAGTACTCCTATGACCCTTTCAAAAGTGACTCCATCTGCACAAGAAATGACACGTAGTAGAAAATCCCGTGTAGGGGCTAGTATAAAAATACTTATTAGGATAAACAGAAAAAACTATACCTTGAGAACCATGTATAGTCAGCTCAATAAAATATATAACAATTTATTTATAACATATACCAAAAGTAAAAGAACCCATATATACATAAGAGAGAAACTACACCATCAGGACGTTATAAACAACTTCTAGCAATAAGATTCTAATTAAATCAATTTTCATTATGAGAAAACTCACTCCATAATACATGAAACCATCAGAGACACTCAACGAAGAGGTTTGGTTCATTGGAACCAACCCAAGGAATCACACTCGTTTAAGGGGGAATGATATAGAGAAAGGGGTTGTGCCTAGAACACATAGGGGACACCACGAACTCAATCTTAATCATCCCACTATGTAGGGGATCATATTTCATCGATTTTGTAACACTACTAAAACAACATACTTTATAGAGAATCAATTCTATGATCCGGGAGTTCACACTAATTCTATAATCTCTAACTATGGGTGATAGAGTGTCACACTCATGTCTCATGAAGGGACACCGCAACTCTATCTAAGACATGAGCTCTAGATTGGATCATTTTCTAGTGATGTGGATGTAATATCACAATATACCCATGATTGAAAATAGAAAGGGAAGACACTCAACCAATACTAGCCCAATCTAACAAAGAAGATCCTCAATCACTCTTGAAGGGAGTTCACAGAATGTACCATTATGTACACAATGTTTCCAACTACCGTAAGTCTTTCCCGTGGACAGGAACCTCACACAGCATGTTGTATTCATATATTTTGTTTTTTGGATAAGTCACACTTGGGTAGAGATACACAATTCCCTCATTGTGTCACCTATCCATGTCCATGTACCAAATTTGTGTCCATGTACTCACCCGTGAATTCCATGATGTGTTTGTGTCTATGTAGACATTGTGTCGTCTAGACAAATACTATTACTCATGTCCATGAACCCTCTGCGGTACACAACAAGCCAACAGGGGGTCACACAATGTGTGACATGGTTTACATATCATGGGATCATTATCCCATTCTTAAAAACCTATCCTCCACTATAGGGTCCCCATATTTCATGTAGTATCAAATTACGCACCTTGTATTACAGTATTTTCCAAAATCCCTGGTTGTTCCTCTCACTCACACCCACATTACCACTACCTTTGGATCAGGATTCAATCAATCTGAAAAATGTAGATCTACTCTAGATATGCCTCACTCTCAATAATAAAAACACTTTATCTATGAAATATAGTTGTAAAACAGTGGTGTTCATCTATTTCATCTTCTATGTATGGAGCTCAAAAAATGGGGGTTTCTAAATCTCTTTAATCCATCTACCACTATTACTATCACAAATATGTTTTAGCATACTAGTTCTGGATCTATAATCATATATCATTGATCCAAAAATCAGTAGCGTGATGATTGATCTATCAGTAGGGTGGTGAACCCTAAACCAAGGTGTTCCCCATGGTGAATGAGAAAAGTGGGAGGAGAATCAAAAAGAACAACCATGATGAATAAACCACAATGGTTGTTCATGATGGACTCGATCAATTTCTATAGGAATAATAAACAAAGTAGATCAATCAATGAACCATAAATAATCAATTCTATCTGATAGAAATATACCAATGATGTGAGTTTCGATCCATATTGATTGAATTAATCTTAATTATTCTAATATTGATATTAGGATTAAATTTAAAAATCAAAATACCCTACCTCAAGTTTAGATCAATCGTTGATGAATAATAGATTCATTGTGTCAGTTGAAGAGATCCTCTAACATCAATGTCATGATGATCCACAATTTGATCTTGCTCCATGGTCATCATCCAATAACACTCTTCCCAGACAGAATCATGGTTTCCATGGTTTAGTAACCAACCATGTGAAAATTTCCTTAGGCATAAATTTATAGAGGGATCAGTTTTATGTGCTAAAAAACTCTTATGTTTAATATATTTTATAAATTCTTTCACCACCATCATATCTTTCACAAAACAACCCATGCCGACGAATGATAGGTCAGGACTGTGGTGAAACCATTGATTTAAACTCAATAGTTCCCTTTGATTCATCATCTAGTCATCCCTTTAATATTTATTCCACTTTTTATGAGAACTGCCCACATGTGTTGCTAAATAGTTTAATATATTTTTTAAATTTATTTCGGACACCGCAGGTCCCAAAATCGTATGCCATCTTAGATCTCAGTCCTGATAACAATCCATATAATATTTAAAATATTACATGGAAAATACAATAATTTATATCATGATATGGATGTATATGACATAATTCTAGATATATATTGTTTAAAAATGATCAAAACTAACATCGATAGTTATACCTGATCGGCTAGTTTTATAACTCTTGATGGTGTCGAGAATATAATTATAAGAATTCAGAGGGTAAAGAAATTTGCAATGGGAATGTTCAAACTATATGTTGGAACTATTTATTACATGTTAGTTGTGTTGAATTTTACATCAACGAAATTGATTTAGAGTAATAATTTTACAGTAGTGGATGAACTGTTTCAGGATATTTTTCATAAAACTTTCTTTGGGTTAAAACCCATAATAGAAGTGGGGTATATGATTCATCTCTTATAAGTCCTATATCCCTTACATATTATCATTTGACTCCAACATAATTAATGGAATTAAATGAATATTTGGAAGATATAAAAATAAAAGCATTCATTCACCCCAGCACATCTATGTGTTCATCACTAGTATTGTTTATCCAAAAGGTGGATAGAAATATTTGACCTTGTATTGATTATCGTATTCTTAACCATTTATGATAAAGAACAAGGTATCCACTTCCATGCCTTGATGATATGTTTGATAAATTTAGGGGATATCAATGGTTCTCTTTGATTTACTTGTAATTACAATATCACAAGTTGTGAGTTTGAAGGGATGATATTCCAAATGAACTAGTAGTATTTATGTATTTGATGAATCATATATTTATAAAGAATGTCAATTCTTTTGTGGTGTTGTTTATGGAATAAATATTGGGGTATTCAAGGATAAAGGTTGAGCCTGAGAAACACTTAGAGATTGTAGTGGAAATCTTAATAAATCATCATCTGTATGACAAAATATCAAAGTATGATATTTTTATATAAGATATATATTTATTTTTCTATGTAATATCTAAAAGTGGTGTTTCTTTGGATCCATAAAAGATAGGATCTATTATCTTTTTTAAATTAACAAATAAATTATTTGAGATAAAAAAATTTCTTTGATTGGATGGTTATTACTGATTCATTGATCGTGAATTTTTAGGAATAGATTAACCAATGATAGCTTTCACAATAAAAAATGTTCCATTAAAATGGAATAAATAATGTTATAAGACTTTTTAGGAACATAATGTTTTCCTTAAAACAAAACCAATATTGATTTTTATATAATCATGAAAAGGGTACATGGTTTTATGTGATACTTAGAGATCTGGGTTGGGATGTGTTCTCGTACATGGAGAATGCATGGCTTCTTTTGGAACAAGGAATTTATAGATTCATGAGAATAATTAACCAACACCTCATTTGGAGTAATTTAATGTAGTCCGTAAATTGAAAACATGGATTCATTCCATATATTTTGATAGATTTACTGTGTTTACAAATCATTAGATCTTGAAACACATTTTCTCACAATGTTTTTTGAACCTATGACAAAGATGAAGGACAATGTGTCTAATTTGTTTTGACTATCACATGATGTATATACCAGTTAATTTCAATTGAGGGGAAGATGTGTGGGGTAGAAATTCATATTCTTAGTTGGAAGAAGAATATTTAGACCAATGGCGCTTTATTTTGGTGATAGTCGACATGCACATGGAATGTGAAGATTGAGGTAAATTTGGGGGTTTGTTTCTTATTTTTTCATTCTACATTTGGTTGAGATATTGAATAAGGCATAGATATCCAATTTATAATATGTGTCAATAAGGTAAAAACCCAATTTTTGGTAGACCATTGGATACTAGAGGATAGAAGGGATTCCAATGTTGTGGTTCAGAAATTGTACTATTGTACTCATGGATTGTTAGGAATAACTTCTTCATGACTAAATTCATTCAAGTTGGGTTGTTAATCTGGGAATATAAAAGATATATAAGGAGTTCAAAGAACACTTTTTTTGGTCTTTATGAAAAAGAAAGTGGTTGAGTTTTTTTTAGATGATTAACTTGTTAGCAGATTAAATTAGAGCATCAGTGAATAGTATTAATGTTTCATTGTTTACATTTTCCTATTAAGAAAGGTGTGTAGATAGAGTTGGATTTTTTAATAGGTTTCCCAAAAAGGGTTTGAAAACATGATTCTATATGGGTGATAGTGAATTAGGTCAAAAATTCAGCCCATTTCATCTATATTTTTTAATCTCATATGGTGGAGGACTTTTTAGAAATCTATATTCAATAAGTTGTAAAGATTCTTGGAATACCAGTTTTGATAGTATCCAATAGAGATCCTAGATTTATGACTTTTTTATTGAAATACATACAAAAAACCCTTGTAAATTATTTGACTATGAGTATTATGTATCATAATTTGAAATATGCTCAATCCAGAAGTTTGATAAAAATTAAGAAGAAATGATGTGGTCATGTGTAATGGATTTTGGTGTCTCATGGTAGGAGTGTGTATCATTACTAGAGTTCTCGTATAACAAAAGTTATCAGCACCTGATACACATGGATCCTTTTGATAAATTATATGCCTATCCTTTTCTTTCTCCACTTTTTTGGCAATAAATATGGGAGATTTAAATATTTGGACTAATCATTATCCAAGAGACAATGGAGAAGATTAATTTTATCAAGAAATTGATGAAGATGTCTCAGATTTTTCAGAAATTGTAAGGGGGTCATTGATGATGGTCATTTTCATTCAAGTGGAGTGATAATTTTTTTGAGATCCCTTAAAGGCTTGGGAATATTCGTTTTGGGAACTAGGGAAAGTTATCTCCTCAATACATAGGCCATTATTAGAAACTTGAATGGTTTGGGGAGGTGGTATATGGGTAGTATTTTCCCCAATTTTCATTGATGTGTATAATGTGATTTATATATCTCAGTTGAAAAATTATTAACAAGATCCTAATAATATT
The DNA here is from genome assembly GCA_963277665.1 of Viscum album. Taxonomy (NCBI): domain Eukaryota; kingdom Viridiplantae; phylum Streptophyta; class Magnoliopsida; order Santalales; family Viscaceae; genus Viscum; species Viscum album. The sequence goes on from OY728139.1 coordinate 1,180,441,077, forward strand.
ATTTGATGGGACTAACCAATATTCATATGCTTCATTGGTGCCTGTGGAATTTCTGATTGTTTATAAGCAGGATAATGTTTTATTTTTGAAAATCATCAGTCTAATTAAGGTTTTATAGAAATATGGATGGATTTAGGAAGAGAAATGGGAATGAGAGAATGAAAGGATCAATAAATGGACATAACTCTTTATAATAAATCATTGATTCCTATATTTAGGGAATGGAAAGGCCAATGGTGGGGAGAATATATCAACCTCATTTTCAATTAAGTAACCCCTATTTAAGATTTTTATATAAATATTTTGGGTGATGTTTCCTATAGTTTTGAGAAAAATAATTAATATTTTTTGGGAGATTTTATAATGGTTAATAGTTGCATCATTGTTAGTGGAAACTGGGAAAATCCTATAGTAAACCATGCATATTGATTTAGGGGCTAATGGGATGAGGCTCAATTAGGGTCATCGTTTTTCCATGCCAAGTGGCTACCTAGGAGAAACCATCGAAAATGGTAAAAATGGATCTTCTATTCTTGGTGAACAATTTTTATAACCATGGAGTCCAACTTTTTTGGGTGATCATTGAGCTAGATTATGGCACATGATTATCACATTATTTCCATAACCGTATGATTAATCATGCACTGTTAAAAAATTGGATATTAAAAAAGTGTTTTTCAATTTTAATTAGCAATAAACCATTATATTTTCATTATTTTCATCCCTATTTATAGTTTTCTTCCTCCCAAAGGATTTGGAGTCTCTACCCATTGAACTATAATGGATACCAAGTAAATTCGTAGTGCGTTGATACCTGATTCCCTTGGTAAGTCTTCATTTTTGGATGATTTATTAGATATACAATCATAATTCATATAGAAATAATATATCTAGTATTATTGGGATATATAAACGACGTTTTATTCCAATCATGATGATATTTAGATGCATTGATTTTAATTAAAGAGATCTACATCAAATATTTTAATATTTAACCTGGTTTTGTTATCATTTTATTGTCATTTTTCATTTTCTCGACAATTCATGAGGTAGGTGAATTCACTCTCTAATCATATAATTATAACATAAATTCTTTGTTCCAAATTTATTTTTATTTATGAAATTTTCTATGAATGTTTTGTAAAATTCTTGGTGGAAACATTTTTTGGGGATGGTATTTGGAATTGTTAAAATTGGGTGTTTTGGTGGAATGAGAAAATGGTAGCATGATTTTAAAATCTTTTTTAATTTAGAGTCATGGAAGACTATTTTCATTAAAATGATATATTTATTTAAATTTTTTGGAATATATTGATCATCATGTGGTTGGATTAAATATTTTTTCATGAGTCAAATGGGATAGATAATGGTTGTGAAGTACCTTCATCAAAGGGAAGGGATATGGATGTGATGTTCCACCATAAATTCTAATTCAAAGATTCTATGGAAATTGATTTATGTTATAGTATATATTGTTTTCAATTTTTTTAAATAAATTGTTATATATATTAGTTATAACATATTCTATACTAGTTTTTTCAGTAGGGAATTAATTTGGGAAAATCCTCCGTAGATTAATTCCTCACCCCTGCTTTGGTAGTTTAGTGATTTTGTAGATATTGTCAATTGGGACATATTAGAAGGTAATGTATCACACATATTTAGAGGTGTGTTTGGAAACATATGATGAATTTTGGAGTTGTAACATGGAGAATTTATATATCATTAGAGTTATGTTTTTTATTCTTTTAGTTTTGTTGGTTTTTTATTCCACTTCGTACTTTGATTTTAGTAGGATTATTTTGCGGTACTTTGATGTTGATTGGTTATCATATCAATGATATTAAATAGAGTTGTATTACATTGTTTTCATGCATCATGTAGTCGTATTTTGATATGTAATTTTTATCTATGTTTTTCCTCAAATGGAAAATCTTACCACAATTCTATTAAACCCCTTGGAATTTACTTCCAACCTTTTTCACTTGGGGTGTCGCTTAAGGCCAAGTTGCAATTCCACTCCATCACAAGGAAATGGGGAGAAGCAAGAATTTTTAGCATTTCAATTTTATGATGTTCTTAATATTCATAAAAAATTATGTAGTTTAAATTTATGTTAAACCTAGGCCACCAATCCCCTGGACTCTTCAATTTATCATAATTTCTTCACTTCTAAATAAATATCTAATATAAGATCATGAATTGAATATAAATATTAACTTTATTCATAAACGTTTTAGCATAATGTATATTATAAATATATTATATCAATTAATATATAATTAAATCATTATTATTATAATAATGATATTTTATTATATTAATGTAATAGAGATTATTTATTACTCTTCATCATCTAAGAAAAACTAAATAATTATTAGTGTATTACATGGACTACCACCTCCGTAATTCATCTTCATGTATTTTTTATAACCTCCATGCATGGATGGTAAAAATGATGTAATAGTTTAATAAATTATATATATAATAGTAATGATATATTAATATTTAAAATTATAATTTACTATCTTTCCCTATCATTTGATGAGAAATGAAAATATTTATCATGCGTATATTCAAATTATCATCTCCATGAGAAATTAGTTTCATTTATGATGACAACACATCATTGTTTTATTTTAAAATATATTTAATATATATAAATTATTTCAATAATAGTATTAATAGTCTATATATTTATTAAAATATTTCTCAACACCTTCTACCATTGTAAAAAAATATATGGACTTAGAAAAACATTGACTGAATAACATCATGTAACAAAAAAAGATAATAAAATTATAAATTAAATAAATAATATTTGAAAATAAATGAGGAATATTAAATTAAATAAAGAAGAATAAGGTTCCTAATAATGTATTTAATAAACTTAATTTTATTATTTAAAACATTACTGGTGTTATGATAATGGATCAGCGATAACGTAATGGTTTCTATATCAAATTATATTTACTGATAAGTATTTTAATTTTATACACCAACATATAATTTTATTTGTGTATATACTTACCAAAAATATAATTTGGAAAAATTCTTTATTTAATTAATTTTATTTTACAAACCTTATGATTTTCAATCCTTTACTAATTTTTAATTCAAAATATACATTATTATAGTGGTTACATCTAAATCCCACTTCATAATTGAATGATTGAATATTATGTATAAATTTTCATGGGTATGGTGTATTAGATCACCCTATAATGTATACTGTCATAATTTATTTACGAGGATAGAAAATTTGACTTCAGTTCATTCTCTTCCTTATTGTGGGCTATGACTCATGTCTTACCTAAAATATAATGGTACTTAATCACTCAATTTTACATTATGTGTTTAAATGTTTATCCATGAATTTTATCTTTATTTTCGTATCGTATAAGCAATTTATTTTTTAAAATAATTTTTATTCAAATATTCATTATTAGTGTGATATAATCTTTTTTTATAATTGTATTATGTTATGAATAATTCTAATCCATTTAAATGATGATTTCCCCACTTTATCCACTATATTCACTTCCCATTAATGTTCACTTTTTTAGTTAGAAACCAAATTATATTATATCTCATGTGAAAATTATATTTACCTTCTCTAATTTTCAAGATAATATTTTTTTACTATTTTATAATTCGGTATTTCCAAAAAATTTGTTTTAAAGCATCATAATAGATCATTCAGAACTAATTCTAACTTACTCATTACACATTGACATTCCTTTTCTCCCTTTTGTGAAATTGTATTATCATTTTCCTCTTTTATTTCTATATGTTTTTCTATAAATATTGTTTAGGTTAAATTACCATTTAATTTCTTATATTATACCTTTTTATTTCTCTATGAAATTCCTACTTTTAAGTAAACCCGATTTAAAGGAACATTCATGTTTATTGTATCACATCTAGAATCACCCCCATGTTTGCTTAGACTATGGATATCATTAAAACCCCACATTAGTTTATTGAGCACCATCTCAGTTCAATTATTTTATTATTTAAAACAATTTTCTCTTTCCTTATTTAAAAATATCCTTCACTTATTTCATAAAGCTTGTCTTATGTGGTTATTTGTTTCATTTATTCTCTGGGATGCTTCAAATGAATTCTCTATATATGAAGATAATATTCAAGACATTTATATATTTCAGATATAAAAACACCCCAAAAAAAATTATTTCATTGTCCTCCAATGAATCCTTATGATTTAGACATCAGTTATTCCATGAATAAGAATGATGAATCCTACTTCATTATCAGGGGTTTAATGTTCATTATAGTATATGTAAGGATTATTTTATTCATGTGGTAAGAATATGAAATTTTTAATTTATGTTATGGTGTTCATAGAATTATAAATCCCCCCAGACCATTTTTTCATGCATTATAACTCATGGGATGTTATGTAATGGGTTAGGGAGTAAACCTAATACAAAATGGGACTTTTTACACTTTATGGTAATTATCGTTGGAGTGACAGTTGACTTATGGTTATGGGTATAATTTCATGATTTATTATCTTCCCAATTTTTATGATTCTAAGGTCATATGATATAATTAACCCATTCCATGTTTCTAAATTTATAGTCATATAATTTATGATATCATGTTATGCCTTGTGGATACCATGTTTTACTTTATTGATATATTTATTCCATTACTAGGATTTATAGATCACTCTTTTCCTCATCCTATTTCGCATTATATCCCTTGAAATTTTAAAATACACATTAGAGTTTGGATCCTTATTTGGCATGTCTATCGAAGATAATTTTTATATTTTTAAGATGATGTATTTGTATTTATAATCTTTAAATATAAATAGACCTCTAGATCCATGTAATGTGTTGTTGAAATTTTATAATAAGAATCATGAAATAACATTAATTAAAGTCTTTTGTTAGAAAATGTGTCATCAGATCAATGTCTATTTATTTTTTGATTTTATGATTACTGATTATTAGTTTAAAACCTAGTGATAAGTCAAATAGATAAGTGAAATAATTTGATAACATACCAATATTTGGTAAATTCTTGATTATGTGATTTTATAACAACTGCATCACCATCTTAATAAAATAATGTGGATGGGGTTGGGAAATTGATGCACTATGGGGTAATCACTCTAAGAAGGGTTGATTTAGCATTGAATCAATCATCACTCTGATTTACTATGAGTGGACCTAATATTTCACACCTGGAAATACAGTCATGGGGTTTAAGATTTGGATGATAAAAACATATTTATGAACATCTAAAATGAAATTATTATCAAGTTACATTGTTTTACTAGGTTAAGATTTTTAAATTAATCAAAAATAAAGTAACCTATAATAAAAAATATTTATATAGGTTAAACTAAATAAATTATGAGATAATGTGATGATGAGAAGAGGTTATATAATTCAGGGTTGGATCCACTATATGTTATTTTTATCATAATCCCACTTTGATGTCAAATTTTTACTACTCATATTAACCCTTTAGGTATTAATTATGTATATAAATATAATTAACTGAGTTAACCTTGGGTTATAGGGATAATGAAATGATTGCCTCAATAATCAACTCTTTGGAATGTTTGATATACTGAGAAATCTAGTGATTATTCCCAACCAACTATCATGAATCATGATTAAAAATATTACCATAGTTGAAAAACTAATTTCGCTAAAATAAATAAGAATAGAGGGTCATGAAAATTCAGGAAATGATGATGATAAAGGAATGAACACACAATCTACTTCATGGATGGTATGCAGGAAGGGGAAATTAAAACATTTCCACAAGGGGGCTGTAAAATGATTTAATTTTCTAAGATGGAGTTAACGATCATTAAAGAACCATTGGAATTTAATAATTCTATTTGGCATGATGGGAGTGGAAAGCATGCATCCAAAAGCACCATTAACGGTCCAATTATTTGTTTCTAAAAAACAAATGATTTTTCTATGTCAATTCCAAAATCATAATACTAACAAGGATGATAGGTATCAAAAACATCCAAGACCAAGGTAACACGATAAATCCTTTGCAATCGCATCTAAGAAAGTGAGTTATGAAAATAGGGTGGAGTGAGAAACAATGATCATCCACTCAAGAGAAATGAGTATTATATATCTATCTTACTCAACCAACACCTATATACCTATAATGTTTTATATGAACATAAAATTTTCACCTCAGTATTTATATATTTAATTTTCAATAAAATTTACAAGTTGAATGATTACTGTATCCCATGGTTAGGTTTCTGGGAATGTGTATTATGAAAATATTATAATTATTCATTGATAATTTTAATGTGGTTTTGGGAATAGATCGGTTATCTTGAAATAGAGGAATGCATTATTTTAAATTTAGAGGTCATATTTGATATCATCCTATGATAGTCTATGTATGGATGATTATGATAATTCGTTATAATAAAATTAGATAACATGACACTCGATACCAAAGAAATTATATATTCTTTTCAAAAATGGTTTGAAAAAACACAATATTTGGGATAATCATTTTTTAAGGAAGTTGTTTTTTAATATATGTTTCAATGGTTGATATCACAGAATAAATTATACCTCATGTTGTGTCTATCTACAAGACACCCTTAGATATTTTTTCCATAAGGTAATATTCAAAATTATGAGGATGCATTCCTATAATGTTGGCAGTGGGTGTGACAACATGATATTTTAATATATGATTTCTTCTAATTATGTCACTCAGTTTGATAACTTTTTCCAAATACAACATCAAATATAAACAAAACATTGATATATTTAGAAAAAAAATCAATATTTTTGTGTGTCCATTAAAACATATTCATTAAATTAGTATGAATGAATAATAGTATCCACATTATGAAATAATTAAATAAGTAAAAGTATAAATTTAAAATTAATAAAATTTAACTAGATTAAATAAATGACAAATAAGATAATTTATTATTTAGAAAATTATTTTTTGAAATAAATTATTTTTAAGTGATATGATTTTATATTTCAAGAAACATAAGACTAATGAATATGAATTGTATTTGATACTAGTAATGAGTCTATAAATTTATTTGTTACATAGATTAACATAAGCATAATAATAGTAAGTATTTGAAAATTTTATTTTCCAATAAATTTAATTTTTCACTATAATTTTTTATTTTATTAAAATAATTAATTTATAAACTTTTTAACATGAAAGTGAAAAAATCTAAAATAATATTCAATTTTTAATAAAAATATTAGATTTGGTGTAATTTGTTATATTAATCCTAAAATAGTTAATTTTTAGGTGAATAATAAAAAAATATAAGAAAAATATTTCATTTAAAATAAATTAATGACATAAAACCCATGTAATTAATAATTTAAATCATTTCCAAAAAATACTATGTTGAATTTTTAAAACAAATATAAAATGTTTTAAAACCCATGTAATATTTCACATAAAAAACTATTTTTTACCAACTTCTAAGAAAAATTATAATTAATCTCTTCTATAAATTATATAAAAAACACTTTTATTTTATTTAAAGATGTTCAGTTTAAATTTTTGACATAAATATAATATTATAAATATTAGTTTTAATTACATCGGTAATATTAAAGTATTGTTTTAAAAAAGTTATTAAAGTCTTGTAATTCTTCTAATAATTTGAATTTATCTAAATTAAATTACGAATTTAATATTATGATTAATTCATTTATATAAATATATTTTCAATCATCAAATAAGAAATAAAAACTAAATATTATTAATGAACACATATTGTTTAAAAGTCATTTTTCTAAAAGTGCTATTTTTTATATTATAAATTTTAATTTAAAAGATGGTGTTTTCATATTTATAAATACAAATATATTAAATAGAAATTAATTTTTTTAAACAAAAAAAATTAATATTGGTGACATTATATTTTTATATAAAATATAAATTAATTAGTTACAAAGTATTCACTAAGGTAAAAATAAAAATGTAAAAATGTGAAAACCTATAGAAAAATACTTGAAACTTTTTAAGAAATATTTGAAAATTTGTACATTGGAATTTATATACCCATGATTAACCAAAAATAAATTATTCTATTATTCTATAATTCACCATGAAATTGTGTAGTTATATCATGGAAGGGTAAAGGTTATTCCTAAGGTTCCCAGTTCTTCATATAGAAAATGAGATCAATTACACCCCCACCATATATACAGTTCACATCCATGTTTTTCTTGAAAATATTCCCAAAATATTATCCATTAACCCCCCATTCCTCATCATTAATATCATTGTTTCTTGAAGTGAGATTCATGCCTTCAAATCATTGTAAATCACTAATAGAATATTATTCCCCCAACATAAGTATTTCCATTTTTATAACGTTTTCTCTTTAAAAATTCTCTTCTAAATATCTTATAATAATAAAATATAATTAAATAAGTCAAATTATTATAGAAAAATATTTTTAATTAAATAAAAACTATTTATTACTCTCCATAAACCCACAAAAAAGGATCTTTAGTGCATTTCATGAACAAATGCCTCCACAAATAAATGTCTTCCATTTTTCATCACCTGCATTCAGGGATGATAAAAGGATGTATTGGATGAATAAATAAATTATTTTTAATGTATATATGATTATGAAATTTGAAATTATAATTTACATTCATTTCCTCTTATTAATTAATAAATTAAAATATTAATCTTTTGTATGTGTGTACAATAACCTCTCGGAACAGTGAGTTTCATTTCTCATCACCATCCATCGTGGTTGGATTTGAAAAATATTCAATATATAAAAATAATTTAAATAATACTATTAATAAAATATATATTATGAAACTATTTTAAAGCACATTCTATAATCTTAAAAATATATAATTAATTAGAAAACAATTGTCTCAATAACCTCAATTAAACAATATATCAAATAAAAATTATATCATAAAAAATTAAAATATGATCCAAAAATTAAATTTTTAAATTAATACTAAATAATAATTATTCTAAAATGGGTATGAATAAAAAAATCATTATTCAATATATTAGTTCCATGCATAAAAAGAATTTGGAATAATGTAGGGGTTTTTTATGAATTACACTTCATTGAGACATGTTTTATTATTATAAACCAAATTATAATTTAAATGGTTTATATACTACCTAATAACGTATTATGGAATAATACATGATTTAATTATTTGGATTTAAAGTCCCATTTGATTATCAAGCCACAGGTAACATTTTTGAAAGACATAATTGAACCGTAAGGGTTACACTCAATCAACCTTAATTAAGGAATCATTAAATATTTTACACCAATATCCTTTTTATGGCGTATCTACTTCGCCCATAACTTATTATATTTTAAATTATTACAAAAACTTTTAAATTTAACTTACATTCATTCCCGTTAATTTATTGGGACATAATTGATGTCATTTCTAAAATATAAGGGTGTTTTATAACCCAATCAGATATCATGGGATGTAATCTTTCTCATAATTTTCCATCTATCATTTTATATGGTTTTCCATATTTTTATTTTGGGATATCACATTTATTAAATTATTATTTACCGGTGAGTTTTAATCCTCTTCAAAAATGAAACAATGTAGAAAATAATTCACATCTAGTTAAAAAAATGGTTCCCCTATTTTCAAAAAAAAGTATTCCCTCTAATGTTCTTATTTTTAATTATAATATTATTTAAATTTTCGCAAATGTAAATATTATGTTTACCCTCTCTTATTTTTAGTTTGAATTTTTATTACAATTTTTATGATTTTCTATTTTTAATAAATCTGTTTTAAAACATAGTAACAGTTATTTTATACCCCCATCATAAAATTATATCCATGCGTTCTTTCCATTATTCTACCTTTTATGTAGTTTTCTTCTAATATAACTCTGGGAATTTTATATATGTTTCCATTACATATCTACCTAATTAAATAGAATTTCCACTGCTAGTATTATAGATGTTTAAGCTCACTTTGATATTCTATGAAATATTTTAAAAACATGAATATATTATATAAAATATTATCATTTTATAGAGGACCCTATTGTTTGAATTGTAATTTTATAGAAGATTATAAATTATTTCCTTCTCTAAAAATATCATCTACTTATTTCATAATGTACCACCCATGTAGTATTTTTTTCATTCTTCTCTAAGATCCTTCCCATGAATTCTCTATATTGTAACTCAATATTCAAAAACAATACTTTTTTTTCAAACACTTTCTACCAAAATCTCTTTATTCCTTATTATCATCTGAACACATATAATTTGGACTTGGGTTAGGCCTCAAATCAGAATTATGAAACTCTTTTCCTTATCATGGGTTGGATCACATTTATGATTTATGCATGGTCCATATTTCTGATTTTTAATGCATATGTATGATTATTATTTCTATTATCGATGGGACTGTACTAAATTGTACGTCCAATTTATTCGGTAAATATTTATATCAGTTTATAATTTTTTATCAAGGATCGGGGATTTATCCTAGTCCACCATAGGACTTTTCCCACTTTATAATGATGTTTTTGTAGTGTCCCATAATTTCTATTTTTGATAGCATGTTTTATGTTGTTCCAAATGTTTATTATTTCATTACCTTGTGATATCAATTTCATAATTCATGTTTCTATTCTATGGATAACCCACTTTACTATATAATGTTTGGCCTTCTAACTCTCATGTTATGTCATACTTCTGTGTTTGTTCCATTACGGGGCTTTCTATCCCAACCATTTCCTTATGTATTTTCCAGAGGATATACTATGCTATATTAGAATATCTTTTTGAGTTAAGATAACTATGTGTATTTTTAAAAAATGATGATGTTTTTAGATTTTAAATGATGTATTTTTATATCTAATCTTCCAAATACACTACAATTTTTTTGGAATCTATTATTGTGAATTTTTATTAAGAATCAATACATAAAATATATTTAATGATTGGTTTTTCATATGATTGGACAAAATATTCCATATTAACAAACATCAAACTACACAAAAAAATAAACAATACAAATCTAGTCGAATGAACAAAAAATAATATCCTATGAAAAATTCATGTCTTCACTCTCTATGCTTACACATTAAAATAGTATTGAAAAAAGTAGTTCATATAAGAAAAAACTGGATTAAATTGTATATGCCTAATATTGGTTATTGGTAAAACATGAACCCACATGTTGTGTCTATGTATCTATGAATAATATCAAATATTCTCAAGGGTGATACTTTCACCACCATAAATATTTCATCTAATTATTTTATCACACTTTATTTTTAAAGTAAAATTCACATTTATCTTTCATGATTAATTCCAATAACTCAAATACTCTATAATATAGGAGTATAAGATAGTCCTATAGTGGTTTAATATTGATATATTTTAACTATCATATGGCTCGATCACATTGACCTCAAATTATATGTATTATTTTTTTCCAATATGTATGGATATAAATTGTGAAGTGTCGCACTATTAAAAATTAAATATCATAAACATCAAATAATAATACAGAAAACATGTTATATTGAGAAATGTAAAATTGAGTACATGAAAATTTTAAGATTCATTTGTTAAAAATACATCTTTTAGAAGATTATTATAAATTTAGAGCATAAAAATATATGTAAAATACCCAATATAGAAATATTTATCCCTAGTAAAAAACAATATACACTCATTATATCCATTATTTTTTTCAATTTTTAGATTAATACCCCTTTATTCTATTAACATTAACATAAACTATTCCAAATACTAGCTATTTTATTCTATAATATTCAAGCCATGGTAAACTCATATTTTTTAGGAGACCTCCTTTTTCATTATTTTTCATATTTCAATTTCATCACATTAAATACACTTTGAGTTATATTTCTCAATATTGCTTTTTTCAATCCACCCATAATGAGTAAATTGTTTCCATGATAGATTCCTATTATGTAATATTTTAATGAAAATTTACTTACTTATAGGTGGAATAAATTCAAATTACTTAATCCCTTCTAAATCCGTATTGTTTTTCATCAAATAAAATTTTTATCTTTGATAACTAAATATTCCTCACAGGAAATTTTTTAATAAATTATTAATGTTCATGTAACATTTCTGGATAGACACCTGTGACATACTAAATTGTATAAATTATAAAGAACTGTAAATTAACATATTTGGTATGAATCTTGGTCCTAGTGTAAGTAATCATTAATTCACTGCCCAAAAAATAAGCAGTCAAAACATTCATAACAACTGGTAGTGTTTTCATTAGCTCACTTAAAAGGAATCCATTCATCATAGTAAATATGAAAATTTATTGTGAGTGTCTATGTAATCACCTAGTGTATATTCATGTACATCATGTAATTTTATATATTTTAATCTATTGGTGGTGTAATTTTTTAATCAATTGTCATACTATGTTCAAAATCAAAAATTACTCTCCTGAATCATGAATTATTAAGATATAGACTACATCCAACAATAACACTATTGTTCAATTAGATTCAATTCCCCTAGATATTTAAAATTATTGTATCATGTTTTCATAAATGAAAATATTTAACAACTTTATCTTATTCCCTCCCATATATGTGTAATAATTATTTTTAAAAACAAATCCATGATATGAAACCCCCTTCTTTGTGAGAATACTCATGTAAATTTATTTCTCTGCTCCTAGAAAAATAGGTTTTAGTATCAATTTTGGAAATGATCAATGATAAAATCATTATTCTCTCACTCTCTCTCTGATATATTACCTAGAATAGTCTCATCATCTTTCTTATCCCACGAAAATCATTCAAAGAGAAAATTAATTCCTAAAAGTAATATTCTTTTACCCTTTAAAACTAAATTAAGTGGGGTCATTCAATTTTGGTCTCCGAAAAAATATAGTCTGCAACTTGTTGTGAAGACCAATATATGATATGAACAAGGTTGACATGGGTTGAGTATCTAGGCCTATATAGAGTATATAAATGTTATCTCTATATGCCTTATGATTTCCAAAAAAAATAATAAGGGTGTCCTTTAATGATATTTAGTATAGAAGTAGTGTTGAGGTGAGAATATTATATTGGGCGCAGGTACTGTAGTGCACTATAGCAGCAGCGGACTTTAGAAATGGTGGAAATTGTAGCGGCAGTAGGTCACTATAGCGGCATAAAGGGCCCTATAGCGGCAGCAGGAACTGTGTGGTACTGTATCAGTTGGGTACTGTAGTAGTACGATTCACAGAATGTGCCTTGGGCCTAAAATTTGGGCATATGGGGCATGTAATGGGCTAAATTCACACTAGTACTTCATGGGTCTACCTCTTCCCAGTTAAAAGAGGAATTTTATTTTCTTTAATAATAAATGAGGCTTCTGCCCCAACCTATACAAAAATATTCAGAATAAAAATAATAATATTAGATAATATATAAAATTTAGATGGAGGATACTAAACTCATGGATCATCACATGCCATGATTGAGGTTCAATTCATGTATAGCACAAAACATATATCATTCCCTGGTCAAATATGCCTGACCAATGTGGAATAGCCTGTAATGATACTTTTTACTACATCATTTGAGGGAGATACATAAAAATGGGAACGAAAAGGAGTTTCAAATTAATAAGGTGAAAACATAATATTTTAACCCTAATTTATGAATTACCATAAGAACATTTCAAATCAAAAACATATATAAAAGGAAGGGGATATCTGAATTTTTATAATAAAATGTTTTCAAGCGTAACACCTTAATGAAAGGCCACCTAATGATGGTATGAAATTCATTATTGGTTAATGATCATCCATCATGGGTAACTAAAATATTGATAAAGTTAATGTCATGGAAAACACACCAAATTCAATTTTTTATATCTGACTAATCAAAAAAATTTCCTCATAGCCCCATCATTTTTATAGTCACCTATATTGGTGATGTTTTTTAATTTCACACAGTTGGACAAATTAGCATTAATGGTTCAATTTCATTAAGTTATTATCCCCTGAGAAAAGATTCAACAAGATCGTTTCCTCTATAGTTTAATATTACAATTTTCACACACACACACACATATATATATATATTATAACAATTTACTACTAGGATAAATGAGATCTCTAATATTTTGGAATATCTCCACCATTTTTTCAAATTCATACCATGTGTCCTCAGGGTGTTATTAATCATATATCTCCTTGATAATAATAATAATTTATCATGGGTAACCCATGGTTTTCCTATAATAATAAAATTTCGACACATACTTTATCAAAATTATTTTGGTTCCAATTATAGATACCTTGTGTAAACCCCACACATTCACCCTAACCTTATATTGGATAATTTCGTGGATACTTTTAAGTAATTTGTATCATTAATTTATTACGGTTCTCTATTTTTTGGAACTCCTAACACTATAGGGTTTCATGCATCGAATATTTATTATCTTTAGATTTCTATTTAAAAATAATAGACTAATGAAATTTCTAGAAACCATTTAATTAGTATTTCTCTTCATATTATGTTAAATTAATAGACAATGTTAGTCCTTATTGCACAACCTTAAAATCCATGACCTAATAGTACACAAAAAATTATTTTAAATTTTACAACATAACATTATTCTAGGATTATTTCAATCAATATATAGTACCAACATGCATAAAATTAAACAATTAGGCACATTATCATTGATCAGTTTGATACCTTGATTTTTCACAGTAAAGTGCATCTTATGCCTTATTTATTTGTCAAAATTGATTCCTTGTTTTCTAATTTTCATTAATATAGCCTATAACTAGGATATACAGTGTAACCCATAATTATGTGGTTTTCCATTCTCATGATAGGAATGTATAAGAATCCCTTTTTGGGTTTAATGACTACTTTTTATAATATGGCATTCATTATTCCATATAAAATAGAATTAAATTCATATGTTCCTTTTTATATAGATTTAAAATATAATATATCCACCACTCGTAATATAAAATATGGGACATGATATCTATTACATTCTATATTATTTAATTTGTGACATTTTCCTTAAAATATTTTATTGTAAGTCCATTCATTTCAGAAAAAGTAACTACAATTTTTATTATAATGGATTTTAAAAAATGGTATAAATATGTTAAACAATCCAAGAAAAAAATCCGATTAGTGGGATTTTTTGACCTTGAGTCCTCTCATTTATGAGAAACTTATACATATGATTCCTAAAATGAGGCAGTTTAGGGAAACAAAAAATAAATTTCGGTGGTCTATTTTTATGTAACCATTGTTATTTTATGATTTCTTTTATAGGAAATTTAAACTCATAGTTCACTTCATAATATATATTTAAAATTTAAAATTTCACTATCATGGAAACTTCGGGAACAATTCAATGTATACACATCCCTTCACAAATAGAAAAATTTCTATATCATTATTATTGATGTTATTTACTTCATATATTTTAAAATTTCAGTATTTTGAAAAATACTCATTTAAATATAGAATGTTTATATAATACCTTGGATGTTTTTAGTAAGATTCATATATTATATTTAATGGAGGATTAAATTATATGAAAATAAATTATTGTTCAATTATTTAATTATGTGAGAATGAATAATATAAAACAATGCATGTGTACCTCAATATTTATCATTTAACTTGTGTAATTATTAATGATTATGGAAATCCCGTATACATCCCTAACAAAAACATAAATCCATTAGTATCCACGAACCTATTAAATTACCAAACACATTAGTAGGATCTCTTATTATTTATAATGGCATGATCTTATGACCTATAATGTAAATGGTGATAAGAGAATAAAAGTACATTATACTTGTATATGTGTCATATAATGTAACAAATATCGAATGGAATATTCAATTATAAAAATTTATATATTAAATGAATAAAATTTCCATGTTTGAAATGATTTTCAACCCCTAACGTTCATACAATTTAATGTTTGTAATATATAAACAATTTATATATGTAATCATTGAATTATTTAAAAATAACATTATCATTTTTAAATTATCATGTAAGGTATTAAAAACCCCAATGATGTGAAAAATAATCATTGGTATGTGTATAAGAAAAATCCAGAAGATATCATATTGTGATGTAATAACTTGTGTAGTAATATAATAATATAATTTGAGTCATTAGGGATCAAAACATAGTAATTGATACAATTTCATTGTTAGTTATGTTATATTTTTTCAGTATTTATCCTAAAAAATTATTTTTTTATACACCTATTATAATAAAAACACTGAAATGATATTCCACATAGATAACTAATATATGTTTTATACCATAATAATTATTTCAGACTGAAGCATAAAAAAATTCATACATAAAAATTAATAATAAATGTTATAAGATATCTATTACATAATGAAATATGGATGTTCTATGATGTCTTATATATGTTTCCATTACTCATACCTATAGTGACCCCTTCTCTATTAGTAATAATAAAACAGTTCCATCTTGAGCTCACCTTTTTTTCGGCCATTCAATGATGACTATCATCGAGGGATATAAGTAGCCATTTTAAGTACATTTTCTTAAATTATCATGGATTAATATATTAAAATGATGTCAATTTATAAAAAATGAAAAATAAAATATATTTGGTCAACTAATAACAAATCAATAAAATGTTATAAAATCAAGGAAAAACATGAAGAAAACACACCCTATGGAAAAACATATATGAACCAGAAAGATAGTAAATATACCATTAATAAAAAATTATTATAAAATTATAATAATGAAAAATCAATCATTAGGTTCCAATTAATGATTTTGAAATTGAAATTAAAATATTATGCTTCTCTACTAACACGATATTCATACATTTCTTTAAAAGCTACAGTGATTGTATCAATATTATTAGTTTTCCATATCTAAAAGTAAAAAAACAATGAGGATATTATCAGTCATGAATAATAATAAATATAGTAAAATCATAATTCATATTAGTGATATCACTATTTATTTATGCATAATAATAGAATAGGTCAACCCACAACTAGAGAAACACTTTATCCTAGAAATTTGTAAAACATGACTTAATGCTCAATTAATCATTTAAAAACATAACCAATCTCACCAACTATTGAAGTCTACAAGAATCATTTATATATAATATTATATAGGTGATCAATAGATAAAAAAACTCTGATATAAAACAACTCCTACTAGCTAACACCAATATACATAATGTTTGGATTTCATAAACAACTCACTAACATAACAAGACCACATCCAAATACAAATAAAGAACCTATAACAAACATATCCAATCCACACTATTTTATAACTTATGGATTGATGGAGGATATACTACATTTTATATTTGGTTATCCCACTCACCAACCAAATATTGGGCCAGACATATGAAAATAGAAATCATGTAGAGGTTTCATATAAAATGAATCTTTATTTGGGGAAATAAAAAAATAAAATCCAAATAAACACATATAATCCAAAAAATATTATTATACAGGATATATCATAATTACACAAACCAAATCATCATCATCAGTGCCATCACACCACCCACATATAAACCCAATTTTTTGATACTACTTTCAATAAGGAGTTAAGGTGATATCTCATATCTACTAGTCCACATTAATTCAACATAATAATTACATTATCTAAATCATAAAAATGTTGGAACATCGCATCTTAATACTACCCTCCCTCTAAGTTGGAAACCCTATAGAGAATAATTTTGACACCATATCCTGAGTATATAAACTAGGGGAGGGATAGAAATAAAATACCAACATACAATGAAATAAAGCATATAAACACTAGACTAATCAAAATCCCATACAAGAAATCATTTAATTTAATGATCACATTTTATTAAATAAATTGAAATACCCAGTAATTCCATTAATTATTAAACAAATTAAATGAGGTTATTTCAAGATCAAGCACTAAGACGGTGTTTGATTTCTAGGACAAGAGTGCCGGAATGATCCATCGAAAAATTTTATGTTTTAAATAGCACACTTGAGCAGTTTTCTTAAAAAGTGGAATAACCTTTAAATGGGTTCCTGGATCAGAAATCCAAGGGAACTGTTGCGTTCAGGATGGTTGCTTTACCCTAGAAGCAACTTAAGATTAGTCGACGTAGGCCTCTAGTGACAAAACCCAAAAATAGCTTAACAGTAAAAAAATTGATAAATAAAATTATTTTATTTTTCAAGTTCTTATAACTTAAAAACAGTGACATGGTTTGAAAATATTTGACCACCTTTGAGCTCGTTATGGTATTCTTTAATTAGGCATAGCTTAACGTTTTTCGGTGCGGTTAAACAGTGGAAGTTAGATTTTAGTTGTAAATAAAATAATTAAGTAAAAATTATTTCATTTTCAAATCTTTATAACTCATAAAAGGTAACTCATATTGGAAATATGAGAGTACCGTTGAGTTCGTGAGGTCATTTTACCCTTAGGTAGAGTTTAACCTTGACCAGCGTGGGTTGAGGTTGAATGATTGTTTTTGAACTTTTTAAAAGAGAATTAAAATGATGCACCTGCGTGATTTTTGAAAAAACTAAATAAGTGTTTATATTGAAAATATGAGGGCATCGTTGCATCCAGAATGACAAAATTACCTAATAATTTACCTAAACTCAACTAGCGTAGGTCTAGGGAAGAAGTAAATTTTTGGAATCTTCAAGAAGAGAAATAAAATAAATAAATAATGTTATTTTATATTTTTTTCCCACACCATTGAGAGGTGACATTCCAGCACTACGGTGCGGCGATGAGTTGGAGACAAACCACTTTAACAAGACTCTTTAACTTAAGAGAAACAAAAAAATTGTCTGATTAATGAAATAGTGTATGAACGCAGTGACGTAGCATAACAGAAATGTCGTGAAGCATTTCTATATAAATGAGATAGCATGATGGAGAATCAGAAGGTGGAATTTCTATTTTGGATGTGAAGTTTTTTCTCCAAAAACGAACATCGGCATATCACTAGTGACATCGGCACACCTCAAAGAATGGGATTGGGGCACGATGAATGCCAACAACTTTGAAGAATGGAACATGGATTCCCTCAAACGGATTGCTTCAAAGACAAACTTGATCATAGGTAGGGGGTTTTTTGAGTTGAATTAATTTTTCCCATTATTTATTCTAAAATGAAATATGTGGACCAAGCCATTAATAGTTTGATCAAAAAATTGTTCATTATCACTTAGTGGTTGTTTTAGTCGCATTAATGTTTTCATTTAATCATTTTGGTATGTTTTTGTGTATGTGTGTGAATACAGGTATGTAGTCAAATGCCTCCCACTTGTGGTATAATGTATTTGGTACTAGTCTCTATCCCTGGGACTTTAGGAGGAAGGCTTTGGGTAGTCATGGCACGGGCCCTGAGGGATGTGTCCTGACAAAGTGGTATCATAGGAGGTTGGTTCTACTAGAATAACTAGGAGTCTGTAAATTTTGATGGGGTAACAGTGTTATGTGTTTCGAGTTTGGATTTCTGGCCAGGGAGTCTTGTGTTTCAATGGTGGCTGACGTATCCATACACCATGCCCCTAAATTTTTTTTCTAACCTGATACATGAAATCAATAGTTAGATGTGTCTTTGGGTGTTTTCCCATTATAGTTTTGAGTCAGAGTTATCCCACTAGGTATAATAAAGTGATTGTGATTCATTTTAATCTCTTTCAAGATGGATCCATATATATAGGCAGCCAGGATTCTAGGGTGTGACCACGAGGATGGTCCATAGAGTGATAAGGCTTTGGTACAGGGAATGTTGCCTGGGATGGAACATCCAGGTGGTGTCCCAGCTTTTCCACTGCCTGTTGGCCAACAGTTACTATCGGTGTTATCGGTAGAGTACATATATAGGATCAGTGCCTTACACATGTTTCAATGACAGAGACCCCACATGTTCTGAGGTGATCCAAACTCACAGGTGGATAAGGACTGGCTAGAGGTGGTGACCGAGTTTTCTGTCTAGTCGGGGCACTAATAGATTAGATGGTACTCCTGGAAGTGAGCCTTATGAGGCTCAGTAGGGTGATGACGGTGTTTAGATCACCTGATCTTGTGATGAAGTGACTTTTCTGTGGACAGAACTTGAGAACCTCTCTTTGAGAATGGGATCCTACCATAAAATCTAAGGTTTATGCATTCCCTAGAGCTTCTATAGCTTCATCATAACTATATATCGGTATCTGAGTATTCATCAAGGTGTACCAACCCTTCCAGGTACTCAATGTATACGATGTGACCAGTGATCATGGATCATACCTCCAAACAAAATATGTTTATGGACATCCAAGATAACACTATTCCATATTACATTCCTAATTATGCTAGGGTTCTATATAGAACTATTGTTCATGAATGTTCATTGGATGAGAAGATACATCCATTGGAAATTAACAGTGGGAATGTAGAAAACATGCATCAGTTTCAGTGACTTGGATGAGTACGAGGACGTATTTACAGAGTACATTCCAAGACTACCTCTACATATAGAGTTAGATTTATGCATGGATATATACCTCGGTATGGAACCGATATCTACACATGCATATCGGATGGTTTCCGTAGATCTCTGGAAGCTGAGGGTAATGTAGGAAGACTTATAGAGGAAGAGGTTTGTAAGGCCCAGCGTTTCACTATATAGAAGCCCCAGTGTTGTTTTCTGAGAAGGAAAACAGAAGATTGTGGTTATGTGTGGACTATCAGCGCCTGAACTAGGTGACCATGAAGAAAAAGTATCTTATACTGAGGTTTGATGACCTCTTAGATCATCTTAATGGAGCGAGATGGTTCTTGAATATAGACAGTGTATTAGGATATCCCTAGTTTCGATTGCGAGATGAGGACATCTCAAAGATGACTTTCAAATGTCACTACGATCACTACATGTACATATTGATTTCTTCTGTCTTGATTAACGCCCAAACTATGTTCATGGGACTCATGAATCGGACCTTCTAGTCATACCTAGACAAGTTTGTAGTGGTCTTCATTGATGACATCTTAGTGGATTCATTGTTAGAGGAGGAGCACATGATACATCTAAGGATGGTTCTAGATAAACACTGAGAGAACCAAATCTATGATAAGATCTTGAAGTGAGATTTCTGGAAATAAAAGGTCCACTTCCTGGGACATTCCATCTTAGAAGCTATAGTTATGGTTGATCCAGCAAAGGTAGAGGTGGTGATGGCTTGGGAGACACCCAAGAGAATTACCGATGTGCGGATTTTTATTTGGGTGGGTTGGGTACTATCAAATGTTTGTACCTGACTTATCTATATTATCAGCACCCATGAAGGCATTGACGAATAAGGGAAAACCCTTCGTGTGGATAGAAAGGTGCAGTAGATCTTTCTGCTGCTGAGTCGGAGCTTAATGAGTGCTTTTATCATAAGGCTTCCAGAGGAGAGAACAAACTTCATGGTGTTCTATAACACATCGGGAATCAATCATGGTTGTGTCTTGATACATGTTCATGTAGTGATTTTTCACGGATCATGAAAACTAATACTGCATGAGCAGAACTATGCAACTCATGACCTTGAGTTTGAAGTGGTAGTCCTTGTGCTGAATATGTGGCAACACTACTTGATGTGTGATAGGTTCATCGTATACTCTGACCACAATAGTCTCATGTTTATATTTTATCAAAATGAATATGATTCTGAGACAACGACATTTGCTAGTGTTCAACCAAAACTATGAATCTGAGATAGTTAATACTCCTGGGAAGGGGAACGTGGTCGCAGATTCTCTCACCAAGAGATCATGTTCACAGCTATAGAATGAGTTATCAAAGTAGTTGGTCTCACTTTAGATATTATTTTTGGATAGAAATGATGCAGCTTATCATTAGTGAATGGTGGTTCCCCTCCTCTATTATAGGGAGTCAGGGACGCGCAACTAAAAGATGCCAACTATGAGACCACATGTGGCCAGATGGCCACATGGCATGCCCTTGATGGATATTTGAATTTTGGAGAGTGAATCAATATTTTTAGAGGACACGCCATCGTACCAATTGAATTATGGGAGGAGGTGTTGAGGGAGTTCCATACATCATATTAGTTGGTCAATCGAGGTGGGGAAAAGTTGTATCAGGACCTTCGACATCTGTACGGGTGGTCGGGGTTGAAGATGGCAATGGTAGAGTTGGTTTCCAGATTCCTCACTAGTCAAAATGTGAAGGCTGAGAACCATGTTCCAAAAAGGTTTAACATAACCCATTAGGGTATTAGAGTGGATGTGGGATGGAATGTTGGTGGAATTTTTGACAGGTTTACCACGTACATCTAGGAGACACAATACCATATGGGTTATCATTGACTGACTCACCGAGTTGGCCCACATCCTTACTAACTAAAAGCATAGTTTAGTAGAGGGATGAGGATGACTCTATGTTCTATAGATTTGATGAGGGGGAAACTTTTCAATGTTTTTGGTAGAGATCGAGGATCGATAGTGGAGGATCCTTTGAGGATGGTCCATTCCTCTGGTGTACGTTCATTGGTAGGACGGGAATCTCTATAGAGCACATTAGAGCAGGAGGCTTAGATTCATTCCGAGTAACACTGTTTGTTTGATTATCCCTTATTTTGGATTTTGAAGAAGTAGATCCTTAAAAGGGATTAATTTAATATAAAATAAATTTGTGAATTTTATTTTGAAATTAAATGGAATTATTTCAAGACCAGGCTCTGGGGCAACATGTGATTCTGAGGCTCGGAGTGATTAGAATGATCTGTCGAAAAATGTTATGTTTTAAATAGTGCACATGAGAATTTTTCCTGAAAAGGTAGAATAAATTTTAAAAGGGTTCCTAGATCAAAAATCTAATCCACCATTGCATTCTGGATGGTAGTTTTACCTTAGGCATGACTTATGTTTAGTCATCGTAGGCCTCCAGTGAAAAAACCCAAAAATGTCATAGCCTTAAATAAAATTATTTTATTTTTCAAATTCTTATAACTCATGAAGGGTGACATGAACTGAAAAATTGAGACCACCATTGAGCTCATGAGGGTATTCTTTCCTTATTAATAATCTATTGTTTTCCAGTGTGGGCCAACAGTGAAAGATAGTTTTAGGATGTAAATAAAATAATTAATTACCAATATTTTATTTTAAAAACCTTTTTAATTATAAAAGGAAACTTGTATTGGAAATATCAGAGTACCATTGATCTCATGAGGGTGTGTTAGAAATAGGGGAACCTTAAAATTGTCTGGCGCATGTCCATGGGGAAATAAAAATTTTGAAATTTTTTTAAATGAATTAAAATGGAACACCTGCACAGTTTTAGAAACTTCTAAATGGGTGCCCGCATTGAAAATCCTCGGGCACTATTATTCCTAGAATGACGACATTAACTAAAAATGGACATAACCTCGATAGGTGCAGGTCAATGTAAAAATATAATTTGTAGACATTTTTTAAGAGAAATAAAATAAATATATAAAAAAATATTTTCTTTTCATTTCCTCACCATTTACTGATGGCATGCCAGCACTGAGGTGTGGTGATGAGGTGGAAAGGAACCACTTTAATGAGACACATTAACTGAAGTGAAAAAGATACAAAGTTTCATTAATGAAACAGCATAACGACATAGTGTAATAGAAATTCTACGACGTGTTTCTGAATTAATGAGATAACCGGTTGGAGAATCCTAAGTAGAAATTAATCTAACGGATGGTGAAGGTTTTTCTCTCCAATGAAGAACACAGAGGAATCTAAAGTGACATCACCACACCTCAAAGAACATGACAGGTTTGTGACGAATGCCAATGGCTTGAATGAATGAAACATGGATTCTTGCAGAGGGATTGCTCCAGCGATGAACTCGATCATAGGTAGAGATTTTTTTAGGTGAATTCATTTTTTCTATTATTTATTCTAAAATGATGAACGCGGATAAACCCACAAAAGGGTTTATCTGAGGATCACTCATTCTTGCAGGGGGGATTTTTCTTGGGATTATTGTATGGGAATTAATTAATTGTCATATAGAACCTCAATCCTAAAACTCCCCATGATTAAAATCTAATGATGAGGGGGAGTGCAAACATGAAAAAGGCCCAAGTCCTTCCACCTTGGGAATTCTACATGTATAAAAATTCAAAATGGTGGAAAGTAGGTTTTGGCTCTTATTAGGGAAGGTGGAACCCCATGGAGCCTGAAGGCATAGAAGGTAGGAAGAACGAACACAGGAGTGAACCTAGTGGTCCACATAAGGATCTGTCGGCAATGACGACTGGCAGGGATAGCCCGCAGTGGAAGCCACCGGTGGGTGGTGGCGTGCCATGATGATGTGCTGAGGGAGATTTCATGGCTGTCTCAAGACATGACAGTGCAGAAGGAGCCTTCGGTAGTGTATAGAGACTAGCAGACTAGACGGGGCCAATAGACTGTGTCAAGAGGTATGGACCACACCATGTGAGTTGTAGTCCCTTGCAGGAACGTGGTCCAGTGACAGCATGTAGGGCCACTAGGTTCGTCCAGCATCAGTTTTCCACAACACACCGAAAGGGATTCCATTAGGTGTTCGGTATGAGGTAGTTCTGTCCGCCGGTTTCTTGCTGGACTGGGGCACACAAGCCAGGCCACATAGCATCCTGGGCCAGAATCAATGTTGGCCCGCTTCTGCGGGATGAGCCTATGATATAACAATGGTCTTCTATGAATCCTAGGTTAAGAACAAACAAGACTGATGGTTAAGGGTTGGTCAGATGAGACTGAGTCTCCAAGTAACTCGACAGGATGGACACCCAGCCAAACCAGGCCATGTCTAGTAAGGACCAATGGTCCTGGCCCAAGGTCTAGGCTGGACCGGGCCAGCCTAGTGGCTAGGATGGACCAGTCCATCCCAAACCCAATCTGGGTTGAGTAAGGTCAGTAAAACTATCCCAAGGCATGTGGGGACCCCAGTTTGGTTTGGTCAGGTCATTCTGACCTAGTTGGACCAGGCCCAGATGCAACCGTCCCGTGGTTACTAAAATGCCAATATATATCAAATCGTGCATCTGATTGATGAGCTGTTTGTGATGTTGGAATTTCATAATGACGCGGATATTTTGGCATAATCTAAGGAGAATTTCATAGAAGTTGGAATATGAAGAATGTATTGAGGAGATGTTTCTCCTATAATCAAGCACACTATTTGTAGAGATCCTACGGATGCCTTAGACCTAAAGACTACTGACAAGAGACCCTATCTGGATCAGCAACGATGGCCTAGTTGGAAGTGGATCTGTGTGACCTAATAGGACCATGGTGGGGAGTATCTCTGTGTGACCCCACTAACCCACAGTGCTCATCAGGAAAGAGTACTTCAGTATAATGGCCCAAGTGGGAAGTGGCTCTCTGTGACATCGTAGGCCCACAGTGGGGAGAGGCACTGTGTGACCCAGAATACCTACTTTACTCATCCATGATGAGTATCATAGTAGTCCAAGTCTAGTGGGAAGTAGCTCTATGTGACCTAGTAGGCCCACGGTGGGTAGCGGCTCTGTGTGACCAAGAATACCCATGGTACTAATTAGGGAAGACTACCCAAGTAGTCGAAGGTGTTTACTGATACGACTGATGGTATTTCATTCCTACTCTAAATTATACCTACCTGAGCTAAAATTACCTAGTGTAAATGGATTACTCGTAAGTTGTGTCATTAGTGTACTTGGCATACTCCTCAGTGGTGTACTTATTGTACTTGGCATACTCCTCAACGATGTACTTATTTTACTTGATGTACTCTCCTTAGTGGTGTACTGATAGTACTATATGCATTCTTTCTTTTATGGTTCTATAAACGAGTCGACATCAATGGTCCAGTAGAAGAGAAGACCTCGGTAGCACATCAGGGATGAGTCCCTTAGTAGTAAAAGATAATTTTATTCAACAACTAATAAATCTTACTTTCTATACATTTATTTATACCTGGTGTGATATTTATTTTCTTTTTGGTTTTGGTGGGTGGAACATACTTTGTGGGTTTTCCTTTGTGGTTTGGGGTCCCTAATGAGTATTGTGTTACTCACTCCTACACAGGATTCTCCCACACATGACGTGTCCCATGAAGGTGATCGACGCTTTAACAGAGGCCTTGGTGGTCTGGGACCTGGTGGTTCTCAACAAGACAGGATGGACGAGTGTACTTCTACAACTTCTGGTAGCCACTCCCTACTTACCCTTCAGGTGTGGTTCTCCTACGGATGAATTTTATCAGATATCTTTTATAATTTCATGTTTTCAGTTTTTCTTTTGTGGGGTTTGTATTCCAACTAATTTGACTTACAACCTATACATTTACTCAGTGGTTTTTCTAGTGGCCTACATGTTTCCTTTCAAATTTTTTGGGATATGGTTGTGTTTTTTTGTGCATACAAGTATTCAAGAAAATTCCTCCCACTCATGGGATAATAACTTCAATGCTAGTCTCTATCCTCTTTCCATTGAGAGGTGGGATTGGGATAGTCACGACACGATCCCTGGGGGAAGGTTTATTACATAAATTATTTCATTACATCGCATAGAAATTATCAAAATTAGTGGGTCTCATTGAAGAAGTCATTTCTCATTTTATATGTAACCACCTATAATTTTTGCCTAAGATATGTAACCCTCAATAATATAAACCACATCCTATTATTAATATAATGTGTTTATATGAGTATTCAGTTTATGTTTTATGGATACATGTAATCATTAATGATCTTTCACTATATATACTGTGAAATGACTATTAATGATTTTGAACTAATGAAAAATTATTTTTCTTGTATCAATACAAAAATTTTGTCTCTCGGATGTCAATATCAATAAAAATGTTTCTAGTCATAGTTAAACGATTGGAGAAATTTTATGGGCGTGTACATAATACTATATTTTATTTTTCAAAAGGTGTATTATATGTATCAATGTTATAGCATATACTATGGTTGACATTTGACATATGGAATGTATTAATCAAATTTATAATGAATATTTCTCTATCAAATTTACACATATTTATTCCCACAATGGACCCACTACTTATGAAATAAAAATATCACTTATTTTATCTCCAACAAAGGTAGTAATAATCTTATATCATAACATGTTCTAGTTAAACACAGATAACGCAGTCACATGAAAATCACATAGAACTTCATCCAAATTCTCAGGATCATTTGAGAATACTCAATAACTATCTTGAATATTAATAGAATCCATGATACTAATCTACATTAACACATGGATTTCATGAAATCCACATTGAAATAAATAAAACATGTTGTAATTTTATTTTTACAGATGTATAAATTCCTTAATGAATAATTCCATGTACTACTCATCCATGAGAATGTATAAAAAATTGTTCATTGGAGTATTGCAGAACAATCATGTGGTTAAGAGAAGATCCTGGAAGTTGTCTATGAGTGATGATTATATGAAGGTAATTCTAATGTGCGGAGATAATTAGATTTTTATGGTAATCTTGAGAAAAGTTAGTCAATAATTTTAAATTGGAGCCTAACATTACTTATATGGGTTCCCCTAAAAGAGAATGGAGAAATATTTTGACATGTTGATATGTTTCATACTACATATTTAAATTTATTATATTTTGAGAATATTTTTTGTGTTTCATAGAACTATAAATTTAAACTAAAACCTCTATGTTCATGTATGGATGAAAGAAGGGGAGATATTTTGCGGAAATTAAATAGGTAAATAATTCCCATTTATTTATTTTGTAAAAAAATTAATACCATTTATCATAGATAAGGGGGTTTGATTGGTTTTTTGTTGCATTAAAACACATAACCATGGAACACTGGGACTCATTACACCCTTCCTAAAATATTATCTCCATACCTTATTAGTATCATCCAACATATATATGAATTTGGTGACTTATGATAATATTGAAATAAGTTGGATCCAGGTTTGTTGATGTGAGTATACATATGGGTGTAGCATGTTCACTACACATACACGATGGAGTACCTAATATATAGTTTTATAAATTGTTCTACAATTATAATAATATTCAAAACGTAAATAGAGTGAGGTAGAAATATAATGTAATTTATTAAGCCACTAGATAGATTAAAATAATTGATATATAATAATGATGGAAACCATGTGATTAATATATGTGGTTAATATCAATCTTCTTGGACTTCTTCTTCAAGTATTATTTCAATTTTTTCAACTGTAGTTTAAATTGCACTATAAAAAAACATCCAATATTTTTTACTTATAGTTTTAATAAGCATACAAAAAATATATATATTTTTTAAAAAAAATAATAGTTATTGTTTTTTAAGACTACATGAAATAAAATATTATGCTCAATTTCCAAGATGTATTCAAATAAAAATTTAATTTCTACTTTTTAATACAATCATTATTCAATATATAAAATTATAAAACTATTTTTGAGGAGGTATATCAAAAATCTATTCTTCTCTTGTTAGTTTTAAATAATTGTATTCTATTTATTTTACTCCCATTTCTATTTCCTTAATCATATTTCTATATTTTCAAAAATTGATTTTATCAACATAATTCCAAAAATAACTATCATCTTATGATAACCTAAAATGTGTAGTTAATTTATTTATAACACCGTACTTTTAAGGTACTGTATTAGTTCAAGTACATCTCACTCGGATTTATTTTATAAAAAATATTTTGGTTTAGTTTTTCCTCATAATTAAACTTCGGTGGTAGTATTTTACTCTGTGTGTCTATTTTTTTGAATGGAAACATGCTTGGGTTTTGAGGAAACCTAAGAAAACCAAAGAGGATCCTCCTAGGGAGAGGTTTTTATATATTGTTTGAATAGATATAGTCCATTTATAGATGGGTTATAAAGGGTTCTTGGTATGTTTAAAGCCCATAAAGGGGGTCCGAGTTTTTTTAGGGAAATTGGTATAAAAATTATCTATAAAACATTTAAAAATCATGTAAATGGGTTGAAAAATGTATGAAATCCACTAGACTCATGTTGCGAACTGACTCATGATGTGAATTGGATACACATCATGAACAAATCACACATTGTGTAATGTTCTGGTTATTTTAATATTCTACTGATTTGATGGGTTTTTTGGGACATCCCTCTAAAATAAATTTTGAAAAGTAATATACGTCATGTATTTTCCCAAGAAATTGTTTTATATAATCCATTTATTTGATAATTTCCCATTCTCAAGTCCATCAATCCTCTCTCAACCCTAGGGATGGTTTTAATTTATTTTATAACACCTCTCTCTAATCTAGATATCTTGTTTATGTGATTGATCCCCAAAAAAATTTTCTTCTTTATTTTCCTTTCTCTTCAGTAATTATCCAACCTTTACATTATAATAACATGACCATGGTGATTGTTGGTTTTTATTTTTTTCGGTTTTGATCTAGGTTCTCCTTTTTATCTATTTCACCATCATCTTTTTTTTTCATTTTCCATTGTAAGTTTTTCATTATTCACTGATTAATGGTATCGGTTCGAAATCATTACCATATTGTTTGATTTTCCATTAGGAAGTATCTGAAATTTTTTTATTATGATATTTCCTATGAAAAATAGTTATTTAATTTAATAGAATGATTATAATATTATAATGGATTCTTTATTGGAACCCATTGGATTCAATTGGAATTCTGACTTATCTTATAGCTACCAATTGTGTTAGTGAACCTTGAAAATAATGAATTTCTAGTGGATTACATATGATTATAAAATTGAAAGTGATTCATATGTTTTCTTGACATAGATTCACTATGAAAAATAGATTTAATTATTAATTGAAATGATGGGTGAATTTAAAGACATATGGTAACTAGGAAAATTATCCAATTGGTCTTACACATTTTTATATTCTGAATGTTTTGATCTGAACTCTCTCTACACGATGAGATGCTTATATACCCATTTATTACTTGAAACATGTTGAGATACTTATATAATGATCTATTCCCTGACAGGTGTTGATATGATTATAAATTTGACTATGCTTGGATTTATTTTGAGATGCTTATATAATGGAGTACATTGTGACACATACTGTGATTCTAATATATAGGTATATGGTTGGAAAGATGATGACATTCTTATATACTGACATATTCCCTAACACCTACTTATGTGCTTATATATAGTTTTATTCCCTAGAACATATTATGATTCTTATATTATGAGCTACGCCCTGACACTTGTTGTGATGCTTATATAGTGGGATTGGACCTTGGATTTGATATACCATGGGTATATGGTTTTTCTTGGCATAGTTGTGAGAAATGATAAGAGACATTTTGGAAAGGAATAATGGAATGTTTTGTTTTACCATGGTTATATAGTTATGCTTGGAATGGTTGTGAGACCTAATTAGATACATTTTGGAATTGTGGCGAAGCAAGTTATTGTTGTATTTTTTTGAATCGATGAATTAATTAATATACATGTTATCTCATTATTGTATTAACATATTAAGAGATATTTTTATTTAGACATGGTGGTTTCAATATACTATGTTTTATGCTCACCCTATTCAGGCCACCATTTTTTACCCGTACAGATTTTGTGGATATAGGGTTTAATAAGGGAAAGGGACCTTATTGTAGCCCATGTGTCTTGCTGTATGGGCTATAGTTAGTAAATGGTTTAGAAATAAGGTTTAAGACAAGATTATTTTGGGTTTATCTTATGTTATTTTACTATTTTATTTGTGATGTTTTTATTTGGACATTTAGATGCATATCAGTCTATCATTACGTGATACCCTATTTTTAGTGTAATGTTTCTCCTATATTTTTTCACTTATGTTATTTAGTTTATGTTATGTTTACTTAACAGATTTATTTGGTTTATAAGGATTATTTCCAAATCCATGAAACTTTATACTAGGGTAAATAGTCTCATTGTTTTACATGTAACACCCCCACTTCTAGTCAACAGCCTCTAGTGTATGGGGAGGATCACTTAAGGTCTTGTTCGAAACACTTCTTGTCCATGTGGGAGAGTTCTCGATCAGGGGATGATACAAAGTGGTATCATAGGAGAAGGTTTTCTTTTGTATTTCCTCATTATTTGGGAATGATGGAAAGGATATTAGGATATGTTTTGACATGGTAATGATATTTTTCATGGGAGTAGCTAACCCATGTATGGGGAATACCTGAGTGCCTAGGGATGTGGTTGTTGGTCATGATGTTCTCCTATTTATGGTTTGATGTTATTTCACTTTGAAGATTAAAATTTTTTTGATGTTATTTTTTCATTAATTTTTATTTATGGACCAGCATGGCGTGACATGATTATGCATGAATCATGATAGGAATATATGGATACATAAATACATGAATGATTCATGATAGGGACATATCAATATGAATGTTATTTATTACTGGTGTAGAATATGGTATGAGATATCTGTTATACCTGAAAAATGAAATTAATGTAACTTTTATGTCCTTCTAAATAAATTTTTAACCCATGTTTAAAGAGACTAGAAGTTAGTGGTTCTATGTTGTTGTCACATGTTGACGTTGCCCATGTTATTACCCAGTGCTCTAGTGTTTATAATTCTCTTTTAGATAAAATGTCTCCCTGTCATCATTGAATTAAAAATATGATGAGTGAAAATCAGAAAAATATTAATACAGCCGATTTGAATCTTCTTGTAGATACAAAGGATAAAATGTATGTTCCTCAATGCAGCAGCTTTCTGAGGGTCATGCAATCAATGGAGAGGGAGACTATTTACACTATATCTTTGATGTCTATACTGATGAGATCCACTCAGGAATCCATGTTCTGGATAAAGTCACTCCAAAAAAATACATAACCACATCAAGATACCCACAAATAAGAGGGAGAAATATTTTGAATATTTGTTTCATGGACCATCCATGAGATGGTTTGACATTATTCAGAAACATGGGATGAAAGAAGAGTTATCATGGAAGAAATTAGAGATAAAAGTCCTAATACACTTATATAAAGATATTTTTAGGGATTATAAGGCTCGTGTTTTCATGCATTTAGAATAGGAGAACATGTAAATTCTATACTATGTAGAATGTTTCACCGGCCTCCATTGCTTTGATCTTTATTTAGTCGTAGATGAGATCTCTAGCAAGAGATTTTTTCAAGATCTATTTCTCCCTGAAATCTATACAGAGTTGAATGTTTTTCATTATAGTAGTTTTTATGACATGATGGAATAGAAAACCATCATAAGGGTTAATATGAGAGAGGAACCATGTGGAGCTAATTCCATTTCATCATAGGGGTCTGGGATATCTTCTTTGGTTAGCTAGAAGTGCCAGTTTTAAATCTTTCACGAAGGCAATAGTGGAATAAGTAGTTAAGGAAATGTTAATCCAACTAAGGACAGTCTTATATTTTATTTCTATGAGTGATTCATGTTTTTTCATATGTGCCCTCAATATCCTTACCCCACACTTTATTTTCATTTCATTGGAAGACTATGTCATCATCAGAAGTAATCTATGAACATCCCAGAGTAGACTAGTTGTAGGGGATTAATATAGAAACCTAAAACTGGAATGGTTTCATATTCCCCTTAGAAGGATGGTAGAAAGAGTTCTCCTAGTCATTTTGGTTGAGGAAAGGTATGTGGTCCCCCAGGGAAAGAGTATATATACCACTCATAGGGAGGAAACATGGGAGTCAGACTGGATCCTAGTGTAGAGGGTAAATCTAGTTATTTTCTATATAGTTTTCTATAACCAATTTGAATGCAGGACCTTCTGTAGTTATTGGTACAATTTTTGTATCATTTACCTTACCTTTCATTTTTTGATATAGGATAATAGCACCCCTTTTATCTTCTAATTTTTAATTGGATTGGGCTTAGATGTGAAATTATTAGATGGTTCATTGACCATTGATACACCATTGGGAGTATGGTTAGAGAATATTATACATTGTCATATGTGTTATTTAAGGATTTGTGGTAACCATTTCTTTTAGGAACCATTTGTCCTGGAAATGTCAGGTTTTGATTTTTTTTCATGGTATGGATTGTCTAGTACTATTTTAGGATCCTACCAAGATTCATAGGACGAAAATTACCATTCTATCTCTAAAATGAGGTATATATTCTTTCCATAAGATGTGGAATGTTAAGGGTGGTCATACATGAAAAATCTAGTGATGATTGGATTGTATCATGACTCAAATAGCCATATTTACTCTAGATGGTGGTGGAATTCAGTAGGATATTTTTATTCTAGTAGTATATCATTTTCCTGATATATTTTCTGATTTGATCTATGGATTACCTCCTGATCAATAGGGAAAGTTTAAAATTGTTTTGTTGTTACAGGAAAAGACTATTTTTATCCTACCTTATAGAATGGAAATAATAGAGCTTTTAGAGTAAAATGTTCAGTTGGAAGATCTGTAAGCTAATAGTTTCATATGTCCTAGTACATAACTTTATGGTTATCTTATTATGTTTTCCCAAAAGTCGAGTAGTACCTTGATTATATGTGTGGATTATAAAATATAGAACTAGATAATGGTAAAGCACTGGTATCCTCTACCTTTCATTGATGATCTCTTCAATCAACCAAGAGGTGATAAGATCGTATTTAAGATCAATTTGAGACTAGGATACCACCTATTAAGTGTGGTACCATCATACATACCTTAGACTGAGCTTATGAGCTGGTTGGGATTGTATTAGCTGTTAGTGATACCATTTGTTTTGACCAATACACTAATGGTATTTATGTCATTTATTAATGTAATCTTTCAACATTTAAGGCACAAGTTTTTGGTGTTTTTTCTATAATATTTTATTGTACTTACATTGCAGAGATTAGCATGCCCAAAATTATTATATCTTCCTGAGTAAGTTGAGAGAGAATCAAACTTACACCAAGCTAACCAATTCAGTTTCTATACAAATAAAGTGTACTTATTGGACCACATCATCTTTAAGGAAAGATTTTTTATAAATCCTGAGAAGGATGCATCAATGGTATCATGTGATAAGCCTAATAATTTCTTTTATATTTGGAGCTTTTAGGGTTTTTTAGGTCATTAGAAGTGCTTTATCTAGGACTTCTCCCTTCTAGTATCAATGATGTCAGGACTAACCATGAAGGAAGTGAAGTTTTTATTGTCCAAAATAGGTGAGAGAGATTTTCAGGAGTTGAAAGATATGATAACCTTATTACCTATTATCACATTACACATTCCATGTAAATAATTTATTATGTACTATGATTCATCCATAGATGGACCTGGAGTAGTTTTTATGATGTAGGATTGAGTGGTTTCTTATTTATCAAGGGAGTTGAGACCACAAGAGAGTAATTACTCAACTAGTGATCTAAAGTTAGTGGTGGTGGATCATTCTCTACAGTTATGGAGATATAGCTTTTGGGAAAGAGGATTTGGTTACACATATACCACAAGATCCTTAGGTGCATCTTTTATCAAGGGTACCTAAAACTTTGACAGAGGATGTTGTTTATGTATTTATAGTATTTATGCTTTGAGTTGAATTATACACTAGTAGAGGGATAAATTATTCTGGAATCATTGATCTAAAGGATATAGAAAGAAGTAGTGTGCGATTATTGTGATGTGGGGAAGATTATTGACCTCTTTATAGACATGCCTCTTGATTTTTAGGAGTTTTAGGGATAATTAGATCTGAATTTGACATCTGTTACACCCATGAGTTTAGACTAGATCAATATGAAGATGTTATCTAATCTAGAGGGATTAGTTTTGAGAGACAACTTATATGAAGGGGAGACGCCATCAGGACAGTCTCTTAGAAGTGGAAAATATCTTCTTTTTTATGGATGAGTACAAATTTCCATGGGATTACATGAGGATATGGTGAGTGAGTTTCTTTCTTCTATATGGGTGGTATATCATGGTTTAAAAATGATTTATTGTGATATCAATAAAAATTACTCATGTTTAGGAATGAAGAAGGATCTAACTATATTTTTGGTGAGATATTTCACTTTTACGTAGGTGAAATATGGGAGTTTGAGGCCAACTGGGATATTGTATCACTTTCCCATTGTATAGTGAAAATGGGATGATGTTACTATGGATTATTCTTGACAAGATATCATAGGAAATACCATACAAATGATGTATTCTAGTTGACTGGGTTCTGTCACAATTCGTACCAATGGGGCCCAATTTACAACTCCCCATGACCACTTCCAATAGGCTAGGGGTCAGCGAATAGTTCCATGTTGGAATTGAAGGTTCTAGGAATAGTGGAAGCATGGTTGGGGAGAGACGCAACATTTATTTTTACCATGATCAATGATTATTCTGGGATCAATACGATGATGAACGCCAGTCTTCATAGAATATAATCAAAGATTTAGATAAAGAAGTAAGAGGCCCGAAACCTTTAGAGAGTATATTGCACATAATTTTTAAAATTAATTTAATTTATTCATAAAGAAAATAATACCTAGATCTTCGGTATTTTCTTCGTTGATGATTTTGATCATCCAAAAGGACCCTTCTAGATTTTCTTGTATTTCATGTAATGATCCAAACTAGAATCCCTATAACGGTGATCCACATGTGCTCCGATGGCCTTCAATCGACACCTCCCCTTCTCTAGGTGCTAGTGCGGTGAAGCGGGTGTCTTGTGTCGTTTGTTCTTTATCACTTGTTCTTTAGCCTTGAATATCATCTCTCATTCATGAGAGGGGGAATAATAGGATTCGAGAGAGAAATTGTTTGGCTCAATAATTCTCAATTCACCAAGCTTCTGGTGTCATGTAGTTTCTAGCACAATAGGCATACTTGTCTATTTATATGCATGGAAATTTAGTAAAAATATTTAATTTCATAATAGAAATTAAATACATTCTTTAACATAGTGAAAACTCATGCTCATAATAATAATACCGTGTTATTATTTATGGTGCACCAACTTGCACAAAACATGATTATAAATAAAATTCCACGTCACAAAATAATAACACCATCATTATTATTTTAACTTGTGCCAACTAGTTAAATACTTTTTTACCATCTTGGAAATAATTATTTTTCTCCCAGACTGGCAATGGTCTGCTTGAACTCCAATTCCATTTATTGAACACCCGAATAAATAAATAAATAAATTATCATCTTAAAAAAATATGTTATTTACAAACTAGTAATAAAAAATTATTAAATGTCAATAAAATAAATAAATATGTTTTATTTAATTTATGGGATCATTTTAACTTGAATAAAATTATCCCATGGGCTTGAGAATAATATTTATTTCATTAATTAAATTCAAATAGAGTTTAATCGAGACCACCAAAATTGCTTAGTGTGTGACCCTATAGGATAATTTCTCATTGGAATTAGGAATGATTGCCTAAACTCCAAGATTACTATCTATTAATGGGTTAAGGAACCCAAGAGAATGAATGTGAAGTAAAAACAATGACATACACATATGAACACTCACTGTGTAATATAATCCCTTTCTCTCAATATCTCATCAAGCAGGTTTCATAATAGTGTCATATATTTTTATGCTTAATACATTGTTCTTTAACTTACAAAAATAAACACATCTTTACACCATGGACATGGAATTTATCATGAAAGTTTTATTTCAATCAAAGTGATGAGATACCAAATTCCATAAATGGAAGAAACAAATCCTTCTTCGACTTATCCATTAATATCAGGTCACTCATGATGCAACCAACATACCCTACTTCCTGCAAACTATTTATGTGACATTTTTCATAAGTAAATATAATTTTGTGAGTCATGACACGTATTAATGATAATCTTAAAGTTTAAGGATCATTACGAATGCTCACAGATAGAAATATTTGATGACACCAAAACATGCGGAATTCCTAATAGCGCGTCTATTCTCGTAATCTATTATCTTGGAGATTACCAAGTGCGAACTTCATGAGAGGAAGTCTCATCTAATTATGAGTAATGGCACCTGACAGTCTGCATTCTATGGGTCCCATCTTAGAATGTCATCCAACTATAGACCTATATTTAAGAATATTGTTAT
This sequence comes from Viscum album, assembly GCA_963277665.1. Taxonomy (NCBI): domain Eukaryota; kingdom Viridiplantae; phylum Streptophyta; class Magnoliopsida; order Santalales; family Viscaceae; genus Viscum; species Viscum album. The sequence continues at coordinate 1,180,478,210 of OY728139.1, forward strand.
AGAATTTCAAGGTTCTCATCATAGCGGGGAACTTACATGACCTTATAAAGGAAAAAAAATACTCTTTGACATTATTACTTTATAATAATGCAGAATAATGAACATTATGTGATAATACATTAAATATCCATGTAAACAATTTAAAACCAGTTGGTCCTAGGTCACCAAATCTTACAAATTCCCACTTGGACTAGAGCCAACTGCCTATAACTTTCAGTCTATTGGACCTCACTTGGTGATCTTGTTTTTGTTGAGTCAAGGATTTAGTCAAGGGGTATGTCGTGTTGTCTTCCATGGAAATACTACTCACTATAACTTCACCTCTTTGAGAAAAATCTGTCAATAGATGATATTTATGAATTATGTGCTACGTCTGCTAATGTGACCTTGGCTCTTTTTCAAGATCCATCAGAATAGTATTATCACATAACAGTGTGATGGGATCATTACTATTAGCTATAACATCTAGCTCTAGGATGAAGCTTCACATCAAAACTGCATCTTTATCTACCTTAGAAGCTGTGATATACTCGGAATCTATAGTATAATCTACGACCACTCTTCATTGAGCTCTTCCTGCTCACTTAACCTCTATTAAAAGTTAAGATATATACCATTTGCGACTTCATGTCCTCTTAATCAGTCTAGAATCTAGAATTTTTATATCCTCTAATGACTACTTTCTTATCTCCTTTATAAACCAGGAACATATCCTTAGTATACCAAAGATACTTTAGGATAGTCATGATTGCCATCCAGTGGCGGTCACCTGGATCTTCATGATATATGCCTACCACACTCAATGCATAGGTGACATCCAGCCTATCACATAGCTTGGCATACATGACTGATCTAATTGCTGATGTGTATGGAGTACTTTACATTATCTTTCTTTCCTCATGTGTCTGAGGACGCGTTTTCTTGGAAATATAAATGTTATGTGATGCTGGAAAGAATCCCCTCTTAGATTTTTCCATGCTGAATCTCTTTAGTATCTTATCTATGTAAGTACTTTGACATATTCCCAATAATCTCTTGGACCTATCGTGATGGATATTAATCCCAAGAATATATGCTTCCTCACCCAAGTCCTTTAAGGAGATGAATTGTTTCAACAATGCCTTAATAGGCTGTAGGACATGTATCTCATTTCCCAAAAGTAATATGTCACCAACATATACTATTAATAAAATGACTGCACTCCCACTAAACCATTTTTAGACACAAAGCTTACATTCATTCTGGATAAAACCAAATTCTGATATAGCTTAATCAAAAAGAATTTTTTATAACCTGGATGCTTTCTTTAATCCATAAATGGATTTCTGCAACTTGTATACCTTATTGGAAACCTTTGGAGTCGCATACCTTTTTGGTTGGGTCTTGTAGACATCTACCTGAAGGTTCCCCTTAAGGAAGGCTTTTTTGAAATCCAATTTCCAAATCTCATAGTCATTGTAAGACGAAATGGAATGTAGAATTATAATGGATTTCAGCATTGAAACTGGTGAAAAGGATTCATCACAGTCTATTCCATGCCTATATTTAAACCCTTTTACAACCAGTCATTCTTTATAGGTACTGACTTCTCCTTCTATGTCCAGTTTCTTCCTGAATATCCATTTGAAACCAATAAGATTTACATCAACTGGAGGATTTACCAAAATCAAGACTTAGAATTGATACCTAGAATCCATTTCATAAATCATGGCTTCTTTCCACTTGGCAACATCTTTTCCACTTACTACTTCCCTGTAGGTTATATGATCATTATTATCAACTAATAAAAAGTCACCAGCCTTGATAAATAAAAAACTATATTGTTCATGTTCTCTAACCTCCCTTGTACTCCTACATAGTACTTGTATCACTAGAACAAATTCTTCTTCCATGGGGATTTTTTGAATCTATTATTGTACCAATCTTTTGTACCTTGAGCCTCAACTTCATTGAAGTCTATCTCACTACCACTATATCTTTTGGAGATATGCTCCCTCTAAATGAATATGGATTGTCATTCCACTATAACCTTTTTCTCTGAGGGGTTTTATAGTTAGTATCCCCTTGTTTCCTTAGGGTATCCTATAAAGGTACAATTTTTTCCTTGGGGTGTGAGTTGGTTACATAAAGAGGCCTTAACAAATTCTTCACTACCCCCACACATGTAAATTCGATAACATGGATTTTAATCCACTCCAGAACTCATATAGAATACCATTTATCGATTTAGTTGGTACTTGGTTTAGTATGTGTGCCGATATTTGTAACGCATATCCCCAAAAGGATAATGGAAGACTCACATGACTCATCATTGATCTCACCTTGTCCAATAGGGTGTGGTTCATCCTTTCGCTCACACCATTCCATTGGGGTGTGTTTGGAGGAGTGAATTAGGATAGGATCCCAAAATCCCATAAGTAATCAATGTCATCTTGATAAATATATTATCCACCTCGGTCTGAGTGGAGTTTCTTAATCTTCATACCACGATGGTCCACAAATTCATTCATGTATTCTTTGAACTTATCAAAATCATCTGACTTATACCTCATTAAGTAGATATATCCATATATATATAAATCAGATGTAAAAGTTATGAATTATGAGTACCCTCCCATTTCATCAACTACAAATGGTTCACACACTTCAGTATGAACCAATTCAAGAAGATCGTTATCCCTTTCACCATTCCAACCAAAATGAGGATTTGGTCATTTTACCTTGTAAAAATGCATGAAAAAGACCAAGTGGTTTTAGTTCGAAAGAATCTAAATATCCATATTGATGTAACTTTTTCAATAATTTCTTGTTTACATGACCTACCTGGTGATTCCAACATTGGGTGTGGTATGAGTCATGTGAAGTATCTTTGTTATCAATTTCCATTACTTGGTTTGTGTAATCCAACACGTAAAGACCATTTTATAAATGTGCCACACCAAAACAAATGATATCTTTGTAAAAGAAGCAACATTCATTTCCAAACATGAAATAAAATCCATATGTATCTAATCTGGATAAAAAAATAATATTTTTAGTAACAGATGTAACATAAAAACAACCCTTTTACACTAAAATCATCCCATTTGGAAATGTGAGGTGGTAGTCCCTAACAGCTACAACAAAAAGTCTGGCATTGTTGGTTGCTCGTAGATCTACCTCCCCTTGGTCAATCTTCCTTAATCAACATTGTTCTTGTATTTGGGTACATATTTGATCACCACAAGATTTATATAATATCCAATTTTTAGAAACAATTAGATTGAAATCAATAACAAATGAACATGAATCATCCCCATGCAACTTTGGATGGGTGCAGTTCTTCTTCTAGTGGCCCTTCTTGCCACATACGAAACAAACAGCATCCTATTCTTTTTCCACCCCTTTGATCTTCTTTTTCATGGAAGTTCAAGGAGATTTTTTGTGTTTAAATCTCTTCTCTTTCCCTTTCCTCTTATTCACCATAAGGAAAGAAGGTTTTTCACGCATCATATATTTTTACACTAGGAGAATGGGGATAAGATGATTAGATAGAGACTTCTCAATGTTGTTCATATTGAAATTCACAACAAAGTTAGATAATCTCTTAGGGATTGAAGAAAGAATGAGATCGGTGCCCAGTTCATTGGGGAGTTTAAACCATAGAACCTCTAGGCACTCAATGTAGCGAATTATCTTTACTACATGAGGCCCAACTAAGGAACCTTCTCCAAGATTAATCTGAAAGAGTGCCTTATAGATCTTAAACCTTTTCTGTATTTCTCTTTCGGAGTAAAGACCATGTTGGTGCACGAGAATTATATAAGAATCCATGTTTTAATGAGACATCATGAGATCACTAGACATTTATGATAGCATCAAACATTGAACGGTGACCACATAGTTCATATGTTTCTCATAGACCAGGAAATCCTCATCAATCACCTCTTTGGCTGGAGGATCAGGAAATGCTTACTCCAACACATAAGACTACCATTCATGGAGGAGGATAACCTATAGGCATCTAAACCATTCCTAGATGTTACTTTTGTTGAGGATATTTTCTTTATCCAGATATTATCATAGGGATAGTGTGGTGGATGAGCTTGTCATTTTTATTCGATAACTAAAAGAGAAGATCATTAGTAATTTCTTGATTACATTTTATAACAAAAAATAAATTTTTATTAAGTCTCCCACTATTTTATAAAGTCCCAATGGCCCTCACCAATGAACTCATAATGCCCAGTATCCTTAAAATTCAAGTGGAAAGGATCCATAATCCCTTTCCCATAACCCAAAAAATGGTTCTTCAAGATATTAGAAGTTATTTAGGTAGGTATGTATTTACCAACTGTGGGCTTAATGCTCCTTGATCTGTTGAGTGGACTCCCCAATTAAGAAATTATGGCTTTTGGATTTCCTCAACTCTTGCCTCCAATATTACACCAATTATAGCAAGGGGTACATCTCTTGATGTAATATGGTTGAAACCTTTTATAATGGATTCCTGTATAAAAGTAATAATCCCAACATGGGTTGGTCAAAAACATAGTTTTATTGAGTTTTTCCATTAATCAGGTAATGGAAGGCTTGGTCTGAATTAAAATTTTATTTGAGGGATTTTTATCTCATATGAATTAATTTATTATTATCATTATCACAAGATTGTTAATATTAAGTGGACTTTATTTAAGTGATTAACCATGTCTTGAAAATATTTACACATAATTTTGGTTCATTTTAGTTCTATCTTGCATGCTTGTTTAATTCATTATTTATGTGATCATGACATCACATCCATTATGATAAACCATGAAACTAATAGAAATAAAAAAAAAAGTGAATGAGCATGATCTTTTATAATTGTTATTTTATCAAGCAGTTGATAAAATAACCCTAACCTATGGGAGAAACATGTTGAACCTTTTGGGTTTGGGTTTACAACTTTCCACCTATCCACCTTTGTATCTCCTAGGATTGGTTTCGTCTCAACTCCAACAAGAAACACCTCCACTAGTTTGGGAGTTCCAACCATTAAATATTCATTTTTTTAACTCACTTGTAGGTGAGGGGTAAAAATGGTTTTTATATAAAACAATCCTTTGGAACACATTCCCTACATATTAATGATGAGAAGGATCATATGAAAAAAAAATTAATTTTAGTTAATAAATTAAAAGAAACCATCCACATACAATATTCTTGGTCTAGATCATGATCATCCATACATGAAAATATATTTACACATAAATAAAACTAGCATTCAATTATTTAATTATTCTTATTTAAGATAAATCACGCTCAAATAAATTAATTATCAAGTTTAATTAATAAATCCTTTTATCTTAATCCTTTTTCATAATTTCATTGAGATTCTAATCCATCATAATTTTAAACAAATAAATTCATTTAAAATTATCTTTGTATGTAACTTTTACCATGAACGAAAACTGGGGAATTACTATTCATAACTACCCAATTAGTGGCAACAAACATTACATAGATGTTAAATTAAACACATATATATAAAACACCTATCACATGTTGTGCCTTATCTTTATGTATGCATGATGGTACACGTACCAAGTTTTTGTATAATATAATAATAAATTTTAATAAATTTGAATAATTTGGATGAGTAAATGACGTGTAGTTTCTACAATATAGTGTGTACAATTGTTTACTGTACATCTGAAGTTCACACCCAGGGAAACAGTGTTTGAGTGTACATCAAAAATCTTCGGAGTACACAGAGTGTCCAGTGGGCCACATGTCGTTTAGTTCCTCGTTACTGAATCTCCAGTTGGGAAAGCCATGTACGGGGTACATAGTCCAACCCTAATATGAAGGGACTACATTCCATGTCTCTTGTTCCATACATCATGTAATTCGGAAACCGTGTGCCACCTGTTCCTAGTCAACACACTGAGTCATTAGGAGTTTAACAAACTCCAATGACATGTCATGGTCCGGTGGACTAGACTTGGTGCATTGAACCTTAACTAGATGGCGTGTACTGCTGAGTACACACCATGTGTTCTAGTTTTCTATGACCAGTAACCTTTGGCACCTTCAGATGAGATCCTATATTTTATTTTAATCAAAATAAAAAGAACTAATCATTTCTGTTATGTGAACATGAAATTAAAGTGGAAGAACAAATCTTGTGATTCAAATTTGGAGAACGAATAACTTTAATTGAAATAATTAAATAATTAAATGTTTAAATCATCAATTAAATATTTAAATAATTATAAAATGTGATGTAAAAGTGGTTATACCACTTGATGGTTCCAGGCGCAGTAGAAGCGTGGTTGGGATAAGACCCAACATTGATTTCTACCAAGATCAATGATTATTTTGGGATCAATACGATGATGAATGCCAGTCCCCATGGAATATAATCAATGATTTATATAAATAACTAAGAGGCCTGAAACCTTTAGACAAGATCATTCAAATCATTTTTATAAGTAATTTAATTAATTTCATAAAGAAAATAATACATGGATCTTCGGTATTTTCTTCTTTGATGGTGTTGATCGTGTGGAATGACCCTTTCAAATTATCTCATTGTGTTTGTAATGACCCAAATGAGAATCCATCTAGTGGTGATCCACTTGTGCTCTGATGGATCTGATCGACACTACTCTTTCTCTGGGTCCTAGCACAGTGATGTGAGTTTCTTGTGTCAGTCATTCTTGATCGCTTGTTCTTCGGCCTTGAAGAATGTCTCTCGTTCTTTAGAGGGGGAAGAAGTGGAGTTGAGATAGAAAATGTTTTTCTCAAAAATTATCAATTCACCAAGATTTCAATGTTGTGCAGTTTCTGGCATAATAGGCATACTTGTCTATTTATATGCATGGAAATTCTATTACAATATTTAATTTCATAACAGAAATTAAATACATTCATGAACATAGAGAAAACTCATGATCATAATAATAATATCGCTTCATTATTTCTGGTGCTCCAACTTTTACAAAATGGAAATATAAATAAAATTTTGTATCATAAAATAATAGCATCATAATTATTAGTTTAACTTGTTCCAACTAGTTAAATGATTATTTACCATCTTGTAAATAATAATTTTACTACCAAACCGGCCTTTATCTACTCGAACTCCTCTTCCATTTATTTAACACCTGAATAAATAAATAAATAATTTATTATCTTAAATAAATATTTTATTTACAAACTAGTAAATAAATATTTATTAAATGTTCAATAAAATAAATATATATATATAATTTAATTTTTTGTGATCATTTTAACATTATAAAATTATTCCACAATCTTGAGAATAATATTTGTTTCATTAATTAAATTCAAATATAATTTTACCAAGACCACAAAAAACACTTAGTGTGTGACCATTTAGGTTTTTTCTCATAGGTATTAGGTGGGCTTGCCTGAAATCCCAGAGTATTGTCTAGTAACGGGTCAAGGCACCCAAGAGAAAGAACGTAAAGTCTCAACATTGACATCCAGATATGAATGCTAACTATGTAATATAATCCCTTTGTCGTAATATCTCATCAAATAGGTTTCCTGATAGTGTCATGAACTTTTATTCTTGATACTTCATTTTTTGAATACCTGAAATAAACTCATCGTTAGACAATGTAAAAGGAATTTCGTGTGATGGTTCTATTTAAATCGAAGGGCTGAGATATAAACTTCCACAAATGGAAGGGAAAATACTTCCTCGACTTATCCATTAATATCATGTCACTTGTGATGCACCCAACATACCCTACTTCCTGCCAACTATCTGCATGACATTTTTTGTCAGTAAATTAAAGTGTGCATGTAGTCACACATATTAATGACAATATTAAATTCTAAGGATCATTACACACACTCGCAGATAGAAATATTTGATGACACCAAAACATGAGGAATTCCTACTATCAGGTTTGTTCTCATATTATCTTATCTTAGATATTACCAATTGAGAACTTCATGAGAGGAATTCTCATCTTCTTAATAGTACTCATACCTAGTGGTTTGTATGCTATGTGTCCCATCATTGTATGTCATCCACCCACAGAACTATATTTAAGAATATTGTTATAGCATTTCAAGGTTCACATCATAGAAGAGAACATCCATAACCTAATCAATGAAACAAATACTCTAGGACATTATTATATCATAGTCATGAAGAAAAATGAACAATAAGTAATAATACATTAAATATACATGTAATCTACGTAAAACCAGTTGGTTCTTGGACACCAACTCTTACAATAAAATCACTAACATGGGAGGCATTGTCTATGTACCTATAAAAATGCACACATATCCGTGCTCACAAAATGCTAAAATGTAAAAACCACTATGTAAATAATGCATGCATACATATATATCCAAAAAACACTGTAAAATGGAAGTACTATAACAGAAAATAAGGGCAAAACAATTCCCACCAAAGAAAACTATAAAAGCGTCCAGCTTACATAGAAGGAGGGGATCACTATCAACAAAAACTTCTAGAAAGATCCCCAAACCAACTTTAGTAAACACATCAATATGTCTATCTCATGAGGCTCTACCAACCTCATGTCCTCTGTGGACTCCATCGAATGTCATGTGGTCTGCAAAATACAAAAAACATGTGTGGGAAGGGCCTATGTAGGGGTGAGAATAAAAATATTCATTAGGTTCCCCAAAACCCCAAAAAATGAAGTAACTGAAAGGAAACCATCTTCTCGACCTAGATATAGGGAACCCATATCAAAATACAAACTCCATCTTGAACCATCCACATCTTGACATGAAAATTCATCTCGGTCTATTAGGGGTTTAAACCCCGACATGTGACAACATAATAAGGAATCCTAGAAGTCACCTAGATATACTCATCTCAGACTCCAAGTCTCATGAAGTTCCAACCACAAATATCGAAACAAGAATCTCTTCATAGGATCTAATTGTAACATGAAACTAGGAGAGCACACTCCATGAGCTCAGCCATCCTAGATGGAACCCGTCTGAGAGATGCACTCCATCAGGAACAACTCTACCATTCTAAATTTTATTTCTGAGAGAATGTGCTCCATCAGAAACATATTACTAGGTCCATATCTATTTCCTATAACTATTGGACCTTTTTTTATTTCCTTTCACCTAGAAAAAACTAAAGAAACCCAAGTTAATAGTATCACCCCTCACCACATCACATAGTTGAGGGAGAAATGATCTAAACTACGAACCATTTCCATCCTCTATATCAAGAGGTAAATGAGGGCCTTGCACCTCACCAATTACCCAAATTTGAGGGAATACTGCTCCTAAATAACTTGAAAACCACTAAAACCACATTATAGAGTGTCCTGCAACTCAATTCTTCAAGGGAGAATTAACTCATAATTTGGTATTGTTCATATCAAGTGTATGGGCCAGCTCCTCTTTATAGTATCCCAAAACTGAGGGAACTCTAATTCCAATGGAGGAACTTCTCCCCACTATTACTCAATGATTGGGGAGTACTTCTCCATATGTGAGGACCAGAGCCCTAAAATGAAAGGGGAGTACCACTCAGAGAATGGAGGACCCACACCCTATTACAACAAGGGAGTAATAATCCATGGATTTATTAACCAAACCTTAACTTGGTTGGGGAGTACCACTCTACGGCTAGAGGAACCACATACAGGTTGGACAGGGGAGTACCAAATCTTCAAGCTCATTCGTTATGGGGGGCATACACCCTGGTACGATAGGTGAGTACTGACTCTTCTGGAACAAAATATTTGTGTGACCCACACCCTATAATGAATGAGGAGTACTAAATACTAGGATAGAGGACCCACACCCTAATACATTATAGGAGTAACGCCCCCATAGGAAACTACCCAAAGGTAACTATCCTACTCTGATGATGTGTGAAGTCCTGCATCTACCTAACTAGAGAGGTACGGGAAGCTCACACCCTGATGATACAAGGGAGTAAAAGTCCTAGAGTCTCTCTTCACAAACCGTACTTCACCTTTTAACAAATAAAATTTTTATTTTTATAAAAACCACATTTGGGAAAATTTGGAACGGTGCAAGACTGATACCCCATTCAAGTTTGAAATTCTATCAAAAGACCTCACCGAGGGAACCTAATCCTGTACAAGAATAATACAACATAAATTTAAAAACCATCATCAATGATAAATCAAAATTTGCACAAAAGGAACTATCGAGGGAACCAAATCCCACAAATCATGCAACCACTAATAAAAAATCAAACACTGTCATCATCACAACACAATATCCATCATTATGCGGTCACCATTCCAACTCCTACTGAGTCAAGAAAACCACTGAAATATCCAACCAATGTTACACCCGCTCTATCGTCGTAAAACCCTCATTGTCAACACACTAGAAAATTTGAGAAACACAAAATCATCAATCACAAAACACAAAACGTCTTCAATGTTACCAATCATCAATAGATACATCGTCGAAAGGAAAAACACATCATCTTCATCACAAAATCACCACCAGTGTCGAAATTTGGAACAAAGGACCAAAACTGACAAGTACGAGACGCCTTGAACTCTGATGGCCACATGAGGATCAGATCCCAAATCTTTCTGAAAACCACCCCTACATACTGATTGGGATAGGAGTGGTGGAATTATAAATACAGGGAAGATTGGAAAGACCGAGACCTCATCAGCGAGACATAACCACACCAGAAACCCAATCCAAACCATGAATCTTGAGATGAAACCCAATTATATCAAATACAGCAAAAAACATCAACGCAACCCAAGATGAAGTCAGTATAGGATACACCTCCCATAGAACCGTCAGTTGATCTGTACATCCCAATGCCTTCTAGAAATCACCACCACAAATGAACTAGGAGAGCAGCACTGAAACTGGAATCCAGAGAAACAATAATTGAGGAGGGTCAAAAAAGAGAAGCACTTCCACAACTAAGCCACCAAACTGGGTTGAAGAAATCGCTGCCTTGTAAAGCCATACCTGAAACAAAAATATTGGAGCAATAGTAATAGGAAGAAACCACTGAGTGAGGAAACCAGATGGAGGGAGGAAGGGAAGGGGGAGACGAAGGTGAAGACGGTGCACTGGCCTCCCCCCAACGAGGCAGCACTAAGGGAACCCTAGAGGAGATAATAATGAGATATAATACATTCAAAGGATCCTAATAATATTGAAAATAATTAGGATTCTTCATGAAAAAAAATTAACTACAACATTGGTTCAACACAACTTTAAGAGTTTCTTACTCGATTTATGTCACCTCAAATCTTGTGAGCTCTAACAGAGGCCACCATCACATTTTATGTGGGAAAACACTCATGTTTGGCTATTAACAAGCCTAAATCAGAATCTATGAGTACAATATACAGAAAAAAGAAGATCCTTAGAGATTCTTATATGAGTACATGGCGTGCGTTGGGGCACACACGATAGTCGAGCATGCCCGAGAAGCTAATCATGTATCATATCTATAAGTCTTACCAACCCAGTAAGGGTTACATGGTGTGTAAAGAAGGTACCCGCATCATCCCTCTTCACTTGGCCCCTAGTTGTGTTCCACTTATACATAGACCATCCAACTGGGTCCCTTATATAACATGTATCCCATACTACATGGTTTGTTCCAGCTAACTGGACAACTACCCATTTAGTTTTCCTATATCTATATACGAGACATTATTTCCATATTCCATGGACATGTGTTAGAACATGGCCATGTAGTTTCACATGGCTAGCCAAATCCATGTTACTTGGTCACACATTTTGTGGCTCTACCTTACGTGTAACCATGGTACACTCTGCGTAGTACCAAAAGTTTATCTTTCCTAAACAAGAAGAGATAGATGACGTGTGTAACAAAACTACATGTTTTTTAGTCATAATTATAGTTAGGAATATCTTCAAAAAAACATCTGATTTTCTCCAGTTTACCCCGAAACCTGCAACTCTAACTAAAAGGTCTCTCTAGAAATTATATTTAGGCACTATAACATTAAAAAAATGAACAAAAAATGATATTAAGTCCACAAATAATATCTTCCTACCACTATGGAAAAATTCCTACACTTTGGATGAAGAATGTCACCCAGATCATTCCACTCTTGGAACTAATGAGTATCTGCACAAGAAATAAAGACCAGTAACACCGTGCTTCATCGATTTGGTGTTGATTCCATTCTTCACCAATGGAGATAAGAGGAGGGGGCAGATCCTCTCCTCCTTATGTTTTTAACACCCAATGTGAGGGGATGGGTGGGTTAGGTTATTTTTATTTTTTAATTTAATTAATTTAATCCACCCCATTACACACTGTCACCCAAAACACCCCTAATTGAAACTCCTAACGGAGAAGAACCTTGGTCGGCCCTATGGTAAACATGATGTTCTAGACTCAAACACAGTCTCACAGATTTGATCTGAGACTTAGTACATAAGTTATTTAAATTTTGTGAGAATTTGTTCTTGGGGAAAAAAATATAATATTTTTTTAATGTCTCTACACTGAGGAACCCCACGCCTCAGCTTCTGGCATTGACCCATCGCACGACTCCGACAATATTATCTAAAATATTCTAAAGTCTCATGGTTCAAAACCAGAGTAATTAACTTATCCCCACCTTATAAATTTTCTTCCTCATAAAGTTAATTCCAAAGAACCAGGGAAGAAATGGAGCTCCCCACTGGTCTCCCACACTAGTAAGCTCACCAAGGGTTCTCTTGCTTCTTAAAAGCACATACATAGAGGAACCACCATGATTTAACCACTTTCATATATAGGTTCTAATATGACAACATTATCGCGCCAAAAATAACATATATCCTTTTCTATGATATGTGGGAAATCACCAACCACCATAGTATATCTTTAGTCATGGGGTCTACTGTTACACCACCTAGCTAACCTGAGGCTGACACTAATGAAACCCCATTATTCGCATCCAGCCGTAGAAGTACTCTACAACAAACTCCTCAAGAATTTTTCATTCAAGCTTGACACTAAATCTTTGAGGGTATTCATGAATGAAACAATGCTACACAAGAGTAAACACATGGTCTTAGTAGGCCCTTCATCTACAAAACTCCATCTATAAAAAAACTCCCCAAATACAAACATTGTGATATCCACTAGTGGAATACCATTAAATAATGAGTGGTAGGAAACCAATACACATTGTGTAAACAATGTAGGCTCTAGAACTACTGGTACATAATGATTTTAAGAAAGGATCTCCCTATCCTAGGGCCTCCAAGCTAAAGGGGTAATGTAGGGAAACACCATTGGTAAGGCTAGGACATTATCAAACACATCATCTCATAACCTCTCCCTAAAAATGAAAATATAAGGAACTCGTACACTACACCTAGATATTTTTCTCTTTGTGAGACACTGACTCGCCCACACAGTTTTGATCATGTTACAAAAATGTGTCTTTGTGGGTAAAGCATCCCACTTTCTCAAGAGATCATATCTACGTCAAATTTCACTACACCCCCCCCCCCAAGAATGTCATATATAAATATGAATCCAAACACATTAGGGTACTAAAAAAGGTCTTCCCAAACACAAACTAGGCCTTACTAGACCCTCTTTCACATGTACCAACATGGGGTTCTACCGATGCCTTGTGGAACCCTATTTAAATTTCTGAGCATAAGAAGAAATAAAAGGGTTCCCACAATAGTGTATAACAATTTCTACTATGAAATTTGAAAGGAAACAATTCATACCTCTATTATTTCTCATAGATTTTGGGTCAAAGGCCTATATGGCCTACAACTATTCTCACCCATTTCCTCAACCTCCCTGATCCTGGCACGGACCACCTAGTGGTGGGGATGGATACACTTAGAACTTTCTTCCACCGGATGTCACTCTACCAATTCCTCTACCTCATTGACCACCTTGAAGAATTCCTTCATCCAAATGTTGTCTCTGACCTGGTGTCTCAACATCCAGATCCCTATCAGTAATGCATCGGGTCAGAAAATCTCTAAAGAGATAGCCTCCACCATTACAACCATAAAATTGTCTCTCCTATGGCTAACCAGATCATCGATGCTTCGCCAAAACTATAGGCCCACATGACTAAGTATGGGCATGTGTATGCCTCCAGTGTTGTGATCCTTTGATCTCGTATCTTCCAGCACCTACAGAGGCCTCAGCCTCGTGACCACTTCTGTAGGTCACTTCCACCTGTTCCTACATCATGAAACTCTCCACCACTAGAGCCCACTCCAACACCCCAATATTGGTAGTAATTCACATTGTAATCACGAACGACCTGATATACTGAAAAATATATGATAGAAGGTATATTCTTTGAAAAATAGACCATGAACCATATCCATACAGAATCATGGAAAGCCTGTGAACCTCACCAAAAACTCTTCCATAGTCATACTACCAAACTGAAGCTATAGAAGCTCCAAGATACACACTAATCTCATAATGGATTGGTAAAACTCTTCCCCTAAGAGTCAATTTAACTCCACCAAATTTATAATTTCCTCTTCATGAGACTGTATAACCAAACTCTACCATCGTATAGCTGAACCCTAAAGAAGGCCCACTGCTAAGACCACCATCTGATCGGTTGGTGTCCTCACTATGAAAAAAACTGATGTAACTACCTAGATCTTGTCATCTAGTTATATGGGGTGTGGATAAACCTAGTACCTTATATTTCACTACCTCTATAACTCATGTATCGCACACATCCTATACACATCTTCGGTCTGAACATGCATTAAAACATGATCCTCAACTAGCGGTGCAACTACCGGTGGACCACCCATAGTTAATGCTTCATAATTTGTTCCCTTGACTAAAGCCTCATCACGGGGATAATTTTCATCACAATAAAGCCATGGAATTTGTTCTAGTAGTCTTCATGGTGGAATCTTGAAATAGAATCAATGAATGCCATGATGAAAGAGTATATATGTGGATCTGACACCAGAATGACATGAAAATCCAAAAAACATTCCTATATGATGCATGTACCATTTATTTGACCAGTGTCCTAATGTACAGAGTTGAAAAAATATTATCAGTGTCCTGATGAATAGATACATCAGTAGTCGCACCAACATTAGGACCCCGGGCATGATAGATGAAATCAAAGCATCCTAACATTTTCTCTTTGCAACACAAACCAAGCTGACAACATTGTAGTCCCAATGTTTATCCTCCTATGATAACACTCTTTTATAACCCAGCCTGATGGACACCATGCCTCAACTCCTCAATCCCACCTATAATAGTCTAGGGTCTAGTGACTAGCATTGATTAGGCATATCACTAACATGGTAGGCATTTTCTATGTACCTATACACATGCACACATATAAAATATCAATAAATGATGACATGTAAAAACCACTAAGTAACCAAGGCATGCATATGTCTATATACTCCAAATCTAGTTCAACAAAAGTAGTGTAAGAAAAAGATGGTAAAACCAACAACCACCTAAGAAAATAGTAAAAGATTCCAACCTGATTTGATGGAGGGGATCACTCTTAACTACAACTAAATGAATTCTCATTGACCCATCTTTGATAAACACTCACTAAGCTTCACCTTCCTTGGGGAATCTGTGAAAATTTTCAAAATACTTGTGTCTACCCAAGACACAAAAAATGTTCGAGAAAATATCTTGATGGGGTGAGTATAAAAATACTCACTAGGAACCACAAAAATACCAAAATAAAAAGGGGTAAACTAAAAGTAAATAGTTCACTTGACCTAGCCAGAGGGAACCCCGATCAAGAGAGAAAATCCATCTTGAATAATATGTGGTTGTACATGAAAGTACAGCTCTATGTAGATGGGGAAGAAAACTCAATAGGTGATAACACCAAAATGACTCACACAAACCACCCAAAAATACTCATCTCTGAATCCAAGTCTCATGAGGTTACAACCTCATAGTAAGCACTACTACAAAACGGGGCAAGCAGAGCGCGCCACATTTATCAGCGCTTTTTAAAAGCGCTGATAAATGTGGTCTTTATCAGCGCTTTTTTTAGCGCTGATAAAGACCCCCCCTTTATCAGCGCTTTTTATAAAAAGCGCTGATAAAGGGAAAATTTAAAAAATATATATATTAATATATAAATCTATTAAGCTATTTATATTGATATAAATATAATATTTATTTTATAAATACGTTTTAGAAAGGATCTATGGAAATATAGTATTAATTTATAAGATGTTTAGTAAAAGAGTGTTATAAAATAAATTAAAAAATATTTTTAATTAGTAATTATGTAATTTTTACCAATTAATAGTCATTTAATGACACTTTTAATATAAAAAAAATAAAAAAATTAATGAAAGATCCAAAATAAGTTGAAAATGAAACCCAAACTTCAAACGGCCATAACTTTTGATCCGGGACTCCGTTTGAGCTCCACAGCATATCAAATCGAAGCCTACGACGAGCTCTATAGCGCTATGGACGGGGGCAACCCGTCCAATGTTGTTTCAAGGCCAAAAAATGCCCAGAAGGCCTCCAAAACTGAGTTTTTAGTTGGGGTACCCCGGTTTTTCACCGTTCAAACAGCTATTACTTCTGATCCCGATGTCCGATAAAACTCTACCATATATCATATCGAAGATCATTTCATGTTCTTCGATTTGACTGATTGTGAAGCTGAAATGGACTCCTGGATTATAAGTTATGGTCCTTTTAACATTCAAACGGCTATAACTTCCTATCCGGATGTCCATTTGGCATGTACCGCATATCATATCGAAGATCGTTTCATGTTCTTCGATTCGACTGGTTGTGGAGTTGAAACGTACTTACGGATTAAAAGTTATCTTCGTTTTAACATTCTCATAGGATTTTCACCCCCTCATTCCTATGGATTCATTCATAACTATATATATATATCTATGTATATATATATATATATCTCTCTCTCTGTTTGTGTGCGTGTATTGTATCTATGTATATATGTATGTATGTATTTATTTATTTAAAAACACACATAAAAACACATATTCTATAAATGTATTTGAAATTAACTTTATAAATATATATATTAATATACAAATAAATATACATATAAAAAATTATATATATATATATATTAATATACGAATATATATATATATATTAATATAACTAAATAAATTTATTTTAATATGGATCTATATTAATATACGAATAAATATAACTATATATATATATATATATATAACTAGATATATCATCAAATGGAGAACAAAACAAAATGGCTAAGTGGTAAAGTGGCAGCGCGTTAGGGTGGAGGTCCTGTGTTCAAATTCCAGTGGTAGCAGGGTTGTGCGGGACGCGTGGGAGGCGGGGTGCAGCGTGCGGAGCGTGCGGGGGATGAGAGGGAGTGGGGTGCGGGTTGGGGGGACAAGCGCTGATAAAAGGGAGGGGTCAAGCGGTGTGAAAAAACCTCTGACGAATTATATATATATTTTTATTTTTTCAATTTTTTAGACACCTTTTATCAGCACTAAAAAAAGCGCTGATAAAGAACCCTTTTATTAGCGCCTTTTTTAGCGCTGATAAAAGTACCCATTATCAGCGCTTTTTGAGCGCTGATAAAAGGGACACCCCTTTATCAGCGCCGCGCTTTACAGCGTTCAAAAAGCGCTGATAAAGGGGATTTTTTAGCGCTGATAAAAGCGATTTTTGTAGTAGTGAAGAAACAAGATTATATTTGTAAGCTATAACCATAACAGGAAACGAGGATAGCACACTCAATGAGACCAACCATCACATATGGAACCAGTCATTGAGATTCACTCCATTAGGAAATGGTCAACATTTTTTAATGGTATGTCCGAGAGAACATGTTCCATCCAAAACATCTTTAAATGTCTTCCTCTAGTTCCCCGCACCAAAGTTCATATCGTATTTACCTAGAACCCATTACAATATAAGGAAACCCAAGTGAAGAGGCTCACCCATCACCACTAAACACAATTTATAGATCACTTCTCCATACTATGAATCATGTCTATCCTATTTTGTAATAAATAATAGAGGGACCCAGAACTCACTATTCCCCCTTAGTCAAGCGAGTACTTCTCCAAACTAACCTGCAAAACCACTGCCACTCTTGTACGGAGAAGTATTTACTTGAGTCTGTTGAGGAAACACTAACTCATATCTAGATATAATTCATGTAATTTGGAGTGACCTGATCCTTGTAACTATATTCCACAGCTGAGGGAGATCCAACTCAAATGGAGGACCCTCTCCCCACTGTTACTCAACGACAGGGGATTAAGTCTCCATATATGAGGACCTGAGCCCTGAAATTATAGGGTAGTACCACTCAGAAAATAGATGTAACACCCCGACCCCAATTACCCAGAGTCGGTTCATTATTACATAACATTGGCATGATCACAAGAAATATCAAGTCTCGAAAGACCGATTAGTTTAGTAGCCTTGGAAACAAAAGACACAATCATAATGTTTTATATTACATCATAAAAAAACATCTTGTCTTCATATCCCCTCATACTATCCCTGCAGGTCATTCATAAATTACTTCTTCATAATCCTGGGAAAAATAAAACATTGAAAGGGGTGAGCTCAGATGCTCAGTAAGGGTAACATTATAGTAGAAGCTTTCATAGATAAGCATAAACACTTAATGCAATGTATAATTAAAAAAAGCCTTTTAAAATTGAACTTCAACATAGTATGGAAAAAATAAAATGAAATAATGCCATTTACTTATTCACATGGATATTCTACTAATCGAATAATCACATGCAATATCAATAACCACATTCATAATGATGGAATGCATAATTCCAGACTATCATAACCACATAGCCAAGGCCTCTTGCCAAGACTACAAATAAGATTTTTTCAAGGCCTTGTTCCAAGACACTAGTTTGTCTCATGAGACCTACTGATGCATCGAGGAGCTATTGCATTCTCCACCTGTCACTTATTAAGTCCAATGAATTCATCATATGAAAAGTTTTAAACATAACATAAACATTCGTATTAAAACTAACATACTAAATGTCAATACTTTATCCACAAACCATGAATGGTATAAAAATAGCACATCCACATCCAAACATAACTCATTCGATACAATATGGGAGATTTTATTGTATCATATTAACCTCAATTGATAATAATGAAGGATATTGACATAGATGAAAATAATCATCCAAACTATTTGAGAGAAATATCCCCCTTTTTCTTGAAATCATTTAAAACTCTCACTATTTGTCAATAATCCATTTAAAATAGATTTTTTAATCAAAGTGTCTCATACCACATTGAAACTTTTAAAAGGAGTTTTAATTTTAAAACATCAATGTCCATATAAATAAATACTTAAAACCAGTTTTATAAAACATGGAAATTAATGAAAAATATTTAGAAGAATAAGTTGTTAAAACATTTAAAATGGTATTTTAGTTAGAGTTTCTAACAAAAAGAGAGACACTTGCATACAAATAATTGAGGAAATCAAAACATTGTAATATCATGAGAATAAAGGGATTCATGATATACTATGTCAATGTACATTATATACACCACATAAAAGTGATTCGGGGTATAACACCAAAGAAGTCTCAATGGAATGTAAATTGAGATGAAATCTCTCATAATGGCGGTATCCTTAGGTTAAGGATAAATCAATGTCATAGTTATGTGGGAAAAATATAAATACACTAAATAGGATTGGATATTTAGTGTAAAACAATCAAAGTACATTCACAAAAAATCTTGTAAAAACAACACCAATGAATTGTATGTTAAACTCAACAAATGGAGAATGAGTTAAAATTACTCTTATCAAATTCATATCGATGACTTGAGAAATTATCAATGGAGTGATTATGTGTATCAAAAGTTTATCCATAGAAAGGGGAGTAAAAGTTATGACATAATCAAATGAATAGTGATTCCACACATAATCTTAGAGTAATATAATCAATGAAATATGCGTAAAGCCAAATGAGTGGAAATTGAAATTTCAAATTCCCTTATCGATTAGGTAACTTACAAAACATAGACCCATGAAAGAGGGATCATAAAATGATGATGTAAAAGCCCATAAATTAATGTATAATACACAATGAATACAATTATGGTCAGTACACACACCACATGCAATAAATAAGTGGTGAACAATGGAATTCTCACGGAATTAAAAGTGAGATAAGAAACCCCTTACTTTGTACTTTATCCTTGGTCGACGGTAGGTTAACCTCCTTTATAATGGTAAAATAATTGTTACTAAGTTATTCAATAATCATATACATTAATATGATATCATATATGATCTTTTAATATTGCTTTGTTAATAATATCTTAGAATTATCGTCGTTTCGGGTGTTAACTTGCTCGTTTTCTTTTATATGTTTTGTTACATAAGTCGTGGTTTTAATGGATATGTTGTATCTTAATCATATCCTGAATTATATCAAGTCCTTAAACATTATTTTTAAATCATCAAATGATAATTATACTTGAATTGATATGATAGAGAATGAATCTCATCGTGTTCGTGGAGACGGTAGTCCGTACGTACGCACGAGCGACAATATCATTCTTTTGATATTAAAATAATATATAATTGGATGGTATATAATATATAAATAATAATTATCATGTTATATTTATTATTTACATGAATTAAACATCATTATTATACCAATCCAAAATAATAATTTATTGAATAACAATTACACCACGACGTGGAGACGGTAAGTCATACGTACGCACGTATGGTGACATGTTATTCAAAGGGTGGATAGAATACTGAATATGGTTGTACCATATTTATAATAATATTTCAGTATATAGGAGATACTATATTCATTATTTTAGAATACAAATAACAAATAAAGAAGAAGTGGAAGAAGAAATGAACTTGAAAAAGGGTGGTGAAATCATTACCTCTTATTCGGGTTCTTCCTTTTGATTTGATCAAAAGGGCTCCTTAGGTTGGCTTTCTGACTAAAGTAAGGCCTCTAGTATGAAGTGAGGGAAGTTTAGAGAGTATTTGGATAGGTCTTGGCCGATCCAAAATGCTTGGAAGGTGTGAATTAATGAGATGGGTGAGTGCCCTTTTATAAGAGGGGTGAGGGGCACCCTTGGAAAAGCTAGAAATTTTATTTTATAATAAATTCATATTCAGTTACTAATTGCTCCAAAGTGGATTATTTAAAATTTAAAGTTGGGATAGGTCTAATAACACTCGAACAATATAATTTATACAGGTTAGGGTCATTATATTAGCCTTATCATTAAGTATTAACTCTTAGTTAATTAGTTTCACTTTTACAATGTCTCTTTGTATTTTTATATTATATGGTTAATAAACATACTTTATACATTCAAGAGACCCCCAAGTGGTCCATTAATGATAACCCTATCATGATATAAGTCTCTTGGCCGAACATTAGATTTTTAGGAATTTAATATCAATTAATAATATAATATTTGTTTTAAAAACCCTTTTATGTCAATTTTGACACTATTTAATAATTGATTTTTTTAAAAATCATAATAGAATTATTACTTCATAAAAAGTAAAATAAATAAATCAGAACATGTCATATTATTCTATAAAATTTTTTTTATTTATAAAAATATTCAAATTACATTTAATTGGATATTTATAATATCAATTCTCCTAATTTTTCATTAATTTAGTAATTACTGCATCACGATTGTGTCATAAATAAATTAAATTATATAATGTCTAAAAATTATAAATAAAAAATAATTATGTAGGAAATATTTTTATCTTTCTAATGAATATTTATAGTCTAAAATCCAACATATATAACCCTATTAACAATTGTTTTTCTAGAAGATATATGCTTTTATCATTTTTGTATTAATTTTAACTTAATTAAAATAATGTGTCCCTATCACTTACAAGTGGCTCCATGGGGTCCCAAAATCGGCCCAAAGATGCCCATGGTCGCACATGTATCAAACAATAAGTTTAGGACACGTTTTAGGGTAATTTTGTATTATTATAATATTATTTTTTACCCCTTATTTATCGGATTTACCCTTTAACCATGGTAAATAAAATATTTACCGAAGTAATTATTAAAAATGTCTAAAAATAAAAGTTACCTATTTACACAATTTGAAAATCCTGATTCCAAATATGGAATCCATTTTTCCAAATTCAAAACACAGAAGTGGCAGAAATTAATTTAAAATTAATTTCCGTTGTTAAAACAAAAAGCGTGTTTTTAAGAGATAATAACTATCAAAAGATTGGCAATTGTTTATGTCTGGTTTAATTGTGAAATTATGTCTGATTACAAACATTGAATTAAATGGTAAAATTATATTATAAATATACTTTAAAACTACTCAAATTCATAATTTATCAATATTAATTATTTCGATTAAAAATGTTGTTTTTAAATAAAATTTAGTAATTTTCACTATTCATCAAAATATGAAAGTTATCCGAAAAGTACCAAAATTTCACCCTAGGATAATTTCGATATTATGAATCCAAAAATGATGTCCATTTTGAGAGATATAATTTATAAAATTTCAAAAAGTATGTATTACTATTTATAACGGCTAGTTTGATTGGTTTTGGTGTGTAAGAATCTCGAAGTTGCGTACAATGCACGCCATTGCATTATTCAAAGGGAAACGTATCATGGAAGCTTGAGGTGTTACATTATCCCATCCTTCAATAAATTGCATCCTCACAATTGTTTTTTAAAAAAATTGGGCTTGAGAATATAATGGAAAGTCCCACATCGAAAAAAGAGTCAATAAAACTATCACTTTAAAAAGAAAGGAAGAGATGTATAAAGGTCACCCTAGATAACTCATACTAGGATTCCATGTAGGAAAACATGGACATGGACGATAAAATAAGTGTTTAGTTCTGATGGAGAGGGATAGAAAACATGATCAGGAGAAATTTAACAATAAGAAAATGACAAACTTGTGTTGGGACAAACGGTTCTTAGTCTCCCAGTAGGAAAAGTAAACAGACAACATTTTTTTGTTTTAAGTTACATTACATAAGGACGAGGAATTAATTTATGATATTGACTAAGAACATAAAGATATATACTTACTTTTTAAGTAGAGTTTCATTATTTAATAAATTTTTACCACTAACTCAATTTTTTTGAACAATGAGTATTCAAGAAGACTTGGTCACAATGAAAACCAAAATGGTTAGTATAATATCAAAACCAAAAATATCTGATGACCCCCCCCAAACGGATATTCCATTAGAGAAGAAAAAAAATAATCTTAATTTATAAAATTAAACCATCAATTCCCAAAAGTTAAATAAATACCATTAAATAATCAATTGTCTTTAAAATCCTTTAATATAATCCAAACTAATATTGAAACTCAAAACTTATAAGAATGTAGTCTTCCACATTAAATTGTATCTCTAAATAACATTAAATACTCTTAAAGTCACATACTTAAAAGTAATTAACCTAATAATTTCCATAAACAACCCAAGTCACTATATATACATAATAAAAACCTAGATAAAAATCCACCATTACTCCTCAAATGAAATCCCATACTATTCTATTTTCCTTGGGCATCTAGTGTTCACAACAAAGTGAACGACTTCCAAAATAACATCTATCACTTAATCACCAAATCATTTTCTTATACCAATGGTATTCATTTAATAAGACATAAGAACCGAAATCAACTTATTATTGATCAATAAAATAATTTAACTAAAAATAATTAGTCACACTATCCAGGGACTTCACGTAGTCTAGTGGTAGGCGATAAATCCCAATCACAATTTGGTTGTGGGTTTGATTACAATAGCTTTGTCCGACGCGAAGGGTTGTCACACGGTCTACGTGTTTTCCTTTTTCAAAAACTATATTTTATAATATTACCAAAATGAGATAAATTCCTCAAAATACCATAATATAATTTAACCACAAATGTTATATCATACCTTGCATTTTCATCCAAAATTATAATAATATATAATTGCCTAAAACCCAACGATCATATAAAACTAAATGGGTATTTATAACTATATCCACAAGAGAAAAGATAATTCTTCCTCAAATATCATTCTCACATGAAAAAATGTGGGGTTACAAATACAAGAGAAAATTATTCCAAAGTAAACCCATCAACAAGGAGAGCTAATATATTTTAAACATTTATCCAACCATTTATTTTTCACATAGCTTCTTCATTAAACAAGAAAATATCCTATAGAATAGGGCATTCACTCGGGTAATAGCCAGGTCCCCTACATTTATGGAAAATGACTGTAAATGGACTCTTGGGACCATTTTTATCTTCTTCCATAGTACTCTTTATTTTTCTTCTGCAATTCTTCACTTTATGTCCTTCCTTCCCGCATGTAAAGAATTTATTTATCCCAATGAAACACTTTCCTGGGTTTCTCCTTCCACATTTCCTACATGATGGAAATTGAGGATTCTTTTCTCTATGGTCTCCATTATTGGATCTCTTATCATTCATCACCTTTATCTTCTTTTTTGAGTCCGGGAATTGGTTAATATATATATTGTTGATCATATTTTTGAAAAAAAAATTGGCATAAAGATGATATCTTTTACGCCTATCAACATTCTATGTTGTTTGTCATTTCCACCACTGTTCCCACCTTGTACATCATTCTCAATGTCACTATGACTTCCTTGGAATCCAGCCATTTACTAAAACCAGAATGCATTGTGTGAGTAACAGTAGTAATAAAATCATTTAGAGATTAACATGTCATCATATTATCAATTTTAAACACATTAGGATTAACCAAGGTCATTTACTCTCATCTTATATATTTAATACTTCAAATCAGTTAGTAAAGAAAATGTAAATTGTCCTAAGCATATCCCTCGAGAGTGTCGTAACCAAGAATGCAACAAGGCCCATTTTCGTGCACCAATTCCCGTTTGATTCTAGCTCAAAGTGGTGTTTTTGGGTTTTACCCCTAGGTACATCTGTGCCAGAGCCGCCTCTACCTGCTCGTATCCAGATAGGGATGTATTTCCTGGAAAACTCACAAAATCCTTACAATACCAAAATTATAGTAAGTTATTCTATACTAATCCTCAATGTTCATCTTAGGTCTACGTGCTCTAATCAGATTTTATCTAAATCTAGCCCCCAAGGTTTGTAATAAACTTCCTCTGATACCAACTGTAATGCCTCGACCCCAGTTACCCAGAGTCGGTGAATTATTACATAACATTGGCATGATCACAAGAAAGATCAAGTCTCGAAAGACCGATTAGTTTAGTAGCCTTGGAAATACTAGACACAATCATAAAGTTTTATATTACATCATAAAAAAAACATATTGTCTTCATATCCCCTCATACTATCCCTGCAGGTCATTCATAAATTACTTCTTCATAATCCTGGGAAAAATAAAACATTGAAAGGGGTGAGCTCAGATGCTCAATAAGGATAACATTATAGCAGAAGCTTTCGTAGATAAGCATAAACACTTAAGGAAATTTATAATTAAAACAAAAGACTTTAAAACTTGAACTTCAACATAGCATGGAAAAAATAAAATGAAATAATTACATTTACCTATTCACCTGGATATTCTACTAATCGAATAATCACATCCAATATAAATAACCACTTATATAATGATGGAATTCATATTGCCAGACTATCATAACCACATAGCCAAGGCCTCGTTCCTAGACTACAAATAGGATTTTGTCAAGGCCTTGTGCCAAGACACTAGTTTTTCTCATGAGACCTACCGATGCATCAAGGAGCTATAGCAGGCTCCACCCGTCACATATTAAGTCCAATGCATTCCTCATATGAAAAGTTTTAAACATAACATAAACATTCGTATTAAAACTAGCATACGAAATGTCAATACTTTATCCACAGACCATGAATGGTATAAAAATAGCACATCCACAGTCAAACATATCTCATTCGATACAATATGGAAGATTTTATTGTATCATATTAACCTCAATCGAGAATAAAGAAGGATATTGACATAGATGAAAATAATCATCAAAACTATTTGAGAGAAATATCCCCCTTTTTCTTTAAATCATTTATAAGTCACACTATTTTTTAAGAAGCCATTTAAAATAGATTTTTGAATCAAAGTGTCCCATACCACTTTGAATCTTTTAAAAGGAGTTTTAATTTTAAAACTTTAATTTCCATATAAATAAATCCTTAAAAACAGTTTTTTAAAACATGGACATTAATGAGAAATATTTAGAAGAATAAGTCTTTAAAACATTTAAAAATGGTATTTTAGTTAGAGTTTCTATCCAAAAGAGAGGCACTTGAATAAAAATAATTGAGGTAATAAAAACATTGTAATATCATGAGAATAAAGGGATTCATGATATACTATTTCAAAGTACATTATATACACCACATAAAGGTGATTTGGTGTATAACAACAAATAAGTCTCAATGGAATGTAAATTGAGATGAAATCTCTCATAAAGGCCGTATCCTTAGGTTAAGGATAAATCAACAACATAGTTATGTGTGAAAAATATAAATAGACTAAATAGGATTGGTTATTTAGTTTAAAAAAATAAAAGGACATTCACACAAAATCTTGTAAAAACAACACCAATGAATTGGATGTTTAACTCAACAAATGGAGAATGAGTTAAAATTACTCTTATCAAATTCATATCGATGACTTGAGAAATTATCAGTGGAGTGATTATGTGTATCAAAAGTTTATCCACAGAAAGGGGAGTGGAAATATGACATAATCAAATGAATAGTGATTCCACACATAATCTTTGAGTAATATAATCAATGAAATATGCGTAAAGCCAAATGAGTGGAAATTGAAATTTCAAATTCCCTTATCGATTACGTAACTTACGAAACATACACCCATGAAAGAGGTATTATAAAATGATGATGTAAAAACCCATAAATTAAATTATAATACCAAATGAATACAATTATGGGCAGTACACACACCACATGCAATAAATAAGTGGTGAACAATGGAATTCTCATGGAATTAAAAGTGAGAAAAGAAACCCCTTACTTTGTACTCTTTCCTTGGTCGACGGTAGTTTAAACTAATTTATAATGGTGAAATAATTGTTATTAAATTATTCAATAATCATATACATTAATATTATATCATATATGATCTTTTATTATTGCTTTGTTAATAATATCTTAGAATTATCGTCGTTTCGGGTGTTAACTTAGTCGTTTTCTTTTATATGTTTTATTACGTAAGTCGTGGTTGTCATGGATAGGTTGTATCTTATTCATATCCCGAATGATATAAAGTCCTTCAAATTTATTTTTAAATCATAAAATGATAATTATACATTAATTGATATGATAGAGAATGAATCTCATCACGTTCGTAGAGACGGTAGTCGTACGTATGCACAAGCGACAATATCATTCTTTTGATATTAAAATAATATATAATGGGATGGTATATCATATATACAGAATAATTATCATGTTATATTTATTATTTACATGAATTACACATCATTATTATACCCATCCAAAATAATAATTTATTGAATAACAATTACACCACGACGTGGAGACGGTAAGCCGTATGTACGCACGTATGGTGACATGTTATTCAAAGGGAGGATAGAATACTGAATATGGCTATACCATATTTATAATAATATTAAAGAATATAGTAGATACTAGATTAATTATTTTAGAATAGAAAAAACAAAGAAAGATGAAGTGGAAGAAGAAATGAACTTGAAAAAGGGTAGTGAAATCATTACATCTTCTTCGGGTTCTTCCTTTTGATTTGATCAAAAGGGCTCATTAAGATTGGATATCTAACTCAAGTAAGGCCTCTAGGATGAATTGAGGGAAGTTGAGAGAATATTTGGGATGGGGCTGGCCGAACCAAACGTCTTGGAAGGTTTGAATTAATGAGAAGGGGGAGTGCCCTTTTATAAGAGGGGTGAGGGGCACCCTTGGAAAAGCTAGAAATATTATTTTATAATAAATTCATATTCAGTTTCTAATGGATAAAAAGTGGATTATTTAAACGTTATGGTGGGGATAGGTAGAAAAAAACTCAACCAACAAAATTTCGACAAGTTTGGGTCATTATATTAACCTTATCTTTACGTATTAACTCTTAGTTAATTAGTTTCACTTTTACAATGTCTCTTTTTATTTTTATATTATATGGTTAATAAATGTACTATATACATCCAAGAGACCCCCAAGTGGTCCATTAATGATACACATATCATTATATAAGTCTCTTGGAGAACATTATATTTTTAGGAATTTAATATCAATTAGTAATATATTATTTGTTTTAAAAACCCTTTTATGTCAATTTTGACACTATTCAAGAATTGATTTTTTAAAAAATAATAATAGAATTATTAATTCGTAAAACATTAAATAGATCAATATGAACATGTCATATTATCCTACAAAATTATTGTTATTTATGAAAAATTTCAAATTACATTTATTTGGGTATTTATAATATCAATTATTCTAATTTTTCATTTATTTAGTAATTACTGCATCACCATTGTGTCATAAATAAATTAAATTATATACTATCTAAAAATTATAAATAAAATAAAATTATGTAGGAAATATTTTTATCTTTCTAATTAATATTTATAGTCTAAAATCCAACATATATAACCCTATGTAACAATTGTTTTTCTAAAAGGCATCTACGTGTATCATTTTTGTATTCATTTTAACTTAATTAAAATAAAGTGTCCCTATCACATACAAGTGGCTCCATGGGGTCCCAAAATTTTCCCAAAGATGCTCATGGTCGGACATGTATCAGCCAATAAGGTTAGGACACGTTTTAGGGTAATTTGTTATTATTATAATATTATTGTATAACCCTTATTTATCGGATTTACCCTTTAACCATGGTATATAAAATATTTACCGAAGTAATTATTCAAAATGTATTAAAATAAAAGTTATCTATTTACACAATTTGATCATCCTGATTCCAAATATGGAATCCATTTTTCCAAATTCAAAACATAGAAGTGGAAGAAATTAATTTAAAATTAATTCACGTTGTTAAAACAAAAAGCATGTTTTTAAGAGATAATATCTATCAAAAGATTGGCAATTGTTTATGTCTGGTTTAATTGTGAAATTATGTCCAATGACAAAAATTTAATTAAATGGTAAAAATATATTCCAAATATACTTTAAAACCACTCAAATTCATAATTTAGCAATATTAATTATTTCGATTATAAAAGTTGTTTGTAATTAAAATTTAGTAATTTTCACTATTCATCAAAATATGAAAGTTATCCGAAAAGTACCAAAATTTCACCATAATCTAATTTCGATATTCCGAATCCAAAAATGGAGTCCATTTTGAGAGATAGAATTTCAAAATTTCAAAAAGTATGTATTACTATTCATAACGGTTAGTTTGATTGGTTGTGGTGTGTTAGAATCTTGAATTTGCATACAATGCACGCCATTGCATTATTCAAAGGGAAACGTACCGTGGAAGCTTTGGGTGTTACAATAGAGAAACCAAACCCTATTAAGATTGGGGAGTACTACTCCATGGATCGAGGACCCGCACCCTAACCTTGTAAGGGAGTACAAATCTATGTATAAAGGACCTACACCCTGCTAGGAGAGGGGAGTACCCACTCTTCCATATAATTCCCTATGGGCGACCCACACCATGGCACAATAGGGGAGTACCAACACTAGGATAGAGGTCCAACTTTTTGGAACATCTGGGGAGTACCAATTTAACAAAACAATTGGAAAGGATCACCTGCACCCTAGAACGATAGGGGAGTATTGACTCCTAAGAAAGAGGACCCACGCCCTAACATGGTTGGGGAGTACCCACTATATCTATACATCATATATGGAGGACCTGCACACTGGTCCAATAGAGAAGTACCAACCCCATAGATAGAGGACCTTCACCCTATCCCAATATGGGAGTACCTACTATACCTTCTAATGAGTATGGAGGGCCCATTCCCTGACACAATAAGGGAACACCGTCTATATTTATGAACATCACTGTGAAACCTGCACCCTAGTCCATCAATGGAGTAACACCCCCAAAGTAAACTACCCAAATGTAACAGACTCGTTCCATTATGTGTGGAGTAATTACTCAACCTAATCATAGATTTAATGAGACCTCATTCCCTGAATATAAAGTTGAGTACTTTTCCTGGCTTCTCTCTTCACGAACCACACTGATCTCAAACGTCAGCTCAACACAATCCGATGAAAATAATTCTCAATTTATGGAACCTCATATCTTATAAGTCGTAATAGATTCCACCATCACATTCTATGCAGAAATACACTTTGGATAAGATATTCTCAATCATATATCCTAATCTTGAGGAAACATATAATGAAGATAGAAGATCCTAGGATAATCTCCTATGAGTACACGACATGCCCTAAGGCACAAATTTCATCTGAGCCCATTCGAGCAGCTGGACGTGTATCCCATCTACATAGCTTACCAACCCATTTAGAGGTACATGACATGTAAAGGTGTTACACACTATTTCCCTCTTCACTCAACCCCTATCCATGTTCCACTTCTACACACACCGGCTAACCATATCCCTTGCACACTGGGTATCCCATACTACACAACATGTGTTGGATAAATATAAACTAGGCCTTGTAGTTTTTATGTTTCCATGTACCAAAACCCATGTTTTTATACCATGGTTTTTTAAGTAAACGAAAATTATGTTTCACACATCAAATGCATGACATGTCCCATGGTCACACAGTTTGGGGCACTACATGACTTGTAACCTTGGTACACTATGTGTAGTCAACAAATCACATCTTAGCTAAATCAATGGGGATATATGGAATGTTTCACTAAACTATATCCATTTATATGGTTATTTTAGTAATGAATGGCCTCTAAAAACCTTCAATTATCCCATGTCTACACTAAAATAGGTAGATCTACTTAGAAGGGATCTCAAGCAATTGTATTTGGGATCTAGAACCTTAAAATAATTTGTAAACAAAAGTATATTTACCAAAAAATGTATACACCTACATCAATGGTGAAATGATGAATGATTGGATGAATAATGATTCTCTTATCATGCCTCACTTCTATATGACGATGATATATGTCAGAAAAGGAAATCAACATCACTTGTCTTCGTCAATTTGGTGTTGATTTCATTTTTCCATCAAAGGGAAGAAGTTGATTGGGGTGGAGGAGCTTCTATTTATTGTGTCATGAACACCCAACATTAGTGGATGTGATGGTTATGTTATATTTTTAATTTTATTTATTTTTTTAATCCACCTCATAATGCACCATCACCCAAAATTCCCTTGATCGAAACTCTAGGAGCGGATGACCATAGGTAACCCCTTGGGAAAAGACAAAATTTTAGAGACAACCGTAGTATTAGAAATCATATCAAATACTTTGTACAGATTTTAGGTAAATTTCATGCCAAAATTCAAGCATGTGAAAAAATATATTTAATATTTTTTTTAATATTTTCACACTGAGGCTCCCTGGTCCACGACATCCTTCACCAAAAAAATGCATGACTCTGAAAATATTTTAGAAATATTATAAAGTCTTATTGGTAAAAAAATTAATTAGATATATATAATAATGTAGTTATCTAACATTATTACTATTTGGGGTACATGCATCATTGATGATCCATCTAGTCTTTATGTGAACAAGGGATTTTGGCTGCACAGTGTTCTGAGGAATATCATTTTGATAGAGATCCTCATATCACATCAAAATTCTAGAAGGATATTTAAAAACATCTATAATCCCAAGTTATTTTGATTACATCCTATCATCCTCAAATGGTTGGTTAGTCTCACTAGTGGAAATACGGGCTTTAACGTCGTCGTAATAACGTCGGTTTTTTAAAAACCGGCGCGAATAGTTTGTGCGGGGAATTTTTGGCGTCTGTTTTACAAAAAACCGACGCCAAAAATAATTATGCGTTGATATTTCGCGTCGGTTTTAAAGAAAACCGACGCGGAAAATATTAGTATACATATTATCCACGTCGGTTTTCCTAAGAACCGACGCGAATAATATTATGCGTTGATTTTTCGCGTCGGTTTTTAAGAAAACCGACGCGGAAAATAAATTTTTAAAATGTTTCGGCGTCCTTTTTCATGAAAACCGACGCCGAAACTCATAGAAAAAAATATATTCCGAGTCGGTTTTCCTGAGAACCGACGCGGAAAATAAATTTTTAAAATGTTTCGGCGTCGGTTTTCAT
Organism: Viscum album; assembly: GCA_963277665.1. Classification (NCBI taxonomy): domain Eukaryota; kingdom Viridiplantae; phylum Streptophyta; class Magnoliopsida; order Santalales; family Viscaceae; genus Viscum; species Viscum album. The sequence continues at coordinate 1,180,510,493 of OY728139.1, forward strand.
GAAAACCGACGCCGAAAATTTTAAAACAACATTTTGGCGTCGGTTTTTCTTAAAACCGACGCGAAAAGTCTTTTAAAAATATCCACGGTCAGAAACCCTCATTTTGTTCGTCCGTCGAAATCGAGTTCCACTGTGGCGCTTCGGACTCCCGACGACCTTCGAACTTGATTTGCGATCTTGGACGGCCATTGTTGAAGGTTTTTTGTCGTCTGCACGATTTTGGGTATGTGTTATTCCTATTTATCTCTTGTTTCATATCCCATTGTTTATTTCTTTATCAATAACCCTATTTTGCGTGATTTTGATTATTGGTTAGATTTTAGTTGTAATTTATCATTATTTTTTGTTTTTATTATCATTGTTGGTGTAGATTTGATATTGTTTGTTTTTGGAAGTAATTATACCGGTCGCAGTTTGGATTTAACTTCTCCATTCGGGTTGAACTTCAAATTTTTTGTTTGTATTATCATTATTCATGTTTAAAATGATCTTTCATTACATTATGAAGTACTATATTTTTATTTCCATTTCCATTTTAATAAATTCTTCTTCAAAAAAATAATTTTATTGTCTTAAATGAATTCACTCACATTTTTGCATGTAGTTTGTTGTTATTTCATTCCTTCTTGAGATTTACCATGCCAAATTCCTCAATTCTTTTTGGTTCTCATCATTTAACTAAGACATGAATAATTACCACTATCTATTATGTTAAAAAAAATTGAATAATTATTTTCATTCCATTATATAATAAATAATTTTTCTTGCAATGTCCATAATACGACTAGAATCATAATGTATTGTAATTATTTCTTCGTAGATAATAATATAATCATTATCCCTCTATTAATGTTCAAAAATACCTTTCCACTTTCATATGTGGGGTTAGATTCATGCATTTTTAATAAATGTCCTCTTAAACTAATCTCATTCCATTGATTATATTTATTCATCTTTCTCTCCCTCTAAATAATAGTCATGAAATGATTTACTTCCCCCTCTAAGTCATAGGCTGCAAATAAAACATTCTCATGATCTAATCTTTCATGGATGGATAATATATTTCTCTTCATGTTGATCCATTCCTTGACATGTTTTGCTGCAATAGACCCATGGATGGGGGTGTAAGTTGTCACCTACAATATGCAATGGAATTTTTATCCCTCCATAATGAATTTATATGTTCATAGTTCCCTATTATAAAACTCATGGATTGAGGGAGTTGAGTTATCATAGTCACCAAAAATTGTATCATGTCTCTTAATACACATTGTCTTAAATAAGGATAGTTATTGCACTATTTTTCAAATAAATATAGTGTGATCAATAGAAGTCATAGTGAGAAATCATATTATCTTGTATGTCATTCATATAATATTTATATCATGAAACTTTATTTTCAAAAAATGAAACCTTTGATTTAACCATTTTGTCCTTGTATTTCAATATAACACACATGTATATAATATTAAAATTAAATGTTTACTGTATTTGTAAACGTGTTTCATATCTGATGTCTTTTATCTGATTATCAATAGTTTTTATGGAATATGTTTTTGTTTACAATTTATCTGATAGATATTTAAATGTTTTTATGTTTTAATATATTCATCAATTATATTGTGATATCAGGTATTAATGGATCATAATTGGATTTATCTACGAATAACTACTAGTGAATATGAAAGAGGAGTTGACAATTTTTTGGAATTTGCTAAATGGCATAATCAAAATATTGATTTGATTTTCTGTCCATGTGTGAAGTGTGTAAATATGAGAAAGTTAAACTTCAGAGAAATCAAAGATCATCTCATTTGTTTTGGTTTTAGCCTTAATTATACACGTTGGATCTTGCATGGTGAAAGAACTGAAAATTCAACATCAAATGTTGATGACGATATTCATAATGAGGCAGAGGATCGTATTGAAGAATTAATTCATGATTTAGGTGTTGAAACCATCGAAAAAACACCAACTGTTGAACGATTGTATGGAGATTCCGAGAAACCATTATTCCCAGGTTGCAGTAAATATACAGTGTTATCAGCAGTTTTGAGATTAGTTAACTTAAAAGCAAAAAATGGGTGGAGTGATAAAAGTTTCTCCAGTTTACTTGAGCTTTTAAAAGAGCTTCTTCCAGAAGGCAAAGGGCTTCCAGATTCCAATTATGAGGCGAAGAAAATATTATGCCCAATGGGATTGGGGTATAAAAAGATACATGCTTGCCCCAATGATTGTGTACTGTATAGGAAAGAAAATGAACATTTATCAAGTTTTCCTACATGTGGAACATCGCGCTATAAGATGGATGAGAAAGTCAACTCAGATTCATTTTCAGGTGATGTCATGTAACGTTATGAAAAATCAATTTTTTTACTTTCCAATGATATCATCCAATATTTTTTTCAAACAATTCTGATAATTCAATTCTGATTTATTTGTAGGTACCAAAATCAAAACTCCATCTAAAGCATTTTGGTACCTTCCAATTATTCCTCGTTTGAAGCGTCTATTTGCAAATTCAAATGATGAAAAAAGGTTAAGATGGCATTCAGATGAGCGCATTTCTGATGGTAACTTACGTCACCCTGCCGATTCACCACAGTGGAAGAGTTTTGATAAAAAATTTCATGATTTTGGAAGTGAAGTTAGAAATCTCAGAATGGGATTGTGTACTGATGGAATAAATCCATATCGGAGCCTCAGTAGCCAACATAGTTCCTGGCCTGTTTTGTTGGTACTTTACAACTTGTCCCCACATCTATGTATGAAGAAAAAATATGTTATGATGAGCTTGATGATTTCTGGACCAAAACAACCGGGAAATGATATTGATGTGTATCTTACACCATTGATTGAGGATTTAAAACTGCTATGGGAGAAAGGTGTTACAGTTTTCGATGCATACAAGAAAGAGTATTATCTTTTTCATGCTATGATAATGTTCACTATAAACGACTTTCCTGCGTATGGAAACTTATCTGGATATAGTGTTAAGGGACATAAAGCATGTCCAATTTGTGAAGAACAAACTTCATATTATCAATTGCAGAATGGAAGAAAGACAGTGTACATGGGACATCGAAGATTTTTGCGAATTGATCATCCTTATCGTAGATTGAGAAAAGCATTTAACGGTTTATAAGAATACAACCTCCACCCTCAACCATTGTCAGCTGAAGAATATTATGACAGAGTGAAAGATATTGATTCAACATTTGGAAAGAGAAAAAGTTCTGGTTTACAAAAACATATCTGGAAGAAGCAGTCTATTTTTTTCGAACTACCTTATTGGAGATTTTTAGAGATAAAACATAACATTGATGTTATGCATGTTGAGAAAAACATATGTGATAGTTTGATTGGAACTTTGTTAGACATAAAAGGAAAGACAAAAGATGGATTACATGCTAGATTGGACTTGATATTAATGCGAATACGTTCGGAGTTAGCTCCCGCTGTGAAAGGAAAAAGAACATATTTACCTCCGGCTTGTCACACATTAAGCAAGATTGAAAAGATGAATTTTTGTCAGTGTCTTCATGGTATTAAAGTACCCAGCGGTTTTTCTTCAAATGTGAATAATTTTGTGTCATTGAAGGATTGTAAATTAATAGGTATGAAATCACATGATTGTCATGTGTTAATGCAACAAATTCTACCAGTAGCAGTGCATGGTATATTACCGAAAGCTGTCAGGAAGACAATCATCAGGTTATGTAATTTCTTTAAATCCATTTGTAGCAAAGTCGTTGATCCAAATTTGTTAGATTTGTTGGAGAATGAAGCAACTCTTATTCTTTGTCAACTAGAAATGTATTTCCCACCCACATTTTTTGATATAATGGTTCATCTATTGGTTCATTTGGTGCGTGAGATAAGAATGTGTGGGCCTGTTTATTTAAGATGGATGTATCCTTTTGAAAGATATATGAAAATTTTGAAAGGATATATTAAAAATCTTTATCGACCAGAGGCCTCTATTGTTCAAAAATATGTATCAGAAGAGGTGATTGAGTTCTGTACTGATTATTTGAATGAGGTGGAGCATATTGGTCTCCCTCTATCTCGACATATGACAGTTGACAGAGAAGGTAGAGGGGTTCGAGGCTTAAAGGTAAAGTTCATTCCACGTGATGAAGTGATGCAAGCACATTTATACATTTTGAACAACACAGATGAGGTTCAACCATATATATCCTCACATATTGCTGAATTAAAGTTACGATATCAGAAAAGAAATGAAAAGTGGTTGATGATTGAGCATAAGAAGACATTTGTTTCATGGTTTAAAGAGAAAGTCACCTCAGATATATCTGTATCAGAAACATTGAAGTGGTTATCAGGGGGACCATCTTTTAATGTGATCACTTGGTCTGGTTTTGATATCAATGGCTACACATTTTACACAAAAAACCTGGATGACAAGAGTACCGTTCAGAATAGTGGTGTGATGGTATTCGCTGAAGCAGTGCATTTTTCGAGTGCCAAAGATAAAAACCCAATTTCTGCATCAACATCATATTTTGGAGTTATTGAAGACATATGGGAAATTTATTATATTAAATTTCGAGTCACTATTTTTAAGTGCAATTGGGTTGATAGTAATAGTGGCGTGAAACATGATGAATATGGGTTTAAACTGGTTGATTTGAAAAGATTTAATCACAATGAGGAACCATTTATCTTGGCGACACATGCAAAACAAGTATTTTATGTCATTGATCCGTCGAATGATCAGTGTTCAGTTGTTTTGCAAGGGAAAAGATATCATTTGGGTTATGATGATGATTCTGATGATGCTAGTGATTTACATGAGCGTTATTCATCTATTATGCAATTTTCAGATGATTACAATGAATATAAGACAGACATAGTGCATGCAGTACGTACCGATCATGATGAAGGGACGTGGGAAAACACTAAATTAGTCTCCTAATTTTTCTGGTAAATATTTATATTTTGTGTCTATTTTGAAAACTTACAAATGCATGCCTCTATTTTTACATATTTATTTTTCATTTCCTTGTTTCTAATTATTTGGTTTTCTAATGATATGCAGGTACCCAAAATTTCATTACACTTTCTAGTAGCAATGTCAAAAACAGATAGAGATGAGCAGTTACTGAGGTATATCTATTTTGACATATTATTAAATATTCATTAATATACATATTTAATGAAATAAAACTGTTAATTTATTAAAAACAATTGCAGGACTACTGATGCGTCCTCGGAGGAGGAGACTTCTCCAGTTACTACTGAAAAATCAAGTTCTCTAGTTGGTAAACGTGGTATTACACGTTTACCAAAACTACCACTCGCTCGTGATGATAACAAATTACACATCCGTTTTGATGATAATAATAATGCAGTTGGCCCAAATGCAGTTCAGTTTGTCAGTTATATAGCGATGCAGAGCCGTTGCAGGATTAGTATTTTATATACTGATTGGAAGTCAGTGGACAGGACGGCGAAGCAACAGCTTTGGGAGGCCGTGACGGTAAAATATCTTTATTTATTTTTTTTATCTCATTTTTTTTAATATTATATAGTTTAAATGACATATTTAATTTTTTCAATTACAGATGACATTCAATTTTGAGGAAACCAAAGAAATTTGGAAAAGACATCTCTCTTTAGCGGCGGTTCGATGGAGAGATTTTAAAAACAAACTGACGAAAGATTATGTTTTTGGAAAGAGAAGGTTTGAAAGCCCATGTCTTAAGTATCCATATATAGATGAAGAAACATGGAAGCGATTTGTTGACAGTCGTCAGGAAAAGAAATTTCAGGTATTGTAATTGTTTTATATTTTAAAATTTATGCTATATTTTCCTTATTACTTATGTGTTTATTTTTATGTAACAGGCCTCCAGAAGATCTCATCAGGAGATCCAGTGGAAAAACGTATACCCTCATACTTTATCACGTGGAGGATACTCGTATTTGGAGCAGAAAATTATTGAAGAATAATTTGAAGCATTAAGAGCTCGATCAAGTAGTGGTTCAGAAGAGGTCCAGTATGGTCCTCCATCTCCTCCCACTCGCCATGAGAAATGGAAACGAGCAAGAAGAAGAAAAAATGAACAATATCTTACAGACGAAGCTCATCAAGTGGCTGATAGAATTGTAAGTAAATATTAATTCTTTGTTAACAATTTCCCTTTTTTATAATTTATAAACACTAATATAAATTTTTTATTTTTCATTTCAGGATGAACTTCAGGAGAAAGAGACACAGGGCTCTTTTATCCCCGAGGGTAGGATGGATATCCTAGCCACTGCTTTGGGAAAGACTGAACACCCCGGCCATGTTAGAGGATATCAGGCGGGTGTTAGTATTCGGAAGGTTTTTGGTAAGAGTAAGCAACCAAGAGACCCGGAAATCGAATCCTTAAAAGAGAGCTGCAGGATATGAAACGGTCTATGGGTGATCAAATTCAAGCAGCAGTACAGAAGGCTTTATTAGAACACTTGGCAAGACAGTCACAGTCTGCTCATCCTTCCGAGGTATATTATTTACTGTTAACAATTTTTCTTTTCTATAAATTATAAACACTGATATAACTTTTTCATTTTTCAACATTCTCAGCCTACTCACTCAGACTATCATGCCTCATATTCTTACCCAACACCATCTGGGCAGCCTTCCGAGGTATATTATTTAATGTCATCAATTTGTCTATTTTATAAATTATAAACACTGATATAACTTTTTCATTTTTCAACATTCTCAGCCAACTCACCCGGACTACCCTGCCTCATCTGCTTACCCTGCCCCGTCTGCGCAACCATTTGAGGTATATTATTTTATTTAATTTTTAATCAATTTTTCTATGTTATAAATTTTAAACACTAATATAACCTTTTCATTTTTCTGACTTCTCAGCCTGCTCACCCTGACTACCCTGCCCCACCTGCTAACTTTGAGCCTCCACCTCCTCCATCGGATCGAACCTTATATTGTGAGTTGTTTGCGGGAGATCCTCATGTACATATTGTTGCGTTAGGACAAGTGTATTTTTTGGGGGACTCGGTACATCATCAGCCTATGCAGATGGGTCAGGTTAGAGTATCAGTACTTGTTATTATAGATCCTACTGCTCTACTACCATTTCTTACTGCGGAGATCACCAGTGTTGGGGAATGCATGGGCCAGTTTTTACTTTGGCCAACTGCACTTCTTCGTTATATTTCACATGAGGTATGAGTTTTTTTAACTAGTAATTAGAAATGATTCCAAATTACTTATAATGTTTTCTGATATTTAACTTATATAGGAATATCTGAAAGCAAAAGAAACTGTACAAATGCAGCAAAATGTTCAGAAACAGTCGGCTGTAGATACTTCTGATATTTCTTCTGGGTTGAAAAGATTATCTCAGTGCTCTTCTTCCTTGAATTTTATCTATGAGTTTCAGATGACGTCCGATATATGTGGAAGAAATTATAAATTGAGAATATTGAAAGAAGATATCATGAATTTAGTTAATTTTGAAGAGATCGGGCTGAATGTGGTGCAGTTGTTTTCCATGTAAGTAAATTGACGTTTGAATTGCTATTTCTTTAATAAAATATTGTTATGTCATTGACTAACTATATTTTCTTTTTAAATTAGGTATCTATACAGGATTCTTTTACAAAATGAAACTACAAGCATTTATAGCTTTATAGATCCAGAGTACATTTCCTTTGAAGTCAAACATGTGAAAAATGATGAAAGAGTTCAATATATATCCGAGAGATTATAACAAACAGAGATTCAGTGCTGGTTTTTGCCATTTCATGATAAGTAAGAATATCAACAAAATTTTGAACTCATGATCATTATAATGTCATTAATTATGAACTTTTTGTATTATAGGGGGCATTGGATGTTAGGTGTATTTTGCCCAAATGAATGCACCTTATATTGGTTTTGCTCTTTATTAGGAAAAGTGCGTAAACCGTTTTCCATCTTATTAAACAGGTAAGTTGTTTTTTTATTTTTAGAAGTTTGTTATGTTTAATTTTAATTGTTTACACAAGTTTTATTAGTTCTTATATAAAAAAATGCAGTTCATGGAAACATTTTACAAATGAAAAGAAACCAACGAAAATCAAATATATGGAAGTACAGGTAATTAGTTTTTATATTTTTGTTATATATTGGGTTTCATTATTAGTTAAATGTTTTATAACTGCAGTGTCATCGTCAAAATGGAAGCGTTGAATGTGGTTATTATATTCTACGATTTATGTACGAGATAATCACAACTGGGGAAACTACTGATTTTCATAAGGTTAGTTGTATTAACTTTTTTATATATTTTCATCCACTTTCTTCTATTTATTAATTTCATATCATTCAATATTATTGTAGGTATTCAATGATTCACAGTCATATTCTCAATCTGATATGATTCATATTCAATCTACTTTTGCGGACTATTTGTTAAGTCTGATTAAGATTTGAGGTATGTATACTAATATTTATAAATAATAATATATATGGGTTTAAAAAACTAACTCTTATGATATATTAGGTGTTTGAACCTACTAATAATCAAATGAATGCTTCAACAATAAAAAACAATGACCATGTCATATATTTCAGGTACGTGTATTTTAATTCTGCTTTACTGAGTTTTCTCAAGTGCCTCTGCAAAAACTGTTTTATTGAATCTACTAATAATCAAATGAATCCTTCAACAATAACCAACAATAAGCATGTCGTATATTTCAGGTACGTGTATTTTAATTCAGAATTAGTTATTATATTTATTTTCATTGTTAATTCTTAAAATCATTTGTCTGTACAGTGACAGATCTGTAGGGTGGTACTTGGATCATGAACATAGAGATTCGTATAGCGAAATAACATTCACAAACACTAAAAATTGTCTCCCTTGAATGCACAGCAATATCTTCTAGGCCTTTTTATTTTTTATGCAAATAAATATCGAAAAATGATTGCCGAGAAGCATATAACATAATACCTGAAACAGCGCTTAGTGGGTTTGCACAAAGATAAAATAGAAGGCGTCAATTTTTAAGGTATGTTTCTTTATGTCTCTTCAATCTGCATTTGATTTCAATTTTCTAACCTATTTTTTTCACTCAAACTTATTTCTCTGTTATTCCATAACTTAAACAAATAACAATAGTGAATGGGTAATGCACGTCTATACAGAGAAAATATAAAAACCTGAGGTTTGGGGTGGTGGGGATCCTATGGTGAAAAGACACCCCCAACATCTTCAGTGGGGGAGGTGAGGAAGAGGTTGCATCGGCTGAGTGTTCCTGGAATTTTGATCAGGAGTCATAACATTTCATTTTGGTAATTTACTTTGTGAAAAAATGAATGATTCAAATAAATTACACATTTTCATTTAATGTTTATTCATTGCACTAATATCTTGGATTGATTTTTTCACGCACATATCCTTAGTTTCATTACTGTTTTGACAGGATTGGTGCTATCTATGGGAGGAAACTTACAATGATTGATACTGAGTATGGTTAGATTAAGAAAATGCACCATGTAGGTACGTGTATTTTAATTCTGCTTTACTTTGAGTTTTCTCAAGTACTTCTGTTAAAGCTGTTTAATTGTTTTTGTATACTTCGTTATTTTTTTTCAGGGTTCCGATTTGTTTGGAGGAGAAAATATATGTATTTTATTTAAAAATAAATAAATTTACGGCTTCGGTTATTTTAAAAACCGATGCCGAAAGGGTTTTCCGTGTCGGTTTTTCTAAAACCCGATGCGGAAAATCCTGTTTTAATCGGTTTTCCGCGTCGGTTTTTAGAAAAACCGACGCGGAAAACCCTTTCGGCGTCGGTTTTTAAAAAAACCAACCCCGAAAACCTAGTTGACTATATTTTCTGCGTCGGTTTTTTAATGAACCGACGCGGAAAATAATGTCTAAATGTAGCTTCGGCATCGGTTTTATAAAAAACCGACGCCGAAGCTCATAAGCGAATTATTTTTCACGTCGGTTTCTATGAACCGACGCGAAAACTGTATTTTTAACGTCGCCTATAAAGACGTCAGTTTATAACCGACGTTAAAAATTAAAAAAAACCGACGCGAAAAAGTGTTTTTGCACTAGTGTCTGAGTGGACTTTTCAGGTTCTGGAGGATATGTTGTGAGCCTGTGTTTTGGATTTCAACGATTCATGGGAGCATCATCTAGAACTCATGGAATTTTTATATAATAAAATCTTCTATGTATCAATCCAGATGGATCCTTTTGTGAATTTTTATAAAATTACATGTTTTTCACCTCTCTATTGGTTGAAATCAGGTGATTCAACACTTTTTGGACCTAATCTCATGTAGGAGGCATCTAAGTAGTTTTAGTTAACCAAGAGGTTTTTAGTGACCATGTAGAGTAGGATAAATCCAATACTGACTATTAGGGATAACCTATGGATTTTGAGGATGTTCATTGTGTTTTACATCAAGTTTCACCTAGATTTTGGTAATGTTCTATCATTAAATAGGGAAATAATACACCCATTTTAGTTAGGCCATTTGAGATAGGGGGAAGGCTCAGTCCAATGGGATAGTGATTATCCCTTCCAAAGTGTTACAATTCTATGCACGATGTATTTCTCATGCCCTATATTTATATATAAAATACAAACCCTTATCACATGATGTAAATGGTACACAATGAGATTAATGTACAATCATACTTTGAGGGGCTTCCAATATGAATTATAGACCATAGTGAGAACTATCTCAGGGGTAAGACAATATTGTTGGTTTGAGTATAGTGGTAGTGTTGGAGAGTTCACAAGCATACCTGGGTGAGAGAGTCTAATATACAAGAACAATGGTCAAACTAGTTCACTAAGACATATAACTGATACTATGAGCACCTCAGGGATAATATGTTATTTGACGGGGAATTTATAAGATCCCTATTTTTTCAAGTATGTATTTCTATTAGTTTTTCATTAAAATTATTTCATTTGATTATTTCATCATAGTTATACCATGGTGGTCATGTTTTATTGGAATGTATATTTTTTTGAATAAATACACAATTGGGTTTTGAGGAAACTTGTCTAAATTGATGGGGATCTACAAAGGGGGAAGTTCAGAGATTCTATTTGAATTAACGAAATAAAGGTATAAATGGGTCATTTGTTTCCAAGGGTTCTTGAAAAGATTATAAGCCTTAATGTGGGATTAGGTTTTATCAGGAAATTGGGATGAAATCTATCTGTAGGAAATTTACATGTCATGCAAATGGGTTACATGATGTGTAAATTCCAAAAGAATCATTTCATTAACTAATTTAAGATTTGAAGTGGTTACACATCGTGAACCAATCACATAATGTGTAATCTTTAGGAAAATTTAAAACTCATATGAAGTAATAAGTTTTTCAATTTATCCCTCTAAAAATAAATACACTAAATGTAACAATATTTCATGCCATGTATTTTCCTAAGAAAGTTTTTTAATTATACCATTTGTTTCGTGTTTCTTCATTACAACATGCATCTTTCATCTATCAAACCATGAGAAGTTCCCATGTGATTTTAGAGTTACTATCTCTATTATAGACATCGAGTCTATACCATCTATCCCAGTATTAGTGGCTCTTCTTTGTTTTCCAATATATTTCATTTTTATCTAAACATTGTGATTAAATATCTTGATTATGGTTTTTTTTGGTTTTGGTCATGGTTAGTTTTGAACTAGGATTTCATTTCAGTCTTTTAATCCTTGAATATTTTTTTAAATTTTCCATTGTAACTGTTTCGTTCTTTTCTGGTTAATGGCTATGGGTCTAAATCATAATTATATGGTCTTATTTTCAATTGTGAATTATATGAAATATTGTTATTGTGCTAATTCATGTGACAAAAAATTAATAAATTGAATAGAATTATGATAGTCCATATATGGAGTCTTTATTGGATCCATTTGGATTCAATTGACATTATAAACTTGATTATGGGTACCCATTTCATGATAAAACCTGGAAAATTATGAATTACCAATGTATTACATATGATTTTAGTGTGACATGTGATTTCAGTGATTTATTTATATAGATTCATTGTGAAAGATGGATTAAATGATTAATTGAATTGATTATTAAATTTAATGAATAATTGTAATAAGCATAATTAACCATTTGGTCTTATGTGGTCATATTTTGATATATTATATTATATGATGTGAAATTGTTACACATTTTGAGATTCTTATATATTGGGTAATTCCATGAAACATAATGATATAATTATATACCTATCTATGCCCTGTCACATGATTTGATTTCAGTATGTTTTATTTAGACATGTTGTTATAGACCTAATAAGATTTAATGACACCGTATTTAGGCCTCTATTTGGTACATGAAATGATTTATGAATTGACAGTTTGGACAGGGGAATGATACCTTATTACTGACCTGATTTCTTACCGGATTGTTTGGAGTTAGGATATGGGTCTGACATGGGGTTCGAGGCCAGTGGCTTTTGGGTTTATCTTATGTAATATGATTCTTTTTTTGATGTTTTTATTTTTTCCCTTTAGATACATATCCTCTTGTAATTAAATGGTACATAATTTTTTTATTGATTTCTCATTTATTTTACAATTTCTATAATTTGGTATATGCTACATCTATTACTCGGATTCATTTTCATTATATGACTTATTTTTACTACTATGACACTCCATACCATGGGTTATAGTCTCCCTATAATACATATCACACTACTGGTTTCTGTAGAAAACCTCTGATGTGTGGGGAGGTGTGCTTGATGTCTCTTAACCAGCCCTTTTTGGCCATGTGATAGAGTGTTGGATTGGGGGATTTTACAATACTATTCCCAAAACTCATGAAAACAATCATTAAAAAATTATAACTCTGCTAGAGAATATCTATAAGATTCATGTTAATGGCCAAAGTTTCATTCTATATGGTAAGGATAGAATATAATCATCAAACGTAGAGTATGTCCTAACATAGTTTCTATAACAATAAATATTAATATATCCAATTCCATTATACCAATATTGATCCACGATGTCTGGAAATGTTGGTAGAGAAGTTCTAGTAGTGATAAAACATATTGAAAATTCATGATATATTATCATGGATTAAGTTGTCACTTCAATAAAAGAATTGTTAAGGATAATGTAAGATCCCAGATCTTTTAAGTTATTTTTTGTTTCAGTTTTGGTTTGGCCTTGTATTTTGGATAGATAAGTGTTTACCAAGATTAGGTGGGGGATCGAGGGAGCCTCTGGGGATTGGGGACTGACGATAAGAGCAATCAGGCAAAGCAGTGAATGGCGCACGGTCTGCACATGGTTAAGGGAAACTGTGCAGGTAAACTGTGTAAACCAACCATCATCAGATAGTATCCTTCTTATGCTCTGAGCACGGTTAGGGAAAACTGTGTGGGATCCTAGTAAATAGTGTGAAATGGGTGTATTTGGAAAGTAGCTTCTGCACTGCTTGGGAAAGGTTTGGCAAACCGTGTGGGTAAAACATGCGGCCCTGACAAGTTGGAAAATTTAAAAACATTGTCGTCCCGGGATTTAAAACCCCAACTTGATATTTTCCTCCATCTCATCCAATACAACCCTAGTGACAATACATTCTTACCCAAGCTTCTAAGAGGTTTTTCTCCTTATATTCTTGGCCATTTTGGATGTCGTTGGTTGCAGATCAAAGCTCCAGGTAAGTCTAATCCTCTCTTATCCTTCCTTATTTGGATTAGGGCTTGTTTTCTCTCCCATCTTCTTCTAAAGATCTAAACACTTTAGTTTTCTGGTGGTATCTTGGTTCGTGCGTCATGGGATTATTGAATATGGATCTAAGGCCATGATTTGGGGAGCGTTCATCACTGAAATTGAGTTAGGTGGTCTAAAAGTTATATCCCTTGAGTTTTATAGAGATTTTTGCATGATGTGTTTTGATTCATACCCTCTTGTGAAGATTTTGTTGTTCCATTAGTGTGATGTGATGTTTAGGGAGTCTAAACAACCTAATAGAACCCTTTTGATACCCACGGGATGCATGGAGGACAATGTGACCTATGTTAGGGCCATCCATGGGGAGTGCCAACATTTCCAGACATGGAGTTTAGATAAGTAAATGTAGGTCCATTATGTGAAAACATAGAGCCCAGGGTGAATATGATATTAAGCTCTAAGGAAGTGAATGGGAGTCCTAGTAACACACATAGTTTGGGCGGTTACCTATGTGGGTGTTGGTGGGCTTAAAAATGGGTTAAGTCAGATAAAGGGAGAATCTAAGGGGTTATCTATGTACATGATTATTCTTAGCAAGATAAGTATGTGAAATGATAATTGGGGATGAATTATAGAATGTCTTAATACATTAGAATTAGGATGTGCAACTAAATGATTAAATGTAATTAAGGGATTGTGTTATGTAATATGAGAATAGTGTTTGGAATACAAAAGTGGGTTAATGCTTGTGAAATGATAAATGGGCTAAATAGGTTAATGAATGGTCAATGATAAATTTAGCTAAGGAAAAGTGGTGGTTGAATACACCAAATGGGTTAAAGCACAGAAATAAGAATTTGGATAAATTGATACAAATTTTTTTGAGATTTTTTGAATGTGTCATTAAGTGGAAATGACAAGATACCATAATAGAATTGATTATTAGCATAGTTTTGGAGCATAGTTAGTTATACCTAATGAACAATTCCTAGAGAGATAGGCACAATGAATGAATGCTTAGTGAGATAATCATGATAAAAATTCAATTGGGATAAATGAATAAAGTATGAGAAATGTGGAAAATTTGTCAATGGGTTGTGGCATACTATCAATTCCCTTATTGTTTATTATGCATTGTGAATGTTGATTCCAAATGGATTTGGTTATGTTATGTTTTTTTTATGTATTGTGATATCAAATTGAATTGAATATAATTGGTTGTGTTATTGTATTGTTGTGGTGATATGATAAATAAGCATGTGCACATGGCTTGGTAGTGTGGGGTATTCACTGAGGTTCTACGCCCACAGGTCAAGTTGGACTGATGCTCTGAACTCTAACCCTAATACATGGGTTAGGGATGAGGACTGATGCTCTATTCCCCTAATGGTTCCATTCCACCCAGACTGAGGCTCATAGGTGAGAAAAAATTATTAATGTCATTCCACCTATACTAAGGCTCCAAGGTGAGGTTATTTTATTGATGTCATTCCACCTCGACTAAGGCTCCAAGGTGAGGTTATTGTATTGATGTCATTCCACCCAGACTGAGGTTTCGATGTGGGGAAAATGTGTTGATGTGATATATGGATCCCTACTGAGATAGGGACTTTCTTTGTATTCATTATACATTTATAATGATTTCCTTCGACCTTGTGTAGATGATATTTATTCCAAACCCATGGAACATGTGATCAATAATGCATATGTAATGATGATTTTATAAGAAATGGAATTAGAATAAATGCTAGTCCTGAATTAAATAAACCTTTTTAACTAATGGCAAATGAACTGTCCCTTGATTTCTTACCATTTATTTTGTACTTTCATGTACTATCTATTAGACTGGATATTTTTTGGACATCATTGGTGATGGACTACTGAGTTTTGTACTCACACCCTGTTCGGGCCATCGTTGGGTACCCAAACATATATCTTGGTTGCGAGTTGGGTTAAAGAAATAGGCCCTACTCTATGATGTTGGGTTGGGCTCGAGGTGTACATGGAGAAGGACCCAAACATGGAGTCGGGATCTCTTTGTAGTTTTGTCCATTTGTTTTATTTTGGGATTCTTCCACTTTTTACTACTAGTAGGGCATGACATTGTTTTATTTGATTTGTGATTTGTACCATGTTTGGGAAACTTTTGGTTATGCTAGTTTAATTGGTTGTTCATATTTTTTTTTTGTTATTTATATTGTGTTCTAATGTGTCTTACTCTAGTAAAGAGTTTATAGTCTATGCACTTGACTAATTAGACCCTCGCTGCTAGTCAGAAAGCTTTGGCGTATGGGGAGGCATGCTTGAGATCATGTGACGACCCATCTCGGAGCACCGGTTTAGTGGATTCCAGATCGGAGATGTTATAAAGTGGTATCGGAGGATTTATTTTCAATTCCATAATATTTTGGGATGGTAGATAAGAGATTAGGCCAATTTTGGGCCTTGGTAATGAGCTCTTGCTTGGGAGTATCTAACCCATGTATTAGGGAAACTGTAAGTCACCTTAGGTGGGAATTGATGTTCTTTATGTGTGTTCTTACAGTTCAATGATATTTCACTATTGGGTGATGTACATGTTGTGTGATTTTATTGATTTATGATGTTTCTCTCACTGCTGAAAAGGTATGGGTATGTGCATTCATGCATAATTTTAGGCACCTAAGTATAGGTGGCATGCTTCATTACAGGCACACACACGGGATGGGGGGCATGGAGAGTTGAATTCATTTTACATCCTTGATAAATATGAATAAAATTATTCTTAATAATGGTAATTAAAGTGGAATAATTAAGAGTTAAGGAATATCTTGTATAAAGATATTTTGTAGATAGGATAAATGTTTTTTTATGATAAATTTTAATGGTTGAATCGGTGTCCAAAAGAAAAGAGGTTGCATATTGATGGCAAAATTGTTAATTAATTTTTCCTAATTAATGTTTTAAATGGGATAAAAATGATGATTTAACATGTTGTGAAATAGTAAATGTGCCTAAGAAGAAAGGTTCATGTTGTGAAAGAAGTGGGTTTGAAGAGGTTGATGAATGACTTGTGATTAAGTATGTTGGATAACCCATGTTGACCATGACCACGGTAGGTGTGGTAGGAGGTAGTGTTCTATGTGTGATGATAACCATTATTATAGAGAATGAAGAATGGTTTGTTTAAGGTTAATAGTGTTAGATCTATTCCAACTATGGTTAAATTGTATCTTGCATTCTTGGAATTGTCGAGTGAATGGCATGTTTGGAATGATAATGTTTGGGTTCAAGTTGGGTATCCTTGGTGTTGTCAGTTTGACCCTTGTAAGCGTGGGTTGGGGAAATGAGAGTGCACTAGCTAATACTTTGGGTTTTGGATTATTAGGCATTGACAGTTATGATATGGACTAGGTGGTGTGTTTAGGGAACCCTTGTTAGGGATATGGCCTTTTGGTTGTGAGGTGTTGTTTGGTAATGTGAAAGAAGAAAAGTTTGTAGTCTGGGACCTTATAGATTCCATGATGGTCCCAAAGGATGGTGCCTATGTCTTGTTGACCTTGTGGGTAGAGACCTTTCAAGTTTTGACTCGAATTTCGGGGTGGGATGATTTCCTATAATGCCGATGAATGTGTACACATTCAGTGTGGAATCTATAAGAGATGGTTGTTTGGTACACAAAACATAGTGTGTCTCGAAATGGGAGTGACAGTTCCATTCACACACTTTTCATCATTTTTGTAATGATAAGTGTGGTCTGGAGAGAGGGCCAATGGCTTATCCTGGTTTTGACTCCAGTCAAGGGAGTTAGTTTTATTCAAACTTCAAGGTGACCTATGAGAGAGTTCGGACAAGGCTTCTAGTTATTTTGGGTGTGTGTCACACATGTGGGGGTTTTTAACTTTTAATGTGTGACATAGAGTGCTGCATGCTGTAGTTTTGTAATGTAAAGATAAGGGGGTAAGTGTTGATGAGATACATTTTCCAGTGGAGCCTGATATATTCGGATGGTCATGATGTCTCGTAGTTCAAATTCGGAAATGGTAATGTTGGTGGTGGTGTTATTTGACACTTTTATCATACCTTATCTAGTGACAACCATGTCTAATATCTTGACATCATCCCAGGTACGTTTAGAAGATCTAGCATGAGCTAATATACATGAGGTTTTTGGTTGTATGAGGGACACCATGTAGTATATGCACATGTAAAAAAACTATGTAGAGCTTGAGGATAGAATGCACAACCTCTGTGGTTTTGGGTGTGGTCCTCAAGATGGACTGAATAACGAAATATTCCATGGGTTCCATCCATGGAACCTGGGAATGGGCATTGGGTGATGTTATTTTTCTTTTTTTGGGAAAAGTTTTAATTTCCATGTCTAAGTTTGGTGGTTGTCTTGTGATCGAGTGAAAGATGTGGTGGTTGAAATCCCCATTGAGAGTAGTGGTAACAACACTCCTAATGTGGGGAGTGATATTTCATTCCCAGGTGTGGAAAATATTACATCACGACAACATAGTGGCATTGGGGTAGCAATGAGGAACTAGTGAGTTATGTGTCAGGTTCCTTGGAGATCCATTTAGGACATGGTTGTGGTGAAAATTCATCTAAGTGTTGACTCGATCTCAAAAGGGGTCCCATGTGAAGCTTGTGAGACCTGTGCTGGGTCGTAGTAGGATATGGTTGGATATGAAAATAGGTTATTGTAAGAGAAGATGTGGCCTTGTAACTCCAATGAAAATTGGGGTTAGACTCAGATAATTTCCTTGTTTTGTTTTGCAACGTTGTGAAGTTGAGTGATCCTTGGCCATGTGATGTGGTGACATGCTAAGGATGAAGTCGATGGCGGTTTGGGGGGAGGTAGTGCTATGATGAGGGATTTCTATTATAATTCATGAAATGACCTCAGTGGAAGGTGGGTGTTCTGGGAAAATGTAGTCGAAGGTGGTCTGGCCTGAGACGGTAAACATGAATGTGTGAGGTGAGAGTTACCCACCTACAGGATCATGTTGTATTATAAAGAACCTTTCGAAAATAAGTTTAACCTGAGTGAGGTTGGGATGATCTTATCCATTGAATGGATGGTGTCGGTATGTCTTCCCAATGATAGTGATGGTGCATCTGGATGCCAAGGTAGGGTAATTCTTTTATGGATGCTTGGGGCCATTAAGTTGTAACATGTTAAGCAATGGGAAGGTTGAGTTGAGTTCTGGTGGTCCTTCATCAATGGATGTTGTTCCAAGTTACCAGAAATGGTATAGAGAACCATACTGGATAAATGGTTGGTTGATGACGTGATCAAATTTTCATGTTGGAAGGACTCGAGTGGTCATCGTTCATGTGATTTGGACCTGGTAGAGAGCTTTGGCATGGTTTAATGAGTTGAGAAGCTGAGAGTTTTGAGTTTTGTTTGGATTTATAGTTGTAAAGTGAGACCTTATGAAAATGTGGTTGGAAGGGTCGTGTGTTTTAGTCTAGGTGATACCAGTTTGCATCACCATTAGAGTTGGGTGAACAGGAAATGGTGCCAAGTGATTTGGGTCAAAATTTGTGCAGAGGACCATGCTTATGAGGTGTTGATTGGTTCCCCCATGATGATGGGATGTTGTGAGTTATGTTTCCTTGTGTTATTGGTTAGGTTTTTTCGCCAAAGTTTTCCCCATGATGTTCTCATGGTGAGAATGGTTGAAGATTATGAATCCTTCAGGATTTTTCAACTCATGTTGCGGTTGGGTGAAGACGTTTTGAGGGGAAAGTTTATTCCCTTAAACCAGGTTCAGTGGCCTTGTAATGTACCACTATAAATTGGGAAAGTAGGAGTGGATATGTAGACCTTGTGGCATGATCCCTTGATATGGAAGTCAGTGATGCTCAAAAGAGTGTCTTGAGATCAATTCATAATAAAGTGGGGAGTCTGTAAGATCCTATATATTTTATGGTTTGTTTTTTATGTTCTGTTTTGGCATCTTCTTTTGTCAAGATAATTGTTTCCCAAGTTCAGGTGGTGGTTCAAGGCTGCCCTGGGGGCTGGGGGCACGAAGAGAAGATCAATGTGGCCAAGAAGTGCATGGCGCATGGTTGGCGCAAGGTTAAGTGAAAACATATGGGTAAACCGTACAAACCATGCATCCTAAGACAATATCCTTCACACAATCTGAGCACGGTTAGTGAGAACCATGTGGGATACCATGAAACTGTGCGAAGTGGGTGTTTTTTATAGTAGCTTCTACACGGTTTGTGCACAGTTTAGAAAACCATGCGGGTAAGCCGTGCGGACCAGGAAAAATGGGAAATTAACAAAATTTCTATCCTGTTATTTGAAACACTGAAAGGGGATTTTCGTCCATCTCTTCCTCTACATTCCTAGTGATGAACCATTCCAACCCAAGATTCCAAGAGGTTTTTATCCTTCAATAATTGGTTGTTTTGGATGTCGTTGGTTATTGATCAAAGCTCTGGGTAAGTCCAATCCTCACTTCTCCTCCCTTCTTTAGATTAGGGCTTCTGGTCTCCCCAATCTTCTTCAAAGGATCTCAACCCTTTTTTCAGTGTATCTAGGTTTGGGATTCAATAGATGATTTAATTTAGACCTAAGGCAATGATTATGGGTGAGTTCATCACCGGATTCGAGTTAGGTGGTCTAAAAGTTATATCCCTTGTGTTTTATAGAGATTTTTGCATGATGTGTTTTGATTCTTACCCTATTGTATTGATTTTCTCATGCCATTAGACTGATGTTATATTTAGGGAGTCTAAATAACCCAATAGATCCCTTGTGATCCCTGCGGGATGCATGGAGGACGAAGTGACCTATTTTAGGGCCACCCATAGGGAGATCCAACATTCACAGACATAGAGTTTTGCTATGTAATTGTAGGGATGTTGTGTGAGAACATAGATCCTATGGTGAATTTTATATTAAGCTTGAAGGATGTGAATGGGAGTTATAGTACCACACATTGGTTGGGTGGTGCCCTATGTGGGTGTTGGTGGGCTTAAAAAGAGATTAAGTGAGATAAAAATAAAATCTAAGGGGTTAGCTTGATACATGATTATGCACATTGATATAAGCATTGCAAATGATAATTGGGGATGAATTTTGTAATGGGTTACTACATGAGAATTAGGTGGTGAACCTAAATGATGGAATGTAATGATGGTATTGTATTATGTGAAATGAGAATTGTGTTTGGAATGAATAAGTTGCTAAATGCTTGTGAAATGATAAATGGTCTAAATGGGTTAATGAATGGTCAATGATGAATTTGTATAAGGAAATGGGGTGGTTGAAAACACCAAATGGGTTAGGGCACCAAAATGGGAATTTGGATAAATGGATATTAATGGTATTTGGAAATTGTGTGAATTTTTTATTAAGTAGAAATTACTAGAGACAGTAATATAATGGATTATGATCTTGGTATTGGATCCTAGTGAGTTAGGCCTAATGAATGATTTCTGGTGTGATAGGAACAATGAATGAATACTTAGTGGGATAAGCATGATAAAAAGGGAATTAGGATAAATTGATAAAAGATGTGAAATGCGGATGATTTGTCAATGGGTTGTGGAATAGTATCAATTCCCATATAGGTTTTTATGCATTGTGAATGTTGATTCCCAGTGGAAATGGTTATGTTATGTTGTGTTATGTATTGTGATATCCATTGGAATTGAATATAATTGGTAGTGTTATGGTAAGGTTGTGGTGATTTGATAAATAAGAATGTGAACATGGCTTGGTAGTATTGGGTATTGACTGAGTTTCTATGCCCACTGTTCGAGTTAGACTGATGATATAAACTCCACCCCTAATTCATGGGTTAGGGATGAGGACTGATGCTCTATTCCCCTAATGGTTGCATTCCACCCAGACTGAGGCTTTGAGGTGAGGAAAATGTCTTGATTTCATTCCACCCGGACTGAGGCTCCAATGTGAGGTTATTGTATTGATGCCATTCCACCCAGACTAGGGCTCCATGATGATGTTATTGTATTGATGTCATTCCACCCAGACTGAGGCTTTGAGGTGAGGAAAATGTCTTGATTACA
Organism: Viscum album; assembly: GCA_963277665.1. Classification (NCBI taxonomy): domain Eukaryota; kingdom Viridiplantae; phylum Streptophyta; class Magnoliopsida; order Santalales; family Viscaceae; genus Viscum; species Viscum album. Next base: position 1,180,532,244 of record OY728139.1, read on the forward strand.
TGTTTATGAAACTCATTTATCTTTCATGGGATACATGTTTAGGAAAACTATTTTTTGGGATATATGTCTATGAAACCTACTTCTTTAAATGGGTTACTCTTTTTAATTACTGATTATAAATCCTATATATTTTTTCCCATTTCATGATATGATTACATGTATATGAGACCCATTTCATTTCATGGGTTATGATATATTTATTTATGATCCTGTAGAACATGTATGTATGATTTACTTATGATATGGGTGGGACATATATCTCCCTCTATAGTATTGGAAAAATATTTATATCTCATGATATAATGATTGGATTCATGTTTATGGGTTTGGTTCACAGTGGTAGATAAAGAGACTTAATACAATATGAGAAGATGAGGAAACCCAATCCAATATGGGAATATGGGGATACCCGATCCCTTACAATGAAAGAAATCCGACCAAAGATTTTGTTTTGTCCCAAATAGTAGGTGTAGTCTCCATTAAGTTCCTTGATAATTTATTGAAAATCTTGTTGACTTATAGTGAATGATATTCCATGTTTATGTGTATACCAAAATTCCATGTATTATTCATATTATATGCTTTCATGCATCATGATCTTGATCCCCTTATGATTCATGTATTATGAAATAAAAATAATTATTCCATGATTTATTTTTTGATCTTTGATATGAAGGGTATGATATTTTAATGTTGTGACCATATTCTCATATCATTATGATCATGTTTATAATTGCATATCTTCATTATTTACCCTTACTCAGCATCTGATGTCACACTGTTTTATGTTTCCATCCCCAGGATGTGAATATATTAATAAATATGATGTGTATAATAAGGGCGATAGTCGTGAGGAACCTAGTGTGGGATAATTTATCTCACTTATGTTTCATTTATTATGTTTCTGTAATTCACAAGGCATTAAAACAATACGATCTTCAGGCTACTGTTTGTGTAATGTATGATGTATTCCAAAAAAGTGATGTAATGATAATTTATGAAAATCAAGGTTCTTTTTTTTGTATCAATGAAATTCTTTAGTTAACCATTGGAAACTAGGATGAAAAAATCTTCATGATAACTCAAAGTACATGTCTCAGAATATGTATTAGGATAAGAAAAAAATCAAATGAAAAGTTACTAGAATATTGTTAAAAGATTTATTGAGGGGATTCCTTGAAATATATATCTTTTTGGAAAATAAAAGTTTATTTTGTTCTGTAACTAATGTACCTATGAGAAATAACTCTAACAAGGTGCATTAGGCCAGACTCAAGCATAACCTGGCACATGGAAACGGGCCCTACTATGTACCTGATTTGATACTCCTTGGGAATATTAATTTAGAATTCAAAAAATCATTAAAACCCATCATGAAAGATTTAAAAATATGTTAGAAATGAATCACTTATGATAAACCTAAGGTCTCATAGATTAAGGAAGGTGTCATAATTAGACATCCTATAAGAGGGTTTTCATGATTATGTTTTACCTCACAATGAAAATTGTTTCTTAATCTATGAATTTTGGTTTCAATAAATGGATTAATCCTAAAGAAATAACATTAATGTTGATTTCAATGGACAATTAAACTATTTACCTCCTCAACATTCAAATGATATTTGATATGGAATGAGAAATATTATTATTATCCTCACAGAACTTTTTCAAGATATAAATCATTGAGATCTTCCAAATGAGAAAATGAAGGAATATTATTTTATTAAGTCCTCCCTGGGGAACATCCTCCTTCATTTAGTGGGAATTTTTATACACTTCTTTCTGGACACTCGATTAGAATTAGTTAAAGGATACTCGCCATTATCGAGTTTTCGAAACCTGAAAAATTCATTCTCTATGTTTGTCAGTTAGATGGTGAATCACACCAATGGTGGGATCTAATCAAGAATACGAGGAAGAAATATGAAATTGGTGCATTGGAATGAGTTGAAGAACATATTATTTAATAAATAATTTCCTCACAATATTCATATGAATATGTAAAATTGGTTATTTTAGTTGAATCAAAATCATGAAGAATCCATCGGTATATGTGAGGACAATGTCTTGGGACTTTTGATGTATGCTTCTAGAATTATAATCCAAACAAAATGTAAAGTTGATAGGTTCTTTAAAGTATTAAATCTAGGTTCCATAAGAGAATTATCTATAAGAGCCTTTAGTATATATCAAAATATTATGTATTGTGAAATATAATTTGAATTGAAGGTTGGAGTGACGTATCAATCTCATGGTTTTAATAAGAAAATGAAGATGGAGTTCAAAGGAAAATATAAAAACAATTGAGAGATAAAGAGGAGACTACCTTTATTCACTATGTGTGGAATAAAGCATGGAAGGAATTTTATTGTGGAAACTAGTATGTTATTTAAATTTGGAAGTGAAGGACATCCAGAAATTGATTTCCTAGCTAATGGGAAGAAGTTGGTCAATAATCCAAATAGAGGGAAAGCTATATTGAATGCACATTTTACACATCAGTGCTTCTAGTGTAAGGGGTTAGGGAATTATTCTTTCCAGTGCCCAGACCCAATGGTAGTTGTTGATGATCAGAATCAAAAACATCTTAAATCAATGGAAAAGGGTAAATAACATGTGATCACTCTTTTGGATGAGGGTTTGATGATGACATGGTTAAAGTTACACTTAATATCCACTCTAGAACTGATAATTTATAATTTTATTCTATACTTACTAACCCTTTCATATCTACTGAATTTTATAAGGGTGCTAATATTCTAACCAAATGACTAGATGTGGAATTAAAAGTAAAAACCCCTAATTGTATAATTATTTCATCTCACATCTATGTTTTCTATTTAGTTTTCGAAACTAGAAATGTACTTGCCGAAAATATTTTCATTTTTTCCCTGGTTGAATTTGATGTCATCATAGGCATGGGTTGGATTTATATTCATAAATACCACACAAATTGTTATAGAAATGATGTTACATTTTTTATTTCATATTAACCTATGATTATCTATCAATATAACAATATGTATTAACTTTCTATAGATATTACATCCAATGTATGGTTCTTAATTCCCATTTAGAAGTCATGTTTGTCTCAAATGGTTGGGTAGAAACTCAAGATCAATGATATGGATATTTTTTAAGAATATTTTGATGTGTTCCTAAAATATATTCCAATAGATCCACCAAAACATGATTTTTGTTTCTTGATAGAAGTCATACCAAGTTCCAAACCAATTTCTATGAATCCCTATAGAATAGCACCAATTTGCTGGCATAAAATGAAGAAAGAACTCCATGAAAACATTGATATGGGATTCATTCATCCAATTGTGTCTCCTTATGTTTCCCATTTACTCATTGAAAAAATATATGGATCAATGCAACACTGCATTGATTATCCGAAGTTGAAAAAGACCATGAACAAGTACAAGTATCATCTTCCTTGTATTTATGACTTGATTGGTCAACTATGTGGATATCCATAATTTTCCAATATTTTCATTCATTATGGATATCAACAATTATGTGTTAAGAAGGTGTATATTTCTGAGATGTCATTCATTACAAGGTATGAACACTATGAATATATTGTGATGCAATTCGATCTTACAAATGACCATGTTATCTTCATGGATTTGATGAATGTAGAATTTAGAGATTACATCATTCATTTTTTGGTAGCCTCTATAGATTATATTCTTATATATTCATTGAACAAGGAAGAATAGGAAAACCCCTTGAGAACTTTACTAAATACCCTAATTAAGGAGAATATGTATGATAATTTTAAAAAGACTAAATTTTGGAAGAAAAGGGTTTCATTTTTGGGTCACATAATCTCAAGATATGGTATACCAGTATATCCATGAAATATAAGGGCTATTGAATTTTTTTCTAGACCAACCATAGTGATTGAGATCCATAGTTTTCCTGATTTAGATATATATTATCAATGTTTTGTGGATAATTTCTCACAATTATCTATTCCTACTTCCTTGTTAACTCAAAATTGTTCCATGTTCCTCTGGATAGATGAATGAGAGGAAACGTTCAAGGAACTGAATAGTAGGTTTGTCAATGAACTTATACATCCATTAAACTGTATTATAGAATGTCTTGTAATCAATAGTTATGCACCTAATAATCTATTGGGATTCATTCTTATACAGAATAACATGGTTTCATCCTAGGCCTCATGACCTTTCAAGATTCATGATAAAAATTACCCAACTCATGATTTGGAGTTAGCATCGTTAATTTTTTTCATTAAAGATAAGGAGTAATTACCTTTATGGAGAAAGGTGTGATATATATAATGATAATAAATGTATGAAATATATATTAACACCTAAGTAGTTAAACATGCTCCAAAGAAGGTGGTTATAGATAATGTTGATTATGATTTCTCAATAAATTACCACCATAAGAAATTGAATTGGGTGGCCAATGATTTGAGTTTAAAAGATCGTGAAATCATATCCTTGATGAGGATTGAAAAACCCCAATATTAAATTATTTTGAAAGAATGCATATGGAAATTATTATGGAAGGGTAAAAATATTATCTTTCTCAATTGAAGGGTTATCCTTATATCCTTAGGAACATAAAAGAGGTGAAAAAGGAAGATATAAAGCTACAAAAAAAGATAGAGTTGTGCTAGAGTTTAACCATGATTATGATCTAATGATTTGTTTTAGGAACCGTGTTTGTGTTCCACCCATATAGGATTTGAAGAAGGGGATATTAGAGGAAGATTACAGTTCTTCATTATATATTTATCCTAGAAGTACATAAATTTATAGATAATCGAAAGAATACTTCAAGTGGAATGGCATGAAGAGGGATATATATGAGTTTGAATATTGGTGATTGGTATAACAAAAACATAAGGCTGATAGAAAAAATCCTAAGGGGATGTTTCATCCATTACCCATACCCAAATGGAAATGGGAGGAAATAACTATTTATATTGTTGTTAGACACCCAAAAACCTCTAAAGGGTTTACTACTATATGGGTGATAGTCCACCACCTTACTAAGTCACCACAATTCATCGATATCAGATAAAACCTATCTCTAGATCATATTTCTAGGATATACATTAAGGAAGTGGTAAGGTTATGGGGAATAACACATTATATAGTATCTTATTAGGATATTGGGTTTATCTAAATGTTTTGTGGAATTATTAAACAACCATTTGATACGTAATTGTGTTTTGGTGCTTCTTATCATCCTTATACGAATGGTCAATATGAAAAAACATTCAAACCCTAATGGATATATTGTGATCTAGTTAATTTTATTTATAATGTGGTTGACATCAACCCCATATTCTAGTATAGTTTTATTAAAATAAATATTTCACTCAAGAAATAATATTTATATTTATAAGGTCCTCTATAGGAAGAAATGGTGAGATCCAATGCTATAGGATGGAGTTTTAAAAATACAAAATTTAGGACCAGAGATAGCTAATGAAATGGTTGGTATAATTAGATCCATTTATAATAATATTATGGAAAGAAAAAGTGGATAGAAAATTTATGCTGATAATCATCGATGAGATCTATATTTTTAATTTAGAGAAAAAAAATTTCTATAAATCTCTCATTAGAAGAAGGTTATGAGGTTCAGAAAGAAACAGAAACTTAGCCCTCGGTATACATATCTCTTTAATATTCTTGATTTTATCATGATGGTATCCTATTAAAGAGACCCTAAATTTTTATACAATAACATTACAGAAAATTTTTGGAGTACACAAAACATTATACAAACAGACACCCAAAGACCATACTAGTCTAGTGACTTTGGAAACATGGAGACATAAAGACTGATTCATAAATGTGCTATATTGTAACCCACTAGGTTATTCTTCACTACCAACCTTCTTAGACACATAAAACATAATACATGTATTCATAACCTAGAAATGGAAACATAAATAGGGGAAAGCTCAAATGATTAGTAATGGTAAACAAGGGAGATATGTAAGAATAATCATGAGCATAAGGATATGAGAACATGATCATTAAAATAAAATATCATACCCTACATATCGAATATTGTATACAAAAATCATGACAAAAATCATGGAAATTCATAAGTCATGGATCATAGGGAAATAAAGAACATAATCGATGAAAGTATAACACATGAATAAAAAATTGAGTTGTGGAAGACACATAAACATATAATATGATTTATATAGTAGCCAAGTCATTGAATCTGAGACCATAATAGGGGACATTGTTGTTTAATTAACCGAATTCACACCCTATTCTAGCCATATATTACTAAATCGAGTTCACAACTCAATTCAGTATTGTATTACTGAACTAAGTTCACTTCCCATTCAAGTGTTGTAATACAAAATTGATTTCATTTCCTATTCTAGACCTATAATACTAAACCACGTTCATTTTTTATTCTATATAGGTATATCTCATTAGATATAAATCTTTACCCAATGTATTGGAGGGAGATATAGGTCCCAACCATCTCATAGTAAAACCATACATACATGTGACGGAAGATCATAAATAACCATATCATAACCTAGGAAAATAATTAGGTATTATAAAAATGTAATCTTATCATAACCTATGGAAAGAGATGTGTTTCATAATAATTTCATAAAAAACATAACCCATTAAAAGATTTAGGTTTCAAAATCATATAACCCACGAAAAGATGTAGGTTTTAAAATCATATAACCTATGAAGGAGAAATGAGTTTCAAAAACATCATGCCATCAAAACATAATAAATTAAGATAAATATAATAAATAAAAACCTTGAATTATTTCACTAGAAGGTAATGAGTAACACCTAGGGATGTTATCTTAGACCAAAAACAATTTTGAGAAATCATTTAAAAACAATTCTTGAAGAAAATATACTTTCTGCAATGATAAAATATTTTTAAAACATTAAACGTTTTGAAACCCATTTTCATTAAAAATATAACTGAAAACATATGAATGAATAACTGAAAACCATAAAAAAATTAACAACCTTTTCCATTTAAAATGAGATTCAATTATATTTTTCAAAAAAAATTCAAAACATGGTTTTTAAATACAATATATTTTCGACCGAAGAGAGTAATTTTCAGTTTTAACATAAAAATATTATCATTAGTACCAAAGAGTTGAAAAATATTACTAATTCATGAGTATATCTAGAAAACCAATGGGATAAAAAAAATCATGAGTTTTCTTGAGATAGGAATCATGAAATTTTATTAATTGAAGAAAAATCATAAACAATCTCAAAAAGCAATGAGATCATTTCAATAAACTCTTATCACAAGACAATGTAGGATCATAATCTCCATGTAAGAAAAGAAAATTAAATGAAGCATAAAATATCATGAAAATAATTATATTCATGATATAACATAAAAAATTAATTATATACACTACTAAAAATAATTTAGGTTCATAAGAAAACATGATTATCAAAGGAGTAAAGTTTAGACAAAACTATTTTAATGATTAGGAAACATTTGAAATATAAAAACCATGAAAGAAAGAACATAAAAAAGGACACTTTAATACCCATAAATGTAAGTATATGAATAATTTAATACATTCAGTGGATGTATACACACAACAAAAAAGTAATGGGTGGAGATTAAATCATGTATCCCATGGAAATAAAAAGTGATATGAAATCCCCTTACCTGATGTATTGACTCTCACCGTACATGATAAAACCACCTTTATTAGAATTATAAATTTATTATAAATTTTTTACATAACCATATTCTTAAATCTAGGACCATACATTATTTTATCGTGACCTTATATTACCTTCTTGTTAACAATAATATATTAAGGTTTGTCTTCGAGTAATATCTTCTTTGTTCTTCACATGTGTATTAATTTATTATATATTTGGTCCTTATAATTATATAATGCTTACATAATGTAAACTATTATATAAATATCATGTATATTAAGTATATTTGTATTATATAATCTATATAATATAGAAATATGAAATTGAATACACCATTCATGTAGATGGTAAGTCGTACATACGCATGAACGATGATTCCATTTTTATTGTCAGGTTGAAAGAAATAAAAGAAAATGAATATATATATATATATATATATATTATCATTATAGAATAATTATAATGTTATATATATCATAAAAGTTCTGTAAACCCATCCTTTATACATTCTATGTAGTGTGTGAACGAATCATATCACATTGAGTGGGTGGTAGTCCACACTTCCTCAAACAAAATTATCGAATTTACACAATATGGAAAGTTCAAAATGTATGTGCTGTAAAAGAATTACATAATCTTAAATACACAAAAAAATTAATATATAACATATATAAATAAAATTTTCATCATAATTTTTACCATGAGAGGTAGTAAGGAAAAGATGAATAATAATCATTGAGTGAGGTGGATGTTCAACGTACAAGTAAGAGGTGTGTGGAAGTGTATGCTAAAACCATATCATTAAAAATTACTATTATATTAATGATACCATTTGTTTTATAAAATATTGAAATGATGAGAGTGTAGTGGATAAAGAAGTAAAATAATAGATAGGGTATAGAGAGAAGTTGTTACCTCTTAATCGGGTAACTTCTTTTGGTTTTTGAAAAATAAACTTCGTTGAAAGATTTTTTCCCTAAAAGGGAGTCTTCAAGGAGGAAGGTAGTGTTTTATGAATTTTATTGGGAATATAATGTCTTTATCTAAATGGTTTTAGAGGTGTAGTGTAGAGGGATATGTGGTGGTTTTTAATAAGTAAGGGAAATGACATAGATGGCATTTTGCAAAACAAGGTAGGTGTACCCACGTTTTTTATCAAACCAACGTCATATAAATCCAAAATTAAAAAATAATGTAAGGTTAATGTATTATTAATGTAATTAAAATGGGTGTTTTACAAGTTTATAAGTCGTTTTGGGTCTTAAATTTTTGGTTTAGTCCTTAGTTAAGCTTAATTTTACATTAATCAATGAAATTAATTTCAATTACTTGCATAAATAATTTCATTTAAAAACTTAGTTTACCTTATTATATATTTTACCTTATTATTATTAAAAATATTTAATACATTTTTTCAAATTTTAATCACATATGTGGAAGAAATTAACTTTAAATTAATCTTGCATTCAAGTCAACAATGGAGGTTTCAAAGTAAAAATGTTCAAAATTTTACTAAGATTTTATATTTAATTTCAATGTGAAATTGGATCTAATTACCTTCATTTCATTAATTTATAAAAATTTAATCTGATTAAACATTTAAACCAAATTAGAATGTTATTTAACATTATAAATAAATTTGAGGAAAATCAATTTTGAATTAAAATCCTATAATTTTCATTGTTCATCCAAAAATGATGTTTCTGAGAAAAAACCCAAAATTTCAACATAATATAATTTAAAAATTCATAACTAAAAACTAAATTTTATTTTATTATGTTAAATTTCAAAAACTATATACACTTAATTTTATTATTTTTCAAAAAAGGACATTAAAAGTAGTTCATTCAAGAATACAACATTATTTTAACATATAATGACTTTACCAAACATATTATCTATCAATACAAAAATGTTATATTTATAAAAAACAATAATAAAGAATATTTTAAAAGTATTGTTATTATTCATATATCATTTTTTATTAGGTAGGTTATAATTATCTCGTTTAAAATATTATAACAATAAAATTATGTTTTGAAGAAATGTCGGTGTTGCGTGTAACAAAATCTATGTAAGTTTCATGTGAATGGAATTATTGACATAATTAATTACATTATATATATATATATATGAAATTATATTCTATTCGATAAAATAGTTCATAAAACTAAGGGTGTTACATTATATCCCCATTAAAATTAATTTCCCCATCAAAATTTCTCACTCAGGTAAAAATAAAAGAGGATACTTATGCTTCATCATATCCTCATGTTCCAACATATCTTCCTTTAACATTTTATTTATCCACCATAGTTGGACTTGGTGATTGGTATTGTTTCGTAGAACGTTATCCGATTAGTCCATAATTTCACTAGTTGTTCTTCATAAGAAAAATCATGCTCCAGTGGTTTGACCCCTGAGTTCAATACATGTGAAGGGTCAGGTATGTACTTCCTCAAGAGAGATGTGTGGAATATGGAATGTTCTTGAGAAAGAGTTTTAGGAAATTTCTTGTCACGGCCCGTCCCCTGGGGCCCATTCCGTGACATACCCCAAGCCTGCCTCTTGATGGCCAGGGGTTGGCGACTAGTGTCGAAGGCATCAACCTGTAAGTGGGAGGCATTTTCCTGAGTACATGTATGCACACACACAAAACCACATCACAAATCTTTAAAGGTAAAAAAGTATTCCACTAAAAAACCACTGAGTACAAGTACAACAGAAATTAAAATCTTCCAGAATAAAAACAAAATAAAAGACTAATTGGAAAATAGGAAAGTAAAAAACGAAACATTGGATATTCATCCGCTGAAAACCCCACCTGATGGTTAAGTACATAATAACTACTAGAAGCTGATAAGTACGCACCACATGCCTGGTTTCACTGGGAACCACTGATTACTAGGCCACAAAGTCCTCTATCAAGTCAGTAGTCATCTGCACTAGACACAACACAAGAGAACGAAGCCTGTGCATGGGTGAGTAACAATATACCCAGTAAGGACCCCAAAATAACAAAGAAAGACCAAAAATCAATCCACAACAAACCACTAAGCATGAACATGAAATATGATCACGAATCATGATCCTCAAGCATGATCATGAAGAAAGAAATCTCACACCAGGTACAGTTTAATGTATGAAAAAAGATCCACTAGTCACATCATCGAACCCCATGGGCTACTAGAGAACTTCTCCTCAATGAGTATAGTGGGTCTTTTGAGTCACATAAAAGTCTCTTACCACTATCCATAAAACTGTTTTGGTACTCCTCCCTAATGATTATCATGGGTATTTTGGGTCACACAGAAGCCACTCCCCACTGTGGGCATGATTGGTTACACAGAAGTTGCTTCCCACCTATGGCCACACTAGGGTACTCCTCATGTCGAGTACCAGGGGTCTTTCAGGTCACACAAAATCTACTCCCCACCTTGTGCCTTTCAGGCCACATAGAAATTAGCTCCCACTGGGCCATAGTATCTGATCCACATAGGGTCTCCCATCAGTAGTCTTTAGGTATCATCCAATTGGAGGGTTTTCTCATATAGCATGCTTCATCTCACAAGAACGGATCCTCAAGCCGTTCATAAAATTTCAATTCCATTAAATACACAATATATTGTTCCAAAATATCATACTTGTTGTGAGGATTCCAAAACCACAAATTGATCGTCAATCGTACCCCCTAGTTTGAATGATATTGGAGTTTTTTTTCAAAAAGTGGCATGTTGGGTCCGAGTTCTATCTGAACTGAACAGACCGACCAGACCTAAACCAAGTCCTTCGACCTAACCTAGGTTCGTCCCGACCTAATGGGGAGGGTCTAGTCTGACGAGGAGGGTCCAAACCGTTGGGTGGTTCTAGCCCGTTGGGCGGGTCCAACCAGATTGCCTACCTAGTTCGCCAGAGGCGGACCAGTTCTCCTCCTGACCGGGATGTGGCAGGCAGCCACATGTGGCTCCCCTCACCCCACGGGTTGTCCATGGGGCTGACGCCTCTAACTGCGGACAAGAAATTGTGGCTGCTACTATGCGGCAACCCAAACCGACCAACCGAGATTCCTACACGCAGTTAGAGACCATGTTCCCCTAAGATCCACATCCTGCGGCTGAGGGTCATGTCTCTACTGCCAGCTACTCCCGAAATACCTTCATGGTGCACCTCCTCCCACCCTTGACCTCCATTGCGGGCCAACATCATCGGGCTCTTCAGTGGACCACCGGGTCCGCACTGGTGGTCCTCTCTTCCCACTGACCGCACCTCCGGCCTCTGTGGGGTATCGCCTTCCCCGCGAAGACCTGGAATATGCCTTTATGTACCTTTCAAAATGATCGTCCACAAAGAATTCACAAGAAAAGGGTCTCAGGCCTTGTTTGTGGCTTACCACACCCTCTGCATTAGAGTTTTAAAATAGGGAGTGTTTGGGGGATAATGTTCTACCAACAATAATTCATTCCTGAATAGAAATCCCATGAAACAACACCCTTCCGTAAGAACAAGAAATCCATATGTTCAACCTTTTTTGGGTTGATCCACATTCATTTTTTAGAATGAAGAACATGGAAAATGTTAAACAAAGAATCCCCTACTTCGATCAACATTCATTGTTGAAGTGCTCTACCCTCAAGGATTTAAGATATGTTTACATTCATCGCTTCCCGGTCCTATTCTTCATAAAGTGTTGATGATGATAGTGATCCTCTGACATCTATTGTTTGTAATTTGAGGGAATCCTTTGAATAGGTTTATCAAATAATTTCCACTATTTAATTCATGTTCCCCCAATGCATTATCTTATTAAAATAAATCACGTCGCAACATTTTTGTTACACTACGACGTCACATCATTACGTTGTTTCATTTATGAAATAGTGTATCTATTATTCTTCAATTAAATGATCCATTAATAAGATTATTTTAATTCACCTCATATCACCACAACAAAGTCGTCCATTACTCAACAGTACAAAAGAAAAATGAAATATATTTTTAATATATTTTATTATTTTCCAAAAAATTCTGAAAACTTCCTTTTTTTGTCGACCATTACTGGTCGAAATTATGTTCTTTATAGGTGAATCCAAGAATTTTAAGGTCAATGTTTCCCAAAAAAATTTATCTGATCACCGGTTCAAAGGCTAGAAAAATCTTCTCACACGTTTACTTAGGTGAACTTAAAAAAATATTAAAATTCCATTTTGGGATACTGGGTCCTCAGAATCACGTGTCGTCAAAGTGTGTGGTCTTGAAATAATTCTATATAATTTAAAAAAAATTATATATAAATTCAAGGACATTATATTCTCCCCACCATAGGAATTTACATCCCCAAAAGAAAGAATAAGGTCTAATCAAAAAAATAGGGGTAATGAGCATGAATATGATCCTCACGCGGCCATGTGATATCCTACAAATTCATGTGTTTCAGCCAAATGCGCACTAGAGAAATCAACAATCCATAAAGGACCCACACCTGTCGATTCTCTATCTCCATTGGAAACTCTACAAATGTCACCCCTTAATCAATGTCCAACTCGCCCCAGTCAATGACGTGTGATGTGTCATGCATGTACCTACTCAACTGCGACACATGAAAAACAGCGTGCACTCTGTGCATCTATGGGGGATGATCTAGGAGGTATGCCACCTCACCCACTCTTCTAAGAATTTGTATAGGTTCGATGAACCTCGGAGATAGATTACTGTCCCAGCTAAATATCTGCAAACCCCATCGGGGTGAGACCTAAAGGAAAACATAGTCTCCCTCCTCAAACACCAAAGGTCTTTGCCTCCTATCAGCATAATATTTTTACCTTCGATGTGTTGTCTTCATCCAATCCTAGATTATCTTAACCTTCTCAGTAGTATCTCGTAACAACTCTAGACCTTGTGAGTATTGGCTCCCCTGCGTCTGTCCAACATAGAGGTGATATGCATGGACTCCTGTACAGGGCCTCAAACGGGTCCATGTCTATGGTGGAGTAATAACAATTGTTGTATGAAGACTCCACCAGTGGTAGGTTATCCTCCCAACTATGACAAAAATCAAATAAGTAATCCCAAATCATATCCTCTAACATATGTATAGTCCACTGTGTCTGGACATCTATTTTGGGGGTGAACAGTTGTGTTCAAGTGCATCTGAGTCCTGAATGCCTCATAAAATCCATTCCGCATCCAATATATAAATAGATATTCATCATCTAAGACAATAATAAAAGGAATCCCATGTATCCTCACTATCTCCAATACATAGAGGCATCCCAAGACCTTTACCGATGCCTACTCCCAGATGGGTAGGAAGTTATTCGACTTGGTTATTCATTCAATGATCACCCAGATAAAATCATAGCCCCTGGATAACCATGGTAACCCCATCACGAAGTCCAAGGAGATACCATCCCACTTACATTCTATTACCATAAGTGGTTGTGTTGGGCCTGCTGTGACCTGATGCTCGGCCTTCACTTTATAACCAATGAGGCATTATGAAACAAACTCTGCCACCACTTTCTTCATCCCTAGCTAGTAGTATAGTTTTCAGAGGTCCTCCAACATCTTTACGACACTAGTATATAACGCAAAAGGGGATATATAGAACTCCCTTAAAACCTCCTCCTGTAAAGTCAATGGTACTATGGTGCATCCTCAGAAAAGGAAGATTTTCTCCTCACCTATCGAAAATCCATTAGGAGTCTGTCTTGAGGATAACTAAGCATGTCAAGCCTCACAGTCAACATCAAAAATATTTTCCTCCCTAACTCACAATAAGAGTGGGGGAGTAAAATTCATTGACTGAAGGTAAGCTACTCCATCAACATCTATGAAAGTTATATACATCACAGTTATCTTCTATGTCACCCCACTCAGCAGTTATAAACCAGACCTCCTGTTGAGTGCATCTACCACCACATTTCCCTTCCTAGGAGTATAGAATATATCAATGTCATATACCTAGAGGATCTCCAACCATTATTTTTGTCACAAGTTAAGGTCCTTCTTTGAGAAGATAAACCTGAGACTATTTGGGTCAGAGTATATTCTAAACCTCTTTCCCATCAGATATCGTTGCCAAATATTTAAGTAAAATCCCACCATCGCTAACAACAAGTCATGGGCCGCATAGCTCTACTCATGTTTCCTCAACAACCACGATCTGTAAGTGATCACTGCTCTCTTATGAATCGGGAACAACCCATTCTTGTCCCTGATGCATCGAAGAAAACTGTATACCCAATGCCGTCTTCTGGTAGTCTCAATTGGGGGCACTCTTCAGTCTCCACCTCATCTTTTTGAAACACTGTTGGAACATATCCATCCACGCGAAGGGTTTTCCCTTTTGTTTCAAGGCTAATAAAGGTGCATCTACTCTGGAAACGTTGTTCACAAACCTCATGTAGTATCTATCTAACCCCAAGAAACTGTGCACCTCAGTCACACTCCTAGGTGGATCCCACAAAAGCACTACCTCTATCTTTTCTGGATATACTACAACTCCATCCTCTAAGATGATGTGTCCCATAAAGTAGACCTCCCATATTCAGAAATAGCACTTCAAGAGATTATAGTGAATCTGGTGCACTCTGAGTGTATCTAGGACTACCCACATGTGTGTAGAATGACCCTCCATTGACCCTAATTTTACCATGATTTCATCAATGAAGACCACTATGAAATGATTTAGGAAAGGATGGAAGATCCTATTCATGAGTCCCATGAACAAGATTGTGTCATTGGTCACACTGTAGGGAATTTCCAAGAACTCATAGTGGACATACCAACATCCAAAGGTTGTCTTCATTACGTATTCATAGTCCCAGAAGCTGATGATAGCCTGATATGAGGTCTATCTTCAAGAACCACATCGCTCCCTTCAGCTGATCAAAGAGTTCATCAATCCTTGGTAGTGGATACTTGTTCTTCATAGTCACTTCATTCGGGTGCTGAAAGTCCATGCACAACCTCAATATTTTATATGTATTCTGGGAAACCACATTGGGGCTACCCATGGTGAAACTTTGGGCCTTAATAACCCCTTCTCCTACAAGTCCCCTAGTTGTACCCTCAACTCACATAGCTCTATGGGAGCCATCCGATATGCTGGTGTGGATATCGGTGTCGTCCTGGGGTATAGGTCAATCCTGAAGTCTACCACCTTGTGAGGATGTAATCCTAGAACATCCTCAAAAAATACATCCTCATACTCATCCATGAGTACAAGAAAGAAAGGACTCCTCTCTTCCACCACTCCAAGGGTGAGTCTATCCAACTAGTGAGTTATCTTATGCACCCTCCTCTATGAAAGTCCATATGGTGGTGTAAAAGTCCCATTATTGCTGGTGAAAGAAACTCTACTACCATTCTAATTGACACACCACACTTTGCACCTAAAATAGTCAATCTGAGACTAGACTATGTATAACCAGTTCATACACAAGATGACGTCGTAAGGCGTTGACTCCACTACTAATAGATCTTAGCTGAATCTCTCGCCTCTTAGAGTAAGATTACACTACTAGAACCAGTGTTTAATCATCGAATCCCCTCCCATAAGAGTCTCTAATCATAAGGATCGATCCAATGGCTCAAATGTATTCTCGAAGCCTCGAACGAGGTCCATGGAAAGGAAAGAGTGACTATTACCTGTGTCTACAAAAACTAAAACTAAGGAGGAAAAGACACATATCGTACCTCTAATCATCTTTAGAGCACTGCAGTTTTAGTCCACTATCACCTAATGCTAGCCTCGACCCTATCTGCCACCTCCCTGAGCTACTTGGGGGTGGTGGTGGTAGCACCTTGAACCTTTGTCAACCACCTAACGCTCAGCCTACTCCCCTGCCACATTTGTCACCCTACTAACCTCCTCACATGAGCCTCTACCCCAACCTTGGAAATCCCTAAACCATCTTATAATCATCTATTTGGTGGTTCAGGCAGTCACTATCCATGTGTCCCCACTCCTCGCAAGTGAATCACAACCTAGTTCCCTGCTAACTCCCTCAATTCTGGGAGCCTCGTACTACCGACCCCAAGTCATGGGGTTGTCCTGAGAAATACCTAGATGGATTGGCCCCCCGTGTCTATGGCCTTCTACTCATCATCGATGAATCTACCTTCTGAGGTCTTCTGGTGGATCCGATTTTCGGTTTTTGTTCAGCTAAAAATATCTCTATAAGAAGGGCTCGCTCCAGCACTCCAGTGTGAGTGGGGATGCTAAGAGATGCCATGGATTCCCTGATCTCCCATCTGAGTACCTACTCAAAGGTATTATCCCTAATGAAAGGGTATTTCACCATTTCTGTGGAGTAGAGTGAGAGAGTTTTTTAAACCTCACAGAGTACTCATCCACCACCATGCTACCCTGCTGAAGGTGAAACAGCTCTTGTATGTGCACAGAGTGCAAGGTCATGGGGAAAAAATCCTCCCAGAGAATCCACTCAAATTTTGTCTAGGTGGGGGTCTCCACATCATGTGTCTTGATGTCCAAGATCCACTATCTCTCTTCTGATCCCTACTAAAGGCTCTCATCCAAGATTGACATCTAGTCAAGCAATGTCCTCACTAAGAGGAAGACCCACACCACTAACTATGTCCAATCCTCAGCGACCTGAGGATATATCTCTCCCCTGAACCTGGGAGGTATCTACCTATGAAACTCTCTCAAGGTACTGAGTATTCATACATCCTATACTAGAAATGCCGATAGTAAATAATGATCAACAGGTGGTGGAAACACCGGTGTACCATTGGGCGGGTCCATCTCCAGGACTGGTCCCTGAACCGACACCTCATCGTTATGCGGGTTGTCTACATGATCATGTATCGGAATCCTAGCTAGCATTCTGCATGGAGGCATCCTGAAATAGATCAAGATGTACCACAGTCAAAATCTTATACATGGTGAGCTAATTCTTATTCAATAAAATTGTAAGGAGACACTTATGCAATTGGTTCTTTCATGTATAGAGCCAAAAAGAAAAATATAGGGTCCTGGTGTATGGATACGTTGGCCGCCGCACAAACACTGGACTTCCCGAATCTAAAATTTAAACTCATAACATTCAAAATTATCACCCCAAAAACAAAACCAAAGACTCACAGTCTCTAGGATAGAACCGACCAACTCTGATGCCACATTTTCACCACCTGTCCCCTAGGGTTCGTGTCATGGCATACCACATGCCTACGTCTTGAAGGCCAGGGGTAGGCTACTAGTGCCGAAGGCATCAACCTACAAGTGGAAGACAATTTCCTAAGTACTTGTACGCACACACACACAACCACATCCAAAATATGGAATAGTAACCAAGAATTCCCCAAAAAAAACCAATACGTACCAGTATAATTGAATTTTAAATGTGCCAAAATACAAACCCAACAAAAAACTGACTTGAAATTAGGAAAGTAAAAAAGATACTTTGGATATCCATCCACTAAAAAACCCACATAATGGGTAAGTATAGAGTAGCTGATGGAATCTGTAGAATTAATCCCCGCATGCATGGTCTCACTGGGCAACACCAGGTCCTGGGCCACCAATTTCTCCATCAAGTCAGCTGTAATCTTCACCAGACACAACACGTGTAGGATAATCCCGTGCATGGATGAGTAACAATACACTTCATAGGGAACCCAAAATAACAAATAAAGACCACAATGGAATCCACAAAAAACCAAGAACCATTATCACAAATCAAGATAGCTCACACTATACATAATTTAGAGTAGAAAAGTAGATCCATTATTCATATCGTCGAACACTAAGGATTGTTAATGAACTACTCCTCAATGAGTATAGTGGGAATTCTAGGTCACACAAAAGACGCTTCCCACTAACCATTGTACTCTTGTGGTACTCATCTATAATGAGTGCCCTTGGTATGTTGGGTCACACAAAACCCTCTCCCTACCGTGGGCATGCTGGGTTACACAGAAGCTGCTTTCCATCTATGGACATATAGGGGTACTCCTCCTATTGAGTATCATTGGTCAACCAGGTCACACAGAAGCTTCTCCCCACTGTGGGCCTATCGGTTCACACAAAATCCAATTACCACTTAGACATAGTATATGATCCACAAGGGGTCACTCGTCAGCAGTAGTTATGTTATAAACAGCCATACGATTTATGCACAAAGCAAACTTGATCTTAGGAGAATGGCACATCAAGCCATTCATCAAATCTCAACTTCCTTGAAAGGCCTCATAGAGTATCTCAAAAGATCTTTCTCATCGGGAGGGTTCTGATGCCAAAATGGATCTTCATTCAGACACCGGATTTGAAAGATAATGTTGTTTTTCAAAAAAAGGGGTCGGTTGGGTCCTAGTCCGGCCTGACTCGGTCAGACCGACCTGACCCGGGTCTGCAGACCTGACCCAGACCCAGCCAGGCTTAGCTTTAGCCCGTTCGACTGAGGTTCTGGCCTACTGATATGATCATTCCACCCAAGGTGGACCAGTTCTCTTTCAAGATAAGATACAGCTAGTGGCCACATCTGACTCTCATTTCCCTGCGTGACTTCCGTAGGGCCTACACCTCTCACCACGGTCAAATGACAACATAAGATGCTATGTGACTGGCTAACCCCGTCGACCGATATTTCTGCATGTATTTAGAGACTGCATTCCCCTGAGATTCATATCCAACTCCACCGAAGTTGTTGAGGGGCCGTCTTTCTGCTGGCGTATCCCCCTAGTGTGTTATTGTGGCACACCGCCTCATCCCCACCTCCATAGGCCACCATTGGTGGTTTTCATTTTCAGCACACTAGTGGGCTCTTTAGCAGTCCACTAGGTCTGCACCGATGGTCCGTTCTTCGCACTAACTATGCCTCCATCCTCCATGGGGTATCGCATTCCCTGCGAAAGCCTTGAATCTACCTTGTTGTCCCTTGAAAAATTCTTGTCCGTAAATAATGAACAAGAGGATGGGTTTAGGCCATGTTCATGTCAGTCAGCACCCTCTATGATGGAGTTTTAAAATATGGGAGGTTGGCGGATGATTTTCTACCAATAATAATTCATTCGCGAATAGAAATCCCAAGAAACAACACCCTCCCACAAGAACGGATGATGTGCAGATCAAACTATTCATGGGTTGATACACAATCATCATTTAGAATGAAGAATGGGGGAAATTTAAAACAAATAAACCCTAAACTCAATCGACGTTTGTCATTGAATCACTCCACCCTCGAGGATTTATGCTCTGTTGGTGTTCATTGCTTCCTAGTCCCATTCTTCATAAATATTTGACATTACTAGAGATCCACAAGTGTTCATCATTCATCGTTGGATGGAATCATTGGTGTTGCTTCGTCAGTTAATTTTAATTGTTTAATTATTATTCCCCCAATGCATTATCTTATCTAAATAATACATGTAGCAATGTTTTTGTTACTCTGTGACATTGAGTTGTTACATTGTTTAATTTATGAAATAGTTTATCTGTTAATATTCAATTAAACGATCCATTAATGAGATTACTTTAATGTGCCTCATCACCGTACCGCATCTCCATTGTCTACCGCTCAAGGGTGAGAGAGAAAAATAAAATAACTTTTTATGTTATATTATTATTTTACAAAAAATTCAAAAACTATATTTTTCGGTCGACCGTTTCTAGTTCAAGTTAATTCTTGTCTAGGTTAATCCTAGCATTTTGAGTTCAACAATTCCCTTATATTTTTGATCAGATCACAGGTTCAAAAGTTTGAAAACCCCTCTCACACATTTACTTAGGTGAACAGAAAAAAGTTCAAAATTCCATTCTAGGCACACCGGGCCATAGAATCATATGTCTTCAATGACTGTTGTCTCCAAATAATTCAATACAATTTAAAAAATATATACTGAAATTTTGGGACATTACATTTCATGTGATAGGATACCTTCTCGATATGATCAAGAATCTTAAAGGGACTGATATACCAAGATATTAGTTTCCATTTCTTCTTGAATATCATAAAATTATTCTAGGGAGAGATTTATATAAATAATATTTTCCCCAAATTCAATTTCTAACTCACATTGGTAGTTTTTATCATAACATTTCATCTCACATTGAGCTTCCTTGATATGTTTCTGAATGGTTCTAACCATCTTGACCATTTCTTCTATGATCTTAGGTCTCAATAGATCTATTTTTGAATCATCATCCAAGGACATTGGAGCTATACATTTTTTCCCATATAGGGATTCAAAAGGTGAAATATGACTTCATAATGGAAATCTATTATTATATGAAAACTTAACTAGAGGAAGGTGTTGATCCCAACTACCTTTGAAATACAAATAACAGGACATGAAAATATCATCTAGGGTATGAATTGTTCTTTAGTACTGATTATCTATATGAGGATGATAATAAGTGAAGAAACTCAATTATGTATCAAGTTCTTACTAAATACTTTACCATAACTTTGAGGTAAAACTCAGATCACGATCTAATAAGATGGAATTTGGTACTCAATGAAACCTTAAAAATTAATTTATGTATATCCTAGAAATATGATCCTTATATAAGTCTTCTCAGATAATGATAAAGTGTGATTACTTAGTAAGATGATCAACTACCACTCATACAGCATTAAACCCTTTTGATGTTTTGGGTAGTGCGATGACAAAATATATAGTTATTTTCTCCCATTTCCACTCTGGTATGGGTAATGGATGCAACATACCTTTAGAAATATGTATTAATTCCTTAACATGTTTTTATACCAATAACTGAGATACCACCATTGTGATATCACCCTTTATACCATCCCACCATAATTATTCTTTTAATTCCCTATAAATATTTGTATTTCTAGGATGAATAGATAACGAAGAACTTTGAGCTTCCTCTTGGAGCTACTTTTTAAAATATGGTATGGAAGAAACACATACATTTTTATTCAACCTTATATTTCCATTCATATCTATGTTTAATATAAGAACATTTTTGAAATTCTTTTACAACTCTTCATCTTTCTTTTTCACCTCCTTAATATTCACTTGGATAGAGGGTTGAACATTCGTTTGAGAAAGACAAAAATTTCCCCTCCCTTAAGAATTTCTTGATTCATCCCTTATAAATCCAAAAATATTGGATCTTTTTTTATCTTCTTCATCAATAAGCTAGCATGATCCTTCTAACATAAAGCATCTTCCACCTTGTTCACTTTCCAAGGGTGGTAATGTATTGAGAAGTCATAATCCTTCATCAACTATAACCATATTCTCTAGTACATGTTCAACTCCTTTAATGTGAATATATATTTCATACTTTTGTGATCATTATATATATAATTCTTCTCTCAATAAAGATAATGAAACTATATCTTTAATGAAACAATTACTGATACTAACTCGAAATCATGAGTTAAGTAATTTTTCTCATGAATCATCAATTATCATGTGGAATATTATATGAAAATGTTATTATATATAAGAAAACATCAAAATACCTTCTTGGATGCATCACTATAGATTAAAAATTTCCCCCTTCTATATGGTAATTTAAGTATAGATGCACTGACCAGCCTACTATTTAGTTCCATGAAAGTTTCCCCACATTCATCTATCTGTAGTAACTTGACACCATTCCTACTTAACTTAGTCAAAGGATTATATGGTCATAAAAAATTATCCACAAACCATTGATAATATCCACCTAATCCCAGAAAGCCATAGATATTAGTCATCATGGTTGGTATAGGCCACCATTCAAAAGCCTTTCTATTTGATGGATCTACTTCTATACCATCCCTTGATATTATGTGACCTAAAAATGAAGCCATTTCACAAAATATTAAAAAAAAGTAAATTGTTTTAAATATATTCTCATTCCTTAGTGTATTTAGTACCATTATTCAGTGATATTCATGCTCTTAATTACTTATTTAATATATAGGATTATCATTTATAAAGACTACCTCAAACTGATCAAGGTAATCTATGAAGACTGTATTCATTAAATTCATTAAGATAATAGGGAAATTAGTAAGACCAAAAATCATCACTATATATCTGAAATGTTTATACCTTTTAAAGGATGTCTCCTTAGGTATACCCTCTTTATTGACCCACAATTGATGATACCCAGAAAAAAGGTAATTCTTGGAAATGTATGGAGATCCACGTAGTTTATCAAACAAGTCAGGAATGCGGGGAAGAGAATGGATATTTATTGAATCCCTTATCATGTTTCTCATTTAGTTTCTTCTTCAATTCAGGAAACTCAAACAGATCCAATATATAAGGAGTCTTTGAAATTAGTGTGGAACCATGTATAATTTCTATTAAGAACTCCAACTCATGTTTTGGGGGAAGACTTGGATACTCTTTCAAAAATACATTCAAAAAAATCCAAAATAATAGGCATATCATCGATGTTGATTTTATCCTAAACCATTAGAGATAAACAACCCTTTTGAATGGGAATTAAGACCAATACACTGGATTTAATCTCTACTGGAAGTTCACGTTTATTGTTACGTTGATGGATGATCATAAGAGGCTTTTAAATATTAAATTTAACTTCCCTTATTTAACAATTGATGTGGGATTTATTAAAATAAATCCAATACATGCCTTATATGACATCAAATTAAACAAAATTAATAATGAAAATATTTATTTGAACCACATTCCCAAAAACTTCAACTGAAGAGGAATCATACACTTGAGATGAAATCATTATACCATTAGGGTTTTGTAGTTATAATTTCACATTTAATTATTTTGGTGGAAAATTAAAACCCTTAGAAAATTCATTATATATGAAAGAGTGGGTAGATATATAATAAAAGATGAAATTACAAGTTCTAGAGTGGATGGTAAGTGTAACTTTAATCAATTTAATTTTTCACCCCTTGTCATAAATAGTGATTATATGAGATTTATTATTTTCCCTTAGCTTAAGCGGTTATTGTAGTCGATCATCATCACCAGAAATTTGTTTTTGACAATGGTTAACATAATTACCATTCTCTTTACACATATTACAATTAATCGTGGGAGGTGTATTCTATACATATTTGTCTCCATTAGCATTTTGAGTTAATTTCTTCCCATTATTTTGGAAATAAATTTCTTACTGGCCTTCCATTATTCTCTTAAAACACTTATTAGTATACTTATATAAATTCTATCCATTCTTCTTTTCATAAGTATAGAATAAATTAAAATTAACTTTTTCTCCATTGTTTTTATATTTTCCTTTAAAATCAATCTTCCTCTTCTTGTCAAAACCATGAGATTGATACATGACTCCAACCTCCATTTCAACCATGATTTCATGATGAAAAATATCTTCTTATATTATAATGTATCATATGAAAAAAATCCCTTATGATACTTGGAATTAATCCATTGGATACCATATCATCTTTATTTTCGAGTTGGATGATAATTCTAAAAGTATACCTCACAAGTCTTGTGAAATTATCCTCTTACATATCGATCATCCCAATTCCCAACTCAAGTAACTCTTTCTCTATCATGGTATGAAAAAGTAGAAGAAATTAATTATTTTAAAATAATTTATTAAACTAATCTCGGTCCATGGATTCCATTATATCTCAATGCCTTATATTTGTTATTATAATCCACCACTGGTCTGATTTTCCTTTAAAATAATAGACATTCAGAATGATTTTATCATGTTCCGAACACTGGAGAATGGATAATATCATTTCATTAGTACTAATAAATTTTTCATCAAAAAATATATCCGAAGAACCTATGAATGGAGGTGATATTTTCCTCAAAAAACACATAACATAATTTCTTTTCCTCCATTTCTCATTTGGATGTCTGCCATGATTCATAGCTTAAGAATGTATTGTGAGAATAGTAATGAGGGATTTTATTCTTGATCCAATAGAATTCAGTTACTCATAAGGAAAATAGTTGCATTTTCTATCTCAATAACCATTAATGTGGTTCTTTCGGGTTCCAACCATTGACTAAAACCAAAAATTATATATTAAGAGAGAGTTATCATAATTAGGGTCCACATAATCATAAAAATTCACTTATATAATGTCTAAATAATGACACATTTATGAATCTATGAAACCTTAGGTTTATCCTAGGTTATTCATATCAATAATCTATTTAAATATTTCATTACTTTTCATGAAGAGTATGGGAATTTCAAAAGCATAGCCACCAGGACTGTCAAACCAGGTGTATAGAAAAGCTTATTACTATGTACCATATTACCTTGATTCAAGCCCAAAAAATCTTGTTGGATGTTTTACCCTTTGTTAAATCTTTTTTAAATCCAAATACACTTTTAGTATCTAGACTAGGATGTATTTCTTGGAATCCACTCATTCGATCCTCCACCAAAAGTCCAACGCATTTTCCTATACATTTTCTTTTCCTTAAGCTTATCCCTAGAAATGAACTTAAGGTTCTCAATATGGTTTTATAATCCATGAGTTCAAAGAATAAATAAAACATTTCACTAATTCCATCAATAGCAAACCTTACTTTTTATACATTAACATTACATAACATTTTTAGAATTCTCAAAACGTTGACCAACTAAATTCCCAAAGACCGTACTATTCTAGTTCCTTTGGAAACATGAAAACATAAACACCAATATATAAATGATATAAACTACCCCCCACTAGTTTTTTCTATACTAGATACCATCTAAGACACATCAAACATAATACATATCTTCATAACCTAGGGAAGGAAACATAAAAAGTTGTGAACTCAAATTCGTAGTAAGGGTTAACAAGGGAGATATGTAAGGATAATTATTCTTATAAGGTATGATAACATGATAATTAAAAAATAAGAACATACCAATCTTATCAAAGATCAAATAAATGAATCATGGAATAAATGTTGGTAGTTAAAAAGACATTAATCATAAATAAATAAAGAACAAAATCCATGAAATAATTAAAAAGTAATAAAACAATGAATTGTGGTAGACACATAAGTATATACTATTATTTTTATAGTATCCATGGCATTGATTCTAAGAAAATATTATTGTAAAAATTCATTTATCGAATCTGGTTATCACCCCATTCTAGGCATGTATTTAGGAACTATTTTTATCTGTTATTCTAACCCTATATTACTAAATTGAGTTCATTTCTTGTTCCATCCAAATAATACTAAACTGAGTTTATTTTGTGCTTCTACCCTGAAATACTGAACTGAGTTCATTTCCCATTCTAGTCATGTCTATATCATGAGATATAAATCTGTATACAATAAATTTTAGAGATATATAGGTTCCACCCATATCATATATAAATCATACATATATGTTTTATAAGATAATAAATAACCATATCATAACCCATGAAATGAAATTGGTTTTATAAACATATAATCATATCATAATATTTGTAAAGAGACAGGTTTCATAATCATTTCATCAAAAACATAACCCACAAAAACAATTAGGTTTTAAAATCATATAACCCATGAAAATAATTTTATTTCAAAATTATATAACCCATGAAATTAAAACATGTCTCATAAACATCATGTTATCAAAACATAATACATTCAGACAAAGAATATGAATGGAAACTTTGAAATATTTCACTGTAAAGGATTGAGTAAAACCAATGTATGAAATCTAATATTGTACAAAAAATTGAAAGAACATTTATGAAATATTTCTTGAGGAAAACAACCTTTCTACATTGAAAAATTATTTCTAACACATAAAACATTTTGAGATCCATTTTCTTGGAAAATAGATTTAATAACATATAAAGGAAGCATTGAAAACCATAAAACATTCTTAAAATTATTTTTCCTTGGAACTGGACTTCAAATATTTTTTGAAAACATTATTAAAAACATTTTTGAAACATGGGTTTTAATTATAATATATTTCTTATTGAAGAGAGAGACCATCATATTTTTCTCAAAAACATTATATTAAGTACCAAAGAGTGGGAAAGAGTACTAATATGTGAGGATATATTTAAAAATTATGGGAGAAAAAATTTATGAATTATATTGAGAGATGGATCATAATATTTCACTAATTGAAGCATAATCATAAATAATATTGAAAAGAAATGATACTGTTCCAATAAACACTTATCACATGGTAACATTAGATCATTATCTCCATGTAAGAAATTAAAATAACATGAAGCTTATAATATCATTAAAATCATTTTATTCTTTATATAACCTATAAAATGTAATTATATACCCCTCTATAAATAATTTAGGAGCATAACAAAACATGAGTCTCAAACAAGGAAAATTGAGACCAAACTATTTTACCGATTATATAACTTATTTAATCTTAAACACCATGAAAGGAAGATCATAAAATTGTATGTTAATACCCATAAAATAAATTATAAAAAACATTTAATACCTCATTGGGTAGTATATAGACCACAAAAAAGGAATGAGTGGTTAATAAAGCATGTATCTCATGGAACAAAATGTGAGATGAAATCCCCATATTTGTATCTTGCCCCTCTTCCTACTCATTAAAACCACGTTTATAAAAAATATATATTTAGTATATATATTTTATAGAACCATATTTTATATATAATAACAAATATTGTTTTATCATCACCTTATATTAACCTCTTGTTAACAATCCTGTGTTATGGTTTTGCTTCATGTAATATCTTCTTTGTTTATCGCATGTGTCTTAACTTGTTATATCTTTAGTCATTATACTTATATCATGATTCCAATTTGTAAACAATGATATAAATATAATTTATATTCAATATATTTTTATTATAATAATCTATATAGTATATAAGTACAAATTGGAATACACCATTCATGGAGACTTAAGCCGTATATATGCATGAATGTCGTTTTCATTTTTATTATCGTATTGAAAAAACAGGGAAATGGACTATATGGATATATGTATATAATATTTTTGAAGTATAATTATAATTTAATATATATAATATTATTTTACTAAACCCATCCTCGATACATTCCGTGTATTGTGGCAATGAATCACATTTCATTGAGGGGGCAGTAATGCACACATCCTCAAACGAAATTATCATATTTACACCAAATGGAATATAAAAATATATGTGTTATAATTTGAATAAAGAATATTAAAGACATAATAAATATAATATATAACATATATAAATATAGTTTCCATTATAATGTCAACCATGAGATGCGGAATATAAAAAATGAACAACCATCGTTTAGTATGGCAATAGTTCATCGTACACATAAATAGTATATTTGTTACCCATTTGATGGATATGTATGTAAGTATAGGTTGAACAATTTGCATAAAAATCATATTATATTTAGGATACTGGTTTTTATATACAATAATTAAACAAATAGAGTGTAGGGGTGGATAAGGAAAATAAAATAAAGGATCCTGAGAGAAGGCATTTCCTTGTAATCAAGTAAAACCTTTTCGTTTGTGCCAAAAGACCTCTACAAAAGACTTTATGAAGAAAGGGAGGAATGAAGGGGGAATTAAGGGATTTTATAAAGTTTATTGGGGTGTTATAGGTTGATCCTAATAGTATTGAGAGGTATAAATAAGCGGGAGAGGTGGTGTCCTTTTATAGGTAAGGGAAAGGATACAGTTGACATTTTTAAAAGAAGTTAGGTGTACCCACATATTTACCTAAAAAAATTAATACCAAACCAAAAAAAATTAAAAAATGTAAGGTTTGTGTCCAATTAATAGATATCCAATGGGTTTTGGAAAAGTTTGTTTACATTCTGGGTCATAAATCTAATGTTTAGTTCTTAGTAAATCGTAATTTTAATTTAATCAATATAATTAATTTTAATTACTTTCTCTAATATTTGTTTTAAAAAATGGATGATATTATACATTAAAAATTATTTTTATTCTAAATTTGGAATCCATTTTTCATAATTAAAATAAAATAAGTGGTAGATATTAACTTAAAATTAATCCCAAAGTTGGGTCAACAATGCGGGTTTAAAGTAGAAATGATCACAAGATTGCTATATTTTTTATATCTAATCTCATTGTGAGATTGATTTTAATTACATTAATTAGATTAATATATATATATATAATCTAATTAAACTTTTAAACCATATTACAATATAATTTAACCTTATCAATAAATTAAATTAAACAGTAGTTTTGAATTAAAATCCGGTATGTTTCCTTATTCATCCAAAAATTAAGTTTCATAGAAAAGACCCCAAAATTTCACCCAAAGATAATTTAGACATTATAAATTCAGAAATTAAGTTTATTTTATCAAATTAAATTTCTTAATGTGTATAACATTAATTCGATTATTTTACACCAAAGAAAATAAAAATCATTTCATTTGAGAAAGTGGTTTTTTAAAATATAAAATAACTTTACAAATAAATCATATATTTCATAATAAATGTGTTTTATTTATATATAATAAATTAAATATTATTTTAAAATTGTTTGTTACAACTCATATAACTAATTTTAATGTCAAGGATATCATTATATATGTTTTTAAAAATGTAACAAAAAAATGATTTTTCGTAGAAATATTGTTGTTGTGCGTAATGTATGCCAAGTATATGATTTGTAAAAGGAATGTTTGACATAGTTCATAGAAATATATAAATGAAAATTTAATTTATTCACTAAAAAATGTCCATAAATGCTCAGGGTTTTCCACATATCACTCAAAAAAACCTTTAAATATCTCTCAAGTCCAAGATATGTTCCTTGTATCTCTCTTGAGGAATTAAATACTTGAACGTTCCCATGTACTTAACTCATAGGTCATACTACTAGAGAAAAGATCAATCTTATGAGGAAAAACCATTAAAAATTCAAGATTGTATAGATAATTTTCTATGAAATAGGACCACTCTCTTGGTTGATGTTTTTAGAAACAACCACCAGTCATAGAAATCTATCTGGGAACAAGTGAATAAAACGACATAGAAAATACTTATTTTGTGTATAATAATGATGAATTTTGAGGGTGAAATTCATTTTAAGTGGGTAGAATATAACACCTGTATTTTTCTGTGAATATTTTTTTTGAATAAAATAATTTAATTTTATGTCTTTCTTTTCATGCTACAATATATAAAACATTAAGTATACACTACACAATGATATGCTTTCACCGCATGTAACACCAACTTGGATTACGTTACATGCAACAATGAGTTTTTATAAAACTTCATTTAATTGTTATAATTATTTAAATGAGATAGTTATAACCAGGTAATTAAACATATTTATATTAATATTAATAATATATTTTTAAATATTATTTCCAATTTTTTTTATAAATAAAAATTATTGAATATAAAACATGTAATATTGATAAATTCTTTACATGTTTGAAAATACTATTCTTTCAAATGAACTTCTTTTTATGTCCGTATGTGAACAATAATAAAAATAATTTTTGAAAGAAAAAAAAATTTAATTCATAATTTTAAAATTATCTTAGGTTGATATTTAGGTATTCTTCTGAAAAACTTCATTTTTGGATGAATAGTCAAAAAACTGAATTTTAATTAAAAACTGATTTTTTATCTAATTTATTTATATATTTAAATTATATTTTATTTTGTTTTAAAGTTTATGTTGATTATTTTTTAATAAATTAATCTAATTTATGTTATTTAAAAAACATGTTGATGGTGGATATCAAAACAGTCCAAACCTTTGAACCTTTTCCCTAAAAACACGATATCGCGACACGTCTAGGGGATTAATTTTAAATTTATTTCATCCACTTATATGATTTTAATTTTAAAAACTAGATTATATATTTTTAATAATAATAATTCATAATTTCTTATAAGGTCAACATACATTTTTACTAAAAATATTAGTGAAACAGGTTAAAATCAAATACAACGATTAAGAGTAACTTTTGTTTAACAAAGGACAAAACCATAAACATAGGGCCCAAAATTACCTATATATGTTTCTAAAATCCATTTTATATACATATTTAGACCCTATACTCTCTTTTATCATTAAGGGAACAATAGTTTAGCCACGTTTCATTGGGGATAACATGGGTAAAATTCCCTTTTAAGAAATTTACAAGAATGACACTCCTCCTCCACTATAAAAATACACTCAACCATCCCAAAAATTCACAACTCTAAATCCATTTAGATTAGAAAAATTATAGCTAAATATCCACCCAATCTCCATAACTTCATTCTATAATCTTTTAGTTCTTCCAAAATCTATCCAAGGATTCTCTTTGGTGAAAACCAAAATGAGTTACCCAAAGAATAGGTAATATCCTTCTTTAAACACTTTTGTTTTATTATGATTATCCACCCACTAAACACTTATTATTCTATTATTATATAACAACATAGTTATACTAAATATACAAAGATATGTTTATTCTAATTTTTCTATATAAACTTACACACACTTCTATCTAATGGGTGACAAACGTATCGTTCTTGTGTACAATGAACTCTTGCCTCACAAAATGATGTTGTTATTTTTTTACATTACCTCCTCTCATAGACGAGAACTATGATGTACAATATACTGTATATTTATATATATGATATATAGGATGTATTTATTTATATGTAATAATTATATAATTCATACCTTTATGCTTTCCATTTTATGTAAATATGATAATTTCATTTCGGGAAGTCCGGACTACCACCTCCTCAAAGCGCTGTGATTAGTTCACACTCTACATGGAATGTAGTAAGAATCACTTTGGTAAAAAAATTATGACATTTAATAAATAATTATTCTACTAAAATTGGTCTATATATACATACATTCCATTTAATTTCTTTTTATCAACACAATAATTAAGTAAAAACTTAGTTCATACATACGTACGGTCAACCATCTACTTGAATGGTGTATTAAATTTCATATTTCTTCCATAAATAGATTTTTATAGATGCATATATAATAAGTTTAACAAATATTTATTTCATGTTTTAAATTCTATAACAAATTATATAAGTATCAGGCCCAAAAATATCACAAATTAAGACACGTGAAAAGAATAAAGAGGATATTACCTAAAACCTAACAATAACATGGAACTATTAATAAGTATATGATATAAATACCTATATTGTATTTGATATAATAATATTGATCTTAAATGATAAATAATAACCATATATTTATTATACATGAGGTTTTTAAAGGTAAAGAGTGAGTAAAAATAAAAGGTATTGGGATTTCGAGTCACACTTTTATTTTTGGGATATTTATGAATTATTCACCACTTGTTAATTATTTTCTTTTATATACATCCCATGATTATGTTAAATTTATATTATCAATAAATATATGGTTATTTACATATCTAATTTATGATCTCCCTTTTATGGGGTTTATGTTTCAAAATTTACTAAATCGATAAAGTATTTTTATCTCAATTTTACTTCTTTGAGACACATGCCATGAATGTCAAAATCCATGTATTCAAAACTATTTTCAAAATGTTATTAAATATTACCATTTGAAGATAATTTTCAAGGAAATGTTATTTTAAATTTTTTATTTTTTTTAAATAATAATTTATAAGTTTTCAATTTGTTTCCAAATAAATGGTTTTCCAAAATTTTCTAACCGCCTTTATAAGTTTTCAATGTGTTTTCAATGACATGGTTTTCAAAGAAAATTCAATATTAATCTGTAATTATTTAATGGAACTTCTTATAAATTGTTTTAAAAATAATAATCACTATTTATATGTATTTTAGTATATTTTTATAGAAATGTATTCTCAAAATATTTTATTTTTTAAAAATAATTTTTCAAATAAGAAACTATATTTTACAAAGTAAATGTTTTTAAAAGATATTTCAGAATTATTTTCCTTATAAGATGAAATCCAATAGTTTTAATCATGCCTTTTTGGGTAAATTATCTAAATATTTCATTCATATTATTTCTCTTAATGGTTAATTTTTTTAATGGCTTAGTGTTTATGAATCATGTTTCTCTTTCACAGGTTACTTATTTATAGAACTTGTTTCTATTTCATGGGTTACATGTTTATGAAACTTGTTTCATCTTCATGGGTTATATATATATATGAAATATTCTTCTTTTCATGGGATTTTTTATGAAATTATTATTAGACCTGACACTTTTCCTACATGTTATTATATGATTACATTTTTATGACACTCATTTCATCTCATGGGTTATGATATAATAGTTTTTTCTCTTAGGAACACATATGTATGATTTCATTATAAGATAGGTGGGAAATATATTACCCTAAAATTAATTTATTAATGATTTATATCTCATTATAAAATTATGGGGTTCATATTGATGGGATTGATCAACTATGTATGATGGGGAAACCTGATCCACTATGGAAAGACGGGGAGACCCAATCTACTATGAAAAGATAGAGAAACTCGATCCCTTATAAAGAAATAACTACTATAGGGGATAGATGTGTGCCCTTAACATTAGGTTTAGTACCCATTAAATTCCATGATAAGATTCATCCATGAATATTGACTTATAGTGAATGATATGACATGTTTATGTGTATACCACAATTCAATGTCTTTTTGCTATGTTATGCTTTCTTGGATCATGACCTTCATTCTCTAATAATTCATGTATTATGAACAGAAAATATTTATTCCATGATTTATTTTTATGAGAATTAATATATAGGGTATGATATTATAATGTTTTTATCATGTTCTTATACCATTATGATCATGTTTATGCTTACATATCACCCTTGTTTACACTTACTGAGCATCTGAACTCACCCCTTTTTTTGTTTCCTTTCCAAGGTTATGAGATATGGATTAAGTATGATGTTTCTACAAAGGTTTATAGTTATGAATAACCAATTGGGGGATAATTTATCTCACTCATGTACCAATTTTTATGTTTCCATTTTTCTGAAGGCACTAGGCTTATATAGTCTTCAGGCATCTATTTGTATAATGTATTAACTTTTTGGAAAAAGCGATGTGATTTTATTGAATGAAAACTGTGGGTATCTATATATATGGTATTATAAATTAAATTTAAGGATCTCAAATGATATTTGGACCAAGGGTATTATGATCCACATCAATCATGTGAGCCCTTGTGAATTGAAATTTTGAAGAAAAATATTCATGCATTGTTCCTATATTTTAAAAAATAAAAAATCATACCTCATGAAAAAAATTCAAAAATCTACATATATTATGTTTATTACTATAGATCAAAAAGAATTATTCCTAGTAATAAGACTAAAATTACCTATGGTAGACTAAATCCTTTATAAATTCACATATATCCATTTATTGAAGGGTTTCAACCAATCCATGAGATATCTATCATCTTTATTCATCATGTAAGTAATAAGATATAATATATAGAATACTATTATGTGGTCACTTATCATTCATTAAGTTATTTTTTAACCCCCAAATAATAGGTTTAATTTGTATAATTACAACACATTTTATGTTCCCCTCTTATGTAGTTGATTACAAACCACCCCTTCCTACTTGTGTTTTAAAGAAAACTTGGACTTCTCTATATAAGCTCCAATCATGTTATATGGGATTTGAGTACTTTCATCACATTGATAAACACTAAATACATGAGAATAGTTGTTAAAACCTAGATAATTTCAAATAAATATTTTTCAAGACATATTAATATTCATTAGTTAAATTTTATAGATATTTATTCATTATAATGATATTAGTAAATTTTACAGCCAAAAGAAAATATATATATATTTCTAACCAAACTGTGTTTTTATTAATTTTATAATTTTTTTAAAATATTAGATATAAATTCTAGAATTTTAATATAATAATATTATATCATTTTTTAAATAATCATAAAAATATTAACTAATCGTTAATTTTTGATAATTTTCAAAAATGTATGATTTTAATTGAATAATGAAAAATACAGATTTATTTTTACAATGTCATTTTGTTTAAAGAATTTACAAAGTTATTTTTTTTAGGTTTTGGAATTAAATTACATTAATTTAATTATTAATAATATAGTTAATATCATTAAAATAAATTTTATTCCTTATTTTCATAAAAACATGTTTGCACATAAGAATATATTTATTCTATAAACCTACTTTTAATGAAATTTTATGCATTTATATTTAAATTAAATTTCAAAACTATGATGAGTTGAATATGAAAAAATTTATTCCATATTTGTAATATTAACAATTAATTCTAGTAAATAAGGTCAACGCAATTTTGTGTGAAAATGAATAATAAACTAGTTAAAATGTGTTATCATACATTGGGTTAACATAAAATTATAATGGATTAAACTAATGTGATAATGGTTCAAATGAACAATTTTTTCTTATAAATACTTTTTTATGGATTTATTAAGACATTTATCATCATATGATAAAACATTAATAGTTTATATAACACTTTACCATGAAAAAACTTTATAATATTTAAATTATTTTGAAAATTCATTGTGTATCATCTCATTTAACTATGAATGGACACCAAATCTCCACTAATTTTAACACTAATAAAGAAATTTGGTTCAGAAAATACCTATAAAAAACCATTATTAACCCCCCCCCCCCCCCCAAATACTAGCGGTTTTAATTTTTACAAAATACCAACCTTATATGAAATTAGATGTATTGAAATGGATGTTATCAGAAGAAGAGGTATAACTTTTACATGAACGTTTTAAATTAATTTCTTCTTCTAAATACTTGAAAGCTATTCTAAATTAGGATATATAATAACATTTTCATTTCATATTCAAATACATGTTATTATGTTTATGTATTATCCTTCATTCATATCCATCTTCGTTAAATGGGAAAACAAACAATCATTGGTGTGTACGGTGGACTACTATATAGCGAGACGAAGTAATTCTTTTTCCATCACTAAATCTTATATATATAAATAATAATGGATATAAATGATATAAAATTATATATATGATAAAAATGACACTCTTTTATAGTAAAATAAATATCTTTCTTCTTTATTTATAAGGCAAACAAAAAAAACATTTCTTGGACGTACCTATGAACTACCACTGAATACAAGGAGTTATTTTATCTTTCATCACTACCTAATGAGGATGGTTATATAGTTTTATTAAAATAAATAATATTATATTAATTACATTATTAATATTATATAATTATAACATAAAATTTACCTTCTTTTCTTCATGCTCTTTGAACAATGAAAATGTTACTCATATGTACATTCAAACATCCCCCTCCATGATACAACATATTTCATTTTCCATGTATGGATATTTGGATGGTGTTATAAGAGTTATTAAAATATAAAAATTATTATTATATCATTATTATGATTCTTTAGTTAAATCTTCCATGAATTTCTTTTACCACATTCAACCTATTTATGTATTTTCTAACTTATAATCAAATGTTCTCAAAATGCATGATCTAAACTTTATTAATTAAGAAATTAATTTGGAGATGGTAATAAGTGAAATTGATGTAATGATAAACCTAAAATTGGGTATTAATAAATAAAAAATTATTTATAAAATGTTATTATTAAAGATACTAAGAATAAAATTGAAATTATAGACACAATATAAGGGATAATTTACCTAAAATACCTAGTTTTAAATTTTTAAATATATATTTTTATTATGTTTTTTCTATATTTTTCTAGGGATATTTAAATATTTTACTAACATGAATTTCAATAAAAATTTTCCACACCTTTTACCTTTCTATATGTGTCTTCTAATGGAGTAATTTTTCATATTTCATATGAAATGAATTCCAAATTACAATAAAAAAACATTTTAAGGTATACGGCGTCAAATTTTTTTCCAAACATTTTAACTATAATTGATATTATAGTTTTATTACAAGATTTATTTTATTCTTAAATGAGAAACCCTTACTCCATTAGTTATGGGTATTTTCAAAACAGTTTTTAAACAAAATGGATATTTTGATTTCTAATTTTTTCGTATGGGTGAAAATAATATTTTTATGATTATGATGATTGAAATACCATCTTCCATGTGTAATTATTATGTTTTGTTTTATGAAAACAAATTGAAGATGGGTGATACTGATATTGTTTATGATGATTGTGGAGCCTAACATAGCTCTTAGCATCATTCGGTAAAGGGATGTAAATAACCAGTTATAGGTTTCACCAAATAGATTATTGGATCCTAATGGGTTGGTTATTCCATTTGAAATAGTGATTGTTAGTGTGATATAAAAGTGATATCCCAATATATCTACATGATTTATCTATGATTGTTTAGGTTTTTTGTATATATTCTATGTTTTAACAAGGTAGGATAACAAAAATTTGTTTAAAGGAATGATTATGATACTTCTTGAGGGTGAAATGTATATACTTGTGAAAAAAATTGAGTGTTTTTCATGATTTTAATTAAAAATTAGTGATTTTTATTTTTCTTGTATAATTTATCATGATATTTATTATGAAACATTTTTTACAATGATGTTGATTTTTAGGGTAATAAAATTTTTACTTTTTTATCTGAATGTATACTATGTAAAAATAATATTTTTATAATGTGTATTCATGGAATAAAAAGTTTTCTTATTTAATTATTTCAGGTCTTTTTGTATGATTTTGTTCTCATAAGACATTCTCAAATAAATTAGTTAGTTTTAAGGATGATTAGGAAAAAATATAAAGTTAATATGAAAATTTGAAATATATTTCTCCAAACGAAAACTTTTTATATATAAATTATTTTTCATTAAATAAAAAATTGATAAAAGTAGAAGTATCGACATTGTGTTGTAATATTTTATAATGTAGGGGTGGTGAAAATTTTTACTAAATATATAAACCTAAATCTTTTTTATTAATTAAAAAAAATAATTTTTTTTCTATGCATTCAATTAAGGTATTTTTTTGTTGAAGTCCTTATAGTTGGTGTTAAAGTGAAAATTTATATAATGTTATATATTAGTATAATTTTAATGGAATAACTTTAAGGGACTATATTTTTTTTTTTTAAAAGATAGATTGTTAAGATTTACCTGTGGAATCATCTAATATAGTTCAATTTTAGAATGGTTCTTTATAGATGAAACATGGAATCTATTGTATGAAGTCTCTATTATGGGAATATCCTTTCAAATTAGCAACATATAATGGTTATAATGAGAACTAATTATTTTTTATGAGATGGATTTGATAAAATATGATATAGATGGTGGTTTCATCCATTATTGAGAGACATTCGATAAAACATAGATGAACACGTTAATAGTGGAGTTCTTTGGTTTATAGAATCCTAAAGAATTCAGTGGATCCTATAACCGAGTTGTATTTCAGGGATGGATTAAGGCTTTGGAAAATATATTCATATTCATGGATTTCTTGAAGAATCAATATGTAACTCTTTATACTTTACCTAATTAAATGTGAAATAAATAAATGGTGGTCAATGTTTAAGAATGACAGACAATGTTAAGTTATTAATGAATTATAATTTGATACAATAAATAATTTCATCCCTGAGAATTATCTTCCTATGGTTTGTAAACATTTTATGGAAAATAAACTCATGTTATAAAGGTAAAAATGGGCGGATTGATTAATTCCATTAGAAGATAACATTGTAAATTGGAATGAATGCCACAAAATTGTATCTAGGAACCTGATAGTAAAATTATTTTGTTTTACTCGAGATTAAATACTAGATACAAACTATATTTTTCCTCTAAAAATTAAAAATTTAGGAGAAACTAATCCTCTTTGAAATAATATATAAATAGAATTTTCATATGAACATGAATTATAATGAAACAAGGGGAAAATATATTTAGGTGGAAGACA
Source organism: Viscum album (assembly GCA_963277665.1). NCBI lineage: Eukaryota > Viridiplantae > Streptophyta > Magnoliopsida > Santalales > Viscaceae > Viscum > Viscum album. The sequence continues at coordinate 1,180,570,751 of OY728139.1, forward strand.
ATGTAAAATAATCCATCAATGAAATCAACATGTATAAAAATATAGTTTCTATTTTTAGTTTTTTTAGTGAAAACAACCATGGGGAATGTCTTAAGAAATCAAGAAAGTGCATTAAATGTGTTATTTTTTGGTATCTCGTTCTTGACTACAATGAAAAAAATAGTGGTATTACTAAATTTGATAAGAAAAAAGTAATGTTTTTTAAATCAAATGAGATTGATCATTATATGGATGTGTATTTGAATAAGATAATGAATAAATGGAATCATCTATACTATATGAATACGTTTTTCATGTAATCCTTTACAACCACTTCATCAGATGTTGATCCGTCCATCTAAGTAGTAATTGTTAAATTACTTGTTTAATTAGATTATGTTAATTATCAGTTTGATTCATGGTCAAAACATTATATCATTTCCATGATTTATTATAGGAAAATGAAAATTTGACCTAATGAAATTATATTAATACTTTTGGTAAATAAATCTAAGGAAGTATTATGGCTCCTCGATCTTATAGAAATCTTCCTAATACCATCTTTGTAACGACACAAATTTTTTCAATGGAAATTACCTTCTAATAAATTTGACATAAAATCACATTAAAACACAATATAATGAAATAATAAGTTCTATGTGACCTTTAAACATACGTTTTTTACTTATTTGTTTGAAATTTCAAAAATCTTACATACTCGGGTGTGTTCAAGATGATTTTTGGGGTCTAATAAAAAAACATAATTTTGGGTGAATTGTAACATAACCATATGAATAGTAACCTACCATTATGAATATTAATATAACCCTTATGAATAGTAAATCATCCAAAATAACAGTAAACTTACCCTTGTATAATTAAATAAAATTAAGGTATCTTATAAATGACAATTTAAACACAGTAAAAGTATTGGTATTTTTGTAAGTCACAAATAAATAATTAAAATTGAATATTTATTTTAAAATAAATTTATTTTCTTAAAGAAAATTCATAAATTTACAAATATATGTCTTCTAGATTTAAGATAATTTTACAAGACCTTAAGTGATTTTTGAAAGCATTATAAAATTAGTTTTAATTTTAAAACTGTTTTTTATTCAATTAAATTATGTTTTTAATTAAATAATAAATTAATAATATATAGAAAACCATTTTTAAAAAATGGAATTCATTTTCGAATTCTACACATCAAAAAATGGTTGGGGTGAAATTTTGGGATTTTTCTGAAATACATAAATTCTTTATGAATAGTGAAATACCATAATTTACAAAATTAGGTAAATAAGTTAATTATAGAGTCACGTATGATGTTTTGCTGATGTAAGACCAATTGTTTTGGGATTAAATTATAAAGTTATTATTCTTGTTCATGGAAGATTCGTTATTCCTTGTCTTGTGGAGAAATAATAAATTAATGAATTTTATATTACGAAAACCCCCCTCCCATCCACTATAAAAAATCACCCTTCACAACATCATTTCTTCACACCTCTAAAGCATCATACCTTGTCTAAAATATGCCCAAAAATATTCTATATCCCTTCCCCCACGTCTAAAAGCTTCTGGTATCATCAAAATACCAAGATTAGGCCCCTTAAAGAGGATCTCAAGAGGTAATTTCTCTCCCTCTTTCCCTTTAAATTCCTTTTAATTTCATGTTCTTTTCTTATTCTCTCCCCTCATATCTTTGTCAAAATTTTATAATAACTATAGTATAATAAATATAATGTTATTTTATGATACTAATTGGATATTATACCTTCCAACCCCCTTATCTTATTCCTTTTATTTTTTTAAAGAAAACGCTGCTTGTGAGATGTTAACCTATCACCGTCGAGAATGACATGTTTTCTTTCTTTCATTTCTACCTTCAGATCTGGTTATGAAACAATTTTTATAGTCAAACCAGAATATTTTATTTGTTTTAAGCCCTATTAAATTCTCTATAACTAAATTATATACATATTACTAAATTAATTATCAAACAAGTTCGTTGTGATCGAAAAAACATCCAAATTAACTCAAACAATCATCATTTAATTTGTATCTAATGATTTATCAACATGGTATACAATGTAATTCAGTATAATATCATTTTAACTTATTAAAACTCATTCATAACACGTAATATCAGTTCTTTAGGTTTACACATGTTCTACCCGAACTTCAATTTTTGAATACAAGTGAACCGCTCAAGAAAACTGTAAAAACAAACATTACCGAACAATGTTTTTAAACCCTATAACACATCAAACGGCCCATAAAATAACATAATGAAACCAAAATGAACCCTTTTAAATTATAAAATGTTCTGGATTTTCTAATTAATGAATATAATGTCATTATACAGGACATTAATGCGAAGGAAGAATTCTGATACAAGGTAAGGGGAAATTCTCAAAACCAAATTTCATCCTTCAAGTTCTCCCTTTTTCACACCGTTTTGATATGGTTACTCCATAAAAATATTGTCATCATAATTTTCTTTCCTTTTCTGGGATATACACGTTTTTCACTGGTATTTATGTCAAACCAAATGTTTTCCAAAAGAACTCTTCTTTTAAGAACACACCTTTTACTTCTCATTCAAGATTGTTAGTTCTTGTAACTTGTATGTTATTCACTCTTTATTTTGGGAACCCAATTTTTATGAATGTGTTCTGATGAGATGAAAATGATTCATATTCATGGGTTAGTTATGTTCATTTTGGTTATATTTTCATTGTGTCATGAATGATAAATGATAATGTTATGATGTAACGGGTGCGTCCGGAATTATATAGTTCAATATGAATGTTTCAATGTGACGGGTGTTCCTAGAATTATACAGTGCTCTGAATCATTGTGTGTAGTGATGACTCTCATGAGTTAATGTGAAATTATGTGTGAATAAGATTCCATATTTTTTCACAAGTATGTGTGGTAGTTAACTACTAAGACATGATGTTTCATTTTTATGCATTTCCATTTTTAAAGTCTAATATTTATGCTTCCTCTCATGTTCATGATCCTTTTCTTATGTCATGATTATTCTAACCACATGTTATATTGTTCTTATATATAATTTTACTGTTCTTCTACCTCACCCCTTTTTTTGTATATCCTTAGGTGATTTCTTGTACTGAGGAGAGGTCAAGTTCCAGTAGGAAGCTATAGAAGAAGAAATTGAATAAATGTTTATGCTCGGTGTTGTAATTGTTATGTATGGTCCTAGTTTCCCAAGACACTAAACCATTGGATCATCCATGTTAAATACTATTATGTAGTTTATCTTTAAAACGATTTTATAGTAATTTAAGAAAATGTTGGGTCTCTATAGATTGTATCAGAGGAAAGGTTTAGTTAATTTGGAAATTAGGATTAGTGAACCATAGAGAAAACCTATAGAATGAGACTATGTAAAAATATGGACATAAGAATATTTACATAGGTATCTCATATGTTTTTTTTATTATAAATCTTTCAAATGAATAAGTTTTTCATGACTTATGCACTTATGTTTTTTTCTAAGCTTTTCAATTTTAGAAAATGGTGGGAATCAGGAGAATCCAGGCTAATAACTCGTGCGAGGGACAATGCAACGATTGCCCAAATGACATCCCCAATGATTTGGGAGGTGGAATTAAAAACATCATGGTGATGCATACCCAATTATCTCATGTTATGAACAATACCATAATAATTGGGAACTTCCTCCTTCACCAAAGAGAGAAAAACTGGCTATCGAATGTTTTATACGGCAAAGACCACTGACGTTTAGTGGATCTTCTGATCCACTAGTTGTGGAAAAGTGGGTGAACTCCATGGAGAATATCTTTTTTGTTATTTACTATTTTGATATGGATAAGGTGACTTGATCCATTTATCATCTAGATGGAGAGGCTGATCAATGTTGGGATTTGATTAAGAACACCAAGCCAAGGGAGGAAATTGAAGAGATGGAATGGGAAGTCTTTAAGATCATGTTTCATAATAATTATTTCACATGAAATCTTCACAAAAATATGGAGAGATAATTCATAGAGCTCATGAAAAGTGAAGGTGAATCTGTCACAACCTATGAAGCTAATTTCATAAGGCTTTCAAGGTACGCTTCATGTTTTGTTATCAAAAATGATAGAAAAATTGATAGATTCTTTATGTGATTAAAACCACACCTTCAAAAGGCTCTAGAAATTCGAGACTTTGGGAGTTATGAAGAAGTTTTTCACTGTTCTCTCAAGGTTGAAATGGAGTTTGGAGAATGTCCCCATGGCTATGGTGATAAGAAAACAAAGATCGAGTTTCAAGATGGTGGATCTAATGACAATGGTGGGAGGAAAAATCAACAAACCACATGCCAAAAATGTGGGAAGTTACACCAAGGGAATTTCCTTTAAGGGATGTGGAAATTATTCAAGTGTGGGAAATAAGGACAACATGCTCAAGAGTGTCAAGAAGATATAAAAAGTAAATATAATGTGATATAAGAAAGGATAGTACCACTCATGGTTCAATGCTACAAATGTAGTGAGATGGGGCACTGTACATGCCATTGCACTAAACCTCGAGTTCTCAAGGGTAATCAGCATCAGGAGCCACCAAATCCAAATGAACAAGGGAAGAATTATGACATCACTACTGTGGAAGTGGAAAATGATAATGAAGTCATACAAGGTACACTTCCTATTCACTCAATAATGAAAACAGTATTATTTGATTCTGGTTCTACGTATTCCTTTATAACTTTCAAGTTTGCTAGAACTATAGAATCGAAGCCCTAAAACCTTCAAGTATAGATATCTGTAAAAAAACCAAGTCATGTATTTATTTCATCCCAAGTATTTGACTCTTCTCCTTTTGGCGTATGTGGGAATATTCTTCCATTGAATCTCATAATACTTTCCTTGGTAGAATTCGACTCTATAATGGGAAGGGATTGGCTCTCGTTATATAGATCACATTTCAACTATAGGGAAAAGGAAATATTTTTTCATATTCCAAACCATCCCATGATCCTCTAAAAATTCAAGGAAGATCATGAATCTCCTTTGAAAAATCCTTCGTCTGTGTGGGTGTTGATTCCCTATGAAAAAGCATACCTCGCCAAAATGGTTTATTCAATGTAAGGGGCATACCATGCAAAAATGCCCATTGTGAGGGAATACAGTGATGTATTTCCTGAAGAGTTACCTATAATTCCCCTGGATCGTGAGGTAGAGTTCTCAATAGAACTTATTCCCAGAGCTACTCCTATCTCAAAGTGTCCCTATAGGATGGCTCCTATCGAATAAGAGGAGGTAAAGAAACAGATGCAAGAGGATATGCACAAAGGGTTCATATGACCTCGTGCATCACCTTGGGGTTCACCAGTTAAGAGGAGCTCAATTCCTCTCAAAGGTGTATATTTATTCTGGATATCATCAGTTGAAGGTGAAGAATAAAGATATTCAGAAGACTACCTTTTGTACAAGGTATGGGAACTATAAGTTTCTAGTTATTCCCCTCAGACTTACTAATCCCCCTGCAATCTTTATGGATTTGATGAATAGAGTCTTTAGAAATTACCTCGACAAATTTGTTGTAGTGTTTGTTTGTGATATTCACATCTACTCTAAGAGTAAGGAGGGACATGAATAATATATAAGACTTGTGTTGGCAGCATTGAAAAATGAGAAGTTGTAGGCCAAGTTCATCAAGTGTGACTTTTGGAGGAAGAAAGTCACATTCTTGGGACATGTGATCACAAGTGAGGTAATTTCTATAGATAATTCAAAAACAATGGAAACTGAGGAATAGCCCAGGCCCTCTAGTGTCACATAAATCTGTAGTTTTCTTGGATTAGATGGGTACTATCAACGTTTTGTGAGAAACTTCTCATGATTGTCAAGACCACTAACTAAGTTAACAAGGAATGGGGTAAAGTATTTCTGGACATAAAAAATATGAGGGAAGATTCAAATAGCTAAATAAATGGCTGATCACTGCACCTATACTCACACTACTGAAAAGTGGAGAATTTTTTGTGATATACAGTGATGCTTCGAAGAAATTCTTGGGTTGTGTACTCATGAAAAATGAAAATGTGATAGCCTATGCCTCATGGAAGTTAAAGATGCATGAGAAGAACTACCCAACACAAAATCTAGAGCTGGAGGCCATGATTTTTTCCTTTAAAATCTGGTAGCACTACCTTTATGGTGAGAAGTGTGACATATACACCGACCACAGGAGCCTAAAGTATATATTCACACAAAAGGATCTTAATATGCATCAAAGGAGATGGTTGTATCTAATCATGTGTTACGATTTATCTATTAACTATCTTCCAGGAAAGGTGAACAAGGTAGTTAATGCTCTATGTAGAAAATAACCTGCTATTCTATCCAAGTTACGGATTGAGAAAGACCGTATCTTATTGGATATGTAAAGGATGGATTTAGAAAGCATAATGGTAGGGAATACATCCAACCTTTCCTAAATGATTTCTTAACCATCCATCCATGAGAAGATTAAGGAAGCACAAAGGGATTAAGTCGATATACAAAATAGGGTGAATGAAATAAAGGAAGGGAAGCTACAACAGTTCCATATCGACAATGATGGTGTGATTCGGTTTGGAACATGACTTTGTGTGCCTTCATCACCCGAGATAAAGAAGGAGCTATTGGAAAATAAACATAGCTCAAAATTATCTATCCATCCTGGTAGCACCAAGATGTAACGTGATTTCCGAGAACACTTCTGGTGGTATAACATGAAGAAAGAGATTGCAGAATATATATCAAGGTCTTTGGTATGTTAACAAGTAAAATCAGAGTGATAAAAGTCCAAAGGGATGATGTAGCCATTGCTGATACCCATCTAGAAATGGGAAAATGTTACTATGGACTTTGTCACGGGCCTCCCAAAGACATTGAAGGGAAATAATGTGATAGGGGTTGTGGTTGACCAACTCACCAAGACTGCCCATTTTATCGCTATTCGGGAAGATATCTCACTTGAACAACTTGAAAAGATATATGTGAAGGAGGTTGTGAGATTGCATTGTGTTCCACTCTCAATTGTCTTAGACTGTGATCTAAGGTTCACATCTATATTTTGGAGGAGCCTTCAACATGATTTGAGTGCTGAATTAAATTTCAGCATGACCTATCACCCCCAAACCAATGGCCAATCTAAAAGGACTATTCAATACATGAAGATATGCTATGATCATGCTCTCTAGAATTCAAAGTTGAATGGGATCAGTATCTAACATTAGTTGAGTTCTCATAAAAAAATAAATTCCACTCAATTATTCAGATGGCTTCATATGAAGCACTATATGGAAAGCGATGTAGAACTCCAACCTGTTGGGATGAAGTTAGAAAAGAAATCTTCTTGGACTAGATCTTGTGAAAGTGATGACAGATAAGGTTCAAGTCATCCAAAAACACATCAAAGCTGCTCAGACTTGGAAAAATATCTATGCTGACATCCATAGAAGGGCCTTGGAGTTTGATGTTGGAGATAAAGTCTTCCTTCAAATATCACTATGGAAGAGAGTCATGTGATTTGGGATGAATGAGAAGCTAAGCCCAAGATACATATTCCCCATTGAAATCCTTGACCGTATAGGATTCATGGCCTATCGGCTTTCACTTACACCGAATATGCCTTAGTTTCATGATTTATTTCATGTATCACTCCTAAGGAAGTACAAACTGGATAACTCACATGTACTAAACTCAAAAGTGGTACAACTAGAAGATGATCTTCTTTTTGAGGAGCAGCCAGTTGAGATATTGGACTGAAGAGATAAGGTTCCATGCAACAAAAAAACCCACCTTTTCAAAGTTTTGTGGAGGATCTATAAGTTTGAATAATCTACTAGGGAACCATAGGAGGTGATGAAGGATAACTACCCTCACCTGTTTGTGTAAAGTGAAATCTCGGCAGTGAAATTTCATAATGGGGGAAGAAGGTAACAACCCAAAGTTTTTCAATGGAAATTCTGTTCTTATAAATATTTCATAAAATCACATGAAAACACAACATAATGATCTAATAAGTGCTATGTGACCTTTAAACATAAGGTTTTCACTTCTATGTTTGGAATTTTGAAAAAACGACATACTTGGCTGTGTTCAAGATGATTTTTGGGGTCCAATAAGAAAAATATAATTTTTAGTGAATTGTAACATACCCTTATTAATAGTAAAATACACTTATGAATAGTAATATGACCCTTATAAATAGTAAATATTCCAAAATAATAGTAACCTTACCCTTGAATAATTAAATAAAATTACATTATCTTATAAGTGACAATTTGAACATAGTAAAAGTAATGGTATTGTTATAAGTCACAAATAACTAATTATAATTAATTAATAATTTAAAAGAAATATATTTTCTTAAAAAGTGTTCATAAATTAAAAAATATATATCTTATATATTTTACATAATTTCAAATGACCTTAAGTGATTTTTGAAGGCATTATAAAATCAGTTTTATTTTTAAAAACTGTTTTTTTCAAGTAAATTATTTTTTTAATCAAGTATTAAATTAATTATATGCATAAAATTATTTTGAAAAAATGGACATTATTTTTGGATTCTACATGTTAAAAAATGGTTGGGGTAAAATTTTGGAATTTTTCTGAAATACATGAATTTTTTAGGAATAGTGAAATACCCTAATTTACAAAATAAGCTAAATAAGTTAATTATAGAGTGATGTATGATGTTCTGCTAAGGTAAGCCCACTTTTTTGGGATTAAATTATAAAATTACTATTCTTGTTCATGGAAGACTCGCTATTCCTTGTCTTGTGGATAAATAAAAAATTAAAGAATTTTATATTAAGAAACCCCCTCTTCACTCAACTATAAAAACTACCCTTCACAACCTCATTTCCTCACACCTCTCAAGCTTCAGTCCTTGTCTAAACTCTGCCCAAACATATTCTCGAGCCCCTAACCAAGTTCTAAAATCTTCTGGTCTCATCAAAATACCATTCTTAGTCACCTTAATGTGCATCTCAAGAGGTAATTTATGTCCTTCTTTTCCTTTAAATTCCTTTCAATTTCATGTTCTTTTCTTATTCTCTACCCACCTATCTTTGTACAAATGGAATGGAAACTCTAGTATCATAGATATAATGTAATTTTATGATACTAATGTTATATTATACTATCAAAACCCCTTATCGTCTTCCTTTTATTTTATAAAAGATAACTTTGTTCGTGAGGTGTTAATGTATCACCATCGAGAACTAACTAAGCAGTATAAACAGATAGGTCCTTTGAAGGAATCTGTCCAAGACACCCCTGAACTGCATACAGTCCTGCCTAGTCTGGAGGGAAAAAAATTGACATAATTTCAAGATCATCCCAGCCTTCACCAAGATATGGCACCCCTCAATCTCAAATTCAGAAAGTTTTAAAATAGGTGAGTATCTATAATTCGTTGGAATTACTTGAATCTACTAGCAGTGATGATGACAGGAAACTAATGGAAGATCATGATGGAGTTAATTGTGTGAACACGGAAGTAACGTCTAAGATCCCGAATGATGGTGGAGGTCCCTAGATACAGGAAAAGGCTGGGCGAAGGGGGAGACCTCCAAGTGGAAGGGGTGCTCAAACATCTCTTCATAGTATGAACACTCACTCGCGAGTGCATTGATGAGCTTTTTATAGACCTATTTTTCTATTTTTACTCCTCTATCTTTACTTCTTATATGACTTTCTATTTTAATAATAGGTTCCTTTGCGCCTCAACCTTCTGAAAAAAATCTATCACCATCGAGAACGACATGTTTTATTTTTTTCATTTCTACCTTATGATTTGATCATGAAACCATTTTTATGGTTGAAACATAATATTTTATGTTTATTCAGTCCTATTTAAAGTTATGTAATGAACATATTCACATATTAATAAATTATTAATCAAAACAAGTTGGTTGTGGTCGAAAAACTATCCAAATTATCTCAAACAACCATCATTTAATTCTTATCTAATGATTCATCCACATGGTATAAATTGTAACTCATTATGATATCATTTTAACTTATGAAATATAATTAATAACATGTAATATCTGTTCTGAATTTTTACCCATGTTCTACCCGAACTTCGATTTATGAATACAAGTGAACCACTCAAGAAAACTGTAAAAACAAGCATTCCGGAACAATGTTTTTAAACCCTATAACTCATCAAAAGGACCATAAAATAACATAATGAAACCAAAATTAACCCTTTTCAATTATAAAATGTTCTGGAGTTCTTAATTAATGAATATACTGTCATTATACAGAACCTTAATGTAAAGGAAGCATTCAGATACAGGGTAAGGGGAAATTCTCAAACCCAACTTTTATCTACCGAGTTCTCCCTCTTTCACTCCTTTTTGATATGGTTACTCCTTAAAAATATTTTGATCATCATTTTATTTCCTTTTCGGGGATATACACATTTTTCACTGGTATTTATGTCAAACCAAATGTTTTCTAAAATAACTCTTCTTTTAAGAACACACCTTCTACATCTCATTCAAGGTTGACAGTTCTTGTAACTTGTATGTTATTCCCTCTTTCTTTTGGGAACCCAAGGTTTATGAATGTGTTCTTTTGAGATGAAACCAATTCCTTTTCATGGGTTATTTATGTTCATTTTTTATATATGTTCATTATGGTATTCATGATAAATGATAATGTTGTGATGTGACGGGTGCGCCCAGAATTATATAGTGTAATATAAATGTTTCAATGTGCTGGGTGCGCCCGAAATTATATGGAGCTCCAATGCATTGTGTAAAGTTTTGAATCTCATGAGTTAATATGATTTTTTTTTGAATAAGATTCTATATTTTTTATAAGTATGTGGGGTAGTTAACCACTAATACATGACGTTTCATTTTTATGCATTGGCACATTTCAAGTCTTATATTTATGCTTCCACTCATGTTCATGATCCTTTGCCTATGTCATGATTGTGCTCACCCCATGTTATATTGTTCTTATATGTCCCCTTACTGGGCTTCTAGCTCTCCAATTTTGATGTATATCCTCAGGTGACTGCACGTACTAAGGATAGGTCAAGTTCCAGTAAGAATCTAGAGAAGAAGAAATTGAATAAATGTTTATGCTTGATGTTGTAATTGTTATGTATGGTCCCAGTTTTCCCAAGACACTAAACCATTGCATCTTCTATGTGAAATAATATTGATTTTTTTATCTTTAAAATGATTTAATAATTATTTAATAAAAGGTTAGGTCACTATAATATTTGTGAGGTTTTACCCTATAAACCATATTGTTTTACCAACATTATAATTTTATGTTATTATAGCCATGGATTGGATTTTAGTTTACTATGATAAGATATATTTTATAGCCAATGAAATCATAATATATAATGAGTTTCATTTTTTATATAATAATAAATTCATATCCTGATTAACATATCATGAATATGTGAAATGTTTTATGGAAGAAAATGAAATATATTACTCTTATATTACTGAAAGAAATAAAATTATTTTTATTAATGATGTTCCTCAAGTAATAGAATTTCTTTTTATTATTACTGATGAGTTGTATGGTAATATAATAGATGATAATTTTAATTTAATGTTGAATTAATTATTTATTATATTATAATTTTAAAAACCCGTCATCGAATAGATCAACTAAAATATATTTAATTGAAAAAAAAGATACAATAATTTCTTATAAAAGGTTTATTTTTTTCAATCACTTCACCAAGGGGTCCACTTTTTTATTTTTAAAAATTAAATATAGTTTCATGAGTCTTTTTATTGATTATAAATAATTTAATAACATTACTATTAGTAATAAGTATATGTTCTCTAAAATTTATTGCTTATTTTATTAGTTCCTAGAAGGTCAATTTTTTTATATGGATGATATATATTTCAGATAACATTAGCTGAAGGAAAATGAGGATGAAAACCTGAAGATAATAATTCATATTATTTATTGGTATAATGAGTTTGTGGTTAAGACCATTAGGTTTATGAATTATTTATATGTATTAATAGAAGATATGAATATATTTTCCCATGAATATTTTGATAAATTTGTTGTTTTTTTATTAATAATGTTTTAGTTTATTATAAAAGTTATGAGGTACATAAAAACATATAAGTATTTTTATGAAAACACTAAATGTAAATAAGTTATAATATAAATTTGAAAAATGTGAATTTTGGTTATATTAGTTTTTATTCCTTGGTAATATCAAAATTAAATATAGAATACATGTTGATCCTATTAAAACTAATGTGTTTTATTATTGTGTATGATAAAAAATTGATAATGAGATTCATAATATTCATGAATGATTAATCTATTATGAGTGGTTTTATTAAAATATGTCATAGATATGAGGTATATTATCCATGTTACCATGAAAAAGAGTTTAGTTACTTTGGATAGAGGATTGTGATGAATGTTTCCTGTAATTAAAAATAAGATAAGTCAAAGATCAAATGATATCCTTTCCCATAAGGAATGTGGAATTTTTTTCTATGGTGGTGCTTCATTAAAAGGAATTGTATTTTTCAAAGAATAACAATTAATATATTGGTGATATATCAAATAAATTAAAAACCCATGAGAATATTTTCCTACACATTATCTAAAACAACATAATATAGTTTTTTCGATAATGGTTTGGATATAATATTTATATAGTGAGAGGTGTGATATATATTAAAATAATAAAATTATAATGTATATACCCACTAAAAAAGAGTTAAATATGATAAATTGGATATGGATGGATTTAATAAATTATTTTTACTACATAATTAATTATAATATAGTTAAATCAGAGTAGTAGATGCTTTGATTTGGAATGATAATTCAATATTTTCTATGATACATTTCATATATGAACATTTGGTTTGTGATTAGTGGAATTATCGATTAGAAATTGTGGATGTTGAAATACCTATATTATTTTAGTGTTAGTATAATAATCTTTTTCACAAAATATTATTCAAGTGGAGAACGAAGTATATGTGTTATATGATAAGGTATACATGGTTTAGAAAGGTAATTATCTTAAATATTACATTAAAAAATAGTTTTGAAATTTATAAAAAGTTTATGTGTTTCATATGACCCCATTATGTAAAAATTAATATTGAGTAAGGATTATTGATCTCAATATTATATTCATTATAGGAGTAAAATAAAGTACACAACTTCATGAAAATTTTTTGTGGGTGGTAATAAATAAATGTGTTGATAATTTTGCTATGAAATTTTTTATTTATCAATGAGTTTAAGATAAGTAAAAAAATACCAAAGGGGTTTCTCCATGCTTTTCCAATTCTAGAATGAAAATTCAAGAATATATCCACTAATTTTAGGGTGGGTTTATCAATTCATCTAAACGTAATAAAGAGATTTCATTATTTATTTATTTATTTTCTTAATATACTCATTTTCTTCCCATTTCAGATAATATGCCTCTAGAATAAATTTTGTTGACTTTTTAATTAATAGATGATTATAATAAGTGAAGTATTTATTTCCATTTAATATTATTATGTCCCTATATTCACATTTAATTTCTAGAAAGTACATCTGATATTATTGTTCACTAAATTTAATTTTAGTACATCCTTCCATTATCAATCCATAAGAAAACAAAGTGAATGATTCTAACATTGTAAGATATTTTTTCAATTATTTAATGGATTAACTTGGAATTTGGGATCAACATATGAATTTGAGTGATTTTCATTTTAGTAACACCTTTCATTCCAATACATATATGGAACATTTTTAGGGGTTATATGGAAAGTAGTGTCCTACTCTAGCTTTTTGGAATGATGTCATAGAAAGAAAGTTTTTGGGACAAGAATTGGTAGAATAAATAGCTTTGATATTAAATTTCATTTTGAAGTAAATTAGGGATTATCAAAGTTGGAAGAAAATTTATGTGAATAATTTTAGGAATGGTATTTCATTATATGTAGGAGATAATGTTTTTCTAAAATTATTTCCATCGAAAAGTAGTATGTGATTTTGGTAAAAAAGGAGAATATATTTCTATAGTTCATTAGATCATTTGAAATATTACTAAAAGTTCAATAAATTAATTATCAAGTCCAATTTTCTATTATATCTCTAGTACAGGACATATTTTGTGTTTTTTGATAAGAAAATATGTGTTGGATGCATCTCATGTTTTGATCCCAAAAATGGTTCGGTTGCAAGGAAACCATTATTATGAAAAACATCTTGTGAATTTTATTGACTATAGAATGTGTTTTATAATAAATTTATTTACTAGGTCATGGTTTTATAAAAAAATATTATTGAGGAAGAAACATTGGAATCATAAAATGTTATAAGGGAAATATATACCCACTTGTTCAAAGAGTAAATAAAATTATGAGGAGCTAATTTCGAAATTGGGTAAAAAATGTGAAAATATAAGTATTGTTAAAATAAATTATTTCCATGTCTTATTGATATTATTTAATTATATTTTATGTATTTATATTCATTTTAAATATATTAGAAAATTTTTTAGTCAGAAGGAGAAAGTGCATTATTTCTAACCAAATTGGGATTTACTGCATTGTATAGTGTTATTTAAAATTATTATTCTCAAGTTTTAGAATTAATTTTTCTAAATTATATTATTTTAAAAATATAAAAGTAATAATTATCTTAGGATTATATTTTGATAATTTTCTAAAAATATAAATTTTTTAAATGAATACCTAAAAATATTAATTGTTTTAAAACATTATTTTAATTTTAAACATTTAAAAAGATAAAACTAATTATATAGTGGTTTAAAACTATAATTATTTAATTTTAATAGTTAATTATCCAATTATGTTCATTTTAAATAATTTTATGCTTCATTTGTGAATAAAAACGATTTATACAAAAGAAAATAGTTTTTTGAAAACCGTTTTTCATCACATTTTACAGTTTTAATTTTAAATTAAATTATTCAACATATATAAATAACATTTCATAAAATTGATTCCATATTTTTAATCATAACACATGAAATTTTTTCATAATCCCAAAAAAAAATTGGTCCTAAAATTTATTAAAAACTTTAAAAATAGGTTTCCACGGTTAAGGTTTAAATGGGTTTTCTAAGGGGATAAACTAAATTGATAAGTGTTAAATTGGAAAAAGAACATTTATAAATCCTATTTTATGGATTTATATCAACTATTATAACCATATTATTTGAATTTAATTTTTTATGGGACACATTTTTATCAAAATGACATATTAATATTTCAATCTTTTCAAAAATACCAAGGGTGTCATCTTCTACACCTATTAAAGAAAACCTTATATCCTCTCATAACCAATTTTAAAGAGAAATTTAATTGATATAATACATACCCAAAGACATTATCAATATATCTCCACATTTACTAGATTTCTTAGTCTTTGTATAATACCATACATAGTAGGATTTTAGTCTACAGAAATGGAGGTTTTCTTAAGAATCTGTATAGCTTTTAACAAAATGTTTATGTTTCATTTCTTCTTCTATCTGCATAAAAACTATTATATCCTTTATGGTATAATAAAATTATTATTTATCATATAATTATATATTTCTTTTATTTATTAAAATCAATCAACCTCTTTATTCATCTAACAGAAAATGAAACCATCATTCATGTTTACGGAAGACTAATATATCACAAACATATGTAATACATTTTCTATCACCGCCTCTAATAGATGATAAAAATTGATTTATATAAATAGAATAATAAGATTTAAATTAAAAAAAAACAATTTTATTATGTTAAAGTACATTTCATACTTATTTATTTGTATTACAAATGAAATATAAAAACATTCTTCGTGAATACATGTGCACTACAACCTCCCGAGATGATGTATCTTATTTTCTATCACTGCTAAAAATAGTTGGTTATATAAATTGATTTAAAATATTAATATTACATTTATAATATAATTATAACTCTATAAAGATAGAATAAAATTTACCTTATTTCCCTTTTTATCATTGAGAAATGAAGTCTTTACTCATGTGTACGTGTGAACTACTGCCTCCATGATACAACATATTTTATTTTTCATGGGTACATTTTCTAAATGGTTTAATATTTTTTATTATTTTATAAAAATTATTTTTTATCATAAATATAATTTTAATGATAATAGAATCATTTATTTTTTAGCCATATTTGACCTACCATATTCATTTCCAACTGATAAGATGAATGTTCTAAAAATGTCTAATGTAAGTCAATCAATCACATAATTAAACATGACATAGAAGTATCTCAAATAAAATTAATAATAAAAGTAAAAAATGGATATTGAACTTTAAAAATAAATGATTAAATTTTAATATATGAGATATTATTATCTTATGTGACAAGTCGATCTCAAGGAAAAGGATATTTTATACATAAACTCTCACTGTATATGTTTTAAATATTTCATGTAAATATTGTTCCATATTTTTCTATGAATTAATAAATTATTAAATAAATTATTTATAAAGGAAAATTTTCTCTATACAATTATTTCATGAAATGGTATTTAAAATGAATTGCTTTTCATATTTTATATAAATATTTTTTATAGTATAAAAGGATTGTTTTTTACCATATATTGTTTCAATAAGTCATCCCACCACTGTAACGTTTATTTTAAATTTGGAATCCATTAGAATATCATATTTTTTTATAAGAAAAAAATTTGTTCCATTTGTTCTGTTTATTTTAAAAAAGGGTTTTTAGCAGAATATATATTTTGATATCTGAGAGATTTTTTCTTAAACATGAAAGTATAATTTTATGAGTATGATAATGAAAATATAAGAATTCATGTGTTATGATTAGGTAATAGTTGTTAGATGACTTTTATAATTATGGTTGAGTTTTATATAGCTCATGAAGATGGGTGAGACTAATATTTCCCTTCAATACATTGGGTAAAAGGATATAGATAACTGATTATTGGATTTTTCTAGGATATTTTTGGAATATACCTGGTTGGTTATTCCAATTGTTATATTTAATGTAATCTTGATATAAAAATAAAATTTCAAGTTTCCTTCATTATTTATTAATAATTTCTATGGGTTTTATATAAATATTATGATTTCATATTTTATTCTAATGAACATATTACTTAATGAATATTCTTTATACTTCTTTGGGTGAAATATATAACATTGTTTTGATGTTTTTTATTAGTTTTTCAGGATTTCAATCAAACCATAATGTTAATTAATTTTACCATTAGAGTTCTTATGAATTTTTTTTATGAAAATATTTTTCTACTAAAGTTACTTTATTGGTTAAGAAAATTTATTATCTTAAGTTTTATTATGAAAAGAGGGAATTTTAGTAAATTCTATCATATACTAAGGGGTTTATTTCATAATTTTAAAAAATCTATTTTTGATCAATTTTTCTCATATATTGTTTTAAAATTTTATACTCTTTTAAGGATTATTATGTATAAGTATGATGTCATGGTTAGAATTATCATGATATTGCATGCAAATAAAACATATTATATGTTGAATAGTTTTGTATTTTGGTAAAATGGTTAAAAGGTTAACATGTCCAATTTTTTTTGTAATATACTATTATATATATTTGATGAAAAAATTATATAAAACTTAAAACCTAAAATTTCATGGATAATGTGATAAAATAAATTATTATCTAAAGATTCAATTTATAGATTGTTTAAGTTTGTGTCCTTATGCTAGTATGTTGAAATGGATATCTATTTTTTATAGTCCTAGTATTACTTCCAAAACTTCCTAACATTAATGTTTTTATTAATATTTCCCACATTTTTATATGGGAGGTGATTGGGTATGTTATTCTATTCGATTATAAATCCCTTCATGGATCCATTTAATTTTTTAGTGAAAACCCATTAAATAGTAACTCTTGCATAAATGTCACACAAAATACATTGATAGTTACCCTTCAACAAGTAGTATATCTTGTAATTCCATGAAATGAATGACACCATAGGTTATAATTATCTTAATTAAACTAAAATACATGATGGTCCAAGATACACAACGATAAATATTATAACTATAGTCCTAGTTATAGGACCTTAAAAGAAATAACCATAAGTGCTCATCACACCACCTTAAAAGGTGTGACAAGACCTATCATGTGGAATTAAATTAATAACTCAAGATAAATGGGTATTAACTTTATAGGTATATAAAATAATCCCATTTCATGGTCCTAGTGTTAGTAACTGATAATATTTTCTCTCTTTCAAATCATCTGGACTAATTAGATGAAAACCCCAGTGTAACTTTAATTAACTAGAGTCCTCTAAAATGGATACGGTTCTTAGCCTCGTTCACCTATTCTTGAATATCCAATAGACCAATATAATAGTTATGAGTAATTAAATGATAAACTTATTTTTTATAAGCTACTAAAAAATTAACCTAATTATAATAATCTAATAGAATCATATTGTGGGTAATACATTAAACTATTGACATAGTGTTGATGTGAAAGGAAAACATAAATTAGATGGAAATGAGATATTATGACAAAACTAATTTACTAATGATCCAATGAACCATAAATATATTTTTTGTAATCGATTAACCCCAAAATTTGTTACTAGAAATCCAACAAAACATTAATATTTTAGTGATGGTAACTCCTCTCATCTGTATAAGGTATGTTTATTATATTATTTTCCACAATTTTCTTGTATTTTGATGAATTATATGTTTTAGAGTTTTTAGGGGTGATCATGGGTATTTTTATATAAAAAAGAACAGATTATAGAATATCTAAAAAATAAAATATGTCACCAAGTATGTGGTAGATTTGAAATAGGTACTCGGTGGTGGTGATGGATGAATTAATGGCTATAGTTTGGCCCTCAAGTGAAAGTCTACCCTGGAGTGGTAAACCATTTCCCAATGGGTTCAATTTGGTGGATTTTGGGTACAAGATATGTGTTTTCTTGAATTTCTAAATTTATCCAAATTAATTAATTAAAATTTTAAAAAAGTAAATCCCTACCCCTTTCATTTTCCCTCTTCATTACACCCCAACCTAATTCTAATATCCTCCTCATTATCATTAATGTTGTTGATTATTTATGTTCATTGTATTTTTTTGATCCTCTGTGTTATTTGAGGACATCATAGATAATGATATGCATATTACTTTTCCATACATAATTTCCCTTGAGGTTTCATCAAGAATCATTTATTATACCTAATTCTAGGGTTCTTTCTATATTATTTAATGTTGATGATTTTAAATTGAATGGATGTGTGGTTTTATATGAGTATGAATATACTATATACAAATATGTGGTCCCTTAATTTACCATTAGTATTTATTCATATGAAATCTATCATATTAAATATATAATTATTAACTATCTATAAAATCCCTAAATTAAATTCCAAATTTTGTTCCTTGATTTCTTTATACTAAGTGAGGTTTTATAAAACTATGAGTGGTCCTCCATGATCAGTGTGAAAATATTTCAAGTCTTTGAGTATATAGAACTTGATTTTATCTAATATATAATGCATTTTATGACCCATGATAAGAATTATAATTTTATGGAGTATATAAACCATGTGTGGTGTCTTAAATAGATCGTTAGAAGGAAATGACATGAGCATTTCACATGTTAGGGTTGTATTGGCCTTGAATTTAGAAAATTTATTGGGATAGATTATTAAGATAATTAATTAATTATGTCATGAGGAAATATAAATTCTATCTAATTTCATATAAATGATAATTCATTCATTTTTTTCTAGGTGGAGCGTCATGAGAAAAAAAATAGTAAATGGTTGGTGAATCATTCCTCATGTGAAGTCACATCAGAAGAAAATTTACACACATAAATAGATTCATCAATAGAATAATTTACACATTTATATTGTTATTGTGGTGTATCCTCTAGTTGAGGGATCATGATAGTGGTATATAATCCACTAAAATGGGTATTATTAATGGTGGATCATCCACATAGGGACTAAAATAAGTGGTATATCATCCACCCAATGGTTATTAATAGTGGTTCCTTATATAATCTGTTTTTGGTAATGATTGTATATTATACTCAAATAGATTTATTAAAGATATACCTCATCAACCAGAGGATTAGGTTTCAGTGGTGTATCAGCCAAATATAATGTCTTGAATCAGTGGTTGAAACCCCACCATAGACCTAAGAAGGAGTAGAGGTTTTATATCATCCACATAGAGTTCTAAATGACTCATTCAATAAATATTTTCTTCTTTTCCCTTGGTATTTAATCAGTGATGGTTTGTTTAATTGGTGGGATAGTAAAGGTGATACATAATTCACTAGTGTACAATACATTGAGAAGTTATTCACATAGAAAATTATATGAGTATAGAA
The DNA here is from genome assembly GCA_963277665.1 of Viscum album. Lineage (NCBI taxonomy): Eukaryota > Viridiplantae > Streptophyta > Magnoliopsida > Santalales > Viscaceae > Viscum > Viscum album. The sequence continues at coordinate 1,180,591,171 of OY728139.1, forward strand.
ACAGCATTCTACCATTCATTGTATCCAAACCATGGTTAAATCATCCCATTATGACATTAGTCAGTGTAGGTATGGTCACACTTTTCATTGAGACAGCACCATACAGGGTAACATGTTTTATATTTACTTCATGCTATTTATTTATTTAGATTTTTCAATTATAAATAATATTTTTTTTATTATTGGTGGTGGTGGAATTAAATTTACAGAAACACATCTCAGGAACCTTAATAACCAATAAAAATCAGGTTTTGTGACCCAGATATGGAAAGGTGTGTACATACTTCAAAGGGATGATCTAGTGGAAGATGGTTAGAGATGTGTGATAAGCATGGGCTTTGATTCAAGATAGGTTTTGAGTATATTTCCCATACTATTTTTTACATTAAAACCCATTATATTTTATTATCCCATGGATGATTGTATTTATAGAATATTAAATTTAATTACATAAAAATAAATTATTTTTATAGAGTATATAGTTTATATTTACTATTTAAAAGAATTTTTATTTTATTTTTCTTATACTATTGTAATATTTTAATGATTTATTCATTATATATCTTTTCATATGTTTTATAGTAATATTAACCTATGGATAAAGTATTCCCAGAAATATATATTAACCTAATAGCCTCTGGAATATGGGAAAGTTCTCTTTATGTATATCACACTTGGTTTGGTCAAGGTAGAGGTGAACCAGATTAGGAAATCTATAATTTGGTATCAAATAATCGTTTACTGTTTTCTCACTATAATGTATATGGTAGATAAATATTAGACACCATTGATTCTAGATATAGATCTTATGACTAGGAGTAACTGCCTCATATAAGAGGCAAGACAAGGTTACCATGGAATATAGATTTTTTCCTATATTTTTTCTCTCATATTTGATTGATTTTTTTGAATATCACACATTAAGATATTGATTAATTATTTAATAGGTTTTACTCTTGGGTTATGTTTGAAAGATAAAGTATGTCCATGAATCATTACTAGATTATAGAACTCACATGAGATTAGAATGCTTTCATATTATTGATATTCTAGTTACCATATACGGGTGTGATATTTTATATATAAAAAACATATATGGAATTTATATATATAACTAAATGATATAATTTTACATCACCATAAAATTAGTAGGACTATTATGAAACAATGTGTAAGATTACATGTGACCCAATTGTTTCTATGCCAGGGAATAAATAAGAATATATATGTCAGAGCCTTGTATACAGAGTGTGAATATAATTTAATGTGGAATATGGATATTATTTTTTATCTAATGACTAATATAAGGCCTAAAATTGAAATTTTTTATGTGTGTTGTAGTTTGGATTATATAGAAATTCCACCATGATGACCTACCATTGAGCGGTAGTAGAGTATGAATGACCATAACCTACCAATAGTGAAGATATAAATATCTATTAGTCATGTTCCACCTATCAATTATCATATTTGAGATAATTTGATTCAAGTGTTATATTTCATGGGCCACGAAGAGCTGAGTTTCATCTAACCATGTCATACAAGACTCCTGAGTTCGAGTTTTACCGTACGCCTCTTTTAATGTGTAATAATTTATGGTATTCTTCTATATTCTAATTATATCGCATGAAACCCATTTTCAATCATCTTGTGATATCCACTTATAGATTAGTGATTAATTCATCCTATAAACATTGAGTAATAGTTATGTGATGGAAAAATGTTGTGGTGTAGGAAGAATAACATGTGGGGTTATCTGGGAGGGTCATTCAATCAAAAAATCATTAAATTCTTTCATGAGTCATTTCGAGATAATAATTAAGGGATTTCTTGAATTTACTCAATGATGGGATATTTAACCTACTGCAATAATTTCTTATAGATTTCACCTACTATGGTGGGAAATGAAACTATTAGAGTTTGAAATTTGGGGCATGTTAAGAGGTTTTTTACATAATCAAAAGACAATATCTATTGAGTATAATACTTAGTATAGTTTATAAAATATAATTTCACTATATAGTAGAACCATTCTATAGGTTGAGAATCAATGGATAAATTTTTTTTCTTGTGGTTAGGAGTTGATCCTATGGAAATAGAAAGTCGAGGTTTTAGGAGTATCAAAAGGGTAAAGATTAATAACCTAATCATGGAAGGGTTTTCTCCTATAATATGGGTATACTTGGTTTAATATTGTTAGTGTGGTTAGTGGTTCTGTTGAGTCAAAAGTTCCCTTTTGACTTCTATATCTTGTTTTGGAAATCACAAATGCCTTTTTAATCGAAATTTCTTTTATCAATCGTATGGTACTGACTCTTGTCAATCGTATCGTACTAACTCTGTCAATCGTATCGTACTGACTCTTGTCAATTGTATCATACTAACTCTGTCAATCGTATCATACTAACTCTTGTCAGTCGTATCGTACTGACTCTGTTAATCATATCATACTTACTCTACTACTCATACATTCATTACTTTCTTGTTTTGGTACTTAGTCAAAAACACTTGTTTCATCTTAATCGTACTCTTGTTCATCATCTTCATATGTATTTTTTTTAACCAATACAATGTAATTGAGTTAGTTACAAACTAATCAATATGATGTCATGCTTTCTGTTTCAATATGACCATTACAATGCCAGGTGTCCAAGTCCCTCCGAGTTTTTCAGAGAAATATGACTGTTAGAGGAAATGTGACTATTGGAACCTGAGGCCTATAAAGAGGAGGTCATTTGAATCCAACAAGTAGAAAATGATGATGATACAATTGTGATACTTTGCTTCTAACAAGATTCCAGAGAGAGAAGTTGTGACTTCTCTCATGCTATGTGCTTTGAGCATCCGATAATCGTATCGAGGGCTTTCACGTAATTGAAAGACAGAGGTGATGATTACCTTCAAAACTGAGGGATGCCGGGGATAGGTAGATAGACGATCCGATCATCATATCGAGGGCTGCCGGGGATAGGCGGATAGACGGTCCGAACATCGTATCGAGGGCTGCCGGGGATAGGCAGAAAGACATTCCGATCATCGTATCGAGGGCTTACCAAGGTTGTGGTAAGATAGACCTCTTATCCTAGGTGAAAGGATAACCCTTCTCTTTGGGTCAAAATAATTTTAATACTTTTATATTTCCACTACTGCTTGTATTACAAAGGAATTTGTATTGTTTCCTTTATTCATTACACTTTCAATTGTAATTGTTTTAATTACAATTATACTATTACATATTGTATCGTTTGGTTCTATACTCTTTAAGGTAGAATCATTCACTTGTATTACTCTGATTATTGTATTCATCTTGAATACAATTACTTTACTTTTCTAATAGTATTACATTACTTCGTACCATTATACTCAATACAATTGTGGGTGTTTGTATTTTTTTTAGTTTAAGATCTTTTAAACTAATCTCTTAAGTGTTTAAACACAGACTTTTAAACATACAATAAACCCCCCCCCCCTCCCCTCTTGTATTGTTCCATCTAATATACATATACATCTGCATATTTGATCCAACATGTTGTGTATTTGTTTTGAAAATGTTAAATAGCCATATGATTTCTCCTCCTCCATGGGAATGGGTAACATGTAGAGGAATTATGATATAAGACCATAGTTTACTAGTGGGTGTGGTTTTGGTGAAACATAGTGTTCATGAATATTTTGTGGAATAATAAAATTGTTAACTAGTAGGGGATCTGTGAAGAATTTTTTATAGAGGAGGTCATAGTGCCTAGAGGTAGGATCACCTGCACTAAAAGTGAGATATAACTTAACAAATCAAGCATGAGGGTCTTAATTTTGGATTTCAAGATATCATAATTCCTTCCACAAAGACCCTTCTATATATAGTGGTGATCCATCTACTGTTTGAGGAATGGTTCTGGTAGAAAAAATAATAGAATCTATTTTATTTGATACAAGTGTGTTTCAATCATTCGTGTATTTCTAGCTAGATAGTTGGCAGGGTATTATTGTAATTTATTTGTATTGGGTCAGGTCAATTAGTATAATATTAAGAGTTGTTAATAAGGTGTCTGTATATTTCCAATGTAATGTATACTATTTATTCGACGTTGGATTCTCTATGAATTCAATGAATTGGATATGAATAGTTTTGATATTATCATTTGGTTTAAATTTTTGACTCTTTATTTTTCACATATTAACTACAATCACTAACATGTAACCATTTTATGGACTCATATAGAACCTCTAGTTTTAGGTGCATGACAATTTAGTTATTTTTTTATGTATATAAAGTTATTGGGTTGATTTTCAGGAGGATGAAATGAGATTTGTAATGTTTTTTACTTTTTTGGATTTTCATGTTTTGAAGTTGTTTTGTTGAAACCATGAAACACACACAAATAACCATGAAAATAAAAATATAGGCACTGTATAGGTGCCCAATTTTTCACACAGTTTTTCCACACTAGGTGGCTACCCAGAATAACCATGAACCATTGGAGGGTGAGGTTTATCATGGTTGGCCCATAGTTTTTCTAACCATTCCAAACAACCTTGGGATGTTTTTTTGGATACAATAGCTCGTGCATGGTTATATATTGATTCCCCAAACCGTGTGCCTTAACCACACACTATGAAAAATTAGATAACAAAATGTTGGATCTTAATCGAATTACCTTCTTAATCCCTTTTCCCTTGAATAGGTCTTATCTTGATATCATCTCCCTCCCAACATTCACCAGACCATACCTTTCGATTATGGAGTGATATTGTGTCAAATCATAGTGCGTTGGAGGATCATATTAGTCAGTAAGTGCACATTATTCTTTATTTTCCTTAGTTTTCTCCTTACATATCTTATAATCATTGATATAAACTTCTGGGGATAATATTCATGTTGTGTTATGTAAAACATAATGAGATATGTTTGTTTTATTTGAAGGTACCATGATCTAAGGTTGTTTTGAGGTATTTCAAGAAAGGTTTTGGAATTTTTATTATTGTTATTTGGTTTTAAATTATTTTGAGGTATTTTTCTTCACACTTGACTCATATTATAATAACATGAATTATTTATTTCAAATAGTTTGAATTTCATGAAATGAATTGTGAACATGATGTCTGATATTTATCAAAATCCATTTTAGTGATGGTTTTGTGGAATTTTGGGAATTTTTTTATTTTGTAGAATGAACTTTTGGTACATTATTTTAAAATGATGATTTAAAAATTATAGTTTTCTATTGATGCAAATAAAAATGAATTTAGAAATTTTTTACATAAAAGAAATGTTTTATTGAAATTGACTTGAATGGATATTTTGGAATGGTATTTGGAATATAAGGATTGTGGGGTTTCATTGGCACTAGAGTGACCCAGTGGAAGGGGTGTGTGTCCCTAGGTCGTGTGGTAATGTTTTCATTATGATAACCTATTAGATCACTGAGATACTGATCCTGATTATGAAAAAACCACATGGTAATCCAGGTTTGGGTGTGTGGATAAGTGGAACAAAGTATTTTCTATGCCAAATGATTTTAAATTTTGTATTAAAGAAATGATTGATTTCTTTTTGGATTGAAAAAATATTTTGGACATGATACAAACAACTTCAAATCGTTTCCAACTATTTTATATAAATGTTGTAACATGGTCTATCCTAGTGGTTTGAGATGGAATGTCATTGGGGAATTCCTAAAAAGTATTATATTAATCCCCTGGTGTGGAACTTTGGTGTATTTTTAGATATTATATATTGAGAAACAGTTAAAGGGAAGGTATCCCAATTCTTTACTAATACATCATGATAAAATGGGAATGGATTTTCTAGTAGGATAATGGAGTGTGTTGGGGGTGTTTGATTTTATGTATTTATTTCCCTTGGGTTTATTGGTCACTGACATCGATGAGTTTTGTGGGTTTTGGTTTCCACTAGTACTCTAATATTATTGTTGGTTTAGCTAGTTTTGTTTCAATTATATTTAATACTCATGAAACATGTACAGTTTTTTATGTTTATGTTTATCTTTCATTGCATGTGTATATTTTAAAGAAATTTACCCCCGAACCAAATTGTTCATGATTCCCTAGGCATTTATTTATAGCCTTTGGTGTCATAGGAAAGTCACATATGGCTAGTAACACCCATCAAATACAAAGATAATGAGGAGGATAAGGATATTATAAATGGTAATTGTTTTATTGTCCCAAGAGTTAAGAATAATTCAGTATTAATCCATGATTTGAATGAGTAGAATATAGTATAATTGATTAAACATGAAATGTAGATCTCAAATAATCATTCCTTATTATGATATGTGTGTTCTGGTAACTTTGAAATTGGTTAGACTTTTGTGCCAAGAGAGTGAGAAAATATGTAATTTTCTTTTGGTTATATCAAATTTCACCATTTAGGCATCGTAGAAGAAAAATATAGGAGACATCTTAGAATTTAGTTTCACCAGAGACTCAAGTGAAACAAGAGGTTTTCCATTTTATTTTTTAGGCCTATCCGACTATAGAAATAGGTAACCGAAGTGTTGATCCAATGAAGGTGGATCATTTTATTGATATCCAAAAGCATTATCCACCCATATTTCCTAGTGATTCAGAATAAGAAAAAGTAAAAGTGTGGATGAATAAGATTAATTGAATCTTAATTTTATTTGGAATACTAGGGGAGCTAAAATGAAATTTTTAAATATATATACAAGAGGATATTTAATTCCAGTGGTTGGTTTGGTCGTTTCATGCTAAATAAGAAAAGGGAATTGGAGAGGATGATTTTTAATAACCTTTCAACAAATCATTATATCATCAGACATTAAAAATTTCTAGATAAATGGATTTATTTAGTCTAAAGTAATAGAATCCCTTAGTAAAAGAGTATGTGGATATATTTATAAATTTTTTCTTCTATCCATAAGAATTTTCTAAAAGTGCATCATTGAAGGTGCACAATTTTGATATAGGGTTCTGTATTGAAATTTTCTCAAATATATTTTTAATTTTTATAACATATTATATAGATATTATCAATAGAGAAATGGTGGAGGAAGTATTTATCTCGAGTAATGTATGTGGATGAATAATTTTGTTACCTATGGGAACTAGTGGGAACTCTAATGCTAGGAATATTCTTGAGAGTGTCACCTGTTTCTGAGGTGGAAGTAAGACTCAAAATTAGACCATGGGATTAGTGAATCTTCTTCTTAAATTTAATAGTATTCTTGGATGTTTTTTGTGTGTCACTTTTGAGAATATGTAGCTAGATTTTACAAAATAACATAGAGAATTTCATAATTTCAGTCAGATGGTTCTTCTTTATCATTATTGTTTTACGAGTGCATATTCAGGTGTAGCTAAACATCTCATGATTCTCAAGAATCATAAGATTTTTTGGGATGAGTGAAACAAAATAGTTCTCTTTAATAGAACAGAAAAATACATGGTGATTTTAGGAATACCATGACTCGTCAACCAATGAAAACTTAATAGGGTAATATAGAGAAAAGTGGACTGAGTAATAAATTGTATGAAGATAAGACAATGATCATGGGTGATCAATCGAGACCTCCTATGGTGAGTGGTATGATTAATTTTAATTCTAACCTTATACAAGATTTCTTTTATATTCATGTGTCCCATTAATTTAGTTCCATTAATGTTGTTGATATTCTAGTTTTTCATGTTGAAATTATGCCTTGTTTTTTGAAACATCAAACTCCTTTTGGATAATGAATTTTTATTGGATTTATGTGCAATGAATGTTCTATAATGATAAATGGTGATGAGTTGATTTGGGATTTCTCTATGATTGAGATGTTTTTTCATGATTAATCCTATGTATGAATTGGTTTAATCTGTTCAAATCTCATATTGAATGGTATACCAAAAGGGTATGTTTTAAAACAAATAATGGCATGGAGAATCTCTTTCGAGGAAATCTGAATGTGATATCAGGTGGTGACTGAATTTTTTTCTCCAATTTTTGGAACAATCCTATACTAATTAGTATATTTGACCTTGAAATTGGTGGATGAGATCAGAAATATAGGTTTTCTATAAATTGTTGATTATTTTCCTGATTGTTTTTCAATATTTTCTCTAGGATTCCCCCCATAAGAGAAGTTTAGTTTATGGTTGATCTCTTACTAGGTACCAGTCTTGTGTCACTTATTTATTATCAGATAGAACAAAAATAATTATGGGAATTAATATTTTAGTAGTAGGTTAGGGAAAGTAAACAGTTTATTTGGCATAGTACATCTCTATGGGAAGCACTATATTTGATTATAAAAAATGTGTATAGAATCATTCAGATATTTGTAGATTATCGTAATCCTAAACACATTATAAAAATGAGTCTATATCCTCTTCCATTCATTGATGACATGTTTTATTAATTTAGTGGCGCCCAATGCATCTATAAAATTGAATTTCATTCCTTATATCACCTATTGTGGGTTGAAATGATGATATTATAAATACATCTTACAGGAGTAGATGTGACCATTATGAGTATGTGGTTATTCCTTTTAGACTTACAAATTCCCAAAAAAAATTATGAAACTAATAAATTTTTTATTTAAAATTTGTCTAGATTATTTTTAGTTGGTGTTATTGGATGATATATTTCTGTATTCTATGACAAAGATTGATCATGAAAAACACATGGAGATAGTGTTGTATATCTTATTGGATCATCATCTATATTATAAATATTCAATGTGTCACTTTTTGATTCAATAGGTACATTTCATTGGCTATTTTATCCTTTAAAAATATATTTATATAGTTCTAGAAAATATAAATGATTTGATATCTTTTAAACCACAATATAATGTCTTTGAGATACATATTTTCCTTTGTTTTTATTTTTATTGTCAATGTTTTATTTATTAATTTTTAAGAATAGTTACACTAATGAATACATTCACAAGAAAAACCGTTCCATTGTAATTAAAGGATTGATTTGAGAAATATTTTCAATATCTCAAAGTTAGGTTACTATAAGAACCAATCATGATATTTGTAAAAACAAGGAAAGGCCATGTGGTGTATTATGATGCTTTGAGATCTAGGTTGGGGTGTGTTCTCTTGCAGGGAGATGGTTTTGATTCGTATGAATCACGGTAGTTATAGTTTCATATTAATAACTACACAACACATGATTTGGAATTATATTTTGTGGTCCATAATTTCAATACTCAATATCATTACCTCTTTTTGAGAAATTTATTGTATTTTCAGATCATAAGATATTAAGCACATCTCTCAAAAATATTTGAATCTTAGACAAATAATATAGATATAATACCTTAAAATATTAAAATTCATCTTGATTTATATTTTGCATAAAGGAAATTAAGTGTTGTAGGAATTAACTATAATGTTATATAGTTTGTTTTAAAGAAAATATTCTTTAGATCAATGGTAGATGATTTCATTGATAGGTGAAATGTACTTTGATTGTGAATATTGAGCGAGTGATTCTATTTTCTTTTTGGTTTATTTTGTTCTCGATTTCATTTAGAATGTTAATGGGGGAAAAATATGAATATGAATGTGTTTCTATTAGAAAAAATAAATGGTTGAGTTACTATTGGTGGATGGAATCTAGATGTGATATCATTTTTTTGGTTTTAAGATCATATTTTTGTACCTTTGGATTTTTAGGAACAACTCCTTCTTTCATACCACCATTCAAGATGGGTTGTTCATCCTATATTGAAAAGATGTATCATGAACTAAAATCACAATTTTAGTGTGGTATAATCAAATAAAATGTGTCTATTTTTTTTTTGACATGCATCACTTATCAATAAGTTAAGGTAGAGAACTAACAACCAGTTGGTATGTTGTAGTCTTCACCGACTCCCATGTGGAAATGGGAGTAGATAGATATGAATTTTGTAATAGTATACTACGTATGGTTCAGAAACATGATTGCCTATAGGTGATATATATTGGCTCATAATGTAATCTCATTTTAACTTTATTAATAAATCTCATATTGTGGTATAATTGTCAAAAATCAATATCCATTATGTGGTAAAAAGGCATGTTGTACTAGTTTTCTTAGTATTTGACCAAGATCCAAGGTTTAGATATCGTTTTTGGAAATCTTTAAATAAAAACCTTGTTACATAGTTGATTATGAGCATGGTGTATCATCTTAAAATTGATGGAAAATAAAAAAGGATGGTACATACATTAAAATACATGAATGTGGATGTTGTAATGAATTTTGGGGGATCATGGGAGGAGTAAATGACGTTAGTGGAGTTCTCATATAACAACATTTATCATGAATTAATATAAACTGAACCTTTTAAGTAATTTTATGTTTATACTTTTTGTTCTCTACTTTTTGGGTGGAAATAGATTATCCTGCACTTTTTGTCTAGAACCATGTGAGAGAGACAATAGAGAAGATTCGGTTTCATAGAAAAGGTATAGAGATGTCTCAGATTCATCATAAATTCTATGAATATCATCTTTAATGGTCCTTTTTGTTCAAGTTTAGGGATCATGTGTTCTTATAAATCTCTCCAAGGATTTAGAATTATCATTTTATAAATATGTGCATGTTATCTCCTTGACACATATTCCCTTCTCAGATACTTGAACATATTGTTGAGGTGGAATATAGATTTTATTTTCCACCAAAGATTAGTTTAGTGCATAATGTGTTTCATGTATCGTAATTGAAGAAATATCAACTATATGGAAACATGTGATTTTATTGAATCGTATTTTCTTAGAGCTTAATTCTACATTGGTTCTTGATCCAATAAGGATTTTAGATCAAAAAGTGGATGTCTTACATGGGAAAGGAAATGGTTTAGTGTGTTTTTTATGCCTATATTGTTTGATTTATGAGGAAATATAGTAGCATGATAATGAAATATGGGAGAAATTTACTAAACTCTTTTATTCCAATGGTGGTATTCGAAAATCCATGGACGGAAAGACCAATGGTCGAGGTAATTTTGTACCTCGGTTTTAGGTACTTTACCCTTTATTTATATTTTTTAAGTATATAATTTTATTAGGTTCTATTTATGGTTGTTTGGAGGAGTCATGGAATGTTTTTCGGATTCTATAGAGTTTCACATTTTGAGATATATTAGTATAAAATATGAAACAGTTTCAACTAGGTAGTCACACAATAAGAAACAAAGTTGGTCCAAACTATGAGGCTACTGAGGATAAGTCATGCTAAGACGAATAATGGGGTTTAGAGTAGTTTCCACGTGGTTTAAATAACTGTGGAATCCAACCCTCTAAGGTGTTCTTGGAGGAAGTGTTTCACTGTCACATCCATAACTTCTTTTAAATGTATTTTTCATTTAATTTTTATTCTTTCTTTGTTTTGGGGGTTTTCCATTCATTTTGGTGGGAATTGAGGGTTTTCAAAATTTGGGCCAAACCGTGAGCCTAATTCCAGATTTAAAAATAATTTTTTTTTCTTTTATAACTCCTTCATTTGTGAATGTTTTTTATCCATTACACTTCCCTCATTTCCTCTTATGACCTATCCAATTTACCATGTCCATTTGGACCCTTTTTGAACCCATTATCACTTTGGGTTTGAGTGAATTAATTTAGAATTAGGCTAACCCGTGAGCCATTTCTAGTTTTGAATTGTTTTTTAAAATAATTAATAACATACTCATTTCATACTGTTTCCCATGATTCTACCTCCCACATGAAGCCAAAATCCTGAGCCTCAACCCCATTATTTATTTTTCCACCTTGGACCTCATTTACCTCACTGATTAGGGAAAACCTTATTAGGGTTCCTCAAATCGTCTAGATTTGAGAAGGTAAGTTGATTCTTTCCGAAATTTTTTAATTTTCACTCTTTTTCTCCCATTTAATTCCCAACATGACCTTCTCATCCCCATTAACGCCTCCATGCCAGTTTTGGTTTCTTGGAGATTCAAATTGTGGTGTATTTAGTTCATTTAATTCAAGATGTTTCAAGTAATTGTTTCTTTCCTTGATTTCTTCCCCTTCCTTAGGGTTTCATTCACCCTTTCTTTAAGTTCCTCATGTCCAGATGTTGAGGTTCAAAACTAGGGATTGATTTGGTGTCTTTTTGGTCAAATATTATGGTCTAATGCTGGATTTATCTTCCTTGAAGTGCGGCAGTGGTGTGGTCGATGTTTCGTACCATGTTTTGAGGGTTTTGACATAAAAGGTAGGTAATTCCATGTGTAGTTATTTCTAGATGAGTTAGGATTCTTGAATTACATATTACGAATGTCCCTAAAATTCTTTTTGTGGTGACGAAACTGTTTATGTTGTATTTTTTAAATCATTTATTTTTATAGTTTCATTTTAGCTTAATATTTGGTGTTTTTCATGTGAAACCCTTTGGGTATTGTATTTGTGTGTTTTATAACATATTAAATTGGTTTAATAAATCATTTTTGGTATTAAAATTCTAATTTTATAGGTTATTGGTGTGCCATTAGGTATTAATGAGGGTTTTTTAATGGGTTTTAGGGGTAAAACATTATTTTACTTCTTGAAATTGATTTTGAAAACATGTTCTTTTCATCTGGATCTTTTGTGGTATTGTTTGAGGTGTTTGTGTAACACTTGGGGGTAGTTTAATAAATGTTTTTGGGGCTTCCAATTCTATTTTTAATTTGTATTGGTGTGATTGGGTCCCAAAAATACGGTTTTGAAATGGGTTTTATGTGAAAAGCTTTGGTACACTCTTTAGAATTGTTTTATGAAAGTTATGATTGGTTTAAGGATTTATGTAAGAGGTGAAACCATATTAGAAAACTATTTTGGATTGTTTATACTTTAAAATGGAACATTTTAAATGTGAATAGATCTGTCATGTGATGTGTATCCTCTTGGAAATGTTTTCTAAAAATGATTAATTCATTTACTGAAATGTGAAAGAGGTGTGAACGTAATGCGGGCTGTTTGTGTGAGTGTGATGTGAAAAATGGATTTTGTTTATAAAAAGGGTTTTATAAAACAAGTGAGTGTGCTATTATGTGATGTTTATCATATTTGGAGGGAATTTATAAAATTGATAAAGGATGTTTTGGATTGTGAAAGTTATGCAAAAAGTGTTGTGGTCTATTTTGGTGTGAATTTGATTTCAAAATTCATTTGAATGAAAAGTGTAATTTTCGACTTGTGTAATATACATGGGGTTGTTTTGTTAATTTTTGAGGTGGAAGTGATATTTTCATGTGAAAACTATATTTCATGGCTTGTTAAACCTGTTTGAGGACAGATGGAAAACCCAGGTATCTAGGTGGGTGGACGTGTACTAGTATGCTAGTGAATCCGTGGGGTGTGGCCTCGGTTTCACTTAGTAATATTGGCACTTAAAACTCTTATTAAACTATGATGATGATGATTGGGGACCACTAGGTTATGGGTATGTTCCCTACTAGTGGCTCATTTAGGAGAACTGATATTTTTTGTGGTTACTCTCACTGAGATATGAGGTACCTGGGACCTAAAACTAGCTATTTACTAGCGGATATTTCCTATTGCTTGTGCTCATTATATCCTTTATACTCACCATTTACATACAGTTTATTTGGCTGGAAAAGTTCAGTAGATTTTGAATTTATTTTAAAAGTGTTGATTCTTTAAATTATCCCACTTGAAAACTATTTTTTTAAGTTGCATTTATTATAAACTGTAACTAGAAATTACATGATTTTGAAAACTTTCATGCTTTTCTTCTTTGAATGTTTATCAAATGGAATCTATTAGTGGTGGTATCCTATTAGGCATTGGATCACACCCTACTTATACCCTTGGGTGTAAGTAGACTTGGTTATTTGTTTTCACAGGTTTCGGTACAACTTTTCTTCCAATAGTTCAGGTTTTCACAGTTCATTCATGATGTGGTGTTGTGGAGATGGCTTGAGGGTGATACCGCTTGCCATGTTGAGGTTATTGGGATGTTCATTTTTGGGTTTGTACCTTTGTTTTAGTTCTTTTGAGTTGTTTTATACTATGTAATTCAGTTCTGAATTTTTGTAAAACATTGTTTGGTTTGAAAACCCCAGATTCGTTTTATTGGATTCATTTGTTGTTTTATGTTTATAAACATGGTTAAAACATTTCATATTCTTATTTTATGATACCTAGGAACTTGTGCTAGCCCGTGGGGATTGGGAATGACCTTCAGGCCTTGTCACGGGCTGGTTTTGGTGCTAGTTTCGGTGGCGATCAGATTCAGTTCGTGACAAACTGGTATCAAAGGAGGTTCGCTCTCTTTGGGTCATGTTATTTGGGGAACAGTAGAGATAGTCTAGAGTTAGGATTGTTGGGACTTGGAATTTCAGTTATGAGCAGTGTGGATGATCCCCACACCTCGTGACAGAATTCAAGTCTCAATGGGAAGTCAGGACCTTTCAGAGTCCATTGGTTTTCTTGGTATAATGATGATTAGGGGAAATTAAAATATAGTTGGGTTAATTGTCTCTGTGAGATCGTAGGGCCTGGTAAGCCATGTAGATTTGGGGATACTACCTATAACACTCTCTATGACAGTGAAGTTATTAGAGTATGGCTTCCAACCATATGTCCATGTCACCCACTGAAACTAGTTTCCTCTCGCACTGTCTTGTGTTCTTTAGTTTTGAAATCTTGGAACATTGGTTTTAAAGTGACTTGGTTTTAAGAAGTGAAAAGTTTTTGAGAAATGATTTTCAAATAAAGAGGGAATGGATTGATTTATGAAATGGTGGAATTGGATTTTCAGAATTATTTTGAAATGAAAAATGGTGTGCTTATACCTCTTTTGAAATCAAGAACTATATTGAAGTGGGTTTTGAATAAGTGTTTCCAATAGAGTTTTCTAAATATTCAAAGGGAGTTATAATGGGATGAGATGTTTTAAAATTTAAGTGAATAACATGAAATTGAGTTCTTTTATAAATGTTTGGCTCTTTGTGAAACGTTTTGTAAAATGTGAATTTGTATTATGATATTTTGGTTAGCGGTTTTGAGAAAAATGATGTGTTGGTTAACCGTTTTGGTTTTGAAAAGCGGAATGAATTTTTTTTATTTTAACCTTTAGTATTTTCATGAGGTACCACATGCATGGGGTTATATGGGATGATGGATGGTTTATGGAATTACTAGATGAGTTCCAGGACGGATATGAGGAGGGTGCTCGGTGTGGCACAGAAACATGCATGTGTGAGGCCCATGGGGTGCCATTGGTTGATACGCTAATCGTTGAATCGTTTGTTTTCAAAGATATGATTTTAAAGACAAACATTATGTCTTGTAGAATTTTTTGTTATGGATTATATTATGTGTTTTGGAAACTTTTGATGTTTTGGGATGTTTTGAGTCTATGAACCCCTCTTGTTTGAACCGTGATTTGGGTCTGTGTTTTGAAGGAAAGTTTGGTAGAAGGACCGGTTAGTAGTATCTTATGAGATATGTTTCGGGACACCGTTATGGTGGTTCCCTTCATGTGTTTGGATATGGTTTGTGGCATGTTTTTACAAATGGACCAGATTGGTTGGGTCCTGGGGTTCTCTCATTGGATATGGTATTCCCCCAATAAGGGTTAATGCACAACTGATGTGCAACCCATATTATTTTGCAATTGGAAAATCCACCAGTTGATCAATATAAGGAATATTTTATAGATATTTTTTGATGGAGTCTACACCCATTCATTTCGTTGATTTTTGTATCCTCTTGTAGTGTGATAGTGCTTGTGGAAGTTTGAAAGAGACCTTAGTTTCTTAAGTTTCCTGATTCATCGAAGGTGGAAGTGTTCTGGGGTTGTTAGTGTGGATGAGTGTCTCAATGGTGTCTAAGATGGCCTCTGGGTTCTTCATAGTTTCTTTGAATCTAGACTTCTTGTTAAACCACCAATTTTAGGATTTTGGTAATGAGAGGCTATTGTTTCCACTTTTTGGACTTTTGTGTTGTTTAGGGATTTGGCATAAGGTCACATTCCATGTATTGTTTTAGTCAATTGAAAAGGTCATGTTTGGTGCCGCATTGTGATGTTGTATACTAATTTGACTTTAAATTTTATGGTCGTGCAATCTTGTGAGGTTCTCTATTATGTTGGGAGTAAGTCTCCCTTGGGAAAAACATCAAATCCTCTATCTTAGAGGAAGGTGTGTATACGTTTCCTACCATTCTGTTGTTTCTCACCAAAAGAAACAAGGTGTGATGTGTTTGTATCATCTGATCTCTTATTTTAGTGAAATATCAGGTGTAGGTAAAGTGATTTATGGAATGTGTTGTGTCTTGTTGAACCCATTAGGGTATGCGGTGTATTTGTTTGTGGCACCGAAATAAGAAGTTTCTCATAGGGGTTTCCACAGCCTAACTGCGAGGCTGGAGATGCTTCAATATTTTGAGCTCTAGCCATAGGTCCTAGAGAGAAGCTGGCACGTAGTTTAGGGAAACCCCAATGTCATTCAAACCCTCATACAAAGTCCTATCCTCAGTATGAAAGATAAGAAGATTTTAAACCTATTTTTTCATCATATTTTTTATGTTGTTCTCATTCAGTGGAAATAGGTGGAGGGCCTTGTACCCATGCCATCACCCAATATCTCCCCCCTTTGGTTTCCATTGAGTCTTGGGAGAATGGATTGAAATTTGGCTAGAAAGGATGAGCATGTGCTTTGTGTATGATTAGTAGTGACCATGTGCCAGTAAGCCAAGCAGAAAGAATGATCTTCATAGTTAGTGCACGATTTCCCAAACCATGTGGACTAATTGTGAAGCCTTCCTAAATCATTAAATTTTTGGGGTTTTTCATGTCGGTCCACGCTGGTTGGTTAAGATGGTTGGTTCTTGTGGTGGGGAGACCCACCATTGGTATCATGCATATTATTTTGGAAATTTCTAATGGATATATACCCCTTATTCTTGGGAGTCTATTCGGGCCTCCCCCGGTTATTGTCCTAATTCTGTATCGGGAAAAAAATTTAAGTGTCTCTTATGGTGGGGAGCCCATTTGTGCCTCTTCATAAAAGTAACCCATATTTATCTCCTTGGTATTGTCTTGGAAGTAGGTATTATTATTTGGAGATATCTAACCACCTACATATTCCTTGGGTAAACATTGAGATTGGAGTGTGCCCAATGGTTTATTTATAGTAGGGTAAGTGTAACCATTTTTGATCTTGTTGTTTGTTTATGTAAATTGATTGAGTTTTTTTCAAATTGTGTTTGAGGAGTTTTCATTTGGGATAAATCCTGAATTTAATTTATTGTTTTAGGAAAGTGGTGTATGTTTTTTTGTGAGAGTAATCCTTTCTCAAATGATCACTGGAGGTGTTTTGGCCTTTGTGGGAGAATAATTGCAAGGAATTACTTCTTAGTTTATCGGTTGGGTTTGGTTTTTGTATTTGGCCTTGCTGTGGATTTCTGGGGGTGGAAAGTTTTATGGTGGAGAGAATTGTCAAATCCATGACTTATTTTAAATGTATTTTTCATTTAATTTCCGTTCTTTCGTTGTTTTGGGGGTTTTCCATTCATTTTGGTGGAAATGGAGGGTTTTCAAAATTTGGGCCAAAATGTGAGCCCAATTAAAAATTTAAAAATGATTTTTATTTCTTTTATAACTCCTTCATTTGTTAAAAATTTTCACCCATCACACTCCCCACATTTCCTCTTATGACCTATCCAATTCACCATGTCCATTTGGACCCTTTTTGAACCCATTAAAATTTTTCATTTGAGTGAATTAATTTGGAATTCGGCCAACCCGTGATCCATATCTAGTTTTGAATTTTTTGTTTAAATATTTAATAACTAAATCATTATTTAGTTTTTTCCGATGATTCCATCACCCACCTGAATCAATAATCTCGAGCCTCACCCCCATTATTAATTTTTTCACTTTGTAGCTCATTTGCCTCACTGAGTAGGGAAAAACTTCTTAGGGTTCCTCAAATCATCCACATTTGAGAAGGTAAGTTGATTCTTTCATAAATATTTATATTTTCACTCTTTTTCCCCCATTTCAGTCCCCACTTTACCTTGGCATACCCATTATAGCCTCCATATCAGGTTTGGTTTCTTGGAGATTCAAATTTTGGGGTATTTGGTTTGTTTGATTCAAGATGTTTCATGTAAGTGTTTCTTTCCTTTATTTCTTCCCCTTCCTTAGGGTTTTTTTCACCCTTTCTTGAAGGTTCTCATTTCAAAAAGTTGATGTCCAAACTAGGGTTTGATTTAGTGTCTTTTTGGTCAAATATTGTGGTTTAGGGTTGGATTTATCTTCCTTGAGGTGCGGCGATGGTGCGATTGATGTTTTGCACCATTTTTTTAGGGTTTCGACATAAATGGTAGATGATTCCATGTGTAATCATTTCTAGATGAGTTATTTTTCTTTAATTACTTATTATTAATGTTCCTAATATGCTGTGTGTGGTGTGGAAACTGTTTATGTTGGATTTGTTAAAGAATTTATTTTTATAGTTTAATTTTAGCTTAAAATTCGATGTTTTTCAAGTGCAACCCTTTGGGAATTGTTTGGGTGTGTTTTATAACATATAAAATTGGTTTAATAAATCTTATTTGGGATGAAAAATCTGATTTGGTAGGGTATTGGTGTTCTATTTGGTCTTAAATAGGTTTTTAATGGGTTTAAGGTGTAAAACCTTATTGTACTTCTTGAATGTGATTTTGAAAACATTTGCTTTTCATGTGGATATTTTGTGGTATTATTTGAGGAGTTTGTATAACACTTGTAGGTAGTTTAATAAATGTTTTGGGGCTGAAAATTATGTTTTTTATTTGTATTGGTGTGATTTTCTCCCTGAAATATGGTTTTGAAATGGGTTTTATGTGAAAAGCTTTGGTACACTATTTAAAATTGTTTTATGAAAGAGGAATGGTTTAATTATTTATGTAAGAGGTGAAACCACGTTAGAAAACTGTTTTGGATTGTTTATACTTTCAAATGTACCATTTTGAATGTGAATATGTCTATCTTGTGATTTGTATCCTCTAGGAATTTTTTTATAAAAATGTTTAACGGATTTACTGAAATGTGAAAGAGGTGTGAACGTGATATGGGATTTTTGTGTGAGTGCGATGTGAAAAATTGATTTTGTTTATAAAAAGGGTTTTATGAAACATGTGATTGGGTTGTTATTTGATGTTTATCATATTTGGAGGGAATTTATAAAATTGTTAAAGGGTTTTTTGGATTGTGAATGTTATGAAAAACGTATTGTGGGCTATTTTGGTGTGAGTTTGATTTCAAAATGCATTTGAATGAAAAGTGGAATTTGTGACTTATGTGATGTACATGGGGATATTTAGTTAATTTTTATGTGGAAGTGATATTTTCATGTGAAAATTGTATTTCTTATCTTGTTAAACTTGTTTGAGCACAAAGGGAAACCCCGGGTATTTAGGTGGGTGTACGTGTACTAGTATGCTAGTGAATTTGTGGGGTGTGTCCGCAGTTTCACTTAGCAAGATTGATGCATACAACTCTAAATAAATGATGATGATGATGATTGGGGACCAATAGGTAATGGATATGTTCCCTACTAGTGGCTCAAGAATGAGAATAGATATTTTTGTGGTTTCTCTCACCGAGATATGAGGTACCTGGGACCTACAACTAGCTAGTGCCTAGGGGTTATTTTCTATTGCATGTGCTCAATAGATCCTTTATAATTATCGTCGGCATATGGTATATTTTGATAGAAAATTTCAATAGATTTTGAATTTATTTTAAAAGTGTTTATTCTTTAAATTATCCCACTTGAAAACTAGTTTTTAAGTTGCATCTTTTAGAAATTGTAACTAGAAATTACATGTTTTTGAAAACTTGCCTGCTTTTTTTCATTGAATGTTTATCACAAGGAATCTATTAGTGGTGGTATCCTACTTGGAATTAGCTCACACCATACTTACACCCTTGGGTGTAAGTAGACTTGGTTATTTTTTTGTCATGGTTTGGGTACAACTTTTGTGCCAACAGTTCAAGTTTTCACTGGTCATTCATGGTACGGTGTTGTGGAGATGGCTTGAGGGTGATGTCTCTTTCCATTTTGAGGTTCTTGGGATGTTCATTTTTCTGTTTGTACCTTTTTTATAGTCCTTTTGGGTTTTTTTAGACTATGTAATTCACTTATAAATTTTTGTAAAACATTGTTTGGTTTTAAAAATCCACATTTGTTTTATTGGATTCATTTGTTGTTTTATGTTTATAAACTTGGGTAAATCATTCCCAATTATTATTTTATGATACCTAGGCACTTGTGCCAGCCCATGGGGATCAGGAATGCCCTTCTGGCCTTGTCACGGGATGGGTTTGGTGCTACTTTTGGTGGCAATCAGATTCGGTTTGTGACATTCACGCATTGTTAGAATATTGTTTTCCTCATCATTTACCCTAGTCATTCATCATGGAAAAATATATCAAAAAATTATGGAACACATTCAAACTATCCCTTTCGTCCATCATTTTCCCCAATATGGAAATATATATAATTATTATACCTCCCAGGGCTTTTGATACCATTCATTTTGATCTGTGAGACCTCAGTAGGTGAATAATAATGCATTGGGGCCTAGATTCATCAATAAGTGATCGTTATTTGTTGTCCCCCTCTATTTTCCTCTTATTCCCACTCATGGAATAATTTATTTAATCAATTGGGGATAAATTCATTTTGGGAGGCATCAATCATGACTAGATATGATTTTTTTAAGAAAACATGACTTATAGTTTTTTAATAGTTTTAGGATGGGTTTTTAATGTTGTAGTGTTGTTTTTTGGTTTTTCTTATAGTTTTGAGGAAATTGGATTCACTGTCGACTCCTCTAATTATAGACTAAATGATTGATTTCAAATTTATTTAACTGTTTGAATTTAACTATGAAATTTATGTGTGATTATGATGGAAAACCTATTTAATAATGGTTTTGTGGAATTTTTTAAATTGGATAGTTTTTTGAAATGTTATTTTAAATACTGACTTTAAAATTTTGATTCTAAAATTATAGATTTATTTTTATGCATGGAAAAATGTTTTTAGAAACGTTTTCCATAAAAAAAATATTTTACCCAAATGGATTGGCATGGCTGATTTAGCATGGTATTTTTTAGACATTCTTTTTGGGGTTCATTATCATTTCTAAGTCCATGTTAAAGGGTAGTGTTCCATTAAGAAACTTGTTAATGGTTACCTTGTGATGACTTGATAGTTTTAAAAGAGACCTCTCATGGGCATAAAAGTATCACCTGGGAATTCATGTGTGGATTTGTGGATATGTAGAACCATTTTTTGGTTGTTCTGATGGATTTTATAAATGTTTTTTTATACATTTTTGGTTTCTTCTTGGTTTGAAAAAATTGTTCTTTTTTTATATAACCATATTAAAATTATTTTCAAAAACTTTATATAAATGCTATACCATGTTATATCTTAGTGGAATGATTTATAAATTCATTAGGGAAATATTATTGAGTTTTATACTCAACCCATGCTTTGGAACATTGGTCTATGTGTAGATATAATATATTGATACATAGGTAAAGGCATGATATCCCAGTTCTTTAGTGATGCATTGTAATACTTTGGGAATGTATTGTTAATTTTGAGATTGATCGGAGTTTCTTTTTGGATGTATTTATTTCTCTTAGGTTTTGTGTTATTTTATATTAATATGTTATGTTTGTTTCATCTCTGACTTGTACTCTCATACTGTTGTTAGTTTAGATGGTTTTCTTTTAGATGTATTTTTTAATAAAGCAACACATGGAGGTTTTTAATGGTTATCTTGGTTTGGATATTTATCTATAAATGTAATTTTTTCTATAATTCTATATAAATCACATGAAATTTATTTCCATTAATTGGTGTCTTACTGGTGTAACCTAATGCCAATATAATCTGTCACTTCTCAGGACAATGAAGAGGGGTGTGATGTTACAAATTTTCTTTAAGAATTATATGTGATAGTGACTTTATACTATAATTCACTAAATTCCCCAAATAAAATTTAGGTTTATTGAAACAAATATATATTATTGAGTGGAAATATCTTAATAGTATCTATTTTTTTCAAATTGATAAATTTTTAAAATAAAACATTTTTACTTTTCTTCATAAATCTTCACAAATTTTAACTTGACTTATCCATTAACTTTATCCTTCCTTAAACCCTATAAAAAATATTTTAAAATGAATGATGAGAACAAAATAATCATTAAGTGACATAAAATAAAATAAATAATCCTATTTTTTCTTAATTAATTATAAAATAATTCCTTGATCAAAATATTCTTTGAGATCAAAATAAAAATTTTATAATCCACAAAATCACCTTCTTTACCAAAATATTTTCATAAAACATTTCATAATAATTGTTAAAGGAAAAAATAAAACATGTATAGTTTTCTATTGAAATCATGTAAATCACAAGAAATAATTATAAAAAATGTATAATTTTCACCATTAATAATTAGCATATACTTTTCATTTAAAATAATCTTTTTTCATAAATTATTAAAATCATAATATTTCCATAAATCGCCCATAACAGGAATAGATAAACATAAAAAATATGGAGGCATCATAGAGTAATATTCACAGTAACATGTGGAGTAACCCACATGGTTCCCATAGAATAACCCTTGTGGTTATACATGAAATAACCCCCGTGGTTATACTTATAGTAACCATAAAATTTAATCTTTGAATAACCAATGTATTATATTTACATAATATCTTAGTAGAAACCTAATTGGTTAACTTCTTCCCTTTACCCAATGCATTAGAGAGTTATAATGTGCTCACTCAACCTCTATTTGTAATAAAACCAATCATAATAATAATAATTCCATATATAATGAACATTATCATTACATATAAAATCCTGCTTGTTTCAAAATTACACTCATAAAATCTTCATTTATACTATAAAAAAATTATAGATATTGATATATCCATTCTATTTAAAACCCCATTTTCAATACCAAAGCTCCCAAAAAGATATGGGGATTTTATTTTAAGAAAACATGAATTATAATAAAGGAATTTAAATTTCAAATAACAGTTATTGTGGTGGAAAATTTTATTGTCTCTATATATGTTCCAATAGAATATTATTTTTATCCTTTTTGTCCAAATATTCTGTAAAAACACATAAAAATATTCCGTATAAAAATAAAAATAAAAAAAAATAAAAATTCTATTATAATTAATTAATTTTAATATAACAAATATAATTTTATTTTTAATAATATTTAAATTGAAGAATAATATTTATAAAATAAAAAATGTCAAAAAAATTAAAATGACGTTTTAGTTAAAAAGTCATTGATAACTTTGGAAGAATTTTCATCATAAACCAATAGAAGAATACCATTTAACAAAATATTAAATAAAATTAGAATAATGAAATAAATCATATAACATGTAATAGGGTATGTATATACACATACAAAAATAATATTGGTGTGTAACATCAAAATATGCCTCAATGAAATAAATTTGATATGAAGTCCCTTAGTTTGAATGAAAATCATATTTTACATTGTTTACCTCCCTAAATAATAAAATTATATTAATTATTTTATTTATTAAGAAACATTTTCAATTTTTTTTATTTTATTTCACTTAATATAATGGTATACAGAATTACCTAATCAATTAAGTTCCCATTAGTCACTTTGGTGATGTTCGGTTCATAATTCAAAAATGAATTCAATAGTTTAAAGATTTTCAAAGAGTTAATTATCCCTTCATATATAGAATAATATTCATGATATAATTATAATTTTTATATATCAATTATAATTTTTATATATCAATTATAATTTTACAAAAATTATGAAATATGGTTATTAAAAATGATCTATGTTATGATCATGGAGACAGTAGGTTATAGGCATGCACGAGTAACAGTTCCATTTTACCATTATCATTATCTAAAGAAGGTTATGTGTTATCTTACCATTATTTAATGAAAATAATATAATATATACCATATTGTTTCTTTAAATATTATTATCTATATCATCCATGTGTTTTGGTGAAAAAAAAGTCAAATTGTATCATTGAGGTGGTAGTCAACACAAGGCACAAACAACATCATCATTTTTAGTGAGTGAAAAAGTTAAGAAAAAATGATATATTATATTTTAAAAATTATTAATATTTCATTTATATCTTAATTTTTCATATAAATCACATATATTCATTAATATTATCCTTATTACATTCACTATATAAAGATAGTGAAAAATGAATCTCATCGTTTTGCGAGGCGGTTATCCATCACACACACGAGTGACATTATCATATCCTCTATGAAATAAAAACTAAAAAAATTACATGTCATATAATTATTCTGTTGGTATATATTTTTTATTAATATCATATATATAATTTAAATTCATAATTATAGAAACAAATTTGAGGTGATAATGGGTAATGAATTGCATTAGTTCACAATTCGATTGTCTGCCATAAAAACTAATGATAGTTTTGTTTCACAGTTGAAGGAAGTGTAGATGGATTTCAGTTATATAATTAATATAATAACATATAATTATATTATTGTTACTAGTGTTATTATATCATAAAATTCGATGATAATTTAAATGTGGTGTAAGAAGAAAAAAATTAAAAATACTCAGTTTGGAATGATTTCTCTTCTTGGAAAAACCACCTCATGTTAGAAACAAAATCTATCATAATATTTATTTGAGAGAAAAAAAGGGATATACATTATAATAGTGGTGGTAAGGGGTGTATTTGTGTAGGTAATTTCTGAATCATAAGGCTTTGAATGTGTGAAGAGGGGAGGAGTGTGTGTGGCCTTTTAAAAGTGGGGGTGAGTACACACATGAATTTTTTAAAAGAAAACGTTATACCCAAGTTTCTATCATGAAAAAAGGATTCAAAACAAACCATTATATATTATTATATAAGAGAAGTTATAAATATTCTCATAAAATAGAATTTACACAACTTTTAGGTCATATTAAACCATAACATTTTAGTTTAACAACTCTATGAACATATTGTCACCCTAACGCAGAAATTAATTTTAAATGTTTTCACTGTTCATTATAGTAAAAAATTAAGTTCAACTTATTAGATAGTATAAATTATCCAAATTAAAAATTAAGAATCTATTTTATTAAATTTAAATCACATAATTTCAAAATATTAATTTAAAATAAAACCCACAAACATTATGAGAGTGTTGTTTTTTAATAACTATATTTTTCAATCATATGATGATTCAATATTAACTATAGGACTATAAATAATAATTATATGTATTTAAATTAATATTTATAGATATATTATATTTATTTTTAGTATAAATAATTCATCTTTAATTTTTTTTATTAATAAAAAAGGATAAACATTATGAACTTTAAAATACATTAAAAAATGGTTAAACAGAAAAACAAATTGAGTAGAATCCATTATAAATGTGATTAAAATATAATTAATTAAATTAAATATGAAATAATGATACTTATTTTAAATAAAATAAAATAAAATTCATTATTAAACTTTTAAATTAATTAAGTTATTTAAATGAAATGAAAATTTTATAAAAATCATATTTTTTAATTATTCACTGAAAAATCAACAATTTCCAAAAAAAATCCTAAAATATCAACCTTATTTAATTTTGATATTATGATTTATAAAATTATATTCATGTTATAAATTAAATTAATTATAATATTTTCTCACAACAAAATAGAATTCATGTTTGAAAACACATATTTTTTAAGCATAAAATGAATTTACTTAAAATTGAGTTTTTATTTAAAAATAATTAATTAATACATTTATATTTACAAAAAAAATTAATATTTATATATCCTAATATGTTCGATCATATTCTCAAATTCCAAATTTAGGCATAGGTTACAATATTCATATATTTCATAGTTCTTCTAATCACATTGTTACGTGTCACATACGATATTGAACATAAATTTCTATTTTATTTATAATAATATATTATTTTTATATTTAATATAAATTTATAATTAATAAATATTAATAAACATTAAAATGGTTTATTATTTCTTTTCCTAGGTAGTTAAATTCTTCCCCCTCTATAAACTACATCTTGGAAATTTTAAAACTTATTAAATAGGTGGTTATGTCTTTATATCATTAAGTTTTTATATTACCATGTTATTTCACCAATAATTTGTTTTTTCAATAAAACCATAACATGATGAATTACCTTACTCTCCAAAAATTTCTCTCTGGTCAATAATTTGAACATGTTGTTCCATATAAGGATGGTGCTCTACCAACTGATCTTCTTTAATTCCCAAAACAATATATGAATCTGGAACATACTCCATTAACATTAAAACAAGAAATTCATTATTAATCTGGGATAATCTCAGAGGAAATACCACTCAAAAGAAAACTTATCGAACATTATTTAGTATTTTATACCATCCATGGAAACATGGACATTTCATATCATTTTTAGCAAAATTCATAACACTTTTACAAAGTGATACTTTAACAAAAACATGATAACCTACCACAAAAGAAATATCTTTTCTCCCATTATCTAGATTACATTTCTACCTACATTGAGCTATCCTCATATATTAGAAAATTAAATGAACCATTTAATCCATTTACTCTTCCAAATCTAATCCCATTAACTTCATTTCTCCTACTTCATCACAAAAAATGTTATCTGATATTACTTTCCATATAATGCTTCTTGGTTCATTCTATATAGTGAAATAAAAATTAATATTATAATGAATCTCTAAAAAATGATGATAATGAAAATATCATTGTTAATCCATTGAATAAGAATGAATTATGTCTTCTAAAATCTAATTTTTTTTCATATTTTCCATTGGATTGAGGTACAAAAGTTGTACTTATATTCCATTTATATTCTAATTACTTCTATGGGCCTTTTAAAAAATTATAATTGATCCTAGGATCATGGTTTGATTTAATGGAGAGATAAACTCCTTGTAATATGACTATCTCATTGAAGAATAGTCAAGAATTTTTATCTAAATACACAGTATACTGAATAGGAAGGAAATGTGAATATTTATTTATTTGATCAACAATAACCCAAATTTCATTACTATCTTGAGAATTATTTGATAATCCGACCCCAAAAACCACAGATATAATTTTCCTTTTCCACTTTAGAACTTGAATAGTATAAATAATACCCTTTGACAATTTTTATTCTACCTTTACCTATTGAAATATCCAATATTTCAAGGTAAATTGAACAATATATTTTTTTTTCCATACCACCAGTAATACTTCTGAAGGCCTATATACATATTAGTGATTCCATGATAAATGAGAAACATGGAATCTATGAGCTTCACTCAATAAATCCCTCTTCAACTAAGAATCACAAGGCACACATAATCTTTTTAAAAAATTTAATTACACTATATTCATCAATATTAAATTTTGTAAATTTTCCCTTATTAACAGATTCTACCATTTCATTCAAAACATTTTCATTTTTATGAGATTTATTAATTCTTTTAGACAATGTAAACTACAATGAATCTCAAATATAAATAAAAACTAGTCCAAAATTCATCATATCACTAACTAAAGTGTTTTGTTTTAAACAAAACATAAATATTGTAGAATTTTTTTGGATTCCAATTAGTTGCTACATTATTTTCCTTAAAATGATGGTAATGAATTGTGTACTCATAATCCTTTATCAATTTCATCCATCTCCTATATCTCATATTTAATTATTTCTAAGTGAATATGTAATTTAGTGTTTTCGGATCAGTATATATTTAACAATTTTCTACAAAAAAAGTCTCTAAATTTTAAAATAAATCAGTAAATTTAAAAATTCATGGTCATGAGTTGGATATTTATTCTCATGTGGTCTTAAGTGATTTTAATCATAATAAAATACTCAATCATTAAACTTTTGGAAATAACCAAGTCCCTTTAATGAATCATCACCTTAGATTCCAAATTAACCAATCATATGAGGAATAGACAAAACCAGGGCATTCACCATTCTTCTTTTCATTTATTGAAAATAATCATCACGTAAAATATTATATAAGAACTTAACTCTATTTATTATTAACGTATTTGGGGTCATATATAACAGAGATATGTTTTCAAAAAACTGATAATATCCTAATAATCCAAGAAAACAAAAAATATAGGTAATATTTATAGTAATTGGACATTTGTCAACTAGTATAGTTATGGGGGATCCGTAGTTATTTAATCTTTATTTACAATGTTTACACTGAATTAAATATACTATAACCAAAAATAAAATATGATAAATTTATCATAAAATTTAGTATTATTCAAGGTTTTAAGAATAATAATTAAATTTTTTATGATAATCATAAATTGTAGAATAAATCAAAATTTAAATAATATAAATAATATCAAAATTATGAAAAAATTTCATAGAAGAATCTATTCATAAGATCCATAAATCCAACTAGGGAATTTTTAACCCCTTTTTAATATCCTCAAAATCATAATTCCCATATTTATTATGAAATATTATTTCTATAATTTTATCTTTATTCACCTTCAAATGATGGTACTTGGACCTTAGGCCAACCATGGAAAATATTGAGCTTCATAGAGCTTATCAAACAATTAATCAATATGTGGAAACCAAAACATATTTTTAATAGTAATATTATTCAAATCTCTATAATCAATTCAATGACTTATGGAACAATCATTAATTATAATAAATAGAATAATATCACCCCATGGTGAAGTGTTACCTATAATGAAATCTTAATCTTTTGACTACTTTGATTACATTTTCAAATTCAAAAGTTCTTATTGAGCCATTTGATAAAGGATTTTTGAAATATTCTAAGTATAATGCACTAAATATAATGTAAATTTGTAATCCTAATCAGTAATAACACCAAGAAAATCATCTAAGGAAACATCCACATTTTCATTCAATATTAGGACTTCATAAATCTTAATAGTTCCCATATTCCCAATAATATGTGATATATAATTTTCAATTCCATATTTTAATAGGACCTCAGATTCATGATATGTTATCAAAGGTATGAATTAATTTTGGTTTAAGAACTGAATCACTTTCTAAAAAAACATATTTACCTCTATAATATATCTTTTCATGGTAAATAAAGAGATAATCCAAACCTTGTATAACATCAAACTCTACTAAGGGTTGGAAAACAAGTTTATCAATTAAATTAATTCCCCAAAAAATGATCATAATATTATTATCATTTATTTTAAACATAATAATTCACCCATTAGTATTTACCATATGTTCCAAATTCGTTTCTTGAGATTTAATTTCAAATTTACATGAGAATTTATCACAAATTAAAGAATGTGAAGAACCCAAATCCAAAAAGACATTACCATATTCCAGATAAACAATAAATGTACATAATTCCACTTCATTTGATGGCCCAATAACTGTTGAAGTAATTTCAAAGTATCTCACCACACCATTCTACATAAATTATGGTTGGTTAACATAATTTATGTTCTTATGTGGACACACATGTGCATAATTACCCTTCTCACTGAACATAAAACACATTACTGTTTGTTTATCATAATTTGTATTATGACCACCAATAAATGTTTCATTTAAATCAGGTTTGATATTCACAAACAAACCACATCGGAAGAACTTAAAAATCATAATTAATTCCCTATTTTTCTTTTTACCACAACTCTCACAAACTAAAAAGACGATTTTATTATCATTATATTTCTTTGATCTATTATTCCCCATTTAAAACCATAAAGAACTATAGTTTTTTCCTAGTTTTCAAAGCACTAATGATCATTGGTAATATTTAGTTCTACCCTCTCAAACCATCACAGATGATTATCATAATATTTGAGTTCATGGTAATCCTATTATCTTTTATACCATGGCTTTAGTCATGAGTAAAACTGAAAAAAAAATTACTAACAATATCCTAGAAAAAATTTGGGATATACCTTTCCCATTGGTTGGTGTTTTATTCATTTTTAGTCATTGGATCTTCCTTTTTTCCCTTATCCCTAAGAATTTATTTTCTATAAAAATTTATATATCCATAGGAAAATATTTCCCACAAAAAAATATTATTTAATTCTTCCCATTCCAACATATAAATCTCCTTATTGTACCTGATATTCATAAACATTGACCACCACTAGGTATCTTCACCTTTAAAATAGTAAATATAATGATTTAACATTTGATGATATGATCATTTCAAAACATATGATTTCTTATCTACTGAATTAAACCATATTTAATATACAATTGGGTTAGATCATCCACAAAATGATGAAGGTTGTTTCCTCATTAAATTCTCCACAATTAAAAAGTCAATTAACGATATATTTAAATATTCTCATGAATTGATATAACTACCATTTATATCTTATTTCAATTGATCCATCATAATAAGAAACTACTCAGTTGAAATTCCATCCATTCCAGGTTGCTAAATTAAAAGGATATCTACCCCTTGGTTCATTCAAACTTCATCTTCCATGTTTCCTTTGTAGAAAACCATTTTTAACTGACATGGTTTATATTAATTCACTTGGTAATCATCAAATTATATATAATTTTTTGTTAATCATTATGTAAAATTATTTAAGGAAACTATATTAAAATTATCGAAATCACTAATGTTTTATAAACCTTTTTAGTAATAAACAATATAGGGAATAATCATTATACAATATATATTGTAATGAATTTAGACAATAGTTCAATTTCATTACCAAATATTATTTAGATTTCTAGATAGATATAATAATTCTATAACTCATATATAACAAAACCATATATTATAATTTCGTAACCAATAATTATTATCCATTTTTCCCATAATTTAAAACATTTAAAGTAAAATATCTTTTCGTTTCATGTAAAATATTCATGAAATTTAACTTGAATTGTTTTCTTCCTTTATCTGACCTTAAAACCCAAAAAAATCAAACATGGGATGAGAACTAATGACTTAGTAAGGCACTTAAAATAAAATAAATAATCCCATTAATTCGTAAATAGTGATAAAGTGTTTCCTTTATAAAAAAATTTGGGATAAAAATAAAAATTTTCTTACCCAAAAAATCACCTTATCTAACTAAATATTTTTATAAAAAGATTTATATGAAGTATTAAAGGAAAAAATAGAAATCATATAGGATTATTTTTAAGTCATTAATTTCTAATAATATATTTATCCAAAAATTATATATTTCACCATTAAGAAGTCATATACACTTTACATATAAAATAAGCTCATTAATTACCTTTTAGAAACATTATATTTCCATAAAACACTGTTGAAAGCATCAATACACATATAGTAATCTCCAGGCATCATGTAGTAAACATCATGTATAAAAGTGGAGTAACCCTTAGGCATACACATAGAATAACCCTCATGGTTATTATTATAATAACCCTAATGGTTATACATCCAATTACCATCACAGTTTCATTAGGAATATCCATCGCATTATATTCTCATAATCTCTTAGGATAAACGCAATCGGTTAACTCTGTTCCTTTATACTATGCATTATTGTTCTATAAATGGATCACCCATCCTAAAAATATAATATAACCACCTATCCTTGTAATAATACCCAATAACCATTACATAATCATAACATATGAAATATTTCAATCATAAATATTATACTGATAAAATATTTTTTTACGCCCATTACGAAACACTTTTGGATAATGAAATATCCTTTTGAAAAATCCTTTTTAAAAATCATTTTCCAAAAGCAAAATATATAAAAAAAATAGGGAAGGAGGTTTTTCTATGAAGAAAAACTAAAATTTTATAGAGGAAGATAAATATAAACTAATGGTTACTATGATGGAAAAAGTCATTGTCACTATATATATTAAAATAGAACATTCTATTTGTCTTTATGTCAACACATTATGAACAAAACATGTCAAAAAATTCATTTTGAAAACCATTGAAAAAGCTACATAAAATTATAATTATAAATAATTTTTTTAAATTTAACAAATTTAAAAAATATTTTCAATAATATATACTTGGATGAATATTATTTACAAAATAAATCTTTAAAACATTTAAAATGAGGTTTTTAGTAAAGTATTTCTTAATGACATTGGAAACATTTTTATCATAATGCAATTGAAATAATAACATTTGTAAAAAAATTAGATATCATTAAAATAAGTATATTCATGATATAGAATGTAAATGGTTCTATATATATACCTCATATAATAAGATACACACATAATATCAAAATATGCCTCAATGAATGAAAATTGAGATGAAAACCCTTACATTGAATCCAAATCTTCTTTTACACTCTTTATATTCCTGAATATAAAATTATGATAATTATAAACTTTCTTAAGAATCATTTTAATGTTTATTATTAACTTTAATTTACTTATTATAGTGTTATATATAAGTACTCAATCAATTATTTTTACATCACCTATTTTGATGAAGTTCGGTTCATAAGTATAAAATAACTTAGGTATGTTAATAGAGTTCAATGATATAATTATTCCATAATAATAATAATGAAATAATTATTATTTAATTTAAATAATTATACTTTTATAACCAATCATGAATAATGGTTATGATAAATTTACTAAGTCGTTCTTTTAGAGTTGGTAGGTCATACATACGCATGAGAAAAGTTTCCATTTTTAAGGGTATTTATTGAAACAAGTTAATAATAATAATATAATAAATACAATATAATTTCATTAAATATTATAATATGTATCATTCATATGATGTGGTTATGAAAAATGAATCGTTTTCTTGCGTATAGTCGATTATCCACTCATAACACGAACGATGTTATAATTCTTCAGTGAGTGAAAATGATAAAAAAATAAAATAATATATTGTATTTTCAAAATGATAAATCTGTCACGAATATAAAATTAAATCATATTTATACCATATATTCAAAAAAAATATCCTTATTGACTTCCATGTAAAGTGTTATTGAAAAACGAATCACATCACTTTATGAGGCGGTAGTGTGTCGTACACACGAGTGATGTTGTTGGATCCCCTATGAAATTAAAAGTAAATTTTTTTATATTATAGAATAATTATATAGGTATAAATATGTTAAAAATATAATATATATTCCTTAAATCCATCATTATTATAATATGTAGTAGGAGATGTTGGAAAACGAATTACATCGTTTCATGTGGTAATTGTCTTCCATACACACGAATTATGGTTTTGTTTACAATTTGATGGAAGTGTAGATGTATTTGGGTTATGTAATTAAAATAATAAAAAAAAAATTAAATTCAATAAACTAGTTTTATTTTATCATCTGAATGTATAAATATTTTAAGGAGGTGGATGGATAAAAAAATAAAAAACCCTTGGTTAGGGACGATACATATTCTTCAAACAACCTCTTTAGGTTAAAACAAAAATCCTTCATAAGATGGGTCAATGATATATCCAAGGGATCTATATATTGTTTCTGGAATTAAGGTATTTGTGAATGTATTTTCTTGTCCAAAAATATTGTATAGATTGGAAAGGGGAGGATTTTGGGTGCCTTCTATAAGTGGGGGAGAGGACATAGTTGGATGTTTTTAAATAAAAACGCTATACCAATGATTTTATCATTAAAAAGAATATAAAATTCACTCTAATAGATCATTATATGACACATTGTAAAAATATTTCCATAAATTATAGTTCGAAAAAAATATTAGGCCATTTTAACCCTTATTGTTTTAGTATAACCCACGGTAAACCTGTTTTCACATAAACTACAGTAATTAATTTTAACTATATTCACATTTTATTATGGTAAAAATTATGTTTAACTTATTATATAATAATTTTTAAATTATTCCAAATATAGAATAAATTTTTTAATATTCAATTTATGAAATTTCTTGAATATAGTATAAAATAAAACCCACAGACATGAAAAAAAGGTTTTTCCAGAACTATATTTTTCATTCATAAGATGATTTTATATTAACTATTTGACTATTAATCAAAAATATATAAATTTAAATTAATATTTATATATATAATATAATATATATATATATCACTTAATTAATTCCTCAGTAGGGGTTGTTTTAAATAATTAAAATACCGAAACATTCTGCACTTCAAAAGAGTTTTCATAAAAGTGCATTTTTTAACACAAGAAATAACATATAAAAAAATAAAATATTTATATGATTAGAATAAAATTAATTTAAAAATATATATATAACATTAATACTTATGTTACTTAAAATCGGATTCCAGTCACACTGTGACATTTAAATAACATAATTTATTGAAATAAAATGTAGAGTTTTACAAAAAATGGTTTTTTTAATATCTAGTTAAATGTCATAATTTTCCAAAACATAACAACAATTTCACTAGTATTAAATTTATATGTGATGATCTTAAATTTTTTTAACTTTATATAAATTAAAAATAGTATTTTATTATAAAAATAAAGAATTTTTTTCAAGAAAACTTAATTTTTGAAGCATAAAATGACTTTATAACAAATTTTGTGCTCATTTACAAAAAATTATTCAGTAAATTTATATTTATTAAGACATTTATATATAAATATATATATTAAACTAAATTACCTCAAATTTATACCAAATAATTTAATGGATAGGTTATAATAGTAATATATTTCATAGGTCATTAAAGCTCGGTGTTACATGTCACTAATGCTATCAAACATAGAATCTTTTTAATTTAAAATAACATAATTTTTGATTAATTAATATAAATATAATATTGATATATATTAATAAAATTGAAATTTTTTTATTCTACTATTACCTCGGTTGTTACATATTTGGTATTTCTAATAGTTGGTTGTTAAACCAACATAGATGAATGTCATTTGCAAGAAATAAATTTGTGACTATGACTTTAGTATGTTTGTGAGTTCATGTCCAAGTTTTCTTGAGATTACCTGAAATATGAGGAGGTGTGATAGATGTACCTTCTTATCATCATCATTTAGTTTCAATATATTTTTACTATTTATTTCATTAGGTTTCTACAATATTGTTATATAAAGATTATTATTGAAAATATTCCAAAACAATTTCCATATCCATTACACCATGGATACTTTAATGCTTAAGAGGTGGAGGTTAAGATAGAGGATTTTAGAGTGAAGGTTTTCATTAACCTGAAAAAACCCAATTGGGATTATCAAGTTTAATTTTAAAATAATGTATATATATTATTATGTTTTTGTCTGGTTTAACATATGTAAATCTCGGTGATCATTGTGAAACATCATCCTATACCATGTGTTAAAAACTTGATTGTATGTATTATAGGACATTGATGGTTCTATAAGATTAACATGAGTTCAAAATATTATCATCAACATATGGGGGATTCTAATATTCTAGGAACTTCTATTAGGATTACATATGGAACCTATGTATTTCTTGGGATTCTATTTAATTTAAATAATGCACTAAAAGTGTTCATTTCTCTAATTAATAAGGTTTTGTATCCTTATTATATGTATCTATACTTAAATATTACATACTCTTGAGTTAAGTCAATAATTTCACCTTTAATCACATCGAGGACATTATTAGGATTAAAACTTTAGATAATTGGGTCATAACTCATACATAACAACTTAAATATTACAAGTAGAAACTTCTACTCACTATACCTTTTTCATAAAATAGAAACTTTTTAAAAAGATATTCAGATCATTTAATGTTTAACCAACATGACTTTTCCATGATCCCATCTTTGACTGTACACTTCATTAAGTCCTATGAAAAACATTTCAAAACATGCAATGGAAAAAAACTCAGTAAGGGATACATAAATAATGTAAACTATTATACTTGAAAGAACAATTAAACCATGTTTACTTTATCATAAATTAATACTTTTCACCTTTAAGAAGTATAAAAAACACTTCACTAAATATAAGCTCATTGCATACCCTTTTTGTAACCAAAATATTACCATAAATCCAATTGAAAGCAATCTACAACATATAAAGGAAACTTTTTACATAAAAATACATAAATGGAATAAACATACGACCAACTTCCACACATATCACTAAATAGAATATTCATACGGCTGACTTCCATACCAAATGCATTGGAGGTTATAATGTAACCACCCAACCATGATTTATTAGGTACCACCCAAATTTGTTTTATCATGGAACCATCTATATTTTTATTATCACATAACCACCTATCTTTGTTTTATCACATAACCACTCATCTATGGATTATCACGTAACCACCCATCAAATATCCAAGTACCATTTTATTATCATAACATGTAAAAGAAGTCAATATAAACATTTCAATCATAAAATTTAATTTTTAAATCACAATAAATGATTTCAAGATATTGAAATAGTAAATCCACTTTCAAAACTATTTTCAATACCAAAACACCAAAATGGGAATAAGGGATTTCTATTCCTTTTAAAAACATTAAGTCTTATATAGGAATCCAAATATCATATAATGGTTAAGGTCGAGAAAGAGTCATTATCGCCGCATACATTAAAAATGTTCCATTTTTTGTTTATAAAACGCTTCATAGAAACAATATTTTCATTGAATAAAATTAAAATTCAAAGGGGTTTATTTTACACCGTATAAAAGAAGGTGTTGTATAACATGAAAATATGCCTCAATGAAAAGTGGTTGAGATGAAGTCCCTTACAAAGATCATACCATTAGATCAAGGATAAATGAATGATATAATTTTCTATGAAAAATATAAATACACCCAATATAATTTTAAATTCATTGTAAAATAATCACAGTTCATTCACATATATTCTTGGAAAATCAAAACCAATGAAATGGATATTTAACTCAATGAATGGGGATTGAGTTAAGATTTCCCTTACCTTGAGTCTGACCTATCATGTACAATTTGTATGTTCTTGAACAATAAAGTTAGGTTAATTTATACTTTCATGAGAACCTTTTTCATGTTTATTATTCCTTTTATATCAATTATTACCAATTTATAAAAATTACATAATTATTTATGTTCATATCGGACATTTTGTTGATATTCAGTACATGAGTCAAAAATGAACTTGTTTTGATGTAAATTTTTCCCTTATTCAAAATTAAAAAATCTCTAAAATATTGTTCATGATTTAAATATCATATATATAAACTATATATGTATTTATATTATTAATTATATTTGGAGATAAGAAATGAAATGCATTATTCATGGAGATGGTAGGTCGTACGTACACATGAACACCACTTTCATTTCTTTGTAATATTAAAAGAATAATAATATAATGATATAAATGAATATTATAATACCAGTGTTATATTTATGAAATTTATGTCTCATAGTTTTAATGAAACTATCCTTTATAAGTTCCATGTATAGACGGGATGATTCACATCGCTTTGAGGTGGCGGTAGTCCACACTTCCCCAATAAAAATTATCATGTTTACACAACAAGGAACGAATAAAGGTATATTATAAATAAAAATACAGAATTTTAGAGACAATATAAATATAATATATATCATATATAAATACATTTCCATAATAATTCCCACCATGATAGGTGGTTGGATAAAATTTAACAATCATTGTTTTGTGAGGCGGTAGTTCACCGTACATAGAAATAGTATGTTCTATATCTATTATATAGAAGTGAGTGTAAGTGTAGGTGTAACCCTTTTCATAATATCAAACTAGTATATTAAGGATTCTTTTTTTAAATAAATAAATAAATAGAGGTTAGGTGGTTTGAGAATTAAAATAAATTAATGGAGATTGAGAGAAGACGTTACCACTAATTCGGGTAACTCCTTCTGATTTGAGCAAAAAGGATTCCTTAAGCTTAATTATGCCCAATATAATGCTTTTAAGAGGAATTTATGTATTTTAGGAGGTTATTTGAGTATAATTTTGTCGACAAAATGGGATTGAGAGGTGTGAGTAAGTGGGAAGAGGTGGTGACCTTTTATAAGAGGAAGGAGTGGAACTTTAGGAAAGTCTCGAAATATTATTTTATTATAAATTGAGTCTCTATTTATAATTTTTCCAAAGTCATATAATTCGAGTATAATATCATTATTTGTTGAAATCCTCTCAACCTAAAGATTTTAGACAATTTAATGTCATATATTTAACATTATATTTTTTTAAAATGAATTAACTCTTACCATGTCTTCTTGTATTTTTACATTATATGGTTAATATGGTTACTATAAAATGAAAAGAGAACCTCAAGTGGATCATTAATGAAACTGGTAACATTATCTACATCATTTTTCTAAATTTATGATTTTTTTACTATTATATAATTTTAAAAAATAGTATTTTAAAAAAAACTCATTTATGTCAATTTCAACACTATTTAGTAATTGATTTTTTGTTAAAGTCGTAAAAACATTATTTATTCAAAAAACACATTACATAAAATATAACATGTCATAATCAACCATAAAATTCTTTTATGGAATCAAAATTTTCAAAGTATATTTATTATAATATTTATAATAACATTTATTTGAATATTTAATTAATAAGGTAATCATTGCATCATCATTATTTTATAAATATATTAATTTATTTAATGTATAAGAATAATAAATAAAATAAAATAATGTAGGAAATATTTTTATCTTTCTAATGAATATTTATAGTCAAAAATATTGGTTATGTAGCCCCACCTTTAAATCATTTTAGTAAAAAGATACTTGTCTATGTTATATTTCTCATTACTTTAAATTAATTTTTATAACATGTCATTATCACACCAAAGTGGCTCCATGGGGTCATACAATCGACCCATGGATGATCATGGTCAGCCATATATCATCCAATATTATTTTTACATGTGTTAAGGTAGTTTTTTATTATTATAGTATTATTTTGTTACCCTTATTTACCTGATTTCCCTTTAACCCTGGTAAATAAAAATAATTACTGAAGTTACTATTCATAATGTCAAAAAATAAAAGTTTTCTATTTAAAAAAATGGAACTTATGAATCAAAATATGGAATCCATTTTTCCAAATTCAAAACTCAAAATTGGTAGACATTAATTTAAAATTAATTCTCATTGTCAAAACCAGAAAACGAGTTTTCTAGAAGTAAAAACTATCAAAATATTTACAAGTGTTTATGTCCAATTTCAATGTGAAGTTACTTATAATGAAAAACATTGTATTATATGATAAAAAAATAAAACAATTACACTTTAAAACAAACTAAAACTAAAATTAAAGCATATAAATAAATTATTTGAAAAGGAAATTTTAAATTAAAATGTAGAATTTTTTACTATTCATTGAAATATGGATTTTATCAGCAAAATACTAAAATTTCAATCAAAGTAAATTTTAGTGTACTTATTATAAATAAAAAGTTTATTTTGTCAAGTATAACATTTAAAAGTGTCAGAACTATATTTAAAAAGGGTTCTCAAACAAAATGTGGTAAAATAACCATTTAAAAATATTAGAGTATTTTATTCTTAAAAATGGATTCATTCTCATTTTAGGCCTCTAAAAGTTATTTGATAAATGTAAAAACATTTAAAAAACATGTTTAATCAGTTTTTTAGTTTTTTATGTTCATCCCCACCAATACAATGACTAGGTTTTAACTAAAATTTAAAATAATAATATTGTTATTGTATAATATTTTTTGGTATAACTCAACGTTGTGCAAAATGTAAGATTTCAGAGAAACCTGTTGTTGCATGTCATGTATGCTATCGGAAAAAGAATCCCCTTTAATTTAAAATTAATATATTATTTATAAATATTAATAGATATGAAAATTTAATCTTCTATAAATAGTTGGGATGTTACATCCTTCCCCCCTTTTGGAAATTTCATCCTCTTAATTTTAAAATTTGGCTTGGTGCCTTCATTGAAAACCCCACATCAAAAACGTGTAAATAAAACTACTAAATTAATAGAATGAAAGAGAATTAAAATGGTCACCTGAGATAAAAAATAATAGCATTACATGTAGTAAAACATGGATATGGAAGAAAAACTAATCATCTTATTCTAATGGAGAGTGATATAAAATAATATCAAGAGAAATTTAACAATCAAAAAACCACAAACTTCTGATGTGATAAATGGTCATTTATTTCATAGTATGAAAAGTAAAAAAAAATGTTTTTTTAAGATATACTACATAAAGTGGAGGAATTATTTTACTACCTAGAATAAGAACATAAGTAAATATAATTACTTTAATGGTATAGTATCATCCATTAATCATTTTCAACCAAAAAATCATATTTTCTCTAAATAATGAGTTTTCAACATGATTTGGTCACACCTGATGAACTAGAAAAAACATCTATAGAATCACATAATCCACAAAATATAAACTATTTATTCATCATGTCATGAAACATTAACCTGAACCAAAATGGTTAGGATAAGATAAGATAATTCCCTAAAAATAATAATTATTTATAAGAAAAAATACTACTTTAAATTTCCCAAATTCAATAGTAATATCCATTTTCTACATAGACGATTCAAAAAAATGTCCTTACAATTCCTAAAAAATAATCCAAACTAATATTGAAACCCAAAATTTAGAATGGTTTGATCACATAGTCTTCAACGATAAATCTTAACATTTATCTCCAAATAACCTTAAATACTATTAAAGTCTCATACTTAAAAGTAATTTACCTAATCACATATTATCCATTATAGGCCTATCATTTCCAAAAATAACACAAATCGCCATATTTCCACAATAAAACATAGATTCTCCTAAAATAAAATTAAACCATTACTCCTCAAATAAAATCCCATAGTATTCTATTTTATTTAGGCATATAGTGTTCCCAAAAGAGAGACTTTCTTCCAAAATAAAATTTATCACTTAATTAACAAATAATTTTCCTATACTAAGTACATCTATTTGATAAAACATAATTTCCAAAAATCAGCTTCTTATTAATCTATAAAATCATTTAACTAAATATAATAAGTTATACTAACCAAGGAATTCGCGTAGGATAGTAGTAGGAAATGTGCCCTTGATGACCTTCGGTTGTGGGTTCGATTCCCACGGCCTTACCGGACTCGACAGGTTGACACCCATCCTGCAAGGTGTCTTTTTTCTCAAAATTCATATCATTCAAAAAACCATATTTTTCTTTTATACGATCTAAAAAACTATGATAATGTCCTCAAAAAGTAACCATAAACTACTTTAACCTCAAAGTGAAGTGCCCAGATCAGTGTGAATCACTGAGAGGGGGAGGGGGTGAATCAGTGATCCTTTAAAACTTTTTACTAATTGATTCTTAGTCAATTAAACCTCTATGGCTTGTTAAGTCCTTGATCCACTCTTCTTGTATCTCTCAGCCTTTCCTCGAGTGATGCAGTAAATGTAAAGTCACAGGACACAAGGATTTACAAGGTTCGGCACCAAAGGCCTACGTCCTTGCCATGTTGGTTATACACCCCAACATGGATTCTCAATTATAATCTGTTAGTATTACAATGGTCGATACAGAGTCCCACTGTATCTTTCCAGAGTCCCATAGGAGCTTCTTTATACTGCGTCCCACAGTGTTACCAGAGTCCCACTGGCCTGCTCTAGAATCTCACTGAAGACTTCTTCCTCCCTGAGTCTCACAGGGGGCTTCTCCTGGCTCCTCAGGTCTCACGAGTAGCTCTTCTTCTCATTAGCTCTTCAAGTATCCTCAGCGGCCTGGGATAAAGGCTGGTGGCCTTGCTTTGTACCTCTGCTCACTTGTGATGAACAGGTCTTCTCGTCTTTCTCAGGATTTATCACCTTCTTATAAGGATGACTTGGCCTCTCTCTTTAAGAATCTTCAACAGCCTCTGAAAAGGTTTTTTGGTCTTGCTCATAACTTCTGATCACTTCTGATGATCAGGCTCTTCTACATTACTGAAAACTCAGACAACTGATATCTCTAACTTCAGTCTGGCTTCAGTCTGACTTCACATCAACTTCATGCACTGAGTGCATGGAAACTCTTCTTCCTCATGCACTGACTGCATGGCTTCTCAATAATCTTCAAGAACTCTTGGTCTTAGACAACTCAAATGCACACAAGCAAATTCAGCTTTAATCACATGCGCACGTGCATGCATGCATTCATGCACTTCCCTCTTTCTCTTCTTGGTGCAATAAACCCACAAAGGGTGTAGTCTCTTTAAGAACACACCTTCTATGAACTTCACACACTTAATTCAATTTTCATACACACATAAATGTGTGTTCTTCTTTGTGTGGATGTCTTCTTCTTCTTCTAAGTGTTTACACTTTTAGTGCACACACTAGGTTCGGCCTTCACTTGTTAAGCACACACAAATTCTTTACTTTGCACACACACTTGAATGAGTTCTTCTTTGTTGTGGCCTACACTTCATTTTTTTCACACACCCAAGGCTATGGCCTTCTCCAATTATTAAACACACACAATGTGAGGTATTCACTTTGCACACAATCCTCCTCTTTGTACACCCACTGCCCGTAGGGTGTTCTCCCACTTTGCACACACACGGGGTGTGTTGTGGCCTTCTTCTTCTTGCACACAAAAATACTAAGCATGGGCCAACTTGTTTCTTCAAGCATTCACACACAAAAATGTCTCGGCCTTCCTCCTTCACTTTGCACACACACTGCCAATATGAAGGCGCGCAAGTTCTTGGTGCGGCCTCTCCTCTACTCCATTGTCGCACAGGTGCACAAGGCACAAGAGACGTGCAAGGCCTCGGGAGCAAAGCAGTCGTGCAAGGCTCAACCAACCGCAGGGGTGCGCAAGTGATGCGGCCTCGGGTCGTGCAAGCCTCAAGAGTGCAAGAGCACCTCGGGCGCACAAGCTACTCCTGCCGCGCAAGTATGTGGGTAGAGAGAGCTCTTCCTGATGCACAAGTGAGGTGCACAGGGGACTCCTTCGGGACCTCGGGTGGCCCCGAGATCTTCAACCGCACAAGTGGGTTCCATGGGGCTTCTTCTTCGCGAGGCACAAGGGTGCTCTCACGGGACTTCTTTCAAGTTTCAGCAAACAGCACTGAGGTCTCGACCTCTCTTTATATAGGCAGAGGCGGCGCAGTTCATCCGCGTGGGATAAATCTTGAACCACCGAGATTTTTGGTTCTTTGAAAATCTTTAAACACGATCCGCAAATCACGTTTTTTCTATTCTGTTTCACACGGGCTTCATCTCTTTTCTCCTCCTTCACGTTCATGCTTGGTCGAACGTGTGCATGGCCTTATTTTAAGCCAATCCATGCAAAACACGAACATCATGGCCTCGGAACTTCGTTTTCCTTCGGCCTTCATCGAATTTTCTCATTTGTTCCATGAAAACCCCTTTTTATTTGTGGATATGTTCAGTAGGGACAGACGAACCTAATGGAGCCTTTGGTTTGATCGGAGGTGGTCGAGAACACAAAAACATCGCTCGGGAGGCGCTTGGTTCGAAGGAGGAGTCGCGGGTGGCCTTGGGCGAGCTCATGGTAGAGGATGACTCATCAACCGTCGGATCCGGAGTTTTAAATACATTGGACGGCCGCGATTAGAAGATCTCGCGCGAGATGGATCGTGCAGTCGAGATCTGGCGCGCGATCGATCGAGCGGCCAGGATTCGCTCCCGGTGAAAATTGTGCGTCCCACATCGAAACGGACCTCGGATTTTCCGTGGTTTATCAACCTAGCGCTCCCCCAGCCGGCTCAATTGAACTTCCAACCTCCATGGTGCCTCCCCACACCGTGTTATCTCTGCAGGCGCGCTCTTGCGCCCACCCCTGGTCCCTGCGGGCGCGCCGCTGGCGCCTACTATTCGCTCGGGCGCCCATGCTGTGTAGGCCTGATCCCCTGCGTGGCCTCGGCTTACACACGGTCGCGGCCTCTCGGGCTAGCCCCATGGGATCCCCCTTGGGCGTGGCGACCTTGAGTCCCACATGTGCCTTGGGGTTGAACCCTTAAGGCTGGCCCTTGGTGGGTTCTTTTTGCCTGAGTATAGAACAAGTCCTTTGTTTAAAAACAAAGTGACCGAGTTCAAATTCCAAATGCCACATGTTCCTCTAATACATTATCCCTTCTTCATTTCTTCTCTTCTCTTCTTCTTAATAATTCCTCCATTCCTCTTAAACAATTAATCTTCACTTAGGTGTGACATTCCCGAAGGATTATCTTCAACCGAAGCTCCTGAATCAAATAATTCTTCAACATTCTTGAATGATCCAATTAGAGATCAAGTTGGATCAAGTTCTCCAAATTCACATACATTAGGAGATAGTGCATGGACATCTTTAATACACTTCATCCACTCAGTAGTTGTGGATGGATCATCTTCATCTCCTCATGCATTGTCAATACAATGCATGGTCTTCAAACATTGGTGTGACATTGTATCCTCTTGATACATGTTCTTGGAACTTAAGGATCATCTCATCAATCATTAGATGTAATGATGATGCTCCATCATCATCAATTCTTCAAGTGGTGTAACTTAGTATCATCTTGAAACAAGTATTGAAACATTAAGATCAGTTCTACAATCGTCTGATATACATAGAGAATGTTTCAACCACAACATCCTATGTCACTTAGTGAATCTCCTAAGTGACATGCATCTTAGTACCATGGTCATTCTCCTTTCCTCATTAACACCATCACA
Source organism: Viscum album (assembly GCA_963277665.1). Classification (NCBI taxonomy): domain Eukaryota; kingdom Viridiplantae; phylum Streptophyta; class Magnoliopsida; order Santalales; family Viscaceae; genus Viscum; species Viscum album. The sequence goes on from OY728139.1 coordinate 1,180,635,874, forward strand.
TCCTTTGTCATTCACATATTGAAACTCCTTGACATCCATCCGTTCATTCCTTGACAACAACATACCTTATTGACAACAAATGCAACACAGTGCACTTCACAAAGGTTATCTAATACCTTTAATTTTTCATCCCAAAATTTAATAAGTATTAATCACCTCACAAATATATCATATGAAACCTAAAGGTTATTTATTATGTCACATAAGAAAATATTATTCTTCCTTGAATAAAATTTTAATATATAAAACTTTAGGGTTGAACAAACTAAAAAAGTCTTCCAAAGTAATCCCATCATCAAAAGAGCATTAATAATTTTAAATATTTCATCATCCAAATATCTACCATAAATCTTGAATCCATTATATGCAGACTTCTTAATCATCCATCATTCTTTATTATTCCCTAGCTAGGATTTTCCCTGTTATTACTTAATAATTATTTCTTACAAAAAAAATCTTGCATAATGTCATAAGATTCTATAATGTCAAAACATAAACTAAGAAAAAATCCATACCTTTCATAGTTCATTTTTAGTTTCCTCATATTCAATTAGAATTCCAATAGGTATAGGTAAACATATATTTCTACGATCCTCTTGATATCACTCCCAAACATTCTTCATATGACATCTATTTGTGTAATTACCATGAACAACATGTTTAAAACATTCAATTGATCCCTCAAAAATAACTTTTTTCCCTTTCTTGGATTTAAACAAACTCTTCCTTTTTCAATTGTATTTTATTGTTTTATTACTTTATTAACACATCTAGAACATCATCTCATCCCTTTGAAACATTTTCCTAGGTGTTTCGTTGCACATCCTTGACACATAGGTTGTTGAATATACTTACCTTTATGAGTATTACCTAAACTTCCATAGGTATTTTTTTCTCTCATATATGATGCCTTAGAAAAATCAATAAGGTTCAAGTTGTCAATCATGAGTCTAGATAGTTGGTTTATAATAACCATAATAGTTATCATTGAATCTCCCATTTTGTTTGGTTGCTTATTCTAAAAACCACCATAGTTTCCTTCACATCCATTCCTACCTTGGTACCTACTAGATCCATCCATTTACGAAAAAAATGGTTTTGGGTGATTATATTAATAAAATCATCATACACTATCATATGAGGAATATACACACTACGATATTCTTATTCATGTTATCTCAAACTCATTTAATGTCACAAAATAGCCCAAGTACCCTGGTACTTGATAACTTCATCGGCCCTGAAATAAATCAATGGGAGTTCTCGATCCCCACTAGTTGGTGACTAGCACTTGGAATAGCACAACATTCAATTGGGAATTATTTTGACCCCAAAAATGTGGAATAAAATAAACAATACAATATTCATAAAAAATAAAACTCCACTGGTAGTATTATACCAGAATACAATGAGTCATAAAATCCAAATAACTAAAATGGGTAAACAACCCCAAGGTCCTTGATTCTCGCTCAAATTTACCCAAGAGATGAAGGTAGAACAGTCCTTGTAGTCTAGCTTGGGTTGTCGAATCCACAGAGACCTAAGAAGTAACCTATAGACACGCACATTCTATGGACTGTTTTCGGCTATGAAGTGGCCAACTTGGATTGATTTTAGATGAGTTTAGAGGATATCTAACAAATTTAAGTGAATTCAATTTAAAAGAATGAGTTGATCCTAGGTTGTCACTCGGGGTGGATTGGACGTATTTTCTTTTTAATGATTTAAATTTATTAAATTTGAGATGGGTTCATTTAAGGAGATAAAACAACATAATCACTTACTGGTTTAATGCCTACACCCTTTAAAACTAATCACCTATACACTTAAAGGATCAATGTTTTGAGCACTTCATGTTAAAGGTTCGTATTAGCACTTGAAGTGTGTGGCCTTAAATTCAACAAGGACGATGGTGTTTAAAAATCATCAAATAAAAATCTCAATTAAAGAACTGATTATACATTAATGAGGTGATAAATAACATCCAATCTAGCCCCTTGCTACTCCCTTTTATCAACCCGTAGGTGGGTTAGCCCTCTGTTGATTCTATGGTTTCAAAGGAAGCAGAAAGTAGACTCATGAGGGAGGAAATGGAGAAGTAAAAAAACACAATAAAATAACAATCACTCCACCGTTGTGTGATAATATCAGAAGGTTTGGTATGAACAAGTTCGCACCTTGAACCAACGGTATCAAAGTGATAAGGATAAGAACATAATAATAAGAGAAGAATAACTTTTATTAATAAACAAGGATGAATTAAAACAACTTACATGTGAAGGAAGAACATTACAAAGAGAAATTGGCAGCATAACATTAAGATGAAAACAAGCTCCAAGATTCCTAAATCCTTCAACACCACTACCTTAAATAGGAATTTTTGAGCTCTTGGGTCGATCCTCCAACAGTACAAAGAATCTCAATTAATTTTGGTAGGCCATAGGTGGTGGAAAGATTGTGGAATTTGGATTTTTCCACATTTGACCCGAGGTGGCAGCCAGCTTTCATCCACTGATCAGATGCGTTTGGAAGACCTTATAGATGGCCGAATCAGAGTGGGACATACACGAAGAAAATGGAGATCCGGATAGCTTCTAACCTCCTGTAAAATATGGGGCCATTTGGAGTTGTTGATTTTGAGATATGATCAAATTAGTGGGATCTTTTTTTGGGCCGCAGAATCTGGCCCGGAATTGTATCTCTAACTTGGGGAACCTTAATGACCACCATAGAAGCCTAATTATCATTATCTCCTAAAGAGTAATTTGTTACTAAACATTTCTTCTATCATCCCACAACATTTGGGATTCATTGGGCCTGTATGTTGGGCCCCACAGTCTCATTAGTGGGCTGCTGTCCAATCTGCCTTCTCTAGAATTGATTCCATTCATCTCCAAATATCTCCGTCATCGTTTATGAATCATCCATTGATCCCTGAATGAAAAATGTTCAAATTTATGTTTATATATAGTTCCAAAAATATAAAATTAAAATATTGATAATTACATTCCTTAGAATCAGATGACTCATTGGGCCTAAATTGGTGTATATTAGGCATGATGTGCACAAATGATGAGAATGGATGTTCATAATGAAAATGCACTAACTCAGGCCCATAAGATCAAAAACGAACATTTAATACCATTAAAAGTTAATTAAAATATATGTTTTTATTGTATAATCACACCCCCAAACTTGAGATTTTCTAGTCCTGAGAAAATAATTCAATGATTTTATTTTAATTCCTTTCTTCAAACACATTATAACAAACAGTGCTCACAATGTAAACTGCATAAAAATATATTTTTATAACCTATCAAGATAGTTTAAAACAATATGAATTTAAAATCAGATCCCAATCCCAAGAACATTCCTTTGATCAAATCCATCATCATACTTCATCCAACTCAATTAGGTGTAATGATGTGTTGTGAATCACAATAGATATGGGGGTTCATTTTCATTCAAGGGGGAAATCATGGAAGCGCTAGGTGGAATCACATTTAATCCTAATATGAGTATTCTTAATTCCTTTTTTTGGATTTTTTTCTACAATATTCCCATAGTAATTGAGATTGCAGTTAATCAAATTAACTCGTGTAGCAAGACTTTTCCGATGACTCCCAGACTCAAAGGCCTTAGGGCACCAAGTGAAGCCCACATACTCGGGCATCGTCTCGAGTTAACGTAATCAAAAACAAAGTCATATTACCATAAATAGAGATAAATTGAGAAACTCAGGGCAAGAAAACTCTGGAGTCACGATCCCCAAGTGCAGAAAGCCTCGCATTTTATCAATCCATTGCTCTACACACGAATTTTGTTTTTAATACTCATATTATTCATAAAAATCAAACTAGCTTATGCTATTTATTATGGGACCCCAAAAATTAAATTTAGTACCCCACAGTCTAGAGGACGTGCATTGTAGCATTTTGATTTAATGGATGAAAATAAAAATGATGAAAATTTTAATTGGACAACCAAACTTCCAAAATCAATGATTTTAAACTTAATCATGAATTAAATTAAGAGTAAAGGAAATTAAAATTATTTGCTTTGTAGATTTAATGTGATCAAAGATTTTATTATATGAATGATAAAGTAATTTTACTTCCTTCTTTTATAATTGTTTTTTTTAATAAACATTTTGTTTCCACACCCCCAACTTAGAATGAAACTATCCCTAGTTTGGTAAAAATAAAATTTAGAATGGGGTAGAGGAATAAAAAGGGGAGTTCAATAAGGTAATTGAAATATGAGGATCATGGAATGAAGTCACCTGGTGGTTGAAGTGTGAAGTTCTTGCCGCTCGAATTTACTCCTTTGATATCCATGTCGCTTGCAAAGTTCCCTAGTGGAAAAAGGAAAACAAACAAACAAAACAAAACAATATATATATATAAGTAAAATATAAGTATATATATATAATAAAATAAACTGATGATACATTGTCTTCTTTTTAAATTTCTAGGTAAGGTATTACTCAAGGATCACAGCACGTGACACGGATGAATATGGTGCTCCCCTTTCGTACCCATCCATACTCATAATAGAAGAACAGGTCAATAGTCTATTTTTTTATTTAATATTAAAATTATTTATTAATTCTATTTAAAATATAAAGTTTATTAAAACAACAAAAAGATTGGAAACTTGAAAACCATGGGTTGCCTCCCATGTAGCGCTTTGTTTAACGTCATTAGCTCTACTTGAACCCTAAAACTTACCCAATACCAATTTTCAACATTTTAAGGACCACATGTTTCACCAAATCTACTAGGTTGAGATTGATTCTATTTTTATAATTTTTTTCATGCACAAACATATGTTCTAAAAAGAGTGGTAAAATCCAAGGAATATCAAAAATGGTTGATCTAGTTTCCTCTATAGTATTTCCTAAGACATCAATGATCATTAAAACTTTTTTGGTTTCAAGAGAACAATGAATTCCAATTGAAAGGTCATGATTATAACTTATGAAGGGATTCTTTAGAGGTGAGGGAAGGAAAATAATTTTGAGCTCAGGTTGGATAGGACATTTAGACACAAGTTGATATTTTGAATCCAACTCAGTTTCATTTTCCAAATTTCTCAACAAAATTTCTTCCTTTTGAATAGAAGATTCAACCAAAAAATTAGAAATATCATTTTTAGGAATGGTTATAGACTCAAAGTTTGTGATTTATCTTAATGGTTCAGTGATTTGTGTTTTTGAAAATTTATCAATGGAGTTATACTTAGGAGAATCAATCTATGATGTCAAATTCTCCACTTTTGAATCCAAAAAGTCAATTTTCTCTTGATTTAAATACCCTTCAACAATTCCTTGATCCTCTTCATCTTCTCCAAATCCAAAGGTTTTCTCTTCAGTAAATTTATGAGAGGTTTGTGTGACACTAGACACTTCACATAAGGTTATGGAAGGGAGAATTTGTGTAGGGATGGGTTCCTCACAAGTTTTAATGATTTTTAGTTCTAACCTCAATGATGAAACCTCAAAATTCATTTTCTCCATTTTTTGACACAATTTTTCAAGTAATGGTTGTGGATCATTATGGGAAAGTGGTTGAGAAAGATGGTCTATTATAGGTGGATAATTAAGTTGTTGGAATTGCATAGGAGGGTGTTCAGATTGGATTTGTGGGGATTGAAACTCATTATATGTTGGAATGTTTTGTGTATCATAGGAGTAAAAACATTTTTGTTTATTAGGTTGTAGATGACCCCATATGTAAAAATTAGGATGGTCATTGTACAACACACATGGAGTTGGGTGATCAATGTAGGGATATGTTTCCCATGTTTTGGACTTGTTCAAAATTGACTTCCATAAGAGTGAGGGGGTGAGAAAAGAGAAGAGGGATGAAATAAAGGATTATAGTGTCTACGATAACTTATTAAGGTCCCCGGAAATGGCTCCAAAATTTTATTCTCGCTCAAATTTACCCAAGAGATGAAGGTCGAACGGTCCTTGTAGTCTAGCTTGGGTTGTCGAATCCATAGAGACCTAAGAAGTAACCTATAGACACGCACATTCTATGGACTGTTTTTGGAAATTAAGTGGCCAACATGGATTGATTTTAGATGAGTTTAGAGGATATATAATAGATTTAAGTGAATTCAATTTAAAATAATGAGTTTATCCTAGGTTGTTGCTCGGGGTGGATTGGACGTATTTTCTTTTTAATGATTTCAATTTCTTAAATTTGAGATAGGTTCATTTAAGGAGATAAAACAACATCATAACTTACTGGTTTAATTACTACACCCTTTAATACTAATCACCTATACACTTGAAGGATCAAAGTTTTGAGCACTTCAAGGTAAAGGTTCGTATTAGCACTTGAAGTGTGTGGCCTTAAATTCAACAAGGACGATGGAGTTTAAAAATTATCAAATAAAAATCTCAATTAAAGAAGTGATTATACATTAATGAGGTGATAAATAACATCCTATCCAGCCCCTTTCTACTCTCTTGGATCAACCCATAAGTGGGTTAGACCTCCATTGATTCTATGGTTTCAATGGAAGCGGAAAGTAGACTCATGAGGGAGGAAATGGAGAAGTAAAAAAGCGCAACAAAATAACAATCACTCCACCGTTGTGTGATAATCTCACAAGGTTTGGTATGAACAAGTTCACACCTTGAACCAATGGTATCAAAGTGATAAGGATAAGAACAGAATAATAAGAGAATAAGAACTTTTAATAAGAAATAAGGATGAATTAAAACAACTTACATGTGAAGGAAGAACATTATAAAGAGAAATTGGTATCATAACATTAAGACGAAAACATGCTCCATGAATCCTAAATCCTCCAACACCACTGCCTTAAATAGGCATTTTTGAGCCCTTGGGTCGAGAATCCAACATTACAAAACATCTCAATTAATTTTGGTAGGCCATATGTGGTGGAAAGCTTGTGGAATTTGGACTTTTCCACATTTGACCTGAGGTGGCAGCCAGCTTTCATCCACCGAACAGACACGTTTGGAAGACCTTCTAGATTGCCGAATAAGAGTGGGCCATAGAGGAAGAAAATAGAGATCCGGATGTCCGCTAACCTCCTGTAAAAGGTGAGCCCATTTGGATTTGTAGATGCCGAGATATGATCAAATTAGTGGACTGTCTTTCTGGGCCGTAGAATCTATCCTAGAATTGTATCTCTAACTTGGGGCGCCTTAATGACCACAATAGAGGCCGAATTAGCATTATATCCCGAAGAGTGATTTGTTCCTCAACTTTTCTTCTATCATCCCACAACATTTGGGATTCATTGGGCCTGTATGTTGGGCCCCAAAGTGTCATAAGTGGGCTGGTGTCCAATCTACCTTCTCTAGAATTTCTTCCATTCATCTCCAAATATCTCCATCATCGTTTATGAATCATCCATTGATCCCTGAATGAAAACTGTTCACCTTTAAGTGTAGATATAGGTCCAAAAAGATCAAATTAAAATATTGATAATTAAATTCCATAGAATCAGATGACTCATTGGGTCTAAATTAGTGAATATTAGGCATGACGTGCACAAATTATGAGAATAGATGTTCATTATGAAAATGCACTAACTCAGGCCCACAAGATCAAAAATGCGCATTTAATACCATTAAAATGTAATTAAAGTATATGTTTTTATTTGATAATCAGTTTTTAAGGATACAACTCACCAAGACCAAAGCTACAGAACTCATTGGATGTAGTTTATTTTGTTATGCATATTTTCTTGTTTCTTTTCTTCTACATTTTTTGTGGAAACATCATTCCCACATTCATGTTGTGTGATGATAGGTTCTAGTCACCGACCCATGGGGATCAGGAACGCCCTTCGGGAAATCTTAGGGTTGGATCGATTATCAGGTTACCAGGTCACCTGGGTTGGTTTGTGACAAAATGGTATCAAAGGGAGGTTGTGCCTTTGTATTGAAGTTAGTATGCATTTGTGAAATCTTATCAGAATATAGGAGGTAGTTTCAATTGAGTTCCTAGATATATCTCCCCATAATAAACCTTAAGTCTCCAAGTGTGGTTTGGGAAATATATCTTGTATTTTTGTTCCAGACTATTCCCTATTGTCATTTCAATAGAGTGAAATCCAAAATCTTGTTTGTTCCTTCTATTGAGAATAATTTCTCTCTTTACTTAGTCCGAGTGTTAATATAATGTTGTCCTATTTATGTTTGATGGTGTGTAACTAAATTTTCTCAAGAATATTTGTGAATCAGGAGGAGGATATTGTTGAACCTCAATAAGTGAGTCATGTTATGGATCTAAATCTAGTTGAAATTTGATCAACATAGCCTTAAAAAACTGCAGGGCAATCAAATACTTCACGTACAAAATGGTTCCAGCCATATTCATCCAAAAGAAAGCTTCTTCACATAGTGAATGTGTCTCTAGAGGAATCTAATATAGGTCTGGTGACCATGATAGGTATCATTACTATAGCTTTGTCTTTACTTACTACTCTATTTGATACCAGTGCATCTCACTCATTTTTCTCAACTCATATCGTTAATCTTCATAATCTTCATATGGAGATTTTATCTTGTGCAATGGATAATACTACACCCCTTAACGTGATGAGAGATAAAGGTCTTTTTACTCCTTCTTGTGTTTCCTCTCTATTAGATGTCAAACTTTCTTGGGGTTTTCTAGTTCTTGACATGAAATCTCTTTATGTTATATTTGGGGTGGATTTGCTCATTTCCAAAAAAATCATGGATTTATTGTTCTCTTTAATGGTTCTACCTTACCACACCTAGTGGTGTGTCTCTTATCTTTTAAATAGAATGGATCCAAGGTCGAGTAGGGTCATACCTTTTAATCCATATTTTTTTATGGAAATATTAGTGTCTAATTCTAATTTGAAGCAGTGGTCTCCCTAAAATTGTCGTTGAGTTTCCAATTATGTTTTATTATGATTTTTCTAGTTTACCACTGGTAAGAGAGGTTTATTTTTCCATTTAATTGATTCATGATACTCAACCAGTTTCTTTTCCCGCTTACCGAATGGCTCTAACTGAACTGAAATAACTAATTTCCTAGTTGGACGATCTTCTTGAGGAATCCTTTATTCACTCAAATGTGTCACATTGGGAGGCTCTGGTTCTCTCCGCTATGAAATATAATGGTTCTCTAACATCTTATCTTTTTGAGATGATTCTTTAGGAACATAATCTTGTGGAAAAATTCTATAATCTTCAGAGACTCTATTTATGGTGGGGAGACTGATTCCCAGTGGTCATTCTCCAAAGAGGGTGTTCTGTGTTATCAGAGCTGTTATGTTTCACCATTAGAAACAAGGAAGTATATAATATGGTATTTACATAATTTCTAGTGGGTTGTGCACCCAAGAATCACTAAGATGCTCTATAACTTGAAGAATTAGTTTTGTGACCATGTATTCTTGAAGGCTTCACCCTGGTTGGTTTATCGATGGCTTGGGAGGAAAGGGAAGCTTGCTCCTTGTTTTGTGGGATCTTTTGGGGTTGTTGATTTTGTGGGTAATGTTTTTTACCATTTATAACTACCAATGAAATAGACATCGATACATAATTTATTTCATGTATCTCATCTTCAAAAGAATTTATTTGACCCATCACATGTTCTGAGTTGGTGTGATCTTGAAGTGGAACCTGTTTTATCTACGACTGAATGACTAGTCATAGTTATTGATTCTGAGACCAAGGTACTTCATGGGAGGATGATACCTCTGGTCTGTATGATACGAAAGCATGATTCTAATTCCCACAATATGTGATAGAGGGGGGAACTGATGAGAGAACACCGACTTTTTCTTTTTTGATGTAGATGCTTTTTCATAGCTTTATGGGGACAAAATGTTCCTATGGTGGGGAGGTTGTAAAATCCAATTATTGTTTCAGGTATTGATGAACCCTATTTTGTTAAATTATTAATATCTTGCGTTAAATGGTAAAAACTGTTTTATCAGTGAAATGTGTCATTTTTGTTAAACACGTCGTGGAATGGTAAGACTCGTAATTAACACTCCACAATATTCAATTAAATATTTGTTGAGTTAAAAACTGAGTATGTATGGGTTTCCAAGGCCTGCAAAAGCTTGGAGAACATAGGAAAAATTTATTAAATAGAATATATTATGTGTGCACTTTTTATTCAAAATATTTTAACAAATCCAAAATGATGCATCATTTGAGAAATCTAAGACCACAATTATATCTGAAATATGGTGTTTACCATAGGAAGGGTATAACATTTGAAGGTACCAGACATTTGGATATCTGGCTCGTGATATAAAGTTATTAAATAATAATTAATATATTATTTATTAAAATAATAAAATATCTCTCCAATTGTTCATCTTATAGGTAATCTGAGACAACTAAGGGGTCTGGAATTAGGGGTTTACCCTATACAAGGAATAACATTTGTAAGTGTTGGACGTTTAGATTCCTCGCTCACAAAAATAACACTTTTATTTTAATTAATTAATTATTCCAATTTTTTATTTTTAAATCATTAATATCTCTCAAACGGTTCATCATTTGAGAAATTTGATACCACTGTTGGGTTTGTGATGGGGATTTTAAACTACGAAGGGTATAATTTTTATGTTCAATAGGTGTTTTGTGATATTTATTTTTCATGTTAAATAATAATTTTTATTAATATAAAGATAAATCTGTTTTTAATAAAAGCAAATGGAAAAAAACGTTTTTTTGGGTCTTTTTCTTCTTCAACTAGACTTCTCTGATTGATGGGAATAATAGAAATTTAAACCTCTATTTTAATGCATTTTTAACCAAAAAGAAATTGGTAACGGATTATTAAGTGGAAATCTACAACTCCATATTGATTTCTTTGTTGAATAATGGTATGAAATTGGGTATTTAACTTCATGAATTTATGAACACACAATTTAGAGAATTTTAAATAGTCAAACCCTTCGGGGTCCTTATTGATTAGTTTTTTCAATTCCGAACAACCTTGAGTCCCCTATATGTGCATCAAAATAGTCTATTTGATTCGATTAGTGGTCCTCCTACCAGGATTCATTGGTTGTTCCTCTTATGCACCAGGTAGTTAAATTTCACGTTGGTTCTTTATTTTTTTCCTTTTTTAATTCTTTGTTTTAATTAATTTATTCAATTGTTTCCTAAATTATAAATTATGGAAATAAATTTGTTAAGTTTAAATTAAATAATGAATCCTAAATAATCAGTGAATAATTTTCCATCAGTTTAACAATGTATAGTTACACAAATTAGCGGATGACAGGTAAAGAATTATCAAATGATAATTATCCAAACTATTCAATTTTAATAATCACAAATTTATTTATCAATTCATAAAACCCAAATAATATAAATAAATACACTTAAAAATTATAAAAATATAATTTTAGGAGAGTATAGAAGACAATTTTATACAAATAATCATATGAATGTATTGAAAAAAATTTGAAGATAACTACAATAATTTATCTAAGGATAATCATATGGGATTATCGAATAATAAATTATTAATTAAAATTATAAAGATTAATTATTTCTTATCAAATAATAATTATGAGGAAGTATTAAATGATAATTTTAAAAAATTATTGAAAATATAATTGTAAATAATTATCAAATGATAATTACATCAATAATTTATTTTGAGAATAAAATCATGATAAAAAGAAAGGATAATCACAAATAATTATCAATCCATTGAATGAATAATTGCTAGAAATTATCAAGAAATAATTATTTGGATTATGAAAAAATAATTAATTATAAAAATATTTATATATATATTTAGATATAATTATTTGATAATTAATTTGGAAGTTAATGATATTTTATTAAAAATTAAATTATCAACGTATTATTGCATGAACTATTGAAGGATAATTTTTTAACCATGTGACTTGACCTCAATAATAATTCATAAATTTTCTAGGAGAGATAAAGTATCATCGTATGTGATGTTTTTTTTCATTTTGAAATAAAATAGTGGGTTTTGGATTTAGGAACCCTTAATGAATTTCGATCATTTGTGTGTCTATGATTTTGATATTAAGATCACGAGTATGTGTATTGAACCACATAAGATTGTTTATCCTTGTTTTTTGCATCGATGACATTATGGTATGTGGTTCCATTCCAATTATCCAAATGTATTATCCTTGAATTTATTGATTTATTTCAATTGTTGATTTAAATTCAATTGCTCAAATGTTTTTCCAATTAAATTGATAAAAAATCTATTCTAGTGAATCGAGATATTTGAAATTTTTTTCGAATAGGAATTTAGAACACCCCCACCCTATTTTATTTAATTGGGTGTGTTTATAAAAATTGAATGATTTAAATTATTTAATTTAAATTGTGGTGTTATTGGAAATGATTTAAATTAAATGTTTGAATTTAATTGCGGAAATAATTGTTCTAATGATGGAATTGGTTTTGTATGTATTTCAAATTAGTGAAAATGGAATAAAATAACTTGATAGAAACACGGTGGTTTTATCTTTTGAAAAAGCATGTTTTTTGAATAAAACTGTTTTTGATTTTAAATGGAAAGAAATTGGAACTTTTGAAATGGAAGAATGGGATTGATCGTATTTTTAAGAAGACTTAAAATAGTTCCCCTATCATGTAAGAGTGCTTGAAAGTCTTAGGTAGTTAGTCAGTTATTTGGATACACTCTATGCTACGACAACGTTCTAAAACATACCTGCGGCAGGTAACATCCTCGATAGGATGGCGATGATTCTCCTTTGGCCAGTGTCATAGGGACGTGTGTTTACACATTTTTCTGAGTTCACATAGAGAGTGCAGAATCCTATAGTTGTTTAATACTATCGTAACTTTTGGAATATGACCATGTTGCATTATTTTTTTTATTTGAGATATAAATGTATGCAAATGTTTTTTTGAACTGCTTACATGCCTGGTGAAATTATATAAATAGTTTTCTATAAATTTTTTACATAAGACATTGTTTTAGAAATATTCCATCATTTGTAAAATCATTGCTTAAAATATTTATTTCCAACATTTTAAAATGTATATCATGTTTTGTTTAAATATTATTTTGAATTTCCAAACCTGTTTATTAGAAAATTGAAAGTTTTTATTTGGATAATCTATATTTGGCCTCTATTATGGAATCTTTGGTGGTATCTAACTGGGCTTAGACTCACACCCTACTTTTTCCTTTAGGTGTTTGTAGGCTTTCTTCTTCCATGTGTGAGAAAATGGAAGGGATATCTTATAGGTCGATCCATTGGATGAGTTCCACATATTTGGTCTTAGTGATTTGTGTCCTTATGGACCATGGGGTAGTTTTCCCATTTTATTACTTTTGATTTTTTTACTCTTTGTTTTCTGGTAAATTACTCTCAGTAGAGTTTCATTTATTATGAATATTTTCTTGTTTCTTTTCTTCCACATTGTTGGTGGAAAAATCATTACCACTTGCATGGTGTGTGATTCCAGCTACTAGTCGTTGACCCGTGGGGATTGGGAATGCCCTTCAGGCTGTGTTAGGGTTAGCTTGGTTATCGGGTTACCATGGTACCCAGGCTAGTTTGTGAAATTCAATTGTTTTAAAATTATTATAACTCTTTCTGATATGTTAACCATCTTGGTTATATAAAACATGTCACTTATGCTTAAATAACCCCCCAAACCTCTGAAGTATCTAAACTGACCTATGATGCAAACTATAAGGCCTCAGCCTTAAATATCACGTAATCTTGAGTTATGTTAATAATTTTAATTTTAATCATATTTAGGATATTTTCTTGTTTTTTTATTTAGAGAATTAGGTCATAACTCACATATAACAACTTAAATATTATAAATAGACACTTCAACTCATTATTTTTATTTTTTCATAAAATAGAAACTTTTTAAAACGATACATGGTTTATTTCATGTTTAAACAGTGTGACTTTTCCTTCATCCCATCCTTGACTCTATTCTCCTTTATGTCATGTAAAAAACATTTCAAAACATGGGATGAGCATAAAAAGATCAATAATAGATACATAATGAATGAAAACTGTTATTCTTGTGAAAACATGTAAACCATTAATACTTTATCATAATGTAATACTTCTCAACTTTAAGAATTATCAAAACACTTCATTGAATATAAGCTCATTGCTTACCCTTTTTAACCAAAATATTACAATAATTCCCATAGAAAGCAACATATAAAAAATAAAGATAACTAAGTCAATATACATACTTAAATGGAATAAACATATGTTCAACTTCCATGCATATCACTAGATGAAATATCAATACATCCAAATTCCATACCCAATGAATTAAAGGTTATAATATAACCACTCGTCCCTGGTTTATCACGGAACCACATATATTTGGTTTATCACAAAACCACCCATATTTGGTTTATCATGTGACCACCCATCTTTGGTTTATCATGTAACCATGTGTCTTTCATTTATCATGTAACCACCCGTCAAATTTCAAAGTACCGTTATTTAATCATAAGACATAAAACATGGAAATATAAACATTTCAGTCATAAAATTTCATTTTAAATCAAAATAAATCATTTCAATATATATAAATATTAAATCCACATTCAAAATCATTTTCAATACCAAAACACCAAAAAAGGAACTAAGTTAATTATTTTCCTTTTAAAAACATTAAGGGTTATAGAGGAATCCAAATATCAAATAACTATTATGGCTATAGAGGATTCATTGTCACCATATACGTTAAAAACATTCCCTTTTGTCAATTAGTAAAATGATTCATAGAAAAAATATTCCCTTTGAATGAAATTAAAATTCCAATGTTTTTATTATATACCATATAAAAGAAGGTTGTTTATAACATGAAAATATGCCCCAATGAAATAATATTAAGACGAATTCCCTAACAAAGATCGTATCATTAGATCAAGGATAAATCAATGACATAATTATGTGTGAAAATTATTAATAAACCCAATATATTTTTATATTAATTTGTAAATAAATCATAGTACATTCACACAGATTCTTGTAAAATCAAAACCAATTACATTCATATTTAACTCAATGAATGGTGATTGAGTTAAGATTTCCCTTACCTTGAATCTGACTCATCACGTACAATTGTTATATTCCTGAATAATATACTTATGGTAATTTATTGTTTCTTGAGAACCATTTTAAACATTATTATTCCTTTTATATCAATTATTACAATTTTATAAAAATTGCATATTTATTTCAGTTCATATCATATGTTTTGTCGATATTCGGTACAAGAGTCAAAAATAAACTTTTTTTTATGTAAATTTCCCATGTAGTCAAAATTCAATCATACCCATAATATTATTCATGATTTAAATATAATATATATCTAGTATATATGTATTTATAATATCAATAATATTTGATATAATAAATGAAATGCACCGTTCATGGAGATGGTAGGTCGTACCTACGCATAAACGCTACTTTTATTTCATTATCATATTAAAATAATAACAATAAAATAACATAAATGTATATTATAATAACATTATTATATTTCTCATAGGTTTAATAAAACTATCCTTTATATTTTCCATGTGTCATGTGAAGGGTTCACATCACCTTGAGGGGGCAGTAGTCCACACTTCCTCAAACAAAATTATCAAATTTACACAACATGGAAAGCATAAAGGTATGTTATAAATAAAAATTAAAAAAGAATAGATAAAATATAAATATAATAAATATCATTTATAAATTTATTTCCATCACAATGGACACCATGATAGGCAGTAGGAGAAAATTGAACAATCATCATTTCTTGAGGAAGTAGTTTATCGCACAAAGAAATAGTATGTTCTATATCCATTATATGGATGTGTGTGTAAGATTAGGTTGAAACTTTATTATAAAAACATCATAATATATTTAGGATAATTTTTTTTTAAAAATAATTGAATAAAGAGATGTTAGTGGGTTGGATAAAGAAAATAAATGAAAGGATCTTGAGAGAAGACGTTACATCTAAATTGGGTAACTCCTTTTGATTTGAGTCAAAAGGATTCCTTGAGTTTTCATTATACCAAATATAATTCTTATAAAATTAATTGGGAGATATTTGGAGCTTATATGATCATAATTTGGGTGATAAAAGTGGATTTATAGGTTTTAGTAAGTGGGAAAATGTGTAGACCTTTTATAAGAGGGATGAGGGGCACTTTATGAAAGTTTTTAAATATTATTTTATTGTAAATTGATTTTAAAATTACAATAGTTAAAAAGTGATATATTTTTAGTATAAGATAATTATAGAATCTAAATAATTTTAACCAATAGGTTTTATACAAGTTTAGGACCCAAATTTAACCTTTTTTTTGTCTTTAACCCTTAGATAAATAAATTAACTATTATCATGTCTTCTTATTGTTTTCACTATATGGTTAATATGTTTACTATAAAATTCCAAGAGAATATAAAGTGGATCATTAATGAAATTTTTAACATTATCTAAGTCAATTAGACTAATAATATATATATATTTACTATTATAACATTTAAATAAATAGTATTTGTTTTAAAAACTCATTTATGTCAATTTTGACACTATTTAGTAATTAATTTTTATTAATCATAAAAACATTATTTATTTAAAAATACTAAATTAAATAAAATATAAAATTTCATAATCATATATAAAATTATTTTATGGTGTAAACATATTCAAATTACATTTTTTTTAATATTTATAATATCATTTATTTAAATCTTTCATTAATAAAGTAACCACTACATCATCATTGTGTCATAAATAAATTTATTTATTTAATATATAAAAATTATAAATAAATTAGTATGATATAGGACATAATTTTATATTTATATTTACTATTTATATTAAAAAATATCAATTATATAACCTAACTTTGAAATCATTTTAATAAAAAGATAGATGTTTATATTATATTTCTCTTTACTTTAAATTAATTATTATAACATGTCATTATCACACCCAAGTGGCTCCATGGGGTCCTAAAATCGACCCAAGGATGCTCGTGGTCAGCCATATCTCATCCAATAGTAATAGGAAACTTGTTAGGGTATTTTTATATTATTATAATATTATTTTTTTACCCTTATATACAGGTTTTACCCTTTAACCATGGTAAATATAAATAATTACTGAAGTTACTATTCAAAATGTCCTAAAATAAAAGATACCTATTTACAAAATTTTGACCTTCCGATTCCAAATATGAAATAAATTTTCAAAAAATCAAAACAAAGAATTGGTATAAATTATTTTAAAATTAATTACCATTGTCAAAACCAAAAAACGAGTTTTTAAGAAGTAAAAACGATCAAAATATTGACATGTGTTTATGTCCAATTTTCAATCTAAAATTACTTCCAGTGACTAGAATTGGATTAAATGATAAACAAAATCCAATTAGAAATTAACACCAATTAAAAGGATAATATAACTATATAAATAAACTATAATAAAAGGTAGTTTTGAATTAAAATGTAGTATTGTTTATTATTCATTAAAATGTTGATTTTATCATAAAAATACTCAAATTTCAACCAGTGTAAATTTTAATGTTCCTCCTATATATAATAAATTTATTTTTTTCAAATATAACATTTTAAAGTGGCCAAAACTATATTTAAAAAGGTTTCTCCATCAAAAGGTGGTAAAATGACTTTTAAAAATATTAGAGTTTTTATGCTTAAAAATATATTAATTCTCATTTTCAGCCTCTAAAGATTATTGGATAAATGTAAAAACATTTAACAAACATGTGTAATCATATTTTAGTTAGTTCTGTTAATTACTACTTATACAATGGCTAGGCGTTAACTACCATTAAAAATAATAATAATAATAATATTGTGTTGTTTTTCAGTATAACTCAACATTGTGTGCAATGTAAGATTTTAGAGAAACCTGATGTTGCCTGTCGATTACACTATAGGAAAAATTGTCTCCTTTAACATAAAATTAATATCTTATTCATAAATATTAATAGTTATGAAAATGTATTATTCTATAAATACCTAGGATGTTACACTTATTTTTATTTATTAATGAGCTTCTACATTGATAACAATTTAGTGTACTCCCAGATGCATGGGGATCGAGCTCAATATTTAGTTCCCATTATCAGTACATTGAGATAGTATCATATTAAATCTATGAACTTGGAGTTATAGTTTAGGATTATTATAGTTCAATTCTTAGGGCACATGATAACTGGGGTGGGAATATTAGTTGACATGGAGAGGGTCCAGGTTCTAGTTTCATGGGAGAATCCTATGAACATATTAGATATTCAGATATTACTATGATTAGTAATTTAATTCTTATGATTAATTTATGTCTTATATCAATTTTTCACCAATAAAGGATTATATTAATAAAAATATAAAATTTATAGACATATTCCACTGAGTGGACATTACAGGAGCTTAAATGAGATTAAATTTTGAGAAAATCATGATCTTATATTAGATGAGAATGGACTACATGTTATATTGTAACTATTATGGAGTCGGTATTGGGGAAAATTCTGATAATTGGATGGAGATTAGTCACTTATGGGACTATTGTTTTATGATGCATGTAAACACCTTTGATTTTAAAATATATATTTGTATTACTGAATTTAAATCATTCAATATTTTTTCCAAATATTTATCGTTAATAATAATCGTACCCTTATATACTATTGAAATAAAATTATTTTATTTCACTATTATCGTGTATTCATTGGATTAGACGATATGAGTAGGACTAAATAAATTATGAAAAATATGTACAAAAATTACCTTAATGAATTAATACTTAATAATGAATGGAAATAAGTACTCAAAATTACATATTTAATGTAATATAATTTCATATAAGAGGATCAAAATTTTCACATTATTTTATGTTTTCATATATTATGTATCTTAATCACTAATGACCTTTAATTTTGGTATAATTTATTCTTATTTAATGTTAAAAATTAATAATCATTTATAAATTTATTATCAATTCATTAGATGAAAAGATACATTTATTCGAATGTAAAAAAGTGTCATTTTTCAAGAAATTATCTTTTTTGTGAAAAGTTTTTTGCCTTAATAGATTCAGTTAATCTATATTGTTGAATTTTATTAATTAAATTTCGATGAAATAAATTTAATAAAATATATTAACATATTCTAATAGTTTTTACTAATAATGGCATGATATTAATGTCATTTTTATGCTTACCAGTAAAATTTCTCTAAAATAGTTTTTACAACTTTTCTATGAAGAAGTTATAATTTATTATTACCACTTATAGGAATTGAATCATATAAAATTGATTCCATATTCTTAGTTAGTATAATTAATATTCTCTAATAGTACCATCATAATTTTTGAACATAATGAATAGTTTTGATGGTAAAAATATTTTTACTAGATAACGATTCAATTTTTTAAAAGAGGGGTTAATGTTAGAGATAATATTTTAGTTTACACAAGTCCACTTTATGAAATTCCATTTTTTATTGGATTTCCACCATTACCATATTATATTCTAGTATTTTTCAATTCTAATAAACATTACTTGAATAAGACTTATATTATATAATAATGTTTCATGTATATACATGTTTTCCACTCATCTCACTAATAAAAGTCAACCTCCTATTCTCATATCACCAAATAATATAAGCCATATTTATTGAACAAATTAAACCCAAATACCCTCATAAACTACTTCCCCATGACCATGATCTCAATTAATCCCCAAAAAACTAACCTAGAAATAATAAGGTTAATGGAAAATGAGGTTTTACAAAGAAAATGAATAACTATTTACTGAGTACTTATAGTTTTATTTCTTCTTATACCACCATAACACCATTAATCACCAAGTTAAAAAAATTAATATATTTTGTAAGTCACTATTTTTATAGTACATCCCTTTTTTCTCCTTATTTTCAATATTATGGGAAATTAAATCATTTATCATGTGTATGTGTGGACTACCACTTCCATAGGGATGTCAATTAAATTTTTTATCATTATATCAAATTTATAGTTATATTTAAATATTTAAGCCATATATATGATTTTTATAACATAATTATCATTCCATATTATTAAATATTTCCATTTTTCTTAACATTCCATCTTTGGGAACACAATAATATCGCTTGTGTGTAAGTGTGGGATACCACCTCTATAATGTGAGGTAATTTATTTTCAATTACAAATTATAATGTTAAGTTTAATGAATATATGTGATATATATGAAATAATATTAATTCTATAAAGGTTATTTATTATTTACCATTATTTTGTTCCATCCATTGAAATATAGAAGCATTCCATGTTCATATGTAAGAACTACTATCTCAATGAAGTGATATAATTAATTTTAAATAAAAATCATATATTTATAGTTGTAAATTATTATATTATTAATAAATATTATATTTAATACATGATTGATACTCTGGATATTATAAACCATTACTAAGGTGCAATGATTGTGAACATCAAATAGATTTTTCTTTGGAAAATGAACTTGTTTTCACCATAATAATACTTTTAATGAAGAATTTTTTATGATTTTATAATTGTAAATTAAAATAGTATAATATGTAGTATTATAATTATTAATATAATTATTTTCTATATTGATAATAAATATAATGTTTATATATAAGAGACTAAGAGTGCATACAACGAATGTTGGGATAAGATATAAGGACTCTAGGTCTCGATATTGTTTCATTGAGATTTGTTTAGTGTTATAAAACTATTGGTTATTATATAGTGTGTAAATTTTACTATTTTTATGTTATATAAATAATACCATTATATAAATGGTATTTAATATTTCATTTATTGTTATTTAATTTAAAGGGTTTATAATTGACAAGTTACCAAAGTGGTAATGGTTTATGTTACAATATCATTTCTTTTCAAGTTTTTATATAATAAATTTATAATTATGGAAATTATATGATGTAAATGATATAAATATGATTCTAAAAATTTGTGTTATTATTTCCTATTATTTTTTTCAAAAACATTTAAACATGTAATCAATTCTTGTGTATACTTATGGATTATCATCTCAACAAAGTAATGTAATTCATATTACAACACCACACTTAATGGGTGGTTATAAAAGTGTATATAATTAATAAATATTATACTTATCACATGATTAATAATAAAAATATAATTATACTATTCATAAGTTTCAAGTACCATAACTATCGAACTGAAACACAGATAGAAAACAAACCATTTTTCTATAGAATATTGATTTTAATGGAGAATTTTTAATGAATGGGTAATTGGAAATATTAATGTAATGATATATAGTATGATATATATGAATATTTTTATTTTATAGATTAATAAAAATTATAAATTTAGTGTGTAGGATCCCAAGAGTGTGTATAATGAATTTCAAGAATTTATGTAAGGTTTGTTTGTCTAAATATTATTTAATTGAAACATGTTTCATGTTAAAAACATATTTTTATTTATATATTGTATATATTTTTCATTTTTCATAATATATAATTAATATATTTATAATAATTTTTTTATTTCTTTAATTATTTTTATTTCATTCAAAGTGGTTATGATTTAGATTTACTAAATCGATAAGGGTTTGTGTTACAATCTCATTTCCATTAAAGATTTCACGTGATAAAATTATAGTTGGGAAAATTATATGATATATTTTATATAATTATGATTCTAGAAATTTTTGTTATTATTTTAATCTTTTTCATTCCAAACAATGAAAAATGGAAGCATTATTCATGTATGGATACAAACGTTTTTCTCTACGAATTTATGTAATTGATTTCCTATCAACACCCGATATAGAATGTGTAAAAGTGTAAATAATAAATATATATTATATTTATGAAATTATTTAAAATATATAGATGATACATAAATTACTAAGGTGAAATGAAGATAACTATCGAATGGAATCATGCGTTGAAAATGTACCCTTTTCATTCAAATTTTTATTTTAGTAACAAATTGTAAATGAATTTGTAATTATAAATTAAAATGGAATTATTTTTAGTATAAAATTTATTAATATGGTTTTGATATAAATTTATAAAAAATATAAATTCAGGATATAGGAGCATAAGAGAGCATACATATAATATGAGGACATGATGTAATCCTTCTTTATCTCAATATTGTGTTATTGAGATATGTTTCATGTGATGAAAATATTAAAATTTATATAGTGTATATATTTCCCAATTGATATTCCACATAATAAATATCATGACATAAATTTTATTTAATGATTCATGTAATGTTATTTCATTTAAAGGGGTAATGATTCAAATTTTATGAAAGTGGTAAGGGTTTATGTTACAATGTCTTATATTTTTGAGGTTGTTTGTGATAAATTTTTAAGAAGTGAAATTATATGATACATAACAATTTTATGACATATATCCTATTACTATATGGTTATTTATGTTATTTTCTTATTTCCCTTTCATTCACTTTGCATTGGAACTTAATATGGGTTAAAACATTTTTAAGAAAATTTGAGCTTAATTCTTTTTTTTTGTTCAGGAATCCTTCTTCTAAATATCAATGTTCTTTAAAATTATACAATTGAAGGTAAATATTAAATAATTTTTTTGATAATGGTATTTTATAATTATAAAATATTTATAACTGAAAATGTCAAATATTTTGAAATTTTTTGATGCAACTCAATTTTGATTTTTTTAAAAAGTGAGAAAATAAGGTTTTTCAACATATACGGTATATAGTAATTTTTTCCCTATCATACCCTTACTTCTAGATAATGATTCATTTATATGTTTCAATGGTTTTGTACATAAAATATTATTTTAATATTCTTTTAATTTAATTTTCTATAAGTTACCATAATAAAATGGATGTTTTCTCTTTATTGTCTAAGGATATTATAAAAGTGATTATAAAATAGATTATTCTTGTATTTCAAAATATTTTAATAATTTTTATTATTCACTCTAGATATGGAACTTTTATTTCAATAAATTTATTTCTCTAAATTTATTATGTCGATAATTGGGATTGTATGAAACATGTTACTTTCCCAATAATTATTATGTTAATATGGTAACTTTACGAGAACTATTTATTTTACATGGGTTATGCTATGATAAAAAAAATTATCATATTGTGGAACACTTAGATTGTAATAACCCCAAATCCATCACCCTAGATCCTATGGATGTTTTATGATAGTGGTATATAGATCACAAATATGGTGGATCCAATAATTTAATACCTTTGAGCAACCTGATACATAACATATTTATACATTACATTATAATTAAATACATCAGTGAAAAGATAAAAACCACATTATTCTCCTTAAAAATTTGTTTATCATATGTATCCAACTTCTAGGTTTCCTGGGGAAAATAAGAAAATGTAAAGGGTTGTTCTCAAATGCTTATTAATGGTGTAACATATAGCATAAATTTTTATATATAAAACATAGTGGATTTAAAGAATATAATAAGTTATTCTATATCAAATTAATGTGAGAAAATAAAAATATAAATAGATTCCATAAAAAAATACTTGATAATAATAATATAAAAAATATAAAGGATAATACATAATTTCAGACATCTTAACCATACCATCAAGTCCTTGTGCCAATACATCATAAAATGTTAAGAAACTCACATCACCTTATTTTAGTTATCTCATGAGACCAACCAGTCTTCTGGGGGGGATATATAATTTTGAGCCCTAATATTCACATAAAATTACAATGCATTCCATCATATATCAAGGATTAAATGTTATAATAATCAAAGAAAGAAAATTATAAATAATTACAATTGTTCAGTGGAACATATCTTATATGATTTTCCCACATATAAGAAATAATTGTATGGTAAAAAATTATTTATCCCCAGTCAAAAAATTAATAATAATATCTAGGTATTTGGAATAAATTTATTTGAAAATGTAGGAGACAAAATTAATGATGAATAAATCCTTCAGAAAATTGTAAAGAGTATGTAAATTAACTTAAGGATGTTCCCTGTGATTTTCAGACCAACTGTGGATTAGGTCCCATTTTTGAGCACTAGGTAATGATAAAGTCATATTATAGTGTTCTATTTTAGAAATTACTATGTCTAGTTACAATTATTATTGATCAACATTAACTTTTAGTATACACATAGGGATTTTATTGACTGGTAAAACACACGCTTTTACTTTTTCAAAAAAATTCATATGGTTTTATGGATATTAAAATGTATGAGTACAATAATGACATGATATATGTAGATACCCAAGCTTTATATACATGGAAATTACAATTATTTTTCAGAATACTTAATACATGGAACAAACATAAGCCCATAGATTGTATTATCTTAGGGTCTTTGAAAACTCGTAACATAATCATTTAATCATGGTGAAATATCTTCAATATCTCCCATAAAGATCTTCCACTATTGTTTTCCTACCTAAATAAAAAATTTATATCATGTGGAAAAAAATAATAAGGTTGAGCTCAAATTCTCATTTAGGGAAAACACGAAGAACATAAAACAAACAATAAACATTTGAACGTAAAAACATGAATATATAGTTTAAACATCAAAATCCAGAGTCATGAAATAAATATTAGATGTACGTAAGGCGTGGATCATAGAGAAGAATTGTACATAATAGAATAGAATTTTAATAAAACATGTAATTGTGTAAAACTGTTAAGAACATAATATGATTTCTATAGTATCAATGACACTGCTGCCAAGACCATCATAGTGGACAAATTCCATTACTGAATCGAGTTTACTTACCATTCTAGCCATGTATCACTGAATTGAATTTTCTTTTCATTTTAGTCAATTCTATATCATGTGATATGAATCTTTACCCAATTAATTGGAGGGAGATATAGGTCCCACCCATCTCATAATGAAATCATTCTTACAAGTTCCACAAAAACATAAATCATTCATCATAGCATAACCCATGAAATAAAATGGTATTCCTAAACATCATTTCATCATAACATAATAAATATAGTATAAATATATTTTATAAAAATAATTCCATCATAAAAATAATAAAAACAATGTAATAATATAGATAGAAACATAAACCTATGTAATCTTATATGGAAAATAAATTTGATAAACCACTTGAACTTAGTTCTTGAAGAAAATATCCATTCTTCATTAAAAACCTTTTCTTTTCTCAAAATGCCATGAAATTTTAAGAGAAAATAATTTAGTGGAAAATAAAATTGAAATATTTTATAGGAAGATTCTTGGAAAAAGGATTCATTTAACCGTAAAAATATATTCAATATGTATAATTTAAAAAGACGTTATCCACTTAATTTTTCTAGAAAAGTCAAAATGTACCTCGTATAGTAAAAAAACAAATATTTCTTCCATACCATGTAGTAAAACAAACAAACGGGTAAAAATGACTTTAAACATACATAGAAGAATATTAAAAAAATTATTAAATTGTTTTCGAAAACATGGACATGGATGATAAATATAACCACATTAAATACTTACATATAAACAATATCGTATAAAAATGAGATTGCAAATTTATTCATTACCTTATGTTTTATTTATTATGTATGTGTCTAAAACTTTAATATAGTTGGTTTAAACATATTATTATCTTTTAAAATAACTATAATAATATTTATGATATCATATATGTTTTACTTATGACTTTATATTACACGTTCATTTGTCAATTCCATGTTAAAGAAACGTTTTGAGAAATAATCATTTTATTTATCGTACCTGTTTGGACTTGTTATTCTTGATATTATTACATATATAATGATTTAATTAATTCCAAAATGTAAAAAATGATTTATATATACTATATATTCATTATATAAATATATATACAATGGATAGATAAATGAAATGAAATACACCATTCATGGAGACGGTAGGTCTTACGTACGTGTGAATGTTGTTTTCATTTCCATATTTAATTGAATGGAATTAAGTAAATGATATATATATATATATATATATTAGAATTATTATTTCTATATGTCATGATTATTTATTTTATATACTTTATAATTATTCTTGAATGTATAACATGTAGAATGAATCTCATCGCGTAGTGGATATGGTAAGTCGTACGTACGCACGAGCAACGATATCGTTCCCATAATTGTTGAATGGTATTGAATTGGATGGTTTATAATATCTCATAATTAGTATTATGTTATAATAATCATATATAGTTATTATTTCCACCATTATACCCTTCCAAGTAAATGGTGGTGATAAATAGATTACACCATGGCATGGAGATGGTAAGTCATACCTACTCACGCGCGGTGATTTTGTTTTTCATAATATAGATAGAAGATGGAATATGGTTGTCTAATATTTTTAATAACATAACAGTATATGAGTGATACTAGTTTTATTAATTTATAATAAAAAATATAAATATTATGATTTATAAGAAAAAATAAATTTTAAAGAATCGGTAGAAGAGATTACCTCTTCCTCGATGTGCATCCTTTAAATTTCCTCTTAGGGAACTAGATATGGTATTTTGAGAATACCAGATGCTATAGAATGTAACTAGGTAAGTTGATATGACAAATTTTCTGGGTTTGGATGATCTTTAAGGCTCAAATTTGAGTGAAGTGGAGAGGGAGGAGGTTCCCTTTTATAAGGGAGGATAGGGGAACTTTGGGAAACTCTCAAAATATTAATTTATTATAA
Source organism: Viscum album (assembly GCA_963277665.1). Lineage (NCBI taxonomy): Eukaryota > Viridiplantae > Streptophyta > Magnoliopsida > Santalales > Viscaceae > Viscum > Viscum album. The sequence goes on from OY728139.1 coordinate 1,180,662,643, forward strand.
ATTAGATTTCGATTAAAAATGGTTCAAAACTTATTTAATTCTAAGATAAGATGATTTTGGTTTGAACGCCCATATCATGTCAAAAAACCCAAAAAAATTATTTATGAAATATTTGGACTTATGTTAACCATTGTACCAATATTATATTTTTATGATTTTAATATCATTTAATAAACTATTTTATGTTTTATGTTATGAATTATGTCAATTTTGGATACTATTTATACTTGAATTTTTAAAAAAAATTATTAACAACCTGATTCATTCAAATCAAATAGATTACCTCATACCTAATATGTTAATTTCATCCATAAAATTTGTTTATGGCATAAAACTGTTCAAATTAAATTTATTTTAATATTTATAAATTCATTTATTGGAATCTTTAATTAATTAGGTAATCACTACATCATAATTGTGCCATAAATAAATATATTTATCTAATGTCTGAAAATTATAAATAAAATACCATGATGTAGGAAATATTTTTAGATTTATAATTACTATTTATAGACATTTATATCAGTTATATTACCAAATATTTAAATATACTTAGTAAAAGATATATGTTTAGTTTATAATTAACTTTACTTTAACAAATATTATAAAATGTCATTTTTCATATCCAAGTGAATCTATGGGGTCCCAAAAACATCCCAAGGTTGACCATGGTCATAAATATCTCATCTAATAGGATTAGGACATGTGTTAATGTAGTTTAATATTATTATAATGTTATTCTTTTACCCTTATTTACCAGATTTACCCTTTTAACCTTGGTTAATAAAATTATTACTGAAGTTACTATTCATAATGTCTAAAAATAAAAGGTACCTATTTAAAAAATTTTAACCTTTGATTCCAAATATGGAATCCATTTTTTCAAATTCAAAACACACAAGTTTCAGTAATTAATTTAAATTTAATTCTCACTGTCAAAACCAAAAGTGGGTTGTTAATAAGTAATGACTATCAAAAGATTGACATGTGTTTATGTCTAATTTATAATTGAAATTACTTCCAATCACTGAAATTATATTAAATGATAAAAATATAAAATAATTAAACATTAAAACCAATTAAAAGTATAATATAACAATTTAAATAAATTAGATGAAAAGGCGGTTTTGACTTAAAATACAGTATTTTTTACTATTCATTAAAATTTTAATTTTATCAGAAAAATACTAAAATTTCTAAAAAAAAGTAAGTTTTTATGTCACTTTTCTAAATAAGAAGTTTTTTTTTCAAATATAACTTACAAAAGTGTAAAAAATATATTTAAAATTGGTGTGCCATTAAAAGGTGGTAAAACATCATTTTTTGAAAAATACTTCTTTACCTGAAAAATTGATTTTGTTATCATACCATGTTCTAGAAAATTTAAATGATTAATGATAATGTTATATAAAATAAAAAATTTAGTTAATAATATTCATAATTTCTATTTTATATCCTATTAAATAATAATATTTTAATAATATATTGTTGTTTCCTAAAACATGGTATTGTGTTCAACGCAAACTATCAAGGAAGGTTGTTCTTGTGTATAATGAAAGACATGTCAGTGTTGCGTGTAGTGAAAGCTTCTATTAGAGTTACATATAATATAATCCAAACTTGGTTCATTTATACATTGAACAAAATCTATACTCAATGTTATTCGAAATGAATTCTATTAATGAAACTTGAAATTTTGTGCACCACAAGCCAAAATAGTGTTGCATATACTACATGCTAATATGATGTTGCATATAGGACAAGAAAATATTGGTATAGCATAAAAAACAAGTTATCAAAGACATTAAAATAATTTATCTCATAAAATTCAGGTCGTTACATTCTACCCCCCCTAAAAAAAATATCTCCCTTAAAATTCTTCAAGGTTATAATTGGTTTTCTACTTCAAAGTTTCTTTCATGAAAGCCCACATCGTAAAAAGGGATACTAAAAAATAATTTTAAAAAGGAATGTTAGAAATATAATAGTAACCAAATGTAACTCATAAATAAGTTTTCACATAGGATAATATAGGTGTTAAGTGACAACAAGGATATAGAAGAGAAATCTAACCATCAATTTCTGATGGATAGTTATAGAGAATAAGGTTTGGAGAATGTTAACTACAAGAAAGCCGTAAATCTATGATGATTTAATGGATAATTTGATTTATAGGATAATAAAGTAATAGGATAATATTTTTGGTTTTCAAGATCCTTTTCCTAAAGTTGAATAATTTTTCATGGGAATAAATACTTACTTGATTTTGGTACAATGTCATCGGTGTTCGTGCCTTGAACAATTTCCACTTCATCTCTTATTTAAATAAATGAAGTCTAAATTTTCATTCTTGATGTGTTAGTAGATAATGAAATAAAATTATAGGTCATTCTATCTATCTCAACATAAAGTTCAGCATAGGAAATCAAATACGATAAGTCATCTTATAGTGAGATAATACATTAATCTAACAAACTTCAACAAGAATATAACTTATACAATCCCTAAATTTATTACATTAAAATAGTTCAGAAAATATAAAACATATAAATAGGTGACCTAAATATACATAGAATTTATCAACCATATCTTATAAGGTATTTCTTAGTTGTCCCATTCCAAACATGTGAATACCTTAATCATGTATTCTCTTGAGTCACAGTAACAACTTGAAATATCATATATCCTTATTAAAAACATGCATGTTTATTTATTCCATAACTTATTAGATATATTCCTTAAGTCCCAAAAAGTGGTACACTTAGTCCATGATATCATAACTCTCTTATTAATAATCTATAATTAGTTCTCATGAAACTATCATCATCCAATTTTCTAATTAAAATCCAATATATCATTATTTAAACATCATTATCTAAAAATTAGTGGAATATTAACCCTTATAATTACCTTAATCATGTGTTATCCAAGTATATCACCTTACCCTTATGTCACATTTTGGATCCTTATAACTATTCAACATATCCTTTCCAATCCTTAATGAAAAATATATACTAAAAACACTTATATATTTCAAGATTAGTATAATTTAATCTTTGAAATATGAAACATATACACCTCAATCATCCAACTTTATTATTAAAACACTACTCAAAATCCATCATATTTTTATTTTCTAAAATATAAATTTTTTCTTAAGGTTTCTCAACCTCACTATTTTAAGGTTTAATGTAAAAAATAGTAGAATAACATCACAAACCTTTCACATGTCATTTATAATCTTTTTATCCTCAGTATTATTACCAATACTCGTACCATCGTCATGATTCTCTTCATGATATTTCTACTTGGGAAATAAATCTTCATAATTTTCATAATTCTCACATATAAAATATTCAATTGTTAAAAATGTTCTATGTAGTTATTTATATTGACTAAAACCATAAATAAAAGTATAAGAAATGTGTATTAGAGATTAGAAACACCTATGTATGGTAAATTAATTATAATATATTAATCTATTATATATATTTTTACCCTAGGTTATTCATGATTTCCAAAAAACCCTAGGATTGTGGCCTATACTTGACTTATCATTAGTAAAACCCTAGAGATATCCTTATAAATATCTCTAGGGATCTCACTAAAGTTTCCGCATCATAGTTTCCAATGGATTACTAAACCTTCACTTTGATACCAACTATAGAGACCCAAGCTTGACATACATAGACATAACATATATTTTTTGGAATACTTAATACATGACATAAACATATTATCAAATATCATATTAGTTTAGTATCTTTGGAAATAGGGAACAAAATATTCCAATCATGGTGAAATATATTCAATATCTCCCATAATGATCTTGCCCTTTTGTTTTCCTACCTAAAATAATTCTTTATATCCTGGGGGAAAGAAAACATAGAAAGGGTGAGATCAAATTCTCGGTAAGGGTAAACATAGAGAAAATTAAACAAAACATAAACATTTGAATATAAAAACATGAATATAAATTTTAAACATCAAAATATTGATTCATGAAATAAATCTTGGCAGTACATAAGGCATGGATCATAATGAAACGTTAACCATGATATAATAACATTGGAATAAAACATGAAATTATAGAAAACTAATAAGAACATATAATAATTTCCATAGTAGAAAAGGAATTGCTTCCAAGACCATCATAGTGAACGTAGTCCATTAATGAACCAGGCTTACTTGTCATTTCATCAAAGTATTATTGAACTCGATTTACTTGTCATTTAATCCATTCATTACTAAACAATATTTACTTTCTGTTCAAATGATGTCTATCTCAAGAGATATTAATATTTAACCAATTCATTTGAGGGAGATATAGGTCCCACCCGTCTCATAATGAAATCATTATTACATGTTCCACAAAACATAAATCATTCATCACAGCATAACCCAAGAAATAATATGGGTTTTCCTAAACATCAATTCATCATAAAAAAGTTCATATAAAAGATCATTATATAATTAACATAATCAAATCATATAAATAATATGGATAGAAACATAACCCTAACTATGATATTCATCTTATATGTAAAATAATTTTGATAAAACACTTGAACATAGTTCTTGAGGAAAATATCCTTTCTTCATCAGAAACGTTTTATTTTCTAAAAATGTCACACAATTTTAAAAGAAAAGAATTTTTTTGAAAATAAACATGAAATATTGTTTATTAATATTTGTGGAAATAATTTTTCATGAAACTGTATAAATCTATTCTTACATTATAAGTAAAAAACATTCTTCTCATACATTTTTCAGAAAAGTCAAAAAGTACCTCATATGGTAAACGTAAGAAAGATTCCTTCCAAACCATTTAGAAAAAGTAAAAATAGGTAAAAATTAATTTAAACATACTTAGAAAAATAGTTTAAATTATATGATAATATTCTTATAAAACAATGTAATGTATGATAAATATACCCCCATTAAATACTTATGTATAAACAATATCGGATAAAAATGAAATTGCAAAATTAACCCTTACCTTTGGTCATATTTCTTCCTTATGTGTCTGAAACTCTTGTATAATGAGTTTAAACAAATTATTAACTTTTAACAGAACCATGATAGTATTTATGATATCATATATTATTAACTTACTACTTTATATTACCCATTCATTTTTTCAATTCCATGTTAAATCAACATTTTGGGTAAAAATAGTTTTATTTATTGTATGTGTTTTGAATTGTTATTATTGATATTAATACTTATTTAATAATTTACTTACTTACAGTATGTAAAAACTGATTTATATATCATATATATTTAGTATATAAATATATATATATATATATAATAGGTAGATAAATTAAATAGAATACACCATTCATTGAGATGGTAGGTCTTATGTACACATGAATGTTGTTTTAATTTCCTTATTCAATTAAATGGAAGTAAGTAAATGAAATATATATATATCCAGTAGAATTATGATAAGATATATTTCATGATTATTTATTATATATAATTTATAATCATTCTTTAATTTTTAACATGGAGAATGAATCTAATCACGTCGTGGAGACGGAAAGTCATACGTACGCACGAGCTATGACATCGTTCCCATAATTATTGAATGGTATGGAAATGGATGGTGTATAATATCTAAATATTTGTATAATGTTATAATAATAATATATAGTTATTATTAAAACCAGTATACCCATCCAAGTAAGGAGGTGGGGAAAAATAGATTACACCACAGCGTGGAGATAGTAAGTCGTACGTACGCACGGACGGTAATTTCATTTTGCGTACGATGGATAGAAGGTGAAATATGGTAGTTTCATGTTTATAATAACATATCAGTGTATGATTGATACTGATTCTATTAATTTATAATGAAACAACTAAATAAGAGGATGTATAAGAAGAAATAAATTTGAAAGATTCGGTAGAAGAGATTACCTCTTCCTCAATGTTCCATCTTTAAATTTCCTCTTACGGCACTAGAGTTGGTCTTTTGAGAAGACTTGAACATCTAGAATGTAAGTAGGGAAGTTGAGAATAGAAATGGGTAGGGGTTGGATGATATTTAAGGATCAAAATTGAGTGAATATGAGAGGGAGGAGGTACCCTTTTGTAAAAGGGGAGAGGGACACTTAAGGAAAGTCTTAAAATATTAATTTATTATAAATTAAATTTCAATTTAAAATGGAGAAAAACTTATTTAATTAAAAATTAATATTATTTTTGTTTGAATACCCATAATCCAAAAAAATTTAGACAAGTTTTTAATATTTTTTTATCCTTATCATTTTGGTTTAACCCTTATTTTACTCTTTTTGTTCTTATAGTGATATCATGCCATTTATACATTGTCGGTTAGTGTAATTACTATATAATGTAAAAAGACACACAAAAGGTTATTTATGAAATATTTGGACTTATATTAACCATTTTTTGGAATTTTATATTTTAGTAATTTAATATCATTTATAAACTATTTTTTATTTTAATTTAAGAATTATGTTAATTTTGGATACTATTCATACTTGACTTTTTAGAAAATTCATAACAACCTTATTCATTAGAACCAAATGAATTTATTCACCTATAATATGTAAATGTCATTGAAAAAAAAGTTTATGGCTTCAAAATATTCCAATTAAATTTATTTTAATATTTATAAATTCATTTATTTGATTCTTTCATTAATGAGGTAATCACTACATCATAATTGTGTCATAAATAATTATATTTATATAATGTTTAAAAATTGTAAATAAAATATCCTGATGTATGAAATATGTTTTTTTTATAATTATTATTTATAGTCATGTAAATAAGTTATGTAACATTATATTAAAATTGATTTAATAAAATATATATGTTAAGGTTGTAATTATATTTACTTTAAATTAATTCTTTTAAAATATAATTTTCGCATCCAAGTGAATCCATGGGGTCCCAAAATTGACCCAAGGATGAATATTTTTGTAAATATATCGTCCAATAGGATTAGTACATATATTAGGGTAGTTTAATATTTTTATAATTTTATTTTTTACCATTATTTACCAGATTTACCCTTTAGCCATAGTAAATAATATAATTACTAATGTCACTATTCATAATGTCCAAAAATAAATGGTACATATTTACACAATTGTAACCTTTTAATTCCAAATATGGAATACATTTTTCTAAATTTAAAACATAGAAGTTGTAGTAAATAATTTAAAATTAATTCCTCTTGTCAAAACTAAAAAACGACATTTTAAGAAGTAATAACTATCAAAAGATTGACATGTATTTATGTCCAATTTAAAAGTTAAATAACTTAAAATGACAAAAATTGGATTAAAGGATAAAAATATAATCCAATTACACTTCAAAACAAATAAAAAAGATAATCTAACTATGTAAAAAAATTTGATAAAAATGCGGTTTCGAATTAAAATGCAACATTTTTCACAATTCATTGAAATTTTAATTTTATTATAAAAATACCAAAAAATAAAAAAAAATTGAATTTTTATGTCCTTCATCCAAATAATAATTTTATTTTATTAAATTTAACTTATATAAGTGTCAACAACTAGATTTAAAATGGGTGTAACATCAAAAGGTGGTAAAACTGTTTTTTTTTTATTTCATTTATCCAAAAAATTGATTTTCTTCTCATATTATGTTCCATAAACTGTGTAAGATGAATGATAATATTATATAAAATTAAAAATTTGGTTAAAAATATTCATAACATGTAGTTTATTTCCCATTAAATAATAATATTTTAATAATATATCGTTGTTTAGTGAAGCTTGGTATCACGTACAATGCCAGATATCAAGGAAGGTTGCTCTTGCATGTAACATAAGCCGAGGTAGTGTTTCATGTAGTTAAATATTCTTTTGGGGTTGTGTATAACATAATCCAAACTTAGTTCATTTATACATTGAACAAAATCTATACTCAGTGTTGTGTGAAATTAATTCTATCAACAGAATTTGAAATTGTGTGCAACAAAAGCGAAGAATAGTGTGGTGTATACTGAAATCTAATATAGTGTTACATATAGCGTAATATAATCCTAGTGTATCATATAGTAAAATACATCAAATAAAATAAAAATAATCTATCTAATAAAATCTCAGGGTGTTACACTATAATTTCAGGTACGCACACCTCATTCATTTGCATCAGTGTGGAATGTATTATGACAAGAACAACTTACATCGAATCCCCTGAACTGAATTCATTTTTTGGAGGATCTTAAATGATATAATTATTATCATTAAAAGACTCATAATGAATTTTTGGCATTATATCATTGTTTTTGTGAGATATCCTTCTTTTTCCTTCCATGATATTTTGTTCTTATTTTTATTGGTTCCCTAGGAATTTTTTGGCAGAGAGTAAATTAAAGGGAATCCTCTTATAGTTCAATTGTGAAATCATTTTCTGTATTATTCCCTAATTGGGAAAAAAATGACTTCCTATGAGGATGATATTGTGAATGTGATAAATTACCCATCCCTGTGGATTGTGGTTATTCTTTTTATTTTTTATCAACCCTTTGAGATATATTTGTTGGCTCTGAGGTTTGGGGTGAAAATTCCCACAACCCTACAGGTTGGGGTGGATCTTGAACGGATATGGTTGATATAAGCACAACTGCGCTTCTAATTTTATGAATTCTTGTCCGAACATTGGTTGGGTGCATAATCTGACACTCACATAAATTTCCATATTTGGATAATCATTTTTCTATTTCAAGAATTTGAATAATTTGATGGTTGAAATCATCTAAATGGAAGCACTGGTTGACGTTATCAGTTGCTTGATGCCAAAGTATCTTAATAGAAGTCTCTATTTGGACCTGACTTTTGTGGAAGCTAGTAGAGGCTAGTTCTTGTTGAGAATATCTTTAGTCATGAACAATTTTTTTATATCCATCCTGAAGCAATAACATTGCATGAAACCAATTTTGGTGTGCTTTTCTAGATTTAGAGCACAGTGAAATGTAATTCCTTATGTAAACCCATCCTATGATTTGAACACTAGATGGGATATCTGAGATTAACTATCGAAAACTCATTAATGCATTGAGTAATTCGAGTTTAAGGGGTCCTTATTGGTTATTGATATTTTTATTTTACGAAAACTAGAGAAATTCCTAGTTAATTTGGCCCTAAAACCCTTTTATTACCTTAAAATGACTTTGATATTCATCATACAGTAATAATTTAGCTTTCAAAATACAAAGAGTCTTCCACATTTTGAGGTAGATAACATGAATACAATCTTCTACCAACATCTCTAGAATGTTTTATTGAGGGGTGGAAATAGGTTATAACATGACTGGTATTTCAACCATATTTAGTTGTTTCTTCATGTTAAACATATCCTCTTTTTCTTTTCCTAGAGTTTTCTCAACCCTATACAACCATTGTGGATGCCGCCTAATTGTTTTTCAATAATACATGGGATAATTTGGTTTTTCCTCTCCTATATTAGAAGTAAAATGTCCTAAGGGGGGTTCAGAGAATGACCGTATCATTAGGATGTCTTCTGGATGAGAAATTATTTTACCTTATAGTAACAAGAAATCAGACATGACTGGCCTTTTGTTTTAAATTTTCTAAAGATAAGAGGGCTTTCTCTTCACTACATTTCTAGTTGGAGAATTCTCTTGACAATGTGTATCAGTACTGAAGAGATAACTTTCTTAGTAAATTACATCATGGGGAGGACTACCATTGTGTATTAAATCAATTGATAAATATTCTTTCTCCTTGGTCTTCTAGACACACTGAGGGTTTTTGTGGAACTCATCAAGTGATGGGATCTTGAGATTGAATAAATTGTCAAGAAGCAAGACTTCATGGGGAAGTGTATGATGAGGACCTTCATAGTCACTACTATTACTCCCTTAATTTGGTAATGGTAGTGTAGGATATTGAGATGAAATAGATAAATGTATTAGGGCTTTAATAACTCTAGCATTGAGTAGAGAAAAATCAAAAATGGGCTCTTGATTTTCCAATTGTGTTGATAAGACTTATTTTTGGATACCTACACACAAATAGTTGGGGACACTTGTGGGGAAATCATTTTATCATTGGAATTTGTATGTGCTTACCTTGTAGTGGCTATAATAATAGACTGATTTTATCCAAGTGGAAATGTCTTATGTTCCCGATCCAGATGTATGTATGATATGGGAAGTATTCCCCATGACCCTCCAAGATGGGAACATATGTTTATATCTACTCTGGGGTGACATGATGTTGAGTATTCCCAGGTAAGGGGACAAAGTTGTGTGTCAGTCCTTCTGGTACTGCAAAAGGTTCCATTATGATATTATAGAAATCTTCCAAGATATGGGTAGGCATTTTTATCTTCCCTTTCACCATTTTCAGGATATTATTTGTGACTTCAATGGTTATGACATGAATATAAGTCTATTCCATATCTAGAGTAGGTGTATATAGCTGATCTTAACATCCCTTTCCTATCAATGGATATTGAAAGTACCCATGTTTAGGGTTAGAGAGTTGATTCTTCCCCTGAATATTTGTTATACCATTCCGGCTGAATTCTCCTAGTGCTTCCAAACGTGGAAATTAGAATACATGATGAGTAAAAATTGGTGTGTGTTCCTGCTTCTAGGTTGCCACCAAATTGGGTTAGTGGGATTATTTGAATGCATCTAGATGAGACTGATGGTATTCTTGATGATTGTGAGAAACTGTATGTTTTTTATCATGATAATAAACTGGATTTGAATAGTGGGATTCTTTGGGTTCCTCCAGATGAGTCTTCTTGCTGTAGGAATTAAGGCAGACATGTGTACATGACCGGCCAATGTTTTCCACTAAACTGGGTTTGTGGACTTCACTAGAGAGGGAAAGGTAGAAACATACTTTCTATTATCCAGTTTTTATCCCTAGTAATTTTTCTTGTGTTCCCGGGTCTGGGGGACTTGGGTCAGACCCCTAAAGGCAACACCCTCATAATGTTGAGGTTTTAATACCGTATAGTGTTGGTTGTAGTGATTGTTGGTAGGTTCCCTTGGGAATTAAACATGTATCTTTCGTAAGAGTACATAGGTGGCTTCTTGTTTGAACTCCCTAGAAGAGGGGAGCGATTAGTGATTGTGTTCTAGGGATAATCTCATAAAATTGTTGAATACAATGGGTGGAAACATCTAATTCTCAACCATTGGTCTTCATTGACCAGATGACCAAGGGAGTTTGTTGATATGGACGGCATGTCGATAGCTTCCATTTTAAGGATAGTCAAATCTTGATGGTACTCTTAGAGCAGTTCATTTGAGACACAGCGTTGAAGTACCTGAGTTAGTGATGATATTCTTCAAGTAGAAGAGAATCCATCTTGAATAGTAGTCAGGGTGTTCAAAGGTGAAAACATTAAGGAATACATTTTTACTGATAGCATATCTTATAAAATAGTTCATATTGATATATGATAGACATGATCAAGAGAAACTATTAAATCGTCAAATTTTGGATGAGCACATGCATGATAGATTTCTTTTTCATCCATATTTTATTAAAAGGGTCCTGATAGATGGGTCACAGCATTTTCAGGGTTATGGATTCACGTTGGGTGAACCATTTTTTGTTTTTGATGGAAATGTGTTTTCCTCATGGAAAAGAATGGTATGATAGAGACTAGTAAGTACATACCTTTTATATTGTGAATTATATTCCATAGTTAATTCATTCACATCGGGTTCACTATTTTATTGTTTCTGAATGAAATGTGTTTTCCTCATGGATTGGAATTGTCTGATAGATACTGGTTAGTAAATCCCTTTTATATTGTGAAGGATATGCCATAGTTAAGTCATTCACATCTGGTTCCCCGTTTTTCTTTTCTATCAGAATGTGCATTCTGGTTAAGAATCACTATTTATGAATGGTTTCGAATATATTTTTTTATGGAACTGGAAAAACCCAATAGTTTTGTATCAATAGAGACCTACTTCTTAATGGCAATAATTCTTTAGGTTTGTTAACCTATGATACTTATCAAATCACATCGTTCGATAGGTTGGAAGGGTGGTCTTGTTCCACTTAATCAATTATTTAATAAAATGATGTCAAACTCGTCATTCTTGAAGTGTTATCAGATCATGCGATTGAATGATAGGTCATTCCATCTATCTCTATCACAAAAATGTTAACACTAGTTATAAAATATACATAAGTCCTTCTATGTTGAGATTAATTGTATATTTTTCCAAAAATGGACTTATATTTCATATATCAAACCTCTTAAATAAAATACATCTAATTTATACTAACCAAGGACTTCTTGTAGGCCAATGGCAAGTGATAAAGGCATGTCACACTTCAGTTATGGGTTCTATTCCCATATCCTTGTTCAATGTGATGAGTTTTCTCTCATCCTATGGGTTATCCTTTTTTATAAAACTACTCTATTATAAAACTCCAGAAATAATATTAAATATATATATTAGACTTAAAAAATACTATCTGATGTCCAAATTAATACATTCTAACCTTTAGGCTTATCCAAAATACTTTTATCCAAACTCTCATTACAGAAAACAATTATAAAAAATTTCATATAACAGGAATGTGAGTACCTTCATTTATCCCCCATAAATCATACGATATATCTTGTTGGTCACATTCCAAACATTTTAATTACTTCATCATTCACTCTCTTGAGTCCTTGTAATAACCTAAATTACCATATATATTTATTGAAAACATGCATCTTTCCTTATTCCAAAATATATTGGATATATCTAGTAAGTACAAAAAAGTTTTATAATTCATCAATGATATCATAACCCTCTTTTCAACAACTCCATTATTAGTTCTCAAGAAACTAGCATCATCCTACTTACGTATCCAAATCCAACATATCTTTATCCAAACATCATTATCTAAAAATAAGGGACATATTAAGGGTTATCTCCCCCTTAATCATGTGTTCTCCAAGTATATCACCTTACCCTTAAATCACATTTTGTATCCTTATTACTATTCAACATATCCTTTACAATACTTAATTAAAATCTTGTACTAAAAACACTTATATATTTCAGGATTCATATAAAATAATCTTTGAAATCGGAAACATGTACACTTAAATCATTCAACTTTATTCTTAAACCATTACTCAGAATCCATCATCTTCATCTTTCCTAAAATATGAATCATGTATTAAGGTTTCTCAACCTCAATATTATTTAGTTTAATGTAAACAATACTGTAAGAACATCACATACCTTTCACATGTCATTTTCAATCTATTTATCCTAAACAGTATAACCAATACTCGTACAATTGTCATGATTCTGTTCATGATATTTTATAGTTAAGAAATAAATCTTCATAATTCTAATAATTTACACATCTAAAATATTCAATAGTTAACAATGTTCTATATAGTTCTGGATATTGAATAAGACTAGAAAGAAAAGTGAGTCAAATACATATCAGTGATTAAAAAACAAATACGTAAGGTAAATTACTTATATTATTTCAATATATGATATATATGGTTTAACCGTAGGTTAGTCATGATTATAAAAAACACCCTAGGATTATGAACTATACTTGACTTATCTTTAGGACATCCCTAGACATGTCCTTAGAAATATCTATAGGGATCTCACAAAAGTTTTTGCATCCTAGTTTCCAAAGGTTGACTAAAACTTCACTTTGATACCAACTGTAGAGACCCAATATTGACATATATTCACATTACATTTATTTATAGGAATACTTAATACATGACACAAACAGATGCCCAAATATTGTATTAGTTTAGTGTTTTTGAAAACTCGGAGCATAATCTTCTAATCGTGGTGAAAGATCTTCAACATCTTCTATAAATATATTCCCCCTTTTTTCCCTACCTAAAACCATTCTTTATATCCTGGGGAAAATAAAACATAAAAAGGGTGATATAAAATGTTCATTTAGGGTAAACATGGAGAACATAAAACAAACAATAAAAATTTGAATGTAAAAACATGAACACAAAGTTTAAACATCAAAATCTTGAGTCATGAAAAACAATTTGGTAGTATCTAAGGCATGGATCATAAAGAATAATTAACCATGATAGAATATAATTTGAATAAAACATGTAATTGTGGAAAAATAATAATCTAATAATATGATATCTATAGTATCCATGTAATTGCTGCTAAGACCATCATAGTGTACAAAGTCCATTACTAAACTGGGTTTACTTGTCGTTTCATCCATGTAATACTGAACGAGATTTACTTGTCATTAATTCATGTCTATCTCATGAGATATAAATCTTTTCCCAATGCATTGGAGGGAGATATAGTTCCCACCCATCTCATAATGAAATAATTATTTCCTATTTCACAAACACATAAATCATTCCTCATAGTATAACTAATTAAATAAAATGGGATTCTTCAACATCATTTCATCATAACACAATTTATATAAGATAAATGGACTTCATAAAATAATTCAATCATAAAAACTATCAAATAAAAGTAATAATAGGGATATAATCATAACCTTATGTCATATTATATGGAAAATGATTTTTATAAACCACTTATACTTAGTTCTTGAGGAAAATATACTTTCTTCTTCAAAGACGTTTTATTTTCTCAAAATGTTTCCCAATTTTAAAAGAAAATAATTTAGTTGAAAATAAAATTGAAATATTGTATAGTAATATTATTTTAAATAATTCATCATGAAACTGTAAAAATCCATTCATGTCGTATAAGTTAATAAAATATTCTCCTCGTCCTTTTTCCAAAAAAGTGAAAAAAATACCTCATATGGTAAACAAAAAATGATTATATCCATACCAAGTAGTAAAAGTAAAAAAGGTTTAAAAATTACTATAAATATATATATATAAATATTAAAAAATTTATGAAAACATTTTTAGAAAACATTGACATGGATGATTAATATTATCCCAGTAAATACTTACATATTAATAATCTCGGATAAAAATGATATTGCAAACTTATCCCTTACCTTAGGTCCGATTTCTTCTATATGTGTATGAAACTCCTATATAGTGGGATAAAACATATTATTAACTTGTAAAAACCATAATAATATTTTTGATATCATATATGTTTTACTTATGACTTTATATTACCCGTTCATTTGTCAATTCCATGTTAAAGCAACGTTTTGGGTAATAATCATGTTATTTATCGTACATGTTTGGAATTTTTATTCTTGATATTATTACTTATATCATGATTTATGTACTTATATAATGTAAAAAATGATTTATATATCATATAAATTCATTATATAAATATATGTACAATAGATAGATAAATGAAATGAAATACACCATTCATGGAGACATTAGGTCATACATACACATGAACGTTGTTTTCGTTTCCTTATTGAATTGAATGGAAGTAAGTAAATGACATATATATATATATATACATAAATATAGTAGAATTATTATGTCATATATTTCCTAATTATTTATTATATATACTTTATAATCATTTTTGAATTGTTAACGTGGAGAATGAATCTCATCGCATCGTGGAGAAGGTAAGTCGTACGTACGCATTAGCGACGATATCATTAACATAATTATTGAATGGTATTGAGGTGGATGGTGTATAATATATCATAATTAGCATCATTCCATAATAATTATATTAATGTATTATTTCAACCATTATAACTATGCATGTATAGTTGTGGGGAAAAACAGATTACACCAAGTCATGGAGATAGGAAGCCAAACGTATGCATGCACGGTGATTTCATTTTTCCTAGGATGGATAGAAGGTCAAATAGGGTTTTTTTCATATTTATAATAACATATAATTATATTCTTGATAATTATGTTTTTACTTTATAGTGAATCAACTAAATAAGATACAGTATAAGAAGAAATAAATTTGAAAGAATCGGTAGAAGACATTACCTCTTCCTCGACATGCCTCCCTTAAATTTTATCTTATGGAACAAGAGATGATATTTTGATAATAACATAACTTCTAAAATGTAACTATGAAATTTAGAATAGAAATGGACATGATTTTTCTAATCTTTAAGGCTCAAAATTGAGTGAAGAGGAGAGGAAGGAGGTTCCCATTTATAAGAGAGGACAGGGGCACTTTAGGAAACTCTCAAAATATTAATTTATTATAAATTAAATTTCAATTAAAAATGGTCCAAAACTTATTTCATTAGAAGATAATATGATTTTAGTTCTAATACCCCTCAACGAATAATTTTTAGACAAGTTTTGATTATATATTTTTCCTTATCTTTTTGGTTTAACCCTTATTTTACCATTTTTAATCTTATTGTGATACCATGTTATTTACACATTGTGGGTTAATGTAATTACTATATCGTATAAAAAACACAAAAACATTTATTTGGGAAATATTTAGACTTATATTAATATTTTATATTAATTTTATATTTTTAATAATTTAATATAATTTAATAAACTATTTTATGTTTTAAGTTATTATTACATCAATTTTGGACATTATTCATACTTGAATTTTTTAAAAAAATCCATAACAACCTGATTCATTAAAACCAAAAAACTTAACTCATCCCTAATATGTAAATTTCATCCTAAAATTTTTTTTATGGAATCAAAATGTTCAAATTAAAATTATTTTAATATTTATAAATTCATTTATTTGAATCTTTCATTAACGTGGTAATCGCTACATCATAATTGTGTCAAAAGTAAATATATTTATAAAATTTATAAAAATAATAAATAAAATAACATTATATAGGAAATATTTTTATCTTTATAATGACTATATATATACATATAGATCAGGTATATAACCATATATTTAAATTGATTCAGTAAAAGATATATGTTTAGGTTATAATTATCTTTACTTTAAATTAATTCTTATAAAATGTCATTTTCACATCCAAGTGAATCCATGGGGTCCCAAAATCGACCCATGGATTACCATGGTTGGAAATATCTCATCCAATAGGATGAGGAAATGTGTTAGGGTAGTTTAATATTATTATAATATTATTATTTTACACTTATTTACCATATTTATCCTTTTATCCATGGTAAATAAAATAATTAATGAAGTTACTATTCATAATGTTTAAAACTAAAAGGTACATATTTACACAATTTGAACCATATTATTAAAAAACTTTAATCCATTTTCCCAAATTAAAAACACATAACTTGCAGTTATTAATTTAGAATTAATTTCTGTTGTCAAAACCAAAAAGCGGGTTTTTAAGAAATAATAACTCTCAAAAGATTGGCATGTGTTTATCTCCAATTTAAAAGTGAAATTACATAAAATTACTAACATTGGATTAAATGATGAAAATATAATCCAATTACACTTTACTACCTATTAAAATTATAATTTAACATTATAATTATATTAAATAAAAAGATAGTTTTGACTTAAAATGCAGTATTTTTCACTATTCATTAAAATTTGAATTTTATCAGAAAAATACCCAAATTTCAAAAAAAGTAAATTTTTATGTCCCTATTCCAAATAATAAGTTTATTTTGTCAAATGTAACTTATAAATGTGTCAAAACTAGATTTAACATTGGTGCACCATCAAAATGTGGTAAAAATGTATTTTTTGCAAAATAATTCTTTTATCTGAAAAATTGATTTTTTTCTCATACAATGTTCTAGAAAATGTGTAAGATGAATGATACTATTATATTAAATTCCAAATGTGGTTAATACTATTCATAATGTCAATTTTATATCACATTAAATAATATTATTTTAGTAATATATCATTGTTTACTGAAACTCAGTATCGCCTACAACGCAAGCTATCCAGGAAGGTCATTCATACATGTAACGTAAGCCAAGTCAGTGTCGTGTGTAGTTAAATCATCCTTTAGTGTTAAGTATAACATAATCCAAACTTAGTTCATTTATAAATTTAACAAAATATATACTCAGTGTTGTGTGAAATGAATTTTATCAAAGGAACTTGAAATTGTGCGCAACACAAGCCAAGAATAGTGAAGCATATACTGCATACTAATATGGTGGTGCGTATAGTTCAAGATAATCTTTGTTTAGAATTTAAAACAAGTCATCAAAGACATTAAAATAATTTATCACATAAAATCTCAAGGTGTTACAATAAAGCCTTTAATAAGAGGGAATAGATAAAATTACATTTAAAAAATATAAAATTGTAAATAATAATTTTGAATAAAAATAAGGGTGGTATAATAAATAAAAATTGCAAAGGTAAATACAAAAAATTTAATTAACTTTAATAAGGAAATTTTGGATTGGAGACCCTTACTTCATCATAGTAAGAGTTATATATAAAGAATAACAAAAATTATGAGATAAAAATGGGTCTCTCATCCTTTATAAATAAGAAGAAAATATTGATGGATATATAATAACATAATCCAATAAGAAAATTTGGTAATTAACATGAATAATATATATAGGGTTCTTTAATAAAAACATATCATGGAAAATCACATAATGATTTTGGTTTCATAAATGGGATAAATAAAGAATCAAGTGAGAGATTAATAAGTGTAAAATGGGTCACTAAATAATTTTAAATATATATATGATTAATAGGGATATGAAAAATCAAATCAATCCCCAAGAATTTTAAGACAAAAATGTATTACATAAATAAAGTGCTCGATTGACGAGGATAATGAGATGATCCCTTACCTCAAAAGAGTTGATTTCAATATCATGATATTGGAACCTTGAGAAATTTATAAAAACTTATAGGGGCTATATAGATGATAAATTAATCATAACATCTTGTATTATGAATTTGGAGTGGAGATAAGTGTAGAATGGCGGTATTTATACTTGGGTAGGGGTGAGTTTTAAAGAATTAAATATTTCCTATTTTACTATAATGAAAAACAATTTTGAGTTTAATAAATTCCAACCATTTTTATGGACTATTAATGAGTGGGAGGTTGTATATATACATTAAATTCCATTAAAAATTAAATTATACTTTCCATAAAACCCAATTATTACACCGAATTCAAAACAAATTATCTTAAAAATCAAATTTATGGTTCCAAAAAGTAAGTTATAAATCTATAGTTTATATTTATTATTTTAAAATTAATTTTAAAAATTATTTAATATAATTTAGATTTAATAAAATTTTTAATTATTTTTTTCATGTAGAAAGAATAGTTATTTCATAAAATCGTATTGCTTTGTAAACCAGCACTTTTCACTTTTTCAAAAAAAAATCATCTTTTTTGGAAAATTCCAAAAAAAATCACCCAAAGGAAAATTTTATTTTAGGAGTCAAAAAATGAGGATAATTTTATGAAAATAATTCTCTAAATTGAAGAAAAGTTTCTTATAAATAAATATACGTATTTATCTAAAATTGTTTATTTCATATGAAAATTACATTATGGTCATTTTACAAATTAATTAAGACTACATTGATATAAAATATCATTTAAAAGATGTAACATAAGTTTATTTCATCAAAATAACTTTAATTTTAAACTTACACATTTATTATATAATTATATTTTTTAATATAATATTTTTATAGCCTACAAAGATAATATAATTTGGATTATATCAATAACTATTCTTGTTGATCACTTAAATATGTCCATGTAACCAACTATAATAAAGACCATCATTATAATTGACTAATTGAATAAATGTAGGTTGATTATTCTAATGATAAATAAACCACCCTTATCATACTTCATCATTTACATTTTTTATATCAAGTTTCAAAATCATTTCCAAAATGAATTTCATTTTACTAACTCTTTATTTCTCTATCATGTCATTTTTCATGGGTATGATGATTCTATGGTATTTAGGGGACCCAAATTTTTAAATTATAATTTATTTATTCTTATTTTTTTCCATTGTAATATTTTTTATCATAATAGGAACTTTTTTATAATGAAATATACTTTATCAAATAATAAAATAATGTGTTTTTTGTCTCTAGTAAGTGTTTTTTATTCCTTTCTTATCCATAGTTTTAAAATTTGTTATTTTATTTGATATGATCATTCAGAAAATATATTTTCCTCAATTAATGAAATAATAGTTTCTTTAATTTTTATTTTGTAATTTTTAACTTATCCTTTTAAATGTATTATAATATATTAATAAAATTAATAATAGAATAAGATAAAATGAAAACAATTAGAAAATAAATATTATGTAACATAAAAAGGAAAACTTATAATATTTCTATTTAACATATGATTTTATCATGTTTCACATAAAATAACATATTACAGAACCATCATGGTTTATACATTATAATTAATTGATAATGAAAACATACAACACACACTATTAACATTTAAATTATAATAACTAAATAACCAACGTGATTTGAAAAAAACTATTAGTAAAAGGAATTTCATTCTCATAGAAAACTATATATTTAATAGAATCATATATATATATAAGGGAATATATATGTAGGTAATCACGAAGTCTAACAGAAGAGCATGAATCCTTGTCAGCCTTCAGTAATGGGTTTGATCCCCATGGACTTGATAGATGTGATGGGTTATTTCTCTGGCTGTGAACCTATCTTGTTAAAACAAATTTCTATTTTCCATGAAAAATATGTAAATAAACGGAAAAGGTGATAAATATTTCTATAAATAATTGGTTATTTTAAGGAAAAAAAATATTTATATGTTATATTTATATTTATTAATAAAAATAAACAAAATCTTTAAAAATTTCGGGTTTTTATATTCAACAACCATAACAAAATTTTATTCTCGCATTTTCATTCATTGATAAACACTTACTAATCCAAAATTTTCTCTTGATTGTTATTTATAGAAGGTACGCATTTAAATACCATATAAATGAAAATAATAAGCGGTAAAACTAGTTATAATTAACCTAGTTCTCTTAAAATATGCACCTTTGTTTTTATATAATAATATTCTGAAAACTAATTCACAGAAATAAACAAACATTGATTTGATACAAAATCCAATATCATCATCATTACCAAGATTGAAATCCACACATTTAATAATGGTTGTTTACATGTTTTTACTTATAACTTTATAAAAGATATTTAATATGTTAGAAAAACAAAATTAATACACAATGTGAACAACCAACCACCAAATTATAATGTAATTCATAGCCTCTTATGCCCATATTAAATTAAATATGAAATAGTTAACTGATACCAATCAATATTATCTAAAATGTATATAAAATTTTAATTGAAATCATATAAATGTATAAGGTAAGAAATGTTTAGACCGGTCTACCTTTATGTCAATGTATTTCACTCTTAGTTCAATCAAGGTTTCTTTAGGCTGGGTTTTCTCATAATCATAACTGAATTCCTTACATGACTATCCAAAAATTATCATGAACAATCAAAAAAATTAAAATCATTTTTCTTAAATTTATTAAAATATTTTATCCATAAAAGTAAATGTAATTCAATATATTCCTTAAATTATGAATGGTTTTTTATTAATCAATTTAATAAATGATCAACTTCCTATTAGGTTTTAGGTATGTTATTCTAAATCAAGTTCATAATTTTTCTATTAAACCATCATTTTATACCAACCAATTGACCTCTAATCCATCACAATGGATCTGATGGAATAATAATTATTATGATAAATAAGTCAAAAATATTGTGGATCCAATAGTTTAATAATATCAGGAAACCAGTTACATAAAAAAAATTACCTTACATTGGAAAAAAAACATCATTGAAAACATGAAAAAACTCATTATTCTTCATGAAAATACATTTATCAAACCCAGTAATCTTCTATATTTAATAGGGAAAGGGAAAAATATATAAATGGGTGACCTCAGACACTTATTAAGTGTGTAAAAAATAGTCTAAATATTTATAAATAAAACACTATGTAATGAATGAATATACAGAGTAATTCCATAAAAAATGATGTTGAGAGAATAAATATATCCATGGATAACATTATAATAAATAATATCTTGGATCAAAAAAATTATATATGTAGTGTTGATAATTCATTATTCTTGACATCTTACCTATACCTTCATGTCCTTGATTGAAAAATTCTAACAATATAAGTACACTCCCAATACCTTATATTTGTTGTCTCAGGTGACCTACTAAGGAACTAACAGGCTATATAATTATGGGACCAACTAGTAACCTAAAAATTAAATGAATTCCATCATATAAAAAAATAATACATGGAATTAAATTCATGTAAATAAAAATAATAATTTCTCAAACATATCAAATCTCATAAGATTTCCCTATAGAGAAGAAATAATTTTATAGTAGAAACTTTTTTCTCCCTATAAAATAATTAATAAATGTATCATAGTATATGGAATATATGTATTTGAAAAACTACTAAACCAATTAAATGATGAATAAATCTTTCAAAATGGTTTTGTATAGTGTATATAAATTAACCAAAGAATACCCCTAGAAGTGTCAAACCAGATGTGGAGGAAGGCCTATTATCATGCATCATGTGATAATTGATCCAAATACCAATGTGAAATTTTGATTTTATTATCCCATGTTACAACTAAGAAAGTGACACATCCACTTTTATTATCAAGATTTGGATTTCATTACTTGGATAATGAAACACTTTTTACTTACCCAAAATTTTAGTATGGTTTCATGGATAGTATGAGTTCTATAATGACATGAAAAAGGATATAATGAGAGGGAATATATAACCTAAAATTTGAAAATATTAAATTTAATAAAATTACATGTAATAAAAATAATTACAGTACAATAAAACGGAGTTCAAAAATAAAATATGTCAAACTTAATAAACTTGAAGATGAAAAGAGTATGATTCAAGACACTTACTTTGACATTGTCACGGCTATACGTAAATATGCATAAGATGGTTTTATGAGATATAAAGGGTAATCTCACCAAATGGAGGTAAAAAATAATTTATTATGAATATATAAGATTGAAATCCATATTTTATATTTTGGAATTAATTATAATGATATAAAGAGGGTTCTTGAATAAAAACATGGCATGGAAAAAATCGTAGGATAATTTCACTAGCATAATAGAGGTACATGACGATTCATGGGATGGATTATGTAACATACCTAGTTTTAAGAAATAAACCCTATGTTTGATAGCACACAAGATATCCTACATCGATCTTAAATGAACAACTACATAATATTATTTAAATGTTACAGTTATAACCTAGCTGTTTAAATGGAGAGAATTAATAGTATTAACTAAATCAAATAATTATTTACACATGTTTATAATTAATCATTTGGTGAATAATTAATTATAAATCAATGTAAACTCATTTTTAAATAAAAGGAAATGTTTTTCTAAAAACTATTTAAATGCAAATAAGTTATAATATAATGTAATAAAATCACTCTTTTTTGGTTTAATTAATGAAATATATGTGTAATATTTTAAATTCAATGTTTAAGATTCAACTAATATATTTTATATATTTTAAATAATAATAAATTCAATTTTTCAGATAAAAAAAGTATTTTTCAAAAAACAATGAAGTTTTCCCACCTTTGATGAAAAAACCATTTTAAATATAGTTTTTAACACTTTTATAACTTATTATTTTGATTTAGAAAATAAAATATTAATTTGGAAAAAAATTTGGTATATTAATGACAAAATTTGTATTTTAATTAATGGTGAAAATACTGCATTTTAACTCAATACGGCTTTTTCGTCTAATTTTTGTATATAATTAGATTATACTTTTAATTTTATTTAATGTATAATTAGATTATTTTTTATCATTTAATCCAATTTAGGTAATTTTAATCAATTTTACATTGAAAATATATATTAAAACATTTCTAACTTTAGACGTTTCACTTTAAAAACATATTGTTTTTCTTATCTATGGAATTATTTTTAAATATAATTTTCCCATTTATGTGAATTGGATTAGGTTAAATGGATTCCATATTAAGAACCATATGCTCTAAATTATTTTTTAAGGTTAATTTCATTTTTAGGTATTAAAAAGTTACCTTGGTGAAAAAATTATTTACCATAGTAAAAATAAACTTTTTACATGGATTTAAATTATAAGATAAAAACTTAACCTACCTAAAAAATTCATCATTTAAAGGGTGTTTGAGTTGTTTATAAACCCTAACCATCCTAAAAAACATTAATACATTCCCAATTATTCTAATTGTATTCTACCTCTATATGTTTGGCTTTTAATATATGATAGTCAATAAACTAATCACTTGAACCCACCTCTCTTAAAGTATAAATACCATTACTCCACCACCCATTTTTCAAACCAAAAATCGTTTTATCTCATAAAATATCTACAGAAAAATATAATCCTCACTCTCAGAACTTCCATGTTCGGAAATTCTCACTAAAATATTAAACCCAAGGTCCTTAAGGGTATTTCAAGGAGAGGATATTAAAGAGGTGATTTTCCAAAAGTACCTCTCTTGATTCCTTTTCTTTTTATACTTTGTCTCATCTCCTATATCCATAAATTAATGATAAATTCATAATAATTTATATATTTTAGTTTTACTGTTATAATTTAATATGTCATATCCATTTTATTTTTCACCTCCTCTTTTTCAAATAAACAAAATTATTGCCCAAGTTTTATCAGTTAATCGCCTCTGTGAATAATGTTTTTTTCTTTTTCCATTGTTTCATTCATGGATGGTCAGAAGAATATTTTTCATGTTAAATAATATTTAAATATGTATATTATAACCTATTTTAAATTTTGTAAACTTTTATTAAAAATACCTTAATTCTTTCTATATTGTGGTTATATGATAACTTCATTTAGGGACGGGGGACTACTGCCTCCTCAAAATGATGTGATTCATTCAAACATCACATGGAATGTATTAATTATTTTTTTAGTAAACTTATATAATTTAAATGAGATATTAATTTCATTTCAATTTTATTATATATTTATACATATTTACATACGATTAATTTAATATTCGTTCTTTCAAACGACATTAAAAAATAAAAATAGCTTTCATGCGTACGTACGGCCTACCATCTCCCTAAACAATGTTTTTAGTTTTTCTTAAAATATTATTATAAATAATTATATAATTAATATATAATATATTTATATAATTTAGCTGATGTACTTTTGACCACATGGACTATTTACATCATTCCAAGTTCATTTTCAACTCAAGAACCGAATATCGACAAAGCTTCCTACATAAACTTTGATAATTATGTAATTGTTATAAAATGGTAAAAAGTGATATAAAATTAATGAAAATAAAAAAATAAGTAATAAAGAAAGTATAAATTAACCAATTTTTATCATTTAGGAATGAAAAATAATATATGAGACGAGTCAGACTTGAGATAATGGATTTTTTTTAATTCAATATCCATTCATTGGGTTATACGTCTTCTTCACTAGTTTTATTATTCCAAGATTATGTATGGAATAAAATTTTATTATTTTATGTTGTATTTAAACTTATATTTGTTTGGATATATTGTTTCTATATATACTAACCCCATTGATAAATTCTTACATCATTGATAGGATCTTTGTAAGGATTTAATCGTCTCACTTTTTACCTTTGTGTGATATATCAATTATTCACCAATATTTAATTTTTTGTCATGTATATATAATGAAATTTGATATGAAATATCATGAATATTTTTATTTTAATCTTATTAAATTATTCATTTTATTATTATTACTTTTAATGGTCATACAATTTGACAGAATATAAGTGGTAAGGGAATTTATTAACAGAATTTCCATTCTTTGGGTTAATCTTCTACTTGTTGATTTTTTTTTTCAACACTTATATATGAAATTAATTTTTAATATCTTATATTATATTTATATCTTCAATTTAATTAAGTTTTTTTAAAAGGGAAATTTTTATATGGACAGTTTTAGATTCCATACAAAATGAAAAAAGGAATGTTTTTTTAATTTATATTGCAAAAATGACTTCATTATCATTGTAACCATTATTTAATATTTGGATCCCTCTATAATCCTTAATTTTTTTACAAGGAAAATAAATACCATATTCCATTTTCATGTATTTTGGTATTTAAAATGGATTTTATAATTTATTTATTATGTCATTATCTTGAAATGATATCTTGTAATTGTAATGTTTAAATGTCATTTTATCTTTATACATGATTTATGTATTGTGATTATGTTTTGGTTCTTAGGAATTGCTTAAGTATAAATTTGGTTCCATGATAAACTGAGGAAGGATGATCCCATGATAGATCTCCAATATATTGGTTAATGATATGTAGTTAATCAATAAGACTTATTCTAAGATGTTTAGGGAATATACTATGATTGGCATTCCAAACGTAACCATGATGGTTACTCCCTATGTAGTTTTGAAAGCTAAAATTTAAGTATGATATGTATTCCATAAGTTACCTTTATGATTTATGATTTCTAAGAAATGTTTTTAGGAATCATTTAATTTCATGAGGTATGTTAAAGAGTTTTTGTTTTATGGGTGAAAAGTTTGATATTTTGGGATATGTTTTCATGGACTAACGGTTTAATTACTTATTTTGTATCCCTTAATGAGATTATTGATAAAATCCCATTTTTTTAAAATATTTTCAACAAGGTTTAAGGATGGATAATATAAAGGAATAAATCAATAAAAAAATCATGTATTATTATGAAAAAAATGAATAGTGTGTAGACTTTTCTACATTGAAAATTTTTAGAGGTTATGTAATAGTTAGGGCCAAATTATCTAAAACTATAAACCTGAAAAGATCCTCAATGTGAATTATTGATTTAGCTCAATATTATCTAATGTTTAAATCAGGGTACTTATAGTTGGTATTAGAGGAAAGATTTATAAAACTTTAGGGATTATGAGTTTTGGTTAAATATGTGCTACGTTTATCTGTCTATTTTTTTTATTAAGTCCTTGTTCTAAAAATTTTTTAGATTGAGGAAATTTGATTAAAATGGAAGGAGTAGGATCTAAAACAAATTTCCTATCTCTTCTTAATGACATTCTTGTAATAATTATTACAGAGTCATGTTCAGATGATTTTGAAAAATTATCTAACGTATAACTCTCATGAAAATAATTTTATGAGATATCAACACCTCCTCTATACCTCGATACCATTGTAGATCATGGTTTTTTCCAATAAAATATTATTTTCTCAATATTATAATATTTTCAAGAAAGGTATATATTTTCCAAGAATTATTAAATATTTTAACTTTTCACAAGATTGTGAAGCATATTATGATTTTGAAAAAGTTACTCAAGAAGGATACCCTTGCACATCCTAATTATACTTACTTTTAAAATATAGTCTTTCTACACATACTTATGGTATTTTAAAAGTTCCAATGATTGAAATTTTCCACTCAAACTTAGTCGAAAGGTTTTATAAATATCAAGTCTTAGTTAATTTTTTGAAATTATATGTCACATAAGATTATTTTAAAAAACTATTTCTCTAAAAACACCCATATGACCCAAGTTATACAAGATGTATTTGGAAAAAGGGAGAAATTTATTTGAAGAATTTATAAATCTTTGTTGAAAAGAATTGACCTTATATATATATGAACATAATTATGATTAAACCAAATTTGTACCATGACCAAGGTATAATGTTCTTTCATTTTGGGATAGTTTTATTAAATTATAGTGGAGGTGAAATAAAAAAAATTAAATATATACAAGACTTCATAAATTATTATGTTGATTTTATTATGAGTTGGGATGAAAATGAGAGGTATAAGACATGTCTTGAGGTTAAAACATGTTAAAGTTATTTTTTCGTTTTATAAAAATATAAAACACGCAAGATGGGTGAAAACTAGTTGTTTCTAGAATGGTCGTGAGAATCAAACCCAAAACTAAAGGGTGATAGGGTGTATCGGCTACCACTAGCCTATGTGAAGTCCCTAGTCAGTATAAATGTTTCTTTTAATTTAAATGAGTTTAGGGAATATGAATAATTTTATTTTTTTATCTTCTGTTTTATTGAATACATATCCTTGGTATTGGAAAAATATTTGCGGATTAAGTGATAAATGTTTTTTTGGAAGACGTTCACTGTTTCGGGAAACCTATATGACAAAGGTAAATTGAATATTATGGGATTTTATTTGAGGAGAAATGGTTGAATTTTTTTTGAAAGAATATATATTTTTTTGGGACTTATGGTAATTCAGGTTATTTTTTAAAATTATTAACCTATCATGGAGAATATTTGATTTTGGAAATTACATTTTTGGTAAGAGACATTAAGAGTGACTGATGTTATTTGGAGATAAATGTTAAAATTTATCTTGGAAGACAATGTTATCAAATAATTATAATTATAATGTATCAATCATAATTTGGATTATTTTGAGAAATTTTAATTACAATTATTTATTAAATTCTCAATATTGAACTTTTGGTTTTACTTTGTAATTATTAAATATTAAATGTATTTTTTCATCATACAATGGTTTATTTTTTGGGGGGAATTATATTATTTTATCCTAAACTTTTTGGTTTTGATTACAATTTCAAGATAGGATGAATGGATAGTTTATATTCTGTAGATTATTTGATTCTCTATAAGTTTATTATAGTGTTCTATGTGTGAAACAAAATTATTGACTACTCATATGTTGGAGAAAAAGATGTTGTTTTGTTAGAAATTAATTAAAGGCTTAGACAATACTTTACAAGTAAGTATGTTTCCTTATGTTATTAGTAATGGTTATAAATTAATTCCAAAACATTATGAAAAGTATCTTAAAACCAAAAAACTGTATTCAATTTACTTTTCATACGTTGAAGTTAAATACCGTTTGACCCATCAAAAATTTATTGTTTTGTGATTGCTAACTTTCTCTAGAAAATGTTTTCCATCACTCTCCATCAGAACATTATGGTTAGTTTTCTCTTCCATATCCAGTTTTTATTAAATGTAACCCTAGTATTTGTTACTATGGTTATCTTCATACTTCTCTTTCTTTCTTTTAGAGTGATAGTTTTATTGATTTATTTTCTAATGTTGGATTTCAATAAATCTATTTTTAAAAGTCATACCTTACTTACAAACCCCAAATTTAAATTGAGAGTATTAAATTTATTAAGGGGGAAGGATGTAACATCTTGATTTATATGAAAGAAACACTATGTTCGATAGCGCACAAGATACGCTACATCGAGATTAAACGAACAACTAAATATTATTTTTTTAATGTCATTATTATAACATAGCCATAGAAATGGTGGTAATAAATATTATTATCTGAATTATGAAAAAACGTTTTACAAGTGTTTTAATTAATTATTTGATGCACAATTAATTATAAATTAATTTAAACACCTTTTTAAATAAATGGAAATTTTTTTCAAAAAAAAACCACTTAAATGAAAATATGTGAGTTCATAAAGTAATAAAATCACACTTGTTTTGTTTTATTAAGGAAATATATATATATATAATATTAAATTTAATTTTTAATATTTACCAAATATAATTTATAGATTTTACATAAGAACAAATTTTATTTTTCGGATACGAGAATTATTTTTTAAAAAAATAACGTTTTGACGCCTTTAATGGAAAACCCATTTTAAATATCATTTTTGAAATTTTTATTAGTTATATTTAACAAAAAAAATCTTATTTAGAATTGGTACATAAAATCTTACTTTGATTAAATTTTGGGTATTTTTCTAATAATATTCATTTTTTTAATGAATTGTGAACAATAATGCATTTTAACTCAAAACATCTTTTCTTCTAGTTTATTTATATATTAAGATTGTAAAAATAATTGGTTTAAAAGTATAATTAGATTAATTTTTATCATTTAATTAAATTTAGGTCATTGGAGTCAATTTCATGTTGAAAATAGATTGAGAAACATATCAAACTTTGGAATGTTTCACTTTAAAACCCTGCTTTTCAGTCTTGTCTGTAGAATTAGTTTTAAATATAATTTTCCCAATTATAATAATTTAATTAGGTAAAATGAATTAAATATTTTTAATTAGAGATTCCAAATTAGGGTTTAGGGTCAATTTAATTTTTAGGTATTAAAAATTTATCAAGGTAAAAAAATTATTTTCCGTAGTAAAAGTAAAATTTCAACAACTGTTAAAATTAAAAGTCAAAAGCTTAATCTACCAAAAAACATCAACATTTAAAGGGTGTTGGAGTTGTTTTTAGAACCTAACTAGCCTCTAAAAAATTAATTATAGTACAAAGTCATGGAAGTTTATTCCATCACTATATGGTTGGTTTTTAATATAATATAATCAATAAACTGATCACCTGAACCCACCTCTACTCAAGTATAAATACCACCAATCCACATCCCATTTTTCTAACCAAAAATATATTTATCTCCAAAAATAACTGAAGAAACATCTACTCCTCACACTCCCCACATCTAAGTGCTAATGTTATCACCAAAAGACGAAACCCAAGGTCCTCAAGGGTCTTTCAAGAAGGGGATATTCAAGATGTAATTTTCCAAAAGTAACTCTATTAATTTATTTTCATTTTATATATTCTCCTAACCTCCTCCATCCATAAAATAAACAAAATTTATGTCTAATTTTTGTTTGTTAAATTTCTCAATGAATAAACTTTTTGTTATTTTTCTACTACGGACTTCATGGATGGTCTTAAAACTACTTTTAATGTTATATAATATTTAAATATTTATATTATATCCTATTTAACATTAATTAAATTTTATATTAAATAAAACTTAATGCGTTATATATTTTAGTTATATGAAAAATTCATTTAGGGTAGTGTGGACTACCACATCCTCAAAATGATGGGATTCACCCACACATCACATGGAATGTATTAAGGAATATTATAGAAACAAATATATGATATAAATGAAATTTTAATACCAATTTAATGAAATTATATATGTATACATATTTAGATGCATTTTATTTAATGTTTTTTCATTCAGTACGAGAAGAAAAAAATAGTGTTCATGCGTACGTATGACCTATCGTCTCTATGAATAGTGTTATTAGTTTTTCATAAAGGTTAATTATAAACACTTATATAAAGAATATATAAGATATTTATATAATGGTAAATATTGAATTATGTTGACATGGACTATTGACATCATGCTAAATTCATTTTTAACTCAAGAACTGAATATCGACAAGGGGTCTGACATGAACTTAAATAATTATGTAGTTGTTATAACATGGTAAGAAGTGATATAAAATGAATAATAAACATAAAATAGGTTATAAATAAATTATAAATTAACCTATGTTTATTACTATGGAATAAAAATGATTATATTAGATGATTTGGACTCAAGGTAAGAGATTTTTCTAACGTAATTTCCATTCATTGGGTTATACGTCTACTTCGTTGATTTTATTATGCCATGATTATATATGGAATTAATTTTGATTATTTTTTTTTTCACTTATATTTTTGTTGATATATTATTTCTACACATAATCACCCCATTGATAAATTCTTATATTATTGATATGAACTTTGTGAGGATTTACTCATCTCACTTTTTATATATTTCAGATATATGCATTATTGACCACTAGTTACTTTTATGTGGTGTATATATAATGAAATTTGTTATGAAATATCATGAATATATTAATATTCATATTATTAATGTTTTTTTTTATTATTATTACTTTTATCGGTCTTACAATTAGAAAAATTATAAGTGGTATGAGAATTTATTTACTGAATTTCCATTATTTGGGTTAAAATTATACTTCTTGATTATGTCATTCAACTCTTATGTGTGAAAGGAATTTTCAATATGTTATCTTTTATTTATTTTATAAATTTATGTTGTTGTTTTTTCTAATGGAATCGTTTTATATGGAGTGTTTTAATTTCCATAAAAATGACAAAAGAAAAGTTTTTTAACATATATAGTGACAAAAACTTATTTTCCACCATAACCATTATTTTATATTTGGATCCCTCTATAAGAATCAATGTTTTAAAAGGAAAATAAATACCATATTCCCTTTTCATGTATTCTGGTATGGAAAATAGTTTGAGAAAGGATCTATTATTTCAATATCTTGAAATGATATATTATGATTGCAATGTGGAAATGTTATTTTTCCTTTATGCATCATTTAGGTTTTTTTCTTATGTTTTGGTTCTTGGGAATTTCAGGTGTATAAAATTGGTTCCATGATAAATCGAGGGTAGGTGATCCCATGATATCTCTCTAATTCATTGGTTAATGAGAATGAGTTAAACAATAAGGTGTATCCTAAGGTATTTAGGGAATATACTATAATGGGTATTCCAAACATAATCATTATGGTTACTCCCTATATATCTATGAAATCTATAGTTTAAGTATGATATGGATTCCACAGGTTACCATTATGATTTATTATAGCTAATTATGTTTTCAAGAATCTTGTGATTTGATGAGGTATGTTAAAGAGTTTATGTTTTATGGGTGAAAAGTATGCTTTTTGGAAACAATTTCATGGACTAATGGTTTCATTCCTTATTTTATATCCCTTACTGAGCTTTTTATGATCATCCCATGTTTTTAAAATTATTTTCATTGGGTTTAAGGATATTGAAGAGAAATTAATAATTCAATAATATTTTTATCGATAAAGTAAATAATATATTATTATGAAAAAATGGATAGTGTGTAGACTAGATTACATTGTAAATTTTGAGATCTTATGTAATAGTTATAACCTAATTATCAAAAACCCTAATCCTACAAATATCCTCAATGTGAATTATTATCTTAACTCAAAAAATTTTAATGTTTAAGGATGGGGAATTATAGAATAAGAATAGTAAAATGGGTCACACATTACATTTAAATCATAACGTAAGTAAGAGGGATGTGTAAAATAATATCTCATCAATATAAATAGGATGAAATAAATTCCTTACATAAATAAAGTACATGATTATAGGGGATAAGTAGAGGACCTATAATATTAGAAGAATTTTTTCCTCAAACTTGAGAGTGGAACCTTAAGGACCTGAGGAAAACATACATGGAATCATTAAAAGTTAAATTATCCACGATATCATGTAATATAAATTTATAGTGCAGAGGAGTAGGGAGTTTGTGATATTTATACTTGAGGATAGGTGTCTTTTAAGTGATTAAATATTGGTTATTTCACTATTGAGATAATAAATTATGATTTCAATCAATTAAATCCATTTTTTAGATTGTAAATATTTGGGAGGTATTTGTTAGACATTAAAAGAAATAAAAAACAAAATATACTTTACATCAAATCCAACTAATGTACAAAATATAAAAAATTATTTTTATCTTAAAATTCAAAATTTTTGATCTAAAAATTAAATAATGAATTTATAATTTAAAATAATATTTTTAAATTCCATTATATAATTATCTATTGTGATTTTTATTTAATAAAATTTTTGATAAATTCTTTGTAATTCTTCAAAAATAATTATTTTATAAAATCATAGTGTTTGTAAAGCATAAAAATTAAATTTTCACCAAAGATTCAACAATTTCACAAAATTTCCAAAAAAATTACCCAAAGACAATTTTGATGTTTTGAGTAAAAAATGAAGTTTATTTTATCAACATAATTATCTAAATGAAATAATTTTAACTATTAAGTAAATATGACTATTTTTTGAAAGTTATAAATTTTTTTGCATAATAACATTCTAACCATTATATGAATTACTTTGGACATTGGTGAAATATATTATCATTTATAAAATATTTAGAAATAATATTTCTTCATAATAAATTTCATTTAAAACATCCAAATATATCATAAAAATATTTTCATATAATGTTTTTATGTCATCCTATGATAATATAATTGTGATTACATCTTTAAATAATCTCGACAATCACCTAATTGATTCTACATAACCAACTTTAATAAAGACCAAATTTATTTTTCACTAAATGTATTAATTTTCAAATAAAATATCTCCCTATAAATACATCACCCCTATCATACTTCATCACTCACAACAATTATAACAAGATTCAGAATCATTTCCAAAATGAATATTATTTTACTAACTCATTTTTTCTTTATCTTAGTGTAGTCTATGGGTACGATGATTTTAGGTGATCAGGGAAACCAAATGTTTTAAGTTATATGTTCTTTTTTATCAGTTGTTTTCAGTTATAATATTTGTTAATGTAATAAGTATTATTGTATACTAAACATAAATTTCATAAATAACTAAATAAATATATGTTTGTTTTATGTATGTCTATTCTATACCTTTATCATTCCTAGTTATATAAGTGGGTATTTTTTCAATGTTACCATTCAATAAATATAGTTTTCAAAATCAATGAATTAATGTTTTATTAAATTTTTATTATAAAACGTGTTACTTATCATATTAACAAGAATATTTTAGTGTAATAAAAATAATAAATAAAATTATATTGAATGAAAACATTTATAAATTAAATGGTATATATAGTAAATGAGAAAATAATATATTATTCATATTTTACTGATTATTTAATCATCTTTCACAAAAAAATTCATATGATATTTCCTTAATTGGTAATAAATTATAATATAATTATAATAAAAATATGCATCATGTATTGTTTACCTTTCAATAACTATCACTTAATTACCAAGGTGTTGTGAACAAAACTATTAGTAAAATGAATGTCATTGTTAAATAAAAAACATGATTAAAATAATCATATATATAATAACTTTGATGTATATATATTCAAAGGATGGATGATAGAATCAGGTAATCGAGAAATCTAATAGAAGGTGATGCATTCTTATTTTCCTTAAATCATGGTTTCAATCCATGTGGCAATGCTAGATGCAACAGGTTATTTCTCAGTCGATTAGAGAATATTTTTCTAAACCCATTTTAAAAAAATATATATTTTTAATGAATATTATATAATGGAATAACATAGGTTATAAATAATTTTATAAATAATTTTTTATTTAAAGAACTAATGTATTAGATGTTATATTCATATTTTGGAATAAAAATTTAGAAAAACATTCGTTGTGAATTTCAGGATGTTACATATGTATAGATTTTATTATATTATGATATTTCTTGTAGTTTTTTCTCTATAAATTTAATTGGGCATATATTTATTCTCATGATAAACTATTTACTATAATGATGTGTGAAAAAAGTTATGTAACAGATTATTTCCACTACGATGGTCTTAATAGTGAGACTTAACTAAGGAAATGATTGAATGTGGAGTAAACCAAATCCACTATTTTTATATATCTAATAAGATATTATTTTCTCTAATCCTTGATAAGAAAATATTTTTATTGGATAATGTTTCTTCCCAAAACTTATGTCTTATAATTATGATATGTTCTCATGAATAATGATTAATTATCAATGAATCTATACCCCTATAACATACTTGTTATTACATGAAAATACTTATTCCATAACTTTTGAATTATGATCATCGACTTATTTTCTATAATATTAATAGGTTATTATGATGTTATCACATCCATATTTTTATCTCATTCTCATTTTTTATCATTGATTGATAATATATATGATTACTCATACTGTGAATCTAAGATAATAATTTCTTATGATTCCTTTCTGAAGGGTATGGAGAATGGTTTCGATTAAGTAATATTTAATGTGGATAATATTTGAGAAGAAAATTATCCGTTATTTTCATTATCCTTAATAAAATAATATTTTTATGTATCTATTCCCCAACTATAATAAAATATATTATTCTCATGAATGTATTATTATGAGATATATTGAATTTTAAAATAAAATGAAATAATATTTTTGTATGAAATTATTTGTTCACCTATATTAATATTAGAGTATGGTTTAGTAATTTCTCTATAATTTTATTATAAAAACATTATTGAGAATCATGGGTATAATTCCATGTATATCATAACATTCAAATGTTCTGGTAATTAAGATATTGTCCTCCTTACCAATAATGAAATAATATTTCCAAATACAAATAATGGGTTATAATTTCAAGAACACATGATTCTAGAGGTAATAATACATAATATGGTATTTTATTATTATCTTGACCGTTATATAGTTCATAGAAAAGTGACCAAATTGTACACCTAGTTTGACACTCCCAGGGGATTTCCTTTGGTTAATTAATATTATACTTATGAATAATTGTGAATAATTAGAGGATAGTGCCTATGAAAACCAATGATAAACTTAAGTAATATAATATAAACCTAAATAATCATGATTTTTTTAGAAGGTTTCATAATTTTGGACAACAATGAAATTATTTTGATTATCATATGATCACATAAAATGATTATTGTTGGCTGGTACTCACATAGACCATTTTGTTTTAGTCAATGGATGGAACTAGGAGGAATCAAGTGATCAATGATGGTGATGGACAATAAAATGAAATTCCTCATAGGAAACCAATTATAATGGGAGATACTATGAAAAATATCATTTAAATTCCTAATTAAATATCTCCATATCGTATTAAAACCTTTATTGAATTTGAAATTCAATATAAGAGTAAAGTTTTGATTCGGGAAAGTTAAAGATATAACGGCTATAGTAGAATTAATATTCAAATTATTGTGTGTAAATATTTATGGGAATAATAAATAAGGGAAATGTATCAAATTAATGAGATATTGTTTTATATTTGGTAGTGGAGGAAATAAATTAACAATTTTTTTATTAAAAATGAAAACTCTAGTTGAGGTAATGATAAGAAATAGAGTTCCTCCAAAGGTACTATTAAAGTTTCAATATCAAAAATATGGGAAACTTTTCATCAATATAAGTTATTGCTCTACTCATAGTGACAATAAGGATGGTATAATTCAAGAAAATATGAAGTTAAATGGAATAAGGGAAAGCGTATACAATATCTAATTCTGAAAAGGATTTTGAAAAAAGAAGTCTACTAAAATTCATTAATCATCCACTCAAGAACTATGACAGTGTTATTTGTTCCTTTTTTGACCCACCCTTTTATAAATAAAATGTTTTTTATGAATATAAAATTTGCACATTAATTATTATATTTATTATTATAAATAAAAATATTTTAGTGGTATTATGATTTCATCTCATGTTTTTATCACTTCTATTCTAGAAGTTTCTCAAAATGTAGTTACTAAAAATCTTATTATGCTCATGATAGTATAATTTCAAATTTTATTGTGTATGAATCGGTTCAATTTATAGAGGTATCATATAGATTAAATAGAAGGGGAAGTCACATTTAATAATCTGAATGAACCTATATTCATCTATAGGTTATTATATGAACATGAACATATAATTGAAACTAACTCCATGATATTGGCCTTGCTAAATATTTATGATAGGTACTTATCTTAATAGGTTGGGAAAAAATTCTATATTTTAAATATGGAAGAATTATCTATATGTGTATTTTTGTAATGTATTTAATTATTTTAATATATTGAATGTTATATTCATAAAATTAAATATGTTCTAGAGGATATGTTGGATTTGATTTAAAAATACGAGTTCTTAATAAAACATCACCTTGGGTGGTGAACAATATTATCAATTCCCTAAAAAGGATGGACCATACCAATTTTTTCATTATAAGAATTCAAATAAGTCCAATACATGTGGATTTGAATAATATATTTCATCAAATCATGAGAAATTGGATATATTTTAGCTTTACTATATGGTTTTTCAAACATTTGTCCATGTAAATACTAATCTAGTGATAATAAAGGATATATAACTACAAAAAAAAGGTAATAATTTTATCTAATTTTAACTATTATTATGATGTCATATTAACATTTAGGAACTAAATATATTTCGCATCGATACTAGACTTGGTGAATGATCTTTTAAAAGAATCCCTTTTTTTATATTTCTTGATTCTTCTTTGATGTTTGGTGATTTATATATTTCTCTAAGATAATTATTGGTAGGACCACATGAAATAGGATACTTCAAAGTACATATCTCAATACCTAGTAGGTAATGATGTTATGGATGAAATATATATATCTAAATGGATTTCACAACAATTAAAAAAATTAGACTGGAAATTTCAAATCATCACCTTGGATTTCAACATTTAACACCACACAAAAAACATAAGGTTGTAAGGTTATTTTAGTTGCAGTAAATCATTTTATGAATTCATAACATTTCAATATTATTAGAGAAAATACTTTCCTCCATAATAATTTCATTATATAAATTAAATAATTAGTAAGGACAAATAAAGTACCATATTCTATTGTGTCTGGTAAGGATTTCGATTTTTTTACTCAAACATCATGATAAGTATTCAAAAACATATGAATAGGGAGTAGAAATTTAATAATTTATGTCATCCAAAATAATGTGGTTATTTTGAGAGGATAATTGAAAACCTAAAAAATATATAGACATAATTCTCAATGGATTACAATTTTAGGTAATACAACACCTTCTTCTATTCATTTTTTGTATAACAATAGCTTTCACATGAGTATTCTGAGGCAACCTTATAAATCCATCTATGGAATTAATTGTTGAAATGTAATATATTAGGATTAATTTGGATAAAAAAATATACTTAGACCATATCTATCAATGAAAATGTTATAGAAGTTTTTAGTAATTCCATAATCTATCATGAAATCTTAGAGTTGATAGAAGAGTTATACTGACAGTCATTAGTGAGATCGTGATTTTGAATTTAGTGATAGGTTAATCCTATGAATTTCTTATTGGAATAGGTGTTTGATATTGGTAATTAAGTGAACATAGCTCCAAGGATATATAAAGACTTTTGAAAATCTTTAGTGTATTGGTATAAGTACTTATTACTATGAACTTTCATTGAATATCTCTCAAGAACATTATGTGTTACATGTATCACATTTGATGAATAACATAATTTATCTATAACAATTACTAAACTCTGGTCATGTAACACTTATCTATGAGATTAATTATTATTAATAATAAATGGATATTATGGAATAGATATAGATAATATTACTAAATAATTCCACTCGCCTGGTCAAGGTTTTATATAAAACCCATAAATTTGAGGATGCTAAGTGTGAACCTGAGGACGTGATAAGGCAGAAGTAATCTCATTTTTTGAATTTAGGTAACATAATTTCATTGGATAAATTTATATAATGGTGTTAAACAATAAAACCCTAATATTTTACAATACATATTTCTCTTTATTAAATTCAATATATTTGATTTTTTTTCAACCATGAGGTTAAACAAAATGTGATATACTATTGAAACATTATTATTATATGTGCCTAATATCGTATATTCATTAGATGGGATGGTATTAATAAGTATAAATAAAATATGAAAAATATGTATAAAATGTTTCCTTCATTAAAAATTATTAATTCAAGTTGAGTAAATATCTTCAAAATTTTAAATGCTAAAATTAGTATCATTTAAGGATAAAAGAGAGATTTTTTCAAAGTATTGTATTTTTTAATATATTATATTTCTTGATAAATGATTAAGGATTATTTTCATGAAATTTATATTTTTTAAATGTAAAAAATTAATGATCATTCATACATTTATTATTAATTTTTTACAGGTAAATATTAATTCATTTTAAGGACAAAAGAGTTACTCATCAAAAAAATATTTTTTACACAATGTATATTATCATATTTGATTGAAATAATAAATATTGAGGAATAATTTTAATGAAAATATTTGATAAAATATTAAATAAAATATATTATCATTATTCTGATGGTTGTTACTAGGTATGGAATGATAATAAAATCATTTCTATGCTTAAAAATACAGTTTCCCTAAAAATGATTTTTTTGTTTTATATGTAGTTATTAGATGTAATTTTTTCCAATTATAGGAATTGAATATTTTAAAATTTATTTCATATTATCATAATAATTTTTAATATTTTCAAATAACATTATTTTAAATTTTAAATATAATGAAGAAATACCAATATAAAATTCTTTTACCATGGTAAGGGTTAAAAGGATAACAAAGGATTGAACCAAAGAGATATGCTTTAAGATTAAAAAAAATTCTAAAAAATAATTAAATGATTTTATTTCTCCTAAAAAAATTTATATTCTAATTTTTTATCAAATTGGAGAAATTTACATGAGTTATACATACAATATATACTAAATGTTTAGGTATTTACACATTTTCCACCCACCTATCATATAAAATAAAAGTTCTTAATCCCACTTATAGACACCAATTGAGCCCATAATATCAACCATTATCTACCCAATTACCCTCTCATCCTTCCTCAACATGACTTATAGGCCTTTTTAAATTAAAAAGACCAACCAATAAGGATTAATGTGTTATCCAATGAAGATATTTCAAAGAAGATCAATAACTATTAACAGTAATCAATAATGATTATTTATTCTTATAACTAATATAAAATTATTCTAACCGTGATTTTATATTGATATAAGTTTCTCAAACACACATTTATTTTATTTTATTTTTATTTTACACCAATTTTTCCACTCGGTATCATCCTATGGTAAATGAAATTGTCACTCACGTGTATGTTTGGACTTCCACCTCCACCAATTGATGTGTTTCATTTTTTCATAATACCTCCCATTAATAATTATATATATTTATTTAATATATAAATATATATATATTATAATTATTACTTTTTTAGATATAAAATATTATCTACGTTATTTCCATCCATATGTTGTAAAATGATATTGTTACCCATGCATATGTGTGGACAACAACTTCCATGAGGTGATGTGTTTTTTTTTCATTTTTAATTTACATGGATTTTATAAAGAAATATTTAATTAATATTAATTATATAATTATGAATATTTAAAGTTTAATTATTATTTAACTTTATTTTATTTAAACCATTGAAAAATGGCCATATTTCTCATTTCTACATAAGTGATACCATCTTCACAATGTGATGTAATCCATTTTTCTTCACCACCATATATGTATCCTTATAATAATTTATATAATGAGTAAATATTATATTTCTAACATGATTGGTATTTTGAGATGATAAGACCATGATCAGGGTATGTGTACCAGAATTGTCGATCCAAAACATGCATGAAAAGAGATCAGTTTTTACAATAATGTTTATTTTAATGAAGAATTTTTAATGGATAGGTAAGTATAAAATATAATTATTCTATATATAATAAAATAATTATTAATATTTTATCATATATATTTAAAAAATATCAAACTATTAGAAAGATGTCTAAGAGAACAATTAATAAAGATAAGACTTGGGGAAATGGTTCCCCATCTGAATTATGTTTCATTTATACTTATTTCATGTTACACATATATTACTTTTTATTTGGAGATATACTACCCCATTTATATGGTATATCATGAATATAATTTTATTAATGGTATTAAATGCTTCATTTAATTTTATTTATTTCATGGTGGTTATGATTCAGAATTTTCTAACACAAAAAGGGTTTATATTACAATCACATTTCTTTTCAGAATTATCTATGTTAAATTTCCATAGACAAAAACTATATTGTCCTTATATTTTAATCCCTGTAAATATTCTTATAATATTTTTATTTATTATATTTCCATGTTTTTCATTCATTGTCTTCTCTTTGTATCATAAAATAATTGTTAAAATATTCTTACAAAAATTCATCCTTAATTCTTATTTTTGAATCATAATCAGTCCCCTAAGTATTAATTTTTTCAAAATTATTTCATGTAAATAAATATATTCACTAAAATGATTTATGAAACTATTTTATACTTCATTTTATATTCATTTCATATCATTAAAATGATTCATTTAAAAAAATCATACAACCCCCTTTTTATTTTTATAAATGTGTTGAAAAATTAAATATTTTTTTAACATCTATAGAATGAACAGATATCCCCTCCCATCATGTCCTTCCTTATTAAATGTTTCAATGGTTTTAAAAATAAAATCACATTCCCATTTTTCTAAGAATTTTATTTTTTAAATGTTAATGAAATATAATGGATGTTTTCTATTGGATTTAGTCTTTTTTTAATAGATTATTCATCTATGTTAACATTATATAAGTATCGTTATAATTCACTTGGGTTATGGTCTTATGATACCATCATATTTATTTCTATGGATATATTATGTGGATGATTTTTTTATATGGGATTCTATGAAACACATTTTTTTATGGTTTAATTAAGTTGTGATGAAATAGTTATGAAACCAATTTATTTTACATGGGGTATTCTATTTATAATGTCTTTATGATCATATGGAACACTTATGTACATTATTCATTATGTGATGGTCGGGTCTATAATTATAATTCATTCCAACAAATTGGGTAAATATTTATATTGTATTAGGTATTATGGATTGGAATGGTGATTGAACCTAGTTTGGTATGATACTATGTCTATTATGGTAGTATATAAAGTGAGCCTATAATATGGAAAAGATGGAACAAAGTGTAAGCCCAGTAAAATCTAGGAATCTATCCAATGGGATAATCTATAAATTGATCCTCTACTAAAAAATGGTTTGTTTTTATTATGTGTATGTCACAAACTTATGTTTAACTCTTATGATATATCCCCATATCTCATGACTGATTATTAATGGTTCTGACTCTTATAAATTATGTAGTTTAATATGAAAAATATTTATTCCAGGACTCATGAAAATTAATATTTGAATATTTAGGTATGTAATTTCATATTATATGATCATGTAATCGTACTGTTATTCTTAAATTATGGTAACTTGTAATTGTTGATTGATATCTCAAATGATTACCCAAATGAGAATTTAAGATCAACATTACTCATTATTCTATTAACTAACGTTATGAAAAGAGTTTCAAACATGATATGTTAATGAAGGATACTAATAGAGAATAACTTTTTATAAGATGATGTTGATATTTTATAACATAATATAAATATGTATATAGTCTCTAAAGACACTAATCATTTATAGTAATTGGATATGTTTTATTATGATATATAGTTAATATATATCTAAAATAATTAAATATTTATGTATGTAATGATTTATTCACCTCACTATATGAGAAAAACTACCCACAACTCAATATGGAGCTGGAAACTTTAATTCTTGCACTTAAATATTTTTTTCACTTACTATTGGGTAAATATTTGATTTTGTATAAAATAAATAGGATTCTTGGATATATATTATATGAAATATACCTAAAACATTTTAATATAATGTGAGATTAATAATTACAAATAAAATATTTTTAGATGGAATATACTCTTGGGAAAGGGGATTTTTTTATTAATTCATTGAGTAAGAAGACCAAGGAATAATTGGTGCCACAAACCCAATATGGTCTCCATTAAAACCAGAACCTGTCCTGGTCAATGGAAAGTCCCAAAGGGAATTACCTATCCAAATGGACAAGTACTAGTGGTTGGGTATGTTAAAAAATGGTTTGGTAATGATTTACCTTAGTTATGATACATAAAATAACCAAATACAATCAATAAATAGAATCTTAAAATTCATGCCAAAGAAGCCTTAATTAAAATTAATAACTTAATAAAAAGTTTTAAAAATTAAATGGGAGGTTGAAAACTAAAAAGTAGAAGAAAAAATCAAATACTGCCACATGATAATGGGTCATCACCCATGAGCCTTCTCCATAACACCGCACTATAGAAGCAACTGACAACCAGAACTGCCATCTCTGAAGGCCTTGTCATTACCTGTGTCAAACATCATCACGCCCAATTACACCCAAATGTGTATGTAGGGTATGATCCTAAGACCAATAGGATACCACCCAGAGAAGGGGTCAACAGAACTCTTTCCATGAACACATCTCGATTGTGCTCTTGGGTATCCACGTGCTTCTGAGAAAAGAGCCCCATCAAAGTCCACTTGTCACTGGAATTCCTCAAATCATGCACCAGTACTCTTCTGCTCAAGGCATCTACCACCACATTACCCTTTCATGGAGTGTATAATTTTTCAATGTAAAACCCCTTCAAGTACTTCATCTAACATCTCTACCTCATATGAAGATCCTTCTACGAAATTATGTGGACTAAGCTCATGTGATCAGAATAGACCACAAACTTCTTCCCAAAGAGTTAGTGGATCCATGTATTTAAAGAATGCATCATCATTACTAGATCTAGGTCATGTGTTAGTTAATTATTTTCATGTGGTTGGAGATAGAGGGAACCATATGCCCCCATGTGATCATCCTGCATAAGCAGGCACCAGATACCCATACCTAAAGTGTCAAAATACACTAAATAGGCCTTTACAGATTCTAGAAAGATCAATTTGTGGGTGATAGTAAACCATCACTTCATCTTCTCAGAGTATTCCTATAATTATGGGCCACAAACATACTTCACACCTTTCTGGGTGAGTGTAGTCATGGGAGAAGCAATTTTAAAAAAAAAATCAAACAAACTGCTTGTTGTATCCTACCAAGCTAAGGAAACACCTGATCTCAAACACATTCTACGGCTAATCCTATGAAATCACTGCACTGGTCTTCTTGGTACTCACCAAAACTCCCTTCTCTATGATCACATTCCCCAGAATCTTCACCACTTTTATCCAGAAGGTGCCCTTAGATAGCTTTTCATAAATGTGGTGCTCCCACAAAGTGCCTGACATGATCCTCAAATTATATTCATGATCCTCTTCAAGTCCTGATTAAACTAGTATTTCATCCATGAATACCCTGAAAAAGAG
This sequence comes from Viscum album, assembly GCA_963277665.1. Classification (NCBI taxonomy): domain Eukaryota; kingdom Viridiplantae; phylum Streptophyta; class Magnoliopsida; order Santalales; family Viscaceae; genus Viscum; species Viscum album. The sequence goes on from OY728139.1 coordinate 1,180,707,444, forward strand.
TCAATATACTATTGTATCACTCTATTCATGAGTTCTATAAAGACCTATATAGCATTGGTCAATCCAAAGTGCATGACCAAGTAATCAAAGTGGTCGTACCTACTTCGTAAGGCTGTCTTCAGGATATCTGTCTCTTTCACCCTGAGTTGGTGGTAACCCAAATGAAATTCCATTTTAGAAAACCAATTTTCCCCATAAAACTGATCAAACAAGTCCTCTATTTGGGTAAAAATATTTTTTTTCTTCATGGTTACCATGTTCAGCTTTTGGTAATCAATACACAATCAGAGGGATCTGTCAACCTTATTCTCAAACAGAATCGAATTGGTCTAAGGAGATAAGATCAGGTGAATGAATCCTTTGGATTCCAAATCATCCCATTGTATCTTTAATTTCCTTATATCAGTGGGGTTCATATGATATGAGGTAATAGATATTGGTTGTGTTCCCATCACCAAATCAATTAATAACTCTATGTCTCGCTCCGGGGGTAAACTTTAAAATAATTTGGGAATACCTCTGAGAACTCATCCACTACATGAGGTAACCCACCATCAAGATTATGACCGTCGTACTATAGTATGAGAAATGATAATTGGGAGATACAATTCTCCAACTCTGGGAGTAGATTTCCTGCACGATCTGACTGAGGAACTAATTCCCAAAAAAAAACTTGTGAACTACCGTCATGTGTCATGAAACTCACTCACCACCTATAGAAATCGATGTGTGCCTAAAGTGTACTAGACAATCCATGCCAATTATTATGTAAAAAATTTCTATATCCATTAACAATAGGTCCCACTCCATCTATATCCCATAAATAGTAATTTCTCACGATGGGCACCTGAGACCATGCTCCTCCTTCTTACCTAGTAGCATCACCAAGTCTATCAAAACAGATAACAACTCAGTCAGAAAATTCAGCGTGCTCACAAAACAGGCAGAGATAAATGAAACATAATTACCAGTATCAAAAATATCAGTAGTTATAGAAGATGAAATGAAAAAGGTACCTCGGACAGTCGATGGGCTTGCATCTAATCCTTCTTATGCCTAATCTGCGACATAAATATGCCTCATCTCTATATGAGAACGGTTGATCACCTGTGGTTGTGCCTTGAACTTTATATTCCTAAAAGATGCTCTGGCCCTGGCACCATGACAATCTAACTGAGATCCCCCCATCCATGACAGCTCTGACTGAGCTGGCACTCCTCGGGAATCCATTGGTCTTTCCCCACTCTGAAGTGAATGTGCCATCCTAAAATAACATTGTAAGTGTCCCATAACTCTAAAATATTAAAAATGATTTTTTGGATATGTGCATGCCAGTTGGATGGGCCCTAGCCTCTCACACTAGTGGAACATGACGGAACATGCATCAAAGTCCACAAATAAAAATTTCCTGGTAGAGTGTCCTGAACTGCCACCACTTTTCTTCCTCTGCTCCTCTCACTTCCTTTTCTTCTCACATGAAGTACCATTACCCATCAGTGATACTATACAAGAGAAACCAAGCCTCCCCTTGTGGTCAATCTCCACCATACTTGCTCGGTCAACCACCTCAGCATAGGACTTCAACTTAAATAGGAACGCATGAGAATAAATCTTTGGCCGCAAGACCCATTCGAACTTTTGGGCCTTCATCTGCTTATTGGAGACCATTTTACGTGCATACTAAACTAGATCAACAAAATAGTTGGAAAACCCCATCACAGAAAGCTCCCCCTTAATAAGCTCCATAAACTCTCAATATCTTGCATATTCCAAGAATTCAAGGTAGTACTAGTCATTGAAGGTAACCTTTAAGTCCTTCTAGGTCATTTGTTCATCCTTCCCAAATTGAAGCATTGATTCCCACCACCTGTGGCTAGGACCTGCTAACAGAAAAGAGGTACACTTCACCCGGACCACCTCAGGTGTTTTAAGAAACTCAAGCATGTACTCGATCTTCTTGAGCCACTCCTCTACTTAATGGAATTTTGTGCTACCTCGAAAAGTATGAGGCTTTTTCTTTAGGAACTCCATGAATTTTTCATTACTAGGACCATAATCCTCTTAAAAATATAGAGAAGAAGTGGGATCTACTCCTTTTCCTAGGTATTGGATATCCTTGACCATAGATTCTACCATCCTTTAATCAATCGTTTAGGGATAACTCTCTCCGGCTTCCTCCCATGGGTGTATGGGATATTTCTGGGGAGGCATGTTGCTATAGAAGGTAACAGTCACAAAATAAATAATTAGTATAATAATTATGAAAAACATAAAAAAATTAAAACAAAAATAAGCAATTCAAACACATCACAACAATGAAATAAACAACCACTTCACTCCCTCCTGATGTCTATATGCATTCTGCAGCCCGCACATCCCACCTGGAAGAAAATTCAAACAAAAAATCCCAACATCCCATGGAAACTCAAGGTTTTTCATGAGAGGTAATAGCTAGGAACCCTACTCATAACCAAAACTTTGAGCCTTGATAGTCCTAGCTTCTATCTAACTATACTCACCCCCAAATATTAATATGACCCAAGAAAGATAAACCTCCTTTGATACCATTTTGTCACAAACCAAATCTGGTTTCCATTAAAACTAGCACCCAACCCTATTTTTGGAAAGTCTTAAAGGTGTTCCCTATCCCCATGAGTTGGAACATGTTCTCGAGTATGTTTAAAAAATTGTCTGGGAATGATTAACCTGAGTTAGAATACATAAAACAACAAAAAACAATCAATAAGCTGAATCTAAAAATTCATGACAAACAAGCCTTAATTAAAATTTAGTACATAATAAAAGGTTTTAAAAATGACATAGGATGACCAAAACTATAAAATTAGAATAAAAAAACCTCAAAGACCACCACACGATAATGGGTCATCACTCACGATCCTTCTCCCCAACACCACCCCATGGAAGAAACTAACAACTCGAACTGTCATATCCAAAGGCCTTTCCCTTACATGTGTCATATATAATCAAGTATACTTACACCCAAAGGTGTATGTAGGGTTTGAGACAAATCCAAATAGGATAAAAACTAAAAACTCCATGTGAAAAGAATTATAATATAAAAATCTTGCAAGTGTTCTAAACAAAGAATGGTAGAAATAATTTCTAAAGGTTCATCTTTTGAATGAAAACAGTTTTCAAAGTGGGTGAGTTAAAAAATGGGTACATTTAAATAAAACATGTAATATACTAAATTTTCTGTCAAAAAACACCATAATACAAAGTTAAATTCTAAATGGTTAATGATCACTCAACACAAGAACACCCCTAGGAACTAGTTAGTTGTGATCCCAAGGTGCCTCGCATCACGGTGTGAAAGTATCCCAAAAATATATGTTCGTATGCACGATCCACTAGTTTGGGAATCACCCAAAACATATTGTTCCCAAAAATATTCATAATAATAGTTTTTTTAGTGTTTTAAACATCAAACTTTCTATGTGAATTAGGGACAAAACCACTCTAGGTCAACAGCATACTAGTACACATCCGCCAAGCTAGATACTACGGTTTCCCTCTTTGTGCTCAAAAAAATTCCACATGCAACCAAATGATATTTCCACATAAAGTCACCTGTTATTATTATACACACTCAAAATATTATTTAAAAATAATTTTCACCATTTTAATAACTCAAAAAACACTTCGAATTTTTATAAAATAATTTCACAAGTTATAACAAAACTTCACACATAAAATACATTTAAAACCCCTTTTTTAACACCAAATTAATTATAATATTTCACCAAAACAGAATTTTTAGCACTTAAAAATTTTATAAATCCATTCCAAGAATTATAAAAGAACACCAGTTGGTACATCATGTAATACAGAAGTAAAACACCCATTTTCACACAAAATTGGCACTTAAAAATCAACCTCTAAACAATTGCTACCAAAAATAGTTTTCTCAACAAAAACAATTAAAGATGAAGATAAAATAAATATAAATACAGAAATATAACTCATTCTGCAATGCTTACATATGTGATCACCTACCATATTTTTCAGAACCTTCAAATCCGTGTGCAGAACATCAACCACACCACCGCCACACCACGAGGGAGTGAAAACAAACCTAAAACCACAAAATTGGTCCAATAAACTAAAAAAATAACCCTATGTATGAATCCATAACTTCTGGAAATTTGGGTATTCCATAAAAATTGGAAGAAACCCTAAGGAAATGGAAGGAACAAGAGAGGAAACTCACTTACTTGAGAAAATTTAAAGAAATCGCTCAAAATACTCTAGTAGTTGAATCTCTCAATAGACAAAATGAAAATATAGGTTCTAATAAGGATGATGAGTTAAAGTGAGGACTTAAATGAGGGGAAAGAGTATAAAATAAATGATTTATTAATTAAATAAATAACCTTTTAAAATATGAATTATTTTAGAATCATTGATTAAGTTCACCCTAATCCCTAATGAATATGATCTCTAAATCGGTAAAATGGAACATGGGGGGTGCAACTAGGGTTTGTGGGATTGAGTGAGAGGTGAAATGACCAAAAAATATTAAAATATGAATAAGATATAAAAGAATTAAATTGTTTTTCTAAATTGTAAATGTGCTCATGGGTTGGCACAATGCCTGAATAAATTACCCAAATCCATCATGATTATGAGTTTCTAATGGGTCCAAAAGTCTATTGCAGTCTAAATTGGTCAGATAAGTCCAATTTGGAATTTTAATGGATGAAAATGATAAAAAAATTAGGGATTTATAAAAGAAACAATTTTTTTTTAAATATGGAAATGAACTCATGGTTTGGTCCAAATCGTGATGTAACCACCCCTTTCTCCAAAATGCCTAAAAACCCCCAAAAACAAAGAAAGAATATAAATTAATGAAAAATAAATTTAAAATAATACATGGATTTTATATTTGGTGTAGGTTGAAAGTTTAAAGTGGAATATAGTGAATTTTTTTCGTAGATATGACATAATGATCTTGGGTGTTTGTGTAGAGAATTCATAACATCTTTGAGTGTTATATCTTCATTCCTCGTGAGGGTAACAGTGTGTTAGTTATCTGGATAATGTTTTCTAAAAATTATGAAAAATGAATATCATGGGATTCCACCACCAAATTGGTCCATTGATGTGATAATGTTTAATATATCTGAGGATAGGCTTGGGTCCTTTTTAGAATGATCAAGGGGATAATATAGTATTCATTCAACCTAAAGGGTTTCTTCACCTAGGTCTTACTACATTGTATCATAAAATATTAATAAAATAATGGGGTCTTGGGATAAATAATGATATAATAAGGTTATTTATTATATGCTTTAGCTATCACAAGGTATTGGTCAAGAATCAATGACCCACAAGTCTTATTTAGAAATTATCTGTTAGTTAATAGAGGTATTATGTGATTTTGTAATTTTTGATGGTATTATTGAGGTAATTTCATAGTACTGATGTATTATAGTGTATCATATCATAATTAATGAATTTATCATACTTCCTATTAGCCTAAGATATATTTTCTATTTATAATTTTTGGAATAATATATATATAAGAATAGTATATAAACTTGGGTTTTCTATGATAATCATTTCTAATTCAGATGATCAATTTATGTCTTCCATTTGGTGAGGTTTGTAGAGGGATCTCAATATATAGGTTCACTTTAACACATTTTACTACCCTTCGAATAACAAAATTTTTATGTCTATTATCCATGAGTTGGTAGATATAGTATTGGAATGTGTGCATGAATTTCTTGGTTCATGATATAACTATCATACTCTTGTTGAGTTCTCCTATATTAATATTTTTCAACTATTCATTATGATGGAATCATTTAAGTCATTATATGTTAGGTCATTTTGATAACCTCTATAATGGAAAGAGAAAGGGACTCATTGGTTATTTGTATGACTCTCATATAGAAGATTCTGGATCATATCCAACTCCTTATAAAGATTTTTGTGACCATTACAAGAAGAGAAAGATCATATGTAGATATATGATTCTTCCATATAGAGATAAAGGTGGGTAAGTATGAATTTTTATAGATTTTACCATGATTATTCCATAGTAATATTTAATGTAGTGGTAAAAATAGTTAATTGTTTGTTGGGTCATTTGATTTTGTTGATAGTATCACTACCATGGTGTAATAGTTTTCACTTCCATAAATATAGATATATGTAAATGATTATTTCCATTTATAAGGCCATATCCTTAAACATTAAATAATATTTAGTTAGTTCAATAATTTTACTTTATTTCACATTGAGGGTATTTTCATGTTTATAACTTTAGAGAATTTGGAAATCAATCATACATAAAAACTCAAATATTAAAAAGTAGACACTTTTACTCACTATTTATTTTTTCATAAAATGAAAACATTAAAAATAAACGTGTTTTATTTTATTTTTTAATCATCAAAACATTTTCTTTATCCCATCCTCAACTCTATTATCCTTTAAATCATGTGAAAAACATTTCAAATCATGGGATGATCATAAAAAATCTTAGTAATGGATACAAAAATAGTTAAAACTATTAGTCTTGTTAAAACATTTAAACCACGAATTCTTTATCATAAAGTAATACTTCTCATCGTTAAGAAGTAGTAAATACACTTGACATAATATAATCTCATTGCATACCCTTTTTGTAATCAAAATATTACCTTAAACCACATAGAAAGTAACATATATCATTTAATGGTAACTTCGGATGAAATCATACTAATTGAATAACCATGATATCAACTTCCACTCATATAACTCTTATAAATGGAGTAGCCATACTATTGACTTTTATACCCAATACATTAGAGGTTAAAACATAACCACTCTTCCTTAGGTTATCACGCAACCACCCATATTTTATTTATCATGTTACCACTCATATTTATTTTATCACATAACCACCTTTCAAATTCCCAAGTACCATTATATATTTATAACACATAAAATATTACAATTATCAACATTTCACACATAAAATTTAATTTCCAATCGCAAGAAATCATTTCAATACATTGAAATTATCAATCAATGTTTTAAACAATTTTCAATACTCAATCACCCAAAAAGGGAATAATGGATTTATTTTCCTTTTAAAAACCTTAAGGATTACTGAGGATGCCAAATATAAAATAACGGTTATAGAAGTTGAGAAGTTATTGTTCCCACATACATTAAAAAAATTCTTTTTTTCACTTTTTAAAGAATATAAAATTCTTCATTTAAAAAGATTCATTTTTATAACCTTAGATTGAATTAGATTTCAATGGGATATGTTATAAACTATATAAAATAAGTTGGTGTATAATATAAAAATATAACTCAACTAAAAGATATTGATATGAAGTCCCATACCTCAAGTTTGAATCATCTTGTACGTTCTTTATCTTCCTGAATAATAAAATTAGGTTAATTTAAACTTATTGAGAAATTTTTTCATGATCATTATTCATTTTGTATGACATATTATTATGTTATAAAAATTACATAATTAATTATGTGTACATCATACGTTTTATTGAAATTCGGTACTTGAGTCAAAAATTAACTTGGTATGATGACAATAGTCCATGTTGTCATAAGTCCATCATCTCCAAAATGATATTCATGACATTATTGTAAGAACCTAGATTTTTAGTCAGGTATAGATCCTTTAATTTTTAGACTAAATATTTACTTCTGACCTAATATGGATGCCTAATGGGTTAGTAAAGGTCTTAGGGGTGTCCGAGGATAGTTTGAATACTAGAACTGATCTTTTTGTGAAAAGAGGTTTGGCGCACGGTTCAGTGTAAATTGTGAATGAATGGCGCACAGTTTGGAAAACTTTGATGATTGTGTTATTCCGGATAGAGCCACCTCACACATTTTTTTCACAGTCGTGTGGCCTAACTGTGAATTTTCCTCTTCTACCCAGGTAACCATGAATGGTTTTCACATGGTTTCTCAAACCATGTGGACAAGAGGCCATTTTTCTGTGAAATTTTACAAAATTTCCCTTAATGATCTATTAAGACACTACTTATTCACTAATATAAGATTATTTAGGATTTACCTATATAGATCTAATTTTTGTGCCCTTTGAAGATATAACGTATGAATGCTGGTATATTCTTCGTTTGGGATCCAATGGAGCTTCTGTTCATCATGTTAGATGCGCAATAATAAGTACTAAAGTCCTCTTGAGTTGTTATCCTTCTCTTTTTATCTTGACCGAGTTATCAGGGTATGAACGTTTTTCATTTTTCTTAGACCTACTCTCGTCCAATCCAAATCAAGGGATAATATTGTAGGAGGAGAGTTTTATAATACTAAATTGGGTGGTCTATAACTCACCCCTCAAGTCCATTGATTTTGTAATTTTTCAAGTGGGGCCAACCGATTTCATCGGTTGTCGTTTATTGAATTCATATTCCATGATTATAATCATTATAACTATATGGTTATTCTCTTTCAAAATATGTAACTATTTATTTATGGTTACACACACAACTCCCAATACCCCATGTAGGGTGTTATGCTAAAATTGGGTTTTTAGCATTTTGTCACCTTTGAGATACCGCTCAAGTGAGCCTTGGATTGACCTTCCTAAGGGTATGTTTTTCTATATAAGGTGGAATTTTTATGATATGTATTTCATAATATAAAGTACCATGTATGCTTACCACTTGACCCTCATAATTTATGTGCTTCAATTTGACAATGAAATGTGAAATATGAATTGACAAGTATACTAAGTATATGACTTGGCCTTAAATGAAAATGAATAGTACTTTATATATCTATAGAACCTCTTACCACATTAATGGAAGGTAGAAAAATGTACCTTGAATATGTAATATTATTTTAATGGATTAAATGAATGGTTTCATGCTACTTGGACTTGTCTCACTAATGAAAGGTAAGGATTAAACCAAATTACTTGATTAATAGGTTGCATGATACTTGATCTTATCACACTAATGAAAGGAAAGGATTTAACTGAATGAAATATTACATTAATTCATAATTAAATAGGAGTGTCCTGACTTGATCACTCCTTGGATTTTTTTTGTAGAATTTCATGAGCACTCGGGTACCCCATTCTGATTCATGGATACGAATTGCATGGGTTGAGACCCACCAAGATCCCGATCCTTTTCTATTTTTTGGATGCCCGATATGACACTTTATTATCCCTTAAATATCATCATAGTATTCCTCAAATACATTCCTTTGATCTAGTATTGACAAGTAGGTGTCATGGTTACATCCCAGAGGGCCCTATCTCTTCTTAGCCTCGTTTTACCTTGGACGATCACCTTGGATTCAGTAAGAACATTATTGTGGAATGACTTGGAATATTATCCTTGTATTACATTATTACCCATACAAAGATACAGTTATTACTAAGTTAATGACCCTTAAGGTCTATGTCTCCATAGTGATTACCTGGGGACTTCACTACTTGATATCATTGCAGGTTACCTTATTACATCTTGAAAACATTACAATGGCTAACATGTGACTTATTTATAAACTATTAATAATCAAATCATGAATTTTTTACATGTTTATATTCTAGTTGAGGGATGAAGTAGTTATTTGGGTATTTAGTTACATTATACTTCTTTGCTTTATATATGCATTCTTCCACACTTTTACATTTCAGTTACACGGGTCAAATTTTATTGACACCATTGGTGGTGTCCCACTGATATTTATCTCACACCCTCTCTGGGCACCATTTAGTACCCATAGTAGATTATATGGTTTCAAATGATGATAAAGGGAAGCATAATACTTTAAACACTTCACTGCATGTTGTTTTGTATAGATCTTGATAGAAGATTCCCAACCCCGAGCTTGGGATGCTTGGGATAGTCTTTTGATATATTTGTACTCTGTGGAACATTTTATTCCTATTTTCTTGTATCCATATTTTCTATTTTTCTATTGACATGATATATCATCATTTGTTGAATGATATTACAGTTTTTTCTGTTATTATTAATGTTGTCTCGATTTTTTCATTGTGTCTTCTATTTACTCATGTTTATTTTTCTATTTACCTATGATTACTTTCATCTGTTGTGTTAAACTTCTATAGGGAGGGAATATTCTCCCCATGGACACATCCTAGGATCTTTCTGTTAGATGGTAGCCTCTGGTATTCTAGGATATGATCTTGAGGAAATTTGTCCCATCGGGGTTAGGGCGCTCGTTAGGTGGTATCCGGGTCCAAGACATCACAAAGCGGTATCAAAGGAGTTTTAATTTCTTGGTTTACTATTTGGAGACAATATATTGGATATTAGGAATGATTGGGAATTGGTCATAAGTTGTGATTGGGTGTCACAAAACTATGTTTGGGGTAATGTCCATGTTACCAAAATATAATTGTTGTTCTACTTTTTCCTATTACAGTTGACATTATTTCATCATTGGGTGATGTACATGTTGTGTGGTGTTGTTGATTATTATCCTTTTTGAGGATTTTCTTTAATCCTTGGCCTGAAGATATGAGGGCAAGGAGCATTGTTACATGCATCATTATAGGCACCTAAAATTCACATGTCATGTATATTTCCATGAAATATAGGTTCATTTCACTGGTTTTCATTACTTTATATGCCTGTGATTATTGAGTTATGTTGTGATAGATATCTTGTTCTTGTATTAATCTTGTCTATGATTGAGATAATTCATGTCTCAATTCATGATATGAATGGGACCTCATGGGTTGAGATGAGTAATTTATTGAGTCAAGACATTATTTTATAAATAAATGGGTTTCAGTTATAGAGATAGGTGTATGGGAACTGATTCATCAAAAATGAAAATCCATTAAAAGTGAATCTTGACATATAAAATATATTGGTTTCACATCATTATCCTTCATTTTCATGTTTATGAAAGGTAAATTAGTGAACCTAATAATTAAATGAAAAATGAAATGAAACTTATACTTGATCACTTACTGATACCTGGCCATCTAAGTAGGTAGTTGGGGTAGTATTCATTGGGTAATGAGTTTTCTTACGTTCATCTTACACTAGTGATTCACTCATTCTTCTTAATATTGTTTTGAGGCGTGTGATTGGATATTGTTGGCCAATCCCCCCATGAAAACCTCATATCATATGTCAAGAGGGTGGAGAAGACCATGCTCCAGCATGGTCACTAGAAGAGTGCCACTTGAGGCACTGCCATCTGTACCTGATTTGGGAACTAACGCCCATTTTTTTGATATTTCCCTATTTCTGAAGTAGTCCAAGAATGGTTCTCCATGGTTTGCACCTACGATGGTTGATATGACTCATGATTTCCATCAGCATCATCCTCCTACCTTTTCAAGGGATGGAAGACCATAGGTTGATAAGTATTATCTTGAAGAAACCCTATCTATCTTTGAGAATCTGGAAACACCTCCATATCGGAGAGTCAAGGTTACAATATACATCATTTAGGATTCATACAAGTGTTGGTAGGATGTCATTACCCAACACGATCTTTATCAGGGCATGTTATGGGTTGATTTCTAGACCTCCCCCTATGATAATTTCTTTCCTCATACACTGAGAGCTGACATATCTAGAGATTTTATTCATCTCGAGTAGGGTTTTATGTCATTTATGGAATATCCAATTCATTTCATAGAGTTACATCTCTTTTTCCTGCTTCTCATTGGTGACGATCTTTCGCGTGCTAGACATTTCAAGGATGGGCTCTAGTACACCACCCATACATAGGTGAGTGTATTTCTCCTTTCTATTGTTTCTTCAATAATCAATCAGAATATTATCACTGAGTGTAACCTAATGGATGAAAATAGTACCAGGCATAGAGGACCAGTGTCGTGCTAGGAAAGTAGTTCTTCTGGTGGTAGGAAGCATTCTCTCAACATCTATCATATAGGGAATGACAACCAGAGTTTCTAATTCAATATATCTATAGAGTTTCATTAGTTTAGACGACGCGGGCAGAAAATCCACAATGTGATAGAAACCCAATGAATTGTTGGTCTTACGACCATATGGGGCATCTCCTAAATTTCTGTAGGACCTTTCCACCATCTTCGAGTGGAAAAGGATAAGCACCATCTCTTCATTCAGGATCATGTTCTTTTATGTTGTGTTAGGTGGGGAGTTGGAATATCACTGGTATGTCTGGCTGAGGAGGAGGTCATAGAAATCGTAGCTATACCCCTGATCACCAGTAGTGATATTAGATCAGTTATGATCGTGGTAGCCCATCTATTGTACAGGTTTGTGGATTAGTCTAGTTTCATGCACTACAACCAATACCTGAGGATCATGCTGTGGGACTATCAATAGTACAATGTATTATTCATATGGGTTATACTATGGTATATTCTTTTTTTAAAAAACTTTATTGTAACTATTTTATCTCTAAATCTATTATGGATAGTATCGAACTATAGATATAGTATAATTATTGTGTAATGACTCTATATATGCCATTAGGGGTATGACCATAGGTCATATGACAGTGTAATAAGTATCCCCTTGAGGTGGGTAGTTACCCTTTCTTATGGAACCTCTTTATTATTGAGATTATGTGCTTCGATGTCATACTCAGGATGGACTGTTTGGTTCACCATCATGCTTTTGTAGACTACTATCTCCATATAGTACCATTTATGTAACCCTAGGGTAGAAGTTATCTACATAAGGTTGAGTGGGATGTATAGATTGGTAGAGTGAGACCATAGCATCATGGGCTAGGTGGATTGACTTCCCAGACTTCAAATCTCTTAATAAAGGATCAAGGTTTATGTCAAGATTATTTCCCTACAGTAGTGGATCATTTAAGGGATGGATTTACCGATGATTTTTATAGATTAACTCATGAAAGAGGGGTTTATTTTACAATTGATATTGTTCTAGGAGTAGATCCATTGTCCATTACCCCATATAGTATGGAACCTATAGAGATTCAGGAGCTCAAATAGTAGTAAGAGGATTTAGAGGCCAAAGGATTTATATAGCTTATTACATTCAATCAGGGTTTTCTCGTTTTTTTTTAATAAGAAGTATGGAAAGTTACATCCATGAATGGATTATAGAAGGTTGATCCAAATTACATCTAAGAACTAATATCCACTCCCTCAAATAGATGATCTCTATGACCAGCTCTGAAAAGAAAAGGTCTTATCTAAGATATGCCTAAGATCTGGTTATCATTAGGTGTGACTCATACCATCATACATACCGTGTACATATTTCTATAGAATTTATAGTCTATATAAGTACCTTGTTATTTCATTCAGTCTTTTGAACATGCCCATTATTTTCAAGGATTTTATGAATAGGTTTTTTCACCCCTATTTGGACTCTTTTTTTGTGGTCTTTATGGATGAAATCTTGGTGTATTCTCACACTCATAGCATCCATTTCAAGCATATTGAGATATTTTTAATACACTAAGAGAGCATATCTTTTTCAAAATCTTTATAATTCCCACTTCTAGATTTACAAATCTCACTTCTTGGGTTATATAATATCATAATCATGAGTATCTATTGACCCAAAAAAGGTTAGTGCTAGAGTTTCCTAGGATCATCCCAATAATTTTTTTTATATATGGAGTTTCTTGGGGTTATCTAGATATTATAGGCATTTCATACAAGTCATTTCTTTCCTTTATTTACCTTTTAATGGTCTGACAATAAATGGTTTCAAGTTCATATGGTCAGAAGCATGTGAGAAAACCTTTTAGGAGCTGAAAGAGAGGCTTGTATCAGCACCTATTCAGACTCTTTTGGAGTCAGGTATAGGTTATACCATATTCTATGATCCATTATGCATAGACCTAGGATTAGTGCTGATTCAGGAGTATAAAAGTCATTGTGTATGATTCAAAACATTTTAGGCCCCATGAGAGAAACTACCTAATACACGACCTTTATCTAGTAGAATTGTTTTCATGTCTTATGTTGCTGGACACATTATCTGATGGGTGAGAACTTTATTGTATTCATGAACCACAAAAGCCCCAAATATATCTTTTATTTTCATGAATTGAACCTCAGAAAATGGATATGGGTTGAATATCTAAAATCCTTTGATTTTGAGCTTTCCTTTACACCTAGGAAAGGAACTGTTGTTATAAATGCACTGAGTTGGAAAACTCATGGACAAGACATATGGGAAGAAAATGATGAATTAAAGTTAATGGCCATATTTTATTATCATTATATACAGTTTCATGGAATTCACAAGTAGTCTTACCTCTCAACCTTGATGGTTACCTCTTCCCTCCTTGAGAAGTTTAAGGGTAGATAGTTTTCAAATCCTGAAGTCTTGGCTCTCCATGAGAGTATATCAAAAGAAAACCAGCCTCTAGATTGTTCTCTAGATAGAGATGACATCATGAATTTATGTACATGTATCTGGATTTCTGTAGATATGAGAGATGACTTGATGAAAGAGTTCCATTCTTCTTAGTGGGTAGTTAATCTAGGAATCTCCAAGATGTATCGAGATATGCGATTCTAGTATTGGTGGCCTTGTATGAAACATTTGATAGTAGGCTTTATCTTGAGTTGTTCCACCTTTCACCAGGTGAAGACGGATCACTATAGACCTATAGGATTTTTACATCCAATTCTAGTCCCAAAATGGAAATGGGAATATGTTTCAATGGATTTTGTAGTCATCTTACCTAGGTCACAAATGGGTAGCAATTCTATATGGGTATTCATTGAACAACTAATAAAATCATCCCACTTTATTCCAATTTAAGAGACTTTCTCATTTGTGGATCGGGGAAGACTATATGTTAGTGACATCATATGATAACACGGGGTTCAACTTACTATTGTTTTAGATATAGATTCTTGTTTCATTTCACTATTCTGATAGGGATTGCAAAAGGTTACGGGTAAACAGGTGCTTCTAATCAAAAAATTTCATCCTAAGATCGATGGCCAATCAGAACAGACAATACAAGTTCTAGAGGATATTCTCTGATCATGTGTCTATGATTTGGATGGTTACTGGGAGAAAAATATCTCTCTTATTGAGTTTGTCTATAATAATAGATTTCAGAAGACAATTCAGATGCCACCTTTTGAGGCCATATATTGTTGGACTTGTTTTTCACCCATATGCTATCTAGTGGTAAGTGAGAAAACCCTACTAGGTCCAAATATTGTTTAAGATTATACATCGAATATTCAACTGATTAGAAAGTGTATTACAACTACTCGGTACATACAGAAATATTATTCCCATAGTCATTGAAGACCTCTTGAGTTCAAGGTTGGGGGATATGTTTTCCTTCAAATATCATCCAGGATAGGGCATAGATAGTTACAAAATTAGGTAAAGATGTTTCCCCATTTTGTATGGCCTTTTGAAATTTTAGATCGAGTTAGAATGATAGCCTATCGATTGCTTTTACCTAAGAAGTACCATTCTATAAACGAATTATTTCATGTTTCATAGATTTTACAATATCATTTCTACATGTATCATACCTTTTATCCTAAGAAATTTGAGTTAGATGATAATGATACCTTTGAGGAGTATCTATTAAGCATCATCTATCGAAGTTTGAAGCCTCTCCAAGGCCATTCTTTACCTCTATATAGGTTCTATGATAGCACAACTGAGTTTAGGAAGAGACATGGGAAATGGAAGTCAAAAAATGTTCCCAATGGCCAAATTTGTTCTAATATAATTTTTCCCCAACCTTGGAAGGTGAACTCAGGGGTGAGTTCTTTTAAGGGGGGAAGATTGTAAGAACCCAGATTTCACTCAGGTATGGATCCTATAATTTTTTGTCTAAATATTTACTTTGAACCTAACATAGATTCCTAATTGATTATTAATGGTGTTTGGGGTGTATGGGGAAATTTTGAATCTCAAATCCCATATTTTTGGGATAAATAGGCCTGGTGCACGATTTAGTATAAACCGTGCAACAATGCCTCACGGTTTAGAAAACTGTGTGTATTGTATTTTTTCTGATAGAGCCACCTCTCATGGTTGGAACATAGTCTTATATCATAACCATGCAAGAACCCTATCTCTGCATGTAACTATGCACGGTTTGTATACAGTTTGTCAAACTGTGTGGAAAAGAGGCCATTTGTCTGGGTAATTTTACCAAATTTCCCTTAATGAACTATTAAGCCAATCCTTATTCCTTAATCAGAGATTATGAGGTATTTACCTCCATGGATATCTTTTTGGATCCCTTTTAATATATAAGGTAGGAATCAAGAGATATCTTTCATTTCAGATCTGACCGAGATTTTGTTCATCATATTGGATGCACAGTGGAAAGTACTTGATCCCTCTTAAGTCGTTATCCTTCTCTTTTCCTCTAGAATGAGTAATTGGGGTATGAACGTTTTCTCTTTTTCATATATCTACTTCTATCTGAAAAAAAATAAAGGTATAATACTATAGGATGTGATTCTTACAAGACTAATGTGGGTAGTATATAACTCGTCCCTCAAGATTGTTGATTTAGGAATTTCTCATGTGCGGCCCACCGATTTCATCAAGTGTCATTTATTGAATTCATATGTAATGATTCTACTTGTTAGAACTGTATAGTTATGCTATTTCTAAATATGTGATTATTTTTTGGTGGTTATTCCCATAAATCCCAATACCCCATGTTGGGTGTTATGCCAAGATTGGGTTTTTAGTGTTTTGACATGTTTGAGCCACCATTCGTGTATGCCTTGGATTGACCTACCTAAGGGTACATGTTTCTTTATTAAATTGAATATTTATGATGTGAATTTCATAATGTAAAGTACCATTTATTCATACCACTTGATCCACCTAAGTTAAGTTCTTCAATTTTACAATGAAATGTGAATTGTGAACTAGAAAGTGTACTAATATATGACTTAGCCTCAAATGTAAATGAAGGGTATGTTACATATCCGTAACAACCCTTAACACATTAATGTAAGGAAGAGGAATGATCCTTGAATATGGAATATGCTTTAAATGGATGGTTTCATGCTTCATGGCCTTGTAACACAAATGAAAGGCAACGAGTGGCCCAAATGACTTGATTAAAAGATTTCATACTACTTGACCTTACCACACTAATGAAATTCAGGGCTTGAACTGAATGAAATATTACATGAATTCATAATTAAACAAAATTAGCTTGACTCAAGATCACCATGAATTCTGTTCAGAGAATACCATGAGAACTCAGGAACCCTATTTTGATTCGAGGATACAAATTGTATAAGTTGAAACCCAAATAGATCTCAATCCATGTCTATTATTTGGATGATCGGTATGACACTATATTATCCCTTCAATATACTTAAAGGATGCCTCAAATACACTCCTTGGATCCATTATTGACAAGTAGGTTCCATGGTTACATCCCATAACATCCTATCTCTACTTAGCCCTGTTTTACCTTAGACGATCACCTTATATTCAGTAGGCACCTTATTGTGTGTTACCGTGGAATATACTCTATGGATTACACTCTTAACTATGCTAGGATACAGTTATTACTGAGTTAGTGACCCTTGAGGTCTATGTATCCTGGGTTATTACATTGGGAGTTCACTACTGGATATCATTATAGGTTTCCTTGTTATATCTTGAAACCTGTTAAATTTTAACATGTTACTTATTTATAAACTATTACCAATCAAATCATGAATTTTTTACATGTTTAGACACCATTCGAGGGCTGAAGGAAGTACTTGGGTATTTAGTTACATTGAACTTCTTTACATTATATATACATGCTTGTACACTTTTACATTTTCATTAAATATTCCAGATGTTATAGACATCATCAGTGGTTCCCACTGAGATTTATCTCACATCCTCTCTAGGTTTCATTTGGTACCTATAGTAGATTACATAGTTGTAGGTGTTGATAAAGGGATGCATACAACTTCAGACACTTGACTTCTTGCTCTTTAGTATGGATCTTGATAATAGATGATCGAGATAGAGCTTATGATGCTTGGGGTAGTATTTTAATTTCTTTATATGTTTTGTAACATGTTATGCTTGAGGTCATGTATCCATGTTTTACAGTTTTCTAATGACATGACATATCATCAGTTTTTGAATGTTATTCCAGTTATTTCAGTTATTATAACTATTGTAACTTTTTTTACATTTTTCCTTCTATATACTGATATTACTTCCACTATTTACATATGTTTACTTTTATCCTCTACACTACACTTTGGTAATGAGGGCATATTATCCCCATGGACACACCCTACGCCCTTGCTTCTAGTCAGCAGCCTTGGTATTTGAGAAGATGCTCCTCAGCCCATTTAGACCACTGGGATTAGGGCACTTGTTAAGTGGAATTCGTGTCTAGGATTTCATAATTATTATAATTCTTATACATATATTATACATTTAAATCAAACCATGAAGTGTGGTTATGAAAATGAACAATTTTATAATCATGGAGGCAGTCATCCATACGTACGCATGAGTAAAGTTTTCCATTTTTCATTGATCATTATGGAATAATGTTATATATTATTTTATCTTTAAATAATTATAATAACATCATTAATGTCATATTAATCATATAAATTACATATATATATATAATACATGTTATATAATTAATAAAAACGAGACACATCACTTTGTGGAGGTAATAGTTCAAACATACACAGGAACGATGTTATCATTTATATATGCATGGAAAGTAAAAAATGTAATTTATATATTATTATTCTATAATGATTAATATGTCATTAATATCACATATTAACATTAATTACATTATTATTACCATTCATGGAAAACTTTTATGAAAAATTAATTAGATCGGTTCATGGAGGTGATTGTTCACACGTACACACAACCGGTTAATTCCTTTACCATTTAAAGGAAGTGGAGATGGATTTATGTGAGGATATTATCATAATAACATATCGGTATATTTAGGATACTATATTTATTATTTTAACTATGAATGATAATATTTAAAGAAAGTGTAAGAAGAAATAAAATATAAATACTTAAAGCAAACGATGCCTCTTCTTTGGTTCATCGCATTTGAATTACACCTTTACACCTCTAAGAAAAGTGTTCTACCTAAACTAAGACCTCAAGAATGTGGGGAAGGATTATAGGTATGGGTTTGGGTAAATATTTTCCAATCCAAAATTTTTTTTATGTGTGAGGAATAGAGAGCAATTTGTGCCATTGTTTAAAAGAGTGGAGGGGCACCCTTAGAATTATTAAAAGTGTTAAATTTATATAAATTCAATTTTGATTACACATGGGTAAAAAATCAATCTGTTAGCATATATATTGATTATGGGTCTAAATATAATCATAAAATAAAAATTATACAAGTTTATTATTTTTTAATCCTTATCTTTTTTTAACTCATTTTAACTCTTACCATTTTATTAACTAATTCACACATTGAGGGTTAACCTAATTACCAAATCATGAAAAACGTCCAAAAATGAGTCATTAATGAAATTATTGGAGTTATTTTAGCTATTTTTCTGACTCAAATATTTTTAGAAACTTTTTATCATTTAATTAAATATTTAATATTTTAAAATATGAATTATGTCAATTTTGACACTATTCATTACATGAAATTTTTAAAATATAATAAAAACATGATTCCTTCAGAAAAACTACAATAACTTCATCATAAAACATCATATTCATCCATAAAATTTGTGTATGGTATCAAATATTTCAAATTATATTTATTTTTAATATTATTAATATCATTTATTTGATTCTCTCTTTAATAAATCTATTACTACATCATCTTTGTTTCATAATTAATTCAATTATTTAATTATTAAAAATTATAAATAAATTAAAATGATATAGGTAATATTTTTTTCATTCTATGGATTATTTATAGCCAAATATATCATCTATATAACTCAATATTAAAATTATTTTCATAAGAAGAGACATATTTGTGAAATATTTTTCTTTACATTAAATTAAGAGTTATAAATATCATATCACACCCAAGTGACTTCAAAAGGTCACAATTTATTCTCAAGTATGATAATGGTTGATAATAACATATCCAATTATATTAGGACAAGTTTTTATGGTAAATTTATAATATTATAATATTTATCTATCCTTTAATTTTCATATTTACCTTTAACCGTGATAAATAAAATACTAAAGTTAATATTCACCAAAAATTATTATGATCCTAGTGGAACATATTTTTTATACTGAGTAAAATCATGTATTTATATTTTTTTTAATTAAATTCACATATGTGGTTAAATGATTTTTAACACTAATCTCATTAACAGATCGAGAAAATGGGTTTTTTAAGTAAAATGTTCAAAAGGTCATATAGTTTTTATATTTAATTTTAATTTAAAATTACATAAAATAAACTACATTATATTAAGAGGTAAAATAATAATATAATTATACCCTAAAACCATGTACAAGGATAATCTAACAATATCAATAAATTAGATGACAAGTAGTTTTGAACTAAAATGCTGTATTTTTTCACTATTCATTAAAATATAAAATTTATCATAAAAATACAAAAAAAAATATCCAAAGTAAATTTTGATTTACCGATTACAGAGAAGAAGTTTATTTTTTTCAAATTTAATGTATAAAATTAACAAAAACTAGATTTAAAATGGGTTTGACATCAAAAGGCAGAAGAACTCCATTTTTTTATAAATACTTCTTTAATACAAAAAAAATTAATTTGTACTTATATCATGTCTAGAAAACATTTAAGATGAATTTTAAAAATTTCATTGAATATATTACATATATGTTTCATTAATAAAGTCCCTTGATAGAGATTTTATTATTTTATAAACTCATCTATTTGCGTTTAAATAGTTTTTGAAGAAAAACACATCCTTTATATTCAATAATTTTTTATTTAATTTCCTAATTATTTTGGTACCCAATGAATAATTATATAAACATGTGTAAACCATATTTTTATAATTTAGTTAATCCTTTACATTTCCACCATTTTAATGGTTGTGTTATAACTATCAAATTAAATAATAATACTAAGTTGTTCATTTAAGAAAAATGTGGATTATCATGTATGTTATCGAACATAGAGTTTACTTTTTAAAAAATCTTGATGTTACACCACTGATATTATTTTAAGAGATACCATATAGAACTTTTTTTTTGTGACCAACATGATTGAGGTTATGATGATATATGTTTTTTCATATAAGGAGTAAATATTGTATATAATTGGTAGGACTGAAAATACATTTTCAGGGAACTAATACCCTCCTATATTTGGGGTGTGGAATAAAAATTTTATCAAGAAGTGGAATTACAAGTGGGAGTCTAGTATGTGAGTTCCTTAGATACAGATTTTCACTGAAAAGGTTCAGTGTTTCTTAGAGACATGAAGATATATTTATAGAAGGTTATGGAAACCCTCATCTATAAGAGGAATGTTTTTTATTTAATTTTCAATAATTCATGTGTATTTTTATGAGTTATGAGTTTTTAATGTGTTATCATGGACTTGATATATTTTTCCATGAATGTTGGTTTGATTTTGGGAAATATCCCCACTATCTGATTCCACTTGGTATGTAGTTAGTTTCTACTAGGGACCCGGTGGAGGTGGTAGATGTGAAATGGATTTAGGTGGTCCACATGGTGGTTAGGGAATCCGGATAATGTAATAGATGTTAATTATGTACCTGGTTGTTTACCTCCAAATTTTTGGTGGTTTTCTTATTTATGTTTTATATATTTTAGTTATTTATTTATTTTTTAATTTTCAAAAGTGTTAAATCCCTCTCCCCTTCATTTTTTATAACTAATCCACATGCCCCACTCATTCTCTTATCCTCATTATTCTCATATAATTGGTTAATTCTCTCAATTAATCATTAGTTTTTGATCTCATACATCCTTGGGGGTACTAACCAATAATTATATGACTCATATAAATTCTATTTGTTATTTTTATAGTGGTATAATTTTGAATGATTGGTTAATCCTAATTCTAGTGATTTTTATAGAATTTTCTATTTTAACCATTTTGGGATGAATAAGCAAGTGGTTTTATATAAGGAGGTCCTTTATAGAAAATACTATGTCATCCCTTACTTTATCATTGATATTTTTGAAATTTTCATTAATTATATGCAATGTAGAATATTCCACTTTTATTCAATCCCTAAATAAAATTCTAAAATTATTTCATTGAAATATTTGGTAAAGAGTGGTCCTTCATGAGCCATTTAATTGTATTTTGGGTCCCCCAATGACATAGACCATGAGTCGTATTAATATATAATGAGAACCTGTGAACTATAATGATAATGTATACTTATTTTGACACTATACAAACAATAATTAGTGTATTAGACTAATAATTTGAAAAACCTTTTTCTTAATAATGTGATAGACATGGGGTGAGAAATTATTTGATTGAATCCTTAATGGGAAAGTGGATTCAAATAATGACCCTTTATATTATGAATAATTATAAATTGTATGTTAATTATTATAAATGATAAACCATAATTTTTTTTAAATAGTTCCACATCCACCTAGAACTAGAAATAAGGTGGTGTATTTTTCATACTATGATGTAATTTCTGTGGTAAATCGTCAACTATTAATGTTTCATCTATGTAATATCACCCAATTTTATATTTTTGTTGTTGTACATCATCCACCTAAGGATTCATGTTTATGGTAGACCATCCACCAATGGGGGTATTCCTAGTGGTGAATAATCTACTTGGGGATAGATACCTATGGTATATCATCCACCCAAAACAATTTAGTAGTGGTTCCTTATACTTTGAGAGATATTTAATAGTAGTACATCAACCACATATAGATTGATAGTGGTGGTGCATCATCAGCATCCAAATTTGTTTTCCTATATTGGTTTTTTACAATATTTATGAGATAAGTAATGATGATGTGTCTCCCATCTATGTGTGGGTATTATGGTTATCTAATCCCCATAGATTTTTTATTGTCTCACTCACAAGGTGATACCTCATTTTTTCCAAGGAATTGGATTTATATGGATTATTTACATGTTTTGATAGTGGAGGTGATGCATTATTATCCTAGTAAATATGGTAGTGATTACTCATTTGCACTGACTATAGTATTAGAAGTGATAAACCTTTCATACATGGGGCATATCTAGAAAATGGGCACTTGGTATCATTATAGAATACACCAACTAAATTTCAGTCATATATGGTATAATTGGGTCACACTATAGTGTTATAGGTTATTTGTTTTTTTACTAATAGTACATCATATTAGGAATTCACATGTATATACTAGACTTCTTAGGGAAACCATTGGTGGTGGCCCACTAATTTTCACTAACACCCTTCTTGAGAAACCAGGTACTCAAGAAGACCTTATGATTTTGACCTTGCTAAGGGAAAGGTACCTACTTAGTATGATGGATGAGATGGTGGACAATGGATAGAGTCAAGAGAAATATATAAGTCATGACCCAAGACCAGTTTATTAATGCCTGCATTACTCATGTTTACATTTGGACCTAGTTGTTTATGACATTCCCATAGGAGGTCCTATTTTATTATATATGACATGTCTAACATTTACCAAATCTCGGGTCAATATTGAATGTTGTTAGTATTTATTATTAGTAGGTATTTAACTATGATATCTATATTATGTTTTTTATATATTTTCATGAGTAATTTTTGATATTATATTTACTTTATTTTATAGTTATCTATTCTTGAGGATATAGTCACCCAACCTATATATTTTCAAATAATGTTTCTAGTTAGTATCCTATAATATTCACAGAGGTTTTCTTCATTTTCAAAGAACCCAGTTTGGTAATAAAAGTGGTAAACTAGATCAAGGATGTTACAGTATTGATCGAATGGATCAATCCACCAATTATGACACAATCAGCACTAAATTCGTTAATGATACCCCAGTTTACCCTATCTCTATTGGTAGTGGGATAATGGGAAAATCCATTAGTGTTGGTTTAGAAACACTTAAATTCTTTGGGTTATGTCATTAAATTGTATCTTATATACCAACAAGATGATTGATCAATCCACTAGTTGAGATTTTATAACCTCATAATTTACTATTGATGGTCAGGTAAACTCCAAATCTATTGGTGATGAGAAAATGGATAAATTTTCATGTTATGAGATATTAAACCATATATTTTCTATGTATCATCCAATAAACCCTATCTATATTTAATAAAATATAGTTAGTCAATGAGCTAGTGATGAAACATTAAACTATATCATTATTAGTATTAAACTAGTGAATCAATCTATAATGATGATGAAATAAATCCATATCATTATTGGTGATAACTCATTAGGTTAATTCATTTATGATGAGTCATTAAACCAACACTTATTTTCCCATTAAGACTATGAAAATTAAATAATTTCAAACCTCCTGAGATGGAGTTATATTCTAGAGTGTTGTTTGATATTTTTTTGAAAAATTATAATCCAATACACACTCTTCCAAAATAACATTTGATGAACAAAAAATTCATTTTTTTTATTCAGATTATTTTACATTATGTGTATAATAGGTTACTTATTTATTTATTAGAGTTTCTCAACAAAACTATTCTTTTTAGTTTATCGTGTAAAATAGGTAAATTAATTAATATTATATATAAAAGGATTAACATTTTTTTGTTCGTGTTAAAATTTAATCATTCATGGGGATTTTGAAAAGAGTAAAACCTTGCATAATAATTGGTGATTCCATTGTGAGATACAGATTTCATATTTTAATTTCTTATAAAAGAAATTTGAAAAGGTATAAAAAATATTTTAAGAATTTCATAGTGATATTTACATATCCATTTTATTCCTAAAATGATTCTTAGGAGAGATATGAAGTTCAAGTTACTCTTACACAGTTATAAAATAGTATTGGTTAATCTATCATGGGATAAAAATTAAAATGTTAATCTTAAATAAGTTATGATTCACTTCTTATATTATTTTATTCTTAGATTTTCCAGATTCTAAAAAATTACTCTTATATGATATAAAGATGAGAGGTACTTTTCATATAAAATACCATGGAAAACATAATTCTTTCTAAAGTATCTAGTCTCAATAAAAATTCATTCTTACAAATATCTTACAATTAATTTATTCTTATAAAGAAACATAATCTATTGAAATAAATTACATATGAAGAATAAAATTATTATTTCAATAAAATATAAACATATATCTATTTTTATGGAAGAGATTAAATTTATAAAATATAGGTTATGATTTCAAAGATAATTTTAAAGAAGATAAGAGATATCTAATTAATATGATGTTATTTTGATTCATCACCTTTAAATTATTTTTGTAATAATTATATAATTTTTTATGTAATTTTATTTTTATTTATGAGGTGTTATCCAATTGTTATTATAATTATAAAATATAATTTTTCATGTATTTATTTACACACAAAAAATACATTAAAACAATATTATGTTAATGTAAAACTAATCAAAATTACATCTTTATATAATCAAGTAAAATAGATTGTTTTTTGATAATTAATATTTCCATATAAGTTGGTAAAAAGTAAGGAATCTATTGAAAAAGATATTCTCAATTACATATAAAAAAAGAGTGATGCAACAATCTAAAAAATCAATAAGAAAGGATTTTTTTTCTAGGAAAAGAAATAAAATTAAATGAATAATTTCATTCTTATATTTATAAATTCTTATAAACTGTTTCAAAAAATTATTAAAATTCTTATATCGTTAATATTCATGCATGATGATTAAAAAAGAATGAAAAATGAAATGAAATGCCTATTATTTTAGTAAAATTCATTAAAGATAAAAATACTTGTGAAAACACATGTAATCCTACAAATATATAAATATAATGACTTATAAGTATTAATTTTATGGATTTATATTCTTCATAATAGTATAATTAACTTAATTGAAGTGTTTAATCTAAAAATGAATAATTTTTTTTAACTAAATTGTTTTCCATGAATTACATAGTTTCACTTAAAACATAAAATTTATGAATTTATGGATTTAATTTGACATAATGAACTTTATTTTATTGATTCAATATTTATAATTTATCATAGGTTCAATTTTTAAGATTTTTCTAAAATAGTTTATATTCCAGTGAATAGTGAAAATAATGTTTTTTATAATATTGTTAATTTTATGAAATTACTACCATATAAGCATGAATTATAAACTTTTAAAACTATTTTCTATCCAAAGTTAATTTTATATAGTTAAATAATGTATTTTTAATCATTATTTTTAATTTTGATAATCATGCTCTCCTTTTATTAAATTAAGTTGTATTTAATTAAAATGAAAATCTATTTTTGGATATTTTATTTTAATGGCATTTTTTGTAGATTTCATTCATTTATGTAATTACGTAAATGAAAAAAAATCCTTAATTTATTAAATAAAAAATAAATTAATTGGATTCAACTATACATATTATTTCATAGTAAAATTATTTTTACGCCTAAATTAGATATTTTTCTAAAAAGTGTTTTTCATCTTTTTTTTACATTTATTAAAAGTTAATTATTATAAATATATAAATTTAATTTTATAAAAAGGATTTAAATTTTTTAATTATAATTTCTAGATTTAGTTAGTGGGACCCCTTTAATGTTTTCATATAATTATGTTATCAAAGTAAAAAATTTAAGTTATCATCGTGAAGGATAAAATGTATTATAGGAATTTAAACTAATACATAATTATTAAAAATATCTCTATGAATTGTATAAATGTGATTGGTTGAGACTATTTAGACCTAATCTTCAATTATCTTAAAAAATGGTATTCTTATGGTGTAATTTTCCCCAATACGACACTCCCTCGTGTGATCAAAATAGGTTGGATATGTGACCTCAAGCACACCTTCATGTCCAAGAGAGCCTACTAACGAGGAGTGGGTGTATAAATACTATAGTGGGGAGAATATAACCCTAGTATAATTTTTTAATAATAATAGGAACATATATTAGAGTTTCTCAAATAGTGGAAACTATATAAAATAATAACTATAAATCCAAAAAGTGAAGGGAAATTGTATAAATCTAAATAATAGTAGTGTAATATATTTACAATATGAAATGTACCTAAGTGTTTTAATAGATTTTATATAGATTAAAGTCTAAGGAGAGGAAAATTTACATTACAAATCCCCAGTCCTAAATATAATATTGGTCTCATCTCTAATCTACAACCCATCCAGCAAGAAGACAATTAGAAATATATTTCATTACCCTTATTTAAACATGAATCCATGTAATCTACCTATGTACCAAATAGTTCCTGAATACGGTGTGATTAAAAACCAGTAGTTCGATACCACTATGTATAAAGAAATTCCTAAAAAATATGTTCACGAAATAAAGTGATGAAATAGGGGTATTATTAAATAAAATTAAAATAGCACATCAATAACATGTCGACCTTCTTGCTCTAGGTTGACATCCAAGGTTATCCAAACCTACTTCAGAATAATTTCATAATGTCTTCTATCACATCTCACAACCATTCCATCTTGATCCAAAAGGTCCATGGAATAATCATATATAGCATAATCATGTAATAAAGAATGTTCTTTATAAGTATGACAACATGAATGTTACAAAACCTATATACATTTCAGTATGAACATGGAAAGACCAATATCCATTGCAGCATTCAGTCACAGCCATATAAGAATTACATAATGAACAGTTGAATCCCTATAAGCATTGCATAATCGAAAGTCCAAGCCCTAATATAATTGCATCATCAAGGAGTTAATCCAAATAAAAATTATTGAATTAAAGAGCCAAGACCTATAATAATTATAGAATGAACAGTCACCTCACAATAAAAATAGGGCACATATAACAAATACATAATCATAAGCTATAATGAATAGTTCACAATTACCATTTATTAACAAATTAAAATTCAATCATCAATTTTCTTCAAAAGCTATTATCTTTCCAGTGTATTGACAAAATATCATCAAAAAATAGACCAATAAAATCACATAACAATGTATCCATGTTTTATCAGGTGATTATATCATAAGAAATCATATAAATTCCCATGTTTTGTAAATTCACATTATAAGTCAATAAAAAATTAACATTGCAATGATAAACTACATAATCATAATTATTAGTTCATAAAAACTCTAATGGGATGAAACACCTAATGTGTAGCCCCAATCCCATTATCGTGTTAATTGATCGAGTGGTATCCAAGGTAGGTCAAAGTAAATTATTTTAATCAAACCACGGTATCATCAATTTTTTGGATTTCATGTTCAGTGTGATGGTGTGATCAAACAATATTTCCCATATATAAATATTTTGAAACATAATTTAGTTATTTTTTCTAGGCTACCTAAAACAAAAATGGGGTTAAAATCGTAAAATACTCACATCAATGGTTGAGATGTTATTCTTCATTCCTATCAACCTAGATCTTATAATTATTTCAATCAATGAATCTAGAATAAGAGGAAGAAAGTTATTTACCTTTAGACTCAAGATTCAAAGTATGATGGTCTAATGGGAACTAACTTCTAAATCACACGTTCCTATTGGAGATTTCTAAAATGAGACAAAGGGGAAATTTTTCTCAAGAAAACTGTATCTAAAAGGTTTAAAGACATCATTCATCACATTTATTTCATAAAAAATGGGTTTATGTCATAAATCCCATAATTTCTTTATGGACCAAAAACCATGTCGCCTTAACATTACAACTGATAAAAAAATTACATCGTAAACATATTTTATGGCTTAAATATTTATGTTACAACTTTTACCCTCCTACAAACAGTTGTTTTGATAAATTCATTACAATTTTGGGTTTCCTGATGGATTTATGAAAAAAAATTACTATTTATAAAATAAAATTATTCTATAAACTATAATTCCTTCCCATTGAAATTAGATTTTCAGTCCAAAATTATGGTGTATATATGCTTTGTAGTCTACTAATTTATAGTAACCCTAAAAATCTCAACCAATACCAACCTTGACTCCTTATTTTTCTAACCAAATATTTAGAAAAAGATTCTAGAAACCAAAAGTTATGCCAAAACACAAGAAATAATATACCTAGAAACATTGTGTCTTATAGCCTCCCCACTACATAATAGATCATCATAAAACTTCCCCAATAATCACTATAGTTTATAAGATAACAAGTCATCCCATTATGCTCGCAAATTAGATTCCATCTCCCTAGTCTCCTCTTTCACATTCCCATATTAAAATTGTATTGGCACTACTGGAACAGTCTCCCCCCCATATATTATTCTCACTATAGTCCAAAATAATTATTGGATATTCCTAAAAGTATGCATTAACATTAGGCCCAACCCCATAAGCATATATCACATAAGAAGATCCAGGATGAAATATATGAAGTTGTAAAATTTGAAACACATCATGCATGGTTCTATAGTGCTATGGAAGGGTCAAATGGTGTTCCACATGACCATTTCTTTCCACTACCTCAAAGAGAAAAACATACCTTGGTTCAAGCATTCCCTATTTTAGAATACAATTTTCCCCATCCAAGGAGAAACCCATAGGATAAAATGATGATCCACATAAAACAATAGAGTTCATATATAATAGACATTGTATGATTTATTCCTACTCTATATGATCACCAACCACTTCCTGATAAATTATACCTACTCATATTTTCTCTTTATTATCCTATATCTAATGATAAATGACTCACAATTCCCTAACCAATAAATAGAATAACATAATGGCCTTCTACACAATTACTTGATACGATCTATTTAAATTGATGAAGCCTATTATTATATGCACACTACAAAATTTATATATGATTCTATTAAGAACCACTGAATTCTAAAACACAATATCACAACATATCTTATAAAATCAGAATCATATGATTATATTTTCCAAAATTTGGGAGGTGAAATGTTGTACATTGAAGAACCTATGATCCCAGAACCTTTTAAAGACCCTTGAAGAACCGTGATGTGAAATGAGGATCATGATCTAAAACAAAACACCTCATAACACCATGCAGATGAACTATATCTAGCATATATAATCTACCCTTATCATTGATAGTGAATATTTCATGGATATTCAGAAATTGGGATGCCATCTATAGTTTATCCCTGATCCCCCATAATGCATTATTCTTTCAATTGTTCCTAGGTAAACCAATCATGAAATGTATAGTGACAAAAATCCATTTCCATTTCGGAATGGTTAATGTCTTCAATAACCTAGATAGACTCTAATTTTTGGCCTTTACCTGCTGATAGGTGAGACATCTAGCCATTATCCTCCTATCTACATCTTCATTCCTAGCCACTAGTACTTTCTAAAAAGGTCACAAAACATTAATATCATACCATGATGTAGTACCCATCTAGAATCATGAAACTCCCTTAGTATATCCTCATAGGAAATCGGAGGAACCCATACAAGGTTATAATTGAGAATTAAATTTTCATTACTGAGAGACGATTCTGATAGTCCCTCACCACAATATAAATTGTACCTTGTAGTTACACCCTCATGATTAGATTAATGCATAATCTTGATGAAGTATAATATCACACATATAGTAGATTTCCAAGTTAGAGCTACTAGTCCCTAGGACATTTGAACATCAAGATGAATGTCAGCAATGAGTTTCATCATCCTACACTCATCATAATATTATGACATTTCCATTTTCTGCATATTATATCTTAATTCATCAAAAACAACATTTCATTTTTCTATTGTGTACGAAATTATGTAATTTAAATACTACAGATACTTGACCGACCACCTCTAAAAAGGTTCAGGTCTCACTAAGAAAATATTTACAGGAGTATCTTTTGTTTAGTGTACACCAAATGACTCTCGCCAAAAAATAGTGCCTATAGGACCTCAGGTTTAGTATTACTAAAAGTAACTCCACATTATGAGTACCATAATTTCTCTAATGTGGTCTTATCTATCTATATCCATATGCAACCAACCAATCCTCCTTTATCCATTCATCCTTGGTATAGACTCTATATAATTCATATTACATAGTATAAACATTTCCTAGTATAAGAAAAGTGGTGATCAATGTTGATCTAAGACTACTATTCAACTCCAGAAAATCCTTATAATAAGAATCTAACTAAACAAACTTCACCAACAATTTGGTTGTCTTGGACATTGGGGATACCAAACAAGGGAAGTACTATATAAAGTGAAGATAAAAACTAGTTAGTACAGTGAGACTCCAAATCATTAATACATTATATAGCCGCTCCCAAGATACCACCACAAAAACCACCTCTAGTCTAATAACACTCGAGCCTCTAAGTTAACATAAAATAAAAAGTGAACTCAATCAATATAGAAACCAAATTTATATTTATTGGATTAAATATGAGTCTCCCTCAATGAACTTGGGATGATTTCAAGATATTGTTCATAATCCTCTTATGATTGGGAGTATACTAAGGTGTTGATAGAAACCACCAAAAATCAATCTAGTAAAGGATGGAATATTTGGTTTGATAAATCATTATGACATAATATGAATTTATCATACTAAAAAACATCACTAATAACTCATAGTATCCATATCTAATAAAAAAACATTTTTAGTTATGTCTGATGGTCTCATTCTAAAATGGTGGTAACCTAATTGCAAATCAATATTAGATAAAATCCTAGAAACACTTACCTGATTGAAGATATCATTGATTTATGTAAAGGGATAAAATTTCATGATATTCATTTGGTTAAATCTCTAATAATAAACACTCAATCATAAATACACATAATCCTTCTTTATAAAATGAATAGGAGAACGCCAAGGTGATATACTGAGTTCTATAAATCTCTTTGATTTTAGATCATCCAACTGAATACAAACTAATAAAACGCCATTGGAGCCATTCTTTAATGTAAAATATAAATTGGATCAACTCTCAAAACTAAATCAATCGGGAAATAAATACCCTTCTCAGGTAGAAATTCTTAAAATTATTTATGAATGATGTTCGAAAATGTTCTACCACTAGAGAAAAAAAAGATAATGGTGCATTGCACCATAATCAGTAATGAAACATACTATATGAGATATTAGAGAATAGAATCTATATAGAATTGGACCTCTATGACCAGCTTTAAAATATCATTCAACTTGGGTTAATTAGGTATCTGCCTCTACAAATTGAAAATTAAATCTCCTTTGATAAAAGTCAGTTTGATCCTTCTACAGAACAATAAAATGCATACCATGAATCAAATCAATGTCATTCATTTCTAGGATAAAATGTTCCCAAAAAAATGGTAACAACCAATTTCAATAGAACCTCCCTACATCATTTATTATTTTTTGACTGCACTCCCAATACTGAAAAGATGGTCAAAATATCATCCAACTTTTTTACTATGAAATACAAACCATTTAAAAAAATATAAGATATAAAGGAATGTAATGATCATGTATCAAAAAAATCACAAGCACGGGTGGATGATAAAATAGTCTCACCTCTCATGGTAGAAGTTCATGCATTGAAACTAGCTAGAGTATATTATATAAAATTCATATAACATTCCCATTTGACATGGGCTCAAGTATTTATCAATGTTTTGTTCCATTTAGATAGAACTCCCTCTCTTGATATGGGGTACCTCATACACTACTGAAGTGCACTGTGTTGCATTTGTTGTCAATGAGGCATGAAGTTGTCTTGGAATGAATGGATGTCAAGGAGTCAAGATGTGAATGTCAAAGGATGTGATGGTGATGGTGATGAAGGAGAATGGCCATGGTACAAAGATGCATGTCACTTAGGAGATTCACTAAGTGGTATTGGAAATTGTGGTTGAAACATTCTCCATGAACATCTGACGATTGTTGAGCTGTTCTTAAAGTTACAAGAACTTGTATCAACTGGATACAAAGTCACAACAAAGTTAGAAGACCATGCATTGTATTGACAATGCATGAGGAGAGGAAGATGATCCATCCACACCTCCTAAGTGGATAAAGTGCGCTGAAGAAGTCCATGCACTATCACATAGTGCATGAGAATTAGAAGAAGATCCAATTGATCTCTGATTAGATCAATGAAGCACATTGAAGAATTTTATGTGATTCAAGAGCTCGGTTGATGAAGAACCTTCGGGAATTCCCTCCTAAGTGAAGATTATTTGTTTAAGAAGAATGGAGGAATTCTAATGAAGAAGAAGAATAGAAATGTGGGAGAAGAGAAGAAATGGAGAAGAAGAGTTGTGGCACATGGCATTTTACACTTAGTCCTTATACAAAGTAATTACTGTTTAAGTAGGCAAAAAATATGCCACCAAGGGCCAGCCTTAAGGGTTCAACCCCAAGGCACATGTGGGACTCGAGGTCGCCACGCCCAAGGGGGATCCCATGGGGCCAGCCCGAGAGGTAGGGACCGTGTATAAGCCCCGAGGCCACGCGGTGATGAAGCCCACGCAGCGTGAGCGCGAGGAGCGCGCCCGTGAGGTGCATAGTGGGCGCTAGGTGCGCGCCCGCAGAGGCGAGAGTGGGCGCAGAGCGCGCCCGCAGAGAGAACCCGGTGCGGGGCGGCACCGGGAGGGGAGAAGTTCAATTGAACTGAGGACGGCACGCGGTGTTTGATAAACCGCATGGAAAATGGCCGCCGTTTCGATGTGGGACGCGGAATTTTTCCGCGGGAGCGATCCTGGCCGCACAATCAATCGCGCGGATGATCTAAGCCGCACATCTGATCCCGCGCGAGATCTTCAGATCCAGGTCGTCCGATGTATTTCAAACGCCCGATCTAACGGCCTGCGGTCCGTCTCCTTCCTCGAGCTCAGCCGAAGGCCACCCGCGCATTCCCGCAGCCTCCGTTCGAACCAGGCGCCTCCCGACGACAGTTTTGAAGATTCCGGCCACCATTGTTGAAGCTTAAGGGTCCATTGAGATCGTCTGGCCCTATGGAACTCGTCCATGGTTTAAAATGAGCCTGCATGCACGAAATGGAGAACCTGATGTTCGGCCGAGGCAAACCGAAGGTGCCGAGGCTATGTTGATTCATGTTTTTCATGGGATGGTCAAAACAGAAGCCATGCATGAGTTTGAAAGTCGCATGCACGAGGATAAATAAAAAGGGAGAACCTGCGTGTGAAACAGAGGAAGATATCAAGATTTACAGAATCTTGAAATACCCGAAAAAATCGGGGATTCGAGATTTATCCCACGCGGAAGGCAGAGGCTCTCCTCGCCTATAAAAGGAGAGGCCGAGGCATTGGAGATACTTTCTGATTCTTTGTTGAATATCCGAAGTCCCGTGAGTGCTTCAAACCTCACGAAGAACACTCTACGCGCCCCCTGCGCGGCAGTGAAGCCCGGAGCCATCAGAGGCTCTGTGAGATCCTTTTGCGCACTTCTTGTGCGAAAGAAGAAGGAGGAAGGGCAACGCGACCTTGCGCGCCCCCCTCTGTGCACCGCGCCCCCTTGCGCGGTTTGCACTTGCGTGCCCGCGGTGCCTTGCACCCGTGGCTTGCGCGGCCCTTGTGGCTTGAGCCTTGCGTGGCAGTGTTGAGGAAGAGAGGCCGCGCCAAGCCTTGGGCGCCTGCGATGCTCATGCACCTTGCGCGGCTCTTACCTTGTGCACCCAAGCCTTGTGTGGCTTTTGAAGACAAGTGGAGGCCGAGACCCTTTTTCTTGTGTGCCAAGTGAAGGAAGATCACCTCGGGCAGTAGATGTGTCAAGTGGAGAAGAACCCGAGGGCCTTAGTGCTTATGTGCTAAACAAGAAGACCCGAGCCCTTGCACCCTTTGAGTGCAAAGTGAAGAAGAAGAACCTACGGGTGTTGTGTGTGCACCAAGTAAAGACCACACTTAAGTTGTGTGTGTGCTTAACAAACAAAGTGGGAGGCCGTAGCTAAGTGTGTGCAAGAAGTGGAAGGCAAGGCTTGCACCTTGCGTTTGCAAAGTGAACAAAGTGGGTGCAAACAAAATCAACAAGATCGAACCTAGTGTGTGCACTAAAAGTGTATACACATTAGAAGAAGAAGAAGAATTTCCACACTAAAGTAAAACACACTTCTAAGTGTGTGAACAATTTAAATATAGTGTGTGAAGATTGTGGAGAAGGTGTGTGCTATAATTGATTACACCCTTTGAGGGTTTATTGCACCAAGAGGAGGAACAGGAGAGTGCATGCATGCATGCATGCACGTGCACACGTGAACAGAGCCCAATCAGTGGTGTGCATTTGAGTTGTCCAAGACCAGAGGATCTTGAAGAAATTGAGAAGGCCGTGCAGTCAGTGCATGAGGATTCAGAGTTGCCATGCATTCAGTGCATGAAGTTGAAGTGAGTTGAGACTAGACCAGACTAAAGTTAAAGACATCAGTTGTCTGAGTATTCAGTAATTGGGAAGAGCCTGATCAACAGAAGTGATCAGAAGTTGCTGAGCAAGACCAACAGACCTTTTCAGAGGTTGTTGAAGTTTCTTGAAGAGAGAAGGCCAGGTCATCCTTAGAAGAAGGAGATAAATCATGAGCAAGACGAGAAGACATGTTCACCACAAGTGATCAGAAGAAGAGCAAGGCCAGCAGCCTTTATCCCAGGCTGCTGAGGATACTTGAAGAACTTAAAGTGAAGAAGAGCTACTCGTGCGACTCGAGGAGCCAAGAGAAGACCCTGTGGGACTCAGGGAGAAGAAGTCTTCAGTGAGATTCTGGAGCAGACCAGTGGGACTCTGGTAACACTGTGTGACGCAATATAAAGACCCTCCTGTGGGACTCAGGAGAGATACAGTGGGACTCTGTATCGACCATTGTAATTTTAACAGGTTATAATGGAGAATCCATGCTGGGAGAGCATGGCAAGGATGTAGGCCTTTGGTGCCGAACCTTGTAAATCCTTGTGTCCTGTGCCTTTTCATTACTGCATCATTCGGGAAAGGTTGAGAGATACAAGAAGAGTGGATCGAGGCTTTAACCAGCCATAGAGGTTTAATTGATAAGAATCAATTAGTAAAAAGTTTTAAGGGATCACTGATTCACCCCCTCCCCCTCTCAGTGATTCACACTGATCTGGGCACTTCAATTGGTATCAGAGGGAGGTTACCTCTAAAAGATCCAAGGGAGTCTTTATGAAGTGCATATTTGAGGAAACAAGCAACCAGCCTCAAATGGAGATATCTGCCAAGACTCAGAAAAATAGAAAGAAGAAACAGGCCAAGAAGATAGAGAAAGCCTGTCCTAGCTGTGATGAAGTTGAAATAATGAATGATCTTCAGAGTGCACTCAAATATCTTCAGAAGACAGTTCCCATGGAAGTGGCAAAGTGTATAGCTACAGGCATCCATGATCTTCATGAAGAAAAATCACAGTTAGAAGAAGAAGCCAATGCAATGGAAGATCAATTGGATAAAAGGGTTGGCATAACCAACACTCTCAGAAAGCTGGTAAATGCCAAAGATGAAACAGTATCTCTTTGCAATGAAAGATATGAAGACACTGCTGAAGAATTGCAAAGAAGCCTTTCTGAGAATGAATTCTTTAAGATAATGGTCAAAGAAGTGTTCCATGCACTGGAGAAGCTGCACAGAGTCTCAATGATTGTCAAAGATGCTCAACTAGAAGATAAAGTCAAAAGGGTGAAGGAGCTTGACAACTCAATGCTTGAAATCAAGAAGGTGCATGAAGACCAGTTAGAACAGTTGAAACAGAATTGGGAAGGTAGGCTAAGATTGGTTGAGGATGAGAAGAACTCCCTCAACATGAAATGCTTTGAACTGGAGGTGATATTGAAAAATCTGCAATCACCCAAAGCCAAAGCCTCCCAGTCAGCTGAAAGGATAAATGTTGCTACTCAAGTATGCATTGAGCAGGATGATTCTAAGAGAAAGACATCCTCTAATAAAAGTTCAACATCTTCTAGAAAGAAGGTACCATCCATACCATCTTGTACTGATGCTTCTAATTGTGTTTCCACAAAAAGTGCAGGATGGAAGAATAATTCCAAACAAATATGGATGAAGACAGTGAAGAAGCAGGGCTCTCCTGAAACAACACAACTTGTCAAGAAAAGTACCCAGCAATCAGAAGTACACAAGAGGTCAAGATTTGTGGGTCAATGTTGGTGTTGTAACAAGTATGGGCATTGTGCAAAGGATTGTTGGTACAATCCACTGAATGCCAAAGCACAGAGGAAGCCCATGCCTAGGGGGAGCAGGCCAGAAGAAAAGAAGCAGCATCCACAGGTCCAGAGACATCTGTTTACTGCAAATAGATTTGGACTACTTGACAACATTTGGGATGATTGCAAAAGTGGTCAACTAGATACATGTCAATCTCCAACTGTATCCAGAGCTCAAAAGAAGAGAAGATCACTGAACCTGGCTAAAAAAGATTCCTTGGGAATCAAGCAGAAGAAATTGGAAGATGATCCCAAGAAGAGTTTGAAGAATGAAGAGAAGTCCTTGGAATTCAAATCCAAGAAGGGTGATGCATCCAGAAGGACCACCAAGAAATGCTTCTACTGTGGGAAGAAAGGACATATCATGGATCTTTGTAAAGAATCCATGGAATTAAATAGAAGTAGACTGGACTCAAAAAGACAATCAATCCAGAAGAAGAAGAAGGGATTGATTGAAAACAAGTTGCCTAAGAAAGGTAGCTTGACAGCATCTAAGGAACCATGTGAAACTTCCAAAACTGAGGCCACTCTTCCAAATGATTTACTTGTCATATGGCCAAATCAGTTGCAACTTGCCAAAGATCTGCAAAAAGCTGAAGATAAAGTTCTGGCAATTGCTAAGGCAAAAGGGAAGAAGAAGATTTCACATGAAGATGTTTTGAGATCCACACCAGCACAATCATCAATGAAGATCAAATGTGCAAGTGTGAAGACTGGTGAAAATGGGACATCTCGGTTGAGAGAATCTTCTCAACCTTGTTGTTCACATTGATGAACCAAGGAGGTTCCATCTTATTCCCTTATACTATTGGTATTTACATGTGCTGACATTGCAGGGAATTGAAGATGATGATCATTCTCAGCTGAAGGATGGTTTGGACAGAATGGAGTGCACCCCTTGAGGGGGAGAAAATCTGAAGAAGATGATGTTCTGAGATTAATATCATCTTAAGAAAATGAATGAATGGGGGAGCTTTATCTTTTCACTTGAACTTTCTATTGAGTTTTGTGAAGTTGTGCAGGATTTAGCAATTCATTGATATATCTGAAAAATTTCAAACCCCTGAAGCATGATCTCACATGTACAGTGAATTTTGGATAGCATTGAGTTCCTTGGTTACATCACTCTTGTTTTCTACACCGGGTTAGCCCAAGTAGACTTAGAGTTGATCTACTAAAGGTTCTTTGCTAAAGAGAACATGTGACATCATCCCTCTCTCAGTGTTTTTCAAGAAAATACTTTTCAAAGGGAGGAAGAGATAATTTTGAAAGTGAACCACACCACACCTTTGCATTTGATTGCCAATAAGGGGGAGAAAATATTGGCACACATATTGACCCATTCATATGTGCTGAAGTGGTGTATTGACAACAAATACAAAGGGGGAGATTGAAGTGCACTGTGTTGCATTTGTTGTCAATGAGGCATGAAGTTGTCTTGGAATGAATGGATGTCAAGGAGTCAAGATGTGAATGTCAAAGGATGTGATGGTGATGGTGATGAAGGAGAATGGCCATGGTACAAAGATTCATGTCACTTAGGAGATTCACTAAGTGGTATTGGAAATTGTGGTTGAAACATTCTCCATGAACATCTGACGATTGTTGAGCTATTCTTAAAGTTCCAAGAACTTGTATCAACTGGATACAAAGTCACAACAAAGTTAGAAGACCATGCATTGTATTGACAATGCATGAGGAGAGGATGATGATCCATCCACACCTCCTAAGTGGATAAAGTGCGCTGAAGAAGTCCATGCACTATCACTTAGTGCAGGAGAATTAGAAGAAGATCCAATTGATCTCTGATTAGATCAATGAAGCACATTGAAGAATTTTATGTGATTCAAGAGCTCGGTTGATGAAGAACCTTCGGGAATTCCCTCCTAAGTGAAGATTATTTTTTTAAGAAGAATGGAGTAATTCTAATGAAGAAGAAGAATAGAAATGTGGGAGAAGATAAGAAATGGAGAAGAAGAGTTGTGGCACATGGAATTTTACACTTAGTCCTTATACAAAGTACTTAGTGTTTAAGTAGGCAAAAAATATGCCACCAAGGGCCAGCCTTAAGGGTTCAACCCCAAGGCACATGTGGGACTCGAGGTCGCCACGCCCAAGGGGGATCCCATGGGGCCAGCCCGAGAGGCAGGGGCCGTGTATAAGCCCCGAGGCCACGCGGTGATGAAGCCCGCGCAGCGTGAGCGTGAGGAGCGCGCCCGTGAGGTGCATAGTGGGCGCTAGGTGCGCGCCCGCAGAGGCGAGAGTGGGCGCAGAGTGCGCCCGCAGAGAGAACCCGGTGTGGGGCGGCACCGGGAGGGGAGAAGTTCAATTGAACTGAGGACGGCACGCGGTGTTTGATAAACCGCATGGAAAATGGCCGCCGTTTCGATGTGGGACGCGGAATTTTTCCGCGGGAGCGATCCTGGCCGCACAATCAATCGTGCGGATGATCTAAGCCGCACATCTGATCCCACGCGAGATCTTCAGATCCAGGCCGTCCGATGTATTTCAAACGCCCGATCCAACGGCCTGCGGTCCGTCTCCTTCCTCGAGCTCAGCCGAAGGCCACCCGCGCATTCCTGCAGCCTCCGTTCGAACCAGGCGCCTCCCGACGATAGTTTTGAAGATTCCGGCCACCATTGTTGAAGCTTAAGGGTCCATTGAGATCGTCTGGCCCTATGGAACTCGTCCATGGTTTAAAATGAGCCTGCATGCACGAAATGGAGAACCTGATGTTCGGCCGAGGCAAACTGAAGGTGCCAAGGCTATGTTGATTCATGTTTTGCATGGGATGGTCAAAACAGAAGCCATGCATGCGTTTGAAAGTCACATGCACGAGGAGAAATAAAAAGGGAGAACCCGCGTGTGAAACAGAGGAAGATATCAAGATTTGCAGAATCTTGAAATACCCAAAAAAATTGGGGATTCGAGATTTATCCCACGTGGAAGGCAGAGGCTCTCCTCGCCTATAAAAGGAGAGGTCGAGGCATTGGAGATGCTTGCTGATTCTTTGTTGAATATCCGAAGTCCCGTGAGTGCTTCAAACCTCACGAAGAACACTCTGCGCACCCCCTGCGCGGCAGTGAAGCCCGGAGCCATCAGAGGCTCCGTGAGATCCTTTTGCGCACTTCTTGTGCAAAAGAAGAAGGAGGAAGGGCAACGCGACCTTGCGCGCCCCCCTCTGTGCACCGCGCCCCCTTGCGCGGTTTGCACTTGCGTGCCCGCGGTGCCTTGCACCCATGGCTTGCGCGGCCCTTGTGGCTTGAGCCTTGCGCGGCAGTGTTGAGGAAGAGAGGCCGCGCCAAGCCTTGTGCGCCTGTGATGCTCATGCACCTTGCGTGGATCTTACCTTGTGCACCCAAGCCTTGTGTGGCTGTTGAAGACATGTGGAGGCCGAGACCCTTTTTCTTGTGTGCCAAGTGAAGGAAGAGCACCTCGGGCAGTAGATGTGTCAAGTGGAGAAGAACCCGAGGGCCTTAGTGCTTATGTGCTAAACAAGAAGACCCGAGCCCTTGCACCCTTTGAGTGCAAAGTGAAGAAGAAGAACCTACGGGTGTTGTGTGTGCACCAAGTAAAGACCACACTTAAGTTGTGTGTGTGCTTAACAAACAAAGTGGGAGGTCGTAGCTAAGTGTGTGCAAGAAGTGGAAGGCAAGGCTGGCACCTTGCGTTTGCAAAGTGAACAAAGTGGGTGCAAACAAAATCAACAAGATCGAACCTAGTGTGTGTACTAAAAGTGTATACACATTAGAAGAAGAAGAAGAAATTCCACACTAAAGTAAAACACACTTCTAAGTGTGTGAACAATTTAAATATAGTGTGTGAAGATTGTGGAGAAGGTGTGTGCTATAATTGATTACACCCTTTGAGGGTTTATTGCACCAAGAGGAGGAACAGGAGAGTGCATGCATGCATGCATGCACGCACACACGTGAACCGAGCCCAATCAGTGGTGTGCATTTGAGTTGTCCAAGACCAGAGGATCTTGAAGAAATTAAGAAGGTCGTGCAGTCAGTGCATGAGGATTCAGAGTTGCCATGCATTCAGTGCATGAAGTTGAAGTGAGTTGAGACTGGACCAGACTAAAGTTAAAGACATCAGTTGTCTGAGTATTCAGTAATTGAGAAGAGCCTGATCAACAGAAGTGATCAGAAGTTTCTGAGCAAGACCAACAGACCTTTTCAGAGGTTGTTGAAGTTTCTTGAAGAGAGAAGGCCAGGTCATCCTTAGAAGAAGGAGATAAATCCTGAGCAAGACGAGAAGACCTGTTCACCACAAGTGATCAGAGGAAGAGCAAGGCCAGCAGCCTTTATCCCAGGCTGCTGAGGATACTTGAAGAACTTAAAGTGAAGAAGAGCTACTCGTGCGACTCGAGGAGCCAAGAGAAGACCCTGTGGGACTCAGGGAGAAGAAGTCTTCAGTGGGATTCTGGAGCAGGCCAGTGGGACTCTGGTAACACTGTGTGACGCAGTATAAAGACCCTCCTGTGGGACTCAGGAGAGATACAGTGGGACTCTGTATCGACCATTGTAATTTTAACAGGTTATAATGGAGAATCCATGCTGGGAGAGCATGGCAAGGATGTAGGCCTTTGGTGTCGAACCTTGTAAATCCTTGTGTCCTGTGCCTTTTCATTACTGCATCATTCGGGAAAGGTTGAGAGATACAAGAAGAGTGGATCGAGGCTTTAACCAGCCATAGAGGTTTAATTGATAAGAATCAATTAGTAAAAAGTTTTAAGGGATCACTGATTCACCCCCTCCCCCTCTCAGTGATTCACACTGATCTGGGCACTTCAACTACCTCAGCATAAACTTCTTATGAGACACCAACAACTAGGATTATTAGTGTTAGCTTAGTCCTTCTTAGACTCAAGAACCTATCTCGATCCCCTACCACTAATTTTCTTCTATTTTCCACTTAAAAACATATAATCAAGGACTATCCTTCCATAATCACAAAAATCCATAGTGAGGTAAGTACAATGAGCTCAATTCTCACAAAAATGTGACACTAAAATTAGTACAATGAACCATGGTCCCATGATGGATGCCCACTATTCTAGCTATTTTTTCACTACTATCATGGAAATAACTTTCATAGTGGTGGGTTTT
The DNA here is from genome assembly GCA_963277665.1 of Viscum album. Taxonomy (NCBI): domain Eukaryota; kingdom Viridiplantae; phylum Streptophyta; class Magnoliopsida; order Santalales; family Viscaceae; genus Viscum; species Viscum album. The sequence continues at coordinate 1,180,749,781 of OY728139.1, forward strand.
TCCACCAGAAGAATAGATCCCATATTGACCTACATAAATATCTTTTCTGCTACTCAAGGCCTCTCTCAGATTCCCTTCTATGATGAGATTAGGGTTAATCCTTCCCATGAACCTACTCAAATAGAAAAAATTCAATGGAGACTTGATCATGTAGAAACTCCCATCCCAGAAACACCTCACCCTAGATAACTCATGAGATTCCAAATATGGTGAAAATTTTTATAGGTTTGTGAAACATCCATCATATTCCACCAATTACATGACATCTTGTTTCAAATGTGTCAACTCATAAGCCTTCTCATCCATCAACGTATCTAGATAAAAGAGTCTTAGGAACATCACCTCAAATTCCTTCCATAATAACTCCTCTTATTTCCCCTCCAGCTAAAAAATTTCTCACAAATTCTTGGCTAGTCTATGAAACATGTATGTAGAAACATTCAAATCCTATTATATGGTTTCTCAACTTTAATGAATATAGTATGGACTAAATCATTCTATAACTCAACTACCTAGTGGCATCCCTCCCTAGTGAATGTATGTAGATTATCTAGTTAAAATTCTATCATAAACTAATTCATTGATGGAATGGTGTGGAAAATATCAATATCTATGTATTAAATGTCCCTCTAGAAGCTATCAAAAAAGATAAAAATCCATCTAATTCTCAAGACCAATAGGAATCTCAAGGTCTACTTTGTATGGAGTGCATCGGTTTCTAATCTACTGATGGTCAATCCGAATATGATGAGGATAATTTCCCTTCAAATCTAACAAAATTCTTAGAACACATGATACAAAGCAAGGTTAACCTCAATTGGTGACAATAATAGAGGACCACTGGCTCATGGACTCTCTCTATACATGGATTACTAAGTGAATTGTCATAACACACAAGTTATTTTATTCCTTTTTCATCAGATATATCAGGAATTTCATTTCACAATTCATATGGGAAAATATATAAAATGCAATAAATATGTACCTATATTAGGTAATTCATATCAATATATATCCCTATGATCCAATCATGATTCATGAATACTCATATTATTTTCTAATAACCATGAGAAATAATCTAAACAAAAAATAACATTAGTCGTACCAGGTGAACATCATGAATAGTAATATCATCCTTGGGTACTTGGATTTTCCAACATACATGATTTAGTTATTCCCATGAACAGTCTCATTACATAGTACTAAAACATCCTAGTCACCATTAAAACATTACTAAATAGAAAATAGATTTAAAAATAGATCTTGATCCTAGGATACCACTTTGTAACATCCCTCTATTCGGTACTACCTCATGTGATAGAATCGAGTTAGCTATGTGACCTCAATTGTGCCTCCTCTATTCCATAGACTTCTAACTTATATTGGAGGAGTAAAGAATATATTGGGGTGACTATACCCCATGGAACATATTTTTAATAACTATGGATATAAATATCAGTGTTATTAAAATAGAAAACATTGTACAAATAAATACTATGAAATCAAAGTGGTGAATGGAAACTGAATAAATCCAAATAATAGTAGTGTAGTGAAATTATTTTCTAAATGTAAATAAATTTCATGATCAATGTTATACTGATAGAAAAAAAGAAGACACAAATAAATACTCAAAGACCCTGGTCCCGAACACCATGCATGCCCAATCTCCAAGATCAATTCCATGCCGCAAGAAAACAATTAGTAACAAGGTCCCTTTTCCTTATCTAAACCTATATCCACATAATCATCCCAAGTAAGAAATAGAGGTCCAAGCCCCATAAGTAGTATATAATCCTGACCAATCTTTAAATTAAATATAGAACAAATTGTTCAATCCCAATAAATAGTATAAAATCAAATTTCCAAGCCCCATAAACAATGAAACGTGATTTGGTCAAGCCCTTTAAGTATTACAACACTAACAGGTCATTCCTTATAATCATAACATCATAAATGATCACCATACAAAACAACGTAGCATATATATGTATATATAAATCATCATAATCTATTATGGGCAGTTCAAAATTTCCATTTATTCACAAATTATAATTCATCCATAAATTTAAATAATAAGTTATTATCATTCCTTGGTATTGACCATATCTCATCAAAAAAATATGTCAATAAAATCATATAATAATTTAGTCATTTTATCTTAAGTGATTATTTTATAAGAATCCTATAAATTCCTATGTTATTTTAATTCACATTATATTCAATAAAATACATCACACATTTATGCTAAACTAAAATGTAGTAATTGTTAGTTCATTACAATTCATCAGGGTAGACTCACCCTAGGGATGGCTATAAGGCCAGACTAACTCCAATAAATACAATGGGATGAAAAGTGAGTTAAATGTATATGATTTTTATCGAATAGTGGAATTTTCATTTGGTTTGGTTGATTATGTGATGTGTTGGTGCAATCACACAACATTTTACATACATAAATAAATTGAAATAGGATTTAAGAATTTATTCTAGACCACCTACCTAGGAAGCAGTGTAGATGTATTAAGATCCTCATGTTCATGGTAGAAATAATTGTATTCCTTCCATTCAACCTATATCCATGGATTCCATAAATTAAGATATCTAGAATAAGATGATGAAGAGGGTAAGGAAGAGAAAGATTAAACTTTGAACTCATGACCTAAAGTATGTAGATTTGATAGAAACCACCTTTTGGATTCGACATCATTGTTAGAGATTTCATCAATGAGAAATATAGTAACTATTTCTCAATCCCAGGATTGTTACAAGGTTTAAATACTCGGTGTTGCACTTTTATAGTGTAAGTAGGTGGTTTATGTCGCAAAACCCATTATTTAAATATAAAATAGAAAACCTATTTCTTTAGCTTAAAAACTGAAAAAAAACATCTATGTCATAAAAAAATCATATAAAATAATTTTTTAGGTTACATCTTTCCCCAAATTATAGACTTGTTAGTTAAAAAAGACTTTATAAGGTTGGATTTTTAGATGGAATTAGGTCATAAATGTCCAATGTAATGTGTAAATTGGTTTTGTGTCCTAAAGTTTCTACCTAAGAATATTTCATCATAATCCTATACTTACACCATAAATATATATTGCAATATACATGTTTCCAACAACCCCACTATACTCATCCTCAACCAACCCAGACACCTTAGTTTTCTGAACAAAGCATAAACAAAAGAAACTAAGAAAAAAAAGGTCTAAAAAAATAAGTATGAACATAACTATAAAATATAGGATCATAAAATTGTTCCAAATGACCAGGAATATGAGTTAATATTAATTTAAAACTTCATTTATTTCCAAGACTACATCTCCCCTTAATTATTAAAGGAAACTTCATCTTATCTATTCATCTCATAGTTGGAGAAATCTATTTCAACTCATACCTTCCCAAATCTTTTCCCAATTTTACTCCAAGAGTTTTAGAGGTTTTAGTCTCAAAAATTTAACATTCCTATAAGGATTCATGTGTAAGCCAACACTGATTTTTCAAATAAGGGGCTTAATTCTTAACCGAGTGTTTTATATTTTTATCTTCTTATACGCCATTAAATTATTTATTAAACAGTATTAATTAATAACACCAGTATGTTACATATAATTAAATTTTATTATATTTTAGTTATAAATGTTTGTAAAATCCTTTTCCATCATATGGGATATGAAAAAATTTCCCATGTGTATGTGTGGGCTGCCACCTCCATGAAAATATGTGTTTTGTTTTTAATTTTTCTTTTCCATCATATTTGGATAGATATAAAAATGGGGATAATGAATAAATATTTCATCAATAAAATAATTATGATTCTATAAAAGTATAATTTAATATAATTTATTTTGTTTATAGAAATTCAGATATCCAAATTTTCATTCATGTGTAGGTATGGACAAACATATCCATGGAATGACATGGTTCATTTTTCATGACCTAATTACATGGTTCATTTTAAAAGTTTATTTAATATATAGATATGATAAATATAACATGTTTATAATTATGAATTTATTTTAAACTTACCACCTTTCACCATAGTCATTGAAAAAAATATTGTTTTGATGCAATAAATTGAATACCATCAAAACATCCAACATGAACTTAAATATTGTAGTAAATAAATAAAACTTGGAATAAAATGTAATAAAGGGATTAATGGTAATAGAATGAAAATGGAAAAGGTTTTTAATAAGGTAAAAAATTGATATAGTTTTATTATTCATCCGTTAGAGAACTTATGAATCTATAAAACACATAATATAAGGGATTTTAAAAAAAATATTGTGTCAAAGTATTCATTTAAACTTTATTCCCACACTATCTGATACATTCAAAATGTTCCTTGAATGTTCTTATTTATAAATTAATTATTTTTATAGATAATTTTCATCTATAATTTTTTTTAAATGGATTAAAAATTCATTTTTTAACCTTAACTATACAAGTCATTTTGAGTTTTTAACCAAACTGAAAACGGATTTTTTTTTTAAATATATAGACTAACCATATTTTCCAACTTTTTAAAAATTATTCATTATCAATATTAATCAGTAAATTATAATTTATTTTCAAGGAAAATAATAATCCATATTTTCTATAAATTTTTTATTTTTAATATTTTTTAAAGAAAAAGTATATTTCCCTTTAGGATTATGAAAAGCGGAAAGTATTTTCTTTATTCTTACAAATGAGAATTATAGCAGTTTTATGATAAAAAATTAAAATACTATGAAAAAAATTTATGATATTGCATATTATAATTATAGATTATGATGAGTAATCATATTATAGCTCATGAGGATGGGTGAGCCTGATATATCTCTCCATTTCATTGAGTGATGATTTAGTCATCAAAGTTTAAAAATAATGGATATAACCATATAGGATAGTACTATGGAATTACCTAGACGTATGTTTGTCCGACATGGGTTAAAAAATATTTAATATGGGTTATAAATATGATTATACAAGTTAAAAATATTATTCTTGGAAAATGTGTTTGTATGTAAATATTTTGACATTATGAGGTAAGAAAAATTTAATATTTAAATATTTGTTTTCCAAATAAAGGTTTTCATAATTCAGCACATATCTGATAATTAGATTATAGTTTATCCAAAAAATTTATAATGGGTTTCAAAGGATTACATTTTTAAGTAGATTAATTTATCGTGAGAAAATGTTATAATTATACCCACAAGGTTTTATTGTAAATATCATCATGAGTTTTCATTTTTTTCACTAGAATAACAAGATTCCTTTATTTTTATGCCACTTCATGTGATTTTTTTCTCATATCACATTCTAAAATTATTTTAGTTTGGCCTAAATATGATTAGGAAATATTATGAAGTATATATTTAAATAATGTTAATTAAAATTAAATGAAACAAGTGTGTCATGAAAAAAATAGAGTGTAAACCTAAGAACCGTTCTTATGGAAAAATCCACAGAGTGTGTCAGTATTTCATATATACATTAATGATTTTATGAATTCTTTAAATTGATAAACATTAATAATCATGTGAATTTTAAAAAGGAAAACCCCAATGATAAATCAAGTAATTAAGTTTTGTTTATGATATGATGTGTTATAGTTGGTATCAATTTAAGTGGTTTTTATAAATTTATTAGTTGTATGGATGTTAAAAGACAATATTAAAATATTATATTTCTAGTATCATGACATATATTTTGATGATTTTCATGATTCTTGTTCTAATCCAAGTCTATTAAGAATGGTATTCTATATAGGTGACTATATAGAGACCCACTCTTAATATTCATGGATATTACATCATTTTGGATGAATGTTAAGTAAATTACAGAAATACATTCCCTAGGAACATAATTTTCTAGTGTCTTTGGAAGCATGGAAAAAATCTTATATCCTGGTGAAAGATCTTCAATATCACCCTTAAATATCTCCACCTATAGCACTTCTACCCAAAACCTTTCTTTATAATTGGGGGAAAGGAAAAATAAGAACTAAGTGAGCTCAAATGATGATTAAGGGTAAATAAGGGAGATATATAATAATTTTTATGAGCATAAGGGTATGAGAACATGATCATGAAAATAGAAGATCATACCTTTCTTTTTAAAGATCTTAATAAAGATTTATAGTTCATAAGACATGGATCATAAGAGAATTAAGAGCATAATTCATGAAAGTATAACATTTGAACCGAACATGAAATTTGTGTCATTAACATTTCTTTATAATATTGTGAATATGTATAAGTATAAATAGGTTCACTAATTAAGTAAAAGACATGAAATAAGGCCCACGCATCAACTTATGGACATGAATCCAGGTCCATGCAAAACATTTTGAATGTGTAATCAGATTTATGCATAAATTTATGGACATAAAACCCGGTCCATGCATAACATTTTGAACATGTAATTAGGTTTATGCATAACATTGTGAACTTGTTATCAGGTTCACAAATAAACTTATGGACAAGAAACCAGGTCCCTTTTTAACATTGTGAACATGTAATAAGGTTCACTAAAAACATTGTGAACAAGTAATCAGGTTCATGCTTAAAATTATGGACTTGCAACCAGGTCCATTCATAACATTATGAACAAGTAATTAGGTTCAAACATTAATTTTCGAACATGTAATCATGTTCATGCATAAACTTATGGAAATGAAACCAAGTACATGAAAAATATTTCTAACATGTAATAAGGTTCAGTCATAACATTGTGAACATGAAATCTTGTTCACTCATAACATTTATACTGATGAGTCATCCATCGTTAACCAATTCATTAGAGGGAGATATAGATCCAACCCAGTACATAACAAAATCATACATATGAGTTTCAAAAGATTATAAAAAATAATCATATCATAAAAAATGAAATGATATAGGCATCATATTCATTTAATAATATCATTACATATAAAAAATAGGTTGGTATCATAATCACCACCAATTAAAGGAAGTGGGTTTCAAGGGCATACAACCCATGAAAGATAAACACATTTCATAATCATCATTTAATAAAAACATAAACCATTCATGAATTAATATGAATAAATATGTTTGATTATATCCTAGACGGGAATGAGTAACATCAATAGATGTTACTTTAGAAGTAAAATTACTTATAAGTATATTTTGAAAAAATTTCTTGAGAGAAATATACTTTACTCTTTGAAAAACTCTCTTCAAAACTTAATTCCTTTTTAAAACAATTTTTATTGAAAATGACTTGAAATTTACTAATGAAGGATTGAAACAATTTGGAAACCTTTTTTCATGAGAACTTATAAAATTATCTTAAAAACCATTTTCCTTTAAAACTTATAAAATGATCTTGAAAAATATTTTACTTAAAAACTTATAAAATAAGATTGAATTCATTTTGAAAACCATTTTCCATGAAAACATTTAAAAGGAGATTAAAAAAATTGAAACAATTTTCAACTAAAACTTATAATATAAGATTGAAATCATTCTGAATACCATTTTCCTTGAAATATTCTAAAAGGGGCATGAAAACATTTTGAAAACCATTTTCCTTGAAAACATATAAAAGGACCATGAGAATTTTTTTAAAATAATATATTTTAAAATAAATTTTAAAATAAATTTCATTAAAATTAAACGTTATACATGAAAATAAATATTTAAGATATTGTCTACGAATAAATCAATACATGTTTTATGATGTAAAAAGAACATTCCTTTTGTATGGTAAAAAGGATTGAAAAATTCCTCGTTCGGAACCATAATCCCAATATAAGAAAATGAAATTACATGAAGCATAAAATAACATGATAATAAGCATATTAATGATATAACCATTAAAAGGCATCATATACACCTAAGGGAAAATTATAAGTGAATAACCTAACATTTTTCTAACAGAATGAAAATTAAGACAAAATTATTTTATCAATTTGGTAAATTTTGAAACATAAATAATATGAAATAAATATTCTAAAATGTATATATAAATATTCATAAATTTAAGTATAAAAATTATATAATACTTCCATTGTCATTATACACACCACTAAAAAGTAATGGGTGGTTAATAAATCATGTATCTCACATAAATAAAAAGTGAGATGAAGTCCCCATACCTTAAGTCTTCACTCTCATCAAACTCATATAAAAAACTAGTATAATAAATATAAATTTATTATAAATATTTTAAAGAACCATATTCTTATATATAATACCATAAATGGTTTTTTTATGACCTTATAGTACCTACTTGTTAACCATCCTATGTTAAGGTTTCACTTCAGATAATACTCGCTTTATTCTTCGCATGTGTCTTAATTTGTTATATCATTTGTCCTTATACTTATATCAGGATTCCATAATTTAAAAAATGATATAAATATCATTTATATCCATTATATGTGTATTTAAATAATCTATATAATATATAAGTATGGAATGGAATACACCGTTCATGGAGTCAAAAAGTCGTACATACCCATGAACATTATTTCTGTTTTTATTACTGTATTAAAAGAAATAAAGAAAATTACATATATGTATATATGTATATTATATCATTAAAGTATCATTTTAATGTTATATATATCATATAATTTCACTAAACTCATACTTAATACATTCAATGTAGTGTGTGAACGAATCACATCGCTTTGAGGGGCAGTAGTCCACCCATCCTCAAAAGAAATTATCATATTTACATCAAATGAAAAGTAAAGAAGATATGTGTTGTAAAAAGGAATAAATAATAATAAATAAAACATACAAATAATATATAGACATATATAAACATATTTTCCATCATAATTTTTACCATGAGAGGAGATAAAGAAAAATGAACAATCATCGTTTAGTGAGGTCGTAGTTCACCATACACGTAAAAAATATATTTGTTACCCATTAGATTGATTTGTGTGTAAGTTTAGGTATACAAATTAGAATAAAAAATAAAATTATATTCAAGATAAATATTTTTTCATAAAAAATGGAATAATGATAGTGGATGGTGGAGAAGGAAAATAAAATAAAGGATCCAGAGAAAAGAGGTTACCTCTTAAATGGGTAACTCCTTTTGTTTTGTTCTAAAAGGATTAAATGAATTACATTCAAGATACATATTTAAATCCTTTATTATGGTTCATGAATAGTTTTTTAATTTTCAAATAATATCCCCTAGGAATGCCTAAACAGGTTTGCAGCAAGGCCCATTGTCGGGTACCAAATTACCACAAGTCGGGCCCGGAACATCATTTCGGATTTTTTAGCCCTTTGTAAATTTATTCCACATTTAAATCCACTTGTATTATCTACATGGGGATATATTTCTATGAAACCTCTCACTTTATCCTTTACCAATATTCCTAGACATTTTCCTAAATGTTAACTCATCCTTAGAGATATCCGTAGACATATCCCTAGAGATATCCCTAGGAATATAACTAAATTATTATTATACTAGTTCCCAGTAGTTGAAAAAACCATTCCTTTGATACCAAATATAATAAAAATGTCTTAACATACATGAATATTAATTAATTTTGGATCAATATTCAGTACATTACAAAAATTCATGCTCGAGGACTGTAATGGTTTAATCTATTTGAAAGCTTTGAAAAAAAATTATATCCTTGTGAATGGTCTTCAAGATCTCCCATAAAGATCTCCGCATTTAGTACTACTACCAAAAAAATTTATTAATATCCTGGGGTATGAAAACATAAGAAATGGGAGATCTCAAATGATCATTATGGGTAAATAAGGGAGATATGTAAGAATAATTGTTAGCACAAAGGTGTGAGAACATGATCATGAAAATAGATTATCATAACCTACATATCCAAGATCATAATAAATATTGGTAATTCATAATACATGAATTATAAGATATTTAATAGAATAAGTCATAAAAGAATGACATAAGAACCAAGGATGGAATTTGTGTCAGGAACATTTTTTTATAATTTTGTAAACATGTATAAGTATAAACAGGTTCTTCATTAAGTTAATGACATGAAATCAGTCCCCTGCATCAACTTATGGAGATACAAACAGGTCCATGAATATCATTGTGAATGTGTAATCAGGTTCATGCATAAGCTTATGGACATAAAACCAAATCTATTCATAACATTTTGAATATATAATTAGGTTAACACACAACATTGTGAACATGTAATTAGGTTCACACATAAGCCTATGTTCATGAAACCAAGTCCGTCCATAACATTGTGAACATGTAATAAAGTTCACTCATAACATTTTGAACATGTAATCAGGTTCACACATAAACTTATGGACATGAAACTAGGTCCATTCATAACATTGTGAACATGTAATCGAGTTCACGCATAGCATTGTGAACATGTAATCAAGTTCACACACAAACTTTTTGATTTTCAACCAAGTCTATACATAAAATTTTAATCACGTAATATGGTTTAATCATAACATTTTGAACATGAAATTATGTTTATTCATAAAATCTATACTCATGATTCATCAATCGTTAACCAATTCATTGAAGGGAGACATAGATCCAACACAAGACATAAAAAAATAATATATATGAGAGACATAAGATTATAGAAAATATTAACATTGTAACACGTGAAATGAAGAAAGTCATCATGAAATTTAATCATATCATTGCCTAATGAAAAAAGATAGGTAATATAATCACCACACGTGAAAAGAATAAGGTTTCAAAATCATATAACCTGTAAAAGAGAAAAGGGTCTCATAAGCATCATTCCATCAAAACATAAACCATTCATGAAATAATATTAATTAATCCTTTGAATTATTTCCTATAAGGGTATGAGTAACATTATCAGATGACTTATTACAATGAAAATAACTTAGAAGGATATTTTGAAAACTTTTGTTGATGTAAATATCCTTTATTCTTTGAAAAACACTCTTTAAAATATAAAACCTTTGGAAAAAATTTCCATTAAAAATATTTTTAAAACATAGAATTAAGGATTGGAAACATTTTTAAAACCATTTTCCTTGAAATCATAGAAAATAATCTTGAAAAATATTTTAAAACCATTTTACTTGAAAACATACAAAATAAGAATGAAATAATTTTGAAAACCATTTCCAATGAAAACGTATAAATGGAGATTGGAAATTTTTTGGAAACCATTTTTAGGAAATTCTATATAATAATTTTGAAATCATTTCAGAATCAATTTTCCTTGAAAACATATAAAATGATCTTGAAAATGTTTTGAAAACCATTTTACATGAGAACATATAATAGGATCTCAAAAAAAATTGAAAACCATTTCATTGAAAATATATTTTGAAAAAAAAAATCTTAAAAATTATCCTCTAGACATGAAAAGAAAGCTTCAAAGGATTGAAAATGGATAAATACTCACATGTCATACTAGGTAAAAAGAACATTCCTTTTTCATGGTAAGCAGGTTATAAAAATTCCTTGTTTGGAAAGAGAGAAGTAGAATTCTTTGAAAACAATGGTAAAATAAAAAAAGGATAAAACATCTTTTAATGATCATACGATATTATTAGAATATTATTGGAAATTTTTTATAGAAAACATGTTTTTAATGGAACATAGATTTATGATTGAAGATAGGGTAAAGTCACGCATTCTTAAATACACTTTATTAACTATCTTATGTACCAAAGAGTGGAATAAATGGTACCAATATATGAATAAAAATAAATTTAATTATAAAAATAATATAATACATTGATTAACCACCTCCAAATTAAATTGTTTTTATTATTCCATTTTAATGAAAATGAAAAAACCATAGTACACAACTAGGATACAACTACGTGCTGAAAGAGCTTACAAAATGGTTAAACACAAGGATAATATTACTTGACTCAGCTGCTCTGTAGAGCTCCCAGTGAAGCATACCAACCTGGATGTTAGGATTCTCTCTGATAATCTCTTCAATGTGGGTAATCATCCTCTCCATAGTCTTAATAAATTCCTCTGAATTGATTTTATCCTGATTGAACCCTCGGGCCAGAATTCAATCTTGTTTCTCTAACCACACTTCTTACTCCTTTGTGTCATCAACTTGCAGACTTCGTTCATAAATTCTATTGATCTCCTCTTCTGGAACATTGGGACGTATGGCTTTCTCAATCATTTCTTCTTTGGAGTGCAAGATAAGTTTCAAACACTCTTTATTCTCTTCTTCTTTTTCACTTGTATGCCTATTTGGTTCTTCTATTTCCCCCTCCTGAAGGGATTTACTTAATTTTTTCTTTTCCTTCTTGTCCGACCTAGTCTCCATTGTTTTTGGCAGGTGAGAATAATCCTTGCGACCCATAGTCGTTTTCTCTTGGGTCAAAATACAATTCCCCGAATCTCTAGAGACTTTTATCCCCTTCTTCCACCGAGGGCTGTGAGGGCCTTTTCCTTAACATCGGTCCATGCTATCCATTGAAAGGGTTTATATATCTATAATCACCTGAATAATCATCCTCCGAAGACAATAGAGTTTCATGAACTTCCAAGCCAACAAAGCTATTCCCCAGCATTAACTGCATGCCTTCATTGCGAGGCTTCATTTTACAATGTGGATGCTCCTGATCTGCCTTCTTCTTCATGAAATTTTCCTTCACCCCAGACCCAGCCTTCAAATGAGTATCCCCGAGGGTGTTACGATCTAATGGCCTCAAGATATTCACATTGGCGAACTTCTCTTGTCCGCTAGAAGATTTCGCAGCAGACAAGAATGATTTCCCCTAAACCAAGGCTGATCCCGTGGATTCTTCATATCCATGACCCATGAATTGCAGTTGATTATTCATGTCCACCCAGCCTCTCCTATGAGAACCATCAGGACCTTGAACCTCGCTACCCTCAACTTCCTTGGCCAGGATGGGTGAGACTGGAGGATTCCCCGCAGCCACTACTAAGGACCTCTCCACACCATCTCCCTTAACACCCAAATCTTGAATCAACCTACCAAAAACATCAGCAACCCTCGGGCCTTCCTCCTTATGTCGCCCAGACTTCACAACCCTCACAGAACTCAGGGGAGGCCACTTCTTCTTCTCCTCCTAAGAGCTGGCCTCCGCAATAGGATAATTATGGATCCCAACCAGTGCCATCGCCCCTGGAACCTCCCCAAGAACCACCTCAAGCTCACCCAAAGTCACACTACCGTGCGGTTGATCTTCTACCAATGGAACCACCGGCACCTCTAAAGACCTATCACGATTCACGCGGCGACATCCAGAAGACACATGGCCGAGTTTGCTGCATCCCGAACAAAACGTGGGCCAAGAATCAAACAACACCCCCTGCTACCATCTTAGTTCTTCTCCAACCAAAATCCATAGCCACTCGGATGGGGGTTTTGAAACATCAACCACAATACAAGCACGGGGAAAAATGGGGTGACAAACCGAAGAGGTGCAATTATCAGAACATAGATATCATCCAATCAAATTCCCAAGCATACATATGATAGAGGTATTCTGGAAAGGAAGAGGCAAATTAAAAAAACTAACCCAAACCGTGGATGAAAGAGGATCGTGATTCATGTTGAAATTGAACCACCATCGTAGGAGGAAAAACCAGCACCCATCAAACACACATGGAGCGTTGGACCAGGCGATGACCAAATCCTCCTCAGTTATGAAGTGAATCATCAATTGACGTCGGTAGAGAAAACCCACCACCGCTCAATTTTTAATACCCCATGTTCTGAAGATGAAATAGTCAAAGGCATCAACTGAGTGATAACAGCCTCTGAAATGAGCCACTAGTGTTGATCTGTGTAGATCCGCAGCTGCGTTGAACTCCTTAAGTGAAGTCGTGAGCTGAGGAGATCCTTCGTTGAGGTCTAGAACCTTAGGGATAAGAGAAATCTCCAAGAAGGGAGGAAGGAAATCTGGGTTGGTGAAGGGGATGAACGGTCGAGCCACCAGGGAAAGATTCCCCCCCCCCTTGGGGAGGAGGGGGCCGGATCCTCAGGCATCGTCGCAGACGCGAGAGCGAGACCTCCATCGATCCTCCAAACTATTGATTCATTTGTTTCTGTATATATTTTCATATAGCCTGTTGAAAAATAAGAACAAGTTTTCGGCAATTACCTACTTCTTAGGAAACAAATACTTTGATTTTAGTGATCTTCTTCATTTCTAGGAGATTTATGGATAAATACACAAAACGGAGAAGAGCTGATCAAAAATTTACAACTACATGGCATGTACTTATATACACACCGTGTAACTTCAAGCTCCGACGTGGGTTGACCTAGACAAATACATGCCCAAGTAACTAAAATCTGATACATGTCGTGTTCACACTATACACGCCGTGTATACCATACTAGAAGCAGTTGTCGGACGAGAAGAGTCTACACGTCCATGTGACCAACTGAAGGGGACACGCCTTGAGCCACTGATACACATTTTTTATACATTTATAGAAGCATTTGGTGACCAAAATAAGGGACTACACGCCATGTATGGTGGCGCTAAACGCTGTGTGCATTCACCTACCAGTAGGCCCCATGTTCCAAGTCAATGAAGGTGTGTTAGGAAGCCTACCAACAGAGAAAACGGAGGCAAAAACGCGTTGACAAAAGTACATGGTGTGTACTTTGTCCACATGATTTGTACTTGTTTTTTCTATAAAAGGATGCCTTAGCCTCTGGACGATGGGAGAGGGTGTTGTTGTATTGTGTGGAGAAAAGAGTTGAAGTTCCAAAGGATAGATGTGATGTCATCATACTATCTTCATTTCACCGTTTACCAAAGAATCATTTCCACCTCGAAGTTTCAAGCATGATCATATCAGGTATCAAGAGTTTTGTGTTTATCTTTACCACCATGTGTAACTGAACACCCAGTGTGTTGGGGTTGTGGGAGATGATGAGTTGTAATTTTATTTAAGTTTCTATGAATGTGTTTTTTCTAATTAACTCTTCTTATTCTTCTTAAATCACTTCATCTTATCACTGGAAAATTTGTACCAGACCTAGGGTAGAATTTTCAGGTATTCAAAAGAAGAATACCGAAGAATGATTTCATGACCATTAAAGGTATTCGTCAACTCAAAATTCACTAATCGAAATAAAGATCTGTTAAATACTAACTACCAAACAAAGGAGTTAGTTACTTCGGCTCTAAATATAATGTTTACCGGACCAAGGAAATGTTATTACAAATTAAACCTAGAGTGTTTGGTTATCATGAAAAACACAACTTCATAAGAATTTGGATTTAATAAACTAATTCTCATTAACCCATAACCCCGATGCGCGTCTCTCTTTATCTATATCAAAATAAATTTTCTCTTATTTTACTTTTATTCTGTTAAGCACTTTGTTAAAAGAAACATAGAACCAATTGTTCTTTTTATCCAAACAACAACAATAGACTCTAAATTAATCATAACCTATTAAAAAAATACAAACTATGTTAAACAGGATAAAAATAACTCATTTGTTCCTATGGATCGACCCCTTACTAGTGTAATACATGTTATGGTAAAAATAATTTGGGATACTGATAATATACCTTTTGGAAAACGACTCGCCAAATTTTGGCGCCATCGCCGGGGAACTTAGAGTTTTTTTTATTCTTGTTTTAATTAAATTTGTATCAAATTTTAGTGAAAACAAAAATCATAAATTCAAAAAAAAATCTATACTCATTTCTATTTAACTTTCTTTTACATCATTTATGCATGGTGTTTTGTTCTGTTTTTTGCAGGCCATTATGTGTATGAGTGGTCACCTCACACGTTCCAAGAACACTAAGTCATCAGGGTTTTTCCCAACTGACCTAGAGATGGAATGGAATTTTTTGAGGTGCCAACAAGCACTAATGGTAAAACACAACCAAACCACCCTAATGGCACAGAACGAAGAAGGAAATATAGTTGTTGTCCAAGGAGCTGGACAGCAGTTAGGTCTGGATGAAAATCTGAACCAGCAAGCTCCACAAGTTACAGAATACCATCTGTAACAACTTCAACAATTCCAAACATAGTGGATTCCATATTTCAACCAAGGTCAGGGGTCGTTCTACGCCCCTCAGGACAAACAATTCATGTCTGTTCCCCTTCCTCAGCAGCAATCTATATGCCATACTCTCATAGAGTATGGCCTGTCATCAATCCACAGAGCTGATATGGGCATATTTCGTCCACTGGTGTAGGCCCAACACTTTGAGATCAAACCTTCTATCATGCAGCTAATCCAAAACATTGTTCAATTCGGTGGCCTGCCCTGCAAGGATCCTAATGCCCATCTCTCCAATTTTCTGAAGGTCTGCAACATGTTCCGCTACCAAAAAGTGTCCATCAACGCCATCTATCATCTCTTTTTCCCCTTTTCTCTATGGGATAAGGCGAAAGACTAGATTAAAGGCTTGTATCAACGATCCATCTTCACCTTAGAGGAGCTAGCCCAAGCATTCCTGTCCAAATATTTCCCACCCTCAAAGACGGTGATGTTGTGGAATGAGATCCACAACTTCCAGCAGCATGACACGGAATCGTTATATGAATCATGGGAGATCTTCAAGGATATGTTCCAAAATTCTCACACCACAGACTTCCACTTTGGATGCAAGTCCAAACCTTCTACGGAGTTCTGACGACTAATACCAAGTTTGTGGTAGATGTCGCTGCTGGAGGTACGGTAATGAGGAAGTCCCCCAAAGAACTCTTCGAACTACTGAAAGACATGTCTGCCAATAGCTTCCAGTGGCATTCCGAGAAGGGCACATAGAAACGAGGAATGCATATCATTGATGCAACAACCATGCTAGTTTCCCAGTTGGGCGTTGTGTCCAAGAAGATCGATGCACTCAATCTAAAGAGAACGTCCTAAGTACATGCGGAAAATAATCTAGTGTGTAGCGAATGTGGTGATAACAACATCATGGGAGAATGTTTGGGTTCTATTGGAGGTTCATCGACAAGATAGGTAAGCTATGTTGTAAAAATTAAAGTGCCCAAACAGTACCAGTAGTACCAGAACCCAGCATGGTGTGATCAACAAAATACAAGTTGGGGAGAATAGCAGCAGAATCCTCCGCCCCAGCAACCGTCTAGATACGACCAGTCTCTTTATTAGAACCAATACGAGAGGTAGTAATAGCCCCAACAGAGACCTTATCAATAGCAAGGGTATCATAACCCTCACCCACAGCAGTCACGGCAGCCACCACCTCCACCAACTCAACAACCACCTCAGTAGAAGAACACCTCAAGGTTATAGGATCTTATAACCAAATTCATATCTACTGCTGAGACCTTGTTCCAAAATTAGAAGGCTGCAATTCACGGCCTGGAGAACCAAATTGTTCAATTGGAAAAGAAACTCTCAAGAAGGAAACTCGGTACTCTACCGGGCAACATAGAAAAGAACCTGAGGGAGGAGGACCATGCTATCTTGCTCCGGAGTGGAAAAGAGCTCCAACATAACCACCCAGTATAGTCAGGTGTATCCAAACCCCCTGTTGATGAAGAAGGTACCATTACCGACACCTCATCATCCAAAATCCCACAGAAGGAGGCTTCGTAGAATAAAGGGAAGGAGGTTATCAACCCCTTTGAACCTACCTTACCCTTCCCAGAGAGATTGAATCAAAGAAAGATGGACCACAAGTTCAGCAAATTCATGGAAGTATTTAAAAATCTGCACATAAATGTTCCATTTACAGAGGCACTGATGCAGATGCCCACTTATGCCAAGTTAATGAAGGAAATACTCTCCAACAGAAGAAAAATGGAGGATCTGGGAACCATTTCCCTAACCAAGGAGTGTTATGCAGTCGTCCAACATTCAATCCTTCCAAACTCCAGGATCCAGGTAGTTTCACTATTCCTTGTAACATTAGACCATTCGAGTTTGGGAAGGCACTCTGTGACATAGAGGCTAACGTGAATCTCATGCCCCTTGGAGTTTTTAAGAAACTAGGGATTAATGACATGAATTCTAACTGAATAACCCTTCAACTTGCTGATTGATACATCAAACATCTGAAGGGACTACTAGAGGACGTGATTTTCAAGGTAGGTGGGCTTATCCTCCCCTCTGATTTCATCATCCTCAACATGGAGGATGACCAGGAGGCACCTTTCATTTTGGGAAGGCCTTTCTTGAGAACTGGGAAGGAACTCATCGATGTGCACCGAGGGAAGCTAATTTTCTGGGTAGGGGGAAGAGAGAGTCTCCGACAATGTCCTCAAGGCTATCAAGTATGCATCATCACCTGATCATGAGGGATGTTTTGTGATAACTATAGTGGATGATCGCTTATTGGATGATCTGGTATGTTCTTTTATTTCTGATAAATTTATCATTCGAGACATTCCAGTTGAAGAAGATCCATAGAACCTAAAATTCCTAGAAGGCCAGGGTGGCTACTATTGGGACCATTATCCACCATAGAGCTCAGTTAAATGAGGTAATCAGGTCGAGCCAACGACCTCAACCAAAGGCGCTTCCTGGGAGGCAACCTAGAGGATGCACATCATATACCACCAATATACACAGCGTGTACTTTTCCCTTTTCATTTTTCTATCTATTATAGATATATATATTGACAAAGTAATAAACAGGGATGATGTTTGTGCCGATGGTAAGGTCACTAGAGTTTATCCGAGCCAACCCCGGTTTGAATCCTCCCAGCCTACCTTCGACACAGGGTTCCTCCTTTTTACATTTTTATATACACGGCATGTGTGATATTTATTTTTCACTTATATATAAATATATATAAGCTTATAAGACAACTCATGGTGGGGATGGATCGGTTGGCCAAGATCTTAACCCGGCTCCAAAAGACCCGGGTTCAAATCCTGACAACCGCTCCATTTCCATTGTTTTTCCTTTTTAATAAAACCACACAGCATGTATTTTGATATATGAAATGTGTGCCATATTTTTCCTTACAAAATTTAAACCTTTTCTATATAAAGTAATTCATGCGGATGAAGTTGGAAGATTGGAAAAGTCTTGGACCTGGATCCCAAAGACCAGGGTTCAACCTCAGTTAATCTCTCTGCATCATACCCTTCTTATATAATTAAAAACCACACACCAGGAATTTCTTTCTTCCCATGTAGTATAGGCCATAGACATTAAATATAAATATCTGATAAATATGTGCAGTGGTACAACCTTTGCTCCAGTGGTTGAGGGTTTCTGTTCGGAACTTCTGATCGCCAGTTTGAACCTCACCACAATCACCGGACCAAAGGTTGTACTTCTCTTTTTCCAATTTTTAAACACGCACCGTGTATTTTCCCACTACCTTACGTGTATAGTTTTATTTTTAAATTATGTATATTTACATATATCTATTTTAATTATTTTTAGTTAATATTAATTATTATATAGTTTACTATAATAATTATATATATGTGTGTGTGTGTGTGTTTTATAATAAAATAAAAAATAAAAAAAATATAGATAAACGGTGTGTAGTCTGGCTGTACACATCCTGTACCGGGACTATATAAGCTACAACCACCCGGCCTCAGGCCAGGTCACGCAGAGTCCCCTTCTTCCTTTTTTCATCCCTCATATGATACTCGAACCCCCTTAACTCAAATTTTTCAATTTTGGGCGTTTCAGGTTCTTATTTCTCTTACATTGCAATCCTCGGTCCAGGTTATGGCAGACCAAGATCATTCTTGTGGGAAGCGGTCTCCCTCTACCACTGAGGGCGAGAGGCCCATTTACCATCGGATAGGACTCTGACCTATGATGCAGCCCAACCTAGATTCTCCAGTATACGAGCTCCCTTTGTTTTCCACCCTTCCACCCTTCACTCCCTCCACTGAGGCTAGTCCGAGCACCATCATTCCTTCCCTCCCAATTGCCACTCCACCTGAGATCTCTTTCTTCATAGCTATCTCCTCTTCGACCACTTCATCCAGTGGGCCTCCATCTACTTCAGTAGATGCACCCCCAGAGCCAGCTCCTGCTACTGCACCTCCACCTAGACCGGGACCTGCAGGTGTTCCCAATCCATGCATGTTGTTCCCAGTCACCGACTTGGCACATGATAGGATCTGGTGCTTCTCTCGTCATCTAATTTCATTGAGTGGCTGCTACCTTGACAGCAACATCCCACAACAGCTTGGTATCTAGGGGGAGTTGGAGGATCTTCTCAGCCATACTCCCTTAATTTCAATCTTCCAAGTCAACACTCTTATTTTTCGCGATTTATTTTTGGAGTTTGCTGTCTCGTTTGAGTTCGATGGAGCTGAGTACGGGGAGACACCTGGGGATACAGTACCTGTGGTTCGGTTCTAGCTTTGCGGCCGACGTTTTTCCCTTACCATGACTGAGTTCGGCCGAGGGTGCGGATTCTACCCTCATCCCATCACCCACCCCTTGTTTCTACCATGACTAGGCCCGAGCGCTCTGAACTCATTATATGTGGTGGGAGATTGCTGGGCCTGACCACCGATATACCCCTACCTCACAGAAGAGTACTGTTATCACTAACCCCATCCTCTATTTTACCCATCGGTGCTTTAGCACCATTATTTTCCCCCACCATGAGGATATGGGGGTCTTGACCGGTCGTGACATGGATCTACTTACATGTGTCATTCATCAGGACTACCCAGACCTCCCTTACCTCACCGCCTCCTACTTTCATGCCATGTTTATCGGCCGTCAGGGCAACCTGAACAGTGGGTTTTACGTCACTCACCTTTCCCGCCCCCTTGGGGTTTTTGAGCCTTCTCTACCCCATGACTTTTTATGTTCACCCCATTGAATGGACGATCTCATTCTTATTCACATGGAATTGGTCCAGAAGCAGGGGGTGTCCATGTCCTTGCCCAGGATCCACCCCACCCACCTGCTGACTCTCCTTTACCCGCCGATTTACCTCCCCCCCTTCATCCCCACCCCCTCCAGTTTCCCCACCCCACCCCCTTCAACTGACCCCACTTATTTTATCCTTCCTTCTTCTATACAACCACCTTCCTCACCTACCCACACACCCGTGGTCTGTCTTGCCCTTTCCCTCTGCCTCGATACGATAGAGCAGCATTTGGTTCATATCGACAGCCACCAGGACTATCTAGAGAAGATGTTGGGGCTTATTCTTTAGCATCTTGGTATTCCACTGCCCCCGCCACCTGCCTATTCCTTAGTTCTTGGCCCTTCTACTGTTGCTCCTCCACCCTTTCCTACACTATCTAGGGATTCTGTTCTCCTATCTACTACAGGCTCAGCTGCTGCTGTTGCTACCACCACTGCTTCCAGTCATGGGGGCTATTGAGCTTCATATATCGGGCCCATCACCTACGGCTCCTACTTCTACAGCATCCCTTCCAGGTGTAGATTCTGAGCCTTCAATTTCCATGGATCTTGATCCTTCTCTCTCGACTGGTTTTGTATTGGATGATTCCCCTTATGAGTCGACCCCCTAACTGGTTTTTAGACACATATTTTTCATTTTATATATCTTTTTGTGATATCATGTGCTTTTGTTTGTTATGGATGCTTGTAGTGTTCTCTTTATTCCCCCCTGACAGGTACTCTGGAAAGTTTTGGGCTGCACTTTTACATCCCATTCCATTTTTCTATGCCTAGAAACAAGGGGAGTATTCTTTTTTTCATTTTTTTCTTTTCTTTCATAGTTTACTTATTTCTTTAGTTCCCCTCAGTCTGGACCACTATTTTGTTCCCACCTTTCCTTGTTCCTTTATTTGGGCACTTGGTGGACCACGTGCCATTTTAAGTATGGGGGGAATCTCTTGATCTCTTTAGTATTCCCCCTTTTCAAATTATATGAGGCATCATTATTAGAAGATATATTTTAATATGTGAGGACATTTATTTGTTAATCATATTTTTAAATAATAAGCTGAAAGTGGGAAATTTTAAAAAAAAATTGTATGTTCATTTTGGTTCTTAATTATTTTGAAATTATTGCTGATATAATTTAAATTGAAACATGTAATCCTTGTATAATTACATCGATCATACTACTCAATTATTTTCTAGTCATGACCTGATTGTCTATTTATTTATTTTTCCCACTCCTTGGAGGTATTCTACACCCTTTGTCATATTTTTTCTAATACCCTATTTCGTGATAGATTCATATAATATCCACAACTACCATAATTTGCATGTTTTCTTTTCAAAACGTTACGAATTTTTGAGTTACATTAAAATTATTAAGGAAATAGACTGTTTAAACCTCTTTATCTTGAGACCTACTCTTCATTTTACCTTCGTTAAGCCCTTAAAGACCATTAATATCCTTTATAGGAATCCATAATACAATCCTATTTAAATTCCTACCCTAATTCTTTTATGACTTTTCACGATTTTTTATTTGAGCTCAAAAGAAGGGATTCGCAATGCATGGCCTAATTTTTTGAATTTTCAAGACATTAAGTATGGGGTAAAGCCTTTTGATCATTGGGAAAAAAAGGGTTCTAAACCTCTATTCGTGAAAATTATGAGAGGTCCACTTTGTTATATATATATATATAAGTACAAAAAAGAGACCTTATATTCACTTGTTGGCTTGTGTACCCTACCTACTCAACTAAAGGAGATGGTGAGATCATTTGTGCTTGTTGAGGACGTTTTTACATTGAGATTAATTTGGAATATCATGCATTATTATTTAAAGAATTTAGAATCCTCTTTCAAGCCTCATAGTTATTTTCACATCTTTACCTACCGACCTTTAGCCACAGAAACATCTAATACTTATTGAAAATCTGTCATGATTTTTGTAAGTCAATTTTTCTAAAGTGGAGAACTTGATTTCTTGCAAACCAATGGATAGAGTGTATATATCTTTTATTGAGAATAAATCTGATTAAAAGAATCTTGAGGGTGTGTAAGTTATTGGTGACTTAAATTATCAAGTGTCTTTATTATTTTTGAAAGCTTGAAACATGGGTTAAAAGATGATGAAATTAGTTAAATTGAAATTATATATGATGCATGATTAGAATATCTCCTGGATTGAAACTGTTTTTTATTATTTTTGAAATTTTCTATAGAAATGTTTATTTACATTTATGATTAACTGCATTCCTTCCTTTTAAAGTATAGACTCTTTTAATTAGATGATGAGATTTTATTGAGGAGAAGAAAAAGACTATGTATGGGGTAGTTTGATGCTCTCGTTTGTGTATACATTTTCATATACTCTTTTGAAAAATAAGAAAAAGTTTTCAGAAATTACCTACTGCTTAGGGAACAAATACATTGATTTTGGTGATCTTGTTCATTTCCAGGAGATTTATGGACAAATACACAAAATGGGGAAGAACTGAACAAAAATTTACAACTACACAGCGTGTACTTATATACACGCCGTGTACATCCAATATCAGACACGGGTTGACTAGGACAAATACATGCCCAAGTAACCAGAATCCAGTACACACCATGTGCACACTATACATATCATGTATATAATTCTATAAGTAGTTAATGGACGCGAAGAGTCTACACGCCCATGTGGCCGGCTAAAGGGGGCATGTTGTGTGCCACTGATACACGCCTTGTATACATTTCTAGAAGAAGTTGGTTACCGAAATAAGAGACTACACGCCATGTATAGCACCGCTATATGCCGTGTACATTCACCTACTAAGCGACCCCATGTTCCATGTCAATGACGATGTGTTAGGCCACCTACCAGCGGAGAAAACTGAGGAAAAAACACGTTGACAAAAGTACACATCGTGTACTTAGTCTACACAGCGTGTACTTATTTTTCTATAAAAGGAGGCCTTGGCCTTCAGAACAATGGATAGGGTTTTGTAGTGCTGTGTGGAGAAAATAGTTGAAGTTCTGAAGGAGAGACGCTCTGCCATCATACTACCATCATTTCACCATCTATTGAAGAATCATTTCCACCTCGAAGTTTCAAGAATTATCACATCAGGTATCAATAGTCTTGTGTTTATCTTTACCTGCATGTGTAACTGAACACCCAGTGTGTTGGGGTTGTGGGGGATGATGAGCTATAATTTGAATTAAGTTGCTATGAATGTTTTTGTTCTAATTAAATCTTCTTATTATTCTTAAATCACATCATCTTATCACTAGAAATTTTGTACCAGACCAAGGGAATAATTTTCAGGGATTCAAAAGAAGAATACCGATGAATAATTGCATGACCATTGGAAGTATTCATCAACTCAAAATGAACTAAGCCAAATAAAAATCTGTTAAATACTAACTACCAGACCAAGAAGTTAGTTACTTCATCTCGAAATATAAAGTTTACCGGACCACGGAAACTTTTTTACAAATTAAACCCAGAGTGTTGGGTTATTATGAACAACACAACCTCATAAGAAATTTAATATAATAAACGACTTATCATTAACCCATATCCCCAATGCATGTCTCTCTTTATCTATATCAAAATCAATTTTCTTGTATTTTACTTTTATTCTGTTAAGCACTTTGTTAAAAGAAACTTAGAACCAATTTTTTCTTTTTATCCAAACTACAACAATCAACTCCAAATTCATAAAACTTAATTAAAATAAAAATAAAAACTAAGATAAACAAGATAAAAATAACTCCTTTTTCCCTATGGATCGACCCCTTACTGGTGTTATACTTGTTAGGGTAAAAATAGTTTGGGACACCGATAATATACCTTCAGTGAAACGACTCACCATACATCCTTAGGAAGTATACACACCACTCAAAATAAAGGGGTTGTTAATAAATCATATATCTCACAGAAATAAGACATGAGATGAAATATCCTCAACTTGTGTCTTGACTCTTATCATACTCATTTAAACCACATGTATAATATATATAATTTTATTATAATTTTTTTACAGAACCATATTATTATATATAATACCGTATATGATTTTATTAAGACCATATTTTACCCACTTTTTAACCATCCAATGTGAAGGTTTCACTTCGAATAATATTCTCTTTATTCTTTGCATGTGTGTTAATTTGTTATATCATTAGTTATTTTACTTATATATTGATTCCAGAATGTAGACCATGATAAAAATATTATGTATATATAGTATATTTTTATTATAATTATCTATATAATATATAAGTATTAAATGGAATAAATCATTCCTAGATACGGTAATCCATACGTATGCATGAACATTGTTTCCGTTTTAATTGTCGTATTCAATGAAAGAATGAAAATGAAATAATTATATTTATATATATGTGTGTATGTGTGTGTGTTTATAATATCATTATAGTAGTATTATAATTATATATATATATATATATCATATAATTTCACTAAAACCATCCGTAATACATTCCATATAGTGTGTGGACGAATCACTTCGCTTTGAGGTGGTGGTAGTCCACACTTCCTCAAACGAAAATATCGTATTTACACTAAATGGAAATTAAAAAGGATATGTGTTGTAAAAAGTAATAAATAAGATTAAAAATATAATGAATATAATATAATATATATATATATATAAACATAATTTACATTTAAATTTCCATCCCGAGAGGCCATAAAGGAAAAATGAACAATCTTCTTTTAGTGAGGCAGTAGTTAACCATACACGTAAACAATATGTTCATTACCCATTAGAAGAATGTGTGTTTAAGTGTATATAAACATCATATCATGAAAACGTATAAGTATATTTAATATTATGGGTTTTTTATAAAATCATGGTATAAATATATTTTAGGGGTTAGAGAAGGAAAATAAAAGATAATAGCTTGATAGAAGAGGTTACGTCTTAATCAGGTAACTCCTTTTGGTTTGTACCAAAAGGCTTCCATGGATTGTTTTCTACCCCAGGAGAGGATTATAGGAGTAAAGGAGGTATTTTGATAAGTTTTTTGGTTTTATATTCAATGAACCTAATAGTTTTAAGAGGTGTTAATAAGTGTAATAGTTGGTGACCTTTTATAGGGAAGAAAAAGAACTCACTTTGAATTTTTTAAAACAAGTTAGTTGTACACATGTTCTTACCCAAACAAAAGTCATAAAAACCAAAATAAATCAATAAAGGAAGGTTTATAGATGAAATATTTCCATAAGGATCATTTTATACAATTTTATATGTCATTTGGTCCCCTAAGATTAAGATTTAGTCTGTAAGGTTAATTTGACCATAATCGCTATGATTAATTTTTATCACTTTTACTAATAATTTTCTTAAAAATCAACATCATGAAATTAGAATAAGAATTTTATACTGATTACAATGGCGTATATCCATTTTTCAAAATTCAATTCACAAAATTGACAAAATTAATATTAATGATAATCCCGCAGAAGGGATGAAATAATAGGTTTTTAAATTAGAAAATGTTTAAAAGATTACTATGTTTGTATATTCAATTTCAATGTGAAATGGATTATAATGACCTAAATTGTACTAAAATATTTATAATTGGTATAATGTGAAATTAAAACAAATTTAATGTAAAATTTAATATTAATAATTATTTAAACTAAAAATCAGTTATTAACTAAAATGTTATATTCTTCACTATTAATCAAAAAATGTTGATTCTCTGGAAAATACAAAAAATTAACCCCAATCCAATTTCAACAATCTAAATTCAAAAATTAACTTTAGTTTTTCAATTTAAATTTCTAGTTGTGTCTAAAATTATATTTATTTTTTTATTAAAGGACATGAAATGTAATTTATTTGAGAAAATAGTATTTTAAAACCTATAACATCATTACCAAAAATATATTTCATTTTTTATAAATATTTTTTATTCATATAAACCCATTATAAAAAATATTTTAAAAATATATATTAATATTCACCTTACTATTTTTAATGAATATTTTATTGTTATCTTATTTAAATAATTATAATGGTATAATGATGTTTCATGTAAATATCAGTGTTTCATGAAATGTTTACTAAGTTGGTGTTCGTGTTGCATATTCCAAGTCGGTCTTCTGTGAAACGTATGCCAAGTCACAGTGACCTCAGTATTACGTGTATATCAAGAGAGAATTAATGTTGTGTGTAATGCATTATTAACTTGGTGTTGTGTATAACACAAGCCAAGCATAGTACTTTAATATAAAATAAACTATTTTCACTGTTACATTAAATGAAAAATATTGCAATGTTAAAATTAATTTGAAAAACAATAATTCAAAAATTCTCTGGGTTTTAGAGATAGGGTGGTAGAGGTATGAATTTATTGAAGGTAAAAAACCTTTTAATTTTACAACCTAGAATTATTATAATTTGGGATTTTGATGAAATATTGACTCACTTGACATATTCTATTAATTATGGTACCCATGAGAGAGAGTGACTAAATTATCCATATAGTAACATGTCTATGTTATAAAATTTCATGAAATACCACAATATTAATTTTGATTGATATTTAGACCCAGTAAAATATAAAGGATGAATAAATATACATTAGAAGATATTTAATTTTTTTGAATATATATAACATCAAAAGGAATATCTTTGTATTTATCATTTTTAGGATGAATTCATTTAATTGTACTCTCTAGTTACCAATTATAAGGAAACAAGATGAAATTTATTGCACGGAATGGATGGAAAATAAAGATACGTTTCATGAGATTTATTTACCTAATGATCATCGGCATGTATTAGAAATAAAATTTATATACTAGAAGAAAAATGAAGACAATGTGAAAAAAAATTGATAATATTTACAAAGGTAAAAATAAAAGATTATGAAGACCATTTCCCTCTCATGTATTCAAATGATATGGGGATTTTTTTCATTGTATTGTGAAATTTTAAAATTATTTTTCTAAAAAATATAAAGATCATGAATCTAATATAAAATATTAGTTATAGTGGAATGAAATAGAGAATCAGTCAACTAATAAATTATGATCTAATCCCCTCTTATATTCCAAATATGGTAAAATAAATTTTATTTAATTTTTTTAGAATTAGGAAATTGTTACTAATGTGGTAAGAGTAGTCAATTGTCTTTTGACTATAAGGAAAATCGTTATAATTCGATTAATAGTGGGAAAACGTACAGTCCACAAGCTATGAGATGTTTTATTTGAAACAATTTAGGTTATAACAATAATTCATGTCTAAAGTTAGTTATTAAATGTTTAAATCATAAAGATCAAAAGTAAAATGGTTTCAAGCAGTATTTTATAACTACTATGATAGATTTAGGATGACCAAATAAAGTAGTTTTAGGTATATTACTTATTTATTCAGAATATTACTATGTGTTTTTCAACTCGGGTTCCACCCAATATTTTTTTGGGAAATATTTCTAATAAAATTTAAATAAAATATTATTAAATTATATTTTAAAATCAGGTATAAACTCTTAGGTGTGGTATGAACGCAGCACAAATTTATAGAAATCTTACTATTATCATTTATGAGATGGTTCTTCATGAAATCCTTATAGTCATTCCTATTATAGAGTTTGGTGATATTCTATTTATGGATTGGTTTTCAATTTTTCATAATAAGATATATTATAGATCAAAATAATTCATATTCAATTTTTAGTGTGAGTTTTAATTTTTATATAAGAGTGATTCCATAACTTTGATAATATATCAAAAATCATAGAAACTAATTAGTGATGGGATTCTATGTTATAGTATTTTTGAGATAGGGGGATAATCTACCCCAGAACATAACCTTAGTGTGCTTATTTTTTTAAGGATGGTTCCATGATACATTAAATTGATTATAGATCACTTAGTAACATCATTGTCATGAACACAAATATGTTACCTCTTATCAATGACTTGTTAGGTCATATCCAGTGTACTCAAAAATTTTCAAAATTTGATCTCATGTATGACTATCATCGGTTGAAGGTAAATTATTAATATATTTCAAATATTGAATATTACACTAGTTATTTCCATTTTGTTTTTTGTAATTATTCTATTCAGGTTAAAAAATAAACACATTATGTTTATGTATTATTTGAATAGATAATTCAATGAGTATTTGGATAAATTCATTATGGATTTTGATGAAATTTTGGATTATTCCAAGATTATTACGTATGTAAGAAACATCTAAAAATATTTTAAAATATTTTTAAAAAATGTGTTTTATGGAAAATTTATTAAATGGGAATTCTGGTTTTAATAATTTTATATTATTGGATATAATTTTTATAAACATAGCATAACTATTGATTCTACTTACAACAAAGTGGTTGTAGAATGGCCAAAAAATAAAAATCTCAGAGAAACTAAAAGTGTTCTTATATTAGTGGGTTACTACTAATGGATTATTGGAAAATTTTATTGGTTATTTATCCATATAACTTTGATAACATATAAGGATAAAAATTAATCTATAAAAAGGAATGAGATGGATTGTTTCAAGTTGTTTACAAAATATTAATTAATTATCAAGTGTTAGACTTCCCAAAAATAAATGTAACTTTTTTATATAACATAATTATTCATTGAAAATAATTTTTTGTTTCTTAATGTAATATGATTAGTTCATTTAATAAACATCATGTTAATTGAATATCCAAGATTATAATTTTACTATGTTTAATCAATATGTTCCAATAGTGTTTTGTTCTTTAAAAATTTTGTTGCATATTTTATATGGAATAAAATGTGATATATATATTTTCCATAAAGGTTGAAAGTGTATATTCACGAAAAATGACTAGAAAACAAGGTATTGATAATTTTTGGTACTTAAAAAGGAATATGATTCCATGATTTACTACCACACCTATAAAACAAACAAGGTAGTTTAAAACTTACGTCATAATGATAATGAATTATTAACTATGATTTATTCATAACATGATTTTTTTGTTAATGATTTAATAACTTTTGTTCAAGAAATTATATATTCAAAAACTTATACTATTTTTATCAGGTATAATTGCATTCATATCTATCAAAAATAATTAACAAGGATGAAAAAAGATCATTATTTGAAATAAATAGTAGAATCAGTAACTAAGGCTATGTTTCCTGGGTTTAATGTTTATACATAATGTGATATCAAATTAGGAATAATTTATTGTGTTTCGATTTATTCTAGTTAATTAAGGGATTATTTATTTAAGATAATAGATATTCATTTTCTATTCATCCACATAACACCATGATGTATAGAGACCATCAGGAATATTATTGGTGGGAAGGAATTAAAAAAGGATATTTCTGATTTTTACATGGAATATTTTAATTTTGAACATGATAATGATTTATTAAAACTACTAAATTGGGTGATATTTCTTTTGTTAGTTCCGTAATAGAAATTTTAGAAGATATCTAAGGTTATCATGGTGGGATTTCAAAATCTATTTGAATGTAATAATTCGTTTTGGGAAATTGTTAATAATTTTACATAATCATGGATTTGTTTCCCTATTTGATATATTATTTATTTTTTTTATCATAAAATATATTTTTTAATAAGGTAGTAATATAGCATGGATTTATTATACATATTCTATTTGGTGGTGATCTAATATAAACATATTTTTTTAAGGTACCTCAAACGACATTTTTTATGGAGTTAAATTTAGACATCAGTAGAAGTACTTAAATATTTATATTTTGACTACCATGGATTTATGGATCAATATATTTCATTGGTATAATTTTATCATAATTATACATTTAATTCCACTATAAAAATGGATCCTTTTGAGGAATTATATAGAATTTTATATCAAACTCCAATATGTTGGGAAGATGTTAGAGAAAGGGTGTTGTTGTGAGTAGAATTGGTAGAAGAAACAGTGGATAATGTGAATATTATTTTTCAACACATTATGATATCTCATAGTAAGAATAAGGTTTACACTGATCATAGGAGGAAATATCCTCATTTATCATAGGAGATCATGTTTTTTATAAGGCATTCCCATTGAAAAGTGTTTATTATTTTGGTGTAAATTGAACATTAAGTCTACATTTATTGGTCTATATAAAATTATAAAAACTATTAGATCAGTTTCTTATATAGTATATTTTCCTCTTAATTTCTCCCTGGTATATGATTTGTTCCATGTTTCATTTCTAAAAAAGTATATACTAGATGCATCTCATGTTTTAATCCCTAATGTGGTTCAATTAGAAGAGGAAAATTAATAAAAATAAAATGTAGTATAAATTTTAATTATAGTGATATGATTTTTTAGAATCTGTATATTCATAAGGAAATGGTTTTATAGAAGAATCTCATGATTAATGAAGAAACATTGGAATCCGAAAAATAAATGATGTAAAAATAAAAAAACTTGTTTTAGTAATGTATAAAATTTCTTCAATGTAATTTCCTAAGTGGGGAAGATTGTGGAAACCCATTTAATTCTAAAAATAAATCAATATGATAACTTATATTCATTTATATATATAATTATATTCATCAAAGTAGTATAAATGTTTTTATAAATTTTTTTAGTGAAAAAATGAATAATTATCTTTAGCAATAAAAATCCCAAGAATTAGATAGTTTTATTTTAAAAAAATCAACAATTTGGATTTTTAAATTTATAAAAAGATATTAATTTTTCATTCCACGTGTGAAATTTTTGATCAATTAAAATTTTAATATTTTTCTAAAATAGTTGATTTTAGGGCAATAGTGAAAATATATATTTTTTAAATACTTTGGCATTTATAACATTATTATGATGTAATACTGACATAAAATTTTCCACAACTATGTTTCATGAACAAACATATTTTCAAGGAGTTAAATAATTTATTTTAAATATTTTTTTAAAATTTTGATACTCAAGTTTTAATTTTAAAAACAAAAAAAATATTTTTTATTAATATTAAAAACTTTTTTGATCTATGAATTAAATTATATAGTTGGAAGGTTTCATTTGATCATGGATTCATAAAAATATAAAATACCATTATTATTTTATTAAATAAAAATATAAAATCATATTAATAAAAATTATAAATTACTTCTAGATTAAAATATATTAACTCTTTAAACAATTATTTTTCTAAAAACCGTTTTTTATTTATTTGGAATACTTATATTAACAATGATTTTTTCTAACTATAGAATTTGAATTTGATAAAATAATTTTTTTATTTTGAATTAAAATGTAAAAAAATAATGGCCCTTTTATTTTTCATCATATAATTATATTATCTTGGTAAAAGGTTGAGTTAGTAGGTTGATGATTAAAATGGATCAATAGTGATTAAACTAAATTATAATTCTTAATATATCTGTAAAGCATGCCTGTATAGGATTGGTTTATAGGATTTCAAACCTATACCCTCAAATATTTGAAAAATAGTTTCCTTAGTGACACATAAAAATGAAACTGAGTTCATGTTAATTTATAACAATCAATAATATCTAGATTTCTCATCCCTAACTTAACAATGGGAATATCTTATTATTAATTTTATACAAACAGAGAAATATATGTCCAAAAATACCTAGAAAAATCTATTCTAAAATATCCTTACCACATTTTAGATGTTTTTCCCCACTAATATACCAAACCTATACGGCTGAAGGAGTAATACAAAAAGTGATTTCTAAGGAAGATGGGGTAATCATAACCAAGTGTTTCATGTTCATTTCATATTATAACCATAATAAATAAAATTTAACCATTATTAAATAAAAACATAATAATATTGAACACACATAAATTTTTTTATGATTTTATTATAACCCTTTTTCATCTTCTTTTTAATATTATATAAAAATGAAAACATCACTTGTGTGTATGTGTGGATGATCACATCCACAAAGTGATGCGTTTCAATTTTCATCACTAGATAATATGGATTAATGAAATTATGGAAAAAAGAATATTTATGATATTTATAAAATTATTATTATTCTTGAAAAATTATTTATTACATACCATCTAAACCTTCAGTCTATTCGAAATTGATAATGTCGCTCATGCATATTTATGGAATACCACCTCCATGAAGTGATTTGATTCATTTTTCATTTCCAACTTATAAGTATGGTTAAAATAATTTAAATAATTAAAACATAAAACATTTATAAAAATATTTTTTATTATATAAAACTAATATATTATATACTTTTTTATTTTCTAGAAGTTATAAAAATATAAAATGATGTTTCTACATACATACTGACTACCGTCTCAATAAAATGACATGGTTATTTTTTAAAGAACACATTAAATAGTTGGTTTTAAAAATTATTTCATATTTACGTGTGATAATTATAATGTTTTTATGATTCAGTTGTTAATTTAACTATATCCCAATTTACCACACTCAATGCACTGATGTTTTTATGTAATAAAATGAATGTCTTCAAAACATCCAATCTGAACATAACAAATTTAGAAATGAAATAAAAATTTTTAAAACATGGAATAATGGGAATAATGATTTTATAATTAAAATGGAAATTTTTATTAATAATTTAGGAAACTATTATAATTTAATTATCAATGATATAGATAATTTATGAAGCTATACATGAATTATCGTAAGTGATTTTTCATTAAAAACTTGTTATAAAGTATTCCTTTGAATTAATGTCCATTCATAACCATGTTCTGTATAATATTAATTTATTTTTATTATTTAAACATAAAATATTGTTAATATTAAATTTCATATACTTTTCAGTTTAATTAAAAAGGATAAAAAGGGTTTCCTTAAACATTTAAAATATGTAACATTTTTATTTTCTTACTAAGGTAAAACATAATTTTTTCAACGTATATTTCAAGATATCATTTTCTCACTATAAAAAACCTTGTTAATTATATATAATTCTCTAATATTATCATGGTTTTAATATAATATATTATTTCCACTCTTATATGAATATTTTATTTTTTAAGAAATCTCAAAAAAGGTATATTTTAACATATGATTAAGGATAAATAGAAAGTGTTTTTCATTAGGGTTCAAATGTGTTTTTAATGGTTTTACAATTAAAAAGATAAAGATTATAAAAAAATCCATTATATGATACTAGATAATTATATAAGTTGATGTATGATCCTGATATATCTCATAATGATGGATAATCCTAATATATCTCTCCAACAAATTAGGAAATTATTTAGTCTCCGAAGGTGAAAAATGAGTGAGATAACTAGGTTGGTTGCTTCTTTTGAATTAAATGGGATATATTTATTCTGTAAAATGTTATAAAATAGTGGAAAATATTTAGTAATATGATTCCCTATGTTTCGTATGTTATACTTGAAAAAAAAGGTTTTTAGGAAAAAAAATTATTTCATGATGTAAGGAATGTTTTCATGATTTTTTAAATGCCTCAGGATTCCTTATTAGTTTTCATTGTTCTTGAAGATTGGTTTAAAATTTTATCTTTACAAAATGGTACATTTTATAATTTTAAAATATTAAATTTATCTTATCCTGTATTTTTGAAAAAAAACAGAAACATAACCATGTTTTTCAAATTTTTCAAAGGGTTAACATGATTCCTTTATTTTTATAACACTAAATAATCACTATTTTTAAAATTAAAAATTTTAAAATGTTTTTCATGAGGACTAAATATGATTCATAAAAATTATAAAGTCTATATTTTAATAAAGTAAATTATAATTCAATGAAAAAATTGTGACATAAATAAAATTAGAGTGTAAACATAAGAATAATGTTTTTTGGAAAATATGGTCATTGTGCGTTAGTTTCCCCAATATAAAGTAATGGTTTTCCAAACACACTAAACCTATAACCCTAAAAGTCAATGTGAATGTAATAAATTGAAACTAATTTCATTAATCTTATAATTATGGGTGGTTTCTGATATGAGGAATTATATTCATATAGAAAACACATTCTAGAACTATAATTTAGATATATGTCTACTCTTGAGAGAAGTTTCATCATATTTCAATAATTTATAAAAATGTATACTGTTAACTATTTTCCAAATTATACATCATTTAATATTTTTATAAGAGAAAAATGACATTCTATTTCTTAAAGTGTGTCTGAGAATAGGTCGTGAGATGGAAGGACTAGTAAAATCTTTTGTATGTTTGTGCACATCAAGTGTCACCTGGTTACACTCAATTATGGGAAATATAGTAAAATGATCAAAAATATAATCATTGTACAGATATTTGGAGTTGGTGGAGTGTATTATAGAATATTATTTATATATTCAAATAAATATAAAAATAATTTATTCTATACACGTTTATTTTCTATTATTTCCACTATATATAATTTAAAGATAAAAAAATAAATTAATTTTTTTAGTGTAATGTTTCTAAATGGTTAAATTTTTAAAAAGGAAAAATATAAATATCAAAATTTACTCACCTCCAATAAATGTTTTGTAGTAGAACATGGTCAATATTTTTGACTTAGATCCTGTTCATATTTAAATTATATCTTATTAGATCTATAAAGTAATAGAGATAGTAACCTGATAAAAACATATATATTGGAATGGTTGATCCAATAGATGGAATGTCCATGGTCAGATATTTATATTTAACTATTAAAAAATATAGTAGTTGGAAACATATTATTATTATCTATATAAATAATTGAGGAATTCATTTTAATTTAAAAAAAATTTTAAACCCTACAAATTTCCTAATTGATAACCTAAATTATATAGTACTAATAAATAGGATGATTATATTCAAAATATAAAATAAAATAATGTTATAATTTATGGATTAAAACATGATGGTTTAAAAAAATTCATCAATGTGTTATTTATCAAGATATAAGGTAAAATTAGTATATACTATGAAGATACATACAATATATTTTAATCAAGGGATAATATTACCTAATTTCTGATTGATACATTTAGTATACCTGGTAGAAAAATCATAATGAAACTGAATCTATAACTCCCTAAGAGAGAGAACATTTTTACTACATTAGTAGTAGTAATACCAGAATCAATCAATCTTAGAATGTTTTAAGAGTTATTCCTACTATATAGAGTGGTATCTACATTACAATTACATTTTAAAACCCTATCAATGATCTAAGAAGGTGAATTTCAATTGGACCACTATTAATTTTTTAACTGATAATTTTCAATGAAACTTATGAACACTCTATATTCAAAAAGGATAAGGTTTTACTCAATGTCATTAATTCAGTGGATGAAAAAAAAAGGTGATTGAAATATTTTCTAGCACATCTTTAGAAGGATAATCATGCTCTTCAAATTCTTAATAAACACTCTCTCAACTATAAAAAAGGTTCATGATGTTCTGCTAGACCAAAAATGGTTTGGAATATAATTTAAAAACTAGAGGAAATATAATGGAAACAAAAAAGATGATAGATTATATTAATATAATAGTCATGTGAATATAAAGACCTTATTCCCTCAACTCAAAGATATTAAATTATATAAAAATAATATTTATAGAAAATAATATTATAAGAGGAAAGGAAATAATTTCTATAAAGTCTGCTTGGAGTGCTTCTGAGGATTGTATAGATGAATCTCAATCTAAAAATGATTCTGAGTAATAAAATAAAATAATATTTATGTCTTTTATGGTTCATACTAAACAGGTGTACTCTATCTTTTCACCTAATCCTAATTATTAGGAATATTATTTAAATAAACTTTATGATTATTTTATTATTCATGGGTATAAATATAATTCCTTATGAAACATTAAAAACCTAAAAAAATTTATTATTTTTTTATTATATAATAATAAATTTTATAAAATAATCTTATAAAATTAAAATCGAAATTTTTTAAATATAAAATTTATCATTTTATTTATGATTATATAAAAAATAATTAATTATATGAATTTTAAACATACAAATTGGTTGATAATAATATTACTCAGGGGTTGGAACACCTTAATAAAATTCTTGGTTGTTATTATCTTCTAATGTGAAATATGGTATATGAATAAATGGATAATAGACAAAGCTATAGTAGTTATTTTTTATCATGGATTAATTAAAATACATAACTACTTTTTTTAATTTCCACTATGGGATTTATGAACAATTTGAATATGATTAAGGTTTGATCATTTATAAAAAATATTTGTTATAATTAGTCCTATATTTTTATAAATTTATCAAATGTTAAGGCTTAAATTCATGATCAATAAAATAATATTCGTTTACTTATATATTTAATTAATAATATTGTAGGACCCAAAATTGGATTTTTATGAAAAAAATATAGTTGGTGTTTATTTTCTGTAGGGAAGGACACATAAAAATATCATTTCTAAATGTAATATGCATAGCAGATCTTAAATAAATGAGGGTGAAGACATGTGATAATTTTACTCTTTATCCAAGATTGATAAATTTAATTTCACATTTGGATACAACACTTGGAAAATAACATTTGAGTAAGATCTATAAAAAACCATAATCTATTTTCTTCTATAAATTCAATATTATTAAAGTATTAAAGCACAACCTAATAAGTATCTCTCATAATGGATATGGTTTTTGTTCTATTTATTTTTATAATAATTCCTATTTTATTCTTAAAGATATATTGATTATTTTTATACAACCTAAAAATTGAAATGTATATAATTTTGTGTTGACCAAATATAAATAGTTTGAACACTGAAATTAATTAATATTGGATTTGAAAAATAATACTTGGATATATTGATTATAATTATTTGAGTAAATTATATGAGAATATTTTTACTTCTGATTTTCCTTACTAGATTATTGATAAAAAGAGCTAATGTGATGCCTGAAGAATTGGTAAGAAACATTTATATACTATTAAATCAATTAATGAGCATTATATATCTATACAATTGGAACTTAACTACTTTTATTTCTTTGCACAATCAAAAATAGCATGCCTTTTTTTGAAGATATTGTCATTTTTTAGATGATTATATTAATATATTAATGTGGGTTTAATTTTTAAGGCCTAAATGTCAATCATTTTCTAACCTCATGAAGTAAAATAAACTAGTTTAGAGTTAAAAAATTCCAAAAAATATTCATTATGATGTCACAATAGATTTGAGTTTTGATGTAATGGGTTTCATTTATTTTTTTCAAACCTTGGTATTAATCATAAATTAAATACCCCTAAAATACCTTGACATATTAGAGTTGATAAAATAATAAATAGGAATTTGATTGAAAATTAAAAAAACCATGTCATGTCAATATAGTTTTCTTACTCGTTTTGTGTTAAAACTCTTAACACACACAAATATTCTATTTAAAACATTCTATTAATATATATCTTAATAAAAAAACACCTATGAGTTATGGAAAAATAGAAATCCAAATTTTTTATTGTTTAATGTTTTTCAATATACAGTTTCTATCATTGAAACCATGTATAATCAAGGTAAATTTAATCTAGTGGATTAGGAATGAATATTTCTTGTTTATTCTACTAAATTAACAGCCTATTGTGTTTTCACTAAACTTTCATGGATATTTGAACTATATATTCATGTGAATATTGATTAAAGTGAATATTGTTTTTATAAGAAATCTCACATTGGTAACCATGATGATTCTATGAAAACATGAGACTTGATAATCCTATTGAAAATAAAAATGATAAGGATAGAGAATGTGTTTTTATTTTTACATGTCCTAAAATATTAGATACTAGAGAAAATTGTATTATGCTACCTAAAAATCCTAGAACATTAAAATTTCATACCTTAGAATCTATTTTTGGTGGTTAATATAAAGGTATTAGAAATAGATGATTCTTGTGAATGATTTATGATTTTTCTTCTTTTATTTAATAACATGACCGTAAAATAAAATAGGAATCATTAAATCATAGATTTCATGTTGTATTAATATAAGAAGAATTAAATTATTTTGAAATAAATAAGGTTTGGAAGATAATTTATAGACCCACATATTATCTTATTATTTGTAAAAAATAGGTTTATTGAAATAATGATGATAGTCAAAGATTTATCATTATATATAATGATATATTAGTATCTAGAAGTTACAATAAATATGAATTTTAATAAAATATGAATTTTAAAAAAATCATATGGATGTAAAATCTACTTTAATTTAGCCATGGAATATAATATGAATTTTAAAAAAATTTATATGGATGTAAAATCTACTTTTACAAATGGTTTTATTTTTAAGGAGTTCATATTGAACAACCTTCCACTTTTTGAGATAAAAATTTTCCATATTATGTTTTCTATATTTTGAAATCCTCGTAGAGTCATAACATTGTATCTAGAGAATAGTATATGTTTCTTATTTATTTTCATTTATAAAATTGTTTTTAATTATGATTCATAGATCATACATTTTTAAATGAAACATCACTTACTAATATTTTTATTATTCCAATATATGTTGATGATGTAATTTTTTTCTAAATAACCCAAAATTATCTAATGAATTTTAACAAATAATTATTAAATAATTTTAAATGTGAATGATTAGATAGTTTAATTTTGATCATGGTTTTCCAATCATTCAGAATGTAAGAAAGAATGCGCTAAATTAAAGTAAGTGTGTACATGACTTACAGAAAAAACATTTACATGAAATTAGTAACTCATATGGAAATCGTATGAGTTCCAATACTTAAAATTATATGGATAAATCTTGGAAGCTTATAGATAGTGGGACATATAGATTTATAATTGGTATCTTTTTCTCTCTAACATCTAATAGACTA
Organism: Viscum album; assembly: GCA_963277665.1. Lineage (NCBI taxonomy): Eukaryota > Viridiplantae > Streptophyta > Magnoliopsida > Santalales > Viscaceae > Viscum > Viscum album. The sequence goes on from OY728139.1 coordinate 1,180,789,388, forward strand.
TACATCTTGTTTGAGGTATATTTGAATGATAGATTTCACTTCAATCCTAAAGAATATCATTTAAAATCATCCAAAAATATTTGAATATAAATTAACAGTTCTTTGTATATTTCATTATTATTTCAATAAAAACGTGTTTATTTAATATGATTTAAATTTATAATAATCCCTTAGGGAGTCTTATACTAGATAAAAAAATGAACCTTGGGTGATTGACATTTCAAGGGAAAATTTTGAGTTTCATTGTCAAGTAAGAAACAACACTATATTTTCATCTCAACTATTATACTAAACAGAATTGCTAGAACTTATAAAACTAATAGAATTTTCAAAAAATTTTGTTAAACGCAACACTAAAAAATAAAAAATAATAACATATTAAGGATCATTATCCCTAAATCTATAATAAATACTAATATGTTAAACTATTAAATGTTATTACCTTTAAGAAGAGAGATAATTAATATTATATAATATTAAAAAACGATATATTCAATAAAATATATTTTTATTTATGGTATGTAATTTATTTTATAATATAAATTTACAATTTTTATAATTTAAATTTCATATAAAAAATTATTTTTATTATTCATTTTATAAAAACATTTATGAGCCTGAAATTTTTAGTTTTTTCTATAAGGTTTATTTCTACTCTAGACATTGGGTTTTTAAACAATTATAATATTAATAATTTTATATTTATGTAAGGGTATCCTAGAATATTAAAAAACTTCAAAGTAATAAAACATGTATTTAATGAGTATCATCATTAATTTTAAAATAATATTTGAACTTATAAATATTATGTCAAACATTTTTAGAATTAAATAAAAATTTAAAGACCCAGAAATTTCCAGGAAAATTTTCTCTTAAATACTTTGAAATTTTACGAGTCTGTGGCTTCTGATTGCACTTGATTCCAAGGCCCGGTGTGCCCGGAATCAATTTCCTAAGTTTATCTTGGGTACGTTTAGTAAATGAACGAGCGGATTTTTCTATCTTTTGAACAAGTGCTCGGGACTGAAATCTGAGGGCATCGATGAACTCGTAACACCGGTAATTGCTTAAGGGGACCTTTACCGCAGATGCGTTTTCACGGGAGGAGAAGTTAAAAGTTTTTTATTAAATAAGAAGTGAATAAAATTATGGAATAATTTTATTTTATATCTAATGTGGTTATATTCTACATAGGGGAGTTGGGGTGGGACCCATAAGCACCTAACTACCCATGTGAGGATATTTATGAGGTGGGGTCCACACGACCCCCAACCTTTCACATTCTCTAAACTCCTTAAATTCCCACATTATTTTGTAACTTCTCTTAACTTGTGTAACCCTTCAACTTCTTCTCTCTCTCCCTCATTACGTCTTGCCAACACACCTTAATTAATTAATTGAACCACTTCAATTAATTAATTTAGTGTTTTGAAATTTAAATTTTTAATTCTTGGCAAGATTAAGTAAAATAACGAGTAGCCTTATTTTATTTGTGTTGGAAATTGATGTGTGTGGAGGATTTGGGAGAACTCTATAGTTTTTGAAGAACTGTTCTTCTCCGACGAAGAACATCAACTCTTCAACATAGAATGACTCGGCGATCAGGGTTCTCCACCCTCTTCTTCCTCCACGACAAGGGAGGAAACCCCGACGTGGGGAATTCGCCAATGATGACGTGCCTTATATTCTCTTCTCTGCGTCAAGAGAGGGAACATTGTTTCTTCCTTGGGTGTACTCCGACGACTTCCATGAATCCTCACCTCATGACGCCGTCTTCCGCGACAGTGATGTTCATCATCAATTGTTGCGGTAGGGTGAATTGTTCTGATTTTATTTGAATAAAATTGTTCATTGTGCTTTGTGAAACCTTGTTCATCTTCGTCCGATTTTTACCGCCTAACGTGGAGGGCGCGGCCCGAACAAACATGGACCGAGGACCCTTCGTCGTTTCTTGATCTTTTTTGAATCGACGACCGAAGGTGGAGGAATCACAGCGTCGTCGCGTCGTGCCGGGAACGTGGTGGAGGAATCCGGCACCGACACTCTGGTGGTGCGGAAGGAACCGTGGCCCACTATGCGGGCCACGTCGACGGAAGAACCAGCCGGCCCGTCGGCCGTTCGGGCGGAGCTGAACCGCAGCGCCAGGAGTGCACCACGTTGGAAAACTCATGGCCCTCTCGTGCGGGCCGCTTGGGCTAGAAGGCTGGCCAGCTTAGCCGTCCAGTTTGGGGACGGCGGCGCCGCTTGGCACCACCGGTTCGGGCAGCCAGGGGTCGTGCTCCCGCCTCGGACTGCTCGGCCTTAGGGTCGAGCCGCACGGCTAGTCAATCATGCCAGTCAGGCCGCGTCCAGCCAATCTGTGTCGGGCCGGGCTGAGCTGGGTCGTGCTAGGCAGGGCCAGGCCGCACCTCGCCAATCCTGTTCGCGCCCCGCCGGGCCGGGCCGCACCACTTTGGGTCGGGCTACGCCCCTTCGGCCCAGGCCGCGTCCTTCGGGCTGAGTTTCATTTTTCCTTCGAACCAGTCTGAAACCCTGCTAGGTCGGACTCGTCAAACTGGGTTAACCCGACCTATCGGCCCACTGGGCTAAACGGGTTGGGCCCGTTATTCACTTGAACGTGAATAACTTAAAGATAGCCCGTCCGATTGACACTCCGTCTGTGTCACTGAGACTCTTTAGATGAGACGGTCCTTTTTCTATACTCTAAGATAGTTTTGGACAGCTTTGGTAAATGTTCAGGTTTGGAATGAGCATATTTCCAACCAGGCCCCTGGAACGAAAAAGACAATATCTCTCAGACCGGGCGTCCGATTGACGCGTCGTCTGTCGCGTTGAGTTCCTTTTGACGAGAGGGAATTTCATGATACATCAACCATGGACTTTGAGACAGTTGATGTATCAACCCCCCCCCCCCTTACTTGAGGATCAGACCCTCCTGGAATCGAGTACGCTGTGTGCGGGAACCCTAGAGCTGGTTGTGACTCAACGACTACTGTACTGGAATCCTCCATGGGTTCCACAGTGACGATTACCATTCTGGGATCCTATGTGGGTTCGACGACGATGACTACTATTCTTGTATCATGTGTGGGTTCGGCTGTACTGACCTCTGTACTTGTATCCTGTTTGGGTCCAGCAGAGTAGCTGGTCTTGTATCCTGTGTGGGTCTGACAGCTTAGCTGGACTTGTATCCTATGTGGGTCTGACATCTTAGAAGAATCAGTGACTATATCTGGTCATCTCTATCGCTATACGAAATATATATACCTGTGTGAGATGAGTCTTGACTTTCAATCTTTATCATTGGTATGATTGACTTTTTTCCTGTGTGGACTGGTTGTGCTTGGGATTGGAAGTTGAAGTTGTACTGAGATTGATGACTTGGGTATATATATGGGCATATACCTAAGTAGAGTTGGTTGATACTTTGTGTTTGTATCTTTCCTTTGTGGTTTAACCTCTGTGGATTTTGGGAGACCTTTGGGGGTCTTGGGGTCCCTACTGAGTATTTTTATACTCACCCCTTCACGGGCATTGCCCGTACTACATTGTGTTGGTTGCAGACGATGGACAGCACTGATTGTGGTCGAGACTTGTGGAGCTAGACAATATCTATAGGTGGACCACCTAGCGGGATGTACATGGAGAGGATGGACGGACCTGAGGTACCGATGAGACTATCTATACCCACCCTTCAGGTGGGATTTCTGGAGGACAACTCGGTTTTTGCTGCTTTACTTTTCAGATGTTGTACCTTCTTTCTCAGTTTTACTGTACTTTCAGTTTGGTTTGTATACTGGCCCATTTACTTTCTAGCACTTACTTGTGTACTCAGTTTACTTTTTATTTACTCCAGCTTGCGTACTCTGTTGTGTTTGTTTATTTATATAAAGGCAATGACTTCCCTTTTATCAAGATTTACGCCTTTGGTGCTAGTCTCCAGACCCTAGCCTATAAAAGGTGGGCTTGGAGTAGTCACGGCATGGGCCCCGAGGGTGGGTCGTGACAAATTGGTATCAAAGGGAGGTTCTACCGTAGAACTCAAGACTCTAATCATTATTTCTGTGAAGCAATAGTGTTTAGATTATTGTGTGTGGTTATCAGTCTAGAGAGTCCAGTGTTGGTTCAGCGGCCGATGTATCCATACACCAGGACTCTGACTTCTGATTTCCAACTCAGTGCCTGAAAACATTGATTGTATGTGTGTTTCAAAAAATTTCACTGTGATTACTTTGTGTCAGCTCACCAGGTATACTATATTAACTGTGGCGCACCAGTTACTTTTCAAGATGGCCCCACAAAGGCAGCCATCTAGGGTTCCAAGCTATGTGAGAGATGGCATCCCACCGAGCGATGAGGCCTTAGTGTAGGGCCCCATTACAGAGGAGGCACCAGCGGTACCACTACCTGCTGGGCCACCGATACTAACATCCCCAGCAGCGGAGAGTGCACGTCGCCTGAGTGCGTTGCATGAGTTTCAGTGACAGAGGCCTCCTAGGTTCCATGGAGAGACGGACCCTCAGGTAGCCAAGGATTGGCTAGAGGTTATCGTCAGAGTCTTCAGATTGGTATGGACACCAGCAATTCTTATGGTGATCCTTGCAGCGAGTCTTCTGCATACAGCAACAGGGAGATGGTAGATCCTGATGCTCCAGGTGCACAACGAGGCATCTCTACTCTGGATGGACTTTGAGAGACTCATTCACTCATATTTTGTTCCAGCCACCCTCCGTATTGTGTGCATCTAGGAGTTACTACAGCTGCGGAAGGGAAGCATGAAAGTAGCCCAGTACTCAGTGAGATTTATTGACCTCTCGTGCTAATCCACATACATGGTAGGGGACCCATTCTTCGGGGCCTGGACCTTCGATCAGAGGCTGAGGTATGAGATTAGAGCCTTGACGATTCCCCTCAGCATCCCGACGTAGTCAGGGGTGCTGGAGCGAGCCCTTCTAGTGGAGAGCTTCATCGTCGAGTAGCCACCGGCAGTGAGACCCACCACAGGGTGACATGGAGCAGAGTCTTCTGTAGCCGGTAGTAGACAGATGTCGCAGAGGTCTAAGAGGACCAATCCATCAGGAGAGTGACCTCAGGATACAGGTTTAGTTGTGCGGGGAACCTGAAACAGAGCTACTATACGAGGGGCAGGCAGTGCTACGCATGCGGTGGGCAGGGTCACATGTCTCGAGACTACCCGACCTGCCATGAAGACGAGCAGTAGAAAGTAGAGGGACCTCCCAGGCAGAGGTAGAGGTTTGATCGTGGTGGTCCGCAGAGAGCAGGTGGACGAGGTAGAGGAGCCGGCCAAGCAGCGGGTGGTGGGTGACGCTTTGAGGCCCTACCACCACCACCACCAGGAGGTCCACCCTGACCACAGGAAGCTGCCGAATAGAAACAGGCTCAGCTCTAGGCAGTGGAGTCTTACGACCATGACGCAGCTGAGATGATTTGAGGTACTATCTGTGTCAACACCACCCTTGATGCAGTTCTTATAGACATAAGAGCGAGTCATTCTTTTATTGTCGTTGCCCTTGTTCGGAGCTCGGAGATTCCGACGGAGCCGTTGGCTCGATCCTTATGGCTAGAGACTCCTACGGGAGCAGACTCGACAATTACACACTGGTGCGGGCAGTGTGAGCTTACTCTAGGAGTTGAGAGCTTCAGTTGGGATCTTCTTGTAGCAGCTTCAAGGCCGTATGATGTCATCTTGGGTATGGATTGGTTATCTATAGTCCATGCCCAAATTGATTGTATTAGGCGCAAAGTGTGGTGTGTATGCACAGATGGGAATAGGTTCACCTTCACCGGTGAGAAGGGATCCTTTTCAGCGCAAGGTGGACTTACACGGAGGAGAGGGAAACCGATCACACATCAGTTTTCTAGTCTCATCCTTAGAGCGGTTGATGTGTGGAGTCTGAGTTTTCCTATTGTGGTGGATCAGTATGCGGACGTTTTTCCTGACGATGTTCCAGGACTACCTCCTCGTAGATAGGTAGACTTCTACATTGACCTATACCCTGGGACAACACCGATATCTACTCTCGCATATCAGATGTCTCCCGCTGAGCTTTGTGAGCTACGGGTATATCTGGAGGACTTACAGGGAAAGGGATTCATTTGAACCAGTGTTTCACCCTGGGCTTCTCCGATATTATTCACCAAGAAGGCGTATGGGAGCTCATGACTATGTGTCGACTACCGTCTCCTGAACCAGGTGACCTTGAAGAACAAGTATCCACTCCTGAGGATTGATGACCTCTTTGATCATCTCAATGGAGAATGATGGTTCTCGAATATATACCTCAGGGCAGGCTATCATCTGCTCAGAGTTCGAGAAGAGGATGTGCAGAAAACGGCCTTCAGGTGTCAGTATGGCCACTACGAGTTCTTGGTTATGCCCTTCGGTGTAACCAACGCACCAGCCGTGTTCATGAGTCTCATGAATAGGATCTTCCAGCCTTACCTCGATCATTTTGTTGTGTTCTTCATTGATGATATACTGATTTATTTGACTACTGAGGAGGAGAATGCCTACCACTTGTAGGTTTTACTGGACACACTCCGAGATGCTCATCTTTATGGTAAGCTCTCGAAGTGTCAGTTCTGGATTCAAGAGGTACACTTCATGGGGCACGTTATCTATGAGGTGGGAGTTGTGGTGGATCCTGCAAAGATCGAGGCAGTACTTTCTTGGGAGCCACCCAGGAGTGTGACAGAGGAGCGAAGATTCCTAGTTCTGTCTGGGTACTATCAGAGATTTGTGCCAGACTTCTCCAGAGTTGCAGCGCCACATTCATATTTGATGAAGAAGGGGAAACCCTTCGTGTGTTCAGATAGATTCTAGTAGAGCTTCCAAGAGATGAGGTAGAGATTTACCAGTGCGGACATCTTAATGATACCGGAGGAGGGTGTTGGGTAAATGGTTTACTACGATGCATCAGTGACCGGACTCGGGTGTGTCCTGATGCAGGAGCGGGTGGTGATCGCATACAGTTCATGACAGTTGAGGCAGCACAAGAAGAACTACACTACCCATGACCTGGAGTTAGTAGTAGTAGTCTTCTCCTTGAAAATGTGGTGGCACTATCTGATGTGTGAGAATTTTACAGTCTATTCTGACCACCAGAGTCTCAGGTACATCTTCTCGCAGATGGACCTTAACCTGAGACAGTGGCGATAACTCGAGTTCCATCAGGACTACGAATTTGAGATAGTTTATACTCCTTGAAATTGGAACGGAGTAGCTGATTCTCTCAGCAAGAGAATGGTAATTCAACTACTTGGAGAGGTGACAGAGTAGCTAGCCGTGTTGCAGATATCCTTCATGGATATAGATGGAGCAACCTTTCTACAGTCACTCATAGTCACTCCCCCACTACATTAGTGGGTCAGAGAGGCACAGCATGGGGACGTTGATTGTGAGATGCGACGTGCTCAGATTTCCATAGGGTAGGCACCTGATAGATTTTCTGAAGGAGTAGAGCACGTCATCCTCTTCAACAGACATACCACGGTGCCAGTTTCATTATAGGAGGAAGTGTTGAGAGATTTTCACACTTCCCCTTTGGCGGTGCATCCAGGAGTTGCAAAGATGTACCAAGACCTCAAACGACAGCACTGGTGGCTAGGTATGAAGAAGGTTGTAGGAGAGTTTGTTTCATGATGCCTCACTTGCCAGCAAGTAAAGGCAGAGCACCAGGTACCAGCAGGCTTGGTATAGCCCTTAGAGGTCCCAAAGTGGAAGTGGGATGGAATATCCATGGATTTTGTGATGGGGCTTCCACGTACTTCTAGAGGACACGACTCCATATGGGTGATCATAGACCGACTCACCAAGTCGGCCCACTTCCTACCGATCAGAGAGCAGGGCTCAGTAGAGGGCTTGGTATGCCTCAATGTTCCGGAGATCGTACGGCTCCATGGTGTCCCATCGTCTATCATCTCTGATCGAGAATCTCTCTTTACTTCCTGTCTTTGGAAGGGGTTGCAGGTGGAATTTGGGATGCATCTACTCTTGAGCACTGCCTTTCATCCTCAGATGGATGGCCATATGTAGAGAACCATTCAGACTCTCGAGGACATGCGTCATGCATGTGTCCTCGACTTTGTTCACAGCTGGGAGGATCACCTACCCTTGGTGGAGTTTGCGTACAACAACATCTACCACTACACCTTCAGGATGGCACCATACGAGGCACTGTACGGATAGCCATGAAGATCACCTCTGTACTAGACTGACTCTGGGGAGTCAGCACTTGTAGGACCAGATATGGTTCAGGCTATGACGGAGAAGGTTTAGATCATCCAGGAGCGGATGAGGATTGCACAGAGCAGACAAAAGTTCTATTCTGATAAGAGATGGAGACCACTGGAGTTTGAGTATGGCGACCACATTTTCTTACGAGTCTCACCTCGACGTGGATTATAGAGATTTGGCCCGGGCGGAAAGTTATCTATGAGCTTCATTAGACCATTCCAGCTCCTCAGCAGGGTTGGCGAGGTGGCATACCGCCTGGCTCTTCCACCTCAGTTTCACCAGGTGCACGACGTCTTCCACGTATCTCAGCTGAGGAGATACGTGATCGACCCAATGCATATCATCAAACATAGGGAGTAGGACATCGATGACATTGTGACATTTACAATGGTCCTGGTGGAGATTGAGGATCGACAGGAGTGGGTCCTACGTGGATGATCGATTCCTCTGGTGCGCATTCGTTGGAAGCACGGAAACCTCCAGGAGAGCATGTGGGAGTGGGAGGCCCAGATGCGACCTTAGTACCCTCATTTGTTTCCCTATTTTATGTTGTAGCTTTATAGGGACGTAAATCCCTAAGGTGGGAGTAATGTAAAGACCCATAAATTCCTAAGAAATTTTTTCTTAAATACTTTGGAATTTTACGAGTCTATGGCTTCTTATGGAACTTGATTTCGAGGCCCGGTGTGCCTGGAATCAATTTCCTAAGTTTATCTCAGGTACGTTCAATAAAAGAATGAGCGGGTTTTTCTATATTTTGAATCTTTTCTTGGAATTGAAATCTGAGGGCACCGATGAACTCGCAAAACCGGTAATTGCTTAAGGGGACCTTTACCGCAGATGCGTTTGCACAGGAGGAGAAGTTAAAATTTGTGGATTAAAAAAGAAGTGAATAACATTGTGGAACAATTTTATTTTATATCTAATGTGGTTATATCCTACATGGGGGAGTTGGGGTGGGACCCATAAGAACCTAACTACCCATGTAAGGATATTTGTTAGGTGGGGCCCACACGAGCCCAACCTATCACATTCCCAAAACTCCTTAAACCCCCTCATTATTTTCTTACTCCTCCTAACTTGTGTAACCCTTCCAATTCTTCTCTCTCTCCCTCATTAACTCTTTCCAACACACCTTAATCAATTAATTCAACCACTTCAATTATTTAATTAAGTGTTTTGAAATTTCAATTTTGAATGCTTGGCAATATTAAATAAAATAAGGAGTAGCTGTATTTTTTTTGGGTTGGCAATTGATGTGTGAGGAGGATTTGGGAGAACTATAGAGTTTTTGAATAACGGTTCTTCTCCGACGAAGAACATCGCATCTTCAACATAGAACGACTTAGCAACCAAGGTTCTCTATCCTCTTATTCCTCCACGAAAAGGGAGGAAAAACCGACGTGGGGAATTCACCAATGACGACGCACCTTATATTCTCTTCTCCACGACAAGAGAGGGAACGCCATTTCTTCCTAGGGCGCACTCCGACGACATCCATGAATCATCACCTCGCGACGTCATCTTCCGTGACACCAACGTTCATCATCAATTGTTGGGGTAGGGTGAATTGTTCCCATTTTATTTGAATAAAATTGTTTGTTGTGCTTCATGAAAACCTGTTAATCTTTGGCCGATTGTTACCGCCTAACGTGGAGGGTGTGGGCCGAACAAACACAGCCTGATGACCCTCCTTAGTTTCTTCATCTTTCTGGAATCTGTGACTGAAGGTGGAGGAAGCATAGCGTCGTTGCTCCGCGCCGGGAACGCGGCGGAGGAACTCGACGCCGACATGTCGGCAGTGCGGAAGGAACTGCGGCCTGCTATGCGGGCCGCATCGGTATAAGAACCGGCCAGCCCATCGGTCGGCCGGGTAGAGGTGAACCGTGACGCCAAGAGGGTGCCTCACTAGAGAAACCATCTGGCCCATTGGCTAGCCGGGCATAGCTAAACCGCGGCGCCAGGAGGGCACCGTGCTGGAAGACCCGCGGCCCGCCCGTGCGGGCCGCTTGAGCCAGAAGGTCGGCCGGCCTAGCTGGCCGGTTTGGGGAGGGTGGCACCACTTGGCACCGCCGGTCTGGGCATCTGGGGGACGTGCTACCACCTTGGACCGCTCGGCCTTAGTGTCGCGCTGGGCTAGGCCGAGCCGGGTCATGCCAGGCCAGGCCGGGCCGCACCTTTCCAAGTCGGGCCATGCCCCGATGGGCTGGGCCACTCCACTTCGGCCTGTCATGGCTGCGGCTCTCCTTCTACGTGGCACAGTGGTACCACGCCCTCTTGGCGACCCGGTGGCCTTGCAACTCCGGTTTCGTTGCGGTTGGCCCGATTTCGGCCACCATTGCTTCGCCTCCGTCATCAACACAATGAGAACAACAACAAGGGAGGAGGGTCAGACCATGTTTGTTCAGTCCGAGCCCTCCTCGTTAAGATGATATCAATCAGCAACAAGAATCACAACAAAATGACGGTGAATAGAGGGTAAAAACTCATACATAATTCAACTTAAATCCCACTACCTCGTATTTGTTGATCGTTGAAGGTGGAAGGAGATTATAAGTGAATGTCGATTCGTCGATGTCGTTAAGCATCTTGGGAAGAAGCATCGTCGGCGTTCTTTGTGGTCGACTCCTTCTCTTTTGGCTCAATCAAAGATCAATGAAGAAGTTCATTATTCTTTAGTGGTGTGTGGATTTCTTCGTTGGAAGGATGAAGTTCTCCCACATTCTTCCTCCTCTCCCAAAGGTTCCACCAAAAGAATGCTAAGCCCCAAAAATAATAGAGGGAGTTATCCATTATTTTTATGGAACAACAACACAAATACTTGTGTTTAATTAAATGAGACAACTCATTTAATTAATGGAATGTAATGGTTCAAATTCAAAATTTGGGGAGGTGAGGAGTTCCAATTAAATGAAGAGAGGTGGCCGATTAATTAATGGGTAGTTAATGGGGGTAAGAAGCTCAGGTGGGCCCCAATAAATAATATCCTCCTAAGGGAGGTTATGTGTAGGTGGGCCCCACCACCATAACCTCTCATCGGAGGTTATGGTGTGGTGGACCCTACCACTAACCCCCTCTTGGAGGTTTTAACCACCAAAAAATAAAAATAAAGTTAACATTTATTTTTATTCAATTTAATTAAAAAACCCAATATTTAACTTCCATTCTCCTCAGAAAGCAATTGTGGTGAAGGTCTCACTAAGAAGTCACTGACGCTGCGAGCTCAATGGTTCCCTCGGATTTCAATTCCGAGCACCAGTTCAAAAGTTACAAAATCCCACTCGTACGTTTACTGAGCGTACCTGAACAAAACTTCAGAAATTGATTATGGGAACATCGGGCCTCGGAATCAAGCACCGTAAATTGTCACAGACTCGTAAAAATCCCATGAATCTAAGAAAAAAAATTCCATAGAATTTCTGGATCTTTACATTCTCCCCACCTTAGGGCTTTATGTCCCTGTAAGCTACAACTCGAACTAAGGAAACAAATGGGGGTATTGTGCACGCATATGAGCCTCCCGCTCCCAAGTGCTCTTCTGGAGGTTCCCGTGCTGCCAGCGTACGCGTACCAGAGGTATAGACCATCCACGTAGGACCCGCACTTGTCGATCCTCAATCTCTATTGGAACCTCCGTGAAAGTCGCCCCTTCATCGATTTATATCTCCCCGTGGTCGATGAAGTAGGAAGGGTCATGAACGTATCTCCTCAGCTGAGATACGTGGAAGACGTCATGCACCCGGTGGAACGGAGGTGGAAGAGATAATCATTAAGCCAGCTTGCCTACTCTAATAAGGACTTGGAAGGGTCTGATCAATCGCGGAGATAACTTGCTGCCTTGGCCAAATCTTCGTAGACATCATTGTGGACCTAAAGCATCAGGCTCCACCATTTGCCTACTGCTTCCTGAAGGAGACTCGCATCAAGAATCACTATGAGGTCTTCTGGTGTCCCTACTAGCCTAAAGACTCTCACCATAGCCTCCATCCTATCCTCAACCACATGTGGGTCCATCTCTCCCTAGAACCTGGGTGGCCTCTAGCGCTGGAACTCATGCAATGTGCTCAAGCGGCATGCCTCGTCTGCTACTAGGGCTGGTGGCATCGGTGGCCCAACGGGAAGTGGTACCACTGGTGCCTCCACTGGTAAAGGGACCTACACCAAGGCCTCATAACTCGATGGGCTGTCAGAGCGTATGAATCTCGGTGCTCTAACTGGTCGTCCGTGGGGAGGCATCCTGAAAAACAAATATGTGACACGGTCAAAAGATTTAAACCTGGTGATCTGACCTGATTGAACTAATTTAAGGAAAGCTTTTGAAAACACACATGCAATCAGTGTTTGGTGCACTAAGTTGGAAATCAGTAGTCAGGGTCCTAGTGTATGGATAAATCAATTGCTGCACCAAAACTGGACTCCCTGAACTGAAAACCGCACTCGGTACCCTTAATACTATTGCTTCATAGAAAATAATGATCAGAGTCCTAATTTTTGTGGTAGAACCACCTCCTCTGATACCAATTTGTCATGAATCATCCCCCGAGGCTCGTATCGTGACTACCCCAAGTCTGCCTTCCATAGTCCAGGGGCTGGCGACTAGAACCAAAGGTAAAAATCCATAAAATGGGAAGGAATTGACTTTATAATAGTAAAAAACACAATAGAGTATGAAACTAGAAGTAAAACACTAAGTAAAACTATAAACAAAAGAGTGTGCTGAAAGTAAAGGGGATGGAAATAAAAGGCCAACTGTAAAGTACAATACAACTGAAGAAAGGAAATGAAGTATATATTGTCTCCGGCATTCCCATCTGAAGGGTGGGTATAGATGGCCTCCTCAACACCCCAAGTTCGTTCGTCTGATCCGTGTACATCTTACTGAGTGGTCCACCTTCGGGTACCATCCTGTTTTGCTACTCTCTACCCCGATCAGTGATGTTCGTCATCTGAAATCAATACAATGTGGTGCGGGCATAGCCCGTGCAGGGGTGAGTATAACAATACTCAGTAGGGACCCCGAGACCCTCAAGGGCTCACACAATCCAACAAGGATAACCGCAAAGTACAGAGTCAACGGATAACCCATAGTTAGGTATATTCCCATACATATACCTAAGTTATTTAGTAACTCATCCCAATCATGAGTGAAACATGAAAGTCATTGACTCAGCTCAAACCAGGATTTCAATGAAGTATAGAAGTACAGATGATTAATCACGAAGCTAGATCATCTTATTCTATTAAGAGGCACTGCTTCTGACCATACAGAGTGTGACCTGTACAGGATCGATAGGAAATAACCCCTGCAATGACTCACACAGGATCTGACCCACACAAGATCGGTATCTGTTGACCCACACAGGATCGCTGAGCGCTGACCTCCGTATGAACTATCTTCAACCTCCGCCTCACTACCAGCCACTGGATTCCTCGCACCCGGTGTGCTCGAGCTACATAAAAACCACCCTCAAGATATTTTTCAAACATCTACCACCACTAAACTACACAAAGGAGTAACCCAAAGGACCTTTATGTCGTAAGGGTTCTAACGTGATAGACGATGCATCAATCAGATGTTCGGTCTGTGAGTTATTGGCATTTCCGTTTCAGGGGCCTGGTTGGTTTTTAGGTTCAAACCAACCTGACTATACTCAAACTGTGTCCAAACCTCAAGTGAGGTATTCCAAAAGAATTTTATCTCTCTAAGATTTCCATTTCCACAAACGTTTCGTTGATCGGACACCCGCATCCAAAGATAGTAGTGAAAGGGTATAAACTGGCCAAATGGGTCCGGGTCCGGTCTGACCCAATCGGACCGACCTGGCCCGACCCGGTTTGGACCGGGGTCTGACCCCATCCGCGGGTCCGATCCGGTCTGAGGAAGTGGATAGGCCCGAGGGGGAGGCTCGACCCGAAGGGGCGGCCCAGCCCAAGGTCAGCCATGTTGAGGGCGGCCCTGCTGTGGGCGGCCCGGCGGCCTGCCCTAGCTATGGCCAGGGGGGAGGCATGCGCCCCCTGGCACCCGAACGGTTGAACCGTTTGGGTGGAACTGAAATCGGTGTCAGGTGTCGCCGGTCCGGCACACACGGGACCTAATGAGGTCTCACTCCTCTCGATTGGCCCAAGCATCCAGACGCTCCACACCACCAGCACGGCGCGACGGCGCCGCGCCCCTCCACCACGTCCCGCCCTGGCCGCGGCTTCCCAGCTCCGTTGGTGCAGCGCGACGGCACCGCACCCCTCCATCGCGGCCCGCCCTGGTTGCAGCTCTCTGCTGGCCTCCGTGAGGCACGACAGTGTCGCGCCCCTTTGTTGTGGCCCACCCTAGTCGCAGCCCTTTGCTGGACTCTGCGCTGTGTGACGGTGCCACGTGCCTCCGCCACTTCCTGTCATGGCCGCTACTCTCCTTCCACGTGGCACGACAGTGGCGCGCCCTCTTGGTGACCCAGCGACCTTGCGCCGCCGGTTTCTTCACGGTCGGCCCGATTTCGGCCGCTGTTGCTCCACCTCTGCCATCAACACAACAAGAAAAACAACAAGGGGGAGGGTTGGACTGTGTTCGTGTGGTCTGAGCCCTCCTCGTTAAGATGATATCAATCAACAACAAGAAGCATAACAAAACAACAGAGAACGGAGGGTAAAAACTTATACATAATTCAACTCAAATCCCCCTACCTCGTATTTGTCGATTGTTGACGGTGGAAGGAGAGGATAAGAAGACGTCGATTTGTCGACATCGGGAAGAATCCGTGGAAGAAGCATCTACGGTGTTCTTCGTGGTCGGCTCCTTCTCTTTTGGCTAGGTCGAAGATCGATGAAGAAGTTCACCATTCTTCGGTGCTGTGTGGCATTCTTCATTGGAAGGATGCAGTTCTCCCATGTTCTTTCTCCTCTCCCAAAGGTTCCACTAAAATAATGCGAAGCCCCAAAAATAATAGAGGGAGTTGTAAATTTTTTTTTGGCACAACAACACAAATACTCGTGTTTTATTAAATGAGACAACTCATTTAATTAATAGAATGGAATGGTTCAAATTCAAAATTATGGGAGGTGAGAAGTTCTAATTACATGAAGAGAGGTGGCCAATTAATTAATGGGGAGTTAATGGGGGTAAGAATCTTGGGTGGTCCCACTAAATAATATACTCCCAAGGGAGGTTATGTGCGGGTGGACCCCACCATCGTAACCTCTCATGGGAGGTTATGGTGTGGTAGACCCCACCACTAACCTCCTATTAGAGGTTTTAACCACCATAAAATAAAAATAAATTTAACACTTAATTTTATTCAATTTAATTAAAAACCACAATATTTAACTTCTATTCTCGTCAGAACGCAACTGCGGTGAAGGTCTCACTTAGAAATCATCGACATTGTGAGCTGAACGATGCCCTCGAATTTCAATTCTGATCACTCGTTCAAAAGTTAAAAAATCCCGCTCGTACGTTTATTGAACGTACCTGAAAAAAACTTCAAAAATTGATTATGGGCACACCGAACCTCGGAATCAAGCACTGTAAATTTTCACAGACTCGTAAAAATCCCATGAATTTAAGAGAAAAAAAATTCCACGGAATTTCTGGGTCTTTAAAATTAGAATAAATAATATTAATTTTATAATGATCATTTTTAATTATATTTTATTATTTATATTCATGATAATAATATTAAGTAATTTTTTCAGTAAAAATAAAAAATAATTATTTCTAACCAAATTGGGTTTCATATATTATATAGTTTTATTAAAAATATTATTATTAAAACTATATAATTTTAATATGAATAAATTAACTAATTTTTTTAATTATCATATAAATGTTATCTTTGAGTGAATACTTGGGTATTTTCTTGAAGGATTGATTTTTTTCAAGTAATGATAAAAAGAAAGATTTTTATTGAAAATTGTACTACCATTTAATATATTTATAAAATAATATTCTATTTTTGATTAGTTAAAAAGTGTAATTATTTACTTTTGATTAAAAATAATCAAATTATAATCCTTTTAATGTTTTTTATATTTTAATTTGGTGCAAAACATTGTTATACTTAGACGTTAATTTTTCTGGAAAAAAATATTTTTCACTGTGGTTTACATTATTGTCAAAATTCAATATCATCCAATTCTATAAATTTAATCCTAAAAAATTGTTTCAATATTTCTAATCAATAGGTATAAAAAAACTAAATAAAACCATTTTTTAGTCATTATGGATCATAATATTAGTAAAAACATTTATCATATTAACGGTAAAATGGGATAATTATAGTGAAAAAAAATATGACAAATACTAAAAAACCCCTAAAAATTGAATTAAATTTATTGAATAATTATATTTTTTCTATAATATTCTAAAATATTAATATATTCCTTTTTTAAATTAGTCCATGATTTTAACCTTTATGTTATTTTATATATCAAAAAGTCAAAATGTAATTCTATTTGTTTTATTATCATTAAATTTTTCACATGGGTAAAAAAGAAGTTATGTTCTTTTATAAATATTAATTTGAAATATTAATGATTTTATTTTAACCTGGAAATTTATTTTTAATTTTTTGAAATGATACAATTACATTAAATGCTTATGTAACACCGACATAATGCTTGTGAAAGAAGTATATAAATAATGAAATGATTTTTACAACTTTGAAAATAATAATATTTGGATGGATTAAAGTGTCCTAGGAATTTATATATCAATATAACATATTATTACAATTTTAATAGATTATATTTTAATTTCATTTCATCCATGTAATTTTTAATTTCAAATTTGTAAGAACCCGGTTCTTAGTTTTGAGGTATGGGTTTATTCTTTTCTCTTTTCCATAAGTGCTTTTCAAAAAATAAGGAAAATGGGGAAAATCCCAAATTTTGGTACTATACGCCGTATAATTTTCCACACGCAGTGTACTTTTGGTCGTGTGGGATGAGTATGCAGGGCGTGTAGCCATGCAGACGACTAATGGTGTAAAAACCGACTACACGTCATGTAGTGATCCTTTACACGTCGTGTAGTCAGTCCACAAATGAAACAATAGGGCAGTGGAGGCAGCCGCCAGCTGGGTGATAGTACACACCATGTAGTCGGGAATACACGACGTGTACTCATGTCGACGGATGAACAGTTTGGCGGTGCCGCCTTGGGAATAGTTAAATGAAGGAAGTACATGTCGTGTACTCAAAAGTACACGCTGTGTACTTTGTTTTTTTTTTCTTAAAATGTGAAGTAGCCAACCCTGTTCACAGGGAAGGCTTAGAACCGGACGAGAGCTTGGGAGTGGATGGTTTAATCTTCAAGGATCTGTCAATCGTGAATCAGGAATCCAATTCTGCCTCCATCGATCTCGTTGGAACCGCAAGGGTAATTCCTCTCATCTCCTTGCTTAGTTCTCACCAATTCTTCCTTTAAGGGAAGTTATTTGCATTTAAGAGAGTTTTCTTTCACCTCAGATCTACCTCGTTCTGGGATGATTCATGGAATGTCGTTCGAGTATACTGATCAGAGGCATTTAAGGTAGGTTGATTGTTGTTTAATTTTCCAACTGATGTGTGTTTTTTATACCGTTGAGATACGCGCCCATGAATGGGGTGTCATATGGATGAGGCCTTATTGAATTAAATACCTAGAATTGGTTATCTAATTTAAATGTGATAATACAATGCTGTTTGGGATCGCTTCTTGGATCCAAGACCACCCCGGGGGTGCGTTACTCTGTTTAGCCATTTCGCCAGGATACCCGAGGTTATACCATTATAATTACAAATTATAGAATTTTCTTAAGAGGAATTTCATTTGTAGTGCATGTTTATTGCTTGTTTAGATATTGGGCATGACTCGGTTACCTGTTTAGCCCGAGGGTAGTGTTGTGATTAGCCTATGGGCAGTGTACTACTTATCCTGTGGGCAACATCTTTCGTACCTATGGGCAGTTGATTATGTGCCTGTGGGCAAAAATTCTTACACCTGTGGGCAATATCCGTATGCCTGTGGGAAAATTCTTGTGGTCGGATTCCCTTTACCTGAGGGTAGGGGTTTATGTGTCTGAGGACATTGGCTGTTTACTGAGAATATTCACTATGGTGATATTTTATATTAAATGATTAAATGGAAATGTAAATGGAAATATAACTGGTTAAGTTAGTTAATTTTCAGTACTGCTTAGTCTATTGCATTTTACTACTACACATTGTTGTTGCATGTTTACACATAGTTGGGAACGGGCCTTTGGTGGATGCCTACTGGGATATATTTCTCACACCCTGTTTGGGTCATGCTTTTCAGCCCAAATAGATTATTTTTCTGCAGGTGTTGATAGGGGCAATAGTCCCTATACAGGTACTTTATTGATACTGGTGTGTAGGAGAGCATGGGACCGAGCATTGGCCCGCGATGTCGTAGGATGTTCTATTTTTCTTTTCTGTACTTGTACTTAAGTTGTATTTTATTGATTGGGTAACATGTTCTGGCTTTTTTATAGAATAGTGACATGATGCATAACCATTTATATATGACTGTTGGTTCCCTTTTTATCAGTTATCCATTTCAGTTATATATGATGTTACTGCTTCTGCTGTAGTTGTATGTTTTATTTCATTCCGTTGTACTACACTTTGACAAATGAGGGCATAGTTTCCCCACTATCAGACCTGGGCCCTTGCTGCTAGTCAGTATCCTCTGGCGTTTGGGGAAATGTGCTTGAGGTCACGTGGTGAACTGCATTCGGGGCACCTGTTGAGTGGTACAAAGAACCAGGACGTTACAAAGTGGTATCAGAGGGGTTTTTTTTCTTTGACTTTCTATTTGGAGCCTTGGTCAGGGATAGGACGGAAATGGTAGTTGGTAATAAGTTGTGCCCATGCGTAGCTAACCCGTATACAGGGAAATTCCAATTTACCTCGTATTGCAATTTTACTGATTTTGCAATTTACAGTTGATATGATTTCACCGTTGGGTGACGCACTTGTGATTGTGCTGTTTATATTTTACCCTTGGGTTCTATTTAGTTGCAACCTGATGAGATGAGGGTATGCCATCTCATGCATCATTTAGGCACATGCTAGAAATCACATGTCATGCATAGTTCCATGCCATGTAGGTGCATTAGAATTTGCATGTTGTTGTGATAGTTTTTGTGCTAGAAAGGCATGTTGTTGTGATAGTTGCTTGATAAATACTTGCTATGTGATAGGGTATTATAGTATAAACTTGTTAAAATAATGGGCGATAGACTTTGTTTTTTGGGGAGTATGGACCATCATTGACAAGAATTTGGTGTATCATTGGGTGTTTACCGTATTTCATAACACATATAAGATGAAAAACTTTGATTCGTGGGGAGTATGGTCCCTCACGGATCGGAATTTGGAACTTAGGTGTTGTTTTAAAGTGTTTTCTGGGTTCTGGAGAAGTTTGTGAGGCATACTGTCTGGAAACCCAGTATACATGCCGTGTAGTGCTTTAAACGTGCCATGTATGTTCTTCTGTTCGGGAAAAAAATAAACTTTTTGAGTACACGCCGTGTACCCCGAGTACACGCCGTGTGGTCGCTTCCCGTGTCACAAACCATGTGGGCGACAACACAGGGAAGGTAAGAGCTTCGGCTGAACACTCCGTGTAGTGTTGACCCAGAGTCCACCCATGTAACTAACAACACAGACAGAGGAGACCTTAAGACATACACGCTGTGTCCACAGTGGAACACGCCATGTAGTCTGACCTGGGGACCTGACCGTGTAACTAACAACACGGGTTGGGGTGTTCCTTTCGTGTACACGTCTTGTGTATATTGAACACACCGTGTAGTGTGAGCCGTGTGTCCGACCGTGTACTAACAACACGGGTCGAGGAAGCTTGTCTAGTACACGCCGTGTACCCGTGGGACACTCCGTTTAGTCTTGTCCGAGGACAGACCATGTGGACTTAGATGTGTGGCTGGGAAATGGGGTGGTGTACACGCCGTGTGCGGGTGTCACACATCGTGTAGTGTCAAGCTGATTAGTCAGCCGTGTCACAAACGACATGGGAAGTTGGAAAATTACATCATACACGTCGTGTAGTTAAAATACACGCCGTGTAGTTTTGTTCAACGGGAGCCATGTGGCTTAGCCGTGTAGAAGGACCCGGGAAGGGGAAAAGAAGTCAGTTACACGCCACTTAGTTATTATACACGCCATGTAGTCTTGTTTTGAAAATCTTGAATTTCTTCTCCTCCTGTTTCCTTTTGGGTTTATTCATTTTCGGTCATTGTTAATCTTGTTATAATTGTGAGTTTGACCTTGTAGTGTCATGCTGCCGAGATGACCATGCGTTGTTCGCCAGGAGAGAGGCAACGATTATAATCTAGAAATGGTGGTCCATGGGCTACCATTTGATCCTCCAGCAGAGCCAGATGCGGCGCCAACTGTTATACCGGACATAGGCGCATATGCGTAGTTCTGTGAAGGATTTATGCGGTTCATGGAGACCTTTCAGGGAGCACCGCAGGCTACCACATCTATGGCTGAGCTGACTCGTATCTTCCAGCAGTAGCATCCGCCTACGTTTTCAGGAGATGGTGGACCACAGGCTGAGGAGTCTTAGATAGGATCAATGCAGACTATTTTTGAGCATCTTGAGATGCCTCTTGGGCGGAGGGTCAAGCTCGCAACATACATGCTACGTGATTCCGCCAAGAGGTGGTGGGATGTTACCACCAAGTCAGAGCATCATAGAGACATGGAGTGGGAATATTTTCAGGCATTCTTCTATGACTTCTTCTTTACAGAGATTATGAGGTAAAATAGAGCTTGATAGTTCATTAATCTATAGTAGGGCTCTATGTTGGTGATGGATTACTCTGCTCTCTTTACAGAGCTTCAGCATTTTGCACCCGTTCTAGTGGGTGATGAGACGATGAGAGCCAGACGTTTTGAGGATGGTCTTCGGTATGACATCCGAGCACTGGTGAATTTTTTCAGGTTTCCTATGGTACATTATATTGGGAACCAGGTGTTAATTATAGAGAGGAACCTGCGGGAAGCTAGTGGTGTGGGCCAGGGAGGTTCAGCACTAGTTTCTGGTACTATTTCTACTGGTAAGAGGAAGAGATAGATGGACTTATCTCAGGGTGGCAGTACCAGCTAGAAGAATTCTTCAGGTGGCCAGTTCATGTGCTACCAGTGTGGAAGAGAGGGGAACAAGAGGCCACAGTGTCCACAAGACCCAGTGGAGTGTTGAGCTTGCGGCAGGACGGGTCATCTGCAGCACTTTTGCAGGGTGTTTCCACCAGTGGCTAGTGAGAGGGGTTCTGTACACACTCCACGAGCAGGAGCAAGACCAGCAGCTTATTACTATTTAGGGAACTAGAATACGTCAGGGAGTGCAGGCAGAGATGGTGGTTGTGTTTGTGGTATCCAGACACCAAGATCTCAAAGGCAGTAGGGAAGGACAGCTCAGGGTAGCCTGGCTGTGTCGCAGGCCCACGGAACTAGGTAGGCATATGCAGTTCAACAGACCCAGCAGGAGCAGGATCCCAGACCTTCAACTGTCAGAGGTACTATTCTAGTATCTTCTGTCTTATCTTCATTACTTTTTTATATGGGTGCTACACATAGTTTCATATCTATACCCATTGTGGAAAGCCTTGGTCTCTGTGTTTCTACTTCTTCTGATATCATGATTCTAGACACTCCGTTGGGGATTAGAACAGTTGTTGAGCATCAGTTCAATGAGTGCCCCCTTGAGGTTGGTGGGTATCACTTCCTTTGGGACCTCTATTTCTTAGAGATGATGAGCTATGATGTCATTCTCGGGATAGACTGGTTGGTTCCCTTTCGAGCCTTTTTAGATTTCTATCTTCGTAGGGTGAGTTTCACATCACCAGAGGGTGGAGAGTTTCTATACAAAGGTGAATGGGATGTTTAGGCGAGTCGAGCTGGACCAGAGCATCGTGGGCGAGGTGGAGTCACTACCCAGATTGTGAGTTTATATCTGGACAACTAGGGGACTTTTCAGAAGTATTTCCCTCTAGTGGTTGATCGTTTCAGGGATGTCTTCTCAGACGACTTTTCAGGTCTACCTCCAGAGTGAGAGGTGGATTTCTCTATTGAGCTTGTTCCAGGAACAGCACCGGTGTCTATTCCTCCTTATAAGATGTCCACACCAGAGTTGCAGGAGCTTAAGAGGTAGTTAGGGGAGTTATAGGCATGGGGTTTTATCTGACCCAGTACTTCTCCTTGGGGTTCACCGGTCCTCTTTGCGAAAAAGGTGAATGGTACCCTCAGACTCAGTGTGGATTATTGGATGTTGAACCAGTTGACGGTTAAGAACTGATATCCCTTGCCAATGATTGATGATCTTTTTGATCAACTTCGCAGAGCATGAGTGTTCTCGAAGATTGAATTGAGATCAAGATATCATCAGCTGCACGTTAGACCATCTGATATACCTCTCACAGCTTTTAGGAGCAGGTATGGTCTATACGAGTATACGGTTATGCCGTTCGGAATCACGAATGCGCCAGTAGTTTTCATGGCTCTGATGAATCGTGTGTTCCATCCTTATCTGGATTCTTTTGTGGTAGTATTCATGGATGATATCTTAGTGTACTCTCACACTCGAAATGACCATGCCACCCATCTTGAGATCGTATTGAGTACACTAAGAGAGAATTTGTTATATGATAAGATCTCAAAGTGCCACTTTTGGATGGACCCAATTCACTTCTTGGGTCATATCATCTCATAGGTAGGAGTTGCAGTAGACCCAGAGAAGGTGAGATCAGTAGTTTCCTAGGAGCAGCCTAAGAACGTGTTTGAAATACGGAGTTTCTTAGGGCTGGCTAGTTACTAAAGATGCTTCATATAGGACTTCTCCCACTTAGCAGCATTGTTGAAGGGTTTGACTAATAAGGTTGTGAAGTTCGTTTGGTCAGAATCTTTTGAGACGGCCTTTCAGGACCTGAAAGGAAGGTTGGCATCAGCACCGATCCTGATACTCCCAGAGCAGGAAAAGAGCTATACAGTTTATTGTGATGCATTAGGTATTGGGCTGGGAGTAGTGTTGATGCAGAGTGATTTAGTTTTTGCGTATAGGTCTCGGCAGTTGAGGCCACATGAGAGGAATTACCTGACGCATGATCTCGAGTTGGCTGCAGTTGTGCATGTGTTGCGTTGTTGGAGATATTATCTCTTGGGAGAGCATTTTGTGTTTTTCACCGACCAAAAAAGTCTCAAGTATATATTTACTCATCATGACTTGAATCTGAGACAGCGAAGGTGGTTTGAATACCTTCAGTCCTTCATCTTCGATCATCCCTATACACCTGGTAAAGGTAATGCGGTAGCTGATGCACTGAGCATGAAGACTCAGATACAGGCTGTGCAGGAGGACAGTGGCGAGTGGTAGCTCATGGATTTGTTCTTTGAGATGCATTTGGAGGTGCATGAAAGTCAGGGGAAAACTTATATTTCATCTATATATGTGACTTCTACCCTCCTGGATAGAGTGAGGATGAGACAGCTATCAGATCCCGAAGGCCTAGTTTTACAGGAGTTGGTGGAAAGTGAGGACCCTTCTCCTAGTTTGACGATAGGCAATGACGATGTTCTGCGTTTCCATGGGCCAGTATGGGTTCTAGGGGATACACGTGAGGAGAAGATGTGGTAGTTTCATTCTTTAGCTTGGGAAGTTCATCCTGGGGTTACCAAAATGTACCGATACTTGAGACGTCGGTACTGGTGGCCATGTATGAAGAGTGATGTAGCTGGATTTGTTATGAGGTGTTCCACCTGTCAGTAGGTGAAGGCAGAGAATCAGAGACCAGCTGGATTGTTACATCAGTTACCCATCCCGAAGTGGGAATGGGATGATGTCGTGATGTATTTTGTGACGGGGTTGCTGAGGTCACCCAGAGGCAGTGATGTCGTGTGGGTTGTTGTGGAAAGACTCAAAAAGGTAGCTCACTTTTTTCTGATCAAGAAGACCTTTGGTGTTGATGATCTCAGAAGGCTGACTATCCGAGAGATTTTACGTCTTCATGGGGTCCCTCATTCTATCGTTTCAGATAGGGATGCCCGTTTTACATCTCATTTCTGGAAGAGTTTTTAGAGGCCACTAGGTACACAGGTGCTTCTGAGCATAGCATACCACCCTCAGACAGATGGCCAGTCAGAGCGTACGATATAGGTGCTTGATGACATTCTTCATGCATGCGCCCTATAATTTGGGGGCTCTTAGGAGAAGCATATACCCCTAGTCAAGTTTTCCTATAATAAAATCTTTCAAGAAACTATTGATATGGAACCATACGAGGCTTTATATGGTATACCATGCCAATCACCTCTGTGCTGGTTAGAGGCAGGTAAGGCAGCTTTACTGGGACCACGTCTTGTACAGGAGACTTCTGAGCATGTCCAGTTGATTCAGAAGTAGATGGCTACCACGCAGTCACATCAGAAATCTTATGTTGATCGTCGCAGACGACCCTTGGTGTTCGTGGTCGGGGATCAGGTTTTCTTGCATGTTTCACCAAGGTTGGGACACAGGTGGATCAGGAGACAGGGTAAAATTTCACCGAGGTATGTGGGGCCATTTTAGATTCTGGAGAGAGTCTAGACAATTGCCTATCGGTTGCAGTTACCACAGAGGTACCGAGCCATGCACGACATCTTCCATGTATCTTAGTTGTGTCGCTATCATTCAGTCATGTCTCACATCTTTCATCCATAGGAGGTTGTGCTGGAGGAAGATGCATCCTTTGAGGAGCATTCCATTCGTATCATTTATAGGACCATGGAGGTTCTCTGAGGTCGGTCAGTTCCTCTTGTATAGGTGTTATGGCAGCATGGCCGAGTGAAAGACGAAACCTGGGAGCGGGAGACCGATGTACGTGCTCAGTGGCCAGAGTTGGTCATGGCTTTATCTTCATCAAACTTGGAAGGGCAATTCGGGGATGAATTTCTTTAAGGGGGGAAGTTTTTAAGAACCCGGTTCTTAGTTTTGAGGTACGGGTTTCTTCTTTTCCCTTTTCCTTAAGTGTTTTTCAAAAAATAAGGAAAATGGGGAAAATCCCAAATTTTGGGACTACACGCTGTGTACTTTTCCACACAGCATGTACTTATGGCCGTGTGGGATGAGTACACAGGGCGTATAGCCATGAGGATGACTAAGGGTGTAAAAACCAACTAAACGGAATGTAGTAGTCCTTTACACTCCGTGTAGTCAGTAGACAGATGAAACAATAGGGAAGTGGAAGCGACCGCCATCTGGGCGATAGTACATGCTGTGTAGTCAAGAATACACATCTTGTACTCATGTTGAATGATGAAAAGTTTGGCAGTGCTGCTAGGGGAATAGTTAAATGGAGGAAGTACATGCCGTGTACTCAAAATTACACGCCGTGTACTTTGTTTTTTCCTCTTAAAATGGGCAGTAGCCAACCCTATTCACAGGGAAGGCTTATAAACATAAGGGAGATTAGGAGGGGACGGAAAAATCTTCGAGGATCCGTCGATCACGAACTGGGAATCTGATTCCACCTTTGTCGATCTCATTGGAACCACACGGGTAATCCCTCTCATATCCTTGCTTAGTTCTCGCCAATTATTCTTTTAAGGGAAGTTATTTGCATTTAAGAGAGTTTTATTTCACCTCATATCTACCTCATTCTGGGAAGATTTGTGGAACGTCGTTCGAGTATACTGATCATGGCGTTTATGGTAAGTGGCTCGGTGTTTAATCTTCCAACTGATGTGCGTTTTGTGTACCGTTGAGATACACGACCATGAATGGGGTGTCATATGGCTGAGGCCTTGATGAATTAAATACCTAGAATTGGTTAGGTAATTTAAATGTGATAATACAATTCTATTTGAGATCGCTGCTTGGACCCAGGACCACCCCGAGGGTGCGTTCCTCTGTTTAGCCATTTGGCCAAGATACTCGAGGGTATACCTTTATAATTACAAATTGTAGAATTTACATGAGAGGAATTTCTTTTTTATTTTATGTTTATTTCTTTTTTACATGTTGGGCATGACTTGGTTACCTATTTAGCCTGAGGGCAGTGTTTTGATTATCCTGTGGGCACTGTACTACTTAGCCTGTGGGAAACTTCTTCTGTGCCTGTGGGTAGTTGATTCTATGCCTGTGGGTGACACTTCTTATGCCTGTGGGCAATATTAGTATGCCTGTAGGCAGATTCTTGTGTTTGGATTCTCTTTACCTAATGGTAGGGGTTTACGTGTCTGAGGACATTGGTTGTTTATTGAGAATATTCACTGTGGTGATATTTTAAATTAAATGATTAAATGGAAATGTAAATGGAAATATAACTGGTTAGGTTAGTTACTTTTCAGTACTTCTTAGTTTATTGCATTTTACTACTGCACGCTGTTGTTTCATGTTTACACACAGTTGGGCAGGGCCTTTGGTGGATTCCTACTGGGATATATTTCTCACACCCTATTTGGAACATGCTTTTCGGACCAAACAGATTACGTTTTTGCAGGTGTTGATAGGGGAAAGAGTCTTTATTCAGGTACTTGATTGCGGCTGGGGTGTAGGAGAGCATGGGACCGAGCATTGGCTCGCGATGTCGTTGGTTGTTCTATTTTTCTTTTCTGTACTTGTACTTCAGTTGTATTGTATTGATTGGGTAACATGTTCTAGCTGTTTTTTAGAATAGTGAAATGATGCATCTCTATATATATATGACTGTTGGTTCCCTTTTTATCAGTTATCCATTTCAGTTATATATGTTGTTACTGCTTCCACTGTAGTTGTATGTTTCATTTCATTCCACTGCGCTACACTTTGATAAATGAGGGCATAGTTTCCCCACTATCAGACCTGGGGCCTCGCTGCTAGTCGGCAGCCTCTGGCATTTGGGAAAATGCGCTTGAGGTCACATGGCGAATCGGGTTCGGGGCACCCATTGAGTGGTACCTGGAACCGGGAGGTTACAAAATTTAATAAAGGGAAACAAAATTTAAATTAATGATTTTTTATTATAAACAATAATTTAATAAATGATTTAAAATGAAAAAAAATTATTCTCTTCATAAAAGTGATTAGGATATCGCTGAAAATATCAACCATGAATTAATTATTGGTTTTTTTCTATCACACCATAAGCTTTTATGGTATTTATCTTTTTAAATTTAATCTCTTCGATAGCTTACTTTGCACACCACACTAAGCCTAAAAAACCATGATATAATATTAATGTTAATATTTAAAATTAAATTATTGTCTAGACATAAAATTGGTGGATATTAAAAATATTAACTAACTTATAAAAATATATTATTGAATCCATTGGTTACCAATTAATTAGTAATGAATATAAAAACCACATTAATATAATGATTTTTTTTATAAAAAAAACTATTTAAATGTGCAAAATTGTTCTTTATAGTAATAAAATAAACAAATTAAACTTTCTATATTATATTAATAATATATATATATATATTCAATCAAATTTTAATATTTATCTTATGTGTTTCTAGATAAGATATAATAAAAATCAAATTTTACATATAAAATATGTATTTTATAAAAAGACAATTTTTCCACCTTTTTATTGTGAACTTGTCTTAAATCTATTTTTAAAAATTTAATAAATTATATTTTAGAAAATAAACTTATTCTTTGAAATCATAATATAAAAATTTAATTTGGATGAATTTTTGGTATTTCTCTAATAAGTTTCATGTTTTGATGAATAATGATCAAAAATTGTGGGAGAAATAAATATTTTTTTAAAAAGATAAATTTTGGGGTTGAGTGAGAACGCTAAGAAAATAAACCAACACTAAAACCACACTGACATTCACACACAATTCAAAATATACATCTATAATAAATTCCTCAAGAATAGTTTTAAAATATTACATTTTAATTAAAAATTCATTTTTCATATACATAATTTTTATTGTTAAATTAAATTTTTTATTTTTTTAATGTATAATTAGGTCAATTATTTATCATTTAATCTGATTTAGGTCATTAGAAACAATTTCACATTGAATTTGGATAAAAAACATTTCAATATTTTGAACATTTTCACTTTATTTATTTTAAATTAATTTTATCAAACTCATTGTTTTAAATATTGAAAAATGGATTCTATATTTTGAATAAAAAGGTATATATTTAGTAAATAGGTCTAATTTTGAAAAATATTAATAATAACTTTAGTTTTTTTAATTACCACGGTTAAGGGTAAATTAGACAATTAAGGATAAAAATTATATTATAAGTATTATAAAATTACCCTAATACTTGTACTAATTTAATTCAATGAGTTATTGTCAACTAAAATCATCCTTGGGCCCATTTTATTGAATTTTGGAGTAACTTGGATAGATTTTAGCCTTGTTTGAAAATTATTCTAAGAGAAGTCCAATATGCTACACTCATGTTTTTAATAGGTGTTGTGTTTTTTAATATGATGTTATCTTGAAGATATCTTTGACTACAAAACATAATTTTAAATATAAAATATTTATCATCATCATGATAATTTAAATTTAATTCTTACAGATGAAATAATTAAATTAAAGGAAAGTACAATGATGATGTATTAATTGTTTAATTAATTGACATATCAAATAAATGTTATTAAATATGTTAAAATAAATTTAATTTGATATAATTTTTATCACACGTGAATTATATAGATACTCTAGACATATTTTGGATGCATTTAACATTTTGTTTTGAATTTATCTTGTGTATTGATGTTTTTTAAAATTCAAACTAATGAATAGTGTTTAAATTGACATTAATGATATTTTAAAATAAATAATATTTTATTAAATGATATAAAATTCATAAAATTATATAATTACAACAAATTATTTTTATAAGGTTTAAATTTTCCTCAATGATCCATTTATTGTTTTTTTGTAATTTTATATTAACTATTTTGACCATTAAGAAATAAAAATAAATGTTGGCGGTAAGAGTTAGAGAGATTAAATAAGGGTTAAAGCTAAAAGATAAGTCTAATAGTGTGACCTAAAATTGTCTACAAAAATTTATTCAACCCTTATCACCTTAATATATAATTATAGTTCTTTAATGGGCACTTTTACATTAATATAACTTATATATTATTATAATCAATAATGGTTACAAAAAGTTACTCTCTTTTAATTTAATAACATTTATGAGTCCACATGGGGACAAATTAAATATATGAATGAATATAAATATATATTTTGATATTAATGAAATTAATTTTATTATATATATATATATAATAATTTCATTAAATGCTTCTTCAATGGTAAAAAATAATTTATTCAATTAACAGAAAAATAATATAATTTATTTTCAGAGTACTAATTTTTAACTATTTCGGATGAATTAATGTGTCCAATTAATTTTATTGATCTATTTGAAATATTATAGATGTGTGAAATCATTATATTAACATTAAAACGTTGTCTTGATGTATTATATGTCAAATAAAATGAATAGTATCTAATTTGACAATAATGATATTTTATTGAATTAATATTTTATTAAATTATTTAAAAAATGCAAATATTTTAAATAATAAATAAGGTTATATAATAAGGTCCAAAATTCCTTGCAATATTCATTAATATCCAATTTGGGAGTATTTGGATTGAGAGTAGATATTTTATATTTTAATATATTAAGGATTTCTAACAATGCCCCTCACCTCAATTACAAGAGGAAACCTCCTCCCTCACACCCTCACACCACTTTGAGCCTTTTAGATAGACCAAAATCTACCAATTTCATCTACTAATATCCCTACCTTCAACTTATAATCCTTATAATTAGTATAAAACCAACCAATGAACTCATTTTGTGCAAATAAAAAGGAGATAGCCAAAGAATAGGAGGTTAATGCACGTTCAACTAAAGGAAGGGAAAGGTAAGAGACATTGTCTCAATGTCCTATCATTAATACATTGTTTTAAATTAAAAACCCAAATTCATTTATGAGGTGTATATACCTCCCATTTTACTTATCATGTCATTAATTTATATATTATAAATTTACTTAATTTTTTGTCAAATTTTATTCTTTTATGGAGCTTATGATTTAAATGTTAAAAGTTTTATGGGACAATAAGGGTTTTTAATGATTTAATTATCAAATATTTTTTTCTATTTCAATTTAATTAATATAATTTTAGAAAAATATATTTCTAAGGACATTTTATTTCTATTTTTAAATTCATTCAATAGTTTTCAAAAAAAATTGACATGTTTTACATATAATTTTTTGACAATTGACAAAAGTAATGTTCGATTCTTAATGTATATGGAGACAATCAATTTACTCCACTATAGCCATTATTTTATTTTCTTCATCCTTTTCAATATTTCAAGTTTCCTTAAATGAAAAACCATATATATCATTTTGGATATATTGGTATTTAAATTTTTTTCTCAAGGAAAAGGTTTTTTTGGTATTGAAAATGGGTTATTAAAAGAAAAAGATTATTTTTATATGAAAGTATTTTTCATTTAAGATAATAAGAGTACTTGAAAAAGTATTTTTCACTGATATCATTTAAATTATTTTCATCTATGTAAACATCCTTTGTTGAACCTTGTACTTCATTAAAGTTTATCTCTTATGATACCATATTTAATAATTTATTAAATGATTTATTGTATGTTTTACTGGGGAAGTGTTGGTATACCATTCAATTATTTATTAATTTTGTTAAGGCGCATTGATTTAGTTGTATTATTTATTCATGTGGGAATTTAATTATATATGAATGAAAGGGTTTTAATCATATATTGAAAATACCCAAGATACATTAGTAATATCTTGAGATGAAATTAGTTGGAAAGAAACCCTTATCATTTGTTACCATGTAGTTTTAAATTATGTGGAGGACATATCTAGAAAAAAAAATTAGTTGGGTTTCTACCCACAGACATAAACTATATTGAGGATAGATCTTGATAGCAACTATCCTGATGGCATATCTTGATACTGTAGGAGTCCAATATAATTCATTATATAATTATTATTATTCCATATGATTATTTTATTAGTTAGAATATCCATGGTAAGGTTTTATGCTCATGTGATTATTTATACAACATTATTTGATAATATATTATTATTTTCACATTTATTATTCATTATTAGTTAATGTTATATTCTATTTTACTTTACCATTACTGATCATTTGATCTCACCCCTTATGTTTTATTTTTCCCCAGGATTTTAAGAACTCAATTATAACATTTAGTCAAGGTTAATCTAAAATAATAATGGTGTTATAAAAGAAAATAATTTTTTATTTTATGTTTAAAAGGAAACTTTAAGATAAAATATATTTCTAGTTTACCAATACTACTAAACTATTTCATCCTTTAGGATGAGATCTCTTGTATCTTATGACACATTAATAAATTAATCACCATCTCGATGCTACTAAAGGAAGGGTTGTTATAGTTGGTATTAGATAATTTTTACTAGAACCCTTGGTAAATAGATTTAGAAATAATGTATTAGAAAAAAAAACCCTATGAATGAATTTTAGGATATGTCTATTTATAGTATATCATCCCATAAATTTGGTAATTATAATGGATAGCCTAGGTTAAGACTAAGGATTAATATATTGTGAAAGTTTCATGATTTATGCATCCTAGGAATAATTATTCATGACTATATAACTATGATTATTGTTTCTCGCGTTATGATTTGGGTTATGGTCAATGGTTACAATCATCAGGGTTATACAAGTAATGGTTATAGTTTTGATGATTAAGAGACTACAAAATAAAAAATGAGGAAGGAGATATTAAGGAATAAGATTATGAATTATAGTTAATTGTTTAAGAATGAACTATAATTATTAATGTTTCTATTTATTTGGATTCAAAATTTATTTCATCAATGGTGCTCTAGTTGTAATAATTACAAGATATATAAGGATTGTACTCCAATACTTATTCTTTAAGGATTTATAACAGCGAATGTTTTTAATATGGTCTTATGGTGATCAAGGTATTTATATATGTGGTATGTGACAATAAGAGCTACATTATATGGGTTGGGTAATCTAATGTTAAGTATATTTTATAAATTTAGAGACCTTTTTGGAATATGAATTTGTATTGAAGTATTTTGGACGAGTCTTAAGGTTGGAATGGATTAAGTTTACCATTGGATGTTATTTTTTAAGGTAAAATTATGATTTATTGGATACTATGTTCTAGACATTATGGTTTTAGTAAATATTTAAAGGTCGAAGGAATGACTGGTAGATATTATTGTTCTTTAAAGTTCTATAGGTATGAAAAATTCAACTTGAATACCCATTTCGTGATGTAAGATATGAAGTGAAAATATATCAAAGAACAACCAAAGTTTAAGTTCGTTTTTATAAGATGGAATTAAATCATGTAGCACTATATTATCATGTTCTTATCTTCATATTAAATTAATATCTAAACTATATTTAATTAATATAGAATGGAAACATTATTCGTTATATTTTCTTATCAAGAATTGAAATTCATCTTTCAACCATCAAAAAATTGTGATTTGTGATGGTAGAAATTTTAATAACCATGTCCTCTAAAATTATGTATCATAACATGTTGTTTTATTTATCTTCCATGACACTTTTTTTAGTTTCCACAGAATTTTTCATTTTTTAAATACTAATATTTTAGTTATCTTTGTAAATCTTTTTCCCTATTATTAAGATATTGTTTTATTAACCCTATTCCAAATGTGGGTTTCCCACAAATGAATTTTCATGTATCAAAATTTCATTTTGGAATGCTATTTCAAATTGAAATTAAGATATTTATGGATGCAGGGGAGAGTGTATCACCTAATTA
The DNA here is from genome assembly GCA_963277665.1 of Viscum album. Classification (NCBI taxonomy): domain Eukaryota; kingdom Viridiplantae; phylum Streptophyta; class Magnoliopsida; order Santalales; family Viscaceae; genus Viscum; species Viscum album. Next base: position 1,180,822,495 of record OY728139.1, read on the forward strand.
TTTTTTGTTATGTATGTTTTTTAAATTTATTCTCTTCAAAAGATTACATTGTACACAAACATGAGCTTATGTGAACTATGATATACTATTAATATAATTAACTAAAATGAAATTATCTCTTAGTCGGTAAATTGTTGGAGATTAATAAGATTAACTAACTTATGAAAATATATTATTGTATTAAATGGTTACCAATTAATTATAAGTAAACATAATAAAGAATTTAATTTAAAGAAAATGTTTTAATGACAACTATTTAAATGAGTACTAGTGTGTTTTATACCAAAAATATTAAAAAACACACCTTTTAGATAATATTAATACATAAATATATATATAATATTAAATATAATGTTTAAAAATTATCATATGTGTTTTATTGAAAATATATAAGAAAAAATTTAATTTTACATATAAAAGATGTATTTTTATAAAAAGCTAGTTTCACCGCCTTTTGATTGTGCACTTATTTCAACTCTAGTTTTTGACACTCTTATAAATTCTACTTGAGAAAATAAGCTTCTTCTTTAAAAGATAAAAATAAAAATTTATTTTATTTTAATTTTTTGTATTTTTCTCATATGTTATATGTTTTGATGAATTGTGATAAAGTATTTCATTTTAATTGAAACGATAATTTTCATCTAAAAAATTTATAGGTTTAAATTATTTTTTTAATTTTATTTAAAGTATAATCATATCTATTTTTATAATTTAATATTTATTTTTTCATTGGAATCAGTTTCACATTGAATTTGAATATAAAATATTTTCAATGTTTTGAACATTTTCACTTTAAAAACCTATATTCTTATTATGTCAATGGGATTATTTTTAAATTAATTCCATATAATTATTTATTTTTAATTTTGAAAAAAGGATTCCATATTTGGAATCATATGTTATTTATTTATTAAACATTTATATTTTAATTTTGGGTAATATTAATAGTAAATTATTTCTTAATTCCCATGGTTATGTGTAAATTGAGTAATTAGGGAAAAAATAACATTATAAGTATTTTTAAATTACAATAACACTTGTCTTAATTTTATTGTATTATTTATTGTTTACCAAAAAAATAATTGGGCTAATTTTATAGCCTTTTGGATCCACTTGGATGTCTTTATGCCTTTTATAGTATTTTATTATAAGGGAATCCCAATATGTAACACTCATGTTTTTAAAATGTATTAAATTTTTTATATGGTGTTATCCTGAAGGAATATTCAACAATAAATGTTTACATGAAATCTAAACTTTTTATCTTTATTATGATGACTTATTTTTAATTTTTAGGGATGAAATAATTAAATTAAAGTCTTTCACAGTGATGATGTAGTAATTTATTAATTTATGAACATATCAAATAAATTTCATTAAATATATTAAAAAAAAATTGATATAATTAATGTCATCCAAAAAATTTATAGATGATCTAGAAATATTAGGTATTGGGTAAATTTTTTGTTTCTAATTTATCTTTTGTATTGATATTATTTTAATGTCAAACTAATGAACAATATCAAAATTTACATTAAGGATATTTTAAAATAAATGTTATTTTATTTAATGATATAAAAATCATAAAAAAATAACATTTGGCTATATGATTATAATAATCTTTAAAATTTCCTCAGTTATTCATTTATGGTTCCGTTATCATCTTATTGAAACTGCATTGACCCTTAATAATTAAAAACACATGTTTTCATGGTAAGAGTTAACAATATTAAATAATGGTTAAATATAAAATAAATGGGTGAGAATGTGACATAAAATGGTATAAAAAATATTGGATGAAGATTATTTGACCCTTATCACCATAAGATATAATTTTATTTGTTTAATGGTCATTGTTTCATAAAGATTACTTATATATTATTTAAATCATTGATAGTTACAAAATTTCACTCTCTTTGTATTTAATTTCATTTATGTGTCCACACATAAATATCATTTATGTTTCAATCTCCTTGGGGGAGTGGGTTAAAAGGAGTGGCATCATGACCTGTGGTTTTGGGTTCGAGTCCTCACAAGGCAACATGCACTATATGCTAACAAACCTCTCGTGGACCCCTCTACCCCATCTAGAATAGTCTTAATCCCAAGGCTTGGCCACCTTGGGCCTTCCTAGGGTCGTATAGCGTAAAGGTGTGGAGGCCACCCCAATACCTCGTTACCCAACAACACATTTTCCGCTTTGGTGGTGGCGTAGTGGTAGGTGGTCGAGGTCCATAGAAATGTTGTTCGGTGGGGTATGGAGTTTGATTCTTGGGAGCCCTCTCTTGGGGGAATTTCTACCTCACATGTACCACTCTTCTTGTTAGGTCACCTAGTGTCTCCCCGTGTGGGAAGAATGGGCGCACTTCTCATGGCTGACGGCTTGTTGTGTCGAACCATCACCGATCAAGGTGTTACCCCATGGGACGCTCTATCATCTTCACTGGAAATGGCTCCTTCTCAGCTGGGGCAACATGACATCTTCGTAGAGAGGGGGGTTCCTTGGAGTGGAGGTTTGAAAAGGCCACTTATAAGGGATTCCCTTTAAAAAAAGAATATCATTAATGTGTCCATATAGAAATAAAAACAAGATATGAAAAAACCAGGATGTCTATATTGATATTAGTAATATTATTTTCTTTAATTAAATTTAATTTTTATTTTTAGAAATTATATAGTTACCTTAAATGATTCTTTAATTACAAAACAATACTTATTTAATTGACAAAAAAATATAATTTATTTTAAAATTATTATATTTCATATATTTGGGAAGAAATAATGTGTATAATTAATTTTATAGATCTATTGTTTATAAAATAAATGTTTTAAATCATTATATTTGAATTCCCGCTTTTTATTGATGTATTGGATGTCTAATTAAATGAATAGTATCAAATTTGACAAAAATGATATTTAATTGAAATAATATTTAATATATTTATTTAAAAATCATAAAAATTATAAATAATCAAAAAGATGATATGATATGGTTGACAATGCATTCCCCTATTAATTTATATCCCATTTCAAAGTCATTGGATCCAAAATATCCTAATTATGTTTTATTATTTTGAGGATTTCTGAAAGTTCTCCACACCTCAATTATAAAAGGGAAGCACCTCCCTCACTTCCTCACAAAACATTGAGCCTTCTTTCCCGACTAACCCCTACTCATTTCTTTTAAAAAATCACCTCCCTTCATCCTATAATTCTTAAATTGGATATAAAACCAACCAATTAATTCCTTTTACGCAAATCAAAAAGAGATACCCAATGAAGAGGAGGTAAATATACATTTGACTAAAGGAAGTGTAAGGTAAGGGACTTTGTCTTAGTATCCTTTCATTGAGACATAATTTGATATTATACACTAGCCTACTTTTATGATGTGTATGTAAAGCCCCATTTATTTATCATTTCATTAAATAATTTATCATCAGGATATTTAATGTATTGTTAAATTATATTATTTTATGGGTCTCATGATTAAAATTTTAAAATTTGTATAGGAAACCTTGAATATTTAATTATTTAATTTTAAAATATTTTTCTCTGTGTCAATATTCATGATATTTTTTTATATAAAATTATTATGAATGAAATTTTATTTCAATTTTCAATTTCATTCCAACATTTTAAAAAATGAATTTTTTTTATGTGTTTTATAAGTAATGTTTTGAAAATAATTTCTTAAAAGAAAAGGGTATTTTCATAGAAAATTTTTTTTCATATGGGTTAATAATAGTTTTTAAAAAATTCTTTTTTAGTGATATCATTTAAAGTATTTTCATAAAGGTCAAAATCATTTGTTTAATCTTGTAATTCATTTAGGTTTATATCATATGATATCATCATTCTTATTTTAGTAAATTTTTTATGGTCAGTTTTACTAGATAATTGTTGATATACTATATTACTAGTAATTTATTTTGTTATGTAATATTGATTCAATTGTATTATATATTGATGTGAGGAATGGATTGAAAATGAATGAATGAGTGGTGACCATATATACAAAACACCTCTGATGCATTGGTAACCTCTTGAGAGTAAATCAGTTGGTAACAAACCCTTATCATTTATTTCCTAACAGTTTTAAATTTTTAGTAGGATTGATCTTGACACAAATTTGGCTTGTTTCTACCAACATACTTAAACTATCTTGAAGGAAGATATTCATAGTAACTATCTTAAGGATAGAACAGGATACCACATACTTATAACATAATGCATTTTATATTTATTATTATTCCATGTGATTATTTAACTAGTTAGAATATACATGTTCATGTTTTAAGCTCATGTTATTACTTATATGGAATTATTTGATCAAGTTTTATTCATGGCATGTTTATTATTCATTATTAATTTATGTTATATTCTGTTGTAATTTACCCTTACTGATCATTTGATCTCACCCCATTCTAATGTTTCATTTTCCTTAGGATTATAAGAAGTCTATTATGACTAATATGAAGAGTTACAATATGAAAATAATGGTATTCTCAAATAATATATTTTTTCTATTTTATGTTTAAAATGTAATTTGAATTTCACATATGTATCTAGTTTTCCAAGACTACTAAACTATTAAGTCCTTTGGTATGTCATCATTTGTGTCTTATTAAAATGTAATAAATTAAATATCAGCTCTATTCTACTATTGTAAGGGACATTACAGTTTCCCCTTTTGATTATTTTTATTAAACCCTAAATATTATAAAACATTTGTATCACAATAGTTGTCAAAAAAGTTTAATGGGGTTGAAACAAAGTGATAAGGGTATTAGACATAATATAAACATGTATAAATTTCATTAGATAATAAAATTTTGACTCATAATCATCCTATATTATAAAATTATCAATTTGGTTCCAATTTCCATAATTAATAATTTATAATAATTTGATGTTTTAATAAATTCTAAAAGTTCCCCTTCGTTCACTTATCTAAGAGGACCTGAAATTCTCATTGTTTCAAACATAAAAATAATTTTAGTTCCACAAATACCTTCTCAAATACATTATTATAACTCCTATAATGATTATATATTTCTTAATTACTGAATAATAGAAAGATTATATGGTATAATGTGTAAAGAAATGGATTTTGTCCAAAGAAGAGGTATAGCTTTTAACTGAATATTTTTTTACATCATTCCACTTATATAAAATATTTTTTGACCATAATGAAATAATAAAACCATTATATCCAATATATTGAGATGTTATTATCTTAATGGAATGACCTATATCCATCTCTTTTTCCATTAAATGGAAAATAAAATTCCCATTCATTTGTATGATGAAGTACCACCTTACAAACCAATGTAAATTTTTTTCCATCACTGTATCTCATAGATTGTATAATGATGGAATTAATGTATATATATATGATATGGATGAAATATTTATCATTTTTTAAATTAATATAAAATATATTTTTATACCTTTCAATTTATTAAAATTTGATAACATCGATCATGTGTATGTGTGGACTACCACCTCCAATAAGTGATGTGATTAATTTTCCATGATCGAATAACATAGACAATATATATAAGTATATATAAAATATAATATGATATTTATCATAAAATTATCATTTTGATTATATTAATATAATACTTACATACTCTCCATAATGATCGTTTAAAATTTGAAATGTTACTGATGTGGGTGTACGACCTACCGTCTCCAGGCTTATAACGTAGTTCTTTTTTATAATAAACTATCATGGTTCATTTTAAATGTACAATTAATGTAAAAAAATATCATTATGTCATTATTTTTATTATAAATATTGTGGAATAATGACCTCATTAATAGTAGTCAAGCTATCGAAATCATTTTGGATAAGTGAGCCGAATAGTGTCAAAACATCAGTTCAGAAGTTAATTGATTATGAAATTGATTAGAATATGGGAATAAAAATAATAGAAAAATATAAAAGGGTTCTTGAAAATTTATATATTAAACATAAATTTTTATATAGAAATATAAATAATTTATAGGACTATTCAAAATCAAGGTATGTGACATGTTATTTAAAAACCTCCTTTTAAAACATATTAATGATTTATTTTTTCACTATTGTTCTACTAATTCCATATTTATAAATTTATTTTATTGATTCTTTTATATGTGAACCAATAAATTATAAAAAAAATATTTCACCTTTTATAAAGTTTTTCTAAATGAGTCTTTTTGTAGAAAATTTGGACTTTCATTTAAAATGACAAAAAAATGTTTTCTTTTAACTTATAAGGTGTCAAAGAAATTTCCCACCCCCACCCAAATTATTTGAAGTTTTCATTAAATTAATAATTTTCATGAATTATTCAAAGGTCAACACATATTTCATTTATTCTGGGTATTTTTCTATTTAAATGAGGTTTTAAAAGTAAAATATATTTTAATATCCAAAAAATGTTTTACATATTTGTTTAAATGGACGTTTATGGGTTTATAATAAATGATGCAAGATTAAAAATATTTTATGAAATATATAATACATTATAATTATATATGATCATGGTTTATACTGATAAAACTTATTTCATGGGTGATCCTAATATAGCTCATGATGATGGGTCTTTATGATGTATCTTATGTGATGGGTGTGCCAAGATAGTGCTTCAATGTGTTAGTTAGTGTTTATAATATTTATAGGATAATAGGAGGGATTTACTGATGAAATTTCTCATATATATTAAATTGGGATCATGTTATTTCTATTATGGATTTTGAATATGATACTCTATGTTTCTAAAATGGATTTATTTTCTTGTAATGGATTTTAATGGTTTTATTTGACGAAAAGCGTTTTTTTGGAATTTTTTTATTTCATTTTCTCAAAATGTACTATGATAAAGGAAAGAAATTACATGTTTTTAGGTTTTCACTAGACTAATGAATATATTATTTTTTATATCCCTAACTAAACGTTTAATTATCATCCCATTTTTTAAATTTTTTTTATAGGGTTTAAGAATGGGTAACAACAAAGAATAATTTAAGATGAAATTCTTGAAGATCACTCAAGAAAAGAAAATATGTTTATTTTTAAAATTATTATGTTGTGGGAAAAATAGTTATTGATTAGACACTTAAACCTTTAAAAATATAGCTTTTTATGTATGATTTGTCACCTAATTCTCTTAAAATTTAAACCATAATGATATTCAAGAATTTATAAAATTATATTGTAGTGTAAAGACACTAGAATATGTAGTTTTTAAGTAATGGTCCTTATAGTTGGTATCAAAGAAAAGGTTTAAATAAAATTAAAATATTGGGTCATGTTAATATAATACACTTTAAATATTCAACTTTATGGTTAAGATGAATTGATATAACATTTAAATATTACCATTTTACATTGAGTAATATATTTCTATTCAAAATGGTTTTATATATAGGAAACAAAGAATCTAATGTAGGAAGGTTTCATGAGTAACATATTCTTCCAAATCAAAATTTCAAAATGGTTTGAATTGGAACTGAGAAATTTGTTGCAGAGATGGATTAGTTGATGTAGGATATAAATGGTGGTTTCATTATAGATAAACCAAATTTACCACATAGGAACATATCTAGGGTGCTGCATTTCATAGAAAATCCCCTCTATCTTTTGGTGGATCTTCTAATATAGTGGTATTATATAGATACATTAATTATCTTGAAAATAGTTTTTATGTAATGGGATGTTTATACCGTTAAAAGGTAACTCATGTTGTTTATCATTTTGAAGATTAAGCTGATTGATAATCATATTTGGTTAAGAATACCATAGAGAGAGAGATGTTTTTTGTTTCATGGAATTAGATAAATTTATGTATATTTATCTAGATACATGTTTTATTATGTTTTTTTTAATTAGATGGATAAAATATTCTTTGAACTAAGGAAAAAGGAAAAGATTCGGTTCTCATGTATGAATCAAATTGTACAAGTTTTCTAAGGTATGTTCAAGATTTAATTATAAATCTTGATATTAAAATTAATAGGTTTTTCTGAATATTGAAACCAATTTTATTAAGATCTTTGGCATCACAATTATTTAAATTTTATGAGAATGATTTTCATTATGATTAAAAAGTGGATATGGAGTTTACTGAAACTCATATTCCTCAAGATGTCAAGATTAAGAAGCAGTAAATGTAGAAAGAAATGGAGAAAAAATTAAATAATAAATATTGAATTAATTCTCCAACATGTTATTAATGTGTTAAAGTTTGTTTCAAGGAATGATTCATTGGATCTGGAAAGTGTTACTAATGTGTCATGTATTGTCATAAGGCTCATGAAAGTAAATAAAATAGTTCCAAACAATATAAAAAAGTACTAACAGATTGATCAGAAATAGTGATGCTTTTTAATATAAATGAGTTGGGGAATTATGATCATGTGTGTGAGAAGTCAGTCAATCCAGGTATAAATAAACATTGGCAAAAGAAAAAATGTCTCAAAAAATCATTTTCTACTACTAAATTTTATATTGGGACATCCAATGAAGAGGGGATTGGTATGTTTCAGTTTATTAAAATTGTTTTAATACCCTTTTTTACACAATATCATTGAATTCCTTCATTTTTTGAGAAATATTCAAGTAAAATGGGAATATCACTTCATGATAATAATATAGAACTTCTAGTGAAAACTCAAAGTGGAAATATTAAAGAAACCAAGAATTATATAAATCTCACTATTGATATTATTGGGATGTTATTTCATGAAAATGTTATTAATTTTTTCATAGTATATTTTCATATTATTTTGGGTATGGATTGGATTTTATTTTATCATGATAAGAGAGTTTTAATAGCATATAATTTTTTATTCTATGATTTAATACTTTTTATAATTTACAAGAAGCTAAGAAGATTCTAATGGATGGAAATGAAATTTATCTTTCTCATGTTATGTAAAATAAAGTAACTATTTAGATTAAAGTTTTTCAAGTAGTAAATGAATATATTCTTGTATTTCATGATGATTTTCATCATGTTATTTTGATTCTAGATGTTGAGTTTATTGTTGACTTAGTTATTTATTCTAATCCTATTTCAAATCCAGTTTATGAATGGATCAAGTAGAACTTTTGGAATTGAAAATTTAGTTACAATAGTTTCTAGATAAACTCTTAATTTATCCTAGAACTTCATCATGGGGTGCTTTTATTTCGTTTCTTAAAAAATAAATATGGTTCCATGAGTATTTTTTTGAATATAGATCTTGGAATAACATCACTATTAAGAAAAAGTGTTTCCCCTCACATTGATGAATTGTTGGATCAACTCAAGGGAGAAAAGTTTTTTTCAATGGTAGATGTAAATACTATGTTTCATCAGCTAAAGATAAATAACAAAAACATTCTAAAGATAATGTTTCTAATGAGTTTCAAGAATTATGAGTTTTTAGTTATTTCCTTTGGTTTGAAAAATTCCCTAGATATATTTATAGATATTATTAATATATTTTTACATGAATATTTTGAAAACATTTTAGTTGTGTTAGTTGGTAATATTTTCATTCATTCTAAATGTTATGAGGATAATGAAATAATATATTGATTTTTATGAGAATCATAAGAGAAAATAAAATATATAGAAAATATAGAAAATATGATTTTTCCTTACAATATATTTCATTCCTTGGACACATTGTAAATAAATATGGCATAAATGGTCATCACACCCAAACTATGTTAATTAATCAATGCCCAAGACATACATATGTTACTGAGATTTATAGTTTTCTCAGAATATCAGGGTATTACTAATGGTTTATTGAAAACTTTTCATGATTTTATTTCCCATAAACCAACTTAAAATGAAAAGATGGTTGGTTTAACTTAATAATGGAATGTGATGTGTGTTTTTAATTATTGAAAATAAAATTATTTAATGATCTAGTTTTGTAAATACCATCCATATATATTGATTTGTTATCTACAATGATGCTTTATTAATTTTAAATGATTGTGTCCTAATGCAGAATGATTGTGTAATTGGTTATGCTTCATGTAAATTGAACTTTTAATGGTCCAGACTATCCTACCAATTATTCGATAGAAAAACTTGTGGTTGATGTGTTTAGAAAAATTTCATAATTTTGTTTGTGGAAGAATGGAAGAATAATGAGGTATTTTAATGGAAAAAGGGTGTTATCAATAAAACTAATATGTTAAATATTAAATAATGATTTTTTGATACTCATGCTATATATTTGATAGGAATAAGATAACAACAAAACCAATATTACACATAAAAACAAACATTTTTATAAAAAAATATCATCTTTTAATGGATAATATACTTTAAATCCAATTTTTGACACTTTTATATACTTTATTGTAATATATAAACTTCTTATTTTAAATAATAATATAATAAATTACTTTGGTTCAATTTATGGTATTTTTTGGATAAGTTTCATGTTTTTATTAATAGTGAAAAATACTAAATTGGAATTGAAAAACAAATCCTCAAAATAATATATAGTGTTGAATTATAATTTTAAAGTTTTTTAGAGTGTAAATATATTATTTTTTATAATTCAACCTAATTTTTGTCATTAGAATCAATGTTAAATTGAATTTTGATATGAAAATGTTTCAATACTTTTCATTTTTTAATCATTAAACAGGTTTTCTCACCCTATCAAAATGATTAATTATAAATTAATTTCTGAAATTTATATGTTTTGAATTTTAAAAAATTAATTCTATATTTTGAATTAGTGGGACTAAATTATTTAAATATTTTCCTTTTATTTTTTTAATATGAATAGTAAATTTTGTAATATTTTTTCATATGAATAGTAAATTTTGTAATATTTTTATTGCCACGGTTAAGGGAAAAAATTGGGTAATTAAGGGTAAAAAAATATTATAACTATTATAAAATTACCCTAACACATGTCTTAGTTTCATTTGATGAGTGTTGGTCCACTAAAATCATAGTTGGGTAGAGATTATAACCTTTGTAATCCACATGGATTTGAGTATGACATTTATTATGTTATATTCAAAGAAAATTCCCTTTTAGCACACTTTTGTTTTTAACAAGAGAATTTTTTTTAATATGGGGTAATATAATAGATATGTTCAACTATAAATAGTATTTAGAAAGATAAAATTCCTACCAACATCATGGTAATTTATTTATAAATTTTAGGAAATAAATAATTAAATTAAATTATGAAACAATGATGATGTAGTAATTGTTTAATTAATGGATGAATCGAATAAATTAAATTAAAAATATTAAAATAAATAAAATGTTAGATATTTAATGTCATCTGGGAATTTTATTGATGACTTTGACATGTTAGTAATGTTTTAGAAGTCCTAGTTGAAATTTATCTTGTTGTTTTGGTTTCTGTATAAGATAAAATAATAAATAGATTAAAAATTGGCATTATTGATGATTTAAAATAAATAATATTTTATTGATTGATATAAAATATATAAAAATATAAATTTCATCCAACTAATTGGCAAAATCCTCAAAATTTCATTAATGACTCATTTAGTGGTTGTTTGTGTAGGATCCCAATTATTTATAGAATAATACTTTTTCATATCTATTAAAATTTATGAATAAGATATTATTTTTACATTAAAGGGGACGCTTTTTCTAATAGCATACTTGACATGCAATAAGGGGTTTCTCTGAAATCCAACATTACACACAACATTGAGTAATACTTAAAAAAAATTTATTATTTTTATTATTATTATTTTAAATGGTAGTTAACGCCTAGATGTTGTATTGGAGAGAATGAAAAGAACTAAAAAAATATAACTATACATGTTTGTTAATTTTTTTACATTTATCCAATAAATTTTAGAGGCTTAAAATGAGAATGAATCCAATTTTAAGCATAAAATTCTCTAGTATTTTTGAAAGGTCATTTTATCGCCTTTTGATTGTGAACCTTTTTAAAATATAGTTTTTTAAAATTTTATATGTTCTATTTGGAAAAATAAACTTATTCTTTAGAATCAGGACATTAAAATTTACTTTGGTTTAAATTTTGGTATTTTTTGATGAAATTCACATTTTAATGAATAGTGAAAAATACTGAATTTTAATTCAGAGCTATCTTTTAATATAATTTATTTATATAGTTATATTGTCCTTTTAATTAGATATAAATTGTAATTGGATTATTTTTTTATCATTTAATCTAATGATGGTCATTGTATGTAATATCACATTTTAATTGGACATAAACCCATGTCAATCTTTTGATAGATTTTACTTCTTAAAAACTCGATTTTTGGTTTTGACAATGGTAATTAATTTCAAATTGATTTATTCTAATTATGTGTGTTGAATTTGAAAAAATGGATTCCATATTTGGAATTATAATGTTCAAATCTTTAAATATTAACCTTTTATTTTTTAACATTATGAATAGTAACTTCAGTATTTTTTTATTTACCATGGTTAAGGGGTAAATCTGGTAAATAAAGGTAAAAATAATTTTATAATAATATTAAACTACACTAACACATGTTTTAATACTATTTGATGAGATATTTCCTATCATGGGCATCCTTGGGTCTATTTTGGGACCCTGTGGAGCTACTTGGGTGTGATAATGACAAATTATAAGAATTAATTTAAAGCAAAGAGAAATAAAACATAAACTTGCATCTTTTAATAAAATAATTTTAATATTAGGATATATAACTTATATATATAACTATTAATATTCATTATAAATCTAAAAATATTTACTACATCGTGTTATTTTATTTATAAATTTTATACATTAATTAAATTAAATTATGTATGACACATTGATGATGAAGTGATTTCCTTATTAATGAAAGATTCACATAAATGATATTGTAAATATTGAAATAAATGTACCTTTATTATTTTGATGCCATAAACGAATTTTATGGATGATATTTACATATTATATTTTATTTAATGCATTTGGTTCAAATTAATCAAGATTTATGACTTTAACAAAAAACAATTATTAAATAGTGCCGAAATTGAAATAACTGAGTTTTTAAAAAAATACTATTTTATTAAATGATATAATAGTCCGAAAAATATAATATTTTTCTAGATGACTTATATAATGTTACAAATTTCATTAATGATCCACTTTTGGTAATATTTTCATATTTTAGTAACTATATATTGTGAAAATACAAGAAGATTTGTAAGAGTTAATGTTTTTAAATAAGGGTGAAAGCTAAAAGATAAGGTTAATTTTATGACCTAAACTTATCTAAAACCTATTTGTTGAGAGGATTTATAACCATTATAATATTAACCTCTAAATATGTCACTTTTTAACTATTATAATTCAAAACTTGTTTTATAATAAAATAATATTTTAAGACTTTCCTAAAGTGCCCATCCTTCATCTTATAAAAGGCCAACACCTCTACCCATTTACTCACACCTCTCAAGATATTGTTATCATTAAAATTCTTCTCAAATAAGATCCCAGAATCCCTTCTATGCTCTTATAATCATTAACTTGGAAATAAGGAAATTCAATAAAGCCTTTTGGCTCAAATCAAAATAAGTTATGAAGGAATTATAATTATATATTATATATATTATATTTAAATTTTCCCTGTTATTCTGTAATTTTTATTTACAACTTACCTTTATGCTTTTCATAATGTGTAAATACGATAATTTCATTTGAGGAAGTGTGGACTACCGCCCCCTCAAAGTGATATGACTCATTCATAGAATACATGGAATGTATAAAGGATGGAATTAATGAATTTATGTAACATATATAAAATATATATTATAATTTAATTATAACATACATATGTATCATTTATTTTTCTTTCCTTTAATAAAACAAATAAATGAAAGTAGTGTGCATGCGTACGTATAACCTACCGTCTCTATAAACGGTGCATTTCAATTCTTGTCTTAAAATGTTATGGAATATTATAAATACATATATACTGGATATATAATATATTTAAATCATGAATTTCATTATATAGATAATGTACATATGACAACATGGATAGTTTCCATCAAAACAAGTTCATTTCTTACTGAAGTACCGAATATCAAAAAAACGACGGATATGAACATAAATAATTATGTATTGTTTATAACATGATGATAAGTAATATAAAATTAAAAATAAAATTGAAAATGGTTATGAAAGAATTATAAATTAACCTATTTTTATTATTTAGGAATATGAATAATGAACTAGAAAAATTCAACTCAAGGTAAGGTAATTCATCTCAATATCCTTTCATTGGGGCATATTTTGGTTTATACACAACATTATTTTATATGGTGTATAATTATATCCATTTTATTTTAATTTAATTAAACTATTTTTAATAGGAATCTTTTTTCTATGAAGTGTTTTACTAAATGACAAAAGGAATGTTTCTTTTTAACGTATGCGATGACAATGACCTTTTTTCCATCGTGGGAATTATTTCATATTTGGATTCCTTAACAAGCGGTAATGTTTTTAAAAGAAAAATAAATACCATATACCCTTTTTAGGTATTTTGTTATTGAAAATGGATTTGAAAAAACATTGATTATTTCAATATTTTAAAATTATATATTATGAATGCAGTAATAAATATTATCTTTCATTTATGCTCGTTTTATGTGTTATGATTATGTTATGGTTCATGGTAATTGTTTACATATACAGGCGGTTCACTGAAAAAATGAGGGCCGGTGAGCCTGATATATCTCTCTAATTTATTGGGTAACATGATGGAGGTAAATGATAAAGTTTCTCTTTATAGATTTAAGGAATATAATGTGATGTGTATTCCAAACGTAACCATAAAGGTTACCCCCTATGTAATTATGAAAGATAAAATTTAATTATGTTATAGATTCTACAAGTTTCCATTATGATTTATGATTTATATGAGTTAATCATAAATCTTATGATTTCATGAGGTATGTTAAAGAGCTTATGTTTTATTAGTAAAAATTATGATTTCATGTAATTGTATGTATTCATAGAATAATGTTTTCTTTAGTTATTTTATAATCCTTACTGATATTTTTATTCTCATCTCTAGCTTTTTGAAATGATTTTCAAAGGGTATAAGTAAGGGTAAAATAAAGTAAGAATTCATGAATATTTTTATCAGGAAAATAATTCTTGTTTATTTAAGGAGTATTATTATGACAAAAAATTATAGTAGAAGTGTCTGATTTGTAATATTTGAGATGTAATGTAATAGTTATGGCCTAATTGTATAAAACTATAAACCTGAAAAGATCCTTAATATGAATTCTTGACTTAACTTAAGATTATGTAATGTTTAAAGTTGGGGTATTGCAGTTGGTATCATAGTTTGGTTTAGATAACTTTAGTAGTTAGAATATTGTTAAATGAATATCCCTAAATTATTTTGTAATTTATGATAATATTTAAATGATATAGCATTTGAATATTACCATGTTGCTTCATCTAAGATATTCCTATGCTCAGAATGGTTTTCCATAGAAGAAACAAGGAAGCTATGACAGAATGACATCAAGTGGAAAACAACCTTGAAAATCAGCAACCTGAGATGGTCAGAATCGGAACTGAACAATTTTCTGAAGTGATGACGCAGTTGACTTAGACTATAAATGGTGGTGGTATCCATGCAACAGATCAGCTAGATCAACAACAAAGGAATATATCGGTAGTGGAGCATTTCATGAGGCAACATCCCCCATCATTCATAAGATCATCTAACCCTATTCCAACTGAAGGGTGGATTAAATCACTGGAGAGTATTTTTGATGACATGGGGTGTTCAGAATATCAAAAAATTATTCTTTCTATTTATCATTTTGAAGGTGAATTCGATCAGTGGTGGTCAATGGATAAAAATATCAGGGATATTGAGGATATTTATGCTCTTGATTAGGATGTATTCAAAGGTATGTTCCTTGAGAAATATTTTCCTATAGTGGTTCAACTTAGGATGGAAAAAAATACATGGAATTGAGGTCATAGGATGACTCAGTGGCTACATATGAAACAAAATTCACTCAAATTGAAAGGTATGCTCCAAATTTCATATGTGATCTTGATAGTAAAATAAATCATTTTTAGTAAGGATTATATCCAAAGTATCAAATGGAATTAGCTTCTCATGAGTTTAAAAGTTATGAAAAACTAGTTCTTTGTGAGGAGAAGGTGGAAGTGGAGTTTTCTGATGATCAAGTGTTCTTTGACAAACAAAAAAATAAGAGGTCGAGGTGGAAGACAAAAGGGAATAACTCTTCAGGAAATTCTGATGGTAAGAAACTTAAGTTTACAGTTTGTGAAAATTGTGGTAAAAATAAAATTCGGTAATGTATTATGAATTCTATTAAGTGATTCTAATGTGGTAAAATGGGACATAAGTCTCATAATTGCACTGAAAAAGATCATTGTAGTGGTAAGATAAAATATGATTTATAGTCAGTAAAAGGTTTTAAGTGTAATGAAATGGGTCATTATGCAAATGAGTGTCTGACGAAGAACTCAAATGATGGAAAGTATCTAGACTACAAGAGGAAAGGTGTAGTGAAATCCTTTGAAACTAATTTATTAGATATTGGTCCATCAAATGAAGTAGTATCAGGTACATTTTTTGTTTATTCAGATTATGCCAATGTGTTGTTTGGTTATGGGTCTACACATTCTTTCATTTTTGGGAAATTTTCTAGTAAATTTGGAATTATATATCAATATATGTATCCTAAAATTGTTCTAAAAACACCTTAGGGAAATGTTAAGACAAAAAATTTATAAGAACCTTCATGCAGAAAGAATATAACTACAAACCTTATTGTTTTTCCTTTAGTAGAGTTTGATGTTATTTTGGGTATAGAGTGGCTTTCTATTTATCATTCTAATATTGACTAGAGATATAAATAAGTTTATTTTCAGAAATAATTTCAATTTGTGTACAATAATGAACCCTTAATTTTGATAACATGTCATACAGCTGATCAACTAGTAAAAGATGGAAATTAATGTTACCTTGCACATATTGTTGAAAAAAAATAAATTGTTCAGGTTAATGATGTGCCTATGGTCAATGATTATCTTGATGTTTTTCCGGATTATTTTCTTAGTATAATAACTGATTGGGAAGTTGAATTTATTTTTTACTTGGTTCTTGATGCTACGACAATTTCAAAACCCCCTTATCGAATAGATCATATTAAACTTTTAGAGTTAAAAAACAGTTGCAATAATTACTCAATAAAGGTTTCATTTGACCTAGAAATTCACCATGGGGTGCCCCTATCTTTATTTTTAAAAATAATTATGGTTTAATGAAACTTTTCATTAGTTATAGATCCTTGAATAACATCATTGTCATGAATAAGTATCCTTTTCCTCATATTAATGATTTTTTTGATCAGCTCCATGGAGCTCAGTATTTTTCAAAGATTGACTTGAGTTTGGGGTACCACCAGTTGAAAGTAAAGAAAGCATACATTGTGAAGACTGCATTTTATACTATATATGGACATTATGAGTTTGTATTTATGAATTTTTGGTTAACCAATGAACCTATTTTATTCATGTATCTTATTAAAATAATTTTCTATGAATTCTTGAATAAGTCTATGGTTGTGTTTGTTGATGATATTTGGGTGTATTCTAAAAGTAAAGAGAAGCATAAAATTCATTTAAGGGTTTTATTACAAACCTTAAAATAAAAGTAACTATATGGTAAATTCATAAACTATATGTTTTGGTTACAAAATAATCATTCCTTGGTTACATTGTTTCTAAAGATGGAGTAACTGTTGATCCTTATAAAACAAAAGTTGATGAATAATAGACAAGACCCACAAATATAATTGAGATTTATAGTCTTCTTGGTCTAATAGGTTATAACTAGAGGTTAATTGAAAATTTTCATGGTTATCTATCCCACTGACTAAGTTAACTCAAAAAGGTGTTAAGTTCATCTGGAAAAAATAATGTGATGAATGTTTTCAGGAATTTAAAAAATATATTAATGAATGATCCAGTTTTGGAACTGCCTTCCAAAAATGGTGAATGTTCTATCTATAGTGATGCTTAATTGAAAAGAATTTGTTGTTTCCTAAATAAGAATGATTAGTTAACTATTTATGCCTCATGTCAATTGAAAAACCATGAGTTAAATTACCCTAAAAATTATTTGTAATTAGCTACTGTTTATTTTGTTTTAAACATTTTGAGGCATCATCTATATGGCATGAAGTGAGAAGTATATACTGATCAAAAAACTATGAAGTATATATTCACTCAGAAATAATTAAATATGAGATAGAGGAGATGACCTAAATTAATCAAGGATTATGATTTCATGATTCATTACTATCTAGGAAAGGAAAATAAAGTGGATGATGCTTTGAATTGAAAGAGTAATTCTACATTAACAATGCTATGTTTGGAATAATATCCTTTGGATTTTTTATTTGATGAATTTTTGTTTGGAAGTTGTTGGTGTAGGGGAATTACTCTATTTCTTTTTTCAGGTTTTAGTACAATCAACTCAAGTAGAAAAAATTAATAAAGAACTGAAAGAAGACAGTAAGTTTCAGAAAAAGGATTAATTGGTTCAAAAGGGTAAGTTAACTAAATTCAACATTGATAAATACTATATTTTGAGGTTTGTAAAGAGAATATATGTTTCTTTTGATTCATAGCTGAAGAAAGAGTTGTTATGTGAAGCTCATAGTTCTCGGTTTTCAGTTCATCCTAGGAGTACTATGATATACTGAGATTGTATACAGTATTACCGGTGGGATGGAATGAAAAGGGATATTGTTGACTTTACTATAAATTGTTTGAATTGTAAAAAGGTTAAATTAGAATGGAAGTTACCAAAATGGATGCTTCAGAATTTTTTATTTCCAGAGTAGAAGTTGGAAAATATGTCCATGGATTTTATAATGGGATTACCAAATACTTCTCTAGTTAACAATGAAATATGGGTTATTATAGATCAATTGACTAAATCTGCTCATTCTCTTTATATTCTAGATACTCTGTCTCTAAATCAACTTCCTTGATTTTATATTAAAGTGATATTCAGGTTACATGGATTTATCCTTTCCATTGTATTTGATCGTGATCTCAGGTTCACTTCTAACTTTTGGAAGGTCCTTTAAAATTCATTGCGTACTGAATGAATATTTAGTACATCCTTTCATCCTCAATCATATGTGTAGTCAGAATAAACAATTTAGAACTTAGAGGATGTGTTACGTTCTTGTTAAATGGATTACTAGAAAATTTGTGATCAACATATTCCTTTGCTTGATTTTTCTTATAATAATAGTTTTCATTCTCGTATACAGATGGCACCATTTGAGGCATTATATAGAAAGTGGTGTCTAACTCTAGTTTTTTGGGATGAAGTACATGAAAGGAAGTTGATGGGACTATAATTGGTAGAAGATATCAAATAAAAATTTTAGTTGATTCATAATCACATGAGGATAGCACAGAGTAGGTATAAAGGTTATACAGATAACCGAAGGAAGGATATTTCTTTCAAGGTATGTGATCATATCTTTCTCAAAGATTGTCCATGGAAAAGTGTGATGTGTTTTGGTAAAAATGGAAAGATGAGTCTGAGGTGCATTAGACCCTATAAAATCTTGCTGAAATTTGGATTAGTTTCTTACAGAGTGGTTTTATCTCCAATTTTCTCCCATGTACACAATTTTTTTCATGTTTTAATGTTAAGAAAGTATATTCCAGATATATCTCATGTTTTGAGTCCATAGGTAGTTCAGTTAGAAGATAATATTCTTGTGAGGAACAAACTGTCGAAATTTTGGACTGTAAAGAGAATTTTTTTTGGAATAAATTAATTCATCAGGTATAGGTTTTGTGGAAAAACCATATGGTTGAGGAGGAAATATGGGAATTTTAAAATTCTATGAGGGATAAATACCCCCACTTATTTAACAAGTAAATAAAATTACGAGGATTAAATTTCCAAAAAGGGGGAATGATGTAGGATCCCAGGTATTTATAGAATAATAATTTTTCATATCTATTAATATTTATTAATAAGATATTATTTTTACATTAAATGGGACACTTTTTCCGATAGCGTACTCGACACGCAACAACAGGTTTCTCCGAAATCTTATGTTACACACAACCTTGAGTTATACCAAAAGTTAATACAATATTATTATTATTATTTTACAGAACTAACTAAAATAATATTACACATGTTTGTTAAAAGGTTTTACATTTATCCAAAAAAAAATTATAGGCTTAAAATGAGAATGAATCCAATTTTAAGAATAAAATACTCTAATATTTTTAAAAGGTTGTCATACCTCCATTTGATGGAGAACCTTTTTTAAATATAGTTTTTGTCACTTTTATATGTTTTATTTTAAAAAATAAACATCTTATTTAAAATAGAGACATCAAAATTTACTTTTCTCTAAATTTTGTTATTTTTCTGATGAAATTCACATTTTAATGAATAGTGAAAAATATTGCATTTTAATTCAAATCTTTCTTTTCATATAATTTATTTATATAGTTAGATTATCTATTTAATTGGTTTTAAAGTTTAATTAGATTATGTTTTAATAATTTAATCCAATTATATTGATTGTAAGTAATTTCACATTTTAATTGGACATAAACACATGTCAATCTTTTGATTACGTCTTTAAAACCCGCTTTCTGGTTTTTACAATGGGAATTAATTTTCAATTAATTTCTTCAAATTCTGTGTTTTCAATTTATAAAAATGGATTCCATATTTGTAATAATAAGGTTCAAATATTTTAATTATGTACATTTTATTTTCGGCATTATGAAGAGTAACTTCAATAATTGTTTTTATTTACCATGGTTAAGGGGTAAATCTGCTAAATAAGGGTAAAAATAATTTAATAATAATATTAAACTACACTAACACATTTAATAATCCTATTTTATGAGATATATCTGACCATGAGAATATTTGGGTCTTTTTGGGACTCCATGGAGCCACTTGGGTGTGATAATGACAAGTTATAAGAATTAATTTAAAGAGAAATATAACATAAAATTGTATCGTTTACTAAATAAATTTAATATAGTTATATATCTGATCTATATGACTATGAATAGTCATTATAAAGTTAAAAATATTTCCTACATCATAGTATTTTATTTATAATTTTTAGACATTAAATAAATTAATTACTTTATGACACAGTGATGATTAGGTGATTAACTTATTAATGAAAGATTAAAATAAATGATATTGTAAATATTATAATAAATTTAATTTGATTATTTTCATGCCATAAAAAAAATTCATGGATTTTATTTACATATTATATTTTATTTAATGCCTTTTTTCGAATTAATTGTGTTTTTATGAAATTAAAAAAAAAATCAATTACTAAATACTGTCAAATTGACATAAATGAGTTTTTAAAACAAATACTATTTTATTAAATGATATAATAGTCCTAAAAACTAATATTAAACCAACTAACTTATATAATGTTCCAAATTTCATTAATTATCCACTTTTGGTCCAATTTTTATTTTATAGTAACTATAGTAACCATGTATTATGAAAATACAAGAAGATGTGGTAAGAGTTAATGTTTTTAACTAAGGGTTAAAGATAAAAGATGAGGTTAATTTTAAGACCTAAACTTATCTAAAAGATATTTTTTGGGAGTAATTAGACCCATTATAATCTTATCCTATAAATATATCACTTTGGAACTATTATAATTCTAAAATAAAATTATAATAAAATAATATTTCAAGACTTTCCTAAACTGCCCCTCCTCCCTCTTATAAAAGGCCACCACCTCTACCAAATTAATTACACTTATCAAGCCCCTTATCTCATCAAAATTATTCTCAAATAATCTCCCAATATCCCTACTCTCCTCCTATAATCCTTAACTAGGATAGAAGGAAATTTAATAAATCATTTTGGCTCAAATCAAAAGAAGTTACCCGATTTAGAGATAATGTCTTCACTCAAGCTCCTTTCATTTATTTTCATTATTCACATCCTATGATATTATTCTTATTTTATTTCATAAAAACACTAGTATCCTAAATATACTAGGATATTTTTATGATAATTATTTAAACTACACTTACACATACCCTCATCTAATGGATACTAACATACTTTTTCTGTGTATGAAGAACTACTACCTCACGAAACAACGATTGTTCAATTTTCTCCTACCAACTCTCATGGTGGAAATTATGATCACACTATAATTATATATTATATATATATTATTTATATTATCCCTATTCTTATGTAACTTTTATTTACAATACACCTTTATGGTTTCCATAATGTGTAAATATGATAATTTCATTTGAGGAAGTGCAGACTACCGCCCCCTCAAAGTGATATGACTCATTCATGCCATACATGGAACATATAAAGGATTGAGTTAATGAATTTAAATAAAATATAATATATATATATATATTATTCATAAATTATAACATACCTATGTATCATTTAGCTTTCATTCCGTTAATGTGACAGAAAATAAAAGTAGTGTTCATGCGTACGTACGGCCTACCATCTCCATCAATGATGCATTTCAAATTTTATCTTCAAATGTTATAGACCATTATAAATACATATATACTTGATATATATTATATTTAAATCATGAATATCATTATGGTGATAATTTACTTATGACCACATGGATATTTTCCATCAAAAAAAGTTCATTTTTGACTCAAGAACTGAATATCAAAAAAACGACCGATGTGAGCATAAAAAACTATGTAATTTTTATAACATGATGATAATTAAAATTAAATGAATAATAAACTTGAAAAAGTTACTGAATCAAGAATAAAATAACATAATTTTATTATTAAAGAATATAAAGAACAAATGAGACAATTCGAACTCAATGTAAGGGACTTCGTCTCAATCTCCTTTCATTGAGTCATATTTTTGTTTACACACAACCTTATTTTATACAGTGTATAATTATATCCTTTTTCTTTTAATTTAATTCAATATTTTTTAAATTAATCTTTTTTCTATGAATAATTTTATTGAACGAAAAAATGAATGTTTCTTTTTAATTTACGCAGTGACAACAACCTTTCCGCCGCCGTGAGAATTATTTGATATTTGGATTCCTTAATAAGTCCTAATGTTTTTAAAAGGAAAATAAATACCATGTACCATTTTTATTTATTTTTTTATTGAATATGGGTTTGAGAAAACATTTATTATGTCAATATTTTGAAAATATATATTGTTACTGCAATTTTCAAATGTTATTTTTCCTTTATTATTGTTTTATGTGTTATGATTATGTTATAGTTCTTGGGAATTATTTAATTATATAGGTGGTTCCCTAATAAACTGAGGGTGGGTGATCCCAAGAAAGATCTCCAATGCGTTGGGTAATGTGATGGAGGTAAAAAATATATTTTCAACTAATAGATTTAGGTAATATACTATGATGGGTATTCCAAATATAACCATGAAGGATACTCCCTATATAGCTATGAAATATACAATGTAAGTATGTTAATGATGCCACAAGTTTCCATTGTGATTTATGATTTCTATGAGTTATTCATAAATATTATGATTTAATAAGGTATGTTAATGAGATTATTTTTTATACGTAAAAAAGTATGATTTCATGGATTTTTATGTATTCAAAGACTAATGTTTTATTTCCTTATTTTATAACCCTTACTGATATTTTTATGTTCATCCCATGTTTTTGAAATGTTTTTCACAAGTTATAAAGAAGGGTAAGAGAAAAAAAGAATTCAAGAAGATTATTATCAATAAAAATAATTCTTTTTTTAAGGAGTTTTATTATTGTGAAAAAAAATAGATAGATGAGAAGTTTCTAATTTTTAATATTTGAGATGTAATGTAATAGTTATGGCATAATTCTTTAAAACTCTAAACTTGAAAAGATACACAATGTTAATTCTTGACTTAACTCAGGATTATGTAATAATTAAGGTCTGGGCCTTATAGTTTTTCCTTTTATAGTAATTATCTTAACCATTAATGTATAAAAAAACATGATATCATGGTAATATTTAAAGTAGTTAATAAGGGTTAAAATAAAATGATAAGGATTAAATAAACAAGAAACACTTTTCCAAAAATTGTTGGATAAATAGGATTTTACCCTTATCACCTTAATATCAAATTGGAGTTTTTTAAGGGACACTTATCCATGAAAATAAATTATGTATTATTTAAATAAAATATAGTTAAAAATTATAACTCTATTTATATTTAATATCTTTTATGTGTTCACATAGGTACAAAACAAAGATATGAATTAAAAACAAAATCATCACGCATGCGTATGTATGGCTTACCATCTCCTCACTGTGGTGTAATTTTTTCGTCACCTCTTTATTTGGAGGGGTATAATAATGTATATAATGGATATAAATAATAAATATTACATGAAATTGATTCTATATAATTAATATATCATCAAATTTCATACCCATTGAACATTGAGGGAATGATATCGTCTCTCATGCATATGTACATCCTACTATCTCCACAACATGTAGAGATACATTTTCCATTATAACCATTCATAAAAAATTAAAAAAACTTATATAATGATTAAATATAATATATATCAACTTTATATCATTCTGTACAAAAAATATATATGTCATATTCATAAGAAATAGAACTTACATGACAAATTATGCATAGGAAAATGAAGAATTTAACACTCAAATAAATAGTAATAACATTATATTATTAAAAAAATGATATAAAAATATCATATATGATATCATAAATATTTATATGGTTATTTTATAAAGTAATAACATGTTTCAAACCATTATACTGGAGGTTAAAGAACATTCAACTAAAGGAAAACACATGGTAAGGGTTGATTTCACGATCTCATTATTATCTGGGATGGTTTATACGTAATTATTTGCTGGGAAATTTTTATCATCCTTATACAGGTTTCCTAAAAATTATTTCCAAAATATTATAACTATTATATTATAAATTTTTAATTTCTATTTACTCATGTTTGACTTTTTCTAAAATTGTTTGAAAGGAATCTTTTTGTCATTTTCCAAATGAGGTACTTTATAAATTTTTCAAAAAAATACATAAAGAATTTATTTAAATTATATGTAATGAGTGTATTTTTCTACCATTATGAATCCTTAATGTCTTGAAACTTCCTTTACAAGTTTACAAGATTCATTTCAATGAAAAATATTTATGATTTCAAAGTTAAAATGGGTATTTTTATCAAAAAAAATAATGGTTTTATTAGAGTATTTTAGTCTATGTAAGCATCCTTTTTTGGATCTTATGCTTCATTGAGTTTTATATATTATGATATCATATTCCATATTTTATTTACGGTTTTATGATTATTTTGAGTATGGATGTGCTATTTTGATACCATTTATGGTTTATGGTTAAAGTATTAACATTTTGTATGTTAGTTATTCAGTATGAATGTTTATGTTATTTATATTTCACCTTTTATGTATGAGGAATGCATTGGAATTAGTAAGTTATGGGTGGGTCTCTTTATAGCTCCTCAATTAATCGATTGGTCTCATGAGACAAACTAGTATAGATATTGGTTGATGTCTTACCCGTTTATGTATGGTTCCTTGGAAAAATATTTTAAGGTATGTTTATGATGTCTAGAATTATGTATTCCCTCATTATGAGATTATTTATTGATATTCCAATTGATTATTCAACTATTATAATATTTATTGTTAAGTTTCATTCTCATGTGATTATTTATATGGAATTATTTGATCATCTTCTATTCTTTCCATATTATGCTCAGGTTATTGACTAAATTGAATGTGTTTTGGTTAATTCTCTTTCCATAATCATTTATGGTTGTTTATAATATATTCTACTCTATTTATACCCTTACTGAGCATCTAATATCACCCCTTTCATATGTTTCTTTTTTCTTAGGATTCCAATAAGTATGCTACGGAAAGATATACAATGATACACTAGATGGAAAAATATTATCCTTAAAAGAAATAAAGAAAGAGAACTTTTTTATAATTAGTGTATTCACTTATAATGAAATAATCATGTATGTATTTGGTTTACCAATACTACTAATCTAATTGGTTCTTTGGAATGAGATTTACTTGTATCTATGCCAATGTAATAAACTAAGGCACCAGCTTCAGGCTTATGGGGTTAGGGTGTTACACTCCCCCCATCCATTCCAAATCCCATAATATTCTAAATTCCTCCCTCTTAATCTTCATAGAAACCATTGGGGTGTTTTTGATCAATCCAACCCCAATCACCAAGGATTTATAGTGTTTTACAAGTGAATATACACTGAGGAGTGAGTAAGTCTCTGTTAACTCTTCCCTGTTTTTTTATCTTTCTTCTTTTTACCCACTTCATTTCAAAAAAATATAATAAAAAATTGATTATATAGTAATTTAACATTATATTATTGACGTTAAACTAGTTTAATTATCATATATATGACAAATATATATGTCATACTTCCCATTCCCTCACTTTCAACAACATCCAAAAAGAGGCCAATCAACCACCAATAAAGACATTACCAAGACAATTCTTTTAACCACCTCCATGTTTGGATAGTATAAATTATATATAATATAAAAATATATGTATTTTCATTGATTATATAACACTAGAATTAATTATACTAATGTATAAATAACTTTTAATAAAATAACGAAATCATTGCACAATGGAAAATTTTAAAGTAAAACATGATTTCAAAATACTTCAATTTTATCAAAAAAAAATTAAGAAATATAATACAATGATTATAATTGATAAATATTTTTAAAAAATTACTATATTTAAATTCTTTATCACTATTTTAATAAACATAAGTTTATTATTCATGAGGTGGAGAAACAATGAAATTAAGCAGGAATTAAGGTAAGGGGATTCTCGAACCCAACTCCATTACCTTAGGTTTTCCATATTTATCAATAATTTCATTATGGATATTAATTTGGTTTTTCCTTAATTATAATTTTATTTTTTTCCCTTTTATTTTCAAGGATATATATTTTCTCAACTTGGTTCCATGAAAAATATAATTATTTTCCAAAAGAACTCTTTTTTTTCAAAACACATCTCAACTCCCTTGAGATTGTTTCTTCATCACTCATGTTTGATGATTCTTAAATGAAGTATGTTTTCCAATTTTGTTTTGGGAACCCCAAAGTTTATTATTGAATTTATTCTTTAGGAAATTTTCATGGAACCCATTTTCTTTCCATCGGTAATTTTATAGTAAATATTGTTATATGTTCTATGTGGCATGCATGATTATGTAAATGTTATGATGTGAAAGGTGCGCCCAAAATTATATAGTGCTCCAATGCATTGGGTAATGTGATGTATCTCATGAGATGATGTGAAATATGTGTTAACATTATGCTACATTTTTTCACAATTATTATGTTATGATTAGTCACATATTTTATGATTGGACGTGAAGATAACTTTGTTCACAACTTTGTGTGGTATTTGACCACTAAGACATGATGTTTCATTTTTATGCATTTCCACATTCCTTGACTTTATCTAATGTTTCCTATAATGATTATTATCACAAACATGTTCTTATGTATTGATGATGATGATTATGATCATCCATCTTATACTAATACATGTCCTTATTTAACCTCTTACTATGATTTTAGCACACCCATTTCATTGATGTATATCCTTAGGTGATTAATTGTACTAAGGAGAATTCAAGGGATACTATGAAGAAATAGAAGAATGAATTAAATAATGTTTATGTTTTATTATGAAAAAGTAATGTATGATCCTAATTTTCTTAAGATATTAAACCATTTGATCATGTATTTTTAATTCTATTATATTATTTATCTTTAAAATGATGTAATAGTCATGTAAGAAAAAGTAGGTTTTCTATAACCAGAGATCCAAAAACCCTATGTGCTCAATATCACCAATAATCCTGACTATTTAACTTTCTATAGAAGTCTCATGCACACAATCCAAGACTGTTTCTTCTTTAAATATTTTATAAAAAGTTTATTTGATTCTAGAAAAGTGATATTAGAGGATCCCTTAGCACAAGTGAACTGCATATCCATCACCCAACTAGAGGAGAAGGGTGGCTAGAATGAAGTCCCAGCTAGGCATGGGTAGAAGTTTGATAATTGGGTGACCTGAGAGGTAGTTTATGAATCTCATGCCATCCTAAGAAAATATTTTTATAAACCATAAATGATCCTAATTCCAATGGAGGTTTCATTGAATAAACCTCTCAATGGAAGACAATATCATTAGAAAAAGGAGAATACAAATGAGGAGGAGTTGGATCATAGTCTTATTCAGGATTTGACCCTTGTAGACTTCTTTTCTTCATTAGCCAAAAAATGGGTACTATCCCACCAAATAGAACCCTCATAAGATGAAGAGATAATTTTTTGTTTTGATAATGTAATTCAGTTAATATTATCTCTACTATAATATTGAATATACCTCTGAATACTAGTTCACCATACCTAACAAAGGAATTATAGGTCTATGTAATTTAATATGAGGATATAGTGGATGGTGTAGGCATGGAAAAACTCAATATTTTATCCACATCCCCATGGAATCCATATATATAGTCGAGAAAAATGGGCGATCAATTCTGAAAGACCAAACAAATCATAGATATTCCACAAAGCCTACTTGCTGGATTTCAAGCCCAATCATTTTATATGAACAGTTGGTGGAGGTGTCATTTTCTGATTATCCTGTAAAAATGGGAAGGTCAATGAAACCTATACTTCTGATAGAAGTTAATTATTCAACCTATGATCAAGATCCCTTATCATCCACTTCAAATACCTTAACTCTTAACCCATATAATAAGGATCCACCCCACATTAGGAAGCACAGACCACTGAAATTAAAATATCACATTCTAGAACCATTTTTGGTTGTCCCATTCAAGATCACAATCCTAGATTCTATCCATATTTAAAAATAACTTATAAAGTCACTCATTAAGGCCCTCCATATCCCACAGGAGTTTGAAATAGAATTTTCTATTGGCAAGAGTTACCGAGAGGATATTATTCCCTCCAAATGAAATGTATCAATCTCATTCATGTAATAGGATCAGTAATAAGGTATTAAGGGACATATTAGACCACTATATGTTTTAGAAAAACTCAATAATGTTGAAAACCAAAGGTCCCTAGTTGATAATAGTTTTGGGATCAAACTCATACCAATTCAGACCCTCCAAAATTTGGGATATGGTAAGGGGGACTTATCCCCAATAAATATAACCATTCAAGGGTGTGATAATATTAAGAAAAGGCCACTTGAGAAGATAAATATCAAGGATCAATTCAAGGATCTCACATTAAATGTTGAGTTCATGGTTATCTATCAAGACACAACATATAATGTAATTCTTGGAATACCTTTAATTCATATCTGTGTAGTTTTACTTTCAACATTTCATCAATTATTGAAGTACCCCACTGATGGGAAGGTTAGAATACTAAATAGTGAATGGCATCCCTTAAATTCTTGTGAATCTATATATACTAAAGTAGGGTTCAATATGAATCAAGTAAAATAAATAGTGAAGGATGATGATATGCGGGTTTTATCCCCCAATGGATTAGGGACCACCCTCATGAAGCCCTTTATAATTCTCAACAGCGATTATGTGCTACACATAAACATATTTGATGTAGTAGACTCCATTTGAGTAATCTTTCGTGAACCAAAAACCGCATTGACACATGTTCCTGTGATGGAAGTAGCACCAAATGAAGTGGGTTCATCAAAGGGAGCCAGGGTAATTCTCTATCAGGACTTAATAATTATCTCACATCATCAACTAAAATTGATTATTCCCCCAAGAAATTATTTGTAACTCAAGTTGTCAAAGATCCTCCATCCCCTGATGCTAGTATAAAAAAGAAGTGGGAATCCCCAAAATCTCATAGTGATAGATCTAAAAGTTGAGGATGATAATTTCTATACACATGACCTCTATTGACTTGACAGTGATAGAGATTCCCTTGGATGAACCTCCATGTATGAAAATTACTTTATGGATTCAGAGATGGAAGAGAAATGGGATGACCTCAGGAATGCCCCTGCCACATTTGATAAAGGCATCTCCACCACCATTGATGAGATTAGGTAGGTGAATCTTGGAATAAAATAAGACCCTCATCCAATATTGATTAGTGTCACCATTCCTCTCAAGGTGTATGATATATATATTATATTTCTAATGTAGCATCGATACACATTCACTTGAATATATATATAAATTCCCAGTCTAAAACCTAATGTGGCTATGCATCACCTAGGCTTACCCAATGATCATAAATGTTTAAAGAAGGTAGATAAGAGGACGAACCCATATCATGCTACTAATCTAGAATAAAAACATAAAAAATTAATTAAATAAAACATTTTTTGATAAGTGAAGTACCAAAAATGTATCACTAATATTTTCCCCATAAAGAAAAAGAATGGGAAGATTATGTTCTATATAGAATTATGATTCCTTAATAGATGTTGTCTGAAAGATACCTCTCCATTTATAATCATAGAAATTTTAATCGAAGAAAATTCTATCTTTTAATACCTTTTATGGATGGATATTCAGGGAATAATCAGATAATGATAACACATGAAGATGATGAATCTACTTCCTTTAAAGTATCTCTAGGGATTTTTTTCCATCAGGCCATACCCTTCAAGTTAATGAACATTACTGCTACATACTAAAATTCCATGGATCATATATTTAAACCCTTGCATGTAAGGATCGTGGAGTGTTATGTCGATGACCTATTGATAAAATCATGAAAACATTGTGATCACCTCACATATCACAAAAAAATATTCAACAATAGGCAGTAATACATTTTGAAGATGAATCCTATGAATTATTATTTCAAAGTAACTTATGGG
This sequence comes from Viscum album, assembly GCA_963277665.1. Classification (NCBI taxonomy): domain Eukaryota; kingdom Viridiplantae; phylum Streptophyta; class Magnoliopsida; order Santalales; family Viscaceae; genus Viscum; species Viscum album. The sequence continues at coordinate 1,180,853,498 of OY728139.1, forward strand.
AATTTTCTTTGATTTTTTGTGCATTGAGTTCTATTCAGAAAAGACTAGTGCAATAATATAAATTTAACCCCATAAAAATATTAAATAACTAAGGGGGTCTAAGGGAACCTCGCCTACATTCATTATTTCAGTGGTAACATGGCTGGAAAATCACTCCCCTTCACCAAGTTTATAAATAATGGAGACAACTTCTGATGGGAAAATGAAATCTAGGAAGCTTTTTGGGATCTCAATCAGTACTTACTACACCCATTTTTCTTGATTCCACTGGTGGACTAAATTTTTCTTATCTTATACATGGTTGTCATGGAATGATTGCTCGATTCTCTACTCGTATAGAAAAAATATGTGGGGGAATAAAGTATCCTCTGCTATCCCAATTGAGCAATGTTGGGTATTAAGACCTAGTATTCTAATATTGAGAACATCTTCCTTGCACTCATCATTATGGTACATAAGATAAGAAATTACTTGAATAATGATGAAGTCTATCTGGTCTCTCATATTTACTCTCTTAAGTACATTATGGTTCATCCTATATTGACTAGGTGTTTGGCCCGATGGGTAGTTATTTTGTATCAGTATGAAATCCAGTTCATGTCATAGAATCTGGTTAAAGGGAAGGCCTTGGATGATTTCCTTGTGGCACACCATGCCAAAGAAATCACACAAATGGACACTAAACTTCCAAAAAAAATATTTTTTTCTATACCCATGAAACTCTCTGAACATGGAAGATTTATTTTGATAGCACCTCCCAAAGTCTTATTGGCAATAGGATTGAAGACTTGAAGCTCAACCAGGTTGGATTATAGATTTTTTTTGTTCCTATGGATAAATTTATTTTTCCCTATTCTTTATCACTATTCGAAGGATGAACTAATAATGAGGCTAAATACCAAACCCTCATTACTAGTTTGGAGCTATCCCTATAGCTGAAGATAGCCTACCTGAACATTAAAGGTGATTCAAATATAGTGATCAAACAAATCAATAGTGGGTGTACTATCATATAGTAAGAATTTTACCATTTAATAGTTTACATCAGAGGATTGATCATAGAATCCAACCACTTTATATCATAATTAACTTTTAAACTGAAATTTCCTCACAAGACACAATCAAAAAATACTTGTGTCAATCCACTATCTAATGCATCCATAGTCCCAGATGACCCTGATCAAGAAAAAGTAGTTATATGCAACACGAATCAAAGGATGGTCTCTTATGTCATAGTTTATGACATGGATGAGATAAAACATTTAAACACTACCCTAGATCATGATGAAATGATGTCCACCCCTAGGTGGATGAATCCTATAGTCTATTACCTCTAACATGGGATCCTCCTGTTAGATTGGGCTGGAAGGGAATAGACTCGATGCTAATCAGAAAATTTCACCCTTAGAGATGGGAAAAATTTGTATATGTTCCTATATAATTGAAAATTCCATGGAATCCTCCTTATATGCATAGAAAAAGAAGATATTCTTGTCATCCTAGAAGAAGTCCATGCAGGATCTGGTGGGGATCATAAATACGGAACCAGACTCTCCCACAAAATCAGGAGTCATGGTTACTACTTGAAAATGATGATACAAGACTTTGTAGAATTCACCAAGAAATTTCAATCATTCTAGATTCATGAAAACTTCATAAATAAACCCCCAAACTTTCTACATATATCTAAGTAATCCTGGCCATTTTGTTTATGGGAAATGGACATTGTGTGGTCATACCCTCGGCTAAAACTAAGAAGTTCAAGTACATCCTTGCTTCTACCAACTTCTTTTCCAAATGGGATGAGTCGGTACCCCTTAAGGAATTTGGGATGGTGAATTTTGTCAACATCCTAAAGTCTAATATCATCACTAGATTTGGTGTCCCAAATAGAATATTGACTAACAAACAGAACCAACTTCTATTCCACCAAATTGAAGAAATTTTACCACGATTACAACATCAAATCCAACCATTCATTCTATTATCATGATGCAATAAATGGATAGATATAATACTTCAATAATAATCTATCAAATACACTCCAAAAAATGGTAGACAAGGATAAGAATTCTTATCTAGACAATATCCTTCATGATTTATGGGTCTAACATACCACCACACTTACTACCACAAAGAGACCCCATATTCATTATCATACAGAACTGAAAAAGTTTTTCCCATTGAATTCTAGTTTCCCTAACTCTAAATATAAATATTTGGATAACTCTTAGATAATTAAAAATAAAAAAATACGTTGGATGATTTGGAACTACTTGACAATAAATATTGTGTGTATTGTACAACCAAAATGTTTATTAGAATATTTTCATTTGATCCTTCAATAAAATATTGTTCCTCGGCTCATTCCTACAAGTTGAACTATTATTTTTTTATCAAATCCCCAATCAAACCAATAAAAAACCCACAAATCCAGAACACAAATGGGATGGACCTTACAAAATACATGTAATGACCCTGAATTTTATCAATGGAAATTACCTTCTTATAATTATTTCATATAGTATAATAACATTAATAACATAATTAATACATTATAAATTAAGAATTAATAAAATAAGAGGTATTTATATAATTTAAGGAACCTATTCTAATGAAATGGTAACTTGACCTTAAGAATAGTAATATAACCCTTTTGAATAGTAAACCGGCCAATAGAACAGTAACCTCACCTATGAAATTATACATAAAATTTGGGTATCTTAAAAATTTATTATGATATAATTATATCATAGTATAAGTAAATAAATGTTTTGAAAATTATCAATTAAGTGTTGGTGTTTTTGTATGTTATAAATATTTAATTACTATTTAATAATTAATATAATGATTTAAAAAAAATTATTTTCATAAAATGTATTAATAAATTAATATTTTGTTTTATTATGATTTTAAGATATTTTTTTGAGACCTTATTTAATTTTTCAAATTGTTATAAAATCAGTTATAGTTTTAAGACATGTATTTCACATGTAAATGATGATTTTAATTAAAAATAAATTTCTCATATTTAGAAAATTATTTTCATAAAATGGAGTTAATTTTTGAATTCCAAAAGTCAAAATATGGTAGGGGTGAATTTTTGGTATTTTTCAAAAATACTAGAATTTTTTGGTGAATAGTAAAATATAATAATTTTCAATAAATGCTAAATACATTAATTTTTTAGTAATTTTTTATGTAAGGATGAGGTTATAATAATTAGTTCTAAATGACATTAACTATTTACTATATTTAGTCATAATAATCAAAATTATTTCTTTTCATGATCCAAAATAACAAACTAATGATTAAAATAATGAGATAACACCCCTCTCATCCAGTATGAATACCACCCATCACCACCTCTTCACTACACACCTTCCAAGATTTTATCCTTGTATAAATTCTTCCAAATACTCTTACAAATCCCATTACCCCATTTCCTTTATCTCTTTGTCTCATAAAAATAAAAAAATTATTCCCCTAAGGATTTTTGCAAGTAGGAGAAATTCAAGAGGTAAATTCCTCTATCCTTTTGTTTTAATTTTTTTTCAAGTTATTTTCTTATTCTCTATTCACATCCCCTTATCCAAATGTTATGTTAACTAAATTAAATCACATATAATAAAATTTTATTATTCTAATGGAATAATCCATCATTAACCCCCTTTTCTCTCCCTTTGATTCTAAAAATGAAAACATTGTCTGTGAGGTGTTAATTTATCACCTTCAAGGATGAATTTTTTAAATTTTCCATTAACAACTTCAAGGATGGTCATAAAACCATTTTTAGGGTTAAAAAATTATAATATATGTATTACATTATATTTAATGTTCTATAATCATTATATAAACATGATGTTAAATAATAAAACAAAACAAGTTTGTTACGTGCGAAAACCGCCCAAAATAATCCAAATGATTATCACTAACATCTTATCTAATGATTCATCCTCACCAAAGATAACCAAATGATTTATATAAACATTTAAACTTACGTATTTTCATTAATTATTTATAAATTTAATTCTATAATTCTATTTCCATTTAACATAAACCTCGACACTCTTATATAAATGAACTAAACATGAAAACTAAGAAAGCGAGCACTCCTGAATGATGAAATTTAATACTATAACTCATAAAAATGTCCATAAATGAACTTAATAAAATTATAATAAATAAATTAAATGTATAAAAAGTTTGTAATTAATTAATTAATGGATTTAATTTTATTTTCTAGGACATTAAGATCAAGTACAAAACCGTTTGGACATAAGGTAAGGGATTCTACCTGATCCTTCATTTTTACTTTGGATTACTCTCTCTCTCTTTTCCCCAATGTAATTATTATTTATTTTTATATAATTATTATAAATTATATGTATATGATCCAAAATCATGTATTTAGATCATATAATACATATTTTATGGGGAAATATATGTTTTAAAAAGGATCCATTCTCAAAACTTCCCAGTAAGCAAGCCCGATTAAAGGGAACATCCTGATTTCTTACCCATTTTCTGGTGCACAACATAATCTATTTTAACCCATAATTATTTTTATAAAATCACTCATTTTATCATCAAAAACATTCTTGGTTCATTTCTGGTTTTGTACAAACAAATATTCCTTTCCAATTTTAAAATAATATTTAATATTTTCCTTAAATCGCACTAAAATTATTTATTTTTAAATTTTCTTTTTACATGTTTCCACTTCAATTTGTTATAAATTACCATGATCTATGCCTAATATTTCTTATTAATTTCCATGTATTATTTAAATCCATTCATTCATGGACACCACTATCATATTCTTTTTTCATATGACTTTTTACATAATTATGATATCCAGTTCTTTCCATGGGTACCTTTAAGTTTATATTTGATTCTGTATGTATGATTCTTAAAGTGGAACACATATTCATGGACATTTTATAATGTGTGTACCCAGATATCTCTATAATTAATTGAGAAATGGTTAGTCTCTTGAGACGTCATGTTGGGACATGGAGTGAACCTGATTCTTTTATTGGACATTGTCCGCCATGTTATATAGTCTTGGAATATATCCTTGATTCATGTTTTATGATGTTTCTACATTCCTATGATTCCATTATTATATGTTCCCATGTTATACATGTGATTATTCCTTATGTTTATTCATGTTCCAATCCTTTTATGTCATCATGTTATGCCTTCTAACCCATGTTTTGTGTTTTATTCATATACTTACTCCATTAGTGGGATTTTTGTCTCATGCCTTTTGTTCATGTGTTCCCTAGGTTATACTATGTAGATGTATGAGTTCAATGGAGGTTAGGATCTAATTATAGAGATTAAATAAAATAAGTTTCTATTTTTCGTTTAATTATGTTTAATTATATACCTAATCTTCAAGAGACACCATAATTTGTGATACTTGGCATGTAATTGTTGGTTAATTATGTAATAATATGTGAAAAAAATCTAGGGTCTCTATAGTTGGTATCAAAGGAAAATTTTAGTTATGTTTCTATTATGACTAAAAAACTCTAGAAAAATAATTAGGGATAAGACTAAGTATGAGGAAACATCCCAAAATTTTTGTTAGTATAGATTAATTGTTTTATTAAGAAAATGCATCCCTATCTGGATACTAAAAGTCAACATAGTTCTAGAAAAGATATATCTATGATTAAAAACTCTGACACGGTGTTCTCATCCTGACTTGGGGTAACCCGGTACATGAAAATGTTCCTTAATGTGAGCCTATTTTGACACTCATGAGGTATTTTGTTTGGTAAATTCATAAGCTCGTTATGAATCATTATTAAGGGAACAAAAAAATACCCATAAGAATATGTGTTAGGAAACATATCATTGATAACCTAGATTAAAACCTGAGGAATCACAAGTTTATCCTTTTATGTTCAAATTTCATTTTTATTATGTTTATTACTAGAGTATTTAAGCCCCCTAATTGAAATTTATTTTTTTAGTTAATGGATGAAAATAGAAGAACCAGTTCCAACAATCAATGTGATAGGAAATGTGAAGATTTCCCTAATTAAATTCCAAGTATAATGGGAATGGGTGCTCACAACTTTATGACAGAACTTGATAAGCTGGATCAAGTTATTAATAATAACTTTAATCATGTGGAACAACCTTATTCTTCTAAGAAAGAACAAGTTTCCATTAAATTTTTCATGTGGAAAAAATCCTCCCATGTTTAGTGGATCTTCTAATCCCCTCCTCACAGAATAATGGATTAACACCATTAAGAATATATTCGTTATCCCCCAGTGCTCAGAAGAAGATAAATTTTTACTTTAAATTTATCATTTTTATGGGGAATATGATCAGTGGTGAATACTGATCAAGACCAAAAAATCCCAAGGAAAAAAATGATTCCATGGAATGGGAGGATTTCAAGAAAATATTTTTCAATAAATATTTTCCCTGAACTCTCCACCTTAAAATGGAAAGGGTGTTCCTATAACAAAAACAAAAGGAAGATGAGTCTACTAGGGCATAGGAGGAAAACTTCACAAGGTTTTCAAGATACAACTTTGGCTTTTTCATGAACACTAAAATCATAGTCGATCTCTTATTTAGCGGATTAAATCTAAGCCTATGAATAGTGTTAGAAATTCAATACTTTGATAGCTATGAGGAGATTTTTCGTTGTTCCCTTAAGGTTGAAATAGAGATTAGAGACTCTCGGTGGTATCTTGAGCCCAGGGACATAAAGAGGAAAATAGAGTTTAATATGGGTGATAAATCCCATGATGGAAAGAAGACCCAACATCCCACATGTTAAAAGTGTGGGAAGAATCATCCTGGAAACTCCTTAAAGGGAACTAATAGATTTTTAAAATGTAGAAGAGAAATGAATATAGAAAATAATTGTTTAAGGGATATGAAGAATCCCACTATTTTAAAAGAATAAAGGAAGTTTAAGATAAAAACTCATCCAATAGTGTAGTGTTTCAACGACAAGGAACATGGGAATTACACAATCCATTCACCTAAGCTATGTTTTATTAGAGTAAATCAACAACAACAACAACCTCCAAGGTGTCATGGAATGGAATATTCTCTCACTAATGATGAGGTGGAGCCAAAAAATGATGTGGTGATGGGTATAAGGGATATTCATTAAAGAATAAAGCACGTACTATTTGATTTTTGTTCAACAACTTCTTTTATATATTGCATGTTTAGTAAAAATATTCAATCACCACCTGAAAATATAGATGTTGAGTTATCTATGAGAATAGAAAATAGGTAAACTATTACATCCAAAGTAGATAATTAATCCCCAATTAATTTTTGTAGACTAAACCTCCCTAAAAATATTTTCATACTTCCATTGGTAGAGTTTGATTCTACTTTGGTCATGGATTATACCTCTTTATATAAAGCCAATATCAACTTTTAGGAAAAGGATATCACTCTTCACATATGGAATCATCATCCAATTATGTAAAATTGTAAGAAAGAGGATTAATCTATTTTAGAATCATCCTTTAAATTATAGATATTTTTGCTTTATGAGAAAGAATATATAGATCAAATGATTAAGACAAAGGAGATATTAAAGGTTAAAGACATTACCATTGTGATTCACTACACTGATGTATTCTCCGAATAGTTTCTATTTCTTTCTCTTGATTGAGAGGCTGAGTTCAGAATTGTAGTTTTTTTGGATCTATACCCATATCAATGAGTTACCTCAAGAGTAGGCTACAGGTGTGGTCGCAAGACCTTTCTACCCTGGATAGGGACTTAGACATCACCATGTAGGATTTTGATCGCCTCTAAAGGCACCTGGAAGATGTTTTAGATGATCAAGTTTTTGAGGATTTGGTGGGAAAAAAAGATATCCTGGTAGACTTATTACTGAAGTAGGCATGCCTTTCGAGGGAAACAACAAGGACCAAGTGGTTTAAAGATGTGTATTGGAATAATACTTATTTTTATGGTTGCATAAAGTAGAGGAGAAGGATCATTAAACAAAATATCAAGCTTGGGGATGGGTCCTTCACTGATGACAAGGATGTCATTGGTGATTTGGCTAACTCTCAGTTTAGGGATATTCTTGCAGGTCCTAACGTGCAATTTCCTAGGGGGTATCTGATTGAGCCTACAGATCTCTTAGATGTTATGCCTATAAGTGTTTCTCCTCGGGATAATGATGGTTTGTGGGACCTTACTTAGGAAAAATAGTTATTTGATTCTATGATGAATTTAAATCCTGATACTGTGGCTAGTTCGGATGGGTTTCTTGTATCCTTTTATATATCCTCATGGGAGGTTGTTAAAACTGTATTGATTGTGGCTATCTGGGACTTCATTTGGGTTGGTCATATACCTCATGTTGCAAGTGGCACTACCCTTGTGCTCATCCCCTTTTCCAAAAATACTAAATCCATCCTCCATTTTCTTCATATAATCATTTTCAATGTACCTTACAATATTCTCGTAAGTATTATCAACTCTAGGCTATCTTATTATCTTCCCCAGTGGATCTTAATGGAACAACATGGTTCTGTGAAGGTTTGATCTATCCAGGGGGCTATTGCCTTGGCCCAGAGAATGATTAGGGATATCAACCTCAAAACTCAGGGTGCTAACTCAGTAATCAAGCTCGACATAAACAAATCCTATGATCGTATGGAATGGAGTTTCGTCAAAAATAATTGGAAGGTATGGGGTTTTCTCCTTGGAATATTGACATTATTTTCTAGATGTTTTAGATCTTCTTGGATTGTAGAATCATTTATGGGCAAGGCCTATGGCTTGATCAGGATGTTGGATTACTACTGTCATTGGAGTGTCTAGAGTGTTAACAAAAGAAAAAGTATTTTTTACATTCAATGCAACTGTCCTTCAAGTTATATTGCTACTGTGAGACATATATTGAACATACAGAGAGGGGAGTTTCCCATGGAATACCTAGGGGGCTTTTATCTTGAAGAAGGCTTCATATTCACGATTTTGATACTTAGATTACCAGAATCACTGATTGGGCTATTAATTGTAAAAATAATCTCCTACCTTTCAATGGCAGAATAGCACTGGTAAATAGTGTTCTATTGGCCACCCCGATGCACGCTCTCTCTTTAGTCAAGGTTTTTAAAGGTGTTACTAAAAACATTGACAGAATTCTTGCCAACTTTATCTGGGACCCCAAAGTGAAGGGTAAAAGGCACTGGGTGTCATGGAATAATATGGCTCGGTCATTTATTGAGGGTGGGATTAATTTTAGAATCTTCGAGGCCACCATCCTTTGTATGAATCATAAGTAGGATGGGAGGTGTTGGAGAACCTTACCTTATGGGGGCGCACCATGAATGGTAATTCTAAAGGTGATCAGGTTTCTTCAGAAGGTCATGTTTCTCCATTTTGGACTAATATTAGGCCCATCATAGATGCTCTCAGGCTCTATTCTCATTGGATCATCGGTAGTGGTGAAGTCTCGTTCTGGCATCACAATTGGAGTGGGGAGATCTTTGGTTACCTATTCTGCCCAACCACTAATATTTATTTCAAGGATGCCCTCCACTACCCGGTGTTTATAAAAGTCATCCTGAACAGTTCCCAATATGATCTATGTAACCACATATAGTTCTTCTTGTAATCAGATAGGTGTGTTTTCACTCCTTCCTCATTTGTCCAATTCATGACAAGGGAATATCGTCAGACCATATTTCTCCAGGATCATGTAGAGGTATGAATACTATCCTTTGGACCAAGAGTATTCCCAACAAGTTTAACTTCCTTGATTGTAGAATCATAAATAGAGTGCTTCCCATGGATGATAATATTATGTTTTGTAGTATTTTCTTGGTTTCTAGATGTGTTTGTTGTAAGCATCATAATATGAAGAGCTCGAGCCACCTATTTTTTTAAATCGAGTGGGCTCAAGAAGTCTGGGGATCGTTCGGAAAATTTACTACTATCTCCACTCCGAGCATGGTTGGTCATCCCTTCCTCGATTAGTGGTATCATGGTTCAGGTGATGGCGGTTTGGAGAGGTCTACCCATATCATAATCTTGTAAGCAGGGTGTTGGTGCATGTGGCGAGCGTGTAATAAGTGGATCCATGACGGGGTAGTCTCGATTGGTCTCCTGATTATCTTTAGTGTTAAAAGTCTACTCATCGACTTTGTTAGGGCTATAGATAACTGTAGAGAGGCTACCTCCTTTCAGCGCTTCAAGTTTGGTCCTCTCCACTCCCCTCATGAGAACTTCAACTTCCTGGGCAACAGTGTATGATGGCGTCCCCCTTCAGCGGGCTTGAAGATCAACAATGACAGGTCCTATGTTTTAAGTTTCATTAGTGGTGGTGGGGTTGTGCATGAAGATAGTGGATTAGTCATTCTGTCCTTCTCAAATAGGCTTGTTCAAGGTTCATCCCTTCAGGAAGAATCCATGACAATGTTCAATGGTCTGAAAATTTGCAGGGAGAGAGGCCTATACATCAAGGAAGCGTAAAAAGACTATATTCTCATATACAACGCCCTTCATGGTGTTGTCAATATTCCTTGTTCTATTCTTTACACCATTAGAAATTAACATGTCTTTCTGGGGGATAATATCAAGGTATCTCATACCTGGTGAGAGGGGAACAAGGTGGTGGACTACCTAGCCATGGTTGATATTCTTGGTCTATAATTCTTAGTCTTTCATGATCTTTGTAGATTGAAGGTGGAAGGAGTTAATATTATCACAGGTGATGCCCTCGGTCTCCACCATTTTAGACCCCCTTAGTCTCTTCCATTCTTTGGCCTGATTTTTCCAGCCATGGATACCATTTATATTCTATTTTATTTGAATAAAATTTTACAAGATGATGATGATACCCATATCAATGAATCCTTATAGAATGGACCCTATTGAGCTGGAATAACTTAAGAATCAGTTACAGGATAATCTGGAAAAGGGTTTTATACGCCCGAGTGCTTTACTATGGGGTTCACTAGTCCTCTTTTTCAAGAATAAAGTTGGGTCAATTTTCCTGTGTATTTATTTTTGTGATATAAACAAAATCATAATTAATAAAAAATATCTCATTCCATGTATATATGACTTGTTTGATCTATTATGTGAGGCCAAGGTGGACCATCGGTCGGGATATCACAAATTAAAGGTGAGGAAGGAAGATATTCCCAATAATTCCTTTCAAATGATGTATAAACACTATGATTTCATCTTTATTACCTTAGTAATAAATAATTATATAAAAAATTTCATGGATTTAATTAATAGAATCTTTAGAGATTACCTCGACTAATTTCTAGTAGTATTTATCGATGATATTCCGATATAATCAAAGAGCAAGGAGGAACATGAGGATAATTTGAATGTTATTATAAAGACTTTGGGAATAAAAAAATTTATAAAAAGTACTGTAAATGTTACTTCTAGATAAAGGATGTATCATTTTTGGGTCATGTAATCACCAAAAAAAGGGATATCTTTAGACCCTTCTAAGACAAATTCAATAAAAGAGTGGACCAAGCCAACATCTGTAATGGAGATCCAAAGTTTCATCAGTCTATCTGGATATTACCAGTGATTTGTGAAGAAATTATCATGATTTTATAACCCACTAACCAAGCTGAATCAGATGGGAGAGAAATTTTTGTGGACCAATGAATGTGAAAACTTCTTTAAAGAGTTGAAAAATAGGTTTATCACTAGACCAGTGCTCACACTACCAAGAATTATATAACTATTTTTTGGTATAAAATGATGATTAAAATATAGGATTAGGATTTTTATGATAAAAAATGATAAATTGTGGTCTTATGCCTCAAGGTAGTTGAAAATTCATGAGCACAACTATCCCACGAATGATCTGGAGTCGTCAGTTGTGATCTTTGCATTAAAATTGTGGTGTCATTATCTCTATGCGGAGAAGTGTGAGATATATATGGATCACAAGAGTATAAAATATATATTCACACATAAGGAAATTAATATGCGACAATGAATATGGTTATAACTCAACAAGGATTATGAATACTCAACCCACTACCATCCTGATAAAGCAAATAAGGTAGTGGATGCTCTAAGTACAAAGGATCGTGCATCTTTATCAATGATGAAAATTAAAGAGGATCCAATACTCTTAGACCTAAAAATGATAGACATGGGAATTCTTAAGGATGGAACATAATCAATAAATTCTCAAATTATTACCCAAACATCCCTTATAGAAGAAATAAATGATTCTCAAAGAGATGATATAGAAATTCAAAAAAAGGTGGATGCTATCAGAAATGATAAATCCTCCAAGTTCCGTATTGATGAGGAGAGAGTCATAATATTTGGTTCATGATTATGTATACCATCCAATCCATATATAAATAAAAATTTTCTAAATGACACACATATATCAACCTTCTCTATTCACCCATATAGTATAATGATGTATCGAGATCTATTAGAGAACTATAGCTGGGACAATATGAAAAAGGAGATTGTTGAATATACATCAAAGTGCCTGGTATGTTAGTAAGTGAAGTCTAAAATGAAAAAATTTATGTGGATGATTCAACCACTACCTATACCATCATGGAAGTGGGAGAACATTACTATGGACTTTTTTCACTAGACTTCCAAGGAAATCCATAGAAAACAATGTTATATGGAATTTTATGGATTTTATTACAAAGATAGATAACTTTATTGAAATTAAAGATGGATTATCACTAGATTAACTTGTATGTATATACATCAAATAAGTGGTAAGGTTTCATGGATTACCATTATAGATTCTATCTGATCAAGATCTGAGATTCACCTCCATGTTATGGAATATGCTCTAAGCATTTAGATGAACTTCGGTATGGCCTATCATCCCCAAAAATATGGCCAACATGAGTGGACTATTTAGACACTAGAAGAAATGTTAAGAGAATGTTCTATGGACTTCAAAGTAGTATGGGACCAACATCTACCTATATTTTATTTCTATTACAACAACATTTCCACTCTAGCATCTAAATGGAACCATATGAATCCCTTTATTGGAAAAGATGTAGAACACTATTGTTCTGGGATTAATTTTTCAAAGATAAGTTTCTAGGACATGAAATGTTCAAAGAAATGGTGGATAAGGTGAAACCCATTTAGTAACATGTTAAGGTAGCCCAAAAATGAAAAAAGTGATATGCAGACAATCATCGATGAGACCTTTATTTTAAGGCTGGAGACATGGTATTTCTCTACATATCTCTATGGAAGGGGATAATGAGATTTGGGATGAATGGAAAGCTCAGTCCCAGGTACATCGGCCCCTTAAAGATCCTTGACCGTGTTGGAGTTGTGGCCTATCAACTTGAACTTACACCTAGTATGTCTCAAGAACATGATGTATTCTACATATCCCTCTTGGGGAATTACATATTTAATCCTTCACATGTACTGAATTCAGATGTGTTACAATTGGATAATGATCTCTCTAGGAGGAGGATCCAACAAAGATCTTGGACCATAGAAATAAAGTTCTATGCAATAAGACAACTCACATGGTCAATGTACTATGGTAGAACCATAACTATGAAGATTCAACAAGGGAACATGATGAAGTGATAAAGGAGAATTACCCTCAAATATTTTTTCCATTGTATCTAAAAATAAAATTCAAGGGAGGGATTTCATAAGGGGGGAAGAATATAACGACCCTGAATTTTATCAATGGGATTTCCCTTGTTATAATTATGTCATATATGACAATCACTTAAAATAACATTAAAAACACAATAGAAACATTATAAATGAATAATGAATAAAATAATAGTTATTTCTTGAAGTTGAGGAGCATATACTGATGAAATAGTAACTTGAACTTAGGAATAATAATATCACCCTTACGAATAGTAATCCGTATAATAGAATATTAACATCACCTATGAAAGTATAAATAAAAATTGGGTATCATATAAATGAAATTACGATATAATTATATAATTATATCATATTATAATTATATAATTATATCATATTATAATTATATAAATTTTTTAAAATTATTAATTAAGTGTCAGTTTTTTTGTAAGTTATAAATAACTAATTAAAATTTTATAATTAATATAATAATTTAAAAGAAAATTTATTTTCATAAAATGTATTAAAAAATTAATATTTTTTTGTCTTATGATTTTAATATAATTTAATGAGAACTTATTTAGTTTTTTAAAGTGTTATAAAATCAGTTATAATTTTAAAATGTGTATTTTTCGAGTAAATGGTGATTTTAGTTAAAATATTAAATGTATCATATTTAGAAAATTATTTTCATAAAATAAAGTTCATTTTTAAATTCTACACATTAAAAAAAATTAAGGTGAATTTTTTATATTTTTCTAAAATACTTGAAGTTTTTGTTGAAAAATAAAATACGATAATTTTCGATAAATGATAAATACAGGAATTTTGAGTCATTGTTGATGTAAGGATGAGTAAATAACCATTAGTTCAAACAAAAAATCACTAGTTTCTTTATTTAGTCATAATAATCAACACCATTTCTTGTCTTGATCAAAAATTATAAACTGATGATAAAAATAATGAGAAAACACCTCTCTCCTCCACTATAAATACCACCCCTGAAAAACTTTTCACCTCAAAAATTACAAGATTTTATCCTTGTAAATTTTTTTCCTAATACTCCTTCCAATCACCTCCCCTGCATCCAGGATCTATTTGTCTCATCAAATACCAAAACCTTTTCCCTAAGGATTTTTTCAATGTGGAGAAACTTAAGAGGTAAATTCATCTTTCCTTTTCTTTTAATTTATTTTCAAGATCTTTTCTTATTCTCTCCTCACCTACCCTCATCAAAATGGTATGATAAATATAATACCTCACATATACTATAATTTAATTATTCTAATATAATAATCAATCATTAAAACCTTACCTCTCCCTATTATTCTAAAAATGAAAACTTAGTTCATGAAGTGTTAACTTATCACCTTCAAGGACGACAAATTTTCATTTTCCATTAACACCTTCAAGGATGTCCATAAAACCATTTTTATGGTTAAAAAATTATAATATATGTATTATAGCCTATGTAATTTTTTTGAATCATTATATATACAAGATGTTAAATAATAAAACAAAACAAGTCTGTTGTGAGTGAAAACTGGCCAAAATAATCTAAACAATTATCACTAACATCTTATCTAATTATTCATCCTCACCCAAGATAAATAAATAACTTTGTTTTGTGCGGAATCCGGGGATGACCTCCTGGACGGGAGATTCAAATGTTCCGATCGATTTCTAACGGGTTTGTACTTAGAACCGGAAACATCCAATGATTCCACATCCGTTTGGACCTACTTTCCAAAGGCAGGCGCTCATTAGCTTGTGGACTAATGAGGCTTAGGAATTTGCATTGGTCGAGAGGATGGGAGGTCGGACTCATCACACCTTTTTGAGGGGAATTATTGTCTACTCCGGGACTCTCTTTATAGATTTAAGTTATGTTCGTGAATCCTTATTACATTACCAAGTATAAAATGTGCTCTTCTTTAGTTTTAACAATCAATGATTAAATATGCAAGAAATTTAGAGAATCTTTTATATGTATTCGAGGTTCTTCATCAATAGAGAATCATCCATATCTGTTTAGAGATTCTTGGTCAATGGTATCCTTCAAAACATTTATATAAAAGTCTCTTGGTCATTATGATGACCAGGCTGGTTTTAAAGCCACTCAGTGGGGCACTTGAAGTTTATCGTCATTCAGAAGGACAGAGCTTATTTCAAAGTTGGGATCGAACCCATAAATGGGCTACCTACGTATCCTTTGTTTTGGAAAAGGAATCAGAACCCACGTAGTTCGAGTTATGGAGTATGATGTTTATGATTGATGGCTCAAAGATGAATGTCATAATTACTTTTACACTCTAAGCTCACGTGAGTCATGCTCGGTGTGAGAAACAAGAGGTATTGGTAAAATTTAGACAATTGTGCCATGAAATATGCAATCATAAGAATTTGTTTGGGGATTATGTATGGATGACTGCCCAGATAGATGAAGGTTTAGGATTTACTTTTAGGGAGAAAATCCATGAACAGGGTCCACAAAGTTATATGTGCTTCATGGAGATTTGAATACTCTAATCTTGGGGCTTACTCCTAAGGAGGATGCCCAAGTTAGGAGGGGACTTATGATTGGGTTTTATTCCTGAAAAGGAAACCCAAATCAAAGGTAATTTATGAATGGTTAAGAGAAGTTTAAGGGGACTTGGGGCTTATTCCTGAAAAGGAATCCCAAGGTTATTACTGAGTCTTATTCCTGAAAAGGAAACCGAGGTTAAGGATTAAGATTTGGGGCTTACTCCTGAGGAGGATGCCCAGATCAATGGTTTTATAACTGGGGATTATTCCTGAAAAGGAGACCCAGGTTAAGGATTCTCTCATTTTAAAGGATGAGGTTGAATGAATGAACTCTCAATCTTTGGTGACATAAAGATATTTAAATCACTAGACTTTGAGAGATATTTCACAGAATTCCTTTCAAACAAGGATGTCAAATCAAGAAATCATGCCATAAATGGCTTTGAAGAGTATCTTGAAGACTGAATCTTGAATAGGAAAGGTGAAATGGCTTAAGAGGGGTAAAATGGGCAAGATGGGCACCCAAAAATATAGGGGCGCGCAAGTCTTTAAAGGCGTGCAAGTCCTGCGGCGGCGCGCAAGTATTGGTCGCGCAAGTATACTTGCGCGACATGAGTGGTACTTGCACGATTTTCAACCAGCATTGAAATGCTTGAGCGACTCTTTAGAAAACCCTTTACAATCCTCTTGAGGTTCTTCCAGAGAAGGGACGCGCAAGTTATATTGAAGGAATTAAGTCGGCGCGCAAGTGTTTGATAAGTTTCAACACTTAGGCCTTCCTTCTTCTCTTTAGATCTTCCGTTCTAGGAAAGAAATTAGCTTAGAAGTGTTCCGGAAGCTTTGAGAAGAGACTTGGGCGTCGGGAGCTTCAATCCGAGTTTCTGGAAAAAGATCTTCTCGAATGGGGGCCCACATGGTCTATTTATAGGCAAAAGAAGACCCAGGGCGGTTACCGGGCGGTTACTAATTAGGTCGCGCAAGTCACCTGCGTTACCAAGGTAGCCGCGCAAGTATACTTGCGCGGCAGTGGTATCACTTGCGTGGTGGATTTGCTGTTGATCCTTTGTTCAGGCCTTTGTCGATTTTTGATGTTTTCTTCAAAGGATGAATCACTTTCAGCTGAGATATTCCCTTTTCCGATCTTTTAGATTCTGTGACGAAAGGAGCGTCAACAAAAGTCCCCCCTCAGAGTTGGATCCGGAGAGAAATGAGGATTTGACTCTGAGGAAATCGAATCCTTCCAAAGGAAAAGGGAGGGCACACAAGTCTTTCAGTGCGCAGAGGGCGGTGCGCAAGTCTGCGTCGCGCAGGCCTTAAGCGCTCTGGGTGTGGCGCGCAGGTAGGCTTCCTGGCCTATAAATACACGGCCTCACCTCCGTATAAGTATCCGGATTTCCGGACTTCATCCCTTCTCGAGATCTCGCCGCGCAGGTCACCTTGACCGCGTAGGTTGCTCTGTTTTCTAGTGTTTTCCTTAATGTCGCGCCACTGTAAAGGTATTTGTACTTGCGCGGTTTATACTTGAGCGTCAAAAACTAGCGCGACACACGAATACTTGCGCGCCATGTTTAGACTTGCGCGACTTAAATGCCTTAGCCATTTTTTCAAATTTCTTTACAAATTTTATGAAAATAAACCCATTTAAGAGTTAGTTTATTCATCTTTTGTGCAGATTCAGTGGTTCCCAAGGGAATTGAAATGGCTGATGAACTGGCTAGCAAGCAGATTGATGACATGATGAACATTATTGGCCATGATTACTATGATATCTGCGACAGCACTTTCCCAGATTTGGATAAGTATTTGAAGAAATATCATCTAAATTTCCCACAGAGCATCTACCTGTCTCTGTGTGTTCATGGTCATCTGCAAGGAGTCAATGTTCCAAATGCAAACAATTATACACCTGAGATGCAGCTGCACTGCTACTTCTCTATTTCGGTTATGCTGTGCATTAAGAGTAACAACAATGGTGTGAACTTTCAAATTCTTCCTCCATGTCATTCCCTTGCAGATATGAAAATGGAAAACCCATGGGCTGAAATGTTTTCCACTGCCGATTGGTGGAGAGAAGACAAACATGGTATTAGAGCAATATCTAAAAAGAGTACTCTCTCCAAATGGCTCTTTACTTCCAATGCTCCATTCTCAAATCCACGTATCCATCTTCCAAGTCTCTTGGACAGAAACAGAGTCACTGTTTGATCAGCAGAAAATTTTCTCAAACCGCACTCAAGAACATCCTTTTACAATTGTTCCAAGAAGAGCTGGTATCACTGCATCTCTTATTGTATCCAGTTGAATGAATGAATTCTAGGTGGTTTCTAATGAAGATCGGGATGCTGTAAATCAAATGAAGTGTTATGTTGAAAGCCTCTTGTAATTCTTGAAAGAAGAGAAGAGACTCCAGTCTGTGGATGTCCTTCTAACTCTTGTGTATCAATGAAAAACACTTTTGTCTTCAATCATTTGTACCTGCATTATTCCATTACCTGCTTCAAATTTACTTAATCCAATGGGCTTAGTAATCATAGTTTGATTTTTACTAGGATTATTACAAATAACCCTACAAACTTTGAATCTTTTAACTGCTCAATACTACCTAAATCATACAAAAATGTATATTTAGTGAGCTGGAACTTGACCTTTATTCAGAGTTCCTTTGTCTTTTGTGTGGGCAGTTTAAAGTCATGCACACCGGACATAAAGGGGCTAATGTTTAAGGTCGAAATATCTTTGACCGAAAATGGATTAAAATGGATTCAATTCCTTGAAAATTTATCTGAAAACATATTACCATACTCATGTATGAGGGAAAAAAATGTAAACTATGACTTAAGAATATTTGAATCTGAGGAATGATATGAAAAAAAAAGCTAAAAGGCATTAGAAGAAGTAGTTTCCAAGAATGAAGTTACTATTATTTAACAAAACCCGTTAGGGGGTTGAAATATGCAGGGCCACCTATGGGCATTGGCTGCATGGTCAAATAAATAGCATCTTTTGGCTGACAAGTCTGTTATGTGGACTGTTTATGCAAGGCCACCTATGGGCACGTGCTGCATAGTCAGGCAAAAGAACTCCCAGAAATTTACTTTCCTAGTGCTAAAAGCCAGTGAAAGTTTATGGAGATTCAAATTTTCTAAAGTATAGAGTTTGTTGTATGGAAAGAGGTACTTGAATATGGAGAAGATATTTCTGAACAAGAATATCGAAGAACTGGATGAATATCACTCCTACGAAGGTCTGACCCAAACGTAGGGAAGAAGAATAAACCATAGACTTGAATACTTTCAGATCATGAAAAAGGATATGGGACAAATATGTTAAGGATGGCTATTTTTGCGGATCCCTACATACTGTTGTTTAAGACAAATAAGGACAAAAGAGGCATTCTTCCCAAGAATGAAGTTACTATTATTTAACAAAACCCGTTAGGGGGTTGAAATATGCAGGGCCACCTATGGGCATTGGCTGCATAGTTAAATAAAATAGCATCTTTTGGCTGACAAGTCTGTTATGTGGACTGTTTATGCAAGGCCACCTATGGGCACGTGCTGCATAGTCAGGCAAAAGAATTCTCAGAAGTTTGACATTTTTGTGACTAGAAGTCATGAAAAGGGTTATGAAGATCTGAAAATATTTAAGGTTAGGATTATAATACATAAATATGGGTATTGTCCAATGTATATAGAGATACATAGGTCAATGAAAACCATAATCATGTTGTGGCTGGGTCCTAAATTGAAATTTTGGACTTCACTACGTATCTCATAAGAATGAGAATCAAGCCATACGTAGTTCTTGAAATGTAGTTTAACGTCGTGCAGGACGAAAGTATGAGTGATCTTAGTTTAAGGTCATATAATTCGGACCATAATAATGAATACACAGTGTGTGTTTTCATGAAGACTTTTCAGCCAAGGGACTGAAAGTGAAATTTGGGGTTAGGCCCAAAAGACTTGGGACTGGATTCGAGGGACACTCGAATGTTCCTACGTATCCCATAAGGATGGGAATCAAGTCCACGTAGTTCTAGAACTACCCTTTGTACAAATTTGGTTCGTACATGTGAAGGGTGAAAGGGGACTTTAGTGCAATGATGGTTTTAACCTAAGATAAAAAGTTTAGGCATTACCATGTATGTACGTAGTCTTTTGAAAATGAAAACCATGATTGAAAAAGAATCAATGTTAATAATGGTTCCTTCTCAAATGAGGAAATCAAAGAATATTGTAGTTTATTGTCGTACCGGAAAAAAGTGTTGTATAGTTTAACGTCATATAACAAGGACGAAAGTGAATCAATGTAAAGATATTGATTCCAGGGGCGGTTTCACAAATCATCATCATATGAGATGGTGGTGAACCGATGTGAAGAGATTGTTTTTGGGATTTAACCTTGGGAGGTTGCCTACATACCCAGCCTGGAGGGCAAGGATCAAAGTCCGTGTAGTTCAATTAAAGAATGAATCAATGATCAAGTTATTCTTGGGGACAATGATCTAATAAAAAATGTTGTTGGGACTTACACATGGTTAGTGGCCCAAAGGGAGTGTTATGGTTAATGTTCGCTCTAAGCTCACGTGAGTCATACTCGGTGTGAGAAACAAGAGGTAATAACAACCTTAACGATGCACAGTTTAATGTCATGTAGGACATAAAAAAGGGACTATGCAGTTTAAAGTCTTGCAGTTAGGACTATTGGTGCTGCACAGTTTAGTGTCATGTAGCAGGGACAAAATAACAGTTTAATGTTATGTAGGACATATCAAGGACTTTCTGTACAGTTTAGCGTCATGTAGTTAGGATGATGGGTACAATATAGTTTAATGTCATATTGGACGAAAAGGGGGACTGTGCAGTTTAATGTCATGCAGTAAGGACAAAAGAGTGTACCATTTTAACGTCATGTCGGACGAAAGTGAGAATAGTTTAAGGTCATATGCATGGACCGTGGATGGTGCAGTTTAATGTCATGTTGGACCTTTGATGATTATATAGTTTTAACGTCTTTCCGGACATGAGGGACTTTTATACAGTTTAGCGTCATGTAGTTAGGACGTCACAGTTTAACGTCTTGCTGGACATAAGGGATTTGCAAATAGTTTATGGTCATATACATGGACCAGGGATGATGCAGTTTAAGGTCATACTGGACCATTACTGTACAGTTTAAAGTCATGTAGTTAGGACTAACTGGTGCTGTACAGTTTAAAGTCATGTAACTAGGACTAAGGTGAACAAATATGAGGATATCAGTTCTGGGTACTTTTTACAGTTTAACGTCATGCTGGACG
Organism: Viscum album; assembly: GCA_963277665.1. Classification (NCBI taxonomy): domain Eukaryota; kingdom Viridiplantae; phylum Streptophyta; class Magnoliopsida; order Santalales; family Viscaceae; genus Viscum; species Viscum album. Next base: position 1,180,874,934 of record OY728139.1, read on the forward strand.
TTGGAAGTGCGACACAGTTTAATGTCATGTTGCTAGGACACAATAACAGTTTAATGTCATCTCGGACAACATATAGTTTAATGTCATCTCGGACAAATAAGGAACTTCTGTACAGTTTAATGTCATGTAGATAGGACATTATACAGTTTAATTTCATGTAGGACATTGAAGGTGACACAGTTTAACGTCATGTTGGACGAAGTTGCAGTTTAAGGTCATACTGGACCATTACTGTACAGTTTAAAGTCATGTAGTTAGGACTAACTGATGCTGTACAGTTTAATGTCATGTTGCTAGGACATAAGGGATTTGCAAATAGTTTATGGTCATATACATAGACCAGGGATGATGCAGTTTAAGGTCATGCTGGATGGTTTAGGGAACTTTTTCACAGTTTAATGTCATGTGGGACGAAGTTGCAGTTTAAGGTCATACTGGACCATTAATGTATAGTTTAAAGTCATGTAGTTAGGAATAACTGGTGCTGTACAGTTTAATGTCATGTTGCTAGGACACAATAACAGTTTAATGTCATCTCGGACAACATATAGTTTAATGTCATCTCGGACAAATAAGGAACTTCTGTACAGTTTAATGTCATGTAGATAGGACATTATACAGTTTAATGTCATGTAGGACATTGAAGGTGACACAGTTTAACGTCATGTTGGACGAAGTTGCAGTTTAAGGTCATACTGGACCATTGCTGTATGAACCAATTGTAAGAGTCTTGGTTCTGGGAACAATATTTTGTGTTTATACAAAATACTTCTTCAGAAATCTGGCATTAGTTGGAGTCGTGATGTGTTCTCCATCCATTGAGATCAGAGAATACGCTCCATTGGAGTAGACCTTATGTATTGAATAAGGTCCTTCCCATTTTGGTCCAAGCTTGGGAGGCTTCTTTCCTGGTATCATTGGTGTTCTGAGAACCAATACCAATTCTCCCTGAATGAATGAACGAAGACGAACTTTTTTGTTAAAAGCTCGTGCTATCCGATTCTGATAGATTTCCAAGTGGTGCAAAGTGCACAATCTCTTCTCATCTAACTGTTCCAATTCATTCAACTGTTTTTGGGATTGCTCATCTGTTGATAACTGATCACAAATGGCTATTCTGAGTGAGGGCAATTGAACTTCAATTGGAAAGATTGCTTCTGTTCCATATACCAATGAATATGGAGTAGACCGCGTTGCATTGCGAGTGGTAGTCCGATAAGCCCATAAAGCGTGATAGAGTTTATCAGGCCATGACCTCTTATCTTTATCTACCATCTTTTGCAGTATATTTGAAAGAGTCTTGTTGAAGGCCTCTATCTGGCCATTAGCCGCTGCATGATATCGAGATGAATGGTTGGACTTAATGTTGTATTCTTGATACAATTTCTTTACCTCATAAGAACAGAAGTTGGTGCCGTTGTCCGTCAATATGGTATGAGGGACACCAAATCTAGTAATGATGTTAGACTTGATGAAGCTAACAATGCATTTAGAACTGACTACTTTGAGAGGTACTGCCTCTTCCCATTTGGAAAAGAAATCAGTAGCAGTAAGAATGTACTTAAACTGCTTGGCCGTAGCTGAAGGGTAAGGTCCCACCACATCCATTCCCCATGTGGAAAATGGCCATGAGTATTTAGCTGTATGAAGCAACTCTGGAGGTTGATGAATGAAGTTGGCATATACTTGGCATGAATGACACTTCTTTGTGAAATTAACACAATCTTGTATCATCGAAGGCCAGAAGTATCCAAGCCTTCGAATTTGATCAGACAATATATGTCCAGACTGGTGGGCACCACAGACTCCTGTATGTACTTCTTTTATGACAGCCATTGTCTCTTCACCATCAATACATCTGAAGAGAACTCCATCAAAACCACGTTTGTAGAGAATTTTCTCGAGGTGGTTTGGACCATCATAAAGAGTAAAATTGACCACACGTCGCCGAATTTGTTCTTTCTCGGTTCTATCAGGTGGAAGTGTTCCATTTTGAAGGTATTCCTTGATAGGTGACATCCATCCCGTAGTATGACTATACGGTTCAGGAATGGGACTAATTTCATTAATTTCCTCTGTTCTGACTTCAACATAAGGTGAAATTGCACGATGGTGGGCAATACCGATGGTTGTCTCGTCCCGATTTGGATCTGCTAAAGCTGTGGCTATATTAGCCAGTGCATCAGCTTGAGCATTTTTTGATCTTGGGACATAAGAAAATGTCGGTTCTGAAGGGAATTCCGACATTAACTCTCTGACGTAATCATACAAAGGGATTAATTCTTCTTTTCTGATGGCATAATCCCCATTGACTTGTTTGATTACCAGGTCTGAATCACCTTTCACCTTTAAGTGATTCACTTGTGCTTGAAGTGCTAACTCCAAGCCTGCAATGAGAGCTTGGTATTCAGCTTCATTATTGGTACCACCTTCCCACAACAAAAAGGAATAAGGTAACACTACCTTATCTGGAGAAATGAGTACAATTCCTAAACCAACTTTGTTGAATTTAGGATTTTACATTTTCTTCCCTGTTGGACTTCTAGAAGCACCATCAAAATACATTTCCCATGTTTGAGGACTCTTTTGAATAGAAAAAACTTCCTCATCAGGGAGTTCGATATCTGAATATGTGTCTTCCACTGAAGGGTGTTCAGCCAGGAAATCAGCCAGAGCTTGGCCCTTAATTGCCTTTTGAGACACATACTGGATGTCGAACTACTGTAGAATAACCGCCCACCTTGCCAGACGTCCTGTAAGCATTGGAAGACTAAGGATGAATTTGAGTGGATTATTACGAGATACCAATTGGACCTCGTGATGTTACAGGTAGTGTCTCAGTTTCTGAACTGCAAAGATTAATGCTAGGCAGCACTTTTCAATACTCGAATACCGGGTTTCTGCTTCAAGCATAGTTCTACTGAGATAGTAGAGACTATTTTCATTCCCAGCATCATTCTTTTGAGCGAGAAAGGCACCCAACGATCGCTCTAAAGCTGTCACATAGAGGATAAGAGGCCTACCCTCAACAGGTGGCATGAGTACTGGTGGACTCAAGAGGTATTTCTTGAGAACATCAAATGCTTCTTGACATTCCTTAGTCCACTGGTAAGTGACTCCTTTCTTCAATAATTTGGTAAAGGGTAAACTTTTGCTTGCCAAATTGGCGATGAAACGCCGAATATAGGCTAAGTGTCCTTGAAGTCCTCTTAATTCTTTCAAATTCTGAGGAGGTGACATACCAAGGATTGATTTGGTCTTTTCAGGATCGACTTCAATACCACGATGGCGTACAACAAAGCCGAGGAATTTTCCTGAGGTTACCCCAAAAGCACATTTTAAGGGGTTCATCTTCAAATTATGTTGTCGAAGCTTGTGGAATATGACTTCCAAATCAGCCAAGTGATCAAAACGTTGTTTGGATTTAACCACCAAATCATCTACATAGCATTCAACAAATTTCCCTAGAAAAGGTTTGAAGATACGATGCATGGCGCGTTGATATGTTGCACCTGCATTCTTTAAACCAAAGGGCATCACCCGGTAACAAAACACACCTTGAGGAGCTCTGAAGGCTATATATTCCTCATCTTCTGGGGCCATTCGGATCTGATTATATCCAGAATATCCATCCATGAAAGAAAGTACTTCATAGCCAGCCGTCGCATCAATTAAGAGTTCTGTAATCGGAACTGGAAAATCATCTTTGGGACAATACCGATTAAGATCTCTGAAATCGATGCAAACCCTAATTTTTCCGTTCTTTTTCTTTACAGGGACAATATTAGCCAACCACTTGGGATATTGAACTTCTCTGATGAAGTTAGCTTTGATAAGCTTATCCACTTCAGCCTCGATTTTGGCAGCATAGGTTGGGTGTGTTCTTCTCGCAGCTTGCTTGAATCCTCGATGTTCTTTTGGCAAACCCAAATGATGGGTGGCAAAATCAGGATCAAGGCCAGGCATCTCTGTATAATTCCAAGCAAAAATATCTTTATTTTGCTTTAAAAAAGAAATATACATCTCTTGCTCTTCAAGGGTCATGGCCGCACTAATTAAAGTGGGGCGTGGATCTTTCCCTGTACCCAGATTTACTTCTCTGAGTTCATCCACAGTGGTAGAGATACCCTCTTCAAATGCTGGAGGAGCATCTCTAAGATCTTCCTCTTCCTCTTCATCATGTGTTATTTCTTTCGTTTCTACTTGCAAAGTAGATGAAAAAACGAAATTCTCATGATCATAAGAGATGTCAAAATTTTCACATTTTGAAGAAGAAGCTTCCATTTCCGACCCTATTGATGATAAAGGGTCTTCTTTGGGAAATAAAGAGGAGATGATGGATTGAGAATCGACATAAATATTCACCTCTGGTGTTGCAATAACTTCTTCTGGCCTGATTAGCGAAGTATAGACTTGTTGGATTTAAGCAGACGAAATGAAAATGTCACCACTTATGCTTTCATCACTGCTTGGTAAGTTACCAATTTCTCCCATGTTGTCTGGCTCGATTGCCGTAATTGACATTATGGATCTTTCCATAAGAGTATTTTGATTTGGGCCTATTTTGTCAATTTGACTGATAGGTAACACATAATCTGTACTCACATGTGAAAATGGATTTATTGGAATTTTTTCCAAACCATATGGAGCATTAACTTTGGTAATTTCCTTCATTGTAGATTTTTCTCTTCCTTTCATGTGATAAAATTCCGCCTCAATGTATTGAGACTCACATGTCTTGAACGGGGCCTTATCACCATACAATGTTCCAACTTGACCATCGAAACAGTATTTGAGACATTGATGGTATGATGACGGAATAGCTGCATGGTGATGTAGCCAGGGTCTTCCAAGCAAGATATTGAAAGCTGAGTCCTGATCAACAATCATAAAATCCGAATTGGAAACAAGATCTCCAAACTGAGTTCTGAGTGTAACTTCTCCCAGTGGTTCTTGTTCATTTTTATCATATCCTTGCAACATCATGGTAGAAGGAGATAAATCAGATTCTGTGAGGCCCAATCGACGAAGTGTACGAATGGGCATGAGGTTGACTCCTGAACCATTGTCAATAAAAGCTCTTCGAACATCTATACCATTGACTTTGCCAGATAAGTACAAAGGTTTTATGTGCCCATTCACAACATCATCTTCATCTTTATCAGTAAAAGATATCACTGCATGACATTCTGCAGGATTATTCTCTAGGTGATAAATTTCAGCCGCAGCAATTTCAGCTTCAAACTCCTGAGGACTTGACAAAGCTTCGATGAGTGCTTCCCGAAGATCTTTTGATAGATTCAAAGCATCCAAAATTGATAATTTGGCTGGTACTTGGGCCAAGTGTTTCAATATATCATACTTTTAATCTAGAGGCCTGCGTTTCCCAATAGGAATATGCGGTTTAGCAGGTACCTTGGAAGAAGATGCTTTGGAAGCTGATGCATCTTGTATTGAAGTTGGAAACATCTTTGGTTTTGGAAAATTAGACTGATTAGATCCATTTACTTGCTGAGATAAAGAAGATGGAACCTTTAATCGGTCTTCTAAAATAACTGTGCCGAAGCTGAGTTGGCCATTTTCAGAAGAACTTGCTTGTTCTTTTTGAGCTCGCCGAAGGGCTCTACCACGAGTTTCTGCTGCATATACAGTGCTAGCAGGGGTAGAATTAGAGTAGTGGCTTCGGAAAGATCCATGTCTTCCCCTATATCCTGAACCTCTAGAACTTCCTCGGGTTCCCTTATTTGATACAGGGAATTCAGGCTCATCAAGACTGTAATATGAATCTGTTAATTGAATCATATTAACAGAACCAAAGATTAACTCTTCGTCTGATAAAGACTCTGCCTGGTTAGCCTGTTTAGGTTGTGCCGTTTGGTGGGACAGTGCCCGTGGCTTTGAAGTAGATGGCATGAAATCTGACAGAGTCAAAGACAATTTAGGCTTTGATGCATACTCATCTTCTCCTGATTCCTCTTTCTTCTTTGAATTGCGCTGCCCTTTTGAGGATTTGTCCTTTGATGGAGGCTTTACTGCAGCTTTTGTAGGAGACACAATTGGCTTCTTCAATTGTGTTTGCAAAATGGAATGGGTCCGATTGATTGTCTTTCTAACCATCCAATCATCATATTTTTTTGTAGTTTTGCTTTTGACTTCCTGCCACTCGCCTCCTTCTTCTGGATCTGTAGCGGTAATACACGCTACATGAGCTGAAGAACCCTTCAATTTGACTTGTCCCAAGTCGACCATCTTTTGCAGGAGGTCTTTAAAGACAAAACACTCCTGGATGGGATGCCCCAACATTTGATGAAAGGGACAATAATTGGGACGGTCTTCATCTCCTTCCTTGTTTGGCCTCTTGGGCACTGGTAATTGAACCAAATTATTTTCCAGAGCTGAAATGAAGTAACCAGGAACTTGCTCACTTCGGAAAGAGTATGTTTTACTCTTCATATCCTCAAATTGTTTTCGTCGTTGATTTTTTTGATCATTTGGACGAAACAGCCTTTGTTGTTGGCGTTCAGGAGGTGGAGCCCTTCGAGAAGATGAAGGTTTTGAAGTAGAAATAGGTACAGGTGCCTGTTTAAGCATAACTGTAGCAGTTTCTGCTTTACCCATTCTTCTTCCTGGAGCTGATGGAATTACACGAGATTTAACCTTAGCCTGTATAAGGGAATCTTCAATCTGTTGAGAGATTGTAGTAAGGTCTCGAAACCCTCCTGTGTATTTCACAGGGATCAATGGCGTGCGTAATTCGTCACGCAAATTTGCCACACAGATTGGCAACAATTCCTCCTGAGGGAGTGATAAACTCAAGGAATACGTTAATCCCTTCCAACGAGCAATGAAATCAGAGACTCTTTCATTCTCCCTTTGCTTGCAGTTTGTAAGATCGAAAACTGTCGTTTTTGGAAAAGTTGATCTAAACTGAAGAATGAATTTTTGACGAAGATCCTCCCATCCGATGACTGACCGGGATTTCAAGCTTGTATACCAGACAAAAGCTGGTCCTTGCAAGGTTCGCACGAAGCATCTGAGTTTTACTGCTTCTTGCTGCTCTGGAGTTCCCATCATAGGATCACAACAGGATACGTAATGCGTCAAATGTTGTTCAGGGTCGCCTGATCCATTGAAAGTAGGGAAAATAGGGTTTCCAAAACTGGATGGAGGAGAAATTGAATCTACCCATTCAGGGTAAACTTTCTTTTCAGGTTGAACTTGCGCCCGTTTCCCTTCCATAGTTTCTAACCGAGCTGTTAATGACTCAATAGTAGTTATTAACTTTTGAGAAACGTCAGGTTGAACTTGGTTTTGGGTAGGTGCAATGAATGGAGCTTGGACAGACATGGTGGTTGATGCTGCAACTGATGGTAGTGCTGCCAACCGTTGTTGCGTTTGACCCGTAGGATTAGACCTCTGTGGGTGTACTGATAAAGGAGGATATTCTTGATCCATCTCAGTAGTTACAACAAATTCCTTCGGCTGTCGGACTTCAGCATTCTTAAGAAGAAGACTACTCTGAAGTAGTTCTGCATTCAACCTTCTTAATTCTTTCATTTCTTCCTCCTGTTGTGCAAACCTTTGCTCTAATGAGAGCGATTGACCTCCTTCAGAGGAAGGGTGAGAAGTAACCGGATTCTTACCTTTCCCCTTATTGGATCCTTTTCGGAGAGGGGGAAGTGGGTTACTTGAAGGATTACCCAGATTTTGGGTAAGCCTTTGATTACGTGTGCGCACACCTTCTTCATTTAGGTCTGTGTGCACGACTTCTTGAGCAGGAACCTCTTCGTCTAATCCCTCTGATTGAGCCTCATCTGGTGAATCAGCAGCAACGGCATTGATGACATTAATGGATGCATATTGCATGGAATCCTTTCTATCAGCATTTCTGTGATATTGTCTCCTTCTATGTCCATGATGAGACATGGCATTCCGTTGACTTGATCCCTCAGGAATTTCTTGGAGAACCGTCACTTGGAGAGAATCTCTTGACATCTTGGCTCTTCGTTCCTCTTGAGGCTTATTCCCTAATCGAGAGAATACTGACTTTCTCTGAGGGAGGGATTGAAGATTTGAAAAAGTCCCCAGTCCGGTGGACTGGGGGTGTTCCTGTTGCTTCCGCTCAACTCCTCGAATCCCATTCATTGATTCTAAGGGTTGGGTTAGAGAAGTCCCCAGTCTGGCAAGCTGGGGTGTCTCTTGACATGCTATGTCTGAGATCTTTTTGAAATCTCTCTTGATCTTGCGAATCTTAGTTCGGAAATTAGCTGGATGCATTAACCTGTATCCACTTTTATCACCTGGTTCAACAGACCGTTGGATGATTTCCGAAACTTCTGTCATTTGATGACGTGTTTGCTCCAGACGAAAAGCTTGTGCAATATTCTCGCCTGCTTGATGTAGGAGCAATTCAACAACCTGTTCTCTATATACTTGATTTTGAGAGGAACTAGTTGAAGCTTGATCTCGAGCAAGATTTTGATTATGAACAAATCCCATTGACTGTGGCCGGCCATGGGCAATAACATTGCATGAGAACATTTTCGGCGGGCTTTGCTGACCGGAAAGCACTGTGAAATGTAGTGCTCCGTGAACACCCCATCCTCTGATATGAACATTAGATGGAGCATTGGAAATTAACTGACGCAATATTCTTAGTGCGCCAAGGCATGAACGTTGAAGGGTTCTCTGTTGCTTTTCAGCCTTCGGATACCGAGAGACTGATAGAGATGCCAAATCAATCTGGCGTTGTAACCCTTCTATTATCTTAAGATGATTTTCATATTCATCGTAAGATAATACCTTCTTCTTTAATTGACAAAGAGTTTTCCATATGTTGAGACGAATATCATGGATTCCATCATCCGTCAACATCTTTGGAATGTCGTACTGGAAATCAGCCAAAGGCCAAAACATGACTGGTACTTCACCTTTTTCTAGTTTTTTCCTCATGTTCATCATTTCCTCTTTATCATTAAATGAAGATTCTTCTACCTGTTTGGACCAGAGTTGGTGTTTGCTTGTTGCTTTATCGGATTCAACAAGATTGGTAGAGAAATCACTATTCATACTGGAAGATGAATGACCCAAGGAAGGTTCGAAGAATAACCTGAACCCCAGGCTATCTTCTTATGGAGAAAGAGTTTCACCTGCCGATAGTAAAGCATCAGACATGACTGGTTTTACGTTTGCAAGTGCCTCGAGATAGGAGGGCTTTCTCGTCACTACATTGCCTTCTGAAGAATTTTCGAGACAACGTGAATCACTACTGCGGAGAGGACTTTCGCAGCGAAGTTTATCATCATGAGGAGGACCATCATGATGGGTTACAGCAAAAGATGAGATCTCTTGCTCCTTGGTATTCTGACCACACAGAGGGTTCCTGTGGCTCTCATCTGAAGAAGAAACTTCAAGATTGACCGAATTTTTATGAAGCAAGTTTTCATGAGGAAGTGTCTGTTGAAGACCTTCAGAATTAATGTTCCCGTTATTGGGAACTGAGGGAGTAGAATCTTGAATTCCGATAGATAAATGTCTGAGGGCTTCAAGAACTCCAGCATCGAGCAAGGCCTTGTTGCATATTGGCCTTTGATCTCCTGACTGTGCTGGGCGGATCTTTTTCTTAGATGCCTTCTTACTCGCTTTAGAAACCACTTGATGACGAAAGTGATTGCTCTGAGCAGGTGTATGTGCCTGATCAGGAAAGATGGTCAGGTTAGGCTGACGATCATCGCTCAAATCAGGCGTATGTGCCTGACTTGGTTGTCCGTATGATATGGGGGAGTATGCCCCATAACCCTCTTGGACTGGAACAGATGTGTGTGTCTATTCCGGAGTGAATCGTTGATGTGTCACTCCATTGCTAGGGATAGATTTATGTGTCTGTCCCTGAGATGATGCTGAAGTTGTTATGATATCCTGGCAAGCATCCAGAATATGAGCAGGAATTTGCTTCTGCTCTTTCACCATTGACAAAATATGTTTGGTGACTTCAGCCGCCAGAACAGGGATATACGTCCATTCCGGGCTTGGAGTAGGTGTATGTGCTTGCTCTTGTCCTCCTTTTCCTGTCAGTGAATCCTGACAGTACTCAAGTGTGGAGGCAGAGAGTTTAGTCTGCCCCCTGTTTGTCGTCGGGACTTTCCGACTGACTTCTCCGTGCGCTACCAAGCGAGACTGTTGGTAGGCCTGATTAGTATTAGCAGGTGTATGTGCCTGCTGATTACACTTCGCCAAACGCGGTTGAAGAGATACATCATATGTAGTCAGACGAGCCTGCTGACTAACTGATGATGTATAAGCAGGTGTATGTTCCTGCCTATGGTACTCCGCCGGAATTGCCTGGCGGGATCGGCTCGATGCTGTCAGACGAGTCTGCTGGACAGCTGAATTAAAACGGGCAGGTGTGTATGCCTGCTCGTTGTTTTCCACCAAGTTAGGTTGGTGGACTTCTCCGGAGATGGCAGGGATGACAACCTGCCTATGGTTAACCAGATTCCATCTCTGGCGGTTCATCTTGCCTGCTCGGGTTCGAGGAACCTGAGCTGAATGCCTGGAGTCGGTACCCTCATCATGTTGAGGGCGCACTACCGCACGAGTCTGGCGGCGATTGTTGATGGGAGCCCTCGGGAAGGACTCCTGTCTTTTTGAATTAAGGCCCCGAGGGACCTGCTCATTCACTTCCTCGGAGTAAGGGAGTGAATGGAAATTGCGTTCCGGGGATAACGACCCGAAACGGTTGGAGACGGTAGTCAGCACCGCCTGCTTCTTGATTGCTGGCCGCCGTTGTCCGGACGACCAGGTAGAATTGTTAACTTGGAGGGCTTGACGAGCGGCCTCCAGAGTTGGGATAGTACCATTGCGACGGTACTCCTTAACCAGTGCATTAGAAACACAGCGTTGAAGACGCTGAGTTGGTGATGTCATCCTCAGAGCGGATGACGTTCCAGCAGGAGTAACAGCATTGGTTTTCACAGCAGCAGACCTCACAGTAGAGGTGTTCACAGCAGCAGTATTCACAGGGGTGAATTTAAGGAAAGCCATTTTTGCAGAAGATCTTGAAAAAAGAGTGCATGTTCCATGTAACAGACATAATCAAGATGAATCCAGCCACTGCATTTTTTGGATGAGCATATGTCAATGATTTCTTTGTTGGCCCAAGGGGCCTAACAAATAAGAAGAACATCACTTTCACTTGGTTAAGGATTCACGCCGGGTTCACCATTTTTTGTTTCGCACGGAATCCGGGGATGACCTCCTGGACGGGAGATTCAAACGTTCCGATCGGTTTCTAACGGGTTTGTTCGTAGAACCGGAAACATCCAATGATTCCACATCCATTTGGACCTACTTTCCAAAGGAAGGCGATCATTAGCTTGTGGGCTAATGAGGCTTGGGAATTTGCATTGGTCGAGAGGATGGGAGGTCGGACTCATCACACCTTTTTGAGGGGAATTATTGTCTACTCCGGGACTCTCTTTATAGATTTAAGTTATGTTCGTGAATCCTTATTACATTACCAAGTATAAAATGTGTTTTCCTTTAGTTTTAACAATCAATGATTAAATATGCAAGAAATTTAGAGAATCTTTTATAGGTATTCGAGGTTCTTCATCAATAGAGAATCATCTATATCTGTTTAGAGATTATTGGTCAATGGTATCCTTCAAAACATTTATATAAAAGTCTCTTGGTCATTTATGATGACCAGGCTGGTTTTAAAGCCACTCAGTGGGGCACTTGAAGTTTATTGTCATTCATAAGGACAGAAATTATTTCAAAGTTGGAATCGAACCCATAAATGGGCTACCTACGTATCCTTTCTTTTGTAAAAGGAATCAGAACCCACGTAGTTCGAGGAATGGGATATGATGTTTATGATTGATGGCTCAAAGATGAATGTCATAATTACTTTTACACTCTAAGCTCACGTGAGTCATGCTCAGTGTGAGAAACAAGAGGTATTGGTAAAATTTAGACAATTGTGCCATAAAAGATGCAATCATAAGAATTTGTTTTGGGGCTTATGTATAGATGACTGCCCAGATAGACGAAGGTTTAGGATTTACTTTTAGGGAGAAAATCCATGAACAGGGTCCACAAAGTTATATGTGCTTCATGGAGATTTGAATACTCTAATCTTGGGGCTTACTCCTAAGGAGGATGCCCAAGTTAGGAGGGGACTTATGATTGGGTTTTATTCCTGAAAAGGAAACCCAAATCAAAGGTAATTTATGACTGGTTAAGAGAAGTTTAAGGGGACTTGGGGATTATTCTTGAAAAGGAAGCCCAAGGTTATGACTGAGTCTTATTCCTGAAAAGGAAACCCAGGTTAAGGATTAAGATTTGTGGCTTACTCCTGAGGAGGATGCCCAGATCAAAGGTTTTATAACTAGGGATTATTCCTGAAAAGGAGTCCCAGGTTAAGGATTCTCTCATTTTAAAGGATGAGGTTGAATGAATGAACTCTCAATATTTGGTGACATAAAGATATTTAAATCACTAGACTTTGAGAGATATTTCACAGAATTCCTTTCAGACAAGGATGTAAAATCAAGAAATCATGCCATAAATGGCTTTGAAGAGTATCTTGAAGACTGAATCTTGAATAGGAAAGGTGAAATGGCTTAAGAGGGGTAAAATGGGCAAGATGGGCACCCAAAAAGATAGGGGCGCGCAAGTCTTTAAAGGCGCGCAAGTCCTGCGGCGGCGCGCAAGTATTGGTCGCGCAAGTATACTTGCGCGACATGAGTGGTACTTGCGCGATTTTCAACCAGCATTGAAATGCTTGAGCGACTCTTTAGAAAACCCTTTACAATCCTCTTGAGGTTCTTCCAGAGAAGGGACGCGCAAGTTATATTGAAGGAATTAAGTCGGCGCGCAAGTGTTTGATAAGTTTCAACACTTAGGCCTTCCTTCTTCTCTTTAGATCTTCCGTTCTAGGTAAGAAATTACCTTAGAAGTGTTCCGGAAGCTTTGAGAAGAGACTTGGGCGTCGGGAGCTTCAATCCGAGTTTCTGGAAAAAGATCTTCTCGAATGGGGGGCCCACAGGGTCTATTTATAGGCAAAAGAAGACCCAGGGCGGTTACCGGGCGGTTACCAATTAGGTCGCGCAAGTCACCTGTGCGACCAAGGTAGTCGCGCAAGTATACTTGCGCGGCAGTGGTATCACTTGCGCGGTGGATTTGCTGTTGATCCTTTGTTCAGGCCTTTGTCAATTTTTGATGTTTTCTTCAAAGGATGAATCACTTTCAGCTGAGATATTCCCTTTTCTGATCTTTTAGATTCTGTGAAGAAAGGAGCATCAACAAACTTATATAAACATTTTACTTTTTGTGTTTTAAATAATAACTTATAACATCAATTTAGGATTTCTATTTCCATTTTACATAAACTTACATACTCTTATACAATCGAATGACACCTGAAAACTAAGAAAATGAGCACTCTCAAACAATGAAATTGAACACTATAAATCATAAAAAGGACATAAATAAACTTAATAAAATTATAATAAATAAATTACATGTATAAAATAATCTGAAATTATTAATTAATTTATTTAATTTTATTATCCAAGACATTAAGATCAAGTGTCTAACCGTTTGGGACATAAGGTATGGGATTCTACCTGAAACTCTATTTTTCCTTCTGGTTACTCTTTATCTATCTTTACCACAATGTCATTTTTATTTATTTTTATATAATTATTATAAATTATATTTATATGTTCCAAAATTATGAATCTGGATTAGATTATACATATTTGATAGTGAAATACATTTTTTAAAAAGGCCCCCTTCTCAGAACTTCCCAATAAGCAAACCCGATTAAAGGGAACATCTTGATTTCTTACCCATTTCTATGTACATACCATGATCTATTTTAAGCCATAATTATTTTTCTAAAATTAATCATCTAATCAAGAAAAAAAATATTTCTTCATTAATTTTTAGTTTTATACAAACAAATATGTCTTTTCCAATATAAAATAATCTTTAATATTTTCCTTAAACCGCACTAAATTGCTTTATTTCTAAAGTTTCTTTTTTCTTGTTTTCACTTAAATTTTTTATCACTTATCATGATATGTGCCTAATGTTTCTTATAAATGACCATGTATGGTTTAAATCCATTCTTTCATGGATATCATTATGATATTCTCTTTTTTTATGCCTTTTGACATGATTATAATAACCAATTATTCCAATGGGTACCTTTATGTTTATGTTTGATTCCTTATGTATGATTATTCATGAGGAAAAAATATTATTGAACATTTTATGATGGGTGTGTATATATATCACTCAAATGAATTGGGAAATTCTTAGTCTCATGAAATGTCATGTTAGGATAGGGAGTGAACCTGATTCCTTTATGGGACTTTCTCCACCATTTTATATAGTCTTTTTAGTTAGCCTTGCCTCATATTTATGTCATGTTATATGTTATTTAAAGATTCCTATGATTCCAAGATTATATATTTCTGTGCTATAAATTTTATTATTCCTTATTTTTATTCATGTTCCATTCCTTTTATGTCATCATGTTTTTCCTTATAACCAATGTGCTATGTTTTATTCCTAGTCTTACTCTCTTTAAGGCTTGTTAGCTCATCTCTTTTGTTCGGGTATTCCCCATTTTATCCTATGCAGATGTATGATCTCAACTCAAGTTAGGATATCATTATGTATATTAAATAAAATATGTTTTTATTTTGGTTTTCATGATGTTTAATTATATACCTAATATTCTAAAGACACTATACTTTACAATCCTCAGCTTGTAATTGATGGTTAATTATGTAATAATATGTGAAAAAGGCTAGGGTCGCTATAATAAAAAATTTCCATTTTAATTTAGATTAATCATTGGCCACAATGGATTGGGAACGCATTATGCCTCCCACCAATGAAATTTTTCTCAAGAAATATTTTTCATAATTTTTACTCCACAGTTCCTTCGTCCTTACCGCATGAAATTAAACTTCATGGGACTATACCTTACTGTATAATGTTGAACTATATAGAACACAACCTATTCAGATGACATTAAACTGTATATCATAGGTCCTAGCATCAAGACCTTAAACTATATATCATCCAACAACCTTATCACATGAAATTAATCTGCATGGAAGATATCCCCAGCGCATGACATTAAACAGTATCCATACCCTATATAAATCTTTATATCATAAATATGAGATAATTTAATATCCTCACTAGAGAGGACACCACCCATCTAGTATTGTTTCCCTACAAATCCATTTTCTAGAACTGTGTGTGGATTTATTTTTACAATAACAAGATACATAGCGATGCCTCAATCTCCAATATCTGTCCTAGTTGCCACATAAAAAGATATAGACCCTCTATGTGTATGTGTTAGACCAATATAGGATATTTATCATTAAATAACTATGTATGGATTGATTATTTCTCTAAAGAAATACATAGGGATTCCTATACTCAACATCATGTGCTCAGACACAATATCCACATATCTTAGGTATTTACCTAGTCTAAGTATCATTATAATAAACTATGAATATAGGGTTTTAGGGTTACCTTTGTGTGTTGTATTGCCTCATTGAATTCTTCCTGACGTCAGATTTTACCTCTTCCACACCACCAAAACATACTAAAAGTACTCAATCCTCTTCATGTCCTAGATTAAAGACTTTAAACTATATAGAATCGTTTTTCCTTACCTCATTATGTTAAACTACATAGGAAAATTCCTTACCAAATGACATTACAACTACACGGAACACATCCTTAATGCATAATGTTAAACTATACAGAACATATCACTAACACAAGATATTAAACTAAATGGAATATCCCCTCATCAAATGACATTAAATTGTAGCCTTAAACCTTGTAATGATCATAGGATAACTCATATCATAAATATTAGATGATTCAATGTCCTTACCAAATAAGTCACCACCCATCTGACTTTTGTCCCCTACCAATCCTTGTCTAAGAACTGCATGTGTCTTAATTCCTTCCATCACATAATACATAGTGACCCCCAACTATCTAATCTTGGGTCCATATGTAATATAAATGGAAATAAAAAACCCATATATGTATGGGTCAAACCTGTGTAGATAGTTTTATGTTCAAGGTCTATGTATGGATTGATTCTCACTCTGACATGATGCATAGGGATTCCTATATCCAATATCTCAGGCCTAGCCTCATCATCATCATATATAAGGGTTTTCCATGGTCAAATCCTCATGACCATAAATATTTAATAGTAAGTTTTATGATTTTATTTGTGTAGTGAATGACCTCATTGGATTCTTTTTAATGTTGTGTTTTAACTCAATTTTAGAACCAAAATATCCTTGACGTACATACTCCCCTTCAAGTCTAAGTAGTATGACTTCAAATTCTGTACATCTAGCCACATGCAACCTCTTATTAACATCTTCACTTGAGAGGATTTACCCTACCATCATTGGTCCCCCACTATGCCATGTCCACGAACTATATATATCATGATTCTTATTATCACAAGATATATAGTAGTTCCCATATCCAAAATATTTGGTATATCCACAATATTAACAGAAACAATTCCCCCCTATGTGTTTGGGTTATACCTTTGTAGATATTTTTTCATTCAAGAACTATGTGTGGCTTTATTACTTCCATCAAAAGATACATAGTGACGCATGGGTATCCATTACTAGGTCCATACTCAATATATAAAATGATAGGATTACACCCCCCCCCCATATGGGTAAACCTATGTAGGGTACTATCTAATAACTATGTTTGGATTTCTTCTTATAATAACAAAATATGTAGAGATTCAATGATAATATATTCCAAGGACAACTATAATTTATCATTACTCTCAATAATGTCCCTCTATGAGAGTTATATTTTGGTAGAGTCTCCAATCAATAATAAATTGTGAACACCATAAGTATTCCTCATCCAGTAATAATGTATAGCTTAATCGATTGTCTAATTATCCCTTATTTATCACACCAAGAATGGATCATGTGAGCTTAGGTAATCAGGAAATCCATTCTGGATAGTGAAACTAAGACGTTTCTTTGATAGGGAACCATTTCTTAGTCACATGATGTAAAATTGTATGAAAATGTCCTTGTATCATGACGTTAAACTTCACTATAAGAGGTTTTCACATTATATAAATCATCCCCTCCAATGATTTTGGACTCAAGAATCGCATTTTTTATCTCATCAAATTAGAATTGGTTCAATATATGTTGTCATTTTCTTAAAGGTCCTCGATCCCTTCTTAAATTTTACATTCTCTTGGAACTAACTTTATATATTTGATATCTTAGTTGACACAACCAACCCATGGACCATGGGATCTATTTCCCCTAGATCTTCCTTATAGATAACTTTTAATAGGTACTAGATAATTCATAAGGACCCCATAGTATTTGTTAAATAACTGACACCCTTTCAAATATCTTATTCCTAGAGGATTGGTCCTTGAGATGATGCCCCCCTTAAATCTAGGAGTTATTATCTTGACTACATGGAATATGGGATTCATCTATTACTAATGGTCAACTTTTACCCACCATTTATTACCTCTATTTATCTCATATATTCTTGGGTTATGATTTACACACTCTATAACCAAACTATTTAATCAGATTTGTATGCTCTCAATGTTAGACATTTGTTCATTATACCCATTATCAAAGAATCATTATGACATTATATCCACATAACCTTCCATTTTAGGGAATTAAGCCTCTATGAAGACCCCATTAACCCAAGTTAGTCACTCTTCTCAATGGTACATCCTAATTATATGATGTTAAACTACAAGATAGATACATCCCCACTACATGATTTTAAAATTTTCATACCATCATGAATAATAATTTCTTAACAAACTATCACAAGAACCTGACCTTTGTCAACCAAAGTTATGGGTGCTTCCTTTTTCCCTTTTGAGTACCTCAATCCATAAATCAAACTTCATTTATTGATAATCTCAGGTTTTTTCCTAACTATCGTAATCCCTAAGAAGAAGGAAGAGTATCAATATTTTACCATGTAAGAGGTGGACCATCCATAAGAATCATAGACCCATCAGCTAGAGGAATCATAATCCTATAGGAAGTTCCTTATGATCCTTCTGATCGCTAACATCATTGTAGTGGTGGTAATCACCTTAAAGTTATTCATGATCATTTTCAGCATGATTTTCTCATACAATTACTCACAGCCCAAGAACCTTGATCCAGGATTTAAAACATTATCATCTCCCACTTAAGTGAATGTTGGATCACTCTTTACCATATTTATCTAAATTAGGTTTTTTTTGTAACACCCCCCTCATAGTAGGTCCACATGAGTCATAACCATAAATTGTGTTCATTTTGGTCAAATATGTATGGACTTAAACTTTATCCTTTGATGTTCTAAATTGTAAGACCCTAAACTGAAAGTGAGAGGGACACATAACTTAGCAGGCTAAAGACCCACAAAGCGGGGGTCTAGGAAAAAGGAAATTCTATTATCATTAAACTCTATATCTCTAGAATTTAGTCCAAAGATAGATTGTAAATAAACAAGTCATAATGATCATGGGCCCCACCTTGTAGCCCTAGTAAAAGCTGATCTTTACTCACAGTAAAACCTGATCTAGGAAAAAAGTTAGATTAATGATTTATCACATATCCTTCCTATGATAAAATTTTCATTTTGTAGTGAAAAAACTTTTATGGTTCTCAAAACATTCTTTAATATTTAATTATCCATAAACCTCCTTCATTTCCTTTAAGTCTAATTTTACCCAACTAACCCATGGACATTGGGCTCCCTTGGCCCTCGATCTTCCCTATAAAAGACCGGTAACATGGACTAGATAATCCAAAAAGATCCCCACTAAGATTAATTTGAGAATTGTTACCCATCCAAATATCTTAATACTAGATAATTTTTAGTCCCAAGGGAGATCCCCCCCAATCTTGGAGTTATTTTCATGAACTCATGAAATTTCAGATTCTTCCATTACTAATGGTCAACTTATACACATCGGTTCCCGCCTCTAGTTAAATTATATATTCCTAGACCATGATTTAGAATCCTCATAACAATGATTTTCAAGAGGGTTCGATGTACTCAAAATTATGTCACCATGTATTCTACTCATTCTCAAGTTATGAATGTGATATCCCATTTGAGATCCTTTTCACTGGATTTCGCTACATGGAATAGGTCATGAACTCTCCAATAAAAAACTAAACTACCCTAGGGTTCTAGATCCCTGATTGGATAACTCTTTTATCCATATCCAACTTCATTATCCAAATGTTTAAATCTTCACAAAAATTTCTCATCCCTTGTAAAGGATTGGGGACCATTCTAATTGACCATACATGTGAGCTCTATTGGATCATGCATAAGGTCCCCAAACTCATCGACTAGAGGTATATCCTCCTTTCCAGAAAGAACATCCAATCCTTATGAACCCATACAACATTGTGGTCGAACCTGGAACTTGAGGGTGTTTTGGGTAGTCCCCAGTACATCTTCCTCATTCCATAATTACCAGTTCATGCTCTTGGACATGTGATTTACATAACCCATATTCCAACTATCAAAGTTTACTTGACTTACATAATGATTTTCCACCCACAAATACCCATTAAGTTAAGGATAAATGATGTCCAACCCCATCATAAAAATTCATAATTCATGTTTTATATAAGAAGGAAGGGTGATAAACCCATTAATGAAAAATCATTCTTTAGAATATCAATTAAATATTCAAGGTACTAGCACCCTTTGTGAATACTTCTTTAGAAACCCATCAAGGATGCAGGGTTCTCAAACCCTTCATGAATACCCATCCTTCAATACAACATAAGATCTAACCTAAAAGACCTTAAACTACCAGTGACATATGGTTTGATATAAAAGAACCTAAACTACCAAAAATATATGGTTTGAGATAAAGGATACTAAACTATCAGTGACATATGTTCTGATCTAAAAGTCCCTAAAGTACCAGTGATATATAGTCTAAACTAAAAGACCCTAAACTACCATCAACAGATGGTCTGAGCTAAAACATCCTAATATATAGAAATATAAGTTCCAAGATAGATGACCCTAAACTACTTAAAAATAGTAGTCTATATTCCAAGACCTTAAAACAAATAATTTAATGAAACACAATTCTTTCCATTATGAAAACCAGAAAAGGGAACCATGGGTAAAAGTATAGTCTCTACACACCGGACATGCACTTGTATGATACAGGAATTATTGAGCACCTATAAAATAGAAAATTAATAAAACATGTTAGGCCAAAACCCCATAAATGGGAAAAATGAGAAAAAATAAAATTCCACAACCACTAATATTTTCTCATATGAATATTATGAAACATATAGAACCAAATAAAATGTAAGCGATACAAATTTCATGGGCCCCACCATATGCCCTTAGAAAAATTGAAGTTATGCTCACAAAGTCCACAGACTTAGACAGTAATCATAGAACCTACCCTTCAAGATATGCTTACCTAAATTATTATTTTATTCTAGGTAATCCTAGGATAATCAGAATAGATCTGTCAACGAGGAATCTCATGTTGGTAGGTATTCAGTAGAAATTCTCATAGGAAATTAGTTATGATTCAAGCATTCAAGTCTAGGTGTTTGGGTTTATTTGGTGTTACAAAAGGATGGGTATATTATATGATCCATATGATATCGGTTCAATGGAATTAAATGTACATCATGAATAAAATAAATTATTTCAAAGAAAAGTAAAGTTAAAAAGGGTTTTTTCAATGATATTGTACCAAAAAAAGGAGGAATCTCCACATTCTAAAGTCTCTCCAAGGTTCCATAAAAAACAACAAAAAACTGTGACCATGTTATAATAACATATATCTGATTTATTTTTCTAGGTCATATAATGTCTTGTGGGAGGTATAAGTGGAATTTTTAGATGTTGATCGCTTCACGTCCTCCGTTGCTACTTTGGGATGAAGAGTCTCAATAAGAGAAGATAACTCTAAAACTCCTTTATGACTAGCCTATAAAAAGGAGGATGAAGTCATAACATTGGATATTATGTTAGCAATTCACGCTTTGTATTCTACTACTTCAAAATTCAATAGATCTATCTGAGCATGTATTTGAGAGATTGTGTTATGTGTCTTCTCATACACCTCTGATGCTTACTTCATTGACTGAAATAAAGAACAACCATCATAATAACAGAATAGGTCCTTCTCAATATCAAGTAGTCATTGTTTGGTTAGGAAAATCTATAGAATAATTTCATAAAATGAAAGGAAGTTAAATCAACCTTCCCCCATGGGAGTCTCATTTATCAGAGTATGGATTTCTTTCCAAATTACACTACATCATACTTGATATTCTACAACTAATGGATTTGGTATGTCGGAAGGAAGTATGGTTAGCTGATCATGTTCAAACACTGAAGATACTAATGTAAGGATTATATGATCCAATGAAGAATCAATAGAAGAAGTCTCATGTTCTCTCTTCTAATATGGAGAATAATATTTTTCAGGAATCAAAGGACCAGACTCCTCATAAAATATTATCCCGCTAATGGATGACTCATCACTAGGGAGATAATGGTTCCTTGAAGTCTCCCTTGAGTAAGAACCAATTCTATCACTGCAATCGACATGGGGTTTAGTGAGGAAAATTTTTTGTCTGCATGAAATTCCAATTGATTCAGTACAACACTCAGTAAATTTTCCACTCATGACTAGGCATAATCCCAATATAGGTATGTAGGGGAATTGTTGGCGGAATTATTATATGATTATTTTTATCTTCATACTCCAACATGAGACTTAATTTTTGGATAAGACTGGGATGTCATTCCCCCCACATGGAAGCTAGAGGAAGAGGAGAAAACCTTTTAATATAGTCAAACTAGTAAGCAAACTGGTTAGGGTATATGGATCACAAATGATTTTTTCATCAAAACGAACTATGAGAACCCCATCCTAAAGAGATGTTTTTTATGATATTTTATAAATAGAACCACTGCCATTAATATTATATAGCCCATTCATTGTCGGATAATGATGCATGCCTATTATGGTGTATGGAAAAATAGTATTTCCATATTTCCTAAGGGTAGTCTAGTGATTTACCCTAAGAAGTATCCTAAATAAGAGTGCACACAAAACAGTTTGTCACTGTAACGCCCCGGCCCCAATTACCTAGAGTCGGTGCATTATTGCGTAACATTGGCATGATCACAAAAGATCATGTCTCTAAAGACCAATTAGTTTAGTAGCCTTGGAAACACTAAATACATTCATAAATGTTACATTACATCATAGAGTAAAAAAATCACAATAACATAGTCTCTATAGTCCACACTTCTATCCCCTTTAGACTATCCCTATAGGTCAGTCAAAAAATATTTCTTCACATCCTGGGAAAAATAAAACATAGAAAGGGGTGAGCAAAGATGATTAGTAAGTATAACAATATAGCGTAAGATTTCATAAATAAATATAAACATTTAATTCAATGTATAACTAAACAAAAGCCTTTTAAACTTGAATTTCAGCATAATATGGAAAAAGTATAATGAAATAATGAAATTTACTTATTCACATGGATATTCTACTGGTCAAATAATTATATGCAATATCAATAACAACTTTTATAATGATGAAATGCATAATGCCAGACTATCATAACCACGTAACCAAGGCCTAGTGCCAAGACTACAAATAAGATTTTGTCAAGGCCTCATGCCAAGACACTAGCCTGTCTCATGAGACCTACTGATGCATCGAGGAGCTATAGCGGGCTCCACCCATCACTTATTAAGTCAAATTCATTCCTTATATGAAAAGGTTTAAACATATCATAAACCATAACATAATCGTATCACATAAAACATGCATAAAGGAAACATAACATTTCCAAATTTCAATCACAAGATATCAATACAAAACATTGATATAATATAAACTTTATCACAACCATTTTCAATACCAAAATAAAATAAAACTAAAACTTGGTATTTATTTTTCATTTTAAAAAAATTTATGGCTTGTAGAGGAAGCTGAAACTCAAATAATGGTCACGGCGGCGGTGAAGTCGTTGTCTCCTCATACGTACGACAAAAAAACATTCCCTTTTTTCGTTTAGTAAAACGCTTCGTATAAAAAAGATTCATTTTGAATAAAAGTCAAATTCAAAGTGGTTTATATACCGTATAAAGGAAATTTGTGTATAAAACAAAATATGCCTCAATGAAAGGATATTGAGACGAAGTCCCTTACCTCGTGTCTGACTTGACTCGGTCGTTCTTTAATCTCCTGAATAATAAAATAGAGTTAATTTATACTTTCTTAAGAACATTTTTCAAGTTCATTATTCCTTTTATATCACTTATTACCATGTTATGAACATTATGTAATTATTTAAGTTAATAACAGTCGTTTTGTCGATCTTTGGTACTTGATTCAAAAATAAACTTCTTATAATTACAAGTTGTTCATGTGGTAAAATATCCATTATATACATAATTATATTCATGATTTAGATATCATATATATCATATATATCCAGTATATAAATCCATTTATAATATTACATAACATTTAGAGGTAATAAATGAAATGCACCGTTCATGGAGACGGTAAGCAGTACGTACGCATGAATGCTACTTTCATTTCTATATCGTATTTAATGGAATGAAGTCATAATGATATAAATGTATATTATAATTCCAGTATAATATAATATATAATATCATTTACTCATCCTTTATATATCCTACATATGGAATTAACGATTCAAATCACTTTGAGGGGGCGGTAGTCCGCACTTCCTAAAATGAAATTATCGCGCTTACCCATAATGGAAATCATAAAGGTATGCCATAAATGAAAAATAAAGAAGCATAAGGAAAACATAAACATAATATATATCTTATATAAATATATTGACATGTTAATGGCCACCATGAGAGGTGTTAAAAGAAGGTTGAACAATCATCGTTTCGTGAGGCAGTAATTCGCTACCAACAGAAACAGTATGTTCATTAACCATTAGATGAATGTGTGTGTAAGTGTAAATAAAATAATTCTCATAAAAAAATACTAGTATATTTATGATACTGTTGTTGTTAAAAAAAGGAATAAAAAGATTTTAAGGGGTTGGAGAAGAAAAATAAAACAAAAGAACATAAGAGAATACATTACCTTAAAATCGGGTAACTCTTTTTGATTTGAGCCAAAGGCTTACTTGGGAAAACTTCTGCCCAAAGTGAGGATTCTAGGAGTAATATAGGGAATTTGAGAGAGTTTTTGGGCAGAGGTTGGCCGATCCAAATGGCTTGAAGGTGTGAATAAGGTGGTAGATGTGGGGTACTTTTATAAGAGGAGTGGAGGGGCACTCTTGGAAAGTCAAGAAACGTTACTTTGTTATATAATGCGTTTCGGATTTTAAAGGTCCAAAAATTATATATTTAGAGGATAAGGTGATAAGGGTTCTAAATATACTCATACAATAGGTTTTTGACATGTTTAAGTCTTATATTTTACATTATCTTTTTATTTTATTTAAATCCTTAATTAATGAGGTAATCACTACATCATCATGGTTTCATAAAAACTTTTATTTATTTAATGTATAAATATTATAAAAAAAATATCATGATGTAGTAAATCTTTTTATCTTTCAAATGAATATTTATAGTCGAAAAGTTAACTTATATAACCCCATTTAATAATTGTTTTAGTAAAACAACACATGTTTGTGACAACTTTATTTTTACTTTAAATAAAACGTTATTAATGTCATTTTCTTACCCAAGTGGCTCCATGGGGTCCCCAAGTTGACCCATGGATTTTATTGGTCTTACATGACTCATCCAATAAGTGTAGAACTAGTGTAAAGGAAATTTCATATTATTATAACATTATATTTACCTTAAATTACACTAATTAACTTTAATCGCAATTAATAAAACATAAAAGTTACTATTCACCAAAAATTATTTTCATCCCATTAAACCACATTTTACTTCCTAATTACAACCATGTATGTCGGATTTTTGAAATTAAACTTGTTGAAGCGGTAAAGTTTCATTTAAACAATAAATCAGTTTTTTAACTGCCACTTAGTTGTTTCATTATTCATCAAAAATCGATGTTTTTTAGAAAAATATCAGAAATTAACTCTAAGCTATATTTGATATTCCAAATTCAAAAATGATGTCTATTTTAAAAAATTCCAAAAATATAAGTTGCATTAATTAATTTTATAATTAATTCCGGTTGTCAAAATAAATAGCGTGTTTTTAAGAAACAATTTCAATCAAAAGATTAACAATTGTTTATGTCCAATTTCAAAGTGAGATTAATTATAATGACCAACATTGGATAAAATGGTAAAAATATATTATAATTATTCTTTAAAACCAATCAATGTTATAATTTATCACTATAAATTATTTTGATATAAAAAAAAATTTTAAGTATTTTTCTATTATTCATCAAAAATTGGAAGTTCTTAGAAAAATACCGAATTTTCAACATAGGCTAATTTCAATATTACAAATACAAAAATGAAGTCCAATTTGAAATATAAAATGTATATAATTTCAAAAAGTGGGTATTACTATTCATAATGGCTACTTTGATTGGTTGCGGTGTGTTAGAATCTCTAACTTGTGTACAATACAAGCTATTGCATTATTGAAAGAGAAGTGCATCATGAAAGCTTGGAGTGTTACATTCTACCCTCCTTCAATAAATTGTGTCCTCGCAATTTGAAAATGTTCTTCTAAAATAAAAGGTTCAAAGTAGAAAATACCTTTGTGGAAAACCCATATCGGAAATAGGGTTAATAAAAATATAACTTTAAAAGAAATAAATAGAAGTACAAAGTTCGCCCGAGATAGCCCATACTAAGATTCTATGAAAACATGGGTATGGAGGAAAAACAAACCATCAAGGTCTGATATAGAGTTTTATAAAATAGGATTAGAAGAAAGTTAACTATAACAAAATCACAAACTTGTTATTGGTTAAACGATCATTGATTCCCCAGTAGGAAAAGTTAATCAACAACGTTTTTGTTTTAAGCTACCTTTCATACATTTGAGGAATTTATTTAGGATATTTACTAAGAATGTAAGGAAATATACATACTTGTCATGTAGACTTTCATTCTTTAATAAATTTTCACCACAAACCCATCTTTTACACAAAAAGATAATAGAACACAAAAATATTATATTTATTCTAATCGTACAAGGTTCTAAATATTAACACATACCATTTAAATTAGGAAAACTATTTTGTAATAACTAGGGACTTCCTGTAGGCTAGTGGTGGGTAATAAAGGCTTGTCGCACTATGGTTGTGGGTTCGATTCCTGCAGCTTTGTCCAACGCGATGGGTTATCCCCCGACCTGCAGGTTGTCCTTTTCCTAAAACTATAGTGTTATAATATTCCAAAAATTATATTCATAAATGTTTTAACCTTAAACAATACTATCCAAAGTTAAACTTAATCCATTCCAACCTTTATAGTTATCCAAAATAACCCTGTCCATAATCTCTCTAAAAGGTCTTTAAATTCCAAAATCAATTGTAACATCAGATTCCCCAAACAAAGTAGAGTTTCTCTTATTGTCACATACTAAAAATATGATTACCTTCATCATATTAAAACCTTAATGAAAAAAACAATTAATGCAGTAAAATACTTATATATATCACATTATTCTTATAACCATAATATAGTTCTTGAGTGCAAAAACACAAATACAATAATTATTCAACTTCATCTATAGTAACAACATAAGCTTGGCCTTGATCCCTTGGCCTTTTTTGAGGTAATTTTCCCTGATGCTTAGGACATTCATTTGCATAATTCCCCATTTCTCTACAATTATAGCATTGAACATTTATAGCCTCTTTCATTCCCTTGCAATAACGAGCCTGGTGTCCTTTTTCTCCACATTTACAACAAACTACCATTCCTTTTAGGCAAGTACCGGGGTGATTCTTCCCACAATTATCGCATAATGGAAAATACTTCTTTCCCATTTTCTGTTTATCTGTCTCTTGTTTCACTGTTCTCTTATTCTCTTGCTTTACTTTGTTTTCATAAGACTTAGAGAATTCCTTTCCTATCTTGAAAGCACAAGAGACTATATTTTCATACAACAAGAAAGATTGTAAGACTAAGGCTCGACAGAGAAATGGTTTTAACCCATCAAAGATACGATAAATCTTACTTCTTGGGTTACGTATATAATCTGTAGCATGTCTTACTAACCTTGTAAAGTTGGCCTCATACTTTGCGACATTCTCATCCTCCTTTTGTCTCAGGCTCATAAATTGTCTTTCCATATCTGCTCGATGGTCACGAGGAAAGTATTTTTCTATGAAAAGCTCTTTGAACTCCCTCCATTCCCTATTTGATACTTCATCATCTTCCTTTTTGTTTTCAATCAATGACCACCATTGATCAGCATCTCCAATGAGGTGATAAAATGCCATGATAACCTTTTCCCTTTCACTACTCCCCAAGGTATGGAATATTTTCTCTAAGGAATTTATCTATTTCTCAGCTACTAAGGGATTTGTACTCCCATTGAATGCTAGTGGTTTTTTCCTCATGAAGCGTTCTAACATTGATCCTCCATGTTGTGAATCAGGATGCTCCATACGAGTAAGGTTATTATTCATAACCTGAGTGAGTTGTCCCAGTATGGTGATAATTTGATCAGCACTAGTTGTATCACAAACACCATTATAATTATCTTGAGCAGGAGGGAAATCCCTACATGGAGTGCGTGCATTGATACGGTTTCCATTCCTTCCACTAGGAACCATTTCTAAACAATGTCATAAACTAGATTAGTTTATGAATCAAAATACATAATTCCATACTTGTAAAACACTTAACATAAATTTTATTATTTATGGATATAATTCATAATCATAAAAAAGAAATGTTTTCTTTGAGGAAGTATATACTCATAAACCCTTCATAATGGTTTGTAAAGAAAATGATAATTATCCTAAGCATATCACCTAGGAGTGTCGTTACCAAGAGTGTAGCAAGGCTCGTTGTCGTGCAGTAATTCTTGTTCGATTCTAGCTCAAAGCGGTGTTTTCGAGTTTTACCCCTAGGTACATATGTTCCAGAGCTTCCTCTACTTGCTCGTATCCATACATGGATGTATTGCTCGAAAAATACACAAAATCTATACTTTACCAAAATTCAAGGAAGTTCTTCTATACTATTCCTCAAAGTCTATCTTAGGTTTATGTGCTCTAATCAGAGTTTATCTAAATCTAACTTCCAAGGTTAGTACTAAACTGCCTCTGATACCTACTGTAACTCCCCAACCCCAGTTACCTAGAGCTGGTGCATTATTGCGTAACATTGGCATAATCACAAAAGATCAACTCTTGAAATACCGATTAGTTTAGTAGACTTGGAAACACAAGATACATTCATAAATGTTACATTACATTCTCCCTTTAGGTCAGTCATAAAATATTTCTTCACATCCTGGGAAAAAGAAAACATAGAAAGGGGTGAGCTCAGATGCTCAGTAAGGATAACAATATAGCGGAAGCTTTCATAAATAAACATAAACATTTAAAGAAATGTATAACTAAACAAAAGCCTTTTAAACTTGAACTTCATCATAATATGGAAAAAGTATAATGAAATAATTCTATTTACTTATTCACATGGATATTCTACTGGTCGAATAATCACATTCAATATCAATAACCACTTTCATAATGATGGAATGCATAATGCCAGACTATCATAACCAAGTAGCCAAGGCCTCGTGCCAAGACTACAAATAAGATTTTGTCAAGGCCTCATGTCAAGACACTAGTTTGTCTCATGGGACCTACCAATGAATTGAGTAGTTATAGCGGGCTCCACCCGTCACTTATTAAGTCCAATTCATTCCTTATATGAAAAGGTTTAAACATATCATAAACTATAACAAAATCGTATCACATAAAACATGCATAAAGGAAACATAAAATTTCCACATTTCAATCACAAGATATCAATACAACACATTGATATAATAAAAACATTATTAAAACCATTTTCAATACCAAAATAAAAGAAAACTAAAACTTGGTATTTATTTTTCATTTTAAAAAAAGTTATGGCTTGTAGAGGAAGCCGAAACTCAAATAATGTTCACGGCGGTGGTGAAATCATTGTCACTGCATACGTACGACAAAAAAACATTCCCTTTTTTCATTTAGTAAAATGCTTCATATAAAAAAGATTCCTTTCGAATAAATGTAAAATTCAAAGGGTTTTATACATTGTATAAAGGAAAGTTGTGTATAAAACAAAATATGCCTCAATGAAAGGAGATTGAGACGAAGTCCCTTGCCTCGTGTCTAACTTGACTCGATCGTTCTTTAATCTCCTGAATAATAAACTAGAGTTAATTTATAATTACTTAAGAACCTTTTTCAAGTTCATTATTCCTTTTAGATCACTTATTACCATGTTATGAACATTATGTAATTATTTAAGTTAATAACAGTCGTTTTGTCGATCTTTGGTACTTGAGTCAAAAATAAACTTCTTATAATTACATGTTTTTCATGTGGTAAAATATCCATTATATCTAGAATTATATTCATGATTTATATATCATATATATCATATATATATAGTATATACATTCATTTATAATATTAAATAACATTTAGGCGTAAGAAATGAAATGCACCATTCATGGAGACGGTAAGTCGTACATACGCATGAACGCTACTTTAATTTCTATTTCATATTTAATGGAATGAAATCATAATGATATAAAGGTATATTATAATTAAAGTATAATATCATATATATTATCACTTACTCCATCCTTTATATTCCCCACATATGGCATTAACGATTCAAATCACTTTGAGGGGGCGGTAGTCCTTACTTCCTAAAATGAAATTATCGTGTTTACCCATAAAGGAAATAATAATGCCATAAATGAAAAATAAAGAAGCATAAGTAAAACATAAACATAATATATATCATATATAAATATATTTACCTATTAATGGCCACCATGAGAGGTGTTAAAAGAAGGTTGAACAATCCTTTTTTCGTGAGGTAGTAATTCACCACCCACAGAAACAGTATGTTCTTTAACCATTATATGAATGTGTGTGTAATTGTAAATAACATCCTTCTCATAAAAACATACTAGTATATTTAAGATACTGGTTCTGTTTCCAAATAAATGAATAAAAAGAGTTTAAGGGGTTGGAGAAGCAAAATAAAACAAAAGAACATAAGAGAATACATTACCTTAAAATCGGGTAGCTATTTTTGATTTGAGCCAAAGGCTTCCTTGGGAAGACTTATGCCAAAAGTGAGGCTTATAGTAGTAAGAGAGGGATGTTGAGAGAGTTTTTGGGCAGATTTTGTCCGAGTCAAATGGCTTGAAGGTGTGAATAAGGTGGTAGATGTGGGGGCCTTTTATAAGAGGAGTGGAGGGGCACTCTTGGAAAGTCAAGAAATGTTACTTTATTATATAATGAGTTTCGGATTTTAAAGGTCCAAAAATTATATATTTCGAGGATACGGTTATAAGGGTTCTAAATCTACTCATCCAATAGGTTTTGGACAAGTTTAAGTCTTATATTTTACATTATCTTTTTATTTTATTTAAATCATTAATTAATGAGGTAATCGCTGCATCATCATGGTGTCATAAAAAATTTAATTTATTTAATGTCTAAAAATTATAAAACAAATATCATGATGTATAAAATCTTTTTATCTTTCCAATGAATATTTATAGTTGAAATGTTAACTTATATAACCCCATGTAATAATTGTTTTAGTAAAACAACACATGTTTGTGACAATTTTATTTTTACTTTAAATAAAACGTTATTAATGTCATTTGCTTACCCAAGTGGCTCCATGGGGTCCCCAATTTGACCCATGGATTTTCTTCATAGCCCATGACTCATCCAATAAGGGTAGGACAAGTGTAAAGCTAATTTCATATTATTATATCATTATATTTACCTTAAATTACACTAATTACCTTTAATCGCGATTAATAAAACTTAAAAGTTACTATTCACCAAAAATTATTTTCATCCCATTGAACCACATTTTACTTCCTAATTACAACCATGTATGTCGGATTTTTGAATTTCAATTTTTAGAAGCAGTAAAGTTTCATTTAAACAAGAAATCAGTTTTTTAACTGCCACTTAGTGGTTTCACTATTCATCAAAAATCGATGTTTTTTAGAAAAATATCAAAAATTAACTCTAAGATATATTTTATATTCCAAATTCATAAATGATTTCTATTTTTCAAAATTCCAATAATATAATTTGCATTAATTAATTTTATAATTAATTCCCATTGTCAAAACAAATAGCATGTTTTTAAGAAACAATATCAATCAAAAGATTGACAATTGTTTACGTCCAATTTCAAAGTGAAATTAATTCTAAAGACCACCATTGGATAAAATGGTAAAAATATATTCTAATTATACTTTAAAACCTATAAATGGTATAATTTATCACTATAAATTATTTTTAATAAAAAATTTGTTTTAAAGTATTTTTCTACTATTCATCGAAAATTGGAAGTTCTTAGAAAAATACCAAAATTTCAAAATAGGCTAATTTCGATATTCCGAATACAAAAATTAAGTTCAATTTGAAATATAAAATTTATATAATTTCAAAAAGTGGGTATCACTATTCATAACGGCTTCTTTGATTGGTTGCGGTGTGTTAGAATCTCTAACTTGCGTACAATACAAGCTATTGCATTATTGAAAGAGAAGTGTATCATGAAAGCTTGGGGTGTTACAGTCACTTTTAATTAGAGTGAAAAATGGGGTGGATTTAAAAATTGTTGTAATTTTAATGAAATAAAATAAATTAATTAAGAAAGTGATTTAAATTAAATTGACTTGATTTAAAATTTTGAGATAAGAATGATGATCAGGTCCGGGTTGATTTTTAAATTGAAATGTTATACTTGTTCTATTTTTTTTAAATATCATCTTCTAAGTTTATTTAAGAGATATCCCATGATCGTTTCCTATCACTTCATTGCTGAAATGATTATGGTGAGACAAAACCTTTCTAAGATCTCAATTTTTTCTACTCTCCTTCCATAAAAGGGAAAGTTTCATTCAATATACTCTATTGAATTTTAAAATTCCTAATCAGGTCTTTTTTGTCCCAAAAAATTCATAACATTCATTACCCTTCTCAAGTGTACTGATGATCATTGACTACTTCACCACTAAGACTTGGTCTATTCCATCATATGTAAACCAAAACCTAGTGGATGGAGATAATGATCATTCACCAATGTAGAAATCCATAATGGAATCAAAAAATAAAATACAATATCTCTTAATAATAAAAACCACTATATTAAATTCAGAACAAAGTTACAGAAGAGATGGTGTTTTTATTCAATAAAGTGCATGAACTCAATCCTTAAAAAATAGAAAACACACCCTTCCATAATCACTAAAATGTTTACCCACCATGGTAAGGGTAGTCAAGATGAATTGGGAAGAATAATGAATGAAAAAACTAAGAATAATAAAAGTGAAGGAAGAAGATGGTGAAGTAGCCAGCCTCCCTCGGTGGAGATATCCTCCTTGGTGCTTGAGATGGTATGGTATGGGTTGGAATCCTTTGGGAAGGATTACCTCTCCTCCTTTAATAGTACAAAATTTCACCTCAACATTTACCGCATGTTAGACCCATTAAATGGTTAATTAATGTAAGGACCCCTTCATGAAAGTTTTTCTCAATTGTTCTATGTGTCTGTACTCAGTTGTTTGGAATATTTGACAATGTGTAGAGAGGGTTATGATTGTTTCACTCTGAGATTTTAATCTTCCCAGACAGAATCTCTATTTTCAATGTCTCTAGATTCCAATGCATTAATGTCCTTCCAAAAGGAAGATTAACACATGGCCACCGTAATAAAAGCTTTTAATAAATTACTTATCCAGGTTCATGCTTATTTAAGCTTCATTGGTTCATCCAACTTCAAGATATAATCTCATACTTAAAAAATTCTAGATCTCTGAATAGTTTTTGAGGAATTTGTTGTGAGCTACTTTTGGGCCTCTAAGTAGGGGATTGAGCTTGTGGTATATAAGGAGAAAATGTGTCCTAGGATGCACAGAAGCCTAAAAAGAATTAATTTTATTACTTAGATCGGTATAGAAAATTTATGACCAAAATATAGAAATAATTTAAAACTATTAAAAATACAAAATGGGTATTTTTTCTAATTAAGCTCAAAATACCACTAAAATTATAAAATGTGGCAATTTTTTTTAAAATAATTTTTTTTGGGATTTAAAAATTTTAAATACAATGTAAAATTATTGAAAATATTTTCTTAATAAATTTCCCCACACATGTCACTTGGAATTTGGGACAAGTAAGCTTCAAAATCAAATCAAAGAAAATTCAAAACACATAACCATAATATCCACCAAATTCACACCAAGAAACAAAAGGATATCAAGCCTCATAAAAATCCATTATTTAAAGTTCCCCATTTAGATAATTTAATATATTTCCAATTCATTTATCATACAATGCACACAAAAAACATAACTTAGATGAATTTTCTCTCATCTCACAAATTTCAATTTCTAACAAGTATTTTCACATCCAACCCCATGAAAGAGTCACCATGGGATTGATAAATTCCTAAATCTCCACCCGATGTGAGTTAATAACATGTTTTTATCATGATTAATTTTTAGGGTTGTTCTGAATCTTATGGTTGTTATTATTTATATGTTAAAAATTCTTAGGCCAAATGGGGAGGGTTTGACTATTTATAAAACAAAATTTCGAGATTCAAATTTTTAGTTAATTATGGTCTCCTTCTTACTCCCCTTTGTATAAAATAAGCTCCATAATCCGAAATTATCAAGAAAATGTAACACCATTTTATCTTTTCAACAGCATAAATATCAATTTTATCAATAATAATTTTTCTTGAAATCTCCATATAGGTATTGCTTTATTTCTCCTTTGGAATATCTAGAAAGTAACAGCCTCTTTTATCATGAAATCTCTAGAAAGGTATGGATTTAAATAGAATAAATTATTCAGTATCAACATCATTTTTCCAACATTTTATTTCCACCCAATTTATTATAAAATAAGGTATCACGATATAATACAATTTCCCCCATGCTTAATTTTAATAAGATCATGCAATTTCACTTCAAGGTCAGGTTGGATAGGGAAAATTGGCTTGTAACATGGATAACCTAATAGGATATTCATGGATTATAAGGGATACAAGGATTAAATATTCAAGTTAGGATAGAATAAAAATAATTTTCTTGAAATTGGGGGGTTTGAAACCAAATAAATGCCTCAATAATTTAAAACACAAGTATCTCAAACCCTAATGTTTTGAAAAGAATAAATCAAATTCATGTTTAAGCAAGCATGGATTGGTTTTCTCAATAAGTGAGGAAAATGTAAATAATATGAACGAAATAGTTTATAATCCTCATGTAAAAATGATTTCAAATATAAAGATAGTGAACTGTAGCATGGGATTCAAAAATCAGAGGACTTTTCATGAAATTTACAAAATACTTGTACTTAAAACAAAGTCATTTTCAACAATTATTTAGGCTCAGTTTCATGGAATATGTTGGTTCACCCATTGAAATTGGTTTCAAAAATTGAAGTGATAATCATTTCATCTCAAAATGTTTGAAAACACCTTTAATTTTATAAATAAAAAGATAAAATTATGAAAAATGGATTTTTTTTAGAAAAATAAAAAAACAAACAACAAATGAAAAATCCTAAAATACAAAATTTCCCTAACCTATACTTAAATTATGTAGTTTCCTTAATTAATACAGGTATATTTTAACATTTAAGAATATTTTAAATTGAATCACAATAATCATGTAAGTTTTATGGAGAGTTAAAACCTAACTTATTAGTAGTTTATCAATGATTTAATCTTTTAAGAGATGAACACTAAAAACCTAAAATCAAAGGTATAAAATAAAACATAAAAAATCATTGGGGTAAAATAAAATAGAAATAGAATGAAAAATATGGGTAGATCTTTATTTAATCCCTTAATTGGGACCTAGGTTTTGACAACCTCAAGATGGTAAGTTCTAATCGGTTATCCCTAATATGATGGTGGGTAAATTTTCATTCACATTAACCAAAAAAATTATTCTTTCTAAGATGAAATTATTTTTTTATGACTCCATGGATATAGTACACCAAATCCACCACCATGGGAATCAAATAAAACCTGCATGGTGGGGGTAACATATATAATGGTTCCTCGTCATTATTCATTTCCACTTTCACAACCACTTCTTCATTTTTCAATTATTTATCAATGAATAATACATCAAAAGTATATTCAAAAGTAAATTTAGAGTTTAATTCCATTTGTAAAAAATTAAACCATGAAGTTTCAATGTCAAATTCTTCCCCATTCAAGTAAGAATTTATTATCTTGATTTCATTGGAAAACCCCACTTGGATATCCTCATGAACTCCCTCTAATAATTGTTTAAAAGTTTAGGGATCTCCATATACTTCTCATCCGGTGCATCATATTCCTCCTCTAAGGACATGCAATTGTTGGATAAATATGAAAATTTAAAACAGTTAGATATGATACTCAATTCAATTTCAACAAGATTAAAAGATATTGAGTTCATGAAAATATCATGTCCTTGAGTTTGTTTGACTTCAATTTCTTCTTTAGTGTAAATCAACTCTTGGAGTTGAGTATTTACTAATAGAAGTAGGTAGTTAGGCTCCTCTATTTCATAGATCTCTTTAAATAAATTAGGGAATAATATGGGGGAATCTTCTTGGACCATAGCCAATTTATAAAATACTATAAAGTAATGGGAGAACTCATTTATCTCAAGGGTAATCACTTCAAATATTTATTTGTTCAATTCCTCCCTCAGGCCAACTATTAATTATATGAATTCCTGATCCCCATTATTTTATTTCCAAAAAGACTTCACCTATATAACAATAACAAAAACACAATCCTTCATGGAAAAAGGTGAGTTAATTATTATTTCTTTCATCGGTGGTTAATTGTTCCATGAATTAAAGAAAATAATCATTTAAAAACATCATGAAAAAATATTTTTTTAAATTTTTTTTAGATTTTAAAATATTAAAATATTTATAACTAGGTTGTGGAAATACCTCCATGAAAATGCCACAAATTTTGGCACACGCCTTTCATGGGGTGTGGAAAGATAACTTTTTATATTTCCTAGGTGTATTATAGTGATTAACCCTAGTAAGTCTTCCGAATAAGAGTGCACACACAAAAGTTTATCACTTTTTATTAAAGGAAAAAATGGGGTAGTTTTTTAAAAATTTTGGATTTGAATGAAATAAAATAAAGTAATTAAGATTTGGTTTAAATAAAATTCACTTGATTTAAAAGTATTATATGATAATAGTTCTCAATTCAGGATTCGTTTTCAAATTTAAATTCTATCCTTATTCTATTTTATTCAAATATATGCTACTAAGTTTATTAAAGTTAGATTCCATTATTGTTTCCTCTCACTTCCTTGGTGAAATGGTGAAGGAGAGAGAAAACCTTACCAAGATCTCAGTTTGGTATACTCTCCTTCCATATGTGAGAAAGTTGAACTAAATATCCTCTATTGACTTTTGAAATACTCGATCATTTCTTATTCATTACAAAATATTATGAACATCCATTACCCCTCTCACACATACTGATGATCGTCGAGTATTTCACCACTAAGACATGGTTTATTCCATCGTATATAAATCATAATTTATTGGAGGGAAATAATGATCAATTACCAAAGAAAAAAATCAATAATGGAATCAAAAATAAAATATGATTGAACTTGATAATAAAAAATAAATAATGAAATTGAAAACAACATTACTTAAGAGATAGAATTTTTATTCAATAAAGTGCATGAACTCAAGAATTAAAAAATAGAGAACCTACCCTTCCCCAATCACTCAAATGTTTACCCCCCCCCCCCCCATGGTAAGGTTAATTGATATGAATTCGGAAGAATAAGGAATTACAAAACTAAGGATAAGAGAAAGGTAAGAAGAATATGGTGAAGTAGATGGCCTACCTCTATAAAGATCTCCTCCTTGGTGCTTTGGATGGTGTGGGATGGATTGTAATCCATTGGGAAGGATGATCTCTCCTCCTTCTATAGGAAATAATTTCCCCTCACAATTTAAATCATGTTAGATCAATTAAATGGTTGATTCATGCATGGACCCCTTCATGAACGTTGTTACCAATTGTCTTATGCGTATTCCCACAAAATTTCATCATATTTAGCCTTGTTTAGAGAGAACTATGACCATTACACTCTGAGAATTTAATCTTCCTAGACATACTCTCCATATTCAATGTATCTAGTTTCCCATGAATTAATTCCATTCCAAACAGATGATTCACATGTGTCCTTTTTAATGGATATTGTTAATAAATTTCTTATCCAGCTCCATGTTTAATATAATCTTCATTGGGAAGTCGAATGTAAATATATGTGTTCATATTTAAAACCTTCTAGATATATGAATATTTTTCGAGGCCTGTGTTGTGAGCTTATTTTGGGCCTCCAATTAATATATTGATCTTATGGTTCATAAGGATGAACTATATCCTAGAATATACAAAAGCATAAAAATAAATCATTTCATGATTTGGATAAATTTAGAAAATGTTATGACCTAAATACAGAAATAATTTAAAAATGTTAAAAAACTAAAATGGGCCATTTTCTAATTAATCTCAAAATACCACTAAAATCATAAAATTTGGGAATTTATCTTAAAATAAAACTTTTTGGGATTTAAAACATTTAAATTCATTTTATAATTATTTAAAATATTTTCTCAATCGAATAGGTTATGGAGTTGAAATGTTTATGATGTCTCAATGTAAAAATGACTTCCTTATGTCCTAATGGCACCGACTTGTCCCCAAAAATGTTCAAAATCCTGGGATTGGATTAAGAATGAGTAATATTTATAATGTTATGATATTTGTAACAATAGAAATTATCTCATATACATCCAAAAATAATTGAAAAGGACCTGCAATCTAATAGGGGTGTTTTCTTGTTAGATATAGATGCAGAAAAGGTAAAGCTGAGAGAGATTCAGAAAATATAGATTTATAGGTCATCCCTCTTTTGGTTGGGCTTCCATTATAAATTTGTCAACATAGGCACTTAAGTGTGTGTCTCCAGTAGGGAAAATCTATTTATTCAAAAACATGGAAAATCCCCTTATAACTGAAATCTAGTGTATATTTGTTTTCTCACCTGGTATCACCATGAGGTGTACTCCATAGCCTATAGAATTTCATAATAAGAACATGTGTTATCTTGTACTTTTTGGGAAGGATACTGATGGGGGCATATAATGGTTGATATAGTCCCACTATGATAGAGAAAAATATCATTCCAACCCTTAATGGGGAAAAGTGAGTGTAGGTTAATATCCTTCCTTAATTTATCCTTCGAAATGGTGAGATGGTGTATTTCTAAAGTTAAAATTTTTTTGAGGCCATCCCAAAAATCCAAAGAATAAAGTAACTCATATTACATCTCCCCAAGAGGAGGTAGTATGCCCGGTTAGAAAATATTTCATATGATGATCCCTACCTCACCATGGTTCATATAAAAATAGTCGGTCCTGGAGCACTAATGATTGGTCTATTATCAAAGAAGTTTCATATGATTTTTTAAAGTGAACTAAGAAAACTATGCCACCTCATTAAGATGGACAACATGAAATTGATCAGAAAATTCCATGTATCTATGACTGACCTTGAATGGACATTTACATTCACTAAAAATATTGTCTCCATATTTAATTTCCACTTTAGACTCCATCCAATTTTTGGATCATTCAAATATGTATAAATTATTCTCAAATAACTCAGGGAAATCGGATGTTGAACAAGATTACGACCATTCAGACCCATAGAATAGTTAGTATGAATATAACATAGCCCCTGTAGTAGAATCACAGTTAATTTTATGTCCCCATAAATTGACTTTTGGATATAGGCAAGGGATAATAATACCCTGTGGGGTGGGATATTGTATCTAGATGAATTAATGGCCTTATCATCCAAAAGGGAGAACCCATATAAAGTAATTTTTTGTGATAATGGATAGTCCTAAATCTTATATGAAAGAATACCCTTTATAATGTAATTATCATAATGAAAATAGTACTGAGGGTTAATGTTTATATTCTTAAAAATCATGGATATCTGATCAACTCCATGAGAATACATTCGAGAACTTGAATATATCTTCACAGTACAAGAATAATTTTCCAAGAAAGTAGGAAACCATTCTAAAAGAAATAAATTAAGAACATAGTCTATAAAATATCATGTGAAGCACATGAAACATATATGGACTTGTTATTGCATGAACAAATATAGGTATCATGAATCAAATGACCTGATAAAGGTCTCATGAATCGAATGACCTTTAATGATTTCACAATCACATAACCTATTGTAAGAATTGAGATTTTTTGTCTATATAAAGTTCATGTGAACCACATAAAGTTTAGGAGATCACGTGATAATCCCAGATAACATTATAAGTAGATGAAGTGGACCTACATACAAGAGATGTTTCATGGTTCAACCAAATTACCATTTATTAGTTTCAAATTTAAGTGGATGTTCAAGGAATTTAAACAATGAGATCACATTATAATATCTCACAAATTGATCCTACTGTGAGTTTTTTTTAAAGTGGTCATGAGAAATGGTTGTGCATGAGAGGAAATTGTGAAATATATAGATGTCTGAGTATCCGGTGAAATGATAGACTCAACCTATAACCTATTTATAGGGAACCTTACAAAATTTTAATATTCAATCGAAATACCAAAGGAAATTTTGAGTAAAAACCAATAGATGCCTCAGGGACTCATTCAAGCATGAACCATCCTCTGAACCGAGTCCTTTTTCCTTCAGACCTTGCTTCTAAATGTGGTGATTTTTTGATTCCCACCAAAATAGCATAAAAATTTATAGAATTGAAGAAATGCCGGAAATCATCGGTATTATATTTTCAAAAAAAATAATGTAGAAAACATGGTTAGGAAATGAATTGATCATGTGGATCGTG
This sequence comes from Viscum album, assembly GCA_963277665.1. Classification (NCBI taxonomy): domain Eukaryota; kingdom Viridiplantae; phylum Streptophyta; class Magnoliopsida; order Santalales; family Viscaceae; genus Viscum; species Viscum album. Next base: position 1,180,915,200 of record OY728139.1, read on the forward strand.
TAACACCTAGTAGGACACTTGATCATGTGACTTTTGGAATGTCATGTGGTCGATTCATGCGCCTTGCGTAACCTATTCATGATCATGTGATGCCCCTTTAGTTGGATATTTTTAACATGTAAAGCCCCTCTAACAATACCTCCTCTTATAAAGGCCTCCAGACAAGAACTGATGGTTATGCAAAGGGCCTCAGAAATGTCTGTTCGATCATACAACACCTTGGCAGACAATCGGTGAGAAAAGGGAAAAAAAGTCTTGAAAAATAAAGAATAAAAGTTGATAATGGTGGAAACATATTGAGAGTTAAAGTTATGTTGTCTCATGATAAGGGTTTGTGCACCTCATGTTCTTTTCATTGATCATGTGAGATCCCTCCAGCAGTCATGTTTGATCACGTGAGAGAATATTCAATAGGTGACTTGATCTCATGAGGTACTCTATACAAATCTTATCATATCACAAAAAATCTTCTCTATATGCGTATTGATCTTTTTAATACTTTTGGACATTTGAATTATATATTTAAAAGGTTGTTTGGAATGAAAAATAAATTTTTTTAAAACCCATAGAAAAGCTGAGGAATTATAAAATAGTGATGAAAAAGTGATTTAATGGTCGCTGTTTTTCATGTGATGCAAATGTGATGTTATGGATGACTCATGATAGGTTTATGTAAAGAGAATTATATAATTCTCCATCCACTGACTCAAACATTTATATTAGATATACACACCATAAGAAATTATGTAAAGACAGGGTGGTGAGGCCTACAAATTATTCCCCTTCAATAGAGAAAAGAGATCATAGAATATCCGCACACATGGGAGCGCAGATGAGTGGATTTATCATAGTTTTAATACATGTGATATCAATGGTATTACACTAGGTAAAATAAAGAGAATGACTCAAGGTATTATTCATAATGAATACGTGATTCACGTGATCAACCTATTGATCATGAGAAGCACCTCTTATGCACCAACAATCTTATTCAAGGGAATTTCCTAATAGATACTTGATCACGAGACACCTCAATAAGCTAATAAAAATATTGAGAAATATATAAACTAAAGGATGAAATGGAAATAATATTTACATGAATATGGATATACTAATTTTCATTTGAAGGACCCATGTGATTCGATTTACCTATCCTAATTATGCAATAGTACCTAAACTTTTCATCGAGGCCACACGAGTTCCTATGGAAATATCAACCAATTCAAGTGAATACCTCTCAAAACATCGGCCAATTCTTGAAAATCCATCCAGGAATACCTTCCTGGTCACATAGAATTCCCCCAGACATGTCCACTATATCATGAAAAAATATTACAGGATATCAGTCTTGATCACATGAAACTATTGTACATATATGAGTCAATCACATGAAGGCTCTCTGGATAGTTCAAATGAGTCACGCGACAGCACTCTGACATGTCTATTTCATTCATGAAAAAGTTACTTTGACATGTTAGCCTTATCATGAGGAGACCCTTGGATAAGTTGGATAGATCATGAAACCATCCTTGGACATGTCTTCCTATCAACTAGGACATATTAAACTAAAAACCAAGACATGTAAAATAAATTACCATGAATGTTCAAAAAAATTATTAGGAAATGTCAGGCAGATACCATCTAACATAAAAATCATGTCAAAAAAAACTACTCGGGAAATGATAATCATATTCAGTAGGCACACTATGATATATGTAACTGAACTAAAATAACTCTGATTCCTACTATAAGTTGGATACATAGGACGCATTCCTAAGGAATGATCTCCCATGGGTATCCACCTCGGTGTGAGCCCCTCCGTATTCAAATTACCTTGGATCATAAAACCCAAATTTTACCATGATTCTATCCTCCCTACACATCAGTGGGTGAGAAATGTGTTCATACATGGGAATACTCTTAAGTGTAAGCACTAACCATGCCCTTGAACCCAAAATTAGGTTATGGATGAAATAAAGTATGTGGAATCTGAATATTTCTATAAAAATGATCTATAGGATTCCTTCCTAAGGCTCGAGCTCCATATCAGACACCCGATTAGGGCCTCCCCAGTGCAAAAGTGTAATATCCATATGTGGTGAGACTAATCACTTGTTTCTTGTATCGATCATGACTCATGTGTTTTTAAAGATTTGTAATGATCATATCACCATCATTAGTAATTTCTATTAACTAGGGAAACCATAGTATTTAGGCCTCATTCAATACCATGATATGGCTACTATCACACCCATGACTTTTTTATAAGAAATTTTTCATTTAATTTCCATTCTTGATTTTTTGGGGGGTTTCCTATGAATTTTGTGGAAATGGGGGGTTTTCAAAATTTGGGCCAAACTGGGAGCTCATTTCCATATTTAAAAATAATTTTTGTTTATTTTATAAGTCTTTGGTTTTTCAAAATTTTATACCAATTACACTTCCAAATTGGCATAACCTGGTATTTTAAAATCACCATATCCATTTGGACCACATAGAAATCCATAATAATGATGGATTTGGGTTTTTTATTAAGGTATTGGGCCTTCCCATAAGCTCATTTACTAATTTAAATTATTTTTTAAAATTTTCAATATCTCATTCATTGTTTACTTTGTTTCGGTGATTAAGCATCCTAATCTAATCCAAACACCTAATTCTAACCCCCATTTAAAATTTTTCCTCATTTCAGCTCATATCCCCCACGAATTATGGATATCTTTTTTAATCTTTCTCAAATCGACCAGATTTGAAGAAGTAAAATGATTCTTTCAAAAATCCTTCGATTTTTACTCTTTTCCCCCATTTCAGTCCCCACATGACCTAATATGACACCTTATAGCCTCCATACCAATTTTTTCTACTTTTAGATTCATATTGTGGTGTATTTTGGGAGATTTATTCAAGATTTATTCAAGTAAGTCTTTCTCTCTTTGATTTCTTCTCTTTCCTTAGGGTTTCTTTCACCCTTTCTTTAGTTAAAAATTTTCCAGAAGTTAGGGTTAATTCCTAGGGTATATATTCCTTTTGTTGGGGTGAAATATTGATGTTTTAGGTTTCTTTTAACTTCCTTGAGTTGTGGAGGTGGTGTGGACGATGTTTCACACCAATATTTGAGGGTCTCGACACTTTTGAAAGGTGATTCCATGTGTAATCATTTTTAGATGAGTTATTTTTATGGAATTTATTATTTTTCATGTTCCTAATATGTTGTGTGTGGTTATAAAACTTTTTATGATGGATTTGGTTATGAATTTAATTTTATAGTTTCATTTTAGTTTGAAATTGGGTGTTTTTCATGTGTAACCCTGGGGTATTGTTTGGGTGTGTTTTATAACATATGAAATTGGTGTAATAAATATTGTTGGGCTGCTAATTCTAATTTGGTAGGGTCTTGGTGTGCCTTTGGTTTTAAAATAGTGTCTTTTAATGGGTTTTATGTTTGAAACGATGTAATTCCTCTTGAAAGCGTTTTATGAAAATGTGTGTTTTCATGTGCATCTTTTGTGGTAATATTTGAGTTGATTTTATAAAACATGATAATGGTTAAATAAATATTTATAGGGCTGAGAATTATGATTTGGATTGTTATTGGTGTGATTTTGGCTTTGAAAGAGGATTTGGAATTTGGTTTTTGTGGGAAAAACATATTTATACCCCTTGGGTTGGTTTTATGAAAATTGTAAATGATTTAATGAGTTACACAAAGTGTGAAATGGTTGCTTATGTACTATTTTGGTGGTATTGTTTCCTTAAAACTAGTTTTTTAAAGATAAATTGGTTACTTTTGAAGTCAAACGTTTCGGTAATGTTATGAAATTTGTAGAGGGGATTAATGAAATTGTGATGTGGGTGCGAAACATGTTTTCGGGTTGTTTTGTCTGAGTGTGATGTGAAAAATGGACTTTGTTTATGAAAATGGTGTTATGTAACATGTGAGTGGTATGTTATGTGATGTTTATCATCTTTGTAAAGATTTTATAAAATTGTTAAAGTATTTTTTTACTTGTGAAAGATGTGAAAAATGTGTTGTGGGCTATTTTGGTGTGAGTTTTATTTCAAAATCAATTTGAGTGAAAAAAGTGGATTTTGTGACTTGTGTAATGTATATGTGGTCTTTTTGGTGAATTTTTTATGTGGAAGTGATATTTTCATGTTCAAATTATATTTCTTGTCTTGTTGAACTTGTTTGAGCATAAGAGGGAAACTTGGGTATCTAGGTGGGTAGACGTGTACTAGTATGCTAGTGAATCCGTGGGGTTTGGCCTGAGTTTCACGTATAAAGATTGACTTTGAAAACACTAAATAAACTATGATGATAATGATTGGGGACCACTAGGTTATGGGTATGTTTCCTACTAGTGGATCATGCACAAGAACGAATATTGTGATGGTTATGCTCACCGAGATACAAGGTACATGGGACCCATAGCGAGCTAGTGCCTAGGGGTTATTTCCTATTTCTTGTGATCATTAGTTACTTTGTTATTACTGTCGTCATACGGTATGGTTGGCTGGAAAATTTAGTAGTGTTGACATTATTTTTAAAAGTGTTTATTCTTAATGATATCCCACTTGAAAATTGTTTTAATTTTTAAGTTTCATCTTTTATAAATTGTAACTAGTATTTCCTGTTTATGAAAACTGGAAAGCATTTCGTCTATGAATGTATATCACATGGAATTTCTTAGTGGTTTTATCCTACTGATAATTATATCACACCCTACTTACACCCTTGTGTGTAAGTAGACTTGTTTTTTTTTGTAGATTGGATAGAGTTCTTAGTGCTAGTTGTTCGGATTTCGAGAAGGTCCCTGGTGATAAAGTCTTGTGGAGATGGCTTGAGGGCAGTGCCCCTTGCCATGAGGGTTCATGGGGTATTTTCTTTTGGTTTTGTACCTTTTTTATAGTCTGAGTTTTTTTAAACTATGTAATTTAGTTCTGAATTTTTGTAAAAGATTGTTTGGTTTGAAAAATCTGGATTCTTTTTATTGGATTCATTTGTTGTTTTAAGTGTATAAACTCATGTAAATCATTCACAATTCTCATTTTATGATACCTGGGCACTTGATCCAGCCCGTGGGGATTTTTATTTCCCTTTGAGCCTTTTATGGGCAGAGTTTGGTGCTGGTTTCAGTGGTGATGAGATTTGGTTCATGACAAAATGGTATGAGAGGAGGTTTATGTTAACACTTTGGGTCATGTTATTTGGGGAAGAGTTGGGATAGTCTAGAGTTAGGATTGTTGGGACTTGATATTCTAGTTATGGGTAGTTTTCTTGATCACCACACCTCATGTCGATATTTTATCTTCTAGGGGAATTTGGGATTTATCTAAGTCCTTTGGTTTTCTTGGTTTGATGATGATTAGGGGAAAGGAAAAGAGAGTTGGGTTAATTTTATTAGTGAGCTCGCAGGGCTTGGAAAGCCATGTGGAGCTGCGGATATTCCCTAGAACACTCTTTGTGATGGTGAAGTGAATATAATATGTACTCCAACCATATGTCCAATTCACCCACTGAAACTAGTCTCCTATCACATTGTATTGTGTTCTTTAGTTTTGAAATCTTGGAAATTTGGTTTTAAAGTGACACGGTTTTAAGAAGTGAAAAGTTTTTGTGAAATGGTTTTCAAATAAAGAGGGGATTATTTGATTTATGAAATGGTGGAACTGAATTTTCATAATTGTTTTGAAATGTAAAATGGTGTGCTTACACCTCTTTTGAAAGTAGGAACTATATTGAAGTTGGTTTCTAAAAAATGGTTTCAAATAGAGTTTTCTAAACAATTAAAGGGCATTTTAATGGGATGAGACGTTTTGAAATTAATGTGAATAAATTGAAAGTGAGTTATTGTATTAATGGTTGTATATTTCTAAAAAGCTTTTTAAGATGTGAATTGGTATTTTGATCTCGTGGTTAGCAGATTTGAGAAAAAAGATGTGTTGGTTGACCGTTTTGGTTTTGAAAAGTGGAAAGAATTTTTGTTTTAACCTTTGGTATTTCCATGAGATACCACATGCATGGAGTTATATGGGATGATTGATGGTTGATGGTATGAATTGATGAGTGTCCAGATAGATATGATAAGGGTTCCTAGTGTGGCACAGAAAGGCCCATGGGGTAGCATTGGTGGATACGCTAATCGTTGAACTGTTTTTTTTCAAAGAAATTTTTTGAAAGAAAAACATGATGTCTTGATGAATTTTTTGGGATGGTTTATATTATGTTTTTTTGGAAAATTTTGATGTTGTGGGATGTTTTGATTCCAGTAACCCCTCCTGTTCGAACTATGTTTTAGGTTTGTGTTTGGTCAGTAAGTTGGGTAGAAGGACCGGTTAGTATCCTCTTCTAAGATATGTTTCAGGACACCTTTATAGTGGTTCCTTTAATGTGTTTGTATCTATTTTTTGGAATGTTTTGAACAATGGACCATCTTGGTTGGGTCCTTGGGTTCTCTCATTGGATAAGGTATGCCCCCATTAAGGGTTAGTGCATGACTGAGGTGAAACCCAGATTGTTTCACCATTGGAAAATCCTCCAGTTGATCAATATAAGGAATATTTTTCTCAAGATTTCAAGATTGAGATTTCATCATTTCCTTTCTTTAATTTTTGGATCCTCTTGTATCGGGAGAGTTCTTGTGGAAGGTTTAAAGATACCTTAGTTTCTAAATTTTCCAAATTCATCAAAGGTGGAAGTGGTCTGGGGTTGTTAGTGTGGATGAGTGTATCGATGGTTTCTAAGAGGGCATCTGGGTTCTTCATAGTTTCCTTGAAGCAGGATTTCATGTTAAACAACCAGTTTTGGGAATTTGTCCATGAGCGGCCATTATGGCCACTTTCTAGACTTTTGCGTTGTTTATGAACTTGTCATAAGGTCTCGTTCCATGTATTGTTTCTATCAGTCATAATGGTCATGTTCGATGATATCTTGTGATGTCATGTGCTCGTTTGACTATAAAGGTGAAGATTGTGAAATCATCTGAGAGTCTCTGTTATGTTGGTAGTAAGTATACCATGTAAAAACATCAAAATCATATGTCCATAGGAAGGTGTTTATATACAACCTTTCCTTCTGTTGTTTCTCACCCAAAGAAACATGGTGTGATGTGTGTGCATCTTCTAATACCTTGTTTTAGTGAAATGTTGGGTTAGGGTAAAGTGAGTTTGGAATGTGTTAGTTCTTGGTAAACTTATAGGGGATTTTGGTGTGTGTTTTTTCATCACCAGAGGAATATGTTATGTTCAGGTGATTTCCAATGCCTAACTACGAGGATAAAGATGCTTCAATCATTTGATCTCTAGCCATAGGTCCCTGAGAGAAGATGGCACGTAGTCAGGGGAACTCCCAAGGTCATTCAAACACTTGTAGAATGTCATATCCTTAGTATGAATGATAAGAAGAGTTTAAACATCTGGTGTCATCATCTTGTTCCAGCTATTCCTGTTTGGTGGTAGAGGTGGAAGGACCTTATTTTCATGTTGTAGCCTGAGTTCATACTTTCCCCTTTTGGTTTCGACTGGGTATTTGTAGAAAGGTTTGATGTTTATCTAGACAGGTTGAGAGCATGGATTGTTCATGGTTAGTAGTGACAATGCCCAAGAAAACCATATAGATAGAAGGATCCCCATGGTTACCACACGGTTTCCCAAACCATGTAGACTAACCATGCAGCCATCCCAACTCTTTAAATTTTGGGGTCTTTCTGTACCGGCCCATGTTGGACAGTTAATATGGTTGGTTCTTATGGTGAGGATACCTAATATGAGTCTTATATAAGTTATTTTGTAAAGGTTTGATGGAATTCTACCCCTTTAACTAGAGAGTCCGTTCAAGCCTCCCCTTATTAGTGTCCTTAATCTATCTCAAAAAAATTTAAGTTGTCTAATATGGTGGGGATCCCATTTGGGTATCCCTATACTAGTAACTCAGATTAGTCCTTGGTCTTGGCCTAGTGGGAGGTTGTCTCATTCAGAGCTATCTAACTACCAACATCTTCCTGGGGTAAACGTTGGTATTGGAGAGTGCCCAAAATTTTAGTTAAATAAAATTAAGTGTAACCTTGTTCGTTGTTGTTGTTCGTCTGGGTAGATTACATGAGTCTTGTTCATATAGTGTTTTAGGAGTGTCTCTTTTGAGGATAAATTATGAATGTTTTTTATCATTTTAGGAAATTGATGTAAGTTGTTTTTTTGTGAGAGTATTCCTTACTTAATTGATCACTGGAGGTGTTTTGGCCTTTCAGGGGTGGACCGAATGTGGTGAAGGAGTACATTTCTGGTCTATTAGTTGGGTTTGGTTTTTTCTTTTGGCCTTATTGTGGATTTCCGAGGATGTAAAGTTTTATGGTGGGGAGAATTGTCACATCGATGAATTCTTTAGAAGTAATTTTTCATTTAATTTCCATTCTATCTTTGTTTTTTGGGTTTCCTATGAATTTTTGTGGAAATTGTGGGTTTTCAAAATTTGTGCCAAACCGGGAGCCCATTTCCAGATTTAAAAAAAATTGTTTCTTTTATAATTCCTTATTTTTTCAACATTTTACACCCACTATACTTCCCAATTGGTATAAACTGATATATTAAAATCACCATATCCATTTAGACCACATAGGAATCCATAATCATGATGGATTTTGGTTTTTTATTAGGGTATTGGGCCTGCTCATAAGCTCATTTCCTACTTCAAATTATTTTTATTAATTTTTAAATGTCTCATTCATTGTTTACTTTTTTCAGTGATTACACCTTTTACTTAAATCCAAACATCTAAGGCTCATCCCCATTAGCAATTTTTCCTTTTTGGATCTCATCTCCCCCGCGGATTAGGCGTATCTTTCTTAATCTTTCTCAAATCAACCAGATTTGAAGAGGTAAAATGATTCTTTTACAAATCCTTCAATTTTCACTCTTTTCCCCCATTTCAGTCCCCACATGACCTACTATGACTCCTTAGATCCTCCATACTAGTTTTTGTTACTTGTAGATTCATATTTTGGTGGATTTACGGTGATTTATTCAAGATTTCTGCAAGTAAGTCTTTCTCTCTGATTTCTTCTCTTTCCTTAGGGTTTATTTCACCCTTTCTTGAGTTCTAAAATGTCCAGAAGTTAGGGTTCGTGCCTAGGGTCTAAATTTCTATCTCTTGGGTTCAATATTGAGGTTTTAGGTTTCTTTTAACTTACTTGAGGAGTGGAAGTGGTGCGGTTGATGTTTCACACCAATATTTGAGGGTTTCGACACTTTTGGAAGGTGATTCCATGTGTAATCATTTCTAGATGAGTTATTTTTCTGGAATTTATTATTTTTCATGTTCCTCATATGTTGTGTGTGGTTAGAAAACTGTTTATTATGGATTTGGTTAAGAATTTAATTTTATAGTTTCATTTTAGTTTGAAATTGGGTGTTTTTCATGTGTAACCCTTGGGGTATTGTTTGGGTGTGTTTTATAACATATGAAATTAGTGTACTAAATCTTGTTGGGATTCCAATTATAATTTCTTAGGCACTTTATGTGCCTTTGGGTTTAAAAGAGGGTCAAGTAATGGGTTTTATGTGTAAAACCATGTAATGCCTCTTGAAAGTGTTTTATAAAAATGTGTGTTTTTATGTGCATATTTTGTGGTATTATTTGAGTTGATTTTATAATACTTGATAATGGTTAAATAAATATTTCAATGGATGAAAATTATTATTTGCATTGGTATTGGTCTGATTTTTCCTTTGAAAGAGGATTTGGATTTGGGTTTTTGTGGGAAAAAACATAGTTATACAATTTGGGTTGGTTTTATGAAAATTGTAAATTATTTAATGAGTTACACAAAGTGTGAAATGGTTGCTTATGTACTGTTTTGGTGGTATTTTTTCCTTAAATTTAGTTTTTGAAAGATAAATTGGTCAGTTTTGAATTCAAAAGTTTTGGTAATGTTTTGTAATTTTTCAAGGTGATTTATGAAATTATGATGTAGGTGAAAAACATGTTTTTAGGCTATTTTGTGTGAGTGTGATGTGAAAAATTGAATTTTTTTATGAAAAGGGTGTTATGTAACATGTGAGTGGGATTTTATGTGATGTTTTCCATCTTTGGAAAGATTTTATAAAATTGTTAAAGTATTTTTTGAATTGTGAAAGATGTGAAAAATGTGTTGTGGGCTATTTTGGTGTGAGTTTGATTTCAAAATAAACTTGAATGAAAAAAGTGTATTTTGTGACTTGTGTGATGTACATGTGGTCTTTTTGGTGAATTTGTGATGTGGAAGGGATATTTTCATTTTCAAATTATATTTCTTGTCTTGTTGAACATGTTTGAGCATAAGAGGGAAACCTGGGTATCTAGGTGGGTGGACGTGTACTAGTATGCTAGTGAATATGTGGGGTTTGGCCTCAGTTTCACATATAAATATTGACTCTTAAAACACTAAATAAACTATGATGATGATGATTGGGGGCCACTAGGTTATGGGTATGTTTCCTACCAGTGGATCATGCACAAAAATGAATATTTTGATTGTTACTCTTAGCGAGATACAAGGTACCTAGGACCCATAGCGAGCTAGTGCCTAGGGGTTATTTCCTCTTTCTTATTCCCATTAGTTACTTTCTGCTTACTGTCTTCATATGGTATGGTTGGCTGGAAATTTCATTAATTTTGACATTATTTTTAAAAGTGTTGATTCTTAATAATATCCCACTTGAAAACTGTTTTAATTTTTAAGTTTCATCTTTTTTAAATTATAACTAGTATTTCCTATTTATGAAAACTGGAAAGCATTTTGTCTTTGAATGTTTATCACATGGAATCTCTTAGTGGTTGTATCCAACTGGGCATTGGATCACACCCTACTTACACCCTTGGGTGTAAGTAGACTTGATTTTTTTGTTGTAGGTTGGATAGAGTTTTTAGTGCCAGTTGTTCGGATTTCTAGAAGGTCCTTGGTGGTGAAGTCTTGTAGAGATGGCTTGAGGGCAGTGCCCCTTTCCATGAGGGTTCATGGGGTATTTTATTTTTTTTTTGTACCTTTGTTATAGTCTTGGTGAGTTTTTTTAAGCTATGTAATTTAGTTCTGAATTTTTATAAAATATTGTTTGGTTTGAAAAGTATGGATTTGTTTTATTGGCTTAATTTGTTGTTTTAAGTTTATAAACTCATGTAAATCGTTACCAATTATCATTTTATGATACCTAGGAAGTTTTGTCATCCTGTGGAGATTTTGAATGCCGTTTAGGACTTTTCATGGGCCGTGTATGGTTGTGGTTTTGGTGGCGACCAGATTTTGTTCGTGACAAAATGGTATCATAGGAGGTTTAGGTTAACACTTTGGGTCATGTTATTTGGGGAAGACTCGGGATAGTCTAGAGTAAGGATTTTTGGGACTTGGTATTCTAGTTATGGGTAGTGTTCTTGATCACCGCACCTCATGACGAGATTTAATTTTCTTGGGGAATTTGGGATTTATCTAACTCCTTTTGTTTTCTTGTTTTGATGATGATTAGGGGAAATGAAAAGAGAGTTGGGTTAATGGTCTCAGTGAGATCGCAGGGCTTGGAAAGCCATGTGGAGCTGGGGATATTCCCTAGAACCCTCTCTGTTATGGTGAAGTGATTGGAATATGTACTCCAACCATATGTCCAAGTCACCCACTGAAACTTGTTTCCTATCGCATTGTCTTGTGTTCTTTAGTTTTGAAATCTTGGAAATTTGGTTTTAAAGTGACTTGGTTTTAAGAAGCTCAAAGTTTTTGTGAAATGATTTTCAAATAAAGAGGGAATGGTTTGATTTTTTAAATGGTGGAACTGAATTTTCATAATTGTTTTGAAATGTAAAATGGTGTGCTTACACCTCTTTTGAAAGTAGGAACTATATTGAAGTTGGTTTTTGAAAAATGGTTTCCAATAGAGTTTTCTAAACAATCAAAGGGTGTTTTAACCAGTAGATTCCTCATCTACCCTGACATCTGGGATCCTATATCTCTTGATCTGCTCATCTAGAAGTCCTAATGACTATCCCCGTATGGTGATCTAGTATATGAATATATCTTCCCAACCACCCCTACTATTGATAAAAACTATAGGAATATTGACATTCTAAATGGGTTTATTTGATTCTAGATCTAAGGATGAAACACCTGCTAAAAATATTAACCCATAAACTTTTGATCAAAAAGAAGTTCAAGGGAATAATGAAGAAGATCCTTGAACCATATCATAAGATCTTGCACACTCAAGATTCCTAGACAAAGGGTGATATATTACTACTACTTCACTACCTTAAGTGTCTAATAAAAAAACTCTACATGAAACTACTTATGAAAAACTTACCATGAAATTGTCACCTCCTCATTCTCCACAAAGAATAGAAAAAACCATTGATGTGAAAAAACTATCAACTAATTTATGGATAAAGGGATCTAATTCTATTTCCTATAATGAATCAAACTAAAGGTGATATTCATATCCATTAACTAGAACTCCCTCTACTAATCATAGAAACTCTCCTAACATGATGTTGAAACTGACACAGCATTTTCCTCTAAGACTAATCCTCCTCATCTGGGTCAACGCATTCATGGTTTACCATAGAATGTATCTACACCTATCCAACCTAAACCAATCACGAAAAATGGATACTATCCATCTAAACAATATAAAATAAGGGTTATGACAACCCTGCTTTTTATTACAACTTAAACATGATTTATTACATAAAACTTCACTTGATACAACAAAGAAGATCTAGAGGTTTAGTGTATTTGGGGCTTAGGATAATTACCTAAAAACTTAAAACATTAAATACAACATCTTTATTGAAAACTTCCTTTACATGACCACTACATTCCGTCGTACTTAGCATTGCATGGGATAACCTGAGGACATGCATAAGAAAAGGGTGAGCTATAAAGCCCAGTAAGGGAGTACACATGGAATAACATGAGGATTACAATACATGTTAGACAATAGGTATATCAGAAGAGCATAAAAGAAACATAAACATAAAGGCGTGATAAAGCATGATAATCATAACATGGAAATGTGGCAACAACACTTAACATTGAATTATCATGAGCCAAGGCTCATTGCACATGGAGCATGAGTAAACCCTCATTGCACATGAAGCATGAGTAAACCCTCGTTGCACTTGAATTAGCATGAGTCAACACTCATTGCACATGAAGTATCATGATACTATACTTTACCCAATGCATTGGATCGCTATAAGGGTGCACCCTTCTTAAACATTTCATTTCTTGCATAAGTGTGCCACATGGATCATAAAACATGGATTCATAAAACATAATCATTTATTCCACAATAAAGTAATGTGGAATTCATAAATGAAATTTTATAATCAATAAGTAAAGGTGCATAAAGGTGGATACCATTGATGGATAAATGGGCATGTTATCCACTACACAATGGCATTGGCTTAGAAAATTGGTGCGATTTCGGCAGTGTAACGGCGTGACATAAGAATTCATAAAAAATTGTTGATGAGAGAGAAAGGGATTCCTCATCATATTTATATGTAATGGAAAGTAAGTAGGTCATATAGATACATTTCCCAACAATTTTAATGGAATTTATATTCATGATACATAATTATTGCTTGAATGTAAAAGAAGAGAGAGAAGTTCCTTTCGGAATTTCGGCATAGTAACGGGTGTACATGGGAGGCATTTAATGAGAGAGAAAGAGGTATCCCATCATTCAAACAATAATATGGAAGTATGGGGGAGGTTCGAAACCATACCCCAACATTTATAATTGAAATTAAAAGGGCTAAACAACTTAAATAAAATTGGACAAAAATGATAAAGGAAGAAAAAAACCCTTACTTGGAAGTGTGCTTCCAAAGGCTAGAGAGAGGCTTGTGAGAGGCTTCTTGGGAGCTTGGGGAACCTTGGGAGGATTCTAGAGAGAGTAGGGCAGAGGTTGGACAAACTCCAAGGAATTTTAGTGGGGAGGAAGTGGGATATTGGGTGGGTATATATAGGAAAGGTGAGGGAATTCTTTATTATTTAGGTTTGGGTACCCTTACATTAAATTAATCCAAACCACAAACCATCCCATGGTTTTTGCCCATGGTTTTTGGAAAAGGGAAGAGGAAAACAATATTTTATAAGGCCCAAGTCTGAAATTCTTAAAATAATAAGGTTGCTTATGTGGAGGTGAGTCACACTCCCATGGAAATTAATTTAAAAGGGCAAAGTGTTGAATATGTCTTGAGGGGTCTATTAATTCTTTGAAAAGTAAGTCAAAAAAACCCAAAATCACATTATTTTAATGATAAAACATATATTGGCCGAACATAATGATTATGGTATTTTATTACATCACCATTGGGTCGTTATGATGTCATAAAATACATTATATATTTAAACGGTATTTAGTTTTTACCCAAAAATTTGACTGTCTCAGAAAATTATGAAAAATTCACCATTGGATAATTTCGATGTCCTGATTCCAAAAATGAAATTTATTTTATCCGAATAATTTTCTAAATATGTTAATTTTCACTTTTAAAATAAAAACCGACATTTATCGAAAATTCACTGGTTTTGACAGAAATGGCTTTCAAACTATAATAAAAATTTTATTTGCATTCATAAAATTATAAGATCATTTATATTTAATAAAAAATTAATTTCATAATAATAATAATATTTTATTAAAATATTATTTAATTCAAAAATCTGTTAATTTAATAAAATAGGTTTATTAATTAAATAATAACTAAAAACACCATTTGTAATTTAAAAACTTTTTACAATGTATCAAAAATGACTAGAAATTATATCCATTATTATATACAAAAATAATGTACATGAACATAGTACTACTTATTTATTACATGACCTCTTAAAACAGCCGCATAAGACCTAAGGGTAAGGTGTGCGATGGTGACAGACTCTTGGGGTGGCTCGGATAACATCGCTCGAGTGGTAATTTCAATCAACTTCCACTTTTCCCGTAGACGATCACGTTCGAGCTTGACATAATAAAGCTCACCTTGGGCTTGGTCAAGGGCGAAGCCCAAGGATTCCACCTCTTTTCCGAGCTCCGACAAATGGGCTTCGTATGGGGTAATTCTACTGGATGAGGCCATCGCTTCCTTTGTCTGAGTAAAATTGGGTTCATTAAAGCCTTATATTTATACTAATCATGTGATCACTGTTCAACGGCTATATTAACAATGGTAACAATTATTAACATAAAACCAAAGAAGTTGACATCTTATAAAAACATTTTTTCATAAAGAGACATTTAACTGGATCAAGAGGGATTTCCCATTAATGAAACTTTAGGTCGTTACAATATTCCCCCCTTGAGAAATTTCGCCCTCAAAATTTTCCTTTTCCCACACTAAAACAAATGTGGGTAACTCAGCTTCATCATATCCTCGGACTCCCAAGTTGCTTCTTCAAACTTGTGGTTTCTCCACAACACCTTGACGAGGGTCATTGTCTTATTTCGTGGAACTTTTTCTCTACGATCTAAGATCTTCACTGGTTGCTCCTCATAAGAAAGATCATCTTCCAATTGTACCACCTCAGAAGAGAGTACATGTGAAGGGTCCGGTATGTACTTCCTTGAGAGGGATACATGAAAGACATCATGCACCTTGGCCATAGTAGGTGGAAGTTCTAGTCGATAGGCCACATCCCTAACACGATCAAGAATCTCTAAGGGGCTGATGTACCTTGGACTTAACTTCCCTTTCTATCCAAACCTCATGACCTTATTCCACGGAGATATGCGTAAAAACACCATGTCTCTAAATTTAAATTCAAGGTCTCGTCGATGATTATCTTCATAACTCTTCTGTCAAATCTGGGCTGCCTTGATATGCTGTTGAATGGTTTTCACCTTCTCTACCATTTCTTCGACCATTTATGGTCCAAGCAGCTTACGTTCACCGACCTCATCCCAACATGCTGGTGTTCTGCACCTTTTCCCGTACAGGGCTTCATATGGTGCCATTTGGATGCTCGAGTGGAAACTGTTATTATAAGAGAACTCAACCAGAGGAAGATGTTGATCCCATCCTCCTTTAAAGTCTATTGAGCACGCTCTCAATATATCCTCAAGTGTTTGGATAGTCCGCACGGATTGGCCATAATTTTGAGGATGATAGGTCGTACTGAAGTTCAGTTAAGTATTCAGAGCATGTTGAAGACTCTTACAAAACATAGATGTGAATCTTGGATCTCGGTCAGACACAATAGATAGTGGTACTCCATATAACCTTACCACTTCCCTGATATATATATCCATGCCATTTGATCCAAAGAGAAATCCTCTCGAATAGAAATGAAGTGTGCAGTCTTTGTAAGATGATCCACAACAACCTAGATTTCATTGTTGCCTTTGTATGTCCTTGGAAGTCCGGTGACAAAGTCCATGGTGATGTTCTCCCATTTCCATTCTGGTATAGGCAATGGTTGCATCATCCCCTTAGACTTCTGCCTCTCTGCCTTCACTTGCTGACACACCAGGCACTTTGATGTATATTCAGCGATCTCCTTCTTCATATTATCCCACTAAAATTTTTCTCAGAGATCTTGATACATCTTTGTGCTCCCTCGGTGAATAGAGAAATTTGAACTATGTGCATTATCCAAAAGTTCATTCTTCAGCTCCGGACTTGATGGAACACATAGTCTTTTCCCAAACCGCACAATTCCTTCTTCATTAACATTAAACTCTGAGGATTTTCCCTTTTTAATAGTTTCCACTTTTTCTTGAATTCCCACATCATCCTTTTGAGCATCCTTTCACCTATCCAAAAGAGATGGTTGAGAAATAATTTGTGAAAGGATTGATGATGTTCCCTTCTTTATGATTCCCACGTCCATCTTCATCAAGTCTAATAAGATTGGATCCTTCTCAATTCTCATCATTGATAGAATCACTGGATCCTTTCTACTTAGGGCATCTGCCACCTTGTTCACTTTCCCAGGGTGGTAATGTATTGAATAGTCATAATCCTTGATGAGCTCTATTCGTCTTCTCTGGTGCATATTAATCTCTTTCTATGTGAATATATTTTTAAGACTCTTGTGGTCAGTATATATCTCACATTTATCTCCATAGACATAATGCCGCCAGATTTTCAAGGAAAAGATCACCGCTGCCAACTCCAGATCATGTGTTGGATAGTTTTGCTCATGGATTTTCAACATCCTTGAGGCATATGATATCACTTTATCATTCTGCATCAGCACACATCCTATGACCTTCTTTGAGGAATCACTGAATAACACAAAAAGTTCCCCACTTGTGGGTAAAGTGAGCGCGGGCACAGTGATAAGCCTCCTTTTCAACTCCTTGAAGCTTTCTTCGCATTCATCACTCCAAGAAAACTTTACTCCCTTTCGAGTTATCTTAGTAAGAGGGTTGGAAAATTGTGAGAAATTATTCACAAATCGTCAATAATATCCAGCTAACCCCAATAAGCTATGGATATCCGTTACCGATGTTGGCCTCGGCTATCCCTCAATTGCATCTGTTTTGGAGGGGTCTACAGATATCTCATTGCTTGTGATGATATGGCCCAAGAATGAGACCTCCTTTAACCAGAAATCACACTTGTTGTACTTTTCATAGATCTTCTCCTTGCACAAAGTCTCTAGTACAGTTTTTAAATGCTCCTCATGATCCTCCTTGGTTTTGGAGTATATTAGAATATCATCTATAAAGACTACCACAAATTTTTCAAGGTAATCTCTAAAGACTCTATTCATCAAGTCGATGAATATTGTTGGAGAATTGGTGAGTCCGAAAGGCATTACTATGAATTCATAGTGCCTGTATCTTGTACGAAAAGCAGTCTTGTGGACATCTTCCTTCTTCACCCTTACTTGATAATATCCCAACCGCAAGTCCGCCTTGGAGAAGTATGGTACTCCATGCAGCTGATCAAACAATTCATCGATTCTTGGGAGAGGATACTTGTTCTTTATCGTGATTTTGTTAAGTTCACGATAATCGATGCAGAGTCGCATTGACCCATCCTTCTTCTTGACGAAGAGGACTGGTGCACCCCATGGTGAAGTACTTGGGAGTATAAACCCTTTATCCAGATTCTTCTGTAGTTGTTTCTTCAGCTCTTCAAGCTCAAAAACAGCCATTCTATATAGAGTCTTGGATACTGGTAATTCCCCAGGTATAAGTTCAATTGAGAACTCAACATCTCTTCTAGGAGGAAGACCAGGCAGTTCCTTGAGAAACACTTCCGTGAATTCCCTCACAATAGGCATTTTTGCAAGGATGTTTTCTTCTTTGGACTCAATCATCTGAGCAAGATAAGTGTTCTCATAGGTCAGTAATATCCATTCTTGAGATGATGGATCTAAAAGAGATTCATCTTCATCCTGACACTTGTAAATAATCGGGGGTCGATTCTCCATATGGAGTGTGATTTCCATCTCCCGACAATTTATGTTGGCTCTATATAAGGATAGTCAATCCATGCAAAGAATTGCATCAAATTCCACCAAAGGGAGTATGATGAGGTTCGTCGAGAAATTCAATCCACAGATTATAACAAGGGAGGACTTATATTCATGGGATGCAATGATTTCCCCATTTTCCGTACTCACCGACATCTTTACTTCCATGATTTTTGGTGGTGCTGGGATTTTTCTACTAAACTTTCGAGATATAAAATAATGCATAGAACCTGAATCAAAAAGTACGTTCGCTATTCTTGAATGAATAACTAGCGTAACTATCACCACTTCATTGTCGGGGTTCACTTCAGCAGAAGTGATGGCAAAAGCTCTTCCTTGCTATCTTGGAGGTTGTTGGTTGCCTCCGATAACCCTTGGATTAGGGCACTGATTTGCAAAATGACCTGGTTCTTTGCATTTATAGCATTGAACAACGCGTTGAGGTTCGAACAGAGTGTTCCTCTCCACTGCCATAGTCGTGGGTCCTTCTTGCCGACAGTTAACAGCTAGGTGCCCTTCTCTTCCACACCTTAATGCATTTTCTCGTCCCCTTAAGGAAATTTCCATGGTGCTTCTTTCCGCACTTTTGGAAAGTGGGGTGCTGGAACATCTTAGCGTTGTTGGATTTATCCATCGGACCACCAGCATTGAAGTCCACCTTACGGTTCTTGTCCCCATGATACCCATGTGATTCCCCGATCTCCATTTCGGACTTGAGGGCACATCGTAAAATTTGCTCATAGCTGTCGAAGTAACGGATCACTAATTCTTTCTTCAAGCTAGGCTTCAGCCCACCAAATAAGTGGTCAACCTTTCATTTGGGGGTAACAACAAAGCCGGAAGCGTATCGTGCAAGCCTTGTAAAGTTTTCCTCATACGCTCCAACAGATTCTTCATCTTTTTGCTTGAGGGAAAGGAAGTCCCTTTCCATCTTAATCTGGAGGGTGCGCGGAAAATATTTATTGAAAAACATCTTCCAAAATTCCTTTCATTCCAAAGCCTCGATCTCCTCCTCAGGCTTCATATTTTTCATCAACGTCCACCTTTGATCAGCTTCACCCTCCATACGATAAGCATCCAAGAGAACCATATCTTGTTCATAACATTGAAGGATGGAGAAGATATTTTCAATGGAGTTGATCCATTGTTCAGCGATCGTGGGATCAGATGATCTACTAAAAGTAGGAGGCCTTTGTCTCAGGAAGCTTTAGATAGCGACTTGTTCTTTATTATGGGGGGTTGAACATTCCTCTTGACCCATTTTTCTATTAAAAACTTGAGTTAGCTAAGAGAGAAGCGTGACAAAGTTCATGATTCCTGCTCCCGTTGGATTGGGCATCTCATTAGTACAGTCATCACACTGATCTTCACAATAGTAGTTAGCCTGAGTCCTCCTATTACTGGCCATTGGCTAGAATAAAAGGAAAGTTAGGGGTAACAAATAAAGGGTAATCCAAGGACAAAAGTTGATGACTTATAAATAAACTTTAATTTCTTTAACTCATGAGTCTATAGGCTTCAATCTAGGCTTTTCATGATCTACTTTCTAACATATATTCTTAGGGGCATTTTTCCCTTAATAAGGGTTCATACTAAGATTTTTAATTTATCAAAACATATCCCTCGGGAGTGTTGTAACCAAGAGTGCAGCAAGGCCCGTTGTCGTGCACCAGTTCCCGTTCGAGTCTAGCTCAAAGCGGTGTTTTCGGGTTTTACCCCTAGGATACATCTGTTCCAGAGCCACCTCTACCTGCTCGTATCCAGACAGGGATGTATTTGTTTGATAAACCACTTACTTAGTATTTACCAAAACATAGGGATGTTTTTATTATACTTAGTCTTGTATCTAAGGATTTACTAGGGTTTTCTTAATCCCAAAAATAACTAAACCTATCCTCTGATACCAACTATGACAACCCTGGTTTTTATTACAACTTAAACATGATTTATTACATAAAACTTCACTTGATACAACAAATAATATAGAGAGGTTTAGTGTCTTTGTGGCTTAGGATAATTACATAAAAACTTAAAACATGAAATACAACATCTTTATTGAAAACTTCCTTTACAAGACCACTACATTCCCTCGTACTTAGCATTGCATGGGATAACCTGAGGACATGCATAAGAAAAGGGTGATCTATAAAGCCCAGTAAAGGAGTACACATGGAATAACATGAGGAGTAAAATACATGTTATACAATAGGAATATCAATAGATCATAAAAGAAACATGAACATAAATTGATGATAAATCATGATAATCATAACATCGAAATGTGGCAACAACACTTAACATTGAATTAGCATGAGCCAAGGCTCATTGCACATGGAGCATGAGTAAACCCTCATTACACATGAAGCATGAGTAAACCCTCGTTGCACTTGAATTAGAATGATTCAACACTCATTGCACATGACGTATCATGATACTATACTTTACCCAATGCATTGGAGCTCTATAAAGGCGCACCCTTCTTAAAAATTTCATTTCATGCATAAGTGCGCCACATGGATCATAAAACATGGATTCAGAAAACATAATCATTTATTACACAATAAAGGAATGTGGAATTCATAAATGAAAATTTATAATCAATAATTAAAGGTGCATAAAGGTGGATACCCTTGATGGAGAAATGGGCATGGTATCCACTACACAATGGCATTGGCTTAGAAAATCGGTGCGATTTCGGCAGCGTAATGGCGTGACATAAGAATTCATAAAAAATGGTTGATGAGAGAGAAATGGATTCCTCATCATATTTACATGTAATTTACATTAATTAGTTTATATAGATACATGTCCCAACAATTTTAATGGAATTTAGATTCATGATACAAAATTGTTGCTTGAATGTAAAAGAAGACAGAGAAGTTCCTTTCAGAATTTCGGCATAGTAACGGTGTACATGGGAGGCATTTAATGAGAGCGAAAGGGGTATACCATCATTCAAACAATAATAGGGAAGTATGGGGGAGGTGAGAAACCATACCCCAACATTTATAATTGAAACTAAAAGGGCAAAACAACTTAAATAAAATTGGACAAAAATGATAAAGGAAGAAAAAACCCTTACTTGGAAGTGTGCTTCCAAAGGCTAGAGAGAGGCTTGTGAGAGGCTTCTTGGGAGCTTGGGGAACCTTGGTAGGATTATATAGAGAGTAGGGCAGAGGTTGGACGAACTCCAAGGGATTTTAGTGAGGAGGAAGTGGGAGCTTGGGTGGGTTTATATA
The DNA here is from genome assembly GCA_963277665.1 of Viscum album. NCBI lineage: Eukaryota > Viridiplantae > Streptophyta > Magnoliopsida > Santalales > Viscaceae > Viscum > Viscum album. The sequence goes on from OY728139.1 coordinate 1,180,936,888, forward strand.
GAAAAGTTGAGGGAATTCTTTATTATTTAGGTTTGGGTCCCCTTACATTAAATTAATCCAAACCACAAACCATCCCATGGTTTTTGCCCATATTTTTTGGAAAAGGGAAGAGGAAAAAAATATTTTATAAGGCCCAAGTTAGAACTTCTTAAAATAATAAGGTTTCTTATGTGGAGGTGAGTCACACTCCCATGGAAATTAATTTTAAAAGGCAAAGTGTTGAATATGTCTTGAGGGGTCCATTAATGCTTTGAAAAGTAAGTCAAAAAAACCCAAAATTGCATTATTTTAATGGTATAACATATATTGGCCGAGAATAAGGATTATGGTATTTTATTACATCACCATTGGGTCATTATGATATCATAAAATACATTATATATTTAAACGGTATTTAATTTTTACCCAAATATTTGACTGTCTTAAAAAATTATGAAAAATTCACCATTGGATAATTTCGACGTCCTGATTCCAAAAATGACATTTATTTTATCCAAATAATTTTTTAAATATTTTAATTTTCACTTTTAAAATAAAAACCGACATTTATAAAAAATTCACGGGTTTTGATAGAAATGGATTTCAAACCTTGATAAAAAATTTGATTTCATTCATAAAATTATAAGATCATTTATATTTAATAAAAAATTAATTTAATAATAATATTATTATTTTATTAAAATATTATTTAATTCAAAAATCCATTAATTTAATGAAATAGGTTTCTTAATTAAATAATAACTAAAAACGCCATTTGTACTTTAAAAACTATTTACAATGTATCAAAAATGACTAGAAATTATATCCATTATTATATACAAAAATAATGTACATGAACATATTACTACTTATTTGTTACATAACCCCTTAAAACAGCCGCATAAGACCTAAGGGTAAGGTGTGTGAAGGTGACAGACTCTTGGGGTGGCTCGGATAACATCGCTCGAGTGGTAATTTCAATCAACTTCCACTTTTCCCGTAGACAGTCACATTAGAGCTTGACATAATGAAGCTCAGCTTGGGCTTGGTCAAGGTCGAAGCCCAAGGATGCCACCTCTTTTCCGAGCTCTGACAAATGGGCTTCGTATGGGGCAGTTCTACTGGATGAGGCCATCGCTTCCTTTGTCTGGGTAAAATTGGGTTCGTTAAAGCCTTATATTTATACTAATCATTTGATCACTGTTCAAAAGCTATATTAACAAGGGTCACAATTCTTAACATAAAATCAAAGACGTTGACATCTTAAAAAAACATTTTTTCATAAAGAGACATTTAACTGGATCAAGAGGGATTTTCTATTAATGAAACTTTGGGTCGTTACAAGGGTAATGATAAACCTGAAAACATGGAATCTTATTAATGTAATTTAATTAAATTCCTTTTATTTTCCTAGAATTTTCCCAAGTCAAATATAGTAATAGAGAATCATGATGCAAGTAACTCTCCTAGATCTATATCCAATAGAAAATATCATATCACTTAGCATGTTTGTTAAGATCAAGGTTCTTTGATTTTATAACTAGTGCCCTTAAACACCTGTATCATAGCCGGTCTACCTTTCTACATTTCATAATTTTTTTGATTAATAATATTTATAAAAAAACCCTTGCAACATCATTAGTGCCTTACTTTGTTCTCCATTATAACTCTCATCCATTTCTCGGATAAAACTATATCACAGTCCATCCCAAATGGATCCCCTCCTAGGAAAATAGTTATATGAGAGTAACATCTAAATCCCTCCTCTAATATTCCATGGGTTGATGACTAGCATCGAGTGTATAAAAACACACATATGGGTGGAATTACCCACATAATACTCTAAACATATAAGGAATCACATATAATGAAAAATAAAACCATTATCCCATAAATTAATGTAATATCATAAAACCTTTGTAAATTAGGTATACCTCAAGATACAAGGAATAAAATAAAGTACTTCTAGTGAGAACTTAAATAAGAATTGGAGGTGTATAATAAAAATAAAATTCAAAGAAAAATTTGTTCATTAATGTAGTTGATTAATGCTTCAAATTATAGGAATATGAATATTATTTTCATCAAAAAAAGTGTTTTTAAACCATTAAAACATAACCTCAGATACACATATCCTATGGATCTCATATTTTTTTAAAGAAAATATAACTCGAATATTAACATATATATTGAATAAAACTACCTAACATTCATCCATTTTCATGGGAAAGTATGATTAAACTTTTAGAGGACATAAAATGGAGGAAATTCCACCACTTCATGTCTCTATAAATAAGATTATCTACTTAGATTAAAGATATTTAAAATAGTAAGAGATGATAGGCAAGATAATTTAAATGTTGAAGTGTCACTTTCATTTTCTTTTATATTTTCAATATTTCTACTTCACCCTTATTCATGGACACACATTGAATGTAGGGGTAACTATTCACTAATTAGGGAAGGGTGGATAACCGTTTTTATAATTTTCATGATCCAACCTAGATACCCTAGTACACTAGTACTTGAGTAGGTCCTAACATGGCCTGAAGGGTGTTCTTAATACCCATGAGCTAGTGAATAACACATGAGAATCAAGAATAGTCAGAGGGGATGATTTCTCCACTTGATCAAGAAAATAATATAGAATGGTGAAAACAATAAATCAGTGAACAATTGTTATGCCAAACACTCCCCAAGTATAAATTACCAAAATAAAAAAGATAAGTAACTCCAAATAGTACATTATCCAAAAGTGAAACAACATCTTTCAAGATAAATTATTAGAAATCCCATGTAATAATTGGATCACAACTCTACTAGTTACCACCATCACCTAAGGTCATGATAATCAATCACACATGCCACCTCTAAGTAGAACTTTCCCTTTACCTAGACCTAACATAAGATAATATATAAATTATTAAAGGACAATTTAGGGTGCGATAAAAATATCTCATTAAGATATCGCAAAACTTTCCATAATAAATTCCATAATAATAAACCATTTTCACTTCAATTTAAAAGAAAATAAAGAAAGGTAATTTGTTTTCTCATTTCCTATCAAAACATGATATCAAATCAAGGATATGTAAGGTATAAAAAAAATATACTTAAAATAACATTTTTCATAAAGTAGAAAGGAAAAGAGTGGAATAGTTGAATAAACACTTTCATGTATAAGAAAATCAATGTAAATAAAATCACCATGGTCATATGTTTTGAGGTTCATTAGTGCTAATATCTATGATCCTTATACAAATTAGTCAATCAATCAAAGGTCAATGTGTGCACATGCCCCTAAGTCTCAAATCATCAGGATAAATCAATAAACACTTCATTGGTGATAATCATGTTGAACAAGGTTTAGTTAGAGTTGTGACTGTCAATCCATTTATAGGGAGCCAGATTCATAGTCTTCTTTCCCTAATCACCCACCAACTACTCATGATCACATGTGCTTTCAATCAATCAATTAATTAATCATTCATGGTAAATTCATTTATTTCAATTTAATTCATCATTCAAAGTTCAAATTCCCAATTTCATGTTCAACTTTCCATTTCAATATCAAAACAAAATCAAAGTTTTCCATCATATTCATGCATTTCAAAATCAACTTTCATTTAAACCCATTTATCTCAAAAATCAATTTCAAATCATTTCAAACCATATTTTCTCAAAAATCCACCCATTATTATCAAAGATTTTGTAAAATGGGGTTTCACAATTTATATGCCTTTTGAAATCAAATATAAAATCATCTCAATTAAAGGTTCAGAAAACAATTGAAAACTTGTTTCAAATTAATAAAGAAAATTAGGGTTTCAATTAATACATTTAATCACATAATCTAGAAAATGCCATTAATGGGAAACATCAACATAGAGATAAAAGTGAGTAAGATCAAATTGGAATCCATAGAATTTCAATTCATCACATAAAAGATAAAATCCATCAACATCATGATAATTTATTGCTCTCAAAGAAGGAGAAAAAGAAACAAAGGATGATTCCCAAATCCAAATATAATTCACTCACTAGAGAGGGATCAATCACATCCACTGACACTTCAATCTAAGAGAGAATAGGTTGAAGGGGTCTATAACTCCTCTAGAGATCCTTCAAACCCAATAGAGTTGAATTAGGCTTGATTAGGTGGAGTTTATGATTAAACTGGTGTTTTTAGAATTTCAATTAAAAAATTCAGGGGTTAAAAATCACATCACATGGTATGTTGGGTTAGGCCATGCAGTTGGTATTAACCATGTGCCTAACTATGCACCCATGATGGGATTTTGGAAAGGGTTCACATTTTGGCCACATGGTTAAACTAACCATGTGCTTACCATGAAAACCCCCACTATCCATGGTTGTACAGTTTGGAGTGGAGTCTACACAATTTTAACTAATTGTGTTCCCCCTTTAAGAACATCATGATGAGGCATGTGGTTTCTTGGGCCAAACTTCATTGTTTTCTATAACCATGTGCCAACCATACACAACTCCAAAAACATCCAAAAAATTTCAAAAGTCACCAAAACTCACCTAAAGAAAGACCCAAACAAATTATGATAAAAAAGGTGTTAAGGTACCTAAAATCAGATAATGTAACATTACAACCTCCCCACCAAAATTAATTTTTTTCCCTAGAAAACATATTAATAAGACCCCATAACAAAGAGATGAGGCCACTACTCTATCAACAGTGCATCATCCTTCCAATTATCATGTTAATTAGAACCATACAGTTAAATCACATGAACTATAGGTGTAGACTTCCCATAAAGAAAATTTATCAAAGAATAAAAAATATAAATTGGTTGCTTAGTTATGGATAAATCAGATTCCACATCAAGATATTCCCATCTCAAGATAAGAGAAAATTTAGAAATATACTTCTTGATCTACAACACATGAACAATGTTTTGGATTTATGTCAACTTAGGTGTAAGTTCCAAATGGTAAAACACCATCCCAGCCTTCTCAACAATCTCAAAAGGACCCATGAATCTCAATGTAAGTTTCCCCTATTTCACAAGTTTCCAAAAACCCAACCAAGGTGAAACTCTCAAAAACCCATGGTTACCAACTGAAAAAATCCAAAGGTAATTGAATATAATCATCATAGGATTTATATCATCTTTGATCCATTACCATTCTATAATGAATAAACTGAATATTTATTGTTGTCTCTTAGACTCTGTTAGGTCCAACCAGAGAAGATTCATTAATATATGTCCCACAAAGATGATATCTACAAGGTTGTATATACAAGGCATCAAAATAATTTATTCTAATTACTGACTAGTAACTATTATTATAAGAGAATTCAACTAGTCTCAAATGGTCATCCCAATATCCACCAAATTTTGGAATTTAAGAACAAATAATGTCTTTATGAAATTGTATATCTCATTCTATCTATCCATCTATCTATGAATGGTATTTCATGATCAATCTAACTAGGTATCCCATAAACTCCTTGAGTCCTCTCAAAAAATGAGAATTAAAATAGGGATCCCTATATAAGACTATTGTCGGTTGTACTTCATGCAATTTTATGATCACTTTTACATACAGACTTTTCAAGTCCTCAAATTTGATTGTATAATGAATAGGAATGAACTGAGCATATTAGGTCATGTGATCAATCATTACCCATAACTTAAGGGTTACTTGGTAAAATATTCATGAAGTCTATAAAAATATCACCCAACTTTCAATTTGGAACAACAAGGTGTTATAGTAAACCTAAAGGTCTATGGTGCTCAACCTTGACTTACTGATAGGTATAAATAATGAGAGAAAAAATCATAAATATATTGTTTCATACTTGGAAACCATAATAATTGTCACATGTGATAAAATAGTTTCATGGTAACTGGGTGCACAACCCATTATTAATTATGGAAATCCTCCATCATATATTTTTTCATGGGAAAAGGTATGACATGCTATCTTCAAAAGCATAGGAGAAGATATAACTCAGTAATTTTTTATTAGAGTAGATGGTGAACCTTTCTATGAAAACATAATACCAATAACCATTAATATCATGAATTAAAACTACGAGCTCAATATCATGAGTAGGATAGTTTTTTCATGTGGCCTCTATCGTGAACCGTAGGCCACCACGTGACCACCAACATGTGAATGTATCACAAACGTAATTCGGATGCATCAAAAATGACCACGTAGACCTACCTATCCTCTATAATAATCAAAACTAGGACATAATTAGAAAGACATTTCAAATCATCAATAGAATTTTGACTCTTTGAATCACCCACATGAGAACATATCCCAAAACCAAACCGAATGCAAAAAAATACCACATATCCCTACCCAGCCTCTAGAATATTCAATAATAGTGTAAAAGTAAAAAGGAATTTTAACTCATTAATATAATTTTGACTCTTTGAATTGTATAAAAACATTACTCCTTTTTTTTATTAAGAGCGGTCATCGAAGATGGAAACTTTGATAAATCCTTAATGAATTAGAGGTAATACCCCGCTAATCCCATGATGATCTAAATCTTGAATACATTATGTATTTTATCCCTTTTCATACCAGCCTTTATCATCATAGGATAAATTTAAATACCATTTTCAAAGACCACGTGTCCCAAGAACTTCACTTCTTGTATCTATAAATTTCATTTTGAAATATTAGCATAAATTCAGTGATTTCTCAACATTTCTATAAATTCTCTTAGATGCTGCACATGATCATCCTTATTTTTAGATTAAACTAATATTTCATCAAAAAAATACCTCCATGAATAAATAAAGATACTTTGGGAATATCCTGTCGATCATTTCCATGAAAACAGAAGGAGTGTTGGTTAGGCCAAATTGAAAAACAACTTATAATTTCCATACCTAATTCTGAAGGAAGTATTTGGGATATTAGACTCTTTGATTCAAAACTATTTATAACCAATCCAAAGATAAATATTTTAAAATTGCTCGTCCCTTTTAAACTAATCAAATAAATCATCAATATGAGGAAACATATACTTGTTCTTTAGTGTAACTTAATTGAGTTTACGGTAATCAACGAAATGTGAAGAGTTCTATAGGATTTCATTGTAAAAAGAATAGGCACCACCTAATAAAAAAACCTAGGTTAATGAAACATTTTTTCATAAAATAATATAATTGAGACTTTAAATCTTTCAGTTTGGATGGTTTCATATGGTAAGAAGGGACTGATGCTAAATAAGTGTTGGGCACCAAATCAATAGAAAACTTCACCTTTCTTAATGTTGGTCAGCTAAAAATGTTGGATGGAAACATGTTAGAAAACTCAAGAACAACTGTAGCAAGTTCACTACTTAAAGATTATTTCTCTGGGTTAAAAGGAATCATAAATATCACCCTACCTAACTTTAGAAAATTTGTCCCATCTCTAGTCAACCTTTGGTCTCATTCTCCCTAGAAAACATGGAACACCCCATTAGGGAAACTAAATGAGACCCTCCAAAGATAACATCTCATCTAATATGTATCTAAAATTATCTAATTTTTCCCAAGAATGAAATATAATGGTTTTATGCTGAGAACTTGAAAATTTTAGGTGAGTTTGACCTTCGATAAAGAGAAAACCCGTGCAGGACATCAGAGACCCTTCTCTCTTCTCATTCTGAGGTGCGTAGAAATATCCATCACATAAGACATAATATTCATATGAAGGTTTAACATGTTCAAAATATGAGTCAATTTGAATGAATAAAATACATAATTATCAAATAGGTTAGTCACTAAAGATGAATCTATAGTGATAGTACCTCTCACTGTCATTAAACTCGCATCAGCTTCCTCTGGATTACTATGGTGAGAACCCCAAAAGTCTTGAATAATATGTCTACAACATAGGAATTTTTGGGGCTGATGAGCCCTGGATACTACATATGGAATAAAATACATGAAATAACTTCTATAGGTGGCATGAAAGACTGTAAAAACTACATATATTTAGTTCTATGGTATAAACCCCCTTTTAATGTACAACCCTTACAAATTGAAAGCATGTCAATGGGTCTTTTTCAAGTGTTTTAAAATGTATAAATTATGTTTTTAGTTTAGATACATCATGAGATTCATCCTGCTTCTTCTATCCTTTAAAAGAAAAAATACAATTTCAAACGAGAGAAAAAAAAACTCCCTTTAACCCTTACTTACCATCTAAGTCAAGATCATCCATGAAAGCCCTATCTAGTATCCCTTCATAAGAGGTGAACTTCAACATGATGACCTGGGATTAAATGTTGGGTTGAAGACCCATCTCAAATATTTGAGCCTTCATATTCTCATTAAATACTAACTCAGGATAAAACCAAACAAGTTTAGAAAAGTTTTTTTCATACTGAGTCACATTCCTGTGACATTGTTTGAGGTAGAGAAACTCCATAGAAGTCACTAAAATCATAGATTTTGGATAGAACAACTCTATCAAAATATCCCTAATGTCCTTCCACTCCAATACCTCATGTTTTTTTCTATAACCATTAAATACCACCATATTCTATAAGGCCCTTCAATCTTGAAGGTAGATCAATTCACTTTTATCATATCTGGAATTTTTGAGAACTCATAAAACATATCAATCCTTTTAAAAAAATCCTACACCATTGGAGGATCATTTGAGCCATGTAAACCAGGTGGTTTCTTCCATAGAAACACTTGAGCATGATCTATAGTTTTATCTCTCTAAGGATTCACTAATGAATCATGAATGGATATTATTTTAGTAACATATCCTTGATCATGGAAAACATATACAAAAATATAAACAATGTTCTAGTCAACTGTAGGATTTTCTTATTTTGGTTCATCAGTGGTTTCCTCCCATGTCTTATTTTAATGTCTCTTTGGGATCATAGAACTACAAAAAATAAATAGGGAGCATAAAAACATCAACAAAAATACTCAAATCATGAACTAAGTTAAGAGGTAAATTAATAATCAATTCAATTAGATAGATCTCATGTTTTAGGTTTCAACATACTCAGAACAGTTAGAGAAATACAAGAATCTGATCAAATTATTCCTTAAAGAAACTTTATAAAAAAACACATGTGGTGGATCAAGTCTCATTATGATAAGATCTAGCCAATAACTCGCTCATAAACTACCCATTATGTCCCAAAAATACTACCTCTTATCTACCAATAAATCCCAAATTTCATACTAACATCAAGGATCAATGAAAAACCCCTCACCTATGATACCAATTTTGTGACAACCTGACCCCAGAAGACAAGAGTCAGTGCCTAAAACATGGTGTGTAATTTTTTTTTTCAAAAAAATATGCTGATAAAATTCCACATCAAATTTCATCACAGATAATCTTCTTAGTATAGGTTCTGGAAAACTAGATACAACTGATACCTTTCTTCAAAACTGTAAAAGATAAGCTTTATATTTTTTCCATCATATAGGAGAACCCAAGGCTGACAAATCTACTAACCCTGTAAAAATATATTAAAAATTTAGGGTGAGAACAGGAATGCCTGGTAAGGGGTTTTAAAACTATTTAATGAAATTCCTTTATAAAAACATCCTTTTGAAATAATTATAAAACTTTTTTTAAAAAGAAACAACATTTCTTGCAGCGCGCCATAATCATTTTTCAAAGGTTACTTGAAATTATTTTTAGGGAAATCTCTAACACAAGAATTTATATAAATATTTAAAAGCTACAAATATAACACTTTTCAGAATATGAATACTATTAAAAAATGCATGGAATGCTGCATAATATCCAGAAGTTGAACAAACTAAATTAAGGTTGACATGAAAGGATGTAGGTACAAATTCATACATGAAATAATACTTTCTTATAATTTCTTAAGTAACAATATCATGATTCAACTAACACATAAAATTCAATTCATGAAATGACAGATTTAATATTAGCTTCTGTATCAATGTTTTGAAAATAGATGCTACGCTTTCTTTATAAATGACTTGCCAAGTTCATACTTCATTATTCCATGTGCATTTATAACCATTATCATAAGTAAGAGATTATTAACCAACGATATTCTAATAGTCGAATAATCACATGGTTGGTAAAATATTAATCAAATATTGAGGAAATGCATATTTTCGAACAATCATAACACTCTGTCAGGGCCTCGTGCCAAGACCATAAATAATCATTCTATCAAGGCCTCATGCCAAGACCTAGTTTTTCTCATGAGACCTACCAATGCATCAAGATGCTATAGCAGGCCTCACCCGTCACATAATAAGTTCAATACATTCCCCATGTGTCTAAATGTATTTAAATCAAAGTGTATCATAACACTTTGATTTATTAAATTGTGTCTTGTATTCAAATTGTCCCATACCACATAGAATAATTAAATTCTTAATCCATAAGTTATCAAAAGAGAAAATTTTCATTTTTCAATTATGTCCATATTCATAAATAAAACGAATCATGCATTAATTATAAACAATACTCTAAATATGGCATGGACACATAGACATACATTTTTACAAGTGATGATAACTGGTGCACATAAAATAATATTTTGTTTGGGTTTGTCACATAAAATAATAACACCAAAATTGAAAACCCTTGTTTCATGGAAATGATCATTTGTATACTAAAATACATGTTTTTGAACTTAAGATTCATTTTCACCATACACTGATAAAAGGAAGTGTCAAACAGGTTAAATTATAAACTTAAATAACAAATAGTATTTATTTTGGTAGATTCATCATTAAATAAAATATTATATTTGTAGATGAATAACATTTATTTCATGTGAGGAATTGATGCCTAAACAATTAAACACACTTAAATATGCATGTACGTGTATATGTATTAAAAAAAATATACTTCCAACTATTTATCCTAAAATTAAAAATCAAGATAGATGTAATATCAATTGCAATAACAAAGTGACGACTTCTTTTAAAAAATTTAGGCACACAATAATAAAACAAAGTTTTGTTATTGTTTTCCAACATCAAATTGCATTTTTGATCATTTAGACATGCATATATGTAATTGTGATACTTTTTTATACATGTGAGTTTTGAAATCAGAATTAAAAGAATATGTATATGGATAGGAATCACCTTTTAAAATAAATATTCATCTTAAAGATAAATAAAGCTTAAACAGATTAGGATTAAAAACATTATACATATGTATATATACCTCTACATATATATATTAGTTTATCAACCCAAAACCACTCTTATTAATCTCTTTTACAAGTAATATATGCATAAAAACATTAGCTAATTACTAATAATTATCACTTGAAAAACCCCAAAATAGATTCGGTTTGAAGATTATATAAAACCCTATATATACAAAGTGTATACATGGGATTTTCATAACCAAAACAAGGTTTGATAATTCCTTATAAGTTTTATACACATCTAAAACATTATTTAATCACTAAAATCAGTTTTATGAAAAATTAAATTAGTTTAGAATTAAAATATATATATATATATATAGTTGTATATATAAAAATTATATATGTGGGTTTTACATATAAAATGTTAAGCTAAAATAACCTTTACATGTAATTCATGAGTAAAGAGCATCATACCAATATTCATCATTCGAAAAATTTGAAATAGAATAGGTTTGTTATTTATATAAACATATATAGTCATATATATATATAAGGGTTTAATCAAACAAAATTAAATAAAATCCTTACATGATTTACATGCATTAAGAACATCATTTAAATAAAAATGTTCATCATTCGAAAATCATAAAAATAAAATAGGTTTATTTTATAATTAAACATATATAAATATATATTTATATATATATATATAGTTTAATCAAACACAAAAAAAATTAAACCCTTACATAAATTATGTGAATTAAGAACATCATTTAAATACAAAAATTCATAAAACAGAACAAGTTTGGTATTTATTATAAACGTATATACACTTATGTGTATATATGGGTTAATTGAATCAACACATGACTAAATAAACAACCCTTACCTAAACTCAAAGGTGGGTTTGAGCCGATTTGAGGTTGGAGAGGAGTTGGGAGGAGAAAAACTTGTAGGGTTATGGTACAAAAGGAGGTTTAAATAATCGGTTTATATAAACTGTATATATATAATTTTATATACAATAGTTCAATCATAAAAATATAAAAAATGAAACTTAATGAAATCCAAATCTAACTATTCATACATAAAACAAAAACTTTTATTAGAAAAATATTAAAGGGATCAGTTTTTTTACTATATATATTTTCTGGAAAACATGCATGAGAATAGTTTGGGTTTTTATTAAATTAAAGCACCCGTGAAGGCTTGTGGAAAGACTAAAGTGGAAAATGGAAGAGGAGTGGGATAAGAGGACTCGTAGAAGAGGAAGACATAGTGGAGTGGAGGGAGACGGCTACTGGTGTGGTGTGAGGAAGAAGAAGAATGAAGGGAGAAGTGGAAAAGAATAGACAACCACAATTGACTAACCCTGATCATACAGACTGACTGAATGGCTCAAAGGCTGATAATTTATTGATTCTGGATAATCCCCTTTTAAGGTTAAAGGGGTAAACCAAGACTTCAGAGACATCAGGACTTAAACAATATTTGAAAAATAAAGGGTTTCAACCTAGGAAAAGACTACACAAAAGTGCATCTACCCAGCATCAATATCATTAAGGTATGCCTCCACCAAAGTATGTCTGATCAGTAAACTATCTTGTGTAAGGATGCACGAGCCTGGTACAGATGTCTATACCATACCCCCTCAATCGTCCATATCTGAAAATCCATACATGATAGAGACGACCAGCTCTATCCTCATCTGAAGAAAAACCATGTAGAATGTCTAGATTTACCAAAAAACAACCATTTTACCTCCAAAACACTTAACCAGCATGTAACTAGCAGATTCCCAGCCAACCATGTTAATAGCACCACTAAAATACTACCAATTTCACATCCAATCAAACAAGATCTCACCTTAACCAAATCAAAACATGGAAAAAACTTACAGGAGCACCAGAATAAAGGACCTCCCCCCTCTGGAACACTGGAGCTGACCCCGAGCACACCGGCACATGCAAGAGCCGATGTCGAGATGGAACAAGGTCGTACTGAGATCACGGAGTTAGAAAGCATGCTAAGGAAAATGTTGATCACACTTTAGCCCACGCTGAGCATACTATAGCTGCAACGGAATCCCGAGCAGTCGGCGGCTAGAAAAGAGGAGCTAACGACGAGCAGACCATCTCTACGACAAGATCCCTAATCCAAATGCATGACGAGGCCGACACCGAGCACACTGAAGTCGAAACCAAACACCTGGATCCACAAAGAGATCCAGGAGCCGGAAGGATCATCACCACCACCTGAAGTCGGACCACTCAGTGTCGACGCACGCCTAGGCCGAGCATATCTGAATACAGTAGCGACGAATCTGTCACTAAGCATACCAAATTCGGCGCTGAGCACACCAGAAGTGAGACAAGATACAGAAGCCGAGAGGCGCAATAAATCCACCAACGAGAAAAGAATGAAGCCAGACCACACAGATCCACCACCCATCAACATCGATCTGAGATGAGAAGGCCACCTCTGAGGTCGGGCCAAGTCGGAGGAGGGGAGGAAATAGATTGGAGGAGAAACCCTAAGCGTGTGCGGAGGGGGGGGAGAATTTTCCACTCAGAGGCCCCAACAATTAGATCTGATCGTATGACTGAGATGATTTTTGTGGTTTTAAAAATAGATGAACAGATGAGATCATTTCGACATTGATCGGACGGTTGGGGGGAAATTGAGAGTTTTAAAAAGGGCTGAGCATATGAGATCATCCGCGTCCTGATCAGACAGATGATGAAAAACATGATGAAATAGAGCAGTCAGTGGAGTTTGAAGGTTGGATCAGATCAAATGGTCAAGATCTCGCACGGCGAGTTCGACAGCTCAGATTAGATCCCCTATAAAAAAATGAGTCCCACATCGAAATGGGGAGTGATCTTGGACCGCCTTAAATACCTCAGCACCTCATCCTTATTCCAATAACATAGCACACACCAGAGGGTCCTTACACATGGGACCCCCACCCCGCAGGCCTTGGCCCACCCACACACATGCCAGTGCGCGACCTACCTCACCCCCTATACACGCCGGATCAGGCCCTCTACATGGTTCTGCGTGCACACTTAGGAATCATCATGCATAGCCTGTAGATGACTCATCAAGCACCATGTATGCACTTCCTGAGGGTTCTATGACCTCAAGGTTCTATGTGAGATGCCCACCAGACCTTGAGAGCTTGGACTTCAAGGATTCCCACAATTGGGTGGGTACTCACCAAAATTTTAATCAAAAAAAACTTCATTTTTGTTTCATTACTATAAGAACATCTAGTATATAATAATGTTTTAAAAATAGGACATATATTCTTTCTTATGTTTAAAAAACTCTAAATACCATTGCTTTCATAATTTTGTATACAGTTTGAGTTTAAAAAATTATAATTTCAAAATATAAATATAAAATTCAACTTTAATTAAAACATGTCATAAATTTATATTCATTTTATCTCATTCTAAAAGAATCACCATGGATATTAGTGTTATATTTTTTTTAAAATTAAAATATGAAATACATATTTAATTTGAAACCATGTTTTTATTTAACTAATGATAACATATTAAAATATTTTAAAACATTTGTTATTATTTAGATACTTAAATACTTAGAATACTTAAAATAATAAAAATATTTAAAATACCTAACAGTTATAAAATTTTATGACTGTTAGAAAATCCAACGGTCACCTAAAGACCCCAACAGCTAAAAACGGTCATATTTATCTTCAAGGACTTAAAAATACTTGTTTAGGGTGTTCCAAAATTCAAAAACCAATTTGGTGAAGATGGTTCTCTACATCCCCTTAATGCTTATTATGGTTGTCATTGTTCTTTCCATAATGTTTTTCATTGTAATAGACCCGAAGGATTTTCACTATTTTCTTAGTCTGTCTGTTATGTTTGGTGGTATCCTGGTGATTCTAGTAGGTCTTCTAGTAGGTATTATAGGTTAGTTACGATCTCTTTGAATTATTGTAAAATTTAAGGTTTCAATGTTCCCATTGAATTAAATGTCTCTAGTTTTTATTCTGTAATCATTTATTTTAGATGGAACCAGTATTAAACAAATAATAATAATAATAATACCAATGATTAACAAAATATTATTATTAAAAATATAAATATGTTTGGGGAATCACATTATTCCCCCTCAAAAGAATTTCTTCCTCGTAATTCCATGGTACTCCTGTACTTCCATATCACCAACATCTGACATTAACTTCGATGTCCCTACAAGATATGTTTTAATTATTATTGTTTAACAAAATTTTATTGACAAAAAAAATTAGTTTATACCTTCACTAAGTCCACTATTGTGGATAATCTGCTGATGACTTCAAGTGGATTCCCATGGTAGTTTTTAGTTCCTCAATTTTTTTAGCCCAGATACACCTTGAGCAATTAGGGTCAAACCTACACATGAAACACTTTGGTTTCCAAAGAGAGGCATGGGAGGTATGGAGCTCACAGATTTCGGCACGGACTTGTCTCTTATATATCTGTCGAACTATGTCGTTCTTGAGAGTTTTGATTTCTTAGAGTCTCCCATACATAGTAAAACTCAGAACCTAGAACAGATAAGCTGCTCGAAGGTCACCCTCCATTGCAGCTTCCCAAAACTTCCCTAAGGCTAGGAAATTTTAGGACATAGTGAAACAGAGGAAGAGACCTTCATGAAACTTTCCCTTATTACAATACTCTGAAAATTGTGAATTTTTCATACAGTGATAGTTATAACTATCTTCTTTGTAGTACCAAAGGATATTTTGGTTGATAGACACTTGATAGAGGTGTTTATAGGTTAGTCTCAGGTTCAAAAAAGGTTGGTATGCTTCTTAATATGACATGAAAATTATGTTCTCAAGTAATTCAATAGGGAGAGACAAGAGGATTGTTGGGGAACCCTCGCTTTCCATATGAAAATTTTATGAAAAGATTCTATTCAGTGAAGATTAGAAAAAAGAAAATTGTTTTGTTCTAATTTTCCAGAATTTTCTAAATTGTTCCTTTGATACCAAATATGAAAAATCGACCCCAGAAGCCCGAAGTCGGTGCCTAAAACATGGTGTGTAATTTTTTTTCAAAAAAATATGCTGATAAAATGACACATCATGTTCCATGATAGATAATATTCTTAGTCGAGGTTCTAGAAAACTAGATACAATTGATACTTTTCTTCAAAACTGTAAAAGATAAGCTTCATATTTTTTCCATCACATAGGAGAACCCAAGGCTAAAAAATTTACAAACCCTGTAAAAATAGATTAAAAATGTAGGGTGAGCACAAGATTTCCCATTACGGGATTTTAAAACTAATTAATGAAATTAATTTTTGAAAACATCCTTTTGAAAGAAATATAAAACATTTTCTTAAAAAGAAAAAACAATTATTGTAGCACGTCATCTTCATTTTTCAAATGTTACTTGAAATTATTTTTAGGGAAATATATTACACCAGAATTTATATAATTATTTAAAATCTAAAAATATAAAACTTTTTAGAAGGGGAATACTAGTACAAAAATGCATGGAATGATGCATAATATCCAAAAGTTGATCAAACTAAATTAAGGGTGACATGGAAGGATGAAGGTAAAAATTTGTACATGAAATAATACTTTCTTTGAATTGCTTAAGTAATAATATCATGATTCACCTAACACTTCAAATTAAATTCATGAAATAACAGAGGTAATATTAACTTTTTTATCAAAGTTCTAAAAATAGATGTTACACTTTCTTTACAAATGACTTTCCAAGTACATACTTCATTATGCAATGAGCATTTATTACCATTATCATAAGTAAGAGATTCTTAACCATGGATATTATAATAGTCGAATAATCACATGGTTGGTTAAATATCAATCACATATTTAAGAAATGAATAATTTCGGACAATCATTACATTTTGTTGAGGACTTGTACCAAGACCATACATAATCATTCTTTCAAGGCCTCATTCTATGACCTAGTTTGTCTCATAAGACCTACCGATGCATTAAGAGGCTATAGTGGGAATCACCCATCGCATAATAAGTTAAATTCATTACTCATATGTCTAAATGTATTTAAATAAATATGTCCTATACCACTTTGATTTATTAAATTATGAATTTTATTTAAAGTGTCCCATACCACTTTGAATAATTAATTTATGTTTTTTATTCAAAGTGTCCCATACCACTTTGAATAATTAAATTCTTAATCCATAAGTTATCATAAGAGATAAATTTTATTTTTCAATTATGTTTGTATTCATAAATAAAATGAATCATGCATTAACTATAAACATTACTCTAAAGATGGCATGGACACATAGAAATACATTTGTACAAGTGATGATAACTGGTGCACATAAAATAATAGTTTGTTTGAGTTTGTCACATAAAATAATAACAGATAAATTAAAAACACTTTTACATGGAAATGATCATTTTGTATAATAAAATACATGTGTTTGAACTTAAGATTCATTTTAACCATACACTGATAAATGGAAGTGTCAAACAGGTTAAATCATAAACTTAAATAAATAATATTATTTATTTTGGTAGATTCATCATTAATTAAAATAGAATATTTTTAGATGTATAAAATTTATTTCATGCGAGGAATTTATTACAAAACAATTAAACACACTTTACTATGCATATATGTGTATATGTATTAAACAAAAGATACTTCTAACTATTTATACTAAAATTAAAAATTGAGATGCATGTAATATCAATTGCAATAACAAAGTGATGACTTCTTTTAAAAAATTTAGGCACACAATAACAAAACAATGTTTTGTTATTGTTTTATAATATCAAATTTCATTTATGATCATTCAAACATGCATATATGTAATTGTGGTACTTATTTATACATGTGAGTTTCGAAATCAGAATTAAAAGAATGTGTATATGGATAGGAATCACCTTTTAAAATAATTGTTTATATTAAGGAGAAATGAAGATTAAACATATTAGGATTAAAAACATTATACATATGTATATATACTTATACATATATTTATTAGTTTAGTAACCCAAAATCACTCTTTATAAACCCTTTTACAGGTAATACATGTATAAAAACATTAGCTAATTACTGATAATTATCACTTGAAAAACCCCAAAATAGATTAGGTTTCAAGTTTATATAAAATTGTATATATACAAAGTGTATACATGGGATTTTCATAACCAAAACAAGGTTTGATAATTCCTTATAAGTTTCATACACTTCTAAAACATTATTTAATCACTAAAATCAATTTTATGAAAAAATAAAGTAGTTTAGAATTAATATATATATATATCTATACATATAACTGTATATACACAAAGTATATATATGGGTTTTACATATCAAATACAAAGCTAAAATAACCCTTACATGTAATACATGAGTAAAGAGCATCATACCAATATTCATAATTTGAAAAATATGAAACAGAATAAGTTTGTTATTTATATAAACATATATACACATATATGTATATAAGGGTTTAATCAAAAAAAACTAAATAAAATCCTTGCATGATTTACATGCATTAAGAACGTCATTTAAATAAAAATGTTTCTGATTCAAAAATCATAAAAACAGAATAGGATTGTTTTATAATTAAATGTATATACATATATATATATAGTTTAATCAATCACAAAACAAAATAATCCCTCATATAAATTATGTGAATTAGGAACATCATTTAAATATAAAAATTTTAAAAAAACAGAACAAGTTTGGTATTTATTATAAACTTATATACACTTATGTGTATATGTGGGTTAATCGAATCAACACAAGACTAAATAAACAACTGTTTCTTGAACTCAAAGGTGGGGTTAAGTTGAGTAGAGGTTGTAGAGGAGTTGGGAGGACAAAAACCCGTAGGGTTATAGTGAAAAAGGAGGTTTAAATAATTTTTTTATATAAACTATATATATATATATACAATGGTTCAATCATAAAAATATAAACAATTAAACTTAATGAAATCGAAATATAACTATTCATACATAAAACAAAAACCGTGATTAGGGAAAATATTAAATGGATCAGTTGTTTTATTATATATATATATTGTGGAAAATTTCATGAGAATAGTTTGGGTTCGTATTAAAGTAAATCACCCTTGAAGGCTTATGGAAATAATAAAGTGGAAAACCGGGCCTCGGAGAGGGATAGAAGGACTCACGGGAGAGGAAGATGTAGTGGAGTGGAGGATAACATCTACTGGTGTGGCATGAGGAAGAAGAATAAAAAAGATAGAAGTGGAAAATAATGGATGTTCATGATCAACCAACCCTAATAGAATGGATGAGATGATTTCTATGGTTTTAAAAACATATGAAGAGATGAGATCATTTCGACTTCGATTAGACGATAGTGAGTAAATTGCAAGTGTTAAAAAGGGTTGAGTTGTCGACATCAGTCGTGTCCTGACCGAATGGAAGATGAAAAACATGGTGAAATGGAGCGGTCAGTGGAGTTCAAAGGATAGATCATATCGAATGGTTGAGATCTCATGCGGAAAGATTGGACGGATCAGATTAGATCCCCCATAAAAAAATCTTTCCTACATAGAAATGGGGAGTGATCCTGGACTGGCTTAAATACCCCAGCACCTAAGCCTTATGCCCATAACACAGCACACACCATGCGGTCCTTACACACGGGACCCCCACCCCGTGGGCCTTGGCCCATCCACACTCAGACCAGTGCATGACATGTCTCTCCCCCTACGTGCGCCTAACCAGGCTTTATACATGGGTCTATGTGTGCGCTTTGGCCTCATCATGTACGGCTTGGGTGTGACTCAGCATGCACCATGCATACTCTTATTGAGGGTTATATAACCTCAGGATTCTATATGAGATGCTCACCGGACCTTGAAAACTTTGCCTTCAAGGATGCCCTCGGTTGGGTGGGCACCCACCCAAATTTTTGTCAAAAAAAATTTCATTTTTGTTTCATTAAACATAAGAACGTATAGTATATAATAATATTTTAAAAACAGAACATATATTCTTTCTTGTGGTTAAAAAAACTCTAAATAACATTGTTTTCATAAGTTTGTATACATTTTGAGTTTTAAGCATTATAAGTATAAAATATAAATATAAAATACAACTTCAATTAAAATATTTCATAAATTTATATTCATTTTAACTCATTCTAAAAGAATCGCCATGGTTATTAGTGTTATATTTTATTAAAATTCAAATATGAAATACATATTTAATTTCAAACTATATTTTTATTTAACTAAAGAAAACACTTAAAAATATTTTAAAACATTTTAAGTTATTAATATATTTAAATACATTGTATTCTAAAAATAATAAAAATACTTAAAATACCTAACGGTTATAAAATTTATGACCGTTACCAAAGCCAATGGTCATCAAAAGACCCCAACGGCTAACAACAGTCATATTTATATTTAAGGCCTTATAAATACTTGTTTAGGGTGTTCCAAACTTCACAAATCAATTTGGTGAAGATGGTTCTCTACATCCCCTTGATGCTTAGTATGTTTCCATTGTTCTTTCTATAATTTTTTTCATTGTGACAAACCCGATGGATTTTCACTATTTTCTTGGTATATTTTTTGTTTTTGGTGGTCTCCCAATGATTCTGATAGGTCTTATAGTAGGTATTCTAGGATAGTTATGGTATCTTGGATTTATTGTAAAATGTAAGGTTTCAGTGTTCCCATTGAATAAAATATATCTATTTTTATTCTGTAATCATTTATTTTGGGTGGAACCAATATTAAATGAAACAAAATAATAATAATACCAATGATTCACAAAATATTAATACTAAAAATATAAATATGTTTGGGGTGTCACATTATTCCCCCCTCAAAATAATTTCATCCTCGCAATTCCATTTTATTTCTAGACTTCCACAGCACCAACTTATGACATTAACTTTGATGTCCCTGTAATATATGTTTTAATTATTATTCGTTAACAAAATTTGATTGAAAAAAAAATATTTTATACCTTCACCAAGTACACCACCGTGGATAATCCATTGATGACATCAGGTGGATTCCCAGGGTGGTTTTCATTTCTTTAATTTCCCTAGACCAGATACACCTCGAGCAGTTAGGGTCAAAACAATGCATGAAACACTTGGGTTTATAGAACGAGGCATGGGAGGTATGGAGCTCAGATATTTCAGCATGGACTCATTCCTTATAAATCGGTTGAACTATGTCGTTCCTGAGAGTTATGATGTCATAGAGTCTCCCATACATGCTAAAACTCAAAACCTAGAATAGAAAAGCTGCTCAAAGGTCACCCTCTATTTCCACTTCCCAGAACTTCTCTAAGGCTAGAAAATTTTTGGATAGAGTGAAATTGAGGAAGACCCCTTCATAACACTTTCCCATATGCCTATACTCTAAAAATTGTGCATTTTCTATACAGTGATAGAAATAACTATCTCCTTGGAAGTACCGA
Organism: Viscum album; assembly: GCA_963277665.1. Classification (NCBI taxonomy): domain Eukaryota; kingdom Viridiplantae; phylum Streptophyta; class Magnoliopsida; order Santalales; family Viscaceae; genus Viscum; species Viscum album. The sequence continues at coordinate 1,180,958,454 of OY728139.1, forward strand.
AGGATATTTGGGCTGATGGACACTTGATAGAGGTGTTTTCAGGCTAGACACAAGTTCGTAAATGGCTGGTATTCTTTTGAACATGAATTGAAAATTATGTTCTCAAGTAATTCGCTTGAGAGAGACAAGAGGTTTTTTGGTCAACCCTCACCTACCATCTGAAAATTTTAAGAAAAGATTCTATTCAGTGAATCATAGAAAAAAAATTGTTCTATTTTAATTTTATAGAATTATCTAAACTGTTTTTTTGATACTATTGTGAAAAATTGACCCAAAATCCCGGATTCGGTGCCAAAAACATGGTGTGTAATTTTTTTTTATAAAAAACTTGTTAAAATTACATATCACATTCCATGATAGAGAATATTCCCAGTCTAGGTTTTAGAAAACCAGATACAACTGATACTTTTCTTCAAAACTGTAAAAGATAAGATTCGTATTGTTGCCATCACATAGGATAACCCAAGGCTGAAAAATATACTAACCATGTAAAAATAGATTAAAAATTTAGGGTGAGAACAAGAATAACCAGTAATGGGTTTTAAAGATAATTAATGAAATTCAATTTTAAAAAAATCCATTTGAAATAATTATAAAACATTTTCTTAAAAGGAAACAACATTTCTTACAGCACATCATCATTATTCTTCAAAGGTTACTTGAAATCATTTTTAGGGAAATCTCTTACATAATAATTTATATAATTATTTAAAAACTACAAATATAACACTTCAAAATAGTCATAATAGTACAAAAATGGATGGAATGCTGTATAATATTAAAAAGTTGATCAAACTAAATTAAGGGTGACATCCAAGTATGCAGGTACAAATTTGTACATGAAATAATAATTTCTTGGAATTTCTTAAGTAAAAATATCATGGTTCACCTAACACTTAAAATGAAATTCATGAAATGATAGATGTAATATTAACTTTTGTATCAATGTTCTGAAAATAGATGGAACACTTTCTTTACAAATGACTTGCCAAGTACATACTTCATTATGTCATGTGAATTTATTACCATTATCATAAGTAATATATTATTAACCAAGGATATTATATTATTAAAATAATCACATGGTTGGTAAAATATTAATCACATATTGAGGAAATGAAAAATTCCATACAATCATAACATTTTGTAGAGGCCTCATGCCAAAACCATACATAATCATTCTGTCAAGGCCTCGTGCCATGACCTAGTTTGTCTCATGAGACCTACCGATGAATTGAGAGGCTATAGCGGGCCTCACCCATCACATAATAATTGCAATTCATTCCTCATATGTCTAAATGTCTTTAAATCAATGTTTCTCATACCACTTTGATTTATTAAATTATGTCTTTTATTCGAAGTATCTCATACCACTTCAAATAATTAATTTATGTCTTTTATTCAAAATTTCCCATTCCACTTCAAATAATTAAATTCTTAATACCTAAGTTATCATAAGAGATAAATTTTATTTTTCAATTATGTCTATATTCATAAATAAAATGAATCATGCATTAACTGTAAACATTACTCTAAAGACTGTATGGACACATAGACATACATTTGTACAAATGATGATAACTAGTGCACATAAAATAATAGTTTTTTTAGGTCTATCACATAAAATAATAACAATTAAATTCACAACCCTTGTTTCATAGAAATTGCCATTTTTTATACTAAAATACATGTTTTTGAACTTAAGATTCATTTTCACCATACAATGATAAAGGGAAGTGTCAAACAGGTTAAATCATAAACTTAAATAACATATAGTATTTATTTTGGTAGATTCATCATAAATTAAAATATAATATTTTTAGATGTATAACATTTATTTCATGTGAGGAATTGATGCCTAAACAATTAAACACACTTCACTGTGCATGTATGTGTATATATATTAAAAAAATATACTTCCAACTATTTATCCTAAAATTAAAAATTAATATGCATGTAATATCAATTGCAATAATAAATTGATGAATTCTATTAAAAATTTTAGGCACACAACAAAAAAACAAAGTTTTGTTATTTTTTTACAATATCAAATTTCATTTTTGATCATTCAAACATGCATATATGTAATTGTGGTACTTATTTATACATGTGAGTTTCAAAATCCGAATTAAAATAATATGTATATGGATAGGAATCACCTTTTAAAATAATTTTTTATCTTACGGAGAAATAAAGCTCTAACATATTAGGATTAAAAACATTATACATGTGTATATATAATTATACATATATATATTAGTTTAGTAACCAAAAACCACCCTTAGTAAACCCTTTTACAAGTAATACACGCATAAAAACATTTGCTAATTACTGATAATTATCACTTGAAAACCCCCAAAATTGATAAGGTTTGGAGGTTATATAAAACCATATATATACAAAGTGTATACATGGGATTTGAATAACCAAAACAAGGTTTGATAATTCCTTATGAGTTTCATACACTTCTAAAACATTATTTAATCAGTAAAATTAGTTTTATGAAAAATTAAATTAGTTTATAATTAAAATCTATATATATATATATACATATAACTCTATATAAACAAAGTATATATATGGGTTTTACATATAAAATAATAATCTAAAATAACCCTTACATGTAATACATGAGTAAAGAGCATCATACCAGTATTCATCATTTGAATAATATGAAACATAATAGGTTTGTTATATATATAAACGTATATACACATATATGTATATAAGGGTTTAGTAAAAAAATCTTACATGATTTCCATGCAATAAGAACATAATTTAAATACAAATTTTCATCATTTGAAAATAATAAAAATAGAATAGGTTTGTTTTATAATTAAATTTATATAAATATATATGTATATATATATAGATTAATCAAATAGAAAACAAAATAATCCCTTACATAAATTATGTTAATTAAGAACATAATTTAAATACAAAATTTCATATAAAAAACAAGTTTGTTATTTATTATAAACGTATATACACTTATGTGTATATATGGGTTAGTAAAATCAACACAATACTAAATAAACAACCATTACCTAAACTCAATGGTGAGGTTGAGCCGAGCACGGGTTGAAGAGGAGTTGGGAGGAGAAAAGACCGTAGGGTTATGGTGTAAAAGGATGTTTAAATAATCAGTTTATATAAACTGTATATATATAATTTTATATAAAACTGTTCAATCATAAAAATATAAACAATAAAAATTAATTAAATTCAAATCTAACTATTCAGAAAGAAAACAAAAACCGTGATTAGAGAAAATCTTAAAGAGACCAATTATTTTATTATATATATATTTTTTGGAAAACTTGCGTGAGAATAGTTTGGGTTCGTATTAAAGTAAATCACCCTTGAAGGATTGTAGAAAGAATAAAGTTGACAACTTAACCACGGAGAGGGATAGGAGGACTCATAGGAGAGGAAGACACAATGGAGTGGAGGGATATGGCTACTGGTGCGGTGTAAGGAAGAATAATAAGAAAGGGAGAAGTGGAAAAGAATGGATAGTCACGATCGACTGAACCTAATCATACGGTTGAGATGATTTATGCGGTTTTAAAAATAGATGAACGGATGAGATCATTTTGACTTTGATCAGACGATTGTGGGGAAACTGTGAGTTTTAAAAACACTACCACAAAAACAATTTTTTGCAGCACCCCCCTTTATCAGCGCTTGTTAAGTAGCGCTGATAAAGGGTCGGCTTCAAAAAAAAAATATATATATTAATATATTAAAATATAAATATAGTTATATTGTTATATAAATATAATATATAATTTTTAATTATATTTTAGATAAGTATAAATGTACATTTACACTTATTATACTTAATATATAAGATATTTAGTGAAAATGACTTCTTAAAAAATTAAAAAAATATTTTTAATTAATATTTTGATAATCATTATGGAGTAATAGTCATTTAATAACAATTTGAGGACTAAATAAATTAAAAAAATTAAAAAAAGATCCAAAATATGTTGAAAACGCAACTCAAACTTCAAACGGCCATAACTTTTGATCCGGGTGTCCGTTTGAGCTCTACCACATATCAAATCGAAGCCTGTGACGAGATCTACAAAGCTGTGACCTGGGGAGACGATGGTAAAATGTTTTTCAAGGCCAAAAGAGGCCCAGAAGTCCTCCAAAACTGAGTTTTTTGTCGGGGTACCCAGATTTTTTAACATTTTGTGGATTTTAAAACTCGTTTAAGGGGGTATTATTGGCTTTTCTTGGCGGGGACTAAATTTATTCCAATGTATTACATTCATATTGATATTATGTCTTTGAAATTTCATCCTTTTTTATAATGAACTGCTATTTATAATCAAATATATAACTATATGTACATATTTTTTATATATTCGCACCTAAAAATTAAATTTTTTAAATAAATAATTAAACATATTTACATATAAAATATATTAGCTTTATCTAAATAATAACTAATATCCATTTTATTTAGAATACCAATATATGAATATTTATATACCTATATATTAATCTAACTATATATATATTAATCTAACTATATATATATTAATCTAACTATATATATATTAATCTAATAACTATATATATATTAATATAACTACATATATATATTAGTATTACTATAAATATATATATTAATATCACCATAAATATATATATTAATATCACTATATATATATATATATTAATATAACTATATAAATATATATTCATATAACTATATATATGTTAATATAACTATATATATGTTAATATAACTATATATATGTTAATATAACTATATATATGTTAATATAACTATATATATATTAATATAAATATATATTACTATACGAATAAATATAACTAAATATATATATATATATATATATATATTAATACCACTATATATATATTAATATTACTATATATATTATAATATAACTATATATATATATATATATTATAGTATAACTATATATATATATTAATATAAATATATATTACTATACGAATAAATATAACTAAATATATAAATATATATAGAGAGAGATATCATGAATTGGAAAACAAATCAAAATAGAGTAGTGGTAAGGGCTTAGGCGCGCAGGGGGGAGGTCTCGAGTTCAAATCCGGGTGGAGGCAGGGGTGCGCGCGCATGGGGAATATTGGAGCAAGCACTATTAAAGGGTGGAGGGGGGTGCGTGGGGTGCATGGGGTGTTGTATAGGGGCCGAAAAGCGCTGTAAAAGGGGGGTTCAAGCGCTATAAAAGCCCCCCCCCCCCCGATTGGCAGTATTTTTTAATTTTTTTTAAATTTTTTTTAATTTTTTTAATTTTTTTAATTTTTTTATATTTTTTTATATTTTTTTAACTTTTATCAGTGCTTTTTTAAAAGCACTGATAAAAGGGTCCTTTATCAATGCTAAAACGAAAGCGCTGATAAAGGAAGCGCTGATATAGGACCCCTTTATCAGCGCTAAAAAAAGCGCTGATAAAGTTGTACTTTTATCAGTGCTTTTTTTGAGCACTGATAAAGGGTTCCTATATCAGCGGTTTTCAGAGTGCTGATAAAGGGGACCCCCCCCCCCCCCTTTATCTATGCTGGCTTTATCAGTGCTTTTCTAATGCTGATAGAGGTCATTTTTAGCGCTGATAAAGGCCGTGTTTGTAGTAGTGAAAGGGTTGAGTGGTCGCGATCAGCTGCACCCTGATCGGACATCTGATGAAAAATGTGGTAAAATGGAGTGGTCAGTAGAGTTCGAAGGCTGGATCAGATCGAAAGGTTGATATCTCACATGATGAGATTGGATGGATTTGATTAGATCCCCTAAAAAAACGTGTCCCACATCGAAACGGGGAGCAATCCTAGACCGCCTTAAATACCTTGGCACCTCATCCTTATTCTAATAACACGGAACACATCGTCGGGTCCTTACACACGAGACCCCCACCCCGTGGGCCTTGGCCTACCCACACTCACACCGTTGTGCGACCTTACTTACCCCCTACGCGCACCTGACTAGGCCCCATACATGGGTCTATGTGCGTGCTTAGGCCTTATCATGCACGGCCTTTTCACGACTCGGCATGCACCATACATGCGCTGCTTGAGGGTTCTCTAACCTCAAGGTTCTATGTGGGATGCCCACCATACCTTGAGGGCTTGGCCATCAAGGCTGCCCTTGGTTGGGTGGGTACTCACCCAAATGTTTTTCAAAACAAACTTCATTTTTTTCATTAAACATAAGAACATATAGTATATAATAATGTTTTAAAAATATAACATATATTCTTTCTTATGGTTAAACAAAACTCTAAAAACCATTGTTTTCATAATTTTGTATACATTTTGAGTTTTAAACATTATAGGTTGAAAATCTAAATATAAAATTCAACTTCAATTAAAACATGTCATAAATTTATATTCATTTCAACTCATTCTAAAAGAAGCACCATGGCTACTTGTGTTATATTTTTTTAATTCAAATATAAAATACATCATTAATTTGAAACTATATTTTTATTTAACTAAAGATAACACTTTAAAATATTTTAAAACATTTGAAAAAATTTAATATACTTAAATAATAAATATACTTAAAATAATCAAAATACTTAAAATATCTAACGGTTATAAAATTTTATGACCATTACCAAAGACAACAGTCACATAAAGACCCCAATAGCTAACAATTGTCATATTTATCTTCAAGGCCTTATAAATACTTCTTTAGGGTGTTCCAAAATTCAAAAACCAATTTGGTGAAGATGGTGATCTACATCCCCTTGATGCTTAGTACGGTTTTCATTGTTCTTTTAATAATGTTTTTCATTGTAACAGATCCAAAGGATTTTCACTATTTTCTTGGTCTAATTGTTGTGTTTGGTGGTCTTATGGTGTTTCTGATAGGTCCTCTAGTAGGTATTCTAGGTTAGTTATAGTCTCTTGTCCTTATTGTAAAATGTAAGGTTTCAGTGTTCCCATTGAATAAAATATATCTAGTTTTTATTCTACAATCATTTATTTTGGATGGAACCAATATTAAACAAAACAAAATAATAATAACACAAATGACTAACAAAATATTATTATTAAAAATATATATATGTTTGAGACATCACATTATTCTCCCCTCAAAATAATTGCATCCTCATAATTCCATTGTACTCCTAGACTTCCACAACACCAAATTCTGACATTAACTTCGATGTCCCTAAAATATATGTTTTAATTATTATTATTTAACAAAATTTGATTGACCAAAAAAATAGTTTATACCTTCACCAGGTCCACCACCATGGATAATCTGATGATGACCTCAGGTGGATTCCTAGGGTAGTTTTTCGTTCCACAATTTCTTTAGCCCAGATACACCTCGAGTAGTTGGGGTCAAACCTACACATGAAACCCTCGGGTTTCCAGAGATAGGCATGGGAGGTATGGATCTCAGAGATTTCAGCATGGACTTGTTCCTTATAGATCTTCCAAACTCTACCGTGCCTGAGGGTGTTGATGTCATAGAGTCTCTCATACATGCTAAAACATAGAACCTAGAAAAGATAAGCTGCTCGAAGGTCACCCTCCATTGCAGCTTCATGGAACTTCACTAAGGCTAGGAAATTTTTGGACATAGTGAAACAGAGTAAGAGACCTTCATGACACTTTCCCCTATACCTATACTTTTCAAATTGTTCATTTTCCATATAGTGATAGATATAAATATCTCCTTAGTTTTACCAAAGAATATTTGGGCTGATGGAAACTTGATAGAGGTGTTTTCAGGTTAGACGCGGGTTCGTAAAAGGCTTGTATACTTCTGAACATGACTTGACAATTATGTTCTCAAGTAATTAAATAGGGAGAGACAAGAGGTTTGTTAGCAAACCCTCGCCTTCTATCTGAAAATTTTAAGAAAAGATTCTATTCAGTGAAGCATAGAAAAAAATTGTTCTAATTTTCTTAAATTATCTAAACCATTCCATTGATACCAACTATGACAACCCGCCCTAGAAGCCCGAAATCGGTGCCTAAAACATGGTGTGTCATTTTTTTGAAAAAAAAAGATGCTAATAAAATTATACATCACATTCCATGATAGAGAATATTCCCGATCTACGTTCTAGAAAACCAGATACAACTGATACTTTTCTTTAAAATTGTAAAAAATAAGCTTCATATTGTTGTCATCGCGTAGAAGAACCCAAGGCTGAAAAATCTATTAAACCTATAAAAATAGATTTAAAATATAGGATTATCACAAGAATTACTAGTAGGGGGTTTTAAAACTAATTAATGAAATTACTTTTTAAAAACATCCTTTTAAAATAATTATAAAACATTTTCTTAAAAGGAAACAACATTTCTTGCAGAACGTCATCGTCATTTTTCAAAGGTTACTTGAAATCATTTTTGGGGAAATATCTTACACAAAAATTTATATAATTATTTAAAATCTACAAATATAACACTTTTTATAATAGGTATACTAGTACAAAAATGCATGGAATCCTTCATAATATCTAGAAGTTGATCAAACTAAATTAAGGGTGACATGTCGGGATGAAAGCACAAATTACTACATAAAATAATAATTTCCTAGAATTAATTAAGTAACAATATCATGATTCACCTAAAACTTAAAATGAAATTCATGAAATTACATATGTAATTTTAACTTATTTATCAAAGTTCTGAAAATAGATGTTACACTTTCTTTACAAATGAATTTTCAAGTACACACTTCATTATGCCATGTGCATTTATTACCATTATCATAAGTAATAGATTCTTAACCAAGGATATTATAATAGTAAAACAATCACATGGTTGGTTAAATATTAATCACATATTGAGGAAATTCATAATTCTAAACAATCATAACATTCTATTGAGGCCTCATGCCAAGACCATACATAATCATTTTGTCAAGGCCTCATGTCATGACCTAGTTTGTCTCATGAGACCTACGGATGCATCGAGAGGCTATAGTGGGCCTCACCCATCACATAATATGTGAAATGTATTCCTCATATGTCTAAATTTATTTAAATAAAAGTGTCTCATACCAATTTGATTTATTAAATTATTTCTTTTATTCGAAGTATCTCATACCACTTCAAATAATTAATTTATGTATTTTATTCAAAGTGTCTCGTACCACTTCAAATAATTAAATTCCTAATCCATAAGTTATCATAAGAGATAAATTTAATTTTTCATTTATTTCTGTATTCATAAATAAAATGAATCATGCATTAACTATAAACATTGCTCTAAAGACTGTATGGACACATAGACATACATTTTTAAAAATGATGATAACTGGTGCACATAAAATAATAGTTTTTTTGGTTTTGAACATAAAAAAATAACACTTAAATTGAAAACCCTTGTTTTAAAAATCACACTTAAATTGAAAACCCTTGTTTTTAAAAAATAACCCTTAGTTTTTTTGGTTTTTTCACATAAAAAAATAACACTTAAATTGAAAACCCTTGTTTCATGGAAATGATCATTTTGTATACTAAAATACATGTTTTGGAATTTAAGATTCATTTTCACCATACACTAATAAATGGAAGTGTCAAATAGGTTAAATCATAAAATTAAATAACTAATAGTATTTATTTTGGTAGATTAATCATGAATTAAAATATAATATTTTTAGATTTATAACATTTATTTCATGTGAGGAATTGATTCCTAAACAATTAAACACACTTCACTTTGAATGTATGTGTATATGTATTAAACAAAAGATACTTCCAACTATTTATCCAAAAATTAAAAATTAAGATGCATGTAATGTCAATTGAAATAAAAAAAAGTGATGAATTATTTTAAAAAATTTAAGAACGCAATAAAAAAGAAAAGTTTTTTATTGTTTTCCAATATCAAATTGCATGTGTGATCATTCAAACATGCATATATGTAATTGTGGTACTTATTTATACATGTGAGTTTCGAAATCAGAATTAAAATAATATGTATATAGATAGAAATCACCTTTTAAAATAACTATTTATCTTAAGGAGAAATGAAGCTTAAACAGATTAGGATTAAAAAAAGTATACATATGTATATATATTTATACATATATTTATTAGTTTAGCAACCCAAAACCACTCTTAGTAAAACATTTTACAAGTAATACATGCATTAAAACATTAGCTAATTACCGATAATTATCACTTGAAAAACCTCAAAATAGATTAGGTTTGAAGATTATATAAAACCGTATATATACAAAGTGTATACATGGGAATTGAAAAAACAAAACAAGTTTTGATAATTCCTTATAAGTTTTATACCCTTCTAAAAAATTATTTAATCACTAAAATAAGTTTTATGAAAAATTAAATTAGTTTAGAATTAATATATATATATACATATAACTGTATATACACAAATTATATATATGTGTTTTCCATATCAAATCAGAAGCTAAAATAACCCTTACATTTAATACATGAGTAAAGAGCATCATACCAGTATTCATCATTTGAAAAATATGAAACAGAATAGGTTTGTTATATATATAAACGTATATACACATGTATGTATATAAGGGTTTAATCAAAAAAACTAAATAAAATCCTTACATGATTTACATACATTAAGAACATCATTTAAATACAAATGTTCATCATTTGAAAATCATAAAAACATAATAGGTTTGTTTTATAATTAAATGTATATACATATATATGTATATATATAGTTTAATCAAACAAAAAACAAAATAAGACCTTACATAAATTATGTGAATTAAGAACATCATTTAAATACAAAAATTCATAAAATAGAACAAGTTTGGTATTTATTATAAACGTATATACCCTTATGTGTATATACGGGTTAATTGAATCAAAACAAGACTAAATAAACAACCCTTACATGAACTCAAAGGTGGGGTTGATTCAAGAAAAGGTTGCAGAGGAGTTAGGAGGAGAAAACGCCGTAGGGTTATGGTGCAAAAGGAGGTTTAAATAATCGGTTTATATAAACTATATATATATATAATTTTATATAGAATGGTTCAATCATAAAAATATAAACAATGAAACTTAATGAAATCCAAATCTAACTATTCTGATAGAAAAAAATGTGATTAGGGAAAATATTAAAGGGATCGGTTGTTTTATTATATATGTATTTTGTGGAAAACTTGCATGAGAATAGTTTGGGTTCCTATTAAAGTAAAGCACCCTTGAAGGATTGTAGAGAGAATAAAGTGGAAAACTGGGTCTCAGAGAAGGATAGTAGGACTCGCGGGAGAGGAAGACGTAGTGGAGTGGAGGGCGATGACTACTGGTGCGGAGTGAGGAAAAAGAAGAAGAAAGGGAGAAGTGGAAAATAATGGATGGCCATGATCGACCGAACCTAATCGTACGGCTAAGATAATTTCTGTGGTTTTAAAAATAGATGAATGGTTGAGATCATTTTGAATTTGATTGGACGGTTGTGAGGAAACCACGAGTTTTAAAAAGGGTTGAGCGGATGTGATCGGTCGTGTCCCAATTAGATGGATGATGAAAAATGCGGTGAAATGGAGCGGTTAGTGGAGTTCAAAGGCTAGATTAGATCGAACGATTGACATCTCGCATGGTGAGATTGGATGGATCAGATTAGATTCCCCATAAAATAATGTGTCCCACATCGAAACAGGGAGCGATCCTGGACCGCCTTAAATACCTCAGCACCTCAGCCTTATGCCAATAACACAACACACACTGCGGGATCCTTACACATGGGACCCCAACCCTGCAGGCCTTGGTCCACCCACGCTCACGCTGGTGCGCGGCCTGTCTCATCCCCTGCGCGTGCCTGAACAATCCCTATGCATGGGCTTCTGCACGCACTTAGGCCTAGTCATGCATAGCCTGTGCGTGACCCAGAATACACCATGCATGAACTGCCTAAGGGTTCTCTGACCTCGAGGTTCTATGTGAGATGCCCACCAGACCTTGAGGGCTTGGCCTTTAAGACTTCCCTCTGTTGGGTGGGTTATCACTCAATTTTTTGTCAAAACAAACTTCATTTTTGTTTCATTAAACATAATAACATATAGTATATAATAATGTTTCAAAAACAGAACATATATTCTTTCTTATGGTTAAACAAAAATCTAAATACCATTATTTTCATAATTTTGTATACATTTTTAGTTTTAAACATTATAAGTTCAAAATATAAATATAAAATTCAACTTCAATTAAAAAATTTCATAAATTTATATACATTTTAACTCATTCTAAAATAAGAACCATGGCTATTAGTGTTATATATTTTAAAAATTCAAAGATGAAATACATCTTTAATTTGAAACCATATTTTTATTTAAATAAAGATAACACTTTAAAATATATTAAAACATTTGAAATTATTAATATACTTAAATACTTAGTATACTTAAAATACTCAAAATACTTAAAATACCTGATGGTTATAAAATTTTATGATCATTACCAAAGCCAACGGTCACCTAAAGACCCCAACAGCTAATAACAGTCATATTTATCTTTGAGCCCTTATAAATACTTCTTTAGGGTGTTCCAAACTTCAAAAACCAATTCAATGAAGATGGTGATCTAAATCCCCTTGATGCTTAGTATGGTTTCCATTGTTCTTTCCATAATGTTTTTCATTATGACAGATCTGAAGGATTTTCACTATTTTCATGGTCTATTAGTTGTGTTTGGTGGTCTCCCAGTGATTCTGATAAGTCTTCTAGTAGGTATTCTAGGTTAGTTACGGTCTCTTGGCCTTATTGTAAAATGTAAGATTTTAGTGTTCCATTGAATAAAATAAATCTAGTTTTTATTCTTCAATCATTTATTTTGGATGGAACCAATATTAAACAAAACAAAATAATGATAATACTAATGATTAAAAAATATTATTATTACAAATATAAATATGTTCGAGACATCACATTATTCCCCCTTCAAAAGAATTGCATCCTCGCAATTCCATTGTACTCCTGCACAAGAGCCTCAACCCAGTTGGTGAGGACTCGACAAGTGTGTCCAAGAGACCCGAGTTCAAAACCAGGCGGAGACATATTTCTGGGTACTATAGCAGGTATTTTTCAATACTATATTAGTCAGAGATATTCATCTGTTTGGGCCTTCAAGCCACTAGTTTGGTCCTTGGGTCTTTCAATGCCTTTGGGCCACCCAAGGCCTTCGGGCTAGTAAGGCTTTTGGGGAACCTCAAGGCTTTTGGGCCACCTGTAATTGTGCTTAAATGGACCAAGAAGACTTTATAAGAAGGAGACTCAAGATAAGGATTCAGAGCAGGCGTATTCACTAGAGCAAAAGCTAATGGATGTGGAATAAAGAGAGGGTATGGAGTTACCATCGGGACCAGTCTGTGCATGCATGGGATTCCTAGCCAAACAACCATGTGAAGTTGGAGAGTATATATCACGTTGTAGATGCTGGGGAGGAGCAGTTCCATGTAGTTATAGTCTGGATATTTTCTCTAAGACCTACGGGTCATGTGATCTCTAAGACTATGAGCCTTGTAAGGGTTCCCCCTCATCCCTTTAAAGGGGGGTTATCAAAAATCAATAAAAAAATAAGTCCTTTGGGCCATTTAGGCCATTGTACTCCTAGACTTCCACAGCACCAACTTCCAACATTAACTTTCATGTCCCTACAAGATATGATTTAATTAATATTGTTTAACAAAATTTGATTGACAAAAAAAATTAGTTTTTACCTTCACCAGGTCCACCACTGTGGATAATCCATTGATTAACTCAAGTGGATTCCCAGGGTGGTTTTTAGTTCCTCAATTTCCAGCCCAGATACACCTCAAGCTGTTAGGGTCAAACCTACATATAAAAACTCAGGTTTCCAGAGAGAGGCATGAGAGGTATGGATCTCATAGATTTCTGCATGGACTCATTCCTTATAGATCTGTAGAACTATGTGGTGATAGAGAGTTCTGATGTCATTGAGTCTCCCACACATGCTAAAACTTAGAACCTGGAACAAATAAGCTGCTCAAAGGTCACCCTCTATTGCAGCTTCCCAAAAGATCCCTAAGTCTAGGAAATTTTTAGACATAGTTAAACAAAGTAAGATAATTTCATGACACTTTCTTCTATTCATATAATCTGCAAATTGTGTATTTCCACACAATGATAGGAATAACTATCTCCTTTGTAATACCAAATGATATTTGGGCTGATGGACACTTGATAGAGGTGTTTGAAGGTTAGATGAAGGTTCACGAAAGGCTAGTATGTTTTTGAACATGACTAGAAAATTATGTTCTCAAGTAATTCAGTACGGAGAGTTAATAGGTTTGTTGGTAAACTCTCACCTTCCATCTAAAAATTTTAAGAAAAGATTTTATGTCATGAACCGGATCTGGTCACCACCAATACCAGCACCAAACCCAGCCCATGAAAAGGCCCAAAGGGTGTTCCCTATCCCCACGGGCTGGCATAAGTGCCCGGGTATCAAAAAATCTAGTTTTGGAATTATTTACCCGAGTATGAAAGTATAAAACATAAAAAAACAATCAATAATAAGAATCTGAAATTTTCATGCTAAACAATTACTAACAAAATAATATCTGAATACATTTTTTTAAAGAAACTAAAAGTGGTCCAAATATAAATAATGACAACATAAAGACATCCCCAGGGACTCCACGCGATAAGAGGGTCATCACCCGCAAGCCATCTCCACAACTCCGACCCAGCGATGGGGACTAACACCCTGAACTGTCATCACCCTTAGCCTTCCCTTTACCTGAGTCAAGCATAATAAGGTCTACTTACACCCAAGGGGTGTAATTAGGGTGTAAGACTAAGCCCAATAGGATACCACCAGATGATTCCAAAGAGAATGAAATACAATGTGAACAAAACAAGCAATTTTAATACACAAGGTGAAAAAGTGTTAAAATTCCAAGAAATGAAACTTTCAATTGAAAACAATTTTCAATCCGAGAATTTCATAATGTTAACACATTAAAATAAAAATGTTAGATAATGTAATGTAATTCCAAACACACACTATTATATGGGTAAATACCACAAATCCAATGAGCAACAAAATCGGGAACACCCCTAGGCACTAGGTTGTCTCGGGCCCTATGTACCTCGTACCTCGGTGTAAAGTAACCATAGAAAAATAGTTTCTCATGCACAAGACACTAGTATGGAACATACCCATAACCTATTGGTCCACAATCATCATCCACATTGTTTATTTAGAGTTTTCGTTATCCAAATGCTAAGTGAAACAGGGACAAAACCCATCCAGTCCACTAGTCGTACTAGTACAAATCCACCCCACCTAGGTACCCAGTCTTCTCCTTTTGTGCTCAATAAATTTCATCATGAAACATAAATATATTTTCATATAAAACACCAATACTGGTCACACACAAATAATACAGTAGATATCACATTTTATACCACTTAAAACACACAACAAAACACTTATATTTTTAATAAAAGAATTCCTCCAAATCCCATAATGTTTCACACACCAAACTCCTTAATAACCCAACTTGCACACTATTTTCACACCATAAAGATACCAAAACAGAAAAATCAGACCAATACATTTCAATTAAAACAACAAATCATTTTTAGGGTAGCCCCTTGTGAAACAAGAAATGATAACATTGAAAAACCTCCATTTTTACACAAACATGGGACTTAAAGTTTACATGTTTCACAAACACTATTAAAACCCATTTTCACAGAAACAAACAAAGGGGATAAAAATTCAAAACATTATTGTATACCCTATAATAGTTCAATAAAATAAATTAAGTATTAATAGGGAATCCCCAAATAAACCAATAAAATATTCCCATGAAAACCCCCCAATTTCACATGAAATTAGAATTTAAAAATTCATTTGCAAAACAAACACCAATAAAACTAATTTTTGAAGCAATAATAAAATAATATAAACCTTAAATTATGATAAATATAGCATGCTAACACACGAATATTGCATTAACATGGAATCACCTACCAAAAGATTTAAGAACCACAAATCCTAGTGCGGAACTTCAACCGCACCACCACCGCACCACAAGGGAGTGAGATCAAACCTAAAACCATAGTATTGGACCAAGAAACTCAAAATGAAACCCTAGGTACGAAGCCATATCTTCTAGATATTTGTGGATTCAAGAAAAAAGGGAGAAAGCTTAAGGAAAATGAAGGAACTTAGAAGAATAGTCACTTACTTGAGAAATCTGGATGATTTTAGAAACCTGAGAAGTTTGGCACTAATTCTCGACCGATACAATCTTCAAAGAGGGGGAAACGAAGATGGGGGTGCAGCTAGGTATAGTGGGAGCAGGTGAGAGGTGGAATCATCGAAAAAGGATAAAAAAATGAATATTTTATGAAAGAAAAAAAATTAAAACTGGAAATGGGCTTTCGGGTTGGCCCACTACCTAATTTGATCACCCAAATCCATAATGCTAATGAATTTTTAAGGGGACCAAATTTCTTTGGTGGTTTGAATAGTTAAATTAAGGTCATTTTGGAAGTTTAATGGGTGAAAAAGGTTAAAAACTAAGTAGTTATTAAAGAAACAAAATTTACTTTCAAAACTAGAAATGGGCTCTCGGGTTGGCCCAAATTTTGGAAACCCCCCATTTCCTTAAAAAATGCATGGAAAACCCCCAAAAAAAGAAATAATGTAAATTAAATGAAAAATACCTTTAAAATATGTCATGTATGTGACAATTCTCCCCACCATGAAGGACTTTCTGCCCCTAAAAGTCAACATGAAGCTTGATTTGAAAACAGGAATGGGTACTCTTCCTCAACCCATGACTTCTGCTCCCATGTCTCATGAGTATCACTACCATGCTGCCAATGAACTCAGACCAGCGGAATGGACTTCCCTCAAAGAACCTTGTCTTGGGAGTCCACTATTTGCACCGGCCGCTCTACAATAGACAAGTTAGTCTCTATCTCCAGTTCTTCCCAACTCAGCACATGGGATGGGTCCAAGTTGTATTTCTTCAAATGGAAAACATGGAAGACGTTGTGGATGGACGTCAACTGAGAAGGTAAGGTCAACCTGTATGCCACCTTTCCAATACGCTTGGTGATCTCAAAGGGTCTGACATACCGCAACATCAACTTACCTTGCTTCCCCAATCGATGATGGCCCAGACGAGGGGCCACTTTCAAGAATACCCTGTCACCCACTGAAAAATCTAGGTCTCGACGCCTCTGATCAGCATAATATTTATGACGACTCTAAACTATCGATAAACATTTCCTAATCAACTTGACCCTCTCAGACATCTCCTGCACCAGACTCGGCCCCAGCAGTGAGGTCTCACCTACCTCAGCCCAACACCGGGGGGACCGACATGGCCAACCATAGAGAGCATCAAAAGGAGCCATTCGAATTGAGGATTGGTAAAAATTATTATAAGAAAACTCAACCAACCCCAAATGGCTATCCCAGGAACCTCCAAAGTCCAATACACATGCACGGAGCATGTCCTCCAAAATCTAATTTGCTCGCTCTGTCTGATCATCTGTCCGAGGATGGTATGTCGTGATCATCTTAATCTGAGACCCCAAGGCCTTCTGAAGGACTTCCCAAAATCGAGAAGTGAAATGAGGGTCTCTATCTGAGAAAACTGCTAATGGCACACCATGGAGTCTCACCACCTCCTGGAGATATAAACGTCCCAACTCATCCACTTTAGATGTATCTCTGATCGGAATGAAGTTGGATGATTTGGTCAGATGATCAATCACCACCCAAATGGAATTCTTACCCCTAGGTGTATGTGGTAAGCCAAAAATTAAGTACATGGCGACCTCATCTCACTTCCAGGTAGGAATGGATAATGGCTGGAGAAAACCAGAGGGTCTATGGTGCTCTACTTTCACTTGTTGGCATGTGTAGCATCTAGAAACAAGGTCCTCTATGTACCATCTCATACCAGGCCACCAAAACTGCTAACGGACATCATAATACATCTTAGTGGCACCTAGATAGACATCCCACTGAGACTGGTGTTTATCCCACATCACCACATTCCGTAGAGATAATGGCACTACTGAATGGCCCTTGAAGCACAAGATGTCCTCGGGAGATGACGACCAATCAGAGGATGTCTCCCCACCATGAAGAAACTGCTTCGATGGCTAAAAAATCTCATCACTGGGTTGTTCCCGCTGAATCAACTCCAATAGAGAAGGAGTCAACTGGACGCTTGCCAAGAATGCCCCTCCACTGTGTTCCCTGGTCTCCACATGTATCTGAGAAAAGAGCCCCATCAATTTCCACTCATCATTGGACTTCCTCAAAGCCTTCACTAGAACCCTTCTACTCAAGGTGTTGGCCACTACATTACCCTTTCCTGGGGTATAGACAATGTCAAAGTCAAACCCCTGCAAGTACTCAATCCAGCGATGCTGCCTCAAGTTGAGGTCCTTCTACGAGAAGATATAAGCCAAGATTTTGTGATCATAGTAGACCACAAACTTCTCACCAAAGAGGTAGTGACGCCATGTCTTCAAATCATGCATCACCGCTACCAACTCCAAGTCATGGGTCGGGTAGTTCTTTTTGTGTGGTCGAAGTTGGAGAGAGCTATACGTGACCACATGATCATCATGTATAAGCACGCACCCAAGACCCATACCTGAAGTATAACAATAGACTACATATCCCTTTCCAACCTCTGGAAAAATCAGCACGGGGTGGTAGTCAACCGCCTCTTTAGCTCCTCGAACGACACCTGGCATTCTGGACCCCATACAAACTTCACCCCTTTTCGGGTGAGGGCGGCCATCGGTGAAGCAAGTCGAGAGAAATTCCGAACAAATCACCTGTAATAACCAGGAAAACCAAGAAAACTCCTGATCTCGAACACATTCTTCGGTTGCTCCCACGACATGATCGCACTAATTTTATCAGGGTCCACTGAAACTCCATGCTCTGAGATCACAAGCCCTAGAAATCTCACCTCCCTGATCTAGAAAGTGCACTTTTACAACTTTGCATAGAGGTGGTGGTCCCATAATGTACCCAAAATGATCCTCAAGTGATGTTCGTGTTCCTCCTCAGAGCCAGAGTATACCAGAATGTCATCCATGAACACCACAACAAAGGAATCGAGATACTGATGAAACACCCTGTTCATGAGTTCCATAAAGACCGCTGGAGCATTGTTCAATCCGAAGGGCATGACCAAATACTCAAAGTGGTTGTACCTGCTTCGAAAGTCTATCTTTGGGATATCTGACTCCTTCACCCTGAGTTGACGATACCCTGAATATAGGTCTAACATTGAGAACCTATTTTCCCCCTTCAACTGATCAAACAAATCATCTATTATGGGAAAAGTGTATTTTTTTTAATTGTTACCTTATTCAGCTTCTGGTAGTAAATGCACAACCGGAGGGATCCATCAGCCTTTTTCGCGAACAACACAAGAGCGGCCCAAGGAGAAATGCTCGGGAAAATGAATCTTTTGGATTCTAAGTCGCCCAGCTATGTATTTAATTCCATCATCTCAGTGGGGGCCATACGGTATGAGGGAATATATATCGGATGTGTTCCCGGTGCCAGATCAATCGAAAACTCCACATCCCGCTCCGGGGGAAAACCTGAAAAATCATCTGAGAATACCTCTGGAAACACATTCACTACTTGAGGTAGTTAACCTTTAGGGGAAATACCATCCTCTATCATAAGTGAGGATAACTGGAAGATAACACTTCCCAACTCTGGGAGTGGAGGTCCTGCGCGACCTGACTGAGGATCTCATTCTCCATGAAAAACCTGACGACTCCCATCAGGAGTTGTGAAACTCACACGCCGTCTGTAGAAGTCGATGTGTGCCTGGAAGTGTACTAGCCAATCCATTCCAAGTATTATGTCAAAAAGTTCCATATCTAGAACCAGGAGGTCCCACTCTATCTCAACCCCTGACACGGAAAGTGCACATGAGGGGAACCTTAGTCCCTGCTCCTTCTTTCCCAGTGGTTTCACTAACTCCATCATGAAAGACATCAACTCAGTTAGAAAATTCATCATGTCCAAAAAATGGGCAGAAATAAATGAAACAGAGGTTCCAATATCAAAAAGAGAAGCATCTATATAAGATACGATCATAATGGTACCTCAAACTATCGACGGTCCCGCCTCTGATCCGGCTGGTGCCTGATCCACTAAATGGATATGTCTGGTCTCTTCCTGAGGACGACTGCTAGTCTGTGGTTGTGCCCTAAACTGGATCTGCCCAGAAGATGACCCAGCCCTACCACCACGGCCACCAAATCGAGATCCCCCATTCCTCGATGGCTCGGACTGTGATGGCCCTCCTCTTGAAGCCACTGACCCTGCCACACTCGGAAGTGGACGTGCCACTCTGCAGAAATGCTGTAAATTCCCCATACCTCCACACTGGTAACAAGGTTTCAGAGGAAGTGGACATGTTGGTCAGATATTCTTAGGCTTCCCACACTGGTGGCACATGACCGATCTTGCATCAGAAGTCGCGGAAGAAAACTTCCTGGAAGAGTGGCCTGAACTGCCACCTCATTTCTTCACATGATCATCCCACTTCCTTTTCTTCTATGAAGAGATTCCACTTCCCACTACTGATACTGAACCATATAAACCATCCATGCCTTTCCTATAAATCTACACCATGCACGCCCGATCAACGACCTCAGCATAGGTCCTCATCTTAAACAAGAACACCTGGGAGTATATCTCCGGTCGTAAGCCTTTCTCAAACCTCTGGTTCTTCTCTTGCTCATTAGAGACAATTTCTGGAGCATACCGAACCAACTCAGCAAAACGGTTGGCATACTCCATTACAGATAGATTCCCCTGAAAAAGTTCCATAAACTCTCTAGACCTAGCATAAGACAACACCTCAGGGAAGTACTATTCATTGAAGATAGCCTTGAAATCTCCCCAACGCATCTGCTCATTCTTCCCAGCCTAAAGCACTAACTCCCACCACTTACGGCTGGGACCCTCTAACAGAAAGGAGCCACACTTAACCCTGAGCTCCTCAGGTGTTTCCAGGAACTCAAACATATGCTCGATCTTCTCGATCCATTCTTCTTCTTCCTGGGGTTCTGAGCTACCTCGGAAGGTAGGAGGATTGTTTTTCAGAAACTCTTGTGCTTTATATTTTCAAGGACCTGTCTCTTTTGCCCTAAAATTAATAGAAGAAGGAGCTGGTCCCTATCCCAAAGCTTGGATAGCCCGAACCACAGCCTCTACGACCCTCTGATCAATCAGTGTGGGAGAAATCTCTCCATCTTCCTCCTATGGGCGCGTGGAAGATTTTTGGGGAGGCATGTTGCTACAAAATGAAACAGTCACCAAACAATAGTCAATACCATAATTCTGAAAATTGTAATCAAATACATCAAATATAAATAAACTAAACACATTTCAGTAATAAAAAAAAACTACTCCACATCCGCCTGATGTCCACATGTGGTCTGCAGCCCACATGTCTCACCTAGAAGTGAAGTCAATCCATAAATTCCAACATCCCTTGGTGACTCAATTTCTACCATGAGAGGTGCGGGCCAGGAACCCTACTCACAACCAAAACCCCAAGCCCCGATAGTCCTAGCTCCTGTCTATCCTGACTCATACCAAAATAGCAATATAACTCAAAAACATTAACCTTCCTCTGATACCATTTTGTCACGAACCGGATCTGGTCACCACCAATACTAGCACCAAACCCAACCCATGACAAGGCCTGAAGAGTTTTCCCTATCCCCACAGGCTGGAACAAGTTCCTGGGTATCAAAAAATCTGGTATGGGAATGATTTAGCTGAGTATGAAAGCATAAAACATAAAAAACGATCAATAATAAGAATCTGAAATTTTCATGCTAAACAATTCTTAACAAAACCAGATCTGAATAAATTTGTTTAAAGACACTAAAAGTGGTCCAAATACAAATAATGACAACATAAATACATCCCCAAGTACTCCACATGACAAGGGGTTCATCACCCACAAGCTGTCTCCACAACTCCACCCCAGCGATGGGGACTAACACCCTGAACTGCCATCACCCTTAGCCTTCCATTTACCTAAGTCAAGCATAATAAGGTCTACATACACCCAAGGGGTGTAAGTAGGGTGTGAGACTAAGCTCAATAGGATACCACCAGATGATTCCAAAGATCATGCAATACAATGTGAACAAAACAAGCAATTTTAATACACAGGGTGAAACAGTGTTAAAATTCCAAGAAATGCAACTTTCAATTGAAAACAGTTTTCAATCGGAGAATTTCAGAATGTTAACACATTAAAATACAAATTTTAGATACTATAATTTACTTCCAAACACAGCCTATTATATGGGTAAATACCACAAATCCATGAGCAACAAAATCGGGAACACCCCTAGGCACTAGGTTGTCTCGAGCCCTATGTACCTCGTACCTCGGTGTAAAGTAACCATAGAAAAATATATTCTCATGCATGAGCCAATAGTATGAAACATACCCATAACCTAGTGGTCCCCAATTATCATCCACATAGTTTATTTATAGTTTTCGTTATCCAAATGCTAAGTGAAACAGGTACAAAACCCATCTGGTCCACTAGTCGTACTAGTACAAATCTGTCCCACCTAGGTACCCGAGCTTCCCCTTTTGTGCTCAATCAATTTCATCATGAAAAATAAATCTATTTTCATATAAAACACCACTAATGGTCTCACACAAATAATACATTAGCTATCACATTTTATACCACTTAAAACACACAACAAAACACTTAGATTTTTAATAAAACAATTCCTCTGAATCCCGTAATGTTTCACACACCAAACTCCTTAAGAACCCAACTTGCACACTATGTGCACACCATAAAGTTACCAAAACAGAAACATCAGACCAATACATTTCAATTAAAACAAAAAATCATTTTTAGGGTATCCCCTTGTGAACCAAGAAATGATAACATTGAGAAACCTCCATTTTTACACAAACATGGGACTTAAAGTTTACATGTTCCGCAAACACTATTAAAACCCATTTTCACAGAAACAAAGGGGATAAAAATTCAAAAGATTATTAGAAGCCCTATTATAGTTCAATAAAATCAATTAAGTATTAATAGGGAAGCCCCAAATAAACCAATAAAACATTCCCATGAAAGCCCCCCAATTTCACATGAAATTAGCATTTAAAAATTCATTTGCAAAAAAAACACCAATAGAACTAATTTTTGCAGTAATAATAAAATGAGATAAACCTGAAAGTATGATAAATACATAATTATAAGAAAAAAAGATTTCATAAACATGGAATCACCTACCAAGAGTCAAGAACCGCAAATCCTAGTGCGGAACTTCAACTACACCACCACCGCACCACAAGGGAGTGAGATCAAACCTAAAACCAGATTATTGGACCAAGAAACTCAAAATGAAACCCTAGGTATGAATCCCTATCTTCTGTACATTTGGGGATTCAAGAAAAAAGGGATAAATCTTATGTAAAAGGAAGGAACTTAAAAGGATAGTCACTTACTTGAGAAATCTGGATGATTTTAGCAACCTGAGAAGTTCGGCCCTAATTTTCGACTGATACGATCTTCAAAGATGAGGAAACGAAGCTGGGGGTGCGGCTAGGTACAGTGGGAGTAGGTGCGAGGTGGAATCACCAAAAAAGGATAAAAATGAATATTTTATGAAAGAAAAAAAATTAATACTGGAAATGGGATTTCGTGTTGGCCCAATACCTAATTTGATCACCCAAATCCATAATGCTAATGAATTTTTAAGGGGCCCAAATTTATTTTGTGATTTGAATAGTTAAATGAATGTCATTTTGGAAGTTGAATGGGTGAAAAGGATGAAAAACTAAGTAGTTATTAAAGAAACAAAATTTACTTTCAAAACTAGAAATGGGCTCTCGGGTTGGCCCAAATTTCAGAAACCCACCATTTCCTTAAAATATGCTTGGAAAACCCCCAAAAAAAAGCAAGAATGTAAATTAAATGAAAAATATATTTAAAATATGTCATGTATGTGACATTCTATTCAGTAAATCATAGAAAAAAAATTGTTCTGATCTAATTTTCTAGAATTGTCTAAACCGTTCATTTGATACCAATTGTGACAACCCAACCCCATAAGCTTGGAGTTGTTGCCTAAAACATGGTGTGTAATTTTTTTTTCATAAAAAGATACTGATAAAATTACACATCACATTACATGATAGAGAATATTCCCAGTCTAGGTTCTGGAAAACCAGATACAACTGACACTTTTCCTCAAAACTATAAAAGATAAGATTCATATTGTTGTCATCACATAGATGAACCCAAGGCTAAAAAATCTACTAACCCTATAAAAATAGATTAAAAACATAGGGTGAGGACAATAATGTTGAGTAAGGGGTTTTCAGACTAATTAATGAAAATCCTTTTTAAAAACAACCATTTGAAATTATTATAAAATATTTTCTTAAAAGGAAACAACATTTCTTGCAACACATCATCAACATTTTTCAAAGGTTACTTGAAATCATTTTTAGGGAAATCTCTTACATAAAAATTTATATAATTATTTTAAATCTACAAATATAAAACTTTTCAGAATAGGAATACTGGTACAAAAATGCATGGAATGTTGTATAATATCCAGAAGTTGATCAAACTAAATTAAGGGTGACATGCAAGGATGCAGTTAAAAATTCATACATGAAATAATACTTGCTTAGAATTTCTTAAGTAACAATATCATGATTAACCTAACACTTAAAATGAAATTCATGAAATGAGAGATGTAATATTAACTTCTGTATCAAAGTTTTGAAAATAGATGCTACACTTTATTTACAAATGACTTTCCAAGTACATACTTCATTATGCCATGTGAATTGTTTACCATTATCATAAGTAAGAGATTCTTAACCAAGGATATTCTACTAGTAGAATAATCACATGGTTGGTTAAATATTAATCACATATTGAGGAAGTGTATAATTCTAGACAATCATAACATTCTGTCGAGACCTCGTTCCAAGACCATACATAATCATTCTTTCATGGCTGCATGCGATGACCAAGTTTGTCTTGTGAGACCTACTGATGCATCGATAGGCTATAGCGGGCATCAACTATCACATAATAAGTCCAATGCATTCCTCATATGTCTAAATGTCTTTAAATAAAAGTGTCACATACCACTATGATGTATTAAATTATGTCTTTTATTCAAAGTGTTTCATAACACTTTGAATAATTAATTTATGTCTTTTATTCAAAGTGTCTCATACCACTTAAAATAATTAAATTATTAATCCATAAGTTATCATAAGAGATAAATTTCATTTTGAAATTATGTTTGTATTCATAAATAAAATGAATCATGCATTAACAGTAAACATTACTATAATGGTTTCATGGACACATAAACATACATTTGTACAAGTGATGATAAATGGTGCACATAAAATAATATTTTGTTTGGGTTTGTCACATAAAATATTAACACGTAAATTCAATACCCTTGTTTCATGGAAATGATAATTTTGTATACTAGAATACATTTATTTTGAACTTAAGATTCATTTTCACCATACACTGATAAATGGAAGTTTCAAACAGGTTAAATCATAAACATAAATAACTAATAGTATTTATTTTGGTAGATTCATCATGAATTAAAATATAATATTTTTAGATGTATAAAATTTATTTCATGTGAGGAATTGATGCCTAAACAATTAAACACACTTCACTATGCATGTATGTGTATAGGTATTAAAAAAATATACTTCCAACTATTTATCCTAAAATTAAAAATTAAAATGCATGTAATATCAATTGAAATAACAAAGTGATGACTTATTTTAAAATTTTTAGGAAGGTAGTAACAAAACAGAGTTTTGTTATTATTTTCCAATATCAAATTGAATTTTTGATCATTCAAACATGCATATATGTAATTTTGGTACTTATTTATACATGTGAGTTTCGAAATCAGAATTAAAAGAATATGTATATAGATAGGAATCACCTTTTAAAATAACTATTTATCTTAAGTAGAAATGAAGCTCTAACAGATTAGGATTTAAAACATTATACATATGTATATATACATATACAAATATGTATTAGTTTAGAAACCCAAAACCACTCTTATTAAACCATTTTACAAGTAATACATGCATAAAAACATTAGCTAATTACTGATAATTATCACTTGAAAACCCCCAAAATAGATTCGGTTTGAAGATTATATAAAACAGTGCATATACAAAGTGTATACATGGGATTTTCATAACCAAAACAATGTTTGATAATTCCTTAAAAGTTTCATACACTTCTAAAACATTATTTAATCACTAAAATTAGTTTTATGAAAAATTAAATTAGTTTAGAATTAAAATCTATGTATTTATATATACATATAACCATATATACACAAAGTATATATATGGGTTTTACATATCAAATATGAAGCTAAAAAAACCCTTACATATAATACATGATTAAAGAGCATCATGCCAATATTCACCATTCAAAAAATATGAAATAGAATAGGTTTATTATATATATAAACCTATATACACATATACGTATATAAGGGTTTAATCAAACAAAACTAAATAAAATACTTACATGATTTACATGCATTAAGAACATCATTTAAATACAAATGTTCATCGTTCGAAAATCATAAAAACAGAATAGGTTTGTTTTATAATTAAATGTATATACATATATATGTATATATATATATATAGTTTAGTCAAACACAAAACAAAATAAGCCCTTACATAAATTATGTGAATTAAGAACATCATTTAAATAAAAAAATTCATAAAACAGAACAAGATTGGTATTTATTATAAACATATATACACTTATGTGTATATATGGGTTAATCGAATCAACACAAGACTAAATAAACAAACCTTGCCTGAACTCAAAGGTGGGGTTGAGCCGAGTAGAGGTTGTAGAGGAGTTGGGAGGAGAAAAACCCATAGGGTTATGGTGAAAAAGGTGGTTTAAATAATCAGTTTATATAAATTTTATATATATAATTTTATATACAACGGTTCAATCATTAAAATATAAACAATGAAACTTAATGAAATCCAAATCTAACTATTCATATAGAAAATAAAAATTGTGATTAGGGAAAATCTTAAAGGGGTTGATTATTTTATTATATTATATTTTGTGGAAAACTTTCATGAGAATAGTTTGGGTTCGTATTAAAGTAAAGCACCCTTGATGGCTTGTGGAAAGAATAAAGTGGACAACCAGGACACGGAGAGGGATAGGAGGACTCACGGGAGAGGAATACATAGTTGAGTAGATGGAGACGGCTATTGGTGTAGTGTGAGGAAGAAGTAGAAGAAAGGGAGAATTGGAAAAGAATGGAAGGTCACGATCGACCGACCCTTATCGTACAGCTGAGATGATTTCTGCGGTTCTAAAAATAGATGAACGGATGAGATCATTTCAACTTTGATTGGACGATTTTGGGGAAACTGAGAGCTTTAAAAAGGGTTGAGCGGCCGAGATCAGTTGCATCCCGATCAGACGACTGATGAAAAATGCGGTGAAATGGAGCGGTCAACAGAGTTTTAAGGATGGATCTGATCAAACGATCGAGATCTTGCGTGGTGAGATTGGACGGCTCAGATTAGATCCCCCGTAAAAAAACGTGTCCCACATAGAAACGGAGAGCGATCATGGACTTCCTTAATTACCTTGGTGCCTCAGTCTTATGAAAATAACACAGCACAAACTGTGTGCTCTTTACACATGGGACCCCCACCCTAGGGCCTTAGCCTACCAACACTGGCGACAGTGCGTGACCTGCCTCACCCCCTGCGTGCGCCTGACCAGGCCCTATACACAAGTTTGTGCACGTGCTTAGGCCTCATCATGTACAGCCTGTGCGCAACTCGGCATGCATCATGCATGCGCTGCCCGAGGGTTCTCTGACCCCGGGGTTCTATGTGAGATTCCCACCAGACCTTGAGGGCTTGGCCTTCAAGGCTTCCCTCAGTTGGGTGGGTACTCACCCAAATTTTTGTCAAAACAAACTTCATTTTTGTTTCATTAAACATAATAACATATAGTATATAATAATGCTTTAAAAACAGAACATATATTCTTTCTTATGGTTAAACAAAACTCTAAATACCATTTTTTCATAATTTTGTTTACATTTTGAGTTTTAAACATTATAAGTTCAAAATCTAAATATAAAATCCAACTTCAATTAAAACATGTCATAAATTTATATTCATTTTAACTCATTCTAAAAGAAGCACCATGGCTATTAGTGTTATATTTTTTTAAAATTCAAATATGAAATGCATCTTTAATTTGAAAACATATTTTTATTTAACTAAAGATAACACTTTAAAATATTTTAAAACATTTGAAATTCTTAATATACTTAAATACTTAGTATACTTTAAATAATCAAAATACTTGAAATACCTAATGGTTATAAAATTCTATGATTGTTACCAAAGCCAACGGTCACCTAAAGACCCCAACAACAAACAACAGTCATATTTATCTTTAAGGCCTTATAAATACTTGTTTAGGGTGTTCCAAACTTCAAAAACCAATTCAGTGAATATGGTTCTCTACATCCCCTAGATGCTTAGTATGGTTTTCATTGTTCTTTCCATAATTTTTTTCATTGTGACAAACCCGAAATATTTTCACTATTTTCTTGGTCTGTTTGTTGTGTTTGGTGGTCTCCCGGTGATTCTAATAGGTCTTCTAGTAGGTAGTATATGTTAGTTACAGTCTTTTGGCCATATTATAAAATGTAAGGTTTCAGTGTTCCCATTGAATACAATATATCTAGTTTTTATTCTGCAATCATTTATTTTGGATGGCACCGATATTAAATGAAACAAAATAATAATAATACCAATGATTAGAAAAATATTATTATTAAAAATATAAATATGTTCGGGGTGTCACGGATTTCTCATGAACCAACCTAAATACCCTAGTACACCAGTACCTAAGTTAGTCATGACACGATCTAAATGGTGTTCCCAATCCCCAGGGGCTGGAGAATAGTGCATGGGCATCAAGAATAGACAAAGGGAAAGATTGCACCAGATTATCAAAAAATGATATAGAACAGTGAAAAAAATATCAGTAAATATTTGTTATTCCAAACACTCCTTGAGGAGAAAGTACCACAAGTAGACATATAAATAACTCCAAATAGTGCATCAACCAAAAGTGATATAACATCTATACAGGAAAATTCATAGAAATCCTATAAAACAAGTGGATCACAGCTCTACTGGTTACCATCGTCGCTCGAGGTCCTGCTAATCAAGAACACCCACCACCTCCAAATGGTGCTTTCCCTCTACCTGGACCTATAATAACATCATATAAAAATTCCCTAAGGTGATGGTAAGGAGAGAAAAAAATATCCAAGTAGGATATCACCAAAAGTTCCATAAGAAATTCCATAATAATAAACATTTATGCTTCAGTTTCAAAGAAAACAAGCAAAGGAAATTCAATTTCTCATTTCCTATCATGACATGATCTCAAATCAAAAATATGGAAGTTATAACAAAAATAGCCTTAAATGAACATTTTTTATAAAATATAAAGGACATGACTAAAAAAATTGAATAAGCACTAACATATATAATAAATCAAAGTAAAGAACTATGGTCATATACCTAATGGTTAATTATTTCCAAGCTTTATGATCCTTGCACTACATAGTCAGTCAACCATTACTTAATGTGTATACACAACCCTAAGGCTCAGTCTATAGGGATGAATCAATTAACACCCCATCAGGGATAATCATGCTGAATAAGGTTTAGTATTAATTTTCATCATCAATACATTGCTAGGAAGTCATAGTCCTGGCATGTTTATCCAAATCATCCATTAACTACTTAGGCTCCATGTGCTTTCAATCAATCAATAAAACATGGGTAATTCATTTATTTCAACTCAATTCATCATTCACAGTTCAAATTCCCAATTTCAAGTTCTATATGAAATTTTAATTTCAAAACCATATCTTAGGTTTCCAAAAAAATCATAACTTTATAAATAATCTTTCATTTAAAGCCATTTTTTCAACAATCAACACCAAATAATTTCATACTATCTTTTCTAAAAAATACACCAATTATTCTTAAAGCCTTTGAAAAAAGGGGTTTTTTTACAATTTCCATGCCTTTTGAAATAAAACATAAAATCAGCTGAATTCATGTTTTGTAAAACAATTGAAAAATCATTTCAAATCAATCAAGAAAATAAAGGTTTCAATTGTAGGGAAAATACTTATATAACCACCTACCTTTTATCTCATTATCAAGAAAACACGTGTAACGGAAAACACAAATGGATAGAAAAAGGTGAAGAAGATCAAATAGGAATCCCTTGAAATTTAATTCATGACGTCAAAGATCAAATCCATCAACACCATGAAGATTCAAAACTCTTAAAAAAGGAGGGAAGGAAACATTTGAGGATTCCCAAGTCAAGAGAGAATTCACCTACTTGAGAGGGATCAATCACATTCACCGGCACTTCGATCTAAGAGATAAGAGGTTGAAGGGGCTAAGAATTCATCAAGAGATTCTCCAAAACCAAGAGGGTAAATTATGCTTGATTATGGGAAGTTTAGTATTTAAACTAGTGGTTTCCAGATTTCAATTAAAATTTTGAGGGTTAAAAATACCATCATGTGTTTTTTTGGGTTAGGACACATGGTTAGTACTAATTGTTCACCTAACCGTGAAATCTTACATGGCTTCTAGAAATGGTTCACAATTTAGCCACATGGTTAGACTAACCATATTCTAACTATGCAAAGCCCCACTATCCAAGGTTGCATGGTTTGGAGGGGAGGATACATGGTTGGAACTAACTATGCACCCCCTCTAGAACACCATGTTGTGGAACATGGTTTCATAGGCTAGACCACACAGTTTTCCCTAATCATGTATAGCCTCAAAAACTTTCAAAATTTTATAGAATTCACCAAAAACTCCCTCAATAAAGTTCCAAACAAAGTATAATAAAAAAAGGTTTAAAAGTACTTGAAAGTGGATAACGAGATGATACAATAATGCTTGAGACTTGTGATATAATTTAAAATTATCTTTTTATATTGAATTATTTATGTTTACAATGGTTATAAATTCATTTAATGTAATTTTATTTGGGTTTCTAGTGTTATTACTTATTTGAAACTTTGGTTGAGGTTCTATAAACTACCTCTACCTAGTGTTTCTTGTCTCAATTGAGTATATTGTGTTAATAGGTGAGTGTCTAGGAATCACTAGCATGTGGGTGGAATTGTTGAGTAGTTTTTAGATTGCTAAGCAGAACCAATTCCTGATTGGGTTTTTCCTTGGTAGTTTAGGAATATTTTTTAGACTCTCATGAACACAGAAGTGGTTTCCATTGTTTTTTTCAACCAAGGGTTATTGGAAGCTCTCTCAAGGAGTCTTTCATTTACCATTTAATCAAAATAAAGGTAATATGACTTTTAAGACTATGATGAAATTGTAAAATCTTATCCTACTCTAACCCTATCACATTATTCATTAATTAATTTTAAACCCTTACAGTTTCACTTGGATTTTAAAGCATCACAACCAAAAAACACCATGTTTTCCTCTAATTTAAAGTGAAAAACTTTATTATTTTGTACTCTTCTCTAGATAAAACCTTAGTTAACCACTATATTATATTCTAACTTGGTAGATAATTTATTTTTCCACACCCTATGATGTGTGTGAGTCAAAGCATGGTACTTTTTCTAGGTAGGAAGTTCTGATAATCTAATTTTTAAATGGCATCACTTGAATCACTAAAACTAATCCTTACCTATAAGATCATGATGTTGAAATAAACTTATTGAATGGACTTAGAAACATTAATTTTCAATATGAATTTCAGTAAATTTTTCTTATAGACTTGAGCAAAACCTCAAGTGTTCACTCAAAGCTTATCGTCATGGTTGGTAATCCCAACTAGATACTTACATGCCTTTATGAACCAAAATTCCTTAATAAAAACAATCAACTTGTTGTGCCAAAATTACAAAATGAAATTGAAATGAAAACCATCATAATGAAATTACTTTATAAATTCCATTTCTTTGTAGGAGAATACCTGAACAAACAAATGAAATGTTTCACATATGTCTGCTCCACTTTCAGACCCTAAAAAGTGCTGAGGAGTAGGTAATGTGCATGGAATTCCCCTTTTCACTTGAAAGAGCTTCCAAATAATGGT
The DNA here is from genome assembly GCA_963277665.1 of Viscum album. Taxonomy (NCBI): domain Eukaryota; kingdom Viridiplantae; phylum Streptophyta; class Magnoliopsida; order Santalales; family Viscaceae; genus Viscum; species Viscum album. The sequence continues at coordinate 1,180,990,746 of OY728139.1, forward strand.
TGTATACTACAAATGGGTGAATTGAATTATTCAAATAACTTATAGAGATTATTCATTTAATTATTCTTCCCCATTTATAAAATAATAGACATCTGAAAAGATATTTATACCATCAGATATGCATCTGGAGAGACCCTCTACGACTACTGGTAGAGGTTCAAGAAGTTATGCGCCAGTTTTCCCTAAAAAATAAAGGATAATCACATAGTTGTTTTATTTTACCAAGGACTACTAGAAAATGAAAAAAAACTTATGGATGCCTCATATGGAGGATCTTTTATTAAAAAGTCACCAACTAAAACTTATGGCTTGATTAAGAAGATTACTCAAAACTCACAACATATTGATACAAGAGGTATTTTCACAAGAGGTATCCATGATGTAAGAACTTCTCATCCATAACCTTTATTAGAAACAAATCATGAAGATCTAATAAGTTAGGTGAGATAAATGTCCTTAAAATAATCTAGTGAAGAACAAGAGCCAACTAAGGTATACAGTTTATTCCCATCACCTAATCATTTTACTGACTAGTGTATTGAAGTTCAAGGCATGAAGATTTTTATAGAATCATTTCAAAAAAGTAAACTACAACAAAAATAAGGTTATGGAGAAACTAACCATGTCTTATAGGTATTTTTAAATCAATATAATCAGGTAAGAACCCCTACCAAAATCAGCACCCAAACCAACCCCCATTCCAGTAGCAATTCCAAAACTCACCAGTATTTAAATAAAAGAAAGCTTATAAACAACCTATTTACCAACAATAATCACCCTATTTCCAATAATATAGAACCTGTAATCATCCATCCACCGGTTCAAATCCTTTGGTTCAATAAAAAAAGGTTTATAAATGGAATATCATAGAATGTCCAAAATTTGAGAAAACTATTATCCCAAACAATCCCTCGCCTAAAAGAGACTATAAACATGTTCACAAAAAGAAGTGGTAATGATATTCATCCACCATTCCCATTAAAACCTGAACTAAACTATCCCAATAGTGAATAAATATAATCAGAAAAGTATGGGCAATTTTCAAAAAAAAATATCCCAAAATGGAAGAAAGGGAAGAAGAAGAGCAGCAGGATGGACCAAATAAGAAGAGAAAATAAACATCACTCCAAAGGGAAAAAAATGAGAAGAAAGATATTCCCCAAATATTTCCATCAAGTGTGATACAATCAAAGAAAATTCAAGAGTAATAACTTCAAAAAAATATAAAAACATTTCAAAAATTGTAGATCAATATTCCCCCATTGGAAGCACTCAAACAAACCCCTAGATATGCTAAAGTTTTCAAATAGAATTTCACCACTAAGAGGAGACTTCACTAGTATGATATGATCAGATTGGGAAGAAGTGTCTCATCCTTTATCAAACTATAGTTTCCAACCAACTTTCGGGATCCATGGACATTTCCTATTCCCTATAAAATTGAATCTTTAACATTCTTTGATGCTTTGTGTGATCTTTGTGCTTCTATTAATTTATTACCTCACTATGTGTTAACTTCTTTTCTATTGGGATATTTGAAGTGCACAAGAGTGGAGGTACAAGTCGCAAATAGAATCATTGTTCTACATGAAGGATTGTTGGAAGATGTCCTTGTGAAAGTAAAACATCTTCTATTCCCAACTGACTTTTGTATGCTCAACATAGAGGATGATAGATCACCAAGCCACTCATAAATCATTTTTGGGAGAACTTTATTAAAGGTTTCCAAAACCATTAACAATTTCCATGAAGTAACACTCACCATGGAGTTTGGGAATGATTTTTTTATTAAAAATACCATAGAATATGTGGTCTAAAATTCTATAAATTCTATAAATTTTTCTTTTGAATCAGACAGAGTGGTAACTTTAGACTTTTTTGACGAATTCGATGATTTATCTCTTCTAGAAGAAGATGATTTGTTCCCTTTGGTGCATGAAGTTCATGATTTTGTAGTGGGAACCTCAATTTAATTTTATCTCTTGAACAACCCTCAAATATTGAATTAAATCCACCTACCATTATTTTGAAATATGCGTACCTCATGGAAGGATAAAAATTACTTGTGATAATTTATAATAATTTTTCTACAACTCAAGATAAATATTTGATTGAATTTTTGAGAAAGAATTTCCAAGAAATAGGGTTTAGATTAGGTGTTATCCTGAGAATAAACCCAAAAATATTCTCATATAAAATTCTTCTTGATAGAGATTCCAAACCCATCAAACAGCCCCAAAGGAGGCTGAATATCACCTTGATGGAAGTAATGGAGAAGGATATGTAGAAGACCTTGTAATTTGAGATAAACTATCCCATTTCATAATCAAACTGGATCACCCCAACCATTTAGTTGCAAAGAAAACTGGCTTGACTACTATGAGAAATGAAAATAGTAAATTAATACCTAAGAGAATTCATAATAGCTTGAGAGTATTCCTACACATTATACTTCTATTATGAAATAGAAAAGGAAACACATCATGGGGGATTAAAGTGATATAGACCAAATACTTCCCCCTTAATGAACACCATACAATCCTTTGGGAAAAAACCAGTACAAAAGTAAATAATATTAGGTTCATTTGGGGTCGCCTTTCTAGCCAACATGTCAGTTGTGAAATTACCATTTATCCATGTCTGTTTCACCTGCACGCCTTGATTGATAAGCATGCTGCTCTTTCTTATCAGATAAAACAGATCCCAAGGTGGATTGGATCTCCCTTGGATGAAGATCACAAGCACTTTGGATTCATATTCCACCTCAGAAATATTGATGTTGAATAGCCTGCACATTATAAGTCTGTTCGCCATTGCCGTCACTTTGGCTCCCGAAGAGGTACCTAAACCATAAAAGCAACTGAATCTGAAGGTAGCAGAACCTCTTCCATCTCTAATAAGGCCTCCGCCTCTCATGAGCACCAGAAATGCAGGATCCGTCAACATTTAATTTGATACCCTCTCTGGGTGGATTCCATCTGACCAATGCCCCTTTAAGCGATCCTGCTCTCCTTTCATTCTCCAGCACAATCCCTGCAATGAGATGCCTTAGAGACAGAGAAGCAGATCTGTTGACAAGCAGACCACTTAGTTCAGCCACAAGGACTCTAACCTGGATCTGTATGAACCGCTGGGAGATGCATTTCCCTTCCCTGTATTTGTTACTGGCCTTCCATAAAACCCAACAAGCTGCTGTAAAAACCATGCTGCGATCCCTCTATTCCACTGAGTTCTCCTCTGTTCCCTGAAGTCAGGAAGCTACAGTTTCCAAGATTGTATCACCTGCATAGAAGTTCCCATACCCAGCAAGAGATGTCCAAATACCCGTAGCCCAATATTCTTTGAAGAATAAGTGCCAGGTTGATTCGATACTTGAGACAGTGCAGCACCAGCTTCTGGATGCCAGACTCAATCCCTTCTTCGGAATATTAACATGTGTGGGAATGGCTTGATTTCGTATCCTCCACACCAGAAATTTCATCTTTGAAGGTATCACTTTGCATCACAGGTTAGCATCCCATGCATCCAAGCCATTTCTTACATGAACCATATCCCGGACGACCCTGCTGTTGAAATGTATCAAGCCGCCTCCTTCCTCATTCATGTAGATATTAGTAAAGATAGTCTTTTGTTGTTCATTTAGAATAACATTGATGAAATTTGGGAGGTACTGGCCTCTTTAAATGTAATCTCAGGTACTGGGCATCCTAGAAAATACAGAATATCTCCAGCCTAGTTGTTTTTCCAAAACCTGATCTCCCCACAGCCAATCTAGTTTTCTCTCTCATAGCCTCTAGATGCTCAACCACAATTTTTGACAACCCTGCTAAATTCCTAGTGCTGGTCTCCCACTCAAACCAGTCCTTATCATGCATGTTTTTCACAAAAAGGGCCCAAAGAGAATTACCTTCAATGATCTCCCAAGAAAGTTTAGTTTTCATGACCTGAATGTTTCCAGAACATTATGAAGATTAATTCCTCCTTCCTGTAATGTTCTCTCCAACCTCTTCCATGAAGCCCAGTGACATCGGCCATTCTGATTCGCATCCCAAAGGAAATTGGTCAGGATTTTCTCAATTCGGTCAATCATCCCCTTTGGAGCATTTAACAATGATAATACATGCATAGGTATAAAAGTTAGGATGCTATTAGTCAAGGTAATTTAGCCACCATAAGAGAGAAACCTATTTTTCCAATTGAAAATATGCCATGTGATCTTGCTGATGATGTCTTCGAAGAAATATTTTCGGATTCGACCGTCTGAGATAGGAGCCCCCATATACTTCATTGGTAAGTCATGTCTTGTTATGCAACAATTGTGAGAGAGGGAAAAAAAGGGAAGTAAAGCAATATTTATTGATGTAGCAGCAGAACTACAGGAGTACAGTAGGAAGAGAGAGAAGTATAGGTGTGGGGGAAGGAGAAGATGAAGGTAGGCGGCTCCCTGGAAGACCACTTCCAAAAGAGAAATCCAGTCCTCCCAAGGACCGGTCCGTGCAGCAGCTCCCAAGCTGAGCATGAAGCAGTAGAATATTCATATCCCTCTCTCCCACTGGCCCCCCCTATTTATTCTCCTAGCTGCCAGCAAACAAACCCCCGCTCCACATCGTCTCTAATACCTTCAAACAATGGATCATCCAGTGGTGCGCTTAGATGATGACAGCTCGTATTTTTTCCACATGTCACGATCAAGCAAGAGAATGGAGTGAGGGGTATATTGGTCTTGGGGAAAAAAATCACTCGGCAAATGCTCTCCCTCTCTCCAATCAACGGGATTTCCTCTATCAAATTTTTAATATTATATTATATATTGTACAAATAATAAAATTTGTGATATGTTTTAAAACCGAATATATATTCAAATGAAATTATATTTGTCTTATATAAAAATTATTATTACACTTTACTAAAAAATGACCAAATAATATGTGTTCAATTTTTCGATTATTTGAGTAAACTGAATATATTTTTGTTGATATTTTTAAGTGCGTACATTATTTTAAAACATTTTAAATACTAATGAGTTGATTTTATTTTAAAACCGATTATATTTGTAATTGAAATGTATTTTTTTTGTTTAAAAAAATTATGTTACATCATTTAAAAATAATTAAAAATAAATATATGATAAAAATAGACTTTTTAATCATTTAGGAGAAAATTAATAGATTTTCTTTGATATCATTAAATTCATACAATTTTTTTAATGCTTGAAAGAACATTTAGTTTATTGTATTGTAAATATAATTATTATTGTAAATGAAATGAAATATTTGTGTAAAAAAGGTTTATGCCATTTAAAAAACACAAAATAATTTATCTTTAAAAGAAATAGTTTTTTTACAAAACTTCACTATAAAATCTATAGCTGAATCATTAAAATATTTATGAAGGCTTTCTTTGACTTGTATGTTTAATTTTTTTAGTGAAAGTTTTCATTGAAGATCAGTGTAAGTTTCTAATTCACACTGGAATTCCAGAGGAACTTTCACTGGAATTTTCGGTTTAAGTTCCACTGAAATTTCTTCTTAATAAATTTATAATTGTTATTAGTATAAATGTTGAATAAAATATATTACATATATTATATATTATTGCATTTAATATAAATATGTTTATTAAAATTCAATTTTTATTAATATATTCTATAGTTTTATAAATATATACTTTTTTTGTATTGTGGAACATCCATTGAAAGTTCATTTGAAAATTTCACTGGAACCTTCACTGGAACCTCCACTAAAACCTCTACCGGAACATCCATTTGAACGTCCATTGGAACCTCTATTGGAACATCAACTAAAACCTCCAATGGAACCTACACTGGAACTTTTACTAGAACTTCAACTGGAACCTGGAACCTCAACTGGAACATCCATTGGAACCTCCACTAGAACATCAACTAGAACCTCCACTGAAACGTCCACTGGAATGTCCACTGGAACGTCCTCTAGAACCTCCTCTAAAACCTCTACTGGAACCTCTACTGGAACCTACACTGAAATTTCCATTGGAACATCCACTAGAAGTTTCACTAGAACCTGGAACCTCTATCTGTACCTCCACTGGAAGATCCACCAGAACCTCCACTGAAACCTCCACTGGAACTGAAACATCCACTAGAACCTCATCTTAATAGATTTATAATTGTTATTAGTACAGATGTTGAATAAAATATATTACATATATTATATATAATTTCATTTAATATAAATATTTTTATTAAAATTAAAATTTTATTAATATATTCTATAGTTTTATAAATATATATTTATATTGTATTTTGGAACATCCATTAAAAATTCAATTGGAAATTCCACAAGAACCTCCACTGGAACCTCCACTGGAACTGGAACCTCCCCTAGAACTTCCTCTTAATAGATTTATAGTTGTTATTAGTATAGATGTTGAATAAAATATATTACATATATTATATATAATTACATTTAATATAAATATGTTTATTTAAAATTAATTTTTATTAATATATTCTATAATTTTTAAATTATATACTTTTGTTGTAGTGTGGAAAATCTATTGAAACTTCAATTGGAACTTCCATTGGAACCTCCACTGGAACTTCCACTGGAACCTCAACTGGAATCTCTATTGGAACATCCACTAGAAGTTCCACTCGAACCTGAAACCTCCACCGGAACCTCCACTGGAACCTCCACTGGAACCTCCACTAGAACCTCTACTAGAACTGAAAAATCCACTGGAACGTCCATTGGAACCTTCACTGGAACTTCCACTGGAACCTCCACTGGAACTTCCTAAATATATACATTTTATTTACATTTTTATTCGTGTATTATATATATTTTTAAATGGTAAATTATATTATTTTTATAAAATTTATGTAAAAAATTTAATACATATTATATGTAAATTCATTTAATATAAATACATTCATTACAATTTAATTTACATTTTTGCCTTTTATTTTTAATTATTTTTTGTTTTTTATAATGGAAATTCTTCATTGAAATTTTTCCCTTTAAATAAAAATGTGATTATTTCTTGAAATTGGTATTTATTTTAGTTCCATTATAAAATATTTTTTTATGCCTTTAAAAAATTACAACATAAAAATGGTTATACATTTATAAAATAACGAGTTTCTCTTTATTTGAGAAAAATTTATTATTTCAAAACAATATTTTTATTTAACTTTTAAATGTACTAATGTTTTGTTACATTTTTCTAAGTATATATTTTTAATTTCTTTCATAAAAAATATTTTTTAAACTTGCAAAGATTAATAGTTTTTTACAATAATATTTAAGAAATAAAAAATTGATATATTTTTTAAAATAAAAATTTATAGGAAATTTATATTTTTCAATGTTATTAATTTTTTATAAATTGGTATGTTTTAAACAGTAATTTATATCAACGTTTTTTATATCTAATTTTTGGTTTTGATATGTTTGTGTTTTGTATCAACGTTTTTTATGTTTTTTTATATCAACATTTTATATATGTTTTTTTTGTAATTTATAGAGTTTTTATAGTATTTTAAATAGTATTTTATTATTCAATGTTTTTGATTTTTGATATGTTTTTTTATGTTTTTTATATGTTTTTTTAATGTTTTAATTTGTTTTTATGATGTATTATAGCTGTATAACAGTAATAACAGCAGAGGATAAAAATGGTTTTTTTGTAAAAATTTTGACAACTGTACTTTTTTATTGCATTTCAATACAACGACCACTTTTTTTTTGATAAACATGGAATCATCCTGGGTAAACTGGATATTCCAGTTATTAAAGGCATTGGAGATGATGCTGACCACTTGCTATAAGATATTACAAAGCTTCCCCCACTAAACAGCTGGTTGTAAAAAACTCACAGCTGGCTGTAATAAACTGACAGCTGGCTGTAACAAACTGAGAGATGGCTGTAACAAACTGACAGCTGGAAGCTAACAAACTATTCCAATTATAGCCCACACCTGGGTAGTCCCCTATATTCCTAACAATTCCCTCCCACCTAAAAACCACCTTGTCCTCAAGGTGGGACAACTCAAGCTTTGCTCGGCTATGCATTGAGACAGCAGCTCCCGGTGGCGGCTTTGGTGGAGGCCTCGGTATCAACGCATCTTTAATAGAAGTCAGCAACATACTTGGGAAAATTAGGGCAGCCATTGCAAGTGAATAGATTTCCCAGTATAATTCTCCACTGAATTTCCAGGAATTTTCAGCCTTGGAGAAGCCAAAAACCAAGCAGTCTTCTTATTGTTTAGTTGCCCAACGCAAGGATGAAGCTTCACTGGTACCGTTTCGAAAAACAGTAGCATTGAACCCACTCTTTCTCTGGTTCAAAATGCTGTCAGGAAAGACCACTGTCACATATCCAGAACTAAAAAATTGTGAGTTGCCTCTCATATTTTGAATAAATGGAATATCCTCACATAGATAAGCTTTTCTGTGGCCTAACACTGTCTGTAGAGCATCCCTCCAGAAAAAATGTGGACTGTTTACATAGATAGGCTTTTCAAGCAGTCCCTCCAACCAACAGCCTCCAAAAATGCTTTTCTTACAATCTTGTGCCATAGCCTCAGCTATGGGTATTTCTGTTGTTGAACCGTCAACTACCCCAACCGCAATTACCATGTTTTTAGAGCAAACCAGCTCCTCCTGTAAATATTCAGCATCGACAAAAACTATCCACATAAATTGCTGGCAATATAAGTTAGCCCTCTGTAACCCGTTTAGAAAATAGTTCCTGGCCAAGAGTTCACCGGGCGAACAATCCAGGCCATATGCAACTTTTGACTCTATTGCAGCAACATTCAGTGAAATTGTTGGATAGTGAGGAGTAAAACTGGAATTATATACCATTGAACATGTTGTTCCCCATCCCTTAGAAACCACATCCCTACCTTCTCCACTAATGGAATGAAAAATCAAGGTTCCATATCTCACTTCAACTAATCTGCCTTGGACTGCATTTATGTAAGGAGTTGTAACACCAAACATGGCCATTCCCACAATATTTTTCCCTTTCCGATTAAAAGATATTCCAGTCATTTCCATCCTACTAGTGTCCTTTCCAGCAAAATTTTCACCAACACCTGTTGGAATCACTGCCATATTCAGAAAATGTATACAACAGCTGCCTGTGTTGATAACTGATCTAGCAGTAAATTCATCTATCATTGGAAACTAAGTGGCTACATTGCCCATGTTGTAATCTATCTCTACCGTAACTGCAGACACGAATTTCTCAACTTGAGCTTGCATGTCCTGTAGAAAAGGACAAGACCACACCTGAACTGACTTTTTCTCCATTGTCTCCATACCCAAAGAAAGTATATCAATACTGAAGAACTTGACTGCTATACTCCCTTTTGCAGACCAAAAAGCTGCTTGTGTTTCTTTTCTTTCCACTTTAGCATCTAATATTTCTATTTTGAGAAGCTCACTCAGCTCACTTGGTACCTCAGGCTTCTTTCTCAAAGCAGTCATTTTTGGTAAACATACAATGGTTGTTCCACTTACTTCCACATCGTCTTTCGCCTTACTATGATCTTATCGATCCAAGCTTGGGCTAGTAAGATGATTTTCCCCTACACAAGGAGTAGAAAACGAGATGGCTTCCTCCATTTCGCGCCGCAACTGTTTATCCAAGCTAGATCCTGGATCTGGAAATACCTCTTATGACCCCAAAGGGCTGAATCTAGAATCAATTCGCTCCATTAGCTCACTACTGAAATTCGTTTTCTTGCTTGACTGATGACTTTTCAGACTCAGTGTCGCATCCCCATGAATACCAGCTACGCAATCTGGAGAATCTTTTTCACAAGATCTAGTTTCCAGCAACGTCTTGTTTTCTAGTATAGACTCTAATGGTTGCTCCCACACTTCCAGCGGTAGAGGCTGAAGTGTAGTTCGAGCAGGCTGTTGTTGCACTGCCTTTTCATTCCCTCTCATTTCCTGCTCTATCGAAAAACCTCTCGGAAAAGCTACTTCTCCAGCAAAAGAAGTAGATTTCAAACCAGGAGCAGGATGTTGCTCCTTGTTGACCAAGCTGAGTGGTGTTTCTTTGCCTGATTGGTGAAACTGTGCACACATCCAACTCAAGTGCTCTGTTTGTCCACGTTCTAGCTCAACCAAATTTTCTTGTATAGTTAAAAGCATTCGCATTATACTTTCTACTGCCGACTCTACTGCGGCCACTCTATTCTCCATCCATTCTGAACTGGCCTCCTTTGATGCTACATCAGAATCTACTTTAGAAGGCTTCACCAACTTTTCTCTATCCATCGTCAAACTCTGTTATTCCCCTTATATATATATATATATATTAATAAACCGTACTCGTATCTACCCAGTGAGTATTCCCCTACGCTGGTGTCCCTCTCTAGCGAACAGAATTTACCAGCAGTACGCAAATCTGTTTTTCAGCTGCAAACGTCTTCCCTACCTGGTGTCTCCACGTTCGTAAAAATAGTAACAGACTCACTGTCGTCTTCCTAGCATTCATGGCGCTCGAATCAGCAGTCGCCAAAGTGCAACGGCTTCCTTCCAATGCGCACACGGTGTTCTCTTTGCAGTGGTTACACTTCACCAGCGACTACACTTCCCAGCGTCGGCTTCAGGTTCTTTTCCCGCAATGAGCAGAAAAATAATTCGCACGAAACTCCCAGCTGCGATCCTCCTCCAGCAAATGACTCCTCTCTTCCTCTAAGAAACGCGCCGCACTGTGACGCCTCTCAGCTCCACTAAGTCAGAGCTCCGTTTTATTCTTCAGAAATCGCGACACACAACTGCAATAGTCTCTCTCTAGCCATGATGGTGTTACTCTAGCGTGATAATGGTACCCTAGCACTGTGCCTCTGCCATGAGTACCCCAGCAGCGTACGTGGCCCAGCCAAATTCCCGTACAGCTCCAACGTTGCCTCTCCCTAACAGCAATCCTTTCTCTCCAGCAGCAGTTCCCTAGAGGAGTCGCCAAATTGTTATGTAACAATTGTGAGAGAGGGAGAAAAGAGAAGTAAAGTAATATTTATTGATGTAGCAGCAGAACTACAGGAGTACAGTAGGAAGAGAGAGGAGTATAGGTGTGGTGGAAGGAGAAGATGAAGTTAGGCGGCTCCCTGGAAGACCACTTCCAAAAGAGAAATCCAGTCCTCCCAAGAACCGGCCCGTGCAGTAGCTCCCAAACTAAGCATGAAGCGGTAGAATATTCATATCCCTCTATCCTGCTGGCCCCCCCTATTTATTCTCCTAGCTTCCAGTAAACAAACCCCCAACCACTTGCTATAAGATATTACAAAGCTTCCCCCACTAAATAGATGGTTGTAACAAACTCACAGCTGGCTGTAACAAACTGACAGCTGGCAGCTAAAAACTATTCTAATTATAGCCCACACCTGGGCATCCCCCTATATTCCTAACATGTCTTTTCATTCCCAGTTTACCTTGAATCCTTTTTATTTTATTTTCTGGACATTTTCTAGATATGTACACTTTTCTCTTCACTTTATTAATTATTTGGCCACATTGTATGCCATATTCTTCCATAATTTTGATCAGCCCATTGATAGGTTTTAACCTACCATTCAGAAGCATCAGGATATCATCAACAAACATAATGTGAGAAATAATACTTTTTCCTAACCTGTTCATGTACGGTAGAACTGCCCCAACTTCCAAACCATTTTTACTCCTTCTTGTGAGAGTATCTTGGGCAATGATAAAAAGACCTGGTGATAGGGGATCGCCTTGTCTTAATCCCATCACATTCTTGAAAAAGCCAAATCTTTTACCCATCAATGATATATAAATCCATGGTGTGGAATAGCATCTGAAGAGGAGATCGCAGGCTTACTCCGAGAACCCAAATCTTCTCATGACTCTGATAATAAATCCCCACTTCATTATCTCATAAGCTTTTTCCATATCTATCTAGATGATAACGTTGGAACCAATGGTCTTCTTGTTGATATCTTCAACCATGCCCTTTGTTATCCCCACAACACATTGAATACTCCTTACTTGAGTAAACCCATGTTGTTACATAGAGACTAGGTTTGGAATAATCTGACAAATTCTTTTGTTGATGAGGTTTTTCAGAATCTTGTAGATAAAATTGCATAGACAGATTGGACGGAATTGATTGATGGATTTTGGCTGGGGAATTTTTGGAACTAGAACAACTCTTGAGGCACACACAGCAATTGGTAGTGACCCCCCATTGAAGAAGTCCCAAATGTCCACCTTGATCTGTTCTTTGATGATATCCCAAGAAGCAACAAAAAAAGAGCTCAGAAAGACGCCTGGTCCAGGGGAACTGTCTGGTTTTAGGCTAATCACATTTTCCTTGATTTCCTCCTCATTCGGAAAATCTACAAAACAGTCACTATCAACCACCCCCACCTGTTGTGGTATGCAACTCAAGCTAATATTTTTCCCCATAGTACCATCATGTGTTCTCAGACCGACCAAGAGATCCTTAAAGTGATCCAAATCCATCTTTCCTTCAACATCAATATCGCTCGTATAAGACTCATCTGTATTAGAGTATTTGTTGCATTGATAAGGTCATGGAAGTTCTCCGCTATGATAAGAACCTTGAAATGGTATAACAATATTCTTAAATATAGTTCTACAGTTGGATGATATACTATGACGGGACACATAGCATACAAACTGTCATGTGCGAGTACTCGTAAATAGGTGAGACTTCCTCTCATGAAGTTCACACTTGGTAATCTCAAAGACAGGAGATTATGAGAATAGACCCCGCCAGTAGGAATTCCGCATGATGTGTCATTGGATATTCCTATCTGCAAGAGTTTATAATGATCCTTAGACTTTAAGATTATCATTAATACGTGTCACGACTTGCGCACTTTGATTTACTAACGAAAACCGTCACAGATATAGTTGGCAGGAAGTATCAAGCACAAAGGTTGAGGACAATAATGGAAGTCACGAGTAGCATGTTATTAATGGATAAGTCGAAGAAGAATTTGTCCCTTCCATTTATAGAAGTTGATATCTTGGTCATTTTATTGAAATAGAACCGTCGCACGAACTTCTATGACCATAGTTTAACGACGAGTTTATTTCAAGTAGTCAAAGAACGACGTATCAAGCACAAAGGTTGATTACAATATCACGAAACCTGTTTGATGAGATATTGCGAAAAGCGATTATATTACATAGTGGGCGTTCGTATGTGGATTTCATTGTTGCAACTTTAAGTTCTTTCCCTTGGGTGCCTTGACCCATTGCTAAACAGTACTCTTGGACTTTAGGCAAACTCTCCTAATGCCAACGAGAAATAATCCTAGAGGGTCATACACTAAGTGTTTCTGGTGGTCTCGGTTAAATTATTTTTGAATTTAATTAATAAATATTATTCTCAAAATAGTGAAATAATTTTATTCAAGTTAAAATGATTGCATAAATTAAATAAATATTTATTCACCGGATTGTGGGTAAAATATATTTATTTATTTTATTGAACATTTAATAAATATTTATTTACTAGTTTGTAAATAAAATATTTATTTAAGAAAATAAATTATTTATTTATTTATTCTGGTGTTCAATAAATGGAGGTGAAATTCGAGCGGAGCAAAGCCAGTTCGGTAGTAAAATAATTATTTGCAAAACGATAAATAATTATTTCACTAGTTGGCATAAATTAAAATAACGCTACTATTATTTTGTAACGTGAAATTTTATTTATAATTATATTTTGCGCAAGTTAGTGCACCATAAATAATAACGCGGTATTATTATTAATAGCATGAGTTTTCTCTAAGGTTGTGAATGTATTTAATTATTGTTACGCAATTAAATATTGTAACTGAATCCCCATATTAATAAATAGACACATACGTCTATTGTGTCATGTACCGAACCGCACACCCGGTGAATTGAGAATTTGTGAGCTAAACAATTTCTCTCTAGAATCCTCTTCTTTCCCCTCTTAAGAACGAGAGATGTTCTTCAAGGTCGAAGAATAAGCAATCAAGAACGACCGACACAAGACACCCGCTTCGTCGCGCTATCACCCGGAGAACGAGTGGTGTCGATCGGAGGCTATCAGAGCATGTGTGGATCACCGCTAGAGGAATTCTATTTTGGATCCTTACAAGCGCAACAAGATAATCTGAAAGATTCATTCCAGGAGATCAACATCATCAATGAAGAAAATACTGAAGATCAATTTATTCTTTTCTTTATGAAATTAATTAAATTAATTATAAACATAATGTGCAAGATCCTCTCTAAAGGTTTCGAGCATCTTTCTTCTTTATCTAAATATTTGATTCTATTCCATGGAGACTGGCGTTCATCGTCGTATTGATCCCCGAATAATCATTGATCATGGTAAAAATCAAAGTTGGGTACCAGCCCAACCACACTTCCTCTGCGCCCGAAACCTTCAAGTGGTATCAGAGCGGTTACATCATAGTTTATAACTATTTAAATATTTCGTTGATGATTTATGCATTTAACAATTTAGTTGTTTCAATTCAAGTTAATCATTCTGCAAATCTGAATCTCGAGATCAGTTTCTCCTCTTTCATTTCTCGCTCACCTTACAGAAACGATCTTTTCTTTTAATTTTGATTAAAATAAAATAGTGGATCCCATCCGGAGGTGCCACGGGTTCCTGGCCGTACAACACCAGAACACACGACGTGTATTCAGGAGTAAACGTTGTGTAGCCAAGGTTTAATGCATCAGGTCTAGTCCGCCAAACCAAGTCGTGTCATTGGAGTTCGTCTAAGTCTTAATGACTCCATGTGTTGACCATGAACAGGTGTCACGCAGTTTCTGGACCACTAGACACGACGTGTAGTCCCTGCGGGTTTGGGTTGGACCGTGTACCCTGTACACGGCTTGCCCAGCTGGAGACCATGTAACGAGAAACTACACGGCGTGTGGCCCACTGAACACGCCGTGTACTCCGAAGATTTCTGAAGTACACTCACATGTTGTTTCCTTAGGCGTGTACTTCGGATGGACGAGGAAAAATAGTACACACCGTGTAGTTGGAGCTACACGTCGTGTACTCATCCAAATTACACAGATTAATTAAAATTGATTATTATATTATACAGACCTTTGAGACGTATACCATCAAGTGGGCGTAAAGCTGAGGCACAACACGTGATAGGTGTTTTATATATATATGTGTTTAATTTAACATTTGTGTAATGTTCTTTTCTACTCATTGGGTAGTTATGAATAAGAATTCATCGGGTTGCCTCCAAGGTACAAGTTACATAAAAAGATAATTTTAAATGAATTTATTTGTTTAAAATTATGATGGATGAGAATCTCAGAGAAATTCAGAAAAAGGTTTAAGATAAAAGGATTGATTAATTAAAGATGATAATTAATTGATTTGAGTGTGATTTATCTTAAAGAATAACGATTACAGAATTGAATGCTAGTTTTATTTATGTGTAAATATCGTTGCATGTATGGATGATCATGAGATAAACTAAAACCTTTGTATGTGGATGGTTTCTTTTAATTTATTTATTTAAATTAAATTTTTTGGCATGTGTGCCTTCTCCTCATTAATATGTAGGGTATGTGTGCCCAATGTTTCTTTTATGTAAAACCCCTTTTTACCCCTCACCTGCATGTGAGTTAAAAAAAGACATGTAATGGATGAAACTCCCAAGCTAGTGGAGACGGTTCAAGCTGGAGCCGAGACAAAACCAATCTTAGGAGATACAGAGGTGGACAAGTGGAAAGCTGTAAACACGAACCCAAAAGGTTCAAAATGTTTCTCCCCTAGGTCAGGGTAAGATTATCAACCGCTAGATAAACTAACCATTAAAAAAGCTCATAATCATACCCTTTACTTTATTTTATTTATGTCAGTTTCATGATTTATCATTATGGATGTGTTGTCATGATCACATAATTAATGAATTAGACAAACATGCAAGATGGAACTAAAATAAACCATACTTATGTGTAAATATTATCAAAACATGGTTAATCACTTAAGTTCCACTTAATATTAGCAAGCATATGATAATGATAATAATCAATTCATGCATAAGAGATAAAAATCTCTCAAATAATATATTAATTCAGACCAAGACTTCAGTTACTTGATTAAGGGAAAAAGTCAATAAAACTATGAGTTTGACCAACCCTTGTTGGGACACTTACTTTTATAAAGGAAGCCCTTATTAAAGGTTTCGGGTTGACTTAACCATATTACATCAAGAGGAGTACCCCTTGATAGACTTGGTGTAATATTGGAGGCAAGAGTCGAAGAAATTAAAAGTAAAGCTTTCAGGATTGGGGAGTCCACTCAATAGATCAAGGAGCTGCAAGTCTGTAGTTGGCAAAAACCCACCTACCTAAATACCTTCAAATAGCTTGACCAACCCTTGTTGGGGTTATGCGGAGGGAAATATGGATCCTTGTCACTAGAATGTCGTGGCAACTGAACATTCTGAGTTCAATGGTGAGGGTCATTGGGATTTGATAAAATAGTGGGAGAATTAATAAAATTTATTATTTCTCATAAAATGTAATCAAGAAAGTACTAATGATCTGATCTTTTAATTGTAGAATAAAAATGACAAGCTCGTCAACCACACTATCCCTGCGATCAATTCTGGATAAAGACAACATCCTCACCGGCAGTAACTTCTAGGAATGGTTTAGACGCCTTCAGATTATCCTACACCATGAACGAAAGTCTTACGTGTTGGAGTCAGTATTGCCTGATCCGCCTGCCAAAGAGGCGAGTGATGAGGATTTCCTGGTCTATGAGAAACATACGAATGACGCAGTCGACGTTCAATGTTTTATGTTACCATCAATGTCTAGTGATTTCATGAAGTCTCATGAAAACATGAATGTTTATAGCATTCTCGAGCACCTATGTGGTCTTTACCAGGAGACAGCAGGACTATAAAGGTTTGAGATCTCTAAGGCACTCTTTCAGAGTAATCTTGGAAAAGGTGCCTCAGTTGTGCCTCACGTAGTCAAGATCATTAGCTACATTGAGCGTCGGGAGGTTCTAAGGATTGAACTCCCCGAAGAACTAGGCACCGATCTCATTTTCGCATCACTTCCTCAGAGCTTCCACAACTTTGTTGTTAATTTTAACATAAACAACATTGAGAAGTCTCTATCTAATCTTCTTATCCTTATTCGCCAAGTGGACATAGATATGAAGCGTGAAAAGACTTCTATCCTTATGGTGAATAAGAGGAAAGGGAATGCGAAGAGCTTTAAGCCCAAAGCTTTTTCACGGCTTTACAAAAGAAGGAAGATCAAAGGGAAGTCAAGGGAACATGAGGATGTTTGTTTCGCATGTGGTAAGAAAGGCCATTGGAAGAAAAACTGCACCCAGCCTAAGAAGCAAGGGAAGGCTTCAGGTGTGTTAGTTATCGATGCAATTTATCTGTTTCTACAAATTAGGTATTAGATACATCTTGTGGTGATCACATATGTATCCAAATACAGGAACCAAGTAGATTCAAGAAGATTGACCGGTGGGAGGTAGATCTGCGAGTAGCCAACTGATCCAGACTTTCTGTTGTTTCTGTCGGGGACTACCATATCACGTTTCCAACTGGGATGATATTGGTATTAAAGGGTTGATTTTATGTGCCTTTTGTAACCAAAAAAATAATTCCTGTATCCAGACTATATACAGATGGATTTGTTTTCATGTTTGTAAATGAATGTTGCTTCTTTTATAAAGATAACATTTGTTTAGGTAGGGCACATTTATACAACGGTCTTTATGTGTTGGATTACACAAACCAAGTAATGGAAATCGATAACAAAGATACTTCACATGACTCATACCACGCCCAACTTTGGCATCACCGGCAAGGTTATGTAAATGAGAAACACTTGACAAAGTTACATCAAAATGGATATTTATATTCTTTTGAACTAAAACCACTTGGCGTATGTCATGCATGTTTACAAGGCAAAATAACCAAAACCCCATTTAGTGGAAATAGTTAAATGTATAAAGAGATTCTTGAATTGGTTCATACTGATGTGTGTGGACCATTTCCAGTTGAAGCAAGGGATGACTACTCATAATTCATAACTTTTACTGATGATTTTAGTAGATATGGATATATCTACTTAATGAGGTATAAGTCGGATTCTTTTGATAAGTTCAAGGAATACAAGAATGAAGTTGAGAACCAGCTTGGTAAGAAAGAAACTCTGCTCAGACCGAGGTGGGGAAAATCTTAATCAGGACTTCATTGATTACTTACGGGAGTTTGGGATCCTATCCCAACTCACACCTCCTTACACACCTCAATAGAATGGTATAAGCGAAAGGAGGAATCGTACCTTGTTGGACATGGTGAGATCAATGATGAGTCATACAAGTCTTACATTATCCTTTTGGGGGTATGCATTACAAACAGCGGCACACATACTAAACCAAGTACCAACTAAATCGATAAATGGTATTTTATACGAGTTCTGGAGTGGAAGAAAAGTCATGTTATCGAATTTACATGTGTGGGGTAGCGAAGCGTTTGTTAAGGTTTCTTCAGGTAACAAACTCTCACCCCGAGGCACAAAGTGTACCTTTATAGGATACCCCAAGGAAACAAGGGGATATTACCTATACAACCCATCCGACAAAAAGGTTATAGTAGCAAGACATGTCATATTCCTTGAGAGGGAGCACATCTCCAAAATAGAGTGGGAGCCAGATAAACTTCGATGAAGTCGAGGCTCAAGGTGCACAAGAATTGGTATAGGAACAGATTCCACAAAGCCCTGTGGAAGAAGAATTTGTTCTAGATACACAAGTATTGCGTAAGAGTACAAGAGAGGTTAGAGAACCGGAATGGTACGGTTTTCTAGTTACCAAGGATGGTGACTCATTATTAGATGAAAATAATGATCCTCTAACCTACAAGGAAACAGTATGTGGAACAGACGTTGTCAACTGGAAAAAGCCATGAATTCTGAAATGGATTCCATGTACCAAAACCAAGTCTGGATTTTGGTAGATCCTCCAGTTGATTTAAAACTTGTTGGTTGTAAATGGGTATTCAAGAAAAACTGGACATGGAAGGACAAGTCAGTACCTATAAGGCACGACTAGTTGCAAAAGGGTTTAAACAACATCGAGAAATTGACTGTGATGAAACCTTTTCACCAGTTGCAATGATAAAATCCATCTGAATTCTACTTGTCATTACGGCTTACCATGACTATGAGATTTGGAAAATGGATGTCAAAACATCATTCTTTAACAGGAACCTTCAGGAAGATGTCTACATGACACAACCTGAAGAGTTTGTGACTCCAAAAAATGCCAATAAGGTATACAAGTTGTAGAAATTCATTAATGGATTAAAGTAAGAATTCAGGTCATGGAACATTAATTTTGATGAAGCCATAATAGAATTTGGTTTTATCAAAAATGAATGTAAGCCTTGTGTCTACAAATGGCTTAGTGGGAGTGCAGTCTTTTCTTAATAGTATATATTGATGACATGTTACTTATTGGAAACGAGATACCGGTCTTACAGTCTGTTAAGGCATGGTTGAATCAAAGCTTCTCCGTGAAGGACTTGGGTGAGGCAACATATATTCTTGGGATCAAGATCCATCATGATAGATCCAAGAGATTGTTGGACCTAAGTCAAAGTACATACATTGATAAGATACTGAAGAGGTTCAGTATGAAACAATCCAAGAGGAGATTGTTGCCAGCATCACATGGCATTCATCTTTCCAAGAAAATGTGTCATCAGACACATGAGGAAAGAATGATAATGTAAATTAATCCATATGCATCAGTGATTGGGTCAGTCATGTATGCCATGTTATGTACTAGGATGGATGTCGACCTACACATTGAGTGCGGTAGGAAGATATCAAGCCAACCCAGGTGACCGTCATTGGATGGCAGTCAAGTCTATCCTAAAGTATCTGAGGCATACTAAGGATATGTTCCTGGTTTATGGAGGAGATGAGGAACTAGTCATCAGAGGATATGCAGAAGCTAGTTTCCAGACTAATCAAGATGACATGAAGTCGCAAACGGGATACATCTTCACTTTGAATGGAGGTGCAGTGAGCTGGAAGAGCTCAAAGCAGAGTGTGGTCGCAGATTCTACAGCAGAGTCTAAGTATATCACAGCTTCTGAAGCAGTTAAAGAAGTAGTTTAGATGTGAAGCTTCGTCCAAAAGCTAGATGTGATACCTAGCAGTAAAGATTTCATCATATTGTACTGTGATAATACTGCAGTGGTGACTCTCACAAAAGAGTCAAGGTCACATCAGCAGATGAAGCACATACTTCGGAAGTATCATCTCTTGAGGGATTTTTCTCAAAGAGGTGAAGTTCCAGTGAGCAGTATTTACACGAAAGACAATGTGGCAAACCCCTTGACCAAATCTTTGACTCAGCAGAAACATGATCATCATGTGAGGTCTAGCAAAGTGAAAGTCGTAAGCAGTTGGCTCTAGTCCAAGTGGAAGTTTGTTAGAGTTGGTATCCTAGAACCAACTATTTGTACTTTGATTACATGGATATTGAATGCATTACATATTATTTATTATTCCACATGACTATGATGTAATAATGTCCTAGAGTATTTGTTACAGTGATAAGGTCATGGAAGTTCCCTGCTATGATTAGAACCTTGAAATTCTATAACAATATACTTAAATATAGTTCTATGGTTGGATGATATACTATGATGTGACACATAGCATACAAACTGTCAGGTGCGAGTACTCGTAAGTAGATGATACTTCCTCTCATGAAGTTCGCACTTGGCAATCTCCAAGACAAGAGATTATGAGAACAGACCCGCCAGTAAGCATTTCGCATGTTTTGGTGTCATCGGATATTCTTATCTATGAGCGTTTTTAATGATCCTTAGACTTTAATATTATCATTAATATGTGTCACGACTCGCGCACTTTGATTTACTGATGAAAACCATCACGGAGACGGTTGGTGGGAAGTAGGGTATGTTGGGTGCGTCACGAGTGGCATGTTATTAATAGATAAGTCGATAAAAAATTTGTCCCTTCCATTTATAGAAGTTGTTATCTCATCCCTTTGATTGAAATAGAACCGTCACACAAAATTTCATGATCATGGTGTAACGACGAGTTTATTTCAGGTAGTCAAAGAACGACGTATCAAGCACAAAGGTTGATGACATTATCATGAAACCTGCTTGATGAGATATTGCGACAAATGAATTATATTACATAGTGAGCGTTCGTATGTGGATGTCATTGTTGCGACTTTAAGTTCTTTCTCTTGGGTGCTTTGACCCATTGCTAGACAGTACTCTTGGACTTTTGGCAAACCCGTCTAATGCCAACGAGAAAGAATCCTATAGGGTCATATTCTAAGTGTTTTCGGTGGTCTCGGTTAAATTCTATTTGAATTTAATTAATAAATATTATTCTCAAAACAGTATAATAATTTTATTCAAGTTAAAATGATTGCATAAATTAAGACTCATCTGCCAACTTCAAACTGATTTTCCTAGTTGACCTCTATTCATTGATGCGGACTTGAAAGTATGTTGTGTTACGATCTCCCTCTCCTAGCCACTTCGCCCTTGATTTTTTCCAGTATATACTTTTAATAGAAAACATATTTTCCACCAGTTCACTTTTCTTATCATTAAGTCTGATAAAAATATCATCATCCCAAATTTGTTGTAGAATCTCTTCCATATTCTCAATATCCACTTTAATTCCTTCAAGACTCGATTCATTTATTACTCTGCTCAAAATCCATTCCTTGATATCCTTCTTTAAATGCTTGAGCCAAAGAGTTAAATCCACCCGAGGGTTTCTACTAAGTTGTTTGACCCGCGAGGTGATGACCATTTGTTGAAATCCTTCCAATTTGGACCAATTGCTTGAGTAGACAAACCGTTCATGCCTTTTGGAGTCTTTTATGATTGAGATCACTAGTGGGTTGTGATCCAATAGAGATCGAGTAATATGAGAGACTTGAGTCTTGGGGAAGCAATCCAGCCCTTGCCAATTCACCAAACACCTATCTAACATGTACTATATTCATATGTTCCCTCTACGATTGTTACACCAGATGAACCTACTACCCACAAATCCCATACCCATGAGACTATTACCAGTAATAAAGCTATTAAAATCCGGCATGTAAGTACTGTAGTGGGTGAAACGCACGGCCGATTGTTGCCTATCGACCGGTCAAGGTTCTGGTACTCTGCTAATGTGTATAGCAGCACTCGGGTCGAATCCTCGGCGATGGTACTTCGTAATAGTCGATTGTTTTTAGTTGATTGTATTTTGATTAGGGGGTTTTGTTGCAGAGCTTAATTGAAATGATTGATTGACTATAATTGATTTAACAAATTGATAAATATTGGGGTGATTTCAATATTAGGGAGTTAATCTTGTGATATCCTTGAGCTTTGCTTTATATTGCATTTAAATTAACACCCACTTCACACGTTGACATCGATTAGAATTTCTAAGTGTTAAAGCTTTAATCCAAGACTTAACTTAACTAGGATTCTAAAATCAATCAGTACTTGTTTATGGTAGTGTTTTTATGGTTCCAATAATCCATGGAAACCACATGCTAAACAAAAGATGTCATTAATCCATGACATATTAAGTCCAACATACACAATGTTAAATTAACGAATACTCATCGAGAAAATACTCTCAATCACTTAACATCCCTAAATTTTGACTCACCCCAATGAGATATTTACTCAGCCATTTGGGTGTTTAATATTCTGGTTATAATAATTATGATGATAAATTAAGAATAGAAGAAAAAGAAAGGGATTAGAAAAGAGTGGTACGTCGAACACACACACACGAACAATGATGATAATTAAAAAAAGATTTTTGATTGAATGAGGAAGAAAAATAAGGGAAGGAGATTTAACTGAATTTATACTATTTTAAGAACATTAATATTAAAATACAGAAGGTGGAGGAGAATAAGAGATATTGAAGAAGAAACTTGCATTAAAACAGAATTACAAAAGAATGGACTTACAAAATTACAAAAATGAAGAACACAAAAGTAAGTGAAAACAAATAGAGGAGGAAAGGTCTCTCAAGTGAGAACATGAGTATGGAAGGTCCTCACAAGCCTTTGGAAAGGCTTTGGTCGTGCCAATATGTTCTCCTATCTTCTGAAATGCCAACCCCTCTCAAGGAGAGAAGGGGAGAGTATTTATAGCCCAAGGAGTGGACTGTTTCCATTCCCAATATGTCCCTCCACTTTCATCACCAATTTGGCTATTCAGACAGCCAAATCTCCAAATATTTGATTCTTAAAAGTTGTGTATAATAAAGTTGGTCGAATACTCTCAACATTTGGAGTCATTTGGACTTAAGGATCAAAAGGTATGGTCGGTTGATTAAACAAAGTAAAATTGTCCATTTCAATCCAGTCTTTTTGAAGTCCAGAATGTGAAAGGGTTTTTGAATATGAATATGCCTTCAAATCTGAATGGGTTCTTCAACAAAGTCGGCCGCTTATATATACTATTTCACACTGAATAATATCATCTCGATTTGATTCTTACATCATGAGATATGTCATGCATACTATACTGATTTTAATTCTCAGCCAGAATGGTGGGCTGGACTTCAAAGCTTCATTTGGGCCCCTTGTAATTAGATTTGGGCCTTGAAATTTTTATCCAAAATGAAATGTAGTGTCCCACGAATTATTGTGGAGATTTAATGTTTTTGGACTTCTGGATTGAGCCCAGTAAATCAATCTTCAAGGCTGGTCCAGTTTGTTCACAGATTCTTTGGTCTTGTTTGTGAGGACCATATGACCCTTCAAATGAAAGAATTGGCTCATGGTACCTTCTAATGAAATGTTGTATATTGAAAGGATAATCCTAAAAAACAATAACCACACAATTTATATCAGTATAGTGATAGTTAATATTAAAAAATTAAACTGACTCAATTGGACTACTTCTAAAAATGATCAAAAATTATACTTAATATTAAAACATTAATATTTCACACAAATTATGCACATTTCATATAAAATCAGTAAAGAGGGAATATAATAAGTCATTAAAATATTAATAACATCAAATCCCCCGTACTTAGTTTTGTGCATGTCCTCCTGTGCAACAATTATAAAAACATGACAAAATCATTTTTACTCACCAACAGATTTTAAAATTTTGTTCTCTCCAATCAGGGGAGGTTTAGACTATTTTACTCATCCATTTTGAATTCCACCACAAGTTGTTACAGAAAAAATGTTCCAAAACTAATTCATTTTTTCATGCTCAAATTTAGAAATGGAAAATGTGGACACTCAAAACTCACACCTCTCAAGATGATAAAATTCATTTGTGGAGGTTCACTCTTTCACCAACCAAAAGTGAAAATCATAGAGTTTGTAAGAGCTCTCAGCTTCCACTCCCTATCCAAAGTGCTCAAAAATCAAGAGGTCTTTTGAAGGGTTTTTTCTGTGGCTATGGGGCAGTAGGAATATAATTTCCAAGAGAGAGAATAGGAGGGTTAAACTACCAACATAGAAAAACAATGCACATTTTTTTTGAAATAAAACATGGAAGGAAATGAAAACACATATTTACAAGGGAATGATTGTGTGAATAAAGACACAATAGAGAAAGAAAATATGAAGGTAATAAGAAGATGGAATATTTAAAAAAAAAAAAACTTCCCCCAATAAGAATATAATGCAAGTGTTCTTTTTTTTCTTTTCCTTTTTTTTCTTTGTTTTTTGGAAAGTTGACCTTGAAACAGATCTCACACTCATATCCCAACCCATTTCTTATCTCCTCACAACACTAATTGTAATAGTTATAATAAGATCAAAGGTTTAGGAAGAGTGATTTTTGACCTACCCAAGACACAACCCATTTTTTCATTGTTTTTGATTTTTTTTTTAATTTTTTTGAACACTTTTCAATATCATTTGTACAATACATTCCCAAATACCACTGAATTACAACCTCCCCCCCCCCACACACACACTAAAATGGATGCTTTCCCTCAAGAATATGATAACACACCAAAAAGTAAGGAAATGATACCCAAAAATGAAATCCATTCCCCCCACACTTAAATTTCAAAAAATTATGCAATGAAAATCCATGTTGATATTGGGTGGGAAAAAGGTATTGGGCTTGGAATGTGTCTATCAAAGAAAAGGTTTTCATAGGCTTGAAGGGGCTTTCAAAAGGAGGATTAATGTAAGGGAAATGGGAGGCTATTTGGCTATTGTGATTCTCATGTGGTTCAGAAAATGACTCTATCATATTAATACACACTGAGGTAGGAAATTCAGCTCGAAGGTCCACAAACTCAAGACTCAAAAATGAGGGTGAAAACACACATTTTGAAAATATGGCCATAGGTGGCCCTGGAATGAAAGCAAATTTTTGTTCTCACGGTTGGGGAAAATCATTTTCTAAATCAAAAATTGAACATTTAAAATGTGTTGGTTTTGACACAAAATTCTTTATCCAAAGTCATAATTAAAATTCAAAAATTTTGAGATGAAAACATGTCTGTTAACTCCCCAAAATGGTTGTACAAAATTTCAAAACTCGATGGTGAGTAAGCATGACTTATAATTTTTTTGTATTTTTTTAAGTGAATGTTTTTTTTTTGTTTTTTTTTTTGTTTTTTAGGTTTTTATTTTTGCAAAGATACACCCACATAAAAGAGAAAGTGAAAAATAAATGTTTTGATAAAGAAAATGGTAAAAAAAAATGAAAGATAGAGGAAGAAGAAGAAAGAGTTAGAGAGAGGAAGAGATAGAGAGAGTTAAAGGGAAAGAGGTTCCCCCTGGTCTGGATTTGGTGGGTCGCCTTCTCCTTCTAGTAGTAGGTCGGCTAGAGAAGTTGGGAATCTAGTGGAAGTCGATGTTGATCCAGGATTGTGCATCCTCTCATGGTGATGCTTTAACTGATGTCCATTAACCGTGAATGTCCATTTGGAAGAGGGGTCTTGGACTTGCAGTGCACCAAATGGGTAAACGTTAGTAATAACAAAAGGACCTTCCCAACAAGAATTAAGCTTACCTGGGTGAAGCTGAAATCGAGAATTTAAGAGCATTACCTTTTCACCTTCATGAAATACCTTTCTCAGGATGTGTTTATCATGGAGTGCCTTGGATTTTTCTTTGTAGTGATTAGAATTCTCATAAGAATCAAGTCGAAGCTCCTCCAGTTCATCCAATTGCAACAATCTTCCTTCACCAGATTTTTCACAATCAAAATTACAGGTTTTCAAAGCCCAAAAAGACTTATGTTGGATTTCAACTGGTAAGTGACAAGCTTTACCAAAAACTAGCCTAAAAGGAGACATCCCAATGGGTGTTTTATAGGCAGTTCGATAAGCCCAAAGTGTTTCACCAAGTCTTTCAGGCCAGTCTTTTCTGGTGGGTTTTACAATTCTCTCAAGCACTCTTTTCACTTCTCTATTAGAAAGTTCAGCCATGCCATTTGTTTGGGGGTGATATGTAGTTGAAGTTTTTTGTATAATCCCATTCTTTTTCAAAATAGATTTCGTGGTTCTATTACAGAAATGGGTTCCTAAGTCATTGATCAAGGCACGTGGTGTGCCAAATCTTGGGAAGATGTGGGTCTTTAGGAACTCACTAACAGTATGAGCATCATCCTTCCTAGTGGGTTTGGCCTCAACCCACCTTGAAACATAATCGACCGCAAGAAGAATGTATGAGAATCCATTGGAAGGGGTAAATGGTCCCATGAAATTGATACCCCAAACATCTAAGATCTCGCAGAAAATTAAAGGCTTTTGGGGCATTTCATTTCTCTTGGAAATTATGCCGAACTTTTGGCAAGTGGGACATGATTGACAGAAATCATGTGAGTCCTTGAAGAGTGAAGGCCAGAAGAATCCAGTGTCTAGGACCTTTCAGGAGGTCCTTTGTGGTCCAAAGTGGCCACCTCCGGGAAGTGAGTGACAAAATTCTAATATGGAAGAATGTTCATTTTCATCGACACATCTCATTATTACCATGTCATCCCCGGTTTTCCAAAGTTTATTTTCTTCCCAAAAATAGTATTTTGAATCACTTTTCAACTTCATTTTTTGTTATTTTGAAAAAAAATTCAGGAAAAACACCAGAAACCAAGTAATTTACAATTGGGGCATACCATGGTATTTTTGGAGTGAGAGATGAAAGGTGCTCAGTGGGGAATTCAGGATCAATAATTTCTGAATGAGAAGAATTAGAAATTCTACTCAAGTGATCAGCCACATGGTTTTCTTTTCCAGGTCTATCTTTGATTTCAAGGTCAAACTCTTGGAGCATTAGGATCCATCTTATTAGCCTCGGTTTGGAATCACTTTTCTTGAGTAAGAACTTTATAGCAGAATGATCTGTGAAGATTATGATTTTGGCACCTAAGAGATAGGGCCGGAATTTATCTAAGGCAAAAACAACTGCTAAAAGTTCTTTTTCATTGATAGTGTAGTGAGATTGAGTTTCATCCAATGTTTTTGAGGCATAATATATGACATGAGGAATTATTTCTCTTCTTTGACCAAGAAAATCCCCAATAGATCTATTATAAGCATCACACATTAACTCAAAGGGTAAGGACCAATCTGGGGGTTGGATTATGGGGGCAGATGTAATAGCAGGTTTGAGTTCAATGAAGGCTCTCTTTCAAACCTCATCAAAATGGAAAGTGACATCATTTTGGAGCAACCGAGTGAGTGGGAGGGAAATCCTACTAAAGTTATGGATGAATATCTGATAGAAAAAAGCATGATTGAGGAATGAACGGATGTCTCGAACATAAGTGGGTGGAGGAAGTGATTGGATCACTTCAATTTTGGTAGGATCGACTTCAATACCATATTTTGAAACTATATGCCCTAGAACAATCCCATTTGCAACCATGAAGTTAAATTTTTCAAAATTTAACACAAGGTTACACTTGACACACTTTTGAAGGACTAGAGAGAGTGAATGCAAACAAGATTCAAATGACTCACCATAAATGGTGAAGTCATCCATGAAGACTTCCATGCAGTTTTTAATGAATTCAGAAAAGATACTCATGATACATCTTTGGAATGTTGCAGGAGCATTGCAAAGTCCAAAAGGCATTCTTCTATATGAATATGTTTCAAAGGGGCATGTGAAAGTAGTCTTTTCTTGGTCCTAAGGTGCGATTGGGATTTGAAAATAGCCGATGTATCCATCAAGAAAGCAATAGTGTGACTTTCCAGCTAATCTTTCTAGCATTTGATCAAGGAATGGAAGAGGGTAGTGATCTTTTCGTGTTTCAGCATTCAATTTTTGATAATCGATGCATACACGCCATTTGTTCTTCACTCGAGTTGTGACTACCTCTCCATGTTCATTTGTGACAACAGTTATCCCACCCTTCTTAGGTACAACTTGAATTGGACTAACCCATTCACTATCAGAAATTGGGTATATAATACCAGCTTGAAGAAGCATGGTGATCTCTTCCCTAACTACCTCAAGGATGAGTGGATTGAGTCTTCTTTGTGGTTGTCTAATTGGTTTGGATGACTCCTCAAGATGGATGTGATGCATGCAAAGGGCAGGGTTGATTCCTAGTATGTCATCTAGGGTCTAACCTAAGGCCTTTTTGTTTTCCTCTAACACTTGAACAAGTTTGGACTCCTCGGTTTCAGTAAGTGTGGCAGAGATAATGACAGGATATGAGTGATCATGGAAGTGCAATGCATATTTCAGGTGTGCAGGAAGAGGTTTCAGATCAGTCTCATCATTCACTTTTGGGTCTGACAACTCAGGAATGGAAGAAGGGACTTCAGTTGCTTCAGGTTCATTTTCCTTAATATTGTCCAAGGTGGAGCAGTAGATATCAGAATTGATGTGGAATTCAAGAGAGTTTTCAAGTTCCTCTAGATTGATGGAGTCTATCAGTGAGAGGTCCATATCAACATCACCATTTATGACTTGGTTAATCATAGTGCAGGTTTCACAAGATCCTTTTTCATTAGAACATGAAGAACATGGTGGATTGGTGTTCGATTGACTCTTAGAACTGTCCTCAGAAGTATGAATTGAGAATGCAGAGTGGTCCTCAGATGGGTATCACATATCTTGGAAAATGTCAAACTTGACCAGTTGGTCACCAAATTCCATGGATAAGATGCCTGAATGGACATCAATCTTGGTTCTCGCAGTCATGAGGAATGGTCTTCCTAGAATTAGTGGAGATCGAGAATAGTTTGTCTCACCTTCCATGTCAAGGACATAGAAATCAGTAGGGAAGATAAGATCATTGACTCGGACAAGGACATCCACAATTATTCCCTCAGGACTGGTTGTGCTTCGATTGGCTAACTGAATGACAACACTCGTTGAGTGCAAGGGACCTAGACCAAGGTTGGAGAATATGGATTTGGGCATGACAATAATTAAGGCTCCTAGGTCTATGAGTGCATCATCAAAGTTGGAACTTCCAATTTGGCATGGAACCATAAAGGTACCTGGATCTTTGCACTTAACGGGTATGGACTACTAGGTGGAAACATTTTCAAAGGTCCTAAGTTGCCTCTTGTGGGTACACAACTCCTTGAGAAACTTGGAATACTTAGGAATTTGTTTTATGGCATCTAAGAGGGGAATGTTGACTTCAACGCGTCTAAACATGTCATGCATTTCAGGATTAGGTTTAAAGGACTTCCTTGTCTTAGAAACATCTTGAGGAAAAGGAATTGGGTTCTTAAGTGGAATGGAAGGAGGTGATGGAATGGATTCAGGTTCCTTTTCAAGTTTCTTTTTCTTTTCATTTTCTAGGTCAACAATCAAAGGAGTGTTTGAGGATTTATCTTGAGGCATAGAAAGTTGCTTTCCTGATCTAAGTGCAATTGCACTTACATTACCCTTGGGGTTGGGTAATAGTTGAGCTGGGAGTTGGGATGAATTTGATTGTTGTTTCTGGCTTAGGTGGGATGCAAGTTTACCTATTTGAGTTTCAATGTTTTTAAGGCTAGAACGAGTGAAGGAGGCAAGATCTTTCAATGCACTTTCCCATGGTTGCTTGGAAGAAGAGGCTTGTCCCTGGTTGGGATTTCCTTGATTTTGGTTCTTAGGAAATCGATTGTATTGGTTTTGGAATTGGGAAGGCTCGCTAGGATAATGGAATCCAGGAGGAGGATTGTTCCTTTGAGGTTGAGGAACAAAATGATAAGGTTGATGGAAGTTACCACCACCTTGACCATATTGGAATTGGTTTGGGTTTTGAGGAGGAGATTGAGGGGGTGAGATATGGGATTACCATACCTAAGGTCGTGGTTATAGGAAGAAGAGAAGGGCTCGGAGTGAGGTTGGTTAAAGTTTCTAACAAACTGACCTGATATTTGAGGATTGGTATTCCATTGAGCATATGCTGCATTGAGCTCCATTGGTCCAGATGAATCGGGTTGATCCTCTTGAAGTTGTGGACATGTGTCAGTTGGATGAGATGGAGAGTTGCAGATTCCATAGTTTTTTACAGGCCCAGGAAACATTGATTGCGGAGAAGATGAGGTTGGGGATTTGGTAGCTACAGCTAGTTGTCGCACAAGACCTGTAAGTTCACTCATCCACTCGGTCATTTTGTTCGACTCAATTGATTGATTATCTTGGGCTTGTTTTACTTGATCATGTGCTCAAGTATGGAATTGTTTTGTTTTTGAATCCATGTTACTTATGAGATCTTTTGCTGCTACAGGAGTTTTATCAACAAGAGCACAGTCACTTGTGACATCTATGAGAGTTCTCTCCATAGCCAATAACCCCTCATAGAAGTATTGGATCAAGAGTTGGTTAGGGATTTGATGATGTGGGCAGGTTTCAACAAGCTTTTTGAACCTCTCCCAGTACTCATGGAGTGATTCACTTGGGAACTGACGGATACCACTTATTTCCTTTCGGATAGAAGCAGTACGAGAAGCAAGAAAGAATTTCTCTAAGAAGAGTCTCTTCATATCATTCCATGTAGTTATGGAACCAGGATGAAGGTAGTAGAGCCATGACTTAGCAGTGTCCGCTAGGGAGAAAGGGAAGGCTCAGAGTTTGATTTGTTCTTCAGAAACCCCTTGAGGCATCATGGTAGAGCGCACTACTTGGAACTCTCTAAGGTGAACATGTGGATCCTCACCGGCTAACCCATGAAAATGAGAGAGAAGATGAATCAAACCCGATTTGAGTTAGAAGTCAGCTTCTATGTTTGGATATTGAATACCAAGAGGTTGGTAATTCATATCCGGGGAACCGAGTTCTTTTAGGGATTGTTCCCTAGGATTGGTCATTTCAATTTCAACAGGTTGGATGAGGACTGGTTCTTGAATTATTTGAGTATCTCTTATGTTCCTCCTAAGTTGGCGAAGTGTTCACTCAATTTCATGGTCAAAAAAATCCGAGGGATTGTTTGGGAGGATACGGAGCATTTATAGAGATTTTGGAAGAAAGATGAAGACGGTTTTTTGTTTTTATTTTTTCAGTTTATGATTTTTAAGAGGAAGACGGGTTTTTCTTTTTGTTTTTTTTTCAATTTTTTTTAAAATTTTGTTTTTTTTTGTTTTTTTTTACAGTAACCAGAAACTAATGCCTACATAAAGCACCATCCCCGGAAATGGCACCATTTCAAATGCATGGCCGATTGTCTCCTATCGACTGGTCAAGGTTCTGGTGCACTGCTAATGTGTATAGCAACACTCGGGTCGAATCCTCGGTGATGGTACTTCGTAATAATCGATTGTTTTTAGTTGATTGTATTTAGATTAGGGGGGTTTGTTACAGAGCTTAATTGAAATGATTGATTGACTATAATTGATTTAACAAATTGATAAATATTGGGGTGAGTTCATTATTATGGAGTTAAGCTTGTGATATCCTTGAGCTTTGCTTTATATTGCATTTAAATTAACACTGACTTCACAAGTTGACGTCGATTAGAATTCCTAAGTGTTAAAGCTTTAATCCAAGCCTTAACTTAACTAGGATTCTAAAATCAATCAGTACTTGTTTATGGTAGTGTTTTAATGGTTCCAATAATCCATGGAAACCACATGCTAAAGAAAAGATGTCATTAATCCATGACATATTAAGTCCAACATACACAATGTTAAATTAACGAATACTCATCGAGAAAATACTCTCAATCACTTAACATCCCTAAATTTTGACTCACCCCAATGAGATATTTACTCATCCATTTGGGTGTTTAATATTCTGGTTATAATAATTATGATGATAAATTAA
The DNA here is from genome assembly GCA_963277665.1 of Viscum album. Lineage (NCBI taxonomy): Eukaryota > Viridiplantae > Streptophyta > Magnoliopsida > Santalales > Viscaceae > Viscum > Viscum album. Next base: position 1,181,023,008 of record OY728139.1, read on the forward strand.
GAGTAGAAGAAAAATAAAGGGATTATAAAAGCGTGGTACGTCGAACACACACACACAAACAATGATGATAATTAAAAAAAGATTTTTGATTGAATGAGGAAGCAAAATAAGGGAAGGAGATTTAACTGAATTTAAACTATTTTAAGAGAATTAATATTAAAATACAGAATTTGGAGGAGAATAAGAGATATTGAAGAAGAAACTTGCATTAAAACAGAATTACAAAAGAAAGGACTTACAAAATTACAAAAACGAAGAACACAAAAGTAAGTGAAAACAAATAGAGGAGTAAAGGTCTCTCAAGTGAAAACTTGAGAATTTAAGGTCCTCCCAAGACTTTGGAAAGTCTTTGTTCGTGCCAATATGTTCTCCTATATTTTGAAATGCCAACCCCTCTCAAAGAGAGAAGGGGAGAGTATTTATAGCCCAAGGAGTGGATTGTTTGCATTTCCAATCTGTCACCCCACTTGTATCGTCAATTTGGATATTCATACAGCCGAATATACAAATATCTCCTTCTTCCAAGATGTAGATAATACAGTTGTCCGACTACTCTCAAAATTTGGAGTCATTTGGACTTAAGGATCAAAAGGTATGGCCGGTTGATTAAACAAATAAAACTGTCCATTTCAATCCAGTCTTTTTGAAGTCCAGAATGTCAAAGGGTTTTTGAATATGAATATGCCTTCAAATCTGAATGGGTTCTTCAACAGAGTCGGCCTCCTATATCTCCTCTTTCACACTGAAAAATCGCAGCTCTATTTGATGCTTACATCATGAGATATGTCATGCATACTATACTGATTTTAATTCTAGTCCAGAATGGTGGGCTGGACATCAAAGCCTCATTTGGGCCCCTTGTACTTAGATTTGGGCCTTGCAATTTTTATCCAATATGACATGTAGTGTCACCCGAATTATTGTGGAGAGTTAATGTTTTTGGACTTCTGGATTTAGCCCAATAAATCAATCTTCAAGGCTGGTCCAGTTTGTTCACAGATTCTTTGGTCTTCTTTGTGAGGACCATATGACCCTTCAAATGGCAGAATTGGCCCATAGTACCTTCTAATGAAATGTTGTATATTGAAAGGAGAATCCTACAAAACAAGAACCACACAATTTAGATTAGTATAGTGATAGTTAATATTAAAACATTAAACTGACTCAATTGGACTACTTCTAAAAATGCTCAAAAATTATACTTAATATTAAAACATTAATATTTTACACAAATTATGCACATTTAATATAAAATCAGTAAAGAGGGAATATAATAAGTCATTAAAATATTAATAACATCAACTCCCCCACACTTATTTTTGTGCATGTTCTCATGTGCAACAAATATAAAAACATGACAAAATCATTTTTACTCACCAACAGATTTTAAAATTTTGTTTTCTCCAATCAGGGGAGGTTTAGAATATTTCACTCATCCATTTTGAATTCCACCACAAGTTGTTACAGAAACAATTTTCCAAAACTAATTCATTTTTTCATGCTCAAATTTAGAAATGGAAAATGTGGACACTCAAAACTCACACCTCTCAAGATGATAAAATCCATTTGTGGAGGTTCACTCTTTAACCAACCAAAAGTGAAAATCATAGAGTTTGTAAGAGATCTCAGTTTCCACTCCCTATCCAAAGTGCTCAAAAATAAAGAGGTCTTTTGAAGGGGTTTTCTGTGGCTATGGGACGGTAGTAATATAATGTCCAAGACAGAGAATAAGAGGGTTAAACTACCAACATAGAAAAACAATGCACATTTTCTTGAAATAAAACATGGAAGGAAATGAAAAAACATATTTACAAGGGAATGATTGTGTGAAGAAAGACACAATAGAGGAAGAAAATATGAAGTTAATGAGAAGATGGAATATTTACAAAACAAAAAACTTCTCCCAATAAGAATATAATGCAAGTGTTCTTTTTTTTCTTTTCCTTTTTTTTCTTTGTTTTTTCAAAAGTTGACCTTGAAACAGATCTCACACTAATATCCCAACCCATTTTGGATCTCCTAACAACACTAATTGTAATAGTTATAATAAGATCAAAGGTTGAGGAAGAGTGATTTTTGACCTACCCAAGACACAACCCATTTTTTTCATTTTTTTTTTGAATTTTTTTATTTTGATTTTTTTTGAATTTTTTTTTGAACACTTTTCAATATCATTTGTACAATACATTCCCAAATACCACTGAATGACAACCTCCCCCCATAGTAAAATGGATGATTTCCCTCAAGCATATGATAACACACCAGAAAGTAAGGAAATGATACCCAAAAATGAAATCCATTCCCCCCCACACTTAAATTTCAAAAAATTATGCAATGAAAATCCATGTTGATATTGGGTGGGAAAAAGGTATTGGTCTTATAATGTGGCTATCAAAGAAAAGGTTTTCATAGGTTTTAAGGGTCTTTCAAAAGGAATATTAATGTAAGGGAAATGGGAGGCTATTTGTCTATTGTGATTCTCATGTGGTTCAGAAAATGCCTCTATCATATTAATACACACTGAGGTAGGAAATTTAGCTCGAAGGTCCACAAACTCAAGACTCACAAATGGGGGTGAAAACACACATTTTGAAAAGATGGCCATAGGTGGCCTTGGCATGAAAGCAAATGTTTTTTCTCACGGTTGGGGAAAATCATTTTCCAAATCAAAAATTGAACATTCAAAATGTGTTGGTTTTGACACAAAATTCTTTATCCAAAGTCATAATGAAAATAAAAAAAATTTGAGATGAAAACATGTTTTTTAACTCCCCAAAATGGTTGTACAAAATTTCAAAACTCGATGGTGAGTAAGCATGACTTATAATTTTTTTGTATTTTTTTTAAGTGAATGTTTTTTTTTGTTTTTTTTTTGTTTTTTAGGTTTTTATTTTTGTAAAGATACACCCACACAAAAGAGAAAGTGAAAAATAAATGTTTTGATAAAGAAAATGGTAAAAAAATGAAAGAGAGAGGAAGAAGAAGAAAGAGGTAGAGAGAGGAATAGATAGAGAGAGTTAAAGGGAATGAGGTTCCCCCTGGTTTGGATTTGGTGGGTCGCCTTCTCCGTCTAGTAGTAGGTCGTCTAGATAAGTTGGGGATCCATTGGAAGTCGATGTTGATCCAGGATTGTGCGTCCTCTCATGGTGATGCTTTAACCGATGTCCATTAACCGTTAATTTCCTTTTGGAAGAGGGGTCTTGGACTTGCACTACACCAAATGGGTAAACGTTAGTAATAACAAAAGGACCTTCCCAATGAGAATTAAGCTTACCTGGGTGAAGCCGAAATCAAGAATTGAAGAGCATTACCTTTTCACCTTCATGAAATACCTTTCTCAGGATGTTTTTATCATGGAGTGCCTTGGATTTTTCTTTGTAGAGATTAGAATTCTCTTAAGAATCAAGTCGAAGCTCCTCCAGTTCAACCAATTGAAACAATCTTTCTTCACCAGATTTTTCACAATCAAAACTATAGGTTTTCACAGCCCAAAAAGACTTATGTTGTATTTCAACTGGTAAGTGACACGCTTTACCAAAAACTAGCCTAAAAGGAGACATCCCAATGGGTGTTTTATAGGCTGTTTGAAAAGCCCAAAGTGCTTCACCAAGTCTTTCAGGCCAGTCTTTTCTGGTGGGTTTTACAATTCTCTCAAGCACTCTTTTCACTTCTCTATTAGAAAGTTCAGCCATGACATTTTTTTGGGGTGATATGCATTTGAAGTTTTATGTATAACCCCATTCTTTTTCAAAATAGATTCTATGGTTCTATTACAGAAATGGGTTCTTAAGTCACTGATCAAGGCCCGTGGTGTGCCAAATCTTTGGAAGTTGTGGGTCTTTAGGAACTCAATAACAGTATGAGCATCATCCTTCCTAGTGGGTTTGTCCTCAACCCACCTTGAAACATAATCGACCGCAAGAATAATATATGAGAATCCATTGGAAGGGGGAAAAGGTCCCATGAAATCGATACCCCAAACATCGAAGATCTCGCAGAAAATTAAAGGCTTTTGGGGAATTTCATTTCCCTTGGAGATTGTGCCGAACTTTTGGTAAGTGGGACATGATTGATAGAAATCATGTGAGTCCTTGAAGAGTGAAGTCCAGAAGAATCCAGAGTCTAGGACCTTTCGGGAGGTCCTTTGTGGTCCAAAGTGGCCACCTCCGGGAAGTGAGTGACAGAATTATAATATGGAAGAATGTTCATTTTCATCGACACATCTCCTTATTACCATGTCAGCCCCAGTTTTCCAAAGTTTATTTTCTTCCCAAAAATAGTATTTTGAATCACTTTTCAACTTCATTTTTTGTTCTTTTGAAAAAATTTCAGGAAAAACACTAGAAACCAAGTAATTTACAATTGGGGCATACCATGGTATTTTTTGAGTGAGAGATGAAAGGTGCTCAGTGGGGAATTCAGGATCAATAATTTCTGAATGAGAAGAATTAGAAATTCTACTCAAGTGATCAGCCACAGGGTTTTCTTTTCTAGGTCTATCTTTTATTTCAAGGTCAAACTCTTGGAGCATTAGGATCCATCTTATTAGCCTTGGTTTGGAATCACTTTTCTTGAGTAAGAACTTTATAGCAGAATGATCTGTGAAGATTATGATTTTGGCACCTAAGAGATAGGGCCAGAATTTATCTAAGGCAAAAACAGCTGCTAAAAGTTCTTTTTCAGTGACAGTGTAGTGAGATTGATTTTCATCCAATGTTTTTGAGGCATAATAGATGACATGAGGAATTCTTTCTCTTCTTTGACCCAGAACAGCCCTAACAGATCTATCAGAAGCATCACACATTAACTCAAAGGGTAAGGACCAATCTGGGGGTTGGATTATCGGGGCAGATGTAAGAGCAGTGTCGAGTTCAATGAAGGCTCTCTTGCAAACCTCATCAAAATGGAAAGTGACATCATTTTGGAGCAACTGAGTGAGTGAGAGGGAAATCCTACTGAAGTTATGGATGAATCTCCAATAGAAACCAGCATGACCGAGGAATGAACGGATGTCTCGAACAGAAGTGGGTGGAGGAAGTGATTGGATCACTTCAATTTTGGCAGGATCGACTTCAATACCATATTTTGAAACTATGTGCCCTAGAACAATCCCATTTTCAACCATGAAGTGACGTTTTTCAAAATTTAACACAAGGTTACACTTGAAACACTTTTGAAGGACTAGAGAGAGTGAATGCAAACAAGATTCAAATGACTCACCATAAATGGTGAAGTCATCCATGAAGACTTCCATGCAGTGTTCAATGAATTCAGAAAAGATACTCATCATACATCTCTGGAATGTTGCAAGAGCATTGCAAAGTCCAAAAGTCATTCTTCTATATGCATATGTTCCAAAGGGGCTTGTGAAAGTAGTCTTTTCTTGGTCCTGAGGTGCGATTGGGATTTGAAAATAGCAGATGTATCCATCAAGAAAGCAATAGTGTGACTTTCCGACTCATATTTCTAGTATTTGATCAAGGAATGGAAGAGGGTAGTGATATTTTTGTGTTTCAGCATTCAATTTTCGATAATCGATGCATACACGCCATTTGTTCTTCACTCGAGTTGTGACTACCTCTCCATCTTCATTTGTGACAACAGTTATCCCACCCTTCTTAGGTACAACTTGAATTGGACTAACCCATTCACTATCAGAAATTGGGTAGATAATACCAGCTTGATGAAGCTTGGTGATCTATTCCCTAACTACCTCAAGGATGAGTGGATTGAGTCTTCTTTTTGGTTGTCTAATTGGTTTGGATGACTCCTCAAGATGGATGTGATGCATGCAAAGGGCAGGGTTGATTCCTGGTATGTCATCTAGGGTCTAACCTAAGGCCTTTTTGTCTTCCTCTAACACTTGAACAAGTTTGGACTCCTCGGTTTCAGTAAGTGTGGAAGATATAATGACATGATATGAGTGATCATGGAAGAGGAATGCATATTTCAAGTGTGCAAGAAGAGGTTTCAGATCAGTCTCATCTTTCACTTTTGGGCTCGACAACTCAGGAATGGAAGAAGGGACTTCAGTTGCTTCAGGTTCATTTTCCTTAATACAGTCCAAGGTGGAGCAGTAGAGATCGGAATTGATGTGGAATTCAAGAGAGTTTTCAAGTTCCTCTAGATTGATGGAGTCTATGAATGAGAGTTCCATATCAACATCACCATTTATGACTTGGCTAATCATAGTGCAGGTTTCACAAGATCCTTTGTCATTAGAACATGAAGAACACGGTATTTTGGGGTTCGATTGACTCCTAGAAGTGTCCTCAGAAGTATGAATTGAGAATGCAGAGTGGTCCTCAGATGGGTATCGCATGGCTTGGAAAATTTCAAACTTGACCAGTCGGTCACCGAATTCCATGGATAAGATGCCTGAATGGACATCAATCTTGGTTCTCACAGTCATGAGGAATGGTCTTCCTAGAATTAGGGGAGATCGAGAAGAGTTCGTCTCACCTTCCATGTCAAGGACATAGAAATCGGCAGGGAAGATAAGATCATTGAATCGGACAAGGACATCCTCAATTATTCCCTCAGGAATGGTTGTGCTTAGATTGGCTAACTGAATGACAACACTCGTTGGGTTCAAGGGACCTATACCAAGGTTGGAGAATATGGATTTGGGCATGACATTAATTGAGGCTCCTAGGTCTATGAGTGCATCATCAAATTTGGAACTTCCATTTTGGCATGGAACCGTAAAGGTACCTAGATCTTTGCACTTAATGGGTATGGAATGTTGGGTGGAAACATTTTCAAAGGTCCTAAGTTTCCTCTTGTGGGTACACAACTCCTTGAGAAACTTGGCATACTTAGGAATTTGTTTTATGGCATCTAAGAGGGGAATGTTGACTTCAACATGTCTAAACATGTCAAGCATTTCAGGATCAGGTTTAAAGGACTTCTATGTCTTAGAAATAGCTTGAGGAAAAGGAATTGGGTTCCTAAGTGGAATGGAAGATGGTGATGGAGTGGATTCAGGTTCCTTTTCAAGTTTCTTTTTCTTTTCATTTTCTAGGTCAACATTCAAAGGAGGGTTTGAGGATTTATCTTGAGGCATAGCAAGTTGCTTTCCTGATCTAAGTGAAATTGCACTTACATTACCCTTGGGGTTGGGTAATGGTTGATCTGGGAGTTGGGAAGAATTTGATTGTTGTTGCTGGCTCAGGTGGGATGCAAGTTGACCTATTTGAGTTTCAATGTTTTTAAGGCTAGAACGGGTGAAGGAGGAAATATCTTCCACTGAACTTTCCCATGGTTGCTTGGAAGAAGAGGCTTGTCCCTGGTTGGGATTTCCTTGATTTTGGTTCTTGGGAAATCGATTGTATTGGTTTTGGAATTGGGAAGGCTCTCTAGGATAATGGAATCCAGGAGGAGGATTGTTCCTTTGAGGTTGAGGAACAAAAGGATAAGGTTGATGGAAGTTACCACCACCTTGACTATATTGTAATTGGTTTGGGTTTTGAGGAGGGAATTGAGGGGGGTGAGATATGGGATTACCATACCTAAGGCCTTGGTTATAGGAAGAAGAGAAGGGCTCGGAGTGAGGTTGGTTAAAGTTTCTAACAAACTGACCTGATAGTTGAGGATTGGTGTTCCGCTGAGCATATGCTGCATTGAGCTCCATTGGTCCAGATGAATGGGGTTGTTCCTCTTGAAGTTGTGGACATGTGTCTGTTGGATGATATGGAGAGTTGCAGATTCCACAGTTTTTGATAGATCCAGGAAACATTGATTGCGGAGAAGATGAGGTTGAGGATTTGGTAGCCACAACTAGTTGTCGCACAAGACCTGTAAGTTCACTCATCCACTCGGTCATTTTGTTCAACTTAATTGATTGATTATCTTGGGCTTGTTTGACTTGAGCATGTGCTCGAGTATGGAATTGTTGTGTGTTTGCATTCATGCTACTTATAAGATCTCTTGCTACTGCAGGAGTTTTATCAACAAGAGCACCGCCACTTGCGGCATCTATGAGAGTTCTCTCCATAGCCAATAACCCCTCATAGAAGTATTAGATCAAGAGTTGGTCAGGGATTTGGTGATGTGGGCAGGTTGCAACAAGCTTTTTGAACCTCTCCCAGTACTCATGGAGTGATTCACTTGGGAACTAACAGATACCACTTATTTCCTTTCGAATAGAAGTAGTACGAGAAGCAGGAAAGAATTTCTCTAAGAAGAGTCGCTTCATGTCATTCCATGTAGTTATAGAACCAGGAGAAAGGTAGTAGAGCCATGACTTAGTAGTGTCAACTAGGGAGAAAGGGAAGGCTCGGAGTTTGATTTGTTCTTCAGAAAACCCTTGAGGATTCATGGTAGAGCACACTACTTGGAACTCTTTAAGGTGAACATGTGGATCCTCACCGGCTAACCCATGAAAATGAGGGAGAAGATGAATCAAACCAGATTTGAGTTCGAAGTCAGCTTCTATGTTTGGATATTGAATACCAAGAGGTTGGTAATTCATATCAGGGGCAGTGAGTTCTTTTAGGGTTTATTCCCTAGGATTGGCCATTTCAATTTCAACTGGTTGGATGAGGACTGGTTCTTGAATTATTTGAGTATCTCTTATGTTCCTACTAATTTGGCGAAGTGTTCGCTCAATTTCAGGGTAAAACAAATTCGAGGGATTGTTTGGGAGGCTACGGGGCATTTAGAGAGATTTTGGAAGAAAGAGGAAGACGGGTTTTTCATTGTATTTTTTTCAGTTTATTATTTTTAAGAGTAAGACGGGTTTTTCTTTGTGTTTTTTTTCAATTTGTTTTAAAATTTTGTTTTTTTTTTGTTTTTTTTACAATAACCAGAAACTAATGACTACATAAAGCACCATCCCCAGCAACGGCGCCATTTGAAACGCACGACCGATTGTCGCCTATCAACCGGCCAAGGTTTCGGTGCTCTGCTAATGTGTATAGTAGCACTCGGGTCGAATCCTCGGCGATGGTACTTCGTAATAGTCGATTGTTTTTAGTTGATTTTATTTTGATTAGGGGGGTTTATTGCAGAGCATAATTGAAATGATTGACTGAATATAATTGATTTAAAAAATTGATAAATATTGGGGTGAGTTCATTATTAGGGAGTTAAGCTTGTGATATCCTTGAGCTTTGCTTTATATTGCATTTAAATTAACACCCACTTCACAAGTTGACGTCGATTAGAATTACTTAGTATTAAAGCTTTAATCCAAGCCTTAACTTAACTAGGATTCGAAAATCAATCAGTACTTGTTTATGGCAGTGTATTTATGGTTACAATAATCCATGGAAACCACATGCTAAACAAAAGATGTCATTAATCCATGACATATTAAGTCCATCATACACAATGTTAAATTAACGAATACTCATCGAGCAAATACTCTCAATCACTTAACATCCCTAAATTTTGACTCACACCAATGAGATATTTACTCATCCATTTGGGTGTTTAATATTCTGGTTATAATAATTATGATGATAAATTAAGAATAGAATAAAAATAAAGGGATTAGAAAAGAGTGGTACGTCGAACACACACACACGAACAATGATGATAATTAAAAAAAGATTTTTGATTGAATGAGGAAGAAAAATAAGGGAAGGTGATTTAACTGAATTTAAACTATTTTAAGAACATTAATATTAAAATACATAATTTTGAGTAGAATAAGAGATATTGAAAAAGAAACTTGCATTAAAACAGAATTACAAAAGAAAGGACTTACAAAATTACAAAAACGAAGAACACAAAAGTAAGTGAAAAGAAATAGAGGAGGAAAGGTCTCTAAAGTGAAAACTTGAGTATGGCAGGTCCTCCCAAGCCTTTGGCAAGGCTTTGGTCGTGCCAATATGTTCTCTTATCTTCTTAAATTCCAACCCCTCTCAAGGAGAGAAGGGGAGAGTATTTATAGCCCAAGGAGTGGACTGTTTGCATTCCCAATCTGTCCCTCCAATTGAATCACCAATTTGGATATTCAGACAACCGAATATCCAAATATCTCCTTCTTCAAATTTGTAGATAATAAAGTTGTCTGAAGACTCTCAAAATTTGGAGACATTTGGACTTAATGATCAAATGTTATGTCCGGTTGATTAAACAAAGTAAAACTGTCCATTTCAATCCAGTCTTTTTGAAGTCCAGAATGTGAAAGTGTTTTTGAATATGAATATGCCTTCAAATCAGAATGGGTTCTTCAACAAAGTCGGCCGCCTATATCTCTTCTTTGACACTGCAAAATCTCAGCTCGATTTGATGCTTATATCATGAGATATGTCATGCATACTATACTGATTTTAATTCTCATCCAGAATGGTGGGTTGGACTTCAAAGCTTCATTTGGGCCCCTTGTACTAAGATTGGGCCTTGAAATTTTTATCCAAGATGACATGTAGTTTCCCCCGAATTATTGTGTAGAGTTAATGTTTTGGGACTTCTGGATTGAGCCCAGTAAATCAATCTTCAAGGCTGGTCCAGTTTGTTCACAGATTCTTTGGTCTTGTTTGTGAGGACCATATGACCCTTCAAATGACAGAATTGGATCATGGAATGAAATGTTGTATATTGAAAGGTGTATCCTAAAAAACAAGAACCACAAAATTTAGATCAGTATAGTGATAGTTAATATTAAAACATTAAACTGACTCAATTGGACTACTTCTAAAAATGCTCAAAAATTATACTTAATATTAAAACATTGATATTTCACACAAATTATGCACATTTCATATAAAATCAGTGAAGAGGGAATATAATAAGTCATGAAAATATTAATAACATCAGTGGGCAACCCCCCCCCCCCCCTCTTTTTTCAGAGTTGTCCGCAATAGTGTTAAAGTCCCCTCCAACATACCACACATGATCCCCAGGTTGGAAACTAGAAAAGTGTTTACACAACTCTGTTCTATCTATAGCATTGCATTTTCCATAAACAAAGGTAAAGAAAACCTCCTTGACCATTATATTTACCTTTACTGTAATGTTTTGTGACCATGCATCAACATAAGCCACTGAGACTTTTTTTCCATAAAATTCAGATAGTAGAGTTGTATGTGTTGGAAGACGCTGGGAGAGATTAATGATGGTCACCGCATTCATTACATTAAATGAATTTGACACCCTACAATTATTTCCCCAATTAATTTGGTAAAAGTCATTTAATTTAGGGAAGACCAAAGGGTGTGAAGGAAGGCTATAAAAAGGGATCTCCTCCTGGACTTTTTCATCATCGGATTCAGAAGCAACACATCATCAACCCGAAGTGCAGTATTTTGTGAGGCGTTTTTCATATTTTACAAGAGAGAATTTCTTGAGTGTTTTCTCCTTGTAATTGAGAGAGAATTTGTACCCACATTTTACCATAGTGAAATCCTTCTATTTGCCCGTGGTTTTTTACCCCTTTCATTTGGGAGTTTTTTTACGTTACATCTGGTGTTCACTTTAATTCCGCACTTTTGCACTTTATTTTTAATCTCGCAATTATCGTTGTATAAAAGGACCCTTCATTTATGATCCTAACAAGTGGTATCAAATGGAGGTTTGTGGCCCAAGAAAATTATGGACCATCGATGTGTCCAAATGGCGGAGAAATACAAGATTGAAAAATTCAATGGAAATAATTTTTCATTGTGGAAAATGAAGATGCAAGTAGTGTTGTAGAAGGATAATTTCCTACAGGCGATTAGAGAGAAACCGACAGGTGTGACGGAAGAAAAATGGAGCGACATGGACGGGAATGCTATTGCCAACCTTCATTTGGCTTTAGCAGATGAGGTCCTGTCAAGAATTGCAGAGAAAAAGACGGTGAAAGAAATTTGGGATACTCTAACAAAACTGTACGAGGAAAAATCACTCCACAACAAAATTTTCTTGAATAGAAGATTATACACTCTTCGAATGGCGGAGTCATCATCGGTGACTGACCCCATCAACACCCTCAATACCCTTTTTTCCCAACTTACGACTTTGGGATATAAAATTGTAGATACTGAACGTGCGGAGATCCTGCTCCAGAGTTTGCTAGATTCATATAAACAACTCATCATCAACCTCACCAATAATATCCTGACAGATATGTTGTCCTTTAATGATGTTTCAGCTACCATTCTCGAAGAAGAAAGTCGGCGCAAGAACAAGGAAGACAGACAAAAAACTTCACACCAAGTGGAAGCTCTATCGATAGAAAGAGGAAGAATGATGGAGCGTGGTTCCGGTGGGAGCCAGAATCATGGCAGGTCTAAATCAAGGAGCAAGAAGAAAAACGTCAAATGCTACAATTGCGGTAAGGGGGGCATGTGAGAAAAGACTACTGGAATAAGAAGAGTGGTGAGAAGAACCACTACTGGAAATTGGGCCTATACCCACGGTTTTCCACAAAACCGTGGGTATAGATCCCCCCTATACCCACGGTTTTCTAGAACCGTGGGTATAAGATAGTATGGGAACCTATACCCATGGTTTTCGACAAAACCGTGGGCATAGGTGTTTTTTGAAGACCTATACCCACAGGTTTTCCAAAACCGTGGGCATCGTTTTTTTGTGAAGACCTATTCCCACGGTTTTTAAAAACCGTGGGTATAGGGGGGTATTTTTTCAAAGACCTATACCCACGGTTTTTCAAAACCATGGGTATAGGTTTCCCGTGTTATGGCGGGGGAAAATGGGAAAAAAAATTCGGGACAAAATAAATTTTACCCGGGAACAATGCCTTAAATAATATAAATATACGGATGCCAATTTTTATAAATATAAATTCGGTAGCTTCATTGGTTTAGATCACCATTCACTGCTGTGAAGTGTGGTGTTCGAATCTCGGTCATTGCAATTTTCAAATATACCGACAGTATTAATATAAGTATAAAATCGTATAATCATATGAACATAATCCTCGTAGCTTAGTTGGTTCGTCGTTCTACTCATTCCCTCCAGGTCGCGTGTTCGAAACCCGCTGGTCCCAGTTTTTTTAGATAACAACATTAGTATTAATATATTATAATAAAATTATCTTTATATACATATAAATTCGTCAGGTCGGTTGGTGCGCTGTTGGGTTGCAGCGTTGAGTCGTTGCTTGTGGCGCGGGTTCGAAACCTGCTGCCCTCAATTTTTGAAAAATGTAAATCTCCCACGGTTTGAAAACCGTGGGTTAAATGCCTTGCCACGCTGTACAACAGGATATTGGTGTGTGACACACCTATACCCACGGTTCTACCAAACCATGGGTATAGGTCAAGACCCCTATCCCGACGTTGTTCCAGCCCACGGTTCCCAAAACCGTGGGTATAGCCTATACCCACGGTTTTGAACCGTGGGTATAGGTCGTTTTTTCAGTAGTGAACTCTTAAGGAAATGTGGCGAGTACATCGGGAAATGGCGACGTACTAGTCAGCGATGTGGCGATGACTATTGAAGGAAGACATCACCTCGATGATGCATGGATTATCGACTCAGGAGCAATATGGCACATGACATCACGACGGGAATGGTTTGACCAATATGAAACCATCCCGGAAGGACTTGTGTACATGGGAAATGATCATACATTGAAGATCGTTGGAGTCGGAACCATCAAATTGAAGATACATGATAACATAGTTCGAACCGTCCAAGGAGTACGCCATGTGGAGGGCCTCAAGAAGAACATCTTGTCCTTGGGACAATTTGATGACATCAGATGCAAGACTCGCACCGAGAATGGAGTGATGAGAATTGTGAAGGGCGCGCTTGTGGTAATGAAGGCGGAGAAGATCTCAAAGAACATGTACGTGCTTATGGGTAAAACGTACAAAGAGGCGGAGATAGTTGTTGCATCAACTACCTTGACGGAAGCGTTGACGACGTTATGGCATCGGAAGCTTGGCCATATGTCAGAACGAGGCCTGAAGATTCTTGCGGATCAGAAGTTACTGCCTGGGCTGACAATGTTATCCTTACCATTTTGTGAGCATTGTGTTTTGAGCAAGCAACACAAGTTAATGTTCGGGACGTCAACAGCAAGAAGTCAGGAGATCTTGGAGTTGATCCATTCTGATGTTTGGCAAGCACCAGTTATATCCCTAGGAGGAGAAAGGTACTTTGTATCTTTCGTTGATGATTATTCCAGGAGATGTTGGGTGTTTCCAATAAAAAGGAAATCAGATGTTTTTGAAGTCTTCAAAACATTCAAAGCTCGAAAAGAGCTTGGATCGGAAAAGAAGATCAAGTATCTGAGGACTTACAATGGTGGAGAATATACAAGTGAGGAGTATGATTCTTTTTTTCAGCAGGAAGGCATCAAGAGACAGTTCGCGGTGGCGTACACTCCTCAGCAGAATGGAGTGGCAGAGCGGATGAATAGAACCCTGTTGGATAGAACAAGGGCGATGCTGAAGACTGCAGGAGTCAGCAAGACATTCTGGGCAGAAGCAGTAAATACCGCCTGCTTTGTGATCAATCGACCCCCTTCGGTGGCAATTGATCTCAAGACACCGATGGAAATGTGGACTGGTAAACCCGCTGATTATTCTAATTTGCATACTTTTGGAAGTCATGTATATGCACTACTTCATGACCAGGAAAGATCGAACCTGGACTCGAAATCCAGAGAATGTATCTTCTTGGGATACGCTGATGGTGTGAAGGGGTATCGTTTGTGGGATCCCACTGCCCACAAATTTATCATCAGCAGTGATGTCATTTTTGTTGAAGACAAGGTGCAAATGACAACTGATCAAGACATGGAGAAGAAGAATACAGAAACTACAACAGTCGAAGTAGAGGACAAGTCCAAGGAATAACCAGTTTCCTCTGAGGCATTACCAGAGCATGATGATCAAGTACCGGTTGAGTCTGGACCACGACAGTCAACTCGGGAGAAAAGACCACCAGTATGGCACTCAGATTATGTCACTGAGAGCAATATTGCGTATTGATTACTGACAGAGGATGGAGAGTCATCATCTCTTTTGGAAGAGACCCAGAGTCCGAATATATCTTCATGGATGGCGGCGATGCAAGAGGAACTCGAAGCCCTGCACAAGAACAAGACTTGGGATCTTGTTCCATTACCTCACGGAAGGAAGGCCATTGGGAATAAATGGATCTACAAGATCAAGAGGGATGAAACAGACCAGGTGGAAAGATATCGTGCAAGACTGGTGGTCAAAGGATATGCTCAGAAGGAAGGTATTGATTTCAATGAAATATTTTCTCCTGTTGTTAGACTAACGACTATTCGGGTAGTTCTGGCTATGTGCGCTGCATACACTCTACATCTAGAGCAGCTAGATGTGAAAACAACTTTTCTCCATGGTGATCTTGATGAAGAAATATATATGCTCCAACCAGAAGGTTTTACCGAAAAAGGTAAAGAGAACTTGGTTTGTAGGTTGAACAAACCTCTGTACGGTCTCAAACAGGCGCTGAGGTGTTGGTACAAGAAATTTGATTCCTATATCATGAGCCTTGGATACAAGAGACTTAATTCAGATCCTTGTGCATATTTCAAGGGTTTAAATGGTAATGATTTTATCATTTTGCTGTTGTATGTGGATGAAATGTTGGTTGCAGGCCCCAACAATGATCAAATCTAGGAGACAGAGGCATCGTTGTCTATGGAGTTTGATATGAAGGACTTGGGACCCGCAAACAAGATTCTTGGGATGCAGATTTACCAAGACAGGAATAATGGAAAGATTTGGCTATCACAGAAGAATTATTTGAGGAAAGTCTGGAAACGCTTCAATATGCAAGACTGTAAGCCAATTTCTACCCCTCTTCCCATTAATTCCAAGTTATCCTCTACAATGAGTCCTAGCAGTGAAGCAAAGAGGATGGAAATGTCTAGAGTGTCGTATGCATCGGCAGTGGGGAGTTTAATGTTCGCTATGATTTGTACTAGACCAGACATTGCACATGCAGTGGGAGTAGTTAGTCGGTACATGGCGAATCCAGGAAGAGAGCATTGGAGCATGGTGAAGAGGATCCTGAGATACATCAAGGAAACCTCAGATGTTGCATTATGTTTTGGAAGATCAAATTTTACTATCACTGGATATGTTGACTCAGATTTTGCAGGTGATTCTGACCGGAAGAAATCCACTACGGGTTATGTGTTTACTCTTGCAGGAGGAGTTGTGAGCTGGATCTCAAAGCTACAGTCAGTTGTGGCTCTATCCATGACAGAAACGGAGTACATGGCAGCTACACAAGCTTGCAAAGAGGCGATTCGGATGAGAAGGTTTTTGGAGGAGCTCGGGCACAAACATGATCATATTCCATTATTTTGTGACAGTCAGAGTGCATTGCACATTGCAAGGAATCCATCTTTTCATTCCAGGACAAAGCACATTGGCGTACAATACCATTTTGTTCGAGATGTGGTGGAGGAAGGAAGTGTGGACATGAAGAAAATTCACACTAAAGAAAATCTGGCAGATTTCTCTGACAAAGGCGATTAATTCTAAAAAGTTCAGATGGTGCAGATCTTCAAGTGGCATTGTAGATACATGAGCAGCAGTTTGGGCAGATAGAAAGGATGTGTGGAGATGTGATTGACACTTAATCAAATCTCCAAGTGGGAGATATGTTGGAAGACGCGGAGAGGGATTAATGATGGTCACCGCATTCATTACATTTAATGAATTTGACACCCTACAATTACTTCCCCAATTAATTTGGTAAAAGTCATTTAATTGAGGGAAGACCAAAGGGTGTGAAGGAATGCTATAAAAAGGGATCTCCTCCTGAACTTTTTCATCATCGGATTCAGAAGAAACACATCTTCATCCCGGAGTGCAGTATTTTGTGAGGCGTTTTTCATATTTTACAAGAGAGAATTTCTTGAGTGTTTTCTCCTTGTAATTGAGAGAGAATTTGTACCCACCTTTTACCATAGTGGAATCCTTCTATTTGCCCGTGGGTTTTTACCTCTTTCATTTGGGGGTTTTTCCACGTTACATCTGGTGTTCACTTTAATTCCGCACTTTTGCGCTTTATTTTTAATCTCGCAATTATCGTTGTATCAAAGGACCTGTCATTTACAATCCTAACAGTATGTGCTTGCATGCATATACTCTGAGAATCTCATACGTCTCACAAAAATAGATAAACGATCTGAGTTTTTCTTAGGTTTCATAATAGCCAACAGAGAAATTTGAAGCCACCGGACTTTAGAAGAAATATATGTTGTTTTAGCCCTCACCCCAATGTCTCCTGCCTTCCATATCGTTACAGAAGTCATTGAAGCTAGGATAGATTAGCCTTGAAACCTGAAACTAAACCAAGTTTGGTACCTAGAAGTAAGGATGTATTTGTACCTCGCACGAGTCAGTGGTCTGTTGCTCACAGGGGACTTTCCTAATTTCTCCATACCTGCCTCTTTGTACTACAACAGGTCGGAGGAGGGGGAGAAATACAACGAAAATTCTGCACTAATTCAACAAGGAAATACTCTGTGAGACTCGAACCTGAGACCTTGCCGAGACCCCACAGGGCCGCTACCAACTGAGCTGAACCCTGGGGGCCATACCTGCCTCTTTGTACTCCAGAGAAACTGGGATATAATATTTGGAGGATAATCCTTCCGTCCTAAACATCTGGTTGGGGATCACCTCTGAAGGCACCACTGTCATGGAATCTCTCTTTAACAGCTTGAGAGGACTAGAGGACTTGGGATACCCGAGATTTGGGACAGAGACACTCTTCTCCTTATCACTGATGACTGAACCACATCTCACTGGCAAGACTGAAGAATCTGAAGGCACGACTCCCTCCAAATAGAAAGCATTATCCTTGGAAGGAACTGGAAAAACACAACCCAACTCCAAAGGTCCTGACAACCCATCTGAAATCATTTGGGAATCTGGCACTTCCAACGCTCGATCCAGGGCCTGATTAGAATCATTGACGGTCGACTCCTCTTGAATATTGGTGTCCGAAGGAGGATTAGAGAAGACATGAATATCTGACGAACCAGGGATATCTTCTTTATCCGCACCAAAGGTGACCCCATTGCCCGAGACCAGAAAATATTTCTCCACAGCTGAGAAATCCTGCAAGAGGGTTGGCTCCAAGGAACCTAATCCCGTGCGCTGCACACCCAACGAATCAGACACCACAGAGTCAGCAAGGGGGTGAGCAGCTGGCGTAGGAGGCGCATCACGAAAATTTGAGAGATCTTTCTCCGAGGGTATCTCGTCTCCTAAAACGGAGGTCGCCACCGTCGACATATCCGGTGCTACAACCGAGATGTCCGAAAAGCTGCTGGCAGATCTAAAGGAGGTGGAAAAGAAGGCTCCGAACAATTAGACAGAGGCCCTAGGCGATCATGACCTTTGCGCCGATAGAAATCAACTGAGTTACCTTGTCTGTAGCACCGCTTGCAGAAGTACAGGATATTCTGAAAAAATAATCGTTGCCACCAAGAAATATCTGAGCCCGCTCTCACAAGCAGACGAGACGGTAACGGGACAGCCAAATCAATCTCCACGCAGATCCAAGGAGTCAACACAGATTGAAGACATTATGTAGCCACATCTAAACACAAAAACCTACTCAAGGTGTTACCCAAGGCTTGCAGCATCGAGGGGTTATGAAAGGGAAATGGCAGTCTAGGGAGCCTAATCCACAGCGTAGCCAAGCTCGATTCTCTTCCAAAGTGACCATATTGATAAGGTAAATCTCCAAGAACCAAACCTGTGATTTTCCCCGGACCAAGCCGCAACAAAATCATCATGTGTCCCCATATGGATGCAAAACGCAGATCTAGAAAGCACTGAGAAAGCCACTTGATGATGTAAACCCCACGAACTAACGAAAGCCGCGTTTTTTTTTTTTTTTTTTTTTTCTTTTAAAAAAAATCTGAAAAATCAGATTAGATTAATTTTTTTTTAAAAAAATACGCTACAAATGCAATCACTCTCCCAAAAACATTATTTGTTTTATTTATATTTTTTATATATTTAAAATTTTAATGTTTTATTATTATGTTCATATGGTTATATATATATATATAAAAATAAAACTTAATGTTTCCACATAATTTATCTTTTATTCAAGTACGTAACTTTGCTAGCCTATATAATATAAATTATAAGACAAATATAAATGAAATTTTAAACATTGTTTAAACATATAACAAGTAGTTCAAAATAAAAATATTTTTTGAAAAAATCTTGGTGAAAATTTATTTATAACCTATCAATTTCACCTACTTGAAACTTAAAAATGTTTCAAAGACGTGACTTTGCTGGTCTGTATAATATAAATTATAAGACAAATATGAATGAAATTTTAAACATTGCTTAAACATATAACAAGTAGTGCAAAATAAAAATAATTTCTTAAAAAATCTTGGTGAAAAAATATTTATAACCTATCAAATTCACCTACTTGAAACTTAAAAATGTTTCAAGTACATGACTTTGCTGACCTATATAATATAAACTATAAGACCGATATGAAGGAAATTTTAAACATTTCTTAAACATATAACAAGTAGTCCAAAATAAAAATAATTTCTTAAAAAATATTGGTGAAAAATTATTTATAACCTATCAAATCAACATACTTGAAACTTAAAAATATTTTAAGTACGTGACTTTGCTAGCCTATATAATATAAACTATAAGATCAATATGAATTACATTTTAAACATTTCTTAAACATATAACTAGTAGTCCAAAATGAAAATACCTTCTTAAAAAATCTTGGTGAAAATTTATTTATAACCTTTCGAATCCACCTACTTGAAACTTAAAAATGTTTCAAGTACGTGACTTTGTTGACCTATATAATATAAACTATAAGACCGATATGAATGACATTTTAAACATTTCTTAAACATATAACTAGTAGTCCAAAATAAAAATAACTTCTTAAAAAATATTGGTGAAAATTTATTTATAACCTTTCAAATCCACCTACTTGAAACTTAAAAATGTTTCAAGTACGTTACTTTGTTGGCCAATATAATATAAACTATACGACCAATATGAATGACATTTTAAACATTTCTTAAATTAGAACTCAATTCACCCCCCTCTTGAGATTCCACTCCGACCAACAAGTAATAATAGTATTTTGATTTCAGTAGACATAAAACATGTAAACAATAATGTACAATCAATGTCTATGTCTGTGGCGAGGAGATTTTGTCCCACATGGTGGTCTGTGAATAGGACGTCCGCGTCGAGTGCACAGTGGGGTCTGATAATCTGGAGAAGGCTGATCCTCGGGCACTAGAACGTCGACTGGCGCATCCTCCATCTGTGTGTCGGTGGGAGGAGTTGTCAACTGCATCTCGTACTGCCATCCAGATCCTTCTCCCACTAGGGTGGTAGAAGGACCTGCCTCCATCGCAGTAGGGAACCAAGCCTGCGATGGAGCCATACCCCAAGACGGTGATGGATCTGGAATCAAAGGTTGTGAAGGATCTAGAACCCAAGATGGAGAGAATTGCGGATATCCTATCAGGAAAGACGAATCTCATGCAACCTGAGGCACATCTTGAATCGGCTGACCCTGGACTACTAGAGTGTCGACCTCTGCCAGTGGAACAGGTGAGACCTCACGTGCAGCACGACGATGTCTACGTCGCTGTGGTCGTGGCTCCTCAGCACCAGCAACAACTGCAGGATGTTCCTCTGGGGCAGGAACCTCCTCTCTTCGAGCCGGACGCGCGAAGATGCTCCCAGAAAGCGCACGAAAAGATGCCACTAGTGCAGAAATCGTTTTTTACGTCACCATTTTTTACGTCGGTTATATATAACCGACGTCACAATGCGGCGAGTAGATTTTTCACGTCGGTTATTTTAATAACCGACGTTACAAATCGCGCCTGTTGGGTTTTTACGTCGGTTATCAAATAACCGACGTAAAAAACCAATGCACGGGGGTTTTTTACGTCGGTTATTTTGTAACCGACGTAAAAAACCCGATATCGACGCGTTTTTGATAACCGACGTAAAAAACCAATGCGCGGGGGGTTTTTTACGTCGGTTATTACGTCGGTTATTTGGAAACCGACGTAAAAAAACCCGATATCTACGCGTTTTTTACGTCGGTTATAAAATAACCGACGTAAAAAACCAAAGCACGGGAGCCTTTTTACGTCGGTTTTAAGATAACCGACGTAAAAAAGCTAAAAAATAGTTTATAACGTCGGTTATATAATAACCGATGTTATAAAGCATTTAAAAAAATTAAAGCCCGTTTTCTGTCATTTACGATTTTTTCGATTGACAATCGCCGGCTCGTCTCTCTCTCACGCGGTAAACCCTAATCGGCTCGTCGATCGCCTGCATTACACTCATTTTGGCTTCATTGTTTATTTTCTTCACTGCTCTCGGATCTATCATCTCAACTCGCGACATTCAAGTAAGCCTTCCACGAATTTATTTCGTTCGTTTTTGTTTCGATTCTTGATGTGCTTTTCGTTCGTTTTTGAATCTCGTGGAATTTTTTTTATTGCAAATGGTTATTATGTTCATTCAACTCGCAACATTCAACTCGCAAATGATTATTAAAACATTGTGGATTAGCTTCAGCAAAATCTGAAAAATAATGGGTGGTACTGTAACGTTCCATTCTTCCAGCAACATTATTATTTCCTACTTAGCTGGAATGTGTCTTTCTGGATGAAGATTGGTAGTACTTATTTTCTTAAAATCATATTTTCAATATGATTGTCCAGAAAATTATTTTCATGAATGAAATTGGACCAGGTACAATCGGTAATACCTATCCTTAAAATTTCATTCAACATTCTTACATCATAATATTTTTTTCAAAAAATTATGATTTTTAGAACTCCTAGATCAGAAAACCATCATCTGTTTTCATCTGCATTCATAAAAATATCAATTCATACCTATTACAATCAAATATTTCATTCTGGACTCATGGTGAGTCTGATAATACATTTCTTCTTTCAGTCATCTCCTAAAAATGATGGACCTTTTCATGCAAAGTGTATCTGATTTCTTGAATACGATGGTATGTCCGATTTTCAACAAAACCAAGTGAGGTGATTTCTTTTATTATTAATAATTCATAAAAAAATTATAATACCTAAATATTATTATCATCCTTTTCAGATTTTTCATTATAAAAAAGGTAAAGGGTACTTTCTTTTCATTCTCAAGTTAAATTATATTTTTTATAAAGGTCTTTTCTATCTAGGTAGAAATAATTTAATGATAATTAGATTGAATTAGGTATATTATCTTATCTTACCATCCAAACACATTTTTATGTATTAATAATTATTAGGTTTTGTAAAAACAATTATGACCCCCATTTCATTTTTGTTAGTTAATTGATCTACGAAAGTGTTATAAATGATTTGATGATCACGATTCACCCATATATATGGTTAGTCATTATGTGACATTTGGGTCCATAATATCCTTCTAATGCATTCGATAATGCATTATATATCATAGATCAATATGGGATACAGATGGTTATACCATGTCCAATGTGTTATGTGATGTGCCTGGTAAGAAATATTATAGTAAATTATAGGAAAGCTGATTAACATATCTCAATATGAGGTGAATGAAACTATGTTTTCCCTTGACATATGTTATGACTTATATGATTATGTTTGTGCCACACTCTTATGTTATTCCACATACCAATGTTGTGATCTTGTGAATAAGGTTTTTTAAATCATGTTCCCACTATCATATAAATCATGTCTTATGTTATGCTAAAATTGTTATACTTGGACTCAGGTTTTATGATCTATGATTATATAGAACTGTTTCACTTATCTTTTTGATCATGTGCTTTGTGTATGCTCTTATACCCCCATGGATATCTTTTTATGAGATTAGATATTATATTTATATATATCATGTTTACCCATAATGAGTATCATAAATCAAAACTTTTATTATTTTCATTCCCTAAGTTATAAAAATAAGTATTATGTAGGATGATTCAAAAATTTAATCTGTGAGATGAGTTGATTTATGTGTGAAACCCAGGCCAAACACATATGTATTTTTTATTGGTATTACATATATATAGTTCGACATATACTTTTATTACATTACCATGATATTAACATTACTTTTTCTAAAGAAATATTAATGTCCTTAGATTATATATTGGATCAAAAGGATATAGTAATTCTAATATATAATCAGAATGATCAGATAATATGACAATATTATTAAACATAAAACAAATGGTCTATATTCATATTTTTAACATGACACTTACGATGTATAGCTATTTGGTGTTGGTTACTTATGAAAACTACTACTACTTTCAAGATTTGTTTTATATTTTAAATTGTTTTACATTCAAATTATGATTTTTTTCATATAAACATGTTTTGTCTTATCTTAAAAATATATATTTTTTGTTGATATTTGTTTTAGGTAATAATGAGTCGAAGTTGGATTACGGCACATCGAATGAGCAATGAATTTGAAAAAGGTGTTGATGCCTTTTTGGAATTTGCAAAACGAAATGTTCCAAGTAGTGACATTTTTTTCTGTCCATGCCTGAAATGTTTGAATATGAAGAAGTTGAAAAGTAGAGAGATAAAAGATCATCTGATATGTCATGGTTTTAATCTGAGTTACAGCCCTTGGATTTGGCATGGTGAAACTGGACGGAATGTCACTGATGATGATGATTCGCAAGATGGTAACTCCGAGGGAATTGAAGAAATGATTCGCGATATTGTAGCAGAAAAAATTGAGATAGAACCGACAGTTGCACGTCTATAAGGTGATGCTGAAAAACCATTATATCCCAGTTGTACAGATTTTACGGTTCTGTCGGCGGTGTTAAGATTGATTAACCTAAAGGAGAAGCATGGATGGAGTGACAGAAGTTTTACAGAGCTGCTACAATTGATGAAAGACATTTTTCCAAAAGATAACGATCTTCCAGATTCACATTACAAAGCCAAGAAAATATTATGCCCGATGGGATTGGGATACAAGAAAATACATGCCTGTCCGAATGACTGCATTATATATAGGAAGGAATATGAATTTCTGTCAGAGTGTCCAAAATGTGGGACATCACGGTATAAGGTGAAAGAAAAATCACAGGGTGATGTAGAGATTACAAAGCTCCCTTCAAAGGTATTTTGGTATCTTCCTATAATTAATCGTTTCAAACGTTTATTTGCTAATTCACATGATGCAAAAAGGTTAAGATGGCATGCTGAAGAGCGGGTATGTGATGGAAAAATACGTCATCCAGCTGATTGTCCACAATGGAAGAAAATTGATGCGCAATATTCTACATTTGGAAATGAAATAAGAAATCTCAGACTAGGGTTGTGCACAGATGGAATGAATCCATACCGAACACTCAGTAGCACACATAGTTCATGGCCTATTTTATTGGTAATTTACAACCTCTCTCCTGAAGTTTGTATGAAGCGCAAATATGTCATGTTGAGTACAATGATCTCTGGTACAAAGCAACCCGGTAATGATATTGATGTTTACTTGTCACCGTTGATTGATGATTTGAAACTGTTATGGGCTGATGGTATTAGGGTGTATGATTCTTATAAAATGGAATATTTTCAACTGAATGCAGTGCTTCTATTCACTATAAATGACTTCCCAGCATATGGAAATTTGTCTGGATACAGTGTTAAAGGGCATAAAGCATGTCCAATTTGCGAACAATAGACGTCCTATTGTCAATTGCATCATGGGAGGAAAACAGTGTACATGGGTCATCGAAAGTTTTTGCCTATGGAACACCCTTATAGAAGACTAAAAAAGGCATTTAATGGCTCACAAGAATTTGATACTGCTCCAAAACCTTTATCCCATGATCTGTATTTTGAGAGGGTGAAAAACCTTGACGTGACATTGGGAAAGACATAGAAATCTGGTAATGATAGACATATTTGGAAGAAAAGGTCAATATTTTTTGAGCTACCATATTGGAGGTATCATGAAGTTAAACATAATATTGATGTCATGCACGTGGAGAAGAATATCTGTGATTCTTTGATTGGAACATTGTTAGACATTAAAGGAAAGACTAAAGATGGGTTGAATGCAAGATTAGACTTACTATCAATGGGAATACGTTTGGAGTTAGCTCCCACTCCTAAAGGAAGACGAACATTTCTTCCCCCGGCTTGTCATACATTATCAAAGAGGGAGAAAATTAGCTTCTGTCAGTGTCTTCATGATACCAAAGTGCCTCAAGGTTATTCTTCTAATGTAAAAAATTTTGTCTCAATGAAGGACTTGAAGTTGATAGGTATGAAATCACATGATTGTCACGTCATGATGCAACAAATTCTACCAGTTGCATTGCGTGGAATATTTTCCATTCGTGTCAGAAAGACTATAATGAAGTTGTGTTATTTTTTCAATTCAATTTGTAACAAGGCGATTGATGTGAATGCTTTGAACATTTTGGAAAAGGATGCAATTTTAATACTTTGTCAATTGGAAATGTATTTTCCTCCAACTTTTTTTGATATAATGGTGCATTTAATGATTCATCTGGTTTGAGAAATAAAGCTTTGTGGACCTGTATATCTTCGTTGGATGTATCCTTTTGAAAGGTATATGAAAATATTAAAGGGGTATGTTAAAAATATATATCGACCTGAAGCCTCCATTATTGAAAAGTATATTTCTGAGGAGGTAGCAGAGTTTTGTACGAGCTACTTGGCTGCGGCGCAACACATAGGTTTGCCTCCATCTCGCCATGAACGAGTTAATAATGAGGGAAAGGGGATTCGCGGCTTGAAAGTCAAATCATTGTCAGCTGAACAGATGAAGAAGTTAGAATCATACATCTTGAAGAACATAGCTGATGCTCAACCATATATCACATTGCACATTAATGAGTTGAAACAATGTCATCCAAAGAAGAAAGAAATGTGGATTTTGAATGAGCACAACAAAACTTTTTTGTCATGGATTAAAAAGACTTTGCTTGGTAGATCAGATGTATCAAAGACATTAAAATGGATAGTGGGTGGTCCATGTTTAAATGTGATAACATGGTCTGGTTATGACATTAATGGTTATACATTTCATACAAAAGCTCAGGACAACAGAAGTGCAGTTCAGAATAGTGGTGTATTGGTGTTTGCAGAAGCAATGCATTTTTCGAGTGCTAAGGACAAAAACCCAATTTCTGCATCAAATGCATATTATGGAGTGATTGAAGACATATGGGAGGTTGATTACTTTAAAATTAAAGTTCCCGTTTTTAACTTTAAATGGTTTAACGGTAACAACAGTGTCAGACATGATGAATTTGGAATGACACTTGTTAATCTGAATAGATTGGAAGACACAGCTGATTCTTTTATAATGGCAACACATGCAAAACAAATTTTTTATGTAGTAGATCAATCAGATATGCAGTGGGCTGTTGTTTTACAAGGGAAAAAACAATATTTTGGTGAGGATGAACTTGATGAATATGCTGATTTATGTGAGATCCCTACTTCAATGGAAATATTAACAGAACATAATGACGATCATGTTGAAGACATAGTTTGTGCCATAAGGAACGATCACGAAGAAGGAATTTGGGAAAACAATCCATCTGTACATTCCTAAAATTACAGGTAACATATGTTTATTTCTTGTTTACATTTATTTTTTCCATAAATGTTAGATATTGTAAGTTTTTTATTTATTAAAACATGTTTTAAAATAAAATAAGTATATGTTATTGTTTGTTTTAAGTTTGTTTAGTTTACTTTATCATGTTTATTGTTGTACCCCTTTCTCTTGGATTTTAATGATCACAATCACTCTCATCGTGTTCTAACTTGTTTTCAAGTGTTTTGATGCTAGGAAAAAGGTTGCCCAGGAGTTGGCCCAAGAAGGCTGATAGTGGACTCTCTGAGTCTACCGGCCAACCGGTGGATTCCCACTGGCCAGCCGGTGGTCTCTGGTAGAAGCATTGCTTTCTGCCAGAGCCACCGGTCAGCCGGTGTTAGCGCACCGGCCAGCCGGTATGGGCACCGGCCAACCGGTTCTTGCCCACCGGCCAGCCGGAGGACCCAGGCAGTAGGCTTGCCCACTGCCTGGTGACACCGGCCAACCGGTGGTCTCTGGCAGAAGCATTGCTTTCTGCCAGAGCCACCGACCAGCCGGTGTTAGCGCACCGGCCAGCCGGTATGGGCACCGGCCAACCGGTTCTTGCCCACCGGCCAGCCGGAGGACCCAGGTTTACCATTTTTTCCATTTTTTACCATCTTGACCATCTTGACCATCTTTTCCATCTTTACCATTGTTTAACATGCTTACCATATTACCAATGTTTACTATTATGTAACCTAGTACACTTTTCTATTTTCTGATTACAGTAGTATTAAAATATTTGAATTTGTATATTTGTGAACTGACGTTTGTTTTTTTGATTTGAAGGATAATGACAGATCATTCAGATGATCAACCACATGATTCTGGGGAGGAGCATATTGCTGGTCATACCTCTGGGGATGAACATTCACATGCTCCTATTACGACAAAGAGATCAAAGGTTGGTAAACGTGGTTGCACACGTTTACCAAAATTATCACTTGCCCGTATGCAGGATCAGAGGATAGTAGTTGAGTTTGATGATGATGATATTCCTAGGGGTCCAAATGCCAAAGATTTTAAGAGTTTTGTTGCAACTCAGGCTAAGACCAAAGTAAGCATTATGTATGATGATTGGAGAGGTGTGGATAAAGCGATTATCTCTCAGTTGTGGGAGACGATTTTGGTAAGATCTTTTGTCATTTTTTGACCATTCTTTTAATGTTTCTGGTATATATAATATGTTTAACCTCTTCTTTATCAGATGACATTTGATATTCCTGACACTGGAGGAGTCAGGAAGAAATGCTTATCGTTGGCTGCCAGGAGATGGAGGGATTTCAAATCAACCCTCACATCTGATTTCATTTATGGTCATAGGAGTTATGACAATCCATGTCGTATATATCCTTTTATATATGAAAACACATGGAGACAGTTTTTTGAAAGTAGAAAAAAAGAGTCATTTCTGGTAAGGGCAATGTAAACTTTTATATACTTTCTTATATAAATGATTTTATTAATGTTTTGTTAATGATTTCTTATTCTTAAATTACAGAAAACAAGGAAATCTCATCAGGATATCCAATCTAAAAATGTATACCCTCATAGTTTATCTCGGGGAGGGTATACATTATTGGAAGAAAAAATGATAGCGGAAAAATTTCAATAACTAAGAGCTGAGTCTTCAAGCTCTGGAGAGGTGGCCTCTCCATCCCCTCCATCTAGACATGAAAAATGGAAGAGAGCTCGGAAGGAAAAAAAGGGCAATATCTTTCGGAAGAATCGAGAATCGTAGCTGAGAGGATTGTAAGATATCTATTTAATTTATTTAAGTTAACTTTTTTCTTCATATAAGTTTCAATCATTACAGAAATGTTCAATTAATTAATACAGGACTCTCTTGAGGAGAAAAGTTCAGAGGGGACATTTACAGCTACTGGGAGGGAAGATATTTTATTTGCAGCATTGGGAAGGCCCGAACATCCTGGTCGTGTAAGAGGATATCCGACAGGTGTATCGGTAAGAAAAGTGTTTCCACGTTCTTCAACTTCTAACATTGAGGGGGTTTATAAAAAAAATAGAATCCTTGGAGGCTGAAGTTCAAAATATTAATGCGACGATGGAAGACAAGATTAGAGATTCAGTGCAGTCTATGTTTGCAGAAATGCAAAGACAATTTCAGACTGCAGCTCCCACTCCTCCACCTCCCCCTGCAGACCCCATTATTTATCCTCCACCTCCGCCAGTAGCTCCCACTCCCCCACCTCAGCCTGCGGACCCCATTTTTTATCCTACGCCTCCGCCGCAGCTTCCTACATATTGTGAGTTGTATGTTGATGATTCTCAACATCATATAGTAGCATACGGGTTGGTATATTGTATAGGAGATACAGTTCATCATCAACAATTAGAGGTAGAGAATCAGAGGGTCACTGTACAAGATATTATAGATAGATCAGCTAGGGTACCAATACCTACAGATGAGGTGGCGACAGTTGGATAGAGTATCGGCCATTTTTTAGTTTGGCCATCCAGACTTCTTCGACTCATTACCATAGAGGTATGACTGTTATATCTTTTATTTTATTTTTTTATTAAAGTTGTTTTATCATTTGAAAACTACTATAATTCTCAAATTTTTTTTCACAGGAATACTTCAAAGGTAAAGAAATACTGTATAGACAACAACAAAGACAACAGGCTATGACATCAGATACAGATTCCATTGGTCTTGACAGATTGTCAAGATATTCACATTTGTTGTTGGGTTTTTATGAGTTTCCAATGGAATCTCATGTTTGTGGACGTGAAATAACTGTGGGGATTACAAAATATGATATCATGGAGCTTGTTACTGGAGATAAGTTGGGCATCAACGTGGTGCAAATTTTTTCCATGTAAGTCTTAACACCTTTTCCCTACGTTATATTTATTAAAAATGTATACTTATATATGTTTTGTATTAGGTATCTTTATAAAATTTGTGAGAGGAATGAACTAACAGAAGTATATGGATTCATGGACCTGTAATTGATTTCCCCTGAAGCATGTGCATTGACTGAGGAACAAAGAACGGTTTATATTGCTGAAAGATTTGAAAAGAATATAATCCAACAATGTTGGATGATTCCTTTTTGTGAGAGGTATGAAACACATTTCTCTCAAATAGTTAATTATCTTTTAACATAAAAAACCACTAACATTAAATTTCCTTTTATCAGTAATCATTGGATGTTAGGGATTTTTTCCCAAGGGAGAAAGCTCTTTATTGGATATGCTCTGTTCGTGGTGATGTGCGGGCAAGTTTTAAGAATATATTGGAAAAGTAAGTTTCAATTTCTCAATAGTTTTATATATTATAATAAATTTTAAATTTACCCCATTCGTATTATTTTCTAACAGTGCATGGGCCTACTTTCGAAAAAACACAAAGAAAAGAAATGCAAAGATCAAATATGTAAAGGCGAAGGTAAATTTCCATTTATAATTTGTACTTTTTGATTTATTACATAAAAATAATATATTGAATTTACACTCATTCAAAACAGAATTGTCATGAACAACAGGGCCTCATCGAATACGGATATTATATGTTAAGATTTATGTATGAAATAATAACAACTGGTACAGTTGTGAATTTTGACCTGGTATGATTTCCTCTTAAACTTTGCCATCATATTTCAATTTGATTTATTCATTATACACGTAAACTATCTTATTTTTCATTTGTAGCTTTTTGATGACCCTCAACCCTATACTGCTGAAGACATCAAACACGTACAAGTGGAGTGGTCAAATTATTTTACAGGTTTGATTGAATTTTAGTTGTTTGTAATGTAAAATGTAATTTTGAATATTGTCGTTTTAATTGTCTATTTGGTAGTTGTTTAGGTTTGATTTAGTTTTTTTTTGAAGTTGACAGTGTAAGTTTTGAATGTTATATAAGTGAATGTTTAATTTTTCTCTACTTCTTGTTTTGGTCTACTTTTGATGGTTCTTCTGGTATGGATTTGGGTCTGTGGGGGAGGGGTTCCCAGGGTGTGGGGGTGTGTTCAGTGGGGTTGGGGGTGTCCAGCGGTCTGGGAGGGCTGTCCGGTGGGGTGGGGGGACAGTCTTGGGGGGTGGCAGGGATGTTCAGGGGTGTGGGAAGCCGGTCCAGGGGTGTGGGAGTGCTGTCCAGGGGTGGGGGGGTTGTCCAGGGGTGTGGTGGGGGCTGTCAAGTGGGGTGAGGGGGTGAGGAGGTGCTGTTCAGGCGGGTGGGGGGTTGTCGAGGGGTGTTTGGGGGTGTCCGGGGGTCGGGGGGCAGTCCAGGAGTGTGGTGGGGGCTCCAATGGGGTGGGGGAGGGTTGTCCAAGGGGTATACCTGAGGGTGGGAGCTCCAATGGGGTGGGGGAGGGCTGTCCAGGGGGTATACATGAGGGTGAGGGCTCCAACGGGGTGGGGAAGGGCTGTCCAGGGGGTATACATGAGGGTGAGGGCTCCAACGGGGTGGGGGAGGGCTGTCCATGGGGTATAAATGAGGGTGGATGCTGTCTAGTGGGTAAGTTTTATATGTTATCTATTTACATGCTTATTTTTGATGTACTTCTGTTTTTGTGGTATGATTTCTTGATTTATTTTCTGGTTGATTCTGGTGGAGAGAAGATCACTGCATTCTGTTTAAAAAAAAATTGGGTTTATCACGTCGGTTATTTAATAACCGACATGATAAAATGCCTGGAAAATAGTTTATCACGTCGGTTATTTAATAACCAACGTTATAAAAGGCCTGTAAAATAGTTTATCACGTCGGTTATTAAATAACTGACCTGATAAAAGGCCTGGAAAATGGTTTATCACGTCGGTTATTTAATAACCGACGTGATAAAAGGCCTGGAGAATGGTTTATCACGTCGGTTATTTAATAACCGACGTGATAAAGGGCCTGGAGAATGGTTTAGCACGTCGGTTATTGAATAACGGACGTGCTAAACAGCCTGGACAAGGGTTTATCACGTCGGTTATTGACTAACCGACGTGATAAACCCCCTCCCACCGGTTTATCACATTGGTTATTCAATAACCGACGTGATAAACCCCCCCCCCCCGGTTTTTCACGTCGGTTTTATATGAACCGACGTGATAAACCATGCTCAGCCCGGTTTATCACGTCGGTTCTTATAGAACGGACGTGATAAACCACCCTCCCCCCAGTTTATCACGTCGGTTCATCGATAACCGACGTGATAAACCATTCTCCAGGCCTTTTATCACGTCGGTTCTAAAATAACCGACGTGATAAACATCGCGATTTTATGCTTTTTGACGTCGGTTTTTAAATAACCGACGTCAAAAACCTTATTTATAACGTCGCACGTATTAACGTCGGCTAGAAACCTACGTAAAAAATTAAAAATAACCGACGTAAAAAACGTTTTCTGCACTAGTGTTCTCTCGCCTCCAGCGATGTAGCATGGACGACTGTCAGGCTAAAGACCCCCTCCTCTTCATCAATCATGCGAACAAGATGCTCTGTGTGACTTCCCTATAAATATATTCAAATTGAATTAAAAAATAATTCAACAAAAAAACTAATGTAAATTTATTGACTTACCATCCTCTGCACCTCTATACCGGGTTGGGTAAGATACAGTATAGACTTCGGTCTATACCATAGCGCATAGTCAACCTGCTCTGAAAGAGGGAATCGATTCGTAGAAACACCCTGAATATGAAACTCTGCACGTCTGTGCCAGCATTTGATAAAATTGGCATGTACTTGGGACCAATCATCATCCTGCCTCTCTGTCAGCTTCATCCCATGAAGCTGGTCTGTCTGTCTCGATGGTAATGGAATCAGATGAGTACAGCAAAACTGGCGCATGACTCTGTCAGGCTGCTACCACTCAATAATATGGAAGTGAATTAGGGTCACTACAACCATAGCATCCTCAATCCCAACAGTGCAGTATGATGGCAACTGGTCCGTAATACTCCAATATGGAAGCCATGAAATCTGAAATGACAAGTGATTTTGTCAAAAAAAAACACCTAAATAAAAACCAAAATTGATGCTATTATTAAATATGTTAGACAGTGATAGATTGTATATACATACCTGATCAGGTAAGAGACAGTCCAACTGTAGCCGATATACACCCAAATGTTGTCTCATAACCACGGTAAAATTGTGTTGCTGACACCACCTGTAAAATACATCAACGATAATGACAGATAATGAGAAATTATAGTTAATAACTCATAGTAGAATAAAAAACCAATAGAAATGACTTATCATACCAATGTCCACATGGAGCGTCATGCAACACCTCCATCTCGACCGGCAGACCAGCAAGTTCAGGGCGGAATACTGGGATGCGCTCTCATGCCCACATCTGAATAAGGATGACACATCCTCCGAGACCTATACGGTCCATGTGGGATAGCTTGCATAATGATTCATACATGTATGCCAAGCAGGCTGATCCTCATCTATACATCCCAGCCTGATCAAAGTCCTCTATTAGAGGTAGATACATCATATGCATGTGCATCCCTGAGTGATCAGTACACATGGTCATGCCAATGAGCCGTAAGATATATGCACGGGCGTAACGCATGACGGCCTGATCATCGTCATCATCCTATAAATGTGTAATCTGTGACTCCAACCAAGGCATAGTTATGAACGATCCATCTGTAGCCCTACGATCGGACAAAATATCAATGCCTAACAAGCGCTAAGCAAGGTCTGGCCAAGCTGCACAAGTGGGTCTAATAATGGGTCTCCCCTAGATAGGCAGACCGAGAAGCACTGCCACATCCTCGAGGGTGATGGTCATCTCTCCCTCAGGTAGGTGAAATGTGTGTGTCTCTGGTCTCCATCTCTCAACGAGGGCAGCAAGTAAGTAATGATCTAAAAATGTGAAATCAGATACGGCAAGGCCATAGAAGCCAACATGATGCAAGTAAGGTCTAATGGCATGTGGAGGCTCCCTGTGATGAAAATGGTGCGCTCGACACACCTTGACCAATCGATCTGGACGACCCTCTAACACGGCCTGTGAAATATGGGCAGGCCGTTGAGTGAGTAGTATGGTATCATCCATCTACATATAAACAAATGAATTTGGTTAGACATATTTTGGAGGAGCTTTATGATTAACTACTTAAGGATTGGATTAAGATAAACCATGTTAATTAGTAATGATGTTTTTGGAATTTATCTAATTATATATAACTTATGATAATCATTATGATACTATAATTTCGTTATAGAATATTTTACTAAAATATCACAAATAATTTAACCAAAAACCATGGCAAAGGGAATATGTTTTTGGGGTCGGGTTTAGGTTTGAGGGTTTAGGGTTTCAAATTTTAATATGAAGGTTTAGGAAACATATTTCTGGGTTAATAACATTTACTTTACAATATGGGTTAAGTGTTATGCTTTTGGATTTATGAAATAAATTCTATTATCTCAGATTTTATTTAAGGAATAAGGAGAAAGTTATTTCATAAAAGAAAGAATATTATTATGAAATAAGTTCTATTATCTAAAATATTGGGTCTTGAAGTTGGTTAGACATATTTTGAAGGAGCTTTACGATTAACTACTTATGGATTGGATTAAGATAAACTATGTCAATTAGTAATGATGTTTTTGGAATTTATCTAATTATATATAACTTATTCTAATCATTATGATACTATAATTTCGTTATAGAATAGTTTACTAAAATATCACACATAATTTAACCAAAAACCATGGAAAAGGGAAGATGTTTTTGGGTTGGGGTTTAGGTTTGAGGGTTTAGGGTTTCCAATTTTAACATTAAGGTTTAGGAAACATGTTTCTAGGTTAATGAGATTTACTTTATAATATGGGTTAAGTGTTCTGCTTTTGGATTTATGAAATAAATTCTATTATCTTAGATTTTATTTAAAGAATAAGGAGAAAGTTATTTCTTGAAAGCAAGAATACTATTATGAAATAAGTTCTATTATCTAAAATATTGGGTCTTGAATTTGGTTAGACATATTTTGGAGGAGCCTTACGATTAACTACTTATGGATTGGATTAAGATAAACCATGTCAATTAGTAATGATGTTTTAGGAATTTATCTAATTATATATAACTTATGCTAATCATTATGATACTATAATTTCATTATAGAATAGTTTACTAAAATATCACACACAATTTAACCAAAAATCATGGAAAAGGGAATATGTTTTTGGGGTTTAGAAAACCGAGGAAAAAAGAAGAGATAACAACGTTTAGTTTACAATATGGGAATGTCACAGTGAAGACAATACATCATTATGGATGAGACTGTGAACTCGACCCAACAATGTTATGGCATCATTTCTGGTTATGACCTTCTTTATGACATATCGGACATCGCAAACTCTGTCCTTGTTCTTGAGGACAGTCCATCTAATTACGCATCCTACTCACCTTCGGTCTCCCATGAGGACGTAACTGATTCATGTCAGGTATCACTATTGGCTGGCCTTCGGGCATTGGGAAATAATGATACTCCCCAATAAGTGTCCATGGTGCAGTATAACATTTAGCAATGGTATCCATCCGGTACACGGGATCAACATATGCTTCCTATGAGATGTTCATAGAGGTACATGCCGCGATGATGTGTGTACATGGAAACTGTAAGGCCTGAAAGTTTCCACGTTGGCATTTCCTTGTTTCCAGTAATACCACCATTTTTTCACCAATGCGATTTGTGATGGGGTCTGAACGCTCTTGAACTTCAAATCGGGAGTCTTCTCTTCGAAAGAGACAGACGTGATAACCAGAAGGTTCTTCAATATTCTTTTCAATCTCTCATTGAAAGTGTATTTCATATGTTATCCCCTGTTGTATTCCATCTCATGCTTGTTTTTGTCTATCCACAGAGTACTTCATGCATCGATATAATGTATCTTGAACTAAGGCGGTTATAGGTAGCTTGTAAATCCCTTTGAAGATACCATTGATACACTCCACAATGTTTGTTGTCATGTGTTTGTACCTATTCCCCCTGTCATAAGCTAATGTCCATTTCTCTTTTGGAATCCGCATCATATAATCATAAACTTCTTGATTAGCCTGACAGATTTGTTCAAAACGTTCTTCAAACTGTCATTGGTCCAACTCATATGCTACAAAGCATAGATGATATTTCACATAAATTGATTTTATCTTTATGTTGAAATAATAAAACAGAATGAATAGAATGTGTACCAAGCCTTATGATTGCCTTCTTCATCGGTTTGTTGTGGAATTTTTTATGCACATTTCTTGCAATGTGTCTAATACAGAACCAATAATGTGCATTTGGGTATCTCCATGTATCAGGATCCGTATTGATTGCCTCATTAATTGCTCGATGGAGATCATATATCAAACAAACACCTCGAATGTTGGTGAAATGGTTGTTGATACATGCCAGAAACCAACTCCATGATTCATATTTATCTTTATCTACAATGGGAAAGGAAAGCAGAAGAGGTGAACGGTTTCCATCTTGGGTTGAAAAAATCAACAATATGCCCTTGTATTTTACATTCAGAAATGTTCCATCAATATGAATAAATTGTTTGTAGAAACGAAATGCGGAGATACAAGGAAGGAATGCCCAAAACAACCGATGAAATTGTACACGAGATGGATCAAGTCGGTTATCATGAGACACATGTTCGTTTGTATCTAGATGGAAGACAACTTAATTATGATGCATCAGTATGGCTAGAAATTGCGGCAACACCCGATATGAGTCATCCCAATCACAATAGACCTTCACAATTGCCTTCTGTTTCACCATCCATTCCTTATTATAGGAAATCTTATAACCGAATGTCTGTTGAATACACTCTTGCACAAGGGCTATTGGAATATCTTGACATGTCCTAATCATCTCAACAATAATAGATGACACAAATTTTGCATCCAATGAGGTATGATCTTGTGTGAGGCTTGGCTGAATGCAAGTATGAGCCGCCTCAATCCTTGAGATTCTCCAACCTCCAAATGTAATGTTCGGAATTGCCCTCAAGTGAAATCTACAATCATCCCCATACTTCTCACACTATATAACATATTTACTATGACATGATTCGTGAACTGCATAGTTGAAGTGTCTCTCAATATGAAATCTCTTTATCATGATTTTTAAGGAATATTTAATGGGAAAATTACTTCCAATATATAAGGTTTTTTCCAACTCACTAAACATATTTGGTACAACTCCAGAGAACTCAGTTGTTGGTGTGAGAACAGTATTTTCGAATTCAGGCATGTGTGTCATTGCTTCTAACCAAGATGAAAAGAGCGGTGGATGATTTATTGTAGATCGAGGTTGGTGTACAACTAATGCATTTCTCAAAACCTCCCCCTATCTTCCGTTGGTCCCTCCTCATCAGCACTGTTGTCACCATTTGATCCATCATTACGAAACTCCTCATCAGAAGTCGGATTGACATGTATATCTAGAAGATCATCTAGGTTTTTCTCTTCTAATGCATCATTTGGAATAGGCTCAATTTCATGGGGTGGACTGTCTTCAACCACTCTTGTAATTCTATGTATTCATACAACGGGACGTTGTTGTTGTATAGTAGGAACATCAACGTATAACTCCATCATGGTACCATCTGACCCTTGAGAAAATAAATTAATTGCTTAGACCCACTTTGAATCAGCAACCAATGGATAAGCTAGATGCCACAGTGTTGTCGGAAATTGCAAATGTCTATAGCTCATAGACATGATCTCTTGATCGGGTCCCAGATTTAAGGAACCACAAATTCTCTCTTGAAGGTCACTTATGGTTACACAATCAGCTATACTAACAACTGTAATTGGTTGTGTACTGCAAGAAGCTCCTTGCTCAGTTTGAATAACCTCCCCATAGCAGTACACATAGGCAAACATGACTCTCTACGTCAAAAATGTTTCTTTCATCAAAATTATGATAGTGTAACAAATATTAACAATGATGTTTGACCATATGATATTTATTATAATGTAATTCTAGGGCACCTTTCTATAACCTAACATATTCTACTGATGTTTGACCATATGATATTTATTATAATGTAATTTTAGGGCGGCTTTTTATTTAATGTGTTTGTTCTTCTTCATTTCACTTTATATGTTCATCAGTATCGTTAGCTAATCATTATATAGATCCATGTTTTAATCCTGTGTTATTTATTAATTATTCTATAATTAATTATGTCTAATAATAACTATTATTTCTAAACTATATAATCTTTACATTTTAAAACATTTTCTTCTCTATTTTATTTTAAATAATTATAATTTTCATTTTAAACTGATTTTCTTAATACAGTTTCTAACTAATCAATCATTATTTAATAACTATTTAATCATTATTAAGTTATTATTTAATTTCTTATTCTTTAATCTTTAATCATATTATATTCATTAGTTAATTATAATTAACTAATAATAACTTTAATTTGTTAATGCTTTTGTCCTTATTTCATTCTATAACATCATATTTATCACTTTATCATTGATAAATATACTAATTTGATTTTTCTTTTCTTAGATATTTTAGTAGTTTATAAAGAAAATATGAATCATCTTAAGCATATCCCCCAGGAGTGTCAAACTAGGATGCAACATGGTCCATTATCATGCACCAGTTCCCGTTCGAGTCTAGCTCAAAACGGTGTTTTTGGGTTTTATCCCTATGTACATCTGTGCCAGGGCCACATCCACTTGTTTGTATCCAGACAGGAATTTAATTGCTTAGATAACCACATAATCTTTAAGCTATCAAAATTTCAAAATACTTAATCCTAAGTTAATCTATACTTAATCTATACTACTAACAATAATTATTTCAAACTATATATAACTAATTACATAAACTAAATAACCAAATATTAAGAAATACCTAAACTACTTAAACAAATGAAATATTTAAAACTAAAAAGAATTAAATTAAATAAATAAAAACATTAAATTAAATAAATAAAAATACCTCTAAATGAATCTTCATAAAAACCCGCACTGAAAATGAATTTTTTAGAGAGAGACAGATAAAATTTAGGAGAGATGAAGGAAAGGATCAAGTGTGGAGGGGGGGCACCCTTTTATAGGGAGTTTAGGCCAACGCAGCATCAAAGATTCTACCTTTGGACTTAAAAATAGGTGAAAGGCGGCCTTCCCCGGCCGCCTTTTCCATGTCATCGATCCGGGCCCAAGGCGGCGCGGGGGAGAAAAGGCGGCATTGTCAATGCCACCTTTTTAGCATATTTTTTTTAAAAAAATAACCTAAGCCATTTTCAGATTATTTTAAAAAAACGCAAAAAAAAAAATCCAACGAAAACCCTAAAGTAAGCAAGGGTCAATTTTTCATGCCCAAACGTAGCAACCAGAGTTAGGCCGTGAAAATTTGTCACCATTGGTAAGTACTTTTTATGACCACATTAATGGTTTATTGGAGGTTCTTTTGGATGACTTCATTGTTTTTAGAGATTATTTTGATCATTTCATAAAAAATATGGAAAAAAAATTCAAAACATATATTGAAAATAATCTTATCCTCAATTTTGAAATGTGTCATTTTATGGTAGAAAAAGGTATTTTCCTTAGACATGTTATTTCAAAAAAAAGGAATTGATGTCGATAAATAAAAAAAATTAAATATATTTCTTTTCTTACCCAACTTGTGTGAAACATGTTAGATCATTTTTAAGATATGAAGGATTCTATAAGATGTTTATCAAATATTTCAATAAGATTTCTCTCCATATCTCTTATCTTCTTTTGAAATATGTAAATTTTGATTTAAATTATGATTGTAGGGAAGCCTTTGATGAGTAAAATATGATATTGATAAGTCTACTAGTAATTTAGCCAAAAAATTGAAAAGAACCATTTGAGTTACTTTGTGATTCTTTTAACTGAATAGTTGGAGTAGCCTTTTCTCGTATATTTGAGGCCAAGATACAAGTCATTACCTATTTATCTAAATCTTTAGAAGTTTTATAACTCAACTAAAAAACCAATGAAAGAGAGTTTCTAAAGTTTTCATTTATTTAGAAAAATTCACATCCTTCCTTCTTGGAACTAAATTTACGTTTTTTATGATCATGCATATCTTACATACTTGATGAAGAAGACTAAAGATAAACCATGGCTAGTTAGATGGATTCTATTAATTCAATAATTTAATCTAAAATTCAAATACAAGAAAGGAACTGAGAACCATGTGGCTGATCACCTGAGTGGGCTACCCAACACTACATAAGGTGAAATTCTAGACCAAGAACTATTAAATGATCATATTCTTGGAGATAAGTTGAACTTGATTGAAGGAAAAGTGCTTTATTATGCTAACCTGGTCAATTATTAGTTAACTTTTCAGGTCTCATCTCACATAAATAACCATCAAATTTAAAAACTGAAATCTGAATCTATATTTTACAATTAGGAAGATCCATTTCTATAGAAAATTTGAAGTGATCAAGTGATGATAAGATACTTACTTAAAAGAAAAATTGAATCTATTTTTCAGTTTTGTCATAATTTAACTTTTAGAGGCCACTTTGGACGTATAGTAAGAAAAGTTTTAGATTCAAGATATTACTATCCTACTTTATTTAAATATTCACATGAATTTTTCTAAAGATTTTAAAAATGATAGTTTTCTTGTAGATATTTCAAAGAGATAAGAAATACCCTAAAAGATACTTTATTTGGTTAGATTTTTTAAGTCTGCAAAAGTAGTTTTATGGTACCTTTACCAATGTCATTATGATACTGTTACATATTTCCTATAGTGGATCATGTTTCAAGATGGGTGGAAGCCAAAGTAACCACAACTGATGATGCTCATGTTGTTTGTGATTTTTGGGGGCTAACATCTTTTGTAGGTTTGGAGTACCTAAATCCATCATCAATAATCAAGGAACTCACTTTTTCAATAGGATAATGGATACATTTCTGAGAAAGTATGGGTTAAATCAAAAAACATCAACTCCCTATCATCTATAAACCAATGGCCAAGATAAATTTTCCAACAAGGAAATCAAAAGAATTCTAGAATAGACTGTTTCACCTAAAAAGGAAGGATTAGAGCTAAAGGTTGGAAGAAAATTATTAGCTTATTAAATATCTTACAGTAACTCTATAATAATGAGCCCATTTATAAAAACTTATAGGAAAAGATGTCTCTTACTTGTTGAATTGGATCATAATATATATGGGGCTATGAGAGAGATGAATTTAGACCTAAATAGAGCTAGAGAATAGAGGATATTAGAACTATAAGAGATGTATATAATTATAAGAGAAGATTTTAAAAATCATAATATTTAAAAAGAGATAAAAAGGGTGGATTATGAAAAACTAACTCAACCAAAATCATTATATTCTAGAGATCAGGTGTTGTTATACAATTCAAGACTCAACTAGTGATAGGTAAACATCATTCTAGATGAAAAGGTATATTTATAGTCACTCGTATCTATCCTTTTTGGGGGTTTTATTTTTTTAAAGGACAAGAAAATGCATTCACTATTAATGGAAACAAACTGAATAAATCCCATGGTAACTTTCTACTAGATCCAGTGGAGGAGATTACACTCTAATAAATTTATCAATAAAATCAATCAGGTTGTACCTATATATAAAAATTTCTATGATTAAATTGAAATTTTAATTACTTGTAAAATATACATGAAATAATTTACTGAACTATATCATTTAAGTGTGTTATAGGCTTTGAAGTTTATGATTTTAAAAAAAAATCAAAAGTTTTGTGTATTTTTCAAATTTTTGGGTGTTTTTTAAAAATTTAGAATGTTATTGAAACTTTTCAGATTGAATGATTATATTTTCCATCTTTGAAACCCATGTCAATAAGTTAACCAATTTATCCCATAAAACTTAACTTAAATTAATGCTTAAAATGACTTTGTTATAAGTTTAAACAATGATAATTTTATTAAAATTTCACATAATTTTGAGCCTCATTTCACATCTCACTATATTTATTATTAAAATCACCTTCTTGAGAGGCTTTTAAACCTTTTTGAAATATTATTCTCATTCAAATCACTTGCTGAGAGAATCAAACCATGATAGATTAACCAAAATTTTATTTTGTAATAACTGTGAGTATGGATGGGTTTTGATTTTCAGAAGAAATGTGAAATTTCATTTGGTGGATGGTCTAAATTTTGAACTAGGATTTGAAATGTAAGTCCAATATTTTTAGCATCCTAATAGGATTTTTTAATATGTTTTGATCTTGGTGAGGTGCATCAGGTATTTTAAAAAGTCTCAAAAGCATTGGGTTGAATTTAAGTGGTTTTAGAGAACTCTAATCAGGGTGCACAGTTTAGGTTTCACGGTTTAGAGAAAACCATGTAGTTACCCTTAGGCAAGAGGAGTTTTAGTTCAATTTATATATTGAAGTATTGTATGGAATGGTTAGCTCATATATTTGATGAAACCTTATGTAATATAGTGTGAACTATGTGTCTTAGGATAAATTTGGGGGTTGGAACATGGTTTTTTCATGGTTGTAAAAAAACCGTGTGAAATGTTTCAAACCGATGTAGTGAAAAATAAAAAATTTAGTGCATGGTTTGACAAACTATATGGATCAACCATGTGATAAGGATGTACTTGGAAAATTTCGACCACATTGACGGTGCATGGTTTTGAAAACTGTGTGGTCAAATTATTTGGCTTGCTAAAATTGGGTTTTTACCATTTTACCTTTCAAATTTTAATAGGGGTAACCCCCATTTTCCCACCACTCCCTCACAAGAACACCATGGAAGACTGAGATCCTCCTCTCCCCTTCAAAACCCTTTGTTTTTTGGTGGTTATATCTCTATTCTTGGGCTTTTAGAGGTATGGATACCCCACCGATAATCTCTTTTCCTCTTCCCCTTAATCGTCTATAATTTGGAGTTCTTCATTTAGGGTTTTCAATGTCAATTCCTCCAAAGCATTGTGTAATTGTCCAAGTATCATGGGGATACCATTTTTATTGTGTTGAGAATATCCTGAGATGACATATACATGTCGACACAAATATTTTTTTATGAAGGTATGAAGCACTGTCAATTTTATTAATTTTTTCTCAAAAAATTGAAATTAATTAGTGTTTTGTTGGCATGTTGGTTGGGTATTTGTCTTAGAATGTGGTTGGGAGTACCCTATAGGTAGTTGGAGAGAGTTTTACTATGGTTATGGATTAGTGAGAGCATCAAGTAGTTTCATTGTCACTTATTCCTTTTGGTGTTTAGTTTTTCAATAAATTATAATGCTTTATAATTAATTGTTTGAAATGTTGTGGTGTTAGTTTGGTACATGGTTGGTTATTTGAGCCTTGTTGAGCCTTGGCAGCTACTATCAACCCTTAAGGAATAATTTCAAAACTTCAAATAAAGATAGGGGTCCCTAAATATTTCTTATAGTATTTATTATACTTATAAGTGCATGTGATGGCGATCACACCGGCTTCCGAGTGATGAATATAAAAATTAATTAAGTTTTCAAAATTAGAACATGCCTTAGTTAACATCCTATGAAATTATTTGAGCTTTATGGGATGGGGATTCCAAGTGGAACACCTTGGTAATATTTTTGACTTTAGGAATTGGCTAATTAAATAGTGTTTTAAATGAAAATGGTATTTTTGGAAAAATTATATTTGAAATGGGAATCATAAATGGTAAATTGGTTGTGGTTTTTAAAACAAAAATGTGGAATGAATTTGATGACATGTTTTTGGGTTCTTTTGGAAATTGTTTTATCTAGCAATGTTATTTTGATATTTTGTTTTGAAATGTTATTTTAGAAACATTATTGGAAATTGATTTTGAAATGGTCTTGGCTAATGGGAGTTGGAATTTTTGTTAATAGAAATGTTGATGACTTCATATACCTTGGAATTGTTTATTTTGTGTTATGTAAAATGATGATATTAGTACATTATCTCTTTTTAAGTATATGAATTGTTTGGTTGTGATGGTTAAACTCAGGGTGAACACAAACCATTGGTGGACACTATGATTTATGGTTAAACCTAGGGTATACACGACCCCAGGTAGATGCTTGGATTGATGGTTATGCCCGAGGTGAACATGGGTCCTGGTTGGATGGTGGGATTAATGGTTAAACATGGGGTGAACATGTCCCCCGAGTGGATGTTGGGGCTCTAGGGGTGGGTATACTACCCTTGAATGTCATATGTTTATATTTTTATGGGTATATTACCCTTGGAAATAGATGGATTGGCATGGTTATTGTGGCATGATCAGAGACACATTGGCACTGGACGAAGTAGATAAGTACCTTCCCCTAGGAGAATTTGGCTCCAAGATTTAATGTTTTTTTCTATTTTATTTTAAATGTATCGGTGATTATATTTTTACCTATTTAGTTTGATCACTACTGCATGCACATGTAAAAACAACTTATTTTAGGGATGTCATTGGTGGTGGCCTACTGAGTTGTACTCACACTCTGGTCGAGACACCATGACACTTTGGTACCCTAATAGAAATTGTTTTTTTTCACATGTATAGGTTCAGGGAAAGGTCTAATGTTTATGCTAGTTGATTTGGAATCCTAGGATGGGGTTAGTTATTAGGACCATCCCAGACTCGATACTGATAGGGTTGACCTGTTAGACACATTTTTATTTTATTCTTTTATACCGAATGTGTATGATCTTCAATGAGGGATCTGGTTTGGTATGTATAACACATTCATTTATTATTTCATATTATATTTCATTTATTTTATCATCACTTTCCATGGTTATAATGTTTATATAGATTCTATATCTTATTTATTATATTTATATTATGTTGTGAACTCTGATAATAATGGAATAGTCTCCCCATAGTAACCTCACAGATCCTCTTCGCTAATCAGAATCCTCTAGTGTATGGGCAGACATTCTTAAGGTCCTGTAGCACCATCGGTCTGGGAACCAGTCAGTGGTTTGAGGTGAAAGGATTTCACAAAGTGGTATCATAGTTTTATTTTATTTTTTCTTACTTTTTAGTCATGGTAGACTAGATACTAAGATGTTGTAATAGCTTGGTAATGAGCATATTCCTGGGTGATGTTTACCAACATATGAGGGAAAACCAAATTTTCATGGATGGGAATTATTGTTCTTACTTTTCATTTTATAGTTGATTAATTTCCACCTTGATTGGCACACATGGGTGTGATGTTATTTATTTATGGGATTTTTACTTTTATTTTGGTATGGTAATAGGGAGTGTGTTTTCACGCATCAATCTTGGAATATAGGATTTATATATCATCCATATACTATCTTTGATTGATAGTTTTATGGATTCACCTATACTGTTGTGTTGTTTACTAATTATGGTTATTATTGATGGTAATTTAAATTTTCTTATGGATTTAAATAATTTAGGGGGGTTGTAATTTAAATCATCTTCATCCATCTA
The DNA here is from genome assembly GCA_963277665.1 of Viscum album. Lineage (NCBI taxonomy): Eukaryota > Viridiplantae > Streptophyta > Magnoliopsida > Santalales > Viscaceae > Viscum > Viscum album. The sequence goes on from OY728139.1 coordinate 1,181,067,993, forward strand.
TATGGTTTACATATAAGTGTATGGTGGAATTATACTTGACCCACTCCTCGTGCGACTTTTGGTTAATAGGAAAGTATAAATGAATTATAAAGGGGTGTATTTGGTTAAATAAATTTCCATTAAGAAACTTATATGATTTTTCCCTTATAACTTATGAATAGAATTATATCTAACCAAACCAAGGAATGTGAAACCTAATAATGTTTGTAAATTTTAAATGATGGTTAATTAAAAATTTTAAAATGTGAATCCTTGGGTTTTAAAATATTGAAGTTTAATTAAAGTGAAATATGATATGATGAGGCCATTTGGGGTTGTGGTTATGAGTATTCCTTATGTTATAGTTGGACCCTATGTATGGGAAATTGGGATAAATAGAGCCTAGGTAACTAGACCCTTGGATATGGTTGGAGACCTTTATGGATTTGGGTGTGTGAGATAGTGGGATGTTCCCAGATGAGCCTTTAGTTGGACTATGACCTTGAGATTTCTAGATGTCACCTAGTTCCATGGTTGGTGTGACCCTAGTGGGATGTGTAAGATCCTTGAGAAGGTATCTTAAAACGTCGTGTTGATGATAGTGGACATGTATCTATGGTTGTGTGGGACTTATAGTAAGCAATTGGTTTTTTCATGTTTGATGTTATGTGTTTAGAATAGGGTTAATAGTTCTACCCATGAGAAATAGGTTGTATAAGACTTGACCTAAGGGTTTAGGTGAGATCCTAATGATCTTAGGTTTGTAACTCAAGTTTTTAGTCCTGAGTGGGTGAGTTGGTGACCAAGGGAAACCGCGAGAGGTGTTATCCTAGTGTTTTAAATGATTTATCTATATTAGGATTGGTTATATATTTTGGATCATGGAATCGATACACAAAAGGTGTCATAAATTTTTTGGTAACGTAATATTTATTTCTTGGATATATATAAGGGGATCACCTTTAGTTCTTGTTTTTTTGTTTTAAATGTGATTTCAAAGGGGAGGGATCATTCAGATACCTTACCTTGATGTTCTGATGCTATTTTGATTTGGTAATCAATTCTAACACTAAATGATGGTTGTAGGTATGGTGGATCATGGGCGGATGCTTATGACATTGGAAAAACACCAGGGGTGATTGGTGGTGGTTTGGTTAGACATAACTCATCAGGAATGTAAAGTTGGATGGATGAAATCATCGAGGATTTCTCTAATCCAATGAAACTGATGGGACATGAGGCTTGGTCAGGTGTTTGAGTGGGTGTTTGATCCTAGAATCTATAATGCAGGACATATGGGATCTTGATTTAGGTTGGTAAATAGTCATAGGGGAGAGTGTATCATGGGGGTTTTGATGAGATCATGGGGGAAAGAACATGCTAGAGATGAATGATGTTGTTGGGTTATATGATTAGCTGTCTTGGGAGTAAGAAACCATTGTTTTTTAGAAATTTTTTGGTGATTTTCATGGGATGTGTGCAGGGATAGTTATGTTTTGGGTTAGAAAGATGTGTTTTTGTGTTTTCATCAGAAATAATTCATTACTTGGAGGATCTTGAGTGATGTGGTGGAAATAGTTCCACCATGAATGTTAGTCACAACTACTTGGAAAAGAGTCGTGGGTTTATAGAGGGCCTCTATTGATGAGTCCCTCTTAAATATAGTCAACCGAGAGTTTATGAGATGATTGTGGGAATGGAGGCCTAGGGCCTTTGGTTGGGTTTTTATAATTCCCTATAGTGAGGTGACATCATGGAAGGATAGAGTGTGGTGGCACAAATTCTTGGGTTTGATCCATATGGAGACACTAGGGTTCAATGGATGCGTTGATCATGGATTGAAGGATTGGCATATGTTTTTTTAATATGTAACCATGAATTTTACACTCAAGTAGTAGTGTAAGGGAAGAATTAAGGTGGGGATATAACAATCAGCATTCAGAGGCTGAGGTCATCATTATATACTGAATGTCTATGAATTTCATGGTTTTTTTTATTTGAAACTGAGAACATGAAGTATTTGATGTTTCATTTTATCACTTAGGTGACTGTGAGGCTGCCATATCCAATATTGAGTTTTGATATGAATGTAGAATGATCCATGGGTTTTTTGAGTTTCTAAAGACAGGTGATGATAATGAAACTCCTATGGTGTTGAGTGACATATCAATCATGAGAATATGAACCTTGTGCTGGAAGGGTCTTGAGAGAGTGGAATCTGATGTGGAGTGATTGTGGTGGTGTTGAGATTCCAATGTTTAAAAAATGATATTTGTACTTTTATTTCTATATTAATTACAAATCATAAATTGGGTGAGGTGGAAAATTGATCTTGAGAGTTAGATTCAGGCTCAGGAAGAATTTAAAGTGATATGAGAGTTCTTGGACCAGAGGTGTGTTAGTGTCTGGCAGGACCTAACGATAGTTTTGGATGGTTAAGGATATAATTATGGTACTTCACCAGGAGTTATTTATAAAATATTTAGAGTAAATTAGGTTGGTCATATGATTCCTCCAGGTTTGAAGTCATCACGATCAGAAAAATATTTCATTAGCAGTTGGAGTCTAGTATTTTGAGATGAATCAACCGATGATGGTTCCACTTGAATTAGAACAAGTAGTTGGATGTGATAAGTTTCAAACCAAATATTTCTTGTTGTTTTGGATATAATAGTTTCATTTTGGTAATCAAATTGGTTTTTTGAGGAAAAACTTGTATGTACCTAGATTAAGCATAGACAGTAGTTATGTTTTCCATCCTAGTTTGGATTTTGGTAATGAGGACAAGTATTAACATTTAAATAGAATTATTATGGATGTTTAGGTGTGGTGAGTTGGGTACCACTCCATGAATGTTGTTGTAGCATGGGTTTGGATTTTCTATAGGCAATTCTGACGGTGCAGGTTCAAGAGAATCAAAATAGGTGGTTATGAGCTGAAGCTCATGGTGGAGAGCACCATAGTTCATCGGGTGTGTGAGAGATGATACCATCGATTTTTTATGGAATATGGTCTTATTTAAGTTCCATGTTAGAGTTTTAGTTGTGATTATGGGAATTGGGTTAGGTTTGGTTGTCGTATCACCTTGAGTTAGAGGTTGTACATTGTATGTGCTTTTAGAATTTTGGAAAGAAATGAGGTTGTTTAGTTTTATTTTGGTGGCCAATGTAGATAAAGAGATGTGGATGGATAATTGAACAAAATTATCAAGGAAGATAAGTGTTACAGTGGGGAGTTTTTAATACCCCATGTGTATAGATAGGTTTTTATTTTCTAGATAAATTGGAACTTTCATTTGGTGGATGGGATAAATCTTTAACCAGGCTTCAAAATGGAATTCCAAGATTTTAAGGGTCCTAATATGATGTTTCTGAATATTTTTTGTGGACTGGGAGGTTCCTAAGGTGTTCATTAAAGTCTCAAAATCATCAAGTTGAATTTATATGATTTTGAGAGTTATGAATAGGGTTTATAGTTTAGGTTAAATGGTTTAGATCAAACCATGCAGTTATAGGAGGAGTTTCTATTCAATTTCTATAGCACATGGTTTTATGGAATGGTTAGCCAACATTATTGAGGAAACCATTTGGATTCAATGGTAAACCATTCATCTTGGGATGGACTTGTGGGTTTCTACATGGTTTGTGCACAGTTATAGACAAACCATCTAAAATGTTATAAACCGAGATAGTGCCAAATCAAAAATATGTCTAATGGTTTGAAAAACTATAAAGATAAATCATACAAGAGGGGTGTACATGGAAATTTCCTACCACAAGGTTTGGATAACCATTCAGATAAACCATGCGGATCATTAAAATTTGTTTTTTTTCTTCTATTTTTCCCTTTTTAATTTTAAGAGGGGAAACCCCCATTTTCCTCTCTCCCTCATGTGCATGCCCTGGTTGACTGATCTCATCCCCCCTTCAATACCCTTTGGTTTTGTGTAGTCCTAATTCCATTCCAAGATGTTTTTAGGTATAGATCCACCTACAAAAACCTTCTTTCATATTCTTCTTAATCATCTCTAATTTGGAGTTCTTTATTTAGGTTTTTTAGTGTCGACTCCACTAAAACACGGTGGAATCGCCCAAGTATCATGGATCTTATTCTTGAATTATATAGAAAAAATATCAAGATGAAATTATCACATCATTACATGACATTGAAATGATCGTATGAGGCACCAAATTTTTTAAAAAGTTTTTCCCTTAAAATTAAAATTAATTGGTATTTGTCTGGAAATTATTATTTAAGGATTTGTCTAGGGATTTGGTCGGGAGTACACCCTAGGTGGTTAGTGGGCATTTTACTATGGTTATAGAGTAGAGATAGAATAGAGTAATTTCTTCATCTCTTATACCTTTTTTGTTTAGTTTATTAATTAATTATAATTGTTTATACTTTATTGGTTGAAATGTTATGGTGTGTCTTAGGCACCCAGTTGGTGGTGTATGCATCAACGAGCCTTAACAACAGCTTATGGAACTTGGGAATTGTTATAAAACATTGAATAAAGGTTGGTGGTCCCTAAATATTGACCATATTCCTTTTTATGTTTCTAAGTACAGATGATTTCATTCACACTGGTTATTGGGTGATGACCATGGAAATTAATTATTTATTTATAATTGAAAATTATTTTAGTTAACACACTTTAACATTATTTGATCATTATGGTATGGTGATTACTAGTGAAAAACCTTGGTATTAATCTTAAAATTTTTAATTGGATAATTAAATAATGTATTAAATGGAAATTTTATTTTTAAAAAAATAGAATTTTAAACGGGAATTAGAAATGGTAAATTGGTTTTGGTTATTGAAATAAAAATTCATAATGGATTTGATGGCATGTGTTTGGGTTCTTTTGGAATTTTTTTTATTTATAAATTTTATTTTGATATGTTGTTTGGAAATAAGATTGGAAATTTATTTTGAAATGGTCTTGGATAATGGGAGTTGGAATTTTTATTGAACGAAAATATTGATGATTTCCCATGCCTTGAAATTTTTAATTTTTTATTATGTAAAATGATGACATGGGTAAGTTATATCTATTTAAGTATATGAATTGTTTTTTTATGGTTAAACCCAGGGTGAACATGACCCTCAGGTGGACCATGGGATTGATAGGTAAACTTAGGGTGAACACGACCCTTGAATGGATGTGGGATTTATAGTTAAACTCAAGGTGAACATATCCCCCATATGGACACTAGGATGGATGGTTAATCCTAGGAGGAACATGGCCCCCAGGTGTATTCTATGATTAATGGTCAAACTTGAGGTGGAAATGGCCCCCTGGTGGATGTGTGGGCTCTGAGGATGAGTATATTACCCCTAGATGTCAGATGTTTGGATGTGGGTGGGTCTATTTCCCCTAATGGGAGATGGGTTTGAATGATCATTGAGACATTATTAGTGTCAGCCTGGAATAGGGAGAAGTAGGTATGGTCTATTCCTGGGGTGAATCCATCCCCCATGTTAAGCATTTGTTTTATCCATTTCATTTTAAATGTGCTGGTTGTAATATTTGTACCTCTTTAGTTTCTGCACTAGTGCATACACTTTTACAGAATTTTCATTTTAGAGACGTTGTTTTTTTGGACTACAGAGTTGCAATCACACACTGATCGAGTTTTCATGTCCCTTGGGAACCTGAACCAACATTGTTATTGTTCAAAGGTATAAGTTTTAGTGAAAGGACCAATGTTGATGCTTGTTGATTTAGATTCCTAGGTTGGAATTGGGTGAAGGGACTAAGATAGACTTAGGACTAGTGGGGATGAGTTATTAGACTCGATTTTATTTTATTCCTTTGTACTTCTTATGTATGACCCACCATGGGGGATCTAGTTTGGTATGTATGACACTTTCATTTATTATTGTGTCTGATGTTGTACTTATTTTATTACAACTTTTCTTGGTTGTGATGTTTATTCAGACTCTATATCTAATTTATTTTATTTATATTTTGTTGTGAACTCTTATAATGAGGGAATAATCTTACCACGATAACCTCACAAGACTTTTCTAATAGTTAGTATCCTCTGGTATATGGGGATTCATGGCTGAGGTCATGTGGCACCGTTGGTATAGACACCAATCAATGGTCTGGGGTAGCAAGACATCAAAAATTTATTTTCATCAAAACTTGGTGATTTTAGGTACTTGTTTTTTAAATAATTAGGGCATTTATTTGATTTTAAAAGCCTCCCTTTTTCAAGGGAATCTTTTTATTTGGGACTTTCTTTACTTTTGTTCTTTATAGCCCTTAATATCCATGAATAACATGTTTAGTTGTCCACATTACAAGCCACTTTTCCTTATCTGTCCTACTCTTGAAGTAAAAAATTTCATGATATATTTAATCATAAGTTTATGTGAAATATATATTGTGGCGTGATATATAATTTGGTTCTTATTTTGGAGGAAAGTAAAAAAGATAAAGATATATGATTACTTTCAAAAAATTCATTCTTTTGAAATTTGTTCCTTACTAAATATTCTTTTTTAGATTTAAAAAAATGTCAAAAAAAAATTTGATCTAAAGATATGGGAAAAATTAATTAAAATTAATTTTATAGAGTTTAAAAGATATATTATAACTACAAAGTGGGTATAAACATCACACCCACTATTTGTAACCCAAAATAAGTCATCAATACCTTCAAATATCAAATCTAGAAAAATTTGAAATATCAAAAACACTAGAAAATCTAGTAAGGTAGTTAAGTGGATATTATGTCACTACTAAAGTTATAAATTGGTTTCACCTTATTTATTTTTTCATGATTATTGTAGATTATTTTCTATAGGGGTAGTTTGAAAGATTTCATTCTTAATTACAAATTAGATTTATGCATTTTTTCTTCTAAAAGAGACAAAACTATTTATTTTGACTTATATATTTTTTAACATAAAAAACCTACCATCCCTAAGTCATTTAACAACCTTAATAAGACACCATGATTAATACAAGCCCTTGACTCACATCAGGTGGATAATTAAGAATTTTTCAATCCTATGGTGACCCTTGCATGTGTTTTGGATGAGAAAAGTCTTGTTTAAAATATAAATTTGTATGATATGGGAAAATTCATGTAAGGTATGTATTTTGTGTTTATGGGTGAAGAAATTAAGTATAAATAAATTTTATTCACTAAATTATAACTTGAAATATTTATTTTTGAGAAAGAAAATATTATTTTTTTCATGGTGTTAAATTGGTGAATCTCATAGGTATGTGCTTTTAAATATTCTTGAATATGATTTTTGATTATTACTTATCTAGGAGTCCAAGTGTTATGTGTAGTGGAATTGATAAAAATAATATTTTCATTTTTTATATGTATTTCAATGAATTAATACTCACTGATTTTTCATATTTTATGAATTATATAATTTTTGGTTTTTGGTGAATTTTTTAGATTATTGTGAAAATTTATTAATTCTTTAATTTTAAATGTTTTTATCACTTTGATATTTTGTCCATAACTTTTTTTAACTAATAAAAAATTTCAATGCATTTTTTAGAGTTCAATTGTTCATGGGATGCACTTCCTTAATCCAATCTTGGTACAGATTCAAAATCAGTTAGGCCCAAATAAATCAATCAATATAGATAACTTTTTAGGATGATATATTAGATCACTCCTCAATAAATGAATCATATATTGTTGTATAAGATATAAAATGGGGTGATTATAATTGGATATGAAATAGGACATCAAGGGAGTATTAAAGTTAAATTTCATACAAAAATTAGTTCATTAAGGTAGTTGATGTGTGTGTCAAATTAGTGGAAGATAGAGAGTCTTTTGGATAGAAACATTGTGATTCAATAACTATATCATAACCTCTTATAAACATGTTTTATGGTTTTATAGTTTTTGAAAATAAAATTAAACTCAAATAAACAAACTCTATATAATAAAACTAGTCAAGAATCGTCCATTTACTTCATTAAATATGCATAAATTTTAGAGGAAATAAACTAGATTTAAATCTACCACACCCTTTCAATATAAATAAGAGTCTCCACTTTTGTTTAAGAGATAATAAGGGGAGGGAGGATATTCTGGAAAATTAACATTTTGAAGTGATACTTTCATTTTCTTTTCTGTAACGCCCCGACCCCAGTTACCTAGAGTCAGTGTATTATTACATAACATTGGCATGATCACAAGAAAGATCAAATCTCGAAAGACCGATTGGTTTAGTAGCCTTGTAAGCACTAGATATATTCATAAGTTTTACATTACATCATAAATTGAAAAACTACTACAACAACATAATGTCTCCACAGTCCACACTATTATCCCCTCATAATATCCCTACAGGTCATTCATAACTTACTTCTTCACATCCTGGGAAAAATAAAACATAGAAAAGGGGTGAGCTCAAATGCCCGGTAAGGATAACAATATAGCAGAAACTTTCCGAAATAAGCATAAACATTTAAGGCAATGTATAACTAAAACAAAATCCTTTTAAACTTGAACTTCAATATAGTATTGAAAAAGTAAAATGAAATAATGCCATTTAATTATTCACATGGATATTCTACTAATCGAATAATCACATGAAATATCAATAACCACTTCCATAATGATGGAATGCATAATTCCAGACTATCATAACCACATAGCCAAGGCCTCGTGCCAAGACTACAAATAAGATTTTTCCAAGGCCTTGTGCCAAGACACTAGTTTGTCTCATGAGACCTGCCGATGCATCGAGGAGCTATAGCGGGCTCCACCCGTCACTTACTAAGTCCAATGCATTACCATATGAAAAGGTTTAAACATAACATAAACATTCATATTAAAACTAGCATACGAAATGTCAATACTTTCTCCATAAACCATGAATGGTTTAAAAATAACACATCCACAGTCAAACATATCACAAAACCTTCAATACATTATGAAAGTTTTGTATCATAATAAATCAACTTCATATAATCATAAAATCCTTCAAAGGATGTTGACATAGATGAAATCAAAACTATTTGAGATAAATATCTTCTTTTTTTGAAATCATTTAAAACTCACACATTTATAAAGGAAGTAATTAAAAAGATATTTTTGAATCAAAGTGTCCCATACCACTTTGAAACTTTTGAAAGGAATTAACATTTTAAAAACATTCATGTCCATATAAATAAATCCTTAAAAACCATTTTTAAGACATGGACATTAATTAAAAAGATTTAGAAAGATAAATCTTTAAAACATTTAAAATTCTGATTTTGATAAAGAGTACCTTTCCGAAATTCTTAAAATATTCATTTTGAAATCATTTAAAAGTCACATAATTATAAAATAAAACATTTAATTTGAAAATATCCTTTTAATCTTGTAATGGAAGCTTTGAAAATTTTATAACGGCGGTAAATAGCCACACCCGCCGTATAAGTTAAAAAAACATTCTTACCTTAATTTTGTCGAAAAGGTTAAAAAGCACCTTGTTTGGAAAACGACAGAAAGATTCCTTTATAAAATTCTTATAAAAATTCAAAAAATGGTATAAATTATTTTAACCCATATCTTAGTAAATAGTAATTTTTTTTTCAAATTCATTTTTAAGAAACATGGATGTGGATGATAAAGTGATCCCAGTAGATTATTACGTATAAACAACCTCGGATAATGAAGAGATTGCGAAATAAACCCTTACCTTTCACTTTTCCTTGGTTGGGGTAGGTTAAAATCCTGTATAATGATGAAATATTTTTTATTAAATTATTCAATAATAATATACATTAATATGATATCATATATGATCTTTTAACATTGCTTTGTTAATAATATCTTAGAATTATCGTCGTTTCGGGTGTTTACTTACTCATTTTCTTTTATATGTTTTGTTACATAATCCATGTTTGTAATGAATAGTTTGTATATTATTCATATCCAAAATGATATCAAGTCCTTAAAAATCATTTTTAAATCATCAAATGATAATTATACTTGAATGGATATGATGGAGAATGAATCGCATCGCGTTCGTGGAGACGGTAGTCCGTACGTACGCACGAGCGACAATATCATTTTTTGATATTAAAATAATATATAATTGGATGGTATATCATATATACATAATATTTATCATGTTATATTTATTATTTACATGAGTTACACATCATTATTATACCCATCCAAATAATAATTTATTGAATAACAATTACACCACGACGTGGAGACGGTAAGCCGTACGTACACATGTATGGTGACATGTTATTCAAAGGATGGATAGAATGGTGAATATGGTTTTAACATATTTATAATAAAATCACAGTATATATATGATACTGGAGTTATTATTTTATAATGGTAACAACAAAAGAAGAAGAAGTGGAAGAAGAAAGGAACTTGAAAAAGGGTGGTGAAATCATTACCTCTTCTTCGGGTTCTTCCTTTTGATTTGATCAAAATGGCTCCTTAGGTTGGCTTTCTGATCAAAATAAGGCATCTAGGTTGTAGTGAGGGAAGTTGGGAGAGTATTTGGGTAGAGTTTGGCCGAACCCAAAGGCTTTGAAGGTGTGAAGAAATGAGAAGGAGGAGTGCCCTTTTATAAGAGGGGTGAGGGGAACCTTTGGAAAAGCTAGAAATGTTAATTTGTAATAAATTAATATTCGGTTTATAATGGCTCCAAAGTGGATTATTTAAATTTTAAGGTGGGTATGGTTTGAAAACCACTCAAAAAATAGAATTTAGACAGGTTTGGGTACTTATATTAACCTTATCTTTAAGTATTAACTCTAAGTTAATTAGTTTCGCTTTTACAATGTCTCTTTGTATTTTTATATTATATGGTTAATAAACTTATCATATACATCCAAGAGACCCCCAAGTGGTCCATTAATGATACAACTATCATGATATAAGTCTCTTGGCTGAACCTTAAATTTTTAGGAATTTAATATCAATTAATAATATAATATTTGTTTTAAAAACTCTTTTATGTCAATTTTGACACTATTCAATAGTTTATTTTTGTGAAACTCATAACAGAATTATTACTTCGAAAAAAGTCAATTAAATCAATACTAATATGTAATTGTATCCTAGAAAATTAGTGAAATTCATTAAAAGTCTCAAATTATATTTATTTGGGTATTTATAATATCAATTATTTTAATTTGTCACTATTATGGTTATTACTGCATCATCATTGTGTCATAAATAAATTAACTTATTTAAAGTATAAAAATTATTAATAAAATATAATTATGTAGAAAATCTTTTTCTATTTCTAATGAATATTTATAGTCCAAAATCCAACATATATAACCCTATGTAAAAATTGGTTTTCTAAAAGATATATGCTTATGTCATTTTTGTACTTATTTTAACTTAATTAAAATAAAGTGTCTCTATCACCTACAAGTGGATCCATGGGGTCCCAAAATCGACCCAAAGATGCCTATGGTCGAACATGTATCAACCAATAAGGTTAGGACACGTTTTAGGGTAATTTAGTATTATTATAATATTATTTTTTAACCCTTATTTACCAGATTTACCCTTAACACTAGTGCAAAAACACTTTTTCACGTCGGTTTTTTTAAATTTTTAACGTCGGTTATAAACCGACGTCTTTATAGGCGACGTTAAAAATAGAGTTTTCGCGTCGGTTCATAGAAACCGACGCGAAAAATAATTCGCTTATGAGCTTCGGCGTCAGTTTTTAATAAAACCGACGCCGAAGCTACATTTAGACATTATTTTCCGCGTCGGTTCATTAAAAAACCGACGCGGAAAATATAGTCGAATAGGTTTTCCGCGTCGGTTTTTAGAAAAACCGACGCGGAAAACCGCTTATAACAGGATTTTCCGTGTCGGTTTTTCTAAAAACCGACGCGGAAAACCGCTTTCAACCTGATTTTCCGCGTCGGTTTTTCTAAAAACCGACGCGGAAAACCCTTTCTGCGTCGGTTTTTAAAAAAACCGACGCCGTAAATATTTTTTTTTTAAAAATATTCAGCGTCGGTTTTTAAAATAACCGACGCCGTAAATTTTTTTTTTTTTAAATAAAATACATATATTTTCTCCTCCAAACAAATCGGAACCCTGAAAAAAAATAACGAAGTATACGAAAACAATTAAACAGCTTTAACAGAAGTACTTCAGAAAACTCAAAGTAAAGCAGAATTAAAATACACGTACCTACATGGTGCATTTTCTTAATCTAACCATACTCAGTATCAATCATTGTAAGTTTCCTCCCATAGATAGCACCAATCCTGTCAAAACAGTAATGAAACTAAGGAGATGTGAGTGAAAAAATCAATCCAAGTTATTAGTGCAATGAATAAACATTAAATGAAAATGTGTAATTTATTTGAATCATTCATTTTTTCACAAAGTAAATTACCAAAATGAAATGTTACGACTCCTGATCAAAATTCCAGGAACACTCAGCCGATGCAACCTCTTCCTCACCTCCCCCACTGAAGATGTTGGGGGTGTCTTTTCACCATAGGATCCCTACCACCCCCAACCTCAGGTTTTTATATTTGCTCTGTATAGACGTGCATTACCCATTCACTATTGTTATTTGTTTAAGTTATGGAATAATAGAGAAATAAGTTTGAGTGCAAAAAATAGGTTAGAAAATTGAAATCAAATGCAGATTGAAGAGACATAAAGAAACATACCTTAAAAATTGACGCCTTCTATTTTATCTTTGTGCAAACCCACTAAGCGCTGTTTCAGGTATTATGTGATATGCTTCTCGGCAATCATTTTTCGATATTTATTTGCATAAAAAATAAAAAGGCCTAGAAGATATTGCTGTGCATTCAAGGGAGACAATTTTTAGTGTTTGTGAATGTTATTTCGCTATACGAATCTCTATGTTCATGATCCAAGTACCACCCTACAGATTTGTCACTGTACAGACAAATGATTTTAAGAAATAACAATGAAAAGAAATATAATAACTAATTCTGAATTAAAATACACGTACCTGAAATATACGACATGCTTATTGTTGGTTATTGTTGAAGGATTCATTTGATTATTAGTAGATTCAATAAAACAGTTTTTGCAGAGGCACTTGAGAAAACTCAGTAAAGCAGAATTAAAATACACGTACCTGAAATATATGACATGCTCATTGTTTGTTATTGTTGAAGCATTCATTTGATTATTAGTAGGTTCAAACACCTAATATATCATAAGAGTTAGTTTTTTAAACCCATATATAATATTATTTATAAATATTAGTATACATACCTCAAATCTTAATCAGACTTAACAAATAGTCCACAAAAGTAGATTGAATATGAATCATATCAGATTGAGAATATGACTGTGAATCATTGAATACCTACAATAATATTGAATGATATGAAATTAATAAATAGAAGAAAGTGGATGAAAATATATAAAAAAGTTAATACAACTAACCTTATGAAAATCAGTAGTTTCCCCAGTTGTGATTATCTCGTACATAAATCGTAGAATATAATAACCACATTCAACGCTTCCATTTTGACGATGACACTGCAGTTATAAAACATTTAACTAATAATGAAACCCAATATATAACAAAAATATAAAAACTAATTACCTGTACTTCCACATATTTGATTTTTGTTGGTTTCTTTTCATTTGTAAAATGTTTCCATGAACTGCATTTTTTTATATAAGAACTAATAAAACTTGTGTAAACAATTAAAATTAAACATAACAAACTTCTAAAAATAAAAAAACAACTTACCTGTTTAATAAGTTGGAAAACGGTTTACACACTTTTCCTAATAAAGAGCAAAACCAATATAAGGTGCATTCATTTGGGCAAAATACACCTAACATCCAATGCCCCCTATAATACAAAAAGTTCATAATTAATGACATTATAATGATCATGAGTTCAAAATTATGTTGATATTCTTACTTATCAACAAATGGCAAAAACCAGCACTGAATCTCTGTTTGTGATAATCTCTCGGATATATATTGAACTCTTTCATCATTTTTCACATGTTTGACTTCCAAGGAAATGTACTCTGGATCTATAAAGCTATAAATGCTTGTAGTTTCATTTTGTAAAAGAATCCTGTATAGATACCTAATTTAAAAAGAAAACATAGTTAGTCAATGACATAACAATATTTTAGTAAAGAAATAGCAATTCAGACGTCAATTTACTTACATGGAAAACAACTGCACCACATTCAGCCCGATCTCTTCAAAATTAACTAAATTCATGATATCTTCTTTCAATATTCTCAATTTATAATTTCTTCCACATATATCGGACGTCATCCGAAACTCATAGATAAAATTCAAGGAAGAAGAGCACTGAGATAATCTTTTCAACCCAGAAGAAATATCAGAAGTATCTACAGCCGACTGTTTCTGAACATTTTGCTGCATTTGTACAGTTTCTTTTGCTTTCAGATATTCCTATATAAGTTAAATGTCAGAAAACATTATAAGTAATTTGGAATCATTTCTAATTACTAGTTAAAAAAACTCATACCTCATGTGAAATATAACGAAGAAGTACAGTTGGCCAAAGTAAAAATTGGCCCATGCATTCCCCAACACTGGTGATCTCCGCAGTAGGAAATGGTAGTAGAGCAGTAGGATCTATAATAACAAGTACTGATACTCTAACCTGACCCATCTGCATAGGCTGATGATGTACCGAGTCCCCCAAAAAATACACTTGTCCTAACGCAACAATATGTACATGAGGATCTCCCGCAAACAACTCACAATATAAGGTTTGATCCGATGGAGGAGGTGGAGGCTCAAAGTTAGCAGGTGGGGCAGGGTAGTCAGGGTGAGCAGGCTGAGAAGTCAGAAAAATGAAAAGGGTATATTAGTGTTTAAAATTTATAACATAGAAAAATTGATTAAAAATTAAATAAAATAATATACCTCAAATGGTTGTGCAGACGGGGCAGGGTAAGCAGATGAGGCAGGGTAGTCCGGGTGAGTTGGCTGAGAATGTTGAAAAATGAAAAAGTTATATCAGTGTTTATAATTTATAAAATAGACAAATTGATGACATTAAATAATATACCTCAGAAGGCTGCCCAGACGGTGTTGGGTAAGCATATGAGGCATGATAGTCTGAGTGAGTAGGCTGAGAATGTTGAAAAATGAAAAAGTTATATCAGTGTTTATAATTTATAGAAAAGAAAAATTGTTAACAGTAAATAATATACCTCAGAAGGATGAGCAGACTGTGACTGTCTTTCCAAGTGTTCTAATAAAGCCTTCTGTACTGCTGCTTGAATTTGATCACCCATAGACCGTTTCATATCCTGCAGCTCTTCTTTTAAGGATTCAATTTCCGGGTCTCATGGTTGCTTACTCTTACCAAAAACCTTCCGAATACTAACACCCGCCTGATATCCTCTAACACGGCCGGGGTGTTCAGTCTTTCCCAAAGCAGTGGCTAGGATATCCATCCTACCCTCAGGGATAAAAGAGCCCTGTGTCTCTTTCTCCTGAAGTTCATCCTGAAATGAAAAATAAAAAATTTATATTAGTGTTTATAAATTATAAAAAAGGAAAATTGTTAACAAAGAATTAATATTTACTTACAATTCTATCAGCCACTTGATGAGCTTCGTCTGTAAGATATTGTTCATTTTTTTTTCTTCTTGCTCGTTTCCATTTCTCATGGCGAGTGGGAGGAGATGAAGGACCATATTGGACCTCTTCTGAACCACTACTTGATCGAGCTCTTAATGCTTCAAATTTTTCTTCAATAATTTTCTGCTCCAAATACGAGTATCCTCCACGTGATAAAGTATGAGGGTATACGTTTTTCAACTGGATCTCCTGATGAGATCTTCTGGAGGCCTGTTACATAAAAATAAACACATAAGTAATAAGGAAAATATAGCATAAATTTTAAAATATAAAACAATTACAATACCTGAAATTTCTCTTCCTAACGACTGTCAACAAATCGCTTCCATGTTTCTTCATCTATATATGGATACTTAAGACATGGGCTTTCAAACCTTCTCTTTCCAAAAACATAATCTTTCGTCAGTTTGTTTTTAAAATCTCTCCATCGAACCGCCGCTAAAGAGAGATGTCTTTTCCTAATTTCTTTTGTTTCCTCAAAATTGAATGTAATCTGTAATTGAAAAAATAAAATATGTCATTTAAACTATATAATATTAAAAAAATGAGATAAAATAAATAAATAAAGATATTTTACCGTCACGGCCTCCCAAAGCTGTTGCTTCGCCGTCCTGTCCACTGACTTCCAATCAGGATATAAAATACTAATCCTGCAACGGCTCTGCATCGCTATATAACTGACAAACTGAACTGCATTTGGGCCAACTGCATTATTATTATCATCAAAACGGATGTGTAATTTTTTATCATCACGAGCGAGTGATAGTTTTGGTAAACGTGTAATACCACGTTTACCAACTAGAGAACTTGATTTTTCAGTAGTAACTGGAGAAGTCTCCTCCGCCGAGGACGCATCAGTAGTCCTGCAATTTTTTTTAATAAATTAACAGTTTTATTTCATTAAATATGTATATTACTGAATATTTAATAATATGTCAAAATAGATATACCTCGGTAACTGCTCATCTCTATCTGTATTTGACATTGCTACTAGAAAGTGTAATGAAATTTTGGGTACCTGCATATCATTAGAAAACTGAATAATTAGAAACAAGGAAATGAAAAATAAATATGTAAAAATAGAGGCATGCATTTGTAAGTTTTAAAAATAGACACAAAATATAAATATTTACCAGAAAAATTAGGAGACTAATTTAGTGTTTTCCCACGTCCCTTCATCATGATCGGTACGTACTGCATGCACTATGTCTATCTTATATTCATTGTAATCCTCTGAAAATTGTATAATAGATGAATAACGCTCATGTAAATCACTAGCATCATCAGAATCATCATCATCACCCAAATGATATCTTTTCCCTTGCAAAACAACTGACCACTGATCATTCGACGGATCAATGACATAAAATACTTGTTTTGCATGTGTCGCCAAGATAAATGGTTCCTCATTGTGATTAAATCTTTTCAAATCAACCAGTTTAAACCCATATTCATCATGTTTCACGCCACTATTACTATCAACCCAATTGCACTTAAAAATAGTGACTCGAAATTTAATATAATCAATTTCCCATATGTCTTCAATAACTCCAAAATATGATGTTGATGCAGAAATTGGGTTTTTATCTTTGGCACTCGAAAAATGCACTGCTTCAGCGAATACCATCACACCACTATTCTGAACGGTACTCTTGTCATCCAGGTTTTTTGTGTAAAATGTGTAGCCATTGATATCAAAACCAGACCAAGTGATCACATTAAAAGATGGTCCCCCTGATAACCACTTCAATGTTTCTGATACAGATATATCTGAGGTGACTTTCTCTTTAAACCATGAAACAAATGTCTTCTTATGCTCAATCATCAACCACTTTTCATTTCTTTTCTGATATCGTAACTTTAATTCAGCAATATGTGAGGATATATATGGTTGAACCTCATCTGTGTTGTTCAAAATGTATAAATGTGCTTGCATCACTTCATCACGTGGAATGAACTTTACCTTTAAGCCTCGAACCCCTCTACCTTCTCTGTCAACTGTCATATGTCGAGATAGAGGGAGACCAATATGCTCCACTTCATTCAAATAATCAGTACAGAACTCAATCACCTCTTCTGATACATATTTTTGAACAATAGAGGCCTCTGGTCGATAAGGATTTTTAACATATCCTTTCAAAATTTTCATATATCTTTCAAAAGGATACATCCATCTTAAATAAACAGGCCCACACATTCTTATCTCACGCACCAAATGAACCAATAGATGAACCATTATATCAAAAAATGTGGGTGGGAAATACATTTCTAGTTGACAAAGAATAAGAGTTGCTTCATTCTCCAACAAATCTAACAAATTTGGATCAACGACTTTGCTACAAATGGATTTAAAGAAATTACATAACCTGATGATTGTCTTCCTGACAGCTTTCGGTAATATACCACGCACTGCTACTGGTAGAATTTGTTGCATTAACACATGACAATCATGTGATTTCATACCTATTAATTTACAATCCTTCAATGACACAAAATTATTCACATTTGAAGAAAAACCGCTGGGTACTTTAATACCATGAAGACACTGACAAAAATTCATCTTTTCAATCTTGCTTAATGTGTGACAAGCCGGAGGTAAATATGTTCTTTTTCCTTTCACAGCGGGAGCTAACTCCAAACGTATTCGCATTAATATCAAGTCCAATCTAGCATTTAATCCATCTTTTTTCTTTCCTTTTATGTCTAACAAAGTTCCAATCAAACTATCACATATGTTTTTCTCAACATGCATAACATCAATGTTATGTTTTATCTCTAAAAATCTCCAATAAGGTAGTTTGAAAAAAATAGACTGCTTCTTCCAGATATGTTTTTGTAAACCAGAACTTTTTCTCTTTCCAAATGTTGAATCAATATCTTTCACTCTGTCATAATATTCTTCAGCTGACAATGGTTGAGGGGGGAGGTTGTATTCTTGTAAACCGTTAAATGCTTTTCTCAATCTACGATAAGGATGATCAATTCGCAAAAATCTTCGATGTCCCATGTACACTGTCTTTCTTACATTCTGCAATTGATAATATGAAGTTTGTTCTTCACAAATTGGACATGCTTTATGTCCCTTAACACTATATCCAGATAAGTTTCCATACGCAGGAAAGTCGTTTATAGTGAACATTATCATAGCACGCAAAAGAAAATACTCTTTCTTGTATGCATCGAAAACTGTAACACCTTTCTCCCATAGCAGTTTTAAATCCTCAATCAATGGTGTAAGATACACATCAATATCATTTCCTGGTTGTTTTGGTCCAGAAATCATCAAGCTCATCATAACATATTTTTTCTTCATACATAGATGTGGGGACAAGTTGTAAAGTACCATCAAAACAGGCCATGAACTATGTTGGCTACTGAGGCTCCGATATGGATTCATTCCATCAGTACACAATCCCATTCTGAGATTTCTAACTTCACTTCCAAAATCATGAAATTTTTTATCAAAACTCTTCCACTGTGGTGAATCGGCAGGGTGACGTAAGTTACCATCAGAAATGCGCTCATCTGAATGCCATCTTAACCTTTTTGCATCATTTGAATTTGCAAATAGACGCTTCAAACGAGGAATAATTGGAAGGTACCAAAATGATTTAGATGGAGTTTTGATTTTGGTACCTAAAAATAAACCAGAATTGAATTATCAGAATTGTTTGAAAAAAATATTGGATGATATCATTGGAAAGTAAAAAAATTGATTTTTCATAACGTTACATGACATCACCTGAAAATGAATCTGAGTTGACTTTCTCATCCATCTTATAGCGTGATGTTCCACATGTAGGACAACTTGATAAATGTTCATTTTCTTTCCTATATAGTACACAATCATTGGGGCAAGCATGTATCTTTTTATACCCCAATCCCATTGGGCATAATATTTTCTTCGCCTCATAATTGGAATCTGGAAGCCCATTGCCTTCTGGAAGAAGCTCTTTTAAAAGCTCAAGTAAACTAGAGAAACTTTTATCACTCCACCCATTTTTTGCTTTTAAGTTAACTAATCTCAAAACTGCTGATAACACTGTATATTTACTGCAACCTGGGAATAATGGTTTCTCAGAATCTCCATACAATCGTTCAACAGTTGGTGTTTTTTCGATGGTTTCAACACCTAAATCATGAATTAATTCTTCAATACGATCCTCTGCCTCATTATGAATATCGTCATCAACATTGGATGTTGAATTTTCAGTTCTTTCACCATGCAAGATCCAACGTGTATAATTAAGGCTAAAACCATAACAAATGAGATGATCTTTGATTTCTCTGAAGTTTAACTTTCTCATATTTACACACTTCACACATGGACAGAAAATCAAATCAATATTTTGATTATGCCGTTTAGCAAATTCCAAAAAATTGTCAACTCCTCTTTCATATTCACTAGTAGTTCTTCGTAGATAAATCCAATTATGATCCATTAATACCTGATATCACAATATAATTGATGAATATATTAAAACATAAAAACATTTAAATATCTATCAGATAAATTGTAAACAAAAACAGATTCCATAAAAACTATTGATAATCAGATAAAAGACATCAAATATGAAACACGTTTACAAATATAGTAAACAGTTAATTTTAATATTATATACATGTGTGTTATATTGAAATACAAGGACAAAATGGTTAAATCAAAGGTTTCATTTTTTGAAAATAAAGTTTCATGATATAAATATTATATGAATGACATACAAGATAATATGATTTCTCACTATGACTACTATTGATCACACTATATTTATTTTTTTATTCATTTGATGTAACATGAATGAATCATGGAAAAATTAATGTGAAAAATAGTGCAATAACTATCCTTATTTAAAACAATGTGTATTAAGAGACATGATACAATTTTTGGTGACTATGATAACTCAACTCCCTCAATCCATGAGTTTTATAATAGGGAACTATGAACATATAAATTCATTATGGAGGGATAAAAATTCCATTGCATATTGTAGGTGACAACTTACACCCCCATCCATGGGTCTATTGCAGCAAAACATGTCAAGGAATGGATCAACATGAAGAGAAATATATTATCCATCCATGAAAGATTAGATCATGAGAATGTTTTATTTGCAGCCTATGACTTAGAGGGAGAAGTAAATCATTTCATGACTATTATTTAGAGGGAGAGAAAGATGAATAAATATAATCAAAGGAATGAGATTAGTTTAAGAGGACATTTATTAAAAATGCATGAATCTAACCCCACATATGAAAGTGGAAAGGTATTTTTGAACATTAATAGAGGGATAATGATTATATTATTATCTACGAAGATTACAATACATTATGATTCTATTCGTATTATGGACATTGCAAGAAAAATTATTTATTATATAATGGCATGAAAATAATTATTCAAATTTTTTTAACATAATAGATAGTGGTAATTATTCATGTCTTAGTTAAATGATGAGAACCAAAAAGAATTGAGGAATTTGGCATGGTAAATCTCAAGAAGTAATGAAATAACAACAAACTACATGCAAAAATGTGAGTGAATTCATTTAACACAATAAAATTATTTTTTTGAAGAATAATTTATTAAAATGGAAATGGAATTAAAAATATAGTACTTCATAATGTAATGAAAGATCATTTTAAACAGAAATAATGATAATATAAACAAAAAATTTGAAGTTCAACCCGAATTGAGATGTTAAATCCAAACTGCGACCGGTATAATTACTTCCAAAAACAAACAATATCAAATCTACACCAACAATGATAATACAAACAAAAAATAATGATAAATTACAACTAAAATCTAACCAATAATCAAAATCACGCAAAATAGGGTTATTGATAAAGAAATAAACAATGGGATATGAAACAAGAGATAAATAGGAAGAACACATACCCAAAATCGTGCAGACGACAAAAAACCTTCAACAATGGCCGTTCAAGATCGCAAATCAAGTTCGAAGGTCGTCGGGAGTCCGAAGCGCCACAGCGGAACTCGATTTCGACGGACGAACAAAATGAGGGTTTCTGACCGTGAATAATTTTAAAAGACTTTTCGCGTCGGTTTTCATTAAAACCGACGTGAAATATATTTTTTTTATGAGTTTCGGCGTCGGTTTTCATGAAAACCGACGCCGAAACATTTTAAAAATTTATTTTCCGCGTCAGTTCTCAGGAAAACCGACGCGGAAAATATAGTCGAATAGGTTTTCCGCGTCGGTTTTTCTAAAAACCGACGCGGAAAACCGATTATAACTGGATTTTCCGCGTCGGTTTTTAGAAAAACCAACGCGGAAAATCGCTTTCAACCGGATTTTCCGCGTCGGTTTTTCTAAAAACCGACGCGGAAAATATAGTCGAAGAGGTTTTCCGCGTCGGTTTTTCTAAAAACCGACGCGGAAAATATAGTCGAATAGGTTTTCCGCGTCGGTTCTCAGGAAAACCGACGCGGAAAATAAACACATAATTATTTTTGGCGTCGGTTTTGTGTAAAACCGACGCCAAAAATTCCCCGCATATACTATTCGCGTCGGTTTTTAAAAAACCGACGTTATTACGACGACGTTAAAGCCCGTATTTCCACTAGTGTAACCATGGTAAATAAAATATTTACCGAAGTAATTATTCAAAATGTATAAAAATAAAATTTACCTATTTACACAATTTGAACATCCTGATTCCAAATATGGAATCCATTTTTCCAAATTCAAAACACAGAAGTGGCAGAAATTAATTTAAAATTAATTCTCGTTGTTAAAACAAAAAGCGTGTTTTTATGAGATAATAACTATCAAAAGATTAACACTTGTTTATGACCGGTTTAATTGTAAAAATATCTCCAATGACCAACATTGTATTAAATGGTAAAAATATATTATAAATATACTTTAAAACCACTCAAATTCATTATTTATCACTTTTAATTATTTTTATTAAAAAAGTTGTTTTTAATTAAAATTTAGTAATTTTCACTATTCATCAAAATATTAAAGTTATCCGAAAAGTACCAAAATTTCACCTTAGGCTAAATTCGATATTCCGAATCCAAAAATGAAGTCCATTTTGAGAGATAAAATTTCAAAAATTTGGTATTACTATTCATAACGGCTAGTTTGATCAGTTGTGGTGTGTGTTAAAACTCGAAGTTGCGTACAACACACGCTGCTGTATTATTCAAAGGAAAGCGTACCGTGGAAGCTTGGGATGTTTCATTTTAAATTTCTGATGTCCCCATTTAGTCAAAAAGTTTAAAATATTGTATTTAAAAAGGGTTCACTATTAAAAGTTGATAAAAGTGCAATACTGAAAATGAATTTGTTCTTGCATTATGTCTAAGAAACTCATAATATGGATTCTAAAATTATAAGGATATATTAGTTTAAAATTTAGTTAATACTATTCATAACCTCTTTTGAATGGCTTGTTTGGTAAGTCATGGTGCGATTGAACTCAGTGTTGCATGTAGTGTAAGTTATTGAATTATTTTGAAGAAATAACACACTATGAAATCTTGGGGTGTTACATTCTCCCCTCCTTCAATAAATTGTGTCCTCGCAATTTGAAATTGTTCTTCAAAAATAAAAGGTTGAAAATAGAAAATATCTTTGTGGGAAAACCCACATCAGAAATTGGGTTACTAAAATTTAGTCTTAATATGAGGAAAAGAGAAATGAAAGGGTCACCACCAAATTATAATCTCTATTAGGAGAACATTGGTGGCAATTAGAGACATATAATTAGAGGAAACACGTAAATATTTATAGGTAGTGATTGAGGTCATCAATCACAAACAAGTGTAAAATTGAGGTCCTTAAATTCATCAATCTATGATGATTTGAAATACCATCGGTTCAACAAAACATAGGGTATTAGGATAACACATTTCTGGTTTTAGGATTCCTTAAATAATGTATAATAATTAATTTCTTCATAGAATAAGAGAAGAAGAAAAATATATTCTTGACATGTAGAGTTCCATCCTTTAACTAATTTCTACCACAAAATCATCTTTCACTCTAAAAGATAATAGAACGTAAAAAAATATTCTATTTATCCTATTCCTATAGGGTTCCAAAAAAATGAATTTATAATTCATCTACCAGATCTTTAAAAAAAACTACATTATTTAATCTCGGACATCACGTGGGTCAGTGGTAGGTGATACACCCTTGTCGCCCTTCGGTTGTGGGTTCAAGTCTCGTGGCCTTGCCGGACACGACGGGTTGCCACCCAACCTCTGGGTTGTCCTTTTATGGCAATCCAAAATAATCCAAACTAGAACTATCCAAAATACTTCAGTCCAAAATTTATAAGGAAGGTAAACACAATGAAGATCCTTTTTTTTCGCGTAATAACATGTGATCACCTTCATCATGTATTCTTTTAAATCACTGCAAAATCCTGAATTTTCATAAAACCTTATTGATTACATTCATGATCCCTTATTCCTTATAGAATAATAGATATACTCCTTCAATCAAAAAAATGTTGTAAACCCCAACAATGATGGAATATACAAATCATTAATCAGTTTCAAGGTAGTTAAGAATATCCAATATAATTTATCCAAAACAATCATGTATTATTCTAAAATCACTACCTCGGTATCAGAACCATATTATGGTTTATCTTTCTCTCAACCATATATTTTCCAAAAATTTAACCTGCTATTGAGTAAATTTTCTTTGTTCCACACAATCTCAAGTCCATAATTAAATAGTACTGCAGTACAATCCTTATATACTCCATAATTATTATAACAAGTACATTGTTGATTAAACACTCAAATGACATAATCAACATAAGAACTCTAATCATTCCTCTTCATTTGTGGTAGTATCATAACTTGATTATTATCCAATAATATCATTTGCGGCATAGTCTTATGACTGAGACATAGGTTCACGTAGTGTACAAACTCCTTGCAAATGAATCATTGTAAATTTGAAACCATTTTCTTACCCTTGCAGTCACGTACTTTGTGCCCTTTCCCTCCACACTTATAACAAACTCCCATTCCTTTCAGGCAAGTTCCAGGGTGTTTCTTCCCACAGTTATCACATATGGGAAAATTATTCTTTTCCCTCTTCCCTTTATCCATCTTTCCCTCTTCCATCCTTTTCTTCTCTTGCTTTCCTTGAAAACCATAGGACTCAGTAAACTCTTTACTTATCTTATCAACACATGATATTATTTATTCATATGATGATAAAACATGGGGGAATATTTCTCTTATAAATTATGTCTTAGGACCATGAAAGATATGATCCTTCTTTCTCTTTGGATCATGTGCATTGCTGGAGTTCTCATTCCTTCTACTGGGTGCCATTTCTAAACAATGGCATACACTAGATTAGTTTATGAATAACAATACCTAATCCCAAACTTGTAAAACACATAACATAAATTAAATAGTTTATGGATATAATCCATAATCATAAAAATGTCTCCTTTGAGGAAGTATACACTCATAAACCCTTCATAATGGTTTGTAAAGAAAATGAGAATTATCCTAAGCATATCCCCTGGGAGTGTCGTAACCAAGAGTGAAGCAAGGCCCATTGTCGTGCACCAGTTCCCGTTCGAGTCTAGCTCAAAGCGGTGTTTTCAGGTTTTACCCCTAGGTACATCTGTGCCAGAGCCGCCTCTACTTGCTCGTATCCAGACAGGGATGTATTGCTCGGAAAACTCACAAAATCTCTACAATACCAAAATTCTAGGAAGTTCTTCTATACTAATCCTCAATATCCATCTTAGGTCTATGTGCTCTAATCAGAGTTTATCTAAATCTAGCTTCCAAGGTTTGTACTAAACTTCCTCTGATACCAAATGTAACGCCCCGACCCCAGTTACCTAGAGTAGGTGCATTATTACATAATATTGGCATGATCACAAGAAAGATCAAATCTCGAAAGACCGATTGGTTTAGTAGCCTTGGAAGCACTAGATATATTCATAAGTTTTACATTACATCATAAATTGAAAAACTACTACAACAACATAATGTCTCCATAGTCCACACTATTATCCCCTCATAATATCCCTGCAGGTCATTCATAACTTAATTCTTCACATCCTAGGAAAAATAAAACATAGAAAAGGGGTGAGCTCAAATTCCCAGTAAGGATAACAATATAGTGGAAACTTTCCAAAATAAGCATAAATATTTAAGGCAATGTATAACTAAAATAAAAGCCTTTTAAACTTGAACTTCAACATAGTATGGAAAAAGTAAAATGAAATAATTCCATTTACTTATTCACATGGATATTCTACTAATAGAATAATCACATGAAAAATCAGTAACCACTTTCATAATGATGGAATGCATAATGCCAGACTATCATAACCACATAGCCAAGGCCTCGTGCCAAGACTACAAATAAGATTTTGCCAAGGCCTTGTGCCAAGACACTAGTTTGTCTCATGAGACCTACCAATGCATCGAGGAGCTATAGCAGGCTCCACCCATCACTTACTAAGTCCAATTCATTCCCATATGAAAAGGTTTAAACAAAACATAAACATTCGTATTAAAACTAGTATACGAAATTTCAATACTTTCTCCATAAACCATGAATGATATAAAAATAACACATCCATAGTCAAACATATCAAAAAACCTTCAATACATTATGGAAGTTTTGTATCATAATAAATCAACTTCATATAATCATAAAATCCATCAAAGGATGCTGACATAGATGAAATCAAAACTATTTGAGAGAAATATCTCCTTTTTTTGAAATCATTTAAAAGTCACACATTTATAAAGGAAGTAATTAAAAAGAGATTTTTGAATCAAAGTTTCCCATACCACTTTGAAAATTTTGAAAGGAATTATCATTTTAAAAACATTCATGTCCATATAAATAAATCCTTAAAAACCATTTTTAAGACATGGACATTAATTAAAAAGTTTTAGAAAGATAAATCTTTAAAACATTTAAAATTCTGATTTTGATAAAGAGTACCTTTCCGAAATTCTTAAAATATTCATTTTGAAATCATTTAAAATTCACATAATTATAAAATAAAACATTTACTTTGAAAATATCCTTGTAATCTTGTAATGGAAGCTTTAAAAATTTTATAACGGCGGTAAATATCTGCACCCGCCGTATAAGTTAAAAAAAACATTCTTACCTTAATTTTGTCGAAAAGGTTAAAAAGCACCTTGTTTGGAAAACGACGGAAAGATTCCTTTATAAAAATCTTATAAAAAATCAAACAAGGGTATAAATGACTTTAACCCATATCTTAGTAAATAGTAAAAATGTTTTGAAATTCATTTTTAAGAAACATGGATGTGGATGATAAAGAGATCCCAGTAGATTATTACGTATAAACAACCTCAGATAATGAAGAGATTGCGAAATAAACCCTTACCTTGCACTTTTCCTTGGTTGGGATAGGTTAACCTCCTGTATAATGGTGAAATAATTGTTATTAAATTATTCAATAATCATATACATTAATATGATATCATATATGATCTTTTAACATTGCTTTGTTAATAATATCTTAGAATTATCGTTGTTTCGGGTGTTGACTTACTCGTTTTCTTTTATATGTTTTGTTACGTAAGCATGTTTGTAATGGATAGGTTGTATATTATTCATATCCAGAATGATATCAAGTCCTTAAACATCATTTTTAAATCATCAAATGATAATTATACTTGAATGGATACGATGGAGAATGAATCGCATCACATTCGTGGAGACGGTAGTCCGTACGTACGAACGAGCGACAATATCATTCTTTTGATATTAAAATAATATATAATTGGATGGTATATCATATATACAGAATCCTTATAATGTTATATTTATTATTTACATGATTTACACATCATTATTATACCCATCCAAATAATAATTTATTGAATAACAATTACACCACGACGTGGAGACGGTAAGCCGTACGTATGCACGTATGGTTACATGTTATTGAAAGGATGGATAGAATAGTGAATATGGTTGTACCATATTTATAATAAAATCACAGTATATATATGATACTGGAGTTATTATTTTAGAATGGTAACAACAAAATAAGAAGAAGTGGAAGAAGAAAAGAACTTGAAAAAGGGTGGTGAAATCATTACCTCTTCTTCGGGTTCTTCCTTTTGATTTGATCAAAAGGGCTCCTTAGGTTGGCTTTCTGATCAAACTAAGGCCTCTAGGTTGTAGTGAGGGAAGTTGGTAGAGTATTTGGGCAGAGTTTGGCTGAACCCAAAGGCTTTGAAGGTGTGAAGAAATGAGAAGGAGGAGTGCCCTTTTATAAGAGGGGTGAGGGGAACCTTTGGAAAAGCTAGAAATGTTAATTTATAATAAATTCATATTCGGTTTATAATGGATCCAAAGTGGATTATTTAAATGTTAAGGTGGGTATAAGTCTAAAACCGCTCAACCAATAGAATTTAGACAAGTTTGGGTACTTATATTTCTCTTATCTTTAAGTATTAACTCTAAGTTAATTAGTTTCACTTTTACAATGTCTCTTTGTATTTTTATATTATATGGTTAATAAACTTACCATATAAATCCAAGCAACCCCAAGTGGTCCATTAATGATACATCTATCATGATATAAGTCTCTTGGCCAAACCTTAGATTTTTAGGAATTTAATATCAATTAATAATATAATATTTGTTTTAAAAACTCTTTTATGTCAATTTTGACACTATTCAATAGTTGATTTTTGTGAAACTCATAACAGAATTATTACTTCGAAAAAAGTAAATTAAATAAATACTAATATGAAATATTATCCTATAAAATTAGTGAAATTCATTAAAAGTCTCAAATTATATTTATTTGGGTATTTATAATATCAATTATTTTAATTTGTCACTATTATGGTTATTACTGCATCATCATTGTGTCATAAATAAATTAACTCATTTAAAGTCTAAAAATTATTAATAAACTATAATTATTTAGTAAATATTATTATATTTCTAATGAATATTTATAGTCCAAAATACAACATATATAACCCTATGTAAAAATTGGTATTCTAAAAGATATATGCTTATGTCATTTTTGTACTTATTTTAACTTAATTAAAATAAAGTGTCTCTATCACCTACAAGTGGATCCATGGGGTCCCAAAATCGACCCAAAGATGCCTATGGTAGAAAATGTATCAACAAATAAGGTTAGGACACGTTTTAGGGTAATTTAGTATTATTATAATATTATTTTTTAACCCGTATTTACCGGATTTACCCTTAACCATGGTAAATAAAATATTTACCGAAGTAATTATTCAAAATGTCTATAAATAAAAGTTACCTATTTACACAATTTGAACATCCTGATTCCAAATATGGAATCCATTTTTCCAAATTCAAAACATAGAAGTGGAAAAAATTAATTTAAAATTAATTCTCGTTGTTAAAACAAAAAGCGTGTTTTTAAGAGATAATAACTATCAAAAGATTGACACTTGTTTATGACCGGTTTAATTGTAAAATTATCTCTAATGACAAAAATTGTATTAAATGGTAAAAATATATTCTAAATATACTTTAAAACCACTCAAATTAATTATTTATCACTTTTAATTATTTTGATTAAAAAATTTGTTTTTAATTAAAATTTAGTAATTTTAACTATTCATCAAAATATTAAAGTTATCCGAAAAGTACCAAAATTTCACCTTAGGCTAAATTAGATATTCCGAAACCAAAAATGAAGTCCATTTTGAGATATAAAATTTCAAAAAGTTGGTATTACTATTCATAACGGCTAGTTTGATCGGTTGTGGTGTGTGTTAAAACTCGAAGTTGCGTACAACATACGCTATTGTATTATTTAAAGGAAAGCGTACCGTGGAAGCTTGGGATGTTTCATTTTAAATTTTTGATGTCCCCATTTAGTCAAAAAGTTTAAAATATTGTATTTAAAAAGGGTTCACTATTAAAAGTTGATAAAAGTGCAATACTGAAAATGAATTTGTTCTTGCATTATGTCTAAGAAACTCATAATATGGATTCTAAAATTATAAGGATATATTAGTTTAAAATTTAGTTAATACTATTCATAACCTCTTTTTAATGTCTTTTTTGGTAAGTCATGGTGCGATTGAACTCAGTGTTGCATGTAGTGCAAGTTATTGAATTATTTTGAAGAAATAACACACTATGAAATCTTGGGGTGTTACATTTTCTATTTTAAATATTTACCTCCACACACTTTTTCTTTCTCACCCCTCATAAGGAGGCGTAATTTTTGTGTGGTTGAGTAAGGGAGATAACCCTTTTTTGTAACATTTGATCATTGTGTTATAAGTTAAAATTCTCTATTTTTTTGAATGATTTCTTCTTATAGTGGTGTTATATTCTACTAATGTGATTATATTTATGGTTTTTGTGTTGTTAATTGTTTATAGATTTGGTTGAAGTTGTATAAAATACCTTCAACTAGTTTAGATTATATCTATTGAGTATATTGTGTTGGGTGGTGAGTGTTAAGAGATCACTAGTACATGTGTGGAAGCATTGAGTTTTTTTGATTTCTAAAGAGCATAAATTTTCAATTAGGATTTTTCTTGGTAGTTTAGGAATAATTTTCTAATTCTCATGTATACACGAGTGTTTTCCATTATTTCCTTCAACCAAGGGTGATTGGAAACTCAATTGAGGATTCTTTCATTTATCATTCAATCATAAGAATAGTAAAATTAATTTTAAGACTATGATGTCGATGAAAAAGGTAATACAAAACTAACCTTATATCTTTATTTATTAATTTATTTTCAACCATTGATTAATTCTTTTCTTAGACTTCAAATAATCACAAAAAAAACAACCCCTGTTAACTCTAATTTAAACTAATAAACATAATTTTTTTGAACTCTTATTTGGAGACAACATAGGTTAACTACTATACTATATTAAAACTCAGGAGATAATTGATTTTACCACACCATATGATAGGTGTGTATCAATATTTATATAATAACATACCATCATATCCAAAACCACAAGTCCACCGCCACAACCACATCACAACTGCACATCATTGCCCTATCCAAATTGAGTAACGTGATCATAATGGACATCAACCTCATTCCCAAATCCTTTCATACAAATAACCCACCACATAAAGATCACATAATCAAGTCATTCAGTATATACATTCCAAGTCCTCAAGACATTATAACCCATATGTATATACCTACCTTAACCCATCACATGATATACTATGTCTAAAGGGAGAGTGGAGAAGAGGGAGCATCATCCATATGTTTTCTCTACAACCTACATTTTAGGGAAAATTCCAATAACCCATGTCCCCATATGGGTTTCAGTAAGTTTACCCAACTTCAGTAGTGGTGCATATGAAATAACAAAAAAAATTGTATATATATCCACAAAAATCCAAACTTAATGGTAAACCCATAACTAAAACATCCTAAACATTTTTACACACAAAAACTACTCCCTCCCATCCATCATGAATTGATAACTACTACCACAATAATTCAATAATACCCAACCAATTAAATTAAAAAAACAATCACACATAAAAAAATTCATCCCTTTTTCCATATCATTTATTAATTATAAATTTACCATTTTCCAGGAACATTACATTCCTTTATTAATATTTAATGTAAAACTATTCATTTAATCAATTATACATATTTTTCTTAGACATTAGTTTTTATCCCAATAAACATACTTACTTAAGAAGGCCATCATTTTTTAATTTCAATCCTAATAACCATTAACAATTAAAATGATTCCATCCATATTCCATGCCACCAAAAACACTAACACACAACCCACAACAATCAAACCCTTCACTACATAAACCACCACACAACCCATATCAATAGCCACTACACTATCCAAAACCAACCACCATAGCATCACTTATCCTATTCCTATATAAATAAAACCAAACTAGACACATAAATAACACATCTACCAAACCACTACAACTATACCATGCAAACATCCTAAAATAAATCACAATAACCCCAACCAAAACTACACTAACCACAGAAAGTAAAATATAACTAACCAATAGAAATTCATCATAAATATAGTATAAATTTGAAAAAAATATATCTCCCATAAGGATTATTTCACATTTATTCAACACTTAAAGTTTAGTTATATCAATAATAATTTTCAAATTTTCTAAACCACCAATTCTTTACTATATTTAAGTGATTAAATAGTTATGGATAGTGATTCAATCACTCCAATACCAGTAACCAATTTCTATCACAACAGTAAAGAATAAAATAAACAAAAAATATAGAAATAACATAATAACATGTAAACATGTGTGAATTTCCCTTTATACCTTTATAATTTCTTAGTTTGTTTGTTAACTTTATTAGATTAATCTATAATATTCACCCAATAAGAACAAAAATATGTTAATTCAATAATTACACAAAATAAATATAGTTAGATTTTGAACCCCAGCCTTAGCCAAAGATTCAATAATTAACCATATATGAATGAGGAAGAAATAATGATCATTTTTTCAAGAACACCAAAGAAAGAACCTCAATATCCTATAACACACCAATCTCTATAAAAATAATGGCTAAATAATAACAAAACAAAATCCAACCCATCTTCATGGATTTCAAGAAAGAATATAATAATAGAGAAAGAGAAGGCTAGTGGAAAAGGAGGGATAAGACTCACCTTGGATCATAAGAGTTTGATCAATTGAAGCTGAAGTCCAAGATCTATTAAACAATGTTCAATGATATCTCAATATGCACTATTTTCCACCTAGGTTTTTAATATAGTTGGGGTAATATGAGATAATTTTATACCGGTCATGAATTTATAAAAAAACTGTAAAAAATGATCATGGAGTGAATTGGGGTGGTTTTGATTCAATGAAGTCCTTATCTAATTTCCATGATGTGATCTCACCATATATCAGGGACTCAAACTGCCTTAAAATCAGTATTTATAATGAAGTATATGGTTTAATACTAAGGTTCACTCCATAACACTGAATGATCCTGTAATCATGGAGAAAATATTAGTTATCCACCTTAGCTCAATAAACCTAAGATAAACAACATGGTTTAACCATCAACACCATGATGCAACAACACTAAGTAAGTAATAACTAAATAAATCAATACCCAAAACCCTATAGTGCATCATATCTCTCCAAAATCCATCATTATACATGTAATATTAGCACATGATATTTTACATGACAAATAATGCGTGTAAGATTAATCTAAAGGAATTTATATTGTGGCTAACAACCATTACTCCACAATTGTCCTTCTACCCAAGATACTTAATTCCACAACCAATAATCATCACACCGTAATCCTCCTTTTACTTCATGAAAAAATAATAAATAAATATTAAATTTTCTCCCCCACACCACAATGCACGCCTCATGCTACAACCCAACTACTCTCAGTATGATGAACATGACCATAGAAACCTCACTTCTCTACCCAACCAACCATGCCAAAAACACTTATTGATCATAGTGTGATTTGGGATAATAGCTAAAAGTTAGTTTAAACCCCCTTTAACTCTCGTTGAACCTCTTACCAAATCCTCAAATCCCCAAATTATGTAAAGTTATAGTTTTATTAAGGCAATTCCATTACATCTTCCATCACCATGGATCCAATGGTGAGCCCCAGTGAGTCGTTGGACCATCGGGGGTTCTATGAGGGTCCATATGAATTTAGATCATACACCAACCCATCAATCTATTAGGGTGTTATTTTGGTCAATTTTAAACCTTAACCTCTTTTAATACCTTCACATGGTCCCCTTTATCTCCTACATATAATATTTTTTCCCTCCCTTCCTTCTTGGATGATTTGTTCTCCTTTAACTTAAATTCTTGGTGGAATAAATTTCATCTCAGGAGTTGATCTCCAATGGGTAAAATTAATCACGTTTGACCATATATTCTTGGTATCATGCACGATTTCCCTAAAATTTATTCTAAATCCATAAAATTATGGGATTTTATATTCTTTATGGATTTCCTATGATTGAGAAAAAATCACTCAAAGATATCTGATGAGATAGAATTTATGACTATGGGGTAGGTGATCTGTAAAATATGCCTTTTTATATTATTTTCATGTTCCTTATTATATGAAGATGTAGGTGAGTGAGTTTGAATGACCCATAATGGGACTAAATTTGGTTTCCTTCCTCATTTAGTGATGATTACGGACCTCAAACTCATGATAGGTCTATAAACCATTTTATTTAAACATGTGGTTGTAAAAGACTAGGTGACCATAGAAAATTGTAAATATATGTAGGGAATAGAATCTATGGGGGTGTACTTGCTTATGACTTGAATTAGTGATCCTTGAGACGTGTAATTGAGCATTACTTATTGATGGAAAACTTTTATGTGGGTTAGGATAGTAATAGATTAGAATTTTTATGCGAACTTTGGGAAATTTAGTGTCCAATGTGGTTTAACTCTTATGATATGGGTAAATTTATAGGATCTTAATTCATGCCAATGTAGGTCAAGCTTGACCTTAAGGTTCTAGGTGTACACTACGATGTACTTGGGAAACATACCGAGTAAGTTAAATTTAGTGGAATTGATACTTATGATGATTACCCATCCACACATGGTTATTATTATTTTTATGGTGATTACTCATTCACCCAAGTTTATTATTATGTTTTTTGTGATTACTCATTCAACCATGTTTTTCATTAATCTTATGGTGATTACCCATTGACTTGTTCTTATTGATATGTCAATGGTGATTAATCATTCTCCCATGATTATTATTATGTGTATAGTGATTAATTATTTTTATGTTATTATTATGTTCAGGTGATTACCCATTCACCCATGATTATTTCTCTGATTATGGTGATTATCTATTTACTAATTTTATTATTATGTTTGAGGAGATTTCATAATCTCTAATGTTATAATGATGCAAATAGATAGAACCAATTAAACTTTATTTTATATGTTTGGTGATAAATTGTTCACCCTTTATTGGTTTTGAAGTAGTGATAACCAATTTATCTATACTTATATAATTTTTGGTCATTAAGGGTGTAATTCATATGGTAATACCCACAAGCTATTCAGGCTCGACATGAAGATAACATAACTTCAACTAAATTTCTTTCGATCCATTATTGAGTAGGAGCTACTTAAGTATTAACTTGATACGAATTCAATTATTGAAATACCCTAATCAATTAGCTCTAAATCTTAATTGGGTATTTGATATTTTCATATGTTATTTTTTTGAAATATAAATATTATTTTTTTGGGATTATTATTTTAAAAAAATATTTTATCCCTCAACATCACCTGCCTCTCCCTTTGTGTTCCCCTCCTTCCCTCGACCATAAATCCCCCTGATCCCCTTATTATTCCACCTCTAGCACTCCAAAAAATACTAAGTACATCTCTTACACTTTGATCTCCTATAACAATCCACTTAGAATCATCAATTTCATTTTCATTCTCTCAATTTCCTCAACATCCATCATGGTCTACTCTCACAGAACTACTACTATTATACCTCTAAGCCACTACCAACACTCCACCTCTAATCCATGTCCACCTCAATGTTCATTCTATTTCATACTCTATTTTCTCTATTTCAAACCCCCAATACTCCTCAACTTATTTACTATCACTGAGGATCCCCCAGATTCCCCCTTATATATTTCACAGTTTACATCAAATTCACTGGTGCCGCTTTGAATGCGTCACCCTTACATGATCAATTAACATCCATCCCTTTGAATTGGGATGATTTTGTATATTTTACTCAAGAATATTTTTTTTTATTTTAATAAAAAAATATTCTTTAAGGTATTTTAAATATCACCTTTATAGATTTTATTAAATTTAATTTTCATTGTACCATGTCATCATATGATTTATTAATAAAAACCTTAAATAACCTATATCTTTCCATATTTTAATAATTACATTAAAAATTATGTTATATATTATAGTTTAATTAAATGGATTATTTTTGTCTCTTATATTAACATGGTTATGGATTTCTTAATTCATCAATTCCAATTAATGTTAGTTTATAATTTATAAAGGCATTATCAGTTGTTTTCAAGTTAGATAATGTATAATGAAAGTCAATAAAGGTATTAATTCATTAATTATATTTTTCTTAATAATAAATCACTTTATTAAACTCATTTTAAAGATTTGAATTTGAAATTAGGTTTAGTGTAATTATTTTTTGTCTAAAATGATTTTTTTTGTAATTTTATAAAACAATGTATTTATTTTTCAAAAAAAAATATGTGTGTATTATATAATTGCAATTTTAATGTTTTAAAGAAACAATTCTCTTGCTGAAAAATGTTTTGATTTTTTTTCAATTATTTTTATCTTTGCCTTAATTTTATTCATTGATCATAACATTTATTCTTATAGTAATTTTTATGTTAGAAAACTAGGAAACTAAATATGTTAAGTGCATAAGATTTTTCTCCCACTCCAAATGATCATTCAGTGGGAATAAAAACTGAGGATATTATCAATGTAAATTTGTATGGTAGTAAAAACTTGTCATCACTCATCAATGATAATGATAAATATGAAATTGATTTTAATCAAGGTGATGTAGAAGTGGAAGATAAAAGTTTTAATAAGGAAAATATAAGGAAAACATATACTATTTGGTTAAAATTCATATAAATTTATATTTATAATGGTTCAAAAAAAGGAGAGTGAATTCACTATAAAAAACTAAATTTTTATAAATACAAGTGATAATAAGACAAAATTCATTAAACATTTGATGACTTTAATAAAAAATAAAATATTTTAAATCCAGTAATAAAAAATTGATTTTTAGCCTAGTTTCTCAATTGGTCACATAAAAATACTACATGTTATTACAAATAGTAAGTTTGATATGTGAAATTATAGAGGTGTCTACACAATAGATACTTATTCATGAATATCCTTTTTCAACTTTAGAAGAAGTAGGGTTTAATATAATATAAAAATGTAAGATGCCTCAGTGGGAGAACATATCATGTAACACCATTAATAAGGGTTGTGTGTAGGTTTATAAACATAAAAGGAAAAAACTAATTACATTATTCAAAAGTATATACACAGTTAACATTGTAATATATTTGTAAAATTAAACAATAATAATACTGAATACATAATTTTCACTACACAATTTATAGATTCGTGTTATAATTTATCGAAATGAGTTATCAGTTTTTTTCACATACCCCATCCTCATTATGTGGTTAAAATTGTTTATTGAATTTTTAAGTGTTTAAAATAATTGAAAATTAAAAATAAAATATTTTCAATTTATATTAATAATTTTTAATGTATGATATTGTAATTATGATTATTAATGATTCATTTTCTATAATTAAGGAATTAATTTATGGTGGGAAAATTTTTCATGTTTGATTTTTCATAAATCATAAATTTGATGGTTCAATATAGCCTTTTAAGGATCAAACATATGATTTAATATGTGCATGAAAGTACTTTTTTTATTAACAAAAATGAGATATACTGAATTTATTTTCTAATATACCAAAACAATTATAGTTTACCAAATGAAATTGGATCCTTGAATGTAAGACACATTGAAACTCTAAATGTTTGATATTTTTTGAAGTTAAATCAAGTTAAATGAAGTGTTAAAAAATTTTAAGAATGAGAATATGACTATATTTATTGTTCAGGTATATAAGATTGGTTAAAAATTTAAAAGTCCTGTGATATTTTAGAGGTTTTTAATTTAGTCTCTATGACTATTTCAGGGAGTGATTATCCAACATTGAATTTATTTTTGAATGAAGTTTACTGAATAAAGGTATGAATAAACTATCCAAGTTCTTTTAAATATTTTTTTGTGGATTTTTTATTATTATATTTTAATTAACTTTAGGTATTTTTGTATACTAATTTGTATGAATATGATGATATTATTCAAATAATGCTTTGAAAAATTAAGAACAATATTGATAAGTATTGGGGAGAATGTAATTTTTTTACTGTAATTATATCTATTTTTTATCCTTGATGAAATATATGATTAATCAATTTTTTCCATAATTATATCCTATGTTGGAGCTTAGGTAAAATAGTACTTGGGTTTTATATGTTTTTTATCAAATTTAATAAAAATATGTTCATGAGTATTAAGTTTACAATAATAAACCTTTTGAACATTAAGTGGGTGACAGTCATAGAAGTGGGATTTTAAACCGTCAACTTTAGGGTGGTAGAAATGTTCAAATAATGTTAAGTACATGAAAAAATTTCACCCTCATAAATCTGATTTATATTCTTATGTGGTTAAGGGGTGCTTTATTTTCAATGGTCATTTATATTATTTTGATTCTTTAGATTGGTGGAAGGTGAACACTCTTATGTACCACATTTTCATTAAGATAGAACATGATATAATTACTATTTAAATTGAAATTGTAGCTTCAAAAGTTATTTTTAGTGTAGGAAGTAGAGTGATTGATACTTATTGATCACCATTTTCTCCTAAAATGGTGTAAGAATTACTTTTTAGATATTATTGGTGTTACAATCTTCATGGAATAATGCAAAATTAGTTATAATTATTAATTTTTTTAATTTTTTTTAATTTTTTGATAGATTTTAAGTATTTCTTTAACCTTTAACCATTATTTTATTATTTTTATCTTTATATAATAATAATAAACCAATTGAAATAACTTTAAAAATTAAAAAAGAACTTTTAGGTGGTAAACCATTATTGTGGACTGTATTTAAAGAAGTTTTATGGGATGGTTTTAAAATGTTATGTGAAAGATTTAAAAATGTTATATATTTACATTGTTGTCTAAAAATATTAGAAAACCATCTTCTAGGTATGAAATTTTTGTTTGTACAGAATCCTTATATACTACTTATCCTAGTGTGTTTCACTATATATTCATAGTATTTTTTACAATAATCTTTTCTACCATAACCCTTGCCAAATTATTCATTACCAGGTATATTCATGTTGTTAAGTTTCATTTAATCTATTGTATTATGTTAATGAATTAGTATTTTATTTTTAGTACCATAGATGTTCGGGATTCATGTTGTAATATTCTTTGAATTGAACTGGTTTAGTTTATGCCCAAATCAAAATTCTATGATAATAAAACTTTTTTTAGTTATATAACTTTTTCTAAACCATATATTATAAACACAAACAAACTCTTCATAAATAAATAGGATATCAAAGTGACATGTAAAATGTTATAAGTTCTTCCCTAGTTATCAATGGTTATAATATTATCCATAGGTATGGTTATATATTAATTGTTACTATTGACATATGGAATGAGGACTCACTTATTTCTATAACCTTTATTATATGAATTTGATTCAAGGATGGTGTCATCACTCAAAATATTTATTGAGGGTAATTGAAACCATGAATTTATATGTTTATCTACTATGTGTTAAGCATAATGGTTTGAATTAATTATTTAACTTAAGATAAATTATTTATGTTGATTGGATTAGTATAATTTCAGTGGTATATTACATAGAAGATATGATTTCCATTTTGAAAAATAAATCCTATGATAAAAATATTGATAAAAAAGTTGATAGTATTTCAAGATGATTCTAAAATCACCTAAGGAACATGGTTATTTTTAAAAATAAATATTTTATAGGAAGTTAATGCTTGGAATATTCTATAAATGTAATGATGGTGATGGATCACCATTTAACTAGTTATACTATTCATGGAAATGGTATGGGTTTTTTGAATTGATCAGTGTATAGTACCTAGATGGAATATTAGAAGGACCAAGATTTTGATACTTATATTATTACCAAAGTGATTTTTATAGATCTATTATTATAATTAATTATCAAATACCATATTTGGGATATAATTTTTTCTTCTTTTAACTAATCAACTACTTTGATTACCTATTTTTTTCTTCATGGAACTAATATTATGTCTCTATTTGTTATATTACTCTAAATAGAAAATAAGGTAGGGTTGTTAGATTTAAGGATAAGAAAAAGAAAGGAGAATAATTATCACTAAAATTTAAGAAAAATGTGTTCTTTATTATATAATTTTTTGATTATATTATTTATTATTATCTATAAATAATTATCATGGAGCTTTAGGAAAAGTGAAATAATGTGAAATTATAGGAGGGAACTATGTCACAACCTGTCCTCGGGGGCCGTGTCGTGACTACCCCAAGCCCGCCTTCCATAGGCCAGGGGCTGGCGACTAGCACCAAAGGCGTAATTCCCGATTACTGGGAAGATATTGCCATTATAAAAGTAAACAAAACGCCATAGAGTACAAGCGGAAATAACACACTAAGTACAAAAGGAAGTGCAGAAAAGTAAATGGGACAGAATACAAACCCAATCGAAAGTATAGCTACAACTGAACAAAAGTACAACAGAAAAAGACGAATAGTTGGAAGAATGGAAGCATCTCTTGAGTCGTCCTCCTCGGATCCTACACTACAAGAAAACCGCCGTTTAGCGGCGGTTTTTAAAACCGCCGCGAAAAACCCGCCGCTAAATGGCAAAAAAAAATTATTTTTTTTTTAAATTTTTTTTAATTTTATTCGAAGATTAGCGGCGGTTTTTTTAAAAAAAACGCCACGAAATAGCGGCAGTTTCGGTAAAACTGCCGCGAAATGAAATGAAAAAAATAAAAAAACACGAGAAACCCAGAAATCACTAAAACGACCATAACTTTTGATCCGGGCGTCCGTTGAAGCGCCACGACCAGTCAAATCGAAGATCATGAAGAGATCTAGAGGCACATATAATCAAAACTATGAGATGGTCTAAGGTGCAGAAGATATTAGAGTTATAAGAAAGTTGAAAAAAGTTCTCCAACTTCAAACGGCCATAACTTTCGCTCCGGGTGTCCGTTTGGGTTCTACCACATATCAAATCGAAGCCAGCGAAGAGAGCTACGCACCAAATCAACCCAAGCAAGCTTTTGTTGTGTTTTTTGACCCCAAAACCCCCTATTAATGCCTCTAAAACCCTGTTTCCGTCACCAGTGACCCGTCAAACTTGTCTTCAAGCAGACCTAACTTTCGATCCGCGTGTCAGTTTGGCCTCCTCCACCTGCCAGATCATAGCTTGTTCCATGAGCTTCAGTTTGACTGGTCGCGGCGCCCACATGCACTCCTAGATCATATGTTATGTCCTTTTTAGTGGGTATTGGGTTTGTTATGTTTTTCAATGCCTCGTTTCTAGCACCCGTTCCCCGTCAGCTTTTTTTTAAATGGTCATAACTTCCGATCCACCTGTCCATTCGGACTCTTTCACCTTTCATGTCGAATATCGTTTCAGGATCTTTGATTTGACAGGTCGCGGATCTAAAACGGACTCTCGGATCATAAGTTATCTCCGTTAATGTGAGTCCAATATTTTTGTCTCTTTATGACGGTTTTGACGGGTTTTAACGTTAGCTCCATTTATTACTGTTTATTTGGGTTTCCATGACTTGTTATCTATATCAATGGTTTTTTATGGGTTATTATGATGATTATGTTGAATTATTAAGGAGTTTTCCAGAGTTGTCACGAGTTTTCATGCATTCTCATTCTTTCTAATGCCTCATTCTTCATATGCTTCTCCATCCCTTTTCATGCGTTTTCAGGATTTTTCATCCCTTATCACGTCTTTTCATACTTTTTCATGTGTTTCCTTTATTATTTATTATTTATAATATACTTTAATTTATTTATTATCAATTATTTATAACTGGTTATTTTTTATTTTTTATTTATTATTTATTATTTTTTATTTATATTTATTAATTATTTATGTTTATTAATTATTTATTATTAATTATTTATATTTATTTATTATTTATTATTTTTTATTTTTTATTTATTTTTTATATTTTATATTTATTTATTATTTATATTTATTTATTATTTATTATTTATTATTTATTATTTTTTATTTATATTTATTTATTAGTTATTATTTATTAGTTATTATTTATTAGTTATTAGTTATTATTTATTATTTATTATTTATTATTTATTATTTATTATTTATTATTTATTATTTATTATTTATTATTTATTATTTATATTTATTTATTAGTTATTGTTTATTAGTTATTATTTATTATTTATTATTTATTATTTATTATTTATTATTTATTATTTATATTTATATTTATTATTATTTATTATTTATTATTTATATTTATTTATTAGTTATTATTTATATTTATTTATTATTTATTATTTATTATTTATTATTTATTATTTATATTTATTTATTATTTATATTTATTTATTATTTATTATTTATATTTATTTATTATTTATTATTTATATTTATTTATTATTTATTATTTTTATTTATTTATTTTTTATTTTTATTTTTTATTTTTTATTTTTTATTTATTATTTATTCTTTATATTTATTTATTTAATATTTAATATTTAATATTTATTATTTATTATTTAATATTTATTATACATTATTGATTATTGATTATTGATTATTGATTATTGATTATTGATTATTTATTATTTATTATTTAATATTTATTATTTATATCTATTATTTATTATTTATTATTTATTATTTATTATTTATATTTATATA
Organism: Viscum album; assembly: GCA_963277665.1. Classification (NCBI taxonomy): domain Eukaryota; kingdom Viridiplantae; phylum Streptophyta; class Magnoliopsida; order Santalales; family Viscaceae; genus Viscum; species Viscum album. Next base: position 1,181,110,232 of record OY728139.1, read on the forward strand.
TTATTTATTATTTATTATTTATTTATTATTTATATTTATTTATTTATTATTTATTATTAATTTATTATTTATTTATTTATTATTTATTATTTATTTATTTATTATTATTTATTATTTATATTTATTTATTATTTATTATTTATTATTTATTATTTATTGTTTATTATTTATTATTTATTATTTATTATTTATTATTTACTATTTATTATTTATTATTTATTATTTATTATTTATATTTATTTATTATTTATATTTATTTATTATTTATATTTATTTATTATTTATTATTTATTATTTATTATTTATATTTATTTATTATTTATTATTTATTATTTATTATTTATTATTTAATATTTATTATTCATTATTGATTATTGATTATTGATTATTGATTATTGATTATTTATTATTTATTATTTACTATTTATTATTTATATCTATTATTTATTATTTATTATTTATTATTTATATCTATTATGTATTTATTATTTATTATTTATTATTTATTATTTATTATTTATTATTTATTATTTATTATTTATTATTTATTATTTATTATTTATTATTTATATTTATTTATTATTTATTATTTATATTTATTTATTTATTATTTATTATTTATATTTATTTATTATTTATTATTTATTATTTATTATTTATTATTTATTATTTATTATTTATTATTTATTATTTATTATTTATTATTCATTATTGATTATTGATTATTGATTATTTATTATTTATTATTTATTATTTATATCTATTATTTATTATTTATTATTTATTATTTATATCTATTATGTATTTATTATTTATTATTTATTATTTATTATTCACATTTTATTATTTATTATTTATTATTTATTATTTATTATTTATTATTTATATTTTATTATTTATTACTTATTATTTATTATTTATTATTTATTATTTATTATTTATTATTTATTATTTATTTATTATTTATTATTTATTATTTATTTATTATTTATATTTATTACTTATATTTATTTATTTATTATTTGTTATTTATATTTATTTATTATTTATTATTTATTATTTATTATTTATTTATTATTTATTATTTATTATTTATTATTTATTATTTATTATTCATTATTGATTATTGATTATTGATTATTGATTATTGATTATTGATTATTTATATCTATTATTTATTATTTATTATTTATATCTATTTTATATTTATTATTTATTATATATATTTATTAATTATTTATGTTTATTTATTATTTATTATTTATTATTTATTATTGATTATTAATTATTGATTATTGATTATTGATTATTGATTATTGATTATTGATTATTAATTATTGATTATTGATTATTGATTATTGATTATTTATTATTTATTATTTATCTTTATTTATTCTTTATTCTTTATTATTTATTATTTATATTTAATTATAATTTGTAATTTATATTTATTTATTATTTATTATTTATTATTTATTATTTATTATTTATTATTTATATTTAATTATTATTTGTTATTTATATTTATTTATTATTTATTATTTATTATTTATTATTTATTATTTATTATTATTGAGCTTATATCTATTATTTATGTATTATTTGTTTTTTCAATTAATATATATAAGTATATTAAATTCTCTTTTTTAACCACATGGCGAGCTTGCTGGAGTGGTAAAGTCTTTGGAAAATATGCAAGAGGTTAGGAGTTTAAATCTCACCAAACGCAGAATTTCTTTATATTGCATGGGATGTGCATGTGCATGTGCATGAGATGTGCATGCATGGATAAATAAAGTAAATAAAATAAATACGAAATAAAATAAATAAAAAAATAAATACGAAATAAAATAAATAAAAAATAAATACGAAATTAAATAAATAAAATAAATAAATAAAATAAAATAAATAAATGAAATAAATACGAAAAATAAATAAATAAATAAATAAATACGAAAAATAAATAAAATAAATAAATAAAATAAATAAAATAAATAAAATAAATAAAAGAATAAAAAATAATAAATGAAATAAATGAAATAAATGAAATAAATGAAATAAATAAAATAAATAAAATAAATAAAATAAATGAAATAAATGAAATAAATGAAATAAATGAAATAAATGAAATAAATGAAATAAATGAAATAAATGAAATAAATGAAATAAATGAAATAAATGAAATAAATGAAATAAATGAAATAAATGAAATAAATGAAATAATTGAAATAATTGAACTAAATGAAATAAATGAAATAAATGAAATAAATAAAATAAAGGAAATAAAGGAAATAAATGAAATAAATGAAATAAATAAAATAAAATAAATAAAATAAAATAAATAAAAGAAATAAAGAAATAAAGAAATAAAGAACTAAAGAAGTAAATAAAATAAATAAATAAATAAATACGATAAATACGATAAATATGATAAATACGATAAATAAAATAAATACGAAAAATAAATAAATAAAATAAATACGAAATAAATATATAAATAAAATAAATAAATAAAATAAATACGAAATAAATAAATAAATAAATAAATAAATAAATAAATATATAAATAAATAAATAAATAAATAAATATATAAATATATAAATAAATACGAAAAATAAATAAATAAATATATAAAATTAAAAATAAAAAAAATTAAAAATAAAAAAACTGCCGCGAATAGTTTCCCGACGAACGATTTCGCGGCGGTTTTTCAAAACCGCCGCCAATCGATTTAGTGGCGGTTTAAACCGCCGCGAAACAAAAAAAAACCGCCGCTAAATACCTTTTTTGCTGTAGTGCTACCTGAAGGGTACGTACAGATAGCGCAGCTCCTGGATCGTCCACCACCTCCATAACGCTCTCGCCCGTCAATCTCCTCCAAGTTTCGTCTCGTCGTAAAGTCCACCTCCAGATACTGACTCGCCGTGGGGTCCACCTCAGGGTACAGTCCAGTCCTCGAACACTCGGCCTCTGTCAACGCTGCCCGACGTCTGCAACCAACACAACGAGGTGCGGGCATAGCCCGTGCATGGGTGGGTATACGATACTCAGTAGGGACCCCGAGACCCTCAAGGTCTCACTAAATCCAACAAGGATAACCACAAAGTAGGATCTCAAAATTTAACCCTTACTTAGGTATAAGCCCATACTTATACCTAAGTTATCAAGTAACCCATCTCAATCATGAGGAAACACAAAGGTTATGAAATCAACGGATAACAACTACTTAGATATATGCCCATACATATACCTAAGTTATCAAGTGACCCATCTCAATCATGAGGTAAACACAATGGTGATAGACTCAGCTCAAACTAGGATTTTCATTATCGAAACCGTAACTGCTGAAGAGCCCCGTCTCTGGAGTGTACACTGATCCTGTCACGACTCCGAGGTACTGCTCACTAACCTAAGACTGCTGAGGTACTCCTCCTGTCGAGTACCGCGGGTCAGCCACCCAAACACAGTAGTACTTCCCGCCGGGGTCTGCCACCCAAACACAATAGTGCATCCCCCCTAATAGTCTGTAGAGGTACTCTTCGGACGAGTACCGCGGGTCTGCACCCAAACTCAGTAGTGCTCCGTCCGCCATGGGTCTGCACCCAAACAAAGTAGTGCTCCATCCACTGGGCTAGTCGACTCACTCCAAGTCGAGTTGGTCAAGCAGTCGTCAGGACTCAGCCGGCTACACGGTCTCCGTACTCCGTACGCTCGTCTCCAGGAAGGTCCGCTCCACGAGCTACTGGTCTATACTCCAAGTATCACAAAGTCTCATGAAGAAGTATCTCAAAGGACCGCCTCGTCATAGGGGTCTCAACGCAACAGACGACGCGTCAATTTGACGACCGGTCTGTGAGTTATTAGCCTTATCGTCCCAGGGGCCCGGTTGGTTTCGTGTGCGAACCAACCCGGTCATATCACAACTGTACCCAGAACTCTCATAGGGTATACTCATAGGGACCGTTTCTCAACGTGATCACCAACGCCGCTGACGGTTCGTCAAACGGACGTCTAGTCTGAAAGTTATCAATTTTTCCGTTCTAGGGGCCCGGTTGGATTTCGGGTACAATCCAACCCGGCCATACTCCAACTGTGTCAAAATCTCAGGATAAGTATGCCAAAATTTCCTTCTCATCAAGAGGAATCCAACAAAGTCAACGACACGTCAATCGGACGTCCGGAGCTCAAGTTATAAGCGTTTCCGCTCCGAGCGCCCAGTTGGTTTCGTGTACGAACCAACCCAGACGAACCCAAAGTTCTCCGAAACCCAAAGTGTAATATACCAAAACGACCGTCTCGATCCAAGGATCGCATCGCAGCTGATATTGCATCGATCTGAGGTCCATAGCCCAAGTTATGAGCAAAAGACCAAAAGAGGTCCGGAAGTGGGGGTTTCGGGCCCGGACCGACCCGGCCCGAGACCCCCTGGGTCGGCCCGAACCGGGTCCGGCCCGCTTGGGTGCGGCCCGGTCCGGCCTGGGCATCCCGGCCCGGTGCGCTGGCGGTCCGCTGGCCAGCTCGGTGTAAACGAGCTGGGCGGTCAGGGGGGGGGGGGGCGGCTGCCCCCAGTTCAATTAAATGCGGCCCCTCGTGGGGGGGTGCGGCTGCCCCCCTGTTCAATTAAACGCGGCCCCTCGTGCGGGGCCGCTGTTGTTCGGCCAGCCGGGGGTTACGAACCCTCGGATCCTCCCCTGACCGGCCGACCCGCTCCGGCTGGCCGGCTGCTGCCGCCACGAGACCAGCTGGTCCAGTCCCCCTGCTCCGACGCCGGCGGCCAGAAACTGGACGCCGCTCCCTACTCCGCCGCGGCCTTGGTCCGTCCGGCGCGGCGCGACGGCGCCACGCCCCTCCGCCACGGCCCCGCTCCTGCCGCGGTGCCTTTTTGGTTCTCTAGTGCGGTACGGCGGCGCCGCGACCATGTTCGACTTCAACGGCGCGGCGCGACGGCGCCCCACATCCTTGTCGCACGATCCCGCGCGGTGCGATGGCACCGCGCCATCTCCGTTCCTAACCATATCAAGGTCAACAACAGAATTAAGGGAGGGGGGTCAGCCATGTTTGTGCGGTTCTGCCCCCTCCCGTTATTCGATAGCAAGTGGCTAAGATTACGAAGAACGCTCGAATATTCACGAACAAAACAATAAATCATCTACCTTGAAATTGATGTCGCACGTCGTCAAGTCGCGGAAGTCGAACGTCGTGGTAGTCGGGTGTCGCGGAAGAATGGTGTCGATTCCGTCGTTGTCGAAGGAGGAGTCGTTGTTGTAGACGATTTTCCTCACTAACGGTGTCTTCTCCCTTGACGCGGAGGAAGAAGAAGAGTTGAAGGCGTTAATAATTCTTCGCCGGGAGAAGATGTTCCTCATTGGATGGTTGGTGTTCTTAGTTTTAAGAGACGAACACCCTTCTCAATTTCACTAGAGCTTCCCCCCAAATCCCAACACAACAAGTGCAAAAATAATATAATGGCCAAGCCATTATTTTATTCACCCAAGTTATTCAAAATTCAAACAACTTAATTAATTAATTAAATAGTTAGAATTCACTGATTAACATGTGTTGGCAACATTAAAGTGGAAGAGAGAGGGAGAGGAAGAGTTTCCACATTTAATTACAAGGGAAGTTAAAGAGGGGTTTCAAGGTGTTGAGGGAATGTGAAAAGTTGGGGGCTGGTATGGGCTCCACCAACCTTAGATATTTTTCCATGGGAAGTTAGGTGGGGTGTGAGCCCCACCTCCAACTTCCTTTTAGAGGGAAAAACTTCCAATTAAATAAAATTGTTTCCCAACAATTATATTTAATTCTTATTGAATCCCCAAATTTTTAACTACCACATACGTCAAAATGAAACTGCGGTAAAGGTCCCCTTAAGCGAATACCGGCAGCGCGAGTTCATCGGTGCTCTCATATTTCAATTCCGAGCACCGGTTAAAAAGATGGAAAAACCCGCTCGTTCGTTCACTGAACGTACCCGAGCTAAACTTCGGAAAATGATTCCGGGCACACCGGGCCTCGGAATGAGGCGCCGTCAGAAACTGTGTTCATGTAAAATTCCAAAGAAATTAAGAAAAAAAAGTTTCCTTGAAATTTCTGGGTCTTTACATTAATCCCACTTCAGAGCTTTATGTCCCCGTAAAGCTATAACACAAACTAGGGAAACAAAAGTGGTACTGAGCATGCATCTGAGCCTCCTGCTCCCATGTGCTCACCTGGAGGTTTCCGTGCTGCCAACAAAAATGCACAAGAGGAATCGACCGTCCTCATTGGACCGCTCCTGTCGATCCTCAATCTCTATTGATACCCCGAAAAAGTCACCCCATCGCCAATGTCCAGCTCCCCATGGTCGATAATATGTGTCAGGTCAAGAACGTATCTCCCCAGTTGAGATACGTGGAAGTCGTCGTGCACCTGGTGCAACTGAGGTGGATGGGTCAAACGGTAAGCCACCTTGCCTACCCTACTGAGGACCTGAAAAAGGTCCGCTGAACCTTGGAGATTACATGCCTCCTTGGCCTCATCTCCGTAAACCTCGTCGAGGTGAGACCCGTATAAGGTCGTGATCGTCATCCTCGAACTCTAGAGGTCTCCCTTTCCTGATTAAAACTGAAACTCAAAACTCCTGTTGCCACGAGGGTAAGGTTGGCCGACTTAAGAGTGATATGCTACACCCTCCTATGCATGAGTTTATCTTGTGCTGCCTGGGGTTTCCTTTTTGCCAACCAAGGAAAACCCGTCCCAACGTTGTAGGTAAACCACAACCTCTTTGCCTAATACAGTCAATCTGTGTATGAACTGTGGATCCAATCCATACCCGGACCAACGTCGTAAGGCCTCGACGCTGCCACCAAAAGATTACAACCGAAACTCTCGCCTCGAGGGTCAGACCACACTGTCGGCGTAAGTGTGAATATCAAGTCTCCTCCCAAGGTATCTCTAGACGTGAGGGTCAAGTCTACGGTTTTAATCGGAAACTCTAGGTCTGGGACAAGATTCGTTGAAGGAAGGAATGATTCGTATCAACTTATGTTACTACGGAAGCTAGTAGTGGACACAGACTGTCCCTCAAATCATTCTTAGAGCCATTGGGTCACACTCCTTGACCGCATGCAGCTACTCTCTTCCCCTGCCCTCCAGTTCCCTGAGCCTGGAGGGAATAACAAGGCGGGTGGTTGTAACATGTTGAAATGTACACCACCTCATGCTGCTCTCCTAGCTCTGCATCCACGTCTGCTACTCTATAGATTCACCTGTCCTTATCACTCCTTTTTCTTGAAACATTTTACATGCCCAAGTCCCTGAGACTGGCGCCAGTTTCCTGTTTCCTACTGCAATGTGCAGTCTTCATCTGCTCCTGAATGATCTGCACCTTCCCCATCGTAACTCATGCCATCTCTGGTCGGTAGGAAATTTGCCGATGTGGTAAGTCGGTCAACGACCACCCTTATTTGCCTACGATCTGTAAGAGCTAATAAGATTTCTCCTTTGTAGAAAAGAGAAACTCGATCTCATCCCCTGGATGAACCACGCCCATTTCCTAATACAGTCAATCCTGACATGAATGATGCATTCATGCCATGGATGATGTCGTAAGGGCTCTACGTTACTACCAAGAGATCCAACCATCACTCTCGCCTCTAAGGATCGAGTCACGCTGTCGGCATCAGCGTGAGGTCTCTAGGTCTCCTCCAGTAGGAATCTCGAAAGTGAGGGTCAAGTCAATAGTTTTAACTGGGACCTCTCAGTATCAACCAAACAAAAAGGACAGTAAGTAAACATCACGAAGATAAGTGTCTTTTATTATTGCAGCTCATAGTACAAAGACACAAATGCAACAAAAACATGGAACTAGAAGTACTAAGAACAAAAGTCATACACTAGTTCCGCTCCTATCCACCTGCTTCCGGAGCTCCGCTGCCTGAAGCTGTGCTCTAGAAAACTCTCAGCCACCTCCTCAAGCCAGTCCTCAGCCGCTTGTGAGTCAGGTTCACCTCGGAACTTGAGGGAATATGATGTTGGAACACGTGTAAGGTAGTAAGCCTACATGTGTCACCTACCGGTACCGCCGGTTGTAACTGTTGACCAATGGGTAGTGATGTATAGCTAACACACTACCCGAAGGCACTATCTCAGGCATCGGTCCATGTACCGAATCCTCATCACTACGCGTACCATCCTCATGGTCACTCACTTGAAAACACTGGTTTCCAAGTCTACCATCCACTCTAATGGTGTCTCAGCTAGGCGGAAAACTCTAGAAATCGCCTCTAGCCAGTCCTCTACTGTCTGGGAATCTGCCTCACCTCGTAACCTCGGAGGCCTCTACTGCTGGAACTCGTGCATCGCGCTCTGCCAGCGTGCACCATCCACTAGTACGACTGGTGGCATCTGCTGCCCAACAGGTGGTGGTGCTGCTGGTACACCATCCAAGGGTGCCAACATAGAAAGAGGGCCCTGCACCGGAGCCTCATCGTTCGGTGAGCCCTCATCGAGTACTCTCTCGGATACTCCAACTGTCTGTCTGCGTGGAGACATCCTGAACAGATGCGACATGGTCAACGATTTATACCTGGTGAGCTGACCCAGTTTGAGATGACTTAAAAACTTTGGAAACACACATGAAATCTGTGTTTTCGTGTACAAAGTTGGAAATCAGTAGTCAGGGTCCTGGTGTACGGATACGTCGGCCGCCACACCAACACTAGACTCCATGAACTGAAGACCACACTCGGTACCCTTAACACTATTGCTTCACATAGAAAAAGATCAGAGTACTTAGTTCTGCGGTATAACCGAACTCCTCTGATACCAATTTTTCACAACCCGAACTCGGGGCCCGTGCCATGACTACCCCAAGCCCTCCTTCCATAGGCCAGGGGCTGGCGACTAGCATCAAAGGCGTATTTCTTGATAACTAGGAAGGCATTGCCTTTATAAAAGTAAAAAAAACACCATGGAGTACAAGCGTAAATAACACACTAAGTACAAAAGGAAGTGCTGAAAAGTAACTGGGCCAGAATACAAACCCAATCGAAAGTACAACTACAACTGAACAAAAGTACAACAGAAAAAGACTAACAGCTGGAAGAATGGAAGCAGCTCCTGGGTCGTCCTCCTCGGATCCTACTTGAAGGGTAGGTACAGATAGCGCAACTCCTGGATCATCCACCACGGATCCTACCTGAAGGGTAGGTACAGATAGCCTCCACAACGCTCACGCCCGTCAATCTCCTCCAAGTTTCGTCTCGTCGTAAAGTCCACCTCCGGATACTGACTCGTCGTGAGGTCCACCTCCGGGTACAGTCCAGTCCTCGAACACTCGACCTCTGTCAACGTTGCCCGACGTCTGTAACCAACACAACGAGGTGCGGGCATAGCCCGTGCATGGGTGAGTATACGATACTTAGTAGGGACCCCAAGACCCTCAAGGTCTCACTAAATCCAACAAGGATAACCACAAAGTAGGATCTCAACATTTAACCCTTACTTAGGTATAAGACCATACTTATACCTAATTTATCAAGTAACCCATCTCAATCATGAGGAAACACAAAGGTTATGAAATCAACGGATAACCAATACTTAGATATATTCCCATACATATACCCAAGTTATCAAGTGACCCATCTCAATCATGAGGTAAACACAATGGTCATAGACTCAGCTCAAACCATGATTTTCATTATCGAAACTGTAACTGCTGAAGAGCCCCATATCTGGAGTGTACAGTGATCCTGTCATGACTCCGAGGTACTACTCACTAACCTAAGACTATTGAGGTACTCCTCCTGTCGAGTACCACGGGTCAGCCACCCAAACACATTAGTACTTCCCGCTGGGGTCTTCCACCCAAACACAGTAGTGCATCCCCCCTAATAGCCTGTAGAGGTACTCTCCGGACGAGTACCGCGAGTCTGCACCCAAACTCAGTAGTGCTCCGTCCACCATGGGTATTCACCCAAACAAAGTAGTGCTCCATCCACTGGGCTAGTTGACTCACTCCAAGTCGAGTCGGTCAAGTAGTCGTCAGGTCTCAGCCGACTACACGGTCTCCGTACTCCATACGCTCATCTCTGGGAGGGTCCACTCCACGAGCTACTGGTTGATACTACAAGTATCACAAAGTCCCACGAAGAAGTATCTCAAAGGACCGCCTCATCATAGGGGTCTCAATGCAACAGACGACGCATCAATCGGACGCTCGGTCTGTGAGTTATTAGCCTTATCGTCCCAGGGGCCTGGTTGGTTTCATGTGAGAACCAACCCGGCCGTATCTCAACTATACCCCAAACTCTCATAGGGTATACTCATAGAGACCGTTTCTCAATGTGATCACCAACGCCGCTGACGGTTCGTCAAACGGACGTCCAGTCTGAAAGTTATCAGCTTTTCCGTTCCAGGGGCCCGGTTGGATTTCGGGTACAATACAACCCGGTCATACTCCAACTGCATCCAAATCTCAGGAGAAGTATGCCAAAAGTTCCATCTCATCAAGAGGAATCCAACAAAGTATATGGCACGTCAATCGGACGTCCGTAGCTCAAGTTATAAGCGTTTCTGCTCCGAGGGCCCGATTAGTTTCGTGTACGAACCAACCCGGCCGAACCCAAAGTTCTCCGAAACCTTGAGTGTAATTTACCTAAATGACCGTCTCGATCCAAGGATCACATCGCAGCTGATGGTGCATCGATCGGAGGTCCTTAGCCCAATTTATGGACAAAAGACTGAAAGAGGTCCGGAAGTGGGGGTTTCGGGCCCGGACCGACCCAGCACGAGACCCCCTGGGTCGGCCCGAACCGGGTTGACCCGAACCGGTTCCGCCCCGCCTGGGAGCGGCCCGGCCCGGCCTGGGAAGCCCGGCCCGGTGCACTGGCAGTCCGCTGGCCAGCTCGGTGTAACCGAGCTGGGCGGTCAGGGGGGGGGGGCTGCCCCCCTGTTCAATTAAACGTGGCCCCTCGTGGGGGCCACTGCTGTTCGGTCAGTCGGGGGTTACGAACCCCCGGCTCCTCCCCTGACCGGCCAGCCCGCTCCGGCCGGCCGGCTGCTGCCGCCACAGGACCGACTGGTCCCGTCCCCCTGCTCCGATGCCGGCGGCCAGAAACCGGCCGCCGCTCCCTGCTCCGCCATGGCCTAAGGCCGTGGCCTTGGTCCATCCGGCGTGGTGCGACGGCGCCACGCCCCTCCGCCGCGGCCCCGCTCCCACCGCGGTGCCTTTGTGGTTCTCCGGTGCGGCGCGATGGCGCCGCGACCATGTTAAACTTCAACGGCGCGGCGCGATGGCGCCGCGCATCCTTGTCGCACGATCCCGTGCAGTGCGAGAGCACCACGCCATCTCCGTTCCGAACCACATCAAGGTCAACAACAGAATTAACGGAGGGGGTCGGCCATGTTTGTGCGGTTTGGGCCCCTCCCGTTATTCGATAGAAAGCGGCTAAGATTAAAAAGAACGCTTGAATATTCACTAACAAAATAATAAATCCCCTACCTCGAAATTGACGTCTCATGTCGTCGAGTCGCGGAAGTCGAACGTCACGGTAGTCGGGTGTCGCCGAAGAATGGTGTCGATTACTTCGTTGTTGAAGGAGGAGTCGTTGTTGTAGACGATTCTCCTCACTAACGGTGTCTTCTCCCTTGACATGGAGGAAGAAGAAGAGTTGAAGGCATGAAGCATTCTTCGCCGGGAGAAGATGTTCCTCATTGGATGGTCAGTGTTCTTAGTTTTAAGAGATGAACACCCTTCTCAATTTCACTAGAGCTTCCCCCAAAATCCCAACACAACAAGTGCCAAAATAATATAATGGCCAAGCCATTATTTTATTCACCCAAGTTATTCAAAATTCAAACAACTTAATTAATTAATTAAATAGTTAGAATTAATTGATTAACATGTGTTGACAACATTAAAGTGGAAGAGAGAGGGAGAGGAAGAGTTTCCACAATTAATTACAAGGGAAGTTAAAGAGGGGTTTCAAGGTGTTGAGAGAATGTGAAAAGTTGGGGGCTCCTGTGGGCTCCACCAACCTTAGATATTTTTCCATGGGAAGTTAGGTCGGGTGTGAGCCCCACCTCCAACTTCCTTTTAGAGGGAAAAACTTCCACTTAAATACAATTGTTTCACAACAATTATATTTAATTCTTATTGAATCCCCAAATTTTTAACTACCACATACGTCAAAATGAAACTGCGGTAAAGGTCCCCTTAAACGAATACCGGCTCTGCGAGTTCATCGGTGCCCTCAGATTTCAATTCTGAGCACCGGTTAAAAAGATAGAAAAACCCGCTCGTTCGTTCACTGAACGTACTCGAGCTAAACTTCGGAAAATGATTCCGAGCACACCGGGCCTCGGAATCAGGCGCCGTCAGAAACTGTGTTCATGTAAAATTCCAAAGAAATTAAGAAAAAAAATTTCATTGAAATTTCCAGGTCTTTACAAACTACTTCACAACATCACTTTTTCACAACAATATCTTTGGATATTATTGATTGGTTTAAAATTTTCATATTTAATGCTGAAACTTTTTATATAATGGATCTATAGATTATATAGTAAAATTTATATTTGGATTATTATTTCCTTATATTTGATGAATTTTAATTATCAGCCTAATTTCCATGAATTAAACTTGATTTTTGGTAGAAAAGAGAGCTAAAATTTCAAGCTCAATATTGTATTCAATATTGAGTATTTAATTGAGTTAATGATTAATTATTTTAATCATGTATGTTCTAGAGAGATGAGGTTGTTTGATTATTCATTTTAGTTGAGTTTGAATTTAATAATTCTTACTTAATCGTGTTCAAGTTGAGTACCAAGTGTCTTTTTTTGCTTGAGTTTGATTATGATATTACTCATGTTGGATATACTTTTTGACGCCTCTCATAGAGATAATGCATTCACCCAAGATATGTATGGTGATAACCCATTCACCCTTGTTTTTGGATATGTTGATGACTTATTTTCCTAATACTATTTTAGGAGTAGTGATGACTCATTCACCCATACTCATTATTAATTTTGATACTTCATTCAACCATGGTAATATTATTAGAGGTTATAACATATTAATTCTCTTATTTTGATCATACTATGAGAGTACCCATATTATTTCAATATTTGTTGAAGGAGGCTCCTTTATTCAGGTGGATACCTAACACCTCATGATATGACTAGTGTTATATTTTTTATTGTATCCTACCATATCATATTATGCATGCACCTATATATACTAGTTTTATTTAGGGACACTATTGGTTGTTGCCTACTGAGAATATTACTCAAACCATTAACATGTACATTGGTGGGAATATAGATGTATTTGTAAGGGAAAATGCATGGTTATCAATGGTTGAGATGGATTGATAATTGTAAGTGGGATATGGAACCGGGTAGATCCTCAGACTTAGTTGTTTTATATGCCTCTATAATTTTTTATATTTTTGGATTACATTTGTTTATAATAATCCCATTAGATAATCCTACATTTGTTATATGAATTGTATTACATTATAGTATGTTCATATTTTTTTATATCATTTGTTATTTTATTATGGTTTCCATATTATTACAATGCCTATATTATGATATCATATGGTGGATAATGGATTCTTATTATTTTTCCATTATTTATAGTTATCAAATATAGGGTATAGTATCCCTATATTAATAACATACCCTTATTACTAGTCATATGTATCTAGAAAATAATAAGGCATTCTTGAGGTCACATGGAAACTTGACTCATGCACCATTCAGGTTAACCATGTTGTGGATGTTACAATGTGGTCTATACCACATTACTTGGTCAACTAGACCATGTACCCCTAAATCAAGGACCCATGATTAGGGGTTTTCATATCCACCAGTATAGGACCTATCATAATCAACCACCCCATCCTCTGAACCCAACTTTTTTCCTCCATGGTTGTTATCCATCATGATTTCAAAAAAATCTATCATTGATATCCAACACATTAGATTATTTTCATTGAACTCGCCTTCATCGAATCAATAAACCACCAACATCCCTTATAGTAATATCTCCTAAAAATTCTCCCAACACCCTTATTTGAACCCCTCTACCTCTTACCTTCAATATATCGTGTTTAATGAATAACTGACAACACCCTATTTTGTGGGTTTCATTTGGCCAAAGCAGCTAATTTTTTTACCACATTTTATTTTCAGTTAAAGCTATGGATTAAGACACAATGAACAGGAGCGATGGTTGAACACAAGAATAGTTAGTACTATTCATCATAGATGATTTGTGAATAGATTAAAAATAAAAAAAATAAACTTAATACTTTATAAAATAATTCCTTATATTTGAAAACAAGTGATATATCATAATTAATCTATGACAAAAATATGCATGAAGGAAATCAGAAAACCTGATTAAAAATTCTTAAATAGAGGGGGTCCACCTTCTCTTTAATTCATCGTGAGAATTATATGAATTAAATCACCTCAATTTGTATGATAAGGAGGAATCAATGAATTAATTAATTATTGAAAGCCAAAATAGGCTCAAGTTAGGCCTAGAGACAAATTTTAACTAAAGACTCCCCTGAATGAAACAATACATGTAACAACCCAGAATTTTATCAATAAAATTTACCTTATTATAATACAACACATAGAGAACCCAATAAAAAAATTATCCTCATAAATTAATAATGACACTTTAGTCATCAAACAAACTAATAATTAATGTGGGAAAATAAATAAATAATAAGATAATAAGATAATAATAACATTTGGATATGCTCGATCCAATTGAATAACCGCACTCATGAAAAAAGTTATAGAAATAAAAAAGTTTCAATAATAAAATATTAATTAAAGTATAAATAAAATTTAGGTATCTTATGAAGACAAATACAATATATTTTTATCATGTTATAAGCAAATAAATGTCTTAAAATTGATAAATTAAGTGATTGTATTTTTGTGAAACATAAATGTTTATTTACAATTTTATAATTAATATAACGATTTAAAAGAAAATTTAATTTCATAGAATTTATTCTTAAATTAATATTTTTTTCTTGTGATTATAAGATAATATTATGATACCTTAATTAATTTATCAATGTGTCATAAAATCAATTATAATTCTAAAATCAGTATATTTTTAATAAATTATGATTTTAATTAAAAATTAAATTTATCATATTCAGAAAATTATTTTCATAAATTTCTATACATTTTTGAAATCTTCGTGTTGAAAATTGGTTACTATGGATTTTTGGTATTTTTTTAAATAGTTGAATTTTTTATGAATAGTGAAATACAGTAATTTACGGTATTTAACATTTTAAGGAAAATACATGAAATTTTTAGACATGGATGATGTAAGAAACCTTATGTAAAACTCACATTCTCGAATCAATATACGTAATCAAAATAATCAATAATATTGACAGTCTTGATCCAAAATAATTAACAAATGAATAAAATAATAAAAAACACCCCTTTCCTCCCCTTATAAATACCACACCTCACCACCTGTTCTCATTACACCTTATATGATTTGGAGATTTCTAATATTCTTCCTAATTCCACTTCCAATACTCTTCCCTGTGTCCTAGTCTTTCTTATCTTAGAAAAATATCATTTCCAAGTGCCTTAAGGTGGTTCTCAAGGAGATGATATTCAAGAGGTAAAATTCTCCTTATTTCTCTTTTAATTTAATTTATTTTTTATCCTCCCCTAACCTAATATATCCAAAAAGTGACATGATAAATCCATTATCATACATATACTTTAATTTCTTTGTATTAATGGAATATACATCATCAAATCTCTTTTATTTTCCTTTTATTCTAAAAATGAAAACACCGTCTATGATGTGTCGATTCACCACCTTTGTGGATGATGATTTTTATTCTTCTTTTTTTATCTTCATGAATAGTCATAGAACTATTATAATGGTTAAAAAATATTTTATAATTTATATTATAACTTTTTTCAATGTTCTAGAATAAATATATATGCATGATATTAAATAATACCAAGAAAGTGCAGGATCCGGTCAAAACCGGTCCCAAGAAAAATTTTATTAAGCAAAGAAAAAAGAGATTCATGAAACAAAGGGATTATTACAAGACCCAGAGTACAAAACACCACACATATATGCCTATACCAGTGAAGAGCAGTATTTAGGGACTATAAACGACCATGCCATATCCATCGCCATGATTGCCTTCTTTGACAAAGCATCTTCCACCTGATTGACCTCTCTAAAAGCATGCGAGACAATCAAGTTTAGGTGACTAACCTGATTGAGACATTCAACCCACTTTGAAAGTACCCACCAAGGCATGATATTAAATAATAAAACAAAATACTTGTGATGATAAAAAAACTACCAAAATAAACTAAATTTCTATCATTAACAATTTATCTAATGAATCATTCTCATATCTAAAAAAATGATATATAAAACCATTTAAAATTATGGATTTTTATTTATACCATTTATTTCCACTTCTATATCATTTATTTCATTTTATAGGAACTTTCATAATTATATACAATAAACCGACCATGAAATCCATGAAACGAATGCTGCCAAATTGGAAAACATTAAACATTAAACTAATCAAAACGGCCATAAATGAAATTAATAAAATTATAATAAATAATATATATGTGAATAGAGTTTTTAATTAAGTAATTAATGGATATAATCTGATTATCTAGGACATCAAGTGAAAGTGAATAACACTTTTGGATATAAGGTAAGGGATCTCTCTGAGCCTCCAAATTACCTATGGGTTGCACTTTCTCTTTCTTTACACCAATTTTTCTCTTCATTATTCATATTTAATTATTATAAATTATGTGTATATGTTCTAAAATTATATATCAATATCAATTCATCCTTATTTTATGTATAACTGTATGTTTTAAAAAGGTTTCATTCTTAATTCATCCTGATAAGAAAGCCTGATTAAAAAGAACTTCACCATTTCTTACCCATTTTGAAGTAAACTCTAAAAAATCTTTTAATGCACCATTATTTTTCTAAAATCCCTCATTTCATCATGAAAAACTATCTTAGTTAATTTTTGGTTTTATAAAAAAATTATTTCTTTTTTCTATTTAAAGTCTCTTTAATAATCTCCCTTAAACTGCACTAAAGTGGCTCATTTCTAAAGTTTCTTAAATACATATGCATGAACATGTTATGATGGGTGTGCAAAGATAAAATTCCAATGAATTGGGTAATGTTTAGTCTCATTATATGTAATTAATGTTATTAAGTGTTAAATATAATCCATTATGGGACTTTTTCTGTGATATAGTCTTGGAAGTTAGCCTTGACTCATGTTTATGTCATATTTTATGTTGCTTCCACATTCATACGTTTTCATGATTACATGATCCCATATTCTATATGTTATGATTCAATATTATTATTCATTTTCTATTCCATTTTATGTCCTAATTTTATTCCATATAACCCATGTGCTATGATTTATTCCTATGTTTATTCCTTTACTGTTCTTTTTTTCTCATCCCTTTTGTCTATGTTTTTCTCCAAGTTATCCTATAGAGATATAGGAGTTCAAAGGAAGTTAAGTTCTCATTATGCATGATTAATATAAATATGTTTTATTATAGTTCCATATTTCTAGTTTAATGTACCTAATCTTCCAAAGACACTAGACTTTATGATCCTTGGTTTGTATTTGATGGTTAATTATGCTTAAAATCTTGAAATAATATGTGTAAAAGGTTAGGGTTTATATAGTTATTATCACAAGATGGTCTAGTTATTTTTGAATATTATGACTAAAAAACTTTAGTAAGAACCCTATGGATTATTATATCACTATGTATAACCAAAATTGAAACTTAGGGAATCAAATGTTAGGATATACTTTTCATTTGAAAGTGTATCCTTATACGTTCAAAGTTTCCTTTTTATTTTCTAATTAGATAAGTATTTCAACCCATTTAATTATAGTTTATTTTTATTATTAAATGTCTATAAATATTATAACACTTTCCAATAATAAATGTGAGAGGAAATGTGATTATTGACCTAATTAAATGCTCAATCTGATGGGAATGAGATCTTAAAACTTCATAACTGTACTAGAAAAACTGGATCAAGTTATGAATAATAACTTGAATCGATTAGAACAGACTCCTTATCCTAATAAAGATAAATTTATGGTCAAATACTTAATGTGAAAAAGGCCTCTCATATTTAGTGTATATTCTAATCCCCTCATCACATAATAATGGATTAACTTTATTTAGAATATATTCTCTATCCTCCTGTGCTCTGAAGAAGATAAATATGTGTTGACAGTCTATAATTTTGATGGGGAAGCTGATCAGTGGTGGAAACTGATCAAGGAAAAAATACTAAGGATAAAATTGATTCTATGTAATGGGAACCATTCTAGAAAATATTTTTCAATAAATATTTTCCCTCAACACTCTATATTAATATAGACATGGAGTTACTCATACTGAAGAAAAATGAAGACAAGTATATCAGGGCGTATGAAGAAAAATTTATTGAACTTTCAGGATATTCCTTTAGCTTTATCATGAACAATGAAATTAATTCATATCTCTTCTTTAGCAGATGAAATTCAAGTATATGAAAAACATTGGTGATTCGAGACTTTGATAGTTATGAGAATACTGTCTTCTATGCCCTTAAGGTTGAGATAGATATCAGACACTCTCAGTGGTCTCATGGACTCAGAGATAGAAAGAGGAAAATAGAGTTTAATATGGGAGGATTTGCAGATAAATACCATGATGGAAAGAAATCCCACCACCCCAAATTTCAAAATTGTGGGAAGAATCATCCTGGGAACTGTCTAAAGGGAACCAAGAGATGCTTCAAGTGTTGAATAGAGGGGCATCAAGCTAATTATTATTGAAGGGATATGAAGAATCCCATAAATATTGAAGAATAAATGAAGGTTCAAATAAACACTCAACCTATAGTGAAGTGTTACAACTATAAGGAACATGAGAATTATGCGATCCAATGCCCTAAGCCAAGGGTTGTCAGAGGCAATCGATAACAACAACATCTAAGGAAACAAGGAAGGACATATATTATCACTAATGTTGAGGTGGAGCCTAATAATGATGTGGTGATAGATACACTGGTTATTAATTCAAGAATAGTAAACATACTATTTGATTCTAGTCCTATTAATTCTTTAATATCTTGAAAGTTTAATATAACTATTCAAACACCACCTAAAAATATATAGGTCGAGTTATCTGTGAGAACATAAAATGGGGTAGTTATTGCATCTAAAGTATATAACTCCTCCTGATTATTTTTTGTGGACTATACCTCCAATAAAATATTTTAATAATTACTTTGGTGGATTTTGATTCTATATTGATCAAGGATTTCCTATCTTTATATAAATCCAACATCAACTATCATAAAAGGGATACCACTCTTCACATCCTAAGGCATTCCCCAATTTTGTACAAGTGTAATGAGGAGGTTGAATCTCCTTTATAATCATCATCATAATTTTGGATATTATTACTTTATGAGAAATAATATCTAGCTCAAATGATTGAGACAATTGGGATAATCATGATCGAAGACATTCCCATTATGAGGGACTACACTGATGTGTTCCCCAAAGAATTGCATGGTATTCCTCTTAACCGAGAGGTTGAGTTATCAATTGAACTTATTCATGTATCTCTTTCTATATCAAAGAATATATATAGAATATCTATTATTGAGTAGGAAGAACTGAAGAAGCAATTACAAGAGAATCTATTCAAGGGTTTTATACACTTGAGTTATTTACCATGGGGTGTGCTGGTCCTCTTTGTCAAGAAAAGGATGAATCAATGTGCCTCTACATTGATTATCACGAGCTCAAAAAAATCATGATAAAGAAAAAGTATCCCCCTTCAAGGATAGATGACTTGTTTGATCAACTATGTGGGGCCAAGTATTTCTCTAAGTTACACCTTTTTTCGGGATATCACCAATTAAAGGTGAAGAAGGAATATATTCCAAATAATACCTTTCAAATGAGGTATGGAGAATATGAGTTCAAAGTGATCCCTCTAGAATCAATAATGATCCATCAATTTTCATGGACTTAATGAATAGAGTCTTTAGATATTACCTCGACAAATTTATAGCAGTCTTTATTGATGATATTATAATATACTCCAAAAGAAAGGAGTGTCATGAGGAGAATTTTAATATTGTTCTAAAGTCTTTGTGAAGGGAGAAAATATATGAAAAGTATACTAAATGTGAGTTATGAATGGATGAGGTATCATTATTGGTGCATGTTATCACCATAAAAGGAATATATGTGGACCCTTCTAAAACAAATGCAATTTAGGAGTGGCCCAGACCACCATCTATAATAGAGATCCATATTTTACTTCATATAGTTGTTTATTACCAATGATTTGTGAAACACTTCTAAATATTTTCAAACCTACTAATTGGGATGACTTGGAAGGGAGTAAAGTTTTTCTGGAGCAGGGAATGTGAATACTACTTCAAAGAGTTGAAAAAGAGGCTTATCATTGCACTAGTACTCACACTTATGACAAATGGGAATCTATTTGTGGTATATAGTGATTCTTCAAAGAAGGTATTAGGTTGCGTAATGATTCAAAATGATAAAGTTATATCCTACACATTAATGGAGATGAAATTTCATGAGAAAAACTATCCCACTCATGATCTGGATTTGGAAGATATGATCTTTCTGTTGAAAATATAGAGGCATTGTCTCTATGGGGAGAAGAGTGATATATATACTAATCATAAGAGCCTTAAATATATATTCACACATAAGAATATTAATATCCACTAGTGAATATGGATATATCTCATCAAGTATTACGAATGATCAATCCACTACCATCCTAGTAAAGAAAATAAAGTGGCAGATGCTCTAAGTATAAAGAATACTGTAACATTATCAATGATAAAAATTGAGAAGGATCTACTATTTTTAGACATAAAAAGTATGGAAAGGTGAATCATTAAGGAAGAAATTTCATAAATACTTTCTCAATGATTTCTCAACCGTACCTTATGGAGAAAATAAAGGATGCTCAAAGAAATGATGAGGAAATTTAGAATAATTTGGAAGCTATCTGAAATGGGAAATCCTAGGAGTTCAAAATTTATAAGGAGTTATAAGATTTGGGTCATGACTATATGTACCATCCAATCTTGAGATAAATAAAGAGTTTCTGAATGACGCACATAGCTCAACCATATCCATTCACCTAGGGAGCACAAAGATGTATCGATATCTCCTAGAGCACTATTGATTGAACAATATAAAGAAGGAGATCATTTAATATACATAAAAGTGATTGGTATATCATCAAGTGAAGGCTGAAAGGAAAAATTCTAATGGGGTGATGTAACCATTACCAATACCAAAATGGAAATAGGAAAACACCGCCATTGAATTTTTCATTGGACATCCAAATACATTCAGAGGAAATAATTCTATATGGGTCATTATAGACCACCTTACAAATATAACTCACTTTATCATAATATAAGAGGACTTCTCACTTGATCAACTAGCATGGATATACATCAAAGAAGTGTTGAGGCTGTATGTAGTACCATTATTGATTGTATATGATCAAGATCCAATATTTACCTCTAAGTTTTGGAAAAGTCTCCAACATCCTATAAACACTGAGCTGAACTTCAGTATGGATTATCATCCTCAAACTGATTTCCAATATAAAAATACTATTCAAATAATGGAATACATGTTGAGAGCATTTTTTATAGACTTCAAAGTATGATGGGTCTAACAACAATAGTTTCCACTCAAGAATACAAATGGATCCATATGAATCTCTTTATGGGAAAAGATGTAGAACACCAATATACTAGGATGAAGTCAGTGAATGTAAGATACTAGGACCTGAAATGGTCAACGAAATGGTAGAAAACCCATTTAACAACACATAAAGGTATCCCAAAGTTGACAGGAGAGCTATGCGGACAATCATTGATAAGACCTGAAGTTTAAGGTTAGAGACATGGTATTCCTCCATATATCTCCATGTAAGAGGATCATTATATTTGGGAATAAATAAAATCTAAGTCCCAGGTTCGTCATCCCCTTCAAGATTCTTGATTGTACCGAAGCTATAACCTATCGACTAGAACTTCCACCAACCATGTCTCAAGTATATGATTTATTTCACCTATCCTTATTGAGGAAGTATATATCATAACCATCATTTATACTAAATTCATAGATGATACATTTGGAAAATGATCTATCATATGAGGAACATCTAGTGAAGATCTTGGCCCATAGAGATAAAGTTCTACGCAATAAGACTACTCACCTGGTAAAATTACAATGGTGGAACCATAAGTAAAAATAGGCAACATGGGAACCAAAGGAAGAAATGAAGGAGAAGTACCCTCACCAATTTTCACCTTACAATGTAAAAAAAAATTTTGATGGTAAAATTTCATAAGGGGAGAAGAATGTAATGACCCATAATTTTATCAACGAAATTTCCCTTCTTATAATACATCACATAGAGAACCTAATACAAACATTAAACTCATAAATGAATAATGATAATCTAGTTAATAAATAAACCAGTAATTATAATGGAATAATAAATAGAAAATAAGATAATAAGATAATAAGAAAATTTAGATTTCCTCAATCCACTAGAATCACCACACTCATGGAAAAAATTGTAAAAATAAAAATAGTGTTAATAATAAAATATTCATGAAATTACAAATAAAATTTAGGTATCATATAAATGAAAATATTATATATTTATGTCATGGTATAAGTAAATAAATGTCTTAAAATTGATAAATTAAGTGTTGGTATTTTTGTGTAACATAAATTTTTATTTATAATTTTATAATTAATATAATGATTAAAAAAAATTATTTTAAAAACATAGATTCATAAATTAATAAATTTTCTCTTATGATTATAAGATTATTTAATGATACCTTAATTATTTTTTTGAACTGTTATAAAATCACTAATAATTTTAAAATCAATATTTTTTGAATAAATGAATATTTTAATTAAAAATTAAAATTATCATATTTATAAAATTATTTTTATAAAATGGATTCCATTTTTTTAAATCTACATATCAAAAAAAAGTTATTGTGATTTTTTTTGATTTTTCTAAAATAGTTAAATTTTTGGTGAATAGTGAAATATGGTAATTTATGGTATTTAATATTTAAGGAAAATATGTGAATTTTTGAGTCATAAATGATGTAGAAACCCATTATCTCAAACTAACATGATATTATTACTGTACTTAGTAAAACAAAATCCACATTATTTATAGTCTTGATCTATAATAGTAAACTAATGAATAAAATAATAAAAAACACTCATCTCCTCCCCTTATAAATATCAACCTCACCACCTCTTCTCTTAACACCTTATAATATTTTGGAATTTCTAATATTATTTCCAATTCCTCTCACAATAATATTCCCCATGTCATTGTCTTTTTGGTCTCACCAAAAGACCAATTCCAAGTGCCCTAAGTAGGTTCTCAAGGAGAGATATTCAAGAGGTAAAATCCTCATTCTTTTTCTTTTAATTTATTTTTTTCTTATCCTACCCTACCCTACCCTATACAAAGTAACACAATAAATCTAGTATCATTCACATACTATAATTTTATTATGTTAATGAAATATCCATCATCAAATATCTTCTATACTATTTTTATTCTAAAAATGAAAACATCATCCATGATGTGTTAATTCACCACCTTCATGGATGATGATTTTTTGTTTTACTTTAAATCCTTTATGGCTGGTAATTAAACCATTATAATGGTTAAAAAAGATTTTAAAATGTGTATTATAACTTTTTCCAGATTTTTTAACAACTATATATGCATAATATTAAATAATAAAAGAAACTAGTTCGTGATGATCGAAAAAACTGCCAAAATAAACTAAATATTTATCATTAAAAATTTATCTAATAAATCATTCTCATATCTGAAAACAAAATTATATATGGGTCCATTTAATTTTTTTAAGTATATTAATAAAATTTCATTCCACCTTTGTATTTTTTATTTCATTTTACAAGAACTTCCATAATTATACACAATTAAACCGACCATGAAATCCTTGAAATAGACGTTCCTAGAAAAACAAATTTAAACATTATAACTCATCAAAATGGAAATAAATAAACTTAATAAAATTATAATAAATAAAATATATGTGTATAAGGTTCTAAATTCAGTAATTAATTAACCTAGTTTTATTATCCTGGAAATTAAGTGCAAATGCATAACACTTTCGAACATAAGTAAGGGATCTCTTCGAACCACCAAATTACCTTTGGGTTGCACTTTCTCTTTATTTACACCTATGTTTATATTAATAATTCTTATGTACTTCTTCCAAATTCTATTTATATATTCCAAAATTATTTATCTAGATCAATTCATCCTTATTTGATGATGAAATTCATGTTTTAGAAAGGTTCCCTTCTCAATTCCTCCTGATAAGAAAACCCGATTAAAGGTAACTTCACCATTTCTCACCCATTTTCAAGTACACTCTAAAAACATTTTTAATACACCATTGTTTTTCTAAAATAAATCATTTAATAATTAAAAAATATCTTAGTTCATTTATAATTTTATAAAAAAAATTATTTCTTTGTCCACTTTAAAGTCTCTTTAATATTTTCCATTAAATCGCACTAAAGTGGATCATTTCTAAAGTTTCTTAAACACTCTTTTTACAAATTTTCACTTCATTTGGACATCATTTATCATGACCTATTCCTACTTTCCTTTATAAATGTCTTTGTATGATTTAAATCCATTATTTCATGGACACCTTTATGATATTCCCATTTGTTACGCCTTATGAAATGATTATGATAACCATTTCTTTCCATGGGTAACCCTTATGTTTATCCCTTATGTTTGATTCTTAATACGACACACACACTACATGAAAATTTCCTGTTTTTGGTGATTTTTTTATTTGGATGTGGTTTAAACTTCCACTAACTGTTTTTGTGGTAGTTTCAAAAAAACTCCACTAAATTTGGTGTCAGCATCTAACCTGTGGTGGTTCCTTCCATTTAGAATTAGTTTTTGGTAACCATCATAGTATGTATTTTTAGTGGTGGTTTGTTTAATTTTAGCATTTTTTTCCGACAAAAAAAATGTTGAAAATTTAGTGGAAATTTAAACCACCACTAAATACTTAATTTTTTTGACTGTAGAATCACCATAAAAATGAAAACAAACTTCTCTAAAAAAATATAGAATATTTAGTAGCGGTTTAAACCGCCTCTATATGCTAATTTTCAAAAAAAATACAACTATAGAATCTGCATCCCTAGAAAAAAACTCAACCCTAGAAGAAAACAAACAAACAATACATAGTGGGAACAACATATATAAACCATAACTCAAAGAAATTTAGCACCATTAATAAAAATATCAACATTAATTTCACAATTCATGAAACACTATATCATAACATTCAAATTTTACCAATTCTATTAATATTATAGAAATTACATAAGTACTCTTAAATAGATTGTTCTAAAATGTAAGGAAAATATAGATATCCCTACCAAAAACCACAACATGGTTTCTGAACCACCAAATTAGTTTTATTTTGTCATAGGTTTAGTTTTACATCATCTTTGAATCCAAATAGAACACCAATAACTACCCAATGAACTTTGCTCGACACCCTCTCCATCTCCGTCTCCACTTCCTACTATCAGCACCCACATGAAAATTATATTAAAAATTAAATAGTGTTGTATATTTATATTTACAATTATAATTAATAAAAGTTTGTTAACTAAGTGATTTTGAAGTTATGTGATTTACCTGCTCACTACCATCCATCAATACAATATCACCAGTGATAGATTGAGTTGTCTTCTGATATAAATCAACCAAAACTTTCTACAAAGAGGATATATAAGGCCCATGTTCCTGAATTTTTATTTTCATGAAAAAAATCCATATCATCATCTTGAGGTAGGGAGTGACTAAAAATAGGAGTAGATGCAGCTGCAATCCCAAATAGATTTTTAAATACCTCAGATAGTAATAGTCTCAAACCCATCATCCACACTCGACCAGGATTCTCCTTCCCAAGGACTTGAGCAACTTGGTCATCTTGGGATATTGATAAGGACTGCATGGGATTAGAATCTCATAGTTATTTAATTTTTACTTATAAAAACAATATTATCCATATTTGAAGAAATAAATAATAATATAGTGACAACTGACAATAATTTATTATAATGAAAAATGAATTCATACCCCAACTTCTTTGGTAGACTCATTAACATAACTTCTATCATATTTTGTATAAACATCCAACTATAGTAATGTTCAAGAGACTTGGTGCCCTAAATTATGTGACTACATTAAACAAATATAACTAAACAATTTAATATATGAAATAGATAATATTTTCCTATAAATATTTAAACTAATGAAAGGATTACCAGAGTAGATGAGTTTCGAGAAAAATTCTTTGACCTGGAAGTGTGAGGGTTGATTTTCTTAGCTCAACTCATTTCATTATTCCTTGAAATATCCTGAAATAAATTACATGTAATTTAATAGTAATGCATGGAATTTCATCTCCCTATCATATGCATATATAAATATAAAATGATATTAATATAATAATACATTTTTAAATACCATGTGATTCTCATGATGATATCTATCAACAAAAACCTTCCATTTCTCTCTAGGTACCCCTTTGGGTATATTATCATACATTTGATGGGTTCTCAATGAAGTATCATTAAATTTATTCTATAATCTCCATTTAAAATCCTTGAATTTCTTACCCAAATTGTTCAATGTCCACTTTCATGCTATAATACCAACATTGATAAAGTGGAAAAACATTTGTACAAAGATATTAATTTTTAAAATAGTATAATTTATTAACATAATGACATTAAATTACACTATAATGTATTAAAATTATCTTTATATATGAATCATAAACTTCATTTTTTCAAGATTGAGGCATATATTTCTAATCAGCATGCATAATCAAAAGGGTAACTGACTCCACCATGAGATGACCTATAATCTAGTTAAATAATCTTACAGTATCATCCGTAGGGACACCATAGCATTAAAATGGGACAACTATATTTAGTCAATTTAGATTCCATACATCTGAACATTTCATATTTATCACCATAGTACCATTATTTCTATATTTCATAAAACAATAGTTAGTAGTATAAAAATGTGAAATAACTTTATTCATATTTAAATTTGTACCTATAACTATCACCCTCTAATATCCCCACGAAAAAACATGAGTGAAAACCTACTCCCTCACTACTGGGCCTGCTGAATGGGGAGGCATTGGAAAAGCTGCTGATGGGACACTGACAAAGGGTGTGCTGGAAGATGAAAAAATAGAGGGTGTGAGAGATGGTGTAGAGGGAAAGTAGAGGGTGTCTCAGATACTATAGGGATGGAGACAGATGGATCATCATCTGTTAGTATGATCGAGGGAAAGTCGAGTAAGATTCGATTGGGATCAGTAGAATTCTTCCTACTTGGAATTCTTATCATTTAATCAAATAAAATTAAATTTTGAACATATATTTCAAAAAAATCATATATAAAAAATATAAATAATAATAGATGCACAATACTAAAAAACAAAATATACATAGCTATGATAATAAATGACTGCATAAATAACATAAGTGTTTGATAAATGAATGGATAACTGCACATATAATCATTTTGTCTTTCAATCATATCATTTTCTACTCTATCATTACTTCATCTATTTCATCCACCCTTGAAAGACTAATATTTTCAATATCATGATGGAAAAATAAGTTTTCTTCTTTCGGATGATGGGATTCAATGTCAGATGTCAAATCTTTGACTTCAATACCCATATCATACAAGTCTCTTTGTTTTACATAAGAAAATACACTACACCCTTCATCCATGATATCTCCCACATAATATACCATTTTATCTTTTACTGATAAGATATATGGATCATGTAATTCACCGGCACTGACATCCATCAAGTGAGTGAAGTTCATAGAAGTAAATTGCATGGAATCTCTTTTAACACCCTTGATAATATCAACCCAATTTAATTTTAATAAAACAACTAAAAAATACCTATGGTAGTTTAATTCGATAATATCATTCAACTTTTCATAGTATCCCACTTTGTAAAATTTAAATATGCCAATATTCTATGTTTTCAAACCCTCTTCCCGATCGACCGTATGAAATTTAAATCCATTCACATTGTAATCATCGAACTTTCTAACCTATTTTAGAAGAACTCAAGAAAGAAACTTCAAATATTCTAATAAATCATATCAAGTATTAGTATTTATGTTCTACAAAAAGTAATATACATTATTATATTTACAAAATATATGTGTTAACCTAATATCTATATTGATTGAAATATTTATGAACTTACACATCTTGAAAACCATTATACAAGATATTTATTAATAGATTTTGTTATATATTTCTCATTTAATGTTAGGCCTATCATTCATATCTTTGTTTAAATTTTTATCACTTCAATAAATGGATTTTAAATTTCACTATTCATAAGCACATATCTATGTGCCTATAATAATTCTATTTCTTTTAGTGTAACATTTAAGCTCCTCCCAACTGATTGGCCAATAACAGGAAATATTTTTTATTTCCCATGTAGTTGAGAATGAGTTGATGTCTTATCAACATGCCTAACTCGATTGAATATTGTATCAATATCATCCAAGTATCTAGAACAAAAGTTAATACACTCCTCTTCCAAATAGGCTTTAGAAATAGAGCATTCAGGTTGAGCTTTGTTTTTCACGTATGATTTCAAATGCCCAATATATCTATGAAATAAATAAATAAAACATAATTGTGTATTTAATGAAGTGACAATAATTATTTAATTAAGATTAAGAACATATAAATAAAGTACCTCTTAATTGGATACATCCATCGATATTGTACAAGGCCTCCTAATTTAGCTTCCTCAACCAAATGCACAATTAAATGCATCATGATAGTAAAAAACGACAGAGGAAATATCATCTCCATTGCACAAAGTGTCAATAAAAATATCTCCTGAAGGTCATCAAGATAAAATGGTTATAGATTTTTCTCACATATTTGTACGAAGAATATCAAAAATTAGAGTTTAATACCAGTAAACTTTTTAGGTAATAATTCACTCAATTCTAATAGTAATAACTATTGAAATAAAATATGTGAATCATGACTTTTCAATCCATGTAACATATGATGATTTAAATAAAAACACCTTTATATGTTACTTGAATACCCATCATATACCTTCACGTGTATTAAAATTCTAAGGAATATATATTTATCCCTATTTTTCATTGAAAAAATTTCTAGAGCATACTTTTCATTCTCATCTAGCCATAGATCACACTTTATGTTCATTGTTTGTAAGTATTTCCAAGAATTGAGATGGTCCTTCGATTTTCCATTCTCATTAAGCAATGTTAAGATCAAATTATCACAAACATTCTTCTCAATATTTATATCATCAAGATTATGCTACAATAAATTAAATTCCCAACACAAAAGTTTGAAGAATATACTTTTTTTCTTCCATTGTTGTGTTCTAATTTCAATTGATGATGAACTTTGAACTTGATTCCCATTATCATTCAAATGATGCACCATCCCAAATTAATTTTCAACATTTCCAAGTTTTTCCAAAATTTCATAACTTGTCAACAACTTTGGAGGTTGTCTAGGATCAAAAAAACCATTTAATTTTGACATGTTCAATTGAAATCTATGATATGCATCGAGAAATCTTCGATGATAGAAGAAGTACCATTTTTTACCAGGATCTATTCATTTGGGATCAAAATCAAATTTACAAACAGGACAAGACAAACCCTTGTAATTGTTCCAACTAGTTAAATTACCAAGTCTGGGGAAGCAACTAATGGTCTACATTAGAGAAACTTTCATTTTGAACATTGTTCTAGAAGATTCATCATATGTCTCAACATCATTGCTCTATAAATCCTATAATTATTTAATTAGAGGCTGAAAGTATACATCAATTTCATTTCTAGGCATTTTTTTAGGAATAATCATCGAAATAATAAAATATGTTTTTTACACATCTACTAAGGAAGATTGTAAGGGATGAAAACAACCAGTCAAATGCTATAACTGGTGCTCAAAGTCCCAAATTGGTTAAATCCATCAGTATCCAATCCCAATCGCACATTCCTATGATCACATGATAAATATGGATGAAATGAATCAAATTTATTCCACAATTGTGAATCTCTTGTATTTTTCATTAACCCATCATTGTTATTATCTATATAATTTCACTTCTTGTGCTCAGTAGTTTTCGATGACATGAATAATCTTGGAAATCGAGGATTCGAAGGAAAGTAATGAAAAACCTTTTCAAGTGTGTTCCTTTTATTCTTATTCATAGTAGTATATTGATTAAGACTTCCAACATCACCTATTGACTGCCATCTAGAAAAATAATTTTTTTGAAATCTTGTCTACTTGAATCCTCTCCCCAATAAAGCATACAATCATTGGGACATATGTGTATTTTTGTATAATTAATACCGAGATTGTTAACAACTTTTTTCATATCATAAAAATACTCAGGGATCTTTGTTTCAGGAAACAAATCATGCAAAAATTATAATATCATGGACATCGCCTTATTTGCAATTCCACACAAGCATTCGATATGGTACAACTTCAGCATAGAAGAAAGTTTTGAATATTTCAAACATCCACTATAAAACTCTTTATTTCCATCATCAACTAAACCATGAAACATATTTTTCTACTCATTGAAGTTCTATCTTACATTATTCTTCATATAATCAATAGGAGGATCCAATGATATGTTATAATTTTAATATGGTTGTCCTATAGTCCCAAAACATCACTTGTCAAGTTGTTTTTGTAGTACCCTCGACTGGTTGTTCTAATATGTTATAATGTTGATTTATGGGTCTTGGAATGACGAATTCATCATTTATAAGGTTTTTTATTTCTTTTTCCATTTTTGATGAATTTGGGAGCTCATTTTGTCGATTGACATCAGTGATAAAAATTTCAGTAATGTTTGATTCACTATACCAAATCCAAAAACAAAATATTGAGTAGGGAATTGCTTTAATATAAAGTGTTCATAAACATCATCTCTCTTCAACCATCTTCTAAATTTACATTTAGGTAAATGACATCTTATTCTCCCATCAACGGATCTATTTGAAATTAAAAAATCTAAAAACTACTCCAAACCCTTAGCATATAGAGGTGTGTTCCTTAGTAATGTGATCCGGATTTTATCCATATATATCACAATGCGCCTTTACTTTATTAAAAAAATTAAAATACATAAGCATTACTAAGTAGGAAAATAGATAATGGTAAAATCTGGTAAAGTGGCATTAATTAGAATTAAATAGATTCATGATTTAATTAAAATGTAAATTTTGTGAATGAATAGATAATCGATGGGAATCTAAAGGGGTGTTGTCTAGTGAGTAGTTTCCCAGAATTGAGAAATATGTTTGTAAATTATATCCGATCCCATATCCTATACCAAAAAAGTATCCCATATTAAAGTTGTTTCTATTAAAACATAAAAAAAATATCACCTCAATTAAAATACTTTAAAAAAATTTAAATAATTTCAGTTTCCTCAATTCATTTTCATATTTAGAAGAATATTTACAATCTAAATCAACATTCAAAAGATATATCTATGATTTTCAATGAAACTACAATGATAAAATGTAAATTTTCTAAATAAAAAACATTTTAACTTTTATCCTTCAAGAATATAATAATTATTCATAATTTATTAAACATATTACATAAAATACGGTTATAATTTAACCATAAAATGACATGTATTTTAATGAATTTTCAATGGAATTAAACCTTCCTTATAATTTCAAATGAATCATGAATATAGTAATAAAAATTCATCAAAAGTTTCAATTTATTAAAGAAATGATATAAACATTTATATGAGGAGATATAAATAACATATTATAGTAATTAAAATAATGAATACACATATTATATAATGTAGTATAGATAGATATTTAATATGATAATTGGATGATTATAATATGGAGATTATTAAAATGAAATTATAAAATATATGTTGTAATGATAATATGTGATGAAAACACTAATACGTTGATTAAAAAAGATCAAATTTCTGAAAAGGTATTTTTTTAGAAACATTCTTCATGTTGATGTCATAAAATTAAATGAATTCAAACTTTAAATATAGAAAATTATCTTTATAGGGATGTATATGCATGCCCTGATTGAACATTATTATCAACTTTTATAGAGTGGGTAAAAAAATTTCCTTATTGGTGGAAATTTGAAAATTTTATATTATATAACTTAATCCCTCATAATCAATTGATTCATAGTTTTCTATGAACTTCCTCATAGTTATTATAGATTAAATTTATGTTTAATTCAAAAAATTGAGTTGATAATGCATTAATATCAAAATTATATTCTCAATGTTTATGTATTTATGTTAAAAATTAAAATACTTAATATAAAAAACCCCTTTCATCTTGGTTAATTATAATTAAGTTGATAGGAATAATTTATTTCAAATAAAACA
Source organism: Viscum album (assembly GCA_963277665.1). Taxonomy (NCBI): domain Eukaryota; kingdom Viridiplantae; phylum Streptophyta; class Magnoliopsida; order Santalales; family Viscaceae; genus Viscum; species Viscum album. The sequence continues at coordinate 1,181,142,967 of OY728139.1, forward strand.
TCTTTCTTTTTGTCTGAAACTATCGTTCAATTTTAGAAAAATAAACTATATGCATGAATTATGTAGACACATGTTGATTTAAGTAAGTGATTTGAACACTTTGAGTTTGGTAATGATAAGTGAAAAAAACATTGTAAGATCTTTTTAGTGTATATAATTGTGTCTATTTCAACATAAGATATATATTTGAACGTGAAGAGAAGGCACCAGTATAAAAAAATGAAATTTATAATAAATTCAAACAATAATTTTTTTTATTTAAATATAAAGTATAAGAGAACAAATATACTTAAATAAAAATATTTAAAATTATTAATATAGTTACAATTCTATAAAATTTATTGATTTTTTTATAGAACCAAAAAAAATTATCTAAAATCTCACTTTCTTTCAATTTATATTGAAATTGTAATAAACTTGAGAGCACAATTTTGGTTCTCAAATAGTTAATAGTCATATAAAATAATAATAACTAGTATTAAAATTATATGGAAGAAAAAAATAGGAATTTGAATGAAACATTTATGGTCAAAAGTGATAATTATAAGAGGTGATAGAACTGTATGTTATTGTTGATATAAGTCATTTTGTCCATTTCAACATAAGGAAATTGATTGTTTTAAAGTGAAGTACTAATAAAAATAGAAACACCTAACTTTTAATAACAAAAATTAATGATCAAGTATTTTTTATTAAAATTTAATGTATAATAGTTCATAAATATATAATTTAAAAATTTATTAAATAATATATTCTTACACCTTTATGTGCAGTGTATTTTTTTGATGCGTTGATTGTCAAGAACCGAATCTGGTCGCCGCCAAAACCGACACCAAACCCAGCCCGTGACAAGGCCCGAAGGGCGTTCCCAATCCCCACGGGCTGGAACAAGTGCCCAGGTATCATATAATGATAATTGGGAACAATTTACCTGATTTTATAAACATTAAACAACAAACAAACTCAATAAAACAAATCTGGATTTTTCAACTAAAACCATCTTTTACAAAATTTCAGAACTGAATTACATAAATTAAAACTATGTTTAAAGACCATTACAAAGGTAAAAAAACAAATCAGGACAGGCCAATAACCCTCATGTCAAGGGGCACCGCCCTTAATCCATCTCCACAAGACTTCACCACCAAGGACCTGCCAAAAACCCGAACCACTAGAACTAAAAACTTTACCCAACCTGCAACAACAAAAATAACCAAGTCTACTTACACCCAAGGGTGTAAGTAGGGTGTGATCCAAATCCCAATAGGATACCACCACAAATAGATTCCATGTGATAAACATTTAATGACGAAAAGCATGCAAGTTTTCAAAAACATGAGATGCTAGTTAAATTTTTTAAAAGATGCAACATTAAATAAAAACAGTTTTCAGGTGGGATAATTTAAAGAATAAAAACATTTAAAATAAATACCATAGATACTAAATTTTACAGTCTCTCATACCATATGCCGACGGTAAGAACAAAATATCCAGTGAGCACAAGCAATGAGAAATAACCCCTAGGCACTAGCAAGCTGTGGGTCCCAGGTACCTCGTATCTCGGTGAGAGTAACCATCACAAATATCCGTTCTCATGCACGAGCCACTAGTAGGGAACATACCCATAACCTAGTGTTCCCCAATAATCATCATCATAGTTTATTTAGATTTGTAAGCGTCAATCTTGCAAAGTGAAATTGAGGCCAAACCCCACGGATTCACTAGCATACTAGTACACGTCCACCCACCTAGATACCCGGGTTTTCCCTTTGTGCTCAAACAAGTTCAACAAGTCAAGATATATACTTTGCACAAGAAAATATAATTTCCATATCAAAAATTCACCAAACAGCCCACATGTATACCACACAAGTCACAAAAGTACACTTTTCATTCAAATTGATTTTGAAATCCGACTCATACAAAAATAGCCTACAATACTCTTCACATTTTATTGAAACTTCCACAAATCCTTTAAACAATTTTTATAAACCATTACAAGACATTATAACTCACATAACAGCCCACTCAAATAACATATAATACCACTTTCATCAACAAAATTCAATTTTCACAACACACTCACACAAAACAGCCCACAACCATGTTTTGCAGCTCTCTTTCCATTTTCGAAAACATTTCAGCACTTTATAAAACATTCTAAAAAAAATATTTTAAATCTTAAATAACAACCATACCTTTCAAAAACCCATATTAGGTGAACCCCCCCCAAACAATACATATACACCCTTTTATCCACTTTGTTTAACCAAAAAAAAACATTCACAATTTTCATAAAACAACTCAAGGGGTGTAACTATGTCTTTCAAACAAAACCCATTTCAAAACCCCCATTTAAGACCAAAACCATACCAATTCCTATCAAAAATAGAATTGTAAGCCCTAGATACATTAATAAAAACACATTCAAGTGTTATAAAATAACCTTGAATAATACCACAAAAGATACAAATGAAAACACACATTTTCCTAAAATGACCTCAAGAAGTATAACAATGTTTTACACATCAAACCTATTCAAAAACATTTTATTTAGGACCACATGACACTAGTAAATTACCAAACCAGAATTTTTAGGCCAAACAAGATGTAATAAACCAATTTCATAAGTTATAAACCACACCCAAATAAAACCCCATGAGTTACACATGAAAACACCCAATTTCATGTTAAAAAGCGACTATAAAATTTAACACATAACCAAATCAATCATAAACAGCTTTCTAACCACACCCAACATATGAGGAATATGAAAAATGGTTAAATACAGCAAGCTAACTCATCAATAATTGTTTACACATGGAACCACCTACCTTTTGAGTCAGAACCCTTGAATCTTGGTGTGAAACCTCAACCGCACCTCCTCCGCCCCACAAGGATGTGAAAACAAACCCTAAACCATGATATTTCACCAAAAATACCCCAAATAAAACCCTAGGTATTAAACCTAACTTCTTGAAACTCTATAAATTTATGAAAGTGGGAGGAAACCCTAAAGAGAAGGAAGGAATTAAAGAGAGAAACACATACCCAAAATAATCTTGAAGAAAACGACCCAAAATCCACCAGGATCTGAATTTGAAAACATCCAAAAATTAATGGGAGGTTCTAAAAATGATTAGTATATCTTGTAGGAACTGTAATGGGGGAAAAAGAGTAAAAATAGAATGAGTTATGAAAGGATCAATTTACCTCTCTAAATCTGGACGATTTCTGAAATCCAGTGAAGTTTCGACCAGTTTCGCGATTCTATCGAGCTCCAAATTGTGGGAGGAGGGGATGGGGTCGCGACTTAGGTAAGTGGGCTTGGGTGAGAGTTGACATCACCGAAAAAACTCAAATAGTGAAGGATATATTAAATAATTAAAATTTATTTTATATGAAGAAAATGGGCTTTCGGGTAGGCCCAATCCCTTACATAAAAACCCATATCCACCATGTTTATGGAATTCTAAATGGTCCGAATTAATATGGTGGTGTTAATAGGTCAGGGGATGACAATTAGGAATTGGAATGGATGAAAAATGTTTCAAAATTAAAGAGTTATACAGGAATCAAAATTTATTTTTAAATCTGGAATTGGGCTCACGGTTTGGCCCAATTCATAAAAACTCCCCCATTCCTCCATAAATGCTTGGGAAACCCTCAAAACAAAGAATGAAAGGAAATTAAATGGAATTTAACTTTAAAATAAGTCATGTATGTGACAATTCTCCCCACAATGAAAACTTTCCACCCTGGAAAGTCACATCAAGTCCAAAGCAACAACCAAACCCAACTGAGAAACCAAGAGGTACTCCCTTGCTAGGTTTCACCCCCAAAGGCCAAAACACCTCCAGTGATCAATTAAGGATTAATCTCACAACCAAAAAATACACCACTTTCCTGAAATGATCAATCACATTCATACTTTATCCCAAAAGAAAACTCCTCAAACACTATCCGAACAAGACTCAAGCAATTCACCCAAACGAACAACAACATCGAACAAGGATACACTTACCTTTAACTAAACCATTGTGAACTCTCCAATCCCAACATTTACTCAAGGAATATGTTGGTATCTAGATAGTTCCGAATAAGACTACCTACTACCAAGACAAGACCATGGATAAATCTAAGTTATTGGTATGGGGTGGACACAAATAGGCTTCCCGCCAAAAGAGACAACCTATATTTTTCTGAGACAGAATCAGGACACTAATAGGGGAGGCATGAATGGACTCCTTAGTACAAAGGGTAAAATTCCATTCAATGTTTGGGAAGGAATGTACATGAGAATCATAGTGGGTATCCCCACCATAAGAACTAACCATCTTAATTGAACAGCATGGGCCGACACAGACAGGCCCAATTTTTTTTAAAGATTTGGGAAGGGCATAGGGTTAGTCTGCATGATTTGGGAAACCGTGCACTAGCTGTGCAGATCATTCTTTCTACATGGATTCCTGGAACACAGTCACTACTAATCGTGCACAAACTGTGTCCTCAGTACTTCTATCCAAATTTACAACCATTCTCTAATGACTCCATGGGAACCAAAGTGGGATGGAATGACATTACGCGAAGTCATGGGTACAAGGCCCTCCACCTATTTCCACCGAACGGGAACAAAAGAGAAAAGATGATGAAACTAGAGGTTTAAAATCTTCCTATATTTAATGATGAGGATAGGACATTGTACAAGGGTTTAAATGACCCTGGGATTTCCCCTGACTACGAGCCAACTTCTCTCTGAGACCTATGGCTAGAGCTCAAATGATTGAAGCATCTTCGGCCTCGCAGTTGGTCTTTGGAATCCCCTTGGACGATAATTATTCTTTCGATGCAACCAATAACTACACCAAAATCCCCAATATGTTTTCCATGACATAACACATTCCAAAATCACATTACCCTAACCCGATGTTTCACTGAAACAAGGGCTTAGAAAATGCACACACAACAATCAATGTTTGTTCGGGTGAGAAACAATAGAAGTAAAGAACACCTAAACTCACCTTCCTCTAAAATGGAATATTTTGAAGTTTTTCCAAGGGAGACATTCTCCCAACATAATAGGGACTCTCGAAGGATTTCACGACTTTCAACTATACGGTCAATCGAGCACATGACATCATAAGGCATCACCGAACATGACCATTGCGACTAATATAAACAATGCATGGAGAGGGACCATATATGACATCCCCAAACAACACACAATTCTAGAAAGTGGCTACAATATCCCATCATGATAATATTTCCCACACCGGTGGTTTAACATGAACTCATGCTTCATAGAAACATTGAGGAACCCAAAGGCCCTCTTAGACACCATCGAGACACTCATCCACACTAACAACCCTAGAACACATCCACCTTCAACGAATCAGGAAACTTAAGAAAATAAGGTATCTTTCAACCTTCCACGAGCACTCTCTCATTACAAGAGGATCTAAAAATCAAATAAAGGAATGGGTGTAGACTCAATCTACAGATCTCGAGAAAAAAAAATTCCTTATATTGATCAACTGGAGGATTTTCAAATGTAAAAACAATCTGGGTTGCACTTTAGTTATGCATTAACCCTTAATGGGGGCATACCTTATCCAACAAGAGAACCTAAAGACCCAACCAATCTGGTCCATTGGTCAAAAAGTGCCACAAACCAAATCCAAACACATGAAGGGATCCACCATAAAGGTGTCCCGAAACATATCTCAGAGGAGACTACTAACCGGTCCTTCTACCCAGCTTACCGACCAAATACAAACTCAAAACACAGTTCGAACAGGAGGGGTTCATGGACTCAAAACATCCCACAACATCAACATTTTCCAAAAACACACAATATAAACCATATCAAACAATTCATCAAGACATCATGTTCCTCTTTAAAAACCTTTCTTTGAAAAAAAAGGGTTCAATGGTTAGCGCATTCACCAATGGTACCCCAAGGGCCTTACACATGCATGTTTCTGTGCCACACTGGGAACCCTCCTCATATCCATCCCGTCACTCATACAGTCATGTCATCAACCATACATCTTCCCATTTAACCCCATGCATGTAGTTGCTCATGAAAATACCAAAGTTTAAAACAAAAATTCTTTCCACTTTTCAAAACCAAAATGGTCAACCAACACATCCTTTTTCTCAAAACCGCTAACCATGAGATCAAAATCCCAACTCACATCTTACAAAACTTTTCAGAAAGACACAACCATTTATAAAATAACTCACTTTCAAGATATTCACATCAATTTCAAAACATCTCATCCTATTAAAACACCCTTTGATTGTTTAGAAAACTCTATTGGAAACACTTTTCAAAACCAACTTCAATATAGTTCCTGCTTTCAAAAGAGGTGTTAGCACACCATTTTCCATTTCAAAACAATTCTAAAAATTCAGTTCCACTATTTCATAAATCCAACCATTCCCTCTTTATTTGAAAACCATTTCAAAGAAACTTTACACTTCTTAAAACCAAAGTGCCAAGATTTCAAAACCTAAGAACAAAACAATGTGCGAGGGAACTAGTTTCAGTGGTTGATTTGGGAATATGGTTGGCATCCATACTCCAATCACTTCACTATCATAGAGAGTGTTCTAGGGAATATCCTTGGCTCCACATGGCTTGCTAGGCCCTGCGAGCTCACTAGGACCATTAACCCAACTCTCTTTTCATTTCCCCTAATCATCATCGAACTAAGAAAACCAAATGACTTAGATAAATCCCGACTTCTCCTGGAAACTTGAATCCCATTATGAGGTGTGGTGATCAGGAACACTGCCCATAACAGGAATTCCATGTCCCAAAAAACCTAACTCCAGACTATCCTGACTCTTCCCCAAATAACATGACTCAAAGAGTTAACCTGAACCTCCTCTGATACCATTTTGTCACGAACCGAATCTGGTTTCCGCCAAAACCGACACCAAACCTAGCCCGTGACAAGGCCCAAAGGCCTTTCCTGATCCCCACAGGATGACACAAGTGCCCGGGTATCACATAATGATAATTGGGAATGATTTACCCGCTTTTATAAACATTAAACAACAAACAAACTCAATAAAAAAAATATGGATTTTTCAACTAAAACCATCTTTTAAAAAATTTCAGAACTGAATTACATAAATTAAAACTATGTTTAAAGACCATTACAAAGGTAAAAAAACAAATCAGGAGATCCCAAGAACCCTCATGGAAAGGGGCACCACCCTTAAGCCATCTCCACAAGACTTTACCACCAAGGACCTGCCAGAAACCCGAACCACTGGAACTAAAAACTATACCCAACCTGCGACAAAAAAAATAGCCAAGTCTAATTACACCCAAGGGTGTAAGTAGGGTGTGAGAAAAATCCCAATAGGATACCACCACAAATATATTCCATGTGATAAACATTTAATGACTAAAACCAAGCAAGTTTTCAAAAACATGAGATGCTAGTTAAAATTTCTAAAAGATGCAACATTAAATAAAAACAGTTTTCAGGTGGGATAATTTAAAGAATAAAAACATTTAAAATAAATACCATAGCTAATTAATTTTCCAGCCTCTCATAACTTATTCTGATGGTAAGAACAAAATATCTAGTGAGCACAAGCAATGGGAAATAACACCTAGGCACTAGCTAGCTGTGGGTCCCAGGTATCTCGTATCTCAGTGAGAGTAACCATCACAAATATCCATTCTCGTGCACGAGCCACTAGTAGGGAACATACCCATAACCTAGTGGTCCCCAATAATCATCATAATAGTTTAGTTATAGTTCTAAGCGTCAATCTTGGTAAGTGAAACTGAGTCCAAACCCCACAGATTCACTAGCATACTAGTACACGTCCACCCACCTAGATACTCGGGTTTTCCCTTTGTGCTCAAACAAGTTCAACAAGTCAAGATATATACTTTTCCCATGAAAATATCATTTCCATATCAAAAATTCACCAAACAGCCCACATGTATACCACACAAGTCACAAAAGTACACTTTTCATTCAAATTGATTTTGAAATCTGACTCATACAAAAATAGCCTACAACACTCTTCACATTTCATTTACACTTATACAAATATTTTAAACAATTTTTATAAACCATTCCAAGAAATTATAACTCACATAAAAGCCCACTCAAATAACATATAATACCACTTTCATCAACAAAATTCAATTTTCACAACACACTCACACAAAACAGCCCACAACCATGTTTTGCAACTCTCTTTCCATTTTCTAAAACATTTCAGCACTTTATAAAACATTCTAAAAAAAATATTTCAAATATTAAATAACCACCATACCTTTAAAAAACCCATATTAAGTGAACAACCCCCCCCCCCAAATAGTACATATACACCCTTTTATCCACTTTGTTTAACCAAACAAAACATTCACAATTTTCATAAAACAACTCAAGGGGTGTAACTATGTCTTGCACAAAAAACCCATTTCAAAACCCCCCATTTAAGACCAAAACCATACCAATTCCTATCAAAAATAGAATTGGAAGCCCTAGATACATTTATAGAAACACAATCAAGTGTTATAAAATAACCTTGAATAATACCACAAAAGATACAAATGAAAACACACATTTTCCTAAAATGACCTCAAGAAGTATAACAATGTTTTACACATCAAACATATTCAAAAACCTTCTTTTTAGGACCACATGACACTAGAAAATTACCAAAACCGAATTGGAAGGCCAAAAAAGATTTAATAAACCAATTTCATAAGTTATAAACCACACCCAAATAAAACCCCATGAGTTACACATGAAAACACCCAATTTCATGTTAAAAAGCGACTATAAAATTTAACACATAACCAAATTAATCATAAATAGTTTTCGCAACACACCCAACATATGAGGAATATGAAAAATTACAGCAATCTAACTCATCAATAATTGTTTACACATGGAACCACCTACCTTTTGAGTCAAAACCCTTGAATCTTAGTGAGAAACCTCAACCGCACCTCTTCCGCACCACAAGGATGTGAAGACAAACCCTAAATCCTAATATTTCACCAAAAGTACACCAAATAAAACCCTAGGAATTAACCCTAACTTCTGGAAACTCTATAAATTTATGAAAGTGGGAGGAAACCCTAAAGAGAAGGAAGGAATTGAAGAGAGAAACACATACCCAAAATAATCTTGAAGCAAACGACCCAAAATCCACCAGAATCTGAATTTTAAAACATCCAAAAATTCATGGGAGGTTCTAACAGAGATTAGGAGATCTTGTAGGGACTGGAATGGGGGAAAAAGAGTAAAAATAGAATGAGTTATGAAAGGATCAATTTACCTCTCTAAATATGGACGATTTCTGAAATCCAGTGAAGTTTCGACCAGTTTTGCGATTATATCGAGCTCCAAATTGTGGGAGGAGGAAATGGGGTCGCGCCTTAGGTAAGTGGTCTCGGGTGAGAGTTGGAATCACCGAAAAAATGAAAATAGTGAAGCAGATATTAAAGCATTAAAATTTATTTTAAATACAGAAAATGGGCTTTTGGGCAGGCCCAATCCCTTACATAAAAACCCATATCCACCATGCTTATGGATTTATAAATGGTCTGAATTAATATGGTGGTGTTAATAGGTCAGGTGATGACAATTAGGAATTGGAATGGATGAAATTTTTTAAAAAATGAAGCAGTTATAAAGGAATAAAAATTTATTTTTAAATCTGGAATTGGGCTCACGGTTTGGCCCAATTCATAAAAACTCCCCCATTCCTCCATAAATGCTTGGGAAACCCTCAAAACAAAGCATGAATTGAAATTAAATGGAATTTAACTTTAAAATAAGTCATGTATGTGACAATTCACCCCACCATGAAAACTTTCCGCCCTAGAAAGTCACATCAAGGCCAAAGCAACAACCAAACCCAACTGAGAAACCAAGAGGTACTCCCTTGCCAGGTTTCACCCCCAAAGGCCAAAACACCTCCAGTGATCAATTAAGGATTAATCTCACAACCAAAAAATACACCACTTTCCTGAAATGATCAATCACATTCATACTTTATCCCAAAAGAAAACTCCTCAAACACTATTCGAACAAGACTCAAGCAATTCACCCAAACGAACAACAACATCGAACAAGGATACACTTACCTTTAACTAAACCATTGGGAACTCTCCAATCTCAATGTTTACTCAAGGAATATGTTGTTAGCTATATAGTTCCAAATAAGACTACCTACTTCCAAGCCAAGACCATGGATAAATCTGAGTTATTGGTATGGGGTGGACACAAATAGGCTCCCTGCCAAAAGAGACAACCTATATTTTTCTGAGATAGAATCAGGACACTAACAGGAGAGGCCTGAATGGACTCCTTAGTATAAAGGGTAGAATTCCATTCAATTTTTGTGAATGAATGTACATGAGAATCATAGTGGGTATCCCCACCATAAGAACTAACCATCTTAACTGACCAGCATGGGCCGACACAGATAGGCCCAATTTTTTTTTAAAGATTTGGGAAGGGCATAGGGTTAGTCTGCACGATTTGGGAAGCTGTTCACTAGCTGTGCAAATCATTCTTTCTGCATGGCTTCCTGGAACACAGTCACTACTAATCGTGCACAACCTCTGTCCTCAGTATTTCTATCCAAATTTCCAACCATTCTCTAATGACTCCATAGAAACCAAAGTGGGAGGGAATGAAATTACGTGAAGTCATGGGTACAAGGCCCTCCACCTATTTCCACCGAATGGGAACAAAAGAGAAAAGATGATAACAACAGAGGTTTAAAATCTTCCTATCTTTAATGATGAGGATAGGACATTGTACAAGGGTTTAAACGACCCTGGGATTTCCCCTGACTACGAGCCAGCTTCTCTCCGTTATGGCTGGAGCTCAAATGATTGAAGCATCTTCGGCCTCGCAGTTGGGATTTGGAAACCCCTTGGATGATAATTATTCTTTAGATGCAGCCAATAACTACACCGCAATCCCCGATATTTTTTCCATGACGTAAACAATTACAAAATCACATTACCGTAACCCGATGTTTCACTGAAACAAGGGCTTAGAAAATGCACACACAACAATCCTTGTTTGTTTGGGTGAGAAACAATAGAAGTAAAGAACACCGAAACTCAGCTTCCTTTAAAATGGAGTATTTTGAAGTTTTTCCAAGGGAGACATTCTCCCAACATAACAGGGACTCTAGGAGGATTTCATGACTTTCAACTATACGGTCAATCAAGCACATGACATCATAAGGCATCACCGAACATGACCATTGCGACTGATATAAACAATGCATGGAGAGGGACCTTATACGACATCCCCAAAAAACACACAATTCTAGAAAGTGGCTACAATATCTTATCGTGACAATATTTCCCACAACGGTGGTTTAAGATGAACTCATGATTTATAGAAACATTGAAGAACCCAAATTCCCTCTTAGACACCATCGAGACACTCATCCACACTAACAACCCTAGACCACATCCACCTTGAACGAATTAGGAAACTTAAGAAACTAAGGTATCTTTCAACCTTCCATGAGCACTCTCTCATTAAAAGAGGATCTAAAAATCAAATAAAGGAATGGGTGTAGACTCAATCTACAGATCTCGAAAAAAAAATTCCTTATATTGATCAACTGGAGGATTTTAGAATGGAAAAATAATCAGGGTTGCACTTCAGTTATGCATTAACCCTTAATGGGGGAATACCTTATCCAACAAGAGAACCTAAAGATCCAACCAAGCTGGTACATTGGTCAAAAAGTGCCACAAACCAGATCCAAACACATGAAGGGATCCACCATAAAGGTATCCCAAAACATATCTCAGAGGAGACTACTAATCGGTCCTTCTACCCAGCTTACCGACCAAACACAAACTCAAAACACAGTTCGAACAGGAGGGGTTCATGGACTCAAAACATCCCACAACATCAACATTTTCCAAAAACAAAAAATATAAACCATCTCAAAAAATTCATCAAGACGTCATGTTCCTATTTAAAAACCTTTCTTTGAAAAAAAAGGGTTCAACGGTTAGCGCATCCACCAATGGTACCCCAAGGGCCTTACACATGCATGTTTCTGTGCCACACAGGGCACCCTCCTCATATCCATCCCGTCACTAATCCAGTCATGTCATCAACCATCCATCTTCCCATATAACCCCATGCATGTGGTTTCTCATGAAAATACCAAAGGTTAAAACGAAAATTCTTTCCACTTTTCAAAACCAAAATGGTCAACCAACACATCCTTTTTATCAAAACCGCTAACCATGAGATCAAAATACCAACTCACATCTTAAACAACTTTTCATAAATACACAAACATTTAGAAAATAACTCACTTTAAAGATATTCACATCAATTTCAAAACATCTCATCCCATTAAAACACCCTTTGATTGTTTAGAAAACTCTATTGGAAACACTTTTCAAAACCAACTTCAATATAGTTCTTGCTTTCAAAAGAGGTTTTAGCACACCATTTTCCATTTCAAAACAATTATAAAAATTCAGTTCCACCATTTCATAAATCCAACCATTACCTCTCTATTTTAAAACCATTTCACAAAAACTTTACACTTCTTAAAACCAAAGGGCCAAGATTTCAAAACCTAAGAAAAAAACAATGTGAGAGGAAACTAGTTTCAGTGGGTGATTTGGGAATATGGTTGGCATACATACTCCAATCACTTCACTATCACAGAGAGTGTTCTAGGGAATATCCTTGGCTCCACATGGCTTTCTAGGCCCTGCGAGCTCACTAGGACCATTAACCCAACTCTCTTTTCATTTCCCCTAATCATCATCAAACCAAGAAAACCAAAGGACTTAGATAAATCCCGACTTCTCCTGGAAACTTGAATCCCATTATGAGGTGTGGTGATTAGGTACACTGCCCATAATAGGAATTCCATGTCCCAACAAACCTAACTCCAGACTATCCTGACTCTTCCCCAAATAACATGACTCAAAGAGTTAACCTGAACCTCCTCTGATACCATTTTGTCACGAACCGAATCTGGTCGCCGCCAAAACCGACACCAAACCCAGCCCGTGACAAGGCCCGTAGGGCGTTCCCAATCCCCACAGGCTGGCACAAGTGATCAGGTATCATATAATTATAATTGGGAACGATTTACCCAATTTTATAAACATTAAACAACAAACAAACTCAATAAAACAAATATGGATTTTTCAACTAAAACCATCTTTTACAAAATTTCAGAACCGAATTACATAAATTAAAACTATGTTTAAAGACCATTACAAAGGTAAAAAAAATCAGGATAGCCCAAGAACCCTCATGGAAAGGGGCACCACCCTTAAGCCATCTCCACAAGACTTCACCACCAAGGACCTACCAGAAACCCGAACCACTGGAACTAAAAACTGTACCCAACCTGCGACAACAAAAATAACCAAGTCTACTTACACCCAAGGGTGTAAGTAGGGTGTGATCCAAATCCCAATAGGATACCACCAAAAATAGATTCCATGTGATAAACATTTATTGACGAAAAGCATGCAAGTTTTCAAAAACATGAGATGCTAGTTAAAATTTCTAAAAGATGCAACATTAAATAAAAACAGTTTTCAGGTGGGATAATTTAAAGAATAAAAAAATTTAAAATAAATATCATAGATACTGAATTTTCCAGCCTCTCATACCATATGCCGACGGTAAGAACAAAATATCCAGTGAGCACAAGCAATGGGAAATCCCTAGGCACTAGCTAGCTGTGGGTCCCAGGTACCTCGTATATCGGTGAGAGTAACCATCACAAATATCCGTTCTCGTGCACGATTCACTAGTAGGGAACATACCCATAACCTAGTGGTCCCCAATAATCATCATCACAGTTTAGTTAGAGTTGTATGTGTCAATATTGCTAAGTGAAACTGAGGCCAAACCCCACTGATTCACTAGCATACTAGTACACGTCCACCCACCTAGATACCCGGGTTTTCCCTTTGTGCTCAAACAAGTTCAACAAGTCAAGATATATAATTTTCACATGAAAATATCATTTCCATATAAAAAGTTTACCAAAAATTCCACATGTATACCACACAAGTCACAAAAGTATACTTTTCATTCAAATTGATTTTGAAATCCGACTCATACAAAAATAGCCTACAACACTCTTCACATTTCATTGACACTTCCAAAAATCCTTTAATTTTTTTTATAAACCATTAAAATACATTATAAATCACATAACAGACCACTCAAATAACATATAATACCACTTTCAACAACAAAATTCAATTTTCACAACACACTCACACAAAACAGCCCACAACCATGTTTTGCAGCTCTCTTTCCATTTTCTAAAACATTTCAGCACTTTATAAAACATTATAAAAAAAATATTTGAAATCTTAAATAACCAACATACCTTTCAAAAACCCATATTAGGTGAACACCCCCCCAAACAGTACATATACACCCTTTTATCCACTTGGTTTAACCAAACAAAACATTCACAATTTTCATAAAACAACTCAAGGGGTGTAACTATGTCTTGCACACAAAACCCATTTCAAAACCCCCATTTAAGACCAAAACCATACCAATTCCTATCAAAAATATAATTGGAAGCCCTAGATACATTTATAAAAACACATTCAAGTGTTATAAAATAACCTTGAATAATACCACAAAAGATACAAATGAAAACACACATTTTCCTAAAATGACCTCAAGAAGTATAGCAATGTTTTACACATCAAACCTATTCAAAAACCTTCTTTTTAGGACCACATGACACTAGTAAATTACCAAACCAGAATTTTCCGGCCAAACAATATTTAATAAACCAATTTCATAAGTTGTAAACCACACCCAAATAAAACCCCATGAGTTACACATGAAAACACCCAATTTCATGTTAAAAAGCAACTATAAAATTTAACACATAACCAAATCAATCATAAACAGTTTTCTCACCACACCCAACATATGAGGAATATTAAAAATGGTTAAATACAGCAAGCTAACTCATCAATAATTGTTTACACGTGGAACCACCTACCTTTTGAGTCAAAACCCTTGAATCTTGGTGTGAAACCTCAACCACACCTCCGCCGCACCACAAGAATGTGAAAACAAACCCTAAACCATAATATTTCACCAAATATACCCCAAATAAAACCCTAGGTATTAACCCTAACTCCTGGACACTCTATAAATTTATGAAAGTAGGAGGAAACCCTAATGAGAATGAAGGAATTGAAGAGAGAAACACATACCCAAAATAATCTTGAAGAAAACGACCCCAAATATACCAGCATCTGAATTTTAAAACATACAACAATTCATGGGAGGTTCTAAAAAAGATTATTAGATATTTTAGGAACTATAATGGGGGAAAAAGAGTAAAAATAGAATGAGTTATGAAAGGATCAATTTTCCTCTCTAAATCTGGACGATTTCTGAAATCCAGTGAAGTTTTGACCAGTTTCGCGATTCTATAGAGATCCAAATTGTGGGAGGAGGGAATGGAGTCGTGCCTTAGGTAAGTGGTCTCGGGTGAGAGTTGGAATCACCGAAAAAACGCAAATAGTGAAGGATATATTAAAGAATTAAAATTTATTTTAAATGCAGAAAATGGGCTTTCGGGCAGGCCCAATCCCTTACATAAAAACCCATATCCACCATGCTTATGGATTTCTAAATGGTCAGAATTAATATGTTGGTGTTAATAGGTCAGGGTATGAAAATTAGGAATTGGAATGGATGAAAAATGTTTAAAATTAAAGGAGTTATAAAGGAATCAAAATTTATTTTTAAATCTGGAATTGGGCTCACGGTTTGGCCCAATTCATAAAAACTCCCACATTCCTCCATAAATTCTTGGGAAACCCTCAAAACAAAGCATGAATGGAAATTAAATGGTATTTAACTTTAAAATAAGTCATGTATGTGACATTGATAATCTTATTTGTTATCTAGATTTCATAAAAAAATTGAAACCATAAGGAATGTCTAAGATATTTTTAATAATATGATAGGGTGTCCAATCAAACTATAATATTATTTACATTAAATTGGGAATGCCTTATTTAGAATAAATATTATTAGAATTGATGTAAGTCAAATATATAATAGAGATAATTAATTGTGTAATATATATTATATAAGGTTAATATAATTGGGTAAATCACAATAAAATTAAAATGGATAATAGTAATGACATAATCTAGTGGAACATAATGAAATAAAATTAATTGATTAAGTTAACACACATAAATGATAATAGATTTTTAATTTTAATTATAAAATTATCTTTATTTAAAATAATAATATAAAAATGATTTCAATTAGATGCAATTTCTATGAGGGAAATGTAAAGATAGCAACATTTTTATTAGAGTTTAGGGAAGTGGTGATCATAATTCAAAGTGAAATTTTCATGAGTTGGAAAACAAAAAGATGTTCCTTTTATTTCAGTTGTAGTAGAAACTTGAAGAGTTAAGGGAAAAAACTAGGGTTTCAATAAGGAGGTTTGTTATATATAATATGTTTATTTGAAAAAATATTTTATCAATGGTTTCTCTATGATGAAATGTAACATTTTCATTTGAGTATGAGAGAGTATAACTGGATGAGTGGAGAGCATAATTTTGTGCCTTTAATTGTACATGAAACATTAGCTAAGAGAGGTCAGGGAGATACCTAAGGTTTTAGAGAGTAAAATCATGGAATTCCCATAGCCATAGTTGAAATCATCAATCTTAAATGAGTTAATTTTTTTGGAAAGTAGATTATTTGAGGTGAGTCATGATTTATGACTAAAAATGTATCAACTGAAATAGATGTAGGAGGAACCAAGTAAGTAAAACTCATTGTTTTAAGTGGTAATGAATTTAAAAATTATTTTTGAGATCTCATTCTGAATGGTTTAGTTACAAAATATTTTGGCAATATTTGTGAGTCAATTTATCGATGTCCTCAATAATGGGTTTAGTGGATCCTTTCTTTAAAGGAATTTTTATATTGGAATTAAATGAAATTTGAAAGTGGGATAGGGACTATGGGACACATGTCTCAGTGTGGTAGTGGGAAGTAGAGGTTGGGGAAGAAGGAGGTGGGGATGTGGTATAGATTATAGGGTGTTCTAGAGATAGAAATGGTGAGGAGTAGAGAGAGAGTTTGCACGAGACACTCCCAATTATGGGAGAAACTAGTGGGACTCTTTTATCAACAACAACACTAGATAGAGTCTTCTTTTGGTCTAAGAAGATTTGTTCTTTGGTGATCATGTAATGTGGTGCAGCTAGTATCTAGAGAACTAACATGGGTAGATGAAAAAATTGAACAAATAATTTAAATCACTTGATATATTATCTACAATAAAAACATATATTATATGTATAATGGGAAATCATTATCTTAGATTAATAAAAATCTAGAGAAAAAATTGAATACTAAAACTCTAAATGAAGAGGAAGAGAAAAATCAAACTTATATGACCTCACCTCCAGCATGGACTTGAGTGAAAGAAAATACAGGGAGAGGGATCATGCAAGGATAACGACTCGTATGAGGTCAATGAAGGGGGAGATAGGTCGAGCGACAATGAACGCAGTGCTGGAAAGGGCTCGGGAGATACCCGAGATCCAGTGAGGGGGGAAGCACGATGGTGTTAGAGTTCAGGGTTAGAGGGGAGGGGAGATTGGGGGATAAGGGTCGGGGGATAAGGGTGGGGAATGGGGGGACATTTTATTTTTTTAATAAAAATGTAATATTTAGTGGTGGTTTATAAAAATTTTTCATGAAATCTGCTAATTTTTTTAGCAGCGATTTAGTAAACTACCGTTAAAAAATCCCCTCTAAACAACGAATATGTTGTAGCGACATATGAATGAACATGTTATAATGGGTGCACCCATATAGGGCTCTAATGCATTAGGTAATTTTTAGTCTCATGATATGTCATGTATTGGATTAGGGGGTAAACACTAATAAAAAAAATGACCTTTAACAATGATAAAATAGGTCTTTATCAATGCTAAAAAAAGCACTAATAATTTGAGCGCAGTTAAAGACCCAAAGCTTTTATCAGAACTAAAAAATCACTATTAAATGCTTCCTTTAATATCACAAAAAAATAACTGTTAAATGGTTCCTTTAACAAAACTTTTTTATCACTGCTAAAGGGCCCTTTTATCAGTGTTTTTTAGCGCAGATAAAGGCACCATTGATAAAGGGTATATAAATTTTTTTCCCCATGCCCCAACCACCCCCTTCATCAGTGATCCCCCCTTTATCAGTGCTTCCACCACCCATTCTTCATAACTTTAGATAATCCCACCCTCCTGCGCATGCCCTACCTCCAATGAGTTTCTAATCATAGATCTCCAGTATATACATCCAAGCCATTTCCACTCCCCTATACTGTTTTGTTTCACATTTTATGATATATCTATATATTTATATATATTTCATGACATTTTTTTATTCATATATTTATATATATGTTTATATATTAATAAATATATTTTATATGTAAACATGTTTAATTATTTATTTATAAAATTAAATTTTTATATGTGAATATATAAAAAATATGTATATATTGTTATATATTTGATTATAAATAATATTAAATTGTGAGAAATGATAAAAGTTAAAAACCATAATATCAATATGATTGTAATACATAGGAATAAATTCAGTTCCCATCAAAAAAGGGAAAAAATACCCCCATAAACAATCCTAAAAATCCATCGAATGTTAAACAATCGAGGTATGCCAACTGAAAATTCAGTTTTAGAGGCATTATGGGACTTTTTGGCCTTGAAAAACACAACATGAGTTTATGTTTATCATTAAGGTAATATATCTCATCATAGTCTTTGATTTGATATGTGGTATAACCCAAATGGACACCCAGATCAAAAGTTATGGTCGTTTGAAGTTCGAGTTACATTTTCAACTTATTTTAGAACTTTTACTAATTTTTTGATTTTTTTATCTTCAAATTGATATTAAATCACTATTACTTGGTAATAATAAGTAAATTATTAATTAAAAATATTTTTTTAATTATTTTATAAGTTATTTCCATTAAATATATTATATATTAAGTGTAAATTCCAATTCACATTGTCTAAAACATATTTAAAAAAATATATATCATATTTATATCAATATAAATATATTTATATATTAATATATTATTTTTAATGAAATATATATATATATATTTCTTATGTATAATTTTATCAGTTTTTATAAAAAAGCACTGATAAGGGGGGGGGGGGTCTTTTATCAATGCTTCTAAAAAAATGCTGATAAAGGGTGGGCCTTTATCAGTGCTTCTAAAAAAGTGATAATAAAGTACCCCCTTTAACAACATTTTTTTTAGAATTATTAAAGACTCCCTTTAATAGTAATTTTTTAGCATTGACAAATTAGGTCTTTAATAGCATTTTTAGTTAGCACTGTTAAAAACCTAGCACTGGATAAACCTAGTTTTGTAGTAGTGAATCCCAATCCATTATGGGAATTTGTCCTCCATGTGATATATTCTTGGCAGTTAGCCTTGACTCATGTTTATGCCATGTTTTATGTTACTGCTACATTCCTATGTTGTTATGATTACATGATCCCATGTTCTATATTTTATACTTCCATGTGATTATTCATGTTCTGTGCCTTTTATTCCATCATGTTATGCCTTCTAACCCATGTGTTATTCTTTATTTCTATGTTTATTCCCTTACTAGGGTTTTTAGATCATCCCTTTTGTCTATGTTTTCCCTTGGGTTATCCTATGTAGATGTAGGAGATCAAATAAAGTTAGGATCTCATTATGGATGATTAATATAAATATGTTTTATTCTAGTTTCATGTTTTCAGTTTTATGTACCTAATCTTCCAAAGACACAAGACTTTATGATCCTTGGTTTGTATCTGATGGTTAATTATACTTAAAATCATATAATAATATGTGTAAAAGTCTAAGGTAACTATATTATATCATGAGAAATGTTCATAACCCATCTCAATGGGGCCCAAAGAATGACTACCATAAGCCCACCTTCAATAGGCTAGGTGTTGGAGACCAGTACCAAGTAGGAATATCACTAACATGGGAAGTCTTAACCCAAGGTTCTTGTACACACGCACACATATCCAAGCCCATAAAATGCTAAAATGTTAAAAAACTGATAAACCATGCATGAATACATCAAAATACCACTATCATAGTATGAAAACAAGTACTGAAAGAAAAACGTTCCAAATAAAACCCCACCACAAAGAGTTTGAAAACAAGTCCAACCTGAAAGTATAGAAGGGGACTCCACTCAAGGTAACTACTAGAATACACCATGGGAAGTTTAGATCACTAAGTTTTTCCTGGTCCTAGTCTCTCTATGAATCTATCAAAAGGTCAATCATCTACATAATACATGACAAATATGGGAAAATCCCATGCATGGGTGAGTATAAAAATACCCAGTAGGACACCTGAAAATCAATAAGAATATAACAAAAATAATTAAATATAACTCTATCTAGGTATATGTGTTCATAATATATAATAAGAATATCTATATATACTCAAAAAAATACATACAGTTGTAAAGTAAAGTCACAACTATAATGCTAGTTTAGGGATCCAACTCGAAGATTCCACATAGCACTCATTTGGGAGAACACACTCCACAAGTCATATAAAACTGATAGAATCAGTTCAATATGTACTGCTCATATGTTTTTTCTATAGTAAGTATACAATAGAAGTCCAAAAATAACAATACATAGATGATAATCAAACTCAATGACATGGGGTATACCAAAAAATCAATATGAAATAACCCACTAAGTAGAGGATTGATGCCTGTGTAGTGTTGGTCATGATGATACCAAGAAATACACCTAGGGTAATATGATGATATAGGATCTCACTTCATGCCACGTAGAATGATTATAAAAACTATATCTAAGAATTATCACCAAAAGAAACATTATCCTAGGTCTAGGATGTGATTTTATACTAACCCTCAAGGAAGAGGATTGAGGGTATTCACCCTAATGA
Organism: Viscum album; assembly: GCA_963277665.1. Classification (NCBI taxonomy): domain Eukaryota; kingdom Viridiplantae; phylum Streptophyta; class Magnoliopsida; order Santalales; family Viscaceae; genus Viscum; species Viscum album. The sequence continues at coordinate 1,181,164,027 of OY728139.1, forward strand.
AACTTGTCCAAGTTGAAGAGGAAAAGGGCTCCAAGAGATGTCTGAAGGAGTACACAGTGTGTATAGAAAGTAAATGGAATTCCCCTTTGTAACCTGGTCCTACCCATGTATCCTAGCACATGATCACACCTGTGTTTGTTCTTGAGTACACAGCATGTCTGAACCCATGTACTCCTAGTCGTGTCCATGTTTGGTGGTCCTGTCTGTGTATGTCTGTTCATGTCTATGTATGGCTAGCCATGCCCATCCCCATGCCCATTCCTATATACCATCCTAGGAACATACTGATTTCCAATAAATGTTCACACACTGTGTGATAGGGTTCACACACCATGTGATATTTATCTTCCCACAAAAAACCCTAGAGCTACACTAGGAGTCCCATAAGGCATGTAGCTCTGTAATACACACTGTATATTATGGGATTTTTCATAACCCATGGGTTATTCATCTCTATTATATTCTTCTCTTACAAACTTCAATATATTCATAATCACACTAGAGAATGTGGATTTACACTATTCAAGACTCACCATCATTTTTCGCTAGAAATCGGCCACTAAAAAGCTCGAATAACCCTTGACATCGGGTCATTCCACTATCGCATGCCAAAAATCAACTAGGAAACCCAAAATCCAAATCAATCCACTACCAAGACTGCCTTCTCATAATCCTCACATCATACTGAGTCTGGATCTGTGATATCAAACCATTGCGTCAAGAAATGGGTGTGCAATAATTGATTTACCGATATTTTTCAAACCACGGGCTAAGGGATATTCCCACAATGAATGAATAAATGGGGAATAAATTCAAAAACAAAAACATAAGGAATGAACCTCATCCAATGTTCATGTTGGCCCCATTTTTTTCCATTATAATGATTATTGAATAGAGAAATGAATAATCAAAAAGTAATTCCCCAATTCCTGGATAAATCTAACATGTACCTGCAATACGAAAAATCCAAAAATCAATCCATTGGTAAATTTATTTGAACTAATCATAGGAATAATAAAATGGTGATAAATACAATAAAAAATATCCTACCTCAATTTGGATAAATCGCTATCAAATAATGGTTATGTGTAATTGTTGTTAGCCAGATCCTTTAATTCTATTGCACACTGATCATTGAACCATGATCTGGTTGTTTTTCACCCATGGAATATCCTCCAACAACTCCTCTAAATATCCAGGGTTATGTGGCTAACCCTGATATTTTCTCATATCCATATATTTTTATAATTTTATCAGTTCGGGTTTTTAATTAAATAAATTAATTCATTTAATTAATTCTTTTTAAACATTCTCCCATGACTGTGCCACAACCCGAATGTCTGACATGTTCCATGTTTGTATCGTTCCTAGGGTAAAACTCATGATTTGAACTCAATAGAGGCCTTAGATTTCTGTTCTAAGACTCCATTTAGAATTTATTACACTTTTTTTTAGTAAAATTGTGTGCGTGTGTTTTTAATGTATTTATTATATTTTAAAATTTTATTTTGGGAACACCAGGCCTCGGAATCTCATGCCTTATTTGTTCCTAGATCTGAAAAGAATCCATCTAATAATAAAAAACAATACATAGAAAAATTTGAGTCCTTAAATTCTCCCCACCTTGGAGATTTACGTCTTGGACATCCAAAACAAAAGCCTACACAAAAAGATGTGGGTACTGATCACACATCTTGGTCTTCTACTCCCAGGTTCTATCCTAAAGATTCAGGTGTTTCCACCAAACATGAACTAGGGGAATCAATCACCCAATAATGATCCTATCTTATTTATCCTTAATCTCTAACAGGTACTTAGAAAATGTAGCTCTATCCTCGATGTCCATATTTCCCCAGTTGATAATGTGTAATGGATCATGCATGTACCTCATCATCTGTGACACATGAAATACATTGTGTACCCAGTCTAACATCGGAAGTAGAGCTAAGTGGTATGACACCTCACTAACTCTACACATTATCTAGAAAGTTCCAATGAATCTCAAAGATAGCTTGTCATCCTAACCAAATCTCTATAATCCTCATCGAGTCAAAACTCATAGAAATACATGGTATCCATCCTTGAACTCCAAATGCATCTATCGTCGGTTAACATAAGACTTCTGATGACTCTGTGCAGTCCTCTTCCACACCTAGATGAATTGTACCTTCTCTATAGTAAGTCACACCAAATATGGGCCCATGAGTACTAAATCTCTTGGGTCATTCCAGCATTATGGTGACTTGAAGGGTTGCTCATACAAGGACTCAAATGGTGCCATAAGGATGGTGGAATGGTACCAAAAGTTTTTTAAAAAACTCCAACAATGGTAGTTGATCCTCTAAACTATGTCCGAAGTCCAAAATATAAGCTCATAGCATGTCCTCCATAACCTAAATGGTTCTATCAGTTTGGTTTTCAGTTTGAGGGTGAAAATCCATACTCAAACATAATTGAGTCCCAAAATTCTATTGAAATACCTTCCATAACCGATATTTTAAGTGAGAATCATTGTAAAAAATGATCATCAAGGGAACTCCATAGAGTTGGGATATCTCTTTCACATATAGGCATCTCAAGCTCTCTGCTGAAATCTCCTCTCTGATAGCTAGGAAGTGGGATGACATGGTGAGTCAGTCTATGATCACCCATATATAATCATATCCCCTGAACATATGTGATAATCACATCATGAATTCCATGGATATACCATACCAATTCCACTCTGAAACCTCAAGGGTTTGAGTTATACCCACTGTAACCTGGTGATCATCCTTTACTTGCTGATAAGTAATACATCAAAATACAAACTCTACAACTCCATTATTCATCCCTATCCACCAAAAATGACATATTAGGTCCTAGTATATCTTTTACACACCTAGATGTGTCACCAAAGGAGATGTATAAAACTCTCTCAGAACCTCCTCCTGTAATGTCACAGATACCATCATGCATCCTCAAAAAACAACAACATGCTCTACACATTCACTACCACAAAAACAGTTTTTCGCAGCGCCCCCCTTTATCAGCGCTAACAAAAAAGCGCTGATAAAGGGGGGTGCCTTTATCAGTGCTCAAAAAAGCACTCATAAAGGTACCCCTTTATCACCGCTTTTTTTAGCGCTGATAAAGGGACCCCCTTTATCAGCGCTTGTTTAGTAGCGCTGATAAAGGGGGGCCTTTATCAGTGCTTTTTTTAAAAGCGCTGATAAAGGGTCGGCTTCAATTTTTTTTTCAAAAATATATTAATATATTAACATATAAATATAGTTATATTGATATATAAATATAATATATAATTTTTAATTATATTTTAGATAACTATAAATGTACATTTACACTTATTATACATAATAAATAAGATATTTAGTGAAAATGGCTTCTTAAAAAATTAAAAAAATATTTTTAATTAATAATTTGATAATCATTATGGAGTAATAGTCATTTAATAACAATTTGAAGACTAAAAAAATTAAAAAAATTAAAAAAAGATCCAAAATATGTTGAAAACGCAACTCAAACTTCAAACGGCCATAACTTTTGATCCGGGTGTCCGTTTGAGCCCTACCACATATCAAATCAAATCCTGCGACATGATCTACGTCCCTGTGATCGGGGGGGACCTTGTTCAAGGGATTTTAGAGGTCAAAAGAGGCTCATAAGGCCTCCAAAACTGAGTTTTTAGTCGGGGTACCCCGATTTTTTAACATTTTGTGGATTTTCAACCTCATTTAAGGGGGTATTATTGGATTTTTTTGGTGGGGTATGAATTTATTCCAAGGTATTACATTCATATTGATATTATGTCTTTGAAATTTCATCATTTTTTATAATGAACTGCTATTTATAATCAAATATATAACAATATATTCATATTTTTTAAATATTCACACCTAAAAATTTAATTATAAATATAAATAATAAAATATATTTACATATAAAATATATTTGATTTATCTAAATAATAACTAACATCCATTTTATTTAAAGTACAATGAATATTTATATACCTATATATAAATCTAACTATATATATATATATATTAATCTAACTATATATATATATTAATCTAACTATATATATATATTAATCTAAATATATATATATTAATCTAATAACTATATATATATTAATATAACTACATATATATATATTAGTATTACTATAAATATATATATTAATATAACCATAAATATATATATTAATATCACTATATATATATATTAATATAACTATATAAATATATATTCATATAACTATATAAATATATATTCATATAACTATATATATGTTAATATAACTATATATATGTTAATATAACTATATATATATATTAATATAAATATATATTACTATACGAATAAATATAACTAAATATATATATATATATAGATATAGATATATATTAATACCACTATATATATATATTAATATTACTATATATATTATAATATAACTATATATATATTAATATAAATATATATTACTATACGAATAAATATAACTAAATATATAAATATATATATATATATATATCATGAATTGGAAAGAAAATCAAAATAGAGTAGTGGTAAGGGCTTAGGCGCGCAGGGGGGAGGTCTCGAGTTCAAATCCTGGTGGAGGTAGGGGTGCGCGCGCATGGGGAATATTGGAGCAAGCGCTGTTAAAGGGTGGAGGGGGGTGCGTGGGGTGCTGTATAGGGGCTGAAAAGCACTGTAAAAGGGGGGGGATCAAGCGCTATAAAAGCCCCCCCGATTGGCAGTATTTTTTAATTTTTTTTAATTTTTTTTAATTTTTTTTAATTTTTTTTAATTTTTTTTAATTTTTTTTAATTTTTTTTAATTTTTATCAGCGCTTTTTTAAAAGCGCTGATAAAAGGGTCCTTTATCCGCACTAAAATGAAAGCGCTGATAAAGGGGTACTTTTATCAGCGCTTTTTTTTAGCGCTGATAAAAGTGGTCTTTATCAGCGCTTTTCGGAGCACTGATAAAGGGGACCCCCCCTTTATTTATGCCGGCTTTATCAGCACTTTTTCTAGCGCTGATAAAGGCCATTTTTAGTGCTGATAAAGGCCGTATTTGTAGTAGTGATTCAGAATATTCATCAGGAGCATGTTTGATGGATATATGAGTATATAGGGTCTCACAGTCAATATCCTTAAGATTTTCCTTCCTGAATCATTATTAAAATAGAGGGGTAACAACCATCAACTAGAGATAGCTGATCCATCCTCATCTACAAAGGATATATACATGAGCCTAACTGCTCTAATACCTCCCTCAGAAACTATGAACAAGATATTCTAATGAGAGCATCTACCACCACGTTCTACTTCCTAAGATTATAGACAATATTGAAGTCACAATCCTGTAAAAACTCTAGCCATAACATCTATATCAAGTTTAGATCCTTATGAGAGAAGATATACTTTGGACTATTGTGGTTATAATAGATGATAAACCGCTCACCCATTAGGTTGTGTCGCCACATATTTAGTGAGAAAACTACCACTGATAACTCAATATCATGGGTCACATAGTTCTTCTCATGTGGTTTTAAATGGCATGAACCATAGCCAATCACCAACTACCTCTGCATCGGAACACAACCAATCATGGTTCCTAATGAATCAAAGAACACTACATACTCAACACCCTCCTCTGGAAATCTCATGATGGGAGTGCTTATCAATATCTGTCTCAACTCCTGGAAAAACTTATGGAACCTCTCATTACACATTAAAGTCTTACCCTTTTGGGTCAAATATTTCAAGGGAGATGATATCCTAGAGAAACCAGTTATGAATATTTAATATTAGTATATCAACCCAAGGAAACTTTACATCTCTATCATTCTATTGAGTGTCTCCCAAGGTAGCACTACCTCGACCTTTGCTATGTCCACATCTACACCATATGATAATATAACATGTCCCAAAAATTTCATCTCTTGAATAAAGAACATGAAATTTGAGAGCTTCCCATAAATCTAGTTCTCTCATAGTATGTCTAGAACCATATTCAAGTATCATGTGCACTCCTCAGATGCCATGTACACTAGGATATCATTGATGAAGACTACCATGAACTGGTCTAAGAAAGGATGAAAGATCTAACTCATGAGTCCCATAAACAAAAATGGGGTGTTATTTATTCCAAAGGGCATCACCAATTACTCATAGTGACCATAGCGACATTTTAATGTTGTCTTCAATATATCCTCATCCCATACTCGCAACTGGTGATAGCCTGATTTGAGGTCAATCTTTGAGAACCATCATTCCCCTCTCAACTGCTAAAAGAGGTTATCTATCATCAGTAGTGGATAATTTTTCTTTAAGATCACCTAGTTTAGGATATGGTAATCCATAAACAACCTCAAGTGCCTACGTTCTTTCTTTGTGAACAATATTGGGTCTGGCCATGGTGAGAAATTCTATCCACAAATACCTTCCTCTATAATTCTTCCAACTGTACCCTTAGAACGTGAATCTCTATGGAAGATATATAATATTATAGTGAATATATCAGGGTCATCCCAGGGTGGATATCAAGGTATAATTCTATCTCTTGATGGGGAGGTAAGCCTGGAACATCCTTGGGAAATACATCCTCGTACTCTACCACCACTATGGGGAATTGAAAACTCATATCATCCACTGCACCAAGGGACATTCTATCCAACTGATGAGTAATCCTTTGTACCCTCCAATGCATGATTCCATACTTCATTTTTTGGGTTTCCTTTCTCCCAAAAAGGAAAAACTATTCCCCTATCTACAGACACAATTCATTCCCTTACTAAAAATTCTATTTAGGAATGAATAATAAATAACCATTCCATACCTAAGATGTTATTTTAAGGACTCATCGCTACTATAAATAGATCTCAAAAAACTCTCATATCCAAGAGTTAGGTCACACTATTTACAAAAGTATGTGATAGTTGGGTCACTTCCTATAGGAGTCTCTAAGCGCAAGGGTCAGGGAAATGGCTCAACCAGAATCTATAAGTCCCAAACTAGATAAGTAGTAATAAAGGAATCCCTAGAAACCATATCTATTAGTAATATATCTAAGGTATAAAATACACATATCATATCTTGTATAATCCTTGTATCCTTTGGTTCTTATTCCTAGACTACAAGTTGTTTTCCTCTCCCCTATCCTTTAGCTTCGTGAGCCTTGCGTGGACCACCTAGGGTGGTGGTGGTAAAAAGTCAAAACATATACCACCTCCAGCTGCTCTCCCAGCTCCTCTGCCACATCTTCCGCCCTAAAGACACATCTTATCCTACCAATTCCTCTAAATATGGTGCCCATCCATTGTCTCCATGTCGGTTAGATGGAGGGTCAGACAATATCATGCATGATGTCCCCTTTCATCACAAGAGTAGCCCCACCTCTCCTTGGGATGAATAAACCTATACTGTGAGCCCTGAACTGTATACCCTCTATCTTGAGATCACCTTCTAAAATTCCTCTCATGTTCGTGTCCCAAAGACTGACATCATCTCCCTATTGCTAAAGTCTATTCCCCTATGTGTCCACTACCTACAAGAACTATTTGTGTCTTCTCATCTAAAAAACTCTCGACCACCAAAGCATGCTCTAGCACCCTAGCATAGATAGGAATTCATAGTGGTATAATTATGGTTTGGATGTATCTATGCAGTCCTTATATTAAGGTCTAAGGCTAAAATAACTAATCATGAACCATATCCATTGAGTACCTGGAGTGGTTTATGGACTTTGATGAATAATCATCCACTATCATACTGCCCTGATGAAGCTGTAGATGATCCTGGATTTGCACCACCCTCAACATATATAAAGTGAAATTCTCTATAAAAATTTACTTGAACTATGACCATTCTAGAGTCACTTTATCATTAGACTGATTAACTAAACCCCACCATCATCCTATAAATCCAAGGAGAAGGCTTTCTTCCATGACCACCATCTAATTTTTCAGTTTCCTCACAAGATGAAAAACTCACGTCACCACCTCAAGTCATTACTCATCCCCCTATGGGTTGGGCTCACCTTGGAACTTGAGGGGTCACTGAAACTAAAACTTTTGAAGCACACTCAGCCTGTGCACATCATCTACTAGTACTATTGGTACCATCTGCTGCTCGATCGGTGGTGGTATAACTAGTGCACCACATGGATGTAACACCTTTGGAATATGACCCTGTATTGATGCCTTATCACTTAGGGGATCATTATAACGATCTTGATGCATAATAATAGCTAGAATATTTCATTTAGGCATCCTGAAATGGAGAATATGTGCCATAATAATGAGTATATATAAAGAGATGACTCAAGAAGGACATGGAAACCACAACTCATTCCTATACACTTCATGTACCAATGTTTTCTATGAAAAAATTCTCCAATATACAGATTAAAAAATTAGGTGATTAGAGTCCTGGTGTATGGATGTATTAGCCATCACACCATCACTAGAGTCCCTATATTGAAATCTGAACTCGAAACACCTAACACTATTTCCCCAAACCAATCTCATAGATTCCATTCCTTAGGTGGAACTGATTGCCTTTGATTCCACTTTGTCATGACCCATCCCAATGGGGTTAGAACCATGACTACCCCAAGCCCACCTCCAATAGGCCATAGGCTGGTGACCAGCACTGAGTAGGAATATGACTCACATGGGAGGCCATAGCTTAAGGTACCTATATAAATGCACACATCTCCAATCCCATACAATGATGGAATGTAAAAAAACAAATAAACTTTGCAGACATACATCTAAATCCCACTGTCATAGTATGGAATAAAGTATTAAAATAATAAATGGTCAAATAAAAGCCTACAAAAAATAGTTTGTGCCTGCGTATACGGCATGTCTGAGCCCATGTACTCATTTCTGTTTCCATGTTTGACTCGCAGTGTACGTGTACGGATTTTCATGTCCATGTACAACTATTCTTGCACATGCCCATTCCCATTCCTCTGTACCATCTTAGAACACACCAATCACTAATAAAGGGTCACAAACCATGTGATAGGGGTAACATTACATGTGATATTTATCTTCTCTCGAAAACCCTAGCACCACACCAGGGGTCCCACATGGCGTGTTTCTCTGCAATACACATCTTGTAATTCAACATTTAACAGAACTTGTGGGTTATTCCTCTTTGTTTTATCATACTTCAATGGTCGTAATTGCATCTATGAATCACTCTAGATAATATGGATCTACACTGTCAAAGCCTCACTATTGTCTCTCACTGTAAATCGAACACCAAAATGCTTGGAAAAATCTCGTCATCGAGTCATTCTTCCATCGCACACCATAAATCAACTAGTAAATCCAAAATATGTATTTACCCACTTCCAAAACTATCATCTCACAATCCCCACATCATATCAACTTTAGATCTAAAATACCAAACTGTTACGCAAGGAAATGGATTTGAAATAGTTGATTTACTGATATTTGTCAAACCACAAGCCAAGGGATTTTATAGAGATGAATGGAGAAATGGGGAAGAAATGCACAAACACCGACATGAAGAATGAAACTCAACCAATATTTCTATTGTCCTTGATTTATTTTCTTTATAACTACTAGTGAAGAGATAAATGAATAATCAAAAAAAAATTCCCCAATTCCTGGATAAATCTAACATGTACCCGTAATATGCATCATCCATGAATCAATCCTTTGGTAGATTGATTCACAATCATCATAGAAATAGTAAAACAATGATAAATCAAATAAAAAACACATCCTACCTAAATTTGGATTGATATATGGTAAATAGTGGTTCTGTGTTATTGTCGTTGGTGAGATCCTTGAACTTCATTGCACACTGATCATTGAACCATAACCCGGTTGTCATCTACCCATGGAAGCTCCTCCAATGGCTCCTCTAAATATCCAATGTTATGCGTCTAACCCTTTAATTTCCCCATAATCATATATTTATATAATTTAATAATTTTTGGTTTTTAATTAAATAAATTAATTTATTTTAAATGTTCACCTATGACTACGTCTCAACCTGAACGCCCGACGCATTCCATGTTTATGTCACAAATAGTGTAAAACCCATATTCTAAACTCAGTGGAGTCCTTAGATTTTTTTTATGAGTCTCTATTTAAAAATTAATCCACTTTTTTAGGAAACCTATGTGCACTTGTATTTAATATTTTTCAAAAATTAATTTTTTCTACACTGGGCCATAGAATCCCACACTGTCTCTACACCTAGATCTGAAAATAATCCATCTAATACTCCAAAAAAACATAGAAAAATTGGAGCCATTATAGAAACACTATGAATTAATATTTTTAATATGAGTTATAGTTTAGAATACATTTTAATGCAGATTCATAATTTGGTCAAAATAATTATTTTACCAATCAAGTGTAAAATTACCAATATAACCTTTGAATTTTATGAACTCCTAAACAAAGAATTTCTTGGCCTCAAAATTTATAGTATTTCAAAATTAATAATCTATCCATTATCTTCATGGGGATTAAAATCGTATTTATTAGGATAATATTACCAATCACCCATCATATATCCCATTGTACATGATTTATCCATATAATTTTTTTATCGGTGAATATCAATAAACCTAATGAAATTATATATAGGAAAAAAAAGAAAATTTTCCCTTGAAAAGGTATTTTATATCAAAATCTATAACAAATAATCTATCATCTTGTAAATATCATCTGATTGTTTAACTATATTTATGTCAAAAATAAGATTATGATAATATGAAATTACATAACTATTTTCATAATGATTATGAAAATTTAAATCATTTTAGAATTTCCATATATATATATATATACATACATTTATTTATTTATACCCATCCATATAATGAATCATATAAATAAGTTCTTACCATGTCTCTCAAATGAGTGTCAAGACCTTCAGTGGCAGTTAGGCTAATTAAAATTTTAAAGGTAAAAACATGTTATGTGTATCCTTGAGAATTAAATTAATTATGTCTTAATAAATATTAAATTATTATTTTATTTCCTTTAACACGAGTAATGAAGAATTCTTAAATATTGGACTACTTATAGAATAAAAATAATAATGCTTAATTGATGTCTATTTTTTTATTTATTGATTAAAATTTATTTAAAATTTATTCATATTTTTTTGGTGTTTTATGAACTAATTTTAAATAATAATCCACATTATTATGATCTTTGGAATGAATCATACATTGAAGGAATTTAATTCTAATTTTTTTCCAAGTCTTTATAGTGTATAGTTTTTTTAACCTACAAAGTTGAGTTTTAGAAAATTATTGAACCTTATGAACAAATGGTCATACCATATGAAGGTAAATTTTAGTAAATTGTTTTACCATAATAAGTGTAGGATGTACCTTACTAATAATTTTTAAACCCTATTAAGTCAAACACTATGGAGAATAATTAACCTTATGAAGTGTAAAAATGAACCTTAAGATGAGGAAGTACTTTATAAAGAATCTATATCCTATAAATGTTGAACCTTATAAGTATATATCCTATGAAAATAATTTAAATTATATGGAAGTGTGTACAATATGAAAATTAAACATATAGATAAGGATTTACAATATGAAATTTAAGCTTACAAAAAAGGATATGCATTTTGAAAATGAACCGTATGTTGAGAATGTACCCTATGAGGAACTTGTACTATATAAAGATAAATTATCATATAATGATTAAACCTTATGATGTAATAAACCTTATGAAGTATATGAAATCTATATAAAGCCTTATAAATATGATGAACATTACAAAATTTAAAAAACTTATGAAAATCATATCTCAAGAAAATTATATATCTTTTGAAAATTGTATCTTATATTTTACATATCTTATAATCACACTTTATATTTTGAAACCTATACAAATATTATATATTATGAATAAAATAGTTTTTTTTATTATAGAAAACTATATCTTATGGAATTTTTTAAGTCTTATGTGATTTTGTATGACTCAATGGTTTATTTTTCTAAAACTCAAAATATGATTTGTTTTTTTCTTATTTTCTGTATTTTGATATACTTCATATATTTTTTCTTATTAAACTTTATTTAATTGTTTCATAATTAATCACTAATTATTTTGATCTTTTAAATTTTTTTATGGAAATATTTTATGCAAGATTAAATAAATATAATGTAAGTAAAAGTGTGTTTTATACTTTTGTGGTATGTTTCAAAGTTTTTTTATAGTACTACATGATCAATCTTTTAGAAGATTAATTAAGATCTGAATTCCCATTAAATTATGAAAAACTGTTAAGATCTTTATAGAAAATTAGCATCTAACAACTTTTAAGTATTTCATTGGTTTCATATGTGTGACTACTACTTTGGAAATGAGGAACAACAATAACTAAATTTTAAAAAGATATTATGCATGAAGCTATCACTATTGAAATTTTGAATATGAAGGAAATCTATATATAGTTTCTGATATGATCAGTTCATGGTGTTTAAGTCTTGAGGATGCACAAACTTGGTGGGATGACATAAATGGGGCATCATGAAAAATTAAAAGGACTCACTATACACTTTGTGATCAATGAATTTGTGATCCTTTTTAGCTGGAATTCATTATGCTAGTCTTTACTGCTCAAAGTGTTATCTGGGAGGATACCTTAATACTCAATCTCACATTGTCTCTCTTATTTCTATGTTACTTTATCCTTTCTACCATTTTTGTGTGTGTGATTTTTGGTTTGTTATTTTTCATTCAAAATCATGCCCTTAGTGTCCGTCTATACTACCCATACAAAAGGAATGTCTTGGGTTGTGCATTGGTTTGGTAAAAGACATGTGCTTTTAGTTATGCTTTAGTTAAAATAAAGGTAAGAATAGTTCTTCCTCCACTTCAAAATGAACGTTCTTGGTTATGCCTTTAGGTGTGAAAATGCATGTTAAGTATTATTTATTTAAGGTGAAAAATAAAAGTTATAATGGGTTGTAACTCCCCTTTAAAATTCAGATCACTTTTCTAATGCCACAACTTGAATCACCCGGTCCAAACCAAAGTTTCACATGACCTCATGCACACCTCTCCATATACAAGAGGTTATCGACTAGCAGCGAGGGGCTAAATAGTGTAGTTTTGAGACTATACCCTCGGTATCAAAATCCATACATCAAAAACATGTCAATAAATTAATATAAAAGTCACAATATAATTGAATAATAAAAATTCTATAACAAATTACATGTTAGTAAATCCATAGTCTCACAAGTAATAACCAAGGACCCTCAATGTGGATGGTTAACCAGAGTATAACTAGAGTAATGGAAAACTAAAAAAAGACACTATGGAATCACTCTGGAGTCTATCCAGATACTTCCTCCATACACTAAGCTCCATATCCTCAAATCCTAGTCATTGGGCCCTTGCCATTTCCCGAATCCATGATCATGAAGACTAAATGCACATTGAGATGCCTGTGTTAGGAGTGATTATAAAACCCAGTAACACACCACCAGTGCATCCATAACAAAAGTGAATGTATATATATATACATATATATATATATATTGGGTGTATTATATAATATGAAAGTAATGCAGATGTAAACAATTAACTAGACAACTGTCGGATCATCTTGAATTAACCAAGATTCCAGGAACCCCGACCCAACCTTCTTTGGAATTATGTTGATAAGGATACCAATTTTAGTCACTCATGCCTTAAAAATTCCATAAAGTCCACATGTTGGTTTAATGACCTATTCCTATCAGTCATATGTATGCATTCCACATTTAAGGAACACCCCACCCTAAGGTGGTCATCTTACCTAATAATATTGTACATCCACCTAATATTCCTGATGAATTAAATCATAATCACCCCTGTATGTTATTTTTTCCATATTGGAATTCTGAAAAGTTGGATCACATCACCCCTACATGGTTTACTCCCACTTTGACTGAACATATCTGTGATATCTAACTATTACCATCAAATAATACATTTCTTTAACCTTTTTCACAACACCCATTATCCCCCTCAAGTGGATGCCTAGAAAATTTGGAATAACCCAACCATCTTCATACCTGATGAAAAGTTTTATATGCTAGGAAAAACCCACAAGAAAGCCAATCATAGTAAGAGAAACTATTTATATCAAGCATTGTTTTTCACAATTACACAAACACACCCACAAGAAACAAACATCAAACATGGGACTCAATTCACATGAGAACATACCATCATATCATTCCAAAAATCATGTATAATGGCCATGTATGATAAGGATCTTTCTACCAAAATATAAGTCGTACAAGGGGGTTGTCACTCATATTACATTTACGCACCTACCGAAATAATCTTTCACATCAAGTATTCCATAAAAATGATTATAATCCATCATAACAAGGCTTATATAATAATATTATACAATAGAATTATTCCAAGAGGGTATAACCACATCAAATCAACCAATGAGATCCATTATCAATGCTGGATCTAGATATGATTCAAAGAAATGTCACCAAATATCTAGATCTGGTATTAATCTATCAACAAGACAAAATAAACATTATTCGATCATGATAAAATTCATGGATTTATTTAATATAATTAGATCCATAACCAACTCCAGAATAAAAAGAGGATTTAATTTAGAATGGAAGAATCATACCTCATGGAATCTAATAGATCAATCTCCAAATTCAAGGGTTGAAAGGAAATGAAAGAAGGTTAAAATAACTCATAAGGATTCACCTAGGTCACCCAAGAACTGAGTGTGAATTTGGAGTAGTGATCTTATTTGATGGATTTATGAAATTTATATGAAAAACTAGGAAACATAACACCATAGTGAAATCCCAAAACCACTATACAAAGGGGGATGACATGGGAAGAATCTATAACATAGGGTAAAAGACTACTCAGTAATGGGGACATTGAGAACTATTTCCAAGAAACATTATGTGGTCCATGGTGAGATATTTTAAAACATGAAAAGAGACCATTCTATAAGGAAACTACAACATCACATAATTCAAAATCCAAAGAAAAAAGTTATGTTATCACCAATATCTAAGAAATAGTGACCCAAAATAGAAAACCACCAAAACTCTACTTTGAAACTTCATGCCATAACCTAACCTCTCACATAGTAGTGTAATACAAAAAGTAAAAAATTTCCCAATCCTATCCTCTAGATACTTAACTTTATACCTCTTCATCCATTCCATAGACTCATCTCCTAACTGGACTCCATGGAGTAGCATTATCCACCATGATATAATGATATTCTACAAAAACATTTCAGCTCAACCCTGCAAACAAGTTCCCAAAATATCAATAAGGTAATCCAAAACTAAAATTAACATACCTTGTAAATTGGAGGGTTTTACAAATACCCCACCTCTAATGACTTATCATCACCAAGAAGTGAATATAGTGGACTTACTCTAATAAATCATGCCATTTTTCCTAAACACCAGTTTCTTTCTCCCATGTCTCCTTTTGGATTTATCTATGATACCATAAGACTTGGACCATTGGTACCATATTCCCTATCAATACCTTGTCACTTCAATCCATAATCCATACTAGGTGCTCAATAAATGATGCATCTCATTCAAACTCAATATCCTTATAGTTAATCACATGCTTAATATTGGGCTCGTATCTTTGAAGATGAGACACATGGAAAATTTTATACATACCTTGATGTCATGGAGGAAGTTTAAATCAGTAATACACTACTCTAATATGATTTATGATCTTAAATAATCCCACAAACCACATTTCCATATTCCATTTACACCACAAATATCGATTCCCCAATTGAGGTGACACTTGTAAGAAAACTCAGTTTCCCACAGTAAACTCCAAAGTTTATCTCCTCCTATCATCATATGATTGTTGTCTACTCTAAGTGGTAAGAAACCACTTCTTGATCAAATGTAACCTCTCAAAGGTACCTGAAACATATTCAGCACAACAATAGCTTCCTCACCCACCACATGCCAACACAACAAGGAGAAGCACACCCACTATAAAGAGACCCAAAAGGTTCCATCTAAATTAAAGCCATGATTCTATTATTGTATGTGAACTCTAACAAGGATAGATTATCATCCCATGATCCATAAAAGTCAACAATAGATACTCGTAGCATATCCTTTAATATCTAGATGGTCCTCTCAAACTATCCATTAGTCTATGGATGGTATATTGTACTAAGTTTTAAATGATTCCCCAAAGCCTTATATAAGCCTTTATAAAACCATGGTGTAAAAATCATGTCCCTATCTAATACAATATTGGAAGGCACTCCATATAGTCTTAAAATATTCTAGACACAAGGTTTTACCAACTCATCTATAGATTACTTCTCTCAAATTGGTAAGAAATGTGCCCCTTTTTTAGTCAATAAACTATCACCCAAACAACAAATCAACTCCACAATGTTCTGGGAAAACATGTTATGAAGTCTATCATTACCTCATCCTACTTTCATATAGGAAAGGTCTATGGAAAAAAAATCCTCCTTGACACTATTTCTCCACCTTGATCCTCTAACAAGTAAGACAACTAATGATGAATCCCACAATGTCTCTCTTCATTATTAGTCACTAAAATCATTGCTCGATATCCCCATACATCTTCATCAAACCTAGGTGTATATCCCACTAATAGGCATAGGGAGCCCCTTATCAGTTTCTCCCTCTTAGATGTGAGAACCATAACTCTCCCATTGACAAATAGTACATCATCACTATTCATCAACTAACCTGGTACTGGGTCACTACCTACCTACCATTTCTTCATCACCAGGTATTTAGGATTTTACATCTAGCTGGTCTTTACCTAGTACACCAACGTCGATGCGATAATCAAAGGATCACATTTAATCACCCCAAAAACCTCAATTTCATCCACCAACCACTGACCCTACTAGATAATAAACCTCCATTCCTCCTCTAAAGGTATCTATGAAAACTTCTTTGTCTTTTTTATGAGATTATCTATAGTAAAATTACCTTTCCCTAGAGAATAATCCATATAAAAGTTGAAGGTTAGAAAATACTCCACCAAAATCCTCTATTTGAGATTCAAATCCCATAGTGAGAAGATTTAATTTAAAGATCTTATGGTCCGTATATATAAAAAATCTATCATAAAAGAGATAAATGTTCCAAAACATCAAATCATGGACCGCATATTCTTACTCCAAGTCCTATATAGTTTAGTCATTCCCATGGGTTCATAGTTTATGAGACTTGTAAGCTACTACATGATCCCTCTAAATTAGAAAAAATCCTAAACCAACACCTAAGGCATCATGTAAATAGTATATCCAATCCTATTCTTTGTAAATTTCATGATTATAGTTTTTTTAGATATTCTCTTCATCTCTAGGAAGGTTTTTTTCACAGATCATTCAACTCAAACATCACCCCTTCTCGGTAATCTTAGACATATGCATTTCTAGATGGAAGAAGTACAAAAATAACCTCTTATAGTGCCCTATAAACATAGGGAAAATCTTTATCTCAAAAACAATAATTGGTTATACCAAATAAATCATTTACTACACCTTCTATGGGTCTATAAAAATTACTGACTCGGGGATTACATGCCTAAGAAGACATGCATCCTCGATCCAAAAGTGACACTTCATGATATTGGAATAGAGCCAATGTGGCCAAAGTGTACTCAACACAATCACCAAGTGTCTAGAGTACATATCTTAGGTCTGTAAGTATATGAGGATATCATAAAAATACACCATGATAAAGGAGTCAAGATATAAATGGGAAATCCTATTCATGATATTCATAAACACTGCTGGGAAATTTTTCAACCTGAAAGGCATTAAAAGATACTCATACAATCCAAATATACTACAAAAAACTTGATGAAGCTAATATTTTCATAAACTATATACTACAATTAAATTTTTCTAAATCACACTATAGTGTTATTTTATGGTAAATTACTACATTTTTATAATTTAGAAGTATTTTGAGCTTAATAGCTAAAATGAACTAATTTTTTATTTAAACTGTTTTAATTTTCTTATATATTTTAGGAATAACTCTTTATAACTGATTGAAATTGTGAAATTAATTTTTTTAGGATTCAATAAAACATGGGATTCATTTAGTTTAACTAAGACTAAAGCTCAATCCATCATTTGAGGGCCCAAAACAATCTCAAAATTCGGGCCTTGAAATATGTTCACAAATTCAAATACTTTTGAATATGGGACCATATATCATAAATGGATGACCTAAATGATCTCAAATTAAAAAAATATATATGTGAGGTTGGAAAAAACTTCATTAACTATGGAAATTCTTGATTCTACCTCATTTATGTACATTAATCCATGTAAAGTTGGAGAATTGGAATACAAGCAGTTAGACTGGACAAATTAATTTTTTGGAATAAATCAGCCACAACTCCTTTATCTCACTGACAATAAAGGTAAAATTTCATTGGTGAAAGAGGTAGAAATAAAGGAATGACTTTACAGAATAAATTATTCCCCAATTTGTCCAAGATAGTGTTTTTTATATAATAGTTAAAAATATTTTTATTATATATTAGTTTAGTTTTTTTCATTATGCCACTTTTCTCTAATTTTTATTTTTATGTGTTTCTCCTATCGTGGTCCCTTCTCAACTCCACTAAAAATAGAGAACTAACCTTTGTGTTTGTTTGAGTAAGGTAATGGTGTTTTAATTTAGTTTTATTCTAATTTAATTTTCAATTAGTTTATTCAATTATTTGAATTTAGTTAATGGTTAAATTGATTATGGTGATAATTATTCTCATTTTATCTACTGTTCAGGTTCTTCTTCTTGTTTCTCATCCACCTTACCTTCACTGCATAAATTGTGAATATGGTGGAGTATCACTTGGGTAGTGATGTTCATAGAATAGGTCTTCTATATGAATTTAGAAATATTATTTTCCTATATGAAAAGGTCTTAGTATGGGGTGATAAAAATTCAAAAAACAGGGTTCTATTTGACAATTCTCGATCACTACATTGAATTGAATATTGAGATTTATTTTAAACAATGATATCAATCACCATGAACCCTCAATAAAAATTTCCATATTTATTTCTATTTAACTTGATTATATTTTTTAAACTCATTATTATATTATTATTTTATATTACATTCATATTTCAAACTTCCCTCTTTAGATAATTTATTTTTATATTAGTTAGAGAATAAATAGTGAAAATAAGATGATAGTGTGGGTGAGAGACCTCCTTGTTATCTAACCTAGGTTACGACACTATGGTACAATATTAGGAGAACAAGAATTTAATTAATAAACAGCTCATGATAAAGATTAATTTTATCAATTTTTTGTTGTTTTAGGGGAGGCCAATTGATTTCAAACACTATTTCTCATAAAAAATAAAATAAAATAAAACTCTAAATAAAAAAGCATTATTTCATATCTATCATTTTATAGGTCATGATGGATTTTTATGGAGATTAATTTAATTATTGGAAATTTTATAAATTTTAAGGTTATACTATATGGAAAGTTATATTGAATATTCAAAGTGAATAAGATTCCATGACAAGTTATGATAATTTCAAAATTCTTAAAAAGGTAAGAAAGCTATTACCATCGCTGGATAAAGAAGTTGAAAAAGTTAAAGTTATATAGATGTAATGAAAACAATGAAAAGATTTGAATAATGAAACTAATATTCTATGTACATTAAAGGATAACATTATTAGGGTTGAATAAATAATTGATGATCCACTTCCCCCTCTAAAAAAGGAATTCCCAGTAACTCTGCTTAAGGAAAAAGAGTTTAAAGTTGAAAGTTTTGAGAGAGATTCAATTTCTGAGCCTTCTTTTTATTCAAAAATTATTTATTTTGAGTTGAAAACTACTATCCCTTATTATAATTGTGTATATTTAGCACCACTACCACATGACCTAGATAAAGAAGATAAAGATAAGAAATCATTGTGAAATAATTTGATGAACTCAAAACAGAGGATAATATATATCCTATTATATTATATTGACAATTAGTGGACACCATTCCACGTGTTTAACAAGATAGTGAGCACCCCCTGTATTCTTTTACCTCCCCCCTCTACACCTCAAATTTTCTTTTTTATATCTTATGGGGGTTAGGGATATTTTTATTTTTTGGGGGGTTATTGTTGAGAAAGTATTGTTTTTAACAATACATACTATTTTTGTTTAAAGGGGGAGTTTATTGAAAACAATACTCTATCTCTTTATGATAATTTTGATGCTCACAAATAACCTTAATTACTTTCTAATGCTTTTTTAAGAATATTGCAGATGAGAATTAATTTCTAAGGTGTTCGCATTTAGCACATTCTGGAAACACTGTTCTTGCTCTACATATTCAGGATCTGCTTTAGCGTGTTATGGAAACACTATTTATACCCTATGTGGAGAAACATAGCGTAAGGATGAAAAAAAGTGTATACTTTACGAGATAAGAGAAAATTATAGTTAACCAACCATACTTTATCGACAAAGTATGAAAGAGGAACCCTACATTAGGAAGAAACCCTACGTTTGGGATATTATAAAAGTATGGAATAAGAAGCGTATGTAAGTGTTAATCATTACGTTTGTTTCCCAAAAGTATGGTTCATAAACCTTTCGTTTGTAAACAACCATACATTATTAGAAAAGTATGGATCAAGTAAAAGTATGGATCTTTCAACATACATTTGAAAGTTGAAGAGAAAAGTATGGATGACCAAACCTACATTTGTGATCAACCATATTTTGTCAACCCTACATTTGAAAGCTACATTACCAACCTTACGTTTATGATCTACGTTCAGAGGATGCGTACTGTACAACGCAACCCTACATCTGACGTCGGAGAATTTAAAGTTGATATTATTATGTAATAGTAAGCAAGTTGATTATTACGCTAATTTCAAGCCAGATTTAAAGTGGATTTTAAAGTGTGACTTTAACTGATTCAAAGCCATTTTATCAATGGGTTAAGGATGGAATTAAAAGGATCTTTTTATGTCAAGTCTTCAGGGAAGTTAAGACTACTCTATAAATTCAAATGTTTGAATATCACTAGTTAGAAGGCGACTTTTTTGGATCCAAATTTGCAGAATAAGTGCTTGTCGTTATTATATATATATGAGATTTTTCAAACAGCAATGTGAGATCTCTCTCTCAATATATTTTGATCATTTATAAAAAGTAAGAAAAACAGAGACTATAAAAAACACAGATCTGCTGATTCAAGAAGAATGACAAAGCTCTGTTTATTGAAGAAGAAGAATCACGATTGAAGATTCATTCATTATACATATAAAATCTACTGTGAATTTGCTACTGCTGAATTTGGGAATTATATTTCTATATCTACTGCAACAGAATCGACTCAGAACGACTCTTTTGTGAAGATAATTATTTTTGAAGGTGACGATCTATCTACTGTCAATTGCATGTTGTTTCAATTTTGAAAAACATCTGGAAAGTATTTTCATAATATAAAAATATTTCTTTTCTATTCTTGAGTGACCGACTTCTTGTACTAAGTTGTGTAGGTTCTGTGAGTGAATCAGAAGGCTTTGTTTTTCCTTAGATTGTAAATGTGTCAACTGCCTCTACTCAGTTGTTGAAAGGTCTATTGAAACGAGGACTAGATAGTGAAAATCACCAAGCTCATGAAGTAGAGTGTTGATGGAGTGGACTAGGGGATTTCTGTTCCCCGAAAAACTATACATCATGTGTCTCTACACTTCATATTTCCACTATATTAATTCATACGATTAAAGTAAAAGAGTAGAAAAAAATCTCGCAAAGATTTATGAAAAGAAACAATTCACCCCCCTCTTGGGTATATTTGGTATAATCCGATCCAACAATTGGTATCAAAGGTTGAGCTTTCTGATAAAGCCTTAACAAGCTGAAAGTGATTATACACAGAGAAAGATAACTGATACAAGAGAGGGAATGTCTATGGTCAGATCACCATACTTCAATGGAGAAAACTATGGATGCTGGAATTCGTGAATGATTATCTATCTAAAATGTAACAGCCCAAGATTTTATAAAAAAATATTCTTTTTAATTTTATTAATGTCTTGTGTTGTACGCTACACCAAAAGGAGCATGCACAACACACATCCTTGACTTGACTTGCATTACACGCAATCGCGACCTTCCTCGATAGCGTGTGTAGTACGCAATACCGAGTTTCACTAAACAACGATATGCTATAAAAATATTATTAAAACTAGCCGTTATGAATAGTAATAACCACTTTTTGAAATCCAGTAAATCTTATTTTTCAAAATGAACTTTATTTTTGGATTCGGAGTATCGAATTTAGCCTAAGGTGAAATTTTGGTACTTTTCGGATAACTTTCATATTCTGATGAATAGTGAAAATTACTAAATTATAATTAAAAACAACTTTTTAATCGAAATAATTAATAGTGATAAATCATTAATTTGAGTGGTTTTAAAGTATATTTAGAATATATTTTTACAATTTAATACAATTTTGGTCATTGGATGTAATTTCACATTTAAACTAGACATAAACAAGTGTCAATCTTTTGATAGATATTGTTTCTTAAAAACACGCTATTTGTTTTAACAGCGGGATTTAATTATAAAATTAATTAATGAAACTTTTATGTTATGAATTTAGTAAAATAGACTTCATTTTTGAATTCGGAATATGAAATATAGCTTGGGATGAAATTTTGGCATTGTTCTGAAAAACATCAATTTTTGATGAATAGTGAAACTACTAAGTGGTAGGTTAAAAAACTGAATTTTGCATAAAACTTAATTTTACCGCTTCTGTGAATGGAATTTCGAAAATCCGAGAGACACGGTTAATATCAAGGACTAAAATGTGGTTCAATGAGATGAAAATAATTTTTTGGTGAATAGTAACTTTTTACTTTTTTTACCACGGTTAATAGTAAATAGGGTAACTAAGGGTAAATATGATATTAATATTACCCTAACACATGTCCTAATTCTATTGGACAAGTGTAATTCGACCAAAAACAAACTTAGGAATAAAATATGACCATTTAGTCCCACTTGGATTAGATTAGGACATTTATTATTAATTTATTTAAAGAAGGGTTAAAATAGTTAAAATCAAGGTTTAATAAGTAAATCATTTTTAATATGGGGTTATACATAAGATAAATTCGACTATAAATATTCATTAGAAAGCTAAAAAGATTTCCTACATGATGGTATTTTATTTGTAATTTTTAGACATCAAATAATATAATTTATTTCTGACACAAAGATGATGCAGTAATTATCTTATTAATGAAATATTGACATAATTGATAATATAAATACCAAAATAAATGTAATTTAAGACTTTTTATGAATTCCACTAATTTTCTAGGTTACTATGATATATTAATGTTTATTTAATCAACTTGGTTATAACATTTAATTCTTTTATGACTTTCACAAAAATCATATATCAAATAGTGTCAAAATTGACACAAAATAGTTTTTAAATCAAATATTATATTATTAATTGTTATTGTATTCCTAAAAATCTAAGGTTCGGTCAAATGACTTAGATAAGGATATATATATTAATAATAAACAATTTGGGGTTCGTTTGGCATGTTATAGTAAGTTTATTAACCATATAGTGAAAGAAAACAAAAAGACATGGTAAAAGTTAAATTATTTAACTTAGAGTTAAATCTAATTGATAAGGTTAAAATAATATCCTAAACTTGTCTAAATTCTATTGGTTGATAGGATTTCGACCCATCCCCACTTTAGCTTCGAAATAAGACCCTTTGGAACCATTATAAACCGATTTTGACTTTAATATAAAATAATATTTTGAGATATTCCTAAGGTGCCCCTCTCCTCCCTTATAAAAGGACACCTCCTCCCCCTCCTCCTCACACCAATTTGAGCACTCAAGCTCGGCCCACCCCTGCCAATTTCTCCTCTCCACTTCCCTAGAAACATCCTAGAGGTTCTGGTCTTCCTCAAAGACCAATTTTAGTGCCCTAAGAGGAGGTCTCAAAGAGGCACTTCAAAGAAGAGGTAATTACCGTTACCAATTCATTCATCTTTATTTCTTCTTCCACTTCTTCTTCTTAGGTTGTTTCATTATGAAGTAATAACATCAGTATCACTCATATACTGATATGTTATTATAAGTATGAAACAACCCTATTTCACCATCTATCCATCCTACGGAAAAATAAATCACCGCGCGTGCGTACGTACGGAATACCGTCTCCACGCCGTGGTGTAATCTATTTTCCACCACCACCTTACATGGATGGGTATAATGGTGTAAAGAATAACTATACATAGTTATTACAACATCATATTGATTCTGATATATTGTATAATCCACTCCAATTCAATTCAATATTTATAGAAATGATATCATCGCTCGTGCGTACGTACGGAATACCGTCTCCACGACGCGATGAGATTCATTCTCCATGTTAACCATTTAAGAATGATTATAATGTATATATAAGAAATAATAATGAAATATATGACATTATAAAGCTACTGGATTTATGTATATATATACATATGTATGTCATCTACTTACTTCCATTTCAAGACAATAAGGAAAGGAAAACAGCGTTCATGCGTACGTACGGACTACCGTCTCCATGAACGGTGTTTTTCATTTTTCTACCTATTATATATATATATATACTGAATATATATGATATATAAATCATATTTTATATTCTTGAAGTAAGTAAATCATGATATAAGTAATAATGATGTCAAGAACAACAAGTCAAAACACCTACGATAAATGAAACGATTTTACCCAAAACGCTTCTTTAACATGGAATTTACAAAAGAACGGGTAATATAATGTCATAAGTGAACCATATATGATATCATAACAATGAATATGATTCTGTAATAAGTCAATAACATGATTTAAATCATTATAAAGGAGGTTCGGACACTTACAAAGCAAGTCAGACCTAAGGTAAGGGAAATATCACAATCTCACTTTTATCCGAGATTGTTTTTACTTTGGTAATTACTGGGGTGTATTTTATCATCCACATCCATGTTCCTTCAATATGTAATATTATTTCCATCCTTATACAATAGTTTATATCCAATTTTACCCTTCGGTAAGTTTTTAGTAAAAGATATTAAAGGAATCTTTTGTCGTTTTTCATACGAGGTACTTTTTGACTTTTCCGACAAAAGTACGAAGAATGTTTTTTTTAACTTAAACGGCACGAACGGATTTTTACGGTTTTATAAAGCCTTATTTTTATGAAGCTTCCTCCAAAAGATTTCATGACTATTTTTAATAAAATCTATTTCTTTTAAAATTCCATGATGTTTTGTGAAAAGAAATTGATTTTGAAGAAGAAAGGATATTTTCCTTAAGAATTCATTTCAAGTGTTTTATCAAAATTATTTTCCATATAAGATAATAAAGGGTTCTGTTTCTATCCATATTTTTACATTGATTTGACTATTTTGTGATGGAATTATTTTTATGAATTCCTTTATCTTATATGAAAGGTTTTATGATGTCATGTTGTTTAAGAATCCTATTTTTGTTACATGGGTTATGAAATGATGTATGATTTATGATTTTGTGGCACACATAAGAATGGTATCATTATGAGATGGGTGGGACCTATATCTCCCTCCAATGCATTGGGTAAAGATTTTATATCTCATGAGATAGACATGGCTGGAATGGTAGGTTATACCGGTTCAGTGAAACAGGACTGAAACGAGGATTACTCGATTCAGAAAGGGACTTTGTCCACTAAGATAGTCTTGGAAATGAGTCTTGACTAACAAGAAATGATTCTCTATGATTATATGTGTATGCCACAAAGTTTCATGTTTTAAGTTATGATTATTGGGATTACATTTCACTTCTATGATATATCCCATGTTATGATATTATGAGCTCTTTTGCAGGTTAAGATTTGCAAAAGCTATGTATATGATGTGATTGATTTTTCTTTTGTTTACCCATACTGAGCATTTGAGCTCACCCTTTTATGTTTTCTTTTCCCCAGGATATAAAGAAAGGTTTTAGGTAGAAAAAAGGGATGACCTTTATGGGAGATGTTGAAGAACTTTCACCACGATTAGAAGATTACGTTCCGAGTTTCCAAAGACACTAAACTATTACGATCCTTTAGTGTGTGTTTTTTTTATGTACTAAGTATTCCGCAAATGTAATATAATGTCCATGTACGTCAAGCTTCGGGTCTCTACAGTTGGTATCAGAGGAAAGGTTTAGTCAACCTTTGGAAACTAGGATGCGAGAACTTTAGTGAGATCCCTAGAGATATTTCTAAGGTATGTCTAGGGATGTCTCTAAGGTTAAGTATACGTATAGGTTATAGTCCTAGAATTGCGCTAACGATCTTCGAATTTAACCTAAGATGCTAGATATTGAGGATACTAACCCTTTAATATGTTGTTTTCCCTAGCATGATTTTTGCCTCTCACACAATTCTTTTGGGGTTTTAGACGATGGCTGGAACCCAAAGGAACCGTGTTAATGCGGAATGTGATGGGCAATGCAATGATTGTACCCCTGAGCAACCAAACGATATAGGAGCTGGAATGCAAAATCTTGTAGCCATGCTCACACAACTTTCTCAAGCTATGAATCATGCAGGACTTCCAAACGAGCAAAGGAAGGAGCAACATTCTGTTGAATCCTTCATGAGGCAGCGTCCACCTTCTTTCAGTGGGTCTACTGATCCATTAGTTGCTGAACAATGGATTAGTACTACTGAAAAGATATTTTCAGTTCTTCAATGTTCTGAACATGATAAAGTCATCCTAGCAGTGTATCGTTTGGAAGGAGATGCTGATCAATGGTGGAATCTTATTAAGAATACAAGGCAAAGGGATGAAATTGAGTCTATGGAATGGGACGAGTTCAAGAACTTATTTTTCAATAAGTACTTCCCTCGTATTCTTCGAACAAAGATGGAGAAAGAGTTTCTTGAACTGAAGCAAAGGGATGATGAATCTGTTGGTACCTATGAAGCAAATTTTACAAGACTTGCAAGGTATGCTTCTGGAATTATCATCCAACCTGAAAGTAAAGTTGATCGATTTTTCAGTGGCTTAAAACCAAGTCTTCGAAGGGCATTAGCTATAAGAGACTTCAGTAGCTATGAAGAAATTGTGCGTTGTGCTATCAAGGTAGAAATGGAAGTTGGTGTTACATATCCATCTCATGGTTTTGACAAGAAACGAAAGATGGAGTTCAAGGAGAAATCTCAGAATAATGGTGAAAAGAAGATGAATGTTTCCTTATGCACAAAGTGTGGAAAGAATCATGGTGGAGATTGTCTAAAAGGGACTAGAAAATGTTTTAAGTGTGGAAAAGAAGGTCATCGAGCAGCTGAGTGTCGAAGTAATGGAAAAAGGGTTTCTAATGATAAAGCAAACACTGCAGAGAACGCACCGCGAACACTTCAATGCTTCAAGTGCAAGGAAATGGGGCATTATGCTAATAATTTCCCTAATCCAAGGGTTAGTGATGATCAACATGAGCAACCACTGAAGGCAAAGGACAAAGGGAAATCACATGCGATCACTATTGGCAATGTTGAATATGACAACGATGTGGTGGAATGATTAAGTGTTTATGTAATGGGATTCCAAAATAATGTTGTATCATTGAGTATTGCAATATTTATTGATGTGGTATTCAAAGTGATTGAGATATTTTTTGGAAATAAGATGATATGCGCATAATGAAGACGAGAAAATTAAATGTTTAACAGTATTCATGAGCTCATGATTGATATAAGGACTAAGTGATATCATGGTTTGAGTATATAGAATTTTGAGGATTTTGGTATGTGGAAAGTGTTAACTTTTAACTGCACTCATGTTTTCACTAAGGTATTCAAGAGAATACACGATTAAGGACTTTGAATGTTTGGAATGTGACCAACAAGACATATCTTATGATATGTGGGGATCAACGACAGTATTAAATCTCTGGTAATCGTTGTCACTATATTATGAGAGTGGACTGCAGTATTATAAGCCTAAAGATTAGACTGGATTATGTTGGACATAAGTTAGTATTGTTTAAGGATAGAAGATTTTCGATATTATTGATGGGATGTTATAGTAACGTAGTTTTAGAAAAAGGGACAACCTGCAGGACGGGCGACAGCCCATCGCTTCGGACAAGGCTGTAGGAATCGAACCCACAACCAAAGTGCGACTGGCCTTTATCGCCTACCACTGGCCTACAGGAAGTCCCTGTTTAGTAGAAACTAGTTTTATTATATTAAGCAGTATGATATATGAAGTATAAGTCCATTTTAGGAACTATATATGATTAATCTCACTATAGAATGACTTATGTATATTTAATAACTTTTGCTTACCTTTTGTTTGAGACAGATGGAATGACCCGTCATTCTATCACATGATCTGCTAACACTTCACGAATAACAAATTCAACTTCATTTATTTAAGAGATGAAGTGGAAATTGTTCAAGGCACAAACAACACTGATATTGTATCAAAATAAAGTAAGTATTTATTCTAATTCAAATTTTCAACTTTAGGGAAATGATCTTGAAAACCAAAAATGTTGTCCTAGTGATCTTATACCTCATGAATCAGATGGTACCTTAGATCGTCACAAATTT
Source organism: Viscum album (assembly GCA_963277665.1). NCBI lineage: Eukaryota > Viridiplantae > Streptophyta > Magnoliopsida > Santalales > Viscaceae > Viscum > Viscum album. The sequence goes on from OY728139.1 coordinate 1,181,192,746, forward strand.
ATGGATTTGTGATTACTGGATTTTCCATAGCCATGTTCTCTACCACTCTCCATCAGAACATGATGGTTAGATTTCTCTTCCATATCCATATTTTCACCTATGTGGAAACCCAGTGATTAGTTTATTTGGGTAATCGTTACATTTCATACTTTAGTTTTTAAAGCCAAGTTTTGGTATTCCCTTTTACGATGTGGGTTTCTATTAAAGAAACTTTCAAATAGTAAACCATTTATAACCCCGACGAATTTCGAGGGCGAAATTCATTTTAAGGGGGGTAGAATGTAACAGACCAAGATTTTATAAAAAAATATTCTTTTTAATTTTATTAATGTCTTGTGTTGTACGCTACACCAAAAGGAGCATGCACAACACACATCCTTGACTTGACTTGCATTACACGCAATCACGACCTTCCTCGATAGCGTGTGTAGTACGCAATACCGAGTTTCACTAAACAACGATATGCTATAAAAATATTATTAAAACTAGCCGTTATGAATAGTAATAACCACTTTTTGAAATCCAGTAAATCTTATTTTTCAAAATGAACTTTATTTTTGGATTCGGAGTATCGAATTTAGCCTAAGGTGAAATTTTGGTACTTTTCGGATAACTTTCATATTCTGATGAATAGTGAAAATTACTAAATTATAATTAAAAACAACTTTTTTAATCGAAATAATTAATAGTGATAAATCATTAATTTGAGTGGTTTTAAAGTATATTTAGAATATATTTTTACAATTTAATACAATTTTGGTCATTGGATGTAATTTCACATTTAAACTAGACATAAACAAGTGTCAATCTTTTGATAGATATTGTTTCTTAAAAACACGCTATTTGTTTTAACAGCGGGATTTAATTATAAAATTAATTAATGCAACTTTTATGTTATGAATTTAGTAAAATAGACTTCATTTTTGAATTCGGAATATGAAATATAGCTTGGGATGAAATTTTGGCATTGTTCTGAAAAACATCAATTTTTGATGAATAGTGAAACTACTAAGTGGTAGGTTAAAAAACTGAATTTTGCATAAAACTTAATTTTACCGCTTCTGTGAATGGAATTTCGAAAATCCGAGAGACACGGTTAATATCAAGGACTAAAATGTGGTTCAATGAGATGAAAATAATTTTTTGGTGAATAGTAACTTTTTACTTTTTTTACCACGGTTAATAGTAAATAGGGTAACTAAGGGTAAATATGATATTAATATTACCCTAACACATGTCCTAATTCTATTGGACAAGTGTAATTCGACCAAAAACAAACTTAGGAATAAAATATGACCATTTAGTCCCACTTGGATTAGATTAGGACATTTATTATTAATTTATTTAAAGAAGGGTTAAAATAGTTAAAATCAAGGTTTAATAAGTAAATCATTTTTAATATGGGGTTATACATAAGATAAATTCGACTATAAATATTCCTTAGAAAGCTAAAAAGATTTCCTACATGATGGTATTTTATTTGTAATTTTTAGACATCAAATAATATAATTTATTTATGACACAAAGATGATGCAGTAATTATCTTATTAATGAAATATTGACATAATTGATAATATAAATACCAAAATAAATGTAATTTAAGACTTTTTATGAATTCCAATAATTTTCTAGGTTACTATGATATATTAATGTTGATTTAATCAACTTGGTTCGAACATTTAATTCTTTTATGACTTTCACAAAAATCATATATCAAATAGTGTCAAAATTGACACAAAATAGTTTTTAAATCAAATATTATATTATTAATTGTTATTGTATTCCTAAAAATATAAGGTTAGGTCAAATGACTTAGATAAGGATATATATATTAATAATAAACAATTTGGGGTTCTTTTGGCATGTTATAGTAAGTTTATTAACCATATAGTGAAAGAAAACAAAAAGACATGGTAAAAGTTAAATTATTTAACTTAGAGTTAAATCTAATTGATAAGGTTAAAATAATATCCTAAACTTGTCTAAATTCTATTGGTTGATAGGATTTCGACCCATCCCCACTTTAGCTTCGAAATAAGACCCTTTGGAACCATTATAAACCGATTTTGACTTTAATATAAAATAATATTTTGAGATATTCCTAAGGTGCCCCTCTCCTGCCTTATAAAAGGACACCTCCTCCCCCTCCTCCTCACACCAATTTGAGCACTCAAGCTCGGCCAACCCCTGCCAATTTCTCCTCTCCACTTCCCTAGAAACATCCTAGAGGTTCTGGTCTTCCTCAAAGACCAATTTTAGTGCCCTAAGAGGAGGTCTCAAAGAGGCACTTCAAAGAAGAGGTAATTACCGTTACCAATTCATTCATCTTTATTTCTTCTTCCACTTCTTCTTCTTAGGTTGTTTCATTATGAAGTAATAACATCAGTATCACTCATATACTGATATGTTATTATAAGTATGAAACAACCCTATTTCACCATCTATCCATCCTACGGAAAAAGAAATCACCGCGCGTGCGTACGTACGGAATACCGTCTCCACGCCGTGGTGTAATCTATTTTCCACCACCACCTTACATGGATGGGTATAATGGTGTAAAGAATAACTATACATAGTTATTACAACATCATATTGATTCTGATATATTGTATAATCCACTCCAATTCAATTCAATATTTATAGAAATGATATCATCGCTCGTGCGTACGTACGGAATACCGTCTCCACGACGCGATGAGATTCATTCTCCATGTTAACCATTTAAGAATGATTATAATGTATATATAAGAAATAATAATGAAATATATGACATTATAAAGCTACTGGATTTATGTATATATATACATATGTATGTCATCTACTTACTTCCATTTCAAGACAATAAGGAAAGGAAAACAGCGTTCATGCGTACGTACGGACTACCGTCTCCATGAACGGTGTTTTTCATTTTTCTACCTATTATATATATATATATACTGAATATATATGATATATAAATCATATTTTATATTCTGGAAGTAAGTAAATCATGATATAAGTAATAATGATGTCAAGAACAACAAGTCAAAACACCTACGATAAATGAAACGATTTTACCCAAAACGCTTCTTTAACATGGAATTTACAAAAGAACGGGTAATATAATGTCATAAGTGAACCATATATGATATCATAACAATGAATATGATTCTGTAATAAGTCAATAACATGATTTAAATCATTATACAGGAGGTTCGGACACTTACAAAGCAAGTCAGACCTAAGGTAAGGGAAATATCACAATCTCACTTTTATCCGAGATTGTTTTTACTTTGGTAATTACTGGGGTGTATTTTATCATCCACATCCATGTTCCTTCAATATGTAATATTATTTCCATCCTTCTACAATAGTTTATATCCAATTTTACCCTTCGGTAAGTTTTTAGTAAAAGATATTAAAGGAATCTTTTGTCGTTTTTCATACGAGGTACTTCTTGACTTTTCCGACAAAAGTACGAAGAATGTTTTTTTTAACTTAAACGGCACGAACGGATTTTTACGGTTTTATAAAGCCTTATTTTTATGAAGCTTCCTCCAAAAGATTTCATGACTATTTTTAATAAAATCTCTTTCTTTTAAAATTCCATGATGTTTTGTGAAAAGAAATTGATTTTGAAGAAGAAAGGATATTTTCCTCAAGAATTCATTTCAAGTGTTTTATCAAAATTATTTTCCATATAAGATAATAAAGGGTTCTGTTTCTATCCATATTTTTACATTGATTTGACTATTTTGTGATGGAATTATGTTTATGAATTCCTTTATCTTATATGAATGGTTTTATGATGTCATGTTGTTTAAGAATCCTATTTTTGTTACATGGGTTATGAAATGATGTATGATTTATGATTTTGTGGAACACATAAGAATGGTATCATTATGAGATGGGTGGGACCTATATCTCCCTCCAATGCATTGGGTAAAGATTTTATATCTCATGAGATAGACATGGCTGGAATGGTAGGTTATACCGGTTCAGTGAAACAGGACTGAAACGAGGATTACTCGATTCAGAAAGGGACTTTGTCCACTAAGATAGTCTTGGAAATGAGTCTTGAATAACAAGAAATGATTCTCTATGATTATGTGTGTATGCCACAAAGTTTCATGTTTTAATTTATGATTATTTGGATTACATTTCACTTCTATGATATATCCCATGTTATGATATTATGAGCTCTTTTGCAGGTTAAGATTTCCAAAAGCTATGTATATGATGTGATTGATTTTTCTTTTGTTTACCCTTACTGAGCATTTGAGCTCACCCTTTTATGTTTTCTTTTCCCCAGGATATAAAGAAAGGTTTTAGGTAGAAAAAAGGGATGACCTTTATGGGAGATGTTGAAGAACTTTCACCACGATTAGAAGATTACGTTCCGAGTTTCCAAAGACACTAAACTATTATGATCCTTTAGTGTGTGTTTTTGTTATGTACTAAGTATTCCGCAAATGTAATATAATGTCCATGTACGTCAAGATTCGGGTCTCTACATAAAAAACCTTGGATACAAAGTATATTCAAAAATTCCGACTCCATATGAAATACCATAAAAACCTGAAACATGGAGTGCAGCTACTGAATCAGAATATGATATGAACTCAAAGGCAATGAATTCAATTATATGTGGTCTAGGACCTGATGAATTTAACATAGTATCTCAATGCCCAACAATATATGAAATGTGGCAAACTATAGCTGTTGCTTATTAAAGAACTAACAATATTAGGGAAATGAGATATGAAACTACTAAGCTTAAATTTGATACTTTAAGAATGATTGAAGGTGAAAGTATTAATAAAATGAATGGAAGATTGACAGAGATTTTCAATAAAATAACCACTTTGGGAGATCCCATTAAACAAGCTGATCAATCATTAAAAGTACTGAGAGTACTACCTACAAGATGGAATGGAATATCTGCTGCAATCAGACAGTCAAAACCTGTCAAAGACTTAAACATGAGAGAACTGATTAGAAAACTAATGATGTATGAATCTAAGATGGAATATGAAGAAAATTAACATAAAGTTCTTATCAAAAGAGATGACATTTCCTTGAAAGTGTCATCACAGAGCAAAAACAGAAAGATGAAGAAAAGTGTAAAATAGAAATCAGAAAGTTATGATTTATCAAATTCTGATATGGAACTGACTCAGCTAGCCAAAATATTCAATAAATTCTATATAAAGAAGAAGGGATTCAAAAAATCCTTCAAAAATGATGACAAAGAAGCCAGATGTTATGAATGCAAGAAAATGGGACACATCAGACCTGACTGTCCTCAGCTAAAAGAAGACAAGAAAAAGAAATTATTCAAAAGAAATGATTATGAACATAAGGACTAGAAAGTTATGAAATCTACATGGAGTGTATCTGAAGACTCCAATAGCACTTCTGAATCAGACTTAGAAAAGGAAGAAACAAATCTGAAAGCTAACATGTGTTTTATGACAGAAACAGATGAGGTACAATCTTACTAATCTTCTGACTCTAGTTTTGAATCTAGTTACTCTAATGAAAAACTTTCATCCTACTGCAATATGCTTGGAGAAAAATATGATTCTCTATTTAAGAAGCATAAGTCTTTAAATAACATTCATAAGGATACTTATGATGAAAGGGGTACAATGCTGAAACAACATAAAGAGTTAACTAAAATGTTTGAATCAATTAACACTGACAATACGGATTATGAATCAAAGATAAAATCACTGAAAACTGAAGTGGAAGCTTATAAAAATGCATCCCTTGTTTTTACTAAAGGAGAAAATAATTTAAATGAAATTATTGGAAAAAATGTCATTAAAAAGGAAAGATTTGGAATTGGCAGTAAAGGTAAAAAACCTAATCTGTACAAGAATTATTTTATTCCAAGTACAAAAAGATTAAATTGTAATTACTGTGGAACAAGGGGACATATTTCTAAAAACTATTTCTTAAGACAACCCCAAATAAGTTGTATTAAGAAGGATTTTGTATCAAATGATTTATTTGACTCTTGTGAAATTAGAAAAACAAAGCAAGTATGGATTCCCAGATCTATACGGGCTAACACCACTGGACCCAACAAAATATGGGTACCAATGCAAATTGGGTAAAGGCCTTTGTAGGGAGTAGGTCACACAAGTAAAAAGGACATATGGTATATGGACAATGGCTGCTCAAGGCATATGAGTATAAACTCATTGAATTTCTCTACACTCACTCAAAAAGATGGTGGACTTGTCACTATTGGTGATAATGCCAAAGGGAAAATCATTGGTATTGGAATAGTTAGAGATCCAAAAGTTGTCTCAATCAACAAAGTAATTTATGTACAAGGATTGAAACACAATCTGATAAGTATCTATCAACTATGTGATGATGGTTATTCTATTGATTTTTCTAACAATTGATTTTCTATTTTCAAAAATAAACTGCTTATTTTAAGAGAACCTAGAACTGACAATTTGTATACCCTGGATTTAAATTCCTTGTGTAAACAACACGTAAAATGATTAACTACTAAAGTAAATGAATCTTGGATCTGGCATAGGATACTTGGACATTTTAATGTATATGTTTTACATAAATTATCTTAGAAACAATTAGTTTCTGATTTTCCTAGTCTCATATTTGAAAGTGACAGATTCTGTGATGCATGTCAACTTGGAAAGCAACACTAATCATCCTTCAAATCTGTTAACAGAATTTCTATATCTAAACCACTATAACTTATCCATATGGATTTATTTGGACCTTCAAGAGTAGAAATCTTGACTGGTAAATTATATGTATATGTTTTAGTTGATGACTATTCTAGATTTACATAGATTTTCTTTTTAAAATTTAAAAATGAAGATTTTACTTTATTTGAAAGTTTTTGTAAAGTTGTTCAAAATGAAAAAGGTTTTAAAATAATTTCATTAAGAAGTGATCATGGTGGAGAATTTGAGAATTAGTAATTTAATTCCTTCTTCTCAAATATGGGTATTAAACACACCTTCTCTACACCAAGAACACCTCAACAAAATGGAACTGTTGAAAGAATAAATATGACTATTCAGGAAATGGCTAGGACTATGCTAAATGAATACAGTCTTCCAACTTATTTTTGGGCAGAATCTGTAAGCACAACTTGATATATAATGAATACAGTTTTAATTATACCTCTTTTGAAAAAGACACCATTTGAACTTTGGAATAATAGAAAACCTAAAGTAAATTACTTTAAAGTTTTTGGATGCAAAATTTACATCTTGAACACTAAGGAAAATCTTGATAAGTTCAATCCAAAATCTGATGAAGGCATTTTCTTAGGATATTCAGCTACCTTCAAATCTTATAGAGTCTATAATAAGAAGTCATAGATTGTTGAAGAATCAGTTCATGTGAAATTTGATGAATCTAATCCCTTTGAGAAAAGGACATATCAAATGGATGAATCTAACTCTAATGATAACATAAGACTTGATAACTTGAAAAATGATTTTGAAAAAGATATAAACGAAATTCAGTCCAGTTCAGAAGAACATGATACTGAAGAACCTATAAGTGTACTGCCTAGATAGACTAGAACTTTAAAGAGTCACCCTTTAGAAACCATAATAGGTTACTTAGACACAAGAATAAAAACTATAATAAATATAGGGAATCTTGTAGAATTCTCTACCTTTCTATCCCAATTATAACCTAAGTCTATAGAAGAAGCTTTAGATGATGAAAGCTAGATGATAACAATGCAAGAAGAATCAAACTAGTTCAAAAGAAATTAAGTTTGAGAATTAGTTGAAAGAACATAGAATTATCCAATGATAGGAACTAAATGGCTCTTTAGAAATAAGCAAGATGATCAAGGAATAATAACTAGAAATAAAGCTAGACTTATAGCTAAAGGATATAATCAGGAAGAAGGTATAGATTATGATGAGACCTTTGTACCTGTAGCTAGATTAGAAGCCATTAGAATCCTTTTAGCCTATGCATCTCATATGAACTTTAAATAATTTCATATGGATGTTAAGTTTGCCTTTCTAAATGGTTATTTAATGGAGGAATTTTATGTTGATCAATCTCCTGGTTTTGAAAATTCTCAAAAACCAGATTCTGTTTTTAAACTTACTAAAGATTTTTATATCCTTAAACAAGCACCTAGAGCTTGATATGAAATATTAAGCTCTTTTTTTATTGAAAAGTGATTTTACTATTGGAATGGAAGATTCAACACTTTTTAAGAAAACTATAAATTCTAATATTTTATTTGTTCAAATTTATGTTGATGATGTAATTTTTGGATCAACTAATAAAACCCTTTTTCATGAGTTTTCAAAGTTAATGCAAAAATAATTTGAAATGAGTATGATGGGAGAATTAAATTTATTTTTAGGACTTCAAGTTTATCAAAAGGATTTTGGAAATGTTTTGAATCAAAGAAAATACATTACTGATTTATTAAATAAGTTTGGACTTGAAAAAAGTAAGACATATACCACTCCTATGTGTACTAATATAAAACTTGATTTGGATGAAACTGGAAAATCAGTTGACAACAAGTTATATAGAGGTATGAATGGTAGTTTATTATATCTTACTTCTAGTAGGACAGATATAATGTATTCAGTATGTATTTGTGCAAGATTTCAATAAAATCCTAAAAAATCTCATTTAACGGCTGTTAAAAGAATCTTTAGATACTTAAAGGAACTATTTTTCAAACTCTTCTTTATCCCAAAACTTATGATTTTAATTTAATTTCATATTCAGATAAAAAATTTGGGAGTTGTAGATTAGATAAGAAAAGTACTTCAGGAACTTGTCACTTGTTAGGGAAATACTTAGTGCCATGGTCAAGTAAGAAACAACATTCAGTTTCCTTGTTAAGAGCTAAGGCATAATATGTTTCTGCTGGCAGTTGCTGTGCACAAGTGTTGTGGATGAAAAACACTCTTATGGACTTTGGACTAAATTTTAACAATGCGCCTATTTTATGTGATAATACTAGTGCTATAAATATTTCAAAAAATCCTATTAATCATTCTAGAACTAAGAATATTGATATCAGACATCATTTTCTAAGAGATCGTGTTCTTAAAAAGGATATATCTTTGGAATTTGTAAGTACTGAAATTCAATTAGCTGATATTTTTACTAAACCACTTCCCACTAAAAGGTTTGATTTTATTAAGGGGGAGCTAGGTTTATTTAATTTTAAATAAAGTTTTATTTTACTATGTTGTTTCTCTATTTTAATAGTGTTTAAAATAATTTAGTTATTTAAACAGAATAAGTTTTTTTCTTCTTCTTTTCCCTGTGTAATCAATTTTATTTCTATTTAAAATATATGTAATGATTAATAAAAACACTGGAATCAAGGATGTCATAAACCTTTCGACTTCCAAACCGTTTCATTTCTACCAAAACCTTTTCAAACCAGCGAAACCGCATCAATGCTTGTTAGCCCTAATCTTTGAACCTCTGAAACCCTAACCTTCAAACCCTCAGAGATTCATGCAGAAATAGAAAAGACTAAGAGAGTTGATGAGGCTGAGGCTAGTAATGCCAAGAAATAGTGCACATAAAGAAGAAAATTTTTGCAAGGAAAGGTCATAGACCTAGAATGGCTATATCAGACGAATCTTCTGTTGAAACAAGCTCTCGCTTTTCAAAATCTAGAGAAGACCTTCAATGGTGAGAAGTCTGAGTTTTTGTATGAAGCAGAATTGTGAAATTTCTTTAAGTCTGTGCAATTTAGTTTGGGAGACAATGGGGATACTATGGTAGCTAAGATAGAAGATAGAGAGGTCTCAATATCCTCTATGGAAGTTGGTCAAATTCTGAACTTCTCTCATGAGGGAGTGTTTTATTTTGATTTGAAAAATATAGGAGATTATGTGCATAAGTCCGAGGACATTATGTCTTTTCTTTTTGGTTCTAATTCTATAAAGAAGATGTTCATAAAGGACCTGGAGCCAGAACATAAATTTTAGTAAAATTTGTGCAAATAGGGATTGCATCAAGAATGTATGAGTTGGAGAAAATTTTGTATCCAGATATGTATATATTGTTTTTGTTCATGAGTGATATAAAGCTAAACTTTCCTAGGTACATGATAAGGTATCTTCACTACTACTATCAAAGTGAGGCTAGGATGAATTTTTATTTGTTTGGTAGATTCCTCTCAAAAATTCTGTTCAAAAAGGATATGGTAAGGCTAGTGGAAGCCTGAGTCAGATGCCATAACATTAAAACATTTGGTGCTGGAACCTTAAGAAAAATTGGCTATTTATAGAGCATCTTAAAAGCAAAACTTTTTCCAGTCGGAGCTGAGGAAGAAACAGAGAGTGATCAAGCTCAGTCTGCTAAGTCCAAAGAGGGAAAGGCTGAATCGAGAGTCAGCACTGATGCAAGAAGAATCATATTTGAAATGGAAGACACTGAGGAAGAAATAATTCAGGAGGGACTTCAGACTCAGAGAACAAGAACTGTTAATAAGGAACTTGTTTCCCTTGTACTGAAAAAAAAAGATTTACTCTCTTATAGTTTTTTAAGAGAAGATACTGCTGAAAAAGAAATGGAAGCTATTATTGAGAGCTTAAAACTAGTGGAAGGACCTAAAATTCAATCTGGAATTCAAGAAGAGGCTGAAGGAGAGACTCAGGAACAGGTTGTAACTAATGTTGAAGTTACACTTCAACAGGAACAAGAGGAAAAGCCTGGTGAGGAAGTGGCCAGACCTCAGGAAACTCCAGAAGATATTCTTTTAGAAACTCCAATGGAAGAACAAATTACTGATGTTCATGATGAGCATGTCTCTGAAGCTCAAACAGAAGTACTTTATGAGGATTTTTATGTGGAAGATCCTGGAAAGGACTCTAGAAGAAAAATATGTGGATCAACCTGCTCAGGAGAAGGAAAAAAGACAAGTCTGATGCAGATTCACTACCTTTAGTATTGCTGAATCACACTGGAACTGAGAATTAAAATCAAGCATAGGGTGCCTCTGATTCAGGTAATAAGTAAGTCTAAGAGCTTTACAAAAAGGTGTCTCATTTAGAATCTGAAAATGTTACTCTAAGGAGAGCCTTAGAATCAGAACAGTTGAAATTTTAGAGACTTAAGGGAAGTACATTTTCATGACAAGAAGTTGAAGCTTTTAAACAATAGATGTTGACAGAGGTTTCCAATATGAAATTAGAAATGGTAAAGAAATCAGATATGCTAGAAATTAAAGAATATATGGAGACACAATTTGCATATGTTGGGAGTAGTTCTACTAGTGGATCAGGTACTTCACCTAATTTACTCCGAAAGTTTCAAGCTATCACAGCTAACATGAGCAATATGAGTGACAGATTGCACAATCTTCAATGCAATAATGCTCCTTTATCAGTCTTGTTAGACAATCAGAAATTTTTGGTTGATCAATTGACCCCAAGTGAACCTGGAATCACATCTGTCTTAAATAAATTTACAGAGAATTTGTCTTTATTTATGGAGAAGGAATAAAGACTTCATGAGTTTTTCAGAGCCAACCTCATATAAGATATTCATATGACTCAAGAGACCAGGGATCTTATTATTAAGCTTGGTGATGGAATGATGAAACATCTGAGGGAGTAGTTTTCATAAATCAAGTCTGTAGTTCAGAGGAGATAGACCATATCTCATATCCTTCCCACACCATGATTCCTGTGTTCATCATGATTGTATATATTCCATAATCTCAATGAAAATTTGGATTCCTGTTATTTATTATTTGTTTTACTATCCTTGGTTTGATATACTAGTAATCCAGATTTAATTATTGAAAAATAGTTAATGATATAGCATTTAATTATGTTTAGTGCTACATTAATCTGTGTTCTATTTCATATATTTTCATTCATTTTTATATCACAAAAAGGGGGAGAAATTTGGATAAACAGAACATTTTTGTTTGATTTGATTGTTTCATTTTATATTGGGGGATAAATTAAAATTAAAAATTAAAATTGAGAAATTAAAATAGAGAAATTATAGGGAGAAATTAAGTTAAATATAATATTGTATTTTCACAATTCAAAACTATATGTTGTAAGTTAATTTCATTGGTTATTTTATGGGTTTTGTGATCATCAAAAAGGGGGAGATTGTTGAGCAATTACTGTTTTCAATAATACATAATGTTTTTGTTTAAAGTTAGAGTTTATTATAAACAACACTCTATCTCTTTATGATAATTTTTATGCTCACAAATACCCTTAATTATTTTCTAATGTTTTTTTAAGAATATTGCAGACGAGAATTAATTTCTAAGGTGTTCGCATTTTCTACGTTCTGGAAACATAGTTCATACTCTACATATTTGGGATTTGCTTTAGCGTGTTCTGGAAACACTGTTCATACACTATGTAGAGAAACATGGCGTAAGGATGAAAAGTAGTGTATACTTTATGAGATAAGAGAAAAGTATAGTTAATCAATCATACATTATCGACAAAGTATATAAGAGGAACCCTATGTTCGGAAGGAACCCTACGTTTGGGATATTAGAAAAGTATAGAAGAAGAACCGTACATAAGTGTTAATCATTACGTTTGTTTCCCAAAAGTATGGTTCATCAACCTTACTTTTTTAAACAACCACATGTTCTTATAAAAGTATGGATCAAGTAAAAGTATAGATCTTTCATCATACGTTTGAAAGTTGAAGAGAAAAGTATGGATGGCCAACCCTACATTTGTGATCAACCATATTTTGTCAACCCTACATTTGAAGGCTACGTTACCAACCTTATGTTTATGATCTATGTTCAGAGGATGCGTACTGTACAACTCAACCCTATGTTTGACGTCGGAGAATTTAAAGTCGATATTATTATGCAACGGTCAACAAGATGATTATTTGGATGATTTCAAGATGGATTTAAATCTGATTTTAAAGTGAGATTTTGACTGATTAAAATCCATTTTATCAATGGGTTAAGGATCGAATTAAAAGATCTTTTTTATGCTGAGTCTTCAGGGAAGTTACGACTACTCTGTAAATTCAAATGTTTGAATATCACGAGTTAGAAGGATACTTTTGTGGATCTAAATTTGCAGAATAAGTTCTTCTCGTTATTATGTATATATGATATTTTTCAAATAGAAAAATGAGATCACTCTCTCAATCACTTTAGATCATTTATAAAAAGGAAGAAAAATAGAGACTATCAAAAACACAGATATGATGATTCAAGAATAATGACAAAGCTCTGTTTATTGAAGAAGAAGAGTCACAATTTAATATTCATTCATTATACATCGAAAATCTACTGTGAATCTGCTAATATTGAAGTTGTGAATTATATTTCTATATCTACTACAACGGGATTGACTCAGAATTACTCTTTTGTGAAGAACATTATTTCTGAAGGTGATGATCTACTATCAATTGCATGTTGTTGCAATTGTGAAGAACATCTGGAAAGTATTTTCAAAATACAAAAATCTTTATTTTCTATTCTTGAGTGACCGGCTTCTCGTACTATTCTGTGTAGATTCTGTGAGTGAACTAGAAGGATTTGTTTTTCCTTAGATTGTAAAGGTGTCAACTGCCTGTACTTAGTTGTTGAAAGGTCTGTTGAAACAAGGACCAGATAGTGAAAATAACCAAGCTCGTGAAGTAGAGCGTTGGTGGAGTGGACTAGGGGATTTCTATTCCCCGAACCACTATACATCGTGTATCTCTACACTTCATATTTCTGCCGCATTAATTCATCTGATTAAACTAAAAGATCAGAACACAATCTCGCGAAGATTCCTGAAAAGACACAATTCACCCCCCTCTTGTGTATATTTGGTACAATCCGATCCAACAGTTATCAATCTTGGAATCTACTGATGTATGTTTTTAGAAATCATATTTAGTGGTTTATTAGAGATAAACCACACCCACATTTGGATTGGGGTTAATCTACTGCAACTGCATGACTATGGTTTATAAAAACCTAACACCCACAAAGGGGTTTAAACCCTATTCTATCCTCTTTTTACTTTGTATTTATCTTTATTTATTTTTCTTATGTTTTGATTTATTAAATTATTTTTACATATAATTAGAATTATATATGAGATTAAATAAATATTTCATTGGAAAATAATTTTAGGTCATATCAATCCTCCCCTATTTTTATTTTACTGAGCCAAAATGAAGGGAAGTGAAATCTAGGTGTGGGGAGAGTTTCAACATTCTTAGTTCTTTATTTTTGTTTTATTTTTTTCTATATTTTTTAGTAACTTTGAGATTAAATTAATATTCTTATAATTTATCACATGTGAATTGATTTTGATAAAGTTGACATGATTTTTGAAGGAATGGATTTTAAATGATTATTGATGTGAAACCTTTTTCATTGAATTGGATTTTCAATAATTTTTATGAGTTTGGATGTTTTTTAAAATACATTATAATGAAACACTAACTCAAAATATTTTTATAGTCCTATAAGGTATTCTAAACCATTTTTACATATTCTTCATAATACCCTCAAATTCTTGATAGAATTTTGTTTTTCTGTTAGAACAAGAACATGTGACTTTTCTATTTCAAAGATTTAGACTTCATGGAATGGTTTTGACATAATTTAGGTACTTCTTTGGCTATCCAAATTATAACTTAATACCCACCCTTACATATAACCTTGTTTTTCCTTAGATTACATGAATTCTCTTATATTTTTAAGAAATATTACAAGATTATTTTTCCTTACCTACCAACACTCTTAGTATTTTTTCATGTATATTTCAAGTTTTATTATGGGTGAAGGTCCGTTAATGTGTGTTCTTTAGGATTTATTTCATTTTTGTGTGGTATAATTTGTTTTTAATCATTTCAGTAGTGGAGAATAAGATAATTGGGCATGATTTATTATTTCACTGTGTTTTATTTGTACCATCTGGTTACCCTTCAAAAAAATGAAAAATAAAAAAAAAATAAAAAAAATGAAGATGAGATTGAATTTTTCATTTTTAATTTTTTTATCCATTTACCTTTGAAAAATAAATGACATGAATTTTCATTCATTAATTGTATTCAAGTTTCATCTCATTCTACAAAAAAAATAAAAAAAATGAAAAAAATGAAAAATAGGGGGAGAATTTGGATGATACCATTCATTGTAATCACTACATGAATAATGTACCATGTAATGAAAATAGGTGTTATTGTGTTTTATAATTATAAGGTAATTAAGATGAGTAATTTCCTAGTTTTTCACTTGAATATTTATGCAATTATAATTAAGATTCCAACCTCCCGTTTTCAACCTTAATTTTTAAATGATTTTACCCACCAACCCAAAGCCATAGAAATTACTATAAAAGTCCTCATGATTGAAAATATTTTTATATCTCATGATATGGATAAATGGGAAATGTCACAATCCTATGGTGATACATAAATTTTCCAAGTATGAGAATAAATCCAGATTTAATTTCTCTTGAGCGAAGAGTAATATTGAATTCAATGTGAGGTAGGTTGTGATTGGGAAATGGATGAATTTATAAGGTTGAAAAAATTTATATGTGAGGAATTAAAATTAAAGGGAATTTTATTTCATAGAGGAGACATGATGGAATTCTATTTTGGAAAATATCATGGATGTTTCCTCATTTGTGAGTGTTTTATAGAATTTGATCTAGATATTTGATGACTGCCTTCGGGTTAAATGGTTAAGTGTGTGGGAGTGATGGATCTAATATTTTAAGATATTTTATACTATAATTAAATGTTTAAAATCCCACTATAGTGTTATTTTATGGTCAATTAACACATTTTTAGTTTTTAGTAATATTTTGAGCATAATTTCTAAAATGGTCTAATTTTGGATTTATACTATTTTAAGTTTCTTATGTATTTTGGATATAACTTATTCTAAAATGATTAAAATTGTAAAATTACTTTTTTTAGGATTATGTAAATAATGTTATTCATTTCATTAAAACAAACCTAAAATTAAATCCATCATTTGAAGGCTCAAAACTAGCTCACAAATTGGTCCTCTAAATATGTGCACATATATGGAAACCTTTGAATATGAGAACATATATCATAAAATGTAGACCCAAATGATCTCACATTATACCCGATGATATAGAAGTATATTTTGAAAAACTTCATTAACTATTTTAATTCCTTATTGTATCTCCTTAGAGGCCATTAATGCATGGGAAGTTGAAGCATTGGAATACAAATAGTTGTCCTAGATAGATTAATTATTCAAAGTAAATCAACCATAAATTCTCCATACATTTTCCAATCTAGATTAACTTTCACAAGTTCATCTAGGATAAATAAAGAAAAAAATTTATAGAAGAATAAATTCCATAATTTTGCCCTTAAATTGAATTAAAAATTAAAAACTTTTTTTGGATAGATTTTGGTGCTAAAATTTCATACTCCCCTCCCTATAAATATGATTCTCATCATCTATTACAAGGAATAACCATTTTTAGGGGGATAAGGTGGTGTTTTATTACTTTAATAGTTTATCATATTTTTATTATATATTATTTTATCTTTCTTATTCATACCTCCTTTATATAATTTATATTTTTATGTGTTTCTCCCACCGTGTTTCCTTCTTAACTCCACAAAAAATAAAGAACTAACCTCATCATTTGTTCGAGGAATGGAATGATGGTTTGATTGTTTTTATTAGGCTTAAAATTTTAACATCTTTATTCAATTTTGGTAATTTGAAAAATAGTTAAATTTATTATGTTGAAAGTTATCCCTATTTTCTCTATCATTCAAGTTCTTATCCCCATTTATTAATCACCTTCCCTTCACTATCTATGTCATATATATGGTGGAATACGTCTTAGGTAGTGGTGTTCAGAAAAGATATTTCTTAGATGAGTTTAGGAATATCACTTACCTATATACATATGTCTTAGTATGGGGTGATGACATTTCAAATGATAGTGTGTAGTGTGATAGTTATCAACCACTACATTGAATTAAATATTGATATTTATTTTGAAAAATGATTTTAATCACCATGAAATTTGAAAAACAGTCACCTTTTTGCTTTCTATATAACATAATTTTTTGTTTTAATTACATTATGATATTATTATTTTATATTAAACTCATATTTCAAAATCCACCTCCTTATATAATTTAGTTTTATATTAGTTAGATTATAAATAGTGATAATAGGAAGACAATTCATGTGAGAATCCTCCTTCTGATTGACCCTAGGTTGTACTGCTATGGTAAACTATTAGGAGAATACGATTTTAATTGATTATTAGTTCACAAAAAAACCACTATTTTATCAAATTGGTGTTGTTTCTGGGGAGTAAAAGTGATTTTAAACATAGTTTTCCATTAAAAAATCAAAAAATTTAGAAACTAAAAAAAGATAACTATTTCATATCTATCATTTCATAGGTTGAGGTGTATTTTTATGTTGATTAATTTAATTATTTAAATTTTGATAACTTTTATGGTGATCCTATAAGTAAAGAGACACTGTAGATTTAAATGGAATAGTACTCCTTGGTGATTCAAGATAATTTAAAAAATTCACAAAAAGGAAATTAAGCTAGTAACACTGTTGGCCAATGAGGTTGAAGAAGTAAAAGTTTTATGGATGGAATGGAATAAATGAAAATATGTGGAGAATGAAATGACTATTTCTCATAAATTTCAAGAATAAATTGGTGAGGTTGAAATAATACTTTAATATCCACTTCTTTCTCCAACAAATGAATTCCCAGCAACCCTGTTTAAATAAAAAGAGTTTGAAGCTAAACGTTTTGATTGAGATTCAATTTATGATCCTTCTTTTTATTAAAAAATTATTGATTTTTAGTTTAAAACCAATATCCTTAATTCTTATTTTTTATATTTAGAACCACTACTATTGGCCCTAGGTGAATAATATAAACATGGTCCTTATGTTGAGGAGAGAATAGAGGAGCCAATTGAGTTGTACATTGGTGCATATGAGAATGATGGAACAAAATAAGAAATCATTGTGGAATCATTTGTTGAACCCAAACCAGAAGATAAGATACATCCTATTTTATTAATGGGGATTATTTATTAATCCTTGGTCAATATTTTATTTACCTAAGCATGTAATATAGTTCATACCCTGGGTCGGTCCCTAGGAGGCAAATCACACAACACCAAATTTCTATCGTCACTATTTATATTCTAACTAATATAAAAATAAATAATATAAATAAGAGAGTATTAAATATTAATGTAATATATATATATAATTCAATTATTATATAATTAATTCACATGGAATGATTCCAGAAAAAAAAAGAGATCCTCCCAGTAGATCACCTAGAGTGAACCTTCATCGTCTCTTTATTAGTTCAAAATAAACTTAATGAGAATTATCCATTGTATGCTTAAACATACCCTCCTACCAATTTTTTGAATATATGGTGAACTCAATGATCACTAAGATACCACACATCCACCTATTTGGTTGAGGGATAATATTACAAAAGTGAAAGTTAAGCCTCACGTGGCAAGTGGAGACACAAAGACGCATTACCCACTAAGACCCCCCATGGCCTAACTATAAGAAAATAAGAAAAAATAAAAGTTAATTTGAAATTACTTGGGTTCAACACTATATTTTTTACCGTAATAACTTCCTCATGATAGTTACTCATGATCATGAGTACAATAGTTCACAATGAGAAGAGAATGATGTGGAAACACAAAAGATAAAAATTTGAGAATAGAGGAAGAAGAAGGGTAAAATATATTAAAAATGGGTAATTATATTAAAGAATAAAATAAAATAAATAAAATATATATAATTCACAAAAAAATTCCAAATTCATTGAAAAGGATTTGAGATACATTTTTATAGCCAAAATGGGTTAAATTTTGGCTCCGGAATTTTCCTCCAGAGGTTTTTGCATGGTATAACCATTTAATTATAGAATTGGTTAAGGTGGTCTTCTTTAAAAGTTGTCAGAAATGTATTTTTCATTTGATCACCGAATCTAAGATTAATATACCACTTTCATAAGAAGTTATATTCTATTTACTCCTAAATTTTATTATGTACGAGCAGAATCATTGAATTTCCAAAATCATATTTCCCATACATTTATGTCCCTCATATTGAAATTATCAAGTGGTTACATAGTTGTGAAAGTTATTCCTAGGGAATTTTTATTTATAAATTTCTAATTTAAGATCCATTTTTTCATCCATTTACGAGATAAAATCCCAAATTCAATAGATATGTGCATAGATTTTGAGGCCTGAATTGTGAGCTTATTTTAGGCATCCAACTGTTGGATTCATCTTTTAGTCCAAAAGAATGAAATGAATACAAAGATGTTTTAAAACCTATAAAAAATGAATTCTTGTAAATTAATTCAGTTTATAAAAATATATTGTCGATATACATAAATAAATGAAAATAGTTAAAATTCAAAATTAGGCCATTTTTGTAATTAAGATCAAAATGCTTCTAAAACTATAAAACAAGATAATTAACTTTAAAATAAAAAATTTGGTTATATTAAAAACATTGATATTAAAATTAAAATAATTAAAAATATTTTATATTTAACTATTATATTATATTCAACACCAATATACTCTACTCCTCCAGTTTAATAAAATAGGGAGCACCCCTATATTCATTTCCCTCACCCTCTGCACCTCAAATTTTATCTTTCATATATTCTAGGGGCTAGGGACATTTTTTATTTTAATTGGGGGTTATCACTCTTGTAATATACTTATAAATATTGTTATAAATCATATTTGGTGGTTTACGAGCAACAAACCACACCCATTTTCGGATTGGGTTTAATTTACTGCAATTGCCTTTCTATGGGAAGTAAAAACCTAGCACCCACATGGGGGTCATATTTTATTTTATTTTAAATTTCTCTTTATTTTTATTTATTTTTATTAAGTTTTTATTTATTTAATTATTTCTATGTATAATTTGTAGTATCTAGGATCTTAACTAAAATTTTCCTCTAAAAACAATGTCACCTTTTGTTTTTCCTTTAATATACTTTCCATCCTTATTTTTATTTTTCTAAGATGAAATGAATTCTTGTGAAATCTAAATGTAGGGAGATCTTCAACCTTATTAGTTGTTTTGTGTGTTTTTTTTCATATTTTTAGGAACATTGAGCTTAAATGAATATTCTTATCATTTTTCAAACATGAATTTATTTGGAGAAAGTTGAAATTATTTTTGAAGGAATGGATTTTAAATGATTGTTGATGTTAATTTTTTTTATGTGAATTAGATTTCTAAGAATATGTATTAGTTTGACTAATTTTTTAAGTCCATTCCCATGAAATAATAACTCAAAATATTTTTCCAGTCTATTGGGTTATTCTATACCATTTTGATATATCCTTCCTAATACCCACACATACTTAAGAGAAACATGGATTTTGTGTTAGAACCAGAACTTGTGAATTTTATCTTTCAAATATTTGGACTATATGGAATGTTTTTAACATGATTAAGGAACTTATTTTTCTATTAACATTTTAACATAAAACCCACCCTTACATAAAACCTTGTTATACCTTACATTACATGAATTTACATATAGTTTTAATCCACATTACATGAAAATTTTTCCTTACCTACCCACACCCTTAGTATTCTACATGGATATTTCAATTTTGAGTGTGGTGGAAGGGCCTTTCATGTGTTTTATTTGGGATGTGTTTCATTTTTGGGTGGTTTAATGTGGGTTTCATCAATTTGGGAAGTATATAATAAGTTAATTGGTCCTTATTCATCATTTCATTATCATTTATTTGTACCATCTAATTCTCCTTCATTTTTTTTGAAAAAACAAACATAAAAAAGTACAAAAAGAAAAAAGAAAAAATAGATATGAGATTAAATTTTTAATTTTACATACCTTTTTTATTCATGTACCACTTGAAAATACAGTGCATGCATTGGAATTCATTCATTGTATTTAATTTTTATCTCAATATCAACAAAATCTAAAAAAGAAAAAAAATGAAAAAATGGATAATTTGGATGATATCATTCATTGTAATCACTACGTGGATCAAGTTACTTTTTATTAAAATGGGTTGGTTCTATGTTTAAAAAATTTAATGGTATTTGAGTGAGGAATTTTCTAGGTTTTCACTTGAATATTCATGTAATTGTACTTAAGAGTCAAACCTCATCTTTTTAACCTTAATTTTTTAAATGATTTTACCCACCAACCTGAAACCACAAAAATCACCTGGGAAAAGTCCACATGATTTAAAATATTTTCATGTCTCACATTGTGGAAAAATGATAATTTTCATTAACCTATGTTGGTACATGGATTTTCTAAGTGTGATTATAACTCTATATCTAATTTTTCTTCAGTGAAGAGTGACATAAAATTCAATGTGTGGTAGGTTGTGATTGGAAAATATATATATTTATGAGGTTTAAAAATTTTAAATGTGAGGAATTAAAAATAAAGGGAAATTTTTTACATAGAGGATATATGATAGAATTCTGTTTTGGAAAAGATCATGGATGTTTTCTCATTTTTTATTGTTTTGTGGATTTTTATTTGGATATTTTATGATTTCTAAAGAGTACAATGGTTAAGTGAGGAGGAGTGTTTAAGATAATATTTTCATAAATTTTATAATATAATTAAATTTTTTAAATACCACCATATTTTTATTTTATGTGAAATTAACATATTTTTAGGTTTTAGTAGTATTTTTATTTTAATTTCTTAAAAGGATTAATTTTGGATTTAAACTGTTTTAATTTTATTATGTATTTCAAACATAACTTTTTATAAGATGATTGAAATTGTGAAATTGTTATTTTTAGTATTCCATGAATTATGGGATTAATTTAATTTAATTATTCCTAAATCCCAATACGTTAATTGAAAACTCCAAACCATATCACAAGTTGGGATTTGAAATCTATGCTTAGATCTAGAGACTTTTGAAGATGGGACCATGTATCATAAAAGGCCAACCTAAATGATATCAAATTAAAAAAGGATATATATTATGATCTAGGGAAAAACTTCATTAACTATGACCACTCCTAATTATTCCTCCTTAAATACATTGATGAATATGAATTTACAACATTGGAATACAAACAGTCATCATGGATAGATTAATTTTATATAGTAAATAATCCATAACTCATTAATATATATTCCACTAAAGCTATAATTTATTAGGTACACTAGGGATACATGAACGAATAAATTTTTAAAATAAACTATTCCAAAATTCAACCATTAAATGGGCCTAATAAGTCAATACTTTTTCTAGAGAGGTTTTGGAGATAAGATTTCACAATCCCCTCCCTATAAATATGTGTCTCATCTTCCATTACAATGAATATCCATTTTCAAGGGGATAAGGTGGTGGTTATTTTTTTAATAGTTCATCATAATTTTATTAGATATTATTTTAGATTTCTTCTTCATACCTCCTTTCTCTCATTTTAATTTTTATGTGTTTCACCCACCATCTTCCCTTGTCAACTCCACTAAAAGAAGAGAATAAACCTTTCCATTTGATCAAGTGAGGGAATGGTGGTTTGATTTAGTTTTATAATTATTTAATTTTCTATATATTTATTAATTTATGGGAATTTCGATGATGGTTAGATTGATTATACTGAGTGGTCTCCCCGTTTTATCTATCATTTGTGTTATTCTTCTTATTTATCAATCACCTTCACTTCACTATCTAATTCGTACATAGGGTGTAGTATAGCTTGGGTAGATATAGTCAATACATAAGTATCCTAGATAACTTTAGGAAGATCTTTTAAGCATATAAATAGGTGTCATTATGGGGTGATAATGATTCAAATGAGAGGGCATAATGTGAAAGTTCTTGATCACTACATTGAAATGGATATTGAGATTTCTTTTGAACAATGATATCAATCACTGTGAACTCCCAAGAAAAATTACCTTATTTATTTCAATTTAACATCATTTTTTTCTTTTATTACCTTAGTATATTTTTATTTTATATTACATTCATTTTTCAAACCCCCTTATTTAAATAATTTATTTTTATATTAGTTAGATTATAAATAGTGACAATAGGGACAGTTCATGTTAGAGGACTCCTTATGATACACCCTAGGTTGTGACACTATAGTAAAATCTTATTATATTAAGAATTTATTTGATTAGTGATTCATGAAAAAACATATCTTTATCAAAATTGTCTATAAATAAACTCATCTCTGACCTGAAGCTTCTAGATTCCTAATCATAGGTCAATATTATAGAACCATTGGGCTCCCCATAACTAATAAAACTAGTCATCTATCCTTGTAAAAGGGTATCTATTATTCATTATCACCTAGTTAAATACCATATAGTATAAACATAACCAAATATTATGATCCTCCTTATTTATGAACAATAATAGAGTACCCTAGAGAGATGTGTTCATTATGATAAATCCCTTCACCTCTAAATCTTTAACTTTTACCCTAAGTTTCTTCAACACAGTCAAAACTGTATGATATGGAAGAATTTATATAGGTTTATATTCATGGAATGATTTCGATCTCAAAGTCAAATCCTCTGTCAGGAGAAATCCTGATAAAGTTTTAATACATGAGGATATGGGGAGAGACTTGCTACTGGATTGGCAGTAAGAGACAATCCTACCATTTATGTCATAATAGCTTTAATCTGGCTAAGTTCTGGTTTTATTCTTCCTTCTCCAACATCCCATTCATCAGTAATTTCAAAATTATCTCCCATATTCATATTAAATAATACCCATCCCTAATATTAGTCGATGTGCACTCAATAACTAGTCAGTATATCCATGTCAAAGCTCACATCAAAGCTTATCATATCTAAGACCATAAATTCCCACATAAGTTCAATACTAAAAAATGCCACAGTACATTCTATACATCTCTATAGATGATCCAATTTCTTCCCCAAAGGTCATGTTAAGAGAAATTAATTCATAAAATAACCAATAAATCAAGGTTTGTAATAATTTGAGTAGATATTAATGAATGGGGAGATCCTGTATCAAGAAAAGTTATAGAAAGTGTAGATGTGATCAAGACCACACCTTTAATAGTAGAGTATCCATCTCCATAATTTTATATAATATTGTATATTTTTTACATCCTTATAATATCTAGTCTATGAACTTACCCCTAAGTCCCCTGGATATCCTAATTCATTGAAGTCTGAGGCATCTATATCCTCTTTTGATTTCCTCCACCCCTATTCTTTCCTAACCTCCAAGAACTCATTCATAAATACCTAGAACAAAAAAATTGTAGATTTACTACATTTCTACCTAGGTGACACTCTATATACCATTTCACATAACTATTTATGAAATTTCCTCTCTTCCCACAGTTGAAAAACTTGATGGAACCACCTCCTATAAAGGGAGGTAAAGAAAATGTGATCTTCTCTGTCTACCCACCACCACCCCAGTGCGACTCCTCTTCCTTCATATTCCTTATTCTATAATAGGAACCAATAGTAGCACTAGTAATTCCTAAATATAATCCACTAAGATATAAAAGAATACCTACCTCTATTTCCTCCTCAAATTATTTCTCAATCATCAAGGCCTTGTGAAGCACCTCTGTAAATGTCATCAGGTCAAAGCTCATAACTTAATGCCTCAACACCAATCAGAGGCTGGTTACAAATATTTGGACCATCTACACATCTTCCCAAGCTAAAAGAGGATGAAATAGAATCAACTCCATGAAATGATCAGGGTAAGAAGATACATACATTAGTCCCTATTAAATCTCCATAAACTCATAAGCACAGTTTAACATTATTGTATTTGAGAAGAACTCATAGAAGAATATTTTTGTGAAGGTCAACCATGTAAGACCCTCACATATTCTCACCTAGCTCAAAATATGCCACCACCTCATAGGGGGTCCCTGAATCATGAAAGAATCCAACTTTACTCATTTATCCTCTGAGGTATCCACCAAATCAAAGATCCCCTCAATGTATTAAATCTATTCCTCAGTATCCTATGGGCCTTAAGTGCCCTAGAAGACTGATGGATGCTAATTCTGAAAGTCTCAATAATAATTGACCATTTTACTCTATACCCCTACACTTTTAACTAGCCCAAATTGAAAGACTCTAGTATATAATGGTTCCACTACCTGAACCACTAGAGTGGGTGTGGGAGCATTCTTAATTACATCATTCAACATAACTGGTGGTGGAACAAGTGCATCCTCCCTAGTTGAAGCATTGTTTCCTAATTATACTAGCTATCCCCTCATATTTTTTCTAGGTGGAATTTTATATAATGCCAAATTAATACTTAGAACACCTGTGATAGTTTAATTAATATATTATCCTAATAATTTCAAATACATATACAATGGATTTATATAGGAGAACCTATCCTAGGTGGATACCCATAATGATAAGGCATAATAATCCTAGCGCTACCCATGGCTTATGCGTAGTTCTCTATGCTTGTATGTTAGTCATAGTCATATACATATAAGAACCAGTATGCTCAATTTCAAATAATCTAAATATCATATCAATATATTATAGAATCATAGATTCTCAATTTTAAATGGAGGAATTACCATGCCTAGAAAAAAACATTTACACATAGGAAATGTGATCATACATTCATTTTCATGATACATTAATGCATCCAAATCCCATAAACTGTAACAACACAACATTATCAATATTATTATGAAACGACCAAGAGACAACTATAATAGTAATACCATCATTAATAAGTTGATGTTCTATCACATAAGAGCTAGTTTGGCACTTATGTGACTCACCTACCCTAGTTCCACACAACATAACTCTTTTCTACCATTCCTCAAACATAGAAAATAATAAAGAAAAGTAAAACCTTCTTTGATACTACTTTTTAACTCCCCAACTTGAATCACCTGGTCCAGACTGGACTTCTACATGATATCATGTGCACCTCCTCATACACAAGAGGTTGTCAGATTGCAATGAGCATCTGAATGGTGAAATAGGGATACTATACTTGCAGTATCAAAACCCATAAATCCTAAACATGTTAATAAAAAATAAAAAAATCAGAAAAAAGTCAATAATAATAATAATGTTAAAATAAATGAAAATTTATGAAATCCTGAGTCTCAAAAGTAATAACTAAGGACCCTCAATATGGTAATTCAACCATAGTATAAATGGAGAAATAATAAAGTACTGAATGCAAATCATTTTTTTCCATTTTCTAAAGGCCGGTTTAAGGGTTTCCGGTACCCAATACAGGACTTCACCACTGCCAATTCACCACTTCAAAACATCCAGATCAAAATCAAAATTCAAATTTCCAAAACAGAAATCATGAGACAGTTGCTTCGAGCCTCGCACCTACCATTGTACTGCGCACCTAAACTGCGCCTCGATCCGGAATCCATCACCATGTGCCACCATTCACAACACTTTTGAGTCCATCCTAGTACCAACCCCATACATCATGTTATGTCTCATCAGATCTATATCATTGGGACCTTTCCCTATTCTGGATCCATGATCATGAATCCTTCACACACATCGAGATTCCCATGTAGGGTTCAAGTGAAAAACATAGTAGAACACTACCATTGAATACCTAACATAAGTTCATACATATTTGGTGTATGACATAACATGAAAGTAATGAATAAGTAAAAAAATCAACAACATAAGTGTGTGGTCATCATGAACTAACCAAGATTCCATGAACCTTGACCCCACTTTTTTCAGTACAATACTAGTAAGGATGCCAATGTCAGTTACTAGAAACCTAAAACATTCCATAAGGTCTAAAAATTAGTTAATCACCCTATGCCCATTGTTCATATGTTTGCATTTCATCTTTAAGGAACAACTCATGCCCCACCCTATGGTGTTCATCTATCCTCACAAGATGGTACATCCACATGACATGCCCATTGAACTGGATCACAATCACCCCTATATAGTCTTTCTCCTATGTCAACATTCTGACATGTTTGATATCCATCATCCCTATATGGTCTACTCCCATATTGACAAAATAACTATATGATATCTGACTAGTACTATTAGGAAAGCCATGTTTTGGTGATTGTCACAACACCCACTCTCCCCCTCAAGGGGTCATCTAGAAAATTTTGAGAAACCCAACCATCTTGATACCTAAAGAAATATTCCATATTCTATGCCACACCCATAAGAAAGACATATCATATAAATAATAATTGGTTATATAAATCATGGTTCTCACAAGGACACAATACTAGAATTCTAAGTATTTGCGACAGGTTATTTGCGATGGGATCCCGTCACAAATAATCTTTAGCGACGGGGTCTCGTCGCAAATCGCCCATTGCAGAAATCGACGTGGAAAAAAATATTATTTGCGACGGGCTCGTCACAAATAATACTTTTTTGCGACAGGCAGCTTCACCATCGCAAATAAGTTTCCGATTATATACTTTATAAATATAAACTTTTTGAGACGATCCCGTCGCAAAAACATTTTTTTGAAGGGCCCATAATACCATCGCAAATAATTTTTTGAAAGTATTTATTTAGATTGTTTGCGATGGGCCCGTCGCAAATACTTTTTGCGAAGGGGCCCCTAATCCCGTCGCAAATACTTTTAAAAAAAATTATTTAGGCTATTTGCGACGGGAACCCATCGCAACAGATCCCGTCACAAATAATAAATAAATTTTAGAAAAAATAAATTTAATAAAATTTTGATTATTGAAACATTATTTTTAATATTATTAAAATAATAAAAAAAAATAAAAAATATTAATATTCTCTATATTTACAAAAAAATATTAAAAATCATTAAATATTATTATTATTATTATTATTATTAGTAAAATAAAAAATATTAAAAAATATAATACTGAAAAAATATATTTAATAAAATTATGATTAATGAAACAATAATATTAATATTATTAAAATAATAAAAAATAAAAATTATTAAAATTCTCAATATTCACAAATATGAAAAAATCTTTAAATATTATTATTATTATTATTATTATTATTAGTAAAATAAACGGAAATTAAAAAATATAATACTGAAAAAATATATTTAATAAAATTATGATTAATAAAACAATAATATTAATATTATTAGAATAACAAAAAATTAAAAATTATTAAAATTCTAAATATTTACAAAAAATATATATATCAAATTGTTCCTAACTAATTATTACTATTTATTACTAATTATTACTATTTGTTACTAATTATTCCTATTTATTAGTAAATTATTACTATTTATTACTAATTATTCATATTTATTACTAACTATTCATATTTATTACTAACTATTCATATTTATTACTAACTATTACTATTTAATCCTAACTATTCCTATTTATTCCAAACTATTCCTATTTATTGCTAACTATTCCTATTTATTTCTAACTATTCATATTTATTACTAACTATTCATATTTGTTACTAATTATTCATATTTATTCCTAACTATTCCTATTTATTCCTAACTATTCCTATTTATTCCTAACTATTCCTATTTATTGCTTACCATTCCGATTTATTGCTAACTATTCTTATTTATTGCAAATTATTACTAATTATTACTAATTATTACTAATTATTACTAATTATTACTAATTATTACTAATTATTACTAATTATTACTAATTATTACGAATTATTCCTAATTATTCCTATTTATTACTTACTAATTATTACTAATTATTAATATTTATTACTAATTATTACTAATTATTAATAATTATTACTACTTGTTAATAATTATTCCTATTTATTAATAATTATTCCTATTTATTAATAATTATTCATATTTATTACTATTTACTGCTATTTATTACTATTTATTGCTAATTATTACAATTTATTACTAATTATTACAATGTAATACTAATTATTACAGTTTATTATTAATTATTATAGTTTATTACTAATAATTACAGTTTATTACTAATTGTAATAGTTTATTACTAATTATAACAGTTTATTACTAATGATTACACTTTATTACTAATTATTACAATTTATTACTAATTATTAGTAATTATTACAATTTATTAGTAATTATTACAATTTATTACTAAATATTACAATTTATTACAATTTATTAGTAATTATTACAATTTATTAGTAATTATTACATTTTTTTACTAAATATTACAATTTATTACAATTTATTAGAATTTATTAGTAATTATTACAATTTATTACGAATTATTACAATTTATTACTAATTATTACAATTTATTACTAATTATTACAATTTATTACTAATTATTACAATTTATTACTAATTATTACAATTTATTACTAATTATTATAATTTATTACAAATTATTAGTAAATATTACAATTTATTATTAATTATTACAATTTATTACTAATTATTACAATTTATTACTAATTATTACAATTTATTACTAATTATTACAATTTATTACTAATTATTCCAATTTATTACTAATTATTACAATTTATTACTAATTATTACAATTTATTACTAATTATTAAAATTTATTACTAATTATTATAATTTATTACTAAATATTAGTAATTATTACAATTTATTAGTAATTATTACAATTTATTACTAAATATTACAATTTATTACTAATTATTACAATTTATTACTAATTATTAAAATTTATTACTAATTATAGAATTTATTACTAATTATTCCAATTTATTACTAATTATTACAATTTATTGTTAATTATTACAATTTATTACTAAATATTAGTAATTATTACAATTTATTACTAAATATTACAATTTATTACTAAATATTACAGTTTATTACAATTTATTACAATTTATTAGTAATTATTACAAATTATTGCTAATTATTACAATTTATTACTAATTATTACAATTTATTACTAATTATTACAATTTATTACTAATCATTACAATTTATTACTAATTATTACAATTTATTACTAATTATTACAATTTATTACTAATTATTGGTAATTATTAAAATTTATTTGTAATTATTACAATTTATTACTAAATATTATAATTTATTACTAATTGTTACAATTTATTACTAATTATTACAATTTATTACTAATTAATACAATTTATTACGAATTATTACAATTTATTACTAAATATTTGTAATTATTACAATTTATTACTAAATATTACAACTTATTACTAAATATTACAATTTATTACAATTTATTACAATTTATTACAATTTATTACAAATTATTACAATTTATTAGTAATTATTACAATTTATTACTAATTATAACAATCTATTACTAATTATTAAAATTTATTACTAATTATTACAATTTATTACTAATTATTTCAATTTATTACTAATTATTACAATTTATTACTAATTATTACAATTTATTTCTAACTATTACAATTTATTACTAATTATTACAATTTATTACTAATTATTACAATTAATTACTATTTATGAAAATTTAGTACTATTTATTACTAATTATTTCTATTTATTACTCATTATTACTATTTATTACTCATTATTACTATTTAATACTATTTATTAATAATTATTCATATTTATTACTAATTACTACTAATTATTATTATTTATTACCAATTATTCTTAATTACTACAAATTAATTATATACATTAATAATTATCGTTAATAATTATTAATTACTACTAATTATTAAAAATTAGTACTAAAAATTTCAATTTATTTGTACAAATAATTACTCATGACGAAACAATTTATATTTAATTTAGTTACAACTAATCAACAATAATAAAAATTAACATAAAAAATGAAATAAATAATAAATTAAATAAAACATAAATACCTTTAAGTTTGATTTTCTATCGATGTAGACGGCTTCACAACTTCCTCGTGAACAAAGAAATTAACTTAGAAAAATTTTCCCTCTAAAATCAGAGTTCAGAGGAAAACAAGATCTAAGAATTGAGATTAATGAGAGGAAAAACGGATGGGGGTATATATAGGTTAGATTATTTGCGACAGGACTATTTGGGACGGGTATCTCATCGCAAATAGTATCTTTTGCGATGGGTCCCGTCGCAAATACCGATGCCCGCATTAATTACTGTTGGTGGTTAAAAAGTTATTTGCGACGGGACCCGTCAAAAATAGTTCATGCCGACACACCTTTTGCGATGGGACGACATCCCATCGCAAAAAGCTATTAACCGCCGCCGGGTATTTGTGACGGGCCCCGTCGCAAATACTTCACTATTTGCGACAGTGAGATCTCACCGTCGTAAATAACCCTCACGCGGCTTCGCACGGTTTGGTGCGTTATTTGCACCAAACCTTTTGCGACGTGAGATGAAATCCCGTCGCAAATAATTGGTTATTTGCGATGGGTGGTTACCCCCGTTGCAAATAACCTCTTGGACGGACCTTTTACGACGGGATTTATTCCCGTCGCAAAAAGTCCTTTTTTCCGTAGTGACACACACACACTCACAAGAAACATACATCAATCATGGGTCTCAATGCATATAAGAACATAAATCATATTATGCAAAAAACTGTATATAGGGTCCCTAAATGGTAAATAGCTTCTTACTTTAAGTGTTTTGATTCCAAAATCCAAGATTCACTAAGGGGTCGTCACTTGTATCATATTTACGCACCTACTAAAATAATATTGAATGAAAATGATTCCCTATAACAGATTCTAATCCATCATAATAAGGGTTCTAGAATGAGATTCAAGAAGGGAATAATTCCAATAAGGTAAAACCACATCAACTCACCCAAGGATATCCATCATCAATAGTAGATCTAGACCTGGTTCAAGGAAAGGTCACAAATCTCTAGATCTCGTGCCAATCTATCAACAAACCAAGAATAATTCATTAGATTGTGAAGGAATTCATATATTTAGCCAGTATAACATAGGTTGATGACTGACTCCAAAAAAGAAGAGGATTTGAGATAGAAAAGATGAATCTTACCACATGTAAGCCAACAAATTGATCTCCCAAGGCTAGGGTTGAAATCCAAATAAATAGGGATGAAATAACTCCAAAGTATGCACCTAGTCCTCTCAATAATGGTAGTGAAGGTATACATGTGATTAGGTTCCAGGTGATTTATGACTTTATTGTAAAATGTGGAAAACATAACACTATGGTGAAAATCCTACATCACGATGAAAATGGATCTGGTTCAAGATGAAACTATAGTACAAGGGAAAGGACTATGTTGCAATGGGGTTGGTCAAAACCACATTTGAGAAACATGGAGTGTTCTATAGAAATATCCTATAAACCAATAAAATATAACATGTTGTAACAACACCACCAAACCGTAGAATTCTAAAGCTAAATAAGAATGGCATGTTGTAGCCCAACTCCATGACATAGTAACCCCTAAAAAGTTAGAACCACCAAAACATACCTTCAAAAATACACTGTAGTGATACAAAAAAATATTGAATTTCCAAATCCTCTCCTTTTGATCCTTCATGCTACAACTTTTCATACACACCATAGCCTTATATCCCAATCAAACTTCACAACTTTGCATCATATTCCATGCCGCAATGTTGTTTTACAACTGGAATTTCAACTCAACTACTCAAACAAGTTTCTAAATACACCATTAAGGTAATAATAAACTTAAATTAATGTACCATTTAAATTATATGGTGTTGAACATTTATATTGGGTGTCATACTCTTACATTGAGAGTGTGTAGAGTAGACTTTGAATCACTATGATTTGAACTACTATAAATATCTCTTGTGCACTTTATTTTAAATTTTTATTGTTTAATTATATTAACAGTAATTATTAATTGAAAATTTATAAATTGTTCAATTCACCCACATCTTAACATTTTGTTCATCCTCATATCAGTGAAAAAAAATTGGTATTAAATCTTGAGCATTGGATGGATTATAAGGTTTGTTTTATATATCTTTTTGTTGCTAACTATATCTTAGAATTAACTGTTTAAGGAAATTTTAAATATGATATGTAAATATTAAGTTCAAATGATTGTGGTATTCCGTAAAGACCACCATTTTTATATTTTATTGATTATGGTTATTGGAATGTGAGAATGTAAGCTTAAATTATGTAGCTAATAATTAATCACTGGAATCTAATAGTAAAGACTTGAAAGTTTCCCAAAATTGACCCAAAAACTTTGACAAGTAATGATGATCATACTTATGACTTAAACTACAATGTATTGAATATTTTATATCGCACAATTTTAAAAAATGTGTTTATTAATAACTCATCATGTAAAATTGCGCATGATATTTAGGGGATATTGAAAAGCTACCCAATATAGAATAGAAAAATTAAAAGAACTAAACATGGGATGTTTAGAGATGAATATCATGATTTCAAAATGTGATTATAAGATAAAGTTAATAAAATTTATCTTTGATTCACTAGTATTGTAAATGTTATGAGTTTTTTTGGGAATATTTAGATAATATGGTTCTTATTGAAAGTTTAATTAGTTATTTCTCTATGAAGTGGCATGCTCAAAAGGTGTATATTGATCCAATAAGAGACTTTAAATAATATAATCTTGATGAAATTATTGGTTTTTTGTTTCAATATGAATTAGAACTAAAGAATATTTTTGATGAATATAACATTAATAAAAAAAGTAATTATATTGAAATTTATGAATGTTACTTCATACTCATTATATTCTTAGTTAAAGGGAAATTATTTTGGTATATCATCTCAAGTTTCCAAAGGACTGTACAAAATAAAATTGGGATACTCAAGAAGGAATGTAAGAGATTATATATAGATGATCATAGAACAAATTGAAAAGATAATGTTATTTATAATGTAGTTTTAGAAGTAACTTGTTATGAATACTGGATAAAAGGACATATTAAGCCTGAAATTTTAAAGTTAAAAAAATAGATAAATAATAAAAATATGAAAAAAGGAGGAGATATCCCTTAATGCTGGATGGGGCTATAACAAAGACTCAAATTTAAGTGGAGAATCTGGTTCAGAAAAGGAATTAAAAAATTTATTCTAAATGGATTCCTAAAATCATGTCAATGATTTTGAAAATGACATTACTGAATATGATTCTAAAAAAAATTCAATTAATGAATTATGTGATGAAATTGAAAACTTAATTTTTTTTAAATTTCAAAATTGTACAAAGAACTCAAGAGTAAGCATAAAACACTTATTTAGGAAAACACAACCACTCTTGTAGAAAATGAAAATATAAAGAATATAAATTCGAGTACTAAGGATATTTTTTTTGATAATTTAGAGATTATTAGAAAATAAAATCATAAAATTAAGCATTATTTTTCTATAAATAATGAGATGGAAAAAATAAAATTTAAATCTATTTTAAAATAAAATGACAACCAAAAAAATAAAGTCGAAAGTTTAAAGAAAAATATATCCAAATTTTCTCATGGAAGGGGGATTTATGAAAAATTAATAATGATGAATAAAATAATCAATTATAATACTGATCTTTATTATGATAATTAATTACCCAAAATGTACAAGGAATTATTTGTTAAAATTTAAAAATTAAATGTATCTACAACCACTTTTTTTAGATATAGTATGAAAGTACATTATGAAAGTTTGTGTTATTTGAGATTTCCAAAATCTATTAATTATTACAAATCACTTATTTATAAATACTTGTCCTCAAATATCATCTGAATAAATGTCTGAAATATTTTTGTGTTCCTAATAAATGATTCTCTAACCAGATTGGACCCGAATTTTCATCTATAACATAACTCTCCAAAATATGTTTTCATAGGAAATATCTCTTGTAAGTATCAAGAGTGAGACTTGGTATATGGGTAGTGGATTATCTAGAACATGAAAGGATATTCCCAAAATTTTATATCATTCAATAAATATGAAATGTGAAATGTGACTTTTGGTGGCAACACAGATAGTAAAGTAAAAGGATTTAAAGAGGTTGGAATTTTTAAATTTATTATCATATCTGAATTTTTTTATATTTAAGGTTAAAATAATAATCACATAGGTATATCAAAATTATGGGATGATAGAATGTTAGTGAAATTTGAAAATGAAAAGTTCATTATTTATAAATACATATCTATTTTATTTTATGTAAACAAAAATGATAATATTTATTCGACTGATTTTTCTGAACTAATAGAAAAAAATCAAGTGTTTAAATGTTGTACAGTTAGACAATTGTCAATGGAATATTAGGCTCATCCATTCCAATTTTAGGTTGTTTTAAGAGTTATCCAATAATCACCATGTATTGTAGGTATCCAAAAGAAAAGTGGACAACAACCATGTATGGGATTCTTGCATGAAAGGTAAACCACACTAAGAGAGTTTTAGATCTAAAAAGGAAGTTAAAACTATAATAACACAATAATTTATTCATCTAGATCTATTTGGACATATACAAACTATTATTCTATAAAGTAAAGGGTATGTTTTTAAAACAGTAGATGACTTTAATAGATTTATATATATATATTTTATTTCTCATAAATCTCAAATTGTTTCAGTATTTATTACTTATTGAAAAATAGTTCAAAATGAAAAAATATTAATTAATTTTATATATTAAAATTGATAAAGGTATATATTTTTTAAATATATAATTTGAAAAATTTTGTGATAAAAATAGATATTTTCATAATTTTTCATCCCCTAGAAGACCTCAACAAAATGGGGTGCTTGAAAGGAAAAAATAAGACTCTGTAAGAAATGAGTAGGACCCTATTAAATGAATTCAAAACATCTAGATATTTTTTTCGAAGAAAATATAAATATATATTGCTATGTTTCTAATAAAATTATTTTAAAAAAAAATATTAAAGAATACATATTATGATTTATAAAATTTAAGAAAACCTAAAATTATATACAAGTATATATTCTTAACAATAATTATTCCATTCATTAATTTAATAAAAAATATAAATAAGGTATATTTTTAGGTTATTATATTGTTATTAAATCCCATGGAATTTATAAAAAATAAAAATGTTAGTAGAAGAGTCTATAAATGTTAAATTTGAAGTGAATTCTTTAAAATAAAAGGTTTATGATTTACATCAACTTGAATAATATTTTGGATCATTTAAATTTAGAGAAGAAAAAACTTATGCTTAAATTCACTAATTTAAAATGAGGAAAATCCTCATGAAAAATCTTGGAAAACATATAAAGATCATTCTATTGATAGATTAATTAGAAATATATAATAAAGAGCTCAAACTATAAATTCATTGAAAAATGTTTATGTTTATAATTTTTTCATTTATTATTTTGTTCTAAAAGATATTTTTAATGATTTAACTTATTCTAATTTGATATTGGATATGGAAGAAGTGTTAAACTAGTTTTCTAGAAATTGTGTTTTGTATTTAGTTGAACCTCTCAAAGATTCTCAAGTTATTGGAAACAAATGTAAATTTATAGATAAACAAGATAAACATAGATAAATAATAAGAAATAAGTCCACAATAGTAAGACAAGGTAATTCAAAAGAATAAATCATAGAGTATGATGAAACATTTTCTATACTTACAAGGTTTGAATCTATAAGAATGTTTTTAGGTTATGAATTATTATCTAAATTTCTTTTGAAAAACATTTTTGTTAAAGGAAAAGTGAATCCTAACTTATTTATTAAAAAAATATAAATATATATTTATTGTTCAAGAAAATTTTGATGCTATAGTTATTATATCTTTAAGTAAAATGATTTTTAAATATTTTTAAATTTTAATAAAAAGTGAATTTTAAATGATTCTTATGAGAGAATTAATTTTCTTCCTTAATCATCAAATATTTCTAAGGGATTATGGAATTTTTATAATTCAATATAAGAGTTAGTTAAAGGATTTATAAGCGACTCGAGTAAAAGTTCAAATAATACAATATGTAATTCTTGTGAATTGGATATTGATAAATCTATAAAATCAATGGAAAATAAGTATTTTAGAGATATGATTGGTAGTTTTTTATATTTTACTACTTATTTTCCAGAATTAATTTTTTTAGTTTGTATATGTATTTGATTTCAATGTGAATCTAAGGGAAGTCACTTAAAATCTATTAAAAGAATCATAAATTATGTTAAATATTCTATGAAAATTTGTTTTATACTATAAAAACTTATTTTGAATTAAAAATCTATTCATATTTTGATTTTGATGTGTTTCAAAATGATAGAAAAAGAACAAGTGTAATGTGTCACTTTTTAGGTAAAATATTAGTCTCTTGGAGTACAAAGAAAAACAATTGTGTTTATTTATCTATATCAGAAGATGAGTTTATAAATACTACTAGTTTTTATGCTCAATATTTATAGTTTAAGAATACTTTAACTAGTTTTCTTGTATATTTTGATAATCTACCGATTTCGTGTGATGTATCTTCTATAATTGTTATTTGTAACAACCCTTCATATAATTCTAAGACTAAACATATTGAAGTTAGATATAATTTTATTATAGTTCATGTTCAAATGGGAGAAATATATTTAGAATATGTTCTAACTGTGGATTGACTAATAAAATTTTTATTAAACCTTTGGATATATAAAATTTTGAGAAAATAAAGTTTGAACTTGTTGTGATGGAAATATTATTTAATTCTAGGGGAATATGAAATTCTTAATTTATTTTTATAGATCTTTTAAAAAAAATTATGGTTAGTAAATTTCATGGTCCTTATTTAGGAAAAAATTATTTCACCATAAGAATAAAACTTTATTTCAGCTTTATTAGTATGGAATTTATCATTTTTATGACATGATGCTAGATTTGGTTAGAAAGTATGCTTAATGTTCTTATATTTTTTTCTAAATTTACTTAATTTTATCTTTCTTGATCGTTGATAAACATGTAATCTGTTTTCATTCTTTGGTTTGTGGGCATATGTAATCATTGTTGGATACCATTTAATTAGTTACATATATTTTTATATTTTACTAAATATATTAATATGTTTTCATGTCTCCAATTATCTTTAAAATTATTTTTCTCATATATTTTTTCATGCATTAAACAATCATTTTTTAAAATATATACACGTTAGTTTTTGAAATCAACATACCATGAAGATGCCTCTATTTAGTGAAGTATGAAAAACTTATATTAAGGGAAAAATATTTACTTATTATTATTTATCTATATATTTTTAAATGTATTTAAATTTTTTGTTGTAATAAAGTCTTTTATTACAAAATTTTTAAATATTTTTTTATTATGTTTTTTACAAGCTTACTGAAATTGTAGTTCTTAAACCTATTTAAAAATGTTTTATCTCGATCTAATATTTTTTATATTATGTGGGTCATCTATTCAATAACATGGGATTAAAAACTATTTGGTAATTATTTCATAAGGGGATAAAAACATTAAAATTTTTAAATAACTTATTTCTATCTGGGGCACATTTTTTGTCGTCTTTGAGTTTTTTTAATAATTTCAAAAAGTGGCAGAAGTTTTTGAAATCATATTTGGATTGGTAATTATCAAAAAGAGGGATATGGTTGAGTGGAAACTTTCTAATTCACACAATTATGTTTTAATAATTCAAAAATTCTTATTTTATTCCCTCTAACATGAATGTAGAAAAATGCTTGAAGCTTACGATACTAGTAGAAGAATAAGAATGATATTGATTTGATATTGATTTTTTTATTTATTGATTATTTTTTTAAAAAATATTTATTATGTTTTTGTGTGTTTTATGAACAAATTTTAGATAAAATTTCACATTTTTATGAGTTGAGGAATGGATTAGATATTAAAAGAATTTAATTTAAAAAAAATTCCAATCCCTATGCTTTATGAAGTATAGTCTGTGAACCCTATAAAGTTATATTTTTGGAAAATTATTATACCTTACAAATAATATATTGAATATTATAAATGTAAATATTTGGTAAAGTATTGTACCATATGAAGTGTAGGTTATAAAATACAAATAACTCTTTGACCCTATGAATTCGAACCCTATAAAGAATAATAAACCTCGTGATGTCTCAAAGTAAAACTTATGATGAGAAAGTGCCTTATAAAGAATATATATCCCATTAACTTTCAACCTTATGAGGATATGTCCTATAAGTAGAATGAACCCTATGAATAAGGATTCACCATAGGAAAATGAACCTTGTAAAGAATGATGTAATTTACAAAAACAAAACTTATGATAAGAAGATACCCTATGAAGAACCTATACTCTACAAAATAATGTACATTCTAAAGATTAAACCATACGATGAGATAAAACTTAAGATGTTGATGAATTAAATGGATAAACTTATAAATATGATGAACCTTATGGAATTTTTGTATCTTATGAAAATTCTATCTAATGAAAATTATGTATCTTACAAAAACTATATCTGAATATCTTCATGTAAAAACCTAAAATTTCTTTCTCTTATTAGTAAAATAACTCACATTTCACAATGAAACATTTATTATGAAACCTATAAAAAGACTTTTACATAAGGAAATTACACATCATGAAATAATATTGACTATAACAGATAGAAATAATTTTGGTAGTTAAAAAAAAGAACAATTCACACACTAATGTAAACTTCATAGGCTAGAATCCACTGATGAAGATATCTCTTACTATAAAAATAGAAAAAAGAAACAGAAAATTTAGGAATATAATAGATATTATAAAGATAAATGTTGAACCATTGTAAGATTTGTATTGAATGATGCGGTATGATAATGGTGGAGTATATTTATGGTGTTAAGGGAAATGTTACTAATAAGATCTGACCATTACCTGGCCATTGTAATGTTACTATTATATCACTGTTAGAATAATAATAATACCGAATAGAAGAGTAAAATACCAGTTTAGACCTAAATTAAAATGTATTATAAATAATAATTATATTTCCATATACTCTTTAAGAATCAATAATTATGATGTTATAAAATTTATAAATATTTAAAGTAAATAAAGATATTTTTTCCTTTAAAAATATTATTTTATAATAAATATATATATTTTATTTAAAATAGTTACTTATCTTGGTTATAAATTTATTTTTATAAAAAACATTATATTTGAAATAATTATATTGAAATTAGGTTATAGATAAATTTGGATAATTTTCTTAAATACTTTATATTTCAATGAATGGTAAAAAATACCATTTTATGTTTTTAGAAAATTTACGACTTCATAAATATGTAATATTGATGTGATAATTTTTAAAACTGAATCCAATTCCCAAAATAATTCACTTTATTAATATAATTTATTTTAACGAATTATTATGAATATCAAAATTGATAAATAACTTTCCAAATTCTAAAATAGAAATTAAGGTTTTAAAAGCATTATTTTGTGGAAAAATAATTTGACCATACCAAAAGTAATATAAAAATGATATTCAGTTCTCAAAATAAAATATTTCAAAACCCAACTTCTTTATCTCATAAACCATGAGATAAAACCATGGTTTTATCATGGGAAATTTATTTTCCCAAACCTATAATTTCAAGGGATATATTAAAAAAATACTAAACAATTCTCCTCACTTTGAAATAAATACCCACCTATCCACCCAATTTCATTCACTCATAATATCTTTAGAATGTCAACACTCTCTTATTATTCCAATGATATATTTTTAAATATCTCAATTTCTCAATGAATCACTTGTCCAATTTTAGGAAGTGATACTTAATGTAAGGGATTCTCTTCCTCTCCCTTTTTATCTAAGTACTTCTTTTGTAGTTAGTCATCTAATTTCCAAGTTATTATGTTATAATGAACATATGAACATTAATTTACTATCTAAATATTGTTATATCAATGATATAATTCTATTATCTCCCATCAATCCCCTTCCATAAATCACTTGATATACCCATTATTCCACAGAAACCATTCTTTGAGTTTTCATGCCTCCATTTTTATATTGTCAATAGTCAACACTTTTTTTCATTAAAGGGTATTTATATAGATGTAATTATACTTAATTTATTGGGTATTTCCATGTATGAAACCCATATTCCATTTTCATGGGTTAAAAATGATGAAAAATTCAAGTCTTTGAATTCTTATGTACTCAATTATTTTATATGAAACTCATTCCTTATCCTCCATAGGTTATTGGTTAAATTATTTATTATGATCTATGTGGCACAAATGAATTAATAAATAATATGGTTTTTCCTATATAATACTAAAATGCACTTGGTAAAGAGTTAATCTCTTGAGATGACATGTTTTATGATATATCAGTGAATAAACTTATTAATATATTTTATGAAACCTTAGTATTAAACATTGGTGATATTCATATGAATGTACCATTTTTTATGGTTTAGTGAAATTTCAATGTTATATATCATATACTTATGAATATTCTCTCATGTCTTATTTATGATGATCTCTTATGTTTCATTTCCTTTTTTATCTATTATCGGTCTTTATACACACCCATTGGTATTGATGCATGACCCCATAAAATCACTTATAGTTAGGTGACCTTATATGGAATAATAAAGGATTATTTAAAGAGGATTTAATAAAGTTTATTTTTATTTTTATTTTCCTTTTGTACTTCATGTATTATGTACCCAATTTCCAAGACACTAAACCTCAAAATATCCACCAATTATTAATGTATTATTTTTTTAATTAATTATGTTAAAAATCATGTATGAAAAAGGAGTGTTGCTATAGTTGGTATCAAAGGCAAGGATTATTTATTTTTAGAAATTATTAATAGTAATAATTTAATATATAAATATTATGGATAAGTCAAAGTATAGGAAAATAACCTGAAATTTTGGAAAAATATTTATAAAGTGGTTTCCAAGCAATAAAATTCCTATTTTTATACTATAAGTGGATGTGGATCTAACACAAATGTACCTGGGGGTAATAAACTCAAAAGGGATCATTGGGTATTAACTCAACCCATACCTGGTTCCTAAAAAGGAGGCCTTATTGTACAAATGGTTTTACACTCCTGGGGGATATGATTTCGCTAATCACATAGTTTTTTCAAACTAGTGTGAAGGATGTATAAATAATGTAATTTTTTAATGATTGAAGCATTACATCCTCAAATAATTTTGTTATAATTTTTTTTATTAAACCTATATTTATAACTATGATCATAATATTAAAAATAGTAGTAAGTTTCTCATTTATGTTTCTTTCTTCTATAAAAATGGAAGTAAATAGAAGATCTCGTGTGAATAAACAATTTAACATAAAATGCAATGATGAAATTCACAATATGGGGGAGATGAGGTTGAAAACTTCATGATGATATTGAATCAGTTATCTTAAGTTATCAATAATAACCTAAACTATGTGGATCATCCATATTCATGAAGGAAGGGACAACTAGTAGTTAAATCCTTAATACATCAATGACCATCTATTTTTAGTGGAACCTCTGATCCATTGATCATAGAATAATGGATCAACACTATAGTAAATATATTTTATATATTTCATTATTCAAATCAAGAACAAAAAAATGAAGGATGAAGTTGAAGCTATGTGATGGGTTGATTTTAAAATGACATTTTTCAATACGTATTTCCATTGCACCCTTCGAATGAGAATGGAGAGGGAATTAATTGAATTGAAATAAAGTGAAAATTAATTTTTGGGATGTTATGAGATACAATTAATAATTTTTATGTGATATACTTTAAGATTTTTTCATTTATTATAATGGGAAGATCAATTGATTCTTTGGTGGGATAAGACCTCATCTATAGAAATATCTTATAATATGATACTTTTAGGGTTATGAGGAGATAGAGTGGTATAATTTAAAAGTGGAAATTAAGTTTATTAGATTTACAATGGTCTCATGGACTAAGTGATAAGAAGAATGGAATGAAACCATATTTCAGAAAGAATTTCATCCATGAAAGGAAAGGGATGAAACAATAACTATCAGTGTGCAATAAGTGTGGGAAGATGAATTTGTGGAATTTTCTATAAGGAAGTGGAAAATGTTACAAGTTTATAATAAATATCTATATGTATCAAAACTATAATGGATATTTAAATCCCCAATATTCATATTCTATTGAAAAAGGTAAGATAGTGAAAGTACAATATGTAGTAAAATTCTTTATGTGTTGGGAGTATGGGAATTTCACTAATCAATGTCCAAATTAGAATATAATAGAGGGAATATTCTAAGAACCCTAAAATATTCCAATAGATATAGTTCATGATATTTTCATTATAATTTATGAATATGAGGCTCTAAATGATATAGTGGTAGGTACAGTCATCATACACTCAAATCCTACAAGTATGTTCTTTGATTCCAGTTCTATGCATTTTTTTATTTCGTTCATGCTTGTAAAGAACATAAAATTAAACCTTGAACTACTAATGTTGGAGTTTTAAGTTAGAAATCATAGAGAAACTATTAATGTATTAAAGTTATATATAGATTCCTTTATTAACTTTGGAGAGTTTAATATCTCTACAAACCTAGTTTTCATTCCAATAATGGAATTCATCAAAATACTAGGTATGGATTAGATTTCAAAGTATAATACCAACACCAACTATAGATTTAAGGACATTTAAATTTTATTTAAGAGAGAACCTATAATTATCTTCAAAAGAGAGATATAATATCCTGGGTATTTTCAAGAACCACCACTCATTACCATATTTGTGGAAATGATCAGTAAATAATGAGAATAAAGTAAAAGTATAAATATAAGAGATGTACCCATTTTATAGGAATACAATTATGTATTTCTTGAATAATTTTATATAAATCCAACAAAAATAGAGGTAGAGTTATCAATTTAACTAATGTATGGATTGAAGATAATATTAATGACATTATATAAGAAGGAATAAATTGAGTTAACAAAATTAAAGAAGTAACATTGAGATCTTTTGGAGAAGGGTTTTATTCAACTGAGTGTGTGTCCTTGGGGTTCTCCTATTCTCTTTGTGATGAATAAGGATGGATCAATATGGTTATGAATTGATTATTAATAACTTAATGGGATAATAGTGAAGAAAAAATACATCTTACTAGGATTGATGAACTATTCTAGAAACTTCATGGGTCCCAATTATTCTCTTAGACTGACCTTCGGTCAGGGTATCATCACATAAGGGTGAAGAAAGAAGATATCCAAAATACATCCTTTTGAAAAAGATATAGAGACTAATAATTTGTTATTTTTCCCATTATCTTGTCTAATTATCCTTCCATATTTATGGATTTTATGAATGGCGTCTTTAGGTACTACCATGATAAATTGATGGTGGTATTTATTGATGATATTCTTATATATTCCAAAATATGTGTAAAGAATGAGGATAATATTATGTCTATATTAAAAACTCTATAGAAAGAGAATATTTTTATTAAATTAAACAAATGTGAGTTCTCATTACAATAAGTTGTATTCTTGAGATACATTGTGAGCAGTGAAGGTATATAGGTTGATCAAGAAAAGACAAAGGTCATAGAGGAGAATCCTAGACCTATAATAGTAACTAGGATTCATAGTTTCCTTGGTCTATTAGGATACTATAGAATATTTATGAGAAAATTCTCATGGATTTATAATAAACATACCAAGTTAACAAGAAAGGGAGTTAAATTTATTTAGATAAAGTAGTGTGAATAATGTTTACAATAACTAAATAATAGGTTGGTTATTACACCTGTGATAACATTACCCTATGATAAGGAAGGATTTTTCATTTATAGTTATTTATCCTTAAAAGTACTTATATATTTACTCACGAAAAATGATAAGGTGATTCTATCTAAATC
Source organism: Viscum album (assembly GCA_963277665.1). Lineage (NCBI taxonomy): Eukaryota > Viridiplantae > Streptophyta > Magnoliopsida > Santalales > Viscaceae > Viscum > Viscum album. The sequence continues at coordinate 1,181,237,552 of OY728139.1, forward strand.
TTGATAGTTGAAGCCTTATAAAAATAATTATACTACCCACGATTTGGAGTTAGTTTTAGTATTATTTCCATTAATGATACGGAGACACTGCCTTTATGGGGAGAAGTGTGATATATATAATGACCACCAATGTCTGAAGTATATATTCAAACAAATGGAACTAAACATGAGACAAAGGAGATGTTTAGAACTTCTTAAGGGTTGTGATTTTTCTATCCATTATCAACCTAGAAAAGTAAACAAATTTATTGATGCATTGAGAATGAAAGGCCTTACAATTCTTTCAATTATGAGGATTTAAGGAGATCCATTGATCAATTAATTGGTAAAAATATACATGGGAGTCATAAGGGAAGTTATATCATCAATCCTATTCCAAATTATTTCACAACCACCATTATTATAGTTGATCAATAAAGAAAAAAATAGATTATCCTAAGTTATAAAAAATAAAAAATCTATGAAAAATTAGAAGTCTTATAAGTTCAATTTTGATTAATAGGTAGTAATGAGGTTTCGTAGAAGGCTATATATCCCATATATTACAAAGTTAATGAAATAGATGATAGATAAATATCATAAATTTTTATTCTCTATAAATCCTAGAATCACCAAAATGTATAGATATCTATGAGATAATTATTGATGAGATAACATGAAAAGGGAGGTTGATGATTATATTATAAGATATTTGTTATGAAATAAAGTGAAGGTGGAGTGACAACTTTCCAAAGGAGTATTGAAACCACTACCCTTACTTGTATGGAAGTGGGACAACATCACTACCAACTTTTTCATTGGCCTTCTTAAGACATCCAAGGGAAGAAATACCATATGGGTAATCGTTGATATATTAAAAAAGTCTACTCATTTTGTTTATATATGGGTATATTTATTCATTGAAAACCTAGTTTATTTGAATATTCATGAAGTGGTGAGATTTAATAGGGAACCAATATCAATTATTTCAGGCCGTGAGCCATGATTTACATATAATTTTTAGTGGATCCTTCAAAAGGCTATGAATACTGAAGTAAAAATTAGAATATCCTATCATCCTCAAACTAATGGGAAATATAATAGGATTATTTGGAAATTGGAATACATGTTATAGGCAATATCATTTGATTTTCAAGGGATTAGGGATCAACAATACCCACTAATTTAATTAGATTATAAAAATAGTTTTCACTCTCAAGTGTTAAAATGGATCATTTTAAAGTACTCTATGGGAAGATGTGTTGAACTCCAACATTCTTGGTTGAATTTGGAGAATAAAAACATTTTGGAAAAAAAATTATGACATTCACTATAGAGAAGATAAAATTAATTCAAAAACATATCAAGGATTAACAAAGTTGAAAAAATAGTTATGCTGGAAATAAAAGGAAGGAATTATAATTCCATGTTGAGGATCTTGTATTACTAAAAATATCACCAAGAAAATGATCTATGAGATTTGGAATGAAGGGGGAACTAAGTCCATGGTACACTCGAACACTTGAAATTCTAGAGTGCATTGGATCATATTTCTATCAATTAGCACTAAAAAAATATTTCCAATGTCCATGATGTTTTCCACTTGTTCCTACTAAGAGATTATATGTGAGACGCAACACATATACTCAATAAAAATTGTCTAGAATTATAAATTGACCTATCATATGAATACTAAGTTATTCATATTATAGATTAAAGGGAATAAGTGTTGATCCAAAATATAACTCAACTCTTGAAAGTTGTGTAGAGAAATCTCAAGTTTGAATAAGCAATTTGGGAGCCTGAAGAAGAAATAAAGGATAAATACCCACATTTGTTTTATGTTGGGGTGAAAATTTCAAGGATTAAATTTCTTAAGTGGAGGAGAAAATAAAAATCTAAAATTTATTTCTCTTATTAGTAAAAGAACTCATGTTTCATAATAGATGATTTATTATGAAGCCCATATAAATACTTTTATATTATAGAATTACACAAAATGGAATAATATTGACTATAACTACTAGAATAATACAATTATAAACAAAAAAAGAATAATACACCCACTGATGTAAAATTAATAGGATTGAATTCTCCTATAATGAAGATTGTTCCTACTATAAAAAATAGAAAAAAAATATAATAGTTAGAAATGTGATATATATTATCAATGGAAGTTTAGAACTATTATAAGTGAAGTATTGAATGATGAGGTATGAGAATGGTGGAGTATATATAGGGTGTAAAGGGCAATGTGACTATTAGGATCTAACTATTACCTAACTATTGCAACATGTTTGTTATATGATTTTAATATTAATACTACCCAATAGAATAATAAAATACCAATTTAAAAGTAAATTAAAATTTATTATAAATAATAATTATATTTCCATATACTCTTTATGAACCAATACTTATGATATTACAAAATTTATAAATATTTAATGTGAATAAATAATGTTTTTTCCTCTAAAATAGAATTTTATAGGAAATATGTATTTTTATTTGTAAAAATTATTTCTCACACTTAGAAATTTATTTTAATAAAATTAACATTTATATTAAATTATCATATCAAAATTAGGTCATGATAGAATTTTTAAAATTTTCTAAAATACTTTATTTTTTCAATGAAAAGAAAATAAATAAAATTTTATGTTTTTTTTGCATATTTTATGACTATATAAACATATAATAATGATTTTTCCTGTAATAAAACTGAATACATAATTAAAAAAATTAATTTCATTAATATAATTTATTTTAATGAATTTCCAAATATTTAAATAATTTTCTAGAGTCTAAAATGTAAATTAAGGTTTTAAAACATTATTTTATGGAAAATTTACATTACCATGCCAAAATTAATATAAAAAATGATGTGTGTTTATCAAAATAAAATATTTCAAAAACCACCATCTTCATTTCATAAACCAAGAGCCAAAACCATAGGTGGTCTGTGGGAAATTTATTTTCCAACACCATTAATTTTAGGATATATTTGAAAAATAATAAATAATTCTCATCACTTTTCTATAAATACCCACCTCTTTAACCCATTACATTCTATCAGAAGCTCTCTATAACATACCCAAATCTCTTATTCTCTCACTAAGACCTTTAGTGAAGCTCTTGGACTCTCAATGAATCACTCCTCCATGATTATGAAGCGATATATAAGGTAAAGTATTCACTTACACTTCCTTTTTATACAATTACTTCCTTTTTAGTTATTCTTATAATTTACAAGTTATTATATTCCCATGAACATATGAAAATTACATTACTATACAAATGTTTTTTCTATCAATGAGATACTTTTATTCTCTCATATTAATTCAGTTCCATAACCCACTTATTATACATGTTATTATACCGAAATCATTTTTTGAGTTTCCATGCCTCCCTTTTTATGTTTTAAATACTCAACTATTTTTATTCAATGGTATTAATATAGATGTAATTATACTTAATTTATTGTGTGATTTCATGTGTGAAACCCGCATTCCCTTCACATGGGTTAAAATAATGAAGAGTTAAATTTTTTGAACACTTATGTACTTAAAGATTTTCTATAAAACCCATTATTTTTCCTCCATGGGTTATTGATGAAAAGATTTATTTTGATCTATATGGCACATGTGAATTAAGAAATAAGAATATTTCTCCTTAATATCACTCTAATTAATTGGGTAAAAAAATAATCTCTAAATATGATATGTTTTATGATACCATGGTGAATAACCTTGGTAATATGTTTTATGACACCTTAGTATTAAATCATGTTGATATGCTTATGAGTATCTTATTTTTATATTATAGCCACATTTTCATGTTATGTATTATATACTAATTATTATTCTCTCGTGTTATGCCTCATGCTATATCCATGATTATTACTCATGTTTTGTTTCCTTTTTTTACCCCTTAATGGGATTTATGCTCACCATTTTATATTAATGTATGTCCCTAAGAAATCACTTTCAGTGAGGTAAAATTGGGTAGAATAATAAATTATTCTTTAAATAGGATTAAATAAATTTTATGTTTTTTTTTCTTATATATTTTATGTATAATTAATCTAGTTTCCAAGATGCTAAACCCCAAAAGATCCTTCAAAGTTATTAATGTAATATTTTTTTAAGGAATTATGTTAAAAATGATGTATAAAAAAGTCTTGCATTCGTATTATATATCATACATGCTCATTATATCTTTAAAATCATTTGGATATCTTATATATTATGAATAAAACAGTTTCTATCTTATATAAATCTCTATATTAGACAATTTCAAGAGTCTTTAATGATTGTATATGAATAAATATTTTGTTTTTATAAAACTCAAAATATGCTATATTTTTATATAATTTTTATATTTTGATTTACTACATAGTCATGTTAATTTTTTAACTTGATTTAATTTTTTTATAATTACTCATTAATTATTTTTATCCTATGAAAATAATTTTTGATATATATTATGAAATATTAAATTAAGATCACTTGGGTATATGAATATTTTATATTTTCACTATATGTTTTGAAGTTATCTTTTTTACATAAATACATTATCAATTTTCAAGAAGATTAGTTGATATTTTCAAGGGGATTGAATAGAAAAAAACATGATGTATTTTTTAGGAAATTTTCATAAAACAAAATTGATGTAATTCATTGGTTTTATATAAGGGACTATTGCTTCGAAAATAAGTAACAAAAAAACCTAAATTTTTTAAAGATATTGTTCCTGTGGATATCACCTTTAAAGATGTTTTACATGAAGATAATACATATATAGAGTATTAAAAAAATAGTGAAATGTGTTAAATTTTCTAAGACATGTGAACTAGAGAGATCACATGTACAGTGTGGCATGAAAAATTTGAAGGACTCATTATACACTTTGAAAACACTAATATTGTGAAACTTTTCAGCTAGAATTCATTATGATACCCTCTAATACTAAAATCATTATCTAAGATTCCTTTACACTCAATATATCAGTGTCTCACTAGTTTCTGTAGTGTTGTACTATTTTTATCATTTCTGTGTGCATGAGTTTTGGTTTATGCTTTTGTATCTTAGTGTTGGCCCATACTGACCATAAAAATGAGTTTCATAGTTTGTGCCTTGTTCTAGTAAAAGGAATGGTTTTTTGGTTCCACCTTGGTCTTAACAAAGTAAATGTTAGTTCTTCATAAAATTCAAAAGGAAAGTTTTGGGTTGTGACTCTATGTGGAAAAAATTAAATTTATATGTTGTGCCTCTTTGGTGAAAAAATAAAGTTATAACTAGTTGCAAATACCCTTAAAAATAATGGTTGCTTTATAGTGGGTGACATTATCTCATGTTGGGATGGTGAAGAGTATATGTAGGATCACTTTGATCTAAAATAATAAAAAAATATCTTGTGTTATTTATTTTTAATTTTCACTAATTAATTATCTTAACTTTGATAATTAATTTAAAATTTAAAAATTGTCCAATTCACCCCTCTTAACCTTTAATAATTCTTCATATCAAAGATAAACACAAAATTCACAATTGAACAACAATTTTCCATATAATATACCCCCAAAATTTATGAGAAATATTTCTTAACAAGACATTTCTTATAGATCTCCATTTCGTTTATCCCAATTTTCTTTCTAACATATTCCCATTTATATTCAATGAGATTAACATTCTCAGTTATTAGAAATGTTGGTTTAAAAATATTACTTTCAAATAATGAATTTATGTCATCCTATATCCCTTCATTTCATCATGTTAAATCACCATGATATCTATATTTTTCAATAGTGTTAGAATCAACCTCATATCATTAATAATTTTAAAAAACTACATATAAAAAACATTTTCAATGAAAACTTCATATTATTCCATTTATTTGAACATGGTAATGTGATATCATTATTTTCTTATAATTTTACCACTTAAAGGTTATTTTAGTATAAATATATAAGTTTTTCTATTTGGAACATTTTCCTTTACAAGTATATTATTTTCAAATATCATCAATCTATTTTATTGAAAATTTTCTTTTATATCAATAGATAACCCATTATTTTAACATGGTTTAGATTTATCTACTATGAATTTCCTTATATGTTCTTTAGTAACACAAAACCTCTCAAGAATATCTTATTTTAATTGGATAACTATAACCAATTAATATGTACATTCAATTACCAAAATAATCATGGTATTGAATATTAATTAAAATATTATTCTTTATTCATCATTATTTTACATGAAAATTAATTTGGTAGTGTCCTTAGAGTACTTGCCACACTGAAATGTCATAGTTAATCTCCGCTATGATGATAACCTTGAAGTGTTATGAAAATATTCTTAAATACTTATTTTATGGACAAATGATATAATTTTATGAGACAAAAATGATATAGGATATCAAGGGTAGGGTCACATAAGGAATTGATACTTATTCTCATGAAGTTTTTCCTTGGTAATCTCAAGTAAGGTGATTATGATAACATGATCCTCCAATAGGAAATAGACATTTTTATGTGTCATTGGATGTTACTATATTAATATGTGTGTAAATTTATTTAGACTATAATATTATTATTAATGAATACTTATATGTATTTATGAAAAATGTGACAATATATGCTCACAATGAGGTAGGATACATTGGGTGCATAATGAGTGATATTGTGTTAATGGATAATTCCAAAAAGGATTTTCTAATTATATTCTTTAATGAATGTTGACATCTTTAGCCATTTAATGGAAATGGAATTTCTTTATTAAGTCTATAAAAATTTAATTATATTATAAATATCATTTATGAAAAGTTAAAAAAGGGACATCGATCAAAAAGGTTTATGACACTAGTGTGCACCCGACTTGATTAAAAATATTGGGATAAATTGATTAATTTACATAGTGCCCATTTATATGTGGTTACTATCATTGTATTATTTAACTTCTATCTCTATGAATATCTTGTCATGTTGCAAGACCCTAACTTTTAACTTTAGGTTGTTATACTTAATTCCGTGGAGAGAGGGGTCAAGAGGATTACACACGAAGTGTATTTGGAACCTTGACTAAATTTCATTTGAAATTAACATGTTGAAAAAATAATATTAACATGAGTGGTTTGACAATAATTCATATTGGTTGATAATATATATTCATCCACTAATTGGATAGAGTATTATGTGAGTTTAATATTAAATAAATTTTTATTTTTTAAGTAATTATTAATTATGAAAATATATAATATCTATTTATTATGGTTTATTAGAAATGTATGAAATATTTATTTATTTGGTAATATGAATATTTAATAAATATTTATTCATTGGATTTTTAAATTTAATATTTATTTAATTATTAATGAATAATTTAGTGAAATTTATTTAATTAAATAAATAATCGTTATTCAAGGTTTGATAAATATTGTGGAGAATTGGTGAAACGAGTTTAATTTTCCAGTGAGAAATGATATATTTAATATTATTTGAATAAATATTATTTCAATAAATATTATTTGAAAAAATATTAATTTATTTATTCAAGTAAATAATATGTATTTATCAGTTAGTTTAGTGAAAAACATGTAAATAAATATTTTATTATTATTATTTAGACATGGGGTTTTCGGGGGATTAAGATATTCATAAGGTCTTATGTGAAATTATTATTCTCTAAACCCTAGATGTATTTAAACCCATTTATGGAATTATCTAATCTAGCATAAGAATTCTAATCATTTTGTGTGATGAATTATAGAGAGTCATCTTAATACCATAAGAGATCCACTCCCAGTGTACTATTAATAATGGAGAGTGATCCTCCTCAATCACCCTCTCATGTCTAGATTTAATTGAATCAATTCCTTCTTCCTTAGAATGATTTTATTGTGATCAATGACAAATGATAGAAGTGTTATAATATTCTATTATAACAAATGGGGTTTTCTATGGTGGTGTTTGGAATTTCATAGAGTACATGTAGAACAATGCTATAGGGATTCTACCCTTGAATCCTCTCCCTATAATGATGGTACATCAAGAAGTTGTCAACTGATTTATAGATAAAGAAATATTTCCAATGTGAGGTACTTATTAATCAATATAAATTAATTATAAATTATATTTTATGATCTTATCTTCTTGGTAATAGTGTTTATGCCAATTAATCTTTGAATTAATCCATTGGTCTTGACTAACTATTATCATGCACAAATAATATTATACATCAATTATGACAAAAATATGATTTGGTTGTTGCAACAACCTGAACTTTCTTTCACTTATAAGTAAAAGAACTCATGTTTCATAATGATTGTTTTATTTTGAATCCCATATAAATACTTTAACATAATAATATTACACATCATGAAATAATATCGACTATAACAACTGGAAATAATATAGGGAGACAAAAAAAAGGAACAATGCACACAAGAATGTAAACTGCATAGGCTTTAATTCTCCAATTAAGATCGCTCCTACTATACAAAAAATAAAAAAAAGGAGAGTTATGAATATGATAAATATTACCAAGGTAATTGTGGAAAATTTTTAAGTAAAGTAGTGAATGATGAGGTATGGGAATAGTGGAGTATATATAGGGTGTAAAGGGTAATGTGCCTATTAGGATCTGACAGTTATCTGACTATTACTAGACCATTACAAAGTGACCATTATATGACTATTGGAATAGTAATAATACCTAATAAAATAGTAAAATACTACTTTAGATTTTAATTTAAGTTTTTAAAAAATAATAATTATATTTCAATATACTCTTTAAGAATTAATATTTATGATATTATAAAAGTTATCAATATTTAATGTTAATAACTAATGGGTTTTCATTTAAATATGGTATTTTATAAAAAATATGTATTTATTATTTAAAATAATTATTTCATATAACTAATAATTTATTTTTAAAAAATAAAAATTATATTTTAAATCAGTGAGTTGAAATTAGGTTATGGTGAAAATTCAATAATTTTATAAAATCCTTTATTTTCCAGTGAATTGTAAAAAATATAGTTTTGTGTTTTCGTTATATTTTATGCCTTCATAAATATTTCATAATTAAGTGATAATAAAACTAAATTCATGACCAAGAATAATATATTTAATTAATAGAATGTATTTTAACAAATTAAAATGAATTTCCAAACCTATAAATAACTTTCAAAAGTCTACAAGGAAAACTAGGTTTTTAAAAAAATTATTTGTTGAAACAATTAATTTTTCATGTAAAAAGTAATATAAAAATAATTTTCGTTTCTCAAACTAAAATATTTCAAAAAACCTCCTTATTTATTTCATAAACTATGAGCTAAAACCATGGGTGGGCCATGGTAAATTTATTTTCCCAAATATAGAATGCTACGGGCTATATTGAAAAATAATAAACAATTATCCTCACTTTTCTATAAATACCCACCTCTCCACACAATTTAATTCACTCCAAATATCTATATCATGTCTAACTTTACTTATTCTCTCACTAATATATTTGGTTTAGCTCTCAAGCTCTCAACGAATCACTCCCTGGTTTTTAGGAAGTGATACTCAAAGTAATGGATTCTCTTCCTCTCCCTATTTATTTAAGTACTTCCTTTGTAGTTAGTATTTTAATTTCCGAATTATTATGTTCTCATGAAAATGTGAACATTAAATTACTTTCCAAATGTTTTTCTATCATTGAGATACTTCTATTCTCTCTCATTAACCCCCTTTTATAAACAACTTGATATTCCAGTTATTTTATCAATGATATACTCTTATTCTCTCTCATGTTGTTTTATATTCTTATTTTTCTCCTCTATTATGTGAATCATGTCATGTTCACCTATAATATCATTCATTTTCTTGGTGGTGTAATCTCATTACACCTCATGTTTGTTTTTTATACTTCATTTTCCTTAATAGATTATCAAGGCTTATGGGTTGGGTGGTCAATTGATGTCACAAATTATTTTGGATAAATAAATATGTAAAATATATGTAGTTTTTATAATTAAATATATAAATATATATTTATATATTTACATTAAATATATACATATATGTATAATTATATAAATCAAAATTTAATTAATATGTATTAAAATTTTACTTTACATGATTAAAACTTTCTATTATTAAATTTATATTAAAATATATTAATTTTTTTTATTTATATATCATGGATATTTAAATTTATATAATTATTTTCATTTTATATAATTTAAAATATATATATATATAGTTATAATATATAAGTTTGAATAGATGTATTTATGTATGTATGGTAATATATAAATAATAATTGTCAAGATGAGTGGTTTGGGCGCCTTAGTTCAATATACGAGGTAGGGGTTTAAATATTTCCCCATGAAATTTATAATAAATATGTAAATGAGGATTGATCATGGAGACATTTGTTGATTATTGAGTGGTCAAAAGTGCACTTAACATTTTAATACCACAATTTTGGTGACAATGTTGATTGGTATACCCCTATGCAATGTCCTGGGATCTACTTGATATGCACATGGTTTCTATTAAGTTAGCATAAATAGAAAAATGAACAAAACGTTGTAGATGAATGTTTGGTGAGTCGAGACAAGACGATACAAGAAAAAATAGAGAAAAAAATCAATAAATGACATAATTATTTAACATGCTTTAGACTGGTTTGGTCCTATGTGCACAGTAAGAAAATCACTCACTCACGCATTTTATAAAACTTGAAAAAATAGAATAAAAATGTGATCAAAATGAAATATATTAGAAAAAAAAGTGAAATTATGAAAATACTCTAATTAGTAAGAAACCAAAAAGAGATAACTTATATATCAATCATCTTACTACATATTGGTTGTAATTCATGGAAGATTCAGATGAAGCATTTCTAGATTCTAGACATGAAATTATGCACGAATGACATTCAACACCAAGTCTAAGCATAAGATCTCCACCAAAAATTTACACCGGGAATAACTCTCCCCAATCATGAAAAAACTGAGTCTAGGGCCTTCCATAGATAATATACGAGTAGTGGATCTGGAAAAAAATTGATATTCCTCTCCTGATCACTCTAGAGTTTTATTCGGGGTCTCAAAGGAGCAACACCACAATAGAGATAATGGTGAATTGATTAGAATGGACTCCTACCATGAAAATGATGTACATGTACAAGTGAAAAAGCCAAGGAGCGTTATAATAACCTAATGAATTATAAGCAACCATGTGGATGGATGGAAGTGTAGAAACCCTAATAGCCAAAATGTCCCTTGAAACAAAAAATACAACTTGTGTAAAGGTAATAATACAACCCCTGTGTGAAGGTCCCAAAATTGTTGTGTCAAGATAAATAAATGAAAAAACATGTTGTATTAGGATCAAGACACGACTACGTAAGGCTAGTAAGTCACTCGCGGTAGGTTAATCCAAATATACATAAAGGTTATAGCCTCAATAAAAAAAACTACATAAAGGTCAGAATACATATACATAAAGGTAATAACCACACAACACAAGATACATAAATATAGTCATGGATTCTATGTAAGAGTAAACAAAATAATTTAAAGTTTGAAAAAGGGTAACAAATCAAGAGAAAAATAATTTTCCATGAGAATTAAAACTATAAATTTTAGATAAATCAAAATTAAATTTACATGTGAATCATAATTCACAAATATCTTTTATTTAAAAATAAAATTAAACTCAAAGATGTTCTTGAACCTAGTTCTATTAAATTGGAACAATGTTCAAAATATTTAAATAGTGGCTGAACTTGGACAATTTCAAACTCTTAGTCAAACTAATATATGGATAATTGTCTTTCTGTAACTTATTAAAAAATACCATTATAACTTCAATAACTTCTATAATAAAATTTATTCTAATTTCTATATGTTTTTATCTACCATAAAAAACTATATTTTTATAAAAATGAAATGTAGATTAGTTACCACTATAAATTGTAATGACACAATTTCATAAATAATGTTAAAAAAGTACTTGTTTTAGCCAAAGTGATAATTTAATAGCTTTATTTAATGCATCATACTCATCATCAGTGATTGAAAGGGCCACCATATATTATATATAGAATTTCTAGGAAATGTTCCCCCATAGGAAGTAAAGACAAATCCTATAAAGGAATTTTGGTTATAAATGTTTTTGTCATGGTTAAATTATATAAAACCATTAACTAATTCATTATAATAAAAATTTATACCATATAAAAGAGAAAATTTTTATTCTAATGATATATGCTTATAGGACTTAAGTTCATCACTATTTCCCTACAGGTCTAATCAATATAATTTTTTTATCAAAACCCAAACTACACTACTTAATTAATTAAAATATAGTATTTGTAAAGTTTGAGGTCAAACCTACAAGATAGTGAATTAGTTTGATTCTTTTTTCAAAAAAAAAATAGTTTTATTTAATTTTAAATAAAGAGAAAAGAAATAATGTTGATTGATTTTGAAAGTAAAAGAGAAAGGAGAAGATTTGGGTTGTTTGAAAATAAATAGGAAAGGGGAATGTTTTGGTTTTGTAGTTTCAAGGTTTAGGTGAAATTGGATTTAGAAATTAAATTAATTAATCTATTTGTAGTGTTGGAGTTGAGATGAGTTTTAATCAATGTTCATGAAATCCCCTCCTCAAAGCGGTAATCCCCCTTTTCCCATTGTCATGTATTTTAGGGAATTTCCCAATCAAGTTTTTCTTGATGCCATTTTTAAACCTAGTTACCCTAAATGTGAAAATGGTCAAGCCTCAATTAGGTTAAGTAGTTACAGAATTGAAAATTACTTTTAATATTCATCAATAAATGATAATTATTTAAGAATAAGAAATAGATTTAAATTTATTAATTGAAATTGCAGCAAAGTAACACATGAATAAAATAAAGAAAAACAATTCAATGGCACTATCCTCTTATAGCTACATAAAACTAGAACAATTTTGGATTTAACCCTAAATCCTAGTGATAAATGATTAAGAGGGATATAGAGAATAAAAATAAATTATAAATAAAAATTAAGATAAATTGGTGAAGGACCTTGAAGCAGCATAACTTCTCACCCTAAACATTGGTTTCTGGAATCCATCATTTACAATAGTAGAAACCCTCTCTATTTATAGAATTCCATGGGGATTGTGATGCATTTAGTTCATCATTAATATTGACCATAATGAAGTTCACTTCTACCTATTCATTACATGGTTATTCAGATAATTATTTGAGTTATCCATTGAAATTTCCAATCAAAATGGTTCACAACATGAATGGGTTTCACCTTGTGAAAGTGTATGGATTTCTACTGATTAATTTTTCTTCACTCTACACTCTGTATTTGGTTCATGAATTGAAATTTTTTTACATCGTGTAATGTCTTCATGACATGAAAGTGTCCATTTTCGACTCTCTGACCTCTATTTCTCTAGTGTCGCACCGTGCCACTTCACTTCATGGTGATAAGTGTTTTTTCTCCTCAAATTGATCCCTTTTCTGTTCCCATTAAAAATATTTTCAAAATCCATCAAAAAACACAAAACATGTTAAAAATTTATAATACTGGAAATATTAATCAATTATTTATAGAAATAAATGTATTAAAACACCCAAAAATATATGAATGAAATACATGTATCATATATCAAAGAATTTACTTAAGGGTATTCCAATCAGGATTACCTGAATTAGCCATGAACCTACTTAAGGTGAAAACGAAAAAGGAAATATTAGGTCTTGTATAGATCATAGAATACATAATGTTACCCACAATATTAGAATAATGAATGTTACTCATGTAATAAACATCAACATTTTTGATAGGTAACTGGAATAAAGGGGGTTTAAAGTTCTATGTAAAAGTAATATTAATAGGTTTAAGAGAATCAAAGAGATACCTATTTAGAACCTTCAAAACATAATCATATTGTGATAGGTAAAGGATTTTATTATTTATATCCCTGACTATCTTTATTTCAAAAATTTGGTTATCTTGAACAAGGTCTTCTATTTAAAAAATAGTCTTCAATTGTGATTTAATTGAAGAGGTTCATTCATTTCTTTACAAATAATCAACATGGAATCAACATACAGAAGTAAATAAATCATGGAGTTTCTAATAGACTTGTAGTAAACACATGATTCATATTTAATCCTATTAAAATGATTATATAACATGAATTAATCAAATTTATTATACCATTGTCATGCTTTATTATTTGTCCCATACAATGATTTATTTATTATTCATACCTAATTCATCTTGAATTCATTCATGAAATCATTGGGAGGATTTATATACACTTATCATCAATATAACCATGCATAAAATAAGTTTTAATATCAATCTTATCAATATGAAGGTCGTGATAAGTAGAAAAATAAAGAAGTAAATGAATTAATTAATGCTTCACAACATGAGAGAACATTTCGTAATAATCAATTCCATCATGTTAAAGGAATCCCTTGTCTACAAGTCTATCCTTATACATAATTTTTCTATCTATAATGTTATCTTCTTTACTTTTGAAAATTCAATTACAATTGATCACTTAAGAATTTACTAGTTTTCTAACAATAGACTAGGTATGGGTTTTTTTAAGGAGTTGATTTCATCATTCATGGATATGATACAGTTCTTGGAATCACTGTCATTAACTGACTATTTATAGATTTTGGGGATCCTTGGTTATAAGATAAATGGTAATGTTAAAATAAAAATAGTCCATATAAGAATATCTATAATGACAAGGAGACTAAATCTCCCTCATGGATCCATCTCTAATGACCAGGTAGTCATTAATAGTATTATAGGTATTATTTTCTAACTGAAAATTATAGTTAGACTAATATTGGGAATGGGATAAGGATGAGGTGGAGAGAGCTCAAAAATAACCTCAAACTAGGTTGGTTGTATATTATCAACATTCTATGTTTTTTAGGTGCATCACCACTATTTTTTATGGAAGTCTTAGACTTAAAAGAAACTGATTCATAGAATATAATATCACTTATAATTATACACTTTTTTATCCTGGTTTATTAACCTACATTTTATATCCTTTGAACCCTTAAGGGTAATCTATTAATATGAACTTAAGTTCTCTATGTTGCAATCTATCAGTTTTAATATGGGAATAGGTTATTCATACAAATACCCATAAATGATTATAATAAGGCAGTTTATTACACCATAATTATTCTAAAAATTTAAACCGAAAAATAGTAGAAGGACATCTATTAATGAGATAAATTATAGTGGTTACAAATTCAGCCTAGAAATATTTGGGTAGGCCCAAAAATCAAGAATTTTATGGACAGTTCCAAAATATTTTATTTTATTCGCTCATCAAGACTAATGGTTGGTATACCTAATTGTATGATGTCTAATGATGCATTGGTGCTCACAAAATTGAATGAAATCAGATGAAAATTATTCTAGACCATTAGTTGATATCATTCATTTATTTTTCATCATGTTTTTCATTCAAAAGAGGATTTTATTATCTTGAATGTGTCAAATGAATTTGAATTATGTTTGATGATATATATATATAGACTTTTCAAGAAAAATGATCCATAAAACTAATAATGTATGAGCCTCCTCTATGGAAAGCAGTCCTAGAAGAACCCCACAGGTCAGAGTAGATGTACTCAAGTGGGTGATTATCTTTAAAATATGATCTGTTAAAAGTCACTCTCCTTAATTTTACCAATACATAATCATCATATAAAGGGAGATTATTAGGTGTTATATCATTTATAAAACCCTTTTTACTTAATTAATCAAGACCCTTGGAACTAACATGCCCTAAATTTTTATTCCATAACATAGTATTATCACTATTAGTGACATATGTATTGCCCAAATTCCTACAATGGGTTTTCTAATATATCACATAAATCCAATTATCTAGATAACTTATAATGGTAGTACGAGACCCCTCAAAAATATTAAGTCATCATAATTATAATTTAAAGGAAAAAAATTTCTAATCTAGAACCCCTAAGGAGACAATATTTTTATACAAGTTGGATACCCACCTAACATCATATAAGGTAGAATTGTAAAGGTCAAAAAGTTACAATAACAAAAACCCTCTACCCTAGACCTAGAACCTCCTATTATTACCTATGATAATGTATCCCTCTACTCTCTCTATTAATTCTAAAGACTCTCTGTTGGGACACATGTTGAAGGAATAACTATATTTTAAGACACAATTATCTGACAGATCATTATTAGAGACATTTAGAACCTCATAAGGTCATATCATTCATCTATAATTAGGGAGTGATCTTTTGGTTGATCAATATTTTTTGTTTGTATAGGTTTCTGGTATTATGGATTAATGTTGCAATGCTTAACACAATTATAACAAGTGACTTTCCTTAACCTAGACTTAGATTGGATGTGTCTATATTGTTTTTGGTTTTTATTATTTCCATTACTTTTATGATTAACTTTATTCTTACTCTTATTGTTTCCCCAACCCCAAGTATTCAAAATTCCTCCCTTATATGTAACATTGGGTTTATTATAAAGTTTTTTTATAAAATAAGACTAATTTAACCTCTTCAAGATTTAATGATCATGACTATACATCATATTATAAAATAATTTGATATATGAATTATCTAGATAAATAAGAAGAATAATGTTTTTGGTCATTATCAAGAATAGTAGCATCAATATTGGATAAATGAGGCATATTTTTGTTAAATTCAACATGATGTTCTATGATGGGAGTTCTATGATTCATTTTAAAGGTAAAAAATCTATTAATTTTATATTAATGACCAACTAAGGATGTAGTCCTATACAATTTATCTATTTTTAACTAGACACTAGCAGCATAAGATTCATATGCAACTTCCCTTAAAACTTTATCACTAAAATATTATAATACAAAATTATGGTCCTTAACAAGAACATAAATGGGAATGTATTGGTAGTTAATAGTGTTTTTTTAAACACAAGACTATCCAATTATAGGTTTCTTAGGTCCATGAAGAGCATACATAATCCTATTCTATAAGAAAATATCTTATATTTATGTGCCAAAGATTAAAGTTGTTATCACCATTTAACTTTTCTATTTTATACTTAGTAGATTCTGTCATCTAATCCAATATATATGATACCAATTATTGGAGACAATGTTTAGTGGTATTCTCCCCATGCAATGGATTGTGATCTACTTGATATTTACAAGGTTTCTATTAAGTTCACATAATGAGAAAAATGAAAAAATGGTATAGATAAAGGTTTGACAAGTCAGGATAGGAGAATCAAAGAATAAGAAAATAAAAAAATTATAAAAGGATACAATTATTTAACATGATTTGAAAATTTTGGTCCTATTTGAACTAAAAGAACACCACCCACTCACACATTTTATTAAGACTGTGAAAAAAGAATATAAGAGGTGATCAAAATGAAACAGTTCAATAATAAAAGTATAAGAAACTAAAACACTTGATGTAGAAATAAACTGAAAGAGAAAACATACATGCTATTCAACTTAGCACGAACTAGTTGATCTTCACAAAATCTTCTAATTAATATTTTATGGATTCTACATTTGAAATCACACATGGATGATGCTCCTTTCCAAGTTTGAGTATAATATCCCCATGCGACTTTTTCTTCAGGAATAGAACTCCTCTACAGCTATGGAACTGGGTCAAGGGTCAACCTACTCTCCCGATTGTGCTAGGTTTTTCTTTGGAATATAAAAGGAGTAGGAACATAAGAGATAGAATGGTGGGGTGATTAAAATGATTATATTCTAGGGAAATGATGCACCCATACAAGCACAATAGTCAAGGATCATAATAACAACCCAATGAATGAGAATCGTCCATGTGGAAAAATTATTATAAATATGGTCTACATTGACTCTAGTAATGGACTTCCTAATCCCTATAAAAGTTTTTATGTTGTAAATGCCTTTAAAATCTGGGGACTTTTATTGGGGATAAAACAATTTCAGATAATGTGGGACCTTTATCAATACTGATAAAAGGATCCTTTATCAGCACTATTTTTACCACTGATGAAGATAACTTTTATCAATGATTTTTATAGTGCTGAAAAAGGGATCTTTTATTAGTTCTAGAAATATTTATGATAAAATACCACTTATAACAGTGTCCTACTCTAATTTACAACTCACAACAGCAACAAATATTTAATTTAATTTAAATTAAACTCAAATCACAGTACAAAAAATAAAAAAATCCATTTCAATTAAATTCACAACAGAATACAAAAAAATACACAATGTAAAATGGTTACAAACATTTCAGCAATTTCTATGTATAGTTACATTGGTATGTATAATTCATTACAAACATCAACAAATTCAACAGAATTTTTCCATTGTATTTGGATTCCCTTTCAAAAGATCTTAATCATGATACTAGTTTATGAAGATACTATCCCAACTCAAATAAAATACTCTACTTATATAAAAATAAATTCATATATTATAAATACTATAAATAAATAAATTAAAGATAAATACGATACAATACATTTATAAAATGTCACTTTTAAACTAAAAACACTCACTTTGAGTCATATTGGGTACACCGTGTGTTTGATAGACATACATAAAATTCCTTTATGACACAAATGACTTACAAATTGTTTTCGTAAATTATCAAGAAAATAAGAGTTTTTTTTCTTGGTTTTGAGTTTGTGATGCCTGTTTTGAACTAAAATGTAAATTTTAAACTAAAAACATTCACTTTGAGTTTTATTGAGCACACCATATATCAGATTAACATGTGGTTAATTCATACACTCTAGAAATATCTTATAGATAATTATTCTAAAATATCATGGTAGTTCGAGTTTGGTTTTCTCTATTTTTAGTAAGTGACACATTTTTTAACTAAAATTTCATTTTTAAATTGAACAAACACACTTTGAGTCATACTAGGCACACCATGTGTCAGAGTAATGTTTGATTGATTCCTACGTGTTATAAATGACATATAGATCATTGTACAAAAAAACAAGACAACATGAGTGTGTTTTCTCTATTATTAGTGTGTGACACATGTTTTTAACTAAAATATCATTGATAAAATAAAAACATGCACTTTGAGTTATATGAAGAACACCATGTGTCATATTGATATTAGGTTGATTCATACATGTTATAGATGGTGTATGGATTTTTTCCCTAAAGTATCAATACCATATGATTGTGTTAACTCTATTTTTAGTGTTTGATGTGTGTTTTGAACTAAAATATAACTTTTAAATTGAGAACTTGTACTTTGATTTATATTGAGGAAATAATTTTTCATATTGACATGCATTTTACTCCTAATTATCACAAATGATTTATGAATCATTTTCGTAAATTATTAAGACAATGTGAGTATGTTCTCTTAGTTTTCATTGAGTGACATGTGTTTTAAACTAAATTGTTACTTTAAAATAAAAACACACTAATTCAATCATACTAGTCACAACATGTGTCAGATTGATGTGTGGATGATTCCTACAAATAAAAATTGATTTATAGATCATTTTTCTAAAGTATCATTATAATAAAAGCGTGTTTTTTCTCTTTTGAGTAAGTGATGCATGTTTTGAACTATAATGTCACTTTTAAATAAAAACATGTAATTTCAATTATATCGACCACACTGTGTTTCAGATTAATATTTGGTTGATCACTATATATAAAAAATGAGTTATGGGTAATTTTTATAAAGTTTCACGATAATCTGAGTTAGTTTTCTTGGTTTTTAGTGATCGTCACACATTTTGAACTAAAATTTTACTTTTAAATGGAAAACAATAACTTTTAGTAATACTGTGGTGACATTATGTCAGATTGATGTGTGTCTAATTATTACATGTAAAAAAATGACTTATGGATATTTTTTATAAAGTATCAATAAAATATGATTATGTTTTCTTGGTTTTGAGTATGTGATGCATGTTATAAACTAAATAGTCATTTTTAAACTAAAAATGTGCTCTATGAGTTATATCATGAACACAATGTGTTGGATTAATGTGTGGTATATTACTATATGTCAAAAATTACTTGTAGATATTTTTTATAAAATATCAATAAAATCTAATATTTTTAACTTTCAGTGAGTGGCATAAGTTTTTTTAAAAAATATCATCTTTAAACTAAAAACACACACTTTAAGTCATATCAAGAGCACCTTATGTAATATTAATGTATGGTAAATATTTACATTTCAAAAATTATGCATGGACCATTTTCCTAAAATGTAAAAATAGTCTAAGTGTGTTTTCTCCATTTTTAGTGAGTGACTCTTATTTTTAACTAAACTGTCATTTTTTAAATAAAAACATGCACTTTGATTCATATCGGGTACACCATGTGCGATATTAATGTACATTTGATTATTACATATAAAAAAATGTATAGATTATTTTACTAAAGAATCAATACTATTTAGTTTTTTTATTGGTTTTCAATAAGTAATGCATGTTTTGAACTAAAATGTTACTTTTAAATATAAAACATGTACATTTAGTCATAATGAGCACATCATGTGTCAGATTAACATGAAATTGATTATTAAATGTCAAAAAATATTTTTGGATCGTTATCATAATGTATTAAGGAAATATAATCATGTTTTCTTAGTTTTTAGTGAGTGACCATGTTTTGAACTAAAATGTCACTTTTAAATAAAAACACATACTTTCAATCAAACCAGCCGCACGATGTGTTGAATTTATTTGAGGATGATTCCTACACATAAAAAATATATTAAAGATAATTTTCATAAAGTATCAATACAATTCAATTTTTTCTCTATTTTGAGTATGTGATGTGTGTTTTGAACTGAAATTCCACTTTTAAATAAAAACATACACTTTCAGTCATATCATCCACAACGTGTGTCAGATTGATATGAATTTGATTCCAACACATCAAAAATGACTTATGAATTGTTTTCATAAGGAATACAGACAATATGAGGGTGTTTTATTAGTTTTAAGTGATTGATCTATGTTTTAAAATAAAATGTTAATTTTAAACTAAAAACACATACTTTCAGTCACACTAGAAATACTATCTGCCTGATTAACATGCAGCTAATTCATTCATGTAAAAAATAACTTATGGACTGGTTTCCTAAAATTTCAAGAAAATTGAAGCTTGTTTTCTCAGTTTTTAGGTTGTGATTATTTTTTTGAACTAAATGATCAATTATAAACTAAAAATGAAAACTTTATATTATACTTATAACATTTTTTATCTGATTAAGATTTGGTATATTAATAAATTTCACAAATGAATTATAGATAGTTTTCTAAAAATATCAAGATAATAATAGTTTTTTTCTCTATTTTCCATGAGTGACGCACATTTTAAACTAAAATGTCATTTTTAAACTAAAAACATGAACATATATTAATACCGAGCGCATTATTTATCTTATTAATTTATGGTCAATTCTAACTTATAAAAAATTATCTATGGAATATTTTTCTAAAATATCAAGACAATCTTATTGTTTTTGCTCTGTTTTTGCGATTAAAATATATTTTTAACTAAAATAATGTTTTTAAACTAAAAACACACACTTCGATTCATACATATCACACCATATATCATATCATTTTGAGGATGATTTTTAGATTTCAAAATAGAGTATATATCATAATCCAAAATTATCATGATGATCTGAGTGTTTTTACTCATTTTTCAGTGAGTGATGCACATTTTGAACTAAAATGTCACTTTTAAATTGAAAACGCGAACTTCAAGTTATATCGGGAACACCATGTTTTGGATTATTATGTAGTTAATTCTCACATGTCACAAATGATATATGGATATTTTTTCAAAAGTATTAAGACAATCCAAGTGTGTTTTCTTGTTTTTTAGTGGGTAATTCATGTTTTGAACTAGAGTTTCACTTTTAAATAAAAACACACACTTTCAATCACATCAAAAAAATAATTTTCTATATTTATTTTTAATTGATTACTACATATCAAAAATTACTTATGAGTCATTTTACTAATGTATCAAGATAATATGAGTGTGTTTTCTTTGTTTTCGATGAGTGGTGTGTGTTTTGAACTAAAATGTTACTTTTAAATTGGAAACAAGATATTTTAGTCATAATGGGTACACTGTGTTCCAGAATGACATGTGGATTATTCTAACACATCACCAACGACTTATGGGTTATTTTTTAAAATTAAAAATTTAAATAGATCATGTTGGTTTTCTGAACTAAAATTTCTTTTGTAAACTGAAAACATGCACTTTCTGTCATTTTTAAACTAAAAACACATATTACTAAACATAAACATATCAAATAATGAAAAAATACTAGTATGAATAGAAAAAATAGTATTTGAGTTCATCATCTTTATTGAATCCTTTATTGAGAATTGATTTTTTTCAAGAATTTTGTTCTTTTCATGGAATATAAAATAGTTGGAAAAAAATCAATTCTTGATGAATTCACCTCTTTATGAACTCTATGAAAATTATTTAAATAATTATTAGATAAAAAAATATGAAAGTAACTAAAAAATAATTATATAAAATGATAAGAAAATCAACTAAATAAGTAATAGGAAATCACCTCTTCATGTTGTATGCAAACATTTTAACACCATATATTTTTCCCACTCATTTCTAAAGAAATATTTTTCCTATTTTGAATACATGGAATATCAATAATTCTTGTATTACTGGAAAAATATACATAAATAAATGATTAATAATTATTTTAAATGAAATTGTAATTATCATAAAAAATAAAACTTTGTGGATTCTAGTTTTTTTGTGGAATATGATATCTTTTATAAATTTGAAAACATAATAGCCACAATCTTTCTCATTGGTTTGTTTTGGAATCTACAAAAACATTGAAAATAAATAAATAATTTATTTTGATATAAGTTTTTCTAGTAAAATATTATTATATATACTCTAATATGTATCTAGTTATAGAAATAGTTAGGATTATTATGCTCATAAACAGTCCTCATACCATGATTTTGAAAATATTTAAACACCTCCATATCATAAAACAAATTCATTAAAATAAAATATAAAACATATAATTTTTTTTAATGTTTAATTTAGTGTATTAAAAATTGATAAACATCGTCATGTATGGTTGATTTATCGATAATTCATATACTAAATCCAATAAAGAAAATTTTCAAGTGTCTAAATTGAGTTCAATAAGAAACCAATACTCCCTAAAAAGGGAATAAGTAATAAATGAAATGAAAATATATTTGATATAATTATATTATAATGTTTTACCCCTATATTATGAGAATTAATAAGAGTATTTAATCTATAATTCTCTTTTAAAACATCACAGTAAGTTAGTCCACTATTTTAAAATATCCATCTTTTTTCAATGATGTTTTTTATATAGAAGTGAGGACTAATGAGTCCAAATTTTTTTGTGAGGTTTTACCTTCACATAGTACTGATATATACACCTATAAAAAAATATGAATATTATTTAACTATAATTAACATAGTGTATTAGCTATTGGGCCAAAAAATTATGAAAATGAACCTCATGTATACATTTACAACTAAGACTCCCAGCCAACTATGCTTGGGGATTTCTTCTACATTCTCAAGAAAAATATAGTCTATAAGGGTGTATCAATACATTTGTTCTTAAAATTAAATGAAGAGTATATTACTATATTTGAAAATTTAATCTACATGAACTTATAGTGTTGTTAAATGTGGTAGTTGGACTGGTGGGAAAATGGAACTCTCTGAAGGTATTTTTGATTGATTGGTTGATCCTTTATATTATTATGATTTAAATTTATATTTACTATTTATTTTCTCCATATATAATATCATTTCTTAGTTTAGGATTTTTTTTAGTAATTATTAAAGGGTTTTCATAAAAAATAAATTATAAAGGACATACCTCATTATTGACATGTATTTTTACAAGATAAAATGGTCGTTCAATGAAAATTACAATAGAAAAATTGATAATGTGAACATCTAGATCATCAAGGAGAATAGATATCTTGGTGCTCAGATCATGATATATATATGAATCCCTACTCTCACATGATCTTTTGTACATTGTTTTTTTAGAATATCATTATGGGTATTATACATTATACCCCTCAAAATAAAGATATGTATAAGTACTGATTGATATAAATCACAAATAATTTCACCCTATAGAATATTACTATGGGAAATGCATCAGTATCTTTCTTATTTACGTTTCACATAAACAGTTTTGGAAAATTTATTTCCTCTAGTAAGGTAAGACTTTAAGGGGAATGTAAATCCTCAAATATGTGGGTTGGATCTTTATATAGTGGTTATTGTTGTGTTTTATCTTATCTTTGATTCCTTATCATAACATTCTATAAAAAAACAAACTACAAATTGAGTTTTTCTTCTATAACATTTATTCTTTCCCATATCTCATCCATTTTCTTATAATTATCCACTTGTGCATTTATTTTCTCAAAATATGTTTGAGATGATACTTTAAACCCAAACCTCTGACATGGACATATTGTTCTAAACACTTCAAGGCCACTAAAATTTATCATTCATTGGGTATATTTAATTACGATTCTTGTGTCTAAGTAGGATAAAAAAATATATTAACATAAATAGTCATTTTTATATAACATATATTTAAAGTAGAACAAATTTTTATTATTCATACTTACTCATGATTGATATACTCTTTATGTGTTTTCATCTATTGGTATTTCATATTTATATACATGAACCTCCTTCTATAGAATATGAAATTAGACTAAAGGGGTTTTGGAATTTGATTCATAAATTTTCACATAAAAAAAGGAACATAATTATGTTTTTGTTTCATCTCGTGTACAATTATTACTATAAATTTAAAATATATACCATTTTTTCAAGTGAAGCATACACCATCCTTGATTTATGGTAAGGGTGTGTTGGATTTGACATACACTACTTATTTTCAATAATTATTTATTATTTCATAAATTAACAATTCTCAATCAAAGTGATTAATACACATATTTTCAATTAAAGTATCACCAATCATAATGTTCTTAAAATTTTCCTCTTATAATGGATAATAAATTCATTCCATGTTTCTTGATTTATCAGGTGTATATATATTTGTGGTGGGTACGTGTTTAATCCCCTTCAATATCTATTAGATTATGCTTCGTAATATTAGTCTAAAAGGATCTATGATCCTTTCCAGTGACCATTAATTCAAATTTCATTATACAATCATCTAGTATAAATGCACTCTCTATGGGATAATGAAGTGTAAATCAATGTTTCATTATTTTATTTTTTAGTAAAATTGATAAGTTATATCATATTTTTACCCTAATCTCTTCCCAAATTAGTGCCTTTATCATGGGCACAACGTTATTCCATGTATATACATCAATTAGCATGTGCATTCAAGGGGTGACCCTAATGTAACTAATAATAATGGTATTTTGGGGTTTACAGACTAGTTGTGTGCATTCTATCCAACCTAAAATTTTATGTCTTTGCTTCTTGCCTTAATAATTTTTTTGAAAACGGCCATACTAAGATGCTCCTATTTTTTCTCAAATATAGGTTGTTAACTTTCTTCCAATTCCTCAATTTAAATATATTCAATATGTCATACCTCAAGATTAATAGAAATAGTATGTGGAAAAACCTTTATATCCTTGGGATTGGCAGCATCATCATTTTTAGAATCCATTATCTATATAATTAGTTGAAAATTTAATTCACATTATGTAAATGAAGTGGTTAACACATAATACTATGAGGTAATGAAATGGATGTTAAAAAAAATTAAAAAGGTTTTTGAAATCTTTTTTTTAATGGTTAATGGGATTTTACCCTTCTATTAAGTATCCAAATCCCCTAATTATGGACTCCTTTAACATAAAATACATCATCTACATTAATAAAATCATGAAATGATTGAAAAATACCAATGAAATGGTCATCCTCATTTTAATTGGAATCTAACACTGAAGTGGTTTTGGTTGATGGAAGAATAATTGACTAAAAGTTTGTCTATATCATCAAAAACATAAAATAATTTTATTTCCTATGATTTCATTAATAATGGTTCATCCTTGTAATATTCCTTACATAAATCCACTTTCATAAATCCCAATTCATTTATTTTAGCTAAACTCCTATTATCAACCCACTTTCATTGAAAAATGGTCACTTGGAATGTTTTATAATCCAACTACCATATTTCCTTGATGATTAAAAGGTATGACATATTCACATAAATTAGATTTTTATCCTTGGTAATAGATACACTTCCACCACAATATTAACTCCATTATTTTTCATGGTATTTCATCCATCATGTTCTTTTTTATAGAATATATAACCATTTATTACATAACTATTATAGGATAACACATTTATACTTGGTACCATAGATATTTATCTACATTGTTTTAAAATTAAATTTAAATTTATACCTGACACCTTAAAAATATGGTCTCAAAACCATCCTAAAAACTATCAATTATTTCTATTTGATATCTAGTTATATTTTCTTAATGGATTCAAATGCCTAA
The DNA here is from genome assembly GCA_963277665.1 of Viscum album. Lineage (NCBI taxonomy): Eukaryota > Viridiplantae > Streptophyta > Magnoliopsida > Santalales > Viscaceae > Viscum > Viscum album. The sequence continues at coordinate 1,181,264,144 of OY728139.1, forward strand.
GAATTGATTTATGGGTTTCAATGTATGGTATAAACTCTAAAATGTTATGTAAAACATAAAGGTGGGCCTAATCCCAGTCTATAATGGAAATTGTGATAATAAATATTCCAAAAATTCGTTCACCCACAAGTCATCTGCTATGATGAGAATTCATTAGACCAATTATCTCCGCATCAAATAAGAAGTTGATATATAATTCAATAGATTCCTAAAAAATATATTTATCTATAATAATTTTTTTATGACTTCAATTTTTGATATACCCATTTAAAATATTCATATACCACTCAATGGGATACATCCATCTATAATGTATAGGACCACATATTAATATCTCTATAAATAAGTGAACCATTATATCAAATAATTATGATAGGAATAATATCTCCAATTAACATAATATGCAAATAATTTCCTTTTATATGGTTGGAAAATTTTCTAGGTCTATAAATTTTCTGTATATATCTTTGAAAAAAAATCCTAGATAATGTATGATGAACATTTTTAGGCAAAATTCAATGAAAATATATAGGCATTAAATACATCATTAAAACATGAAAATCATGTGATTTCAATCCCTTTAATTATAAATCATTAGTTGAAATGATATTCTTGATATTTTATTAATATCCCCTCTAGAATAATTACATCATTTAGGTAGTAACAAAATTTATATATCTCTTACCATGAAAGAGTAAAAAATCTTCTGGAAGAATAATATTTATTTCACCCTTCACTAGCACCAACTCTTCATGTATCTCCAATTAAATTATGTCTAACCTAGAATTCACGTAATCCTTTTATTTTTTGAGTTTATTTAGTAACATGTAAATAATATGATCCCATACATTTTTTTATACATGCATGAAATCAAGAAAATTTCCAACATACAAACAATTCCAGTACAGTAATTCAAAATAACTGATCTATTTTTTCAACCAGTTTTAATAAGTATTTTAAAAGAATATTTACCAAAATTTGTGACTATATCATTTACTTTCTCAAACTTTTTATCACCCATTAGTGGAGATTTTATTGTACATTCTTCTGAATTCTCACCGACTAATCTCATCCAAGATTGGTATTTATGTCGTTGGGTTAAAAAAATAATGTTCTTCAAACATAGTCTTCGAGGAATGTTTCATTCTAACTAAGTGTGTTAATTATTAAAAAATAGTACTCCCTATAATTACATTTATTCTATATCCTAACATTTTTATATAATTATGAAATTCATTTATTATCCCATAAAACATGGCTCTCAATGTGAAATTTTCAATTTTATAAGCACCATATAACATAACACATGAATCCTAATTTCATATCTTTGATCAATGGATAAAAATAAACATCAATATCATTACTTAATTGTTTTGGTCCTGATATAAGTAGATAAAACAAAATTTATTTTTGTTTCTTGAATAACCATGGTGGAAGTTTATAATTTACCAAAATAACTTACCATGTACTTTGAGTACTACTTTATACACCAAAAGCATTCAATATATTTATAAAAATCTCAAGAAGATAGTTTCTTGGATCGTTTCTAAGGATATTAGTGATTAATTTTCTTCCACTGAGGAGATTTAACTATGTTATGAGGTTTCCCATATTGATTTCTTGTATTTTTATGCTACTTCAACTGCCTTGAAGTCTACTCACATCCATATAGGCACCAAAACCTTAGAATTATTGGAAAGTATAATACAATTATTTAAGGACTTGATTCATTTTTCTTATAAAATGATTCACCACAATTTGGGAATTTTTTTAGTGATTCATGGTCCTTGTGAAATAATATATAGTCATTTATAAATTCATGTATTATTTCAGAGATCATACCTGTAACAAACCACCCCAAAAGCCACTCAATCAAGGCCCTGGGCTAGCACACCATAAGGCCTCAAGTGTGCCTACCAGTATACCAAAGGTTGTCGAACAGTAGTGAGTGCCTATGAGTTTTTCATGGGGATATTATTCCCTCATGTTAGATTATACATAATAGTGAAATGAAAGAAAATCATATATAAATAATGTTAGATAAACATAACAAATAAATCAGGACATGTGCCAATAAATAACTACAATATCAAACTAATATAATAATGGTTACGTCGTACATGTTAAGGATCCAACATGAGTGGATAATATATAGAAATAATAAAATATTAAAATAAAAATAAACTAATAATCATTCCTAATAGGTCCTAATTTTATCCTAGTCCCATAATCCATACCCATACTTTCATACTGATCCAACTATGATCAACATTACCTATACTTGTAACCAGTAATCAAAGAGGGTTATCTACTCAGGTACCCAAGTTCCAAGATGTATCAAGAAAGTTGTGAGTAAAAATTAGTCATCATCCACAAATGGTATCCCTAAAATAAAAAATCTAAAATAAAAGTGCATGCATAATTTCTGGAGGTGAAAGGTTTAATAATTATAAAACAATTTCTACAAAAGAAAAAAAAAATTGATGCTTCAAGTTTAAGATGACACATGAGGTTGGATATATCATTGTAGATCCTTAGTTTTATGATCATGACTGACCCTGCTTAATTCGACCTATGTCAGGGTGTCTCTAAGCATATATTGGTGATCATGCCAACCATAAATAACCATATGGAATATAGGGTTTATAAAAGCATTCCCATTACTATGAAGTACCACATGGAAACCAAGTACATATTCTAGTAATCCCATGGAATCAAAACTCTCAACTCAGTATCCCTCAATCATCAGTCATCATGAGGAATCCAGATTCTAATCCTGGCACTCTAGTGGATTCTAAGCACTCATCATGGCATTACTAATCATCAAGTATCATATTTTTTAAGCACTCCTCTAGGCCTTATCAAGTCATCATCAAGCACATAGAATCTTATTTCTCATCCTATAATTCCCAATAATTAAGTATTATACAGAATCTAACCACTCATCCTTGAATTCCCAGGTAACATAAATAATGTGGAATCCAAGGATCTCATCCCAATATTCCCAATTTTCATATGTCAAAATCCCAATTTAACATTTCAATTAAATAATTTGAATAGTAAACTCATTTTATAATGAATTTATTTATATTTTGAATCACTGTTAATTAATTTAAATTACCTAGTCTAATATGATCCATAATCACTATTTTCCCTTTTAATAAGAAAAAAAATCACTATAGCCCAGGTCATTCTAAAACCCACATAAAATTTTACAAATATGACCTTACCATTTACCAACTTGTTTATCCATTTAAAGTTATAATTCCATTACGATGTTAATGAGTGTGAAATTATATTTCAAATCCATTAAATTAACCCAAAATTCCTTTTTAACTAACCCAAAATATATTTTTCTTTATCATATACCACTCAATTTTCCATGGATAAACATGCCATTTCTATTAGAAATTCCATGGTCAACTCAATTATAAATTTCTTCACTAGGTGTTATCTTTATAAGGCTTAAATAATTCAAGGATGTGTGTTTAATTAAGGAAAACTCAATTTAAAACAATTTTTTCAAATGTGGTTAAGGAAAAATATAGATATCTTGACTACAGCAGGTATTCACTCTAAAGTAAAGTAATACCCTGGGATAAATATAATGTAAAACCTACCTCTGGCCTAATAAAACCCACTCATCAAGTATCAAAAACTAGTTTTTCCTATATCAGTACAAAATAAAAAAACAGAAAAATGCCCTAAAAATATGACATATTAAACAAAACCAAGAAGAACACCACCTAAAAATGGAAGAAAACAAAAAGATAATGAAGAGGGGAGGAAAAATCACTAATTGATCTTGATAAAAAGTGACATTTATTGATTCTAACACATAAAAATAAAGATCCACCAATATAGGATGGGAGGGTTTTTACACATTTAACAAGGCCTATTGGTTAATTTGGGGGCTAAAACCTGCACATGAGGAATATGGGGTAGCCCTGGTTAAACAGAAGGGGATTTCCCTCATTAAAAAATTCCCAATAGGCTAGAATCTTACCATTACCACCCCACCCCACTGACTAGATGATGTTTCCAACATCCCTTATTGGGTTACTGAACACACCATCAGCTAGCCGGTGGCATTGAAACAACCTTGTTATAGGTCCCAGATCCACCGGATCCCTTTAAAAGCCTCTATAACCACACCAAACCCTCATTAAATAACTAAAATGACTATTTTGAGGTTTTATAACTTTTTAAATTTGGTTGTGAACACCAATAAAAAACTAATCCATCCACTAATTGAAAAGGTCAAAACCACTCCAAGGATCAATGCTTGTTCTAATGAATGAGCCTTACAAACTCCCCACTGTAACACTTCTCATCCCTGAGAAACTCTGGTGGCCATCCAATTTTGTTACCTGAACAACATCGGTCATCAACACTCTCACAATGTCTCTATTCCATTTATGAATTCAAAACATGATTTTTATATACCTCTCCAAACATAAGGTATGAGTTATCCCTCTCCCGAGCTGATGCTTGTATTTCTCATCAAACACCATAATAAGGCTCCATGAATTTTGTCTATCCTGAGAGACTATTATAACATCATCTAGTTTAATTATCTGTCCAAGGTTTCTCCCCACCATAGGAATTATCTCATGTGGTAAATTTTTAACATCATCACCTCTCGTTATAAAAAATTTCCTATCAAATATTGTTCCCATCAATTCACCAACCTGCTCAACACAGTTCTTGACCCACATTGCCTTAACATGTTAAAAAACTAATCAATATTGGTACCACTCTCAATTCCCATATTCAAAGCCAAAATATACATGCCTTAACCAACCAAGAATAACCTCAATATTATTTATTTCCCTTAAAAGCCCCATCCAAAAACCAAATGAGTCTTGTTGCATCCAAAACGACTCTTCTGATGTGGTTTTCGACTAACCACACCCGACTTCATATTATAAAACAAGGAAAAACTCCTCTAATTGAATTGCCTCAAAAAGTTAAGCTACCAAAAATTGGTTATCTCACATTCCAATCCTAATTCCCAGCTCTAACGTCATCCCCAAATTTCTTAAGAATACACATCATAGTATGAACCTGACACTTGATGTCATTTCTGGATTAAAAAAACCCATTTATCCAAAACTAAAGAATGATCAAATTTCACCATAAAAGTGAATTTAAAATGCAAAGCCATTATACCTTCATCACCATAGATATCCTTTGGTCATCCCAAACACACATCAGGGGATAACTCTGAGCTTATGGTGAAAATCCATGGTCGAAACACCAAACACCTACACCACTCACAATTCTCTTACCTGAGTACCAATGTACCAATACGCTGAACCAATATTAAACTACACCTTCTCATCCAAATCCCAAAACATCTACTTGGACTCTAATTATCATCACATGAAAACAAACTCTATCATCCTAAAAGGAATCTAGATTGCATCTAAGGTACATGTGCACCAACATTTGGTGTCTTCATGATCATATAAAGACCAATCCCAAACACCAAAAACCCTCATAACATGATGGACACATTCTCATGACTGATGTGATACTCCCCAATATAATATTTTCCTTTTTATCTTTTCACTAGCTCAAAACCCCAATATCACAATCCACATCCTATCTTTTACTGAACATAATGGTCAGATATGGCCAAACATGCTCACACCCAAGCACCAATTCAACCATAAAAAACTAGATACTTTTGGATTACAAAGCACTATCCACAACAATTTTTAAAATCATCCAAATCAAGGTTCACACCCTCCAGTAGAAAATGGTAGGCTCCCATGCATATTAATTCACCACATATCACTTTCTAAGAACTGAACCCATGTTGGATTTGGTGTCCTAGGACCACCATATTTTTATTTGAGTACATGTATATATGATGAATTTAATATTAATAAAACATAGTTTTACATATTTTTTATTAATATTCATGAATTTAATGTACTAATTTCCTAGGTTATTTGTCATATTGATAAGTTCATAGCAGTTCACTACTATTATGAGAACCTTGAAGTGTTATATTAATATTCTTCAATATAATTATATAGTTAGATAATATACTATGATAGGACACATAGTATATAGACAATTAGGTTCAAGTACTCATAAGAAGATGAGGCTTCTTATCATGAAGTTCACACTTGGTAATCTCTAAGATAGGGGATTATGAGAACATACCTACCAGTATAAATTCCACATGTTTTTTATGTCATCAGATATTCCTATATGAGAGAATGTGTAATGGTCCTTACACTTTAATAATATCATTTATTCATGTCATGACTTAGGTACTTAGATTTACTAACCAAAATTATCATTCAATATTTTGTTTGGAAGTAGTGTATGTTGGGTTCATCGTGAATGAATATTATTAATGTATAAGTTAAGGAGGATTTTTTCCTTCCATCTTCATGGAAGCTTATATGTTGACCCTTTGATTGGAATAGAATTTTCACATTAAATTCCATTTTCATGGTGTAATGATGTGTTTATTTTATATAGTCAAAGAAAGAATATTTGAGAACATAGGTTGATGACACGTATGTTCATCCAACTTAATGATATATTGAGATAAAGGAATTATATTACACATTAAATGTTCGTATGTGGTTGTTGAAATTGTGACATTAAGTAATTTATCTTGGGTGCCTTGAATCATTTATAAACAGTAATCTTAGACTTTAGGCAATCCCACTTAATACCAATGAGAAATAATCCTAGAGGCACACTAAGTATTTTTGTTTATCTTGATTAAATTCTATTTGAATTTAATTATTAGAATAAATATTATTCTCGAGACTAAGGAATAATTTTATTAAATTTTTATCTATCACAAATATTTATTTATGAATAAAATATTTAATTAAATATTTATTTGGGTAATCAATAAATGTTTATGAGTTCAAACAGACTAAAACTACATCCAATAATAAATATTAATTTAAAAGCTGGTAAAATAATATTTGTCATTGTACAAGTTATCATGCACACCGTAAAATAATAATATTATTATTATTTGGAATGAGGTTTAATAATGATTATAATATTATTTAAGGGTCGGTACACAATTAAATAATATTTTTACCTAAACCCTAACTCTATAAATAGATGGTTCTGTCTATTGTGTAGGGTTAATTGAAAATTGAGAATATAGAGTAGTTGTGCACAATGAACCTCTATCACTCTCTCAAAAATTCATTGTTTATTCCTCTCAATAATGATAATAACTCCTTAGAGCTTGAAGGATATTTGAATGATCAATATGAATAATGCAAGACAATTTATTCTCTACACTAACACCTAGAAATCAATTGGTGTTTCGCAAAGATCAAAGGATCATGTGTAGATCACTGCTATAAGGATTTTACACTTGAATCCTTATAGCATGATAAAGGTAATATAAAAGTGTTTTGGAAGATCAAAATCATCATCAAAGAAAGGATCTTGAGATGAGGTAATCACTTCTTTAGATCTAAATAAATTAATTATAAATTTAACATGAAATATCATCTATTGGGGTTTTAAGAAACTCTAAATTAAAATAAATTTCAATATGGCACCCACCATTGGCACTTATGTTGCACACAAAACCTATAAGTGGTATCATAGGGGTCAAATTCAAATTTATAATTATTTATTTGATTTTTGTTTGCTGTGCATTTAAAATTTAATATTCATTTCATTTTTTATTTCATTCTTGATCTATCATAAAAATTTTATTCTTATTATTTTTCATTTATCATAAATATTACCAAGACTCGTTAATGATTAATGAATTTTACATATGAAGATCCCACATTGAAGTGCCAAGGATCTTGTTTGGATATTAGAATACTACATGAAATGTACACATTTGTTACATGTCATGTGTCTTTTCTCATTACACAAGGATTACCATATGGATTATGGTTCTTCATGTAATTTATACACTCCATATGTAATAAATGCACTTCATATAAACTATCCACGTTAAAATATGGATTTTCCAGAGTACACACTTTTTAGTTTGACTACACTATGTGTAGCCCACATGTTTTCAAGATGGAAAACACGAATTCAAACCATATAATGTAATTAATACACCATGTGTATTTAATACATGATGCGTATAGACTGGAAACAATGTAACTACAAGTGCATGTCGTGTATCCTATATACACATCATATGATTAATAAATATTAACAAGAAGTACATGTTGAGTCCCTGGGAATGTACTACGGATATTAGGAAAAGATATATACATGTTGTTTAGTTGTCTTGTACACACTTTTTACAATATCGATTTATGTGTAAATATTAAATTTAATTAATTATTCTTTAAACCTTATCGACTCGAATTACATGGGTTATTAAGTTGATTGTACATGCTAGTAATTAGGTTTTGTATTATATTAAATGTCTGATTAATTATGATTAATATTCAAGACTATGAATCATTCATAGTTATTTTATATTAAAGACTCAATGCATTAAATTATATATACTATATATTTTTCATGTGTTCCATGTGGATTTATATTGTTCATACATGTTGTGAAATTATGACATGTTCCATGTGAAAAATATTTTTGTATGAGTACATTATTTAAAATTAAACCATACTTAATAGTTTGGATAGTTAATCACTAGGTTTCTTGCAAGTACAAAGTTGTGTATTGTTTTATTATGTTTTAAATAAAAATAAATTATTTGTTTTATTTAAAATCACAGTGGATGGAAATTTTATGATGATTGGATGAAATGAGATAAAATGAATTAATTCATTAATAAGATAATTACTCAGATTAATTTGTGTGTGTTTTGTCTTATTAAAGAATGAATTGAAAAGAATTATAGATAATTATTTTAAATTTGTAATTGTTTCATGTGTATGGGCCAATCGTGAGTTTGACCAAGACCTGTGTATGCATTGGTTCGATTTGATTTAATTTATTACACGGTATTTCATTTATTAAATTAAATATGATGGATTGTGAGTCATCCATCTCTCTATTATTATATAGGACCTGTATCTCCAAGGTTATTTTTATAATTCCACTTAATAAATACTTTGGTTCCCCTCACCTACATGTGATTTATAAATACATGTAATTAATGGAGTATTCCAAGGTGTGTGGAGGTAGTTCAAGATGGAACCATAATGATGCCAACCCAGTTGACACACAGGTGGACAGGTGGAATGTTGCAACTCATGCCAAGACTGACATAAGGAGTGATTCTTCTAGGCTATAGGTTGATTTATTATCCCCTCAATAGATAAACCATTATAAAATCACATGATCAGGTCATTTATTTATATATTTATCTCTATCTATACATTATTTAATTTATGGATGTAGCACCATGATCACATAAATAAATGAATTAATTTGAAAATATGGAATTTAGATTAATATATTGTGTGTAAATGTTTTATACAATATGTTTAATTAATTAATAAATATCCACTTAATATTAAAAAGACATGTAAAGGATAAAAAAGGATAAAATTTATTCATAATAAATTAAAATACCACAATTAAATATTAAGTCAGACTTGTCATTAAATTTACTTGATTAGGAATGAAATCCTTTTAACTAAGTGTATGACCAACCCTTTTTGTGACACATAATCTTAAAATGTAGTTATTATGAAGGTTATGGGTTGAATTAACCATATTACATTAGTATAAGTATCCCTCGTGAGACTTGATATAACTTGGAGGTAAGGGCAGAGGAAATCCAAGTTAGGATTTTAGGATTGGGGAGTCCACTCAATAGGTCAAGGAGATGGAAGCCCAAATTTGGAAAATACATGCCTACCTAAATACCTTCAAATATCTTGAACATCCCTCATTGGGGTTATTAAAAGTGGTATATTCACTCTTTCCACTAGAATATCCTAGAAACTAGACATTCCAAGTTAAATGGTGAGGGATTTTGGGATTTGATATAATAGTGGGATATTTAATAATAATAATAATAATAAATATTATTATTTCCCACATAATTTTTAATCAAGAAAAGTACTCATAATCCTCTCTTTTAAATTTTATAATAAATTTAAAGTTCATCATCCACACGATCCCAGCAAAAAAAGGATAAAGTTCATCTCCTCACTGGTAGTAACTTCCAGTAGAGATTCAGATGCCTTTGGGTTTTTTTGCTCCATGAATAGAAATCTTACATACTAGAATCCTCAATACCTAATCTACCTATGAAAGATAATAGTGATGAAGAGTTCATTTTCTTTGAAAAACACATGAACGACATAGTTAAGGTTCAATGTTTTATGCTTTATTCCATGTATAGTGAACTCATGAAGTCTCATGAAAACAAATACATTTATAGAATTCTCAAACATCTCCATGGTCTATACTAATATAGGGAAATATAGGAATGTTTTGATATTTCCAAGGCTCCTTTTCAAAGCAATCTTAGATAGGGTGCACCAGCTAAGGCTCATGTAGTCAAGATCATTAGCTACTTTTAGCGCCTAGGGTTTAAAATCCCTAGTGAACTATGCACCAATACCATTATTGCATCACTCCCTTGGATATTATCTATATTTATTATTAATTTTAACATGAAATTTTTTGAGAATTATCTCTTGGATTTTCTTACTATTCTTCACCAAGTAGATAAGTTGAAAAGGTGCAAAAAACCTTCCATCCTTATAGTGAATAAATGGAAAGGCCAAGTGAATATATATATATATATAAGCCTAAAGATTATTTGAAATTACCTTCCAGGAAGATAAATATCAAGATTAAAGTAAGGGAACATGATTTTTTCTATTTCTCATGTGTTAATAAAGGCTACTAGAAGAAAAACTGCACCCAACCAAAGAAGAAAGGGGAAGCTTTAGGTGTGTTTGTTATCAAATTAAATCTATATATTTCTAAAATTTTGGTATTAGATACAACTTTTGGTGATAATATATATATTAAAATACCATAAATAATTAGATTTAGAATTATTGACCACAGTGAGGTAGATTTATAAGTATCCAACATAGCTAAACTAGCTGTTCTGGCTATTGGTGACTACCACCACATGTTGCTGATGAGAATGATCATGGTTTTAAATTAGTTTTATTTTGTTCCAAATGTTACCAAAAACATTATTTACATATCCAATAATTATAAGGATGGATTTATTTTCATTTTCAGGAATTAATTTTGTTTCTCTTTTAAAGATATAATTTTTTATGGTAAGGAAAATTTAAAAAAAGTAATTTGTGTGTTAGATTACATAAACCAAGTTATGGAAATCGATAATGAAACTTCTTCACATGACTCATACTACACCCAAATATAGAATCAATATCTAGTTTATATAAATTAAATAAATTTGAAAAAATTATACAAAGATTTATATTTATATTCTTTTAAACTAATACCACTTGGTGTGTGTCACGCGTGCTTACAAGGAAAAATGACCAAATCCCCATTTAGTAGAAAAGGTGAAAGGGAAAAGGTACTTATTGAATTAGGTCATACCTATGTGTATGGACCATTTCTAGTTGAATCAAGGGTTATTTATTCACACTTAATAACTTTTACTAATAATTTAATTAGATATGGATTATCTATTTATGAGGTATAAGTCGGATTCCTTTGATAGATTCAAGGAATACAAGAATAAAGTGGAAAACTGGATTGGTAAGAATATTGAGAAACTCCACTCACAACATGGTTGAGAATATATTAATCAAGACTTTATTTATTTTTTATGGTAATTTGGTATTCTATCACAACTCACACCTCCTTATACACCTTAGTGGAATGGTATAAGTGAAAGGATGAACTATTCCTTATCAGGCATAGTGAGCTCAATGATGATTCATGCGAGTCTTCCATTTTCCTTTTGGGGACATGCATTACAAACATTAGAAAAAACACTAAACCAAGAGCCAACTAAAGTGGTATATGGTATACCATAGAAATTATGGAATAGAAATTAACTCATTTTTTCATACTTACATGTGTGGGGATGTAAAGAAAAATTTAAGGCCTCTTAAAGTAACAAACTTTAAACCTAAGGGAAAAAGTATACCTTTATATGATACCCTAAGGAAAAAATGGTATATTATATATATGACCCTGCATACAAAAATATAATAGCGGAAAGACATGTCATATTCCTTGAGAGGCATCACATCTCTAAAATATATAGTAGTAGAAAGATAAACTTCGATGAATTTGAGGCTCAAGGTACACAAGAGTTGGCACATGAACAAATTCCAAAAAAAAACCTCATAGAAAAAGATATTTCAGAGACACAAGTACTACCTAGGATTATAAGAGAGGTTAGAGAACCAAAATTACATGGTTTTCTAGTCACTTAGGATGTTGACTCATTGTTATTTGATAATAATGATTCTCTAACCTACAAGAAATTAGTAAGTAGAACAGATGTTTCTAAGTGTAAAGAATCTATGAATTCTTAAATGGATTCCATATACCAAAACCAAGTCTGTATTTTGGTATATAATCCAATGGATGTAAATGATATTGGTTATGAATAGTTATTTAAGAAGAAACTAGACATGTATGGACAAGTTAATACCTATAAGTTGCGACTGGTTGTAAAAGGGTGTAAACAACATCAAGTCCTATACTATAATGAAACCTTTTCACCAATTTCAATTATGAAATATATCAGAATTTTACTTTCCATTATGGACTTCCATGATTATGATATTTTAAAAATGGATTTTAAAATAGCATTACTTAACGGGAACCTTCAATAAGATGTTTATACAATACAACCTAAAGGGTTCGCAACTCTAAATGATTCCAACAAGATATAAAAAATGAAGCAAAAATCCATTTATGGATTAAAAAACTAATATATATCATGGAAAATTTATTTTTATGTATACATAATGGAATTTTGTTTCATAAATAATGAATGTGAGTCTTGTATTTATAAATGGTTTAGTGGGATTGTGGTCATTTTCTTAATAGTATATATCAATTAGATATTACTTAGTGGAAATTAAATACAAGTTTTATAGTTTGTTAAAGATTGATTGAATAAATATTTCTATATAAATGAATTAGGAGATATAGTGTATATTATTGGGATTAAGATCCATCGTGATAGATCTAAGAGGCTTCTCGGCCTAATTCAAAGTATATATATTGACAATATACTAAAGAGGTTCATTATGGAACAATATAAGAGGGGATTATTGCTATTGTCACATGGAATTCATCATTATAGGAAAATGTGTCCTTAGAAATAAGAGGAAAGAAAAATAATGGAAAGGATTCCATATGAATGTGTGATTGGTTCAGTCTTGTATGTTATGATTTATACTAGTTTAGATTTTTCATATGCATTAAGTACAATAAAAAAATATCAAGTTGACCCAGGTGATCACCATTGGATGGAAATAAAGACTATCCTTAAGTATTTGAGGCATAATAAATATATGTTCATGGTATATAGAGGTAATTAGGATCTATTCATCAGAGGATATGTAGATATTAGTTTCTAAACAGATCAAGATGGTATTAAATTACAAGTGGGATACATCTCCACTTTAAATGGAGGTGTTATGAGTTGGAAGAGTTCAAATTAGGTTGTTATTGCATATTCTACAAGAGAGTGAGTATATTAAGGATTATGAGGAAACTAAGGAAACATTTTAGATATGGAGCTTCATCTAAGATCTTAACATTATACCTAACAGTAATGATCCTTTAACACTCTATTGTGATAATACTGTAGTTGTGGCCCTTTCCCAGTAGCCAAGGTCATGTCAGTGGATAAACCATATACTTTAGAAGTATCATCTCTTCAGAGACTTTTCTTAGATATGTGAGGTTAAAGTGATTAGAATTTATATATAATAAAACATAGAAGATACCTTTAATATATCCTAACTTATTAGAAATATGATTATCATGTAAGGTCTAGCATTTTAAAAGTCACGGGCAATTGGCTCTAGTTTAAATGAGATTTTTTAGGAGTTGGTGCCCAAGGACTAATTGATTTTACTTTGGTTACATGTATATTTGATGAATTGAATATTAATAAAACAACTTATTGAATATTGTTCATTATTATTCATGAATTTAATGTAATAATGTCTTAGGGTATCTATCACATTGATAGGGTCATAACAGTTCCTATTTATGATGAGAACCAAGAAGTGCTATAATGATATTCTGAAATATAGTTTTAAGATTAGATAACATGCTATGATAGTACACATAGTATCTATACTCTCAGGTGAGAGTACTCATAAGTATATGAGTATTCTTCTCATGAATTTTTCACTTGGAAATATCCAAGATGGGAAATTATAAGAATATACCTTACAGTAGGAATTTTGTACATTTTGATGTCATCAGATATTCTTATCTATGAGCATGTACAATGGTCCTTAGAATTTAAGATTATCATTGATGCATGTCATGACGCATGTACTTAGATTTACTAACCAAAACCATCAAACCATATATTGGAGGGAAGTAGGGTGCTTTTCATGCATCATGAATAACATATTAATAATGTATATATCAAGAAAGAATTTATCCCTTCTATCTTTATGGAATCAAATATATAGGCCCTTTGATTTGAATAGAACCATCTCATTAAATTCAATGTCAATGGTGTAACTATGTGTCTATTTCAAATAGTCAAAGAAATATGAATCGATTACATAGGTTGATGACACATATGTGTAACCTACCAGATGAGATATTGAAATAAAGGGATTATATTACACAGTGAACATTCATATGTTGTTGTTGATGTCGTGACATTATTTTTTTTCTCTTGGGTTCATTTATCCATTACTAGACAGTAGTATTGTACTGTAGGCAATCCCTCCTAATGCCTATCAAAAATAATCCTAGAGGTTCATACACTAAGTGTTTCTATTGATCTTGATTAAATTATATATAAATGTAATTATTAGAAAAAATATTATTCTCAAGGATGAGGAATTATTTTTATTCATGTTTTATCGATTGAAACTATTTATTTGTGAATAAAATATTTAATTAAATACATTTTCAGGTATTTAATAAATTTAGAGTAGTTCTAATGGACCAAGACCGCATCCGGTGATAAATATTAACTTACAAGACGGTAAAATAATATTTTTTATTGTGAAAGTTCGCATGATCCAAAAAATAATATCATTATTATTATTATGTGGTATGGGGTTTAATAAATATTATAATATTATTTAAGGGTTGGTACATAATTGAATAATATTTTAACATAATCCTTAGTTATATAAATATATGGTTATTTCTATTGTGTATGGTTAATCAAAAATAGAGAATAGAGAATCATTACACACAATGAAAAACTCTCTCTCACACTCACTTGAATTCCTCCTCTCTTCCTCTCAAGAATGAGAAGAACTCCTTTGAGTCTAAAGGATCTTGGGGTGATCAAGATGAGCAACACAAGACAATTTATTGTTTGTGCTATCATCTAGAAATCAATTGGTGCTACTCATAGATCAAAGAAGTGTGTGTGGATCACCGCTAGAAGGAATCTAAACTTGAATCCTTACAATGTAATGAAGGCAATCTGAAATGGTTTTGGAAGATAAAAAATGTCATTGAAGAAAGGATCCTGAGACAAGGTAATCATTTATTTATATCAAAATAAATAAATTATAAATATAACATTCAAGATCCTATATTGGGGTTTTGAGTAACTCTAAATTAAATTAAATTTTAATATAACATCCACCATCGACACTTTTATTGTTCCTAAAACCTACACCCCAATGGTTCCTTCCATTAGCACATGTGTGACTCTCCTCCTAATCCATGTGTATTGACCTATTTTAACCTTAAAATGATTCATATCTTGGATCAACCATGCCATATACCCTTTATCCAAACCAAAACCTCCCCTCACCATCAAGGGTATTTTCCTTTTTTACCCAAACATCAGGCACTTCTTCCCACAACATCTCCTCAAGGTCATTGGCCCTCAGCTCACAAATGGTTTCTCACCGACCCAATGTTTGGTAAGTAATTCACTTACCACTGTTCAGTCCCTTGATCCATTGAATTAAAATAGGTTCCCACTCCTTCACTAACTAATCACGTAGCTCGAATCACGCTCCCTTGATTCGTGTCACATCCAAACGTGGCGTGCACACCTATGACACTAACCATGATCATGCATAGGTCACCCTTATCTAACCAAAGGTATCCTCATGACTCCTACAAGGAATGAAACTTCATTTATTCTAAGGTCTGCACATGACCTACCACCAACCAGTTTCATTCAAAACCGGAAGAGTCTATCCCTGCTCTCGCTAAGTTGTTGTCAGCATAACCCACACTTTCTCGGGTAGGGCTCTCAACTAAAAATTCCCTCTACTCCCAACATAAAAATAAGCACCAACACCCCAAGTAATTTCACATTCAAATCCATCCAAGGCCTCATCACACCTATGGAATACACTGAGTCGCACCTCAACTTCCCTAATCTATACCTCAATAAACCACCACAAGTTTACCTAAATGATGGGTTTTCATCCTTGAATTGTTTCATTCCATTAGGACCTAAGGTTACAATCCCACTATGACCAATTTATAGACCATTACCCATTATCCAAAAATTACAGTGCCATTGGTTCTAGTCCCATGTGCCTAACCAAGAAGCATACCATGCTCTTGGGATATTGCTTCCATTAACAAGAGGTATCCTAGTTAATCCCTTATAGAACAAGGATGAGGCCTAGCACATTTTGGGGTTATGTGAATGACTACCTATTATCCTAGGTTCCATTTAAAAAACACCAACTTAACTAAGGATACCACTGCATACTACAAACGTTCCAAGAATCTGAATGATCCTACCCTTCAAAATCAAATTAAACACAAGGAATTCACACTCAAGGTGCTCAACCATAATCGTAGATACAACAAAACTCAAAAGCACCAAACTTGCACCAATCACATAAGTTTAAGCATCTACATGCCCTATATTCTAGAGGCATCACAAAAAAACTGGTTTAACACCTCTCATGGGTTACCCTCAATGGCCACAATGCATCGAACACTAACTTGATTTGATCTCAAGGGTCACTAGGTCCTACCATCCAACCCCTAAATTGATGAATCACATGGTTTACCACTCACAGGATAACACTTATCCACACCTCAAGGTCACCAGCATCTAGCATGCCAATTTCTTAACTCTAGGTTCTCACAAACCGAGCTCTTTATCTAGACCCACTTACACTTACCAAGGTCAAGAAAAACACATAAGGTCTCTAGGTCACCACATCCAACCAAACTTCACTTTATTCCCAAGGTATTTTTATTAATCTTTAAGCCATAGAGTTCAAATTTTTATAGGATTCACATTATTTTAATTTTTGGATTCACATTTATTTTAATTTATTCCATGAACATAAATTTCTCTTTTATTTGAATGTTTACATTTAGTCTTTTCAGGATTTATAAAAATTATCAAGCTTCCAAGTATTGATTAAATAAGGTTTAATTTAGATGCTATAAGGAAAAACACCTAATATGATTCTTACTGGCACCTTATTTAATCAAGACCCTCACCAATCCATTTATATCTATATATATGTCAAGAGATCATCCCAATAATTGGTTAAGTAAGATTCCACCATAGTTATTTAACAAAATTACCATATATGAAATTACTGACACATTAAATACCAACCTCTATGTTACCATTAAAATATAGACCATTAGTATACATAAATCAAACTGATATAATCAGGAACATTTAATCACAAGCTAAAAAAACACAAGAACCATGCAATCAACATCTAAAACCCATGTCTCTAGCATGACACATGTCATGTGAATCTCTAAATACATGAAATGATTCACTACCAAGACCTCTTTCCCTATCAGTCCAAAAGTATAAATCCCATAAACCAGTAACATTACAACCCATGTGTCTCACTTAAGGTGAAAATAAAATACAATTATAATATGAAAATTCCATGAATAATAAGTCTCGTACTAAGAAACTTAGGATTTCCACCATGCATGGGTTTATCACTCCCGTGCACGAGCTCATTACCAAGTCTTAACACTTTCATAATCACCTATCAACCATGCCCAAATTGTAAGAAAAAATAAAAACAGTCTCGAATGCCACATTATAACACCCCTCCCCAAAATAAACTTAACAAGTTCCCTAGGACGGAACACCATAAGGACTCAAGAGTGCCTCCATGTATTCCAAAGGCTATCAACAAGTAGCTCGGGCATGTGAGTTTTTTATGGGGAGACTATACCCTCCTGTTAAAATAGTTATAGTAGTGGGAGTAATAAAAAACATATATAAATCAATTAAAAAAACATCATATTTAAGTTAGCTAAAGTTACAATAAATAACTACAGTATCAAAATGAAAAAATAATGGGAATAAAATAAAATTCAATGATCCCCCAAGGGCGGATCATGCACATGAATAATAAAATACTAAAACCAAAACCCAATTAATACTCATCCCTAGTTGGTCATGAGTCTACCCTGGTTCCATCATCCATACCCATAATTGCATACTAAACCAACTATGATCAACATTGGGGCTCTCTCTATACATATAACCAATGAAAAAATAGTTTTATCTACCTGGGTACCCAAGTTCCATGGTGGACTAAGTAGGGTAAGTTGCAACAAATAACTACAGTATCAAAATCCCAAAATAATGGGTATGAAATACAAGTCAAGGATATTCCATGGGAAGATCATGTATAGGAATAATAAAAGACTAAAACAAAACTAAATTAAGACTGATCCCAAATTGGTTCAGATTCTACCCCATTCCCATCATCCATACCCATGCTTGCGTACCAATCTGACTTTAATCAAAATCAGGGATTTCCCTATAACTGTAACCTATGAATAAATAGTGTTATCTTCTCAAGTTCCCAAGTTACATGGTGGAACAATTATGGTTTGAGTAAAACTCAGTAATCCACCACTGATGGTGTGCCTAAAATAACCAGTCTAAAATAAAATTTAATGGATAAGTGATGATGGTAAATAAATTAATAATTATAGAAAAATATATAAATAATCAATAAATAATATTGATGCCTTGGGTTCATGGTGACACCTGAGTTTGGATATACCATTTTATATCCATTGGTTCATGACCATGATTAACCCTACCTTCTTCATCCAGTGTTGGGGTGTCTCTGAGAATTTCTTGATGAACTTTTCAACCATAAATAACCACAAGCAATTAAGGTTTTAGCCTAGAATTCTCATACCGTGAAGTACCACATGAAATTTGAGCACTTATCTCAGTATTCCCATGGAATAAAATCTCTCATCCCTGCATTCCCTAATCATCAGTCATCATAAAAAATATAGATACTCATCATGTCATTCCAATATAATTTGAGTGATCATTGAGGCATTCACAATCATTAAGCATCATATGGTCTAGGAACTCTTCTTAGAATTCTCAATTCATCATCCAACATGTTGAATATGATCACTCATCCTAGAATTACCAATCATCAAGTATCATAAATAATTCTAGTTACTATCCTAGAATTCTCAATTTACATACATCATCTTAAATCTAAGGATCCCATCCCATCATTCCTGATTTTCATGTGTCAAAATCACAGTTTAACATTTCTATTAAATTATTTGAATCATCAATTCATTTTATAAAGAATTTTTTAATCCCAAGTGTCATGATTCATTAATGTAAATTATCCAAGCTAATATAATCCATAAACACTATTTTACATTTTAATAACCAAAACAATCTTCATAGGCCAAGTCATTTTAAAACCCAAATTACATTTCATAAAAAGGGCCTTAATATTTACCAACTTATTTATCCATTTAATGTTACAATTTCATTTCCACATGGATGTTTTCAAAATTTCATTTTAAAACCGTCTAATTAACCCACAATTTATTTTTAACTAATCCAAACATAAATGTTTCATTAACATATATGATTTACTTTTTCATGGAAAAACATGCCCTTGGTCTATCCAATTCCAAGGATAACTCAATTTTAAGGGTCTCCACTAGGTGTTATATTTCTAAAGTTCAAGTAATGTAAGTAGGAAAATTTAATTAAGGAAATATCAATTTAAAATAATTAATTAATCCAAGTTCAAGGTAAGGCATGGTCGTCTTGACTGTACCAAGAAATCACTCAAAAATAAAGTAAGACTATGGGAGAAATCTAAAGTACCACCTACCTCATTCCTAATAAAGACCACTCTTAAAGTATTGATTGTTAGTTTCACCTAAATTAGGATAAAATATAAAACCATACAAACAACCTAAAAAGAGGTCATACTAAACAAAACCTGAAAAAACAACATCTGATAGTGAAAGGAAACCAAAAGAGGAGGGAGGGAGAGGTATAATCACAAAGGGATCTTGATCTTAAGCAACAGTGCTTGATTCAAACCCTAAAAAAGGGATAAAACCCATGTAGAAGGGGGTTTCATGCATTTGAGAAATATTACTAGCCATTTTTTGGGCCAAACCCTATATAAATGGAAGAGGGTGTCCATGAGTAAAAATATGGGGTTGTGCTTCATTAAAAATCACCTAGGGGCCACTATATAGCCGATCCCCCCCCCAACTAGATGGTTCCACTATATAAACCTTTTTACAAAACCTAGATCCTCTCAAGAACTTTAAAAGCCTCCAAAACCACCCCAAACCCATGTTCCACAACTAAAATGGCTATTTTGAGGGAACCTTAGCCTCAGAATTTGGTCATGAATTACAATGGAAAAAACTGACCCCTCTACTAATCTAAACTACTAAAACCCTATAAGGCTCAAATATCATCGGTATGCCAAGGCCTTATAATAATAATTGAACATATAATTTTATTAGCATCATATGTTCATAAATAAATCTCATTATCTTCTAATAGTATATCATTCAAGAGACCAAGTAGTTTAATAAATATGGTTTCACTCCATCCATTTCTAGATTTTACATTATATAGCTTCAGTATGGCTAAAAATGTTTTATATTTAGTACAACTAGCATATAATGGCATCCTTTCATAGTTATTTGACTTTTGAAATGGATTTGGAAAATTGAGAATTTCATATTCAATGGTCATTTTCATTTCCTTAATATGCCCTTCATCAATGTTTACACTTGTAAACATATCCTCAACGTGATCTTCATCATCATTCGCACTTGTAATCATATAATACATTATAAATATAGTGTTATCTTAGTCACAAGAAACATTATTTTCTTCCCTGGGTTCAATCCAACATTTATAACTTTGGTCTATTCCATAACAGATCAAGTGTTCTTCCAACTCCTCTAGATCAATTAGTCTTGAATAACAACAATGTAAACATAGAAAAAGGATTTATAAGGTTCATATGAATGATATTTTATAAATATGACGAACTATTTAACCCCATCCTTATAATCTTTTGTAATGAAATTGGAATCAATCCATTTTTTATTCATATCGATCATATTTGATTCAGTAATATTAATATTTAAGAAAAAAAGAAAATGAAAAAAAAATGTATGATATTATAATCCTAAAAGGATGTTATTCATATAAACAAACATATAGTTGTCATATTTTATATAAATTTTCATTGCATCAATAAGTTTTTACAAAATATAAAGATGAAGAATTATATGAATATAAAGTACTATAACACTTATTTTTTTATTACAAGAATTCACATATCATAAATAATTATACTTTTTAAAATGGATTCATCAAGAGAGTTAATTCTCTTGGGTATGGGGTGAATTTGGGGATAGAATAGCTCTTGTGGTATGGCCAACCATATGAGTATTGTCCCAATGGTTCTAGTGACTCCACTAAACCCATAAGTAATTTTTCATTATTTTGGTTTTATTATTTGAACCCTCTTGATTCTAAATCACACCTAAAGTGAGTATTAACTTGTTGTATATGGATTAAAAGGGTTATTTACGGTATTTTTCTTTATTTGGGGTGAAATTATGTGATTATTGGCGTTTTTTTTCATTTTTGGTTTATGTTAAGTGGTTTAAATCTTGTTTGGGTGGAAAGGGAGATTTTATGATAATATTGGTTTAAAAATTTTATTTTTAATAAGTTTTTTATAGGGTTTGAGGATTAAAATGATATGATTAAGTGTTATGGTTATCAAGGAGGTTCACATAAACATTAGTTAACTATGGATAATGAATTTTCTAGTTTTTTTATTCATTGAATTAAGTTGTTAGAATAAATCAATTGTCTCTATAAAATTTAAAGGCCAGTAGTGTATATAGGTGTGAATTCATTTTAAGTGTTCTTAATATATGAATGAAATATAGGAAATACTTAGATAATGATGAATATTGAAGAAACTAAGTTGAGATATATGATATATTAATTATAATGATCACTGAAGCGTTATTTGAGTTTGAATAAGATCTAAAGAATGTTGAGGAACTTTAAAAATCATTGAAGATTTTATTTTCAGTTGAACTACATGATGGAAAATAAAGTAACACATGATTCGAGATATTTTGAGTAAATTTAAATGGATGAAAATGTTGTAAATATTTTTTTGAGTTTTATTCAATAAGGTTATATTTACTTTATCCACAACCACTTTCATCATGGTGAAACAAACTTCCCACAAAAACCAGAACATGAAAATATAAGTGACAACCAATATATTACAGCAGTAAAAATATGTCATAAAAATTATAATGAAGTGTTTTTAGGAGTTCTAATAATTTTTTGAAGTTATTTTAGTTATTTTGAATCAATTTGAAGTAAGTGAGGTTGTTTGGAGTGTGATTGATAAGGCTACAGAAAGTTCATAGCTATATGATTTTTGAACTGAATGGTTGATAAAAATTCTTAATTCAGAACCAAAAAATCACAAAGAATGATAAAATATTAATTAATAATAAGGAAATATTAATTAAAAATAAGTAACTACTAATATACCTTCAATTTAAGGGGTCGAACTGAAAGATTTAAAATTGGGCTTCTGCGAGAGCCTAAACAATGCGAGTACGGGCGATCTTGATTAGGTTTATTTAAAAATAGAGAAATGAGTTTTATCAGTACTTGTAAAAAACAATGATAAAATAAACATTTATCTACACTAAAATTAAAATTACTAATAAAGGTATGATTTATTAGCACTGATAAAGCCAAAGATTTATCAATATAAAAAAATCACTGATAAATCATACATTTATCAATGCTAACTAATAATCACTGATAAATGTATATTTTATCAGTACTTAATATTGCACTAATAAATACTAGTGGAAAATAAAAGTTAAAAATTATATTTTAAAATTATAATCTATTACTACTTATATAAAAAAATATTAATAATCACTTTATAATATAAAATAATAGATATTAAAAATAAATAAATTAAAAAATATTAAAAATCAATCAACAATATTATTTATATAAAATATGGTAATAAATGTGACAATATTATGCTAGATGTATTATATTATAATAAATGTTTTAATAGTATGATAAATTAATAAATAATATTAATTATGTAAGTCACAAAAATATTAAAAATAAATAATATAAATCCTATATATTATAAAAACAATATAAATGAATATGTGGCCCAAGCTGCAATTGAGTGGTACTCACTATTGACCCCCATATCAAAGTGACAATGGTTCGAATCATGAAAACACCCTTAGGGGAATTTATGATTGAGTCACTAACATAGGTAGGCGGTGACATAGGTGGTGAAGTGGGTAGATGACATGGGAGTGATGCGGGTAGGAGGTGTAGACCCATATAATTGCCTTCAGGACACTGGAACTTTGGTTCAATCAATGTAATGAGCTTTATATAGAGTAGGCCAACCCTTGGAGGTGGGTATGGCCTACCCTTGCGAACCTAGGGTGTATATGTTGTTTCATTTTCTTATAATGTAACATCCTGACACCTGCTTTAATGTATGATCCCTGTTTTTATTTTGGCTCTTTTTTCTTTCTTGTTGATCTATAGTTGATTTAATTGGTTATTGGTTGTCCTATCATTGTTTAAGCCTTCATAGGGGTCAGAAAAGTAGTTTTGGTTCATGTTTGAGAGTCTGAGAGATATCCAATGGGTTTAGATTAGAAGTAGGCATGGTCCTATAATGAAATAGCTACAAGAGGCCCATCGTCTATCTGGTGAGGGATACCGTCCACCCGACAGGAGGATGGCAGTATGGGTTTCCTACAACAAATCCATTGGCTAGATATTGAGAGCCATTGTTTGGTTATTGGAGTGTTCACATACCCATAATCATTTTGATTGGTGCCACCAGCTAACTGGTGGAAGCCAGTGGCCAGATGGTGATGTCATTTAGAGGGAGGAGGGGAAGGTTAGTGTTATAATTCTTTTAGTTTTAATCTCAATTTTGTTTATAATATCATCTCCCTCAAACCTATTTCACACTAACCATTGTGGAGACCCTTTTAAGGGGAATTTAGCCCTTCCAACCTCGTTTATTCACATATGGAATTGTTCTTTGAAGCGTTTGATAACTCTCGATGAGTGCGCCTTAAAACTCTTGATGAAATACATTCTACCTTATGTTTATTTTTCTCTAAGGGATATGGATTATTGGGGTATTATTGGATTTTTTTTATTTGGGAATTGTGTTTCTAGGATCTTTTGTTGATTGTTCTAGACTTTGAGTCTCTGTTGGTGGATCCTGTGTGGGGTGATTATTGACCTAGATTATGGCAGATGGTTTCATAAGGAAATATCTATCAATTGAAACCTTTGATTTTTATTTAATTTGAACCAAATTTCCAACTGATTTCTAAATATTGATTTGATTTCTTGATTAATGATTTCTAAATGGAATGGTGTGCATGTGTTGAACCTATTTGGTGTGGATTTTCAATTATAGTATTGATTTTTGGGAAAATGGAATGAAATGAATGAATGATTTGAAGCATGGTTTTGATGATGAATTTTTAGAAGAAGATGTATGAAATGTTTTATGGTTTGAAATGAAATTAATTGTTTTGAAAGGAATGGATTTTTAATGAAAACCATTTGATGGTTAGTTTTTGAAATGAAATGTATTGTTTTGAAACTTGAACTTGGGGATAATTTAAATGATTGGTTGTTTGAAATTATTTGAGATTCATTGAGATGAATAATAGCCCCTTGTATGTTTGATTTCCTTAAAGCACATGGGAGTCTGGGTGGTTAGGTGGGAAGAACACACGCTTAACATATATTAGCTCTACTTGAAAATGGATTGATGATGACAATGCTAACTAAAAAATTAATGAGGGAATGGAGTTTATTATTTGGGATCTTCTCATATTCCCCCTAGGCATGGGACCTAGGAATGTTTTCACATCGTGATCCATAATTCATTGAGATGTGTGAGAATCCATGTACAAATCTATCCTTAGGTCTCTTAACCATGGTGCTATGATTTAAAATGAGTTCTTGAGAAATGATTTATACATTCCAATGTTATGAAATGATATATTCATGTATTTTTTTTATAGAAGTCCTTATTCATGCATGTTTTGAGGAAAATATACTTTTTCACCTATTTCATTCTATCCATTGTAATTTTTTGAAAATCATGTTTTGATATATACTGTGAAAAGAATATCATGCTATGTTTTATTTAAAATTGATCATGTTTGGTTTATCTAATATAGATTACTTATAAAAGGATTGGTGGCATCCTATTGGGCTATTGTTTCTCTCACCCTACTTTTTCTATCGAGCGTTCGTAGATTTTATTATGTTAGGTCTAGGAAAGGGGAAAGCATTGCCTGGAGGCGGTAGATGCTCTTGATTAGTGGGAACTTGTGAGTTGGCGTGATAGGTGGACTATGTGATCCACTTGTTACATAGAGATATGGTGTTGATGTCTTGATGGTTTTATCAGACGAATTTGGTTGACATACCATTTTTTGGATTTTTGTATCTCTCTGCTTGTGGTACTTTTCTCTTATGAAGTGTTTGGAATACTGGCTATTTATTGATTCTTATCTATTTTTTTTGTTGTGATGTGTTTTTATTATGGTGAAATTGTTCCATCTTGTTTACTTTTGATGCCCAAGTGCTAGTTGACAGCCTATGGAGATCAAAAATTCACTTCGAGTCGTGTCTAGATTGATTCATGTACCGTTAAGGTGGGTTATCCGATTTAGTTCATAAAATGTAACCTCCAGGAGCTTAAATAATAAAAATGAATAGATATTAAAATAAAAATGAATAAATACTAAAAATTGTATTTAAATAAAAAAAATATTTAAAATAAATTACTAATTAAAAAATAATCGATAATAGATGTAAAAATATTTAAATAAAAATATTAAAATAAAAATGAATGTATATTAATTATGTAAATTAAAAACATCTTAAAAATATTAAATATTAATAAATAAAAATGTATAAATACAAATTAAAAATGAATAAATTAAAGAATTATTAAATAAATAAATATTAAAAATAAAGAAATTATAAAAATATTAAAAGTGAATAATTATTAAAAATTTATAGACAATAACAAATGAATAAATATTAAAAATTAATAAAATTTAATAATTAAAAATAAATAAATTACAAAAATATTAAAAAATGAATTAATAATTGTAATTATATAATTATATGAAATATTACAAATGAATAAATTTTAAAATAAAAAGTAAAAAATATTAAAAATTAAATTTAAAAACAAGATATTTATAATAAAGTACAAGTTATTAGTGAATAAATAATAATTGTATACATATTTAAATATAAATATATTAAAATAAGACTGAATAAATATTAATCATAGAAATTACATATTTATTAAAGGCTTGCATATCAATATTTAAAATTATATAAATAACTATCAAAATAAATAAATTAAAAACTGTTAAATAAATAAATATTAAAAATGAATAATTTACAAAAAAAAATTAAAATGGTGAAATATTAAATATGAATAAAAAATATAAAATGAATAAAATGTAATAATTAAAATTAAATAAATTACAAAAAATATTAAAACATAAATAAATGATATTGATTATATCAGTTACAAAAATATTAAAAATGTATAAATATTAAAAAAATGAATAATTATTTAAAATTATATTTAAATACAAGAGATTCAGAATAAAATACTAATTTAAAATGAAAAAATAATAATTATATAAATATTTAAATGAAAAAAAATTGTTAAAATAAAAATGAATAGGTATCAATTATATAAATTTCAAAGATATTAAAATATTAAATATTAATAATTAAAAATGTATAAATAAATATTAATAATTGAAAAAAAATATAAATATATTAAATGTATATATATTTATATATATTTATATATATAATTTCATTAATTGTATTTGAAAAACCAAATAACTCTTCTTATGATTATGTGTGTGTGTGTGCATATACTATAATGAGATATATCAAATTGAAACAACAAATGACTTTTCTTATTATATGATGTTATATTCATATACATATAGACAGATATGCACATTACATACATATGCATACATACATATGCATGGACATAAACATAAACATACATACACATCCATACACATACACACAAACATACACATAAACACACACACATACACATACAAACACAAATGTACATGAACACACACACACACATACATATTCACATACATATACATACATACACATACATACATATACATGTATATACAAGGATACACATGCTTACACACACATATATACAATCACATACACTTATATTTTAAATTATTTAATTTGAATATAATATATATATATATATATATATTCAAATATGACATTTAAATAAATGTATATTCATTTATATATTTATATTATTGTTTAATAAAATATTAATATATTATATTTATATATACATTTTTAATTAATGTATATAAATATATTATTAAATATTATTATTAGTTAATATAAATTTGATTGTTTTATATATATAATTATGAAAATAGTAATAATAATATTTTTTTATTATAATATAGTTATATAAATCATATTTATATAATATATTTATATATATATATTTTTTATTATATAAATCATATTTAAATATATATATATATATATTAAATTATTCATGACATGATTTTATCAGTGCTAATTAAAGTGATGATAAATGAGATCATTATCAACACCTCTTTTAGTACTGATAAACATATCATTTCTTAGCACTTTTAGTTAGCGTTGACAAAAGGTTCCCCTTTGACAGTGTTGTTTTAACATTGATAAAGGGAAACACGGAATAAAGAAAAATATGTAGTAGTGGTGACTGCAAATACTGAAGACTTAACACCAAAAAAATCAAGAAATAATATATATATATATATATATATATATTCTGTGTAAAGGTAATAATACAACCCCCACGTCAAGGTCCCCAAATTACCACTTTTAGGTAAACAACCCAAAACACAAGCTATGTGTAGAGAACCAGTTTTTCCCTATAAGACTTTGGAATATTTCTACATATAATTCCAGATCTAGGCACAAAGATGGCATGCGATTATGAGGCCCGGTGTGCCCGGAATAAATTTTATAAAAATATTAAGTGTTTTTATACTATGCACATGGAGGGGTTGTGTTTCCTCCTAAACGGTAGCTCAGATCGGAAATCTGAGGGCATGGTTGAGTCCGGAGCGTGCTGTTTAACCTAGGCGGGGTGTAAAAGTTGCGGGCACGGGCCTACTGTGAGAGATGTCACCCAGGGGAAAAAGCGTCATTTAAAAAATGACTTAGTGATTTTCATCACTGGAGTTCTTTTCAAATAACTTTCGAACAAAGCCTCGGAATGGAAATCCGATACTTTCGTTGAGTTCAAAACAGGGCGTTTTGCCTAGGCGCGATATAAAATGAGAGGGTGGGGTGAATTCGGATTCTGCGCTAAGTAGAATCCCTATAAATAGAGTTAAGTATTTAGGGTTAAGGAAAAAAACTCTAATTCACACACACTCTCTCTCTCTCTAACATCCAAACTCTCTCTCTCTATAGCTATTCTTCGTCGTTCTTCATCGGATCAAGGAGCGAACACCACCAGAACTTCGGCGGGTCGAAGTGGGATCACAGCGGGCGCGTCGCCAATGACCAACGAGAGATTTGAGGTAGTATTCTTGTTAAATTCTGCACCTTTGTCAATTTCTAGAGTTTTTCAATTTCTTCGTTTTAATTCTATAATTTTAGAATTGGGGAGACAGCCGAACGAACACAGCTATCATCCGAGCCCCATTTTTGATTATCGTTCTTGGGCATTCTTCGTCCAAATTTTCGGATGCGCCAATTCTTGTCGGATCGACGATCGGGGGTAGGCGCTACGAAGGTCTCACCCTGAGGATTCTGAATCCACCTTTAGATTTGGAATCAGTCTACCGGAGTGGTGGTGGCGGCTGTCGGAAGACCCGGCTCTGGGAAGGGTGGTGGCCGGAGGTCGGGCGTCAGGCAGCAGGAGGAGCTGGGGGGGGGGGGGGTTCAGATGAGTCGTCGGTGTCAGGTGTCGCTGGCGCGGCCAGGGTAGCTCCAAGAGGAGCCAAGGCAGCGCGGTCGAGGCTTCAGAGGTGCCGGCATCGGGTGTCACCAGAGCGGAGCGTGGAGGACCAGGCGAATCCGGTTGTCGCGGCAGCGGCATGGCGTAACGGGGAGCCGAGGCGGCAGCGGCGGCGGGTAAAGGTGCCGCGAAGGGGCAGATTCGGGCGGTGCGGGCCTCGGTGAAGCACAGTGGTGTGCTGCGGGAGGTGGAGGCACCGAGGGAACTGGACCATCGCGGTCGAAGGGGAACCCGAGGCGGTCAGTGCCTCGGTTGTGCGACATGGACAAGGACCCTCCGAACGCGGGTCCTGCCGACGCGGCGAAGACCGGCCAAAATGTCGGTCTGCGGGGGAGAACCAGACCCGAGGGGTCCGGTGCAGCTAGAGAGGGCCGTGTCCAGTGGAGCGTGGTGGTTCGGGCTGGACCCGCGGCTGGGCCGCGGGCCTGCGGTTTGGACTGGGTCGGCTGGGGTGAACCGGCCCGGTTGGGCCCCCTTGCGTTCGGGGGGCCGTAACTTCTAAACAGCATGTCCGTTTGACGCGCCGTCTGCGGCTACGACTTCGTGTCAGCGATATGGACTATTTGAAGAGGGTTATAGGGATTTTGGGTTCTTCACCCAAAGGCAGGTAACCCGGAACACTCTAACTTAATAATAATAAATTATTATTAAAGATCGCGACTGACGTACTTCGCGAGTCGGGCGTCCGTTTGACATGCCGTCAGAGGTGCGGTGGACCTGGAGTTGAGAAGATCCTTCCAAAGTTGGTTCGGAACCCTTGAGTCTTGGTTTCATTGCCCGATGGAAAGAGACGCTTAATGTGAATAATCAATTAATTATTTAAATTAATTAATTATTCTTGCATCGGACCTAACTCCCGCTTGGGATGTCCGATTGACGCGCTGTCAGCAGCAGCGTGACCCCAGTCCTCGTGTGAACTTTTTGAGATTATTTTCAAAGCATTTGGGTTGGAGACAAGGTGTGGGTCCCACAGGGCCTAGTTCGCACGCTTTACGGTGAAACGCCATTTTTCACCCATCATCTGTTTGGGGTGTTTGAGTACTCATTTCTAAGTTTTTTTCCAAGGGGATTGCAACGGTGTAATCCGCCCGCCTAAATTCAGGCCCGAAGCGTGGGCCCCATGAGGCGGCTTTCGGACGTATGCTGCATTTTTATGACTTATGATTTATAAGTCCATTTAGGAAAAATGAATAGCCTACGCCGTGTGGTTATCTGTAAGGAACGTAATGGTACGATCTGTGTGACGTGTTTCGGGGTCGAGGTGTGGGCCCCATGGGGCCCCATTTGCATATAACGCTGGGAGTTGCAGCTTCTGCATATGAAGTCCGTTTTAGGTGTCGTCAGCGGCGTTGTGACCCTGGCGTCAAGACGAAGTTGACCGGGGTGGTTTCAGGCATTGAAGACGAAGTTGAGGCATAGGCCCCAAGGGCCGTCTTTTAAGCTGTGTGCAGCGTTTTGCGAATTTTTCATCAGACGTCTGTTTGGGGCGAATGAGTAGTCGTTTCGGCATGTTTTTATGAGAGCATCGTGATGGCGCAGTTCGCCCGAAATTTTTCGAGACTGATGTGAGGGCCCTACAAGGTGTTGTATGAGCAAAGCGGTGTTGAATAAATTTTTCCCTGGGAAACCGTTTCCAGCAAGTAAGTAGTCTATCTTCCGTGTTTTTCCGCAAGGATTACAACGGTGTAATCTATTTGGGTGTGAAGAGCCTCTTTCGAGATCTCATTAAATGCAGAAACATGAAAGGGCATTGGTTAGAGGTTCCTTTGATGCACTCTGAACATATGCACGGTAGTGGTGTTGGTGACACCCAGTGATGGCATGGGTAGTGCGGAGTTATCGGACCAGTTCCGGGTTTACCTTCCAGCGGGTTTGGGTAGTGGGTTACCCGTTGATCCTAGGGTTTACCCTCTAGCGGGGCTAGGTAGTGGGTTACCCATTGAACCTAGGGTTTACCCTCCAGCGGGGCTGGGTAGTGGGTTACTCTTTGACCTTAGGGTTTACCCTCCAGCGGGGCTAGGTAGTGGGTTACCCATTGACTTTAGGGTTTACCCTCTAGCGGGGATGGGCAGTGGGTTACCTGACAACCTCTTGTGGTTTACCCTCCAGCGGGGCTGGGCAGTGGGTTACCCGAAAACCTCTTTTGTTTTACCCTCCAGCAGGGATGGGCAGAGGGTTACCCAATAACCTCTTATGGTATACCCTCCAGCGGGGCTGGGTAGTGGGTTACCCGACAATCACTTATGGTTTACCCACCAGTGGGGCTGGGTAGTGGGTTACCCAACAACCTCTTGTGGTGTACCCTCCAACGGGGCTGGGTTGTGGGTTACTTGATGACTTCTTTCAGGCTCAGCCCTTATCTATGAGGCTAGTCAGTGACTTTTCTCCGTGATTACCGGAGCAGGACCCTTGGCTGTACAGTTCAGCAATGAGGCATCTTTGGTGTGCGATACTGATTGGGCATCAATGATGTATATCCTTTGAACTGTTGGTGACTTTTCTTGGGCTGAGCTTGGAGATAGAGATCCCCTTACAGACTCGTTCGGGTTTCTTGTTGAGCATATATATACACCCTAATTTTGTTCTCACTCTTTGGGTTCAGTTACTCTCCTTCTAGGAGGGGCGAAGACGCACGGGGTATGCCATGTGATTTCCTTGTCTAGCTCCTCTTGGATTGGATGAGTCCACTTCATTTCCTTTGTTGGGTTGAGTTGTACTCTCACTATTTTACTCTTACATTGTTCTTTATTCTGTCCACTTCTCACCATTTTAGTACCTCCTTTGTTGCTCCCTCGAGCTTTCGGGTCATCCTACTGATTATCTTTATACTCACCCCTGCTTGGGCTTTTCCCACACTTGGTGTGCCCTTGTTGATTACGGACAGGTCGATCGAGACTATGGAGGAGCATAGAGGACACAGGATCTTGGGCTGTGTTCAATGGTCATAGGAGGATTTCCAGGTGTGAGACTCACCGGCTGTTTACTTTCGTTTACCTGTTGCCGGGTTGTGGAACCTTTCTTGTTGGGCCCGTGTTTTTCCCCTTTTACTGTTCACTTTACTTGTACTGGTTAGAGGTCGATGCATGTATGTTGGTTTCCCTTTTTTAGAAATTTTTTATCTTGCTTTATTTCTCTGCACTTTTACATTGATTTAGCTACGTGTTTGTATACAGTTTCTTAGGCAAAGGCCTCTCCTAGTTTGTTGTGCCTTTAGCACTAGTTGCCAACCCTTGGCCTATAGAGGTGAGCTTGGGGTAGTTGCGGCTCGAGCCCCGGTACGGGTCGGGTCGTGACACTATGTTAGGGTTAATTTGTGACTACATAAGGGTATTCATACATTAGAAGGAGAGTATCCCAAAGGTATGTAAAGGTGAGAGCCTCAATAAAAAATCTATATAAAGGTAATAATACATTTATATAAAGATAAGAACCATACAAAAAATCTATGTAAAGGTCATCATGGAATCTATGAAAGAGTAAACCAAAGAATTCAAAGCTTACGTAAGGGAAAAAATCAAGATAAAAATAATTATGCATGAAAATTAAAACTATAATTGATAGGTTAATCATAGGAAATATTATATTTAAATAATAATTCACACATAAGAAAGACTGAATCTATAGTGGATCCATATTTTGACAGCATGTTGTCCATGTAATAATGAAAAGGAGTCCATAAATAATAATTAAAATAAATATATAAAAATTAATCAAAATAAATACATGGAAACATAAGTATTAATATGAAAATATATACATGAATATGCAATATTTTTTTTCTCTACTAGGATAAATATCCTAAAAGAGGGGGTGAATCAGGGTATGAATGATTAAAACAGCTGGCCCTTTTTGGATATTGTTTTTTTGTTAAACAAATCTCTTTTCTCTATCATTTCCATAACAATGAATGAGTATAAATTAAAACAAGCACAATGGCAAACAATTTTTACTTGGTTCTCCCTCACTAGAATACATCCAAGGAGCATACAAAGGTAATTAATTAATGTATCTTATCTACTATAATTCCATTTTGTTACAATGTTGAAATTAGATTCACTATCGTATGTGGTTTACAACCTTTAAAACTTGAGAATTAACTTATCTCTCTACTAAATTGTGTGAAATACTCATTCATAAAATTATTTTATTGTTATAAATCAATTTAGATTATGTGCATACATATGTGAGTGTGTCGTGAAGCTCTGTTTTCATCTAAGAGATTAAATCCTCTATTCCAAATAAGATTTTATTCACAGAAAACTTCTTCTCAAAATATTCTTCTCCTTATGTGGTTCATTGATCACCATGTGATGTACACCACATGATTATAAATATGTAATGCCTTGCCTAATCTTCATCACATAATTCCTCGCTCACGATCTCCCTTAAATGGTTTTGGTTCACCCTTTAATGCCTTATGCTGACTAGATTCTACATACTCTTTTCCATGGCTACTGCACTTCATGAAACCCTTTTTAACTTACTAGAAATCCTAGCATGATAAATATTATCATAATTTTTTCTCAGTTCTTCGTACTAATAAACTGATTATAAGGTCCTTATATAGGAAATGTCTCTAAGGATTCTGATAATCATAAATTACTCTTCATTTATTCACCAAAAAACCCATCTATATAAAGTCGTTTGCCTTCTGAATTTGAACGATAACCTCAACACGTGATTGCATGGTCCTCATTTATGGTCCATGTGAATCTTACATGGTTGACAAAAACATCATCACTCTAACATCAACAATGGCCTCCTCATGTGTTCATGTGATCCTATTTCACAATCTATATGAATTTTACGCATTCATGAACTCCTCATGTAGTCCTCCTGAATTTAAAATGGTCAGCATAATCATTTTTCCAAAACTACCATTTTCCCCAAATTTTGATGCACAAAAATTTGGCAAGCATTGGGAAACATCCCCACCATTAAAACATTTTTCTAGGAAACAACTAGACCTTTTTCAACCAACATTTTTCAACAAACAAAATAACCCAAAATCCTTGAAGTGCCAATGAGAGGAATTTTTCCCAACAATCTCCCCCTTTGGGTTTTCTGACAACACTTCAACTTCTGTTACAACATTAATGTTAGAAAAAAATACCTCTCGAGGATGTGTTGTGGTTTTGGGTCGATTGTATTTTTTAACCAAGACAATTAATAATGCTCCAATATATTTTCAATAAAATAGATGTTTTGAAGCTAGTGTGGTTTCTTTGTGTCTTTCAAATTTTGGAACTCAAAATCAATATTTGTTTTATAAAAATGGAAATATTCTTGCATAGTAAATTTAATGAACTAAAAATCATCAAAAGGAGATTGCGATGGTTTTTTAAAAAAGGTATTTGGACCATAAAGGAACTTTTCTATGTGAAATTCATAACAAGTATACAAATACATGATGTAAAATAAAAAAAGGTAGTTTGACCACATAGAAAAAATGCTAAACTACAAATAGATTCTATGAGGGAGTAAAGTAATATGTGGGCACATGTAGGGATTCAAGGCCTACCACAAAGGGTTCACATCATTTTATATTGAAATAAGTGAGTTAGAGTACTATAAAAAGGATATTTATCATTTTTTAATGATGGTGGTATTTCAGAGGCCATTATAAGGGGAGTCAAGTGCTATACAAACCACATAGTGAATGTAGTTTGTGGTGAAGGCCAGTCCACAAAGAAGTTAACCATAATTGATATCAGTGGGTTTTTTTGTTTATTTTACAATATAAAGGACCCGTAATCATTTCATTAAGTATATTGAAACTCATTAGAGAGCATCATCCTTAAAATAATTCAGCTAAGTATAAAAGTGGTTCATGAAGGAGGTGGTTTTTTGAAGGATTTTAGTTCACAAAGGAAGTTCAGTTTCTAGAGTAATTTAGTTTTTAGTGTATTATATCTTTCAAAGGGGTAGTGGTTCATGAGGAATCATCCATCCATGAATAAAAGGAAATCTATGAAGCACACACACTATGTGGTGAAAGGCAATTTGTGAGGCATCATCCATTTATAAAGTGAAGTCAGTTTGTGGTGTTCCCATGCTACACAGTGTAAGTCATTTCTCTATAGGTTTAAAGTAGTTCATGGAGATGTATTATGCAAGGGTTATATATCATGGTCATGTTTAAGGATATATGTTCCAAGATTATCCAGTGAATAGTATCATTTTCATATTTGAATTCTGATGATGAATAAAAATAATGAGGATCTACAACATCTGGAAATATTTGTTGAAGAATTTTATTCACTACTATATCCAAGTCAGTGAAAGGAAGACCTGGTATCTATTTAATAACATGACAATGTGATGAGTAGTTTCCATGACCTCTTATAGGATGTTCACATCAAGGTAATGAAGGATCACATGATGTTCAAAGTCACTTATCTTATATTCAATGCAACTCACTATAGAATAATATATTTTTCTTTGCCCTGTGTGCCAAATGTTTTTCTTTATAAACTAGTGATCATGAGAGAGAAGTGTGAGGTAAGTGATACTAGGTATATATTTCATCTACCCCAAACTTTATAAAGGATGTGATCCTAAGTCATGAGTGGCCTAGCCTAAACCAACAAGTAGTGATTTTAGTGATTTTTATGCACCAACACAATATTTGTTGCATACTCCTTTGACTAGCCTATAGTGGTGAACCAAGTAAAAATATATATTTCATTTCTCTTTTTTATTTCTTTAATTTTAGTGAATAATAATCAGATAATTTTGTTAAGGATAAGATCAATATAAACACTAAAGAGAAAACGAAGTGGCCCTTATAATAAAGATTTCAACATCCAGTGGGGAAGGAAGAATTTAGAAAAGAATATCCATACCCCAATTCCCCACCCCCAACCCCACCTCTCCTTAGGGTATCTAATTCTACTTTGGACCTAAAAATTGGTATCATAGGGTAGGTTTATTTTATCATACTTTTTTCTCTGATTTGGTTCATTAAATTTTTAAAATTGAAGTTTTAGTTGGATCTTATCTTGGTGTCCCATTTAAAATGGTAGAACTTTGAAGAAGAAACAAAAGTATTTTAGAATCCAATAGTTTGGAAGTTTATATAGAAATAGTGTGATTTATCTAAAAGAAACCAAAAACTTATCATGTTTTTAATACTATTTTCTCATTCAATGATTCTATATGAATGAATTAAGAACCTAAACTTCCAAGTGATGTTGGAACTATTGATGATAAAGAAATTACAAGAAAGAAAGTAGTGGAAGTTTTCCACATGAAAATGGATTTGGATTCAAAATTAAAAGAATAAAATAAGTCTCAAGATATTTAGATCCAATCAAAGGAAATTTAAGTTAATAAGTTAAAAGGTTTAAGTAAAATTCTGGTTGAAGTGGACACTGGTCTGAGGGAGAAGAATGATTCCTAGGATGAAGAATTTCATGTAATATCCATAGATATGGAAAATATAAAATATGATGACAAGTTAAATAATCTAAACTCAAAATAAATTTAGAATTTAGAAGCCATAAATTATGATCTTTATACACATATTTTAGAACTAGTTTGGGAGAATAAAAGGCTATGATAAGATAATTCTTACTTTATAGAATATGTTCCTCAAATTTCTTCAAAAATAAAGGATCAAAGTGACATGGTGGATAATACTTCATGGGTATTATAATATGAAAAAACCATTGAACTTAATGATCAAATTGAATAAATGGATAAGAGGATTCTATAGTTATGAGAAGAGATAGAATTAGTCAAGAAATTAGTTTATAAATCTTTTACTAAAGTAAAGTTGAAATTGGAGGATTTGTATTTATTATTTAACTATCATTCGGTAGGTAATAATGAAATGAAAATAAAATATGATATTTTAGAATAAAAATATGGATTTATTTTCTCATCCAAAATATCATAAAGTTTTTGAAAATATGGTATTGACTATGATGATCCCCTTCCCATGAATGAGAAGAAGAGAACTGTGAACAGTTTCAAAATTTGGGAAAATTTTACAAGTTCTAGAAACATATATAAAAGAAATTTTACAAGCTATGAAAACATGTTCTATTATTGTGGGATACATGGTCATTCTTTATGTTTTTTATTTTGAAGAATTTAAATATATTTCATGTATAAAGATATAAATATTTATAAAAAAAAATATTTATAATCTTCCTAAAAAATCTAAAAGAAAAATCTCTTGAAAAAAATTAGGCATGGAATGATACTATTTTTGAAGATTGGGACACACCATAATAGTGTGTCAATAAGAATTAGGGCTCAATATTAGAAGAATAACTCCAGTTGCATCAACATATAAAGTGATAAATGATGTAATGAGGTATTTTTTTAATTGGATATGTTTCATATGTGCTAATAATGGGAATTTGGTAAGATATAATATCAAGAAGGAAGAAGGGAAAGAAAAAGAACTTGAAAGGAGATTCCAAACTCTGGTGTTGTGTAACACAAAAGGATATATTGGAAGACAGTTTTTTATAATGGGAAATAAATTTACAATCTCTAAGGAGACATAAGTATCTTAATGAAAGTTGTACCAAGAACCTCCTCGGTTACACTCACATAATCTCTCTTTGAAAGAATATGAATGAACCTATAAGAAAAATATAGGAGTTGATCTAGTTATGAGTAAAAAATTGTACATTCAGTAAATGAATTACCCACAAAAATAAAGGGTATAGTGACTTAGATAATTGATAAAATAAAGATGAATAAATCATTCCTTAACAACTTCACATTTCATTCCACAAGGTGAGAAGTGATGTTAAGAGAAACATCCCTCCAATAGAGGAAGAAGCAAGAGAATATTACTAGTAGAAAGATTTATACTCAAATAAATAATCATGAAAAACACATTATGAGTTGAATATAAAATAAATAAATTTGTACTAGTGGGTTTAAATATCAAATTGTAAAAAAGACCAAGCCTATAGAACCAACATGTTGGAATAATAATGAGCATGTGGGTAAAGAATGTCTGGTTATATGGCTAGAACAGTTGAAGTTGGATAGGAAATTAGAATAAGAATATAAAGTGTGCAATTATTTGCAAGTTAATATTAAATTATTGGTCCATTAAGATCGAACACAATCCTCTTATTGAGGGTTAAAAAGTTACCCCTATCCTCGTGTACTTAACTATTTCTAATATATTTTTGAATTTATATAGACTTAAGGGGGAGATATGATCCATGGGGCAGTTGTGTGCTGAAAGAGAATAGATGAATGAGATTTCATGGAGATATGGTGACAAGATCTATAGTAAATATATCATCATATGATCAGAGATCCCTTTTAAGAATATAAGAAATCCAAGATGTTGGGATCCATGGAATGTGCATCTATAATGAAGAATATGGATCTAAGATTGAAAAGTGCTAAAAGGATAAAAGATTAAATTTTAAGTTGATAAATTGGGTAGAAGGTGAAATTGAAAATAGTTTACATATCAAGGTACTCTATAGATGTCAACATATGGTGCTACATGGGCTAATAATAAGTACATGACCAAAGTGGGAGATTGTTTTGAGGCCAAAAAATAAGAATGTTGTTAGGACTAAATGGGTATTCAGGAACAAATTAAATGAATATAACATGGTAATTAAAAACAAATCATGACCAGTATCTAAGGGATACTTCTAGATAGAGGATATCGATGTTGATGAATAATTTTCACCTATTATGAGGCTATAGATAATTCAATTATTCTTGGCCATAACAGTGCAAAGGAAATTCAAATTTTTCTAGATGGATGTAAAGTCAGCTTTTTCGAATGGGGTTCTGGAAGAATAAGTTTATATTGAAAATCTAGATTTTTTATAATTCATTAATATGATAGAATGGTTTTTTTTTCAACAAAGTAACTATATGGGTTGAATCAGTCACCAAGAGCATGGTATTCACAGCATGATCAGTATTTAAAAAGATCAGTTTTTAGTGTGGTGGAGTTGATTATAATCTCTATGTCAATAATGAGAGTAATGAAAGGATGATGGTTCTAGTATATGTCGATGACATAATATTTGGTGGGTATAATGAATCATAGTGAAAATATTTTTCATAATTCCTGAATTTTAAGTTTTAAATGTCAATGATTGGTGAGATATCATTTTTAATTGGTTTACAGGTTACATAAGGAAGACATGGCACATTTATCTCTCAATCAAAATATACCAAGGAGGTTATAAGAATATTTGGAATAAAAAATTCCAAATAAATTACTCCTTTGTTTAGTAAATGGATTAAGTTTTCAAGTGATGATAAAGGAAAAGTATTCAATGTCACATAATACAGATAGATCATTGGTAGTCTATTGCACTTAATAATGACATGACCTGATATTGTTTTTTCCATATGCCAGACTTCACGGTATCAAAGTAATCCCAAATAAAGAAGATTACTTGCAGTGAAAATAATAATTTGGTATATCAATGTCAAAGTTTACTTTGTCTTACTATACAATGAAAAATCTTAGAATGAGTTATTGTGTTTTACATATGCAAATTGGGTCAGTTCAGTAGATGATCAAAATTATTTTTTAGGTGGTGCATTCTATCTTTCCAGACTTTGTATTTATTGGTTAAGTAAGAAATCATATTTCATTTATTTATGCACTATAGAAGCTAAATACATTGTGTCTACTCATGCTTTCACACAATTACTTTGGATGAAGCAGTAACTTGAAGATATTACAATTGTAGTGAAGTCTCTAATCAGATGCCATTATGATAATTCAAGTGTTATAAATATTAGAAAAAAAATATAGTCCAATACTTATAGATAAAGAAAATTGAAATCAAGTATCATTTTATCAAGTAGAATGTGGAACATGGCCTTCTGAATTTGGATTATGTGTCTACTAAAATACAGGTTTTAGATACCCTAACCAAGTCCAGAACCAAAGAAGTGTTTGAACATCATTGACTGGCTCTTATATTTTATTAGACTTACCACACTTGAATAATATAGATGTGGGACCCCCTCTCCATAATGTATGTTTTTTTTAACCTATTCACTGATATAAATTCTTTACCATGTTTCATACACAAAGGATTGACCTTTGGGTTCATTGAAAAAGGGGAATAAAGGGTCTTGATCAAAATAGGGGAAGAAACTGATAGGGGGGAGATTTGAAATAGGGGGAGTAACAAAATAGGTAAGTTTTAAATCTGATGATACTAAATATGTTCTTGTTCAAAGATAATATATCATGATAGATCATGATGAAATCATTTTCCCGATGGGGATGAATATTTGGTCTTATTTAGTGAAAAAGAAGAGTTTTGAGATTGAGGTGACTCATTGATGAAATTTTCATGTTACTCTTATTTCCTACACTGATCATGGATCATGTGGTCTTAAAGTGTGTGTTGATTAAATATATTATCACTCTATGGAGTT
This sequence comes from Viscum album, assembly GCA_963277665.1. Taxonomy (NCBI): domain Eukaryota; kingdom Viridiplantae; phylum Streptophyta; class Magnoliopsida; order Santalales; family Viscaceae; genus Viscum; species Viscum album. The sequence goes on from OY728139.1 coordinate 1,181,305,066, forward strand.
TAAAAGAGTTAATGGTTGTTTTAAAAGGCATTGTGTTCATGTTTTTCAATTTAAGTGCCTTAGTAGTTTTTGACGTGTTGTCAACACAAAGGGGAAAATTTTTGGGAAACAATTCCTCCCAATTTTGTGTTAAGGTTATTGGGTTGACTGTGTTAGTAGAAAAATATAGTTGAAAATGTTCTAATATATTTTTTGTAAAATCACGTTTTTTAAAGTTGTCATAGTTTCCTAGTGTTTTCCAAATGTTTGGGCCTCAAAATCAGTATTTGTTTTATGGAAAAGGAAGGATTCTTGAATAGAAAAATTGGTGAACCACAAAGCATTAAAATGAGTTCACTATGGTTTTTTAGAAACTTAATTTTGATTGAAAAGGATATTTTCTATGTGAACTATATATAAAGTATGTGAATACACAAAGTAAAATCCAAAAATGAAGTTTGACCACATAAAAAATGTTAAACCGCAAAGAGAGTCTGTGAGGGGGTAAAGTCGTTTGCAGCCATAAGTGGTGGTTCAGAGCCTATAAAAAAGTTTTCTTATCATTTTAAGACAAAATTAGTGATTTGGAGGCCATTTAAATGGATATTAATTATTTATAGATGAATTTAGTGTTTTATAGGTTGTCTCAAGGGGAGTGAAGTGTTATGTGAAATGTATAGCAAGTGCGGTACGCAGTGAAGGCCAATATGCAAATGAGCTAATCATAATTGTGATTAGTGGGTTTTTAATGTATATTTTATTATATAAAGGACCCTTGATCACTAAATTAAGTATATATAAACTCATTATAGAGCATCATCATTGGAAAAATATACCTAAGTCTAAAAGTGGTTCATGGAGGAGGTGGTTTGTGAAGGAGTTAAGTTCATGAAGGAAGTTCAGTTCATGGAGGAATTTAGTTTATAGTGCATCATATCTCATAAAGGGGTGGTGGTTCATGAGTTTTTATCCATCCATGAATAATAGGTACTATGTGAAGCACTCATGATATACGTTTCTGGGCATTTCACGAGTCATCATTCATCAATGAAGTAAATTTAGTTTACGTTTTACCTGCGCTATAAGGTGAAATGCATTTCTCTAAGGGTTTAAAGTAGTTTTTAAGGAGGCCTCATGCAAGGGTTATATATCAGGGTCACACACAAGGAGATACATACCAATATTAGATAGTGAATAGTATCATTGTCATATCTGAATTATGTAAAAGAAGAAGAAGACTGAGGATCTGCATTATTTGATAATATTTATAGAATGAGTTTATTCACTGCTACATCCAAATTAGTGAAAGGAATACATGGAATATCTTGAAGAACTTGAAAATTTTAGTAGTATTTTCCATGACCTCTCATGAAAAGGTGGTTCTCAAGGGAATGTTCACATCAATGCAGTTAAGGACCACATTAAGTTCAAAGGCACCGATATTATATTTAGTGTAACTCACAACAATAAAAGATATTTTTCTTTCGCCTGTATGCCAATTTTTTCCCTTCTAAATTAGTTATCATAGGAGGTAAGTGTGAGGGAAGTGATCCTAGGGAGATGGTAAATCTGCCCAAAACTTTGTAATGGTAGTTATTCCATGGAAGGAGTGACCTATCCTAAACCAACAAGTAGGGATATTATTTATTTTGGTGCACCATCACAATATTGGATGCATGATCCTTGGACTAGCCCATAATGGTGAACCAAGTAAAAATCTGTGTGTCCTTATACATGATTTATTAAATTAATTTTATTGCATCATCATTAGATAAATTTGGTATGGATAAGATCAATATGAACAATAAAGAGAAAAATAAGTGACCCTTATAATAAAAAGGTCAATATCTGGTGGGACAGGAAGAATTTTGAAAAGAATATTCTTACTCTGATTCACCCCCCCCCCCCTCAGGGTATCTAAGTCCATTTTGGGCCTAAAATATTAACCTTATGTTACCATATCATTTAAAAATTTAATGCTCTTTATTACTCAACCAATATTCACACAAGAAGACTCTAAAAGAGATCAAATAGTTAATCAGAACATACTCTAAGCCCACGTGAGAAAAACTCCATGTCATAAATAAAAGTAGTATTCAAAGTTAATCAATGAATAACTTGACTATTGATACAACATATTGAACCTATCTCAATATCAAATGATGAATTGAAATCTATTATTTCAAATTGATGCATCGAGTGTAGATCTTGAGAAGTCCACTTCTTCAACCATGCAACAAAACTACTTGTATCATGAATTCATTTTCTAATTTATCTTCATTAAATAAACTACTTCTTCATTTTCATATTTAAAATTATCCCTATTTATCTACTCCCCTTATCATCTTATCATCATTTATTTTCATGATAAAGACTTATCCCCCTTTGCAAATGAACCCAAAGTCACTCCTTTGTGGTTTTCAACAAGGTAAGGAACACATATCAACGTATAGATAAAAACAAAATATTTTTTGAGGAGGGGGGTTCCTCATCCACACTATTTAAGTGTGTGGGTTTGATTAGACTCTGACAATCAGAAAATGCTTTTCAAATGATTCCTTGAGTAAGGCCTTTGTTATAATACCTACAACCTGAATTTTTTTAGTCACATACTCCAACTTCACCAAATCATTATCCACATTCTTCTTGATAAAATGATACTTATGTCAACGTTCATCATCCTTGAGTAATGAATCATATATTTTATAAGATTTATAACACTTAAATTATCATAATGTATTTCCATTGGAGAATTCACACGAACTCCTATATCATCAAGTTTTTGTTTTATCCACTTTAACTATGTGAAAACTTGAGTAGCCACAATACATTTATCCACTATGGTTCTAAGAGAAATGAAATATTGTTTCTTACTTATATAGGAAATATATAGTCTTACAAGATAAAATGAATCACCTAAAGTTAACTTTCTATCATCTACTGAGTAGGACTAATCTTCATCATTATGACCCAATAACTCTTGTTGGTCTTTTTAATTGTATGTAAAATTGAAATATATCAAGCATTTGATATACCAAAGTATTATTTTTTACTACAAGTAAGTTTATTTCCTTGATATTACCTTAATATCATGACACCTGGAATATGGAAAATAAAATTCCAAGTTGTTTCATTCTTAAGTACAATAGGATCCTAATGATCTGTATGTATTCTATGGCATTGACCATTTTGTCTTCATAATCCTATGATAGTTCCATCCAGTTAGCAACCAAAATTTATTATCCTAGAAATTATCCATTAAAAATATTCTCAAAACCTCCATGGAATATTTGGATTGTTAAATAAATGTGTTGTGTCTTCCTTTCATCACTAATAATCCAAGGAAAAACATTAACTCATCAATAATTGGCATTTTAAAATTTTATTTCATTAATTCTACAAAATTGTTTAACTACACTTCATCCAATCCACCAAGGATTATGTCATCAACATACATGAGCACCATCATCCTTTAATTGATCTAATTTTTGATATATAGATTATAATCAACTCCACCATGAAAGAAACCAAGATTTTACAAATACTAATTGAGTTGTGAATATCAAGCTCTTGGTGCTCGCATCAACCCATACAATGACTTCTTCCACCGACAAAATTTTTCTCATCTTCATGGATAAGAAAATCATCAATTTTTTCAATTTACACCAATTCATCCAAAACTCCATTTATAAATGTAGATTTAACATCCATCTAGAAAACATTCAACTTTATTTACACTGTTATGGATAAGAATTGGTGAATAGTCTTTAGCTTTACAACAAGTGAAAATGTCTCATCTATATCAATTCCTTAGAACTAGGAGTATCTCTTGCACACCAATCATTCTTTGTTTTGGATAACTATGTTTTCTTCATTCATTTTGTTATAGATGACCCATTTGGTTCTGATGAAATTCTTATATTTCATACTTGAAACAATCTCCCGCATCTGATTCTTTTTTATTTAGTTAATCTATTCATTCATCATCTAAAACCAAATCTCATCTATCATATATTATTCAAGAAATTTTGGATCTAGTTGTTATAGGAAAGATGTTTTCTATAGAGACTTTATTATCTCTGATTACACAGGTGTTGTCTGATCACTGAAGGTGTTCTTTCTTTTAATTTCAGTTTAGATCTTTAGCTTCTATATATATATAGGTATAACATCATCTTTATTTCCATATGAATTGTAACAACCCATTACATTTTCATTTTTGGTGGTTGGAGGTGTTTGAGATGGGTTCCATGATTTTTTGTGGAGGCTAGAGCTGCAATGGGAAGTTCACATCATGAAATGGGTACATGAAGTAAATTGGTGATTCATGGCTAGTGCAGCTAGTGAATTCATGGCTTGTATACCTACATAGGTGGAGGAGTCTATAAAATAAATTCACATTATAAAAGTGGAATTCATGATGAGTAATTAAATAAAGGCTGAGGTGATGTGTTTTTTGATGAAAGTCAGTTTTTGGGGTTTTCCTATTAAATTCACATTGTGAAAGGTTTAAATGATGTGAAAGTCTTGGGATTACAGGTTTTAAATTCTTTTTCATCTAATTCTACTTAATTTGGTTGTATATCTCTCTCTCCCTCTCATTTTAGATGAACCCTGGGTTCCTCAAGGAGATATTCTAGCTCCTTATCCCTTGCTTCAATTCTTAAGTTTTGTTGGATCCCCATTGGCAAGTCATGGAGAGTTCTCCTCTCTTTCCAATTTTTTTATCTTATTCTTCTCTCGGATATCTGTTTTAGTGGTGTGTTTTTGTTTTGGGTTGTGATTATATATTTATTTTTAATAACCCTTTATTTGGTGTAGGTTTTTCTGTAGGTTTTGTGTGTGGTTGTGATGTTTTTGGCATTTCTTCTTCACCCTACAATGTTTAGCGAGTTGGAAAAGATTCTTTGAGGTAGATAATACCTCATTTATAACTGTTGTATCATGTAGTAGGGGTTTCCCCATATTTATCTATGAGGTATGGTTCTTCTGGACTAAATTAAAGATAAAAAATTGGATAATTGAAATTTAAGGGGGAAGGGGAATGATTCTCATGTTTTTATAGCTTCGATGTTATCTTGATATTTTGAATTGTATAGGCTAAATACCCCACTGAAAATCATGGTCATTAGGGTCCTTTTATTTCACAGTAGATTTTGTGATATGGAACCATGTTTTGTGTTATCGTGATATCACCCTAAATGATAAATTAGTTAATCGCTTATATTTGGATAATGAAATGGTTTGTTTGGCTGTGATTTTTGGGTAGAGGGGAGATTTTTTGTTTGGACATGCTTTTATGGAGGTGGGGTGATGGTTTTTTTGGTCATACTTTTGGGGATGTGGGGTAATGGTTTGTTTTTCTATGATTTTGGGGTAGTGGGGAAATGGTTTTTTTGTCCATGATTTTTGGGCATTGAGGCAATAGTTTGTTTAACCATGCTTTTGGGGTGACAGAGTGATGGTTTATTTTGTCGTGTTTTTGGGGTGGTAAGGTGATTTTTTGTTTGGATGTTCTTGTGGATGGTGAGGTGGTTGTTCAATGAGGGGATGATGAGATTCTTGTTTTGTGTAGTTGTGTCATGCTAGTTACTTGGGTAGTATTGGAATTGAATACAAATGTTAAACTGAAATGGATTGGGATGGTTTGGTTAATGGGATGGAAATGACTAATGAACAAATAAATATTGGATTGTGTGGTTAAATGTGGTTATTGGTAATTAATGAAACAAATGGGATGGATAATTGGAATTAGTTGGAAATTCGAAATGTGGCTTGTGGGTTGTGTCATGCATGGTGTATTTCATTTAGAGGTGGCAGTGAAAGTGGCAGTGTTGTAAGTTGGTTAGTGTTTTGTTATGAACCCCTAGGTTGTGATTGTGTGTGGTGTGTGTGTGTGTGTATATATATATATATATATATATATTCATATTTCTTGTGATTTCTATATGCACCCATCCTACATCAATCAATATGTGTTGATACCTGTATTTTCAAGCGATGATATTTTTTCCAACATCCTAATGATGATGATGGATGGTTGGCTACCTACTCTTCATTTTTCTCTCTTTCAAGTGAGTATATATGCACAGGCAGTAAAGTTTAGAGGTTTGATAGTGCACTAGGTGATGTCCAAGGTGTCTTCAAGAGAGTTTTGATATAATTTTGTTGTGGGGTGGTGGCCTAGGTGTCTTCAAGAGAGGTGTAATATGATTGTGCTATAGGGAAGCTTGTGGTGTGATTCATGCATGGTGGGAGGAGGGAATGAGGTTGATTTCCTTCATTTTCCTGATACCCTACTACTCTAGTTTTGGAAGTGGTTGTGATGTGATGGTCCAAGTGTATACAGACATGATGGGATGTGACCATGTTTTTTGATGGGGGCCCAAGTTTCTGTGAGAGTGATGAGATGTGTTTTTACTATGGGTAGTGGTATATGTTATTTGGAAGAGATGGGATCACCAGGACGTACAACATTGGAGTGTGAGAGTGTAAAATTAGTGGGAAAGTGATACAGGGTACCCTTTATTGATATGCTTCATATTATATTACTATACTTGGATGTATTATTTGGTGATCATGCCTTAGTGATGTTTGGGTTTGGTTAGTATACTTGTATAGGTGTTTTTTGGTTCTTTTTTTTCTCATGGGTGAATTAGTTTTCTCTTTTCACATATGAACGAGTGACTTTGGTTTTCCTGCTGAGTATACTTATATGCTCACCCTACATATATAAATTGATTTTCAGGTTCTTGGGAGGACTACATGGACTATTCAAGACATTACTAGCTCGGAAATTTGGTTAGTTATTGTGTTTCTTCTTTAACTTTTCTTTTAGGTATTTACTTTTAGATACTTTTATATGTGTCTATTTTATTTATACATGCATTGTGGGATATTTTTTCATTTCTTTTATATTATTCCATGAAATTTCTTCTGAATGATACATATTAACTCTTGATCCTATATTATTATAAAGGGTAATGACTCCCATTTTTATGATATTTTTATACCCTTGGTGCTAGTCGCCAACCCAGGGCCTATTGGAGGTGGGACTCATGGGTCATTATCTCTCTCCCCTCATTGTGGTAACTTTGATAGGATGTGGTCATGAAAGAGTGGTATTAGGGATGATAGTTGAGAGATAGGATGAAGTTTGGATATAGGCATAGTGAGTATTTCATGGGTTGGTATGGAAATAGTTCTAATTGACCTTGGTACATGACATTGGCCAAGGATACTAGCTAGGATATGAGATATTAGGGGGCCCTGTGATCTAGTGTATAAGCTCTAATCTAATTTAATGACTAAGTTAAGTAGACCTATTTACAAGTTAGAGACCAAGGATAGGTACATGTATCATGATAAATTGTGTTCTTATTTGAATTGGGTGGTTTTGGTTCTAGGAAGTTAAAAATTATTAAAATGAAATGAATAAATCTAAATAAAATTCCATACTATCAGGCTTAGGAATTTCTTGTTTTCGTTTTAGTTATGGCTCTTGGACATCATTTACACGTGTCTTAGGTATTTGAGGTTCAAAATTATAATCTAGTTGATCACCATAGGGTTGATCTGGTATAGGAGGATGATTCTTGGCAGAGGGTGATGCATGCTTTTTAGTGGCAGGATTCAGGGAAGTATGAGGTAAGTGTTTTGGATGTGTAAATATAGAATTTTATGGAGTATCTCAATATAAATTTTAGTTTTATCCAAAACTTTATGGATTACTGGGTCCTTTGGCAGTCATTCTGATATAAGGATCTTTTCATCAGTGGGGGACATAGTATCTATCAGAGCAGGAGGAGGCAGATGTTTCGTGGGTCAAATTTTAGAGAATTATGGGAAGAGTTCCTTTAATTGACCATGAATGTAGTGAATAGGCATGAGATTCTTTCTATTTATTATGGTATTATGTTATTTTGGGATCTAGGGATCAATTTTAAGGATCTTCAATGTTTTTCCCCAGATTTTTTTCCCAATGAAGAGTCTCATGATAGTCATCATGAGAAGGAACTATGTCTTTCTATCCAGTATGAAATTACTTAATTTATGTTGTAAATGTATCTATAGGTTTAGAATAAGGTGAAATTGATTGATCATATTCACTCGGGATGAATTTTTTTCATGATAGGGGAACCAGCAGGGTTTCTTATGGAGTAGAGTTTTCAGTGATAAGCCTCAGGTTCCAAGGCCTTCGAGGTTTTGACCAGCGTGGAGTCAGCCTTAGTATCTCCCTTTTTGGACTTCTAGGGCCAATGATTTTTGTTAATTTATGGGGGATGTTAGTAAAATGTTTTTATTCTATGGTTTTCATGAACATCACCAAAATAAGTTATTTATGGTTCTTTGAGCTCAGTTTTTTGTAGGAGTTCAGGTTCAGCATCAACCTCAGTAATAATTTCTAGTGAGACCATTTCAATAACAAGGGTAGCTGGTTTATGCTCTACTAAGGGGATATGAAGTGGGTAGAGGCTGACCTTATGATGTTCCTAATGTTTAGAGACCTCATCTCAATCATGGTTTTGGAGGTATCCATCAGTAGAGAGGTAGAGGAGTTGGGCATGGTTAGTTGCATGTAGTGGAGGAAGCGACGCCAGAGGGGCCAGAGATAATTCTAGGTAAGATCGGTTTTTCATATAACCTTTTTAATACCTTGTTTTATTTAGGATATTATTACTCCTTTATTTCACCTTCTCTAGCCCATACTTTGGGACTAAATGTAGAGAGAATTCCCATGGACCTGGTGTTGACTATGTCGATCAAAGGATAGACCAACTTGTTTGATTTGTGTCGGAGGTGTAGACTGGTGATGGGGACACATCAATCCTATAGGGATATTTTATTTCTATAGATGCATCCATATGATTTCATCTTAGGCATTTATTTGTTATGTTCTCTGTGTCATATTATCAACTACTTCCGTTGGAGAGTCATGTTCTTAGATGTATATGGACAACATGTGGTTTTCGTTAGTGAGCAGAGTTGTTAGGTGAGAAGTTGATGTGTGGAGACCTTTATTTCCTTGGTGACTGAGTTTTTGTGGAATCATCTACATAAGAATATTTTAGGTTCCTAAAGTTGTCAGGGAGTTCCTATATTTCCCACCCAAGGAGGTTGTGGCGCTACCCCCTCGATGCGATAGTGAGTTTGAGCTAGACTTACTGCCCAGTATGTCACGACCCGACCCAAGATAGGGCTTGATCTATAACTACCCAAAGCCCACCTCCATAGGCCAGGGGATTGTGACTAGTTATGAAGGCATAACTTACATAGGTATGACTTTTCCTAATTACTTTTACACACACACAATCTATTTCAATGAAAAAGTACAAAGGGAGTAAAAGTAAAAGGAGAAAAATACTAAGGGAACAACCATGCATGAAAAATATATTTAAAGTACAAGAGAACAATAATGTAAACTAAAATGGTAAATTGGAAAAATATACAACCAACCATAAAGATATCTCAACCTGAAAAAACTGTAAATTAAAATTCCGAGAGAGCCCCACTCCTGATCTCTAAGATGTGACCACCGTATGTGGTCCAAAGTACCAGGTATCCCTAATCTCCTATGAAGTCATCATCAGCCTATCTATCATCTTCATAAAACATGAAACATATAGGAAAAGACCATGTATGGGTAAGTATATACATACCTTGTAGTATGACCTAGAAGATGAATGGGTTAGTAATAGATACAATGGGAATAGAAAAGATAGTAAATAGTATATAGGGTGTGAGATATAGTGAAAGATAATATCTCAACCCAAACCAAGAGAGAGTAACCTCATACAAATGAAAGGGGATAAACACAGTGTGTAGATAAACTACACATTAAACCTTTGACACCTATAGTAGGAGAGTGAACTCATCCAACCATGATAAGAAAAACATGGAAATCACGTGGCATTCCCCACGTGTCTTCTCAACCCATGGAAGGAGAGTAACCAAATCCAAAGGTATAGATATAGATGAATATATATATGCTTAGTCAAAAGAATCCAAATTGATAGATAAAGGGGATCTTCATATCACATATCATCCCAAGAATAGGAGTCACCAAAAGTTATAAGTCCATCAATGATTCCCAACATCTCACATATCTACTCAAAAGTAACCAAATAAAGGCCCATGCCTCACCACTGTGTCACACAGCTAGGGGGAATAAAATCCAAGTATAGGACCCATTCCCTAGTGAATATAAGGGGGTACACTCAATAAGTATCCATATAGAACCTAAACCCAAGCAGATGGTGTGTTCCACTCTAATGTCACAAGGACCCATGCCATATCTAATAGAGGGTTACACTCAATAAGTAGTTATAAAGGACATATTCCCTAATGTGTTAGGGGTTTAAACTCTATAGGTTGAGGACCCATATCCTGGTGTGATAGGGGGGTTATACTCTAGTCATCGAAGACCCACACCCAATTTGATATGGGGTTTCATTTAGAAGGTAGAGGATCCACACCCAAGCTGATTGGGGTTCCACTCTATAAGTCGAGGACCCATGCCCTGGTGTGACAGGGGGTTCCAATCTGGTCATCGAGGACTTGAGCCCTATCTGATATGGGTTTCCACACATAAGGTAAATCACCCATTCCCATGATGATGGGGGTTTCCACTCTATAAGAATCCCCTATTTATATTTCTTGATCACTATCATCATCAGGTGTCGCCTAAATAATCACCACACCCAAAACATTTTACATTGTATATAGAAAGTAACAACTGAGGGTACTATCATGTTCTATGTGGAAAACTACTCAGGATAGGCTATTTTTTGGCCAAAATATGAGCTCAAATGAAGGAGATATAGAATATTAAAGTCTCTTCAAAAGGATTCAAGGGGTACACAACATGTAAGGGGACCCACACGGCATGTGGCTCCATTCCTTCACATGTTCATGTCCTTAGAGGTGCACAAATCTCTAAGCGTGTAGAAGTACACAGCATGTAAGGGATATACATGGTGTACCTATGCCACTCGAGGTCCTTCCCATGTGATTGGTCGTGTCCATGTATCCACCCCATGTTCATGTACTTTACCTCATGTATGTGTACTTTACCCCTTGTCAGTGTACTTCAGTACACGACCGTGTGTTTGGTCATATACTCTCACATGGTATCTCACCCGTGCACTTCACAGCATGGCTCACTCACCTAGGGATGAGGTACACGGAGTGTAGTATGGCTACATTCCATTCCATTCTTATATATTTTCAAAACTCTAGCTTTCATAGCCAGGGCCTGACATTCTGTGTGTTCTCCAAACTACATGGCATATAGTCATGATTTTTCCAGATTCGGATATCCAGTTTCCTCATAGATAATCTGATATTAGCTTTCAATTTCAGACTTATTTACACCTGAAAATAGCAGATCTATCCTTGGATTTTAGTTTCTTACCATCATTTATAAGAAATCAAATCCCATCGATCCTCAGAGATACATCACACATTTTTTTCTCCTCCACACCTTCCGTAAATGATGATTCGACCTCCAATCATAAAAATGATCATCCAAATCCCTAAAAATCTTAGATCTAACCTTGTTCTATCGATTCATGCCTTTTTCATAATTCTATCATGATTTCAGGGGTCTGATCGATCTCGATACTGCTCGTAAATGTCGAAGCGGGACTGTAGGGTCCTACCAGTGACTAATTCTAAACAATTAAAGAGAAAAGAACCAAAAAATGTTTAAATGATCATTTCCAAGAGTTATTGTCCAATGATCAAGAATGGATATAATCAAGGTTAGAAAATTATTTAATATCCAAATTAATCGGTACACAGGTGCATTCTTGGGCCACAATTGGCACGGTTTAAAGAAGGGGATTGATCCGCTTAATAAATTTAATCAAAAAGGGTGTAAAAAAATTGATGAGTCCTACCTGAAGTATGGATCATTATTTTTTGAATAATTCACTTCACCAATGATTGGAAGAATTTGTTGCATTTTTTGTGCTCTGATCTTCTCTGATACAGTATTTCGTCGTTGTCCAATACGATTTACCAACAAAATGAGGGGAAGAGGCTCTAGAATACTTCAAAGGTTTATTCAAGTAAACTTATAGGATTCTCCATGGTAGTATTGTTATAGAATTTTATTTAGGTTAAATGAATAAATTAATTAATTAATTACTTAATTAATCTAATGAATGTACTGCCAATGGGAGAGATATCTGAACACCCCATGCCAACCTATTTTAGGTCATGCCTAAGGTAAATAAATGTGTTCTTGACTCAAAAATGGTCTTGTATTTATAATATGGGCTTTAATTTAAGATTTATCCCATTTTATTTAAGAAACTATGCATGCTCAATATAAAATATATTTAACATTTTTATAAATTTAATTTTGAGCACATTAGGCCTCAGAATTGAACTCCATATCAGTGCCTGGCTTTGGAAATATATATAGAAATATTTCAAAGTCTTACAAGGAAAATTTTGGGTCTCTACATCATTCCCTCCTTCGATATTTTTTTCCCTGAAAAGTAAAACTAATATATTACTCGGGATACTGAGACCGCACTGGGATCTCTTTCTCCCAGGATCTCTTTTTCACATTCTCATGCTTCCAAAATACACAAATCGAGGGTATGGTCTATCTACATAGGGTCCTCTCTTATCGATCCTCGGTCGCCATCAGGTGCTCCATAAATATGGCTCCATCCTCGATGCCTAGATCTCCCTAGTCAATTAAATTCATAATTTCATGAATGTATCTTCTTAAATAGGACATGTGGAAGATTTAGTGCACCCTCTCCATCTATGGGGGTAGGGTAAGGTTGTAAGAAACCTCTCTTACCCACTGTATAATCTCAAATAGCCTGATGAACCTCAAGGATAGCTTTCCTCCCTAGCCAAATGTTTACAATCCTCATCGTGTGGAGACTATTAGCAAAACATGTTCTCACTTATAAACTTCAAGGGCCTATAATGGTGATTTTAATAATATTTTTTCATGCTCTAATCTATACTCATCTACCCACAGATGACTTGGACCTTCTCTATTGTTGTCTGCACAAACTATGGACTCACAATATATATCTCACTAATCTTTGTATGTCACAAGGGTAACCTATAGGGTATCTTGTACAGGTCCTCAAAAAGTTTCATGTCAATGGTAGAGTGATATATATTGCTGTACATAAACTCTACCAAAGGAAAGTGATCCTCCCATCTCTAGCTGAATTATAACATGCAAGATCTTAGTATATCCTCTAACACATGGATAGTGCACTCAGTATTCCCATCTATATAGGGTTGAAAATATATAATCATTTTCATTTGGTTCCTAAATTCCTCCTTCTGGTCTCTCCACAATCATGAGGTAAACCATGTGTAACAATCAGATATAATCGTTGAGGTCACCCCATGAAGAAGAATGATCTCTCATATATAAAACAGCCCCAAATTCTCCACCGAACTCTAATTCCTAATATCAAGGAAGTGTGTTGACTTTGTGAGTCGTTCAGCTATAACCTAGATGGAGTCATTGACTTTCATTGTGCATGGAATACCTATCAAAAAGTTCATGGATATGTCATCCTATTTCCAAGAGATGAACTCAGCTATGTTATGTCTCATGTCAAACCACAAAAACTATTACTAAATGTCTATTTACATATTACCCACACTGGTATATATAGGTAGGCAAGAAGTGTGTAACTCTTGCATCACCTACTCTTAAATCATGACTGGAACCACCGTACATCACTGGAAAAATATGACATGATTACCTCCTTTATAATATATATCTGGTGAATCCCCAGTGTATATCTAGTCATGAAAGACCTCACAGTCAATGTTTCCTAGTTGGGACTCTTTCACATGCTCGAGAAGTAGAGGAGTCAGCACCACCAACTGCAGAAAAGTGGTACCATCCTGCTTCACTAGGGTCAGATGTAAAGAAGATAACTACTCTAAAGCCTCCTATATAAATAGAGCTTAGTAATTACTTATAATGGAATATACTACTATATTTCCCTTCCTTGTTGTATAAACTATCTGGAATTCATAGTCCTACATGAATTCCAACCAACACCATTGTCTCAGGTTCAAGTCTCTCTATATAAAAATATAATTGTGACTCTGAGGGTATGAGTAAACTAAAAAGTGATCTTCTAGAAGGTATTACCTCCAAATCCTTAGGGAAAAGACTACCTCTTCTAGATATAGGTTTTGATTCTCATAGTTCTACTCATGGGGTCTCAACTAACTTGACCCATATGTGATAACCACCTTTCGCTGCATCAACACGCAACTGAGCCCAGCTTTTGAGGAATCACAATACACTAGGTACTCCATTCCCTACTCTGGTAGTCTCAACATAGGATCACTCATCATCCTCATCATAAACTCCTTGAAGGACTTTTTTAACTGCTTAGTCCAAGTAAACGACTACCCTTTCCATGTTAGGGTGGTCAAAGGAGTTGTGATTCTAAAGAATTATGCCACAAACCTCTTGTATTACGCTGCCAAGCCAAGAAATTTCCACACATATAACATGATCTTGTGTGGATCATAACAAATCACTACATATATCTTTGGTGGATCCATGGGTAAAACATTCTTATAAATGACTTTCCCCAGAAAGTGAACCATTTGAATCTAGAACTGGAACTTCAAGAGTTTCCCATAAAGCTGGTGATCTCAAAGAAAATCTAGAACCATTCTCAGGTTCTCTACATGCTCCTCTAATGCAGAGTAGATGAGTATGTTTTCTATTAATACAACCAAAAACTGGTCCAAGTACGGATGGAAGACCTAGTTTATCAAATCCATAAACACAACGGGTACATTTTTCATAATAAAATACATCACTAAAACTCATAGTGTTTGTAGCTACATCATAATGTCATCTTTGGAATATCAACCTCATGAACCCTCAACTAGTGGTAGTTGGACAAGATATTGATCTTTGATAACCATATTGCACCTCAAAAATGTTCAAATAGGTTATCAATCCTCAGTAATGGGTACTTGTTCCTTATCATGGCTTGGTTCAGGCAATGATAATTCACACAAATATGAAATATCCCATCCATATTTTTCATAAACAACATTGGAGCTACCCAGGGGGGACACATTGGGCCTAATGAAACCCTTCTCTTGAAGTCCCTCTAACTATAACTACATCTTACAGAGCTCAGTAAGGTCCATCTAATATGATGTGGAAGATATCAGAGCGATTTTGGGATGCAAGTCGATGCAACACTCCATCTCCCACCTCAGAGGTAGTCTTGGAACATCCTTAGGGAATACATTTATATAATCTTCCACAACTAAAGGAATCTAGATGCCTGAAGATCCTATTACACTAAGGGCTATAATATCCAACTAATGGGTGATGGGTTGCAGCCTCTTACTCATAGAACCCACTTTTCCCACCATGAGATATATCTCACCATAAAAAGAAAATTTCATCCCATAAGTGTATAGTCATCTGACTCATCTATGGTGATAGTCAATTTATTCTCAGACCATGGGAAACAATACTCAAGATGATGTCATAGGGTTCCATTGTGATAACCAAAATGTCCCACTTAAACCTCTCTACACCAAGTGATAGCTCACACTGCTAGCAGATAAAATATGTAGAAGAAGTGTTTCCTATAGAAACCTCAAGATGAAGTTGCTACTCTAGTGCCTCAAACGAGAGATTCATCTCTTACACTATGAGTATAGAGATGAAGGAATGATTGAAACCAGTTTCTACTAATACCAAAGAAAGTGTATAATAAACATAGATTGTACCTCTAATCATCTCATGTGTTGAAGGGTCATAATCCTACAAAACCTATTGTTATCCACGACCTTAGATGCTAACTCCCTTAGCCTAACGTGGGCCTCATGGTGGTGGTGGTGGGGGAATCATCTCATGGCATCTTCCACCTCCCACAGATTCTCTTGCTCTGCTATCTCGGCCTCCATGGGGAAAACCTTATCATCACCTAGGAGACCCTTGATCACGGTGATGCCTCTACAGTGGTGGCCCATCAACTATCTTTATGTGCTTCTCAGCACGTCTGGTTGGGAAGCCTCATGTTATGTGACCTTTCCCATCACAAGAAAATCATCACCCCTCTCTGGGATGAGCTGGCCCTCTACGCTACCCCTGACCCCATGCTTGCTTCTAATCATAGGGAGATCACCTACATCAAGATCCTATAATTTGGAATCTATTAGTCTTATACTGATGACATGACCCTATGATTCCCACTACCATATCGAGCAACCTGGAACCCCTCTAATAGAAAGATCTATTTTACTAGTTCCCTCTCTAGTACCCCATCATAGGTGGAGATGCACAAGGATACTACACTGGCTCATATATCTCGGCGGATTCCATACTCAAATTTTTGTGCTCGGAAGTAGCCATCCCAGATCATGTCAATGGAGTATCAAATAAGGTCTGTAAACCTCTATGCATACTCAAACATTATAATCCCTCCCTACTGCATCTCTAGAATCTCTTGAATATGAACTGAGTGCAAACGGGATGGGTAGTACTCCTCACGGAAGAGCTAATGGAAGTTGGGCCATGACAGTGTCGACTAATCATGTATCTAGGTAACAAGACTCCACCAGCACCCAGATTCTCCTTGTAAAAGGATAGCTTCCATCTCAACCACCTGACCCATCAACTTCTAGATGATCCTGAAGACATGAACCACCGACTCTAGCCAATCCTCTACCGCCTAATGATTTGGCTCGTCGTGGGACCTTAGTAGCCTCTAGGGCTAGAACTCACTGAGTGCACTAAGCTATGAATATCCTTGTCTTACTCTGCTGGAATGATGTACTATTTTATAGGTGGAGATTTTTCTACCAACCCACATTGAGGAAGAATCTCTTAGGATGGATGATTGCATAACGATTCACTAATATATTCCACCCTTACACCGCTATTTTAAATTGGTTTTGTAATGAATCTTCCAAATATAATAATAAATTTAACTTCATTTTTTATTAAATTAATTAATTTTTATCACTATTTAATAGGTAAAGTTTACTTGTTTCTTTGTTTACATTGTAGGATTAGGTGATTTGGAGAGCCCGTGATGGAATTCTAGAAAAATGGGCCAAACTGCGTGAGAGCCCAAGCATGTATGTGGACATTGATATGTACTATGGATAATATATGCATCCAATTGGGATAAAAATGGATTTATGAATGAAAAAAATGTGTTATACATTTCTCTATAAGATCATGGAGCCCAATTCTTCCATTTGGAGGCCCAAGATAGGGCCACAATGTGAAGAAATTCTGGGCAGTCTAGATTGGAACACCCTTCAGTATTTGGGCCATAACTTGGGCCTCGAAGATCCAATTTGGCTGATTCTACATCCCATGGATAGATAACTCGAAGACATGACTCTCCACCTAATTTCAAGTCATTTTAATGCATTTTGTTCAGTAAACCAGATGGATAAATATGGAGATTTGTTTTGTCTTGAATAGTCACATAGACCTTTAAATACTTGACCACGTTTTGTGGAAATTTTGATGTTATTTCCCATAAAATTACTCCTACCCCTCATTATCTTAGGTGGAACTACCAGGGGTAAGGGTTAGTCTAACTTGATATCTCTCTTTACCCATTTTAGTTCTCTTCTTCCTCATGTACTTCTAAACCTCTTAGTGATCAATTTGGGGGGTGTCCTTTATTGTAATCCTGAGCTCCACGCTTGTAATCTTCTTAAGGTAATTGAATTTTCAGGTTTTTTGTCAATTTTTCTTCATTTATACCTTCCTAATTTTTGTTTATTCTGGTATTATCAAATATAAATCAAAGTAATAAGAATCCCCATGCTTCCATGCATAACCCAAATCTTGTGATGATTTGAGTGTGGTTGCCTCTTTTCTCACCCCTTCTCTTTCATGAGTATGTGAATGAACTATGTCAGTTGATAAATTATAGGAGATTGAACCCATTAATATTCATGTTCTTATCTTTTGGAATATTTTATCATTGACGCAAAACTGGTCATCTCATCACGTTGTTGATGTGATGCCTTGATTGAGTTTAGTTTTTACATCGATTCAAGTTCGCTGATTTTGAGTGGTCACCGATAATCAATATTTTTGATCGGTAAAATACTAGGTGGTAACCTAGTAATAACTCACATACCATACTGGTTTCAGTGTTTATAAATAAATGAATCAATGATCCTTCCATTTCCTTGAGAGCAATGACGTATTGAGCATCAAGGGACACTTACCTGGGTTTATCACTATTTCTCCATCTTGTTCACTCATTTAGTAGTATAGTTTCAATTTATGTTTTAAAATAAACAAACCCCAAGTTTTATAAATCCCCATTCTTCTTTAATGTTAATAATTAGAACCTTATTTTCAAATTAATGATTTAATTATTCGTAGAGAGATGACCTAGGTTTGATGTTATGCTGCAGAAATTCTAGTTAAAAATAAACATCTAATTTGACGTGCTTGACAACGTGATCAAATTTTGGCACCATTTCTGGGGTTCAAATATCATTTTTTTCTTGATTATTTAATTTTATTTATTTATTTTACTTCTTAATTAGTAATCCTTTCAATATCCCACCCCCATTTGATTGTTTTTTGTTTTGGGTTTTTGTTGTTATTTTTGTTTGTTTTTGTGTGTTTTATCTGTCTCTTTATCTCTCTCTCTAATTATTTAGTATAAAATTATCTTTTATTTTCTCCTTTAATTTATTAAGTGTTTTTATTTCACTAATATTCCATAAAAAAATTTAAAAAAAACAACAACAAACAATCAATCAATCAAGCTAGACATCATTATTACATGACAAGGTCTGGTAAATAAAAACTACTGGAATTTGACCCTGAAATTGAAAAATCAATCCACTCACAAATCAAGGAATCTAGAGAAGGTAAATCAATTAACATTTATGAAACCCTTGTATAACCTCTAGTGGTCCTTAACCAATCAAAAATTGAACCCAATCAAACCCAATAAAATATGGCTGCAAATAATCGAACCTTAAAAGAACTAACCACCTCAGATGTGGAGTACCAATCTGTGTACATCCAATATCCCAAGGAAGCATCCAAATTTTAAATAATATAGGGCCTCATCCACCTACTTCCTAAATTCAATGGTCTTCCTAGTAAGGACCCTCACAAAAATCTCAAAGATTTTAATATAATGTTCTCCACCATGAAACCCCAAAATGTATCTGAGAACCTAATTAAGTTTAGGGTCTTCCCTTTCTCCCTTGATGGTGTAGCCTAAGACTGGATATACTATCTATCTACAACAATTGGGCGATGGAATGACCTTAAACGAATCTTTCTAGAGAATTTCTTACCTGCCACCTAAAATACATCAATTAGACAAGAAATTTGTGGCATTAGGCAATCACAAGGAGAGACCCTTCATGAATATTGGGAGAGATTAAAAATACTTTTCTCAAGATGCCCCCACCACCAGATTAGTGAAAAACTATTAATCCAATGCTTCTATGAGGGATCATCCCAATGGATTTTGGAATGATTTATGATACAACTGGTGGTTCTATTATTGATGAAACTTCTTCCGCTGCTCGTGACTTAATAGACAACATGGCTCAAAATGCACAACAATTTGGTACATGAGCTATTGAACCATCCTGAGGAGTTCATGAGGTAAGTCATTCATCCCTATAATAAAAGGTAGATAAAAATCTTTATGAGATGCATACCCTTCTAAGGAAATTATATCAAGAATAAGTTAACTCCTAATCTCCTCCTATTTTATTACATTGTGGTATTTGTTCTAATAACACTCATTTTTCTAACCAGTGCCCACAAATTTAGGATTCAACTAAGTCTTGTGCAGTCATATTTCCTAGGCATACATTCAAACAAGAACCTCCCTTCAAGTAATAACCATTCATGCCAAATCCAAATGTTGTGTGGCAAGAACAACCCAAGTACTGACAAGGAGGAAACTCAAGCTACCCTAAGCAGAATTGGTATCAACAAGGCCAAGGTATGAAACCTTATTATCCTTCAACTTCTCAAAACAATCATCCCCCCTCTTAAATCTGAACCAAGACTCGATTATATGGTGAAGAAAATGGAAACCCATAACCTATAATTCCAACAAACCACACAATCAGTTATTCAAGACTTGAGAACTCAAGTGGTGCAATTGGAAAACACCATCAGTGAGCTTAAGATGCAAGGTTCTGGATAACTACCATCACAAACCATTTCCAATCCAAAGGAAAAAAGGTAATGTATGTGCAGTTTCACTTCATAGTTGTAAATAATTTTCTCCTTCTACAGATTCTATACAACAAATATATCCCCCTCTTGAAAACACTCTTTCTCCACCCATAAAAGATTTCAATGACAAAAAAAAATAAAAAGGGTAATAAAATTATCATTGATGATTCAAATGAACAATCCATTCTTATTCCTTTCCCCAAAACTCTCTAAATCTAAGAAAAATTCTGATGATGAGATTGATAATGAAATAATGGATACATTTAAAAAAGTTCATGTTAATATTCCTTTATTGGATGTAGTCAAGAAAATTCCCTATTATGAAAAATTTATTAAAGAAATTTTCACCCATTGATGAAGACTTAATGGGAATTAGAGAGTCAACTTGGGAATTAATGTCTCAGCCTTGATTCAACCAGTAATTATAACCAAATGTAAGGATCCAGGCACATTCACGATACTGTGTACCATAGGGGAGGCCTTATTTTCTGATGCTATGCTAGATTTAGGTGCTTCCATTAATATAATGCCTCACTCCATATATAATTCTCTGTAAGTTTGAGAGCTTCAACCAACAAGAATTATCATGCAACTTTCCAACTGGAGTATTATGCATCCAACACGAGTGATTGAGGATGTCCTTGTAAGAGTGAAGAATCTAATCTTCCCCGCCAACTTCTACATTCTTGAGATGAAGGATACCCTAACCCAAGGGCATGACCCTCTCATACTTGGGATTTCATTCCTTAAAACAGAAAATACGATCATTAATGTTCACAATGGTACGTTGTTCATAGATTTCAGTGGAGAAAAGGTAAGTTTTAACATACATGGTTATATGAAACACCCCATTGAAGAGCACTCCACTCTTCTTGTCTATTTGATGGAAGTGCTCTCAAATGATGCACATACATTCAATTCTCTCCTCAACCCATACTCTGACTCATTTTCTTCTTCTTATCCCTTAGATGATTTGAGTTTTGATTCATGTTTTTATTGTTGTGTGGGTTCTGAAAAATGTAAATTTTTTTATTTTATTGATGAGTGTGTTCATTCTTAGGTACCCATGACCATAGATGATTCTGAAAATCTCATTTCTATATATTCTATTTCCTTAGAGAATAAAAATGAGTAGATAGATAGTCTCATGGACCTCACTCCCCCTAAACCCCCTCCCTCAATCCAAAAAACCACTGGTGTTGGAACTTAAAAAACTTCCTTATAGTTTAAAATATAAATATCTTGAGGGTATTGACCAATTACTCATCATTATTTCCAATAACCTCTCTCCACAATAGGAATCAAAACTACTCAACCTTTTGAGAGAGTGTAAAAAAGGCGATAGGATGGAAATTAGATGATATTCCTGGGATTATCCCATCTATTTTTATGCACCATATACTTTTGAATGACGAGGCTAATCCCGTAAGACAATCTCAATGTCGGTTGAATCCCACTCTCCTTAAAGTGGTAAAATTGGAAGTCTGTAAATTACTTATTTTTGAGATCATTTATCCTATATCTGACAGTAAATG
Organism: Viscum album; assembly: GCA_963277665.1. Lineage (NCBI taxonomy): Eukaryota > Viridiplantae > Streptophyta > Magnoliopsida > Santalales > Viscaceae > Viscum > Viscum album. The sequence continues at coordinate 1,181,326,816 of OY728139.1, forward strand.
GGTTAGCCCAGTACAAATTGTGCCTGAAAATAGGAATAAAAATTGTCTCAAATGAAAGGAATAAATTGGTTCTAACACGTGTGCAAAGAAATTTGAGAATCTGTATTAACTACCGTCAACTAAATCAAGCCATGCAGAAGGACCACTTTCCTCTACCTTTCATTGACCAAATGTTAGAAAAATTGGGTAGTAAGTCCCATTATTGTTTCCTTGATGGATATTTGGGTTATTTTCAAATCCATACAGCCCCTTAGGATCAAGACAAGACAACATTTACCTGTCCATTCAGCACATTTTCATACAGAAGGATGTCTTTCAGTCTATGTAATGCTCCTAGTACTTTTCAATGATGTATATTGAGTGTTTTTTCTGAGTACCTTGAGAGTTGTATGGAAGTCTTTATGTATTATTTCATGGTATATGGTTCTTATTTTGATGATTTTTTGGAACACCTAGGTTTTGTCCTTCGCCGCTGCATTGAAAAAGATCTTGTTTTAAATTATGAGAAATGAAATTTCATGGTTGAGTAGGGAATAGTTCTTGGGAATGTAATTTAAAATAAGGGAATTCAAGTTGATAAATCTAAAGTTGAATTAATTTCATCCCTTCCATATCCAAAATGTGTTCATGAGGTACGATTTTTCTTAGGTCATGTTGGTTTTTACTGCTAATTCATTAAATAATTTAGTAAGATCACACTTCTATTTTCCCAATTATTACAAAAAGATTCTGATTTTGTGTTTGAGAAAAATTTTGAGGATTCATTCAATTCACTAAAAAGGAGTCTCACATCACCTCCCATCATCCAACCACCAAGGTGGGATCTCCCCTTCAAACTTATGTGTGATGCCTCTAACTTTAAGGTTGGGGCAGTTTTATCACAAAGGGTTGAGAAGGCTCCTCATGTCACTATTTATGCCTCGCATACCCTTGAACCTACCTAGGTAAACTACACAACCATTTAAAAATAACTCCTTTCTATTGTGTTTTCCTTGGAAAAATTTTGTTCATATCTTCTTGGGTAAAAAGTCATTGTATTTTCTGATCATGTTGTCCTTCATTTTCTCCTAAAAAACCTGAAGATAAGCCCCACCTCATATGGTGGATGCTCCTCCTTCAAGAGTTTGACCTTGAGATTAGAGATAAGTAGGGATTATAAAATGTTATAGATTACCATATTAGTAGAATTTCTCCACCACTGGACCACCATGTTGAGTCATCCCTCCCCATTGAACAATTCTTTCCTCGTGAGAACCTTTATGATGTTTTGGAACTTATCCCCTAGTATGCATACATTTTGAATTTTCTAGAAACATCTAGGGTCCCCACTGATTTCATTACTTCTCAATCCCAAAGACTTAAACATGATTATTTGTGGTACATTTGGGATGACCCATATTTGTAGAAAATTTTTGTTGACCAAGTAGTTCATCGGTGTGTCCCTAACCATTAGTTCACCTCTGTTTTGACATTTTGTCACACTTTGGTCTGTGGGGGCCACTTTGGCTCTCAATGTATAGATCAAAAGGTCCTTGACTCGGGAGTTTATTGTCCAACATTGTATAGGGATGCCCATAGATTTTTCAAGTCATGTAGTCATTGTCAATTCATAGGGAATATCTCCAAGAGGAATCAAATTCCCCAACAACCCATGTTATTCTATGAACTTTTTGATGCATGAGGCATTGACTTCATGGGGCCTTTTCCAAATTCATTTGTATCTAGGTACATATTATTTGTTTTGGACTATGTCTCTAAATGGTTGTAAGAAAAGGCTAATAGGACTAATGACTCTCGATTTGTTGTTGGTTTTGTGGGGTCCCAAATTTTTAGTCGGTTTGATTTACCGAGACTCATCATTAGTGATCAAGGTTCACATTTTTACAATCAAAACATGAAAATTTTACTTCATAAGTACGAGGTTGATCATAAAGTCTCTACTGCATATCACCCCCAAACTAACGGACTAGCAAAAATCTCAAATCGGGAAGTTAAGATAATCTTGGAAAAAATGGTACAACCCAACAGGAAAGATTGCAGTTTTCACTTGTATGATGCACTTTGGGCATACCGTACAACTTTTAAAACCCCAATCAGAATTTCAACATACATAATTTTGCTTGGAAAAGCTTTTCACCTCTCAGTGGAGGTAGAACACTATGCATATTGGGCTCTTAAACAATGTAATATGAACCTTTCATATACATGTGAGAATGGGAAGCTACAGATTCAAGAGTTAGAAGAAATTAGACATGATGTATATGAGAACTCCCAGATCTATAAAGAGAAGACAAAGGCTATCCATGATTGCATGATTCATCAGAAGAAATTTTATAGTGGTGAGAAGGTCCTCATGTACAATTCCAGGCTAAATATCTACCTAGGTAATCTTTGTTCTTGATGGATCGGTCCTTATATTATTACTAATATTTACCCTTTTGGTGAAATACATATTTTTCATGAGTAGAGTGGATGAATTCTTACCGTCAATGGGAAGAGACTTAAACAAATCTATGAGGATTTTCCAAATAATCTGGGGGAGGAAATCTACCTTCTAGAAGCAACATACTAGTGAAACACACCAGGTTTTATCCTTACTTCTCACATTCTCAATTATTACAGTGAAGACACTACACATTCTAGGTGTGGGGGTGGATACATTACTGGTTTCATTAGGATTTTCATCATATTTATTATTTATTCTCTTTTTCACCTTCTTTATGGTATTTTCACCTTTTCCCATCTTGTTTAGTTCATTAGGATTTTCATATTCTTTCTTATTTCCTCTCTTTTTCACCTTTCTTATGGTATTTTGACTCTTTCCATTCCTATTGAGTTCATTGGGATTTTCATCGTCTTTTTTATTTCTTCTCTTTTTCACCTTATTTATGGTATTTTAACTTTTTCCTGTCTCATTTAGTTAATTAGGATTTTCATTTTCTTTCTTCTTTCTTCTCTTTTTTTCCTTCTTTATGGTATTTTTACTCCCCCCCCCCCTTATGGTCACCAAATCATGAAACTTACTGAAAATGTTGAAATTTTTTATTCCATGTTGATTTAACATTTTATGAAAACCTATCTCTATTATGGAATGAATGTTTGTATGAATTTAACATCAGGGAGTGATTTTTAGTGAATTGGTTTTCTATCAATAATATAAATGGTTGTATCTCTGTGAAACCTTTGAGATGATTGATTCCCCTTGTGTGAGTAGTTTTTGGGAAAACCATTTAACTAAGATCCCCACACATTTTTTTGGGCAAAAATCTATCAAGGTATCATTGAATCATTTTTAAAGTGATTATGTTTATTGAAAAAGTCTGCCTCTATGTTGTGTTTGTTGAAAAAGAAGACCACAATGTTCATTTTGTTGACAAACGGGGTTTACATGGTGAATTTTAAAGTTCAAGAGACATTGTTGACAATCCATGATTGAAAGAAGAACCGATAAAAAGGAATGGGCAATCTAGAGGTGGTATAAAAGGAGCAGATACAAGGTGGCACCATTTTCCAGTGTTTGCCAAATTTTGTGGGCCTCAAAATCGAAAAATGGAGAAAAGTGTTTTTGGAAAAGAGACTTGTGCGCTGATCACTTGGAGTCTTTGAAAGTTGTGCTCCATAAGTTTTTCAAGATTAGAACATCAAAATATGGAAAAGTAAAGAGGGACACCCAAGTTTTGGTTTGGGTGCGTAAGGTTACTAGGGCGACAGAGACTAGGGCGGCTGGAATTGCACACCAGGAAGAGACTTGAACGAGGTGTTTAGGGTACCCAAAATGCCTATAAATAGAGGAATACCCCTCCTCATTTTTTTTGAAGCTCAACACTTAGAGAAAATTTGATCTCCAGTCGCGTAGGTTGTTTGGGCGCGCAAGTGGTGGCGTGGGCATGTAAGTATAAGGTTATTCAGAAGTTTCACACCAGTTGATATTTTTATGCCAACATTGGTTTGGGTGTAAAAGGGTGTGAGTCACCCATGTTCTGAGTTGAAGAAGGGAGTTTCATGCAAGTGGTTTTGTGACACTTGCGCGCCAGGCTTAGAGAAGCACGCTAGTTGATAGTTGCGTGACAATATTGGTTTGGGTGTAAAAGGGTGTGAGTCTCCCAAGTTCTGAGTTGGAAAAGGGAGTGTCGTGCAAGTATTTTGGTGACACTTGTGAACCATGAATAGAGAAGAATTCCAAGCATAGAGAAGCATTCCAGTCACTCTAGTGCTGTGCAAAAGTTGGAAAATTGTCTGGTACCTTCGGTGCAAAGTGAGATTCATCTGCGGGTGAAAGTTGGACGTCAACAGAGCATCTACATACAGATAAAGATGCATTTATTTATTATAATGAAGGGACATAAAAGTCCATAAACTGTGAGTAGATCCTTTCCAGAGTAGTGATAAAAAGGAAGAGGAAGAATGTGATATTTTCTATCGGTAGTGATCTAGAGAGATAGAAATAGGGAGTGACCCTTGGGAAAGTAGTGAGATGACCCTAAACATTGTAAAGGAAGTTATCCTAGTCATAGAAGTGATCTATACCAAACATCATAAATTTCCAGTGAGCTTTAGTAGATTTGGTACATTGGCACATTGCTGTAGTATTCTCCTTAGATGTAGCCCGATGAGGGTGAACCAAGTAAAAATTTTCATGTTGGACTTCTTGGTTTCTTACATTGAATTCAAAGTATCATCATCAGATAAAGAAGGGAAGAATAAGATCAACATTAAAACATAAGTACAAACAAATTTATCCTTATAATAAAGAGTTCAATATCCAGTGGGGTAGGGATAATTTTGAAAAGAATATCCATACCCTGATTCACCCCCCCCCCATCTTAGGGTATCTAGGCCCCTTTTGGTCCTAACAATTGGTATCAAAGGGAAGATTTGTTTTATCATATTTGTTTTCTCTAACTTCGTTCATTCGATTACTCAAGTTAAAGATTCAGTCTCCTCTTATCTTGGCGTGTCATGGAAAATGGAAGAACTTCAAAGAAGAAGCATAAGTCTTGTGAAATTTCCTAGTGTGGAAGTGTCAACGGAAAGAGTGTGATTCAGTTAAAGGAATAAAGTAGTAAACAAAATAATGATTTGGATAAATCATACACTGAAAATACTTACTCATTCAATGATGTAGAAATAATGAGCGAAGAACATGATATTCCAAGTGATGTTGGAATTACTGATGATGAAGAAACTCCTAGAAGGTGAAAAGTGGAAATTGTCTATAAAATAGAGGAATTGGATCAGAAGTTGGATGAATAAGTTAAATCTAAAGATATCCAGATCCAATTAATGGAAATTGAGGTCAACAAGCTAAGAGGATTAAATCAAAGTCTTATTGAGGTGGATACTGGTTTGAGGGAGAAGAATGATTCCCATGTTAAAGAAATGCAAGAGATGTCTTCAAAGAGAGAGAAACTCAAAGCTGGTGATAAGGGAAAGAATATGAATTCAGATAACATTCAAAATTTGAAATTCAAAAATGATGATCTTTCTGCATAGATAACTTAACTAGTTTAGGAGAATCAAAGACTACAATAATAGAGTTCATGCTATGATGATTCTATTACTCAAGAAAAGTTGAATGTAAATGAGCAATCTAACATGGTGTATAAGCTCACACATGAGTTGGAGGATGTGATGAGTAGAAGGAAGAATCTCAATAGAATACTCAATGATCAACTTGAATCAAGGGATATAAAGATTCAAAATATGAAAGAAGAGATAAAGTTAGTGATGAAATAAGTGTAAATATCCAATTCCAAAGGAAAGTCTAAAATGAAGGATGCCTTGTACTTACTATTTGATTATCCTTCTACAGGCAATGATGAAATGAAAAGAAAATATGCTATTTTTGAAAAGAACCAAGAACAAATATTCTCATCTCAAATTCCATACGGTCTGGGAAAATATGGTATTGGATATGATGATCCCCCTACCACTCATGATAAGAAGAGAGCTGAGAAAATTTCTAGAGGTAAGAAAAATCCTATAGGTGCTGGAGACAAACCTAAAAATACTTTCATAGGAAGTAATGACAATATGTGATATTTCTGCAAAACCCATGGCCATACTTCAAGTTTTTGTTAAGAGGATTTAGAATATATTTCTTTCTATGAAGACAGAAACATTTATAAATATGAGAATAAGAAGAAGAATCTTTAGAATTCTGAAAGAATAGTCTCTCAGAAGAGAATATCCATGAAGTGATTCTATTGTGGAAGAACATGGCACACTATGAGTATGTGTCATGAAGCTTAGGAGATCAATGTCAGAAGTAGAACTCAAGATGCATCAACATCTCAGCTTAGAATTGATAAAATGATGTATACCTTTAATGGAAGATGTTTTATATGTTCTGATCATCAGAATTTGTCAAGAAATTGAAAAAAGAAGAAATAGGGGAAGGAAAGGAAACCCATAAGGAGATCCCCAGCACATGCAGTGTACAATGAAAAATACTAGACTAGAAGACAACATGATAATCTGAAAAATAGGTTTACAGTATCAAAGAAATCACAAGGAGATCAACGAAAGGTGTATCAATCACCTCTTATGTTACAGTCACAAAATATATCCTAGAGAGAATGAGAACAAACCTGGAAGAACAAGGGATGAACATCTCCAATAGTGAGTAAGAAGAATGTGAAATCAATGGAAGATTCAGACCCAATAAGAAAGGGTGGCGTGACTCGAACAATTGATAAAAGAAATACGACTAAAGAATTTCTTGGAAAATTCGCATGTCACGACACACGGTAGGAAGTGAAGGAAACAGAAAGATCTCGTCAATGGAGGAAGACGAAAGAGCATATGATCAGTGGAGAGATTCATGGTATGATAAGGAATAAAGGGAGGTGTAATATTAGTGGAACATCAAAGAAGGAAATTTCTACTAGTGGGTTTGAACCCCAATGTGTGAGAAAATCCAAGCCTGAAAAATCTGAATATCATAAAAAGACTCAGCATGTCAGCAATGAATTCTTAGTCATATGGCCATAACATTTGAAGTTGTCCGGGAAGTTGGAGCAGGCAAGGAAGGAGTGTGGTTCTCTGCAAGAAAGAATCAATGGGGTGACCCATCAGGATCAACCACAATCCTCATCTTGAGGATTCCTGAAGAACCCCTCTCCCTATGTATATAAATTATGTTAACTAATGTTTCAAGTGTTTTAGGTTTTAGGGAGATACGATCCAAGGGGAAGTGGAATCAAAATATTAAGAGTGATAAATTGATATGCTCTAGAGTTTCAATTCATTCAAATCAGGAACCAGAGTTGAAAAATAAAGGGAGAAACTAAGTGAAATAGGAAGTGATTGTGTTGTTAACTTTATCTCTTATTTACTGCACTGAGTTCCAACTAAGTAGGCTTAGATATTTTGTTTATAGCTCATTTCTAAGTGGTGAATTCTCCCAATGATGATCTCATTGATGTAAGTGATTTGGAGAAGTTTCTCGAACCTACAATCGCATGTGAAGAAATGATGCAGGAGAAGAAGAATGTTTATGGGTCTAAACAATAGGCCTTATAACTGGAAGAGCTATACATTATAGGGGGGGAATTATATCTCCTAATCAGATGAAATTTCTCAAAGGGGTATGATGGTTGAGGAAATTACGTGAGGAGATAATGATCATAATAATTAAATCTCACATATAATATCATATTCAACAAGTTCTATTACACAATGGTTCTATCATTCAAATATGTCTCAGATGGTTGTGTTCTATAGAAAGAGGAGATGATATGATAAAGATTCTACATTGAAACATAAATATCTCTCAAATCTATACATGGATAATCCATTGGTTCTGAGTTGCATTGAATATATATCCATCAATATCATGCTCCAGTTTAGGTGTTAGTCATCCGCTGAGAGAAGATGGATTGCAGTGAAGCAAAAACAATCATGAATTTCATGATTATTTATTTGGTTCTAAAAATGTGGTATTATCTAACTTCTTTTAGGATACCAAGGAGCTGTGAAAGAATATAAAAAATGTTTCAATAAGGATCTGTGAGAAGTAGCTGAAAGAAATGATGTCATTGTACAATGACACAGTGACAGGATGCTTATCGAAAGTGATTAAGCGGTAAGAGACTAATGAGGAGAAGATGTGAAAATGTTGATTCAGAAGTAGATAAAGATAATGAACATGAATAAGTCAAGTCTATATCTATGAACAAGTCAAACAGTCATGCTGAAATTGATAGGTAGAATATCAATGTTGATCTGATTGTGTTAGTGCAGATGAGGGAGATGAAGTCTCTGGTTGCAAACCGAATGAAATTATCAAAAGATGATAATGGAAAGGAATTTAATTTAACATAATATAGGTAGGTTATTGGAAGTTTACTATAACTAACAGCGACAAGACCTGATATTGTTTTCACCATAAGACAAGAAGCGCGATATCAATGTAATCCCAAGGAAAGATACATGATTTCAGTGAAAAGAATACTTCATTATATCAAGGGAACAATGGATTTTGGCTTAATATATAATGACAAATCTTAGTCAGAGTTATTGGGATATACTGATGCATATTGGGCCTATTCAGCAGATGATAGGAAATCAATATCATGAGGTGCTTTCAATCTTAGTGGATTGTGTATTTCTTGGCTAAGAAAGAAGCAATATTTCGTTTCATTAATCACCACTGAAGCTGAGTATATTGTGGCCACTCAAGCATACACATCGTTATTGTGAATGAAGTAGTAGCTTGAGGATATGGGAGTTGAAGTGAAGTCTCCAATTGGAATTCAGTGTGATAACTCAAGTGCTATAAATATTAGAAAAAATAATGTCCATCACTCAAGGACAAATAAAATTGAGATAAAGTATCATTTTATCAAGGAGAAGGTTGAGTAGGGAATCATGAAGTTAGAGTATGTGCATAGAAAACTACAAGTTGTAGACATTCTGAAAAAGGCCTTACCCAAGGAATTTTTGAGAGACATCAAATGGCTCTGGGAGTTTAGTCGACTATTTACACTTAAATAAGTGTGGATGCGGGACCCCCTCCCTGAGGTATGGTGTGTTTTCCTCATTATACTAATATGTGTTATCTACTATGTTGCAGACCACAAATGAGTGACCTTTGGGTTTGTTGACAAAGGGGGAGAAAGAGTGACTCGTAAAGGGGGAAACTGTGGCTAGAAAAAGGATACAAAGTCTTTCTCAAAGACATGGGGAGAAGCTGACAGGTGAAGTAGTGAGATATGGGGAGTTTATCAAGACAGGTGAAGAAGATGATAGGGGGAGTTCCAAGTTGAGAGTATGTGGTGTTCGAAGTGATCAGCCAGAGCATAGCTTGGACAACACAGGAACCCAAGAAGTGAATAAGTAGAGTTTTAAATATGAATATGTTAGAAGTGATCGATCAAATAATAGATACCACAATAGCAGAGGATCGTGATAAAAGAAAAAGAGTGGTGTTGGAATGGTTTCAGAAGGTTTCTAGCGATCATCAATTAGTATCAGTTTGGTATCAACAATTGGTGTCATAAATGAAGTTATTCATTGATGAACTTTTCATTTTCTCTTATTTCTGACGCCGAGCATCGTTCATGTGGGCTTAGAGTATGTGTTGATTGAATCCTTGATCGCTATTAGAATCACAAGAGGAAAATGGTGGATGAAGCGTTAACTAGGTATCATTTTATGAGAATAGTTGTCAACAAACCCAAAGGGGGAGATTTTTGGGAAAAAATACCTCAAGGTATCACTGAATCATTTTTTAGGTGATTGTGTTTATTGAAAAAGTGGGACTCTGTGTTTTGTTTGTTGAAAAAGTAGACCACAATGTTAATTTTGTTGAAAAAGGGGGTTTACATAGTGATTTTTCAAGTTCACGAGACATTGTTGACAATCCATAATTTAAAGAAGAACCACGATAAAGGAATGAATGATCTAGAGGTGGTACAAAAAGAGAAGATGCAAGGTGGCTCTGTTTTCCAGTGTTTGCCAAAAAATCTGGGCCTCAAAATCGACAAATGGAGAAAAGTGTTTTTGGAAAAGATACTTGCATAACATTGTCTTGGAGGCTTGTAAAGTTGTGCGCCATAAGTTTTTCAAGATCAGAATATCAAAATATAGAAAAGGAAAGAGGGGCGCCCAAGTTTTGGTTTGGGTATGCAAGGTGACTAGGGTGACAGAGAATAGGGCGGCTGGACTTGCGTGCAGGGAAGAGACTTGCACGCAGCACTTAGGGTACCCAAAATGCCTATAAATAGAGGGCCACCCCTCATCATTTTTGGTGAATCTCAACACTTATAGAAAATTTGAGCTTCAATAGCGTAGTTGGTTTGGGCGCGCAAGTGGTGGTGTGGGCGTGCAAGTATAAGGTTATTTAGAAGTTGTGTGCCAGTTGATAGTTGCATGCCAACATTGATTTGGGCATAAAAGGGTGCCAGTCGCCCAAGTTTTGAGTTGAAGAAGGGAGTGTCACGCAAGTGTTTTGGTGACACTTGCGCGCCATGCTTGGAGAAGCGCGCTGGTTGATAGTTGTATGCCAATATTGGTTTGGGAATAAAAGGGTGAAGGTCACCCAAGTTCTGAGTTGGAAAAGGGAGTGTCGCATAAGTAGTTTGGTGACACTTGTGCACTAGGAATAGAGAAGTGCGCAAAGCATAGAGAAGCATGCTATTCACTCTAGAGTTTTGTGAAAGTTGGAAAATTTCCCAGTACCTTTGGTGAAAAGTGAGATTCACCTACGGATGAAAGTTGGACATCAACAGAGAATCTACATATAGAGAAATATGCATTAATTTGTTATAATTAAGGGACCTAAAAGTCCATAAATAGTGAGTGTATCCTTTCCAGAGCAGTGATTAAAGGAAGAGGAAGAAGGCGATCCTTTCTATCGGTAGTGAGCCAGAGAGAGAGAGAAATAGGGAGTGACCCTTAGGAAAGCAGTGAGATGACCCTAAACATTGTAAATTCATTGAGCCTAGGAATAGAAGTGATATATCCCTAACATTGTAAATTAGTAGTGAGCTTTAGTGTATTTGGTACATCGACTCATTATCATTGTATGCTCCTTAGACGTAGCCCTATGATGGTGAACCAAGTAAAAATTTGTGTGTTAGACTTCTTGGTTTCTTGAATGCATTCAAAGCATCATCATCAGATAAAGAAGGGAAGAATAAGATAAATATTAAAACATAATTACAAACAAAGTGACCCTTATAACCAAGATTTCATGATCCAGTGGGGCAGGTATAATTTTGAAAATAATATCCATACCCCGATTCACCCCCACCCCCTCTCAGGGTATCTAGGCCCCTTTTAGTCCTAAAATTTTTTGCACCAAACCATAAAGTTTGAATATTTTTTATTTAATAATAAGGTAAATATATGTTAGGTTAATGTTTTTAATCTTAAAATTATATTTCTATACATTCATTACTTATCTGATCTATTTCATTACTGTACTAGATTGACCTATGCATGTGTACCTGATATCTGACTGTTGTACGCCCTCAAAAAAAACAAAAAAAGGGTTGTGTCTTGGGAAGGTCAAAAACCACTCCTCCTCAACCTTTTATCTTGTTATAACTGTTACAATTAGTGTCGTGAGGAGATCAAACAAGGGTTATGAGATGAGTGTGAGATTTGTTCCAAATGAAACTTCTAAAAAAACAAAAAATAATAATAAATGAGGGGAGTGATGAAATGCACAACATATGGGGATATCTAGGTCGGGAGCTTATGGTTTGACTTCTTAGAATGATTAATTGAGTGGGTCTTGAAATATTATGGCAAAGGATGTAGGTCAGGTTCGGTGGACAAAATCATTTAAGCTAAAAATGTTAAAATAGCCTATATTTATTGGATAGAAAGTGGAAAGAATAGCATGGAATAGTTTTCACACACAGACATGGAGAGTTAGTGGTATGTTTGAATTTTTAATTTCTTTATCAATTTGGTATCATTAATCACTTTGAATTTTATTGTGATATAATTTATGAGACATCTTTTTCCATTTTCACAAGGAAGAACACTTTGGTGTAGTTTATGCATTGATCGCATTACTTTAATGAATTAAAATTTACTAAAATGTCAAATCTTAATGATGTTGGGAATATATACATGCATAATTTTTTTGGATATGTGACTTTTCATAGGAGTGCAAATGTTTAGGTGTGGGGGTGTGATCGCATAGCAATTCACTATTCAATTCCACCCTTACACTACTGTTTTAAACTGGTTTTGTAATAAATATTAAAAATATAATAACAAATTAAAATTTATATTTTATTCAATGAATTAATATTTATCACTATTTAATAGGTAAATTTTACTTGTTTTGGTGTTTACATTGTAGGAGGAAGTGATTCAGAGAGCCTGTGATGGAATTCAAGAAAAATGGGCCAAACCGCATGAGATCCCAAGCATGCATGTTGACATTAATATTTATTATGGATAATATGTGCATCCAATTGGGATAAAAATTGTTTTTTGAATGAAAAAAATGTGGGATACATTTCTCTAGAAGATAATGGATCCCAATTCATCCATTTGGAGGTCCAAAATAGGCCCACAATGTAAAGAAATTTTGGGTAGGCCAGATTGGACTAACCTTCTGTATTTCAGACATAACTCAGTTCTAGGAGATCCAATTGGGATTATTTAACCTCCCTTGTACAGATAACTCAAATTATAGACTCTACTCCTATTTTCAATTCATTTTCACTCGTTTTGGTTAGTCAACTAGTCATATAAAGATGGAGAAAAAATTATTCCTTAGGTGGTCACCTAGACCTTTAGATACTTGACCACTTTTGTAGAAATTTTGATGTAATTTCCCATAAACTCACTCCTAAACCTCATTATATCAGGTGTAAAGACTAGGGGTAAGGTTGAGTCTAACTTGAGATCTCTCTTCACCCATTTTAGTTCTCTTCTCCCTCATGTACTTTTAAACCTCTTAGTGATCAATTTGGGGGGTTTCCTTTGTTGTAATCTCAATTTCCACACTTGTAATCTTCTTAAGGTAACTGAATTTTTAGGGTTTTTGTCAATCGTTCTTCATTTATAACTTCTTAATTTGTTTTTATTCTGGTATGATCAAATACAAATCAAAGAAACAAGAATCATCATGCTTCCATGCATAACCCGGATCTTGTGATGATTTGAGTGTGGTTGCCTCTTTTCTCACCCCTTCCCTTTCATGAGTGTGTGAATGGATTATGTCAGTTGATAAATTCCAGGAGCTTGAAACCATGAATATTTATGTTCTTTTCTTGTGTAATATTTTATCATTGACACAAATCTAGTCATCTTATCACATTGTTGATGTGATTCCTTGATTGAGTTCTGTTTTTACATCAATTCAAGTTTGTTGATTTTGAGCGGTCACTGATAATCAATATCATTGATCGATAAAATACTAGGTGGTAAGCTAGTAATAACTCATAGACCATACTGGTTTCAATGTGTATAAATCAATTAATCAATGATCCTTCCCATTCCATTGAGAGCGATTACAGATTGATCATCAAGGGACACTTACCTGGGTTGATCATGATTTATCCATCTTGTTCTCTCATTTAGTAGTATAGTTTCAATTTATTTTTTAAAATAAAAAAAATCCAAGTTTTATAAATCCCTGTTTCTATTTTATTTTCAAAATCAGAACCTTCTTTTAAAATTAATGATCTAAGGCTCCATCGAGAGACAGCCTAGGGTTGATGCTATGCTGCAGAAATTATAGTTAAAAATAAACATCTAATTTGATGCGCTCGACAACATGATCAATAGACCCTAAACTAAGGCCTCATCACTCATAGGATCTTCATCATAATCTAGAATTGGTATCCAGGATGGCTATCATCACTGAGGCATCCTGAAAGTTATCAATACATACAGTGATCATATGAGAATATATATAATAATAATGGGGAGATAAATAAAGAAGGATAGTCAATGACTTAATCTTATATGATGCATGTACCATTGATTCCTGCAACTAGTGTCTCAGGATTCTGAGTCGACAGCAGGTAGTCAAGGTCCTGGGGAATGGATACATCAGCTGCTCGTACCATCACTAGATTCCCATGCCTGAGAGATGAGCTTGATAAACTCTGATATTTTTTCCCTAATCCCAACCAAATCCTTATAAGGGTAATACTCTAAACACCATCCCAAGAATCGAACCACCTTTAATTCCAATCTATCATGACCAGACCCAAGCCAGGGCTCAAGCCGAAACTACCCCAAGCCCGCCTCCATAGGCCAGGGGATGATGACTAGCACTGAATGCATAACTAATATGGGGATGCCTTTTATTAAGTACTTTTACACACACATACAACCATCTCAATGAAAAAGTGCAGATGGAGTAAAAGTAAAAGAAGAAAAATACTAAGGGTATAACCATGCATGAAAAACCACTAGACAGTATAAGAGAAAGGTAATGTAAACTGAAAAGTAAAGGGTCAAAATACACACCCAACCAGAAATATGTCCCAACCTAACAAAACTATAAAATAAAATGTTGATAGATCCCAACTTCTTATCTCCAAGTTGTGATCACTATATGCGGTCCAAAGTACCCGGTATCCATAAGTTCCTCTGAAGTCGCTACCAACATGTCCATCATCTATATAAGACATGACACATGTGAGAAAATCCCATGTAGATTTGATTATGTACATACTGAGTAAGATGCCCCAGAAGCTGAATGGGGAGCAGTAAGAGATAAAACAGGAATAGAAATATAGTAGATAGTTTATAGAATGCAAGATGTACCAAAAGAGAATAGTTAAACCCAAACTAATTGAAAGTAAACTCATCCAAATTCAATAGGATCAATATGGTGTGTATATGAACTAAAAATTGAGTCTTTTTCACTTATAATAGGAGAGTGAACTCATCCAACCATGAGAAGATAAACACGAAAAGCACGGGGCGTACCCTATGAGTCTTTGCAACCCATGGAAGGAGAGAAAACAAATCCAAAGGTATTGATATAGATGAATGTATATATGATTTTTCAAAAGAAGACCAATCTAGATAGAAAGGGGATCTCTATCTCATAGTGTGACCCAAGAAGAAGTGTCGCTAACAATTCCAAAAGTTCATCAACGATTCCAAGTATCTCACACATCTGCTCAGAAGTAACTCAGTGAAGGCCCACACCTCGCCACTATGCCACACAGTCAAGGGGAAAAAACTCCAAGTAGAGGACCCATTACCTAGTGCATTGGGGGTCCACTTCTTAAGAATACTTAGAGGAATCTCTCCCAAGATAATGGGGTGCTCCACTCTAGTGTCACAATGACCCATGCCTTATCCGGTAGGGTGTTCCACTCGGTAAGTAGTTGTAGAGGAACCTTGATCTGATGTGTTAGGATAATTTTACTCTATAGGTCATGGAATCATGACCTAGTGTGATAGGATGTTCCACTCTGGTCATCGAGGACCCATGACCAATTTGATAGGGGGTCCACTCAGAAGTTAGAGGACCCATGCCCAAGATGATGGGGGGGGGGGTCCACTCTATAAATTGAGGACTCGTTCCCTGGTGTGATAGGGGGTTCCACTCTGGTCATAGAGGACCCACACCCTATCTAATGGGGGTTCCACTTAGAATGTATAGGAAACATGCCCATGCTGGTGGGGTTCCACTCTATAAGAATCCTCTTGTGATCCCGCCTGATCACTACCTTCATCAGGAATCACCTAAATAAAAACCCCACCCAGAACATTTCACATCATATCTCAAAATCCAAAATTTAGTGAACCGTCATATTCTACATGAAAAAACACTTAGGATAGGCTAATCATGGTCCAAAATAAAAGTTCAAACAAATTAGATATGAAAGATTAAAGTCTCCTCAAAAGGAGCCAAGGGGTACATGGCATGTGGTCTCGTTCCTTCACTTGGTCGTGTCCCTAGAGGTACATGGATCACCAAGCATATAGTAGTATAAGGAATGTGAGGGACATAAATGGAATTACCATGCCACCTAGGGTCTCTCCCATGTGCTTGACCATGCTTGTGTATCCACCCCATGTCTGTGTACTTTACCCTGTGTTTGTGTACTTTACCCCATGTCTGTGTACTTCAGTACATGGTCATGTGCCTAGCTATGTACTCTCACACTGGTTCCCACCTCTGTGATTCTCTACATGGAACATCCACTTAGGGATGAGGTATAATATATCAAGTAGGGTTTCACATCGTGCCACCCTTATAGATTTCCAAAACCCTAGTTTCCACAGCCAGAGCCCGACACGCTGTGTGTTCTTCGAACTACACGACGTGTAGTCGAGATTTTTTCAGATTCACAGATCTATTGTCTTCATTCTAAATATATTCTTAGCCTTCAATTTTTTTTCTTGTTTCTTCTTAAAAATATTATATATGGCTATGTATTATATTTTCAAGTCATCATTTTCCAGAAATCGGATCTCGTCAATCCTCAGAGATACAATGCATGTTCTTCTCACCTCTACACCTTCCATAGATGATGATTCAGCCTTTGATCATCTAAACGATCATCCACATCCCACAAAAATCCCATATATAACCTTTTTTAATTTATCCATGCCTCTTTCTTAAATCTGTTGTGATTCTGGTGGTCCGATCGAGCTCAGTACCGCCCAACAATGTTGAATTGGGACCGCGGGGTCCTACCGGTGAAGAACATGAAGAAATTAGGGAGAAAAGAACCACAAAAAAATTTTAAATGATTTTTCCAGCCTTATTGGATAGTGATCAATAACAAGTATAATCAAGGTCAGAAAAGTATTTAATAACCAAATTAATCGGTACATGGGCACATTCTCAGGCTATAATTAGTGCAAATAAAGTAAGGGGATTGATCCTCTCAATAAAATTAATCAAAAAAGGAATAAACCTCAAATTAATGAATCCTGACTATAGTATGGATTGTTCATCATCAAATAAATCACTCTCAAATGATTGTAATAAGTCATTTTTCCGTTGTGCTTCAATCTGATCTAATCCAACATTTCATCGTCGTCTGATGTGATTCACCCATGAAAGGAGGGGAAGAAGCTCTAGAACTCTCCTAGGGTTTATACAGCTAACCCTGGAAAATTATACATGGATGTATTATTATATAATTTTTTTTAGGTTAAATTAATTAATTAATCCATAGAACGTACCGCCAACATGTGAGATATCTGAACGCCCCAAGCTGACCTATTTTAGGTCACACCTAGAGTAAAAAACACATTTCAGAATTAACTATGGTCTCATATTTATAATCTGAGATTACATTTAATATTTATCCCATTTTCTTTAAGAATATGTTCACTCACAATATAAAATATATTTAATATTTTTCTAAAATTAATTTTGGGCACACAGTGCCTCGAAATCGCATGTCGTCCTAGCCTTTATCTCTGTAAATATATATATAAATATTACAAAGTATTACAAGGTAAAAAATAAGTTCTCTACATGGTTCTTCTCTGATGTCGATGGATCCTTATCGCATCCAACCAAGTATGTCAAAGTGGGGTTCTCTAGTGTTGTTCTCCATGAAAGAAGATGATAGTCTGATATTGTGTATAGACTACAAGAGTTTAAATCATGTGAAGGTCAAGAATTGTTACCCCCTTCCAAGGATAGACAATCATTTTGACCTATTGAGATGGGATAGTTCATTTTCTAAGATCGATCTATAGTTTGGATATCACCAATTGAGGGTGAAGGAGAGTAATGACCTATAGACTACTTTTAGATGTAGGTATGGACACTTAGAGTTCATGGTCATTCCATTCAATGTCATTAACACATAATATGTGTCTATGGGGTTCAAGAACTCCGTGTTCTATGAATTCATAGACCATTTCCTAATAATGTTCATTGGTGACCTATTGATCTACTTAAAGTCATAGGAGGAGCATGTCGATCATCTCAGGGTTTTTTTAAAGGTTCTTAGACCCAAAAAACTATATGGGAAGTTTTCCAAATGAAATTTTTAGACATGAGAGGTGAATTTCCTTAGGAATGTGGTGTATCAAAAGGGTGTGGCATTAGACTCATCAAAGTTTGAGGTAGTTTTTTCTTGGAAATCACCCAATAATATGGTGGAAATTCACAGTTTCCTTGGTCTTTCAAGCTATTATTGGAGGTTTATACCTAATTTCTCCTAGGTTGCAGACCCATTGATATATTTTTCCAAAAAAGACCCAAATTTTGTGTGGAATGATCAGTGTCATACAATTTTCAGTTATTTAAAAGGAAAGTTAGTTAGTGATCAGGTACTTTATTTTCCTTAGGATGGTTTTTTGTTTGAGGTGTTTTGTGATGATTCCCTTTTGGGATTGGGATGTGCGTTGGTGTAGTAGAGAGCAATGATCTCTTATGGGTCTGGGTAATTTCATCCCTATGATTTTAACTATGTCATCGATGGTTTGGAGCTAGAAGTGGTTATGTTTACACTAAATATGTGGTAGAATTACTTCATTGGGGTTAGTTTTTTGGTATTTAAAGATCATAAGAGTTTGAGGTATAGATTTTCTCAGCGTTATCCAAATCTATGGAAATGGAGGTGGATTGAGTTTTTTTAGGATTATGATTTTGAGATCTCCTACACCTTAGGAAATAAGAATATTGTAGCCAATGCTTTGAGTAGAAATTCATGAAAGGATGTTGTATAGGAGTCTATAAATACTTGTAGAGCAATGGTTGAGTTGACATCCTTGTACTTATATGTGAGAGTATATGATTCTAGAGGCTAATTTTTCAGATGATAGTGCAGTATTATCTAATGTGATAGGTGGAGGATTCGTGGTGGGGAGACTTAGATGAAAAGGCGATTCATGATCCTACTGGTAATGGTGATGCTCTGGAGGAATGGTTAGAGGATTTTTAGAACTAGATGTTGTTTCATGGGAGGTTTTTTATTCTGGTATCAATGAGTGAGGGTGTCATTTTTTATTTTCATAGATCACCTTTGGTGGTACACTCGAGAGTATCCAAGATGTATCAGGGCTTGAGAATGCAGTTTTGATGGACTAGGATGAAGCAGGCGGTGGCAGAGTTTATGGAAAAATGCCTGGTTTTTCAGCAGGTTAAAGTGGGGTATCATTTTCTACAAGGATTATTGTAGTCCTTAGATTTTACTTCGTGAAAATGGGAGGAAATATCAATGGATTTAATCATAATGTGTCCCTGAGATTGGGTAGGATGTGATGCAGTTTGGATGGTAGTGTATCAGATGATGAAATCAACTCACTTCCTGGTGATCTGTGAGTTGGGTACCATAGACGTTTTGGAAAGTAAGTATATGGAAAAAAATTAGGCTTCACATGGTACCAAGGACCATCATCTTTGATCTGGATCCTCATTTTACCTCGTGAGTTTTAGATGGGGTTACATCATGCTGTTAGCTCCCAGTTGCACCTTAGCACTGCTTTACATCCTCAAACAGATGAGAAGATGGATCAGACCATCCATACACTGGAGTATATGTTGTGGGCATGTGTCTTGGAATTTGGTGGATCTTAGGGATGTCACTAGACTTTAGTTAAATTTTATTATAATAAAATTTATCACTCATCCATCAGTGTGGCCCCATTTGAGTTGTTAATGTAACAACATGTTCCTTCCCTACATGTTAATTTGCTATTTTTGGTGGTTATAGGTGTTTGGAAAAGGTTTTGGGAGTTTTCAGTAAAGGTTGGAGCTACAACAATGCTGCAATGGGAAGTTCCTATTGAGGAATGTGAATTGGTGATACACGGCTTATACAGCCAGTGAATTCACAACTTGTATACCAGTGAAGGTAGAGGAATCTATAAAATAAATTAACATCATGAAAGTGGAATTAATTATGTGTAATTATATAAATTATGAGGCGATGAGTTTTTTGGTATAATTTTGTTTTGGAGGTTTTCCTAGGAAATTCACATCGTGAAAGGGTTACAAGATGTGAAGGTATTAGGATTCCAGGTTTTTAATTTGTTTTTTTGGTCGATTCTCCTTCATTTGACCATATCTATCCCTCTCCCTTTCATTATAGATGAACCCTAGGCTACCCAATGAGATCTTATAGCCCACTTATCCCTTTCTTTGATTGTTGGGTTCAGTTGGATCTTCATTGGTGATTTTTGATGAGTTCCCCACTTTTTCCTATGGTTTTATCTTTTTCTTCTCTCAAAGATCCACTATAGTGGTGTGTTTTTGGTTTGGGTTATGAGGTGGGATATTTTTTTGATAACCCTTGATGTGGTGTAGGTTTATCCATGGGTTTTTTCATATGGTTTTGGTTTGGGGGTATTTCTTCTTCACCCTACGGTGCATAGCAAGTTATAAAAGCTTCTTTGAGGTAGGGAATCCATCATTTATCACTTTTGTATATCATGTGGGAGGTGTTTTCTCGTATTTATCTATGGGGGTGGTTGCACTGGCATAAATTAAAGATAAATAATTGGATAACTGAAATTTAATGGGGTAAATGGGAACATTTTTCATGTTTTTACAACTTTAACATTATCTTGATATTGGGAATTGTACGGGCTAAACACCCCACTAAAAATAATGGACATAGGGGGCCTTTGATTGAATAGTGTATATTGTGATATGGAACTATTTTTTGTGTTGTTATGATATCACCCTAAATGAGAAATTGTCTAATCAATTATATTTGGTAATGAAATAGTTTGTTTGTACATGCTTTTGGGTTTGTGGGGTGATGGTTTGTTAGGAAATGATTTTGGGGTGGTGGGGTGATGGTTTGGTTGGCTGTTCTTTTGGGGTAGCAGAGTGATGGATTGTTTTTTCATGCTTGTGGGGTGGTGGGGTGATGGTTTATTTGTTCGTGCTTGTGGATAGGGAGATAATGGTTTGATTTGGGGGTGATGAGATGCTTGTGATGTGTAGTTGTGTCATGTTAGTTACCTGAGTAGTATTGGAATTAATAGTAATGTTAAATTGAAATTTCTTGGTATGGTTTGGTTAATGGGATGGAAATGACTATTAAACAAATAAATTATGGTTTGTGTAATTAAATTAAGTCATTGGTAATTAATGAAAAAAATGGTCTGGATAATTGGAATTGGTTGGAAATACAAAATGTGGCTTGTGGCTTATGGATTGTGTGGTCTCTTTCATTTAGAGGTGGCAATGAAAGTGGCAGTGTTGTGAGTTGGTTATTGTTTTTTTAACCCCTAGGTTGGGATTGTGTGTGGTATATATATATACACTTTTATATTCCTTGTGATTTCTATAGGCACCCCACTCGCGTCAAGCACTATGTATCAACACCCGTATTTTCACACGGGGGTGTTTTTTCCAACATCCCGGTGATGATGATGGATGGATAGATACCCTATCTTCTCATATCTCTCCTCTAGAAGAATAGATATGTATAGTATGTGGTGGTTTTAGATTTGATAGTTCACTAGGGGATGACTCTGGTGTCTTCGGGTGAGATATGATATGATCGTGTTGTGGGTAGGTGGCTCGGGTGTCTTCGGGCATGATGAGATGTGACCATGCTATGGGGTGGTGGACCAAGTGTCTATGGGCATGATGAGATGTGGTCATGTTATGGGGTGGTGGAATATGTTATTTGGAATATATGGGAGTTCCAGGAGATACATCTTTGGAGTGTGAGACTGAAAATCAATGATAAAGTGGTGTATTGTACCCTTTATCGATATGCTTCATATTATGTTTCTATACTTGGATGTGTTATTTGGTGAGCATGCCTTGGTGAGGTTTGAGTTTGGTTAGTATACCTTTATAGGTGTTGTTTGGTCCTACTATTTGATCATGGGTTCATTAGTATGCCCTTTTCACATGTGCATGAGAGATTTTGGTTTTCCTAATCAAGTATACTTGTATGCTCACCCTATGTATATAAACTGATTTTTAGGTTTCTAGGAGGACTACATAGACAGTTCTAGATATCACTAGCTCAAATATTTGGATATTTGTTGTTTTATTACTTTGAATTTTCTTATGGGTATTTACTTTTAGAGACTTTTATCTGTGTCTATTTTATTTATACATGCATTGGGGGATAGTTTTAGTTTCTTTTATATCATATCATGAATTTTCTTATGGGTGATTCATCTTATCTCCTGATCCTATATTATTATAAAGGCTAATGCCTATAATTTTTATGAGATTTTTATAGCCTTGGTGTTAGTCACCAACTTGTGGCCTAATGGAGGTGGGACTCGGGGGGGGGGGTCATTATCTCTCTCTCCTCATTGTGATAACTTTGGCGGGAGGGGGTCTTGACATGAATCTTCTTCTAAATATTTTTTGGGAACTTTCACTCCCCTAGAGCTGATCATATCTTAATCACTTTCCTCCTGTTACTATTCACTAGTTTACTAATGATTTTTCTTACTCTCCACCACAACAACATCATTTCTCTCCACAACCTCTCCTAGACTCTTATTAAATCATTTATATGATTTTCTATTTTCTAAGTGGCCAAGAAATATCCATTCATCTCCATGGAATTTATGTTTTCTATATTTATCCTTATTGAGAATGGAACACTTACTTCCAAATACTCAAAAGTACTTCAATGACAGCATCTTTATATACCATAGATTGTATGGAGTCTTCTCTTCACTTGGACACAAAAAACTCTATTAAATATGTAGAATAATGTCAATAATTCTTTGAAAAAATTATTTTATAGACTTTCACAATGAGTATAGTCCTACCCATGTTGTTGATGATCATATTCTTTCTCTAAACCACCTCTTTTTTCTAAGGATTTATCACTGCTAAGACTCAGTTCCTTATACTATGATTTAAGAGATAATACTCCACTTGGAAGTTTATAAACTCCATCCCATTTTCAGTTCAGAACATTCAAATATTTTGTTCAGGCATCCTTTCATCCTCTCTCTTGTATTTTTTATAAAATTGAACACCCCATACTTGTGGGTCATAATGAATATTCATGTAATTATGTTGTAATCATCAATAAACATGACATAATATCTCTTCCCATCAATGGATCTTTGTGAGATAGGTCCACACACATTGATATTAACCAATTCCAACACTTTATTTGACTTTTGTTATTTTTTCCTTATTAGTCTTTCAATTTATATTCCTTTTTTGGAAAGAATCCCACGTGTGTTTATGATCATGTGATAGATTATTAATATCTCGAGATCTATCAATTTTTATTGGATCTTCCAAGGATGGTTGGCTCAAATGACTAAGACATTTATGCCATAACTTTTTCTCATCTTCCTTGAATAAAAAGGAAATGTCTTCTTTTTCGCTCAGAAAGTTTATATTCCCCTTTTTTAATTTATCCTAGATCACCATTGTACCATATTTTCCCCTAGAAATACACATCTTCTTAGTAAATTTTATTATATGTACTAAGTCACACAATTGACTGACACTAAGAAAGTTTTGATTGAGACCTTAAATGATCAAGACATTTATATGACTCATATCTTTTCCCTCAAACAAGAATTTTTCTATACCAATAATCTTCAGGCCTTCATTATTGCAAAATTTGAAATCACATTCCTTGTTTTACTTGATTCATGTGATATTATTCTCATTTCCTATTATATGGGAAGTTCATTTACTATAAAGGATCATTACACCAACATGATATGTTACTTTTAGGAAAATCTCTAAAACCATTATCTTATAGACCCTTTTCTTTTTTATCCAAGACTTTGACTTCATACCTGATATTGATGAGTATTCTTGATATTAATTAGAGTATTATAGACCAAATTTATCTTGAAGCACTAAAAATTAATTTTTCATTTTCATCTCATTTAATGATTCCTTGAGCTATTGTGTACAACCACTTAGGGTCTACTTTGAAATATTTCTCTTTATTGTCAATGAGAAATGTCTGGAAATGTTTCTAAATCCTTTACACCAAACATAATGACAATTAAGAGCATTCTAGGAATATTGAACTCGATTTGGATTCCTCTATTTCCCTTTTACCCTTAGATAACTCTTGGCTATGGAATAATTTTTTTTGGAATGTATCTTATTTCCACAACAATAGCACCCAACATGAGGTGAATTCCTATGTCTCATTGTTATAGCACTGATTGTACCTTGGGTTCTCAAAATCTTCTACTTCCAATTTATACTCAGATTAATCTTCAACCTTGAAGTGGGTACTTTTGGTATGTCATTTATCATCATTGCCTTCTATTTTTAATCAATCCCCACACCATCTATGTCATTCTGATGTGTTTTTTCTTCTCTTGACAATTCTTTGAGAATTTTTCAGAACCTATATACTCTATCATCACTTTTCTATTGCCTATGTGACATGATATCCCAATGTCATATTGGAGGTCAAGAATTTCTCCTGATATTTTAATTTTATTCACAGACAGGAAACTTCCTCTTCAAGTTCTTTGATATGTTTGACTCAATCTTTTACTATGTTAATCAAACCATCGATAACCCTGGTTTGTTCTTCAACTTAGATCTTGTACTCAATGACCTTATTTGATTTTTATAGATTTTCATATTTGATCTTTTTAATTTATGTATTAATCTCTAACTTCTATTTTTATTATTATTGTATATAGAGTTTGGCATCACAAAAAGATCTGCTATCTTTATTTATTTTGACTCTCTAAACATATATCTACTCAATATTAGCTTCTAATTCAACCTTGAGATAAAATATTTCTTCTATATATCCTTCCTCATTTCTTCTCTCTTCCCTTGTCTGATAATTACCTATAACTACCACCATAGCATTTTATTTGTGGTTTTTCATTCTTCAATTTCTTCTACTATGGTTTCTTCTAAACTATTATTTTCTTATGAAATATGGTTCTTCTTCATGAAGAAATTTTTATTGTGATCTTCATAACTTTCACATTGTTTGAATAATTATTAATGGTAATTTCATTATTATCCTAATCATCATCTTACGACTTCTTAGGACACCTTGCTGTAATATTCTCAACCTTCCCATATCTAAATCATGCAAGTGAAAGTTTCCCTTTAAAATTCCCTTTTCCCCTTTGAAGATTTAATGAGAGAAATGGAATAAATTCATCCACTTATTCTTCCTCCTAGTCATCCTCTATGGTAATATTATTCATGGACATGAATTCCACCACCTTAGACTTTCATTTTTCCATATCTTCATTATCATCACTTTTTATTTCATAAGTGATGAGAGTACTGTGAAAACTATGCAACATAAACTTCTTCAAATTACTTGTTCCACATAACCTATAATTTAGCTTCTCAGACTTTTGAATCACCTTTCTAGATATTTATAAGCTTTTCCCATATGGAATGTGATGACTTAATAGCATAACCTTCATGTAGATTGTGTTAGATATGGATCACCCTAAAGCATTGTTTCTTCTAGAATCAACATTCAATTCTCTTCAGGAACCTTCTGATAAAGCTCCATTGTCCATACTGGACAAAAAACCATGAATTTCTGCTGTAAAAACATCTAAACCTAAAGATGGAAAATAATGCTTCATCTGATTCTTCCCTAGTTTAAAATTATTTCCATCGAATATCAGAATTCCTTTGTGATTAACAACTTCCATTTCTTATGCTAAGAGAGAAACTGTGACTTTAACCTTTGGATCTGATACCAATTGTTGTCCCTAATAGGTTAAATATCCCAAGGGGAGGATCAAGGTATGACATATTAAAATAATTTCCTTTTTTTATCTTTTTTCATTGTTAAACAAAACTATCTTCTCTATCCTCATAGAAATGAATGAGAAGAAATCAAAACAAGCACAAGGCATAACATTTTTTACTTGGTTCAACCTCATTGATCTACATCCAAATAGAATAAAATAATAATGATCTGATATATCTAATTCACTATAGTGCACTATTTTTATGATGTTTGGATCAGACTCATTGCCCCCCTAGTTTGCAACCATTCACACT
This sequence comes from Viscum album, assembly GCA_963277665.1. NCBI lineage: Eukaryota > Viridiplantae > Streptophyta > Magnoliopsida > Santalales > Viscaceae > Viscum > Viscum album. The sequence goes on from OY728139.1 coordinate 1,181,352,695, forward strand.
TCAGAACTCACTTCTCTCTCTACTTAAGTGTTTAGATTTCTCCTTAAACAGTTTTTTCCATTGTTTTGAATCAGTTCATATTATGTTCATATATATGTGAGTGCATCATGAAGCTTTTTTTTAATTTAAGAGATAAAAGTCCTCCACTCCGCATAATATTTTGTAAAGCCCCATGATGGATATATTCCACTGAGATGGGTGACTAAATGGTACCTTTGTTTTATGAATTTTTATCCTTTTAAATTCAACATCTTGAACTTGTAAAGGTTCTCAATAAACTCTATAGTTTCTCTCAAACTCACCTTGAGTGCAATAGTAAAATAAGATAGGGAAACATGCAGTATTTATAAGGTTAGGCAATGAAAGGTCTACTCCTTGACATGTTGGTTAGACACCCCAACATGTATTATTCACTATCACACAAGTGAATAAAATTACTACATCTCCAATCGAGAGACTCCATTTTCTTTTGGCTTCAACCAAAATAATTCTGCTCCAGCTCCAACCGACAGACTCCTTCTACTCCTATATCCAATAAGAATACTTCAACTGCTCCAAGAACCAACCAAAAGGCATAACCTCTATTGAAGGCTTTTATCCACTGCAAGTTGATATTTGATCTTTCTCCATGAGCAAGTAGGATCTGACTTGCTCATATACTTCCTCAAGAACTTCAACAATGCTTATGTCAAGAATCATTCCAGATTTGGTCCAATTTGGATTCCCTTATTCAAATGCTCAGTCACATGCAATCACCTTCTTTAAGAATTACCAGGCTTTGATCACTCTCAAAATTATTCTTACATAATGGATGAAAGATGTCTCAAAATGATCTTTCAATTTAGTGAAAATTTTCCATCACTTGCCTGCACATATTTATACAATAATATTGTGAATGTGAATCTCAATAAATTTCATGATTTAAATTCCTTAATTTAAATACTCAATTAAATTTGTTAAGAATTTGAACAAATTTAATTCCACTTATTCAAATAAATAATACTTAGAAGTTGTATATTATTTATTACCTTATTTTAAACAACCCATTGATAATGGGTATTTATTTATTCAACTCGCTATAAAAACCCCATAAATCAAGGATAAATCATTTCATGCATGCACATATTAAATATGAGTGCATCTCATATACCCATTCAGATATTTACTTTCTTCTTCTTCACATGGGTAAGTGTTCACCCATAGATCATTCCAAACACCCATCAAGCATGCATGGATGCATGTGACTCAAACATGTTTAATACTATATCTCAAAAATATATACCCAAAGACTTGGGTATTATCTTCTTCATGAGGCATCACCTATCATCAAGGCAGTATCACAAATACCTGAAGGAATCAGGTTCATTATTCTTCAAGCGGATTTCAAGATCTCCCACAACTCATTACTGCCTTCATGCATGCCTAAAGACTCCAAATTTCCATTTTTGATGACATGTGCGGCTCCCTATATGCTAATATAAATTCATCTCAAAATCCCAAAGAGTTCGGGTTTTCTATTCTTCACACGAGGTATTCATTTTGAATACCCATGGCTTTATATCATGCAGCCTCTTGATATATTCATTTGATTTCCATGCATAAAATACAGCAATCTCACCATCAACTTCATCCGGGTAGATCTGCACCATCATATGATCATCACACTTTGGGCACCTTCTGTTCAAACATGTCCATGCATGTAACTCATCCATGGAATGTTCGTTGGTATTTTTTGGATATCAAGAGATCAATACGGAGAAGATCATGAGATAAAATCTCAAACTGGATAGATGTCATGATCATCGTGGATTAACCATAGTGGATGATCCATTGTATGCAGATACCTTCAAACAAGGATAATGGATGATGACCTCGGATCTTGATCAAACGAGTTATATAAGTCGTATCGTGTGGTGTGGGAAATGTCTGTCACTTTAATGACGGATGAATAGTGCATGCTTTGTCGTGTCCCACATTGAGGGCTTGCCCTAAAAATTATTTTGCATTTTCGATGTGGGATACAGGTTCTTCCAAACGTGCACAGTACATTCTGCATTTCCGATGTGGGATTCTGTTTCAAGTACGTGACTTTGAAAGAGTATAAAATATAGACTATAAGACTAATATAAATGAAATTTTAAACATTGATTAAACATATAAGAAATAGTTGAAAACAAAAATAATTTCATAAAAAATGTTGATCAAAAATAAATTATAACCATTCAAAACCATCAAATTGAAACTTAAAAATGTTTTACGTATTTCAAGTACGTGACTTTGAAAGACTATAAAATATAAACTATAACACTAATATAAATTAAATTTTAAACACTGATTAAACATATAATAAATAGTTGAAAACAAAAATAATTTCATAAAAAATGTTGATAAATAATAATTTATAAGCTTTCAAAGCCACCAACATGAAACTTAAAAATGTTTCAAATATGTGTCTTTGAAAGACTATAAAATAAAAACTATAAGACAAATATAAATGAAACTTAAAACATGGATTAAATATATAATAAATAGTTGAAAATAAAAAGAATTTCGTAAAAAATGATGATTGAAAATAATTTATGAGCTTTCAAAACCACCAACTTGAAACTTAAAACATTTCAAATACGTGGCTTTGAAATCCTATAAAATAAAAACTATAAGACCAATATAAATGAAAATTAAAACACGGATTAAACATATAAGAAATAGTTGATGATTAATTAGTTAATTAAAAATATAATTATTAATTAGTTAATTATTAGTTAATTAGTAATATCATTATTAATTATATAATAATTAATTAGTTAATTTGTAATATAATTATTAATTACACATGAATTAATTAGTTAATTAGTAATATAATTATTAATTATAAAATAATTAATTATTTAGTAAGTAATATAATTATTAATTATATAATAATTCATTAGTTAATTAGTAAATTATTAATATAATAAATAATTATAATTATTCATTATAATTATTAGTTATTAATTATTAAAAAATTAATTATATAATAATAAATTAGTTAATTAGTAATATAATTATTAATTATATAATAATTAACTAATTCATTGTTATATAATTAATTTTTAATAATTAATAAAATAGTTAATGATTAATTAGTTAATTAGCAATATAATTATTAATTATTTAATAATTAGTTAATTAGTAATATCATTATTAATTATATAATAATTAATTAGTTAATTTGTAATATAATTATTAATTACATAATAATTAATTAGTTAATTAGTAATATAATTATTAATTATACAATAATTAAGTATTTATTAAGTAATATAATTATTAATTATATAATAATTCATTAGTTAATTAGTAAATTAGTAATATAATAAATAATTATAATTATTCATTACAATTATTAGTTTTTAATTATTAATTGTTAATTATATAATAATTAATTTTTTAATTAGTAATATAACTATTAATCATACAATAAAGAATTAGTTAATTATTGTATAATTAATACTTATATTACTAATTAACTAATTAATTATTATATAATTAATAATTACTAATTATAATTAATAATTTTATTAGTAATTATAATTCATAATTATATTACTAATTATAATTAATAATTACATTACTAATTAACTAATTCTTTATTATATGATTAATAATTATATTTCTAATTAACAAATTAATTATTATATAATTAACAGTTAATAATTTAAAATTTAAAATTATAATGAATAATTATATTACAAATTAACTAATTAATTATTATATGATTAATAATTAAAAATTACAATTAGTAATTATATTAGTAATTATATTTAATAATTATATTACTAATTAACTAATTAATTAGTATATAATTAATAATTAATAATTATAATTATTAATTATAATTAATAATTATTTTATTAATCAATTATTGTATAATTAATACTTATATTACTAATTACCTAATTAATAATTATATAATTAATAATTAATAATTAATAACTAATAATTATAATGAATAATTATAATAAATAATTATAATTTCTAATTATATTACAAATTAATTAATTATTTATTTATTTATTTTAAATTAATAATTATATTACAAAATAACTAATTTATTATCATATAATAAATTATATTACTAATTAACTAATTAATAAATAACTAATTAACTAATTATTAAATAATTAATAATTACTAATTAACTAATTAATAACTAATTAATAATTATATTATTAATTAACTAATTAATAAATAACTATTTCCCATATGTTTAATCCATGTTTTAATTTTCATTTATATTAGTCTTATAGTTTTTATTTTATAGGTTTTCAAAGCCACGTACTTGAAACGTTTTTAAGTTTCAAGTTGGTGGTTTTGAAAGATTATAAATTATTTTTCATCAACATTTTTTACGAAATTATTTTTGTTTTCAACTATTTATTATATTTGTAATTCATGTTTTAAGTTTCATTCATATTGGTCTTATAGTTTTTATTTTATAGTCTTTCAAAGACACGTATTTGAAACATTTTTAAGTTTCAAGTTGGTATCTTTGAAAGCTTATAAATTATTATTCATCAACATTTTTTACAAAATTCTTTTTATTTTCAACAATTTATTATATTTTTACTCCATGTTTTAAGTTTCATTTATATTTGTCTTATAGTTTGTATTTTATAGTCTTTCAAAGTGACGTACTTGAAACAGAATCTCACATCGGAAATGCAGAATGTTTTGTGCAGGGAATATAGCAGCTGAGTCCCACATCGAAAATGCAGAACAATTTCAAGGGCTAGCCCTCTTATAAAAGAGAGCCATGGGTGAGGGTGTCTGTCAGAATCCAGACTGCTGTAATGGCAGAACTGCTGGATATTAAATAGCTGATAAATTCTGCTGAAAATTTTTGTTTTATATATATATATATAAACAAAACAAAACAAAACAAAAAATAAAAATACCAAATTTAAAAATACAAAAAAAAATCTTTCTTTAGGATGCGTGAATGGGGTTCACGCATCTCGCTCAGATTAAAGATTCGTGAACCCCGTTCACGCATCTTCCCGGGATCAGGGATGCGTGAATGGGGTTCACGCATCTCGGACCCATTTTTAAAAATACTGCAAGCCCTATCCCTTTTGTAATTTTTTTTTTCAAAAACCCATTTAAAAAAATTATCCAGTTTTGAATACCCGATGGAACCACCTTATTATATCTCTATCTACCATCATTCCTCCCTCGCATGTGGCTCTGCCGCTTCTCACTTGTTCTCCTCTCTCCATAAGCGCAATCTTATGGGCTTAGCCTGCAGCCCTCTGTCGCCCGTAGGTTTTACCTGGGTTGCTCCCTTTGGGCATGGTTAACCTTTTGGTCCCATTGTGCCTAATATTGAGTTGGGCTTGGATATACTAGTGGATTGGTCCTTAATTTTTTAATTAATGCCACCTTGAATATACTTAAAAATAATCTAAGTATCATAAATGAAATTCAAGCCTTATTTAATTTATAATGCTAACCAATCCAACTCATCATCTCAAAATTCTTTTCTTCTTCCTCATTTATTCTTCATGAAAAATATATATAGGATTTATATTTTTTTTCCATGGCCTCTTCTTCACGTCTTCATGCATTAAAAATTATTTTGGGCTTTTTCAATTCTTTTTCAGATAATTAATTTCTGCATGGACTTCACTTGTGGTAAACAATGTGAAAACTTGTTAGCATATTTCATTAACATTTTGTGATCACTTAAAAAATATTTAGAGTTAAAACATTAAGAGTTTACCAAGAGTGGAATCCAATGATATAAAATGATTTTATAACAATTATTCAGTCATCACCACTTCATATTCACTCGCATATTGACTCCTTGACAACAAATTCATCACTTTTCCACAACAATCTCCCCTTTTTTTTGTCAATATATCCTTACATCATAAAATTAATTATGTGGAAACTTTAATTATTCTACCATTTATTGACAATCAAATGAAATGGAAAATTGGGGTGTCTTCTCATCTCATATTTCTTCTCAAAAAATATCTTCCCATATTTTAAATGAAAGGGATGATATCACATGATACTTAGTAAAGAGATTTTAGCTAATCAACTCTAATTATATGTGGGAAAACCTGGTGTAGAAAAAAAGAGTGAAATAACCAAGTAAATCTAAGACATCCATAGCACACACTACTGGAAACATAGCCTATACCCACAGTTTAGAACCATGGGTATAACCTCTAAAACTATGGGTATAGCCTATACCCATGGTTTCAAGAACCGTGGCATTGGAAGGCGTCAGTATAGAGTTATACCCACAGTTTATATAGAAACTGTGGGTATAGCCTGAGAGAATTTCACTATACCCATGGTTTAACCCGTTTGGATGAAGCAATATCTCTTCTAACCCCTGAACCTATAAATAAAATAAAAACACAATATACATTCAATGCAATACAAATATTTTATGTGGAAACATTAATTATTCTACCATTTATTGACAATCAAATGAAATGGATAATTGGGGTGTCTTCTCACCTCATATTTATTCTCAAAAAAATATTCTCATATTTTAAATAAAAGGGATGATATCACATGATACTTAGTAAAGAGCCTTTAGCCAATCAACTCTAATTATATGTGAGAAAACCCGGTGTAGAAAAAAAAGAGTGAAATAACCAAGTAAATCTAGTCCATCCATAACACGCACTACTGGAAACATAGCCTATACCCACGGTTTAGAACCTTGGGTATAACCCCTAAAACTATGGGTATAGCCTATACCCACAATTTATACAGAAACTGTGGGTATAGCCTGAGAGAATTTCACTATACCCGCAGTTTAACCCAAATAGTAGGTATTGATATATGTCCACGGTTTTGAGAACCATGGGTATAGATTTTCCCAGCACTATATATATACCCATGGTTCTCCAAACCATGGTTATAGGTAGTTGTCCCCATTTGAAAGCAGTAGTAGCTCTTCTAACCCCTGAACCTATAAATAAAATAAAGAACACAGTATACATTCAATGCAATACAAATATTTTATGTGGAAACTTTAATTATTCTACCATTTATTAACAATCAAATAAAATGGAAAATTGGGGTGTCTTCTCATCTCATATTTCTTCTCAAAAAAAAATTCTCATATTTTAAATGAAAGGGATGATATCACATGATACTTAGTAAATATCCTTTAGCTAATCAACTCTAATTATATGTGGGAAAACCCGATGTAGAAAAAAAAAGAGTGAAATAACTAAGTAAATCTAATACATCCATAGCACACACTACTGGAAACATAGTCTATACCCACAGTTTATAACCATGGGTATAACCCTTAAAACTATAGGTATATCCTATACCCACAGTTTATATAGAAACTGTGGATATAGCCTAAGAGAATTTCACTATATGCACGGTTTAACCCAAATAGTGGGTATTGATGTATACCCACAGTTTTGAGAACTGTGGGTATAGATTTTCCTAGCACTATATATATAACCATGGTTCTCCAAACCATGGGTATAGGTAGTTGTCCCAATTTGGAAGTTGCAGTAGCTCTTCTAACCCCAGAACCTATAAATAAAATAAATAACATAGTATGCATTCAATGAAATACAAATATTTTATATTTAGAATTCAACCAAATGCATTTAAAACTATTTAAAATACTATAATATACATATAATCCATAACACCAAACAATTTAAGTCATTAAACAACATCCACATGTCTCTTTAATGCTAATTCAAAAATGGTGGGGATCAATATCTACCCCATCACCAACGTCCTCAGCCTCATCACCATTAGCAACATCCTCATCACAAACAACATAATCTGGAGCATCATCATCATCATCATCACCACCACCACCATCATATTGACCTCCACTAGGACCCTCATTGGCATCAATTGGGCCATCATTTAAAGATTTCATGGGTTCCATATATAAATCAATAGTAGTAGTATCCTCTGATGTAAATGATTGAATTATAACTTACATAGATTTAAATAAGTTTTTGGTGATCAGTTTACTTCTTTCACGCTCCAATAAAGCTTTTTTTGCCTCAGCTGCTTCTATACTAGTGCTTTTCATCTCGGTGGTCTGAGCAGTTTTAGAGGATCCTGATGAGTACCAATACCTAGTGGGGATGATGTTTTTCCTGAGTTAACATCGGACTCTCCCCTGGTGCTCATCACCTAATACCCGACTCAAATGATTATTTAGTCTAAAGTTGTCATCTTGTTTATCGTTGAGGTCCTTCAGTTCAAACTATTGAAAATATAAACAAGAAATTTAACTATTAATTTCATATCAATATTTTAAATATAAATAAAAAAACTTACAATATTTTATTGTGTTTTTTCATTTACTACACTTCCATCCATTTTATTCCTACCCGATAAAAAAAAATTTACTCGAGGTACATAACCTTTGATGCCCAATATAGCTTGCTACATATGAAATTAATTAGTATACACATATTCACAATATAAAAATTTTATAATATTGAATAAAAATTAAAGGGAATAACTTTTAAATGAATAAAAATTTGTAAATTTAAACACGTGATAAACATTGATGAAAAATTCATATATAAAAGCTAATCATAAACACTTTATAATTTTAGATACTCGTTAATAACATTCAAAAATATTGAATATGAATGTTTTGTATTCATTTCATAATGTGAACTCTATATTATTCATTATCTAGATAATTAGACTATAGGCCTAATAGGCCAATGGTGCTAATTTCGTCTCCAACATCATGAAAAATATGTCTTGGGATTACTTCATTAATGACACCGTAATCAGGTCTCGGATGATCTTTCACATAAAACACTTGTTTTTTCATTGATGCCAAAATGTATGGTTAATCAATAGCCAAGAATTGAATCATGTTAATAATGTTGAATCCATAATCATCAATAAATGTACCATGTTGGATCATTGAATCAAACCATTTATATTTCATCATGGTGACTTGACCATTAGAGTAGTAATCAAATAACAATATTTTCTCAACAAGTCCATAATAAGATGCATTTTCATATTGGGGCCAACTATCTGATGCACTGGCATGATAGTCCATTATATCAGTTAATATAACATCATCATGTTGTGTTCTCATTCTCACCACTCAGTCAGTTGTAACAAATTTATACCCATTGATTATTAAATATTTTCATTCATGAACCAAATAATTGGGACCAAAATCCAACACTCTTAATTCTTGAGAAACGAAGTCAATCAGTAAACTCAGTAACTAAAATATATACGAATAATACCATTAAATGAATATCTATTTTTTATGTTAATTAAAGTAATGGTCATATCTTTAATTTCAACCAAGTAGGAAACTCTTGGTTATGCAAAGCCTCTCTCCTTATCATAGGCAGATATTAATTAACTATACTTATAATTTTTTTATGTTCCCTACATAAAATGATAATAAAATTCTAAGGTATATGTAAAATGAAATAGTATGTGATAACATATAAATAATAAAATTACTTACGTGATATATTCATCGAACAAACCATACTTAAATAAGATTGTGTGATGTACCATATCCTGCTCTTTAAGGCTCAATGTAGCCAATGTATATGAACTAAGAATTCCTCATATTTGGGGAATATATGGAAATGGGGGATCAATTTCCCCATACTTCTAATTTACATTTCTTATTGGCCGGTTATGTCTTGTTCTCACATCAGAGAAATACATTGAACAAAAATCCATACATTCTTGAGCTAGATAACCTCTCACAATAGAACCTTCAGGATGATTCTTGTTTCAAAAATAATATTTCATTGTGTACATATTTCTTTCAATAGGATACATACATTGAAAAACAAAAGGTACCATGATAAGTGTTTCAGTTGGACGATGAACTGTTAAATGAAACATGCAGGTAAAAATGATGGAGGAAATTTTTCTTCCAACTCACACAAAATTAATGGCGCCTCTTGCTATATTTTTATCACAAAAGACTTCAAAAACCTTTTAGAAAAAAGTTCTCTTGTCACATTTTCCCATAAATCAATCACCCCCCCCCCCAATGAATAAAATTAAGGACAAAGGGATTAGAGTGTGATTAAAATACCTCATGTCTCATAAAATCTCCCCATCAAGGGATGCACTCATCTTTATCAACATGAAAATTAATGAACTCCATGATGAACATCACTTCTCCTTCAATTCCCTACATGTTATATCATAACACATAAAATAATAGAGAATTAAGGAATAACCTATTATTTATTTAGTGGAAACATTCAAGGTGAGAGTTTTCTATCATACTTTCTTTATTATTATTTCCAATATCATCATGGGATGTTCTTTCTTTCTTATTGACATTCTTTATAGATTGTGTACGTATTTTTTTTGCATTAGCTTCTTCTTTTTTTGGAATATCTTTTCCCACCTCCTTTACAACTAGAACAACCTATTTACAAAAAAAAATTATCTTCCAAAAATAGTATTGATGTGATTTATCATATTTTAGTGCTTGATACACCCTTTTTTGTAGCTCATTTTCATTCTCCAAAGGATTAGTCCTATTTTCCATCTTAGTAGGATTTTTCCCTTGATAAGATGTTTCCTTGTAAGTCATAGGAATAGAGTGTATCCTGATATATTTTTTACCCTTCCATGCATTTTTTTAAGGGAAATTATTTTCCATATGACTAAGGTTAGAACAAATAAAACATTTACCAAAAAATTCATACCTCATTTGGTCTCTTCTTGATTGAGATGATGGCACTAATAAAGTTCTTCTAAAAACTTTGGGATTTTTTATTTCAAAATATTTACTCATGGTGTGCCCAAATTTTCAACAATAAAAACACTTTGGTTCTTTCATCTTATGTGGAATCACATTTCAAGATTCTACATGGGTTAAAACTTTACTTCCAAATTCAAATTTGGGTTTCTCTTTGTTTATGCACATGTTGAGATAACTTTTAGAGGAATCTTCATTTTTTATTTGGAGGTGTTCATCTTCTCCTCAAGATCTCTTATTTCCATATCTTTCTTCTTAAACTCCTTTTCCATGGCCATTTGTTTTAGACTTTCTTGGTAAATCTATTCTATTATGTCACTTTGCTCCTTTAACCCGGTTCCCATTTTATTTGAGTTGAGATTCAAGGTCGCTTCTTCTCTCCTCATTATTTTATTTTCCAAGGTCAAATATTTCACCATTGAATAATAGACATCATGCATGTTTCTCTATTGATCTTCTTTATCATTTTATGATCATTCCATGGAATAAAAATGTGAGGTTTTTCTCTTTTCATCACCAAAATCATGTTTCTTTTTTATCTTTATATGAGAGACTGAAAGAGTACATTCTTTCTCCACGAGAGGGTTAGAATTAGAAATAATACTAGGATCAGATTTTACCTCGATTAGAGAGAACAACTTCTAGGATGGCTTCTTCTTCTCATGAAATGAAAGGATATTGATTTCATCTCAACTTGTCTATTTCTTCTTAGGAAAATGTTTTCCATCCTTATTCATTTTACCCCTTTTGAAATTTCTTGAAAGAAGGTAAATGAGATCATTGTAATCTTCATCAAATTCCATATTTAAAAATTCTTAGATCTTTAGAGGTGACCTATACTCTAATACCAAATATAGATCCCTAGGATAGATAGATTCCACTGAAGGGGTGAATTAGTGGTACCCTTGTTTTATGAATTTTTATCATTTTAAATTCAACCTCTTGAACTTGTTGAGGTTTTCAATCCACTCAATAGTTTCGCTCAAACTCACCTCATGTATAGTAGTGAAATAAGAGAGGGAAACACACAGTATTTACAAGGTTCAACAATGAAATTCCTACTCCTTGCCATGTTGGTTAGACAACCCAATATAGATTCTTTGCTATCACATAAGTGAATACAATTTCTCTAGATCCAACTGACAGACTCTGTTTTCTTTTGGCTCCAAGCAAAATACTTCTTGCTTCAGCACCAACTAAGAGACTCCTTTTGGATCTAAGCTCCAACCAGAAGACCTCATCATCCCTCGAAACCAACCGAAAGGCTTCACCTCTATTGAAGGATTTGATCCACTATAGGTTGATCTTTGATCTTCCTCCATGAGCTTGTAGGATATGATTTTCTCATGTACTTCCTCAATAACTTCAGTAGTGTGGGTCTCAAGACTCCTTCCAGATTTGATGCAATCTGGATTCTCTTTTTCAAATGACTGGGAACATCAAATAACCTTCTTTAATAATTTTCTATCTTTTCTTACTCTCAAAATTCTTCTTGAAAAATGGATGCAAGGTGTCTCAAAATGATCTTTCAATTCAGTACAACTTTTCCAAAACCTGTATTCACATATTTATAGAACAATATTATGCACGTGAATCTCAATAAATTTCATGATTTAAATTCCTTCATTTAAATAATCAATTAAATTCATTAATAATTTAAACACATTTAATTTCCCTTCTTAAAATAAATAATACCTAAAAGTGGGATATTATTTATTTCCTCATTTTAAACACCCCATTGACGATGGGTATTTATTTCTTCATCTCACTATGAATACCCCATAAAATCATGGGTAAATATTTTCATGCATGCACATATTAAATATGGGTACATCTCAAATACCCATTCAGGTATTTACTTTCTTCTTCTTCTTCATGTGGGTAATTGTTCACCCACGACACATTCCAAACACCCATAATGCATGAATGGATGTATGTAACTCAAAACTGTTTAATATTGTATCCCAAAAATAGATACCTGAAGACTCGGGCTTCATCTTCTTCATGCAGCATCTCCTATCATTTAGTATCACAAATACCCAAAGGACTCAGATTAATTATTCTTCAAGTGGTTGTCAAGATCCCCCATGACTCATTACTACCTTCATGCATGCCTTAAGACTCAGGCTTTCCCTTTTTGATCACACCCGTACCTCCTTGCATGCATCTTAAAATCTTGAAGATTTTGGGTTCTCGATTCTTCACATGGGGTATTCATTTGGAATACATGTGGCTCCATATCATGTGGCCTCTTGATATATTCATTCGATTTTCATGTATGAAATATGGAGTTGCATGCATGCCTCATTTTAATCATACATGTGCAACAATCTCTTCATTAACTTCATCTAGGAAGCTCTACATTATCAGATAATCATCACACTTCAGGTACCTTTTGTTCAAGCATTTCCTTGAATGAAACTCATACATGGAATGTTAAATGGTCTTGTCTGGATATCTTGAGATGAATGAAGCAAATATCACGAGATAAAACCTTGAACTGGACAGATTTCGTGATCACCGTGGCTCAATTATGGCAGATGATCTGTTGCATGTAGATGCCTTCGAACAAGTTTTGATGAATATGACTTCCCAAATTGATCAAATAGCTCATTTAAGTTGTATCGTACGATGCAGCAAATTTCTGTCATTTTAATTATGGGTGAACAGTGTGTGCTTTCTCATGTCCCATATTGAATCTTTACTTGCTATGTCACTTCCATATAACACAATGCGCTCCACCAACTGATCAATAGTTCCAAGTACTCGCTAGAATTTTCCTGTGCTAGCTTTCTCTATCTTCATGTTCCCCCACACGGTGGGGATGTCACTGCCCAATTGTGCTCTCCACCATGAGTTTGGTCCTGTTGGACTGCTCCACAACCCTCTTCCTCTCACGAGCTTTGCCCAAGCTACTCCATTTTGGCATGGTTGACCTTCGTGTCCTATAGTGCCTGAGGTTGAGCTGGGCTAGGGTAGACTATCGGGTTGTAAGGCCACCTCTATGTATCATAAATGAAATTCAATACTTTTTAAATTTATAATGCCAACCAAGCCAACTCATCTTCTCAAACTTCTTTTCTTCTTCCGCATTTATTCTTCATGGAAATCATATATAGGATTTATATTTTTTCATGGCATCCTCTTCAAATCCTCATGCATTAAAACTTCTTTTGGTCTTCTTCAATTGTTCTTCATGAAATTACTTTTTTCATGGACTTCACTTGTGGTAAATAGTGTGCAAACTCCTTATCACATGCCATCAAAATTTTGAGATCACTTCAACAATCATCAAAGAAAAAACATGGAGAATTTTCCAGGCGTGACATCCAATGCTATAAAATGATTTCATAACAATTCTTCAGGCATCACCACTTCATCTTCACTCACATATTGACTCCTTGACAAGAATAGCAGTCACCAAAAGAAGAGCTAACCAGAGTGAAAGAATGAGAGGGTATGGAAACCGCCATCGGGACCAAACACCGTGCAGCTTTGTACGGGGCAATGTTAGCCGATCAGCAATGCAGGGTGGGTAACTAGGTGATCAATGATGAAGAAGCTGGGGAGGGGCAGTTCTAGTGGGTTGGGCCTACGGGTCATGTATTGGTCATGGAATGCCTCTGGGCCTTCGGGTCATGTATTGCAAGTCATGTTGGGCCTTGTGCCTTGGACCTATGGGTCATGTATGGGTTCCCCTTCAACCCTTAAAAGGGGGATTATCCATAATAAAATAAAAAGAAGGCATTCGGTCCATTTGGGTTAATGCCTTACGCAAACTTAATTATATGTAATCCCTTTTACGGCTACTGTTCTTCGCAAAACTCTTTCTTACTTATCAGAAATTCTAGCTTAATAAATCTTATTGGGATTTGTGCTTGGTGCTTGATACTTACGAAGTGATTAGAAAGTCCTTATATAGGCAAGAGCTTTGAGAAATCCGCTAATCACAAATTGGTGTTCCCTCCTTCATTGAAAAAACCATCAGCGTAAAGCCCTTAACCTTTTGACTGTGAATGATGGCTTCCTCACACATTCACGTGATCCTCTTTCATGGTTTGCATGAATCTTACGTGATCAACCAAAACACCATTGCTCCACCGCAAACAACGTCCACCTCATGCAATTGTGTGATCCTCTTCTGTTGTATACGTGAATCTTGGAAAATTTGGTTAAAAGAGTGTTTTTATTTTATTTTTAAATTTAAGGGGTTGACTTTTTTTTATTAAGTAAAATGGGTTTGTTGAGCACCAATTGAATTGGCGCTCAACCATTTTCTTTTTTCTAAATCCCCATATCACCCCTCCCCAACCCCAATATATATATATATATATATATATATATAATTTGAATTATAATTATAATAAATATAATCCCTAAAAAATATAATATATTTATAATTATATTTATTATATTTATAACAATTATATAATTATAATTAATATATAGTAATAATAAATATAATTATTATAATTATATAAATACAATAAATATATAATTATAATAATTATATAATTATAAATTTAATAAATATATATAATTATAATAATTATATATTTATAATAAATATATAATTATAATTGCAATAATTATATAATGTTAAATATAATAAATATATAATTACAACAATTATATAATTATAATAAATATATAATTATAAATATAATAATTATATAATTATAATAAATATACAATTACCATAAATTTATAACTATAATATTTATATAATAATAATTATAATAAATATATAATTATAATAAATATACAATTATAATAATTATATAATTATAATAAACATATAATTATAAATATAATAAATATATAATTATAAATATAATAAATATATAATTACAAATATAATAATAATAATAATATAAT
This sequence comes from Viscum album, assembly GCA_963277665.1. Taxonomy (NCBI): domain Eukaryota; kingdom Viridiplantae; phylum Streptophyta; class Magnoliopsida; order Santalales; family Viscaceae; genus Viscum; species Viscum album. The sequence continues at coordinate 1,181,368,341 of OY728139.1, forward strand.
CAAAATAACTATATAATGTTAAATATAATAAATATATAATAACAATAGTTATATAAATATATAATTATAACAATTATATAACAATAATAAATATATAATTGTAAATATAATAATTATAAATATATAATTATAATAATAAATATAATAAATGTATAATTATAATAAATATACAGCTATAATTACTATAATTATATAATTATAATTATAATAAATATATAATTATAATAACTATATAATTATAATAATTATATAACAATTATAATTATTATAATTATATATTTATTATATTTATAATAATTTTAATTATTATAATTATTATAATTATTATAATTACTATAATTATATAATTATCTAATTATAATAATTATATTTGTAATTATAATTATAAATATATAAATATGTAATTATATAATTATAATAATTGTAATAATTATATTTATATTTATAAATATAATAAATATATAATTATAGAATTATTATAATTATAATAATTATATAATTACATATTTATTGTAATTATAATAATTATAATTATAATTATAATTATAATAAATATATAATTATGACACTTATATAATTATAAAAATTATAAAATTATATATTTATTATATTTATATTTATATTTATATTTATATTTATAATTGTATAATTATTATAATTATTATAATTATTATTAATATAATAAATATATAATTATTATTATTATAATAAAATACAAATATATAATTGTTATATTTATTATAATTATAATTATATAATTATTATAGTTATATATTTATTATAAATATAAAATTATTATAATTATATATTTATTATAATTATATATTTAACATATTTATAATTATATATTTATTATATTTATAATTATATTGTCCCACCGTTGGTGGTGGGGTGGTATGGGCTTGGGGGGGTAAGGGGCAGGTCGCGGGGTCTAGTCCCCGGGCTTGTGATTTACATGTAATTTTCTTACTTGTGTGTGTGCCGCTTTCGCGGTTGTACCCAATTTTTTTATATTTATAATTATATATTTATTATAATTATATAATTATTATAATTGTATATTTATTATAATTGTATATTTATTATAATTGTATATTTATTATAATTACTATTATATAACTATTATAGTTATATATTTATGGTAATTGTATATTTATTATAATTATAAAATTATTATTTTTATAATTATATATTTATTATAATTATATAATTATTGTATTTATATATTTATTATATTTAACATTATATAATTATTTTAATTATATATTTATTATTATTATTATATTTTTAATTATATATTTATCATAAATATACAATTATTATAATTATATATTTATTATAATTATATATTTATCATATTTATAATTATATATTTATTATATTTATAATTATATATTTACTATATTTATAATTATATATTTATTATAATTATATAATTATTATAATTATATATTTATTATAATTGTATATTTATTATTATTATATATTTATTATTTTTATTATATAATTATTATAGTTATATATTTATAATTATATATTTATTATAATTATATAATTATTGTAATTATATATTTATTATATTTAACTTTATATAATTATTTAAATTATAATTTTATATTTATTATAATTATATAATTATTATATTTATAATTATATATTAATTATAATTATATATTTATTATTATTATTATATTTATAATTATATATTTATTATATTTATAATTATATAATTATTGTAATTATATATTTATTATATTTATATAATTATAATAATTATATTTATATTTATTTTATATTTGTTATAATTATATAATTGTTATAAATAGAATAAATATAATTATAAATTTATTATATTTTTTTAGTGATTATATTTATTATAAATTTATTTATTATTATTATAATTCAAATTATATAAATATATATAAGATATATATATGTATATATAAGGGGGGTTGGGGAGGGGCGGTATGGAGATTTAGAAAAAAGAAAATGGTTGAGCGCCAATTCAATTGGCGCTCTAGGGTAAATAGTTGAGCGCCAATTAAATTGGTGCTCAACAAACTCATTTTACTAAATAAAAAAGTCAACCCCTTAAATTAAAAAAAATAAATAAAAGCATTGTTTTAACTAAATTTTCCCGTGAATCTTACACAGTCAAAAACTCCTCATGCGGTGTACCCAAGTCGTACAGGGTCCACTACATGCAGATAAAATATCAAACTGGATAGATGTCGTGATCACCATGGCTCGACCATGGTGGATGATCCGCTGCACGCAGTGTTGAAATAGTGGGTGCCCTAGACCCAACTATTCAGTGCTTTTGATTACCATATCGTGTATACAGTAAGCAATGCATGATGTCATCTTACCATTATAGTGTATACTTTTCTGCGTCAACTATTTAAATGGTAATGTCCAAAGATTAATTGTCGTATCGAAAGGTTATAGCAGATCCCAGGCTATAATGAGAACCTCTAGATACTATGACATTAATCTTAAATATATGTTCTATAGTCTAGATACATCTTACTGATTGGACATAATAGATGTTTGACTATCAGGTGCTGGGGGCTCATAAGCATTGAGACTTCTTCTCATGAAGTTCGCACTTGGTGATCTCTAGTAGTGAGATCATGAGGACTGTCCCGCCAATAGGAACACCACATGTTTTAGGTGTTATTGGTTATTCCTATCTACGGACATGTGTAATGGTCTCCTGACTTGAGATTATTATCAATGAATTTCATTTAATTACGTACTTTGATGCAAGGCGAAAACCATGGAGACAAAGTCGTGGCGAGGTAGTTTGTATCGGGTACGTCATTAATGGCATGGCATTGATTGAGTGATCAAGAAAGGGTTTGTCGCTTCTGAGTTCAGGAAGAGATATCTTGGGCCTGGTTAATTAGGATAGTTGCACCTTCATGAAATCCATGGCCATGGCAGTGGAAGGTAAGACTGTTTGGAAAAATCAACAAATAAAATAAAGCAATATAAAGGAAGATGACACTAGTGTGCATTCTGCTTTATTGAGATATTACTGACAAATAGATTATATTACACAGTGCGTGTTCGTAGGTTGGTAGTCACTGCTGTGACAATCCTTATCTCTTCAGGGGCCATGATGGGTTGCTAGATCCCGCTCTTGGTCTGTGAATGCTATTTACTACTGTTGAGATAAGGGCCTAGAGGGTCACACATTATAGCGTATTCAAGAATCTGCCCTATTCAGTTGAATAGGATTTTTGGACATAGTAGGCCCCTCCATAGGGATCCGGGATTTGTTCAAAGTTAAATGATCACTATTGCAATAAATAAATTCATATTATTTGAGTTTAGAATAATGAGTATTGAATTTATTTATTAATTGTATTTATGAGTTTTAGTAAATACATTAAAAATATTAATTGACGAATATTAAATTATTCAAGGTTCAATTAATATTTATAGGAGCGACGAGTCGAGTTAATGACTCAATTATAATCACGTGATATATTTTAATATATTACAATTGATTGATAATAATATTTATGACTTAGTTTAGTAGTTATAAAATGTCGTTAATAGTGTGTTGATTATTCGGGGGCCGGGTTGGCATTACTGGGTAATTAATTAACCACTATAAATATTAGAGGAGAGGATATTGTCGATAACTATTTATGGAGCTTCTCTCTCCTCTCCTCTCTCCCATGATCTAGAGAGAGATCCTCTAGATCCAAGGAGCTTGGATGGAGCTCTCTCTCAGGCATCACTAGCAAAGTGATGCGGCGATCGTTGGAGCATCGAAGGTATCGTCGTTATTCTGCGCTAGCACCCAGATTACGATGAACGGCGCTCCCATGGATTCCTTGAAGCGTGTGTGGATGATCTAGAGGAATTCGGCTTCGGATTCTTCGAGCAACGATTGCCAATGACGAGCAGACATCGTGCGTGGCTTCGGATTTAAACCAGGTATTTACGGTTTAATTTTGTGCTTAAAACCCTCCATGTGTGGTCCTCGGCTAAGACTGGGCTCCTCTTCTCCGACGTCGACAAATTTAGGTCAAATGTCGGTGATTTTTTTTTAAACCCACATGTTTGGGGCTTCCGCTGCATGCCCGGTTCCAACAAGTAGATTACTTCGAACGAGGCTAGAGGAAGACAACCGCCTAGCTTGATTGATCGACTCGTATAAGTCTTGTCATCCAGTGTGGGAAATGTATATCATTTTAATGATGGGTGAAGATTGTGTACTTTTCTGTGTCCCATATTAAATCCTCGCTTGGTCTGTCGATGCCATATAACACAACACGCTCCACCATCCTATCAATAGTTTTGAATTCCCAATGGAACCACCATGTGATAGCTCTCCCTGCCACCGTGTTGACCCTGTATGGTGGCATTGTCGTTGTTTTCTTGTGCTCTCATGATGGCACTTCTGTTGGCCTAGCCTGCAACCCTCTACCGTCAGCGAGCATTGCCTGATTTGCTCCCTTTGTTCGTGGTTGACCTTCAGGTCCCACATTTCCTGAGATTGAATTGGGCATGGGTATACTAGTGGTTTGGCCCTTAATTTTTTAATTAAGGCCACCTTGAATATACTTAGAAATAATATAATTATCACAAATGAAATTCAAGCCTTATTCAATTTATAATGCCAAATCATCTTCTCAAACTTATTTCCTTCTTCCTAATTTATTCTTCTTGCAAAATATATATAGGATTTATATTTTTTCATGGCCTCCTCTTCACATCCTCATGCATTAAAACTTCTTTTGGGATTCTTAAATTCTTCTTCATGGAATAACTATTTGCATGAACTTCACTAGTGGTAAATAGTGAGAAAACTCCTTATCACATGTCATTGACATTTTGAGATCACTTTAACAATAGTCAGAGTTAAAACATGGATAATTGTCCAAGTATGAAATAAAATGCTATAAAATGATTCCATAACAATTCTTCAGGCATCACCACTTCATCTTCACTCACATATTGACTTCTTAACAACAAATGTAACACTTGGGCACAACAATCTCTCCCTTTTCCTTTTGTTTTCAATATCTCCTCGCATCATAAAAGTCAATATGTAGAAACTTCAATTATTATACCCTTTATTGACAATAAAGTGAAAAGGAAAATTGGGGTATCTTCTCATCTCATCTTTCTTCTCATATTTTAAATGAAAGGGGTGATATTGCATGATACTTAGCAAAGAGTCTTTAGCTAATCAACTCTAAGTCTATATGGGAAAACCCGATGTAGAAGAAAAGAGTTAAATAATCAAGGAAATCTAAGCTATCCATAACACATAATCACGTGTAATATCAAACTCAGAGTTTCTCAATTCTCGATAAGGAGTTTTCCAAATTCAAAAATTTTCAATGAAATGCAAAATCCTGCACACTTTAATAAACATATTATAAAGTTTAGGTGCACAAGAATAACTCCCATTTTGTCACGTTTTCCCATCAATCAAGAACCCCCCCCCCCAATGAATACAATTTTGTAAAAAAGGACTAAAGTGTTGTTAGAATACCTCATGTATCATAAAAGATCCCCCTCAAAGGATGCACCCATCTTTATCATCATGGAAATTAATGAACTCCATGATGAACATCACTTCTCCTTCAATTACCTACATTTTATCTCATAAAAAATTAAATAATAGTGAATAAGGAGGAACCTATTATTTATTTAGTGTAAACATCCAAGGTGAGATTTTTATCTCATCATTGATTTCTTCTTCTTTCTAATATCATCATGAGATGTGCTTTCTTTCTTATTAACATTCTTCATAGATTGTGCACATATTTTCTTCCCATGAACATCCTCTTTTGTGGAATATCTTTTTTCACCTCCTTCATAGTTGGCATAACCTATTTCCATTTTTTCACAAATAGTATTGATGTGATCGCTCATATTTTGGTTCTTGAAACACCCTTTATTGTAGCTCATTTTCATTCTCCAAAACATTTGGACTATTTTCCAGCTTAATAATACTTTTTTCTTTTATAAGCTATATCCTTTTAATTCGTAAGAGTGGAGTTTCTCCTAATGGATTCTTTACCGTTCCATGAATTCCTCTAAGTGAAATTCTTTTCCATATGAATGAGGTTAGAAAAAATGAAACATTTACGAAAAAAATTCATACCTTATTTGTTCTCTTCTTAATTAAGATTATGGAACTTATGTAGTTCTTCTAATAACTTTGGGCTTGTTTATTTCAAAACATTTACTCATGGTCTGCCCAAATTTTCCATAATAAAAATACTTTTGTTCTTTCATCTTATGTGAAATCACATTTCTAGATTCTTTATGGGTTAAAACTTTACTTCCAAATTTCATATTTGGGTTTCTCTTTATTGTTTCACATGTTGAGAAATATTTTAGAGGAATATTCATTTTTTCTTTAGAGTTGTTCATATTCTCCTCAAGATCTCTTATTTTGATATCATTCTTCTTCAGCTCCTTTTCAATGGCTATTTGTTTTAGAATCTGTAGGGAAAGCTCTTATATCATGTCACTTTGTTCCTTTATCTTGGTTCCCATTTTATTTGAGTTGAGATTCAAGGCCACTTATTCTCTCCTCACTCTTTTATTTTTCAAGGTCAAATCATTCACCTTTGAATAATAAACATCATGCATGTTTCTCCATTGATCTTCTTTATAAAACCACAAACTTGTCCTTCCAGATTTCAATATTTATAAATGTTGTATATTTTTTTATAAAAGAAACTGAAACAATAAACAACACTTATTATAACCCGGAACCTTTTTTGGTTTAGGTTATGGAGAATTCGACAAGATCTTACAATTTATCAGAGTTTAATAAAATAAAATAATTAAAACATTTAATTTTATTTGTACATGCACTAACTCCTTAAGTGACGATGTCTGTATAATAACTTCTATGATACCTATGAAAATAATTTTAAAACACGGGATGAGAATAAAATTTCCCAGTAAGAATTTTTAAAAACCAGTGAACAACCATTTATAAAATATCTTTTTGAAAATAACTAAAAAAATAATAATTTTAATACTTCCTTTGAAGATACCTAAAAAAATACTTTTATAAATCAAATTTATTGATTAATTTAAAAATGATACAATACTTTGAAAATAATTATACCCAAAAATTATTTTAAAACTAATACAGTGTTGTTTTTTAGAAAACATTAAGCAAGATTTTGAAAATAAAGCATTGAGGACACTTGAATCGTTGAAGGTTGTCTTGGGCCTACCCACTTGTTGAGGATTGAGTCCACTCCCTAATTCTCTACCATATTTACATGCATATTTTTTATCAAATAATGAGTATTTGTTACTATTTTTCAATGATAAAACCCATGTATTTCATTGCTTTATAAAAATAATGGATAATTTTATTTTTAGAATGAAAAGGAGCATAATTGTGAAAAAGTACTAATTCTGGATTTTTGACAGATTTTTATGTCAAGGGTATTTTGGTCATTTCATGAAAAATATAATTCCAAATTTTCTGATTCAATTTTTTTATAATCCTTATTTTATTTCCTTTATTTTTTTCTTCTGGACCAGGAGCTAATTAGGGTATCTAGAGGTTCTAAAAATTCATTGAAGTTAGACATTTTACAGGGAGGACAGCATGGACACCACCAATGTAATGGAACCTAAACGCGGGATAAACACATTCAAATGAGGTGTTTCCACCTGGGATAGAACGAGGACATATAGGACCGACACTAACCAAATTTTGCAGAGTTTTTAAGTCATTAAGGTTTCCATTGAATGACATACTTTTGGAGGAACCTTCCTGGAAGCTTCATCCAGAAATAGAAGCCTTCAATGCAAAATTCATAACTCCTTCATCCGGAGTCCAAATGTGCTGACATTTGGAGGATGAACGTAAAACACATTCGTGAACAATATTGAAGAAGGGATCCATGCGTTAATCGGCCATTTATGGGTCCAACAACGCACAAACCTTCGAGGGACGGAAATCTACCTATAAAAGGAGGTCCTCTCCTCCTTCCAAAACATCAGCTCGACACCCAAAGCCAAGGAGGGATCCCACCGGGGCACAGGCTGCTGCTGCTCCTCTATTCCCCCCTCATTTCTTATTTTTATTTTATTTTTATTTTATTTTTATTTTATTTTCATTTTAGTTTTATTTTAGTTTTATTTTCATTTGTAATTCAAATTTCAGTTTTATGAATCCATGCATTCCTGTTTCTCCATCCATCCCACAATTCTTTTTCTTAATTTTCTTATTTTAATAGTAAGTATTATTATCATTATTATTAGTATTAATATTAATAATAGTATTATTATTATTATTATTATTATTATTATTATTTTAATTATCATTATAATAATTATCATATTCTTATTTTAAAGCTATTTAATTTTCTCCCTCTCTGTTCTCAAAAAACTATTGTCTTAATTATAATAATATTATTATTAATTAATAATATTGTTATTATTATTTTAACAACCATTATAAATTATTTATTATCCTTTCCCTCTCTCCTCTCTTCCTTTCTCTCTCTCTCTTCATCCATCCACCATTGTGATCTCTTACTCTCAGAAATGAGAGGCTAACCCCGAGACTTGGCTCGGGGGGAGGTCAAGGTGTTCTTGAATTTTCTTTAAAGTTTATTTTAAGTTTGTGGTAGATTTGAGTTGCATGCATTGGTGAGGCGAATGTCCTCGATTGGGTGATGGCCCCTAATGAAATGTAACTTAAACTATTTCTATTATGGAAAAGAGTAGTGATTCAAACATAATATTTCATGTTTGGATTATCAAACTAAAATCAAACATATAAAGGAAAATAATGATTGAATCCAAGAATGAACCCCAAAACCAAGTTCTTTCTTATTAACTCATTCTGTTTAGATTTTCATGATAGTTTAAATTATCATTTTACAAGTTTTAAATAATCAAAAACCCAAAAATATTTTCATCCCTTTCATTTAATAAACAAAACCACAAAAAGAGATAGTTTAGGTGATATAGAAGAAGTAAGTGAACTACTTTGAGAAGGCTCCTCAAGAGAGACGACCCTGGTCAGCCACTGTACTGCACTAGGAAAAATATAATTGTTTTTTTCCACACCCTGTGACAGGCGTTCATCAAAACTGGTGCCGTTGCCGGGGATCCAATCAATCATTCATTTATTTTTTCTATTTTCACATCTTAGGTAGATTTAATTTTAAAAAAAACTAAAAAAACATTCACGATGGATTAAAATTTATATTATTATGCATGGATAAATTACTCATATGTGCATCAACAAGAACCAGAAGAAGAAGATATTAGAAGGACTCAAGTGCAAGAACTTAAAGAAAGCATTGAACAACTGATGAGAAAGGCTGATAGAGCTTTTGATTATGTTCGTGCATTAATGGAACAACCAAACCCTGAGCAGGATCAAGAACTTGAGGTGGCAAAGGATGAAGACTTGCCTGCTGAGCTACAAGTGGGAGATCAAGAAGGATTGGATGATTTTTTGATTAAATGTGAGGAACTACCTGATCTCCCCATACAATACAGGAAGAAGAGTCAGCACCATCGAAGGAAGATACCACACAAGTGGTGGAATTTGAAGTCAACATGGAGGAGCCCGACTACCTACCTCTATCTTCTAAGAGTCTACTCCAAGAGGCACTTACCACTGAGGTAGAGATTGAAGATGAACCGACTCAGGGATTTGAACCATTCATTGACTCTATCTCTTCTGATTTCATTGAATCTGAATTCTGCATCACTCCTTGTGGTTTTGATTATACAAAATCAGACAATCTCAGTGATGCCTTAAAGGATGATGAAGAACCTGGATGTGCACCTGTTGAGGAACATATGGAGCTCCCTGGACAAGTTGAATATTTATTGAAGGAAGCTCATGAAGAGATGCTAGTGGATTTCCCTAAGGAGACCATGACAAAAGTTGCTTACTTTGATGGGGAAGAATTTGATCTTAATACTTCTTGTTTTAATTTTATTCAAATAGAATTAAATTCTGACTTTCCCATTGACTATTCTTTTGATGCAGCATACCTTGAAGAACCACTGTATAGAGAAGAAGAGGTTTCACATGTAGCAATCGAGATAGAGGATGATTCAAACTTCATCCTACCCCCACAATGCAAGCTATACATCATTGTGAAGGGGGAGGATCTGGTGTACTCTACCCATGGATCATTCCTCACCCATAAGGATGAATCACAAGATGGGAAAAGCCACATGTGGTGGTTCAAATCAAAGAAGCTTCATCCTCCATCGGATTTTGGATAACAGCTGGTACTGCCCTCTGGAGGCAGTAAAAATTCAGGGCCCACTTGGGGGATCATACCAAGATTTATCTTTACATGCTTTCTAGGAATGTAGATTTCAATTTATTTTCTTAGATTTAGTGCAACATGCATCCCACTCCCTCTATCTTTTTGAGCTTTAAGGACATGATCTTTGAGTTTAATTGAGTTGTTTTCTTTTGCAAGATCATGATGGTAGAAGGAAGCCCCAAACATCGAAGGATGAGGACCGAAGCTTTATTTTCAAAAGGGAGTTCATTTTTATTGTTTATCTTTTAAAACTCTCCATATTTTAGTCCACAACATGTTTTGATCTTTAAAGATAAAATTGCATGCCCATACTTGAATTAATGTTTTACTCGACTTATCTAGGAGACATGAGTTTCTTAGGAACCTAGTGATTTCATGTTTTAGATTTCAATGTTTATATGATTAAATGATTGAAATACAGAATTGAATTTTTAAATATGAAGCATAGATATTGAACTGATGACTCATGATTTGAAGGAATTAATTAATTCATGTAAATAAAATTTCTCAACCATCTTTCATGCTTTGAATTTCTGAAATTTATGTGAATTGATTTATTATTATTATTCATTCCATGAGTGATTTTCCAATATTATATTTCTCATTCCCGAGAGGATTTCTAGACCAAGTACTTCCTATTTATTCTTGAGCATATTTCTTGAGTGATCTTGGGACATGTAACTGACCAGAACTTGTATTGAAACTTGTCAAAGCTATGACTGTACAAAAACACATTTAAAATGATTGGGGCATCCTTTGAAAAGCTACATTTCCTTAAAATACCACTTTTTTGTCAATCCTTCGTTTAGCCCATAGAGACCATGAATTACCTTTATAGGGATGATCCATGTTTCAAGTCATTTTTATCCATTCCTACCCAACTCTTGGTATTTGCATGATATTTTAAAGTTGAAGTGTGGGGGTAAAGAGAATCATGGTAGACGGGATGATACACATTATGAGGAAGAAGTGTGGGGGTGTTATTGTGGGGATTTTAAAAGGTTGTGAAATCATTCATTATACTCTATTGTTTTCCCCTCTGGAATTAAAAAAATTAAAAAAATTGACAAAAAGAAAAAAAATAGAAAAATGGGTTTTGATTTTGGAGAACCAAAAATCACCATTTTCTAGACCGACGATCTTATGATTGTATGTGGTTAGGTGAGGGATGTGAGGTTTTATCTAATCATAACTTTCGAAAAATGAAAAAAAAAGTACTAAATAAAAAAATCAAGAGGGTGCACAAATCAGTCATTATGCTTACATGATCATAACTTTTTTTTTTGAGTTTTGGGAAGTGGGTGTTGTTATTTTTGAAGGGGAGAATTTCATTACAGTTTTACTTTTAATATCATGCATTTTACTTAAAAGATTACCCTCCTCCTTGAGCCTTAATTTTTAAAACATCAAATCCTACCAACCTTAAGCCTTAGAGTCATTTGAACCTTTATTGCAAGTTCTCATGATTTTATGAGTATTTTGTCTTTACAAAGTAGAGAAAGTAGTTCATTTACAAGCCTATGGATAAGAAGCATGTTCTCATGATATGAGAATAACTCTGCATGAATTGTATCATGAGTGATGAGAGGAAAAAAAATCAAAAGTGAGGCAAATCATGACATGGAATGTTTAATAATGATGAATCAGGGAGATTAAATGAATGAAAGGATAAGTTCCATCAATTTTCAAATGGGAAAAGTAAAATAGGTGAATTATTTATTTCTTTGAAAAATGGGAACTTAAATTGATATTTTATGCATATTTTTTAAAGTTTTATTTTATATTGAAAATTGTTTGATTTTATTGCATTGAAATTTGAATATTGGTAACATTGGTGTCCTCTGATATCCATGTTGAGATTTAATGCTTGAGGACAAGCATGGTTTAAGTGTGGGGGTATTTGACAGAGAAAATTTTACATGCATATTTTTTTATCAAATAATGAGTATTTGTTACTTTTTTTCAATGATAAAACCCATGTATTTCATTGTTTAATAAAAATAATGGCTAATTTGAGTTTTAGAATGAAAAGGAGCAAAATTGTGAAAAATTACTAATTCTGGATTTTTGACAGATTTTTACGTCAAGAGTATTTTGGTCATTTCCTGAAAAATATAATTCTAAATATTCTGATTCAAATTTTTTTATAATCCTTATTTTATTTCCTTCATTTTTGTCTTCTGGACAAGGATCTGATTCGGCCATCTAGAGGGCCTAAAAAGTCATTGAATTTAGACATTTTACAGGGCGGACAGCATGGACATCACCAATGTAACGGAACCCAAACGCGGCCTACACGCATCCAAATGAGGTGTTTCCACATGGGATAGAACGAGGACATATAGTAACAACACTAAAAAAAATTATGTGGAGTTTTAAAGTCATTAATGCGGCCATTGAACGACATACTTTTGGAGGAACCTTCCTGGAAGCTTCATCCGGAAAAAAAACCTTCAATGAAAAATTCATAACTCCTTTATCCAGGGTCCAAATACGCTGAAATTTGGAGGGTTAATGACCAACATATTCATGAACAATATTGAATAAGGGGTCCACGTGTGAATCGGCCATTTATTGGTTCAACAATGAACAAACTTTCTGGGAACAGAAATATGCCTATAAAAGGAGGCCCTCTCCTCCTTTCAAAACATCAGCTCGACACCCAAAGCCAAGGAGGGATCCCACCGGGGCATGGTCCGCTGCTGATCCTCTATTCACCCCTCATTTAATCTTTTTATTTTTTTATTTTATTTTCATTTTAGTTTTATTTTAGTTTTATTTTCATTTGTAATTCAAATTTCAGTTTTATGAATCCATGCATTCCTGTTTCTCCATCCATCCCACAATTCTTTTTCTTGATTTTCTTATTTTAATAGTAAGTATTATTATCATTATTATTAGTATTAATATTAATAATAGTAATATTATTATTATTATTATTATTATTATTATTTTAATTATCATTATAATAATTATCATATTCTTATTTTAAAGCTATTTTATTTTTTCCCTCTCTGTTTTCAAAAAACTATTATCTTAATTATAATAATAATTTTGTTAATTAATAATATTTTTATTATTATTTTAACAACAATTATAAATTATTTATTCTCATTTCCCTCTCTCCTCTCTCTATTTCTCTCTCTCTCCTAATCCATCCACCATTGTGATCTCTTACTCTCGGAAATGAGAGGCTAACCCCGAGACTTGGCTCGGGGGGAGGTCAAGGTGTTCTTGAATTTTCTTTAAAGTTTATTTTAATTTTGTGGTAGATTTGAGTTGCATGCATTGGTGAGGTGAATGTCCCCGATTGGGTGACGGCCCCCAAAGAAATGTAACTTAAACTATTTCTATTCTGGAAAAGAGTACTGATTCAAACATGAGATTTCATGTTTGGATTATCAAACTAAAATCAAACACATAAAGGAAAATAATGATTGAATCCAAGACTGAACCCCAAAACCAAGTTCTTTCTTATTAACTCATTCTTTTTATATTTTCCTGATAGTTTAAATTATCATTTTACAAGTTTTAAATAATAAAAAACCCAAAAATATTTTCATCGCTTTCATTTAATAAAAAAACCACAAAAAGAGATAGTTTAGGTGATATAGAAGAAGTAAGTGAACTACTTTGAGAAGGCTCCTCAAGAGAGACGACTCTGGTCAGCCACTTTGCTGCACTAGGAAAAATATAATTGTTTTTTTCCATGACCCGCGACAGGCGTGCATCAAACCCCTTCGTAACTAAACCCTAAACCGCACTCGGCTTACTCAAAGAATCCATTAGTCGACTCCACAGTGCTCAGTCTTCCGAAATCAAAACTCTATTTCACTTAGCCTCGCTCGGCTTCCACCTTGCTCGGAACTGTGCTCGACCTCATTCGACCCTTCGGCGCTTGCCTTTCCTCTCAGTGAAGTTGAACTTTCCCAAAGCTAAAACCTCCTCCTATGAAGTCTCTCGAAGTCGAACCCCCACAGCTCCTTGAAGCCGCTCGACCTAATCCATCGGTTTCGATTTACCCTAAATTGAAACCCCCTTTTTTTATAAATTCATTCATTTTTTATAAAACACATATATATTTCATATAATCAAATTAATATTTTTTTAAAATAATAAATAATCAGATTTTATAAAAATAAAATAATTTTCATAATTCAAAAATAGTAGTAATGCTCTTATAATTATAATTGCATATATATTTATAATTTATATTCCTTTAATATCGATATTTTAATCATAATTCATATGTCAATATATTTTTAGTTCTAAATTTTATATAATAGGCATAATTTTCATATATTTATAATTTATATTCTTGTAATATTCATATTTTTTTCATAATTCATATGTTAATATATTTGTAGTTCTAAATTGTATATAATAGGCATACTTTTCATAAAATATATTTCTTCTTTTTACATTATTTAAAATTAGATAATATGCGTATAGTTTAATTTATTTATATTTTCATAATTTCATGTATTTAAATTAAATTGCATTATTCTTTTTATCATTATTCTTAAATGTTATTTAGTATATCGTGAAATTCAAAATAATAGTTTTCCAAAATTTTAATTCGTTATAAAAAAATAATCCAATAAATTTATTTATAATAAAATATTATTTTCAACAAAATAAAACCATGTTTAGAAAAGCAGTGCTTGTAATTTAATTTAATATCAAATCTTATTTAATAAATTATCGTTATAATTTATTCATTTATTTTTTTATTAATTATTTAATATTCATTTACAATTTGTTTTATTATTATTACCAATATTGAATTAACAAAATGCTAATAAATAATTCTTTTATTAAAACGTGGGATATTACATTCTTTGTCATTGCATGAGCATTCCATGGAACAACAATTTGATGTTGTTCTCTTTTTATCACCAGAATCACATTTCTTTTTCAGCTTTATGTGAGAGTCTGAAAGAGTACATTCTTTCTCCACAAGAGGGTTAGAATCAGAAATAACACCAAGTTCAGATTTTACCTTAATTGGAGAGCACAACTTTTAGGATGGATTATTTCATGAAAGGCAAGGAGATTGATTTCATCTACACTCATTGGTTTCTTCTTAGGAAAATTTTATCCTTCTTCATTTTACCCCTTTTAAAATTTCTTGAAAGATGGGCAATAAGCTCATTATAATCTTCATCGGATTCCGTCTTTAAAACTTCTTGGATCTTTAGAGGTAACCTACGCTCTGATACCACATGCAGAGCCCTAGGCCAGATAGATTCCACTGAGAGGGGGGTGAATCAGTGGTACCCTTGTTTTATGAATTTTCATCCTTTTAAATTCAACCAGTTGAACTTTTTAAGGTTATCGATCCACTAAATAGTTTCTCTCAAACTAACCTCGAGTGCAGTAGTAGAATAAGAGAGGGAAGTGCATAATATTTACAAGGTTCAGCAATGAAAGGCCTACTTCTTTCCATGTTGGTCAGACACCCTAATATGGATTCTTCACTATCACACAAGTGAATACAATTGCTCCGGATCCAATTGAGAGACTCCATTTTATTTTGGCTCCAACAAAAATACTTCTTGCTCCAGCTCTAACCGAGAGATTCCTTCTGCTCCTGGCTCCAACCAGATGACTTCAACTACTCCTAGTACCAACCGAAAGGCTTCAACTTTGTTGAAGGCTTTGATCCACTACAGGTTGATCTTTGATCTTCCTCCACGATCTTGTATGATCCAACTTACTTATGTACTTCCTCAAGAACTCCAACAATGTTGGTCTCGAGACTCATTCCAGGTTTGGTGTAATCTGGATTCTATTCTTCAAATGCTCGAGCACATGTAATCACCTTCTTTAAGAATTACCTGGCTTTGCTCACTCTCAACATTCTTCTTGCACAATGGAAGCAAGGTGCCTAAAAATGATCTTGCAATTCATTGCAACTTTTCCATCACATGCAAGCACATATTTATACAACAATATTGTGCATGTGAATCTCAATAAGTTCCATGATTTTAATTCTTTCATTTAAATACTCAATTAAATATTTTGAGAATTTAAACACATTTAATTTTCCTTCTTCAAATAAATAATACCCGAAAGTGGGATATTATTTATTTCCTTATTTTAAACGCCCCATTGGCAATGGGTATTTATTTCTTCATCTCATTGTGAATACCCCATAAATCATGGAAAATTAGTTCATGCATGCACATACTAAATATGAGTGCATCTCAAATACCCATTCGGGTATTTACTTTCTTATTCTTCACGTGGGTAAGTGTTCACCCACGCCTCATTCCAAGCACCCATCATGTATGCATGGATGCATGTAACTCAAACCTATTTAATACTATATATAAAAAATAGATGCTCGAAAACTTGGGTATCATCTTCTTCGCACGACATTTCCTATCATTAAGGCAATATCACAAAGACCCAAAGGACTCGGGTTCCCTATTCTTCAAGCGGCTATCATGATCTCCCGAAGCTCATTACTGCCTTCATGCATGCCCGAAGACTCGGGCTTTCCCTTTTTTGATCAGACCCACGACTCCCTGCATGAATCTCAAAATCTCAAAGAGTTTGGATTCTCTATTCTTCACACGGGGTATTCATTTTGAATACTCATGGCTCCATGTCTTTGTGGCCTCTTGATATATTCATTCAATTTGCATGCATGCAATGCAGAGCTTCTTGCAAGCCTCATTTCGATCATACCTATGCAACAATATCAACATTAACTTCATCTAGGCAGCTCTGCATCGCCAAATGATCATCACGCTTCAGGTACCTTTTGTTCAACCATGTCCATGCATGAAACTTATCCACGAAATGTCCATTGGTCTCGTTTGGATATCAGGAGATCAATGTGGCAAATATCACGAGATAAAATCTCAAACTGGATAGATGTCATGATCACTGTGGCTCGATCATGGCGGATGATCCACTGCACGCTGATGTCTTCGAACAAGGTTGGAGGAAGATGACTGCCCAGCTTGATCGAACGACTCATATAAGTCATATCGCGTGATGCGGGAAATGTCTGTCATTTTAATGACAGGTGAATAGTGCATGCTTTGTCGTGTCCCACATTGAATCCTCACTAGGTATGCTGCTTCCATATAACACAACGTGCTCCACCATCTGATCAATATTTTTGAATACCTGCTGACACCACCTCGTACTAGATCTCCTTATCGTCGTGTCACCCCCGCACGGTGGCACCACCGTTGCTCGCTTGTGCTCTTTTCCATGAGCGTGCTCTTACTGGCCTAGCCCGCAACCCACTGCCGCTTGCAGGCTTTGCCTAGTCTACTCCCTTTGGGTGTGGTTGACCTTCGGGTCCTGCAATGGCTGAGGTTGAGTTGGGCCCGAGTAAACTAGTGGGCTGGCCCTTAATTTTTTAAGTAAGGCCAACTTGAATATACTTAGAAATAATCTAAGTATCATAAAGGAAATTCAAGACTTCTTCAATTTATAATGTTAACCAAGCGAACTCATCTTCTCAAACTTCTTTTCTTCTTCCTTGTTTATTCTTCATGCAAAATATATATAGCCTTTATATTTTTGCATGGTCTCCTCTTCACATCCTCATGCATTAAAACTTCTTTTTGGGCTTCTTTGATTCTTCTTCATGCAATTATTTTTTGCATGGACTTCTCTTGTAGTAAACAGTGTGCAAACTCTTTAGCACATGTCATTGACATTTTGATATCACTTCAAAAATCATCAGAGTTAAAACATGGAGAATTGTCCAAGCTTAACATCCAATGCTATAAAATGATTCCATAACAATTCTTCAGGCATCACCACCTCATCTTCACTCACATATTGACTCATTGACAACAAATGCAACACTTGAGCACAACATATTTGATTCACAGAAAACTCCTTCGCGGAATATTTGTATCCTTATGCGGTTCATTGTTCACCGTGTGATGTCCACCATGTGATTCTCACCACATAATGCCTTGCGAGATTTGCCTCGAGCGCTTCTTCTCTTGCGAACTCCCTTACGTGGTTGGTGTTTAGTGCGTAATGCCTTACGCGGACTTGATTCCACGTGCTCGCTTTCATGGATTTTGCGCTTCGCGAAACCCTTTCCAACTTATCGAAAATTGCAGCTTAACGAATATTCTTGTGATTTGTGCTTAGTGCTTGTTACTTATGACGTGACTAACAGGTCCTTAAACAGGCAAGAGCTCTGAGAAAGGTGCGAATCACAAATTATTGTTCACTAATTCACCGAAAAAACCATCAGTGTAAAGCCTTCCGCCTTCTGATCGCAAATGGCGGCTTCCTCATGCAGGTGCGTGATCCTCTTTGATGGTCTGCGTGAATCTTACACTATCGACCAAAATGTTGTCACTCTATCGCGAACAACGACCACCTCACGCATCTTTCATGGTTTGCGTGAATCTTACATGATTTCAAACTCCTCATGCGGTCTTGTCGACTCTTACGCGGTCTGCGTAATCCTTATGCATAAACTACCCGTTACCTCGGATTTTTATAGCAAAAAATTTGACAAACACTGGTTATTAAAACCTTCTCCCGCGCACCCATTAAACCCTTGTCAATCGACATTTGTTAACAAACACCAACCCATAATTTAAGAAGTGGTGATGAGATGTAATTTTGCCCAACAATAACTGTTTTCATGTAATTTATCATTCATGAAACGCATCATAATATGAAAATATATTTTTATTTAAGGATGATATTTTTATCCAATATTCAACAATTTAATGAGAAATAAATTTATAATTATTTTCTGTGGACCGGACCGTGTACGGCGGAGGGGGATAGCGTTGCCACGTGTGTCGCGCCCGTTGGTTGTGGCGATCCTTCCAAATCTGCAGCCGAAGCGGTGGCTCTGCTTCAAAGCTCGGATAGGGGGAGAGGTTTGGAGAAGAAAGACGGTCCGGGGCGGGGAGAGGAAGGAGGGCGCGACTCATCGGAATGGCAACGCAGGCGCTGGTGTCGTCGTCCCTCGGCGGAAGCTCCGGCACGGAGGCCGGCAGGGCCGTCGCGATTGCTGGGAGGCGATCCTCCCCACCCCTCCCCCGCGGCTCTTCTCGCCGGAAGCCGTCTCTCGTCGTCAGGGCCGCCTCCACTCCCCCCGTAAAGCAAGGAGCAGACAGGCCGCTGTGGTTTGCGTCCAGACAGAGCCTTTCTTACTTGGATGGAAGGTAAAGCGTAAGTCTCGTGAATGGCGGTTTTGGGGCACTGTTTTGGATGCTAATTTGGCGGCGTGCAGCCTCCCGGGGGACTACGGGTTCGACCCTCTGGGACTCTCGGACCCGGAGACGGTGGGAGGGTTCTTCTCCCCGGAATGGATGGCGTACGGCGAGGTTATCAACGGGCGCTACGCCATGCTGGGGGCGGCGGGGGTGATGGCGCCGGAGATCCTGGGCAAGCTGGGGCTGATCCCCGAGGAGACGGCGCTGGCGTGGTTCAGGACGGGCGTGATCCCCTTCGCCGGGACCTACAGCTACTGGGCGGACCCGTACACGCTGTTCGTGCTGGAGCTGGCGCTGATGGGGTTCGCGGAGCACCGGCGGTTCCAGGACTGGGCCAACCCGGGCTCCATGGGGAAGCAGTACTTTCTGGGGCTGGAGAAGTACCTGGGGGGGTCCGGCGACCCGAAGTACCCCGGCGGCCCGCTGTTCAACCCCCTGGGGTTTGGCCGCGACGCTAAGTCATTGCGGGAGCTGAAGGTGAAGGAGATCAAGAACGGGCGGCTGGCGATGCTGGCCATCCTGGGGTACTTCGCCCAGGCGACGGTCACCGGCGTCGGGCCGCTGCAGAATCTGCTGGATCACCTGGCTGACCCCGTCAACAATAACCTCGTGACCAACCTTAAGTTCCACTAGATTCCCTTTACAGCTCGCCCGAAACCTGTATGTACCGGCTCTTGTGTTTAAGGTGGCTGCCGAAGCTGAACCAGTTTCCTTTGTTGGGTAATTGTGGGCAGCAGTGGGTATGTGAAAGTTCAGTGTTCTCATGCTGTCTAATATCAGTACGCTAAGCATAGTTCACAGACGACTTAAAAACAAAAGAAATGATAGAACAATCAGAAGAAAAATGTGTCAGGGATGCAAATTAATGAAGGTTTAATGCAATGCTCATTCCGTGATATAAAAATTATAAATGAACTTGTTTACCACATAGATTTGGTTGAACTGATGTTTCTTGGTCCAATAACAAACAATTACGTATAACTTTTAAAAATACATTCAAGTTGTTAACCCCTAAAATAGTGGCAATGGGTTCGTCCAATGGTCATGGGATCACCTGATTCAACTCCTTTCGCCAAACCTTTCGTTTGGCGTTCTGATATGACACCACTGATGATTATGGAATTGAATTCATTAACGAAGATCATAATAAAATAAACACACTAATTAGAATTACATCAAACCCATAATCTTATTACAACCCCAACGCAAGGGAACTAGCTTCTTATGACCGTGGTCACGGTGTGCGGATTGAGCAGAAGTTCAATCCCTACAATGGATACAAGAGGAAGAAAGGGGAAAAGAGGAAGAATTGCACTAAAATTGAAATGAAAACAGAAAAGAAAAACACAAATTTGGATTCAAGGGAGATCATTCGGTTGAGCGACAACACCTCTCCCTAGAGTGTCCAAACTCAAACATGGAGGACTGCCTCTCTATTTATAGAAATTAAGAATACACGGTGTGTACCCTAAAGTACACGATGTGTAGTCGAGTCAATTGACTTTTGCTCGGTTTCTTCGTTGGTAGGTGATCCGCCGTGCCACCCATTGAATTTTGACTTGTCAGCGATCAGTTAGTGGGGTACACAGTGTGTTGTGCCGCCCCACATGGCGTGTAGAGTCAACTTCAACCACCAACTACTCCAAGAAGGGACTTCATGATGTGTTATCAAGTAGTACACGACGTGTATGATCTAGCTAGCTACATGCGCGTGTACATCATCTGATCGAATCATGCCAGGGCAAGGTTACATGACGTGTGTTTATAAAGTACACACTGTGTATATTTGAAATTTTATTCTGATCGCTCTTGATTTGTGTCTTTCACTGGAATCTCTTGAAAGATCAATAAAAACATCAAAATAAAGCATTTTATCACAAAACAACGTGTTTCCTGGTGAAAACTTGTTTTTATACTCAATAATATGTATGGAAATTTATACACAAAATCGGGCATATCAAACTCCCCCACATTTAGTCATTTGCTTGCCCTCAAGAAAAATCTCAACATCTAATTAACAAAATCCACACTATAAAAAGGGAAGCATTCAACTAATTATACTTATAAATACTATAGTTATAACATAGGATTTTAAAAATCACAAAACATATTTCAAATTCAAATATATCCTAATCATGCCTTGTTTATAATTTAATTAAAGATTTTCATCCTCTTTTATTCACATTTTTCAACATTTCATAAATACACAAGCCACTTGATGATCTACCACACAAGAAAATGACACACTCATCACTCAAGATCATTTAATCAGAGTTATGCTCAATCTCAAGTATATGAACTCTATCCATAGGATTGCAAGTATTCTCCTTCTCAACTTAGAAATCAGATCACGTAAATCATGAGGTCTTTCAATAAGGTTTAAATGATTCTGAGGCAAAGGGTTGGTAGGTAATGATGTGAAAAATAATATGAGAGGTTTGAAAAAGAGGCTGGATTCTTAAATAACATGACATGATATTCAAGGAAAAGCTCAATGAAAATGGATCCCCAACAAGATCTCTCAAAGGTTACAATCACCATAGTATTCCCTTGCTAATATGGGTCCATAAACCATCAATAAGTGTAATAAATGACTAGTCCCTATTTCGAATTTTTTATCATTTTTTTTTGTAAACGGGGACCACTAGGAATACAATGAATAGTGGTTTTAGAACCCTTCTACCCAAAAAAAAGAGGCATACTCCCCCGCACTTAATTTCATGGCAGCTCACCAAAATATACCATGAAAAGTCAAAATCCCTCTTTAAAGCTAAAATGAATAATCATGTAATAATATTAAAGAATTTGGGTAGGAAAGATAAATAGGCTTGTAATGTTGCTTCCTAGCAAGACAGTTCATGGTTTCTATGGATTTCATGAAGGTCAGATGTAGGGTACATCTCAAGATCAAAGGGGTTGAAAATATCAATCAAATGCCTCAATCATTTTCATGTGATTCAAAATCTTCATGTTTTGAAGAGAAAAATGTTGAAATAGAGAGTGTCCTAGACCCAACTATGCAATACTTTTTATTACAATACTGTGTATACAGTTAGATATACATGATGTATTCTTTCTATTTTAGTGTAGACATTTCTACGTCCACTATTAAATGATAATATCCATAGATTAATTATCATACCAAAAGGTTATAATAGATCTTATGCTATAATGAGAACCTCGAGATACCATGACATTAATCTTAAACAAAGGTCTTATGGTCTAGATACATCTTACTGATTGGACATAGTAGATGTTTGACTATCAGGTGTTGGAGGCTCATAAGCATTGATACTTCTTCTCATGAAGTCCGCACTTGGTGATCTCTAGTAGTGAGATCATGAGGATAGACATGCTAATAGGAACACCACATGTTTTGGGTGCCATTGGTTGTTCTTATCTACAGACATGTGTATTACTCTCCTGATTTGAGATCATTACCAGTGCGTACCATTTGATCATGTACTTTGATGTAAGGAAAAAACCATGATATTGAAATCATGGTGAAGTAGCTTATGTTGGGGTGTTTCATTGGTGGTATAACATTGGTTGAATGCTTAAGAAAGAATTTGTCACTTCTAGGTTGGGGAAGTAATATATCTCGGGCCTTATTGATCAGGATGGTAATACCTTCATAAGACATTGGTCAAGGAAGTTGAGGGTAAATTCGTCCAGTTAAATCAACAAGTTATAAAGCAAGTAAAGAGCGATGACACAAGTTTGCATCTTGCTTTATGAGATATGAAAGACAAAAAGATTATACTACACAACGCGTGTTCATAGGTTGGTTGTTGTTGCTATGACAATCCTCATCTCTTTAGGGGCCTTGATTGGTTTCTATACTCTGCTCTTGGTTTGTGAATTTTATTCATCGCTATCGAGATAAGGGCCTACAAGGTCACACACAATAGCATAATCAAAAATTTTCCCTATTAAGTCGAATGAGTATATCTAACATGGTGTGCCCCACAACGGGGTCTGAATATTGTCCAAGTTTCCGATCACTGATAAATAAATAAATTCATATTATTCAAGTAAAGAATAATTGGCATTTAATTTATTTATTAAATGTATTTACAAAGTTAAGTGAATATGATGAATAATATTAATCAAACAAATATTATTTTAATATTCAAGGTTCATTTAATATTAAGCAGAAATTACAAGTTGAGTTAAACGACTCTAGTTTATCACATAATATTATATATATATATATATATATATTATAGGTATGTGATAAAATAATAAATAATATTGATGTAGTTTAGTTCATAATAATTATTTATATAGTGGATGTTAAATAAATGGGGGGCCGGGAAACCCATCCAAGTATTTTCATTATCCACTATAAATAAGTGGAGATAAGCTCAAGATCATTACTATTTATGGTGAATTTTCCAGATCCCCTCTCTCCTCCCGCTTCCTAGAGGGAGAAGCTCTCGATACAGGCGATTGGATCAATTTCTTCCTCATGCATCGAAGGCACGTTGATGCGGTGATTGTCAGGGCGTCAAAGGTGTCGTTGGATCTTCGTGCTAGCATCTGGAATTTGACGATCGATGCTCCATCGGATTTTTAAAGCATGTGTGGATGATCTAGAGGGATCCTTATATGGATTCTCCAAGCAACGATAGTTGGTGATAAGAAGATTTTAAGAGAGCCTTCAGATTTGAAAAAGATTTGTTTTCAATTTATGTTTTTTTCTCAGTTTATTTTATGCGAGATCCTCATACCGTATCGGGGCTCGGATCATCGGAGATGACATGTCTCATCATCTCAAAGATATTTTTTTAAATCCTCACCCCACTGGCTTCTGTTGAGTTCCCTAGTACCTTTAATTGTTATCAGAGCAAGCTTCATAATTTTTATAAGCCCTGAAAAATTAAGTTGTGTTAAAATTAAGTAGAGGGTATTAAACCGGTCCCGACATTATATACCGCGCATCAATCCAATTTAAGATGGTCAAGTTATGGAAATTTAGAACTTTTAATATGGATCATTTTTCAGTTATTGAGTATTAAAATTTGATGAATTTTATTGTTTCATATGTTATAATTACCTGAATCTTGTGGCATAAGTGTTATTCCCGTGAATCTGACATGAGCCGAAACAGTTATATCTGGAAAGTTTTATTGTAATTATAATATATAATAATTACAACAACAATAATTATTATTTTATTATATTAATAATAATAATTTTATTATAACTAGTACTCGCTCGTGCATTCACACGGTGATATAACACAATTCTTAGATTTTGTGTTCACACGGTAATATGGTTCAATGATTTTTTTAGAAGAAAATTCTATATTTTAATGTTAATAATGGACATGAATATTCAATATTTTGAAATCACAAAATAATTATACTTATTAATATAATATAATTGGACAACTTATAAGGACATCATTATGATAATAGATTTCATTTTGGATCAATACATTCGAAAAGATGTAGAAGAATTTATAAGAAATAAAAGATTATTTTCAGCATAGAGATTTGAATTAAATGACTGAAAAGAAAATTGAAATAAACATTTGAAATTATGAAAATTATGAGAATTAATTGTCATAATAAAAACTTATAGATATATGTAAACATATTGAAACTGTACACTTCAAAGGATATCAGTTTTTGTCAAAAAAGAAGAAGATATATGTACTGCGTTTTCCTTCCATACATTCCCTTAGCATCAAAGACTTTCCATCCTTTGTTTATGACATGGGATACTACCCTTCCCTTCAGACCATTTCACTAGACCAATTCTCCAATATTCACTAGCTAAAGTGGAAATTCTTCAATTATTTTGAGTTTATGGTAATCAAGGTGCATGTCCTAGCATATATATCCCGTAGATGTACCTGGAGGAGAGGGTGGTGGGAAACCGAGAGTATGGTCTGATTATGTTCGAGTCCATGGTGTGGGGGAGTTGCGGGACTTCACTTATTTACATGTTCCGTCAAACATTAATGGGTTTGAAGGCAAAGGGCATGCCTCCACTAATTGAAGTGAGTTGTGTTTCCTCTTCCCAACTCAAGAAACCAAAATCTGGGAAGGGACGGGGAATCTAAAATAGTGGATCCTTCTGCTGCCAATACTGACAGAGGATGGGATGCACGTTACATGACTGCATTTCTTATATTAAACATAAAAAATCAAAGGGTTCTCACGTACCAAGATTGGGTGCCCTTATTGCGGTAGGTCTGCCATAGGAAAAACTTCATTGTCCACAGGCCAAGAACTTCTCTACTACCACACTGTTTTCCAGGGTACAAAATTTATAGGACTTGAATCCATGTCTGGAACCATCTGTCTTCTTTAGCTTTTGGGCGTTGTAGAGCTTTCATACTAGAGATAATATTGTAGGAATAAAATGAAAGATAACAGTGGAACATATCCCTGTCTATCTGCATAAAAATGTTTAAAATTAACAATACATACTATTAAATAATGAAATATCTGAATAGAATGTTCAAATGATAGTTAGTAAGTTTTATGTTTGTGCATCGCTTCCTCGTCTTCTAAGTAATCACATCTTTAAATTTGTAGTTACATTACTCTTAATAAAATCCCTAGTTGTTCTGAATTGTCATGATAAAGCATTTATTTCATGGAGCATTTCTTGTAGTTTCTGAAAAAAACATAATTATATAACAAAGTTTTGATTCCTATCATCAAAGCTGCATATGAAAGTGTTAAGAAGTTACAATTAGAAGATAAAAAATTGAAATTTTACCACTTAATATAGTATTCACCTGATGGCCTGTAGTTTGTTGTGAGCTTCATTTGTAGTGTCATATACATATAGCTGAGCAAACATTGGTGGTTATCCATCAAGAGGACATAAACTTCGAATACGATGGTAGTTTTGTCCATTTAATCTAAAAACATTTGGAGACCCTCCACAGTTTGAAGATTTGTCTACTTTTCCACCCAATGATGTGAATGAAAACATTGAATTGTAAATGTGCATGTGGTCTTGGAATGTTTTGGAATGAGTAGAGGTTGTATTGAAAACTAATGTATGAAGGTATTCTGGACATGCAGACAACTATTGTAAAGAAAATTTTCCTAGCGAGCAACATAAAGAAAATTGTGGGATATGTCTGTGGCTATATTTTTTACTCATCTCTTTATACCAGAAGGTTGAACCGCAGTACTCACAAATGTTAGAAGGGTATCCAAAATCTGAATATTCTATAGGAGAAAAGTGTAAGTATAGTTGATATTAATGGGGATAGAAATAGTATTCTAATTATAATGTATACACATACAGGGTAGTAATTTGAGTACTACTTAAATGTAAATAACCTGTTTGTTTAGGACTTTGAAGTTGTGGTGATATATCTGCAACATTCGACTTGTAGTTAGTTCTTATTAATGTAAAAATAATAATAGAAAACATACAATGGAATAGTTGTTTGTTGAAAATACAATCTAAAGTATGACAAACCTCTGAAGTTAATATCGGAACCTCTTTCAGAGTTTGTTGGAGTAGTTTATGTGGTTTTCTGATTCATTGCTTGCAGTTGCTCGGGCGGATGTGTAGTACCTACTTGCCTCCATCATTAGAGTAACCCCATTGGTTACAATGTTATTAAATATTATAATTTGAGTATTACATAAATGTAAATATCCTATTTGTTAAAGACTTTGTAGGTGAAGTAATTTATCTGCAATATTCAACTTGTAGTTATTTGTTATTAATGTTAAATTAATAAAAGAAAACATTCAATGAAACAGATTTTTGTTGAAAATATAATGTAAAATTTGACAGCACATGAGCCTTAGCCCGGTTGGTAAGGACTCTGTAAGTGCATCTGGGAGACCTGGAATCAGATCCAGGTGGAGACATTATTTCCAAGTACTGTAGCAGGTACTGCAGTAGTACTGTAGCAGGTACTATAGCGGGAACTGTGCACTACTGTAGCAGGTACTGTAGCGGGAACTGTAACAGGTACTATTTGGCACTGTAGCATCCGGGAATATGCCCCCGTTTGGGCCTTCGGGCCACTGATTTGGTCCTTGAGTCCTTTAAGGCCTTCGGGCCATCCAGGCCTTCGGGTCAGTAAGGCCTTCGAGCCACCTCAAGGCCTTCGGGCCACCTTAATACAGATTCAAACCAGATGACCTACGAAGAACAAGCTCTACAAGGAGGATGAGCAAGGAGCTTTCACCACAGCAGAAGCTAAACGGATTGCAAAAATGAGAGGGTATGGCACCTGCCATCGAGACAAGCCTGTGCATGCACTAGAATGCCTAACCAAACATCCATGCAAAGGTGGAGAGCTGATTTCATGATGAAGATGCTGGGGAGGAGTAGTTCCAAGTATTTAGTATGGGTTGTATGCAATGTTTGAAGCCTACGGGAAAATGAATTCCTTTAAGGCCTACGGGCCATGTAATACTTACGCCTACGGGCCTTGTAAGGGTTTCGCCTTACCCATTGAAAGGTGGATTATCAAAATCAATAAAAAATGAAGGTCTTCGGGCCATTGGAGGAGGATAATGTAAAATTTGACAGACCTCTATAGTTTATAGTAGGAGCCATGCCATAGTTTGTTGAAGCAATAGTTTCTCTGGTCGTCTGATTCATTGCTTACTGTTTATCGGTCTGATGTGTAGTACCCGCAAGGTTGTGTCATTAGAACGCCACTATTCGTTACATTGTTATTAAATACTATAAATTGTCAATATATAAATACATAGAGATGAAAAACCTGAAATGGGAATTGGACTATAGTAAACGCCCGTGGATGAAAAAGGAATGCGGTTTCTGATAGCAGTAGAAGTAACACTGTTCATTATTAAAGGCACATCTGTATAAATCAATATTTCACTAACAGAGAGTAAATCATGTAGTCAACTGATTTGTGCTTACAGTGACGAGGAGGCATCATATGGCTCCGTAAGAGTACACCCATTTGTATTCATACCTTGTAAGAGTAATTTTGAGACATGAATTTGATTAATAGAAACACAACATATTGTACATTTATTGAAACAAAGTTCATTGACAACATGCTTACAGAATGAAAGACTGTGTTTTATCATGGTATTCAGTCATTACTTTTTTTGTTTGATCCACCGTATATTGTTGGCAGATCCGAACAGTTTTGAGGGACTATGAAACAGGAAGATGAAAAGTTTTAGCAAGCTATGATTACGTATTTTGCAATATGAAATCAATGTATTTAAACTAGAGATAGTAAACCGACATTACCATTGTTGCATATAGGTGATAATGGAACACATCGATGTAATACTGTGTTATTAGCTCGTGTGACAACTTCAGCTGTAAAACATTGTTCTACAGTTAGTTTTACTGTAATATTCATAGTGATGTTAGAATATATATTTTCAAGCAACAAGATACTATAGTAAAGCGGTATGATATTTTTATTTGAAATATGTTAAATAAAAAATGGTAATGGACTTAGTAAATTGAACTGAAAATTACTAGGTATTGGAGAAAAAGGCAAATAGACTCCTCTTTGCATGCCTACTTTTGGTGTTACAGGTTCACTTCCATTAATGTTTTCAGTAGATAATCTTCATGTGGAATTGCAATTATCATAAACTTAGAAGTTTTTGGTTGATAAATAATGAAACAGTATCATGACTACTGGAAAAAAAGAAGAGAACCTGATTGTCGTTGTTGTCGTAGTAGTATTCTTTGTAGTCATACGTCTCTGTATCTCGACGGGGAGTGCATGTTTATATTGTGTATCTTTTTATTTGATTGTAAATGAATAGAACAGAACCATAAAAAATGCAATGTGACATTGTGATCAGATGATAGACAATATATATTCTAAATACAATTGTGCCTTAGAACGTACATGTAGTCACATTCTAAGGGTTGTATGTCCAAGTGGTACATATGACAGTTACTTACTGCAGGCAATCAAATATAAATCTTGATATTTATCATCAGTCAATGATAAATGGATGATCAAATATAACATGGCCACTTGGATGTAGTATTATGAACATATTATTGAGAATGTAAATGCTAAAGACAAATAATAATTACAATCTTCATGAAGATACTGTTATGGTTGGATGTGTAGTTACATGTCTACATACAGGTTAAGATAAAAGACGAAGACAAATAATACTGTCACTATTGAATTAGGATAAAGTATAATGAAAATGTAGTACCCTTTGTGAACCCAAAAAAAATGTGAACAAGAACTAAAGCTATATGTATCACAGTCGAGAATGCAAACATACTTGTTTCGGAAGCTTACACCTACTTCCTAGTAACCGAGCAAGAAATATTTGAAACCCAAGAGTTTCGGCATTGAGTGTAGTAGGTTTATAAACCCTAGTTTGTGGATTTCCGTAGATATGGAGGTAGTGTGTTGCAAATAAGTGCTGGATGTGGATTTTAGATAAGTATCTTGTTGTTGACATCAGTAGATGATGAAGCGAAAGTAGAGGAGAATTTCGATCCTGTGAATCATAATATTTTAGGCACGACAATGATAGTATATGTAGGCAAGAAGATGATGTCTCAAAGGACCGACAATGTAGAGTTTCGAAGAGAGATACATCTAATTGCGCGATGTGGCATATTTGTTTTTCAGACGAGATGCTGTGGAGGAGTCGTCAGATGAAGATGGAGGCTACCGAGGGTTTTTAGCAGGTTGAGCAGCGGAGGTAATTCACGATTCGGTAGGATTGGAATTAGATGGAAGGAATTAGGTCTGGTACGCGTGGGTGGAGGAATGAGCTGTGGGAGCGACACGTGGCGGAAAAAAATTCTTCTTTAGTAAATACCAGTACTTCACCAGTGAAAATGCACAGAACTATTCAATTTTCTTTCAAATCATATGGGTTTTCATCATTCAAAAAAATATTGTTATGTTACTGAACTCAATATAAAATTTAGAATAAAATGATGATAAATGGTAGATATTATTAGAACACAAGTGGAGAAAGTATTAAGAGATCATTGATATAGTAGAAAACAATAAAGATAAATCTAAAGGAATGGAAATATATTTTGAGTATGGAGAAGTAAATTACATGAATGACCATACATTTCAAGAAACATTCACAAAAAAAATTATTTTTTACTGTGAAATAAAATTTTTTGACAACTAAAAGATAATACAATGGTTTTAATAATCAATATGAGAAAAGATAAAATAAGAAATTTTAATAGGAGATGATAAAAATGTGATCAATAATTCTATAAAAAATATTGATGTTTCTATTTTTATCATTCATTGAATATCAGTTGAAGTTGTATAATGAACCAATGATGGTGTCACCTTTTACTGAATATTTAACTTGAAAATATTCTACTACATTTTCTTGCATACACAGTAATGTTTAAAAATAATAAAAAATATTAATGAATATTGAAATATGAAAATCAAAATTTTGAATGTTAACATAAAAGAGATAATTTAAAACCAGTAAAATAAAAAAAAATTATTTGATAACATAAGGATGTGTTTCACAAAAAGATGTGTTTCCTAAAAGCAGTAAATATGATATTATGTTAGGTTATTATAATATTTTATATATATATATAAATAAAAATAATAAAATATTTATTAAATTACTTTTAATGATTATAATTTTTTTTAACATATCATTTTTAATAGAATGTTTAACGTCCGGTAAATAAATAAATTTATCAGTAATCTCCTTAGAATGAACAAATCCAACCCACCCAATTAAGCTCTATTAATGTATCTTAATTTAAAAAAATGAAAACATATAAAAGGATATTATAAATATTTTAAAATAATAAATATAAATTATCTATAATTTATATATTATCATATATATTGTTTTATTAATCTTTCAAACTACACAATTAGTTCCAAATTTTATATATAAACATAAATCAAAAAATTCCAAATGTTATAATATACTTAAAAACTAAAACAATATAAAAAGCATTAACATCACAATAAATGATTATATCCAACTTTTTTTTCATAAATGATCCATTTTAAATGGATAAGGGTATAAAATGATTCAAGAAAATACAAATAACCAAACCTATAGCATATACAACATGGGAAAATCAACATGTGGCTCCACTGAATGGCACCTGGAAGCCATCCGACCGTCGATGATGGGATAGCAGAGCATATGATAAGAGAATCCCATGAAACCTCCAAAGGATACACATCTCAGAACTCAAAAACCATAGGATCATGTATTGCACTTTCACCAACACCAGTCGAGAACCAGACACTACAACAAAAACGCTGTTTAGCATCAGTTCTAGGAACCGCCGCTAAACCTTTTGTAAAAAAGGTTTCGCGGCGGTTTATAATAAACTGTCGTGAAACATTGTTTTTTTAACAGCTCGACCCTTCCCCCCACCCCGACCCTCGTCACCCAGATTCCCCCGGCCCCCCGCTTCCCCCGCAACCCCGGCCCCCCATGACCCCGGCGACCTCGCGACCCCGGCGACCCCGCGACCCCGACGACCCCACGACCCCGGCGACCCCGCGACCTCGGCGACCCCAACCCCCCACGACCCCGGCGACCCCGCGACCCCAACGACCCTGCTTTCCCAGCGACCTATACAAAACCCTAAGGTTTTAAATTCTTATATAGCACGTTATTCCCATAGATATATGATGAGATGCAAATATAATGATATATTCCAATGGACACATATTGAAATAATTATATATATGGCTATTCCCAATAGATGAAACACTTATATAGAGGGATATTCCAAGTTTTTTAATTTTTCCATGGTTTATTATTATTGTTGGCATGATTGTGTAATAAGATCAGAGATAATCTGACATGGTTCTGTATTAGGATGATTCATGTATTGTGTTGATTGATTAATTAATATTCATTCTTACCCCCTTACTGTGTACAATATATATCCAACTATTTTTTATATGAATAATGGTGTTGACCTAATAAGTTTTACTCACAACCTACTCATCTCAACATTTTGAACCCTAGAAGATTGCATGGATGTAGGATTCAAAAAGGTAAAGATACCTTTATGTTAATTTTTTTCATATAGGATGGGTTGGATTTTGGAGAATGGATTGAAATGGGGATTGGGATAGTGGAATTTTGTGTCACTATTTGAAACACATAGTCTTTTACTCTATATTACAACCATAAATAAATTCATTTTAATTACATCAACTCATTACATTATTCCATTATTATTTATTGGATTCTTTAGTTGAATTTTTTTTTTGTTTACATGTTTTATTATATGGTTTCCTCTACGGATATTTATTTTATTATAGTTATTTATGTTGATTTTTCCACTTCTATATAACTACATACCCGAGGGTATGGTCTCCCCACTATAAATATCACACTCATTTATAGTCAATAACCTGTGGAATATGGGTAGGAATGCATGAGGTCCCATAAAAAACCTAATTTGGCCACATGAGAGAGTGGTGGATTGGGGGATGTAGCAAAGTGGTATCAAAGAATAATGTTTTAATTTCTATTACATTACTACTTGTGGAAAGGTATAAGAGATACTAGGATGTGTCAAGACATAGAAATGATCTTCTGAATAGGAGTATCTAGCCAATGTATTGGGGAAATATATGTTGATATGGACGAGATTGGTTCTTATGTTATTTTATTGAAAAAGTTGATGTTATTTCACCTTGGGTGATTTGTATTTTGTGTGATGGTATTGTTTAGTGATGAATTTTGATTCTTGATATTTATACTCATGGCCCAGAATGGTGTTAAATGAGTATTCATGCATCATGATAGGCACATAAGAATGTATATATTGACATTCATTCTTCATGGTAGGGACATATTTATTTCATGTTCTATGTTCTTTACTTTATGATGTGTTTTGATAAACCTACTGTATCTGATAAATGATTTATTATCCAAAGACTTTAATATTGGGAAATGGATTTGTTTTTTGTGAATAAATATTATGGAACCCTTCACCTTTGTAATGATTACCGAAAGATGAATCGAGTCATAGTAAAGAACAAGTTTCTATTGCCTTAGACTGGTGATATGTTTGATCAGTTGAAAGTGAATAACTGGTTCTCAAATATTTATCACCATTATGGTTTTCACTAGCTAAGAATAATAGAGTTTGATATATTGGAGATTTTCTTCCAGAGTAGGTATGGACATTAAAAGTATATTTCTATGCCTTTTGGTCTAACAAATGATCCCATAATTTTTATAGTGTTGAACAAAATTATATTCCATGATTATCCTGATTCATTTTAGTGGTATTTGAGTATGAAATATTGGTTTAATATTAAACCGAGGAGAATCATGTGAGTTATTTGAGTCTAGTTTTGGAAATTTTTAGAGATCACTCTTTTATCCCCCTATTATCCTATTTCATATACATGTTCTCATGTTTCAAAAATGTATTCATGGTTTGCACCTAGACACCCATTCCACAAAGCCAAAGCATTTACATCACAAATTATCCCCATATTATCCTGTTTCAACTCCTCTCCAATCTGTATTTTCCAAATGAGGTTCACACTTATTGGAGGTGGTATTTCATAATTACTTATAAAAAATGGTGGTTTAAAACGAAAATTAATTTTGGTTTCATTAGTGTGTTCCTTGTTTAATTTATAATATTTTTTGTATTTTATTCTTACTTTCATATAGAATAATTAGGATTTATTTTGAGTAATTAATTGATATAGTTCATTTAGATGTTATTGTTGTCCACTGTAATTTTCAAAACGGATTCTTTAGTTTTTATTCCGACCTAGAATACGTGTTGATTTGTTGATGTTAAATAATTTTCAATCTCGGACACCATCATAGGATTCCTGAATCACTATCTTCCTTAATTAAGTGTTTTTCAAGGGTCAGTGGAAGCAGTTAGGTATTTGGAACAAATTGAGGTGATCCTCAATTATCTTAGGGAACCTGATACTTTGTGGGTGAGAATTTTTTAGAACTGGATTTATAGTTTCAGTAGAGTCTTGTGGGAGTCAGTGGTACCTTCTTAACTTCATGAATGTATGAATTGTAATCTCATCAAGATTGATTTTTTTAATGGTTATTTCCTAAGGTAATGAATGTAGATAAATAGACTGAGCTCATGAGACTTTTTATTGGTGACAGATCAGCATGGGAGTATGTTAATAACCTTTCAAGGTTTGTTATATATTCTCTAAATATAGGGGTCATCAATTATGAGAAAGATCATTTCTTTGGTGATGGTCTTCACCCAGACCTTGGTACATCTCTACTTTCTTTGGGCACAACATCCATTTTAAAGGTTGTCACTAGGGACATGTGAATAGAAGCTAAATATTCTTGGAAATCGATGGTTGTTCATTCCTTAGTTTTATCAGGTATGCAAAAAATTAATAGTGGGAATGAAGAGAATCCAATGTTCAAGGAGTAGATACAGGATGAACCATAACATGATGAAAAGGCCCATTCTTATAGAAAGAGTTCATCCATTTTGTGATTACAGTTTAGGGAATTTGAGGAATTCTGATACCCATTTCTTGATATACCCTTGAATTTTTCTCTATTATGGAATTTTTTTCATCATTATTTGTTTTTGATGATGGGGTTATAGAAGATGTCTCATGTTTGATTCCTTGTTTTTTGTGTAGGCACATTGTGATATACATGGATAAAAGCTGGATCACATTACCGAGGAACACACCTCAGTATGTTAAGGGTTTGAATGAGTTTTTAGATTTTTCAACTTCTAATCGATCCATTGAAGGGGGAATAAAATTTCCATGTCCTAAATGTAAATTTAGAACATGGTTGAAGAGAGATGAGGTTTATGAACATTTAATACTGAAGCAATTACCTGCTCAATATTTGTGTTGGATTTGGCATGGAGAACCGAACGTTACAGAAAGATTGATCATTGATGTTAATCCGCATAATGAGGTCCCAAGTTCATCGACAATGGAAAATGAAATGAAAAACCTAATAAATGATGCATTCAGCACTGCAAGACACCACTATCAGCATCAAAACATATCAGAATAACCAGAAGAGGGTGCTACAAATTGCAACGTGACAAGTGATGTTTTTGAGACTATAACACAGGAAGATCAAGATTATTACATATCATTGGATCCTCCTCTTGATTTTATGGATCCAAATGTAAGAGAAAACTTCACTGAGGAAAATGTGTTTCATGATTTAGTTGATGATGGAAATCAAGAGTTGTATAGTGGGTGTTTGAAATATTCAAAGCTTTCATTTCTGCTGAAGTTGTACCATATCAAATGTCTATGTGGAATTACAAATAAGGCAATGTCCATGATATTGGGATTGATTCATGATGCATTTCCTGAAGTAAAAATCTCAGAATCTTTTTATGATATGAAAAAAGTTGTTAACAAGCTTGGTCTGAATTATACAAAAATACATGCGTGTCCCAATGATTGTATGATTTATTTGGGAGAGGATTCAAGTAGACAGAATTGCAAGAAATGTTCTTCTTATAGATTGCAGGCAAAGGGTGATGTTGGAAGTCTGAATGAACATAATTTCATGGAGAAGAAGAAAAGGAGCACACCTGTAAAGGTTTTGCGTTACTTTCCTTTGAATCCTTGATTAAAAAGATTATTCATGTCATCGAAAACCGCCGAACACATGAAGTGACATTCTGTAGATAATAACAATGATGGGTTAATGAGACATCCACGAGATTCCCAATCGTGGAAGACATTTGATTCATTACATCTCGATTTCTCAAATGATCCTAGGAATGTTCGATTGGGATTGGATGCTGATGGATTCAACCCATTTGGTACTTTGAGTACCAATTATAGCATTTGGTCAGTTGTTTTGATCCCTTATAATCTGCCTCCGTGGACGTGTATGCAAAAAACTTCTTTTATCCTTTCGATGATTATTCCTGGAAAACAAATTACTGTAAATGATATTGATGTATACTTGCAGCCTTTGATTGACGAATTGAAGAAGTTATGGAGCAACGGTGTTGAGATATTTGATGCTTCTTCTAAAAAAATGTTAAAAATGCATGCTGCTTTAATGTGGACCATTAGTGACTTCCCTAGGCTTGAGAATTTATCTGGTTGGAACACTTACACGGGTTTGGCTTGTCCCATTTTTAACTTTGATTTTGAGCCCAAACGGCTACCTCACAGTAGAAAATGGTGCTTCTTATGTCATCGAAGATTTCTTGATGCATCTCATAGATTTCGGATGAACATATCAAAATTTAATGGTTCCATTGATCGCAGACCACCTCCAAAGTTGTTAAATTGTTTTGAAATATTGACATAGCTTGAAAATGTTGAAACAGAATTTGGGAAGGTTCATCATTTGAATGATAGTGGAAAACGGGTCCAAAGTGCATCGTCAAGCGAAACCGGAATGCAACAATGGAAGAAAAAAATTATATTCTTCAAACTTATGTATTGGGAATTTAATTTGTTGCGGAATACTCTTGATGTGATGTATATTGAGAAGAATGTCTGTGACAATTTGATTTTCACATTGCTTAATGAGCATGGAAAGTTGAAGGATCATCTCAATGCTCGCAAAGACTTACAAGAAATGAACATAAAACACGATCTCTGGCCAGATGAGAATGAAAAGTATCCTCTGACAATTTTTGCAATGAAAAATAGGGATAAAGATACATTCCTTCGAATGTTAAAGAATGTTAAGGTATCTGATGGGTATTCAAGTAACATCTCGAGGTGTGTTGACTTGAAGAATCGTAAGTTACATGGATTGAAAAGCCACGATTCACATATTTTGTTACAACAGTTACTACCATTGGCATTGCGTACATTATTACCTGAAAAAATTATTGCTGTTGTACTCCAGTTCTACACATTTTTCAGAAAACTATGTGAGAAATCTCTACATCCATTTTAGCTTGACAACCTCTAGGAGAGGTTTGTATTGACCCTTTGCGCAATGGAGATGATCTTTCCTCCGTCCTTTTTTACTGTAATGATGCATTTAACTGTGCATTTGGTTGAGCAATCTAAATTAGGAGGCCTCATTCATTATCGATGGATGTATCCAATTTAGAGGTACTTTATTTATATGTTTTCTAGTTAATTAAAAATTTTTTGGTACTTAATTAAATGCATAATTATGCTTATTTTATTTCACAGATATCTTGGGCATTTAAAATCATACGTGAGAAATAAAGCTAAACCAGAAGGCTCAATTGCTGAAGGCTATGTGGCTGAGGAGTGTCTTAACTTTTGTTCTCGATACTTGGATGATATTGAGACAATATTTAATCGAGTTGGACATATTGACGACACATCGACTCAATCTCAAATACATCAGAAATCCAAAATATTTCCTGCTATTGGCCGATCAGTTGGGAGGACCTCAAATGTGACACTGACTGAATTGGAATTATTACAGGCACATAGACATGTGCTACTAAATAGTGAAATTGCAGATCCATTTATTGAATAGTTGAGGATACAAAAAAAGATATGAATGAGAGGCCGAACATTAAATGAGAAAGATATAAAGAAATATGTTAATAAAGAGCTTGTAGAATGGTTTGCACGACGTGTAAGTTCATAAATATTGCAATAAATACGAATATTAGTTTGACACATGCATTTTGTAAATATAATAAAGTATATTTCTTTTTTCAGATCATGAATACTGATACTCAATAAGAGGTTTCAGAAGATTTGAAGTTTCTTTCTAGAGGTCCTCTAAAAGAAGTTAGAAAGTTCGACGCTTATAATGTGAATGGATTTAGATTTCGTACAGTCGATCGAGAAGTGGGTTTGAGAACATAGAATAGTGGTATATTTACATTTTTTGAAGTGGAATACTATGGAAAGCTGCATGATATTATTGAATTAAACTACCATAGAAATTTTTCGGTTGTTTTATTCAAATGCAAATGGGTCGATATTATCAGAGGTGTTAA
Source organism: Viscum album (assembly GCA_963277665.1). Classification (NCBI taxonomy): domain Eukaryota; kingdom Viridiplantae; phylum Streptophyta; class Magnoliopsida; order Santalales; family Viscaceae; genus Viscum; species Viscum album. The sequence goes on from OY728139.1 coordinate 1,181,406,760, forward strand.
AAGAGATTCCTTGCAATTTACTTCTGTGAACTTCTCTCGCTTGATGAATGTTGGTGATCGTGAACTGCATGATCCATATATCTTAGAATCGCAAGAAAAAATGGTATATTATGTGAATGATGTTGCCAATGAAGGGTGGAGTGTAGTTTCTCATGTAATACAAAGAGATTTTTATGATATGGGTGATGAAGTGGAAAATTTGACCTCTGAAATTGAATTTAATCAGCAATAGGAAACATAATTATTTGTCCATCATGATATTGAAAATATTAGTCTAGCAAGGATGAATGAAGTGGATGAAGAAACGGAGAAGGAAACCAACATGATTGAAGGGGAAAATGATTGTATGTACAATTATTTATTTATTCAAAAACCACTTGTTTCATTTCTACAGTCATTCATTATCATTGTTATAAATATTTTGTCTGTTAGTACTCCATCTATTATCATTTTTAATTTTTTTTTCTGCATAATTTTTTTGAAATATATATTTTGAACTTAATTTTGTTTGATTAAATGACAGGAATTCCAAGGAAGAAGCGGTACATTATTTCATCCAGTTCTGCGACAGATGACTATCCATCTGGCTCCCTCCCCACGACATCTAAGCCACCATCTACCGACACCCCTGCACCATCTCTCACACCATCTATGGATGTCCCAGTAGAGGCTGAGTCGTCGACTCCCCCTTCAGGAGCCTTAGCAGTGGGGCAGCGACGCGACCCTTCCAGTTCATCCCGGACATACTGGAGTGTCACTACCATAGGTACAAATTTTAATTAAATAAATTTATTGCATTTTGTTTATACTAATGTTTTGCTCAGTGAAGATGACAAAAATGAAACTGTGGAGAAAAACATAAAAAGTTCATATGTTTGGAATCTGAATGGCGAGAATATTATTGTTCTATTTGATTCTTATGGGGTCCCTATGGCTGATGTCGCGGGGTTACTTGGCCAGATTCTAGGCCAGCTGGTAGCGGAGCCCATTTCCCTTTCCATTTCATATGACGATTGGAGACATATGCCTCCAAGCTGAAAAAATGAAGTGTTTGATTCTCAAATCAAGGTAAATTTATTACATTATGGTTTAATTGAATGTCATGTTACTAATATGTTCAAAATGAATTTATGTATACAGATGTTCTTCCACTTTACCATTGCTGATGTGATAGCACGGAAGTGGACGTTGAAAAATCTAGGTAAGAAGTGGAAATATTTTAAATGGAGATTATGGTGTGATTTCAGTGATGCTTCATTGAACGCACTGCAAATGTATGAGAAGCTACCCAGTGGGGTACCGAAAGAGCAGTGGAAAGTGTTTATTGACAGGCATCGGGATCAGAAGCGGATGGTATTGAAATATATATATTATTATATTATCCTCATTTTACATTTATACATGTATATGAAAAAGACATGACATTCAATAAATCAGTATTAAATTGCATTTTATTTATTTCAGGATCTCTCAAGACAGAATGCATCAAACCGAGCGAAGCAAGTCATCCCGCACACTGCAGGCTCAAAAAGTTTTTCTAGAAGTCGAACAAAATTGGAAATCTTTTAATTAGTTTAAATATTTATAAGAAAATATTATCTATTTAATATATTGAATTGTTGATTTATATTTGATTAATGCAGTCACAGAGTTTAGGCCATGAAGCATCTAGAACTGAACTGTGGTTGGATGTTCACAAGAAATCAGATGGATGTTTTGTTAATGAGCCTGCTAAAGAAGTTGGGGTATGAAGTCAATTTTTTATCATAATAACTTATTATCAGTTTTTATTGTGCTAATATATATTGATATTTTATTTATAGGTCAAAATTAAAGAACTATGGGATGCCAATCCTGCACATTCCTACTCTGTCTCCCAGGTTGACCCGGTTGCTAAAGTCTTTGGGAAGGAGCATCCCAGGAGAGTGAACGGGATGGGTTTGGGACCCATGCCATCTGAGGTTTTTAGCAGGCCACCAGGGATAGCTTCTGCATATACTCCTAACTTTAGTCAGCCCATACCCGGAGATTCTAAGAAAGAGATTGTTTCTTTACGAAACACATTTCACCAGCAGGGGGATCAGATATCTGCATTGCAGAAAGAGTTGACTGAAATACGTCAGCAGATGAGCAGATATGCCCCCGGTGGGAGTGAATTGATTGGTGGTATGTAGGTAAATCATAGAAAATCAAAATCATTTAGTTTTCTAACTTTTATTGGTTTTAAGTCTTAATATAAATATGTAACCGTATTTAATTTTCAATATAATGTTCTTATAGGTGACAACACAAAGTGGAAATGAAGGTGGACAGGGTGACGATGCATCATCGGACCCTAAGTAGTTGTATTGTTGATGTGTTGAAAAAAATGGAAACAGTTGGTTTGTATATGTAACATTTGTGGCACATAGTTGCCACCAAACATTTTCATGTCCTAAAATTTCCTTGATTTCTCATGTTTCTTTTTATGCATTTTATTGATTTCTGATGTTTCTTTTTATGTATTCATTTCTCGAGTGTGGTATACATCATTCCATTTAGGTTTGTGTTTGAATTGGTAGTCGAGATTTTGGATGACTAGGAGTTAAACCCATTGTTGATGTGTTGAACAAATTGGGTCATTTCATAGTGATCAAGGGGATAGTGTTGTGGAAACTTTGGTGAGGCCCATTGCTGAAAATGTCTGATTTAAGCGTCAAAAGTATCTAAACATGCTCTAGATCTTCTAAAATTTCATGAGAATGTTTCTTAAGTCATTTGTGACATGTAAGGTAAAACACTAAATTAAATTTATCTGGGTAGCTTCCTAGGTTATAAAACTCCTAAATACACTACATATCTAAATAGGAAACTATGAAGAATGGGAACCTAATGGGATACTTGTTTAATAGGTCAAGACTCATCCATAGGTATGACATGGTCTATGGAATGAGTTATTAATTAATTAACCATTTCAAGTGAGAACATTTTAATGAGGGTCATAAATTCATCAAACTAATTCCTAGGATTAAGGATATGAAATTTATCTTCCATGGAATATTCTAAATCAAGGATGGTTCACTAAGATATAGGTGTGACTGAGGGGTGACAGATTAGCATAAGTCCATGAATTTAGGCAAGAAAACTTTATAAATTAAAATATAATCTCGAAGATGGATGTCGACTTGACGCACAATTGGTATGTCTTATAAATACATGAATTTTAAGAAAAGAACTTCTACCAAATAATTCAATATTAGGATGGTTAACTCATATATTTATGTCTCTTGATTAAATAAAAAATATATGAAAATGGATAACCTAAAAAAATAACTAAAAATAGGGCATATAAGATTGCACAATGATAACACTTAGATAAATGAAGAAAACAAAGGAGGTAAAAGGAGAAGAATCCAAACCCATATCCTTCCTCTTCTTTAAATGGATGAATAAATGGAGGAGTATTGAGTTTTTTTCTCTAATAATAGAGGAAGAGGATTGGGGAACCTCCCACTTCTACAATAGGGTGAAAAAACCCCTAAAATTGAGTGGAGGGGGTAAGAAGGGCTGGGTGGGGGTCCAATGACCAATTTAACCCCCTTAAAAAACCTACCTAGTGGCCATTAACTAGGAAATGGGTTTCCACCATCTATCTGGTGGCTTCAGTAGCCTTACTTGGCTACTGGATCCACAAAAAATTATAGAATTACATCATGAGGATTATTTATAAACCCAACCTTCTCTTTAGAGTTAGAATATGAAATTTCAAAATTCACATTCAAACCAAACACCTAGGGAGTATAAGTTATAAAAATAATATAACCAAACATACCTCAATTTTCAATTTATGATTATCCCATTAAATTCCCTTTAAATTGTTGAACATAACTTAGTAACACAAAATAAAACTGACCGGTTACAATGGACCATTTACAACTATAACTATTTTGATCACTGAAATGTTACTGCATGACTTGAACTACATTCCCAACACAATTTCCACTTAATCATGGTCTGTCTGGTAATTATTACCTATCATTATATCCCTGAATTATTTATATTATGATTCTTAATTCCATTTTTTCATTCATTAAAAGATATCCGGTCATGAAACTTTAATTACTGGAATTCCAGAACTTTCTTCTTTACCAACACTAGGCCTTATAGGGAGATGTCATAGGTCTGGTACAAAACACTTCTATCCAAACATACTCATAAGAAACCATAGTTATACTCCCACGACTCCGTTTAATGATCGTATTGAATTTGACCAACACCCACATCTAGAGGATGTCCAATTTAATACGACCCCCAAACCACCTCTCATAACCTATCCCTAGGTTTCTTTGCCATCTGAATTTAATCCAGAAACATTAAACCAAGTGACACCACTCAGACACATTAACAATGAAAACTACTTAAAGCGAGCACCACATGATTTATAGGTCCATGGTGTCTTACCACCATAGTAATTCTCAAACCACTAAACCATGAGAACTATACTACTATACATCACTTCTAGTTTCACATTGACATGTTCGAGCTTTGCTTGCTTTATTTAAGATATATCTCACTTGAGCTCAATTGAAAAATCCTTATGAAGCGGTGCCACATGAAAACCGCTACCTCCATTTACAAATCAACCATCACTGTTAATCTAGTCCTAAAAATTTAAACTAAAGGGTCATAACCAAAACACACTCTTCATTATTAATACATCTTACACAAAGAAATATTAGCTCAAAACATGCACTTGTTTACTGAAATTCCAGTCAGAACGCTTTAGGTTGACCTACTTAGAGGACATCCAAATTGATGGCCAATGCATTTATTTGAAAACTAAATCATATTAATATAAATTGAAAAGTTATATCGTGATAATTGAGATGAACCCACTGAATTCCAAAATTGAATCGTGGTGTGATTTAATGGGTGCATACTCAACCAACCATTTCAACATCATGCTACATTACAAGAAAATATGCGATATCAATCTATCACATTTCCTAGATTTCACATGCATCCCGAGTCTGAATATAATTTCCAAACCTAATTTAAACTCATACCTAAGTCTTAAATTCAACACCTCCTCCATTTCTGGAAAACTTGAATTTTATAGCTCACAGACTTCTGAAAGTCATTTTGACCATTCATGACTATTCTTTCTACAACCACTCTCCCAAAGGTTACATTTTCCATGACCTGTGTGATTCTCCCCACCATAGGATTTTAATATTCATCATTTTAAAAAAAATAGGAATCTAATTCCCATGAAAAACACTCTGTACACCACTAAACATGGTTTCTGGATGTGAGTCAACATAATTATACCATGTTCCATCACGACAATCCATCCTTGGCATACACTGATGCCTCATCTGGAACTAATATTCCATCCTTGAACAACCTGTGGTTCACTTCCTACTACATAGATTTACATCATCCACTTAATAATAAATAGAAATGTTCTATTCATAATCACATTCATTATGAAATCCTCATTCCATGCGCACACATTCAATCAACATCAATAACTACATCTTGAACTTTAACTTAGATTGATGATGTTATAAAACTCGATCCTCTTACATAGTCACCCATATAACTAGGATAAGTTAGCTTTTCTACTAAAAACTCTGGTCTACATCACTCACCGCAACATAGTTAATACCTAGGTAACCTCACTCAGGGAGTGATCGGTTAACATAACCTTTTTATATCCCACAACCCTAAACCAAGTAGTGATGTGATAATACCCCTCAAGGTGTTACCTGTGATTTCATCCCTCAAACTCTCAGAGACTAGAAATTTTTTCACAAAACACCACACAAATCTCTCCACCAAACCTTAGTTAAATAGGAAATTTATATGATAATGAATACTAAATTTATGTTACATCAATGAAATGAGAACACCCATTTCATATAATTCATAGGACCAATGACACTGTGCATTCTTGGTATTTTCTAGCCTACTCAAAAAATCAAACCCAAGGGTCACGTTATCCTACATAACCATTTAACATGGATGATGACTTCTTGAGTAATACACCTTTGAAATTAAACTCAAAAAACTAACTAAACTAAATAAAATTAGATTGGCATGTCAGTCACACTAATATCAGGCATTAAAGATGCTCATAAAACCTATAAGTTTTACTTATCTCATGATCGCCTACCAACTTGGGGAATCATTCCACAACTAGAGTCCTACTCAATCCCAAAATACATAAAAAAACACATTCTATGACCAAAAACTAAAAAGATGCATCCAATGATGCTTAATATCTCCAAGGATGCTAGAAAAACTAGGTTAACCCCTCACATAACACGAGGAATCAACTCTAATTCTAGGTTTATTACTAAAAGGTCACTATAATCTCCCACCTAACCTATATTCCAACATAAAAAGATGTCAACTAAGAGTCACTAGAAATATCCACATTCCTATAAAAGTGATATCCCAATGTAACTCTAAAACTATTCCCACAATAAGATTTTTTATAACAATATATTTCTAATGTGTTATTTAATCTATTTCATTAGTTCAAATTTATTATAAGTATTAAGGATGGTTTCTAGGCCACAAAATGAAACAAAATTCATTATATAAATGGGTTGGTACTAATATAACTACTAATTCATCAATTATCAATTTTTATAAGTAGAGTGGAATCACTATGGATGATCTATCCTAAGAAAGTGAAGTTATAAGCTTTAGTGGAATCCAGTTTGGGATGTTATAATGTTTTATCAATGGAGTTTTATCTTCCTAGTATTTACTATTTAGGATATTGTATACATGAGTATGAGGAATGTGTTGGAACCTTTTATGGATATCTGACTGCTGTGTTAATAATACTTTCTCTAATAGGAAGTATTATTTTCCAGGGTTTCAGATTTTTGTTTTATTTTTAAATATTAAAGTTGTATATTATTTCTCATTGAGAGGAAAAAAAGTTTTTTGGATGTTGTGATTTATTCTGGATATTCAGCTCTTGGTCATTGGTGGGAGGCTAGGGATGGTTTTTGACTCTTGGGTGGGGAATAAAGAGGACTCTCATGCATCATATTTGGCATGTAGGATTCACATCATATATATTTTCTAGTGTGTGATTTTACTGACAAAGGAGTCCTTTGAGCCTTCATAAAAAAATAATTAACTTTCATGGAAGGTTATTTGGGTCTATGTTGAAACATTTCTTTTGTGAGGCTGATGACTTTGTCCTCTTACACAGGAGGTGTAGTGACATGGTTGGTCGATATGATATGTGATTCCTTCTTATTGATCCCCATGTTGGGTGTTGTTTCTCAGGTTGTTCTCAGTTGGTTTATATTTATAGTTTTTTTTCCAGGGTAGTGGTGTAGTAGAAGCAAAGAATTATTATTTTTATTCTGGGCAGCTTTTCACAGTGGTTTTAACCGCCGCAAAATGTATATTGGCGGCGGTTTAAACCGCCGCTAAATGGTGAAAACCACCGCTAAATATGAGCATCGTGGCTACCTAATTCTGCGGTGGTTCTTATGACTTTAGAGGCGGTTTTACGGCCATTGGAATTTGAGTTTATTAGCGGTGGTTATAACCACTATGAATAAAGTGATATCCAGGGCTCGTACAACCACCGCTAAATTAAGGAAAACCGCTACGAAATGAGGTAGCTACGATGCTTTCCTGAAACCACCGCTAAACGTAAATAACCGCTGCTAATAGATTGGCGATTCTCTATTAGGTGACAGTTTCTGTAAATCGTTTCCAAACAATGTAGCGGTGGTTTAAACCACTGCTAAACTCAAAAAAAAACCACCGCTAAATGACGATTCTGTTGTAGTGGGATCACTCAAAACATAGCCTCCATAATCAGAGCTACATCTTCAATTCCCACCCAATCCCCACCATCACACAATGTCCACCCCTGGTTATTTTTTACCATGTAAAAAACTACCTTCACCAAAGAAAACCATCAATTAACCCTAACTCATAGTTTCCACATAAGCAAACCAGAAACCCATAGAAAATGAAATTGCAAAGGGGGCCTAATTTTTTGGGTTCATGGTAGGGGACCTGATTTCTTGGGTTCATGGTAGTATATCCTGAGCACCAGCTTAGCCAAATATGTTATCATGGTTTGAATAAAAATATTAAAAACCATTATTTCTTCTATATTTTTATTGTATGTGATGAGTTTTGTAATCAATTTTTAGTAACTGAGCCTAATTCCATCAGAAGGTGCATAAATATGTATATAATCGTTTCTACGAGATAGTAGTGAGTAATTATAGTAAAAAGTCATTATTTTTTTTAATGAAATTTAAATATTAAATAATTTTAAATAATGATGAATGGAGGAAATATTTTTATACAGTACATACCTATACAGAACAAAATAATCATGCACCTGTTTTAACCTTAGAAATCCACAGACAGCAAACATGATTCCAGAAAATCAATGATTCATTAACATTGCACCATGAAATTCATGAAAAGACAACTGAACATAACCAACATAGAATTCAAGGACATAAAAAATGGCTCACCAATGACTTCAGCAGAAGTAGCTGTAGACAGCATTGAAGCCACAATAATCTTATATCTTCTCTTGGTGATGCTCTGACTTTGGTATTATCGCTATTCCTTGAGCCTCGATGCAAGAATCTTTTGGTACTTAGCAGCCTCCAAATTGGAATTGGAAACTCTCTTATTCTTCTCTGCAATCCTCTGACGCTTCCTCTGAAGTGTCAAGAGGGTCACCAGCCTCTGAATTTTTGGAGCTTTGCTGCATTTTTTGCCTGTTTTAGAAAAGAAGTTTCGACGGTAAGTGACATACTTCCGCACATCATCATTCTATTTTTTGTAGTAGTGTTATAATAATATAAATAAGGATGTTATAACAGAATGATAGTATTGTATTCTAGTATCAAAAATTTGCAAAACATCTTTCCATATATTTCAAAATAAATAGTTTGATTTTTTGGGTCTATCATTTAGAAAATGACTAAATCTATATAATGCACAAATCACAATGGTGTTTTTTTCTATTAATCGATGGAGTTTATTACATTCACTAATACCTAAAGTAGTAATTTATTATGCACAAATCACATGAGTTTCATGAATGTATAGTAAACGGTATTGTTATACAAAAATCTAGACACCATAGTGGAAGTATATCAATATACTACTATAAATTAAATAACATATTTTTAGACAACTAATCAAACAACGTATCATGTAAAACTGCTCAATAACTTACCTGGTAATGCGAACCATCAACCATTTCATTAACTTTTGTTTAATGAAAAATCATACAGTCCCTGAAAGGTATGTTAGAGCCTAGAAAAAAAACTTACATTGGAACATGTTAAAATGAAATAGGTATGGTGAACACATCAATGAAAAATGAAAAGTATGACTATATTATTAAATGAATCAGTTTGATTGAATCAGTTTATGCATGGTTATGCGCTAACCGCTAAACTGATATGTAGAACACATAAATATGTTTCTATTTTCAGAAATCTGTAAAACCAATGCATATGGGCGGCTGGTTTGAAAGAATTGAAATGGATAATACATTATCTAAAATGTGATTCATGTATCTGAACTTATACACTGCAGACTATTTGTATTTTTCATGTACACAATAACTATTGAAATAAAATCTGGGTAAACTAGAATGTGTGTAGTGGATATGAAATACATATGCCAAACTAAAAAACTGTAAAAAAACATTGGAATTATAGTTGGGTAAACTTGAATGTATGAAACAGTGTGTAACCAAGAATAATCACTATTGCTTCTAATACAAAAAAATTATTTTGTAGTTTTAAAAAATGTATTTCTCTTAGTTGAAAAATATTGTAAAACATATGAAACACATAACGTGAAGATTTTTCAGTGATATAAATCAAGAAGTCATAGAATGGGGCACCTTAGTAGCTCCCCTGCACAACCCTTTAGTCCCAGGATTAGCTCTCTTCATTTTATCTTTCATCACCTGAAATCTCCAAAACTAAGGAGTATTGTACATTTAAATGAAAAGTGATCGGAAATAAGAATGTAAAAAATCAGTTTGTGTTACCTAAACAGTAACATGTTTTGATATGGTGGATCAAATAAGATAGTAAATAAGAATGTAAAAAAGTAATGTAGAGAATGAGTTTTGTATATTGAAATGAAAAGTGATTGGAATCAACGTATAATGTGTTTGGTGATAAATAGTTAGAAAGTAATTTATTTCAGGCATGCATATACACAATATTGAAAAATGGACTCTACTCATATAGATAAAGTTTGTTGCACTGTATTTCATTGTATTATATTCATATGAATTCTGCTCAAATGAATTATACTCACAATGGATTCTACTCATATGAAATGTATGCATTATTGCCATACATATATATTGTGTTGATACATATCATACATTCATAAACATTGATATTGAATTAGACTAAATTAGATTATAAGGAGAAAAATTTCCATCTAAATTTATAGAATGAAGCATAATTTTTTTTGAAATGATTTATGAGTAGTAATTGTTGTAAAAAATTCATTAAAATGAAAAGTAGGGAATTGTCAATTATATAAAGCTCCATTTGTTTCAGAGGCTGCTTATCAGGGTGTTTATTAGGCTTTCTATTAATTTCTACCAAATTCATTGTTCGTGTTAAATTTCAAGATGCATGTGTTTGTTGGAATAGTCATGGGATAAAATGTTTGAATTCAACACATTTAATAGCACAGACCAAAAAAGGCAGGCCGACTCAGCTCTGAATCTATGAAAATTGTATCACCTATTCATCAAGAGCAGAATTTTTTTTATTCATTTCTCCAATTATCAACATTGTTATGAAGAAAAACCCTCATGACTGTTAATTTCTAACCCATAAATAACGCTTGCATTAACTACCAACCCATATTTAGTAAATACTTATCAAAGAAGAGAATAATTAACATCATAAAGCATATATATTTTGTGAGGAAAATAAAATACATATGGAGAGTGTTCTAGTTGTTGGGTGACTACTAGAGTAGAGCAGGGAAAACCCAAGGGTTTCGAAAAACCATCTAAGCAGGTATACTAAAAATTCATAGATAAGCTAATAAAAATCCAAAAAATTTTCTTAAATGACCAACACAAATCAATATACACTAATATTAAAAAATTGTTACAAAAATAATGCACAAAGAAAACATATTATAGAAAAAGTTCTTGAATGGACCATTATATGTTGTGAAACTAACCTTGAAAGTACCAGTATCGGTTCTAAAACTGATCCTGTGACATTTCATCCAAACAGGGAAACCCTTGTACTTTGTAATGAAATATAAAGACAATCATAGTTTTTGAATTCAAACACATTAATATATTGTACATAATAAAAACCTGTAAGAACCCGGATATTCGTTTCAGGTATGTATTCCTTTTTCCTGGGGTTTTTGAGAAATGAGAGGTTTCTGGGAATTTTTGAAGTACACGCCGTGTACTTTCTGAGTACACGCTGTGTAATCTCTTGCCGCACCAAGCTGTGTGCTGGCCATGTCCGGGCCACACACACGGTGTATAGGGGTGATGTGGAGGCCGATTAAAGTGGAGTATGGAAAAACAGATTACACGCCGTGTACCCCAGAAGTACATGCCGTGTATTTTATTTTTTTCATTAAACAGACCGGGGTCGTTCCTGACAGACAGAACACCTTTTGTCCAGGTTTCGTTCATCCAAGAGAAGCTGTACGACCGCGATTCTTCTCCGAGCCCCCGTGCCTCCGTATGATCTCTGTTTCCACTATCGTCGATTGCGTTGGAACCGTAATGGGGAGTTCTTCCTTCTCCTAGAGCCTTGTTTTCCAATTCCTCATCTTTTTCTAGTTGTCGTTGATTGAGAGTTTTTGACGTTTTCTTAGATCTTCGTCATTCTAAGAAGAATCAATCTTCGTGGCTCAATTATATAGATCTCCTAGGATCGAGGTAGGTGGTTTGCTGCCCTACGTTGAATGTCTTTGAGTTTTTGTGCAAAAAGTGTCGGATACCCATGTATTGGGTATCCCGGGTTAGGGATTTTGATTCAATTGTTTAATTTCCTTAGATTTATTTTTTTCTTGAGGTTAATTGATAATAATATATGCTTGGTTGCATGTTCGAGGATCACCCATGGGTGATTTCCCTTGCTTTGGCTGTTTGTCATCGTTTGTCTTAGGTTGCCTATGAGGCAAACCATATAGCATTGTTTGCCTGCCTTGTTATAGATGATTGCATGTATTTCTTGCTGTTTATATGATTTTTATGCATTGCAGATATTAGCCAAGTAGTTGTTGAACTTACTTAGGGCTGCTGACAGTCGATTACGCATGACTAGACTGCTCGGGGCTGTGTGAACCTGGTGCAGTAGACTAAATAGGTAATTGACGATTAAGGGATTCCCTAGAGATTCTATTATAAATTAGTTTCATACGCAGGACCTACAGGAATTGGACTTTTTTTCTTCCCAAGAGTGTCCTTAGTTTACGCACGTATCAAGACCACAAGAGGAATTAGACGCAAGTGCTTCCTTAGAGAGTCTGTAGCTATCATTGCAATACCATAGGAGAATTGACGGTGAGAGCTTCCCAGAGTGTCTGTGCCTTGTATGATTATTTGAAAAGAGGGGTCTACTAGTAGGATCCACATAGAGAGTCAGTATTATTATTTTTTGGTTGGTTGTGATGAGTCCACCAAGCCAAAGAATAAGCTTGGGTTTGTACTGCTTGTTATCTAGGTAGTCTGTTGAGATACCTGTTGTGTTACTTACTGTGCCTTGAGAATATAGAACTGTTGTTAGACTCCTTGGTTGATAATTAAATGATTTTATTAAATTAATAAATAAATTTGAATGGAGATTTGTAGGATTGTTACCTTGGTATACCTCTGTTTCTCTGCTGCATTTATTTCCTTTACTTTTGCTATATTGCTCACTGACAGTAGGGAATAGATCTTGTGGTGATTGCCTACCGGAATTAGTCTCACACCCAGTTTGGGTCATGCTTTTCAGCCCAAACAGGTTATATGGTTGCAGGTGTGGATAGGGATTGTGGCCCTTCTACTTCAGGTACATGATTGCTGGTTGGAGCTGGAGAGCATAGGACCAAGCTTAGGCTTGCGATGCTACTGGAGTTCCTATTACTTTTAGTACTTCGTTTTTTAGTTGTATTTCAGCATGTTTTTGTGTTTGCTGATTTCCTTAGATACTTGTACCTACTGCATCATTATCATCATTACTATATATATTCATCACTTCCGCTGTTTGGTTTCATTTGTTGTATGTCGTTTACTTCTTCCGCTATTGACTATTATTTCTTTTCCCTTGTATACCTTACCAAATGAGGCCATAGTTTCCCCAATAACTTACCAAGGCCCTTTCTGCTAGTCGGTAGCCTCTAGCATTTAGGGAAATGTGCTTGAGGTTATGTGGTGAACCGGGCACGGGGCACCAGTTGAGTGGCTCCGAATTCGGGTCGTTACAAAGTGGCATCAGAGGAGTTTCTTCCTTTTATATTTGACTTACTATTTGGCGACATTAGACAGGGATAGGATGGAATAGGTAAATGGTAAATAGCTGTGCCTGGGCGTTCTAGAACCCATTTACAGGGAAAAATCCAGATTACCTCGAATGTTGTAATTTTCGAGTTCTGCAAATGTTACAGTTTAATTGATTTCACCATTGGGTGATGCACTTGTTTTGTGCTGTTACTGTTTATATGATTGCAGTTCTATTTTGTTGCAACCCGATGAGATGAGGGTATACCATCTCATGCATCATATTGTCACATGTTAGAAAAATCATATGCCATGCATTTTTTCATGCTATCTAGGTTGCATTAGATATTGCATGCTGTTGTGATAGAATTTGCGATATACAATGCATGTTTTTGTGAAAGCTGCTGTGATGAAATACCTGCTATGTGGATAGGGTATTAGTTGTTTATAGCTTCTTTATCATGGACGCCAAACTTTGGTCTTAGAGGTGTTATGGGCCCTTGAGGTTTGGAATTTGGTGGGTCGTGAGTTTGTTATACTGTTACTTGTTATATGCATTGTTATGATGCCAAGATTTGATTCATGGGAAGTATGGGCCCCCACGGATCTGAATTTGGCACCTTAACCTCTTTTTTCTATGTTTTCTGGGCTCCGGTGTAGTTCTGAGGCTACTATCTAGAAAAACCAAGAATACACGGCGTGTACTTTATAAATACACGCTGTGTAGTTTTGGCCGTGTCACTGACCGTGTGGACAAGGACACGAGGCTATAAAAGGGTCTTTAGGAACACGCCTTGTACGATATGTACACGCCAAGTAGTGGTAAAATGTGTAGCCAACCGTGTCACTAACAACACAGGTCGGGAAAACTCTGGTAGTACACGTCGTGTTTGATATGAACACGCCGTGTAGTCTTGTTCTAGGTACCCGGCCATGTCACGAACAACACGGGTCGGTGTTATCTTCTCTTATACACGCCGTGTTTGTTCGGAACATGCCGTGTAAGGGTCAATCATGTAGTCGGCTGTGTAACGAACCCCACGGGACGTGGTTTTCCTTCATGTGCACACCATGTCCCTTAGGAACACACTGTGTAGTGTCGACCATGTGTCAGGCCGTGTCGTTAACAACACGGTCTAGGTAAGGCATGTCTAGTGCACACCGTGTCTTCTTCAACACGCCGTGTAGTCTTCGGCTGGGACAGTCTGTGTGACTTAGTCATGTAGGAGTAACTGGGCAGGAAAAAAGGGTCATTTCACACTGTGTAGTTGAGAACACGCCATGTAGTCAGGTTGTTTACACATCCATGTATGGACAAGGTACACGCCCAGGGTAAAATTTCTAGAAACACGCCGTGTAGCCATAATACATGCCGTGTAGTCATGTTTTTTTCCCAATTTTAAAGGTTTTTCCCTCCTATTCCATTTTACTCTCTTATGTTGCAACTGTGTTCAGCATTAATGAAGGTGCATTTTGATCTTTCAGAGCTATGGCACCAAGACGTCCTCCCGTTGCACGACAGGAACCAGGCAGTGATCGTACACCTGATGCGACCGATCAGGGACTACCAGTAGTTCTGCCTATCATTCCGGACATGGAACCTACAGTGATTCCATATACTGGTTCCTATTCTCAATTTAGAGAGGGTTTCATGAGATTCATGCAGACCTTCTAGGGAGTTCAGCATCCTGCCCCAACTAGGGAAGAGCTGACGCGGGTTTTTCAGCAGTAGCATCCTCCCACGTTCACAGGGGATGGAGGACCGAAGGCTACAGATTCATGGATAGAAGCCATGTTATCCATCTTCGACCATCTCGATACACCCCCAGACAGGAGGGTGAAGCTCGTGACTTATATGTTGCAAGACTCCGCCAAAAGATGGTGGGACATAGTTTCTCAGGAAGGGTGCCAACGGACTATGGCTTGGGATGAGTTCCAGCGTAAGTTCTATGACTACTTCTACCCAGTGACGTTGAGGGATGAAAAAGCTAGGGAGTTCATGAACCTGCAGCAGGGTACTCTTTCAGTTATGGAGTATTCCTCCAGTTTCACAGAGTTACAACGTTCCACTCCCGTCCTAGGGAATGACGAGCTGTTCTTGGCAAGGAAGTTTGAGGAGGGACTCAAACCAGAGATCAGATAGCAGGTGAATGTCTTCCAGTTGACCTCTATTACTCAGATAGTCAACCAGGCGCTGATCACGTAAATGAACCTAAGGGAGACTGGATCTGTGGACCAGGGTGGTTCAACATCCAGGGCTGATTCTTTTCAGAAAGACAGCAGGAAGCGCCACCAAGAGTCTACATGAGGCGACCTGAGGAAGCGAGGTATTCCTTCTGGTAGACGAGAAATACCTTTTGGAACCCAAGTGGGGTGTTATCAGTGTGGTAGGATCGGGCATAAGAATCCCCAGTGCCCGAGAGACCCAGTGGAGTGCCGATCTTGTGGCAAGATGGGCCATCTACAGTGTTTCTACAAGGTTCCCCTTCCAGTAGCTAGTGAAGGAGGATTAGTTTCGACCCCACGTGTAGGAGAAGGGTTACCCGTTCCATAGAAGACTGGGGGCTGGAGTTCTTCAGGTTGTCCAGGTCAGGGTAGAGGCCGTGGACGTAGTGGTCAGGCTCAGGGAGGAGCAGCTCAAGGTTTTCAGGCTACTACACAGGGCTGCGGTACATGCCAGACTTTTGTTGTAGAGAAGATTCATCAAGAGAAGGATCCCGGACCCTCTATAGTTCGAGGTACTATCTTAGTAGCCTAAGTTTTATCTTCATCTCTTTTCGATACGTTTTCTTCGCATAGCTTTATCTCTATTGCTGTCGTGGAGAGCCTTGGGCTCTGTATCTTTTTGTCTGCTGACATGTTGACTCTCGACACGCCCTTGGGAATGAGGACATCTAGCGCATGTCAGTGAAAAGAATGACCTCTAGAGGTTACAGGGTGTCACTTCTTATGGGACCTATATGTCCTAGAGATGACAGGCTACGATGTCATTCTCGGGATGGACTGGTTGGTTCCCTTCTAGGCAGTCGTCGATTGCTATCACTGCAGGGTGACTTTTGTATCACCAGATGGTGGGTCCTTTCTTCATAGAGGCGAGTGGGATGTCCAAGAGGGTAGAGTTGGACCAAAGCATCATAGGCTAGGAGGGCTTACGGCCCAATTTTCTAGTCTTTATCTGGATTACCAGGGGACTTCACAGTTATAATTTCCTCCAATGGTGGATCGTTTCAAAGATGTCTTTCCAGAGGAATTTTCAGGTTTACCTCCGGAGCGTGAGGTAGAATTCCCGATTGATATCGTGCTAAGAGTGGCACCGGTGTCCATTCCTCCTTATAGTATGACTACATCTGAGTTGCAGGAGCTGAAGAAGCAGTTGGAGGAGTTGTAGGCAAAGGGTTTCATCCAACCCAGTACTTCTCCTTGGGGTTTGCCTGTCCTTTTTGCGAAGAAGCCAGATGGTACCCATAGGCTTTGTGTGGATTATCGGAAGTTGAACTGGTTGACGGTCAAGAAACGATATCCCTTAACGAGGATTGATGATCTCTTCGATCAAATTCGATTATCCAGAGTATTCTCAATGATCTACTTGAGATCCGGCTATCATCAATTGTGTGTCAGACCATCAGATATACCCCTTACAGCCTTCCGGAGAAGGTATGGTCTGTATGAGTACTTGGTTATGTCATTCGGTCTCACGAACGCATCGACAGTCTTCATGGCGCTGATGAACAGAGTGTTCCATCCTTACTTGGATTCCTTCATGGTGGTTTTCGTGTATGACATCTTGGTGTACTCTCACACTCGACACGACCATGAAACCCATCTTGAGATCGTTTTGAGTACACTGAGGGAGCATCAGTTATATGCTAATCTCTCAAAGTAACACTTTTGGATGGACGAGATCTACTTCCTGGGTCATGTCATCTCATAGAAAGGGGTATCAGTAGACCCAGAGAAGGTGAGAGCAGTAGTTACCTGGGAGCAGCCGAAGAATTTCTTCGAGGTACGGAGTTTCTTGGGACTGGATGGTTACTACAGGGAGTTTATACAGGACTTCTCCCGCTTAGAAGCGCCGTTAACAGGCTTGACTAAGAAGGGGGTAAAGTTTTTTTGGTTAGAAGCCTGTGATTCATCCTTTCAAGAGATAAAGGGGAGGTTGACTTCGGCACCGATTATAGTTTTTCCAGAGCCGGGCAGGAGTTATACAGTTTTCTGTGATGCATCTGGCATCAGGCTAGGAGCAGTGCTTATGCAGTAGGATCGTGTTTTTATATATGGATCTCAGCAGTTGAGGCCACATGAGAAGAATTATCCTACGCATGACTTAGAGTTGGCTGCAGTTGTTCATTCTTTGCGTTGTTGGAGGCATTACCTTCTGTGGGAGCATTTTGTGGTATATACTAACCATAAGAGTCTCAAATACATCTTCACACAGCGTGACCTAAATCTGAGATAGTGGAGGTGGGTCGAGTATCTCCAGTCCTTCGACTTCGAGATTGCTTATACGTCTGGGAAGGGAAACACAGTGGCTGATGCACTGAGCAGGAGAACTCAGATACAGACAGTTCAGGAGGCCAGCAGTGAGTGGTAGCTTATGGCTCTATTCTCTGAAATGCATTTGGAAGTGCACGACAGGAAGGGGCATACTTTCCTATCTTCTTTAGCTATTACCTCTGCGCCTCTTGACCGAGTTTGAATGAGGTAGCTAGCAGATTCTGAAGGCCTAGTACTACGGGAAAGTGTGCCAGGAGAGGACCCTTTTCCTGGATGGACCGTTGGCGAGGATGAGATCTTGCGTTTCCAAGGACGCGTATGGGTGCCAATAGATATACACGAGGAGATGATGTGATACTCTAATTACTCCGTCTGGGAAGTTTATCCTGGCATCACCAAGATGTATCGTGGTCTACACCGCCAATACTGGTGGCCAGGTATGAAGAGAGATGTGGCTGGTTTTGTCATGAGATGTTCCACTTGTCAGTAGGTGAAGGCAGAACACCAGCGGCCAGCAGGGCTTTTGAAGCAGTTACCCATTCCCGAGTTGAAGTGGAATGATGATACGATGGACTTCGTGACAGGGTTACCGAGATCTTCGAGAGGGAACGATGCGGTATGGGTTGTCGTTGATAGGCTCATGAAGGTTGGTCAATTCTTGACGAAAAAGGAAACCTTCGGTGTCAATGAGATTGGATGGTTGTACGTCCGAGAGATTGTGCACTTCCACGGGGTTCTGAGTACTATCATTTCAGATAGGGATGCCCGTTTTACTTCACATTTCTGGCAGGGGCTACAGAAAGCTTTGGGTACACAGGTACTTCTAAGTACAACTTATCATCCCCAGACGGATGGCCAGCCAGAGCGCACGATCCAGGTGCTTGAGGATATACTCCGAGATTGCATTCTGGACTCTGGCGGTTCTTGGGAAAAGCATATTACTCTTGTGGATTTTTCCTATAACAACAGTTTTCAGGAGACTATTCAGATTTCACCTTATGAGGCTTTGTACGGTAGGCCATTCCGATCACCTTTGTGCTGGCTGGAGGCAGGAGAGGCAGCCTTGCTGGGACCTTGTTTTGTTCAGGAGACCTCAGAGCAGATAGAGTTGATTCAGAAAAGGATGGCTGCTGCACAGTCTCGTCAAAAATCTTATGCTGATCAGCAGAGATGACCTCTGCAGTTCGAGGTCGGAGATCAGGTTTTCCTATTTTTTACCCCGAGGTTGGGACACAAGAGGATCAGGAGATAGGGTAAGCTTTCGCCGAGATACGTCGGGCCATTTGGGGTTCTGGAGAGAGTCGGGCCAGTTGCTTATAGGTTGCAGTTACGTCAGAGATATCAGGCTATGCACGATGTCTTCAATGTCTCTCAGCTCTGACATTACTTTTCAGACCCGTCTCATGTCTTTCAGCCTGAAGAGGTTGAGCTCGAAGCGGATGCATCGTTTGAGGAGCATCCTATCCGGATTGTTGATCACAGTACGAAGTTTCTCCATGGGCGGTCTGTTCCTCTAGTACGGGTGCTATGGCAGCACGGGTGAGTACAAGATGAGATCTGATAAAGAGAGGCCGATGTACGATCGCAATGGCCGGAGCTGTTCGGGGTTTCTTCTTCTTCGTATCATTAGGGAAATTCAGGGACAAATTTCTTTAAGGGGGGAAGTTTGTAAGAACCCGAATCTTCATTTCAGTTATGTCTTCCTTTTTCCTGGGGTTTTTGAGAAATGAGGGGTTTCTAGAAATTTTTGAAGTACACACCGTGTACTCTCTTGCCGTGCCAAGCCATGTGCTGGCCATGTCCGGGCCACACACACGGTGTGTAGGGGTGATGTGGAGGCCTCTTAAAGCAGTGTACAGAAAAACAGAGTACACTCCGTGTACCCCAGAAGTACACACCGTGTATTTTATTTTTTTCATTAAACGGACCGGGGTCGCGCCTGACGGACAGAACATCTTTCGTCCAGGTTTCATTCGTCCGAGAGAATCCGTACGACCGCGATTCTTCTCCGAGCCCCCATGCCTCTGTCTGATCTCCATTTCCGCTTCCGTCGATTGTGTTGGAACCGCAGCAGTGAGTTCTTCCTTCTCCTAGAGCCTTGCTTTCCAATTCCTCCTCTTTCTCAAGTTGTCGTTGGTTGATCATTTTTGACATTTTCTCATATCTTCAGCATTCTAAGAAGAATAAATCTTAATGGCTCAAGTACATCGATCTCCTAGGATCGAGGTATGTGGTTTGTTTCCCTACGTTGAATGTCTTTGAGTTTTTGTGCAAAAAGTACCGGATACCCATGTATCGGGTATCCCGGGTTAGGTATTTTGATCCCATTGTTTAATTGCATTAGATTGCTTATTTTCTTGTGCTTAATTTATAGTAATATATTCTTGATTGCATGTTCAAGGATCAATCATGGGTGATTTCCCTTACTTTGGCTGTTTATCACCGTTTAGCTTAGGTTGCCTATGAGAAAAACCTTGTAGCATTGTTTTCCTGCCTTATTATAACTGATTGCATGTATTTCCTGCTGTTTATATGCTTTTGATGCATTGTAGCTATTATCTAAGTAGTTTTTGAACTTACTTAGGGCTTTTGATAGTTGATTCCGCATGACTAGACTGCTCGGGGCTGTGTGAACCCGGTGCGGTAGACTAAAGAGGGAATTGACGATTAAGGGCTTCCCTAGAGAGTCTGTTATAAATTAGTTTCGTATGCAAGACATACAGGAATTGTACTTTGTGCTTCCCAAGAGTGTCCTTAGTTTACGCACGTATCGAGACCACATGAGTAATTAGACGCAAGTTATTCCTCAGAGAGTCTGTAGCTATCATTGCAAGACCATAGGGGAATTGACGGTGAGAGCTTCCCAAAGTGTCTGTGCCTTGTATGATTATTTGAGTAGAGGGGTCTTCCAGTAGGATCCACCTAGAGAGTCAGTATTATTATTTGTTTGGTCGGTTGTGATGAGTCCACCAAGCCAAAGAACAATCTTGGGTTTGTACTGCTTGTTATCTAGGTAGTCTGTTGAGATACCTTTTGTGTTACTTGCTGTGCCTTGAGAATATAGAACTATTGTTAGACTCCTTGGTTGATAATTAAATGATTGTATTGAATTAATAAATAAGTGAATGGAGATTTTTAGGATTGTTACCATGGTATACCTATATTTCTCTACTGCATTTATTTCCTTTACTTTTTCTATATTGCTCACAGACAGTAGGGCACAGATCTTGTAGTGATTGCCTACTGGGATTAGTCTCACACCCTTTTTGGGTCCTGATTTTCGACCCAAACAGGTTAAATGGTTGTAGGTGTGGATAGGGATTGTGGCCCTTCTACTTCAAGTACATGATTTCTGGTTGGAGCTGGAGAGCATAGGACCGATCTTAGGCTTGCGATGCTGCTGGAGTTGCTGTTACTTTTAGTACTTCATTTTTCAGTTGTATTTCAGGACGCTGTTGTGTTTTTTTGCTTTCCTTAGATACTTGTATATGCTGCATCATTATCATCACTACTATATATAATCACTGCTTCCGCTGTTTGGTTTCAGTTGTTGTATTTCGTTTACTGCTTCCGCTATTGACTGTTATTTCTTTTCCCTTATATACCTTACCAAATGAGGGAATAGTTTCCCCAATAACTTACCAAGGCCCTCGCTGCTAGTCGGAAGCCTCTGGCGTTTGGGGAAATGCGCTTGAGGTTATGTGGTGAACCGGGCATGGAGCACCAGTTGAATGGATCCGGATTCGGGTTGTTACAAAACCGTCATAATTACCCAAAATGCCATTGGGGATAGACAGAAGTCCCGATTCTGAGATGATTGTCAAGGCCTGATTACTTCTCCCGCTTGAATAATTTGACCAAATAATATCTCCCTTCAAAATAGAACCACATGAAAAGAAAACAGACATCAGTTGAAACAAATATACATATCAAAAAGTACATGAAACACCGATTTCCTGGAAAATGTAGCAGAATAATGTATCAACCAAATATTGATGTCAAACAACAAAACAATAAATAAAACATTATGCAAATGGAAATAGAAATAATAGTGAGATTCAATTACCTTGAATCATTGATACCATTACATTGTAAAGCACGAGATGGTGATAAAGATACCTGAATCAAAGTAGACATATAAAGTCATTCAACATCATTTCAATAATCATGCAATGTAGAATAAAATTAGAGATTGAGAATAATATTGCATTTGGTAGAACGTGTATCGAATAATCAATTAGTGAATAAATACCATTTAACAGAATGAAATAGAAGCCCTAGTATGGAAATGGATAGAAGATATTAGAAATATAGTTACAAAAATTGAAACAGATTATACACATATTAGAGGACTGGTGAAAGGGGTTAAAGAAAATACAGATGAATTAGACAATGAAAATGGATTAAAATTAAGTGTCATCGAACAGTGCCTAAAAAAAAATTATACAGGATAATGTAAATGATAACTTATCTAGTTAATATTTCAACACTCTGTTAACATGTCAGTGTACTCACATCTTATTTCATACCTCAACCATTCCGGTTCTATTATCACATACAAGCAACTTAATGTTCTTTGAATCACCCATCTTTCACTAATATGAAAAATGGAATGATTTTATTGAGAATAATGAAAAAATGTTTCCCAAAGGTATCAAGGTGAAAAAAATTCCCTCTCACATAAATATGCTTATAAATCACATAGTTAAAGATGTTATTACATAGGGAACAATAAACATAGACATATTTAGTGTCACAAAACAAACAAAAAGCAATTGGTATGATTCCAAACATGAAAAAGGTAGATTATTACATAGATTGATTACACAATCCACAATCTAAAACAGATCCATGAGTGGAAGTTGAATAAAAATATGATAACAATAAGCCTCACATAATAGTTAAACAACCAACAATATATAAATCTTCAGCTCCAAGCATGAAAATGGAATATTATTACACAGATTGAAAACACATCATGGGTAAATATAAATTAGTTTAGAATAACTGAAGAGAAAAAAAAGTACAATTGTTAGTTTTCAGTAGATAATATCAAATACGAATGAATTTATGGGTTACCAGAGGGAAAAAGAAGGATAATGGTTGTTGAATGCATCGACGGACTAAGGTATATCTCTAATGAAGCTGTCGCTAGTAGATCTAGGAACAAAATAAAGTAGAAGGGTGAAAATTTCTATGGGATTAGGAGAACATACTTGTTGAAGAGATGTAGATCTGTAGGATTTCTAAATATGTTGTTGGTGATGTTAAAGGGGTTCGCGAAGTGGTTGTCATGGGTCATCTTTGATGGTTGAAAGTGGAGAAGATATTGGAACATAGTAGGTATTTAGCGGTAAATTGAAGGTGTTGGAAGATGAAGGAGGTGAAGATGAACGAAGATATGGAGCCGAGGTGATGTGAAGGAGTTTCAGAGTCAAGGTTATGGATTGTTGTGAACATAGACAGAGACGACAAGATGCTGAGTGCCGGAGACGCATGCCGCGAGGGAGATAGAGACGATGATACACTGAGTGCCGGAGATGTAGGCGGAGACAGAGATGATGATCCAGGAGTGCTCGGGACGGGGAGCCAAAGGGCAGTGTATGCAGACCGAGTTCTGTAGGTGGTTGCAGAGACAATGAATGGAGGTAGCTTGATGGGAGGTAGTCGGAAACCCTAGGGCCACAGGAATGAAAATCGAGGGCGTGAGGGGTTGTAAATGGAGGAAAGAATGGGAGAGAAATTAGTAGGAGTGTCGTGGAAGATTGTGGCAGTGACATTTCAATAGGAGAAATGACTTCTTTAGTATATATATAGAATAGAATATAGATATAGATATAGATAGATTATAATAATTATTTTTATAATAAAATGCTATGGATTGGCCTTTGGAAAAATTGAAATGGTGTGTGGAAAAACCAAACAAGGGGTGCTGGCGGGTCTTGGTCTTCTAACAAGACCAAGACAATTTAAAAAAAACTAAACGGAAGGGCCCACCCTGTCACCCACCTACCCTCCCCTTCTGCGGTGCACTACCCTGTTGCCGCTCTGCCGAAGCCAGCCCGCGGACACCCGCCACCCAGTCTGAGCTAGCCCGCGACAGCGCCGCCTCCCTACCGGCTCGCCCGTCTCCCTCCTCGAACAAAGCCGCCCACTGAGGTCGACCCTGGTGACTGTGAGCTGCTACCACTGCGGCTGACTCGGCCTGATTCATTATGTTGGACCCAACACCGGTCATTTGGGCTCCCACAACCAAGATAACTTACCCTATTAGATTTTTTTAGGACTCGATCTTCACTAAAATGGGTTTCACGTGGGTCTACCAAATCTGGAACGGGTATGGGTGGACCTACCTAGCCCAGAAAAGCCCAACACGGGCTTTTCCCGACTGGTTATGGATTTGCGCAGGTACGACGTGACCTGAAATGGGTCAGAGCATTCTTTCGAGGCCAGACCAATTATTTATATTAATGAAAATTAATTAAATTAATTAATTTAATTTTAGCATTAAATTAAATTAATTAATATATTAATTTTGGTTTAATTTAAAACAATATTTTAATAATCGTGATTAAATTAATTATTTAATTTAATTTTTGGTATTAAAATTAAATTATTAGGGGATAAAAAATAATTAAATTATTCTAATTATCTAGTCCATTTAATTTAATTAAAAATTATTGTAGTTTAATTTAATACAATTCAATTTTAATTGCACTTTAATTTTACCCGTCCACTAGTCTTGTGCACCAATCGATATATGTATGCATTTATTTATTTAATTAATTATTTTAACTGCATGCGATGTTTGTAATTAATTAAATGATGGTCTACACATCGTCTTTATTTTCTGTCAATATGTATAAGGGCATGCACGTCCATTTTATCTGATGTAGGTTACACCCCTAGTTCCCCTCGCCTGCACGCAAGTACTTTTGTACATTGAGCGAAGACGGTGTTCGGCATGGAACCCCCAAGATGAAGTGGTATTCCTTGATAAAGATGATGCATGATGTGGACCACTCTAAGACAAGGTGAAATCCAGACGAGCAACGGACATACTGGATGGGGGTGAGCTGCATCATGAGTCAAGCGACGACTCAGGTATGATTCCCCTAGGTCGTTTTAGATGCTCAAGATCAGTCGGGTAGTAGTTTACCTTTATGAACTTATTTATTATTTTATGTATTTTATAATAGTGGTAAAATACATAAAATAATAAATAATTAAATTCATACATAAGAGATGTACATTTTTCTATTAATATTCAGTTGTGAGCACGACAACATAGATGAAAAATATTAATAGAAATAGATTACATTCATCGAGAGAAAAACACAAAAACCCTCAAAGTAATATTAAGTCATAACCGCCTTCCATCATTCAAATTTGAACAAAACCAAGTTCTTGGGGTGGTCGTCATGCCAAAACCGAGGGTTCCTCTTACTACCAGAGAGCTCTTATGAGAGTGATGAGTTGACTTAACTAAAGTTTCAAAAAATAAGTATCCAAAACTAGCTTATTGTAATTTTATAGGAAAGTGTTTAGAAAATCAAGTGTATGATTTTAGAAGTTGGGACTTCACTCAACGGATCAAGAAATTGTGAGTTAATGCGGTTGTCCTTCCAAACGCCTACCTTGAACCCTCTGAGTAGTGGCATAGCCAAAAACTTGTAGACTATGAAGGGATGTTCAAGGATCCTTGCCACTAGAATACTTAGGAAACAGAGTATTCCGATTCTAGTATAGAGGGTTCCTAGAATTCGATAAAATAGTGGGATACATTTAATGATATAATTAATCAATAATGTCTAAACCAGTAATCAAGATAAAAAGTACAATCTGCTAGAATTTCACTTTTTAAGAAAATGGAAAGCAAAACCACAAAAACACTGTAAGAATAATTGGACAATGTTAATGTCCTATCCAGTACAAATTTCCAAGTGTAGTACAAGAGCTTGCACACAATACTACTATATTATAAAATCAAGGTTCCGGTGTCCCTATACCTGTTAATCCACCTCAAGAAGTGAGGGAATTAAAATGATTACAAGAGACTCATGAATTGAGTATATTATGGTTATTTTATAATGCTATCACCAACGTCCAATGATTTTTCACAGTTACAACATTAGGACATGGATGATTACACATGTAGTCTCATCTTCAAGATTTTTATGAGGAGAAAGTGAAGCAAGATATGAGGGTGATAACTTACACTGGATTATGTGTAAATAGGAAAGATGAATCATGGTCTTTTAAGGCATTCCCCTCTTACAACCAATTACTATAGTTTCGTTTTAGGTTACGAAAGGAACAGGATGGAGTAAAGACATAATTAACATTTAGGTAAGGTTCTTTAAGTAATAAGAATGTAAAAAACAAATCAATATTTAATTCTTATAGAGAAAAAAATCAAAACACAAGGTGAAAAGGCCAATAGAAAGTGGCACACCAAGTGAACATTCACAATGTCCTTCAATGAAAGAGGTATTAATAGGAGGTTATTTGCATTGCGTACAATGAAATAAAATTCTGGAAGATAAATGCAATAATTTTAATTAAAGAAGCAAGTACCCTCTTCTTCTTTAGGAATATTTATCAATTAAATGTAAGGATTCGGTCATACTTCTTGGGTATTAAATACAATATGCCTTTCACATATGTGTATTAAAATACAGTAACCAAGTAAGTAATAGAAACATTATAAGAAGTAAAGTGTCTTCTCCAAGATGTTGAGAAAGAGTGATTCCTAAGTCAACAGTGAGAAACACATTACTTTTATTTTCCAAGCTAATGATTTAAGTCAAACTATTATTGAGTATAAACAAAACATTTATCTCATGTGTCCATTGGACACTAGGAGAAATTATTCCATGTTTAGGAATGAATGTTGTTTTTGGTGTCTCATACTCAATAAATAGTTTAGTAATACTTGAATCATAGGAAATGAGTGGTGAATATAAAATATAAGACTTATTTACCCAGTTGTGGTAAGATAATTCTTTGTCAATAAAAAATAAAAATTAACATCACGGATATACCAAGTTTGGTATTTAGGCTCAATAAAGCTAAACACCTTTGGTATTATTGATGTATTTAGTTTGGACAGAGAAACCTTTAGAAATAAAGGCATTTCACAAAGCTTTCGGAATTAGTTCAACAAGAGAGCTTGAACTATTCCAGGAGTAAGCTAGTGGAAGATATACTTCATCATATTTCTTTAAGTAATTAAGGAATGATAAGGTGAAGTATGCATGGTCAGAAGATATGAGTTGCTTTGGGCCGATATGCTAAAGAATATATTTACTAAGCAATCATCGATCGTTATAATGTAGTGTTAAGTAATTCCTAAATGCACATTACCTTATTTTCATCATGAAATTGACATTAATAAGGAGGATTGATGATAAGTCTTACGTATTAACATTGATAAACAAAAAGTAGCATGAAGTAAGTTCTAAATGAACATTACCTTATTTGCATCACAACATTGATGTTAGTAAGGAGAATTGATGAAAAGTCTTACATATTAACATTGATCCACAAAAAGTAGCATGGAGTAATTCCTAAACACACATTTTATACATTAGAGTCATGATGTAAGTAATATCAATGTTGCAACTTGTAGAAACTTCTATTATATTTCAAGGCGTGCTTTTCAAATAATAGTGATATCCCATAACCACATTTCAACTATAAATGACAAATGGATATCATATGAGTCAAAGTATGATGAAAATCCATTATGTCATAGGACACGTGTTTAGATTCAAAGAGTTTGTAAGGATATAAACAAACTTTCATCAAGCTAAACACATTGCACATCTAAGTAATTATCCTAACAATTTCTTAGGATATTACTAAAATCCCTAATATTGAAGAGTGGTAGTCAAGTGTTAGACAAAATTTCTATATAAGGGTGCACATCTCTACTTGAGATAGTGGGAGAAAGATTGACTGGGGTCTAGTCAATGACAAAGATGAAAATATAGTTGGCATAAGAACAAATTCCATAAGTGAATGTGGAACAAAAATGTTCTAGAGACACATGTTGTGTAAGAAGGCTAAAATCATAGTGATGGTTTTATATACACCGCGGTTGATGATACATTATTCCGTGACAATAATAATTCATAAAAGTGAGTAGTATATGAAAATCAGCTAAAATTGACAAGATCAATTAAAATTTAATAATGTATTCCATGTATAAATGTACAAAGGGGATTATAATTTGAATACTCCAGTAGGTATTCAAGTGATTCGATACATGGGTGGTATAAGCACGGTACCAATAATGCATGATTGGTTATACGTAGTTATTATGCCTAAATCCATTAGAATTTTACTTGTCATATCTACTATGATAATTTAAATTGGCGTTGGATTTCATGATGAACTTTCGTGGATGGTGTCTGTATGATGCAACTAGAAAGGGATGGTGACATCACAGACTGCTAATAAGGTTGAAATTTACTTTAATCCATTTTAGGATTGAAGTAAGCATCTCAATCATTAGAATGAAGGGTTTCCATGTGTCCACCAAAGTTTAGTGGGAGTGCTATAGTTTTCCAAGTGAAATATGTTTGGAAACATATGGAATTGGATATTGGTATTATAAATAGTTAAGACCAAGATGAAAGTAATTCTATAGTGGTTGACTTAAATTAGAAAACTAAGTTCTAGGGAACATGAACTAATGAGGTAGATATAAATGTTTCTTAGACCTATCCAATCATACATATAGTGACATGGTATTGGAAAATATAAGTTTGAACAATTCGAGAGAAGAATTGATGCCAGTGTCACATGGCATAAATCTCTCCAAGTAGACATGCAGCAGAACAGGAGGAGATTAAGGGGTGAGTTGAGTTCTATATGCTTTAGTGATGGATCAATCATGTATTCCATTATATTTACATGAATTTATATTTCTAGTATATAATTTATAGTAGGAAAATATCAGTTATTTATAGGAGAACTGCAAGTAAAGCAGTCAGTACTATCTGATTGTACTTGGGAAAGTTCAAAAGATATGTGTCTAGTAAGTAGACAACAATGGATACTAGTTATGGTGGGAAAAAAACTAGTATTACTTAGAACATTGTGATCTAGTATCACATTTAAGCTAAGGTGATGAGTGAGATAAGCTCATATAAGTTAGTAGTATCCATACCTACAAATATTGAGTACATTGCAGCTTATAAAGTATCTAAGAAGTAGTTATTAAATGCAATGTTTTGTTGCAGTTCTTGGAATGACACCTAGTAAGTAAAGTATTATTACTAGCCAAGATGTCAAGTCATGACAGTGGATAAAAGGGATATGTAGTACTTTTGATTACCATATCATGTATACAGTTAGATAAACATGATGTATTCTTACCATTTTAGTGTTGACATTTCTACGTCTGACATTAAATGGTAATTTCAATAGATTAATTATTATATCAAAAGGTTATATTAGATCCCAAGTTATAATGATAACCTCATGATACTATGACATTAATCTTAAAAAAAGGTCCTATAGTCTAGATACATATTACTGACTAGACACAGTAGATGTTTGAATATCAGCTGTTGGGCTCATAAGTATTGATACCTCTTCTCATAAAGTTTGTACTTGGAGATCTCTAGTAGTGAGATCATGAGGACAGACCCACCAATTAGAACACCACATATTTTTGGTGTCATTGGTTGTCTCTATCAATAGACATGTGTATTGGTCTCCTAAATTCATATCATTTCTAGTGTGTACCATTTGATTGCTTACTTTGATGCATAGAAAAAACCATGATATTTAAATCATGGAAAGGTAGCTTGTCTTGGGTGTGTCGTTGCTGGTAATATATTGGTTGAATGATCAAGAAAGGATCTATTTATTCCAGGATGAGAAAGTAATATAACTTGGGCCTTTTTGATCAGGATGGTAGTAACTTAATAAGACCTTGGCCAAGGCAGTCGAGGGTAAATCCATACAGTTAGATCAAAAAATTACAAATCAAAAAAAGGGAGATAACAGAATTGTGCGTCCTACTTTATGAGACATCAAATACAAAGAGATTATATTACAAAGTGCGTGCTCATAGGTTGGTTGTCGTTTCTACGACAATACTTATCTTCTTAAGGGATTTGATGGGTTTCTAGACTCCACTATTGGTCTGTAAATTTTATTCACTACTATTAATATAAGGGCCTAGAGGGTCACACATAATAGCGTATTCAAGAATCCACCCTATTCAGTTGAATAGGTATATCAGGCATAGTGGGCCCCAAAAGGGGGTTCAAGTATTGTCCAAGTTATCGATCAATGATAAATAAATAAATAAATATTATTCAAGTAAATAATAATTGGTATTGAATTTATTTATTAAATGTATTTACAAGTTATGTAAATATTAGGAATAATATTAATCAAACAAATATTATTTTAATACTCAAGGTTCGTTTAATATTAAGCAGGAATTATGAGTCGAGTTAAATGAAACTGGTTTATCAAATAATATATTATATATATATTATAGGTATGTTATAGAATAATAAATAATATTTACATAGTTTAGTTCATCATAGTTATTTATTTAGTGGACGTTAAATAAACAGGGGGCCAGGGAACCCATCCGGGAATTTTCATTATCCACTACAAATAAGTGGAGAAGGGATCAATATCATTACTATTAATGGTGATTTTTTTATATCTAATCTCTCATATCACTTCCTAGATAGATAAACTTTTGATCCAGGTGATCAGATCAAGTTCTCCCTCATGCATCGAAGACACGTTGATATGACGATCGTCGAGGTGTCGAAGGCGTTGTCAGATCTCCATGCTAGCACCCAAAATTAGATGATCAATGATCCAAAAGTTTTTTGAAGTGTGTGTGAATGATATAGAGAGATCCTACTATGGATTCTTCAAGCAACGATCATCGATAACAAACAGATGTCGAGCACATCTTCAGATTTGAAAAAGGTATGTTTTTAGTTTATGTTTTTGTGATCAGTTTATTTTATGCGAGATCCTCGAACCATATCGGGGATCAGATCATTGGAGATGAAATGTATCATCATACCAATGATGATTTTTTTTAAAATCCATGGCCCACTATCTTTCTATGAGCGCCTTAGTACCTTAAAAAAACTCGCAAGTTCTAGTAGTCATACATATCCCAAGAATCTATCAAGAAAGAGGGTATAATAAAGAATCTATCAAAGGGATATGAATACCTCTCAGGAATGAGGATAATAAAGGGTCAATCAAGTCATTACATGAATAAAAATTTCCAATATAATAAATGAAAATGGATAAGAATTTAAATAAAAAATCAAACTATATCAGCAATCATTTTAAAATAATTAAAAATTAAAATAAGCATGTAACTTTTAAATTTTTTATTTTTATATATTTTTTATAATTATAATAAATCAAAATTTTCATACATTTTAAAATATTTCATCCATTAATTATGTCTCCTAGATCAGATTAAGGGAAAATACCAGTGTCGTTAAAGACTCTCCCTCGTACTTAATACGACACATGGTCATACAAGTGAAATACTAAGGAAGAGAAGAGGATGTAGGGAAAGACATGTGGGCTAGGGTGAGGGGATTTAGTGAAAGAAGTAATCCCAAAGTAAAGAAATGAAAAAAATTACTAAAATAATACTCCCCTTATGGAGAGCTTGAAGAGATGGAAATAAGTCAAAAGGAGATTCCCATAATTCTCCAGAGGACCTGTGACAATTGATGAAATGGAAAAATAATTCTGCATGAATATGAAACAGTACACCAGAAGCATAGAAAAAGAGAGAGATATATAATAAAATAAATGTACAACAATAGTCAGAGTGTCACCTCATAAGAGGCACTGTTTATAATAGGTGGATCTGGAAGAACAAGGGTTACTGTAGTGGAAACTAGAGGTACAAGGTCCTCACTCTGTGTGGTGGGATCAACTGGCACATCTCTAGATGTAGTAGTGGAAGTGGCATCTAGTCTAGTAGTGAATAAGATAACTGAATCCATGGATAGAGTTGTGAACTGAGGCTGCGCTGCTAAAGGCTAAAGATCAGAGGGAGGAGCAGACATTAGGGTGGGGGGGACTGAATTCCCCATTACTGAAGGAGGCCCAACATCTACTCAATCTGATATAATATTTGATCCATAGAATCTTGACAGTGCTTCATGGTGACCATGTATAGGGAAATAAGTAGATCAACTGAGGGTGTGGGTGGAGGTGGGGCTGTGGATGGGGACGGAGAAGAGGGAAATGGAAAAAGAAGAAGGAAGGGGTGATGAAGGAAGACATACTGGTGGAGGGGGGGGGACCTGATCAGTACCACCACTAGGGGTAGGTGGGTCATCTCTCTCACTAGATGGAGCTGGGTTGTCTTGCATGAGCACAAAGGTGTATCCCCGATGCTCGACCATATTCATGCGTATAGGCACGATGAAGTCCATTTGTTGGGAAGAACCTAAGCGATCATGAGGGAGAGATGACTCAAACAACCCTAGGTAGTGTGAAAACTGGGTGGCATAGAATCCTTTATTCAGGTTTCATTGACATCCATGGATCATGGAATGGAAGTAGGAGGCAACAAATTAAGGGAGGTCTGGGTAATCATGCTAAACAATATACATAAGAAGATCCATGTCACGTCCGAACATGAATACCATTTCTTCATAGTGGGGAAAATGATGGTGCTGAATCATTGATGGATGAAACACAAGGGAGGGAAAATAATGGGAGTGCTCTTATAGGAAGTGGCGGTGTAATTGTGGTCAGAACCAACAATCTCCTGCCACATGAAAATGAGGTCAGAGCACTCAGGGTGGATAAGGGTGGAAAAAGGGGGTGGGGTGACTGGATAGAGGTAAGATCCACACCCTTGGACAAACTCCTCCATAATCAATGAAAATTTATGGTCGCCCTGCATGAATTGTGCATGAGTCATCATGTATCTAGGTGTTTATTGGTAGGCGGGCCCATCAAACTTGAAGGTAGCAACGAACTCCAAAAATAAATCTTGGAATGTAGGAGTATTGACCCGGTGTGTATCAAGAATATGCGTATGCCCAAGGAGCTCCTCCATCTCTTCTTAGATGCTGAGGAAATATGGAATACGGATATCGAGGAAACATCCACACAATTGTATCGTGCACCATAAAAATATCCTCAACCGATATTTCGCTGGATGATGGTCGTCGAAAACTATATAGGGGTATGGATGAGGTCGGGTTGCTACCAGAGCGGGCTGAGTCGGAGCCTCAACTACTAATGGGGATGACCCAACTATGGTGGTAGTGGGTGGAGAAGATGATAGTATGGATAACTTAGAATTCATGGAAACAATAGAGGGTGGTGCTGGCATACCCGGTGGTGTCGTGCTAGCAAGAGGATCTACTGTGATGGTTCCCTCGATAGCTGTGGATGGTATGATCATGGTAACAGGTGGATCAACAATTGATAAATATGGTGTCATGGTTTCTGATGGATTGGAAGATGTTGAAGGTGTAGGTTCTAATAGGACATGTGGTAGTATCCAAAAAGCTGGAAGCTATGACACCAAAGGATCTATCATTGAAGGTGTCGTCGATCGATTGAGCCAGATTTGATGGGGTTGCTCTACATTAGTAATGGGTGCAGGCTGATTCCCACTCACTCCATCCCTATCTTCCATAAATGATATGATAAGGGAAACAAAGAAAAAAAGAAAATAAAATTAAAAGAAAACAATAAAAGTGAGAAAACACTAAAAAAAATACACAGTGTGTGGATCCAGAGTACATGACATGTAGTTTGATCAGGTTTCCAACCCGTGTAGTCTGGATACACACATAGAGTGGGAATGTGTTTGGAAAATGGATAGTACATGACATGTTATAGCTGGAAGACAGCATGTGTGTGAACATGGGGTCTTGGATATGTATATGCCTAGACACGGTCTCTGCTCCGAGGGGGCATGAATCAATGTACACACTAGTTTTAGTTTATACACATCATGTGTGAGAACATGGACTTCCAACCCATGTGGTCTTGTAAACACGACCTAATTATCAGAAAGATAGTACACGATGTGTTATGAACACACACACTGTATGTATGTACATGGATTGGTGGCAGTGTAGGTGTGTGGACACAGGTCATCTAGGCTGGTAGAAATAAATGTACATGGAATTTAGTGAACATACACACCATGTATATTTCAAATTAGGAATAGAGCTTGTGTGATAGTGTATAATTAGTACATGGTGTGTGTTATTTATCTTACCTCTGTACTGCAGGTTTTAGCCGAACACCTCCCTCGATCCATAAATCAACCTAAATGCTTATAAAACACTGAAATAAGGGTCATATAAGTACATACCTAGGTCGATTATGGAAATGATGATGAAATCTAGGCCTCAATCGCACCAAAATGATGGATTTGAGAGGGGGAGGATGAGGGTCATATGAGGGATGCCTCGTGAGAAGAAAATGGGGGGGGATCGACATGGGTTGTGCCCAGTTAGGGCTCTTGTCTTATATAGCCAGGATACATGGCATGTGAATCCCCATACATGCCATGTAAGTGTGTGTATTTTGTTATTATAATAATAATAAACTAAATATTAGTTATTATTTAAATCCACACATATATATATATACAAAAACTAAGATAAAGTTATACATGTAGCGTATAAGAGAAATACATGTTGTGTTTTCTAAAATTTGAAAAAGGGAATGCCAAACTTTGGTCCAGTGCTCAGGGCATGATTTGAACCGACGACCAGTCGATCTAAAATGAACGCCCTCAACCACTGGAGAAAAGGTTGTAGTACTGAAGGTTTTATTATTATTTTAATATTTAAATCATAGTTTCAATACTACATAGTGAAAGAAAGGATGCACATCATGTGGTTTTAACTAATGAAAGATTGAGATAAAGCAAAGAGATTAGCTGAGATCGATCCCGGGTCTTTTGGATCTGTACGTTATGACCCTACAAATCAACCCACATCACCCTCAGGTGATTTATTATTTTTGAATAAATTTTAAATTATTGATTAAAAATGACACACATGAAGTTTATTGGAATACACACCGTGTGGTTTTATTTAAGTGAAGAAGGATGGAGCTGAATTGGCTAGCAGGACTTGAACCCGAGTCTTTAGGATCCATGGGATATGACCCTTCCGGCTAATTTAACCCCACCCTGGGTTTTATTTTATTTTTAAACATCTTTATTTACTTTTTTAAAACATCAAAAACACCATTTTCTTAAAACATGAGATGAAGAAGAATGAGTCATGTACCAAAGATAGGTACTAAGAGATTCTAACCGGCGGCGACTTGGAGACACTACAACGATCTTTCTATCGACATGGGCTTCATTAGTATTCATTAAATTAATTAATATTTAATTATACTAAAATTTCTATTACAATATACATTAAAAATAAATGTACATTCTGTGTAAGCAGTTACACACGACGTGTAACATCATTTTAATTTTATTGAAATAGTGGCCAGAAGAAAAGGATGTACCTGGCATGTGGAGTAGAAGCACACGTCGTGTCTTTATTAAAAATAGAAAATAAAGAGAGAGAAGAGTGGCTGGGTTTCCTCCCACCAAGAAACATCGTTTTAGGTCTTTGTCTTGACCTAAATTAGGGCACTTACCCTTAATACGAAGGTGGATGTGGTTTTCTTTTCTCGAACCACCACATATGTATGGTTCCCTCGTGTTTCAACCAATTATCTTGATCTTCATGTTGTATGGGAAGTAGCTTGAAATTTCCCTACACCATGGCTAGTAGATGCCAAAGGTGGAATTTTTCTTGGTTCTGATCCCATATGTCCTTCATCACCTGAGGTTATTGCTTCTTTATGCTGAAAACCTGAAAATAATTACAGGCATCCTCCAGAGTAGGTATGTAATCAACTGAGGAATCAGAAATAAAGAATTGATCAAATTCAGTACTAGCTTGACATGACATGGTCCCAT
This sequence comes from Viscum album, assembly GCA_963277665.1. Taxonomy (NCBI): domain Eukaryota; kingdom Viridiplantae; phylum Streptophyta; class Magnoliopsida; order Santalales; family Viscaceae; genus Viscum; species Viscum album. Next base: position 1,181,442,732 of record OY728139.1, read on the forward strand.
ATTCAAAATTCATTCTTTGAAAAATAATTTTCAGAAATTATAAGTAAATTAAAAGTGGCGCCCACATCATGACATGCCTCATTAGTTGAAATAGGTTCAGAACACCCAGCCTCAAACTCAACCGAATTATCTATATGAGTGATTATATATGAAAGTTTATCAACCAGAGTACTAAGTCATCCCAACCTTTTAGTTTGGTCCAACTGGTATGTGGTAAAGTTTTCCATCATTGATATTAATCTTTAGATATTACAGGAAGATGGTTCCAAAAGAGAATGAATAATGGGTGGGGTGAAGAATGTATAGGGTTATTCCTCATATTGAAACACATCATCCATGTATGGATAATATTCTTTTGGATATGAGTATGACAGTACTGGATCATTCAGATAAAAATATTCTCCAGGTGGGACGTACTAATCACTAGTTGAATATAAATCTATAGAATGTGAGGTCAAGGGTCCCAAAAAATAAAATCAAAAAAAGAAAATAGAAAATTCTAGGTAAACCAACTTCAACTTAGACTCACACTGCAACTTTATGATTCCCCGGTAACGATGCCATAATTTTAACCGCTCCCATTACGAGGTGTGAAAAATTGGAAATATTTGTTTATTAGCTTCTAATCTGAATAACTAGGTAGTTAGTGGCAGTCAGGGTCGATCCCACAGGGAAAATGGAGAATCAATAGTTCAACATGAGTTAGATGAGTCTTAGTTGATTGTCTATAAAGAATGAATAAAGGTAATGAAATGAAAGATTGAATCTATTTGTGAAAATAAAATAAAAACAAAAGAAATGATAGAACAATCTGAAGAAAATGTGTTGGGGTTGCAATTTAATTATGATTTAGTGCAATGGTAATTCCTTAATATTAAAATTATAAATGAACTTGTTTACCATAGGGATTCAATTGAACTACTATTTCTTGGTACAATAACAAACAATTACGTATTTAAAAGGTTTACTCCTTGGTTCGGTAGTTAACTATTAAAAATACGTTCAATTTATTAACCCCTAAAACAATGGAAATGGGTTCACCCAATGGTCATGGGATAACTTGATGAAACTCCTTTAGTTTTCTCCATTGGTTTCGTTCTTGGTCCGATATGACACCAACAATGATTGTGGAATTGAAATCATTAAAATAATTATAAACGAATATCATAATAAAATAAACACACAAAATTAGAATTACATCAAACCTATAATCTTATTACAACCCTAATAGAAGGGAACTATCATCTTATGACCATGGTCATGGTGTAAAAATTGAGAAAAAGTTCAATCCATACCATGGATATAAGAGGAATAAAGGGGAAAAGGGAAATAATTACACTAAAATTGAAATGAAAATAGGAAAGGAAAACACAAATTTGGATTTGGGGGAGATCATTCGATAGAGTAGAATCATCTCCCCATAAAGTTTCCAACCTTAAACATGGAGGGATGCCTCTATATTTATAAAAATTGAGAACACATGACATGTAACCTATAGTACACGACATGTAGTTAGGTCAACTAAATTTTGCTTGGTTTCTCTGCCGGTAGGTGATCCACTGTGCAACCCATTGACTTTTGATGTATTGAAGGTTAGTTGGTAGGGTACATGGTGTGTTGTTCCACCCCACAAAGAATGTAGGGTCAACTTCATCCACCAAATGCTCTGATAAGGGACTACATGATGTCTTATCAGGTAGTACATGACATGTATGATATGGATAGCTACATGGGAGTATACTCAGTCTGGCCGAACCATGTCAGGGTAAGGTTACATGGCATGTTTTTATAAAGTACACATCATGTATATTTGAAATTTTATCCTGATCACTCCTGATTTGTGACTTTGACTGGAATCTCTTAAAATATCAACAAGAACACCAAAAAAAATCATTTTATCACAAAACAAAGTATATATGGTGAAAAATTGTTTTTATACTCAATAATATATATAGAAATGTATACAAAAATTAGGCACATCAATTTCAGTTAGTATAGACAGTGGGGATGTAACACCCTGTCCCCAACCCATTGTCTTGGGAAGGACCTGAATTCCATTGAACTTAGGTGACATTCTTCAGACACCAAAAGGTAGCAATAAATATTAAGGTAATTACCAAATAATGAGGAAAATTTTACCCTCACAAACATGAAACAACATGTAAAATACAAATCATATCAGTATAAAATAAGTATGATGCATGAAATAAGATCAACCAAATCCTAGAAGAGATAAAACAACCAAGATTATCATTACAACAAAAAATATGATGTCCCACAGACATGATTTTCTCAACTAAATAAATTAGTAAATATTTCATCATGATAAATTCTCAAGACCTTTTAGGTTAAGAGTTTTAGAGAATTATGAAAAAAAATTAACTAAAAAAACTCATCTCTTTTTCACCCAAAGGAAATTTTCCAACTATATAGACATATTCTTAACCCATAATAAGTTTTCAAAATTTCTCAAAAAATCTCCACATAAGATACTTTTATAGACACATCATACATGATACTTTTCATCACAACCCGCAGAAATGGAAACATAATAATGGGGTGAGATCAGATTCTTAGTAAGGGTAAATATAAATGGAAAAAAACAAGTATCATAAGTGAAAATAAGATCATCATATAGGTACAATAAAGATACATAGGAAAATCATACCCAATAAATATTATATCATAAAACACGAGCCATAACATACGATATGGAATAACATAATAAATGAATCAAGAGAGTATGGAAACATGATTCAATAATCATGAGAAAGGTGAGAATAACATAGTCATAAAAATAATTATATGAATATGGAACAATCATAATCATATAATATCATTTTACTGTGAGATTATACAAGAAGGACCATTCTTTAGTTTGTGAGCATAACCAAGAAGGCTCACCCATTAGATTATGAGCATAACCAAGAAGGACCCCCGTTAGTTTGTGATCATATACAAGAAGGGTTACAATAGATTATATTATGATAAATAAAACATTAATTGTGACATATTTAATTTTTTTAAAAAGAAAACTATGTTCGATAGTGTATACAACATGCAACACTGACCCTAAATGAACCATGAAATATTATTATTTAAATATGATCGTTATAACCTAGCTATTAAATTGGAGAGTAAGAAATGTAATTAACCACATTAGGAAATATATATATATTTCATATGAAATACAAATATATTGATAAATTCTTAGTAAATAATTAATCAATTTTTAGTAAAAACATTTTATGCTTCAAAAATACATTTTCTTCAAAAGTAATTTTTAATGGTTTTTGATAGAAAATAATATAATTAATTTCTAAAAAATTTATAAATATAATCTTATAAAAAAGTATATCATTTTTGAAATCATAATATGAGAATTATATTAGGGTGAAATTTTGTAATTTTTCTTAAAAGATTTATTTTTGAATGAATAGTGGAAAATACCAATTGTGTAAAACTATCATTTCATTAAATTAAATATAATAATTTAAAAGCACCATTATGATTTTAATTTTATTTCAAAGTAACATAAGTATTATTTATTTGTATAAAATCTAATTAATTACAGTTTAATCATATTTATATCTGATTTTGGTATAAGTAAATTTTTGGGTTTAAAACACATTTGTTCGAAATTTTTTTTTTCATTGAGTTTTATGGGTTTAATTTTAAATTAAATTATACCAATTAAGTGAATTTAATTTCATAAAATGGATTATATATTTTTAATTATCTTAATTAATTTCAGTTAACAAGTTCAACTTAATTTTTGGTCATAATGAATAATAAAAATGGTAAAAGTTTATTATCACGGTTAAGGTTAAAGAAGGTTTACCAGGAGTTAAACTACATATACAATGGTTAAAATAACATTTTTATAAATTTTATTAGCTATAAATATTTCAACCCTACATATAATATTTTATAATTGTCTTTTGGTGTGAATAATACATTTATATATATATTTTTCTTTTCAAAAATTCCAAGTGGGTCCTCTCCCCCACTTATAAAAGAACACCTCCTTTTTTATTTTATTCACACTTAAAAAGACTTTTGATTCAAAAAATACTTACAAAAATCCATTACTTAATTACCTTCACACTTTTTAGAGGCCTTGGTTTGATTATAAAACCCTCATATGAATGGGTTTTGGTGTAAACCTAAAGGGGTTGTCCGAAGAAGAGGTATCGTTCTTAACTGAGCATTTTTATTTTATTTCTTATTACAACTCCTTCAAATATTATTCAAACATGTTGATTTAATAACATAAGTAACTAACATATAATAATATTTTATTATGTTAATTATATAACCTATACCCATATCCTCTTTCATCAAATGGGAAATGTAACCATAATTCGCGTGTACCATAGACTACCGCCTCATGAACTAATGTAATTAGTTGTCCATAATCACCTCTCAATGATATTTATGATGATAAATTTAATGTATATATATGATATTCATAAAATATTTATCATTATATAAAATTAATATATCATATATTTTCTTACCTTTCCATTCATTGAAAGATGATAACATTGTTTGTGTGTACGTGTAAATTACCACCTCCACGAAGCAATGTGATTCATTTTTCATTACCGAATAACATGGATGGTATATATAAGTGTATTTAAAAAAATAATATGATATTTATGATATAGTGATTATTATGGAAAGATAAAACAACAATTACCTTCTTTCCATCACAATTGTTAAAAAATGGAAATGTTACTCATGCGTACATACGCCCTATCATCTCCATGATTGTAACATAGTTTATTTTTCATAACCATATTTCATGATTGGTTTAAAAATTATAATTGATCTATAAAAATGATAATTATTTCATTATTATTATTTTATATATGATTAAATAATAATATCTTTGACTTTAGTCAACTTACTAAAGTGATTTTGGACATATGAGCTAAATATCATCAAAACGTCCAACATGAGTCTAAATGATTAAGTAATTGAGTATAAAATGATAATAAATAAAATAAAAGGAATAAAAAAATTTAAAAGGGTTATAATAAAGTTAATAATTAACATAATTTTATTATTTAGGAATATAAAAAATGTACGTGATGATTCAGACCCAAGGTAAAGGTTCTTTTTAAACCACCCTTTTCTTCAATTTATGACCATTCTCTCTACAACTCACTTTATCTATCTATTTAAAGTTATGGTGTGATTAAAAATTATGTAGATATTTCTCTCACATATATAACTATAATATTATACCTTGATTTTATGGGTTAATATATTCCTTATGACCATTTCTCAAATACCTTCATTATGAATTTTCAATTTATTATGATATGAGGCAAGATTAGGCAACCCATTTCTTTCCATGGGTAATTCTTATGTTTATGAATTATGATTTATTTCATTTTTATGGCACACATAATCATGAACATGTTATTATGGGTGGGTCCATATAGATCTCTAGTGCACTCAGTAAAGTTTTTGTCTCATGAGACGTTATCTATGGGATTATAGAGTAAACCTAATCCATTACGAGGCTCTGTCCACCATGTGATATTTTCTTGGAAGTTAGACTTGAATAATTATTATGTGATGTATTATGTTGCATCAAAATTTCATATGTTTCTATGATATTGTGATACCATGTTCATTATGTTTTTCTCCCATGTGATTACTCACGAGTCTTCCGTTTTATGATATCATGTTATACCTTTGACTCACACTTTATGTTTCCTTATCATGTTTATCCCATCACTAGTCTTTTTAGAACACCCCTTTTTTCTATGTATTCCCAAAGTTATCCCTTGAAATTTTAGGATCTCAAAAGGATTTAGGCTCTCATTATGGAAATTAAAATAAATATGATTTATTTTCAATATTGATGTTTTATCTAACTAGTCTTCCAAAGGCAATGGGCCTTTTCGATCCTTGTTTTGTATTAATGGATATTTTTATTAAAAATAATATAATAATATTTATAAAAGAGATTGGGACTCTATATTTGGTATCATAGTATGGTCAAGTTATTTTTGGAAATTAGGACAAGAATACTTTAGTGAAAACCATAGGGATAAGTCTAAGTATAAGAAAATATCTTGGAATTTTGGTGAAGTATAAAGAAATTGGTTTTTAAGAAATTATATCCCTATTTGGATAATATAAGTGTATGTGGGTCTAAAATAGATGTACCTAGGGGTAATAACCCTAAAAATGAATCATTTTGAATTGAATCAATTATTACCCAATTAAAAAAAGAGACCTTATTGCACACTTGGTTTGACATACTCGGGGGATATGATTTGGAAATTCACAAACTCTTTATGAACCATTATAAAGGACTTGAAAGCATTTTTCGGTTAGAAAACCTAATAGGAAACATTACCATAGATAACTTAGATTTAAACCTAGATAATCATAAGTTAGGATATACCTATCATTTATAATTTATCCATTCTAAGGTTATAAGCTTCCATTTTGTATATTTATTAGTTAATTTATTCTCATCTTGTTTTGTTTTTATTTTTAGTTAATGGTGTGAAATAGAAGAAACCATGCAAAAAAAAAAAACATTATAGGAAATGTTATGATTACCCCAATGATATTTCTAACCTTATGGGAATGGGAAATAAGAACTTCATACCAGTAATAGCTCAACTAGAACAAGTTATGAATAATAACTTGAATCATGCGGAGTGCCCTCCTTTTCCTAATAAAGATAAAGTTGTATTAGAGTATTTTATGTGACAAATACCTCCTAACTTTAGTGGAACATTTGATCCCCACATTGTGTAATAATTAATTAACTCCATTGAGAAGATATTATCTTTCATATAATGCTCAGAATAAGATAAAGTTGTGCTGATTGTTTATCTAATAGTGGGGGAAGCTAATTAGTGGTGTATGTTGATAAAGAACACAAAGTACAAAGAGTAAATTGATTCAATAAAATGAGAAGAAATCATGAAAATATTTTTCAATAAATATTTTCCTAGAACTCTATATTATAAAATTGGGAGGGAGTTCCTTAGAATAAAGTAAAAAGAAGACGATTCTATCACAACATATGATAGAAAATTTATAAGGTTTGCATGGTAAGCCTTTTAATTTTTCATCAACATTGAAAGTAAGGTGGATAATTTATTTAGTGGGTTAAAACTGAGTCTATAAAAATCTTTAGCAATTCGATACTTTGATAAATATGAAAAGATTGTCTGTTGTTCCCTAAAAGTTGTGATAAAAATCAAAGAATCTTAGTGGTCTCATGGGTCACGAGATAAAAAGTGTAAAATGGAGTTTCCTTTATGAGGATAAACAAAAAAAATCTCATGGAGGAAATAAAACCCAACATCCCACATGTTAAAAGTGTATGAAGAAGCATCCTGATATTGTATAAAGGGTATCAGGAGATGATTCAAATGTGAAAATGAGGGGCATCCATATAATCAATTCTAGGAAGAGATTAAGATACCCATGAATACGATGGAAACACTCAACCTGAAGTAAAATTTTTCAACTACAAGTAACATGAGAAATATACAAGCCAATTCCCTAAGCCAAGGGTTTTCATAGACAATTAATGACCACAACCCCAAGGCCTAGAGGGAAAGGAAGGGTATATGCTATTATAACAACCCATAATCCACGCTCATAGATTCAGTGCTAAAGACATAATATTTACATTTATTTGTTTGATACCAATAAACATGACCCAATTTTAACCATCCAAATCTTAAAAAATTAAAGAAAATATTAGATCAATTTCCCACTGAAGGATCTTTTCGGTTTATAGTTTTAGAGAATTAGGAAAAACTATAACATATCTTGGAAAAATAAAATGATTAATAAAAATCTATAAAATCCCCCAAATTTCTTCACATCTAGAACCCTTCTTAGACATACCCAAATTAAAACCTTTCTTCATAACCTGAGATAAGGAAACATAAGAAAAGAGTAAGATTAGATGCTAAGTAAGGGTACACAAAATAGATATGAATGGTTATATAAGCATAACATGAGAATAAGGGAATAAGAACATGAACTTAAAATTTTAAAATTATAACCTACACACCATAGATAAAAATATATATTGATGGAATAAATCTTGTCTATTCATAATACATTAATCATAAAGGAACACTAGTTATGAGAGAGTAACATTGGCATAATACATAGAATTGTGGCATACACATGAAAATAGAAAATCATTTCATTAGTAGTTAAGTATTTTAACATAGATTATCATTGTGGAATGATTTCAAACCCTAAACTATCTTAGTAGTTAAGGTATAATCCCAAGACTATCATAGTGGAATGTGTTCAATCCCCAAACCATCTTAGTTGTCAAGATTCACTCTTAAGACTATCATGGTGGACAAAGTCCCCTATTGAACTAGGTTAACTCCCCATTCATATCCTATTTATCACATGAGATATCATTATTTACCCAATGCATTAGAGGGATATATATGTCCCACACATCACATAATGAAAACCATACATATTCATGCCATGATAACAAAAACCATTTATCAAATCAAAAATCATGAAAAGAAACAAAATTTATCAAAGTATAACTTGTGGAAAGGTAATGAGTTTTATAAACATAATGTCTTCATAAACATAAACCATACATAGAATGAATAAGGATGGAATCCTTGGATCATATACCCAATAAAACTTAAGTAACATAAAAGGATTTAATCTTAGATGAAAAATGATTTTAGAAGATCACATGGAATATTTATTGAGGTAAATAACTTTTACATCTTAAAATCACTTCTCTTTTTAAAAATTTGTGAACTTATATATGAAAATATTTTATTTGAAAATAAAATTTTAAAATTATAATGGAATCTTAAAATAAAATAGGCATCATGATGGAAGAAAAATACACTCATGTTTCATAAGTTAAAAAAAATTCCTTCCATATTTTTGTTGAAAAAGTCACAGATTACCTCGTTTATAAAATGAAAAAATGATTCATTTTAAACCATTTTTAAAAAAAGTAAAACATGGGTAAAAATGAAATCAAACAATTATAGAAGAATAATAATTTTTTTTTGGATTTTTTATAAGAAAAAATAGACATTAAAGATAAATATTCCCTAGAGGAGACTTGAATACAAACAATACCAAATAATGATGATATTGTGAAATAAACCCTTACCACTTTGGTAACTTTTGAATCACAAGAACCATGAAAGAAATAAACTTATATAGATATGAAAATAGACATAAAATTTATAAGAATAATAATAATAGATAATTAAAGGGTATTATATACACCACACAATAGTAACAAGTGGTGAATATGACATGTGTCCCATGAAAATAAAAGTGATACGAAAATCCATTACCTCACACTTCCATTTAGTTGAATGTGCTTTAACCTCATGTATAATGGTTTTAATGATGTTGTTAATTTATACTAGAACCATATTAATAATTTTAATATCATATATAGTCCTCTTATACCATATTATTATTTGTTAATAATATTTCCTTATTACCCATATTTTGGGTGTTAAATGATTCATTTTCCCATGCATATTTTGTCATGTATGTTCTGGTTCTTATGAATAGGAAATAGTTCCATCATCTACAAAATATTATTTATGGTGTAAATATGATATATCAAACACAAAAACACACACAAACACACATATTCATCCATAAATATAGATATATAAAAATGAATTAGACCATTCACGGAGACAGTAGGCCATACACACGCAAGAATGCTATTTTCATTTTTTCAATGGATGAAATAAAAGAATGGTAAGAAATAATAAAACGTTACAGAATAATTATTATGTCATATATATCATTTAAATTTATTATTTCCATATTTATAACTATCCAAGTAAAGTGTTTATGACAAATGAATTACACCACTACGTGGAGATGATAAGCCGCACGTTCGTACAAGCGATGTTTTCGCTTTTCATAGAAAGAAAAGAAGATAGAATATGGTTTTAATATAATCATAATAACATGTCATTATACCGATAATATTGTATTTATTAATTTAGTATGGAAACAAAACATGAATAGTAACTAGAAGAAGAAATACAATTGAAAGTGTTGGTAAATACGATTACCTCTTATTCAATGAACATCCTTTAGATCTCTTCTTAAGGGATCTAAGGTTAGTTTTTTGGAAGGAAAAGAACCTCTAGGACTTGTATTAGGATATTTAGAAGATTAATGGGTAGTAATTAGTTGATATATAGGGTTCAAAGTGGTGTGAATAAGCGAGGGAGGAGGTTCCCTTTTTTTATTGAGGCGAGAGACACTTTTGGAAATTCTCAAAAGATTAAAATATAATAAGAATATTCTGGAGAAAAATGCTTCCAAATGGACTATAAATTTGCATGGGTTGACATTTTTGACCATATATCACCCCATTTCTCATTAATTAATATTTTTATGATTTTAAAATAATTTAATAAAATATTAATCCCATAAAATATCATTATTGTAAATTTTGATACTATTCATTACTTGGACTTTAAAAACATCAGGACAACAAGTAAAATTTGAGAAACTATTTTATTATATCCTAAACATGTAATTATAATCTATATAATTCATGTATCACATAAAATATATAAAATTATGTTACTTTAAATATTTTTAATATCATTTATTTGATTTTTCTATTAATTAAATTAATAATGTATTAGCATTGCACAAGCATATAAGGTAATAATATAATTTATTAAAATTATAAATAAATTTAAGAAATGATTTTATTATGATAAAAATATCCATTTATATTTTTTCAATATTTTTTTCAACTCACATATTGTAAGATCCTGACCTTTTCTGGAGTCATCTCGGGCTTTTTTAGGTAATTTTTAAATCGTTTAAGTAGCTTTGATTTAGAGTAGTGGCTTGGGGTGAATTTGGGTGAACTTTTAAGGAAAAATAAAGGATAGTGAGATTTTCACAGTTTGTGCACAGTTTGAAAAATCGTGCAACTAAACTGTTCCATGCATGCGAAACTGTACAGAGAGGTCTGTACAGTTTGTACACGGTTTGACAAACCATGCGACCAAACCGTGATAACCATACAAACCTAGATAGAGAGGCCCACATGGTTGGTGCACAATTTTCCCTAACCATGCACCCCTGCCAAGGAAATCATGTGCGCACGATTAATTATCCAAAAAACCATTTTTGAAACCACCTAAACTCCGCGAGACTTCCATATTTCAACATTAGCTCGATATTGACAAATTCTAGGTGATACCAAAGCCTTATGAAGGGATTATAAGGTGATCCGAACATCATTATTCGAGATCGAAAGCCTTAATTGAATATTTTCTCTCTTCCTGGTAAGTGGATTTCATCCCATTACTTCTCCCATTATTTCCACTATCTTTCCTTGATCTTTTTATATAATATCTCCAGAATTTCTATGGATCTAAACCTATGAATTGAGATCTAGATCTAGGATTGTGGATCTAGATATATATTTTAAAGATCTTGATGCCTTTGATCTTAATTTTGGTTTAGGGATTTAGATATAGAGCTTGATCAATGATGTTGTGCCGCTCAGATTTTGGGAATTTCTATTGGGCTTACTTCCATCAATAAACCGAGGTAGGTGGTCTAAATCGAAATCCCACAGTCATGGATTTGATATGTGAATGTGAGTTTATGATTTTATAGCTTCCCTCGATAATTTAATTCCTAAATTGGAGTAATTAGGAATTTGGAATTGACTTGTGATTTGCCTTGGTGATTAATTGATAATCGAATCACAGATCAAATGAAGTGGGTTTCCCAAATGGATATTAGTTATGGGTTGATATATTCTAACTGAGACACTGAATTTATTGTATTAATATAATTAATTAAGGGGAAATTAATTATAAAATGATGTTGGATATGAAAGATAATTAATTTTGAGACTTAATTATGTTCCATGATATTGATCAAAGCTAATTAATTGTGATAATTAATTATGTTCCATGATTTTGATCAAAGATAATTAATTGCGAGAATTAATTATGTTCCATGATGTTCATCAAAGATAATTAATTATGAGAATTAATTGTGTTCCATGATGTTGATCAATATAATTAATTGTGAGAATTAATTATGAAAAGTTGAGATTTGATATGGATAATTAATTATGAATAATTAATTATGGAATGAGAATTGTGTTGATTGATTAATTAATTAATGAATTAATTAATGGGTTATCTGCTTAGTTAATTGTTGAGTTAACTAATGGCCTTTGAAATGTTTAATTAATCATTGTATTAATAATGGAATAATGCAGATCATTCTTGTTAATTAAAGAATAATTAAATGGATGATATTTTTGTGGTGATAGACATGGCGTTCTAGACCAATTAGAAGTTGGGACATGGACATAGAGTTCCTTCCCAATAGCTATCCAATCTTGAGATTATGGGGTGCTAGGCTTGATGACCTACACCAAATGAGATATGGAGTGCTAGGCATGGTGACCTACACTGAATGAGATTGGGGTTCTTCAAATGACATTCAACACCAAATGAATGATAATAATGAATGATGATTCAAATGGAAAACATGAATTGAATCTAGGAATAATGTGATGATTAAAGATTAAATGAAAATGTGATAAATGTTTAATTATGAATTGTATTTATTTCTTCATAAAACTGTATACACTATCTTTTGACCTGACTTGTTTTAGACACTGTTGGTGGTGGCCTACTGAGTCGTACTCACACCCTATTTGGGCCGCCTGATTGGCACTCGAGTATAATTTTTTGTTGTAGGACAGGATAAGGGAAAGGACTTGGGATAGGTTTCTTTTTGGGATTGGAGCATGGGTGAGGGAACCATAAGTGGTTCAGGGCCTGCTTGGGAGTCTCTATGTCTTTACTTTTAGTTTCATTGTAGAAACTTGACATTCACATTGTCATAACTTGTTTTACCTTTCAGTTGAGTATTTTATTTTCTTGTTTTGGTTATCATATTACATGATATTTTTATACTTATTTATATTCTTTCAAAATTTTTTATTGTTGTTTGTTTCCATTGGTGTTTTATTCTGATAAAAGAGGGTATAATCTCCCCAAGACTGACTTACCAGACCCTCACTGCTAGTTGGCACCCTCTGGAGTACGAGGAGGTGCACTTGAGGGCACGTGGAAAAAGAGACTGGGGAACCGTTTAGTGGCACCTAGGTCAGTATGTCACACATATATATTATGAAACCACATTTAATGTGTTATTTTGACTTTTTTGGCCTTGCAAAAGCATTGCAGAAACATTTGGATAAGCCACTTGTTATATAACTCTAAAATTTATGTATAACCATAAAAATAATAAATAATACTTAATATTTAATATCCAATTCTTTAAATGACTTATCACATCCCAATTATTATTTTTATGATACAAAAGTTGACTTTTACAATACTGCATAGGCTCTCCATCATCACTAAAAATGATTTTCATATTTATTATGGAATAAATTTTAATCTATATGTTTTTGAATTATCTATTAGTGATATTTATATAATTTTATCATAATTTAGTTATTATATAAGACTCATATATTTTTATATTATTTCTATGTCTTGGTGTTATCATCAAAGATATCATATTTTATAAAATTAGCATTTTTTACCAATTCAATTAAAAATTTATTTCTTTAGATAAATGTAAAAAAAATCATCCTAGGATAAATTTGGAATTATTAATAAAAAATAAATTTTATTTATGAAATTAAATTCCTATAATTGATAAAAATTATTTTTAAAATAAGTGCATAAAATTCAACGAAACTTCTTTTTAGAAAAAATACAATTTCCCTAAAAAATGACTATTTATGTATACAAATGTTTTTATACCAAATTTAATTATAAAATTGATTCTAATTAAAATAATTGAATTATTAATAATATAATAGAACTAATTTTTCTTTGAAACTAATTTAAAATAAAATTTAACTTTTCAAATGGTTGTAACAAAATATAGTTTTCAATAAAAATTTGTATTTTCACCATTCACCAGAAAAGTAATCTTTTTAGAAAAATCTAAAAAATTAAAACTAATATAATTTTGGTACGCTGATATAAAAAATGATATTATTTTTATAAAATAAAATTTATAAAAGTTTCAAAAAATTTATTTTAATATTCACTCATAAAAAGTAAGAAAACATTTTTTTGAAGAAAAAGTATTTTTAAAGTAGAAAATAAATTTACTAAAAATATAGTATATTTTTCATAAGAATTAATCAATAAATTTTCCTTGATTAGGTCCTTTATATATATATATATATTTCATAATTTGGTTAATACTATTCATACCCACTAATTTAAAGGATACGTTATAACAATTATATTTAAATAATAACATTTTGGGGTTTGTTTAGACTCATGTTGCATGAAACATAATCTATCAAATGTACTATTATTTTAAAATGTTGGGGTATTCCATCCTAGACTCAAAATTTTAACTTGGTCTTAGTAACCGGGGTTTTAATTTTTAAAATATCTTTGTTGAAATCCCACATCATGAAAAAGGTCAACAAAACTTTCATTTGAATAGAGAGAAATAAAAGTATGAAGATCAAATGGAATAAAAAATATTAGGTTTCCATGTAGGAAAACATTGGTGGGATGTGAAAACATGGATATGGAAGAGAAATATAGATCCCAAGGACTGATATATAGTGATAGATAACATGATCATGATAAATTTAACCATTACAAAACCATAATTCTGTGATGGGTTAAAAGACCATTGATTTATCGATAAGAAAAGTAAATGGATAATGCTTTTATTTCAAGTTAATTTTTACTAGAGTTGAAGAATTATATTATTTCCTAGTCTAATAACATCAGGAAAAATACTTACATGATAAGTAGAGTTTCATCCTTTAATTAATTTCAATCACAATCTCATCGTTTTCTCCAAATGATGAGTATTTAAGATGAATTTTTCATGCTTAAAGAACTAAAATCAATTTCTAATGGATTTATTAAGCTAAAAGAGAATAAAAATCTATTCCTTCTATCTTTAGTTATTAATAAAAACAAAAAATTTTATCATATGATAACATGATTCCTAAAAATAATAAACCTTTATATGAGAAAAAATAGTTTAATCACCAAAATTCAATAGTAATACCCAAATATCAACTTAGATCATTCAACAAATAAGTATCCTTAAAATTACTCAAAATATTTCAGAGTAATTTTGAAAACATAAAATCACAAGGATTTGATCTCATCATCTTCCAAGATAAATTTAGTATTTATCACCCAAAATGTACATGATCTAAAAAAATAATCTCCAAAATAAACTAACAATTTCAATAAATAACCCAAATCAGCATAATAAAATCATATATTTCTCCCAAAGACAATTCAAAAATTATTCATTAAAATAAAATTCCATAATATTCTCACTACTGGAAAAGAAACCTATACCCACGGTTTTGAACCATGGGTGTAGGCTATACCCATGGTTTTGGGAATCGTGGGGAGTTTAGCTGTCAATATAACTCAAAGATATACGCACGATTTGAAAATTTTATACACATAGTTTCAAAATTGTGGGAATAGGTGTATGCCACCATGCCATTTACCCTATACCCATAGTTTCAAAACTGTGGGTATAGGTTTTAAAAAAATCTCTGGCTACGGGTTTCGTCCCATAGACCACATGTATACAATTACCATGCCTAAACACTATAACAAATTGACTTATAGGTATATAAATATATATACTTATATATATTTATCTAAACTATAGCTATAGGTGGAAAACTGTGGTAATAGGTGTTCCCACAATTTTTTTTGTCCCGAGAAAATATTTTTTTTCCCACCTTAAGACCAGAAATCTATACCCATGGTTTTTTGAAAACTATAGGTGCATGGCTTTAAAAAAATCCTATACCCACAGTTTTTCAAAACCGTGGGTATAAGTATTGAAAAAAACCCTATACCCATGGTTTTTCAAAAACCATCAGTATAAGTGACGATTTACAACCTATACCCATGGTTTTCCAAAATCATGGGTATAGGTTCCCATCCAATCCCTATACCCATGGTTTTGGAAAAAATGTGGGTATATGGTCATTTTCTAGTATTGTTTATTTATCTTAATCATATAGGGTTCCCAAAATAGTGAACATCTTCCAAAATAAAATTAATCACTTAACACCAAATCAATTTTCAATCCCATGGTTACATATACGATAAAAAATGTTCCCAAAATGAACTTAAATTTTATCTTTTAGATAGTTTAAATAAATAAAAAAAATATCATACTAACCAAGAAATCATGTGGTCTAGTGGTAGGTGATTCACCCTTATCACCCTTCATTTGTGGGTTCAAGCCTTGTGGTCTCTCTAGATGAAATGGGTTGTTACCCAACCATGGGGTTATCCTTTTACTAAAACTATATTAAAATAATTCCAATAATATTACCAAAATATGATGAACATCCTCAAAAAAGTAATAACCTATAATTACCTCAAAATAATAGATCTTATAAACCTTAAAGTATTATAATACATTTAAACATATGTCCACCAATTTTAAAGGAATTATTTCTCAAATAATACTTCATGTTAAACCTAAGGGTTATATATACATGTCCCAAAATATCATTAGCCTCCATAAAATTTCATCACTTAAAACCTAAAAAGGGGTTTCTTAGACTCTGGAGAAGTGTTCAAACTCAAATTTATATACCCTTGATAGTATCCATAAATCTTAAGATAAATTCTCATAAAAAAAAATCCTAATATCCAAAGTTTTTTAAATCAATCTCTAATACCAATTGTAACCACCTATAACCTGTACTCCTGGATTCGGTGCTAAAAATATAATCTTTACATTTCTGTTTTTGATACCAATAAATGTGGCCCAATTTTGACCATCCAAAACATACAAAATCAAAGGGAATATCAGATTTATTTCACAATAAAGTATCTTTTAGGTTTATAGGTTTAGATAACTAGTACAAACTCTTACATATCTTGAAAAAATAAACAACTAGTTCATAAAAATATATATCGTCCCCAAATATTTATTCACATATAGCACCCTTATTATACATAAACAACATAAAACATTTCTTCATATCTTAGGGAAAGAAAACATAAGAAAATGGTGAGCTTATATGCTCAATAAAGGTAAAAAAAGAGATATCAATGATTACATAAGCATAACATGAGCATCAAGGAATAATAACATGAACTTAACATTTTAAAATTATGCCCTGTATATCATAGATCAAAATCTTGAGTCATTAAATAAATCTTGGTATTTTATAAGATACGAATAATAAAGGAACATTATCCATGAGAGAATAACATTGGAACAAGACATGGAATTGTGTTATACACATAATCATGGAAAATCATTTCCTTAACAGTTAAAGATTTTTTATTAGACTATCATAGTGGAATGGGTTCACTCACAAAACCATCATAGTATTCAGGGATCACTCCCATGACTATCATAGTGGAATTAGTTCACTTCCCAAACCACTATAGTAGTCAATGTTCACTCCCAAGATTATCTTGGGGGACAAGATCCCTTACTGAACTAGGATCACTTCCCATTCAAATCTTATTTATCTCATTAGATATAATTCTTTACTAATAAATTAGTGTGAGATATAGGTCCCACATTTCACACAATGAAAACCACACATTTGTGTTCCATAGGATCAAAAATCATTTATTAAATCAAAACTCATGAAAAGAGAATTTGTTTATCAAAGTATAACCCATGGAAAGGTAACAAGTTTCATAAACACCTTGTAATTGTAAACATAAAACATCCATATAATGAATATGGTTGGTATAATTGGATAATATTACAAATAAATTTTAATTAACATCAAAGGATGTCATCTTATATGGAAAATTATTTTGAAAGATCACTTGGAATAATTATTTAGTTAAACAACTTTTCCATTTTTAAATCAATTCTCTTTTAAAAAAGTTGCGCACTTATAAATGTCAAATTTTATTTGAAAATAAACTTTTAAAATTATAAATGAATCTTAAAATAATTTAGGTATTATTATTATGGTAAAATATAATCATTCAGTAAAAGTAAAAAAGACATTTCGTTCATATTTTTTTTCCAGAAAAGTCACACATTACCTCATTTAGGAAATGAAAAAATGATTCCTTTTAAACCATTTTGTAAAAAGGAATTAATTGGTAAAATTTATTTTAAACAATTAGAGGAGAATGATAAAAAACTTTTTGATTTTTTTATAAAAATTGTACATAAAAGATAAATATTCCCTAACATATACTTAAACATAAAAAACCCCTAATAATGATGAGACTGTGAAATGAACCCTTACCACTTTAGTAATTTTTGAATCATAATACCCATGAAATAAAGAACCTTATATGGATATGTAAATCCACATAAAATTAATAATAATAATCATAAAAGGAAATTCATGAGTCTTATATATAACACACAAAATAAACAAGTGGTGAATGTGGCATGTGTCCCACAAAATAGAAGTGAGACGAAAATCCATTACCTCGCGGTTCTCTTTAGTTGAACGTGATTTAAAATCCTATATAATGGTTTTAAAAATGTTATTATTTTATAACAGAACCATATTAATTTTTATAATATCATATATAATCCTATTATAACATCTTATCACCTATCTGTTAATTATATATCCATATTACCCTTGTTTCGGGTGTTAACTCCTTCATTTCCCATGCATATTTTGTCATGTAAGTCCCGATTCTTATGAATAAGATATAATTACATCATATAAAGAATATTATTTATAGTATAAATATAATATTATATATATATATATATATTAATATTCATCCATAAAGACAGAGATATAAATATTAATTACACCGTTCATGGAGACGGTAGACTGTATGTATGTATAAACAATGTTTTCAATTTTTTTTTCAATAGATGGAATGAAATAACGATAAAGATATATTAAAATTTAAAGAATCATTATTATTTAATATAAATTATATATATTCATTAGTTCCATATTTATAACTATTCAAGTAAAGTAGTGATGAAAAACAAATTACACTGCTATGTGGAGACGGTAATCCATACGTACGAACGAGAGATGCTATCACTTTTTATAGGATGGAAATGATATGGAATATGGTTGTACCATAATAATAATATCTAAATATATTTATGATACTAGAGTTATTAATTTAGTATGGAAACAACAAATTAAGATGAAGTAGAAGAATAAATAAACTTAAAAGAGTTTGTAAAGATGATTACCTCTTCTTCGATGAAATTCCTTTATATCTCTTCTTAAGAGATCTAGGGTTGGACTTTTAGAAGGAAAAAAACCCATATAACATGAATTATAATGTTTATAAGAGGAATGGGTATGACTTGGTCAAGATATAAGGCTAAAAGTGGCATGAATGAGCGAGGGAGGAGGTGGGCTTTTATAATTGAGGTGAGGGGCACTTTT
Organism: Viscum album; assembly: GCA_963277665.1. NCBI lineage: Eukaryota > Viridiplantae > Streptophyta > Magnoliopsida > Santalales > Viscaceae > Viscum > Viscum album. Next base: position 1,181,462,206 of record OY728139.1, read on the forward strand.
GGAATTTCTCAAAAGATTAAAATATAATAAAACTATTTTAGATAAAAATGATTAAAAATGGAATATAAAAGCACAAGGGATGATATTATAAAGCATATATTATCCAATTTTATTTATTTTTTTATTTATAAATAATTTAATAAAATATTAATCCTATAAAATATCATTATTATCAATTTTGATACCATTCATTACTTTTACTTTAAAAATATTAAGACAAAAGTCAAATTTGAAAAAAAATATTTTATTATATTCTAAAAATTTCATGGTCATAAATATAATTCATGGATCACCTTAAATATCTCAAATTATGTTACTTTTAATTTTTTCATATAATTTATTTGATTTTTCTTTTTATTAAATTAATAATATATTAGTGTTGCACAAGAATATAAGGTAATTATATAATTTATAAAAATTATAAATAAATTTATATTATAAAAATAAGTTTATTATGATAAAAATATCCATTTATATTCATTCAATATTTTTTAACTCATATCTATATCATGACAACACATTTAATGTGTTATTTTGACTTTTCTTGCCTTGCACAAGCATTGCACAAGCATTTGGATAAGTAATTTTTTATGTAACTCTAAAATTCATGTTTAACCATAAAAATAATAAATAATACTTAATATCTAATATAAAAATATATAAAGGACTTATCTCATCCCTATTATTATTTTTAAGATACAAAATTTGACTTTTACAATGCTTCGTAGGCTCTGCGTTAGCACTGAAAATAATTTTCATGATTGTTATGGAATAAATTCTAATCTATATGTTTTCAATTATATCTGAATACTATTTATAGTATTTTATAATACTTTAGTCTTTAAAAAATATTCATATATTTTTATATTATTTCTATGACTTAGAGTTATCATAAAAGATACCATATTTCATATAAAGTGTATTTTTTTCTACTCAGTAAAAATTTAATTTATTCAGAAAAATGTAAACAAAATCATCATAGGATAAATTTGGATTGGTGAATCAAAAAATAAATTCCATTTCATTAAATTCAATTTCTATAAGTGATATAAATTAATTTTAAAATAAGTGTGCAAAATACGACAATAACAACTTTTTAGAAAAAATACATTTTTTCTTAAAATTACCTATTTATGTATAAAAATGTTTTTATACCAAATTAAATTATAAAATTAATTATAATGAACCTAATTTAATTATTAAAAATATAATAGAACTAATTTTTCTTTTAAACAATTTTAAAATAAAATGAAACTTCACAAATGGTGGAAACAAAAATAGAGTTTAAAAAAAGTTGGTATTATTTACTATTCATTAGAAAATCATTCATTTTTGAAATATCAAAAACTTTAACCCTAAGGTAATTTTTTTGTATGATTATTTAAAAATTTATAGTATTTTTATAAAATAAAATTTATATAAGTTTAAAAAATAGATTATAACATTCCCTCATAAAAATCATGAAAACCCTTTTTTGAAGAAAACGTATTCTTAAAGCCTAAAATAAATTTAATAAAACTCGAGTACATATTTCATAATAATTATTCAATGAATTTTTATTGATTAGTTCCTTTTTATATATATTTCATAATTTGGTTAACACTATTCAGACCCACCAATTTAACGGATAGGTTATAACAGTAATATTTAAATAATAACACTTTGGTGTTCGTTTAAGATTAGTGTTGCGTGAAACACAAGCTATAAAACATGGTTTTATTTTAAAATCTTTTAGTTTTATAGACATAACTACTTATAAGGTGGATCATAGAAATTATTTGGTGATAGGTACACTATTTATTCATCCAGGAATAGAGAATTCAGTTTTTGATTCTGGGTCAGCGACACGTCTGAGCACTATCCACTTTCATTTTATTTATTTCCTCCCCTATTTTCACCTCTTCTAGCCTTATTCTTCTCTAACAGTATGGATTCTCCATGGGTTCTCCCCCTTTCATTTCTTTTTCATCTTGTCTATGCTTGTTTTTTTCTTCCTCTTTGGTCTTGATCCTCTCTTTCACTCCAATGATGGTGATTTGATTTTCTATCATGTTGATGACATCTTCTTCAGGAGGACTTGGGGTCCCGATAATGGTTGTATAATATTGAATCCCTCAAATGCCCTTTCCACAGATTTGAACTCACATTACTCTACACCTCTCCAAGTCTGATATGGATCGATGGTTCAAATAGGTTTTGGTTTTGGCGGTTCAGCGATTGATGGGTCTCAACGAACTGCCTAGGTCGAATTGCTCCTGTTTTGAAGGCTCCTTGTTTTCTGCCTCATCGACATTGCTATTGTAAGGAGCCCTAAACTGCTCAAACCACTACTCTGACCTCACGTTCCATTTATCCTCTCTTTGTCAGATCTAGAGTGATAATAACAATGAGGTTTTAAGATGCGTGGTTCAGCTACCATCAATGTTTTAGGTGCAAGACATTCTATGATTGTTTTGGTTTTTTAGATTTATTTCTCAAGTTATCAATGAAGGATTGTTTTATTCTTATCAGTGGTCGATCATTTTGATGCTTGTTTAGTGGTGTTTCGATTTGTTATTCTAGTTTGGTTTTGTTCATTTTTGGTTATGGTGGCGGCTGTCGGTGGTGCTCTCGAAGGTTCCATGTCGATGTTTTATGCTTTTTGATGAGTTAAGATCACTCTAATTGGTGGTTTGGTTGTTTTTGGTTTTTTGGGGGATGATGAAGACATGGTCCAATGTTTTAATATGGATTTTGTGGACTCCTAATGTCTCTGACGACTGGTGTAGTGGTTGGATGGTGATGAAGATGGTGGTGATGGATAGAAACGATGACAATAGTGACTCAAGATGATGATGACCGGTGATTTAACATAGGATAAAGCAGGTGAATCTTGGATCATGATCTTCTAAGGTGTTGTGTAATTTTTTAATTTTTAACATTGAAATTGTGTATCATTTTTTTGGCTCCCATCTGGTGTGTAGGTTACTACTCAACCACAAAGAATCTTTTGAAAATCAAATAAAAATTGAATTTTTAGTCATGGTTCTATGAATTCATTAATATCTTGTAAGTTTAGTAGTACTATTCAAATACCATCTAAAAACTCGGGGGTATAACTATCTTTGAGAATAAAAAATTGATCACTTGTTGTATCATAAGTATATAACTCCTCTATAGCTAAGGATTGTGGATAAAATATTCTATAAAATCTCATATTACTTCATTTAGTGGAGTTTGATGCTATATTGGGCATGGATTGGCTATCCTTATATAAATTTAACCTCAACTATCAATAAAGGGAGATCACTCTTCTTGCCCTAAGTCATTTTATGATTCTATAAAGGTTTAAGGAGGAGGATGAATCTCATTTGGAATCCTTTTGTTAAGTGTGTATATTATTTCCTTATGAGCAAGCATATATAGACTAAATAATTGAGAAAAAGGATAGAATCATGCTTGAAGACATGCCAATTATGAGGTATTATACTAATGTATTCCCTGAAGAGTTTCCTAATCTTCCTTCTGATAGAGAGGTTGAGTTCTCAATCTAACTTATACCTAGATCTCTTTCCATATCCAAGACTCATTACATAATATCCACTTTTAAGTTGGAAGAACTGAAAAATAAGTTACAAGAGAATATAGAAAATGGTTTTAATTGACCGAGTGCTTCACCATGGGATGCACCTGTCATCTTCATCAAGAAGAAGGATGGTTCAATGCACCTCTGTATTGATTATCACGAACTCAAAAAAATTACGATAAAAAACAAGTATCCCCTGCCATAGATAGATTACTTGTTCAATAAACTACATGGGGACTAATATTTCTATAAGATGGACCTTCAATTAGGATATCACCAATTAAGGGTGAAGAAGGAAGATATTTCCAAATGGACCTTTAAAACAAGGTATGAACACTAAGATTTCATAGTAATTCATTTCAAACACACTAATGATCAATAAATATTTATATACTTAATGAATAGAGTATTTAGATATTACCTTGAAAAATTTGTGGCAGTCTTTATAGATGACATTTTCATATACTCCAAAGGTAAGGAGGAGCATAAGGAGCATTTAAATACTATGCTAAAGACTTTGAGAAATGATAATCTATAGGAAAAGTACATTAAATTTGAGTTTTGTATAAAGGAAGATTCATTCTTGGGGCATATTATTACTAGAAAAGGGATATATGTAGACCCTTCTAAGACAAAGAAAATTGAGGAGTGTCCCAATAATATATTTTTTAATAAAGATACATAGTTTCCTTAGAATAGATGGATATTAATGAATGTTTGTGAGAAACTTCTTATGAATATCATAAAGGATCCAAATACAGCAGAAGCATGGTGGGTGGGAGGGCCCAGATTTTCTTTTTTTTTTGTAATCGATGACCAATTTGGGATTAATACGATGATGAACTCTAGTATCCATATATTGAAATAAAAGATTTAGACAAAGATAAGAATAGCTCCGAATATGAGAAAGTGGATATTACACATAATTTTCATAATTAATTTAATAATTTTTGAAGAAATTAAATACCTGGGTCTTGGGTAATTTATTCATTGATGATCATTGATTGTCAAGAATGAACATTCTAGATTTCCTTTATTTCACTTGTGAGTATCAAAAGAAGAATCCCTCTAGTAGTGATCCATATGTGCTCCAATGGTCTCCAATCAACACCATTCATTCTCCGTGTGCTAGCATAGTGGAACGAATATCTTGCATCGATAATTCTTGATCAATCGTTCTTTGATCTTGAAGAACTTATCTCATTTTTGAGAGGGAGAAATGATAAGAGTCGAGAGAAAAAATGTTTGGATCAATAATTCTCAATTCACTGGGGTTTTACACACTAGGAATAATGGCACAATAGATAGACCTGACTATTTAACGACATGGGGTTTTAGTTACAATATTTAATTGCATAACACCAATTAAATATATTCATAACCTTAGATAAAACCCATGATATATAATAAAAATAACATCAACATTATTTGAGGTGCGCCAACTTGCGCAAAATATAATCATAAATGAAATCCCATGCCATATAATGATAACAACATTATTATTATTTTGTCTTATACCAACAAGTTAAATAATTACTTACTGTCTTGTAAATAATTATTTTACTATTGGACCATCCATGTTCTGCTCAAACTCCACTTCCGTTTATTGAACACCTCAATAAATAAATAATTTATTCTCTTAAATAAATATTTTATTTAAAAACTAGTAAATAAATATTTATTAAATGTTTAATAAAATAAATATATTTTATTTAATTTATGAGTTATTTTTAACTTGAATAAAATTATTCCATGGTCTTAAGAGTAATATTTATTCCATTAATTAAATTCAAGTAGAATTTAATAGAGACCACTAGAAACACTTAGTGTGTGACCCTGTAGGATTCTTTCTTTTTGGAATTAGGAAGGCTTGCCTAAAGTCCAAGATTAATGTCATGCAATGGGTCAAGGCTCCCAAGAGAACGAACTTAAAGTCACAATGATGACATCAATATATGAATTATCACTGTGTTATATAATCCCTTTGTCACAATATCTCATCAAGAAGGTTTAATGATATTGTCATCAGCCTATATGCTTGATACTTCATTCATTGACTACCTGAAATAAAATCACCATTACACCATGTTCCTGGAATTTAGGGAGATGGTTCTATTTTAATCAAAGGGCCGAGATATGCACTTCCATAAATGGAAGGGACAAATCATTCTTTGACTTATCCATTATTAACATGTCATTCACAACACACCAAATATACCCTACTTCCCACCAACATATGGCATGACTTTTTTCATCAAAAAATATAAGTGTAAGAGTCATGAAAATAATTAATGATAATATTAAATTCTAAGGACCATTACACATGATCGAAGATAGGAATATCTGATGACATCAAAAACATGTGTAATTTCTACTGGTGGGTCTATTCTTATAATCTCACATCTTGGAGATTACCAAGTGAAAACTTCATGAGAAGAAGACTCATCTGCTTTTGAGTGCTCGCACTCGATGATCTATATACTATATGTCCCATCATAGTATTTCATCCAATCACAGAACTATATTTAATAGTATTTTCATAGCACTTCAAGGTTCTCATCATAGTAGGGAACTGCTATGACCTTATTAATGTGACAAATACTCTAGGAAATTATTACATTATAGTCATGGAGAACAATGAAGAACATGTAATAAGATGTTTAATATTAAAATACATTAAATATTTATGTAATAAATGTAAAAATAGTTGGTTCTAGGACACCAACTCCAACAAAATCCCACTTGGACTAGAGCCAACTATCTAAAACTTTCAGTCCGCTAGACCTCACATGATGATCATGTTTCTATTGAGTCAAGGATTTAGTCAAGGGGTCCTCTACATTATCTTCCATAGAAATACTGCTCACTAAAACTTCACCTCTCTGAGAAAAATCCCTCAAGAGATGATACTTCTATAGTATGTGCTTTTTTCCACTGATGTGATCTTAGCTCTTTTGTGAGAGCCACCACTGCAGTATTATCACAATAAAGTGTGATGGGATCTTTACTGTTAGTTACCACTTCCAACTCTCGGATGAAGCTCTACATCCAAAATACTTCTTTATATGCCTTAGATGTTTCTATATACTCAGACTCTACTATAGAATCTGAAACCACACCTTCCTTTGAGCTCTTCCAACTCAAAACATCTCCATTCAAAGTGAAGATGCATCCCGTTTGCAACTTCATGTCATCTTTATTAGTATGGAAACTAGCATTTTCATATCCTCTAATGACTAGTTCCTTATCTCCTCTATAAACTAGGAACATATCCTTAGTATGCCTTAGATACTTAAGGATAGTATTGACTGCCATCCAATGGAGATCACTTGTATCAACTTGATATCTTCATACCACACTCAATGCATAGGTATCATCTAACCTAGTACATAACATATCATACATGACTGACCCAATCAATGATGCATATATAATCCTTTCCATTCTCTTTATTTCCTCATATGTTTGAGGAAACATTTTCTTGGAAAGATGAATCCCATGTGATGCTGGCAACAATCCCATCTTGGGTTATTCCATATTGAATCTCTTCAGTATCTTATAAATGTTTGTACTTTGACTTATGTTCAGAAATCTCTTGGATCTATCACGATGGATCTTGAACCCAAGAATATATTCTTCCTCACCCAAGTCCTTCATGGAGAAACATTTATTTAACCATGCCTTAATAGACTGTAAGACTGATATTTCGTTTCCAATAAGTAATATGTCATCAAAATATACTATTATAAAAATGACTACACTCAAACTAAACCATTTATAGGAACAAGGATCACATTCATTCTTTATAAAACCAAATTCTATTATGGATTCATCAAAATAAATTTTCCATGACCTGGATGATTTCTTTAATCCATAAATGGATTTTTTGCAACTTGTATATCTTATTGGAATCCTTTGGATTCAAAACCCTTTTAGGTTGCATCATATAGTTAAGGAAGGCTGTTTTGACATACATTTTCCAAATCACATAGTCATGGTAAGAAGCAATGACCAATATAATTGTGATGGATTTTAGCATTGCAACTGGTGAAAATCTTTCGTCATAGTCAATACCTTGACACTGTTTGAACCCTTTTACAACCAATTATGCCTTATAGGTACTGACATGTCCTTTCATGTCTATTTTCTTCTTGAATACCCATTTGCAAAGAAAATTATTTACATCAACTAGAGGATATACCAAAATCCATACTTGGTTTTGGTACATGGAATCTATTTTAAAATTCATGTCTTCTTGCCACTTGGAAATATCTGTTCCACTTACTGCTTTCTTGTAGGTTATAGGATGTTGGGAAAAAATACCTCAAGGTAACATTGAAGTATTTTTGGGTTGATTGTGTTTGTTGACAAAGCAGGTTTCCATGAAGAATTGTCGAGTTCCCGAGAAGTTGTTGACATTCCATGTTGAAAAATAATGATGAAAAAGGAAAGGACGATCTGGAGGCGGTATAAAAGAGCAGTACAAGGTGGCGCCGTTTCCCAGTGTTTGCCAAATTTTTGGGATCCAAAATTTTGAGTTTGGTGAGCATCACAAAAAGTGGATTTCCATGAAGATCATAATTTAATATGGAAAAGGCATGAGTTTCGCAAAGATAGGATTCATGGTTTGGAAATCGCGAAGACCAGAAGAATGGAGGCGGTGAGTCTTCGCGATTACGTCAAGCTTCGCGAACGGCAGAAGATGAAGCGCATCGCAGTGGTGAAGGGCTTCGTGAGGGAGCGTCGTGGTGAAGTCGCGAAGGTATGTTGACGGTGATTCTTCGCGACTACGTCAAGCTTCGCGAACAGCAAAGTGCCGTGGTGCTTCGCGATTTGGACAGAATTCCGGCGGAATCTTTGGAGCTTCGCGATTTGAGATGACGTGGTGTTGACTTCACGTGGAAGGGACGAGGGTCGGTGGAATCGCCTATAAATAGAGGCTGACCCCTTCGAGCGAAGTAGAGAGAATTTTCAGAGAAAATCCATTTCTCTCGGTTCGCAGAGGTGGTTCGCGAAGGCAGTGTGATTCGCAAAAGGGGAGCTTCGCGACAGCTATTCTAGCTCCGCGAAAGTTGTGTGCTCTGCGCTGGCTCAGTGAGCTTCGTGAGAGAAGTTTCTTTGCAATGAGTTGAGCTTCGCGGGAGTTCTTCGCGATAGAGCTTCACGGGAGAGCTTCGCGAAAAGGCAGGAGCTTCGCGAAGGCTTGTTTGAGCTTTGCGAAATTGGAAGCCTTGCAAAGTAGGGTGCTTTGCAAAGGTGTTTCCAAAGTGAATTGCCCAGTGGTTCAAGGGTAAAGGGATATTCATCAGTGGATGAAATTTGGACTTTAACAGAGCATCTATCTACAGTTAAAGATGCATTACTTCATGCAAATGAAGAGACCTACAGGTCTATAAACTGTGAGTGAATCCCTTCACAGAGCAGTGAGCTTAGGAAGAGGAAGAAGGTGATCCTCTCCACCAACAGTGAGCCAGAGAGAGAGAAACATGGAGTGACCCTTGGGAAAGCAGTGAGCTGACCCTAAACATTGTAAAGGCAGTGATCCTGGGCATAGAAGTGATCTATCCCGAACATTGTATCCACATCTAGTGAAGATTAGTGGAATTTGGTACGACTGACAACTTGTCGGCGTATGCTCCTTGGACGTAGCCCAGTGAGGGTGAACCAAGTAAAAATCTCTATGTCTGCCTGTTTTCTTCCCTGAATTGCATTCAAAGCATCATCATTAGATAAAGAAGTAAAGAAGTGATCATAGTTCACACACAAGAGCAAACAAAGTGACCCTTGTAATAAAGAGGTCAAGATCCAGTGGGGTAGGAAGAACTTTGAAAAAGAATATCCATACCCTGATTCACCCCCCCTCTCAGGGTATATAGGCCCCTACTGGCCCTAACATAGGATCATTATTATCAACTAATAATGAGTCACCATCCTCAGTAACTAGAAAAACATACCATTCTAGTTCTCTAAAATCTCTTATACTCCAACACAATACTTGTGTCTCTGGAATAAGTCTTTATTCCACATGGATTTGTGGAATCTTCTCTTATACAAACTCTTGTGTACCTTGATCCTTGACTTCAATGAAGGCTATCTCGCTCCCACTATCTTTTTTTGGACATGTGCTCCCTCTCAAGAAATATGGCGTGTCTTTCCACTATAACCTTTTTGTATGAGGGGTCATATAGGTAATATCCCCTCGTTTCCTTGGGGTATCCTATAAAGGTACACTTTGTGCATTGGGGTGAGAGTTTGTTATCTGAAGAGGCCTTAACAAATGCGCCACTGCCCCACACATATAAACTTGATAACATGGTTTTTATTCCACTCCAAAGCTCGTATGGAATACTATTTATCGATTTATTTGGTACTTGGTTTAGTATGTGTGTTTCTGTTTTTAATGAATATCCCTAAAAGGATAATGTAAGACTTTCATGAATCATAATTGATCTCACCATGTCCAATAAGGCACGGTTCCTCCTTTTTCTTACACCATTCCATTGGTGTGTGTAAGGAGGAGTCATTTGGGATAGGATCCCAAGCTCTTATAAGTAATCAATAAAGTCTTTATTAAGATATTCTCCAACTTGGTATGAGTGGAGTTTCTTAATATTCTTACCAATCTGGTTATCAATTTCATTTTTGTGTTCCTTAAACTTATCAAAAGAATCCGACTTATACCTTATTAAATATATGTATCCATATCTACTAAAATCATTAGTAAAAGATATGAAGTATGAGTACCCACCCCTTGTTTCAACTAGAAATGGTCCACACATATTAGTATGAACCAATTCAAGAAGCTCTTTGGCTCTTTCACCTTTCCCACTAAATGGGGATTTGGTCATTTTTCCTTGTAAACATGCGTGACATACACCAAGTGGTTTTAGTTTGAAAGAATATAAATATACATCTTGATGTAAATTTTTCAAGCGTTTCTCATTTATATAACCTAGTCAGTGATGCCAAAGTTGGGTGTTTTATGAGTCATGTGAAGTAGTTTTGTTATCGATTTCCATTAACTGATTTGTGTAATCCAACATGTAAAGTCTGTTATATAAATGTTCCTTTCCAAAACAAATGCTATATTTATAAAAACAGAAACATTCATTTCCAAACATGAAAATAAATCCATCTGTATCTAGTCGGGATATATAATAATGTTTTTGGTAACATAAGGAACATAATAATATCCTTTTAATACCAAGATCATCCCATTGGGCAACGTGAGGTGGTAGACCCTAACAACTACAACAAAAAGTCTAGATCCCTTGGATGCTCATAGATCTACCTATCCCTAGTCAATTTTCTTGAATCTAATTGGTTTCTATATTTGGATACATATGCGAGAACCATAGGCTGTATCTAATACCCAATTTGTAGAAATAGATAAATTACACTCGATAACAACCACACCTGAAGCTTCCCCTTGCTTATTTAGCTAGGTGAAAATTTTCTTCCAGTGGCCCTTCTTGCCACATGTGAAACAAATATATTCTTATTCCCTTCAATACCCCATGATCTTCCTTTTCTTGGAAGGGTGTGAAGAAGATTTGGGCTTAAATATCTTCACTTTCCCTTTAACCTTATTCACCATAAGGATATATGTCTTTTTGTGCTTCATGTCTTTGTCCACTTGGATAAGGAGGATAAGAAGATCTAGTAGATACTTATCAATGTTGTTCATATTGATATTCACAATAAAACTGTAGAAGATCAAAGGGAGTGATACAAGAATGAGATCTACACCCAGTTCTTCAAGGAGTTTAAACCCACTAACCTCTATAAGCTCAATTATCCAATGAGTTTGACTACATGAGGCCCAGATGAGGCACCCTCTCTAAGATCACTTTGAAAGAGTGCCTTGGAGATCTCAATCTATGCCTGTATTTCTCTCTCTTGGTAAACACCATGAAGGTTATCAAGAATGCTATATACATCCATGTTTTCATGAGACTTCACGAGTTCACTAAAAATTGATGATAACATCAAACATTGAACATCGATTGCGTCATTCATATGATTTTCATAGACAAGGAACTCTTCATCACTCACCTCTTGGGTAGGAAGATCAAGTAATGAGGACTCTAACACATAATATTTCCGTTCATGGAATAGAATGACCTAAAGGTTTCTAAACCATTCCTAAAAGTTACTGTTGGTGAGGATGTTGTCTTTATCTAGAATTGATTGCAGGGATAGCATGGTCGAAAAGTTTTTCATTCTTATTCTAAAATTAAAAGATTAGATAATTTGTACTTTCTTATGCCAACGAGAATTTACCCAAGTGGTGCAAGATCCTTCTTGTCATCCAAAAGACCTATGATCAAATCCGTGCGAGGATGAATTTATGGGTCACTGTAACAGTACTATAGTAGGGCACTGTAGCAGTAACAGAACTGTTGTAGTGGTGACATTGTAGTAGCAGAGGCACTGTATCAGCAAAAAGTACTGCAACATCCCGGGTACTGTAGCAACACTGTTCACTGATGAACCCTTTGAAAAAAAAATGATCTTTCAAGCCTTGTATTCAAGACACTCGACATTGGGAATTTGGGCTATGTAATGGGTCTCCATCTACCTAGAAAAAAAGAGGTATTTGCTTTAATAATAAAATGAGGCTTCAACCGCAACCTTTTTTAAAAACAAAATAGTACATTATTGATTACATTTTATGAGAAATAATAAATTAATTTTATTAAGCCTCACAATATTTTATCAAATCCTAATGGCCCTCACCATTGAGCTCAGAACATCTAGTTTCTTGGACATTCTAGTGGAAAGGATCCACATTACCCTTCACATAACCCCAATAAGGGTTGGTCAAGATATTTGAAGGTATTTAGGTAGGAATGTATTTTATAACTATGGGCTTGTAGCTCCTTGACCCATTGAGTGTACTCCCCAATCCTAAAATCTTGACATGGATTTCCTCAACATCTACCTCCAAATTTACACCATGTCTGGAAAGGGATACTCCTCTTGATGTAAAATGGTTAAGTCAACCCAAAAATTTTATTAGAGCTTCTTGTATAAAAGTAAGTGTCCCAACAAGGGTTGTTCAATCACATAGTTTTATTGGGTCATGCATTTAATCAAGTAAAAAAAGGATTAGTATGACTTAATATTTTATTGAGGGATTTTTATCTCTTATACATAAATTGCCTTATTATCCTTATCACATAATCATTAATATTATATGGAACTTACCTAAGTGATTAACCATGTCTTCATAATATTTATGCATAAGCCTGGTTTATTTTAGTTTCGCCTTGCATACTTATTAATTCATTAATTATGTAGTCGTGAAAACACATCCATAATGAAAAACCATGCAACTAATAGAAATAAAATAAAGGGCATGATCATGAGATCTTCTAAGGGTTAGTTTATATAGCGGTCGATAAAATAACTATTGACTTAGGGAAGAAACACCTTGAAACATTTATGGTTCATGTCTACAGCTTTCCACCTATCCGCCATTGTATCTACTTGTATTGGTCTCACCTTGGCTCCTTACTTGAACCACCTCCACAAGCTTGGGAGCTCTATCCAATACATATGATTTTTAACTCACATGCTGGTGAAGGGTAAAAAGGGGGTTTACATAAAAGAAACCATGGACATGCAGACCCTACATATTAATGAGGAGAGATGGAATGCAAGCCAATAATTTAATTTAAAATAAATTAAAAGGAAACCAATCCCATACAAAGGTCTGGTCTAGATCATGATCATCCACATACATGAAACAAATTATGCATTTAATAAAAATAGAATTAAATTCATTAATCACTATTATTAATATAAATTGTGCTTGAATTGATTATTTATTATCTTTAATTAACAAATACTTTAATCTTAATCCATTTCTAAATTTCCTTGAGATTATCATCCATAACCTTGGAGGTAACACGGTGAACATCCATTCAAATCTACATGATATGTAATTCTGAACATTACAAAAACATTAAAGTTTTAATTTTGTGTAATTTGGTAAAGTACACGATGTGTAGTTCTGACTACACGGTGTGTAATTACTTCATCATATTATCCAATGTACACACCTAGGGACTCAGCGTGTGAGGCATACTTTAGAAATCTTGGAGCACACGGCGTGTCCAGTGGGCCACATGTCATGTTGTCTCTCGGTTACATGGTTACCGGTCGGCTTAGCCATGTATGGGATACATAGTTTGGCCCTTAATCCGAAGGGACTACATGCCATTTCCAGTAGGACACACAGTGTGTAATCTGGCTGACCTTCTTCCAGTATTCCTTAGACAACATGCAATGTAAGAATTAACTACACGTCATGTCATTAATACACATGGCTTGAGTAATTTCCAAATTACTCCCGATACACTAAACAAAACTACATGGTGTGTAACTCTGAATACATGGTGTGTATTTTCATGTTACCTGGATAGAATCTCGATGCATCCTGATGATATCCTCGATTTAATTTTAATTAAAAAATTATTTGTTTCTATTAGATCTGTGGGTAATGAAAAGAGGAAGAACATATCTCAAAATTTAGATTACAAGAACGATTAAACATGAATTAAAAGACTAAATTATTAAAGTGAAAATCATAAATGAATCATTGAAATAATTATAAATGATGATGAACTCCCTCTAATACCAATTGAAGGATTCAGATGCAGCAGAAGCATGGAAGTTGGGAGGGCCCAACTTTGATTTTGGCGTAATCGATGACCAATTCGGGATCAATACAATGATGAATGCCGATATCCATGGATTGAAATCAAATATTTAGATAAAGAGAAGAATAGTTCTAGATCCGAGAAAGAGGATCTTTCACATCATGTTTATAATTAATTTAATAATTTATGAAGAAAGAAAAACCCGAGTCTTCGGTATTTTCTTCGTTGATGATCGTTGATCGTCTGGAATGACCCTTTCGGAATGACTTCGCTATACTTGAAAGGATCCAAAGTATAATCCCTCTAGTAGTGATCCACACGTACTAAAATGGTCTTCAATAAATGCCACTTAATCCCTAAGTGCTAGCATGGAAGAACAAATGTCTTGCATTGATTGTTATTGATTTATCATTCTTTGGTCTTGAAAAACTTTTCTCATTATTGAGAGGGAGAGATGAGAGGAATCGAGAGAAAAAATGTTTGGATCAACAATTCACTACTGGAAATGAACCCTTAACCAATGGTTCCAAACCATTGGTAAAGGCTAGATAACCATTGGTATAATATATACCAACGGTTATTCAAACCATAGGGAAGTAATCCGTAGGGAAAAACATATGCCAACTGTTTTTGGAAAACCATTGGTATATGTTAGGAAATTTACATTATACCAATGGTTATGTCAAACCGTTGGTATAAATTTTCACCAATTATTTGAAACTGTTGGTAAACATACCATTCCAACGGTTTCAAACCGTTGGAATATAGTTTTGTAAAGCTTTTTACCAACGGTTTACACAAACTATTGGTATATCTAAACATTTAACCAATATCCCAACGGTTTGTAAACCGTTGGGAAAGTGTTTTTACCAAAGTTTCTCTTAGAACCGTTGGTATAAAACACATTCACAACCCTATTCCAATGGTTGTAAACCATTGGCCTAGGCTTTGTTGTGCAATTCAGGAAACAACTTGCTGCTCTGTGCTGCTCTGTGATTTCCATTAGCAGGCTACCCTTTCTGCATTTCTAGCTTCCCCAAATCCAATTACCTGCAATAACCAACTATAACAAATACATATACGTAATTAATTCATATATATTTAACAAATAATTCTCCCTGCAACTATACACATATATAATTAAAACATAACTCATAAGGTAATTATTAACATACATAATTTATTTAGAATTCAATTTAGAATTGAGATGAAAATTACATGTGCAATCCGGAATTCAATTCATAATTGAATACTAAATTGAATACACACATAATTTAATTATCAATTTTGAATATAATACATAAAAAACTAAATATATATTTATATGTGTTATACATAATTAATAATACTTACAAAATTGCATTTTGTATAACACATACACGATTGAATTCAGAAATTAGAAGCTAATAACCTCAAAATAAGGAAATGGATTAATAAATTCAACCAAACACAAATATAATGTCCCACGGTTTGGGGAGGGTGTCTTTGAACTTAGTGATGATGATAATGGGTGTGTATCAATGAACTTTTGTGACTTAGGGAATATAGTTGTCCTTGGCGTATTAAATGTCATGTGTTTCAGAATAGGTGTAGAAGTTCCTCACATGAGAAGTGAATTGTGTGAGGCTGGACCATGGATCCTTGTGCTAAAGTATCAACACAATCCGAATATGTTTGGTCGGTTTTTCATATGCAAGTTGTTTTTACTTAAAATGATGTCCATTTTAAACAAAAGATAGAAACTTCGAGTGATACCAGCCACACTGATTGAGGTGAGGTTGACTCGTACATGTCACATATGACCCATGGATCATTTTCCTAACGTATCAACCCAATCTGAATGAATTTGGTCAGTTTTCCCTATTCCAGTTGTTGTTTTCATTTAAAATGTTTTTCTTTTCAAATAAAAGTGAGACACTTTGAGTGGTACCAGCCACACCGTGCCTCATATTGAGGCCGGGTTAACTCTTACACATCGAAAACGAACCATGGATCATTGTGCTAAAGTATCAACACAATCCGAATACATTTGGTCAGTTTTCCGTATGCTAGTTGTTTTTACTTAAAATGATGTCCATTTTAAACAAAAGAGAGACACTTAGAGTGATACTGGCCACACCATTCCTTGTATTGAGCCGGGTTGACTTGTACACGTTAAAAATGAACCATGGATAGTTTTCCTGAATTATCAATACAATCTGAAAGAGTTTGGTCAGTTTTCTGTATGCAAGTTGTTGTTTTCACTTAAAATCATGTACATTTCAAATAAAAGTGAGACATATTGAGTGGTACTGGCCACAACTTGCCTCGTATTGAGGCAGGGTTGACTCTTACATTTCATAAATGACTCATGGATTGTTTTCCTAAAGTATCAACAGAATCCTAATGCTTTTTGTTAGTTTTCCGTATGCCAGTTGTTGTTTTCACTTAAAAGGTTGTCCATTTCAAATAAAAGTGAGACACTTTGAGTGGTACCGGCCACACCATACCTCGGATTGAGGCAGGGTTGACACGTACACGTCACAAATGACCCATGGATCCTTTTTCTAAAGTATCAACACAATTCGAATATGTTTGGTCAGTTTTCCGTATGCCAATTGTTTTTACTTAAAAGGGTGTCCATTTTAAACAAAAGAAAGACACTTTGAGTGATACTGGCCACACCGTGCCTCATATTGAGGCAGGGTTGACTTGTACACGTCACATATGACCCATAGATCATTGTTCAAAATTATCAACACAATCCAAATGCGTTTGTTGGGTTTTCCGTATGCTAGTTGTTGTTTTCACTTAAAATGTTGTCAATTTCAAATAAAAGTGAGACACTTTGAGTGGTACCGGCCACACCATGCCTCAAATTGCGGAGAGTTTGACTCATACACGTCAAAATTGACCCATGTATCCTTTTTCTAAAGTATAAACACATTCCAAATACATTTGGTTGGTTTTCCATATTCCAGTTGTTTTTACTTAAAATGATGTCCATTTTAAACAAAAGACAGACACTTCGAGTGATAATGGCCACACTGTGTCTCAGATTGAGGCAGGTTTGGCTCATACACGTTAAAAATGACCCATGGATCCTTGTTCTAAAGTATTAACATAATCTGAATATGTTTGGTCTGTTTTTTGTATGCCAGTTGTTTTTTACTTAAAAGAGTGTCCATTTAAAAAAAAGGACACTTCAAGTGATACTGGCCACACCATGAATCATATTGAGGCGAGGTTGACTCGTACACATCAAAAATGACCCATGGATCATTTTCCAAAAGTATCAATAGAATCCGAATGCATTTGTTTGGTTTTCTGTATGCCAGTTGTTGTTTTCACTTAAAATGTTGTCCATTTCAAATAAAAGTGAGACACTTTGAGTGGTACCAGCCACACCATGCCTCAGATTGAGGCGAGGTTGACTCATACAAATCAGAAAATGAAGCATGGATCCTTGTGTTAAAGTATCAACACAATCCGAATATGTTTGGTCAGTTTTCCGTATGCTAGTTGTTTTTGCTTAAAAGAGTGTCCATTTTAAACAATAGAAAGACACTTCGAGTGATACCGACCACACCGTGCCTCGGATTGAGGCAGGGTTGACTCTTACACATCACATATGACCCATGGATTGTTGTACTAAAGTATAAACACAATATGAATGTGTTTGGTCAGTTTTTCGTATGCAAGTTGTTGTTATCACTTAAAATGTTGTCCATTTCAAATAAAGGCGAGACACTTTGAGTGGTACCGGCCACACCGTGCCTCGGATTGAGGCGGGGTTAACTCTTACATGTCAAAAATGACCCATGGATCATTGTTCTAAAGTATAAACATAATCATAATACTTTTGGTTGGTTTTCCATATGTCTGTTGTTTTTACTTAAAACAATGTCCATTTTAAACAAAAGAGAGACACTTTGAGTGATACCGGCCACACCGTGCCTCGGATTGAGGCAGGGTTGACTCTAACACATCAAAAATGACCCATGGGTAATTTTCCTAAAGTATAAATACAATCAGAAAGAGTTTGGTCAGTTGTATGTATGCAAGTTGTTGTTTTCACTTAAAATCCTGTCCATTTCAAATAAAAGTGAGATAGTTTGAGTGGTACCGGCCACACCGTGCCTCGTATTGAGGCGGAGTTGACTTTTACACATCAAAAATGACCCATGGATTGTTTTCCTAAAGTATCAACAGAATCCATATGAATTTGGTCAGTTTTATGTATGCCAGTTGTTATTATCACTTAAAATGTTGTCCATTTCAAATAAAAGTGAGACACTTTGAGTGGTATCGGCCACACCATGCCTTGTATTGAGGCGGGGTTGACTCGTACATGTCACAAATGACCCATGGATCCTTGTGCTAAAGTATCAACACAATAAAAATCTCCCAAGATCTCTTAAGGGCGTATCTCCTTCGATCCTTGGGCATTTTGAGTGTCGTCAAGTACAGATTGATGATCCGGGTGAGTCTAATCCCCTCCTTTCTTCCTCTTTTAAATTAGGGTTTTCACTCTTCTCTCATCTTCTTATGAAGCTCTAAAACCATATTTTATGTTGGGATTTATGGTGAATCTTTAAGAGAGCTTAGATTGGGATCCAAGATGCCGAATTAAGAGTGCGATTGTCTCTGGAATCAAGGTAGGTGGTCCTTATCCTTTTGTGAATTGTTGTGATGTTTTATTTATGATGAATTGCCGCTTTCCCAATGTTGGGGTGTCAGGTCGGGGGGATATCCGAGGTACAGGGAGGAGGGTCAGGGGGCTGTCCGGGGTCTAGGAAGGAGGGTGGTGGGGGGGGGTGTCCAGGGTCTAGGGAGGGGGGGGATTTCTAGGGTCTAGGAGGGGGGGGGGGGGGGGCTATCGAGGGAGTTCCCAAACACAAAAAACTCTACAAGAATTTTCAAGATACACCTGCATAAAAAACAAACACATAAAAATATCCTCGCATAAAAAATAGACACATAAAAATACCCTAGCCTGCATAATACACTGCATACACCTACAAAAAAAACACACATAAAAAGATCATAAAAAATAGACACACTGCATAACACAATTCATAATACACTGCATACACCTCACTGAATAAACCAACATAAAAAATAGCACAAAAAACATATAAAAAAATACTTCAAACACTACAAAAAACACATTTAATAGCAAAAAAACACATATGTCCAGAGAGAGGGGAGGGGTCTGTCTGGGGTCCAGGGAGGAGGGTGGGGGGGCTGTTCGGGGTCCAGGGAGGATGGTGGGGGGGGGGATATCCAGGGTCTAGGAAGGAAGGGGGATATTCGGGGTCTAGGGAGGAGGGTGGGTGGGTGTCCGGGGTCCAGGGAGGAGGGTGGGGGGGCTGTCTGGGGGGCTGTCCGGGGTCCAGGAAGGAGGGTGGGGAGGTTGTCCGGGGGGCTGTCCGTATAGCATCCCACCTTTTTGTCACATAAACTTTCATTACATTATAAAAAACTGAGGATATTTAAGGTTTAGTGTCTTGGAAACCAGGAACGTAATACATGAAACAAAAAAAAACAGTCTTCTTAAAAACTTGAAAGGATTCTCCTTATTTTCATCCTAGGTTCATTACTACATCTCATAACCTGGGTACATACATCAAAAGAAAGGGTGAGCAGAAGTCCCAGTATGGGAAACAAAGGAAACATTTAACATGTGAACTTGAGATACATCAACAATGTCATGAAAAAGAAATTTAAGGCATGAGAAAGAAATCATAAGGCATATCATAATAAAAATAATGTATTTCATAACTTGAAGATGTGGCTACAACATTTAATATTGACAGTCATTTCTGTTTCACCAAGGTCCATCCCCAAGGTGTCATTAAAAATTACCAAGGTTATTCACCAAGGCGTCATTAAAAATAGTCATCTCTAGAGATTAAGTCTTTACCCAATGCATTGGAGCGCTATCAGGGAGAACTCTTGAAATGTATTTATTATCATGTGAGCCACATATATCATCATAAATAATTTCATAAACAACCAATATAGCATAAAATAAATGGGTTTCATTTCAGAATCATAGCGTTTTAAAACTGCTTTAAAGACATGATCTTTATGTCACTTTAAACCCAGAGAAAGGGAAAGCGGGTCTCATGTATGTAAATCCCAGAATTTAAAATAGAACAACTTGGTATATATGTTAATACCCCTATAGAAGAGAGAGCTTTGAGTATTCACTTAATAAAATAAAAGAACTTTAGAAAAAGAGAGAGACATTTTTGAGACGGAAATTCTGCAGCATAACGGCTATGTTTCGGGGTTTTAGAAAACATTGAAAAGAGAGGGGACATGAGTAAAACATTCATAAATGACCCATAAAACAGTATAGGAACAGAATATAAAGTATTTAAGAACATGGTAATGAAATTTTAAAGACATACCATATGAAATGAAGAACATAAAAGGAAGACAAAAAATAAGATTTCTCTTATGAAAATTCGGTAGCCTAATGGCGTCACTTAAACTTCAAAAAAAATGAATTGATGAGATCAAATAGGGTATCTCATCATATGAACATAAAATATCAGTATGATATATTTAGAGATCATACCCCAACATAATAAAAAGGAACATGAAATACTTGACATGAAAATAGATCTTGAAAATGAGAAGGGTGAAAGAATCCCCTAAAAATTCGGCAGCCTAACGGCGCCACTTGAACTTCAACCAAAATGAATTGACAAGATCAAATAGGGTATCTCATAATATGAAAATAAAACATCAGTATGATAGATATAGAGATAATATCCCAACATAATAAAAATTAATTTTAAATACTTGACATGAAGTAGAACTTTGAAAAATGAGAAGGTGAAAGAATCCCTTAAAATTCGGCAGCCTAACAGCGCCACTTAAACATCAACAATAATGAATTGACAAGATAAAATAGGGTCTCTCATCATATTAACATAAAAGATGAGTATGATAGATATATATATCATACCCCAACATAATAAAAAAGGAATTTGAAATACTTTACATGAAAGTAGAACATTGAAAAATAAAAAAGTGAAAGAATCCCTTAAAAATTCGGCAGCCTAACAGCGCCACTTAAACATTCTTAAAATGAATTGATGAGAGAAATAGGGGGTCTCTAATAATATGAACAATAAAAGGGAAGTAATATTAATATAAAATAACATCCTCCATCATAAGAACATGGATCATAAAAGAAATGACATAAAAGAGATTACTTAAAAATAAAGAGAGAGGTAAGATCCATTACCTTAAACGTAACTCTTAAAACTCAAAGGTTGGGACCTTGAGGGCATGGGGGAACCTTGGGAGGACTCATTGGGAGGTAAAAAGACTATAAAGTTTTTGTGGATGATTTTGGAGTCGAATGGATGAGAGGATGGCTTGGTATTTATAGGGAAAGTGAGGGGACAAGGCATTAATGGCCAAGGGACACCTCATTGGTGGTTTTGAAAAAACAATGGGCTTGCCCATGGTATTGGCCACTTGGGACACCTCATACCTTATCTTACTATTCATAAGTATACCATATTGATTACATACTTAATACATCATTTAATTATGTCATTAAACACCCGTAACGTAAAAACTGTATTTTCACTATTCATCGAAAATTCAACTTTCTTATAAAAATCCCAAAATTTCACCTTAACCAAATATCGACGCTATGATTTCAGAAATGAACTCCATTTTATAAAAATAATTTTCTAAATATTTTTAATTTAATTTTTAAATAAATACACTATTCACGGAAAATTCATTTTTTTCAGAAAAATCCCCAAAAACCACCTTAACATAATATCGATGCTCTGAGTTCAAAAATGAAATCCATTTTATAAAAATAATTTTCTAAGTATTTTTAATTTTAATTTTTTATTAAAAAAAACTATTCACCTAAAAAAACTAATACTGGACTAATAATTTATGAAACCGTTATTTAACCATTTTATTGAATCACATTACTTAATCAAGGTGCCTATATTATATTAATACATTCTTTAATTGAGATTAATAATCCATTTGGTCACATTAATAATCCTAAGCATAAAATCACTATTCAAAATTTATTATTCATAAAAAATTAAGTTGATCTTATTAGACTCTAAATTTCATACTGAACATAATTGTAGAAGACCATTTTTGGAAATCATTACACATTTTTAATTATTTAAGGTTTAAATAAACATTTTTAAAATATCCTTTCTTTAAAATTCATCAAAAATATGCATACTATATTTATCCAGACTTTGAAAATTCATAAACTTAAACATAAGAAGAAATCAAAATTTTTATTTAAAACAAAGGATTACACAAGGTAGTTACGGTATCCTTACATAGCCCCTTATCACAACAGCATAGGACCTAAGTGTAAGGTGTTATAAGGTGAGAAAATCTGAGGGAGGCTCGGCCAACATCGCACGAGTAGTAATTTCTATTAGTTTGAACTTCTCATGAAGGTGATTCCGTTCTAGCTTCACACGACGAAGTTCAGCTTGGGTTTGGTCCAGAGCAAATCCCAGTGGTGCTACCTCCTTTCCAAGTTCTGTTAGATGGGCTTCGATCGGTCCAAGACTACTGGGTGAGGCCATCAAATCTTATTTCTATATTAATTAACCAAGATCACTTGTATTTAGAGACAATAATCGAAACATTTAGTTTACAGCGGTCATATTGACCAATGGTCATATAACAGTCAAAACCCAACAGTCTCATTTTAATTATACTCATGTTATCAAATGAAACAGGTTTTTTGAGTATAAAATAACACAAAAAATTAGGAAACAATATTTATTCAAAATTTCAGGTCGTTACAATCTCCCCCCTTAAGAAATTTCATCCTCACAATTTTTTAAAATTGGGTTTTGAAATTTCATTGAAAGTCACACATCGGAAAAGGAGTCCGTAAAACTATTACTTTAAAAGAAAAAAGGGAAGTACAAAGGTCACCCGAGTTAACCCACACTAGGATTCCATGTAGGAAAACATGGACATGGAGGAGAAAAAAAGGGTCATGTTTTGAGGGAGAGTGATAGAAAACATGATTAGGATAAAGTTAACCATGAGAAAATCAAAAACTTATGATGCGTGTAAATGGTCTTTGATTACCTAGTAGGAAACGTAAACCAACAAAGTTTTTGTTTTACATTCCTTTTCATAATTTTGAGGAATTCATTTACTACATAAAACAAACACATAAGGAAATATACCTACCTTCAAGTAAAGTTTCATCCTTTAATAAGTTTCTTCCAAAAATAATATTTTCTCCAAATGATGAGCATTAAAAACTACTTGATCTCATCAAAGCACAAGAATAATCTTCTATAGAATCACATAATCCACCAAGGATTAACTATCTATTTCTTCTGTTATCCCAAAAATAGAAAGGGTAAGATAAAACAACTCTTCAAAAAGAAAGAATCCCATAGAAAGGGAAACTTATTTAAATCTTCAAAATTACACGGTACTACCCAAAGTTCATCATAGACCATTCCATAATTAACTGTCCTTAAAATTCATCAAAATAAACAAAACTAAGATTGAAACCCAAATACAAGAAGGATTTGTTAACATAGTCTTCCAAAATAAACATCATCGTTCATCTACAAACAACATCAACCACTCCTAATATCTTATAACAAAAGTAGCTAACCTAAACATATTTCCCCCAAGATAAGTTAATCATTTCCATAAGTAACCTAAATTACTATAAGTCCACCTTAAATTAATCCATTATTCAAAATATAAGTCAACCTTTACTCCTCAAAGAAAATACCGTAGTAATCTATTTACCTCGATCAAATAGGGTTCCCAAAATAGTGAACGTCTTCCAAAATAATAATCATCTTTTAATCCCCTAATCACCTTTTTTTAAGAAGAACAACTTCACTACATAAAGATGTGGTATATAACAATATATGTTTTCCTTAATGATATAAAATCATCTTAGGTAGTGACTCTATGATCTTAGAAAACATAAAAGATATGCTCATAGAGCACGAACTAAAATACAACATGGCATAGACAATTATTGCAAAGAAGTTACATGTACTTCAGTCATCATGATCCATCTCAGCATAGGACTTGAATTGTTCCCTTTTCCTCTAAGATTGTTGATGCTCATCATGCTTCTCACCCATTCCAAGAGATAATTGCCTTGGATAATGTCTAACTTCTCCACATTTATGACATCTAAATGTATAAGGTACATTATATCGAACCTTATCTCCATTCATCAGATTATCCATTTTTTTAAAGAAACTGGCTACTTTATGCCCTATCTTCCCGCACTCAAAAAATATCCCGGTTCCTTTGTGACATTCTCCTTGGTGCTTCTTCCCACACTTTTTGCAAAAAAGAAATTGGGTCTTCTTTCCCTTATCAACTTTATCATATGAACATCCTCGAGACTTTGTCTTCTTCTTCCTTGATGAATTTGGGCATTCAACTAGGTACCAATTATTAATTGTGATTTTTGATAGCTAGTTTGGAATAATCACAATATGTTCAACTTGATCTCTCATCATCTCTGTCACATTAATAGGGAAATCGTCACATTTCCTATCACATTGGTTGTTGGGACATGCTCTTCCATTTACCGCCATTAACTAAGAAAAGAACATATAATTAGGGGGCTTAAATACTTAGCCAATAATCATGAAAAGAAACTTTAAGTATAAAAGGATAAACTTGTAGAAGAAACGTATATCCTAACTTGTGATCCCCTAGGATACAATCTAGGTTACCCATGATCATATATTCTTATGTGAATCTTTATTTTATCTTTTTTCATTTAATAATGGTTCATACTAAGATTATGAATTTACCAAAGAATATCCCCCGTGAGTGTCGTAACCAAGAGTGCTGCAAGGCCCATTGTTGTGTACTAGTTCCTATTCGAGTCTAGTTCAAAGCAGTGTTTTCGGGTTTTACCCATATGTACATCTGTGCTAGAGCCACCTCTACCTGCTCGTATCCAGACAAGGATGTATTTTCTTGGCAACCCCTTACTTAATACTCACCAAAATACCAGGAAGATTTCCTATATTTAAACTTTTCTATAGGATTCTTCCTAAAGTTTTCATATCCTAATTTCCACAAATAACTAAACCATCCTTTGATACCAACTATGGAATCCCACCTTTTTGTCACATAAAATTTCATTACATTATACAAAACTGAGGATCTTTAAGGTTTAGTGTCTTGGAAACCAAGAACTTAATACATGAAACAAAAAAAAAATTCTTCTTAAACACTTGAAAGGCTTATCCTTATGTTCATCTTATGTTCATTACTGCATCTCATAACCTGGGTACATACATCAAAAGAAAAGGTGAGCAGAAGGCCCAGTACGGGAAACAAGGGAAACATTTAACATGTGAACTTGAGATACATCAACAATGTCATGAAAAAGAAATTTAAGGCATGAGAAAGAAATAATGAGGCATATAATAATAAAAATAACGTATTTCATAACTTGAAGATGTGGCTACAACAATTAATATTGACATTCATTTCTGTTTCACCAAGGTCCATCCCCAAGGTCTCATTAAAAATTACCAAGGTTATTCACGAAGGCGTCGTTAAAAATAGTCATCTCTAGAGATTAAGTCTTTACCCAATGCATTAGAGCGCTATCAGGGCGCACCATTGACATGTATTTATTATCATGTGAGCCACATATATCATCATAAATCATTTCATAAACAACCCATATAGCATAAAATAAATGGGTTTCATTTCATAATCATAACATTTTAAAACTTCTTTAAAGACATGATCTTTATGTAACTTTAAACCCACAGAAAGGGAAAGAGGGTATAATGTATTTAAATACTAGAATTTAAACTAGAACAACTTGGTATATATGTGAATACCCCTATAGAATATAGAGCTTTGAGTATTAACTTAATAAAATAAAATAACTTTAGAAAAAGAGAGACATTTTTGAGATGAAAATTCTGCAGCATAACGACTATTTTTCGGGGTTTTAGAAATCATTGAAAAGAGAAAGGACATGAGTCAAACATTCATAAATGATCCATAAAATAGTATAGGAACATAATATAGAGGATTTAAGAATATGGTAATGAAATTTTAAAGACATACCATATGAAATGAAGAACATGAAAGGAAGACAAAAATAAGATTTCTCTTATGAAAATTTGGCAGCCTAACGACATCACTTAAACTTCAACAAAAATGAATTGACGAGATCAAATAGGGTCTCTCGTCATATAAACATAAAATATCAGTATGATAGATTTAGATATCATACCCCAACATAATAAAAAGGAACATGAAAGACTTGACATGAAAATAGATCTTGAAAATGAGAAGGGTGAAAGAATCCCTTAAAAATTCAGCAGCCTAACGACGCCACTTGAACTTCAACCAAAATGAATTGATGAGATCAAATAGGGTATCTCATCATATGAACATAAAATATCAGTATGATAGATATAGATATCATAACCCAACATAATAAAAAGTAACTTGAAAGACATTACATTAAAGTAGAACTTTGAAAAATGAGAAGGTGAAATAATCCCTTAAAATTCGGCTGCCTAACGATGCCACTTAAAATTCAACAAAAATGAATTGAAGAGATCAAATAGGTTCTCTCATAATATGAAAATAAAAGATAAGTATGATATATATAGAGATAATACCCCAACATAATAAAAAAGGAACTTTAAATACTTGACATGAAAGTAGAACATTGAAAAATGAAAAAAGTGAAAGAATCCCTTAAAAATTCGGCAGCCTAACGACGCCACTAAAACATTCTTAAAATGAATTGATGAGAGAAAGAGGGGGTATCTCATCATATGAACATGAAAAGGGAAATAATATGAATATAAAAGGACATCCTCCAACATAAGAACATGGACCATAAAAGAAATGACATAAAAGAGATTACTTGAAAAGAAAGAGAGAGGTCGGATCCCATTACCTTAAACGTAACTCTTAAAACTCAAAGGTTGGGACCTTGAGGGATTGGGGGCACCTTGGGAGGACTCCTTGTGAGGTAAGGAGACTAGAAATTCTTTGAGGATGATTTTGGAGTCGAATGGATGAGAGGATGGCTTGGTATTTATAGGGAAAGTGAGGGGACATGGCATTAATGGCCAAGGGATACCTCATTGGTGATTTTGGCAAAACCATGGGCTTGCCCATGGTATTTTCCCATGGTATTTGCCCATGGTATTGGCCACTTGGGAAGAATAATACCTTATCTTACTATTCATAAGTTTACCATATTGATTACATACTTAATACATCATTTAATGATGTCATTAAACACCCGTAACTTAAAAACTGTATTTTCACTATTCATCAAAAATTCAACTTTCTCAGAAAAATCCCAAAATTTCACCTTAACCAAATATCAATGCTCTGATTTCAGAAATGAACTCCATTTTATAAAAATAATTTTCTAAATATTTTTAATTTAATTTTTAAATAAATACACTATTAATTGAAAATTCATTTTTTTCAGAAAAATCCCCAAAAATTACCTTAACATAATATCGATGCTCTGAGTTCAAAAATGAAATCCATTTTATAAAAATAATTTTCTAAGTATTTTTAATTTTAATTTTTAATTAAAAAACACCATTCACCCAAAAAAACTAATACTTGACTAATAATTTATGAAACTGTTATTTAACCATTTTATTGAATCACATTACTTAATCAAGGTGCCTAGATTATATTAATACTTTCTTTAATTGAGATTACTAATCCATTTGGTCACATTACTAATCCTAAGCATAAAATCACAATTCATAATTTACTATTCATCAAAAATTAAGTTGATCTTATTATACTCTAAATTTCGTACTGAACATAATTGTAGAAGACCATTTTTTGAAAATCATTACACATTTTTAATTATTTAAGGTTTAAATAAACATTTTTAAAATATCCTTTCTCTAAAATTAATCAAAAATATGCATACTATATTTATCCGGACTTTGAAAATTCATAAACTTCAACATAAGAGGAAATCAAAATTTTTATTTAAAACAATGGATTACACAGGGCAGTTATGGTCTCCTTACATAGCCCCTTATCACACCAGCATATGACCTAAGTGTAAGGTGTGCTAAGGTGAGAGAATTTGAGGGAGGCTTGGATAACATCGCACGAGTAGTAATTTCTATTAGTTTGAACTTCTCATGAAGGAGATTCCATTCTAGCTTCACAAGATGAAGTTCAGCTTGGGTTTGGTCCAGAGAAAAGCCCAGTAGTGCTACCTCCTTCCCAAGTTCTGTTAGATGGGCTTCGATCGGTCCAAGACTACTGGGTGAGGCCATCGAATATTCTTTCTATATTAATTAACCAAGATCACTTGTATTTAGAGACAATAATGGAAACGTTTAGTTTCCAGCGGTCATATTGACCAATGGTCATATAACAGTCAAAACCCAATGGTCTCATTTTAATTATACCCATGTTATCAAATGAAATAGTTTTTTTAGTATAAAATAACACACAAAATTAGGAAAAAATATTTATTCAAAATTTCAGGTCGTTACAGTCCGGGGTTCAGGGAGGAGGGTGGGGGGGGCTGTCCGGGGGCTGTCCGTGGGGCTATCGAGGGGGGCTGTCCGGGGGGCTCTTTGGGGTCCAGGGAGGATGTTGGGGCTATCCGAGGGGATGTCTCAGGTTTATGGTATGGTATTTACATATTTTCTAAGCAAATTATTTCAAGGTTAGAAAAATAATTTCATTATATCAAATTCTAGTCATACCATCAATTTTCTAAATTCCACTAAAAAATTACAATTTCATTAAAATAGGGGGATTTCACAACATCCATGACTTTTAAAAATAAAACATTCATAATATATAAATAATAATTTAAATCATTTAGAATCTCATTTTCTATCACTCATTAAATTTAAGGTTTCATTTATGGAGAAAAAATATTATGGAACCACTAATGTTTTATCAATGCTCAAATCAACACCCACAACTAGACAACCCATGAACAGAGGATGGGGGGCTGTCCAGGGGGGTGGGAGGGCTGTCCACGGGGGGTAGCAGGGATGTCTAGGGGGGTACAGTTTGTCTAGGGGGTGGGGGTGTCCAGGGGGTGGTGGGATATCTAAGGGAGGGGTGAATCAGTCACAAAAAATCATCAAGTCATGTTTTATTATTTATAGATAAAAAAATAAAGATAATGTGACCTACCTAGTCACAAATATATTCAGGCACAACAAATCAATAAACATCAAAGGTCAGTAATATCAGTAAAAAATGTAATGGATCAATCTGTCCCTCTTCACCATCACTATCATCACCATCACTATCACCCTCATCCTTGTCCTCATCTTCATCCCCATAATCATCCCTTCCATCCTCCTCGCCCTCGTACTCAGCCTCAGCCTTCTCATCGCCCTCCTTCTCCACCTCAGCCTCCTCCTCACCCTCCTCCTCCGCCTTGGCCTCCTCCTCCTCCACCTCGGCCTCCTCCTCTCCATCGTCTTGACTACCACTAGAACTTCCACCTGGTGCACCATATATAGAATGCATCAATGAAATATATTCATCACAAGCAGTGATGTCCTATGGTGGAAGTGTTGGATGTAAAACTTCCATCAGTTTCATAAATGCAGTGTTTGCCCTAGCAGGCTGTTCTGCCATCTTTATGGCCCTTTTTTCAGCCTGTTCTGCCTATTCCTTAACCTATTTCAACTAGGTGGCACTAAAACTGGTACCTAAGGAGGGCCAATACCTCTTTGGAACTATAATCTTCCCAGGTCAGCAACGTACTCTACCAGGGTGATCATCTCCAAACACCTGATGTAAGTGATTGTTTGGCCCAAAATTGTCAGGTTCTTGGGCATCAAGGGCCTCTAAAGCATCTTGTTACAAATATAAATAGATTATTAAGTCACAAAACAGAGATTAAAATTTTAAATCTACAAATTAAAACTTACAATCCGCTGTTGAGTTGGTTCATTAACCGCACTTCCATCTTTCTTCTTTCTACTCAAGAAAAATAGTTTTTCTAGAGGCACACGTCCTTCTATATTCAATTTATGCCTCTAAAATTACATTGAATATAGGAAACCATAATTAAAAATAGGATAAAAAAAATATTAATTTCATAACTAAAATTATATAACAACTTTAGCAATTGAATAAATTATGGAGGAAGCAATAGAAAGTGCAAGACATAAAGAAAGATTATAAACTGTCATACCAGCTGTCTCTCATGATCTAGCATCATAGTACATCCCAATGTGTGGATGTATTTCTTATAATCAATGTTTTTTTTATTTCTTCCAGATGCATCCTAAATAAAATTCAATAATTAGTATTAATGAAAAACATGAAAATTTTCATTTAAATACCTCTAATTTGATTAATACCGTAAATTGGCTAGTCGTATAATGAGTAATCATTTGTCGGTACTGTTCTAACGGACAATCATCCACAACAGGGACCACCTCTAATTTTGTTCCCACTCTAGCATTCCAGCCAATGTACAAATCATTCTTATAATCTCTCAAAATCTCACCTAAATCCTTCAGACGTGCTATCTGTGCACCCTCACCATCCGGGAAATTAAACCGCAGTTGACACCAAAATATTAATTTATATAAATAAAAAAATTGATATATTGAATTAAATACAATAGATTTTTTTACCCATATCTCTGCCCAGGATTTATCCTTAATTTCATTTGGCAGCTGTCTCCATGAGAGCAGGCTGACAGGAATGATGTCGGAGTATTTGGAAAGCGTCTCCAAAAAACTCCGACATTGCTTCCCCGATTTTTCAATCATATGACTACATTCATTGTAGTCCACCATCAACTGCATGCGGCGGTTCTACACCGCACGCATGCGTGTACATCCGCGCCCCTGCCTCATATTAGTATATGTATCTATTATGAAAGAAAAACAAATATTTTATCAATAAATTTTATAATAAAAATAAATAATGGTGTAACAATTTGTTAGGGTTCTATAAGTATAACTGTTGTAGTTTGATCAATGGGCACCACTGGATCCGCAAATACTGAAGGAACACCCTGTACAGATGGAGTGGGTCCCAATGTATTCTCCGTAGCGATAGACTCTGGTGGAGCAGGAGTTGAAGAAGATGGAATATAATATCCCAGAGAGAAGAAAGTAGAAGTAAAAGAAGATGACAGGGATGGCTGGCCAAATGATGGATGAGGAGTGGGAATCATCATCAGATATGGTACAGACGGGTGAGGAGGATTAGATGTAAAGGGTGGTGAAAACATGAGAGGCCTAAATATCCCGTGTGTCCCTAAGACACATTGGGATTAGAATGTGGGATGGATGGTATGTTAGTGGGAGAGGCAGGGTCTAATCAGGTACGGCGACCAGATCATCTAGCTCCCGTACCACCCCCATCGTACGAACACCTCTAGTACTGGGACCACTACTAGGATTATAATCAAATAACTGTCTCCTAATAGATGGATCCTGAAAAAATGTTTAAAAAAAATAATCACATGACATTATATATTATTTAAATAAATATATTTGAAATTAAATACTCACTGCAGGCACTAGTGGTGGAATGCCCAACTCAGTCATGCAGTGATTGTTGTCCATAATCTGTTTTCATCACCTCTCTTCAATTGGTTTCATTTCCTGTATTTGAAAAAAATATGGAAGTAAATAGAAAACGATAACTAATGTGTAACCCAAAAAACAAAATAAATGAGAGGGAATAGGGGGATTCATGGATAATTTAACTAACCATTGTTTTAGGTGAGCTTGAACAAATATATAATGAAGTCAATAAATCGTACAAGATGTAATAAAGAAATTTAATTTTTAGTAGGATGATTATTTAATAAGTGTCATCAGTCTATTAAAATCATGGAACATTGATTCTACCTGATTCAGAAGTGGTAAAGCAGTTGTCAAAATTAAGGAAAAATTTAATTTCTTTATCTTAGGTAGATGATGCAGGTTTCAATACATGTTTTGCAGAAGAATACAAACCATCATGTTCATTACCTGGTAAAATGTTAAAGAGAGGTCTTAGAGTCAATTTTTTTTATACAAATCACATTTAAAGCATTGAAATGTTCACCAAGTTAGAAATGTTGGTTTCATAGGTTTAAATACAGTTCAATTCCAAATTAGAAAATGAAATTCAAATAAAAATTCCAACTAATAAACATTGAAAATTCACATAATGGTAAATCCGGATACAAAATATTTGTAATCAATATTAAATCAATTTGAATAGTACCAACCTTAACAACCCAACTCAAGGTAAACCAGAAGAATTGAGAACATGGATGGATGATTCTATATATTTTCCACAACAACTTCAGGTTCACAATCAACTCTGACAATTGAGCTATTAGAGTCATCAAAAGAAATAAATGGATTGGTTCCAATGGATGCCGGGAAAGTTTCAATTCCATCATCACCATCATAAAAAATATGTCTTGGAATTACTTCAACTATGACACCAAATTCAGGCTGAAGTTGGTCTTTGACATAAAAAACCTATTTAGCCATTGATGCCAATATATATGGTTCTTCGGTAGCAAGAGTGCGAGTCATATTAATTACTTGAAATCCACAATCATCAATAAATGTTCCCTATCTCGTCATCGAATCAAACCAATGGAATTTCATCATCATAACTCGTCTATGAGAGTAATAATCCAATATTATGATTTTTTCAATGACTCCATAATAACCCACATTTTCAAATCGCAGTCTACTATCTGATGCACTGACATAACAATCTATTGTGGCAGTAACCATAACACTATCATGTTGTGTTCTCATGTTCTTTTCTCATTCAGTGACAATAAATTTGTACCCATTGATAACAATCAATTTACAGTCACGAACCACGATATTAGGACCAAAAGTTAAAGCTCTTATTTCCTCAGAGACAGATTCAGTAGGAAAACTCAATACCTACAATCTAAATGAATATTAAACTTAATTAAATATTGATTTAATTATTTTAAATAGTAATATTTTTACCTTCAATTTTAACCAATAAGAAAAATCTTTGCTATGAAAAGTCTCCCTCCTTTTTAAATATAAAGAACAATGATTTCTATTTATCATTGTTTTTATGTTCCCTGTAGATAAAAAATATGAATAGTTTAACAAATATATATGTAAGATATACATATTCAATTTAGTTACCTGATGTAGTCATCGAACAAATCACAGTTGAACAAAACTATGAAATGTTCCATATCCCACTCTTTAAGGCTTAATGTCTTGAATGTATATGATCCATGAATTCCTCCTGTTTTAAGAAGTGATGGAAAACTGGGTTCAATTTTCTCATACTATTCTTCTTCATTTTTAATTGGTCTGTTCATTCTTGTAGTAAGATCAGACAAATACATTGAGTAGAAATCCATACATTCTTGATTCAATTAACCGTTCACGATAAAAATTTCTAGATGATTCCTATTTCAAACATAAGATTTTAATGTGTACATATTTATTTCATTTAGATACATCCAACGAAAAGAAAAAGGTCCTCTGAGAAGTTTTTTAGTGGGAATATGGATAGTCAAATGCAGCATGCATGTGAAAAATTATGGAGGAAATATTTTCTCCAACTCGCACAAATTAATGGGGCATCTGTCAATTTTTTTTAAAGAAAGACTTGGACAACTTCTTAGCATAAAGATCTCTAAAAAATGGCACAACCAAATAACAATCATCCTTACATTATTGGACAAAATATGATGGATTGCTATTGGAATCAAATCATGTAGAAGAATTTGATAATCACGAGTCTTCAAAGATTTTAGCTTCAAATCTATTTTGTTGAACCATTTAGATATGTTTCTTGAATAGACATAAAGAACTCTAATAGTCTCTATTACTTCGAGAAATTGTTTTTTTCATATGTGTCATCACATAAGAAGCACATGGAACTTGCCATTTATTTTCACTGATATGCACATGATGCAATTATGGTCTGATTCCCCAATCCACCAAGTCAAACCAAGACCATGAATCATCTTTTGTCTTTACCTTAACATTTAGAAGTATCGAAAGAAACATTTCACATATATTCTTTTCAATGTGCATTACGTCTAAGAAATGAAGTAACAAATTGGTTGAACAATAAGGAAAATAAAAAAATATAATCCTCTTCCTCTAATTGTAACAGGTTTCAGTGGAAACATTCATTCTCTTTCCAGATTTCATTTGACCATTCCCAAATGAATAAATAAAATCATTAAATTCATTAAGCACATCAGTTCCAGACATACGCTGAGGTGGATTATCAGTCTCTATGGTATTATCAAATCTTCGATGATTATTTCTATATGGATGGTCCATTGGAAAGAATCTTCGATGTCCCATAAAACTAAAAATACAATGATGTTTCAGTATTTTGGATCGTGTATTCTTCATACAAACAGGACATGAAAGTTTTCCCTTTGTTCTCCATACAGACATTATTTCATAATCTGAAAAATAATTGACCATCCAAATAAGTGCAACACACATCTGAAATATGTCTTTTGAATATGCATCGTATGTGTGCACACCCACATCCCAAAGAAGTTTCAAATATTTTATTAAAGATTGAATGTATACTTCAATATCAATTCCAGGATCAGAAGGGCCAGATATGAGTATACTCATGAAAGTGAAATGTTTTTTCATACACAACCATGGGGGAAGATTATAAATGTGTATAAAAACTAGCCATGTGCTGTGTGAAGTAAGCATCTTCCCAAATGAATTAAAACCATCACATGAAAGACCCAACCTCACATTACACACATTATCTTCAAAATTAGGATATCAAGCATCAAATCTCTGCCATGTAAATCCATCTGTAGGGTGAACCAACTCATTATTAGTCTTCTTTATCTCAGTATCATGCCATCTAATTTTTATTGATATTTCATCAAACATAAAAAGATTCGGGAGTTTGGGGATCAATGGAAAGTTCCATATTACTTTATGTGCACACGGGATGGTGTTCCATCAGATTTGGACTTTCAGTGGGATGTACCACATTTTATACAATCATTTCATTCACCGGTTTAGTCCCAGAATAAACTTCAATCTTTTGGGCAAGCATGGATTTTGTTTATTGAAAATCAAAGTTCCTTAACTAACTTCCATGCCATATAGTGGTTTGAGGGAATATCTGCATCATATGGAAGTAAATCATTTAAGAAGGTAAGAATGTAACCGATTACTATATTAGAAATCCCATAAATAGTTTTTCCATGAAACAATCGTATTAAAAATTCGATCTTTTTCATTTTATTACATTGTAGATATACTAGAGTTGTGGTAGCATCATTCAATTTTTTCACCCTGACAATATCATCATTTTTATTAGATTCATTATATGTCCTCATATCGAAGTCTTCTTTAGTCGAAATCTTTTCTTCTTCATAATGACGAATAAACGGAAACTGGTCATCTAACAAATTATCTAGTCCATTATTTTAATTTAGATCATCAGTAATTTGAGATTTCATTTTCTACCCATTGTGATACCACACATAGTAGTTTTCTTGAAAACCATATTTGGTTATGTGGTAGCTAACTTCTTCATGGCTCAACCAAGGTCTACTAACACAATTGGAACATGGGTAGTGTATGCGACCACTATCTGAAGCATTGTGAAATGAAAAATCTAAAAAGCTCTCCAAATTGTGTTAAAAATCGCTTGAGATCTAATCGGTTTCATACATCCAACTTCTATCCATTCTATAAAAATAATTTTTATAAGTCATTTCATTATAATCAATTCAATAAGATTGAAGTT
This sequence comes from Viscum album, assembly GCA_963277665.1. NCBI lineage: Eukaryota > Viridiplantae > Streptophyta > Magnoliopsida > Santalales > Viscaceae > Viscum > Viscum album. The sequence continues at coordinate 1,181,498,221 of OY728139.1, forward strand.
TAATCAAAAATATATTTAAGTAAATGATAAAGGAAGGAGTTTCTAGTTGATGTAGTGAACTATTAAAACAATGTAAAGATATACTAATTCAGTTATCTGTGCCTAAATTTGAGGTGCGATGTGTTTTGTAATTTTTTCATTTATCACATACAAGAAGACACCATAGACCAGATAGAACATTGTTCAAGATATTACAAAGTGAAGGCTTTTCATGAAAGATATAGAATGTGTAAAGAGATTTTTTTAAATAAGTTTTTTGATGCTAAAAAATGGAAATATTGTGAAAAGTTAGTACATTTCATAACACCCAAAATAAAGTCCACAGAAAGTACCATATCAACCCACTAAAAAAAAGGAAAACCACCTACCCCACTACCCCAACCGTCCCCAATCACTTCATATGGATCATCCTTATATCCATTACCCATCTCAAGAAAATATGACTAAACAAACCATTTACCATCTTTGAGTGGGGAAACATCTTACCAGCACCTCCATTAGTTAATATGATTCACTAACTACATAAAAGGAGAAGCTATGAAGACTTAAAATCAAGTTGATTCATATAATCATGACACTTGAATTATAAAACTAAAATAGAAAACAAATCAAACTACACTTATTGGGTATGTCATGCCACACACGTCACCAACATTTTTAGGTCAAATAAAATTATAAACAAAGAATAATAGATGAAAAACATTAAAACTAAGTTAAGTCTTATAGATTTGGAGTGTAAAACTAAAGAATTGATTGAATTCAGATGGATTTATAGGGAGGAAGGAGTCCCCAACCTATGTAAAGAGAGAGGCCTATAGTTTAGAATCCAAGGGGGACTTCCCCAAGGCTTCCTAAATCATAATCACTACGAATACAAGGTATATTTTCCCAAGGTATTATAAACCAAATCATCATGAATCTAATGGGTCTTCCAAATGAAATTAAAAGATATGTTTTTTAACATGAATCCTTGGTTGGTTTCTTCAAGGAATTCCAAATCATTTATCAAAGAACAAGTACTCAAAAATTAAATTAAAATTTATTTATATTAATTTTCAATAGGTCTCATATAAGAGGCACATGAATCTAGTCACATTATGTGTTATAGGCATCCTAAATCATTCACTCATATTCAATAACTCATTATTGGCACCCCTATGGTCATACCTTTCATTACCCAATTAGTTCCCCAAGTTAAGTGCACCCCATGGGTGGATAAAGTTTAGGCTTCTACACTAATAGGTTTTTCATGTACCGTAAAGAGGTTTAATTTCCTAAAGTATAGAAAAAAACATTTATTTTTAAATTTGAGATTAATAATAAAGCATGTCAATGATACTGCACATCATAAAAAATAAAAAATAGTGATAATTTTAAGGGATAGTTTATAAACCATCTTCTCTATAATCATAGACATATACCAATCAAGTATTATTCATTGATTCAATATCAAATAGTTTGAATCATAAAATGTTCAAAAATCCCTAGAAATATGGAATAATGACGTGATCTTTATAGATAGTGAAATAAATGGAGAAAGGTTGAGAATAGAAGGATATCCTTTTAATTAGATCAAAGTTATGATAAACAACACTAGAAATGGATAATATACCTCAAATCACCATGTTAGCTCACAGAGTTTGGTAGACCACACATCAACCATGTCAATTACCTCAATTAGGGCTTCTATGTCAGTATTTGGGAAGAGGTTGAAGGAGTCTAACTTGGATGGGGGAGTTTCTACCGATCGGATGGATGACCCCGGGTTAGGTTTCACCTGTGTGGGAGCTTCTAGAAATCGGGGGAAATGCAAAGTTATCTTCTTTTGTGTAATTAGGGGCAGTTTTGCTGTATTTGGGGGGACTTTTCCCAATGGGTTTTAAAAACCATTGGGAAAATCATGTACTTTTCCAATGGTTTGTAAAAACTGTTGGTAAAGGGAGAAAAATTTGTAGATTTCCCAACAGTTTCTTCAAACTGTTGGGAAATCCTTAACTAACTCAACCTTTACCAATAGTTTATTCAAACCGTTGGTAAAGGACCCATATACCAACGGTTCTGTTTAACCATTGGTATAAAAGCGTTGAGAAAACCCAACTTCCCAGTAGTGATTCTCAATTCACCAGGGTTTTCACACCAGGCGTAATGGTACAATAGATGTACCTCTATATTTAATGACACAGGGTTTTAGATAAAATATTTAATTACACAACAACAATTAAATACATTCATAACCTTAGAAAAAACATATGCTACATAATAAAAATAATAGTACAATTATTTTTAGTGTACCAACTTGCACAAAATGGAATCATAAATTAAGTCCTATGCCACATAATTATAACAACGTTATTGTTATTTTGTCTTGTGCTAACCAGTTAAATAATTATTTACCAACTTTCAAATATATATTTTACTACCAGACCAGCCTTGGTCTGTTCGAACTCCACTTCCATTTATTGAACACCTAAATAAATAAATAATTTATTCTCTTAAATAAATATTTTATTTAAAAACTAGTAAATAAATATTTATTAAATGTTAAATAAAATGAATATATTTTATTTAATTAATGTGATCATTTTAAATTGAATAAAATTATTCCACGGTCTTGAGAATAATATTTATTCCATTAATTAAATTCAAATTGAATTTAATCAAGACCACCAGAAATAATTAGTGTGTGTCCCTCTAGGATTCTTTTTCGTTGACATTATGTTGGATCGCCTAAAGTCCAAGATTAATATCTAGAAATGGATTAAGGATCCCAAGAGAAAGAACTTAAATTTGAAATGATGACATCCACATATGAACCCTCACTATGTAATATAACCCCTTTGTCACAATATCTCATCAAGAAGGTTTCATGATAGTGTCATCAACCTATATGCTTGATACGTTATTCTTTGACTACATGAATTAAACTCATCGTTACATCATGGACATGAAATTTAGCATGATGGTTCTATTTTAATAAAAGTTCTGAGATATCAAATTCCATAACTATAAGGAAAAAATCCTTCCTTGACTTATCCATTAATAACATGTCATTCGTGACGTAACCAACATACCCTACTTCCTGCCAACATATGGCATGACAGTTTTTATCAGAAAATCTAAGTGTAAGAGTCATGACATGTATTAATGATAATATTAAAGTATAAGGACCATTAAAAATGCTTACAGATAGGAATATCTGATGACACCAAAAACATGTGGAATTATTACTGGCGAAACTTTTCTCATAATCTCTCGTCTTGAAGATTACCAAGTGCGAAATTCATGAGAAGAAGTATCATATACTTTTGAGTACTAACAATTGATGGTCTATGTACTATGTTTCCCATCATATTATGTTATCCAACTATAGAACTATATTTAAGAATATTGTCACGGAACTTCAAGGTTCTCATCATAGTAGAGAACTGCTATAACCTTATTAATGCGACAAATACTCTAGGACATTATTACATTATAGTCATGCATAATAATGAACAATATGTAATAAGATGTTTAATATTTAAATAAATTAAATATTCATATAATAAATGTACAAATAGTTTGTTCTAGGACACCAACTCCAACATATCAAACCAAATATCCAAGATGACTCAGACCGGGGTAAAGTAACCCTAGACCATTGAATTTAAAGAGGGATTTAAGGAGTTGAAAAAGAGGCTTATCACTACACCAATCCTCATGATTCCATTATGTGGGGAAATTTGTTTGGTATATAGTGATGCTTCAAAGAAGGTTTTTGGATATATACAAATGAAATATGAAAAAGTCATAGCCCATTCCTCTAGTAAGTTTAATGTTCATGAGTAGAACTATCCAACAGATGATCTGAAGTTAGATGCATTTATATTTGCATTAAAAATATAGAGACCTTATCTATATAGGGAGAAGTGTGAAATATATACAGATCATAATATCCTCAAATATATATCCACACAGAAGAATATTAATATGCACCAGTGAATATGGTTAGAGTTAATCAAGTACTATGATTGCTCAATCCATTACCATCCTAGAAAAGAAAATAAAGTGGTAGATTATCTAAGTAGAAAGGACCTGACAACTATATTAATGATGAGAATTCATAAGGATCCATTCTTCTTATACTTGAAAATTATAGACATGGTAATCATAAAGGAAGTAAAATCATAATTAATTTGTCAAATGATTTAACAACCATCCTTTATGGAGAAGACAAAGGATGTTCAAAGAGATGATGTGGAAATTTAGAAGAAGGTGAAAGCTATAAGAAAAGGGAAATCATCAGATTTAAAAATTGATAAATAAGGATTTGTAAGATTTGGGTCATGACTATGTGTACTATCAAATCCTAAGATAAAGAAAGAGTTGTTGAATAATGCACATAAATTAACCTTCTACATCCACCCAGGGAGCATAAAGATGTATAAATATCCTTGAGAGCACTATTGATGGGAAAATATGAAGAAATAGATCATGGAATATACATCAAAGTGTTTGGTATTTCAGCAATTGAATGTTGAAACAAAATAGTCTAAGGGGATGATGAAACCATTACCCATACCTACATGGAAATGGGAAAACATCACCATAGAATTTTTCACTAGTCTTCAAAATACATTGAGAGGAAATAATTATATATATGTTATAGTGGATTATATTACAAATAATACTTACTTCATTGCAATTTGAGAGGAATTATCACTCAATCAACTTGAAGGTATATACATCATAGAGGTGGTGAGGCTACATGGAACACCACTATCGATTGTATTTAACTGAGATATGATTTTTACCGCTAAGTTTTGGAAGAGTATCCAACATGATCTAAATACTGAGTTAAACTTTCGTATGTATTATCAACCCAAAATTGATGGCCAATCTGAGTGTAATATTTAGATATAATAAGACATGTTGAGAGAATTATTGATAGACTTAAAAGAAGGATGAGATCAACATGTTTCTCTGGTCAAGTTCTCATAAAATAATAACTTTCATTTAAGCATCTAAATGACTCCTTATGAAGACTTTTATGCGAATATATATAGAAAACCTGTGTGTTGGGATGAAGTTGGTTAATTCAAGATGTTGGGACCTAAAATGGTTGAGAAAATGGTAGAAAAGGTCAAGTCTATTCAAAAACTCATCAGGGATCCTCAGAGTTGATATAAGAGCTATACTGCCAATCTTTGATGATACCTAGAGTTTGAGGTTTGGGATAAAGTGATTCTATACATATATCCATGGAAGAGAGTCAGGTGATTTGGGAAGATGTTAAACCTAATACCCAAGTACATCTCCCCCTTGAGATTCTCGATCGCATCAGAGAGGTGGCTTACTGACTAGCACTCCCACCAACCGATTCTCATGTACACGATGAATTCCATGTATCCCTCTTGAAGAATTACATACTAGATCACTCACATATATAGAATTCATAGATGGTGTAATTGGAAAATTATCTCTATTATGTGGAGAATTCAGTGAAGATATTGGACCATAGAGATAAAGTTCTATGCAACAAGAAAAATCACTTAGTCAATATACTATGGGAGAACTATAAATACGAAGAGGTAACCTGAGAACCAAAAGAAGCCATGAAGAAAAAGTACCCTCACCCACTTTCAACTTAGTGTGTAATGTGAAATTTCAAGGGAGAAATTTCTTAATGTGGGAAGAATGTAATACCCTAATATTTTTTTAAAATAAAAATATTCTTATTATCATATGTGACATGCAACACAAATCCTAAACGAACCATGAAATATTATTATTTAAATTTGATTGTTATAACCTATATATTAAATTGGTGGGTATGAATAGGATTAAAAAAATAATATATATATAAGGTTACCATGAAATAAAATTTTATTGATAAATTTTTAGTAAATAATCACTGGATTTTCAAAAAAAAAAACATTTTATGCTACATAATTTTGTTTTATTCAAAACTGATTTTTATTGATTTTTGAGAGAAAATAAAATAATTAATTTCTAGAAATTTTAGCAATATAATTTTATAAAAATTATATCATTTTTTAAATAATAATAATTTCTTTTTTCATAGTGTGACATGTCAAATTTTATCTAAAAAATTGTTTTTTCAATGAATAGTGGAAAATACCGATTTTGTAACACTATCATTTCATTTCATTAAATAAAGTTATTTAAAAGTAAAATTATGACTTTAATTTTATTTCAAAGTATCACAAGTATTATTTAGTTATATATAATCTAATTAGTTACATTTTAATCATATTTATATAGGATTTTTGTGTAAGCATATTTTTAGGTTTAAAAATGCATTTTTCTAAAAAATAGTTTTTATCGTATTTTATGGGTTCAATTTTAAATTATATTCCACCACTTATGTGAATTGAATTTTAAAAAATATATTTCATATTTTTAATCAATATAATTAATATTTTTTAATAAGTTCAAATTTGTTTTTGGTCATAATGAATAGTAAAAATGTTAATTTTTTTAGCTCAGTTTAGGTTAAAGTAGGTTTACCAAGGGGATGAACTAAAGATATAAGGGTTAAAATCACATAAAAACTTTTATTATTTCTATTTTATATCCATATTTAGACCATATACCATATAATATTCAATAATGGTCTATTTTTGAGCTATTTGTTCTGAATAATGCATTTATAAATTTTATTCTTTTCAAATATTCCATGTGGGTCCTCTCCCCCACTTATAAGAGGACACATCCTCTCCTATTTTATTAACACTTAAAAATCCTTTTGGTTCTACTAATACCTACCCAAATACATTCATTACTTCTCTTACCACATCTTATAGGAAATTTTGGAATATGGAAACCTCATAAGAAGGATTTTAGTGAATGCCTAAAGAGGTTATCCAAAGAAGAGGTATGGTTCTTAATCAAACTTTTTGTTTTGTTTATTCCTCCACCCCCTTAAAAATATTATTAAAAAATGATGATATAATAATATGTTTATTTTCCATAAAATAATATATTATCAAGTTAAATACAAATCCTACATCCATCTCTGCTTCCATCAAATTGGAAACGAAACCATTGTTCATGTGTATGGTGGACTACCGCCTAACGAACCGATATAATTTGTTTTTCATCATCACCTCTCATGAATATTTATGATGATGTATTTAATGTATATATATAATATTCATGAAATATTTATAATTATATAAAATTAATATAACATATTTTTTCTTACCCATCGATTCATTGAAATATGATAACATCGTTCATGTGTATGTGTGAATTACCATCTCCACAAAGCGATATGATTAATTTGTCATTTATGCATCACATAAATGGTATATAGAAGTTTATTTAAAGAAATAATATGATATATATTATATAATTATCATTATATAAATATAAAATAATGCTTACTTTATTTCCATCAAGATCTTTAAGAAATGGATACGTTACTCATGCGTACGTATGACCTACCATCTCAATGATTGTAATGTAGTTTATTTTTCATAACCATATTTCATGGTTGATTTTAAAATAATTATTGATGTATAAAAATTATAATTATATCTTTATTATTATTCTTGATATGATAAAATAATAATCTCTTATACCATAGTCATATTACCAAAGTAATTTTGGACATATGATCAAAATATCATCAAAATGTACAACATGAATCTAAATGATTAAGTAATTGAATATAACATGATAAAAAATAATATAAAAGGAATAATAAACATAAAAAATATGATAATTACCAACTAGGATCAATGTATCCCTAAGTTGGGGAGGGGGTGAATCAGTGATATGTTTTCATTTTAAGTTTCATTTATATTGAAACAACCTTCACCTCCTGTAAAAGATTTATCACTTTGCTAAAAAAACAACCACACATCCATAGGAGAAAAACTATTTACAAGGTTAAATATTAAATAAGAGTATGTACATCCTTATAATGGTTTAGAAACAATCCAATACCACACAATCCACTAGAAAAAATATTTTTATGTGGATACAACAAGTATGATATACAATAACACTTGTATCTCACTGTGCTCAATACAACAGTGTATGTGCTTATTTTATAATGAATTATGTAATAAAATTTTGTGTAAAAATTAATGAAACCTTCACCAGTTGGTTAAAAAAAAGTTACTATGCTATCATATCAACTTTCATTAGAAAACCTTGGAAACAAAATTCATTACTTTCCTACCTAGCAGCAGGTAGAATCAACCTTTCTGGACTTTGTTATGAAAATTCAGTCTGATTGTTTTGTTCGATTTCTTTGTCTGATTACTCTGTCTAAAAAATAGATAAGAAATAATACTCTAGAAACAATTCCAAAACCATTCAAACATTCCCCAGAAACCAACATCTGATGGCACAGTCCGATCCGATAACCACATATCACTATTCTTCCTTATGCTTCTTCTATATAGAGATGTTGCTTAAGAAAACTTTGACTAGAAACTTCTTCTCTTTACCAAAAATTTCAATGATTTCCTTCTCCCTATTCACATGTGAAAAGTACAAATATCAAAAAGTATTATATAATTTCTTATATTTATAGGATATCCAAAATTGGTTTGGGTGGGAATCTAAAAATCTTTTCCCAGTAAATACCCAAATTGTTATAAATAAAATTCCCTTATGATATAATGTTTTATTATGTAATATGGTTATAGAAAAGACTTTAAATTCCTTGGTTATATATTTGGATTTAAAATACCATTAAGAATATTACCATTGTTAATATATCTATTAAATAGTGATCACACGATTAATATAAATATAGGGATTTAACAAATCTAGTTGACACATAAAAAGGAAGTGATAACCCCATCTAATAGGATTATACCCTATGAATCCCATTTATCAGAGCTTCTTAGGGAGATATAATCATTAGTATTTTCCCTTGACCAATCCCAATATGGGATCCAACAACTTAAGCATGAGTGAAATTGTTTATGGGAGAATTTTAAGTTCATCAAGATCATGACCCAGACCACGTTCACCAAACGACCCCATGAAAGTCTCACTATCGCGCATATTACTCTTAGGGCATACACCAATGTAATAAATAGATATATATAAAGACATTAATAATATAAATATGTATAATGTATATAATAATTAATTTATTTTTATTGTTTCTTTATAAATGATTTTGAATTTTATTCAATTAAACACAAATTGTATTTTCAGGTAATATTCAAATTCAATTAAGGGATTTATTCTGATGAGTTAATGGATGTTTTAAATAAATATTATTTTAATAAAATGTTATTATTAAATAATTTTAAATAACAATAAATGGTTATATAATTTTTATGAAGTGAAATGTACTTTTTATAAGGGTTACAAAACAATTATTGTAAAAAACCCAACATTTTTCAATAAATGTTGAATCTTGGTTTAAAAGTGAAAATTTACATGTTTAAATTTTTTTTATAAAAAATTAATATTATTTTTGGAATCATAATGTATAAATTATCCAATGGTGAATCTTCATATTTTTCCGAGATAGTCGAATTTTCAGGTAAAAATTAAAAACTGTTTAAATATACAGTGTGTTTTATGACATCATAATGACTAAAAAATGATTTAATAAATACTATAATGGGTATCCTAGTCAAAATATATGTTTTACCATAAAAAATTACAATTTTAAGTTTACTTGATTACTTTTATTAAGCCTTTATGAATCATCCAAAACATTTAATATATTTTAGACTTTTAAATTAATTTATTTAAAAGTGTGACTCACCTCCACATAATCAAGGGAATTATTTTAATATGTTATTCCATTTACCGATTAAAATAATTAAAGCCTTACTTCTTTGAAAAAAACCATGGGAAAAAACCAAGGGAAGGTTTGTGGTTTTGAATATTTTATTATATAGAGTCTAAAACCTAAGTTTGTGAAATATTAAAGAACCCCCCTATCATTTCCTATATAAACCCACGTAATCTAAAATTATATTCACTCAAAATAATTGAATCATATACTCAATTTCCCCCCTCTCTAAAATTCTAAAAATTTTCCCAAGCTCTCACAAATCCCTTTTTCAAGCTTTTCGAACCACACATTCAAGTAAGGGTTCTTTCCTTTCTCATCTTTATCCATGTTTTTTAATCTTGTTATACCATTTTATTTTCAATTAATAATTATGGAGTATGTTTTATACCTCCCCCATACTTACCTTATTATGTATAAATTATGATAAACCCCTTTCTCTCTCATTAATCCCTCCCATGTACACCTGTTACCATGTTGAAATTTCGTAAGCATAATTTCTTTTCTCTTTTTATTCAACCTTATTTATTATCAAATGCCTTATTTTTTTCTAATTATAAATGTGTGTACATTTTGTACCATGTCCCTATTAATATTAAATTTATTTTTCAAATTATTATAGAACCATTTATCTCTCATCAACTAATTTTATGAATTTTTAAGAGATTCCATTATGCTACCAAATTTTCACTTCAATTTTCCATGCCAAACCATTTATATAGTGAATGTCGTACCAATTTATTATCAATGGTGTTCAATTTTATGAATATTTACCTTTTTATTGGTTACTTACATGTATGTATTTCACATTACTTGATCGTGAAATAAATTATAATGATGAATGAATCCATGTTTTGTGGTCTATGTGGAACAGTTAATCATGAGAATGAAATGAAAGTGAAAGGTGTGCCTGGAATTATATAGAGCTCCAATGAATTGGGTAATGTTTAGTATCATTATATGTCATGTTGGGATAGGGGTATACCTGATTCTTTTATGGTACATTTTCCACCATGAAGTCTTGGTGGTTTAACCTTGACCTATGATGCAATGGTTTAAGTTGTTTCCACATTTACCATGTTATGATTATCATTATATATCAAGACTTATTATTAACGTTCCTTTATGAATCATTGATATACCTGGTTTAACATGTATTATTATATTCATGACATTCCATGTTTATTCCCTTACTGGGATTTATGGTTCACCCCTTTCTTATGTATTTACCCAGGTTATCCAATGCAGTTTTAAGCTCAAGCATGTTAAAGAAGTTTTACATTAAGATATTGTAATTCATGTTTATAGTTGTAATTAAATGTACCTAATTACCAAATACACTAGACTTCTAGATCTTTCAGTTTTTATTAAGTGTAATTTTATGCAATTAAATCATGTATTAATGTGTAATAAATATAATGGTTGTTATATTCCTGCACAACACAATTTCCAAAAATTAAATTACTCATCAATTTTGAATTCATCATTAACTCTTTCAACGCTTCTAAACTCTTCTAGAACCTTATTGAATCATCTCAATACATCATCCAGATTTTATATTTATAACCAATATTTAGTATGATTCCAAGGTCATTATGATAAAAACATATGTAATACTAAATAATTTCATTACATTTCTCTATACTAATTGAAAAAAAGGGATGAATTCTTATTATGATTCTCTATACCAATTGAAGAACTCCTATTAAAAATATTGAAAGCATACTTCCATAAAACTTGTTTCAACTTTGTTATAATTTTTTCACTTTTCTTTTTCTATAAACATAATTATAATTTATAAATATATTATTACCCTTTGGAAAAAATTCAGTAGATAATTCAAAACCCATTGAAAATACTTTTCCAACATTTTACCTTTTCTTCAATAGTTCAAAAACTTACTTAGACTGATAATACTATGTCCGATGACTTATTGGTGTCATTATCAGTTTGAAGAATCATCACCACTTCTTATCTGATGACTCTTGAACCACTTGAAAAAAAACAAGGGATTATTTTTCTCTTGACCCAATTTTGATACAATTAAACCCGATGAAAATCGTTGAAAACATTTTTGATCATCATCTGATTAATCTATATAAAAAAATCCCCAATTATACACTCGTTAGTCTCAACATATCTTCTTATTGATATGATTCAACAAAAATTTGAATTTAGTAACTTCCAAATTATAGCCTTCAAACTATTTCTACGTTTGGTGATTCTCACACTGATGAACTGAGACCTAAAAAATTTGTCTTCAAACATTAATATTCAACAGTCTTATATGAGTAATCATGATTTCCTCATAACTTTGATAACTTTATGATCAACATAAAATCATCTAACTTAAGGTACTAAACACATCTTATTCCCTTTCATTCACAATAATATTATCAAAAGTTTCTCAAACAACTTATGATATTTGAGAATTAAAAATTATAAAATCATTGTAAAATTTAGTATAGAGACATTTGGACTCTGATAAATTTCCTCATACTAATTGAAACATTATTTCCAAACACAATGTGAGTCAAAAAAACAACCTCTTTCACAAAACTTATTCAAAAAAAACCAAAACATATTAAATTTCTCATCAAAACTGAATCCAATTTTATGATTACTATTATTCTTTTCATTAATATAATCCGATAACCAAAAACTACAAAGTAATGTGATTTAATTTTCTTAATGACAAAAGACAAGACAACAACACAAACTTAATTCAGCATCCAAAAACAAAATCCAACCTACTTGGTCCCAAAAAACCCCCTTTGTATTTTTTTCAACCAAGGTTCATAAATCACTAAAACTTTTAACCTCAAGCTATAGATTACTTATAAAAAATTATAATCCTACACAAGTGAACTTTTTATAAGAAACATGAATCCTTAACAACAAAACCATACTATCTAAAATTAGTGAATTATGGAACCTTTTCAGCTTTCCCATATTTCCTTCAGATATTTCTTCACATATTTATTTACTTATTCCACATACCAATAATTTTTCCCTTCAACCACTCCAACAAAAATTTATAATAGTTCACATACTTATATACTGAGTTCACAACTTACCCACAACTTCCCCTATATACATGCTTACTTAAAAAGATTTATCACATATCAATGGATAGATTTATGAAACATTTATCCCCCTCAAAAACACTATCTAAAGACTAGATTAACGAGGGTAAAAAGACACATACCTTAACCTTGGATAGAAAAAGGTTGTACACCCATGTTAAAACTCATCTTGAAAAATTCTTCCTTCATTAATGGTTTTGTGAATATGTCAGCAACTTGTTTCGATATAAGAACATACTCCAACTTGAGTTCATTCTTCTCCACATGATATTTGATGAAATGCAATTTTATATCAATATTTTTTGAAATAAATTTTTACTAGGTTTCTTATAAGGTTGATGGAACTATGATTATTACAAATTAAGAGTAAGGGTAACTTCACTTCAACAAATAAGTATTCCAATTGAGTTTTATTTCACATAAGTTGTGTTTCTTCTTGAGTGGTAATAACATAATCAGATTCATCCATGATAAGAGTTACTAAATTTTTTTTCTCAGTATTCCAACTTGAACAAATTTTCCCCATAAAGAAAAATCTACAAGATGTGGATCTTCTATCATCAACACTTCCTTCCTAATCAACATCTGTGTAACCAAAAAATTCAATTCTTTCTAAGAAATCATACCTGATTCTAAAATATATTATTCCTTTGATATATCTAATAATTATTTTTCCAACTAACAAGTGTGATTATTTTGGAGCACTTTGGAATACTGCAGATAAGGTGACAATATAAACAATGCCTAGTCTTGAGGTTGTCAGATACAACAAACTTCCTATCATCTTATGAAACTCTTTAGAGTCAACTTACTTACCTTATCTATATTTTTTAAACTTAGTTCCCAATGAAATTGGTGTGGAAAAAAGTTTATAATTTTTCATTCCAAACTTAATAAGAAGTTACTTAGAATAATTTTCTTGAGAAAGAAATATGTGTTTCTTATTTTCTGAGGATTTTAATCCAAGAAAGTATTTCATTTCACCAAGCATGGAAATATCAAACAACTTTTTCATTTATTCAGTAAACCTTTCACATGTTCTTTCATCATTCCTAGAAAAGATAATATCATCAACATAAACAATTAAAATGAGGGAAATATCATGAATTTCTTTGATGAATATATTACTATAAACCCTTTCTTTCTTGAAACTCATCTTTCTTAAGAAGGTATCTAATTGGGAATACCATTCCATCAAAGCTTTTTTTCCCATATAAGGATATATTCAAATTACACACATGAATTTAATCCTTCCCAATAACAAACCAGCAATTTTTTTAAAAAAACTTATTCACCAAGTTCTCTATTTATAAAGGATGAATTTGCGTCCATATAAAAAATTTTATATCTTCATCATAAAATAATAACAAGAAAGATTCTAACTATTTATAATATTTCCACTGGAGAAAAAGTATCATAAAAATCAATTCCTTCAATATATGAGTAACATTTTCACACCAATATTTCTTTGTTTCTTATCACTTCAACATATTCATTCAACTTGTTGCAAAAAACCCATTTTGTAACAATAACATTTTTGTCATTTGGTTCAGGTATGAGTTACCAAGTATTATTATTTTCAATCTGATCCGCCTCTTTATTCATGGCTTGAATCCATTCTAGATGCTCAAAATACTCATTCACATATTTCGTCTCAACTTTTTAATACAAAGAAGTAAGTGTAATAACTTTTTATGTTATTTTTGTTTGAAAATTTTTATGTTGATAACAAATTATGTTATGAGATTCCACTTAATTACTCATCATATAATGAGAGTTTTGAAATTATTCATCATCACAGGAAATAGTTGAGTCTAATTATTCCACCTGTTTGGTATCACAATTGTTTTCATCCTTATCAGGTTTAATAACAACAATTATTTAATCCTATTTATATTCCTCATCTACATGTGATTGTGACACATAATGGTCACCCTTTTCAAGAACATTTAAATCAAGTGAATCAACTAATATTTCAGTATCTTTATTGAAACATCTATAACCTCTTCCACCTAAAGAATAACCAATAGAGATTCTATATTCACCTCTCTAATCAAAATTTCCAAGGTTTCCACATTTATTCTTTATGATTGAGGGACCCCTAAAAACTCTTAAATGTTTCTAACTTAGAGTTTTCTCATATAGAACATTTCATAAGGAGTAATATCAAAATTTTTATTGTAGAAACATAGGTTCTGAATATAAATAGTTGTGATCATATATTGACTACAAATGTAATGATAAAGACCATGTTCAAGTAAGATATTATGCCCCATTTCAACTAAACTTATATTATTCCTCTCTGGAACACCATTTTTTTGTTGTGTGTATATTGTACTGAACTCATGCCAAATTCCATGTTTTTCAAGATAAATTTTGAAATCTTCATTATTATACTCACCACCAATATCAGTTCTCAAATTCTATATAGAATACCCAAATTCCTTCTTATCTCTTCTCCTGAAAATGTTAAACATGTTTAGATCTTCCGATATATGTTTCAAATACATAACATAAGTAATGAGAGTAAAATCATCAATTAAATAAATGAAGTACTTATCTATGAATTTTGATTTCTTTCTCATCATCCCACACATATTAGAATGTATAAGTTCTAGGTGTTGAGTTGAATGTATATCATCCTTTTTATGCACAGAGTTTTTTATCTTCACCTTATAAAAAGTATAACAACACCAATAACTTCTTCTTGACATATCTGGAATATCTCAGACATTATCTCTCTTTGATAACTTGATTACGCTTCTCTAACACATATGTCGAAACCTTTTGTCCCAAAACTGATTTTATTCCATCATGCTTAAGTAACATGATTTTTCACCATACTAACTTGAAATCATTTTCCTTTTGTAATTTGTCCTTTTGTAACAACTTTTCCATCTTCCTCTCTTTTCATGACAAAACTATCTCTTCTAAAAAAATTATTTTCTTCATCACAAAGTTGTGAAACACTTAACATATTGTATTTCAACCCATAAATAAATAAATATTTCTTGGATTTTATCTTTTATTCCCCAATAACAGAGGATATAACACCTTTTATTCTAAGGGATTCATCATTGAAAAATGTCAATGTTCCTTCTTTGAAATATTTCACATTCTCCAATAATTTTAAATCTCTAGTCATGTGAGAAAAAAATACACTATCCAAGATCCAGGTTCATTATCCTTTTGTAGATTTGAGAGTGGTTTCTACAATAAGTTCTTTTTCTTTCCCTTTATCTTTCTTCACTTCTGACTTTTGAGAATTGTTAAAAACCTATTGTTGTGATGGAAAAAAACAAGACAACCTTTCTCAAGATATCTAGTTTGTTCATATATCTCACAAAGAGTTTCCAAAGGTTGGAATTTATTTTCAAATTTTAGAACATCCTTCCAAGATTTATTCAAAACATTATTCTTAGATTTCTTCCTTTGAGAGGATTTAATTCCCCTCAAACTTTTCCATCTATAATTCATGTGATAGTTGTAATATTATTGGTTAAACCAACAAATATTTTTTATATGTTCTAATCTACTAAAAAACTATCAGTAACCATAGATTGAACACTTTACTCTATAACTTCTATACTGTTCAGAATTGTGAACATGTTTCTCAGAATATTTATTATCTTTAACATTAGACCTATGTTTATTCCCATTATTTTTATTATTAGTTGGAATATTATTCCACAATTCATATTTCTTTCCAACCTTATCAAAATCTGATGTGGTAGAAACTTTTGTTTCAGACTCAGAAATTTTATAAACTTATGAATTTCAAACTTTGTTAGTTTTGGCCACATAAATGATTTTCTCAACTTTATTCTTCTTATAAACAACATAAAATTTATTCTCAACCTTTGAAGGTAAATTTAGATCCTTTTCAGGTTCACATTTTCTATAACTTGAAACAACTTCAAATATAGAGTTATTGAAACATGTAATTACCTACTTAACTTTAGAATTTTTTTTTTGAAAAAGTTCCAAATCTTCCACCTTAGCTTTCAACTTTACTTCATGATGTTCATTTCATTTATTTTCTTTCTAAATATACTTCTTTAGATAATAAACCACTTAAAGTAACTTAGATTTCTCTTCAAGAATAAATTCTTTATTTTTTTAGTAATTTATTTATTCAACTTCTTGATTTCAATTTCAAGTCTAACAATATTTATCATACATTTTTTAATTTATATTTTCAGATGAAATTATAAATTATTATCTTCATCTTCAAAGATACTAATTCCAAAATATTTATGATTAACTGTTGCAATGTATGTAGTTTTTCTAGAAACTTCAATAAACTTTTCTAACTCAGCTTTACTATCTTCTTATTCATCATCTTTAGACAAAAATATTTTCCTTTCAGATTTGGATAACTTTATATATTTTCCATTGGAATAAGATTTTGACTTATCACCTGATTTATTACAAGACATTATTGGCCTTATATCATCTTTATCACTAGCTACCACATTCTTTCTTTGAGGAAAATTTTCTGCATAGTGCCTAACAAATTCATATTCAAAACATTTCAAGGGAAGTTTCCATTTGTACTATCTTGTACCACTTTTCACATTTTTAGAAAACAAGTATAAAAATTCATCAAGATTGTTATATAAATCATTTTCAGATTCATAATTACAATATTCTTTAGATTCAAGAATATTATTAGACTTTTTTTGTTAGAATATTTGAAGTACATTTATCTAGCAGATTTTTTTTTACTTTCATAACATTCTCTATTATCATTTTCTAAGTAATGAGAGTACTATGAAAGTCATCTAGAGATAATGATTCATGATATCTATCTTCCAAAGATGAAACTTTTAAAAAAAACTTATCATGAATAATTATCAAAATATTTTCAACAATATTTGAGTCTTCTAACTTTTCACCAATACATATTATGGTGCGAGCAATATCATTCACCCTTGTAAATAAGTCACCATCATATTCATACTCACCCATTTTAAAATATTCATATTTCAGCCCACATATTTGTAGTTTGGTTTTATTCAAATTTATATTGACTTCATAAATGTTCTTTAACTTTTCCTAGATAACATTAGCAGTAGTAACCCCCTTCACTCTTAAAAAATCAATTTCAAAAAGTGGTGAGAGTAAAGTATTCTTTGATCTTCCATAATTTTCAAGATTCTTCTTATGCATAGATGTAATAGGATATTTTTCATTAATAAGAGGTAATCCATCTATAGTACCTTCCAAATTTTATTCCAAAGAGACATAAGATATGAAAAAATTATATATTTATAGATATCATAATTCTTTCCATCTAAGACCAGAATCCCTTTATTGTTCACACAATTTATATTTTTCATAACAACTTGTCTTCAAAAACTTTAGAAAAGTTTAAATGAAAGGAACCTTCACTATGATACCAATTGATAATTACCAACTAGGATCAATATCACTAAGAGGGGGAGGGGGTGAATCTATAATATATTTTTCTTTTAAGTTTATTTTCTTTTGAAACAACCTTCACCTCCTGTTAAAGATTTATCACTTTTATAAAAAAACAATCATATATCTGTAGGAACACAATAATTTACAAGATTCACTACTAAACAAGAGTATATATATCCTAAGAATGGTTTGTCAATAATCCAATACCATTCAATCCACTAGAAGTTTTGTGTGTGGATACAACAAGTATAATATACCCTTATACTAGTGTAACACTACGATCAACACTAAAGTGTATGTAATTATTCTAGAATGAATGATGTAATACAAGTTTGTGTAATAAGTAATGAAACCTTCACCAGTTGGTTCAAATTTTTTTACTATACTACCTTATCAGCTTCTATTATAAAAATTTTGAAACAACATTTTTTACTTTCCTACCCACCAGTAGGTAGAAACAACCTTTCCAGAATTTTTTATGAAAAATCAGTCTGATTGTTTAGTCGGATTCCTCTGTCTGATTGCTCAGTCTAGAAAATGGGTAAGAAATAATGATCTATAAGCAATTTTAAACCACTTCAAATATTCCTTGGAAACCTACATCTGATGGATCGGTTTAATCTGGTAACCTTTGATTACTATTCTTCATTATGCTTCTTCTGTCCAGATTTGTTGCTCAGAAAATGTTTTTTAGAAACTTCTTCTCTTTAAAAAAACTTTCTACATTTTTCCTATATCTCTTCACACATGAACAATAGAAATATCATAAAGTACAATGTAATTTATTCTATTTATGGGAGATCCAAAATTGGTTAGTATGGGAATCTGAATTTGTTTTTCCTACTCAACCAAATTTCTGAAACATAAATTCAATATTAATTTTGACTTCAAATTTGACTCTTTCAATGCTTCTCAACTCTTATCAAACCTTCTCAAATATTCTCAAGACTTCATCCATCTTATAACTTTCTAAACATTCTTCAGTCTAATACCAAGGTCAATAAAATGAAAACACATGTAAGACTTAAAACTTTTGTTATGTTTCTCCATACCATCTAAAAAAATGAATGTATTATCTTTCCAATTATCCATAACAACTAAAGAAAACCTATTAAAAACATTCAAAACATACTTCCATAATCATTATTGCAACTTCATTAGATTTATATCACTTTTATTTTTCCATAAACATTATTGAAACTTATAAAGATATCATCAAACTTTGGAAAAATTTCAGAAGAAACTTCAAAACCCCTTGAAAATACTTTTTCAACATTTCACCTTTTATTTAATAGTTCAATAACTTCCTCAGACCAATGATCTTGTGTCTAATGACTTATCAATTTCAATATCAGTCTGACGAATCAATACATCTTTTTGTTTGATGACTCATGAACCACTTGGAAAACAAATTAGGGATTCTTTTCCCTTGACCCTACTATAATAAAATTCAACATCATGAAAATGGTTGACTATATTTTTTTTCATCATCTGGTTGATTGATCCCAAAAATTACCACTTACACATTCATTAGTCCCAACATTTATACTCACTGACCTGCTTCAACAAAACTTTGACTTCAACAACTTCCAACATGCTAGCCTTCAAACTATTTCTATATTCAGTGATTCTCACATAGAAAAAATGAGACTGAAATAATTTTTCTTCAAACATTATTCTTCCATAAACTTCTATGAGTAATCATGAATTTCTCATGACTTTGAGAAATTTATTATTGACATATCATCATCTAGATTAAGGTACCAAACACATCGTCTCCCCTTACTTTCATAAGTCATGATCAGAAGTTTCTCATAAAAATTATGATATTTGAGAATAAAAAATTAGAAAATCATTTTTAGATTTAGTATTGATACATTTTTACTTTGATACATTTACTCATACCGATTGAAATATTATTTCTAGACACAAGGTGAGTTCGAGAAACAACTTCTTTCACAAAACTTATTTAGAAAAAAAACCAAAACCTTCCTTATCAAAATTGCATTTAATTTTCTGATTACTATGGTTAATTTCATTCATATTATTTGATCACCATAACTTACAAAGTAATGTGATTTACCTTTATTTATAATAAAAGAAAAAACAATTAACACAAACTTCCTTTAGCATCCAAAAACAACTTCCAGCTAACTTCCTTCTAACAAACCTTATTAAGAAAGTAAATAGTTAACATAAGTTTATTATTTAGAAAGATAAATAATTTACATGAAGATATAGACTCAAGGTAAAGGATCTATCTAAATCATGCTTTTATTAAGGTTATAACCACTCTCTCTAACTCACTTTATCTCTTTATTTAAAGTTATAGAGTGATACTAAATTATATATATATGAATCTCAAATATATACCTAGTTTATTATACCTTAATTATATGGGGTAATATATGAATTATGCTCCTTTCTCAAAATCCTTAATTATAAAGTTTCATTTGATTATATATAAGGTAGGTCTGGGAATCTGGTAAACTTAGAACTCAGAATACAAAAGCTAAAATAAAAAAATAAAGGAAAAGATGTTGTAGGGAAGGATTACAAATGTGTGTAAATTTCACCTCTATATCCGAGTCTACTAAGGCAGAGTAGAAATATAGGGTCCTAAAGGACCATATCAAGCTAGCTTCTTTGATTTCCTTCTTTAATAATGCCTTCACCACCTAGTTGGTCTCCCTATAAACACGAGTTACATTTAAGTTTAGATGCATGTAATCCTTCAGGCATTGATTCCAAAAGGGAAGGATTTTACATGGGATTTCCCTAGATATACTCCTCATATTCCCAATGGTAAGTGACGAATCTGATTCAATCCAAATATCAGTCCATTCGTAGAGAACAACATGTTGAATTTCCTTAATCATCGCCCAAATATTCACCTCAAATTCAATGCCATTTCCAATGTAATGTTGAAGAACCCCTTGATGAATCCCCAATGCATAATAAAGACGAACCTACACCCTAAAGGGCCTGGTTCACCAAACACCTCTTCTTCTACATTGAATTTTACCCACATTAATATCAAAGGGATCTAGTGAGTAGACTTCATGACAAGTGGTTTTTTGGACCTTCTAGTTACACCATGAGAATGAGATATAATTAAATCATGAACATAATTCCTCATGGAACCTATTTGAATATTAAAATCAGATTACATATTCCTATAGATAGAATAGATGCCTTCCTGGAGAGAATAATGCCAACTATCAAAGAGAATATTGTTTATAGCCTTATATATAAAAGCCACAATAGAATCCACTACTTCCAGAAGCATATTATAAACCTGGCCACTACATTTAGATTCATTGAATGAATCCATTGGGTGTGGAAGTTTTCTATCCAAGCATATATTAATTCCAAATACCTTTTGAACAAACTTTTATAGGCCCATGGAAAGCTTGCTGCTTAGGAAAAGGTGTTCTAGGCTATCATACAACCTCAATAATAGGTGGAAGGCATCATAAATTTGAATGATAGTATTCTAGAGTTTAGAATGTAGCAGTAATATTCTTTTCCAGATCTTCCAATGAAGCAATTATTTGTTTTTTATAATGAAATTACTCCTGAATTTAGATAACCATGTAGGCACACTGGTGAAATTGTCACATTTGATTATATAGTATTCCTTGGTATTGAATCTCACATTGTTGGAAGGGGTCTAGATGAGGGTGTACTTATCTAAAAAAACATTCCTCTATATGTTCATGATTAGGTCTAGTATTAGGAGGCTAGAGATCTCATTAAAATTCCTTTTCTAGTCCTGTAATTAAAATTGATTTCATATTATACGTCACTATAATAAACTGCTTTAGGGGTCTATCCAGCCAGAGAATATCCCAAAAATTCAATGTGGATTTCTCACAAACCATACGCATAGAGTAGAAAATAAGGTCATAAAATATGCATTTAAGTGCAAACCAAACTATCTAGAAAACAAAGAAGGCATACCCATTTCTAATTTTTTATTCAATTCTTTAATCAAGGAACTAAAGAACCTTGTATTGGGATGTCAATAGGTTCCAGGTTAACTTTGTGAGAAGTGCCTCATTGAATTCTATAGGGTCTTTGATGCCAAGGCATCCCATATCAATGGAATTGGTACAATATTTCCACACAATAAAGATCAGTTTCCTCTCATAGACACATCCTGCATAGAGAATGTTTTTTATCATGGCTTGAAGACTACTGATTAACTTTCTTGACTATTTGTAAAAAGATAATTTATAGACACACATTGAGCTTATCGCCAAGTTGACTAAGCATATTTTACCCACCTGTGACATGTTTGTTCCCTTACAAAAAAAAATTTGGGAAACAAGTCGTGATGAGATGTTTTGAAGATAATGAATCTTGAATTTACCCTAGAATAAAGGAACCCAAATGTAGTCAAATGGAAAGGACCCCCTCTTCACACTAAGTGTCCTTGAAACTCTAATTTTCTTAGAGATAGGAATTCATTTTCTAAAGAAAATGAATGACTTATTACATCTTATAGAGTGTCTAATTAACCTCTCATAGTGATCAAATATCATATTAACTGATTTTATTATTCCCTTAGAGGCATTTACAAATAGGATAATATCATCTATGTATAAAAAAATTAAAGGTGTAGATAAGATTTTACCAGATCTCAATTTCTTATAGTGCCCAATTTATGAATAATTAGAGATGCATCTTCTCAAGTAGTCTTCAATGATGGAAAAGAGTAGTCTTGAGAGTGAGTCTCTCTATTTGACACCTCTAAAGTATTAAAAGAACCATCTTGGGGATCCATTTGTAAGGATTGAAATCCTTGCACTATTAAGAATAGAATCAATCATATTAATCAAAGCACTAGAGAATACATTACTTTTAAGGACATAAAGAATGAATTTCCAACTTATAGTATAAAAGGACTTTGAGATATCACGTTTTAGTGGAATGTTCCCATCCCTAAATTTCCTCTTCATGATGTCAATGAATTTAGAATTAGTTAAAAGATAATTTTGGATTTCCCTTCTAGGGAAAAAACCAAACTGATTAGGGGTGATTAAATTCCAAAAAATTCTCCCCATTCATAATTCAATTATTTTGATGATAATTTTAGGAATCTTGTTCCAAAATGAAATGGGTCTAAAATTGTGTATGTCAATTTCATCTTCTTTTTTCTTAATCAAGACAATGAAATTTGAGTTGACAACATGAGGCATTAATGAATTCATGAAAAATTCCTTCAAAAAATTTGTGATTTTAGCATGGATAATGTCCCAGTAAATCATGAAGAACTTTTTACTAAATATATTAGGTCCAAGAACACTTTCTATATTCAATGATAAAAGGGTGGAATATATTTCATCCATGATAGGTTCACTTTTAGGGTATGATTCTAGTGATCATTAATGCATGATGGGATGGTGTCAATAAGGTGAGCGTAAACCCCCCTACCATCATCAACATATAACCCTTAAAAGTATTCCAAAATAGTGCTTGGTATTTCATTTTTAGAAGTAAAGAGACTGTCCTCAATTTAGAATTCATTGACCCACCATTCTAGAATTTTTCTCCTTATGCAGCTGATGAAACGTTCACAATTTTTTTCCAGCATATTTTATTCATTTTAAATTGTAATAACTTATGGACAAGTATTATTTAAGATTGAGTAGTCTATCCAATTTAGAATGGAGATTAATATCTTCTTGAGAGGGCATATGTTGATTCTAGTTTCGAGTCTGGTATCTAGCAAGTTGGGTTTCAATCTCCATGATATCATCATCTAGTCTGGAAAAGGTACCTCTAATATAGTCCTTTAAAATATATTTAACCCTCTTAGGTTTCCCATTAAGGACATGCATATGGCTTCCCCTGATCTCACACTACCATCTATTGAGGGACACTTACCTACAACCAAGTATAGTGAGCCATGAATTATTGAACTTAAACAGAAGAGGGGATGACCTTCTTGAGATCATCTTAATATCAACAATAATTATATTATGATTAGAGTGATACCTAGGTAGTGTAAAACTGAACACTTCAAGAGGTGGGATGTTATTATAAGTATGATAAAAAACTAGTCCAATTTTCTTGCCTTATTTCCATTAATAGTGTATCTTACCCAGGTGAAATCTACACCAATAATAATTACCTCAAAAAGACTACATCTATCAATGAAATAAGAGAGGCCATTGGTAGCCATATTATTTATGTTTAATACCAGATTCTCATCAGGCCTTATAACAATATTAAATTCACCCATAATTACCTAGTTATGGTTAAACTAATCTTCCATTAGGGTTAGATCTCTCCAGAGGTCCCTCCTTATAATGTAAGAGGTGAATGTATACACAAAAGAGTGATTGAATATGGTTTCATGCATAAGAGTGGATATAGAAATAGGACGGGATATTCTACATTGGGAGAGAATCTAGAAATTATCATGAAAAAGTACCCACAAGTACTCCATAGGGTTCTCATGGGAATTGTGTGAGATAATAGAGTACCCAGTGGGAACCCATTTAAAGGCTTTCCAATTTTCAAACCTCATTTTGGGTTCTAAAATGGAAACCAACATTGACTTATTGGTTTCAATAAAATGCCTTAAGGCTGTTACTTTGGGGTATTTCCCAACCCTGGATAGTTCTAGTACAAAACATTCATTTTTTATGGGAGGTTTTACACCTTGTTTGGGGTGGGGTCCTCTTTGTTGTTTGTGCACATTGATTGTTGTGTTTCTTTTTTTACTTCTTCCACTTAGAGGTGATAAAAATCACCATACTACCAATTTTATCTATAGACTAGATTTCCTCTATCTCATCAACACTATATTCCATGGTATATTAATCCCAAAACTTCACACTGATCGAGGTGAACTTATTAATTCCCCTATTATTATTCTCAGGCTATCATCTATTCTTCTTCTAGAATCCTTTTTGAAGGGAATATTTATAAAAGGATCTACCTTTGAGGTTCCCTCTAGGATTCTCTATTGAGCTTCATCTGGAGTATCCTCAAGCCTATTAATAGGGACAATTTATTGTATCATGAACCTTATATGGTTGGATATATCATTAGTCTTCTCAGTGGTCATAGAGTCGTGGATATATTTAGAATATTCCTCACCAGTTTCTAGAGTCAGAAACCCAGTATCCATAACCATTTGTTGACTATCATCCATATCCTCTTAAGTAATTACTCCCCAATTATCCTCTACCTAAATGGAGATTTTAACCAAGATTTTATTAGGCTCACTTACTATGGTTTTATATTCCTCCTCTTAGAGAGGATTAATGGATCTTGCATCTTTGGTATCTAGTATCATAATAACATCCTCCCCGTTTCATCAGAAGAGTAGTCCAGCACCTGGAAATCCTTATAGATTTTGATTTGTTTAGGATCATAGCCATCTATAGAGTGAATATGATTCACATCATTCTACAATATGTCTTTTCCAATAATAGGTATGTTATCTTGGTTGGAATTTATCTTACCATGGTTCCCATCCTCCTATATTTTGTAGGTTTAGAGACCCAATTCATTATCTTTTCCTATTCCCAGGATTCTACCGCATGTGCTTTCATCAAGACCTTTCATCTTGCAATACTTGTAGTATTTGAGTCTTCTAAAATCCAACTCAACATGAACAATGAAGATGTATGATTTGAAAAATATATGCTGTATTTCGTACTTAATTCCTAAACTAATACTATACTACATTGTTATAAGGACCACCTCCTTGAAAAGAGTCGATTCCATGTAAATATCAACTAGTATTATTGCATAGTTTCCAAACTTTGGATTATTGGCCTCTTTATCCATCCTGATCAAGGTGCCCACTACTAACATGATGTACCATAGGATGATAAGGTTCTAATATAACCAATTTAACCTATATAAGTGAACCCATACCTAATCATGTGAGTTCCTAAAATTGAAGGGATCAAAGTTTTGATCCCATTCTTGAATCCTAATCAGACCAAGATCCAGTGAAATAGATCCAAAACTCTATGCTCTCCTCCTTCCCTCATCACTTTGGAAGTCAATATGATAAAATTATCATCCCATGGAGGTTATATTATATTAAGAGAATCCATGTATCTAAGAAATTCTTCTATAGAGGTTAGCTAATTCCCATGATTGATCTCCTTTTAAAAGGATTACCCATGCAATAATGGTGTATTTAAATAGGTTAATATTTTTTGCAAGGGATTCCTAGTTAGCCAAGACATGGTAAAATAATCCCATCCTAACGACTCTCCTTGGGGAGGATATATAGAAATCCATGAAAGAGAGGTTCAAGCCTGATCTAGTAGCATCATCAAAAGATCTTTTTGACTCATCTCCTTCATTAAAAATCTATTTTGGCTTAGGTAACTTCAGCACACAAATACAAGAAAGGTCATTGTTCCCTAAAACATCCACATTAAACTTGATTAAAGAATCCCACTTCTTATCTGTCACATTTAGAACAATGATCAAATGAGCACTATAATCATCACCTACATCCCTTCCCTACACAATCTATGGGATCTTCCTTTGATTATGATATGAGGCAAAATTAAGAAAACCATTTATTTGAATGGGTAATTATTATTTTTATTCCTTATGATAGTTTTCCTTTTTATGGAACACATAATCATGAAAATACTATAATGGGTGCACCCAGATAATTCTCCAATGCATTGGGTATAATTTTTGTCTCGTGAGATGTCATGCATGGGATTTGGGAATAAACCTAATCCACTATGGTGCTATATCCACCATGTGATGCTGTCTTAGATGTTATCCTTGACTTATGATTATGTGATGTTTTGTGTTATTTCCATATTTCCTATGTTTTCATGATCTTATGATGCCACGTTATTTATGTTATTCTTCTATGTGACTACTCACGATCCTTATCTTTTATGATGTCATGTTATACCTTTAACTTACACATTATGTTTCCTTATCATGTTTATTACCTTATAGAGATTTTTATCACACCCATTTTTTCTATGTATTACCTAGGTTATCCCATGTTGTTTTAAGAGATCAAAGGCCTTTAAGAGATTATTATGGAGATTAAAATAAATATTCTTTATTTTCATGTTGATTTTTTACATACCAAGTCTTCTTAAGACACTGGGCCTTTTCAACTATTCTTTTGTATCAATGGCTATTTATGTGAAAAAATATGTAATAATATATGTAAAAGAATTGTGTTTCTATGTTAATAAATGAATTGGAGGATGATATAAGACCCCAACCATCATTATCAATACATATGAGTTCTACTTGAAACTATTTTATTTGTCAAATCATAATGAACCCATGAGAAGAAAATGATTTTTATTCGTCCCATCATAGAGAATATATGGAAAGAAAATGTTTTTCATATCCTTTTCAAATATATTCACATAAGTAAATCTTTTAAAAATCCATCATTAATCATAACATAATAAACCCATGGAAAACAAATGGATGTCCAATAATATTAAGTAACATTCTAGGTAAATACCATTAAATAAAGATAATAAAGCATATGGTATTTACACAGTAAAGATAAATGGTATATGGTTAAGTCAATAATTTTCCCAATCAACAAATGTATGAAATATAGGTGAACAACCTTAAATCAAAGAAACCAAAAATATGGTATTCATAGAGGACATACATTGGAAGAAAAATTATGGTTATAAAATTAAAATGATTAAGAAAGAAAAAGGTAGTGATGAATGATTTATCTTAAAGGAATTTAATGTTTCTAATTTGTGAAAACATGGGTAAAGAATCAATTGGTAGATAAAGAATACTTTTAGAACAATGGTAGAATTTTTCTTTGAAAAGCATGATGAAAATGAAACTTTTTCCATGAAAACACTTTTAAATAAAAATCATTGAATAACTATAAAATAATTTACTTTATAAAACCATGAAACATGGGAAATAAGATTTAAAATGATGGGAAATATTTTTTTTGTGAAAACATTTTAATAATAAGTTTCATTTATTATTTTTATAAATAAAGTCTAAGAGACAAAGTCACTACTTACTTTTGAAAAGTCATTTTCAAAAAAGTTGGAAGGAAAAATATTGAGATATATTAAAAAATTAATTTTTAATAAATATCCAATAATGAAATCTTGAAAAAGACATAATGGTTTTATAGAGAAATCTTGGAGTGATAGATAATAAATATATCCATGATATTTAAAACCTTTTAATATTTTGAAATAACTTTACTGAAAACTCACATCATATATAGGGAAATAAAATTCGCATTTGAAAATTTGTGTTGATAAGTAAGAGGATTAAATGAATTAATCTATATTTGAGTTCCCAAAAAGAGAGGAAAAAATTAGTAGGAAGTAAAATATGGAAATGGAAGAAAATATCTATTAGTAAGAATGAGTGTTTTTTTACTAATACTATACTTTTATTTCAGAATAAATTAGATGTTGAATTAATTTGTTTCTTTTTTTCACATCACTTTTGATTTTTAATTGTATATTTAATGCTATAATATGTATTTAAGAGATTTATTATATTTTTTTAATTAGTAAATCAATTATTATTATTTTTAAAATGTTTAATTTAATGTTTGAATAATGAAATTATGCCATTCTTTGTTTTTATTTTTTGTTTCACATTCAAATTTCTTTTAAAATATTAACATTAAGTTTTATAATTTAATATTTATAATTAATTAAATATATTATTAAATTTATTTATTTATTTTAAAATTTAAATTATTTATGTTTTAGTTTTTAATTCAATTTACAGTGCTCATATTATTTTTTATTTTTATTATTATATTTTTAAAATTACTCAGCTGTTTATATATTTTTTGGTAACAGAAGCGGTGTAAGTGGATTTTAGCTGTCTGTTATCCATGATAAAATTTACCCATGTAAGATGAATTTCTACTGTACTTCCCATAATATAAATCCAGATAACATAATTAATATGTGTATGATATTTATTATCTGTCTATATAAAAGAATTTTTATTTTCATAAGAGAATAAATTAGGCTTCCTTCCTCATAAGATAAATCATTTTGACCATATAAGATAATTTATTATATGGGGTGAATAAGACCAAATTGTGGATTTAGATTTACATTACTTCAATCTAAATGATTTTTGATTTTATTTTCAAAATTGAAATTGATGAGGATTTTTCTAACGCTTAATTCGGTTGAGATGTCTAAAATCATCTAAAAAAAATGAAATGTATAGGCTATGAGGACCAAAGTTGGGTTTCCAAAAACCATGGAATTACCTATGTTTTAGGAAGATATAAGTCCCGATCTCTAAAGATACTAAATCAATATTCCTCTATTATTGATATTCCTCTAACTTAATCTTGAGTTTCCATTGGAAAATTGAATCCAAAATGATATTTTTTGATGAAATTGATCTAAGGTAAAACTCCATTGAGTTTGAAGATGTTGAAAGAATATCTGTTGAATTACTGAGATCAAACTAATTTGATCTATAAGGATTAATAAAATATGAATATCAACCAATATATTTCAATCAAAGAAAATATATTTTTCATTGAACTGAAATTAAGGCCAAGTATATTTAAAAAAGATCACGCCAGGTTGAAAAAGATGAATAAGTTATTATTACACACTCGATGAAGATAAGAAAGAATTTGGTTATCATGTGGCACATATTAATGTGATAAAACTAGTAGAAATAGACTAAAATAGTGGAAAATTATGAATTTTAACTCATCCCACCTATGTTGTTGATTATCATTGGAGTTATGAGAAGGAGATTCCGAGTTGGAGATAATGAGATTTTTATTTTTGTTTCTCTTTTTATCTTGTGAAGGTTTGAGTTATATAGAAGGGGCCTCATTTCCTCCAAATGGCAGTATTTATAGGTTATATTACATAAAATGTGTTCATCATAATGTCATAGTGAAATTATGTCCATCTAACATAGATTTGGTGAGGTATACGATTAATTGAATGGTTTAGAAAGGATGTAATTCTATTGGATGTTAATCAGAGGGGAGAAAACTGAGGTAGAATCTCCACACATTATGGATTAATGAGGTAATCAAGACTATGATAGAAATGAGGAGGCACTAAACAAAACTAGTTGATTAGAATAAACTCAGTTAATGAATATCAAGATTTCAAGTTTTGATTTTGGGATGTTGAACAAATTGGTTTTTATAGAGGAGGACACTTACGTGATGGAGGCTGAGTTGAGGAAGAGTTTTTTCAGAATTAAATTAATTTAATAAAAATGAGTTCCAGAAAGAGAATTAAATGTTAACAAAAAGTGTTGGTGGTATACTTGGTTAGATAGATTTATTAATGTGACAGATAGTGGAACAAAGAAAAAGAGAAAAATACCAATGATGATAGACACATGAAAAGAGAAAAATTAAGACGATGTAATTTTCCATTATTAAAATGAAGCAATAGATAATTGAGAGGGAATTCATCTTCTATTTTATTAATTTACACATTTAAGGATAGGGTCTAACATTGACACTTCCTCGCTATGAGCAGGAAATTCAGTTTGTGAGAACAAGTAAGACTTCATCGAAGGGAGAAAGTCAAAGATGAAGTGGGGTGATAATTTTTTTGACTCAAAAAAGAATAATCTTTATATTTATATTTTATTTTTATTATTTTGTATCTCTATTTAATTTTCCCATGAAATATTCTTGAACAGAAAATTGGAAACTAATTCTGTGCTCGAGGAATAAAATTTATTAGATCATCTTTCTAATTTTTCATTTTTTATTAATATTTTTTTTTCATCTCTAGTGATTTTTTTTCAAAATGTCAGAATATTTCAGTGAGATCAATTATAATAACATTTATTTTAATTACATTGAGGTCAGATAAATCTTGAAAGTGGAGAAATATGAGAATCATCACTCCAAAGGTTATTGTCTTGGTGAACTACATTGACCTAGTCATTTTTTATAGAGCACATGAAATTAATTTTCTATGAAAGAATAATTTTATTTTAAACCTATTGGTTTAAATTACTCTTACAATTTCTCACATATCTAGTGATAAATTTGATAAAATTTCATTTCTCACTATTTTTTAAAATTTTTTTCATAATCATCTCTCATTATTTACACTATTTTCTATAGGTAATTTCATAAAATAATCACTTAGAATATCTCACTAACCTTCCATGTGAATCGAACCTATGCTCCATTATCTAGTAGTGAGTTAGAAATATAAATGAAAATTTTAAGGCCATAACAACCTTCAAGATGATCAAATCTTGTGAGATGTTTCCAGGAAGGCATGTGTTGAGTGTTTAAAGTACAATAAAATTTTAAAAAATCAATTAAAAAAATAAAAAAAGAAATACGATGTTGGATCTGATGCTTTTGAGGAATTTCAAATTATGCTTCATCTTGTGTTTTTGAACATTTTATATTTGATGAAATTTTCTCTGTGTCTCTATTGAAGTTTCCAAAAAGTATTTTACTACTTAAAAATGGAATATCAAGGGGTATAGGGTTAACAAAATAATTTTTATTGTGTTTTTTGTTGCTATTATAGTTAAATTTTATAGAAATGTGTTTATAATAAACCATGACATCCTAATCAACATGTATAAGACTAATGATATTTTGAACCTAAATCCAAATATTATTCAAAATTGGAAAAAATAAGGTCAATTATTTTTTCAATATTTTATGAAATGAAAGAATCCTATAAAACCATAATTAAAAGATTACAAAATGACTCATAGAAAATCCAAGAATAATTCAAGGAATAAGAAAAGTTTGAAATGTGTGGGAAAGAAAATGAATTATTAGAAAAAGATAATGTAATTATAATGGGAAGTGAGTATTAAATTAAAGATAATATCATGGATCTAGAAGAATATAAATTCAATGAATAATAAAATGTCGAAAAAACCAATTCTTCAAATAAAGAAATTAAGACTGATAAATTTCTGAAGAACTTAAAGGGGGTTGTGTTAGAAAATTTTGAGAAACAATTGAAATAATATGAAAATACTATCCCATTATTTACATGATTCCTAGTTTTTAAAATATTCACCATCAAAGGAGCTTTGAGAATGTGATTTCTAGGGTTGAGGAGAACCTAAAAAAATGAGATATTAATTATTAAAAAATATTCACCCTATTTTTTTTTTGAAAGTTTGAGTAATGAATCTAAAATTTAAATTAGGAATATTTTGGAGGATAAAAAACATGAAATCACTAATTTGGATAATTTTGATTTTTTTGGTAAATTTTATCTTCCTAGATTTGAAAATACGAACCCAAAAATATTTGAAATGTTGTTTGATGAAAAGTACAAGGGAGTATTATTTTAAGAAAAATTTTTGGATGGATTTTAAACCACTTGTTTGCTAACCTTTGAATCCTATAATGATTTTTTCAATAAATTTGAAAGTTGTGTTAACTAACCTAGAGAATATTTTCAAAATATGAAATCACTTGATTTTGTTTTTCATAAATTTCAACTGAGAAATTTTACCCCTAAATCTAAATTGAAACACTTTAATGGTTTTACATTGGATGGTGAAATTTTGAAGTTGAACTTAAACGAGTGGTTCAACAAACACTGGATAGTCAAATAAGAAATGATTTTTCAAAATCAGTGGTTGATGATTTTCGATTTTTATATTGATAAATTTTGGAAGTGATTTATAATATGGTGTAATATGAGTTTGAGTAAGAATATAAAATTAAATTTCCATGTTTTTCAATTCCTTCCTCATCAGATTTAGTCATCGAATATATTTTTAAAGTTAATAGTAGTTTGGAAGAGGAACCCTTTTCTCTTGTTAATTCAAATACCATACATTAAACTATTAAAAAACCTCTTCTTGAACCTTTTTTTCTAAAACTCAGACCCTTCCATACCTATTTTTAATAGTTTAGAGTTTGGAAATGAGGTAGAGAGTTTTGAGGATAATTAATTACCTATAATAGCACCCATTTCACCATTTTACCTTCATGAAAATTTAAAAAGTTTTAAATTTAAATTAAATCCAGAAGTGTGTAGCACTTCTACTAGGATAATATTTATGAATCATTTTCTATTTATACACTTAATAGTTTCTTGAAATATTTTTAGAGATTCCATTTTTTTCCACTTAATTCTGAATGACTTGAAATCACTAAGAAAGTGGGATTGAGTGATAAATTTTTTCCTTCACTTGAATAATCCTTTGAGAAGTACCTTGATATTTAAGGGTGTTTTATAGTGAAATTTTTAATTGTTATGATATTGGAGAGAAAATTTGGAACTCTAAATTCCCATAAAAACTAATTTTCATCTAAAAATAATTTTGTGAAGAACATGGGGTGGTTTCTACTTTGGAAATCACATTCACCTAATTACTATAAGTTAGTTTCTAAGAAATTAATACTAAGGAATATAAATCTAGAACTACATGTGAGACAACCCATGATTGAATAATTTTTTTTTTCATTTTAATTTTTTTAGTAATAAAAATCCATCATCAAACTAGTAAGTGAATTTTTACACTTTTATCCAGCTTTCTTGGACTGATGCTTACTGTCACACTCCCACTTTTTCTTGGTCTTATATTTTTGATTTTAAATATGTGGGATTAATTTTTTTTTCTATATTACCTTTGAAGGTAATTTCATGAAGAAAATATGTGTAGCTAATGTTATTGGAGGGTGATCATTGACAGAGATTAAAGAAATATGGGGAAGATTTTTAGGGGAGTTTAATTATTTTCTCTACATGAATACTTAATTTTTTAAATAACTTCCCATTATTATGATGTTTTCTTAATAAAATCTACCCTTTATTAGTAATTAGTCATGGGGGAAATTTTTTATAATATAAATTTATCTTGTAAGTCATATTGGAATTATTGGGTGTCATGATTTCTTAAATATTTCTTATTGAAAACCAATTTGAAAACAAATTAAAAAACATTTCTTATAACCCTAAAAATAACTTTTGAATCAACATTTTTTTGAAGTGAAACCAATTTTAAATATATTCCTTTTTGATATAATTTGAAAATCATTTATTTTTATATAAGAAAAATCACATTCATTTTAAGTTATATTTTGGAAGAGTTCTAAAAACTTGTGGAAAATATTGTTTGAATTTTATTATGACCCTTAAATATGTAATTTATCTAATTAATTAAAAATATATTTTGAACCAAAATGCTTAATTATTTTATTTTACCTTGATGTTTAATAATGGGGACATTGTTGGATTTTACGTGTGGGGGAGAGGGTATTTTAATAATCTAAACTATAATTTATTATAAAACCCATTAGAAACCCTTTTTAATTTTTCAAAAAATGAGAGTCCTTAATAATTATTAATAATTTTTATATAATGAAATTTTTGATCAATTTTGAGAGTTTTTATTCTACTTTTAAGTGGTTATATTTTGTTACCCCATGGGTTCAATTGGGTTTATTAATTTTATTCCCTCTTGAAATCAATTACTCTTGGTCAGATTTTGAGATAATTTTATAGAAATACCATTTAATTGAAACTTTCTGATAAAATCAAAACATATAAGATATGAATTTATATGGGATATAAAGTGAAAATCCTTATTTATATTGAGCCACTTTCCTTAATTTTTTTTAACATTTATTCTTCATGACGTTGGATGATTTATTTATGCTTATTTGTAATTATTCAACTTACTCATCCATGCAATTATTTCTAATTATTTATTTGGTTAAATTTTTGCATCAATTCATCTACAGTTAATGAAATTTTTTTAAGTTTTAGTTAAATTCATATTGATGTTTTTTTAATTCAATTCATAATTTTTCAAAAACAATATTTTTTTAAAATAATCGTTAAATATTGCACCCAAAACACTTGTTTTAAGAGGGAATTCATACATTTTTCTTAAGAGGATCGATGGGGGGAAATAATTTTTCTAATAAATTCTTTTTTCCATTTCATTTTTTCATTTTTTAGATTTATTTTCTACCATTTAATTTTATTAATTGATTGCTTGAGGAAAAACAATGATTACATGAGGGGGAATTTGATATGGCTTTCATTTTATGCATTTTTACACATCACTTTTGATGTTTTTATTATAAATTTATGATAAAATATGTATTTAAGTGGTTTATTATAGTGTTTATATTTATTTGTTATTAATTAGTAAATTATTGATTATTGTATTTAATTTTTTTAATTCAATGTGTGAATAATGAAAAAGTTTCATGATTTTCATTTCTTTTTTTGTACTTTTAACATTATTTTAAAGTATTAAATTTATGTTTTATAATTTAATCTTTTTTATTAATTAATTTTATTATTTTAATTTATTATTTTTGTTAAAATTTAAATTATTTGTGCTTTAGATTTTATTTTAATTTATCATTTTAATGTCTTTTGTATTTTTAATTTTTACTTGAGAGTTAATATTATTTTGATTTTTACTATTTACTTTTTAAAATTACATATGTGCTTATATTTTATTTAGTAGTAAAAGTGGTGCAAGAGGATTTAATCTACCCATCACATAGGATAAATTTTATCCCCATAGGATGAATTACTATTGTGATTACCAAAATATAAATTCACATAACATAATTTTGATGTGTAAGATATTTGTCATCCATATGAGTAAAAGAATTATTATTCACGTAAGAGAATATATTACGCTTCCTTCCTTACAAGATAACTCATTTTTACCATGTAAGATAATTTCTTCTACAGGGTGAAGAAGGCCAACTCGCTACATTTGATTTATACTGTTTTAAGTTAAGTGAGTTTAGATTTTATTTTCAAAATTTAAATTGATGAGGAGTTTATTAAATATTGATTCAGTTGACATATCTGATGTCATATGAAGAAAATGAAATGATGAGGCCATGATGAAAAAAGTTGAGTTTCTTAAAACCATGGAATTACCAATGTTTAAAGAATAACCGAGTCATGATATTTGAAGATACCGAATCAAGACAACACCATTATTAAATATGATTCTAACATAAACTTAGGTTTTGTTAGAAAATTGAGGACCATATGATTTTTGTTGATGAATTTTTTCCATGGAAAAACTACATCAAGTTTGAATTTTATGAAAAAAGCATTGATGAATAACTGAGATCGACCTAAGTTGATCAATGAATATTAATTTAAGATAGGGATCAACCAAGGTATTTTGATCAAATAAAAGTTGGTTCTCATTAATTTAAAATCAAGTTAGAGTGGATTTTAAAGAGATTGCATTTAGTCTAGGGAAGATGAATAGGCTTTTTAACCTCACTTGATAATGATGAGAAATGATTTGATAATCATGTGGCACATATGAATATGATGAAACGAGTTGAAATAGAACAAAATGATCAACAATGAATAATTATGACTTAGCCCCCATGTACTGTTGACTGTCATTGGAGTTTTGATCAGGTGATCCTAAGTTTGAGATAATGATATTTCTATTTTTTTTTGTTTTTCCTATGCAGATTTGAGTTCAATAGAAGGGGACTCATTACCTCTAAATGTTGTGGTTGTGTTTTTGAGTCCTATTGCATTAAAGGTGTTTGTCTTAATGTTTCAGTGAAATTATGTCCATTTCAAATAGGGATGGTGAGGTCTAGGCTTAGTTTAAAGGTTTGGTAATATTGTAAGTTAATTGGAAGTTAATATGATGGAAGAAGACTGAGCCCGAAGCTCAACATGATGTCGATGAATAAATAAATAGATTTTGTGATGAAAATGAGGAGGTACCTAATAAATTTAATTTATTAATATCAACTCGTTCAATAAAGATCAAGAATTTGAGTTTTTATTTGGGGATGTAGAAACCATTGAGTTTTTTCTAGAAGAGGACATTGATGTGGTGAAGGTTTAGTTGAGGAATAATTTTTTCATAATTAAATAAGTTTTATAAAAATGAGTGTTAGGAGGAGTAGTAAATACTGAAAAGTTTTAGTGTTTGTAAAATTGGTTGGAGAGATTTGTTAAAGTGATAGGAAATTGTAAGAATGAAAAAGAGAAAAAAATACTACTTGTGATGATAGATACGTGAACATAGTAAAATTAAGTAGGTGGAATATTATCCTTTTAAAAGTAAGAAGCAGGAAATTGAGAAAGGAATTTTCTATTAAATTGTTGTACACATTCAGAGAAGGGGGAAAACATAGATGATATGAAGATGAGATTAGGTGATTCAATTAGTGAGTATGAGAAATACTTCATCTAAGGTAGAAAGGTAAAGATAAAGTTGGGACAAAAAGTTTACGACTTGATCTAATTTTTAATCTCTCTCTTTCCTTTTTATTATTCTGCATCTCTATTTAATTTTTATCATGTGAGCTTCTTAAATTGAAAATGAAAAACTATTCTATGATTTAGGAATAAAGTTACTCTGTTTATATTTCTACTTCTTCATGTTATATTCCAAAAAATTGTTTTAATATCTATAGAATCATTATAAAAACATAAAAACCTTTTGGAGAGTTTGATTCTAGTAACATTTATTTTAATTATATTATGGCCAGATGAATCTATAAAGTAGAAATTTACAAGAATAATATCTCTTAAGGTTACTCTCATGGCCAAGTATATTGACCTAGTAATTTTTTTGGAGCCTATAAAACTAATTTTCCATGAAAGAAGAAATTTATTTTAAACCTAGTAGTTGAAATTACTTCTACAATTTCTCACACTAATAGTTCTAAATTTACTAACATTACATCTATCACATTATTTTTTCACACTTTTCACAATCATCTCTCATCCTTCCCACTATTTTCAATAGATTATGCCATTAAATAATCCTTAGAACATTTCAATAGGCTTTCCTACGGATCAAACCATGTATCCACTATCTTGTAGTGAGTTGGTGTCATAAATAAAAATTTGATGAATACAATGACTTATGAACCAATAAAAATTATATCAAATAAGTAGTTATTGTTTATGAGGAGTAATTTACATAGATAATAATAGGAAATACTATATATATAGGGGAATTATAAGATCAATGTAACAAAAAATTGAGTCGATGAAACCCCTTCGACATTAAAAAACATTGAATAAAAACCACTTAAAGGAAATTATTTCAAATGAAACATTAAATATCATGAATAATGATAGGATCATGATAAAAAATACCAATGGGTCAGTATCTACACTGTTCTAAATAAAACATTGTTCATAACAAGAAGTATGTCTCAAAATATTTACAATCAAGACAAGAAACCCTTACATAATATTCCTACTTACTAAAAAACACTTTAAATTCCTATATAATAAAAATAACTATATTAATCAACCATTTCGGATCCTTATTCATATATTTAACTAAACCTAATTTATAATTTTTCTATACAGGTATATTAGTAGGTAATTATTGATTTTTAATATATGGTGTGAGTGATCTTGATCATTTTACACTAATTTTGTAATAACAATGTTATTCTTTATTATTCTCCAAAAGTTCATCATTAACATATTATTCAAGATATAATGATCATCATTTTTTAATTATTCCTCAAGTCTCATTTAATTAGGTGAAAAACATGGCTATAGTTCATGAAAAATGAAACTACAATGATCTAGTTTTGATGTGTTTAACTATAGAAAGGTGATATATTAATAAATATATTACCTATTAACAAAAAATTTCCAAAATATTAATTTTTCTAAATAAATTATTATTAAATTATATTATCACTATATAACATTCCTTAAACATTCATGGTTCAAACATTCTAACAACATTCATGTAGGTGGTTCAAACCGACCCAAACAGAAGCATGATATTATGATTTTATGAGTAAAGATATGCTTTTATAAAATGTTAATATAACATTTAAAAAATCTTAAACATGTATTAAATATCATATCTCATCATTAAATTCATTCTTATAACCATCCATGAAGGGTGGTATTGAAAAACAAAATTTTTCATTCGTGGTGCCGGTAGTCCACCGTATGCCTAATTAACAATTCCATTTATCAAAATATGAGATAGAATGAAGGTATATGATAAATTATAATTTAAAATTTAAGATAGTGAAATATTCATCATATTTATCCATTAAATCCATCCTTATTACCAACCATAAAAGGCAGTGATGAAAAACGAACCATATCATTTCGTTGTGGAGCTAATCCGTACACACACATGATCGATGTTGTTTTGTTTTTATTAGAAGATGGAAATGATTTAATAATGGATATTTAATTAATATAATAAAATTAAAATATATTAATAAAAATGCATTCATTATATTAAGGTGATTAGAATAAATTTTCAAGAGGGATATTAAGAAGAGAAGACTCAGGAGTATGAAATACTTACATTGAGAACTTGAGATTTCTCTCCAAAAAATCCACAGAAATAGAGTCCTTAGGATATCTAACCTAGACCAAAATATTATGAACATGATATAAGATTATATTAAGAGAAGAATTATAGATTTATAAGATTAAATTAAAAGGGATGAGCATGTAATTAAGGGGTAGAAGTATTATGCTTTTATAAGTGAATAAAATGACACTTTTGTGAACACCTATTATTTTTCAACAATGGAATAAAACTATTGTCAGGTATTGAAAATTATACATTTAAGAAGTGAATTATAATAAAATAAATAAGGGTAGAAATGAAACCCAGAGGAATACTGAAGAAAATATTCAAAGAGATGAAACCATGAAGCACACATTGCTTTACGGACCGCTGCTCCACATAGAATTCCATCATATCGTAATGTTTCCATGAAAGAAATAGTTTGCAAATTGAGGTGGTACCGCCAGTGCCTGAAAATAAAGAAAATTCGTTTTTAGGACTGAGTAGTGATTTCCACCCCTAAAAATGAATATACCCTATGAGCTAAGTAGTTCATAGGAAAAGTTAGTACCATCGGCTCCCACAAATGAAACAAAGTCATTTTTATGATCAATGCAGTAATTTACTCCCCCACGAATGACATTCCAGCTGAGTAAGTTGTTCGCAGGCCGAAATACCTCCCATGGGCTCCCACAAAATAAGGTCCACGACTCACTGGGGATGACTAGTCATATTAGTATCCGGTCACTCTTCTCTTTTATAAATAGACCCCAAGGTGGACCTAAAAAATATTGAAAAAACAAAAGAGAGACAAGGCGAATGAGCTACAAGGAAACATAGAAACCAGAGCCCCTTCAATAGTTCCTAGCAGGTAAAAATCTGATGCATAGAATAAAAGAGGTAATAATAAGTCAATCATCCATCCACAAACTCAAAAACCCTTTTTAGACCAACCTAGGAGGTTCAAAATAGATTCCCCCTTTGTGGATAAACAACCCACAAAGAAAAATTCTATGTGGATGGAACCTTGTCCTGTATATCAAAATTCTACATGAGAGGACCTCATCCCTGCATAGAAAAACACTATGTGGGTGGAACCATGCCCTGTCAAGTAGCATGAAACACGGTAAGAACCTAGGTCTAAATAGCACAATGATATACAGATGGTCCCCTCACCTATGTAGAAACATGCTACATAGAGGGAACCCCATCCTGCGTAAGAGCCTACTATATAGAATGAGGCACCCTAGGGCATTCTACTCTCTAGCTCCCATCACTCCCTTCCATTGTGTTATCAGCCCGCATGTTAGACCCTCCATGAACTAGTCTGATAGTATCAGGATAAGGCCCCTTAAAAATCCACCTAACTTGTATGAGAATATTAATGGGCACATCAACATGTCTTCTTATGTTTACATACCCATAGTAAGCAGAATAGCGTGGGTAATATCTGTAGTAAGGTAGACCCTCAGAATATCCTTGGGCTTACATTCTCATGATAACTTGGGTTCTAAACTTATGGTGCTCACATGAACCTCCCCATTCTAGGTGGTAATAGTTGGAATCATGCTTTCATTTCCTTTTGATATGGGATGGGATCCTTCACCATAGAACCAATTTAAATGAACTACCCCTGAGGTAAGCCCTTATCATTTCTTGCGAGAGGTGGCACTTTTCTCCACTTCACCTCTACTAGTGAGGTATCCAGATAGATAACCAAATGTGACTATCTTGGATATCAAAATAGAAGAGGAGATATGAATACTCAATGCCATATCCACAACCTTTAGGATTTAGAATCTTGTACAGTAGCAGACCAAATGGATCATGTGATCTTAAAATATACTACTTCATCTTGTTTGTAACACCAAGCACGACTCACATTGTCTTAGAGGTTAGTGGTGATAATGATATCCATACAATCCAAAATCTTAGATGGTCCTCCTTTATGGTATAATCCCCAATCATATCTTCTCAAATGGTCCTTCTCTATAGATGTACACCCCAATGTCAAACCTCAAATGGGCCTCCCATATGGTATAATGCCCAATCACATACCCTCAAGTGGGCCTCCAACATGGTATAATTCCAAAAACCATACTTCAATCTTCAAAGGTCCATATTCACTATGAAGCAACACCATATGGGTAGCTTCCATGCATAAGCCCCAACATA
Organism: Viscum album; assembly: GCA_963277665.1. NCBI lineage: Eukaryota > Viridiplantae > Streptophyta > Magnoliopsida > Santalales > Viscaceae > Viscum > Viscum album. Next base: position 1,181,539,960 of record OY728139.1, read on the forward strand.
CTAAACTATATGTTCTTAAACCCCAACTAACTGAGATATGTAGGAATCCTCATTGAGGTCCAAACCTAGCACCCAAATCCACCCTAATGTTCTCTAGTCCATATCCTTAGTAGGGTAATATATATCTAGTAAACCAGATCTCTCCTGGGTCACTTGGGCCACCTCGGTATAAGTACCACACCATCCTTAACTAAGAAAATTCTACCTGGGCATCCTTTCCATATGACATTAAACTGCATGGTTGGTTCCTTATCACATAAGCTTAAAAGGTGATGTGCCTTGTTAAGTGGAACCGAACTACGTGGGTTCTTATTTCTCTTTAAATACTATATAGGAAGCCCATTTTATGGGTTCAATACTAACATCAAAATATCTTCCATTCCCTGGATGGCAGTAAACTCAATAGTGCCCCACCAAATGGATTAAAACCAACATCATCCCAGTGAACAACCAAAGAATCTATAATCCATCTATAAAAGGTACCATTTATAGAGAACCTCAAATACATAAAGATATCCCCATTAATGGAGAACCTTAGATACATACATATGATTATGAACCAATGAATATCTATGATCAATTATTACCTAGGGGTAATTCATGTTTTCATACTTAGGAATGGAAAAAGGATTCAAAAACATATCTTAAATCTATAAGAGAGTCCCGAGATAGGCAATAGTTCCCTCTAAAAGGGTGAGATGAGCCCAAATTCCCATCCTATCAAATAATGTGAGTTATTAAGCATCGTTGGCCAAGTTACCCAACAAGCGCTTACCTTTGGAAAGTATGTCAGTGAATCATGGATATGAGATCCATTGGGAGTTTCTAGCACCACGAGAAAAACCCTTTGGATACCTTTTGAATACCTTGTACCCATAATTAGTGATTTCACATCATTCAACCTTATGAAATCAACTATTCGGGATTCAAACCCATCTTCGAAGGAAAAAAATGGTGAACCTGATGTGAATATTTAACCAAGGTGGAAGTGTTACCCCACTTTAGGTCCCTTTCACATCCAATATATAAGAGGGTCATGTGAGACCATCAATTACACATACGATCATGAGATTCTACTCTGATGAGGTTTTATATTTTGTATCAATCAAATTTATTATAATAACTCTTCAGATATTTCTTCAATCCAATGGAATCTTAGAGGTTTTCAATGGCACACATTTTGGCCACTGCACCGGCCAGGTCCTCCATGAAGAAGAGGAATCCATCGCCCACCCAGCGTCCTGAATGCTGGGTATTGAATGAAATGGTTTGAAAGTATCACCATAAGGGTACTCTCCCCAACCTGGAGGTAGCTAGGTAGTCCCTCTTAGCCATGAAGCTCCACCAGCTGTCCACCCAATGATATTCAGAATTCTATAACAAGACAGATCCACTAGTTGTCTTCAACCATTTCGGGAGCTTGTCCCCAGAACATGTCAATGAGTGGATCCCTTATCATAGGGAGGATGGTGAAGTCATCATCAAGGAATTTGTCCCAATAGCATAGGGTTACCACTAAAGGGAACCTTCCAGAAATCATCACATCCAATTCCATGCAACACAATATCCTCACCATGAAGAGGATACCTTCCCAAGGGTCCCTACTAAAGTCAAACAGACCCAAGTCCCTAGGGTGGACTATTAAGGGGGACAATCAGATAACTAGGAACATGTCATGAACCTTATTCCTGCTAAATAACCCCACCATGAAAATAATATGGCACACTATAGAAAAAAGTATTTTTATTCTTCCTCTTATTAAGCCTATATTCCAAATATGATGGAAAATTATGAAAAGAGGCTAATTCTTGACAATACATACCATGAATGTTAACTAAATAAAGTATAAAAATATATGCGGAATAATATCCCTATAGATGCATAGGAATAACTTTAGTAAAATATTATTAAAATCAATGAGAAGATATAAATACCTACTTGCAAATATGAACACCATCAATCAAATGTGATGGACACCAAATACAAGAAGAAAAAAATTATTGCAGATGAAAATAAAGACCATCAGTCAAATAGGACGATAATCAATGAGAAGATGAAATTTCTTACTCACAAGAATGAATCAAAATTATCAAATATGACATCAATTTGATAAAATAGATGACATATCCAAGTGATAATTCAGGGGAAACCTCATATCCCTGCACCTGCATAGGAGAGCTGTCAATACTTACTAGCATAAAATGGAGAACCAGAGAAGGCACATATTCCTTCCCTAACATCATAATGGGTATATATTTCTATTACCATCAAATAATTCTCTCAAAACATCATAGTAATGATGTATTATTAGGTATTAATCCATGAACATATCCTATAGACTTATCATGGTGTCATCATGTCCATGATAATAAAAAGGAGTAGGTTCCACAATCCTGCCTCCCAAAGTGTGGCGACTCATCCAAAAAATGAGGTGGTCCTTCTAGAGCATACATGAATCCTTTCTCCTATCCAGGAGGTTCTTCAAAAATATTCCATGATAAATGGATAATAGGATCAGACACAAATTCTTGTTCCAATTGGGGGATGCTGGTCCACCATAGTGGCCACTCTGGGGCAGGAACATATCCCTATCAAAAGTACAGAAGCTCATCAAAATATCTCAAAAATATCATGAGAGACACTCAAATAGGATCTCATATATGAAGGCCATCACCTATATTAAGAAAACCCAGTCTCCTACTAGAGAGCACCCAAAAATAAATCACAGCAAAGGAAACATGAAAATGAAGAGTAGATTCATGACCCTACTCTGGTCCACCATGGTGGACACTGAAAGATAGGAACATATTCTTATCAAAAGTCTATAATATAATCAAAATATCTAAAAAACTTCATGAGAGACACTAGAATAGGTGCCTGTATATAAATTCCATCACCTACAGTAAGAATAACTAGTTTCTTACTAGAGAGTTCCCAAAAATAAATCGTTCTAAAGGCAACTAAAAAATGAAGAGTAGATTCATGACCCTACTCCAATGAAAGATTGAGTTCTTGATGCCATAAAATACCTATAAATGGTGGATCATGATCTTTCTAATCCATTACCAAATTACAAAAGTGGTAGTATCATTTATGAAGTCCCCCCCCAATGTTTTTACCAGCATCTCTGAAAGACCACCCTAAATAAAATACCACAAAGGCTTACTTCATGGACAAGAAATGATTGATCATAAGAGAAACTATCCTGAAGAGTGTCATGGTATACCTCCTCATGTATATGAGATCAAGAAGTAAAAAAGGTCCTCCCCTTATTGTCATCTGAGCTGATGGTCCTCCCAAGGGTATATGTTTCATAAATTCTCCCTCTAGTCAGACACCAAGATATAATGGTAGTCCTCGCTATTGTGGAATGAACCATGAAGGTCCTCCACATAGTGACATATAATTTCATAAAAAAGGTCATACCCTTGCTGTCATCTACCCTGATGGTCCTCCCTAGGGTATACACTGCATAAATTCTCTCTGTAGTTGGACATCAATCTATGATTGTAGTCATATGCTTTGTGGAATACGCTATGAAGGTACTTTCTATAGTGACATATCATTTCATCAAGAAGGTCCTCCCCTTTCTATCATCCACCATAATGGTCCTCCCTAGGGTATACAATCCAAAAATTCTTCTTGTAGTAGAACATCAAGCTATGATGGTTGTCCTCACCATTGTAGCATGCGCTGCGAAGGTCCTCCCCATAGTGAAACCCCATTTTAGCAAGAAGGACCTCCCATTGCTGTCATATTCCCTAATGGTCCTCCCAAGGGTATACACTCCATAAATTCTCCCTAAATTCAAACATAAAGATATTATGGTAATACTATCCATGATTACATTCACAAAGAAGGTCCTCCATGCAGTGACATCTCATGTCAGTAAGAAGGTCTTACCCTTGCCAAGTTAAATACAAGAAATCCCTCATATGTTGAGGTGCTTGGAAGGATGATTTCATACATGTTAGGGACCACATAAATGAAAGGCGACATCCTTTCTAAACTTGGAGATATATCAGGACAATGCTCCCCTTATAAGCCACCCTTGTACCATTCCCATACTAGTAAGACCCCCATGAGCCCCACATCTTATGATCAAATTATCAAGAAGCGTTCAAGTTGGGATGATCAAGTTGAGGAGTATATCATAGAAGAAATAAAGTATATGTTTCTTCTGAGAATACAATTAGAAATGGATTACATAACCATTATGTTTTATCCCTTATCCACTCCCTAGTTTGACATACCAAGGATATTGTCATAAGAGTGCATACATAACATTCATATCAATCTCTGGACTACTCTCTACAACCTAAAAGAAAAAATATTACCTAATGATGGATATACTGACCAAATTAAAATATTTGGAGAGATTCATCATCAAATTAAAATAAGATCCCTTACTTCTACAAAGTGAACACAATTATCAAGGTAGGGAAAAGATCTCCAACTGACCTGCCTCAATGCACTGCACAAGTTGCATCATCAAATCGGTGATTCCCCGCTTGGTGTTCATATTTTGGGATAAGGAGAACAAGGATATTTTCATTTCACTCCATGAAATGTCTAGTAGAACTAACTATAAATTATGTCTTGTAATTTAATTATCCTAAGGAAAATATCAAGGAAATCCATTTATTAGGAAAGGAGACATGCTCAATATAAATTGGCCTTGAGTAAGTCTCAAAAGCATCAAGCCTGATGAGAGAAAGACGACGAAAAAAATCCTAAACCATGAAGCCAAGAACATTCAATAGGCTTCTTGCTTAAGAGAATCCAATCAAAAATCATAGTTAATGTTCTTAGAATCCAATAGTTCATGTGCAAACCCAACATCATATCCGACTCATTCTTGAACAAGGATACACGAGATTAAGCAGCCAGTGATAATAGTACCAGTTTTCACAGTATGGGATCACCCCTAGCCCATAGGTATAGAGAAAATTTTAACAAGAAATCCCCCCATAAGGCTGAAAAATCAAGATGAGGAACATAAACAAGAGAACATGAACAACCCCAACCCACATGGCTGGGGGAATTTTTTACCTCAACTACCCCTTGATGAAAATTAGTATTTTCCAATTTAGGGAGGATGAAAAGAAGATATGTATCCCATTCCATCCCACCTCATGAGTCATTTCCCTCATAAGGGAGGTATACAACTAGGTTGTATCAAGGTTCCCTCTGTGTCACCCTTTTACAAGAATCCCAAATAGGATCCTAAAAAGAAAGGGATATGCCCAATAAATTATTTTAATAGATATCTTACCATTAAACTGCCAGTATGATTCCTACAATGTGTTATGAATCAATGAAAATTATAGACCTTAATTCAACAGATGACATCAAAACTGTTAAAAATGTGGAATAATAAGAAGAGGATGGTTCCTCCCGAAATGTGGTCCACATTGATAATGAAGGTTTGCTCACCCAGAACCAGAGAGTTTCCCTAAATTTGGGTGCTCTCTAGATCGATCCCCCACTACCTCCTTAGAAAACCTGTAAAAGAATGAAGAATAAAAACAAGGTCATATACGATCCACCTACTCCTCCTAATGATAATGAGATCCCTATTCTCAAAGATAGATTCACATGGTAAGAGTAAGAAATTAAAGATTTGAAGTGAATCAAAACCATGTTTCTAAATGGTAACATTCCTATCGAGTATGCTTATAGGGAAGAGCCTTAACACAATATACCAACTAGTGCACTTTTTCCATAAGGGTTTATCCTATAAATTGAAGAAATACCATGACATTTTCCTAAAACAACGCTGGGACCATTAGTCTACCTGGACCCAATCATAGAAGGATACCAAGATTTCCCTCCACTAAGGTGACAACATTCAAGAAAATCCTCCTAAGATGTCCCCGGTCGGATATCTTCCCTAAATAATGGTAGAACCAACACATCAAATATTACCCATTACTGCCCCTATCTAAGATATGGTTCAAAAAAACACTCATCAAGGAATTATCGACACTATAAATGCATTGGAAGCTTGATTAGAAGCAGTGGAGGAATGACGTGCACCGATACAGTCAAAATAGAAGCCTTACCCAGACTATGCAAGTGACACCCCACTGACACCAATCTTCAAGAGTCCTATGTTACCTGTGTTCAGTGGATCAGGAAATTCAAAACAATATATGAACCACTATGAATCCCATTGTGATTCCATGATGGGAACTCCATAAAAACAGGAAGTAGTGAAACTCAGATGTTTTGTATGAAACCTGTAAAGACCAGCCTTAATTTGGTACACCAACTTGGCTACTTAGTCTATCACAGTATGGGAAGACCTCCATTGGAAGTTCCTCTTCCAGTTTAGCTCAATTTTGTAAAAGAAAACACTTAGTGAACTCTCGAACTGCAAAAAACATGATAATGATAGATACTTTGATTTCATCACCAGATGGAAAGGTTTGACTTAATACCTAAACCAACCACTTCCTCAGAAAGATATTATTGATATGTTCTTTTATAACCTCCACAATGAGCTATGAATGATACTCATCTTGGTGAAATAAAAAGTGGGATCTGGGATTTCTCATCCATTTCCCAAAGAATATAAGACTCTATTCGATAGACTAATATCAACTCCTAGATAACCCCACCAGTCCTAGGGAAAAGAGTGGGAATGTAAGAGGTGGAATCAGTCACACTTAAGCCATCACCCATGCCCTATCCAGCTCCTAAGCCTGAACCACATTTGAAAACACCCCCAAGTGTCAACAATGACCCCCAAATCAATAGGATGCAAAAATATGAACCATAAAAAATCAATTCGAGGAATGAAGGAATAATGTTAACCCATTACAATATGATCAAGTACATGTCTATTTTATAGCTATTATAGACCATGACTTACTCCGTCTATTGGATCCAAAAAGGGCCAATGAGGTGGGTCTCAACAATAAAAAAAATGTCCCCTTTCAATGAATATTGGTACATACCATTTAAGAATGATTCATATTCAAAGACCTCCTATAGAAAATGATAGATTCTGGGCATGTCAAACTGGGACTACTGCCATATCAAGTGGAGTATGTTTTCGTTATTGTACTTGTGGAGGGAGGCGAGTGGAATGAAGTCTTTAGTAGAAGGTAATAGAAGTTTGATATTAGGATGACTCAAAAAATAGTTAACTAATCTCATAAAATACTATAGGCATAGTTAAAAGAACCAACTATTCCCCCTGCTTCCAATGCAACACAACCAACTCCATTGGATTCACAAACCTCCAAAGTCTAGCCCTTCAAAAAGATGCCTAGACTGAAAGAAAGAGGGAAAGTGTAGGAATATGAACCTAAACTAAGGCCAAATTTGGATTTGACACTCTCAAATTTTATACCCTTAGATATGAAACAACGGGCACCACCACATCAAACGACACCACAAGAAGTGATCACCAGGGTAGAGTCATCATCGGAAGAGGAGCTGATTTTAGGTTCTATTAATGTAATTCACTTAATGGATCCCTTATTAAATGATGAGTATGGATATAAACCTGAGTTACCCATACTCGATCGGGGAACTAGAGGAAGAGGCCATAGTATATAAGGATATCAAGGAAGACACATTCATAGAAGGATCTAGACTTCTAGTTACTCCCATACTGAAACCATCAATGTTGTAGAAACTCATAAAAGAGCACTTCAGCGGGTCCAAAAATAATGAGAAAATACCCCTGCACCTGTGAGAAGCAACTTTGACCTGATCAATCTGGAATATCAATAAGGAGAATAACAAGTGTCATATCACCCTTAGTGAGTAGGTATACCTACCCAACCCAACCCACCAAGGATGGGAGAACCTTATACTCCTATCCCAAGGGCCGATCCATATTCATCAAGTACCCAATCCCTAAAGCACTTATGATAGAGAATCCAAAAATTGTTAGGAGCTGAAATTTAGACCAAAAGTATGAAATTATGAAGTAATTACCCTTGATACTGGCTAAAATTTAAATCTTGGATGCCTTAAGTTTTTTACAATACCTTAGGGAAGCACTCATAGAAGATTTTCCAATCCCCAAGGAGTTTAAAGCCAAAGTAGAAGCTACCAAGATTTATCAGACATAGATCAATTATACATAATGCCACACAATTATCTACTTAACAAATCAAGATGAATACACTGTTATGTAGTGGAAAATTATACCCTTTTATGTGTCCAGTAGGATTAATGGTGTTGATGTTCGAAAAGTTTTCTTTAGTAATTGATCTAGATTTAATCTCATTCCAGTTCAAACACTTCACCTATTGGGCTAAGATGAGAATAACCTAGAACCTTCATCTATAACATTGTAAGTCTATGAAAAAAATACAACAGATTCCATTAGTCAAAATAAAGCTCAAGGAATAGTTTGGAGACCTCATAGCTGACTTAGAATTCCTAGTGGTTTGGAATAATATGGAATTCAATGTCTTTTAGGGAAGGACATTGTTTCACTAACACATGGAAATACCCTCCTCATACCATAAATGCATCAAACAATTCACTAATATAAAAAACAGGATGTTGCACACTGATAAGGCCATATTCTAATCCTACAAATTTCATTACATCGACATAGGATTCTAAAAGGGGAAAGGTAAATAAGCCTTGGTTGATGGGGTTGAATGGGGAACCGCCCCAAACGGTATGGAAATGATCCCAAATGACCCCTTAAGATAGATCAACAAACATTATGTTATAATTATCAACCAGATCAAGTAGGTGATCCTAAGAAAATGAGCGCACTTAAAAATATTCATGATTTCAGTCACGACCACCGAACCTAGCAGTGTTGTAAAATTTGATGGATCTCCAGACAATAGTCAAATCTCAGATGAAAATGAATTCAGGTAACCCCCAGAGTTTTAGGAAGACCTTTCCCCACTCATTGGGGTAGAATAGGATATCTCTTCACCCAAATAGGATGAATAAACTTCCCCACCCTCACTCAATACTCTCCAGAGTTTCAAGGAAATCCCCCGTTGTCAGCCTTGTTAGTGGAAGTCGCTTGATCTTCCAAATACCAAGATATCAAATACTCTCTCAACTATAGATAACTCATCCAAAGACTTTTTTCCACACCATAAAATGAAGAATAAGATGATGAGGAGGAAGAATAAGAGAAGTAAGAAGACCATAGGGACACCCCTCCATTATTTGAGGAGGGTGTCTCTACCACCATTAATGAACTCATAGAGATAAATTTGGTTATCAATGAAGATATACATCCCACCTTGATTAGTACAGACATGTATTATGAAGAAAAAGTGGTATATACTTCTTTTATAAGGTATCCTATAGATTTATTCACCTAGAATTAACTACACATAAATTCCATGCCTCGATCTTGAGGTGTCCACTCACCACCTAGGTCTGATATAGAACCATTGGGGATATAAACAAGTAGTCAGAATAACACACATGACACATGCTATCAAAATAGATGCATAATTTGATAATACTATTAGATAAAAATTAATTCCATAAGTCTAATATCCTATCTGAATAACTAATTTCATCCTCATCAAGAAGAAGAATGAGAAAATCATAGTTTGTATCAATTTCACAGATCTCAACCAGCACTTCCTAAAGGATGATTTGCTAGTCCCTGTCACATAACTATTAATCAATGAAACAACTATATATTAGGATCTTTATTTCATGGATTTATATTAAGGATACAACCAAATCCTAACAGTATAACAAAAATTGGTTTTAGCGGCGGTTCTGGTAACCGTCGCTAAACATTTTTTTAAAATGGTTTCGTGGTAGTTTATTATAAACCGACGCGAAACATTTTTTTTATTTTAATGTAGCCGGCCCTCCCCCCCCACCTCGACCCCGCTTCTCCCCACTTTCCCCGATTCCCCCCATGACCCCGACCCCCCATTACCCCCGCGACCCCGCGATGCCGGCGACCCCGCGACCCCGGAGACCCCACGACTCCAGTGACAACGTGACCCCGCGACCCTGGCGACCCCGTCCCCCCGCGACCCCGACGACCCCACGACCCTGGAGACCCCGCAACCCCAGGTGGTATTGAAGAGTTTTCTCATATATTTTATGTATTATATGCGTATGTGGTTGTTCCAATTTAATTATTTACTATGTTTTGTGTTCCTGAGTTAGAAAAGTGAGATTAGGAATTAGATTGATGTATTAAACCCTCTAAGGACTTTGTTGGGCCCACTGATGTTTGATATCATACCTAGTTCTACCCTTGGGTTATGAAAACCCCTTAAAGTTGGTGCAATATTTTTTAAAATGTTGCAATAATATAATTATGAAATTGAATGGGTAGATAATTGTAAGTTGGTATGTAGTTAAGGATAATGGGATTTTTGAAATATGGAATTGGTATTTTTTTAAAATGTCTAGTTGGATTCTGAAATGGATTAAAATAATAATTTTTTACTTTGATTTGGTTATGGTTTTATATGAAGGACAAAAATGTTTTGAAAGTGGGTATTGTTTTGAAAAGTAGGTGTTGACCTCAATGTTATAGGAAAACAGGGGTTATCTTAATAGATTTAATATGGTGATTAGAAATGAGGGTGTGGTTCCCTTTTTTTGAAAATGATTTAAAATATCCTTTTATGTTTGTAAATATAAATGAAATTCTTGGGACATTTTGAGTTTCTAAAAGAGGAAGACTCGTTTTTTGAAGGGTGGATTCAAGATTATTTCAATTGAGTATCTTGAATTGTGTTTTATTCCATGATTTGATTTTAAAGATATGTTGAGAACATATTCATTTAAATGATTTATGGGTTAGTGAAATAGAACCCCCGGAAATTAGGATGGCATGTTAACTTGTTTTATTAAATGAAATAAGTGATAAATGTGTTTTTTTGATGACATAACACAAGGGGGAATTTTATATAATGTGATTGTGTTAAATGTGTTAAGGTATGGAATTGATATATGTGATAAATGAGTTGCAATTGTAAATGGAATATATGTTAATGGGATATTCATTATAAATGGGATATAGATAGTCAGTTATGGGAATGATCATTGAAGTAGATTGATATAATATATTATTTCATTCTTGGATGGTAACCTATATAAATCATTTGGAAATATGTTGGTGTGTCAATCCACTATGATAGGAAGAGTTACATTTCATGTTTCATTAGCAGCAATCAATTTTTTTAACACTAACTAGTCCTTTATTTTTCCAACCACAATTAGTATATCTTTAATTCTAACTATATTTAAAACTAAATCCCAAGTGAATTCATGAAGATATCTGTATAAAGATGTGAACACTACCTAATAATCATGGTGGACTATACCAGCTTTAAATCCCACCATGTAGTTCATACAAAATATTAAATCAATGAAATATATGTATATGATCTGAATAAACTAGATAAATTATACTGTAATAATAGTCATTTACAATTCTATCCATTTCAATCCTCCTCACTACCACTATCTATGAGGTGTGTGGACACTGATGGTATGAGGAATAACTTCCACATGTTGATTAACAATAGAATAATGATGGATGTATCCAATACAAAAATATCATATATGATATCCATAATTTCCATATTTAGACAAATGATACCCCAGACCATATTGGAATTATGTTTCTTGTTCATGATATCCTTCACTTATGTATAAAACTACTTCTGAAATGTCACAAGAAAGTTATTGCTTCTCTAATGAGGCCAATCCTAATAAAATTAATTGTTCCTAGATGACTCTTAGTTTTCCTAAGTCGTTTGTTAAAAACTAGTCTAATAGGACTATTCCATTTGAGCATACAAAACCAAAGGTAGAGTTGATATTGTTGCACCAACTGGTCATAGAATTTTATGAAAATATTTTTTAAGATTCCCATTCATGGAACAATTATTTAAATTCTATAGTGGTGATATGAATTAATTATTCATGTGTAAATTCAAGATGCACTATAAAAAACCTGTTCAATTGATGTGATATGGATTATAAGAAACTCATCCCATTAATTGATTTTCTCTTACATTACTATCATAGGACTGACTCTACATATTGTGTTTAAATCCCATGTTGATGCTCCTAGTTTCACATAGATGAACAATGGTGTCTCCTACACTAATATTCCATCCAAAGTCTCTTCCTCTAACCAACTCCTTATTATCAATTTCTAGGTGGCATGTAATATAGAACATTAAAAATATTTATATATACTTAGTTTGGATACCTTAAATAATGATCTATTCATTCAGTCCTTTTCTAGGTGTTGCCTCTCATGAACAATGAAAAAAGTGAGTGAATTTTGAAGTATATTTAATCTCTTATACACTTACATGTTCATATTTAAAAAATTATTCTATATTTATTACCCCAACGGTTTTCAAGAGTAATTATTTTACATTAAAAGTATACAAATCCATTCCAAGTGAGGTATTGAAACAACATATCCAAAACAACTATGTCTAATCATTCTAGAATCGGGTACTCAAGAATATTCATTCCAACTTTGACGTTTATATCATCTGGTTTCCCATCAATGTTAAAACAAACTGGACCACCTATACGAAAACACATCTCATTTATTGGGTCTAAAATCCCCTTAAAATTTTAGTGGATTCTATTTTAGAAGTTCTATAAAATGATTTACCTAAATGAAGTTCCACATTTATAGGTCCCTTAAAAACTTCCAAAAAATCATGTTCTACACTCTGAACAATATCCTAGTTTACTTGTTGTCCTAGAGCATCTACAATCTTAGTTTCTCTATATTTTGGTTATAGTGGCTTCATGGGGGGATAAAATAGATAGGCTTCTATAGTATCATTAGCTTCCTACTTACAGAATCAAGTAAATAGTATTTGGATCCCAACATCACTGTAAAAAACTAATCTTTGATAAAATGTGTTTGGTGCCTATTTTTTTCTATCATCATGGGGATAGAGGAGAATATTGATAAAGTGGAGTTTCTTCTCCAACTCTTTTATGGATTGGGTACAACTAGGTTCAATTAATGGAACTTATATACTCTTATCCATCATTTTCTCACTTCCTAAGAGGAATAGGTAGTTCAAGAATATAGCCTTCTCTTATTCAATATACCTCTGATAAACTGGGGATGAGAGAACAAGTGAATGCTTAAAAAATTTCATAGTCAAAAGGCCTAGCATGTACATCCTGACTTCTTCTAGATTAATATTATTAACCCCACAAGCTTTAAGTTATTTATTTTATCACCTTAAATTTTTCTTAATCCTCATATTGGGGAGGCCTTGTTCACACAGAATTTTCTTCTTATTAGGTTTCCCTTTACGTATTTTCAACCTAACAGGATTTCTTCCATTTTTCAATTCCAAATGCTTAACTTAGATTAGGTTAGCATCATATCCAGTTATTGGAGACTCAATTTTTACCTAGGTTTCTCTTTACAATTGTTCACCATGATGAGTTGTGTGTCAATTTACTTATATAGTTTTATTTCATGCAAGTTTCACTGATATAGATGATGTTTAAGGTTTCTATTTACAATTGGTGCACATTATTTAAGTTTATGATGTGTGGACCATAAGCTGGGGTAGCCTACATGAAGATATATTTCAATTTAACCTGATATGAATTGATAAAATATGGTATCATGAATATGGATGATATCAAAATTAATTATAACTCAATAAAACTAATCATAATGACCACATAAGAGGAGAATAGGGTTTTAGATAGTACAATAAGTAGGATCTCACCTAGGTGTTATAGAATATGTCTCTATAAAATAATAGTAGTATTCTAATTTTAATTTAATAATTCCCTGATAATCATTAAATCATTTTTATAAAAAAAGGAAAACAGTTCAAATTTACCAATAATTCTAAAAAAATGAAGGTGTAGATACGGTCTTGGAACATGGGTAATTTATTTTATGGTCATGAAGCCCATACTATTTTCTTTGTGATTTATAGTAACACAATCAGGACCAATTAAGGGTTACATCCTGCTATTTCTATTCTTCTTCATCAAGTGGTAATTGAGTAATATGGTATTGTTAGCACACTATTTCTCTTTACCAAAGGAACTTCCCCTATCCCAAACACTAGAGGGTTCATATCTAACTCAGGGGCTCATCTATATTATATTATGTTTCTGTAATCTTACACTATCGTATATATGAATCTATTTCTCTATAAATTAGTGACTATGTGTTTTAATTTTTTTTATTATTGTGTAGGCACATTGTGATATACATGGATAAAAGATGGATCACATTACCGAGGAACACACCTCAGTATGTTAAGGGTTTGAATGAGTTTTTAGATTTTGAAATTTCTAATCGATCTGTTAAAGGGAGAATAAGATGTCCATGTCCTAAATGTACATTTAGAACATGGTTAAAGAGAGATGAATTTTATGAACATTTAATGCTGAAGCACTTCCCTGGTCAATATTTGTGTTGGGTTTGGCATGGAGAATCGAACATTACAAAAAGATTGAGTATTGATGTTAATCTACAGAATGAGGTCCCAACTTCGTCAATAATGGAAAATGAAATGCAAAACCTCATAAATGATGCATTCAAAACTACAAGACACCACTATCAGCTTCAAAACATATCAGAACAACCAGAAGAGGGTGCTACAAATTGCAACGTGACAAGTGATGTTTTTGAGACTGTAACACAAGCAGATCAAGATTGTAACATATCATTGGATTCTCCTCTTGATTCTGTGGAGCCAAATGTAAGAGAAAACCTCAATGAGAAAAATGTGTTTCATGATTTAGTTGATGATGGAAATCAAGATTTGTATAGTGGGTGTTTGAAATATTCAAAGTTTTCATTTCTGTTGAAGTTGTAACATATCAAATGTCTATGTGGAATTACAAATAAGGCAATGTCCATGATATTGGAATTGATTCATGATGCATTTACTGAAGCAAAAATCCCAGAATCTTTTTATGATATAAAAAAAGTTATTAACAAGCTTGGTCTGAATTATACAAAAATACACGTGTGTCCCAATGATTGTATGCTTTATTGGGGAGAAGATTCAAGTAGACAGAATTGCAAGAAATTTTCTTCTTCTAGATGGCAGTCAAAGGGTGATGTTGGAAGTCTGAATGAACATAATTTCATGGAGAAGAAGAAAAAGAACACACCTACAAAGGTTTTGAGTTACTTTCCCTTGAAGCCTCGATTGAAAATATTATTCATGTCATTGAAAACCGCCGAACACATGAAGTGGCATTTTATAGATAAAAATAATGATGTGTTAATGAGATATCCACGAGATTACCAATCATGGAAGACATTTGATTCATTAAATATAGATTTATCACATAATCCTAAGAATGTTCGATTGGGATTGGCTGCAGATTGATTTAACCCATTTGGGACTTTGAGTACAAGTTATAGCATTTGGCCAGTTGTTTTGATCCCTTATAATCTGCCTCTGGGGATGTGTATCAAACAAACATCTTTTATCATTTCGATGATTATTCCAGGAAAACAAATGCCTAGAAATGATATTGATGTATTCTTGCAGCCTTTGATTGACGAATTGCAAGAGTTATGGAGCAATGATGTTGAGAATTTTGATGATTTTTCTAAAAAAATGTTCAAAATGCATGCTGTTTTAATGTGGACCATTAGTGACTTCCATGGGATTAAGAATTTATCTGGTTGGAAGACTTACAAAGGTTTGGCTTGTACCATTTGTAACTTTGATTTTGAGACCAAACAACTACCTCATAGTAGAAAATGGTGCTTTTTTTGCCATCAATGATTTATTGATGTATCTCATATATTTCGGCTGAACAGATCAAAAGTTAATGGTTCCATTGATCCTAGACCACCTCCAAAGTTGTTAACTGGTTCTGAAATATTGACACAACTTGAAAATGTTGAAACATAATTTGGGAAGGTTCATCATTTGAATGATAGTGGAAAACGGGTCCGAAGTGCATCGTCAGGTGAAATTAGAATGCAACAATGG
Organism: Viscum album; assembly: GCA_963277665.1. Classification (NCBI taxonomy): domain Eukaryota; kingdom Viridiplantae; phylum Streptophyta; class Magnoliopsida; order Santalales; family Viscaceae; genus Viscum; species Viscum album. Next base: position 1,181,555,913 of record OY728139.1, read on the forward strand.
AAGAAAAAAAGTATATTCTTCAAACTCCCGTATTGGGAATTTAATTTTTTATGGTACAATATTGATGGGATGCATATTGAGAATAATGTCTATGATAATTTGATTCTCACATTACTTAATGATCATGGAAAGTTGAAGGATCATCTCAATGCTCTCAAAGACTTACAAGTAATGAACATAAAACATGATATCTGGCCAGATGAGAATGAAAAGTATTCTCCGACCATTTTTTCAATGAAAAATAGGGATTAAGATACATTCCTTCGAATTTTAAATAATGTGAAGGTATCTGATGGGTATTCAAGTAACATATCAAGGTGTGTTGACTTGAAGAATCGTAAGTTACATGGATTGAAAAGTCATGATTCACATATTTTGTTACAACAATTACTACCATTGACATTGCATACATTATTACCTGGAAAGGTTACTGTTGTTGTACTACAATTCTGCACATTTTTTAGGAAATCATGTGAGAAATTTCTACATACATTTCATCTTGAAAACCTATAGGAGAGTTTTTTATTGACCATTTCTGCAATGAAGATGATCTTTCCTCCATCGTTTTTAATGTCATGATGCATTTAACTGTGCATTTGGTTGAGGAAGCTAAATTAGGAGGTCCCGTTCATTATCGATGGATGTATCCAATTGAGAGCTATTTTATTTATATGTTTTTCATTTAATTAAACAACATTTGGAATTTAAATAAATGCATAATATTATTATTTTATATCACATATATCTTGGTCATTTGAAAGCATACGTGAGAAATAAAGCTCAACCAGAAGGCTCTATTGCTAAAGGATATTTGGATAAGGAGTGTCTTACCTTTTATTCCAGATATTTGGATGATATTGAGACAAGATTTAATCGAGTTGGACATGTTGACGACACATCAAATCAATCTCAAATGCATTAGAAATCAAAAATATTTCCTGCTATTGGCCGATCAGTTGGGAGGACCTCAAATGTGATACTGACAGAATTGAAATTATTACAGGCACATAGATATGTGCTTCTGAATAGTGAAATTGGAGATCCATTTATTAAAGAGTTGAGGATACAAACAAAGAGATGAATGAGAGGCCGAATAAGAAATGAGAAAGATATAACGAAAGCTATGAATAAAGAGTTTGTAGAATGGTTTTCACGACGTATAAGTTCATAAATATTGCAATAAATACGAATATTAGTTTGACACATACATTTTGTAAATCTATTAAATTATATTTCTTTTTTCAGATCATGAATACTGATACTTGAGCATACTTGTTAGAATATTTGAAGTTTCTTGCTAGAGGTCCTATAAAACAAGTTAGAAAGTTTGACGCTTATAATATGAATGGCTTTAGATTACGTACAATCGATCAAGAAGCGGGTTTGAAAACATATAATAGAGGTATATTTACATTTTCTGAAGTGGGATACTATGGAAAGATGCATGATATTATTGAATTAAACTACCATAGATATTTTAAAGTTGTTTTATTCAAATGAAAATGGGTCGATATTATCAGAGGTGTTAAAAGATATTCCTTGTAATTTACTTCTGTGAACTTCTCTCTCTTGATGGATGTTGGTGATCGTGAACTACATGATTCATATATCTTAGCATCGCAAGAAAAAATGGTATATTTTGTGAATGATGTTGTGGATTAAGGGTGGATTGTAGTTGTTCACGTAATACAAATAGATTTGTATGATATGGGTGATGAAGTGGAATATTTGACCTCTGAAATTGAATTTTATCAACAATAGGAAGCATAATTATTTGTCCATCATGATATTGAAAATATTAGTATAGAAAGTATGAATGAATTGGATGAAGCAATGGAACAGGAAACCGACATGATTTAAGGGGAAAATGATTGTATGTACAATTATTTATTCATTCAGCAACCACTTGTTTCATTTTAGCATTCATTCATTATCATTGTTATATATATTTTGTCTGTTAGTATTGGGAATCTATTATCATTTTTAATTTTTTTTGCATAATGTTTTTGAAATATATATTCTGAACTAAATTTTATTTTATTAAATGACATGAATGCCAACGAAAAAGTGGTATACTATTTTATCTAGTTCTGTGAGAGATGACGATCCATTTGGATCCCTCCCCATGACATCTGAGGCACTATATACCTACAACCCTACACCATCTCCCCCTGCACTATCCCTCACACCATCTGTGGGTGTCCTATTTGAGGCTAAGTCTTCGAATCCCCCTTCAGAATCCTCAGTAGTGGGGCGGCGACATGCCCCTTCCAGTTCATTACGGACATACTGAAGTGTCACTGTCATAGGTACAAATTTTAATTAAATAAATTTATTGAATTTTGTTCATACTAATTGTTTGCTCATTGAAGATGATAAAAATGCAACCGTGAAGAAAAACTTAAAAAGTTCAGATGTTTGGAAAATGAATGGCGAGAAGATAGTCGTGCCATTTGATTCTTATAGGGTCCCTACGGATGACGCCGTGAGGTTACTTGGCTAGCTGGCAGTGGAGCCCATTTACCTTCCTATTTATTATGATGATTGGAGAAATATGCCTCAAAGATGGAAAAATGAAGTTTTTGATTCCCAAATAAAGGTAATAATATTAGATTATGGTTTAATTGAAGGTCATGGTACTAATATGTTCAAAATTAATTTTTGTATACAGATGTTCTTCCACTTTACAGTTTCTGATGTGATAGAAAGAATGTGGATGTTGAAAAATCTTGGTAAAAAATGGAAAGATTTCAAATGGAGATTGTGGTGTGATGTAAACTATACTTCGTTGATCGTGTAACAAATGTATGAGAAGCTACCCAATGGGGTACTTAAAGAATAGTGGAATGTTTTTTTGACAGACATCGTGATGAGAAGCAGATGGTATTGAAATATATATTATTATATTATCCTCATTTTACATTTATAAATGTATATGAAGAGGATATGACATTGAATACATTACTGTTAAATTTCATTTTATTTATTTCAGGATCTCTCAAGACAGAATGCATCAAACCAGGCTATGCAAGTCATCCCTCACACTGCTGGCTCAAAAAGCTTTTCTAGAAGCCGAACAACATTGGTAATATTTTAATTATTTTAAATATTTATAAGAAAATATTATCTGTTTAATATATTGAATTTTTGATTTATCTTTGCTTAATGTAGTCACAGAGTTTATGGCACAAAGCATCCCGAAATGAACTCTGGTTAGTGGTTCACAAAAAATCAGATGGAAGTTTTGTTAATGAGCCTGCCAAAGAAGTTGGGGTATGAAGTCAATTTTTTATTATAATAACTTATTATCAGTTTTTACTGTGTTAATATATATTTATATTTGATTTATAGGTAAAAATTAAAGAACTTTGGGATGCCAATACTAGGCAGTCCTACTCAGTCTCCCAGGATGACCCAGTTGCTAAAGTCCTTGGGAAGGAGCATCTTGGTAGAGTGCGCGAGATGGGTTTCAGACCCGTACCATCTGAGGTCTTTGGCATGCCACCAAGGATTCCATCTACATCTACTCCTGGTTATAGTCAGTCCATACCCGAAGATGCTCAGAGAGAGATTGCTTCTCTACGAACCACAATTCAAGATAAGGGGGCTCAGATATCTGCTTTGCAGCAAGCGATGACTGCTATACATCAGCAGATGAGAAGATATGCCTTCGGTGGTAGTGGATCGACTGGTGGTCAGTAGGTAAATCACAAAAAATCAAAATAATTTAGTTTTCAAACTTTCATTGGTTTTAAGTTTTAATATAAATATGCAACAATATTTAATTTTCAATATAATGTTCTTACAGGTGACAACAGAAAGTGGACATAGAGGTGGAGAGGGTGACGATGCATCATTGGACTGTGAGTAGATTTGTATTATTGATGTATTGAACAGATATGGGAACAATTGGTTTGTATATGTACCATGTGTGACACATAGTTTCCACCACACATTTTCATGTCCTAATATTTTCTTGATTTCTCATGTTTCCTTTTATGTATTTTATTGATTTCTGATATTTCATTTTATGTCTTGATTTCTAGAGTGTGGTATACATCATTCCAGTTCGGCCTGTGTTTGAATTGGTAGTCGAGATTTTGGACTACTAGGAGTTAAACCCACTGTTGATGTGTTGAATAAATTCTCGATGCTTAATATTATAATATGTAATTATTCAATATCATCATCCAAGAAGGTAAACCCTTCTGGTGTTAGTATCCTATGACACTGTGAATCAAAAAAACATGTGGATTGATAACTCTTTATTAGGAACTATTTCTATGAAACCAATATAAAATGATTTTCATTTTCCATAACACAAACATTACCTTGTTTTCTATTTGAGCCTAATATGATTCATGTTATATAAATCCCGATTTCCTAAAATTATTCATGAATATATAAAAAATTAAATGTTGTTATATGAATAAAACTTTAGAAAAAAATAATACTTGACAGCTAGCATTTCACCCAAGGTGAAATAACATCCAAATATAACATCAAACAACAAGAACAACAACCCCACACCGAGAACCTGGGTTTTCCCCCATATATGGGTTAGATAATCCCACAAAAAAACACATTACCAAGGACTAAAACACCATAATATCATATAAAAATTTCAAAAAAAATTATTCAATAGAAAATAAAATGGCTTTGATACAACATTGTGATGCCATTACCTAGGTTCCACTAAACTAGTTCCCCAAACAAATGTGCCACATGACCATAGGAATGCCTCCTCATATACAAGAGGCTTCCTACTAGTATTGAGGGTCCAATGAGGTATGTGGGGATAATATACCATCTTTACCAACGTAAAACAATATTATAAATCAATTTAAATGATAACCAAGTATGTTATAAGAATAATCATGCATGATGTATTCAATTCCAAAAATTGGGTAAATCCCCCAACCAATATAGTAAACATGTCAGTTCATACAAGTGTCATGTGTTAAGGAAAAAACAAAATAAAAAACCCCATAGAAATCCTAAAATGGGTCTCAATGTCCATCCAGTTCCCTCATACATGCTCCATACCATATCCCAAACCAACCATCTATCAAAAGTATTTTTTCCTTATACTTCCCTACAACCATGAGATCTACTCAGGTATCAATGGAATCCTAAAAAGGGTGTGATTATAGGTTAATAGGACACCACCAATAGTGTCTAAACAAATAAATATTATAATAACAATAATACTATAAGTACAATTAAATAATGAACAAAGGAAGAAAAGGTAAACAAGTTCCATAATTAAATATCAAGCATTTAACCCTGTATATCCTTCGGTTTTATGATGACATCAAATCCCACTAAACCTTCTTCAGCCATGTCAAAATTATATTCCATTAATATAAATGGTTTTTATATTTTCATTAACAACAATGGTAATTCATTAATGATTTAAAATTCATATACTTTGGTGCACTAATCAGTTCACTCATATCATACACATAGGATTTAGTTCATGGAAAGCCATTTCAATACACTATCCAAGCATAGGAAACTCCATATACATCATATCAAGTCCATTATGTCAAATTTCGTGTCTAGCCATCCCACATCAAAGATAAGTAATTCCTTGTAAAAAAATTCTAACCCATGTGTGGGATCTACTGTGTCCCTCATCATTTACTAATCCATCAATACACATTCCACAAGGTCAAACACACTTGACCTTTTTAACAAATTACAATATCAAGGGTGAACCTATTTAATTCCACCAATATTCACATATTTTATCACTTTCACTGCACTTAACAAAATTCTATAACTATTCTATTTTACTATTCATTCATAACAAAAACCATTGTAAATATTTTCAATTCCATCTTATAACATGGATATTCCCACATTTTCCATTCATTATTTATCCCCTTAGTTATCTCACAACCCATTTAACCATAAAAGTTTTGATAAACAACCCATTTAACCATAAAAGTTTTTATAAACAACCACTTATTCCAATTTGATATCCTTGAATGGTCCAACACATCATTGAGTTGATGTTATTTTATGAGATTGTGTCTGGTTTGTCTGGGTTGATTTTTTTTTCAGGGTAGTGGTGCAGTGGAAGCATAATTTTTTTTTCTGGTCACCTTTTCACGGCGGTTTTAACCGCCTCTAATAGTATAGAGTCAAAACTGTAGTGGTGGTTAAAACTGCCGCTAAATGTAAAATACTTATATTTAGTAGCGGTTTTAACTGCCGCTACAGATCCGCATCCCCCGCCCGCATTCCGCGGAGGTTATTGGGACTTTAGCGGCAGTTTTTTATGAAACCTGGATTTTATTTTATTAGCGGCGGTTAAAACCGCCGCTAAAGTGGAGAGAACTGATACGAAATGCGATAGCTACGACGCTTTTTTTAAACCACCGCTAAATGAAAAAAACCACCTCTAATAGTTTGCCGATGCCAAATTTAGCGGCGGTTTCTTTAAACTGCCTCCAAACCATGTAGCGGAAGTTTAAACCGCCGTTAAATGAAAAACAACTGCTGCTACATGGCGGTTTTCTTGTAGTGTAATGGACCTAGAATATGAAGAATCCACTGCCTTCAGGGCTCCCTAGGGAGTATTTTTTTATTGGGTAATTCCATTTGAATTGAATATTTTTGGTTCTACATATCAAATATTTAGTACAAATGGACCGAAGGCCTTAATTTTTATTTTATTATGAATAATCCCCCTTTTAAGGGCTGAAGGGGAACCCATACATGACCCATAGGCCCAAGGCACAAGGCCTGACTGAACCGCAATACATGACCTGAAGGCCTAGAGTCATACCATGCCCAATACATGACCCATAGGCCCATCCCACTTGAACTGCCCCTCCCCAGCTTCTGCGTCATTGATCACCTAGCTCCCCACCTTACATTGATGATCTGCTAGCATTTCCCTATACAAAGTTACATGGTTCCTAGTCTCAATGGCGGTTTCCATACCCTCTCATTCTTCCAATCCAGTTAGTTCTGCTTCTGGTGGCTGCTACTCTTGTTGCTCTGATCCTCTTCTAGGGCATGTTCTGTGTGAACTTGTCTACTCCATGGTCTCTGTGGCCCAAAGGCCCTGTGGCCCGAAGGCCTTTGATGACCCGAAGTCCCTTGAGACCTGTAGGCCCAAACCGGTGGCCCGAAGGCCCAAATCAGGTGAATAGTTCCGGTTGCTACAACACCAAATAGTAAGTACTACAATACTACTACAGTACTACTATTGTACTGCTACAGTACCCGAAAATTTACCTCTACCCGGTTTTGAACCTGGGTCTCTTGCATGCCAAGCATCACATCTTCAAACCCTTCTTGGGAACCTTTTTTGAATTCTATTTTGATGACATGGTGGTTAAATCCTGATAATTCTTGGTTCACCTGTAGAATCTAGAAACAGTATTAAATAAACTACAACAACACAACCTGAAAATGAGCCCCTTGAAATGTGATTTTGGTGTTACCTCATGGAAATTTCTCAACTTCATCGCATGCCACTATGGAATTGAAATTGACCCCAAGAAAACAAAGGATATCCTTGTAATGTAACCCCATAGTAACCTCATAGAGTTGAGGGGACTTCAAGGAAACTTATGCTACATCTAACAATTCATAGAAAACCTTGATGGGAAATTATTTCCCTTCACTAGGTTGGTGAAAAAGGGGTTACATACCAGTGTATTTATGATTTTCAAGTAGCATTCAATAGTATCAAGAAACACCTCTTGATCTTGCCGATTCTAATACCTTATATCGAAGGAAGATCACTTATATTGTATGTGAAATCTCTCGAGTGATCACTAGAATCCTTACTTGTGTAAAAGAATGAATACGGTAGTGAAAAAAACCTTTATTATCTCAGCCAAACCATGATAAATACTGAGACTTGGTATTCAGAAATCCAAAAGAGCTGTTTGGATCTAATCTCTATAGACCAAAAATCAAGGAGCTATCTATAGCATCATGAGGTCCATTTAATCTCTCATAGAAACCCACTCAAATATATAATCATCTGCTCAATTTTGACTGGGTATCTATCATGGTGGGAGGTCATCCTATACTAGTTTTACGTTCAGTATATTCCCTAGAAAGCAATCAAAGGCCATGAATTAGAAGATTTTCTAGTAGAAAAACCCTCATAAGAAATGTATTTATTGGATACTTAGTTACCTGATAAAGAGGTATTCTCTATTTAAGAGGACCCCTAGATATGAGAGATTAATTTTGATGGTGCATCTAGAAGCCCTATAGGAAAAGGGATGGAGGACCCCAAGCTCAATAAAGTGTGTTTGGGAGTTGTGCTCATATCTCTAGGATAGGCAGCCCTAACTTACTACTTCTTACTATCAAAGGGGTGTATCAATAATGAGAAAGAATATAAGGCTCTCATTTAATGGCTAGAGCTGGCACTTCAAGTACATGTAAAAAACTTGAAGACAAAAGGCTACTTAGAACTGGTTATCTAGTAGGTTACCATCAATTTTTCTATAAAAAAGGAGGATCTAATCCCACTTCTAAACCAAATTTGGGGAATAATGGAATAATTCCCCTTGGAGATGACATTGACTCATATACCACGATCATAAAATTACTAGACTAATTCTTTAGAAGATGCAGCCACAACTCTTGCTGATCCTGAGTGGGAATAAATAGTCACCAATATAAAAAATTGTCATGTGGTCTCACCCTTCATTTAAAAAAAATGGAAGAGAGAGATGTCATTAGTCCCATCCTTGAACCATATGGTCCTACCACTATCTGGATGTTACAAATTATAGACTACCTTCAAAGTGGAGAACTCCAACCACATATATCTAGGAGAGATAAAATCCAAAGATAAAAAATTAACTTCGTTCTCTATGAAGGAATTAATCATCAACAAGAACTATATAAGAAAAACCTTGATGGGGTCCTCCTCAAGTGAATTGATAGAGAAGGGAACACTTACTTCATGAAGGAAGTGCATGATGGATCTTGTGGATCTCACTAGTCAAAACTCAAGATTTCTCACCATATTAGAAGGCTTGGATACTATTGGCACACTCTAAAACATAACTACACCGAATTCACCAAAAAGTGTCATTCCTAACATGGTCATGCCAACTTCATTCACCAACCCCCAGAGCTACTGCACACAAAAAAATAATCCAGTCCATTTTCTATATGGAGAATTGATGTTTTGGGACCATATCCTAATGCCCTGGACAAGAAGTTCAAGAACATTATTACTACAACCAAATTATTCTCCAAATGGTCCAAATCCATACCCCTCAAAGTATTTGGGGAAATTAATATTGTTATCTTTGTAAAATCCAACATCATCACTATATTTAGTGTCCCTCATACAATATTGACAGACAAAGACACTAATTTCTGCTCTATTGAATTAGAGATGCTATATCAGGAGTATGACATCAAGTCAAACCGTTCGTCCTACTACCATGCAATGACTAATGAATAAATAGAGGCATTCAATAAGATCCTATCGAATATACTCCAAAATTTAGTAGGAAGAGATAAAAATTATTGACCAGATAAGCTCTTATATTCCTTATGGGATTATCAGACCATGACCTACACCACCACATGGTCAAACCCATACTCATTAGCGTACAAGAGAAAGGTGGTCCTACCCATCAAAGTTCAATTTCCCTCACTCTGTGTGGCCATGTGTGATCAATTATCTATAGATGATAAATACAATAAATAGTTGGATGAAATTTACTGATCGTATGATAAAATATTGCATACCTTGCTTAATTTGGAAATCCACCAAAACTAGATCATGTGAGACTTTAACAAAAAGGTTCACCTACGATATTTCTTTGAAGGAGAAATGATGTTGGTCCTCCGGAATTTGATGATACCCAGAAGGAATCCTCCAAAGTTAGAACAAGAATTAGAAAAACTTTAAGACACACATAAGGTCTAATCAAATGGATATTATTCCCTAATATCAATGGATGGACAACTCTTCATGACTCCCACCAATTCCAGATTCTTTAAGAAGTATTTCATGTAATCACATGAGAAAATAATCCTTACCACATAATGATAAAATTCATAGAAATAATCCTAAACACACATTAATAAACTGCATAGAAATCATCCTGATCACATGACATTAAACTGCATGATAAGATTCCTCACTGTATATCATTAAACTACACAACACCATAATGTTCTCACCTGAGAGAATATTATCCTCAACATTGGTTATCTACTATGCTATATTCTAGAATTACATATGACTTAATTCTAATCCACATAGGATATATAGAGACATCTGGATTTTACATCTTGGTCTAACCATCCTAAAGGAATAGTTACAAATTCCTCTCTCTGTGTATGGGTCAGACCTACGTAGGGATCCTTTTAATCAAGAACTATGTATAACTAAATTACTATCATCACATGATACATAATTATGCCTGAATTTTATGTCTTAGTTTAGTCACCAACAAAAAAATTCCCTCTCTACCTACATATAGTTCAGACCTACGTAGGGAACTTTCTATCAAGAACTATGTGTGGTTTGCGAAACGATTTTTTTTATTATTTTAAAAAGCCACTTTTTGGAAAGTGGGAACCATAAAAAATAACTGCCATGAAAACATCCACAAAAACCTTTTAAAATTTAAAATTTAAAATTTCAAAAAACAACAAACATCATCACCTCGGGCCACCACCCACCTCATGGAACGTACCCTGACACAAATCGACCCTTCGTCTCACCAGATCGCCAGCAAGGAAGACCACCAGAGTCAATCACCATCTTCTTAAAAGAACCATCGCCGCCGTCGAAAAACACCCAATTGAATACCACAAAAAAATAAAGTCCTAATAAATGAACAAATGCTTGGACTGATGAGTCTAAATGTCATCCCAAACTCTATTGTTGCTGTAACTCGCTGGAAAAAAATCCGAAGAGAACACTGTTCAACCTCACAGTCATAAACCACGAAATGGGGGTGCCGCTGTTGCCATCTCCACCAGAAGCATAAACTCCTCCAAAACCTGTTGATGCCTCTGCAACATAAAAACTGAAGAGGAAAATAAACCAGGGAAAGGCTCATGGATGCCAAAGATCCAGAAAAAATCACCAAACCACAGCTTCAGCAAAACAACGCCACGAACTGAGACAGCTCCTCCCAAACCATAAAAAACCGCAAATAAAAAAAAACAGAACAAAACCAGGGCGCCAGAGGAGACCCTCCACACTGATCCCATCACCGCCAACCCAAACGCATGTGACAGTCATGAAGAATCACCCACCTCCCACACCGGAGACAAGGCAGATCCCTGTTATTATAGGATACAGAGTGATGCTTGGATTCTATATCTTGGTATAGCCACCTAGAAAAAAATGGCCCTCCCTACGTGTGGGTCAAAACTAAATAGGGAGACTTAATCAAGAGCTATATACAGATTTATTCTTGTCTACATAGGATACATATAAAGACCTAAATTTTACATCTTGGTCTAGACACTCCAAGGAAAAGTTCACAATTTACCCCATCCCTATGTATGGGTCAGACCTGTGTAGGGGTCTTTAATCATGAACTATGTGTGGATTGATTCATTCCATTACAGGATACATAGTAACACCCTATTTTTTTTAATTTTGGGTCTTGATGCAATATTTTCTGCTCACATTAGGGAACCTAAGTCCTTAAATATGAAATTAAACTATATGATTCATCAAGAACTACATATTGATTGATTCTAGTTTCGATGAGATACGTAGTGATGCCTAAGACCTGGGCCATAGTCCCACCCATAGAGATTTTTCCCCATATCTTGTATGAAAATATAGATCTATGTAAGAGATTTTAAGTTTGGGTTCCTCATTTAGGGATCTATCAAGGAAAAAATACCCACTATGTATGAGTTAGATCTATGTAGGTAATCTCACACTTCATGGAAAATCATGGTCTAAATGTTTCTTAAATTCCTAGAAACATCTATTAAATTCATCCAACTATGTACCTTGGGAAAATTTAGATCTTAAAAATATTATTATGGCCATTGGAAATGGAGGGTTAATGTCCTAGTGAAACCTTTGTTTGACTTTGAATAATATGCCTCAGTTGGCTCTATGTAAGTTTACCACAAAAAAGATTGTCAACCATGGTCAAATTAATCCTAAGAAGTGGACCCTTCCATCTCTATAATACATAATGGATTACATTCCCCATATCATTTATCTTGATATGAGAATCCTTGGGATCATGGTTTACACGTTCTTCCTCCTCCACGTTCAAGGCATATAAGGTCATCTTAACCAGATTATCCTCCAGTCACTCTGGGTTTCTATGACCAGTCATCTTAGTATCATGAAACTAAACTAAACAATATTAAGAACTATTTATGGCTTGATTCATATTATCAAAGTATACATAGTGATGTTGGAGCCCCATATCTTGGGTCTAGCCATAGCATAAACTAGAAATCCCCCTTTCTTGTGCATGGGTTAGACCTGCATGGGTTAAAATTCAAATAACTACATATAGATTGATTCCTATCATCACATGATACATAGTGACACCCATAACTCATATCTTGGGTCCCACCATGAAGTAAAATTTACCCTCTTTCCCTATGTATGGGACATACCTACACATGAAATTTCTATACTCAACAATAGAAAAAAGTACGTGTCCCTTTCCATATGAATGGGTCGGACATGCATGGAGAATCTTCCCAGAACTATGTATGGATTGATTATTATTTCAAAAAGATACATAGTGATGTCCAGAACTCATTTCTTGTACCCATCCATATTCAAAAAAATATTCTTTCCAACACTTAGTTCATACCAACGTAAAGGAAATACCTCTACCTATTCTCGGTAAAATTTTACTTGGAACATCACTATCATGTTCAAACACACTCCTTTCACAAACCTTAATTTGTGTCCCAAAAGGTAAAAATACCCATAAAACTCCTCATCCATCAGAGGTGTAGGGCTGTTGTCCTAGGAACACCTTTGTTTGATTATGCACAATATTCCCCAATTGGATCTGTATAAGTTCCCCACAAAAATAGGCCTTTAAGACAATGAAAAATTCATCTATATTTGAGGATTTTACTACCTCTATATGCCCTAAATTATGTTTATGTTACACACCATTCCTTGGATTCAAAACCCCCCAGATTATAGTTTAACCCCCCCTTAATTCCTAAATATGATAGAATGTCCCTGGTCATATTACCATGAAAAAGATGAATCATTTACCCCATTGGTCAAAGGAAAGCAGTATTAAGTCTCAAAATTCCTGATCATAAGATGTTAAACTACACCATCCATGTACTAGTCTTATGATGATAAAATGTGTCATGCTACAACCCTACTTTACACAAGACAAATTTGTATAGGGGTGATTTCTCATCAATGAAAAAATTTGATACAATCTACCTCATCATTTTCAGACATCACTCCCTTGATAATCCACCTTTTATAGTCTTGTAATTTTAATTTCCATAAAATTACCTGGCTATAAAAAATGGAGGGCCAATTTCTTGAAGAAACCTTTATTTTACTATGCATAATATTCCCTAGTTGGATCTAAATAAGGCACCCACCAAAAAGTAATATCAACCAATGAAAAATTCATCCTCATGAGAGGCTTTTACTACCACCATACACCCTAAAAAATTATGTTAGAAACCATTCTTGTAGTTACTCATCATGTAATTTCCCCATACCATGTCATAGATTCTAAAATCACAAAACTAGGGTCAAGAAAACCCCCCCTTTAATGTCTGAATAACATTGGGACATTTTTGTCCATTACCCTCTCTTTATAACTCGTGGTCAAAGATGTTAAACCTAAAACATCAATCATGTTATCTTGATTTGAAAGACTTTAAAATACCCATTAAAAGAGACATAAAACTCTCTAGGGGAAAAACCCACAAAGGGCACCCTATACATTAGTTGATTTCTAGCTCACTAAACTTATTCTTCACACTGTTTAGGAAATATTGAGAAATAAAAAAAATTAAGAAGGCTCAAAGCTTTTTAGGATAAAATCCCACAAAGTTAGTCCTTAGAAAAATTCAAGTTATGCATATTAATATTGAACCATAGCGTAATTTGGAAAAAACTAGGGCTATAGAAAAAAAGACAAAAAGTTCATGGGGTTACCCATGTGACCCTAGAAATTGTCAGAACTACGCTCACTGAGTCCCTCAGCTAAGGAAAAAAAATTAGAGCATGACATGGTCAAGTTAATTTAGCTATCCTATATTGTGATTTACGTTGGTATCCAATAACGAAATTGGTCAAGTAATCTAAGAAAACTACCTTTCAAAATAAAACTCAAATTGTGATTGATGAACATTATAGGAAAAGACAAAAACATACATTGGAGAGAAAACAAGTTTTCATTCCATAAAATGGAAATAGAGGGGAATCCATATCTTATAGTATCTCCCCAATGATATTAGAAAAGGAAAATAGGCATAGGATAGAAGAAATGGTTACAATGAATCCTGGCTCTCTTTGGTCAGCAAATTGACCACCGTCTTATGTAGGCCATCAAGGGCCTGTTCTAAAGTGGTCCTCTTCTCGGACTCAGTCTCAACTATGGGGTACAATTTCCTGATGAAATCTCTAAGATCTAGACCCTTATCCTTAATGGTTTAAAATTTTTAGTTGTTGTTGATGGTTGTGCCTTTAACTTTGCAACATGATCCTCACATTCTCTTAACTCCCCAATCTTAACAACTAATTGATAATAAGAACTTGCTTCTTCAGCATCCAAGTGGTGTATATTAAAGGTAATGTACTCTAAGGATTTTTCTTATGATGGGAATCATTAAAATCAATGAGGTTTCCTTCAAAATCATCTAAATATTATCGAGATATGATGATATAGTGAATAAGGATGTGAAGGTGTCAATAATCCAACCCACCTAATCTCATGCCAAGGAAGAGTTGTAGAAGGTTTTCCAAATTGTCGGCCATCTCCGCCTAGGGAGTCTCCATGAAAATTGTGAAAATTTAGTGCCAATACCATCTTTATAAAACCTGGTGTTAGATCACAATGTGGGGATCCTGATATCAATCCATCACTACCACATGTATATAATCTAGTAGTGCGATTACAACAAAAAAGTTCATATTAAATAATGTCTCTAGATTGGAAAAATATTTCATTGCTCACTCCCATCCAGTTTAGGGAACCAGACTTATGGGATCATCATTAATTGGTGGGGTTACCAAGGCCATCCTTCTAGGGCTAGTGTTTACAGAGTTGTTTTCATAATTGGTAAAAAAATCATATCTTCACTGCCTTTTTTATGGAGGGGATTGGAAGAGGAATCTCCCATAAGATTCTTAGATTTATGTGATGAAACTCATTATCCCCTCGAAACTGATGAGGAGGGTGTGTCAGACACATGGATGGTATAAGTCAGTGTCTTGGGTACCCTTTGAACTACCTTTCCCAATATCTAATCAGGATAGTATTGTTTCCACATCCTAGTATAATTTGGGGTTAGATTGATATAAGTTCCCTCACAAGGTAAGGAATTTTTCGAGCCAGAATCTTCATGTGTCATCATCATCCATAGCTAGTAAAGAATGACTGGGTGAAACTCTTGAATATAGGTAAGGGGAAAAGTGGAAACCCATTTCACACACCTAAATTTTTTGGAAAATCTATAAGGAGTATATAATTCAAGGATGGTTACTTTTTATACCCATACAACCAGAAGTCCATCTCATAGAGAGATAATATAAGAACATTCCTCCAAGGCCCCTTCACAATTATTAACCACCATGCATGAAGGCGAGGGTTAATGAATAAAGGTAAAATGGTTAAAGTCCCTCAAAAGTACAAAAATTCCATTAACACCATGGAATATCAAGTGAACACCAACAATATTACGAAATACATGGCGAAAGGTGGAGTGAGGAATGGTCACACTATACTGATATTCATAACATTGATAGTGTTATTCCAGAAAACTTTTTAAAAACTAGAATGACCCGTAAAGATTATTAAAGGACCTTCCATCTTACATGTGGACTATTAGTTTGTAGATACAAGCTAGGGTGCGTATGTCTAGGTTGATAGGATATCCCTCTTCTAGATTATTAACCATCATTAGGGTACAGATCCTGACACCATTATAGGTATCCAAATATGGGAAAATCCACCCTCTCAAGAATATAACAAAAAAACTTTCCAACCTAAAGTCTGGAGGAAAATCTAAATGAATTTCGTAACCGCATGTGGTATACTAGCCCTCTTTGAGGGTAGCCCAATATGAGCCATATATGCCCCTCAATTATTGAGTTGGATGAGTCCTTCTATGATGGACTTTCAGTTCTGGACCACTAGCTTGAAAAAAACAACTATATCCAATCATTGAATGAGATGAGGGAGAGAGCATGTAGGAGATAACCAAGAAATCTCTCTACTACGGTTAGAAAATCCATCACCAGTGGAGATACTTGTTCATTGTTGTACTAGGTATTGGTGGTAGGAAAGAATTATTCATACATGTTTCCAAGAACGGGGAATCCCCCCAGCTGATATACATCCCATAAGTTGATCCCAATGTCACCATGTGATATGTGCAAATTGTTAGTGCTCAAGCACCAATATCTAATTAATTTGGAAATCACACCGGTCAGTAAATCAATTTCAAATTGAGAGACCCACACTACCAAATATAAGATGATAAACTACATGAGTTAAAGTAATTCCATACAGTTTTGGTGCACCCATAATTCATAATCCCATTCATTTGAGAAGCTCTATTCGGTCTGAAAATCCCACCTGGATCTCCACCCTCTAATAGTATTTCCTCGCAAGAGGTTAAAAATGAACAAATAGTCTTGAATGACTAATTGCAAGGATATATCACATTTACATTAGTTGATTTCATCCAAATAGATCCATTAAGAATGAATACATTCTCTGGACCTAAACTGGAAATAATCTGCCTTGTGAAAGAAATGTTTACTTGGGTGCACTCTTGAGACATCTCAGACTAGGTAGATGGGAGATTTTGATCAAATGACAGAAGGTGAGTGTCATCTTGAAGACTAAAATTATAAAGTGTAATATGATTTGAAAATGGGTAGTCTATAAGTTCATTGGAAAGAAGGATATAAAGAATACCATCCTCAAGAATAATGTGATGTCAATGATCATCCTCAATACTCTCATCCATGGCATTTCGTCTCCTAGTTACATTTGTCAAATATAGATCCGTGTCATTCCTATGAAGAATTAAGTAAAATCATATGTATTTCTTTTAAGAAATGCCTGTTAAAAGTATAATACTTTTTTTGTGAAGGTAACTACCTATGGAAAATTAGTTTTTGAAGGTTCTATCCTTATAAGCAATGGCCAGTGAAGGAACGATCCACAGAACATTCTATCCATGAAGCATCCAACCGCTATACAGAAGATCAAAACTCACCATTCAAAGCTAATTGTTTCAGTTCACAATTGAAGAAACTCAATTCTTAGAAGATCTGACCGCAAAAGAGATAGTTTTTAGACACAATATGTGATATGGATAATGAGAGAGCATTACGATTCCTAGAAGTTCAGCAACGATCAATTGATATAGGCCCCCTATTTATAGGTGTGGTCTTATCTTCTAGGTCCACATGCATACCATGAATCAGTTCAAAATAGGACTGATTTCTACATCAGAATATATTCCTATTCATGGTGATCAAAACCTATTCTGATTGGGGGAATTTTTTGGGTCACTACTTCAAAATAAGCATTTAACAACACTAGAAATGGCCCTTTTCAGCGCTAGAAATGTAATGACTAACTGAGTGAGATTAAAAGCCCTGGTCTTTTATCCGTGCTAAAAAGGTACCGATAAAGGGAATTTTTTCAGTGCTAAAAAATTTCTAATAAAGGGATGTTTATTAGTGTTTATAGAATAACTGATAAAGGAACTTTTATCAGTGCTTCTATAAGTGCTGATAAAATGTACCTTTATGAGTGCTTTTAAAAGCTCTGAAAATTGTGTCCTTTATTAGCGCTTTTAAAAGAGTTGATAAATCTGTCCAGTATCAGCACTTCTAAAATTGATGATAAAAGGCCATACTACAGTGTGCTATAATAGTACACCATAATATCACTACAATGTATTGTAACAACACACCTTATCCCTAGAAACACACTAAATATAAAAAAAAAACAATTACTAATAGATAATTTAAATCAAATGAAATTCACAACACAAATACAAGAAAAAAGAACTATATTATATACATTTCAAACATTTTCTTTTATAGAATTAGATAAATACAAATTATTATATACATTCATGAACATAAGTTTTCCTTTATCCTTTAATCCTGAATATGAATCATACTATTTATGAACTAACCACCCCTTCTCAAGAAAAATAATGCACCTATATAACAAAAAAATTCTTATTTTAGTAATAATATAATGAATTAAATTAAAAGAAAGTGTTAATTTTACTAAAATTGATGTTAATTTTAAATAAAAAGATGAACTTGGAGTCATACCGGTCACACAATGACTTGGATTGAGATGAGGCTAATTAAAACAGGTCTAAATGACTTTTGGATCATTTTCTTGAAGCATCAAAACAATCTGAAGTTTTTCTCAGTTTTGAGTATGTTAGTTTTCTTTTTTACTAAAATGTTATTTTAAACTAGAAACATGCACTTTTGACTCATTTTGATGACATTGTGTATTGGTTTTATGTGAATCCAATTCATACACATCAAAAATTACTTATTAATCCATTTCATATATTATCAAGAAAATTTGAGTGTGTTTGATTGATTTTCAATGGGTAACACTTTTTGAACTAAAATGTCAATTTTAAACTGATAACGAACAATTTAAGTCATACCGGGAACATCATTTATCATATTGAGGTGTGGATGATTCCAACATGTCAAAAATGACTTATGGATTATTTTCATGAAGCATCAAAATAATCCGAATGTGTTTGCCCAGTTTTGAGTAGGCCACTTTTACATTTTACTAAAATTGAAGTCAATTTTAAATACAAAGATGCACTTGGAGTCATACTGGTCACACCATGCATCAGATTGAGGTGTGACTGATTCCAATAGGTCTTAAATGAATTTTGGATCATTTTACTAAAGTATCAAAACAATATGAATATGTTTTCTCAGTTTCGATTATGTCAGTTTTTTTACTAAATTGTCATAAAATGTCATTTTAAAATAGAAACATGAACTTTTGACTCATTCTGATCACATCGTGTATCAATTTGACACAAAAATAATTCCTACATATCAAAAATGTATTATGAATAATTTTACTAAATTATCCATAAAATATGAGTGCATTTGATCAATTTTCAGTGAGTGACACTTTTTAAACTAAAATATCGATTTTAAACTGATAACAGAAAATTTATGTTAAATCAGGAACATCATTTATCATATTGAGGTCAAGATTATTCTTACACATAAAAAACTACTTATGGTTTTTTTTTAAATTATCAGAATAATCTGAATGTGTTTACTCAGTTTTTAGTAGGTCAATTGTCCATTTTACTAAAATTAATGTCAATTTTAAATAAAAATACGCACTTTGAGTCATGATGGTCACACTGTGGGTCAAATAAAGGTGTGGAAAATTCCCAAAAATCTAAAATTAGTTATGTATCATTTTAATAATGTATCAAAACAATACCAATTTATTTTCTCAGTTTTGAATATGTATGTTTTCCTTTTTACTAAGATAACAATTTAAACCAGAAACACAAACTTTTGATTAATTCTGATCACACCATGTATCAGTTTAATGAGAAACAAATTCCTACATGTAAAAAATGAAATAAGAATCATTTTCCTAAATTATCAAGAAAATATAATCATGTTTGATCAGTTTTTAGGGATTGAAACTTTCTGAAATAAAATATCAATTTTAAACTAATAACGGATAGATTGTATCATACCAGACACATAGTGTATCAGATTGAGGTGAGGATGTTTTCTACATGTCAACAATGACTTATGGATCATTTCATTAAAGTTTAAAAACAATATGAATATGTATTCTTGTTTTTGAGTATGTTAGTTGTTTATTTTACTAAATAAATGTTAATTTTAATTAAAAAGAAGTACTTAGAGTCATACCGGTCACAACGTATGTTGTACTAAGGTGCATTTAATTCTTACACATCCAAAAGTCTTAAAAAAAATCCTAAATGATAATGTTACCATGATATCCCTTGATTTTATTTGTCAAACTGTCAACACTACATGAGCATCTTTGAACAAAACACCCTTGATAAAAAAAATAATTCAAAAGTATAAGAAAACAATTATTATATGAGTAATACTAAAAATAAATAAATGAAACATAAATATGAAATAATAAATTAATTCTATGGATAATGATTTTATTGTGAAAAAATCAATATTACCTCTATGATTGAGCAGTGAAGGGAAATTTAAGGAAAGTGATAAGTGTCAACATTGTAGGTGTGAAAGGTTTTGAGGGAGAATAAGTCTGTGGATGTTTTGGTTTAGAAAGAAATGACATATGGAAATACCACCCCAACTCAAACACAAGAATCCACTTATATAATAAAACAATTAGTATGTTAGTGATACTAAAAAGAAATAAATTAAATATAAATAAGAAACAATACATTAATTATAAGAACAATAATTTTACTATGAAAAAACCAATATTACCTCTATGATTGAGAAGTGGCAGCATAGTTTCTCTTCCTACAAAGGTAGTAGAGATAACTTGAAAGAAAGTGATAAATTCAGCACTGTAAGGGTAAAAAGGTTTTAAGGGAGAAGAAGTCTGTGGACGTTTTGGTGTAGAAAGGCTTGAAAGATGGATAAAACACCCCAAATCAAAGAAAATAATCCACTTGTATAAGAAACCAATTATTATGTGAGTGATACTAAAAATAAATAAATTAAACTTAAATATAAAAATATACATTAATTCTATGTAAAATGATTTTACTATGAAAAAAATCAAGATTACCTATGTGATTGAGCAGAGGCAGAATTGTTGCTCTTCATGCAAAGGCAGTGGGGATAACTAGAAAGAAAGTGATAAACGCAACACTATAGTGGTGAAAAGATTTTGAGGGAGAATAATTCTATGAAAGTTTTGGTGTATAAAGGCATGAAAGATGGAAAAATCACCCCAAATCGAGCAAAATAATCCACATGTATAAGAAAAAAATTATTATACGAGTGATATAAAAAAGAAATAAATTAAACATAAATATGAAACAATATATTAATTCTATGGAAAATTATTTTACTGTGAAAACATCAAGATTACCTCTATGATTGAGTAGAGAAAACGTCATTGCTCTTATAGCAAAGGCATGATAGATGAAAATGAATCTTCTAAAATAAATGAATTCTGTAGGGAATAATGAAAATTAAATCAATGTTCTGTTATTTAAATTTTTGGTAAAATAGATAATGTATATCGTAACATTACCTTTATGTCTTTGAAAAGAGTTTCCTTCATTATAGTTTTTTCTTTCGAGGGATTGGTAACATCATCATGTTTAGAATACATTGTCTGCATGAGTAGTCAAACATTTAATTTAGATTATGTTAATGAATTAGAGAACATATAATATTTTGAAGAAAAATATAATATATTAAAAAACACTTTTACCTTCTAATTGAAATCTCTTTATTTTTTTAAAGGTATTAGGGATTTGGTTCATCTATCAAGAATCCAAATCCCCTATTTATGGTCCCTTCTAATATACAAGAAATTATCTATATTATGATCGAGATGAAGTGGTTATGATATCCCAATAAAAGGGTCATCATTGATTGAATTTTCATCTGACCTGACATTTTTTTAGTCTCCAGTAGGTAAATTGATCAATTATTGTTTATTGTATTATAGACATAAATTAATTTCACTTCTTGTGATTCCATTATGAACGGCTCATCATTTCCCCTTCCATATTGAAATTCACCTTCACAAATCCCATTTCATCAACTTTAACTGTAATGATAACCCATTTGAAATGAAAATAAGCACTTGAAATGTTATATAATACAACTCATATATCTATTAGATAATTCTAAAATAGGAAATATTTTCATAAATTGGATTTCTATCCTTGGAACAAGATATGTGCATCTCTTCAGCCACAAGCATAACACCGCTGTTTTCATTACACTACAGTCATCGTATTATTTTTTATAGAATATATAACGATAGATTACAAAAGTAATATATGATATAATATTTTCATTTAGTCCTTTGGATAGCCATTGAATTTATTCTGCAATTTAATTTAGACTTTCAGATAACTATTTATAAATTTGATCTCAGAACCATCCTATAAATTTTTGATAATGTGTATTTGATATCCATCCTTTATAATTTTATGGATTCATATCTCTAATAATTTATTTTTAGGCTTCAATGTATGGATCATCATCTTCACTATTATTTAAAATGTAAAGGTGCTCTTCCTCCTACTCTGTCAAGGTAATTTTAACAATATCTCTTCCAGAAATCCCTTCGCCCATAAGGAATTATTTGTGATGAGAATTTGGTATACTAATGCTATCAACATTTGACAGGTAATCAATACATAATTCTATAAATTCTTCAACAATATATCATTTTTCAATAAAACCTTCTAGATGACTTCAATTTTTTACATACCCTTTAAAAATATTCATATATCATCCAATGGGGTACATCCATATGTAATGGACAAGACCACATATTTGAACCTCTATAACCAAGTGAAGCATTAGGTGGACCATTATATCAAAGGATGATGGTGAGAAGAACATCTATAATTCACATAATGTGACTAAAACCTCCTTATTCATGATGGGAAACTTTTTCAGGTTTGTAAATTTACTGCATGTGTATTTGAAAAATAATTAGAGTCTGGTTAATGTATGTCATACATTTTGAGGCAGAATGCAATGAAAAGAAACATTCATTAAATATTGCATCAAAAAATTACATTAATGTGATTTTAGCCCTTGTAACTTCAAATTAGTCATTGAAACAACATTATTGATATTTCATGAATACCCCTGTCGAACTTTTACACTATTAAGGAAAATACCAAAATTGAAAATTTTCATGTCTGGATAGAGTGTAAGCTGCTGGAGGAAGAAAAGTATATGTTTTACCCTTCAATAGTGCCAAATATTTCCTTATCCCAATTTCAATCATGTCCAAGATATCCTTGATTCCATATTTAATTTTTCTAGTAACATTTAGTAACATTAAAATAAAACTATCAAATACATTTTTTCTACATGAATTACATCAAGAAAATGTCAGATATACAAAAAATTCCAATACTATAATTCAAAGAAAATTGATTTGTTATTCCATCCTATTTTTTATGGTTTTTTGAAAATTGTTTACTGAAAACAGTGTCAATATCTTTTACTTTATTATATAGTCAATCACTAGTTACCAGAGATGGTGTTGTACCTTGTTCAATATTCCCATCAAATAATGTCATCCAAGATCAATATCTATATCTTCAGGGTAAAAATTTATGATGTCTTAAAAACATAGTCTTCAAGGAATGTTTCAACCAAACTAAGTATGTGAATTTTTCACATATAGGATACCCCAAAATTCCTTTAATACTATTTCATGATAAATTTCCATAAGCAGGGAAGTCATTTATCATTATGTAAAATATGGACCTCAATTTAAATTCTTCACTTATTTGATAATCATACATTGTAACACCTTTATCCCATATATATTTCCGATCTTTGATAAATGGATCCAAATATACATCAATATCATTACCGAGTTTCTTTGGTCCAGATATAAGTATAGAAAATCATATTGTATTTGCTCTTCATGTATAACCATGTTGAAACATTATAATTTACCAACATGATGGGCCATATACTATGAGTACTAATCTATACACCAAAAGGATTTATTCCATCTATAGATAATACAAGATGAAATTTTCTTGACTCATTTCTAAATTTAGGATACTCATAATCAATTTTCTTCCACTGAGGAGAATCTTCTAGATGATGTAGGTTCCCATATTTAATTTTTACATCTACTTTCCATATCAATTGTCTCACAGTTTCTTGACATCTATATTGTCTTCTAAACTGTGGAATGATAGGAAAGTATCACACATATTTTAAAGGACTTGATTCATTTTTCTTGAACCAATCTATTCCACAATTAGGGACTTTTATGAGTGATTAATGATCCTTGAGAAACAATATGCAATCATTTAGACAAGAATTATTTTTTTAGAGATCATTCCTGTTGAAAGTAACATTTTTAGCATCATATATATGGAATGGTAGTTCATTTTCTTTTGGAAGCATATCATTCAAGAGACCAAGTAGTTCTATAAATATAGTGTCACTCCATCCTCTACCAGCTTTCAAATTATATAACTTCAATACAACTAACAATGTTGTGTATTTAGTATAACCTATATACAATGGTTTCTTGGTACAAATATTTAACTCCTCAAACAAATTTATACAATCATGAATCTCATAATAAATTTCCATGGTCATTTCTTCCATGATATCTCCATCATCATTTACATTGGTATTCATATTAAATGATCCATAAACCGCATTATATTTCCAATCAGTGTCCACATTCAGTTTTTCACCATGTTTATTCCAACAATTATAGATATGATCTATTTCATAACAAATAAAATGTTCTTCCAACTCTTCTGGACAAATTTTTCTTGAATAAAAACAATGTAAACATGGAGGGAGGATTTGAGAAGGGTCGTATGCATTCTCTTTTTCAAACTTGATGAACTCGTTAACCCCATCTTCATAATATTTTGTTAAATAATTAGCGTGCATCCATTTTTTATTCATATCCATCCTTTTGGATTCATAAATGATTAATATTGTATAATAAATAAATAATCACATAATATATTCATTATCAAAGGTGAAAGTTATAGACAATTATAATAAGGTAAACTAAACATTTGATTGTTTCAAATAATTTTAGTATGTTGAAGAAAATGGGTAATTGAATTTAAGAGAAGAATTGATCCACTATAGAAGTTTTTATCCAATTAACTCATTCAAAGGTGAAACTTATATAAAACTCATCCTCATCACCTCATATACATGACATTTATCATTGAATTTTGATGTTTGAAACATCCTTCATATCTTGTGGACATGCACCTATGTTGCTTGAAATACTCTAATCAGTAGTCGTCCATGGGAGGAATAATTCTTAGAGTAGCACAAGAAACATAAAATAGATGGGGGAAAAGTTTCAAGTGAAAAATTTAAATAATTGATGTTTGATAGATGAAGGTGATGATAATGAAAGTTGTCTATAAAAGATATGGGGGATGAGTTTCAAGAAACAACTTGAAATAATAAATCTTGTTTGAAACACATCAAGTATTTATTAAATCCCCTAAAAATGAAAATATAATATATGGAATTAAGGAGTAATAAGAAACCTAAACATTATAAACAATAATAATAAAATCTCATTAAATCAACTATAAGATATAAAAATGTATTGATAAAACATTTTAATAAACATAGAGTTATTTCGGTTTTTCCTCATATTTTGTCCAATATTTATAGCTTTAATCTATTCCATGACAAATAAAATGTTATTTAAACTCTTCTAGACTAATTTTTCTATAATAAGAAAAACTTAAACACAAAAAAAGGATTTGAGAAGGGTCTTATGCATGTTCTATTGAAAAGATGATAAACTCTTTAACACCATCTTCATACTCTTTTGTCAAATTATTAGCATGCATACATTTTCGATTCATATCCACCCTATTGGGTTCATAAAATATTAAATTTCTACAATAAATAAATAAATACAAATAAGATATTTATTATCAAAAGTGAAATTTATAGATAATTCTAATACAGGAAACCCAACTTTAAATTATTTCAAAGAATTTTAGTATGATTTTAAGAAAATGGGTAATTGAATTTAAGAAAATAATTTCTCCACTATGGTTGGTTTTATCCTTTTAATTCATTCAAAGGTGAAAGTTATAGACACCTATCATCCTCACCACCTCATCTCCTAAACATTTATCATTGCATTTTGTTGTTTGACACAAATTCTCCATCTATTTTGGACATGAACCTATGTTTCTTGAAATAATCTAAGCAGTAGTCATCAATGGGATGAATAATACTCAAACTAATACAAGAAACATAAAAGAGATGGGGGATGAGTCTCAAGGAAACAAAATGTAATAATAACTATTCGAAAGATGAAGCCAATGAGGATGACAATTATATTTCATTGTGTCCTCTAAAAGGGAGAATGCCTCCCATTTGTGAGAATTACACCATTTGCACTAGTTATTAACTCATGGCCTATTGAAGGTGAGATTTGGGGGGAAAACAGTCTTGTATTATAATAGAAATATAATTTATATATTTATAACATGGAATTTATAATACACATAATTACAAAAAAAATGCACATTTAAACATAATTTTTATTGAAAATTAATATAACCCCTTCCTAATTTGGAAATCCATAAGCATAATTTGTGAATAAATAATTAAAAAATCACCCATACATTATAAGTTATGAAAAAACATATAAATATATAGAAAGATATATATATATATATATGTATATATATCTTTATAAAATAAACCTAAATTGATAAAAATATATGCAACCCTTACAATAGAATATCACAACATAGTAAAATAAATACAACCGCATACTAAGTTTTAAAATAGAGAGACACTGAAAATAAATAAATATGGTATCAACCTTGTTAATATTTCTCTTAAAATAAAACAACATAATTCCAAGAAAATAAATTTTTAAGGAAAAAACTTTACACCAAAATATTAAAATATAATTTTAATAAATAAATTCCCTTACATGAATTTCATAGAATCAGCTTCTATTTCCTCTTCGCACCATCATCAGACTGATAATTGGTTTTCTAAATCAATTTTCTCATTCGTTTAAGGTTTTAATATCCAAACCTCCACTATTTATACAGTGGAAAAAATATTTTTTTAATTGATTTCTCTACGGACCAGAGGTGATTTTCTAAGACCAAAACAGGATATCCAAAATAGCAGTCAAGCAAACAATGGATCATAAACAAAATAAAAACAATATCCAACAACCATATCACAAATATAAAAAGAAAATGGGAACCTAAAAATGAAAATTGGAACCCCTCAAATATAGATCTCAAAATGAAAAATATAGAAAAAAATTGGAACCTATAAAACAAAACACATATCTACCTCACTAGGATGAAGTGTAGGACCCTGTGACACCCTGAGAGGGGAGGGGTGAATCAGGGTAGAAAATTTTTCTTTTAAAGAGATGGATCTTGTTCCAATGTTGGTAGGAACTTGTTAAACCTGTAAGATGAAAATGATCAGAAAGAAAACATTCACATGCAGAGAGATGACACAACACTTTTTACTTGGTTCACCACTAAGGGCTACGTACAAGGAGAATACGCCGACAGGTTGTCGGTTGTACCAAATTCCACTATTCTCCACTAGTTGTGGATTACAATGGTTCGGGAACAATCAGTCTATCCCAAGCTCACTACCTTTACAAAGGTTCAGGGATAGCTCACTGCGTCCCTCGGGTCACTCCCGTTGACTCCTCATGGCTCACTGTCTTTGGTGAAGTCCCACTCAGTTTATAGACGGGAAGGTCTCCTCATCATTGAAAAAGAATGCATCCTCTGTTTTATGTAGATGCCCTGTTGAAGTCCAACTCTCACCAGTAGAATAATCTCACTTTTCACCGAAGGTATCGAGCAATCTTCCATCTTTTGTGCAACTTCAAAAATATGGGCGTACTTCAATAACACCTAGAGAGCTTCTACAGGCTAGCGCACAAGTTTCAAAGATGACGCACAAGTTATAACTGGTGCACAAGTATACCTCAACCACTTGCATGACACTCACTTATACAACTTCAAACTTGCACGACTCACATTACTTTTCACCCAAACTGGTTTTGACGCGCAACCAACAACTGTCGCGCAACTTATACTTGCGCGACCCACAACTACTTGTGTGACCACTACACCTACGTGACGGGAGCACTAAATTTCTCTAACTCTCAAACTTCATTACAAATGAGGAGGGGTGTTCCTTTATTTATAGGCAAACTGGACACCCTGCGCGTTGGTGCGCAAGCCTCCTCTCAGCGCGCAAGTTCCGACGCACAACTCAAACTGCCCAAGCCTTTGTCGCGCTACCCACTTGCACGACCAAACCAATACTTGCGTGAACCTCTTTCCTTTTCCATATTTTGAAGTTCTGATATTGAAAAAATATGGCGCAGAACTTTCCAATCCTCCTAGGCACCGACGCACAAGTCCTCTATCGGCGCGCAAGTCACTTGCGTGACACATGTCTGGCGTGCAAGTACCTTTACCAAAAAAATATTGTTTTCCCCTTTTTTCAAATTTGAGGTCCAGAAATTTGGAAAACACTGGAAAATGGTGCCATCTTCAATACTGTTATCCTATTGACCTGTATGAGTACTTTACTGGCACACATTCTAAACTTCCTCTGAGGATTTACAACAAACACAAACCATTCTCTAATTCACGCTTAGATGACCATGGTTACAACAACATCCACCGTTGGGTTTGTTGGCAATCAGAAAATAAATTCAATAGATCACCATCCATATGAAAACAAAAAAAAGAATCAACTCATCCAACACTCTAAGTCTACGTGAACAATGATCGGTGTAGAAAACAAGATAGAAAGCTTGAATTGGGTTCCCGTGTTTTGGAATTATCAATGACACCCAAGAAATTATCTTACAGTGTCACAGAAGCATTACATGATAGAACATGCATGAATTAATTCCCTTCTCCTCCATTGACAATAAACCCACAGACCGGTAATTATTCCTTGTTCAGCTCAAACCACACTCCCCCTAGATAATATCTCTCCCACAAACCTGCATCATATCCATAAACAAATTAAAAATAGTTAACATAACTAGGGAGAGGGGATTTTCGTAACCTCCCTATGTACTTGGAGGTGTCTGAACACCGAGGTTCAACCGATGATTCACAAATATAGCCATTGACAGTGGCTTCGTCAGGATATCATCCACTTGCTCATCAGTTCCTACATGATCAATTCTAATCATTCCTTTTTCAACTTTCTCTTTGATAAAGTGATACTGAATTTCAATATGTTTTGTATGAGAATGCTGAACTGGATTCTTCGTAAGATCAATTGCGCTCTTGTTGTCACAGTAAATCACCATTGGTTGTTTCACCTCATAACCAATATCTGTTAATTGTTGTTTCATCCATATCAGTTGAGTGCATGAATTTGTGGTAGAGATATACTCAGCTTCAGTAGTACTAAGAGAAGTACTTTCTTGTTTCTTGCTCAACCAGCCAACACATTTATTCACAATATAGAATTCTCAACCACTGGTGGACTTTCTATCCACAACATCGCCAGCCCAGTCAGAATCAGAAAATGCTGATAATTCACTGTTCCTTCCTGCAGCAAAGTATAAGCCACAATTGTGAGTACCTTTAATATACCTCATGATTATTTTTACTACTACCATATGTTCCTCCTTTGGATTACTCTGCAAGCGGGTTGCAAGACATGTGGAAAAGAAAATATCTGGCCGTGTCGCTGTCAGGTACAGTAGGCTTCCAATGATCATCCTGTACATGGTGGGATCTATAGAGGTCGCATCCTCATGATTTGCAAGTTTAGTTCCAACTACAATCGGAGTTGACATTGGTTTGGAGTCTTTCATACTAAACTTCTTCAGTAGATCTCTTGCATACTTTTCCTAAGAAATGAAAGTGTAATACTTCTTTTGACTCAATTTTAGCCCTAAGAAATATATGAGCTCTCCAATAATAGACATTTCAAATTCTGATTTCATGTGATTAGAAAATTCATCCATTGATTTCTGCCTGCTTCCACCAAATAAGATATCATCAACGTAGACTAGAACCATGAATTGATATTTTGGAGAATTCTTCACATATAGATTGTGATCTACTCCTCCTCTTTTGAATTACAGCTTCTTGATATAAAAGTCCATCCAGGAGTACCACACCCGTGGTGCCTGCTTCAAACCATATAGAGCTTTCTTAAGTTTGCAGACCTTTGTTTCATCAGTACCAAGAACAAAACCCACTGGTTGTTCAGTGTAGACTTCTTCTTCGAGGGCACCATTCAAGAATTCTATCTTGACATCTATTTGATATAATTTATATCCTCTTGGGAGTGCCATGGCAAGGAAAATCCTGATTGACTCTAGTCTCGCCACTGGAGTAATGGTTTCTTCAATATCAATGCCTTCAATCTGGGAGTATCCTTTACATACCAGTTGTGCCTTGTTTCTGATAACACTTCCATTCTCATCAAACTTGTTTATGAAGATCCATTTTGTACCAATCACATTGTGACATTCAGGTCTCTGGACAAGATCCCATGTCTGATTCTTGTCAATCTGATCTAACTCTTCATTCATGGATTTCACCCGTGATTCATCCTTTGTAGTTTCTTCAAATGAGGATGGCTCCACAACTGAAAGAAATGCAGATTACATGTTATTCCTCATCCTTCTTGTTTGTGTGGGTGCACTATAGTGCCCAATTATGTTATATGGATCAATCTTAGTTCTATGATTTCTCCTATGCGGTTCAGGTGAATTCTCTCCAGCCACAGTTTCTTATTCATATTTTTCTTCTGAGTCAACATCATGATGTGACTGCTGAGTGTTTTGTACAGCTTTCTCTATTTCTGTATTTTTATTTTCTCCACATTCACTTTCTTCCTTACTTTCTATCAAATCATCATATGATTTCCTTGAAGAATTTGTGGGTTTCTCTTCAATTATCTTAACATCACTGCTTTCTACAATCCTTCCTAATCTCTTGTTGAAACACTTGTAGGCTTTGCTGTTCATTAGATACCCAAGAAAAATTCCTTCATCATCATTGTCACCAAACTTCCCTTGATTTCATTCTTTGTTCCGGATGAAACATTTGCTTCCAGAAACACAAAATTATTTCAACTAAGGCTTCCTTATATGCCACAATTCATATGCTGTCTTCATTTCTCCCATATAAAGCCCTGTTCAACTCTGAATGTGCAATGCAGCTTCAACAGCTTCCTTCCAGTAATGGAAAGAGATACCACTCTCAATCAGTATAGTCCTGGCCATATTGTTGACTTGCCGATTCTGGTGCTCAACAACTCCATTTTACCGTGGGGTTCTCACAGCATCTACCTCATGCTGTATTCCAGGTTTTTCTAGGTAATTCTCAAACTCAATAGACGTGTATTCCCCTCCATTTTCAGATGGCAACACTTTGATTGTTCGTCCAGTATCATTCTCGGTTATTGACCAATATGTTTTCATGCAGTCAAGCATTTGTCGTTTCCTATGAATGACTATAACACATGCCATTCTATTGTAATCATCAATGAAAAGGACAAAGTACCTCTCTCCATGAGTTCCGACAACATTTATCGGCCCACAAACATCTGTATGAATTATATCAAGAAGATGAGATTCTCTTTTCTTATTTAGCTGATATGAACTGCAGACCAACTTCCCACGAATTCAAGAATCACAAGACTTTTCACGCTCATGCTTCAGAATGGGGATATCCATGACAATATTAATCTTAGATATCTTTTCCATGTCTTGTTGGTTAATGTGCCCCAGCCTTCGTTGCCACAAATTGTTTTCTTCTTCAACAGACAAATAGCAGGAGTTCACTTTGCTGTCAACCTGATATATGTTTCCCTCTATTCTACAACCTTTCATATGATAATTCCCTATTTTTACCTTTATAGTGAAGCCTTTTTGATTGAAAGTTAATACGAGCCCTGAATCACAGAGTTGACTCACATTGAGGAGATTGCGACGTAAACCATCCACATAAAGAACTTCAGTCTTCTTTATCTCTCCATTGGTGAGAGCATTATTCCCACTACCTTTAATCTTCAAAGAACCATCATTACCAAACCTCACTATTCCATCAACCTCCTTTTTAATTTTCTTCAAAAGGTCATCATTTTCCGTAATATGGGAAGAACATCCACTATCAAGAATCTAGGTGCTGCTGCTCTTTGTAGCATTGAGGGCTACTTTTTCAAGGTTGGATTTCTCAATTTTCTTCCTTTCTTTCCATGAGACATTGAATTGAGTATAGAGCACTGATGGACTTTCAATTATCTTATCTGCGTACAGTGGTTCATCATAGTTAGTCTTCTTCGAGAGGAGAAAACCTGTTTGTAAGAGCAACGCAATCTTGATGACGAGATTTGACTTGTCTTGAACTCTGGTATGAGGTGTCCATGTCCCTTCTCTGCCTGAAATTAACAGCCTTATGACCAAAGTTAGAACAACAAAAACAATATCCATAGTAGTTGTTTCTTCTAAAAGAATTAGGATATGAATTTTTTCTCCTTCGTTGAACTCCCGGATCTTCCCCGTTCAAGTAGCTCCTTGATTCTTCGCAATATGACATGGAATGGCCCAAATAGCCACAAATCTGACACTTCATGAGAGGAAATGTCTTCTCACTTGAATTTATCCTCATATCTTCTTCTGTGGGATAATAGTATGAGGGATACTTTTTCCACGAGGCTCGAGGATAATCTTCTTTTCTTATTTCAGATTGAATTGGGGGTTTCTATTTCATCACTTCAAAAGACTTTCCCACATCACCCACTTTCAGATTGCCATTATTTTGGTCACCTTTATTTGCAGCATTTGATGATTCTGCCTCACAACCAATTACACTATTTCCCATGCAGGAAGGTCTTTGATCATTTAAAATCTTTTCAACTCCATTAGAGCCATGTTTTTCTCTCTCTAATAGCTTAGCGTCTGAGAACCTTCAAAACTGTATTTTCTTCCTTGATTATTTTGAAATTGAATCTTTTTCAAGTTTACTCCTAATAGTAACAACTTCATCCTCATGATTCTCAATAGTCTTGGACTTTTCTTCTAGTCTAGAGGTGAGGTCATTGATGACCTTTTCCTACTCTTCAATTCTCAGCTTCAGATCCACTACATCATCATTGATTTCAAGTACTTTAGACTGTAATTTTACCAATTCTTCCAGTCATTCAATTTCTACTTCAAGTTGATCAACATATTTAGTTGATACTTTTATAATTGATTTCCACTTATTACAACTCTTACATTTAATCTTGATCTTACTAACAGCATCCCTAAGTTGCAACTCGAGATTTGCACTAGTTTTCAACTGATGTTCTCCACCAGTATCTTCTGAGTTTTCAACAGTGACCATCATGGAAGCATGGTTCCCAGTTTTAAATGCCAGTTCTTCTTCATCACTGAATTCAATATCATCATCTTCCTCTTCACAGACAAAACTCTTCCTCTGTATCTTCTTCCCAGATTTGAAGTCTCCCTTTTTTAAAAACATTTTCTGAGTCTTCTCAATGTCTTATGCTTCCCTTTCATCATCATAAAACTTTCTTTGGCACTGAGAGGAAATGTTCCCAACTCTTCCACAATGAAAACATTCCAGAGGTAACTTACATTTGAATTTAACTTTTCCCTTCTTCAGCTTCCTGGCGATGAGAGAAAGAATTTCCTTTTCCTCTTCATCTTCACCACCACTATCTTATGAAATTATCAGTTTTTCCATGGATTTGAATGCCATTTCCTTTCTTAGAAAAGTCATGGAATCTTCAGGTTTGACTCTCATCTCATATGCCACTAGACTACTTAAAAGATCATCCATAGATAGTTTATATAGATCTATTTCTTCAAGGGATGAAACCTTTGAATTGTACATAGGAGGAAGTCTTCTCAAGATTTTCTTTACGATATCAATGTCTTTTATTTCTTCTCCAAGCCCTCTAATTTCTCCCACAACATTAGTAATTCGATTGAAGAATGAATCTGCATTCTCATTAGGATGCATCTTTAGATTGTCAAACCTGTTGTGTAAGACTTGTAGTTTTTCCTCCTTCAATTTTCTATCTCCTTCATAAATATTTTCAAGTTTATCCCACATGGACTTTGCTGAGGTGAAACTCATTTACTTTAGATAGATCTGATCAGAAATTCCTGCGGTGAGATCATTCTACGCTTTAGCATCAACATCAAGAATTTTCCTATCGGCATCAGTCATAGCCAGCCCTGTTGGATCAGTAACATGTATACCTTGCATGGTGGAAAACATAACATCCATTCAAAGGGATATTAGATTAGATCTCATTCTATTCTTCCAAATCTGAAAATTACTTCCATCAAAGAGAGGGACTCCCCTGACATTGACTGCATTCTCCATGATGAAAAAGGATAGATTCAACACTAGCAACCTTTACGCTCTGATACCTCTTGTAGGACCCCGGGACACCCTGAGAGGGGAGGGGTGAATCAGGGTGGAAACATTTTCTTTTAAAGAGATGGATATTGTTCCCACATTGGTAGGAACTTGTTAAACCTATATGATGAATATGATCAGAAAGAAAACATTCACATGCAGAGAGATGACACAACACTTTTTACTTGGTTCAACACTAAGGGATACGTCCAAGGAGTATATACCAAAAGGTTGTCGGTCACACCAAATTCCACTACTATTCACTAGTTGTGGATTAAAATGGTTCAGGAACAATCACTCTGTCCCAAGCTCACTACCTTTACAATGGTTCAGGGATATCTCACTACGTCCCTCAGGTCACTCCCATTGACTCCTCCTGGCTCATTGCCTATGGTGAAGTCCCACTCAGTTTATAGAGGTGAAGGTCTCCTCATCATTGAAAAAGAATGCATCCTACGTTTTATGTAGATTCTATGTTGATGTCCAACTCTTACGGTAGACTAATATCACTTTGCACCGAAGGTATCAGGCAATCTTCCAACTTTCGTGCATCTTCAAAAAGACGGGCGTACTTCAACAACACCTGGCACGCTTCTCCAGGCTGACACACAAGTTTCAAAGACGGTGCACAAGTTATAACCGGCACGCAAGTCTACATAAATCACTTGTGCGACACACACTTCTACAACTTCAAACTTTCGTGGCTCACAGTTCGTTTCACCCAAACCAGTTTTGAAGTGCAACCAACAACTATCGCACAACTTATACTTGCGCGACCCACAACCACTTGTGAGACCACTACACCTGCGTGATTGGAGCACTGAATTTCTCTAACTCTCGAACTTCGTTACAAATTAGGAGGGGTGGTCCTCTATTTATAGGCAAACTGGACACCCTGTGTAGTGGCGCGCAAGCCTCCTCTTGGCGTGCAAGTTCCGGTGCGCAACTCCAACCGCCCAAGCCTCTTTCGCGCTACTCGCTTGTGCGACCAAACCAATACTTGCATGAACCTCTTTCCTTTTCCATATTTTGAAGTTCTGATTCTGAAAAACATATGGTGCACAACTTTCCAATCCTCCTAGGAACTGGCGTGCAAGTCCTTTCTCGGCGCGCAAGTCACTTGCGTGACACATGTCTAGCGCGCAAGTCCCTTTACCAAAAAAACATTGTTTTCCCCTTTTGTCAAATTTGAGGTCCAGAAATTTGGCAAACACTGGAAAATAGTTCCATCTTCAATGCTGTTATCTGCTTGACCTGTATGAGTACTTTTCTGGAACAAATTCTGAGATTCCTCTGAGGATTGACAACAAACACAAACCATCCTCCAATTCATGCTATGATGACCATGGTTCCAACATGAAGAAAATAAGAGACCCTTAGATCTAGATCTTGATGTTTTCTTTAGAGACCCTATCTAAAATTGAACATTAGATGCCAGATGATGTTCAACTAACTAGAGGTAGTGGGTTTGTGTGATTCGAGCTTCAATTCACCGAGGAGGAGTGTAGACAATGGGTGGATTCCATAGAAAGCTTCCGATATCGTGATGTATTTTCAACAGGTTAGATTTTTTAATTAGACCGGGACACTTTTATTAGTGCTTTAAAAAAACACTGATAAAGAGTCTATTTATCAGCGCATATTATTTAAGAACTAATAAAATGAATATTTATCCATGCTTTTTAGCACTAATAAAGCCTCATCTTTATCTGTACTAAAAAACCAATGATAAAGATTTCTTTTATCAGTGCTTATTACTTAAGCGCAGATAATGGATTTATAATTATAATTATAAATAAATTTTTTGTAAATATATATACCTAATAAATATATATAAATATAAATATAGTAAATATTTTCCTTATTTAAATATATTTATTTTAATTTTATAATTATTTATTTATAATTATATAAATATTTTAAGGAAATAATTATATATATATATATATTTAATAAAAATATATAAATATAAATATAGAAAATATATTCATTATTTAAGAAAATTTATTATAAATTTAATAATTATTTAAATATATCTATTTAATTATTTATACTTATGTAAATACTTTGAAAAAAATATTTTTTTATTTATAATTATAAATATATAATTTTATAAAAATATTTTCTATATTTTTAAATATATTTATTTATAAATATTTTTTTTACAAATATTTTTTTTTCAAATATTTATTTAACATTATTAATGAATGTCTAATTTTAAGTTCCTACATGTTAAAAATGGGTGAAATTGAATAAATTAAAAAAGTACACTTTAATAATATTAAAAAATAGATAAGTTTTGTATGTGTACATTGTATATAAAGATGGATTAATTATGTATATGTGAAATAAATATAACACACATTTGATTTATATTAAATTGAAAAATTAAAATACATTCAATTATATGTCCATTACTCTATGAAATTAGTTAGTATTTTAATTCATATTAATTTTTAATTATAAACCATTATTCACTAAATATACAACTATTCAATGTAATTTCATAAATATTTTGTAATATATAAATCATATTTATATAAATTAATATATATCTATATATTTAATATATACTTTTTATTAACATTATCAATAATCTTCTAATTAGTAAAATATTTAATATTTTTCTCAATTTACTTATTATTAATTTTAATTTTTTTTTTATTTTTTATTTTAATATCTATATATTTAATACATACTATTTATTAGTATTTATAATTTATATATAGTATAATAAATTTATTCATTTTTATCAATAATTATTTAATTAATAAAATTTGTATTTTTTTTTTAATAAACTCATTTTTTAATTATTATTTTTTATTTATTTGAACCTTTATCAGTGCTAAAAAAGCTCTGATAAAGGACTCCTTTATGAGTGCTAAAATAATATTGCTGATAAAGGGTACCCATTATCAGTGCTGAAAATAAAGCACTGATAAAGGGTACCCTTTATCGGTGCTAAAAATAGAGCGCAGATAAATATTACCCTTTATCTGCGCTAAAAAAAGCACTAATAAAGGGTTAAATTTATCAGTGCTTTCTTTAGTGGTGATAAAGATTCCATTTATCCGTGTTTTTTAATACTGATAAATATAAACGTTGTTAAACACCCGTTTTGTAGTAGTGGGTTTTGAAAATTTTATATTTAAGAATTGAATTATATTAGAATCAGCAAAGGGTAGAAATGAAACCCAAATGAAGATTGAATATAGTGTTAAAAGGGACGAAACTGTGAAGTGAACATTGCTTCATGAACCACTGCTCTGCATGGCATTACATTATATTGCAAAGTGTCTGAGAAAAAAAATAGTTCGCGGATGGAGGCGACACAACTGGTGCCTGCAAATGAAGCAATGTCATTTATGGGACTGAGGTTGTGATTTATGCCCCCCAAAACAATATCCCACATGAACTAAGTAGTTCATGGGACAAGAAATTACTTTAAGCTACAATAAATGAAAAAAAAGTCATTTTTTGGATCAAGGTGGTGATTTCCACCCCTATGAATGATGTCCCCGCTGACTAAGTTGTTCATGGGCCAGAGCACCTTTCATGGGCTCCCGTAGAAGAAGGTCCATGACTCACCAAGGAAGATCAGTCATACCAGTATCTGCTCCCTCCACTATTCTATAAATAGACCCCAAGGGGGACTTAAAAATAGTGGATGGAACATAAGAGAGCCAATGAAAATGGGCGAAAAGGCACCCTAAAAATCGGAGTCCCTTTGACAATTAACAATAGGTAAAAATCTTATGCATAACATAAAAGAGGGAATAATAAATCATTAATCCATCTGAAAACTCAATACCCCTTTTGGTCCATCCTAAAAGGCACAAAATAGATGGACCCTTTGTGGATAAACATCGTACATAGAAAAATTCTATGTGGGCAGAACCCTACCCAACGTAGAAAAATGATACACGGGATAAACTTGGACCCACATAGTAAAACTCTACATGGGTGGAACATGGCCAAGTGAAGCAGAACACCATGCATGAAAAAACATAGGTCCGAATAGAACAATGCTACATGGATGGTCTGCTCACCTGCATAGAAACAAGATATGCAGAGGGAACCCCATCCAGCATAAGAACATGCTATGTAGAATGAGGCACCCTAGGGTGTTATACTCTCCAGATCCCATCACTACCTTCCATCATGTCATCAGACCCCATGTTGGACCCTTTTTGAACCATTCTAATGATATCAGGCTAAGGCCCCTTACAAATCCACCTGACATATATGAGTATATCATCAAGAACATTATCATATCCTCTCAGGTTTACATACCTGTGGTAATTGGAGTAGTGTGGGTAATATCTACAACAAGGTGAACCCTCAGAATATCCTCGAGTTTATATTACTGTAGTAACCTAAGTTCTAACCTTGGGGTGATCATGTGAACCTCCCCATTCCATAAGGGAATATAGGGGATCACGATTTCATTTTCTTTTGACAAGGAACAATATCCTCCTCTCAGAACGAATGTTAGGTCATTATCCCTGAGGTAATCCTCTAGCCTTTCTTGTGGAAGGTGGAAATTTTTCTCCTCTTTGCCTCCACCCAAGACGTATCTAGACATATCAAAATATTTACTTATCCTAGATATCAAAATAGAAGAGGAGATAAGCATACTCAATGCCCTCTCCCCTTCCCTTTGAGCTTCAGCATCTCATCTACCAGTGAAGCAAATGAATCACATGATCTTTAGATCAACTACATTTTCTTATTTCTCACACTAATCATGAATCATGTAGGATTAGAGGTTAGTGGAAATCATGAAATCTACACAATCAAGAATCTCAAATGGGCCTCCTATATGGTATAATCCCCAATCATATATTCTTAAACGGGTATTCTTCATAGATGTAATCCCCAACTCCAAACCTCAAATGGGCCTCCCATACGGTATAATACTCAATCATATCCCATCAAGTGGGCCTCCTATATGGTATAAGTCCCAAAACCATACTAAAATATTCAAAGTTCCATATTCGCAATGAAGCATCACCAGACGAGTAACTTCCATACATAATCCCAAACCTACCAAACTATGCGGGATTTGATTCCCAACTAACTGGGATATGTAGGAATCCTTTATGAGGTAAAAAACCATCACCCAAATCAACCCTAATGTTCTCTGGTCTATATCTGTAGTAGGTCCATATGTAACCATAAGACCATATCTCTTTTGGGTCACTCAGGCCGCCTCAATATAAGTCCCACACCATCCTTGACCAAGCAACCTCCACTTGGGAATCCTTGCCGTATGATCTTAAAATGAATGGTTGGGCCCTTGTCACACAAACTTAAAAGGTGATGTTCCTTGTTAAGTGGAAAAAAACTATATGGGTTCTAATTCCACTCATGAGGGTATATATGAAGCCCATTTTATGGGTTTGATCCCGACGTTAAAATATCTTCTGTCTCCCTTGATGACAGCAATCTCCAAAGTGCCTCACCAAATGGATTAAAACCTGTATCATCTGAGTGAATGACCAAAGAATCTATACTCTATCCATAAAAAGGTACCACTTATGAAGAACCAAAAATACATTCAAATATCCACATTTATGGAAAACCAAGGATACATACAGATGATTTTGAACCAATGCGTATTTATAATAAATATTTACCTAGGGGTAATCCACATATGCATACTTGGGAATGAAAAAAGGATTCATTAACATATCTTAAGTCTATAAGAGAGTCCCTAAATAGGAAATATTTTCCCCCAAAAGGGTGTGATGAGTCTGAATTCCCATCCTCTCGACTAATGTGAGTTCTTAAATGTCACTGGACAAGTTTCCCAACAAATGTTTTCCTTTGGAAAGTAAGTCCATGAATCAAGGATATGAGAGAAATTGGGAGTTTCCATATCTACAAACAAAACTTGTTGTATACCATTAAATGAACTTGTACTCAATGTCATTTACTGCACACCATTCAATCCCTTTTAATCAACTATTTGGTCCATAATTCCATATTTGAGGGAAACAAATATTCAGGGTCAAAAGCTCTAAAAGTGAGAAATAAGGGATTTTGGGGTGGTACATGGACATGAAATACTCTATCTATCATTTTAACACTTGTTTTAAACTTTTTTCAACTCATTTACCATTAGGTTTTTACATTTTACCATTTTAATTTTTACCCAGGTAACTAATTTTTTACTATGTAATATATGTTTTACTAAAAAAAATAAAATAACCCCAATTATTATATTTGAGTTTTCTGAAGATATATATAATATATATTTAATATAATTTAATTTATAAATAATGTAAAATTAACATTTAAATTAAAAAATTATATATATATATAATGTTTTACAGAAAATAATTTTTTTTCAACATTAAGTATTATTAATCATATTTAGTATTGATAAAAATTTCTCCAAGTGATGAAATATTTATTTTTAAAAAAATATATATTAGATTATTAATTTAATATATATATATATATTTATTTTAAAAAAATAATAAATACCCAGGAAAGTATTATTATTTGAAAAATAACTATTTTAACATGGTAACTCATAATTATATTGGTAACTTAATTTTAGGACTAAAAATGAAATAAAAAATATTACATATTATGAAAATATTGACTAAAAATATGAAACTAGTTTTATCAAATAAAATTACTAAATTTTATGGAATTTTATTTTAATATTAGGGTAAATAAAACATAAAAACAATTTTTAGATAAAGTCTCTTTTAAGCTTAAAATTCAAGACTTATATAAATTTATCAATTTCATTTAATTTAATGATATAAATTGATTTATTATAAAAAATAAGAGTTGTGTGGATTCCAAATCAATCCAAAACTTAATATTAAAATTTAAATTTTAAATTAAAATAAAATAATGAAAATAATTTTTAAATTAGAATGAAATGTTACTTATTTCTAAAATGTTAAACATAGGTTTTCCAAGTTTAAAATTATTTTTTTAAAATACATAGTTTTAATCCTTAAATAATTATATAATTAATTAATATATTTATAAACTTATATTCTTTCTTATATA
The DNA here is from genome assembly GCA_963277665.1 of Viscum album. Lineage (NCBI taxonomy): Eukaryota > Viridiplantae > Streptophyta > Magnoliopsida > Santalales > Viscaceae > Viscum > Viscum album. The sequence continues at coordinate 1,181,597,307 of OY728139.1, forward strand.
ATGATAAAGGTATACAATTTATAGTTTTGGTAAAAACTGTATTTTTCACTATTCACATAGAAATCAACTATTTCTGAAAAATCCAAAAAATTAATTTTAAGATTACATTGACAAGATTAATTTTTAAATGAATTTAATTTCATAAAATTAAATTATATAATTAATAAATTTATTATTTAATTAAATAATATAAAGAACAATTTTTTATATATAAATATAAACATTTTTTATTTTAAAGTCAAAATGAAAAATATGTAAAATACATGTGATAAATAACATATTAAATTACTAAACACATGATTATATCTTCCTAATTTCTAGCTACATATACCCTAAATATATTAATGTACCATCTAAGCCTAATTTATGCTCTGTTAGTAGTGTAGGGCGGTGATTCTGCTAAAATAGTTCTTGTGAAAATTACTATGTGCTTGATTTTTTCTCACATATGACTTTTCACATACTATAATTTTATGATTTCAAATTGGTATTAGTCTAGAGAAAACCCCAGAGAAGCTAAATCCTTTCTAAGTATGGATAAATGAGATCTATAAGGGAGACTTTCTCTACTCAATCCCATTTCTTTCTTTTTATTATTCATAGATTTCATAATATGATTACTTCATTTTATACCTGATAATTTAACAGTTACATTATAAAAATGAAATTTTATTTTTAACATATCAAAAATTATTTTTATTTTAATTTTGGGTTTAGAATAAGATATTAACATAATGTTTACTTAAGGAGAATACATAGTGAAATTTTGGGTCATTATATTTTTCCCACTTAAATAAATTATTCCTTCGCAATTTTAATCATTCATAACCAATGTCATAGTTAAGGGTTTCCATAAGATAGACATGGAACCAGATTTAATTTCTAATTAGGTGTTATCTTCACTATCCTTGTTATGAATATTGAACTTATATTTTATCTTATAATATGTATATAACTATTGTTGAGTTTTTCTATAGCTATTTGAGTCATGAGTTTATCATTATTCAGTATCAAGATCCATTTTATATAATTTACTTATAAATAGAATTCACAATAATTCTTGAATTGATATATATCATAGGTTTATATGAAATTTTATTTCCTTATTCAATAAAATAATTTTTTATCTAAGTAGAGAGAACACATCCATTTCCAAAATTACATTAAATTAATCTAAAAGAAGGATAATAAGACTTTCATGAGTCATGATCCCACAAAACTTGAAGAAGTTCACATACCATGGATACAATAATGATACAACTACGTGTTTTTATTTCAACATCTAATAGTTGGCGAAAACTTACATGACATAATAAATCTTCAAATCTAGAGTGACAAATAGGTGTACATAAAAAAATTAATTATCACTATCTAAATCAATAGTAGTTGTTGCATAGGATTTTTCTTAATCCCTTGGTCTAGGAGGTTATTTATGTCAACTATAATCTTAATCCCTTTGATTAGTGCATTAGTTTTCATAGTTCCCAAATTACTTATGCTTAAACATCAAATTTCAAGTGGATCTTTAGGAATAACATTAATTTTCCCCATCGTGTCAACTCAAGTCATCCAATTTCCTTGATAACGTATTACTAAATGACCTCATTTACCACACATAAAACATATTCAAGTTCCACTAAGACATTACCCTAGGAAAGAGTCTAATTTTTCCTGGACCAGACTGAGAATTTCCTAAAAAAAACTAGGGTGTGAACTACTATTCAGCCTGGGCTGAGCTAGCACAAACAATCCCATGAGGGAGCCCCGTCCCGAATTTAGGCCAACCCAAACTGTCAGTCCAGGTTGGTGTTTTTGAGTTGAGCCACGAGCAGGCCATTACTTTCTTTTATTATTTTTTGAATGAATTATATAACAAGTTGAAAATTCTCTTTAAATGTATTTTTATTGTTTTTAAAAAAAATTTACATTTCTTAATGAATATTAAAAAAATATTAAACTTATTTAAAAATGTTTATTTTAATTTTTTTAAATGTGTTTTTAAAACATTTTTTTAAAAATTAATTTTAAAATATTTATTTTAAAAATTTAGTTTTAAAACACTAATATTATAAAATTTTAGTCTTAAATATTATTTTTTAAAACATTAGTTTTAAACCATTAGTTTAGAAATTTAAAATTTTAAATGTTAGTTTTTTAAAACATGATTTTTTTAAATATTAACGTTAGTTTAACATTAGTTTTAAAATGAGGGAATTAAAAAAAATTAGTTTTAACATTTTTAAACATTTTTTAAACATTCACTACTGCAAATATGGACTTTATTAGTGCTAGAAAATCCAATTTATAGAACTAAAAAAGTGATAATAATTGAGGCCAAGATAAAGGGGGTTCCCTTTAACAACGCTAAAAAACACTGATAAAGACCCCTTTTATCAGCGCTAATAAAAGCTCTAACAAAAGGGGTCTTTTATCAGCGCTAAAAAAAGAACTAATAAATGAGTACTTTATCAGTGATTTTTTAGTGGTGTTAAAGGACACCTTTTATTAGCACTTTTTTAAAAGTGGTGATAAAAGTTAAAAAATAAAAAAATATTTTTTCTGCATATCCAGGAGGGGCTTCAACACCGCTTTAAGACCCCTTTAACAACACCCCAACCCCTAGCCTACATGCCCCAACCACACCCCCTATTCCAAATGACCCCACCGCTAACCCACCCACATTAACAGTGCTAGCCTTTATTCTACCCGCGCACGTGACCTGCCTCCCCCTAGATTCGAACTCTACACCTGTTGCCTGCACACCTAAGCCTTTACCACTCCACCATATTGATTTTCTCTTCATTTATTAATATATATATATATATATATTTAGTTACATTTACTCGTATATTAATATATATATCTATATTAATATATATATTTAGTTATATTAATATATATATCCATATATTAATATATATATATATATCCATATATTAATATATATATATATACATATATAGTTATATTTATATATTTATATATTTATTCATATATTAATATATATTTATATCTATCTATTTATTTATATTTATATTTTTTATCTGTATATTTATTTATATATTAATATATATTTATATGATCAGTTTTAAATATATTTATAAAATATGCTTTTTTGTGTGTGTTTATAAATAAATACATACATATATACAACACACACACACACATATATAAATTATATGTGTATATGTAAGTATAATTATACATATTTATCGATATTTACAAATATTTTATATTAATATGTATATACATATGTTTAGAATATATAGAATATATATATCAGTTTGTCAATACAGACGCACACAAATACACACACACACACACATCATATAGGTATATAAATATTAATAAATTTGTATTTCAAATAAAATGGATATTAATTTTTTATTTAGATAAAACTTATATATTGATAAATGTACTTTATATATGAATATGTTTAATTATTTATTTATAAAAATAAAATTTTATGGGTGAATATATAAAAAATATTTAAATATTTTTATATAATTGATTATAAATAACATTACAATGTAAAAATGATAAAATTTAAAAGCCATAATATCAATATAAATGTAACCCCTCAGAATAAATTTAGTCCTCCGTGAAAAAGTTTAAAAAGACCCCCCTGAAAAAAGGCTAAAATTCCATTGAATGTTAAAAAATTTGGGTATCCGGACTAAAAACTCAGTTTTGGAGGATTTTTGGGTCTTTTTGGGCCTCAAAAAATGTGACAAAAGGTTACCTTGGGTCATTAGCACATAGATCTCATTGCAGGATTTGATTTGATATGCTGTAGAGATCTAACTAACACCCAGATCAAAAGTTATGGTCATTTGAAATTTGAGTTACATTTTTAACTTATTTTAGATCTTTTATTAATTTTTTGATTTTTTGTGTCTTCAAATTTTTATTAAATGATTATTAGCCGATGATAATTTTCAAAATATTAATCAATTTTTTTGTAAGATATTTTATAAGCAATTTTCACTACATATATTATATATTAAGTGGAAATATTTATTTATACTTATCTAAAACATATTTAAAAAATATATATTATATTTATATCAATATAAATATACTTATATACTTATATATCAATATATTATTTTTTATGAAATATATTATTTTTTGAAATATACCCTTTATCAGTGCTAGGGAAAAAAACACTGATAAAGCCCCCCCTTTATCAGCGCTACTAAAAAAAGCACTGATAAATGCACCCCCCTTATCAGCGCTACTAAAAAAAAGCACTGATAAAGGCACCCCCTTTATCAGCATTTTTAGCATTGTTAAAGGGTGGTGCTCTGGTAGTGATTAGTTTTTTTAAAATTTTTATATTTTAAAATTTTATATTTTTCTAATCTTTGTTTTTAAATATATTTTTTAAAATATTAGTTGTTAATTTTTTTTAAAATGTTAGTTTTTTAAATATGTTTTTTAAATATGTTTTTAATTTTTCTCAAAACAGTTGAATTTTAAAATAATTTTTATTGAATTGTTTTTGAAAAAAATATTTTTTTTACATTTTTTAAAAATAAATTTCTTAAATGTTTTTTTAAAAGTTTTTATTTAATGTTTTTTTAAAACTTTTTTCGAATTTTTTTAAAACCTATTGTTTAACATTTTTTATATATTTTTTCAAAAAGTTTAATTTTTTTAAATGTTTCTTTTCTTTTTTTATTAACATTTTATGATTGAAACATTTTTCATTTAATTCTCAATAATTTGAAATATTTTAAATTTTTCACCTCATGGGTTTCATAAGAAATATCAACCCCAGCATCAAATGCCTATTATAATTATAATAATTTATTTAATTTAATTAAAATATAAAATATAGACCTATTCAAAAAATAATTAATGTTCAAATAATTTATTTGATAAGATCCGATTAAAAAAATGAATTTGTGATGATTTTGATTTCTAAAAAACTATTAATCATCAAAATAAATAATATTCTTAAAAATATATGAAGTTGTAAAAATGAAAACTAATGAGGGGTTGGGGGGGCTCTGCACTAGTGAGCGGGTTAATATTTTTTTTCTAAATAGATTTATATATTTATATATAGTATATTTAATATATATAATATATGAAAATTGAAACATAATTAAACCAATTAATTAGGATGGGGGAGGAAATTCATGAACATTAATGGGTGAGTGTGTTATTTGTTTTTATTAATTATATTAATATATTATATATAGATATTTTTTGCAAAAAGAAAATTAATGAGGGGTTGTGGGTGGGCATCAGTGGGTGAGTGTGTTAATATTTTTCTAAAAATATTTATATATGCACATATAGTAGATATAATATATATAATATTTGAAAGTTAAAACATACTTAACAAAAATTAACGAGGTTGGGGGGAGGGGTGGGCAAATATCAGTGGGCAGATTTATTTTTTTGTTAATATATTCTGAATTATATATATATATATATTAGGTTAAATCATTGATATATAATTATATATATATTTATTATTGATATATATATATATGTAGTCTAGTAATTTTTAACCAGGCGCCCCATATGTACTAGTTGATCTAGGTGTAACCTTGAAATCTTGTGGTAGGGGGTTATAGATTACCTACCTACAGTTTACCATTTTTTTGAGTGGATGAGCTTTTATAGGCTGAGATTTTTACGAGCCAATAGGCCAGGATTTTACTTGCTGGCAAGGCCTAGCTCATGGGCCTACTTTCATAGGCCCAGGCCTGGCCTGACAAACCATCAACCTGATTTCGGCCCAACCTGACTCAGGCTTTTCCGAACCGGGTTGCTCGGGCTTTCAGGATACTGGGCCAGAATTACAACCTTACCCTAGGTGTCACTTGCAACATTTTTGACATAAAAGAGATTAAATATTTTTTCCATCATAATCTTCATCACTTGAACTTCCATGATAATAAATTATTCTATTATTTGGTTTTTTTGGTATTTCAAATATTTTCATTTTGTTACTCATAATTTATGAGAGTAGATTTTAGAAAACTGTAATATTTCTCACCGCAACTCTTATCCCACTACGTTACTCATTAGAAGAATATATGAATTTTCCTTGACATCCACTGTTAACTTCGTTCCTTTGGGATTCATCCATTACTAAAACAGAAAGGATTTAATCACGAGTGATGATCAATTAACACCATAAGAACATTCCTAAAAAATTTCACTCTTAAAAATTATTACATTATATTTTATTTTAAACTTAACCACTCTCAATTTTATCTGGATTTATTTAGGTTGAGTTGTATCGTATTCCTCAACCTAATTCCTTAACATAATAAATCATTTATAATGGCTTGTAAAGAGAATGTGATTAACTAAAAAATATCCCCTGAGAGTGTCAAACCATTCTACAGTTAGGCCTCTTCATAATGCACTGGGTAAAGATTAAGTTAATACCCAACACATCATTTTCAAGGTTATTACCCCTATATACATCCATGCTAGATCATGTACCCAGAAAAGTATGTTATTGCTTGGAAAACCATATAATCACTACTTCACTAAAATTTTAAGATATTATCATATACATAGACTTATCCCTTAAACTTATCCCTTTGACTTAACCCTAGAGTTTTTAATAATTTTATATTATACCAATCACTTAAATACTCAATATCACCTTAACTAACCTAAAGGGTTTTTTATACCTTTTAAATTATGATAAATATAACTTATCAAAATTTAATATCATAATATTTAAATTTATTTAAATCCTACTATAATACCATCTATAATGACCCACATAAGTGACCATCTCAACTACATATCTTAAAGAAAATATTTAATTACAATACATTAATGAGATCATTTAGGTTTAGAGTTTTTTAGAATTAGGAAAAAAACATTAACAAACAAAACCCACGTCATTTTCACCCAAAGGGAATTTTTACCTCTATATAAATAAATGCTTACCTAGAAAACGTCCTCAATATTTCCCAAAAAATCTTCATAAAATATATTCATCTAGACACATCATATGAATTAATTTTATTCATAACCCAAGGAAATGGAAACATAATAAAGGTGATATATTATAATCTTAGTATTAGTAAACATAAGTGATAAAAATCAAAGATCATAATTGAGTATAAGATGAGAATATTAATATAATCAAGATTCATAATAAAATTATACCCAATAAAGTTTAGATCATAAAACAAGATTCATAGATACAACATTACATAACATAAGAAATTAATCAAGAGAGCGTGCAAACATGATTCAATACACATGATACATGAGAGCATAACATTTTAATAAAAATAAGAATACGATTGTGGCATAAACATAATCATAGAGTATCATTATATTGTAAACTTATCTAAAAGGACCACTCTTTAGTTTGTGAGCATATCCAAGTATGATCACTCTTTAGTTTGTGAGAATATTCAAGAAAGATCACTCTATATTATCTCATGATAAGTAAAGCATTAACCAATGAATTGGATGATGATATAGGACCACGCCTATCAAGATAATGAACTTATGGGAAGAAAATGGGTTTTATTAATCACATCATAGACTGATTGAAAACTAATTTTTTATTTTAAAATAACTTTTATAGAAAAGTGGGAAACATCACAAGAGAATGATAGAGGATCATTAAAAAAAATAAATCACAAAATCATTAAATAATAGGTTGTGATTATTTATACTAGTCACTCTATATAATACCCATTGTAATTATGTTACCCTTGTTTCTGGGTCTTCCTTGATGATTTCTTCAAACCGGGGGGGGGGGACTTATCCCAAGTATGAATGTATTTCTCCATATTGATATTCTTTCCAAGAATCCTCATGCCAAAATGAGATGTTGTTTATTGATCCATACCCTTTTGTTCTCATTCATTTGAACTTGGATCATTCTTTCATAGATGTGGTTAGCCTCCTCCTTTGTAGAATTTATATGGGAAGATCCTTTAGGAATTTATTATTTTGAGTGGATAATGAGCTCTATGCATTTTTATTTTTCTACTTACACTATTTTAGACTTTATCTTAGAGTATTTTATAGGCTCTTCTTTTTGTGACTCTAAGCTATTTGAAACTTCTGTATGCTGTTGGTCCATAGAAACCTCATCCTCTACCAAGTGGTTTACCTCTTAGAGATTAATGTGATGCTCATGAGCCTGCTATTGGGAATGTATTTTCTCAAAAAATAATGTATAAATCTTATTGATTTTGATACTCACAAATACCCTAGTTAGTTTTACTAATGATGTCACTTTAAGTGAGTTTCAATAAATTAATATTCTTTACAATATTTATTCTGGACTTATATTCAAGTTTTTAATCAACAAGGAATATTCGTCAAGCATTTAGAAAGTGTTTAAGTTTTCTCTAGAAACACTGCCCATTCCCTATGTTTATTAGATTAATGTAAAGAATGTACCCTACATTTTAAAAAAGCACATATGGATTTCATACCCTAAATTGATAGAAAGTATGGACCATCATCCCCATGCTGAATAGTTAATATATGGATCGAAAACCCTGCATTCAGTAAATGAACGTATAGATTATCAACCCTACATTTGAATAAACATATGGAATATCAATCCGACGTTGAATTATAGAATCACTATTAATACCCTATGTTTGAAAAATTAATGTAGGGTTAATCAACCTTATGTTGAATGGATGAACATATGGATTCTCATCCCAAAGTTACTTTTGATCCCTATATTTTTCATAGATGAAAGTATGGTTCAGGACCCATATGTTGAAAGGAACCCTCCACTATGAAAACTAACCCTATGATATGAAAAGGAACCCTATGCTATGAAATGGAACCCTACACTACACAAAGGAATTGATGAACCCGATATGTGTATACATTTTCAAATATATTATTGAAAATAAAAACTTGTTTTCAGAAAATATCTGTTGTTTCATGAACATATTCTTTGATTTTGGTGATTCTTTTTTACTTTCAGAAGCTTTCTGGATAAAATACACAAATCAAGGGAAGTCTGTGGAAATTTTAAAACTACACGGCATGTAATTTTTATACATGCCGTGTACATACATACTGGGACACAGACCGAAGGAAGGAGTACATGACCATGTCACCAGGAAGAAGCTACACGCCGTGTGGGGCGACATTACACGCCATGTACTAAATTCTAGAAGCGGTTGTTGCTGAGAAGAGTCTACATGCCCATGTGGCCGTTGAAGGAGACACAACGTGTTCCATTTTTACATGCCGTGTCTGCTATTCTAGAAGGGGTTTCTTGCCAAAGTTTTATACTACACGCTGTGTATGGAAGAGATACACGCCGTGTACACTCAACTACCAGGAGGCGCCATGTTCAAAATCAAAGATGACGTGTTAGGACGCCTACACAGTAAGGACCCGAATGCCCATCTGTCCAACTTTTTGGAGGTCTGTGACACATTTCTGTACAATGGCCTATCCGAGGATGCTATCCGTCTTCGCCTATTTCCCTTTTCTCTACGGGACAAGTCAAAAGAATGGATCATGGGGCTGCCACAAAGATCTATCCTCACCTGGCAGGAGATAGCCCAAGCGTTTCTGTCCAAATACTTCCCACCATCGAAGACGATGACGCTAAGGAACGATATCCACAACTTCCAGCAGCATGACTCCGAGTCGCTATATGAGTCCTGGGAACGTTTCGAGGAGATGCTACGAAAATTCCCACACCATGGACTCCCACTATGGATGCAAGTCCAGACCTTCTATGAAGTACTCACAAAAAATACCAAGTCTATGGTAGATGCTGCTGATGGAGGTACAGTGATGAGGAAGTCTCCTGAAGAACTTTTTGAACTACTGGAAGATATGTCTGCCAACATCTTCCAGTGGAAATCTGAGTGGGGGAATCAAAAAGGAGGTATTCATAGTATTAATGCTACCACCATTCTCGCTACTCAGTTGGATGCAGTGTCTAAGAAAATCGACGCATTGAATCTCAAAGGAGCATCTCAAGTTCATGCGGTGAACTATCCAGCATGCAGCGACTGTGGTAACAACCACAATCTGGGAGAATGCCCGGGACTTCCATCCGACCCTTCGACAAGCGAGGTGAGCTTTGTTGCTCAAAATCAAGGGTCGAATCAATATCAACAGTACCAAAACCCAGCGTGGAGAGATAATCAGAACCAAGGCTGGGGCCAACAGCAGCAAAACCCTCCGCCCCAGCGACCACCCGGCTACAATCAGCCTCAGTACCAGACTTAGTTTCCAAGACAACAGTTCCAGCAGGGTTCCTATCAGCAGCAAGGGTACCAGAACCCTCGCCCACAACAACAAAGGCAGCAACCACCTCCACCACCTTCACAACCATCTCAGCAAGAGAACACATCAAGGTTAGAGGGCCTGATGAATAAATTTATATCAACTACTGAAATGAAATTCCAGAACTAGGAATCTTCCATTAGAAGCCTCGAGAATCAAATTATCCAGATATCAAACCAGCTATCAGGCTGGCAGCCCGGTACACTAATAGGAAACACCGAGAAGAACCCACAGGAGGAGGCCAATGTTATCACCTTGCGTAGTAGAAAAGAGTTTCCACAGAAGGAACCAACCCACCAGTCAACTGCACCTACATCCCCTATTGATAAAGAAGGTCCAGTTTCAGATCACTCTTCATCTGAAGAGCCATCACTAGAGGCTCAATTAGACGAAGGAAAAGAAGTCGTCAAACCATTTTTTCCTGAATTACCTTTCCCAGAAAGAATGAAGTAGAGAAATATGGACCACCAATTTGGTAAATTCCTGGAGGTGTTTAGAAATATCCACATCAACATACCATTTACGAAGGCCTTGACACAAATGCCTACATACGCCAAATTCATAAGGGCATCCTTTCTAATAAGCGGAAGATGGAGGATCTGGGTGTTATTGCACTGACAAAGGAGTGCTCCACAGTCATTCAACATTCCATCCCGCCAAACCTCCAGGATCCAGGTAGTTTTACTATTACCTGTACAATTGGACCCTGTGTATTTGGAAAAGCTATATACGACTTGGGAGAAAGTGTCAACCTCAGGCCATTTGGACTTTTCCAAAAGCTCAGAATCCATGATTTGAAGCCGACCTGAGTAGCCATCCAACTTGCTGATCGATCAATTAAGTATATGAAGGGGATACTGGAAGATGTACTGGTGAAAGTGGGATGATTGATACCACCTGCTGACTTCATTATCCTGGACATGGAGGAGGACCAGGAGGAACCACTTATATTGGGAAGACCTTTCCTAGACACTGGGAAGGCACTCATCGACGTGCACTAGAGAGAGTTGATTTTCCGGGCAGGGGATGAAAGAGTCTCCTACAATGTTTTAAAGGATGTCAAACAGGCATCGGTACCTGAGCATGAGGACTGCTATAAAGTGACTACCTTGGATGAACAACTGTGCGGACAAGAATATGATCTGGTATGATCTTCCATTTTTGATGATAAGTATCTTCCAGACATACCTACTGATGATGAGACAGGGGACATCAAATTCATTGAAGGCCAGAGAAGCCACTACTAGAAACGAGTAGTCATTCCTGACATCTTAGAAAGGACAGAAGTAAAACCATTGATGCCTTCTGTTCTTCAGGCACCTGAACTTGAGCTAAAGCCTCTCCCATCTTCCTTAAAGTATGGGTATTTGGGGGATCTTCATACTTTTCCCATTAAACATAGTGCAACACTATCATAGGAACAGGAGGAAGCACTTCTTCATGTTTTAAATAGAGAAAACATGAAATTGGATGGACAGTTGGAGATTTGAAGTGTATCATCCCCACCATTTGCACCCATAAGGTGCTACTCGAAGAAGTAGACAAGCCATCCAGGCAACCACAATGGCATATGAACCCTCCCATGAAAGAAGTCGTCAAGAAAGAAGTGATCAAACTACTGGATGAAGGTATCATTTATCCAATTTTAGATAGCTCATCGGTAAGTCCTTTGCAAGTGGTTCCTAAGAAGGGAGGTATCACTGTGGTATCCAACGCCAAAAATGAACTCATCCATACTCGCACTGTCACGGGCTGTAGAGTATGTGTTGACTACAGAAAGCTGAACGATGCCACGAGGAAAGATCATTTTCCCCTACCTTTCATGGATAAGATGCTAGAAAGAATAGTATGGCATGACTATTATTGATTCCTTGATGGATACTCTGGTTATAATTAGATCTCTATTTCCCCAGAAGATTAGGAGAAAAGAACCTTCACTTTCCCATATAGTATGTTTTCCTACCGCATAATGTCTTTTGGTATGTGTAATGCTCCCGCCACATTCCAGCGATGCATGCTGGATATTTTTCATGACATGGCGGAACAAATCCTGGAGGTCTTCATGAATGATTTTTCCGTTTATGGGAATTCATTCACCACCTGTTTGTGGCACCTGGAGCTTGTACTAGAGCGATGTGAAAACACTAACCTAGTTTTAAACTGGGAAAAGTGTCATTTTATGGTGAAAATTGGCATAGTTTTTGGCTATAGGATTTCAGCGAAAGGGATAGAGGTGTACCCAGAAAAAATAGAATCCATATTAAGACTTCCTATCCCAACATCTATCATAGACATATGAAGCTTCCTGGGGCATACAGGGTTTTACAGGCGGTTTGTCCGTGATTTTTCAAAAATAGCCCAGCCACTCACCAATCTTCTCACTAAGGATGCCATCTTCGAATTCAATGAGGCATGCACCTCAGCTTTTGAGAACCTAAAGCAGCGCCTGGTGGAGGCTCCGGTCATGATTACTCCCAACTGGGAGACACAGTTTGAAGTCATGTGTGATGCAAGTGATTTTGCAGTGGGAGTTGTCCTGGGTTAGCGACTGGATATATTTTTTTGACCCATATACTATGCCAGAAGGACACTCAATGAGGCCCAAATGAACTATACCACTACCTAAAAGGAGATGCTGGTGGTGGTATTCGCGTTTGATAGGTTTCTTTCTTACCTTGTGTTGTCTAAAGTTATTGTTTATACTAACCATGAATCACTTAAGTACCTGTTAAAAAAGAATTATGCAAAGCCTCGATTGATCCGATGGGTCCTCCTATTACAAGAATTTGATTTAGATATTCGTGATAAAAAGGGGATCGAGAACATGATTGCTAATCATTTATCCCGTCTAGAGATTCCCCACTTAGAGAAGAAAGAGGATCGAGTAATAATGGAGGATTTTCCTGATGAACATCTCTTTTCAATTATTGAGTCCCCTAGGCCCTGGTTTGCTAATATTGCTAACTTTTTAGTTAAAGGTGTCATCCACCCTGACCTCTCCTTCCAGCAGAAAAAGAGATTCCTCTCTGATGTAAAGCGATACTTCTGGGATGACCCACTCATATTCTGATCCTGTGGAGACGGGGTGATCCGACGGTGTATTCTAGAGATGGAGGACCAAGGGGTCCTGGAATTTTGTCATGCCTCACCCGTTGGAGGCCATCATGGGCCAGACCGTACCATTGCGAAGATTTTGTAGTCTGGGTTTTTCTAGCCCACCATGCATAAAGATGCTCGAGCCTTCATTGCCCACTGTGATCCATGCCAACGTACAGGTAATATGGTTCGAAGATCCGAGATTCCCCAGCACCCCATCCTGGAGGTCGAGATATTTGATGTCTTGGGCATAGACTTCATGGGTCCATTTCCTCCTTCTTTCAGGCATACTTATATCCTATTCTACGTTGATTATGTTTCCCAATGGGTGTAAGCTACTACTACGACACACGACACAACCAAGGTGGTCATGAGATTTCTCAAGAAGAACATTTTTAGCAGGTTTGAAGTTCCTCGGGTGCCGATCAGTGATAGAGGGACTCATTTTGACAACACTTTAATGAGAGGAGTGCTATCAAAATATGGGGTGAAGCATCACATGGGTAAACCATACCATCCCAAATCAAGTGGACAAGCGAAGATCTCCAACCATGAGCTCAAACAAATTTTGGAAAAAACGGTGAATACCTCATAGAAGGACTGATAAAAAATGCTTGATGACGCCTTGTGGGCCTATCGCACCACTTTTAAGACACCACTGGGGATGTCACCACTCCACCTCGTATATGGAAAACCATGTCATCTACTAGTGGAACTGGAACACAAAGCATACTAAGCTGTCAAGGCCCTAAATTTTGATCTAAAAGAAACCGCAGAGAGACGTAAGTTCCATCTGACATAACTTGATGAAATTAGACGAGAGGTGTATGAGAACGCCCGAATGTACAAGGAGAGGACAAAATCTATCCACGACCGGATGATTTCTCGAAAAACATTTCAACCCGATGATCAGGTACTCCTCTTCAATTCTCGTCTTTTTCTATTCCCAGGAAAGCTCAAATCATGATGGTCGGGACCATTCCATGTCATTCAAGTATTCCCTCACGAAGCGGTGGGAATTACTAAGGAGGATGGTCAACCATTCAAGGTGAATGGCCAATGCCTAAAGATTTACCATCCCATTGAAGATACAGTAGGACCACTCTCCACCATCCCTTTTAGGTAAGCAAGGTATGTAGGTCGAGCCAAAGACCTAAAACAAAGGCGCTTCCTAGGAGGCAACCCAGAGGTTACACGTTGTGTCCCGCTTATATATACATGGAATGTACTTATCTTTTTAATTTATAATCTTAATAGTATAAATCTATAGAATAAAAAATAAATAACTAGGGATGATGCCGGTGCCGATGGTACAGTCACTGGAGTTTATTCGAACCATCCCCGGTTCGAATCCTCCCGACCTACCTTCGACACGGGGTTACTTCTTTTATTTACACGACGTGTGTGATATTTTTTCATATATATATATATGTGTGTGTGTGTGTGTGTGTGTTTAAATATAATAAAACCCATGATGGGGATGGACCGGTTGGCTAAAATCGTAATCCGGTTCCAAAAGACCCAGGTTCGAACCCAGACAACCGTCCCATTTCCATCATTTGTTCTTTTAATAAAACCACACGACGTGCACTCTGATATACGCCATGTGCACCATAATATTTCAATGTAAATTAAAAACGTTTTTAAAATAAGAAATTACATGCAGGTGAAGTTGGTGGATTGGAAAAGTCTCGGCACCAGGTTCAAAAGACCCGGTTTCGAATCGCGCTAATCTCCCCACTTCATCCCCATCCTTTCCTAAATAAAAACCACAAGCCGTGCATTTCTTTCTTCCCATGCGTATAGTCCGTATAGCTTAACTATATATAAATGATAAATACAGGCAGTAGTACAACCTTCGCTCTAGTGGTTGAGGGCTTCCATTCGGAACAGCCGATCGCCGGTTCGAACCTCACCCCAAGCACCAGACCAAAGGTTGTACTTCTCTTTTTCCTATTTTATGTTACACGGTGTGTATATCCTGATATAAATCGTGTATAGGTTTATTTTTAATAGAATTTTTAGATATATCTATGTTATTTTAATTATTATATAGTTTACTATAATAATTATATATTTATATATATATTGATTTTTTTTAAAAAAATTGGGAATACACGACGTGTAGTCCAAACATACACGCCGTGTACCGTGGCTATATAATCCGCGGGCCACCTAGCTTGAGCCCGTGTCGTGAGGCTCCCCATTTCTCCCCCTTCTTCTCGTTTCTTCTCCCGAACGACACTCGCACCCCCACTTCTCAGATCCGTCGATTTGGGGCGTTTCAAGTTCTGATTCTTCATACATTGTGATCTTCGGTCAAGGTACACCATTCTACACCCTCTATTTTTAAATTTTTAGACTCGTTTAGGGTGCTTTTCGGATCGGCCGACCGTTCAACTTCCGCCAGTACACGACCACAAAATTAAGAACACACGCCGTGTACTTCTGTACACGGCCACCCACAAAATAATTTGAATTTGAATATACATGGTGTGTATGTTCGGTACACACTGTGTCCTTTTCATTGTGCCTTAGTACCCCTCTGCACATGGCCTCACACACCATTTTCACATACACGGAGTGTGTGTTTGGTACACACTACGTATACCATTTCCTTTGGACCCTCCGCGTGTGGCACCTAACATGGCCTCTTAACCCATGTTCCTATACACGACGTGTGTGTTCGGTACACGTAGTGTATACCATTTCCTTTGGCCGGCCCGTGTTTCACCCTCCACACAACAATGTTCTTCTGGTAAAGGACACGCCGTGTCCTACCTATACACGACGTGTCCTTTATTTTTATACTTTTCACAAACATGGCTGTGTCCTTTATGAATACACGACCACCTACACTTTGTGTGAACACAACGTGTATGTTCGGTACACACTGTGTACTATTGCATGGTCTATATTTTACCCTTGGTGTGTCTATATAGAGAAAACGGGATACTCTACATTCTTACTACACGCCATGTACTCTGGAGCACATGCAATGTACTTTTAGTTTCCAATTTTATCACATTTTCTGTGTTTTGTTTTGTTTTGTTTTATTTTCTTTTTATTTTGTTTTGTTTTTCTTTCTTTTTCAGATTATGGAAGATCACGATCCTTCCTGAGGGAAGCGACCAACCTCCGCCACTGAGGGCAAGGGGTCCATCTTTCATCGGATCTGACTCCGACCACCAACACAGCCGGACCCAGATGCTCCGGTCTTCACGCTCCCTCCATTGACCATTCTGCCACCACTCACTCCCTCAGCGGAGGCCGGGTCTACTTCTGCTACCCCTCCACCTTCCGGTACTGAGCTTTCATGCACCACTATTTCTTCTACACCAACTGCCACTCTCTTTGAGCCATCTTCATCAGCAACTCGTCCCTCATCGAGATCCCCATCCACCGATCGACCCTCTACTTCAGCAGATCCACCCACAGAGCCAACCCCTGCTGCTGCACCTGCACCTGGGCCGGGACCTGCAGGTGCTCCCTATCCCTACACGGTATTCCCGGTCACCGATATCGCATATTATAGGGTCCAACGATTCTATCGTCGGCCGATACCATTGAGTGTCTGATACCTCAACAGTAGCATTCCACAACAGTTAGGTATTTGGGAGAACTTGGAGGAGCTTCTCGGGCACACCCCACTCCTAGATATTTTCCAGGTGAACACTCCTATTTTTTGGGATTTATTTTTGGAGTTTGTGGCCTCGTTTGTGTTTGATGGAGCGGAGTACCGGGAGACACCTGGTGATGTGGTGCCCATGGTACGATTCCGGCTAGGCGGCCGCTGTTTCTCCCTCACCATGACTAAGTTTGGACAAGGCTGCGGCTTCTACCCCCATCCCATCACCCCTCCTCCTGTTTCTACCCTATCCAGGCCTGTGCGCTCTGAACTCATCGCTATGTGGTGGGATATCACTGGGCCTAACCACCGGTACTCCCCCACTTCATAGAAGAGCACCCTTATCGCTGACCCCATCATCCGCTTCGCCCACTGGTGCTTCAACGCCATCCCTTTCCCCCTCCATGAGGATATGGGGGTCATGACCGGACGTTACATGGATCTCCTTACCTGTGTAATTCGGCACGACTACCCAGACCTCTTCTATTTAGCCGCCTCTTATTTATACTCCATGTTTACTGACCATCAGGGAAACCTGAACGGTGGGTTTTGCACTACCCGTATCACCCACCACCTTGGGGTATTCGAGCCCTCTTTGCCTCATGACCTGTTAGGTTCACCCCAGTGGATGGACTTTGTCATGCTCATTCGCATGGGGATAGTCCGGAAGTAGGGGGTGCCTATATCCTTGCCTAGGCTCGCCCCCAGCCACCCACTGACCCTCCTTCCCCAGCTGATTACCCTGCTCCTCCTTCCACACCCCCTCCAGCTTCTCCACCTCACCCACCTCCTACTAAACCCCCTTCTTCTGGCCTTCCTTATTCTGTACCATCACCTATCCCACCTACCCCCGCATCCTCGGTCGATCTTTCCCTTTCCCACCGCCTAGCCGCGATGGATCAGGTCTTGGGTCTCTTCGACAGATGACAGGATCAGATGGAGTAGTAGTTGGATCGTATCATCGACCACCAGGACACCATTGCACGACATTTTCTTGTCTCGATAGCCTCCAGGACCGCATGAAGCAACTTTTGGTGCATATTTCTCAGCATATTGGTCTTCCATTGTCTCCGCCACCTGCCTATTCCTCAGCTACTAGCCCTTCTACTGCTGCTCCACCGCCCGTCCCTGCATAGGCCACAGACTCTGTTCTACTGTCTACTGTGGGCCCTGCTGCTACTTCTCCTGCCGCCACCATAGCTGCCAGTCCCAGGAGTGCTGCTGTGCCTCATTTTCCGAATCCCATGCCTGCAGCTTCTACGTCTCCAGCTTCCCATGCCGCCGTCAAGTCCGCGCCTTCGTCTTCCATACCTCCTGCGCCATCTTTTCTAGCTGATCCTGTCCTAGATGGTGCCTCCTCTGAGGTGACCCCATGACTGATTTTTGGACATATTAATTTCATTTTATATCTATTTGTGATATCTTATGCCTGTGTTTTTTATTATTTCTTACCGTCTTTCTTTTTCTACCATCACAGGTACTCTGGAACATTTTGGGCTGCAATTTTACTTCACCTACCATTTTTCTTCACCTGGACATGAGGGGAGTATTATTTTCCAATTATTTTTCTTTTCTTTTTTTCTTTTCCTACTTTTATTACTTTCCCTCGGTCTGGTTCACTTTTTGTGTCCTTAATTTACCTTGTTCTTTATTGGGAACTTGGTGGACCACGTGCGATTTTAAGTGCGGGGGAGCCTCTCTCTATTTCACCTTAGTCTTTTCCCTTGAACTAATCTAGGAGACATCATTATTAGATTATATATTTGTAAAATTGAAGAATTTTTTGGTTAATAATAATTATCAATGCTCAAGTTATCAGTAGGAAATTTTTGAGGGTTTCATGCTTATTCTGATTCTTAAGTATTTTAAAATGATTACGGATATAGTTTCAGTTGCAACTTTTAATCCTTGATTAATTAAATTGATTAGGCTAATCATTTATATGCATGTCATGACCTGATTGTCCCTTTATTATTTTTCCACTCCTGAGAGGTATTTTAACCCTTTTTGTATTTCTTTTCTAAATACCCTCTTTCTTGAGAGATTCTTAGGATATGCATCACTACCAGAATTTGCAAGTTTTGTTTACAAAACATGAAGAATTTTTGAATTACTTTAAAATGATTGAGGCACTAGATTGTTTTCTCCCCTTTATCTTGAGACCTACCCTACATTTAATCTTCGTTAAGCCCATAGCATCCATGAACAACCTTTATAGGAAGCCACGTTACAAGCCTATTTCCCTTCCTACCCTATTTCTTTTTGAACTTTGCATGATTAATCATTTTGGAGCATTAAAGAGGGAGTTGTCAATACATGGAATATTTTTTGTACACAATCATGAAATAAAGAGTGGGGGAGTGTCTCTTGACTATTTGGGGCAGAAAGGGTTCCAAAAAACTTATTTTTTGTATTCATAAGTGTTTCCCTTGAGTTTCTTAAAAAAATAGAAAAACAGAATAAGAAGGGAACCTTGTGATCATTTGATTTAGGAACCCTACTTGTAATGGAAATTGTGATGATTACAACAACATTCTATTGAGCTTGAGAAGGAAACATTTCCATTGAACTTTACATTTAATATCATGCGATGTTGTTTAAAGGAATTATCCTTCCTTTTTCAAGCCTCATAATTTATTTTTCATCTGAACCTACCAACCCTTAGCCACACCTTATTGATAAAGCCCTCATGATTATTTTAATTCAATTTTTTATGAAGTAGAGAACAAGGAATCTTGAAAACCTATGGATAGAGTGTATATACCTTAGATTGAGCATAAATCTGAATAAAAACATCTTGAGTGTGGAGTGTGATATTGACTGGTAAGGTAGATCATCAAGTGGAATGTTTATTTTTGAAAGGTTGAAAAATGTGTTGAAAGAGGATTAGAGTGGGTAAGTGAATTATATATGAGGCATGATTTTAATATCTTATGAATTAATTTTTTTGTTCCTTTTAGAATTTTCCTCAGAAAAATTATCATTTATACTCTTGATTAATTGAATGAATTTCTTTTAAAAGTATTGGCTCTTTTAATTAGATGTTGAGATTTCCTTGAGGACAAAAAAAAACTAAGTGTGGCGGAGTTTGGTGCACCCGATTTGTGTATACATTTTCAGATATATTATTTAAAATAAAAACATGTTTTTAGCAAATATCTGTTGTTTCATGAACATATTATTTTATTTTGGTGATTCTGTTTACCTTCAAAATCTTTCTGGCTAAAATACACAAATCAATGGAAGTCAGTGAGAATTTTAAAACTACACGGCATGTACTTTTTATACACGCCGTGTACATCCAGACAGGGACACAGACCAAAGGAAGGAGTACAAGCCCATGTCACTAGGCAGAAGCTACACGTCATGTGGGGCGACATTACACGCCGTGTACTACATTCTATAAGATGTTGTTGCTGAGAAGAGTCTACACGCCCATGTGGCCGTTGAAGGAGACACGGAGTGTTCCATTTTTACACTATGTGTCTTCTATTCTATAAGGGCTTGCTGGCCAAAGTTTTATACTACACTTCATTTATGGTGGAGATACACGCCGTGTAAACTCAACTACCAGGCGGCGTCGTGTTCAAAGTCAAAGACGACATGTTAGGTCATCTACCAGTGGAGAAAATGGCACCAAAGAGCTTTGACAGAAGTACACAACGTGTACTTTCTATACACGCTGTGTACTTTATTTTTCTATAAATAGAGAGCTTGGCCTTCATATTTTGGAGTTTAAAAACCATTCGAAGGAGGGGAGAAGTTCTGCTGCTACCGTTCCCAAGCCACCGTGGTGCCGTAGTTCCACCATTCCACCTATCGACACTGCTCCTTGAATCTTACACAATGAATTCATCAGGTATCGAGTGTATTGGTCCTATCATGCTTTCCATGTGAAACTAAACCCCTTGTGTTGGGGCTATGGGTGATAAAGGATTATATTATACTGTATTGATTTAGATAGTTGTGTTTGTTCTTCTTAATTCTCCTTACTCCTCTTAAATATTTGTTAAATATTACTGAGAATTCTGAGCTGGACCAAGGGAAGAATTCTCAACAATATAAAATAATATTAACGGTGAAAGCTTTCATGACCATTGAAAAGGTTTCACTGATTCATAAATGGACTGAACCAAATTAAAAATTGAGAAACACTGACTACCAGACCAAGGAGTCAATTTCTTCAATTCCAAACAAGAGGAACTGGACCAAGGAAATATTATGATAAAAGAGAATCCAGAATAATGAATTATCATGAACAACACAACCATTTATGAAATCTGCATAGAAACTCCATAACCACCACAGCCCCAATACACATTTCATTCTGTTGAAACACCTTTAAATTACCTGTTGTTTCCTTTAAATTGTTAATCATTTTCTTAAAGTAAACAAAACAGTTTCCCTCAATCCAAACCAAGAAAATACACTCTAAATTCTGCATGTTTCACTATATTATTTATAAACTCAACTGAAACAACGCACTGCCAAAGTTCCCTGTGGATCGACTCCTCACTTGCACTATACTAAGTTTGAGAGTGGATAATATTAATTTGGGGAACCGATAACACACTTTCGGTGAAACGACCGACCATGAATCCCATTCTATGCAAATGAACCTTATTCTATGGAGTTAAAATCTACATTGGTCTATTCAATATTAAGTATTTTTAATCTATGATTTTATCTGAGATTTCTGCAACAGTCTTGGTAGAATTAAATATTTATTGAAACATATTGTATGAATGATTCAAAGGGTCACTATAAATGATTCAAATAACCGTATTCATAAGATAAAATCAATCCTATTATTAAGAAAAGTTATAAATCCCTTGGTCTATTAAAATTTGAATATCTAAGAACTGTCAGATGACTTTTTTAGATATAGAATACTAAAGAAAGTTGTCATCTCTCTCTATATTCTATCAATTTTTTTAAAAGTAGATATATACGATTGTATGCATGGAAATTTATTTTGAATATAGAACTGGGGTAAAGACTGACCATCTTTGTTGTTTTTTGAAAGAGGCTACACTTTGGAGAAATACATTTTCAGACCTCGTACTTTTGTGAAACAACTGCTCGATTGTTTCTACTTCTACTGAAGATATTTTGTAACCAGGATCTATTAAATGTTATTAATTCTTGAAGAAATTCATTTCTGAATAAGAATATCTATATTTTTTTATTTTCTTATGAAACTATGATGTAAAACCCCAACCATCAATAAATCAAATAATTTTGATTTATTGGAGTTTCAACTGCTAGTACTCAGTTGTGGTGGAGGGTCAGCTTCTCAGACTAATATGTGCATATTCGGTTCCCTATAAAAGAACCAGAAGGATTTGTTTAGACTTGTTGAAAAAGTTTCAACTACCTGCACTCAGTTATGGATCTGGAGGTCTTGTGATAAGAGGACCTTTCTAATGAAATTCACCAATCTCATAGATAGAGCGATGGTGGAGTGGACTATGGGATCTTTATTCCCTGAACCACTATAAAATTACTATGTTCATTCTTTTCGTTTATCTATTGATCATATTATATGCATTAGAAAATTTTGCATATCAACATAAATCAAAGGGAGATTTAAAATCTAGAATCTATTGAGATTATCAAAAAGATACAATTTACCCCCTCTTGTGTTATCTTTGTATTATTATAACCAAAAAATTAGTATCAAATGATAGATTTTGTGAAGAATACTTAGAAAGATAAAAAGAATAAGGTATATACAAAGAAGATATCAATGGTTGATCTGAAATATGGTCTATCTATGATTCAAGATCCATACTTTAATGGTGAACACCCTGGATATTGGAAATCACAAATGATCATCTATCAGAAGAATATTGGATTCAATGTTTATTCGAAGATCATCACTCCTTATGTGATACTTCAAAAACTAGAAACATAGGATACCACAACAGAAGTTTTATATTACATCAACTCAAATTCAATGAATTATATCATATGGGAACATGGTTCTGACGAATTTAATCATGTATCATAATTCCCTACTGCCTATGAGAGGTGGAATAATATTTTTGTTTCATATGAAGGAGCATAAAATATCAGAAAAATGAGGTAAGATAATGAAAAAATGAAGTTTTAAACCTTTATAATGTTCTATGGTGAAATAATCACACAAATTAATGTATAGTTAACCAAGATTGTTAACTATATTACTAAATTGGGAGATCCCCTCGGTCAATCAGATCAAGCACTAAAAGTACTTAGAGTACTACCTACAAAATGGAATGGCATATCTATAGCTATTCATCAATCAACACCTATTATGAACTTGACTATGAAATAATTAATTGGAACATTGATGATGTATAAAGTATAAATGCAAGATGAAGTTGAAGATCACAAGATTATTGTAAAAAAGAAAAACACTACCCTTAAGGTGACATTTCAGAAGCATGAAAGAAAATTAAAACAAGAAGTCAAAAGTAAAAATTCATATTCCTCAGACTCTGAAATGGAACTAGCTCAGCTAGACAAAAGGTTTATCAAGTTCTAAAAAATTAAAAGAGGCTTCGGAAAATCCTTTAAGAAGGATTAAAAGGAACCAAGAGAAGTAAGATGTTATGAAAGAAAAAATATGGGTCACATCAGACTTGATTTCCCCGAATTGTACGATAAAAGCTATATGGAGTGTATATGAAGTCTCCCAAAGATATTCAAAATCTGTTTCATAAAAAGAGACATTAAATCTAAAATGAAATATATGCTTTATGGCTAAGGAGGAAGAAGAGGTACAAACCTGTAATTTTCTACCTCTGGCTCTGATAGTTTTTCCAATAGTACACTGGATGCTTACTATTATATGATAGAATAAAAATATGATTCTTTAATAAAGAAACATAAATAATTGAAAAATATTCATAATTCTATTTTAGGTGAAAGAGACACAATTATAAAGCAACCTCAAGATCTAATTGAAAAGTTCAATTCATCTACATCAAAATTTTCTAATCATGAAAAAAGGATTAAAGAATTATAGGTTAATATAGAATCATATAAAAGTACTGCTAGCATTTTAGCAAAAGGAAAAAAAACTCCAAATGATATTATTGGAAAGAATGTTATTAAAAGATAAAATTTTAGAATAAGAAGCAAGGGTGAAAAATTAAAATTTTAGAAAAATTATTTTATGCCCAATTCAAAAAATGAAACCTTCTATTCTTGTGAAATAAAATGACATTACACTAACAATTGTTACATAATAAACACTAAAATTAGTAGTATTAAAAAGGTATTTATTTTCAAAAATATGTATAAATCTAGTAATTCAAATTTTCAAAAAATAAGTTAGATATGGATTCCCAGATCTTTTCTTGCTGACCTAGTTAGAGCCAAGAAAATATGGGTACAAGAAAAGAACATGTTTAAATGATTTTTTAGGAGAGGGGACACATGAACAAAAATGATATATGATATATGAAAAATTGATTATCTAGAAACATGAGTGGATACTCTACAAATGTCTATACATTAAATCAAAAGGATGGAGGTCTTTCTACCTTTGTAGATGATGCGAAAGGAAAAATTATTGGAGTTGGAACTATTGTTGATCCAAGGAAAATTTCAATCAACAAAGTAATGTTTTTACAAGGGATACAAAACAACCTAATAATTATTTATCAATTTTGTAATGATATATTTTTTATGATTTGTATAATAAATTTTTCTCAATTTTCGAAGATAAATTTCTTAAATTTAGAGCAATTATAACTGAAAATGTTTATAATTTAGATGTCAATTCCTTATGTAAACAAAAAGTGAATTGATTAATTTCTAAGAAAAATGATTCATGGATCTGAAAAAGAAGACTTGGACATTTCAATACATATTCTTTACATAAATTATCCAAGAAATAGTTATTTTCTGATCTTACTTGCCTTACATTTTAAAATTATAGATTTTATGATGTATGTCAAATTGGAAAACAATGTGAATCATATTTGAAATCAATTAACGAAATTTATACATATAAACCTTTATAACTTATCCATATTAATTTTTTAGACCATCAATAGTATAAAGTTTGGTTGGTAAATTATATATCCATGTTTTAGTCGATAATTTTTCTCAATTTACTTAGGTATATTTTCTAAAACTTAAAAGTGAGGTATTCACTATTTTTTAAGGTTTTTGAAAAAAAATTCAAAATGAAAAATATTTTAAAATAATTTCATTGAAAAATGATCATGGTGGATAATTTGAGAATTAAGAATTTAATTATTTTTTCTCAAATTTAGGTATTAAATACACATTCTATACACCAATAAAACCTGAAAAAATGGAAATATTGAAATAATAAGAATTAATATTCATGAAATGGAAAGGACTATGCTAAATTAATATATTATTCTTACTTATTTCTGGGCAGAAGCTAACATAGCCTGCTATATCATGAATATAGTTTCAATAAGAAAAATTATTAAAAAGACACCCTATAAAATTTGGAATAATAGAAATCCTAAAGTAAAATATGTTATTTTTTTTGGATGTATGGTATATATATTCAATACTAAGGACAAACTTGGTAAATTCATTTCAAAATAAGATGAAAGAATTTTTTTAGGATATTATGCTACTTCGAAAGCCTATAGAGTGTTTAATAAAAAGTCAAGGATTGTTGAAGAATCAATTCATGTGATGTTTGGTGAAACTAAACCTTTTAATAACAAAAATATGAAACAAATGAGATTACTAACTCTCTATATAACATGAAACTTGATTCAATTAATTTTTTTTAAATATAAAGAAAAAGAAATTCAGTCCAGTTAAGAAGAACATGAAACTGAAGAACCTAAAAGTGTCTTACCTAGAAAGTTTAGAATATTAAAGAACCATCCTTTAGAAACTATTATAGAACACCTAGACATTAAAATTAGAACTAGAAGAAATTTAGGAAACCTAGTTAAATTCTATGCCATTGTATCTCTGTTCGAACCAATGTCTTTTGAAGAATCTATAGGGGATGAGAGTTGGCTATTACCCATGCAATAAAAATTAAACCAATTCAGAAGAAATGAAGTTTGAGAATTACTATAAATAATATAAAATTATCCAATAATAGGAACTAAATGGATATTTAGAAATAAATAGGGTGATCAAGGGATCATAACCATAAAAAAATATAGATTAGTCGCAAAATAATATAATCATGAAGAATGTAAATATTATGATGAAACCTCTACACCTATAGCTAGATTAAAATCCATTAGAATCCTTTTAACTTATGCATCTCATATGAATTTTAAATTATATCATATGGATTTTAAATGTACTTTTTCAAATAGATATTTAATAGAGGAAGTTTATGTTGAACAACCATAAGGTTTTAAAAATACCCTCAAACTAAATTCTATTTTTAAGCTTACTAAAACTGTCTACGACCTTAAACAAAAACCTAGAGACTGGTATGAAAAATTAAGTTATTTTTATTAGAAAATGAATTTTTAAGGGATTAGTGGATCCTACTATTTTTTAAGAAAATAATTTTTTCAAATATTTTATCCATACAAATTTATGTCGATGAAGTAATTTTTGCTTCAAAAAAATAAAAAGATTTGTAATGATTTTTTAATTCTAATGAAAAAAGAATTTTAAATGAGTATGATGGGAGAATTTAATTTCTTTTTAGGATTTCAAATTTAGAAAAATTATTATGAACATGTTTTAAATCTAATTAAATA
This sequence comes from Viscum album, assembly GCA_963277665.1. NCBI lineage: Eukaryota > Viridiplantae > Streptophyta > Magnoliopsida > Santalales > Viscaceae > Viscum > Viscum album. The sequence goes on from OY728139.1 coordinate 1,181,624,022, forward strand.
TATTATTGATTTATTAAAAAAGTTCAGACTTGAAACTCGTAAGGCCTACACAACTCCCACGTGCACTAATATAAAAAAATATTTGGATGAAGCTATAAAAACAATTGACAACAAGTTATATAGTGTTATGAATGGCCTTTTATTGTACCTTACTACTATAAAACTAGACATAATGTTTTTATATGTCTTTGTGCAAGTTTTCAATAAAATCCAAAATAATACCATCTTATTGCTATCCAAAGAATTTTTAGACATTTAAAAGGAAATATTTTTAATATCTTATTTACTCAAAAACCTATTATTTTAATTCAATTCCATAAATAGATGATGATTTTAGAAGACGTATATTAGATAGAAAAATAACCTATTTAGCCTGTCACTTTTTAGGAAAATATTTAGTATAATGGTTAAGTAAGAAACAACATTCAGTTTCCCTGTCAATAGCTGAGGTAGAATATATATCTATTGGGAGTTGTTATGAACAAGTGTTGTGGATGAAGCACACTCTACTATATTTTTGAATAAATTTTAATAATATTCATTTTTTATGTGAAAATACTAGTGAAATAAATATTTCCAAAAATCTTATCAGTCATTCTAGAATTAAGAATATTTATATAAAACATCATTTTATAAGAGATCAAGTTCTTAAAAAGGGTATATCTTTAGAATTTATAAATACTGAACATCAATTAGTTGATATTTTTAATAAATCAATTCCCTATGAAAGTTTTTATTTTATTAAGTTGGAGTTAGAAGAATATAATATTTCATAAATTTTTATTAATTTATTAATTTATCTGTCAATTATTTTTCTTAATAATTTTTTGTTTATTTTTTAAATTTTTTAAAATATTTTAGTTTTAAAGTAACTTCTTTTCAAAATAAAAATAATAATTACCTTTTCAATCACCACCACATCAAACCTCATCACCTGAACCATCAGATTCCTGCTATAATTCCTCACCTTCATGACCCTTTGGAATACAAAGCATCTCTCATTTCAGTTTTCCAAAAACCTATCCTTCGAACCTTAAATAGTAAATCCTTTGGTAATAGATCCTTCATGATTTCTTGAGGATGTTTATCTGAATGATATTATTTTCTAGTTGAAGTATAACATAGTTCTTAAAGTAATGGTAATTTAGTTTGATTATCTAAATCAAAATAATATGCCGTTGAAAAATTCTATTAGATTTGAAGGTTTTTAATTTATTCTTGGAAATGGTAATTCACCTATGGTATATAAATTTTAAGTAAAAGTGTTTTGTTGAAATGATTCATTCACTTTCAAAGATGATAAAGATATTGTTTTCTCTAAGATTTACTATAAGGAATTTTGTATTTCTTTTGTGAAAAAAATTAGGCTACTGGTTTTTCACCTTGATGGGGAATCTAATTTTTATTTAAGAAACATTAGAGGAAATAATTTGTAGTCATAAGAGATAACATTTTCTATGTTTGGAACTCGAAATATCAAAAACATGATGACTAAAGACCTTAATGATGATCAAAATGTCTTGATAAATTTTATTAAATCTATAATTATGCTAAAGATGGATGAGTTGGAAAAATTATTATATCAAGATATGTATGTTCTGTTTTTATTTATGAAGAATATTAATTTGAATTTCAGTCACTATATGCTGAAGTATTTGAATCACTATTGTCAGAAAGAATAAAAAATGGGTTTATTTAATTATCGAAAAATTCTCTCACATTTTTTCTTCAAACTCAGAAAAATTTAGGCCATCTCATTAGGATTGAGATGTCATCAATGAAATGTTTTAAATGATAGAACTTTTAGGAAATTGGGATACTTTTGGAGTGAGTTTAGTGGTATTATTTTACATGTAATAGTAGAATATAAACAATTAATGATGGCCACCACTCAAGGGGAGAAGAGGATTGTATGAACCCAGTTCTTAGTTTTGAGGTACGGGTTTCTGCTTTTCTCCTTTCCTTAAGTGTTTTTGAGAAAATAAGGAAATGGGGAAAAATCCTAAATTTTGAAAGTACACGCTGTGTACTTTTTCCACACACCATGTAATTTTGTCAGCGTGGGATGAGTACATGGGGTGTGTGGCCATGTCGACAATGAAGGGTGTATAAACCGACTATACACCATGTAGTGGTCCTTTACAGGCCGTGTAGTCATTAGACATGCAAATTGTATGGCGGTGGCCAGCTGTGCGACAAAACACGCCATGTACTCAAGAGGACATGCCGTGTAGTCATGTTGGCAGATGAACAGTGCCACGCTGGTGGGAAACCGCCAGGGGAATAGTTAAAAAAATGAGAAGTACACACCATATACTTGGAAATACACACCATGTACTTTGTTTTTTTCTCTTAAAATGGGTAGTAGCCTCCCCTGTTCATAGGGAAGGATTAGAACGGGAAGAAGGAGTGGGAGAGGGAGGCCAGAGCTTTGGAGATCCGCTGAGCGTTCGTCGGGAATCTGTTTTCTGCACCATCTATCTCCCTGGAACCGCACGGGTGAGTTCTCCATTCTCTTGGAGTAGTTCTTACCAAATATTTCCTATAGGGAAGTTATTTAAGGTTGAATGAGGTTTTATTTAACCTCATATCTACATCGTTCAAGGAAAAATCGAGGATTATCGTTAACGTATATCGTTCGTGGGTGTTAAAGGTAAGGGGATTGGTGTTATTTTCCAACTATTGTGTGTTTTGTGTGTTTTTGAGCTATGAACCCATTTTTGGGGTGTCGTGTGGCTGAGGCTTTTGCTATTTTAAATAACTATAAATGTATAGGTGATTAAATAAATTGTAAAACTGTTGTTTGGGATCACTTCTTGGATCCAAGACCACCCCGAGGGTGCGTTCATCTGTTTAGCGTTTTGGCCAGGATACCCGAGGTTATGCCATGTTTGATTATGCATTACTTTTTCCTTGAGAGGAATTGTATATAAATTTCATGTTTATATGTTGGGCATAGCCTGGTTACTTATGCCTGAGGGTGGTGTTTTACTATAGCCTGAGGGCGTGACTGTATTTAGCCTGAGGGCGTGGTTCTATTAGCCTGAGGGAGATATTCTAATCACCTGAGGGTTTCATTTCAGTTTGGCCTGAGGGCGAGATTCTACTTCTCCTGAGGGAAATTCCTAAGGGCGAGATTCTCTATAGCCCGAGGGTGTGGTTTTACTATATTATCCTTAGAGCGAGATTCTGGTTGGCCTGAGGGCTTGGTTTTGTTGAGCATAGAATATTATTAAATTAAATGGTTAAAATGAATAATAAAATGGCAATATAACTGGTATGTTTGGTTACTTATGAGTACTACTTTGTTTATTTCATTTTAATACTTCACACTGTTGCATGTCTACACACAGTTGAGCGCGGTCCTTTGGTGGGTGCCTACAAGGAATTATTTCTCACACCATGTTTGGGTCATGTATTTCGGACCTAAAAGATTACGTTTATGCAGGTGTGGATAAGGGAAAGGGCCCTTATACAGGTACTTGATTTCTGCTAAGGAGTAGGGGAGAATGGGACCGGGCTTAGGCTCGTGATTCTACCAGCTATTTTATTATGTTTTGTTTTTCTGTACTTGTACTGTACGGTATTCTTGGGTAACATGTTCTGGCTACTTTCTTATAATTAGAGGCATGATTCACCATTATTTATATACTGGTTGGTTATATCTACTGCAGTTGTTAAATTTAATTGTGTATGATTTACTGCTTCCGCCATTGTTGTATGTTTTATTTCATTCCGCTGCTCTACACTTTGACGAATGAGGGCATAGTCTCCCCACTATCAGACCTGGGCCCTTGCTGCTAGTCGGCAGCCTCTGGCGTTTGGGGAAATGCGCTTGAGGTCACACGACGAACTGGATTCGGGGCACCCGTTGAGTGGTACCCAGATCCGGGACGTTACAAAGTGGTATTAGAGGGGTTATTTTCTTTGACTTACTATTTGGAGCCTTAGTCAGGGATATGAAGGAAATGGTATTTGGTAATAAGCTGTGCCCGGGTGTAGCTAACCCATGCACATGGAAAATCCAACTTAACTCGTGTTGCAATTTTACTAATTTTGCAATTTACAGTTGATTTGATTTCACCATTGGGTGACACACTTGTCTTGTGCTGTTTATATTTTATTCATGGGTTCTATTTGGTTGCAACCCGATGAGATGACGGTATTCCATCTCATGCATCATTTAGGCACATTCTATAAATCACATTCCATGCATAGTTTTTATGCCATGTAGGTGCATTAAAATTTTCATGTTGTTGTGATAGTTGTTGTGCTAGAAAAGCATGCCGTTGTGATAGCTGCTTGATAAAATACTTGCTATGTGATAGGGTATTTTCTTGTGTGAGCCGGTTGATAGAATGAACTCCAAACTTTGGTTTTTGGGGAGTATGGGCCCCCATTGACTGGAATTTGGTGTATCATTACCCGTTTAATTTGTTATAACACAGATAAGATGTCAAACATTGATTCGTGGGGAGTATGGGCCCTCACGGATCAGAATTTGACACTTAGGTGTTGTTTTTTAGTATTTTCTGGGATCCAAAGTAGTTTATGAGGCATACTGTCCAGAAAACCCAGTATACACACCGTGTAGTACTTACACACACCGTGTATGTTCTTCTGTTCGAGAAGAAAAGAAAACTTTTTAAGTACACGCTGTGTACCCGAAGTACATGCCGTGTAGTCTCTTCCTGTGTCACAAACCGTGTGGGCGGCGACACGAGGAATGGAAATTCTTGGGGCTAACACACCGTGTACTGTATGTACACGCCATGTAGTTTAGACCTGTAGTCCGCCATGTAACTAACAACACGGACGGAGGAGACTTAAGACATTCACGCCATGTCACTGATGGACACGCCATGTAGTGTGACCTGGGGACGCGGCCATATAACTAACAAACACGGGTCAGTGTCACCTCTCATAAAGCATGCTGTGTACCTGTGGGGCATGCCGTGGAGTCTTGTCCAAGGACAGACCATGTGGACATAGCCGTGTGGCTAGAAAATGGGGCGGAGTACACGCCGTGTTCGGGTGTCACACGCCGTGTGGTATAATGCCGGGTAGTCGGCCGTGTCACAAGCGACACGGGCAGTTGGAAAATTACACCATACACGCTGTGTAGTCAGTATACACACCGTGTAGTTTTGATCAATGGGAGCTGTATGGCTTAGACATGTAGAAGGACCCGGGAAGGGGAATAAAAGTCAGGTACATGCCGTGTAGTCAGTATACACGTCATGTAGTCTTTTTTTGAAAATTTTGAATGCCTTCTTCCTCCTGTTCCCTTTTGGGTTCTTCGTTTTTGGTCGTTGTTAATCTTGTTCTAAAGGTGTTCATTTGACCTTGTAGTGTCATGCCATCGAGATGACCGCGCGTTGTTTTCCAGGAGAGCGGTGAAAATTGTACTCCAGAAATGGTGGGCTATAGGCTACCAGTTGATCCTCCAGCAGAGCCAGATGCACAGTTCTATGAAAGCTTCATGCGATTCATGCAGACCTTTCAGGAAGCACCGCAGGCTGCCACATCTATGGCCGAGCTGACTCATATCTTCCAGTAGCAGCATCCGCCTATGTTTTCAGGGGATGGAGGGCCACAGTCTGTATAGTATTGGCTAGGATCGATGCAGACTATTTTTGAGCATCTTGATACGCCTCCAGGGCAGAGGGTCATGTTCACGACTTATATGCTGCATGATTCTGCCAAGAGGTGGTGGGACGTTACCACCCAGTCAGAGCATCACAGGGACATGGCATGGGAAGATTTTCGGGCAGTCTTTTATGACTTCTTCTTTACAGAGACGCTGTGGGAAGATAGCCCTTGAGAGTTCATGAATCTGCAGTAGGGCGGTATGTCAGTGATGGACTATTCTGCTCGTTTCACTCAGCTTCAGCATTTGGCACTCGTTCTGGTGGGTGATGAGACATTGAGAGCAAGAATCTTTAAGGATGGTCCTCATTATGAAATTCGAGCACTGGTGAATGTTTTCAGGTTGCCTTCAGTACATGCTATTGTGAACCAAGCGCTGATTACAGAGAGGAACCTGTAGGAAGCTAGTGGTGCGGGCCAGGGCGGTTTAATTCCAGTTACTGGTACTATTTCTACTGGTAAGAGGAAGAGGCAGATGGAATTCTATCAGGGTGGAAGTACCATCCAGACAATTTCTTCAGGTGGCCCAATCAGGTGCTACCAGTGTGGTAGAGAAGGGAACAAGAGGCCACAGTGTCCACAAGACCCATTGGAGTGCCGAGCTTTCGGTAGAATAGGACATCTGTAGCACTTTTGCAGGACATTCCCACCAGTGACTAGTGAGAGGGGTTCTGTACAGACTCCACATGTGGGAGGAGGACCAGAAAATTCTTACCACTCCGGGAACTGGAATACATCAGGGCGTGCAGGCAGAGATTGTGGTCGTGGCTGTGGTAGCCAGACACCAGGATCTCAGAGGTAGCAGGGCGGGACAGCTCAGGGTAGCTAGGCTGTGTCGCAGGGCCGCGACAGTGGTTAGGCATATACAGTGCAACAGACCCAGCATGTGTAGGATCCCAGACCTTCTACAGTTAGAGGTACTATTCTAGCAGCTTCTGTCTTGTCTTCAGTACTTTTTGATATGGGTTCCACTAATAGTTTCATATCTGTACCCGTTGTGGAGAGCCTTGGGCTCTGTGTTTCTTCTTCTTCTGATATCATGATGCTAGACACTCTGTTGGGGACTATAACGGCTGGTGTGCGTTAGTGTAGGGAGTTCCCCTAAGTGGTTGGAGGGTATAACTTTCTTTCGGACCTCTATTTATTAGATATGAAATCTTATGATGTCATTATCGGGATGTACTGGTTGGTTCCCTTTCGAGCCTTTGTATTCTGCCATCGTCACAGGGTGAGATTCACTTCACCAGAGGGAGGAGAGTTTCTATACAAGGGTGAATGGGATGTTCAGGAGAGTCGAGCTGGACCAGAGCATCGCGGGAGAGGTGGAGTCACAGCCCATATTGAGAGTTTATATTTGGATGATCAGGGGACTTTTCGGATAGATTTCCCTATAGTGGTTGATAATTTCAGAGATGTCTTCCTAGATGACTTTTTGGTTCTACCTCCAGAGAGAGAGGTGGATTTCTTTATTGAGCTTGTTCCAGGAGCAGCACAGGTGTCCATTCCTCCTTATAGGATGGCCACGCCTGAGTTTCAGGAGCTCAATAGGTAGTTAGAGAAGTTACATGAAAAGAGTTTCATTCGACCCAGTACTTCTCCTTGGGGTTCGCCGGTCCTTTTTTCAAAGAAGGCGGACGGTACCCTCAGACTCTATGTGGATTATCGGAATCTGAACCATTTGACAGTTAAGAACCGATATCCTTTGCTGATGATAGATGATCTTTTTGATCAACTTCGTGGAGCACGTGTGTTCTCAGAGATTGAAGTGAGGTCAAGATATCATCAGCAACGCGTGAGATTATCGGATATACCACTTAAAGATTTTCGGAGCAGATATGGTCTATACGAGTACTTGGTTATACTGTTCGGACTCACGAACATGCCAGAAGTTTTCATGGATCTGATGAAACTTGTGTTCCATCCGTATCTAGATTCTTTTGTAGTAGTATTCGTGGACAACATCTTGGTGTACTCTCACACTCGACACGACCATGCCACCCATCTTGAGATCGTATTGAGTACACTGAGGGAGCATAAGCTATATGCTAATCTCTCCATGTGCAACTTTTGGATGGACCAGATTCACTTCCTGGGTCATATCATCTCGGAGGCAGGAGTTGCAGTAGATCCAGAGAAGGTTAGAGCAGCAGTTTCTTGTGAGCGGCCTAAGAACATGTTTGAGATACAGAGTTTATTAGGGCTGGATAGTTACTACAGACATTTCATACAGGACTTATCCCACTTAGCATCACCGTTGACACGTTTGACTAAGAAGGGTGTGAAGTTTGTTTGGTCAGAAGGTTGCGAGACAGCCTTTCAGGACGTGAAAGTGAATTTGACATCAGTACCGATCCTGATACTCCCAGAACAGGGAAAGATCTATATAGTTTACTATGATGCATCAGGGATTGGGTTGGGAGCAGTGTTGATGCAGGGTGATTGAGTTGTTGCGTACAGTTCTCGGCAGTTGAGGCCACATGAGAGGAATTACCCGACGAATGACCTCGAGTTGGCTGCAGTTGTGCATGCGTTGCGCTGTTGGAGGCATTATCTATTGGGAGAACATTTTGTGGTCTTCACCGACCACAAAAGTCTCAAGTATATCTTTACTCAACGTGACTTGAATCTGAGGCAGCGAAGGTTGGTCGAATACCTTCATTCCTTCAATTTTGAGCTTGCCTATACACCTGGTAAAGGTAATGCAGTAGTTGATGTACTGAGTAGGAAGATTCAGATACATGCAGTGCAGGAATCCAGTGGTTAGTGGCAGCTTATGGATTTGTTCTCTGAGATTCTTTTGGAGGTGCATAACAGTCAGAGGCAAAATTTTCATTCATCTTTATCTATGACTTCTAACCTCTTAGATAGAGTAAGGATGAGACATCTATCTAATCTAGAAGGCCTAGTTCTATGGGAGTCAGTGGAAAGTGAGGACCCTCCTCCTCGTTGGACGATAGGAGATGATGAAGTTTTTCATTTTCATGGACGATTATGGGTTCCAGAGGTTACACGCGAGGAGGTGATCCAAGAGTTTTATGCTTCAGCTTAGGAAGTTCATCCCGGGGTTACCAAAATGTACTGAGACTTGAGACATTAGTACTGGTGGCCATGTATGAAGAGAGATGTGGATGGTTTTGTTACGAGGTGTTCCACCTGTCAGCAGGTGAAAGCGGAGCATCAGAGACCAGTTGGACTATTATAGCAGTTACACATCCTAAAGTAGAAATGGGAGGATGTCACGATGGATTTCGTGACTGGGTTACCGAGGTCACCTAGAGGCAATGATGTCGTGTGGGTTGTTGTGGACATACTCACGAAGGTAGCTCACTTATTGCCGATCAAGGAGACCTTCCGTGTTGACGAGCTTGAAAGGTTTCATATTCTAGAGGTCGTACATCTACATGGGGTTCCTCATTCTATAGTTTCAGATAGGGATACCCGTTTTATGTCTCGTTTCTGGTAGAGTTTTCAGAGGGCATTGGGTACACAGGTGCTTCTGAGAATGAATTACCACCCTCAGACAGATGACCAGTCAGAGCATACGATATAGGTGCTGGAGGACATGCTGCATGCATGCGTTATAGACATTGGGGGCTATTAGGAGAATCATATACCCCTATTCAAGTTTGCCTATAATTACAGCTTTTATGAAACTATTGAGATGAAACCTTATGAGGGTTTATATGATAGGCCATACCGATCACCCTTGTGCTGGATGGAGGCAGGTGAGGAAGCTTTACAAGGACCGCGTCTCTTGTAGGAGACTTCTGAGCAGGTACAGTTGATTCAGAAGCGGATGACTACCGCACAGTCTCGTCAGAAATATTATGCCGATCGCTGCAGATGACCTTTGGAGTTCATGGTTGGGGATTAGGTTTTCTTGCATGTTTCCTCGAGGCTGGGACACAGACGGATCAGGAGACAGGGTAAACTTTCACCGAGGTATGTGGGGCCATTTGAAATTCAGGAAAGTGTCGGGCCGGTTTCCTATCAGTTGTAGTTACCGAAGAGGTACCAAGCCTTGCACAATGTCTTCCATGTATCTCAGTTGCGCCGCTATCATTCAGACCCGTCTCACATCTTTCAGCCAGAGGAGGTTGAGCTGGAGGAAGATGCATCCTTTGAGGAGCATCCAATCCGTATCGCTGACCAGAGCACGAAGGTTCTCCGTGGCCTGTTAGTTCCTCTCGTACGGGTGCTATGGCAGCATGGCCGAGTGCAGGATGAAACCTGGGAGCGGGAGACCGATGTACGTGCTCAGTGGCCAGAGTTATTCATGACTATATCTTCACCACCATTGGAAGGGAAATTCGGGGATGAATTGCTTTAAGGGGGGAAGTTTGTAAGAACCTGGTTCTTAGTTATGAGGTATGGGTTTCTGCTTTTCTCCTTTCCTTAAGTGTTTTTGAGAAAATAAGGAAATGGGGAAAAATCCTAAAATTTGGAAGTACACGTCGTGTATGTTTTCCACATACCATGTACTTTTGGCCGTGTGGGATGAGTACACGGGGCGTGTGTCCATGTTGGAAATGAAGGGTGTAGAAACCGACTACACGCCGTGTAGTGGTCCTTTACACGCCATGTAACGCCCCGACCCCAGCTACCCAGAGTCGGTGCATTACTTCGTAACATTGGCATGATCACAAAAGATCAAGTCTCGAAAGACCTATTAGTTTAGTAGCCTTGGAAACACTAGATACATTCATAAGTCTTTCATGACATCAAAAAGTAAACAAACTACAATAACATGGACTTCATAGTCCACACTCATATCCTCACTGACTATTCTTGCAAGTCAGTCATAATACACTTCTTCACATCCTGGAAAATATTAAAACACTGAAAGGGGTGAGCTCAGATGCTCAGTAAGGATAACAATATTGCGGAAGCTTTTATAAGAAAACATAAGCATTTAATGAAATGTATAACTAAAACAAAAGCCTTATTTAACTTGAACTTCAGCATAATATGGCAAAAGTAAAATAAAATAATTCCATTACTTACTCACATGGATATTCTACTAGATGAATAATCACATGAAATATCAATAACCACTTTCATAATGAGGGAATGTATAATGCCAGACGTTCTGAAACATTTTGTCAAGGCCTCGGCCAAGACGTCTAAAATTATTAAGGCCTCGGCCAAAACCATAAATCAAATTGGTAAAGGGCCTCGGCCAATTCCACGTCTAGTTGTCTCATGAGACCTACCGATGCATCTAGGAGCTATAGCGGGCTCCACCCGTCACATATTAAGTCCAATACATTCCTCATATGAATAGGTTTAAACATAACATAAATATTCGTATTAAAACTAGCATACGAAATGTCAACAATTTCTCCATAAACTATGGATGGTATAAAATAACACATCCACAGTCAAATATTTCACAAAATGTTCAATGGAAGTTTTGTATCATAAATCAATTTCAATTAAACTTAAAACCCATCAAAGGATGTTGACATGGATGAAATCAAAGCTATTTGAGAGAAATATCTCTCCTTTTTGAAATCATTTAAAATTACCATAATTATAAAATAATACATTTACTTTGAAAATATTATTATAAGCTTGTTATGGAAGCTTCGACGAAGTTATAATGGCGGAAAATAGCCTCACCCGCCGTATAAGTAAAAAAAACATTCTTACCTTAAATTTGTCAAAAAGGTCAAAAAGTACATTGTTTGGAAAACGAAGGTAAGATTCCTTTCAAAAACGTATAAGGGTATAAATGACTTTAACCCATTTTCCATTTAATAGTAAAAATGTTTTGAAAGACATTTTTAAGAAACATGGATGTGGATGATAACGAGGTCCCAATAGATAATTATGTCTAAACAACCTTGGATAATGAAGAGGTTGTGAAGTAAACCCTTACCTTGTACTTTTCCTAGGTTGGGGTAGGTTAACCTCCTGTATAATGGTGAAATAATTGTTATTAAATTATACAAGAATCATATACATTCATATGATATCATATATGATGTTTTAACATTGCTTTGTTAACAATATCTTAGATTTATCGTTGTTTCGGGTGTTAACTTACTCGTTTTCTTTTATATGTTTTGTTACGTAAGTCGTGTTTTTCATGGATAGGTTGTATCTTATTCATATTCAGAATGATATCATGTCCTTAAACATTATTTTTAAATCATCAAATGATAATTATACTTGAATGGATACGACGGAGAATGAATCTCATCGCGTTCGTGGAGACGGTAGTCCGTACGTACGCACGAGCGACAATATCATTATTTTGATATTAAAATAATATATAATTGGATAGTATATCATATATACAGAATCATTATCATGTTATATTTATTATTTACATGAATTACATATCATTATTATACCCATCTAAATAATAATATATTGAATAACAATTACACCACGACGTGGAGACGGTAAGCCGTACGTACGCACGTATGGTGACATGTCATTCAAATGATGGGTAGAATACTGAATATGGTTGTTAAATATTTATAATAACATCACAGTATATAGAAGATACTGGAGTTATAATTTTAGAATTGAAATAATAAACAAAGAGGGAGTGGAAGAAGAAAGAAACTTGAAAGAGGGTGATGAAAATGTTACCTCTTCTTCGGGTTCTTCCTTTTGATTTGATCAAAAGGACTCCTTAGGATGGCTTTCCGACTAAAGTAAAGCTTCTAGTATGAAGGGAGAGAAGTTGGGAGAGTATTTGGGCAGAGGTTGGGCGAACCAAAAGGCTTGGAAGTGTGAATAAGGTGGTAGAGGTGGTGGCCTTTTATAAGAGGAGAGGAGGGGCTCTTTTGGAAAGATTGAAATGTTACATTATTATACAATGCTTTTCGGATTCTAAAAGTCCCAAACTTATATAATTCGTGGCTAAGGTGATAATGGTTTGAAATATCCTCATCCAATAGGCTTTGGACAAGTGTAACCCTTTGATTTTGCATTATCTTCTCATTTTATTTAAATCGTTAAATAATGAGGTCATCCTTGCAACATAATGATGTCATAAATAATTTAATTTATTTAATGTCTAAAAATTATAAAAAAAATACTATGATGTAGGAAATCTTTTTATCTTTCTAATGAATATTTATAGTCAAAATTTGGATCTGTGTAACCCCACTTAAAAACTATTTTAGTAAAACAACTCGTGTTTGTGTCAATTTAATTTTAACATTAAATAAATATATATTAATGTCATTTTCCAACTAAAGTGGCTCCATGGGGTCCCCAAGTTGACCCATGGGTTGTCTTGGTCGGCCATGACTCATCCAATAGGAGTAGGACAAGTGTCAAGCTCATCTCATATTATTAAAACATTATTTTTACCTTAAACTACACTAATTACCTCTAATCACGATTAAGAACTTAAAAGTTACTATTCACCAAAAAATTATTTTAATCTCATTGAACCACATTTTACTTCTTAATGACAACCATGTATGTCGGATTTTTGAAAATCAAATCACAGAAGTGGCAATATTTCATTTTAACGAAAAATCCGTTTTTAACAACCACTTAGTGGTTTCACTATTCATCAAAAATTGAAGTTTTTCAGAATAAGGCCAAAATTTCACCCTAAGATATAATTGATATTCCGAATTCAAAAATGATGTATATTTTACAAAATTCCAAACATATAAGTTGTATTAATTAATTTTATAATTAATTCCCGCTGTTACAACAAATAGCGTGTTTTTAAGAAACAATTTATATCAAAAGATTGGCAATTGTTTATGTCCAATTTCAATGTTAAATTAATTCTAATGACCACCATTGGATAAAATGGTAAAAATATATTCTAATTATAATTTAAAACCACTAAATATTATAATTTATCACTATAAATTATTTTGATTAAAAAAGTTGTTTTTAAATATTTTTCACTATTCATAAAAATTTAGATGTTCTCAGAAAAATACCAAAAATTCAACATAGGCTAATTTCAATATTCTGAATCCAAAAATGAAGTCCATTTTGATAAATAAAATTTATAAAATTTCAAAAAGTAGGTATTACTATTCACAACGGCTAGTTTAATTAGTTGTGTTGTGTGTTAGAGCTCGAGGTTGCGTACAACACACGCTATTGCATTATTCGAAGGGAAACGTACAGTGGAAGCTTGGGGTGTTACATTCTCCCCTCCTTCAAATAATTGCGTCCTCGCAATTTCTAGGGTATTACTGCATAAAAATACTCGGGTGGTTTTTCATCATAAATTCCTCAGGTTCCCACGTTGCCTCTTCCATTTTATGATTTCTCCACAAAACCTTCACCAGACGAGTCGTCCGGTTTCTCAGCACCTGCTCCCTCACATCAAGAATCCTGACGGGCTCTTCACAATAGGAAAGATCGGGTTCCAGTTCTAATTCCTCATAGGTGAGTACATGCGTTGGGTCAGGCATGTATTTCCTCAATAGAGATACGTGGAACACATCGTGAACTTTGGAGAGACTTGGCGGCATTGCCAATCGGTATGCTATAGCCCCAATTCGTTCTAGAATTTCGAAAGGTCCGATGTACCTGGGACTCAATTTACCTTTCTTACCAAAACGTATGACTCCCTTCCATGGAGATACCTTCAGGAAAACATGATCACCGACTTGAAATTCCAAATCCTTCCTTCGATTATCGGCATAGATCTTCTGCCTACTTTGAGCTGCTTTTATGTGATTTTGGATTACATTCACCTTTTCCACCGTTTCCTCCACCAGTTCTGGGCCTACAAGTTTTCTTTCACCAACGTCAAACCAACAGGTTGGTGTACGACATCTCTTTCCGTATAACGCTTCATATGGTTCCATCTGAATACTCGAATGGAAGCTATTGTTATAGGAAAATTCTACCAGTGGTAAATATTGATCCCACATACCCTGAAAGTCAAGAGAGCATGATCTCAACATGTCTTCTAAGGTTTGAATAGTCCGTTCTGATTGTCCATCTGTTTGAGGGTGATAGGCAGTGCTCAAATGAAGTTCAGTATCCAAGACCTTTTGAAGACTTTTCCAGAATCTTGAAGTAAAACGAGGATCATGATCAGAAACAATCGATAGGGGTACTCCATGAAGTCTTAAAACTTCATTAATATATAGTCTTGCTAGACGTTCAAGTGGTAGATCCTCCCGTATAGCCAGAAAATGTGCTGACTTAGTAAGTTGATCAACAATGACCCATATTGAATCATTCCTTCTAGGAGTCTTTGGTAGTCCCATGACAAAGTCCATCGTAATATTATCCCATTTCCACTCAGGTATGGGAAGAGGTTGCAATACTCCACCAGGATGTTGCCTTCCAGCTTTCACTTGTTGACAAACCATACACCTCGACACAAAATCAGCAATCTCCCTCTTCATATTGTCCCACCAAAAATGTTCCTTCAAATCTCTATACATTTTGGTGCTCCCAGGGTGTATAGAGAAGTTGGAACTATAAGCATCATCCAGTAATTCCCTTTTTAGGTCAGGTATATCGGGAATACAAAGTCTCTTCCCAAATTTTAAAATTCCATCCTTATACACAAAGTCCCTCAATCTTCCATCATTCACACCTTTAATCTTCTTCTGAAATTCTTCATCATTGGTCTGAGAACTCTTAATCCTTTCTAGTAATGATGGTTTGGAAACCATTTGAAAAAGCATTGATGTTTCACCTTCCCTAGTTATTCCCATGTCCATCTTCACTATATACAAGAAAATTGGATCCCTTTCAATTCTCATCACATTCAAAACTCCATGGTCTTTTCTACTCAAAGCATCTGCCACCTTGTTTGCCTTCCCCGGGTGGTAATGTATCGTGCAATCATAATCCTTGAGTAGTTCAAGCCATCTCCTTTGCCTCATGTTGAGTTCTTTTTGTGTGAAAATATACTTCAAACTCTTGTGATCAGTATAAATCTCACATTTTTCACCATAGAGGTAATGTCTCTATATCTTTAAAGCAAAGATCACAGCTGCTAACTCAAGATCATGAGTAGGATAGTTTTTCTCATGATTTTTTAGCTGTCGTGATGCATAGGAAATGACCTTATCATTCTGCATAAGGACACAACCAAGTCCTTTCTTCGATGCATCACTATAAATAAAAAACCCATCATTCCCCGATGGTAGAGTCAATACAGGGGCATTGACTAATATTCTCTTTAGTTCTTCAAAAAATTCTTCACACTCTTTTGTCCAGACAAATTTAATCCCTTTACGTGTGAGCTTTGACAATGGGTTATCCAATCTGGCAAAATTCTGGACGAAACGTCGATAATAACCTGCTAAACCAATAAAACTGCGTACCTCAGTTATACTTGTTGGTGCTGGCCATTTTTGGATTGCCTTGGTTTTATAAGGATCAACGGAAATTCCATCCTTAGAGACAATATGTCCAAGAAAAGAAATCTCATGAATCCAGAATTCACACTTGCTAAATTTCCCATATAATTCATGTCTTCTAAGAGTCTTCGGGATAATGCGTAAGTGATTTTCATGATCTTCGTGGCTATTGGAGTATACCAAGATATCATCAATAAATACCACTACAAATTCATCAAGATATTCCTTGAAAACTCTATTCATTAGATCCATGAAAACAGAGGGTGCATTAGTCAATCCAAAAGGCATTACTGTAAACTCGTAATGCCCGTACCTTGTTCGAAATGCTGTCTTTGGAACATATTCCTTCTTCACACACAACTGATGGTATCCAGACCGAAGGTCAATCTTTGAAAAGTATTGAGCTCCATGCAGTTGGTCAAACAAATCATCAATGCGAGGTAGGGGATACTTATTCTTTATTGTTATAGCATTGATCTCCCTATAATCAATGCACAACCTCATAGATCCATCTTTCTTCTTAACAAAAAGAACAGGGGCTCCCCAAGGAGAAACACTAGGGCGAATAAATCCCTTATTACTCAATTCCTCTAGTTGTTTCTTTAGTTCAACTAATTCCACAATGGCCATTCTATAAGGGGTCTTCGATATGGGCCTTGATCCAGGAATTAAATCAATGGAAAACTCAACTTCTCGTTCTGGAGGATGTCCAGGTAAATCTTCCGGAAACACATCAACATATTCTCTCACAATAGGTACATCCTCTATTTGAATATTCCTTTCCTCATCCTCAGTAATTTCCTTCTCTTCCTCCCCAATAATTTAATTTAGTTGAGCTACTAGGGGTGGATCTAGATAAGAATTATGTGGCGACAATTCTGCTCTAAAGATAAGGTGTTCCTTATCATCATCATCAAGAATCGTAACCTCTTTCCTCTTACAATAAATTTTTGCATCATGGTCCGAAAGCCAATCCATACTGAGGATTATATCAAATTCAATCATGGGTATGACGATGAGATCAGCAGGTAAAGAACATTTAGGTGCTCTAATGGGAACTAATCGACAAAACTTTGTTGCAACAATACTTCCCTTAGGGGTTTTGACCGACAACTCCCTTGTTAAATCAAATTGTAAATATCTAATTTTCTTAGAAAACTGGGAAGATATGAAACAATGCGATGATCCAGAATCAAATAATGCATTTTCTAAACTTGAGGAAACCATTAAATTACCTACCACCATGTCTTTCGGAGCTTCCACCTCAGCAGTAGTGATAGCATAAGCCTGGCCTTGATCCCTTGGCCTCTTCTGAGGTAAGTTCCCCTGACGCTTAGGACATTCATTTGCATTATGTCCCTTCTCTCTACAATTATAACATTCCACATTGACAGCTTCTTTCTTTCCCTTGAATTCATGAGCTTGGTGGCCTTTTTCACCATACTTGTAACATACTCCTTTTTTCCTTTTAGAAAGGCACCAGGGTGCTTCCTACCACAATTATCACAGGGTGGAAATTCATTTCTACCCTTCTTCCCTGTTTCCTTATTTCCTTTCCCAGAGTTTTCAGCGGATCTCTTCTTATCTTGATTTGATTTAAAGTCATAAGACTTAGAGAATTCCTTTTCCGTCTTTATAGCGCACGAGACAATACCTTCGTATGAAGAGAAGGTTTGTGATACTAAAGCTCAATGGAGAAATGGTTTCAACCCATCAAAGAAACGATCAGTCTTACTTCTTGGGTTACGTATGTAATCTGCAGCATACCTTGCTAACCTTGTAAAGTTAGCCTCATACTTTGCGACATTCTCATCCTCTTTCTTCCTCAGACTCAGAAATTGCCTTTCCATATCCTCTCGATGGTCTCGAGGAAAGTGTTTTTCTAAGAAAAACTCTTTGAACTCCTGCTATTCCATGTTTGTTAATTCATCATCTTCCTTTGTGTTTTGAATTAGTGACCACCATTGATCGGCATCTCCAGTGAGGCGGTAAACTGCCATGACAACATTCTCCCTTTCACTACTCCCCAAGGCAAGGAATATTTTCTCTAAGGAATTTATCCATTTCTCCGCTACTATAGGATTTGTACTCCCATTGAAGGTTGGCGGTTGTGGCCTCATGAAACGGTCTAGCATTGATCCTCCACGTTGCGGATCAGGGTGCTCCATACGAGTAAGGTTGTTATTCATAACCTGCGTGAGTTGTCCCAGTACGGTGAGAAGCTGATCAGCAGCAGTTGTATCACTAGATCCACCATAATTTTCCTGAGCAGGAGGGAAATCCCTACATGGAGTGAATGCATTGATACAGTTTCCATTCCTTCCACTAGGCACCATTTCTAAATAATGGCATAAACTAGATTAGTTCATGATTCAAAATACATAATTCCATACTTGTAAAAAACTTAACATAAATTGAACTAATTATGGATATAATCCATAATTATAAAAATGTTTTCTTTGAGGCAGTATATACTCGTAACCCTTCATAGTGGTTTGTAAAGAAAATGGGAATTATCCAAATCATATCCCCCGGGAGTGTCGTAACCAAGAGTGCAGTAAGGCCCGTTGTCGTGCACCAGTTCCCGTTCGAGTCTAGCTCAAAGTGGTGTTTTCGGGTTTTACCCCTAGGTACATCTGTGCCAGAGCCGCCTCTACCTGCTAGTATCCAGACAGGGATGTATTGCTCGGAAAACTCACAACATCTCTACAATACCAAAATTCTAGGAAGTTCTTCTATACTAATCCTCAAAGTCTATCTTCGGGATATGTGCTCTAATCAGAGTTTATCTAAATCTAGCTTCCAAGGTTAGTACAAAACTGCCTCTAATACCAACTATAACGCCCCGACCCCAGCTACCCAGAGTCGGTGCATTACTTCGTAACATTGGCATGATCACAAAAGATCAAGTCTCAAAAGACCGATTAGTTTAGTAGCCTTGGAAACACTAGATACATTCATAAGTCTTTCATTACATCAAAAAGTAAACAAACTACAATAACATGGACTTCATAGTCCACACTCATATCCTCACTGACTATTCTTGCAAGTCAGTCATAATACACTTCTTCACATCTTGGAAAATATTAAAACATTGAAAGGGGTGAGCTCAGATGCTCAGTAAGGATAACAATATTGCGGAAGCTTTTATAAGAAAACATAAGCATTTAAGGCAAT
Source organism: Viscum album (assembly GCA_963277665.1). Classification (NCBI taxonomy): domain Eukaryota; kingdom Viridiplantae; phylum Streptophyta; class Magnoliopsida; order Santalales; family Viscaceae; genus Viscum; species Viscum album. Next base: position 1,181,643,170 of record OY728139.1, read on the forward strand.
GTATAACTAAAAAAAAAGCCTTATTGAACTTGAACTTCAGCATAATATGGCAAAAGTAAAATAAAATAATGCCATTACTTACTCACATGGATATTCTACTAGACGAATAATCACATGAAATATCAATAACCACTTTCATAATGAGGGAATGTATAATGCCAGACGTTCTGAAACATTTTTTCAAGGCCTCGGCCAAGACGTCTAAAATGATTAAGGCCTCGGCCAAAACCATAAATCAAATTGGGAAAGGGCCTCGGCCAATTCCACGTCTAGTTGTGTCATGAGACCTACCGATGCATCGAGGAGCTATAGCGGGCTCCACCGGTCACATATTAAGTCCAATACATTCCTCATATGAATAGGTTTAAACATAACATAAATATTCGTATTAAAACTAGCATATGAAATGTCAAAAATTTCTCCATAAACTATGGATGGTATAAAATAACACATCCACAGTCAAATATTTCACAAAATGTTCAATGGAAGTTTTGTATCATAAATCAATTTCAATTAAACTTAAAACCCATCAAAGGATGTTGACATGGATGAAATCAAATCTATTTGAGAGAAATATATCTCCTTTTTGAAATCATTTAAAAGTCCCATAATTATAAAATAATACATTTACTTTGAAAATATTCTTATAAGCTTGTTAGGGAAGCTTCGACGAAGTTATAATGGCGGAAAATAGCCGCACCCGCCGTATAAGTAAAAAAAAACATTCTTACCTTAAATTTGTGAAAAAGGTCAAAAAGTACATTGTTTGGAAAACGACGGTAAGATTCCTTTCAAAAACGTATAAGGGTATAAATGACTTTAACCCATTTTCCATTTAATAGTAAAAATGTTTTGAAAGACATTTTTAAGAAACATGGATGTGGATGATAACGAGGTCCTAGTAGATAATTATGTATAAACAACCTTGGATAATGAAGAGGTTGTGAAGTAAACCCTTACATTGTACTTTTCCTTGGTTGGGGTAGGTTAACCTCCTGTATAATGGTGAAATAATTGTTATTAAATTATACAAGAATCATATACATTCATATGATATCATATATGATCTTTTAACATTGCTTTGTTAACAATATCTTAGATTTATCGTTGTTTCGGGTGTTAACTTACTCGTTTTCTTTTATATGTTTTGTTACGTAAGTCATGTTTTTCATGGATAGGTTTTATCTTATTCATATACAGAATGATATCATGTCCTTAAACATTATTTTTAAATAATCAAATGATAATTATACTTGAATGGATACGACGGAGAATGAATCTCATCGCATTCGTGGAGACAGTAGTCCGTACGTACGCACGAGCGACAATATCATTATTTTGATATTAAAATAATATATAATTGGATAGTATATCATATATACAGAATCATTATCATGTTATATTTATTATTTACATGACTTACATATCATTATTATACCCATCTAAATAATAATATATTGAATAACAATTACACCACGACGTGGAGACGGTAAGCCGTACGTACGCACGTATGGTGACATGTCATTAAAATGATGGGTAGAATACTGAATATGGTTGTTCCATATTTATAATAACATCACAGTATATAGAATATACTGGAGTTATAATTTTAGAATTGAAATAATAAACAAAGAGGGAGTGGAAGAAGAAAGAAACTTGAAAGAGGGTGATGAAAATGTTACCTCTTCTTCGGGTTATTCCTTTTGATTTGATCAAAAGGACTCCTTAGGATGCCTTTCCTACTAAAGTAAAGCTTCTTGGATGAATGGAGAGAAGTTGGGAGAGTATTTGGGCAGAGGTTGGCCGAACCAAAAGGCTTGGAAGTGTGAATAAGGTGGTAGAGGTGAGGGCCTTTTATAAGAGGAGAGGAGGGGCTCTTTTGGAAAGATTGAAATGTTACATTATTATACAATGCTTTTAGGATTCTAAAGGTCCCACACTTATATAATTCGTGGCTAAGGTGATAAGGGTTCTAAATCCCCTCATCCAATAGGCTTTGGACAAGTGTAAGCCTTGGATTTTGCATTATCTTCTCATTTTATTTAAATCGTTAAATAATGAGGTCATCGCTGCAACATAATGATGTCATAAATAATTTAATTTATTTAATGTCTAAAAATTATAAAAAAAATACTATTATTTAGGAAATCGTTTTATCTTTCTAATGAATATTTATAGTTAAAATTTGGATCTGTGTAACCCCACTTAAAAACTGTTTTAGTAAAACAACTCATGTTTCTGTCAATTTAATTTTAACATTAAATAAATATATATTAATGTCATTTTCCAACTAAAGTGGCTCCATGGTGTCCCCAAGTTGACCCATGGGTTTTCTTGGTCGGCCATGACTCATCCAATAGGAGTAGGACAAGTGTCAAGCTCCTCTCATATTATTAAAACATTATTTTTACCTTAAACTACACTAATTACCTCTAATCGCGATTAAGAACTTAAAAGTTACTATTCACCAAAAAATTATTTTAATCTCATTGAACCACATTTTACTTCTTAATGACAACCATGTATGTTGGATTTTTGAAAATCAAATCACAGAAGTGGCAATATTTCATTTTAACGAAAAATCAGTTTTTAACAACCACTTAGTGGTTTCACTATTCATCAAAAATTGAAGTTTTTCAGAATAAGGCCAAAATTTCACCCTAAGCTATAATTGATATTCCGAATTCAAAAATGATGTCTATTTTACAAAATTCCAAACATATAAGTTTTATTAATTAATTTCATAATTAATTCCCGCTGTTACAACAAATAGCGTGTTTTTAAGAAACAATTTATATCAAAAGATTGGCAATCGTTTATGTCCAATTTCAATGTTAAATTAATTCTAATGACCACCATTGGATATAATGGTAAAAATATATTCTAATTATACTTTAAAACCAATAAATATTATAATTTATCACTATAAATTATTTTGATTAAAAAAGTTGTTTTTAAGTATTTTTCACTATTCATAAAAATTTAGAAGTTCTCAGAAAAATACCAAAAATTCAACATAGGCTAATTTCAATATTCCGAATCCAAAAATGAAGTCCATTTTGATAAATAAAATTTATAAAATTTCAAAAAGTAGGTATTACTATTCACAACGGCTAGTTTAATTAGTTGTGGTGTGTGTTAGAGCTCGAGGTTGCGTACAACACACGCTATTGCATTATTCGAAGGGAAACGTACAGTGGAAGCTTGGGGTGTTACACGCCACATAGTCAGTCGATAGGAAAATTGTATGGTGGTGGTCATCTGTGTGACAGAACACACCATGTACTCAAGAGGACACGCTATGTAGTCATATCGGTAGATGAACAGTGCCACGCTGGCGGGAAACTGCCAGGGAATAGTTAAAAAAATGGAAAGTACATGTCGTGTGCTTGGAAATACACGCCATGTACTTTGTTTTTTTTCTATTAAAATGGGTAGTAGCCTCCCCTGTTCACATGGAAGGCTTATAACGGGAATAAGGAGCGGGAGAGGGAGGCCAGAGCTTTGGAGATCCACCGAGCGTTCGTCGGGAATCCTTTTTCTGCACTGTCGATCTCCCTGGAATCACACAGGCGAGTTCTCCCATCTCCTAGAGTAGTTCTTACCAATTATTTCCTGTAGGGAAGTTATTTGAGGTTTAACGAGGTTTTCTTTCACCTTAGATCTATGTCGTTCAAGGACGAATCGAGGATCGTCATTCGCGTATATCGTTCGTGGGTGTTAAAGGTAAGGGGCTTGGTGTTATTTTCCTACTGTTGTGCGTTTTGTGTGTTTTTGAGCTACGAACCCATTTTTGGGGTGTCGTGTGGCTGAGGCCGTGGCTATTTTAAATACCTAGAAATGTATAGGTGATTAAATAAATTGTAAAACTGTTGTTTGGGATCGCTGATTGGATCCAGGACCACCCCGGGGGTCCGTTCCTCTGTTTAGCCATTTGTCCCCTGAGGGTATGCCATGTTTGATTATGCATTAATTTTTCCTTGAGAGGAATTGTATGTAAATTTCATGTTTATATGTTGGGCATGGCCTGGTTACTTATGCCTGAGGGCGGTGTTTTACTATAGCCTGAGGGCGTGACTGTATTTAGCCTGAGGGAGTGGTTCTATTAGCCCGAAGACGAGATTCTAATCACCTGAGGGTTTTGTTTCAGTTTGGCCTAAGGGATAGATTCTACTTCGCCTGAGGGAAATGCCTGAGGGAGAGATTCTATATAGCCTGAGGGTGTGGTTTTACTACATTAGCATGAGGGCGAGATTCTGGTTGGCCTGAGGGCTTGGTTTTGTTGAGCACAAAATATTATTAAATTAAATGATTAAAATGAATAATAAAATGGAAATATAACTGGTAAGTTTGGTTACTTATGAGTACTACTTTGTTTATTTCATTTTACTACTGCACACTGTTGCATGTCTACACACAGTTGAGCACGAGCCTTTGGGTTGTGCCTACTGAGAATTATTTCTCACACCCTGTTTGGGTCATGTATTTCGGCCCAAATAGATTACGTTTCTGCAGGTGTGGATAAGGGAAAGGGCCCTTATATAGGTACTTGATTGCTTCTGAGGAGTAGGTGAGCATGGGACCGGGCTTAGGCTCGTGATGCTACATGCTGTTTTGTTCTGTTTTGTTTTTTTGGTCTTGTACTGTATGGTATTGTTGTGTAAAATGTTCTAGATGCTTTCTTATAATTAGAGGCATGTTTCACCATTATTTATATACTGGTTTGTTATATCTACTGCATTTGTTAAATTCAGTTGTGTATGATTTACTGCTTCTTCTGTTGTTGTATGTTTTATTTCATTCTGTTGTGCTACACTTTGACGAATGATGGCATAGTTTCCCCACTATCAGACCTGGGCCCTCTCTTCTAGTTGGAAGCCTCTGGTGTTTGGGGAAATGCGTTTGAGGTCACATGGAGAACCGGATTCGGGGCACTTGTTGAGTGGAACTCGGATCCGGGACGTTACAAGGATGGTACTGACTGTTGGTTTTGTGAGACCCATGCCTAAAGAAGAAGAAGAAGCTGAATCTAGAGTTGATGAAGATGGTCTTTATCAAAGGAGAATAATTTAAATACATATTTCCATTATAGAAAAAATACTTGAGCATCTGGCTAAATTGGATGGAGATGTTGAGAAAGTGGATCAAAGGGAAAATCAAATTTGGGAAACTATACCAATTTCTAGTGGATCTTCCCCTAGAAATTTATCTCTTATTTTTTTTGATTCTGTAGATGCAGAGTAGTATGAATTAAGATAACATATAGAAGTTTCAAAAGTAGAGCTATGACTGGATATTTTGGAAGTTGGAAATTAATCTAGAGTAACTTCAAATGGGTTTTATGACTCATTTAAATGAGATTCAGAAGCTCCAATTCCAAATTTCAATTAGGTCAATTCACATAACTTGTCTCTGTGATAAGAGTAGGAAGCTGAAAAGAAGAAAGTTGAAGAGTTAAGAAGTTAAATTGTGCCAAGAGTTGATTTTGAAGTGCTTCAAATTTAATTCAGATATATTAAAGAAATTTTTATTTCTATGAGAGATATTGAAGATTTTATTAGCCCTTTAGCTATTGAAATGATAAATTTAAAGGAATAATCTATTAAGAAATAATATTTTAATGATTTAAAGAAAATGTTGGCAAAAGAGTTTCAATCTATCAAAGTAAGACGTCAGGAATCAACCTCTTCACAACAAACTTCTCCAGATTATATCATAAGATTTAAGGCTATAACTTTAGTGATAAATGATTTCAATGAAATTCTTCACACTCTTCAGTGTAATAGTGATCTTTTGAATGTTATTTTGCAGTTAACTGACCTCTAATGATTCTTGGTTAGGGACACTTCTTCATCAAGTAAGAGATAAGCTAACTTCTTTAATTTAGTTTGAAGAGCCTGTCAATGAATTTTTTAACATAAATTTTGTTTAGAGATTAAGGATTGATCAAGATTCCCGGATGGTTCTCCAGTAGTGGAATAGAGATTTCAATAATCACATTTAGATATTGTTAGTAAAGCTACATGATATTCATGGTGTTGTTCATTCAATTACTCATCCTACTGCATAATTTCCAAGTGGAGTTTCAGATCAAGATAATAAATTTTACCCAAGACCATCATTTTAAAAAATTTCTTTAGCCAATTCTGTAATGTACTCATAGTTTAGAAAACATTTTATTTGTAATTAAATTTACTTTTTGTTACTTTATCTATTTATCTATGAGTTTTATATAGTTTTATTCTATTCATGAAAATTTATTGAATTCCAATTATAAATTTATTTGTCTTTTAATAAGTGTTAATAAACATTAACTTATAGTTATGTGCTACATTGAATGTGTTTTAATCCATTTTCATATTCTTTTGTTTTTCCCAAAAGGGAGGAGAAATTTGGGTAAACACAACATTCTTAATTATTCTAGTACTTATTTTCTTTTAATAAAAATAGTACTATGAAATATAAATAATACAGTAAAAAATTAATTTTCCAAGAATCTAGTATTTTCTTTAAAAATATTGTTTCTTTAGTGTTTACAATTCCTATATTTTCTAAAATTATGTTATGGGCCTTTTGATCATCAAAAAGGGAGAGATTGTTGTGAATGTATTGTCACAACAATACTCTATAAATAATATTGATTTTTATTCTCACAAATACCCTTTCTTTTTTACTAATGATGTTACCTTAAGTGAGTTTCAGGAAATTAATAGTGTTGGAAATATTTATTTTGGAACTATACTCAAGTTTTTAATCCAGAAGGAATATTCGTCAAATAATTCATAAAGTGTTTTAGTGTTTTCTAGAAACACTATTCATACCCTACATTGATAAGCATAATGTAAAGAATCTACCCTACATTCCAAAAAAGTGCTTATGGATTTCATGCCCTACATGGATGGAAATTATGGAACATCATCCCTTCACTGAATAGTTAACATATAGATCACAACCCTACGTTTGGTAAATGAACATATGGATTATTAACCCTATGTTGGAATAAATGAATGGAATATCAATCCAACATTGAAGTATAGAATCACTATTCAAACCCTATGTTAAAATGATAAATGTATTGTTAATCAACTTTATGATGTATGGATGAATATATGGATTCTCATCCCAATTTCACTTTTTATCCCTACGTTCTGTACAGATGAAAGTATGGTTTAGGAACTATATTTTTAAAGGAACCCTACACAACATAAAGAAACCCAACGCTACGCAAAGAAACCCAAAATTATGAAAAGAAACCCTACTCTATGCAAAGGAACCCTACACTCTAAAAAAGAACCATATGATATGAAAAGGAACCCTTCACTATGCAATGGAATCCTATGATACAGAGTTCAACTCTACATTAGTCTATTCAATATCAGAGTTTTTAATCCATGATTTTATTTGATATTTCTGCAATAGTATTGATGGAATTTGTGATTGATTAAAATTTTTTTATGAATAATTCAAAGTATTGTTATGAATGATTCATAAAACCATATTCATCGGAAAAACTCACTTCTATTACTAAGGAAAGCTACAACTCCCCTGATCGATTCTAATTTGAATATCTACAAATTGTTAGGTGACTTTATTGGATCTAGAATACTGAAGAAAGCTATCTATTATATATATTATATCAAAATTTATTTTTAAAGTAGATATATACAACTGTATAGTTGAAAGTTTTTTTTAATATAGAACTACTATAGAGAACAACCAACTTTTTTGTTTTCTAAAAGAGACTAGACTTTAGAGATATACATTTTCAGACCTCCTACTTCTGTGAAACTATTGCTTGTTTTTTTGATACTTTTACTGAAGATCTTTGTCAAATAGGATCTCTTTAGAGTTATTATTTCATGAATTCATTAATTTATGAAGAATAAGATTCATATTTTGTTATTTTTTGATTCATTTTTGAAGTACAACGTGAACCATCAAAAAATCATACACTTTTTATTTACTGGAGTTTCAACTACTCATACTCAATTGTGGTGGAGTGTCAGCTTCTCAGACTAAGAACTAGATATTCAGTTCCTTGTAAAAGAACCATAAGTATTTGATTATCCTTATTGAAAAGGTTTCAACTACCTGCAATTTTTTATGGATTTGAAGGTCTTGTGATAAGATAACATTTCTTGGGAAATTCACCAAGCTCTCAGAGAGAGCGCTTTTGGAGTGTAAAAGGGAATCTTTGTTCCCTAAACCACTATAAAATAATTATGTTCATTATTTCTATTTATCCACTTCCCATATTACATAAATAATAAAACTTTGCATGTCAGTATAAATCGAAAAGAGTTTTAAAATCTAGGATCTATCAAGATTATCGAAAAGACACAATTCACCCCCTCTTGTGTTATGTTTATATTATTACGACCTAACACCCACCACTAAATAGTCAATTTATATTTGGTTTCTTTATTGTCCCTATATTTTTTAGCTAACCCTATATCCATTAGCTTATTCAAGTAAGAATAGTCTTTAATCCCTTTGGATTTTTTCCCTTAAGCACTGCACGAATCCTTGAGTCCCTGGTTCCTTTTTGTGTCTTCTTCCTCTGAGGGCTATAAAAACCTATTACATGCATATACTCCCTATTTTAAATTGAAAACTGATTGGATGTTTCTTCACTAGTTATTTGGTGATCCTTTTCACCATCATATTCCAGTAAGGAGTCTATTCCTTGGGTACCTTCCATTGAATCAACCCAATTCTTGGAACCATTAATCATTATTTTTTAGTTAAGGATAACCATATTTCATAATTCCTATTAAGAAACATAAACCCCCAATCCAGACAAGAACTAGAAGCAATTCTATAGTTAAATGGATCCATGGAAGTCTCACTGATCAAAAGGCTCTCGCACTGGAGTTGTGCCTACAACTACTTGTATTACAACATGCTCCACTATTGCAGAGGGTGGTGATCTTAGATGAGTATGCTCTTACATTTAGCACCCCCAACTGACACAATATGGGTATAGGAAAAATCATTTATAGAGGAGTTTAACCAAGGATTCCCCTCCACTAGTACAGACTGCATGGTCTCATCCAAATCACACCTCAAACTAGAAGAATTATCAGTCACATTCAAATCAGAAAGCATCGACCCATCCATCTTCTGAAGAGAGATAGAAAAAATCATTATATGAGAACCTAAAGATTTATTCTCATAGGGTACGGGGACTCTTTCAACCAGAATTGAAGTTTTTATAATATATGAACAATAATCATTTTGTAGATGACCTAGGCAATGGGACGACATACAAAAATCATACCAGTTCCCAAAAACCACTGGTTGATGGTAACAAAGCTCTTCATCAACCTCGATTCAAACACCTTCTAAATAAAAATAATGGTTATACACCAAATATGATTAGTAAATATAGTGGTAGTGTTATATCCATTCTCCTATATAAATTTAATAATTCTCATTTGTGAAATTATATTTAAATAATCAATTAGTATATGAAGGATACTTTTATAAGAATGATATAATTTTTCTTCAAAAATCAGAGTGAAAATGAAACATTTCCATGAAAACTATTAAAAAAATAATTGAATAATGATAAAATAATTTACTTTTTAAAACCATGAAACATGGGTAAGAAGATTAAAAATGATGATAAATCTATTATTTTGATTTTTTAAAAGTTTTTTTGTTATTTTTATAGAATAAATATTAGTGACAAAGTGAGCACATAATTTTGAAAATAAATTTCCAAAAAGGTTAAAGGAAATTTTTTGAGAAATATTAAAACATCAATTTTAAATAAATCTCCAATCATGGAGTCTTTAAAAATATATAATGATTTTACAGAGAAAACACTAAGTGGTAGATAAGAAAAATATCCATGATTGGTATAAACTTTTAATATTTTGACACAACTTTACTGAAAACCCACATATAAATATGGAAATAAAATTTCTATTCGAAAAGTTTCAATGGTAAGTAAGTGGATCACATGAATTAATCCATAGTTGAGTTACTAAAAATATAGTATAACATTGGCAGGAAGTAGAATATGGACATGGATGAAAAGATTCCCTGGTAGGCATGAGATTTATTCTTACCAATTCTATACATTTATTTTGGAATTTTTTTTATCAAATAAGGTATAAATTTTTAAGAGAAATAATTTTCAAATTGAATAAGAATAAATACCATATAAATATGGGAATTGGAAGACCAACGGAATCTCAAAAACTATATTAAATTAACAAAGATAATGAATCAATGTATTAGAAATTGAGTCGATGAAACCCTTATGACATTATAAACATTCAAATGAAAACCCCTTAAATGAAATGATTTAAAATGAAACATTAAATACCATGAATAATGATTGAATCATGATATAAATTAATAAATGGTAATTGGATGCACCATTCCAATGTAAACATGTTGTATAATATGAAGTGTGTCTCAAGGGATTAAAAATTGAGACCAAAAACCCTTACCTTGTATTCCATATTACTCAAACATAATCCAAACTACTATATAATAAAAATAAATATATTAATATTATATTTAAAAACCTTATTCTTATCTATAAAATTTTATAAATCCATTTTATAATTATTATCTAATGTATATTGGTTAGTTTTTTTTATCAATTTTCAATATCGGGTGTGAGTATTCTTGATCGTTTTGAACTAATTTCATAAAAGCAGTTCCATTCTCAATTATTCCCCCAAAGTTCATCATTCCAATATTATTCAAAATATAATAATCATTTTTCAATGATTAATTAATTTTAATTTTCATTAGGTGAAAAACATAGATATGGTTCATGAAAAAGGAAATTATGATGAACTAGTTCTAGCAAGTTTAACGATCAAAATGTGATATATTAATAAATATATTAAATATTAAGAACACCATTCAAGAATAATTAAAAATTAATAAATAAAATATTATTAAATTATATTAATATTATATAATATCCACTAACCATTAAATGTTTAAACATTATAACAACATTCACATATATGGATTTGAACTATTCTCACCATTGACTTTGGTGGCTTTGCACTGTAGTGCCTGAGATGTCCCATATATCCAGAATTGTAACATACTTGAGGTGGTACCATATATTACCTATTCATGTGTTCCAATAAACCACATAAAAAATATCCCAAATGGTTAGTGTAAATTAGATGAAAGTAAATAAATCCAGTGGATTGATTCTTAAGTGCTTTTATACCTTGTGATTATCTCTCCCTTATATTATTTTTTCCCACATTGGAGTTCCCACCTATTTTTGGGAGAACTATGGTGTTCCCTACACATAGAATTCTAGAAATGTCTTTCTCTAATATAACATATTTTCCCTCCATATCCATGTAATTTTCAATGCATAACATCACCACTCTTGATCGAATGTCCGGTTATAGACAAGCTTCTAACATTCATTCCTTGAGTGGTTCAATATCTTCCATTTTTGTTGAATAAAAAGTATGCTATAGAAACATGGGCATGAATATTCTTCTCTCACTCACCTAGGTGATTCCCTAGTTCAATGACAGTGGTCCTGACCCCTATCATCATCAGGGGGGGGAGCTCAACCTATGCATCCTTTAGAGGCTAGGCCTCCTTCATTTTCTTCTTTATCTTATCCCACTTTTCTTCCCTCCTTTAAAACTATTTTTACATGTCTAAAGTTTCAAGAACTTTATTATTGATAACATCAGATATTGATCTCAAAATTAAAGTTAACAGAATCCACGAGTCATCTTGACCTGACCTTGGCTGCTTGATTTAGATTTCATTGGCCTATGGTTGATACCTTTGACATTTTTATCTTCGGATACTGGGGTTTTAATGATGGAGCAATTGTTGGTCTCCTTGAAAAATGACATACCATTATACATTTTGATTTGTCAGTGGAATTTATTTGTGCTTGGTCCAATGCTCTGTGAACCTACAATGTGAGACATTTCTACCTATTTCGGTGGTCCTATGAATTACACATGAAACAGGATGATCCTAACATGAAATTGTGGGCATGTCTTCCTAACTTACCACTTATTTTTAAAATCCTTCTATCATCTGTTTTCTTAGAAATCCGGTCAGCTGTTATCTATTTTCGGAAACATGAACAAGTTCCATTTTTCATTTGATTTCCCCTTTTATGTGTGTTTAAGTTGATGTATCCAAGCCACTGGTGTACTAGATATGGATCACTATATGGGAAGAGTGTATATGTAAACATGATGTGTTTTATTGAATCCTAAACATATTTCTACGTGTAATTCAAGTTCTTGGTTCATATATCTAAATTTTTTTGTCAAGGATGTAAAGAGGGTCTTTGGAAATCAAATATATTGAACCAACAATCAACTACCATAGCATTGATAGAGGGCACTGGCGGGTCATCTCTAGCCAACTCCACTTAGGAGGAGGTGAGTCATAGGAATATTAATCCAAAGGTTTTCAATATTTTCAATCGGATTAGGAATGATGTTGCCCCCAATATAATCCAAGATCCTTCAAAAATAGTGAGAAGAAAGGGAGTGGTTGTAGTCATAGAATCTAATCCCATTTCTTCAAATTATACATCTTAAACTGGGGATGTGTGTTCAGGAAGTTCTCTGGAATATGAAATAGTGTTTCAAGTTCCAATCAAGGGAGGTTCTATGGTGTGTGAGATCCATGAGTTATCATTGCATGGTTTTGAGGGAAGGGTGAAAGGAGTGAAGGGGCCCAACCCTAGAAGGACGATGCTGATGACCCATCTTGGAAACCTGTTTGAAGCCCTAGGCTATGATGAGATGACCATGAATGGACCTGAATGGGTAGAGGTATGCAAGGAAGGTCAAGATATTTCTAGAGACAATTCAAGTGAATAGGGATTCAATGAATTTTATAGTGATAGTTTGGAGGGATATCTTGATAGAGGTCTTTACAACCTGAGGAAAAAATGGGAGTAAGGCCTCCTAGGACTCAAGATGCTACATTATTTCCAAGAAAAAGAAGAAGGGTAAAGGGTGAAAGGATTAATACTACCTTAGTAAACTTGTGGTGTTGTGTTCTAACTTGAAATCAAGGTCCAAAGAGTTAATTTTTTCCTTCCCCCCACAGATCAGAAAACTGAAGGTGGGTATCCAATCAAAAAAGTGATGAAAGGTGAGACAATGAAAAATATTAACTTAAAGGAGGGATGCTCTATGGTAGAGGATCACAACAACAATTATGCTATATGATAACATGTTTATGATGTTAGGTAGGAACATTGTATGAAGGTTAAGCAAGCTTCAACCCCTAATGATTCATTGAAGGGTGCTAAAACGGATGCTACTGATAGAACAAAGGTTCCTAATCTTCTCATTCATTCTAATGAATAGATTTTTCTGGAATATTTCAAGATCAAAATATATTAGGATGATTCTAATATTTTTTTTGAAAGACCACTTCAAGATAATTTTAATGAAGAAAAAATTTCCTGGATCGATAAACAAAACAAAATTTTGATACGTGGCTTCAACTAAGGAAATACAAGCTTGGAAGAACATGTGCAGGTATGTGAATAGATGGAATTCAAATTTGAATATCTTATTAATGAAAATAAAGACCTGGAGATAAATTCTATTCAATGGAAATTATATAAAGTCAGTCATTCCAACTCTTTTATTTTTATTTGGAATGACAATGCTTACCCCTTTTAGCTATGAAGTTCCATTGACTTCATGTACTTGGTTTCCCAAATTCCCTTAAAAGTGATTTCTTGAATTAAAAATTTAATTTTGGAGGAATTATGTTATGTAAACTAGGCTAAAAATTCAATAACTGAAATGTTTATTTGAACTTGGTAAAATAAATCTATTTCATATGACACTTGGAATGTATTTGGATAAAATTATTGGTTAAACAATTCCTCAAAACCCATCCATGTATGGTCTTAGTTGACTTTATCTTTAATGAAAAGTTCCCACCATTTATGTACCATATCCTCAAGCATACACACATCGAGGTTAAATTTAATTTAATTTGGGGTTAACAAAAAATTAAAGATTCTATTCATTATTCCAAGCCATTATTTTGATTTATCGGGTCCCGAGTCATCCTAAAAAATTTGTGTATTTTTCTTTAAAAAGTGAGTGATCCACATAACATGGTTCTATAGTTTTATATATAAATATTCCACAATTCTTATGACAATTTGTTGATTATTTTGTGGTTTAGGTGGAATCACGTTCTTAGTAAAACCCTCTTTTTAATTTCTAAGTCTCATGACTGGTGACATTTTCTAATAGTCATAGAGAATCCAATATTAAATCACAACCAAAAAATTTAATCCCCTATATCTTATCATATATTATCAATAAAAATTAGGATAAAAAAGTATCATATGAATAATTATGTTATATTGGGAAGTATCTTTACTAATACATGATACAAAACTCTCATTGGATAAACCCACAAAAATGATATGATGAAAAACCCAGAAGTGCTTAACCACACTTTTTATCTCAAAAAACCATGTTAAATTTATGTTTAGTATAAATATGTGAGATGTGGCTTTTTATATTATACATTTAAATTCCTGACATATCATATCTCTATGCTTACCATTCTTGACTAGAGAACTGTAAAAAATGATACCATTTGTAACTCATATACCCCAACCAATTGGCCTCGGAAGGACCTTATTTCCATTGAAATTTGGGGATTTTTACTAGACAATAATTGATCATCATAAATCCCAAGGGCATTACAAAATTATGGGGAATTATTTTACTTTACATTCACAACAAAACAACCAAAAGTATAATAAAAAAATATAAAATAAACATTAATATTGACATAAGATCAACAAAATTCTGGAAGAGATAACGTAACCAAGATCAGAGTCACAATTGTAAAGAAAAGACCAAATAGTCTAAATGACCTCAAGAAAAAAAGAGAAACCAAGGTACCAATGTGGCACTATGACCAGATCTACTTTAAACCATATCCAATTTCACCTCCCATATGAAACAACAACAACATTATAACATCCACTAGAAAAGTATAAAATCTTCCCCTAACTATATCATATAAAAAATTTCTATATACACACCAAGGTGAATATAAAGTGGGTGAGTATACAACCTATTTTAAAATCCCAAAGAATTACTACACATTCCACTAAGATAAGAACAAGTTAAATCACAATAATAAATATATTAAAAATACTAGAAAAAAAACATGACTAGAAACAGGATAAAAAATCAACACCAATGAAAAAACTCACACCATGAAGGTCTCCCATGTCATGTTTTCACACACCCATGAAAATATCTAACCAATTTATTTCCAATCCAGTATGTCCCATAAATAGTCTAAATTCACAAGAAGAACCCATCCTCCTAGGTCTAATTCATCACTTAGTGGTGCAGTCTAGTGTGCCCCAAATCCAATTTGATAGGAAATTTAGAACCATCAAGGACGAAATATGTATCATGTACAAAAACACACACACCTATGTCTATTCCAAGTTATCACTCCTATAAAATTATTTGAAAATATGAACATAAGTTAAAATTTTAATTAAAAACATTGTGGGCATCACCCAAAATCTTTATTTTCAAAGATAAAAATGATGTGAGGTTTCCCAAAACAATTTTATAAAGGGATTTTCTTAAATTAACTAGTATTTAATATTTATAAAACCAAGACTTCTAGTTTTAGAAAGAGTAGAGTGAGAGAGAAACCACCAACATCAATACATTCACGATGAAGAATAAATTTTCAATATCAATGATATGAGTTAATCATCCATTTACTTTAGTAGATCCAAAATAATTTCCATAAAAACATTCCCCAAACCATATATTTGATAAATATTTCCCCAATATAGGGGTAATATCAAAATAAAGTAAGGATATACCAAAGGAAAAGAAGAAACAAAACCCTTAACATCGATTTCCTAGGTACAATACTCAATGATATGTTGAAACTGGTGTTTAAAAAAACGTGAATCACTAAAATCAACTAGAGGAACATTGGAAGTCAATATCCCTATATTTATAAGGAATAATGAAGAATTTAGTGGAGTAATTGGGTCTTAAAACCAATTTTCAAGCTTAATTAAATACATCGTATGATTGGCCAGCATGGTTTAAAAAATCATGCACCAAATGTGAAAATCACCATCATCCCAAAATTTAAAAAATAAATCATTTTCACACAATTTATAAAAACTTTTTTCCAACTATGTGCTTGATCTAAGGACCCCTTTTAATCTCCTAAGTTTATGTAGGGAATCCTCACAGTTTCTCTTAAATGTGCACAAAACATGCCACCTCTAATAACCTTCCATTTTTTTTGAAAAACCCTCTAGGACTTCTATATCGAAATCAAACCGTTTCAAAACATAACATAAAGATATAAAATAGTAAAATAGCTCAAACCAAGGGTATCATAGTGGATTTAATATAATTATATCATAAAGTACTGGATGATGAATATAGAGAGATCAGTGTTCTAGGGGGATCTTTATCCAACATAATATACATGAAAGTGATGTTGTTCAAATACTTACATTCCATGTGGGAAAATATGATCAATATTTATGAATTTTATTAAAAAGTTTTGTATGATAAACTTCAGGTTTTGTGGAACAAGTATAAGGAATTGAGTCTATACATAAATGAACCAGTTGATATATTTTTCAATCGTGTGAATGTAATTATGGGGTAAATGTGTGGTATCGGAGAAACCCGCAATGATGTAAATATTATAGACTACATCATGAGAAGGTTTTCAACCCATTTAAATCTAAAGGTATATGTGATTAAGGATAAATATCCAAAGATGATGACATTGGATATTCTTCAAAGCACTCTGGTCCCATAATAAATTAAGCATAATGGTAATGAGGTTGTGTAAAAGGGGAAGTTAAAGGATGTGAATAATCCTTACACATAGGTTTACCAGGAGGCGGAAGTGGTTGATTAATTCATTAAATTTCTTTCCTAACATATAAAAAATATAAAATAAATGTTTAAAGGGAAATTTCCACTTGCACGATTTTATTGTGGAAAGGTTGGGTACCTTGTAACAAAGTATAATAATAAATCTCAAGATGACAATGAGGATGATGAATTTACCATGAATAAATCCTTAGACAATGTGAAAGGTTAGATAAGTATCAAACACAACTTATTCAAGAGAATGAACCATATTTCACAAGAGGAAAATAGTTCATAAGAATCCAAGGTTGGTGGAATTAAAGACTACAAAGACCATATTTAATATGATCTAGTGGATGTTATAGGTAGATCCTAGGAAATAGAAGAGAGTGATGATAAATAAGTAGAAGTAGAAGGGAGAGTTGATATAAAATAAGAATCAGAGGATTATCTTCAAGATATAGATGTTTGGAGAGATAAAACAAAAAAAACCAACTGAGTGATTCATGATTCCAAACTCTATATAGACCAAAAAATGAGGAGAAATCTAAGTTGAAGGCAGAGATTGAAAACTATAAATCCATAAAGATAAAAAAAATTGATAAATTAATTGAGTAATTGATCAATGTTTAAGAATAGAATAGTGTAATTTATGGTTCTACTAACATAATAAAATATTGAGTTAACATATCAAATATTTTGAGGAGGAAATTTTCATCCTTGTAAGAAAAGTAGAAGACTATGAAAGAATCTTAACTCCTAGTGTGGAATCCAAAATTAATATCATATGAGAAATAATAAATACGAAATAAGAGCATAGAGGAATAAAAAAGAAGACTAAGGATTTCTGAGATAAGAAAAAACAAATCAGAATAACAAATCTAGTATGGGGATTGATTGAAAATGAAAATCATTGATGGTTGAAGCTAAGCCATAAGAAGCCCCTCTAAAGCTGAAGGTTGATTTGGATACAAATGAAAATTTAAATACTCAGAGAACCCATGGAAAAATTGGTGATGTAGAAAATACACCCAATAATAAACCTCATAGTAGGTTTTATTATTATGGAAATATGAGGAATTCACAAAATTATTGTTTCATAGACAAAAGGTACCGAAGGGATCCAGTGTAGTAAAAGAAGCTGTGTGGAGTTCAATATACATGAATGCTTTTAATGATCACTATTTCTTGTGTGTAATATTTGGATATATGAATAGGTATTAATCATTAATAATATAAAGGAATGTGCCAATTAGGATCCAAAATGGTTGCATGAAGCAGCTTAAGGAATTATCAAGGAGTCTAGAAATGAAAAATCAATATACAGATTTGTATGATGAAGCTGGTCCATTATATTCAGAAGAAGATAAAGCATGTCAATAAACTCCAAGTGTGATGTTGAATACACGGATCAAAAATAAATGAGTTGAGTAGGAAATATTTGTATAAATTCTTCAAAAAGTAGCATATTATAATGGTGTATTTTTCCTTGATAGAGGGCGCACTTACCATATGATAAGAAATAAGGATCTTCTGATAGAAATCAATTATGAAAAGAAAGATATCATCATATTTTACAATGATTTTTTACTAAATATTATTATCTTAGGATCATCCATGTTTGAATGAAAATATATGAGATACACTAATGTATTTCTTATTGATGGTCTCAGTTGCATCTTGCTGAGTGTGAGTACATTATTCGACTTGAGATATACAATTAACTTTAACAAAATGTTATGAAAAAATATGATACATTTTTTATGTAAGGGAATCACATGAAGGGGAATTTATACCTTATCAGTGGAATATAAGACATGTTAATTCTATCCAAAGAAAAATAATATAGGTTATGACATAATAAGAATGGTCATTTAAGCCAATAGTCTAATGAAGATCTAGGGAAAAATGATGGAGCTTGAGACCTCCATAAGATATCATGTGATCATATACACACATATGGTTTTTTATAAATTAGTATGATAACCTGGAATATGTATAAAGAAGAATAAAATAAGTCAACAAGAGTTATTGTACTAGTCCATGTTGATGCGTGTGGACCTATATCACCTTGATCTGTTGGTGAGAAATAAATACTTAGCTATTTTTATTGATGATCACTATTGGATGACATATATAGTGTTAATGACTAAAAATTATAGGTTAAAATTTTAATCAATATTAGTGGGATTATAAAAATATGCTTGGATATAAAATTTTGAAGTTATGGATAGATAATGGAAAAAAGTTTACAAATAACTAGATGGAGGATTATATTGAGAAACATGGGAGAAAAAACTAAGTCTCATCTGTGATAACTCCTCAAAACAATGGTGTGGTTGAAAGGAGAAACTAGATCATAAACAACATGTATAGAACAATGATTATAAATAAATATCAACTAGATAAGTTATAGAAGGAAACAATACTGATATCAATCTATATTTCTAATATAACTTTTTTTTTGTTTGGGGGAAGAAAAGACTCCATATTATATTTTGTATGAAAATAATTTAATACTGAAGTAATTTTGATTATTCAGAAGTAACTGTTTCTTTTTCAATACGGAGAAACATGGGATGTTTTAGTCTCATAGATATGAAGGAATTTTCTTTAGCAACCTAGGAAATAGAAAGTCTTATAAATGCTATAATAAGTGGATACAAAATTTGGGAAAATCAGTCATGTAAATATAGTAGAAAATGTGTAGAATGTTTTAAAAAATAGTGTGTAGTTTCAATATTAGAGTGATGAGTAGGTAAGAATACCAGGGGGTGCACAATGGGAAAATTATAATTTAGAATAAGATAATAATGATGAGTAGAATAATTTTAGAACTAAATACACATATAAGATATAAATAAGTGATGGAATTGATGGTCAAAATATCATCAGTGATTATACTTTTTTTGTTTAGACATATAGAATGAAGAATTTACAACAAACATATATTTTATATGGGGTAGATTAAAAATGTTTTTGATAAATTAATTAAGATGAAAACTGGATTCAATAAATAAATGAAGAGCTATACCAAATAAAAAATAATCAGACATGGGAGATTTTTTTGAGGCCGACGGATAATAATTCCATCAAAACCAAATGGTATTTACAAAAAACTATTGAATTAAGACTACATGGTGATTTGAAATATAGAATGAATTATTTTCAAGGGTTACTCCCAGATAAATGTTATCAATGTAGATGAAACATTTACACCCATTTCAAGGCATGAGACAATTTGAATATTCTTATACATGGCAGTGGAAAGGTGATTCAATGTTTTCTAGATACAAGTCAAGTCTTCATTTTTGAATGGAGTTATGGAAGAATACATCTGTATAAAGAACTCAAATTTTTTTCTCATTTATGAAGATGATAAAAACGTTTATTGGATAAATAAGGCACTATATGGATTGAATAATACCCCAATAACATGATATTCCGAACTTGATATGTATTTTAAAAATCTAGGATTCTAACATGGTGGATTTGATTTAAATCTCTATATTAACAATGAGAGAGATCAAAGGATGATGATGTTTTTGGTAATCAAACACTCCACTAACTTCTTGTACTTCTAATAAAACCAATGAAAAGAGGATCCCTAGTCTACCAAAACTTCTCATGCTGGATGATCCGCATAATATAAATGAGACCTCTATAATTTTATTTACCTCAACATAGAGTACTAGAATGACTTATACTTTATACAATACTCATTGCACAATGTCATCCTTTTCCCATACAAGAAAATTCATACACATGCAAGGAAACATTAATACATTTAAAAAATATAGGAAAGTAGGAAAGAATATAATAGATTAACTTGATTTAGACAATGAGTCATATGTGCATGGGAGAAATACTACTCCTTACTTTATATTGACTATAAGATACAGGAGATTAAAAACAAGTTATGAAGTACAAATAACCTAGAAAATATTTCAGATTTACATAATAAATTCACCTCTTGATCTTCACACATTAATATATTTGTAAGTTATACTTGAAACTAAGGTACCATTCACTTATATACAAAGTGTCATCTGGTCAAAAAGTTAAATATACTCCATTGAAATTATAGAAAACATAGCATAACTACTTCAGATTGGCTACCAACCTGGTGAACCTTTAGTTTCACCAAAATTCTGGAACATTCAATGTCTCATCATAAAACCATCAGAAGATGTGAACTTTTGATGATCTTAATACCTATAGATCAGTCCCATTACTATTGTTTTCATTCCATGTCCAACCATCATTCATTGAATAAAATTCTAGTGAATGTAATTTTGATGAATTAACTTCTAGTGAACTAAAATTGACTTCACCTCCAAATAATCTCATATCTGAAAACATGTTTTAGAGAACCTCATCAACTCTCCAATGCTTAAGAAAACATAATTCATTCACAAAAATTATTTTTAATTCATTTTCCTAATATGTTCACCCATTTCCCATTGAATAATGATGCTTCCTTATACTTTATTTAATTACCACATTGGTGAAAATGTATACTGAATTGTGGATTACTTATATCTTTCATTTATCCATTTCTTTATACATGAGATTTTTTTAATGAAATTATAGTTCAAGTAAATATGTTTGGTTTGAGTATGGAGCACCATATTTTTATCCATGAAAATTTCAATTTTTCTATCATAGAAAAGAACTCCTCCTTCATTAATTCTCCAAAGTTCCTACGATTACCACATTAACCAAAGAATTTCTTTCAAAGCATCCATTATGGATACATACTCTACTTATGTTATATTTAGATTAATGACCCACTATATCCTTAACATCCAACACAATAATTTTCATCCATAGGTAGATGAAAGTTTTGTTATGATATTTTGGGTGTCTAAATCTTCAAAAAATTCAACATCATTGTATCTGTACAAAGGGTTATTTGTCCCAAATAACATGTCTATATCTTATATTCCTTTTAAATACCAAAGGATACATTTTAAATCCTCCATGTTTACCTTTCTCAAAATTTAAATAATTCCAACTAAAAATACCACATCAAACATTATGTTCATTCGAATGAAAATCATTGTATATATTAATCTTTCAATGGAAGAAGAGAATGGAACTTTCTCTATGTATTTCCACTCTTCATCAGTTATTGGTTCCTATTCCTTGGACAACATAAAATTTCAGTTATGGGTATTTGAGACTAGATTACGTCCAGTCATCCTAAATATTCTGATGAAAATATATATGCAAGTCTTTTAATAATTAAAAAGTTTTTTTCCCTCGCATCTCTTTCTATCTTCATCCAAAATATTTTCCTAGAAACCCCTTGATCCTTAATTTTGAATATTCTAAAAAACTTATTTTTTATATTTTTAATCCATTGGATTGAAAAACCACCATAAAAATTCCATCCAAATAAAACAATAATATGATTAATGTTCCATCATTCCACTCCTTTTAGTAACAATAATGATTTGTGTTTCACTTATTGAAACCTTACTTGAATATATTAATCAAATTTCTAATTCCACATTCTACAATAGTATGATAAATTTTCACGATTTATCTCATTATAGTAACAGAAATGATATATGTTTCAATTTTTAAAACCTTATTTCAATCTAAATGAAAGTAATTTTCAATTATAATGCCTTAAATCTTACTTTTATTGATAAATAAGTTTCTTCAATTTACATAAAATATTTGGGTTTTGATCTTCCATGAAACCTACTAAAAACTTCATGTAAATTTATTCTTATAAATATACCTAAAGGAAGGATATATTTAAAAACATATACTATAAATATAAATCTTTCAATTCTACCATACTCATCACTATTTTAATAGTTTCATATTTAACTATTGGTGTGAAAATTTCTAAGAAATCGACATCTTCCTTCGGTTGAAATACCTTTTCCACCATCTTTGACTTATATCTTTTCTTATAATAAGACAATTATTTCGAAAAGAAAACTCAATTATTTTTCATTGAATTATTCTATTTTGGTTAGTTAGAAAGTTCCCAATTTATATATAACTTTAATGAAGAAATATCTTCCTCCATTACAAAGTTCCACTATTCGACATCATTAAGTGTGGTCAGCTCTTTCAATCACATTGGATATCTTAAATTAATTTAGATTGGAAACTTAATATAAGCCCATTCCTTTGAACTTGGGTTTTAACTCTTGTTGGTATCCTCAACTGAGTTATCTATGCTATATTGTTTTAATTTAATATAACTTTTAGAGAGATAACTTCTGATACTCCCTCTCAATTTTCATCCTCCCTTGAACTCTTTGATATATCTTCCATAAGTATCACCATTTAAATTCTAGTACATCCAGTATTACCATACAAGTTCTCTAAAATTTTCAAACATAAAGATATTTTTCTTATATAAACTTGGAATTTGAAAGTTTATTTATGAACAACAACCTTCCCCACCAATTTTTTATCCTTTTATACGATCCCTTTGTTTGAGTGAATATCTCAACTCTTGATAACTTTTAAATTTTCACTATTCCAAAAATGGTAACCAAAGTTCTCGTCACCGTACCTAATGAAAAATAAATATTGGACTTAGCCTCAGGATTGTATTTGTCCTTGTAATTAATAAGAATGAATAAAAATCATTCAAATATTTTAAGTAAGTTTCTTTCTAACTACTAATGCTGGAAATATATTGATGAGATACACTACTGTGTTGATTTCATTTCCCCAAATCCCCTTAGGAATTCCCAAGTGAAAGAACCTGATTTGAGAATTATCTATTATTGTACAATTCATATTTTTAGCTCTTTAATTATTTTGCAGTGTTCCAAGAACCATCTTCTAAATATTTAACCCTTTATTCTTATAAAAATTCTAGAAATTATATGTGGTGTACTCACCACCATTGTCTGAACCATTGGAATTTCATCTTTATACAAAACTCTCTTTTTTACTTGACCTTCCATTGAATAAAATATTGAAACACATCAGAATTATGCATCAAAAAATTAAATCCAAACTTTCATTATAACATTATCAATAAACAATACAAAGTAAAGTGAACCTTTAAGGGAATAAATATGGGAAGGTCCCCAAAAATCAATATAAACAAGTTCTAAATTCTTGGATCTAGGCCTACATCTATATAAATTGAAGGATATCCTTCTTTATTTACCCAACATAAAATTTTAACATCTTTAAATTTTAATGTGATTATGTTTTAGTATGACCTTATCAATTAAAACTTTCATGTTATTCTCACCAAGATTACCAAGCTTATAATTCCAAATCTCAGAATTCTACAATGATGAAATTTTAAAAAATGTAATTGTTTTGTGATTCTGGTAAAATATAACATCTTTTCCTTTAATCATTTTATAACCACAAATAACCCTAGTATATTTATATACTCATATAGACAAGGTAGTACCATACCCTCCCTCATCAAGTTGATTAATTTAAATTTACTTCTTCTACAGCCCTAGGAAATGACTAAGTTATTTCAGATTAAATAATTTTCTATTATTCTTTTAAATATTCACATATCATTTTATAAAAATCTCTATAGCTTCATCATTCACCAAATGTACTTTTCTAAAAATTCTAGACCCATAATTTTCAACACATATTTGCTTTTTAGTTGGATGCAATTATTCTCTTGATTCAACTACCCATGACTCTACCAAAATGTTGACACTGAAAAATAGTTCACTTCTCCCTTCCATATTACTTATGGAATTTTAGATTTTAGAAGTTTACATTGTTTTAGATAATTTATTTTGACTCCTATAATCTTTTTTAATGTGTTTTTTCTTCTCACATTTCCAGTACGTAGGACCAAGTATAAGGAACCAGCCTTAAAATATTTCTTAATCTTGAATTAAATGAATAATTCAGATTGAAGATCTTTTCAAGTTTAGAGTTTTAGAGAATTAGGCCATAACTATTACATCTCAAAAGTTACAAAGTAGACACTTCTACTCAGATTACATTTTTCAAAAAATAAAAACTCTTGATAAAAAAGTCAGGTCCAGTTCCATGTTTTAGACAACATGACTTTCCGTGATCCCATCATTGACCCTATTCCTCTTTATGTCCTGTTAAAAACATTTCAAAAACTTGGGATGAGCATAAAAATCTCATTAAGGGATACACAAAGAAGGAAACTGTTAGTTTTTCAAAACAACAAGTAAACCATTAATAATTAATCATATATAATACTTTTAACCTTTATGAAGTAGTAAATACTCTTCAATGAATAAAAGATCACTACTTACCCTTTTGTAACCAAAATATTACCCATATAAAGAACACATAACATATGAAGGTAACTTGGAACATAAAAAAACTTAAATATAATAACTATACGATCGAATTCCACACATTTCACTAAATGGAAGGGCAATACGACTGAATTCCATACCCAATGCATTAGAGGTTATAACGTAACCACCCATCCTGGTATTCACGTCACCACCCATCATTTTTTTATCATGTATCCACCCATCAAATGTCCAAGTACCATTATAAAATTATAATACATAAAACAAATATAAAGGAAGTAAAACATTTCCACATTTCAATCACAATATATCACTTAAATATATTGACATAACAAATCCATTATCAAAACCATTTTCACTACCAAAATACATAATATAGTATATGGTATTTATTTTCTTTTAAAAACATTACGACTTCTTGAGGAAGCCAAAGATCAAAAAAAATACTCGCGGCAGCGGAAAGGTCATTGTCAACGCATACGTTAAAAGAAACATTCCTTTTTGTCGTTTAGTAAAACGCTTGGTAGAAAAAGATCCAATTTTAAAGAAATGAAGAGTCAAAGGTGTTTATACAGCGTATAAAATAAATTATTGTATTAAAACAAAATATTCCCCAATGAAAGGAGATTGAGATGAAGTCCCTTACCTCGTGTCCGACTTGACTCGATCATTCTTTAATCTTCTGAATAATAAAATAGAGTTAATATATACTTTCTTAAGAACCTTTTCCAAGTTCATTATTCCTTTTATATCACTTATTACCATGTTATGAACATTATGTAATCATTTAATTTAATAATGGTCGTTTTGTTGATATTTGGTACTGGAGTCAAAAATAAACATCTTATAATTACAAGTTGTTCATGTGGTAAAATATAAACTATCTCTAGAATTATATTCATGATTTAGATACCATATATATCATATATATCCAGTATGTACATGCATTTATAATATTATATAACATTTACAGGTAATAAATGAAATGCACCGTTCATGGAGACGGTAAGCTGTACGTACGCATGAACGCTACTTCCATTTCTATTTCATATTTAATGGAATTAAAACATAATGATACATAGTAGTATTATAATTCTAGTATTTTATCATATATAATATAATTAAACCTATCCTTTATATGTACCACATATGGTATGAACGAGTCATATCACTTTGAGGGGGCGGTAGTCCACACTTCCTCTAATGAGATTATCATGTTTACCCATAATGGAAACCATAAAGGTATGATATAAAATAAAAATACAGAAGAAAAAGTAAAAATTAACATAATATATATCATATATAAAAATAGTGTCATCTTAATTACCACCATGAAAGGTGTTAAAAGAATATTGAACAATCATCGTTTCGTGAGTCAGTAATTCACCACCCACAGAAACAATATATTCTTTAAAAAATAGATGGAGGTGTGTGCGTAAGAGTAAATCAAATACTCCTCATAACAACATCCTAGTATATTGAGGATACTGGTGTTGTTATGGAATCAAAGAATAAGAATGTTAGGAGGAGTGAAGAAGGAAATATAAAAGAAAGAAACTAGAGAGAAGACATTACCTCTAAATCGGGTAACTCTTATTGATTTGAGCCAAAGGCTTCATTGGGAAGACTTATGCACAAAGTGAGTCTTCTAAGAGTAAGAGAGGTATGTGGAGAGATAATATGAGTAGAGGTTGGATGAGCCAAGGGCTTGAGAGTTGTGGGTAAGGGGGTAGAGGTGGGTGCCTTTTATAAGAGGGAGGAGGGGCACTCTTGGAAGGTCATGAAATGTTACTTTATTATAAAATGGTTTTTGGATTTTAAAGGTCCCACAATGATAGATTTCGAGGATAAGGTGATAAGGGTTTGAAATAAACCCATCCAATAGGTTTTTGACAAGTGTATGTCTTAGAGTTTACCTTATCTTTTCATTTTATTTAGATCATTCATTAATGAGTTAATCACTGCATCATGATGGTGTCATAAATAAATTTATTTATTTAATGTCTAAAAATCAGAAAAAAATACCATGATTTAGGAAATATTTTTATCCTTCCAATTACAATTTATAGTCTAAGCGATTATTTATGTAAAAAAAAAATTAAAATTGTTTTACTTAGGTGATACATACTTTGGTTATATTTCCCTTTCTTTAAAAATAATATGATAAAAGGTCACTATCATACTAAAGTGATTACATGGGGTCCCAAGGTTGGAACAAGGCATACCATTGTCAGACATGACTCAAAAAAGAATATTTGAACACATGTTGGGGTCATTTTATATTTTTATGATATTATTTTATTACCCTTAACTACCCGGTTACTAATTAATCACAATAATTAAAGAGCCCCCCACGCTCAGGTGGGGTGGTAAGGGTGGGGAGTTGTTTGGGGCGTGGTCACGAGGTTATGTCCTTGGGATAGCGAATTTTCTGTATTTTTTTCCTTGTGTCGTGTTCCGTTTTCATAGTTGTACCCAATTTTTTTAAAAATCACGATAATTAAAGATAATTACAATCGTTACTATTTGTATTGTCCAAAAACAAAAAGGTCTTAATTATATAATTTGGATCTTCTGATTCCAAAAATGGAATCCATTTTACCAAATTCCAAAAAACATAAATTTCAGTAATTAATTTAAAAATATTTCCCGTTGTCAAAACAAATAGCGTGTTTTTAAGAAACAGTATCTATCAAAAGATTGATAGTTATTTTTGTCCAATTTCAAAGTAAAATTAATTATAATGACCACCATTAGATTAAATAGTAAAAATATATTTTATTTAAACTTTAAAACCAATTAAAAATATAATCTAACCATATAATTAAATTATATGAAAAAGAGGTTTTGAAGTAAAATGTAGTATTTTTTACTATTCATTAAAAAATGAACGTTGTCAGAAAAATATCAAAAATTTATCCAAAGTAAATTTCAATGTCCCAATTATAAAGAATAATTTTATCTTGAAAAATAGAGAATATAATATTTTCAAAAGATATATTTAAAAATGATTCACCATCAAAAGACGGTAAAACAATCTTTTAAAAATATTGGAGTATTCTATGCTTAAGATTGGATTTATTCTCCTTTTAAGACTCTAAAACACTATCTAATTCAAAAATAGACATAGATAAGAAAATCTATTATTCTTTACTTACTTGTAATGTTAAATCCTTCCCCCCTTTAGGAAATTACGTCCCCACAATTTATTTACTTATAGAATAAGTGGGGGTATT
This sequence comes from Viscum album, assembly GCA_963277665.1. Taxonomy (NCBI): domain Eukaryota; kingdom Viridiplantae; phylum Streptophyta; class Magnoliopsida; order Santalales; family Viscaceae; genus Viscum; species Viscum album. Next base: position 1,181,671,565 of record OY728139.1, read on the forward strand.
TATCCCTCATCGCATTTTTAGATTCCCATGTTGCCCCTTCGACCATATAGTTTTTCCACAAAACCTTCACATGATGAATTACCTTATTCATCAACACTTGCTCTTTACGGTCAAGAATCTGGATTGGTTGTTCCTCATAAGAGAGATTATTTTCCAACTGAACTACGTCTGGGCTCAAAACATGAGATGGATCTGGCATATACTTTCTCAACATTGAAACATGGAAAACATTGTGTACCTAAGACAAAATTGGAGGTAATTCCAATCTATATGCAAATGATTCAACCTTATCCTAGATTTCATAAGGTCCAATGAACCTTGGACTCACCTTTCCTTTTTTCCAAAACGCATCACACTTTTCCATGGAGAAACTTTGAGAAAAACATGATCACCTACCTCAAAAGAAAGATCCTTCCTCCGATTATCCGAGTAACTTTTCTACCAACTCTGAGATGTTCTCATGTGCTTTTGAATCAACTGAACTTTTTCTGCCATCTCTTCTACCTATTCTAGTCCCATCAGATTCCTTTCCCCTACTTTATCCCAAAATGCTAGAGTTCGACATCGTTTACCATATAATGCCTCAAACAGAGCCATCTGTTTACTAGAATGAAAACTATTAATATAAGAAAATCCAACCAAAGAACGTTGTTAGGCCCAACTTCCCTGGTAATCTATCATGCAAGTATGTAACATATCCTCCAAGGTCTGAATTGTTCGTTCTGACTTCCCATTTGATTGCGGATAAAAATCTGTACTAAAATTTAATTCAGTACCCAATGACTTCTGAAGTTCTTTCCAAATGTTAGAAGTAAACCTGGGATCACGATCATATACAATGGAGAGGGTAACTCCATGGAACTTGACTATATCTTTAATATACAACTGATAAAGTTGATCTAGATAGAATGTATCTTTCATAGGAAGGAAATGAGCAGATTTAGTCAATCGATCAACAATAACCCAGATTGCATTATTACCTCGAGATGCCTTTGGTAATCCCACAACAAAGTCGATGGATATATTTTCCAATTTCCACTCTGGCATCGGTAAAGACTGAAGCATCCCTTTCGGTAACTGCCACTCTGATTTAACCTGCTGATGGGTCAAACATTTCAAAGTAAAATAAGTAATATATATTTTCATTCCATCCCACCAGTAATACTCTTGCAGATCTATGTACATCTTAGTACTACCAGGATGAACTGAAAATGGGGAACTACAATCCTCACATAACAAATCATTCTTCAACTGTGAAACACAAGGCAACCACAATCTATTCCAAAATATCAAAACACAATCATTATTAATGTTGAATTCAGGCAAGTTTACCTTCTGAACCAGATCTACCTTTTTATGCAACTTAGTATCTTTCTTCTATGCCTGATTAATTCTGTCTGATAGAGATGATCTCACTGACACATGAAACAAAACAGAAGAACTTCCTGCACCAACAACTTCTATGCCAAATTTCATCAAATCAAAAACCAAATGATCTTGTTCCAAACTTAGCATGGTTAATGAAGCATTACTTTTTTGACTCAAAGAATCAACCACTTTATTAGCTTTTTCGAGGTGGTAATGAATTGTACAATCATAATCCTTGATTAATTCCAGCTATCTCCTCTGTCTCATATTCAATTCTTTCTGAGTGAATATATACTTTAAAGTTTTTTAATCAGTATATATTTCATACTTTAGAGCACACAAATGATGCCTCCAAATTTATAAAGCAAAAACAACATCATCTAATTCAAAATAATGTGTAGGGTAATTTAAATCATGAGTTTTCAACTGACGTGAAGCATAATCAATTACCTGATCATTCTGCATAAGGAAACAACCAATTCCTTTCAACAAAGAATCACTATAGATAATAAACACACTATTTTTGGAAGGCAGTGCCAAAACTGGAGCATTCATCAATCTTATTTTCAATTCCTGAAAACAATCATCACATTCTTTTTTCCAAAATAACCTAACACCTTTTCTAGTTAACTTAGTCATTAGACTAGATAACCATGAAAAATTTTCAACAAACCTCTCATAATAACCTGACAAACCAAGAAAACTACGGATCACAGTTATAGTTGTGGGTCTTGTATATTCATCAACAACTTTTGTTTTAGCATGATCAATAGATATTACATCTTTTGAAACAATGTGACCAAGGAAAGAAATTTTTTTCAAGCAAAACTCACAATTTCTGAATTTCCAATACAATTTCTTTTCTTTTAAGGTTTTTAATACAACCCTTAAATGAAATTCATGTTCCTCTTTACTTTTGGAATAAACCAAAATATCATCAATGAACACAACCAAAAACTTATCCAAGAAGTCACGAAAAATTATATTCATTAGATCCATGAATACAACAGGTGCATTGGTTAACCTAAAAGGCATAACTACAAATTCATAATGGCCATATCTTGTATGAAACATGGTCTTTGGAATATCTGCTTCTTTTACTTTCAACTGATGGTACCCCGATCTCAAGTCAATCTTCGAAAAATACGAGATCCCTGGAGCTGATCAAACAAATCATCGATATGAGGAAAAGGATACTTGTTCTTAATAGTGATGTTATTGAAGGCTCTATAATCAATGCAAGGTCTCATTTAACCATCTTTATTTTTAACAAACAAGACAGGATCACCCCATGGTGATGTTCTAGGTCGAATGAAACCTTTATCTAATAACTCCTGCAATTGCTTCTTTAACTCTAAAAGTTCAAGTTGATCCATTTGATAAAGGGGGTTTTGAAATTGGCTTAGAATCAGGAACTAAGTCAACAGTAAATTCAACTTCCCGATCATGTATAATACTAGGAAACTCATCAAAAAAAATCAAGATGCTTATTTACCATTGGCACATCATTAATCTGAACAGTTCCATTGTTTTGAACAATATGCGCAAGGTAACATTTATTTCCATCATTTACTAGTTTCTCAGCTTCCTGATATGTTATCAAAAGTAAGGGTTCATTATTGTACACAAACTGAAAATATTTCTGAAAAGAAACCTATTTAACTCTGTAGTCAATCTTAGCATGGTAAACCGAGAGCCAAACCATGCCCAAAATAACATTAAACTCTACCAGAGGCAAAACAATAAGGTTTGCTGGTAGATTCTTTACACACACAAGGATAGGAAGGTTCTTATAATTTCTTTTTGTCTCAACATTTCACCTGGTGTTTTTACCATAAGTTTACGATTCATATCTTGATATGGAATTCCCAATTTTCTAGAAAACTTCTTATAAATAAAATAATGCGTAGACCCTGAATCAAACAACACATTGGAATAATCTGAACAAATAAACAGTTTACCTGATACTACTTAATTCGATGGCCCAACATCTACTAAAGTAGTTGCAAAGGATTTCACCACCCTTTTATTCTTGTAGTATGGATGCTTCCCATCATTCGAGCACTTTGTCAAACACTCATTTGCATAATGACCCATCTCATTGCACTTGAAATATTTCACTAATTGTAAATAAAATTTGGTCTTACCATTACCCTGATCTTTTCCAGTGTAATCACGAGCCTTATGTCCCATCTTACCACATCAAAAGCACTTTCCATAATTCAAAATACATTACCCAACATGATTTTTACCACATTTATCACATGATGGATATTTGGTTTTCTTACCTCCGAGCTTCTTGATGAATTATTTCCCTTTTCCTGCCAACTGGACCTCTTATTCTGTTGTTTGTCAATGAACACCTGATCATCGAAAAACTCCATTTCCACCTTTTTAGCACATCGAACAAGCTTTTCATAACTTTTGAACTCACGAGAAGATAATTCCTTTCGATATTTTGGCTTTAATCTCGAGTAAAAATGACTTATTTTAATATCAAGGTATCAGATAAAATTTGGAGTATACCTTGACAATCGAGTGAACTTCTCTTCATAAACAGCCACTGAGTTATCCTCTTGCCTAAATTCCAATAATTGTTTTTCTATCCTAAGTAGAACAACCTTAGGAAAATATTTATCAAGGAACATACCTTTTAATTCATCCCAGTCAAGAGCTTTAATCTCATGGGCGTCCCTGATATTTTTAACCATCAACCACCACTGATCTGATTCACACCTACAAACAGTAAACAACAAGACTAACCTTTTTATTGTATGAACACCCCATGACATCTAAAAACTTATCTTGTGCTTTAATCCACCCTTGAGCTGGCACAGGGTCAGATGATCCTCTGAATGATGGGAGATTTTGCCTCATGAAATGTTCCACCACTGACATGTTCTTCTGCGGTTGATCTGGATGATCTCATGCATGGATACCACCACCATTTATCTCTTGAGTCCACTGCACTATTATCACAACAAATTGTTTAATTCCAATTCCGAACATCTCAGGATACTGATTTGGAAGGTTGTTTTCCTCCTGATGTCGTCCCAACATAGCTGCCCTGTTTCCTCTACGGAGAACCATTGTGAACACATAAATATCTTAGGTGAAGCAACATGGAAATATTTAAATGCTATATCATTTCAATCATACCATAAATTAATTTATGGACATGAATTTAACAATATTCTAACTCATAAATTTGTCTAAACTGACCTTTGATACCAACTATAAGGACCCAGACAAAAAACATTTCTTAATCTTGAATTAAATGAACAATTTACATTGAGGATCTTTTCAGGTTTATAGTTTTAGAGAATTAGGCCATAACTATTACATCTCAAAAGTTACAAAGTAGACACTTCTACTCAGATTCCATTTTTTCATAAAATAAAAAGTCTTGATAAAAAAGTCATGTTCAGTTCCATGTTTTAGACAACATGACTTTCCTTGATCCCATCCTTAACCCTATTCCACTTTATGTCTTATGAATTTTTTTTCAAAAACTTGGGATGAGCATAAAAAGCTCAGTAAGGGATACACAAATAAGGAAACTGTTAGTTTTTCAAAACAACAAGTAAACCATGAATACTTAATCATAAGTAATACTTTTACCCTTTATAAAGTAGTAAATAATCTTCACTGAATAAAAGATCACTACATACCCTTTTGTAACCAAAATATTACCCATATAAAGAACACATAACATATAAAGGTAACTTCTAACATAAACATACTTAAATGGAATAACCATACAGATGACTTCCACACATGTCACTAAATGGAATATCCATTTCCACATTTCAATAACAATATATCACTTAAATATATTCACATAACAAATCCATTATCAAAACCATTTTCAATACCAAAATACATAATAGAGTATATGGTATTTATTTTCTTTTAAAAACTCTACGGCTTGTTGAGGAAGCCAAAGATCAAAAAAATACTCACGGTGGTGGAAAGGTCATTGTCAGGACATACATTAAAAGAAACATTCTATTTTTTAGTTTAGTAAAATGATTCATAGAAAAATATTCCCTTTGAATGAAATGAAAAGTTAAAGGTGTTTATACAACGTATAAAATAAAGTCTCGTATTAAAACAAAATATGCCTCAATGAAAGGAGATTGAGACTAAGTCCCTTACCTCATGTCCGACATGACTCGATCATTCTTTAATCTCCTGAATAATAAACTAGAGTTAATTTATACTTGCTTAAGAAACTTTTTAAAGTTCATTACTCCTTTTATATCACTTATTACCATGTTATGAACATTATGTAATCATTTAAGTTAATAATAGTCATTTTGTCTATATTTGGTACTTGAGTCAAAAATAAACTGCTTATAATTACAAGTTGTTCATGTGGTAAAATATCCACTATATCCAGAATTATATTCATGATATAGATATTATATATATAATATATATCTAGTATGTACATGAATTTATAATATTACATAACATTTAGAGTTAAGAAATGAAATGCACCGTTCATGGAGACGGTAAGTCGTACATACACATGAACGCTACTTCTATTTCTATTTCATATTTAATGGAATTAAAACATAATGATACATAGTAGTATTATAATTACAGTATTTTATCATATATAATATCATTAAACCTATCCTTTATACGTACCACATATGGTATGAATGAGTCATATCACTTTGAGGTGGCGGTAGTCCGCACTTCCTCTAATGACATTATCGTGTTTACCCATAATGGAAACCATAAAGGTTTGATATAAAAGATAAATAAAAAAGAATAAAGTAAGAATAAAAATAATATATATCATATATAAAAATAGTGTCATCTTAATGGACACCATTGAAGATGTTAAAACAAGATTGAACAATCATCGTTTCGTGAGGCAATAATTCGCCACCCACATAAACAGTATGTTCTTTAACCATTAGACAGAGGTGTGTGTGTAAGTGTAAATCAAATAATTCTCATAACAACATACTAGTATATTTAGGATATTGGTGTTGTTATGGAATCAAATAATAATAATAATGTTATGGGGAGTGAATAAGGAAAAATAAAAGAAAGAAACTCGAGATAAGACATTACCGCTAAATAGGGTAACTCTTTTTGATTTGAGCCAAAGGCTTCCTTGGGAAGACTTATTCCCAAAGTGAGCCTTTTTGGAGTAAGATAGGGATTTGGAGAGATAATATGAGTAGATGTTGGACGATCCTAGGTCTTGAGAGGTGTGGGTAAGGGGGTAGAGGTGGGGGCCTTTTATAAGAGGGAGGAGGGGAACTCTTGGAAGGTCATGAAATGTTACTTTATTATAAAATGATTTTCCGATTTTAAAGGCCCCAAAATGATATATTTCGAGTATAAGGCGACAAGGGTTATAAATCCACCCATCCAATAGGTTTTATACAAGTTTAAGTCTTAGAGTTTACCTTGTCTTTTCATTTTATTTAAATCGTTCATTAATGAGGTAATCACTGTATCATGATGGTGTCATAAATAAATTTATTTATTTAATGTATAAAAATTATAAAAAAATACAATGATGTAGGATATATTTTTGTCTTTCCAATGAATATTATAGTGTAAGATGTCATTTATTTATACAAAATTAAAATTGTTTTACTTAGGTGATACATACTTTGGTTATATTTCCCTTTCTTTAAAAATAATATGATAAATGGTCATTATCACACTAAAGTGATTCCATGAGGTCCCCAAGTTGTAAAAAGGCATACCATGGTCTGACGTGACTCAAAAAAGAATATTTGGACAGATTTTGGGGTCATTTAATATTATTATGATATTATCTTATTAACCTTAACTACCCGGTTACTAATTAATGACGATAATTAAAGATAATTACCATCATTACTATTCATAATTTCCAAAAACAAAAAGGTCTTAATTAAATAATTTGGACCTTATGATTCCAATTATGGAATCCATTTTACTAAATTACAAACAAAAAAATTGCAGTAATTAATTTAACAATATTTCTCGTTGTTAAAACAAATAGCGTGTTTTTAAGAAACAATATCTATCAAAGAATTAATAATTTTTTATGTCCAATTTCAAAGTGAAATTAATTATAATGACCACCATTGGATTAAATGGTAAAAATATATTCTAATTACACTTTAAAACAAATTAAAAAGATAATATAATCATATAATTAAATTATATGAAAAAACAGTTTTGAAGTAAAATGCAGTATTTTTCACTATTCATTAAAAAATGAACATTGTTAGAAAAATACCAAAAATTTATCCAAAGTAAATTTAAATGTCCCAATTCTAAATAATAAGTTTATTTTAAAAAATAGAGCTTATAATATTGTCAAAATATGTATTTAAAAATGGTTCTCCATCAAAAGGTGGTAAAACGATCTTTTAAAAATATTAGAGTATTATATGCTTAAGATTGGATTTATTCTCATTTTAAGCCTCTAAAGAACTATATAATTAAAAAATAGACATAGATATGAAAATATATTAATCTTTACTTAATTAGGATGTTACACCAAGAATGACTGACATATCACATATTTTCTCCCTTATTTTTATTTTTAATGATTTATTCTTTCACAAATTATATTGAGGTAAAAATAATCATCCATAAACATTAAGTGAATTACCAGAATATTATTAGACTTCATTATGTTGAATGTATTTGTTGTGAATCATATTTTTAATATCATTGAATACTAGATCTGAATTTTCACTAGAGCTATTGATAACAATCACCATCACAACCTTAATCACCAAAAGTGATGATAGTAGTAGGAATAACCACTCATCATGCATGAAATTGACCATAATTTATTTGAGATTCCCTCAAATCATATTGAAACCATTTACTTGATCATACATTGGTCTTCTATCTGATATCATTAATCCAAATAATCACCAAATTTTGAACACTTTGTTTAATGTCGTAGGTTACTCATATATGTCCTCCCACACCATAATCACTTCTACCATTGTGTTTAATTCAGGAATGTAAAATGAAAAATCCCATGCCAAATACATCCTAACCAATATAAGTTCTTTCCTATCTATCTATTCCCATTCTATATTTTCCATATTCTTTAGATAAAATTCAGTAAATAGAGTATCTTGGTCCTTCTAAATTAGATGATACTCTATTAGAATTATCCAGAAGACAAAATATAATCCATCTGACATATCTAAAAGGATGTTTATATCATCTAATGCCATATATGCAGATTTCAATGACTCCCATTTAAATTGTGAAATCATCAAGGTAATAGAAAACTAGAGTTTCTTGAACCGTGTGCTTTGTTACAACTTATTAGAAATCATAAATCTCATGGACCATTTGTAATTTAAATAAAACCACTAGACGGACAACCCCCATCCACTAAAACTTCTCATGCCGAAGGCTCTTCACAATGGAAATGAGACATCCAAATGTTCCTTTACCTTGATTGAGTATATCAGAAATAGGTATAGTTTCCACCCTACTCACTGAAAAAATTCATCCGTTGTCGACATAAGAAAACTCATACCTATAAATGGAAACAAAAATACATTCAAAAAAAAATACAGGAAAGAAATAAGGAACACAAATATTTATCTGCTTCAGACAATGAGTCTTACATGCATGGGATGAACATTATTTTTTACTTTATATTCACATGAAAATAAAAGATATTATAAACAAGTAATTAAGTATAAGTAACACACACAAGATTTAATCTTTCCACAATTAATGCATATCTTTATATTTATGCCAAAATATCTTCATAAAGTCTACTTATCATTGATGAACCATGTATTTATACACTAAGTATCATCCAATAAACAAGTTAAACCCACTACCTTAAAATTATAGACAACTTTTCATGTCTACTTCATCATAGATACCAACTTGGTATCCCTTTGAATTTATATAACTTCATGAACTTTTAGTGACTCATCGTAACACCATTAGAATTTGAAAACTTCATATGATTGTACCACCAATAAAGAGGTCATTATTCTATTATTTTCATTTCACACCTAGCCATTATCTGATATATAAAATTTTGTTGAACATAATTCCGACAGATGAACTTTTGGTGAATTAAACCCAACTTCACATCACAAAAGGTGATATTTTATGTAGATGACATAATATTTAGTTGATTTAATGAAAAATACTATAAGAAGTTTATATAATTCATGAAGTGTAAGTTCAAAATATAAATTATTAGAGAATTTAAATTTTCCTTGGCCTGTAGGTGATGCAATGAATACATGAAACATTCATTTCTTAAGCTAAATTTGATATGTAGGTTTTGAAATGATTTTGAATGGAGGAATAGAAGTTTATGAAAACACCAGTTTCTACGTAGATGATATTGTAAAGGGACAATTTTGGAAACATGGTCAATGACACATAATACAATCATATATTTAGGAGATTATTTTACTTAATAATGAAACAACCCAATATTGTATTTTATACATGTCAGGAGGCATGTTATCAATGTAATCCCAAATAAATACACTTTATAGCAGTAAAATAACTACTATGATATATCTAGGGAACAATATATTTCATTTTTTTATACAATGAAACATCTACAAAAGATTTATTAGGATATAAAAAAGTATATTGGTCTAGTTTAATTGATGATATAAAGTTAACATGGGTGGTATATTCTACCTTTTGGGATTGTGAAGTTCTTTCTTGAGAAAGAAAGAATATTTCATTTCACCGATCACTATAGATTCTGAATATATTGTGGCCACTCAAGCTTCCATGACACTATTTTAGATAATGAACCATCTTGAAAAAATAGATATTTCAATGATGTTTCTGATCATTATCAATTGTGATAATTTTAGTGATATAAATATTTTCATAAATCTAGTCTGTAATTGAAAGAATGAGTACATTAAAATCATATATAACTTTACCAAGGAGAAAGTGGATCATGGGTGGAGATATTGGAGGATGTTCATACTAAGCATCAATTCACATGATACATGACGAAGTTATTACCCAAAGAATCTTTTGAAAGGAAACAATTATCCCTTAGAGTCCATCCTAACCCCCACACTTAAATAGCGTGGAAGTGGTATCCCCTCTCCCCGAAGTCTGGTGAAATTTACCTACTTTATGATCATTATCCCCCTATTAGAAACTATAAAATAGTTACCATTGGATTTATTTATAAAGGGGGATAAGTCTTATTAATAAAATGGATAAAGTTGATGACATGGGAAAGCCCTTTTATATTGATTCTAGAGAAGAAAAGATACAAGGAGAGTTATTTTAGTCGATGATGCTGAAGTTGACTGGTCATGGAATACATATCATGAAAGGAAGACCATTGGTTTTATGTTGAAATTAGTTAATTATTCTTAGGAATCTAAAAAGATATCCAACTATTCATGAGTTTTTATGATGAATGAAGTAATTTATTGATGATATTTTCATGTAACTCCTGTTTCTCAAATCAATCTTGTGTCATGTGGACTTGAAGTATGTGTTGAGTGAGTATTTTGTGGCTATCCGATTTTGTATAAGGAAAATGGTGTTCAAATTAGAAAGTTTAAAACATTTTTTAGAAAGTTTATGCATAAGGTTAAAGTATTATAAAAAAACCCAAAGGATGATATTTTTTGGAACAAATCACTTGTGTTGTAATTTCAAGATTTTTGGGTTGTTGTGCTTTTTGATAAAGCCTATTGAAAAATTTCTAGTGTGTTGATAAAGTATATTAGAAGAGATATAGAAAAGGGAATACCATGTATTCAAGGTTTTTAAAGAGTTTAGAATATGTATTTTTTTGAATGTTTTTGAAATTTATAAGTAGTCTATAGAATGTTTGTAGAATTTTGTGTGAAAAAATAACAATGGATGGATTCTTGCATAACTAATATGTGGGGATCACATTATAGGAATGAGGAGTCACGTATCACAATCAGTGAGGAAAATTCGGCTAATACAACTAGTTCACATAATGAGTATATATTTTCATAGTATGTATACAACCAAAAAGGAAGTTTATTATAGGGTTGTGTCATCTATGGTGGAAAAATATTGATTCTAATCCTATAATGAAGAAGTCATGCTATGAAATTCCCCAAATAAGAATCAATATGAGAAGGATATTTCATGAAGGGTTTAAATGATAATTTCACGGTTAGTGGGTATTCTAGGACTCTTTGTGTATTTAAATAAACCTAAATAGTCTATTAACATGAAATAAAAACTCTTATTAGAAGATTATTTCCCAAAAGTATATTATGTCAGAAAGATATTCACAAAGAACAAGAGTTTGAGAAGCCTAAAGAGTGTGCGAATCATAGCGGAGTTCATGAATCATGAATATTATATGAAAATTGAGTGGTTTCCAAATGGAGTATAGTTAATGAAGGGAGTTATATTATGAAGGGAGATCATTAAATGAAACATAGTAGGTTCACGCAACACTAGTAGTTTTTGAAGAAGGATATTACTTGGTGAATTGTATCCCATAAAGAAAAAGTTACAATATTAAGAGGATTTAATCTCATAGATCAAAATGGGGTTCATGTCACACCCATTTAACTTTGAAAATATCATAGTTGATTTGAATAATTATAATAATATTCTATAGGATTAGTGCATTCAATTTAGTTAATAGAATATTGCATTCACAATTGTGAATAGTTGAAAATTTGGAGGGATAATGAGTTCTCTCTAAAAATTATTATAGTTTTTTTATTTAATTATTATAGTATATTAGATAATTTACATTATATATTCCATGAATTATCCTAGTTAAGGTAAACCATGTAAAATTATAGTGTCTCTTGCATTAATTCATTTTAGTTTATATATTTCTTCTAGAAAAAGAGAGAAGAGACTTTGGTTTAACAATAAAACATGAACAAAACAATGAATTGTTTTAATCCATCATACCATGATTCACCACTTATTATGGTAATTAACATAGTGGTTCCAAGAAAATCATATTATATTCTAGTGATCAAATATAATTAGTTGATAAATTGAATTTAATTTCATTGGTTTGTTTGTATAATAAAATTATTTAAAATTTATTAACACTAATATTTAAGTCTTTTGTAGATAAAATGATATGTTCATATATTTATTACAATGACTAAATAATTAATACTAAGGAATGGTTTATTTATTGCAGAAAACCATAAATATCTATAATTTGAAAATCGTGTACAATATTGGAAGCTGTTCGGTGAACAATTCATCGATGGTTAAAACATATGATCAAATAGAAAATAAAATCCATCAACTAAAAAAATATTCAATATAATTATATTTTGTGGAATATAGCCTATCCTATTTTTAATGATGAGGGATAAAAATAAATATTTTCATTGATAAATAATCAATCTTAAAATCAATCAAGGGCTTGTTTAAAAGGATCGATCATGTGATAGAAAGCACTGGGAGGGGGGGGGGAATCAATGCTTATTATCTTCTTTAATACCTAAATTTACTTTTTATTAATTAATGGAAAATTCATCATACCAAAATAGTAAATAATATAAGTGTGGAGAAGAACCCATTTGTTAATAAGGTTCACCTCCCTAAGGATGGCTACACCCCTGGTGTATGGTCCCACTCACACACAAATATTGTATTATTATTATTAACATAGATATAATCAATGGTATGAACTTGTACCTGTTACAAGATAATAGAACTAATAAGTGATATAAAAAAAATTTATTAAAAAAATAATAATAGATATCTAAGGAGAGATCAATAATATATATCATGAACTTTAGAGGAATTGACAACATAAGATCTTCTTCTCATAACAATCATATGTGACTATTATTAATAATCAAAATATTTTAACATGCCAATACAACAATTTGAAAATATATATCCTCTCATATTTATATTTGAATTTTTATTCTCATACATTCAAAAAATTACATGCTCATAATCTCTATAATTATAAGTACTTGAATTCTCTAAAAGTTTCAGTTTATAGACAAGATATTATAATTTCTACATGATATTATAAATTTCACGCCCCTTTATTCTTATTTATCATGAATTAAAATAATTATAACTACAGAAATACATGTAATGATCCTCGTATGATTTCTATGCCTCATGTTGCGGTGAAAAATACCCCACAACTCCCTCCTTCAAAACCGATTGAATCATGAATAACTAAATCATGATAAATCCAACATTAAAGGCATGAAAACATATCATCATAATAAAAAAACCATTTATAAAAATATTTTTGATGATATTTTTTAGAATATTTGAATTTTAGAATCTTGATAACGATTTAAGGATAAATAATCTACTTATACGAATATCCATACATGAATAACTCTAATGTGGATCTGATTACATTAATAACCTAGTAATAGATCCCCTTTTTTCAATGATCCTATGACAAATCCCTTTATATGATTCTTTATACATGGAATTTCCTCATGTGTTGGATCATCCCTGAATCCCCATACCCTAATCCATTTACATGCACTACTCTTATAGGGATCTATATTAACCTTATTAAATTCTTTAAGAAAAGACCACTACACACTTATGAATTACCCTTATGTAGACTTGGGATGACTAGTACATAGTTATGTATGCCCCTTATGTAATAACTGATTTTAATATTTCCTTTATATAGAGTCCATATAACTCTTACTTTTCATATTTAGTGTGTGTTGACTCTTACGTAGCTTTAGGGTACCATTAGACAGATCAAAATTTCCACTTTTCTACTATAATTCCGAATTCTATTCTTCTTTATAATTAACTCAAAATCATTATCAAATCATATAATAATATCCAGGGTATTCATGATATTTAAGGTATCTAAATAAATATTTACATGAAACTAATGATCATAGTCATCAATTCTTGAAAGCCCACTTTCGAAAACATTGAATGGAACATATAATCATAGTCACTAATTCTAGCTCACCCACCATAAAAATATTTCATGAAACTGATGATCATAATCACCAGTTCTCACACAACTATTAACATGAGGGATCACATAACCTGTTTAGAGAAAAAACACAACATCATCATCTAGAGGATTCAATAATATCCTCTTTAATGTTTTTTCAATACTACTCATTCCAATCCCCCTTATTGTCAATAAAACTAAAGTGAACAAAAAGAAGAGAAAAACTCAATATTCTCTAAGTAAGGAGTTATGAAATAATCAACTCTTAGTCTATGTGAGACATCTCAGTTTAGAAAACAATGGGGATTAAATTAGATATTAATGCAGTCCTTAAAACAATGATCTCATTCAAATTGAAAAACCTAAAACACATTTGAATTTTTTTTGTTCTACACCAGTTAATACACACATTAAAAAAATTCACAAAAAAGAAGAATAAATTTTTTATCCTACATATAACATCTCCTCAGAAAATTAAACATGATAATATAGTTTAGGAATCTTAAAAATTTTAATACATTAGTGTTACATATTAGTCCCCACAAACATTTTCATCCTTAACTTCTCAAATAACTCAGTTGAGAGAGGCCTTATTTCATATCAGTGATATTTTCCTTGGATGGAACATACTCCAATTTCAATGTACCATCAACTACCTTCCCCTTTATAAAATAATATTTAATTCCAATATTTTTTGACCTATAATGATGCATTATATTTATATATATAAAAATGAAAATTTTATCATCACATTTGATAATCAGTGGGTATCTAATATGGACATCAATATCTTCAAGTTGAGTCATAGTTCGCATCATTTGTGTAGATTCTTATGAATAAACAATATATTCTTCCTCATTTATAATAAAACTGGGTGAAATTTGTCTCTTTTAATTCCATGAAACATAGTTGTCACAAAAAATAATACTCTACCTGAAGTGGACTTTCCATAATCCATAACGCCTTCCCAATCAACATCAAAAAAATCTATCATATTTAATTTTATTTTTTTTATATAAAACCATAGTTGTATATATTTTAAATATATATGATAATTATCTTGATTTAAATTATATGATATTCCTTTTTATTGGATTGAAACCAATCAATAATTGTGGTTGAATAAATTATGTCCATCCCTGAAGTAGTTAAATACAAAGAACTTCCAATCAGTTACTTGAATTTATTTTCATTTCCCACTTTACCTTCCTTATCTTTTCTATGTATTTTATTACTTTTATAGGAGAATATACACCTCTTTATTCCACCATTTTAAATCCTTTTAATAGATCTTGATCATACTTTTCATGTAAGACAAAAAAGGATCAACATCTTTGGTAATTTTTAATCCTAATAATAATTTCATTTCTTTAAGTAGATACATTTAAAACCTCTTATTCATTTGTGTGGATAAATTTTCACACACTTTGTCCTCATCAATTGAAAATATTATTTCATCCACATACACTATCATAATGAGTGATGCGGTGTTGGTATTCTTTATGTACACAATTCTATCCACCCCCATCTTAAACTCCATGATTCTCAAGTAATAATCTAAATTGATGTACCAATCCCTTAGATATTGTTTTAGACCATAAAGAGCCTTCTTTAATTTATAATATTTGATTCTATGATAATCAAAATAAAATACCTCATCTCATTCCATATCTAATTCCTCACTGAGTTTACCATTAAGTATTTATGACTTTACATCTATATGAAAAATGTTGAAGTTTCTTGGAGAAACAATTGCAAGAAAGATTATGATCGTTTTAGATTTGGATGTGAGGGAAAATGTCTCATCAAAATCAATACCAGAAATTTGAGACACCCCTTTCATATAGGTATGAACTTATTTCTTGCATCATCTCCTTTACCATTTAATTTTTTCTTGAAAACCCATTTTGTTCTAGTAATATTTTTCTCCATAGTTCTTGGAACATGTTCCTAGGTCTCATTTCTATTTGTTCTAGATCTGCATTCATATATTGGATCCCCTTAATGTTTTCAAAATATTTATCAACATATTTAGGTTCTATATTGTAAATAAGGATATTTTGAATGGTTCTTATAACTCTTATTTGGGTTTGAAAACCCTAATTTTGATCAAAAAATATATTTTTAGTATCTGTATGTTACCTCTACCTTGAATTTTCACTTGTGACCTTTTTCATGCCGCCTTCATCACTAGTATAAATATAACCTATATCATCTTCCTAAAAATAGGATATTTTATCTTTGACATATATTGATCTAAAATCAATAACATTATCCTAACTTTCTATCATAATAGTATTATTTACGTCTTCTCCATTTTCAAAAACTATAGCATCATCATAGTGAATAGTCCTCTCTGAATTTTTTGAATTTTTTTAGAAAATTCATTTGGTGTGTATCTATGGAATATCTTTTTATCTTCTTTCTCATATAACTTAATTAAAATTATTCATTTTATTTTGATTAAGAATGAACTAAAAAAACTATAAAGTGTTTTAAAATTGGATTCTTCTTGAGCCACATTTCATAAAGAGATATGTTTAAATTGATACTAAAGAACCATCTGTTCTAAATAATTCTAGCTATAGAAATGTATTTTATACAAAAGAACGTCGAGGAATCATGGTCAGTAAGAATAATTATGGAGATATCAATAGTAATCTTATTTTACTTTGAGTTACTTAATTTTGTTGATGGGTATATAGAGCACTGAACTCATGTTTAATTCCATGTTTTTCTAAATTCTATGAAAACTATATGTTGTCATATTCAGTACCATTGTCTGATCTCAATATTTTTAATATAAAATAGTTTTTTTATATAACCTCCTACAGATTTTATATTTTTACATCTATTGAGACCTGTGGGACATGAAAATTATACATGTAATTCTGGTAAATCTACCAATTAAAGTGATGAAATTATTATCTCCACTCAGTGGATTTATTTTCATTGGGCCACACACATTATCATGTATCATATCCAATGGAATATGTGTTTTAATATCAAATCCTTCATGGGGTTTTCTCACTATTTCTCTTTCTTAATGTTATAAAAACTATATTAGTTAATTCCTTCATGATAGTAATGAGTCTCACTACTAATTATTTTATTAACTTCCCCAATTTATTTTTTCTAAGATGACCCAATATTCTATATTAGAAAATATTTTCATCTTGAAAACTCAAATAATAATTTGGTTTTGCCTCTCCCATTTTAAAAAAACATTACTCCAGTTCTTAATCTATTAGAGATAACAAATCCATATTTTATTCTCTTAAACATGTTTCAATTTTTGATAAAAATTACTGCATTTCTGTCATTAAAAAGTTATGAAATTATAGAAAATTATTCTTTAATCCATCAAAAAATAATACATTATTCAAACTAATTGGTTATTCCCTAGAAAACCAACACCAACACCATTAATTTTAAGATATATTTCATTGCCAAATGTAATAGCTCCACCCTCATATTTCTCTATATTCTTCAGGTTGTTGGGGTCTTCACTCATATGAGAAGCAAAAACACTATCTATAATTCATGTCTTTTCGGTTTTATAGGATTTAAAAGAATGTTTTATAACATGAGCTTGTATTTTTTGACTTTGGATCATCCTTAATTTCTAGTAATGACTGTATTGTGTTGGTGTAAATAAAAAACATTCACCTAAAATGTTTCCCTCTTGACCACATCTCTCATTGGTTTCTTGAAAATATTCAAATATATTTTCTATATCAATTTTATTATTTGGATATTGATATTTATCACTATTTTCACACACTGATGTTGTCTCCCCATTTATGGATGTTCTATACTTATATTTGGTAGATATATCTTATATCATAAATTATATTTTTTATATCCATAAAAACCAAAAAAACCAATAGTATCCCTGAAACTATTTTCTTTAGTAGGAATTTTATATCTTTATAGAATTCCACCTCTACTAATTTTTAGGATTCTTTCATGATATTTTCACCAAACCTTTTATTTTTATACTTATCTATATTTTTGATACTGGTATGAACATTTTCTCATAATTTTTGTCTTTTTAGTTGAGAAAATGTTAAATTTTCTTCTAGTTTTATGGATGAAAATTTGTTATATTCCACTAAAATATTGAGATATTTTGAATTTATTCTAATATGAGTTGTTAGAAATAAATTTAATTTAAATTTCCCCAACTTGAACATCATAATATATAGTTACATTAATCAAAAAATTTACTTATACCTTTAAGAGCCTTTGTAAAGCTACAATTTTCATTATATTTTACCTTTTTCTAGCTCAATGTTTTTATGATTCATTCTATCAACCTTATTACCCCCAAGGATAATAATAGAGGTCAAGTAATAAATGATATTTTTCTTTTCTATATTCGTAAGTTTCGATATTTTTTACTTCTTCAACAAGATTTTCTTTCTTTTTTTGAACCTATTTGTGCTCTTTATATTTTTTTAAGATGTGAATTATCATTTCTCAATCTCCTAATTTATTTTAGACACATCTTAATTTCCATCCCCATGGAATAATATTTATAAGATTCATCTTTTTTATCATCATAATCATTATTGACCTATGAGTCATCATTTAATGAATCACTCTTATTTATTTTGTGAACAATGATAACCGTATTATAAGATTACATATGTATATCTTTATCATTATTATAGTCACCATTATTAGAACCTCCTTATTCTATAGATAAGAAACTCCTTATGAAAAATATTGGGGTGATTTTATTTTTCCATTTAAACTTATAATGACTTCTCTATTATGGTCTTCTTTTATGAGATAAAAATTTATCTATTTTATCATCCACATCGTTGATTTTATTGGGCTATTTGGGAGTTAAATGAAAACATTTACCACAATTGAAAAATTTAAAGAGAAATTTACCTTGGAACTTATCTCCCCATATGATGAAATTTCTTGACATGAGGGAAAGGTATGATCATAATCTTACATATTTTCTTATCCATCTACTTTTTTTATTCATATTCTATTTTTAGTTCCTTCAAAATCATTAGAATAAATTTATTTCTCATTCCTTCCATCAATTTTAAGAGTAGATCCTCTTCTTATCACATAATTAATGAGAGTGATATTAATTTCAATAATCGGGAATTAATCAAGTTCTTTGTCTTACAATATTGAGATCCTAGAATCTAGTTTGTTAGAAAGTATTCTCATGACCTTATTAACCACAGTGGATTCATCCAGATTCTCTCCAAAACCTTTGATATAACTTAAAATATCATTGAATGTTGTAAGAAATTCATCAACATATACATATTTCTGAATCCTTATATCTTCAAAATATTGTTTAAAAACCTAATGTTGTTCTTCTTTCACCTTATTATTCCCATTCATAGATCCTATGAAGTTTTTTTCCAAATTTCATTGGTATTTATTTACCCCTTGAATTTAGTGAAATATTTCCCAGATAATGAACAAAGTAGTGTATTCCTAGAATTTCCATCATTCTCAAAATTACTCTTGTTAATTGGAGACCATATAGAAATCTCCTTTGGAACTATTAATCCCTAAAGAGAAAAATCAAGAACATACTATCACTAGGATAATAAATAAGGAATCATTATCTCATTATATAAATGAAAACCATTACCATCAAAGGATGGAACTCCTTGCTGGATAAATAAGTTGTGATACTCCATAGGAGACCAATAATAGATATTCAATGGTGAACATGAGCTCTGATTCCAATTGAAAAGGATTGATCAGGTGATAAAAAGATATAGGGGAGGTGGAGAATTAGTGATTATATTATTTTATAAAACCCTTTATGAAATTATGATTATTTAGTAAAAATTTCATCAAACACAAATAATGTAAAATTGAAAAGTGGAGAACAACACATTTACTAATGAGGCTTGAATCCCTATGGGGGACTACATCCCAGACGCATGGTTGTTTTTATCCCACTCAAAAACATCTATTCTCTTATAACGACGATATCTACAGGAAAGGAAATAAACTATTACCTACTACAAGATACTTGATCCAACTAGAGAAGTACACACACTTTCTTATTGAAATGAAATAAAAAATATATATCTAAAGACATATTTAGAATAGAGATCACGAGATTCAGTGGACTCAATAACACAAGATATTCTTCTTGTAGTCCTATCAATAGTATTATAATAACATTATCATAACTCATAGTATTTTTTCACATTGATCCAAAAAATTATCAAAAATATCTCATCTCATATTCATATTTATTTTTTCATTCTCATATATTCACAATAACTGTGTGAATATAATCTCTATAATTCTCAATAATTCAATTATCCTCAAGTATCAACTTGTAGACATGATCTCATAAATTTAACATGATATAATTATTTCTATGTTTATTTATTATTATCTATCTGGTATTTAAATAATTATAACTACATGAAGACATTAAATGAACCTACTATGATTGTGGTTCCACATTATACGGTGTAAACTACTCTACAACTTCCTCCTTCAGAACTAATTGTATGACACCCCTACTTTTTAATACAAACTTAAACATGATTTATTACATAAAAATTCACTTGATACAACAATGAAGATCGAGAGTTTTAGTGTCTTTATGGATTAGGATCATTACATAAAAACTTGAAACATGAAATACAACATCTTTATTGAAAACTTCCTTTACATGACCGCTACATTCCCTCGTACTTAGCATTGCATGGGATAACCTGAGGACATGCATAAGAAAAGGGTGTGCTATAAAGCTCAGTAAGGGAGTACACATGGAATAACATGAAGAGTACAATACATGTTAGGAAATAGGAATATCAATAGAGAATAAGAGAAACATGAACTTAAAGGCATGATAAAGCATGATAATCATAACATGGAAATGTGGCAATAACACTTAACATGGAATTATCATGAGCCAAGGATCATTGCACATGAAGCATGAGTAAATCCTCATTGCACATAAAGAAAGAGTAAACCCTCATTGAACTTGAATTATAATGATTCAACACTCATTGCACATGATGTATCATGATACTATACTTTACCCAATGCATTGGAGTGCTATAAGGGAACACCCTTCTTAAACATTTCATTTCATGCATAAGTGTGCCACATGGATCATAAGACATGCATTCATAAAACATAATAATTTATTTAATGATAAAGGAATGTGGAATTAATATATGAAACTTTATAATAAATATGTAAATGTTCATAAAGGTGAATACCCTTTATGGAGAAATGGGCATGGTATTCACTACACAATGACATTGGCTTAGAAAATCGGTGCGATTTCGGCAGTGTAACAGCGTGACATAAGAATTCATAAAAATGGTTGATGAGAGAGAAAGGAGTTCCTCATAATATTTACATGTAATGGACAGTAAAAAGTTCATATAGATACATGTCCCAAAATTTTTAATGGAATTTAGATTCATGATACAAAAGTATTGCTTGAATGTAAAAGAGGAGAGAGAAGTTTCTTTTGAAATTTTGGCATAGTAACGGGTGTACATGGGAGGAATTTAATTAGAGAGAATGGGGTATACCATCATTGAAACATAAATAGGGAAGTATGAGGGAGGTGAGAAACCATACCCCAATATTCATAATTGAAATTAAAAGGGCAAAACAACTTAAAGAAAATTGGACCAAAATGAGAATGGAAGAAAAAACCCTTACTTGGAAGTGTGCTTCCAAAGGATAGAGAGAGGATTGTGAGAGGCTTATTGGGAGCTTGGGGTAACTTGGGAGGATTATATAGAGAGTATGGTAGAGGTTGGATGAACTAAAAAGGCTTTTAGTGAGGAGGAAGTGGGATCTTGGGTGGGTTTATATAGGAAAGGTGAGGGAATTCTTTTTTATTTAGGTTTGGGTCCACTTACATTAAATTAATCCAAACCACAAACCAAACCATGGTTTTTGCCCATGGTTTTTGGAAAGGGGAAGATAAAAACAATATTTTATAAGACCAAAGTCCTAACGTTTTAAAATAATTGGGTTTCTTATGTGGAGGTGAGTCATACTCCCATGGAAATCAATTTAAAAAGACACGGTGTTTAATAAGTCTTGAGGGGTCCATTAATGCTTTGAAAAGTAAGTCAAAAAAACCCAAAATCAAATTATTTTAATGGTAAAACATATATTGGAAGAAAATAAAGATTATAGTATTTTATTACATAACTATTGGGTCATTATGATGTCATAAAACACATTATATATTTAAACGGTATTTAATTTTTACCCAAAAATTTGACTGTCTTAGAAAATTATGAAAAATTCACCGTTGTATAATTTCGACGTCCCGATTCCAGAAATAACATTTATTTTATCAAAATAATTTTATAAATATGTTAATTTTCATTTTTAAAATAAATACAGACATTTATCGAAAATTCATGGGTTTTGACAGAAATGGATTTCAAACCTTAATAAAATTTACAATTGCATTAATAAAATTATAAGGTCATTTATATTTAATGAAATTAATTTAATAATAATAATAATATTTTATTTAAATATTATTTAATTCAAAAATCCATTAATTTAATAAAATATAATTCTTAATTAAATAATAACTGAAAACATTATTTGTACTTTAAAAACTATTTACAATGTATTAAAAATGACAAGAATGTATATTCATTATTATATACCAAAAATAATGTACATGAACATAGTACTATTTATTTGTTACATAACCCCTTAAAAGAGCCGCATAAGACCTAAGGGTAAGGTGTGAGATGGTGACAGACTCTTGGGGTGGCTCGGATAACATCGCTCGAGTGGTAATCTCTATCAACTTACACTTTTACCGTAGACGGTCCCGCTCAAGCTTGACATGATGAAGCTCAGCTTGGGCTTGGTCAAGATTGAAGCCCAAAGATGCCACCTCTTTTCCGAGCTCTGACAAATGGGATTTATATGGAGAAATTATACTAGATGAGGCCATCGCTTCTTTTGTCTGAGTAAATTGGATTTGTTAAAGTCCTATATTTATACTAATCATGTTATCACTGTTCAAAGGCTATATTAGCAATGGTAAAAATTCATAACATAAAACCAAAGAAGTTGAAATTTTATATAAACATAAAGAGACATTTAATTAGATCAAGAGGGATTTCCATTATTGAAACTTTGGGTCGTTACAATATTCCCCCCTGAAGAAATGTTTCCCTCGAAATTTTATTTTTTCCCACAACAAAATAGTTGTTGGTAACTCATCTTCATAATTTCCTCCGACTCCCAAGTCGCTTCTTCAAACTTGTGGTTTCTCTACAACACCTTGACGAGGGGAATTGTCTTATTTTGTAGAACTTTTTCTCTATGATCTAAGATCTTCACTTGTTGCTCCTTATAAGAAAGATCATCTTCCAATTGTACCACCTCAGAAGAGAGTACATGTGAAGGGTCCAATATGTACTTCCTTAAGAGGGATACATGAAATACATCATGTACTTTGGCTATGGTAGGTGGAAGTGCTAGTCAATAGGCCACAACCCTGACACGATCAAGAATCTCTAAGGGGCCGATATACCTTGGACATAACTTCCCTTTCTTTCCAAACCTCATGACCTTCTTCCCTGGAGATATGCATAGAAAAACCATGTCTCCAACTTTAAACTCATCGTCTTGTCAATGGTTATCTGCATAACTCTTCTGTCGACTCTGGGATGCCTTGATATGATGATGAATGTTTTTCACCTTATCCACCATTTCATAGACCATTTTTGGTCCAAGCAGCTTATGTTCACCAACCTCATCCCAACATGCCGGTGTTATGCACCTTTTCCCATACAGGGCTTCATATGGTGTCATTTGGATGCTCGAGTGGAAACTGTTATTTAAAGAGAACTAAACCAGATGAATATGTTGATCCCATCCTCCTTTAAAGTCCATTGAGAAAGATCTCAACATGTCCTCAAGTGTTTGGATAGTCCACTTGGATTGGCTATCAGTTTGAGGATGATAGGCCGTACTAAAGTTCAGTTGAGTATTCAGAGCATGTTGAAGACTCTTCCAAAACATAGAGGTGAATCTTGGATCTCGGTCAGACACAATAGATAGTGGTACTCCATGAAACCTTACCACTTCCTTGATATATATCCATGCCAGTTGATCTAAAGAGAAATCCTCCTGAATAGAAATGCACTGTGCAGTCTTTGTAAGACGATCCAAAACAACCCAGATTGCATTGTTGCCTTTGGATGTCCTTGGAAGTCTGGTGAAAAAGTCCATGGTGATGTTCTCCCATTTCCATTCTGGTATGGGTAATGGTTGCATCATCCCCTTAGACTTATGCCTCTCTGCCTTCACATGCGGACACACCAGGCACTTTGATGTATATTCACCGATCTCCTTCTTCATATTATCGCACCAAAAGTTTTCTTGGAGATCTCAATACATCATTGTGATCCCATGGTGAATAGAGAAATTTGAACTATGTGTATCATCCAAAAGTTCCTTCTTTAGCTCTAGACTTGATGGAACACATAGTATTTTCCCAAACCGCAAAATTCCTTTTTCATTAACATTAAACTCTGAGGATTTCCCTTTTTCAATAGCTTCCACTTTTTCCTGAATTCCCACATCATCCTTTTGAGAATCCTTTAACCTTTACAAAAGTGACGGTTGATCAATAATTTTTGAAAGGATTGATGATGCTCCCTTCTCTATGATTCCCATGTCCATCTTCATCAAGTCTAAGAAGATTGGATCCTTCTCAATTCTCATCATTGATAGAATCATTGGATCCTTTCTACTTAGGGAATCTTCCACCTTGTTCGCTTTCTGAGGGTGGTAATTGATTGAGCAGTCATAATCCTTGGTGAGCTCTATCCATCTTCTCGGGCACATATTAAGCTCTTTCTGTGTGAATATATATTTAAGAATCTTGTGGTTAGTATATATCTCACATTTCACTCCATAGAGATAATGCCGCCAAATTTTCAAGGCAAAGATCACCACCGCCAACTCCAAATCACACGTTGGATAGTTTCACTCATGTATTTTCAACTACCTTGAGGCATAGGATATCACATTATCATTCTGCATCAGCACACAGCCTAATACCTTCTTCGAAGCATCACTGAATACCACAAAAATTTCCCCACTTGTGGGTAAAGTGAGCACAGGCGTAGTGATAAGCCTCCTTTTCAACTCTTTGAATCTCTCTTCACATTCATCACTCCATGAAAAGTTTACTCCCTTTCAAGTAAGATTAGTAAGAGGGTTGTAAAATCGTGAGAAATTTATCACAAATCGTCGATAATATCCAGCTAACCCCAAGAAGATACAGATATCCATTACCGATGTTGGCCTCGACCATCCCTCAATTGCATCTGTTTTGGAGGGATCCATAGATATCCCATTGCTTGTGATGATATGGCCCAAGAATGATATATCCTTCAACCAGAACTCACACTTTCTGTAATTTTCATAGATCTTCTCCTTGTGCAAAGTCTCCAGTACAGTTATTAAATGCTCCTCATGATCCTCCTTGGTTTTGGAGTATATTAGAATATCATCTATAAAGACTTCCACAAATTTGTCTAGGTAATCTCTAAAAACTTTATTCATTATGTCCATGAATATTTAGGAAGAATTAGTGAGTCCAAAAGGCATTACTATGAATTCATAGTACCCGTATCTTGTGCGAAAAGCAGTCTTGGGGATATCTTCATTTTTCACCCTTACTTAATAATATCCCGACCGCAAGTCCACCTTGGAGAAGTATTGTGCTCCACCTAGCTGATCGAACAAGTCATCAATTCTTGGGAGAGGATACTTTTTCTTTATCATTATTTTGTTAAGTTCACGATAATCAATGAAAAGCTACATTGACCAATCCTTCTTCTTGACGAAGAGGACTGGTGCACCCCATGGTGAAGCATTTGGGTGTATAAACCCTTTATCCAGATTCCCTTGTAGTTGTTTCTTCAGCTCTTCAAGCTCTACAAAAGCCATTCTATATGGAGTATTGGATATTGGTAAATCCCCGGGTATAAGTTCAATTGAGAATTCAACATCTCTTCTAGGAGGAAGACCAGGTAGTTCCTCGGGAAACACTTCTGCGAATTCCCTCGCAATAGGAATTTCTTCAAGGATGGTTTCTTCCTTGGACTGAATCATCTGAGCCATATACGTGTGCTCATAAGGCAGTAATATCTATTCTTGAGATTATGAAGCTAAAGGAGATTCATCTTCCTCCTTACACTTGTAAAGAATCGGGGGTCGATTCTCCATATGGAGTGTGATTTCCCTCTCCTGAAAATTTATGTTGGCTCTATATAAGGAAAGCCAATCCATGCCAA
This sequence comes from Viscum album, assembly GCA_963277665.1. Classification (NCBI taxonomy): domain Eukaryota; kingdom Viridiplantae; phylum Streptophyta; class Magnoliopsida; order Santalales; family Viscaceae; genus Viscum; species Viscum album. The sequence goes on from OY728139.1 coordinate 1,181,698,184, forward strand.
GAATTGCATAAAATTCCACCTGAGGGAGTATGACAAGGTTCTCTGGGAAATTCAATCCACAAATTATAACAGTGTAGGACTTATATTCATGGGATGAAATGGTTTCCCCATTTGTTGTACTCACCAACATCTTCACTTCCATGATTTGCGGTGGTGCTGGGATTGTTCTACTAAACTTTCAAGATATAAAAAATGTGTAGAACCTGAATCAAAAAGTATGTTTGCTATTCTTGAATGAATAACTAGCGTACCTATCACCACTTTTTTTCAGGGTTCACTTCGGCAGAAGTGATGGAAAAAGATCTTCATTTCTGCCTTTGAGGTTGTTTTTTGCCTCCGAAAACCCTTGGATTAGGTCACTAATTTTCAAAATGACCCGGTTCTTTGCATTTGTAGCATTGAACAATGCATTGAGGTTAGAACGGAGCATTCCTATCCTATTTCGCAGCCGTGGGTCTTTCTTGCTGACAGTTAATAGCTAGGTTCCCTTCTCTTCCTCACCTGAAGCATTTCCTCGTCCCCTTAAGGCAATTTCCAGGATGCTTCTTTCCGCACTTTTGGCAAGTGGGGTGCTGGATCTTCTTAGCACCATTGGATTTATCCATCGAACCACCAGTATTGAAGTCCACCTTACGCTTCTTGTCCCCATGATACCTCTGTGATTCCCCAATCTTCATTTCGACATTGAGGGCACATCAGACAATTTCCTCATAACTGTCGAAGTCACGGATTGCTAATTCTTTCCTTAGGTTAGGCTTCAACCCACCAAAGAAGCGGTCAACTTTGCATTCTGGGGTAATGAAAAATCCGGAAGCGTATCATGCAAGCCTTATGAAGTTTTACTCATAAGATCCAATAGATTCTTCATCTTTTTTCTTCAGGGAATGTAAGTCCCTTTCCATATTAATACGGAGGGTGCGCGGAAAATATTTATTGAAAAACATCTTCCGGAAATCCTTCCATTCCAATGCCTCGATCTCCTCCTCAGGCTTTGTATTTTTGATCAACATCCACCATTTATCATCTTCACCCTCCATACGATAAGCTGCTAGGAGAACCTTCTCTTGTTCAGAATATTGAAGGATGAAGAAGATATTTTCAATGGAGCTGATCCATTATTCAGCGATCGTGGGATCAGATGATCCACTAAAAGTAGGAGGCCTTTTTCTCATGAATCTCTCGATAGAGAATTGTTCTTTATTAGGGGGGGGGGGGTTGAACGTTCCTCTTGACCCGTGTTTCTATTAAAAACATGATTTATCTGAGAGAGAAGCATGACAAAGTTCACGATTCCTGCTGCCATTGGATTGGGCATCTCATTAGTACAATCATCACATTGATCTTCACAACGGTTGTTAGCCCGAGTCCACCTATTACCGACCATTGGATGGAATAAAAGGAAAGATAGGGGTAACACATATAGGGTAATCCAAAGACAAAAGTTGATGACTTATAAATAAACTTTTATTTCCTTAACTCATGAGTCTATAGGCTTCAATCTAGGCTTTTCATGATCTACTTTCTAACATATATTCTTAGGGGATTTTTTTTAATTCCCTTAATAAGGGTTCATAATAAGATTGTGAATTTATCAAAACATATCCCCGAGGAGTGTCGTAACCAAGAGTGCAGAAAGGACCGTTGTCATGCACCAGTTCCCGTTTGAGTCTATCTCAGAGCGGTGTTTTCAGGATTTACCCCTAGGATTCATCTGTGCCAGAGCTGCCTCTACCTGCTCGTATCCAGACAGGGATGTATTTTTTTGATAAACCACTTAATCAGTACTTACCAAAAATTAGGGATGTTTTTATTATACTTAGTCTTATCTCTAAGGCTTTACTAGGGTTTTCTAATCCTAATCCCAAAAATAACTAACCCTATCCTCTGATACCAACTATGACACCCCTGCTTTTTAATACAAATTTAAACATGATTTATTACATAAAACATCACTAGATGCAAAAAATAAGATTGAGAGGTTTAGTGTATTTGGGGCTTAGGATCATTACATAAAAACTTGAAACATGAAATACAACATCTTTATTGAAAAATTCCTTTACATGACCACTACATTCCTTCGTACTTAGCATTGCATGGGATAACCTGAGGACATGCATAAGAAAAGGGTGAGCTATAAATCCTAGTAAGGGAGTACACATGGAATAACATGAAGAGTAAAATACATGTTAGGAAATAGGAATATAAATAGAGAATAAGAGAAGCATGAACATAAAGTCATGATAAATCATGATAATCATAACATGGAAATGTGGCAACGCCACTAAACATGGAATTAGCATGAGCCCAGGCTCATTACACATGGAGCATGAGTAAATCCTCATTGCACATAAATCACGAGTAAACCCTCATTTCACTTTAATTAGCATGAGTCAACACTCATTGCACATGACCTATCATGATACTATAATTTACCCAATGCATTGGAGAACTATAAGTGCTCACCCTTCTTAAACATTTCATTTCATGCATAAGTGTGCCACATGGATCATAAAACATGGATTCATAAAACATAATCATTTATTACATGATAAAGTAATATGGAATTCACATATGAAACTTTATAATTAATAAGTAAATGTGTATAAAGGTGAATACCCTTGATGGAGAAATGGGCATGGTATTCACTACACAATGACATTGGCTTAGAAAATCAGTGCGATTTCGGTAGGGTAACAGTGTGGCACAAGAATTCATAAAAATGGATGATGAGAGAGAAAGGATTTACTCATTATATTGACATGTAATGTAAAGTAATGAGGTCATATAGATACATTTACCAACAATTTTAATGGAATTTAGGTTCATGATACAAAAGTATTGCTTGAATGTAAAAGAGGAGAGAGAAGTTCCTTTTCGAATTTCGGCATAGTAACGGGTGTACATGGGAGGCATATAATGAGAGAGAAAGGGGTCTCACATCATTAAAAGATAAAGAGTGAAGTATGAGGGAGGTGAAAAATCATACCCAAACATTTATAATTGAAATTAAAAGGGAAACACAACTTAAAGAAAATTGGACAAAAATGAGAAAGGAAGAAAAAACCCTTACTTGGAAGTGTGCTTCCAAAGGCTAGAGAGAGGCCTGTGAGAGGATTCTTGAGAGCTTGAGGTACCTTGAGAGGATTCTAGAGAGAGTAGGTAAAAGGATGGATGAAATCCAAAGTCTTTGAGTGAGGAGGAAGTGGGAGCTTGGGTGGGTTTATATTGGAAATGGGAGGGAATTCTTTATTATTTAGGTTTGGGTCCCCTTACATTAAATTAACCCAAACCACAAACCATCCCATGGTTTTTGCCCATAGTTTTTGGAAAATGGAAGAGGAAAAAAATATTTTATAAGTCCAAAGTCCTTACTTCTTAAAATAATTGGGTTTCTTATGTGGAGTTGAGTCATACTCCCATGGAAATTAATTTAAAAAGACAAGGTGTTTAATAAGTCTTGAGGGGTCCATTAATGCTTTGAAAAGTAAGTCAAACAAACCCAAAATCACATTATTTTAATGTTTAAACATATATTGGGCTAACACAAAGATTATAGTATTTTATTACATCACTATTGGGTCATTTGGATGTCATAAAACACATTATATATTTAAACGATATTTAATTTTTACCCAAAAATTCTCCTGTCTCAGAAAATAATGAAAAATTCACCATTGGATAATTTAAACGTCCTGATTCCAGAAATAACATTTATTTTATCTAAATAATTTTCTAAATATGTTAATTTTCACTTTTAAAATAAAAACCGATATTTATTGAAAATTCACTGGTGTTGATAGAAGTGGCTTTCAAACCTTAATAAAAATTACAATTGCATTCATAAAATTATAAGATCATTTATATTTAATAAAATTCAATTTAATAATAATAATAATAATATTTTATTAAAATATTATTTAATTAAAAAATCCCTTAATTTAATAAAATAGAATTCTTAATTAAATAATAACTAAAAACATTATTTGTACTTTAAAAACTATTTACAATGTATCAATAATGACAAGAAAGTATATTCATTATTATACACAAAAGAATAATGTACATGAACATAGTACTATTTATTTGTTACATAACCCCTTAAAACAACCGCATAAGACATAAGGGTAAGGTGTGTGATGGTGACAGACTCTTGGGGTGGCTCAGATAACATCGCTCGAGTGGTAATCTCTATCAACTTCCACTTTTCCTGTAGACGGTCCCGCTCGAGCTTGACATGATGAAGCTCAGCTTGGGCTTGGTCAAGAGCGAAGCCCAAAGATGCCACCTCTTTTATGAGCTCCGATAAATGGGCTTCGTATGGAGCAATTCTACTGGATGAGGCCATCACTTCTTTTGTCTAAGTAAATTGGATTTGTTAAAGTCCTATATTTATACTAATCATGTGATCACTGTTCAACAGCTATATTAGAAATGGTCAAAATTCTTAACATAAAACCAAATAAGTTGACATTTTATATAAACATAAAGAGACATTTAATTAGATCAAGAGGGATTTCCATTAATGAAACTTTGGGTCGTTACAAATTGAATCATGAATAACAACCTATTGATAAATTATACATTTAAATTTTTGAAAAGAATTATCAAAATAAATAACCATTTATCATAATATTAAATTTTGTATTTTTAAAAATATTTGAATTATGGGTATCTTGATACCTACATAAGGATAAATGAACCATTTATGAGAATATTCTTATGCCAATAAATATAGTGTGGATTTGGTTATATCCATAACCAAGTGAAATATCTCCTTAAATTGGTAAATATATGATGTATCCATTTACATAGTTATTTATACATATAATTCCCTTATAATGTGCCTCAACTCTGCTTCCCCATACATGAATCCCTTTACACGGGTCAATCTTATGTGGATTTGGATAACTCTTATGTAATTATCTAATAAAGGACCTTTAAAAACTTCAAAAATATGATTATGTAGATTAGGGATGACATTTTTGTAGTTATAAATGACACAAAATAGTTCTTGGTCTTCATAGTTACCATTTTATAAAGTTTATATTACTCTTATACAGAACCTTTATAGCGGTGATAAACCATATGTAGCTCTGGGTACGTTTACAAAGAACACAATTTTACATTTTTTACTATAATTACATATTCCAAACTTATTCAAAATTAACTCAATAAAAATGAATTCCGATAGGTAATTTTCATATTTTAGTTGGTTCTCAGTTTTCCTCTAAGATTTTTTAATTAATGTTTAATGAATTTATCAGATTTTTGATCAGTATCGAGTGATCAAAGAGGTAATACAGTCTCATGGAATTATATTTAGATCAACTTATGACACCCCATGACACTATTTTGTTAAATAGTGAATAATGATGAGTTATTTTAATGTTTAATATTTTTTTTATGTTTTTAGAGTTTTTTAGTTTTTGAGATATAGTAGATCACTCCGTAGCCAAAGGCATAACATTATGACATGTCTATATTTTATAGTGAATGGTACTTTCATGAATTTTCAAATTTTTATTAGGGAGTGACTAAAAAATACATGGAGGGTGGTTGTTGTGCTATGATGGGGTACCATCGGTGGGGCTGTTCCATAGACTTTGACCGGGTAGGTGATTTATACCATGGAGAAAGAAGGCCATGCCGTAGTGGCCTAGGTCTCAAGTTTTGTTATTCTTCCTAGAGGAGGTTCATTTTGTTGTAGTTCTTAGGGATGTGGTATAGTATCCTAGGATTTAGCTCCTTAGTTCTATCCTAATTATATTCAATTTTCTATAATCCTCAAAGGCCATTCTGTAGAGATTCTTGGAGATGGGTTCCATGCTGTGACCAGTAGGGCCACACTATGATGTCTTCTAGCTAGATTTTAATTTTGTGATTTTATGGTTACAATACGCACCAATTTTATGTGGGTTTGACCCCCTTTTCTTAACCTATAATTTTTATTACCCAAGGATACACTTAAAATACTCTCCCCTCATTCATTATTATATTATCAGACCTCCTCCCTTGGATTTAAGTAGTTTTTGAAGGTAAAAATCTTTTACTCCTTCATTCTTCTTATCATAGTCTTCTTAATTCCATTTTACAAGGTATTATATTTATCCCACAAACCATAATCATCATGTGTATAAAATATTTTGTTTATATTGGGTGTAATATTTGGTTTTTAGTTATTTATGATATGTAATGTTTTCTTCATTGTGAGGTCATGCTTCCACCATCGAGGGCGATGTGATTCCACTTGATTGGGTTTTTTTGTGAAATTAATATATTAAACATTTCATGAAATGATAGGGTGTTTTTAAAATTATTTACTATGAATTTATTCTAGTACATTATTCCCTTTATGGGTTTATAAATTGTTTTGAATGGTTTCAATGCTTGGAATATTGGATTTTAAGTATAGATTTCTAGTTTTGATTTTAATAATAAACATGTATGATTGCCAATTGTTCTTTATATTCCCTAGGGAATTTTAAAAATAATTTTAAATAAAATATAGGTGTGATACACTATTTCAATTTTAAATATGATGGTTTAAGCTCTCAAATGGGTTTTTATAAAAAAGGAAACAATGTTTCAATTTTAAAGTAGATTTTTTATTCTTTCAAAGAGATTTTTATAAAAAAAAATCAATGTTTATAAATGATTTATAAATGTTTTTTAGTAACTTAGTTATTTTGAAAGTGAAATTAATTGTAATTTCAAGTTGTTATTAATGGACCATTATACACCTTGTAAAAAAAATGACTCAATGTTTTGTTAAAACCATTATTTGTGACCTTTGTGATGATTTATCCTTTTATATAATGTGAATTAATTATTATTGTTTGGTTCATATATGATGTGAAAGGAGATTATTTTTAATAGGGTAATATAGGTGATATTATGTTTATCATGATTCATTTTAATTATTTATTTATAAAATGGTCATGTGTTTGTTTAATTGCTCACCTCCCCTTATTTCTATGTCACGGGAATCCAAGGTAGCTAAGTGTGAGATTATTTTTGGGTTGTACTAGTGTCTATTTTCTAGTGAAGGTGTCAAGGTTTATATTTATCTCTATAAAATATAAGATCCTTGATGAGAGTGATTTTATTCTATATCATTCAATAATTCCTTACTAGCTTAGATTATTCTATAATTAGTGCCCTCATTTAGATTGTTCATTGTCCAAAGTAAGGCCCCTGATAACAGTGATTAGAGTATCTATATTATTATAAAGAAAACATATGATTTAAAATTACTTCCTAGTGTATATTATTAGACCATAACACATTAGACCCTAGAGAGTTTCCCTTAACATTTATTCATTTAAATATGGAATCATTAATGGGATTCTCACTGTGTAATTTAGGTATCGTCCCCATTTGTTCATTTGGATTAGTGTAATCATTTACATTATTGATATTTTATATTATTAGGAATATTTATATGATTATTCTCACTTTTTATTTGTATTCTTTATTAATGTGGTGATTTATTTTTCAAATATTTTTTGAAAATGAATATTTATGAAAGGTTTTGAAAGATGATAAATGGTTTGGTTTTGATAATGTAAATTTAGAAGACCGCCATATTAAATGATTTAAAGTTTTTTCACATTTAAAATAGTGGATTACACCCCATGGATATTTTTTTAAAATTGATTTTAAAGAAAAGTATGTTTTTAGGTATAAGATCACGTTTCTCAATCTAGAATGTGTTTTTTTCCAAAATGTTTTTACCTTACAGTTTTGGAAAAAGGATTATATTGGATTTTTTTACATTATGATTTTAATTTATAACCCCATATTTTCTAAATGATGTTCAATATAGTATTAACAGACTATTTTATAAAAGTAATCACATTTAATCTTTGGAAAAATCATACTCAGCCAAGTTAACACACCCTTTATATACACTTATGTATGCGAATATGCATCCATAAAGTTTTTATATAGGTTCTCATATTGTGATCTCAAATTGGGCATCGTTTAGGTATTATATTGATGTAAATGGTGGATGCGGTGAGTGATTATAGTTCATTGGGAGATATTTGTCTCCATTCAGGTGGATTTTTTTTTATTTTTGGGATTTTATATCTTGACCAATTTGGCTTGGGGTATTTTTTATTATAATTCTTGTATGCATTTTCTTCTCCTATAATTTTGTAAAATCTAGCTGGTTGTTTTTTATTGTTATGTTACCATGTGAGAATATTAACCCCATTTAATTATGTATGATGTGGATGTTTATCAATTTAATATTTGTTTGGCTTGTTTATATATTTGTATCTATTTATTTGATTTTCATGGAAATCCAATTTATAGATAAACCATGTAGATTTTCTGGTTAGTTTTCAATGATTTTATATTATCCATGATTTGGAAAAATCATTACCAACCATGATTCGCAAACACTATTTTCTAGCTCTTAAGGATTAGGAATACCATTCAAACCTTATAGAAGATCGGTCAGGGTGACCTATCAGGATGAACTTGGCTGGTTCAATACAAAATAGAATCAGAGTACCCTCTTGTTGTTGTTGAGGAAAAATGTTTTATTAAATAATGATTGAGAATATGAGAATATTGGGGGATATTATTGAAGACTAAAAACGGATGTGCTATGATTTGATATTTAATAAGTTCCCATAGAATGTGGTATCCATTAAATGATGAAATATTAGTGCAGCTTGACGTGAAAATGTTTACTATGGTGGATTTTTTTCCAATGTATAAATCATATTCAATCTCACATATTTTATAAAGTGAAAGATTTTTAGTAGTTTGAAGGTGGATATAATTGGTCTTAAGGTGTTTAAAAAAATATTTAATCATTTTAATTAATTTTATTTCTATTTGATCTTGTTATAGAAAAATAGATATACCATTTCCATAATACGTTTTGTCTATGAGCTATAATATAATTTTTGTACTCCATCATAAGACATTTTGATCTACCCATATGATATCTTTTCTTGGTGTTTAGTATATTTGGAAACATAAGATATTTTGTCTTATGATGTATGGATATCTTAACCTCATAAGAATTTTTTGTTGATTATGATGTTTGAGGAGCATGAAATATATTTATATTACACGTAATATATTCTGATCCCATAAGTTATTTTCTATGGGTATGAAAATTTTGTTATGCATAATATATTTGATTTGGGTGTAATACATTAGGATCTCACATAAGATAATAATCCCATAAGATATTTCACCTTGACTGAAAACTGAGATTTATAGAATTTTATTATTATGAAGATTTTAAATATGATGATTCATTCTACGATGATATATCAAGATTCAAAATATCATGATTCTGAAAATTTTAATTCAATAATTTAATAATGAAAAGGAGGAAGAGTTTGTGAGAGTTTTGTGCCATAATAAAAGGACCCACAACAATAACTGGATCACTTCATACAACCATGAACACATATAATCCATTTTACAAGTCTTTAAAAGAAATTTTATTTGTGGAATGTTGAGATTGATATTTTTGGATTTTTAAGTAGGGAAGATCACACACAATAATTTTTAGAATTTCTAATTAAATATTTGAAATTCAAATCTTTAAAAAAGTTGGAGAATTTTTTGGGAATGATTAACCTAAATTATGAAGATGCATATGTTCATGGGTTTCTCATAAATAATTATAGAAATAATACTCACACAATATAGTGTGTATAAAATAATAGAAATCAAAGAAGACCGATGATGTGAATTTTTGAGAAGACCTGAAATTATATAACATATAATACCCATTATATAAAATATAGAGAGAGAGGAGATAAAGAAATAATGAGAAGTAGTTATTTCTCTCTAATATATAATAAATTGAATATGAAGAAGTATATACTTATGACATGGAAAGTTAAGAAGAATCAAAGCACCATAATGAAAATTTGATGAAGCTTTTTGGTGATGAAATCTCATGTTGTTGTGAATAAATTAATATTATTATATCATTATGGGATGCACATGCATTTTTAGAGTATCAAGTGCAATGAAATTTATATATATGTCTTACTTTCTGTAAAACAAATTATTTTTCTCTAGTGAATTGTGTTATATCAGATTGTTTCCATGCCATGTCGATGATTAACTACTATTGTTTAATAGAAAACCTTATAAATATAATGTGTTTATTTTGGAATATTTGTGCACGTGTGCAGTAATAATGAAGTCATATTTCTTTAATAGGAGGAAAATGTTATTAAAATTTAAAACATAAAAACTAATTATCTCTCATTCACCCCTCTAACTGACCTGACAGGTCCTACAAGTGGCCTTACAATTGATATAAAATAAGTTTATTTAATTGTCTCATGGATTTTTGAATGTTGAGAAAGATTTTTTTCAGTTTCTATTTAGAATTATTTATAATGGATAGTCTGAAATTTGTTAATAAAACGAGGATTCCCATATTTTACGGAAATAATTAACATATTGGTAAGGATAAGATATTTTCATTTTTGTTATCTATTTTATTTGATTCCTTGTATGTAGATAATATAATTTTCATCCCCAACATTAAAGTTTCCACTATGAAAATAGAAGATAAAAAGAATATCGAGAATGATAGGTGTAATCAAAATTATATACTATCGAGGAAAGTTTGATCACACTATATTGTGTGAGAATTATTTCCATAATGATTTGTGAGAAACCCTTGGAAATCTGCATCTTCATAATTTAGGTTAATCATTACCAAATATTTCTCAAAATTTTTCATATATTTGAATTTAAAATATTTAATTACAAATTCTCACCATTATTTTATGTGATCTTCCCTAGTTAAAAATCCAAAAATATCAATCTCAACATTCCAAAAACACCGTTTCTCTTAAAGACTTATAAAATGAATTCTATGTGTGCTTGGTTGTATGAAGTGATATAGTTATTGTTGTGGGTTATTTTATTACAACAAAAATATCTCACAAAATCTTATTCCTTTTCATTATTAAATCATTGAATTAAAATTTTCATAATCATGATATTCTGAAACTTGATATATCATCTTAGAAGGCATCGTTATATTTAAAATCTTTAGAATAATAAAATTCTATAAATCTTAGTTTTCAATCAAGGCGAAATATCTTATGGAATTATTATCTTTTGTGAGATCATAATGTATTACACCTAACTCAAATATACTATGAATAACTAAATTTCCATACCCATGGAAAATAACTTATGGGATCAGAATATATTACATGTAATATAAATATATTTCATGCTCCTCAAACATCATACACAATAAAAATTTCTTATGAGGACAAGAAATTCATACATCATAAGATAAAATATCTTTTGTTTCTAAATATCATAGACACCAAGAAAAGATATCATATGTGTAGATAAAAATGTAATATGATGGAGTGAGAAAATTATCTTATAGCTCATAGATAAAATGTATTATGGAAATGGTATATCTATTTTTCTATAACAAGATCAAACAAAAATAGAATTAATTAAAATGATTCCATATTTTTTTAAACATCTTAAGACTGATTCCATGCACCTTCAAATAGCTAAAATACTTTCAATTTATGAAATATGTGAGATTGAATATGATTTATGCATTTTAAACAAAATCCAATTTAGTAAACATTCCCACTTCAACCTTCACCAATCTTTCCTCATTTAACGGATACCACATTATAGGGGAACTTATTTAATATCAAATAATAGGATATCCATTTTGAGTCTTCAATAATATCCCACAAAATTATCTTCTTCTCAAACATTCCTTAATAAAACACTTGGCCTCAACAACAACAATAGGGTACTCGAATACTATTTTGTATTAAACCAGCCCAGTTCAGCATGATAGGTCACCCTGACCAATCTTCCATAAGGCTTGGAGGGTATTCCCAATCACCAAGAGTTAGAAACTAGTTATTTATCATCATGATTGGGAATGATTTTTCCAAATCATGGATAATATAAAATCGGTGAAAACTAACAAAAAATTCTACATGGTTTATCTATTCATTGAATTTATATGAATATAAGATAAATAGATACAAATATATAAACAAGGAAAAAAAGATTAAATAGATAAACATCCACATCATACATAATTAAATGGGGTTAATATTCTCATATGGTAATATAACAATAATAAACAACTAACCAAATTTTACAAAATTATAGGAGAAGAAAATACATACAAGAATTATTATAAAAAATACCCTAGATTAATTGGTCAAGATATAACATCCCGAAAATAAAAAAATACACTTTAATGGAGAAAAATAATTCCCTATGACCCATACTCACTCACTGCATCCACCATTTACATCAATATTTCCTCCTTGTACTGGTTCCACTTGAAGTTCTTCTTGTTGCAAGTGCACCCCCTATTTTGGTCCAACCAAGCTCTATCAATAAATCTTAGATATAAGGTATAATATATTGTCATTATTTTGGGTTCATCTCCTCTTGTTTCTCCTTGCCATGTTATGGCATGTGATCTGCATGCTTCTAATGGATTTTATTGGGTTTCGATTGGTGCGGTCGTGTCGCGACATCCTTGGGTGGATGCAGTTGTCACGGGAGGAGGCAATCATGATCTGTTGTGTTGATTTTTCTCATATAAAGAACAATAAGAACCTTTTGAGGTAGGGGATTCATTGCTTCTCCATTATTTTTCATACAACTATAGAGTTAGCATGTTTTATCCCACTAGATAACAATGGAATTGAAATAATAATTATTTTAACTAGATAAATATATTGGTTTCGATCGTATGTCATTTCCTCTTATTTTTCTAGATAGTGTGATATTTATTCAATGCTTTTTATCATTTCATTCTTGATGAAATTGGTAAAAAAATAAGGACAAAATTAATTAATTATTATTTGTATCAAGATAACGAGACATGTAAATGAATCCAGTTTTTTGTTTTTGTAATTCTATGTTAATCAATTTGATGTAGTAATCAAGTTTAATTATTGTGATAACTATGATATCTTTCTGGTTAGGTTGCCCATAGTTGGAACCTACTAATAATAAAATATTTAAATAAAGATGAATTAAAGAACTACCTATTTGATAAAAGATAATTCATTGTAGGCTTCTGAGTTACCCTCTTGCTTGTAAATGCCCTGAGCCTTATGCTTGGAACTATGAGAGCTTATTGCATATAAAGGTAGAATGACTTGTTTAGGTCCAAGATCCCAGTTTCTTTGTTTTTACTACTGCTAGTGATGTGTTGTGAGCATGGGTGGATGTTGTGCTATGTGGGTGTAGGGAGGACCATTGGTTGTGGTAGCAGTTGACGCCTAGAGGGGCGAGGTGCATTGGTTTATGCATGTGGGCATCTGGGAGGACATCGAAGATGATGAAACTGGTTATATGATAATTTTTGGATGATTGATGAATCTTGTTGGTTGTTTATCTACTTTACTTTCCCCACTACTCACGACAGTTGATATTTCTTAACCTCCTTCCAAAAGGAGCGATGATGAACAGGGTATGCTATGTGATTTTCATGTTTATATCCTTGAGGGAGGATGGGACTACACTATTTCTATAGGTGTAAAATATTTTACTGGTAGTTCAACTACCCACCATGTTGAGCCCCCTTGTGTTTAATAGCTTAGAATGTTTTTTCTAGAATGGCTTGGAATATGAGAAAGAAATAATGCTGTTAATAAATGAGTGAATAAATGATGTTAAACTGTGTGTTTGAGAGTGTTGGGATGCTATACTGAGGTAATATTTCTATGAAGCTGTGGACTTGGTTTGGCTATTCCTAGAGGGATTGAAACTTTGGTGTGATTCTAATGAAATATAATGTGGAATTATTAATGGTTAATTAATGTTTAAATAATTAATTAATGAAAATTGAAACTAATAAAAAGGGGATAAGGTAATCTAATGTAGCTCTTCAAATGGTTGTGTGATTATAGGATACATAGTCTTAGAAGTGGCATCCAGGAGCTCGAGAGACATTAGTTATAGTTGAGTCTAAGACTAGGTTGTTCCCATAGTGTGGTTTTGAGTTATAATATATTCTATATTTTTTGTGTTTCTATACAATACTCCACCCCATCAGTTAGGGAAACTGACACCACAAGGACTCTGATCCTTGGGGGGTGTTTTCCCCAACATTCCGATGGGAAGATGGATGGATGACTGCCCTCTTTGGCCCTGATATCTTCTCTTGGTAGTTACTTGTGTTGGTAGAAATAATGGTTATTTTTCGCCATATATGTGTGTAGAGTGCTGTAATGGACTGTTGTTATTCATACACATATATTCTATATATAGTTTTCTATGAACTACTATAGGTGTAACATGTATAGGCTATAATGGCTTGAGGATATTTACTTGGTGTATGGGATATAATAGCTTGAGGTTTAATAATCGATGTATGATACAGGTTATGCGAGCTATGGCAGCTCTTGAAAAATACTTGGTTACTTTGGTTGCATGGACGTGGTGGTTGTACTGCATGAGGTGCATGTTGTGGTGCTTCTCCCATGTGTCTGTAGGCAAGCCTTTTTTGAGAGAGATTCTTAGGATGTGAGACGTTGGGGAAAAGAAGAAACCAGTGGGGAATTTGTATCAGGGTACCCTTGATATTCTTTATTATATTATATACTATTATATGAGATACTTGGTGAGAGTATCCATGGTGAGGATGAGAACTTAGTATACTTGTTTAGGGGATGAGTTAGTTTCACTTGTTGTTAACTGGGCTTTAGCATGCTTTCTTTAATTTTTCACGAAAGGCTCCAGGGAGGATCCTACTAAGTATTCTGTTATACTCACAATATGTATATAAAAACTGTTTTTCAGTTCACTTGGAGTATGTTGGATATCAGGTAGGTTAATACTAGCTTGGGGTTGTAGGAGCTATTTGGGCTTCATGGTTTCTACTGTTTTTACATTCCTTTGGTACTTACAGTTTTTCCTTTCAGTTGTAGTAGTTTTCATGACATTACATATGTGTACTTGGGTTTTCTTTCATATTTTATTCTATGTTAGAGTTATTTGGTTTCTATCTTATCTCTCTCTTTTGTATGTGTTCTCTTAGAGGGTAATTCCTCCCGTTTGGGTGTTTACTATACCCTCGGTGCTAGTCACCAACTCGGGGCTTATTAGAGGCGAGACATAGGGGTAATTATCTCCCTTCTCACATTTCCAGCCCAGGAGGGGTACACCTTGTGTGGAAGGGGTTCATGACATGAATGATATCATGACTACTACCTGAAGTCTTGGGGAAAAGTTGGAATACATCACGGTGTTAAAGAATCTCTTGCACATTTTGTCTAAAATGTTTGATTGTAATGTTATAAACTAGGAAGATATAGATTCAAAGAAACTATCCCTAGATAAATTACATAGTATTTTCATTACATATGTGATGATAAGAGAAAATTATAATAAAAAAAGATAAAGTATGAAAAAGATATTTCTTCTAAATCCTAAAATAAATAAAGGAAAAGAATGTTGTTATTGTAGATATTTCCAATAGTTTTGATTCATAGGAATATGTGAATAATAATTTTACATAAAATATGTACCTTTTATATTGAAAATTTATAAGAGGCATATTCAAGTGAAAAGGAAACTAAATTTTAATATTTTTTAAATGTAGATCTATTGGGAATTTTGTAGAAATGTTTTCAAGATTAACATTATAAGAAGCCAGTGATGAAGAAAGTGAATGAACAAGAATATATTTGAATAATAAATACGAAAATTGAAAATATTTGTCTAAAGGTAAGGGTAAAAAGTTGTATATGTATAAAAATATAAAATTCTTATCAAGTGAGACGGAAGTGGTGATAGTAAAGAAGAAGATGAAGATGAAACATCCAGTGATGAAGTTTGTGAGAAGCCACTCATTTCTAATGTGAATGATGAATATTTAAAGGATGATAAAGAGTATACATTTTTTAAGTGAATAAGATGAAACAAAGTTAGAATTTATATTAAATATAGAGTTTAAATAATGTCTCCAAAAAATAAAAAATCTAGATAAGTAGAACATGAAGTTGAAGAAGGATAATCAGTCTTCCAGTTGTAAAGAATATGATTATGATAAAGTAAAATCCAGAATGTAAAAGGCGATAAGTGATCTAAAAAAATTACTTTATGGTCAAAAGACTATAAATATTATTATAGAATAAAAATTTTAAAAAGTATAACGGAATTTATATCACCTTATAGAAATTGGTAAATACCGAGATGGAACATAAAAAATTCATATCCAAGAACTTAAAGACAATTTAAATAATTCAAAGGATACAAAAGAATATAAAAACCAACCTCAAGATAAGATAACAATATGAAATATTATGGTGAAAATAATTAGAATAAATATAATTTTTAGAGAAAAAATAATATAGAAAAAGAAGTTTATGCTTCAAAATATGAAAATTCTCGGTGGAATGTATTGAAATCAATAAATTTTACAAATCGAGAATTCAAAAAGGATGATAAGATATCCAATGTGAAGAAGACTGAATTTTTGGTTCCCTAAAATTTTTTCGAACAAAAGGGTGCAATATTTATGGTAAAAATATGGTTGAATGATAGATATACATTTCAAAACAACATGCAAATCACAAAGGAAGATATAATTTTTATGGATGTTGTTGGTACCATGGAGGTTGTGGGAATATGGATAAAATGTATTAGTTCAATTACGAGTATTATTAATGAATCTAGAAGACATTAGAGTAAAAATAAGATTTTAAATTGAATATATAAGTATTTAAAGGAAGAATATGAGTGGGGGGGGGAGGGGGGTCATCCCACTCAAAGAAGAACTATCTATAAAAAACTGGAAAATTAGGGATTGAAGACTGGAAATAGACTTCAACCATTGGAATTTTCTTGTGAAAGGTGTTACCAACCTTATCACCTTTCCAAAGATTGACTCAATATATTACCGTACCAATATAATATTGACATCATTACTCAAAATACACAAAAAAAGAATTAAAAGTGATGAAGAATTCCCTTATTGTTGAAATCGATCTCAAAGATACAAAATGGGAGTGAAAATGGATATGGGATAATGTATGTTCTTTAATTATGACTAGAAACAAAATTATTTTAAATAAAGACAAATATTATTTTAATGATGAGTCATGAAAAGTAAAAGGTATAGGACCAGTTGTGATTGGAAAGGGGAAACTAAAGTCTAAGAGTTACTTATTTTTTGATGGGTAGAAACACAACATGTTAAGCACTTATTAGCTCTGCGATTAAGGGAATGAGGTAATATTTATGAAATATGGTTTCTTTATTAAAATAATTTAATATGGTAGAATTTTTTATAGTGGAAATAAAACCAAGAGTAACTTATTTTAAGTTTTCAATGCTCAAAAAAATATACTATTTAAGTACTAAAGAAGAAAATTAGCTATGGAATATAAGGATATGCCATATTATCAATAGAAGTATAATTAACATTACCCAAACAAAAAGTTTTTATGATGTTTTTGATATAATTAAAATAATATACAAGATATTCTTTACATACCAAAAAGGAATGTTTATAAATTCTTTACACAAGAATTTTGAGATTCATACATATCATCCCTTGGAGATTATTCATTTTGACATCTGTGGGACTATGAAGAAGAACTAAAAAAATGAAGATAATTATTTTATTTCTCTTATTGATTATTTCAATAAGATTTCTTATATTATGTTTATTAAAATTAAATAAAATTATCCTAATATATTCAAGAGTTTTAAGATATGTGATAAAAATTAGTGTGGTTACTCTTTAAAGAAGACCACGATAGATTATGATGATGAATACACAAGTGGGATATTTGAAGCTTACTTAGAGAATCTTGGTATTTTATATGAACTTAGTCCACCATACACACTACAAAATAATGGTGTCGATGAAAGGAAGAATATAATATTTTTAGATATGGATTGAACCAAATTGATTGAATATGATCTTTATTAGTTATTTTAGATATAAGAAATTGGATCAAATGCTCACATACCAAATCAATTATTATATAAAATAAACACCAAAATGTCACTATATAAAATTTATTATAAGAATAACCTATGTTTGAAATACTTAAGGGTATTTGGAATCCCCTAACTTATCAAAGTAAAAGGTGAGAATATTAGGAAGTTTGAAAAAAGAGGTGTTGATGGAATATTTTTAGGTTATCTTCCAAATGAAATAGAATACCAATTCTACAACAAGGAAACATGCAATATCATTGGTTAATTTGATGTAAAATTGTAGAAATTTTATATGAAATATAACACACTTGAATTAAGAGGTTCTAAAATTGAATAATACAAATCCATTTTTTGTAAATAATATGATAAAATTATAGAAAAGAAGAAGTTTCAAGATCTGTGTAGGTTGAAGATAATTATTCAACTAAATATAGTGATGAGGATCAACCCAAATCATCTCATACCTGAATAAGAAAGAAATTGGATGTCTGAAACACCATTAGAGATCAATTACAACAAGTTCAAACTAGGAGAACCTTGGGGGATACATCACATAACTAACTATATTAAGATTATAGACTAAGAAATAGTGAATAATATTTAGAGAATCATGAGTGGTTTGATACCATGAATTAATAACTAGACTATATGACAATTAATGATACTTGGGAGTAGGTACTCAAACTTGAAGACAAGAAAAACATTAGAAAAAATGGGTTTATTTGAAAAAGGTTGAATAAAAATTGATAATTTTTTAGAAGTAAAGAAAGTGTTGCATGAAAAGACTATTCTAAAGATGAAGGGGTAGAATATGATAAGACCTTTGAATTGATTTATAGGGTTGCGACCATAGGAATATTTCTTACTGTTTTAGCACAAAGGTAATACAAGTTTTTTAAAATAGAAATCAACTCTTCCTTCTTTAATTAGGAGTTTGAATATGAGGTTTACATTGATCAAACTTGTGGTTTCTTTCTTGGAGAATATTTGAGTTATGTTTTTAGGTTAACGAAGATGTTATATGCGTCAAAAAAAGCTCCAAGAACATGATTATCTAAGTTTTAAACTAGCTTGAAGAAGTATAATTCTAGAAAAAGGAGAGTTGAAAACAATATCTGCAATAAGGATGACTAAGATGTATCATTAATTGTTATTTTTATATAGATGATATCAATTTTTTGGAAATGATGAAGACGTCTATGAAGATATTTTTAAAGTGTTGAAAGAGCTTTTTGAATTTTCCATTCTTAGGGAGATGAGGTAGTTTCTTATCTTATAAATTTCTTAATAAAGAGATCACATTTATTTTTCATAGGAGAAGTATGCTATGGAAATTTGGATTTTCTTTGACATGGAGGATTGAAATACTATTTCCACATAAATTTTAGTGGAAAAAAAGTTGTCCAAAGATAAATAAGAGAAATATGTTTATTCAAGGGTGTTTAGAAATATTATTGAAAAAATTATTTACTTAATAGCTTCATAGAAGGGTTTAGTATAAACTATTACACTTTGTTCTTGGTATTATATTTCTCCGAAAGAGTCACATATCCATATTGGGTAGATTATTATTAGGTACATTAAATTGATAATCGGATACATATTAAAATATATCAATAAAGGGTATCTTGATCTATTTGGAAACATAGATTCGGATTTGGTAGACTTTCTTGATTATATAAGGTCAATAACTAGTTGATATTTCATCATTAGAGATAGGTTTTCCAATTAGAATAAAAAGAATCAAATTTTAGTCACCTTGAGAACCATTGAGGAAGAATATATCACTTTTACCCATTCCATAACCAAAATCATGTGGATGAAGTCTCTATTGAAAGATAATAATGTTGAAGTGAATTTTCCACTACTTCTGGGTTGTGAAAATAAAAGTGATATATATTTATCCAAGAATACTATTTACAATTCAATAAGAAATCACATTGATATTAAATAACACTTCATCAAGTATTTTATGTAAATAAGTGACATGAAAATAGAATTTGTTCCTACAAAGGAGAAAATATCCAATGAGTTCACCAAGACATTGTATAAAAATGAATTTTAGAATCATAGGTTGATATTTATAATTCAAATTAACCCTTTATAAGGCTAAATTATTGTATTTTGTTTCCCATATCATCATTTCTTTATATATTTTTGTCAAAAGGGGAAAAAGAACTGACAACATAAATATTCTCCTATATTTATCCTCCTATGTTCTGTTTAAAAACGGGGGACAATGTGTATAGGGTGAGTATCCATTTATTTATATTTATATTAATTGGGATAATGTGTAACACCCCCAGATTTAAATATTTTATTACCTATAAATAAGTCAAAATGTTTGATAGATTTCTTTATATGCAATATTGAACTTAAATGAAACCTCATATTTTTAGATAAAATATTAATATTTACATATGAATATTAAAAATGACCCATTGAATTAGTGGGAATAAATAAGAGTAACTGATTCATGAAATATTTATAGAAATAAAATAAAATAAACATTTAATATGAATAAAATTCAATTTTTATATTTAAAAATACTTAATATACCATTTAAAGATTAAAATTGTATTTTACTAAAAAAAATTACCTTTTACAAGCTTTGTTTTTTATCAAAAGAAATAATGATTAATTTATGAATATATATATAATTATATAAATAATTGGTTAACACTAATTAGTAAATGATAGAAAACAATAAGAATAACATATTGTTTTTTGAAGAGCCGTTTTCCCCATATAAACATTTTTTCATTATATTTTATAATTTTATTTAAAATATAAATTTCAGAATTTTAGAACATGAGTATAAAAACATTAAAATTATTTTTGGATTCATAATCGAAATATTTTATTAATATTATTTTTTATAATTTTTTAAAATTTATTTATTTTAATGTAAATAAAGTAACATACCATTTTTCAAATACCATGATTTAATGACATTATTATTATGTATGTCATATAAATTTGAGAAATATTTATATATAAAAAATAATTATTTTATAAGTGAAATTAAAAATATAAAAATATTTATTCAATTATAAAATATATATATGATATTTTATAACTTAAATAATACTTTTCTCAAGAAATTATTTTAATAAATTATCCATTTATTATTTTTAAATTATGTTTTATCACTTTTACATATTGAATCAAATAAAATTGATTTCCAATTTTGAACCATTTGTCCAAATTTATGAATTATAATATTTTTTGGAGGCCTTTTTAGACCTTATCACTTCTTTAATCCATTATTTATCTAATCTGGAGCCACCTACCTTTTGAGTGACTTCCCATTTTTTTAATGTTATGGGTATTTTTGAAAATTGCAACCCTTATCACTTATAAAAGGGGAAACACACCACTCATTCAATACCACTCTTAAAAATTGGATTCGTCCTTAAAACCTACACTTTTACCTTCACTATTAGTCCAATTTTTCTTTTGTTAGTTTCATTTAAAAATATTTTATCATATACCTCTTTTTCCAAGGCGTTATCCATGGAAAACTGAAAGTTCTTAATGTGAGTAATCATTTTTATCTAAACTTATTTCCTATATATCATTCTTATAAAACATTATTTTTATAATAAATATGTAATTAAATCAGTATTAGTTATATAATTAATGTTATTTTGCTAAGTTAATAACCATTACCACCTTTACCCTCTTCCCATAAGAAAACAATGGAAACACAATTCAAGCGTATGCATGGACTGCCACATTCAGAAAGAAAGGTGTTTGTTTTCCTTCAACAACCTTCATGGATGGATGTAAGAATGAGTTTTATTGATAAATATGATTTTTATTATATCATTTATTTTATGTCATAACAAATTATAGAACCTTTTAATGTTATTATTAACAAATGATCATCATTAAGTCAATCGTTTAAGGCAATCATACTAAGAGGAAAATATTTTTTACTTATATTATGAAATCTTCTCATATACATTAATTATTCTTATAATTCATTAAAATTATGATATATCACAAAAATAATAACTAAATAAGATCATTATTGTTTTTGGTATAATGATATTATAACTAAACCACCACATAATCATCCATTAATCATGGTATGTTCATGTTTGGGTCAGTTTAACCACTGACTTGAACAATGTTATGAATTTATATCATAGATGACTATGTGAACATAAATAATGTTATTATATGATAAAAACATGTAAATAATTTTTATTTATTTATTTTTAACATTACTATTAAAATAATTAATTATGAATACACATTTCGTTCATTAAAAATCACTAAAACATGATCCTTATTGATTTAACCATCATGAATTTTTACATACACTACCATGGAATGAATTAATACCTTTATAAATATCATGAAACATATATTATATTATGTTAAATTATCTTGGTATGATTAACTTTGTAACAATAATGAATACTGACACCATTTTTACGAAATTAGTGCAAAACAACCATGATTACTTACACTAGTTATTGATAATATGTAATAACTAGAATTAATATAGAGAATGATTATAAATGAAGAGTATTAATTGAAAATATATTATTGATAATATTAAACATGTAATTAAGATATATTTCTTTGTTATATAGGATGTTATAGGGCATTTTTTAGAATCCATGATAAAAGGTAAGGGTTTTCATAGTCGCGATTCCAATTCTTTGAGACATAATACATTTTTTGAACCATGTTTTCTTTATATGGTGTATTTACATCCCATAGATTTATTTTTATCATAGTATTTGTATTTAATAATCTATAATAATTCAAATCATATTCCCTTTTTTAAATATATATTGACTCATTTGTTACCCTAGTAGTAAAGATTTTTGGTAACTCAACTTTCATTCATTCATTGAGTTATGATCGTTATATTAAAATTATTTCTTTTAAGTTGGGTAAATTATAACCTTGATTATAACATGTGGTATTATATTATTATTTTTATATGGTTTTACATTCCTACCACATAAATGTTTTCCAAATATTTCTTACCTTATTGAGTATATTTCCCTTAAGGGATTTTGATATCTCAAATATCTGTTATTTAAGTTATAATATTTTATCTCAAACATTGTTATTACATTATTGGGTTATCCTACCATAATATTTTATGTTATTTTATAAAACTCTTTTGGAAAATGATTCGTAATATAATTAAGTCTTTATTAATCTTTTTTTACAATATGGTATTTCAGAAAAGGTATTTTAAAAGTTTTAAAAAGATACCCTTACTTTTATTATAAAATGTTTTATCATTGAATACACATTTACAATAAAAAAAATCATTTCATTTCAAGGAACCATAATTGGATATTATTTTTAAAATTCAATGTTTCCAAAATCTTTCACTTTACCATTTCAAAATTTAAATTTTAACGTGACATTTAACTTTGTATTTTACATAAATGTTAAACATGTTTTCTAAAATATATTTTTTGTTTTCACCTGTATTTTATTTTTCATATTGAAAAGGATTTAATATCAAGGGATTTATGTTACATGATTTATCCTCGAATAAATATAAATTTATAATATAGTTTTTTGAACTTGTGATATCAAACAATTTGATCCCTTATTGTGTGATATCATTAGAAACATTATTTTTCAATGTTTTTTTCATCTATGAAAATATCCTTTTAAGTTTCATTTATTTCACTGAAGATAAATTCTTTTTAAACCACATATCTTATTTATATATATGTAACATGAAATTTTAATTTCTATCAAAAGAATGATTCATCACAACTTTTTTATTTCCTATCTATATATTGTATGTAGGAATGAATTTATTGATTACCCAGGAAATCTGATTATGAATTGTTTAATCATTATCTCATATGATGAATGAATAAGACATAGAACAGTTATGGTTGGGGCTTAGAATTATATATCCACATGATATATTGGTAGTTCTTATGATATAAACATGTTTTTTTATTTGGTGTTTGATTTCCCAATTCAACAACATGTTTGGACTATAATATCGATGATAAGAATGATTTCTTGACTATAAACATAACAACAAGAATGATATATTGGATGAGGCCATGATAGTAAGATCAGGTTTTATGATATTTTGAATTCCTTTACTATGAATTTATTTATTGTTATATAGGTGATCTATTCATTTTCATTTCTATCCATGGATATAATATTCTCTAATTTTTAGTTTCTTGTGGCATTATATTTATTACTTATTAATACCATAATATTTATGTCATGTTAATGGAATGAATAGTTCACTTGTATGTTTTCCTATAAAGTGTGTTTGATATCACCCCTTACTATGTTTCAATTTTCCCAGTCTACAACGAAAATTATTATACATGATCTTTCTAATAGGATAGCTTATGTATATAATTTTTTTAGAGATTTTTAAGCCTTATTATGGCTTAACTAGTTTTTTATTATCATGGGGGAACAATGCCCATTTGATTTTCTTTATTAGTTAATGATATGTACAATATCTACATAACTTTGAACATAAAAATATATCTGGTATCCATCCAATGAAATATTCATTATTTAATTTCTAATTAAGTATGGCCATATCTAGGATTTTACAGTAGGTATCAAAGTGTGTTTGAAAAGTATGATTTTATGGAAACTAACCTGAGAGTATGGGTCAGGGGTTCTACAACATGTATTTATAGATAGTTAATAAAAATGGTAATCTATGAATTTAGTAAAGTACATGTGTGAACTATTCTAATATTTTTTTTGACGTGCTTGTAGAATGTTTTTCCTTTAATGGGTTCCTTTGAAAAATTTGTCAAGTTGCAGGTTGATTTTATGTGGTGATGAATATTTTTTTAAAGATATGTTGATTTATATATGTTTTGGTGAAGTATTGATTAATTAATGGTTTAATATTTGTTTACTATATTTTGGTATCATTTTATGATGGTGAATCATGAGAATCTGGTTTTAAGAGGTTGAACACATATTAATGTTTTTATCGACAACATGATATTATTATTCAAAATTATTTTTTTCTACACTAAGTTATCTCAAGTTTTCTTAAAATTATTGAGTGATGACTCATAGATTAGTGGTTTGAGTTTGATAGTGATTAATGTTCATTGATTGACAATACAATCTAAAGGGAGAGATAGATTATAAGATGTCTTAAATTAAATAATGTTTGAGATGAAGAAAATATTGGGGGAGATTATTGAAGACTCAACTTAAAAGTGTGGTGATTTGAGATTAAATAAGTTCTTTGGGAATATGGTATTTATCTAGAGAGAAATATTAGTGAATTCGGAAGTGTGTGTGGTTAGTTTTTTATTTTTTATCAATATATAAATTAAATTAAATATCACATATTTTTTGAAGTGAAGGTTTTTTTATAAGTTTTAATGTTGTTAGAATTTGTTTGAAGGTGTTTGGAACAAATTAAAAATAATTTGAATTAAATTTGTTTTATTGGATCATGTGACAGAAAATGGCTAATTATTTTCTATAAAAAAATTTCCTTGTGATACATAAGATAATTTTTTTCTATTCTATAGTCGTTGTTTTCTACCAGTATTATAATTTTTCTTAAGAAGTAATATATTATTCATCGTAATATATTTTGTCTTACACGATTTTACTTTCTTAGTTGTGTAAGAAATTCGTTTCATCTATGATATTTGTGGACCACTTAGGATATTTATATTATGCACAACATATTATTATCCCTGTAGATATTTTACACATGTATTAAAATTTTGTTTTGAGTAAGATATTTGAGTTGGGTATAAGACATATGAAGCTCAAGTTGTAGGATATTTGACTTCAAAAGAAAAATTTGATAAATAGAATTGAATTATTTAGAATGTTTTAAATATAAATATTCTATATAATTGGAGATATAAAGTTTCTAAATATCTCAATTATAAAAATCATGATCTCGGAATGTGATAATTTAAAAGAAGAAGGATTTTTGAGAGGTTTATCCAATAAAGAAGGATCCATGACCAAACTATATCACTGTATAAAACCATACACATGTGGTGGACATTTTACAATTATTTAAAAATAAAAGCCTTTATGGAATGTTAAAACTGATATTTTTTAATGTTTTAAGAAGATAAGATCATGTTTAATAATTATAAGTCCCCATTACTAAAAAATTACTTAA
The DNA here is from genome assembly GCA_963277665.1 of Viscum album. NCBI lineage: Eukaryota > Viridiplantae > Streptophyta > Magnoliopsida > Santalales > Viscaceae > Viscum > Viscum album. Next base: position 1,181,724,291 of record OY728139.1, read on the forward strand.
TATTGAGGTCAGTCTATAATTTTAATTTAATTCACATTGAGGATCTTTTCAGGTTTAGAGTTTTAGAGAATTAGGCCATAATTATTACATTACATCTCAAATATTACAATGTATACACTTATACTCTATCTAAAAATTCACAAAAATAAAACTCATGAAATAAAAAAATAATTATTTTCTTGATAAAAATAATCTTGAATTCTTTCCTTCTCTTACCCTTCCATATACCCTATGAAAAAACAATTTCAAAAAAACTTTGGATGGGAATAAAAATCATAGTAAGGGATATAAAATAAGGAAAGAAAATATTAGTCCATGAATAAATATAAATCAATGAAATCATACTTTTTAATCATAAAACATAATATCTTTAAGATAACTCATGAAATCATAAGATTTTTTAATAAATCATAGAAATAAAAAATCATAAAGGTAACTTGTTGTATCATAGTTCCTTAAAATGTGTATTCTAGTTTTAAGAATAATTGCTTCCAGGTGGTTTCCATTGGATATATTTATGGAACCAAAAACATCCAAAAGTTCTTTATCCAAAGGGGACCTGCTTTATAAAGGCAGACGTTCGTTAAGTTTAAACTTCACAATACTTAAGAACGTGCATTGGTCAAGAGGAAGGGAGGTCGGACTCATCACACCCTTTTTTGGGGGAATTATTATCTATTCTGGGAATCTCTTTGTAAATTTAAGATATTTTCATGAATCATTATTAATTCCCCAAGTATATCATAAGTATACCTTGGAATTTTCAATCACTTATTTAGCATGTGAAAAAGTTTAAAATCATCCATATGTATTTAAGGTTCTCCATCAATGGTATCCTCTCATATACTACTTATAGATTCTTTTAATCATTGTTATGATGATACTAGTTTTTAAGCCACTCAGTGGGGCACTCTATAATTTATTGTCATCCAGGGAGATGATGGTTTTGTTTGATCTTGGGATCGTGCCCATAAAATGGGATACCTATGTATCCTTGTGAAAGGAATCAGAACCCTCATAGTTCGGTGCCACTACATGGGACACATCATACCTTTTAAGGTCATGTGATAAGGACCTAGCTGTACAGTTTAATGTCATGTGGTATGGACATCTAAGCGGAAGATTCTTAGCCAATGTTTGGTGTGGGACTTATGCTGAAGTAGCCCAAGGAACCTGGAAAGGATACGTGTTTCCAAGTAAGATTAGAACCTATTAGGAATAAGGCCCATGGAGGACATGGTTGATTTGAAATATTGGGTTTGAACCTCAAGAAGGATCCCTACATATCCCATGTGAATGAGAATTAAATCCCACATAGTTCGATAAGTCTCATAAGATAATATGGTCCTTTGAGAAAGATGATTTTGGGCTTACTTCCTTAAAAAGATGCCTTGATGATCTGGGTATTAATTTGGGGATTGTTTCTAAGTAGAATTCTCAGATTAAGGGAATTAGGGTTAGATTCTTGAGGAGGATTTCCAGTGAGCTCGGGCCATAAAAAGACTTCCTTCGTATCCTGGTTTGAACATTAATTAGAGTTCTTGTAGTTAATTTAGTCGTGAAAATGCTATAATCATGAAAAATATATAATCCCACGCGGGTCATGCTCGATGTGAGAAACAAGAGAATGTCAAATATTCAACGAAGACATCCACACATTTCCTCTTTCACTGATGGAAGGGGGAACACCTATGGTGGTTAGAGTAGATAAGGGAAAGGCGACCATGGAAGAGGGCGAGGTGACGAACCTTCCCTCTATTCTATTTACATTGGACAAGGGTCCAATGTAGGGCGGAAGGGATGAAGGTTAGGATATTATACCAGGATGGCTGCCCATGGTGACAAATCCCAATGGGATAGAGAAAGGGTAACAAAAGTCCATGTGACCATCTCCCTTATGATCTTTGGAACCGAAGAAGAAAGGAGAAGTAATGATGCCACCTCCTGCAAGAAAATCTAGGGGCTTACGCCAAGCTGGTTGACATAAAATTGATCCTAGTAGGGGAGGGAGAATTCTCATATGCTTGCATGGAGAAGCAAGTGTGAACCATACATTCCATACCAGTGACCCGAGGTTCCAAGTATTAGAGATGAGAAGGGGAGGACAGAACCCAAACCCTTATTCTCAAAATCGGGAACTTCCCAGCACTGTTCTTGGGAGAAAATTCCATGTGACTATGGATATACAAACCCACATACATTCCATGAATCCTAACCCAATTGTGAAACAAATGTGCAAAACCTCTAACTATGGAAATAAAAACCCAAATGGGAGACATGATAATGTGCCTTTCCCAAAGATTTGATAATTCAAGAGGTTTTGGTAGAGGTCTCAACAAAATGAATTTCAAACAAGGGATCCAATGAAGAAAAATCCTTGACATAAATGGATTTGAAGAGGGATTCATGGCTTTTAGACAGAAGAGAACAATTCAATCAAATAGGGGCGCTCAATTAGATAAGGGCACACAAGGACGTGCACACAATTGGACTAGGGAAACCTGATGTTCACTTAAGCGATGAACAACCTGTATGTTAATGCTTGGGTTAGAACTTTCTCAATCCTTCAATAGTATTCATAGGTGATTCCCTAAGTGGGGTGCTCAAGTTTCTGTAGGAGGAATGGGTGGCACACAAGTATTTTTGATTTGGGGAGGTTGGGCACTTTAGGGACACAAGGTTTATGGTTTTCAAACACTAAAAGGACTTATGTCCAATGATCCTCCCTTAGATCTTCTGCTCAAGGTGTTGAGGAATTTCCTTGAATGTTTTGGAAGACTGGGGTGAAGCACTCAGGTGACCAGAGCAACAATTGGGTTTCAAGGAAATTCTTCCATACAAATGAGGGCCCCAAGGGTCTATTTATAGGCAAAAATAGGACCCTGGGAGAAAGAAGGATGGGTGCACATTTAGGCTGTGTGACACATTTAGGTGAACAAGTGGGTGGCGGGACACATTTGGGCACGCAATTTGGCTACACATCGATGGTATTTTGGATAGACTAAGGCGACTCATGCCTTTGAAAACCATATTTGATTTTCTTCATGTATTTTCTCCATTTTCTTTCTAAGGGATTCCTTTTGTCATTTTCTAGACTCTTTAACAGAATGGAGTGTTAACAAAATCCCCCCCTTCAAAATTGGATCCAAAATGGAAAGAGTATCATATACCAAGGTAAATTAATGAAGGATAAAGAAAAGAGCACTGGGGCATACAGGTAATGACATAGAATTAAAATTGGGAACACAAGTTTGTAGTGTGTAAGATTATTGCGCGTAGGCTGACATGCGTCACCTATAAATAACGACTTCATTTTCGTGAAAGGTCTCGTTACTTCCAAATTTTCAGCACTCGTCACACAAGTCTTATTCTAATCTGGCACTACAGTTTTTTCGTGCTTCTTCTGTACGTTTTTTTGTTGCGTGCTATAAGTGGGGCGCCATACTTGCGCGACTACTTATACTTGCGCACCAAGTTTAAACTTGCACGCCTTAATGCATTCACCATTTTTTTTTATAAAACACAAAAAATGAACTTAATTTTAAAATATGATTTTTATCTTTTTGTTGGTTCAAATGGTTTCCAAAAGAATTGGAACTGTTGATGATCTCGCCAGCAAGAGGATTGATGATATGATGAATATCGTTGGTCATGATTACTTTGACATTTGTGACACCACTCTTCCAGACATATAAATGTATTTGAAGAAGTATCATTTCTACTTTCCTTGAAGCACCTATCTTCCTTTGTATAGCTATGTCCATTTGCAGGATGCTAACATTCCAGATCCAAAGAACTATATCCCACATTATTGGTTTCACGATTATACCAATTTCTCATCGGCCAATGTTTCTGTTGGGGGCTCATTTACCAAAGCTGAGATAGTAGAGAAAGCTCATATTATACGTCATATCCCACGTTCTCTAGATTTGAAGGCACACACACTCAAGCTACAACCACATTATTATTCATCCATATTTCGGGATTCCTAGACAGATTAGTCCAAGGGTTGGAAGAAAAGTTGGGACTTCCACCCAGGAGGAGGTGTAAAACCCGCATGGATGTGGGCATAATGGGTATAAAAGACGTGAAATTTTTTAGATGACTTGAATGGTGTCTGGATTTATGAGGATATCTGGGATAGGAAAACCTACGTGTATAGGAATGAAGATTTTGTGCCAGAATTATTAAGCCGATGGAGCCTAGAGACTAATTCCTTCCATTTAACACATAGAGAGGTAGGTATCAGCTTGTGGGATGTTTACAATATTTCTAGATATCCAATCCTTCGAGACATGTATGCTGAGTTTATTACTCCCAAAGTGACATGGAATAACTTGGAGAAGACACCATCTTTGGTTCTTGACTTGATGAAAATATTTAACAAACGCAAGAATACAATAACCAAAAAAACTCTCACCAGGAGGGATATTCATCTAAAGGAATGGATGGAAATATTTTTGGTAAAGAAAAAAGAAAATGGTCCCACTTACACCTGTCTGACTAGATATCCAAGGGAAGAGAAGAGAGGCACTCCTGGCACCTTTTTTCCAACATTAGAGAAAGTAGAATTTGATAAATGGGGATATGAAATCAACCAAAAAATTCCTACGAAGACATGTTTGGAAGGTTTCTTCACCTTGTGGATTATCATATATTTACTACCATTCTAGGACTCCAAAAGAGGTGTGAGGCTAGGAACCTTTGTTATTGTAAATAAGTTGGCTGATAAAAGGATGGTAGGGTTGAACACTCATGTTTTGGCCAAGATTCATAAGAGTTTTCTTCACATTTAGAAAGGGAAGTATTCCTTTATAATAGAAGGACCATTCCAAGTGTTTTGGGGATGAATTGATACTCACTTCAGAACTTATGTTGTACAAAGTGGAGTACATGTTTTTTGAAGTTCTTTCCGACCATCTATTCAGGACTTTTCTAGTATTTCACCCTTATCATTGAATGCTTATGACATCAAGTCTATATTGAGCATGAATAAGGAATTCCATTTCTTTACTTATGGGAATCCGCCTACAGGGAGATTCATTGATGATGGAATAACCAGTTTGGAATTGAGGGCATATATGCTAGCCTGTAGAGATGGCATGTTGGACACCATAATTGACAGAGAAATCATATGTGAGGCCTATGATCCTTATATATTTTTGCGTAAATTAAAGTGTCTACAATAGAATACATTATCCCCTCCCATGCATGTCATATTAGAGAAACACCCAATGGTTTACTGACAACTATGGTTGTTAACATCTATAGAGAATACTGGGGAAATATTTAATTTACCCTTCGCTGATGCAGTAAGCAGATTAACCATCTGGTATGCGGAAAAATAGGATGCATCTTACCCTGAAGGGGTATTAAAACACGATGTTCCCTGAGTGGGGGTGAAGAGAAGTAGCTGGAAGGAGCCCCATTGTTTGGAAGTTAATTCTTCATCATCAAGGGTCAAATCACAAGAATCAGAAGGAAATAGGTGATGATGCTCCAAATTCACCAAAGAGGCCTTGTGCTAGATATAATCCTCCTACCAGAATTAAAAGAACCACTCCATCAATCCCCACAGAAGTCATATCGAGGAAATATGGACTCTATAATTTTGAAGATCAGTGAGTTCTATTTTCTAATACCTCATCCGTGACTATGGGTGTTTGAAAGAAACTTATGTCTAAGGTTATAAGATCCTATTCAAAAACCTATGACATACATTCTGAATATATACAATAAGAGGCTATTCAAACATGCCATAATCTATACTGTGATGATAAAACCATGTGAATGGATCTATGTGAAGGACTGCATATTCCAGGAGTAGGGGATTTGTGGGATTATTCGGACTTTCTTTTTAAGGATAATCCCAATGAAGTGAGGACCTACATTAGAGAGATGGAAATGATCATATATGCTAATGATGAATCAATTCCTACCACAAAGCAGGTAAAGTAAATGATTGGTTGTGGTACCACCAAAGGGATCAATACTTCAATAGATGAAGAGTGGAATGAATTCATAGATCCTGAGGATGTAAGTTTACTTTCTCTCACATTCTCTTCCATTTTGCAACTTGAAATTTAGTCAAAACATTGTTACTTAGGAGAAATATTATATTAACTTACAGCTAGGTAAAGGAAAGACAATTGAAGTTCCTTCACCACAGTATAGACCTGGAGGCACTGCTCTTGGAGCTACCAGATCACCCTGTGAATCGGGAGAAATATCTCTAGGACAACAGGCCATGGAGGAGGAAATAGGGTGGGTATTAGAATCTCGAATACCTGTCTTTAGAGATGATGATGCAAGCCCTCCTAAGAAGGTGAATAAGAAAAATTACCGATGAAAGAAAGCCATGGTTAAGCTCTTTCTTAGCAGTTGTAAGTCTCCTTGATAATCATGAATTTTAGTCTTTATTCATGAAAAAGTGTTTAAAACTTTTTAGGATTATAGGGGATTCTTATATTTCTTCCTTGAAAGAAACTATTGATAATATTCGAAGAACCATGGAGGGTGTTGCTAAATAGACACAAATTCCTGCAAATCCAATGGTTCTTAAAGAGACATTGAAGCCAAAAGAACAAACATATGTTCCAAAAATAGCTCCTATTCCTGCTATCAGAGGAGAGGAGGCTTCTGGTAAATCAATAATACTTCATAAGTCATCTAGTGTAACAATAACTAACTTCCATTTTGTGATACATTTAAGTTCATCACATGCATCAGAACATCTGGAAATAACTGATGTTGACCCCACAATTGTTGTTGATGAAGCTACTTGGGGTCAAAGGTTACTGAAGGAAGGTTGCAAAGCAAACATGCCAAGTTCTCCCATAGGTGAGACTAACCCAGGATCCGAGATATCACTGGATGAAATGATGAACATTGGCATGTATTTTGAAGAACTATTAGAAGATGTTAATATATTGACTGCTTTAGAATATTTTGGAGTTCCTTGTATAGAATCAAATGGATGCGAGTTCTCATTATTTGTCCTGTTAATCATTTTACGATTAACCTGATAACCATGGTTGGTTGAAATATGCAGTTCCATATAAATAAACTACTTCCACAATGGTACTTGAAGGAAGTGTTGATATAAACGTCAACCCCACCATTGTAGAGACATTGGATCGGGTGGATCTTGAGATAACATATCTTCTTGAGATTCACTTTGAAAATCCTGATCATATTAAATATAGCACTCCTCATCCAGATACATCAAACAAAATTATTGAAACTGAGAATATTGGGGGGGATTACTCTAAAGCTGTTAACCTATTGTTAGGTAAGAGATACAATTATTGTGATAGAATTTACTTTTGTTATCTCTTAAATCTAACCTTAACCATAATTCTTGATTTACCATATAGGGATATCAACTTCAATGGCTAGATCTAGAGGTGAAGCCTCTGTATAAGCCCAAACAACAAAGGAAGGCGGAGCAACCATAATTCCAGAAGGAACAGAACATAGCACTTCTTTAAGTTCATTAGTCTCATAATATATCCCTCCTTATGATAGTGATTCTGAATCAGAATCAGAACTGCATAAGGCTCTTTTTCTTACACATCACATATCACGGAAAACCATCTGGAAGATAATATCTGAGATTCCTCTTGAGGAACTTTCTTAAAGAATTCCATGACTCTCATCTCTATTTATCATGCTAGGATTTGGAGGTTTTGAATACTGTGAAATTCATACTATAGTGAAAGAGATTATTTAGAGAAGGGGGCAAGAGAAGAAGCTTCAACAAGACTTTATAATATCCAAACTGTTGATCAATATTGAAGAGTTCCAAGCAGCACTGTCCCAGGCTGAGACCAATCATACTCCAAAGTTTAAGGGACTGAAGCAAACAATTAAATAAAAGACTGTTCAGAAACTGCACCTTCAACAGGAGTTAGATATCATTACAAAGTAACTTGACCATCTTCATAGATCATTAGGAGAATTCCAGAAGGATAGTGCAAAAGCTGTTTTAGATTCTATAGAAGCACTTCATCATGTTGAAGAGAGCAAGGCTAGTCAAATAAACAAACTTCAACAAGCAGTTGATGGGGTTCAAGTAGCTGTCAAACAAATGAGAAATTACGTAGAAAGCCTTTTGTAATTTCTAATTTTTGACAAGAGAGAGACTCAAATTACTGTATGCTCCTCTGTAAAATTTTTTCAAAAATGAAAATTATTTTGTATTTAATCATTTGTGTTTTGAATTTCGCTAACTTAATTTGTTTAAACCAGGCCATTGGGCCCAATAAACATAGTTTTATTTTTTCTAGGGTTATATGGACAACCCCCCAAACTTTATATCTCTTGAATTTTTATTGCTCAATATTATCTAAACCATACAAAATATATGTTTAGTGAGCTGGGACTCGACTTTTGTTCAGAGTACCCTTTTCGGGTTCTCAATCTAATGAGTACCAATTATTTTGTTGTTTGGAAATTTAGATTCATGCATGTTAGACTATAAAGGGCTAATATTTTGGGTCGAATAGCTTTTACCATAAATTTTGAATTAGATCCCAAAAAAAACTATGTTTCTAAGAATTTCTTTAATATAATTTAAATATTTTCAAGGGGAATATTGAGTCATAATTTTTATGGTCACCAAATTTAAAACCTGTATCAATATAAGGGGTTTCTTTTCTAGGAATGAAGTTTCCATTATTTAAAAAACATGTTATGGGGGATATATTATGTAGGGTCAACTAGGGAATATGCTGTATAGCCAAATAGTTGCATCTTTTGACTGACATACCCATTATGAAAGAAACTTATGCAAGGACACCTAAGGGAACGTACTGTATAGTCAAACAAAATAGATCTTTAGGAATTTAAAATTTTTCTGCTGATAGATAGTGGAAAATAAGATTTGGGTGACTCAAGACCACAATGGTTGGTTTTGGCAATGAAAGGAATTTTAAGAATAAAAGGGCTATTTTGTACCGACATATGTCATGAATAGAAAAACCATTCCAATACAAATTTTTGTATTAGTAATGGTTACAATTTATCAGAAAGGGGAGTTTCTAATATCATATTGTGCAGTTTTTAGTCATGTAGTGAGGACATTGGTATTGTGCAGTTTTAAGTCATGTAGTGAGGAAATTGGTACTGTGCAGTTTTAAGTCATGTAGTGAGGACATTTGTACTATGCAATTTTAAGTCATGAAGTGAGGACATTATTATTGTGCAGTTTTAAGTCATGTAGTGAGGAAATTGTGTGGCTTTAATTTAAGGTCTTTTGCTTTGACCAAAGGTATGAGACTTTCCCAATTTCTTGATAATTTTTTTGGAAATATACTACCATATCCATGTATGAATTGGAAAATTGTAATCTATGATTTAATAATTTTCTGAAACCAAAGGATGATATGGGAAAAGGGCTAAAATAATTAGATGAAGTCTCATCCAAGAACGAAGATACCATTATTTGACAAAACCATTATGGGTGTTGTGTTATGCAGGGCCAACTGGGACATATGATTCATAGCTAAATAGTGGCATCTTTTGGCTGACAGGCCTTTTATGTTGGAAACTTATGGAAGGCCACCTAGGGACACGTATTGCATAGTCAAGAAAAAGAGCTCTCAGAAGTTTGACATTCTATTGCTTAAAGCTGAATAAAGTTTATGGAGATTCAGATTTTATGAAGCATAGAGTTTGGTTTATGGAGAAAGGTGCCTAAATATTTAAAGGGTATTTTCAACCAATATTTCCAAAGAATGAGAGGAATGAGACCGTTACGAAGGTCTGACCCAAATGTAGGAGGTATGGTGTCTGTAGTTTTAGTTCATACAACTGGAACTAGAAATAGAAATAATTTATGATATGTGACCAAGTGATTCCAAGATTATTTCATATTGCATTGAACATGTGGCGAGGGAAATGTATAAACCATGGTCTTGAGACTTTTAGATTGAGAGAAAGATAACATGGCAAGTATACCTGAATGACTATTTTAAAATACAAATTCTTTTATATTGTCATCAATGTTTGAAGGGAACAAAGATACTATAACCAAGAACGAAGTAACCATTATTTGAAAAACCTGTTATGGGGGCTGTGTTATGCAGGGAAAACTAGGGCATATGGTACATAGCCAAATAGGGGAATCTTTTGACTAACATGCTTGTTATGTAGGCAACTTATGAAAGGCCACCTAAGGGAAGATGCTGCATAGTCAAGCAAAATAGATCTCAGGTATTAAAAAATCTATCACCAAAAACCATAGAAAGATTATGAAGATATCTAAGCATTCAAGATTTATAGTGTGAAATATGAAAAGGGGTTATGCCAAATGTATATGTGAAATATTTGAACCGATATTGGCCTTGAGTTTGACGTCCTTTACATAGATACGACTCATATGAAAAATGGAGACTTTCTTTGTTTCTTCTAAATTAATATTGTGATGTGTAGTTTTAAGTCATGAAATGAGGAAATTATACTATTTAGTATTAAGTCATGTAGTGAGGACATTGTTAACCCCATAAGAAATTTAAATACCTAATTTTATAAAGAATCCTTTTACTCAATTCCTAAGCCCACGTGAGCTATGCTCAATGTGAGAAACAAGGAGCAGTAAGGGTTTATTTTACAATGAAAAGGTGATGCAAGTGAAGAATATGGGTGTTAGATTTCCATGCAGTTTAACATCATCTAATAAGGATGACGAAGAACTGATGTGAAAATAAAGACATATTGTAACTAGATTAAGGGATAAAACCCAAGTGTCACTATGTGTCTTTATGGGGAAAGAATCAATTCATACATAGTTCTTAAAACCTTCCCTATGCAGATTTGATTATTATACAAGGAATAAAGGTTTTTTTATCATGGATAAGCCTAATATTGGAGATCTAGGTGTCACTATGTATCTCAAATAGATGAGAATCAAGCCGTACATAGTTCTTTAAACAATAATTCCTCACACCAATCGAATTTGACACGAAGAATGAGGGATTTGACACATTGTAAGAGAATGGTTAATCTTAAGAAATAAAATGGTATGAGGACCAAACCATATATCTTAAAGAAATACTATGTATAGATTTTATTCATATACAAGAGGAGAAAAGAAAATAAGATGATTTTGTGATTTCAGCTCGACCCAAAATTAGAGATTTAGGCATCTCTACACATCTCATTGAAAAATGAGAATCTAGCCATACATAGTTTTTGAAATAAGGTCTCTATGAAGATCTGACATAGGCATTGGAAAGAGAGGGACTCATGTTCCACTAAGGAGTAGCAATGTTGTAAATGATGTTTACTTATGGAAGATTTTATTGTTAAATAGGGAAAACGTTAATCATACAATTTAATGTCATGCAATGAGGAAACACGGTGTCCTGAATTTTAATTTCATGCGATGAGGAGAAATATTCTACACACCTTAATGTCATGTAGAATGGACACTTATGGTTGTTATGCAGTATAATGTCTTGAAACTAGGACATGAGGGCTGTGCAGTTTTTAGTCTTGCAGTGAGAACACTGTACTATGCAATTTAAAGTCTTGGAGTGAGGATGATGTACTGTGCAGTTTAAAGTCTTGCAGTGATGATGATGTACTATGTAGTTTAATTTATTTCAGAGAGGATGATGTACTGTGAAGTTTAATGTATTTTAGGGAGGACGATGTACTGTGTATTTTAAAGTCTTCCTGTGAGGACGATGTACTGTGTAGTTTAAAATCCTACAGTGAGGATGATGTACTGTGCAGATTAAAGTTTTGCAGTGAGGACAATGTACTATGAAATTTAAAGTGTTTCAATGAGGATGATTTGTACAACTACACAAAGTATTTCTTCAAGAATCTCTCATTGGTTGGAGTTGTAATAAGCTCTCTATCAATTAAGATTAAGGCATAAGATCAATTTGAATAGACCTTATGTATAGAATAAGGTCCCTCCCACTTTGGATCAAGATTTGTAGGTTTCTTACCTGGTATCATTGGAGTCCCAAGGACCAATACCAATTATCCTTGAAAAATGAATGGTGGTGAACTTTCTTGTTTAAAGCTCGCACTATTCTGTTCTGATATACTTCTAAATGATGCAAAGTATGAAATCTTTTCTCGTTTAATCGTTCTAACTCATTGAACCATTTCTGAGACTTCACATCTATAAAAAACTGATCACAGATTGCAACTCTGAGTGAAGTCAATTGTATTTCAATTGGAAAAACTTCTTTGGTTCCATATACCAATGAATAAGGATTTTCATGGGTAGCAGTACAGGTAGTTTTCTAATATGCCCATAAAGCATTCAAAAGTTTATCAGGCCATGATTTCTTATCTTTATCCACCATCTTCTGAAGTATATTTGATAAGGTCTTATTGAAGGCCCATATCTAACTATTGGCCGCTGTATGATAGCGAGATGAATTTTTGGATTTGATATTATGTTCCTGATATAACTTTTTTACCTCAGTAGAACAAAAATTGGTGCCATTGTCCATTAAAATAGTACAAGGGACACCAAATCTGGTGATAATTTTAGTTTAAAAAAAACTAACAATGATTTTGGCTCTGAATTCTTTGAGAGGTATTTCTATGGCCCATTTAGAGAAGATGTCAGTAGCAATAAGAATATACTTAAATTGCATAGCCATGGAAGGAGGATAAGGCCCTACTACATCCATTCCCCATATAGAAAATGTCCAAGAGTATTTAGTTATATGTATCAACTCCGGGGACTGATGAATGAAGTTGGCATGCACCTAGGAAGAATGAAATTTCTTAGTGAAATATGCGCAATACTGTGTCATTAAAGTCCAAAAGTATCCAAGCCTTCAGATCTGATCAGAGTGTCTGTGCCCAGACTGGTGGGCACCACAAGCTCCTACATGTACTTCTTTCATGATAGCTGCAGTCTCTTCTCCATCAGTACATCTGAAGAGGATTCCATCAAAGCCTTTATTTTAGAGGATTTTTTGGTGTTCTGGACTACCATAAAGAGTAAAATTGGCGGCTTGTCATCAGATCTATTATTTTTCATCCCTATCTGGTGGAAGTATCCCATTTTGAAGATATTTCAGGATGGATGTTATCCATCCCATGGTTTGACCATATGGATTAGAAATAGGGCTAATTTCATTAATTTCCTCCTTTCTAGTTTTAAAAAAAGGTGAGACCACATGACGATGGGATATGATAAAAACTGTCTCATCCCGATTTAGATCTACCAAGGCCATAACCATATTATCCAGTGCATCGCTTGGGAATTTTGTGATTTCGGGGCATACGAAAATGTTAGATTTGAGGGGAATTTAGCCATTAATCCTCTAACTTAATCACACAAAAGGATTAACTCTTCTTTTCTGATATAATATTCCCCATTAATTTGTTTTATTAAAAATTATGAATCACCTTTCACTTTTAAGTGATCCATTTGCACCTGAAGGTCCAATTCCAAATTTGTGATGAGAGTTTGATATTCCACCTCATTGTTGGTACCACCTTATGATAATAAGAAGGAATAAGGCAACACCACCTTTTCTGGGGAAATAAGAACAATTCCTAACCCAACTTTGTTGAGTTTAGGGTTTTCTATTCTCTCCCCTGTTGGACTTCTAGAAGCACCATCGAAATACATTTCTCATGTTTGGGAATTATCCTAAATAGAGAATACCTATTCATCAGGAAATTCAGTATTTAATGATGTATCTTCCACAAATGGATTCTCAAAAAGGAAGTCAGCCAGATCTTGGAAGTTTATTTTATTTTGAGGCACAAAATGGATATCAAACTGTTGTAGAATAACCACCCAACATGCCAAAAGACCTGTAAGTATAAAATGACTGTGGATAAATTTTATTAGGTTATTGCGAGACACAAATTGGACTTCATGATTTTGTAGGTAGTTCCTCAATTTATGAACTGAAAAGATTAATTATAGGCATCACTTTTCAATACTTGAATATTGAGTTTCGGTATCAAGCATAGTTTGACTGGGATAGTAAAGGCTATTTTCATTCCCAGCATCGTTCTTTTGAGAAAGTAAGACACCCACTGATCGCTCTAAAGCTATCACATAAAGAATAAGCAACCTTCCTTCAATAGGTGGCATTAATACTAGTGGAATAGAGAGATATTTCTTGAGGGTATCAAATTCTTCTTGATAGTCTTCAGTCCATCGATAGATGACTCCATTCTTCATTAATCTGGTAGAGGTTAAACACTTGACTGCGAAATTGGAGATAAAGTACCGAATATAATCTAAGTGTCCTTGGAGACCTCTTAATTATTTAAAATTTAGAAGAGGTGACATAACAAGAATTTATTATTTTCTTAGGATCAACTTTGATACCACAATGGCGTACAAGGAAACCAAGAAACTTTCCTGAGGTTACCCCGAAAGCACATTTCAAGGGGTTCATCTTCAAATTGTGTTGCTAAAGTTTATGGAATACAGTTTCCAAATAAACCAAGTGATTGAAACTTTGTCTGGATTTGACCACCAAATCATCCACATAATATTCAACAAATTTCCGTAAGAATGGTTTGGAGATATGGTTCATGGAACGTTGGTATGTTTTACCTGCATTTTTTAAGACAAAAGGGATTACCCGATAGAAAAAAACACCTTGAGGGGATCTAAAGTATATATATTCTTCATCTTCTGGGGCTATATGGATTTTATTATAACTATATTAGCCATCCATGAAGGAAAGAACTTCATATCCAGCCGTTGCATCAATAAAAATCACTGTAATCAGAACTATAAAATCATCTTTAGGACAATGCCGATTAAGATCTCTGAAATCAATTCAAACTCTAATTTTCCCATTATTTTTTTTCACTAGGACAATGTTGTACATCCATTTAAGACATTGAACTTCCCTGAAAAAGTTAGCATTTATAAGATTATCAACTTCAGCTTTAATTTTAGAGGCATGATTTGGGTGTGTTCTTCTTGATGCTTTCTTGAATCCGTGATGTTCTTCTGGAAAACCCAAATTATGGGTGGCTACATCAGGATTAAGACATGGAATTTATATTAATTCCACGAAAATATATCTCGATGTTGCTTTATAAATGAAATATACACCTCTTTCTCTTCAAAGGTCTTGGACACACTAATTAGAGTGGGGCGTGGATCTTCTTCTGTGCCCAAATTTATTTCTCCGAGCTCATCCACGGTGGTAGAGAAACCTTCCTCAAATACTGGAGAAGAATCCCTAAGATATTCCTCATCTTCTTCATTATGTGTTACCTCTTCTGTTTCCACTTTCATAGTAGATAATGAAGCAAAACTCCCAGAGTTAGGGAAGGAGTCAGTATTTGAACATCCGGAAGAAGAGGCCATCATATCAAACCTTATTGATGGTGAAGGGTCTTATTGGGATAATAAAGAGGAGATGATGGATTGAGAATCAACATCTTGGTATTCTTATAGAATTACCACAATTTCTTCTAGTCTGATTGATGAAGTAGAGGCTTGTTGTAGTTCAGCAGATGAAATGAAAACATCTCCATTTAGGCTTCCATCACTACAGGGTGAATCACTAATCTCTCCCATGTTGTCAAGCTCAGTTTCCACAATTGACATTATGGAAGTTATTGGACAGGTGCTTGGATTTGGTTTTACCCTTTCAATTTGATTGATGGGTAACACATAATCTGTACTCAAATGTATGAATGGATTTTTTGGGATCTTTTCCAGCCCATTCAGAGAATTAACTCTTGTTATTTACTTTTTCATGGACTTCATTCCTTTTGTGTGATAAAATTTTTCCTCAATGTATTGAGATTAAAATGTTTTGAATGGAGCCTTATCACCATACAATGTCCTGATTTGACCATTGAAACAGTACATATGACATTGGTGGTATGATGAAGGTATGCCTATATGTTGATGTAGCACAGGCCTTCCAAGTAGAACATCGAAGGCTGTGTCCTAATGAACATCCATGAAATCTGAATTAGACCCAAGATCTCAAAACAGAGTTTTGAGTGTAATCTCACAAAAAGGTTCTTATTCATTCTTTTCATACCCATGAAAAATTAAATTCAAAGGAGATAATTCATATTCAGTCAAGCCCAATCAACAAAATATACGAACAAGAATGAGGTTGACCCTAGAACCATTATAAATGAAGGATCATCAGATGTCTATGTCATTGAACTTGCTAGAAAAATACAAAGGTCTGATATGTCCATGTAGAATATCATCTTCATCTTCATTTGTAAAATATATTACACATGACATAATGCAATATCATTCTCTATACGGTAAACCTCAGCAGAAGCAACTTCAGGTTCAAACTCTTGAGGACTTGACAATGCCTCAATAAGTGCTTCTAGAAGATCTTTTGAAAGATTTATAGCATGAAGAATTGATAACTTCTCTGGTACTTGGGCCAATTGTTTCAAAACATCATAATTATGGTCTAAAGGTCTGTGTTTTCTAGAACGAATATGCGGTTTTTCAGGTGTTTTGGAAGTCGATGCTTCTGATGTAGATGTACCTTGTGTTGAAGTAGAAGTTATAAATACTCATGACTTTGGTAGATTAGACTAACTAGTTCTATTCACTTTCTGAGAGGAATACATTGTAACTTCTAATCGGTCCTCCAAAATAATCGTGTCAGAACTGGACCCGTTTTTCATGGAAGAATCTTCTTATTCTTGTTGAGCCCGCAGAAGGGCTCTTCCACGAGTTTCTTCTGCATATATGGTTTGAGAAGGGGTAGAGTTAAAATGATGGTTTCTAGAATTCCCACGTTTTCCTCTGTAACATCGACCTTGACCTATTCCTATGGTTCCCCATTTAGGTACAAGGAATTCCAGCTCATTATAACCAGAATCATCATCGACATAAGGATCCATTAAATGGATAACATTGACAGAACCAAAGACCAATTATTCATCTGATAGAGATTATGCTTGACAGGTTAATTATTATTGTTCCATTTGGCGGGGCAGTTACCATGATTTTAAAATAGATGGAATGAAATATTCTAGGGCCAAGGACAACTTTGGCTTTGACATGAGCTCATATTCTTCTGACTTCTGTTTATCCATATAATCACTTCGTTTATTTGAGGAACAAACTTTTTAGGAAGGTGCTTTTGCTGTGATGGGAGTGGAAGAAGAAACAATCAGTTGTTTCAACTATTTTCATAAAATTGCATGATTATGGTTGATTTTTTTTGGTTATCCAATCATCATATTTCTACACATTTCTACTTTTGACCTCTTTCTATTCACCTTATTCCTCTGAATCAGTAGTAGTAACACATGCTACATGAGCTAACGAACTTTTTTAGTTTTACTTTCCTAGAGTCTACCATCTTTTTAAATAGGTAATTGAAAACAAAACATTCCTGGATGGGATGTCCAAACATCTGGTGAAAGGGATAATAATTCAGAAGATCTTCACCTCCTTCTTTATTTGATTTCTTTGGCCTTGGAAACTGCACCAAATTGTTTTCCAGAGATGAGATAAAGTAACCAAAAATTTATTCATTTTAGAAAGAATAAACATTGTTATTTAATTACTCAAAATTTTCCATCTTTGATCTCTTTGATCATCTTGATGAGGTGGTTGTTGCTACTGATTCTCAAGAGGTGGAGCCCTTCAGTATGATGAAGTTCTTGAACTAGAAGCAGGTATAAGTGCCTGCTTTAGTGTGATTGTAGTAGCTTCTACCTTTCATATCCTCCTCCACAGAGCTGATGGAATTACATGATTTTTAGTCTTAGTTTCTATAATAGAGTCTTCAATCTGTTGAGAAATTGAACTAAGGTCTTGAAACCCTCCTATGTATTTCACAGGGATCAATGGTGTGTGTAACTCATCACATAGAGTTTCCACACAAATTGAAAACAACTCTTCTTGAGGGAGTGTTAGACATAAGGAATGTGTTAATCCTTTCCATCGCGCAATAAAATATTAAAATCTTTCATTATTTATTTGTTTACAATTGGTAAGATAAAAAAATATCATCTTTGGTATCATTGAGTTAAATTGAAAAAGAAATTTCTGAAAGAGATCTTCCCATCTAGTAATTGATTGAGATTATAAACTTTTATACCAGACAAAAGCTGGTCCCTGTAATGACTGCACAAAACACCTAATATTTACTTATTTATTTCGATAATTTCTCATCATGGGATCAAAACGAGAAACAAAATGTGTTAAGTGTTGTTCCAGATCTCCCGAACCATTAATGATTAGGAATGTCGTATTCACAAAATTTTTCAGGGGAGGAATTGCATCCACCCATTCAGTGTAAGCTCTATTTTCCAACTAAATTGGTGCACGACATTCATTCATAGCTTCCTATTGAGTTTTTAATGCCTAAATTGTGTTTATAAGCATTTGGGAAATATTTGGATGAGCTGGAGTCTGTGTAGGTATAGAAACTAGAGCTTGAGCTAGTGGAACAACAGGAAAAACCAATGATGGTGGTGTTGATATTTTCTGTGGATAACCCACAGGAAAAGACCTATCAAGATGTGTTTGATCTTGCCTTTATTGTGTACCCAGTGAAGGGAATTCATTATATGCATCTGTAGTTACTAAAAATCCTCTTTGTTGAGGAGCTCATATAGGATGTTCAAGTTGAGGACCTGCTTGGGGAGTACGTCAAGCAGAAATGCTGCTTTAAAGTAACTCTGTATTGAGTTTTTTTATCTCCTTCATTTCCTCTTCTTACTATGAAAATATGTCTTCAAGTGTTAGAGATTGACCTTCTCCAGTGAAAAAGTGAGATGCAATATGACTTTTACATTTCCCCTTGTCATATGCCTTTTAGAGGGGGGGGGGAGTTGGTTATTTGAAGGAATACCTAGATTCTGGGTAAGCCTATAATTTCAGGTATGCACACCTTCTTCATTTGCCTCAGTGTGTACCGTATTATGGACAAGAACTTCATCTTATGATTCCCCTGAACTAGACTCATTTTCTATAGGATCATCTGTAGTGGTGTTAATGAAATTTATTGATGCATAACACATCGATGGAATTTTGTTAGTATTTTTGTGATATCGTCTCCCTTTGTGTCTTCTATGAGACTCTATTCTCCTATATGATGAATTCTTGGGAAATTTTTAGCGTACAGTAACCCAAAGGGAATCCTCAGATAGTTCAGTTATACGCTCTCCTTGTGTCTTCTTCCCTAATCGGGAGAAAACTAACTTTTTTTTGAGAACGGGATTGAAGATGTGAAAAATCCCTCATCCCTACAGGCTGAGGATATTCATATTATTATTCTTCTTCTTCTTCAAATCTTTGAACTTTGTTTATTGAATTTTAAGGATAAATTAGATGATCCCCCAGCCTTGAAAGCTGGGCTGATTCTTGAACTGCTATGGCTGAAATTCGTGTAATTTCTCTTCTGATTTTGTGAATTTTGGTTAAGACATTACCTGGTTGAATCATCTGAAAACCGCTTAAATCACCTGTTTTAGAAGATTTCTATGCTATTTCAGACATTTGTGTTCTCTAACGATTGGCATCTTCTAAGAGGGACACCTGCTCAAGATTATCAGATGTGTGATGTAAAAGTAACTCAATAACTTCTTTTCTTTGGACCTGACTCTGATGAGAGCTGGTTGAGGCTTGTTTTTGGGCATATATTATATTACTTACAAAACCAAGTTATTAGGGCCGACTATGGGCAATAACATTGCATGAGACCAATTTTGGAAAAGATTGCTGATTTTGGAGTGCAGTGGAATGTAGTTCTCCACATGCACCCCATCCGTTAATACGAACACTAGATGGGGAATCAGAAATTAATTGGCATAGCCTCTTTATATCATTGAGGCATGCACAGTGAAGGATTATCTTCTATTTTTCAAACTTCGGATGTTGGGAAACTGAGAGAGATGCCAATTCAATTTGGTGTTGAAACCCTTCTATTACCTGTACATGATTTTGATATTCATCATATGTTAATACTTTGGTTTTAAAATGAAAAAGAGTTTTTCATAAGTTGAGGTGAATATCATTAATGCAATCTTATATCATTAATTCTGGAATGTCATACTGAGAATTTTCCAAAGGCCAGAATATGACTGGAGTAGGTGTATGTGCCTGCTTCTATCCCCCTTTTCCTATCAATGGATATTGATAATACTCATGCATGGGGGCGAAGAGTTGGGTCTGCCTCAAATTTGTCATCAGAGCTTTCTGAGTGACTTCTCCGAGTGCTACCAAATGAGACTGTTGGAAGGCTTGATGAACATTGGAAGGTATAAGTGCCTGCTAGCTATTTCTCATCTTGTATAGTTGACAAACATCCTTCAATACTGGAAGACGAGACTACTGAAATAATTGGTGATTGTAAATAGGTTTGTGTTCCTGTTTACCAGTTGCCACCACATTAGATTGACGAGCTTCTTTAAATGCAGTTAGACGAGCCTACTGACTGGATGATAACTTGTAAGTAGGTGTATGTTCCTGTTCATGGTTTTCCACTAGGTTTATCTAGTGGGACTGGTCGGTTGCTACCAGGCAAGTCTGCTGGACATCAAAATTAGGACGGATGGGTGTATGTGCCCGTTCGTTGTTTTCCATCAAGTTAGGTTGATGGGATTCTTCAGAAGGGGTAAAGGTAAGAACCTGCTCCATGTTAACTAGACATTGTCCCTTGTGGTTCGTCTTGCATGCCTGGGTCTTAGAGACCTAGGACGAATGTCCATAGGCAACACCCCCATCATGTCGGGGGTTCACTATCGGGCGATTCTGCTAGCGACGTTTTTTGGTGGGAGTCCTTAAGAAAGACTCATAAATTCTTGAATTGAGGTCTTGAGTGACCTCTTGATCCACCTCCCTATAGTATAGGAGGTATTGATTGTTGTGTTTTGTGGATACGGACCCGAAATGGTTGAAGACGGTGGTTGGAACTGTCTTCTTCTTGATCATTGGTCGTGATTGGCCAGATGATCATGGATTGTTATTGACCTGAAGGGCCCTCCGAGCAGCCGCTAAAGTCACGATTGCATCATGATGGCAATATTCCTTTAACAGCACATTAGAGACCTAGTTTTGAAGACATTGGGTTTGTGATGATGTCCTTCCCATGGATGGGGATCCAACTTGAGCAACAGTCGGGTAATTCACAGATGTTGTATTGAAGAAAGCCATTTTGGAGTGAAGGGAATTCCGTGAAAAAAAACATGAAAAATACTCCATTAAAGCAACATATTTTGAGATGGATACATGCGTGATTGATTCCTTTGTCTTGCCTTTCTTTATCAATTGATAGGGGCCTAACAGGTGGGTAACATTATTAACTTGGTTAAGGATTCATGTTGGGTTCACCATTTTTGTTTTGTAGTTACTTAAAATGTGTATTCTAGTTTTAATAATCATTGCTTCTAGGTGGTTTCCATTGGATTTATTTATGGAACTAGAAACATCCAATTGTTCTTTATCCAACGGGTACCTACTTTTCAAAGGCATGTGTTCTTTAAGTATGAACTTCACGCTACTTAAGAACGCGCATTAGTTGAGAGGATGGGAGGTCAGACTCATCACACCCTTTTGGGGGAAATTATTGTCTACTCTAGGACTCTCTTTGTAAATTTAAGATATTTTCATTAATCCTTATTAATTCACCAAGTATATCATAAGTATCCCTTGGAATTTTCAATCACTTATTTAGCATGTGAAAAGTTTAAAATCATTCGTATGTATTCAAGGTTTTCCATCAATAGTATCCTCTCATATACTACTTAGAGATTCTTTTAATCATCATTATGATGATACTGGGTTTTAATCCACTCATTGGGGAACTATGGAATTTATTTTCATCCAAGGAGATGAAGGTTTGGTTTGATCTTGAGGTCGTACCCATAAAATGGGCTACCTACGTATCCTTGTGAAAGGAATCAGAACCCTCATAGTTTGGTGCCACCGAATGGGACACATCATACCTTTTAAGGTAATGTGATAAGGACATCGTTGTAAAGTTTAATGTCATGTGGTATGGACATCTAAGAAGAATATTATTAGTCAATGTTTGGTGTGGGAACTATACTGAAGCAGACCAAGAAACCTAGAAAAGATATGGGTTTCCAAGTAAGATTAGACCCTGTTTGGAATAAGGACCAAGGAGGACATGGTTGATTTGAAATGTTGGGTTTAAACCTCAAGGAGGATTCCTATGTATCCGATGTGGATGAGAATCAAATCCCACATAGTTTGATAAGTATTATAGAAGAATATGGTCCTTTGAGAGAGATGAGTTTGGGCTTACTTTCTGAAAATGATTCCTTGATGATCTAGGGTTTAATTTGGGGCTTGTTTCTAAAGAGAATGCCCTAATTAAGGGAACTAGGTTTGGATTCTTAAGGATGATATCCAATGAGCTCGGGCCTTGAAAAGGCTTCCTATGTATCCTTTTTTGAATAGGAATCAGTGTTCTCATAGTTCATTCAGTCTTGAAAATGATGTAATCCAGACAAATATCTAATCCCATGTGAGTCATGCTCGATGTGAGAAATAAGAGAATGTCAAAGATTCTGCAAAGTCATCCACACTTTTCCTCTACCAATGATGGTAGGGGGCGCACATATGGCGGAAAGAGTGGATGAGGGTGAGGTGACTATGGAAGAGGGTGAGGCGACGAACCTTCCCTTTTTTTCTATTTACATTGGACAAGGTTCCAATGTAAGGAGTAAGGGATGAAGGTTAGGGCCTTATAACTGGATGGAGACCTGTGGTGAAAAACCCCTAATGGGAGAGGTAAAGGGTAACAAAAGTCCATGTGCCCATCTCCCTTCTAATTTTTGGCACCGAAGAATAATGGAGAAGCAATTATGCTACCTCATGAAATAAAAGATAGGGGCTTATGCCAAGCTGGTTACCCTAAAATTGATCCTAGTTGGGGAGGGAGACTTCTCTTATGCATTCACAGAGAAGCAAGTGTGAACCATGCGTTCTCTACTAGTGACCTGAGGTTCATGGTATTAGATATGAGAAGGGAAGGATAGAACCCAAACCCTTATTCTCAAAACTAGGAACTTCCTAGAACTATTCATGGGAGAAAAGTCCATGTGACTATGGATATACAAACCCACATACATTCCATGAATCCTAACCCCATTGTGAAACAAATTTGGGAAACCTATGATTGTGGGAATACAAACCCAAATGGGAGACACATTAATTTTCCATTCCCAAAGATTTGATAAGTTATGATGTTTTGGTGGAGGTCTCAACAGAATCACTTTCAAAAAAGGGAGCCAATGAAGAAAAAACATTTCCATAAATGTATTTGAAGAGGGATTTATGACTTTTATACTGAAGTGAATACGTTAATCAAAGAGAGGAACTCTAGTAGATAATGGTGCACAATTATGGGCGTGCAAGTGGACTAGGGTGACCTGATGTTCACTTAAGAGATAAATAACCTGTATGTTAACACTTGGGTGATACCTTGTTTAAGCCTTAAAGAGTATTCATAGTTGATTCTTGAAGTGGGGCGCTCAAGTTCTTGTAGGAGGAGTGGGTGGTGTGCAATTATTTCTGATTTGGAGAGGTTGGGTGATTTAGGAGCACAATTGTTATGGTTTTCAAACACTAAAAGGACTTAAGTCCAATGATCCTCCCTTAGATCCTATTCTCAAGGTGTTGAAGAACTACCATGAATGTTTCAGAAGAATGGGGAAAAGTACATGGGCAACCAGGTCATCAATTCAGTTTTAGGGAAATGTTTCTGTACAAATGAGGGCCCCAAGGGTCTATTTTAGAAATAAACAGGACCCTGGGCGAAAGAAGGACGGGCACGCAAGTAGGCTGTATGACACATTTGGGTGCACAAGTGGGTTATGAGACACATTTGGGCATGAAAGGGGGATGTGCGTCGATGGTATTTTGTCTAGACTAAGGCGACTCATGCATTTGAAAAAAAATCATTGATTTTATCCATGTATTTTTTCCCTTTTCTTTCTAAGGGATTAACTTTGTCATTTTCTAGAATCTTTGATGGAATGGAGTATCAACACTTGTGGCATCCATAACATACTTACTTTGTAGCTTTCATAGCTACATAGGGAGTAACTTTCATACTTATGTTTGGAATACTAATCACAGTATATTACATAAATCTCTTTGGATAAACCTTAATGTTTACCTCCTTCACATTACCCAATGCATTAGAGAGCTATCATGGGCTCACCTTCCCACAATTTATCACATAACTACCTGTATACATAAGTAATTCCCAAGAACCATAACATAATCATAACATATGAACAAGCATAAAGGAAAAATAACATTTCCACATTAAAGTCATAATACATAATATCAAGATATCAATACATTCTCAAAATCATTTTCAATACCAAAATACCTAAAATGGAAGATGGAATTTAATTTTCTTTTTAAAAATAGCACCACTTGTAGAGGAATCCAAATTTGAAATAATACTCGCAGTGGCAGAAAGGTCATTGTCACCTTGTATGTTAAAAATAAACCTTCCTTTTTGTAGATTAATAAAATGATTTATAAAGAAAAAGATTCCTTTTGAAATTTTTTGAATGAAAATAAAATTCAAATGGGTTTATTAACACCGTATAAAATAATGTCGTATATGAATCAAAATATGCCTCAATGAAAGGAGATTGAGACAAAATTCCATAAAAAGATCATATCATTAGATTAAATATGAATGAATGAAATAATTATGTATAAAAAATATAAATACACCCAATATATGTAGATATTTAGTATAAAACAATCAGAGTCCATTCACATATATTCTTAGAAAAACAAAACCAATGACATGGATATTTAACTTAATAAATGGATATCGAGTTAAGATTTCCCTTACCTTGAGTTCAAATTGTCACGTATGTTCCTTATTATTCAGGAATAATCAACTTAAGTTAATTTATACTTGTTTTAGAACCTTTTCATGTTAATTATTCCTTTTATATCAATTATTACCTTGTTATAACAATCACATAATTATTCAAGTTCAAATTGGTCATTTTGTCTATATTTAGTACTTGAGTCGAAAATGAACTTGTTTTGATTTACATTTTCCATGTAGTCAAAAATAAATCATATCAATAATGATATTCATGATTTAAATATCATAAATATCTACCATATATATATATATATTTATAATAGTCCACAACAATTGGATAAAATAAATGAAATGCACCGTTCATGGAGACGGTAGGCCGTACGTACGCATGAGCGCTACTTTTATTTCTTTTTCATATTAAAAGAATGAAAACTAAATGAAAAATAGGTATGTTATAATTATATTATAATATATATGTTATATATTTTTCATAATTTCATTATTTCCATATTTTATACGTTCCAGGTATGTCATGAACGAGTCATATCACTTTATGGGGGCAGTATTCCACACTTCCTCAAATGAAATTATTGTATTTACACATTATGGAAAGAATAAAGATACGATATAAATAAAAAAAATACAGGATCATTGATAAAATATAATATATATCATATATAAATATAGTTCCATCATAATGTCCACTATGAGAGGCCGTAGGAGAAAATTGAACAATCATCATTTCATGAGGTAGTAGTTTGACGTACACAGAAACAATATGTTTGTATCCATTAGATGGAGGTGTGTGTATTTTTAGTAAGAATAATTCTCATAAAAAATCATAGTATATTGAGTATATGGGTGTTTTATGTAATCATATAATAATAAGATCATAGAGAGTGAATAAAGAAAATAAATGAAAGGAACTTGAGAGAAGACATTACCTCTAAATAGGGTAACTTCTTTTTATTTGAGAAAAAAGGCTTTCTTGAATTTCCTTCTACCCAGGTTAATGCTTCTAAGAGGAATTGATGTTTGTTTAAAGATTATATAAGTAGAATTTTTATGACACAAGTGTCTTGGGTGGTGTGAGTAAGTGGGTAGAGGTGGTGACATTTTATAAGACGATGGATGGGCACTTTAGGAAAGTCTTGAAATATTATTTTATTATAAAATGATTTTAAAATAATAATAGTTACGAAGTGATATATGTCAAGGATAAGATGATAATGGGTCTAAATACTCTCAACCAATAGGTTTTATACAAGTTTAGGTAACAAAATTAGCCTTATATTTAAGCTTTAACCCTTAGTTAAAAACATTAACTCTTACCATGTCTTCTTGTATTTTCGTAATATATGGTTACTATAGCTACAATAAAATGAAAATAAAACCAAAAGTGGATCATTAATGAAATTGTTATCATTAAATGAGTTATTTTTCTGAATCTTATATTTTTAGGACTATTATATCACTTAATAAAATAGTATTTGTTTAAAAAAAATTAATTTATGTCAATTTTGACACTATTTAGTAGTTGATTTTAGTTAAAGTCATAACAACATTATTAATTTTAACCAACAAAATTAACTCAAATTTAATATGTAATAATCATACATGAAATAAATTGAGGGTATCAAAATTTTCAAATTACATTTATTTTAATATTTATAATATCATTTATTTGAATCTTTCATTAAGAAGGTAATCACCCCATCATCATTGTTTCATAAATAAATTTATTTATTTAATGTCTAAAAATTATAAATAAAATACCATGATGTAGTAAATATTTTTATATTTCTAATGAATATTTATAGTCAAATAGATCTATTATATAAACCTATATTAAAATTGTTTTAGTAAAATAAACTTGTTTATGTTATATTTCTCTTTACTTTAAATTAATTCTTATAACATATCATTATCACACCCAAGTGGCACCATGGGGTCATAAAATCGACCCAAGGATATCCATGGTCGAAAATATTTCATCCAATAGTATTATGATATGTTATAGGGTAGTTTTATAATATTATAATATTATTTTTTATCCTTATTTACCAGATTTACCCTTTAACCATGGTAAATAAAAATAATTACTGAAGTTACTATTCATAATGTCAAAAAATTAAAGGTACTTATTTAAAAAATTTGGAAATTTTAATTCCAAATATGGAATAAATTTTTCCAAATACAAAACACAAAATTTTTAGAAATTAATTCAAAATTTATTACCGTTTTCAAAATTAAAAAGTGGTTTTTAAGATGTAAAAACTATGAAAAGATTGACATGTGTTTATGTCCAATTTAAAAGTGAAATTACTTCCAATGAAAACAATTATATTAAATGATACAAAATTAATTCAATTAAACTTTAAAACCTATTAAAATGACAATCTAACTATATAAATAAATTATATGAAAAGGCAGTTTTTAATGAAAATGTTGTATTTTTCAATATTCATTAAAAAACACTATCAAAAAATTGCCGAAAATTTAACCAAAGTAAAATTTGATGAATTATTCTATAGAGGAATTTTATTTTTTAAATATAATATATAAAAGTGAGAAAAACTTTATTTATAAATGGATCTCCTTCAAAAGGTAGTAAAAATACCTTTTAAAAATAATAGACTATTTTATGCTTAAAATTGGATTCATTCTCATTTAAAGCCTCTAAAATTTATTGGATAAATATAAAAACTATTAACAAATATATATAATAATATTGTAGTTAGTTCTATTCATTCTCTCCAATACAATTTCTAGGTGTTAACTACCATTTAAAATAATAATAACATTATATTATATTTCAGTATAACTCAATGTTGTGTGCAATGTAGGATTTCGAAGAAACCCATTGTTTCATATCGAGTATGCTATCAGGTAAAGTGTCCCTTTTAATGTAAAATTAATATCTTATTAACAAATATTAATAGATATGAAATAGTAATATTCTATAAATATATGGGATCCTACATCATTCCCCCCTTTTATAAATTGAATCCCCACAATTTTATTTACCTATAAAATATGGGGGTATTTATCCTTCATATAATTTTCAGATTCTCACATTGCCCCTTCAACCATATGGTTTCCCACAAATCCTTTAGTTGATAAATTAGATTATTCTGTAACACTTTCTCTATGCAGTCAAGAATATGGATTGGTTATTCATCATAATAAATATTCTCTTCAAACTGAACTACCTCTTGACTCAAAACATGAGATGGATCCGATATATAATTTCTTAACGTTGAAACAAGAAAAACATTGTGTTCCTGAGATAACATTGGAGGTAAATCCACTATATAGGAAACTGATTCAACTTTCTTCAGGTTTTCATATGGTCCAATGAACCTTGGACTCGACATTCCCTTATTACCAAAACACATCACACTTTTATATGGAGAATCTTTGAGAAAGACATGATCACATACCTCAAAAGAAAGATCCTTCCTCTAGTTATCCACATAACTTTTCTACCTTCTCTGAGATGTTCTACTGTGATTTTGAATCAACTGATTTTTTTGCCATCTCTTCTACCAATTCTAGTCTCATCAACTTCCTTTTACATTATTCATAAAAAAATGATGGAGTTAGACACCTCTTTCTATATAATGATTCAAATGGTTCCATCTGTATATTGGAATGAAAACTGTTATTATAAGAAAACTCAACCAAAGAAAGATGCTAGTTCCAAATTCCCTAGAAATCCATTGAACAAGCACATAATATATCTTCCAATGTCTGAATTTTTTATTCTTATTTCCCATCTAATTATGGATGAAAAGATGTACTAAAATTTAATCCAGTACCCAATGACTTCTAACAGCCCTTAAAAATGTTATAAGTAAACATGGGATCATAATTAGAAAAAATAGAGTGGGGAACTCAATATAACCTGAATATCTCTTTAATATACAATTGAGAATGTTTATCTATAGATAAAGTATCTTGGATAGAAATAAAATGAGAAGATTTAGTCAATCAATCAATAATAACCTAGATTTCATTGTTACCTCGAGAAGTCTTTGGTAATCCCACTATGAAATCTATGGAAACATTTTCCCATTTCCAATCTGGCACTGGGAATGGTTGAATCATCCCTTTTGGTAACTTCCACTCTATTTTAAACTATTGAAAAATCGAATATCTCAAGTTAAAGTCAGAAATATCTATTTTCATTCCATCCCACCAATAATACTTCTGAAGATCTCTGTACATATTAGTACTTCCAGGATGAGCTGAAAATAGAGAATTATGAGCATCACATAATAAAACTTTCTTCAACTGTGAATCACAAGTCACACATAATCTCTTTCTAAACATAAAAACACAGTCTTAATCAATGTTAAATTTTGGTAAATTACCCTTCTGAAACAATTATACCTTTTTTTGAAACTCACTATCTTCTTTCTAAGCTTTCTTAATTCTGTCTAATAGAAATGATTTCACTTCCACATGAAACAAAATAGAGGAATTCCCTGTACCAAAAACATCCAATCCAAAATTCATCAAATAAAAAAACATATGATCTAGTTCCAAATGTATCCTGGTTAATATTGAATTACTATTTTGACTCAAAGTGTCAACCTCTTTATTTTCCTTTCCTATATGGTAATGCATCGTGTAATAATAATCTTTGATTATCTCTAGTCATCTAATCTATCCCAAGTTTAATTATTTTTAAGTGAATATATACTTCAATGTTTTGTGATCAATATATATTTCACACATCATGCCATACAGATGATGCCTCTAAATTTGTATAGAAATAAAAATAGCAGCTAATTCCAAATCATGTGTAGGGTAATTTAACTCATGAGTTTTCAACTGACGTGAAGCATAATAAATTTCCTGATCATTCTACATTAGTTCACAACCAATTACTTTCAAAAAATCGTCACTATTGATAAGAAATTCACTATTTCTAGAAGGAAGTTATAAAACTAGAGAATTCACCAATCTTATTTTCAACTCCTAAAAATATTCATCACATTTTTTTTACACAGATGAACTTAACACTTTTTTGAGTTAACTTAGTCAATGGGCTAGATAACAACGAAAAATTTCCAACAAGACTATAATAATAACATGATAAACCAAGAAAACTATTAATCTTAGTTATATATGTGGGTCTTCACTATTCTTCAACAAAGTTTGTTCTAGCAGGTTCAATAGTTATGCCATATTTAGAAACAATGTGACCAAGGAATGAAATTTGATGTAACCAGAACTCACCCTTGATGAATTTACCATACAATTTATTTTCTTTTATGGTTTTCAAGATAACCATTAAATGACTTTCATCCTCCTATTTAATTTTATAATATACTAAAATATCATAAATAAACACAACCAAAAACTTAACCAAGAACTCATGAAAAATTCTATTAATAAGATCCATGAATACAACAGGTTAATTGGTTAACCCCAAAGGCATAAATAAAAACTCATAATGGCCATATCTAGTAGGAAAAGTAGTCTTTGAAATGTATTCTTCCTTTAATTTCAACCGATGGTACCCCAAACTCAAGTCAATATTTGAAAAATACTAAGGTCCCTGGAGCTGATCAACCAAATCATCAATATGAGTCAAAGTATACAAGTTCTTGACAATGATGTTATTGAAGGGTCTATAATCAATGCAAAGTCTCATTGAACCATCTTTCTTTTTAAAAAACAATACATGATATCCCCATAGTGACATACTAGGTCAAATGAAACCTTTATCTAAGAACTCCAACAATCGGTTCTTTAACTCTAAATGTTGAATTTGAGCCATTCAATAAGGGGGTTTTTAAATTGGCTTAGTATTAAGAACAAATTCAATAGTAAATTCAACTTCTCGATTAGGTATTAGACTAGGAAAGTCATCCGGAAAAACATCATGATACTCATTCACCACTAGCACATCATTAATATGAATTGTTCCTTTGTTTTCAATAATATGTGTAAGGTAACATTCATTTCCATATTTTACTAGTTTCTCAGCTTCCTGATATGTTATCAGAAGTAAGGGTTAATTATTGTACACAAACTGAACTTCTTTCTAAAAATAAATCTCTTTACCTATGAAGTCAATCTTATAATGATAAATGGATATCAAATCCATACTCAAAATAACAAAAAACTCTGCTAGAGGAAAAATAATAAGGGTTTTAGATAGATTCATTCCACACACAAGGACAAGAAGGTTTATATAATTTCTTTTTGTCTCAATATTTCCCCCAGCTACTTTTACCATAAGTTCGGGATTAATATCTTGAGATGGAATTCCCAATTTGATAGAAAATTTCTGAAAAATGAAATAATGTGTAGACTGGGAATCAAACAATACTATGTCATAATCTGAATAAAAAGATAATGTATATGATACTACTTCATTTGATGGAACAACATCTGCTGAAGTAGTTTCAAAGTACTTCACCACCCCTTTTTGATTGTAGTCCATTTTCTTTCCGTTATTTGAGTTCTTAATCAGGCACTTATTTTCATAATGACCCATTTTATTTCACTTGAAAAACTTTACTATCTGTAAATCAGATTTTTTCTTACCACTACCCTTCTCTTTTCTAGTGCAATTACGAGCGTTATTTCCCATTTTACAACATCATAAAAACTAACTAGAATTCAAAAGGCCTTCCCAAGTGTGATTTTTACCCGAATTTTCATAAAATATAAACTTAAGTTTCTTACCATCAATTTTTTTTAAGAGTTATTCCCTTTTGTCTGCCACCTCAACCTCTTATTTTTTTTTTGTTTTCAAAAGAATACATGATCATCAGAAAACTCCATTTCCATATTCTCCTCACATCGAACAGGTTTTTCATAACTTTTGAACTCAATAGAAGCTAATTTTATTCAATACTTTGGATTTAGTCATGAGTAAAAACAATTTATTTTACTATCAAGATCCATATGAAATTTGGATCATACGTTACCAGTCAAGTAAATTTTTCTTCATAAGTATCCATTGATCCATCCTCATACTTAAATTCCCTAAATTGTCTTTATATTCTAAGTTGAACCACCTTAGGAAAATATTTATCAAGGAAGATACCTTTGATGGAACCCTAATCAAGAGAATCAACCTCCTCACTATCCCTGATATTTTTATCCACTGATCACCACTGATCAGATTCACCTTCAAAATGGTAAACAACATGACTAACCTTTTGATGTTCTGAAAACCCCATGACATCAAAATACTTTTCCAGTGCTTTATTCCACCCCTGAGATAGCACGGGTTCAGATGATGTGTTGAATGATGGGGGATGCTGCCTCATAAAACGCTCCACTACCAACATGTTCCTTTGTGGTTGATCTAGCTGATCTTGGGCATGGATACCACCACTATTTAGAGCCTAAGTCAATTATTCCATCACAAGAACAAAATATTTAGTATCGATACCAACCATTTATGGTTGCATATTTGGTAGGTTGTTTTCCTCTTGATTTTGTACCATCATAATTTCATTGTTTCCTCTAAAAAACCATTATTAACACAGACATATCTTAGACGAAGTAAAATGGTAATCTTCAAATTATATAGCATTTCAATATTACCATAAAGTAAAAATAATTTATGGATATTGGTTTAACAATATCCTAACTCTTAAATTTATGTAAACTGACCTCTAATACCAACTATAAGACCCATACTTAAAAAATTACTTAATCTTGAGATCATTCAATAATTTGACTTTAATTTACATTGAGGATCTTTTTTGGTTTAGATTTTTAGAGAATTAGGCCATAAATATTACATTACATCTCAACTATTACAAAGTAGACACTTCTAGTCTATCCAATTCTTCACAAAAATAAAACTCCTTAAATAAAAAAATAATTACATTCTTGATAGAAATCATCTTTAATTCTTCCTTTCTCTTACCCTTCCTTATACCCGGTGAAAAAACAATTTCAAAAAAAAAAATGGATGAGTATAAAAATCTTAGTAAGGGATATAAAATAATGAAAGAAAACATTAGTCCATGAATACATAAAAATCAATTAAATCTTAATTTTTACTCATAAAACATAAGGTCTTTATGATAACTGATGAAATCCTAAGATTTATGAATAACTCAAAGAAATCATAAATCATAAAGGTAAATTGTGGCGTCTAAAACATAATTACATTGTAGCTTTCACAGCTACATAGGGTGTAACATTAATGGTTGCGTTTTTAGTACCCATCACATTTTATTACCTAAAATTATTTGGAGAAGCCTTAACGTTTACCTCCATCACATTACCCAATGCATTAGAGAGCTATCACGGGGTCACCCTCCCACATTTTATCATGGAACCACCCATATAAATAAGCAATTACTAAGAACCATAACATAATCTAACATATGAAAAAGCATAAAGGAAAAATGAAATTTCCATATTGCAATCATAAGACATCATATAAAGATATCATTACATTATTAAAACCATTTTCAATACCAAAATATCTAAAAATAAATATGGTAATTAATTTTATTTTAAAAAACACTACTTCTTGTAGAGGAATCCAAATATCCAATAATGCCTATAGTGGAGGAAAGGTTGTTGTCACTATTTAAGTTAAAAAGAAACATTCATTTTTTCCATTAGTAAAATGCTTTGTAAAACAAAATATTCCTTTTGAAAATTATTTAAAAAAGTTAAAAGTAAAAGGGGATGATTATACACTGTATTAAAGAAGTTTGTATATAAATCAAAATATACCTCAATGAAAGGAGATTGATACAAAGTTCCTTACAAGGATCATATCATTATATTAAGGATAAATCAATGAAATAATTATGTGTGAAAAATATATTTATACCCAATATATGTGGATATTCAGTATAAATCAATTATAGGTCATTTATAAATATTCTTGAAAAAAACCAATGACATGGATATTTAACTCAATGAATTGAGATTGAGTTAAGATTTCCCTTACCTTGAGTCTGAATAATCATGTATGTTCCTTGTTATTCCTTAAAAATTAACTTAAGTTAATTTATACTTGTTTTAGAACCTTTTTAAAGTTCATTGTTACTTTTATATCACTTATTTCTTGTTATAACAATCACATAATTATTCAGGTTCATATCGGTCTTTTTGTCGATATTCAGTACTTGAGTCGAAAATGAACTTGTTTTGATGTAACCCTGTAGTCAAAATTACATAATCTCTATAAATATATTCATGATTTAAATATAATATATATAAATTATACAGGTATTTATAATAGTCCACAACATTTGTAGATAATAAATGAAATGCACCATTCCTGGAGACAGTAGGCCGTACTTACCCAAGAACACTACTTTCATTTCTTTGTCATATTAAAATAATGAAAACTAAATAATACATAGGTATGTTATAAATATAGTATAATATCTATGTTATATATGTTACATAAGTTCATTAATTTTATCTTTTATACGTTCCATGTATGACATGAATGAGTTATATCACTTTGAGGGGGCGGTAGTCCGCATTTCCTCAAATGAAATTATCGTATTTACACATTACAGAAAGAATAAAGGTATTATGTAAATAAAAAATACAAAATAATAGAGAAAATATAATATTTATCATATATAAACACATTTCCATAATAATTTCCACCATGATAGGTGGTGGGAGAAAATTGAACAGTCATCATTTCGTGAGGAATTAGTTTAACATACATAGAAACAATATGTTTGTATCCATTCGATAGAAGTGTGTGTAAGTTTATTTAGAATAATTCTCATAAAAAATACTAGAAAATTGTGGATACTATTGTTATTATGTAATATTATAATAATAATAGAATAGGCAATGAAGAAGGAAAATAGAAGAAATGAACTTGAGAGAATACATTACCTCTAAATCAGGTAACTTCTTTTGATTTGAGCCAAAAGGTTTTGTTGTATTTTCTTATGCCCAAGTTAAGACTTCTAGGAGGAAGGAAGGGATGTTGGGAGATTATTTGAGTAGGTATGACACAAGGGGATTGAGGTGTGAGTAAGTGGTTAGAGGTGGTGGCCTTTTATAATAGAGATTAGGGGCACTTTAGAAATGTCTAGAAATATTATTTTATTATAAATTTATTTTAAAATTATAATAGTTCCAAAGTGATATATTTCAAGGATAAGATTATAATGGGTATAAATCCTTTCAACCATTAGGTTTTAGACAATTTTAGGTTACAAAATTGACCTTATATTTTATCTTTAACCCTTAGTTAAAAACATTAACTCTTACCACGTCTTCTTGTATTTTCATAATATATGGTTACTATAGTTAAAATAAAATGAAAATATAACCAAAAGAAGATAATAAATGAAATTTTTATCATTATATAATTAATTTGGAAGAATATTATATTTTTATGACTATTATATCATTTAATAAAATAGTAATTGTTTTTAAAATCTTATTTATGTCAATTTTGACACTATTTAGTAATTTATTTTTGTTAAATTCAAAACAACTTTATACCTAAAAAAAGGAATTAAATCAGGGATAATATGTAATAATAATCCAAAAAATTATTTTATGTCATAAAAATGATAAAATTACATTTATTTTAATATTTATAATATCATTTACTTGAATCTTTCATTAATAGGGTAATCAATGCATCATCATTGTGTCATAAATAAATTTATTTATTTAATTTCTAAAAATTATAAATAAACTAACATTATGTAGGAAATATTTTTATATTTATAATTAATATTTATAGTCAAAGATATCAGTTATATAACCCTTTATTAAAATTTTGTTAGTAAAAAATACATGTTTATGTTATATTTCTCTTTACTTTAAATTAATTCTTATAACATGTCATTATCACACCCAAGTGGCTCCATAGGGTCTTAAAATTGACCCAAGAATGACCATGTCTCGAAATATCTCATCCAATATGATTAGGACATGTGTCAGGGGAGTTTTATATTATTATAATATTATTTTTACTCTTATTTACTAGATTTACCCTTTAACCATGGTAAATAAATATAATTATTGAAATTACTGTTCATAATGTCAAAAAATAATAGGTAATTATTTAAAAAAATTTAAACGTATGATTCCTAATAGAGAATTCATTTTTCCAAATTCAAAACATTGGATTTTCAGAAATTAATTAAAAATTAATTCCCATTATCAAAACCAAAAAGCGGGTTTTTAAGAAG
Source organism: Viscum album (assembly GCA_963277665.1). Taxonomy (NCBI): domain Eukaryota; kingdom Viridiplantae; phylum Streptophyta; class Magnoliopsida; order Santalales; family Viscaceae; genus Viscum; species Viscum album. The sequence goes on from OY728139.1 coordinate 1,181,760,256, forward strand.
TAAAAACTATCGAAAGATTGACATGTATTTATGTCCAATTTAAAAGGGAAATTTATTACAATGAACAAAATTGTTTTAAATGATAAAATATTAATCCAATTACACTTTAAAACCAATAAAAATTAAAATCTAACAATATAAATAAATTAGATGAAAATGAAGTTTTGAATGAAAATGTAGTATTTTCACTATTCATTAAAAAAATGAACTTCATCGGAAAATTTCAAAAAAAATAAGCAAAGTAAATTTTGATGTCCTTATTATATAGAATAAATTTAATTTTTCAAATAGAACATATAAAAGTTACAGAACCTATATTTAAAAAGGGTTCACCTTCAAAAGGCGGTAAAACTACCTTTAAAAAAATATTAGAATGTTTTATGCTTAACATTGGATTCATTCTCATTTTAAGCCTCTAAAATTTATTGGAAAAATGTAAAAATAGTTAAAAAACATGAATAATCATATTATATTTAGTTATATTTATTCCCTCTAATACAACCACTAGGTGTTAACTACCATTTAAAGTAATAATATTTTTATATTATTTTTCAGTATAACTCAATGTGGTGTGCAATGCAAGATTTCAGAGAAACCTATTGTTTCATATCGAGTACATCATTTAAAAAGTTTCCCTTTTAACATAAAATTAATATATTATTCATAAATATTAATAGTAGATATGAAATAGTATTATTTTATAAATACCTTGGATCCTACAATAATTGTGTGAATTTCAAATTAAAAATTTGGTATTAAAATCTATGAAAGTGGATAATTTTTTGGGAATTGTTGCCCGAAATTATAAAGAGTTCAATATTCATGGGTTCTTAATTATTAATTATTGAAATAATATCCACATAATAAAGTTTTTATAAAAGAAGAGAACATAAAGAAGACATATGATGAGATTTTTTGAGAATATTTGATACACTAGAACATTGAATAACCTCTATATGAAAGAGATATAGAGAAGAATATAGAAGAATGAGAAGAAATTCTTGCTCACTACTATATAAGACATTAAAGAAGAATAAGATCATACTTATGACTAGGAACGTTTGGTGGAATCGAAGTAGTACAATGAGAATTACTATAGACTATTGGTGAAGGACTCTTCTATTATTGTTAAGAGACTCATATAATTATATCTATGTGGTATATATATTAACAGTCATAAACAATAGTAGAATTAAAATTATGGATATACCCACCTTAATGTAAACCATAGGATTGTTCTCTAGAATACTGCGTTATCTTTGATTGTTTATAGGTTTTGCTATATATTAGCTACTTTTACTGAGTAGTAAACCTTGTAAACCTACTATGTTCCTTTGGGTTTGTTTTCATGTGTGTAGTAACAAAAAAGTCACATCTCTTCCAAAATAGTTTAAGGTTAAAAATAAAAACAAAAAAACCATTGATCACTCATTCACCACACTCTCAATAATATAAGAAATACAAGGGTGCACTTATAGTTATTTGGGAATGCTTTAGTAATATGGAGACAAGTATTGTTAGAACTTAGGAGGTAAGTCACAAGTAGGTTTCTGATTAACTCCTTTCATGATGGAACTTGATATTCCATGGGTTTTTAGGATGTGAGCCAGGAATTTGGATTCCAGATTTGATTACTTTGATGGTATTTTTTTTAATTCGCATTGATTTATATTAGGTAATTTTGGAAGTTTTGTTGGGTTTTGTGTTGGAATTAGAAAGTATAAAATGCTTCATGGTTATCTCACATATCTTGGAAAACCATTTGAATCCATATGCATAGTTCCATGTACTTTTAAATGGTTGTTACATGATTTTCACACTGTTATACAAACCATGCAGCCAAACCATACACAATTATACACAATTGAAGTAATTGTTTGAACATATTTTTATTTCTAACGGCTCCTATGGTGATTTTCAAGTGTTGGAGAGGTATCAAATATTATTTGGTGATGTTTTGATCCTGATGGAGTGTATTTTTTTGATGTACTGTGTTATGTTATTGTTTATGTTTACCTTTTAAAAATCTATTTTTTGTGTGGGAAATTCGATTTCATGAAATGTTTTGATATGAAAACCAAATTTAGTGGTTTTTTAAAAAGAGGATTTAATATATGGTTTGTTTTTAAAAAAAGGTTTTACATTTTATTTGGAAAAGGATTTACAATTTCATGAGATGTTTTGATTATGGTTGATTCCAATAGGGAATTTGGGTAGTATATTAAAAATAAATAGAGTTTCTATAGAAATTTTTTGAAATTAAATTTATTGAGGCACTTTAGTTTTTATAATGAAACTCAAGGAGTGTTTTTTAATTAAAAAAGAACATTATAAATTTATAATGTCCTTCAAATTTTAAATTAATTTATGGTTTTGCAAGAAAGTGTAAGTGTTTTGTAAATTTATAGGTAGGGAAGTTTGGATTTTATCTTTTTGAAATTGTTCTTCATAAGGTTTGAAAATAAAGTGGAGGGTTTTCATATTGTGTATTTCTTTTGTAAAATGAGTTTTTTTAAAAGGTTATTTTAAATTAGTGGGAATCTTCATTATGTGCTTGTTTTTATAAACTATTGGTTTTTGAGTTTAATCACATTATTTTATGGTATTGTTTTTTTTGATTTGTGATGCATGAATTAGTTGGGTTCACATTTCATGTGATTTATAATATTCCTTCTAGAAGTTATTGACCAAAATATAGAAATGATGTTTCTAGGATGATCCTTAAGGTGACTCATCTTGTCATTTTAAGTGCATATCCTCTGGTTATTTAATCTTACCAAACTATAAATAGAGTGAATTATCTAGAACTATCTTTTATATTAGACTTATTGAGTCATCAATCATCTTATTTTAGTATTTAGTAAGGTCATATTGAGGTGAAATCTATTGTGGGTTTTTTCTTTGACTTCAAGATATTTATTTTGAGTTATTAGATAATGAATTTTAGAAAGACCATTTATTTAGGAGTGTTTTTTCTTCAAACATTAAACTATTTTTATTTAAATTAATCCTTGTATCATATTAAAAAGCGGTTTAGAGAAAATCATGGATGTAGATGAGAATTGAGTGGTAATATATCACGGGATATATTCTTGGTGAGATTGGATCTTGTTGTGATTTGGGGTTACTTCAGATTGATATATTAATTTGAGGTTTCCTCTATTAGGTATTCTTGTTTTGGATAGGTTTTGAATGTTTTTGTTATGGTAATTACTCATTCTTAATTATGCATATTGAGGTTTACATGTGATGATAACCATGTGATAATCATTTTATTTTGAGGATTTTCTACAGGTAATCATTTGGAATGTTCTTGGATAATTTGGGTGATTTATATACCAGTGTAGATTGTTCTCTGGATGATACCCAATTTTAGATTATGCCCTATTTGTGTTTTTCTTAGGTTAACTATGGGAGGGTGTTCCACAAGATAGTTCCTAGGTTTGTTTTGCTATTATCTAAATGATCCAAGGTTAGAGACCATTTTTTTAATCATTGAGGCATGTTTTGGTTGATGTCTCTTTTTCATTCCTATGTTTGGGGTTGTTTTTAGATTGGTTGACCAAAATTATAGTCTTTTTGGGTATTTATTTGGGTGGTATTCCCCTACGGAGTTTTGAATTGTTTCTTAGATGGTTATTTTTGGCTGATAGAGGATTATTATTTCTATTGTGGTATTTTTAAAAAACATGTTGGTTATGGTGATACCATTTTTCATAAGGGTGTTTATTTTTTTGAATTAGTATTTTAGATGAATCCTTTATGGTGGGGAGACCCATTGTAGGTCTCTGAGATCTTTTAGATATGTGTTTCTTGATTTTTGTTTGGGTTATTATTGGAGATTTTGTACGATATTAAGGATTTATTTTCACTATTTTTTAGGAATTATATGTACTCACATGATGTTTTTTCATAGCACCTTACTTATTTTGTCCCCAACCCTCCCATATCTAATATTAGGAATTGATATTTTTTCCTATTACTTCTACTTTGGACCATAAATTTTTGGAGGCATAAAGTGGCATGGTGGGGAGAATTACAACACCACCACCTCATTAATTTATTAAATAGTGTATAATTTTGAGTTTTTTAGGATAATTGATATGTTTGGAAAACTTTAGTTTTTTAGAAGTAGCAGATCATTCTGTGGTCAATGGAATAACGTAATGATAGGTATCTATTTTCTTGTGAGTGTATATTTTACATGTTTGTTTATTTTACTCTAGGAGTGGATGACCAAGCCATGGAGTATGGTTGTGGTTCTATAGTGGGGAATCATAGTTGATGCTACATTATTGAGTTTGGATGGGTGGGAATTTTCTACCACTAATATTAAATGAAACACTATAGGGGCTTAAGAATTAGTTTTTTCAGTTCTACATAGAAGAGGTGCACTATTATATTGTGTTCAAGGATGTGTCATGGTGGCTTGGTCTTGAGATCCATAGTTTAGGACCAAGTATTCACTCTATACCGCATTCCTAAGAGGCCATATCTTAGAGATTCTAGTAGAGGGTCATCACACCCTACCTAGTAGGATCACATCATAAATTGTTCAACCCTTATTTTAATTTTATGATTTTATAGTTCTATCTCTCTCTGATTTTAAGGGGATTTTACCCATTTCTATTTTCCCTTATTAGGTTGACCCATGGGTGAACTCAAGGGAGCTCTCCCCTCCTTTCTACATGGATTTTTGGGACTCCTCTTTTGGAAAAATGATTTACCTTACAATTTTGGAAAAATGATTATATAGGATACTTGTTTTCCTTTATGATTTAAATTTAGAAACCATTTTTTTAAATTATATTCAAATTATTATTTATGATTTTTTTTATAAAATAAATTTCATATATACTTTATTGAAATCATATTAGGACTATTTATCTCACACCCTACATATACACCTATGTGTTTGAATATATATCCTTCATGTTTTCATATATGTTCTCAGGTCATAATCTTATGTTGGGCATCATTCAGGTAGTCCGTAGATGGATGTGGTGGATATGGCTAGTAACCATCAATCACATGGAGATATTTGTAGTTGTTTAGATGAGTTGTTTTTTAGGATGTTGTAGTTTTCACATTCTAGTGAGAATTATTTTTTTTATTCTGATTTTCATATATATTTACTTAAGCTTTACATTTCTAAAAGCATATTTGTTATTTATTTTTATTATGTTTTGTTATGAGAATAATCACCCTATTGATTATGTTTCATGTGGATGTTTATTTTTGTATGTATTTTTTGGATTATTTATTTATTTTTATATTTTTATTTCATTTGAGTGGACGTATAATGTATAGAATCACCATGATAGATTCATGGTTATTACCCCTACTTTTTTGTTATCTCTAATTGGAAGAAACCATCTATATGTGTCTGTTAATCAAGCCTAGAAAATAGTTTCAAGACCATGGTAATCAAGAATCCCCTTTGGGACTTGTGTAAGATCATTTATGTTGAAACTTTAGTTTGATCTGAACTAGTTCATTAAAAACCTCATTATTATCATTAATACTGCAATAAACATATTGAAATAATGTTGTGGAAGAAGTTCAAGGAAGAGTCCATGAATAATGAAATCATAAATATTGGGATGAATATGTTTTTTTAAAATCCTTTTAATAGATATAACACTTCTATATGTGTTATTAGTAGTTATACATTGTTTTAGTATATGAAATTGAATAATAGATGATGGGGGAAATTTCCATGGAATTTATAGAGCTTATTAGAATGTATATAACTATATAATAAAAATTAAAAATGAAAAATAGTCATTAGAATCTGATGATGGGAGGAGATATGAACATATGATGACCAATATTATAGTTCGCATTAATAGATTCTTTAAGTGAGTTTCAAAACTACCCACATAGGTTTAGTGTAGGAAACCTTCTATCGTACTATAAATTAGATTGTGGAAAGAGGAAATATGGATGAAGAAGGTCTTCATAAAGGGATGCCACATGGAAACCAATTTAAAGTGAGATTGATAGGATTATAAAAAAGGCTACCATATTTCATGTTAATTTATTTTACCATGATAGGAGTATATTTGATGTCACTGAGTGCCCTAATCCTTTGATTCAAAGCAATGGTTATATTCTTGTTGTTTTACTGGAGTAGTATTACTGTGATTATAATAACTTCCAAACATTATAGTATCCTGGGTCACGTGTGATTGAATCATGTTATTTTTCACACTTATCTTCTGAAAAATTCATTAACCCAATGTATTTCCTTTAAAATATTAACGACTACTACAATTCTATATAGATGCATGTAGGTTGATATTTTAACTTCAGTCTGTCTGTTGATGCACCTACATTTATGTTAAACTTTCATAGTATTCAAACAAGAGGGAGGCTTAAGTTGACTAATATTTGGAATGAGATAGATTATCCTTATAATGGAAACCTTCATAGAGATATGTTTTATATAGTCAAGAATTTTATATTCACTTGAATTTTGCAAGATGAGGTGGAAAATCATTGAATAATCCACATGATTGATTTTTCACTCTAGCTATTTTTATTAAAGTGTTTGGATGAAATGAGTTGAATTTTGTTATAAATTAAAACTCCATATGATTTTATTATTGATTCTTAAACCATATTATCATTTCAATAATTGAATTTTTCAGTCACAATATAATAGGTTATTAAAATTATACGGTTATGAATAATAAGTTTCTTATAAAAATCTATGAAAATATTATAAATTTAGATGGATAAGTCAATATTTTCCACCTAAAGGTCTCATGTATCATGTTAAATGATGGAGGGGTGATCTTTATGAAATCATACTATATGGATATTACATCATTTCAACCATGATGTACCTTTAAATTTCATTGTTTTATACCTTTTTCTATTGGATTTTATAGAATCTCCATGCGTGACTTCAAGTCCATTGATCATTATTTGATTGATGTATTAATCGAGATATGGAGAAAAGATACACAGACTATCTATTTTACTAAGGGGGAGTTACCTGTGACTTTAGGGGATATAATGAATATGGTGGGTTGGACCATTAGTGATCAGGTGGTTATTGGTGCAACATCAGGAGACTAGTGTGATGTCGTGCATCATTTACTAGGCATTGAGGTTGTTGTAAGACTGTGTATATTTTAGGGTAGATGATTTCATATGGGATAACTATATGAGAACATATATATGAATCATAATGGTTTAGATTAGTTTTCAGTTATCCTAAACACACATGCATGTATTATACAGAAACCCAGAGGCAAAAAGTGTGTCGAATAAACTACTACTTTAGTACACATGATGTAATTACTACTACTTTAGGATATGGATAAGATAAATAAATATAGTTGTGGCTCATTTATATCATCATATATGTATAGATAGATTTACAAAACATATTTATAAATGCAAAACTGGATTATAGGATGTGTTGTTCTGCTATAGATGTAGGCACGATGGTGTTTTCAATACATCATTCCAAGTGTTATCGAACAAATTTCTCAACACCTTTTACACGATTTTCCCTGGAGACTCTTGTATGTTTGCATCAATAATTTGAATAGATTTTTTAATTTGTTAATATCATTTATAAAATAACTTTATATTACTTTTTTACCAGGTAGAGTTTGATTCAATGTCATGTACGTCACTAAGGAATAATGTGAATAGTTTTCATCATACATTTGACTATCTACAGCCACGTGATGTAAGTTATGCATTTATTTTGTTTATATAAAAATTAATTTTGTAATTAATTTTACAAGATATTATAATGATAAGTTATTTATTTTATTTTATAAATTTATGAATATATTTATATTTTGTCATTTTAGGTTGTGTGTATCCCATATATTTGTAGTTGTCTTAGAATTTCTTTTAGTTTACTGTACAACTATGTTTGGGGACTATGGTATAGTATAACAACTCATCCATTTACATATCATTGAGTGGAACTGGGTAGATCAAGTCATGTTATTATTTGGATTCTTTTAGAACATCCCCACTTCACCATGATTGGGTGCTTCATTTCACACCATTTGGATCATAAATTGATAGGAGGTCAATTGTAGACACTACCATGATCATTACATTGAGTTCTGGGATATGAGTTCCCTATATAGTATCTGTTTTATGTATATACCATAGAGTGACTCGGACTATCGGATTAGGTAGATTACTATATTGGTATCAATGACACACAATTATATACCTTACACACCATGGGATATACCTGAATGAGTTGGTCTGTTTACTACCACTTATTAATTTTGTTATTTAATATTTAATATTACCTTCAATGTTATTTGATTTCTAGTTATAGGGTTCATATCATCTTATACACATATTAGATCCTCTGTAGGAGAAATATTTTCATCTGTGATATATTTCATAGAGATATGGTAGCTCCAAGAGCTCCTTTCTATCCTATATATGATAGTTTATATAATGAGGACCCACAAACACACAAACATACACACACACATCCTTATCCACAAGCACCTGTTAAGGTACTTGAGAATGGTGATGTGCTAGTTGATTCCATAGAGGAGGATGCTCCACCACCACTAGCACAGTGGAAAAGTTGAGGATAAGGATGATGATTGAGACAATGATCAAGGTAGTGAATCCAAAGATAGTATCCTGCAACATAAATAGAGTATCTTATATTATAGGGAGATGAACCTTTATAATAGAGAGATGATCCTTACCCATAATAATTTTCAAATGCATCTAATATTCTATCTTCATCTCATTCACATATTGCAACCGAAAAACTTGAAACTCAAGAGGGGTGGCACTTGAATATGCTACCACAATTTCCATAACACTTGAGATATATTTCTTTTGACGACTTTTTTGATGTGTCTATACCAGTTTCATCATCCTCATGGGGTCCTATAGGGAACCCATAATTGTTGATATGTGAATCTAGAAATTATATTGGAGAGTCATCTATATAGTAGATTGGGAAGTTATATTGTTTTTAGTACGAGGACATATTAATTGTATAATATTTTTAGGAACTAAAAGGAACATAACATTATGAGGAACCAACAATAACACAACGATATGTGGAGGTCATAGCACCACATCCATATGTGTCCCCTGTTGAGGAAGAGGAAACAAAAAAATAAGATCATGTTCCTAGAGATGGTATATCAAAGCAGCCTAGGTCTCAGACCAAAATTGTGTGTTTTGTTCATATATCAATTCATGGAATTAAGAGGAAATAACAATGATATCTTCCATTTTGAAATATTTTACATATATAAAAATCTATCTTCTGAAGTTATTAAGTGTATTTTTTATTATAAATTTTAATTTTTTTTTAAAATAACTTAACAACTATAATTGTAATTAGTTTTAAAATTTAAAAAACCAAATTATCTAATTTTATAAAATTAATATACACTTTATTGGAAAAAATTATTTTTATCAATAAATGAAAAAAGTATGAAAGAATAAAAAATATATTAGTTATTGAAGTTAAATGAACACATCAATGTCTATATGCTTATTTTACATAAAAAATTAATGTATACATCTAAAATTCCATTTCAAATATAACCTACCAGATATATTTTTATTGTGTTTTAATTTTATAACTTTAAATCTAATGTATTATTTATTTTATCAGTGTTTTCATGAATACAAAAAAAGATTAGAACATATAAGTTAAAATAAATATTTTTAAATGATTTTATAGTTTTATAATATTATTTAATGAAATATATTTTTTATATATTTATTGTGGAAAAAACAGTTTCAAGATTTTAGGTCTCATTTTCTTAAATAGTAATTACCTATACCCAAAAAAATAAAATAGTTTCACACATCATAGTTTTTTATTTTTCTACCTATTAATGAACTAAAATATAAAATAAATAATATATTTGAATGAGGAATATTATAATACTATAAAATCATATAAGAAACTAACACAACCAGATCATAAAACTATTTCACACTCTTACTATGGAACATAAGAACATGAGAAAATTTCATGATCTTCCTATGGGATGTAAGAGTGTGGAATTGTTTCACACTCTTGTGTTCCATATTGCTAAAAAAATAATACTAAAAAAAATTAAAATTATATTAGGGTATTTTTTTAAAGCATGGCCTTGGGATTATGTTATACTCGATGATTGATTCAAATTTCATTTATTTGTATTTTCATGAGTGTGATGTTTCTTACAATGGATATAATAGTTTTTTAAGTTCATTTATTCATATTATAGACTTTAAATGATATATTTGGATGATTCTTCCAATGTGGTTGATTATTGTAATGTTATCTTTTTCAACACAGGGGATTATTGTTTTTAATAAGGATTGTTTTGGGTGAGAAATTATTTTTAAAGAGTTTTAACAATAAAGTGTGTTGTAATTTTTAAAAGAATGTCATTTTTAGTTGTGTTTCTTAAACTTATCAATGTTTTGTTTCTTTAACATTTCTATTTCTTCTTTCCTAGGATCATTTTTCCTAAATATTATTATAATTTGTTTCTTAATAAATAACAATATGGTTCATTTGTTATTTCATTCATCTTTTGATAAATCTTTCAGGTTCATTACATGAAAACATAACCTTGATCATGTGATAATCTATTAAGTGATCCATTGAAATAAATATCTATCAATTAATTATTATTTAAAGTATAAGTTACTATCTTAATTAGTTTTTCTCTTGATCAATTCTTGATGTTATGAAACTCATTGTGGATATGGATTTTACATATCTGAATGTGTTTTTCAGTATGAGAAATTAATTTTTATTCTATATATACATTTGATTTAATCTATCATTATCCAATCAATGGAACCCAATGATACATGGATGATTTTATCAAACAACAAATCACATAATGAAACATGATGAATTTTTTCTTTGATCTACTCTTATGAACACATTCTTTTATTTTTTATACAGGGAGTTTAATTTATCACTGATAGTTATAAAAATATTATTTTCCAGAGTTTTTAATCCCATTAGGTTCATATTTTTATGATATTTAATTACATTTTGTTAAATTTTAGAATTATGGATGATTAAGACTTTAGGTTCTCTTAAATCAAACAACTAGTTATAAAAACTACTCGAATTTTATCCTATTGACACACTTCTTTTTCTTCCAAGAGTTTGAAAAACCATGGAAATATGTTACTATATCCATAGTTTTGAAAAAAACCAAAAAATAATTGTAATCTATGTCCATAGTTTTCAATACCATGGCCACAGGTTTATCCAAATTTTATATAGATTTGGTGTTATAACCACAGTTTTAATAATTTTTCCAAATTTTTTATAGAACGATTTTAAAAACCATGGATGTAACTTTTATATTATATATATAATAATAGTAAAAATAATCATATTATGAAATATAATTCCAACTTAATAATAAAAAATATTAATTACTATTATATAGTGTGTATTTAATAAATATTAAGTGACAATTAATAATAATTAAATAATATTAAATAATTTATAACTAATAAGTATTAAATATGTATTAAAAAGTAATAATATATATAAAATGTTTCATTGTATACTAGTGGTAAATATATTTTTTATATATTGAACCAGTATTGTGTTCAAATCCCACTTGATAATTTTTTACCTAATAATTTATAGCAATAGTTTTGAAACCTATGTCAATGGTTTCAAATTTTTTCTATAACTTATTTTTTCAATGGTTTTATAAAAAACAAACCATATGTTATCTATGGCCATGGTTTTGTTTACTTTTTCAAAAAAAAAAATGCTACACCTGCGATGGTCTTTCCCAAAGGCCTCAAAACTATGGAAATATCCCAAATTTGCTTATTTACATGGTTTTTGTGTTAGATTTATTATCTACTAATATCTTTTTATGATAACAGACAATTATTAGTTTAATTTATTTACATAAAAAATTTTCTGCTATGTTTTTTTTATAATTCTATTTTGAGGTAATGTCTAGCTTACATTTGAGGTCAACCCTATATTGGGAATGGATAGATTCTTGAATTATGATGTCATACAATGTTAGACCTAACATATATTAGGTTAGAGTTTGATATTTTTAAGTTAAGAAAATGTAATTGGAATCATGATCATATTAATATGAATTTTAATTCTTTAATATTGTTTATGGATTAGTCTAGATATAATTATTATCATACAATTGATTGTTTTTCATTTAATGTTAGGTTGAAATGATTCTAATATTTTTTGAATCTAATTTTGTGTGTTGAATTCAATAAGTCTCATGGTAGAGGATACATTGGAAGCCTTCCTATTACTGAAAGTTAGCCTGATACTATATTTTACCAACAAAAGTAGCATTAGATACATGATACTCATCTTAAGACTACATTAGAAGATAATAGTACCTCAGGTATTAAAATAGAAATGTGTCAATGCTAATGGATTATTGGTAATTTGATGTAATAAACATTGATAAAAAACATAATATTAAGTAGTTACACGAGACCATTATACTAAATGAATAAATCCCCAAGTGATAGTTTAGGAAATATTTTTCGAGGCAACAATGCATCCAGATCATTAGTGCATTCTATATTAAACTATGAATTCTTTATTTTAACACCCATATATTTTAAAAGAGGACTATCATAATCGATAGAATGTATGATAGAAAAAACCAAGATTAGAAGAGTATATAACACCCTGATACTTTATTATATATTTCTCTTTAAATAAATTCAATCTCTTTAATAGTTTGCAATGCACAACACATTGGGTTTAAACAAAACATGATAATCTATTAAAATATTATTAGAATATGACTATTATAACCAATATGTTATGTTATAGGGTATGAATAAGAATAAATAAATTATGAAAATTTTATGGTTTAAAAATTTCTCAAATAAATTCAATTGTTATATATTGATTTGAAATAAAATAAGAACCATTTGAAAGAGAAAGAAATATTTTATAAAAAACTATATTTTTTCTTCTAAAAAGAAGATTGGTCGCACTTTTCACACATAATTTAAAATTATTTTGTACCAATTTTAGAAAGTTTATTTGAAACAATAAACTTACTTTTTAAAATATACATTTCATAGTATTCTTTGGGTGAATTGTTTAGAATTTTTTAAGAAGATTGATTTTTTGATGAATAGTAAAAAATATTGGGTTTTATTAAAAACTACCTTTTCGTTTAAATAATTTAAAAAGATAAATTAAATTTTAAATTGATTTAAAATTAAATTAAATTTAATAATATTACAATTTGACTAATTTAGGTTAGTTTAATCAATTCAATGTTTATTTTTTATATTAAAACATTATATAATTATGATAATTTTCTCTTTTGAAAATTGCTCTTTCGTCATGTCTCCGGTTTAATTTTAAATTGAATCTTACAAGTTTTGTGAGTTTAATTTTAAAAAATAGATTATATATTTGGAATAATAATATTTTATATTATCTAATAAAGAGATATTTTTTTGATCAAAATGAATTGTTACAGTAATAAAAATTAATTATCATGGTTAAGGTAATAATGAGTTTACCATGGGGGGGCTTAAAATAAGAATATAGGGGTTAAAAATCACATAAAACCTGTAAAAACCACATTTTTTGGACAAATTTAGACCATATAATATATAAGTTTTTATAATGACCCATTTTTTAGGATTTTGGCATGATAAAAACATGGGTATTACTTTGTCTTCTAAAAACATCTACGTGTGACCTCCCCCTATAAATGACCCCCTATCTTCCACTCTTTACACATCCCAAACCATTTGTTTTAGAAAATACCTGACCAAATCCATTACATAATTCTTTAACCACACACTAGAGTCCTTGTTTATATTACCAATCCCTCCAAATAATTCTTTATGTATAAACCAGAAGAGGCTCTTTGAAGAAGAGGTACAATTCAAAAACATGCGTATTTATTTTATTTCATATTCATCCTCATTAAAACCATATTAAAAAATTATAATATAAAAAAAACATTATATCCTATATATTGAGATTTTATTATTATAAGGTAATAACCTTGATACATCCACACTTCCATCAAATGGAAAATAAAATTGTCGTTCGTGTGTAAGGCGGATTATCACCTCACGAACTGATGTAATTCATTTTCCATCAATGCCTTTCAAGGCTGTTTATAATGATGTTTTTAACATTTTAATATAATATTTATGAAATAATTATACTTATTTTATTATGATATCACACATACCATGTTACTTTCAATTCTTTGGGGGATATGATAACGCCACTTGTGTGTACGGCGGACTACCGCCTCCTGTAGTGATGTGATTCATTTTTCGCTTACACTTTTACATGAAAGTTAGTAAGGAAACTGTTAGTGAGTATATGTTATATTTATGATGTAACTATAAATTATTCCATATAATTTCACATATAAATCCTTACCTTCCAATCCATTGGAAAATTATAACATCGCTCATGCGTATGTGTGAACTACCGCCTCCACGTAGCAATGGAAAATGTTTTTCATTTTTTTACACAGATGGTAGTAAGGATATATTTGAATAATTTAAATTATATATATGAAATTATAATTATTCTTTAAATTTGAATTAATATTTATTTTTCATTCATTTAATCCATTGATAAGAATGAAAACATCATTCATGTGTACGTACGACCCACCGTCTCCATAAACGGTGTAATCTATTTTTAATCTCCAAATTTAATAGGGTATTATACATACATATATAATGAATATATATAATATTAATATCATGGTAAAATTTATATATATTATGTGACCATGATCAAATTAAAATGGTCAAAATTACCAAAATAAGACATACATGAAAAACAAAACAATTATCACCCAAAACAATAATTTTAACAAAGACTTGTTAATAAATAGGTGGTAAAATACTATAAGTAAATCATATATGGTATGAGATATATGATTATTGTTCTATAACATATTTATAATAATCCTATATTTATTATATAAGAGTTTTAGAAACATACAAAGGAAGTCAAACATGAGGTAAGCCTTTCTCATCCCACTTTTACATCTGTGAGATATACACCATATTCATCACTTATTATATAGTGTGGTGTACATACTTACCATTTTTATATGTTATATCATTAATATATTTATATTCATGGTATTTAATATTTCATTTGAATTTATTTATTTCATGGTGCTTATGATTCTAAATTGACCAAAGTGGTAAGGTTTTATTTCATAATCTAATAATTATTTGGAATTTTTTTTATTTATGTGTCCCTTAAGGGAATTATTTTTTATTTATATAATAAAAAAAATATATTTACGTATCCTCTATCCATTAATTAAATTTTAATGTAATAATACCATTTTTTCACTCTTTGTTACTTAAAATTATTGATAAAAATATTTTTAATAAAATCTAAATTTATTTCTCTCTCCGGTCGATAATCATTTTTCATCATAATTCATGTTTTATAAAAATGTTTTTAACCTTTTTCAAATTATTTATTAAATAAAATTTTAACCATATTTGAATTTTTACAGTTTTCTTAAAGGAATCTTTATTTTTTTCAAAGCAATTCCTGTTTAGATTTTACTAAAAATGTGAAAAGAATCTTTGTTTTAATGTCTATGGAATGAATGAAATTTCTTAAAATCATGACCAATCATTTTTTTAAATCTTAATTTATAATTTTCAAATTTTATTTTCAAGTAAAATTATTTTCAAATTATTTTGTGAACTTTTATATTAAAAAAATTAATTTCCAAAGTAGAAATTTTATTTTCCTCAAAAATGGTTTAATGAGATTCTTATGGTATTTCTATACAACAATAACCTAAAACATTTATTGTACTTATGATCCACTAGGTATATGTTGTATTGATATCATCCTATATTCTTTAGTTTTTTGGTTTATGATTATTTTGACTAAGGATATAATTTTTTTTTATCATTCACCATATTACTCTGGAAGGTTTATGATTATGTTTATTTGATTGGGTTAAGTATTAAAATTTCATATGTTAGTTTATTAGTATAAATATTTATGTGGATTTTGTTTCACTAATTTCATATGAAGAATTCATTGGAATTATTAAGTGAGGGGTGGGTCCTTGTTATAGATATGTCTTAGATGAATTTATAGGTCTTATAAGTCAATTCAGTTAGCCAAATTAGACAGGTTTCTACCCGCAAATCTAAACTATCTTGTGAAAGGTATTAATAATATGTTTTAGACATCTAACATTATGCATTAAATAATTTTGAGATTAATTATTGATGGATATGTGATCATTTAATTAGTTAGAACATCCATGGATAATTTTAAAGTTTATGTGATTATTTATATGTATTTATTTGATCATTATTTATTTATTCCATATTATTCATAGTTTATTGATTAAAAGGATTTGTTCCCTATTTTTTACCTATCCATATTGATTATTATTATTTATTCATGATTTATTATACTATTTTCTTACCCATACTAAGCATCTGATATCACCCCTTTCTTATGTTTTATTTTCTCTAGGATACCAGAATGTTTTTTTGATTGATATGCAAGTATAAACTATGAGGAATAAAAAAATAAGCCTTATTTCACACCTATTTTGACACTCCAAGGGGACATTCTTGTGTTAATTAAAATTTTCTTTATGAACAATTTTGAACGATTTTAATAGAAGATAACTAGTAATAACCTAGGTTAAGCCTAAGGTATCATTGATTGAAAAGAATGTGTCTTGATTTAGACATCATATAAATGATTATTCATAACTATGTGAATTTCCTTTATGATTTATGTTTCTCACATGGTGATTTTTGGCTTTCTTAATTGGACAAAACTAGAAGGGCTAACTAAAAATTAATTTTTTTATTTCAAAATCACATTTTTGGAAAAAGTGGGAAACCCATAATAAAACATTATAAAAGAAGCTCAGATCATGAATTTCAAGGAACTACCCCTCCCTAGTAACTATATTTTTAAGAAATAATCCCTCAAGGTATCATTGAAGCATTTTTGAGGTGATTGTGTTTGTTGATAAAGTGAACATATGTGTTGTGATTGTTGACAAAGAAAACCATGACATACAAATTTGATGAAATAGGGTATTTCATGGTGGCATGTCGAGTTCAAGAGGAGTGGTTAACAATCAATGTTTGATTTAAGAACTTCTACAAATGAATGGATGATCTGGAGGCGGTAAAAAAAGAACAGATACAAGGCGGTGCCGTTTTTCAGTGTTTGCCAAATTTTTGGGCCAGAAAATAAACAAATGAAGAAAAGTGTTTTTTGGCAAAGGGACTTGCGCGTCGTATACTTGAAGGTGAGGAAACTAGTGCACCCAATCTTTTTCAAGATCAGAACATCAAAAAATGGAAAAGGGAAAAGGGGCACTCAAGTATTGGGTAGGTCGTGCAAGTGACTTGTGCGCCGAGGAAGGACTTGTGCGCTGGTGCCTAGAAGGATTGGAAACTTGCATGCCATTTGTAATTCATGATTAGATCATCAAAATATGGCAAAGGAAGATGGGACAACCAAGTTTTTAAGTTGGTCACACAAGTGTCTAGGGGGACAAAAGACATGCGCGCCGAAACTTGCGTGCCAGAGGAAGACTTGCGCTCTATCACACAGGGTGTCCAAACGCCTATAAATATAGGTCGACCCCTTTCCATTCCACATGAGTTCAAGAAATAGAGAAAATCATAACTCCCGTCGTGTAGGTGTGGTGGTCACGCAAGTGCCAGTGGGTTGAATAAGTAGGACTTGCACGCCTGTTTTGAAGAAGTGCAGATTTTGTTAGTTGCACGCCAATATTGGTTTGGGCATAAAGGGAACTGAGTCGCGCAAGTTTGGAGTTATAGAAGCTTGTGTCGCGCAATTGGTTGAGGTAGACTTGCGTGCTAGTTATAAAATTCACTCCTATACTTGCGCGTCACCTTAGACAAGGGCGCCAAGTAAGGTTGATTCTCAGAAGTATTTCAGGGCTGCGTGAAAGCTGGAAGATTGCCGGATACCTTCAGTGCAAAGTGAGATTCATATGACCCAATCCTTGTAAACAGCAGTGTGATTTAGTGAATTTGGTACAACGGCACATCATATTTTTATGATCCTTGGATGTAGCTCAGTGAGGATGAACCAATTAAAATATTTTGTGTCCTGCGCATGCTTCACTTAATGCTTATATTGTGCAACGGGAATAGAGTGAAGAGTGTTTTGTTTAACATTGAAACAAGATCAGAATGGGCTATAATTTTTAATTAGTAATACCCTAATTCACCCCCCCTCTCAAGGTATTAAACCTTTTTGAACTAACAATTGGTATCAGTAGGAAAGGTTTATATTAGTTCTTCTCTCAATGGAGGCCACTAATTATAAAGGGATTCTGATCTTCGATGGGAACAACATTCAGCAATAGAAGAATCTGATGCAACACTACTTATGATATTTGGGAATGAATGTATTCATAGCAGCAATGCATGGCATAACAACTGATATTAATAGTGGTTCATTATTAGAATCTGATCATAGAGAGTTGGATGCAGATGCCAAAGCAATTAATGCCTTAGGGGTAACCCTATCCAATCCTATCTATACAAAGGTGATGTCATGAAAAATATCACATGCTATGTGGGAAAATCTATTGAATATATATGAAGGAGATACAATGGCCAGAGAGGTAAAGCTGCAAGTGTTGTAGAATAAGTATGAAGATATAAAGATGAACCCGAATGAGTCTTTTGATGCATTCCTTGACAGGGTAAATATTATTGTGGAAGATATGCATGGACTTGGTGAAGTCATTGAAGACATAAATATTTTAAAGCGCATCTTGAATAAGATTCCCCCTTTCATTGATGATTATAGAAGAATGGCTTGGGTATTTGTCATTACCCCTAAGATAGAAGTGTTCAGTTATATCAAGAAGTATAGGAGGGAATCAGAAAGGATGGTTGGGTGGAATATTTTGTAGTTTCGTACAGATAACGATACAAAATTCAAAAACAGTCAAGTGGAAGACTATCTCGAGAAACACAGGATAAGGCATCAAGTTTCATCAGTGAGAACTACCCAAAAGAATGGAGTTGTTGAAAGGAGAAATCAGATCATCAACAACATGGCCAGAACAATTCTTATTGAAAAGTACCTACCAGAGAAATTTTGGAAGGAAGTAGTTTTGACATCGATCTATATTTCGAACAAATCTCTGTTTTTTCCAAAGCAAGGGAAGACTCTGTATGAAATGTGGTACAGAAAGAATCCAATGTTGAAATACTTTCGAATATTTGGAAGTAAGTGTTTCATTCTCAACAACGAAAATAATAGGAAGTTTGAGTCACGAGGAGATGAGGGAATATTTATTGGCTACTTAGGAAAAACCAAAGCATATAAATGTTTCAAAAAAGGTTGGAAAAAATTGTTGAGAGCAATGATGTCACTATAGTTGAAAATAAACAGAATACTCAATGACCTAGTGACCAGTTCTTGGATGAAAGTGATGAGGAGGTAAGAAACACAAGGGGAGTAGAAGTGGCAGAAGATGAATCAGAAGAAGATACTGATGATGAGAAAAAGGAAATAAAGTGTGTGTCTTCAAGGAAGCCAAAGCTTAGCTTGGACAACACAGGAAAGAGTTAAAAAGAAGATTTGAAGCTGTCAAGAGTTAAAGTTGTGACCAGAAAGGGGGAGAATTTTAAATCTGATGATGCTAGATGTGATCAATCAAAGAATAGATATCACAACAGATGAGAATCATGATAAAAGCAGAAGAATGGTTTGGGATGCAACAAGAATATTTTCAAAAATTGGTATCAGTTTGGTGTCAACAGTGGATGTCAGAGTTGAAGTGATTCATTGATGAACATTTCATTTACTATTGTTTCCCACACCGATCATTTCTCATGTGGGCTTAGAGTATGTGTTGAGTAAATCCATGATCGCTATCAGAATCGCAATAGGTGAATGGTGGATGAAGAATTAACAATGTATATTTTTTATGTAAGAGTTTTCAACAAACCCAAAGGGGGGGATTGTTGAGGAAAAATCTCTCAAGGTATCATTGAAGCATTTTTGAGGTGATTGTGTTTGTTGACAAAGTGAACATCTGTGTTCTGATTGATAAAAAATAAAACCATGATATACAAATTTATTAAAAAAGGGGATTTCATGGTGGCATGTCTAGTTCAAGAGATGTGGTTAACGATCAATGTTTGATTCAAGAACTTCGACAAAGGAATGGATGATCTAGAGGCAGTACAAAAAGAACAAATATAATGTGGCGCTGTTTTCCAGTGTTTGCCAAATTTTTGGGCCTGAAAATAGAAAAATTAAGAAAAGTGGTTTTTGGAAAAGGGACTTGCGCGCCGTGTACATGACGGTGAGGAAACTAGCACACCCAATTTTTTTCAAGACCAGAACATCAAAAAATGGAAAAAGGAAAAGGGGCGCTCAAGTATTGGGTAGGTCATCCAAGTGACTTGTTTGCTGAGGAAGGACTTGCGTGTCGGTTCCTAGAAGGATTAGAAAATTGCGTGCCAGTTTTCCTTCATGATCAGATCAACAAAATATGGAAAAGGAATAAGGGACACAAAAGTTTTTTAGTTGGTCGCGCAAGTGTCTAGGGGGACAGAAGACATGCGTGCCGAAACTTGCGTGCCGAAGGAAGACTTGCGCGCCGCCGCGCATGGTGTCCAAACACCTATAAATATAGGTCAACCCCTTCTTATTCCAGATGAGTTCAAGAATTAGAGAAAATCAGAGCTCTTATCACGCATGTGTGGTGGTCACGCAAGTGGTGGTGATTCGCGCAAGTAGGACTTGCGCGCTTGTTTTGAAGAAGTGCAGTTGTTGTTAGTTTCATGGCAAAATTGGTTTGGGAATAAAGGGAAGTGAGTCGTGCAAGTTTGGAGTTGCAGAATCTTGTGTCACGCAAGTGGTTTAGGTAGATTTTCATGCCAGTTATAACTTGCATGCCGCCTTAGACAAGGGTGCCAAGTAAGGTTGATTCTCAGTATTATTTCAGGGCTGCGTGAATGTTGGAAGATTTCCTGATACCTTCGGTGAAAAGTGAGATTAAACTAGACCAAACCTTGTAAACAACAGTGTTCTTTATTTAATTTGGTATAGTGGAACATCTCCGTTGTATGCTCCTTCGACGTAGCTCAGTGAGGGTGAACCAAGTAAAAATTGATGTGTCCTGCGGATGCTTTACTTTATGCTTATATTGTGCAACGGGAAGAGAGATAAGAGATTTTTTTAACAGCGAAAAAAGATCAGAACGGGCTATAATTTTTAATTATTCATACCCTGATTCACCACCCACTCTCAGGGTATTCAGCCTTGTGGTCCTAACAATTGGAATCAGAGGGAAAGGTTGATATTAGTTTTTTTCTTAAAGGAGGTCACTAATTATAAAGGGATTATGATCTTTGATGGGAAAAACTTTCACCAAAGGAAGAATCAGATGAAACACTACTTCCGATCTTTGGGAATGGATATATTCACAACAACAATGCATGGAATAACAACTGATATTAATAGTGGTGCATTATCAGAATTTGAATGTAGAGAGTTGGATGCAGATACCAAAGAAATTAATGCGTTAGGGGTAGCCCTGTCCAATCCTATCTGTACAAAGGTGATGTCATGAAAAATGTCACATGCCATATGGGAAAATATATTGAATATATATGAAAGAGATAAAAAGTCCAGAGAGGTAAATCTACAAGTGTTGTGGAATAAGTATGAAGATTTGAAGATGAACCCAAATGAGTCTGTTGATGTATGCTTTGACAGGGTAAATATTTTTTTGGAAGATATGCAAGGAATCGGTGAAGTCATTGAAGACATAAATATCGTAAATTACATCTTTAGGAAGCTTCCACCTCGGTTTAATCCAAAAGTTTCAGTTCTAGAAGATAAAGATCCCAAAGAACGGACACTGGACAGTTTTCACAGCACCTTGGTTGCATATGAGATGAAGAATGATGAAAATGAAGCTGTGGAAAAGGGGAAATCCAAAGAGATGGCATTTAAGGCCATGAAGAAGCTCACCAATGAATATTCTCAGGAAGAATAAGAGACAGATGAGGTTATGTCATTCCTTTTCTCAAATCTTCAAAGAGGAAAAGGAAAGTTCAAAGGGAAACTTCCACTTGCTTGCTTTAGGTGTGGAAAAGTAGGTCATCTTGGTGCAAGTTTCCCCAAAAAGTTTCAAGAAGAAAATTATGAAGATAGAGTTGAAAATACCAAGAAGAAATCTTCAGCCTATGTGAAAGGGAAGAAGCAGTTCAAGAGAAATTTTTCTAGAAGAAGAATATTATTTCACAATAAATAGATAGTTCAAATGAGTCTGAGGGTGAAGAGGTTGAAGAGTTTGAAAATTGTAAATATCATGGACAAAATGAAATGGTGTCTATTTTCGGTAGTACTGAAGAAAAGGAAGAAACTGCCACGCAGGGTGTCCAAATGCATATAAATACAGGTCGACCCCTCCTCATTCCACACGATTTCAAGACTTGAAGAAAATCAGATCTTCTATCGCGCATGTGTGGTGGTCGCACAAGTGGTGGTGGGTCGCGCAAGTAGGAATTTCATGTCTATTTTGAAGAAGCGCGGTTTTTGTTAGTTGCACGCCAATATTGGTTTGGGCGTAAAGGGAAGTGAGTCGCACAAGATTGGAGTTGTAGAAGCTTGTGTCGCGCAAGTGGTTGAGGTAGACTTGCACACTAGTTATAACTTCTGAGCCAATACTTGCACGCTGCCTTAGACATGGGGGCCATGTAAGGTTGATTCTCAGTAGTATTTTAGATTTGTGTGAATGTTGGAAGATTGTCCGATAAATTTGTGGCAAAGTGAGATTCATCTACAGGTGAAATATGGACTTAAACAGAGCATCTACATATAAACTGTGAGTGAATCATTTCCAGAGTAGTTAGTAAAGGAAGAGAAATAAGGTGATCCTCTCCACCGGTAGTGATCTAGATAGAGAGAGAAATAGGGAGTGACCCTTGGGAAAGCAGTGAGCTGATCCTAAACCTTGTAAAGGCAGTGAGCCTGGGCATATAAGTGATCTGGCCTGAACCTTGTAAATAGTAGTGTGCTTTAGTGAATTTGGTATAGTGGCACATCGCTGTTGTATGCTCCTTGGAAGTATCCCAATGAGGGTGAACAAAGTAAAAGTTGTTGTGTACTGCGCATTTTTTACTTTCTGCTTATATTGTGCAATAGGAAGAGAGAGAAGAGTGTTTTGTTTAACAGAAAAACAAGATCATAACAGGCTATAATTTTTAATTAGTTATACCCTGATTCACCCCTCCTCTCTCGGTATTCATCCATGTGGAACTAACATATATCATTATAGAAAGCCTCCAACTCAGATGACCACTCGACAATCTATCACGCGCAGGATTGCACGAGCCTAGTACCTATGGAAAATCCATACCCTTTCATTCATCCAAATATAAATGGTCATGCACAGATGAATGCTCCCTACTCTGTACCTCATCTGAAGCCAATCCTTATAGACTATTGGTTTCTTTCACCATCAAAATTCAGAATAAAACCTTATACCAAAAGTTTTCTCAAATCCCACCCATTTGAAATTTTAAAAATTACCACTGAGAAAAAACTATATTTCAAATAAAAAAGGACACAAAAAAATCCATCAAACCAATAATCACCATTGATCACCCCTGAAATAGCTGCTTGAACTAACGTACCAAATAACCAAGTTGACCATCATGCTGCTCCTCCTCGAAGAGAAATGGGAATCCTATAACCAGAGTAGAGAACAAAGCAACTAGAGACAGAAGGAAACATCATTGATAAGATGTTCCGAATACCAATAAACTACAAGAATGACCTCAAAGGACACATCGAATTAACCATAAGAGAACAACAAGGACCCACGAACCAAATGAATGCAGTCCAACACTCATCCAAAAAGTAGCAAAACCATCAAAAAGAAAACTTCCTCAACCATATCAGTGGAACAAAAAACGCATCACCAAATCCATAGAATCACTACCACCCATAGAAGCTGAGGCCATCCATCCAAGCCTCTGTCCACACCGAAGACCATCATTGGATATAAGGAGGAACAAAAATTGCTTCCTATTTCATCACATAACCATAACCTTCATAGTAGAGAAAAACCCCAATAACATATCCCAAAAATTTCAAACTAAATATAGAACAAAATTCAACAAATCAGCACTGACTGTGGGGAAGAAGAATATTTTTTCACCATAGAGAAAAAATGATTGGGCCAAATGAAAACAGAAAGAATCACTAATATGAAACACGTCGAGCTGCTAAAATTTTAAGGACACACTGAAGTCCATTGTTGTATATTGGAGACAAATCACTTGGACCAGAAAAAAGATAGAATCTATAATGAGAAGAAACATGCCAAGCCACTGAAAGCCGAAATCTGCCGCTGAAAGAAGAAAGCTGAGACAAGAAGAAATTTGATGTCATCACCCGAAGACCCGAGACGATCTTAGAAACATGATTCCTACTTGTGGAAAATAGATCTACAGCCAAAGATCGAATTCACCAATGTCAAATCTTAAAAATGATTACCGCCTTGGAATTTCCGTCTTCACCACCGAACCCCTCCTCTCACTAATCTTATGTTTTCCCCATCAACTCACACCATCAAAGAACCTATCATCCATGCCAGAACACCAATAAAACCCTAGGGAACTCCCAAGAGGTGAGATACTAAGAGTTCGCTGATCTGGATAGAACCGAAAGTAACTGGGTTAACATTGAATGATATAGGAAATGTGTTAATGAGAAACCAAATGGGATGATAACTAAGGTGAATGACATTTTGATTATTAATAATCAGTTATCATGATATATAAATAAATTTTTTTACCTTAACAAACTCTTGGAGTCACAAATGAAGAGAAGGATAGAGTCTTTTAGGATCCTAAATAATGCAGATCATGGAGGAAAGAAGTCTTGATTTCTTTCATGGTAGAAATGTCGAATGATAATCCAAGGGGTGTGTCTCAAATAAACATTAAAATGTCTTATGTGTGTAAAACAATAACCCAAAGCAAGTAAATACTGAGGAAAAAAAATTAAAAGTTAGGTTAACGTAATTGATGATAATAATGGTCTCTCTATGGTATTATCAATGGTGTAATTTTTTAAATATGGAAAGTATTGGAATTATAAAAATAGATTCCCTAGAAGGAAAGCACATGATGAGAATAAACAAGGTTGTATGAGTATTGGTTATATTTATGATGTTGAAGATATAAAGAATGAAATATTAAAGGAAGGAGATTTTAAGGAATATGACGATGAATCATAGTTAATAGTTTAAGAATGAAGTGGAATTATTAATGTGATTGTGTATTTGGATTCAAGAATTTTATTGTTGGAGTATTTAATCAATAATATTATCATTATAAGAACCACAAAATTTATATGGATTTTATTATAGTGGTTCTTCTATAAATATTTGAAGAGACATGTTGAATGGTACCAAGAATAGTGATTCAGTGGAAATTTGATCATTTTAGAAAATAGATGGTTGAGGTAAGATAACCCTTAATTTTATCTTGATGTTGAGATAATAATGATAAAGAGATTTTTATGGGACAATACTTGAGACATTGAAATTGGTTATGGATTTTATGGATTACGTCATCTTTGCTGGAGTTTACTACATGTTTGTATTTATGGAATATATTTGACATCCTAATATTTTTGGAAGAATTTTTTTTATTAAGTTTTTATGGTGATGAAGGTATTAATATATTTGGAGTGTCACATTAAATTCCACATTATATATTTAGGAAATATAATGTTGGTTAAGTGAATTTCCTTCTAAATTTGGTCATACATATTTTGGATGAGCCTTAAGGTCAACTATTTATAAAATATATTAAGTTAAACTTTGGGTGTTATGGGATAACTTTTTCTAACCATTTTTAGCTTTAGTAAATACATGAGGAATAACTTATTAATCTTTTATGAAACTTATGATCCATTAAATGTTAATTTTAGTGATTTAGGAATAAAAAAATTCATCTTGGATATTTATTTATTAGAGTATGAAATGAAGTACAACCATAGGATGAAATTAATCTTAAAAATATATTAAGTAAGTATTTTTTATAATGTTATCTATCATTATAGTAAAATAATTCATCAACTCAAGGAAAAGGATCTTGAAATAAAAATGTTACACTATAATCTTCATTTTTGATGAATCAAATATTCCATTAACTCGTCACATATTTATGGATTTGTGATCATTAATGTTTATAGAAAATTCACTTTATTTTGGTCAATGATATCTATAATTCTCCACAATTATTTATACTTTTCTTCCATGTCCATATCTTCACGTTCCACCAATGTTCTCTTATTTGGAAGCCTAATATTTATTATTCTAGATGACCTTCATAATTACCTTCCTATATTATCAAGGGGATGATTTATTAACCTTTTTAACAATTTGGGGATTTAATATGGTTATTTAAAAATGTGAAACTCTTGATTATTGATATAAAGATTAAATTTATTGGAAACAATTTATTTAAGTGGGGTAGAATGTAACACCATGATATTTTATAAGAGGAAAATCATGTTTGATAAGACGTATATATGGCATGAAAAATAAATATTATAAGAGAATATAACACCACAAGAATTTATGATATATATATATTTTAAATAAATTAAATATCTTCAATATCTTACAATTCACAAAATAATAGTTTTAAACAAAACACAATACTCTATTAAAATATTATTTAAACATGACCATTATAACCACAACTTTAATTTAGAGTTTATGAAAAAGAATAAATAAATTATGAAAATTACATGGTTTACACATGTATAAAATAAATTCAATGGTTATATAATTATTATAAATAAAATATATCCCATTTGAATGTGAAATGAATGTTTTTTGAAAAACTGTATTTTTTTGAAAGGCATATTAGTTGGGATTTGCACACATAATTTAAAATTACTTTTTAACACTATTATAAAGTTTATTTGAAAAAATAAACTTTATTTTTTAAAATATACATGTAAAAATTATCTTTGGGTGGATGTTTTATAATTTTATGAAAATATTAATTTTTTGACGAATAGTTAAAAATACTGATTTTTATTGAAAACTGCATTTTCATTTATATTATTTAAAAAGTTAAATTATATTTTAAATTATTTTTAAAGTAAAATTATTTCAATTATATTAAAATTTAATTAATTTAGGTCATTTTAATCAAATTTAAATTTAATTTTCATGCTAAAATATTCTATACTTATGGGAATTTGTTCTTTGGAAAACCTCCCTTTTATTACGTATGCAGTTTAATTTTAAATTGAATTTTTTCACTTATGTGAGTTGAATTTGGAAAAAATAGATTCCATTTTTAGAATCAGTATAATTTATATTATCTAATAATTTTCACTTAATTTTTAACCATTATGAATAGTTAAAATAGTAAAAATCAATTACTGTGGTTAAGATTAAAATATATTTACCTGGGGGGGGGGGGGTTAAACGAAAAAGGTAAGAGTTAATAATGACATAAATTTTTTTAAAAAAATTGGATGGAAATATTTATACCTTATATTGCATATAAGGTTTTATAATTACTCATTTTTAGGTTATTGGAATGAGAAAAACATGGGTAACACTTTATCTTTTTAAAAATTCCATATGGGTCCTCTCCCCCACTTATAAAAGTCCACCTGCTATCCTATCATATTTATAGTTAAAAAACCATTTGTTTCATGAAATAAATAACAAAACACCTTATTTAATTCCCTCCCGACATCATAGAGGTTGTATTTTTATTAGGAAGACCTCTTAAGAAGGATTTAGGTATAAACCAAAAGTGGCTCTCCAAAGAAGAGGGAAAATTCTTAAACATGCGTTTTTTTATTTCTTCTTAAAAAAATTAAAAACTTATTAAAATATGTTAATAGAATAAAAAATATCTCTTATAAACATATATATTATTATTTTTATGGAATAACCCAAATCCATCCTCACTTCCATCAAATGGGAAATGAAATCGTCGATCATGTGTACGACATACTGCCACCTCGAAAACGTGCTTAATACATTTTCCATCACCACATTTAAAGAATTTATATAATTTTTTATTTAATATATATATATATATATATTATATGAAATTATTATACTTTTATACTTATTATATCACATTTACCTTCTTTCTTTCCATTCTGTTGGGGATACGATATCGTCACTCGTGTGTACGACATACTATTGTCTCACGAAGTGATGTGATTCATTTTTTTATTACACTTTACATGAAAGATAAAAAGGTTAAAATTAATGATTATATTAAATATTTATTATATAACCATACTTAAATAAATTAAATATCACATACAACTTTTGACCTTCCAATCTGCTGGAAAACAATTATGTCGTTTGCGCATACGTGTGGACTACCACCTCCACATAATGATGTGAAATGTTTTTAATTTTATTTTTTAAATGGATTGAAATAAAAAGGTATCTGATTAAAATATATAATATATATATATAAATAATATGGACAATGTAAACATGAATTAATATTTATTTTCTTTTCATTTTATTCTTCTAGAAAAATGGAAACAACGTTCATGCATAAATACAACCTACCATCCCCATGAACGATGTAATACATTTTCTATATATTACCCTAATAGATTACTATAAATACATATATAATGAATATATATTATATTTATATTATTTTTAAAATTATTTAGATGATTAATTTAATGTACAAAAATTATAAAATTAAAACAAACATGAAAAACCAATAAATTATCTCGAGAAATAATGACTTTATGAAATAATTGTTAATAAACAGGTGATAAAATAACATAAGTAAATAATTTATGGTTTGATATATATGAAAATATTTCTTTAATATAATTATAAAAAAAATTTATTATATACGAGGTTCATAGATTTACGAAGGAATGTGAGTCTAAGGTAAGGGTTTTCTTGTCTCACCTTTACTTACTTGAGACATACACCATATTCACCTATTATTCTTTTATGTGGTGTAAATAATTCCAATTTTTATATGTTATAAAATTAATATATTTATCTTCATGGTATTTAAAGTTTTATTTGAAGTTATTTCTTTCATGATTCATATGATTCAAAAGTTACTAATGTGATAAGGGTTTATTTCACAATCTCATCATTATTCAAAATTATTTTGGTTTAAGTATCCATTGGGGTAATTATTTTGTATTTATATTATAAAACCAATATATTTAATTATAATATATTTTTTAATAAAATTTTAATTTAATAATACCAATTTCCCACTCTATGGTACATAAAACGATTGAGAAAATGTTTTTAAAAAAATTTGACCTTATTTCTCGATCTGGTCAAAAATCCTTTTTTCTCAAAATACAAATTGTCTAAAAATTCATTCAATTTTTTATATCCTTCTCAAAATTAATTATTAAATAAAATTTTACCCATTTTTTAATTTTTGAATTTTTTTGAATGAAATATTCCTTTCATTTTCGAAACAAGCCCCATTTGGATTTTACCAAAAATACGAATGTAATCTATATTTTAACATGTATGACATTAAAAAAATTTACTCACACCATGACCAATAAATGTTTTAAATATTAATATATAAGTTTTTTATTTTTTAAATATTTTGTGAATGTATTGTTAAAAAATATATATTTTAAAAAGATTATTTTCTTCAAAAATGTTTTAATGAAAATATTATGGTATTTCTATTCATCCATGACATCAAAACTTTATTGTACTTATGATCCAATAAGGATATGTTGTATTAGTATCATTATTATTATTTATTTGGATGGTTTATGACCAGTTTGACCGATGATATACAATTTTATTACCATTCACCATATTATTCTGGAGGGTTTATTATTATGTTTATTTGATTTAGGGAAAGTATTAAAGTTTCCTATGTTATTTTTTCAATATGAATACTTATTTTGATTATGTTTCACCCCTTTCATATGAGGAATTAATTAGGCTTAGTAAGTGACAGTTATAGATAGGACCTTGATGCATTGACATGTCTCATGAGACAAATCCCTTGGCCAAATTTGATGGGTTTCTACCTACTGATTTACACATTCTTGTAAACAATCTTGATAGTATGTTTAATATGTTAATAATTATGAATTCTATAATTATTATATTAGTTATTGATTTCTATTTGATTATTTCATTAGTAAGAATATCCATAGATATGTATCAATCATATGTGATTATTTATATGGATTATTTGATCATCATTTATTTATTATATATTGCGCTCGATTTATTGATTGAATGACATGTGTTTAAATAATTTACCTTTTTAATATTGATAATGATTAATTATTCATGACATATTCTACTATACTCTTACTATTACGGATCATTTGAGCTCACCCCTTTCTTATGTTTTATTTTCCCCAGGATATCAGGGATTGTTTTGGGATTGATATTCAAGGATACACTATGAGGAATAATGGAGTTATGAAAGAAAACACTTTGGTTATTTTATATTTTTAAATGTAATTTTAATTTAAAGTATGTATTTAGTTAACCAATACTACTAAAGTATTAGGTCCTTCTTGATTCTACTCATTTTATCTAGTGAAAATTTAATAAATTAACCACTGGATCTAGGCTACTAGATTTAGGGACGTTTCATTTATGAAGACTTACAATATGGGTATATCAAGTGGAGAATGTTACATCATAACACTAACACATGATATGTTATCCTGATCATATATTTTAAGGTACCAAACCATTCTCAATTTATTACTAATGTGTTATAGATTTATTGTACAAGACTATGTTATAGTAACAAAAAATTATGAATAAATCACACATTAATATAAAGCACTGATGGTCACTTCATATTTTGGAAACCATAATCATTATACCATTGAATGAATATTAAAGAAACACAAATTTTTACCATGATTTTTAGATATTACTCTATAAATAGATATAAAATGGAACTTGAGGTAATAACATGAACTAAGACCACTATGTTATTTTTTCAACCATTACTGTGATAGATACTACATACTAAAAATCATTTATTAAAGTGATCGGGCAGAAAAAATATCTAGAATTTATGTATTAGGATCGATTTTACTAGTACCATGTTATAGTTTCTTAATCCTTTATATTGTGCATTAACTATTTTTGGTCTATTTTTTACACCACAGAATGTGTTTCATGCAATTTCCCGCACAATTAATTTTTGTATTTATATTTTCCTTGAGACTTATCAATAATGAGGGATTAGTGGAATGAACCCCCCCTCCAGACTTATAGATCAAAAGTTGTGGCACTCAGAAGACGGATAAAATTTATAAAGGAGTTTGCCTCACCTGTATGAAGGAATTTTTTAGAG
The DNA here is from genome assembly GCA_963277665.1 of Viscum album. NCBI lineage: Eukaryota > Viridiplantae > Streptophyta > Magnoliopsida > Santalales > Viscaceae > Viscum > Viscum album. The sequence continues at coordinate 1,181,791,672 of OY728139.1, forward strand.
TACCTACATATAGAACCTATGCTAAAGACCCACACTAAGGGTCTACATGTAAGTATAATTTTTTTTATCTCTACACATAAGATCTACGCTGTGGAGCTATGCCAAAGACCTATGCGGACAACCTCCATTCAACTAGGCCCCATCCTTACTTATAAATAGGACCCTTGGGCTCCCAATTTTAACAATTGAAAATGTTATAAGAACTCTTGTTGGTCTCATTTCATATATTCTTCACCCAGGTCCCCCAAAGTTTCTTAGGTAGCTCTATAAAACATGAGATAACAGAGAATTAAAAGGCATAAAAAAGATCAAAGTCCATTTAGGGTCTATAATATGAGATACTTATTTGAGTACCCTTCTTCTATAAGAAGAAGTAACCTATGAAAGGTCCTTTCCTTAAGAAACGACCTACATGAGATTATTCCAAGGATATCAAGGGACACCTAGTGTTCTTAAGTTAAGACCTCACCCATGTTTTGTTCCCCTAATAGTCCATCGCCCAAGGCATATCAAGCATTAATAGTCTTTTCCTTCCCGTGTTAAGAATTTTTCAGTTTCTCCCTGGACATGCATGACATAACTATGCAACATACCTAGGAAACATACCTATACGAACCACCTATGAGAGCCATCCTTGAAGGCATTTTCTAAGACAACAATAAAAGGGCCTCTCCTTCCTTTGATTCCTTGTCTAAAAGGGACTAATTTGAAAACTCAACAAAAACCTCCTAATTTAAAAAACCTTTGAGAAAGGCACTTCATCGTGTCTACTATTTGGGTATGTATTTCTATGGTCACTGGTCTTCCACATTTGTCTTATAAGGGAGTTAGGATTCTCAAGATGTCTGTAGGTTTGAATATTTACTGTCACTTAGACCCTTATCTTAAGGATAGTGTTAGGGAGTTCCCAATATCAAATTCCAAGGATATGAATCTATCCTCCCCTCATTGTTTCTAAGATTTTAAGCCTTGGGTTCCTAGAATGGAAGATAAGGATCACACTTTATTTTCCATTCTATAAGGGATTAAATCCTCCCCTACTAAGAACCAAATTTTAATGGTATAACCCCTAGAGTAAGGCCCTATCCTTTTAGAACAGACTGAATGACCTTCACCTTCATTTCACATTGAATGGTTCATTGCTCTACACCCTCATCCATCATCTCCTTAGATTATTTTGTCGTAGGCCCGACCTATTCCATTAGTGGATGAATGAAAGTGTGTGTATTTTTTTGAAAATGTCACATTCTCTTGTTTCTCACACCAATCATGACTCAAATCAGCTTAGAGATTTGTGATTATCACAACATCCGCACAATCCACATCATTTATTGAACTACAATTACTCTAATTCCCACTATAAATTGGATATGTAGGAAGCCTTCACTTAGGGCCTGAGCTCACTGGACATCCTCTTTAGTAAACCAATCTTTATTCCCTTAATTTGTGCATCCTCCTTAGGAGTAAACCATGAATTAAGTCCCCCTTAAATATCTATGAGTTAGGAAATCTCGTGTAGACCCTATTACAAGGGAACTTTAGGAGTAATCTCCAGCCTATTTCTCTTAAAGAGATATAATCCCCTATGAGACTTACTGAACTACATGGGATTTGATTCCCATCTAACTAGGATACGTAGGAATCTTCCCGGAGGTTTAAACAAAACACTTTAAATCACTCTTGTTCTCTCTGGGCCACATTCTTAGTAGGGTCTAATCTAACATGGAAACTCATTTCTTTTCCAGGTTCCTTGGGCTATTTATGTATAATTCCTACACCAAGCTTTACTAGGTGCCTTCCACCTAGATTTTCTTGCCACATGTCATTAAACTGTATGGTTGGATCCATTTCACATGACCTTAAAAGGAATTATGTGTCCCATTAAATGACACCAAACTCTGTGGGTTTTAATTTCTTTCACAAGGATATGTAAGAATCCCATCTATGGGTTCGATACCAACATCAAAACAATTTTTGTCTCCCTAGATGATAATAAATTCTATAGTGAATTTCATCTACCTAGATGACTCTAAATTTTAGAGTGACCCACTAAGTGGCATAAAAAAAGAATTTTCATAATAATGACCAATGAATATATAAGTAGTGTATCAGAGGATACCATTGATTTAGAACCTCGAATGTATATAAATAACTCCATTAATGAAGAACCTCAATTACATACAGATGATTTTGATTTCCTTACATGCTAATAATTGATTTCAAATTTCTAGGGAAACCTACATTACACTTGGTAAATTAATAAGGATTCATGAACATATATTATATTTACAAGAGAGTATCAGAGTAGGAAATAATTCCACACAAAGGGGTGTGATTATCCCAATATCCCATCCTCTTGACCAATGCAAGTTCTTAAGTATCATATGTCAAAAAACTTAACGAACACCTAAATTTGGAAAGTAGGTACCTTTGGATATAGAACTATTGGGTGGTTATGGTTCCATAAATATATCTGATTAAAACTATCTAGAAGCAGTGATTCTTAACCAGAACACACATTCAAGGGGAGATAAAAAATGGTGAACATGAGGTGAAACCTTAACAAAGATGATAGTGTTACCTATCTATGGGGACCCTATCAATTGATAAAAGAGGTCTAGATGAGGAAATAAATAATTCATGTGTTCATCCAAATGATGCTTCTTCTTTGGAGTTCATTGTTTGTATTTTTCATATATACAGACACTTAATTTCCAAGAACTCCCTTCATTCGAAATGGCTTCCTTCAAGTTGGTACCCATGAATGCCCCAACTACTGCTCAAGATGGATCCTTGTCTACTCAAAGGATGCTTTCACAAACTCAGAATCTTCAAGACTAGGTCTAAAACACATTGGACCGAGAGTACCATCAACGTGATACTATCCCAACCTTGGAGGCTACCCGAAAGGCCCTCCAAATCAAAAATAGCTCCTAGTTGTACGGTCAATGAAAACCAGTGGTCCATAAGAATATGGTTCCAACTGACATCAACAACCAATTCGAGAGTTTACCCCTAGAACACAATCACCAATCCCACCCCTATTCTAGGAGGTTGACTAAGAGACCACCCATGGACTCATCTCTAAGACACATGGGTCTTTCCTGAATGCTCCTTCCAACAATCACTGCCTCTAACAACACTCAGAAGGAAACCCTCAACATGATGAGGGTGTTATCTTAAACTATCCAACCCAGGTCCCACATACTTGGGAATACAATATGAACTGATTGGGGGAAAAATCAGCCAACAAGGAGAAGGATCCTACATTTTTCCCTCATGAGAATTCCATCAACCCAGATTGGTAGAAAAAAGTGAACAAGAACATAAAATCTTCCTCCTTCATTCCATTAGACAACAAAGTTTCCTGGAAGTTCCCAACTAATCCTGCCATTGAAATACAATGGAGTACTATGAGAAGGAACATATAACTTCTTAAAATCAATCAACCAATCAGCAGACTCATATAACTGCATTCAAGGAAGCCCTCCAACCAAATGTGGTAAAAACTTATAATAATGAACATATAATTTCCTTCACTCAACAAGCTTTATAGAAATCTTTTCTGGTAGCACATAAAGATTTCAGCCAACCCTGCTTTATAGAAAACAACAATTGGGCACATACACTTACCATCATCCTTCATGTCTGCCAATAGTATTGTTTGGAAACACCTAGATAAGTAAGTTAGAAATATCTAATAAATAACCCAGGGAAGACTCAATTCTATACCCCACACACAATTACTTTCAATATCCACTGAAAGAAAAGGGAGGATAGGAGCAGGTACATACATCAACTCTGAATACAGAATGGATGTATATTACTATTCTGACAACTGAATTCACCAAAAATATTTTTGGTAATCGTAAAAGGGACAATAGAAATTCATTTCCATTTCTTGATAGCTTTCCAGAATATCATAATGGATACTTTATTAGTACCATAGGGAAATGAACATAATTATTTCCCCATACATGTGATAACTCATCAGTATGACATTCTGGAGTAAGTACACACGTCTGTTCCAGTTCAGGAGGGTTATGGGGCACACTCCCCCATATCATATAGAAAACTGGATCAAGAACATACAACTGTTCCAATTATAGATAATCATCCTATTCTAATGTCCACTCTGAGGCAGGCACATGCACCTACCCATGATAACCACTTTCCCCTGAAAGTATCCTCAGATGCATGTAAGAAGGCATCTAAGAAGAAGTCTCACAAAGCATAATTTGAGAATAAATTGTCAATATGCAATCTGGCTCATCTTAATGAAGTAATTCTTGAATCCCTCAGACATTTATATATTATATCTCAAGATACTACCCTCCAATTACCAAATTATGGGAGTAGTATTAGTAATTCTAAAGTTCCACATCTAACACTTCATCCCGGAGGCTTGCTTCATTACAATTTGGTAAATCTAGAGAACCCATCTATGGATGAGAGCCATAACAACCCTCCATGTGTCTAGAAGACAAATGAGAAAGAGGATTTACCCCTTTCTATAATCCACTGTGGTGATCCTCCCCATGATGTAATTCACTATGAAATTTCTATCTGTATTAGTGTTTCATATTTTCAAGAGAATTCTACAACTAAAAATTTAGTGATGAGAAATCCCTATTGTCTAGAGGCACTTAAAAACATAAGGCTAGTCATGTATGATGCCTTGTTACTAGAAGGTGAAACACTTTCTCTATCCAAACCTCTATAGGGTCATTTTTCTTCTAATATATTACATAAAACACCAAATAATCCCATTGATTGTGGTAAAGTAATTATAAAGCATCCACTTTGGCCAGATAAAGTTGAGAAAACTCTAGTAAAAGATGAATAGGATATGTTGAACATGGGAAAAAAAATTAGCTAAGGGTGGAATACTAGTCATGTTCTCACATTTGGACACCTCTCAAAACAAAATTCCAGAGATTTTAGTAAAATATTGTATTCATGATATCCACCCCAACATATGTAACAATATTCATCATCTGAAAGCCAAAGTATTACCATAGGATTAATATCAAATTCATGTCAAGATAATAGAAGGGTTGAAATGCCAAACTGAATTGGTATCTTTCTAGGTTTCCCAACATCCAAAGATTGAGAAGCAACAAAAGGCCCTTCAACATGAATGCCCCAATGAATTAATGAGGTTGATAAAATTGATTGTAGAAACACCATTTTGTCTTCATATCAGAGGATAGGGTGCACATGGAACATTGCATTTGACTACACTCCAAAATTAGTAAAGACTTCTGAAAGTGGTCTCATGCAATGTTATTACCCCAGGCCAACTACAACAAAAAATTCTGTTCTTTACCTAATAGATGTTCAATAAGAATAGGTATCAACTAAATTTCACCAATGTTAGGCCCAAAGAGAGTAATCTATTGATATAATTTTACATCAAGCATCTAAGAACATCGATAATGCCTCCCTATTAGAGGATTTCAACTATCAGGTTGTGGAAATGTTTGAAATAACACAATGGTCTTCCGAAATAGGTAATTTAAGTGGATGTTGGATAATGAACCCAACCAATTTTTTGACCAAAATTTGTAAAATTAGAAGAGAATTTGTGATAATATCAGCCATATCAATTTAGGAGCCACCCCAAACTATATGGATAGGGTAATTTTTTAACCCAACCCTTAGAGTCAACAAACAGATCCTAAAGGGTTGATAAAAAATAATAGGAACAACCATAACCCATAAGGATGGGGGATTATCAACATTTAGAATCCCCTCCTTAGTGGACATCATTTTTCTCCCAATTAAGAAAAAAAACTGCAAAGTGAACGCAAAACTGAACTATCCCAGGATTCTCTTCAGATTTGTTTCTTTCAAATAGTTCCCGAGGAACCATCATATAGGAGAACAAAGTCTTAAGGAGGGTGCATAAGAAGTAGATCTCACAAATATACTAACAAAATACCATCAATGCATTATGTGTTAGTGAATTTCATTAATGCCATCATGGAATATCCTCTAAAAAATTATTCCAGTTCAGGGGAATCAGAAGAGGATATTCCTATTGTTAATATGGTCCACACCGAAGAAAATGAAAGAGGTGTGCATACTAGAAATCAGAGGCTTTCCCGGAATCAAGGCATTCCCTCAAATAATCCACTTCCACCTTTTTGCAAGGAACTTAATAGAGAGAAAGTTAATGGTCAAACTAAGTCTCACATTCCCCATGGACAATGTCAATCCCTTTCAATTGAAGAAATATTTTCTCAACAAGAGGAAGAGATTAAGTAGTTGATGAGACTCAAAGTAGAGTTACTTCGAAGTAGCATTCCTTCCAGACATGCTCCAAAAGAAGATCCGCAGCTTGAACTTTCAGTAGGTACACCTTAGCAAAGAGGGTTTGTTGCAACTACTGATGAAAATATTGAATTGCCTCAAGTGGGTACATAACTATGATCAAGAACATCCTTACAGGCTTGTCTCCTTGGTTTATCCAAGATAAATACCAATAGCACCACCACTGGTGGTCCTTCTAGTTGCCACACCAATTCAGGGTCCAACTGCTATACCTGTACATGTTATAGCTCAGCCAGATATTCCTCGAATGATTATGAATACCATTGAGTCATTGATGACTCAATTTTAAGCAACAGAAGGACAACACACATTGATACAATTATAAAATAAGTCTTACCCTGAATGGTTAGACCTTATTCCTACCCCTCCAAAGTTTGTGAATACCAAATTTCCAATCTTTAACAGTTTGGGTGATCCATAGAAACACTTGACACATTTCGTTTCTTGTTGTGATCCCATGATGGGTACCCGTCAATAATAAGAAGTACTAAAGCTAAGATGTTTTTTTCGAATCACTGTATGAGCCAGCATTTTCCTATTATAAATGTTTTAAATCTCAATCGATTACATGATGAGAAGACCTCCGTTAGAAATCCATTTTCCAATTCCGCTCAACACTATAGAAGATAATAGTATTTGATCTTACGAACTACAAACAAAGGAGGAATGAAAGAGTTTCATATTTAATTTCTCAATGGAAATGATTAACATATTCCTAAAACCTACCACTCCTTCAAGAAGAGTTGATTCCAATATGTGTATAAAATCTCTGTGAAGATTTTAACACACCACTAATCCCTATGGAATACGTAGGAGGGTTTCAAGACATTTCTTTGATCACCCAACAAGTGGATAATTCCGTCATGGAAAATAAATCTAATTCAACAAGTGGATAATTCTGTCATGGAAACTAAAGCTAAGTCTCATGTAATCCCATCAATTATGGGAAATAGAATTGGAAAATAAAATGGTGCTATAGTTACACTCAAGTAAGAACCCACACCTACTCCTACTTCAAAGCCCTAATCATACCTTATGGATCCACCTTCTGAGCATCAGAAGAAACAACTACTTCGTCAAGATGATCAAAAAGTTCAAAGGTGGTGATAGTTTGAGGAGTTGAAAAATAAGGTCTATTCTTTTTGAAATGACCGAGTCCCAAGATTCTTCATCTCAGATTTGAAAAAAAATTAGTCTAGTTACCAATGACTATAAAGTTGAAAAAATAATTATATGAAGATCTCCCCAATTATTTACCCTTTCATCAAATGTTGGGGAACCCCATATAGGAGTGTTTTGTTTTCAAATAACTCCTAAAAAAGATGGTGGACTCTGAGCATGTGAAGCTAAAAAATTCACCAGCCTGGATAGAATGTATTACTACTACTGATCCAGAGGTTGAAGGTGAGTTACAGGAAGTCAAAATCAAGAATGTGTAGAAGTTTCATGACTTGATGGTTAGAAAAATGATCAATCAAACTCATGATATTCTACCAACATAGTTAAAACAACTGATTGTGCCTCCTGCAACATCTACTACAACCAATCCATATTCCTCAAAATATCAGTACTTCAAAGGCCAAACCTCAAAGAAGTGACATGGTCCTAAGGATAAAGATAAGTTAGAAGAATATGATCTCGTTTTAAGCCCAAATTTTTCTTTGAATTTATAAGATTTGATGCCAAATGTCTCAAAATCACAGGCACCGTCCTACCAAATGGCACAATAAGAATTGGTCTATCAGGGAGAATCTTCATCAGATGAGGAGTTGATCTTCAGTTCCATTAACATTATTCAACTAATGGATCCTTATGAAAATGATGATTTTGATTATGAACCTAAATTCCCTATAATTTATTGGGGAACTAGGGGAAGAGGTCTTCAAGATCAAGGATATAGGGGAAGAAATGGGTATACTAGAATCCACTATTTCAATTACACCCATGCTTCAAATATTTATACAGTAGAAACTCATGGGAGAGCCCTTTATTTGTCTCAACAAGAAAAATGGAATTCTCCCACACATGACAAGTTCATCCCCAACATGATCATCTTTGAAGACAAATTAGAGGATTTACCATCACTTTCTCGGCAAGTGGGAAAACCTATCTAGTTTAACCCACCAAGAGAAGAAGCATTTCTAGATTATCCCCCAACAAATGGTCCATCAACATCAGGAGAATAAACTTCTAGGACACCTAAAAAACACATCTCCATGCTAGAAAATGCAGACATTTGGACTATAAGTATGAAATTTTGAAGAAACTAACCCAAGTACCGACCAAGTTATCAATCTTAGATGCTCTAAATTTATCAAAATCTATTCACGAAGCACTTACTGAGGCTTTGGAAAGTCCTCCATAGTTTGAAACCAAGGTTGTTGTTACTGAGGTTTACCTTATAGAGAACGATCCAGTAGAATTTCATGTAGTCATATCTTTCATAGAACAAGATGAGGACAATGTTGTATATGGAAACATCAATCCCATGTATTTATCTGATAGGGTTAACGATACTGACATCTGACTTGACTTCATTGATAATGGATTAGGAGTCAACCTCATTCCCATCCGTACACTTTTTCGATTAGGTCTCACATAATCTGACTTGTCTCCCTCCACTTTGATGTTTCAAGGTTATGAAAAAAAAGAACCTCTAAGTTATATTACACTTAAAACTTAGTTTGGGAATCTTTTATCTGATTCAGATTTCATGGTTTTCCAGTAGGACAAGACTTTCAACATTATGCTGGGAATGGCTTGGATATATCACCATATGGCCATTACTTCATCATACCACCAATATCTCAAGTATTTATTCAATGGACAAATTGGGACATTGTATGGTGATAAGGCCCTATTCCAAACTTGTGAATCTCAGTATATTGATATAGATTCCTATCACACAGAGGGAAAATAGTCTATGATGAAGTATGTAACAAGAATCAATGCTCCAAATGGTCTGGAAAAGATCCCTGATAACCCATTCAAGCATCTTAGTGCAGATTATGTACTATAAATTAATCAAATTGAAATGGTGGGCCCAAATACAAGCACTTATTTAGTGGATTCCATAATGTTAGTTATAGAAATTGAGCCTAACAACACATGAGAAACCATTGATTTACCAAACAATAAGGAATAACTAAATGGAGATGTCATTATTCCATCTACCAAACTTTAACAATTCTCTACTTCATCAGCTAGGCTAGAAGAAATTTTTTCAATCATGGAAAAAGATGGGGATTCTGATTACCATCCCATCATCTTCCCTTACGAACATAAAAAATACCCATCATCATCAATTGAGTTAGATATGTCTGCCTCCTCTTCAGGATATCAAAATACTGACTCATCTCCTAGCTTTGAAAGTATTTCTTCATCACATACCCTTCAAGAAGAGGTATAAAAAGAAACACATAATGAAGAAGAAGAGGAAAACCTCAGAGATTCCCCTCCAGAATTTGAGGAAGGATTATCCACCACATTGGATGAGCTCAATGAAATAAATCCAGGTACATATGAATATCCACTCCCAAGTCCGAGTAGTGCATCCATGACTTATAAAGAAAAATAGGTGTATAAATCCTTTATAAAGAAACATTAGGAAGTGTTCTATTGGAATTAGAAAGAGATTATAGGTCTTTAACCTCAGGTGTACACCCATAATTTGGTCTTACAAAAATATCATTGATGATACAAACAAGAAGTAAGAAGAACACACCCGAATTATGCCTCTAAGATTGAGGTTGAAGCCAAAAATCATATCAAATCTGATTTCATCCGAAAAGTGAAATATCCAAAGTTTATAGCCAATATAGTCCCAATTAAAAAGAAGAATGGGAAAATCGGAGTGTGTATTGATTTTAGAGATCTCAACTGACATAGTCCCAGAGATGACTTCCTAGTTCCAATTACAAAACTTTTGATTAATGAAACAACTATCTAAGAAGCTTTTTCCTTCATTAATGGCTACTAAGGGTATAACCAAATCTAAATGGACCTATTAGATGAGGAATATATAACCTTCAAATCCCGTCAAGGAATATTTTTCTATCGGGTAATTCCCTTTGGCTTTAATAATGTTGGTACAACATATTAACATGAAATACAACACATTTTGAAAACCTTCATGGGTAAATTCATTGAATACTATGTGGATGATCTAGTGGTTAAGTCTAGAAAATGTTTTGATCACTTGGCTGATCTAGAGACCATATTCAGCAGGCTTCTATAACATAATATGAAGATGAACACCTTGAAATGTGATTTCAAAGAAACCTTAGGAAAATTTATTGGTTTTATTATATGCCATTGCGACATTAAAGTTGATCCAGATAAGACTAAATAAATCATTGGCGTGTTACCTATTTAAAATTTGAAAGAGTTGAAGGGAATTCAATGAAACTTGGCCTACATAAACTCATCATAACTAATCTGGAAGGAATGTGTTTTCCCTTCACCAAATTTATGAAGAAGGGGGTCAAATAAAAATGTACCAATAACTGCCATGAAAATTTTTATACCCTCAAGAAATACCTCTTGATACCACCAATATTGAAACCACCTATTGAAGGAAATCTGCTAATTATTTACATGATATCCTTGGAGTGATCACTAGGTGCATTCCATGCACAAAAGAATGAGGATCATAATGAAAAAATCCTTCACTATCGTAATATAACCATGCTTGATGAAGATAGTCAATATTCAAATATTGAGAAAATATTCCTTGCATTAATCACTGCAGTTCAGAAACTGAGGAAAAATCTACAACATCACAAGGTCCACTTGGTATCTCGTAATAACCCACTCTAATTTATCCTCAATTGTTCTATGATTATAGGACATCTGGCATGGTGGTTAGTTTTTTTAGTAGTTTGTGCCTCATAAAGTATTAAGAGGACAAACCTTAGTATACTTCCTTGTGGAACACCCATATTCATATGATACATCATTTCATACTGAACTTCTTGATGTAGAAATATTCAATATTCAAAAAAGATACTAAATAGGGGAAATGTACTTTGATGATACTTCTATAAGACCAATGGGGAAGAGAATGGAAGACCCAAAGATCAATAAAGTTAGGTTAGGGATTCTACTTTTCTCTCTAGAGAAGTCAGTGTTACCACATTCCTTCCTATTATCAGAATGTGGTACTAACAACAAGGAAAAGTATCAGGCTCTCATTGTAGGTCTGGAATTAATACTCCAAGTACCAATAAATCAACTAGAAGTGAAAGGTGATTCATAATTGGTAATCAAACAGATAAATGGGGATTACACTATCAGAAAAGAAGAGAAAACCCCCCTATGTGATTAAATATGAGGGTTAATGGATGAATTTCTCTAAGATGTAACATTTTATTACATCCCACGATCACAAAATGCCCAAGATAATGCATTGGAAAATACAGCCACAACCTTGGTAGATCCAAATAAGGATGAAACAATCATCAACATTTCCCATAATTGTGTGGTTTAACCTTTTATACATATCAGAATAGTAGAAATAAATGAAATCAGACCAATTTCTAAGCCATATTGTCATTCCATAGGATGAATGGCACCCATCATGAAATATCTCCAAAATAGATTACTTCTACCAGATAAAGTTTAAATAAATCAAATCAGATGACGAACAATGAATTTAACTCTTCTTGATGACCCAGATTACCAGAAGATCCTTTACTAACAAGGATTTCATGGAATTCTCTACAAATGTATTTATAGAGAAGAGACGATAGCTATCATGAAAGAAGTACATGTAGGAACATGTGGTAACCACCAGTTTGGGCATAGGATTTCAAACCAAAATCTGCATTCATGGATACTTATGGCCTTTGATGACACATTATTGCCCATATTTTAGTAAGAAGTGTCATCTTGGCCAGGTGCATCCCAACTACATTCATCAAACCCTAAAGTTTCTACAAAAAACTAAATACTCTTGGTCATTTTCTTCATGGTGAATGGATGCAGTGGGACCTTATCATCTAGCTACGGTTAATAAGTTGAAGTACATTCTTACTCCTACTGATTTCTTCTCCAAATGGCCTGAGCCATTACCCCTTAAATAAGTTGTGGAAAAAAGAATCATTATCCTTTTAAAAGATAATATAATCATTAGTTTTGGTGTACCTCATACCATATTGATGGAAAATGACACCAATTTATATTCTGATAAGGTAAGGAAGTTATATCAGGAACACAATATCAAATTCAACCATTCATCCCACTATCATGTAGAAACTAATGGGCAGATAGAGGCTTTCAACAACCCCCTATCAAATATAATCCAAAATATGGTGGATAAAAATATTAAATCTTCTCCTGATAAACTCTTTAATGTTTTGTGGGATTATAGGACTACTACCCATACTCCCACATGAGTAACTCCATACTCATTGGTATATGGAATAGAAGCAGTCCTACGCATTGAAATTCAATTCCTTCACTCTGAGTTACCATATCTGACCAGTTATCTACAGATGAGTAGTTCCAGATGTGACTAGATGAGCTATAATGATTAGAAGAAAAGATATTTCATATCTTGCATCACTTGGAAGTCTATCATGATTGAATAGAATGATCTTTTAACAAGAAAGTTTTCCTCTGTTCATATCTATAAGGAGAATTTGTATTAGTCCTTAGGACTCCAATGATACCAGGAAATAAGCCTCCAAATATTGAGCGAAAATGGGAAGGACCTTACTCCATATATGATGTCCACTCTAATGGATCTTATTCCCTAATCTCAATGGATAGAGAACTCATTACAACTCCAACCAATGCAAGGTTCTTGAAGAAATACTCTGTGTAATCACACGGAGCATGTCTTAATTGCATGACGTTAAACAGCATAACAACAATTGTCTTAGTCATAGGATGTTAAACTTTATATCACCATACACATCCATGTTGTACAATGTTAAACTGCATAACACCTTCATCCTTGTCACATGACGTTAAAATGCACGACACCATTTTTCATCACTACACGAAATTAAATTTTATGATTAATATCTCCTTCATTTGATGTTAATAAATCCTCCAAGATACCCAAAATTTGAATTCCTTGTGATCCTTTAAAAGATGAGTATATTCTATGGCACTTGAGCCCTATTTATCCCTATGTTTGAATTAGATCTACATAGGAATCTTTTTTTAGGAACTACGTGTAGCTTGATTCTTGCCCCTAACAAGATATGTAGTGACACCTAGGTCTTATTCCCTGGTCCAACCACAAAGTTTATTTCATGTCAGGTGACTTAAGTCCTCACCCAAAGACATTAAACTGCACGATTCTTCAAGAACTATGTGTGGCTTGATTTTTATTCCAGTAAGAATTATAGATACACATAGATCTCCAATCTTGCGCCCAACCACGAAAAATATAAAAATCCTCTTCATCCCCTATGTGTATGAATCAAACTTTCATATAGAATGTTTCAAGAAATACACGTGGCTTGATTCTAATCCCATTGAGATACATAGTGACACCTAGGTTTTAACCCTGGAGCAACCAAAATATTATCATCTCTTCATGTCGGTTCATCTTCATCCTTACCACATGATGTTAAACTCCAGGGTAAATTTCAAGAACTATGTGTGGATTGATTATTGCCTCAGCAAAATACATAGTGATGCCCAGATCTCTAGTCCTGGGTCCAGCTATAATGTTGAAAAAGTCCCTTAAACCCTGTGTATATAAATTAAACTTTCATAGTGATCACCTTCAAGAACTTCATGTGTCTTGATTATTTCCTTAACAAGATACACAATGATGCTCTAATCTTTAAACCTCGTCCCAACCATGATTTTGGAATAGAAAACCCTTTACTTTCCCCATGCATGAGTCATATTTTCATAGGGAACACATCCAAGATTTTTATGTTGATTCTAATTTCCATGAGATACATGGTGATACCTAGACTTCCTCCTTTAGGCCTAACCGTCAGCCTAGAAATTATAAAAAATCCAAATTCCCCATGTCAAAAGCTGATGATATGGGGAACAATTTCAAGAAATTCATGTGGATTGATTCTTACCTCTAGCAAGATATGTAGTGACTCCTAGGTCTTATAATTTGTATAAACTACCATTAAATCACTAAAACCTTATCTCCCACATTCTTTAGCTTTGTGTTTTAAAATAATCTTTCACCGCTCCTTATTTCTCACACCAAGAACAACTCATGTGGGATTAGTAATTGGGTAAAGAACTAATCTTAATAAATAAGGTATCTAAATTTATATTTTGAGTTATCAACAGTCCTAGATATAATACATTAAAAGACACAACATATGTCCCCATCACATGATGATAAAATATATGATCTTCTAAAAAAACTACATGTGGTTCAATTATTATTTTTAAGAGATATGTAGTCATTTCACATCAGTTCACCTTCATCCTTACTACATGATGTTAAACTGCATGGAAGTACAATGAACTACATGTGGCTTGATTCTTATTCTATTGAGATATATAGTGACACCCAAATATCTTATCTCAGGTCCCACCATAATTAAGGAAAATTCCCCACTCCCTTTGTATGGATTAGACCTGCATGGGAAATCCCCTCAAGTACTACATATGGATTGATTCTCATCCATATGAGATAGGTAGTGACATCCAGAATTTTAATCCTGGACCCAGCTATATCATCATGAAATTGATACCTCTTTTTTCCCATGTATGAGTCAGAGCATCTTAAGAAGATCAATTTGATTTCTCATCATATGTATGAACTTGTATCCAAGAAATCCCTATTATCACCCACTTGTGAATTCAATTAGGATGGGGAAGCCTTTATTTAAGAACTACATGTTTCTTGATTATTTCCCCAACAAGATACATAGAGACACTTGGTCCCTATCCCCTATTCTTACTAGAGTATTCTTTTTCATGATGGGATCACTTCACATTCTCACCACATAACGATTAACTGCTTTGTTCTTTAAGAATTATGTGTGGCTTGATTATCATTCTTATGATATACATAGCGACGTCTATATTTTGAATCCTAGGCCTAGGTAAAACATGATATAAAAAATCCTCTTTTATACCATGTTCAAGTTAGATCAACATAAGGTGATCCAATAAAAGTTATCACCTTATACATGAACTTGAATATAATAATAACTACATGTGGACTGATTATTTTTTGATAAGATACATAGTAACACTTGGGACCTATACCATAGTCCATCCGTAACATTCAAATTACTCTTCATATCAATGTCCCTAATGTCCTTATCACCCGACTTTAAACTGCACGTTACCTAGAGAACTATGTATGACTTGATTCTCATACCATTAAGATACATAGTGAATACTATGACTTGGATCCTAGTCCCAACCATGGGATAAAATAATATTTACCCCTCCTATATATAATTGAAAATCTATGCAAGAAATTTTATATTGGATCCTCTCTTTAGACAACCTACCAAGGAAAAAAATATATCCCCATTATAAATATGAGTCAAATCTATATAAGGGACTCCAAGATTATAGACAATATCATTCTAAATACTTCCCTTATGCATTGGAAATTATCCTTTTTTTCATTTCATACTCTTACTCTTGAATACTTTTAGATATTAATAATATTTATTTATCTTCTAGTGACATAATATCTAATACCTAAGTGCTCTTTTTCCTGACTATACAGTATGTTTCCATTGGTGGCCTTGCATAAGTGACCACATAACGGGCCTATAAGACAAAAGATTCCACTGTTTGTTTGCGTAACATACTCCTTAGTTAGACCTACATAATACACCCCCCATAATAGGTTTTTCAAATAGTGGAACCATTGTTATTGGGAGAATCATTTTCTATCCCCTCTAAGCTTCAATGATGGTTTTTACGAACCTGTATTTTAATGAGTTCACCCATTTTATATTTAACCCATATCCTTCATCCGGACTAGAAAGTCTTCAAGACCATGGTTTACTTCTCTTCCATTCACTAGATCAAAGAATACTAGAAAAATATTGGTAAATTAGACCACATATCATTCAATGTTTCCATAATATTATGGCCTGAGTCACATGACATAAAATTACAGGCTCAATACTTCCTATATTTGGGGTCAAACCTTTATAGAGAGCCTATTTATCTAATTCTTCGACAATCATTAATGGAAATACCCCTTCTGTATTCAAGTAATTTTATCCATTAAACCAAACTCTTTACTTGGGAATATCCGAATCTCCATAAACATTCATTATCTTTTAGAAATACAATGTTATATTTCTTAATAGTACCTTTACCTAACTATGTAGTACGCACCCCTAGTTAGCCTTACACCGGTCACCTACATTACGGGTCTGTCAGCCAAAGGATGCAACTATTTGGAAATGTATCATATTCCATAGTTGATCCTAAATAATACACCCCCCATAATAGGTTTTTCAAATAGTGATAACTTCATTATTGGAAGAAACATTTTCTAATGCCATTTATCCTTTTTTCCCATATCACTCTTCAGATTTGGAAATCCTCAAATCACAGCTTACAATTCTACATTTCCATACCTAAATACGGTAGCACATTTCTAGTCAGATCACCAAGAATTGTACAACCATTAAATATCCATTCAATGCTAAAGACCTTAAATAAAAGCCTTTAATGTCTTTGTTACATGACTTTAAACTATATAGCCCCTAATATCCTTGCTGCATGACTTTAAATTGTATAGAATATTATCAAAAGCCATTAATATCCTTACTTCACATCTTGAAACTACACAACATAATTTCCTTGCTTCATGAGTTTAAACTATATAGAATAATATCAAAAATTCCCTTTATGAAAATTGTACCTTCCTTCAGACTTCAAATTTGTGCAGGAGTGGCTTCTCATTGATGGTCTATGTTGGCACAAATAACCCCTTTTATTCTAAGACATATTTACTTGTAAAATACTCCCACTATGATCTTGAGACATCTAAATGCTAACCCCCTTTTCTATCAGTAATAGAATGTCAAAATTACCAAGAACCCCTTTACCTGACTATATAGAACATGCCCCAGTTGGACTTGCATAAGTATCCCACATAACAAGCCTATTAGTGAAAGGATGAAACTGTTTGGCTGTGAATAATATTCCCTAGCAAGCCCTACAAAATAAATCCCCCAAAATAGGTTTATCAAATAATAGTAATATCGTTCTTAAAAGATACCTACTCTATTCTCATACTTCATTTTTTAGATTTAGTGACAATAAAAATCTTTACTCGAGATTCTACTTGGAAGTATCTAATGAATGTTGGGACCTTCCCTAGCCATCAATCCTTGTTTGGGTTTAAATCTAAAAATTCATGGTCAATGATTTTCGACCTAAAACACTAGTATTATTAGTTTAACATTCATGACTTTAAACTGCCAACAAAAAGAGTCATGATACCCACTAGGATGAAAACCCACAAAGGGTACCCTAGGTAAGATTCATGTCTCTACTCGCTAGACCTACACCATATATAGTTTAGGAAATATTGATCAATAAAAAGTTAAAAGGCACAATGCTTGTTAGGATGAAAACCCAAAATGGGAATCCTAAAAAAATCCAAAGTCTCACCCACTAAGTATCCTTCATATTGTTTTTAGGATAAAGTTAGGGTGACAATATGAAAGACACAAAGTTTATAGGGTTGTCCATATGACTATAGAAATAGTTAAACTATGTTAGATAGACACTATGTCAATGAAAAAAAATTATAGCACCTTCGCATAATTGACGTTGCTCCAAAGTTCCCTAAATGATTTTGGAATGCATCAAAGTGCCTTAAATTTACCTTAGAACAAGATTATGATTAGGCTGTGGATTTCAAGGATCGATGATAAAAAGGTGTTGATGTGTCAAAATTTAATTTATGATTTACTCTGAGAGGAATTGGTGTATTCACCATCTAAATAAGTTTATATATCTTTTATAGATTCTATTTGACTGGTCGTGGAGCCCAAACAGAATTACGTTTCAAAATTTGTGGCACTTGGAAGACAAATAAATTTTATAAAAGAATTTACCTAACTTGTATGGGGAACATGCGGAAAGGACCTACATGGATGACCTACACAAAAGATCTATGCAGTTCTATAATTTTTTAACCCCTATGTAGAAGAGCTACATGTGGATTTATGCCAAAGACCTATGCAAAAAACCTCTCTTCGAATAGTTCCCCTCCTTGAATTTCAATAGGAGCCTTGGGATCCCTATTTCAATAACTAAGAGAGTCGAAAGAACTCTTGAATCTCTTATTGAATATATCCTTCACATAGGTCCCCCAAATTTTCTCAGGTTGCTCTCTAAAACATGAGAGAAGAGAAAATTAAAAGGGATAAACAAGATCAAAGTCCTTTCAGGGTCTAAAATACAGGATACCTGTTTGAGGACCCTCCTTCCATAAGAAAAAGTCACCTAAAAAAGGTCATTTACTAAAGTAAATACCCACACAAGATTCTTCTAAGAAAATCAAGGGACACCCATTGTGCTTAAGTTAAGACATCACCCAAGTGTTTCTTCCCTGATATTCCATCACCCAAGGCATATTAGGATTTCACAGGATTATCCTTCACGTGTTAAGAATATTTTAGTTACTCATAGGACCTACATAGCATACCTAGGTGGAATACCTGCACGTACCACCTATGAATCCCATCCTTGATGGCCTCTTTTAAGACACCCATGTAAGGGCCTCTCCTTCCATTTATTACATGTTTGAAAGGTATCAAGTTTTAACCTCCACCAAAACATCCTAATTTACCAATCCTTCGGGAATAACACATCATTGTGT
Source organism: Viscum album (assembly GCA_963277665.1). Taxonomy (NCBI): domain Eukaryota; kingdom Viridiplantae; phylum Streptophyta; class Magnoliopsida; order Santalales; family Viscaceae; genus Viscum; species Viscum album. Next base: position 1,181,810,816 of record OY728139.1, read on the forward strand.
CTACCATTGGGGTTTTTATTTCTACGGTATGATGTTTCCCACATTTTTCTTATAAGGGATTTAATTTTCTTAGGATTTCTACAGGTTTGAATATCTACGGTCACATGAAACCTTACCTTAAGTATCGTTTTGGGTAGTTCCCAATATCCTATTTCAAGGATAGGACCCTAGACTCCCCTTATTGTCTCTGAGATCTAGAGACTTGGGTTCCTAGAATAGAGGATAAGGATCACACTTTCTTTTCCCTTCCATGTGGGTTTAGATCCTTCCTTCCTAAGAACATAGTTTTAAGGGAATCCTGTTGGGATCAAGTTGGATGAATAATAACGTAAGAAGAGTTTGCTGTTACAGAGTGTTGTTTTTTGTTGTCAAAGATGCTAAATCAATTCACTTTGTAAAGGAATTGTAAACAAGAAGATGCTTTGCTGATATGTATTTCAAAAATATCACAAGTCAAGAGAACTTGTGATGCAAGCCTTACGATGGAAAGGGGGAGAAATGATGATTCCAGTCATATATAATTTTGATTGGAAGGAATGATGCTGCTTGAAGATAGGGAAGTTTTAGTACTTTCCATTGTAACTATTATGATGCTTTGCTGATTTGTACTTCAAAAATATCAAAAGTTTGGAAAACTTTTGATGCAAGCTTTATGAAGGAAAGGGGGAGTAAAGAAGTATTTTTTGGAAATGTGAAAAGCGGCACGCAAGTGTGGTTCACAAGTATAAGTGGTACTCAAGTGTATGTTGTGCACAAGTTATATTTCAAGATCATCACATAAAAATACGACAAAAGAAACAAAGTGGCATGCAAGATAAATATTTGCGTGCAAGTCAAAAATGTGGAGTGAAAGTCAAAAGTGGCGCGCAAGTGTGGCGTGAAAGTATATGTGGCGTGCAAGTTTATGTTGCGCACAAGTCATATTTCAACATCATCATATCAAAATATGATAAAGGAAAGAAAGTGTCACGCTAGTGATGGAATGTCCTGCAAGTAATGGAGCGGTGCCCAAGTACTGAAGCAGCACACAAGTGCTGGAGCGGTGCGCAAGTGTTGGAGCGGCGCCCAAGTGCTGGAGCGGCGCGCAAGTGCTGGAGCGGCGCGCAAGTGCTGGAGCGGCGCGCAAGTGCTGGAGCGGTGCACAAGTGCTGGGAGCGGCGCCCAAGTGCTGGAGCGGCGCGCAAGTGCTGGAGCGGCGCCCAAGTGCTGGAGCGGTGCGCAAGTGCTGGAGCGGCGCCCAAGTGCTGGAGCGGCGCGCACATGCTGGAGCGGAGTGCAAGTGTTGGAGCGGCGCACAAGTGCTAGAGCGGCGTGCAATGGATGGAGTGGCGCGCAATCGCTGGAGCGGCGTGCAATCGCTGGAGCGGCGCGCAAGGGCTGGAGTGGCACGCAAGGGTTGGAGTGGGGCACAAGGGCTGGAGCGGCACAAAAGTGCTGGAGCGGCATGCAAGTGCTGGAGCGGCGCCCAAGTGCTGGAGCGGCGTGCAAGTGTTGGAGCGGCGTGCAAGTTCTAGAGCGGCGTGAAAGTTCTTGAGCGGTGCGCAAGTGCTCGAGCGGCGCCCAAGTGCTCGAGCGGCGCCCAAGTGTACGGGGCACGCAAGTCACCAAAATTCCTATAAATAGAAGACTACCCTCCTCATATTTCAAGGGATCAACACTTAAGAAACAATTTGAGCTCTGATAGCGCAATTCGTAGAAATTGGCTCCCAAATTGATGTGGCGCGCAAGCTGAAGTGGCCCACAAGCTGAGGGTTATTTATAAGGCGTACAAGTTGGGTGGGGTTGATTAGTCACTGAAAGTGGCTAATATTCATTGTTAATATATTAAAATTAATTTTTTTTCAAAGTTCATAAACATAAATTTCAGTCCAATTCAGAAATTGTACTTCATTTCCCATCATTGTGCAATTCATGATTAAAGTTTCAATTTGGGACCACTTAATAAATTTCTTTTGAAAAGTGCATTGTTCATCATTTTAATTTGATATTTTGGTAAATGATTCATCGCTTTATTTAGAACATTTTATCTTTTAATTCTGATGGATGAATCCCAAGGGAAGATGGGGATTTTTTCGCCTGAATGTATAAATTTGTGGGAAAAATCATAATGGGCCTAAGGCCCATCAACCAAACAGATCTGAAGTTGAGATTTAAATGGTGGGCCTGACATGAATGCACATAAAGTCTTCCCACCATTCTGACCATAACATCCAAACCGCTGCACCAAATTTCCTGAAATGTTTACATCTCTTTGAGGGCAGAAGGAAAATCATATGTCTCTTCGAGGACCCCTCCAGATTCGGCCTTCTTCAATTACAAATTAACACGTCAAAACAGTGGATGAATCTGGCTGGTTTTGTGGTCAACTTTGTAACGTCAATTTCCTTTTCATTCTTCACCCTCCTTTTGACTCTCTTAATTGTAGGGGGGTGAATTGATTGTTGGGGGGTGGACCTAAGGCTCCTAATATGCCTATATAAGGAGCTGGTGGTAAAGGGAATAAACATCTCATATTTTTCTTATCATATTTGGAGCTTTGTTTTCATTGTAATGTTATTATGCCAATTTGTCTTTGTAATGTTCTTCCTTCTCATGTAAGTTGTTCGAATCACCTTATTTTTCAATAAAATTTCTTCTTCTTCTCTTTTTCTGTTCTTCTTCTTTTAACATTGTTACCATTTCCCCAAGGTTTGATTTTATTCACACCAGCACTTGTGAATTTATTCACACAGCGGTGGAGTGATCGTTTAATTGTTTTATTTTTCGTCTTCAATCCCACTTCTTTAAGTCGACTTCCCACTTCCATTTATTGAATAGCATAAATTTAGGGCTAAACCCTTATGGGTTGATCCTAGGGATTTTCATGGGGTGGATTGGATGTTATTTAATGTGTTTAAATTCATAATCATTTCATTACTTTAATATTTCCATTTGATGATTTATTTTTTTTCTTCATCTTTTCCAACTTTAACAATGACACATTTTGAGTGCTAGAACAATCCAATTCCTTGGAGTGATCATTAAATTGATCCTCTAAGTGCATTGGGGATTAGCCTTGGAATTTTTTAGGGATTAAATTGGTGAATGATGTTAAGGAATTATATCAATTTATGGATGCATCTTGAATTAGTGAAATAAATGTTATAAGAAAATAAATACATCCAATCTAACCCAAGTAACAACTTAGGATCAAATTATCTGCATTAATTGTTTTAGACTATGTAATTGTATGTTTTTTTTATTTTGTTCTTTAAATTAAATAACTAGTTATTCAAATCAATTCAATATGAATAGTTGGACACTTCAAAGCCAAATCCTTCCAAAATTAGTGTGTCTTTAGGTTCCTTCTTTGGTCCATGTGGATTCGACCCCTACCTGTACTAAAACGACCGCATACCTATAGGGTAAATTTGGGAGAAACCAAATTTTGGCGCCGTTGTTGGGGACCAAGTAAGTCACCTTAGAACATCTATCTATTCTCCCTCATTTATCTTTTCTCATCGCCATTTCTCTTCTCTTTTCGCCTTTCTATTTTTTCTTGACTCCCAAAAATCACGATTCCAAATTTCCAAATGAATCCAATAGAGTATAATAAAAAATATCCATTCAAAAACTCAGGATGAAATCAATTAGAAAATCCACATTGGGAATCACCAACCTTTTTTAATTAATTTGATCAACCTTTGAATGAATACCCCACACCCAATAACATGAACAATATTTGTAACGATTAATGTTTAAAAGATCAATTTATATACCTATCAAGAATGATTGAAAATATAAATAATGAGGAATTCTATGAGGTACAAACACCTAACAACCCAAATCCTGAAAAAATTCTTGAACAATTGTGTGAAGAAATGGTTAAAATGAATTCAGAAGTTTCATCACTAAGATTATAAATACAAATCATTAAGACTTATGAGGAACCCATTCCCACTCCGGATTTCCTTTCCTCACCACCAATAGAAGAATATCTTATCCCCGAAACAACTCATGAATTTAAAAAATAACTAACATTTGGATATGGTATAACTAAGGAAGATGAATTAAATGTTAATGGGTCTTTAAATCAGGAGGAAATTAATTTTTTGGATTCACGAGGGAAAAATTTGTCTTCATGGATTGAGTGTTCGGAATATTTCTCTAATAATTTTTTTTAGAATCACTGATCACTGAACCATTTGGAGATATAACAAATATTGAGTCTATACCCACTCATGAAATTCAAATCGAAAATATTGGGGATGAAACATGTTTTCAAAAGGAACCAATTCTTTCAAATGTTTTTGAAGAATAAACAATTTTTTATTCAAATTTTCATTCTTCTTTAGGAAAATTCAATCAAACTGAACTCGATGTTATCAAACTCCCTTACCAACACAAGAATCCCTCCATTTATGATAACCCAGACCATTCAATTATCATTCATTTTTATCAAGAATCCCAAAAAAGTGGAATCGCCCTTGAAATATTAGGAAGGACTCTAGATGAAACTCAATCAACCCTTACCAAAATTCCTTGGACTTTCACACTCATTATTGAACATGGTATTTCACATGGCATACATTCTAAAAAAATAATTAATCTTAATCTTGTTGAAGTGGAAAAAAATGGGGTCCTAAAAATTTTTAAAGTTGGAATTGGATAAGTTGGGGGGTCTAAGTCAAGTTAACGAATTTAAATTAAGCACTGCATGGGAGGAAACCCATGGTTTTTCATGTTTCCAATAAAGTGAATCATCTTTTATTTATTTATTTCTTATTTTTTAATTAAAAAAAACCATATACTTTTGACCTATTCTTCTTTTATGAGTAAGGATGGGTATGAATGGGGAGCGCCATATTCATCTGTGTCACGTGGCGTAATCTCTGAGTAATAACTTACCCATAAATTTATAAAATAAGACAATGTATCATCAGTTTATTTTATTTTAATTTTAATTTATTTAGTTTAAAATAAATAAAATAAAAATAAAAATAAAAGAACCGGTCGTAGGTAGCGGGGAAAAGCCCATCACACCCATCCAAGCCGTTGAGAATCGAATCCAGGATTGAAGGGAGACTGTGGCATGAACTTTCATCATCAACCACCAGGTGAATTCATTCCATTATTATCATTTTAAATTTCTTCTTTGAACAACTCTCCCATACCCCCTTCTATGTTTTCTTTCAACACTAGGGACAATTCTATTCTATGTTGGGGGGAGATGAAATAAAAAATGATTTTATTTGTGAATAAGAACATGCATGGAAAGAAACATTCCATTAACATTGGAAATGATAACAGACATTGAAAACTCTGAAATTGGATATCAAATAATTTTTCATACCTTGATTCTGATTTTAATGAATGTTTAAGTTCATGAGCATAGTTTTTGGAAAGTGCGGTTGTCCGATGTGATTTTTCAATGACTACATTTTCATCCTCTTAATAAAAATGCCACAATGCATGTCTACTAGATATTGGGTGTAAATTTGAGTTCTTGGGTCCCTTTCATTATAGCATAGGGTTATGGGGTCACTTTTAGTTTAATTTGAGTATCCAAAAAAAATGAAAAAAAATAATGACCACATAGAGAAATGTTTTGTCCAAATGCATGGCGTCCGACACTTGGGGATCATGACTCCATAGTTTTCTTGCCCTGAGTTAGGATTTATATCTCTATTTTAGATCATGGAATTGAAACTATGTGTGGCATTCGGCACTTGGAGATCGTGACATAATAGTTGTCTTTCCCAGAGTTAGTCTTTTCATATCTATTGTGCTTAAAAAAACAATAAAATCAAATAAAATTGGATACTAATCTTATGGTTTAATGTTATTTCCACCTAGCGCTTCCATTTTTTCCCCTTGAACAATAAAATGAGCCCCATATCTTTTGTGATGCACAACACTTTATCATGCTTAATTGAAATTGGAAGTAATGTGGTGATTAATTTGAACAAAGGAATGGGCTTGGGATTGGGATATTCTTATGGACCAAGCTTGATTTAAATTATTTTGACAGGTTTCATAATTTTTTTTGGTATAAGGTCTTTGGGTGAGCAATGCATATTAAATTGTTTTTGGAAAAGGGGATTCAAATTTCATATTTGTAATATATTTTTCTTGGGACTAGAAAAACTCAAGTTGGGGATGTGATTAGTCACTAAAAGCGGCTAATATTCATTGTTAATATCTTAATATTAATGTGTTTCAAAGTGCATAAAAATAAATTTTAGTCCAATTCAGAAATTAAACTTCATTTCCTATCATGGTGCAATTAATGCTTAAAGTTTCAATTTGGGCCCACTCAATAAATTGCTTGTGAAAAGTACATTGTTCATCATTTTAATTTGATATTTTGTTAAATGATTAATCACTGTATTTGGAACATTTTATCTTTAAGGTCCGATGGATGAATCCCAATGGAAGATAGATATTTTTGCGCCTGAATGCATAAATTTGCTAGAAAAAGAATAATGGGCCTAAGGCCCATCAAACAAATGGATCTGAAGTTGAGATTTAAATGGTGGGCCTGACATGAATGCACATAAAGTCGCCCCACCATTTCGACCATAAATTTTAAAATGTTACGCTGAATTTCCTAACCTTTTTACAACTCCTAGAGGACAGATGGACGAGCATATGTCTCTTCTACGACCCCTCCGGATTCGGCCTTCTTCAATTAGAAATTCACAAGTCAAAACAGTGAATGAATCTAGCTCGTTTTGTTGTGAACTTTGTAATGTCAATTTCCTTTTGATTCTTCACCCTCCTTTTTACTCTCTTAATTGTAGGGGGTGAATTGATTATTGGGGTGTGGACCTAAGGCTACTAATATGCCTATATAAGGAGATGGTGGTGATGGGAATAAGCATCTCATATTTTTCTTATCATCATTAGAGCTTTGTTTTCATTGTAATGTTATTATGCTAATTTGTCTTTTTAATGTTCTTCCTTATCATGTAAGTTTTTAGAATAACCATATTTTTCAATAAAAGTTATTCTTATTCTCTTTTTTTGTTCTTCTTCTTTTCACATTGATACTGTTTCCCCAAGGTGCGATCTTATTCACACCAGAACTTGTGAATTTATTCACACAAAGGTGGAGTGATCGTTTCATTTTTTTATTTTTCCTCTTCAATCCCACTTCATTAAGTTGACTTCCTGCTTCCATTTATTGAATAGCATAAACGGAGGGCTAACCCTCTATGGATTGATCCTAGGGAGTTTTATGGGGTGGATTGGATGTTATTTAATGTACTTAAATTCATAATCATTTCATTACTTTAAGATTTCCATTTGATGATTTATTTTGTTCTTCATCTTCGCCAACTTTAACAATGTCACATTTTGAGTTCTAGTACGATCCAATTCCATGGAGTGATCATTATATTGATCCTCTAAGTGCATTGGTTATTAGACTTGGAATTGTGTAGGGATTAAATTGGAGAATGATGTTGAGGAATTATATCAATTTATGGATGCATCTTGAATTAGTGAAATGAATGTTATAATAAAATAAATACATCCAATCTAACCCAAGTAACAACTTAGGATCAACTTATCTACATTAATTGTTTTAGACTATTTAATTTTATGTTTTTTCTATTTTTTTCATTAAATTAAATAACTACTTATTCAAATCAGTTCAATTTGAATAGTTGGCCACTTCATAGCCAAATCCTTCCAAAATCAGAGTGTCTTTAGGTTCCTTCTTCGGTCCCTGTGGATTCGACCCCTATATGTACTACAATGACCTCATACCTATAGAGTAAATTAGGGCAAAACCAGGTTCACAAGTAGGGTGGCGCGCAAGAAGATGGGGCGTGCAAGTTGTCAGAGGCGTGCAAGTAGGGAGGTATCTTCAAGAAGTGTGTTGTGTATAGGAAAAAAGTGGCGCACAAGTTGTGAGATGTGAACAATAGTGGCGCGCATGTAGTTTGTGGCGCGCAAGTAGGTAGTTGCACAAGATGAGTGGCACGCAAGCTGAGTGGCACACAAACAGGTGGCGCACAAGTAGGGAGGCGTGCAAGTAGGGAGGCGCGCAAGCAGGGAGTAGCGCACAAGCTGTTTGCACCAGAGGTTATTACCAGCTTCTGGGTAGGAAAGTAAAGAATTGTTTTGAAATATTTGATTTGTTAAATATCATTAAGAATCATAGAATCATTAAATTTCCCTATTTGTGCAAAGATGGAGCACACACACTATTGGATTGTTTTCAAAGTGCTGCATGAGTGTAAGGGTATATCCTACTCATTGTATTCCACCTCAAAGGATTAATTTCTAGTGGATTGTGTGGTACTATATTGTTTCTGTACCATACCAATGATGTAGATTCTATTTTTGAGTAGTGAACCTTGTAAATCTTGTGTTCCTGTGGTTGTGTGTGTTCATCAGGGAAGAAACTCTTTAATAGGAGGCGAAGGTTGTTTCAAAAAGAAGGAAACCTAAAATGAAAAAGATATAATGGATTCACCCCTCCCCCTCTCAGTGATACATGGAATTGGACTGGGAATTTCAATTGGTTTCAAAGGGACAGGTTCCCTTCATTTATTCTCTTTGCTAAAGTGGTTGAATAGAAGTTTTGATGGAGAATCTAAATTGCATGAACAGTAAAGAGATTCTGATTTTTGATGGAATGAACTATCACATCTAGAAGGAAAAAATTATTCCTTATCTTATGTCTCTTGGATATGAATTTATTAAAACTAAAAAATATAGATTTACTGTTATTGATGAAAAGGTTCCTCTTACTCTTGTAGATAAGAAAAATCTTGAGAATGATGGAAGATCTAAAAATGCGTTACTATCATCTCTTTCTGAGAGTGAATTTTTAAGAGTGAAAGGTGTTGCTACAACCAAAGGAATCTGGGACAAACTGAAGAAAATATTTGAAGGAAATACAGAAGTAAATAAGGATAAACTACAAATCTAGAGACTAAAGTATGATGACTTAAAAATGGGAGAATATGAATCTATTGGGGATTTATTTACCAGGATAAATGATATTGTCAGTACAATCAGATGTCTTGGTAAAACGTTGTAGGATTCTATAGTTGTCGAAAAGATCTTGAGAATTCTGCATGAAAAGTTTGATGCTAAAGTGTCTTCACTAGAAGATAAATACCCTAAAACATTATCTTTGGATGATTTTCATAGCACTCTCATTACTTATGAGATGAGAAGGGAGAAGACTATGAAGGAAAAAACAGAAGCTGATAGAGAAATGTCATTCAATACTACAAATAGAGAGAAGTTAAAGAAGACTCTTGATGAAGATGATGCTGGTGAATCCGATTCTGAAGATGAGGTATGTAAAAATTTTGATGAAATTTTATCCTTGTTTTCTAAGAATGTGAAAAAAGGTATAGGGAAATACAAGGGTCAGCTTCCCTTGAAATGTTTTGAGAGTGGAGTTGTTGGTCACTTTGCGACTAACTGTTCTCAAAAGAATAAAGAAGAAGACCGTGATGATGATAACAGATGTCCAGGAAGGTTTTATAATATTTAAGCTGACAAAGAAAAATATATCTCAAAGGGGAAGGATAAAAATTTCTTCAAATCAAAAAGAGGAAGCTTTTTATCTAAATATGAAGATGAAAAAGACAACGAAGATGAATCTGAGAAATTATTTTCTAAAAAAACTAGAGAGAATACCATTATTTATATAGTGAATAATGAAGAGTATGAGAGAAACAATTTATAAGAAGAAGAAACTCAACATGAATGTCATCTGAAAGAAGAGTTGAAAGAATGCTTGAGGAAGATTAGAAGGCTTGAGAAGGGAAACAACAAGCTAATAAATGAAAATTTCACATTAAACAATCAAGAAGGTTTTACCAATGAGAAAATGAAGATGGAAAAAGAAATTAATGATCTGAAAAATTCTCTCGAAAATGCAATGATTTTTAATGATCATCATGAAGTAAAGTTGAAGGCAAAATAAGAAGAGTTGGAACTTGTCCAATAGAAACTTTATAAAGCTAAAGAAATGAATATCAGTTTCAAAAATTTTATCTCAAAAGTTGGTGAATGTTCTAGTAAGAATGAACCAAAAAAGGATCCATAAAAGTTACCTTTAAAGTTCAAAATGAAATACATAACTTGCTCTGATAAGGACAAGGATGGAAATACCATGTATGTGGTGAAAGTCAGCAATGATAAAAAATTAGAAGTGCATAAAAATCATGAGTCATGAAAGACTTATAATACTTGGTGCTGTTAAATGTGAAATAAGAAATGGAGTTACAAATAAAAACATGAAGTTTTATGGTCATCATAGTTCTATTAAGAAGGTTGTTGAGATGTGTGTTCACAAATCTGTTCAGTATAGAAGTTTCAGAGGAAAATATTCTTTATATGGTTATTACTGTTATTGTGGTGGATTCAGACACATGGAAAATATGTGGTGGTTCAACCAACAACATTACAACTATTCCACAAGTTTTGAAATACAAGGATTTAGGGGGACTCAATCCTTTCAAAATAGAAAGTCTCTAAATAAATTTCATAAGATATCTAAGAAGACTGGTGTGAATGTTGTGAATAGGTTCCAACCACTGGAAACTATTTGTGAAAGATGTGATTGACCTAGAAATCTTGCCAAGTGCTGCCTTAGTGTGTTACCAGAGCAACAAAATATTCTTAATAATTCTCAAAAGCTAAAGTTTTGAAAATCTAAAATGGACAGGTTAGATAAGTCCAAAAATAATGAGTTCATGGTTGTCTAGCCAGAACACATTGACCTAGTTTGGGAATTGGATTAAGTACAACAGAATGTGAAGGAAAAGGAAGAACAAAATGCTCTTGTTATCGAAACTGCTTTGAAAGATACAAAATGAGAATTTTCATGAATTCTTGATAGTGGGTGTTCTTCTCATATGAAAGGAGACTTAAAGATTCTAAAGAATGTGAAATACTTAAAAGAAGGAACCACTACATTTGGAAATTACGAATCTATGAGAATCAAAGGTGTTGGATCAACCATCACCAGAAAAGAAAAAAAATGAAATCTAAGAAAAAATTATATGTTGATGGGTTGAAACATAATATTCAGAGTGTTTCATAACTCTATGATGAGAGAAACAAAGTTATATTCAGAAATATGGGTTCGTTGTGAAATGTGAGAATGATGGACATATAGTTACAAGAGGCCAACATACAAAAGGAAACTTGTTCCAAGTTGGTGAAGTACAAAATTATTGTTACATGGGAATGGTGGATGAAAATCAGTTATGGAATAAAATACTGGGACATATGTGTTAGATAAACATGTGTAAGTTATCAACGTGATACATTGTCTGAGATATGCCAGATTTATCAAGAAGAAGAGATTGGTGCTACACTATTTGTGAAAAAGGGATGATTACTAACTCTTTTCATAAGAGAGTTGAAATTAATTCAAAACAACCCTTGGAACTTATACATTCTGATATATGTGGACCAATGAGAAAGCAATCAACAAATGGAGATAAATACTACATTACTTTCATTGATGACTTTACTCGCATTACTTGTGTTAGGTATATGAGACATAAGTCAGATGCTCTGAAAATGTTTAAGAGTTTTAGGAGGAAAGCAGAGAAGGAATGTGAGTATTCGGTGAACAAGTTGAGAACTGATAATGGTGGAGAGTATAAGAATGAACAGTTTGAATGTTATCTTGAGAAGCATGGAATTCGGCATGAGTTCAACTCAACATACACACCTCAAAAAAATGGGGCTGCTGAAAGAAAGAATCAAGGTTTGGTGGAAATGAAGAGAACTATGTTGCTTGAGCATAGTCTTTATCATTAATATTGGTGGCAATCCATGAGCAATACTATGTATATTCAGGACCGATGTTTCTTTAGACCAAACAGAGATGTGACTCCATAAGAAATTTTCTATTAAAAAACTCCATGTCTGAAACATTTTAGAGTTTTTGGGAGTCCATGCATTATAAAGAAAAAAGGTGGAAACCTTGGAAAGTTTGAGAAAAGAGGAGATGATGGAATTTTTCTTGTCTCTGATCCAGAAGGAAGAGGATATAGATTTCTCACCAAAGAAACATGAAGAATTATTGATTCTTTAGATGTAAAAGTTGTTGAAAATATTGAGAAAGAAAACCAGTCATATGTTGATGTGGAAGTTGAGTAGGATAGAGAATCTTTTTTAATGATTCTGATAATGCTACAGACTATGTTAATCCTACCGGTGAAGAGTAATCCTACTCAGAAATATCGAGTGATGAGGATGAAGTTCGAATAACTCATCCTAGGTTGAGGAAACAAGTGGAGGCTTATAATATTATTGGAGATAAACATCAGAGGTTTCAAAGAAGAAGAAAAACGAATGCTATATCACATACTTCTCATTATTCGAAAGTTGAACCGAATGATGTAAATGAAGCATTTGAGAATCCAGAATGGGTTCATGCAATGAATGAAGAGATTTATCAGATAGAAAAGAATGATACTTGGGAACCTGTACCCAAGCCGAACAACAAGAACATTATTGGTACAAAGTGGGTTTTTCAGAACATGCTGAATGAAGAAGGTAAAGTAATAAGAAACAAAGAAAGATTGGTTTGAAAGGGGTATTAAAAAATTTAAGGCATTGATTTTGATGAAACCTTTGCTTCGGTGGCAAGATTAGAAACAATCAGAATCTTTCTTTCTATTGCTGCACAACAAGGATACAAATTCTTTAAAATGGATATAAAATCTGCATTCTAGAATGGTGACCTTGATGAGGAAGTCTATATTGATAAACCTTGTGGATTTTTTATTAGAAAGGATGAAAGTTATGTGTGAAGGTTGAAGAAGGCTTTGTATGGGATAAAACAGGCTCTGAGAGCATGGTATTCTAAATTAGATACTTGCTTAAAGAAGATGAACTTTAAGAAAGGGAGAGTTGACAACAATATCTACATAAAGGAATGTCATGATTTTTCACTGATCATTGTTGTTTATGTCGATGATATTATATTTTTTTCGAAATGATGAAAGATCATGTGAAAAATTTCATGAGGATATGAAGAAGTTATTTGAGATGTCCATGTTGGGAGAAATGAAGTAATTTCTTGGGCTACAAATTTCACAGAAGAAGAATCACTGATTTCTATCTCAAGAAAAGTATACTAAGGAACTTCTTAAGAAGTTTGGTATGGAAAATTCGAAAATAGTTTCCACACCAATTTCAGTGGGAAACAAGTTGTATAAAGATGGATAAGGCAAGGAAGTAGATCAAAAAGAGTTTCAAAAGCTGATTGGAAGTTTTTTGTATTTGACTACTTCAAGACCCGACGTCATCTATGCTGTCACTTTATGTGAAATATTTCAGAGTGATTGTAAAAATAATTTTTAGATATATCGAAGGAAAAGTTTTATTGGAATCACGTATGATGGCTATAGAAATATTGATCTATTTAGGTATTCTGATGCTGATTAGGTAGGAAATGTTGATGACCGAAGATCCACATCTAGTGGAGTTTTCTTTCTGGGGAAAAGTTATGTTAGTTGGAAAACCAAGAAACATAATTCAGTAACTCTTATCACAACTGAAGTGGAGTATGTTCCTGTTACTCAAGCTGCAACTCAACTAATGTGGATGAAGACTCAGCTGGAAGATCTACTTGTTGAAGTAAAGCTACCATTGCTCTTGGTTGTGATAATCAGAGTGAAATCAATCTTTCAAGAAACCCGGTACAACATTCTTGTCCAAAACACATTGATATAAAGTACCAATTCATCAAAGAGTAGGTGTAGAAGAATGAATTGAGGCTAGAGTACGTTCCTACATCTAAATAAGTGGATGATATATTCACAAAACCTTTAACGATGGAACCATTTTAAAAATTAAGGTTGAACATGGGTGTTAAACCTCTTTATCATCATGGTTAAGGTACTTGTTTCTATCCCCACCCTCATCTTGCCTTTGGATAGTGTTTTCAAGGGGGAGAATGTTTTCATAAATCTATCCTTATAGATGCATGCATAAAGGGGGAGTTGTGGGTAAGCTGTGAATCCAACTTGTATGTGTGTGAACTATTCTAACTGTTTGTTAGAGTGGTTGTAGGAAACAATGTTGATTTCCAGGAAAGTTGAAGAAGTGAAGAATGAAGAAGTAGAATCTTGAAAGATATTATGAAAAAGGCTGAGGAGATACGATCATTAGATTTCATAGTCACTTCTTTTGGACAACATGGTTTTGGCTGTCAATAATTCTTGTTTCCTAAAATGAGTTAGCTCATATAGGCTTAGAATTGTTGATAAGTAATCCATTGCTTAAGGTTACAAAGTTCAGCGATTTATGAATCTTTATTGACAACAAAATACAAAGGGGGATATTGTTGGGACCAAGTTTGATGAATAAGGAAGAAAGAAGAGTTTTCTATTACAGAGTGTTGTTTTTTGTTTTCAAAGATTCTAAATCAATTAACATTGTAAAGGACTTGTAAACTAGACAATGCTTTGATGATATGTATCTCACAAATATCATAATTCAAGAGATCTTGTGATGCAAGCGTTATGATGGAAAGGGGGAGAAATGATGATTCTAGTCATATAAAATTATGATTGGAAGGAATGATGCTGCTGGAAGATACATAAGTTTCAGTACTTTCCATTGTAACTATGACGATGCTTTGCTTATTTTTATTTCACAAATATCATAAGTTTAGTAAACTTGTAATTAAAGCCTTATGAAGGATAGGGGGAGTAAAGAAGTGTTTTTCTGGAAAAGTCAAAAGAGGCTCACAAGTGTAGCATGCAAGTATAAGTGGCGCGCAAGTGTATTTTTTACAGAAGTCATATTTCAAGATCATCACATAAAAATATGACAAATGAAATAAAGTGGAGCGCAAGTTAAAGATTGGAACGCAAGTCAAAAAAGTGGTGTGCAAGTCAAAAGTGGCATAAAAGTGTGGCACACAAGTATATGTGGTACGCCAGTGTATGTTGCTCGCAAGTCATATTTCAAAATCATCATATCAAAATATAAAAAAGGAAATAAAGTGTCGCGGTAGTGATAGAATGTTGCATATGTAATGAAGCGGCGCACAAGTGCAGGAGCGGCGTGCAAGTGATGGAGTGGCGCACAAGTGCTGGAGAGGCACACAAGTGCTAGAGGGGCACGCAAGTGTATGGGGCACACAAGTCACCAAAATTATTATAAAGTGATGACTAACCTCCTCATTTTTCAAGGGTCAACACTTAAGAAAAAATTTGAGCCCTGATTGCACATTTCCTAGAAAGTGGATCACAAACTGAAGTGGCGCGCAAGCTGAAGTGGTGTGCAAGCTGAGATTTATTTATAAGGCGTATAAGTAGGGTTTGGTGCAAGAAGGGTGGCGTGAAAGAAGAAGTGGCACCAAAGTTGTCAAAGGCATGTAAGAAGGGAGTTGTCTTCAAGAAGTGTGTTATGTATAAGCCAAAAGTGGTGCGCAAGTTGTGAGTTGTGCACAATAGTGGTGCACAATTAGTTATTAGAGCACAAGCAGGTAGGAGCGCAAGCTAAGTGTCACACAAGCAGGTGACGTGAAAGCAGGTGGTACGCAAGCTGAGTGTCACGCAAACAGGTGGTGCACAAGTAGGGTGGCGTGCAAGCAGGGAGGCACGCAAGAATGGAGTGGCACACAATCTGTTTGCACCAGTAGGTTCTTAACAGCATCTGGGTAGAAAAGTGAAGAATTATTTTGAAAGATTTTATTTGTGAAAGTTCATTAAGAAGCACAAAATCATTACATTACCCTATTTGTGCTAAGAGGGATCATATACACTATTGGATTGTTTTCAAAGTGATACACGAGTGTAAGGTTGTATCCTACACGTTTTATTCCACCTCAAAGGATTTGTTTCTAGTGGATTCTGTTGTAATAGATTTTTTCTGTACCATACCAAGGACATAGCTACTCTTGTTGAGTAGTGAACCTTGTAAATATTGTGTTCCTATGGTTGTGTGTGTTCAGTAGGGAAGAAAATATTTAATTGGAGGTGAAGGTTGTTTCGAAAAGAAGGAATTTTAAAAGGAAAAATATATCACTGATTCACCCCTCTCCCTCTCAATGATACTTAGATCCTAACTGGGAACTTCAAATCCCTCCTATAGTAATACCCTATCCTTTTGGTCCAGAACTAATGACCTTTACCTTCATTTCACATTGAATGGTTCGTTGCTCTGTGACCTCATCCATCTTCGCCCCGAATTCTTTCACTATAGGCCCGTCCTCTTCCACCAGTGGAGGAAAGAATGTGTGTGCATTTTTTGAATCATTAACATTATCTTATTTCTCAAACCGATCATGAAACACTTGTAATTAGTGATTTGTGATAATCACAACATCTACCAAATACAACTCATTTCTTGAACTATGAGAACTCAGATTCCCACCATAACTGGGATATGTTAGAAGCCTTCACTTAGGGATCAATCTCACTGAACATACTCATTATGAATCCAACCATAATTCCATTAATATGAGAATACTCCTTAAGAGTAAGCCCTGAATTAATCTCCCTTAAATCTCCATGAGTTAAGATATCTCTCATAGACCATGTTACAAGGGATCTTTAGAAGTAAGCCTCAACCTATTTCTCTCAAAGGTCCATACTCCCGGGTGATACTTACCAAACAATGCGGGATTTGATTCCCATCCAAGTGGGATATATAGGAAGCCTCCCTATAGTTCAAACCCAACACTCTAAATAAAACCTATTCTCTCTCATCCACATTCCCAATAAGGTCTAATATAATTTGGAAACTCATATCTTGTCTAGGTTCCTTGGGTTTATTAGGCATAATTCCTACTCTAAGCTTTGACTAGGCACCTTCCACCTATATTTCCCTGGCATATGATGTTAAAATTTATGGTTGGGTCATTTTCACACAACCATAAACAATATGATGTGTCCCATTAAGCGTAACTAAACTACATGGGTTTCTATTCCTTTTATAAGGATATATAGGAAGCCCATCTATAGGTTTGATCCCAAAATAAAAACAACTTTCGTCTCCTAGGATGAAAATAAATTCCAAAGTGAATTTCATTTACATGGATGACTTTAAATTCTTATGTTCCCCACTAAGTGGATTAAAAATCCATATTGTCATAATAACAACCAAAGAATCTATAAGTAGTGTGTGAGAGGATACCATTGATGGAGAACCTCGAATACATATAGATAACTCCATTGATGAAGAACCTAGAATACATATAGATGATTCTAATTTCATACATGCTAATAATTGATTGAAAATTTCTAGGGCAACCCGCGTTATTCTTGGTAAATTAATATGGATTCATGAACTCATCTTAAATCTATAAGAGAGTATTGGAGTAGGAAATAATTTCCCTCAAAAGGGTGCGATGAGACTGACCTCCCATTCTCTTAACCAATTCAAGTTCTTAAGTATCATAGGTCAAAAAACCAAAGGAACACCTACCTTTGGAAAGAAGGTCCCTTTGAATATAGAACTATTGAGTGTTTATGGTTCCATAAATAAATCCAATGGAAACTATCTAGAAGTAGTGATTCGTAACTACTACACACATTCTAGGGGAAACATCTTTGTAACATTCTATTCCTTCTCATCCCATTACATTGTAAGGTTTTGTGGTTAGAGGTGATTGGATGAAGCCTAGAGTGGGACTAGAGTATTTTGGCTGTTAAATGCTGAAAGCATGCTGAATACATGATGTGTAAACTTACAAACCATATAAATGTGGTTCACAAGATTTTACACAATGTGTATATTTTTCATGGTTAAATAATTAAAAGGTGATGCATTTTTCATCAAAACTGTACCATGAGGATTACATGACATGGAAGGGGATTACACATCCCTAATGTAGTATAGTTATAAAGTTATAGAGTGCATAGGTTTGTATCAAACCCTATTATCTCTCTCATTCTAAGTGTCCAGTGGATCCCCTTTTAGGTTTTTTCAGATTCCTTTTTATGAGGATTGGTTCTAGGCTACTTTTCCTTGATCCATGATTATTTATCCTCTCTTTATCATCTATTTCTTTCCATTCTTCTTTTTAGTTTTACTGTGGTGGTATATTTTATTTTAGGTTGTGTGTTTATGATACATTTTTACAATATTTGGGGGTCATTTAGGTTGATCCATAGTTTCTCGTGGCATGGTTGTGGTTTGTGGGCATTTTTCTTCACCCTGTGGTGCACAGTGAGTCATAAAAGATCCTTTTTGTGTAGGAAATCCCTCCTTTTTATTTATTGTGTATCATGTGTGGGGGGTTTTAATTTTTTACTTATGGGTTATGGTTGTGCTATATTAATTAAAAATAAAGAACCAGTTTAAATGAAATTGAAAGGGGAAAGGGGAATGTTTCTCATAGTTTTATTACTTTTATATGATTTTGATATTTTGGGTTGTTTAGGATTTATGCCCCACTAAAAATTATATCCATTGAGGGTTTTTTGTGTTGGTTATATGTGTTATGGTTTCTTCATTTATTTATTGTTGTGATATCACCCTAAAATGGAAATTGATTAATCTATTATATATAGATAATGAATTGGTTTCCATAAGAATTATATTTGTGCGATAACACCCCTAAAATAAAATGGAATGTGATAAAGTAACCTTTTAAAATTATTAAAATTATCTTTATATGTTGTGATGTGTGGCCATGCTTGTGGGATGACGATGTGTGGTTGGGGAATATGGGGATGATGGTCTGTTTTCCCGTACCCTTGGGGGTGGTGAGGTGGTTTGTTTTTATGGGATTTGGGGGGGGGGTGGTTTTTTCCATGCTTTTTGGGAAGATTGGTGGTTTGTTTGTCCATGATTTTGGGGCAGTGAGGTGGTGGTTTATTTATGTTAGATGCCCGGGTAGTGGTGGAATAAATAAATAAATGATTAACAATGATTGAAATGGAATGGGTTGGTTTGGTTAATGGGATTGAAATGTATAATGAATAAATAAATAATGGGTTGTGTGGTTAAATGTGGTTGATTCTAAATAGTTAAATGAATTGGATGGATAATAGTAATTTTTTGGAAATGTGAAATGGGTATTGTGGCTTGTTGTGTAGTGTTATACATTTAGAGGTGGTCGAAAAATTGGAGATGTTGTGAGATGGTTATTGTTTTGTTTTGAATCTATATACTGGGATTGTGTGTGTGGATATGTGTATATACTAGTATATTTTTGTGATTTCTATATGCACCCCACCCACATCAAGAACTTTATGCCGACACCCACATACTCATGCAGGGGGTTGTTTTTACTAACCTCTAGTGATGGGGGCATATGGATAGGTACCTTATCTTCACCAATATCTCTTCCAAGTGAGGTAGATATTGCACTAGATGCGATGGACATAGGTCTATTAGTGAATTATGTGGTTGTTGTGATAGCATAGGTGTCTTACGAAGAGATATGATATCCCATGTGTTTTTATGAAGGATAAAGTATGACTATTCTTGTGGGGTGGATTATGGTGGGATTCATGTATGGTAGGAGGAGGGAATGAGGTTGATGTACTACATGTTCATGATACCCTACTACTATAGATATGGATGTGGATGTGTTTTCACCCAGGTGTTTTTGGGTGAGGTGTCTTGTGGCCATGCTTATAGGTTGGTGAGTCCAGGTGTCTTCAGGTGAGATGTGGTGTGAACATGCTTGTGGGGTAGTGTGGTATATAAAAGAGATGGGAGTTCTAGGACATACGATGATGGGGTGTGAGAGTGGAATGCCAGTAGGAAATAAGTACATGGTTCTCTTATCTATATGCTTCTTTTTATATTAGATTACCTGACTTTCATTATTTAGTGAGTATACCTTGGTGAGGTTGGGTTTGGTTAGAATACATGTATAAGTGTTGTTTGGTTCTTCTATTTTACTATATTTAGTAATATTCTATCACATGTGCACGAGAGACTTTGGTTTTCATACTGAGTAAAATTATATGCTCACCTGATGTATATAAAACTATTTTCAGGTTTCCCGGTGGATTATGTGGACTGAACTAGATATAACTATCTTGGACCTTGGATAGATACTGTATCACTAATTTTTCATTTCTTTTGAGTATTTACTTTGGAGACTTTTACCAGTATCAGTTCAATTTATATATGCATTGTGTGATGGTTTTGGTTTATTTTTATTTTGTGTATTGGAGTAATTTGTGTATGATTCATCATATATCCTAATCATATTTATAATTATTGAGGGTAATTCCTCCCATAAATGATATTTTTATCCCCTCGATTCTATCTTCCAACATGAGGACTACTGGAGGTGGGAATCAGGGGTCATTATCTCTCTCCTCTTATTGTGGTATCCTTGGAGAGAGGGGGTCATGATAGAGTGGTATCAAATAATTGGTTGATATATAGGATGAAGTTTCGAGTTAGGAATAGTGAGGATTTCATGGTTTGGTATGGAAACAGTTCTAGTTAACTTTGGTGCATGACATAGGCCAAGGAGACCATCAAGGACATGAGATTTTTGGGCTCCCTCATGATCTAGTGCACTAACTCCGAGCTTATTGAACGACCATGTGAGGTAGACCAATTTTTAGGGTAGAGACCTAGGATATGTACA
This sequence comes from Viscum album, assembly GCA_963277665.1. Classification (NCBI taxonomy): domain Eukaryota; kingdom Viridiplantae; phylum Streptophyta; class Magnoliopsida; order Santalales; family Viscaceae; genus Viscum; species Viscum album. The sequence goes on from OY728139.1 coordinate 1,181,831,361, forward strand.
TTCATCATGATGAATTCTTTTTTGTTCGAATTGGGTTTTTTTGGAATGGTTAAAATGAATAAATTGAATTAAAATGAATCTTATTAAAAATTAAATACTAGTGGGCTTAAAATGTTCTTGTTTTAATTTTATCTATGAATCCTATTCATTATCCATGTGTGGATTAGGAAGTAAAGGTTTAGAAATATGATCTTATTAATCACTCAAGGGTCGAACCAATAGAGGAGGATGAGGCTTGGAAGAGGGAGTTTCATGCTTTCCAGCAGCATGCTTTTGGAATATATGAGGTAAGTGTCTCAAATGAAGTAAAAAAATATGGATAGAGGAGCTCAATATTGCTTTCAATTTTATCCATGCGTTGGTGGAGTACTAGGTCCATTTTGAAGTTATTACGATGTGGGGTGATTCATGTCATTTGTGGATGATATATCTGGTAGAGCAGAAGTAGGAATATTTTTTATGGGTAGGATTATAGAAAGAGTTTTGGAAAGGGCTTCTTTTATTGACCATGAAGACAATGAAGAGGTAGGAGATTATCTCCCTTTATTAGGGGAGTATGTCATTGTGGGAGTTGTTAATCATGTTCAAGGAACTTCTAAATTTTCCATAGATATTTTTCTAGATGAGGAGTCGCATAAGAGACCTATTGAGGGGGAACTCCATCCCTCTATCCAATATGCAATTACTCCTTTTACATTTATAACATATCTGGTGGTTCAGAAGAAGGAAGACGCAATCTATTATATTCACATGTGAGGAAGTTTACCATGATAGGGGAACCAACATGGCTCCTTGATATGAATATTTTTTAGTGGTATATATTAGGTTCCAAGACCATTGAGGTTTTGACTAGCGGGGAGTCAAGCTCAGCATCTTTATTTCCATCCTTTTGGGGAAAGTTGTTTCCATGCTTTTCCTATAGGCCTTAGAACAATGTGTTTTGGTTGTGGGGTTCATGGAGATCTCCATAACCAGTTCCCAGTGGTTCCCAAAGTTCAAATTGGTGGAGGTGGATAGGTTCAACTCGAAACTCAACAGCAGTTTATAGTGAGATCGTTTTAGCAGTAGGGGCATTAGGGTTAGTTTCCACTAAGGGGAGATAGATCTAGTAGAGACTAACCTCAGGGTGTACCTTATGTTCAGTGAACTCGACCTATGAATGGTCATGGAGGGGGTTTTCAGTAAAGATGTAGAAGATCATGGTGTGGTCAGTTGAACACATTGGATCTGGCGGTGAAAGAGGGGCCAAAGATCACTAGAGGTACGATTAGTTTGTTTAGTACCCCTTTTTTGTGACTTGTTTGATTTAGGATCTTCACACTTCATTATTTCACCCTTTATACCCCATTATCTAGGACTATATTTACTGAGGATTCCCATTCCCATGATGTTCACTATACTAGTCAGAGGACACCCTAGCTTGTTTGATGTCTGCTAAGGGTGTAGACTGATGATGAGGACACATCAGTACCATGGGGATATTTTCTTTCTATTGCTGCAAACATATAGTGTCATCATTGTAATATAATAGATGTATTCTACACATGATATTATATACTTCTTCCATATAATGTTGGTGTTATCCGATATGGATGGACAACGTGTGGTATTCATTGGCGTGTGGGGTTGTCAGGTGGGCAGTTTGTGTGTGGAGACCCTTCATTCTTTTTTGGTTGTGTTTTTAGTGGAATTAGTAGAGGCTAGGATGGCAGAGGTTCTGAGGGTCATTAGGGAGTTCCTTAATGTTTTTCCTGATGATATTGTGATGCTACCTCCTTGATGAGATGTTGAGTTCGGGATAGACTTTTAGATCCATGCTTATCCGATTTTGAAGGATCCTAATCAAATGGAACCTTCTGAGTTGTAGGAGTTGAGGTTTCAAATAGATGATCTCAAGCAGAAGGATTTTATTCAGTCTAGTGTGTTTCCATGGGGTGATCCATTGCTATTCTCTAAGAAGGCATATGGTAGTCTGAGATTTTTTATAGAATTACGATGGTTGAATCAAGTGAGGATTATGAACTTTTACCCACTTTTGAGGATATACAATATTTTTGACCAGGTGAGAGGGGTGAGTTTGTTTTATTTGATTTATTTTTAGTTAAGATATCATCAATTGTTGGTAAAGAAGGGTTATATCCAAAATACTACCTTCATATAAAGGTATAGATAGTTCAAGTTCGTATTCATTCCATTTAGTGTTACGAACAAACCAGCCATGTTCATGGGGCTTATAAACTTCATTTACTGTTAGGTCCTATACTGGTTTTTCATCAGATTCATTTTTGATATCTTGATCTACTCAAGGTCAGTGGAGGAGTAAACTGAGAATCTCAAAACTATCATGAAGGTTATTTGACGCCACCAAATATATAGACAGTTTTCCAAGTGAAATTTTTGGACATGAGAGGTGCATTTACCTGGGCATGTGGTGACTCAGCAAGGTGTGGAATTAGACCCATTGAAGGTTGAGGCATTTATTTCTTGGGAATCACCCAAGAAAAAGGGAGTGGGTCATAGTGTTCTTGGTCATGTAGGTTATTATCAGAGGTTTATACCCGATTCCCCTCGATCTACAAACCCATTGACAAAATTGACCAGGAAAGACTAGGATTATTTGTTGACTAATTAGTTCCTGGCAGTGTTTGGTTACCTAAAGGGGAAGTTGGCCTGTTCCCCAACACTTTAGTTTTCTAATGAGGGTATATTAGTTTTGGTGTTTTGTGATGATTTCCATATAGTTTTGTGATGCATTTTGAGGCAATAGAGATCTACGATCTCTTATGGTTCTAGGAAGTTTTGTTCCCCTGAGCATAACTTTTACACCTATGATCTAGAGTTGGAAGTAGTGGTTTTTACATTGAATCTATGGTGGAAGTATCTCATTAAAGATCACATTGTGGTATTCATGGATCAAATGAGATTGAGGTATATCTTTTCCAAGAAGGATCTAAACATGTGTAAGTTGAGGTGGATAGTGTTTATTTATTATTATGATTTTGGGATCTTCTACACCTTATGAAATACGAATTTTGTGGCAGATTATTTGAGTAGGAAGTAGGGAAATTATGTTGTTCGGGAGTCAGTGGATGCTTGGAGAACAATTGAGGTGTTTTCATCCTTTCACTTAGATTCAAGGGTGGATGGTGGTAGGGGTTGTTTGTTTTAGATGAAATTTTAGTATTATCTAATGCTATAGGTGGTGGAGTCTTAGTGGGGAGAAACAGAGGTAGAAGTGATGTGTGATGGTGTTGGCCATGGAGAGGCTTCAGAGGGTGGTCAAATGATGGTAAAACAAGATGTTGTTTCACGGGAGGATGTTTTTCCTGGTGTTGTTTCAAATGGGAGTCATTTTTTGAGTTTCATAGATCACCTTTGGTAGTATACCCATGAGTTTCAAAGATGTACAATAGATTGAGGATTCAATTTTGGTGGCACAGGATAAAATAGGAAGTGGAATTATTTGTGGAAAAGTGCTTGGTTTTTTAGTAGGTAAAAGATGATTATCATGTTCCATGGGATTTTTTGAAGCCTTTGGATGTTACAGAGTGGAAATGGGACGAAATCTAAATGGATTTCATCGTAGGGTTACCTAGGGATTAAGGAGGTTGTGATGTTAATTGGGCGATCATGTATTGATTGAAAAAATCGGCCCACTTCTTAGTGATCAAAGATTCAGGCATAATAGATTCTTTGGTTTAGAAGTATGTGGATGAGGTGGTGTGGTTTTATGGAGTTCTAAGGTCCATTTTCATGGATTGGGAAACACATTTTTGTTGTATTTTGTTACATGGAACCAACTTCTGTGTACTTGATAATAAACAATATTCATAAGTTCTAATATTAATAAACTTTTTATCATATCCTGATCATTCTTCTATGTAACATAGTATTTTATAATGTCTCAATAGTAGTTGTCACACTAAAATGTCATAGTAGTTCTAATATATGATGATACCCCATAAGTGTTATGTCACTATTCTTATATATATGTTCTATAGTTAGATGATATCATTTTTTGGGACATAAATGATATAGGTTATCATGGGTAGAGACTCCTAGGACTTTTTGGAACCTTCTCATGGTGTGAGACTTAAGTAATATCTAGTCTAGGATATTATGAGAACGAGTCCCTCTAGTAGGAAATCCTCATTTATATGTGTCATTGGATATTCCTATCTATGGATGTGTGTATTGATCCTTAGTCTTTAATATTATTATTAATGAGTATTATGAGTCACTTAATTTGATGTATTGATAAAAACTGTGATGAAATATGTTCGTGGTGAGGTAGGATATGTTAGGTAGGTTATGAGTAATATTGAATTAATGAATAATGTGAGAATCGATTCCCCCCTCTATTATTTAATGGAAGTTGATATCCATTTCTCTTTGAGAGAAATGACATAGCATAAATAAATCCTTCTCCATGGTGTTTCATAAGAAAGTTCAATTTCTGGGAAGTGAAAGAATGAGAGACTGAGAACATAGTTTGATGGAACTAGCATGAAACCTATTTGATTAGAGATATCATGATAAATGGATTATATTATATAGTATGCATCCTTATGAGGTATTATATCATTTAATCATTAAATTATTTCTCTATGTGTGCCTTGGGAATATTTTTAGATGATAAACTTCGACATTAGGCTACTTTGCCTATTGCTACTAAGAAAGAGTCCTAGAGAGTCACAAAATAAGTGTATCTAGAATCTTAGTTAAATAATATATTATTATTTATTATTTAAAAAGTTGGATAAAAATTATTCCCACACATTTTTTTAATAATTATTCATGTTTTCTTGATTACATGTATTTCATCACAAGTTATTTGAGAGTAAATAATGTGAGGAGAATATTTAATAAATATTTATTTTCCATTTAGTTAACATAATATTTATTTCTTTATCAAAAAAATGTAGTGATAATTATTTAATAAATAAATAGGCATTATCTAAGTATTGATAAATATTATGGAGGAATTGTGGTAAGTTTTTAATGGTCCAGAGAGAAATTATATACATTAAATATTATTTTAGTAAATAATATTTAATTTTAATTTTCAAGTTATGAGCACATCGAGAAATAACAATAATATTATTATTATAGATTGGGGTTCCTCAGGGGATTAAATAAATAATAAGAAGTACTTGTGAAATTATTTATTTCTAACCCTATAAATATATAAACCTAATTATATTATTTTATAAGAGATATAATTCATTTTTTTGGTTGTTCAAAAAAACTTTATAGATTCCTCTAAAGACCTAGAAAGATCCCTTCTACAAGAATGCTCCTAAGAACAAAGAGTGATCTTCTTCCATCATTCTCTATTAAGTCAAGAGAGATCAAGTAGAATGAATTGGAAGCGGTTCTCATGGAGATTTAAGATGAATGACACAAGTGATAGGATTTTCCATGCTAGAACCCAGAGATTCCTACAGTGATGTTCATAGATTTTTGGAACACATGTGGATCACTACTAGAGGGAATCTTATCTTGATTCCTACAATGAAATGATGGTACAAATATGATATGTTTTTAGACTCATCATTGAGGAAATAATTACAACAATGTAATTGTTTAATTGATTAAATTAATTATAAATAATATGTGAAGATCCTCTCTCTTGTTCTGTAATTTTATCCATTGTTTTTTTCTTTGATTCAATTCCATTGATCATGATGTTTATCATTGTGTAAATATTGAATTGGTCATCAATCATGAAAAAACTTAAATTAGGGCACGACCCATCACAGCGTTAAATTGCACCTGAAACCTACATGTTGTACCAGAGTGGTCACATAAATATTTATCATAACTTAATGATTATTTATGGATTTACACATTTTTATTTTAGTTTTGAATTAAATTTTAATCATTATTTAAATATGAATTGAAAGATATAATACTCCCTCCTTCGTTTATTATAGATCTAATCAAAATTATTAATTATATGTAAGAAATTAAATTAAAGAACTCATTTGGAGGTGCCGAGAATTCTATTAGGATAACACAGGAGTATACACCATGTAACCGGAGTTACACATTGTGTACTTGTGGTCAATACACTAAGAATAAATTCAGAATTAATTCAAACAGTGTACATTGATTACATGAGGTGTGTTTAATATCTTACGCCATGTGTTCACTAGGCCAGCTTGGTACAGGGTCAGTAAGATTTCACATTGTAAATCTCACGTACATGGTGTGCAGTACTTCTTAAGTCATTGATGGGCTATTTATTTCCATACACGAAATACAAGACTGGTGATTATATAAGTTGGAGACCACAGGCCATGTATCCCTTATACATGATGTGGACTCCAATTTTCCAAGGTCTACACATTGAGACCCATGGCATGTGCCTTAGATAGACGACGATAGATGTACATGCGATGTAGCTCTCCTATACAAGACATGTATATACACCAAATCATAAATAATTTAAATTGATTTGTTATATTATGTAAGTCTTATTGACATGTTATTTCATGTGGTAATTAAGTTGATAGGAAAAAAAATGTGATGGGTTTTTAATATATATATATTTATATAAATTTTTAAATAATTTCTGTATAATGTTTATATCTACATATCAAGTGTGAATCGTTTGATAGATATTACATTATGTTCATTGAAGCATAAATCATTATAGAAAAATCATGTAATTCATGTAATGATTAGGTTGATAGTATATGTCAGGAAAGAATGTGATAAGTCGTCTATGTCATATGTCATAAGAGTATAATCTATGTGAGTATAATACATGCTGGGAATATTTAGAGAGGTATTCATTATGTTGCCTCCATGGTAAATTTTTGTATGTAGTGAATTTTAAATAAATTTGTTTAATTTGTTTAAAATTATGTTGGATAATAATATTATGGAAATTAATATTATAATTAAGATAAAATAATTATTAATTAATGCTGATGATTAATTTATTTGAGCACAATTTATCTTAAATAAGAATGATTAGGAATTTAAGGCTAGTTTTGTTAAAATCATAATTCGTTGCATGCATGTGGATGAAAATGAGCATAAACCAGACCATTGTATGCAATTTTATTATTTAAATTTATTATTATATTATATTATTATCCTGCATTTCATATCTTCTCTAAATATGTAAGCCTCAACATGCACATGGTTTCTTTTATGTGAACCTCTTGTTTCCCTCATCTGCGTGTGAGTAAAATCATATGTAATGGATAGATCTCCCAAGATAGTGGAGGCGATTCATGTTTGGATTTGAGGTGAAACCAATCCATGATAGATATATAGGTGGAAAGGTCAATGGTGTAACAAAACCTTAATTAGTTCAAGGTATTTTTCTCCTAGGTCAATTTTTAGTTTATCAATAGCTACATAAACTAACCATTACTAAAATATCATGATCATACTGCTTTATTATTTTATTTCTGTCAGGTTTCGTGGATATTTCATTATGGGTGTTTTGTCACGATCACATGAATTATGGAAATTACTAATCATTAAATATAGAAATAAAATAAATTATATTTTTCATAAATATTATCTAATACATGGTCAATAAATTAATTAAATCCACTTAATATTAAAAATCATGTGATAAAGATAATAATTGTACATTTATGCATAAAATGATAAAATCCCTCAATAATATATATTAAGTTAGTATTACCTTCCACTTACTTATTTAAAATCAAACCATAGATTAACCTTCTTGAACAAAAAAGTTGGGGGGATTTCAATTATTGGGGAATTCAAAGTTGAGGTTTTGGGTTACATTAACTTAGTTCACATCAAGGGTTGACCAAATAAAGGAACTATGAGTTAAGAAAGTTATTATTTGGAATTCCTACCTAAAAAATTCTAGTTTCTTATCCAACCAACATTAGGGTAATGAGAATGTTAATTTGGATCATTCCCACTAGAATATCCAAGGAAGAGGATATTTTAAAGAAAATAGTGAGGGATATTGAGTTTCTATAAAATATTGGGAGATTAATAAATATATTATTTATTTATTTTTCCAAATTTTATCAAATAATGTGGTAAAATTATTCTCAACATTTATTTAGAAAAAACATTAAAATAACTTTAAACATATCACTGTGATCCATACTTGATAAAGATAACATTCTCACCGACAAAAATTCCCATGAGTGGAAAAGTCTCTTGCGCATTATACATTTCCATAAAAGAAAATTGTATGTGCTAGAAGAACCTATTCATTATGCTATTGGTATTGAGGTAGGTGATGAAGAGTTATCACTCTATGAGAAACATTTTAGAGATTCCAGAAATTTTCAATGTTTCATGCTATCATCCCTGCCCAATGAGTTTTATAGAAACATGAAGACATGGATGCATATAGAATGATGTCTCTTCTTCAAGATATCTATCAAGAGAAGGTTATAAAATAGAGGTATGAGATCTCCATTATTTTTTAAAAACTAATCATGGAGAGTCTATACTATATGGACCTCATGCAGTCAAGATTATAGGATACAATAAATGCTTAGTCTTATTAGGGATTAAATTCCTATATGAGTTGCGTACAGATCTCATAATTTCCTCACTTAATAAGACCTTATATAGTTTAATTGTTAATTTCAATTTGATAAATAGTGAGAAGTGTATTTTGGAACTTATTACTTTGATTCACCAAGTGGATAAGGACTTGGGGTGTGATAAACCTGTAATCCTTGTAGTGAATTAGAAAAGGAAAAACAAGGAAAAGGGGCCAAAGACTCATAAAAAGTATAATGTTACCGAGAACTATCCTTCCAAGAAGAAGAAGATTAACAGGTGGGTCATGGAAAAGGAGGTAGTATGTTTTGGGTCCCGCAAGCCAGGCCATTGGACAAGGAATTTCACCTAGAAGAAAGAGGAATCTAATGGTGCATTTGTTATTGAGTGTAATATTTTAATATCAATCGATTGGGTATCAGATATATCTTTTGGTACTCAGATCTATATCCAAATGTAGTATCCAAGTACATTCCAAAAGATTATTAAAGGAGAGGTGGATCTAAGAGCTACTAATAGTGCGAGGCTAGTTGTTCCATTCATTGGTGACTACCACCTTTCGTTGACAATGATAATTATTTTAGTTTTTAAAGATTGTTATTATGTACCAAGTATTATGAAGAACATAATTTATATATCATTCATATATTGACATGGGTTTACGTTTAGGTTTGGAAGTAAAATTTGTCTCATTTATAAGGTAAAAATATGTTATGGTATGGAAAATTTAAATAATGGTCTTTATGTATTAAATTTTGAAAACCAAGTATTGGAAATTGATAATGAACCATGTTCACATGAATCATATGAAATTAATATATAGAATCACTATCTAGGTCTTGTAAACAAGAATAATTTGACAAACATCTATCAAGATGGTTACTTAGAGTCATTGGATCTAAAACCACTTGAAATATTTCATGGTTGTTTACAAGAAAAAATGACCAAACTAAAATTCAGTGGACATAGTGAAAGGAAAATAGAGCTTTTACTATTGGTACACACTAATGTGTGTGGACTATTTCTAGTAGAAGCTAGAGGTGGGTATTCTTACTTTATAACTTTTACTGATGAATTTATTATATGTGGTTATGTATACTTGATGAGGTATAAGTTTGAGTCTTTTGAGAAATTCAAGGAATTCAAGAATTAAGAATAGAATAAACTTGTAAAAAATACAAAGAATCTTTTATTAGTTTGAGGTGGTGAATATATTGACCAAGAGTTTATCGAATTGTTATAGGAGTTCAGTATTCTATCTTAACTCACTTCACCTTATACACCACAGTGGAATGGTGTTAGTGAAATAAGGAACTGTACCTTGTTAGACATGTTAATGTTGATAATGAGTCATGCGGATCTTCCCTTATCCTTTTGGGGATATACATTACAAATTGATACATACACATTATAATGAGTACCAATAAAGGGGTAAATGGAATTCCCTTCAAGTTATGGAGTGAAAAGAAACCTATTTTGTCAGATACTCATATATGGGGTTGCGAGGAATTTTTTAAGTCCTTATTAGGGAAAAAAGTATCACCCCAGGGTACAAAGTCTATATTTATAGGGTATCCCAAGTAATCAAAGGGATACAACCTATACAACCCCTCAGATAAGAATGTGACTGTCTCTAGACAAGCCATCTTTCTTGAGAGGGATAACATCCTAAAAAAGAATAGTGGGATCAAGATTGAATTTGATGAAATTTATGCTCATGATACATAATAGTTGGTACAATAATAAGTTTTATATGTTCACAAGGAATAAGTAGTTCCTGAAACACAAGTACTATATAGGAACACAAGAGAGGTAAGAGAACCAGAGAGACACTACAAAAAAAATAGAAGATCAACAGTAGGTTTTTAGAGGGGGTTATGCACAACCCCCTCTAATTATCAAATTTATAGGGGGTTTACAACCCCCCCCTCTAAATTTTTAGCATTGTTTTTTAGTATTTTGTTTGATTTTAGAGTCAGTTATGTCAGAACTGCATCTAATTTAATAATTAGTGGTGCTATATATTCAGTTTAATTTTAGAGGATATATATATATAATATTTATTTGCATATATATATATATATATATACATATATATAATTGAATTGTTTTATAAGGAAACAGTGGGGGTTCACAACCCTCTCTAATTTAATATATAAGAGGGGGTTCATGAACGACCACTAATCCCTTATATTATAGGGTGTTTTGAACCCCCTCTAATTGATGATATTAGAAGGGGGTTTGAACCCCCTCTAATTGATGAAATTAGAGGGGGTTTTGAACACCCTTCAATTCAAGAAATTTGATGTTGGTCATGAATATCAACTAATCCATTTGATTAGATGGGGGTTTAAACCCCCTCTAATTTTTTATTTATTTTTAAAATGAATCTCAACTAAAATCAAATTTTATAATATATATGTGTGAGTGAACATGTGTGTGTATATATATATATTATATAAACACATTATATAATTGTATTTAAATACTTTATAAATATAAATATATATATATATATGGATATTATATAAAAACTTTAAATAAATACTTATACATATAAAAATTTTTATACATATATAAATACAGGTATACATAATATAAATGTAATTATAAACATATTTATACAAATTTATAAAATTTATATTTGGTTTTATAAATACTATACATTTATATTATGATTTATATTATACATATATTATATTACATACTTTTTATTGAATATTTTTTATAAATAAATTTATATTATATTATGTATAAAATATTATATAATACAATATAAATATAAATATAAATATAAATATAAATATAAATATATATTATTTAATTATATTATATAATTATATTATATACATATTATCTTGTAAATATTTAACTATATATAAATTTATATATATTATATAATTATTTTATATACAGTGTAGTATACCATATTAATCATAAATTTATTTAGTAAATATATATACCATTCAATTATATTATATATTTCTAATTATATGAATGTATTTAGTTTTGTGTGTATATATATATTAAATAATATAAATGTGCATAATCACATACATAAATATATAATATAAATATATTTAATATAATATATTTATAATATAAATCATAAAATATATAAATTTATAGTATTTATAAAACCAACATATAATTTTTATAGTTTAAAAAATAGGTGTACTAATAATAATAATTTATAAGATTATTGTTACACACACATAAATATATTATAATTATACTATAATAATAAATATATAAATTTATATACTATAATTATATTATATCTATATATATTATATAAATACATAAATACACACACACAAATATAAATTTATTTACAAATATATATAAATATATATTTATATATGTAAATATAATTATATATATATATTATATATATATAGATAATATATATATATATATATATTATATAGAAATATATTTTATATTATCTAATATTTACGTATCTAATATATTATATTATATATATATCTATATCTATATATATTACAGACAAATATATACGTCCTATATTATACAGAAATACATTATATAATTATTATACAAAAATGTATATATATTATGAAATATATATACATATTATAAACAAATATATCATATATAAATATTTATATCTATTAAATTATTTATTCAAACAATATGTATTTGAATCACCTTCCAAATATATATAAATATAATAATGTGTTAATAATAAAACAAAATATGTTTGGAATAGTGGTTACAGGGAGTGATGTATATAAAGGATGTCTGCGGTTCAAAAACCATTGGTGTCAAACCTTTACAAAAGTTGGGGGATGAGGGTGCGACACAGAGCATGATAGGGAAAGAGGGGGCGGGACCAGACCAGGTAGGGAGGGGAGGACCGGAACTGGACGGGTGGTATGGGACCAGACCAGTACGGGACATGGCTGAGATGGGATTAGAACTGGAGGGGCTATATGGGACTGGACCTGGCTGGGATGGGATCAGAACTGGAGGGGCAGTACAGGACCAGACCGAGATAGGAGGGAGTGGGTGTGGGGTGGGAACATGATAGGTTGTTGGTGGGAGAAATTTAAAAATAAATAAATAACTAATTTTATGTGGTTCAGATAACCACCTTTAATGTGTCCTCTATTAGAGGGGGTTAAAATCCCCTCTATTTTATTCTTAAATAAAGATGGTTTTGGAAACTATCTCTAATATATAACTTACGATTAAATATAGAGGTGGTTTCCAACAACCTCTATTCAATTAAATATTTTAGAGGGGGTTAAAAACCCTTTTAATATGTGATTTCATGATGAATTTAGAGGGGGTTTTAACCCCCTTTAATCTAACCTCTGTTAATTTTCCCACTACTTTACCAGTGGTTCTTCAAGACCACCTCTAACAATAGTCAGGGGGCACATTAGTGGAAATTCCTCATAACTTCTGCTAATGTTTTTAGATGGGGTTATAACCCATTATAAAAAAATAACCCCTCTAATTGGATTATTTTTTTGTTGTGAGATATGGATTTCTAGTCACTGAATATGGTGACTCATTATTGGTTAATAATGATGAACCTATCTCCTAAAAAGGGGAGGTAGAGAGATTTGAAGCTTCAATATGGAAAGAAGCCATGAATTATGAAATTAATTCTATATATCAGAACCACATTTGGGTTTTGTTCACTGATCTAGTAGATGTAAATCCCGTAGGATGAAAATGGGTATTAAAGAAGAAACTAGACATGGAATGTAATGTAAATACCTATAAAGTAAGGCTAGTGGCTAATGGTTTTAAATATCATCAAGGAATTGACTACGATGAAACCTTTTCACAAATTTCCATGTTTAAATCCATAAAAATTATAATTTCTATAGCATCTTACAATGACTGTGATATTTGGAAGGTGGATGTCAAAAATTAATTCTTTAATTGGAATATTTATGAATATGTCTATATGAAAAAACTAGAAGGGTTTATAACTCCAGGTGATTGAAAAGGGATTTGAAAGTTGTATAGATCCATTTATGGATTGAATCAAGAATTCAGGTCGTGGAACATTTGATTTGATGAAGCTGTAAAAGAATTTAGTTTCATTAAGAATGACTGTGAGCCATGTGTTTACAAGAGGTTCATTATAATTTCAGTAATTATCTTAGTAGTATATGTTGATGACATATTACTTACTGGAAATGAAATAACATTCTTACAGTCTGTTAAGGACTGGTTGAATAAGTGTTTCTCTATGAAGGGATTAGGTGAAGAATCCTATATGCGAAGGATCAAGATCTTCTATGATAGATCCAAGGGGATGTTTGGACTATGTTAAAGTTCAAATTTTGACTAGATACTAAAGATATTTAGTATGGAACAATCCCATAGGGTATTAGTTCCAATTTCACATGGTTTACATATTTCTAAGGAAATGTGTCCTCAGAAACAATAAGATAAATAGAGACTATGTAAGATATCATAATCTTTAGTGACATGATAAATCATATATTTTATGTTCAATACTGGACTTGATGTTGCATATGCATTGGGAATTGTAGGAAGATATCAAGATGATCCAAGAGAACAACATCAGTCTGTTCTTAAGGATATCCTTATGTATCGAAGACGAACTAAAGATATGTTCTTGGTGTATGGGGGAGACGAGGAGTTCGTCATCAGGGGTTATACTAATGATAGTTTTCAGATAGACCATAATGATATGAACTCACAGTCAGGATATGTTTTTTATCTCAATAGTGGAGTTGTGGGCTGGAAGATTTCTAAGAATCTAGTTTTCAATGATTCTATAGTAGAGTTTGAGTATATAACAACATTTTTATATAGAAAATAAATCCATTTGGATATATAATTGTATCCAGGAGCTTTATTTGGTACCTATTATTAAATACCACACCACATTTTATTGTGATAATACTGTAGTAGTGACTCTTACAATAGGATCCATGGGAACACTAAAGGAAAAAACATATACTCTATTTGTATCACCACTTTAAGGTTTTTTATCAAAGGGGTGAATTTTTTCTGTAATAACAGTCACCATACAAGATAATTTGTTGAACCACTTGACTAATGTCCAACCTCAATAGAAGCATGATTATCATGTTAGAGATAGATGATTGAAGGTTGTTAGTAGTTGGCTCTAGTGAAAGTGAGAGTTTTTTGGAGTTGGTGCCCTAGAACCAAATTCTATGTACTTTATTAAAAACTCTATTCATAGTTCTTAATATCATAAAAATTCTTATCACATCATAACTTTTATTATTCATATCATAGTATGTGATAATGTCCCTAGAGCAGCTGTCACACTAAAAGGTCAAAGCAGTTCCCCGCTATGATGAGAACCAAACAGTTCTATAACACTATTATTAAATATACGTTCTATAACTGAATGATATAATTTTAGAGACAAAAATGATATAGTCTATCATCGGTGGGGACTTATATGACTTTGAGGAACCTTCTCATGGTGTATTCCTTTGGTACTATACAGTGCAGGATATTATGAGGACGAGACCCACCAGTAGGAAATCCAAATTTACATGTATCATTGGATGTTCCTATTTATAGAAATTTGTATTGATCATTAGACTTTAATATTATTAATAATGATTATTATGAGTTGGTTACTTTTATGTATTGACGAAAACCATGACGACATATGTTCGTGGAGAGATAGGGTAATTTGGATGCATTATGAGTAATATTGAATTAATGAATAATGTGGGAAATTATTTTTCCTTTATTTTCAATAAAAGAAGTTGAAATATTAGGAAATTTTATGGAAATTATATATCCTAAAAAAATCCATGTCCAGGGTGCTCTTTATGAAAGTCTAATTCCCAAGAAGTCAAAGAAAGAGACATCAAACACATAGGTTGATGGCACGATCATGCAACCTACTTGATTAGAGAAATCCTGATAAAGGGATTATATTATAAAGTAAGTATCTATATGAGGTATAATGTTTTTGAGACATTAACATCATTCTATATGGGTTAAATGGCATGTTTATAGACACTAACCTTGGACATTAGGCTTCTATACCTAATGCCACCGAGAAAAAGGCCAAGAGGGCCACACATTAAGTGTATCCATAATCATATTTTGATAATATATTATTATTTATTATTTAACGAGTTGAATAAATATTAATCATGCATGTGGTTTAATAATTATTCATGTTATCTCGATCACATGTATTATTCCACCATTTATTTGAGAGAATTTAATGTGATTAAAATATTTAATAAATACTTGTTTGTTATTTAGTGAATATAATATTTATTTTCCCATTAAACAATAATGAAATGATATATATTTAATAAATAAATAGCCATTATTCAAGTCTTGAAAAATCTTATAGAGGAATGGAAGACCAAGTTTAATGGTCTAGATAGAAATAATATATATTGGATATTATTAAAATAAATAATTTTTTTTAATTCACAAGTTAAGATAATTTTGATAAATAATAATATCATTATTATTAAAGACATGGGGTTCCTCAAGGTATTAAATAAATATAATGGGGAACTTGTGAAACTATTTATTCAAACCCCCCATGATATATATACCAAATTATATTAATTTCTAAGAGAGCCAATTCATTTGTTTGGTTGTGCACAAAAAATTTGGAGAATCCTCTCAAGATCTAGAGATATCCCTTCTACAAGAATGCTCCCAATAATGGTGTGTGATCTTCCTCCACCATTCTATATCAAGTCAAGAAAGATCAAGGGGAAATTTTTGGAAGCAATTATTTTGGTGATCAAAGGAAAGGGACAGAAGAGATAGGATCATGCATGACATCACCTAGAGATTCTTAATACGACGTTAAGATATTTATGGAACAAGTGTGGATCACCACTAGAGGGAATATTCTATTTATTCTTACAATGTTTTTAGAGTACAAAACATATATTTTTTCAGACTCATGAATGAGGAAATAATTAAAAAAAATAATTCTTTAATTGATTAAATTAATTATAATTAATATGTTCTCATCATATCTCTCATTCTGAAATTTCTTCCACTGTATGTTTTATTTGGTTCAATTTATTTGATCATGGTGTTTATATTTTTGTAATTATCATATTGATCATCTATCTTGAAAAAAGAAAATTTGGGAACAACCCATTGCACCCTTCTGCTATTCTCAGAACCTACAGTTTTACGTTGCGATTCTAGAGAGGATTACAACATGTTCTTGTCACTAAATTATTCCTTATCACTAATTTATCCCCTCATATGGATGGGTAGATGGAGTATAATATCCAGTCGCTTGCAGATATGATGCAAGAATTCATCTTGAACTTTAGTAGATCTTGGCTACAACAACTACCTTTGGTTGAGTTTAATAATAAATATCACTCTTCCATCATCATATGTCCATTTGAGGTTATGTATGGAATGATATTTTGTTCTCTATTGTACTAGATGGAGGTTGGGGAGGTAGTAGTTCTTGTTCCTGATGTGGTCAAGAGCATGACAAAGAAGGATCATCTTGTTCTTAATATGATTAAAGTAGCACAAGACTGACAGAAGTATTATACTGATCATAAGAGGAGGCCCTTGGAGTTTGAGGTTAGAGACCATGTGTTCTTGAAGGTTTCCCATCGATGTGGTCAGTGGAGGTTTGGTAGGGGGAGTAAGCTTTCTCTTAGTTTTGTTGGGCTCTTTGAGGTGTTGAGGCAAGTCGGTGAGGCAGTGTATTGGTTGGTATTTCCACCGTGGCTAGAGAGGATCCACAAATTCTTCTATGCCTCTCAACCTCGTTAGTATCCTTAAGATGACTCCCATGAAATTGACTAGGGAGAGTTGAATATTGAGGATGATGTGACATTTGTGGAGTAAGGAGTAGATATCCATGATCTCCATGAGAAAACATAGTGTGGATGGAATATTTCATTGGTTCATGTTTTGTAGAGGAAAGGTGGACTATAGTAGAGTACTTGTGAATGTGAGATGTAAATGGGTGCCCAGTACCTGGATATATTTTGAGTTTTCCTTTTCTATTTTTTGATGTGATGTTTGGATCCTTTTATTTTATCTAATGAACTATTTACATATATTTTGATGTATGAGGTGTGATAAATTCCTGACATATGAAAAGTTTCAGACCTAATTCCTAACTGAGACACATTAACTGTGATGCGATTAAACCTGTACAAGAATGTCACTACTACCTAGAGAAGATAATTTATTGACAAGGAGGATGGAATTTATTTATTCGTGTGTTTGGGATTGTGCAATTTATTAGTAGTAGTGGTTTTTGGTTTAGGATTTGTGGAGGCTGAGATAGTTGTGTGAGATAAGGCTAAGGTAGTTGTGTGGTGATGAGGTTGTGTGAGATGTTTGTAGCCATTTTGTCTGGAATGTTTAGTTTGTGGTAGCATTCAAGGTATGATTATATCCTTGAGAGGTATCTTGTGGAGTGGTTGTTCATACACATTTCTTTTTGGGATTGGTTTTGGATTCTTTATGGATATAATCATTTAAGGGGTATCTGATGTAATGCTTTGTGCCTTCCCGACTTGTTACTTTTCTAGGTTTTGGGGTTGGCGGTGTTTGGATGAGGCCTATAGTTTTCCTAGAAGATTTTGGATGTTGAATTCTCAAATAAAAGTGAATACATGAGGTATAACGATTGAATTCCATATAAGTGTTGTTCATGGCTTGTAAATGTAGGTTCACAAGATGTTACACGATGTGCATATTTTCAGGGTCAAATAATAAAAATGCAATGCATTTTGTGGTGAAACCGAAACCTTAGGATTAAATTATGTGATAGAAGATTACATGTCACATAAATCCCTAATTCAATGCAGTTATAAAGCTATAGAGCATTCTGGTTTTTTTCAAGCCTTATGATCTCTCTCATTCCATATGGCTAGCGTCTCCCCTTTTAGTCGTTTTGAGATTACTTTTAATTGGGATTGGTTCTCAAATTCCCATCTTTGATCCTTCGTTAGTTTTACTTTTTTTCTCATCCATTTCATTCCATTATTATTTAATGTTTCACTACAGTGGTGTAGTTTGGTTTGGGTTGTGTGTTTTGGATGAGTTTTGATGATCTTTGGGTGCAGTGTAGGTTGATCCGTAGTTTCTTGTGGTGATGTTGTGGTTTATGGATGTTCTTCTTCACCATGTAGTGCTCAACGAGTCACATAAGGTTCTTTAAGGTATGAAATACCTCGTTTCTATTTATTGTGTATCTTATGGGAGGGTTTTTATTTTGTTTACGAATGAGTTATGGTTGTACTATCTTAATTAAAGATAAAGAACTGGTTTAATTTGAATTTAAAGGGTAACTGGGAATGTTGTTTATGGTTTTACATCTTTTATATGATTTTGGTATTGTGGATTGTACAGTATTCATAGCCCATAGAAAATTGTGGTTTTTGGAGGCTTTGTTTGTGTTGGATATATATGTTTTTTCTACTTATTTTATTTTGACTATTGTGATACCACCCTAAAATTGAAATTGATTAATCACTTATATTTGGTTAATGAAATAATTTCCCCATGACTATGGTTTGTGTGATAAAAACCCTAAAATAAAGTGAAATGTTATAAAATCTTTTTTCTAAATTTGTACAATGATCTTGATGTGTTGTGACATGTGGTCGTGTTTGTGGGATAGTGATGTGTGGTTAGAGAATATGGAGCTCATTGTTTGTTTGGACATTCCTTTCGGGTGGTAAGGTGTTTTTTTGTCTATACATGTGGAAAACTAGTTTTGTTTCTTGTAAGACTTTGAAGTATTTCTATATATATATATATTTTCAGATCTAGGTGATGAGACAATGTGTGATTATGAGTCCCGATGTTTCTGGAATTAATTTCATAAAAATATTAAATATATTTTATATTACACATGTTTCGTTTCTTAAATAGAGTGGGATAAATCTTAAACAAAATCCCAAATTATAAATATGGCACCACATTTGAGTATGGAACCCATCCGTTACCCTAAGCATGACCTAAAATGGGTCGGCGTGGGCCATTTAGACAACTCTCCCGTTAGAGGCACGTTCAGTGAAATAATCAATCAATCAATCAATTATTTTTTATTTATTATCTTTTAACCTAAATGAATTGATTTTAAATATATTTCCATGGAAATTAGACCGTGGTTTGCCTTATAATTCTGAGATCTTCTGAGATCTTCTCATTCTTCCATCCATTGGCGAATCACATTAGACAATGATGAATATATTAGAGCTGATCGAGATGTAGTGAATGAAATATATTCCTTCTATCATTGGTGAGTCTGTTCTTTGATGACGAATGATCCAATATCTAGGTTGGAATTATCAATTTTTGGATTAAGAAATTTTTATTAAATTGTTTTATTGGATCAATCACTTTCTATTGATCTATTCTAATTCTTGGACCATGACATGCTCTTACATACTAATTAAATCAATTTATTCAATTATTTTATAACATTGATTATTCTATTCTTGATTTTGGGAAAATAATACCTGGAAACTATCATCAATTTTTTTGTGACTTTATCTCTACTTTTTTTAACATTCATCATCTGTAGTACCCCATGGTCCTATTTTGACATTTCTAGATGGTATAAAGCTCGATTAGACCCCTGGAATTGAGTCTGTTTCATGAGTGAGGAATATATCGATGAAACAAGGTTAGATAAGGTATGTTTATAGGTTTTGGATGATCATTTCAATGACCAGAGGCCAAATTAATGAATTTTTAAGGATCAAGGTGTGCGCTATGTGAGAGGCACATACATGATCACTCGTAATAACACCATATTCGAGTTTCTGGCTAATGGAGGGCCATAATCTATTAGCTAATGATATATCCATTAATCATGGGAAGAAACAAGGTCATTATTTAAGTGGAACATCCATATTAATTTTGTGGGATGTTGATCTAGAAATCTATGAAAAAACCAAGTACATATTGTGTACAAGTATGAACACATGATGTGTAGCCCCTTGGTTGTAGTGGCTAGAGTTTTTGGAAATCATAAATTGGGAATGGAATATATCCCTCATATACACTATGTAACTTTTCCCTGGGTAGAGAGCAATGTGATGGATCACAAGAGCATGACTCCATGTGTGAATACATGACCAGGCACAGGACCATGTACTAAAGTACACGGATACAAGGTCATTTTCATGGACACGTTCAGAAGGACACAACCAGATCCTTATTATCCTGGAAACATCGTGTAGTCCACATACATAGTTTGTAATCCAACATGGATTGAGAGATGTGTATATACAGGGACCTGACCAGGTGAAAGAGTGAGACTGCACACCATGTGACCCCCTCACACTCTGTGCATCCCTTGGTTCCTTTTCAGGAAACTTTAGCCTTCTGTATGTCTTTCATTTGGTCTCTTATTTTGTATCAACAGTAGATTATACTGATCATTTTTTCACATAAAAAGTTATGGTGCCCTTGGTTGTGGATTTTGAGATATTATGTGGAATGTTTCAGGCATGATTCTTGGATAGATGATGCTTAATAACAAAAATGATCATAAAGGATCACCAGGGGAATCCCAAGTGGAACCCTCCATCTAAGATGAACATAGTTACTTAATGAATTTTATAGTTTAAGAATCTATCTTGGCTGAGCATGGTTCATTTACCGACTCCTAGAGTGGATCCCACATGTCAGCATAGGGAATGGGACTTCTACCGACTATCGAGTGGAACCCCCTAGTAGAGATGAGAGTGGGTCCTCAATGACTAGATGACACCATCCTATCCGCACAGGGAATGGTTCCCATAAATAATTCCTGAGTATAACCCTCTAGATGATCTAGGCATGGTTCCTTGACGACTTCTTGATTGGAACCCTCCAATCGAACTGGACATGGGTCCTCAATGACTTCTAGAGCGTAACCCTCCCACTAGGCTGGGCATGCGTCCTCTACCATCAGGGTGGATACCTCCTTCTTAGAAGGGCATTGGTCCTCCATGATCTATCATAGTGGAACCCTCTTGTTGTATCAGGGCACAAGTCCTCTACCTAGATATTGTGGCTACTCAATTATGTAGCACAATGACAAGGTGTGACATGACTTGGATGGATACTTCTGGACATGCATGTGAGCTGCTGGGAATCATTAATGGAATATTTGAAATGTTGGAAACTCTACATCTTGGGAAGATCGGTGAGATGGATATCCACATAATCTTTCATTTGGGTTTATTTTGAATGATCATATATATATATATATATATATACTTATGTAACCATACGTTTTAATATTATTACTCTCTTTCCATGAGATGAAAAGATGCGTGGGGTACACCACATGATTAATGTGTTTCGATTCTCAAGGTTGGATGAGTTCTTTTTCCTTCTGTAGGTAGAAAAGGCTCGACTTGTAGTTTATATACACACCATGTTGTGCCATTGTTCTTTGATGAGGTTACACTCTTTTGGTTTGGGTTGATCTATTATCCTTCATTGTATCTTTCATCCTATGTACTATCTACTATCATTATATTCTAGTTTTTTCTGGTTGGGACATATTTCATGTTGGGCATTCACTTTTCCCATTTACTTTATAGTTTTCATTATCTTAATCTTGTACACTATAGAAGTTTTTCATTTTTGGTTTACTTTTTAGCTATTTCATGTTATTATTATTATTCCTCTCCACTTATGCACTAAGATGGTTGGTTGTGTGCATACTAGTACATTGGTAAATGAATACCATTTATGATATGAATTTCAGTTCTTTCCTTCACACTATGGCCTATGGAGTTGGTCTTGGGGTAGTTGTGAATCGAGCCCTGGATTGGGTTGGGTTGTGATAGATTGGTATTAGAGAAGTCCATTCGTTGGGATGTTGTCTTTAGTAGTCCCCTTATGATTATTTGGTTATTATTAGGTAAATAGTGTCAGAGTGTCTCGAGTGCATCTATCAAGCCAGAGAAACAAGTGATGGTATGGGTGGTCGACGTATCCATTTACCAGGATCTTGACTACCTACTTGCCAACTTGGTATACCGAGGCATTGGTTGTAGGGATCAATGGTACATCCATCATATAGGATCAAGTCATTGACTATCCTTCTTGAGTCATATCCTCATATATATACATGATTATCTAACCTTGTTAGGTCTTGATAAATCTAAATAATCCTTCATGATGACAGCCATCCAGGATACCAGTTCCAAGTCGTGATGATTATCTAATGAGCGACAAGGAATTAGTTCATGGTCCATAGAATGAGTCCCTTCCTATTTGAGGGTAGGTAGTATAACCTCAAAATATTGAGTAGTAGATCGTTCTAACAAGTAAGGATAGGATGAACATAGGCTTAACACGCTCCGTGAGTTACGACACCAGAGTCCACTGAGGTTCCACAGTGAGACAAATCCTTAGGTTTCATAGGACTAACTAGAGTTGGTGGTCCAAATCTTTAGACTTATTCATACCATGATAGATTATATGGTTTCTCTTGAAGCTATAATTTTCCATTGAGCAATTGGGAATATGTGGATTCTTGTTACAAAAATGAAAAATGTGTCGACACTCTCATGTCCCAACTTCCGGCAGCTATCTTGTGAGGTGTACTACCCATCCTTCTTATACTTAGGCTTGATTCCAGAGCATCTGGACCTACATTAGAGAGGGATGACAGTGTATGAGTACACAAAATCATGCAATTACCTTACCCAATATTCCCTTGATATGATTCAGGACGGACAATTCTAAGAACATAAGTTTGAGTAGGGACTCCATAGAGTTATTCATGCTAGTGTGGTGGCCTTGTGCATCACCAACTGTTTATGGGTGCTAGATCATGAACTAGTGAAATTTATATTTCGATCATAGATATGCTAGATATATGGAGCTGGCAGTGAGCATCACAAGGCTAAGTCATATGTAGCAGCTAGCAGGAACCAGTCGGTGGGATCTCTATGCAAGAGATCATTTCACAATCAGATCGATGTGCATGGTCAAGTGGTATTGGGATAACACATATTACCAGGGTATCCTAAATATGGTCTATGATATTCTTGTGATGGGATATGTCACATAGCCTATAACTGCATAACCATATGTTTTGAGGAGCGCATGTAGGTAGCCAAAAGACCACCATGAATAAGGAAAAGCCTTGATCAGGGATCTCCTCGGATAGGGTAGTGTGGTCCCTTAAGAGTAACAGCCTATATAGGTGTATGAGGATCTATGGGTGGTGGAAATATCTATGATATCCTTCCAACACCACCACCATGTGCCCCATGTTAGGCTTAGGGTGATGGTGGTCAGGTCCACAGATAGCTATAGGATTTTGTGGCTTATTACCTTGTAGCACATGAGATGTTTAGAGGTGTGATCTATATTTATTCTAATATTTATTAAGTATTAGTAGACACTAGTTCTGTCGATTCCTTCATCTCTATACTCATGGTATGATAGCTAGAGCTCCCAGAAGTATTTATTTCCCAACAACTTCATCTTGAGGTTCCTACATGGAATGATTATTTTGTATCTTTTATCAAATGATAGTGTGTGCTATCACTTGGTGGAAGGAGATTGATTTGAGACCTTTCGGTCATCATGATGGAAACCTATGACATCATCTTTGGTAGGGATTGATTATCCATGGTCCGAGACCAGATTTACTGTCACTGCATATGATTTAGATGCCTTCGCACTGATGGGACAAAATTCACCTTTATGGGAGAGAAAGATCTCATGAAAGGTTGTGTGGGTTCTATGAGTATGAGGCTATATCACAAAACCCATCAGTTGGAAATTACATCTATTGGAGAAGAATACTCTTTAATTATATGGTTTCTTTTAGTTGTGTAGTATTATATGGAAGTCTTACCGGAGTACATCTTGGGACTACCTCTGAGGTGGGAGATGGAATTTTGTATCAACTTGTATCCCAAGACCACATTGATATCTTCTAAAACATATCAGATGGCCCCTACCAAGCTTCAAGAGCTATGGTTGTAGTTTGAGGACCTTTGAGAGAAGGGTTTAATCAAGCACAGTGTGTCCCCTTGGGTAACTCTAGTGTTGTTTGTGAAAAAGGCGGATGGTATCTTGTGAATTTTCATGGATTATACTTTCTTAACCCAGGAAAATTTTAAGAAAAAGTACCCCTTTACCAGGATTTACGACCTATTTGACCAGTTACGAGGCATGATATGGTTCTTGATGATCGATCTCCGGTCCGGCTTCCACCAATAGAGGGTTCACAAGGATGATATTTGAAAGCGGGAATTACAAATCTCACTATAAACACTATGTTTTCCTAGTAATTCCCTTTGGTGTAATGAATGCCTCTTTCATGTTTATGGATTCGATGAACCAGGTTTTCTAACCATACTTGGACCAGTTTGGGGCCATCTTCATCGATGAAAGACTCATCTACTCTGTATCGTAGGAGCGTAATTTTGATAACATGTGGATGGTTCTAGATTTTTATAAAGATCACCATCATTATATGAAGCTCTCTAAGTGAAATTTTTGGCTTCACGGGGTTCAATTTTTGGGGAATGTCATTTCTGAGCATGTTTTATCCATAGACCCAGTAAATATAAATGAAGTGATTTTTTGGGAGCCACCTAAGAGTGTTTCATAGGTGAGGATATTTCTTGTCTTGGCGTGGTACTATAGAAGGTTTTTTGAGGAGTTCTATAGAATTACAATCCCTTTTACCACCCTTACATAGAAAGGGAGGATGTTTACCTTAACTGAGAAGTGCCAGAGGGCCATTAAAGAGTTGAGGATGAGGTTGAAGAGTGATCTTATGTTGATACTAGTAGAGGATGGTGTGGAGTACATAATATATTGCAATGCTTCAAGAGTTAGTCTTGGATGCATGTTTATGTAGTGATAGACAGTTATCCTATACGGGTTGAGGTAGTTGAGACCCGCCGAGAAAAACTACACAACTCACAACCTAGAGTGGGAAGAAGTAGTCTTTCCCCTAAGTATTTTGAGACACTACCTTATGAGAGAGATCTTTGTGTTTTAATCATACAATTAGATTCTCAGGCACATATTCACACAGAGGGACTTGAAACTAAGACAGTGGTGATGATTAGAATTTATATAGAACTATGACTTTGAGATAGTCTATACTCAAGGGAAGTGAAACATTGTAGCAAATTCCACTCAAAGGGAGTCCTAAACACGATGGTGTAGGAAGATTCAGAGTAGTTAACCTCCCTACAGTTGACCCTGGTGGATAATGAAGGTAAATTTTTTCTACATTCGATGGTGTAGACTCCTCCATTTATAAAGTGTGAGATAGAGAGTCCTAACTGGGTTACAATGACTTTGTGGTCTTACATGACTAGATATCCATGAGTGATTCATGAGTTGGATATTTTAAAGGTGGGAATCATGTCATCTTTTTCCTAGGACATAATGTGGTTCCATTCAAGATGCAGAAGGAGGTGATGTGAGAGTTACAAACTTCTCCCCTAGCTATAAATCCCGACATGGGGAAGATGTAAAAAGACCTTTAGAAGTAATTGTTGTGCTCTAGAATGATATGGAATGTAGATGATTTCTTTTCTCGGTGCCTCACCAATCAGCTAGTGAAGGATAAGCACCATGATTTAGTATTTTTTTTTGCAACCCCTTGAGATTTTTAAGTGGAAGTGGGATGACATATCCATGGATGTTGTGATAGGTTTCTCAAGGATAGAGAAGGTCCAAAACACCACCTGGTTGATAGCTG
This sequence comes from Viscum album, assembly GCA_963277665.1. NCBI lineage: Eukaryota > Viridiplantae > Streptophyta > Magnoliopsida > Santalales > Viscaceae > Viscum > Viscum album. The sequence continues at coordinate 1,181,857,594 of OY728139.1, forward strand.
ACTAACTCACGAAGTTGACACAATTCCTTTTAATCATAGAGTAGTGTTTGATGGAGTGATTGGGTCAGTTGTACATAAAGAAGATCATTTTCCTTCAAGGGGTTCCCTCAACAATCGTCTCCAATGATGACACACTATTTACATCATGATCACAGAGGAGAATACATGAGGAATTCAGAACCCCAATGAGGATGAGTACATCCTTTCACCACTAGACTGATGGGAAGACCAAGAACACTATCCAAGTGTTGGATGACATGTCGAGAGATTGTGTGTTATATTTTGGCTATGGCTAGGGGTAATTTTACCTTGTTAGAGTTTTCATACAGAAATAGATACCAATCTACCATATTCATGACACATTTTGAGGCCCAATATGGTAGACCTTTCAAGTCCCCATTGTGCTGCACATATATTGGAGAGACATCTATTGTGGGCCTAGAGATGGTGCATGTGATGACATAGAAGGTTCAAATAATCTATGTGTGTATGAGGACATCCCAGAGAATACATAAAACTTAGATAGATCTCCATAATATTACCTTATATTTTGATCAGGGAGGCCACATTTCTCTAAGAGTCTCCCCATGACAAGGATTGTGGATGTTCAGACGAGGAGGCCAGCTATCCCTAAGGCTCATCTGGCCACTTGAGTTCGTGAAGAGGGTTGGAGAGGTTACTTACCACCTAGACCTACCCCCACAGCTAGAGTTGGTTTATGATTCCTTCTATGTGTCATAGATAAGGAGATATGTGCATGACACCATCCATGTCATCATCTGGGGAAATATGTACATCGAAGATGGAGCCAATGTTTTGGAGAACCCAGTGGAAATAGAGTATAAAAAGGAGAGGACCCTATGTGGATAGACCACCCCTTTGGTTCATGTATTGTGGTAGAACATGAATGTGCAAGAGTGTTCCCGGGAGTGGGAAGGACAGATGCAAGTTCATTGTCCCTAGTTGTTTGTTTAGTTTTTATTTTTAGGGATGAAAATACTGAAGGTGGTAATAATGTAGAGACGTAGTTTTTTTCCCTTCTAATACATTAAAATATTTCTATATATATTTCTCCATGCTCCTTCTATTGGTGAATCACATTAGACAATGATGAAACTCTAGATGGGAGAATATTTAAAGGCAAAAAATTCACCGACATTCGTATATAATTGGAGTGTGTGTTATTCAATGATAAATGATTAAATATCTTGATATGACTCATCAATTTGTGGATTATGACATTTTGATTAACTTTTTTGAGCATATCAATCCCTTTAAATTGACCTATGACAATTACTGGACCTTGGCATGCTCTTATTTACCGATTAAATTGATTTATTCAATTGTTTCCTAACCCTTATTATCATTGTTCTTGATCATTTTACAAGAATTATTGGCAATGATTTTCCAAACATTTTTCATGGTTTCTTTATCCCTAATGTTTTTCACATTCATCACCGGTAGGAACCCAAAGTCCTGGTTTGACATTATTGGGTTGTACTGAGTTCGATAGGACCCTCATAATTGTGTTAGTTTCATGAATGAGTAATATATCAATGGAACAAGGTTATATTGGGGACTTTTATGGGTTTTGGACGATTGTTTCAATTATTTAAGGAAATATTAACAAAGGTGTAAGGATTAGGGATTGCACATTGAAAGAGGTGTGTATGAGATCTCTCATAATCATGCCAGATTTGAGTTTTCAGCCACCATAAGGATGGAATATTCCATCCGATGATAGATCCACAAATAAATGGTGTAAATGAGGCAAGATTTGAAGTAGAACAACCAGATTCAACATGTGGGAAGTATATATACAAATATATGAAAAACCCTACTACATGTCGTGTATAAGAATAAACACAAGGTGTGTAGCCCCTTGGTTACAACAACTAGGGTTTTGGGAAATTGTAAACATGGAACAGATGTGTATCCCTCTTATAAGTCATGTACTTCTTCCCAAAGTTAAAGATCCATGTGATGAATGAAATGGGTAGGAATCCGTGTGGGAATACTTGGCCAAGCAGATGGTTGTGTACCAATGTACATGGACACATGGTCATGTACACAGACATGACCAGAAGGAGACACCCCGATCCTAGTTAGCTTGAATATCATGTATTCCATGTACACTATGTACAATCCTATATGTATAGAGATCTATGTACCTCTATGGACATGACCAGTCAACAGAGTGGGACCACACACCGCGTGGGCCCACTCACATTCATTGTGTCGCTTGCTTCCATTTTAGAAAACATGAAAATTTCATATCTCATTTGTTTGGACTCAAATTTTGGGACATAAGAAGCCTATAATAAATTTTTTCTATGTATAAAGTGATGGTTCACTTGGTTGTGTATTTGGAGATATGATGTGAAATTTTCTAGGCATGATGCATAGTTAGGATATTCTCGATGATGGCAGTGGTCATGCAGGATCACCAGTGGAATCTTGATTGGAACCTTCCAGCTAGGTTGGGCATGTGTCCTCTTCCAACTACTAGAGTGGAACCTTCTATCATCATTGGGCATGTATCCTCTACCGAAATTCGAGTGGCTGCTCTATGACTATAGTGTAACCCTCATGTCAGTACAGGTCAAGGGCCCTCTACAGACTTCTTGAGTGTACCCCTCGAGTCGAGCTAGGAATGGGTCCTCAATAGCTTCACGAGTGGAGCCCTCCAATCAAGATGGGCATGGGTCCACGACGAATTCTAGAGTAGAACCCTCCAATTGGGTTTTTAATGGTTCTTCTACCACTATATTGTAGCACTTCTGCTGGGTAGGGCATTGTTCCTCCATCGACTATTAGAGTGGAACCCTCATATTATACCAAGGAATAGATCCTCTACCTAGATATTATGGTCCATCGACCATGCAGAATAGTGAAGAGGCATGGATTGACATGGATGAATAATTCTGGGTAGTCATCTACTATATGGATTGACATGGATGAATACTTATTCATGGGAAAATATACTATATAGAGACACCCCTACTCTCTCATTTGTGTTTCTTTTGATTGATAGTATATATATATACATATATATCCATATGTTTGTATCTGGTATGTCTATTTCCACAATATGAGAAGATGTGTGGGGTATGGCACATGCTTTCTGTGTTTAGCTTATCATGGTTGGATGTGTCTACTCTACTACTATAGGTGGAAATTACTTGATGTTTAGTTCATATACACAAAATGTTGAAACACTTGTTCTAGTACAAGGTTACTCTCTATTTTTGGGGTTGGGCTCTTATATTTCAATGTATCTTGTATCCTATGTACTATCTAATATATATTTTTCTAGTTTTTCCAGATTAGGACATATTTTTATTGGTGAATGTATTTTTTCCCTTTATTTTTAAGTTTTAATTATCATACTCTTGTACACTGAAGATATTTTTCATGATTGGTTTACTTTCTAGTTGTTGAAGTTTTTTTTTATTCCTCTGCACTTCTTCATTGAGATATTTAGGTGTGTGTTTACATGTACATAGGAAAATTCCACCCATTTTAGATATTCCTTTTGGAACTTTTCACCACACTATGGCCTATGGAGGCGGGCTTGGGGTTGTTATAGCTCAGACCTTGTATTGGGTCATTTCATGGTTGTACTTTTGGGATGGTGAGGCTGTTTGTTTGTATGTGGTTTCAGTCAAAAGAGGTTGTTTATTTGACCATAATTTTTGGGTTGTGAAGTGATTTTTTCTTTGTTCTATATTCTTGGATAGTTATGGAATAAAAAAATAAGTGATTATTAAATATTGAAATAGATTTGGTTGGTTTAGTTAATGGTATGTAAATAGATAATGAATAAATAAATGATGGGTTGTGTGGTTAATTTTGGTTGATTTTAAATAATGAAATGAAATGGATGGATAATGGGAATTATTTTGAAATGTGAAATGGGGATTATGGCTTGTTTTGTGGTGTTTTTTATTTAGAGGTGGAAGAATAAGTTGTGATGTTCTGAGATGGTCAATGTTTGGTTATGAACCCCTATATTGGTCTTGTGTGTTTGGATATATATGTAAAATTTTATATTATTGTGATTTCTATACGCACCCAAACATTTTGAGAACTATGTACCGACACCTGTATTGTCACATGGGGGTGTTTGTATCGACAGCTGGTGAGTAGGATAGATGATTGGGTACCCAATATTTCTTACTATCTCTTCATAGAGAGGTATGTATTTCACAAGATGTGATGAAAAAAGGTCTATTAGTGCATTAGATAGTGGTTGTGATAGCCTAGGTTTCTTTAGGTTACATGTGATGGCCTAGGTATTTTTAGGTGGGATATAGTATGACAGTGCTTATGGGGCTACTTCTAGAGGGTGTTATGCATTGTAGGAGGAGGGAATGAGGTTGATGTACAACATGTTCATGATACCCTAAAAATCTTTATGTGGATGTGGATGTGTTGTGGCCCATGTATTTTTAGGTGAGGTTTGTTTGGACATGCTTGTGGGGTGGTGATCCTAGGAGTCTTCAGGAGAGATGTGGTGTGATCATGATTGTGGGGTGGTGTGGTTTATAGAAAATACAAGAGCACTAAGACATACAACATTGGGACGTGAGAGTGACATACTAGTGGGAAAGTGGTTTGGGGTAACCTTATCAATATGATTCTTATTGTAATATATTTGTTTACTTTCATTATTTCGAGAGCATTACTTGGTGATGTTGGGTTTTCTTAGTATACTTGTAAATTTGATGGTTGGTTAAACTATTTTCTCATAGGTTAGTTCGTATTATTCTTTCACATGTGCATGAGAGACTTTGGTTTTCCTTCAGAGTATAATTTTATGCTCAACATACGTATAAAAATTTATTTTCTGGTTTCTTGGTGGATTATGTGGATCGTAATGGAAATTAGTACCTCAAACCTTGGATAGATTCTGTGTCACTGATTTAGCATTTCTATTGGGTATTTACTTTAGGGAATTTTATCAGTATCAGTTCTATTTATACATGCAATGTTGGATGGTTTTGGTTTGTGTTTATATTATTTTATGGAGTTGTTTATGGTGAATACATCTTATCTCTTGATCCTTTTTATAATTATATAGGGTAATGCCTCCCATACATGAGATTTTTATACCCTTGGTGCTAGTCTCCAACCTAGGGCCTGCCGGATGTGGGATTCGAGGGTCATTATCTGTCTCTCTCTCTCTCTCTTCATTGTGGTATCTATAGAGGGAGGGGGTTGTGGCAATATGTGATTTTCCCTTTCCAAAGTATGTCATGTACTATTTTTACATTCACAAAAGGTACATCTATGTAATATATTCTACTATAAAATCAAAAGGCACACTATGTATTGACTGCTTCTCCATTGTGAAATTGTCGGATGTATATGGGTTTTGAATTCCCAATAAAATTTAGGTTTGTAGTGTGATATGAACAACTCATGAATTAGAGGGGTGCGAAGAGTAGTCATGAGATTATTTTATCTGAACTATTATAAAAATCTTGTGATGTTATTTTAATGATTTTCACTTTAATTTTTTATTGTTCTTTATTCACCCCCTCTTGAAATTCATCCATCTACATATCTAGGAAAATAATTGGTATAATATTATTGAATCATTTTGATATTCATGTATTACCAACCATATCTTAGATTGTGAATGGTGTTTTGTTAAGATATTATTAGTATTATATTAAGATATAAATGATGGATGAATTCAAAAAAAATAATCTTATTTGATGGGAATGACAATGTTATTAGAAAACTAGGATGGAAGCTTATATCACACAACTAAGCACTGGGCATTATACCTAAATGATAAAACCTTAAATCTTTTCTAACGTAAAACCTAATTTACTTATTGGTAATAATGTAATTATGTACGTTATAAAATGAGAATTCATGAATATTATTTATTCAGTTCCTAGCTACAATGTATTTATTCTTGTTACATATTAGAATATTACTCATGAGATTTTTATAATTATGAAATTTTCTCATTATGGTATTGAAAAATTAAAGAAAATTAATCCTAACATGTTGTGAACTGAGTAACAAGATTTTATAATGGATAGAATGAGACTCTAAATCATATGTTCCATAGGTTCACAAGGATTGGGAATGAAATGAGTGAACTAGGAGAAACATTGAATAATTATGTAATGGTTGAGAGAGTTATCAGGTCACTAAAAATGAAATGGAACACCAAGAATTTATCCATTTAAAAAATAAGGAATATACACTTGATGAGATTACATGTTCTATACTTCAATAAAAATTGGATTTGAAGAAAATAACTAAATATGGGAAAACCAAATGGAAAGGTTTATATTTAAAATCTAAAAATATTTTTTCATTTGAAACTTTTGATAAAAATACATAAGGATGTGAAAAATATGATGTAGGATAAATCATAAATGATTATACAGATATATGAATAAAAAGAGTGTCTATATAAGGTTATTTAGAAGAGATAACCAATGAGGTGATTGCAAAGGCAGTAATGAAGGTAGTTCAAAATATAATTTCAATACTTAAAATATTAATTTTAAAGATTAAAGGATGAAAGGAAACATCCAAAATGACTATCCAATATTACATAATTAAAAAAAGGATAAAAATTATAGGAAGAAAGAGAAAAGAATAATGATTTTATCATGAATTTGTATAGAATATTTTCACTCAAGTGATGAATTTGGGACTGAATAAGAATCTTCCAAATTATGTTTAATGGAACCCCTGAATGTGGCTATGGATATTTATTTTTATACCTATTATTATAATATTTATTTCAATTATGATGTACCAATTTTTTATTAATTAAATGAAAAATATAAAAATTTCAAAAAAATATATTATCTAAAACCCTTTAGTTATATATAATCTTTAGAAAAGTAAAAATAAACATGTTGATGAAAACATAGTTCCATCTCAAGAGAATGAGAAGATAATGACAATTTATTCTAGTATGATTGAAATAGTTTTTAATGATTTGGAAGAAGTTTAAAAGGAAAATGAGAATTTTAAAGGTGTGATTGAAACTTTGGAATAATATTTGAAAACATTTTTTCAAGTAAGATAATGTTATAAAAAGATATTATCACTGGATAAGATAAATATGAATAAGTATGTAATTGGATAAAATATGAAATTTCCCAAGATCTATAAGGATTTATGTATGAAAATATGAAAAGGAAATATCTCTGTTGTTACTTATTTTGGATAAAAATGCAGGGACAATATGATAGTGAAAGTTTTCTAAGGCATCCATTGTCTTTGGGGTACACAAAGACATATATCTATATATATCATTCTAGTATTATAGAAACCCATACTTATAAACAATATATAACACATATTAATAGTTTAATATTTATTACACAACATTATGATCCATTCTAGAATCATATAGTTTTAGTATCTTTGGAAACTTTATTAAATAAACAACTAGTTCATAAGTGAACTACATAACCTCCCACTAAGTTATTTATAACTATAACCTTTATTAGACATATCATAATTAATACCTATATTTACAACCTGGTTTAATGAAACATAAGAAAGGGTGAAATTAGAAGCTTAGTAAGGGTAAAAAAGGGACCTACCAATGATCACTTAATAATAACATGAGTATAAGGGTATAATAACTTGAAATTAACATTTGAAAACCATACCCAATATATAATAGATCATAAACTAGAATCATGGGATAAATCTTGGTAGTTCATGGCACATGAATCATAAAGGAACCAAAGAACCTGATCAATGAAATTAAAACGTTTTCATAAGACATAAGTTGGTGGCATACACATAATCATGGAAAATTATTTCCTTAGTCAAGTATCACATCCAATAATATCTAGTGTATTGGGTTCACTCCCCATTACATCATATCATTAGGCAAGGTTCACTCCCAAGACTATCATAGTGGATAGAGTCACTTATTAAATTGGGTTCACTCCCCATTTTAGTCCTTATTATCTCATGAGATATCCATCTTTACCTAGTGCATTTGAGGGATATATAATTATGATCCTATCCATCACATAAAGAAAATGGTACATATGTGTGGAACAAGATCATAAATCATTCATCATATCATAACCAATGATAAGGAACTGTTTTTCATAAATATTTCATTATTTCATCATATCATAAACCAAGGAAAAGAAATGGGTTTCATATCTTAATTAAAATGTGTAAAAGAAATGGGTTTCATATAATAATTCATAAATCATCATCATCCTAAGTTATCATATGAATAAAGGTGGATGGTATCATTGGATCATATCTCTTATAAATAATAATTAACATCAAAAGATGTTATAATTGATAAAAATTTCATTTAAAATACCATGATAACATTTATTGAGGAAGAAAACCATTTTTACTATGAATTCATTTACTTAAAGTCTAAAAATTTCCCAAATATTAAGTAATTAATTTTCTTTGAAAAACATTGGAAACTTATAAAGGAAGCCTCAAAAGCACCTCATTCGAAAACAATAAGATTCCTTTTATTATAAAAATAAAATAATGTTAAAAAATAATTTAATAATTAAGAATTTAATATTAATAATATTATTGAAAACATTTTATAAACATTTAAAATGATAAAATTATTTCCAATTGAAGAGAGAAATAATATCTTTTTTTCTTAAAAATATCATTTTTGTCTCTTGTGTCTTTAAAGAGAGGAAAAGGAAATAAAAAAATATAACCAATATAAATAAACATGTTAGAATAAAATTCATGGGATTATTGATATATAGATCATAACATTTCATTATAGGGAACTTAATCATAAAAAATCTCAATAAAAAAAGAGATTATAACATAAATCTCTTACCGCTTTAGAAAATTTGGAATCATAGGCGCATAAAATAATGAATCCAAATGAAAGATTAAATATCATAAATAAAAATTCATTCATGATATAAAATTTTATTGTGAATTACTAACTATTCATAAATGAAGATATGTTCATAATGTAACATATGTCTCAAATAAGGCAAGTTGAGACTATAAACCCTTACCTCAAGTTCCACTTGCTTCAAAATAACTATAACCTCATGTATAATAAAATTAAATTGATACTAATTATATAAAATAATAATTTACAAAATAATAATATAATATATGATCCTATGATAATATTTTGACACCAATTTATTAATAGTTATTTATTTAAATCATCATTTTTGGGTGTTAACAGTTTCATTTTTCATGATAATTTTGGTTCATTAGTTCTGGTCCTTGTACCTCGATCATAGTTACATAATCTTATGAATGTTAATTGTTATATAAATATCATATATATTCATTATATATATATATTCATCAATAATATATAGATATAGAAAAATTAATTACACAATTCATGTAGACAGTAGGCCATACGTGCACATGAACGATGTTTTCACATTTTAAGAGAGGGAATGAAAGAACGATAAATAATAATCCAATTTTTATAATAATTATAATATCATATTTATCATATATATATATATATTCATTAAATTTATCTTTATTACCATTAATGTAAATTGGAAATGAAAAATGAATCACCTCGCTTCGTGGAGGTGGTAGTCCGCACATACGCACAAGCGATGTTATCTTTTTCCAACAGATAGGAAGTAGATGGATAATGGTTGTTACATTATTATAATAACAATTAAACATCTGTAAGATAATCTTTTAACCATTTTCTATCTGATAAAATGAATTTATTGGAAGTACAAGAATAAATAAAATTGAAAATAATCGGTTAAGAATTACACATTTTCATTGAGAATCCTCTTTCTTCATGCACATTAAGCATTAAAGAGATGGTGTTTTGGAAAGAAAAAATATATAGGATGTGATTAAGGAAGATATAAAATAATTATGGTAGATATTATATAATATATAAATCTTCAATGGTGTGGGGAAGAGAGGCAAAGTTGTGCCCTTTTCTAAGTGAGGGGAGGCACACTCTTGGAATTACTCAAAGGATGAAATTAATATAAATTAATTTTCCCTAAAAAAGGATAAATATTTTTACAATTAGAATATAATATTAGAATGAGTATAAATAATCTCATATAATAAAATCTGGTCAATTTTGCGAAATGTTTTCACCCTTATATTTTTATTTTAACTCTCCCTTAACCCATTTGACAATTACCTCAAAATCAAAAAATATTACTCTATAAGGGTCAAGAATGAAACTATAAAAAGAAAAGTGGATCTTAAATGGAACATGGTTGATATTTTTAATAGGATATAATTCACTTGGTTGATGATTAGTTTTTATGAATTTTAAATTATTTAATAAAATATTATATATCATAAAATATCGTTAATGTAATTTTTTTGAACTATTCATTTAATTTGACTTTAAAAACAAAATTAAATTTGAAAAATTTAAAATTCACCTAATATTTTATATTTATTTAAAAAAATCACAAAAATAATAATTCATCCAAATTATAATATTTTTAATATTTATAAAATCATTTCTTTTACAATCCAATTAATTGAATAAATATTGTGTCAGTGTTATCTAACCATTTAAGGTAAATATTTAATCACGAAAATTTATAAATAAATTAATATGATAAAAAATTAATATAACATTCAAATAAACAATTATAACCAAACTTATTCTCTTTTTATCCTTATAAAAAAATTAGAGATATTAATTTCAGGAGAGTGACAATTTGTATATATTCTTTTCTTAAATTTATATAAATGTGATAATAAAAAAATGAAAAAAAGAGGACACATATTAAATAATTTTATTAACATGGATGAAGTAAACTCATCCAATAAGATAAAGGAAAGTTCCAAAGAAATTTTCAAGCCTTAACCTCAACTTTTAACCCCATTTTACATATTTTACCCTTTCTACAATGACAAAAATTTACTAAGGTTATTATTCATAGTGATAAAAAATAAAATGGTCTTATTTTATAAATTTTAATATCATGATTTATAATATGGAATATATTTTTCCTGATTTAATTTCTATAAGTGGTATAAATTCATTTTAAAATTATTGCACAAAATACGATGAAAATAGTTTTTTAGAAAAATACATTTTAAGCATAAATCTGGATATATCCTAATCCCATGTAGAAAAAAATATTAGATGAATGTTAAAAATATTTATTTTATATAAGATATATAAATTTAATTTAAATATTTCACCAATAACTATTAATTTTATTTATTAAGAAAAAAAACATTCTGTGCATAAAAATAGTTTATTTTTTCAGAAAATATTTAACTTAATTTAAAATGATTTATATTCTCATATATAATAAATTTATAACAAATTAATTCATTGTATACATGTGTAAGACATAAATTTTTCATAATTAATTATTCATATTCATACCCCTTAATCAAACAACTATTCTATCACTGTCACATTAAATAATAATATTTAAATAGAATATCATAATTTGTTTAAACTTAGAATTTCATGTATTACATGATATTGATGAAATTAAATTTATTTAAGGAGATATATATCATAAATTCTCTAGGTATTATATTTTACACCCCTGAAAATAAATTTCACAGTCAAAATTTATTCACTTAGATACAAAAAATAAGGATATATCTATTTTATCACATCCACAAGTCCAAAAATATCTTCTTGGAATTTATGAATCCTCTAGAGAACTTTAACTATGTCAGTAGTATTTTTTAATGGGAATTTATCTCTATGATCCAAGATTTATTTTAGTTTTTATCCATAGGAAAAATCATTCTTTTATGGTGAAACCTCTGAGTTCAGTATAAGTGTTGGATTGGGTAAGTACTTCCTTAAGTGAGATACATGGAACAAGTCATGAACTTGAGAGAGGTTTAGCGGGAGCTTCCAGAGATAAGCTACAATCCCTTACCGAGAAAGAATCTCCAAGGGGAAAATATACCTATGGATCATCTTTCCCTTCTTTCCAAATCTCATAAAATTTTTCAATAGATTAATTAAGAGGAATAAATTCTAACCAACTTTGGAATATAAATATCACCAACGATTATCTTCCTGAATTTGATGTCAACTCAGAGCTACCTTAATGTGTTGCTAAATGGATATGAATTTCTCTTCCATTTCCTTTCCCAGCTCAATTCTCAGTATCTTTATTTCTAAAACATCATCCTAGAACATTGGAGTTATATAATTATTTCTATAATTAGATTCTTAATAACCCATATAAATGATTGAGTGAAGCATATTATTATAATAAAAGTTGAATAAGGAAGTTGGTGATCCCCAAAACCATTCAAATCCATATAAAAAGATCTCAGTATATTCTATAGGATTTTAATGGTCCTATCAAACTGATCATCCATATGAGGATAATAAGTTTCATTGAAACTCCAATCTCTATTGAGAGCCTGCAGAAGACTTCACCAGAACATCAAGGTAAACCTCTAACCCTAATCCAATATAATAAAATTTCATACTCGATGAAACTTTACCCCTTCCTGAATTTATATCTTGGAATGACGATCAATAAAGAAATATTCTCTACTAAAAATTAAGTTATATGACTTCATACGGTTATTGAATACAACCCAAAAATCATTGTGGTAATTCGATGTTTTGGGGAGTCGAATGAAAAAATCTGTGTTTACTTTTTACTATTTTAATTTTTGGTGGGCGTAATGCTTGTAAATCCCCTTAGAATTCATCTCTCCAAATAAACTTCTAGACACACCAAGCACTGGGATACATAATTTTAGATATAACTCTTCATTTTGTACCACAAAAAATTATCTTTAAAATACCTACACAAAATTATAATTTCAGGATGTATAGATAATGGGAACTATGAGCCTCATCCAATATCCCCTTCAAATATGGTACGGGTAGAAGACATACAATATTGTTGAACCTTATCATTATAATATAATAAATTTTGATTTTAGGAACATTTCTAAACTTATCCTATAGTTTCATATCTTTCTTATATGACTTTTTAATCCTCACATGGATAGATGGTTGAAAAAACATTTGAGAAAGATAATATTCCTCCTCTTCCTATGAGATTTCCAAATAAATATTTTGAAAATATAGAAATATTAGATCTTTTTTTATCCTCATCATAGATAAACTAGCTTGATCATCTCGACTCAAATCATTGGACACCATATTCAATTTACCATAATGGTACTTTATTGAGGAGTCATAATCCTTAACAAACTCTATCCAACTTCTCTAGAGAATATTCAACTCTTTCTAAGTGAATATATACTTTAAACTTTTATGATAATTATATATATCACCCCTTTATCCATAATGATAATGTTTCCATATATTTAATTCTCAAAATATTGAATCTAACTCTAAATCATGAGTTGGTTAAATATTTTCATGAACCTTCAATTTTCATGAGGCATAATCTATCACCATATCATTCAGCACGAGGACACATCCCAGTCCCTTAATGAATGCATCAATATAGATCACAAACCCTTCTCCATTTTAAGGTACTGTAAGCAGTGGTGTTCTAACAAACATTTTCTTTAGTTTCTTGAAATTTTTCTCACATTCATTCGTCTAAATGAATTTGGAACTATTATGAGTTAAATTGGTGTGTGTATTAGATATCCATGAGAAATTATACACAAAGAATGGATAATATCTAGAAAACCAATAAAAATGTAGGTCTCAACGTAGTGGTTGGTCTAGGTCAATTTTCAACAACTTCCATATTTGATGGGTCCACTAATATATCCTTTATTGAGATTATTGGACCCGAAAATGAATCTTTTTAGCCAAAAACTTACACTTAGTAAATTTCTCATACAACTTATTCTTCCTTAGGGAATTTAGTAAAATCCTCGAGTGATATTCATGGTCTTACCTACACTTAAAATATATAATAATATCATGTGAAAATACTAATATAATCTGATAAAGTTAATATCTAAAATTCAATTCATTAAATCCCTAAAGATAGAATGGGAATTAGTAAGACCAAATGGAATCACTGTAAATTCATAGTGTCCATACCTTGTATAAAATTTTATCTTGGGTATATCTAAATTCTTAACCCTTAAGTAATGATATAAAAAATGAAGTTAAATCTAATAAAAGTATTTATATATGCATAGTTTATCATACAATTTATTAATACAAGGTTGAGTATAGTTTTTCTTGATAGTTATCTTGTTATGTTTCTTATAATCTATATAGAGTCTCATTGACCCATATTTATTATTTAAATATAATAATTAGTGTACCCTAAGGTAATGAAATTGGTTGAATGAACCCCTTGTAAAGAATCTCTTAGAGTTGCTTCTTCAATTCTAGAAACTCAATTATGTCCATTCTATCGAGAGTCATTAAAACAGATGTAGCACTAGGTATGAGTTATATTAAAAGTCAAACTTCTTGATTTGTATTAATACTTGGATATTCTTGCTGGAAGACATCAAAAAATATATCATACAATAGTAGATTCCTCAATTTTGAGTTTATCCCCAAATTTTTTTTGATAACCCCTCCTTTTGAATAGAAACAAATACCCATACAATGGATTTGATTTCCATTAGAATTTCATATTTATCATCACTCTAATAGATGATCATATTTTGGTTAAAAATATAAAATGTGATATCCAATACCCAAAAATTTATATTGTATTTATGTAATGAAATCCAATCCATGCCTTAGATAACCTGAAATTCAGCCATAGGAATAATAACAAGATTTTCTGGAACCACATTCCTACAAAATTTAATTGGATAAAACTCTCAGACTTGTGATTAAATCATCATACCATTAGGTTTTTTTATAGATAAAGAAACATATAATAATTCAGGTGGTATTTTCATATGCATATAAAATTATTTATATATTAAAGAGTGTGTAGAACCAGAATCAGATAAGATATTAGTAGCCGTGGCCTACACTGAAGCTAAGTGGAAGCTGACTATAGAACTACACTAGGACATTAGGGATCAAATACTAAACACAAAAAATCCCCCCCCCCCCATTTTAGGAGAAGTGTTCATACTCCCACATGCACATTATGGTGGAAATGGTCCAAGAGATTCTGTGTATGCTATGCACCGGGGTGGACTGTCACTTCGTGCCAGTGGGCCTTCAATGATGAATCTCGTAATCACGAGGTGATGGGTGTGCAATGAAATACTCTAAAAGGTGGATGACAAGGCGAGTGTAGTGGCATGAAGGTCATCGATAGTGGTTTGGTAAGGATGGTTTGTGAGTGAGAAATTATGATGGCCTCCAATAGTAGGATAAATAATAATATCAAGGCCAAGAGGATGACAGAGAAAGGGAGTTTCATGGGACATGGGTCATGAAAACATTAGGGGACTTCAGGATGGTTAATTGGGCCTACATTAGGGATATCATCTTGGGGTTTCATGCCCACATTCCCTACAAAGGTATGTAATGAGATCCATCTAACAAGAAAAAAAATTTGAGGGGGTATCTTTGTTTCAATAAAAAGGGGATGGGATCTTCTCCCCTTTCCTATTAATACATACATGAATAGTTCTAAAGTGGATGATTAGTGTAACGTTAACCCATTTATTATCCACATCCACAATAGTGATCACATGATATTTCTCTTTTTCTCTTAGCGTAAGATATTTCTATCATTGATCATCATCATTGAAAATCATAATTGAGCACTAGTTATCCTAATTCCAATAATAAATTCATTTGAAACACTAGAATGTGGGTGGTGCATTCTATTGAGATTTTTTATTACTCGTTTCACTTATTGGTCTATTCACATTACTTCTGAATTTGATTTCATGATAACCTTCCAATCTACACTTAAAACATTTGCGAGTACCATTAAGATAATTTCTTCCATGTTTCCTTCCACACTTTGAATATAAAGGAAATGACATCTTCTTCTATCAGTAGTTTTTATAATTGCCTTTATATTACATCATTATTTTACGGTCAAAACTATGAAATTGATGGGTAACTCTAATGTATATCTTCACATTGATAGGTTATTGAATGAATTTATTTATTTCTACTGAAGTCCCTTATGGAAAATACCCTTCAAAGGATTTTTAATAAGTAAATAGAGAATATATCAACCTTATGTTCATGTTTAATGATAATATTATAAGATTACCTTATAATAATTGAAACATTTTCCTAATAGGTACTGAAAAATTAATCAATATTATAATTTAGCTAAAATAATTCCTTCTCCATTTTCATATGAAGAATACAAGAAAAATTAATTATTGAAAAACAATCCCTTAAACTCATTCCACTCCATGGAGTCAATTTTATCCTATTGCCTTGTGCTCTTGATAATATTAATCTATTTATATTATTCAACATCAAAATGATAAAGATCTAAAATAACTTTCTCTTGTTCTGAACATTAAATAATGTAAAATATCTTTTCAGTGATACTAATCCATATATCATGAACTAGTTGATCAAAAAACCCACTAAAATAAAGTGGATGTTTTTAAGGAAGAACTCAACATAATATTGTTCCCTCTTTTCCCCATTTATATGATCATCATGATTTTTGGAAATGGAATGTTTCATAAGCATAAAAATTATATTTTTCATTCCAAATCCCATATAACTATTATTTGATCAGGAGGTTAATCATTTCATTTTCCATTATATCTAGTACTAACTTGGTTCCTTTAAGTTCGAACCATTTACTAAAACCAAAAATCATAGTGTGAGAAACAATAATCATAGTTCTAAAGCACATAATCATAAAAAATCATTTATATTATGACTAAATCATGAAAAGTTATTTTCAATCTTTGAAAACTTAGGTTTAACAAAGGTCATCCATGCTCATCATCTATTAAAATACTTTATGATAGTTTATAAAGAAAATGTGAATTAACCCAATTATATCACTCATGAGTGTAAAACTAGCTGTGAATTAAGGGAACACTCACCATGAACAATAACTGTGGATAAGATATAATCAATAAACTCTTTTTAGGTTTATTACCCTTAGATGTATTTTTGAAAATTTTATAATCACTTGTAGTATCCAAATATGATTTTTTTCTTTGAAATACACACTCCTTTCTTTACCATAATCTATTATATTCTCATATTCCTAGGATTATCTTAAGGGTTTTCATTAATTTTTTCTAATCCTATTCTAAAAACGTAACTAAACCATTCTTTGAAATCAACTATAACTACCCATACTTATCATTTATAGATATCACATCTTAATAAATGATTATTCATTGAATAACATTATTATCTATGCCCAAATTATTTAGGTTTAGTATCTTTGGAAACTCAGATACATAAACAACCATTTCATAAGTGAACTACATCATATCTCACTAAGTTTATCATAAATATCACCCAACTTATACATACCATACTTAATACTTTTTTTTGTAACCCGGGGAAAGGAAACATAAGAAACAGCAAGATCATATACTTAGTACGGGTAAAAATGGAGATCTCAATGGCCACTTATGTATAAAATTAGAATAATGGTATAAAAACATTATATTAACATTTTAAAACTACACCCACAAATTAATTGATCACCAACTAGAATCATGGCATAAATATTGGTAGTTCATAAGAATTTAATCATAAAGGAATCAAAGAACATGATCCATGAGAGTATAACATTGAGATAAGGCATAAGATTGTGGAATGCATAGAAGATTTGAAAATCATTTAATTAATAAAGTATCACTAAAAATACTATCATATTAGATTGGGTTCACTCCCCATTCCATTATATACTTAGTCAAGGTTCACTCCCAATACAATCATGGTGGAAAAATTCCCTACTTAACTGGGTTCACTCCCCAATTCAGTCCTTACTATCTTATGAGATATTCATATTTACCCAATTCATTTGAGGGCTATATATTCTGGTCCCACCCATCACATAATGAAAATCCAAAATATGTGTGCCACAAGATCATAAATCATTTGTAACACCCCAAGATTTCATAGTGTGTTATTTCTTCAAAATAATTCAATAACTTGCACTACACACAAAACCGAGTTCAAGCGCACCATGACTTACCAAACAAGCCGTTAAAAAGAGGTTATGAATAGTATTAACTAAATTTTAAACTTTATATAATCCTTAATATTTTAGAATCCATATTATGGGTTTCTTAGACATAATGTAAGAACAAATTCATTTTCAGTATTTCACTTTTACCAACTTTTAATAGTGAACCCTTTTTAAATACAATATTTTAAACATTTTGACTAAATGGGGACATCAAAAATTTAAAATGAAACATCCCAAGCTTCCACGGTACGCTTTCCTTTGAATGATACAGTAGCGTGTGTTGTACGCAACTTCGAGTTCTAACACACACCACAACCAATCAAACTAGCCGTTATGAATAGTAATACATAGTTTTTGAAATTATATATATTTTATATTTCAAAATGGACTTTATTTTTGGATTCGGAGTATCGAATTTATCCTAAGGTGAAATTTTGGTACTTTTCGGATAACTTTCATATTTTGATGAATAGTGAAAATTACTAAATTTTAATTAAAAAATTTTTTTTAATCAAAATAATTAATATTGATAAATTATGAATTTGAGTGGTTTAAAAGTATAAATAGAATATATTTTTACCATTTTATCCAATGGTGTTCATTAGAATTAATTTCACTTTGAAATTGGACCTAAACAATTGACAATCTTTTGATATATATTGTTTCTTAAAAACAGGCTATTTGTTGTGACAGCGGGAATTAATTATAAAATTAATTAATGCAACTTATATATTTGTAATTTTGTAAAATAGACATCATTTTTGAATTCGGAATATCAATTATAGCTTAGGGTGAAATTTTGGCATTGTTCTGAAAAACTTCAATTTTTGATGAATAGTGAAACTACTAAGTGGTAGTTAAAAAACTGAATTTTTCATAAAACTTAATTTTACCACTTCTGTGATTGGAATTTCAAAAATCCGAGAGACACAGTTAATATCAAGAAGTAAAATGTGGTTCAATGAGATGAAAATAATTTTTGGTGAATAGTAACTTTTTACTTTTATTACCACGGTTAAAAATTAAATAGGGTAATTAAGGGTAAAAATTATATTAATATTACCCTAACATATGTCCTAATTCTATTGGACAAGTGTATCTCGACCCAAAACAACTTTAGGAATAAAATATTATCATTTAGGTCCACTTGGATTAGATTAGGACATTTATTATTATTTAATTCAAAGAAGAGTTAAAAAAGTTAAAATCAAAGTTTATTTACTAAAATATTTTTAATATAGGGTTATAAATAAGATAAATTCGATTGTAAATATTCATTAGCAATATAATAAGATTTCATACATAATTAAATTTTATTTATAAATTTTAGACATTATATAATTTAATTTATTTATGACACAATGATGATGCAGTAATTACCATAATAGTGAAATTTTAAAATAATTGATATTTTAAATACCCAAATAAATATAATTTGAGACTTTTAATGAATTAAACTAATTTTCTAGGAAAATATGGAATATTAGGATGCAGTTAATTGACTTTTTTCGAAGTAATCATTCTGTTATGAGTTTCACAAAAATCAACATTTGAATAGTGTCAAAATTGACATAAAAGAGTTTTTAAAACAAATATTATATAATTAATTGATATTAAATTCCTAAAAATCTAAGGATCTGCCAAGAGACTTATATAATGATAGGTGTTTCATTAATTGACCACTTGGGGGTCTCTTGGATGTATATAGTAAGTTTATTAACTATATAATATAAAAATACAAAGTGACATGGTAAATGTCAAACTAATTAACTAAGAGTTAAAACTAAATGATAAGGTTAATATAGTAACCCAAACCTATCTAAATTCTATTGGTTGAATGTTTTTCGACCTATTCCCACCTTGAACGTTGAATAATCAACTTTTGAGCCATTAGAAACCGAATATGAATTTATTATAAATTAATATTTCTAGCTTTTCCAAAGGTACCCCTCACCCCTCTTATAAAAGGGTACTCCTCCTTCTCATTTATTCACACCTTCAAAGCCTTTTGGTTCGGACAAACTCTGCCCAAATACTCTCCCAACATCCCTCAATACAACCTATAGGCCTTAGTTTGATCATAAATCCAACCTAAGGAGCCCTTTTGATCAAATCAAAAGGAAGAACCCGAAGAAGAGGTAATGATTTCACCACCCTTTTCCAAGTTCCTTTCTTCTTCCACTTCTTAATCCTTTGTTGTTGCCATTATAAAATAATAACTCCAGTATCATATATATACTGTGATGTTATTATAAATATGGTACAACCATATTCAGTATTCTATCCACCCTTTGAATAACATGTCACCATACGTGCGTACGTACGGCTTACCGTCTCCACGTCATGGTGTAATTGTTATTCAATATATTATTATTTGGATGGGTATAATAATGATATGTAACTCATGTAAATAATAAATATAACATTTTAATGATTCTGTATATATGATATAACAACCATTTATATATTATTTTAATATCAAAAGAATTATATTATCGCTCGTGCGTACGTACGGACTACCGTCTCCACGAACGCGATGAGATTAATTCTTCATCGTATCCATTCAAGTATAATTCTCATTTTATGATTAATAATAGCATCTAAGGGCTTGATATAATTCTGGATATGAATAATATACAACCTATCCATTACAAACATGGCTTACGTAACAAAACATATAAAAGAAAACGAGTAAGTTAACACCCGAAACAACGATAATACTAAGATATTATTAACAAATCAATGTTGAAAGATCATATATGATATCATATTAATGTATATGATTCTAGTATAATTTAATAACAATTATTTCACCATTATACAGGAGGTTAACCTACCCCAACCAAGGAAAAGTACAATGTAAGGGTTATTTCACAATCTCTTCATTATCCGAGGTTGTTTATACGTAATAATCTACTGGGATCTCTTTATCACCCACATCCATGGTTCTTAAAAATGTATTTCAAAACAATTTTTACTATTTACAAGAATATGGGTTAAAGTCATTTATACCCTTGTTTGACTTTTTATAAGAGGTTTATAAAGGAATCTTTCCGTCGTTTTCCAAACAAAGTGCTTTTTAACCTTTTCGACAAAATTAAGGTGAGAATGTTTTTTAACTTATACGGTGGGTGCGGCTATTTTCCACCGTTATAAAATCGTCGAAGCTTACCTTACAAGATTATAAGAATATTTTCAAAGAAAATGTTTTATTTTATAAATATATGACTCTTAAATGATTTCAAAATAGAAAGAGATATTTCTCTAAAAAGAGTTTTGATTTCATCTATGTCAACATCCTTTGATGGATTTTACGTTGATTTATTATGATACAAAACTTCTATATTGTATTGAAGTTTTTGTGATATGTTTGACTGTGGATGTGCTATTTTTATACCATTCATGATTTATGGTGAAAGTATTGACATTTCGTATGCTAGTTTCAATACGAATGTTTATGTTATGTTTAAACCTTTTCATATGGGAATGCATTGGACTTAATATGTGACGGGTGGAGCCCGCTATAGCTCCTCGATGCATCGGTAGGTCTCAAGAGACAAACTAGTGCCTTGGCACAAGTCCTTGGAAAAATCTTATTTGTAGTCTTGGCACGAGGCCTTGGCTATGTGGTTATGATAG
This sequence comes from Viscum album, assembly GCA_963277665.1. Taxonomy (NCBI): domain Eukaryota; kingdom Viridiplantae; phylum Streptophyta; class Magnoliopsida; order Santalales; family Viscaceae; genus Viscum; species Viscum album. Next base: position 1,181,879,247 of record OY728139.1, read on the forward strand.
TCTGGCATTATGCATTCCATCATTATGAAAGTGGTTATTGATATTGCATGTGATTATTCGATTAGTATAATATTTATGTGAATAAGTAAATGGAATTATTTCATTTTATTTTTTCCATACTATGTTGAAGTTCAAGTTTAAAAGTATTTTTTTAGTTATACATTTCATTAAATGTTTATGCTTATTTATAAATGTTTCCACTATATTGCTTACCCTTACGGAGCGTTTGAGCTCACCCCTTTCAATGTTTTATTTTTCCCAGGATTCCAAGAAGTATATTGTGATTGATAAGAAGGGTTAAGACAAGGGAATAATGGCATTCATAAAGGATTATTTATGTTGTTTTGTATGTTATGAAGTTTAATGTAACATTCATGTATGTAATCTATTTTCCAAGACTGCTAAACTAATCGGTCTTTCGAGACTTGATTCCTTGTAATCATGCCAATGTATTAAAATAATGCACCGACTCTAGGTTACTAGGGTCGGGGCGTTACAGTTGGTATCAGAGGAAGTTTAGTACAAACCTTGGAAACTAGATTTAGGTAAACTCTGATTAGAGCACATAGACCTAAGATGGGTCTTGAGGATTAGTATAGAAGAACTTCCTAGAATTTTGGTATTGTAGAGATTTTGTGAGTTTTTCGAGCAATACATCCCTGTCTAGATACGAGCAGATAGATGCGGCTCTAGCACATATGTACCTAGGGGTAAAACCTGAAAACACCACTTTGAGATAGACTCGAACGGGAACTGGTGCATGACAACAGGCCTTGCTGCACTCTTGGTTACGACACTCCCGGGGGATATGCTTAGGATAATTCTCATTTTCTTTACAAACCATTATTAAGGGTTTATGAGTATATACATCCTCAAAGGAGACATTTTTATGATTATGGATTATATCCATAAACTATTTAATTTATGTTATGTGTTTTACAAGTTTGGGATTAGGTATTGTTATTCATAAACTAATCTAGTGTATGCCATTGTTTAGAAATGGCGCCCAGTAGAAGGAATGATAACTCCAGCAATGCACATAATCCAAAGAGAAAGAAGGATCATATCTTTCATGGTCTTAAGCCATAATTTATAAGAGAAATAGTCTCCCATGTATTATCATCATATAAAGAAATAATATCATGTGTTGATAAGATAAGTAAAGATTTTACAGAGTCCTATGGCTTTGAAGGGAAGCAAGAGAAGAAAAGGATGGAAGAGAAAAAGATGGATAAAGGGAAGAGGGAAAAGAAGAATTTTCCCATATGTGATAACTGTGGGAAGAAACACCCTAGAACTTGTCTGAAATGAATGGGAGTTTGTCATAAGTGTGGAGGAAAAAGAGCACAAAGTATGTGACTGCAAGGGTAAGAAAATGGTTTCAAATGTACAATGCTTCATTTGCAAGGAGTTTGGACACTACACGAACCTATGTCCCAGTCATCAAACCATGCCGCAAATGATGCTATTTGATAATAATCAAGTTATGATACTACCACAGATGAAGAGGAATGATTAGAGTTCTTATGTTGATTATGTCAATTGAGTGTTGTATCAACAATGTACTTGTTATAATAATTATGGAGTATATAAAGATTGTACTGCAGTACTATTTCATTAAGGACATGAGATTGTGTGGAATAAAGAAAAGTGACTCAATAGCAGGATAAACTTTTGGAAAATATATGGTTGAGAGAATGATAAACCATCATATAGTTCGGATATCGAGGTAGTGATTTTGGAATAATACATGATTTATTTGGATAAATTATATTGGATATTCTTGACTACCTTGAAATTGATTAATGATTTGTATATTCCATCATTGTTGGGGTTTAAAACATTTTTGGATTGATGAAGTATATCCAGCATTCTATATGGAATAAGGGAGCATGAATATAATCAATAAGGAATACGGTAATTCAGGATGCTTCAGTGTATTAAAAGAATACATGATGAAGATATTTATATGCTATTACGGGGTAAAAAGGATCTACATTATGTTTACCTTCCTTATAAATTTTGGACTGTGATTTTGGACAGATGTATTCTGGATAGTTCTAGTTTGGATTATTTTGGATTTCCATAAAAGGACAACCCGGAGGTCGGGCGGCAACCCGTCACGTCCGGCAAGGCCGTGAGACTTGAACCCGCAACCGAAGGGCGAGAAGGGTGTATCACCTACCACTGGCCCACGAGATGTCCTAGATTAAATAATGTATTTTTTTTAAAATATCTGGTAGATGAATTATAAATTCGTTTATTTTGGAACCCTGTATGAATAGTATAAATAGAATTTTTTTTACGTTCTATTATCTTTTAGAGTGAAAGATGAGTTTGTGGTTGAAATTTATTAATGGATAAAACTCTAATTATAAAGTAAGTATATCTCCTTATGATCTTAGCCAATCTCATAAATAAATTCCTCAAGATTAAGGAAAGGAACTTAGAACAAAAATGTTGTCCTAGATGGTGCCTTAAATCCTCACTAATTTATGGCTTTGGGAATGTTGGTCTTTTCATAGCCATGTTCTCTACCACTCTCCATCAGATAATTGATGGTTAGATTTCTCTTCCATATCCATATTTTCCAACATGGAACCCTAGTATGTGTTATTTTCGGTAATCTTCATACTTTCTACTCTTTATTTTAAATAGAGGCCTCATTAATTCATTTTTCGATGTGGGATTTCAACTAAGATATTTTGAAACGTCAAAAATGTGTTATCCTAATACCTTATGTTTTGTTGAATAGATGGTATTTTAAATCATCATAGATTGATGAATTTAAGGACCTTAATTTTAAACTTGTTTGTGATTGATGACCTCAATCACTACCTATAAATATTTACGTTTTTCCTCCAATTATATGTCTCTAATTGCCACCAATGTTCTCTTAATCGAGATCATAATTTGGTGGTGACCCTTTCATATCTCTTTACCTCATTTTAAGGCTAAATTTTAGTAACCAAATTTCCGATGTGGGTTTTCCCACAAAGATATTTTTTATTTTCAAACTTTTATTTTCAAAGAACAATTTAAAATTGCGAGGACACAATTTATTGAAGGAGGGGAGAATGTAACACCCCAAGATTTCATAGTGTGTTATTTCTTCAAAATAATTCAATAACTTGCACTACACACAACACCGAGTTCAAGCGCACCATGACTTACCGAAAAAGCCGTTAAAAAGAGGTTATGAATAGTATTAACTAAATTTTAAACTTTATATAATCCTTATAATTTTAGAATCCATATTATGAGTTTCTTAGACATAATGTAAGAACAAATTCATTTTCAGTATTGCACTTTTACCAACTTTTAATAGTGAACCCTTTTTAAATACCATATTTTAAACTTTTTGACTAAATGGGGACATCAAAAATTTAAAATGAAACTTCCCAAGCTTCCACGGTACGCTTTCCTTTGAATGATACAGTAGCGTGTGTTGTACACAACTTCGAGTTCTAACACACACCACAACCAATCAAACTAGCCGTTATGAATAGTAATACATAATTTTTGAAATTATATATATTTTATATTTCAAAATGGCCTTTATTTTTGGATTCGGAGTATCGAATTTATCCTAAGGTGAAATTTTTGTACTTTTCGGATAACTTTCATATTTTGATGAATAGTGAAAATTACTAAATTTTAATTAAAAAAAACTTTTTTAATCAAAATAATTAATAGTGATAAATTATGAATTTGAGTGGTTTAAAAGTATAAATAGAATATATTTTTACCATTTTATCCAATGGTGTTCATTAGAATTAATTTCACTTTGAAATTGGACCTAAACAATTGTCAATCTTTTGATATATATTGTTTCTTAAAAACAGGCTATTTATTGTGACAGTGGGAATTAATTATAAAATTAATTAATGCAACTTATATATTTGGAATTTTGTAAAATAGAAATCATTTTTGAATTCGGAATATCAATTATAGCTTAGGGTGAAATTTTGGCATTGTTCTGAAAAACTTCAATTTTTGATGAATAGTGAAACTACTAAGTGGTAGTTAAAAAACTGAATTTTTCATAAAACTTAATTTTACCACTTCTGTGATTGGAATTTCGAAAATCCGAGAGACACAGTTAATATCAATAAGTAAAATGTGGTTCAATGAGATGAAAATAATTTTTGGTGAATAGTAACTTTTTACTTTTATTACCACGGTTAAAAATTAAATAGGGTAATTAAGGGTAAAAATTATATTAATATTACCCTAACATATGTCCTAATTCTATTGGAAAAGTGTATCTCGACAAAAAACAACTTTAGGAATAAAATATTATCATTTAGGTCCACTTGGATTAGATTAGGACATTTATTATTATTTAATTCAAAGAGGAGTTAAAAAAGTTAAAATCAAAGTTTATTTACTAAAATATTTTTAATATAGGGTTATAAATAAGATAAATTCGATTGTAAATATTCATTAGAAATATAATAAGATTTCATACATAATGAAATTTTATTTATAATTTTTAGACATTATATAATTTAATTTATTTATGACACAATGATGATGCAGTAATTACCATAATAGTGAAAATTTAAAATAATTGATATTTTAAATACCCAAATAAATATAATTTGAGACTTTTAATGAATTTCACTAATTTTCTTGGACAATATGGAATATTAGGATGGAGTTAATTGACTTTGTTCGAAGTAATCATTCTGTTATGAGTTTCACAAAAATCAACATTTGAATAGTGTCAAAATTGACATAAAAGAGTTTTTAAAACAAATATTATATAATTAATTGATATTAAATTCCTAAAAATATAAGGATCGGCCAAGAGACTTATATAATGATAGTTGTTTCATTAATTTACCACTTGGGGGTCTCTTGGATGTATATAGTAAGTTTATTAACCATATAATATAAAAATACAAAGTGACATGGTAAATGTCAAACTAATTAACTAAGAGTTACAACTAAAGGATAAGGTTAATATAGTAACCCAAACCTATCTAAATTCTATTGGTTGAATGGTTTTCGACCTATTCCCACCTTGACCGTTTAATAATCAACTTTTGAGCCATTATAAACCGAATATGAATTTATTATAAATTAATATTTCTAGCTTTTCCAAAGGTACCCCTCACCCCTCTTATAAAAGGGCACTCCTCCTTCTCATTTATTCACACCTTCAAAGCCTTTTGGTTCGGACAAACTCTGCCCAAATACTCTCCCAACATCCCTCACTACAACATAGAGGCCTTAGTTTGATTATAAAGCCAACCTAAGGAGCCCTTTTGATCAAATCAAAAGGAAGAACCCGAAGAAGAGGTAATGATTTCACCACCCTTTTCCAAGTTCCTTTCTTCTTCCACTTCTTAATCCTTTGTTGTTACCATTATAAAATAATAACTCCAGTATCATATCTATACTGTGATGTTATTATAAATATGGTACAACCATATTCAGTATTCTATCCACCCTTTGAATAACATGTCACCATACGTGCGTACGTACGGCTTACCGTCTCCACGTCATGGTGTAATTGTTATTCAATATATTATTATTTGGATGGGTATAATAATTATATGTAACTCATGTAAATAATAAATATAACATGTTAATGATTCTGTATATATGATATAAAAACCATTTATATATTATTTTAATATCAAAAGAATGATATTATCGCTCGTGCGTACGTACGGACTACCGTCTCCACGAACGCGATGAGATTAATTCTTCATCGTATCCATTCAAGTATAATTCTCATTTTATGATTAATAATAGCATCTAAGGGCTTGATATAATTCTGGATATGAATAATATACAACCTATCCATTACAAACATGGCTTACGTAACAAAACATATAAAAGAAAACGAGTAAGTTAACACCCGAAACAACGATAATACTAAGATATTATTAACAAATAAATGTTAAAAGATCATATATGATATCATATTAATGTATATGATTCTCGTATAATTTAATAACAGTTATTTCACCATTATACAGGAGGTTAACCTACCCCAACCAAGGAAAAGTACAAGGTAAGGGTTATTTCACAATCTCTTCATTATCCGAGGTTGTTTATACGTAATAATCTACTGGGATCTCTTTATCACCCACATCCATGGTTCTTAAAAATGTATTTCAAAACAATTTTTACTATTTACAAGAATATGGGTTAAAGTCATTTATACCCTTGTTTGAATTTTTATAAGAGGTTTATAAAGGAATCTTTCCGTCGTTTTCCAAACAAAGTTCTTTTTAACCTTTTCGACAAAATTAAGGTGAGAATGTTTTTTAACTTATACGGTGGGTGCGGCTATTTTACGCCGTTATAAAATCGTCGAAGCTTCCCTTACAAGCTTATAAGAATATTTTCAAAGAAAATGTTTTATTTTATAAATATATGACTGTTAAATGATTTCAAAATAGAAAGAGATGTTTCTCTAAAAAGAGTTTTGATTTCATCTATGTCAACATCCTTTGATGGATTTTACGTTGATTTATTATGATACAAAACTTCTATTTTGTATTGAAGTTTTTGTGATATGTTTGACTGTGGATGTGCTATTTTTATACCATTCATGATTTATGGTGAAAGTATTGACATTTCGTATGCTAGTTTCAATACGAATGTTTATGTTATGTTTAAACCTTTTCATATGGGAATGCATTGGACTTAATATGTGACGGGTGGAGCCCGCTATAGCTCCTCGATGCATCGGTAGGTCTCATGAGACAAACTAGTGCCTTGGCACAAGTCCTTGGCAAAATCATATTTGTAGTCTTGGCACGAGGCCTTGGCTATGTGGTTATGATAGTCTGGCATTATGCATTCCATCATTATGAAAGTGGTTATTGATATTGCATGTGATTATTCGATTAGTAGAATATTTATGTGAATAAGTAAATGGCATTATTTCATTTTATTTTTTCCATACTATGTTGAAGTTCAAGTTTAAAAGTATTTTTTTAGTTATACATTTCATTAAATGTTTATTCTTATTTATAAATGTTTCCACTGTATTGCTTACCCTTACGGAGCATTTGAGCTCACCCCTTTCAATGTTTTATTTTTCCCAGGATTCCAAGAAGTATATTGTGATTGATAAGAAGGGTTAAGACAAGGGAATAATGGCATTCATAAAGGATTATTTATGTTGTTTTGTATGTTATGAAGTGTAATGTAACATTCATGTATGTAATCTATTTTCCAAGACTGCTAAACTAATCGGTCTTTCGAGACTTGATTCCTTGTAATCATGCCAATGTATTAAAATAATGCACCGACTCTAGGTTACTAGGGTCGGGGCGTTACAGTTGGTATCAGAGGAAGTTTAGTACAAACCTTGGAAACTAGATTTAGGTAAACTCTGATTAGAGCACATAGACCTAAGATGGGTCTTGAGGATTAGTATAGAATAACTTCCTAGAATTTTGGTATTGTAGAGATTTTGTGAGTTTTCCGAGCAATACATCCCTGTCTAGATACGAGCAGGTAGATGCGGCTCTAGCACAGATGTACCTAGGTGTAAAACCTGAAAACACCACTTTGAGATAGACTCGAACGGGAACTGGTGCATGACAACGGGCCTTGCTGCACTCTTGGTTACGACACTCCCGGGGGATATGCTTAGGATAATTCTCATTTTCTTTACAAACCATTATTAAGGGTTTATGAGTATATACATCCTCAAAGGATACATTTTTATGATTATGGATTATATCCATAAACTATTTAATTTATGTTATGTGTTTTACAAGTTTGGGATTAGGTATTGTTATTCATAAACTAATATAGTGTATGCCATTGTTTAGAAATGGCGCCCAGTAGAAGTAATGATAACTCCAGCAATGCACATAATCCAAAGAGAAAGAAGGATCATATCTTTCATTGTCTTAAGCCATAATTTATAAGAGAAATAGTCTCCCATGTATTATCATCATATAAAGAAATAATATCATGTGTTGATAAGATAAGTAAAGATTTTACAGAGTCCTATGGCTTTGAAGGGAAGCAAGAGAAGAAAAGGATGGAAGAGAAAAAGATGGATAAAGGGAAGAGGGAAAAGAAGAATTTTCCCATATGTGATAACTGTGGGATGAAACACCCTAGAACTTGTCTTAAATGAATGGGAGTTTGTTATATGTGTGGAGGAAAAAGAGCACAAAGTATGTGACTGCAAGGGTAAGAAAATGGTTTCAAATGTACAATGCTTCATTTGCAAGGAGTTTGGACACTACGCGAACCTATGTCTCAGTCATCAAACCATGCCGTAAATGATGATATTTGATAATAATCAAGTTATGATACTACCATAGATGAAGAGGAATGATTAGAGTTCTTATGTTGATTATGTCAATTGAGTGTTGTATCAACAATGTACTTGTTATAATAATTATGGAGTATATAAAGATTGTACTACAGTACTATTTCATTAAGGACATGAGATTGTGTGGAATAAAGAAAAGTGACTCAATAGCAGGATAAACTTTTGGAAAATATATGGTTGAGAGAATGATAAACCATCATATAGTTCTGATTTCGAGGTAGTGATTTTCGAATAATACATGATTTATTTGGATAAATTATATTGGATATTCTTGACTACCTTGAAATTGATTAATGATTTGTATATTCCATCATTGTTGGGGTTTAAAACATTTTTGGATTGATGAAGTATATCCAGCATTCTATATGGAATAAGGGAGAATGAATATAATCAATAAGGAATTCGGTAATTCAGGATGCTTCAGTGTATTAAAAGAATACATGATGAAGATATTTATATGCTATTACGGGGTAAAAAGGATCTACATTATGTTTACCTTCCCTATAAATTTTGGACTCTGATTTTGGATAGATGTATTCTGGATAGTTCTAGTTTGGATTATTTTGGATTTCCATAAAAGGACAACCCGGAGGTCGGGCGGCAACCCGTCACGTCCGACAAGGCCGCGAGACTTGAACCCGCAACCGAAGGGCGAGAAGGGTGTATCACCTACCACTGGCCCACGAGATGTCCTGGATTAAATAATGTAGTTTTTTTAAAAGATCTGGTAGATGAATTATAAATTCATTTATTTTGGAACCCTGTATGAATAGTATAAATAGAATTTTTTTTACGTTCTATTATCTTTTAGAGTGAAAGATGAGTTTGTGGTTGAAATTTATTAATGGATAAAACTCTAATTATAAAGTAAGTATATCTCCTTATGATCTTAGCCAATCTCATAAATAAATTCCACAAGATTAAGAAAAGGAACTTAGAACAAAAATGTTGTCCTCGATGGTGCCTTAAATCCTCACTAATTTATGGCTTTGGGAATGTTGTCCTTTTCATAGCCATGTTCTCTACCACTCTCCATCAGATAATTAATGGTTAGATTTCTCTTCCATATCCATATTTTCCAACATGGAACCCTAGTATGTGTTATTTTCGGTAATCTTCATACTTTCCACTATTTTAAATAGAGGCCTCATTAATTCATTTTTCGATGTGGGATTTCAACTAAGATATTTTGAAACGTCAAAAATGTGTTATCCTAATACCTTATGTTTTGTTGAATAGATGGTATTTTAAATCATCATAGATTGATGAATTTAAGGACCTTAATTTTAAACTTGTTTGTGATTGATGACCTCAATCACTACCTATAAATATTTACGTTTTTCCTCTAATTATATGTCTCTAATTGCCATTAATGTTCTCTTAATCGAGATCATAATTTGGTGGTGACCCTTTCATATCTCTTTACCTCATTTTAAGGCTAAATTTTAGTAACCCAATTTCCGATGTGGGTTTTCCCACAAAGATATTTTTTATTTTCAACCTTTTATTTTCAAAGAACAATTTAAAATTACGAGGACACAATTTATTGAAGGAGGGGAGAATGTAACACCCCAAGATTTCATAGTGTGTTATTTCTTCAAAATAATTCAATAACTTTCACTACACACAACACCGAGTTCAAGCGCACCATGACTTACCAAAAAAGCCGTTAAAAAGAGGTTATGAATAGTATTAACTAAATTTTAAACTTTATATAATCCTTATAATTTTAGAATCCATATTATGAGTTTCTTAGACATAATGTAAGAACAAATTCATTTTTAGTATTGCACTTTTACCAACTTTTAATAGTGAACCCTTTTTAAATACCATATTTTAAACTTTTTGACTAAATGGGGACATCAAAAATTTAAAATGAAACATCCCAAGATTCCACGGTATGCTTTCCTTTGAATGATACAGTAGTGTGTGTTGTACGTAACTTCGAGTTCTAACACACACCACAACCAATCAAACTAGCCGTTATGAATAGTAATACCTAATTTTTGAAATTATATATATTTTATATTTCAAAATGGACTTTATTTTTGGATTCGGAGTATCAAATTTATTCTAAGGTGAAATTTTGGTACTTTTCGGATAACTTTCATATTTTGATGAATAGTGAAAATTACTAAATTTTAATTAAAAAAACTTTTTTAATCAAAATAATTAATAGTGATAAATTATGAATTTGAGTGGTTTTAAAGTATAATTAGAATATTTTTTTATCATTTTATCCAATGGTGTTCATTAGAATTAATTTCACTTTGAAATTGGACCTAAACAATTGTCAATCTTTTGATATATATTGTTTCTTAAAAACACGCTATTTGTTGTGACAACGAGAATTAATTATAAAATTAATTAATGCAACTTATATGTTTGGAATTTTTTAAAATATACATCATTTTTGAATTCGGAATATGAATTATAGATTAGAGTGAAATTTTGGCATTGTTCTGAAAAACTTCAATTTTTGATGAATAGTGAAACTACTAAGTGGTAGTTAAAAAACTGAATTTTTCATAAAACTTAATTTTACTGCTTCTGTGATTGGAATTTAGAAAATCTGAGAGACAAGGTTAATATCAAGAAGTAAAATGTGGTTCAATGAGATGAAAATAATTTTTGGTGAATAGTAACTTTTTACTTTTATTACCACGGTTAAAAGTAAATAGAGTAATTAAGGGTAAATATTATATTAATATTACCCTAACATATGTCCTAATTCTATTGGACAAGTGTATCTCGACCAAAAACAACCTTAGGAATAAAATATTATCATTTAGGTCCACTTGGATTAGATTAGGACATTTATTATTATTAAATTCAAAGAAGAGTTAAAAAAGTTAAAATCAAAGTTTATTTACTAAAACATTTTTAATATAGGGTTATACATAAGATAAATTCGATTGTAAATATTAATTAGAAATATAATAAGATTTAATACATAATGAAATTTTATTTATAATTTTTAGACATTAAATAATTTAATTTATTTATGGCACAATGATGATGCAGTAATTACCATAATAGTGAAAATTTAAAATAATTGATATTTTAAATACCCAAATAAATATAATTTGATACTTTTAATGAATTACACTAATTTTCTAGGTTAATATGGCATATTAGGATGGAGTTAATTGACTTTTTTCGAAGTAATCATTCTGTTATGAGTTTCACAAAAATCAACATTTGAATAGTGTCAAAATTGACATAAAAGAGTTTTTAAAACAAATATTATATTATTAATTGATATTAAATTCCTAAAAATCTAAGGTTCTTCCAAGAGAATTATATCATGATATGTGTATCATTAATGGACCACCTGGGGGTCTCTTGGATGTATATAGTAAGTTTATTAACTATATAATATAAAAATACAATGTGACATGGTAAATGTCAAACTAATTAACTAAGAGTTAAAACTAAAAGATAAGGTTAATATAGTAACCCAAACCTGTCTAAATTCTATTGGTTGAATGTTTTTCGACCTATTCCCACCTTGAACTTTTAATAATCAACTTTGGAGACATTAGAAACCGAATATGAATTTATTATAAATTAATATTTCTAGCTTTTCCAAAGGTACCCCTCACCCCTCTTATAAAAGGGCACTCCTCCTTCTCATTTCTTCACACCTTCAAAGCCTTTTGGTTCGGCCAAACTCTGCCCACATACTCTCCCAACATCCCTAACTACAGCCTAGAGGCCTTAGTTTGATCAGAAAGCAAACCTAATGAGCCCTTTTAATCAAATCAAAAGGAAGAACCCGAAGAAGAGGTAATGATTTCACCACCCTTTTCCAAGTTCCTTTCTTCTTCCACTTATTCTTACTTTGTTGTTACCATTCTAAAATAATAACTCCAGTATCATATGTATACTGTGATGTTATTATAAATATGGTACAACCATATTCAGTATTCTATCCAACCTTTGAATAACATGTCACCATACGTGCGTACGTACGGCTTACCGTCTCCATGTCGTGGTGTAATTGTTATTCAATATATTATTATTTGGATGGGTATAATAATGATATGTAACTCATGTAAATAATAAATATAACATGTTAATGATTCTGTATATATGATATAACAACCATTTATATATTATTTTAATATCAAAAGAATGATATTATCGCTCGTGCGTACATACGGACTACCGTCTCCACGAACGCGATGAGATTCATTCTCCATCGTATCCATTCAAGTATAATTCTCATTTTATGATTAATAATAGTATCTAAATACTTGATATAATTCTGGATGTGAATAATATACAACCTATCCATTACAAACATTTCTTACGTAACAAAACATATAAAAGAAAACGAGTAAGTTAACACCTGAAACAACGATAATACTAAGATATTATTAACAAATCAATGTTAAAAGATCATATATGATATCATATTAATGTATATTATTCTTGTATAATTTAATAATAATTATTTCACCATTATACAGGAGGTTATCCTACCCCAACCAAGGAAAAGTACAAGGTAAGGGTTATTTCACAATCTCTTCATTATCTGAGGTTGTTTATACGTAATAATCTACTGGGATCTCTTTATCACCCACATCCATGGTTCTTAAAAATGTATTTCAAAACATTTTTTTTAATATATACAAGAATATGGGTTAAAGTCATTTATACCCTTGTTTGACTTTTTATAAGAGGTTTATAAAGGAATCTTTCTGTCGTTTTCCAAACAAGGTGCTTTTTAACCTTTTCGACAAAATTAAGGTAAGAATGTTTTTTTAACTTATACGGTGGGTGCGGCTATTTTCCGCCGTTATAAAATCGTCGAAGCTTCACTTACAAGATTATAAGAATATTTTCTAAGAAAATGTTTTATTTTATAAATATATGACTCTTAAATGATTTCAAAATAGAAATAGATATTTCTCTTAAAAGAGTTTTGATTTCATCTATGTCAACATCCTTTGATGGATTTTACGTTGATTTATTATGATACAAAACTTCTATATTGTATTGAAGTTTTTGTGATGTGTTTGACTGTGGATGTGCTATTTTTATACCATTCATGGTTTATGGTGAAAGTAATGACATTTCATATGCTAGTTTTAATACGAATGTTTATGTTATGTTTAAACCTTTTCATATGAGAATGCATTGGACTTAATATGTAACGGGTGGAGCCTGCTATAGCTCCTCGATGCATCAGTAGGTCTCATGATACAAACTAGTGTATTGGCACAAGGCCTTGGCAAAATCTTATTTGTAGTCTTGGCACGAGGCCTTGGCTATGTGGTTATGATAGTCTGGCATTATGCATTCCATCATTATGAAAGTGGTTATTGATATTGCATGTGATTATTCAATTAGTAGAATATTTATGTGAATAAGTAAATGGCATTATTTCATTTTATTTTTTCCATACTATGTTGAAGTTCAAGTTTAAAAGGATTTTTTTAGTTATACATTGCCTTAAATGTTTATGCTTATTTATAAATGTTTCCACTGTATTGCTTACCCTTACGGAGCGTTTGAGCTCACCCCTTTCAATGATTTATTTTTCCCAGGATTCCAAGAAGTATATTGTGATTGATAAGAAGGGTTAAGACAAGGGGATAATGGCATTCATAACGGATTATTTATGTTGTTTTGTATGTTATGAAGTGTAATGTAACATTCATGTATGTAATCTATTTTCCAAGACTGCTAAAGTAATCGGTCTTTCAAGACTTGATTCCTTGTAATCATTCCAATGTATTAAAATAATGCACCGACTCTGGGATACTAGGGTTGGGGCGTTACATCATTTCTCATTACATAACCCATGAAAAGGAAATGGGTTTAATATTAATTTCATCATTTCATTATTACATAACCCGTGGGAAATAAATGGGCTTCTTAACATAATTAACCCTTGGAAAAGAAAGGGGTTTCATAGATTCATCCTTAAATAATCATAATCATAAGACATATAATGAACAAAAGTGGATGGTATCATTTAATAATATCCCCATTCAACCATAAGTAAGATTAAAATATGATATAAATGGTGAAAAATTAATTTAAAATACCATGGGAATGTTTATTGAGGAAAATAACCTTTTTACTTTGAAATAAATTATTCAAAATATAAAAATGTACTAAGTATTAAAGAAATAATTTTATTTTAAATTAACCTTAGAGACTTGTAAAGTAATCTTCAATTCATTGAAAAAAAAATATGGAGTGTAATTCTATTCATGCCATGTATGTTAAACAAATATTACTTTCCCATTTTCTGTAAAAATAAAAAGTACCTCATTCGGAAAAATGATAAAAATATTCATGTTAAATTTTTTTTGTAAAAATTAAATCATGATAAAAATGAATTTAAACAATCATAGAATAATATTATAATTTTTATTGAAAATATTTTGAGAAAATATGGAAATGGAAGAAAAAGGATATTCAATTGGGGATAGAAATAAAATCGGTTTTACTTAAAAATATTCTTCCAGTGTCTTGAGAACTTAATGATAGTAAAATAAAAGGAAAACATTTAATATCTAGAAATTACTATAGTAGAATAAATTTCATGGGAATATTGAGAGATATATTATATAATTTCATCATCAAAATCATAAATAATCTTGATAAACAATGAAATTGTAACATAAATCCATTACTTCTTTAGTAACTTTTGAATCATAGGCCCCATGAAAAATAAATTCATATAAAACTTTGAATATAATTATTGGGAAAAATCCCTCATGGTAACATTGTAATATTTTTTTATTTTATTTGTTTAAAAATCAGGTTTTTATTATTATTTGAGGAGATCGAGAGATATTATCGACATGGTATGTTAAAAAAGATCTAGGATAAAGTAATGAATTATTTTTATGTGGTATATAATATTGTGTACACAAGGTGACACCATTTCCCAGTGTTTACCAAATTTTCAGGGTCTAAAATATGGAGTTTGGATAGCATTGTGAAAATTGGATTTCCTTAAAGAATTGTTTTCGACACTTTCATCGGGGCGCACATCCCTATATTGAGAACGTGATACTTGTTTCCCCACATTATCTCTATCCAATGGCAGGAAACATCCATCGCTTATTTATGGTTGATTTCTCCTTGATTGAAATTGGATCTTGGGATGTCGGTTCGTCCATCTGTGGATTCCTACTCAAAGCTCGTTACCTAGTCTGGGTCA
Organism: Viscum album; assembly: GCA_963277665.1. Taxonomy (NCBI): domain Eukaryota; kingdom Viridiplantae; phylum Streptophyta; class Magnoliopsida; order Santalales; family Viscaceae; genus Viscum; species Viscum album. The sequence continues at coordinate 1,181,894,753 of OY728139.1, forward strand.
CCCTCATAGATTTAGACATTGTTCTTGAAACTCTTCCCAGTGACATATCTTCATGGATTCCAGTTAATTACATAGATTCATTCAGGACATTCAAAGGGGTCAAGTCGGGGCAGCAACCTTCGGTCGGGGGAGTAGTCACATTGGACATCACTGGCGTGTCTTGTAACGACCCAAACATTCACTAATGAAAATTCCACTTGGTCTAATTAAATGTAATATTATGGTTATATAAAATGTGAACTTCATTGGTTTTATGTTTCTGGATTTTAAAATACTGTTATGAATTGTGATTTCTGCTAATATAGTTGTTGGACAGTGATAACATGATTAGTATAAATATAGGCCTTTAAATAATCCAATTTACTCAGACAAAGGAAGTAATGAACTCATACAGTAGACTTTCCACATACGAAGCCCATTTTTCGGAGCTCGGAAAGGATGTGGCATCATTGGGATTTTCTCTTGACCAAGTCCATGCTTAGCTTGAACACGTTAAGCTTGAGCAGGACCGCCTACGAGAGAAGTGGAAGTTAATAGAGATTACCATTCGGGCATTGTTATCCAAGCCACCCTAAGAGTCGGTACCCATCACACACCTTACCCTTTGGTATTATGCAGGTGTTATAAGGAGTTATGTAACAATACCATAACATTATGACTATGTACATTATTTTTGTATAAAGAATGTGCATTCATTTTATTATTTTTACTTTGTAAATAGTTTTTAAAGAAAAAAATTGTATTTTTAGTTAATATTCAACTAAGAAATCTATTTTGAAGAATTAATGTATTTTTGAATTAAATAATATTTTAATAAAATATTATTTTTATTAAATTAAATTTTATTAAATATAAATTATCATATAATTTTATGAATGCAATTGTACTTTTTATTATGGTTTGAAAGCAGTTTTTGTCAAAATTTATAAATTTTCTATAAAATTCACTTCTTATTTTAAAAGTAAAAATTCACATATTTAGAAAATTATTCAAGTAAAATGAATATTATTTTTGGAATCAGGACATTGAAATTATCCAACGGTGAATTTTTCATAGTTTTCCTAGACAGTTGAATTTTTGGGTAAAAATTAAATATCATTTAAATATATAATGTGTTTTATGACATCATAATGATCCAATACTGATTTAATAAAATACTATAAAAATTATTTTCATCCATTAAATGTTTTACCATTAAAATAATGTGATTTTGGGTTTTTTTGATTTATTTTACAAATCTTTAGTGGACCCTTGAAGGCTTATAAAACATTTTGTCTTTTAAAATTGTTTTCCCTAAGAGTGCGACTCACATCCACATAAGAAACCCTATTATTTTAAGACATTAAAAAATTGGAATTAAAAAATATTTTTTCCCACTCCCTTTTTAAAAAAACAATGGGAAAAAACAATAGGCTGGTTTTTTGTTTTGATTAGTTTAATGTGAGGTGTCCCAATCTGAAATAATAAAGAGTTCCTTCTCATTTCCTATATAAACCCACCCAAGATCTCATTCCTCTTCACTCCAAGACTTTGGAGTTTGACCAACCCCTGACCTCCTTTCTCTAGAATCTTCCCAAGGTTTCCCAAGCTCCCAAGAAGCCTCTCTCAAGCTTCTCCCAAGCCTTTGGGATTGCACTTCCAAGTAAGGTATTTGTTTCTTTCTCATTTTAGTCCAATTTTCATTAAGTTACTATGCCATTTTATTTTCAATTACAAATGTTGGGGTATGATTTCTCACCTCCCCCATACTACCCTATTTAGGTTTTCAATATGGGATACCCCTTTCTCTCTCATTAATGCCTCCCATGTACACCCATTACCATGCCTAAATTCCGTGTGGGATTTCTCTCTCCTCTTTTACATCCAAGTAATTCTTTTGAATTATGCATCTAAATTCCATTGCATTTGTTGGTAAATATATCTATATGACTCCCTTCATGTCCATTTCATATAAATATGATGAAACACCCCTTTCTCTCTCATCAACCATTTTTATGAGTTCTTATTTCACACCATTATGCTGCTGAAATTGCACTACGATTTTCCAAGCCATTGTCATTGTGTAGTGAATACCATGCCCATTTATCTATCAAGGGTATTAATCTTTATGAACATTTACTAGTTGATTATAAAGATTCATGTATTTATTCCACATACCTTTATCATGGAATATATGATGATTATTGATTCCATGTTCTATGATCCATGTGGCACACTTATTCCTGAAATGAAATGTTTAAGAAGGGTGCACCCTGATAGCACCTCAATGCATTGGGTAATGTATAGTATCATGATACATCATGTGCAATGAGTGTTGACTTATGATAATTCAAATTCATTGAGGGTTTACTCGTGCTCCATGTGCAATGAAGTTTTACTCATGCTCCATGTGCAATGAGCCATGGCTCATGCTAAATCTCATGTCAAGTGTTGTTGCCACATTTCCATGTTATGATTATCATTCTTTATCATGCCTTTATGTTCATTTTTCTCTTGTGATCCGTTTATATGACTATTTTATGACATTCATTTTATTCCTTATGTTATTCCATGTTTATTCCTTTACTGGGCTTCATAGCTCACCCTTTTCTTATGCATGTCCCCAGGTTATCCCATGCAATGCTAAGTAAGAGGGAATGTAGTGGTCTTGTATAGGAAGTTTTCAATAAATACATTGTATTTCATGTTTTAAGTTGTTATGTAATGATCCTAATCCTCAAATTCACTATACCTCTCGATCTTCCATGGTTTATCAAGTGAAGAGTTTGTGTAATAAATCATGTTTATGTTTTTAATAAAAGCAGGGTTGTTATAGTTGGTATCAGAGGATAGGTTTAGTTATTTTTGGGATTAGGATTAGAAAAACCTAGTAAATAATTAGAGACAATAATAAGTATATTAAAAACAAACCTAAGTATTTTTGAGTATTGAGTAAGTGGTTTATCAATAAAATACATCCCTGTCTGGATATGAGAACGTAGAGGCGGCTTTGGCACAGATGTGTCCTAGGGGTAAAACCCGAAAACACCGCTTTGAGCTTGACTAAAATGGGAACCGATGCACGACAAAGGGCCTTGATGCACTCTTGGTTACAAAACTCCTGGGGGATATGCTTTGGTAAATTCACAAGCTTAGTATGAACCCTTATTAAGGTAATTGAAAAAATGCCCCTAAGAATATATGTTAGAAAGTAGATCATAAATAGCATAGATTGAATCCAATGGATTCATAAGTTAATAAAATAAAAGTTATTTATAAGTTATTAGTTTTGTCCATGGATTAACCTTTATGTGTTACCCTTAACTTTTCTTTTATTCCATCCAATAGCTGGTAATAGGAGGACTTGGGCTAACAACTGATGTGAAGACCTATGTGATGACTATTCTAATGAGATCCCCAATCCGATGGGAGCAGGAATCGCGAACTTTGTTATGTTACTCTCTCAATTTTCTCATGATTTGAATAGAAACATGGGTCAAGAGGAATGTTAAACCCCCCCAAGTCTCTATCGAGAGCTTCATGAGACAAAGGCCTCCAACTTTTAATGGATCATTTGATCCCTCAATATCTGAACAGTGGATCAACTCTATTGAAAAGATCTTCTCCATCCTTCAATGTTCTAAACAAGATAAGGTTCTCCTGGTTTCTTATCATATGGAGGGTGAAGCTAATAAATGGTGGACATTTATCAAAAATAGATAACCTGATGAGGAGATCGAGGCATTGGAATTGAATGATTTCTGGAAGATGTTTTTCGATAAATATTTTCCGCGCACCCTCTGACTAAATATTTTAAGGGACTTGCTATTCTTCAAGAAAAAAGACAACATATCTATTAGAGAAAATGAGGAAAACTTCACAAGGCTTGCATGATACACCTCTAGCTTTGTCGTTACACCCGAATGCAAGGTTTACTGCTTCTTTGGTGGGCTGAAACCTAGCCTACAGAAACTGATAGCGATCCATGACTTCGACAGCTATGAGGAAATTGTCCGATGTGTCCTCAAGGTCAAAATTGAGATCAAAGAATCTCTAGGGTATAATAAGGATAAGAAGCATAAGGCGGACTTCAATGATGGTGGTATGATGGATAAATCCAACAGTTCTATGAAGATCCAGCACCCCACTTTCCAAAGGTGCAAAAAGAGGCCCCCTGAAAATTGCTTGAAGGGGATGAGGAAATGCTTTAGGTGTGGAACAGAAGGGCACCTAGCTATTAACTATTGAAAAGAAAAACTTGTGGCTGTAATAGAAGTGAGGAACTCTCCATTAGACCCTCAATGCGTTGTTCATTGATACAACTACAAAGAACCCGGGAATCATTCAATCAGTTCCCTAAGCCAAGGGTTTTTGAAGACAACCAACAACCTCCAAGGTAGCAAGGGAGATATTTTTCTATCACTACTACCGAAGTGAACCCCGAAAAGGAAGTGGTGATAGGTACGCTAGTTATTCATATAATAATAGAAAACATACTTTTTGATTCTGTTTCTAGACATTCTTTTATATCTCAAAAGGTTAGTAGAACAATTCCGGCACCACCACAAATCATGGAAGTAAAGATGTCGATGAGTACGAAAAATGGGGAAATCATTGCATCCCATGAATAGAAATCCTCAACTATCATAATATGTGGATTGAATTTCCTAGAAAACCTCTTCATACTCCCTCTAGTGGAATTTGATGCAATTATTGGCATGGATTGGATTTCCTTATATAGATCCAACATAAATTTCTGTGAGAGGGAAATCACTCTCCTTGTGGAGAAATGAACCCCAATTATATACAAGTACAAGGAGGAGTATGATTCTTATTTAGCTCCATCATCTCAATAATGGATATTACTTCCTTATGACCACAGATATCTAGCTCAGAATATTGAGTCTAAGGAGGAAACAATCCTTGAAGACATGCCTATTGTGAGGGAATTCACAGAAGTGTTTCCTAAGGAATTTCCTGGTCTTCCTCCTAGAAGAGATGTTGAATTCTCAATTGATCTTATACTTGGGGAATTTTCAATATCCAAGACTCTGTATAGAATGGATTTTGTGGAGATTGAGGAGCTGAAGAATCAACTATAGGATAATCTGGATAAAGGGTTTATACGTCCAAGTGCTTCACCTTGGGGTGCTACTGTCCTCTTCATCACGAAGAAATATGGGTCAATGTGCATTTGCATCGATTATCGTGAGCTCAAAAAAATCACAATAAAGAACAAGTATCCTCTACCACGAATCGATGAATTTTTAGATCAACTGCATGGAGAACAACACTTCTCCAAGGTGGATTTGCGGTCAGGATATTATCAAGTATGGTTGAAGAAGGAAGATATCCCCAAGAAGTCTTTTCGTACAAGATACATGCATTATTAATTCATAATAATGCCTTTCGGACACACTAATTCTCTAAAACACTTTCATGGACTTAATGAATAGAGTCTTTAGGGATTACCTCGACAAATTTGTGATACTATTTATAGATGATATTATGATATACTCTAAAACCATGTAGGTTCATGAGGACCATATAGGAACTGTACTAGAGACCTTATGAAAGGATAAGCTCTATGAAAAGTATATCAAGTGTGAGTTCTGGTTGAAGGAAGTACCATTCTTGGGTCATATCATCACAAACAATGGGATATCTGTGGATTCCTCCAAAATAGAAGCAATTGAGGGATGGACAAGGCCAACATCGGTAACATATATCCATAGATTCTTAGGGATAGCTAGATATTATCGATGATTTGTGATAAATTTCTCACGATTGTCCAACCCACTTACCAAGCTAACTTGGAAGGAATTAAAGTTTTCTTGGAGTGATTAATGCGAATAAAACATCAAAGAGTTAAAAAGGAGGCTTATCACTGTGCCCGTGCTCACTTTACCCACAAGTGGAGAACTTTTTGTGGTATTCAATGATGCATCGAAGAAGGGCTTGGGCTGTGTGTTGATGAAAAATGAAAAATCCATTTCCTATGATTTAAGGCAATTGAAAGGTCATGAGAAGAATTATCCAACACATGATTCGGAGTTTGCTGCAGTGATATTCACTTTAAAAATTTGGTTTCATTATCTCTTTGGGGAGAAGTGTGAAATATATATGGACCAAAAAAGCTTCAAGAATATATTCACACAGAAGGAGTTGAACAAGCGCCAATGAAGATGGTCAGAGCTTATCAAAGATAATGACTTCTCAGTCCATTACCACCATGGGAAAGTGAACAAGGTGTCAGATTCTCTAAGTAGAAAGGACCCATTGATTCTATCATTTATGAGAATTGAAAAGGATCCAATCTTCATATATTTGATGAATAAGGACATGGGAATCATAAAGAAGGGAACATCATCAATCCTTTCACAAATGATTATTCAACCATCCCTTTTGGAAAGGTTAAAGTATGATCAAGATGATTCAGAATAAAGTGGAAGCTATCAGAAAAGGGAAATCCTCAGAGTACAATGTTCATGAAGAAGGAATATTGAGGTTTGGGAAAAGAATATGTGTTTCATCAAGTCCAGAGCTGAAGAAGGAACTTTTGGATGATGCACATAGTTCAAATTTCTATATTCACCCAGGAAACACAAAGATGTATCAAAATCTATAAGAGAAGTGTTGGTGGAATAATATGAAGGAGGAGATCGCTGAGTATACATCAAAGTTCAAGGTATGTCAGCAAGTGAAGGAAGAGAGGTATAAGTCTAAGGGGATGATGAAACCTTTTTCCATACCAGCATGGAAATGGGAGAACATCACCATTGAATTTGTCACCAGACATCTGAAGACATCCAAAGGCAACAATGAAATGTGGGATTTTGTGGATCATCTTACAAAGTCATCACTCTTTATTGCAATTCAGGAGGACTTCTCATTGGATCAACTGGAATATATATATATCAAGGAAGTGGAAAGGTTTCATGGAGTACCTATATCTATTGTATCTGATCGAGATCCAAGATTCACCTCTAAGTTTTGGAAGAATGTTCAACAAGCTCTGGATACTTAAATAAAATTCACTATGGCCTATTATCCTCAAACTGATGGCCAATCTGATCAAACTATTCAGACACCGGAGGATATGTTAAGATCATGTTCTATGGACTTTAAAGGAGGGTGGGACCAATATCATCCATAGGTTGAATTATCCTACAATAACAGTTTTCACTTGAGAATCCAAATGGCACCTTATGAATCCCTATATAGGAAGTGGTTCATAACACCAACATGTTGGGATGAAGTTGATGAGCGTTAGCTACAAGGACCAGAAATGGTTGAAGAAATGGTGGAGAAGGTGAAAACCATTCAAAAGAATATCAAGGCAGCCCAGAGTCGACATAAGATTTATGAAGATAACTGTCGATGATACCTTGAGTTTAAAGTTGGATACATGGTATTTCTACGTATATCTCCATGGAAGAAGGTCATGAGGCTTGGAAATAAAGGGAAGCGATGTCCTAGGTACATTGACCCCTTCAAGATTCTTGATCGTGTTAGGGCTATGGCCTATCGACTAGAACATCCACCTACCATGTCCAAAGTACATGATGACTTTCATGTATCCATCTTAAGGAAGCACAAACTAGACCGTTCAAATGTACTCTCTCAAGAGGTAGTACAACTAGAGAATTATCTTTCTTTTAAGCAGCAACCAGTGAAGATATTAGATCGTAGAGAAAAAATTCTACAAAATAAGACAATGCCCCTCGTCAGGGTGCTGTTGAGAAACCACAAGTTTGAAGAAGTGGCATGGGAATCAGAGGAAGTAATAAATCATAGTTACCCAAATCTGTTTTAGTGTGGGAAATGGAAATTTCGAGGGAAAAATTTCTTAAGGGGGAATATTGTAACGACCCAAACTTTCCTTAATGAAAATTCCTCTTGATCTAATTAAATGTCTTATTATGGTTATATAAAATCTGAAATTTATTGGTTTTATGTCTTTGGATTTTAAAATATAATTATGAATTGTGACCATTTCTATTATTGATTTTGAACAAGGATCACATGATTAGTATAGATATAAGGCTTTAAGAAATCAAATTTACTCAGACAAAGGAAGCGATGGCCTCATCCAGTACACTTTCCCTGTATGAAGACCATCTGTCGGAGCTCATAAAGGAGGTGGGATCCTTGGGATTCACTCTTGATCAAGCCCAAGCTGATCTTGAACATGTTAATCTTGAGCGGAATGGCCTAGGAGAGAAGTGAATGTTGATAGAGATTACCAGTCGATCATTATTATCTGAGCCACCCCAAGAGTCTGTCACCATCGCACACCTTAACCTTCGGTCTTATGTGGGTGTTATAAGGGGTTATGTAACAAGAACCTAGCATAATTACTATGTACATTATTTTAGTATAAAGAATTTGTATTCATTTTATTATTGTTACTTTGAAAATAGTTTTTAAAGCACAAATAGTATTTTTTGTTAATATTCAACTAAGAAATCTATTTTGATGAATTAATGGATTTTTGAATTAAATAATATTTTAATAAAATATTATTATTATTAAATTAATTTTTATTAAATATAAATGATCAAGTAATTTTATGAATGGAATTGTAATTTTTATTAAGGTTTGAAAGCGGTTTTTGTCAAAACCCATGAATTTTCAATAAATATCAGTTTTTATTTTAAAAGTAAAAATTCAAAAATTTAGAAAATTATTTAGATTAAATTAATATTATTTTTGTAATCAGAGAATCAAAATTATCCAATGGTGAATTTTTCATAATTTTCTGAGACATTTGAATATTTGGGTAAAAATTATATATCATTTAAATATAGAATGTGTTTTATGACATCATAATGACCCAATAGTGATGTCATAAAATACTATAAACATTATGTTCGACCAATATATGTTTATACAGTAATATAATGTGATTTTGGGGTTGTTTTGTTTAATTTAAAAATCTTTTGTGGACCCTTCACGGCTTATAAAACATTTTGTATTTTTAAATTGTTTTCCTTGAGAGTGTGACTCACCTCCACATAAGCAACCCTATTCTTTTAAGAAGCTCAGCCATTGTCCTTATAAAATATGTTTTCCACTCCCCTTTGTAAAAAACCAAGGGAAAAAACCAAGGGCTGGTTTTTAGTTTTGATTAGTTTAATGTGAGGTGTCCCAAACCTAAATAATAAAGAATTCCTTATTCTTTCCTATATAAACCCACCCAATATCCCACTTCCTCTTCACTCAAAGCCTTCAAAGTTCGACAAACCCCTTAAATCCTATCTCTATAATTCTCCCAAGGTTCCCTAATCTCCCAAAATCATCTCTCAAGCCTCTCCCAAGCCTTTGGGATCACACCCCCATGTAAGGGATTTCTTCCTTTCTCATTTTTGTCCAATTTTCATTAAGTTATTATGTCCTTTTATTTTCAATTAAAAATGTTTGGGTATGATTTCACACCTCCCCCATACTTCCCTATTTAGGTTTGGATGATGTGAGACCCCTTTGTTTCTCATGAATTCCTCCCATTTACACCCGTTACCAAGCCAAAATTCAGTGACAGATTTCTCTCTCCTCTTTTAAATCCGAGTAATTATTTTGAATTATGCATCTAAATTCCATTATGTTTGTTGGGAAATGTATCTATATGACGCCCTTACTATCCATTTAATGTAAATATGATGATACACCACTCTCTCTCTCATCAAAAATTTCTTATGAGTTTTCATTTCACGATGTTATGCTGCTGAAATTGCACTACGATTTTCCAAGACTATGTCATTGTGTAGTGAATACCATGCCCATTTCTATATGAAGGGTATTCAAATTTATGAACATTTACTTGTTGATTATAAAGATTCATGTATGTATTACACATCCCTTTATCTTGGAATAATTGATGATGATTGATTCCATGTTTTATGATCCATGTGGCACACTTATGCATGAAATGAAATGTTTAAGAAGGGTGCGCCCTGTTAGCACTCTAATGCATTGGGTAAAGTATAGTCTCATGATACATCATGTTCAATGAGTGTTTACTCATGTTATTTCAAGTAAAACAAGTGTTTAATCGTGCTTCATGTTCAATGAGGATTTACTCATGTTCCATGTGCAATAAGCCTTGGCTCATGCTAAATTACATGTTAAGTGTTGTTGCCATATTTCCATGTTATGATTATCATTATTTATCATGCCTTTATGTTCATGTTTCTCTTGTGATAAATTGATATTCCTATTGTTTAACATGTATTTTATTCATCATGTTATTCCATGTTCATTCCCTTATTGGGATTTATAGCTCACCCTTTTCTTATACATGTCCACAGGTTATCCCATGAAATGCTAAGTACGAGGGAATGTAGTGGTCATGTAAATAAAGTTTTTAATAAAGATGTTGTATTTAATATTTCAAGTTGTTATCTAATTATCCTAATCCCTTAATAGACTATACCTATCTATCTTCCATATTGTTTGAAGTTAAGAGTTTATGTAATAAATCATTTTTAAGTTTGTAATAAAAGTAGGGTTGTTATATGTCTGGATGCTAGAACATTGGTGTATCTATTTTCTTCCCCTTATTATAGGGCCTCTCGAGGGTGAGGAAGCCCAAGGAATCCCATGTCAAATGTGGGAAGTATATTCCATAGGAATGTCTCTGAGGTTTTCTTCAGCTTCCCATGTTCAACAATGGGTATGTCACCAATTTAACTTCTAGCGGAGATGGATCGTACTGATAAGAACAATAACAGGTGTGGATCAGATGGGTGCAACCCTTGGAGGGCACACTGATATTGGTTCTAGCTCATGGTTGGTTACCTGATTGCTTCTAGAAGCATCAAGAGAGTGGGTGACACAATTTCACCGGGATGGGGTGGCCCAAGTAAGAATCAGGATGGATGATGGAGTGTTGAATGAAGTGGATGGCTAATGAGATGAAACCGACGTGAGGACGATGAAGATATTGGGATTGACCTTAAAGATAATTCGTACGTATCCTTGTGTAAGGTAGTCAAATTCCACATAGTTTGGTGGGTCGATGGGACACTTGAGGAGGCGGCCCATGAGAATGGACACATGGATGGGACCCGGAGGAAGTGCAACCTCTAGGTTTGGGTGTGAACTTCACAAAACACATAGGCTCGAGGGAGAGACTTGGCCAAGATGTGGATGATGGGATTGAACCTCAACAAGGCTTCCTACATATCCTCGTGGAAGAGAATCAATGTTCACATAGTTTAGGGTGAGGGAATTGAATTTGGGTGTACACATAGGAAAACAACCTGATAATATGTTGGGGTATTATGCATGGTTAGCAGCTCAGGTTGGTCTAACGCCCCAAGGATGGACCAAAGATGTGGGTCCCAGCACGGGGACTACAATGGCTTACTACTGATTGGAGAACATAACGGCTTACCGTTGATTGGGATACACAAAAACTTACCCCTGATTAGGTTTGCAATGACTTACCACTGATTGGGGTTGCAACGACATACCAATTATTTGGGTTGAAACTCATGGAGGCTTCCTACATACCCTATATAAGAGACAGGGATCAAACCCATGTAGTTCGAATGGGTGATGGGGGCATCGTGCTGGACGGAACAAAAAGAATATAGTTTAACGTCATGCAGGATGATGGTGAACCAACATGAATGGTCGGAACTAATGGGTGTTAGGCTTGAACCTCGGGGAGGATTTCTACATACCTTACCTTGGCAAGGATCAAAGTCCACATAGTTTGGGAATGGTGGGTTTGGTAAACCGACATGACGATGGTCGGGACAAATAGGTGTTGGGATTGAACCTCTTGGAGGCTTCCTACGTACCTCACCTTGGAAAGGATCAAAGTCCACATAGTTCAGAAATGGGGGCATGGTGAACCGACGTGAAGGTGGTCGGGACCAAGTAGGTGTTGGGTTGAACCTTAGGGAGGATTCCTACATACCTTCCCTTGGAAAGGATCAAAGTCCTTGTAGTTCAGAAATGGGGTGTTGGGGCTTACACACTAAGGCATCCTAAAGAAGAATTCATCATCAATTCTTACCCTAATCCCACATGAGTCATGCTCGGTGTGAGAAACAAGAGGCCATGGGGAGTTGACGGTCACATTGCGAAAGGTGAATCCATGGGAAGTGGAGTGGGGATAACGTGTGGTCAGTGGCCTAGGGAGATGGAGACTGGGACTTACTCCAGGATGGAGGCCCAATGGAAAAAAATCCCAATGGGGGATGGATTTGGCACGACAGAGAGGAGGGGGAGCAGTAATGCTGCCTCCTGCAAGAAAGGCTAGGGGATTTCACCAAGATGGTTGACCTTCCCCATGGACAGGCGTCACTCCAACAAAGAGGATCTCATTCCATGTGTGGAAGATATCACTCCCATGTAGATGAGTGGGTGTAGAGAATGTCCGAGCTAGGGAACCCCACGTAGAGGGCATATGGTGTGGCAAAAATTTAACATCATGTGTTGAGGATGATGGTGCTTGGCATTTTAACGTCATATAGCTCAAATGAGGCAGGTTCTCTCAGCACCCCTAGGACATACATAACCATTATTCTTTAACCATTAGTGAAGGGAAGGAACCAACAATTCCGTGGTGAGGCGGCGTTGTAGAGTGATCCAATGAGGGGCCCACGTTAGTGTGGAAATACGAAGAAGCAATATCCATTAGTGTGCATATGTGAAGAAGCATGAGGCGAAGAAATATAACAGAAAGTGCCACTCAAGGGACTTTAAAGTTACTCCGTATGATCTTAGAGGGGAATACGATAGAAGGGTGTGTAACATAGATGTTTTGGGCATAAGAATCGCCTGAAGATGATGCATGGAAGAGGGACATTGGAGACGTATGAAAGAGCGCGCACTAGGAGTGCGTCTTGAGTACAAATGGAGAAACTGCACGAAAAAGGATGAGGTGAGTGGATTCGGAGGTTTGCGTGCAATAGATGAGGTTTGTGCACAATTGGAAGAGTTTCATGCAAAAGGATGGGTGAGTGGTAAGGTTGGTGTATGCGCAGTAGAGGATGTTTGCATGCAAGTGGGGTTGAGGTTTTCCATACAAGTTGAAGGGTTTGCGCGCAAGGATGAGCCAAGGTGTTGCACGCAAGTGGAAGGAGTTGCGTGTAATTAATTCTTGAGGTTTTACACACAAGGGGAAGTGGTTGTGTTCAAGGGACCCAATAGTTAAGGACTTAGGTGAGGGTCAATTTGGAGCAGTCCCACATGAAGGCAAACTCCTAGGATACCTTTTTTGGAAAACCCCGTACTTGCAAGTCATCTTTTGCACATGGAGGAGTTGAATTCCACACAAAGGAGAAGGTTCAGATTATTCAGCCTAGAATCAAAGGGAGTGGACTTCTATTTATAGGCGAGAAGGGGCTGACGAGGGGGGCACGGAACTCGGCCAGCATAGAAAACCCACTCCGTCAGTTGGTTGCACGCAAGATATCGTGTGGTGCGCAACATCCTACGTGGCACGCATAATATTCCGTACAGTGCATAATGGATTTCTTGGATGAGGTATTTTACATGCCATAGTATGGTTTTATACAGTCAACATGGATTTTTCGCGAGGCCTTATGGGATATCCCAGACCAGTACCTCTACTCAAAATTCACCTTTAGTTTTCCCCAAATCTCAGTTCGAGGCCTTTGGAAGATTTCAGAATCTACAAATGCCCCCTCCTCGAAATCAGAGTCATCAGGGGGCACGAAGGTTTAATTCTGAGGGAAACGCCGAGACAAATGGCCTTTTCAGAGGTGGTGCACGTAAAACACTCTAGAGTGCATAAATTGTTTTTACACACACGAAAAACCCAATATGCACCTATAAAAGTCCTCAGGAGTCCCATGGACCATATGGATTTTCTCGCATGATATGCTCGGAGCTCTCATGCATGGAAAATCTCCCTTGCCTTTGCACGTAATCTGACCTCCATTACGCACAATCCCCTGAATTCAGTCCTGATTTTACACACATGGACTGTTGTTTTTTCACCGCTTCCTTAGTTTTTCAGGACGATTTCAAGTTTTTCATGCTGACTTCAAATTTTTCCCGTACCATGTTAGTCTTTTCCTGTTGGATCTTATGAAATTTACTGAATGAAGAAGGATTCTAATTGGGGTGATGCTATGAGAGAAGCTGAATATGCCACTCAAAGTGTCAAGACGGCCGTGGACCCTGAGGTTTATGGTGCCCAAAAAGTTATATCCAACAGCCAAACTCTCTTCAACATGTTGAACCCATCCCGAAAAAAGTATGTTCTCTCTAACCTATCGATATGGGACTTTGGTATTTTAGAGGAGGTACCTGTTCTAGGATTCGAAGTCAATAAACCGCAGTCATGGGTGACCCACGAGGATGATCTCCCCAGATATAACATCACTAAAAATGGCCATCCTGCTAGAGAAACCAGGAATATGGATGTTTATGTCCTAAACCCCAAGACCAAAACCATATCAAGAGGGGAACTGGTCACCGAGGATTCTCCATCCCAATACACGAGTACTTTTCAACCGATCGTCACTAATGAGACTAAGGGATGGAGGCAGGGCTAATACTTGAGGTCTGAAAGTAATTTCACACATGAGTGGGATTTGGCGTATTGGGTACGCCAATCATGCAATCAGTTTGGGGCTGAACTATGGCACATCGGGTTGTTTGAGGTGGTGTGTAAGTCACAATTACATTTCTACCACCAAAAAGAACTAGGGCCATAACTATTCACCCAATGGTCCCCTGATACCAACACCTTTTATCTCCATTATGGGGAGGTTGGAATCAGTCTTTGGGATGTTCATTGTATTAGGGGTATCCCTTTAGATGGGAATAGTACGATGAATTTCTTCGATAGAGAACATCTGGGGAGACGGGTCCCATAATCCCATCTTGACATAGAATCCGTTAGAGCTTACCAATTAGAGGCTGTATGTCAAGGACTTTATAAAGGACATTGCCTACTCAAAGTGGTTCATACTATTTCCGCAGAAAGACCTGAATGTCAAGATGTCGGGGCGAGGAAGACGGTGTCCGACCACGAAAAAGAGTAGAAAAAGTGGAACATACTAGAGGATCCTGGAGGCAGGGGAATATCAATCATGGGGAGTTAGTGTGAATGAAAGTCTAGACCCAAACATATGGTATTCCATATTTCTCACAACGTTCTTGAGTGGGTCGCTCTTTCCAGTAAGGGACACAAGGATGGGAGTTCATACAACAACATTGGTGATGGATGGTAATATGGCTGCTAATCAGATGTTTAACTTGGGGGTCCTAGTGTTGCCTGTCTGTAGGCCATCCTAGGGATTATTTTGAGTGGGGGTTAACCGAGGAGGATCTGTGTCCCTCACCATATCCTTCATGTCTAGATCACTGCTCACTATGGTGGATACACCTTCCCCAATGACATTCATCCCTCAGGTAACGGTCTACAACCTTCCTTATTGAACATTTATGGGGTCATGCCATTGACACTCAATGAAGAGGATATAAGGATCAGGATCTGAAATCACGCCAATTTTACCTTTAGTCTATTCCCTACCCCAATTGGAAAAATGATAGACAACAGGAAAGTCTCACTAGAGAAAAGGGAATACTTTCAGAGCAGTAGAGGTGGGGTGCCTGCGGCCTAGGTTGACGAGAGGATTATTTTTGAGCCATATGTTCCATGAAGATTTTCCAGGAAGTTTGGATGCCTCTAGGGGATTCTAAAGAAAGTGTAAACAGATGTCTAGGAGGAGAGGCATCCCTACGTTCTTTACTAAATGTGGCTGATGTTTACAACTTATGGCTATGGAAAAGTCATCACATTTCCCCGCACTAGAGTTGATGATAGTCTTTCGTTAAAATATTCCGAACATTGGGATAAGGCATACCCTTAAGGGGTCGAGTCCGGTATCTCAAGGTGGCCAGCTTATAACATGGATGATGAGAGAGCAGACATGGCACTATCGAGGAGGAAAGGCCATGAGCAAGTCGGGAAACTAGGGCAGTGCATTCTGGGACTACAGTAACGGGAACGTCACATGGTATGGTCATACCCTCATCGTCCAAGGGAGAGGGGCTTGAGAAAATCCTCACAAAGTAGTTAAGGTGCTTCCCGGGGTGTAGATAAGGTACCTTCTTCATCCTTCTGATGATGCAATCTTCCCTGCATTGTGGTCATCCTGGTTGACACTGCAATAATCAATGGGCACCGAAGCCCTTTGGAAAAATATAATACGAGATGGAATCCAACTTCTAGATATCTGACTCATTCGAATTGATGATAATATGAAATTCCATCGTCGACACACGTATTTGATGACCATGGACACATATTCATATTGGCGGGGTTGGCATGTGGAACCACCTCTCCTGGTGAAGGTGATGCTCATCTAGGAGAATGACCCAAAACGAATTCCATTTAAGGATGATGAAAACAATGAGCAAACATAGGGTAGTGAGTTAGGAGAAGAAGAGGGAGAATAACGGTAAGCAGAAATAGTGGAATCCAAATAGGATCTTGGAGGTGGGGGTCATAGGAGAAAACCCACCAAGGGAGTCTGTTGACGCTCTTTTCCGTCACAATGTCTACTGACTGAAAAAGGGAAATACATTAGTCCAAAGTGATTCATCCTTTGAAGAAATATCAAAAATTGACAAAGGCATGAACCAAGGTTAAAACGGAAATGGGTCGCACAAGTTCCACCAAGGTCACACAAGTAGACTTGCGCGCAGCCCATTGGTTGTGCAGGTGACTTTCATTCCCTCTTTGAAATTTCTCCCAGGGTCTCTCCAACCTATAAATACCCCTGTGGACCCCTATTTTGAGAATGAAAAATTAAAAAACCTCATATTTAAAATCCCGATGCCCTAGTCTCTTATGAATGCATCTGAAAACTTCTACGGTAATTTCTTACCTAGAACAGAAGATCTACAGATGGAGAGGAAGGCCTAAGTGTTGAAACTCATAAACACTTGCGTGCCTGGGTGGCCAGCCCTTAATGGAAATGGCCACACTTGCGCGCCGCCTTACACCTTCCATATAACATGCGCGCCTCTCTTATGGAAGTCTCTAGGGGTAGTATTAAAGGCTTGAGCCCCGCCTCGCCCAAGTTCCACCCTAAGTATTGGCCTTCGCGCAAGTACCCATGTGTCGCGCAGGTACACCTGTGTGACCAGGACTTGGGCGTCCATGCAGTACTCGCTCTCCCCTCTCTTTTTGGGTGCCCTTCCTACCCATTTCACCCCTCTTACACCTATCCACCTCTCCTCTTCAATATTAAGGCTTCATAATTCTCTCTAAATCCATTCATGGCATGATTTCCTTGTTGGCTTCCTTATCTGAAAGAAATTCTGTGGAAAATCTCTCAAAACCTAGTGATTTACTCATCATTACATCAATAAAGTTAGAGAGTTAATTCATTAAACCTCATCCTTTAAGATGAATGAATCCTTAACCTGGGCCTCCTTAGGAGTAAGCCCCACGTACTCATTAATTTGGGAATCCTCCTCAGGAGTAAGCCCCAGTCTCAATGTTCCCGAAAATTTGGCCATCCTCCTCATGAGTAAGCCCCAACCATAATTTCTCAAATATTGGACTCCTTTTCAAGAGCAATCCACAGTCCAAGTTCTCATTAATTTGGGCATCCTCCTTAGGAGTAAGCCCCAAGTCCCCTAACCTGGGAATCCTACTTAGGAGTAAGCCCCAGTCATAATTCTCTTAACATGTGCTTCCTTTTTGGGAGTAAGCCCCAGTATCAAATATGGGTATCCTCCTTAGGAGTAATCCCCAAGCATAATTCTCTTAACCTGGGCTTCCTTTTCAGGAGTAAGACCTAGTCTCAAATATGGGCATCCTACTTAAGAGTAAGCCCCAAGTCTCTTAATTTTTCAAATCCCTTTAACCTGGGCCTCCTTCTCAGGAGTAAGCCCCAGTATTAATTTATCTTAACCAGTCTTAATTTACATTTGATTTGGGCTTCCTTCTCAGGATTAAAACCCAATCATAAGTCCCCTCCTAATTTGGGAATCTCCCTCAGGAGTAAGCCCCAAGTTAGAGTACCCAAATCTCCATGAAGTACATATACCTTTATGTACATTGTTCCTGGGTTTCTTCCCTGAAGTAAAATCCAATATTCATCTATTTTGGGTAGTCATACATACATAAGCCCCACATAATTTCATCTTTCGTGGAAAAATTGTCTGGTTTCACCAATACCTCTTGTTTCTCACACCGAGCATGACTCACATGAGCTTAGAGTGTAAAAGTAATCATGAAATCTTTCTTTGAGCCATCAATCATGCATAAACATCGTACTCCCTTACTCGAAATACATGGGTTCTGATTCCTTTTCTAAATAAAGGATATGTAAGTAGCCCATCTGTGGGTATGATCCCAACTTTGAAATAATCCATGTCCTTCTGAATGACAATAAACTTCAAGTGCCCCACTGAGTGGATTTAAAACCAGTATGGTCATCATAATGACCAAGAGATTTTTATATATTGAAGGATAGTATTGACTAAGAATCTCTAACAAATACAGATGATTCACTATCGATGAATAACCTCGAATACATATAAAAGATTCTATAAATTTCCTACATATCAATCATTGATTGTCAGATCAAAAGGAAATCTTATTTTATACATGGTAATGTAATAAGGATTCACGAACATAAATTAAATATTTAAAGAGAGTCCCAAAGTAGAAAATAATTTCCCTAAAAAAGGTGTGATGAGTCTGACCTCCCATCCTCTCAACCAATGAAAATTCTTAAGCCTCATCAATCCACAACTAATGAGCGCCTACCTTGGGAAAGTAGGTCCAAATGGATATGGATCATTGGATGTTTCCCGTTTTACAAAAAAACCCATTAGAAACCGATTGGAATGTTTGAACCTTCAATCAACGAGGCCATCCCCAATTCCAGAGGAAACTAAAAATGGTGAACCCAACGTGAATCCTTAACCAAGTCAAAGTGACGTTTTACCTATTTGTTAGGCCCCTATTTAAACTCAATGAGAGGGCCAACATAGCAATCATTAACATATGTGCTCATCCAAAAGATGTAGCAGCCGAACATAACTTGATTATGTTTGTTATATCAAACATGCACTCTTTTCCAATATCTTCTACATTACAAAGAATGGATTTTCTTAGGGTCATATATGTGAATGCCTCTGATGTGAAAACCTCTGCTGTAAATGCCTCTGCTGCTACTCCTGCTCGATCATCGTCCGCTCTGAGGAAGACATCACCTACTCAACATCTTCAATGCTGGGTATCAAATGCGCTGGTTAAGGAGTACCGTCAAAATGGTACTATTTAGACTCTAGAGGCCGCTCGACAAGCCCTACAAGTCAATAATTCAACCTAGTCATCCAGACAGCGATGACCAGCGATAAAGAAGCAGGTGGTGCCAACCACCTTCTCCAACCGTTTCAGGTCGTTATCCCCGGAACACAATCACTATTCACTCCTGTATTCTGGGGAGGTGAATGAGAAGGTCCCTTAGGGCCTTAATTCAAGGAGACATGAGTCCTTCCCGTGGGCTCCCATTAACAATCACCGCCAGACTCGTGCGGCAGTGCGCCCTGAACATGATTAGGGTGTCAACTCCAGGCGTTTGGCTCAGGTTACTCGAAACCGAGTAGGAAAGACGAATCGCCAGAGGCGACAACCGGTTAACAGTGAGCAAGTTCTTATCTCTTCCATTTCCGGAGAAGTCCACCAAACTAACTTGGTGGCAAGCAACGAGCGGGCACACACACCCGACCATTTTAATCCCGTTGTCCAGTAGACTCGTCTGGCAGCAGCATGCCAATCCTACCAGGAAATTCCGGTGGAGTACTATAGACAGGAACATACACCTGTTTATAAATCATCGGCTAGTCAGCAGGCTCGTCTGACTACATGTGATGGAGCCCGCCAACCCAATGTGTTGAAAACTGGTAAACATGCACATAAAGCTTCTTACACTCATCAATCCTACCAGTAGCCTCGTCTTACAGTATTGAAGGAATTTCGTCAACCACGTTCAGCGGAGTGCAATCATCCGGCATATACACCTACTAGTATTGATCAAGCCTACCAACAGTCTCGTTTGGTAGAATTCAGAGAAGTCAATTGGAAAGCTCTGGTGAAAAACATGAGGCAGACTCAACTCTCTTCACCCACACATGAGTACTGTTAGGATTCACTGATCGGAAAAGGAGGACAGGAGCAGGCACATACACCTACTCCAAGAACTGAATGAACATATATCCCTGTTCCGGCCGCTGAAGACACCAAGCACATTCTGTCAATGGTGAAGGAGAAGAAGAAAATCCCTACTCATATCCTAGATGCCTTCCAGGATATTATAACAGCTTCAGCAGCATCTCAGAGAAAGACACAAAAATCTATCCCTACCAGTGGATTGACACATCAACAATTCACTCCGGAATAGACACATTCATCTGTTCCCGTCCAAGAGGGTTGTGTGGCGTACTCCCCCACAGCATACGGACAACCAAGTCAGGCACATACACTTGATTTAAGTGGAGATAATCAGCCTAACATGATCATTTCTTCTGATCAGGCACATACACCTACCCATGATGACCACTTTCGTTAACAAGTGGTTCCTAAAGCAAGTAAGAAGGCGTCTAAAAAGAAGACCCGCCCAACACAGTCATGAAATCAAGGGACAATCTTTAATTAGGCCTTACTCAATGTTAGAGTTCTTGATGCACTCAGACAACTATCTGTTGAAACTCAAGATTATACTCTCTCAGTTCCCAATAGTGGGAACATTAATTCTGAAGGTCTGCATCAGATACTTCCTCATGAAGGCTTTCCTCATGGCAATTCAGTCGATCTCGAAGTTTCATCTTCAGATGAGAGCCACAAGAACCGTCTGTGTGGCTAGAAGATCAAGGAGAAAAATGTTTCCTCTTTTTCTGTAACCCACAATGGTGGTCCTCCCCATGATGATGAATTTATCTGCGAAAGTCCTCTCCGCAGTAGTGATTCACATTTCTTGGAAAATTCTCCAATAGAAAATGTAGTGATGAGAAAGCCCTCTTATCTTGAGGCACTTGAAAATGTGAAGTCAGTCATGTCTGATGCTTTACCATTACCAGGTGAAATACTTTCTCAACCATAATACATCCCAGGGTGTAGGTCATTCTCCGAACCACCCCTAAGTCATGCATCTTCAAGTTTGATCAGTGATTTCTCTACCAATATTGTTGAGTCCGATGAAGCAACAAGGAAGCACCAGATCTGGTCTAATCAGGTCGAGGAATCTTCTTTGAATGATAAAGAAGAAGTACTAAATATGAGAAAACAACTGGAAAAAGGTGAAGTGCCAGCTATGTTTTGGCCTTTGGCTGATTCTCAGTATGACATTCCAGAAATGTTTACGGAAGATGGAATTCATGATATTCGTCTCATCATATGGAAAAATCTTTGTTAGTTTAAAAAGAAAATATTATCTTATGATGAATATGAAAATCATGTAAAGATAATAGAAGGGTTACAACGTGAAATTGAATTGGCATCTCTCTCAGTTTATTGATATCTAAAGGCTGAAAAATAGTAGAGAGCCCTTCAGCGTTCATGCCTTGGTGCACTAAGAAGATTGCGCCAGTTAATTGCCAATGCCCCATCTAGTATTCATATCAGGGGATGTGGTGTTCATGGAGCACTACATTTCACTGTTCTCTCTAGTTATCAAAGCCCACCGAAAATGTTCTCATGTAATGTTATTTCCCATGGCCGACCACAATCAATGGTTTTTTTAATCAAAAGATTTCCCAAGAACATGCCTCAACTAGTTCCTCTCAAAATCAAGCATATAGAGAAGAAGATGTTGAATTACTCCTGCATAAAGCAAACGAGAATATTGAATAGGCCTCTCATTTCGAGAAAGCACATCACCAAGTGACAGAAGTTTCAGAAATCATCCAATGGTCTTTTGAGCCGGGTGATAAAAGTGGATGCAGGTTGATGCATCTAGCTAATTTTCGGACTTAAGTCCACAAGATCAGGAGATATTTCATTAAATTATCAGATATAGCATGTCACGACCCGCCCTTAGGGTCCGTTCCGTGACTACCCCAAGCCCGCCTTCCATAGGCCAGGGGCTGGCGACTAGCACCAAGGCATAAATCCCGGTAAAAAGGGAAGGCATTGCCTTTGTAAGTAAACAAACACCACAGAGTAAGCAAGCGGAAAAGTACACACTAAGTAAAAACAGAGTACAACTGAAAGTGCGGAAAAGTAAATGGGCCAATATACAAACCCAAACTGAAAGTAAAGTACAACTCGAAAAGGAAAACAGCAACTGTAAAGTAAAAGCCGCTACACTGAGCTGTCCACTGGAAATCCCACCTAAAGGGTGGGTACAGATAGCTCCACTGCTCCACGGGTCCCACCGTCCGCTCCGAGTACGTCCCGCCCAGTGGTCCACCTCCAGGTACCGTCCTGCTCTGCAAGCCTCAACCATGATCAACGATGTCTGTCGTCTGCAACCAACATAACGTAGTGCGGGCATAGCCCGTGCAGGGGTGAGTATAAGCTACTCAGTAGGGACCCCGAGACCCCTGAAGGTCTCCCAAAATCCACAAAGGATAAACCACAAAGGTGAGATACAAACACGAAGTAACAACCGACACTGCTTAGGTATATGCCCATACATATACCTAAGTCATCAATTCCAATACGCTCCAACCTCCGAGCCCAAGTACAACTCAGTCCACACAGGAAAGTATACGTATTCCACACAGGAAAGAAAAACGAAATCCACACAGGATAGCACAACACAATCCACACAGGATAGCAACAGGATTCAGCTCACACAGGTATACTTCTTCGAAAGACGATAAAGGTGATCTCTGATCCATCTAAGTCGCCGGACCCACGAAGGATCGATAGGTAACTAACCCCCGCAAAGACCCACACAGGATCGGGCCCACACATGACCTGTAGGCGCTGGTTCACAGAGGACCGCTGAGCGTAAGGACCCACATAGGATCGGACCCACACAGGATCGGGCCCACACAGGACCTATAACACTGATCCACGTAGGATAGCTGAGTGCTGTAGTCGTTGTCGAATCCACACAGGATCTCTGTACTGTCGTCGTCGCAGTCACAGTAGCAGTAGCAGTAGTAGTAGCAGTAGTAGTCACAGTCGCAGCCAGCACTAGGGTTCCCGCACACAGCAAGCTCGTTTAGGAGGGTCCGCTCCACGAGCCAAGAGGCTGATACATCAACTGTCACAAAGACCAGAGTTGATGTATCCAAAAGTTCCGTATCGCCAATAGGAACTCAACGCAACAGACGGCGCGTCGATCGGACGCCCGGTCTGAGAGTTATTGGCTTTTTCGTCCCAGGGGCCCGGTTGGTTTTTAAGGTAAAACCAACCCGACCGTACTCCACCTGCGTCCAAACCTCGGGCGGAGTATGCCAAAAGCTCCGTCTCACTAAGAGGAATACAACAAAGCTGACGGCACGTCAATCAGACGTCCGTAGCTCAAGATATGAGCGTTTCCGCTCCGAAGGCCCGGTTAGTTTCGTGAACGAACCAACCCGGCCGAACTCAAAGTATTCCGAAACATTGAGTGCGATATACCGAATCGACCGTCTCGATCCAAGGATCGCATCGCCGCTGACAGTTAGTCAATCGGAGGTCTGTGGCTCATGTTATGTCCAAAAGACCGAAGTCGTTTCGAAAACGGGGGGTCCGGGTCCGGGCCGACCCGGCCCGACCCCCCCCCCCCCCCCTTGGGTCGGCCCGAACCGGGTCGACCCGGGCCCGACCCGGCCCGGCCGGCGGCGCGGCCCGGTGCGGCGGTGCGGTCCGGCACGGCGGCGCGACCTGGGTGCCGCTCGGGGCCACGTGCGGGGGGCAAGGCCCCCACTTCTTCTTAGCTGGCGGCGCGGCAAAAAGCCGCGCCTTTGGAGAAACCAGCCCCCCCTTCGGGGGGCCTGCCTTTGAGGAAAACGGGGGGCCTCCTGCCCCCCTTTATGAAACCGCCCCCCCTCATAATGGGGGGGAAGTTAACCTGGCCGGGGTAATTTAATTCCCCCGGTCTTTCCCCTTTCGGCCGGCCCGACCTGGCCGGCGGGTTCTTCTTCAACGGACCGGCAAAGACGGTCCCCTTCCGGCTTCCGAGACCGGCGGCCCGGCGAGCCCCCGGTCTTCTCGTCCCGCCGCGGCCCGGAACCGGCCGCGGCCTTCATCGTTCGGCGCGGTGCGACGACACCGTGCCCCACCGCCGCGGCCCCGCTCCGACCGCGGCGCCTTCAACTCTCTTCGACACGGCGCGACGGCGTCGCGTCCTTGAATTAATTTACAACGCGGCGCGACGGCGCCATGTATTTCTTGTCGTAAGATCCTGCGCGGTGCGATGGCACCGCGCCTCTCCTCTCTCAATCCACAACAAAATCAATATGAAAAGGAGGAGGGTCGGCCATGTTCGTACGGTCCGGCCCCCTCGCGTTAATTGCTAACAATTGGATAAATTTCACGAAGAAAAATTCTCGTGTATAAATCCTGAACCAAAGCAATAATTAAACCCCTACCTCGGTTTCAAGATCGATGATCGTCAAAGACTCGCGGAAGACAACGTCACGGAGATCGGGCGTCGCGGTAAACGTTCGTCAATTCTGTTGACGAAGAGGTACGTCTGAAGAGGTACGTCGTTGGTGAATCTTCGTAAAACGACGAAGTAAGTCCGAGGAGGAAGCGGCGTTCCCTTTCGTTGACACGGAAGGCGTCGTCGATCTTCGGAAACAACCGGCTACGAAGAAGAGAGGAGCGGCATTCTTCGTCGGAGCTCGAAGGTTCTTCGCGTTCTTCGTCAAAGTTGAAGAAGAAGAAGGAGCTCCCAAATCCTCTCAAGATGGCTAAACAAAATAAAATAAGCTAAGGCTTATTTTATTTACACAAACCTCAACTTCAATTTCAAAGGTTTGAAATTCAATTAAACCCACCTTAATTAATTAAACCAAGTTATCAAACATTAATTAAATGGGGTTATAGGGTAGTTTTGAGAGAAGATGAGGAGTTGGGGTTAGTGTGGGCCCCACCACACATAATCCTTCTAGGGGAGGTTAAGTGGATGTGGGTCCCACCTTTAACTCCCTTTGGGAGAAGTTAACCAACAAAAAAAAATAAAAAGTGTTTCCACATTTTTATTTAACTTTTTATAATTTCTCCCAAAACTAAATTTCGTCCCGCATAAAACGCAACCTCGGAAAAGGTCTCCTTAAGAGAAAAACGGCGCTGCGAGTTCATCGGTGCCCTCGGATTTCAGTTCCGAGCACCGGATCAAAAGTTAGAAATTCCCGCTCGTTCGTTCACTGAACGTACTCAAGCCAAACTTCGGAAATTGATTCCGGGCACTCCGGGCCTCGGAATCAGGTGCCGTCAGAAACCGCGTTCTTGTAAAATTCCAAAGAAAATTAAGAAAAAATTTCCCTTGAATTTTACGGGTCTTTACATTACTCCCACCTCAGGGCTTTACGTCCCCGTAAAGATACATCAAAAACTAGGGAAACAAATGAGGGTACTGAGCACGCATCTAAGCCTCCCGCTCCCAGGTTCTCTCCTGGAGGTTCCCGTGCTGCCATCTGATGCGCACAAGAGGAATCGACCGTCCACGTAGGACCCACTCCTGTCGATCCTCTATCTCCACCGGGACCTCCATAAAAATCGCCCCATCGTCGATGTCAAGCTCCCCATGGTCAATGATGTGCGTCGGGTCGTGCACATATCTCCTCAGCTGAGATACGTGGAAGACGTCGTGCACCCGGTGCAACTGAGGTGGTAGATCCAGGCGATAAGCCACATCGCCAATCCTGCTGAGGACCTGGAAGGGTCCGATGAAGCACAGAGATAACTTTCCGCCTCGACCAAATCTCCGAATACCACGTCGAGGTGAGACCCGCAAGAAGACGTGGTCGCCATCCTCAAACTCTAGTGGCCTCCGCCTCCTGTCAGCGTATGACTTCTGCCAGCTCTGAGTTGTCCTCATCCGCTCCTGGATGACCTGGACCTTCTCTGTCATGGCCTGGACCATCTCTGGTCCCACAAGTGCTGACTCCCCAGGGTCTGTCCAGCACAAAGGAGATCTACAAGGTCGGCCGTACAACGCCTCGTACGGTGCCATCCCGATGGTAGAGTGGTAGCTGTTATTGTACGCAAACTCCACCAAGGGTAGGTGGTCCTCCCAGCTACGACCAAAGTCGAGGACACATGCGCGGAGCATGTCCTCGAGAGTCTGGATGGTCCTCTCCGTCTGACCATCCGTCTGAGGGTGAAAAGCTGTGCTCAGACGTAGCTGCGTCCCGAATGCCTCCTGTAACCCCTTCCAAATCCGGGAAGTAAAGCGAGCATCTCGATCAGAGATGATAGATGACGGCACGCCGTGGAGCCGCACAATCTCCTGAACGTAGAGACGTCCCAAGCTCTCTACTGAGCCCTGCTCTCTGATGGGTAAGTAGTGTGCCGACTTGGTGAGTCGGTCAACAATCACCCAGATGGAGTCGTGACCTCTGGAAGTGCGTGGAAGTCCAGTCACGAAGTCCATAGATATCCCGTCCCACTTCCACTCCGGGACCTCCAAGGGTTGTACCAAGCCTGCTGGTACCTGATGCTCTGGCTTCACCTGCTGGAAGGCGAGGCATCGAGAAACGAACTCTGCCACAACCTTCTTCATGAACGGCCACCAGTTATGTCGTCTGAGATCCTGGTACAACTTCGCCACTCCAGGATGTACCGCCAAAGGAGAAGTGTGAAACTCTCTCAGCACCTCCTCTCGCAAAGCGACTGGTACTATGGTACGTCCTCTGAAAAGGATGTCGTGCTCTGCTCCAAGGGAGAAACCATCAGGTGCCTGTCCCAAGAATATCTGTGCATGTCGTGTCTCACAGTCAGCGTCCTCACGCTGTGCCTCTCTGACCCGCTGCAGTAGTGGAGGGGTGACTGTGAGAGACTGAAGGAAGGATGCTCCATCTCTATCCACGAAGGATATCTACAAAGAGGCTAGCTGCTCCGTCACCTCCTCAAGTAACTGAATGCCCGTCCTCCTGCTGAGGGCATCGGCTACTGCGTTCCCCTTCCCAGGAGTATAGACTATCTCAAAGTCATAGTCCTAGAGGAACTCAAGCCATCGCCGTTGTCTCAGGTTCAGGTCCTTCTGTGAGTTGATATACCTGAGACTCTGATGATCAGAAAAGACTGTAAAACGCTCGCCCATCAGGTAATGTCGCCATGTCTTCAGAGCGAAGACCACTGCTGCTAACTCCAGGTCATGGGTAGCGTAGTTCTGCTCATGCGGCCTCAACTGTCGTGATCCATAGGCGATCACTGCCTGCTCCTGCATCTGGACGCAACCGAGTCCGGTCCCTGATGCATCG
Organism: Viscum album; assembly: GCA_963277665.1. Lineage (NCBI taxonomy): Eukaryota > Viridiplantae > Streptophyta > Magnoliopsida > Santalales > Viscaceae > Viscum > Viscum album. Next base: position 1,181,922,107 of record OY728139.1, read on the forward strand.
CAGTAAACTACGTATCCAACTCCCTCCTCAGGAAACGTCAAGATAGGTGCGCTGGTCAACCTCTGTCTCAGCTCCTGGAAGCTCTGTTGACATCTGCCTGACCACACGAAGGGTTTCCCCATCCTTCTTAACGTACGGCAAAGCTGCAAAGATTTCTCCTTTTCCGAAAAGTGAAATCCGGTATCATCCCCTAGATGAACCACGTTCCTTGCCTAATACAGTCAATCCCGTCATGATTAGTTAATTCATGGCATGGATGACGTCGTAAGGCCTCGACGCTGCTACCAAGAGATCCAACCGTTACTCTCGCCTCCAAGGGTTGAGTCACACTGTCGGCATCAGTGTGTGGTCACTGGGTTTCCTCCAGTAAGAATCTCGCAAGTGACGGTCAAGTCAACAGTTTTTTTTAACCGACACCTCTTAGTAAAAACAAACAAAAGACAAGAAAACAATAGTCACCAAGGAAAGTATCTTTTATTACTTCAACTTAATGTACAAGGTCACAAGGCAACACAAACTACGAAGCTAGAGGCATTATGGGCAAATGCCTCTATGCCTGGAGCTAGTCCCGAACTAGTCCACCTGCTTCCAGAGCTCCATGATCATAAGCATCAGATGCCTGAAGTTGTGCTCTCCCCTGAGGTCAGGGTGGACCTCTTGGTGGTGGTGGTGGTAGAGCCTCAAAGCGTCGCCCACCACCCGCTGCTCGGCCAGCTCCTCTGCCTCGTCCGACTCCTCCCTGCGGACCGCCACGGTCGAACCTCTGCCTCTGCCTAGGTGGTTCCTCAACCGTCTGTTACTCCTCTGCATGGCGGGTCGGGCAGTCATGAGCCATGTGGCTCTGCCCGCCGCACGAGTAGCACTGTCTGCCTCTCGAAAGACTGGCTCCGCGCTGTGTGCCCCGCACTGCTGAGCCAGTGTCCTGAGGTCGTCTTCCTGAAGGTCTGGTCTGCCTGGACCCCTGAGTCATCCGTCGACTGCCTGCTGCAGATGACTCTGCTACGTGCCGCCCTGCGGTGGGTCTCGGCGCTGGTGTAGACTCAGCAAGGAAGATCTCGATCAAAAGGGCTCGCTCCAGTACTCTCGTCTGAGTCTGTATGCTGAGGGAGATCAGCGATGCTCTGATCTCGTGTCTCAAACCCTTCTCGAAGGTCCGGGCCCGGAAGAATGGGTCTCGTACCATGTAGATCGAGAAGCGCGAGAGATCAGTAAATCTCGCCGAGTACTGAGCGACCGTCATGCTGCCCTACCGCAGCTGGAGAAGCTCCTGGATACACACCGCACGAAGGGTGGCTGGGACGAACTCCGAGCGGAAGAGGCTCTCAAAGTCCGTCCAAAGTAGAGATGCCTCATCGTGCACCTGGAGCATCAAGCTCCACCATCGGCCCGCTGCTGCGTGCAGTAGGCTCGCAGCGAGGATCACCATGAGGTCTGCTGGTGTCCTCACTAGCCTGAAACCTCGTACCACTGCCTCCAGCCAGTCCTCTGCTGCCTGGGGGTCCGTCTCCCCACGGAACCTAGGCGGTCGCTGGCGCTGAAACTCATGCAGTGTGCTGAGGCGACGTGCATCGTCAGCGACTGGTGCTGGAAGCATCGGTGGCTCGACGGGTAGAGCTACCGCCGGTGCCACTACTGACAAAGGGCCCTGCACCGAGGCCTCGTCGCTCGGTGGGCTGTCATCACACTTGACTCTCGGAACCCTAGCTGGCTGCCGTCGTGGGGACATCCTGAAAAGGAACAGGTGCGCCACGGTCAAACAGTATACCTGGTGAGCTGACACAAAGTAATCAGAAAGAAAACTTTGAAACACACACGAAATCAATGTTTTCGTGCATTAAGTCGGAAATCAGAAGTCAGGGTCCTGGTGTACGGATACGTCGGCCGCCGCACCAACACTGGACTCCCTGGACTGATAACCACACTCAATACGCTAAACATTATTGCTTCACATAGAAAATATCAGAGTTCGCGGTAGAACCGAACTCCTCTGATACCAATTTGTCACGACCCGCCCTTAGGGTCCGTGCCGTGACTACCCCAAGCCCGCCATCCATAGGCCAGGGGCTGGCGACTAGCACCAAGGCGTAAATCCCAATAAAAAGGGAAGGCATTGCCTTTGTAAGTAAACAAACACCACAGAGTAAGCAAGCGGAAAAGTACACACTAAGTAAAAACAGAGTACAAGTGAAAGTGCGGAAAAGTAAATGGGCCAATATACAAACCCAAACTGAAAGTAAAGTACAACTCGAAAAGGAAAAACAGCAACTGTAAAGTAAAAGCCGCTACACTGAGCTGTCCACTGGAAATCCCACCTGAAGGGTGGGTATAGATAGCTCCACTGCTCCATGGGTCCCACCGTCCGCTCCGAGTACGTCCCGTCCAGTGGTCCTCCTCCAGGTACCGTCCTGCTCTACAGCCTCAACCATGATCAACGCTGTCCGCCGTCTGCAACCAACACAACGTAGTGCGGGCATAGCCCGTGCAGGGGTGAGTATAAGCTACTCAGTAGGGACCCCGAGTCCCCTGAAGGTCTCCCAAAATCCACAAAGGATAAACCACAAAGGTGAGATACAAACATGAAGTAACAACCGACACTGCTTAGGTATATGCCCATACATATACCTAAGTCATCAATTCCAATACGCTCCAACCTCCGAGCCCAAGTACAACTCAGTCCACATAGGAAAGTATACGTATTCCACACAGGAAAGCAAAACGAAATCCACACAGGATAGCACAACACAATCCACACAGGATAGAAACAGGATTCAGCTCACACAGGTATACTTCTTCGAAAGACGATAAAGATGATCTCTGATCCATCTAAGTCGTCGGACCCACGATGGATCGATAGGTAATTTACCCCCGCAAAGACCCACACAGGATCGGGCCCACACAGGACCTGTAGGCGCTGGTTCACACAGGACCGCTGAGCGCAAGGACCCACACAGGATCGGGCCCACACAGGACCTATAGCACTGATCCACGTAGGATCGCTGAGTGCTGTAGTCGTTGTCGAATCCACACAGGATCTCTGTACTGTCGTCGTCGCAGTCACAGTAGAAGTAGCAGTAGCAGTAGCAGTAGTAGTCACAGTCGCAGCCAGCACTAGGGTTCCCGCACACAGCAAGCTCGTTCAGGAGGGTCCGCTCCACGAGCCGAGAGGCTGATACATCAACTGTCACAAAGACCAGAGTTGATGTATCCAAAAGTTCGGTATCGCCAACAGGAACTCAACGCAACAGACGGCGTGTCGATCGGGCGCCCGGTCTGAGAGTTATTGGTTTTTTCGTCCCAGGGGCCCGGTTGGTTTTTAAGGTAAAACCAACCCGACCGTACTCCACCTACATCCAAACCTCGGGCGGAGTATGCCAAAAGCTCCGTCTCATTAAGAGGAATACAACAAAGCTGACGGCACGTCAATCGGACGTCTGTAGCTCAAGATATGAGTGTTTCCGCTCCGAAGGCCCGGTTAGTTTTGTGAACAAACCAACCCGGCCGAACACAATGTATTCCGAAACTTTGAGTGCGATATACCGAATCGACCGTCTCGATCCAAGGATCGCATCGCCGCTGACAGTTCGTCATTCGGAGGTCTGTGGCTCAAGTTATGTCCAAAAGACCGAAGTTGTTTCGAAAACGGGGGGTCCGGGTCCGGGCCGACCCGGCCCGACCCCCCCCCCCCCCTTTGGTCGGCCTGAACCGGGTCGACCCGGGCCCGACCCGGCCCGGCCGGCGGCGCGGCCCGGTGCGGCGGCGCGGTCCGGCATGGTGGCGCGGCCTGGGCGCCGCTCGGGGCCACGTGCGGGGGGCAAGGCCCCCGCCTCTTCTTAGCTGGCGGCGCGGCAAAAAGCCGCGCCTTTGGAGAAACCGGCCCCCCCTTTGGGGGGCCTGCCTTTGAGGAAAACGGGGGGCCGCCTGCCCCCCTTTATGAACCCCCCCCCCCTCATAATGGGGGGGCAATTAACCTGGCCGGGGGAATTTAATTCCCCCAGTCTTTCCCCTTTCGGCCGGCCCGACCTGGCCGGCCGGTTCTTCTTCAACGGACCGGCAAAGCCGGTCCCCTTCTGGCTTCCGACACCGGCGGCCCGACGAGCCGCCGGTCTTCTCGTCCCGCCGCGGCCCGGAACCGGCCGCGGCCTTCGTCGTTCGGCGCGGTGCGACGGCACCGTGCCCCACCGCCGTGGCCCCGCTCCGACTGCGGCGCCTTCAACTCTCTTCAACACGGCGCGACGACGCCGCGTATTTCTTGTCATAAGATCCTGCGCGGTGCGACGGCACCGCGCCTCTCCTATCTCAATCCACAACAAAATCAATATGAAAAGGAGGAGGGTCGGCCGTGTTCGTACGGTCCGGCCCCCTCGCGTTAATTGCTAACAATTGGATAAATTTCACGAAGAAAAATTCTCGGGTATAAATCATGAACCAAAGCAATAATTAAAACCCTACCTCGGTTTCAAGATCGATGATCGTCAAAGACTCGCGGAAGACAACGTCGCGGAGATCAGGCGTCGCGGTAAACGTTCGTCAATTCTGTTGACGAAGAGGTACGTCTGAAGAGGTATGTCGTTGGTGAATCTTCGTAAGCCGACGAAGTAAGTCTGAGGAGGAAGCGGCGTTCCCTTTCGTTGACACGGAAGGCGTCGTCGATCTTCGGAAACAACCGGCTACGAAGAAGAGAGGAGCGGCGTTCTTCGTCGGAGCTCGAAGGTTCTTCGCGTTCTTCGTCAAAGTTGAAGAAGAAGAAGGAGCTCCCAAATCCTCTTAAGATGGCTAAACAAAATAAAATAAGCTAAGGCTTATTTTATTTACACAAACCTCAACTTGAATTTCAAAGGTTTGAAATTCAATTCAACCCACCTTAATTAATTAATCCAAGTTATCAAACATTAATTAAAGGGGGTTATAGGGTAGTTTTGAGAGAAGATGAGGAGTTGGGGTTCGTGTGGGCCCCACCACACTTAATCCTCCTAAGGGAGGTTAAGTGGATGTGGGTCCCACCTTTAACTCCCTTTGGGAGAAGTTAACCAAAAAAAAAAGTGTTTCCACATTTTTATTTAACTTCTTATAATTTCTCCCAAAACTAACTTTCGTCCCGCATAAAATGCAACCTCGGAAAAGGTCTCCTTAAGCGAAAAACGGCGCTGCGAGTTCATCGGTGCCCTCGGATTTCAGTTCCGAGCACCAGATCAAAAGTTAGAAATTTCCGCTCGTTCGTTCCCTGAACGTACTCGAGCCAAACTTCGGAAATTGATTCTGGGCACTCCGGGCCTCGGAATCAGGTGCCGTCAGAAACCGCGTTCTTGTAAAATTCCAAAGAAAATTAAGAAAAAATTTCCTTTGAATTTTACGGGTCTTTACATAGCATGTCAAAAACCACCCTAGATGGCCAAACTAGGGACTCTTTTAACCCAACGCTCAGAATCAACAAATAAGATTCGAGGAATTGAGCAGGAACAACCATAGTCTACCAGACTGGGGACTTTTTCAAATCCTCAATCCCTCCCTCGGAGAAATTATGTCTTCTCTCGATTGGGGAAGAAGCCTCAAGAGGAACGAAGAGCCAAATTATTAGGATATTCCCTCCAAATTATGGTTCGTCAAGATGTTCCTGAGGAATCAAATCAACAAAAGGCAATGTCTCATCAAGGACATGGAAGAAGACAATATCGTAGAAATTCCGATAGAAGGGATGCAATGAATTATGAATCAATCAATGTCATCAATGTCGTTGTTACTGATCCACCAGATGAAGTTCACTCAAAGGGATTAGATGAAGAGGTTCCTGATCAAGAAGTTGTACGCACAGACACAAATGAAGAAGTTGTGCGTACATGAAATCAAAGGATTACTCAGAACCTAGGTAATCCTTCAGGTAACCCACTTAACCCTCTCTAAAAGTTGTCCAATAAGGGGAATGGAAAGAATCGGGTTACATACCCTTTCTCTGGAGAAGGCCAATCGCTCTCACTGGAGCAAAGATTTTCACAACAAGAGAAAGAAATAAAGGAATTAAGTGGGATGAATGGAGAACTACTTGAAGGTAGTCTTTATCTTAAGCGTGCTGGAGTCAGTCAACTAAGTGAATTTGTTGCGGCTACTGAGATAGATCATAATATCCTCCTCTATCAGTACACCCTCACATGTCTAATCCTACGGGTCAAGTGCATCAACAATTGGAGGTGATACCATCAGTTGAAACACCAGTCACCACATCTGTCCATGCTCCAGTTATTGCACCGGATCAGGTCCAAGCTCAACCAGATGTTTCTCAAAAGTTAATAACTACTATTGAGTCACTAAAATCTTGGTTGGAAGCTATGGAGGGAAAGCATGATCAAATTCAACCAGAAAAGAGAGATTACCCTGAGTGGGTTGATGTAATTCCTCCCCCATAAAATTTTACAAGTAGCACATTCCCAATCATTAATGGTTCAGGAGATCCAGAGAAACACTTAACACATTTTATTTCTCGTTGTGATCCTATGATGGGAACCATTCAGCAATAGGAAGTAGTTAAGCTCAGGTGTTTTGTACAGTCATTACAAGGGCCTGCTTTTGTCTAGTACACAAACTTTCAATCCTGGTCAATTACCAGATGGGAGGATCTTTGCCAAAAATTGTTTCTTCAGTTTAACTCAATGTTGCCAAAGACAACAGTTTTTGATCTTAGAAGCTATAAGAAAAGGTAGAATGAAAGGGTCTAATATTGCATTTATCACTGGAAGGGATTAACAAATTTCTTAAGCATTGCACTCCCTCAACAAGAATTGTCGCCAATCTGTGTGGAAAATTTACATAATGAGTTGCGCACGCCACTGATCCCTGTGAAATAAATAGGAGGGTTTTGAGACATTACTTCAATCGCTCAACAGATTGAAGATTCTCTTATAAAGACTAAGGATAAAGCTCATGTAATTCCATCAGCTCTAGGAAGGAGAATGGGTAAAGCAGAGACTGCTACAGTTATGCTTAAACAAGAACTTTTACCTTCTTCTACTTCAAAACCTTCATCTTATCGAAGGGCTCCACCTCCTGAGCGCCAACAATAGAGGACGTTTCATAAAGATGATCAAATAGATCAAAGACGGAAACAATTTGAGGATCTAAAGAGAAAAGTTTACTCTTTCCGAAATGAACAAGTTCCTGGTTACTTTATTTTGGCTCTTGAAAGTAATTTGGTTAAATTGCCAAGGCCCAAGAGGCCTAACAAGGAAGGAGATGAAGACCGTCCCAACTATTTCCCATTTCACCAGATGTTGGGGCATCCCATTCAGGAGTGTTTTGTTTTCAAGGACCTCCTGCAAAAAATGGTCGACTTGGGACAAGTCAAACTAAAAGGTTATTCAGCTCAGGTAACATGTGTTACTGCTACAGTTACAGAGGATGAAGGTGAGTGGCAAGAAGTCAAGAACAAAAATGCACAAAAATATGATGATTGGATGGTCAGAAAAATGATCAACCAAACTCATGATATTTTTCAAACACAATTGAAGAAACCAATTATACCTTCTGCCATGAATGCCGTAGAAAAACACTCTTCATGAGAGGGAAAATACTCAATGAAACGACATAATTCAAAGAAATAAGAAGAATCCTAAGAAGATGAGTATGTGTAAAAGCCTAAGTTGTCTTTGAATCTGGAAGATTTCATGCCTTCTACTTTGACGCCATGGGCACCACCCCACCAAACGGAACAAACTAAATTGGCTAGTTAGGTGGAGTCTTCATCGGATGAAGAGTTAATATTCGGTTCTGTTAATATTATTCACTTAACATAACCTTATGCCAGTTGCAGTTTCAATTTCGATGAGCCTGGATTCCTTATATCAAATAGAGGAATCAAAGGAAATTCCAAAGTCTCAGGATACAGGGGAAGACGTGGATCTTTCAGAGGTCACTATTCCAATTCTACTCCTGATAGAACTGTGCATATGGAAGATACTCATTGTAGATCCCTTCAACGAGCTCAACAAGAACAAGAAAGTTCTTCCATTCAAGGCAGATTCAGTCCTGGTACAGTTATTCTGGAAGATTAGTTGGAGGTTCCACCATCTTCTTCTTAGCAAGTGAATAGACCTAATCGGTCTATTCTTCCAAAGCCATGAGTATTACCAACTCCTATCCTGGTACAAGATGCATCAACTAACAAATCATCAAATTCCAAGGCACCTAATAAACCACATGTTCTTGTTGGGAAACGCAGACCTTTGGATCAAAAGTATGATGTATTGAAACACTTGGCCCAAATAATGGCCAAGTTATCAATTCTGGATGCTTTGAATTTATCAAAGGATCTTCGGGAGGTACTCATTGAGGCTTTTTCGAGTCCTCAGGAGTTTGAAACTGAAATTGCTACAGATGAAGTCTACCTTGTAGAGAATAATCCTACAAAATAACATGCATTGATATCTTTTACTGATGAAGATGAAGATGATGTCGTGCATGGACATATTAGACCTTTATACTTATCTAGCAAGGTCAATGGTGTATACATCCGAAGAGCTTTCATTGATAATGGTTCAAGAGTCAACCTCATGCCCATTCGTACACTTCGTCGATTGAGCCTTAAGAAATCTGATTTATATCCTTCTACTATGATGTTACAAGGATATGATAAAAATTAACAAGAACCACTGGATGAGATTACACTCAGAACTTAGTTTGGAGATCTTGTATCCAATTCAGATTTCATGGTTGTTGATTAAGACTCAGCCTTCAACATATTGCTTGGAAGACCCTGGCTACATCAACATGCGGCTATCCCTTCATCATACCATCAATGTCTCAAATATTGTTTCGATGGTCATATTGGGACATTTTATGGTGATAAATCCCCATTCAAGACATGTGAATATCAATACATTGAGGCGGAATTTTATCACATGAACAGAAATGAGAAATCCACAACAAAAGAAGATTACCAAAGTTAATGATCCATTTGGTTTGGAAAAGATTCCAGTAAATCCATTTACACATGTGAGTACATATTATGTGTTTCCTATCAGTTAAATTGACAGGATAGACCCAAATCAAAATACTCTTATGGAAACTACCATAATGTCAATTATGGCAGTCAAGCCAGACAACATGGGAGAAAGTGACGATCCACCAAGCAATGATGAAAGCTCAAATGGAGATGTATTCATTTCATCCGTTGAAATCCAGCAAGTCTATACTTCGCCAATCATGCCAGAGCAAGTTATAGCAATTTCAGAGGTGAATGATGATGTCGATTCTCCATCCATCATCTCCTCTATATTACCCAAGGAAGACCCTTCATCATCAATCGGGTCGGAAATGGAAGCTTCTTCTTCAAGATGTTTTAATTTTAATATCTGTTCTGATCTTGGAAATTCTACTTCATCATCTACTATTCAAGTAGAAATAGAAGAAGCAGAATATGTTGAACAAGAAGAGGAAGATCTCAGGGATGCTCCTCCAGCATTTGAAGAGGGTATCTCCAACACTGTGGATGAGGTCAGAGAAATAAATCTGGGTACAAAAGATGATCCATGCCCCACTTCAATTACTGTGGCCATGACTCTTGAATAGAAAGAGATGTATATTTCTTTCTTAAAGAAAAATCAAGATATATTTGCTTGGAACTAAACAGAGATGCCAATGTTTGATCTTGATGTTTCCACTCATCGTTCGTGTTTGCCAGAAGAACATCGAGGATTCAAACAAGCTGCTAGAAGAACACACCCAACCTATGCTTCCAAAATTGAGGCTGAAGTGGATAATCTTTTCAAATCTAACATCGTCATAGAAGTTCAATATCCCAAGTGGTTGGCTAATATTGTCCTAGTGAAAAAGAAGAATGGGAAAATTAGAGTTTGCATTGATTTCAGATATCTTAATTGGCACTGTCATAAGGATGATTTTCCAGTACCAATTATAGAACTCTTAATTGATGCAATAGCTGGATATGAAGCACTTTCCTTCATGGATGGATATTCCTGATATAATCAAATCCAAATGGCTCCAGAAGATGAGGAATCTACAGCCTTCAGAGCCCCTCAGGGTGTGTTTTGCTATCGATTAATGCCCTTTGTCCTAAAGAATGCTGGGGCAACATATCAGTGTGCCATGAATCGTATCTTCAAACCCTTTTTAGGGATATTTGTTGAATGTTATGTGGATGATTTGGTGGTTAAATACAGACAAAGTTCTACTCACTTGGCTGATTTGGAAATCATATTCCACAAACTTCGGCAACATAATTTGAAGACGAACCCTTTGAAATGTGCTTTTGGGGTAACCTCGGGAAAATTTCTCAGCTTTTTTGTATGCCATCGTGGTATCGAAGTCGATCCTGAGAAGAAAAATTCAATCATTGGTATGTCACCTCCTCGAAATTTGAACGAATTGAGAGGACATCAAGGAAACTTAACCTATATTAGGCGTTTCATCACCAATTTGACAGGAAAAAGTTTACCCTTCTCAAAATTGATGAAGAAGGGAGTCACTTACTAGTGGACTGAAGAATTTCAAGAAGTATTCGATATTCTCAAGAAGTATCTCTTGAGTCCACTGGTGTTAATGCCACCTGTTGAAGGAAGACCACTTATCTACTATGTGACAGCTCTAGAGCGATCATTGGGTTCCTTTCATGCTCAGAAGAATGATGCCGGGAATGAAAATAACCTCTACTATCTCAGTCGGACTATGCTTGAAGCAGAAACCCGATACTCAAGTATTGAGAAGTGCTACCTAGCATTAATATTTTCAGTTCAAAAGTTGAGACACTACCTACAGCATCACGAGGTCTAATTGGTATCTCACAATAACCCTCTCAAATTAATCCTTAGTCATCCAATTCTTACAGGACGTCTGGAAAGATGGGAAGTTATTTTGTAGCAATTTGACATTCAGTATGTGTCTCAGAAGGTAATAAAGGGCCAAGCTCTGGATGATTTCCTTGCTGAACACCCTTCATTGGAAGACACATATTCAGATATTGAACTCCCTGATGAGGAAGCCTTCTCTATTCAAGAATGTCTTCAAACATGGGAAATGTACTTTGATGGTGCTTCCAGAAGTCCAACAGGGAGGAAAATGGAAGATCCTAAGTTCAACAAAGTTGGGTTAGGAGTTTTACTCATTTCCCTGGAAAAGGCATTGTTACCTTATTCATTCTCATTATTGGGAGGCGGTACAAATAATGAAGCAGAATACCAAGCTCTTATTGCAGGATTGGAGTTGGCGCTTCAAGCACAAGTGAGTCACTTAAAGGTGAATGGTGATTCATACCTGGTAATCAAACAAGTTAATGGGGATTACACAATCAGAAAAGAATAACTAATCCCTTTGTATGATTACATAAGAGATTTAATGGCATAGTTTCCTTCGGAACCTACATTTTCTTATGTCCCAAGATCACAAAATGCCCAAGCTGATGCACTGGCTAATATAGCCACAGCTCTGGCAGATCCAAATCGGGACGAGACAACCATCAGTATTGCACACCATCATAAAATTTCAATTTATGTTGAAATCAGAACAGAGGAAATCAATGAAATTAGTCCCATCTTTGAACCATATGGTCATACTGCAGGATGGATGACACCTATCAGGGAATAACTTTAAAATGGAACACTTCCACCTAATAGAGCTAGGAAAGAACAAATCCGGTGACATGTGGCGAATTTTAATATTTATGACAGCCCAGATCACCTAGAGAAAATTCTCTAAAAATTTGGTTTTGATGGAGTTTTCTTCAGATGCATTGATGTTGAAGAGACAATGGATATCATGAAAGATGTGCATGCAGGAGTCTGTGGTGCCCATCAGTCTGGACATAGACTGTCTGATCAAATTAGAAGGCTTGGATACTTTTTTCCCTCAACGATAAAAGATTGTGTTGATTTCACAAAGAAGTGACATTCATGCCAAGTACATGCTAACATCATTCATCAGCCCCCCAGAGTTGCTTCATACAGCTAAATACTCGTGACCATTTGCCACATGGGGAATGGATGTGTTGGGACCTTACCCTTCCGCTACATCTAAGAAGTTTAAGTACATTCTTACTGCTACTGACTTCTTTTCCAAATGGGAAGAGGCAATACCCCTCAAAGAAGTCAGTTCTAAATGCATTGTTAGCTTCATCAAGTCTAACATCATTACCAGATTTGGTGTCCCTCATACCATATTGATGGACAATGTCACCAACTTCTGTTCATCCGAGGCGAGGAAGTTGTATCAAGAATACAACATCAAATCCAATCATTCAACTCGGTATCATGCAGCGGCCAATGTCCAGATAGAAGCTTTCTACAAGACTCTGTCAAATATACTGCAAAAGATGGTGGATAAAGATAAGAAGTCAAGGCCTGATAAACTCTTTCATGCTTTATGGGCTTATCGGACCACCACTCGCATTGCAACGCGGTCAACGCCATATTCATTGGTATATGGAATGGAAGAAGTCTTGCCAATTGAGGTTCAACTACCCTCGCTCAGAGTATCTATTTGTGATAAGTCATCTACAGATGAACAATCTAAAAAGCTATTGGATGAATTGGAATGGTTTGATGAGAAATGATTGTGCACCCTATACCACTTGGAAGTCTATTAGAATCGAATAGCATGAGATTTAAACAAAAAATTTCGTCTTTCTTCATTCATTCGGGGAGAATTGGTATTAGTTCTCATAACTCCAATGATACCAGGAAAGAAACCTCCCAAGCTTGAGCCAAAATGGGAAGGACCTTATTCAATACATAATGTCTACTCCAATGAAGCTTATTTATTAATCTCAATGGATGGAGAACTCATCACTACTCCAACCAATGCCATATTTATGAAGAAATATTTTGTATAAACACAAAATACATCTACGGTCCATACATATGACCTTAAACCATTTGTATTACTTTCGTCCAGTAAGACGTTAAACTGCATAACCAAGGGTTCATGCATACAACTTTAAACTATTGGCACTTATTCCCAACATGACATTAAACTGTGATGTCCTAACTACATGATGTTAAACTGTACAGAAGTCCCTTACGTCCAGCAAGACATTAAACTGCATAACCAACAGTCCATGCATACGACCTTAAACTATTGGCATTTCTCTCATCCAGCAAGATGTTAAACTACATCATCATCCATGGTCCATGCATATGACCTTAACCTATTTTCCCTTTCATCCAACATGACATTAAACTATTTCCCTTTCATCATCTTATACGACGTTAACCTATACAACAATGTTCCAAGCATATGACCTTAAACTATTCGCACCATCGTCCAACATGATGTTAAACTGTATCGTCCCGTTTTCATCCAACATTATGTTAAACTGTGAAAAAGTTCCTAATATTTCCAACATGATGTTATCCTGTGTCCTCTTTTTTCCTTACTACATGACATTAAACTGCACAATCCCGTTTTTTGTCCAACATGACATTAAACTGTATTGTCCCCATTGTCCTAACTACATGATGCTAACCTGTACAAAAATCCCTTAATACGTCCTACATGACGTTAAACTGTATTTTGTCCCTTCTACATGACACTATACTATGTAGCACCAATAGTCCTAACTACAAGACTTTAAACTGCATAGTCCCTTCATATGTCCTACATGACATTAAACTGTGCATCGTTAAGGTTGTTTCCACCTCTTGTTTCTCACACCGAGTATGACTCACGTGAGCTTAGAGCTAACTTCAACCATAACACCTTCTCTGGGCTGTTAACCATGCGTAAGTCCCAACACCATTTTTAGGTCATTGTTCCCAAGAACAACTTGATCACTAATTCATTCTTTAATTGAACTATGAAGACTTTGATTCTTGACTTCCAGGCTAGGTATGTAGGAAACCTCCCAAGGTTCAAGCCCAAAACCAATCTCTTCACATCGGTTCACCTCCATATCATACGATGTTGATTCGTGAAACCACCCCCAGAATCAATATCTTTACATTGGTTCACCTTCTTCCTTGCTATAAAACGTTAAACTGTATAACACTTTTGTCTTGTATGACAATAAACTACAATATTATTTGATACCCTCACCAGAGAGTGAATCATTATTTATATTTCTTTTCAATCATGTTATATTCCAAAGACTATGTGCATACATTGCAATATCTGAACCTTTTATCTTGGGTCAAACCATCATTGCACTAAATTCCCCTTTCAACATTCAAATGTATGAACCAAATTTGAATAGAGGGTATTTCTAGAACAACATGGGCTTTCTTCCCATCCTTATGGGATATGTAGGAACGTTTGAGCATCCCTCGAATCCATCCCCAAGTCTTTTGGGCCTAACCCCATATTCCACTTTCAGTCCCCTAGATGGAAAGTCCCTGTGAAAACAAACACTGTGTATTTCTTATAATGGTCCGAGTTATATGACCCTAAACTAAGGTCTCTCATAATTTTGTCGCACATGAAGTTAAACTGTATTTTAGAAACTACGTATGTCTTGATTCCCATCCTTATGTGATACGTAGTGAAGTCCAACATTTCAATTCAAGATCCAGCCAAAACATGATTATGGTTAGAATTGATCTATGTATCTCTACATACATTGGACAATACCCATTTATATGTGTCATAATCCTAATATTAAATATTTTCATATCTACATACCCTTTTTTATCGACTTCTGGTCACAAAATGACCAATTTCTGAGAGTTATTTTGCATGAATATGTAGCACGTGCCCTTAGGTGGCCTTGCATAAACAGTCTACATAACAGACTTGTCAGCCAAAAGATACTATTATATGACTATCCATCTAATTCCCTTAGGCTGCCCTGCATAACTCAACCCCTAACGGGTTTGTTAGAAAATGGTAACTTCATTATTGGGAAGAAAACCTCTTTTTTTTATTGGACTTATCAAAAATATATAAGGATCCATAAAAAAAATATAGACATAATTAACATATTTATTTCATGTTCCTTTTCTTGATCTGAAAGTATTCAAGTCTATGGTATATATTTTTCTTTCCCACATTTGCGTCAAACCTTTAGAGGAGTGACATTCATGCATTTTTTGAACAATCTTGTTTGGAAATATCTTCTCCATATTCAAGTACCTCTCTCCATACAGCAAACTCGATGCTTAGGAAACTTTGAATCTCCATAAACTTCCACTGGATTTTTAGTAGTTGAAAAGTAAATTTCTGAGAGTTATTTTGCCTGACTATGAAGCACGTGCCCTTAGGCGGCCTTTCATAAATAGTCTACAAAACAGATTTGTCAGCCAAAAGATACTATTATTTGACTATGCAGCCAATTCCCTTAGGTGGCCCTGCATAATTCAACCCCCTTATGGGTTTTTTAAATAATGGTAACTTCATTCTTGGGAACTACTTCTTCTACTGCCTTTTAGCCATTTTTCGTATCATTCCTCCGATTCAAAATTTCTTAATTCATCATTTACATGTTTTCCTTCATACTTGAGTGTGGTAAAATGTTTTCAGATAAGTTTTCAAGAAATTGAGTCAATTTTAACCCATTCGGTCAAAGCTATTTCGACCTTAAACATTAGCCTTTTTTATGTCCGACGTGCATGACTTTAAAACTGCCCACAATAGACAAGGGAACTATGAATAAAAGTCAAGTCCCAGCTCACTAAACATACATTTTCATATGATTTATGTAATATTGAGGAATTAAAAGGTTCAATGTTTTTAGTGTTATTTATAATAATACTTGTATAAAATCAAACTATGCTTACTAGGCCCATTGGCTTTGGTAAAAATTAAAAGTATGTAGTAGAAGAATGTAGGACATCCATAGACTGGAGTCTTTTCTCTTTTTCAATAATTACAAGAGGCTTTCAACATAACTCATCATTTGATTTACGACATCCCGAGCTTCATCAGCAACCACCTGGAATTCATTCATTTCAAATGGATACAATAAGGGATGCGGTGATACCAGATATTCTTGGAACAATTGTAAAAGAATGTTCTTGAGTGCGTTTTGAGAAAACTTTCTGTTGACCAAATAGTGACTCAGTTTCTGTCCAAGAGACTTGGAAGATGGATACACAGATTTGAGAATGGAGCATTGGAAGTAAAGAGCCATTTGGAGAGATTACACTTTTTAGATATTGTTTCTAATGTCATGATAATCTTCTCTCCATCAACCGAAAGCGGAAAACATTTCAGCCCATGGGTTTTCCATTTTCATATCTGCAAGGAAATGACATGGAGGAAAAAATAGAAAGTTCACACCATTGTTGTTGATCTTAATGCACATCATAACCGAAATAGAGGAGTAGCAGTGCAGCTGCATCTCAGGCGTATAATTCTTTGCATCTGAAACATTGAATCCTTGCAGATGACCATGGCCATACAGAGGCAGGTAGATACTCTGTGGGAAGTCAAGATGATAATTCTTCAGGTACTTGGCCAAATTCGGGAGAGTGCTGTCACAAACGGTATAGTAATCATAGCCAATGATTCTCATCATATCATCAATCTGTTTGCTAGCCAGTTCGTCAGCCGTTCCAGTTCTCTTGGGAGCCATTGAATCTGCACAAAGGTTGAATAAATTAACTCTTAAATGGGTTGATTTTTTATAAAATTTGTGAATAAATTCAAGAAAATGGAAAATCCATTAAGGTGCACAAGTCTAATTTTGGTGTGCAAGTATGGATGTGTCACGCAAGTTTTTGGCGCACAAGTATCAATGCGCAAGTCCTATTACCTCTACAACATCTTTATAACAGAGAATCAGCAGAAAGTAGAGAAACTTGTGCGGCGAAGGTAACATGCGTGGAAAGAGCTCGAAAATTCAAAATCCAGGTGCTTTGCGCGAGAATGGACGCCTATATATAGGCCATGCCGCACCCCTGCATGCCTAAAACCAGTGCACCTAAAGCCAACACGCTCAACACCTGCGCGTCGACCTATGCGCACTCAACACTTGTGCGCCGCATGGCCCTTGGTTTTCTTCTTTTCCTCAGAGTAACATCCTCATTTCTTTCGGATCCAACTCTAAGGGGGGACTTTTGTTGATGATCCTTTTCATCATAGAGTCTAAATGAATGGAAAGGGAAAAGCCTTAGCATAAAGTGATTCATCCTTTGAAGAAAACATCAAACATCGACAAAGGCATGAACAAAGAGTCATTTAAACTTGGGTCGCGCAAGTTCCATCAAAGTCGTGCAAGTATACTTGCGGGATGCCCAGTGGTTGCGCAGGTGACTTGCGCGCCCTCTTTGAATTTTTTTCCAGGGTCTCTCCAGCCTATAAATACCCCTATGGGCCCCCCCATTTAGAAGGAAGGGAAAATTCCAGAACCTCGTATTTGAGATCCGGGCGCCCTAGTATCTTCTCAAAGCTTCCAAACACTTCTAAGGTAATTTCTTACCTATAACGGAAGATCTAAAGAGGGGGAGGAAAGCCTAAGTGTTGAAACTCATCAACACTTGTGCACCTGGGTGGCCAGCCCTTAAGGGAAATGGCCACACTTGCACGCCGCCTTACCCCTTCCACATAACTTGCACGCCTCTCTTCTGGAGGTTTCTTGGGGTAGTATTAAAGGCTTGATCCAAGCCTCGCTGAAGATCTACCCTAAGGATTGGCCATTACACAAGTACCCATGTGTCGTGCAGGTACACCTACATGACGAGGACTTTCACGCCCATGCAGTACTTCTGCGCCCCTCTATTTTTGGGTGCCCTTCCTGCCCATTTCACCCCTCTAACACCTATCCACCTCTCCCATTCAATATTAAGCCTTAAAAATTCTCTCCAAAGCCAGTCATGGCATGATTTCCTTGTTGGCTTCCTTATCTGAAAGGAATTCTGTGGAACATCTCTCAAAACCTTGTGATTTACACATCTTTACATCACGAAAGTTTGAGAGTTCATTCATTAAACATCATCCTTTAAGATGAGAGAATCCTTAACCTGGGCCTCCTTAGGAGTAAGCTCCAAGTCCTCATAAATTTGGCCATCCTCCTCAGGAGTAATCCCCAGTCTCAAAGTTCCCAAAAATCTGGGCATCGTCCTCAGGAGTAAGCCCCAACCATAATTTCTCAAATATGGGCCTCCTTTTCAGGAGTAATCCCCAATCCAAGTTCTCATTAATTTGGGACTCCTCCTTAGGAGTAAGCCCCAAGTCCCCTAATATTGGCATCTTCCTTAGGAGTAAGCCCCAGTCATAATTCTCTTAACCTGGGATTCCTTTCCAGGAGTAATCCCCAGTCTCAAATACGGGCATTCTCCTTAAGAGTAATCCCCAATCATAATTCTATTAAATTGAGCTTCCTTTTCAAGAGTAATCCCCAGTCTCAAATATGGGAATCCTCCTTAGGAGTAATCCCCAACCATAATTCTATTAACCTGAGATTCCTTTTCAGGAGTAAGTCGTAGTCTCAAATATGGGCATCCCCATTAGGAGTAAGCCCCAAGTCCCTTTTTTTCAAATCCCTTTAACATGAGCCTCCTTCTCAGGAGTAAGCCCCAGTCTTAATTTCCCTTAACCAGTCATAATTTACTTCTGATATGAGATTCCATATTAGGAGTAAAACCCAATCATAAGTCCCCTTTTAATTTGGGCATCTTCCTCTGGAGTAATCCCCAAGTTAGAGTACACAAATCTCCATGAAGTACATATACCTTTATGGACCTTGTTCCTGGGTTTCTTCCCTGAAGTAAAACCCAATATTCATCTATTTTGGGAATTCATACATATATAATCCCCACATCATTGCATCTTTCATGGCACAATTGTCTGGATTCACCAATACCTCTTGTTTCTCACACCGAGCATGACTCACGTGAGCTTAGAGTGTAAAGGTAATGATGACATCTTTCTTTGAGCCATCAATAATGCATAAACATCATACTCTCTTACTCTAACTATGTGGGTTATTATTACTTTTCTAAATAAAGTATATGTAGGTAGCCCATCTGCGGGCACGATCCTAGCTCTGAAATAATCCATGTCCATATGAATGACAATAAACTTAAAGTGCCCCACTGAGTGGCTTTAAAACCAGTATGGTCATCATAATGACCAAGAGACTTTTATGTATTGAAGGATACCATTGACTAAGAATCTATAACAAATACAGATGATTCTCTATCAATGAAGAACTTCGAATGCATATAGAAGATTCTCTAAATTTCCTACATATCAATCATTGATTGTCAGATCTAAAGGAATGATCATTTTATAATTGGTAATGTAATAAGGATTAACGTCCTAACTGCAAGACTTTAAACTGCATAGTCCCTTCTTATGTTCTACATGACATTGAACGATGCATCGTTAAGGTTTTTTCCACCTCTTGTTTCTTACACCGAGTATGACTCACGTGATCTTAGAACAAACTTCAACCATAACACCCTCTCTGGGCCATTAACCACGCGTAAGTCCCAACACCATTTTTTAGGTCATTGTTCCCAAGAATAACTTGATCACTAAATCATTCTTTAATTTAGCTACGTAGACTTTTATCCTTTCTTTCCAGGCTCGGTACGTAGGCAACCTCCCAAGGTTCAAGCCCAAAACCAATCTCTTCCCATCGGTTCACCTCCATCTCATACGATGTTGATTCGTGAAACCGCCCCCAAAATAAAAATCTTTACATTTGTTCTCCTTCATCCTTGCTATAAGATGTTAAACTGTACGAAATTTTTTTCATGTACAACAATAAACTACAATATTCTTTGGTACCCTCACCTGAGAGGGAATCATTATTTACATTGATTTTCAATCATGTTATATTCCAAAGACTATGTGCATACATTACAATACCCGAACCTTTTATTTTGGGTCAAACCATCATTACACTAAATTCCCATTCCACCCTTCACGTGTACGAACCAAATCTATCCAGAGGGTATTTCTAGAACTACGTGGGTTTGATTCCTATCCTTATGGGATACGTAGGAACGTTTGAGTGTCCCTCGAATCCAGCCCCAAGTCTTTTTGGCCTAACCCCAAATTCCACTTCTAGTCCCCTCACTGAAAAGTCCCTGTGAAAACACACATTGTGTATTTATTATAATGGTCTGAGATCTATGACCCTAAACTAAGATCTCTCATACTTTCGTCCCACATGACGTTAAACTATATTTTAAGAACTATGTATTTTTTGATTCCCATCCTTATGGGATACTTAGTGAAGTCCAATATTTCAATTCAGGATCCAGCCACAACATGATTATGGTTAGCATTGTTCTGTACATCTCTATATACAGTGGACAATACCCATTTTTATGTGTCATAATCCTAGTCTAAAATACTTCCAGATCTTCATAAGCCTTTCCTTGATTTCATGTCACAAAATGTCCAATTTCTGAGAGTTCTTTTGCTTGACTATGTAGCATGTGCCCATAGGCGGCCTTGAATAAACAGTCTACATAACAGACTTTTCATCCAAAAGATACTATTATTTGACTATCCATCCAATGCCCTTAGGCGGCCCTACGTAATTCAAACCCCTAACGGGTTTGTTAAATAATGGTAACTTCATTCTTGGGAAGAAAACCTATTTTTTACTTATTGGTCTTATCAACAATATGTAAAGGATCCAAAAAAAAAATATCCCTCTTTAACATATTTGCCCCATGTTATTTTTCATGACCTGAAAGTATTCAAGTGTATGGATTATTTTTCTCTTCACTATGATTGGGTCAGACCTTCGTAAGAGTGACATTCATCCAGTTCTTAGATGATCTTGATTGGAAATATCTTCTCCATATTCAAGTACCTATCTCCATACAACAAACTCTATGCTTTGGAAAATTTGAATCTCCATAAACATCCACTGGCTTTTTAGCAGTAGAAAAGTAAATTTCTGAGAGTTCTTTTGCCTGACTATGCAACACGTGCCCTTAGGTGGCCTTGCATAAACAGTCTACATAACAGACTTGTCAGCCAAAAGATACTATAATTTGATTATGCAGCCAATGCCCTTAGGCGGCCCTGCATAATTCAACCCCCTAACAGGTTTGTTAAATAATGGTAACTTAATTCTTGGGAACAAATTATTCTAATTCCTTTTATCCCTTTTTCATATCATTCCTCAGATTCAAAATTTCTTAAGTCATAGTTTACATGTTTTCATTCATACTTGAGTGTGGTAAAAAAAATTCAGATAAGTTGTCAAGGAATTGAGTCAATTTTAAACCATTTGGTAAAAGCTATTTAGACCTTAAACATTATCATTTTTATGTCCGACATGCCTGAATTTAAACTACCAATAGCCACAAAGACCCTTGGTTTCTCTTTTTTCCTCAGAGTCAAATCCTCTTTTCACTCCGGATCCAACTCTGAGGGGGGAATTTTGTTGATGCTCCTTTCCATCACAAAGTCTAATGACTGAAAAAGGGAAATACCTTAGTCCAAAGTGATTCATCCTTTGATGAAATATCAAAAATTAACAAAGGAATGAACCAAGGTTCAAATGCACTTAGGTCACGAAATTTCCACCAAGGTCGCGCATGTATACTTGTGTGCTGCCCTGTGGTCGCGCAGGTGACTTGCACGCCCTCTTTGAAATTCCTCCCAGGGTCTCTCTAGCCAATAAATACCCCTGTAGACCCCCCATTTCGGGAACGATAAATTCCAGAACCTCATATTTGATCTCCCGGCTCCCTAGTCTCTTCTGAAATATTCTGAACACTTCTAAGGTAATTTCTTACCTAGAACAGAAGATCTAAAGAGGGGGAGGAAGGCCTCAGTATTGAAACTCATCAACACTTGCGCGCCTGGGTGGCCGGCCCTTAAGGGAAATGGACAGACTTGCGTGCCGCCTTACCCCTTCCACATAACTTGTGCGCCTCTTCTGGAATTCTCTAGGGGTAGTATTAAAGGCTTGAGCCAAGAATCGCCCAAGTTATACCCCAAGGATTGGCTATCGCGCAAGTAACCATGTGTTGCGTAGGTACACCTGCACGACCAGGACTTGCGCGCCCACACAGTACTTGCACGCCCAAACAGTACTTGTGTGCCCCTCTCTTTTTGGGTGTCCATCCTGCCCATTTTACCCCTCTTACACCTATCCACATATCCTCTTCAATATTGAGCCTTCATAATTCTCACCAAAGACATTCATGTCATGATTTCCTTGTTGGATTCCTTATCTGAAAGGAATTTTCTGGAACATCTCTCAAAACCTAGTGATTTACACATCTTTACATCACTAAAGTTAGAGAGTTCATTCATTCAACCTCATCCTTTAAGATGAGATAATCCTTAACCTGGGCCTCCTTAGGAATAAGCCTTAAGTCATCATTAATTTGGGTGTCCTCCTCAGGAGTAAGCCCCAGTCTCAAAGATCCCAAAAATCTGGGCATCCTCTTCAGGAGTAAGCCCGAGCCATAATTTGTCAAATATGGGCCTCCTTTTCAGGAGTAATCCCCATTACAAGTTCTAATTAATTTGGGCATCCTCTTTAGGAGTAATCCCCAAGTCCCCTAGCCCAGGCATCCTCCTTTAGAGTAAGCCCCAGTCATAATTCTCTTAACCTGGGATTCCTTTTCAGGAGTAAGCCCCAGTCTCAAATATGGGCATCCTCCTTAGGAGTAAGCCCCAAGAATAATTCTCTTAAACTGGGATTCCTTTTCAGGAGTAAGCACCAGTCTCAAATATGGGAATCCCCCTTAGAAGTAATCCCCAAGTCCATTAATTTTTCAAATACCTTTAACCTGGGCCTCCTTCTCAGGAGTAAGCCCCAGTCTTAATTTCCCTTAACCAGTCTTAATTTACTTTTGATCTGGGCTTCATTCTCAAGAGTAAAACCCAATCATAAGTCCCCTATTAATTTGGGAATCTCCCTCAGAAGTAAGCCCCATGTTAGTGTACCCAAATCTCCATGAAGTACATATACCATTATGGACCTTTTTCCTGGGTTTAGTCCCTAAAGTAAAACCCAATATTCATCAATTTTGGGCAGTCATACACACATACGCCCCACATAATTGCATCTTTCATGGAAAAATTGTCTGGTTTCACCATTACCTCTTGTTTATCACACCAAGCATGACTCACACGAGCTTAGAGTGTAAATTTAATCATGATATATTTCTTTGAGCCATCAATCATGCATAAACATTATACTCCCTTACTCGAACTATGTGGGTTCTAATTCATTTTCTTAATAAAGGATACGTAGGTAGCCCATCTGCTGGTACGATCCCAAATCTGAAATAATCCCTGTCCTTCTGAATGAAAATAAAATTCAAGTTCCCCACTAAGTGGCTTTGAAACCAGTATGGTCATCATAATGACCAGGAGACTTTTATGTATTGAAGGATACCATTGACTAAGAATCTCTAACAAATACAGATGATTCTCTATCAATGAAGAACCTCGAATACATATAAAAGATTCTCTAAATTACCTAAATATCAATCATTGATTGTCAGATCTAAAGGAAAGCTCATTTTATACTTGGCAATGTAATAAGGATCCACAGACATAAATTAAATCTATAAAGAGATTCCTAGAGTAGACAATAATTCCCCTAAAAAAGGTGTGATGAGTCCGACCTCCCATCCTCTCGACCAATGCAAATTCCTAAGCCTCCTCAGTCCACCACTAATGAGCCCCTATCATTGGAAAGTAGGTCCAAATGGATATGGAATCATTGGATGTTTCCGGTTCTACGAACAAACTCATTAGAAACAGATTGGAATGTTTGAACCTTCAATCAATGAGGTCATCATCAACTCCAATGGAAATAGAGTCCTTAGGAGAGTGGCAATATTTCTAGCTCTGACATGAAAATTTATGAGCTACTCGAGGTATTCCTCAATCCTTATCATAGCCTTTCCTATTTTCATCATTCACAATAATCAATCGGATTTTTTTATCCTACTCAGACGCATATTGGCACCAGCCAAGAAGTTCCATCCAGAGGGGGGGTGGACGTCCTGATAGAACAAGGTGGGGAGCTAACACCCATCATTGAACTAACAAGCACCGATGTATCGCCTATAGAGATAGATTCCGTAACAACCTAAATAGATGAGGATAATGCGTGGAGATCTAGTAAGTTTCATCACTTAGATGTCTGTATTTGACGTCAGAGAGATCATCTAATCAAGGTTTTCATTGTTTGTGCAGTAATCATGGAATTGGAGGCTCGACAACCCACCAAATCCAGACCATCTACAGATGACTCGAAGGAGGACATACCGACCCACTTGGGACCCACTTCTCAAACCGAGCCAGCCCACACACTTGGTGAGAAAGGGGATGTGGACACCGATGATATCAACATCAGAGAAGGACCTGATATTGGAGGGGGTGATGTTGATAATTCTGAGATGAGATAGGAAGGTCTCCCACATGTTGAGTAGCATAAGGAATTGGGAGGAATACTTGAAGGAGACCCTATCATTGATATTTTGGCAGTTTTCCCTGACTATCATCCTGCAGACCCTGAGGAGATGGATCACTCTGATTTGGAAGCAGCTGATTAGAGCTGGATAATGAGGCATAAGGGGTGGAAGTGTATCAAATTATTCCTCAGTTAGCCACAAGAAGAATGGATAAAACAGATGGGATCACTCCGCACCTAGTTTTTCTGTCTCTGTGATGGAGGGGTTGATGCTGACCGTCTCCATCTAACAATCGGCGACTACATGGATGAGAAGATAGGGTAGAACAACAAA
The DNA here is from genome assembly GCA_963277665.1 of Viscum album. Classification (NCBI taxonomy): domain Eukaryota; kingdom Viridiplantae; phylum Streptophyta; class Magnoliopsida; order Santalales; family Viscaceae; genus Viscum; species Viscum album. The sequence continues at coordinate 1,181,946,721 of OY728139.1, forward strand.
TGATCCAACATTTCCCAGTGACAGAAAGAGTCAGGGAATTACAAGGTATTCCTGAAGGCAGAGTAGAAGGTCTGATGCCATGAAGAGAAAATGAAAGAAAGGGAGGCATTCATTGAAAACTACTCCAAGCTCGTTGGGCAATTAAGGTCCCAGCTAGCAGACACCCTGGAGTAGATATTGGAAGTGAGTCACCAAATTAATGAGTTTCAAACTGAACAGGCATGAGTATAGGCTTGGGCCAATGAGCTATGCTATGTGGCTGCTAATGAAGAGAATGTTCTCAAGGGGCGGGAAGCAATCATGGAGGCCACAAGCTAGAAGGTAACAGTGCTGGAGCAATCCATACAAAATGTGGATCCTTAAAGGCCATGTGTTGGATGAAACCATAAATTTATGCGTCTTTACTGCTTCCAGTTCTTAATTGTATGCATGTACGATCTACATTATTGTTTATTTTAATGCATTCTGACCACAATCACGAAATACTTTGCAATCCATCTTAAAGCTCACGTGGGTCATTCTTGATGTGAGAAACAAGGGATGCTCGCATTATTAATTGATTTGAATGTAGGAGTGCCAACCATACTTCAGACACCCAAGGTTGAAATTATGCATCCAGGCTTCTAAAAATAAAGGGGGAGGCGTGACTGAAGAATAATGTCCTCAGAACAGCCAAATTATGATTTTACCAATATTCTCTAGTGCATTAGCGGGGCGACGCCAGGGGAATTAGAATAAATCAACATACAGGGGAGTGGAAAGTGTGAATTACGATACCCAAAATTCGAAACATTGTCGGGGTGGCATGAAAATGAATTATAACTGTTGACTGTGTTCGAAACACAACATCCCTATTATGTTAGCCTGATATGGGGATAAAAAATGAGGGATGAACACTAACCATGTTCAAAACATGGGGCCTGACTCAAAATTTCATCCATTGGTCTTCCACAATGGTGACCCAAAATAGTAGGTGATCCATAGGCCAAGCATCCATACTGTTTAGGAGTTTTTTAGATGTGAAATGGGAAAAGGGTTTGAATAAAGGGTATGAAAATCTTGTGTAATGGAGTGATGGTTCGTTTGAATGGAGTCCAACACTCATGAGGCCACACCATCGAGGTAAAAACACATCGGGTGAGTGCATCAGTCTGATCAGGGATCATTCCTACTTTTGGATAGGACCTCTCTGGAAAGGAAGCTGATGCATCCCATCATCGTTGTAGGGCTTCCTGAACTTGTTTAGGGTAGAGTTTTAGTTACATGGTTCCCCGAAATAGTTTGGGCAAAGGGGCCGAAAAAGAGGGGGGGAGGGGGTAGGATTTAAGATTCTTGTGGCTGGATCCGAAGACAAGATGTCTGGGTGTTCCAACATATCCCATGAGGCTGAGAATCAAGTCGTACGTAGTTCTGAGAGATGTAATACAGTTTAACATCTTTCGGTAAGGACGTGGAGTGGTCTTAGTTTATGTTCATAGAGATCAGACCATATATGGAAAAGAGTGAGGGAGACATGTGGTTTGGTAAGTATAAAACCCGACGTGAACACGGACATAATCCCATACCACAATGTGCTCCCCGGAAAGCTTTTTGGTCAAGGGACCAAAAGTGAAAGTTAGTCAAGGCCCAAGTAAAAATGAATGGGCATTCCAACATATCCCATGAGAATGAGAATCAAGCCGTACGTAGATCTGGATATGGCATGGTAAGGTATCGGTTCCAGTGATGATAAGGTCATGCAGGTCTGGACTACACACTAAAAGAAGTGTCATTTGTTAGATCTTGTTTTTCCTTTAAGATATATGTGTGTTTTTTTTGAAGTGATAAACTGGGGTTCGGGGATCCTAGTGTCACCAACAGAATCAAGCCAAATGTAGGCATTGAAAAATGGTATGGTGGTTGACTAATACCCAACATGATGTCCCATCGACTGAGGTCATCACAATGTAGTTCCATTTTCATTGCATGACCAAGATAAAAATATCATAGTTTAGGGTTATATGAAAATACCAACAATGCATTTTAATGTCTTGAAATAAATACACAACAGTTTAAAGTCATATGGGACCAGGTGGCATAGTTTATCATCATATAGATCAGACACTTCCGGGTAAGAACCCTCAGACCGAGGGCCAGAAAAGGTTAGAGAATAGGAGGCTGGACCTATGGATGAGTCCAAGTGTTCCTACATATCCCATGAGGATGGGAATCAAGCCATAAATAGTTTTGAGGGTGCAGTTTAACATCATGCAGGACATAACAGTTTAAGGTCTTATTGGACCATATACAGTTTAACGTCATGCTAGGCAACATACAATTAAATGTCACGAGGGACAGGAGGTAGGAGGGACTAGCTCCTAAAAGGGGAGTACATGGTGCGACTATTGAAAACCCGATGTGAATTGAATATGTAAGTCCATACACACCACACCACGTAGTCCTATAATAGTTGGTGCCTAAAAGGTAGAACAAAAGAGATAAATTAGTGGAATTCAAGCTGGACTCAAAGATGAGATGTCTGACCATTCCTACATATCCCAAGAGGATGAGAATCAAGCCATACATGGTTCTAAAGAGAGTACGTATAAGAATATCTTAGTTTAAGGTCTTAGAGCTCATAACATGGAGAAGAAAAACTCTTCCAAGTAAGAGTAGACCTTGATCTTATCCCTAAGCCCACGTGAGTCAAATTCGGTGTAGGAAACAAAGGTGGAAGATATCTTTGAAACAAATGGAGTGCATGTAAGGGGGAAATCAGTGTAAAGCCCCGAATAATGCGTTTCCATGACTTTTTCCTCCTAACACATGAATGCGCACTAAGGAATAGTACCAATAGTGTCAAAGTTCTACTTGGAAATAATGAAGTGGATAAGGATGTGAATCATGCAACATACATTTTGGGCTTAATGGGGTTGGCGTGATGATGGAGGATGACTGTTGACCATTTTCTAAACACATTATCCATATCCTATAACTTGAAATGGGAACAGCAAATGAGCATAAACTGTTGACCATATTTGCAACACGATATTTTTGTCAATTTTTCATTCAAAACCCTCAAGGATGTTGGCCCAAAATGGTAGGAGATCCATTAGGTTAAGAATCCATTCCATTTTGGGGTCCTTTCAGACATGAAAGATGATGAAATCCCAAACTAGGGGAACATGTAGCAAGGAAAATAGGAAAGATCATGTCTAGGTGGAATATGACACCCTAGGTCCTAAACCAGAGTACTCTTGGGCACATTGGGGAATCACTAAAGAGGGTTGAGGGTCCCAACCGAAAAGAATCCAAATCAAAAAGACGAGTATAGGATAGGGGAGCAAAGGGCTCTCAAGAGAAAGAGGAATGTGGCATGGTTGTTACAAACGTGATGTGAATTGAGGACGTAAGCACATACCACACTGCATACCCCTCTCTTGGAAGGACTCAGGACAAGGGACCAGGATGATGAGGAGGTTTCTAAGAGTAGGGACTAGGGCCACAGACTAAACATTCGGGCGGTCATACATATCAGGAATAAGAATCAAGCCACACATAGTTATAAGGGTGTATTTTAGCATCTTTTGGGACGATTATGGAAGGAATGTATATGGCATGATGAGTATCCCCATGTGAATGAGGACCTAAAGCCTAGATATGACACACAATCCCATATGAGAGTTTGGGCTAGTGGCAGATAGGGTTAAGGGATCTAATATAGGAAGTCCCAACCAATTCACTATTTAACATCTTGCGGCAAGGACGATGGTGCTCATAGTTTAAGGTCATAAGGTTTGGACCATAGATATGTGCCCCCCTTATGTGGGTATTTCCTTACTAAAGATCCTAAGCCCATGTGAGCAATTCATGGTGTAGGAAATAAAAGGTAAGACTAGGCTCTCCCCAACATATATGGGTATGAAAACTGGACTAACACTCTTGCCTGAGGTAGACTAACATTTGAAGAGAAAAAGGAACAAAATGAACCCATGCACCCAATATTTGGGACATATGGGGGTGGTGGAAATGATAAAGGATAACTATTGACTATGTTCGAAACACATCGCCAATATCATGTGACCTAAAATAGAAACATAATATGAGTATCAACCACTGACCATATTCGCAACACATGACATGTATCAATTTTTTGTTCAAAATCATCAAGGACGTTGGCCCGAAGTGGTGGGAGAGCCCCTAGGCTATGTATCCATACCATTCGGGGGCCCTTTTGGATCTGGAATATGATAGAGTCCCATGTAAAGTGAGTTAGCGAATCATAAACATGCCCGTGCATTTTAACATCGAGTAGGATGGTGAAAGAGGTATAAGTATCCAGAGAGTGGGACGTATGGAGGGATCATGCTGAACTCAATATGAAATAGGGTGAAAGCCGACACTACACCATGTGCTCTGACCCTAGGGGATATTTTGATGTTGGGTTGGTCCAACAGACAATATGTCTGGGTAGTCCTATGTATCCTCTAAGTATGGGAATGAATCCATACGTAGTTCTTGGAGGCCATGCAGTTTAGCATCGTGAGGTGAGGATGTGGGAGAATAAAATAACGAGGAGGGAGAACATGGTGTGTTCAGCATTATCCCAACATGAGTGGGGCCTAATAAGCCTACAGTACACCATGTAGGGTCCTCCAAGATAACTACACCCAAGTGGAATAGTTAAACATAAGATTTAGGGGATGGACTCAAGACGAGGCCTCTGATCATTCCTACATATCCCATAAGGACAAGAATCAATACATACATAGTTGTTGGAGGTTTTGTGTAGTTAGACGTCACGGATCCAAGACAATGGACAATTTGAGGTCATGCAGGACCATATATAGTTTAATGTCTTACGGGATGATATACAGTTTAATGTCATGCAAGACATAATAGTTTAAGGTCATGCATGACTCTATTTTCTAAGGCAAAGTATTGCTTGAGAAACTTGTCATTGGTGGGAGGAGTTATGTGCTTAATTTCCACAGTAACCAAAGAATATGAACCATTGGGGAAAACCGTGTGAATTAGGTAAGGTCCATCCCATTTGGGCTCCAATTTTGGTGGATTCCATCTAGGTATCATTGGTGTCCTCAAGGCCAACACCAATTCACCTTGAAAGAAATAGTGGAGGCCAAATTTCTAGTTGAAAGCTCTAGCAATCTTGTTCTGATTCCTCTCTATATTGTGCAGGTCGAGAAGCCTGTTCTCATCGAGTGCTTCCAATTCAGTCAGACGAACTTCAGCTACATTATCTAGCACTTTCTGATCATAGACAACTATACATAATGAAGGAAACTGAATCTCAATGGGTAGGACAACCTCTATTCCATACACTAGGGAGTATGGTGTCACCTGTGTGGAATTTTGAGTTGTCGTCCGATAAGCCCAGAGGGCATTGGGGAGATTTTCCGACAAACTCTTCTTGTTATGACCAACTATTTTCTACAAAATGTTAAAGAGGGTTCTATTGAATTCCTTGATCTGACCATTTTCTTGTGTGTTGTAGTGGGAGGTATGGTTAGAACAGATGTTGTACTTGGCATACAATTTCTTCAAATCTTCCACCCGGAAGTTAGTGCCATTATCCGCGAGGACGGTATGAGGGACTCCAAACTGGTAGATTATATTAGAGCTCACAAAGTCAAGGATAGATTGGTCCATGACCTCCTTGAGTGTAATCGATTCTACCCATATGAAAAAGAAATCCATAGTGTTCAGGATGAACTGAAACTGGCGTGATATCTCCAGTGTATATGGTCCCACAACATCATGTCTCCATATAGCAAAGGGACAAGAGTACTTGGTAATGTGGAGAGGCTTCGGTGGACAATGCATAAAGTTGGAATGAATTTGGAATGCACAGAACCTCTTGGAAAACTCGATTCCCTCCCAGATCATAGAGGTCCAAAAATACCCTAGTCTCTAGATCTGGTGAGATAGTTTCGGCTCAGTCTGATGAGCCTTGCAGGAACCATCATGAACCTCCTACATGATCTATGAAATCTCAACACCTTGAATGCAATAGAGGATAATACCATTAAACCTCTGCTTTTAGAGAATCTTCTTAGGACTGGGACCACTCTGGAGGGTAAACTGTAATGTGCGACGTCGGATTTGCTCAAGCTTGGGCCGATATTCTAGGAGATTACCATGATGAAGGTACTCAAAGAAGGGTATCCTCTAGTTGGGAGATGATTCCAGCACTGGGGTAGGGGGACTTGAGGGCCCTGACGTGGAGGCACCAATGGTAATGTGTCTTACTTGCAGACCATGATCGTCATCTGGGGTGACGGGAACGATGACTCTCCAGTGTGCCATGTGGATAATCAAATCACCTTTTTTAGGCCCTGCAAGTGATGCAGCTAGGCTGGCCAAGGCGTATGCTCTACCATTCTATGACCGAAGGACATGGGTAACCTCCGTCCGAGATGGGAATTGGGCCATTAACTGGAATGTAAGTTCCAAAAGTGGTATGAGCTCTAGATTCCTGACCACATAGTCACTATTGATCTTCTTAATGACCAGTTCAGAGTCCCCTTTCACATGAATGTGTGGAACATCAATCTCAAGGGCCAGCTTGAGGCCAGTGATGAGAGCCTGGTGCGCAGCTTCATTATTGGTGCAACCTTATGATAACAGGAATGAATATGGTAGAATGACTTGTGTTGGGGTAAAGAAGACGATACCCAGGCCTACTCTCTTGAGACTGGATTCATTGATCCTTCTGCCAGTAGGGCTCCGAGAAGCACCATCAAAGTGCATTTTCCAACATAGGATGGCTTGGTCTACTGAGAGGAATCATGGTCTAGAGACTGGTCCACGAGATCTATATGGGCAGCAAGTAAATCTTCCAATTCTTTCCCCTTAATAGCCTTATGGAAAACAAACCTGATGTGGAATTAATGGAGAATCACCACCCACCGAGCTAGACGACCTATCAAGATGGGTCAGTTCAAGATGTACTTTAGCAGATCTACTCGGGACACCATCTGTACCTCATGGTGCTGCAAGTATTGTCAAAATTTCTATACTACAAATACCAACCAACACAAGGAATCTTTTCTCAATAGATAAGCATCTGGTCTCTGTATCAAGGAGAATGTGGCTGAGGTATTAGAGACTGTTCTCAGTTCCCTCATTATTGTTTTGGGTGAGAAGGGTGCCAAGGGATCGTTCTGGGGCAGTCACATAAAGGACTAGTTGTTTTTCGGAAATGGGTGGCATCAAGACTGAAGGATGGAGTAGATACTTCTTGATTTCCTTGAATGCAATCTAACATCCTTCATCCCACTGATAAATAGTTCTTTTATTCATGAGATGAGAAAAGGGATTACACCTGCCGCCAAATTCCCAATGAACCAGCGTATGTAGGCCAAGTGGCCTTCGATGCCTCAACGGTCTCGAATGCTACTCTGGGGAGACATTTGGTTGATGGCCTTGATCTTCTCTAGTTCAATCTTGATGCCCCTAAATTTGACGATGAAGACAATAAACTTTATAGAGCTGACCCCGAAGGCACACCTCCATGGGTTTATCTTCACATGGCAATAATAGAGGAAGCTAAACATATTATCAAGGTCCTTGATATGGTCCTGGTTCTGGGGAGATTTGACCACCAGATCATCCACATAACATTCCACCAATAATATGAGGATCAACTTAAATATGCAATGAATAACCCACTGATTGGTGGAACCTTCATTCTTTCGACTGAAGGGTATGAATTGGTTACAAAAAGAACCTTGTGGTGCCCTGATGGCCGTAGACTTCTCATCCTCAAGGGCCATTTAGATCTGGTTATATACAGAGTACCCATCCATGAAAAAGAGGGCTTGGAGCCCAGCTATAGCATCGATCAACAATTCCATCATAGGAATGGTAAAATCATCCTTCAGATAATGATGGTGGAGATCTCGAAAGTTGATGCAGACTCTAATCTGTCTATTCTTCTTCCTGTCTGGCACAATGTTTGCTATCCACCTAGGGCACCAGTCCTCCTTAATGATATTGGCTCTGATGAGCTTATCAACTTCGTCTTAGACCATGGCACTAGGAGAAGGGTGCATATTTTTATGAGGCTGGTTAAAATCATGGTGATTTGCTGGGAGACCAAGGTGGTGGGTGGTTATCTAAGGATCTAGTCCTGGAATCTCGTTGTAACTCCAATAGAATACATCATGATGCTACTTTAGGAAGTCTATGTATTTTTTTTTTCTCTTTGAGAGTCATGGCGGCACTGATCAATGTGGGTTTCAGATCTGTCTCACCACCGAGATTTAACTACACCAGTTCATCAACTATGGTAGAAACACCCTCTTCGAAGGCAGGGAGAGCATCCCTTAAATCTTCTCCTTCACTTACGAAGGAGGGATCCTAGGAAGGAATATTTTCCTCTATGTCAACAGGTCTTGATGTTAGATTGGTTCTAACCTTAGTGGTGGTAGACAGTGCATCGAAGGACTCCTATGCTACCAAAACCATAAAAATGAAGGTTGTTGATCCGATACCATCTGGTCTCTAGCCCAAGGAACCACACTTGATGATATCAAAACAGTAATGGAATTTTGGCTTGAGTCGATGTATCCTGGCCCGATGGAACAAATAGGTGTTCCGTATTGCTGTTTCCATGAGGCGGACATCCCAATACATTATGGGAGTAGAGGGATCTTAGATTACCGATGCCTGATTTGTATAAGAATACGAGGTGATCTTTTAAGGCCACTTGGACTTGGGATTGTGGTTCTCCCTTATCACAGAGACAACAAAACATTCCCCTAAATCAGGAGTCGTGGCCTCCAATCAATGGATTAGGAAGACGTAGGCATTATCTAGGCCTACCCATTGATCAGTTGCAACGGCAATGGGCTCAACTTCACTGGCCTAAACTTGTTTGTCTTTTCTCTTATAATATTCAACATCTAGGTAGCAGACATCACAAGAGGAAAAGGGAGATGCATCACCTTGGAGTATGCACTCTCAACCATTAAGGGAGTACTTGAGGCACTGGTGATATGATGAAGGGACCGCCAAATGCTGGTGGATCCATGGTCTTTCCATCAATTCACTGTAAGTAGTGTCTTGTGAAACAAACATGAACTCGGTGCTAGCTACCAGACCACCGAATTGGGTTTTTAGGTGGATATTCCCGACCGATGTCTATTTTACGTTTTGATAACCTTGTATTTTCTAGTTAGAGCGAATCAGATCATCCAAGGATAGACCCATCTTATGGAGGGTTAGTGTCAGGATTAGGTTGATCCCAGAGCTAGTGTCAACAAGACAGTGACGAATATCCACACTATTGAAGCGGATAGTGATTACAGTTGGTGTTTGTGTCCCTATATAAGGTAACCATTATCTTCTCCAAAGATTAAGATAACAGATTGATATTAAGCATTATCCACTACCTCAACATGGAAGGCTTCTACAACCATTACCTCTATCTCAAACTGCAGGGGGCTTCTTAAAGCCTCGGTGAGGGCTTCACGCATATCCGGTGACAGGAGAAGGGACTCTAGGATAGATAGCATTTCTGAAATCCTGGAAAGATGATTGAAGAAATCATACTTCCATGAAAATTGTGAGATTCTTCTTGTAGGAGGTCGCTCTGTGATAGGAGCTATGGCAGGCTCTACCAGTTGGACCAATGGTTGACTGGTGTAGGTAATGTCCCGCTACTCACTAGTCAAAGTATTTGGAGTGACTACCGTATGAGGGATAACTGATTGAGACCTATTCATAGTGGAGCGTGGCTGATCATGACGTAGTCGTCGAGGCTCTGACTGATTCAACAGCACAAATGATGGTGAAGGGGGGACTGATGGCATCAGATGAGAAGGTTGTACATGCAGAGTTCTGCACTGGGCCTGTTGTCTAGTTTCGGTGGCAAGCACGACCTAGCTCGAAGTGCTGACTAAGGCACTCTGACGACCCACATAGCCATGAATTTTCCGATGCTAGTGTCTTCTAGGGAAGTTGGGGAGATCTGTATGGTGCTCCCCATTGTCGGGAATCATGTAGGGGTTTACCAGCTCCACGGTGTTAACTGAATCATACCCATGACTGTCACTTGAAGAATCATCCACTACTGGATGAATTATGGGGGGAATATCTATCTATGGGGGCACGAAGTCACTGAGATTATGGGATGATGATGGCATTGGTGGGGGGCTTTGTTTTCCCTTGTTCCTCTGATACTTAATCTTCTGGGAAGAGGATGGCTGAGATGACAATGCAAAAGCAGTGGCTGTAGATAATGCAGTAGCTTTTGAAGGCTCAGGTCGATTCAGGCATGCAGAAATAATACCATGGGCACATGTGACCGACTTACAATCTATCCAGTCATCATACTTTTGGGACCCATAGTTGGAGGCCTGCTACCACTCACCTTCACTATTACTACCACTATCGGGCTTCACGAGTACACATTCCAATTGTGTCGGAGCTGGGCCCAACCACACTATGCTGTTGTCGACCTAGTCTTGGATCCAATCCCTAAACACATTGCACTATTTGAGGGGTTTCCCCATGATTCATTGATAAGGGAAGTAGTTGAGGTGATCAGTTATATCAGCCTCTTATGGGTACCTAAATTTAGGCAAATGTACAATCCCCTGTTCCAAGGCACTTCAGAAATAGATGGGAACCTGAGCCTCGCTGAACGAGTATGTCTGATTTCTTCTATCTGGGATGGGGGCCCTAGGACCCTGATTCTAACAAGGGTATGGAGGAGCCTGTTAAGGAGGTAGAGCCTAATTATCTGACATGGATGGTGGCAACACATTATGCGGGGGAACCTACTGATTCTAAGGTGAATGTTGTTGGGATGGAGGTTGCGCCTATGGTGGCGGGCCTCTGTGAGGCTACGGAGGCGGCTCCACTGGTAATAACTCCTTCTATCTGGGGGCCTCTATTTGGGCCATCGCAGTGGGATCAACTCTGGCAGTCCTCTTTGTGGGAATTATAGGAGGCAATAAACGTTCATGGCTGACCTATTGCAAGGATTCTTCTAGGTGATGGGCCTTATCGAAGAAGTCTTGAAATCCCCCAAGATAGTTCTAGGTGATAAGAGTGGGGGATGGTTCTATCTTGACATTACCCAAACACATCATCAGTAGTTGATCCATTAGTTAGTGGCATGTCAAGGGAGGATGTGAGCCCTTTCCACCGGGTGACAAAGTCCATGACGCGCTCATCAAACCTCTGCTTACACTTGAAGAGGTCCACAATACTCATCTTCTGAGTGGTGGAACTGAACTGTTATAGAAATTTCCTGCGAAGATCCTCCCATCCAGCAACCGACCCGATAGGTAGCTCACTGTACCAAACAAACTCAGGCCCTTCCAATGTATGTACAAAACACCAGAGTTTAGCGGCCTCTTGCTGCGCTAGAGTTGCTAACATGGGTCCACACCTTGAAATAAAGTGGGCCAGATGCTGCAGTAGGTCACCCATCCCATTAAAGGGGGAGAATGTGGGATTTACGAAACTCAGGGGTGCTGGAATATCATCCACTGATTCCAGATATGGCTTTCCATTAGGAGGGATTAACACCTGTCGCGTTTCCAATTCTTCGAGGAGAGTGATGGGCACCACCATGGGTTCATCTGGGTGGGGGTTCTTATCTGGACAAGGATCCCTGACCACTAGTGCATTGGTGGGTTCTTCAACATGATAATCAGGCCCAACGGCTCGTGGAGTGGCTTACAGAGCCACTGAGGGAACCTGAGCTGGGTTCTTAGGATTATTGCACCGATCAAGCAAATTTGGCAACACATACCGTGCCCTCTTACCATAAGTTCCAACCTCTACCCTGTCTATGTGGGCATGATGGTTGGGGTCACCCAGAGGCAACTCACCCGGGAGAAGTTGTGAATGCCCCTGTTGTACCAGTCGCAGATCACTGTAATCTGGTCATCGCTCCACATCGAATCCAGTAAAGAGGTAATCAACGATATTCTTGCTCTCCACATGCTTTTCATGAAACAAGACATTCTCAAGGTCTTCTTTCACCTTCTGCACTGATCCAGAGAGGTCCGAGGGTTTGATAGCTCTGAGGTATTCTTTTCCCTTATTGGGATTCCAGATAAGAACTAATACCTCAGTGGGAACATGGAGACCTAGAAGATTCCTCTTCTAGAGAGTAACCCTTCCCAACAGATCCAATAGATGTGGCACACCCCCAGGGGGTAGGTCCCCATCAAGGAGCTCTATCTTGTTCTCCCCCTCTGATAGGTCGGTTATGTTAACCTTGAATCTACTTGGGGGCATGTCCTAAATATCACCTGGAAGGTCAGGCTGCTGCCAGATAGAGCTAAAGTGGAGGGCATCATACTTCCCCTATCCACAGATCTTCACATGGGGGGAATCCTCCTTGATAATCCTGTGGAGAACTTTGAAGCTCTGAACCCATCATTGTTAGAGGGTCCTACGGCGGTTTGGTGACTCTGGGCGCTGGGCAATGGGGTGTGGGACCAAATAAACCAAACAAAATTTTTGAAAAATGTCTTTGAAATGTGCCTGGCTCTTGGGGTAAACCACTCACTGGTGATGAAGACGAAAGTGTGTTGCCTAGAGGGGTTGGTAGAGACACTCGACTTCTTCCTGGGTGAGTGATTATGGTATGGTGAAATTCAGTTTTGCAACTGGCCCAAACATCATAGGGAAGTGGTCCGCTACAAGAATGTCCCACAAGATCCTTGGCTCAGAATCAGGGTCTGGACCTTGATTTCCCAATTCATCAATTGAAGGTGGTTGTTGAACCGGTAGCGGTACTGAAGCAGACCATTGGGATGGTAGGCTGGCTGGTGGAGAATACGGCGAGCGATAGAAAAACCACCACACATGGGGCTATCCTCTGAAGAGTTCAGTGACTTGAACACCACACATAGATAATATGAGTTAGTGACCAGTGTTTCTGGAACAACGACTGCAGTAGCTGGTGGTGGACCCTGATGATGCTCATCTAATATCAATCCCCAATACAATTCTTCTCAATCTGTGGTCGAGGTGGAGAGTGCTCCTAATGATGATGGCGGGGACTGCATGACCAGACCCGGGGGAGATGCCAAATCCTAGTCCTCCTGTATGTATCTATAGAGGGAGGTAGGGATCCGTTGGACCTCACATTCTGGAAGTATGAGGCTGACACACCTCATTCTTCCCCTGAACTTTGACATAGAGGATCGAGGTGAGGGCTCCACTATTGAGTCGTATTCTGTTTTAGAATTTGAGAACCATACATGTTTAATCTATCTCTGAACCTTCCAAAAATTATTTTTATGGTGGTGATGACCCACCAACCTGCCCGGAATGGCTCTTCGAGACATGGTATATTTCTGGTGCGAGGAGGACCCAAAGCTAAACTAGTTCTAGGACGAAGAGGGCGTCCACCTGAGTGAGTCGGGGTACGAGGAGCACCTGTAAAAATATCAAAATGAACACAAGGAGGACCTTCATGTATGCTGGCTGATTCATGAAGAAGGTCTCTATGAGAGGTGATTGTGACGCCCCAAAACTTATCTATACTGTAATAGTAATGTTATGGTTTTACTTGTATGTTATCTGAACAAATTTGCGAACTATAAATACCAGAAATTTCATTTAAATAAAACACTGAAGTGTTAACATTACAATAAGGTCAAATAAAAATATTACAAACCAAAAATACCTATTAAAATACCTATTAGAATTATAAGGAGACTACCCAAGACAAAAAAAACCTCAAGAAGATAATATGGGTCCTTCGAATCCATCCCAATGAATATTAGTATGGGAAAAGACACCACATAATCACTAAGCATCAATGGAACTATTTGTACCATCTTCCCCAAGTTGTGTTGAATATGGAACACCCTAATGAATGGTTTTATAAGTCCACAACCCGACTGTTACCCTTGGGTGGCCATTGGAGATTCTTGTGATAGTTGAGATCCAACGACTATAAATATAGATGTCGGTCTTTTCGATGGTTTAATAAAATATATCTAATTTATTTTTTCAAAAAATTTAATTATGAATTTAAATTATAATAAAACCTCTTATTATGAGCTTTAAAAGGGAAATGGTTTAATATTTTGAACTAAACTTAGTTTGATTTTAAAATTAGGTGAGGATTTAAAACAACTTCAAAATATATCAAATATCTTGTAAATGATTTTATTCTTAATGCTTAACCAATGTATTTTATAATACTATAACAGTTTTCATATAGATATATTAAATTTTAAGTTATAACTTTGTGTATAAAGGGAGGTATTCTTTTTATCTCGGATTTTGGAAACATGTTTATAAATAATTTTAGTAGTACTATTAGTTAATAAAAAAAATTAATTTATTTAACTTAATATTTTAATTTTTAAAATGAAAATCAGGTTTTATAAAAGGTAAGATATTCTCTTTATAGTTAAAATGAACATTTTTTATTTTTCAATGATTTTACTGATAGTATTGTGAGTTGGTTTTTTATAATAAAATATAACCACTAGGGGACAACCCTCTACTTGGGCCAAGGGAGGCAGTACGTGCTAGGCAGCTGAGCCTAGCCCTCAGCCTCTACACAGGTTGGCCCAATCGGGGGGCATAGCTACCACAAAGGGAACATAAGAGAGCATGAGGGAAATAGAGGCACCACAGTGCGGGGCGGCACAAAGGCGTGGGTTGGTGCAAGAGTGTGCTTGTAGAACCCGGTAAGGGGTGGTACTCAGAGAGGAGTGTGGATATTTCTGAGTGGTTGATCAAAGACTCACACTTATAAAGAATCCACACCGGTATCTCCATTTCAATGTGGGAAGAGGAAATGCATCTAGAATTGAATCCAGGCCGTCGGATCTCACCGAGTATAATCTAGGATGTCTGTTTCGGTCCGGTGCTCAACCATCAACAACCGCATAATCCCTTGAGTTTTTTATATGTCATCTGATCTGATACAGATCTAATCTCATCCATCCAATAATTTTTAAAACATTGCATTAACCAGAGCCATCCGATCAAGCTGCGAATCTAATTGTGACCATCCATTTTTTGTAATCATCACATCAATTGTGGCCATCTGATCTTCTCCATGTTTAATCCCCACCATCCAATCTTTCTCTACTTCCCCTCATACCATATTCTTTCTCTCCCACCTATGCCAGACTAGTAACTCTATCTATCTTTCTCTTCGTTTTCCACATCTGTGACCCTGTTGGCCCCCTCCTTTCACGCGTTTTCCACAAAGAATTTCCCCCAGTATTTTAATAAACCATATAGGGATTGGTTTTTTCAGTAGTAGAATTAAATTATTCATCATATGTTATTCATAATATAGTTTATAAACATCCCGGTTTCACCCATTCACTCAGTTGTCCCTCCTTCTCCTCAAACCTCAACATGCCTCTATCAACGATTTCTTGAGCCACTCCTCCTCGAACCAAATTAAGTGTCAAACTATCTTGTGATGTTGTTCTTGAGAGTATATACATATATATTTATTCTCATAATAGTATATTTATAACCTTTTAGTTTAGATGTTCTTCTATTCCGATCCTAAGTCTTTTGGTTTTCGAGTTCTAGTAGTATTATGGATGTAAGGGTTCCATTACATTTTGTCTTCCTTGCTCAATAGTATGTTTGTATACTTTATATATTTGGTTTATGAAAATATATATATGTATACTCATATACATAAGTATACATCCTTTCAGTTCAGTTGGAAACCCCCATATACCTGGTCCATGGACTTATGGATTTTGGGTTATTAGGTAATCTTTAAACTTGAATGGTTATTTTCCAAATGAAATTAATATATATATACTTTATATATCTAATTATATATGTAATTATATATATATAACCAAACGGTTTTAAAATTACCACTATTATGTTTGGTTACAAGATCTCTAAATTTTGAGTTTCAAGGAAGAGGTAGATTTTCATTTTAAACATAAGGAATTATATATATATATATATTATACATGTGCATGTATAATTAGATAGTTTGTATAACTCACCTTCTGGACCAATTTTGAGTCTCTCAACATTGGACTTCAACGATTTATTGACATTTTTATATACATGTATGTGTTGATTGATTTTGGGGTAAGACCTTTAGGTATACTCGATTATTCATATAAAATATATCTGTTATTGAGGTTAACATTTTTATAATTTTTTTCATAAATAAACCATTTAAATTTTATATTATTATTTAAAATTCAGGGAATTTTTTAATTAAAGTGACTAAAATATCAAAGTCATATGGGTGTCAATGAATTTTTGGTTTAAACCCTTTAATACATAATATGTATTCAGATATGTGAAAATATGTGCATGCAGATAAAGTTTGATCCTCAATTTTACTTAGAATTTTCCAAGGATTACTAAGAAAGAATATAACATGTGTTTTCAAAATATGTTTTCATTTAAAAAACTACTCTTTATATACACCCTCTTGTATGAACAGTTTACACAAACCCTAATTGTGGATATTCCAAATATTATTCTTATGATGTGTTTGGAAATTGGGGAGAGTACATGAGCATACTATTTGGGGTTTGTAACTTTTATATCCATTTGTATGAATTAATTATTTATATATATACATATATAATAAATAGAGATAGTTATGGTTGAATCTAATGCATTCCATTTTTATCAATATTTATACCCTTGTGATGTGTTATAACAAATAATTTCAGTAATAAATGTATGAGAATCTAGGAGTTTAATACCCCACCTGAAATATTTGATTTATATTTTTAATTGACTATGCATCCAGCTGAAATTCTAATATGTATTGATTAATACATTATGAGAATTATAGGGTCATCATTATATGTAACAAAACTAGTTTTTTATTTAGTGCATTAGTTATCATCACATATGCCATAATCTGCTTATCATACTCACCAGTCAATGACATAGCCATGCAGTTTATAGTTCTGTAATTAATAAGTATATGCCTGATTAACTATATGTATGTAAATTCTAATTAATGTAATTATAACTCTTATATAATTTTATGGAATTATGAATTAAATTATTCAAAGTGGTATAGAACACCTTGAATAATATGAAATGAGAAAATTAAATATTCAAAGTTGTATGAGAAATTTTGAATATATGACCCTCTATGGCATATGAGGAATGTAATAGACTCAGTATAACAGGTTGGGGACTAGTTAATTAAAGCCCCTTTAGGAATCAATAGTTCTCATGAGACAATTAGGTCATGGCATGAGGCCATTGACATTTTAGAGTCTTGACATGTGGTCTTAACAAGGTCTGATATTATACATTCTCTCATTATGTTTATGATAATTAATTAACCAAGAGGATATTTGAATAGTAGAATATCCATGGTTAAGAGCCAGTACTTATGAGTATCAGAAGAAGTAATTGATTATGGCATGATGTTTATTTTACACTCAGTGATTTATTAGCCAGTGTATATTTCACAGTATCAGAGAATGAAATTGATGTTATTACCTTTATGCACAACTCTGATTATGTATCATTCTTAGTTATTAAATTTATACTTGCATATTCATATGTCATACTTATTTATAATGTATTTTACTTATTACTCTGAATGAGTATGCCTATAATTGAATCATGTACCCTTGTAATCCTGTTAGGATGCTTTTAATTATGCTCTTTTATTTCTTATACAATTATTAAGATATGTTACATGTGTTATATATTTTATTAAGAAAAATGTTGTATCGAATGTTTTAAATAATGTTTTAAAAAGTTATAACTTGTATATTGTGTTATTTTAAAATCCCTTACCGGGCATTCGTATGCTCACCCTATGTTTTTGAAATGATTTTTCAGGTATTACTTTTTAGCCAAAGAAGCATGTCAGACGTAGCTGGTTTCTCAGAACCTAAACTGAATCAATCCTCTGTATGGGACATGATGTGTAAAATATCAGTGAATGGTTTTTGTAAAAACACATCATGTTTCAAAGTACCGACTCCGGGTATTCTGGAGTTGGGTTGTGACAGTCTGTATCAGAGGATTCTGTTTAGATAACTCTGAAAAAATAGAACTAAACAAATAAAAAATTTACTTAAGAATTACTAAGTATGAATTTTTCTTAATTTTTAGATGGGTGATGAATCACACTTTCTATCCCTTCAATAGAAATTTTAGAAACCATAGTGGAAATGAAATTTTTAATAGGATGTCAATCTTTTTAAAACCTTCATTAATCATGTTAACATCTCTATCGTGTGTCCAATTTACTCATGTACTCCAACATCACCAAGGATCTGTATTTTATTACTTTCTAATGATTCATGTCCAACTTCCCTTCTATGCATGTAAGGGAAGGTATCATGAAGGTCTATTCTGATATTCACCTTGGCCGACAACCTCTTTTCACGAATGAAATTCCAGGAAGATTCACAAGAGGGTGACCTCCGGGTAGCATACCCCTGTCAAATCATAACATATGGTCTTCAAGGTAAGGTCATGGACTTATAAATCCTCAAGGGAGAATCTACCCATTTACAATATAGATATCAAGTTTAAAAAGACATCACCCAACTCCATACCCTACATGCTTTCCTTTGTTGGAACTTTAGGTTCCCACGCCTAATTAATCTGGACTACCCATGCTGCTTCTAGACCCAACAGATTGAAGAGTTTGGAACTTCTTTGGGAATCTGTTTGACTAGGAATTGGGGAAATCACCAACACCAGTGAATCCAGTGAAGTGCCATCTTGATGTTTACAGGTAAATCCATACTCGTGTTGTTAGAGTGAGAAAGTAGTAATGTAATACATTGGATTTATGAACTTTGTATAACTGAATAATGTTTGTGTTTTGTTACTTTAACATGATTTTTTATGGTTATGTCTCGGCTGAATTAAACATACCTCTTGAAATTTCAGATAGAATACATGAGTTAACCAACCACTCTTCTATCACTTCCTACCGAACTGCTAGAGATCATAATTGTCAACACATGCTCCAAGTAATAACTTACCTTCGTAAACCTGCGAAGAACATGAAAAGATCTTTACAGGATATCGAAAAGTTTGGACATTCTTTTCTCTTTCCAAGGGAATGCCTACACGCACCACCATATAGCCAATGCTCAACTCGCTGAGTATAGGTGAAGGGGAATGTACCATGAAAAAATTTTTCTATGCTTCACCCTATCTCAAAACTTCATGGCTAGGGTAAGGTTTCAAGAGGCTGCCTTGGAAGGGGAACTAAACGCAACCTACATGTACCAGATCCTGAGAATCAGTTTGTATGACCATGTTGATGTCATTGATATCCTCAGACAAGAGATGGTTCGATGAGTCCTTAGAGAGTGTGTCCATTCAGACATCTTTATACTCTCTACCATTCGAGTCTCCATCTGTAAGCCCGAGTTTACACTGCATTAGTTTAACATGTACTTTCAAGGTATGTTTGGGCCAGGGAAGCATAATAATTGAACACCAACTTGGGTATTCAGCTGGCCACACCCAAGGATCCTCCATGATGGAGGATGTGGTTAATAACGTCAGAGATTTTATTTTAGTGTGGTTGTATGAAATTAATTGAGAGGATTAAATGCATTATAGAGGGGAATTTTGTGATGCCCCAAAACTATTCTCTCATGTAATAGTAATGTTATGGTTTTAATTACAAGGTATCTGAACAAATTTGAAAACTATAAATACCAGATATTTCATTTAAATAAAACATTGAAGTGTTTACATTACAAAAAGGTCAAAGAAAAATCGTATTAACCAAAAATACCTGTTAAAAGACCTATTATAATTACAGGGAGACCACCCAAGAAAACAAAAACCCCAAGAAGATAATATAGGTCCTTCAGATCTGTCACAACGAACATTAGTATGGAAAAAGACACCGCAGCTGCACTAAGCATCAAATGAATGATGTGGACCATCTTTACCAAGTTTTGTTGAATTTAGAAAACCACAATTCATGGTTTCATAAGTCCCCAACCCAACTGTTACCCTTGGGTGACTGTTGGAGATGCCTGTGACCATTGAGATCTAACAGCTATAATTATAGACATTGGTCTTTTCAGTAGTTTAATCAAATATATCTAATTTATTTTTTCAAAACATTTATGTTTTGAATTGAAATTATAATAAAACCTCTTATTATGAGCTTTAAAAGGTAAATGGTTTAATATTTTGAACTACACATAGTATGATTTTAAAATGGGGTGAGGATTTTAAACACCTTTCAAATATATCAAATATCTTGTAAATATTTTTATTCTTAATGCTTAAAAAATTTCTTTGATAATACCAGAATAGTTTTCTTATTTATATATTAAATTTTAAGTTATAAAATTATGTTTAAAGGGAGGTATAATTTTTTATCTCTGATTTTGGAAACATGTTTATAAATAATTTTAGTAATGGTCTTTGTCAAGTAAAAGTATAATTTAATTAGTGTACCTTAATATTTTAAAATTTAAAATGAAAATTTGGTTTTATAAAAGGTAAGATATTCTATTTATAGTTAAAATTAATATTTTTATTTTCCTATGATTTTATGGTTAGTATTGTGAGTTGGTTGTTTATAAAAAAATATACCCACTAGGGGTTATCCCCTTAGATAGGCCGAGGGAGCCAGAACGTGCTAGACGGTAGAGCCTAGCCCTCAGCCTTAGCACAGGCTGACCCATGCAGGGGGCATAGCTACCCTAAAGGACAGACAAGAGAGAATAAGGGAACCAGAGGAACTACCATGCGGGGTGGCATAATGGAGTGGGTGGGCGCAAGAGCACACTCGTAGAACCCGGTATGGGGTGGTACCAAGAGGGTAGGGAGGAGATTTCTGAGCCTTTTATTGGAGACTAACAATTATAAATATGATGCACAGGTCTCTCTGTTTTGATGTGGGACAAAGAAATTCATCCAGGATTGAATCCAGGCCGTTAGATCTCACTGCGTGCGATCTGGGCCGTCCGTTTCGGCTCGGCGAATAATCCGCAACATCCACAGAATCCCCCACATTTTTTTTGTGCCGTCCGATCAGACGTGGATTTAATCTCGGATTTTTGAGGCTTCTTAAAACACCGCGTTAACAAGATCCATCTGATCAAACCGTAGATCTAATCGCGACCGTCCATTTCTCATAATCACCACATCATCCATGGCCATCTGATCTTCTCCATGCTTAATCCTCTCTATACAATATTTATCCAGTTCCCCCACACCATATTCTTCCTCTCCCACCTATGCAAGACCAGTAACCCTATCCCCCTTTCTCATCATTTTCCTCACCCGTGACCCCACTGGCCCCCTCCTTTCACATTTTTTCCACAAGGACTTTCCCCAGGTCTTTTAATACACCATATAGGGCTCAATTGTTTCAGTATTAGAATTAAATTATTCATAATATTCTATACATAATATATCTTATAAACAACCCGGTTGTACCCATTCCCTCTATTGTCCCTCCTCCTCAAACCTCAGCAAGCCTCCTTTAACGATTTCCCGAGACTCTCCTTGTCAAACCAAAGTAAGGGTTAAATTGTATTTTGATATAGTTTTTGAGAGTATATACATATATATTTATTCTCATAAAATTATATTTATAACCTTTCAGTTTAGATGTTCTTCTATGCCGATCCTAGGCCTTTTGGTTTTTGAGTTCTAGTAATATTATGGATGTATGCATTCAATTACATTTTGTCTTCCTTGTGGAATAATATGTTTTTATACTTTATATATTTAGTTTATGAATATATATATTTGTATACTCATATACATAAGTATATATCTTTGATGTTTAGTTGAAAACCCCCATATACCTCGTCTAAGGACTTATGGATTTTGGGTTATAAGGTAATTTTTAAACTTGAAGGGTTATTTTCCTCATGGAACATATATATATATACTTTATATATCTGATAATATATGTACATATATATATAACCAAATGGTTTTAAAATAACCTTTATTATGTTCATTTACATGATCTCTAAACTTTGAGTTTCAAGGAAGAGGTAGATTTTTTTTTAAAACATAAGGAATTATATATATATATATAGTATACACATGCATGTATAATTATATAGTTTGTATAACTCACCTTTTGAACCAATTTTTATTCTCTAAACATTGGACTTCAATGATTTATTGACATTTTTATAAACATGTATGTGTATATTGATTTTATTGTAAGACCCTTAGGTATACCCGATTATTCATATAAATTATATGTGTGATCGAGGTTTATATTTTTATAATTTTTTTAATAAATAAACCTTTTAAATTTTATATTATGATATAAAATTATGGACTTTTTTAATTAATGTGAAAAAAATATCAATTCATATGGGCATCAATTGATATTTGGTTAAAACCCTTTAATATATAATGTGTATTCAGATAAACTTTGATCCTCAATTTTACATAGAATTTTCCAAGGATTACTAAGAAAGAATAAAACATGTGTTTTCAAAATATGTTTTCATTCAAAACACTACTCTTTATATACACCATGTTGTATGAACAACTTACACAAACTCTAATTGTGGATATTAAAAATATTATACTTATGATGTGTTTAGTAATTGTGGAGAGTACATGAGCATAATATTTGTGGTTTAAAAATTTTATATCAATTTGTATGAATTACTTATTTATATATATACATATTTATTAAATTGTGATAGTTACGGTTGATTCTCATGCTTTCCATTTTTAGTATTATGTATACCCTTGTGATGTGTTATACCAACACATTTTAGTAATAAATGTATGATCATCTATCAGTTTAATACCCCACATGAAATATCTGCTTTATCTTTTTAATTGGTTATGCATCCAGGTGAAATTCAAATATATATTGATTAATAATGTCTTAGAATTATAGGGTTATCATTTTTTGTAAAAAAATTTATTTAGTGGATTATTTGTCATCACATATGCCATAATATGCTTATCATACTCACCAGTCAATGACATAGCCATGCAGTTGATAGTTTGGTAATTAATACGTATATTCCTAATTCACTAAATATATGTAAATTATAATGAATGTAATTAGAACTCCTAGGAAGTTTTATGGAATTATGAATAAAATTATTCAAAGTTGTATGGGACACATGAATAATATTAAATGAGAAAATTAAATATTCAAAGTGATATGGGATATTTTGAATATACGAACCTTTGTGGAATATGTGGAATATAATAGACTTGGTATAATGGGTTAGGTCCGGTTAATGAAATCCCCTAGATGCATCAATAGTTTTCGTGAGACAATCAGGTCATGGAACGAGGCCATTGACATTTTAGATTCTTGACATGAGGTACTGATAGGGTCTGATATTATAAATTCCCTCATTATGTTTATGATAATTAGTTAACCAAGTGGATATTTTACTAAGAGAATATTCATGGTAAAGATCCATTATTTATGAGTATCAAAAGAAATAAATACGTATGGCATGATGTTTATTTTACACTCTTTGATTTATTAGCCAGTGTATATTTCACAGTAGTAGAGAATAAAATTGACGTTATTACCTTTACCTACAACTCTGATGATGTATCATTCTCAGTTATCAAATTATACTTTTATATTCATATTTCATACATATTTTGAATGTATTTTTCTTATTACTTTGAATGAGAATGCTTATAGTTGAATCATGATCCCTTGAAATCCTGTTAGGAAGATTTTAATTGTTATCATTTATTTCTTAGACAATTATTATGATATGTTACATGTGTTACAGTTTTTATTCAGAAAAATGTTTTATAGAAATTTTTAAAGAATGTTTTATAAAGTTATAACTGGTATATTATGTTATTTTAAATCCCCTTACTGGGCATTCGTATGCTCACCCCACCTTTTTGAAATGATTTTTTCAGGTATTAGTTTTTAGCCAAAGAAGCATGTCAGAAGCTGCTTGTTTCCCAGAATCTAAACCAAATCGATCCTCTATATGGGAAATGATGTGTAAAATATCAGTGCATGTATTTTGTAAAAACTCACACATCTTGTTTCAAGGCACCGACTCCGGGTATTCTGGATTCGGGTTGTTAGAGTGATAGAGAAAGTAAGTCCTCTGCTAGAGCTTGTGGGGGCATGGGTAAGTCCTCCATGCCTGTTTTCCCTGGAAAAATCAGCATGAGGAGGATCCTCATACTATTCAAGATAGACACGAGTAGGATCTCCATGTTGGGTGCCGATGAATCGAGGCTGACCTTCACATATTTGATTTTAGGGGTGAAGAGGACCTTCTCCAGTGGCTGTTTGGACACATGGATGGCCCCCACTATTGTGATTGACTGGATGTGTAACATCTCCCCACCGACGACCTATGGTAGGAGGAAAAACTCCATACCAGATGTCATGATTATGGGAGAGTCTTCTGCACGAAGTGTCACTGCAATGGGGAGGACACTCATTCTGGTTGAAGGTCGAATGGGGCATACCTCCACGCCGAACTTGGAAGCAATGATGACCCATGTTCTCAATGGTTACAGTAAGGGGAGGACCTCCATACTGGGTATCATTGCTGTGGGTCAGTCTGCAGTGAGTGCTACTTGTATCAACAATCAATATAGTGGACCCAGCCTATCCATGGGGTGGTTGGGGCCTCGATCTGGACCATGTGTATGAGTGACCTTGCCTAGAATAAATAGGGGGTTAATGGTATATATCAATGGTGGCATGAGGCACTTTAGTTTTTGATGTTGACTCCCCTCAGCAAGCATCCTTCTTGGCCTTTGCTCGATGCTGGCTTCAAGTTAGCTGAACTGGGGCTGGCGGTGTAGGAGCACAGATCACCTACTCCTCACCTCGTGGGGATGGATGGAGTTATTGGAGTGGCCTAGTGGGGGCCCTCCTTGGGGACCCCTGGAATAGGATCCCAGCCGGGTTGGCCCATACATCCCTCAACTCAATGGCATGGGGGGGGGAGTCATCGAAGTGTTCCAGGGAGAGGCTCCCTAAACGATTGAACATCGGCAAGAGGAGTAGTGTCTCCTAACACGGTCATTGGGGGAAGTGGTGGAGACGATTCTTAGATGCCTCTAAATCCTTGCGGGCCATATCCCTAGTTGGGATAAGCCCATACTCCTCGTATCAGTGGATGTGTTCATTTATCACCCTTTTCTGAACAAACTCAGATGGAAAGGTGGGGCGCATAATCCCAACAGTTGTGGATGTAGAGACTACCATGCGGGAAATAAAGCCACCCGAGATGGCTGCTATGATGTTTCCTATTCCCCTTCATTGGTAGGATGGTGGTGATCGATTTCCGGAATCAACAACTTGGGTCTTGGAAAGTAGGGGGATTAAACAATTAATTCCAAAAAAAGGAAATTGACATCTAGTGACCCAACACCATTCTATCTTTGATAGATGGTAAGAAGGATCCACGTAGACATCTTCATAGACCAGGATGTCCAACATTAAACTACCCCAACTTCTGTTGAGTTTCACACCAGGCCCACTATTTTCTTGGAAGGACCTGGCGCCAGATAACTAGATCCGGTGACATGCTAGTCCACTGATGTCTCGAATGCTACTAATCTCTATATTAAAGAGAATATATTCTTGTCAAGTTCACCATTTCTGTTTCTGATGCTTTAGCCGGGGTGCACATCCATCTGTTGAGGACGCACTGCTAGTTTCCCCGCTTTCCCGCTTTCCAAAGGCAGGCGACATCCATCTCTTATTCATGGATGTATGCTTTTTGATCAAAAAGGGATAATGGGATGTCAGTTCCTTTTCCATGGATTTCTCCTTAAAGAGCGTTACATAGTTCGGGTCTCCCTCATAGATTAAGATATTGATTGTGAAACTATTTCCAGTGCCAGATCTTCATGGATTCCAGTTAATTACACTGAATCTATCAGGACATTCCAAGGGGTCAAGTCCAGGCAGCATCCTTTAGTCGGGGGAGTAGTCACATTGGACATCACGGGCGTGTCTGGATGCTGGAACATTGGTGCATATATTTTCTTCCCTTTATGATAGGGCCTCTCTAGGGAACAGAATCCCAAGACACCCCACGTCGAATGTGGGTAAATATATTCCATAAGCATGTCTCTAATGTTTTCTTCATCTTCCCATGTTCAACACAAGGTATTCCGTGAGTTTAACGTCTATCGGAGATGGATCAGACTGATCATAACACTGAAAGAAGTGGATCAGATGGGTTCAACCCCTGGAGGGCACACTGATGTTGGGGATAACACATGGTTTGTTAATTGATTACTGTTATAAGTAGCGAGAGAGTGGGTGACATGATTTCAATAGGACTTGGTGGCCTGGGTAAGAATTTGGATGGATGATGAAGTGTTTAATGAAGTGGATGGGGAATGAGAAGGAACCAATGTGAGGATGACAATGATGTTGGGCATGAGCCTTAAAGAGACTTCCTACATATCCCCATGGTAGGGAATCGAAGTCCGCGTAGTTTTGTGGGGAGATGGGACAATTGAGGAGGCAACCCATGAGAATGGATTCATAGATGGGACCCAGAAGAAGTGGAACCTCTTGGTTGGGGAATGACCTTCCCAAAACACATAAGCTCGAGGGAGAGACCAGGAAAAGATGTGGATGATGTGCTTGAACCGTAGGGAGGCTTCCTACATATCCATGTGGCAGAGAATCAAAGTCCATGTAGTTCAGGGTGAGGGCATTGAATTGGGGTGTACACATAAGATAACAACCTGATAATATGTATGGGGATTACATGTGGTTATCATCCAAAGTTGGTCTGATGCCACTAGGATGGACCAAAGATGTTGGTCCTAGAAAGGTGACTATAACGGCTTACCGCTGATTGGAGAACATAACGGCTTACCGCTGATGGGGATACCCAACTGCTTACCACTGATTGGGGTTGCAATGGATTACTACTGATTGGGGTTGCAACGTCTTAATGCTGATTAGGGTTGAACCTCATTGAGGCTTCCTACGTACCCTATCTAGGAGACATGGATCAAACCCACGTAGTTCAAAGCGATGATGGGGGCATCATGCTGGATGGAACGAAATGCATACCGTGTAACATCATACGAGATAGAGGTGAACCAACATGAAGTGGATGGAACTGATGGGTGGTGGGCTTGAACCTTGGGGAAGATTCTTATGTACCTTACCTTGGTAAGGATCAAAGTCCACATAGTTCAAGAATGGTGGGTTTGGTAAACCGACTTGAAGATGGTTGGTACCAATAGGTGTTGGGCATGAACCTCATGAAGTATTCCTATGTACCTCACCTTAGAAAGGATAAAAGTCCGTGTAGTTTGGAAATGGGGGCTTAGTGAACTGATGTCAAGGTGTTCGGGACCATGTAGGTGTTGGATTTGAACCTCAGGGAGGCTTCTTATGTACCTTTCCTTGGAAAGGATCAAAGTCCACGTAGTTCAGAAATGGGATGCTGGTGATTACATGCTAAGGTGACCCAAAGAGGACGTCACGATCAATGCTTACTATAAGCTCATGTGAGTCATGATCGGTGTGAGAAACAAGCAGAAACAAGGACCTAACGATCACATCACAAAAGGTGCATCTGTGGGAAGTGGAGTGGGGATTACACATGGATAGCAACCCAGGGAGATGGAGATTGTTACTTACTCCAAGATGGAGGCCCAATGGTGACAAATGCCAATAGGAGAGGGATTTTTCCTAGAAGAGAGGAGGGGGAGCAGTAATGATTCCTCTTGCAAGAAAGGCTAATGGCTTACACCAAGATGGTTTTCCTTCCCCATGGATAGGCACCACTCCAACAAAGAGGATCTCATTCCATATTATGAAGATCTCACTACTATGGAGACGAGCGGGCGTAGATAATGTCCGAGCTAGGGCACCCTGTCTAGATGGCATGGGGTGTGGCCACAGTTTAACATCATGTGATGAGGACGATGGTACTTGGAAATTTAACATCATACAGACCGGACAAGGAGGGTTCTCTCCTCACCCCTAGGACTTACATAACTGGTACTCTTTAACCCGTGGTGAAGGGAAGACACCGGAAATACCATGGTGAGGGGGTGTTGCAGAGTGATCCAATGAGGGGCCCACATTAGCATGTCTATGCAAAGAAGCAATAGCCATTAGCATGCCTATGAAAAGAATCATGAGGTAAAGAAATGAAATGGGAAGTACCACCCAAGGGACTTTGATTTTACTTCATACGATCCTAGAGGGCCGTACGAGAGAAGGGTGTGTAACATAGATTTTTTGGGCATAAAAACACCCGAAGATGATGCCCTGAATAGGGACATTGAACACGTACGGAAGAGAGTGCAGAAGGAGGGAAACTTTCATGCAAATGGAGCAGCGGTGCAGAAAAGGTCGGGGTGAGAGGATCCAGAGGTTTGCGTTCAATAGAGGAGGCTTTCGTGAAATAGGCGTGCAACTAGAACAGCTGCGTGCAAAAGGCAGGATGAGCGGTAAAGCAGGTGTGCGCACAATAGAGGATGTTTTCGCGCAGGGGGGGAGCAGTTTTTGTGCACAAGTTGAAGGGTTTGCATGCAAGGATAGGACAAGTTGTTGCACGCAAGTGGAAGGAGTTTCGTGAAAAGAATTCTATTGGTTTTTCATGGAAGGGGAAGAGGTTGCGCAAAAGGGAACTGATACTTAAAGACTTGGGTGAGGGTCATGCCCGAGTGGTCCCACATAAAGGCCAACCCATAGGATACCTGCCACGGAAAATCCCATACCTGAAAGCCATAGTTTGTGTGCATAGGAGTTGAATTTCACTCAGAGAATATGGTTCATATTCTTCAACCTAGAATCAAAGGGGGTGGCCTTATATTTATAGGCTAGAGGGGCCAAGGAGAGGGGAACAGAACTCGACCGACATGGAAAAAACACTCTGTCATTCGGCTGCATGCGTGATTCAGCGCGGCGTGAAACTTCCAGTATGGAATGCATAAGATTCCACATGGTGCATAAAGGATTTCTTGGATGGGGTATTTTATGCACCACATGACATTTTTACATCCTCAATATGGATTTTTCGTGAAGCCTTTTGGGCTGTCCTAGATCAGTGCCTCCGGTCAAAATTCTCCTTTGGTTTTCCCTGAATCTGGATTCGAGCCCTTTGGAGGATTCCGGCGTCTACAAGAAATTATGAAAATATGGAAAGGGAATGAATTTCATGAAGAATGGGATTCGTGAAGTGTGTTTCTTGAATGCATGAAGATTCTGAATGTGATCTCTGTGAGTATGAAAATCATCACAAATGACAAAGGTGAGGATCTTTCCTAGTGGAGCATCAGAGTGGTGCAATGTTTTTGAAGGAATCTCCACGATTACAACAGGCATCACAAATGGGAAATTTCTGTAGAGCTTCAAGAAAAGGGCGCATCATGGTAGAAAATATGGATCATCAGCAAATGTTGATCACATTGTTGGAAGGTTCTAAAATATGTGGAATCCCCTATAAATAGGCCTATACCCCTTCAGAAAAGTAGTGATACTTAACGAAGATCATAAGGCTATAGATTTTAAAATGTGGTCCGCAAAGGTGGATCATGAAGGTCTTTAATGTGAAGAAATTCTTGAAGACTGTAAAAACCAATCGAATGTTTTGAGCATCATGAAAGAAGTTTCATGCGACGAAGTTCACAGAGGATCTAAGACAACCGAATGTTTAGAGCATCCTGAATGTAAGAAATTTTGAGAAGGCTAAGTAATCTTCATTAATAGAAGGAGTTTCATGAAGGCTAATTGAGATTCACATAGGAGGTGTGATTTTTAAATTCTATGTGAGATTATTGAAAGGTATGATCTCCACAAATTCTATTTGAGCTTCACAAAAGAGGATATTCTTGAAGGTAGTGAGCATCATGAAAGTTGTTCATAAGGCATTTCCCAATACATATACGGTAATGTGGTATTCATATATTGGATGAAAGTGTAACTTCAACAAAGAATACCTATAAAACTAAGGATGTATTCATTAGAGATAATGAAATTACTTATAAGGATATAAAATATGGGGTAATCTATTCTAAGAGAAGTGAGTGATGGAAGAGGAAGAGGATGATCCTTTCCATTGGTAGTGAGCCAGAGAAAGAGACATAGGGAGTGACCCTTGGGAATGTAGTGAGTAGACCCTAAATCTCTTAAAGGTAGCGAGCCTAGGTATAGACTAGATCTAGAATAAATCACCATTATTGGAGGTGAGACTTAGTTGATTTGGTACAATTAGAACATTGCTGTTTTATTCTCCTTGGATGTAGCCCAGTGAGGGTGAACTAAGTAAATCTATGTGCTAGTGTAATTACTTTTCTGCATTACATTTAAAGCATCATCATTAGATAAAGAAGTAATGAATAATATCAATATTAAAACTTAAGTGCAAACAAATTGACCTTTACAATAAAGATGTCATGATCTATTGGGAAAAAGAATTTAGAAAAGAATATATACACCCAAATTCATCCCCCATCTCAAGGTATTTATTCCCCTTTAAGACCTAATAATTGGTATCATAGGGAAGGTTTATTTTATTAGATTTATTTTCCTTGACTTGGATTAAGGAATTTTCGATGTTTAAGATTACGTGTTATCTTATCATGGTGTTCCATAAAAAAGTAAGAAATTTAAAGGATAAGAATAAGTATCATGGAATTTCATTTGTGTGGAAGTGTCAACAGAAAGAGTGTGATTTAGTTG
The DNA here is from genome assembly GCA_963277665.1 of Viscum album. Classification (NCBI taxonomy): domain Eukaryota; kingdom Viridiplantae; phylum Streptophyta; class Magnoliopsida; order Santalales; family Viscaceae; genus Viscum; species Viscum album. Next base: position 1,181,977,334 of record OY728139.1, read on the forward strand.
AAGGAAACCAAAAAACTTACTAAATAAAGACCCCGATAAATCAAAAAGTTAAACAATTCACTCATTCAATTATGTTGAATGAATGAGTTAATATCCATACATTCCAAGTGATGTTGGTACTACAAATGATAATGAAACTGAAAGAATACCAAAAGTTGAATTTGTCCACAAAAAAAGTGAATTGGATCTGAAATTTGATGAAGAAAATAAATATCACGACATCTAGATCCCAGTATATGAAATTGAATTAAACAAGTTAAAAGGTTAAAAAAATGACCTCTATAATTGGATACTGATCCAAGGGAGAAGAATTATTCCCAAGCTGAAGAACTGAAAATAATGTCTAAAAATATAGAAAAACTCAAAGCTGATGACAAGGGGAAGAATATAAACACAGAAGAAATTCAGAATCTCAAATCCAGGAATGAAAATCTTATGACATAGCTATTTGAAATAGTTTAGGAGAACCAAATTCTATAATAAGAGAATGCATGATTTGATGATTCTATTGCTTAGGAAAATTTTAAAATAAAGGATAAAAGTGACATTGTGGATAATCTCATGTGATAACTAAAAGATGTGATGAGTAGTGGGAAGAATCTCAAGAGAGAACATATTATTCCACTTGAAAAAAGGGATATGAAGATTCATCAACTCGGAGAAGATCTAGAATTAGTGAAGAAAGAAGTGGAGAAATATAATTCCAAAGATAAGCCTAAATTTAAGGATGATTTGAAATTATTATTTGATTGTTGTTGGGAAAAAACCACTAAAGGAGTCCTCTTGGTATTTATTGGGTGTGTTTGTGTTTTTTGACAAAGCCAGATGATCTCAAATGAGTATGGTTGGTGTTTTCCAAAGATAGTTTTTTAAGGTGGCGCAATTTCCCAATGTTTACCAAATTTTTTGCCTCAAAATCAGGAGTTTGATGTAGGAAAAGGATGGATTTATTCAAAGGAGTGAATGGAAAGAATAATGTTAAATAAAATTAGAAAATGATGAGAACCAAATACCATAATTCATAGACCGTGTACCATGTTCTGGGACCGGTACATGGAGTAGCGGAAACGGTATGCCGAAGTGGTATGAAAAATCGAAAAAAGTTCACGGAGGAAGGTGGTTCAGTATGTAGATATATTGATGAAGATAGATGAGAGTGATTATATAGGAGTAAAGGCATTACATGAAACATGTATGAGAAATGGTTTGCAGGTGGCTTGCGGTTCACGAAATCAGAAGGCTCGATACGTGGTGGAGGCTGGTTTAAAGATTTCGTAAATCATGGATGAGTGGATTTTGAGGATATCGTTTCCTATATAAGAATAGCTAATCCAACTGAATACTGGGGAGATTGAACATAATTATAGAAAATATTTTTCTCCGGGAATTCAGAAAAGTCTAAAATTGATTCACACTGAAGGTGTTTGTAGGGATTCTTAACCCACAAAAGAAGTCCAGAACATGGAGGAGGAAATCCGGTAAGTGGAAGGAGTTGTCTCGGTATGCAGAGGAGAAATATTCGGTATGTGAGAGGGATAATTTTACAAATGGTATGTCGAAGGGGAGCTCTAGTATGCGGAAGAAAAGACAATCTGTGAACATAGAATAGTTCACGAACATGAGGGGTTTCACAAAAGAGGTTTGCGGAATCGGTATGCAGTAGCGGTACGTGATAGTGAAGGCGGAGGCAGTCCACAAACATAGGAGGCTCATGATAGAGGAATCTGTATGAATATCATGCAGTTTGTATACCAAACCTAGTACTCAGTATGTGGAAGAGGAGAAAAGTTCACGGTTTGCACCAGGAAGCTTTAAAAAGCTTCAAATCAGTTTGCGAAAGGAGTTTCCAGTACCAAGAAGTACCCGAGAAGGTGGGATTCATCTATGGGTGAAAAAAGAACTTCAACAGAGTATCTAACTATAGTTTTGAATACAAAAATTCATGAAAATTAAGGGACATACATGTCCATAAACTTTGTTTGACCTATAAGTCGATAAACTATGAGTGGATTATCTTACAAGAGTAATGAGTGATGGAAGAAGAAGACGATGACCCTTTCCACTGGCAGTGAGCCAGAGAAATTGGAATAGAGAGTGACCCTTGGTAATGCAGTGAGAAGACCCTAAACATTGTAAAGGCAGTGATCTTGGGAATATAAGATCTTTCTTAAACATTGTACTCAATATTCTATGTGATCCATAATGAATTTGGTTCATTGGAACATTGTCGTTGTATGCTCGTTGGACATATCCCAGTGAGGGTGAACCACGTAAAAATCATTTTGTCATGTTCATGATTCCATATATGTTCATATATTGCTATGGGAAGAAGAGATAATTGATTTTGTTTTAACAACTAAACACGATCCAAAGGGAAAGAGTTTTAGTCTGCCATACCCTGATTCACCCCCCTCTTAGGGCATTTGACCTAGTGGACCTAAAAATTGGTATCATAGGGAAATGTTCAAAGTCAATGGTTCTCTCTTAAGAAATGGAGGTGGTCAATCATTAAATAATTCCAATATTTGACAGAAATAATTTTCAAATATGGAAGAATCAGATGCAAAACTACTCCCTATCAATAGGGATGGATGTATTCATAGCAGCTATGCATGGAATATAAACTGACATTAATAATGGTGTTTTATCAAAAGCTAAAAGGAGAGAATTTGATGCTGATGCTAAAGGGATCAATTCTTTAGGGGGGACCCTATCAAATTCAATTTATTCGAAGGTGATTTCCTTTAAAATATCACATGCAATGTGGGAAAAATTGGTGAATGTTTATGAGGGAGACTAAAATGTCTGAGAAGGAAAGTTTTAGGTTCTATGAAACAAGTATGAGGATCTCCGAATGAATCCCAATGAGTATTTTGATGCATTATTCGACATGATAAATATTATTGTGGAATACATGTATTTTCACGACCCATCCTCGGGGCCTGTGCCGTGACTACCCCAAGCCCGCCTTCCATAGGCCAGGGGCTAGCGACTAGCACCAAAGGGGTAAAACCCAAAATAAGGGAAGGAATTGCATTTAAAGAGTAAACAAACACCATAGAGTACACAAGTGAAGTAAACACTAAGTAAAACTAGGCACTAGGTAAGTGCTGAAAGAAAATGGGCCAGTATAAAAACCCAACTGAAAGTACAATACAACTGAAAGGAAAGTACAACAGTAGAAAGTAAAACAGCAACACCGAGTCGTCCTTCAGAAATCCCACCTGAAGGGTGGGTACAGACAGTCTCCTCAGCTCCTCGGTCCGCCCGTACGCTCCATGCACGTACCACGAAGTGGTCCACCTCCGGGTACTGTCCAGCTCCACAAGCCTCCACCTCAATCAGTGCTTTTCGTCCTCTACATCCAACACAACGTAGTGCAGGCATAGCCCGTGCAGGGGTGAGTATATGATACTCAGTAGGGACCCCGATACTCCCGATGGTCTCCCAGAATCCACAAAGGATAAACCACAAAGGAAAAATACAAACATGAAGTATCAACCAGCTCTTCTTAGGTATATTCCCATACATATACCTAATTCAACATTTACAAAATGGCTCCCTCTCTCGTGCCCAAGTACAACACAGTCCACACAGGGAAGCTCAACCCAGTCCACACAAGAAAACACATCCTAGTCCACACAGGATAGCAGAACCTAGTCCACATAGGATAGCACAACCCAGTCCACACATGAAAGCACAACCCAGTCGACACAGGATAGCACAATCCAGTCCACATGGGATAACACAAACCAGTCCACACAGGATATAACAACCCAATCCACATAGGATAGCACAACCCAGTCCACACAGGAAAGCACATCCTAGTCCACTCAGGAATGAACAATCCAATCCACACAGGAAAATAATTCAATAATATAAATGATGATGATGGAAAATCAAGACTCAGCTCACACAGGTATACTACTTCTTGATGAGAGGTGGAGGTGATTAGATGTAGCCTATGAATCATCTCCTTTTCCAATCCCACATAGGATCCTAGTACAGAAGTCATCACTGCCGAACCCACAGAAGATCCAAGTATAGTAGTCATCACCGCTGAACCCACGGAGGATCCAAGTACAGTCAACAACACTGCTGAACCCACATAGGATCCTAGTACAAAAGTCATCGTCGTCGAACCCACGGAGGATCCCAGCACAGTAGATGTCGTCATCGAACCCACAGAGGATCCCAGTACGGTAGACGTCGTTGTAGAACCCACAAAGTATCCTAGTACGGTAGTGGACCTCTTAGAACCCACTGAGGATCCTAGTACGGTAGTCGTCCTCGTTGAACCCAATAAGGATCCTAGTATAGTACTCATCCTCATCAAACCCACTGAGGATCCTTGTACGGAAGTCGTCATCTTCGTCGCAGCCAGCTCTAGGGTTCCCGCACACATCACACTCGATTCCGGGAGGGTCCATTCCACGAGGAAAGGGGTCGATACATAAATTTTAATGAAGTCCAGAGTTGATGTATCACAAAGTTCCGTCTCATCAACAGGAACTCAACGCGACAGACGTCGCGTAAATCACACGCCTTGTCTGAGAGTTATTAGATTTTACGTCTCTAGGTCCCGGTTGGTTATTAAGCTAAAACAAACCTGATAATACACCAGCTGTGTCCAAACCTCGAGTGGAGTAATCCAAAAGAACCTTCTCACTATGAATAATCCAACAAAGTCGACGGTATGTCAATCAGACGTCCGGAGTTCAAGTTATAAGTATTTCCTCTCTGCGGGCCCGGGTGGTTTCATGTTCAAACCAACCTGGACATACACAAAGTCCTCCTAATACTAGAGTGTAATATACCGAATTGGCCTCCTATATCTAAGGATCCCAATGCAACGGACAGTGCGTCGATTGGAGGTCTATATCCCAAGATATGGGCGTTTGAACGGATCTGTCCGAAAACAGGGGGTTTGGGCCCAATCCGACCCTACCCAATATGCCCTGGGTCGGCCGGAACCGATTCAACACGACCCGGGTCTAGGTTCGGCTTGGTAGGGAGTGGCCCGGCCCGGCTGGGCGCGGCCTGGCCCGGTCCGCGCGACCCACCCCGGCCAGGCCGCGGGGGGGGGGGGGGGTGCGATGGCTCGGCCAGCGGGCTGAGTAGGGGGGGACGTGGTCCCCCTCCCTTTGTGCCCCACAGACACGGTGGGAACCATGTCCCCCTCTAGATCCCATGTGGCCACAGGATCCGGCCGCCTCCCGCCGCGGCTTCATTCGCAGCGGCTCCTGACGGCGGCGCGCCGCCGCCTCCTGGCGGCCGGCTGGTGTCGGCCGCCAGCGCGGTGCGCTGGCCGCCCCTTCCGCAGAACACTGAAGATGGTCCAATTTTATTGCCTTCTGTTCCTATGGCTCTCCTGGGATCCTTTCTTCACTACGAAGGCTTCCATATGCTGTTGCGGTCCCGTTCCATTGTCGCTGTCAACACGCGCACATACAAATAAACTACGGAGGGTCTCCGACCGTGTTTATTCGGCCCACGCATTCCGCTTTAGTTGATAACAAAAGGGGTCTAACAACAATAATGTTCAATGACTATATATGCACAAAAATTAGTTAGGTGAAGCCTAACTTTGGCCGGAAAGGGCTGAGAGAAAAAGTTATTTTTCGGACCTTTCGAGAAAAATAATAAAATAATTTAAATGAATTATTTTATTTTTCCTTCTCCCGTTTTGTGTGGTGGGGCAGCGACAGGGCGGTGACGATGCACATCAATGAGGCTCATTAATCAGTCATTAAACCCATAGTGTAGCGATATCTATGGAGTAGCACGAGAGGTCGATAAATCTCACCGAGTACTGGGATACTGTCATGATGTCCTATCGCAGCTGTAGTAACTCTTGAATGCGCACCGCACTGAGGGTGGCTAGAAATAACTCTGAGCAGAAGAGGCTCTCAAAGTCCATCCAAAGAAGAGATGCCTCCTCGTGCACCTGGAGCATCAGGCTCCACCATCTACCTGCTGACGCGTGCAGGAGACTCGCCGCAAGGATCACCATTAGATCTGCTGGTGTCCCTTCCAATCTGAAGACTCGAACTACAGTCTCCATCCAATCCTCGGATGCCTGAGGGTCTGTCTCCCCATGGAACCTAGGCGGTCTCTGATGCTGAAACTCATGTAGTGCACTCAGTTGAAGTGCACTCTCAGCTACGGGGGCTGGTGACATAGGTGGCTCGGCGGGTAGAGGTATCGCTGGTGCATCCGCTGTAATGGGGCCTTGCACCAAGGCCTCATCGCTCGGTGGGCTTCCATCTCGCATGTAACTGGGAACCCTAGCTGGCTGTCATCGTGGGGCCATCCTGAAAAGAATCAGGTGCGCCACAGTCAATACAGTATTCCTGTTGAGCAGACACAAAGTAATCACAAGGAAAACTTTTGAAACACACATGCAATCAATGCTTTCATGTACTAAGTCAGAAATCATGAGTCAGGGTCCTGGTGTATGGATAGGTCAGCCACCGCACCAACACTGGATTCCTTGGAGTGATAACCACACTCATTAGTCTGAAAATTATTTCTTCATAGAGAAGAAATTATCATATTCTTGAGTTCTACGGTAGAACTGACTCCTCTGATACCAATTTGTCATGACACGTCCTCGGGGACCGTGCCGTGACTACCCCAAGCCCGCCTTCCATAGGCCAGGGGCTGGAGACTAGAACCAAAGGCATAAAACCCAAAAGAATAGAAGACATTTCCTTTAAAGAGTAAACAAACACCACAAAGTATGAAAGTGAAGTAAACACTAAGTAAAACTGGGCAAAAGGTAAGTGCTGAAAGAAAATGGGCCAGTACACAAACCCACCTGAAAGTACAGTACAACTGAAAGGAAAGTACAGTAGCAGAAAGTAAAACAGCAACACCGAGTTGTCCTCCGTAAATCCCACCTGAAGGGTGGGTATAGATAGTCTCCTCAGCTCCTCGGTCCATCCGTATGCTCCGTGCACGTCCTGCCAAGTGGTCCACCTGCGGGTACCATCCAACTCCACAAGCCTCCACCTCGATCAGTGATTTTCGTCGTCTTCATCCAACACAATGTAGTGCGGGCATAGCCCATGCAGGGGTGAGTATAAGATACTCAGTAGGGATACCATATCTGTGGAGAAGCACGAGAGGTCGGTAAATCTTTCCGAGTACAGGGCTACTGTCATACTGCCTACCACAGTTGTAGTAACTCATGAATGCGCACCAGATGGAGTGTGGCTGGAACGAACTCCGAGTGGAAGAGGCTATCGAAGTCCGTCCAAAGCAGATATTCCTTGTCATTAACCTGGAGAATCAGGCTAACCATCTGCCTATTGTAGCGTGTTGGAGACTCGCTGCAAGGATCACCATGACATCTGCTGGTGTCCTTACCAATCTGAAGACTCAAACTATAGCCTCCATCCAATCCTCAGCTGCCTGAGGGTCCGTCTCCCTACGGAACCTAGGCAATCTCTGACATTGAAACTCGTGCAGTGCACCCAGGAGACATGCACTCTGAGCTTCTGGGGTTTGTGGAATCGGTGGCTCGGTGGGTAGAGGTACCCCCAGTGCATCCGCTGTAATGGGGCCCTGCACCGTGGCCTCGTCGCTCGGTGGGATTCCATCTCGCACATAACTGGGAACACTACTTAGTTGTCATCATAGGGACATCCTAAAAAGAATCAGGTCTGCTACGGTCAATACAGTATACCTGGTGAGCTGACACAATGTAATCACAAGGAAAACTTTTGAAACACACATGAAATCAATGTTTTCGTGTACTGAGTCGGAAATCAGGAGTCCGGGTCCTGATGCATGGATACGTCGACCACCGCACCAACACTGGATTCCCTGGATTGATAACCACAATCATTACTTTAAACATTATTGCTTCACATAGAAGAAATTATCAGAGTCCTAAGTTCGATGGTAGAACCGACTGCTCTGATACCAATTTGTCATGACCCTTCCTCGGGGCCTCTACCGTGACTACCCCAAGCCCGACTTCTATTGGCCATGGGTTGGCAACTATCACCAAAAGCATAAAACCCAAAAGAAGGGAAGGCATTGACTTTAAAGGGTAAACAAACACCACAGAGTACGCAAGTGAAGTAAACACTAATTAAAACTGGGCACAAGGTATGTGCTGAAAGAAAATGGGCCAGTATACAAACCCAACCGAATGTACAGTACAACCGAAAGGAAAGTACAACAACAGAAAGTAAAACAACAACACCGAGTCATCCTCCAGAAATCCCACCTGAAAGATGGGTAAAGATAGTCTCCTCAGCTCTTTGGTCCATCCGTCCACTCCATGCACGTCCCGCCAAGTGGTCCACCTCCGGGTACCGTCCATCTCCACAAGCCTCCACCTCGATCAGTGCTTTCCATCGTCTACATCCAACACAACATAGTGCAAGCATAACCCGTGCATGGGTGAGTATACGATACTCAGTAGGGAGACCTTTGGGAGTCTCAAGGTCCCTACTGAGTATCGTATACTAACCCCTGCACGAGATATGCCTGTACTATGTTGTGTTGGATGTAGACGACGAAAAGCACTGATCGAGGTGGAGGGTTGTGGAGCTGGATGGTACGCGGAGGTGGACCACTTGGCAGGACGTGCATGGATCGAACAAATGAACCGAGGATCTGAGAAGACTATATGTACCAACCCTTCAGTTGGGATTTCCGGAGGATGACTTGGTGTTGCTGTTTTTCTTTCTACTATTGTACTTTCCTTTCAGTTGTACTATACATTCAGTTGGGTTTGTATACTGGCCCATTTTCTTTCAGCACTTACCTTGTGCCCAGTTTAACTTAGTGTTTACTTAACTTGTGTACTCTGTGGTGTTTTTTACTCTTTGAAGGAAATCCCTTCCCTTCATTTCGGTTTTACGCCTTTGGTGCTAGTTTCCAGCCCTAGCCTATGGAAGGCGGGCCTGGGGTAGTCATGGCACGGGCCCCGAGGACGGGTCGTGACATGCATGGTCTTGAAGAAGTCATTGAAGATATAAGGACTGTGGAATGTATCATGAGGAAACTTACACTGCAGTTCAATCCAAAAGTTTTAGTATTGGAAGATGATGACCCGAAAGAGTTGAGACTGGATAACTTACACAATACCCTTGTAGCATAGAAAATGAGAAACAATGATAACAATGCAGTGGAAAAGGTAAAGTCTAAAGAATTGGCATTCAAGTCCATGAATAATATCTCTATTGAATATAGTCTTTAAAAGGACAATATGGATGATGTCATGTCATTTATCTCCTCAAATATACAAAGGGGAAAGGGAATTTGCAAGGAAAACATATATTTGCATGCTTTCGATGTGGAAAGATTGGGCATTTTGTACCAAATTTTCCTAAGAAGTTTGATGATGAAAATGAAGAAAATAATGAAATTCACCAAAAGAAATATTCATAAAATGAGAAGGGGAGGATAAGTACTAGGATAAAGTTATTCAAAATAAAGAATCTACTTTCTAAAGAGGTTGAAAGTTCAGAAGAATCCGAGGAAGAAGAGTTAAAAAACTATGGGGATCGTAAAATAGATGATTTGGTGGTAGTAGTCAGAAATTCAGTGACAAGAGAAGAAAGCGACATTGAAGAAGTAGAAATCGAAGGAATATTTGATCTTCAGGGTGAATTAGAAGCCTCCCTTGAAGAGATAGATATTTTGAGAGATAAAAAAAAGAAAGGTAACAATGTTTTTTGTGATGACACTCTTTATGCAGCATGAGGAAGAAGATAATTCTAAGATGAATGCATAAATTGAAAATATGAAGTCATCAATTCTAGTAAGTAAAGAAAAGGTGGTTGAGTAAAAAATAAAAATTGAAGAACATAAACATGAAATTGATAGTTTGACTGAAAATGGAAAGGATCCAATCAAACGTATCAAACAATAAGAATAGGAAGTCATCAGTCTATGATGAAAAATTGAAGATCAGGAAAAACCACTAACTCTCAATTTGACATCAGAAAAGAAGATCATATAGTCAACAAAGAAGATGAGATTTGAGTAGAGTGCTCCATTAGAACAGAGGCAATAATCAATTCTGAATGATAAGGTTGGTATATGGTCTGATATAAAATAGAAAATAGTTATGGTTTAAGACAGACCACAAACACCCAATCCAAGATGGAAAATAAATTTGGGTACAAACCAAAATCACAAGATTAAGAGAACCCAACACACAACTATTGGTGCATCATTGCCACATTAGAATGTGCCTTATATAAGATGATATTATTGTGGTAAGATGAAACTGTAACACCCCAAGAATCTGTGTTTCATGTAATGGTAAATTTTATATTTTTTGTCACCCATTAATCGAAAAAACTAGTTTCTTATGAAAAATTAATAATGAAATAGAGTAAACACACAAAATGAATGAAATGCCCTTTATTCAAATGGGAACGCCATAGTAACTACCATACACTATGATCAAATGTGAAGTTAAGCTAACCAAAGATACCAATTAAAAACCCTATTAAGATTACAGGAAGACTGCTCAAAACAACGAGAACCCCGAGTAAACAATAGGGGTCTTTAGCATCCTCCATAACAATCATAAGAATGTCCAAGGCCACTGTGCCCGCACTATGAACCAAAGGAATGACTTGAACCATTTTCTCCTTCTTCAATCACCTTGAGTTTAGGACACCCCAAGACCAGGTTTTATAGAGCACCTATCCTACTGTTAGACACCAACAGTTATAATTATAGTCGTTGGCTACCTGATGATCCAATATCTTATAATGTTTCAAACAGAAACATTGAAGCTAAGAGTTTAATACCCTAAGAGGTTCAGAATGGTTAATTATGTTATTTGATTCAATGATTAAATGATGATGATGATAATATAAATGTTTCATAATTTGATCATATAAAAATTATAATTAATAGTTTTTAAATATAAATTAATATTAGATTCTTTTTTATTATGATTTATGTTTAATGAAATCCTTCGAAAATAATATGAATATTAAATTTTATCATAAAAGATTTTACATAAATCTTAAAATTGTATATACAGTGGTAATAATATTATAATAGTAATATGTTGACATATAATATTATATATATGTTTTAAAAATGAAAACTATAAAGTTTATGTTTTGAAATTATGTCAATTATAGTTTAAATAATCAATTATAATAAAAACATTAAAAAATTGAATATAGATATTTATATATAAATATAGATTAAGATAATTATTTTATATAAATAAATAAAGAAATAGTAATGATAAAATAATAGTATTATTATAGAACTTTTGTTTAGTTTACATGTTTTTTTTCAAATATTAATAAGGATATAATCAGTATAATAAAATAATAGAGTAATAATTACAATATTATGATAATAATAATATACCAAAACCCTGTTTTTTTAAACACCACATCCCATTTGGCCGTCCGATCTAGCACACCTAATCACAGCCGTCCATTTTTTTAACAAATCCGCATTAGCCTTTGACTGCCCGATTAGTCCCCAGTTTAATCCTAGCTGTCTGATCCATTTTAGATCTCTTCTTCCCCATGTTTCTTCTTCTTCTTCCCCACGCATGTCGCACACCATTGCACTGACGAACCTCTTTTCTCCACCTATAGTCTTGGTGGACCCTCTCGCTCTTGTTTTTCTACGATGTTGGAAACGACCTTTAAGGCTTGGCCTCAGATCCCCTCGATGCCTCTTCGCACTAGGTCGACCGTTTTTTTTAAGCCTCGTGTTGCACCGAGGCGAGGGCGGTTGTTCCTTCGTGCTTCTCTCTAGTGCCTTCTTCAAAGACCTATGAGATCTCTTTCTCCTTCTCCTCCTCTCCAAGCAGGTAAGGGAACTTCTTGTCTTTCCTTGATTATGTTTTGGTTTCGGTTGGGTTATATATATATATATATATATATATATATAAACTTATGCATGAATATGGAGCTCGCATACACCATGGTCCTTATTTCTCTCTTTATGCTCTCTCTCCGAGTCTAGTAACTGGTTTTTTATGGTAAGAAAAATATTTTATCGTTACAATTCGTTTTAGTCTCGGGTTGAAATTATATATACACTTATATATATATTATACGAAAAAACATGAAACTATCCTGGTCTTGGTTCTTACGTGTTTCCCCTGTCCTAACTTCCTTTTTATCAAATAGGTAAAAAGAACCCTCGGTTTTACCATATCTCAATTATATATGTACATATATTTATTTATTTATATAAATATATGTATATATATATAATTCCATGACCCATATAATCTATAATCTTTTTTCTTCTAAGGATTATTCTAAAACTAATAACTGGTTTGTTTTTCATGTAACCAAAGGGATTTTAATGTCTTACCTTGTTTTAGTTCCAGGTAGAATATATATATTTGTATGTATATCTATCTGTACACATATATATATAAATACCCATATATATACATACATCTATTTAATTATGTACAAATAATTTCAGAATAAATAAAGGGTGAGTATGGTTATTTTGTTTTAATTCAATTTGGTTTAACATGACTATTTAATAAAATTATATTTACCCTTAAAGATTATTATTCCAAGAATGATATCAAAACTATATATATATATATATATATATATATATATATATATATTTATATATATTTGATGAAGTTTAAGGTTTAGTTTGAAATCAAAATAATTCTCCCAACTGAAAATTCTCATTTATCAGTGTTTTTGACAATTGCTGTATTTGATGAAGTTTAGGGTTTATCAGTTTTTTTGACAATTGCTATATTTGTTATGTGAAAATGTGTAGTGAGAATTCCTTAAACATTTACATGTGTATATATATTTACATATATTCACTCTTTTATTTATGTATTGACCAGGTTGTATGCAAGAATGATTTTATGCTAATAGGGGTATTGCGAAAACCATGGTTATACCTCGATTTATGACTGCGAGATATTTCAGTATATGTATATATATATATATATATCGACATACTAAATGAATATTTCATGGCCTGACTATGTGAGAGAAGCATGTATGAGACCTATTTATTTATTGTTTTGTTGGATCAACTTCATGAGATAAATCTTATCGTGATAATCATAAAACAAGTTATCATTTCATGAATGAAATCTATTTGTTTCTTATAAAGGGATATTTTTGGAAAAAACAGAGAAATATATGTATTTTTTTAATTTAATGAAAATTTACTATATATATTAATTTATTGATGACGTACTAAAAAATATAGCTAAACTAAGTATGAGATGAATCATTTTAAGATAAATAGATTTAGAATTAAGTAGTTTTTTAGCGTGGTGAAAAGTGTGGCAATGAGTTATGCTAAATTAACCTCTTATTAGCTAAAATAACTATTACCAGTTAAGACTCGATATAATTTGATGGAAAACCACTAATACTTTATCAGCATGTTTTGTAAATGATGCATGTTACCCATTGGAATATTTTCCTTAAAATTTAATTGTGTGTGCATCACTGATATTTAACACATTGTATTGTGCATGTACCACTTTTCATCAAGAATGTGTTTACTTAGTAGTTTTCATATCATATTTTGTGTGTTATGCCTGAAATGATAATCACTAAATATTAATTAGTGAATCTAAGAACCCGTTATTTAGAGTGGTATGGGACACCCCAAATAGAGTCACTTTAAATTGAGTATCCAAAGCGGTATGGGATGCCTTGGATACATAGCCCCTAATACATAAGAGGATTGTATTAGACTGATTAGGTGACGTGTGGGGCTCACTATAGCCCTTCGATGCATCGGTAGGTCTCATGAGATAATGACACAAGACCTGACAACAGTTACGGCTCAGGGGAAATTCATGGATATAGACGGTTCTAGTGAAATTCTTGGACTTAGATGATTATGGTCTTGGAACAAGGCCTTGACATAGTCTATAATTATACCCTCCTATTAATGTTTTAGTTATTGACCAACCATGGAATTTTCTGAGTAGTAGGATATCCCTGGTTCAGTGCCTTTTGTATGCACAAAATGAATTAATAGATTGACATGATATGTCGCAGTAGTTCTGGACTTGATCCATTTAACAACAGCTTTATGTTATTACATGTGAAAAGATATGGATATGGCCATCATGATATGTGCACCAGTTATGTTCATTATTACAAAATTTTTGATTATATCTTCAGCACTTAGAACTTCCTTACTAGTAGTATTCATTACCCTGCATGTTGTTAATGGTCATGTATTATACAAGAATTTAATTTCCCTAATTGGAACTGCGTACTCTGATCATGATTAGATGTTATGTTATTAGTTTTCTTTATTCCAAGATAATTAATTTCCCAATTTTTAAGTTTATTTTCAAGTATACTATTTTTTTCAGTGAAGAAAGATTATTTTAAAGTTGTTTTCAAACCCCTTACTGGGTATACTTTGCTCGCCCTACGCTTTTGTTTTAAAAAATATTCAGGTATGGGTATTTACTAAAGACATTTTTCAGAAGCATCTAGTTTCCCAGAACCTGATCCTCGTGATCCTATGTAATAATGGGACATGATGTAATACTTGTAAATGTTCGAAATGTAACTTTGATACATCATGTTTCACTGGAACTGGATTTGGGAACTCGGAGGCCAGGTCCTTACAGTTGGTATCAGAGGATAGGTTCAGATAACTCTGGAAAACCAGATAGTATTAATATATGACTGAGCATCACTAAGAAATTATATTGTAACTTTCAGATGGAAGATGGAAACGTACCTACCAATCTTCTGTCACTTCCCAATGAGGCCCTAGTGACCATTGTGTCTCTATCTAGCCGAGATAACTTTCTTAATTATTCCCATATTCGCATGTCATGCAATAACCGATACGATGTGTCAAAATCACCTCAGGTGCTTAGTCTACACCGGGGTTTGGGAATGGATTATCTCCTTATGATGATGAACCAATTCCCCTCATATGCACGTCGGGAAAGGTACTATGAGGGACTTTTTCGAGTATTCACGACAGGTGAAGAATTTGGAACTATGATCCTTAACCCTTTTCAAGAAGCTGCTGCTACCGGAGACCTCCAAGCGGCCTACCTTTGTTAGATTTTGAACTACGGCTTCTGGGGCCAATTGTTAGACTTCAGGATGTTAGAAGATGAGTCCACCCGACTGTCTGACATGAACCAATTGTATGTCGATGTTTCCCAACTTCATACCCCTCATGCTACACTCAAGAGATGTCACAAGTGTCTCCTTGAATTTAACCCCGAATGCTCATCATGTGTTTGGTTTGAGGAGTTAGGTAGTTTTGCTTCTCTATGTGGAGTTCGTGTTGTAAATCATTTAGGAAACTCAGGCACTGATTTACAAACTTATGTGTTATTGAAATATTACCTCTTTTCCTTTCCTGTGTCTACTTTATCTGTACTGGTAAGTGAAATATCATGAATTTATCTTTTATATGGCTGGTCAAATGAACATCTTGTCTCTACCTGATGAGATAATATAGGATATTTTAATCAGAACATGTACTGTGGAGTATCCATCTTTTCTCAAGCTGTGAGGATATTTTCAATGCCTGATTGACTTGTCGAACAACCCTAAAATACTTTATTAATGGCAGCTGAATAAACATGTATTCCATCTCATTGCCACTACCCAACTCCCCTACTATAGGCGAAGGGGGAGATACTACGAAAACCTTTTTCAGTGTTTTACTCTGGCGCAAAATTTTTCCGCGAGAAAATGTTTCCTTATAGCTACCCAAGATGACCACCTCTGGGTAGAATTTATGTTCCAAATCATAAATCTTAGTCTAGTCAACCACATCATCCCCATTGAATATCTCAAGCATGATATAGTTCGGTGGGTCATTAGGGAATTTGTCCATTCAGACATTTTTGAGATTTTTACAGCACGAGCCTCCCCATGGAAGCCTGTGTGTAGAACACATGAGCAGGAGTTCAAGACATACTGCTCAAGGTGTATCTGGGCTAGTGAAGCAGAGGAACTGAGTAACAACCTGGGTATTCCATTGACCGAGCCAAATCTCTCATTTTGGTAAGGATGATCGTATGGGGGTTTTCTTTTTCAGTTTAAGAATAGAATTTCAAGGACGCAATTCTTTGAAGGGGGGAATAATGTATCACCCCAAGAATCTATGTTTCATGTAATGGTAAATTTTATATATTATGTCACCCATTAATCGAACAAACAAGTTTTTTATGAAATAGTAATAATGAAATAGAGTAAACACACAAAATGAACGAAAGGCTCTTTATTCAAATGAGAACACCATAGTAACTACAATACACTATGATCAAACATGAAGTTAAGATAACCAAAGATACAAATTAAAAATACTATTAAGATTACAAGAAGACTTCTCAAAACAACGACAACCCTGAGTAAATGATAGGGGTCTTTAGCATCCACCATAACAAACATAAGAACGACCAAGGCCAATGCGGCCGCACTAAGCACAAAAGGAATGACTTCAACCATCTTCTCCTTCTTCAATCACCTTGAGTTTAGGACACCCTGAGACCAGGTTTTATAAAGAACCTATCTGACCGTTAGACACCAAAGGCTATAATTATAGCCGTTGGCTCCCCGATGATCCAATATCATATAATGTTTCAAACAGAAACATTGAAGCTAAGAGTTGAATACCCCAAGAGGTTCAGAATGGTTAATTATGTTATTTTATTCAATGTTTAAATGATGAGAATGATAATATAAATGTTTTATAATTTGATCTTATAAAAATTATAATTATTAGTATTGAAATATAAATTATGATTAGATTTTTTTATTATGATTTATGTTTAATGAAATCCTTCGAAAATAATATGAATATTAAATTTATGCAGAAAAGATTTTATATAAATCTTAAAATTGTATATACAATGGTAACAATATTATAATAGTAATATGTTATCATATAAGATTATATATATGTTTTAAAAATAAAAACTATAAAGTTTATGTTTTTAAATTATATCAATTATGGGTTAAATAATCAATTATAATAAAAACATTAAAAAAATGAATATAGATCTTTATATATAAATATAGATTAAGATAATTTTTTTATATAAATAAATAAAGAAAGAGTAATGATAAGATAATAGTATTATTATAGAAATTTTGTTTAGTTTACATGTTTTTTAAATAGTAATAAGGATATAATTAGTATAATAAAATAATAAAGTAATAATAACAATATTATGATAATAATAATAAACCAAAACCGTGTTTTTTTTAAATGCCGCATCCATTTGGCCGTCTGATCTAGCACACCTAATCGCAGCCGTTAGTTTTTTTACAAGGCTGCGTCATCCTTCGACTGCCCAATCAGTCCCCAGTTTAATCATGGTTGTCCAATCCTTTTCGGATATCTTCTTCCCCACATTTCTTCTTCTTCTTCTTCCCCGCGCATGCCACACACCAGTGCACCTACAGACCTCTTTTCTCCGCCTAAAGTCCCGGTGGTCCCTCTCGCTCTCTTTTTTCCACTCTGTTGGCACCAGCCTTTAATTCTCGGCCTCAGATCCCCCTGACGCCAATTCACACTAGGTCGACCGTTTCTTTTCTTTTTTTAAGCCTCGTGTTGCACCGAAGTAAGGGCGGCTGTTCATTCGTGTTTCTCTCCGGTGCCTTCTTCGAAGACCTATGAGATCTCTTGCTTCTTCTCCTCCTCTCCAAGCAGGTAGGGGAAATTCTTGTCTTTCCTTGATTATGTTTCGGTTTCGGTTGGTGTTTATATATATATATATATATAAACATATGCATGAATATAGAGCTCACATACACCATGGTCCTTATTTCTCTCTTTATTCTCTCTCTCCAAGTCTAGTAACTGGTTTTTTATGGTAAGAAAAAGATTTTATCGTTTCAATTAGTTTTAGTCTCAGGTTGAAATTATATATACACTTATATATATATAGTATACGCAAAAACATGCAACTATCCTGGTCTTGGTTCTTAAGTGTTTCCCCTGGCCTAACTTCCTTTTTATCAAAGAGGTAAAAAGAACCCCCAGTTTTACCTTGTCTCGATTATATATATATATATATATTTATTCACACACACACACATATATATATATAACTCATTAGACCGTATATTCTATAATCAATTTTCTTCTAAGGATTATTCTGAAACTAATAACTGGTTTATTTTTCATGTAAACAAAGGGATTTTAATGTCTTACCTTGTTTTAGTTTCAGGTAGAATATATATATTTTCATGTATATATATATGTTCAAATATATATATAAATACCCATATATATACATACATCTATTTAATGATGTACAAATTATTTTAGAATAAATAAAGGATCAGTATGGTTATTATGTTTTAATTCATTTGGTTTTAACATGACGATTTAATAAAACTATATTTACCCTTAAATATTATTATTCCAAGAACAATATCACAACTATATATATATTTATATATATATATATATATATATATATTTGATGAAGTTTAAGGTATAGTTTGATATCAAAATAATTCTCCCAACTAAAAAATCTCATTTATCAGCATTTTTGACAATTCATGCATTTGTTTTGTGAAAATGTGTACTGTGAATTCCCTAAACATTTACATGTGTATATATATTTATATATATGCACTCTTATTTATGTATTGACCAGGTTGTATGAAAGAATGATTTTTTTTCTAATAGGGGTATTGTGAAAACCATGTTTATACATCGATTTCTAACTACAAGATGTTTCAGTTTATGTATGTATATATATATATATATATCGACATACTAAACGAATATTACATGGTCTGACTATGCAAGAAAAGCATGCGTGAGACCTATTTATTTATTGTTTTTTTTGTCTCAACTGCATGAGATAAATCTTATCATGAGAATCATTAAATAAGTTATCATTTCATGTATGAAATCTATTTGTTTCTTATAAAGGGATATTTTTGGAAAAAACAGAGCTATATATGTATTTTTTTAATTTAATGAAAATTTACTATATATATTAATCTATTGATGACCTACTAACAAAGATAGGTAATCTAAGTATGAGATGAATCATTTTAAGTTAAATATATTTATAATTAAGCATTTATTTAGTGTGGTGTAAAGTGTGCCAATGGGTTATGCTCAATTAACCTCTTATTAGGTAAAATAACTATTACCAGTTAAGACTCGATATAATTTGATAGTAAACCACTAATACATTATCAGCATGTTTTGTAGATGATGCATGTGACACCTTGGAAGATTTTCCTTAAAATTTAACTGTGTGTACATCACTGATATTTAACACATTGTATCGTGCATGTACCACTTGTCATCAAGCATGTGTTTCCTTAGTAGTTTCCATATCATATTTTGTGTGTAATGACTGAAATTATGATCACCAAATATTAATTAATGAATCTAGGAACCCGTTGTAAAGACCCGTAAAATTCAAGGAAAATTTTTTCTTAATTTTCTTTAGAATTTTACAAGAGCGCGGTTTCTGACGGCACCTGATTCCGAGGCCCGGAGTGCCCGGAATCAATTTCTGAAGTTTAGCTCGGGTACGTTCAGTAAACTAACGAGCGGGATTTCCTAACTTTTGATCCGGTGCTCGGAATTGAAATCCGAGGGCACCGATAAACTCGCAGCGCCGATATTCGCTTAAAGAGACCTTTTCGGAAGTTGCGTTTGTTACGGGTTGAAAGTTAGTTTTGGGGTATTTAGTTTGAGTTAAATAAAATTTGTGAAGAACAAATTTTATTATAACTTGATAAAACCTACCAAAGGGGGTTGGAAGTGGGACCCACACCCACTTAACCTCCCTTGGGAGGATTAAGTGTGGTGGGGCCCACACGAACCCCTAAACCTTTCATCTTCTCCCAACTTACTTAACCCCTCATTAAATGACATGAGTTATTTAATTTGGAGTTAATCCTTTTGAATTTCAAACTTTGGAAATTCTTTTGTGTTGATGTGTTAATAAAATAAGATAGTGTCTTATTTTATTTTGGTTAATAGCTTTGGCCACCTTGAGAGCTTTTGGGAGATTTTCTTCTTCTTCTTCATCTTGACGAAGAACGCTCATCTTGACGAAGAACGCTCAAGCTCCGACGAAGAACGCCGCTCCGCGCTTCTTCGTCTTCCGTGTCAACGAGAGGGAACGCTGCATCCTCCTCGGATTCCCTTCGTCGACATAAGAGGTTTCGCCAACGACGTATCACATCAAACGCATCTCTTCGTCAACGGAATTGACGAACGACTACCGCGACGCCCGATCTCCGCGACGTCGACTTCCGCGGACATAGACAAATCCTCGAACGTATACCCAAGGTAGGGGTTGTTGTTTATTGTTTAATTATTTTTATTCTTGATCGTGGATTTAGCAAGTCAAACGTGTGGCTTTTGAATATTTAAAGTTGCGTTTTTATTTTAACGTGAGGGGGGCCGGACCGCATGAACACGGCCGAACCCCCTCCATCGTTCTTGTTGTTTTATCGTGCGGGAGGAAGCAAGGTGGCATGGTGCCATCACACCACGCGAATAATTGTATGTTTATCTTGCGCGACGTCGTCACACGCGCGCCGAGGAAGAATCATCAAGAACGCGACGCCGTCACGCTGTGTTGAAAGAAATCAAGGCACGGCGGAGGGGCGCGGTGCCGTCGCACCGCGCCGGACGACGAACACCGCGGCCGGTTCCGGGCCGCGGCGGAAAGAGAAGACCGGTGGCCGAGCCGCCGGCGTTGGAAGCCGAAGAGGGGACCGGATTTTTCCGGTCCCGTTGGAGAAAACCGTCCGGCCAGCTGGCCGGCCGGAAGGCGTTAAACCGGGGAAAATTAATTCCCCGGCCAACGCTCAAAACCCCCCTCATTATGAGGGGGGCGGTTTCCATGAAGGGAGGGGGGCAGCAGCCCCCCCGGTTTTAATCCAAGCCGGCCCCCACGTGGGGGGCCGTTTTCTTGCAAAGGGCGCGGCACAAAGGCCGCGCCGCCTTCCCAATCAGCGGGGGCTTTGCCCCCCACGTTCGGCCACCATGCGGCGCCAGGCCGCCGCGCCGCCGCGCCCCCCGCGCCGCCGCGCCGCCGCGCCGCCGCCGGCCGCCCCAGGGGGGGGGGGGGGGGTCGGGCCGGGTCAGCCCGGACCCGGACCCCCCCGTTTCGAATCATTTACGGTCTTTTGGCCATAACTTGAGCCTCGGACCTCCGATTGATGAACCGTCTGCGGAAACGCGATCCTTGGAACGAGACGGTCGTTTCCGTATATCGCACTCAAGGTTTCGGATTACATTGAGTTCGGCCGGGTTGGTTCGTTCACGAAACCAACCGGGCCTTCGGAGCGGAAACACTCATATCTTGAGCTACGGACGTCCGATTGACGTGCCGTCAGCCGTGGTGTGTTCCTCTTAGTGAGACAGATCTTTTGGCATACTCCGCCCGAGGTTTGGACGCAGGTGGAGTACGGTCGGGTTGGTTTTGCCTTAAAAACCAACCGGGCCCCGGAGACGAAAATGTCAATAACTCTCAGACCGGGCGTCCGATCGACGCGCCGTCTGTTGCGTTGAGTTCCTGTTGACGATACAGAACTTTTGGATACATCAACTCTGGTCTTCGTGACAGTTGATGTATCAGCCACTCGGCTCGTGGAGCGGACCCTCCGAACGAGCTTGCTGTGTGCGGGAATCCTAGTGCTGGCTGCGACTGTTACGGTGACTGCTACTGCTACTACTGCTACTGTGATTGCGACGACGACAGTACAGAGATCCTGTGTGGATTCGACGACGACGACTACAACACTCAGCGATCCTACGTGGATCAGTGCTACAGGTCCTGTGTGGGCCCGATCCTGTGTGGGTCCGATCCTGTGTGGGTCCTTGCGCTCAGCGGTCCTGTGTGAACCAGCGCCTACAGGTCCTGTGTGGGCCCGATCCTGTGTGGGTCTTTTGCGGGGGTTAGTTACATATCGATCCTTCGTGGGTCCGACGACTTAGATGGATCAGTGATCATCTTTATCGTCCTTTGAAGAAGTATACCTGTGTGAGCTGAATCCTGTTGCTTTCCTGTGTGGATTGTGTTGTGCAATCCTGTGTGGATTATGTTTTACTTTCCTGTGTGGAATACGTTTACTTTCCTGTGTGGACTGGGTTGTACTTGGGCTCGGAGGTTGGAGCGTATTTGAAATTGATGACATAGGTATATGTATGGGCATATACTTAAGCAGTGTCGGTTGTTACTTCGTGATTATAATTTTCTTTGTGGTTTATCCTTTGTGGATTTGAGAGACCTTCAAGGGTCTCGGGGTCCCTACTGAGTAGATTATACTGACCCCTGCACGGGCTTTGCCCGCACTACGTTGTGATGGTTGCAGACGACGGACAACGTTGACCTTAGCTGGGGCTTGCAGAGCGGGACGGTACCCGGAGGTGCACCATTGGGCGGGACGTGCTCGGAGCGGACGGCGGGACCCGTGGAGCAGAGGAGCTATCTGTACCCACCCTTCAGGTGGGATTTCCAGTGGACAGCTCGGAGTAGAGGATTTTACTTTTCAGTTGTTGTTTTCCCTTTCGAGTTGTACTTTACTTTCAGTTTGGGTTTGTATTCTGGCCCATTTACTTTTCCGCACTTCCAGTTGTACTATGCTTTTGTTTAGTGTTTACTTTCTGCTTGCTTACTCTGTGGTGTTTGTTTACTTTTCAAAAGGCAATGACTTCCCTTTTTACCGGGATTTACGCCTTGGTGCTAGTTGCCAGCCCCTGGCCTATGGAAGGCGGGCTTGGGGTAGTCACGGCACGGACCCCGAGGGCTGGTCGTGACAAATTGGTATCAGAGGAGTTCGGTTCTACCGCGAACTCTGATCTTTCTATGTGAAGCAATAATGTTTAGCGTATTGAGTGTGGTTATCAGTCTAGGGAGTCCAGTGTTGGTGCGGCGGCCGACGTATCCGTACACCAGGACCCTGACTTCTGATTTCCGACTTAATGCACGAAGACATTGATTGCGTGTGTGTTTCAAAGTTTTCTTTGTGATTACTTATATCAGCTCACCAGGTATACTATTCTGACCGTGGCGCACCTGTATCCTTTTCAGGATGGCCCCACGACGGCAGCCAGGTAGGGTTCCGAGAGTCGAGCGTGACGACAGCCCACCGAGTGACGAGGCCTCGGTGCAGGGCCCTTTGCCAGTAGTGGCACCGGCGGTAGCTTTACCCGCCGAGCCCCCGATGCTTCCAGCAGCAGCCGCTGACGATGCACGTCGCCTCAGTGCACTGCATGAGTTTCAGCGCCAGCGACCGCCAAGGTTTCGCGGGGAGACGGATCCCCAGGCAGCAGAGGACTGGCTGGAGGCAGTGGTTCGAGTGTTTAGGCTAGTGAGGACACCAGCAGACCTCATGGTGATCCTCGCTGCGAGCCTACTACACGCAGCAGCAGGACGATGGTGGAGCTTGATGCTCCAGGTGCACGATGAGGCATCTCTACTTTGGACGGACTTTGAGAGCCTTTTCCGCTCGGAGTTCGTCCCATCCACCCTTCGTGCGGTTCATATCCAGGAGCTTCTACAGCTGCGGCAGAGCAGCATGACGGTCGCTCAGTACTCAGCGAGATTTACCGATCTCTCGCGCTACTCGACCGACATGGTACGGGACCCATTCTTCCGGGCCCGGACCTTCGAGCAGGGTTTGAGACACGAGATCAGGGCATCGCTGATCTCCCTCAGCATACCGACTCAGACAGGAGTACTGGAGTGGGCTCTTCTGATCGAGAGCTTCCTTGCTGAGTCTACACCAGCACAGAGACCCACCGCAGGGCGGCACGTGGCAGAGTCATCTGCAGCAGGCAGTCGACGGATGACTCAGGGGTCCAGACAGACCAGACCTTCGGGCAGACGATCTCAGGGCACTGGCTCAGCAGTGCGGAGCACACAGCGCGGAGCCAGTCTTACGAGAGGCAGACAGTGCTACTCGTGCGGCGGGCAGGGCCACATGGCTCGTGACTGCCCGACCCGCCGTGCCGAGGAGCAGAAGACGGTTGAGGGACCACCGAGGCAGAGGCAGAGGGTCGACCGTGGCGGTCCGCAGGGAGGAGGCGGACGAGGCAGAGGAGCTGGACGGGCAGTCGGTGGTGGCCGACGCTTTGAGGCACTACCACCACCACCACCAGGAGGTCCACCCCGACCACAGGGAGCTGGCGGGCAGCGACAGGCATAGCTCCAGGCAGTAGAGGCCTACGACCACGGCGCACCCGAGATGATTCGAGGTACTATCTGTGTCTATTCCACCCTTTCTGCAGTTATTATAGACACAGGAGCGAGTCACTCTTTCATAGCCGCTGCCCTTGTTCGGAGCTCGGAGATTCCGACAGAGCCGTTGGCTCGATCCTTACGGCTAGAGACTCCCATGGGAGCAGACTCGACGATTACGCACTGGTGCTGGCAGTGTGAGATTACTCTAGGAGGCGAGAGCTTCGGCTGTGATCTTCTTGTCGCAGCGTCGAGGCCTTACGACTTCATCTTGGGCATGGATTGGCTATCTACGGTCCATGCACAGATTGACTGTTTTAGGCACAAGGTGCGATGTGTACGCACCGACGGGAGCAGGTTCACCTTCACCGGCGAGAAGGGAGCCTTAGCAGCACAGGATGGACTTCCGCAGAGGAGAGGACAGCCCATCACTCATCAGTTGGCTAGCCTTATCCTTGGAGCAGTTGACGTGCGGAGTCCTGGTTTTCCAGCAGTGGTGGATCAGTTTGCGGACGTTTTTTCCGACGACGTTCTAGGGCTACCTCCTCGCAGAGAGGTAGACTTTTATATTGACTTGTACCCCGGGAAATCCCCGATATCTACTCCAGCATATCGGATGGCCCCCGCCAAGCTTCGAGAGCTATGGGTACAGTTGGAGGACTTGCAGGGCAAGGGGTTCATCCGACCCAGTGTTTCACCCTGGGCTTCCCCGATATTGTTCGCCAAGAAGGCGGACGGGAGCTTGTGACTTTGTATTGACTATCGTCGCCTGAACCAGGTGACAGTGAGGAACAAGTATCCGCTACCGAGGATTGATGACCTCTTTGATCAGCTCAAGGGAGCACGGTGGTTCTCGAAGATAGACCTCAGGTCAGGCTATCATCAGCTCAGAGTCAGAGACGAGGATGTGCAGAAGACGGCCTTCAGATGTCGGTATGGCCACTATGAGTTCTTGGTTATGCCTTTAGGTGTAACCAATGCTCCAGCAGTGTTCATGGCTCTCATGAACAGGATCTTTCAGCCATACCTCGATCGGTTTGTCGTGGTCTTCATCGACAACATTCTGATTTACTCTACGACAGAGGAGGAGCACGCCTATCACTTGCGAGTTGTACTAGACACACTCCGAGAGCACCAGCTTTATGGTAAGCTCTCGAAGTGCCAGTTCTGGATATGTGAGGTCCACTTCTTGGGACATGTTATCTCTGAGGTGGGAGTTGCAGTGGATCCCGCGAAGATTGAGGCAGTGTTAGCTTGGGAGCCACCCAGGAGCGTGACTGAGGTTCGGAGTTTCTTGGGACTAGCTGGATACTATCGTAGATTTGTGCCGAACTTCTACAGAGTTGCGGCCCCACTCTCAGCGTTGACGAAGAAGGGGAAACCCTTCGTGTGGTCAGACAGATGTCAGCAGAGCTTCCAGGAGCTGAGACAGAGATTGACTAGCGCACCTATCTTGAGGTTGCCTGAGGAGGGAGTAGGGTACGTAGTCTACTGCGATGCATCAGGTACCGGACTCGGATGTGTTCTGATGCAGGATCGGGCAGTGATCGCCTATGGATCACGACAGTTGAGGCCGCATGAGCAGAACTACGCTACCCATGACCTGGAGTTAGCAGCAGTGGTCTTCGCTCTGAAGACATGGCGACACTACTTGATGGGCGAGCGATTTACAGTCTTTTCTGACCATCAGAGTCTCAGGTATATTTTCTCACAGAAGGACCTGAACCTGAGACAGCGTCGATGGCTCGAGTTCCTCCAGGACTATGACTTTGAGATAGTATATACTCCTGGGAAGGGGAACGTAGTAGCCGATGCCCTCAGCAGGAGGACGGGCATCCAGTTACTTGAGGAGGCGACAGAGCAGCTAGCCTCTTTGCAGATAACCTTCGTGGATAGAGATGGAGCAGCCTTCCTTCAGTCTCTCACAGCTACTCCTCCACTACTGCAACGGGTCAGGGAGGCACAACGTGAGGACGCTGACTGTGAGACACGGCGTGCATAGATATCCTCAAGACAGGCACCTGATGGTTTCTCCCTTGGAGCAGAGCACGAAATCCTTTTTAGAGGACGTACCTTGGTACCAGTCGCTTTGCGAGAGGAGGTGCTGAGAGAGTTTCACACTTCTCCTTTGGCGGTACATCCTAGAGTGGCGAAGATGTACCAGGACCTCAGACGACAACACTGGTGGCCGGGCATGAAGAAGGCTGTAGCAGAGTTCGTTTCTCGATGCCTTACCTGCCAGCAGGTGAAGGCAGAGCATCAGGTACCAGCAGGCTTGGTACAGCCCTTGGAGGTTCCGGAGTGGAAGTGGGACGGCATATCTATGGACTTCGTGACTGGACTTCCACGCACTTCCAGAGGTCACGACTCCATCTGGGTGATTGTTGACCGACTCACCAAGTCGGCACACTTCTTACCCATCAGAGAGTAGGGCTCAGTAGAGAGCTTGGGACGTCTCTACGTTCAGGAGATTGTGCGGCTCCACGGTGTACCATCATCTATCATCTCCGATCGAGATGCCCGCTTTACTTCCCGGTTTTGGAAGGGGTTACAGGAGGCGTTCGGGACGCAGCTACGTCTGAGCACAGCCTTTCACCCTCAGACGGATGGTCAGACGGAGAGGACCATTCAGACTCTCGAGGACATGCTCCGCGCATGTGTCCTCGACTTTGGTCGTAGCTGGGAGGACCACCTACCCTTGGTGGAGTTTGCGTACAACAACAGCTACCACTCCACCATCGGGATGGCACCGTACGAGGCATTGTACGACCGACCTTGTAGATCTCCTTTGTGCTGGACAGACCCTGGAGAGTCAGCACTCGTGGGACCAGAGATGGTCCAGGCCACGACAGAGAAGGTCCAGGTCATCCAGGAGTGGATGAGGACAGCTCAGAGCCGGCAGAAGTCATATGCTGATAGGAGGCGGAGGCCACTAGAGTTCGAGGATGGCGACCACGTCTTCTTGTGGGTCTCACCTCGACGTGGTATTCGGAGATTTGGCCGAGGCGGCAAGTTATCTCCGCGCTTCATCGGACCCTTCCAGGTCCTCAGCAGGGTTGGCGAGGTGGCTTATCGCCTGGCTCTACCACCTCAGTTGCACCGGGTGCACGACGTCTTCCACGTATCCCAGCTGAGGAGATACGTGCACGACCCGACGCACATCATTGACCATGGGGAGTTTGACGTTGATGATGGGGCGACTTTTACGGAGGTCCCGGTGGAGATAGAGGATCGACAGGAGCGGGTCCTGCGTGGGCGATCGATTCCTCTTGTGCGCATCAGATGGCAGCACGGGAATCTCCAGGAGAGCACATGGGAGCGGGAGGCTCAGATGCGTGCTCAGTACCCTCATTTGTTTCCCTAGTTTTTGATGTATCTTTACGGGGACGTAAAGCCCTGAGGTGGGAGTAATGTAAAGACCCGTAAAATTCAAGGAAAATTTTTTCTTAATTTTCTTTAGAATTTTACAAGAGCGTGGTTTCTGACGGCACCTGATTCCGAGGCCCGGAGTGCCCGGAATCAATTTCTGAAGTTTAGCTCGGGTACGTTCAGTAAACGAACGAGCGGGATTTCCTAACTTTTGATCCGGTGCTCGGAATTGAAATCCGAGGGCACCGATAAACTCGCAGCGCCGATATTCGCTTAAAGAGACCTTTTCGGAAGTTGCGTTTGTTGCGGGTTGAAAGTTAGTTTTGGGGTTTTTAGTTTGAGTTAAATAAAATTTGTGAAGAAAAAATTTTATTATAACTTGATAAAACCTACCAAATGGGGTTGGAAGTGGGACCCACACCCACTTAACCTCCCTTGGGAGGATTAAGTGTGGTGGGGCCCACACAAACCCCTAAACCTTTCATCTTCTCCCAACTTACTTAACCCCTCATTAAATGACATGAGTTATTTAATTTGGAGTTAATCCTTTTGAATTTCAAACTTTGGAAATTCTTTTGTGTTGATGTGTTAATAAAATAAGATAGTGTCTTATTTTATTTTGGTTAATAGCTTAGGCCACCTTGAGAGCTTTTGGGAGATTTTCTTCTTCTTCTTCATCTTGACGAAGAACGCTCATCTTGACGAAGAACGCTCAAGCTCCGACGAAGAGCGCCGCTCCGCGCTTCTTCGTCTTCCGTGTCAACGAGAGGGAACGCTGCATCCTCCTCGGATTCCCTTCGTCGACATAAGAGGTTTCGCCAACGACGTATCACATCGGATGCATCTCTTCGTCAATGGAATTGACGAACGACTACCGCGACGCCCGATCTCCGCGACGTCGACTTCCGCGGACATAGACAAATCCTCGAACGTAAACCCAAGGTAGGGGTTGTTGTTTATTGTTTAATTATTTTTATTCTTGATCGTGGATTTAGCAAGTCTAATTTGTGGCTTTTGAATATTTAAAGTTGCGTTTTTATTTTAACGTGAGGGGGGCCGGACCGCATGAACACGGCCAAACCCCCTCCATCGTTCTTGTTGTTTTATCTTGCGGGAGGAAGCAAGGTGGCATGGTGCCGTCGCACCACGCGAATAATTGTATGCTTATCTTGCGCGACGTCGTCAAGCGCGCGCCGAGGAAGAATCATCAAGAACGCGACGCCGTCGTGCCGCGTTGAAAGAAATCAAGGCACGGCGGAGGGGCGCGGTGCCGTCGCACCGCGCCGGACGATGAACACCGCTGCCGGTTCCGGGCCGCGGCGGAAAGAGAAGACCGGCGGCCGAGCCGCAGGTGTTGGAAGCCGAAGAGGGGACCGGATTTTTCCGGTCCCGTTGGAGAAAACCGGCCGGCCAGCTGGCCGGCCGGAAGGCGTTAAACCGGGGAAAATTAATTCCCCGACCAACGCTCAAAACCCCCCTCATTATGAGGGGGGCGGTTTCCATGAAGGGAGGGGGGCAGCAGCCCCCCCCCCGGTTTTAATCCAAGCCGGCCCCCACGTGGGGGGCCGTTTTCTTGCAAAGGGCGCGGCACAAAGGCCGCGCCGCCTTCCCAATCAGCGGGGGCTTTGCCCCCCGCATTCGGCCACCATGCGGCGCCAGGCCGCCGCGGCCCCCGCACCGCCGCGCCGCCCCAGGGGGGGGGGGGGGGGGGGTCGGGCCGGGTCGGCCCGGACCCGGACCCCCCCGTTTCGAATCATTTACGGTCTTTTAGCCATAACTTGAGCCTCGGACCTCCGATTGACGAACCGTCTACGGCAACGCGATCCTTGGATCGAGACGGTCGTTTCGGTATATCGCACTCAAGGTTTCGGATTACTTTGAGTTCGGCCGGGTTGGTTCGTTCACGAAACCAACCGGGCCTTCGGAGCGGAAACGCTCATATCTTGAGTTACGGACGTCTGATTGACGTGCCGTCAGCCGTGTTGTGTTCCTCTTAGTGAGACGGATCTTTTGGCATACTCCGCCCGAGGTTTGGACGTAGGTGGAGTACGGTCGGGTTGGTTTTGCCTTAAAAACCAACCGGGCCCCGGAGACGAAAATGTCAATAACTCTCAGACCGGGCGTCCGATCGACGCGCCGTCTGTTGCGTTGAGTTCCTGTTGACGATACAGAACTTTTGGATACATCAACTCTGGTCTTCGTGACAGTTGATGTATCAGCCTCTCGGCTCGTGGAGCGGACCCTCCGAACGAGCTTGCTGTGTGCGGGAATCCTAGTGCTGGCTGCGACTGTTACGGTGACTGCTACTGCTACTACTGCTACTGTGACTGCGACGACGACAGTACAGAGATCCTGTGTGGATTCGACGACGACGACTACAGCACTCAGCGATCCTACGTGGATCAGTGCTACAGGTCCTGTGTGGGCCCGATCCTGTGTGGGTCCGATCCTGTGTGGGTCCTTGCGCTCAGCGGTCCTGTGTGAACCAGCGCCTACAGGTCCTGTGTGGGCCCGATCCTGTGTGGGTCTTTTGCGGGGGTTAGTTACCTATCGATCCTTCGTGGGTCCGACGACTTAGATGGATCAGTGATCATCTTTATCGTCCTTTGAAGAAGTATACCTGTGTGAGCTGAATCCTGTTGCTTTCCTGTGTGGATTGTGTTGTGCAATCCTGTGTGGATTATGTTTTACTTTCCTGTGTGGAATACGTTTACTTTCCTGTGTGGACTGAGTTGTACTTGGGCTCGGAGGTTGGAGCGTATTTGAAATTGATGACTTAGGTATATGTATTGGCATATACTTAAGCAGTGTCGGTTGTTACTTCGTGATTATACTTTTCTTCGTGGTTTATCTTTTGTGGATTTGAGAGACCTTCAAGGGTCTCGGGGTCCCTACTGAGTAGCTTATACTCACCCCTGCACGGGCTTTGCCCGCACTACGTTGTGATGGTTGCAGACGACGGACAGCGTTGACCATAGCTGGGGCTTGCAGAGCGGGACGGTACCCGGAGGTGGACCACTGGGCGGGACGTGCTCGGAGCGGACGGCGGGACCCGTGGAGTAGAGGAGCTATCTGTACCCACCCTTCAGGTGGGATTTCCAGTGGACAGCTCGGAGTAGCGGCTTTTACTTTTCAGTTGCTGTTTTCCCTTTCGAGTTGTACTTTACATTCGGTTTGGGTTTGTATTCTGGCCCATTTACTTTTCCGCACTTCCAGTTGTACTATGCTTTTGTTTAGTGTTTACTTTCCGCTTGCTTACTCTGTGGCGTTTGTTTACTTTTCAAAAGGCAATGCCTTCCCTTTTTACCGGGATTTACGCCTTAGTGCTAGTCGCCAGCCCATGGCCTATGGAAGGCGGGCTTGGGGTAGTCACGGCACGGACCCCGAGGGCGGGTCGTGACACCCGTTATTTGGAGTGGTATGGGACACCCCAAATAGCGTCACTTTAAATTGAGTATCCAAAGCGGTATGGGATGCCTTGGATACATAGCCCCTAAGAAAAAAGAGGATTGTATTGGACTGAATTTGTGATGGGTGGGGCCCGCTATAGCCCCTAGATGCATTGATAGGTCTCATGAGACAAAATAGTGTCACGACACAAGGCCTGACAATAGTTACGGTTTAGGTGAAATTCCTGGACATAAACGGTTCAGGTGAAATTCTTGGACATAGATGATTGTGGTCTTGGCCCGAGGCCTTGACACAGTCGGGTATTATACCCTCCCCTTAATGTTTTAGTTATTGACCAACCATGGGATTTTACAACTAGTAGGATATCCCTGGTTCAGAGCCTTTTGTATGCACATAATGAATTAATTGATTGACATGATATGTCACAGCAGTTCTGGACTTGATCCATTTAACAACAGCTTTATGTTATTTCAAGTGAAAAGATATGGATATGGCCATCATAATATGTGCACCAGTTATGTTCATTATTACATATTTTTTGATTATTCCTTGAGTACTCAAAAATTCCTTTCTAGTAGTATGCATTACCCTGCATGTTGTTAATGGCCAGGTATTATAAAACCATTTAATTTCCCTAATTGGAACTGCGTACTCTGATCATGATTAGATGTTATGTTATTAGTTTTCTTTATTCCAAGATAATTAATTTCCCAATGTTTAAGTTTATTTTCAAGTATACTATTTTTCTTTTTAGTGAATAAAGATTATTTTCAAGTTGTTTTCAAACTCCTTACTGGGCATACTTTGCTCACCCTACGCTTTTGTTATAAATTTTTTTTTCAGGTATGGGTTTTTACTAAAGAAGTTTTTCAGAAGTAGTTGGTTTCCCAGAACCTGAACCTGGAGATCCTCTATAATAATGGGACATGATTTAATACTTGTAAATGTTTGAAATGTAACTTTGATACATCATGTTTCACTGGCACCGACTCTGGGAACTCGGAGGCTAGGTACTTACAGGGACACTCTCAAAATGTATGTTTCATAGAAGAAAGGTACTAAAGGGGTCAAGACCAAAAAAGGTGTTTGTACAAAGCTCAAAATTGTATGTCATCATTTGAGGGACATTTTTTATGTGTAAAGGACTCAAACATATGGGAAGATATTTCACATCAAAGACTTGGGTCAAAAAGAAAAGGGTCGAGAAAGAGATGGTTGTAGAAATTTCTTTCATGGAATCATATCGCACTGGGATATAGATCATTGACAGTGGATGTACTCCCCATATGATGGAAACTAATGATCTAGTAACATGAATTAGGTATGATAAAGAAGGTATCTTAAGATTTGGTAATGATGAGGGCTTTAAAATTATTGGTTCAGGAGAAGCCATGTTTGGAGGAAAATACATGAGATGAGTAGATGTATTGATTGTTGAGGGGATTAGTCACAACTTGACTAGTGTTAGTTAGTTATATGCCTCAGGTCATGATATATGTTTTTCTAAGAAATTATTTATCATCAAGGCCATGTATGGTACTATTTTGTTCCCAGTAAAGTGGTCAAAAGGGAATCTCTACCTCATGAGTGGAAAAGAATATATGTTCTTTCTTTCTAATGATGGAGAAGGAAAGTTATGGCCTAACCATCTTGGGCACATAAGGCAAGGTTCTTTGGAAGATCTGGTGAAATATGATGCAGCTTGATATCTCCCGAGATTATCATGTGATTGTACACATACATGTGATGCATGTCAATAGGGTGAGATTATTTGAAAGACATATAAGCCAAAGGGGAAAAGGTCACCAAGATTAAATGAGTTGGTACATATTGATGTGTGTGGACAATATTTCCAAGGGCTATTTATGGGAGAAGATATTATGTTCTTTTCATTAATGCATATATCAAAATGGCATGAGTATCCATAGTCACCCAAAAATAGGAAGTGTTCAGTTTCACTACACTATATCGATGGGAATGTGAAAATATGCTCGATCAGAAAATCCAGAAGATTTGAATGGATAATGGAACAGAGTTCACAAATATCCAAGTGGGGGATTTTATTGAAAAATAAGGGATAAGGAATCAAGTTTCAGTAATAAGAGCTCCACTACAAAATGGAGTAGTTGAGAGAAGAAATTGGATTATCAAAAACATGGCCAGAACAATGCTCATTGATAATGAAATTCTAGAGAAAATTTGGAAAGATACGGTAATGACAATAGTATACACTTCAAATAGATCATTACTTTGTCCGAAATAGGAGAAGACTCCATACAAAGTATGGTATGGAAAGAATCCATCTTTGAAGTACATTCAAATATTTAGATGTAAATGTTTCATTCCCAATAAGGAGAAATATAGAAAATTTGAATCTCGTGGTGATGAAGGTATATTTTTGGGATACTCAAAGTAATAAGAAGTGTATGAATGCTTCAATAAGTGGCTAAGAAAGAAAGTTTAAAGTCATGATTTGAATATAGTGGAGAATGAACAAGATCTTAAACAAATAAATGATTTGGATCAGGAGGATAGTGATGAAGAGATGAGCAGGTCATGAAATGCTCCAACTCCAGAGGATGATTCAGAAGAAGACTCAGATGATGAGAACAAATCAGTGTCATCAAAAAGACTAGAAAGAAGAGCTAAAATTTATTGGCATAACATAATTTGTGATCACATAAAACCAGTTCAAAAAAGGAGGATGAATTATCTACATCAAGAATCCTACTTATCACAAGTTGAGACTAAATGATCTGATGAAGAAGCTATATATGAGAATTGGGTTCAAGCAATGAATGAAGAGTTTGACCAAATAGAGAAGAATCAGACATGGGAAATTGTTTCAAGACCAGCAGACAAGAATGTTATCCATAACAAGTGGGCCTTTTTCAAAAAATGAATGAAGATGGTGTTGTCATTTGGAAAAAAGAACTTCTGGTCTGCAAAGGGTACTCTCAAATAGAGGTTATTGATATTGATGAGACATTTCCACTTATGTAAAGGCTGGAAACAATTAGATTTTTCTTGTCCATTACAATGCAATGAAAGTTCAAAGTGTTCCAAATGGATTTCAAGTCAGTATTTTTGATTGGAGTTCTATTAGAATATTTATACATTGAGAAAATAGATGCTTTTATCATACATGAATATGAGAATAGGGTTTTTTGGATGAAGAAGACTTTATACGGATTGAAGCAATCACCAAGAGCATGCAATTGAAGGCTTGACCAATTTCTAAAGAAGCATGGTTTTTAGAGTGGTGGAGTTGATTACAATCTGTATTTCAACAATGAAAAGCGTTAAAGGCTGATGGTACTAGTTTATGTTGATGACATAATCTTTGGTGGATCAGATGAACATAAATGTATAAAATTTTCTATGTTCATGAAAGGCGAGTTTAAAATGTCAATGATTGGGGATATGACATTTTTCCATGGCCTACATCTGAAAAAATTATGGAATAAAACTTTTATTTCTCAATATAAATATTCCAAAGACGTTTGGAGAAGTTTTGTAATGGATAATTCCAAAGTAATGAAGAATCTGATTTCTACCTAGTTAAAACTATCATGTGATGATGAAGGCAGGGTGGTTAATATCACAGAATATAGGAAAATCATTGGAAGTCTGTTATACCTAACAACTACAAGGCCTGATATTGTTTTTTCCACATTCAATGTAGGAAGGTATGAAATAAATCAAAAGAAGAGCCTTTCAGTAAAATAATATTTCGATATATAAAGGGAACAATGGATTTTGGTTTAATTTACAATGAAAAAACCCAACCACAGTGGTTGGGATATACAAATGCAGACTGGGCCGGATCAGCTGATGATAGGAAATCTACATCAAGAGGTGGCTTTTACCTTGGAGGATTGTGTATTTCGTGGTTGAGTAAGAAACAAGATTTCATTTCATTGAGTACCACAGAAGATGAATATATTGTGGCTAATCAATCCTGCACACAACTATTGTGGATGAATCAGTAACTTAAAGATATGGGAATTAAAGTGACATCTTTGATTAGAATCCATTGTGATAATTCAAGTGCTGTAAATATTAACAAAAACCCAGTCCATCACACAAGGACAAAGAACATTGAAATCAAAAATCATTTTATCAAGGAGAAGTTGGAGCAAGGGCTTGTGAAGCTAGAGTATGTTCCTATAGAACAACAATTTGAAAATATTATTACGAATTCCTTACTCAAAGAAGCATTTGAAAGGCATAGACATGCTCTAGGATTCTAGTCGAATCCCCACACTTGAATAAGTATGGATGTGGGCCCCCCGCTCCCAGAGGTATGATGTGTCTTTCCGTAATGTGGTGATATGTGTTCGTTATAATATTGCAGAAAATCTTGAAGTTCACTTTAGGTTTATTGATAAGGGGGAGAAATTGTGACTATTCCAAGGGGAGAAAAGGCACAGGGAGAAGCTGTTAAGTGGAGCAGTGAGATTGGGGGAGTTAATGCCGAGCTGAATCAATTGGAGAAACTGTATATTTGGGGTAGTATTAAATCTTAAAATACTAGTAGTGATAGATAAATGATTAGATATCACGACATCTGAGGTTCATGATGAAATTAGTTTATTGGTATCAGTGTGGTTTCCACAGTTGGTGATAGAAATGAAGTGATTCATCGATGAAATTTTCATTATACTCTTATTTCTCATGCCGATCATGGCTCATGTGGTCTTAGAGTATGTGTTGAGTAAATCCTTGATCACTATCTTAATCACGTGAATCGAATTGTGGTTGAAGGTAGAA
This sequence comes from Viscum album, assembly GCA_963277665.1. Taxonomy (NCBI): domain Eukaryota; kingdom Viridiplantae; phylum Streptophyta; class Magnoliopsida; order Santalales; family Viscaceae; genus Viscum; species Viscum album. The sequence continues at coordinate 1,182,013,068 of OY728139.1, forward strand.
GGAGTTTTAATGAAGTATAAAAATTTATAGAAATGTTATGAGAAGAGTTGTCATCAAACCCAAAGGGGGAGATTGTTGGGAAAAAACCCCTCAAGGCATCCTCTTAGTATGTTTTGGCTGTGTTTGTGTTTGTTGACAAAGCCGTATGATCGTAAATGAGTATGGTTGGTGTTTTCTAAAGACATGTTTTTAAGGTGGCGCAGTTTCCCAGTGTTTTCCAAATTTTTGGGAATCAAAATTGGGAGTTTGATGTTGGAAAAGGAAGTATTTATTTAAAGGAGTGAACAATATAAAGAAAATTGAATAAAATTAAAAAATGGTGAGAACCATATACAATAATTCATAGACCACATACCATGTTTTGAAAACAATACACGGAGTAGTAGAAATAGTACGACAGAGTGGTTTGAAAAACCGAAAATGGTTCACAGTGGAAAGTGGTGTGGTACACAGATTTATTGATGACGGTAGAGGTGAGAGATAATGTAGGAGAAAAGGGGGTACATGGAGCTTGTATGAGAAATATTTTGTGGGTGGCTTGTGGTTCGCGGTAGAAGAAGTCCCGGAACACGGTGGAGACTGGTTTAATGATAAATTGTGGATTAGCATATTTTGTAGATATATTTTCCTATATAAGAATTTCTAATCCAACCAATTTTTGGGGATATTGAACATCGTTAGAGAAAATAATTTTCTCTAGGAATTCTACAAAGTCTGAAATTGGTACGAGATGAAGGTGTTTTTAGGGATTCTTATCCCACACAGGTAGTCTGATATGCAGAGGAGGAAATCCAGTATGAAGAAAGAGTTGTCTCGGTATGAAGAGGTGGAATCTCCAGTATGAAAGAGGGAGAATTCTGCATGTACTACACGGAGGGGGAGTTCCAATACATAGAAGAAAGGTTAGTCTGTGAACTTAGAAAACTTCGCGGATAGGAGGCGTTTCACAGATGAAGTTCGCGGAATCGGTACACGGTAGCGGTACACAATAGTGAATGTGGAGGTAGTCTGCGAACAAAGTAGATTCACAGAAGAGGAAACTATATGTGGAGTAGTCAGTTCAGGTACAGAACTTGGTACTCAGTATATGAGAGCAGATAATGGTTCAAGAGTTTCACTATGAAGCTTGTAAAATCTTTGTATCAATTTGCAAAAGGTGTTTCCGTTACCTAGCAGTACCCATGAAGGTGGGATTCATCTGCAGGTGAAAAATGAACTTCAATAGAGCATCTAAAAATAGTTGATGATACAGAAACTCATGAAAATTAAAGGGACCTACATGTCCATAAACTGTGTTTGACCTACAAGTTGATAAACTGTGAGTGGATTCCTTTCCAAGAGTAGTGCGTGAAGGAAGAGGAAGACAATGAACCTTTCCACTGATAGTGAGACAGATAAAGAGTCATAGGGAGTGACCCTTTGGAATGTAGTGAGAAGACCCTAAACTTTATATAGGTAGTGATCCTGGGCATAAAATATCTATCCCAAACATTTTACTCGTTATTGATAGTGACCCTTAGTGAATTTGGTAAATCGGCACATTGCCGTTGTATGCTCCTTGGACGTAGCCCAGTTAGGGTGAACAAATTAAAAATAATTGTGTTCTGTGTATGATTCCTTATATGTTCATATATTTCTATAGGAGGAAGAGATAATTGAGTTTTTTTACAATGAAACTAGACCCAAAGGGAAATAGTTTTAATCTATCATACCCAGATTCACCCCCCTCTCAGGGTATTCAACCTAGTGGACCTAGAAATTATCCTTTGATAGGTGTTGATGAAATGTAAATAAAATATGTTATTTCCAAGGAGAAACAAGAATATATTTTCTCATCTCAAAGGTCATATAGTTTGGGTAAAACCAATATTCAATATGATGAACCCTTTCCCATGCATGACAAGATGAACATTTTGAACAATTCTAGAAATAAGAAAAACCCTCTAGATACCAGAAACAAACATAAAAAGGTTTTTACCAAAAGAAATGATTTTTTTTCTATTTATGTGGGATTCCTGGTCATACATCATGTTTTTTTCAGAGGATTTGAAATATATTTCATGCTTTAAAGACAAAAATATTTCAAAATTTTATAATAAGAAGAAGTATCTTGAGAAATATGGAAGAGGATTTCTCAAAAAAAAGTTTCAACAAAATGATACTATTGTGGAAGACTGGGACACAACATGAGTATGTGTCAAGAATCCCAAAAGCTCATTGTCAAAAGAAAAACTCATATTGTATCAAAATCTCAGTTGGGAACTAATTACATGAAGTATTTGTTTTAACGGGAAATGTTATATATGTTATAATCTTGGGAATTTGGAATGATATTGTACCCAAAAGAATGTAGGGAGAGAAAATGATCTCTAATAGAGATCCTCAACTCCAGTTGTGTATAATGAGAAAACTTATACTAAAAGTAAAAATTATAAGTCAAAAATAGGTTTAATGTATCAGATGAAACACAAGGATCTATGAAAATAGTGTATTGAGAACCTCATCTTCTACACTCACAACACATCTCTTGGAATGAATTTGAATGAACCTTGAAGAAAAAGGGAGGATCTACTCAAGTTGTGAGAATGAAGAATTTATATTTAGTGAAGAACCCGACATCAGTAAGAAATATTGTAGAGACTCAAATGATTGATAAAATAAAAATGAATAAATAATGCCTTGAAAAATTCACATTTCATGTAACTTGGGGTAAATTGAAGAAAACAGAAAGAGCCATCCAACTAAGAAAAAAGAAAGAGAAGACGACCGGTGAAAAGATTCCTTCTCAAGGAAAGAGTCATGAAAATGACATATTAGTCGATCATCAAAGAAGGAAATTTCAACAAATGGGTTTAAATCTGAAATGGTGAAGAAGGCCTTTCCTACTGAAACAAAATATCAAAAAAAGTCTTCGTATGTGAGAAAATAATTTTTAGTCATATAGCCCAAATAGTTGAAGTTGGATGGGTAGTTGGAATATGGACAAAAAAAGTATAGTTCTTTGCAAGAAAGTATCAAAGGATTGATCAATCAGGATAAAAAATAATCCTTTTCTTGAGGATTTCAATGGATCCCCTCTCTATATGTGAATAAATTTTATTAACTGATGTTCATGTACTTCATGTTTTTAGGGGAGATTCAATCCAAGTGTAAGTGGAATCAAAAGATGCAAAGAAGTGATATGATTTTATTCAGAATGTCGACTAATTAAAAAAAGTTAATAGAGTTAAAGAATAAATCAAGAATAATTAATTGAAAGGATTTAATGGTGTATGACTACATGACATATATAAAAGTAGTTTAAAGTAATGATGTCACTATAGTAGGGATTGAATAGAATCTTCAATGACATAATAACTAGTTGTTTGTTGAAATTAATGAAGTGGTAAGAGACTCAAGGGGAGTAAAAGATGAAAATGACGAGCTTAACCAAATTGAGAAGAATCATAAATGAGATATTGTTTGGAGGCTAGAAAATAAGAATGTCATTAAAACTAAATGAGTCTTTTTTAATAAGAAGAATGAATATGACATATTGATTTGAAACAAAGAATGACTAGTGTGCAAAGGGTACTCCCAGATAGAGGGTATTGATGTTGATGAGACATTTTACCGTACTGTGAGGCTAGATATAATCATATTATTCTTGGCTATAGCAATGCAAAGAAGGTTAAAAGTTTTCTAGATGGACATGAAATCAACATTTCTAAATGGGGTTCTAGAAGAAGAACAACCAGATGGTTTTATCATTCATGAAGATGAAAATGAAGTGTTTCAGGTGAATAAGGAACATTATGGGTTGAATTAAGAACCAAGAGCATGTTATTCAAGGATCAATCAGTTTTTGAAGAAGTCCAGTTTTCCACGTGGTGGAGTTGATTAATATTTCTATGTAAATAATGACAATAATCAAAGGATGATGGTGTTGGTGTATGTTGATATCATAATACTCAATGGATCATATGAATCACATTGTAGACAGTTTACCGAATTCATGAAAAGTGAGTTCTAAATGCCAATGACTAGTGAAATGACATTTTTCCTCAGTGTATAAGCAAGACAAGGAATGAATAGAATATTTATTTCTCAATATAAAAATGCCAAGAAGGTTTTGAGAAGATTTAGAATGGATAATTCCAAGGATACAATAACTTTGGGGGGTACCCGAATGAAATTTTCAAGAGAATATGAAGATAATGTAGTTAATCTCACAGAATACAAGAAGATCATTAGAAGCCTATTATACATGACAACAATATGATTGAATATTGTTTTGTTCATATGTCAAGAAGCACATTATCAAAGAAATCCTATGGAAATACACATGATTGTTGTAAAAAAAGAATAATTTAGTATATCAATTCCATGATGGATTTTGTTTAATGTATAATAAAAAATCTCAGTAGGAGTTATTGGGATATATAGATGAATATTGGTTTGGTTCAGCATATGATAGAAAATGAAAATTGGCTAGTGCATTCTATCTTGGCGGTTTATTTGTTTCATGGCTATTCAAGATACAATATTTCATTTATTTGAGCGCTGTAGAAGTAGAATATATTGTATCTACTCAAGAATTCAAATAGTTATTGTGGATGAAGCAATAACATAATGATATGAGAGTAGGAGTGAAGTCTCCGATTTGTATCTGTTGTGATAAATAATGTCCTATAAATCATAGTCAAAATCCAGTTCATTGGTCAAGGACAAATCATATTGAATTCAAGTAACATTATGTCAAAGTGATGGTGGATTAATGAATAATGAAGTTGAATTATGTGCCTACAAAACAACATGTTGGAGACATTTGGACAAATGAATTACCAAAAGAAGCATTTTAATGACATGAAATAGCTCTTGGAGTTTAGTCGACTCCATACACTTGAGAAAGTGTGGATGGGGGACCCCTTCTCCCTAATATATAGTGTGGTTTTCCCTAAATGTTTTGATATATGTTCTTTACTCTATTTTAGAACTAATAGGTGTGAACATTAGGTTCATTGACAAATGGAGAGAAATGTTTTCTATCAAATGAGAGAAAATATCATAATGAATATAGGGGAGAAGCTGATAGGTAGATTAGTGAGATAGGGGGAGTTTTAAATATGACAATGTTAAAGGTGATCAATTATAGTATATATAACATGACCTATGTATTTCATGAAAAAATAAATTGAGAGGTTTTGGAAAGAAGTGATTCATTGATGAATATTTGATGCTACTCTTGTTTCTCATGCCAATCATAGCTCATGTTGGATTAGAGTGTGTGTTGAGTAAATCATTGATCTCTATTAGAATCACATGAAGCAAATATTGGTATAGGATAAAATAAGATTCAATGAGGTATCAAAATGTGATGTGTTTTCAACGAACTCAAAGGGTGAGATTGTTGGGAAAACATCCATCATGGTAACATTTCTATATTTTTGGGTTGATTGTGTTTGTTGAAAAAGTGGATTTCTATGATTATTTGAGGAGATCCAGAGATATTATTGACATGGTATGTTGACAAATATATAGGATGAAATATTGAATGTTCAGGAAGTGGTATATAAAATTGTGTACACATGGTGATTCCATTTCTCAGTGTTTGCTAACATTTTGGTGTCCAAAATTTGGATTTTGGATAGTATCATGAAAATTGGATTTCATTGAAGGCCTTACAAAAAACTAGAAAAGGCACGAATTTAATGAAGAATGGGATTCACAAAGGGTGTTTCACGATGGTTTGATGATTCTGGCAGTCAGCTCCATGAGTATGATGAACATCGTGAACGATGAAGGTGATGTTCTTTGTAAGTGGAGCATCACAATGGCATGAAGGTTTTGAAAAAATCTCTTTAATTATTACAAGAATTAAAAATGTTAAATTTATGCTGAGATTTGTGAAAATGGGAACATAATGGCAGAAAAGAGGGAGCATTGCAAAATGGTAATGACATGGATGGAAGGTTCTGGAATTGGTGGAAATTCCTATAAATAGGCCTCTACCCCCTTCAGAAAAGTATAAAGGCCTTAAGAAGATATTAAGTCTTTGGATTTTCAAAGCTTGTCCATGAAAGGTTATTCTCAAAGGTGGTTCACGTAAAGAAAATCATGAAGGCTGTAAAATCCAATTGAATGTTTTGATCATCGTGAAATAGGTTTCATGTGATGAACTTCACAAAGGCTTTAAGACAATTGAATGTTCTGATGATCATGAAAGTAAGTAAATTTTTAAAGGATAAGTAATATTCATGGAAGGAAGGATCATCAAAATGGCTAGTTGAGATTCTCTAATGTGGTGCTCTTTGTGAAGGCTAAGTGATCTTTGAGAAAGGCATGAGCTTCTTAGAGGCTATTTTAGTTTTTTGAAAGAGGAGCTTCACGAATGTAATGAGCATCACGAAAGTTGTTTAGAAGGCATTACCCAATACATCTATGTTAAATTGATTTTAATATACTTGATTATAGTAAAAATTCAATAGAGAATCCATATAAAACTGAGGATGTATTCATTAGATATATTTAAATTACCTACAACTTTGTAATCTGTTGGTGAATCCCTTCCAAGAGGAGTGAGAAAATGAAGAGGAAGACGATGATCCTTTACACATATAGTGATCTAGAGAAAGAGATGTAAGAGTGACCCTTGGGTATGTAGTGAGAAAACCCTAAAACTTTTAAAGTATGTGAGTCTATGTATATATATGACCAAGCCTAAACAACCATTATTGGTAGTGATCCATAGTGGATTTGGTACAATTGGCACATTGATGTTCTATGCTCATTGGATGTAGCTCTGTGAAGGTGAACCAAGTTAAAATATATATGAAAGTTTGCATGAATTATTAAATTATATTAAAATAATCATTATAATATAAATAAGGAAATTATATGATCATCATTAACATTTAATTGGAAGAAATGTGACCCTTACAATAAAGTGGTCAAGATCTAGTGGGGAAGGGAGAATTTTGAAATGAATATCCATACCCTGATTCACCTCCCTCAGGGAATCCAGGCCCATTTTTAAACTAATAATAATAAACATAAATAAATTCCTGGTATACAATTTTAAATGGAATCACATAAACCTCATAATATATGATAGTTTCATAGGATAACATATTTCTCAAAAAAGATAATTTGAGACAATAAACCCTTATCTCAAGTTCCACGTGCTTTGAAATTGCTCTAACATGATATATAATAAATTTTAGTTTATTATAATTATATAAAAATAATAATTTACATGCATATTATATCATATACGATTCACTTATAATATTTCAAAACTCATTTATTATTAATTCATTACTAAGATCATTATTTTTGGGTTTAAATTGTTTCATTTTCTATGATAATTTCAGTTCGGTAGTTACGATCCTTATACCTTGATCATCATTACATAATATCCATAATGTTAATAATGATATAAATATTATATATATTAATTATATATATATGTATATATATATATATATTTATATTCCTTAATAGAATATAGAGATATATAAAATGAATTACATCGTTCATGGTGACGGTTGGCTGCATGTATGCATGGATGCTATTTTCACTTTTCAAAGGATTGTATGAAAGAATGTAAATAATATTTAAATTTTAAATAATATTAATTATATCATATTTATAATATATATTCATTAAATTTATCACAATTACCATTCATGTAAAGAGGATGTGAAAAATGAATGACATCACTTCATGGAGGTGGTAGTCCACATGTACGCACAAGCGACATTACCATTTTCTAACAGAAGGAAAAAGGTGAATAATGATTAATAAATTATAAATATAACAATTAATAATATTTAATATTATTATGTAATTATTTTTTAAAGAATAAAATGAATATATTGTAAGTGGATGAATACATATAATTGAAAATTCTTGGTCAAGAGTTATACCTCTTCATTGAGAATCATCTTTTAGATTATATCTTAAGACATAAAGGGATGGTCTTATGGAAGGAACATAAGCTATAGGATGTGGTTAAATTTGATAGTAACATAATATGGTAGGTATTTTAAGATATATAAGGCTCAAAATATGTGAGTAAGAGGGGATAAAAGTTTCCCTTTTATAGGCGAGGGGAGTGGAAGTCTTGGAGTGACTTAAAGGATTAAATTAGAACAAATTAATTTTCTAGAAATAATGGATCCAAATTGATATAATTGTAATATAAAATAAGTGCAAGTATAAATAATCACATAAAATAATGTTTTGATAAATTTTAGTTAGTTTTTAACCTTTATCATTTCATTTTAATCTCGTATTAACCTTTTTGCCAATCATCACAAAATGAAAGGTTTTTACTCATTAAGGTTTATAAATTCTACCATAAAAATACATGTGACCCATAAATAGACCATGGTTGTTATTTTAATCAACATCCAATTAAAGTTTCCAAAGATAATATTTTTATTAATTTTAAATAATTTAAGAAAATATTATTTATTATAAAATATAAATAATGTCATTTTTGAACTATTCATTTAATTTGACTTTGAAAACACTTTACAACAATGGAATTAGAATATAAAATATTAAAACTACCATAATATATAATATTTATCAAAAAAATCATGGAACACAATAAATCATCCAAATTATATTACATTTAAAAATTTAAAAATCACTTATTTAATTTTTTTATTAATTGAATACATATCATGCCTATATTGTTAAAGAATTTAAGGCAACGATTCCATAAAAAAATTAGAAATAAAATTATATGATAAAAAATTATTTTTTATTTAAAACAAACATTTATAATAGAGCTTAACCACTTTTTATTATTATGTAAACTTTTATAGATATTATGTTCAGGAGAGTGACATTTTAAATTTATTCCTCTCTTAAATTAATATAAAGGTCATAATTGAAGAAAAATGGAACTAAGTGGACATATATTATTGAATTGGATGAATATTTCTGAACCAAACTCATCCAATAGGTTAAAAGGAAGTGTTAGAGAAATTTGAAAGCCTTAACCAAAAGTTGTAATCCTATTTTATATGTTTTACCATTATTATAGTGAAAAAATTTTCCAAGGTTACCGTTCATAATGGAAAAAAATAAAAGGGTTCTATTTAAAAAATATGAATATCATTATTCAAAATATTTTATCAATTTTTAGGATTAAATTTCTATAAGTGCAAGAAATTAATTTTAAAATATGTGTACAAAACACGACGAAAACCATTTTTTAGAAAAATAAATTTTTAATAATAAAATTGGATTTATTCTTATCCCATTCCTAGAAAAAAATAAGAGGAATGGTAATGTTTTTAATTTACTATATAATATATTGTTGAGAAAGTTTTGTTTTCAACAATACATAATGTTTGTATTTAAATGGGGCGTTTGTTGAGAACAATACTCTATCTCTTTATGATAATTTTGATGCTCAAAAATACCCTTAATTATTTACTAATGATTTTATTTGTTAAGTGTATTGCAGGAATTTGTTATTCATTATATTTTTATTTCTGGATGAAATATATAAGTTCTTGAACAAAAAGGATTAATTACTAAAGTATTCGCATAAGCGTGTTCTGGAAACATTGTTCCTGCTCTACATATTTAGGATCTGCTCAAGCATGTCCTGGAAACACTGTTCATACCCTACGTGGAGAAACGTAGCGTAAGGATGAAATATAGTGTATACTTTATGTGTTATCAGAAAAGAATGAAAGAGGAACCCAACATTAGGAAGGAACCCTACGTTTGGGTTATTGAAAAAGTATGGAAGAGGAACCCTACATTAGGAAGGAACCCTATGTTTGGTTTATTGAACAAGTGTAGAAGAAGAATCATACGTAAGATTTAAACATTACATTTATTTCTAAAAAGTATGGTTCATCAACCTTACTTTTGTAAATTACCATACATTCTTAGAAAAGTATGGATCAAGTCCCTGTTGTTTGAAAGCTTATAAAAGTATGGATCTTTCATCATACGTTAGATTGTTGAAGAGAAAAAGTATGGATTTCCAACCCTACGTTTGTGATCAACCATATATTAGAAACCCTACGTTTTTGACCAACCATATGTTGGAAACCTTACATTTGAAGGACACTTCATCAATCTTACGTTTATTATCTACGTTACATTTAGAGGATGCATATTGTACAACTCAACGTTACGTTTGGCGTCAGAGAGTTTAAAGTCAATTTTATTATGCAACGGTCATCAAGCTGTTTATTAGGCTGATTTCAAGCCAGATTTAAAGCTGATTTTAAAATGTGTATTTGATGAGTTCAGAACCATTTAAGGAACAAATTAAAAGGATCTTTTCTTGGTGAATTTCAAGTGAAGTTACAATTAATATGTAAATTCAAATGTTTGAATATCACGAGTCAGAAGGAAACTTTTGTTGATCTAAATTTATAGGAGAAGTGCTCGACGTAATTATATAGATGTGATATTTTTCAAGTAGCATCAATCGATCATTTAATAAAAATGAAGAAAAATAGAAACTATCAAAAACCAAGATCTGCTGATTCAAAATAAAGACAAAGCTCTATTTATTGAAGAAGAAGAATCATGATAGAAGATTCACTCGTTCTACATCAAAGATAATTTGTGAATCTATTACTACTGAAGTTGTGAATTATATTTCTGTTTCAAATGAAACAAGATCTACTCAGAATGACTCTTATTTTAAGATCATTATTTCTGAAGGAGATGATGCATCTACTATCAATTGCATTCTGTTGCAATTGTGAAGAACAAATGGAAAGTATTTTCAAAAATATAGATACCTTTCTTTTCTATTCTTGAGTGACTGGATTCTCGTACTAAACTGTGTAGGTTCTATCAGTAAACCAGAAGGCTTTTTTTGCCGTAGTTTGTTAAGGTGTCAAATCCCTGTACTCATTTGTGAAACGGTCTGTGGAAACGTGGACCAGATAGTGAAAACCACCAAGCTCGTAGAGTAGAGCGTTGGTGGAGTGTACTAAGGGACTTCTGTTCCCCGAACCACTATATATATTGTGTCTCTAATATTTAAATTTTCACTGTATTAATTCATCTGATTAATGTTAAAGGGAAGAACATGATCTCCTAAAGATTTTTTGAAAAGACACAATTCACCCCCCTCTTGTGTATATTTAGTATAATCCAATCCAAAAATTGGTGTCGGAGATTGAGCTTTCTGATAAAGCCTTAACAAGCTGAAAGTGATTATACATAGAGCAAGATGAATGATATAATAGATGGAATGTATATGGTCATAGCACCATACTTAAATGGAGAAAACTATGGATGATGGAAGTCTCGAATGATTATCTATCTGAAAAAAATTGGATACAGAGTATATTCTAAGATTTTGACTCCATATGAAATACCAGAAAAACCTAAAACATTGAGTGCAACTAATAAAGCATAATATGATATGAACTCGAAGGCAATAAATGAAATTATATGTGGTATAGGACCTGATGAATTTAATAGAGTATCTCAATGCCCGATAACATATAAAATGTGGCAAACTATTGTTGTTTCTTATGAAGGAACTAACAATATCAAGGAAATGAGATATTCTACTACTAAGATTAAATTTGATACATTCAGAATAATTGAAGGTGAAAGTATTACTAAAATGAATGGAAGATTGACAGAGATTGTCAACAAAATAACCGACTTGGGAGATCCCATTAAACAAGCTAATCAAGCTTTAGAAGTACTAAGAGTATTGCCTACAAGATGGAATGGAATCTCTACTGCAATCTGACAGTCGACACCTGCCAAAGACTTAACCATGAGAGAACTGATTGGAACACTAATCATGTATGAAGTTGAGATGAAAGATGAATCAAATGAGCATAAAGTTTTTATCAAGAATGATGACACTGCCTTGAAAGTGCCATCACAGAGCAAAAACAGAAAGATAAAGAAAAGTGTAAAAGTGAAATCAGAAAGTTCTGATTTATCAAATTCTAATGTGGAACTGGCTCAGCTAGCAATAAAATTCACTAAATTATATATAAAGAAGAAGGGATTCAGAAAATCCTTCAAAAAGGATGACAAGGAAGTCAGATGTTATGAGTGCAGGAAAATGGGGCACATCATACCTGACTATCCTCAGCTAAAAGAAGACAAGAAAAAGAATGTCTTCAAAATAAATGATTATGAGCCTAAGGACAAGAAAGAAATTAATGCTACATGGAGTGTATCAAAAGACTTCAGTATCACTTCTTGAATCATACTCAGAGAAGGTAGAAGAAAATATGAAAGCTAACATGTGTTTTATAGTAGAAACAGATGAGGTACAATCTTACTACACTTCTTTCTATAGTTCTGAATCTAGTTACTCTAATGAAAAATTTACAGCCTACTGCAATATTCTTGAATAACAATATGATTCTCTATTTAATAATCATATGTATTTAAAGAACAGTCATAAGGAAATTTATGATGAAAGATATACAATGCTGAAACAACATGAAGAGTTAACTGAAAAGTTTAACTCAATTAACATTAACAATATAGATTACGGATCAAAGATAAAAACAATGAAAACTAAAGTGGAAAATTATAAAAATGATGCCCTTTTTTTACTATAAAATAAAATACATTAAATGAAATTCTTAGAAAAAATTTCATTAAAAAGGAAAGATTTGGAATTGGAAGTAATGGTGAAAAACCTAAGCTGTACAAGAATTATATTATTCCAAGTACAAAAAGATTAAATTGTAATTACTGTGGGACAAGGGGAAATATTTCTAAAAAATATTTCTTAAGACAACCCCAAATAAGTGGTATTAAGAAATATTTTGTAACAAATAATTTAATTGACTCTTCTATAATTAGAAATCAAAGCAATTCTATATTTCTAGATCTTGGTTGGATAACACCCGTGGACCCAATAGAATATTTGTATCAATGAAAATTTTCTAAATACCTTTGTAGGGAGAAGGTCACAAAAGAAAAAAGGACATATGGTATATGGATAGTGGCTGATCAAGGCATATGAGTGGAAACCCATTGAATTTCTCTACACTCACTCAAAAAGATGGTGGAATTGTCACTTCTGGTGACAATGCCAAAGGGAAAATCATTGGTATTGGAACAGTTGGAGATCCAGTAGCTGTCTCAATCAAAAAAGTACTTTATGTACAAGGAATGAAACACAATCTGATAAGTATATCTCAACTATGTGATGATGGTTATACTGTTTATTTTTCTAACAATTTCTATTCTGTTTTAAAAAATAAACTGCTTAAATTTAGAGAACCTAGAACTAACAATGTGCATACCCTGGATTTAAATTCATTGTGTAAAAAACAAGTAAACTGTCAAACTGCTAAAATAAACGAATCCTGGATCTGGCATAGAAGACTTGGACATTGTAATGTATATGTTTTACATAAACTATCTAAGAAACAATTAGTTTCTGATTTTCCTAGTCTCATATTTGAAAGTGACAGATTCTGTGATGCATGTCAACTTGGAAGGCAATGAAAATCATCCTTAAAATCTGTTAACAAAATTGCTACATCAAAACCTCTAGAACTTATACATATGGATTTGTTTGGACCTTCAAGAGTAACAATATTGGATGGTAAATTATATGTATATGTTTTAGTTGATGAATATTCTATATTTACAAGGAATTTCTTTTTAAAATTTATAAATGAATCTTTTACATTATTTGGATGTTTTTGTAAAGCTGTTCAAAATGAAAACTGTTTTAGAATAATTTCATTAATAAGTAATCATGGTGGAGAATTTGAGAATCTATAATTTAATTCATTTTTCTCAAATATGGGTATTATATACACATTCTCTACACCAAGAACACCTCAACAAAATGGAATTGTTGAAATAATAAATAGGACTATTCTGGAAATGGCTGGGACTATGCTAAATGAATAAAGACTTCTTACCTATTTTTGGGAAGAAGTTATAAGAACAACCTGCTATACAATGAGTAGAGTTTTAATTAGACCAATTCTAAAAAATACACACTATAAACTCTGGAATAAAATAAAACATAAAGTAAATTACTTTAAAGTTTTTGGATGCAAGGTTTACACCTTAAACACCAAATAAAATCTTGGTAAGTTTGCTCCATAATATATTGAAGGAATTTTCATAGGATATTATGCTACTTCAAAAGATTATAGAGTCTATAATAAGAAGTCAAGGATTGTTGAAGAATCAGTTCATGTGAAATTTGATAAATCTAACCCCTTTGAGAAAAGGACAGATCAAATGGATGAATCTGACTCTAATGATAACATGAGACTTGAGAACTTGAAAAATGATTTTGAAAAAGATATAAATGAAATTCAGTCCAGTTTAGAAGAACATGATACTAAAGAACCCATAAGTGTACTGCCTAGACATACTATAACCCTAAAGAATCACCCTTTAGAAACTATAATAGGTAACTTAGACACATGAATAAAAAATAGAAGAAATATAGGAAATATTTTGGAATTATCTATCTTTCTATCCCAATTAGAACCCAAGTATTTAGAATAAGCTCTAGATGTTGAAATATGGATCATAGAAATGCAAGAAGAATTAAACCAGTTTAAAATAAATGAAGTATGAGATTTTGTTGAAAGACCACAAAATTATCCAGTGATAGGAACCAAATGGGTATTTAGAAATAAACAAGATGATCAAAGAATAATAACTAGAAATAAATCTATAATTATAGCTAAATGATATAATCAGGTAGAAGGTATAGATTATGATGAGACCTTTACACATATAGCTAGATTAAGAAGCCATTAGAGTACTTTTATCTCTTGCATCTCATATGAACTTTAATTTATTTCAGATGGATGATAAGTCTGCCTTTTTAAATGGTTATTTAGTGGAGGAAGTTTATGTTGAGCAACCTCCTGGTTTTGAAAATTCAAAAAAACCAGATTCTATTTTTAAACTTACTAAAGCTCTTTATGGCCTTAAACAAGCACCTGGAGCTTGGTATGAAATATTATTCTCTTTTCTATTGAAAACTAATATTACTGTTGGAATAGAAGATCCAACACTTTTTAAGAGAACTGTAAATTCTAATATTTTATTGGTTGAAATTTATGTTGATGATGTAATTTTTGGATCACCTAATAAATACCTTTTTCATGAGTTTTCAAATCTAATTCATAAAGACTTTGAAATGAGCATGATGGGAGAATTAAATTTCTTTTTAGGACTTAAAATTTATAAAAAAATATTTTGGAAATGTTTTAAATCGAAGCAAATACATTACTGATTTACTGAATAAATTTGGACTTGAAAATGACAAGAAATATACAACTCCTATATATACTAATATAAGGCTTGATTTGGGTGAAACTAGAAATAAGCTGACAAGAAGTTAAATAGAGGTATGATTGGTAGTTTATTATATCTTACTACTAGTAGTCTAGATATAATTTATTCAGTATGTCTTTGTGCAAGATTTCAATCAAATCCTAAAGAATCCCATTTAATTGCAGTTAAAATAATTTTTATATATTTAGAGGAAACTATTTTTCAATCTCTTCTTTATCCCAAAATGTCTGATTTTAATTTAATTTCATATTCAGATGCTGACTTTGGAATTTGTAGATTAAATAGAAAAAAGAACTTCAGGAAATTTTCACTTTTTAGGGAAATCCTTTGTGTCATGGTCATGTAAGAAACAATATTCAGTTTCCCTATCAACAGCTGAGGCATAATATGTTTCTGCTGGAAGTTGTTGTGCACAAGTGTTGTGGATGAAAAACACTCTTATAGACTTTGGACTAAATTTTAATAATACCAATATTTTATGTGATAATACTAGTACAATTAATATTTTAGAAAATACTATTAATAATTCTAGGACTAATTATATTGATATCTGAAATCATTTTCTAAGAGATCATGTTCTTAAAAAGGATATATCTTTGGAATTTGTAAGTACTGAAATTAAATTAGCTGATATTTTTGCTAAACCAATTCCCACTGCAAGGTTTGATTTTATTAAGGGGTAGCTAGGTTTATTTAATTTTAAATAATGTTTTGTTTATTATGTTATTTCTTTATCTTAATACTGTTTTAAAATAAATTAGTTATTTGTTTTTCAAACAGAATAAGTTTTTTCCCCTTGCAATCAATTTTATTCACTTTTAAAACCTATGTAATAATTATTGATGGCACGAGAATCAAGGCTGTCAGAAACCCTTCCAATTCTGAATCGTTTAATTTCTACCAAAAAAACCCTTTTTCACTCGCGAAACTTTACAACTATTCGTCCATTCGAACCTAAAAACCTTAGAAACCATAATCCTCTTTCCAAACTTCAGAGATTTCTTGCAGAAATGGCCAAAACCAAGAGAACCGATGAGGCTGAGACCAGCACCGTCAATAAATAGTGCTCCGAAGGAAGAAAAATTTGCAAGGAAAGGTCATAGACCTAGAATGGCTATATCAGACGGATATTCTCTTGAAACAGGATCTATCTTTTCAATATCTAGAGAAGAACTTAAATGTTGATAAGTCTGAGTTTTTTTATGAAGTAAAACTGCGATATTTCTTTATGGATTTACAATTTAGTCTGGGAGACAACAAGGATACCATGGTAGCTAAAATAGAAGATCGAGATTTCTCGATATCCTATATGGAGATTAGTTAGATTCTGAACTGCCCTCATGAGGGAGTTTTTCATTTTGATTTGAAAAATATAGAAGATTCCGTGCATAAGTCTAAATATATCATGTCTTTTCTTTTTGGTTCTACTCATATAAAGAAGACGTTCATAAAGGACCTAGAGCTAGATTAGAAAATTCTAGTAAAATTTTTGCAAATAGGGATTTCATCAAGGATGTCTGAGTTGGAGAAAATATTTTATCTAGATATGTATATAATGTTTCTGTTAATGAGTGATATAAGGCTTAACATTCCTATGTACATGATAAGGTATCTTCATTACTACTGTCAAAGTGAAGCTAGGATAAATTTTTATCCATTTGGTAGATTCATCTCAAATATTATGTTCAAAAAGCATATGGTAAGGCTAGTGGAAGCCAGAGTTTGATGCCATCACAGTAACACCTTTGGTGCTAGGAAACAAAGAAAAATTGGCTATTTTTGGAGATCTTTAAAAAGGAAAGTTTTCCCAATAGGATCTGAGGAAGAAGCAGAGGGTGATCAAGCTCAGTCTACTAAGCCCAAAGAGGGACAAGATGAATCATGAGTAAACACTGTTTCAAGAAGAATTCAAGAGGGACTTCAGACTGAAAGAAAAAGAAATTTTAATGAGGAACTTGTTTCCCCTTTAATGACAATAAGAGATTTAGTCTCTTACAGTTTTGTTAGAGAAAAAGCTGTTGAGAAGCCACAAGAAGAAGATACTGCTCAAATCAAAATGACTCCACAAGTCTAAACTGAAATTAAACCTCATGTTGTAGCTGATGCTGAAGTTTCACTTAAACAGGAACTGGAGGCAGAGCCTGATGAGGAAGTGGCCACTCCTCAAGAAACTCCAGAAGATATTATTTTCGAAACTCCAATGGAAAAACAAATTGCTGATGTTCGTGATGAGAATGTTTCTGAAGTTCAAACTGAATTAATTCCTGAGGATTTTTCTGTTGAAGATTCTGGAAAAGGCTTTGAGGAGAAATCCATGGATCAATCAGCTCAGGAGAAGGAAAAAGAAAAATATGATGTAGATTCACTGCCTTTAGTACTACTGCATCACATTAAAACTAAGAATGAGAATCAAGAACATGGTGGCTCTGATTCAATAAATAAGGATGTGCAAGAGCTGTACAGAAAGTTGTCTCATTTGGAATCTGAAAATGTTACTCTGAGGAGTGCCTTAGAAACAGAATAGTTCAAATTTCAGAGACTTAAAGGAAGTATAGTTTTATGACAAGAAGTTGAAAAATTTAAGCAATAGATGTTGAAAAAGGTATAAAAACTGAAATCTGAAATGGTAAAGAAGTCAGATCTGTTAGAATTTAAAGAATTTCTGGAGACACAATTTGCATCTGTCGGAACTAGTGCTGCTAGTGGGTTAGGTACTTCACCTGATTTAATCAGAAGGTTTCAATCTATCATAGCTACCATGAGCAATATGAATGGCATATTGCAAGATCTTCAATGTAATCATGCTCATTTATTAGTATTGTTAGATAATCAGAAATTATTTGTTCATCAGTTGACATCATGTGAATCCAATATTAGACATGTGATGACTCAGTTCACAGAAAGGATGCCCTTGTTTATGGAAAAGGAAGAAATACTTCATGAGTTATTCAGATTAAACCTCAAAGAATACATTCATATGACTCAAGAGACCAGGGATCTTATTGTTAGGCTTTGTGATGGCATGATGAAAAGGCTGAGGGGTTAGTTGACAGACATCAAGTCCGTAGTTCAATAGAGATAGACCCTATCTCATCCCCTTACCAAACCTTGATTCATGTGTTCATCATTATTATACATATTCCATGTACTCAATGAAAATTTGGATTCCTGTTATTATTTATTATTTATTTTCCTGTCCTTGTTTCGATATGCTAGTAATCCAGATTTAATTATTGAAAAATGGTTAAACTATAGCAGTTACTTAAGTTCAGTGTTACATTAAATGTGTTCTATTCCATATTATATGATTTTTTTGATATCACAAAAAGGGGATAAATTTAGATAAACACAAAATTTTATTTTAATTGTTTCATATTATATACTTTAAATGTTTTTTTCTTTATTATTCATTTCTCTTTATTGTGGGGGAAAATAGAGGTAGAAATTATGTTAAATCTAATATTGTATTTATCTTTGAAACATTCAAAACTATATGTAATTAATTTTGTAGGTTAATTTCATTGGTTATTTTATGGGTTTTTTGATCATCAAAAAGAGGGATATTGTTGAGAAAGTGTTGTTTTCAACAATACATAATGGTTTTATTTGAAGGGGGAGTTTGCTGAGAACAATACTCTATCTCTTTATGATAATTTTGATGCTCACAAATACCCTTAATTATTTCTTAATGATTTTATTTGTTAAGTGTATTGCAGGAATTTATTATTCATTATATTTTTATTTCTAGACAAAAAATTTATGTTCTTGAATAACAATGATTAATTACTCAAGTATTCACATAAGCGTGTTCTGGAAACACTGTTCATGCTCTATATTTCTGGGATCTACTTAAGCATGTTCTGGAAACACTGTTCATACCCTACATGAAGAAACATAGCGTAAGGAAGAAATACAGTGTATAATTTATGTGTTATCATAAAAGTATGAAAGATAAACCCTACGTTAGGAAGGAACTATACGTTTGGGTTATTGAACAAGTATGGAAGAGGAACCCTGTGCCAGGAAGGAACCCTACGTTTGGTTTATTGAAAAAGTGTGGAAGAAGAACCGTACATAAGTTTTAAACGTTATGTTTGTTTCTCAATAGTATGGTTCATCAACCTTACTTTTGTAAACAAACATATGTTCTTAGAAAAGTATGAATCAAGTACCTTTTGTTTGAAAGCTTATAAAAGTATGGATCTTTCATCATACGTTTGAAAGTTGAAGAGAAAAAGTATGAATGTCCAACCCTACATTTGTGATAAACCATACATTGCCAACCCTACATTTGTGAGAAACCATACTTCGACAACTTTACATTTTAAGGATACCTCATCAATCTTATGTTTATTATCTACGTTACGTTAAGAGGATGCATACTGCACAACTCAACCTTACGTTTGGCATCAGAGAGTTTAAAGTCGACATTATTATGCAATGGTCAGCAAGCTGTTTATTAGGCTGATTTCAAGTCGGATTTAAAGATGATTTTAAAATGTGTCATTGAAGAGTTCAGATCCATTTAATGATCGAATTAAAAAGAGATTTTCTTGGTGAATTTCAAGGGATGTTACAACTACTCTGAAAATTCAAATGTTTGAATATCATGAGTTATAAGAAGAATTTTGTGGATCTAAATTCACAAGATAAGTGACCGATTTTTTTATATAGATGTGATATTTTTCAAACAGCATCAATCGATCATTTAATAAAAAGGATGAAAAACACAGACTATCAAAAACACAGATCTGCTGATTTAAAAGAATGACAAAGCTTTGTTTATTGAAGAAGAAGAATCATGATATAATATTCACTCATTCTACATCGAAGATAATTTGTGAATCTGCTACTACTGAAGTTGTGAATTATATTTCTATATCTACTGCAACACGATCTACTTAGAACGACTCTTATTTGAAGATCATTATTTTTGAATGCAACGATCCATCAATTGTCAATTGAATTCTGTTGCAATTGTGAAGAACAACTAGAAAGTATTTTTAATAATATAGATACCTTTCTTTTCTACTCTTGAGTGACCAACTTCGCATACTAAGATTTGTAGGTTCTATGAGTGAACCTGAAGGCTTTGTTTTTCCTTAGTTTGTAAAGGTGCCAACTGCATGTACTCAGTTGTGAAATGGTATGTGGAAACGAGGACTAGATACTGAAAATCACCAAGCTCATGGATTAAATCATTGGTAGAGTGGACTAGTGGCATTCTGTTCCCTGAACCAATATATATCTTGTGTCTCTTCTATATAAATT
Source organism: Viscum album (assembly GCA_963277665.1). NCBI lineage: Eukaryota > Viridiplantae > Streptophyta > Magnoliopsida > Santalales > Viscaceae > Viscum > Viscum album. The sequence continues at coordinate 1,182,033,633 of OY728139.1, forward strand.
TCCACTGCATTAATTCATCTTATTAAAGTTAAAGGGCCGAAAACTATCTCGTGAAGATTTTTGGAAAGATACAATTTCCCCCACTCTTGTGTATATTTAGTATAATCTGATCCAACATATATAAGTCTCACTAAAATCATTCACTAATTATTATTAATTTAATTTATTAATATGAAAACATAGTGCATGATTAAAAATCTTTTTAGAAAAAATATCTCTTTTAAGTTCAAATGATTTTTATTCTCATTTATAATCAACTAATAAAAAATTAAATCTTTTTTACATGTGTAAAACATTTCTTTTTTATAATTTATTTTTTCCCATTCCTATATTCTAATCCAAATTCTTAGGGGTAATTGTCACATTAAATAATATCATTTGAATAGTGTATTGTGGGTTGTTTAAACTCGATACTGCATATATCACAAGTTATAAAAGAAATTAAATTCATTTAAGGAGAAATATATCATTTAATCTTGGGGTATTACAAGTATAATTCCTATTAATAATTGTTTTTAATCCATGTAGGTATCTAAGGATATTATGACTAATCCTATTGGACCCAAAGCAGCATAATTATAATAAACTATTGATTACTTTATCTTTTCAGGAAAAGTGTATTAGAAGTCTCTAGAATGACATGTGGTACATGGAAAATGCATGATCTAAGCATATATCTGGACATCCATCATAAATGATTTATTAATATAGATGTAATGGTGGTACCATCTCATTAGTATAAAATTCCAAAGGAAATGTGAAAGGATTTATGAGGCGGTATATCAGATTCAATCATTATAAATAATGTTATATATATATATTTAAGGATTAAAACGTTACTATCTTAGTTTTTCCTCAATTATGTGATGATAGAAATAATGTAATGTTTTATAATAAAAAAATTACTTATTATTAAATATGATTATATTTTTTCTATACAAAAAATAGAAAATGTTTATAAAATTAACTTTGATAATCTAACTATAAAAAATGTAAAGTGTTTGAATATTGTGTATAATGATAATGTTTAATGGAATATGAGATTTGGGAATTCCAATTTTAGAATTTTAAAAAATATCTCTAGGAATAAAAGAGTTATTAAACTTTTTTCACTCCAAGTGGACATGCATTATATATGTGATACATGTTTTATGGTCCAGAAATACAAGAGGCATTTTTGAGCAAAAATAAGTTGAACAACAAAAAACTGATTCTACTAGTTTATATTGACTTGTTTTTCTTAACTCAGACTTTTAGTATTAGAGGATAATGTTTTATTTTTCTTAATATGGATAATTACAACAAATTCACATGGGAATATTTTTTTGGATAAAAAAGTGAATCTTTATCTAAATTTTCTTCAAAATATTTTTTTCCTAAATGAAAATGGATATATGATCATCTCAAACAGAAGTAATCTTGAATGTGAATATAGAATAAGGAGTTTGAAGAGTTTTCTGAAAGGATTATAAATTACCATAAATTATTAATACCCAATACTCTATAATAAAATGGAGTGGTAGAGAGGAAACATGGGGCTCTTAAAGAAATTGGAAATACCTTGATAAGCGAGTATAGATTACTAAGGTATTTTTAGGTCGATAATGTTAATATAAAAAGTTAGATTTAAAATTATATTCTAAATTGGTTAATTCTTAATAAGACATCATTTGAGTAATGGAAAAGTAAGACACAAATTGTTGGATATTTCAAAGTGTTTTGATGTATGTTTTTCACACTCAACATTAAGGAGAATTTAAACAAGTCTAATTATAAATCTGAGGAATTTATATTTTTGCATTATTCTAAAAAATAAAAGATTATAAAGTATATAAATAAAGTTAATATGCTTTTTGTAGCATTATCTTATATATATATTGAATTCCAAAAAATTAATATTTGTATATCCAATCAAAACATAAATAAATATTATATTTTATATAATAAAAATATAATTATTTAAAATTTATTATATTATATTGATTAATAATCGTAATAAAAATAAATACCATAATATATCCCACAATAATGTATTAAAAATTACATAATTAGTTGTTACTCATTTGAACCATTAATACTATTGGTATATATTATGAATCTAATTCATAATTATAATATACATATTAAAAGGTGTGAAAAGATCCTTTCACCCATGTGTATACTGTATTATGTTCTTATTATCTATTCCATTAGGAATGAGTATAAGACAAAGATTATTTTAACCATGCATCACTCAATATTATTATAAGACCCATATCAATAAATTCACTAAAAAAACTAATATATCCAATGTATTAGTTATGACCATACACATTCTCAGTATAAATCAAATAAGGATCATGCTGTAAAACCTATACTATAGTTGGAAAATTCCAAATACTATCTTGATCGATGTCCTTTCAATAATCAAGAACATAACTGATGCCCATCTTTTTTAGCTTAAATTATAAAATTATATAGGATGGAAGATTAAGTTTTAATTTTTTCATCGATAACATACCTTCACCCCAGTTGTTAAAAGATACATGAATAAAATTCCACCACATTTACACCAAATACATAAATAGCACAATCAATATGGTTTTTCATAAGTTGATTCACATTCGATTCAATCAATCTGACCTATAACATTCATGAGAACTCTATATATCTAAATGTATACAAGAATAATTCATGATAACTTCACAAAAAAATAATTACTTCCATGATGGTTCTTGATTAGGGATAAAACCAGAGATTATGTACAAGGAGTATTATTATCTTAATTAGTTTTCCTAAAGAAACCATCCATAAAATAATTATAACAGGATAATTCATTTCTATATTCAGTAAATTAATACATGATACAAACATTATCTCAAACAACTGTCCTATATTTGGTCTCTAGGAAATTATTTCCAATATCTTCCACTTGTACAAGTTCCAATATACTTTGTATCTAATACATAAATATCAAATATTTCCATTATGATACAACTTTGATAGTTATTAAGTTATAGGATCTCCAATATTTTCATTTAAAAAAATATTTTAAATTCATTCAATACCATGTTCTATGATCTCATGAGTGATATGATATGGTTGAAGGATATTCTTGTATTTTTGGTGAGATTGAGGATCTTTATCTTGTGAAATTTTCCTATTATCATTTAAAAAGAGATCAACGAGATCCATGATTCTAGGAAGAACCTTTAGTTCAATGATGAATTTATTAATCCAAAAAATAATTTTCAACAAATGGTAAAAAAAATATTTGGATTAAATTATAAATTCATCTATTGTTTTTTAATTTGATGCTATACAACTTTATACAATCCCATTTAATAAAACAAAATTCCTAACAATGATTTAAAATCATGACTATCTATTTTAAAATTTTCATTACTGTAAACCCATATAACAAGTTATTATTTTTGTCTATATATAAAAATATATCTTTATTTATCTTATGGAATTTAAAGATATTTGTTATAGTGATGAAATTCTATTAACTGGGATCAAACTGGTATCTTTTAATTATTCATCAATGCATATGATATATTAGGATGAGTACATAAGATTCCATACATAATAAACCCTATAACTGAGTTGTAAGGAAATATATCCACATTTTTCTTTTATTATAACAAGAAAATTGAGCCTTTAAAAGAATATTTCCATGAATAATTGATATATATCCATTATAAAGTTTTTATGTATGTTTATATGATTGAGAGGGGGACAATGTGAATTAATGATACTATTTTTATGATTTTATTCTTTAAAATCAACCTTTATAAATGGTTAAATTCAAATCGTATCTTATTTTTTCACTCAATATTACATAAATATTTTAGTAATTTAATGAAACAATACATTGTAATTTTATAAGGTTCTTCTCCTTTATGGAATTACTACTCCTTACAATTTTTTCTAATTCACCTCGGTCAAAAATTACTCCATTATAAATGCAAGTGGTTATAATTGGTAACTTCATGATCACTTTATATATCCTGCATTAGCATAGATTCATACTATAATCTTTATAATACAATAATATCATATATTATCACTAATAGTGCAACATGTTTAGAAAAAAAACAAGAAATATCACTTATTTAACTTGGTTTATTCAATAATAGTTAATGAATATCTTCCTCGTTGAGCCTTCAAGATCACCAAAATAGCATGTGAACACTTCTTTAAGAACATCAACATTAGATAATCACAATCATATTTTTTGGTCTTTCCTACTTTTTCAGACATTTAATGATTTGGTTCTCAATATTGAATCATAGAATACCCAATCTCAGTATGTTTTCTCTTTCTAAAAAACTCATGGATTTAGTCTTGTTTTTTCTCTCTTCGATACATTGGTTCTTCAATTTAATAAAGCATGAGATTCATAATTATAAATTCTCAACACACATTAATTAATTAATTTTTTATTATATATTCACATATAATCATCAATATTATTCCCATAAAAATATGTGGAAACTACCGTTTATTTTAACTTCACAATATCCTCATTCAAATTTGGAAGACATTTCTAGTTTTACTTCTCATTAGAATCTCACTAAAAACCCAAATAAAATTCCACATGTAAATATACATAAGAATTGAGTTATAATTCATATGATATTTTAATTATGACTTATAATTTTCCAAATTAAAATCAATGTAATTTAAATTATTTAATTATTTTGTGTGTGCATGGATTCAGGCATCATTGTTTTATAGAACAACTCTTTACAACATGAAACACTAAAAATATAGCTTGAATAAAAAACTATCATTTGGATTTTTATTCCAATGCGTATTAGAAAATATAAACATCTAATTTACATCAATTGTATTCAAAATAATTCATTATATAATTCCTAAATTCTTTATTTTCAAATAATCTCATATATCATTAAAATTTCCCAAAGGTATGGAAAAACCTTATTATTTTGATCCTTATGAAGTTTGTTTCTTTTTGAAAAATTTCAAAAATCTATGTAGTACAATAACCTTATTAAGAACTATATCTTAAACTCATGAACTTATACGGGAACCTTATGATGTTTTATTTTCACAAAGGTATGATCCTTATGAACCACTGAAGACCAAAATTATTATATTCTAATTGAAAATTTGGGATTTGGATTTTCACAAAAGAAGGAACCTTACAAATAATAGGAACCAAAAAAAGTCTCAACATGTACCATATGATGTTTTAGAACAACCTTATTAAAATTATAAATTATCCTTGCAAAGTTGACATGAAATTTATGAATACTTACAAATGAACATTATGAAAATTACAATAAACCTTACAAAGATTTAAATAATTTTTTTAAATCTTTCATATCTCATTTTTATGAATTGAAACCAATGAAGTCTTTAAATATAACATATGATGTTTATAAAATTTATAATTTTATAAAATATTCCTCACTAGACTTATGATAAATACTTTATCAAATCATCCACAACCTAAATATTCCTTAATTTTTACAATATAAATCTAATCAATTGAGAACCATATCAAAATCATCAAAACAACTCACAATAATTTCAAATTACTTTCACAGGATTAAAACATGAATGATTGATAATAAATTCATTGTTCAATATTTTCATGGTGTAATATAATATCCCCCATTGAATTTATTGGAACCATCAATTAAAGTTTTTCAAAATTCAAAAAATCATTCAAAAACAAAAAATCACAATCCATATCATAATATATATATATATATATATATATCCAAATACAACACCATATGATAATATAATGTTTTTAGAGACATTCATACAGTGAAGAAAAGAACTTTTAGCCAAGTAATTTGAACGGTGTACCCCAAAATTTATTCACACACCAAATTTATATTTTACTCTCCATTTTTCAATAATAATATCTATTAGATTCAAAAGAGATCAAGAAAACTAACAGCTTTATTTAAAAGTGTTGTGGAAATTTTCTCCCGTTTTGAAAAATCAATCTAAAGATAAGATTTTAAAACCCTCTAAATTACTTAATGATATAGGTAAGGTATGAAAATAAATGTTTCATACTCAACATCAATATTTCAAACCTATCTATATTAATTTCCTTAGTGAAATTTTTTTCCAATTGATCATAGGTAGGAAACAATTCCCACTAGATATCATCATTGGAAACACACTCTTTGATAAAGTGTAACCTAATAATAATTTTCATAGATATTGAGAGATTATAAGGATTTTATAAAATATTAATAACAATTCGATCATAATTTTAAATCTTGAGATTTATTTAAATCTTCACCCTCAAATCCTCAATCAAATCTTTTATCCAAAAAATACATGTAAATTCATTACTAGTAGCAATATATTCAGCCTATGTAGAACTCCACGTGACTTCATTCTATTTCCAATGATGATAAATCACATATATTATTCCTAGAATATATAATCCTCATAATGTGAACTTTATATAATCACAATCACTTGATCAATTTTTATAATCAAATCTAGACATATTCATGCGATCGGCCTTCGTATAAGACAATATAAAACTCAAATTTCTATTGATATATATAAGAATTATCATGGTATACATTAGATGTGATTCATTTAGATCACTTTTATATATGATATACATAATAACTATATATAATATTTTAGGTTTGGATATAGTGATATATAGTATGCTTCCAAACAATCTTCTATACTCTATTTGATTCAATATTTCTCCTTCAAAAACCTTTACAATTTCATTATAGCATATATATGTGTAGATACTATTTTGGAGTCTTTCATGCTAAATATATTCATATTTCATGTTATATAATTTCCTTGGGATGGAAAAAATCATTCATCTAACATCACATGTAATCCTTGAAAATAACTCAGCTATCCTAACAAGGACATCTCAAACTTCCATTCATCTATTTAGAAAATTCCTCCTAGATATACCCTTTTTCATCAGATAATATAAATTCATATATATTCAAAAATAAAATTAGAGTGTAATGGAAAAAAAATTCCCTTTTATAATAATAAAAGAACTCATGTTTCACAATGATTATTTTATTATGTTTTACAATAAAATAAAATATAAAGGATTTTACATTAAATTACATTTCAGGAATTAATATTAACTATAATAGATATAAATAATATGGGGATATAAAAAAAGAATAATACATACACTAATTTAACCTCTATATGATTGAATTCTTCAATGCAGATCAATCCTGTTATAAAAATAGTAAAATGAAATAGAATAGTTCAGAATATGATATACAATATCAAGGTAAGTATAGAAACTTTTTAATAAAAGTAGTGAATACTTATGTATGATAATGGTAGATTATATATAGGGTATAAAGTTTAAAGTGGACTTTAGGATATGATCTTTACCTTACCATTGGAAAATAAAACCATTGTTCAATATGAATACTAGTCAATATGAATGGTGGTCAATATGACCGCTGGTCAATAAGACCACTGGTCAATATGACTACTGGTCAATATGACTGCTGGTCAATCTGAACCCTACTCCATATGACCATTGGGAATTATGACCATTGGTAATAATTTTACCCTTAGAATTATTTTATATAAATGGTAATTACATGAGATAATTGATGTTGAAGGGAGAAATGATGGCCTAAACTAGTAGGATCTTAAATTTGAAAACCCTTTTATCAGAATATGGGAGGTCAGTAGTGTCATTGGGGTTATCCCTTGATGAAGACCAAGACACCCCATGAAAGTAACACAATTTCCCAACTTACCATTAGGGAATATGAAAGTGTATTAATGTGTTATGTATCTAGACCATAATATTATAATGGGGAATATTTCCTTTAAAAATGAAATAGTGGTTTCTTTAATCCAATTTTCTTTTTTATTTTAATTAATAAAATACACATAAATAAAAGATGAACATGATAAATAGATTTTTTGATATAATGAAAATATAATTATATTTTATTAAAATATATAAATTTAAATATTTTTTAAAAAATTATTTTCATGGAAATTTATTTTAAGGAACTATATATTTAAATTTAAATGATAATATAATCTTATAATGTCCCTAATAATTTTTATACGGGTAAAATAATTTATATTTCACAAAACAAGTTATTTTTTATAAATAAGTTTTTTTATTTAAAAGTTAAATTTATCATATTTGGAAAATTATTTTTGTTAAATAAGAAATATATTTGAAATCATCACATTGAAGTTAATTTGTGGTGATATTATGTGAATTTTATAAAATACTTTATTTCTCAGTGAATAGTAAAAATACATTTTTGTGTTTTCTATATGCTTTATGACTTCAAAAATACATAACAATGGTGTCAAAATTAAAATAAGTGAATAAATAATGGAAAAAATTTATTTTATTAATGTAATATATTTTAATTAATTTTTATTATTTTCCATCCTGTAAATAACTTTCCAATGTATAAAATTGAAATTAATCTATTTAAAAAATTATTTTCTGGAAGAATTACTTTATCATGCACAAATAAATATTAAAAAAATGGATTTCAGTCGTTTCATGTATAAAAGTAACATTCCATGCCTTAAATGTTCAAAACACTGAGTTAATACCATGAGCGATCCAATGGTTTTTCATTTTCCACAACCATGATTTCCATGGACTTTATTTTGAAATTAATAAACAATTCACGTCATTTTTCTACAAATATCTACATAGACACCCTCATTTAATTCACCACCAAACCATTGAGCATGAATCTCCCCTCATTTACCACACTAGATCCTTTTAATGGACATTTTACGGTTCTAAGAAACTCTTCTCAATATTTAAGAACTATCTTAGAAGGTTATAGATTCTTTTCCTCTCACATTTATACAAAGTACTTGTATTTTAGTTATTCTTATATTATCCATGTTATTGTTTTCAAGTGAATATACGATCATTCTATTATAGTAAAAGTGTGTTAAATCAATAAGATACTTCCATCATATCATTTATCCCTCTCTATAAAACACTTTCTATGTGTGTTATGCTACCAAAATCATTCTTTAATTTCCATGCCTACCATTTTATGATGTGAATACCCAACCATATTTTTATTCAAAGGTATTCATATATATGTAATTATAATTCATTTATTTGTTATTACCATGTATGGAATTCATATTCCCTTCTCATGGGTCAAAAATACTGAAAAGTTCAAGTCTTCAAATACTTATATACTCAATGATTTTATATGAAAACCATTATTTATCCTCCATTGGGTTTTGATGAAATCATTTATTATGATCTACATGGAATACATGATTTAAGAAATAGTAAGGGTGTTCCATGATATCACTCCAATTCATTTGGTAAACAATTAATCTCCAGAGATAAAATGTTTAATAATACTTTGATGAATAACCTTGAAAATGTTTTTTTGACACCTGGGTAGAAAAACATCGTGATATTCTTATGAATGTCTCATTTCTATATTGTGACCACATTTTTATGTAATGCTTCATATACATTTATTTTTATCTCATGTCATGTATCATATCATACCCATGATTATATAATAGCCTCCATTTCTTTTGTTTATCCATTAATGAGATTTGGACTCACCCTTTTCTATTGATGTATGTCCCTAGGAAATCACTTGTAGTGAGGTGACCTTGGATATAATAATAAAAGAGTATTTCATGTGTATTAAATATAGTTTATGTTTATGATGTCCTTATATACTTTATATAATTTTTATTCTTCCTAAATCATTCCTGGATTTTCCATTCCTACCTTTTTTATGTTTTGAATACCCAACCCTGTTTTAATAAAGGGTATTCATATATATGAAATTATAATTCATTGATTGTGGATTACCATGTACGAAACCCACATTGCCATATTTTAGGTTAAAAATTATTAAATGTTTAATACTTTAAACACATATATATTCAATGATTTTATACAAAACCAATTATTTATCCTCCATAGTTTTTTGATGAAATTATTTATTATGAGACATGTGGAACAAATGAATTAATAAATATATTGGGTTCACCATGATAGCATTCTAATTCATTTGTTAAAGAATCAATCGATAGATATGACTTTTTTTGAGACATTGGTGGATAACCTTGGAAATATATCTTATTAAACCTTGGTATTAAACCTTGGTGATATGATTATGAATGTATCATTTCTATGTTGTAGATACATTTCCATGTTATATATCATTTACATTTAATTATTCTATTTTTTATTCTTCATCTGTTGGCCTTCATGATCACTCATGTTTGATTTCCTTTGTTTTTACCTTAGATTTATGCTTACCCATTTCTATTGATGTGTATCCCTAGTAACTAAATTATAGTGAGGTGAAATAGGATAGAAAAATAAGGGATTATTTCAATAGAATGTTTATGTTTTAGTTTTCCTTACATAATTAATGTGTTACATACATATATTCCTAGACATTAAACCTTAAAATATTTTTTAATGCTATTAAAGTATTGTTTTGTTAAGGAATTATGTTAAAAATACTGCTAAAAAAATAGGTCCTCTATAAATGGCATCAAATTTAATGTCTAGTTAGTTGTGGATATTAGGACTAGAAAACATTAGTAATAACCATAGGTATATGTCTTTTTATAAAAAATGATCCATAAATTTTGGTATTGTATAGAGAAATTAGTTTCCATGTAATGAAATCCCAATCTAAATACTAAAATTTGATGTGGATATTGTATATATGTACGTAAGGGTAGTAAACCTAAAAGGGATCATTTCTTATTAACTTTACTTATACATGGTGCATTACAAAGAGGCTTTTCTGCTCACCTAGTTTGACACTCTCAGGTGATATGCTTTGGTTAATCACATGATTTTTACAAATCAATATGAATGATATATATATAATGCAATTTTTCATAGAAAATATTTATATATAACATCATAGAATCATGATCATAGATAATTTTAGGATTAAACATTCCCTTATAATTAATATTATAAGATTTCAAATCGTAATAGATTTCTCACTTAAGTTTTTTTCTTCTAAAAAAGTTTTCGGAAATAGATGGAAACGTGTTAATAAAATCTATGATGGACAATTAAATGAGGGTATTCTTAATATTCTAGAATATGGAGTTTAAAACTTTATGATGATGATGAATTAGTTTAATCATGTCATGAATAACAACCAAAACTATGTGTAGCATATGACTTCACCAAGGAAAGAAAAAATAGATGTCGAATCGTTCATGTATAGTATAACCTCCAATCAATTGATCCCAGAATAATGTATTGATACCGTAAAAAAATATATTTTTACACCATTTTTCTAAGAAAGGAAAATTTATATTGGTAGTATATCACTTTGTTGGAGAAACTGATCAGTGGTGGGAAATGATCAAGAGCACAAATCCAAAATATGTGGTGGAAGCTAAGGAGTTGGAAGTCTACAAAGAACTATTTTTCAAAAAATATTTTCCTCATATCCTTTGAACAATAATGGAAAGGAAATTTATTTAATTAAAAAAAATGAAAATACATATTTGAGAAGTTAGGCGATGAAATTTCCAAAGATTGTGCATCGTGGTTTAATCTTTGCAATTGATTTTTATAGGAATATTGATCAATTATTTAGATAACTAATACCCCAGCTACAGAAATCTCTATCAATATGAGACTTTGGGATTTATGAGGAGATAACATGGTATAATCTCAAAGTGGAAATAATGTTTGGTGAAATAAAATGGTATATTGGAATAAATGATATGTATAGAAGGATGGGTGTAAATATTAAATATAATTTTTATCATAAAAGGGAATAGAAGAAATGATGACTACCCTTGTGCAATAAGTGTTAGACGAATCATTAATGGAATTGTATATAAGTTAGTGGTATGTTTTATAAGTGTGAAATAGTTTACCACATAGATCAAAACTCTCATGGAGATGTAAAGACTGAACATATGATATTCAATGAAAAATGGAAGATAGTGTAAGTACAACCTACATATAATGTATAAAGTGTGGGGAGAATGGAAATTTCACCATTAAATTTAGAAATTATAAGATAAAGGAGAGACACTACAATCAACCCCAATATAAGATATGAGAGAAATGCCATTATTTTTCAATCACAATAGATAAAGTCATGGATCTAAATTATGTAGTGTAAGGTACACTCATCACACACCCAAATATAGAAAAAAATTGTTTGATTCTGGTTATACACATTCTTTTATTTTATTGATGTTTGTAAAGAACACCATGTTTATCCTTGAACTACTAGTGTTTGAGTTATTGGTTAAAAATATTGGAGAAAATATTCAACCGTCAAGAATAAATATAGATTCCCCTATTAACATTGGTGAATAAAATCACTCCACAAACGTAGTGGGAATTCTAATTGTGGAATTTCATATAATGAAAGGTATGGATTTATATTAATAGTATAATATGAAGATAAACTATATAAGTAAGGATATTTTAGTTATCTTCAAGGGACAACCAATAATTATCATTAAAGAAGAGATATCCCAGCATGATTATTGTGAGGAAACACATCATGTTGCCTTATTTATGGAAATTATTAGTGAAGAAGGAAAATAATGTGAAAGTATAAAGATAAAAGATGAAACCATTGCTTAGGGATACATTGATGTATTTCCAAAAAAAATACCTGGTCCACACCGGAATATAGCTAAGATTGTCAATTGAATTGATACCTAGATCTAATAAAATTTAAAAGACCCTATAATTAAAGACATATATGGATTTAGATGAATTAATGAAGAAACATCAATATATTTTGGATAAGGGTTTTATTTGAATGAGTGTATCTTCATGGGGAGAACATGTTCTCTTTGTAAAGTAGAAGGATGGATCAGTGTGGCTATGATTTATTAGAGATATCTTAATGGGATTATAGTTTAGAAAAAATTCCATCTTCTAAGGATTAATGATTTGTTTGAACATCTTCACAGGGCTTAATTCTTCTCAAAGATTGACATCTGATCGAGGTATCATCAGTTGTGGGTGAATAAAGAAGATATAATGAATATTAAATTAAGAAAATGATATAGACATTATGATTTTTTGTTATGATGTTTGGGTTAACTAGTTATCCTGATATATTTATGTATATGACGAATAGGGTCATTAGGGACTACATTGATACATTTTTTGTGGTCTTTATTGATGATATTTTGATATATTCCAAAAGTCATGAGGCATTTTAGGATCAAATAAGGTTCAAATTACAAAATATATGTAAAGATTGGTTTTCTGGAAAATTCAAAAAAACTGTGTTAGAGTTACAATAGGCTATCTTCTTGGGACACATTATGACAAGTGAAGTAATCTCAGTAGATCTAGTAGATAGAAAGGCAGTAGAGTAGTAGTATCATCTTATATTACTAACTAGGATTCATATTTTATTTAGTCTAGCTATATACTATATAAGGTAGGTCAATAACATTTCCTGGATTTATAATCCAATAACATAGTTAAATTCAAAGGTTGTTAAGTTTATTATTTAGAAGAAGTGTAAGAAATGTTCCCAACAATTGAAGAAGAGTTTGGTTAGTGCACCCATACAAAATTTAACCTCTAATGGGGAATTGTTTTAAATTTATATTGATGCCACCATGAAAGACTAGGATATGTACTAATAAAAAATAAAAAGGTTATTGATTATGAATCTTGATAGTTAAATCCTCATGAAAAGAATTATTATACCCATTATTTTGAGTTAGATTTAGTTATCTCTATATTAAAGATATGAAGACCCTATATTTATAGGGAGGACTGTTCTATATACACCAACCAACAAAGTCAAAAGTATATATTCACACAAAGGGAACTAAACATGTGACAAAGGAGATGGTTGGACCTTATAAAGGTCTGTGATTGTTCTATCCATTATCCGCATGGAAAATAAAAAAAGTTTCTGATTCGATGAGTAATATATAACCGAGATTTTTTTGATGATGAGGATTGAAGGAGATCAGTTGATTATGGACTTCATAAAGATAGAAATGAATGTCTTAAGAGAAGAAACATCGTTAATCATATCCCAAATGACTTCCCATCCATAATTATTAAATAATACCAACAAATCATATAGATAATAACCAAAGTAACAAAATAATATTTAAGGTGTAAAAATGGAAAGACTTCTAAGATTAATGTTGATCAAGAGGTAGTATTAAGGTTCAATAGAAGTCTATGTATCCCATATGTCAAAATGTTAAAGAAAGAGCCCGTGGATGAATCTCATAGCTCTATATTCACTATATATCTTGGAATCACTAAAATGTACATAGATATATGATATCATTATTAGTGGGATAACATCAAATGGGATATAGTTAATTCTACTTCAACATGTTCGGTATGTTATAAAGTGAAGTTAGAGAAACAACTATCTAAATTAGTGTTGTAAACACTACCTATATCTATATGAAAGTAAGAAAATATCACTATAGAAAAGGTTATTGGCCTACCTTAGACATCAATGGGAAATAATTACATATGGGTAGTCCTTGATACATTAACAAAGTCTTACCATTTTATTATTATATGATAGGATTTATCCCTTAAGTTTATTTCTTGTCTATATATTCAAGAACTTGTGAGACTTTATAGGGAACAAATATCCATTATTTCAGAACACGATCCTAGATTTACTTATATGTTTTGGTGGATCCTTCAAAAGGATATGAATATTAAGTAAAACCTTAACAAAAACTTTCGTACTCAAACTGATGTACAATTTGTGAGGAATATTCAAACATTGGAAGAAACGTTAAGGGCTAGATCACATGATTTTCAAGGGAGTTAGAATTAGAATATTTCACATGTTGAACTCTCCAATAAAAATATTTTTCACTCAACTATTAAGATGATGCCTTATAAATAAATCATTGGGAAGATGCGTAGAACCCCAATATGTTTGGATGATGTTGGAGAAGGAAGACTTGTGGGACCAGAAAAGTTTATGACACTATGGGGATGATATAGGTGATCCAATTTTTTTTGAGGCTACTAAAACATGATTTATACTCAAAATTGAAAGAATGACTTAAATTTTATTGTTAGGGATTATTAGTCCTCAAAATAAAATTATAGAAAAGAGTCATGATATTTATAAAGAAGGGGAAACTATGTACAAATTATATTGGACCATTTGAGATTATGCACTATGGTTGATGCCTGCCAAATGAGCATCGGCAATTTTATGATTAATGAAATATCTAAAGCATCAGTATTATTTTATTTATACGGGGAATATAGGATCAACATGGATACATGGTGATTATTGACCAAGTTCATTCAAGTTACCTGACCCTAAGGACACCATTACAATTGGTTGTGAACATCATGTGCCCGATTAATAATCTCATGAATCACAACAGAAAAGTATTAATGATTATGAAAACACCAATCAGACTGGCCGTTAGATTCAGAAATGTACCTTAGATGATTTTTTATTAGGAAACATGAAAGATGAAAAGCACTTAAAAATCTTCCCAGATGCCCATAAAATAAAAGAATAAAAATTTGGAAGCCTTATGAAAAATGGAGTTATGTTGAATTTCACACAACTTGCTTATGTGGTTCATAAGTTCATTTATAGATCACATGAATACCCCTTGTGACATGTAAATTTTTTCAAGTTAAGGCTAATGGACATGTTTCCATCATCATGAAAAGGAAGTCATAAAATTTTGATTGATCATGTGAAACCCTAATGCAATACTGATGTAAAAATTTTATAGAATTTATAAAATAAAAGATGAAAAAGGAAGAAGCATAATGCGAAGAGAGTTACATTGATTTTCATGTCTAGGGAAAATGTTATTCGCATGGTCAGTACAAATATCACATGAAGGACCAAGGTACATGTTTTCATTGTCACACAAGGCCACTAAACATGTCACCATCATAATGAAAATGATCTTGAACATGTTTTTTTGACTATGCGATGTCCTAATAGACAATCTATGGGAGAATCCATAATATTTATAAAATTAAAACTGAAAAAATATGGTAACCTTATGAAATGAAGAGTTACACTATTTTTCATACAAAGGGGTTATGCACTTTGCATGATTAGTTTACCAATCATGTAAAGGCCCCTAGAAAATCAATCTTGATCTTGCAAAGACCCCACCCCCTAGGAAAGTCTTCCTTGATCACCCAAAGTCTCATTGATAGGTGACCTTATCCCATGAAGAATCCCAAACATGAATACCCTATCTTGAAAATTCCAATCAACATGTCGAATGGATTATGAAATCAATCCTTGGTAATCCATGAGTTTAATAAATATGGTAGCAATGGAGTGATCTCACAACTATTGTTTATCACGTAATAGGAAGATGACATTATGGAGGACCCATGGAGGGTTCAAGCAAAACACGTGGTGTGACAGTCCCTCCACCAACTCAAGACTATACATATAATTTAAGCATCATGTGATGTATTGTATATATGAGGTGAAAATTTCCATAAATCCCCCCTACAAAGAAACAAACACACACAGAAGTGCAGAGGTGAGAGTGGACATCTCAAAGTAGAGAACTACACAATCTCAAGAGACTTCCACGACGTAAGCCTAGGGAATAACTGAAGGGATTTAAAGGTAAGTCTATACTCCCCACATGATCACTCCATTGATTATATAAAGGAATTTCATAATATTGGTTTGATCAAATGATGGATATTTGACATGTTAAATATATCATGTGAGGCATAAACATGTTATAATCTGACAAAATTTGAGTAATTTATACAAAAAAAGAAAAAATAGACATAATCTTCATGTGAAGGTAGAGAAACTATTATTTATGAATGTGGTTCATTTTATTTGTGTGATCTGTTCACCAATCCATAGATGAACTTTAGAAATTTCATCCAATTCATGTGAAACCCTATGAACATGTTTGAAAAATCATGCTATGTCCTCCATACATGTCAAAAAGATCATGTGATTTCCTATGGACATGATAGGCATACCATGTCTAGTCCTCCAAAGATATCACCTGGTTCAAAAAAATTCCTCTAGAAATGTCATCCAAATCATGTGATGACCTATAGACATGTTAACCAAATCACATTATGCCTTTGGTACATTTCAAGAAGATCATGTTAAGTCCTCCAAACATGTCATCCATTTCATATGATGTCCTACCAACCCGTCAGCTTGATCACGTGATAGCCCTCATACATGTAAGCTTAAATCATGAGAAGACCCTTGAACATGTCAAAAACACACCCTTGTACATGTTTGGAAAACTCCCAAGACATGTCAGGCCAAAACCCCCATACATATCAGTTTTTTCTTGTCAGAAAAGTTGGGCATGTTCCCATAATCAATTCAACCCTAAAATACGAGTCTAAAGTTGATCATTCCTACCTCACATTGTTAGTAGCTATGATGGACTAGGGATATGCAATCATTATGAGACACTGCTACCACTTGTGGTCCCCACCCTCTATATATTATATGGAAAGGGTTAGATATATTCTAACTGGAATCCACTTTGGTGCAAGATACTTTATATCCCAAACACTGTAGACCAAGGGACCCAAAATCTCGTATGATCCTATCATCCTTCATTGTATATCATCAAATAGTAAATGGGCTCATACAGAAGAATCCACTTTAGTGTAAGTTTCTAATATGTAATTTCATAGAACCCACCCAAATGGGTCTATCATTCTTCCTCATCCATCATCAGATCAAGAAGAAAATGGAACTATGAGGACTCTGAAACAAGATATAAGTAGGGTTTATAAGATTCATTCCAATGGAACAAGCTCCAAATAACACACTCAATTAGGCACACACCGGTGCATAAGTCCTTCATCAATATGCATTGAGTTTTACTACTTTCTATCATTGTTTTCCACAATATGAATGACTCACATGGGTTTAGGGATTTTCAAAAATCATATCACTGGGATTATAAAATTATACAAAGTTGGTATACCATAGTGTGCTATACCCATTCAATAATATATTTACAATTCCTCCATATATAGGATTCCACCTTGGTATAGGTCCAAAGAAATTCCCATATTAGTAAACTCTGGGGTAATAACCATCATTGGTACTAATTATTCATCCCTTTCCATTATCAGGTTGAGGGAGGAATGATATAAGAAGTCATTAATTCCTATTATAAGTAGGATATGTAGGATTCCTTCCTAAGGATCAAGCTCTATACTTAATGCCTAATTGTCCTCATTTACATCATCTACACATGATGTTAAAATACACAAGTTAGATCTAAATGAACTATATAGGTTTTGATTCCTATTGTCATATGATATTTTAGATTCCTCTTAGAGGTTCAATCCCATCCTCAAAGAACTGATCACCTCCCTGGATGGTAGTAAACTCTAGAGTGCCCAGTTATATGTCTTAAAAACACAAGAAGATACCCACTTCTTTGAAATAAAGTGAAACATATGGATAACCTTTGATATATACAAATGGTATCATTAATTGAACCCATTTCACATGTAGAAGGATTCAACACCCAATCATTTTATTAGGATAACCAATCCCTTATCATGATTTTGAAGTGATTAACAAACAAATCATTTATCTATAATAGAGTCATGGAGTAGGAAATAATTCCATCTAAAAGGGTGTGATGAGCCTGACCTCCCATCCACTAGACCAATGTGAGTTCATAGGTTCTATTAATTTTGAAACCCCAAGAGACCACATACCTTTTGAAAACAATCCCATGATTCATTATAGATGTAGGAGCTATTGGAAGTTTCAATGAGATATGAAAATGTTAAATTAGATTTGAATGATTGTATGACCATAATCAACCCCCCAAAAATGAATTTACATCCACTAATTTTCTTTGTAAGAAAAGATCTTGAACTCAATTTGAATCTAAATACAACCAATATATATGAAATACTTTAACTATGTGATACATTACACAAGTTAAAAAGGATAAATTTCATAGTTCCCATAAAGCCATTATTCTTCTCCAGCTAATATAGAAACAAAATGAGTGAACCTGACACCAATATCTCAAATAATAAAAATGACTTGTTAACTATGCCTTGGGATATTTTTTTACCTCCTATATAAAAACATGGTACACAAAATGTCAAATACTTCAATAATATATCAAGTTTCCCATTAAATAATACATTATCATCATTAAACATCCACATGATAAAAATGTTTTAACTGATAACAATAATAAAAAATTATGTTACCCATGCATAGTTAATTATGCATGTTTCACAATTGCGATGATGCCCTGATCTATGACTTTGTTCCTTGTTTTCTTTGTGATAGTAGAAAATTCTATCACAAACACCACCTTGAATCATGATCATGCCTTATTAAATATAAGGTTTGGGGACCTCAGTAATGATTGTAACCTCCGTGAGTTTCAAAACTACATCACCCTCATGATGCCTTCTACTTCGAGTGGCAAATGTGATGGTACATGAAAACCACTAACATGACACGGCCCCAACCCTTAAGGATTCACATAATGGTGTCTAAATGATGAAGAAAATATGTTTTTATCATTTAAATAATGATGTAACTAAACTTGTGGCACCTATCACCACCACCAACCACTTTTTAATCTTATCCCCAAAGAATAAAAAATAGCACGTCATTTACCATATGAAAGTGGACCAAGGAGTCGACTGTGACTCCGTCGCATTTTAAGAGATACATAGGTGGGATCCTATTGATCACTAACTGTGCTATCATGAAATTTCAAATTGATTATGTTTTTAAGGTTGATTTATTGTCTATGTAACACCCTAGGTTTTCTCTCAAGGAGCGCTGGTGGGTTTAGAGTGTGTGTTTTTACTAAGAAGTAATAAAATATGTGGTGGTTTTGAAAATAGTTTTAGGATGAAATTACTTAATTGAAAGTTTAAAAGTTGAGAAACCAAATAGGTTTTAAAAAATATGAGATAAAATAGTTCATTGTGAGTTCACTACAAACTTTCAAGTTCATTATTTTTGGATATTAATTTAGGTTTGGAGTAATTATTTGGTTGAAATTAATAAGAATCCCAATTAATTCCTAATCCTTTATTTAATTGATTGAAGAACCAAACCTTGACATAACAATCGTTATGTCAAGGTATAGAAATTATCCATGTAATAAGTGCTTCCAAAGAATATTTAAATTTCAAGAAAGTGGGTACGAAAAAGTATTCTTGTGTTACTCAATTGGAACAACACAATTCACGCACTCAAAACATCATGCCAATCAGTTAGAAATTAAGAGAAGCTTATTCACATGCATAAAAACCAGCATTTATATATGAAAGTATGTAAGATACATGAAACTAAATGTTTTAACAACCAAATTAATCCAAACTAGTAGCAAATATATACGTTTTAACTCCCCTGACATGTGTGTGGATCCCTCACAATAAACGCCCACCAATTATCTCGACATCGGGTGGAGGAGGAAGCTCGGGCATAAGTCCTTCTTCATTATTGATCCCCGTATAAGGATTGGGGTCTACAGAACTTCAAAGATGAGGATATGACTCTTATAGAACTCAAAATTTTAATCACTTCACTCCTTGTCCAAACTCCCAAATCAGGTGGCCATGGTGCCTTTTTATAGCCAAAATGGGTCATGGTTTTGGGCACCCTGTTTTTGAAATACCAATCGTGTCTCAGTTTTGGAACAGTCAAAATCCATATCATGACTTGACCAAAAGAAAAGAGTTGTTGGCAAACCTCTGGAATGTCTCCCTGTCGAATGTGGAGGACATTATAAAAATGTATTGGGAGATATGGTCAAAATACAAAAACAAACTTTTGAATTAGGGAAGATTATTTCCCATGGGAAGAATTGTCCGGATGGGCCAACAGATGAACAAATTCAACTTTGGTTCATTTATAAGAGTTGTATCCCATGATTTTTTGGATAGGTACACAATTTTTTAGCCCATTTGGATTCATAGAATTATTTTACTATTCAAAACAGTGGATAGATGTCCATGGGATGCCATGCATTTTTTCCCATTTTTCTTCAACATGATCTCTGGGCCTCCAAATCACCTCCAATATTAATGAAAATATCAAAAAAGTATTATTTTCCTTTTTAACAGTGATAAAAATTAATTCATTGAATAAAACATGAAGTTAAATATATTATTATATTTTGAATATTCATTACAAAACTAGTTTAAAACAGCGATGTAAGGGTGGAATTGAATAATGAATCGCTATGCGATCAATCACCGACATTTGTGTCATCCCACCAATGCCCCTCAATCTCCTACTAAGGGAATAACCTGACATATTTCCATAATATAAACTCATGTATGGGTACTAAGGAGGAATCATTAGGTGTGGAAAGCTATGAATAAATGGGAGTGGGCTCATATCCCTACTTCTACTGATGAAGCCCATCACATATTTTGGAAGTTCTTAGTAATCAAGCTCATATACATGCTCACATGGATAAAGTATGCATGAATATTCTTATCGAATGCATGGGGGAGGAACATATCCCAATCATTGTATAAATACCATTAGAATATACTGATGGCATAATGAGGAGATGATTAGGATTATATCTCTGCCTCAATTGAAGACATCTTCCAGTATATCTTGGAGACTGAGAACTTGTGTGTGTATATTATAGAATACACTTTTCTAATGTTTCACTTCATTTTAGAAACAATAGAAGACCTCCAAAAACATATTACAATATTTTTAAAGATACAGGGATATGTACATATCCATATCCCAATAGGTAGAGTAGCATATCACCATGATGAGTATGAATATATGGATACTCTAGAGAAGGTACACATTATTTCTCCAATATAATAGAATTATCAAAATATTCTAGTAAATTAAAAGGCATAAGAACAAGCTCATATCCCCGTTTTGACTTGGGCTCCCCAACTTAGTTTGAAACATGTCTTATGATATGCACCCATTACTTTAAAATAAATCCAGTATCATACTCCCAAGGAATAAGACCATGACCGTATCCCCACTCAAACTGAGGTTTGCTATTAAAATATGAAAATCACCAAATGGTAGGCTCATATCCCTACTGATGAAGCTACTCATAACATTCCAGAAGCATAAAAAATCCATGTTTATATCCCTATATCCCCCAATGAATTACTATATCAACATATTGCAGAGGCTATACAAGAGGAGGAACTTATCACTTCTCCCATTCCAAAGATCCTTCGATATATTCGAATGGGGAATGGAGATTTGAACAAGGATTATACCCCAAATTCAACCATTATTGACTTATATATTCATGTAACCAATCATATTCTGGTTTATATCCGCACTGATTACATTGAATATCACTAACATACTCTAGTATCTTCTCAATAGTGGGATCATTTCCCCAAATAATCAAACAATAATCAACATATTTCATTGGATTTAATGTAGTAGACTTATATCATTGCTCAACCCTAAAAGACAGGTTGAAATATTCCATCCCAAATGTAGTACGAGGCATATATCCCCAACCTACTCAATTCCAGTGTCCTTGAGGTTCTAAAACACATGTATACAACACCTCAGGGGTGTATAGACTCTTCAACCAAAATATAAGGTGATCACTACCTCGATTATCCTCCTCACAATAGTGTATATATATATCATAGGGACTCTAATCCTGAAGTATTCTATAGTAAACCTATCCATGGAAATATATCTCCCAAAAAAGTAAATCCTCCAATTTACTAGAAAATTTTTTTATATAGGGGTTCTGAAAACATTGACGTTAACAATATATAGTGCCCCATCAACTTTTAGTAGAACTTCACCACGATCAATAGGAGACACAGAGAAGAAACCTCTATGGTTTGACCAAGTGGAGGTATATAACCTGGATACATTGGAGGATGAAATGTATATAGAGAGAGTTATAAAAAAACCTCCCAACAATGTTTTGGTACGTCACCACTTAAACCAATGAGATCACATATGATCTAGAAAAGGAGTGTATGCCTTAAACCATAACACATGGGAGATTCATCAGTGTGTGTAAGGAAAGAAACGTCAATTATTAGGGATATGATGGAAACATACAAATTATAAATAAACTCTATTTTAATTTTTAAATGTCCACATTCTCTATATCTTGCCACCCAGGATCGGAAGGTCATGAAAAATTCCTATAATGTGTTTGTATATGTATCATAAAAAATGTTCATCGACTAATTTATAAAGAATAATCAAACATATGTAACTAAAAATGGAAGAAGTATGGATAATTTCACTTCACTATGTACTAAAAACTACAAATTTCCCCAAACACCACATCCTATAATGTTATAGTGGTGAAGGAAATCAGGGGACCAGGTAACACATTTGGTAGTTGGTCAATACAACAAGACTTTTATTATTTGTGGATGTGAAGAAGTTGTGAAAAAAAGGAGTGGGCCACTAGAAGACTCCAAATCTAAGCCTCTAAAAAAATGAGAACACATATTAAACATAGAATACAAAGTTTTAGATTACTCGATAACTTCCCTTAGATAATGACTGCTATTATAAACACCCATGCTCAATCCCAATTTCACCAAAACAAATGGATAAAAATAGAAGACACCATAGAAGCTATCATGGAGCTAACGTAGCCCAAAATTCTAGTGGAATTATTACCACCACCTCCAACCCTAGGGCCATCAAACCCTAATAGGATCTCATAAATATCAGCTGCAACTACCAACCAATCCTATCCCTCTAGGATGGGGGAATCTTTATCTCAACCACCACCCAATATTCTTCACACTCCAAGAGGGTCCTAAAAAAATTAATAGAAGTTACAAATAAACCCAAAACCATATGGATGAGGGAATATAAATCTAAATTTCAATCATAAAATCCATTATATTCTCGATTGGATTCCTTATATTCCCAATAAAAGGATAATAAAGTACAAATAGAGACCACAAATAATCCCCATCCCACATCTATAAGGGTATTTTTATAATATGTATCACCCCAAAAGTGTTATTATTCACTAAGTTGTGATGTAAATATTATCATTTGACATCCCAATAGTTCATCCCACTATGAGACACACCTCATTGCTTTGGGTCCCTCTTAATAAGTACAACCAAAAACTTCCTTAGGATAACTATTAACAAACCAATATACGGGGAATAAATGAAAAATGTATTTAAACCCTATATGGGTCAAAAGAAAAATGGTCCAATTTGAATAGGTTTTAGAGAAATTTCCCTATTGAATTTCTTTAATGAGGAGCGAGCAGTAAAGAATCAACCTATTATGTGAAGAGTGATGGGGTAACTACCATTTTCTGATACATCTCATTGAATTTCGTCACTATCATTCAAACAAATGATTTATACTAAGATGTTATCATAGATATATGCAACAAAAAAACCATGCCTCAAGTGTTAGATGATAGGGATACACACACTGATGTTGTATGTACATAAAATTAGAGAGGGATATAGAACATGACACCTTCAAATAATGAATTTACACCTCCTCATTGGACCTCTACCAAGGATAAAAGTAAAGGTGTGGCTGCATCCCACTCCCCACCAAGAGGATATGAAATAAACTTCAAAAAATAATAAATATAACAATCTAAGAATTATATATAGAGTTCCATATA
Organism: Viscum album; assembly: GCA_963277665.1. NCBI lineage: Eukaryota > Viridiplantae > Streptophyta > Magnoliopsida > Santalales > Viscaceae > Viscum > Viscum album. The sequence goes on from OY728139.1 coordinate 1,182,058,248, forward strand.
TCTCAATGAAGAAATACTAAGGGGAAAAATTCCCACTAGGTAGAGTCTTCAAAAATAAATGAACATCCCTCCTTCTATACATTAGAAGAGATTTTATCTTCCAAAAAGAGAAGAATGCTAGAATAAAAATGACTTTAGATCCAGTAAAGTGGTCTACATGAATGAGGATTTTTATGATAATCATGAATTTTATCCATTAGGACGAAATAATCTCCCCTTCTAGGGTCATCATTTGATCCTCGAATAAATTGAGAATTAGTAGGATATAAAAAATAGGTCCACTTCATCAAGCCTCATAAAATCCTTATATAAGGTAGGTGGTCAAGATAACAATACCTCAATAAATCCTCTTTGCATTAAACCCCAAGATACCAAAATTTATTTCATGGAAGGGAATCACACTTTTGTGTAGCATAAAAGAAATCCATATCCTGAATGGATGGATGAAAAATTTCTCTACAAAATTTTGGAAATCATATCTTATAAACCTTTAAGAGTGTGGTAGAACAAGAAAAATATCTCACATGATTTATTTCTTGATGTGGACAGATGATGAGTCCTCAATATTAGACGGAGGTGACCAAAATAAAATGTTTTTTATAGACTCTGTTAAATCCAGAATTTTTTAATAATGGACTTCTAGAAATGTCCATCCTGGGACATGAATACCTTCCTTAGTAATTTCTCTATCATTTATACTCCATGTTAAGTAAAATGATGATTTTTTACCTCAAAAATTGAAAACAAAATGAAAATGATAAGGATTATGAATTCATCACCAAATGGAAATATTTAACTTGTTCACTTAGTATCTATCTCTTGAAAGAGATATTTATGGAACTTTGTGACATGAATCCTCAGGATGAGTTACAAACATATTTGACCCTGATGAACTATCCGAGAAGATTATATGTGTATTCAGAGATAACACAATGAATAGAATATTTCATTCAATCTATCCATGCTAAATCTCCACCGATTCCAACGACATAGGAAAAAATTCCTTGTATGGAAGACACTACATCTATTACCATCAAACTAGTAACAGTTCCTATTAAATCACCTAGATAGGTCCTAAATCATCCCACACCTCTTATTGAGCACTAGTAGCAACAAAATATCCCTTGAAAGAAAGAAAAAAAGAGCAGTGTTGCCCATGATTTTAGGAACTAATGAAAAAAGTGTATTCATTCTGTAATGAATATGTTCTAGTATTTCATATATCCATGGAAAATAACCTACTCATGTTACCATAACCTAGGAAACCTAATGAGGTCAACCTCATTGACCATACTTACTATTACCCTTTTTATAGAAGACCAATCCATACCATACAGGTCAAATGTGTCTTCAAATAAGTCATCTAGTAAATGATTGATTCTAAATAGGTGATACTATAGAAGGCCCCAACACAGTTGACCTATTAAATTTTCACCTTACCAGAAGTAGAGGGTTACTAGTAATATGTTTTTTCTAGACATGGAAGGAAGTTCAATAACTGGATGAATCGATATGCAGTTGAATCATCTCATGCTTCCCTGATAGCACAACTTTAGAAACAATTAATGATACGAGAACATAGGAAGGTGTCATTAAATATACCTCATAAAGGCATATGTTTTCATCCTATATTGAAAAATACACAATATAAAGAGTCATATCTAACTACTACACTAGATCCGAATCTTGCATATTTGTTTTCTTCAACAATTAAAGAATAAGAACCGCCACACCGAACAAAACCCTCATTAGAAAATAGATCTTTTTTTGTTATGATAACTTAGATCACATAAAAAATCACTTCTCTAATGATGAATATACATATTAGTATGATTTAACCATACCTAATAGGGTAACTAGAGGTTGAGGACGTAGAAACTGAGGATATAGGGGGCTGTAAGGGTATGATTGAACCCATTATTTTGGGAAAATCCCTATAAAGACCATATACACAGATGATACCCATGTGTGAGCTCTTTGAAAATTCCAACAAAAACATGTAAATTCCCAAGATCCCTCAAATGAGAATTCAAGCCCATTCATTTTACATGACCAAATGGTTGTGGTGTGATTGTATAACCAGTCTAGAAATAAGGGAAGGTCGGTGGGACCTATGTCACTTGTTGTTGATACTACCTCTAATTTTGATCAAGAATCATGACTATCCACCCAAAACACTCTACTTCACAAGACATAAAATAATGAGCAACTCCATCTTGGGAAGTAAAGACCTCAGGCATAAAAATATGATATTATGAAATAATTGGTTGTTTTCCTAGATGAACTCTCAATCATTGATGTTTTCATATTTCTAAATAACTCAGATAGGAACTCATCAAGGCCCACCAGATCCCAAAATTGTTTGAGATAGAAGTATCTCATGATACGGTTCATTGAGTGGTGACTATACCATCAAAATTTCATACCACAGTATCATTCACTAAACATGATCAAGAAGAGGTCATATAGGGACATATCAGACCCCTGTATGTTTTAGAAAAAATTGATAGTTTCAATATCAAGAATACTATGGTTGAAAATGGATTTAGGATCAAAATCATGATGATCTAGACCCTTTAACTGTTGAGATATAGTGAGGGGGACTTATCTCTAGAAAACCTTACCATTCAAGTGTGAAAAAAGATCAAGGAAAGTCCCATTGGGAAGATTAATATCAAGGATAAATTTGTATATCTTATATCTAATGTTTAGATCGTGGTCATCCATCAAGATATTAGACATAATTTCCTACTCAGAAGACCTCATCTTCCTTACCATGTAATGGTACCTTTAACATTCTATCAATTCATAAAATACCCCATCAATGGAAAGGTCAGTATTCTACATAGTGTGAGAACCCCCTTCAGATCTTGCAAATATATATAGACTAAGTGATGTTTCTAAAATAGGAATGGAAAATAACCAATGGCAGATGATGATATATAGTTTTCCACTTCTAATAGATTAGGGATTTCCCCTGTGGATCCATGGAACATTATTTATAGTGATTAAGTGTTTCCCATAAACCTGATTGAGGCATCAAATTCAATCCTATCAATCTACTGTGAACTAAAAAATTCATTATATCATGTACATGTGATAACAATCAGGTATGCTAAAATGGATTCATTAAGGGGTAGTCAGAATAATTTTCTATAAAGATCTGATATCACTCTTAAGACATTATAAAATATCGAAGATTCCCTTAAGACATTAAACACAACTCATGATGTCTATAACTCTCCTTCCTCTGGTGTCATCAGAAAGGGAAAAAAGAATCCCCAAATTATATCTGTGATGCATCTAATTTTCCATGATGTTAATGTATCTTTTCAAGGATTCTCTTCTCAAGATAGTGATAGAAAATCCTATAGATTACCCACTATGTCGGAAAATTACTCCATAGATATAGATATAGAAGATGAAGAGGATGACCTCACAAATTCCCTTCCTGAATTTGAGGAAGGCATATGCACCACCATCAATGATCATGGAAAGGTGATTCTAGGAGAATAATAAGACTCAAAACGTATGTTTATCTTTGTTTCCAAGCCTCTCAAGGAGTGGTAGATATATATTGAATTTCTAAAGAAGCACCAATACATGTTCTCAAAGAATTAGGTAGAAATTACCAAGATGAACCATGATGTGGACTCTCATAAACTCTTTTTCACACAAGGACCATAGAGGTATTAAATATGAATCCAAGAGGATTCACCCCTCTCATGTTACTAATGTAGAACCATATGTAAAAAAATTGATCAAATCCTACTTTTTATGAGAGTTTCAATACTAAAAATGGCTTTCTAACATCCTTCCCATGAAGAAAAAGAATGTGAAGATCAGGGTCAACACTGACTTCAGAGACCATAATTGACACTAGATGATGGAAAATTCCCCATTTTAAATTATAGAAATTTTTATCAGTGCAACTACTGGCTTCTGAGATAGTTCCTTTATTGATGAGTATTCAGTGTATAGCCAGGTAAAGAAGGTCCTTGAAGAGAATAATCCACTACCTTCATAGAACCCTATGGGATATTTTTCTACCAATTTATTCTCTTCAGATTAAATAACATTAGATCTACCTACCAATTATCTATATACTATATCTTTATATAGTTCATGGGACGAATCATGGGATTTTATGTTAATATCCACATGCTTAAATATCGACATCAATGTGATCACCACACGGATCTTCAAATAATATTTAACAAATTGTAAAATCATAGTTTAAATATTAATATTATGAAGTGAGCCTTCAAAGTAACACTTGGTAAATTCCTTGGATTTTGGTATGCCACTATGACATCAAGGTTGATCCTATAAAAGATTAGTGCAATCCTAGATATGTTACCTATCCAGAATCTTAATTAAATTAGGTGGATCCAAGTTCACCTCACTTATATTCAATGTTTCATAGTTAACTTGGATGGAAAATACCTCCCCATAACTAAGTTAATTAAGTAGGTATTCCCCTAATGATGAAATAAGGATTTCCAATAAGTTTTCAAGAATCTCAAGTAGTACCTCCTGCACCCATTAGTCTTGATGTCACTAGTAGAAGGAAATCCACTTATCTTATATGTGGATGCAATGGATTGATCAATTGGTGCTCTAATTTCTCAGAAAGATTATGTGGATAAGGAAAATAGATTCTACTATAACTATCAACAATTATAGTTACTGAGAATTGATATTTTTATATCAAGAAGTACAACCTCGAACTCCTCTTTGTAGGGGAAAATCTGAATCATTACATGCAGCACCACAAAGTCCACATGGTATCCCATATTTAGTAGATCAAGTAAATCCTTGGTTTTCCTATGTTGACTAGGAATTTGGATTGAAGGGTGGTTATCCTGAAATATTATGACATCCATCTCGTGTCATAGAGAGAATTTAATGGGTACACTTAGGATGATTTCCTTTCAACACATCTTACCTCAAAAATCATTCTAGTGGACATAGAACTTCCAGAAGAATTGGTTTTATATTCCCAAGACACCCCTCACACATGGGAGTTGTTTTTTGATGACGCCTCCTTAATTAAAAATGAAAATAGGAAAGAAAACATCAGTCTAAAATGAGTTGGTCTAGTGATTTTAATTGTTTCCCCAGATAAATAAACATTTCACTACTCTTTCTCACTGTCTGAAGGCTGCACTAATAATGAGGTAGAATACATAGTCCTCAATATTAGCTTGGATATAGCCTTATAACCATAAAAGGCTATGTGAATATCAATGGGGACTCAAATATGGTGATCAAACAAATCAATCGGGATTATTCCATCATTAAGTAGTAATTATACCCTATCATTAGTTATATTAAAGTATTGATGGAAGAATTAACTTTTGAGACAATATTGCATCATGTACCTCAATCATAAAATTATTGTGTCAATGCAATGGATAATATAGCTACAATCCTAGCTGATCCCAATTAGGATGATGTGTTTTTTTACATCATGCATTTAAGGGTAGTCTCATGAGTTATCATTTGTAACATATAATAAATCAATCAGTTATGAACTTCCCTAGAGCGTGTTGAGTCGATATCCACCCCTCAATGGATTTATCCCATAATATATTTCCTCCAAAATGAGACCCTCTTGTGAAATTGAACTAAAAGGGAATAAAATCAATGCTGGGTAGTGAACTTACCCCTTCATGATTTCCAACTGAGCTAAAAAACCACAATAAATTATGCTTCAATAGAGTCCTCCTAAGATGCATTGTAGAAGGAGAGATTATTACATTCATGGAATAAGTCCATGTAGGATATTGTGAAACTCATCATTCTAGTACCATCCACTCCCATAAAATTAGGAGTCTTGGTTACTACTGAAAAAAATGATGCAATACTACTTAAAACTCACAACGAAATTTCAAAAATCCCAGATTCATGAATACCTCATCCATCAACCCACAAAGTTTCTATATATGGATAAGTATTCCTAGCCATTTTCTATATGGGGAATGGATGTTGTGGGGATATATCCCCAAGCTATAGATAAGTAGTTTAAGTACAAACTTAATTATACTGAATCATTTTCCAAATATTGTATACCCCTCAAAGAAGCTGGGATAAATAATATTATCAAATTTATAAAGTCCAATATCATTAGGAAATTCAGTGTCCCTCAAATGATACTAGCAGACAATGGTACCATTTTTTGTTCTTACAAGCTGAAGAAATTGTACCATGAGTACAACATCGAGTCCAACAATTCGTCCCACAATAATAAAGTAGAAAAATATATAGATAGTGGCATTTAATAAGAATTTTTTAGATATACTTCATAAAATGGGGGACAAGGAAAAGAAGTCATGGCAGGACAAGTTCCTTCAAGCTTTATAGGCCTATCATACCACAACATGCGCCACAACACAAGCGACACCACATTCTTTGGTTTATTATATAAGGGGAAGTGTTTCCTATATAATTTTAGTTTTCATCACTCTAAATAGATATCTCTAGTAAACTATTAGAATATGTTAAATTGTAAAAGCAGATGGATGATTTGGAATGCCTCAAAGAGAAAGGGTTTTATACATTACACAACCTCAAAGTTCATTAGAATTGGATTGTGATATCCTTAAATAAATAAGGTTTCCTACCATAATTAATTCCTATAGATCTACTATTAGTTCTCAAAACCCCAATGATACTTGTAAAGAAACCTATAAATATAGAACCCATGATGGAAGGACCATACATCATATAGATGGTCTATTCCAATTGAGCTTACTAGTTGGCCAAAATAGATGGGGAACAAGTTACACCCCCACCAATGAAAGGTTTCTCAAGAAGTACATTTCATAGCTACCATCAGGGATTCCTAGTCATAGAAGAAAGAAATTATATTAAATACCATGTAATATACCTACTTCATGAAATTTAAATATGCATAATACATTACTAAAAGAGCAATTCACTACACATCAACTAGATCAATGTGAAAGAAAATTGAAGTACTCTCATACCTATGAGAGAGTTCGATCAACATATTGGATTTTCCATTCAAGGAATATGTTTAGATTGATTACTATTACTATATGATACAGAGTGATTATAGGATCTCCAATCATAGTTCCATCTATAATATAAATTGAAACAAATCCCCCTATATGCATATGGGTCAGATCTGCACAAATACATTTCATACAAGAACTACATAAGGAATGATTATATTTACAAAGGATTAGTAGTGATGCCTAGATCTCCAATCATAGCTCTAGAAAAATTATAATGGGAAAAAAATGTTTCCCCGGCCTATGGGTCAGGCCTGCATAGGGAACCTACCATTTAAAGAACTACATATGAATTGATTCCAATTAACACATGATACATAGTGATACCCAAATCTACAATCATGGGTCCAACCACAATATATATATACATATAAAGAATTCCCCATAGTTTCATATGGGTGATAATTATGAATAGAATTTTCTATTTAATAACTATGTGTTCCTTGATTCATGTCATCACATGATATGCAGTGATGCCTGAATCTCTAATCCTCAGTCCAACCATAATAAAAATGGAAACAAATTTACCCCTCCATATGTATGTGTCAGACATGTGTAGGGAATATTTCATTCAAGAACTATGTGTGGATTGATTCATGTTTGTACAAGATATGTATAGATGCATAGATCTCAAATCGAGGACCAATAGCAATATATATAAAAATGAATTCCTTCGTAAATATTGGCTAGATCTATATAGGGAACTTTCTTTGAACTATGTGGGGATTGATTCTTGTTATCATAGGATATGTAGTGAAACCCAAATCCTGATTAGTAGGAGCAACCAAAATATACTAAAAATTCACTCTCCTTACATAAGAACTCAAGCAGTGTGGGGAAGTTTACATCTAAGAACATTGTGTGTCTTTATTCCTACCATCATAGGATACATAGTGATTCTTGGATCCGTCATTTTAGTACTAAACATGAGCTAAAATGACTCAAATGAATTACCATCCATGAGACTTAGATCTATATAGATGACCTGTTACATTAAATTGGGAATACCCACAAATATTCCCTGTAATGCAATCCCACACAACTTAATTGAATTCATAGTTGTCTCTTGCTTCCCACACTGAGCATGACTCATGAGAGCTTAGGGAACCTAGAAAGATGTTATGACCAAAACAATTGAGATGTGTTCTACTCAGTGATAGGAAATAAAATCCTTGGTGCATGACATTAAAATATATATCAACATCTAATTTGCATGAAATGAAACTACATGACCATTTCCTAGTCACATGATGTTAAATAGAAGGAAAAAATCCAAATCTCATGATGCTAAACTGCACAACCATATCCTAGATTCATGATGTTAAACTAAATGAAAATATGTTTTCATGCTAAAAAAATTATCCCCTGATGACTTTTTATTCAATAATTTCATGTATTATCCCTTCGTCTTGAAAATGTGTTCAATACATGTCGGTGTAACCATTAGGGTTCTCATACACTTCTTGAATCTTTTGTTTCCAATGGACTAACATCATTTATATTATATCTATGATAATACCAACCAATTCCTTATATTGATATCCTTATCTTGAAACCCCATAGAACTTGTGTTTCCTTTATTTGGTTCTCCCCTAGAGAAAATTGGTAATAGGTTCTGGTTAATTCAAAAGGACACTAGTTGGATTTGATGGTGACAAATGCAGAACATTAGAAATTACTCCTAGTGGGGTTTCGGTTCTAGAGGAGATCCCCCCTTAAATATATAAGCTATTTCCCTGACTTATGGAATATAGGATTCCACCATTACTAATGATCGACCTATACCCACTAGTCCTCATCTTCAATTGACTCAGATATTCTTGGGTTAAAATTTAAACTTCCCATAACCCAACTATTCAATCAGATTTATATAACCTCAATGTTTCTCATATTCACATCATATCCATTGTCAAATAAGTATTATGACATCGTATTCTTATAACCTTTCATTTAAGGGAACATATACCTCATGCATACCTAACATCATCGATCTTTGAAATCCCTTTTTACACCACATTTTCAAACTAGATTCCCCATTTTGACGCCTAAATGACAAGATACCATAAGCACATATTATCTTGACATTTAATGTAATATTGGTAATATGAACTGAATAATCCTATAGGAATCCTTCTAGGATTCACTGGTGAATAAAAAAATGTCAAGGAGCTTATTAATAGAGGATTTTTTTGTTCCTAAAAGGACCCAACAAGGATTCGATGGTGAATAACACAATGTCTAAGAACTTGTTCCTAAGGGGATTTTGGTCCCATAGGAAAGGTACCACTTAATCCCATTAGTGGTTTCTCAAATGGTGTGCTACTAGTCCCACCAAGAATTCAATGACCATTTTTTATATATGAATTTAAATAATTGATACATTTCATACATTTTACCCTCTTCTAATAGAGATTAAGAATGAATTAGTTATTTAAGACACCATATTCTATGTTCTGGCAGAAAGACTCTAAAAGGGATATCATTTATATTAGAATTATGTGTGGCTTGATTCCCATTACCACAAGATGCATAGTAACACCTGGATCTCAAATATTGGGCCCAACTATAATATAAAATGCAAATGACCCTCCTGTATAGTACATACCTATGCAAGGGATTCCTTAATAATAACTATGTGCATCTTGATTCCAATATTATGGGATACGTAGTGAGGCTTAGATCCTCAATTTTAGTCCCAACTGTGAATTCACTTCACTCCAAACCAGATCATTTAATGATAACCATTTTTTGTAGACTCCTACTTACACCAAAGTATGAATACCCCTACACATTCCCAATAATTTACTCTCACATGGATCAAATTAATTTTAAATTGAAAGTTGATTCTCACACTGATCATGACTCATGTGAGATTAGAGAACCTAGTATGTAACTCTGACTAGCTCAATTTAGATGAGATATATCAAAATACAGAGAACAATATCATAGTCACGTGATGTTAAACTGCACGAAAACATCTTAGTCACATAACATTAAACTACATGAAAATGTCCTTATCACCTGAAATTAAATTCTATGAAATGAGTCCTACACATTGTTCATATCATCCTATCTGATGGTGGGGTATTCAAGAATCACATATTTTTATCCCTTCCCCTAAAAATGTGTCAAATACATGGAAAAATAACCTTTATGGTTCTCAAGACCTTTTGTAATAATAAATTATCCCAGAAAAAACTTCATATAATATATATATATATTTTTACCAAACAATTACTTGAGTTTATATCCTTCACTTGGAACCACAAATACAATGTTCTCCCTTACTCCTAGTTTTACCCTTTATAAAACTAGCAATAGGGATTGGATAATCCAAAATAACCCCACTAGGATTCATTAATGAATAATGAAATTCCTACGATATTATACCTACAAGAAATTTTGGTCCTAGAGAAGAGTCCCCCCTTAAATCTAGGAGCTGTTGTCCTGACTACGTGGAATATTGTCTTTCACTATTACTAATGGTTGACCCGTGTAACACCCCAAGATTTTGAAAATAAATTTAATATTGAATGCATGAAATACCGAGTATCTAATAAATACCACTTTTTTACAACCTATCCATTAAATATAATTTTACTACCCATGTGATTTGAATGTCAAACATATGACATGCACAGTTCCGATCAATAATTTATTTAGAGTCTGATACAACCAAATTAATTGTTATTGAATAGTTTCATACCCTTATTAATAGTAATTTTACCCTTATTAATATTGACATACCCTTATGACTAGTAACCTCACCTATGATATATATATATATAAAGGATTTAAGTGAATGTATGATGTACATATGTTTTGGAATAAGTAAATAAATATTTTAAAAATAATATTTTTCAATTAAATTATGATTATAATTAAAAAAATAATCATATTTAGAAAATTATTTATGAAATGTGGAATTCATTTTTGGATTCTACATGTCGAAAAATGGTTAGGGTAAAGTTTTTGTAATTTTCTTAAATACTTGAAGTTTCTTGATGAATAGTAAAATATGGTAATTTACCGTATATATAAATTATTAGTTAAATTACCTATTACTAGAATCACGGTTGATGTAATAACACTTGTTTTTAAATCCCCAACACATATTACTATTCTCGGTCACATGAATTAGTAGTATTGGTTATCTTTGTTAAAATAATAAAATAATGACTAAAATAATGGGAAAACCATCCTCTCCTCCACTATAAACCCCACCTCATTCCCTCTTCACTTCACTCCTCTCGAGCCTTGTGCCTTATCTAAATTCATCTCAAATATCCTCCCAATACTCTCCCAATATCCTCCACCCAGACTAGTTGCCCTTGGACTAAAAAAACGAAATCCTCTTCCCTAAAGGGGCTCTAAAGGAAGGTCAATTCAAGAGGTAAAATTCCTCTTTTCTTTTCATTCATTTTCGTGTTCATTTATTATATTTTGTTTCCTAATATATCCTCATGAAAATGGTATGAAAACTATAGTAACATTAATAACATATAAAATCAATTCTATACTTTAACTCCCATCTTACATGATCTACCGTACTCTTTTATAAGTGAGAGGATCATGAATATTATGAAAATGGGAACTTAAAAACAATAAAATTGAATCCCATAACACATATAAAAGGAAATGAATGAATTTAATAATGTAATAATAAACCAAAAAAATGTATAAAGTGTTCTTTAATTGTTAATTATTGATCATAATTTTGTTATTCAGGTCATTAAGATCAAGTGAAGAACAACCTCAAATTTAAGGTAAGGGATCCTATCTTTCACTTTTATTCAAGAATCCCCCCTATGTTAGTTTTAATTCCTAAGGATGGGTTATGATTTTACACCTCCCCCATACATCCATTATGATATATAAATGACTTTACACCCCTTTACCTCTCATTAAACACTCACAAGAACATCTGTTACCATGTTGAAATGTTTTTTGTTGGGACCACTTTGCGTATAAGTTTTATTTAATGTCAAAAAGTGTCAATAAAGGACAAAATAAATAAAGAACTCCAAATTGAAAGTATATTTGTTGAAGAGAAGATTCTTGGAGAATTTTTATTGATTCATAGCATCGGATGCCATGCTTGAGAAATTCTCCATGTTGTTAAAAATCATATGATTGATGCACTAATCTTAAAGTTCAAAGAACTTGTGTCAATGGTGAAAAATTGTTTACAACAATAACGAATGGTGAAGTACCATAAATTTGTGGAAAATTAGAGAAGTTATTTGGAATTCATGTTCCAAAGGGAAATGGTTAAGGAAAATTTGAATAAGGTCATGAAATGCTTTATGATTGCATGACAACAATGCAAGAGATTACTTGAAGAAAAGAATCATATGATTTTCATGAATTATGGATTGATGTTTTAATAAGAAGAGAGAAGTGGAAATGCATGGACATGACATTCTAAGTGTCCATGCTTCATATTGGAGATAAAGATGTTGCTGGAAGATAGGGAAGTTATAATACTTTCCTTAGTATATATGATGATGCTTTTCTGGTATGTATTTCACAATGATCGTATGTTTGTCAAAGAACTTGTGATGAGATAATAATGAAGGAAATGGGGAGAAATGATGCTACCAATTAGCATGGTTTTTCTTATAAAATCAAGTGTCTACGGAGGAATAATTATCCAGTGATTCCCAAATTTTTGGGGTCCAAAATTTGGAGTTGGGATAGCATTGAGATAAGTGGATTTCCTTGAAGAGCACATCAAAATATGGAAAATGCATGAATTTAATGAATATGGGCTTCATGAATTAGATTTAATAAAGGCATGAAGAAATTTGATGGTGTTCTTCATGATTACGATGAGCTTCTGAATGGAAGAGGTGAAGAGCATTAAAAGTAAGTATTGTGGCGATGAAGAGCATTGCGGGTGAGCTTTGTGGTGAAAAGGAATGAGTATCATGATGGAAAAAAGGAGGAAGGATAATCGTGGAAGCACAAAGGATTCGACAAAATACTTCACGATTATGATGAGCTTTGTAAATCCGAAAAATGTCCATGGTGCTTCGCGAAACAGAGTTAATTTCAGTGGAAATTGCAGAGCTCCACGATTTCATTCTGACATGGTGCTGAGGTAGCTAGAAGGTTCTAGAGTTGGTGGGAAATGCCTATAAATAGTCCCTTACACCCTCGAGAAAATAGAGAGACTTAACAAGTATTTTAGAGAACTTTAATTTCGAATAATCTTCACAAAGTAAGTTGTTTCGTGAAGGAAACATTTTTCTCTTCGGCAGGTTGTTCCAAAAAGGCTCAGTGATCTTTGCGAAGTTGTGGGATCTGCAAAGGCATTTTTATTTGTGGTGGTTGTGAGTTACACAAAAGTAGTCAAGCTCTATGAAGGCTCAGATCTGCAAATCAGTGATCTTTGAGAAGAAGTGTGCTCTTTGAAGCACTGATCTCTATGAATAAGTGTACTCTACAAATGATATATTATAAGTATCTTCATGAAGGAGCTTTGCAAATTGCAGTTTTGAATAACTAGTTTAAGGGAACTCATTATTGGGAAGTCACCACAACACTATTTCATATTACTGTGTGTCCAAGGGGAATCAAGTGTTCCCACTTAGAGACTAATTATTACTCAGGGTAGAATAATTGGGATGATGCTAAGCTGAGATGGACTTTTGTGATCTGATAATCATAAAGGGAGTTTGTGATTTTGGTAAAGAAGAAGAGAAGTGATCAGAGTGATGTTGGTTTTTGCACTAAAAGATAATGTGTTAAAAATAGTGGGTTTTAGTGTAGCTAGTTTTGCACTAAATAAGCATGAGAAGAAGAGTGTGCAACTTTCATGTTTACTGTAGAGAAAGAAGTGGTTGTTAACTAGCATGTTTTTGGGTAAGTAACAAGTGAATATAGTAAGAAAAAATTAGAACTATGACATACAACATGTCTCAATAGGTGAAAGACTCTATTGGTGTTGCAAAACCATATCAATAGGGATAAGGATGTCTTCAGAGGAAGTATAAAGAACCATAAAGGTACTATAAGTTGGACTAGGTCATCACCAGTTCAGGAAGAATGATTACTTCACTTCCCCCTCCGAGTATAGGGACTCACAATGGGAACCGATTATCTCCTTCCCTCATCCAATTATAGGGATCCACAATGACTAGTGGATTGTTTTCCTAGTCAACCCACTGTAACATCATATTACATTATAGTGTAGAATCCATGCACTATTCATTCCCACACATTTCAAGGACATTTCCGCTCTTATTGAGTAAGTGATCCATGTAAAAATATCGTGTGAATATTTTTACTGCTTTCTATTATTGCATGTGACAGGTAAAAGAGAAATAAATAATCAAGATCATAATAGGTTAGGAGGTATATGGAAGTGCTTTAAAAAATCCCCAAAATTGATTCATCCCCCATCTTAGTGTTAGGAATATCCCAAACTGGTCCTCTCATTTGTAAGGGGTTTCTTCATCTCACTTCCATTTTTGTGAGATATTCTATATTCAATTCTATTACTTTTGTATGGTGTATGTAAAATTCACATTGATATTTCATATCATTAATCTCTTTATTTTCATGATATTAAATTTAAAATTAGATGATTATTAATTTTGGGGCATACGATTCAATTGATTACTAAGTTGTAGTATTTTCTATCTGAACCTCCATTTTCATTTGGATTGCTATTATTCTATATTAAAATCAATGAAATTCTTATTTATTATTATTTAATATCCTCATAAATTATGTTTGAATGTTATATATATGTTTACCATTCATAATAATTCTTTATTTTATGGGGAGTTAAAAATTTTAAAATAATATTTCAAAACTTAATCAGAAAAGCATGCCCGATTCAAGGAACTTTTCAAATTCTTACATATTTTTATGTTCACTATATAAACAGTTTTAAGACAAGTTTATCTTTCTAAAATCAAAAATTTTAACATGAAAGCCTATTTTGGTTCATTAATGGTTTTATGTAAGATAACATGCCTTTTTTCAGTAAAATATCTTTAATGAATTCATTAAACTGCACTAAAATGTTTTAATTCTAAAGCTTCATTAAAAACACATTTTACATGATTTCACTTCATTGGGACATCATATAGGACTCAAATGTAAACTCAATATTTTTTTTTCTAGGATATAAATTTTTAAACTTGACTTATGAGAAATAATAAAAAATTCCAAAAGAAATCTTCTTTCCAAAGTAAAATAGATTTTTCTCACCTCACTTTAACTTTTATGATATTTTTGCGTTGTTCAAAACTTATTCCAAGCATGTGATGTATGTAATTCCCCTTGTTATATCATATATAAAGTCTCATTATTCTCATGATATTCTAAGGGATTTTTATTTGGATGTTTCAAGGTGGTATGAGGCACTTTGGAATGTTTAAGAATTATTTCCTTATGTATTTATCAATGGTCTCATTTAAAAGTATATTTATTTATGTCAACATACTTTTATGAGTCTTGTATTTCATAGAGGTTTATATCTGACGATATCATTAATGAAATTTTCTTTAAGTATTTTTTATTATTTTTAATGTGGATGTTCTCCTTTTATACAATTCACCAATTTACTTCGAATGGTTAGTGTTTATGTTTAATGCATGGGGAAAGTTATTTACATTTCATATGTTAGTTTCAATATTAATTTATATGTTGTTTATGTTTATCCTCATTAGTAAGAGGAATTAATTGGACTTAGTAAGTGTTGGGTGGGGCCCACTATATCCCCTTTATGCATCGGTAGGTCTCATGAGAAAAACTATGGTTTTTGCATGAGGCCTTGACAACATGGTCATTTATGGTCTTGGAACAATGCCTTAATGGTATGGTTATGATGTCTCAAATTATGCATTATCTCAATATAAAACTAGTAATTGATAGTTCATGTGGTTATTCGACTAGTATAATACCCATGATTATGTTTTATGATGACATTATTTATTCAGCTCTTATTCCAGCCATATTATGTTCCTATTTTGTTCATTTTTAAAGGCATGTGTTTTTTATGTTATTCACCATGACTAATATTTATGTTTATGATATCTTCCACAATATTTTTTACCCTTGCTGAGACTTTGAGGTCACCACTTTATTATGATTAATTTTCCTAGAACATGAAGAGGTATATTATGAATGACATGAAAAAATAACCAAGGAGTTATGGATGTTGTCAAAGGGGTTTCTATGTTGTATTTAATTTAAAGTTGTATTCTTGAACCTATGTATATATATATTTTTACAAAACTACTAAACTAATCCATCCTTTGGGATATAAATTTCTTATAAGCATTCCATTGTAATGAAATAATTCACTGTCTCTGGATAACTGGGGTCGGGGCATTACAGTTGTTATCAGAGGAAGTTTAGTTGAAAACTGGGAAACTATATCTAGAAAATATATATTAGGGAACAAAACCCTAAGATAGAATTGATGATACACATACAAGAAAACCCTAAAAATTTAGTAAGTAATAGATTATTTGGATCATCCAAGAAAACAAATCTCTGTCTTGATACTACAAGTGGACGTGGTCCTTGGACAGATGTACCTAGGAGTAACAACTTTAATAAGGTGTTTTGGGATTGACACAAGGTACCTTGGTACATGACAATGAGCCTTACTATGCACCTAGTTTGACACTCATGAGGATATTCTTAGGATAATTCTCATTTTCATTAGTAGTCATTATGAACGATTTAGGCCCCTAAAGAATCCAAAGAATATGGTTCTAGGATTTGCGATGCATAAATTTATGTTATGTACTATATCATGTTTGGGGTTATATAGAGTTCATAATTTTATGTTCTAATATATTATATGAAATTGATAATAAATGGCTCCTTGTAAAAGGAATGAGAACTGCACCAATTCATGTGATGAAAAGATTAATAAGGATCATATCTCTCATGGACTTAATCCATCATTTAAAAGGAGGATGGTCTCCCATGTGTCTTCATCATATGAGGAAATAATATCATCTATTACCAAGGTATATAAAGAATTATCTGAGTCTTATGGATTTGAAGGGAAGCCAAACAAGAAGAGGATGGTATAGAAAAATATGGATAAAGAGAAGAAGGTAAAGAAGGGTTTTCCCACATGTGATATGTAGAGAACCCAAAAATTACGTACATGGACATTACATTACTGTTTCAGAATACTTAATACATGACAAAAATAGACGCCCAAAGACCGTATTAGTTTAATGTCTTTGGAAACTCGGAACGTAATCTTCTTATCATGGTGAAAGATCTTCACCATCTCACATAAAGATCTTACCCTTTTGGTTTTCTTACCTAAACCCTTTCTTTGTATCCTAGGGAAAATAAATCATAAAAAGGGTGAGCTCAAATGCTCAGTAAGGGTAAACATAGAGAACATAAAACAATCCATAAACATTTGAATGCAAAAACATGAACATAAAATCTAAACATCAAAATCTTGAGAAAGGACATAAATCTTGGAAGTACGTAAGGAATATATCATAAAGGAACATAAATGATAGTAAAATAGCATGGGAATAAAACATGTAATTGTGGAAAACCATTAATCACATGATATGATTTCCATAGTAGCCAAGGCATTGCTGCCAAGACTATCTTAGTGGACAAAGTCCATTTCTGAATCGAGTTGACTCCTCGTTCCAGTCATGTATCACTGAACCAGATTAACTTACCATTACTGGCATGTCTATATCATGAGATATAAATATGTACCCAATGAATTGGATTGAGATATAGGTATCACCCATCTCATAATGAAATCATTCTTACTTGTGCCACAAAATATACATAAATCATTCATTATAACCCAAAGAATAAAATGGGTTTCATAAAAATCATCCCATCATAAAATAATCCATATAAAACAAATGGATATCATTTCATAATAAGAAAATTAAAACCATGTAAATAATAGAGACATTATACTTGAAACATACACATATGAAATAATTTCATCTTATATGGAAATTGGTTTTGATAAAACACTTGAAATTCATTCTTGAGGAAAATATCCTTTCTTTTCAAAATCATTTTCATTTCACAAAATGACATTTAATTTTGAAAAAAATAACTTTTTTTGAAAATAATAATGAAATATTTTAAAGTATGCTTTATGAAAATTAGGCTTTATGAAACCGTCAAAATCAGTTCGTGCCGTATAAGTTAAAAAAACATTCTTCTTGTACTTTTTCCAGGAAAGTCAAAACGTACCTCATATGGTAATCAACATAATGATTAGTTACATACCATGTAGTAAAAGTAAAAAATTGGTAAAAAAGACTTTAAACATATATGAAACCATTTTTTGAAAATAGGGACCTGGATGATAAATATAACCCAATAAATACTTACGAATAAACAATCTCGGATAAAAATGAGATTGGAAATGTTATCCCTTACCTTATGTCCAATTTCTTCTGTATGTGTTTGAGACTCCTGTATAGTGGGTTTAAACATATTATTAACGTGTAACATAATCATAATAATATTTATGATATCATATATGGTTCACTTATGTATTTATATTACCCGTTCATTTGTCAATTCCATGTTAAAGCAACATTTGGGGTAATATTCTTTTCATTTTTCGTACGTGTTTGGAATTGTTGTTCATGATACTATTATTACTTATATCATGATTTAATTACTTTAAGAATGTAAATCATGATTTATATATCATATATATTCTGTATATATAATAGATAGGTGAATTAAATGAAATATATTGTTCATGGAGACGGTCGGTCGTACGTACGCATTAACGTTGTTTTTCGTTTCCTTATTGAATTGAATGGAATTAAGTAGATGAAATACATATATATATATATACAAAAATACAGTAGAATTATTATTTCATATATTTCATGATTACTTATTATATATACTTTATAATCATTCTTGAATTGTTAACATGGAAAATGAATCTCATCGCGTCGTGGAGACGGTAATCCGTACGTACACACAAGCGATTATATCATTCCCATATTTATTGAATGGTATTAGAGTGGATGATATAATATCATAGAATCAGTATGATGTTATAATAATTATATATAGTTATTATTTACACCATTATACCCATCCAAGTAAGGTTGTGGTGGAAAAACTGATTACACCACGGTGTGGAGACGGTATTACGTATGTACGCACGCGTGGTGATTTCATTTTCTGTAAGATGGATAGAAGGTGAAATAGGGTTGTTTAATATTTATAATAATATATAAGTATATAATTAATACTTATGTTATTACTTTATAAAGAAACTACTAATTAAGAGGAAGTATAAGATGAAAAAAACTTGAAAGAGTCGGTAGAAGAGATTACCTCTTCCCCGACGCACCTCCTTTAAACCTCTTCTTAGGGATCTAGATTTGGTCTTTTGAGAAGTCAGGAACCTATATGATGTAACTATAGAGGTTTAGAAGAGTAATTGGCAGGGTTTGACCGAGCTTCAAGGCCCAAAAGGGTGTGAAGAGAAGAGGGAAGGGGTGCCCTTTTTATAACGGAGGAGAGGGGAACCTTTGGAAAAACTTAAAATATTATTTTATAATAAAGTCATATTCTTTTTATAGTAGCTCCAATTTTATTTACTTCTAAGATAAGGTGGGTATGGATTGAAATAGTCTCAGAAAATATATTTTAGACAAGTTTAGGTTACTATTTTAACCTTATCATTTATATTTAACTCTAAGTTAAATAACTTTACTTTTACCGTGTCTTCTTGTTTTCTTACACTATATGGTTACTAAACATACTATAACAATCAAAACTAACCCCAAGTTGTTAATTGTTAATATATAAACCTTATCTATGTCATTAGGCGAAACTTTAGATTTTTAGGAATAAAATTAAAATTAATAATATAATATTTATTTTAAAAACTATTTTATGTCAATTTTGACACTATTTGGTAATTGATTTTTGGGAAACTCATAACAGAATAATTAGGTCAAAAAAGGTTAATTAAATAAATAATAACATGTCATATTAACCTATAAAATTAGTATAACTCATAAAAAGTCTCAAATTACATTTATTTGGGTATTTATAATATCAATTATTTTAATATTTCATTATTTAGGTAATTACTGCATCACCATTGTGTCATAAATAAATTAAATTATTTAATGTCTAAAAATTATAAATTAAATACCATTAGGTAGGAAATATTTTTATATTTCTAATTAATTTTTATAGTCGAATTTAGCTTATGTGTAACCCTATATTAAATATGTTTTAGTTATTAAAATGTGATTTTAACTATTTTAACTCTTCTTTAAATAAAATAATAATAAATATCCTAAAATAATCCGAGTGGAACTAAAGGGAAATATTTTATTCCTAAGGTTGTTTTTGGTCAAATTACACTTATCCAATAGAATTAGAACATGTGTTATGGTAATATTAATATCATTTTTACCCTTAATTACCCTATTTACTTTTAACCGTGGTAAATAAAAGTAAAATGTTACTATTCACCAAAAATTATTTTTACCATATTGAACCACATTTTACTCCTTGATAATAATAGTGTGTTTTGGATTTTTGAAATTCCACTCACAGATGCGGTAAAATTAAGTTTTATGTAAAATTTCAAATTCTCATAGGAGTTTGGTAAAAGACGGTGAAAAGTTCAATAAAATTTTTATTTATCTAAAATTATTATAAAATGACTCCAATGAATTACATTGAACTTATATAGGTATTATGTATCATTTTTTACCAAAAATAACTTTAAATAAAATAAATAATTATTTAAATAAAAAGATGGTTTTTAAATAGTAACCCAGTGTTTTCACTATTCATCAAAAATTGAAAGTTTTCAGAAAAATACCAAAAATTCCCCTAGACTAATTTCGTTATTACGAATCCAAAAATAAAGTCCATTTTGAGAGATAAAATTTATAATATTTCAAAAAGTGGGTATTACTATTCACAACGGCTAGTTCATAATAATATTATAATAATATCTCATTTAGTGAAACTCAGTATTGCTTACTACACACGCTATCGAGGAAGGACTTGATTGCGTGTAATGAAAGCCAAGTCAGGGTTGTGTGTAGTGAAAGATTATTTCATTGGTGCGTATATTAGAATCCGACCATACTTCATTTATACATTTCATATATATATACAGTCATTATTGCTTAGAATAACTTCTATCAAACGAACTTAAAATTGCGTGTAACACAATTCAATATTAGTGCTGCATATACAGAAAGCTAATACGGTGTTGCGTATAGCGCAAGATAATCTTGGTGTAGCATAAAACACAAGACATCAAAGAAATTAAAAATAATAATTCTCATAAAATCTCGTGTTGTTACATTCTACCCCCCTTAAAATGAATTTTGCCCTCGAACGTTTTCAGGGTTATAAATGGTTTACTACTTGAAAGTATCTTTAATATAAAACCATATCATAAAAAGGAATACCAAAACATAACTTTAAAAATATAATGTTTGAAATGTAACCTTTACCCAAATTAACTCATCACTAGGTTTCCACATAGGAGAACATAGGTGAAAATATGGATATGGATGAGAAATCTAACCATCATGTTCTGATGGAGAGTGGTAGAGAACATGGATATGAAAAATACATCAATCATAAAGCCATAAATTTGTGATGACCTAAGGTGCCATCTAATTTATCGGGTTTGAGAGTACTAGGACAATGTTTTTTAGTTTTCAAGATCATTCCCCTAATGCTGAAGAATTGTTGAATTAAAAGAAATACTTACTTGATTATGGTAAAATCTCTCCATTGTTCATGACTTGAACAATTTACACTTCATCTCTTAAAGAAATGAAGTTGAATTTGTCATTCGTGAAGTGTTAGCAGATCATGAGATAGAATGATAGGTCATTCCATTTATTTCTATCAGAAAAAGTTTAGCACAATTTATTAAATATACAAAAGTCCATATATCTTGATATTAATTATATATGGTTGCTAAATTGGACTTATACTTCATCTATCGTAGTGCTTAATAAAATAAAACTAGTTTCTACTAACCAGGGACTTCATGTAGGCCAGTGGTATGCGATAAAGGCCTGTCGTACTTCAGTTGTGGGTTCAATTCCCACAGCTTTGTCCGACGCGACGAGTTTTCACTCGTCCTATGGGTTTTCCTTTTTCTAAAACTATACTATTATAAAATTCTAGAAATAAGATTGAAAAACAAGTTCTATCCATAAATAATACTATATTATGTCCATCATAATCCATTCCAATATTTAGGCTTATCCAAAATACATTTGTTCAATCTCATAGTATAAAGAAAAATATTACTAGAGAGGTCATATACCAAGCATGTGAATACCATCATTTATCTCCGATATATCATAAGATATATCTTGTTATTCATATTCCAATCATGTGAATACCTTAATCATGTATTCTTTGGAAACATAAATTACCATAGAACCTTAGCGAAAACATGAATGCTGTCAAAAGATTACTCATTCCACATACCAAATTCCCAAAATTTCTATATACTCAAACCATGATATCACTTTGTCATTATATCAGTCATGAGCTGATGAATACTATCAAAATTTCATTTTCTCTTTATCCCTTCATTATGCGCATATCATCTTATTTCCAAAAATATTTTAATAACCGTTAATGGTTTCCAGTACCATTCAACATATACTTTCAAATACTTTAGGAAAACAAATAGTGTAACAATCCTTAGATGTTTTTTTATTCCATAGTACCATTAAATTACCTATACAACATAACTCTTGATAAACATACAATCATTACACTACCTTCATAAAACATTGACCAAGCTTCAACACTTCCTTCATCTCATATATCATTTGTAGTATCCTCATCATCAACCACATAAATATTACCCATATGACCATGATGATTCTCTTCATGAGATTTTCCCTTAGGGCATTGGTTTTCATAATACTCATAAATTCCACCTTTAAAACATCTAATCATTGTTGTTGTCATAGCAATACCATTATCCTTATCCATGGTGTTAACCGAACCTTTTCCTTTTCATTTACTGGATTTGTGTCCTTCTTTTCCGCACCTAAAGCATCTTCTAGTTCCTTTGAAACATTCTCCTTGATTCCTCTTCCCACATGATTTAAATGAGAGAAATTGAACATTCTTTCCTCTATGATCATCATGAAACTCCAACTTTCTTTTATTAGCTGAGTTGAGAAATTTACCAAAGTTGAAATTATTGATCATTTTAGGAGATTGCTGATTAGGCATAATAACGATGTTTGGAATTCGAAATCCCGTTTCATTTGGTTTCTCATGAAGAATGTCATTCAATTTTCCATAATATCCTCCATTATCGTGAATCTTCATGTTTCCAGTGATTTTTTAAAACCCAAAAAGAATAGTGTGAGAGGAAAAAATCATGATAGGGAAAACAACATAATAAAGGGGGAGTACTGTCAATATCTAACATCTTAAGTTAAATTCTATGATCGTTACTATAATTCTAGGACTATTACCTATACGTATACTTATCCTTAGCGACATCACTAGACATACCTTAGAAATATCTCTAGGGATTTTACTAAAGTTTTCGTATCCTAGTTTCCAAAGGTTAACTAAACATTCGCTCTGATACCAACTGTAGAGACCCCAAACTTGACGTAGATGGACATTACATTACTTTTGCGGAATACTTAATACATGGAAAAAACAGAATCCCAAAGACCGTATTAGTTTAGTGTCTTTGGAAACTCGGAATGTAATCTTCTAATCATGGTGAAAGATCTTCAACATCTCACATAAAGATCTTCCCCTTTTGGTTTTCTTACCTAAAACCTTTCTTTATATCTTGGGGAAAAGAAAACATAAAAAAGGGTGAGCTCAAATCATCAGTAAGGGTAATCATAAGAACATAAAACAATCCATAAACATTTGAATACAAAAACAAGAACATAAAATCTAAACATCAAAATCATGAGAAAAGACATAAATCTTGGAAGTACGAAAGGAATATATCATAAAGTAACATAAATAATAATAAAATAGCATGGGAATAAATCATGTAATTGTGGAAATCCAATAAGCACATGATATTATTTCCATAGTATCCAAGGAATGGCTTCCAAGACCATCTTAGTGGACAAAGTCCCTTTCTGAATCGAGTTCACTCCTCGTTCTAGTCCAGTATCACTGAACCAGATTAACATAACATTCCAGCCATGTCTATCTCATGAGATATAAATATTTACCCAATGCATTGGAGAGATATATAGTTCCCACCCATATCATAATGAAATCATTCTTACTTGTGCCACAAAATATACATAAATCATTCATTATAACCCAAAGAATAAAATGGGTTTCATAAACATCATACCATCATCACATAATCCATATAAAAAAATGGATATCATTTCATCATAAGAAAAGTGAAACCATGTAAATCATAGATACATTATACTTGAAACATACACGTATGAAATAATGTCATCTTTTATGAAAATTGGTTTTTATAAAACACTGGAAATGAATTCATGAGAAAAATATCAACCGTAAAAATCAGTTCGTGCCATATAAGTTAAAAAAGCATTCTTCTCGTACTTTTACCAAAAAAGTCAAAAAGTACCTCGTATGGTAATGAATAGAAAGATTCCTTACATACCATGTAGTAAAAGTAAAAAATGGGTAAAAAATACTTTAAACATTCATGAAACCATTTTTAGAAAATAGGGACACGGATGATAAATATAACCCTAGTAAATACTTATGAATAAACATTCTCGGATAAAAATGAGATTGGAAAAGTTATCCCTTACCTTATGTCCAATTTCTTCTGTATGTGTCTGAGACTCCTATATAGTGTTTTTAAACATCTTATTTACTTGTAATAGAATAATAATAATATTTATCATATCATATATGCTTCACTTATGAATTTATATTACCCGTTCATTTGTCAATTCCATGTTAAAGCAATGTTTGGGGTAATATTATTTTCATTTGTTGTACGTGTTTGGAATTGTTGTTCATGATACTATTATTAATTATATCGCGATTTAATAACTTCTAGTATGTAAATCATGATTTATATATCATATATATTCAGTATATATAATAGATAAGTGAATGAAATGAAATACACCATTCATGGGGACGGTAGGCCATACGTACGCATGAACACTGTTTTTCGTTTCCTTATTTAATTGAATGGAATTAAGTAGATGACATACATACATATATACAAAAATACAGTAGCATTATTATTTCATATATTTCATGATTACTTATTATATATACTTTATAATCATTATTCAAATGTTAACATGGAAAATGAATCTCATCGTGTCATGGAGACGGTAATACGTACATACGCACGAATGATGATATCATTTCCATATTTATTGAATTGTATTGGAGTGGATGATATAATATCATATAATAAGTATGATGTTATGATAATTATATATGGTTATTCTTTACACTATTATACCCATCCATGTAAGGTGGTTGTGGAAAACTGATTACACCACGGCGTGGAGACGGTATTCCGTACGTACGCACGCGCGGTGATTTTGTTTTAGTAGGATGTATAGAAGGTGAAATAGGGTGGTTAAGTATTTTTAATAAAATATCAGTATATAATTAATAATGATGTTATTACTTTATAAAGAAACAACTAAATAAGAGGAAGTATAAGAAGAAATAAACTTGAAAGAGTCAGTAGAAGAGATTACCTCTTCCTCGACGCACCTCCTTTAAACATTTTCTTAGGGCACTATAGTTGGTATTTTGAGAAGACCAGAACCTATATGATGTAACTAGAGAGTTTGAGAAGAGTAATTTTCAGGGTTTGTCCGAGCATCAAGGCTCAAAAAGGTGTGAAGAGAAGAGGGAAGGGGTGCCCTTTTTATAAGGCAGGAGAGGGGCACCTTTGGAAAAACTTAAAATATTATTTTATAATAAACTCATATTCGGTTTATAATAGCTCCAAATTGATTTATTTCGAAGCTAAGGTGGGGATGGATCTAAAACTCTCAACCAATATAATTTAGACATGTTTAGGTTACTATTTTAACTGTATCATTTTGATTTAACTCTAAGTTAAATAATGTTACTTTTACTGTGTCTTCTTGTTTTCTTACACTATATGGTTAATAAACTTACTATAACAAGACCAAAAAACCCCATGCTGTTCATTATTAATATATATAACCTTATCAAAGTAATATTTCCTAACCGTATATTTTTAGGAATAAAATAACAATTAATAATATAATATTTGTTTTAAAAAGTATTTTATGTCAATTTTGACACTATTTGGTAATTGATTTTTGTGAAAATCATAAAAAAATTATTAGTTAAAAAAAGGTTAATTAAATTAATATTAACATGTCATATTAACCTGTAAAATTAGTTTAATTCATAAAAAGTCTCAAATTACATTTATTTGGGTATTTATAATATCACTAATTTTAATATTTTATTATTTAGGTAATTACTGGATCATAATTGTGTCATAAATAAATTACATTATTTAATGTCTAAAAATTATAAATAAAATACCATTAGGTAGGAAATAATTTTATCTTTCTAAGGTATATTTATAGTCGAATTTATCTTATGTATAACCCTATATTAAATATGTTTTAGTTATTAAACTTTGATTTTAACTATTTTAACTCGTCTTTAAATAAAATAATAATAAACGTCCTAATCTAATCCAAGTGAACCTAAAGGGAGATATTTTATTCTTAAGGTTGTTTTTCATCTAATTACACTTATTCAATAGAATTAGGACATGTGTTAGGGTAATATTAATATCATTTTACCCTTAATTACCGTATTTACTTTTAACCGTTGTAAATAAAAGTTAAAAGTTACTATTTACCAAAAATTATTTTTATCTTATTGAACCACTTTTTACTCCTTGATATTAACCATGTCTCTCTGATTTTCGAAATTCCACTCACAGAAGTGTTAAAATTATGTTTTATGTAAATTTTCAAATTCTCTTAGGAGGTGGGTAAAAGACGGCGAGAAGTTCAATATACTTTTTATATATCTAAAATTATTTTAAAATGACTCTAATGAATTAAATTGAACTTATATAGGTATTATTTATCAATTTTTACTAAATATAAATTTAAATAAAATAAATAATTATTTAAATAAAAAGTCAGTTTTTAAATAGTAACCTATTGTTTCCACTATTCATCAAAAATTGAAAGTTTTCAGAAGAATACCAAAAATTCACCATAGGCAAATTTCGATATTCTGAATCCAAAAATGAAGTCCATTTTGAATGATAAAATTTATAAAATTTCAAAAAGTGGGTATTACACTTCATAACGGCTAGTTCATACTAATTTTATAATAATATCCCGTTTAGTGAAACTTGGTATTGCGTACTACACACGCTATCGAGGAAAGTCTTGATTGCGTGTAATGAAAGCCAAGTCAGGGTTGCGTTTAGTGAAAGATTATTTTGTTGCTTCGTATAACAGAATCCAACCATATTTCATTTATACGTTGCATATATATATATATACACTCAATTTTGTGTAGAATAACTTCTATCAAATGAACTTGAAATTGTGTGTAACACGATCAAAGATTAGTGTTGCGTATACTGCAAGATAATACGGTGTTGTGTATAGCACAAGATAATCTTGGTGTAGCGTACAACACAATACATCAAAGAAATTAAAAATAATAATTCTCATAAAATCTCGGGTTGTTACATGATAACACTAGAAAGAATCATCCTGGTAAATGATTGAATGAAATGAGAGTTTTTATAAGTTTTGAGAAAAAGGAAACCAATTTTTTGATTTTGAGGGTAAGAAAAAGGTTTCTAATATATGCCAATGAGCCTGTACCCAAGTGGTACAGGCTCCTGCTTAGCATCCAAAAGACCCAGGTTCAAATCCGGGTAGGGATGAATTTACGGGGTTCTGTAGCAGGGCACTATTGCAGGAACTGCAGCAGCGGTGGAACTGTAGCAGCGGTGGAACTGTAGTGGCAGCATCACTGTAGCGGCGGCGGGTACTGTAATTGCACGGTGTACTGTAGCAGTACTGTTCATAGAGGGTCCTTTGGGCCAAAAATGGGCTTTCAAGACTTGTATTCTGGCCACTTGGCCTTGGGCCTTCAGGCTATGTATTGGGTATCCCTCTAACCTCTACAACGGTCGTTGCTTTAAATAATAAATTGAGGCTTCAGCCCCAACTTTTTAAAAAAATGGTTTCTAATATACACTTATTAAATTGGAAGAAGATATAACACTATGTGAATCAATTTACCAAGTGTCAAAGGAATATGCCCCAACTAATGTTACCGGATAATGATGATGTTATGATACTACCTCCGATGAAGTAGAAGGATTAATATGCCTCATTAAGAATCATGTAATTTGAATATTTTATCTGCAATGTACCAGTTATACGAATTATGGAATATATGATGATTGTACTGCATTACTATTTCATTAAGTATTTCAGGTTGTATGATGAATTCCACTAAGGATAAGGGACTCATTAGAAAGTTAATATTTTGGGAAATAATATGGTTGTGGGAAAGACAAACCTAAATATATTCTTGATGATTAAAATAATTATGAACAAATGGTTGATTTCGATAAGTACTAAATACATCAAAAATGATCATTGACTTATCAACAAGTGGGTATGATATCATTTATGGTGTTTGGAATTTTTTTTGGATATAAGTAATATATCTAATAGTATGTGAAAGGATGAATGAATTTTTCAAATATGGATTCATTGTAATTTAATTTATTACCATATTTTAAGGGGACACATGATGAAGATATTCACATGTTTGGAATGTGAAAATTTAGGGCTCCTTCATGTTGATTAAAGGAAAATAAGGTAGCAGAATCCCTGAGTAGGATAGATCATGGAGTCTTAGAAAAATGGGGATTTCCAAGGAAACTATGTACATGTATCTAGAAAGGACAGATATATGAATGATTCTTAAGTGTCAGATCATGATCTTTTGGAAATTTAAACCATTTATGAAATGGATTAAGTTGATCATTGTATGAGGATTTATAGTTTAATGTTAGCACAAGATGCAACTTATATAAAGAGATGAAGTATAGATAGTTTGAGGAATAATACAATGATAATATAATGTTTATGAAATATAAACATATATTTATACACTTATAGAGTGTAATAATCCTTCAACTCTATGAAAAGAGTCTTAAATGGTGTTCTGTTATCATAATATTTGATAACGTTAGTGAAATTTTTCATAATTGTAGTTTATGGTTTTATGGTAATCAACTTTCATCTAAACCTATTTTCTATCACTATAAATTCATTGTTTGGGTTTTCTTCTATGCCCAAGATTTTAATATCAATCAATGTCACCCCATTCGAAAGGATAATTAATTAATTAATTAATTAATTAATTAATTATTATTTGACCACTTCTTTTCCCTTAAAAATTTCAAGGAGGATATTTTTTTAACCCTATTTTTGATATGGGTTTTTTTAACATGGAAATTTTCAAGTAACAACAAATAACATTCAATGTGAAAAATCAAATTTCTAGGAAAAAATATTTTCAAGGAGGGGATAATGTAACACCTCAATATTTTGAAAATAAATTTAATATTGAATGCATGAAACCCTGAGTCTCTACAAAACACCAATTTATTACAACCTAGCTATTAAACATAATTTTACCACCCCTATGATTTGATTTTCGAAAATATGACATACATAGTTGCGATTAGTAAGTTATTTAGAGTCCGATACAACCAACTTAATATTTAGTGAAAAGTAACATACTCTTAGGAATAGTTATGTTACCCTTATGAATAGTGACATACCATTATGAATTGTAACCTCACCCATGAGATATATATATATATATATATATAGGATTTTCGTGAAAGTATGATGTACATATGTTTTGAAATAAGTAAATAAATGTTTTAAAAACTATATTTTTCCAGTAAATTATGATTTTATTTTAAAATTATATTAATCATATTTAAGTTTTTTTTGGAAAAATGGACTTCATTTTTGGTATTCTACACATTGAATAATGGTTAGGGTGAATTTTTTGGACTTTTCTGAAATACTTGAATTTTTAATGAATAGTAAAATATGATAATTTACCGTATATATACATTATCAGTTAAATTAACTATTCCTAGAATCATGGAAGATGTAAGCACACTTGGTTCAAACTCATACGCACATATTACTATTATTGATCACAATAATTAATACTATTGGATCTATTTGAAAAAATAATAAAATAATGCGTAAAATACTGGGAAAATCCTCCTCTCCTCCACTATAAAACCCCATCATTCCATCATCTCTTATAAAATCTAAAGACTTATTCCTTGTATAAATTATTCTCAAATATTCTCCCAAGCTCCACCCACACGACCAAAAGCCCTTGATCTCATAAAAATATCTAATCCTCTTCCCTTAAGAGGCTCTAAAGGAAGGTTAATTCAAGAGTTAAAATTCCTCTTTTCTTTTCTTTCATTTCCACGTTACATTGTTATCTTTTACTTCTTAAACTATCCTAATAAATATGGTATAAAAACCCCAATACCATACACATACTAATTTTTTTTGATAATTGTATAATTAATCTTCATATCTTCTATCCTCCTCATTTATGCTAAAAATGGAACATTGTCCGAGATGGGTTGATTTATCACATTCAAGGATGGTAATGCTTTAAATTTGATTTAACATAATCAAATTGGGACATGAAACCATTTTTATGGTTGAAATAGATTATTATATATGTATTTTATCTCATTTAATGTTCTTGAATCCTTATTCACTCATGATGTAAAATAATAACACAAAACAAGGAATTTGTGAGAAAAATCGCCAAATTAATCCAAGCATTTATCATTAATGATTTATATAATGATTCAACTACACTACAAATAACAAAATTAATTTTATAAGATTTTATTCTCCTGAATTTTCATTAATATCATATAAAATCAATTATGGACTTCAACTGGCATCTTACATGAACTACCATACTCTTTTATAAGTGAGTTGACCATGAATATTATGAAAATGAGCACTCACGAACAATGAAATTGAATCCCATAACCCATATAAAAGGCCATGAATGAATTTAATAGAGTCATAATAAACCAAATAAATTTATAAAGGGTTCAGTAATTGTTAATTAATGAACCTAATTTGGCTATTCAGGTCATTAAGATCAAGCGAAGAACACCCTTAGATTTAAGGTAAGGTATCCTCTCTCTCGATTTTTTTCCAAGAATCCCCCTATGTTATTTTTAATTCCTAATAATGGGGTATGTTTTCACACCTCCCCCATACTGCCCTTATGATATATAAATGCGAGTATAACGCTTTACATATTATTAATTCCTCATAAGAACACATGTTACCATGCTGAAATGTGTGTAAGGGGTTTCTTCATCTCAATTCCATTTTTGTGTGATATTCTGTATTTTATACTATTACTTGTGTATGGTGTATGTATACATTCCATTGACATTTCATATCATTAATATCTTTATTTTCATGATATTCAATGTATCAGTTGATGATTATTAATTTTGGGGCATACAATTCAATCGATTACAAAGTTGTAATTATTTTCTATCTAAACGTCCATTTTCATTCGGGTTTCTCTTATTCTCTATTCACCTGAATGAAATTATTATTTATTCTTGTTTACTTATAATAAATTATGTGTTAATTTTTTATATATTTTTACCAATCAGAATAATTCTTTATTTTATGGGGAGTTAAATTTATTAAAAGAATCTTCTAAAAACTACTTTGAAATGGATGCCCGATTCAAGGAACATCCAAAGTTCTTACCTATTTTGAAGTTCAATCTATAATATATTTTGTTAAATATTTATCTTTTTAAAATCAGAATAGTTTACATGAAAAACACTTTTGATTAATTTCGGGTTCTATGAAATAAAGCATTCATTTTTGCATTCAAATCTCTTTAATGAATTCCTTAAACCACACTAAAATGTTTTAATTCTAAAGCTTCTTTAAAAACACTTTTTATGTGATTTCACATTATTGGGACATAATTTATTACTAAAATTTAATCTCAATTTACTTTACATTTATTTTCTGGAATATACATATTTAAAAAAAGATTTATGTCAAATTCAAATGATTTTCCGAAAGTACTCTTCTTTTCAAAGTAAAATAATTTTTCTCACCTTAATTTAACTTTTATGTGATATGTTCTTTGTTCACCACTTATTTCTTGCATGTGGTGTTTATACTTCCCATTTTTATATCATATCAAGAGTCTCCTTATTCTCATGATATTCTAAGGGATTATGATTTGAATGTTTCAAGGTGGTACGAGGCAATTTGGAATGTTTAAGGATTATTTCCTCAAGAATTTGTCAATGGTATCATTTAAAAGCATCCTTATTTATGTCAACATCCTTTGATGAATCATGTATTTCATAGAGTTTTATATCTTATGATATCATCTGCAATATTTTGTGGAAGGGTTTCTGATTAGTTTGAATGTAGATGTTCTCCTTTGATACCATTCACCAATTTACTTCCAATGGATAGTGTTTAGGTTTAATGTATGGGGAAAGTTATTTACATTTCATATGTTAGTTTAAATATGAATGTATATGTTGTTTATGTTTATCCCCATTTATAATAGTAATTAATTGGAATTAGTAAGTGTTGGGTGGGGTCCACTAAATCCCCTCGATGCATCAGTAGGTTTCATGAGACAGTCTATGGACATAACACAAAGCCTTGACAAAATGTATATTTATGGTCTTGGATCGAGGCCTTGATGGTATGGTTATGATGTCCCATATTATAATTCCATCATTATGAAACTATTAATTGATAGTTCATGTGGTTATTCTCTACTAGAATACCCATGATTATGTGTTAGGATGACATTATTTATTTATCTCTTATTCTTGTCATATTATGTTCATGTGTAGTCCATTTTTAAAGGCATGTAGTTTTATGTTATTCAATATGCCTATTGTTTATGTTTATGATATATTCTGCTGTATTTCTTACCCTTTATGAGAATTTGATAACAACTATTTCTTATGTTTAATTTTACCAGGACATGAAGAGGTATATTATGAATGACATTCAGAAATATCCTAGGAGTTATGGATGTTGTTAAATGGGTTTCTATGTTATATTTCATTTCATGTTGTAATGTTGAACCTATGTATATATCTGGTTTTCTAAAACTACTAAACTACTTGGTTCATCAAGACTCAAAATTCTTGTAAGAATGCTAATGTAATGAAATAATGCAGTAGCTCATGGAAACTGGGGTCGGGGAATTTCAACCCATACCCACCGGTTTTTACTTCCAATCAACTCAGATATTATCGAGTAATGATTTACACTTCCTATAACCAAAATATTAAAGATGATTTTGATACCCTCTATATTACAAAACTTTTCATCATATCCAATATTAAATATATATTATAATATCATATTTTTGTACGCCTTCATCTTGGGGTATAAATATTCAATGAATAACCAATTGGCTTGACTTATTCACTCATCTCAATAATACCTCCTAGTTGCATGAAATTAAACAACATGATAACTTCTAAGTGAAATGACATTAAACCAGAAAAAAATACTTGTCCCATGGAATTATACTGTATAACATTTGGTCTATCTTTAGAGATCTAAAATTATATAGAGCGGACTGTCATAACCATGCTTTTGTGCTATGGATGAATCTTTTACCGCCACACCAGAATGAAATACAGAAATTCCATTTCCCTAAACAAGAGCCCAATCTATGTATAGAACCCCTTAGTCTACCATGATATTGTGACCCACTAAAGAAAGGGGAAAACATTCCCATCTCTCTTGCATATAAGTCAGATATATGTAGAAGGACCTCCTTAAAATAGATAACTAAAACATGATTCAAATCCTTTATATATTCATAGGTAAACCCAGTGAAGCCTAGATGTAAAAATTATACATGCCACTTCTTATGGATATTTGATTCATACAGAATCACTTTTCTAACATACGAATTAGATCTACATACTGCTTTTTTGAACATGATATACATCTACAAAAGAAATGATATAACATATGGATACCCACAAGCAAGCATATGAAAGGGTAAAATATGCATCTTTCATCTAGACACCCCCTACCAGTGCTAAGTATCTTTAAATATATCGTTTATGATTTCACGTCAGTTTATATGTCCTTACCACTTATTTTCAAAACTAAAAGGGAGATACCCTCATCACATGATGTTAAAATTAATGATGGATTCATCCCCATGTAATGATATTAAAATGTGTAGACCATCATCCATCATCAATCCGTATTAAAGGACGGAAAGTGCCTGACCCTAGTCAACCAAAGTTCATGGCCCTTCCATAATCTTTCTGAGAACCTCAATCTATATAACACGATTCATGTATTGATGACTGAGGTTGCTAAAAACATTTAATTACCCTTGGATTGGAGTGGGGAACATATTTGATTGACCATACATGTAATCCATATAGGATAATTCATAAGGCCCCTTGAACTATCAACTAGAGGTGTCTCCACCGTGTTGGAAAGGACCTCCAATCCTTGGGATCCCAGACATCATCGTACTGGATCTCGTCAACATAGAGTGATTAATGATCATACCTAGTATGATTTTAGCATATCATATTTCATGATAAGAGAACATTAATCCCTGATTTATAATATTTTCATACTCCTCTTGGAAACATTTTGGGGTACTTCTATCCTTGGGGATCCCAATTATCCCATTGGATACCACTCCCCTAATACTGAGTCTACATGAATCATGAACATAAACCATATTCACTTTGGTCAATGATGTACAACTTTAAACATTAGACTTTGATGGTCTAAATTACAAGACCAAAAACTACTAGTGAAAGAGACAAAAAAACTTATTAGGGTGAAAACCATTAAAGGTTGATATAAGTAAAATTCATGTATCCGCTCACTAAACATTTTTCTCTAGAGTTTAGGAAAAAGTTAGAGTGTAAATAAAAAATTCATAAAGATAATGTGGCCCCTCCTGTGGTCCTATTAAATGATGATACATTCTTACTGGCCCACTACTTTTGAAGAAAGATAGAGTAATGATTTGTCACATATCCTCACCATGATAAAATTTTCACTAGGAGACAACACAACTTATTTGGTTCTCAAGCCCTTATTGCGTATTATGTTTTTCATTAACCACCTTCTTATATTTTAAGTATGAGATAACATAACCAATTCCTTGAGTTGATACAGTTCTCCTTGAATCCAATATTATCGAGTCATTTTCCTTAGTTGTACCCAGTATTTTATTGTTAATAGGGGTTGGATGATCTAAAAGGAACCCATTATGATTGGATGATGAATAACACAATTCCAAGGAAATTATTCGTAGATGATTTTTGGTCCTAGAGAAAAGATCACCCTTAAATCTAGGAGCCATTACCCTTACTACATGTGATAATATTTTTCTCCATTACTAATTATTGA
This sequence comes from Viscum album, assembly GCA_963277665.1. Lineage (NCBI taxonomy): Eukaryota > Viridiplantae > Streptophyta > Magnoliopsida > Santalales > Viscaceae > Viscum > Viscum album. The sequence goes on from OY728139.1 coordinate 1,182,093,823, forward strand.
CCTATAACCACTAGCCTACATTTTTGGTTGACTCAAATATTCTTAGATCATGATTTACAATCCCCATAACAAGATAAATCATGTAGATTTTACATCATCAATGTTACGTCACCATGTATTATAACCATTATCAAAGAAATAATGTGATATTCCAATACCACACATTTTGATGGTCTACAACATTTAAATAGAAACCACATGGTTTAGGGTATTATCTTCCCAATCATAAAAAAAACATCCCCAGGGCACTAGAACCTTATCAGATAGATATATTTTCCATATCACACTTCTTTTTCTAAACCTCTGAATTCTCACATATCATTCATGACCCATGGAAAGGAGTTAGGACCCATCATCTTTATAATGCATGTACAAATTATGAGATCATGAATAAATGCCTATGACCCACTACCTTGAAGAATATCCTCATTATTGAAAAGGACTTCCAATCATTGTGATGCCCAAAAACATCACAATAAAACTTGACATCTCATATTTTATCATTATCATCCTTGATGTGTCTGCCCCATCTCATCCCCTCTAGTTCAAAATCCTAGATAAGAGATTTAAATAAACCATATTTTAACTATCCAAGTTTATTTTTCATCCCTAATAAAATTCCATCATATATCAAACCAGATATCAACAAGTATTTAAGGCTTAAAACCCATCATGGATACCCATTTTTCAAAATTTATACACGAATAAAGGGTGTCTGAAAACTTATGAACATTCATCTTTCAAGATATCAATTAATAATGAAGTATAGAATAACCATTCATGGATATTCTTTTTTCATAATCACAAAAAGGATGTAGGGTTCTAAAACTTTCACGAATACCCATCATTTACAATTGACAATAGAAGGTGAGAGTAAGAAGACCATAAAATACAATGATAGATGTTTTGAGATTGAAGAACCTAAACTGAAAAAACAGATTTTCCATGATAGAAGAACCTAAACTAAAGTAGTGGATGGTCTGAGATATAATACCTTAAACTACAAAAGCAGTCTAGTTTAAAATACCTTAAACATAGAATCAAAATACACACAATACTTGTTATGTTAAAAACACATAAAGGGAACTTTGGATAAATTTTGATTCTCTTCCCACTGGATAGGCAATATGTGTGATCTAGGAAAAATTGAGAGCTTATTAAATGGAAAAGGATCAAAATAATTTAGGTTAAAAACCCATAAAGGATAGCCTGTGAAAAATACAAGACCATGCCTACTAATATTTCCCCATTTGAAAATTAAGAAAAAATTAGGTCAATATATAATAAAATATACCAAGCGTGTATGGATCACTATAGGTCCCTAGAAAAATCATGCTAATTGATAAATTCACTAGATTAGGAAAAATAGAGCAATTTCCCACTTGGGCATATTTAGCCAAATTATCATTTTGAGCCACATCACATTGAAACAATAGAAGAAGTAATGTCAATGAGGATTATTATTTTAATAATGCTTCATGGTAATTTCAAAAGGGAGTTATGTTATTATTGAAGCATTCAGATTCAAGTGTTTGGGTCTTCTTGGAATTATTAAAATAATAGATGTCTTCAAATATGTATATGATATTGAGCCAATGTAATGTTTGTAACATGATGAATGAATGAAATCATGATGAGGACATGTAGAGTTTGGAATATTTTTTCATTGATAATGTGAAAATGAAGGTGCGATGTCCATAATCCTTTATCACTCCATGTTTCTTTAAAAAAATATTTGTATCCAACACAATATAAGATCTAGTTGTCCATGTTTTCTAAAACATCTAGAGTATGGTGAGAGGATTCAATTGATAATTTAAGTGTGTTAAAATATATTTCTTCTATCATTTCTTAAGGATGAATTGTCTTAATAAAATAGGATAACTCTTCACCCCTTTTGGAGTGATTTCTAATAAGGATGAAGAAATTGGAATGTAGGACCTTTCAGGAGTTAAAATCACTTATTATTCTTCTATTTGAGCAGTCCTGTCATCAAAATGGATGTGTATATGACATAATATCTAATGAATCTATTCATGAAATTTAACGATTATATTGTTAATTTGACTAGAGGAGTCCTGTTATCAAAACCATGGAATTACCTCTCATTTATAACCAATTGTTTCTGTGCTAAGATAATCTATAGCATGATATCACACAATTGATGGTAGTTAATACCACTGTCTCAAAAATCAGGAAATTGCTCAAAAAGGCATTACACATGTTCATTAGGGTTCTCCAATGGAGTGTTCAAAATTTGGGAATGGATTTTCTAACAAATTGGCCTTCATTGTACTGATATCTCAATGATACTTTTATGGGACTCATTAGAAGGAAGAATAGATGGTTTCATATGTTTAGGCATCAAGTCTATTGAAGAAAGGATTTGATGATCTGTTGTGGAAGAAATAGAGAGAGTCTCTTGTATTTCTCCCCCAACCAATGCATCATCCTTAACTAAAACCGAAGGGACGAATTCCTTTAAAAACCCTATGATGTTGATAAAAAACATGTTACTATGGTGAGAGTGGTTCTTTGGGGGATCACTTGAGTCTTGAATCAACTCCATCACTTCCATGGACAAGGGGATTATAAAATCATAAGGCTTGTATACTTGAAGAACTAATAGATTAATAATGGAAATTGGGTAATCTTCCACCCAAGATTTTTTATAGTCCTGAGATAGGTAGGTAAGGAAATTGAAGGAAGAAGAACAGTTTTATCATTTGTATCTTAACATTCCAATATAGGATATAATTAGATAATTATTCTAGGATGTTGTTCTCCCCACATGCTAGATAAGGGAAGAGGATAAACCATTTGATTGTATAAAAAATTACATGAAAAACTGTGTGGGGAATGTGGCTCACAAAGGATTAGTTCATCTAAATGATATACAAGAACCCTTCCCCAAAGTGAGACATTATACTGAGTAAGGGAACCAGTTACATTATCAACAATCAAACTAGTGTGTGTGAGGTATGGAATGAAATTGAAACGATCATAATTTCTCAATATATCAATAACCTCATCAGTGCCTAATCATATTGAATCAACCCCGGGTACTTTTAGAAGCCTATGAAGGAATACAGAACAATGTATTTTGATAGTATTCTCATACTTATAACAATGAAAACACCCCCCCTTTCCATTGGAATAAAAATTAAAAAGGGTTGTGGATCTGGTAGGGGAGATTAACCTATTAAACAAGTCTAGGGAGTTGATAAATGTGATCAAGGGTTGGTATGATTAAGTTGAGGGGCCTTCCTTCTTCCAGTGGTGCTACCATTACTAATGTGTAGAATAAAATTACCAAGTGTTCCTCCCATGCTGTAAAAATCTATTCAATTAAAAACATATCCAAATATCCGGCTAAGTAAAGAAATGGGGACACCTTCCGTCTCACCTAGTAACCCCATGAGACATACTCCCTAGCTTCCAAAATGGCCTAATAAGATCCTTCACTATTTTGGAATTATTTAGACGGACATAAATAAAGGCATATGGATTTTGGATATTTCCACCTATAATAAAGAAATATTTTTATCCAATCCTTGAAATAAATGATCGAGCATTGGTTCATCTCATTTAACATATACTTAAAAATGGTGAGAATATCCCGTTCTAAGTTTGGAGTATTTTCAGGTTCATCCCAAACATCCAGAGGAGGAAGGAATTCATCATAAATCTCACCGAGAGGAGGTATTACCACTTGATGATAAATATCCCATAGGCTGATCACTACATATCCACGGGTCAGATGAAAAAATTTGTTTCTAGTACACAAGTGACTAATTAGCTGTTTGAGATGTTCTAATTTATGGTACATGATGAACTGAGAAATCCATGTTGCCTCATAAAGATGGATAGTGTGTAACATATTGGGGAATTATGAACATATGTATCTTACCTAGAATTTCCTTTCCAATGCATCAAAGAAGTTACCTCTAGGGAAAAAATCTCATGTTTAACACCAAACACTTTAGGATTGTTCAAGTAGCTTGAAGAAATCATTTTTGTGAGAAAGATAATGACCATCCAGACCTAGATAAGATTTAACCAATGTATAGGATATCCCCTAAAACCGTTCCATGATTAACTAAATTTTCTCATAAATATTCATTTTAGTATATTCAATATTGGATGATAACTAGAATTATGGAAGGTGTTAGTCATGAAAAGGAATGGAAGTGTCATCTAAGAGGCCAAGTCCATATAAAGGTAGTTTGTATGACATAGGGTTGTTTCGAATTTAGGTGAAAAGTGTCCCATTAAAGACCTCATTATTAGAATATGTATGGTACTAAGGGTCAACATTGTGATTTCTAACCATTATTTATCTTCGTTAGACTGCATCAGAAGAGATTTGAGAACTATAATCAATTTTTACTGATCAAGAAGTGTATATCAGTTGAGCATGGACTATATTTTAAAGGAGAAAAATAAGTGTGTATCTTGGGAAAAATATTTAAAATTGCATGATCAATATATTAATTCCTGATTTTATGACTGCTTATAATTCTTTTGGACTGTGTGACCCATGTAACACCTCACAATCGCATGATCTGTTTTAAGACTTAGGAATTACATGACCATATGGAAGTCTCAAAAATCAGATAAGGCTTTGGAATCATGAAATAGACTTCCATAATACATGATAAAAACACAATAAAACATAATGGATAAGGATATGAATCGTATCTTGAAACAATTACCATTTATTAGTTCACAAATTATTGCATGATGTCTTTAGAAAAAATCGATCATTTGGATAGATCAGGTGAAAAAAATCATACAATGGGTTACAAAAAGTGGTCTTGATAAGTATTCATACAAGAGAGGAAATAATAATAACTTATGATGTATGAATCCCAAGTGAAATATAGATCCTCCTCTCCCTTATTTATAAAGAACTCTATACAATTTGAATGGTCTCTTAGATGTTTTTTTTTCAAAACACCAGCTAGTGGAAGATGAAGGCACTCAGACATAAATTTATATTCATTAGAACCAAGTCCTTATCCCTTCATACCTAAATTATGGGGGGGGGGGGGTTATTGACACTTTCTAAGTTAGAATAATTTTTTTTAATATCATAGAAATACCTGAGGCATATTTATTTTTTTCTTCACAAAATGACAAGTAGAAAATGATAGCTACATGGAGATTTTGTGCCTGAGTTATATGAATTATTTGACAATAATGATACCATGTGAATGTTTCATGCCCCTCATGTGATCTATTAATGACTACAAGGATCCATCTTGACATTCCATATTGATTATAGGATTCCCAATTAAGAATCCCATTATATCAGGTGAAGTCCCTTAGATGAGGTTTTTTTACTAGAAAATATAGGAGCCGGTGGAAGCCGGTCCTAAGAAAATTAAATAAAAAGGATACAAGTCTAGAATATAAGTGATTATTAAATAAATGAGTGTGCATCACACCACACCTATCTGCCTCCACCTGTGAGGCATATTATTCCAGGGCCGTGAAAGACCACATCTCTCCAGTCTCAGTGAGCGCCCGCTTTGCCAGTGCATCTGCCACCTGATTAGCCTCCCGGTAGACATGTGAAACGTCTACATGAATCTAAGAAATATCACTAAAGAAACCAACCCACATCGGCAGCACACACCAAGGGACCTGGCGCATCTTGGTGCTCAAGGCATGAATCGTGGTCTGAGAGTCAGACTCAATCCATATATATTTCCAATTAAACCGGACAGCATACCTGATGGCATAGATCATTGCTCAAAGTTCGGCTTCAAAGGCGGTTCTAATTCCAATGGCATGGTGAAATAATCCTTTGACAAACCCACGATAGGTGTAGAACACTCCCGCACAACCCGACGGGCCTGGAGCACCCAACGCGGCCCCATCAAGTGAAAACCCATGGACATGTTTCATATTTTTCAAGTGACGACTACTGGAAATTTCACCTTCATTATGAAAAGGACCTCTGAAATGTATGATTGATCATGTGATTCCATAATGGAAAATTGTTGGATTAACATCAAATAATTTTATAAAACAAAATATAGTAAAAGAGGATGATTCATTTAAAGGTAGTTACACTAATTTCCTTGAGAAGGGATGATATTATCCATGCGATCAGTCCATTGATCACCTGAAGGACTTAGGGACATTCAAAAACCATCATGTTAAATTCAATGGACATGTCACCTTAATTATGTGATGGAGATTAGGCATGTCTGTTAGATCATGCAATTCCCCGATGGACATCTGATGGAACAAAACCATAAGTTTTATAAAATAAAAGTTGAAATTATATTCTACCCTTATGTGAAGAAGAATTACAATGTTTTTCATATGAAGGGGTTATGAACCTCACATGATTATCTTACAAATCACGTGAAGGCTCCTTGACATTCAATATTGATCTCATGAAGGGCGAAAAAATGTATTCTTTGATCACAGAAAGCCTAATCGGCATGCAACCTGATCATGCGAAGACTCATAGATATGTCAGCCTGATCTTTCAAAGGACCTTTTCATGTCTATTTGATTATGAAAAATCCCTTTGATAAGAAATGGGTTCAATACATATGAAAATAATAGATTGATATTGCAGTCACTATTTATCATGATATATGATGATGATGTAATGGATCACCCATGGTGGGTTTACTCAAAACACATGATACGATTCTTCATCCACCGAATCAAGGCCATATATTTGACTTAGGAAACATGAAATGTGGAACATATCTAGGGTGGTGATTCTAATAAATCCCCCCTTGACAGAGAAAAAATACACACATAGGAGAACCGAGGTGGGAGTGGACTTCTCAAAGTAGAGAACCACGTAACTATAATATACTTCTCCCAGGTAAGACCTGGAAATGACCTAAGGGATTACATAGTATGTTTATATGACTAACATGATCACTCCATTGATCACATTAAGGACTCATGACATGTGGGCTGGATCATGATAAGTATTTTCCATGTGTCGACTAGGTTTTGTGAGGCCCCAAACTGTTAGTTTTTTATGAATATTGAGCTATTTATGAAATAGAGGATACAAATGATGGGGTATTCATGTGAATATAGAGAAATGATATTTATTTTATAAGGTCAAGTGATTCATGAAATTTATTCACCAGTAAAGAGATAGCCTTTAGACATGTCATCCAAGTCATGCGACCCCTAAGGCCATGCCTAGAAAATCATGTAAAGTCCTCCAAAAATGTGGGGAAGATCATGTAAATTCTTCCATAAATATCACTTGGTTCATGTGAATTCCTCCATCAATGTCATATAGATCATTCAATGGCCTCTAGGAATTCCCATGAAGTCATGTGATGCCCTTTGGACATGTCATAAAGATCATGCAAAGTCTTATAGACATGTCTGTTGGTTCATCTGAAGTTCTCTAGAGCTATCATATTGACCACACAATAGTCCTTAAAAATGTCAGATTAAATCATGTGACTACCCCTATACATGTAAAGGAAACACCTCTTAAAAAATAAGGTAGACTCCCTTGACATGTTAGGATGACACCCCAATACATGTCAGTGTTGTCCTCCAGGAATACTTAGGTATGTTCCGTCGAACCGTACGACTCCTAAACTATGAGTCTTTAGCTGAGCCTTCCCAATTTATATGGGAATTACCCATTATAGACTAGGTATATTCACTCATTATGATATCCTCATGCCACTCATGGTCTCTACCCACTATTTTTTAGAGGGTGAGGGTCAGATATCTTCCAATGTACATCCACCTTAGTAGAAGCCCATCCATATCCCAAACACTATAATTGATGGGACCCAAACTCTCCAATGACTATATCATCCTTCCTTGTCCATCAGTGAACATGAAATGGGATCATACATGGGTATCCACTTCATGTATATCCATGATATGTCATTTTATTGGGCCCTCCCTTGTGGGCCTATCAAACTTGTTCACCCATTAGTGGATCGAGAAGCTAATTGGACTATGATGACTCTGTTTCCTGCTATAAGTAGGGTTTGTAAGATACCTTCCTAAGGCTTGATATGCATATCAAAAACTCCATCAGGGATGCCCTGGTGCATAATTACCATATCTATATGTAGTGATTTTGAATACTTACTATCCTTTGTTTCTCACACTAATCACGACTCGTGTGGGAATATGGATTTTCTATAATCATGTCACTAGAATAAAAAAATTACCCTAATTAGGAAGAAACTATTGTGTAATCTCAATTCCATAATATGGTGAATGTTCAACCATTTATGAGCATACACCATGGTTTAGGTCATAAAGGCATTCCCATATCAGTAAAATCTTGTGAAATAACCCTCTCAAGTACTAAATTTCTATCCCGGATCATCTACGGGCTAATGACAAACTAAACTATGAATAATATGATTCCTGTTATAAGTATGATACATAGGACACCATCCAAAGGCTCATGAACCATACTGAAAACCTAAGTCCCCTCATATATGTTATAAGATCCCAGCCTTTTTAAGAGAAATCTAGTGCATGTCTTCATGTGCGTTTTGGTTTTTATTTTGTATTTTTGGGATGGGGTATGACCTAGGGTGTGTTTGGGTGAGGTTTTTAAGGATTTTGGGAAGATAGGGGTTGTGCACGGTTTCTACAAATCATGCACAAGAAAACTATGTGGACAGTGGAAGTTAGCACTATTGTCACATGATTTTCCTAACCATGCACCCTCAATCCATGTGGGTAGTGGAAGACCACATGGTTGGCATACAGTTTGTCCTAACCGTGCGACAACCATGCGTCCGGAGATGTTTATTCTGAAAATTTGTTTTAAAACCACCCAAACCCTAAAAATCTCTATATTTTGACCTTAGCTTGGGCTTGATGGATTCTAGGTGTTTCAAAAGACTCCTGATGTGATTCCAAGGAGATATGAACAATATTCTTTGAGATCGAAATCTTAGATCAAAGATCTGCTCTCTTCTCAGTAAGTGGATTTTATCCCATTGCTTCTCCCATTCTTTCTGTTATATTTTATGGATATTTTTAAGGAATATATTCCTTATTTTCTTGAATCTAAACCTATATATTGAGATCTAGATCTAGGATTGTGGATTTTGAACTATATTTTCATGATCTTGATTTCCTTTGATCTTAATTCGTGTTTAGGGAATAAGATCCAAAGCTTCATCGATGACGTTGTTCGACTCAAGGATTAGGGATTTATATTGGGATAACATCCATTAATAAACAGAGGTAGGGGGTGTAAATCGAACTCCCATCATCGTTATTTTGATATGTGTACGAATTTATGATTTTATAGATTCTATTAATGTTTAATTTCCTAAATTGGAGTAATTATGAAAGTGAAATTGAATTTTGATTTCCTTGGGGATTAATTGAAAATTGAATCATGGAAATATGATGGGGGTTACCCAAATAGATATTTTGTAGATCTTTTATGGGTTGAGATATTGTATTTGAGATATTTAATTGTTGTGTTACGATAAATAATTGGGGGAAATAAATTATGAAATAATGATGTTGGCTCTGTAAGATAATTAATTGTGGGAATTAATTGTGTTCCATGATGTTAACCAAAGATAATTAATTAAGAGATTTAATTATGTGTTAAGATTTGATCAAATATAATTAATTGTGGAAATTATTTATGACATGTTGAGATTTGATATGGATAGTTAATTGTAAAGAATTAATTATGGAATGGGAATTATTTTGTTTCATTAATTAATTGATGAATTAATTAATGGTTTATGTTCTTAGTTAATTGTTGAATTAACTAAAGGCCTTTGAATCGTTTTACTACACATTATATTAGTAATTTAATAATATGACAAATTCTTATGAATTAATTAATAATTAAATAGATGTAAATTTTTTGGGGTGCAAGACATGGCATTCTAGGCCAATTAGAAGTTGGGACTTGGACATGGTGTTCCTCCCCAATAGTATCAAAGCTTGATATTATGGGGTGGTAGGCATAAAGACCTACACCATATGAGAAAAGAAGTGGTAGGCAGGAAGACATATAATCAATGATATTGTGGTGTTAGGAATGACGACCTTCACCAAATGAATGATAATAATGAATAATGATTCAACAGTGATTTGGGGTGCTAGGCCTGATGACCAACACCAAATGATTAATAATGATGAATTATGATTAAAATTAGAATCATGAATTAAAAATGGGCCAAATGTGATGATTAAAAATTAAATGACAAAGTGATAACTTTTTAAATTATGTGTTGTATTTATTTCTTCCTAAAACTGGATGCACTATATTTTGACTGTACTTGTTTTAGACACTGTTGGTAGTGGCCTAATGTGTTTTAATCACACCATATTTGGGACTCCTAATTGGAACATGAGTAGTCTGTGTGGTTTCATGACAAGATAAGGGAAATGCCCAAGGATAGGATGCAGTTTGGGATTGGAGCATGAGGGAGGAAACTGGATGTGGATCAGGACCCGTTTGGGAGTCGTTCTATCTTCAATTTAAGTTGTATTGGAGACACTTGACATTTTCATTGCCAAAACATCTTTTAAAATTTAGTTGAGTATTGTATTTTCATGTTTTAGATATCATATGACAAGGATTTGTACTGGTTATTTATACACTTCTGCACTAGGTTATTATATTTGCTTCCATTGGTGTCTTGTTCAAATAAAAGAGGGTATATTCTTCCCAGTCCTGAATTTCCATAAAATCACTACTAGTTGAAACCCTATGGCATATGGGGAGTCATGCTTGAGGACATGAGGCCAACACGCTCGGAGCACCGTTTAGCGGCTCCCGGGCTGGGACGTCACAAAGTGGTATCAAAGGAGTTTTCATTTATTTCTTCTTCTTTTGTCTTAAAATTTTAGGAAAGGTAGACATGATAATAGAAAGAGTCGAGGCTTGGTAATGATCTCAAGAAAGGGATTTGAAAATCCATGTATGGGGTAAAATCCAAGTCCTTAGGGTGGGATTGTTGTGATTGAAATTTGTTGTTACAGTTGGATATTATTACACCTTGGGTGATACACTTATGGTGTGATGTGATATTTGATTTGAAAAAATTGTTGAAGTTTGATTCATGGCCTAAAGAGGCCTGATAGCTGAGTCAACATGTATCATTCTAGGCACTCAGGGTTATTGTCACATGTATCATTCTAGGGAATCATAAGAAAACATGTAACCGGTAAGTTGTCGAACTTGAACTGTTTTCCTTGTTGTGATATTGAAATAATGATATAAAATGAGAATAAATGGGTGTCTAATAAGAACCTTGATTGATGAAATGGATATGAATAAATTATTTAATTGTTGAATTATTTAATTTGAGATAATGTGATTAATTAATGGTTGGATTAAGTAATGAGAAAGTATGTACCCTTGTTAATCAAGGACTAGGAGTAGGATCGTTAATGGTGGTGATAAGTACTTGGTGTTGACCGTGTGGAAAGAAAAAAGGGTAAAGGACATGTTGAAAATTGTTTTTTAGTTTATACTCTTAGTTAAATGATATAAAGTTGTGTTGTGAGACCAAGGACCTGTGTTTGTCTTTGTAGAGATATGAAGCCACGATGCTTGTTGAGGGAGAGACTGGGGGGGATGGCTCGGAACAAACTTCCAGATAGGGAGATTTAGGAACCATTGGTACAAGATGAGGAAGAAGAGGAAAAGTTATAAAATATCTTTTCTCATTTCATGCAACTCATGGAGAGAGACCCAGGGTGGGTTCTGAAAAGCATGTCTGAGTTGACAAGGGAGTTTTAGCTGCAATACCCTCCAAATTTTACTAGAGAGGGTGAAACCAATGGATCTAAATTATGGATTGAGTCCATAGAGATGATAATTGACCATTTGGAGACTCTAGCTGAGATGAGGGTCAAGTTGGATAATTATATAAAATTGGGTTCAGTGAAGTGCTGGTGGGACATTCAGGTACGATCTGGATAGACTAATGATATGTTATGCAAGGACTTTCTGGAGAAGTTCTTGGACCACGTCTATCCAGAGGTATTAAGGCAAGAAAAGGATTTAGAGTTTATGCATATGAACCAAGGAAGCATGTCCATAATGGAATATGAAAAACGTTTCATGGATTTACAACATTCTTCTCCAACTTTTGCAGTAGATGAGGCTTCTTCAGAAAAATGATTTCCAGACGAAATTTTGTGTGAAATTAAGTCCCAAGTGAATATCTTTAGGATGAAGAAATTTTCAGATGTTGTTAATTAGGATTTCATTTTAGAGTGGAACCCATAAAAGGATTCTAGTACTGGACATGTAGCAGGATGATTAGGGAGTGTGTCTTCCGAGGGTAGGAAGTGCCTTAACGAGAACCTTAGTCAGGAAAATGGAATATAAGGCAAACAATCTGGAGGAACAATATCACTGGATCATTCTCACGTACTTTTCCAACAATGTAAGAGGCAGGGAAACTATCATACACACTATCTATGACCACCTATGGAGTAATGATTTTGTATCAAGATTGGTCAACTGTTTTGTTTTCGAAAAAGGCTGATGAGAGTTTACACTTTTATGTCGATTACAGTAAGTTGAATAAAATAACCGTGAGGAACCGATATAATCTTCTGAATATCGATAATTTTTTGACATGCTGACGGGAGTTTGTGTGTTATCAAAGATCAATCTAGGATTAGGGTATCAACAGGTGAGAGTTCGAACTTCTAATATACCAATAACTACTTTCAAGAGAAGGTATGGACTTTATGAGTTTTTCGTAATGTCGTTTGTGTTCAAAAATTCTCCAACAATTTCTATGGTTTAATGAACAAGATATTTCCTCTATACTTGAATGAGTTTGTGGTGGTGTTTTTGAATGATATCTTGGTGTACTTTAAGACTCATGACATTCATTCCCAACATCTTGGCATCATCTTGGGTACAAAAAGAGATAATTGGATATATGCCAGGATATCTAAATTTCAATTTTGGATTGACAAGGTATACTTTTTGGGGCATATCATCTGGTAAGAAGGTGTGGTAGAGGACCCAGAAAAAGTGTATGTAGTGGTCTCTTCGGAGAAAACCAAGGATGTTTTTTATATCTGAAGCCTTTTGGGATTAGTTGGTTATTACAAGAGGATCCTACAACACATTTCTTGATTTGCATCATCACTTATAGGTTTGACAAAGAAAGGGTTAAATTTTTTTTTGGGTAGAAGAATGAAGATATACTTTCAAAGATTTGAAAATGCACTTGACATTGACACCAATTTTGATCTTACCCGAGTCGTGTGAGGCATACATGGTGTATTTTGTTGATTTTGGGTCTGAACTTGGATCTTTGTTGTTGCACGGGGATAGAGTTGTTGCATAGGGGTCTCATAAGTTGAGGCCTCATGAATGAAATTACCCTATACATGACCTCGAGTTGGTAGTAGTAATTTATGATCTTATTCTTTGGAGACACAATCTTTTTTGTGAAAATTTTACAGTTTTTACAGTTCAAAAAATCTTGATGTATATATTTTCATAGTGCGATTTGAATCTTTGTCTATAAAGATGGGTAGAGTATATGTAGTCGTTTGATTTTGAACTGGCATATACACCCAAAATGGGGAATAGTGTGGCTAATGCATTGAGCAAGATAACTCAGACTCATTTGGTACATGAGTCAAGTGCAGAGTAGAAGATGATGAATTTTCTGGTGGAAATGCAAGTGGTAGTTCAAGAGAGTCAGTATTGGATGACTCTAGGTTCTATAAGAGTGGAGTCTACACTCTTGAGACATATCAGTGACAGGAAGTAAGAGGATCCAGAGTGTTTATCCTTCAGGTAATTCCTTGAAGGTGGGGATACACCTTTAGATTGGATAATAGACGAGGAAGAGATCATCTATGTGAAAAGCAGGTTGTTGTACCCTCGAGTATTTGAGATGAACTCATGTATGAATTTCATGCATGAAGGTGGGTGGTATATCCTAGAGTGAAAAAATGTACCATGACCAATGATGATAGTTTTGGTGTCCAGCTATGAAAAAGGAGATAGTAGGGTTCATAAGTAGATGTTTCAGCATTTAGTAGATGAAGAAAGAACATCAAAGACTTGTAGGCCTATACCCGCTATTACTTATTTTGGAATGGAAGTGGGATTATGTGAATATGGATTTTGTGGTAGGAATTCCAAATACTCTTTAGAATAATGATTCTATTTGGGTCCTTGTTGATCTTTTAACAAAGGTATCACACTTCTTTACCATCAAGGATAATTTTACAGTATAGAAATTTGGAGAACTGTATGTGAGAGAGATAGTTTGTTTGCATGGGGTGCCAAAGACTATAGATTCAAGTCGCGATTCAGGCTTCTGATAGGGCTTATAGAAGGTTCTTGGTACACATGTTATGTTAAGTACAACCTTCCACATAAAAAAAGATGGGTAGTCAGAGAATATCATACATGTGTTAGAGGATATGCTACAAGCATGTGTGCTTGAATTTGGTGGTTCTTGGGAGAAACCCTTGGATTTAGTGGAGTTTTCCTATAATAATATATATCTGGAAACTATATAGATGTCACTATATGAAGAACTTTATGATAGATCTTGAAGATCACCACTATGTTGGTTATAGGTGGATGAGTCAGAGTTGTAGGGACTAAGTCTGGTTCAGGAGACATCGGAGCTGGTACATCTGATTTGGAAATGTATGGCTATAGCTCAGATTAGGAATAAGTCATATGCTGATAGACGAAGATGACCCTTAGATTTTACATAGGGTGATCATGTATTCCTTCATGTGTCATCTATATTAGGTCACCATAGGATACGAAGGTGGGGTATGTTAGTACCCATGTTTTTGGGACCGTTTGAGGTGTTGGAGAGAATCGGGCCGGTGGCATACCGATTAGCAGTTTCACAAAAATTCAGTGCTATGCATGATGTTTTCCATGCGTGAAAATTATGGATGTATCACTCAAACTCTTATCGTGTGATTGATTTGGAAGAGTTTTCTCTCAACATAGATCCTTCATTTGAGGAGCATATGATACGTGTGTTGGGTCGCAGTGAGAAAGTGTTACGGGGAAGACTATACCATTACTTCACGTATTATGGAAACATGTGTTGGATTTGGTGGCCTAGAACCAACTACTTTGTACTTAATTCATTAAAAAATACCTTATCACATATTGATAGTTCTTTTTCATAATAATTCATGTGATAATTTCTTAAGGATAACTGTTTAACTAAAGGGTCATAGCAGATCCCTACTATGATGAGAAACTGGAAGCACCATAACACTATTCTTGAATATATGTTCTATGTCTGGATGATGTTATTTGAGGGACACAAATAATTCAGGCTAATAAGGGAGAAGAATAAAAAAAATTGATTCCCCATCTCATGGTATGCGCCCTTGGTAGTATTCAAGAGTATATAATGAGAACGAGACCTGCCAGTAGGAAATCCACATTTTATTGTTTCATTGGACGTTCCTATATGTGGTTGTGTGTATTGGTACTTAGAAGTTATTATTATTTTTAATTGGTGATATAACTTGCAAACTTAGATGTATTGACGAAAACTTTGATGAAACACTGTTCATAGTGAGGATGGATATGTTGGGTGCATCACGATTAATATTGCATTAATAGATAATGCGAGAAATGATTTTTTTCCCTCTATACCATAATGGAAGATAACATATCATGCCATTTTATGGAATTTATATATCCTAATTAAATCCATGTCCATGGTAAGGAATAGGTGAGTTCAATTCTAGGAATTCAAAGAAAGAATAATAGAGCACATGGGTTTATGGCACTAGCATGAAACCCGCTTTATTTGAGATATCGAGACAAATGGATTACTTTACATGGTAAGCGTTCATAGGCGGTGACATGTAATTGAAGTGTTAATTTTTTTTCTATAAGTTCCTTGGTGTGTTTCTATACTCTAACCTTGTACATTAAGTAGGCTCTGCCTAATTCCACTGAGAAAGATGCCTAGAGGGTCACACACTATGTGTGTACAAGTATCTCAGTTAAATATTAATTTCAAACGTTGAACAATGATTATTCCCGATTGTGGTTTAATAATTATTCAAGTATGTATGATCACATTTATTTCGAAACTATTTATTAGAGAGAATATATTGTGGGTAAAATAATATATTTACTTTCGAGTCATGCAATGGTATTAATTTTAGAAATAAATATCCATTATTCAAGGATTAATAAATGTGGTGGAGGAAATAAAGAAAATGGAAAAACAAAAGTACCCTATTACCGTGTAGTTTTTCTGGGGATTTTTGGGAAATAATATTATTTATTTAATTGAATAATATTTGTTACAATTTGTTGGATGCATGTCAAGTAATAATAATAGTCAACTATTATTATTATACAAGGGTTATTACTAACAATTAAATGAAATGAATAAATGCTTTCAGGTAATTAATTCATTTTTTTATTCTAAGTAATTAAAATACTAAATACAATATTATCATTATCCTAGCCATTTTTTGTGGTTGTGCACAATGGATCTGGAAAAGGCTCTCAAGCCAAGAGAGAATTATTTTTCCTCCAAGAATGCTCTCAAGTTAAAAGAGAGATCCTCCTCCAATATATCAAAGGAGAGCGCTTTAGAAGTGTTTCTCGATGCGATCAAAGGCAGACATCACAAGTGAAGGATCTTCATTTCTAGAACCCCGAGATCCCTTTGTCAATGTCTAGAGATATGCGGAGCACATGTGAATCATAACTAGAGGAAGCATTAACTGGGCTTCTATGAAGAAAAGATGAATCACATCAGATCTTGACTAAAAACACCAACAGAGAGAGAATTCCATCATGGAAATTTTCATATTTTAATTAAATTAATTTTATCCAACATATGATGATCCTCTCTATGGTTCCAAAACTCCCCTCTTTTCTTTATTTATTCATTCTATTTTGAAGATCTCGAATTTTATTATCGTGACAGATCTCAGATTGATCATTTCTAACAGTAAAATTAATTTTTGGTACACCCATACATGATCTTACAATACAAAAAGAGCCTAAAAGTGGTAACAGAGTGGTCATATCATTGATTATAATTATTTAGCTTTTATTTGATGATTTACATATTTAATCATTTAGTTGTTTCAGTTGAAGTTAATCGTTCTGGAAATCTAAATCTCGAGATATGTTCCTTATATTTCTTTTCTCATTAAAATTACCAAAAATATATTTTATTTTAATTTTTTATTAAAATAAAACAGAGGATCTCATCCAGAGGTGACAAAGATTCCTAACAGTACAACACCAGAACACAGAATTTGTATTCGGTAGTACACGCTATGTAGTCTAGGTTCCATGCACCAGGACTGGTCCGCTAAACCAAGCTATGGTATGGAGTCTATCTATGTCTTAAATGACTCTGTGTTTTGACCAGGAATAGGTGGAACACAGTTTCCATATTACACTTCATGTGGCCCGCTGGACATGGCGTGTAGTCTGTTCAGGTTAGGGTTGGACCGTGTACCCCATACACGGCTTGCCCGACTAGAGACCGTGTAACGTGGAACTACACAGTGTGTATCCTACTCAAAATTTTTTTTACTATGAATATTTATAAATTAAATCTACACACCATGTCCTTGAGTGTGTACTTTGAATGGACGGTGAACTATAGTACACACCGTGTAGTCGGAACTACACGTTGTGTACTCATCCAAATTAAACAGATTTATTAAAATTTCTTATTATATTATAAAAATCCTTGATCCATGTACCATGGTGCGGGGATAATGTTTAGGGAGAAAATGTGATAGGTGTTTTATATATATGTGTTTAATTTAAAATCTGTATAATGTTTATTTATACTCATTGGGTTGTTATGAATGGTAATTCACTAGGTTTACTCCAAGGTACAAGTTACGTAAAAAGATAAATTTAAATGAATTTATTTGTTTAAATTTATGATGGATGAAAATCACAAGGAAATTTAGAAAAGGGTTAAAGATAAAATCATTGATTAATTAAATATATTTAATTGAACCGAGTTTAATATATCATAAATAAGAAAAATTAAAGAATTGAATGCTAATTTTATTTATGTGTAAATATCATTGCATGTATGGATGATCATGAGCTATACCATGACCTTTGTATGTGTTTAGATTCTTTAAATTTGTTTATTTAAATTAAATTTATTGTCTTATAAGCCTTCTCATCATTAATATGTAGGACCTACGTGCCCAATGTTTCTTTCATGTAAAACCCCATTTTACGCCTCACCTGCATGTGAGATAAAAGCATATATAATGGATAGAGCGCCCAAGCTAGTGGAGGCATCTCATGTTAGGATCCAAGGTGAAACCAATCCCAACGATGTACAAAGGTGGATAAGTGGAAAGCTGTAAACATGAATCGAAAAGGTTCAAAGTGTTTCCCCCCTAGGTTTCTGTTTAGTTTATCAACTCCTAGATAAAATAACCAATCGAACAAGAACATTATTATACCATTCATTTTATTTCTATCAGTTTCATGGTTTATTTATTATGGGTGGTTGTTTTGATCACATAATTAACGAATTAAACAATCATGCAAGATAGAACTAAAATAATACCGGTTTATGCGTAAATATTATCTTAGACATGGTTAATCAATTTTTTATATCCCACTTAATATTAAAAATCATGTAATCAAAGGTAATAAAATAGAAATTACATATAAGGATAAAATCCCTCAAAGAAATATTATGTTGGTATAGCCTTCCAAAATCATGGTCAGAATTGAATCGTAGTTCAATGTGTGTAACCAACCCTAGTTGGGGTGCATTCAATTATCAGGGAATTATAATTCAAGGTTTTAGGTTGAATTTACTTGATTCACATCAAGGTTTGACTACCATAATAGGAATTTTTGTGATAAAGAGGAAAATGTTGAGGAAATGCAAAATAAATGGATTTTAGGATTGGGGAGTCCACTCAACAGATCAAGGAGCTGTGAGTTTAAGTGGTCGGAACTTGGAATACCTACATAAAACCTTTTAAGTTTCTTGACCAACCCTAGTACGGGTTATAAGAAGTGAAATATGGATCCTTGACACAATAATATACTGGAAATAGAATATTCTGAAGTCAATGGTGGGGGCTATTATATTTTGATAAAATAGTGGAAGACTAATAAGTATTATTTTATTTATTTTCCTCAGTTTTATCACGATAAAGTATTAAATATTTTCTCATCTTAATTTGTAGAAACGAAAAGAAAAATGAATTCAAACATATCATTGTGAACTATACTTGATAAGGAAAACCTTCTCACTGACACCAATTTCCAAGAGTGGAAGAGGAATTTACATGTCATCCTTCGCCACAAGAGGAAATTTTATGTGCTGGAGGATCTTATTGCAGTTGTGCCTGAAAAAAAGGTTAGTGGTGAGGAAATATATCTCTATATAAAACATATGGATAATTCCTTAGATATCCAATGGTTCATGCTATCTTCCATGTCTAATGATCTCTTGAAGCTGCATGAAAACATGGATGCGTATATCAAGATGTCTCACCTTAAGGATATTTATCAAGAGAAGGAGAGATATGAGAAATATGAGATCTCCAACACATTGTTCACAACTAATATTTTAGAGTCTTCACATACTGGGCCTCCGGTAGTCAATCTTACTGGCTAGATTGAACTCCTGTACATCTTAGGGATTAATATTCTAGATGAGTTGTATACAGATATCATCCTATCATCACTACCCATGACCTTATCTAACTTTATTATCATATACATTATGAGAAAGAATGAGAAGAGTCCATAGAAACCTATGAATTTGATTATCCAGGTATATAAATATATGTGGTGTGAAAAAACAACAGTCCTTATGGTGAATAAGAAAAGGAAGGACAAGGAAAATGGCCCAAATATTCATAAATGGTCTGAAGCCCCTGAGAACCATACCTCCAAGAAGGGGAAGATCTAGAGGCAGCGAAAAGAACTAGAGGATGTATTTTTTTATGTAGAAATAGAGGACACTATATGAGGAACTGCACCCAGAAGCATGAGGATACTAAAGGTGCATTCGTTATCGAGTGTAATCTTTCCATTTCTACACATTGTGTATTATATACAGCTTGTGGGGCTCACATATGTTTTCAAATGCAGGAACCAAGTAGATTTAGAAATATTTCTAGAGGAGAGGTAGATCATTGAGCTTCTAATGGTGCAAGGATGGATGCATTGGCCATTAGTGATTACCGTATATCATTTCCAACATAGATGATTTTGGTTTTAAATAACCATTATTATGTTCCTAGTGTTACCAAGAACATAATATTTGTATCAAGTATGGATATGGATGGATTTTTTTAAAGTTTAGAAACAAGGGTTTTTTATTTAATAAGAACAACATATGTTATGGAATGGAACATTTAATTAATTGTTTTTATATATTAAACTATGAAAACTAAGTGTTGGAAATAGATAATGAAACAAACTCACACGATTCAGACATCACCTAGTTATGGCATCACCGTCTCGTTCATGTAAACGAGAAGTGCTTGACAAAGCTCTGCCAATATGGTTATATATACTCTACTAATCTAAAACCATTTGATAGATGTCACACTTGTTTACAAGGTAAAATGACTAATACACCTTTCAATGGATAGGGTGAGAGGTCTATAGAGAATCTAGGATTTGTACACACGAATGTGTGTGGACCATTTTCAGTAAAATCTAGAGGTGGATATTCTTACTTCATTACTTTTACTTATTATTTGAGTAGATATGGATATATCTACTTAATGAAGTATAAGTTAGATTCCTTACAAAAATTTATGGAATTCATGAATGATGTAGATAATCATCTTGGTAAGAAGATAATGAAGCTTCAATTGGATCGAGGTGGAGAATATCTGAACCAAGAGATCATCGATCTTCTACAGGAGTCTGGGATTTTATCTCAACTCACTCATACATATACACCAAAGTGGAATGGTGTTATTGAAAGGAGGAATGACACCTTATTGGATATGGTGAGGTCAATGACGAGTCCTGTAGATCTTTAATTATCTTTTTGGGGATATGCATTAAATGATACATCATACACATTAAACTGAGTACCAACTAAGGTAGAAAATGGAATTCTCTATGAGATATGGAATAGAAAGAAACCCATTTTGTCACACACATGTGTATGGGGATGTAAGGAATTTGTTAATTCCTTATTAGGAAACAAACTAGAACCCCAGGGCATGACCTATATCTTTATAGTATATCCCAAAGAAACGAAAGGTTATTACCTATATAACCCTTCGGACAAGAAATTCACTATCGCCAAAAATCCATCTTTCTTGAGAGGGATCACATCCTCAAAAAGGATAGTGGTAGAAATATTGAATTCAATGAAGTTTATGATCAAGATACACAGAAGTTGGTACAAGAAAAGGTTCTACAGGTCCCTCTGGAAGAGGTTCCAGAAACACAAGTACTGTGTAGGAGCTCCAGAGAGGTTAGGGAACCAGGGAGATTTGGTTTACTTTTCACTGAGGATGATGAATAATTGGTGTTAGAAAATGAGGAACCTATATTCTACAAGGTAGTAGTAGAGAGCTCAGAAGCTATAAGATTTATAGAAGCTATGAAATCCGAGATGAATTCCATGTATCAGAACCATGTATGGGTTATGGTCGATGATCCAATTGATGTAAATCCTGTTGGATGCAAATGGGTATTCAAGAGAAAGCTGGACATTGAAGGTCAAGTTAGCACCTATAAAGAAAGGCTAATGGGGAAAGGATTCAAACAACGTCAAGGAATTGACTATGATGTAACTTGTTTGCAATTTTCCTTGTTTAAATCCATAAGAATCATACTTTCCCTAGCAACCTACCATGACTATGAGATCTGGAAGATGGATGTCAAAACAAAATTCTGTAATGGGAACCTTCATGTAGATGTCTATATGACACAACCCGAAGGGTTTGTGACACCAGGTGAAGCCAAACAAGATTTCAATTTGCAGAAATCCATTTATGGATTAAAGCAAGAATCTAGGTCATGGAACATTTGATTTGATGAAGACATAAAGGAATTTGGTTTCTTTAAGAATGAATGTGAGAAATTTGTTTATAATAATTTTAATGGGAACATTTTCATTATACTATTAGTATATGTTGATGACATATTACTTATTGAAAATGATGTACCAGTCTTATAGTCAGTTAAGGATTGGTTGAACAAGTGTTTCTCTATGAAGGAATTAGGTGAAGCAGCCTACATTCTAGGGATCAAGATTATTCATGATAGATCCAAGAGGCTACTTGGACTATTTTAGGATACATACATTGATCAGATACTAAAGAGATTTAGTATTTAACAATCCAAGACAGGATTGGTTCCAGTGTCACATGGCCAACATCTTTCTAAGAGAATGTGTCCTTAGAAACAACAAGAGAAAGTCATGATGAGTAAGATCCCATAAACTTAGGCTATATGATCTGTCATGTATTAAAAGTTTTCTACAAGGCTTGATTTTTTCTATGCACAGAGCATGGTAGGATGATATCTCGAAGATCCCCAAGAATAATATTTGACTATTGTTAAGAATATACTTAAGTATCTTAGAAGTACTAAGGATGTGTTCCTGGTGTATGGAGGAGATGAGGAGCATATAATCAGAGGGTAAGATGATGCTAGATTTCAGACAGATCAGAATGATCTGAAGTCACATTCTGGATATGTTATCTGTCTTAATGGAGGACCTATGAGTTGTAAGAGTTCAAATCATCAAGTTTTCACCGATTCTGTAGAGGATTCCGAATATATATTGGCTTCTGATGCATCCAAGGAAGCCGTCTATGTTTAGAACTTTGTCCAGGATCTTGATGTGATGCCTAGAAGTGGATAACCTATCACATTGTATTGTCATGATACTACAGTGGTGGATCTTGCAAATGAACCAAGATCGCATCAATGAATAGAGCACATTATTTGGAAGTATCACTTATTTAGGAATTTCTATAAAAGGGGTGAAGTTTCAAGGAGTATAATGTCCACAGAAGAGAATGTGGTAAACCCCATTACTATATGCTTATCTTTGTAGAAGCACGAATATCACGTTAGAGCTAGAATGTTAATAGTTTTTTATAGTTTTCTATAGTCCAAGTAGGATTTAGTTGGAGTTGGTATCCTAGAACCAACTACTTTATACTTTATTCATTAATAAATACCTTATCACATGTTGATTATTCTTCTGTATGAAAATGCATTTGATAGTGTTTTTAGGATAGTTGTTGCATTAAAGGGTCATAGTGGATCCCTAGTATGATGAGAATCTAGGAATTTCATAACACCATTCTTAAATATATATTCTATGTCTTGATGATGTTATATAAGGGACACAAATAATACAGGACATTAAGGGTGAGGACTCATAAAGCATTGAGGCACCTTCTCAAGGTGTATACTCTTGGTAGTATCTAGGAGGATATTATGAGAACGAGACCCGCCAGTAAGAAATCCACATTTCATAGTTTCATTGGATGTTCCTATATGTAGACATGTATATTGGTACTTAGACTATAAGATTATTATTAATAGATGTTACAACTCATGAACTTAGATTTATTGAATAAAACTGTGAAGACACATTGTTTCCAGTGAGGTAGGATATGTTGGGTGCATCACAAGTAATACTACATTAATAGATAATGTGGGAAAAGTTTGACTCATTCTGTTTTATAATGTAAGTTGATATCTTAGTCCCTTTGAAGGAATTGATATACATTAAATAAATCTTTGTCCATGGTTTGGAATAGGTGAGTTTAATTCTGGGAAGTCAAAGAAAGAATAATCGAGAATAGGGGTTGATGGCACTAGCATGCAACCCATTGGATTCTAGGTATTGAGAAAAAGGGCGTACATTACATGTTAAACATTCGTAAGAGGTGACACATCATTGCAGAATTAAATTCTTTATTTGTGGGTTCCATGGAATGTTTTTAGACTCTAAACTTGTAATTTAGGTAGGAGACACCTAATGCCACTCGAAAGAGGCTTAAAGGGCCACACACTAAGTGTGTCCAAGTATCTCAGTTAAATATTCATTTAACAAGTTGAATAAATATTATTCCTGATTGTGGTTTAATAATTATTCAAGGATGTATGATCACATTTCTTTTAATAATAGTTATTCTAGAGAATATATTGTTGGTGAAATAATATATTTATTAGCGAGTAATGAAGTGATATTTATTTATTAAATAAATATCCATTATTCAAGGTCTAATAAATGTGGTGGAGGAAATAAAGAAAATATAAAAACAAAATCACATGCCATCAAGTTTTTATGGAGATTTGTGAGCAATAATATTATTTATTTAATTAAATAATATTAGGTGTAAATCACTGGGTTCATATCAAGTAATAATAATAGTCAACTGTTATTATTAGACATGGGTTCTTACTAAGAATTAAAATAAATGAATAAATGCTTTCGGGTAATTATATATTTTTTTATTCTAATTAATTAAAATCCCAAATATATTATTCTCATTAGCCTAGACACTTTTTGTGGTTGTTTACAACGGATCTGGAAAAGGCTCTCAAGCCAATAGATGTTTTTTTTCCTCCATGAATTCTCTTAAGTTATGAGAGAGATCCTCCTCCACCGGATCTGAGGAGAGCACATTGGAAGTGTCTCTCAATGCGATCGAAGGAGAACATCACAAGCAAAGAATATTATGCTCTAACACAAATAGATCCCTCTAGTGACTTCCTTAGATATGTTTAGCACGTGTGGATCACTGCTATAGGAATGCTACAATTAGCTTCTATGATGCAATAATGGATTACATCAGATCATGACCAGAAACATCAACGAAGATAGAATTTTTTCAAGGTAATTCTCATCTTTTAATTTAATTAATTATAAAAAACATATGATTATCCTCCCCATGGTTCCGAGACTCCCCTAATTTCATTCATTCTTCATTCTATTCTGAAGATTTGGCATTTTATTATTATGACAGATCTTAGATTGATTATTGTTAATGGTATAATTAAAGTTGGGTACACTCATACATTCACTTCTACTATGCCTGGAACCTAAAACACAAAAGTGTTCAAGAGGAAACACGGGAACGAGAAACAGATCTGAGGGCTCAATGGACCAATCTTTTTGTCCAATAATCTTATAGGAGTTTAGGAGTGCAACTTGAGGACGAGCTGTTATAAGGCGGGGAGATTGTAAGATCCTAGCATTTTAAGGAGTAATCTCAACCACGTTTTTATGTACTTTTTGGTTGTTATTATGTACCTTTAGGACGGGGTTTGACCTGGGGTGTGTTTGGGTGAGGTTTTTAAGGATTTTGGGAAGACATTAGTTGTTCATAGTTTGCGCACGGTTTGGCCAAATTATGCGCAAGCTAACCATGTAGACAGTGGAGGTAGGAACGGTTGGTGCATTGTTTCCCTGACCGTGCACCATAGAGCAGTGTAGGTAGTGGAAAACCACACTATTGGCACATAGTTTATACAACCATGAGGCAATCGTGCCAACCTCCAGTGTCTACACGGTTTGGCCAAACCGTGCACAGACCGTGTATAACCCCTGTCTTCCCATAATTCAAACAAACCTCACCAAAAAACACCCTAGGTAATATCTCATCCCAAAGGTACATAATAACAACAAAAAAGTACCTAAAACAAAGCCTGATATTTTTCCTAAAAGGCCGGGATCTTGCAATAACCCCACCTTATAACATCTCATCCTCGATCTACACTCCCAAACTCCACTAAGATTGTAGGAATAAAATTTTGGGATATTGAGCCATCATTTATTCTTATCGTTCCCATGTTTCCTCTTAAACACTTCCATGTTTCCATAACACTTGAGCTAACTGCACGGTCTTTCCCCGTAACACTTTCTATCTACGACCCAACACACGTATCAGATGCTCCTCAAAGGGTGAATATATCTCGAGGTCAACCTCTTCCACATCAATTACATAATAATAGTCCAAATGATACCATTGTAGATGAGAAATGTGGAAAACATCATTCATAGCACTTAATATCTTTGAAAGTGCTAATCAGTACGCCACTAGACCGATTCTCTCCAGAACCTAAAATGGTCCCACAAACCTGGGCGCAAACTTTCCCTACGTCCATATCATGTGGTGACCCAATATAGGTTAAAACTAAAGGAATACACGATCAAAATCTGTAAACTCTAGGGTTTATATCTTTCTATCAGCATATGACTTATGTCTACTCTGAGTTGTAGCGATAAGTTTCCAAATCAGCCACACCAGCTCCATTATCTCCTTAATGAGACTCAGTCCCTACAGCTCTGACTCACCCACCTCTAACCAACATAGATGTGATCTACAAGGTCTAAAATAAAGTGACTCATATGATTCCATTTGTATAGTTTTCTGATTGCTGTTGTTATAGTTGAACTCCACAAAATCCAAGTGCTTCCCCCAAGAACCACCAATGTCATGAACTCATGATAATAGTATATCCTCTAACACCTATTGGGTACACATTGACTTCCCATCTGTCTGTGGGTGTAAGGCCATACTTAACAGAACCTATGTACCAAGAACCTTCTGTAACCCCTTCAAGAAGCGTGAAGTAAAGAATGAATCACGATATGAAACTACAGTCTGTGATGCCCTATGAAAAAAACTATCTCTATAATGTATGGTTCTCCCAACGAATCTACTGTAAAAGTTTCCATGATATGAAAGAAGTGTGATTCATTTTTTAGTCGATACAAAATGAAAAAAAATAGGATCATTCTTCCCAAGAGTCTTTGAAAGTCCTACCAAAAAATCTATAGTCACATCACCCCACTTCCATTTTAGAATAGGTAACAGATGCAATAGGCCTCCGAGTTGTTGATGCTCTTCCTTCACCTGCTGATAGGTGAAACATCTAGTTACGAACACTACTATCTCCTTTTTTC
Source organism: Viscum album (assembly GCA_963277665.1). Lineage (NCBI taxonomy): Eukaryota > Viridiplantae > Streptophyta > Magnoliopsida > Santalales > Viscaceae > Viscum > Viscum album. The sequence continues at coordinate 1,182,120,744 of OY728139.1, forward strand.
ATTCATATAACAAAAAATTGTCGGCGTAGGTCATGATAATTTTTTTTCACCCCAGGATGTACCTACAACCTTGAATCATGAAATTCACACATCATTTATTCTCGTATACTTGAGGGAACAACATCCCACTTTTTCACATTGATGATCTCATCCTCGTCTATTATCAAATATGAAGGTGTGTCCCTACCTTCAAGGCTTGCCCTCAAGGATATATACTCAGGATCCTCGTACTGCCTGTCCCTAATCTATCTCAAGAGTGTAGACTCCAATGCTACAGAAACTAGAGTCATCATGTCATGACTCTCCTGAACTACCACATGCATTTCCACTAGCAAGGTAATCACCATACACTCTACACTTGACTCATGCACCAACTAAGTCTGAGTTTTTCTTCTAAACGTATCATCCACACTATTCCCCTTTCTGGGTCTATATTGTAGTTCAAAATAAAAGGAATGCATATACTCTAACCATATTCGTTGCTAAAGATTAAAGTCATGCTGTGAAAATATATACTTCAAGATTTATTGATCTATAAAAACAATAAAAATTTCACCCAAAAGATAGTGTCACCAATACTTAAGAGAATAAACTACTACTGCCAACTTGAGGTCATGAGTAGGGTAATTTTGTTCATGAGTCCTCAACTGCCAAGACCCATATGCAATGACTCTATCCTCTTGAATCAACACAACTATTAGTTAGACACCAAAAGCATCATAGTACACCGTGTACTCATCACTTGACTCAAGTAAGATCAAAATTGGTTCTGATGTGATGCACTTCTTCATCTCCTGGAAAGAATTTTCACATGCTTCTATCCAAAAAAATATTACCCTTTCTTTGTCAAACCTGTAAGCAGTGCTGCCAATCAAGAAGAGTCTTGGATTAACCTTTTGTAATAACCAAATAATCCCAAAAAGCTTCATATACCAAAAATATTCTTGGTCTGATCCCAAGAGATCACTACCTACAATTTTTCTAGGTCCACATCTGCACCTTTTTTCGAGATAATGTGCCCCAAAAAGTGTACCTTGTCAATCTAAAATTGACATTTAGATAGATTGGCATATAACCGATTATCTATTAGTGTACCCAAGACAATGTCAAGATGCAGTCCATGATCATCATGAGTCTTGTAGTACACCAAGATGTATCCCAAAAACACTACCAAAAACTGATCCAAGTATGGATTAAAGATCCTATTCATTAAATCTATAAACACTGTTGGATCATTTTTTAACCCAAATGGCATTACAAAAAACTCATAAATGCCATACCTAATCCTGAAAGCAGTTCTTGGTATATCAAATGACCAAAATCTGACTTGATGATACCATGATCTTAGATCGATCATTGAGAACACACAATCCCCCTTCATCTGGTAAAAAAGATCATCGAAACGTGGAAGATTATATCGGTTCTTCACGATCATTTTAATCAACTTCCAGTAATCGACACACAAGCATAAAATACATTAGGGCTTCTTTGCAAACAAAACAGGTGACGAATCTGACCAAAAAACCATAACTACACTAGTGGTTGACGATAATGTGTATGATAGTATCCCTAACTCCCGAACTGGTGGCAAAGAACATGAGAATGATCCGGTGCAACTATTCCCCCTGAATATCCTCCCTTCTTACCACTGTCAGGACTATGGTTCATGTGATGGTACTTCCTTCCCTCGGAAGGCACACTCCATGATTTTCAAGTTACTTGTTCAGTACTTGAAGCCTCCTTTAGGTTCCCCACTGAAATTAGATCCTAATTAACCACTTCAATGAATTTCCTCAACCTAAAGATATCAACATGTGACTTAATTTCACTCCACAGTCCATCCTGAAATAATTTTTGATGAAGAAACCTCATCTTCCTCCAAATATAAATCAAAATTTTATGAATATGCGAAACTTCCTATGTATTCCACTATGGACATTCTTCCTTGATTCATAGTTCTAAACTATAAATCCTTCTCTAGTTTCAACATCTTTGGATAGAAGTTCTCTTAAAACTTCTCCAAAAATTCCTTTCATAACAAATCATCAGTTTGTCCATAACATACCTGAATGTCCCATCAATGCTTTATTGAAAACCATATCATATAAACAACCTAATTTAACCTCATCTCAGTTGGAGTCTCTAAATGGTCAATTATCGTCTCTATGGACTCAATCCAAAATTTAAATCCCCCAGGTTCCCCCCTCTATAGTAAAAGTAGGAGGGTGTTGCAGCTGAAACTCCCTTGTAAACTCAAACATGCTTTTCTGAACCTTCCCTAGGTATATCTCCAAGAATTTCATGAAATTAGAAAATTTATATTGAAATTGTTCCCCGTATTCCTCCTCTTGCACCAATGGTGGCTCAAACACCCTGTCTGGATGTTCGTTCTAGGATACCCCCCTTAGTCTCTCCCTCAACAAGAGTCATGGAGGAATCTCTATACAAATACAAACACACATATTAGGTCTCATAACACAACCTTATTACATTTACATAAGAGGAGAAACTAACACAAGAACTTTCAACTAGCCCTTTCTCCCTTTTCCTCACCACAATGTCAACACCAATGCCTTATCACCACACTTAACCATAATACTCCTAGGTCTTGGTTAACAAGGCTACATTCATTCACATTAGTTAATACAACCATTAATTTATTAAATTATCCCAAATTAATTAATTCAAAAATTAATTAATTTAGTCATATCCATTTCCTCAATCAAGGTTCTCATTAGACACCCAGTTATTCTCATTTTGCATCATTATTTCAATCTCAAAACAAGGAAAACAGTTCAAGTTCAACAACATACCAATAACTTGTTTTCCTGTATGTTCATAGAATGATTCATGTTATAACAACCATAGGTTTGGTGCATGGTTTGGACTAACCCTACGACAACCATGAACATGAAGCTGTTTATTCCAAAAATTTGTTTTGAAACCCCCAGAACCCTCAAAACCAATGTATTTCGACCTTTCCTCAGGCATGATGAATTCTAGGTATTTCCAAAGCCTTTTAGAGAGATTCCAAGGATATCCAAAAACCATTATTTGAGATCAAAAACCTGGATCAAAGATCCGATCTCTTACCGGTAGTTGGATTTCATCCCGTTTCTTCTCCTGTTCATTCTCTTATTTTTCAAGATTTTTCATTGAAGTTATCCCCCATTTTTGTGGATATAAACCTATGGGTTGAGATTTAGATTTTGGATTGTGGATCTAGATATATATTTTCAAGATCTTGATTTCCTTTGATATTAATTCTGGTTTATGGAATTAGATCTGAATCTTGATGGGCGATGTTATGCTGCTTGGATTTTGGGGATATACGTTGGGATAACTTCAGTAAATAAAACGAGGTAGGTGGTCTAAATCTAACTCCCATATTTGTAATTTTTATGTGTATGAATTTATGATTTCTTAGATTTTAGTGATGATGTATTTCCTAATTGGAGTAATTAGGAAAGCGGAATTGAATTGTGACTACAATAGAGATTAATTGTATATTGAATCATGGACCAAATGAAGGGGGTTCCCCAAATAGATATTTTGTAGATATCTTATGGGTTAAGATATTGTATTTGATATATATAATTGTTGTGTTAAGATAATTAATTAGAGAAATTTATTATGAAATAATGATGTAGTCTATATAAGATAATTAATTGTGGGAATTAGTTATGTTCCATAATGTTGAACAAAGATAATTAATTGGGAGAACTAATTATGTTCCAAAATGTGATCAATTATAATTAATTGTGAGAATTAATTATGGCATGATTATTTTGGATATGGATAGATAATTGTGAATAATTAATTACAGGGTAAGAATTGTGTTTTTTGATAAATTCATTATTGAATTAGTTAATGGGTTATGTGATTAGTTAATTTTTAAATTAACTAATGGAATATGAATCGTTTGACTATTCATTGGATTAGTAATGGAATAATGTGGAAAATTATTATGAGTTAATAAATGATTAAATGGATGAGAGTTTTTTTTGGTGTTAGGCATGGCATTCTATACTGACTAACGTTTGGACATGGACATAGTGTTCCTACCCAATAGTTATCCAAGCATTATATTATAAGGTTCTAGGAATGAAAACCTACACCAAATGAGGAATTAAGTGCTAGGCATGACAACCTACACTCAATGAGATTGTGGTGCTAGACATAACGACCTACACCAAATGAATAATAATAATGAATGATGATTCAACTAAGATTTTGGGTGCTAGGCATGCCGAACTACACCAAATGATTAATAATGATGAATGATGATTTAAATGAGAAACATGAACTGAAACTGGGCCTAATGTGGTGATTAAATATTTAATGACAATGTGATAACTATTTAAATTATGCATTGTATTTATTACTTTATAAAACTGCCTACACTATCTTTCGACTGGACTCGTTTTAGACACTGTTGGTGGTGGCCTACTGAGTAATACACACTCCATATTCAGGGCACCAAATTGGAACATGAGTATACATTTTTGTTGTAACATAGGATAGGGGAAAGAACTTGGGATAAGAAGTAGTTTGGGATTGTAGCATGGGAGAGGGAACCTGATGAGGTTCGAGACTTGTTTGGGAGTTGTTATGTCTTTAATTTATGTTGCGTTGTAGAATATTGACATTTTCATTGTCATAGCATGTTTTAAATTTTATTTGATTATTTTATTTCGGTGTTTTGGTTATCATATGATATTTATTTGTACCAGTTATTTAATTTCTCCTGCACTTGGTTATTGTTATTTGCTTCCATTGGTGTCTTATTCTGATAAAATAGGGTATAGTCACCCCAAGGCTGAGTTAAAAAACCCTCTCTTCTAGTTATCACCCTCTGGCGTATGGGAAGCCACATTAGAGGGCTTGTGGCCAATCATCTCAGGGCAATGTTCAGTGGCTCCTAGGTTGGGACACAACAAATATCATTTCCTCATGACGCTAAACATGGTGAATTGGACCTAATAGAATTGTGGTTTTTTATTCCTATTATCATAGGATATATAGGTTTTCTATTAGAGTTTAAATCCATTTATCAAACCACCAATTGTCTCCCTCAACAGTATTAAACCCAATAGTTCTTATTTATAGGGCTTAAAAAATAACAATCAACCCATTGCGAAGAAATAAAGGTAAATAGATGGAGAACCTTTTATATATAAAAATGGTCTCATTTATATAACCCCCTATAGGTGTGGAAAGATTCAACAATCAATCAAATTATTGGGATAATTAATAGAATATTTGGATTTGGAAGATATTCATAAACATATCCTAAATCTATAAGAGTATCCAAGAGTTTGCAATCATTCCCCCCCCCCCAAAGGGTGTGATGATCCCGAACTCACATCCTCTTAGCCAATTTGTGTTTCAAAGTGTCTTTGGGTTTGAAACCCCAAGAAACCAACTACATTTGGGAATCTAGACTATGATTAATTTTTTATGTGGGAGATATTGATAGTTTCTATTAAAGATTAAAATGGTAAACATTATGTGAATGGTTGTGTAACCATACTCGAATCCCCATAGACAATCAATCTTCTCTGCCCTAATTTTCATCCAAAGAAAATATAGTGATCTCAATGTGAATCTGGAAACAAAAACATGATATGAAATCCTTTAACTATGTCAGCATTTTCATTGGTTAAAAAGGAAATATTTTCCAGTTCCAATGGATCCATTATTCTACTCCACCTTCAATGAAAACACGCATGTTATAGAAGTTTCCTATTTATTATTAGTATTTATAAATCATTCTAGTGTCCATGATTTAATAAATTGAATCATGACCTATCATTTAAATAATGGATATATTAGATTATTGATGAAAGGGAACATGTTTTGGAGATAGAAGATAACCCAAATTATGAATGTATTATAGAGAATTCACAAGTTCGAAGAGGCAATCTAGGCACCCACAGAAGTTATAAAAGATAAATTCACCCATTTATTTTAAGGAAGGACAAAATATTTGAGAAACAATTAAGGGGGGATAATTTCATTCTCATTTCTTTCATTTTTTCATTAATAAAATAACTCATGTTTCAAGTGGATTATTTTATTACATTATATAATATTATAAAATAAATGGAATTTTATATTTCATTACATATCATGAATTAATATTGAATATAAAAAATATAAATGATATAGTGATATAAAAAAAATGATTAATTCACACACTAATGTAAATTCCATAGGCTAAAATTATTTAATGAAGATCTCTTAGGCTATAAAATACTAAAAAGAAATATAAGAGTTAGGAATATGATAGAAATTATCAAGGTAATTGTAGCACCTTTTTAAGTGAAGTGGTGAATGTTAAGGTATTATAATGGTGGAGTATATCTAAGTTATAAAGTATAAAGTAACCAATACGATCTGAACATTACATGACCATTATTGAAAATGGCCATTTTGGAATTTTGACCATTATTAATAATGTTACTATTAGAATTAATTTATTTAAAGGTACATGATAAGAGATAATTGATAGAGAAGGGGAAAAATGTCCTAAAATAATAGGAAAATACCTGTTAAATCCCATTTATCAAATCTTGTGAGGGAGGTAGTATCACTGGGGTTCACCCGTAACCAATACCAATTAGAGCTTCAAAAATCAATACTTGAGTAGAATTGAATCCTAGAGAAGTTCATGTTAGTGGAGATCACCACTAGTTCAAAATTAGATGAGCCACACCAGGAATGTACCACCATCATACACTTTACCCTTAGGTCCTATGATAGTTTAATAATGGGTTTTATATCTAGGCCATAATATTATAGTGGTTTAATTTTTGTTGATAAATGAAATAGAAGATTCTTCAATCCCACTATCATTATTATTTAATCTGATAAAATATAAAAATATATATGATTAACAATATAAATATATTTTTGGATACAAATATAATATAATTATATATTTTTAAAAAGAATACATAATGTCAATTAATATTTTATTTAAAAGTTATTTTCATTAAATACTATTCTAAAACACTATTTATCTAAATATAAATGATAATATAATTTTATAATCTCCCATGAAATTTTTGTAACATCTTGAATGTTTATTATTCCATTGAAACTATTATTTTTAAATAAATAATTATTTTTATTTTCAATTTAATGTTCACATATTTAGGAAAATATTATAATAAAAAAACTATATTTAAAATCAAGACGTTAAAATTAGGTTAGGTTAAATTTTTGAGAATTTTATAAAATACATTATTTTTCATTGAATAATAAAAATAAAATTTTATGTTTTAGATATGGTTTATAACTTTATAAATATATAATAAGGATTTAATAAATAAAATAATTGAATTTATGACCAACAATAAGTTAATTTTTAATAAAATGTATTTTAATGCAACACAATTATTTTCAAAACCTAGAAATAAATTTCAAAAGCCTAAAATGGAAGTTATTATTTTTTTACACAATATTTTATGATAATATTACATTCTCATTCCCAATTTAATATAAAAATTGGGTTTTAGTTCTCTCAAGGATAAAAATAAAAAGCTATGCATTAAATTTCAAAATATATAAGCTAAAACTAGAGTTAATCCAATTATTTTCCATCTTCTAGAACCTATAATTCCAAGACCAATATTTATAAATTAATAAAAAATTATCCTAATTTTTCTATAGATATCCATCACTAAACCCCATTCCATTCTCTCAAATTGCTTTTATCATTAATTTCCCATTATTTCCCTCACTATATCCTTTTAAATGAGTTTTTATGCTTCGAGGGAACTCTTTTCAAGATTTAAGAAGCTATATAACATGGTAAGTGATTCTCATAAACTCACTTTTTATCCAAGTACTTCCTTCATAGTTAGTTTTCTAATATCCAGGTTATTATGTTCTCATAAACATATGATTATTATATTACTGTAAAATTATGTTCTATCAATTAGATACTTCCATTCTCTCTCATTATTCCCCTCATATAAAACAGTTTATATACCAATTATGATTCTATAATAATTATTTTATTTTAAATGTTTCCCCTTTTAGGTTATGAATACCCAATAATATTTTTATTAAATGGTTTCATATAAATGAAATTTTACTTCATTTATTTGGTATTATCATGTATGAAATGCACATTCCATTTTCATGAGTAAAAATGATATAAATTCGAAGTCTTTAAACACTTATGTACTAAATGATTTTTATGAAACCCATTGTTTATCATGCATGGGTTATTGATGAGATTATTTATTATGATATATGAGGAAATCATGAATTAAAAAATATGAAGGGTGCACCCTAATATAACTTTGATTCATTTGGAAAGGATTTAATTTGTAGAGAAGAAATGTTTTAAGATACATTAGCGAAAAACTGTTGTAATATGTTTTATGAAATTATGGTATTAAACCATGATTATATGATTATAAATATATCATTTTTATGTTTTAGTCACACTTCCATGTTATTTATGATATAATTTTTATTATTCCCTCATGTTATGCCTCGTGTCTTATCTTTGATGATCAATCATGTTATATTTCTTTTTTTATCCCTTATCGAGCTTTCTTCCCACCATTTTCTATTGATGTATATACCTAGAAAATAATTTGTAGTGAGGTTTACTAGGATGTAATAATAAAATAATATTTCAAGAGGATTTGATAATGATTATATTTATTTTTTCAATATATAATTCATGTATTATGTACCTATTTCCAAGATACTAAACCTCAAAATATCCTTCTATTTTATTTATATAATATTTTACTGTGGAATTATGTTAAAAATAATTTATGTAAAAGCAAAGTCACTATATATAGAATCAAATTTCTTATATTTTACATATAGATTGTTTTCTATTTTCCTTTTTTGAATTCCATGTATTTAAAATATCTATATAGCTTTAAATCATATTCCCAATCCCCTTAATTTATTATATATAATGTTTTATTCAATTTTAATATCATAAGACCGTTATTTTGAATACAAAATTCAATCATTTTCTCCATATAAAATTCTTATTCTATATCACATTTCAAGGAAACAGATTTGACATCCATTTGATAAATTCTATACTTACTAAGTGTTGTAAATACTAAAAACATCATTATGGCCCCCAATACTACAATTGGTTGAAAGGTTTATTCAAAATAAATTCCTGTAACCTATGAATAACCCTTGAAAAAATGTCTATGCTTATTCATTGTAACTACACCCTTATTATTCATTTTAATCCAAAAACCCCACTTGATCCAAATTATATTTTACCTATGGGTGTGGGAACAAGATCCCAAGTGGAATTATGTTATATTTAATTGAACTACTTTTTTCATAGATCAAACCCAATCTTTATTCCTAAAATATACATCCAATAATTGAGGATCAATATGCATGATAATGGCAGTTTGATCTTAGAACCTCAATCATATTCTTATATAGATTGGATCATCTTTTCTACCAACAATATTTTCTATTTCAACATGTTTTTATAGTATTAAATATTTTAATTTTTTATTTCTAGAATCATTATATACACAACTAGTTTGTTTAGAATAAATATCAATAGTGATTGGATCCTTTTTAGTTTTTTATGTATTCAATTCCTCTAAAATCAGTTTGATATATTCTACAGAATTTTCAACACCTGCTTGAACTATAAAATCATGTTTTCTTTTAATTTTAAATAATTTTCAAAAAAAAATTAAAATATCTTGTGCATCATTTTATTTCAACATCTATAACCACTAATATATTTTTAGTAGGCCATAAATATGACATCCTCTTCTTTCTCTTCAATTTTTTGTAGATTTATATTTTTGATATTTATAAATATAGGATTAAAAAAGATTTATGCACTTCAAATTTATATTTTTTGTGTACCACATATCATTTGGTTTCATATTTTAGTAAATAATCAATATAAAACAATTATATATCTGTATAATAGTATATAAAACCCCTCTCCCAAAATATTTTTAAATCATCTATTCAACCAACACATTAAGTCACATATAAACTATTATTATATTATTCATATCTTATATGACACTTTTCTATGGAGTATATGGTTAACTATAATTATTATTTATTCCATGTTTTTCATGATATATTTCAAAAGCACCACATATATAATCCTCACCATTATATGATATATGTTTCTTGATGTAGAGGCCCACCTATTTCAAAACTTTCCTTAAAAATATTTTGAAAAACTCTATAGATTTAATCTTGTGCTTGATAAACATTACATTAGTCACGTGGGTGAAGTAATAAATTAAATTAATAAATAATAGATCACATATATTATACATTTGTCTCATAGTCCTATATAAGTCAGTGTGTATAAGATCAAGTGGCCTAGTAGATCGAATCCACACTTCTTTGTGAGAACATTGAGTTAATTTACCTTTATAAAATGTCTTAAAAATGTCATCTATTTAAATATTTATCTTAGGTAGATATATGAAAAAATAATACTTTAGAATTTTAATTAGACTTCTTTGGATAAGATTTACACGCCTTCTATGTCATTTTTTTTTCATCTTTGGAACTCAAATAATAAGAGTTGATAGAATCACTAATTTCAAATGCATTCCCATTTTTCCTTATTAGTTGGGTGATGATCCTTCCAAAGTTTATTACCTTGATGATATATGAGTCTTTATTTAAGATGAACTTATGTCAATCATCACATAGTAAATGAAACTCAATGAATAATGTTTCATCCCCTCAATAAATAATACATCATTTGATTTCAAAATTTGAAATTCTATTTCAACTGATCAAACAGCATTGATTTTTAAAAGATAATCCTTTCCATAATTAACTTCTCACTTATCACCCTTTTCAATTTTCTAATGAGATTTTGTGCCACAAGACATGTTGGTGGAATAACCATTGTCAATATTCCATGACATAGTTATCTTACAGCCTTTCAATTAAACCATAGGTAAAACATAAATAATCTCCCTTCGCCGTCTGAGTTCCCTTTACATTATCATGATATAAAATATTTATTGTTATAATTATCTTACACTATTTGGAATTATGTTTCAATTGATCAAATCTACTATAAATGTTTTCTAGGAAAGAATACTAGTTTTTGTTGGTAGAAGAGAAAACGTTTTGGTCACAATTTTCTTCCTTTGAGAGTATTTTTTTATATTATTTGAATAACTCACCCATGATTATTTCAACTTCCCTATAATTAAAATTTTGAAACAATACTAGTAGAATTAGTGTCCAAATGCTCCAAATCAACAGTAGTAACCTTTGTATGTTGATTATCCAAAATAGTAATAATTCTGTCCTAAATACTATAGCTTGTATATTTCTATGTACTCTGCCTGTATTTTCTTAGGGGGGTGATGGATTATTAAGATATAATTATCTTAATTTTATGAAAAACAGGGTTTATTACAGGTATTATTATTCCAAAATGATCTATATTTGGTTTTAGAAAATGAACGGTTAGAGGAAACAAGTTTATTTTGAGTTTTATTAAGAGAAGAATTTTCATTCCCTATTAGAACATTCATATCCTGATGATTTAGACTTAACACCACATAATTTTTAATGTATTTTTTTCATATTTAAATTATTATCATCTTTAAGATAATTTGATTATATCTTTGTAATTCTTATTCTCTAAGATAATGTTTTTTCTTATGTTAATTCATTGTATTATCTTGTTCAACATACTTTAATTTTAATTTTTTGTTTCACTAATTTAAGTAGCTTCATTATTTATTTACTCATATTATAATTCATTCATATTTTTAGTTACGTTAACAAACAAATTATTCTCAATTATTTATTTTTCTATTCTATTCAAGACATTCTTCTAATTTAGTGTTCAACATGTGTTCTAGATCTATTGGTTCACTTAACTTTTTTTCACATCTTGAGGGTTCAAAACCACTTTTAATACGTGTCACGAAATTCTTGATCTTTTCAATATATTCATATTTCTATTGACTACTTGATGAGGTGTAAAATTTTTAGTTTCTAATGAAATGGCTTATTTTTCTTCCAGACAACTTCTTCTTTACTTTACTAGATTTGGTTACTTCTTTTGATCTTTTAAACTATATATTTTTTAGGTTTCACATCATGTTCATCAAATTAATACTTAATAAATATTTTCTTTAGAAGGTTGATAGAAATGTGTCAATAATATTATAATTGTAACAACATGGTGTGTGTTTAATGTGATTATTACTCTTCTCCTTATTAAATTAACTAGATATAATATATATAATGAAGGACCCCGGAACACCCGAAGAGGGGATTGGTGAATAAGGGTGTCAACTGTTCTTCTTTAAAAGTGATGAATCTTGATCCCACATTGGGAGGAACCTATTAAAATTGTATGATGAGAATGAGGGGTAAAAAAATCACATGCAAAGGGTCAACACAACCATTTTATTGGGTTCAACACTAAGGGCTAGTCCAAAAAGCATATGCTTATAGTGTGTTGGTCATACATAAATCCAATAAAATTTACTAGTTGAGGATTACAGGAGTTTAGAAAAAGTCACTATGTTCCAGACACATTGCCTTTACAATATTTTAGCGATAGCTCACCGCATCCCTTAGAAAAATTCTAACGACTTCCACTAGTTCACTACCTTAGGAGATATCGACACACAATTTATGGACTTGTAGGTCCCTTCACTTTTATCAAATAATGCATCCTCAACTATAGGTAGATGCTAAGTTGATGTCCTTCTTTAACCTATAGATGTAATATACTTTTCCACGCCCTTTAAGTTCGTGAATTGGTCCTTTGTGAACTGGATTTCTTCCTTTGCAAACCATGCTACACTAGGTAGCATGTTTTCTTCATGGACCACCTCTCCATAGTGGACATCATCCACTTATGCGGACCGTTTATCCTTTTGTTTTCAACTTCTTATTACATGGAAAAATCTATTTTATTAAATATTTCCTGCTTCATGGATGATTTCTTCTTCCACAGATTGCCTCTCCTCCACAAACAATTTTCTTTTGTGGGATACAGTTCCATTCAAATCCCTTCCCCAGACTGTCTATATTGATCCCTCCTCCTTTCATGAAATCTACCCCGTGAACCTCTTCTCCTTCTTAGGGTTGTCTTACCACGAACCACTTTGGACTTCACCAAATTCCTCTCGGAATTATAATCAAAATATCTCTTCTAAAAGATGGGATAAGTAGTCCACTTATAAGAATATAGATCTGAAAATCTCACTAATCTATTTTAATTAAATGTTTGATGTGGTACAAGCTTCACGACAAATTGCTTCTCCCAAAAATTATTTCTCTATCCACTGGCTGCATACTTCCTCTCTTCCTTCACTCCAGCCGATCTCTTCCATGAAAGAAACCCTTCATGGATCCTCAAATCACATCCTCATTTCCATAAATTATGAGACACACTACATACCGCATGCCTTACAAGAATCATTTTCCACCCATAAACCACATGCCTCCCTGTGAACAACTTTTCCTACGCGGTCACCATACCGTGCATCGTGGTCCGCATTGTGATGCAATGCAGAATCCTTCCCCTTTCTTATTTAAATCACTATTCTGTATACCTTCTATGTGGTCTGTAAACTGTCCTTCTGGGCATACAAACTCTATAATTCTTAAGAACATTATTTATTATGGACTACAAGATTACTAATATTTCTAACTCCTTTATCATCCATGTGATTATTGTGAGGAAACAAAAACAACAATCAATTTCTATAAAGGATAGCTTTTTTTCTAAAAATATCCACCTTTGGGTTTGTTGGAAATCTATAGATAAATTCAATGAATCACCTACCACAATAAAAACCTGATATGTGATAAACAATTCATCAATCACTCCAACTCTAACTGAGTGATGCTTGGTATAGAAAAAAAGAAGGGAAGAATGAATTGGGATATCATTCCTTGAAAAGGTTGTGTCTGGAAAAGTTGTTTCTCATAACATTTTAATTTCCCAAAAGTTCACCATTCATCATTCTACCCCTTTGAACCATGGAATTTCTGAAAATTTCTTCCTAATTATTATCTAGTCTCATTGAATTGAATTTCTTTGTTCTCTCCCATTGGAAATATACCCAAAGAACCAGTTTTTTACTTTGTAGATCTTAAAATACACTCACGTTGGATCATATATCCCCCATTATTCTATATTACTTCCATAAAAAGATTAAAATATTTAACACAACTGGGGAGAGGGGAACACTCATGACCTCCTCATGCACTGGGAGGTGGTTGAACACTGAGGTTTAACTGATGATTTCCAATCACATGTGTTGAAACTGGCATTGTTTGTATGCCAACCATTTGATCATCAGTTCCAAAAAAGATCCATTTTAGTCATGCCCTATTCAAATATTCCCATGAAAAAATGATATCTGATTTCAATTTCTTTCATAAAAGAATAGTGAATAGGATTATTATTTCACAGTGAATCACCATTGGTTTTTTCACATCATCATCAATATTAGTCAGTTGTTGATTCATTCAAAGTAGCCTAGTGAAATCCTTTTTAGTGGAGATAGTGCTAGCTTCTATAGGACCCTGGGATACCCTGAGAGGGGAGGGGTGAATTAGGGTGTCAAATTTTTCTTTTAAAATAAGGATCTTTTTCCCATGGTGGTAGGAACTCGGTAAAATAGTAATACTGATGGGAACAGAAAGAAAAAAACAACATGAAAAGAGACCACACAACACCTTTACTTGGTTCACCACTAAGGGATATGTACAAGGAGCACATGTCAATAGGTTTCATGTCCTACTTAATTCCACTAAACATCACTAGTTTTGGATTACAATGTTTGGGTATAGTTACTCCGTCCCAGGCACACTGCCTTTACAAATGTTCAGGGATAGCTCACTATGTCCCTCTGGTCACTCTTGTTGACTCCCCTTAGATCACTTACTTTGGTGAAGTCCCACTCAGTTTATAGATGTGAAAGTCTCTTCAATATATTTTCATTGAAGTCTTTGCCTATGCTCAGCATGAGACTCTGCCTACATCTATGTCCAAAATTGATGCACTTGAAAGCACTGAACCACTAAACTAGATATCTAGAACATGCAAAAAGGTTACAATGATGATTGCATGCAACATCTACCCTTTGCGTGCAAGATCTCACTTTTTCACCCAATATTTGATTTTCATGTGGAAAATATTTCACACAAAACCCCCCTTTACATGAAATTTCAACTTTTATGCACAGCCTCAACCTTTACGCACATCTTTGACTTTTTTTGCACAACATAAACTTTCATGAACAACCTCAATTTTTACGCGGAACGTCTACATATTTGGGCAACTTAAAATTTTCCATGCATCTCCCTTTGTGAGAACCTTTTATGTGCATCAGAACTCATATCATCTCTAAGTCTTCATCCATACCAAATAATGGGGGTCACCTCTTATTTATATGCATCGCTGACTCCCACGTGGAAAACCCACCGTGTTACGCCAAACTATCATTCCATGTGAAATAATTTTCTCACGCATGAACCAATTTTCACGCACATATCTGGATTTTTTGCACACCTCATGCCTTTTCCATTTTTCAGCATTCTAATCTTGAAACATTTTATTCACAAAAAACCATCCAGATTTCACTATTGCATGCAAAACCAATTTCATGCATAATTCATGTTTTTCGTGCACCACTTTGGATTTTTCATGGAGCTCATGTATTTTCCATTTTTCAACATTATGATCCTAAAACATTCCTTGCACACAAGTTTTCAAAACATCTATAATATTGTCCATGAATTCCTTTTCCAATCACACATTTTTCTATTTTGTGATTTTCTGGCCCAAAAAATTGGTGTCACTAGGTAATGATGCCACCATCAATACTATTGTTTTATTGAAATGTATGATCAATTTACTAAAAACATTCTGAACTTTTAATGAGGATTGATGACAAACACAAACCATGCTCCAATTATTGCATAGAACGACCATGGTTCCAACATCATCATTAGTACTGAGAAAAGTTCTTTTCTATTTCTTACTCAACCAGCCCACACATTTCTTTCCAAAAAAGAATGATCCACCAGTTATGGACTTTCTATCTACCACATCTCTAGCCCAGCCAGTATTAGAAAAATCCAATAGTTCACTATCTTTTTATGGATTAATGTATAATCAATATCTGTGAGTCCCTTGAATGTACCTCATGATTCTTTTTACTCTCTTTATATGTTATTCTTTCAGATTACTCCGAAATAGGTCCTCTAACCATGTTGAAAAGACAACATCTCGCCATGTTTATGTTAAGTGCAATAGGATTCCGATGATTCTTCTATGCATGGTGGGATATACAAATGTCCCATTCTCATACATTCCATGTTTAGTTACAACCAAAATTGGTGTCGACATTTGTTTAGAGTCATGGATATTTAATTTCTTTATAAACTATATTGCATAATTTTATTGAGAAATAAAAGCGTATTATTTCTACTAGATCACTTGGAGCACTAAGAAGTATGTGAGTTCACCAATCATAGACATTTCAAACATTGATTTCATGTGATTTGAAAATTTATCTACTGAACACTTCCTACTTCCAAAAAATATATTTTCATATATGTACACCAGTACCATGAACTGGTATTTTTGAGAATTATTAACAAATATATTTTGATCCACTCCTCCTCTTTTAATTTCATGCTTCTTTACATAAGAATCCAACTGAGTGTACCATGCCCATGGTGCCTCTTTTAGACCCTATAAATCCTTCTTTAAATTGAAATACTTCAATTCATCATTACCAAGTGGAAAACCCATTGGTTATTCAATATAGAATTATTCTTCAAGAACACCATTCAAGAAAGATTTTTTGGCATCCATTTGATACACTTTGTATCCTTTTTGGATTTCCATGGAAACAAAAAGTCCGACTGACTCCAGTCTAGATAAAGGAGAAAATGTTTGTTCAAAATCAACCCCTTCAATATGTGAATATCCTTTACACACCAATCACACCTTATTTCAAATAACATTACCCTAATCATAAAATTTATTCTTGAAAATCCACTTCATAACAATCACACTGTGACTTTCAGGTCTCTTAACAAGATCCCAGGTATGGTATTGTCAATATCATCTAACACTTTATACAAGGATTTCAAACATGATTCATCCTTTTATGTTTATTAAAATGAGGTCAGTTTCAAAATTGATAAGATGAAATATTGGGAATTAGTCCTCATTCTCCTTGTCTTTATGTGTGATTTCCAATGTCCAATGATGTTGGATTGATCAATTGCTTCTCTTAAATTTAAACTATGAGGTTCAGAATAATTTTCCTCACCCATGGTTTCCTCTTAGAATTATTCTTATGAATCAACATCTTGTTGTAACCTCAAGAATTTTTTTCATTCCTTACACTACTTATATATTTGAATTTTTTCGATGTACAATGTCTTGTACTTCTTCAATAAAATTAAGATAAGATCCCCTCAAGCTATTTTTTGTCTTATCATCAATGATCTTGACATAACTTCTTTCCAAAATTCTTCTAAGATAGTTATTGAAGCGTTTATAGGCATTTCTTTTCATTGAATATCTGAGGAATATTCCTTCATCTGAAGAATCACCATACATCCCTTGATTTCATTCTTTGTTACGAAGGAAGCATTAAATTCTAAAAATAAAAGAACACTTAAAAGAGGGATTCCTTCCATGCCACAATTGATATAGTGTTTTTGGATTCTACCATATAATTCCTTGTTCATTTTTGAGTATACAATATAGATTGAACTACATATTTCTAGTAATGGTTATATATTTGGCTCTTAATTAGCATAGTTCTGGCCATATTGTTCACATGTCTATTATTGTGCTCAAAAACTCCATTTTACTGTGGGGATCTCACAGCATCCACCTCATGTTGTATTTCAAGTCTCTACTGGTAATTTTTAATCTCAATGGATATGTACTAACATCCCTTTTCAGACCATAGAACATGATTATCCATTCAGTATCATTCTTAGCTATTCGTCGATACATTTTCATGCAATCAATCACTTTTTGTTTCCTCTGTATAACCATCACACAATCCATTCTACTATAATCATTGAAAAAAGTAACTAAGAATCATTATCCATGTGTTTAAAAAAAATTATTAGACCACATATATCTTTAAGGATGAGATCAAGAATATTTGATGGCCTTTTCTTCTCTAGTCGATATGAACTACAAACTACCTTTCCTCGTAAGCAAGTATCGAAAGGCTTTTCCCATTCACACTTTAGATTAGGGATATCCATGACTGTATTCAACTTAGATATCTTTTCCATGTATTCTTGATTGATGTGATACAACCTCTGGTACCACAATATGTTTTCTTATTCTACTATCATGTTGAAAATTCTCCCTTTATAATCAACCTAATATAAGTTTCCATATGTTCTATATCCTTTCATAAGATAATTACTTATATTTCCTCTGATAGTAAACTAATTTTTATTAAATTTTTTCATCAGTCCTATGTCACCTATTTGAATCACACATAGGAGATTATGAATTATAATTCCCGCATAGAGAAAAAAAGTTTTCTTTAGATCTCCATTATCTAGTTCAGTACTTCCACTGCCTTTGATCATCAAAGCACCATGATTATTGAACCTTAATGCTCCATAAACCCATTTCCAAACATTTATTAATAGATATGAATTTAATATCGTATGGGATGAAGATACTCTATAAATATGGTATTTCCACTCTCTTTTCCATGTTTATTAGTTCATCATACTCATATTGTTCTTCCATAGGAGAAAAGATTTTTGTAAGAGGAACACCGTCTGGTTTTGTGAGTATTAACGCGTCTCTAAGTTTTGTTGGTATCATTTCCACCGTTCTTATTCCTACAATGAATATATTTATGGATAAATTTTGATCATTGAAATAAATATCTATAAAATATATTTATTCTATGAGATAATAGATAATAATTTTCCCATTTTCTTTACTTCATAGCTCTTCTCTATTCAAATAGCTTCTTTCCTATTCATAGTATGACATGGTGTGACCCAGATAGCCAAAAAAATTACATTTTAAAATAAGAAACATCTTCTAACTTATATTCCTCCTCATTACCCCTTATAAAAAGAGTGTAACTACTAATCATGTTTGGAAACAAGGGGATTTTTTTTCAGTTTTCCTTTTATTTTTATTTTTTGATTTCTTTGTTAGGAATTTAGGTGGCTTTGCGTTATGTCTAACTTTCAATGTTCCTTTATTTTGTCTTATTTTATTTCCAAAATTATATTTTATATCATCAAAACCAATTCAACGTTTTACCATGAATGTGGATCTTTGATCATTAAAATTGTTCTCTACACCTTCTAAACCATGCTTAGCTCTCTCTAGCAGGTCAACATCTAAGAATCATAGGAACTACATTTTTTCTTTGTTTATTTTGAATTTGATTAATTTTAAAGTTTACTCATAAGAGTAACAGCTTCTTCTTAAAGACCCTCAAATGTATTGTACTTATCCTCCAATCAGTATGTAAGGTCATCGATTACCTTTCCCTGGTATTCAATTTTGATCTTCTGTTCCACTACATATTTTGTGATTTCAAGGGGAGTTGACTATTTTTCCACTACTTGTTACAGTTGTTCAATTTCAGCTTCAAGGTGATCAACATATTTAGATGATTCTTATAAAACTTTTATCCTCATTTTTCATTCGTTACTTTGATTCTCATGCATACTAAGAGTAATTTTAATTTGAAACTTGAGATCAACATCAGAAATCAACTCATCATTACAATCTCTATCTTTTATGGTTCTAACATTTCAACTATATCCATAATAGATGATTGGGTTCTAGATTTATTCTCTAGTTATTATACTTTAAATAATTCATTATCATAATCATATTATTCACATAAAAAATATTTATTTATAATTTCATTCTATACTTGAAGTACCACTTTTTAGAAAACCATTTTTAAGTCTTCTGTGAGTTTCTAGCCTAACTTTCTTCATCATCAAACTTCTATGAGCATTGAGAAGAAATGTTCCCAACTCCACCACAAAAAAAAGTATTCTATGGGTAGGTCTCCTTCAAATATATATTTTCCTCCCTTGAATTTATTGGAAAAGAGAGAAATATGTTCGTCTTCCTTATAAACTTCATTAACAAAATCTATTAAAGTCTCATGTTTTTTCATGGATTGGAATGCCATATCCTTGCTAACACAACTTGTTGCATCCTCTGGTTTGACATGTATTTCATATACTACTAAACTACTCAAAATATCATCTAATTCATGTTTAAAAATATCTCTTTCCTCAAGGGATGAAACTTTTTTATTATAAAGAAGAGGATGTCTTGTCAAGATTTTATTTACAATGTAAATGTTTTTTATTTCTTCCAAAAGCCCTCAAATTTCACCAATAACATAAGTAATTCAATTGAAAAATGTTTCTGAATTTTAATCAGGATTCATCTTCATATCATCAAACATATTATAAAAAACATGATGTTTTCCCCCCATCACTATGTTATATCCTTCATATATTTTTCCTAGATTTCCCCACATAAACATTCCTGAGGTGAAGAACAAAACCTTCTGATGGATTTGATCAGATAAAGATTTAGTGGGGGAATTTTGTGCTTTAGAATCTATATAATGTATTTTCCTGTCTGTATAAGTCATAGATAGCCCTGTAAGATCAGTGACTTGTATTTCTTGTACACTTGAAAAAGGACTTCCATTCCAAGAGATATTAGAAGATATATCATCTTGTTCTTCCATAACTAAAAGTAACTTCCATTAAAATGGGGAAATCCCATAGAATTAACTGTATTCTCCATGATATAAAAGAAGTAAATGTTTAATACAAGTAACATTCCCTATAATACCAGTTGAATGACACAAAAACACTCTAAGATGAGAGGGGTGAATAAGGGTGTCAACATTGTTTCTTCAAAAGTGACAGATCATGTTTACACTTTGGTAGGAACATGTTAAACCTATATTATGAGAATGAGAAGTAAAAAACAATCACATGGAAAAGGTCAACACAAAAATTTTACTTGGTTCTCCACTAAGGGGTAGTAAAAGGAGAATATGATAATAGTTCATAAATAGTACATAAATCTACCAAACATCACTAGTTATGGAGTACAAGAGTCTAGACATAGTCAGTCTATTCTAGACACACTTCCTACAACATTTTAGGGATAGCTTACTACATCCCTTAGAACACTTCCAACAACTCCCCCTAGGTCACTGCCTTGGGAGAGATCCACACACAGTTAATGGAATTGTTGGTCCCATCACTTTCATTATATCATGCATCCTCAACTATATAAAGATTCTCTATTGATGTCCCTCTTTTAACTATAGATGTAATCCACATTTCTATGCCATGTTAGTTCGTGAAATGTTCCTCCATGAACTAGACTTTTTACTCCATGAACTATGGTGCACCGCATAACACATGTTCTTTACATACCACATCTCCTCCACAGACAACATCTTCTTTAGCAAACCATATCTCTTTCTACTGACAATTTCTTCTTATGTAGACCAATTATTCTTTTGTGAATCTTCCCTCCTTCACGAAAGAGTTGTTCTTCTACGGGATGTCTCTGCTATATAAACTATTTTTCTTTTTGGGCTATAATGAACCAAAAATCCCCTCCATGGACTATCTCTATTAATCACATCTTCTTTCATATAATACTCCTTCCAAACCTCTTATCCTTCGTGGGGTTGTCTTCCGGCGAACCACTCTAGACTCCACCAAAGTCCTATCAGATTTATAATAAAAATTTCTCTGCTAAAAGATGGGATAATTAGTCCCTTATATAAGAAAATAGATCAATAAATCTTTCTCATCCATTTTACTTGAACATTCGATGTGGTATAGGTTTCCCAATAGACTACTTGTATTATGAACCATTTATCACTCTCTGGTCCATGTACTTTCTCTCTTCCTTCACGATAGCTGATATCTTCCACAATGTAAACCCTTCATAGTTCCTCAGATCACTACCTCATTTCCACAAACAATGTTCCATCCCTCATACCACATCCCATCCATGTAAGATTTTCCTCCCATAAACCACATGCTTCCCCAAGAACCATTTTTTCTACGCAGTCTGTATACCACGCTTCGTGGTCTGCATAGTGCTTCTATGCGGGATCCATTACTTTTTTGATTTTCATTGTTATTCCATGTACCTCCAATGGGGTCTAAAAAATGTCTTTCATGGTTCATTAAATGTTTAATCCTTGAGAACATTCTTTGGTCTGTACTATAATTGCCTTGAAAACTCCTTGATCTTCTATGTTAGCATTTTCAACAAACCGAAACCATACTCAATTTCATGAAAATAAAAACATTGGTTAGAACATTTAATTATATTATAATATTTATATCATCCATAATCATCATATTCACATGACTATGCTTCTTCAAATTATTTGATTTAGAGTTTTCTTATTGATTTAAAATCCATTTCATTTTTGATCCTCTTCTTTGAAGGTAGGAATTTTTCTCATTTCATAAAAAGAGACAATATTATTTAATTCATCAAGGATAAGATTGTATATATATTCTAGAGTTAACGTCCTATAATTAAACACATATATGAAATTTCTCATTAGTTTTTTTAGAATATTGGAATCATCCAATGTTAATCCTTACCCTTAAATATTAATAACAATTTTATTGAAACTTATAAATTAATTATCAATGTTTTCTTCATCTACCATATTAATATTCCCATATTCAATTAATTGTATTTTCAACTTGACCTTCTTGAATTTAACATTTACTTCATAATTTCTCTCAATATTATACTATTTTTTCATTAGTACTTTAAAACCCCTTGAATTTTGTGTATAATAATTTTGATAGATGCATAATACTTTTAATTAGGGATTTTAGATTAACTTCAATATATTTTTTAATAAAAGAAACTATAGAATCATTCTCAATGGGTGGAAACCCCACTTATGATGCATCTTTAACTACTATAATAATAATTAAAATATTTAGAAATGTCATATTCTTCTTGTTGTGATAGTTATTTACATAAAAAGTAGGGAAGCTCCTTTTGTTTATGGAATGTAGACATTCCATATTTATCAATAGTCAATATTGGACCTTTTAGAGGTGACCTGGTTTTTTCTAACATAACTTGATGTTCCAAGGTTATGTTATATCCTTGAGTGGTAGAGGGGGTGAATCTGTTCTACTCATTTTGTGATTTTTTTTAATAAATCCCTTATTACTAGTTAAAGTCTAATCCTATATTCTTATATATCTCATCATTATTCAAATATTATGAGAATTTAAAGAAACAATTCATAATTTATTTTTTACATGATTACGATCATTCTCATAAGAATATTCATTATAGTGATTGGTTAGTCACCCTAATCATAGATTCCTCGACTATAAATGCGCATGGTTATAACTAGAATATTCAAAATCCATTTTTACATCATCTATTAGAAACTATTTTCACTATGAAATATAGAATTCTACTAGAATCACATCTTCTTTCCACTAGTACAATAAGTTTATAAAAAATGAGAAATATCACTTATTTCCCATGGTTTCTTAATTTTTTAATGAACATCTTCCTCACAATGATGTAAAGATCACATAAATGTCATGTGATCACTTATTTAAGAACATAAATGTATAATAATCATGGTCAACTCAATAATCCCAACTCACTTTATATCATCAATGATCTAGTTCTCAATCTCGAATAATTTAATACTTAGGATGTGATATTTTTTACTTCTTAAAAAAAATCATAGATGGAATATTTATCCTTCTCTCATAAATATAGTGGTTCTTTAATCTAGTAAAGTTTCATTTTTATAATACTAAATTCAAAAAAAACATTCATTTATTAATTTTTCACATATATATATTCATATAAAATTATAAATATTATTTTTATAACCAAATATGTGAATTCTTATCGTTTTTATCCACATAATATTCTTTTTTAATTTTTATATGTACTTTTAGGTAGAATTATCTATAAAATATCATTAAAAATATAATTAAAATTGCACATTTATATATTAAAGTGACTTTTTAAATTCTTCATGTGATATTTAAATTATCATGACTACTTTTTCCACAAAAAATCTATTGAATTTAAATATTTTAATTCTTTCACATGAGCATAGTAGTATGAATTATTGCGATATGGTACTTCTATTTATGACGTGGAGCTCTCAAAATCTTGATTGAATGAAAAATTCTTATTATGAAGTCTATTACATTGAGGATGAACACATAACATCATCTAATTTAAATCAATTCTTTATGGAATATTTAAATCTAGAATTCCTTAATTTTTCAATAAAGTCATATTTCACTAAAATTTCACAAAGTAGGGTAACAACCATAAAAATTTTATCCTTAAGGATTTTATTATTTTCAAAAATATTGGAACCTATTAATGTTCACTAACCTTAAAAATAATTACATATCAACCATATTAATTTATGAGGGATCCATAGAGGGTTGTATTTTTTCAATGGAAAGAACCTTACAAATCACTATAACTCAATCTAATGAATTTAGATTTTTTTGAAGGAATAAAACATATTAACTTTAGGGACCATATAAATTCTATGAATGTACATTATGAAGTTCTATAACTACTTTATGACCTTTATCAACTTTACATAGTTTGTATAATCCTTATAAATTCTTTTAAATGAGCCTTATGAGGATTTAAATGAAAATTAAATATATTTCATTAAACCTTATAGAATATTTCATTTTTCATTTTTTACAATTGGGTGAGGCTTACAAATTCATACAATGAACTTTATGAATTCCATTAATTTTATAATTTTCTAAAATCCATCTCACTATCCCTACGAGAAATACTTTATCACATTATCTACGACCTGAATATTCATGAATTTTAATAACTTAAATAAAATAATTTTTCATCCTTCTCTAACACCTCAAATTAAATCACAATCATTATCAATTACATTCCCATGATTCACACATACATGGTTGATAATAAATAAAATCTTTAACAAATCAATGGGGAACTTTACTTTCATATAATAAATAAATATCTATAAATTAAGATCATACCAATATATATACGATGACTTAGTCTAATAAGATCATTTGATCTATCCTAATAGGTATTCATACCTATTATGTATAATACATCTCTTAAGTCATTACTTGAGAATATTTTCCCAAGCTAAGCCTTTATAGTTTGTAGATTTAGAACTTCCTTTCAAATGATAAATATTTCAATAATATAAAACACTAAAAAAATAATTATACACCCCTAATATGTTTATATATATAATATTCACCACTATTCTTAATTAATCCAATCTATTTGATCGATTCTTCAAAATGGAAATTCTAATTTTGAGATTCCTACTTAAGTCCGTAAATGGATCTTTGTATATTACACACCTTTGTATAATATACATGGTTGAAAAAACCCCCATGTTTTTTCATATACATATCCTTGAGTAAATTACAATTTATGAATACTATTCTGAAATCTATACAATTTATTTTCTACTCATAGAATATTTCAATATCTAGGACTGATAGATTTAAGCAATGAAAATGATGAGAAGGATTCTTCATAATCAATTATATGAATATTCTTGAAAGTTTTTTCCCCTGATAATTATTTAATGTTATATACACTTCTATCTACCAATCATATTGTTTAATAATGGTTTTCAACATATAGGTTTACACCCATTGGGTATATCAACTAAATTGAAAACCTGGATGGTGTACATGGATTTTATATTATAATCCATGAATCTAAGAAAATTAATAGTTTCAATACATTGAATGTATTCTTCAAGGGTGGTCTGATCAATATCAATGAACATTACCTCATAATTATTTTACATGAGAATTCATACCTATAAGAGACAACACAGATCCTACGTGATCTTCTTAGTTATGGTTTATATTATGTTTGTTCTTCTTTCACTACCTCTTATAGAACCAACTCATAAATGTTTTATGAAACAAGTTCTTTAATTTTTCTATAAAAAAAATTAATTTTTAGTTCCCTCACACATTTTATCTTGGAAAGGAACTCATTTTATAATAAAATAATTAATAGTGTCATAAAAATTGTTCTTGGAAGGATTATAAAAATAATACCCTCACATATCATTAGGATAAATAATAAAGGTGAAATTATATAATTTGGATCCCAAAATTATGTAATTCATACACATAACATATTCTTCACAACCCCAAATCCCTAGAAAAAACATTTTGGGACTGAACCCATTAGAAATATCATATAGTTTCTAATCCACTAACTTAATAGAACCTATTTTAGTGTAATAACTCCTCTTTATAGAGCATAAACCAAAAAATATTTGGGGAGGTTATCATGACCCTTCATTAATCAAACAATATCTAATAATTATAAAATTATAATTTCATACAAGCCATTCCATTATGATATCATTGATGGATTGAGTTGTTATATAATTGAAAACTCCTTAAGATGTTCACAATAATCACTGCTTATGAATTATATACTATGACCTGATTGAAGAGATTTAATACTCTTTACAAGTTGGTCATGTATTTATTTTTTAAAATCCTTATTTTTATTAATGGATTCATACTTATTTTTCATAAGATATACATACACATATTAACTATAATAATTGGTAAAGAAAATGAAATTGATAACTTCCCTGATCATAGATATTTAATGGAGAATATACATAAAAATTCACTAGGTATAATAAATCCCTGACTCTCTTTCATTTTCCCTAAAAAGAGTATAGATTATATTACACTCTAAACAAGGTTTGTATATGTCATAAGATTACTAATAAAATGATACTAAGAGACCACATACATGGATCCTTCAAATTTAAATCTAATTAATGTGACTCAGGAAAACATTACGAAGGTATAAATGGTAATGATAATTCTTTTTGACTCTTTTATTATCAGTGTAATAAAATAAGTGTTCAAAATATAATAAATATATACATGTCATTATATTTTCATCACTATAATATATTCCATATTGAACATCCTAGTGGACTAAATAGTCACCTAGGGGGATGGGGGAATCTGGTGAGGTATTTTACTAAATTTTATTTAACCTTTTAATTACCATGATAATATTTATACCTTGTCCTATTTAATAGGTATGAATATATTTATGTACTCTTAAAACTCAACACCACATGAATTGTAGAGTTTAAATAATAGATAATAAACACACATGGTTTTTACAAGTTTCAAGCATAGTGTGGGAATCTAGACATTTCTATGTTCAAATCCCACCAAGACATAGATTATCACTAATTTTATTATAGTGATTATAAGAATGTGTCAACTTATAACTCACTAAAAAAATCACCCAATGGTTTTATAGGTATCACCACATTTCTAATATTTTTTAATCACACTTAAATGTTATTTTAGTATCATCGTAGAATTTTGGGTAAATATCCTATATTTTATAATATTGTAGATTCCTCTAAAAATATATTCATTAAAATAATGGTATTGGTTAAATTTTTATATTATAAACACATGTTTATCAACATTACTCAATGGAATCATTAAATTGGATCTTCCTTCTACTATGGATATCATATTGTCCACATAATAAATTCGTCTTCTACAATGAATGAGTATTGAAAAGACAAAGTGTAATCAGTAACACTACAAGTGATTTGGCCTTATTCTTCATCTAAAACTCACCATGTTCTTTAGTCACAAAAACACAATATTTAGAGAGTCTGGACACATGATATGATCAACATCAGTAAATTTAGCTATCATTCTCTCTCTCAATATTCTCCTACAATATAGATATATCATATGACTTATTCATTAATCCTCCTCATCCTCCTCCTCTTATATATACTTATATGATATCAAGGTATTGTAGTACATGATATGGTTCATTATTCACCTTATACTTATTCATTATTTTTCGGGTTTCCTAATCCAAAAATTATTCTACTCAGAGTATAACCATGTTCTCTTCTTTTTATATGTTTTATTTTATTTATGAATATACTATAATTACCTCAAATAATTTCCCCCCTCATATTATTTTATTTAATATTCACTGAGTATTGTGAAAATATTTCCATTATTCATATATGTAAACTATCCTTAATTTATTATAGTATTATATCCTAATTCACCATGGTAAATGTTTCTGTTTTTAATTATCACAAAAAATTATTCCATGATATATCATTGTAATCCTCTAAGAGACTCTAAATTATACTCTTATTCAAATTATTTTGTCGAATCAATGTGTTTTTATAGTCCTTATACATTGGAATGTATGTTCACATTCATATAAGCTCATTTTGAAATAGTCTCTTCTATAAAGACATGATTGTCTCTCCCTTCATATGAAAAATATCGACTGTTATTAATTATAAAATTGAATCAAAACCCATTGAATAATTATGATATATATTATTTTGAATAATATATCCTGAATCATCTAGTTTATCTTATGTATATATCTTTCAGACTTCACCAACCTCATATTTTACTAACAATAAAAACATACAATGGAAAATGAATATATTATGTAACCATTTTGTGAGAAACAATTATATTAACTAATGTATAATATGTCTTCTTAAAAAATGTGAAAAAGTATATAAAATATTTTATGTACTACTATTATGTAAAAATATAATATCTTATATATTCCTTTGCAATTTTCTTTACTAAATTTTGGTACTAAGAAATATATTACTAATTTTGTAAGTGTTTTTACTTCAACGATTTTTATCAAATATCTAAATGAACCATACTTATAAAATAAAAATGTATTATAGATAAAAAAATATATTACTCATTGTATTAATTTTAAAAATTTCATTAGAATCATGTAAGAATTATATTAGGGTCTTCAAAAAAAATTATTCATCTACTTCCTTTGTGGGATTTTTGTACGATCTTCTGCAAAATATATTACGTATCATTAAAGATTTTATGTATTCCATGAATTTGTAACTTTTTTTATACAAGTAAGAGAAAAATATATTATATATGATACCAAATTACATTATATATTATCTTAAAATCTTCAACACTTCAAGGTTTCATTAATCTATTCAAATCAATTCAAATTTCTTTAAATGACTTTGGAAAATATAAGCTCTTAAATAAAATCCCAAAGTGTTTTATAGTATATGATTACTCTAGTTTAAGAACATTATTAAACCATCCTTGAAATTTTAATTTTAATTTTAAATTTCTCTTATTAAACCTCAATCATTGAGATATTCTTTAGTAAATAAAGTATCCTTAATTATCAATTATTAACAAATGATTTATCCCTTAATCAACCAACAATTTATTTCTTTGAAAATATCCCTCAAGAAATTCAATCAATATCCATATTCTTTTAACAATTAATTTTTTCATATATATCCAAAAATTACAATTCACTTGAAAACTATAATAGGATGTGAAAAATAATCTATAGTACTTATCATGTTTTTCTTATAAAGTCCATCCCAAAAATCATCTGGTATAGAAGTTATTGCCATCATATATTGTGATATAACATTATGTAACAAAAATAGATCGAATATCCTTTTATAATATGTAAATTCATTCTCAAGATTCTTTAAATGTTTTAAAGATTTAATATCACTTCACATATTACCTAAAAAATATTGACAACTTCACTTCATAATGACATACTATAATATTGAAAATAAATAAAATCACCAATGATCGATTCAGATATTCTGTATTACCTTTTTTATTTTTTAAAAATTACATTAAATAACTATATATCCATATGTGTGACTATTAGATCTTATAACCCCCTTACTGAACATAAATTTAAATGTGACACGGTATGGGTTAACCATATTAAATAATCATCTATGATTAAAATTTTCATCTTCCGTCGTTTATTTTTCTATTGTATTGAGAGATAAATGATAATTTAATTAAGAGAAGTATGGAAAAAATTGTATTTTTATTTTTGATGGGTAAAACATTGACCCACTCTATGTTTATGTGAGTCTTGATCTGTGTGAAATATAAGTTTGATTAATCTAGACATCACAACTATCCATAATACTATCCTAAATGTGATACCACTTCATCTATCTCTTCCTAGGGAATGTTTAATATGTTTTATAAATATAAACCTAAAATCATCCCCAAAAAATGATAAAAAACACTTAAGTGGATGAATGCCTCTACCCAATTTTAGTTAAAAATATACCCCTTAATAAGTACATTTTATATAATCGGACAAAATGGGAATTTTTTCACACCTCAACATTTTTGTTTAAAATTGTTTTCTATATTTATAGATTCACATGAAATTGATTAATTTTTTGGAAACTTATATTATAGAATACCCATAATGGGATTCACTATATTCATGACTATCATTTATGATCTTCTTTATGAATAATCTCCAATAATAGTTTTGAAATCACTTGAGATGATCCCAGAAGGTAACAAATAAATCCCTCTATGATGGCTAGTTTATCATACTATAATACTACCACAAAATCCTATACCCATCCTTTATCTCCTTCAATTTAGTACACAAATACACACACACACAAATATATATATATATATATATATATATAAACAATCATTTATGGGAATAAGGTGGATCTACATTAGGGATAGCCTAGGGGGAAGCCCAGTGAGCCCTTAGGATTGGAAAAAATGATGGGCATGGAAACATATAACCCCCATCCTGCTAAACCCTACCATTGGATCCACATAACCGCAACAGACACTTTTCTCTTATCCTCTTCAATATCTTGTATATGTAGGGACCACAATTTGTTCTATTAATTTATATGTTAGATCTTTTAACCCCAATTACCTTTTACCCTCCACTCTTCTTCTCCCCTAATCATCATCCTCACCTCACTTCACTGATCCCGATGGTTACGGGAGTTCTCTCCTCGAACGTCACCTAAATTTCTGAGACCCCCTCTCCTCTCCTATTTTTGGTGTGGGATCCCACACCCTCATACATTCCCCTAAAGTCAGTCATCCAATACCATATGAGAATGTGACTTTTTTATAATCATTTTTTAAATTTCATTATTATATTTCATTGTTTAAATTTTATTATAATAATATTGTTTATTTTTCATAAATTATCTTAATTGAGTATTTACTATTTCCTTCTTTCACATTTGATCTAAAATCTTTAATTTATCCATAGGGAATTAATTTCACATATATATATATATATATATTTTATGATTAATTAATTTTAAAATTATATTGTCTGATTAATTAATCAATTTTAAAAAAATAAATTTTCTACACATTATTTAGTCTTTTTATGCTTATATATAATTTTCATTTTATGTCATTTTTTTGTTTCTTTTATTTTATTCAGTTATTGAATTAAAAAGTAGTTATGTTTTTTTAAAATGTATATTATCATTATAAAATTTATATTTTGAATTTAGTTTTATGAAATATTTATGGTCTTATTTTTGAAATAATTCATTACAAGATCTATTAGATTAAAAATATTTAAAAATATATTTTTAAGAAATGAAAATAAAAATGATAAACCTTAAAAATAAAATGAATCTAAAATTTTTGTTTAAAATAATATTATTTTATTTAATTTTTAGACATGTTAGAAAATATGTTTTCTTAATTTTTTTATAAAATTTTGATAACTAGAAAAAATAATAACAAGAATCATTTTTCCATATAAACTCAAAAATTACAATTTAGTGTTTTAATATTAATATTTTTACTTTTAATCATTGTATTAAATTTTTGTGATGTATTTTATGGAAATATGTTTTCTTATTTTTCAAATTTTAAATATTAAATAAATTTAATGAATTATATTATTTATTTTATTTGTTATAGAAATATTCACAACAATTGTTGAATATTAAATAAAATTTATATTCAATGGGACATATGGTTTTATTTTTAAAATATGACAACTTTTAATATGTAATAATTATAAATGAATCATAATTATTTGGATTGTAAGTTATTTCTTTTATGCACTATAATGAAGGTAATTCAAAAAAAATTATATCAAAACTAAAAAACTAATCCAATGAAAATTGAAACAAAAAAATTACTAGTGGGTTAAATTTCTAATATATTCACTAAAATAATTGAAAAAGAGAGTTTATATATTTAATTTAATGATAAATCACTAAGTGAAAATATTTTTTGATTTAATGAATAATATATAGAAAACCTTGTTTATCAATGTGACGATATAATAAATGAATCTGTGGATGTGAATTATAAAGTAGATGATAATGAAAACACAATTTGTATGGTTCCTGATATTGGAGATGAAAACATGATTGAAAATAAAAAATATACAGACGTGAATTATGATCAATGAATATTAGGAAGTATTAATGTTGTCTTGAATGGTTTTTTTGTTTCTTAATGTATTTATTATCTTAGATCGATTTAATTTTTGAACTGTTCAAACAAATTCCTATGAAATTGTTTAGATGTTTTAAGAATTTTATTTTCAATTATTTTAATTTTTTCATGGATTGATAATATAAATTTTTTATTTTTAACACTAGACATGTTTGGGTATGTTTGGAACATACTTTTCACAAATTTATGATAAAAATATTATTTTTTAAATTATTAGTTGAAATTAGTTTTATTTTGCATTGTATACTTACCAGAAAGGTTAGGTAGGATCCATTTTTGTTAAAAAAAATAAAAAGAGGAAATGAAAAGATGGATGGGTTCATACAAGCATTCGTGCCTGAATACCAAGAAGAAACAAAGAAAAAGATCAAAAGTCATATTCAAACTGATAGGAAGCATAATAATCCCCATACTAATCAGAGTCATATTATATAGGACCATGATATCGGGTAACCATATATGGCTTCATATATTAGTATTATTAACTACATATTGATTTCCTAGGAGGAACATGCCGAAACCATTCATTACCCACAACCATAGTTTTTCATTTGGACATAACCAGACCGTATGATAGTTTTTTGGGGAATCATCTATATCATCACACCTTCCATGAATTTTTTGTGTTTCCATTATTTTATTAATTCCCACCTGGATATGTGGTCGATTCAAACCATCATTTAGAATCTTTGTCCCATAGATTTTAATAACAGAGTCATGATGATCCATACCAAAAGTCATACCTAAATTCATGCCAACCTCATCTTAGAATATCACTCCATGATCTAGTACCAAGACCAGGTCCAACCTTGACCCAAATCTAAATAAGGCTGGCCTACCTTCCTCAATTTCATGACCTTACAATCCTTGTTCATTGTCCTTAGTCATTTGAGGATCTTTTATCCATTCCTCATAAAACTCTTAAGATGATTGTGAAGCACCATTACTAACATTCCCCAAACCCCTATCAGAAGGAGATTTAGTTTCACCACCAAACACCTATTTATTTTTCATTTAATGTAACCTCATATTCTTCATACATGAATCCTCATGATTACCTTTTAAATAACAAAAATATAATATAACATTTTCATATCACTTATTTTTTTCATTTCTAATAACTTGAAAGTCAAGACAGAAATTAGTTAGTCTCCCATATTCCACTTTTAGAGGAATATCACCATCTAATATAAAAATATATGTTATGAATTAGGAAAGAAAATAGGTCAACATCCACTAATATCCTCACATAATGACAAAATTTTTCAGGCTAAGTGGTCATTTCCATATTAATTTTAATTACAAAAGAAAAAGTGATGTAAAAAAATAATTTTGGGTTTCCATAAGATCCAGTGTAGCCAAACAATTTTGACCCAGTATTGATCCTTGGTATTATTTAAAGAAAATTGTTTGAAATGAAAGTCCCATTATTAAAATAAAACCATACCAAGATTCTGCATAATTGATCAGATCCCCTAAGCTTCTCACTTCAGATCCTATAAAGATAAAATTATGTAAAAGTACCCTGACCCATAGTTATGAATCTCAAATCAGAAAACCCCCATATATAAATTAGTTTTCGAACCAAATCATCTATCTTCCAAAATCCCCCCCATTAGGAAGTGAAATAATGAAAATAATGGAGTACTCACAAAGATTAAATCTATCAATGTAGATACCGAAAGCTTGACGTACATGCACATTACATTAATTTTTTCGGAATACGTAATACATAACAAAAACAGACACATAAGGACTGTTATAGTTTAGTGTATTTGGAAACTCAGGATATAATCTTGTAATCGTGGTGAATGATCTTCAACATCTCCCATAAAGATCTTCCCTTTTATTCTCTTACCTAGAACATTTATTTAAATCATGGGGAAAAGAAAACATATAAAGAATGAGATCAAATTCTCAGTAAGGGAAATCATAGAGAATATAAATCAATCCATAAACATTTGAATGAAAAAACTTGAACATAAAATCTAAACAACAAAATCTTGAGCAAAGACATAAATCATGAAAGTACGTAAGGCATATATCATAACAGAACATCAATCATGATAAAATAAAATGGGAATAAAACATGTAATTGTGTAAAACCATTATGAACATGATATGATTCCCATAGTAGCCAAGGTATTGCTACCAGGACCATCTTTGTGGATAAAGTCCCGTTCAGAATCGAGTTCACTCCTCATTCCAGTCTTGTATCACTGAATCGGATAAACATACCATTCCATCCATGTCTATCTCATGAGATATAAATATGTACCCAATTAATTGGAGGGAGATATAGGTCCCACCCATCTCATAATGATATCATTCTTTCTTGTGCCACAAAATCATAAATCATACATCATACCATAACCTATGTAATAGAATGAGATTCTTAAACATCATGCCATCTTAAAATAATCCATATAAAAAATGGATATCATTTCATCAAAAGAAGAATAAAACCATGTAATTAATAGATACATTATACTTGAAACATAAACATATTAAATAATGTCATTTTAGATGGAAAATAGTTTTGATAAAACACTTGAAATGAATTCTTGAGGAAAATATCCTTTCTTCTTCAAAATCATTTTCTTTTCCCAAAATACCATGCAATTTAAAATGAAAAGGGTTTGGTCGAAAATAATCAGTCTATATTTTAGATAAATCTTAATGAAAATGAGGTATTATAATACCGTAAAAATCCATTCACACCGTATAAGTTAAAAATAACATTTTCCTCGTACTTTCGTTGGAAAAGTCAAAAAGTTCCTCGTGCGGTAAAAAAAAGTAAGATTCCTTTCATAACATGGGGTAAAATTAAAAAAAAAGGTTAAAATGAAATTAAAAATACATGAAATCATTTTTAGAAAACAGGGACATGGATGATAACAAAAACCCCAGTAAATACTTCAGAATAAACAATCTCGGATAAGAGCGAGATTGGAATAGTTATCCCTTACCTTATGTATGATATTCTTCGTATGTATCATAACATCCTGTATAATGATTTAAATAATTTTATTGACTTATTACAGAATCATATTCATTATTATGATATCATATATGTTTTACTTTCGACTTTATATTACCCGTTCTTTTGTAAATTCGATGTAAAAGTAGCGATTTGGGTAAAATCGTTTCATTTTTTGTACGTGTTTCGACTTGTTGTTCTTGATATTATTACTTATATCCTGATTTAATTAATTATATAATGTAAAACATGATTTATATAAAATATATATTGAGCATATACATATATATATGATATATCAATAAATGGAATGAAATACACCGTTCATGGAGACGGTAGGCCGTACGTATACATGAATGCTGTTTTTGTTTCTTTATTGAATTGAATGGAATTAAGTAGATGAAATACATATATATATATACACATAAATACAGTATCATTATTATGTCATATATTTCATTATTATTCGTTATATTTACTTTATAATCATTCAATAATGGTTAACATGGAGAATGAATCTCATAGCGTCGTGGAGACGGTAGTCTGTACATACGCATGGGTGATGATATCATTCCCATGATCGTGGAATTGTATTGAAGTTTATGAATAATATTTAAAAATCAATATCACTTTACAATAATCATATATAGTTATTTATTTACACCATTATACCCATCCAAGTAAGGTGGTGGTCGAAAACAGATTACACCACGACGTGGAGACGGTACTCTGTATGTACGCACATGTGGTGATTTCATTTTCGATAGGATGGATAGAAGGTGAAATATGGTTGTTTCATATTTATAATAATATATCAGTATATAAGTAATACTGCTGTTATTAATTTATAATGAGACAACTAATGAATAATAAGTATAAGAAGAAAGAAAAATTAGAGAATCAGAAGAAGATATTACCTCTTCTTCGACGCACCTCCTTTAAGAGTCCTCTTCAGGAAGTAGAGTTGGTCTTTTGAGAAGACCAGAACTTCCAGAATTTTTTAGGGATGTTAATAAGAGAAATGGTCAGGGTTTTGATGAGATTAAAGGCTCAAAAGGGTGTGAAAAGAAGAGGGAAGGGGTGCCCTTTTTATAAGGGAGGAGAGGGGCACCTTTGGAAAAACCTAAAATATTATTTTATAATAAAGTCATATTTGGTTTACAATAGCTCCAAATTGATTTATTTTGAAGCTAAAGTAAGTATGGGTCTAAATCCACTCAAACAAATAGGTTTTAGACGAGTTAAGATTACTATTTTTTCCTTATCTTTTAGATTTAACTCTAAGTTAAATAATTTAACTTTTACGGTGTCTTCTTGTTTTCTTACACTATATGGTTAATAAACATACTATAACCAGCCAAACAAACCCCAAATTTTAAATTATTAAATATATAACCATATCTATGTTATTTGGCCGAACCCTATATTTTTAGGAATATAATAACAATTAATAATATAATATTTGTTTTAAAAACAATTTTATGTCAATTTTGACACTATTTGGTAATTGATTTTTGTGAAAATCCTAACAGCATGACTAGTTCTAAAAAAGTTAATCATATTAATAAAAATAAGTCATATTAACCTAGAAAATTAGTGTATTTCATAAAAAGTCTAAAATTATATTTATTTGGGTATTTATAATATCCATTATTTTAATATTTCATTATTTTAGTAATTACTGTATCACCATTGTGTCATAAGTAAATTAAATTATTTAAGGTCTGAAAATTATAAATAAAATATAATTAGGTAGGAACTATTTTTATCTTTCTAAGGAATATTTTTAGTCGAATTTATCTTATGTATAACCCTATATTAAAAATGTTTTATTTATTAAACATTGATTTAAACTATTCTAACTCTTCTTTAAATAAAATAATAATAATTGTCCTAATCTAATCCAAGTGGTCCTAAATTGTAATATTTTATTCCTAAGGTTTTTTTTGGTCAAATTACACTTATACAATATAATTAGGACATTTTTTAGGGTAATAATAATATCATTTTTACCCTTAATTACCCTATTTACTTTTAACCATGGTAAATAAAAGTAAAAAGTTACTATTCACCAAAAATTATTTTTATCTTATTGAAC
Source organism: Viscum album (assembly GCA_963277665.1). NCBI lineage: Eukaryota > Viridiplantae > Streptophyta > Magnoliopsida > Santalales > Viscaceae > Viscum > Viscum album. The sequence goes on from OY728139.1 coordinate 1,182,158,285, forward strand.
CACATTTTACTACTTGATATTAACCGTGTCTCTCGGATTTCCGAAATTCCACTCACAGAATTGGTAAAATTATGTTTTATGTAAATTTTCAAATTCTCTTAGAAGGTTGGTAAAAGACGGTGAAAAGTTCAATAAAATTTTTATATATCTAAAATTAATATAAAATGACTCAAATGAATTACATTGAACATATATAGGTATTATGTATCAATTTTGACCTAAAAATAATTTAAATAAAATAAATAATAATTTAAATAAAAATTCGGTTTTTTAATAGTAACATAGTGTTTTCACTATTAATCAAAAATTGACAGTTTTCAGAAAAAAAAAATTCACCCAAGACTAATTTCGATATTCCGAATCCAAAAATGATGTCCATTTTGAATGATAAAATTTATAAAATTTCAAAAAGTGGGTATTATTATTCATAACGGCTAGTTCATAATATTATTATAATAATATCTCGTTTAGTGAAACTTGGTATTGTGTACTACACATGCTATCGAAGAAGGTCTTGATTGCGTGTAATGAAAGACAAGTCAGGGATGTGTGTAGTGAAATCTCTGTTTGGTGTTGCGTATAACATAATCAAAACTTATTTCATTTATACATTAAAAAAATCTATACTTAATGCTGTGTAGAATAATTTCCATAAAACAAACATGAATTTGTGTGTAACACGAGCCAAGAATAGTGTTGTGTAAACTGCAAGCTAATACGGTGTTGCGTATAATACAAGCCAATATTGGTGTAGTTTATAATAGAAGATATCAAAGAAATTAAAAATAATATATCTCATAAAATCTTATGGTGTTACATTCTACCCCCTTAAAATTAATTTCACCCTTGAAATTCGTCGGGGTTATAAATAGTTTACTACATTAAAGTTTCATTCATAAAAACCCACATCATCAAAATTAATACTAAAACTTCATTTTAAAAATGGAATTTAGAATCATAACAGTCACCCATAGTAACTCAGCACTGGGTTTCCACATAGGACAACATAGGTGAAAATATAGATATGAAAGAGAAATATAACCATCAACTTCTGATGAAGAGTTTTAGAGGACATGGCTATAAAAAAGACAACAATCACAAAGCCATAAATTTTAGATGATCTAAGGTACCGTATGATTAATCAGATATTAGGGCACTAGGAAAACATTTTGGTTTTCAAGATCATTTCCCCAATGTTGAATATTTTTTGAATTAAAAGAAATACTTACTTGATTTTGGTACAACCACACTGTTGTTTGTGACTTAAACAATTTCCACTTCATCACTTAAAGAAATGAAGTTGAATATGTCTTCCGTGAAGTGTTAGCAGATCATGCGATAGAATGATAGGTCATTCCATCTGTCTCAAACAAAAGGATAGTAAAAGTTATTAAATATACATAAGTCCATATATAGTGAGATTAATCGTATATGGTTCCTAAAATGGACTTATACTTCATATATCATACCGCTTAATATAACAAAACTAGCTTCTACTAACCAAGGACTTCCTGTAGGCCATAGGTAGGCGATAAAGGCCTGTCACACTTCGGTTGTGGGTTCGATTCCCGCAACCTTGTCTGAAGAGACAGGTTGTCACCCGTTCTGTAAGTTTTCCTTTTTCTAAAACTATACTATCACAACATTTAAGAAATAAAAAGTTATATCCTTAACAAATACTATATGATGTCCATTCCATCCTTTATGCTTATCGAAAATACTTCTGTCTGATTACTAGAAATTTTATCTACCAAGCATGTGAATTCCTTCATTTGTCCCCCATATATCATAAGATATATCTTGTTAGTCACATTTCAAACATGTGAATACCTTAATCATGTATTCTTTTGAAACATGAATTACCATATAACCTTAGTGAAAAATGAATGCTGTCAAAAGTTAACTCATTCCACATACCAAAATTCCAAAATTTCTATATACTCAAACCATGATATCACTTTGTCCTTATATCAGTCATGAGCTCATGAATACTATCAAAATTTTATTTTCTCTCCATCCCTTCATTATGCACATATTATCTTCTTTCCAAAAATATCTGAATAAACATTCATGGTTACCAGTACCATTAAACATATACTTTCAAATACTTTAGAGAAAACAATAGTGTAACAATCCTTATATGTTTCTTTATTCCATAGTACCATTAAATTACCTATAAAACATAACTCTTGATAAACATACAATCATTCAACTACTTTCTTAAACCACTGACCATGCTTCAATACTTCTTTCATCTCATATGTCATTTGTAGTCTCCTCATCATCATCCACATAAATAATACCCATATGACCGTGCTGATTCTCTTCATGAGATTTTCCCTTAGGGCATTGATTTGCATAATTCCCATACATTCCACATTTAAAACATCTAATCATTGTTGATGTCATAACAATACCATTATCATTCTCTATGGTGTTAACTGAACCTTTTCCTTTGCACTTACTGGATTTGTGTCATTCTTTTCCACACCCACATCATCTTCCAGTTCCTTTGAAACATTCTCCTTGATTCCTCTTCCCACATGATTCACATGAGAGAAATTGAACTTTCTTTCCTCTATGATCATCATGAAACTCTATCTTTTTCTTATTATCTGATTCAGGAAACTTACCAAAGTTGAGATTATTGATCATATTATGAGATTGCTGATTAGGCATAACTACGATGTTTGGACTTCCAAATCCCATTTCATTTATTTTCTCATGAAGAATATCATTCCATTGTCCATTATATTATCCATTATCGGGAATCTTCCTATTTCCAGCAATTTTCTAAAACCCAAAAAGAATAGCGTGAGAGGGAAAAATCATAATCATGGGGGATTACCTTCAATATCTAACATCTTAGGTTAAATTCTAAGATCGTTCCCATAATTTTAGGACTATAACCTATACTTATAAGTAACCTTAGGGACATCCCTAGACATACCTTAGAAATATCTTTAGGGATTTCACTAAAGTTTTCACATCCTAGTTTCCAAAGGTTAACTAAACCTTTCCTCTGATACCAACTGTAGGGACCCAAAGCTTATCGTACATGTACATTACATTAATTTTTGCAGAATACATAATACATAACAAAAATATACACACAAGGACCGTTATAGTTTAGTGTCTTTGGAAACTCGGTATATAATATTCTAATCATGGTGAAAGATCTTCAACATCTCCCATAAAGATCTTCCCTTTTTTCTCTTACCTAAAAAATTTCTTTAATTCCTGGGGAAAAGAAAACATAAAAATGGTGAGCTCAAATGATCAGTAAGGTAAAACATAGATAACATAAAATAATCCATAAAAATTTTAATGAAAAACTTGAACATAAATTCTAAACATCCAAATCTTGAGAAAAGACATAAATCTTGGAAGTAGGTAAGGAATATATCATAAAGGAACATCAATCATGATAAAATAGCATGGGAATAAAATATGTAATTGTCGAAAACAATTAAGCACATGATATGATTTCCATAGTATCCAATGCATTGCTACCAAGACCATCTTAGTGGACAAAGTCCCTTTCTGGATTGAGTTCACTCCTCATTCCAGTCCTGTATCACTGAATTGGATTAACATACCATTCTAGTCATGTCTATCTCATGAGATATAAATCTTTACCCAATGAATTGGAGGGATATATAGGCCCCACCCATCTCATAATTAAATCATTTTTTGTGTGCCACAAATTCATAAATCATACATCATACCATAACCCATGTAATAGAATGAGATTTTTAAACATCATGACATCATAACATAATCCATATAAAAAATGGATATCATTTCATCATAAGAAGAATAAAACCATGTAAATAATGGAGAAATTATACTTGAAAGATAAACATATTAAATAATTTCATTTTAGATGGAAAATAGTTTTGATAAAACACTTGAAATGAATTCTAGAGGAAAATATCCTTTCTTCTTCTAAATCATTTTCTTTTCAAAAAATGCCTTGCAATTTTAAAAGAAAAGGGTTTTTTGAAAATAATTATGAAATATTGTAGAGTAAGCTTCATGGAAATGAGGCGTTATGAAACCGTAAAAATCTTTTCATGCCGTATAAGTTAAAAATAACATTCTCCTCATACTTTTGTCGGAGAAGTCAAAACGTTCCTCATGTGGTAAAAAAAACTAAGATTTCTTTCCTAACATGTGGTAAAATAAAAAATGGGTAAAAGGCCATTAAAAATACATGAAAACATTTTTATAAAACAGGGACATGTATGATAAAATAACCTCAATAAATACTTACGAATAAACAATCTCGAATAAGAGCGAGATTGGAATAGTTATCCCTTACCTTATGTCCGATATGCTTCACATGTATCCGAACCTCCTATATAATTATTTAAATATTTTCATTGAATTATTAAAGATTCATATTCATTGTTATGATATCATATATGGTTTACCTATGACTTTATATTACCCGTTCTTTTTTAAATTCGATGTAAAAGCAGCGATTTGGGTAAAATCATTTCATTTATTGTACGTGTTTCGACTTGTTGTTCTTGATATTATTACTTATATCCTGATTTAATTAATTCCAGAATGTAAAACATGATTTATATATAATATATATTCCGAATATACATATATATATGATAGATCGATAAATGGAATGAAATACACCGTTCATGGAGATGATAGGTCGTACGTACACATGAATGCTATTTTTGTTTCCTTATTGAATTCAATGGAATTAAGTAGATGACATACATATATATATATATATATATACATAAATCCAGTATCATTATTATGTCATATATTTCATTATTATTCATTATATATACTTTATAATCATTCATAAATGGTTAACATGGAGAATGAATCTCATCGTGTCGTGGAGACGGTAGTCCGTACGTACACACGAGCGATGATATCATTCCCATGATCATGGAATTGTATTGAAGTGTATGTATAATATATAAGAATCAATATAACTTTACAATAATCATATATAGTTATTTATTTACACCATTATACCCATCCAAGTAAAGTGGTGGTCGAAAACAGATTACACCACGACGTGGAGACGGTATTTCGTACGTATGTATGCGCGGTGATTTCGTTTTCCCTAGGATGGATATAAGGTGAAACAGGGTTGTTTCATATTTATAATTACATATCATTATATAATTAATAATTATGTTATTACTTTATAATTATACAACTAAAGAAGAATAAGTAGAAGAAGAAATAAACTTGAGAGAACCGGAAGAAGAGATTACCTCTTCTTCGACGCACCTCCTTTAAGATTCCACTTATGAAAGTAGAGTTGGGAGATTGAGAAAACCAGAACCTCCAGATTGTTGATAGGGAATTGGATAATAGAAATGGTACGGAGTTTTCTGAGCTTCAAGGCTCAAAAGGGTGTGAAGAGAAGAGGGAAGGGGTGCCTTTTTTATAATTGAGGAGAGGGGAACCTTTGAAAAAACTTAAAATACTATTTTATAAAAAAGTCATATTCAGTTTATAATAGCTCCAAATTGATTTATTGCGAAGATAAGGTGGGTATGGGTCGAAATAATCCAAACCAATAGGTTTTAGACAAGTTAAGGTTACTATTATAGCCTTATCTTTTAGATTTAACTCTAAGTTAAATAATTTAACTTTTACCTTGTCTTCTTGTTTTCTTACACTATATGGTTAATAAACTTACTATAACCAGACACAAAAACCCCAAGTGGTTAAATATTCATATATATATCCTTACCTAAGTAATTTGGTCGAACCTTAGATTTTTAGGAATATAATAACAATTAATAATTTAATATTTGTTTTAAAAACTATTTTATGACAATTTTGACACTATTTGGTAATTGATTTTTGTGAAAGTTATAACAGAATGAAAAATTAGAAAAAAGATGATTATATCAATAATAAAATGTCATATTAACCTATAAAATTAGTTTGATTCATAAAAAGTCTAAAATTACATTTTTTGGGTATTTATAAAATCAATTAATTTAATATTTCATTATTTAGGTAATTACTGCATCACCATTGTGTCATAAATAAATTAAATTATTTATTGTCTAAAAATTATAAATAAAATACTATTAGGTAGGAAAGCTTTTTATATTTCTAATAAATATTTATAGTTGAGTTTATCTTATGTATAACCCTATATTAAAAAATTTTAGTTATTAAACTTTGATTTTAAGTATTTTAACTCTTCTTTAAATAAAATAATAATAAATGTCCTAATCTAATCCATGTGGACCTAAATGGTAATTTTTTATTCCTAAGTTTGTTTTTGGTCGAATTACACTTATCCAATACAATTAGGACATGTGTTAGGGTAATAATAATATCATTTTTGCCCTTAATTACCCTATTTACTTTTAACGTGGTAAATAAAAGTAAATAGTTACTATTCACCAAAAATTATTTTTATCTTATTGAACCACATTTTAATCCTTGATATTAACCGTGTCTCTCAGAATTTTTAGATTCCACTCACAGAAGCGGTAAAATTATGTTTTATGTAAATTTTCAAATTCTCTAGGAGGTGGGTAAAAGACGGTGAAAAGTTCAATAAAATTTTTATATATCTTAAATTATTATAAAATAACTCAAATTAATTACATTAAACATATATAAGTATTATGTATAAATTGTGACTTAAAATAAATTTAAATAAAAAATAATTATTTAAATTAAAAGTTGGTTCCTAAATAGTAACCCAGTATTTTCACTATTCATCAAAAATTGAAAGTTTTCAGAAAAATACCAAAAATTCACCGAAAGCTAATTTCGATATTATGAATCCAAAAATGAAGTCCATTTTGAAATAAAAAATTTATAAAATTTCAAAAAGTCGGTATTACTATTCAGAACGGCTAGTTCATACTAATATTATAATAATATCTCTTTTAGTAAAACTTGGTATTGTGTACCACACATGCTATCGAAGAAGGTCTTGATTGCGTGTAGTGCAAACCAAGTTAGGGCTGTGTGTAGTGAAAGATCCTTTGGGTGTTGCGTATAACATAGTCAAAACTTATTTCATTTATATATTAAACAAAATCTATACTTAATGTTGCGTAGAATAATTTCCACAAAACGAACTTGATTTTGTGTGTAACACGAGCCAAAAATAGTGTTGTGTATACTGAAAGATAATATGGTGTTATGTATAGTACACGCAAATCTTGGTGTAATGTATAATAGAAGACATCAAAGAAATTAAAAATAATATATCTCATAAAATCTCGGGGTGTTACAATCAAGGATAAACTCCCTACTAGGAACCACATGGTAAGTGTCAAACTTTATTTAAATTTGCTTAGAAGATACATCAAATATGGATGTGAAATGATGCTAACTATAGTTTCTTTCAGTTACCAAAAAGAACCTGCTAGAGTCTCCTACTTCTATCAAATTAACTGATGGATCGACTACAGTAAAAATACTAGGACAACCCACCACCACTTCAAATGAATTAGAAATCATGGATGTTCACATCTCTTCCTCCTTCACTATGGGACGGTCAATTCCCGGCCACAATGTATACTGATGAAAATCCCCTTCATACAAAGCACGAATCATTCCAGACCACTCATGCATAGATCTATAGGACTCTATCACTTCATCCATTTCAACCACAATCTAAGGTGATATTTTCCCCATCACAGTACATTACCGACCGAACTCAGCAAAAACTCTCATAGAAAGAAAAAAAATTCCATCCTCCATATTCATGTTACCTATTTTAGATCCATGGGATCCATCAAGCCCATTGTTGACTGCCAAATACCATCGATGATTTAACACATAATTATCTTGGTGAAAGTTGTCATCTGTTACCATTTTATTCAGATACCTACTTAAAGTAATTTTTTTAAAAAATATCAGGTGATAAGATTCCTCATTCCTATCATAATATACATATACTATTAATGTGAGAAATAGTGATGAGATTTATTTTTCGACCAAGACACCCTTTTCATTTTAGATCTCTCTTGATTAGACCTCTTCATGGTTGTATCTCCTTTAAAATTAAATAATTAGATTTCCCTGATAAGCATGGATTTAATATTTTTTGAATACTTACCTTATATGTATTGATATTCTTAATATGAGCCACTAAATCACATGCATCTCCTAGTTATAACTTTTAATTCTTTAGCATTTCTTACAGTGCTGATTGGATAACTATACACTATTTTGTTGTGTGAAAAAATTACTTTGACCTCCCATAGAGATATTCATGAAATCAAGAGTCGTCAGTCTTAGGAAAAAACTCTTGAAAATTGTGTTCTTATTCATATAGAATAACCTACTTTTCATTAACACTTACAGTTTCTTGGGATTTCTGAATATTTATAGTCATTTCTAATTGAGTTTTCCAAAGAGTCAAGAATTATTTGTCAAAATGTTTAGATTTATTTAATATTACACATGGTTTCTTAAATTTTTTTGATACCCTTTTTAGGTAACTTCTCTAAATCTTCATTAGGGACTCCATCATATAAAACAATCACCATATTCATCTCTTGGATTGATTTTGATCACAGTTTAAACTTGCTTTCTCTAACACTAATCTCCATGGTTTATTTTCAAGGGTTCATGGTGTATACTTTTCTAACATAAAATAATAATCTCCACTTTCAGATTGACATACTTTTTAGTTTTCATCTTTGGTGTTTTTCATCACATTCTTATTTATGACACCTTTATTCACATTCAAACATCCCCAGGTGGACTCAATTTTCCTTTTCATTTTTTATGTTGATTTAGAATTCTCTTATCATCATCATAATAATTTTTCTTCTTATATTTTTACAAGAACACAATATTATAATGAAAATATATATTTAAAATCCCAAAAAATATTTCAATACATTAAAATATTTTCAATTTGAATAGATTTTTCCTTTTTTTGGGAATCCATATTTTTTACAAAAGGGTATCATTTTTCTTCATATCCACTCCCCCATAAATCAGGCCTTTTAAAATATCTAGAATTTGACATATTAAAAAAATATTCAATAAACCTGTGTCCAAACCTCCAACAACACCAATGATAACCATTAAATATTTATGCATTGTCTTTAGTTGTAAACTATATTGATGTTACACCATTCCATTTATAGCTAGAAACACTATCTATCAAAGCTATTTTGGGGTGATGATTCTGTTAAATATTCCAACATAAACAATTGATGAGGTGGTGTATTTGTTTTTTTCAACCATTTTTTATTTATTTGATTTTAGACATTCACTAGAATATGAAACATCATTAGAAAAATAGAAACACCTAGTACAAGAGTTAACTTTTTACAAGAATATAGAGCAGATGGATTGTTGTATTATCCCAATATTTCATTTCCACTAACTTGATTCTTTTTATAGGTAATGCTTATTTTAGAAAAAATTTTGTTAGAACTTATCCTCTCACATATATGGGATGTTATTTCCCACATTGATTCCAAATTTCTAAAGTTTACCTAGTCATTATGATAATTCTTGTTCTAGGAACACTTCACATCCCTAGTTGATCTAAAAATTTCCCCCAATTCTATATTTGCAATCTAAATACAATCCTTGTTATTTTCTGAATCCTTATATAAAAATAATTATCATGTTCCAAAATATTTTTTAAATTTTTCAGTAATTAGAAATCCGTGAAATAAATATTATCTTTTTGGGAATTTTACATAGAATATATCGTATCTTCAAAACCATTCTTATTGATAACCTTCTCATAAAAATATCATTATAATAATTTTTTAACCATGGAAAGTTTTTCATTTAAAAGTGGTTCATATTCTTCTTTGGAATCAAAATGTTTAATGATAATGTTTCAAATTTTAATACTTTTGGTTAATAAATTTTCCATTTCATTAGTTTCTAACATTAGTGGTTATTTTTTGTCATGTGTTCCATTAATAATCCATAAAATAATCATTTATAAATTCAATGGGAAATTTCTTTAAGAATCCATAACATTTGAGTATAGGTATTCAACTATTCTAATAAACCCACAAGTTAGGTTGGATAGGATAAAGGAAGATGGTCTTGGGGGGGGGGTTAATAGACAACATTTAAAAAATTTAATCAAATATTTTTATTAATTAAATTAATTATTAAAGTTAATTATTAGAGTTAGTTTTCGGTGAAAATAAAGAAATGATCAAAATGATTTTTATACTATTTTAGTGTAAAGTGGACCTAGTATAGTCTTATACTTCTCTACCCACCGAGATATACGTGTGAAATACCTGATTTTTAATGGGTAATTGTAACCCAATTACAAGATCATTTTCAAGTGGAGTGATAACCACGACACATTGAATTTGGTATGGGGAGTCACAACCTAATTTCAAAAATGGCTATAGATAACGGGACTCATACCCTAAATGGTCTAGTCATTATAATCATGGTTTTATATCCTAAAGTTAGGGAAGAAGAATAATGATTTTGTGTGTGAATGTATAAAATGAATAAAGAGAGTGCGTGTCAGATATTGGATTTATTTTTATAGACATAGATTCAGGATCAGAGTTGAAGATGGGCAATAAAAGTGCTAGTACTGGTTCTCATACAATTAATATTTCTTGTTATGGAAGTATTTTTTGTTGGAGATTTCATTCAGCTTGAGAAACTGTCCAATAGGTAAAACAATGTATTTCACAGGGCTTCTGTTTGTACAACAATTAAGAAGTTGATATCTTTTCTTTGTGAAAAATAGAGAATCAAAGATTTTACCCTGTGTATTTGATTCATTTCAAAGATTCTTGTCAACCCTTTAAATTGATATATGTAAAGATTAATAAACACATTCCATGGGTGAAATAATTAAAAATTATTTAGGTGAGAGAAAATAAATCTCCATAAAAGTTGTAATAAAAATTATTTGAATTCAAAAAAAAATACCAATTCAGTCTATTTTGAATATCCCATTAAACTATTCAAATAGAATCCATAATAATAGGTTAAACTAATGTTCAAATAAAAAAATTCAAACTAAGTATGATAATTCCAAGAATATTACTACCAGATGAAATATTAAAAAAATTCAGAATAAAATCATTATAAATACGTAAAATATAAATGAAATTTTTTGAGGTATTTAATAATTTAAAATATTTCAAAAACATTTAATAAATATTTTAGAAAAAATTAAAATAATGAATATAGGAAATATAAATTTTATGTAAAAAATATTAATTCACCATTAGTTATAAAAAACTGATCCAAAATTACTTATAAAAAATTAATCTGTCATTAAAAATAAATCGACCATTTGTTATAAAAAATAAATCCAAGATTAGATGTAATATAAATGATTCACCATTATTTATAAAAAATTAACCTACAATTAGTTTGAAATAATTAATTAACCATTAGTTATAAAATATCAATTCACTATTAGTTATAGAAAATTAATTCACCGTTAGCTATAAAAATTAAATTTACTGTTAGCTTTAAAAAAACAATTCCCTAGAAGTTATAGAAAATTAATTTACTATTAGTTATAAAAAATAAATTAACCATTTTTTATATAAAAATAAATTCAAATTAGTTTTAAAAAATTAACTCACTGTTAGTTATAAAAAATAAATTCAGAGTTAGAAAAAAAAATTAACCCACATTTAGTTATAAAAAATAAAAAATGTAAGCACTAATAAATATTTTTTAAAATACAATATTTTTTTTCAAATAGTGAAAATATATAAAAATAATACTGATTATTTTTAAATCACTTCAGAATTATTCTCATAGACTAAACATGATTAATAAATAATTGTATAGTTAAGAAAATAATAAAATCATTTATTATAAACAATAAATATTTAAAATATAAAAATATATAAAAATCAAACCACGAAATATATTTTAATATATAACAGTAACATAATATTTTAGTGACTATATTAGAAAAGAAATAAATTTATTAATAAATGTGGTGGTATTTGAAAAAAATAAAAGTGATTTCTATCATTTTATGCATATGTTTGTGAACATAAATTGTACCTAAATTTTATCGCATTTGAATGAGAATGTTCAAAAAACTTCTAGAATACATATGTGTTGATAATTTCAATATACTTCAAATGAATCAAGAAGTTATTAAATTTGAAAAGTATGATAAAATATAAGATTAAAAAATGTGAAAACAAGATTTGAGTACTAAAAAAGACATTATAGTACTTCATCCATTTTTAAGGCACATAAATTACATTCTTAGATATTTATATAGTTTAATGAAATGAATAAAATCAACTTATATTTACAAATAAAAAACACTGAGTGATTACAATGTAAAGTAAATGAGATATCAAAAAAACAAAAAATATTTCTAATTTTATAAATTTCATAATATCAGAGCTATTGAAAGATATTTGGACATTTGGTGCACCACTTAAAAAATAAAATCAGAATTTTATTTATTCTAATAAAATGTAGATAAATTTATTGGATTCTCAAAGGAACACTTTTTATAAGAATAGTTTTTGTTTATCATTTTATAAAATAATAATAAAATAAAATTTATATATAGTTTATACTAAAAATATTTCTTGAAAACAATTGAGTGTATCATGTTCAGATCAAAATGTGAACATTCTAGATAATGAATTAGACTCCGTCGTAGTTTAATATAAGTTAGATAAACTTTTTATATTTAATTTGAAATTATAATTATAAAATTCAGACCAATACAAATCATGATGTAAGAAAAAAACCCTGAGTTTGTGAAAATATTTTTTCACATAAAATAATAAAGGGGTTTTAAATAATTAAAAAACATAAACTAACAAGTAATCAAAAAAATTATTTGCAAGAATGTTCATAAAATATCTCTTATTTTTTGTTTGATTACAAAACCTGTATATTTACAAAAACATTTATACCCATTTTTGTAAGTAAACAGAAATATAAAACCAAATCTCTGCTTATACATATTCATAGATAAAAAATTTGAACTTCCAACAACCAAAGTTAAAATTTAATTTTTTGAACTAAGCAGAGTCTAAAGGATTATTAAAGAATTCTAATGGTTTATTTTTTTGTAGGAATATATTCTTAAACAACATCACCATTAATAATTTGATATCTATTAAAATTAAATCTAGGATCGATATAAATTGTTCTAGATTTATGTAAGGGGGTTTTAAAATAGAAATTGTCGATTTATTATCATAATAAATATTAAATTTATAAATATTAATAAAAAAATCACATAAATTTTTTATAATCCCTAATATTTGAGCACAAATACCAATATTAGAGGTATATTCATCTTCTTTAGTAGATAGAGAAACTAATACATTCTTATTAGATGACCAAGAAACTAATCATTTTCCATGAAAATGACATATACCTGATGTAATTTTCTGTCAATTATACGACCTCCAAAATAAGAGTTAAAGAAATATACTAAATGAAAATAGTTATATTTAGAATAAAATAAAATAGAATAAAATACTCCTTTAACGTATATAATTATTACATAAAAACCTTTAATATGAATTTCTCTTGGATCATCTTGAAATATTTCACATAAAAAAATAATAAACATGATATTAGGTCTATATGTAGTTGATTAAATAAAGATACCTATCATGCCTCTATAAAAATTAATATCAAAATATTTTCTAGATCCATAAATATCTAATTTATAACTAGTACTCACAGCAGCTTTCTTTGATTTTGAATAATCAAGACAAAATATTCTAACCAACTCTTTAGTATACAAAGATAGATTAATAAATATTTCATCTTTACTTTGAGAAATTTAAATTCTAATAAATTAATTTAATTCTCCAATTAAACTCATGTAAAACATATAATACATCAATGTTAAAAAATCATGATAAAGAAATTCACTAGATTAACCAAAATCTATATTATCAACATAGACTTTCACAATTAAAATATATTTAGAAATTATTTTAATAAAAAGTGCAAGATCAACATCAACATTATTTAATCCATTATATAATGAAAATAAATAAGTCTTTTCATACCGAGCATGAGTTTCGTTTTTTAAGACCATGTAAATATTTAGATAATTTTAAAACATGAGTAGGAAATTTTTTATTTTCAATACTATTTAGTAGAGAAACATAAAATTCTTTAGTTATAAAACCATTGAATAAAACAATTTTTACATACCTTAGATATAAATTAAAATGTTGTAAAACGAAGAATATAATAATATTATAATATCCTCTAACTTGGAAATAGGTGAAAAAAAAATATTCAATGTCTATAACTTCATCATGAGAGTATCTTTGAGTAACAAGTCTAGCTTTGTTTTTCAAAATCTGTCTAGATTCATCTAACTTGTTTCTATATATCCTTTTAGTTCTGATTATCAATATATCCTTATAAAATTCTGCTAAATATCAAATTTTATTTTAAAAAAACTGATGGAGCTCATATTTCATAAAAATAACCTGTGAGAATTATTTAAAGCATCATTAATATTATTATGAACAAAATCAGAAATAAAAGAATAATTAACTGAAAAATTTAAAATAGAATTTCTAGTTTTAACACTATAATCTATATTTCTACTAACATTTTCAATTGGGTGATCATTATGAATATTCCATTATTTTGGATTAGGTTGAGAAGGGGTACCCTCCCTTTAATTGATTAATCCTTATCCGGATCATTTTCTTCACAAAAATTAAAATATCTGAACTCATCATAAAAAAATAGAATTATACTTTATTTTAACATTATTTTCATCAAATATAATGTAAATATATTCTTCAATAACAATAGTTATTTCATAATAAAATATATAAGAAATAATATTATTTTAATAACTATGAAAAATACCCTTATCATTTTAAACATAAAATTTATCTAAATTATCAATTGAATACAAAATAAAAACATTACAACCAAAAACATTAAAATAACCAAATTTATTCTTTTTATTATTAAATATATCATAAGTATTTTTTTGTTAAAAAGGTATAAAAATAATACAATTTTAAAAATAAAAAAGAAGACAAAATGTCCCGATACAAAAAATATATAAGAATTTTATATTTACTTAACATAGTTTGATCTATTTCAGTTAGAGTTATGTTTTATTATTATACAACACAATTTTTATGTGGTGTTCTAGATGAAGATAAATTATTAAAATAACCATTATTTTCATATAATTTTTCAAATTATAAATTATCAAATTCATTTCCTTAGTCACTATGAATAAACATAATCAAAGAAACTTTATTATTTTTAACTATATTTCAAAAAATAGTAAATAATAAATAAAGTATAATTTTTAGGAGAAACAAAGTATACCCATGTAAATATACTATACAAATCAATAATAGCTAAAGTATATTTCTTTCTACCAAGGCTATAAATTTGAGTAGGATCATAAATATCAAGATGTACTAACTATAAAGATCTATTAGAACATATCTGATTGAAAGGTCTAAAAGTGCATTATTTCCCTTTCATACAATCATCACAAACATGGATATGTTCTTTCTTCGAGGAAGGTAACTGTAACACATTTTCATAGTTAGAGATCTTATCTAACATTATGAAATTTACATGAAATTATTGGCAATGATAATGGATGATATCACTTTGAAAAACATTCAAACACTAAACATATTGAATAGTTAGTCCGACATAATCAATAGTAGAAATATTTTCATTTTTATTAGCATAAAATAATAAAGAATCATATTTGAAAACTGAACATTTATAATTTTGGAATTTAACTTCCATTCCATCATCACAAAAATGATATATAAAAATTAAATTATGTTTTAATCCTTTCACATATAAAACATTAGATATAAAAGTAGAATATGAAATACCAACTTTAGCAAATACATTTACTTTTCCTTTAGAATTATCTTCAAATGTAATGGTTCATCCATCACATGTTTTTTAAGTGGTAAATCTTGATGGGACTATAGTAATATGCATATAGAATCCACCTTCCATGTACCATATATTTTCCTTGATACATCCATGTCATTTTTCCTCTAATAATACATTACTTGACAATTTTGGTACCCAAGCTACTTTTGTTCCTATCAGATTTCTAATTAAATTTTTAGGTACCCATATAATGTTTAAACAAGTATTTCATGGAACATTATATAATAATTATTTATAAATATGAGTTTTTGTAAATTATAGACACTATTTGAATCTAAGAAAACACTGATTTCCATTGTGACCTTTTGTGATACAATTAAAACAAGTAACAATGGATGTAAAACAATTTTTTAATTTTAATAAAACAAGTTTTAATCAATTTAGTTAACATTCTATCACAACCAAAACTATCTTTATTTTAATTTATTTTATTCAAATACATCATCTTATGGTATTTTTCATGACCTTGAATAAAATACGATAAGCTTTGTTTAAGACTCTAAGCTTTCTTTTTTCAAAATTTCAATCAAATATTGAGTAGATATAAAATTCTCATAAACTATAGAATAAGAAAAAGAAGTATTATTTATTAATTTCCCATTATATTTTAAAAATAATTAATTTCCACAAACAAGTTTCTAATTATTTTCCTTAATATTATTAAATAAATCATAGGGTTTGAAAATATATTTTATTAATCATTCAATTTCATCATATAATTTAGAAATATTCAGGTTTTTAGAATAATTTTCATAATCAGAACACAAATAAAGAAATCTATAATCACAAGAACTCTATATGAAGCCATGATTCATAAGTTAATAGACTATTTCACATTTCATGTTTTTTCACTGGAATCAGATTCTCCTGTACAACTCTAAATTTGGTTTATTTTTTTTAATCCTTATTTTTTTATTTGTATTTATTCTTTAATTTAGGAGAATAATGCTTGATATTCCCTTTATTTCTACACCCATAAAAAGTTACATCTAGATAATTTAAATTCATTCCACCTTTCTTATATCCCCTATGTTTTTATATTTGTGGGTTTATTCTAAAACGGTTCTTGAATAGTTTCTTTTTCATTATTTTGTAAACCCAAGTCACAATCTGAGAAATATAACCATTTCACTACTATGTTGATCAGAATTAGAAGTTTCCACAGAAAAACCATTCATATATTTAAATTCTACACCTATTATTTTTGTTTTCTCTTCATCGTCTATGTTATTTGGTTTCAATTCATACAGAAGAAGTGATCCAATCCATTTATGAGAGCGTAATTTTTTATGTGTTTTCTCTCATAAATGGAAATATTTCTTTAATTCCATTTCATTGGTAGTTATCACAGGAATCTTTCTATAAGCACTCTCTTTTACAAACCTTCTCCATGTTAATTAATTCCATTAACAATGCTTGTGAATCAGTGGAAAAATTGGTTTATATTTTCATATTCAATCATCTGGAAGAATTAGTATTCACCACAAAGAATTCCAGGATTAGTTCGAATTAATTTTTCAAATTCAAGGGGAGTGACTTGTAGAATCATTCAAATATCCTAATAAGTCTTACAAGCACACACATAAAAATAATTCTGTTAATATCATAATATAAAATATAAAAAACTTTTTAATTTAAAATATATTTAATAGAATCATTCATGGTAAGTGTATTTGGGTCATCCCTTGGTAGAGTGGACTTTTTTAAAATTATGTAACAGTATTCTATGATCAATTGTATGTGGTATGCCTTTATTTGGGATATCTCGGAGCCATAATTATTCCCAAAAAAATGTGATTGTTTCTATGAAATCTATTCATTGTTTGTGTTCAACACATATATATTATAAAATCATTATCCTTATATTGTATGTTTTAGTAATAAGTTAGCACACTAAAATATAAACCTCATACTCTATTGAAGGATTGGAAAATTCCAAAAGGAACAACTTTTTTTACAAAATGTTTGGTATTAGAAAAGAGAATGACAGATATAAACTATTATTTAAAAATGCTTTCCTTCGAGGGCAATTGTCAGGTCATATAAGGTAAAGGTAAATGATCTAGAGGGGGTTTAATAAACCATATTAAAAAAATATTGAAAAAAAATTATTAATAAATTAATTTTTAATGATAATTATTAGAGTTAGTTTGATGAGGGAATAAAGAAATTAATAAAAAGGTTTTTATACTACTTTAGTCCAATGTGGACCTAGTACAATATTTTACCTCTCTACTCGATGAGAGTTACGTGTGCACTATCATATTTTTAAAGAGAATCATAACAAATTTACAAGAATATTTTATAGTATATGTATAATCATGTAATGGATTATATTTTCTATTGTTTTATTTTTAAAAATTAATTTGAAAAATTATGAGATTAGGCACTGAGACGACGTTTGATTCCAAGGCCTGGTGTGCCCGAAACAATTCGTTGAATAATGTTATGTTTTTAATAAAGTGTGAGGATTATTTTTTCATTAAAATGAGAATAATATCTAAATAGGCACCCATATCAAAAATCTGAGGGCACTATTGGGTTTGAAAAAATGACATTACCTTAGGCATGGCCTATCATCGACCAGTGTAGGCTGAACGTGAAAGTTAAATTTTTGACATTTCGGTAATAAAATATTTAATAAAAAAATATTTTATTTAGATATAAAAACTCCATTTTTTTATTTGGATTTTCGACGGATATAGATTTATCATCTTAAACATGGAGTTTCCATGAGACAAAGAGAATAATTTTCTTTCCCTAACGATGACAAATCCGAGATCCGAACATTGATTTAATATCGACGAATTGATGAATTATGAAAATGAAAATTCGACCTTCATCAACAGCCGATCCAAACTTCATTTAGGGTATTTTTTTTCTTTGTGATTCATTCCCTATTCTTAAATTTTATAATAAACATGGACAAAACCATGAATATGATAATTTGTGGATCAATAATTCTTGTGGGATGAATAATTTTTGTGTGTTAATTATCATTAATGATTATATTTAGATATTTATGTTATTTTCATACCCGTTTTTCATTTACAGAGAACAGATTACGGTCAACAAAAACAAGCCCAATATTCTTTATTTGGGTGTTTATGTGAATTTATCCCTTTCACCAAACATTATTTATTCCACTTTCTTTGAAAAATATGAACATTGGATTGTTTCACTGTCAATACAGGGCACAACGATTTGGGACCGTGGATCTGACAGTGCAACAACATCAC
The DNA here is from genome assembly GCA_963277665.1 of Viscum album. Lineage (NCBI taxonomy): Eukaryota > Viridiplantae > Streptophyta > Magnoliopsida > Santalales > Viscaceae > Viscum > Viscum album. Next base: position 1,182,177,427 of record OY728139.1, read on the forward strand.
AGAGGTGCGTCAATGCAGTCACACAAAAAATCACCCATGGTAGAGGTTTATGGTGGCACAAGGTGGAACCTGGAGTAGTGGGTATGGCCATGTTTAGGTAGTGTGTAAGGAGGAAGGTGGTCCAATGACTATAGAGGTGGCACGTAGACCATTTGGGACCTAGGCTAGGCAGAGTGTGAGGAGGATGATCCAATGGTAGGGTTGATAGAGGTGGAAGTTGACGTTGTGGTCTAGACATGATCTTGTGGGAGCCCTCAGTGGTAGAGGCCATGGGAGGTGACTAGGGATATAATGGAAGAGGCCACAAGGGAGGTTGGGATGCAGTGGATGCATGTGTTGACCGTGAGGACGCCATGTTGATGGGGCACATGCGGCTGGGTCGGCCATATACAGGACTAGATGGTCATCCCATATGCAGTGGGTTGGGATAGATGGACTATGCCCATTGGGACAATCTAGACTAGGCCCAATGGGATGGACTGGGTCAGGTCGGTGTGCCAGGCCAACTGAGGCAGAGACCTGACTCAGGTCGGACTTTTTCACTAAAATGACTGTAAATTTTAAACAAAAGTTCTGTTTGACAAGACGTTTATCACATTAAGACCCTTAAAACTTGGAAGTTCTTTTTCAGATGGCATGGTGTGCTTTTAGTGTTTACTAATATTTTTAGAGAGATCCCATAGGTTCTTTCCTTGTGGTTTTAATATGACATTACATCCACATCGCTGGATAGGTGTCCACTCTAGAGGCTATGTCCCGTATAGAGTTATAGTATACCTCATTGGGACTAGAGAGATCCACTTTAACACCTATTAATGTTTTATGGGAATTGATGTGACCTTTGAGTGTAGGGAATTATTCCACCATAAAGTGGGCCATATCGATAGGGTTTTCATTATTCTCAAAGAAATATCCCCTACATTACGATCTACATCAGTAGGGTTGTCAGTATTCTCTGAGAAGGATCTCTTGCATTGCGGGCTAATATAGACTAGGTTGTTTGTATTCTCTGAGAAGGATATGCTCTATATAAACCATTATCTTTGAATAGTTTATTCTATTTGGGTGGGACCCAAATTAGAGGGACCACTTAACAGGAGTCTCTAATGAGATCATGGCTAGAGGAGGGAGTTCACCCGGAATGGGCGTGCATTGCGCAAAATCTAGTGGCTGATGTAACAGCCTGAGATTTTATGAAAACTATTCTTTTTAATGTCTTGTGTTGTACGCTACACCAAAAAAGAGTTTGCATAACACACATCCTTGACTTGCCTTGCATTACACGCAATCACAACCTTCCTCGATAGCGTGTGTTGTACGCAATACTGAGTTTCACGAAACAACGATATGCTATTAAAATATTATTAAAACTAGCCGTTATGAATAGTAATAACCACTTTTTAAAATTTTAGAAATTTTAGATCTCAAAATGGACTTCATTTTTGGATTCGTAATATCGAAATTAGCTTAGGGTGAAATTTTGGTACTTTTCGGATAACTCTCATTTTCTAATGAATAGTGAAAATTACTAAATTTTAATTAAAAACAAATTTTTTATCGAAATAATTAATAATGATAAATTATTAATTTGAGTGGTTTTAAAGTATATTTAGAATATATTTTTACAATTTAATACAATGTTGGTCATTGGATGTAATTTAACATTTAAATCAGACATAAACAAGTGTCAATCTTTTGATAGATATTGTTTCTTAAAAACACGCTTTTTGTTTTAACAGCGCGATTTAATTATAAAATTAATTAATGAAACTTCTATGTTATGAATTTGGTAAAATAGACTTCATTTTTGAATTCGGAATATGAAATATAGCTTAGGATGAAATTTTGGCATTGTTCTGAAAAACATCAATTTTTGATGAATAGTGAAACAACTAAGTGGTAGTTAAAAAAACTGAATTTTTCATAAAACTTAATTTTACCGCTTCTGTGAATGGAATTTCAAAAATCTGAGAGACATGGTTGATGTCATTAAGTAAAATGTGGTTCAACGAGATGAAAATAATTTTTGGTGAATAGTAACTTTTTACTTTTATTTACCACGGTTAAAAGTAAATAGGGTAATTAAGGGTAAGAATGATATTAATATTACCCTAACACATGTCCTAATTCTATTGTAAATGTTTATCTAGACCAAAAACAACCTTAAGTGTAAAATATTATCATTTAGGCCCACTTGGATTAGATTAGGACATTTATTATTATTTAATTCAAAGAAGAGTTAAAAACATTAAAATCAAAGTATATTTACTAAAACATTTTTAATATAGGGTTTTACATAAGATCAATTCGATTTTAAATATTCATTAGAAAGCTAAAAAGATATCCTACATAATGGTAGTTTATTTTTAATTTTTAGTCATCAAATAATTTAATTTATTTATGACACAAAGATGATGCAGTAATTATCTTATTAATAAAATATTGACATAATTGATATTATAAATACCAAAATAAATGTAATTTTAGACTTTTTATGAATTCCACTAATTTTCTAGGTTACTATGATATAATAGTGTTGATTTAATCCAATTGGTTCTAACATATAATTCTGTTATGACTTTCAAAAAAATCATATATCAAATAGTGTCAAAATTGACACAAAACAGTTTTTTAAATAAAATATTATATTATTAATTGTTATTTTATTCCTAAAAATCTAAGGTTCGGCCAAATGACTTATATAAGAATATATATATTAATAATAAACAATTTGGGGTTCGTTTGGCATGTTATAGTATGTTTATTAACCATATAGTGTAAGAAAACAAAAAGACACGGTAAAAGTTAAATTATTTAACTTAGAGTTAAATCTAATTGATAAGGTTAAAATAATAACCTAAACTTCTCTAAATCCTATTGGTTGATAGGATTTCGACCCATCCCCACTTTATCTTCGAAATAAGACCCTTTGGAACCATTATAAACCGATTTTGACTTTAATATAAAATAATATTTTGAGATATTCCTAAGGTGCCCCTCTCCTCCCTTATAAAAGGGCACCTCCTCCCCTTCCTCCTCACACCAATTTGAGCCCTCAATCTCGGCCAACCTCTGCCAAAATCCCTTCTCCACTTCCCTAGAATAATCTTAGAAGTCCTGGTCTTCTTCAAAGTCCAATCTTAGTTCCCTAAGTGGAGGATTTAAAGAGGCGTTTCAAAGAAGAGGTAATAACCATTACCGATCTTTTCAATTTATTTCTTCTTCAACTTCTTCTTCTTTAGTTGTTTCATGACAAAGTAATAACATCAGTATTACTTACATACTGATATGTTATTATAAATATTAAACAACTCTAATTAACCTTCTATCCATCCTACGGAAAAAGGAAATCACCGCGCGTGCGTACGTACGGAATACCATCTCCACGCCGTGGTGTAATCTATTTTTCACCACCACCTTAATTGGATGGGTATAATGGTTTAATGAGTAACTATATATGATTATTACAAAGTGATATTGATACTGAAATAGTATACATACACTTCAACACAATTCCACGACCATGGAAATGATATCATCGCTCGTGCGTACGTACGGACTACCATCTCCACGACGCAATGAGATTCATTATCAATGATTAACCATTCATGAATGATTATAAAGTATATATAATAAGTACTAATGAAATATATGACATAATAATGATACTGGAATTATTTATATGTATTTCATCTACTTAATTCCATTCAATTCAATAAGGAAACGAAAACAGTGTTCATGCGTACGTACGGACTACCGTCTCCATGAACGGTGTATTTCTTTCCATTTACTGATTTATCATATATGTATATTCTGAATATATATATATAAATCATGTTTTATATTCTTGAATTAAGTAATCATGATCTAAGTAATCATATGAATAATTACAAGTTAAAAAAACGAACGACAAATGAGACGATTTTACCCAAAACGCTACTTTAACATGAATTTACAAAAGAACGGGTAATATAAAGTCATAAGTGGATCATATATGATATAATAACAATGAATATGATTCTGGAATAAGTCAATAACATGATTTAAATCATTATACAGGAGTTTCGGACACTTACAAAGCAAGTCGGACCTAAGGTAAGGGAAATATCACAATCTCATTTTTATCCGAGATTGTTTATTCGTAAGTATTTACTGGGGTGTATTTTACCATCCAAATCCATGTTTCATAAATATGTAATATTATTTACATCCACCTTCAATTGTTTAAATCCATTTTTACCCTTCGGTGAGTTTTTAGTAAAAGAAATGAAAGGAATCTTTTGTCGTTTTTCGTACGAGGTACTTTTTGACTTTTCTGACAAAAGTACGAAGAATGTTTTTTTAACTTATACGGCATGAATGGATTTTTAAAACATTGTTTCCAAGAAGCTTCCTTTACAAGTTTTCAAGTTTATTTGTAATCAACTTCTTTTATTTTAAAGACGTGTGACATGTTATGAAAGGAAAAATGTTTTTGAAGAAGAAAGGATATTTTCCTCAAGAATGGAGTTCAAATGTTTTATCAAAATTATTTTCCATCTAAGATAATACAGGGTTCTGTTTTTATCCCTATTATTACATTGATTTGATTATGTTGTGAGGGAATTATTTTTATGAAGTCATTTACCTTATATGGTTTGTTTTATGATGTCATGATGTTTCAAGAATCCCATTTTTATTACATGTGTTATGCAATGATGTATGATTTATGATTATGTGGAAAACATAAGAAAGGATTCATTATAAGATGGGTGGGACCTATATCTCCCTCCAATGCATTGGGTAAAGATTTTATATCTCATGAGATAGACATGGCTGAAATGGTAGGTTATACCGGTTCAGTGAAACAAGACTGAAATGAGGGTTACTCGATTCAGAAAGGGACTTTGTCCACAAAGATAGTCTTGGCAATGAGTCTTGACTAACAAGAAATGATTCTCTATGATTATGTGTGTATGCCACAAAGTTTCATGTTTTAAGTTATGATTATTGGGATTTCATTTCACTACTATGATTTATCCCATGTTATGAAATTATGCTCTCTTTTGCAGGTTAAGATTTCCAAAAGTTATGTTCTTATGAATATGATGTGATTGATTTATCTTTTGTTTACCCTTACTGAGCATTTGAGCTCACCCTTTTATGTTTTCTTTTCCCGAGGATATAAAGAAAGGTTTTAGGTAAAAAAAATAAGATCTTTATGGGAGATATTGAAGATCTTTCACCACGATTAGAAGATTACGTTCCGAGTTTCCAAAGACACTAAACTATTACGATCCTTGTGTGTGTGTTTTTGTTATGTACTAAGTATTCCGCAAAAGTAATGTAATGTCCATGTACGTCAAGCTTCGGGTCTCTACAGTTGGTATCAGAGGAAAGGTTTAGTCAACCTTTGGAAACTAGGATGCGAAAACGTTAGTGAGATCCCAAGAGATATTTCTAAGGTATGTCTAGGGATGTCCCTAAGGTTAAGTATACGTATAGGTTATAGTACTGGAATTACGCTAACGATCATAGAATTAAACCTAAGATGTTAGATATTGAAGTTACTCCCCCTTTATTATTTTGATTTCCCTAGAATGATTTTTGCCTCTCACACTATTCTTCTTGGGTTTTAGACGATGGCTGGAACCCGAAGGAACCGTGTTGATCAATGCAATGGACAATGCAATGATTGTCCTCCTGAACAAACAAATGTTATGGGAGATGGAGTGAAAAATATTATTGCTATAATTACACAAGCTATGAATCATTCTGGACTTCCAAATGAGCAGAGAAGGGAATAATATTCTATTGAGTCCTTCATGAGGCAACGTCCAGCTTCTTTCAATGGGTCTTCTGATCCACTTGTTGCTGAACAATGGATCAGTACCACTGAAAAGATATTTTCAGTTCTTCAATGTTCTGAACATGATAAAGTCATCTTATCATTATATCGTTTGGAAGGTGAATCTCATCAATGGTGGAATCTTACCAAGAATACGAGGCAAAGAGATGAAATTGATTCCATGGAATAGGACGAGTTCAAGAACTTGTTTTTCAGTAAGTACTTCCCTCGTATTCTTCGAACGAAGATGGAAAAGGAGTTTCTTGAGCTGAAACAGAAGGATGATGAATCTGTTGGTATATACGAAGTGAATTTTACAAGACTTGAAAGGTATGCATCTGGCATTATCATCCAACCTGAAAGTAAAGTTGATCTATTTTTTAGTGGCTTAAAACCAAGCCTTCGAAGGGCATTAGCTATACGAGACTTTAGTAGCTATGAAGAAATTGTGCATTGTGCTATGAAGGTAGAAATGGAAGTTGGTGTTACATATCCATCTCATGGTTTTGAAAAGAAACGAAAGATGGAGTTCAAGGAGAAATCTCAGAATAATAGTGAAAAGAAAATGAATGTTTCCTTATGCTCAAAGTGTGGAAAGAAGCATGGAGGAGATTGTCTTAAAGGGACTAGAAAATGTTTTAAGTGTGGAAAAGAAGGTCATCAAGTAGCTGAGTGTCGAAGTAATGGAAAAAGGGTTTCTAATGATGTGAACAAAGAAAACACTGCAGAGAACGCACAACCAACACTTCAATGTTCCAAGTGCAAGGAGATGGGACATTATGCCAATAAATGCCCTAATACAAGGGTTAGTGACTATCAACATGAGCAACCACTGAAGGAAAAGGACAAAGGGAAGTCACATGCGATCACTATTGGCAATGTTGAATATGACAACGATGTGGTGGAATGATTAAGTGTTTATGTAATGGGATTCCAAAATAATTTGTATCATTGAGTATTGCAATATTTATTGATGTGGTATTCAAAGTGATTGAGATATTTTTTGGAAATAAGATGATATGCGCATAATGAAGGGAAAACGAGAAAATGAAATGTTTAATAGTATTCATGAGCTCATGATTGATATAAGGACTAAGTGATATCATGGTTTGAGTATATAGAATTTTGAGGATTTTGGTATGTGGAAAGTGTTAAATTTTAACTGTATTCATGTTTTCACTAAGGTATTCAAGAGAATACATGATTAAGGACTTTGAATGTTTGGAATGTAACCAACAAAACATATCTTATGATATATGGGGATTGACGATGGTGTTAAATCTCTGGTAATCGTTTTCACTATGTTATGAGAGTGGACTGCAGTATTATGGATAAGCCTAAAGATTGGAATTGATTATGTTGGACATAAGTTAGTATTGTTTAAGGATAGAAGTTTTCTCGATATTATTGATGGGATGTTACAGTAATATAGTTTTAGAAAAAGGACAACCTGCAGGACGGGCGACAGCCCATCGCGTCGGACAAGGATGTGGGAATCGAACCCACAACCGAAGTGCGATTGGCCTTTATCGCCTACCACTGTCCTACAGGAAGTCCCTGTTTAGTAGAAACTAGTTTTATTATATTAAGCAGTATAATATATGAAGTATAAGTCCATTTTAGGAACCATATATGATTAATCTCATTATAGAATGACTTATGTATATTTAATAACTTTTTCTAACCTTTTTTTTGAGATAGATGGAATGACCCGTCATTCTATCACATGATCTGCTAACACTTCACGAATAACAAATTCAACTTCATTTATTTAAGAGATGAAGTGGAAATTGTCAAGGCACGAACAACAGTAAGATTGTTCCAAAAATAAAGTAAGTATTTATTATAATTCAAATTTTAAACTTTAGGGAAATGATCTTGAAAACCAAAAATGTTGTCCTAGTGATCTTATACCTGATGAATCAGATGGTACCTTAGATCGTCACAAATTTATGACTTTGTGATTGCTGGCTTTTCCATAGCCATGTTCTATACCACTCTCTATCAGAACATGATGGTTAGATTTCTCTTCCATATCCATATTTTCACCTATGTGGAAACCCAGTGATTAGTTTATTTGGGTAATCGTTACATTTCATACTTTAGTTTTTAAAGCCAGGTTTTGGTATTCCTTTTTACAATGTGGGTTTCTATTAAAGAAACTTACGAGTAGTAAACTATTTATAACCCCGACGAATTTCGAGGGCGAAATTCAATTTAAGGGGGGTAGAATGTAACAGCCCGAGATTTTATGAAAACTATTCTTTTTAATGTCTTGTGTTGTACGCTACACCAAAAAAGAGCTTGCACAACACGCATCCTTGACATGCCTTTCATTACATGCAATCGCAACCTTCCTCGATAGCGTGTGTAGTACGCAATACTGAGTTTCATGAAACAACGATATGCTATTAAAATATTATTAAAACTAGCTGTTATGAATAGTAATAATCACTTTTTAAAATTTTAGAAATTTTAGATCTCAAAATGGACTTCATTTTTGGATTCGTAATATCGAAATTAGCTTAGGGTGAAATTTTGGTACTTTTCGGATAACTTTCATTTTCTAATGAATAGTGAAAATTACTAAATTTTAATTAAAAACAACTTCTTTTATCGAAATAATTAATAGTGATAAATTATTAATTTGAGTGGTTTTAAAGTATATTTAGAATATATTTTTACAATTTAATACAATGTTGGTCATTGGATGTAATTTCACATTTAAACCAGACATAAACAAGTGTCAATCTTTTGATAGATATTGTTTCTTAAAAACACGTTTTTTGTTTTAACAGCGGGATTTAATTATAAAATTAATTAATGAAACATCTATGTTATGAATTTGGTAAAATAGACTTCATTTTTGAATTCGGAATATGAAATATAGCTTAGGATGAAATTTTGGCATTGTTCTGAAAAACATCAATTTTTGATGAATAGTGAAACTACTAAGTGGTAGTTAAAAAACTGAATTTTTCATAAAACATAATTTTACCGCTTCTATGAATGGAATTTCAAAAATCTGAGAGACACAGTTGATGTCAGTAAGTAAAATGTGGTTCAATGAGATGAAAATAATTTTTGGTGAATAGTAACTTTTTACTTTTATTTACCATGGTTAAAAGTAAATAGGTTAATTAAGGGTAAGAATGATATTAATATTACCCTAACACATGTCCAAATTCTATTGGACAAGTGTATCTAGACCTAAAACAACCTTAAGTGTAAAATATTATCATTTAGGCCCACTTGGATTAGATTAGGACATTTATTATTATTTAATTCAAAGAAGAGTTAAAAGAGTTAAAATCAAAGTATATTTACTAACACATTTTTAATATAGGGTTGTACATAAGATAAATTCGATTGTAAATATTCATTAGAAATATAAAAAGATATCCTACATAATGGTATTTTATTTGTAATTTTTAGACATCAAATAATTTAATTTATTTATGACACAAAGATGATGCAGTAATTATCTTATTAATGAAATATTGACATAATTGATATTATAAATACCAAAATAAATGTAATTTTAGACTTTTTATGAATTCCACTAATTTTATAGGTTACTATGATATATTAGTTTTGATTTAATCCATTTGGTTCGAACATATAATTTTGTTATGACTTTCACAAAAATCATATATCAAATAGTGTCAAAATTGACACAAAATAGTTTTTTAAATCAAATATTATATTATTAATTGTTATTTTATTCCTAAAAATCTAAGGTTTGGCCAATTGACTTATATAAGGATATATATATTAATAATAAACAATTTGGGGTTCTTTTGGCATGTTATAGTAAGTTTATTAACCATATAGTGTAAGAAAAAAAAAGACACGGTAAAAGTTAAATTATTTAACTTAGAGTTAAATCTAATTGATAAGGTTATAATAATAACCTAAACATGTCTAAATCCTATTGGTTGAGAGGATTTAGACCCATCCCCATTTTATCTTCGAAATAAGACCCTTTGGAACCATTATAAACTGATGTTGACTTTAATATAAAATAATATTTTGAGATATTCCTAAGGTGCCCCTCTCCTCCCTTATAAAAGGGCACCTCCTCCCCTTCCTCCTCACACCAATTTGAGCACTCAAGATCGGTCAACCTCTGCCAAACTCCCTTCTCCACTTCCCTAGAATAATCCTAGAGGTCCTGGTATTCTTCAAAGACCAATCTTAGTTCCCTAAGTGGAGGATTCAAAGAGGCGTTTCAAAGAAGAGGTAATAACCATTACCGATCTTTTCAATTTATTTCTTCTTCAACTTCTTCTTCTTTAGTTGTTTCATGACAAAGTAATAACATCAGTATTACTTACATACTGATATGTCATTATAAATATGAAACAACTATAATTAACCTTCTATCCATCCTACGGAAAAAGGAAATCACCGCGCGTGCGTACGTACGGAATACCGTCTCCACGCCGTGGTGTAATCTATTTTTCACCACCACCTTAATTGGATGGGTATAATGGTTTAATGAGTAACTATATATGATTATTATAAATTGATATTGATACTGAAATAGTATACATACACTTCAACACAATTCCACGACCATGGGAATGATATCATCGCTCGTGCGTACGTACGGACTACCGTCTCCACGACGCGATGAGATTCATTCTCAATGATTAACCATTCATGAATGATTATAAAGTATATATAATAAGTACTAATAAAATATATGACATAATAATGATATTGGAATTATTTATATGTATGTCATCTACTTAATTCCATTCAATTCAATAAGGAAAAGAAAACATCGTTCATGCGTACGTACGGACTACCGTCTCTATGAACGGTGTATTTCTTTCCATTTACTGATTTATTATATATGTATATTCTGAATATATATATATATATATCATCTTTTATATTCTAGAATTAATTAATCATGATCTAAGTAATCATATGAATAATTACAAGTTAAAAACATGAACGACAAATGAGACGATTTTACCCAAAACGCTACTTTAACATGAATTTACAAAAGAACGGGTAATATAAAGTCATAAGTGGATCATATATGATATTATAACAATGAATATGAATCTGGAATAAGTCAATAACATGATTTAAATCATTATACAGTAGGTTCGGACACTTACAAAGCAAGTCGGACCTAAGGTAAGGGAAATATCACAATCTCATTTTTATCTGAGATTGTTTATTTGTAAGTATTTACTGGGGTGTATTTTACCATCCACATACATGTTTCATAAATATGTAATATTATTTCCATCCACCTAAAATTGTTTAAATCCATTTTTACCCTTCGGTGAGTTTTTAGTAAAAGAAATGAAAGGAATCTTTTGTCGTTTTTCGTACGAGGTACTTTTTGACTTTTACGACAAAAGTACGAAGAATGTTTTTTTAACTTATACGGCATGAATGGATTTTTAAAACATTGTTTCCAAGAAGCTTCCTTTACAAGCTTTCAAGTTTATTTGTAATCAACTTCTTTTATTTTAAAGACGTATGACATGTTATGAAAGGAAAAATGTTTTTGAAGAAGAAAGGATATTTTCCTCAAGAATGGAGTTCAAATGTTTTATCAAAATTATTTTCAATCTAAGATAATATAGGGTTCTGTTTTTATCCCTATTATTACATTGATTTGATTATGTTGTGAGGGAATTATTTTTATGAAGTCATTTACCTTATATGGTTTGTTTTATGATGTCATGATGTTTCAAGAATCCCATTTTTATTACATGTGTTATGCGATGATGTATGATTTATGATTATGTGGCACACATAAGAAAGGATTCATTATAAGATGGGTGGGACTTATATCTCCCTCTAATGCATTGGGTAAAGATTTTATATCTCATGAGATAGACATGGCTGAAATGGTAGGTTATACCGGTTCAGTGAAACATGTAAAGACCCGTAAAATTCAAGGGAAATTTTTTTTCTTAAATTTCTTTAGAATTTTACAAGAGCGCGGTTTCAGACGGCACCTGATTCCGAGGCCCGGAGTGCCCGGAATTAATTTACGAAGTTTGGCTCGGGTACGTTTAGTGAACGAACGAGCGGGAATTTCTAACTTTTGATCCGGTGCTCGGAATTGAAATCCGAGGGCACCGATGAACTCGCAACGCCGATATTCGCTTAAAGAGACCTTTTCGGGAGTTGCGTTTGTTGCGAGTTGAAAGTTAGTTTTGGGGTTTTTCAGTTAAGTTAAATAAAATTGTGTAAGACAAATTTTATTTTTAACTTATTAAAAACCTACCAAAGGAGGTTGGAAGTGGGACCCACACCCACTTAACCTCCCTTGGGAGGATTAAGTGTGGTGGGGCCCACACGAACCCCTTTTTCTTTTCAAATTCCCTAACCCCTCTAAACCCCCTCTTAATTATGTAACTCTTCCTTATTTTAATAACTTGAGTTCTTAATTAATTTTGGGAGTTAACTCTTTTGAATTTCAAACATTTGAAATTCTTTTGAGTTATGTGTTAATAAAATAAGATGTAATCTTATTTGTTTATGGGTTGTTGGTTTATTCCCTTGAGAGCTTTTGAGAGCTCCTCTTCAAGCTCTGACGAAGAACGAAGAACGCCCAAACTCCGACGAAGAACGACGCCTCTCTTCTTCGTCCTCGGTGTCAACTAGAGGGAACGCCGCATCCTCCTCGGACCTTCTTCGTCGGCAAACGAAGATCCGCCAACGACGTGTCGCATCGGACGTATCTCTTCGTCAACGGATTTGACGAACGACGACCGCGACGCCCCACCTCCGCAACGCCGTCTTCCGCGGAACGAAGACGAATCTTCAAATCTTAAACCCGAGGTAGGGGATTGTTGTTTCATTCTTTAATTATTCCATTTCTTGAACGTGGATCTGGCATGTCTAACATGAGGCTTTGAATGTTCATGTTGAGTTTTTATTTAACGTGAGGGGGGCCGGACCGCATGAACACGGCCGAACCCCCCTCCAACGTTTATGTTGATTTATCTTGCGGGAGGAAGCAAGTGGCGTGGTGTCGTCGCACCACGCGGATGAACGTGCAAATATCTTCGCGATGCCGTCACACGCACCATGGTAGAAACAACAGAAACGCGACGCCGTCGCGCCGCGTTGAATGAATATCAAAGTACGGAGAAGGGGCGCGGTGCCGTCGCACCGCGCCGGATGACGAACGCCGCGGCCGGTTCCGGGCCGCGGCGGGACGAGGAGACCGCGGCCGGTTCCGGGCCGCGGCGGAAGAGCAGACCGGCGGCCGGGCCGCCGGCGTCGGAAGCCGAAGAGGGGACCGGATTTTTCCGGTCCCGTTGGAGAAAACCGACCGGCCAGCTGGCCGACCGGATGCCAATAAACCGGGGGAATTAATCCCCCGGCCACTTCATGAAACCCCCTCTTAAAGAGGGGGGCGGTTATTTTGTGGGGGGCAAAGCCCCCCGTTTCTGCCAATCAAGGCCCCCCACTTGAAGGGGGGGCGGTTCTTGAAGGAAGGGGGCAGCCAGCCTCCTTGGTTCGGCGCCAGCAGGCCCCCCCACGTGAGGGGGGGGGGGGGCGGTTTTAATAAAACCGGCGCGGCACATAGGCCGCGCCACTTGAAGAAGGGCGGGGGCTTATCCCCCCGCGTGCGCCGCGGCCCGCTGCCGCCACCGCGGCCCGCCGCCGCCGCCACCGCGGCCCGCCGCCGCCGCCGCCGCGGCGCCCCGGGGGGGGTCGGGCCGGGTCGGCCCGGACCCGGACCCCCCCGTTTCGAACCGGTTTTGGTTTTTCGCTCATAACATGAGCCTCGGACCTCCGAATGACGAACCGTCTGCGGAAACGCGATCCTTGGATCGAGACGGTCGTTTCGGTATATCGCACTCAAGGTTTCGGATTACTTTGAGTTCGGCCGGGTTGGTTCGTTCACGGAACCAACCGGGCCTTCGGAGCGGAAACGCTCATATCTTGAGCAACGAACGTCCGATTGACGCGCCGTCAGTCGCGTTGCGTTCCTTTTAGTGAGACGGATCTTTTGGCATACTCCGCCCGAGGTTTGGACGCAGGTGGAGTACGGTCGGGCTGGTTTTTCCTTAAAAACTAACCGGGCCCCGGAGACGAAAAAGCCAATAACTCACAGACCGGGCGTCCGATTGACGCGCCGTCTGTTTCGTTGACTTCCTCTTGATGAGACAGAACTTTTGACATACTCCGCCCGAGTTTTGGATGCAGTCGGAGTATGGCCGGGTTGGATTGTACCCGAAATCCAACCGGGCCCCTGGAACGGGAAAGCTGATATCTTTCAGACAGGACGTCCGCTTGACGAGCCGTCAGCGGTGTTGGTAGTTACGTTGAGTAACGGTCCCTTTGAGTATGCCCTATGGGAGTTCGGGGTACAGTTGAGATACGGCCGGGATTGGTTCGCACTCGAAACCAACCGGGCCCCTGGGACGAAAAGGCTAATAACTCACAGACTGGGCGTCCGATCGACGCGCCGTCTGTTGCGTTGAGACCCCTGTGACGAGACGGTTCTTTGAGACACTTCTTCGCGGGACCTTGTGATACTTGGAGTATCGACCAGTAGCTCGTGGAGCGGACCCTCCCGGAGACGAGCGTGCAGAGTACGGAGACCGTGTAGCCGGCTGAGACCTGACGACTGCTTGACCGACTCGACTTGGAGTGAGTCGACTAGCCCAGTGGACGGAGCGCCCAGTAGTTGGTAGCAGACCCACGGCGGACGGAGCGCCTGTTAGTTGGCAGCAAACCCGCGGTACTCGACAGGAGGAGTACCTCAGTAGGCTATTTGGGCGAGCGCCCGATATTTGGCGACAGACCCTCAGCGGACGGAGCGCCAGGTAGTTGGCCGCAAACCCGCAGTACTCGACAGGAGGAGTACCTCAGCAGTCTTAGGTTAGTGAGCAGTACCTCGGAGTCGTGACAGGACCACTGCACACTCCATAGACGGAGCTCTTCAGCAGTTACGGTTTCGATAATGAAAATTCTGGTTTGAGCTGAGACTTTTGACCCTGTGTTACTTTATGATTGAGATGGGTCACTTGCTAACTTTGGTATATGTATGGGCATATACCCGGGTAGTGGTTATCCGTCGATTTCACAATTCTTGTGTTTCCTCATGATTGAGATGGGTTACTTGATAACTTAGGTATATGTATGGGCATATACCTAAGTAGAGTTTATCTGTTGAGATCTTCTTGTGTTTATCCTTGTTGGTTTTTGTGAGACCTTGAGGGTCTCGGGGTCCCTACTGAGTATCGTTATACTCACCCCTGCACGGGCTATGCCCGCACCTCGTTGTGTTGGTTGCAGACGACGGACAGTGCTGACAGAAGCCGAAGGTTCGAGGACTGGACGATACCTAGAGGTGGACTATACGACGAGGCGGTACCCGGAGGAGGACCACTGGGCGGGACATACTCGGAGCGGATGGCGGGACCCGAGGAGCAGAGGAGCTATCTGTACCCACCCTTCAGGTGGGATTTCCAGTGGACATCTCAACATAGCAGCTTTACTTTTCAGTCGCTGTTTTCCCTTTTCGAGTTGTACTTTACAGTTGGGCTTGTATTTCCGGCCCTTTTTACTTTTCAGCTCTTCTTTTTGTACTTAGTGTTTTACTTCCGCTTGTACTCTGTGGTGCTTGTTTTCTTATAAAGGCAATGCCTTCCCAGATATCGGGATTTTACGCCTTTGGTGCTAGTCGCCAGCCCCTGGCCTATGGAAGGCGGGCTTGGGGTAGTCACGGCACGGGCCCCGAGGACGGGTCGTGACAAAACAGGACTGAAACAAGGGTTACTCGATTCAGAAAGGGACTTTGTCCACTATGATAGTCTTGGAAATGAGTCTTGACTAACAAGAAATGATTCTCTATGATTATGTGTGTATGCCACAAAGTTTCATGTTTTAAGTTGTGATTATTGGGATTTCATTTCACTACTATGATTTATCCCATGTTATGAAATTATGCTCTCTTTTGCAGGTTAAGATTTCCAAAAGTTATGTTCTTATGAATATGATGTGATTGATTTCTCTTTTGTTTACCCTTACTGAGTATTTGAGCTCACCCTTTTATGTTTTCTTTTCCCCAGGATATAAAGAAAGGTTTTAGGTAAAAAAAGAAGATCTTTATGGGAGATATTGAAGATCTTTCACCACGATTAGAAGATTGCGTTCCGAGTTTCCAAAGACATTAAACTATTACGATCCTTGTGTGTGTGTGTTTGTTATGTACTAAGTATTCCGCAAAAGTAATGTAATGTCCATGTACGTCAAGCTTCGGGTCTCTACAGCTGATGCCTGGTTGTTACTTACCTCTTTATGTTGTGGCTAGTAATTAGTATATCTGAATATCCTTGTTATATGTGTTACAGATATATAGCTATGTATAGATGACTGCATTTGATGTATTTCTTGTGATATACATATTATATTTCTTTGTGGTATTACTTTATGGTTTCTGGGTGTCCTATTGATTATTGTTTCACTGACCCCTACAATGTCTTTTCTTGCACTTGTGGTGTCTTGTGAAGACGATCGATGATTTGATGGAGTCCTAGGTGGATCGAGACCAGGTGGTTCTTAGAGAGGTTGGATGGATGTGGTGTGATTCTATGGATTCAAACTGTTGTCCTACACCTACCCTTCATGTAGGTTTTTCTATGGATGAGATTCATGAAATTTTGTATTTACTTTTTCATACTCTTTAATTTGGTGGGCTTGTATTCTAAACCTGTTTACTTTCCAGTTTTCTATAATCGTACTCTCTGGTTTCTATCTTAGTGTATGCATGCACTATCTTCTTAGTGTATTTACATTTCTGCATCTTGGGATTAGAGATGTGTTCATGTGTAAAGGTACTTAAGAAAAAGCCTCCCATTTATAGGATATGACTCCTCGGTGCTAGTCTTCTTCCCTTGTTCTATTGGAGGCAGGCTTGGGGTTGTCCCGACATGGGCCCCTCTAAGACGGGTCATGATAGAGTGGTATCAAAAGAGGTCATTTCTACTTAAGGACTGGGAGTCTGTGAGGTTGGTTTGGGGTAATAGTGTTAAGTTTTTCAAGTTTGAATTTCAGGTAAGGGACTTCAGTGTTGTTGCGACATCAAACGTATCCATACCCCCAGACTGTAGACATCTAATTTTTTACCAACTACGTGAAAACACAAGTTGTAGGGAATTAATGATTCATTCATTATATAGGAATGGGTTGTGTTTTCCATTCCCTTATTGAGTCAGCTCTGCTAACAAACATCGTGCTCCATCTTATTTTATATCAGGATTCATCCATCCAAATATCCATGTAGGATTCCATTTAATGATCATGAGAATGATATTCCTAACAATGAGGCCATAGTACAGGGGCCTGTATGAGTGGAATCACCTATGAGTGGTCACCTGTTGTAGTACCACCCATCAAGAAGTAGTTAATACCCGCACTACCAGTTAGGGATTTGCATAGGTTTAGTGTGTTTCCTTAGTTCTAGAGGTATCAACCTCCTAGTTATTGGGGTGAGACATACCCCCAGGTAGCTGAGGATTGGTTGGAGGTAGTTACACGAGTCTTCTTCCTTATGAGGATGCCTTCTGACCAGATGTTAGTCATTGCCACGAGTATTCTTTTCGGATTAGTGGGGAGATGATAAATCACAATGACTTAGAAACATGATGAGGCAACTCTCTCTTGGGAATACATTGAGTATATCAAAAGGGGGGAGTTCTTTCTAGCTAAATTGTGATAAGTGTGCATATAGGAGCTCTTTCATCTGCATTAGTGTGATTCGACTATGGGGAAGTACTCGAAGAGGTTTATAGTACATTCTTACTACTCCAGGGATATGATTTGAGACACATTATTTATGGAGTGAACATTTAATCATGGAATTTTTCATAAGATTATAGAATCCATGATATCCCTTATAATTTCTATATATGCTGGTATGTTGGTGTGAGATCTAATAGTAGAGATATTTCTAGTGGGGAAGACATTAGCTGTTAGAGCTACTAGTAGGCACCAGGTAGCTAAGTCTTTGACAGTAAGTAGATGATGGAAGTCGAAGGGATCCAAGTGGGACAATCACTTCAGGAGATGACCCCAAGATACAGGGTCAGTGGTGAAGGGCTCCCAGTGTTGCTCGAGCCAGCCCAGGAACTGGTGGTGTTGTGCATGTGGTGAATTATAGAATTTCTCATGGGTGGGTGCGGTATATTACCCACTAGGTTTCTAGCCTTACCCTCAATGTAGTGGATGATTGGATTCCCTAGTTTCTTGTAGTGGTGGAGGAGTATGAGGATGTCGTTCATGAGGATGTCCCCGAATAATCTCCTGACTACGAGGTTGACTTATACATTGATCTATATTGTGGGAGGACACTGATATCTACCCTTACATATCAGATGGCTCCATTAGATCGTTGTGAGCTAAGGGTATAGTTAGAGGACATATAGAGGAAGGGCTTCATAAGACCCAAGGTTTCACCCTGGGTGGTCCTATTTTTGTTTTCAAAGAAGGAAGACAAGAGCATGAAGTTATCTGTAGAATTCTAGATCCTGAAATAGATGATTGTGAAGAAAAATTATCCACTATCAAGGATCAATGACCACTTCGATTAGTTTATGGGTGTGAGGTGGTTCTTGAAGATTGACCTTATATCTAGGTATCAGTAGATTTGTGTACGTGATGAGGATGTACTGAAGACAGTCTTTATATGTCAGTATGACTACTTTGAGTACTCAGTGATTCTATTTTTTTTGTTATAAACACCCTAGTAGTGCTCATGGGAGTCATCAAAGAAGATCTTCTAGCCTTACATGGACCAATTCATGGTGTTCTTCATTGATGACATCCTAGTGTACTCGTTGTTTGAGGAGGATCACACAACACACTTTAGGATGGTCTGGGACACTCTCAGAAAGAACTTGATTTGTTGTAATCTCTTTATGTTTTAGTTCTATATTTGAGAGGTAGAATTTATGGGAGAAGTCATTTCAAAGGATGGAGTTACAGTGGATCTGGTGGATATTGATGTGGTTCTCTCTTGGGAGACACTCAAGATAACTACAATGGTGTAGAGTTTCCTATGTTTTGATGGATAATATTAGAGTTTTTTACCTAGATTTTTAAGAGTGGAATCACCCTTTATGACTTTGACATGGAATGGATATCTTTTCATATAGATATAGAAGTGTCAACAATGCCTTCAGAAGCCAAGGAAAAGACAGAAGAGTGCTCGTATCTTGAGAATTTCAGAGGAGGGCTTCAGGTACGTACTGTTCTACTATGCATCATAGACTAATATTGTTTTTTCCCTAATGTCACATCATGTAGTAATTTCTTATAGTCCACACCAGTTGAGAAAACCTGAGAAGAACTATGTGATCCATGATATTTAACTAGCAGTGGTAGTCTTCGTATTGAAGGTGTGGCGACACTACATGATGGGTGAGCAGTTTATTGTCTAATCTGACCAAAATAATATAAATTATATCTTCTCTAAGAAGGATCTAAACTTGAGACAATGGATATGTCTATATTTCCTCTATGACTATGAATTTCTTATTTCCTATACTCCTAGGAAGGGTAACATGATGGAATACTCTCTTAGTAGGAGATCCATATTGTAGTTTTTGAGTGAGGCGTTGGAGAAGTTGACCACATTTTATATATCGTTTGTGGATGGATATGGAGAATCTTACCTCTAGTTGATGGTTTTCACCCCCCACTCTTATAGTGATTCATATAGGTGAAACTTGGGGATATCGAATGCAAGACTCGATGTGCTCAGCTTTTTAAAGGGCATTCCCCTGATGAATATTTGATATGTGGGGAGTATTTCATTTTTTAGGTGGGCAAATTGTTGTACCATTGGCTTTATGGGAGGAGGTTCTGAGGGAGTTGAACACATCCCCTATAGAGGTACATCTGGGTGTGGAGAAGATTTAACAAGACCTATGACATTATGTCTAGTGTTTAGGGATGAAGAAGGAAGTGTTAGAGTTCACATAGCAATGCATCACATGATAGTATGTTAAGGACGAGAACATGGTTCTACTAGGATTTACCCAAACCACTGAGGTGATAGAGTTAATGCGGGATGGAATATCGATGGACTTCATGTCAGGTTTACTATTTACATCTTGGAGTCACGATACCATCTGGGAGATCATTTACTGACTCACCAAGTCATCCCACTTCCTACTATCCAAGAGAAAAGAACAGTGAATATCTTAGGATGCCTCTATGTGTAGAAGATTATTTAGATTCGCAGAGGTACATTAAAGATCATTTTATATAGTGATTCTGCTTAAACATCTCAATTGTGTAAGGGATTGTACGAGGAATTTGGGACTCAGTTATCCATGAGTACGACATTTTATCCCCAAATAGATGACCATATATAAAGTTTAGTTTAGGTTGTAGAGGATATGTTGTGGGCCTGTATCTTGGTCTTCGGTCGTAATCAGGGGGATAAAATACCACTGGTGGAGTTTTCATACAACAACAACTACCACCCCACCATTGGTATGTCACCATTCAAGGACTTGTACGGACGACCATGTAGTCACCATTATATTGGACAGACCTAGGAGAGTCAACACTCATGGGTCCAGAGTTGGTGAAGGCTACCACAAAGAATGTGAAGATCATCCAGGATCATATGAAGACTACACAGAGTCAGCGGAATTCATATACTGACAGGATACAGAAGCCTCTGGATTTTGGGGAGGGAAACCATGTGTTCCTTATGGTCACACCTCGATAGGAATTGTGGATATTTTGATGGGTAGGAAAGTTATCTCTGAGATACATCATCCCTTTTTAGATTCTACGTAGAGTTATAGAGGTGTCGTACTACCTAGCTCTACTCCCATAGTTGTACCAGCTGCATGAAATCTTCCATTTGTTGCAGCTGAGGAGGTACGTGCATGATACATTATACATCACTGATTGGGGCATGCTGGAATTTGAATATGTGACTACTTTTTTGTAGTACCCAGTTGAGATTTAGGATCGACAAGAAATGATTATTTTTGGGTGGTTGATTCTTATGTTTCGCATTCAGTGGCATCATGGGAATCTCCAAGAGATCACATGGGAGTTGGAGGCTCAGTTTATTCTCATTACCCCCACCTTTTTGTTGAGTAGACATTGTTTTTTATTTCAGGGAAATAAATCCCTAATTCATGGATAATGTAATGACTCCAATTTTCTATGGTTTATTTTAATAAATTAATTTGGAAATTTTGGAGACCAGGTGCTGAGATGTCATGTGATTTCGATGCCCGATCATCCTGGAACAAGTCATTTAATAATGTAACATTTTTTAAAAATAATTCATGTGGTTTTTATTTTAATTGAGAATTATTTCTAAATGGGTTCCCGGATCATAAATATGAGAGCACAGTTGCATTCAGAACAACAACATTACCTTAAGTTGGGTTTAAAATTGACTGGTGTAGGCCGGAGGTGAAAGTTAGATTTTGGAGATATCAGTAATAAAATACTGGACAAAAAATATTTTATTTAGTTGCAAAAAAATAAATTTTTTATTAGGGTTTTCTATGTATCCCGTGTTATCACCTTAAACCTATAGTTTCCCTGAGACAAAAAGAAGGAGGTTCTCCTAATGAAGACGACACATCAGAGATTGGAACTTGGATCGAAGATCAAAATATCATCGAACAATGACAATGCCACTTCTCCCTTCATCAATGACTGACCCAAACTCTTGGTAGGCTATTTTTTCTTTGTGATTAGTTACCCATTCTTAAATTAAATGATTAATATGGACCAACCAATGAACATGTTGATCTACAATTCGATCATTCATTCTTAATTTATAATTTATGTGGGTTGATTATTGGGGATGATTCTCTTTAGATATTGATTTTATTTTCCTATATGTTATTCATTCTAATAGAAGTGGATCATGTTAAATAGAAAAAAGGCCAATATCTGCTCTTTTGGTGTAATTATGCATTTTATTCTTTCCCCCAGTCTTTCTATGTTCCCTGTTCTTTAAAAAATATGAACAGAGGATCATTGAACCTTCGATCTATGGTGAAACGATCTGACATTGGGGATATCACACGACAACGACATCGTAGAGGTACAACAACAGAGGTGTGACATGAATCACTCAAGGTATCGGCTAACGATGGTGTAAGGCGGTGCTCATTGTAGTGGATCTGGTCATGTTCTGGAAGAGTGTGAGGCAAACAGCGGGTCTCCAATAGGGTGGATAGAGGGGGAGGTGGCTCGGTGGTGACTGGGAACGTAGTGGTGAGGGACCACATATGAAGATGGGTCTATAAGGATCCCATAGCGGTGGAGGCCACGAGGAGGGATGATATGTGGTGGCTGCCCCTATTGATCGTGATGACACTGCGTTGATCAGGCGCACGGGGCTGGGTCGGCCGTGTGGAGGAGAAGGGGGAAAGACCACATGCAGTGGGCTGGCAGGCTGGGTCCAACAGTCCATCTGACCACAACCCAGCATGCTAAACCAAATTGGTTCGTCAATTAGATCAGGTTGGGTTGGCGAATCAGGCCATGTTAGACCTGGATGAGAACTGAGTAAGACGTTTTCACTAAATAGCCATAACTTTCAAATGGTAGGTCTATTTGATGAGCCATATATGAAATTGGGACCTCCAAGATGATTTGGTCCTTTTGATATAGCGTTGTGGGTTTTTTGTACTGACCATTATAGTTTTATAGATTTCCTTGTTTCATTCCTTGAGTATTTAGTATGACATTACATATAAATCACTAGATAGTAGTCCCCTGTCGAGGTCGAGTCCCATATAGAGTCTTAGTATCCATCCTTGGGGTTAGAGTGACCCTATATCACCCTTGGTGGAGTTTGTTTAGGAATTTATGAGACTTATGAGTGTAGGGAGTTTGTATTCTATCAAGTAGGTCGTATCTATAGGGATATCATTATTCTCTAAGAAGGATCCCCTATATTACGTGTCGCATCATTATGGTAGTTGGTATTCTCTGAGAAGGATCACCTATATTGTGGGATAATACATACTGGTTTGTCAGTATTTTATAGGAAGGATCCCCTCTCTGTATACCCTGATATTTGACTAGTGTATTCTCAATGGGTAAGAACGAGATTAGTGGGACCACATTGAAAGAGTCTCCAATGACATCATGGTTTTATGGGTGAGTTCTCCTAGAATGAGCGACCCTCGAGCAGAATCTTATGGCTAATGATTGGTTATGACTTACCTCTTTACGTTGTGGCTAGTTATGAGTTTATCAAGACATCCTTGGTTTATGTGTTATAGATGTATACGTATGTCGATATAATTTTACTTAATGTATTTCTTTTGTTATACTTCATATATTGATTTGTGGTATTCCTTTTTGGTTTCTGGGTGTTCTACTGAGTATTATTTGACTCACCCCGACATGGGATATTCTCACACATGTTGGGTTTTGTGCAGACGATCGACGATTTGACAGAGTGCTATGTGGTCTGAGACCGGGTGGTGCATAGAGAGGTCAAACGGACGTGGTGTGCTTTTACAACTTTAGACAGTATCCCTACACATACCCTTCAGGTATGATTTTTTTGTGGATGAGTTTTAGGGAATAGTGTGTTTTCATTTTTCTGTCAATTTCTTTTGGGGGGCTTGTATTCTAGCCCAATTTACATTCCAGTTTCCTACTGTCATAATCTATGATGATATATTTGTGTATGCATGCATTGACTGCTTAGTGTTTTTGCATTTCAGCATCCTGGTCTTAGATATGTGTGTGTGTGTGTGTGTGTACAAGTACTTTGGAAAATACATCCCATTTGTGAGATATTCTTACTCGGTGCTTGTCGCCAGTGACTGGCCTATTAGAGGCGAGCATGGGGTTGTCACGGCAAGGGCCCCTATGGGATAGGTCGCGACAAATCACAATACACTGAATTTTTTTTTGGGATTAAAACCCAAATTACAAAATTGAATTTATATATCATGATTCACAACCCCAATGGTCTTGACCTTATAATCTAGGAGTCACAACCCAAATAAAGAGAATAACAATAATGCTTTTATGTGTAAAATTATAAATAGAAAACAAAGAGTGAATGTGCAAGATTGGAAGTTGAGTTAGAAATTGAAATAATAGAACGAAGTATAATATGAGCAATTATTTTACTCGTACTGGTTTGCAATCAATGTAGACATATCGTCAAGGAAGATGTATGAAAAGAAGAATCCATTCAGTTTGTGAGACTCACTAGAAGCTAAAGTAGAGTATCACAAATTTCATTATTTTTTATAGAAATTGATAAGTTCACATATATTTCTTCTGAAAAAAAAATAGAGAGTTGATGATTTTATATAATGTATTTGACTCCTTTCAAGGATTCTTAACTACCTTTTAAATAACGATCTATAAAGATAAACAAATAGCCTCCATGTATAAAATAATTGAAAAGGAGAGAGAAAATAAACTTCCAAAAAAGATGTGTCAATAATGATTTGAATTTAACAGATATATAACAATTCAAAGTAATTTGAATAACTAGTTAAATTATTCAAATAAATTTTATAATAATATTTCAAACAAAACTTCAACTAAACAATTCAAACTATGTCTAATAATTCCATAAATATTGAAATCAGATAATATATTAATACAAATTTCCTAATAAAATTTGTATAAATACCTAAAATATAATGAAATAATTCTCATACATTTAATACGTCATTTATTAAAATAATTAATAATTTTTTTAGAAATAACTAAAATAATAAATATTATCAATAAAAATTACATTACACAAATTCTTGTAACTTTCTTTATTTAACAAAGAATAAATTAAGGCATATATTATACCACCTTAAATTATTTTTAAATTACATGACATACTTACCATATAATATATATTAGTTTTAGAAAATAATAAAACACCTAATATAATTATAATATAAATACATAAATTTAAAAAGATAAAAATGATGAAAAATAGGATATTAGAATTTTTTTAAAATAATAGAATTTTTAACAAGTGATATGAAGCATCTTCTACCATCGGAAAAAGTTGAACTTCCATTAAAATAATAAATCTATCCACCATTTGTTCAAAAAATAATAATTCACCATTAATTATTAAAATTAATATACTATTAGTTACAAATAAGTAATCAACCATTAGTTATAAAAAATAATCCACCAGTAGTTATAATTAAATTGATCCTCTGTCAGTTATAAAAAAATTAATCTACTAATAGTTATAAAAAATTAATTCAACAATAGTTATAAAAAATTAATTCTCTATCAGTTATAAAAAATTAATACACTTTTATTTATAAAAATAATTCAATTTTAGTTATAAAAAAGTAGTTCCCCATTAGTTATAAAAACCAATTTATTGTTAGTTATAAAACAATTCCCCATTAGTTGTAAAAAATTAATTAACCATTAATTATAAATAATGAAATCACCATTAGATAAAAAATTAATCCGCCATTTTTTATAATTAATTAAGAATTTAATAACAAATAAATATTTTTAATAAATAATATATATTTTCAAAAAATAAAACTACATTTAAAATAATATGAAAATATTTAAGAATTGTTCAAAATTATTCTCATAGAATAAACATGATTAATAAATAATTGTAAAACAAAGAAAATAATAAAAACATTTATTATAAAAATATAGTAGTCAAAATATTAAAATATATTAAAAAAAGGGTATTAAAAATATTCTGTAATGGTATCATATTTTTATAAATTATTTAAGAAAAAAACTTATATGATAGTAGAAGAAGAAAAATAATTAAAAAAATAAATATGTTTGTAGCAGAAAAATAAAAGCAGATTTATCATTAAAAACATAAGTATGTTATCCTAAACATTAGATAAATATTATCCCATATAAACTTCTGATTTAAGGAAAATTACATAACACTTAAATGTACATAATTTTGAGTCATTTCTAACAAATTAATATGTTATTTAATCCATCAAGTATGATAGAATATATGATTTAAAAAAAGAGAAAAAAAGATGTAAATATTGTAGAAGAAATTATAGTACATCAAAAAATGTTTTAAGGAACATAAATTAAATTTTTAGATATTCATATAGTGTAACTAAATGAATAACAATTATTATCTTTTTAACCCAAAAAACACTGAGCAATTCAGATTTGAATACAATGAAATATCAAAAAAACCCAAATGAATTTAAATACTAGAAATTCTAGAATTCCAGAACTGTTGCATGATCTTGAAAGCAAAAAACATAAATAATAATACCAAACTTCCATTTATTATAATTAAATGATGATAAATGTCTTTGATTTCCAATGGAATAAGTTGTGTGAAAATATTATTATTATAGCTCATGTTATCAAATAATAAACAAAGTAAAATATAAATAAGTTTGAAGTAAAAATATCTCTTGAAACCAAAATAATCTATCAAGTTCAGATCATAATGAAAACATTCTAAAGGTATGATTTGACTTTGTTGTTTTTTAATTAATGTTATATAAACTTGTTATCTTTTTTATGAAATTTTAATTGTAAAAATATGGTCTATACAAATCATGTTGTAATAATAAAACACAGTGGTAGTGAAAACATTTTTACACATAAAATATAAAAAGGCTTATGGATAATTACAAAACCTAATATATCATATAATAAAACAAAACAAAAATACATGCATGTACATGCACAAACACAACCCTCCTCATACTATCCATAACTAGTGTTTGATTAATCAAAATTATTATTATCAATAGATTTTTTAGATAAATTACTAAATGGATGACCTTCCACTGGTGGTGTATCCTCTTTTACTTTTGACGTATTTTCAATTTATTTCCCCCAATTTTACTCATATTATTTTGGGTTTTGTACTATACCTCTATCTCATCTTATATACATGTAGTGAATTATTTATCTATCTAGGGAAATTATGAATTTTCTTCAAATATACACTTTATACATATCAATAGAAATAACTAATATTTATTATAGATAAAATAGAATGAACCTATATTAGATTTGATACAGCTTCAAAGTATCAGGGGTCCATGTAGTCACATGGGGGTATAAGACCTTGGAAAAACCTGACAGGGGAGGGGTGAATTAGGGTGTCCACTTCTTCTTTTAAAGAACCAAATCTTTTCCCAACATTGATTGGAACTTGATAATCCTCTCTGATGCAATCATATAGTAATTATAAATTCACATGTAGAGAGACAACACAACACTTTTACATGGTTTACCACTAAGGGATAGTCCAAAGAGAATATTTTGAAAGTGTGTCAGGCTTACCAAAATACAATAATTTTCACTAGTAATTTTATACAGATGTTTAGGAATAATCACACTATTCTAAGCACAGTACCATTACAAGAGTTCTGAGATAGCACACTTCCTCACTTGGAACAATTCTGCCAACTCCCACTAACTGATTGTTTTCAGTAAATTCTTACTCATTTTAATGAATTTAAGGTTACATCAGTAGTTTATAATATATTTCTTATCCTTGATTAGAATGAGACTCTTCATGACCCATAGTCTTGAGTTTATACACTTGAAATCACTGATCAAACAAACCAAATATTCAAGAATATTTTTGGATTATTGTGTAGGATGTATTTCACGTGATTATTATCATTCACAAAACTATACCATGAGTTTTAATTGGTCTTTTTAGACATAAGGAACATTTTGAAAGAAATATTTACTTCATGTAACTCTTTTTCATGTGACTCTTCACACGAAAGAGCTACAAAATCATAGTTTTAAAAGTTCTAGCTATTGATTGGTGTTATAGTTTTTATTTTTAGGCATTGGAGACTATGAGTTCAAGTTTATCACTTTCTTACCATATTTTTGAAACATTCCTCCTTGTGTGGAATTCCACATTTTTCATCATATTTTGTGTGTAAGAGTCTTTCATGGAACCCACTTCATCTTTATTTCATATTAATGTGAAACTCTTCTAGTATCCCTCAAGTTCTTCTTTCACCGTATTCATGATCTTTCATGTAGATCTTTAATTTTCCATATTTTGATGTGATGATATTGAATATTCACTTGTGTACATGTTATCAATTCTCCTTCAACTTTGTGTACAACATCATTTTCCAAAAACAATTTTCTCCATTCTCTAAATTTTGGACACCAAATCTGGAAAACACTAGGAAACAATTCCACTTTCTACTCTGAATCTAAATGCATCATAGAAATAGTAATATTATGAAAACATAATCAACCCAATATAGAATGACAAAAACTATAAACTTGATTCTATTTCTAGATGCTAGCTATAAATGGAATTGGTTCCAACATGGGATGAATTAAGTGTATCATTTTTACCAAATTATATTTTACATTTTAATCCCCTCTTAATATTAAAAATGCTATAATGGTTAAGAGGTATGAATCTATTTATGTTCTCTCAACACTCATTTTTGTATTAAATGTATATATTAAACAATATACGATAAAAAAAAGGAATTTATATGGTTTGAACATATTGTGAGAATCTACTCATTTCTTTTTAGACTCATTTTGAGACAAACATTAACACTTTGAATATTTATTAGATTAGAAGTATGTGTGAAGGTATAATTCTCTCTATAAAGCACATAATTGTTGGGTTTGTATGATCCTTTTCCTAAGTGTTTATACCTACTTGTCAAAGGTCTTCTATTAACATCCATGAAAGTTGGGTATGAATCACCCACTTCCAAATATATTAGCTTCCTCCAAAAATCTATTCACTCTCCTAACTAGAATTGTGATGTTTATTATTTTGGAACCACCAATGCATTAATGGTCCTCCTTGATATAGTTGAATCAGGTCTTTCTTATGATCTATATGTCATGAAATAACCATAATAATATATTATTCTTCAATAAATAAGTCATTAAATTTCAAAATTTAATTCCCAAAAGTTAAATAAATTCGATCATGTTCTTTAAATAAAACCCACTATGATCATCTATCATAACAACTCAATCTTCTAAAAGGCTCATCACAAGATTAGAGCACCAACAATATCATATAATGTTTGTCTCTCCGACAATTTTATTCTATAATATAAACATATTATAAGAATTAATAACTTCTATTTTTTCTTCTTCCTTAAACTTCTATGATATATGGAATCATATGACAATCCATGGGCCCGACTTTTCATTCTTTATTTTCTTTATTTTTATTGTTCCTTGACACATATCGTCTACCACTCAGAGTTTCTTCCATTCCTATTTCATTGATAATTTTTATCTTTTTTAGAAATAAATTATTATGAAATATAATATTTAATTACTATTTTTTTATTTATTATCAATTAAATATATTTAATTTCATTTACATATTTCAAATATGAGGAGTCTTTTAAATTTACAATAGTGTGATCACCACATTAAACCAGGTAAATATTTCCAGTGTTAATTCTAAAAAAATCTTTGTGAATGATATATATTTTTAAACCTAAAAGAGACTTGAAATTTATTATTCTTGAAATTATTCCATAAAATACATATGTATTTAAAATACTTCCTTGATATATTAGATTTTCATATGAATAAAACATCATCAAGACATGTCTTATTCTTTATGGTGTGAATGCCTCTACATTCACATAATATGCTTTGTCTTGTTTATCATTATCATCATGAATCACAATACCATGAATAATTTGGATATTTATTCTTTGGGAGAATATCTTATGAATCATTTAGTTTACCATCGAGTGATATCTTCTGGAATCTCATAATCATTATGTTTAGATTATGGTTAAAATATACAAAATAAGATGAATATCATACAGAAAACTTTTTTGGGGAAAAAATCAACTTATATACTGAGTAAGATTTTTTCCTTAGACACATTTTCACAAAATATGAAAAAATTATTATATAATACTCATACTATCATACGTAATAAATATAATATATTATAATTTCCATTGTACATTCCTATAACACATTGTATAACTCTAAAATATTTAATCCATTATATAATATTTTGTTCTTTTTTCATTTATGTTTGAGCTCCTTAAAAATTTCTTCATGAACTAAAAAATTCTTACATATCAGTAGTATATTTTTCAAAATATCCCTTTTCATATTTCATAGGAAGATAACATATATATTATGAAATCCTTCCAGAAAAAGTATTCGTCAACTACCATTATTGGATTTTAAAATAACTGTAAATAATATATATTATGTATAATCATTAATGTTATGTGTCCCATGCCTTCATAAATTTTTTATATGAGGTAGAAATTAATATATCACATATGAAACCAAATTCAATTATATAAACTCAGAACCTATTAAAAACTTTATGGTATCTTAAATATATTGAAATAAACTCAAATGAATTTAAACGACTTTTTAAAATATAAGAAAATTTCTAAATTTCTTCAACAGAATCCCAAAGACTTTTATAGCATATGAGTACTTCAATAAACCATTATTTTATTTTTAATTAATGTTTATTGTCTTCCTAATCAAACATTCATCCTATTGGTATTGTTTAGTAAATATGACAACCTGTATGCCCAATTGTACAAAGATGGTTTCTCCTCCTATACGACAACTGTTTTGATTCATTAACTATAACTCTCAAGGTATTCATTCAAATATAACTTCTTAAAACCCTTTAATATATTATTTATCTATATCATTATGAATATACATTAAACTTATCGATGATAGTGAACATGGTACCTATAAAAAATTTAATTCATCTATATAAATTCAAACTTAACAATCATTTAATATAAAAGATTTTTTACATCAGATATTGTTGTATAATTTAATCACTAGAAATAGATCCAAAATCATTTTCCAATATTTAAATAAATTCTCAAGAGTTTTTCAATGTCACGAAACTTCATCATCTCTTCATATATCTCCCATAATATATTGGAAACTTCACTTTGCAATATAAACCTAGCTTATTAACGTCAAATAAAATCACAAATTCTACTATGGGACATTCAAATTTAATTTAATAAAATAATTTTTATCAATTAATAAAAAGGAAAAACCTTTATTATCATGAAAATGTAATCAAATTAATTTTGTGTTTATGGATTGTAGAAAATATAAATTATTTAAATTGAGAACTAATCTATTAGAAAGAGTATTACTTTAAAACCCAATGTGCATGGTTATAAATGTCACCACATTTATATATTGTATATCCACTTATCCCTCCATATATTACCTCTTACCTATGAATTATGTCACATTCAAAAAAATGTGAGAAGACCAACTATGATCAAAAATCTATGATATAATGTTAGAAAATTGTCACCATTATAAAAAATACTTGGTTTGATACCACACATTAGTTAAAACTCCTATGATCTTCTAGGAACTTATTCTTATCAATTTAGAAACCCATTTCTTCCATAAATAGATAAATTTTCTTCTTTAGATATTTTTGTTAGTCAATTAGATTATTCGATGTATTTTTGTGAAACTAAGCTAAGATTTAAATATGTGTTAATATTAGAATGTTGGATAAAGTGATTTTTGATACAATCATTTGTTGTGTTGAATTTAATATATTTATCAATGGAAGAACAACAATAGAAGAATTTAAATAATGGGGAATGTTTATTTGGTAATGAAATGGAATTTGACTCTGATAGATACCATTGGTAAGAATAATTTGAGCCTATGAGATTTTATTGATGATTAAGTAGTTAAGAATATTATTTATGTATATTGGAAAATCAAATTAAAAGTTTATTTTATGATTCTTCTAGATGTTTCATATACCAAGTTATTTTTTCTAGTTGTTTCATCTATTGAGTTTGAGAATTTAGTGAACTTATATAATTTTCCTGGATTTTGATGATTGAACTGAATCATATATCTATAAAGATAGGTTAGTTACAATACATTTATAAGAATCAAAACAAACTATACAATTTTTTTGAGAACCATCTTTGTTTTATAGAGAAAAAAAGGCTATCATAAGATACATAATCTATACATGGATTCTGCCTCCGGATGAAGATATAAAGAAAATTAGTTTTATTAAAACAAAAAGTAATCTATGGATTAGATATAAGCTAAAAAAATATTTGGAAATCATTATAAAATTTCTCAAGAGGTTTTAATTTCATTTGAAGTTATATGAGTTTTTTTAAATTGTTTTTAAGAATTGTGGAGTTGGTTGGAGTTAATATACAAAATCCTAAATTTACCTAGTTCTTATGTGTAATATCCTTGAGATAGAATAAATAAGTTAAAGGTATGCATAAGAACTCAAAAAATCATAGTTTGAAAATTATTGGAATATATAAGGGTAATAATGAGTTTATATTGTGATATGTAATATTAACTATGATGTTTCACAAATTATATATGATTATATTTGAGAATATGTATGATTAATTCTACGGTTCTATATAATATATACAAAACAATTTTGATCATTTAAAATTAATTTTGACGATGTGTAAGAGAGACTTATAGATTTAGAAGGATATATAAGTTCATTTTGTTGGGCACATAAGATTAAATAGATCGTCCTAAGAGAAACATATGATTAAATATGATAATGTTGTGCTATTATTTAGTGTTTAAATAACACTATGCTAATAATTAATATAAAATAAAAAACAATATTGATTCTATGATTTAATAAAGGATATTTCACCAAGAGTTGGATCTTTACACTGCGATATTATTATTACATGCGGGTATGCATATATGGAATGGGAAAAGAATAATTCTTGGAAGTTAAAAGGAAATAATGAATTAGGTATTTCAGGAAGTCAAAGAAAAAATTTGGGTATATATTAAAACATAACATTGACATGTTTGAATGAAGATCACAATTTCATGTATAATGAAAATTTATATATTCAAATATGTGGTAAATTTTCATGATATTTTTTGATAATATTATAGAGAAAAAGATTATTCAAAGTAGAACATGGGATAATAGATAAATCTATGATGTGATATTTCTGAATACCATAATGCATTGAAGGAAATATTAAGAGGTTGTGAGAGTGAAAAATGTAAAATCTACTGAATATCTTCAGTACAACGATGTGTTGAAGGGTATATAGAAATATTGAAAATCCAATGGTTCTATTATTGTATATATCAAATGTCAAAGTTTATAATGAGGAATAAGAGAATAATATGTGTGGAGATTACTAAATAAGAGGAAGAAGATCAAATACTCTCATTCCAGTGCACAATAATAAATATAATGATGATTTTTCATTAATAGAACATATTTGAATCTAGTTTTAAAGATAAAAACTTGATGCTTCCTGTAAAGACCTGGAAATTTCAAGGAATTGTTTTTAAAATTCTTTGGAATTTTACAAGTCCGCAGTTTTTGACAGCGTGCGATTTCGAGGCCCGGACTGCCCGGAATGATCCATTAAAGTTTTGTAAAAAATAAATTAACGTGCGCAAGTAGTTTTCCTGTAAAATTGGAATACCTATTAAACGGTTACTCGAATCAGAAATTCGAGGCCACCGTTGCACTCAGGATGGCGGGTTTACCCTAGGCGTGACTTAAGTTTAGTCGGCGCAAGCTTCCTATGAGAAAACCCGAAAATGGCATAACCGTAATTAAAATAATTAAATAACGTTATTTTATTTTTCAAATGATTATAACTCACAAACGGTAACTCAGATTAAAAATATGATACCACCACTGAAATCGTGAGGGTAATCTTTCTTTAAACAGATACTAACTTTGGTCGGCGAGGGCCACCAGAGAAAGTTAATTTTTGGCCGCAAATAAAATAATTAAGTGACAATTATTTTATTGTAAAATTAATGACTTTTAAATGGTAACACGGATTGGAAATATGAGGTTAACATTGGGTTCGTTGGGCCGTTTTTCACCTAGGCAGAGCTTAACCTCGACCGTAGTAGGTCTAGGGTGGCTCTTAATAATTTTCTGAACTTTTTTTCGGGTGCGTTCAGTAAACGTACATTTGGGATTTTATATGTTTTGAACCGGTGCTCAGAATTGAAATCCGAGTACACTGATGAACTCGTAGCGCCTGTATTCTCTTAAGGGGACCTTTACCGCAGTTACGTTTTATGAGGGTTGAATGTTTTAATTTGGGGATTTATCTTAAATTTAATAAAATTGTGGTGATACACAATTTTATTTATAATGGGTGGTTTTTTCCTACACGGGGAAGTTAGGGGTGAGGCCCACACCCACATCACCTACCATGAGAAGATAATGTGATGTGCGGTCCACACGATCCCCTAACCTTTCAACTTCCCATAAACTCTCCATTAACTCTCCTTCATTTAAGGTAAACTCTCCACCTTCTCTCTTTGAATTTTGAAACTCTTGGAATTCCCATTAATTAATGAGGCCACCTCTTCTCTCATAAATTATGCTAACCCAAATAATTAATGCCTACTTTAATTAACTTGGGTGTCAACAATTCTTTTGAATTGTTTTGAATTGCATGGAAATTCTAATATAATGGGAAGCCTTATTATAATATTTTCCTTGGAAAATATTTCGGTGGGGGAAACCTCTGGAGAATTAGAAGAAAAGGTGTTTCTCTCTCAACAAAGAATACCATTATTCAATGAAGAGCATCCCCGAAAAAGATTGCGAAGGACTTCTTCCAATGATTCTTCCTCATCGGACTCACCCTAACGTCATGGAAACTACATCATCTTCGGATTCTCTTTCCGCGTCATGACAATGACTCTTCCTCCAACATTGACGGGACGACACTGTTCTCCACGACACCGTCTTCTGCGACACCCAACTACCACAACGCTCGTCTTCTGTGTCTTGTCGACATTCAAACACAATTATGAGGTAGGGGGTTTGTATAATTTTAGTTTAATAAAATTATACTCTAGTTGTTGTTGAATGCATGTGATCGTCTTGGCCTCTTGATACCGCCTAATGCAGAGTGCGCGGGCCGAACAAAAAAGGCCCGATGACCCTCTCTTGATCCAAGTCAATATTGGTGATGGAAGCGATGTTAGGAGAGGTGATGACAACCGGAAGCGACAGTGACTGGAGATAATGGCGGCCACGCGCCGACTGCGTGTGGAAGAACCGCAGACCGCAACCGTGGGCCGCTCGGCCGACGAAGAACTGGCCAGACCGAAGAGACAGCGGCGCCCCAAGGGGAGCCGCACTGGAGAGGACCATGGACTGCATTCCCTAGGTCGCTTCAGCTGCGAGCCGATTTTCCACCTGTCGGCCGGGTTGATGGAGGCCGTGGCACCCGTAGGTGACGCGCGGAAGGATCGTGTCCCGCCCGTGCGGGCCGTTCGTGCCGGGAAGACCGACCAGCTTCGGCCGTCTGGACAAGAGTGCGCCGCTGCTCCGCGCCGCTGTTTTGGGAATTCGGGGGACCGGATTCTTGCGCGGGTCGGGCTGCACCCTGCCGAGTCCGAACGGGCTGACCCGCCAGCCCACCGGGCTTGACGGGTCGAACCCGTTTCCCTTAAATGCGAATAACTTCACGACCGTGCATCCGATCAATGTCCCATCTGCGGTAATGGGATCCTTGTGATGAGATGGCCCTTTTTCGATACTCTAAGTGAGATTTTGACGACTTTGGAAAACATCTGGTTTTGGAATGAGCGTAATTCCAACTGAGCCCCATGGAACGTAATAGCCAATATCTCTCAGACCAAGCGTCTGATTGACGCGCCGTCTGTCGTGTTGGGTTCCTTTTGATGTGACGGAACATTGGAATACATAAAATCTGGACTTTGTGATAGTTGATGTATCAAACATTGACTCGAGGAGCGGACCCTCTCGGAATCAAGCATGCTGTGTACGGAAACCCTAGAGCTGGCTGCGACGACTATCGTACTGGAATCCTTTGTGGGTTCGATGACGACAACAACAAGACTGGACTGAATCCTCCATGGGTTCAACAACAATGAGACTGGATTTAATCCTATGTGGGTTCGACATCAATGAGACTGGACTGAATCCTCCGTGGTTTCGACAGCAATGAGACTGGATTGAATCCTCTGTGGATTCGACAACAACGAGACTCGAATGAATCCTCCATGGGTTGGACAACAACAACAATAGTACTGGAATCCTCTGTGGGTTCGACAGCGATGACTACTGTACTTGTATCCTAAGTGGGCTTGATAGTTTGACTTCTGTACTTATATCCTGAGTGGGTCCGACAGAGTAGCTGGTCCAGTATCCTACGTTGGTCTGACATCTTAGTCGGTCTAGTATCCTACGTGGGTCTGACAACTTAGATGAATCAGTGACTACATCTGATCATCTCTATCACAATACAAAAGATGTATACTTTTGTGAGCTCAGTCTTGTCTTTCAATCATTATCATTGATGTGATTGACTTACTATCTTGTGTGGACCAGGTTGTGCTTGGGCTCGAGAGTTGGAGCCGAACTGTGATTGATAACTTAGGTATATGTATAGGAATATACCTAAGTAGAGTTATTTAATACTTCGTGATTAAATATTTCTTCTATGGTTTATCCTTCATGGATTCTAGGATACCTTCGGGGGTCTCAGGGTCCCTACAGAGTATCGTATACTCACCCCTGCACTGGCTATTCCCGAACAACGTTGTGTTGGATGGAGACGACGGACAGCACTGATCGAGTAGGAGGCTTGTGGAGCTAGACGGTACCCGAATGTGGTCCACTTGGTGAGACGTAAACAGAGTGGATGGTCAGACCTGAGGTGTTGAGGAGGCTATCTGTACCCACCCTTTTGGTGGGGTTTCCGGAGGACGACTCAATGGTTGTTGTTTTACTTTACTGCAGTTGTACTAGATTTTCTGTTGTACTGTACTTACTGTTGGGCTTGTATTTTTTGCCCCTTTCCATTTAGCACTTACTTTTGTATTTATTATTACATAGTTCTTCCATCTTTTGTGTACTCTGTTGTGCTTGTTTAATTTTATAAAGGTAATTCCTTCCATTTTTATCGGGATTTACACTTTTGGTGCTAGTCGCGAGCCCCTAGCCTATGGAAGGCGGGCTTAAGACAGTCACGGCATGGGCCCCGAGGATGGGTCATGAAAAATTTGTATCAGAAGAGTCGGTTCTACTACAGAACTCAGGACTCTGATCCTTCTTTTCTATGATGCAATAGTTTTAAGAGTATTGAGTATGGTTTTCAGTTCAGGGAGTCCAGTGTTGGTGTGGCGGCCGATGTATCCATACACCAGGACCCTGATCTCTACTTTTCGACATAGTGCACAGAATCACAGATTACATGTGTGTTTCAAGAGTTTCCTTTGTGGTATCTTTGAGTCAGCTCACTAGGTATAACTTATTGACTGTGGCACACATGTTCTTTATCGGGATGTCACTGCGAAGATTGCCAGCTAGAGTTCCCGAGAGATAGTACATGATGATAGCTCACAGAGAGATGAGGATCCGGTGTAGGGCCCTCTTACTATGTTGGAACCTTCGGGTGGTGTACCAACAGCAGCACCACCCATTAGGAAGAAGATTCCACCATCCGTACTAGAATACGGTGCATGCTGACAGAGCATGTTACATGAGTTCCAGCAGTAGTGGCCTCCGAGGTGAGACAGATTCCCTGGAAGTGGAGGACTAGATGGAGGCGATTACTAGATTTTTTCGCCTTGTTGAGACACTAGTAGAGTAGATTTTGATCTTAGTTACTAGTCTTTTTCAGTGAGTGACCATGTGGAAGGTACTCATAATGATGAAGTTTTAGTACTTGGACTATTTTCTGAGATGGTATCTTCGGGAAGTGTGCCAACTATATCACTTCCCGTTGGTCAACAGACACTACTGGCGGTACTAGTAGAGGAAACTTGTAGGCTTAGTTCCTTACATGTGTTTTAGCACTGGATGTCCCTCAAGTTCTGAGGCGAGACCGACCCACAGGAGGCTAAGGACTGGCTTGAGGAGGTGGATGAGTGTTTTCTAGAGCTTATACAGCTTTGACAGGACGACGTGTCAGTAGCTGAGTATTCATCAAGGCATACCGATCTCTTCTGGTACTCAATGATTATGATTCGATTGGTTCATTAGAGCTCGGACCTCTGAGCGGGGTGTGTTTAATGATATCTGAGCTGAAAATTTTTCATCTATGAATTCTTACTTATGTTAGGTGCTAGAGAGAACCTTTGTGTTTGAATGTTCATTGATTGAGTGGGTACAACCAGTGAATGTTGATAGTTGGAAAACATGAAACTGACTTCAGTCTTAGAGACTTGAGCATGTAAAATGTTTCGTGAAGAGGAAGTGATAAGGAAAGATGAATTTGAAAGGAATTAGATGTGGAAGCAAAGCTAGGAGAGTAGCATGAGGTGGTGAACATTTCGACATGTTACAACCACACGCCTTTGTAGTCCCCACTAGGCTCATGGAGATGGAGGGAAGGGGAAGAGAGTAGCTGCATGCGGTCAAGGAGTGTGACCCAAGGTCTCTAAGAATGATTTGAGGTACGTGTCTACTACTAGCTGCCGTAACAATAGACATAGGTACCAATCATTCCTTCCTTCCACGAATCTTGTCCCAAACCTAGAGTTTCCTTTTAAGTCATTGACTTGACCCTCACGTCTGGAGACACCTATGGGAAGAAGACTTGATAATCACACTTACTCTGATGGTGTGATCCGACCCTAGAGGCAAGAGTTTCAGTTGGATCCTCCTGGTGGCAGCGTTGAGGCCATATGACGTTAATTTGGGTATGGACTGGGCAACCACAATTCATACACAGATTGACTGTATAAGGCAAAAAGGTTTTGGTTTATCTAAAACGTTGGTTTGAAATTTCCCTTGATCGGAGAAAAGGAAAACCCTAGCAGCACAGAATGGAATCATGCATAAGAGGGTGCAGTCGATCACTCACTAGTCGGAAGAATTACCTTTGTGCCAGAATTCTCCAGAGTTGTAGCACCACTATCAGCATTGACGAAGAAGGGGAAACCTTTCTTTCGGTCAGATAGATACGAGTAGAGCATTCAAGAGATGAGGTAGAGGTTTACTAGTGCGCCCATCTTCATGCTACGATGGAGAAGGTGCAGATCATCCAGGGGTGGATGAAGACTGCACAAAGAAGATAGAATTCCTATGCTGATAGGAGACGGAGACCACTGAAATTCGAGGATGGAGACCACATATTCTTAAGGGCCTCACCTCGACTGGGTCTACAAATATTTGGCCAAGGCATTAAGTTATATCTGTACTTTATCGGGCGATTCTAGGTCCTCAGCAGAGTAGGAGAGGTGGCTTACCGCCTGGACCTTCCAACTCAGTTGCACCGGGTACACGACGTCTTCCACGTATCTCAGCTGAGGAGATACGTGCATGACCCATACCACATCATCAACCATGTGGAGATGGATATAAATGATGAGGATACATTCACGGAGGTCCTAGTGGAGATCGAGGAGCGACAGGAGTGGGTCCTACGTGGATAGTCGATTCCTCTGGTGCGCATTCGCTGGCAGCACGAGAACCTCCAGGAGAGCACATGGGAGCGGGAGGATCAGATGCGTTCTTAGTACCCACTTTTGTTTCCCTGGTGTTTGTTGTAGCTTTATAGGAACGTAAATCCCTAATGCGGGGGTAATGTAAAGACCGGAAAATTTCAAGGATTTTTTTTAATTTTTTTTGTAATTTTATGATTCTGCAGTTTCTGACGGCGCATGATTCTGAGGCCCAAAGTGCCTGTAATGATCCGTCGATGTTTTGCTATTCTTAAATTAACGTGCATAAGTAGTTTTCCTGAAAAGTGGAATAACACTAAAATGGTTACTCAGATCAAAAATTGGAGGCCACTGTTGCACTCAAGATGGAGTGTTTACCATAGGCATGGCATAATTTTAGTCGATGCGAGCCTCCAATTAGAAAACCTGAAAATGACATAACCATTAATAAAATAATAAAATAAATTTATTTTATTTTAAAAATTATTATAACTCACAAATGGTAACTCGGATTAAAAATATGAGACCACCGCTAAACTCGCGAGGGTAATCTTTCTTTAAGCAGATACTAACCTGGGTCGGCGAGGGCCACTAGAGAAAGTCAGTTTTTGGTCGCAAATAAAATAATTAAGTGACAATTATTTTATTGTAAAATTCATAACATTTAATAGATAACTCGGATTGGAAATATGAGGGTACCGTTGGGTTTGTTGGACAGTGTTTCACCTAGTTATGGCCTAACCATGACTATAGTGGGTCTAGGGTGGCTGTTAATAATTTTCCGAACGTTTTTTCGGGTATGTTCAGTAAACGTATGTTTGGGATTTTATATCTTTTGAACCGGAACTAGGAATTGAAATCTTAGGACACATATGAAATCGCAGCGCCGATATTCGCTTAAGGGTACCTTTACTGAAGTTGCGTTTTATGTGGGTTGAAAGTCTTAATTTGTGGATTTATCTTAAATTAAATAAAATTGTGGTGATACACAATTTTATTTATAATCGGTGGTTTTTTAGTACAAGTGGAAGTTATAGGTGGGGCCCACACCCACATAACCTGTCATGAGAGGATAATGTGATGTGGGGCCCACAAAATCCACTAACCTTTCAACTTCCCGTAAACTCTCCAGTAACTCCCCTTCATTTAAGGGGAACTCTCCACCTTCTCTCTTTGAATTTTGAAACTCTTGGAATTCCCATGAATTAATGAGGCCACATATTCTCTCATAAATTATGCCAACACAATTAATTAATGCCTACATTAATTAACTTGGGTGTCAAAAAATCTTTTGAATTGTTTTGAATTACATGGAAATTCTAATATAATGGGAAGCCTTATTATAATATTTTCCTTGGAAAATATTTCTGTGGGGGAAACCTCTGGAGAATTAGAAGAAAGGTGTTCCTCTCTCGATGAAGAACACCATTCTTCAATGAAGAACATCCCCAATGAAGAATGGGAAAGACTTATTCCAATGACGCTTCCTCCTTGGACGCACCCAGACGTCATGGAAACTACATCGTCTTTGGATTCTCTTTCCATGTCATGACAACGACTCTTCCTCCAACGTTGACGGGACGAAACCGTTCTCTGCAACGCCGTCTTCTGTGATGCCTGACTACCGCGATTCTCATCTTACATGGCTCGTTGAGGTGCAACGTCAATTACATGGTAGGGGGTTTGTATAATTTTAGTTTAATAAAATTATGCTCTAGTCATTTTTGAATGAAAGTTATCGTCCTGGCCTCTTGATACTGCCTAAGGCGAAGGGCACGGTCCGAACAAACATGGACCAATGACCCTCCGTTGATCCAAGTGTATATTGGAGACGAAAGAGATGTCAGGAGAGGTGACGACGACCGGAAGTGGCGGCGAATGGAGATAATGGCGGCCGCGTGCGGAAGAACCGCTACCCGCAACTATGGGCCCCTCGACTGACAAAGAACCAGCCCGCTAAAACCGGCCGGACCATAGAGATTGTGGTGCCACAAGGGGTGCCACGTTGTGGAGGACCGCGGCCTGTATTCTGCGGGCTGCTTCTACGGCGATCCAGATTTCCACCTGCCGGCCGGGTTGATGGAGGCCACGCCACCTGCAGGTGCCACATAGAAAGACCACGACACACCCGCCGGGCCGCTCGAGCCGGGAAGACTGGCCGACTTTAGCCGGCCGGACAGGAGTGCATCCCTGCTCGGCGCTGCCGGTTTGGGAAGTCGGGTGGCCGTACCCCCTACACCGGCTTGGCCTGTTAGCCGATTCGTGCCCCGCCGATCCAGAACGGGCCAACCCGCCAGCCCACCGGGTTTGATGGGTCATGCCCGTTTCGTTTAAATGAGAATAACATCACGACCATGGGTCCGATCGACGCGCCGTCTACAGAACTGGGATCCTCATTATGAGACGGTATTTTTTCTATACTATAAGTGAGTTTTTGAAGATTTTGAAAAATGGACGGGTTTGGAATGAGTGTAATTCCAACAGGGCCCTAGGAACGGAATTACCAATATCTCTCAGACAAGGAATCCGATTTACGCACCGTCTGTCACGTTGGGTTCCTTTTGACGTGAAAGAACTTTAGGATACATAAACTCTGGAATTTGTGACTGCTGATGTATCAAAATTTGAATCAAAGAGAGGACCCTCCTGGAATCAAGCGTGCTGTGTGTAGAAACCCTAGATCTGGCTTCGACGACTTCCATACTGGAATCCTTTATGGGTTCGACGACGACAGCAACGATACTGGAATGAATCCTCCATGGGT
Organism: Viscum album; assembly: GCA_963277665.1. Lineage (NCBI taxonomy): Eukaryota > Viridiplantae > Streptophyta > Magnoliopsida > Santalales > Viscaceae > Viscum > Viscum album. The sequence goes on from OY728139.1 coordinate 1,182,219,432, forward strand.
TTGACAACAACGAGACTGGACAGAATACTCTGTGGGTTCGACAACAATGAAACTGGAATGAATCCTTGGCGGGTTCGACAACAACGAGACTAGACTGAATCCTCCATGGGTTCGACAGCAATGAGACTAGACGGAATCCTCTGTGGGTTCAACAACAACGAGACTGGACCGAATCCTCCGTGGGTTCGACATCAATGAGACTCGACGGAATCCTCCGTGGGTTCGACAGAAATGACAACTATACTGGAATCCTCCTTGGGTTTGACAGTGATGACTACTGTACTTGTATCCTAAGTGGGTCTGACAGTTTGACTTCTGTACTTGTATCCTGAGTGGGTCCAACAGAGTCGCTGGTCTAGTATCCTACGTGGGTCTGACAACTTAGCTGGTCTTGTATCTTATGTGGGTCTGAAAGCATAGATAAATAAGTGACTACATCTAATCATCTCTTTCGCAATAGAAAATATGTATACCTGTGTGAGTTGAGTCTTGTATTTCAATCATTATCATCGATGTGATTGACTTACTATCCTGTGTGGACTGGGTTGTGCTTAGGCTCAAGAGTTGGAGTCGAACTGTGATTGATAACTTAGGTATATGTATGGGAATATACCTAAGTAGATTTGGTTAATACTTCGTGATTATATATTTCTTATTTGGTTTATGCTTCATGGATTCTGGGAGACCTTCGGGGGTCTCGGGGTCCCTACTGAGTATCGTTTACTCACCCCTGCATGGGCCATGCCCGCACCACATTGTGTTGGATGCAGATGACGGACAACACTGATCGAGTTGGATGCTTTTGGAGATGGACGGTACCCTGAGGTGGTCCACGTGGTGAGACATACACGGAGCGGACGACCAGACCTTAGTTGCTGAGGAGGCTATTTGTACCCACCCTTTAGGTGGGATTTCCGGGGGACAACTCAGTGGTTTCTGTTTTACTTTACTATAGTTGTATTAGCTTTTCAGTTGTACTGTACTTACTATTGGTCTTGTATTTCCAGCACCTTTCCTTTCAGCACTTACTTTTTTATTCAATATTACTTAGTTCTTCCTTCTATTGAGTACTCTGTTGTGCTTGTTTACTTTTATAAAGGAAATGGATTCCCTTTTTATCGGGATTTACACCTTTGGTTCTAGTCGCCAACCCATGGCCTATGGAAGGCAGGCTTGGGGTAGTCACGGCATGGGCCCTGAGGACGGATCGTGACACTTCCAATTATTATGATGACATATAAGTGGTATCATGAAGATCAATTTGATACTATGCATTTTAATATTGTAGGTTCCCTGTATAAGTTTTTTTTCTATTCCCCTTACTTTGATTGTTCTTTCTAATAAAAGATCAACCATGTGTGCATGTGAAAACCACCACTATACACTAAGTACTATCTCATACATTATGATTGACCAAAATAAATATCTATGAATTATTTTTTATTTTTATGTATTTATTACATACATATAGTCCGAGTGTGAGAAGAGATATCTAGATCTATTAATTCTAACAAGTAAACAGGTAAATGAATTTTTTTTTTAATGGGAAATTATCTAAACAGACCAATTCATCCCTTCCCATTATGGCTGCACCAATCCATGTGGAACACCATTTGGTATTAGAGCACTATGTTTTACTTCAAACTGGATTCTCCAAAATTTAATATTTTAGTTTGGGATATTCCCTTCTAGTTAATGAATTATTAATTGAAAATTCAAATAAGTTTTTTAGTTCCTTTATAAAGAAAATATAGATTAAATCTCCACCAATACTTTCAATAACATGAATAAAAGTGGAGAAAAAAATTTAAGAAATGTGACATCAATGATAATTTAAAAATTGGATTCACCATTAATTAATGGTAATTATAGTGGAATTATTTTTATTGTAATTATTTTTCATTTACCTCATGGAAATTCTATTTTAGGCATCGATGTGAGGTATTAATCTTATAAAAATAGGAAGAAACCATAACATCCATATTCTTTAATCAAAGAGAAATTAGATCTAGATTGATTGGTGATAATCTAGTGGTTTAATCCACTAATGAGAAAATGAAAAACACTTAAACCATGGTAGTATAAAAATTTTAACATTAATATGAGGTAATTGAAATTTATTTCCAAGAGTATACTATATATGTACTAAGTGAAATTGGGGAAGATCATGTTCCCATGGACTCATAAGATGAAGAATATACGATTTTTAAAACAACACTGCATCACTTTTATAAATAAGATATAATTTTTTTGGGCTCTTATAGAGACTTGAAGGTGTATGACACAAAATTTAAATAAGAATCTAAAAAGAAATGGAAATCACTAACACAAAAGTTATTGATGCGCATAAATTTCACCAAATAAATTGAGGCTAAAAGTTTTAAGATTATTGATCTTAAGAAAAGTGCCCAAATTCTTTGAAATAGTTTAATAATGTAGTTTATGTAAAATATAAATCCATTAATTGGATATAAGAAAATATAAATGAATTGGTGCATAAACAAATATATTTCTTTATTTTTGGAATTCATAGTTGGAATCAAAGATGAAAATGGTAATGTGAAGTAAAACTCATCACTAGAGAAAAATAAAATGCACAATGAATATTAAGGTTTTGTTATAATGAACAAAAAGTATTATGAATAAAGATCAATGTTAGTTGAGGATGGTAAAAATATCTTTGATATGATGTTTCTTGAGATTTATTTTATAAAATTAAATTAATAAGTGACACAAGTTGAGTTTTTGTAATACTATAAGAAAATACCAAATGACAAAAATAGTTTTTTATGATATTTATACTAAAATTCCTTAAAGAATGTATAATATATATTTTTCATTTAAATAAGCTCAAATTATGTATAACATGACAAAAAAATATCAAAATAATAAAATTATGTATCTTACTGGTCAACGAATAAAACAATGGTTCATTGGCCATTTTTTATTCATTGAATGGTTTGGTAACATGGATATTGTTTGTTGGCATAATATGTAAATTCATGGAATAAAAATAATACATATAAAAAAGGATAAAAATCATGATTTGAAGAAAATTACATAGAATAAATTTGAGAATATAATTATCTCTAATAGATTTGGATTCCTGAAAAATATGTTGAATTACAAAGATAGTGGTAATTATGTTGAATAATGTGGGTTAATACCCCCCAAGAATAATTCATATCCTTATTAAGAAATAATTTATACATTTATAATGATTAGAATATAATTTTTTAATATAGTGAAAGAAATTATAAACTTGTATTCCCCCAAAACCATGATTTGTAGAACCGAAATCACATGAAAATTAAATAAAGAACTTTTGTACCTTAAAATGGTGATAGTTATCAATTATGTTATCTTAAAACGTTTTCATCATTAATATGACTTAGAGGTATCCAAAAGTCTCCCTCCTCTATTGTTCATACAAATAATGATCGAATCACTCGATGTTTGGTTGATATTCCTCTTGTATCCCACATATACTAGTATCTCTTTGAATCCAAGAAAAGAGGATAAGTGAGAAACTAGGTGAGGGAATATTGGGAAGAACCAAGGATGTATTTAGAAAATTCCATAAAAAAGGGTTTTATATATATAACTTAGGTCACCCCCATGTAAACCTGAATTTACTCATATGCTCATAACATATGAGTAAATGACATGCCATTTACAACTATTTGTAACCATTCAACAACTATAACTCTCCCAAGAGTATCATCTTATGAAACACAAATGATAAATTATTTGGTGGATATTTAAACATTATCTATTAGAATTCAGTGCTAAGCATTAATCACTGTAAAAATATGAATCAAAATATCTTATGATATGCTCTTATTAAACTCTACAACATGTAAAGGAAGTATCATGAGATTAAAATATTCATGCATCATAATATACCATTTAATAAAAATATAATATACCTTAAGGAACATATATCATAAAATATGAGTATACATATTATGTAAAATGATACAAATAAAATATCATATGCTTTATATTGGCTTTATGGTTTATCTCCATCAATATCGCACTTACACTAAATCCTCATAGATTTTCTTCCATTTCACCTTATATCATTTCATTAAAAATAGCATATGAAAACATAATAAAATATATTTTTAAATATTTCCAATACACTTTGGGAAATACATTATTTAATTCACTACATATAACATTATATTTAATACCTTGTGGATGTCCATTCAAATCACCCATTAGATAAAATATAAAATAATTTTTAGTGAATCTCTTAAAGTTTTGTAAAACTGAATGCCCATTCATTAAATCAAAAATTATGTTCCCATAGGATATTATATCATTTAAATGAAATAGTAATTCTAGAATTCATAAATTCAAGCAAAGGGATACATCATGAAAAGAATAATTGCAACTCAAGCTATAAACTAAACTGACATGATATTTATTAAACACATATATCTTTATACCCATGACAACCAATTGTACCATATAAAAGAATGAATTTTAATTTTAACCCTATTTTTTTCAAAATCATGTAACAATAGGAAATAAAGTATGTGAATCTCATATAGTTACTCATATATTCTATATTCTTTGAATATAGACTAACTAGGTTGGCAAATACATCACATGTTATTCACTCTTATAGACAATCGCAACAATTTTCCCTCATCCAATATATAATCACATTATATGTCTTATTTAGGTATGGTCATACCCTCCATAAATGTATCTCAATAGAGGGACCTTATGTCATACTAATCATAAGAGGAAAAATACCACCTTGTTTAAGCCTAAATTGATGACATGATCTACAACATACCCAACCACCCCTAACTAGCTAATCTCAAGGCATGTGTGATAATGGTATCAAATTATGTTGGTTAACATTATAATTATATTTCAAACCTTATTTATAAGGAAATAATAACATGAAACCTTCACCCCAAATAAATCAATTTTATTATTTATGATAGTCTATGTAAAATACTTGGGGGTCATCTATTGAAAATAGTAATTTTGTGCCACAATGGTATATTTCATATCTCTATATGAAATCCTAATCAAAATAACCAAAACATGTTGAGAAAACTAGTAATACTCTACGATGAACATCAATATGTGTAACTCAATGTCAAGATTTTAGAGGTTAGTTACAATATCACTTCATTATTATATATAGCTAAATTTAATGAATGATAAAATAGAGACAACCTTTTTTATACCATTATAAATTTTACAATCTATTATGAACATTAATAAAACACACCTAAGCACTCGTATAATCATATATCATATTATAGACCACTGAATAGGCCATATATTCAATTAAACCATAAGGTTTTTAAAACTATTTCATATTTATTTAATTACCTTCACATATCTATATAGACATTTTATAAAAATCTCCCATGAAATTATTTTATTTAGTAGAATATATAAAGATTTTTTTGGAATAATGCAATGAATTTTAAATTATATTATTAATGTTCATACCATTGTACATAGTATTGAAAAACATGAAATTTAAAACATCAAATGTTAGGATGTTAATAATTTTTATTGTCTACATAGAACTCATTAAAAGTTTGTTGTCATTATATTTATCAAATTATTTTTCCTTGATATCATTTTTGTAACTAATATGTATATATTTTTATTTTATTTACCAATATATCATAAAATTATTTAAGATATAAAGTGAATTTCAATTCATAATGGTAACTAGATGTTAATGTCTACATTTTTTTAACAATAAACCCAAAAAAACATTTAGGATATTAAGTGAAATTTAATTTAAATTAATATTGAACAATATATTGTTTTTTTTCAATTTTAACTATTATAGGTACAATTTTATTTTTATTATCCTATTTGAAACCATATTATCTTAAAAATAACATTATAAGATACATAAAATCCATTTTTTCCTTCAGAAAATATGCCTTATTTTATATAGAGGAAATATTTTCCAAAGAACTATTATTTCCATTCATTTTATGCTATTTAATGTGTTTTGATATTTTTTTTGAATATATGATATTATTTTTTAAAATATGACATCGATGTGTGGGGGAATCTCAATTATTAATATTTATTTAAATACGTAGGATAATTTCTTTATCTGGGATAAAATTCCTTTTATCCTTATATTCTTTTCTAACATGTTATATAATATTATGATTCAAAAATAATTTGTATTATACACATCCTTTATATAGATCCATATAATCTTGATGTTTTCTTTTATATTATAATCTATGATTTTACAACCCTTTTCTTGATCATGATTTCATAAAATTTTCTTCATTACATGAATGAAGACTACAATCTGTTTCAATTATTTCCCAGAAGTGTAACTTTATATGTTTACATCCTTTTTATGGTATACATTTGGTACCCTTCAAAATTCATGAATTGATTTCTATAACACCAATACCTAACATGGAATCTCCATATTGTCTCACAAAAACTTTTAGGATACTCTCACAATTTTAATCCTTTATAAACACTACCACTTCTTTCCCAAATTTAGCTTTAGGTTTAAATGTCCATGACTAGCTATTTTGAAGAAAGATTTTTTGAATTTCTAATTAACTTTTCATCCTATAGTTTGAAATTTTTCACTTTTATATTATCATTACAGTATTGGAACCGAGATATCACATTATATTAATCATATATTCTTAGTACATTGAGAAAATATTGAAACACCTCAAACCTATTTTACTTATAAGTAACTGAACCTTGTTAATCTCAAGGCCTCATGAATTCCTCCTCATATTCCAAAGGCTGAGGACTAGCAATGAGGGTCTAAGGTGGTACTATGGGGAGACTATACCCTCATAATTTGAGTACTAAAGTTTTATAATAAATAGATAAATACGATAAAAATAATAATGACATACAAGGAAGTGAATGTAAATCATCCGAACAATAATAATAAAAAATAGAAAAGTAGTGCCAAATAAAAAATTATTAGTATGTCATAGAGTTGTAAAAAATTAAGAACACGTAAATTTGTATCAAAATAATAGAAGACTAAAATGTATATCCAATATAATCATGATATAAGGATCGGTCCCATTCTCCTGAGATCCCAAGTTATAATCAGTCAAGAATCTATTGCCGAGCACTTTCCCTTGTACTTACCTACAACCATGAAGTCTGTCTAGGTATCAAATGATAGCCCAAACAGTGTGTGATATACACATAATAGGCCACCACCAATGGTGTGTATAACTATCCATAATTTTCATATAATATGAGAAGAGTGTAGAAATAATAATGGAAAATTTGTAACGTAAACTATAAAGGGTCTACTCTAGTTCGTAAAGGACACCAAGATGACAATACCTACGTCAACCCATCCTGAGGCACCTATGAACATATATCACTATAAACATATACATATATGTATATATTCATGAATATATATACATATATATGAGATATTATGAAATTTATAGCCAAATATTTAAATATGTATTGCTAGACATGACTCGAGGAATAAATTATGTGTTCATGTCCTGTCACTGGAGTCTAATAAAATAGAAGGGTATTCCATTCTAATGTATCATAGTCACAAGGGTCACCATGTGCAAGTATCACAATAATATGGGATTCCATGATCTAGTATCACAAATATATAATACACCATGCCCGGTTATCATATCAGTAGGGATGATATGCATGAGTATCACAAGTATATGGGATTCCATACTTATTTTTCATATTATTAGATATTCCCTGACCATGTATCACAAGTGTAATAACTCAAATATTCATTATAATTTATTAACATTCCACGTAAATAAGGGAACAATGTTTGTTTATGTAAAATCATAAGACATGGTCATGCCAATAAATTTCAATTTATTACATTTAATTATAACATTTAGGAGTTAATCCAAACCCATAAAAAATATGGTTTGGTCATAAAAGAATTTATAATAGCAAGTATAAATTCCATAATACACTTTAATAGGTGTAAATAACTGAATGGTACTTATCATAACATGAACAAGGAAGCAAGATGTCTTTTTTATAAAGAATACAAAATTTAAAAAGGGTTAAGTGTGTATTTATATCAATGCATAGAAAATACAGTGTGTGGAATCACAATGCATAATATGAAGGAATAATTATTGAGGGATCACTACCAAATAACCTATTTTATTGTGGTAAAGGAGTAATCATCTAGTATCAGCTTCCAATTCAACACGGAATGAGAGGAAATGGAGAAATTAACAAAAACCCTGAAAATATACCATGTCATATTGTACAAAAAAGGGATTGAATTTGGTTAAATAAACCAAGAAAAGAAGAATGTGGAATGAATCTCTTACTCGCATGCTTCCAACATGATGAACAGTGGTCCAATCAGAGTCTAGATGAGGGAGTTACCTCAAATAATGGTTTAGGCGTGGAAAGAGATTCAATGGGAGGAGGGATGTTGTGCAGAATAAGAAATTAAAAAATAAGGGTTGAACCAGTTTTAAAAAATCCACAATATATTCACAACGTGAATATTTTTAATATCATGTTAATCTCAAGTTCACCCCTAGGAAAACCTAATGAATTTGTTGAATAGGGTATGTTCGGACCAATTCATGTCTTGAATCGAATTCTTTTCATGAATTTGGTTTTATAGCCAGCTCCAAACCTCTACTACATTCTATCCTAAGATAAAACAATCAACCCTAAGGCACAATTTCTCGGTTTAAAACAAAATAAAACCTTAACAATTTTGTAACTGAAATTTAAAGGATCCTCACCTATTAATAGAAACTAAGATCTTACAGCCTTCCCCCTTAAATAATATCATCCATGAGTTTCCCCTTACAATTGTGGTATATATTTTTTTGAGAATAACTATTCCCACTAAATATGAACATCAACCTCTCTATGCTAGGTCTTATCCTGCATGTGGTTGTGCTGCAATAGCATCCGAACTAATGGAATTTACCTTCCACAAATAGCCTCTGTTCATTGGTCAATAATGCATATAATATTTTTCTCATGGGGTGAATTTACCTCTAACTATGACACATCGGGATAAAAGTTATGATACTGATATGAATTATAATGATGTAATTGAGAAATGCTGAACAAGTCATGTATAGCTTTATATCTCATAGGAAGTCAAATCCAATAGTTCATTGGTTCATAACTCTCCAAAACATCAAAAGATCAAATAAATCGAGGTGAATACAAAACATGTGACATACTATTTTGATTCCCTAAGAAAGTAAAAAAAATGTAAGAATAAAAAGCCCTCACCCTTAAACACTAAACATTATCGATGGTGGTTATCACATGATTTTTGACTATAATCTGTTGTAGCTATTCACTTCCTGATCAACTAGACCACCTCTGAAGTCTCCTAAATTACATGAGGTCTAAATACTGATTCTTTACTAGCCTCTAACTAGCATAGAGGTGATCATCATGTCCTAACATATAAATCCTAATAAGTATCCATCTGTATTGTTACAAAAAATCTATTATTGTAGGAAAATTTATCAAGAGGGATATGTTTCTCCTACAACCTTATAAAATTAAGGATAAATTCTCTAAGAATGTCCTCAAACCCCTATATCATCCTGTCAAACTACCCATTGGTCTGAGGGAGGAATATGACACTCAAAAGTACCTACGTACCTAACACCCTCTACAACACATTCTATAATGAAGAAGTAAAATGATCATCCCCCTCTCATACAATAGTTCATAGGAGTATATGAAGTCAGATATTCTATTATAAATAGAGGTTTCCAATATCATACATTCAAAAATATATCCTTAATAAGTATGTAGTGAGAGACCTTCATGAGAGTATTGATGTTCACCCATACTAAATCATTTCGTAAGGGAATCTCGATAATATAATTACAAAATCCATGGAGACGTCATCCCATTTCCACTCAAGAATGGGAAATGGTTGAAAGGGCCCTATTGGTCACTAGTGTTCCACCTTCATCTACTAATTGGTGGAAAACTATTAAAAATACCATATATCATCATTTTTATGCCATACAACCAGTATTAGTGAAGTATATAACGATACATATTTGTATCCCCAAGGTGCACCATCCATGTAGAAACATGAGACTCTCACATAAATTCCTCTTAGATGTTTGTAGGAATGTAGACACATCCATAGATTCATAATACCTTATCTACATCAATAATCTATCCTAGTGGCATAACCTCACCTAAAACACACTTCCTCAAGATGAAGCTCTCATAATCTAATAACCACCTCATATTCACTCTCTATAGAAGTTAATAGGTCACTGCAAAATCTATAAGGATATGATGCTTAGGATTCTCCTGGATCCCTATGTGCATAATAGGGAACATGGACATCATCTTCCACTCATCACCAAACTCTCAAACTGTCTAGTTCTGAATTCTCTGACTTAGAGAATCTTACAAATAATTTCCCTTCCCTGACGTAGAAGAAAGATAAAAATTGATGTATTTTAGGTATTAAATACACCTCATATATCTGTGATTTATGCCATTCTAGGTAAATGTATAAGTGTTGTTTTTTGGTCCGTAAACACCACCAAACATTCTCTAAGAAAATAATTCCGCCAAAGTCATAAGGAGTGGACTAAGACTACCACCTTGAAATCATGCATTGGGTAATTCCACTCATGTGGAGTGATGTATTAGAACAATTTCACTTAGTAGTTACCTAAATCAATTGACCATATGACCCCAAGCACACCTCCTTATATGGTATAGGCTACTGACTAGTAGCATGGGTTAATGGAGGAACATTGAGAAGAATATAACCTCATGATCATAGCATGGCACAAAAGTGTAATCATATCAATAAACAGAGGATTCAGGGAAGTTAAAAGAATAGTGGAAGATAAAACATCCATCATATATATAAAAACCTATTAATCTTCTCCATCAATGTCATATAAAAAATGAAGATCATGACAGGGTATAATAAACGAAAATTGAAATACACGGTATACGTTACACATAAAAATATGTATATCAAAAAACCAATATGGATAAAAGTCTATCTATAGATATAATCAATATCCATATATCAATCCTATGCTTCCCATTCCATGCTAAATTAAATCTATCATCAAAATCCGAGAACGTTCCCATGTCCTGACCAACATCCATTATGTCTGTCAAGGTAGCAAAGAAAAGTATGAACAAGGTGTGAGATAATATCAATTGTCCACTAAAAATGGTTTCTAATAACATAAAGTCCATGAAAATATAAAAATAAGTTTTTAGATAACAGTATAATATAAAAATAAAGTGTGGAAATAAATAATCCACATAGGCCAATGTTCCCATTGAATTTACGTTCTCTGCTACTTTCTTCGGTATAAGAAGAAATATCTATGGTTAATAAGTCAATCATGATTAAATTTATTATAATTTCTCTATACCCATCCCATAACTTAAGCACCCCCATGAATCTTATCGGATCAAGAAATGTGTAATAATTTCATCAATAAAATGTAAGGCTCAGATTAAATCCAAGATTTTGTTATGTCATGTTATATGTGGTGAATAATTAATTAATTATGATTGTAAATCTACTTGCTTATGTCCTTATCATTCCTATTTTGGAACCTAGGTATCACTTTTAATAGTGTATAAATCCACCCCTTACAATTACAATGTAGTTATTTCTCATTGGAACCCTAGTATCGCTCTAGGTGTGGTACAAAGTCAGTTCTCTTTGAATCTATCCTGGTTGGTCCACAACCAGAGACTAAGTGTCACTCGCATATTATAAAATGATTTAATATCATAGATCAACCATGTATGTCCACATAAGGAGTCCAAGTTTCACTCATGGAATGTTAATATTCTTCCCTCTGAGCTTGTCCTTGGTGGTCCACATATGTATTCCATGTTTCAGTCACAACATATAGTTTCCAGCTTCTAAGGGAATATTTACATCATATTCATATGAGAACCCATGTGTCTCCAACATTACATAATAACTTTAGTTTCAATTTATTTAACTAAATATTCCTAATGATTCAATTCATTGAGTTCCCGGATGAAACCCATATATGACTCTTAGAAAGGTAGTATGAATGGTCATGGGCCCAAAGACTAACTATAACATTTAATTTCACATTTTAATTCATTTTACCACAAATTTATAAAAGAAATATTGTCACTTAAAAAGGTGGATCACATCAAAGAATGGTCTAATAAGGCATATAATGACATTCTCCCTCCATCCTTCTAAATTGGGAATTTGGATTTAAATAATATTTCAATTCTAAGAGAGAAGAACAACCCCCAAAAGAATATGAATATGGTCTTCCATTCCCTATCTCATTAAATTTAATTTAAATTTCAACAAAATCATTTAACATTCCAAAAATAGGGGTAAATAACACACGTATAAGGTGAATCATGTTCATTGGACACTCATGGTGGCCTTATCCATTTTAGAAACACAACAAAAATGGGTGGTTCTGTAAAAGGTCCTTAAACTCTAATGTTAATTAAACATGTATCGTGAGTATTATATGTCAAAACTGAGAAATCAATTTAAGAATAATTCAATTTAATAATCATGTTTTTGGGATAACTGGAACATGACCCAATGGTGGAATAAATTAACACAATGAATTTACGGGAAAATCATGAGACAAACTTCCTTAGCTAGGAAGCTGACTCCTTGTCCATTGTTGGCCTCTAATTTAGGATAAAATTGAGGAAATCAAGAAAATATAAAAATTACAAGAAAATATGGCATATGATATTGCATCAAAATTATTCCATTGACAAGAATATAAATGATGAAAGGCATAAAATTCATAGAAATCATACTAGTTCTTATCCAATGTGATTGATGGAGGCTCAATGGAAGTCTGGTAGAAGATATTGTTTTAATGCCTATCTTCAGGTGTGAAGGAATATCCAAATAGAGAAGGGATGAAGTGAATTTAAGATAATGAAAAAAATGAGGGAGTTATTATATATAGATAGGGTAAAAAATTTAATTTTTCCACTTTTTATGAGGTCGCACAGTTTGGCCGCATAGTTAGCCAAACCATGCGCCAATCATGTTCACTCAACTTTCCAAGGTGCACAACCCACATAACCTATAGCTCATGGTTATACAAACCATGAACAATATTTTTGAACCATACATATCAAACCCATGTGTCAAAAAACACTTTTTCATGGTTTGGAAAAACTACATGGCACCCTTATAGGACCACGTGGTTTGAGGGGCACAGTTATCATTAACTATGTGCCAACCATGAAAATATCTTGTTTTCTCCATAACATAGAGCTTCAGCCTCCAAACAAGCCCCATGAACTCTGTATTTAACATCTATGTAATATTTCACACATATAAGTACAAAAATTATGAAATTAATGGCAATAAAAATGTTCCTTACCTCAACAAAATATTGGGTTCTTATAATCTTCCCCCTTAAAAAAACTCAACCCTGATTTTCCCTTATAATGATGGTTAATCATCATCTGAGAACAACTCTAAGCACTAGGCGTGTACGTCAGCCTCCCACTACCAAGTCTATTCCAATATATATACCTTCTACCATAAAACATGTACTATAGGAACTGACCAACCTTAGGGAAGATTTGTTTCTTGACCAACAAAAAAGATAGGTTACTCATCAAAGGGTTCATAAAACTCCAACACATACTCTTTAGGATAAAGAATATATGATGTATTTGAATGATATTGGGGAATCTTAGATACATGTAAGATTTCATGAATTTCTTTTTACCGCTGATTAAACTACAACCTATAGAATACCAGGCTCAATTTATATAGAATACAACAGGGGATGACATAATGAGGTGATTGATTATATTATTTCCAAATATGTCTCTATCCTAATCTAGGAGAAGCTCAAAGGGAAACCAAACTCCCCACCGAGAACTCTAGTGGTCGACAATGATGTTCAATATATTAATTATATATTGACTAATCTATATAAATCTTCTTATTAATAAGATTAACCTAATTTGATGTCTACTGAACTAGATGAGGACCTAGTAGCACTACCTCTCCCACTTATAACCGGAGTAAGGGTGAAAAACATGACCTACCACATAGGGCCTCATAAAAATCCATCTTTACAGTCATGTGGAAGTTGTTATTATAATAGAACCCAGTGAGAGGTAATTGTTTCTCCCAAGAAACTATGAAATCATGGATGTATTCTTGGAAACTTTCCTCCAAAACCTTTATCTTATACATGGATTGACTATCGGTCTATGGGTGATAGGCTATACTCAGTAGTACCTATGAACCCATTTCCTTCTCCAACCCCTTCCAAAATTTATATGTAAAATTTGAATACCAATTAAATATGATATGACATGGAACTCCATGGTGGCACATGATCTCACAAAATTAGAGCCTCATAAGGTCATCCACTATAAAGGATTCTCGAATAAGTAACTAATGGATTACCTTTCTTAACATATATATGATTACCCATACATATTCTCTACCCAGAGGTGATCTAGGTAATGCCCTCACGAAATACATGGTGATATCATCCCATTTCACTCAAAATAAGCAACTTTTATTAAATTATTGCTTTTCAATGGTGTTTTTCTTTTAACTTTAGTTAGGTGGAACACTAAGTAACAACCCCTATTATCTCTATTTTCATCCCCAAACACTAGTTTTGGTGGCATAAGTCATGATACTTCTCGGAAAGAATGGAATGTACTACTCATATAAAGGCATGAATCTCTAGAATCAACTCCTATCAGATGTCTGCAAGAACCTATAGAAGTCAATAAAACTACTAGACCTCATTATCATCAACCACCTAACCAGGAGGAAGGTCATCTCCCGCAATACACTCCCGTAGGACCAATCCATCAAAATATTATATCTTCCTCATCTTAACTCTCTATAGAGGTGAAGAGGTCACTGATAATGATGAAAGATCATAATGATCATGATGGTCTTGGAAATTCGAATGAATCTTATAAAACAATGCCATAATATTCCACTCCCTACTGGCCTCCTAAACTGCTTGTGTCTTAGTGTTACTCTTTAGAGCATCATCAACTGCAATTCCATTTATAGTTATATAAGTAATATCAAATTAGAATTTTTTTAGGTATTCCAACCACTTTAATTGGATGATATTTTATCCACACTGTGTAAATAAGTATTTGTTGATTTTTGTGGTCCATAAACGCCATAGAATTCTCGCATAGTAAGTAGTGACTTTAACATCTCAAGGAAATAACAACATTGGATAAATTGGTATTGTGAATCATGTTGTTACACTCAGGTGGCCCTAATTCATGAGACCCTTATGCCAAAAATTTCTATTCCTATATAATAAAAACTCCTGGAATGATACCTGATGTATAATAATAAACTATATAACTTCTTCAAATCTCTCGAAGAATATAGATAATTGTTGAACTCAGTATCCCTTTATTTTCTAGAAAGAATGACTCAAAGGATTATAACCATATAAACGTCAGAACCTTATTAGTTAATCCTAAAATTGGTGCTTCTTGGTGTGAGATGTCCTATTTTATGTGACTGTAATAACCATCTAGACCCATGAAACCCTGTATATCAAATATGTTCTTAGGATTCTTCCACAAAACTAGCACTCTCACCTTCTCTAAGAGACAACTAATACTCCTATCTCTATGATAATATAATCATGGAAGTGAACTTTATCAATCCAAAAGTGGAACCTTGTGAGATAACAATATAATGTATGCTCTCTAAGGGTATTAAATATGATCTCAATATGTGTGGCATGTTCATGTAGAGTGTGAGAATAATGAAATATATTTTCCATGAATAAAAACACAAATGAATCCAGATATGTGTAGAAATCATAATTTATAAGTTACATAATAACTGTGGGTGCATTAATGAGAACCAATGACATGAAAAAATATTCATACTAGCTATATCTACTCTGGAATGTTGTACATGGTATATCTGATGGTCTTACATAAACCTGATGACAACCCAAACTCAGATCAATCTTAGAAAAAACCCTTACTACTCAGATCTAGTCAAAGAGATATCTATATAAGGGATTGGATACAAGTTCTTAAATATAATACGGTTTGACCAATGGTAATGCATGAAAAGACTGACGATACAATCCAACTTCTTGGAGAAAAGGACTCGTGGAGCCCATTTTGAAAAACTGGGTCATATAAAACCCTTAGATTCCAAATATTCTAGCTTCCTTTTGATATTCTGCAACTCAGTAATAGAAATCCTGTGATAAGTAATGGGTACTTATATAGATTCTAGCGCTAGATCGATGGAAAACTATACCACTCTCCCAATATGAATTCCTTAAAAATTAGTTTGGAAAACATAAATGAAATGATCTAACACTAGAGGGAAATCATCCTCGAATATTCCCTAATATTTTAGATATAAAATAACAATCTGGTATATCATCCCACACATCACATGATTCTTGAGTCTAGATCATCTTTCCTAACCATCCCATTCGCTATTTTGAAAAAACCCCACCCTCTACTGATGTGAAATTCACCCTTTAGTAATAAAAGTCCACATAATAATTATAGGTAACCCACTAGTATATCTTTAGAGTGATGTAAAACCCTATAAACTCGAGGAAATGGAGGCCCCATATAAAGAGATACCCACCTATCTATCTCAATGTGGAACTACCTATACTGGAATATAATATTTTAATGTATCCCCAATGGAGCGTCATGTGTGCTAATTCTATAGTAAAACTGAAAATCGAGCCCAAGGCTCTCAAAAAAAGGAACATATATAAAGGAATGTGAGATAACTATATTGAGAAGAGTATAAAATAATCTATAGGCTACTAGAATACTACCTCTCACAATTTAAGGTCAAAAACTCAACTCCTTAGGTATCAGATTCATTGCACGCGTATGGCTTGTTCTGCAACCCTGAGATATAGCCTGGATACACTGAGAATGTATAATTTGTTAGAACCATAAGTCTTGTGTCTGACTACCTAAACCATGATCACCACCTAATCCTGATAGGTCAACCACTCTCTAACTTCATAACTAATGATATGTCATGGACCCTTATCTTGAATGTGGAATTAGTACAAACCATATCTCACTAGCTATAAGGGGAAAATCTCTACAAAAGAAATGAATATGACTAATCATTCCATATGAATGACACTCTACTAGGTCCCTAGTACACTGGCGTTTCATAATTCTTGGAATACCATAGTGATAAAACATCACCTGGCTACCTGAGTACATAACCTAGATACTAATATTGCTAAAAAATATATTTAAATTATGCTTACTTCTATTGGTCGATTTAGTTATAGATCCTGGTTTTTAACTACCCTACCTCTCACCCCAACCTCTCTCTGGTTATGCTCAATGATTAGTTCCCGATTCACTATCCCAGATATGGTAGTGGGCCTAAATAAATTCAAATATGATCATATTTTATACATGATACCATACTCAAATCACCTAAATTTTGATAATTCATTACCTTACAATATTGGTGTGAAACACAAGAGATTTGTGAAATGGGTAGAATAATCCATGACTAATAAGACACCCTCTTCCAAGTGCATAAAATGTCTATATCTACTATCTATCAACATATTGGGATAAAAATAATCTTACAAGGAGATCTAGAAATCCCACTTAGCCATATATCAGTGATTATCTGTCTGAGTAATAACATCCCACCATCTCTTGGTATAATTTAGAAGCATATATTTAGTGAGCTTCACTCTACTCTCAAGAAGTTTCTCAATATGCTTAAAAATTAGTTACATGGCCTCTAGCCATGACTTCGCAACCTGTGGACCACCATCCCCTAAAAACATGTAGGGATGATACCACTAAAACTCATGGATCAACTTTTCCATATTTGTGGAAGGTCACATGTCTACATGAATAGTATTTATAAAGTGTAGGAAACCCTATCAAAATTGGTCATTAGGGCCCATATCAGGTATTACTAATAGTACTTCAAGTTTCACTTTTGGAGGTTCTACTAGTGACCCAGGGACCACCACCTAAGGAGTATGGTCACACCACCCTCATGGAACACTACTCGAGAGCATCATGGTGGTATTTCTCTCAATTACAAACACACACCTAAATATATGATTTAGTAACCACTAAAAATGTGGATATATAAATAGGATAAGGAAAATCCTCACTTTATAAGAGTCTCACCCCTCTACCTGCTCCTAAAGCTAGGTCTGGTAAACATGTAAATAATAAAGAAAACAAGAGACATTGTCTACTTCTAATGGGTAATGGTCATGTTTTCTACTATATGTAAAAGGTTCTGATATAGAGAGTATCAATTCCAAGTTATAGTGTAAAAACCAATTTAAGATGTAATTGGAATCCCCATTCAATAATGACCATTTATTTTTATAATTCAATTTCATTGAAATTCACACTAATGTACATAGAAATTCCTTTAAAATGGTTCGATTATTTTGATCGCCATTTATAATTTATAAGGGCCCGTACACCTTATAAAGCTTAATTTCGCATCCCTTTATTCACAACCAATATTTTATCCATAAATCTACATAAAATCTTCGAAAAATTTCATGGATATCAAAATAAGGGCACAAATACATATTAAAAGCAATGTACACAATAATATAAATATAGAATGTCATATGAATGAGATATAAATATCAATGTTCCTATGATTATTCATGATAAAATACTTTATTTCCATATTAATCAAGGGTAAAATATCTATAGTCATAGAGGGAACAAAACATCTAGTGCATCAAATTATAGTGAAATGAAGGCAACTGTAATAAACACAATCTAGAAAAACATGTCCCATCCTACATTATTTGGCATTTCACTATACATGGGAAAGATACACCTAAGAAAAAGATCATTAAAAATCCAAAAACATCATATTTCTCGTTTCTACCATCCCAATTAGTATGGAAAGAAATTAAAACAAAAGAAAATCCTCTAATACCAACTTTTTATGTCTTAGACCCGATTTAATCAGTAATAATTGAACTCAATTGGCCACATGACCTCGAGCACACCTCCATGCAAGCTAGAGGCTACCAACTAGCAATGAGGGTCTATAGTGGAATAATGGGGGGACTATACCCTCTTTATCAGAGTGTAGCATAGATGAATAGTCATACTAATCAATAGAAAAATCTGGACAAATTATTGAATAGTGGAAGAGTAAACATCCATAATATATATAAAAATTCAGTAATCTCATCCATAAATGTAATATACCAAAATATAATTGATAGATAAAATATTTTCAATTAATTTATATTGAATATAATTTTTTTAAACCCACAAAAGTGTTCCTATATGATTAATTGTTTCATTTTTATGATTTTGGTGTTATTTTGAGCTGAATAGTAAAAATGGGCCATTTTGGATTTTTAACAGTTTTAAATTTTTTCTGTAGTTTGGCCATAACATTGTCTACGCAAATCCAAATTGCAAAATTCTTTCTTTTCCAGATTTTAAATATCCAGGGCTTAATTTAATATTCTTGGACAAAAAGTTCAATCGGCCATATAGAAGCTCAAACGAAACACACAAGTGGGAGAAATAAAATTGTTTTCAGTTCTGCCCAGTTTTGGTGTGAAATCCATAACACATTCATTGTGGGCCCAACTGTTGTGAAATTCTATGGGTGGACGAGAAACGTGATGTAGAACATCTTTTATGAAGGAAATGCTATGGTATGTGGCACTTTGAGGGTCCATTAAAGCTTCCTAATCTGGGAGTTGGCGTTTTGGAAAGTCCAACTGGACAGAATAAATGGTCAGAGTAAAACGGCCATAACACTCGAATTACTTGTCCAGATCTGCTGAGATTTCGAGGGGAAACGCCCAAGAAACTTATGAACAACATTGAATAATGGATCAACGGATGAAGAGGTCAGTTATTGGATCAAAAACATGACAACAGTCAGGGGACATAAATCTCGCTATAAAAGGAGGAGAGCTCCTCCTCCTCAAGGCATCCCATATATTCCATCCAATTCCTTCTGGGACACCACAATCGGAGACGGGAGGAAGCCAAGGGACACTCGGGGAAATTATTTTTCAGAATCATTCTGTTTCTTTCCTTTATTTTTCTTTACTTTAAAATCACTCTCCTCTCCCTCATTATCTCGTTTACCCCATCCATGGAGGGGTAGTTTCATTTGAGTGATCGGAAAGAGGGGAGGCTGGACCTATGTGTTGTGTTTGAGTTTTTGTGCTTGAAATGAATAAAATTTCTTCTTCATTCTTATTATGGTTTCAATTCTTAATTTAGTATTAAATTTTGAATGTGGTAGTCTTAAGTTTTTGATTCTGAAATTATAAATTTCTTTGGTCGATGATCACATCTCCCTCCACCCAATTCTAATCTGTATACGGTGGAACAAGATTAGGGTTGGGTGGTGATTTCTTGGTGGTTGTCAAGCACATGTTTAGGATTGTATGTCGAAATCTTGGTTAATTAGGGAATAAAAATTCCAGGTCATGGATTTCTCTAATTAATCAAGAGACCTTCTACAACCCTGAGCACATTGGAAGGAGGATAGACCAATCTATGGTTTTAGAATGAAAAATTATCATCACATTTATCTGACTAAGGGAGAGAGAGGACTCAGTAGATGAATCACTCTCTTACCAGTTTAAGGAAGAAGAAGAGATAAAATTTGGAAACCATGATGGAACAACACTAGGCCTAGCTGAACCCAATCTGATCACCATCTTTATCATTTGTTAAAATCAATAAATTTCTGTTGTTTGTTTCTCTCATAGTCATTCAAAATAATTAAAACCAATATTTTTAAGAAAATCAACAAAAAGTTAAAACCTTTTTTTGTGCACTCCTCTTTGGGAGACTACGTAGGATCAACTGCTATACTATACGTAGGTAAATAAAATATTGTTTTTCCATGCCCCACAACAAGCGTGCGTCAAACTTGGCACTGTTGTCGGGGAGGTAGTGCCTCAAAGCTTTAAAAACAATCTATTTTGAATGACCTGTAATTCAAAAAGAAATTTATTAGAATTCGATCCATAAATTGAGCGCACAATAACCAAATTGAGAAATCAAAATCTTCCCAATGATTTCGAAGAAATCAATCTCACCGATTCAAGTGATACCTTGAGTAAAGACTTTGAACCTTTAATAATGGATGTAAATCCCAACCGAACCCTACATGACATCTGTGCACCTCAATTTTTCAATCAAAATTATCAACTTGCAATTCATGACTTAGAAAATGATTATGAATTGTGAATTAATATGATCCAAGTGCTACCTAAATTTCATGGTCTTGCTGGTGAAGACCCGAATTGACATATTCAGGAATTCACCTATGTCTGCTCCAGTTTGAAACCTCAAGAAGTCGCGGAAGAGCATGTGAAGTGGAGGGAATTCCCCTTCTCATTAGAGGGAGCAGCGAAGGAATGGTTGTACAATCTCCAACCGGGGGAGATCAGTGACTGTGAAGATCTAAAAAATTCTTTCTAAAAAGATTCTTTCCAACATCCTGGAGCATTGTAATAAAGAAGGATATTTATGTCATTCATCAATCAATTGGAGAAAAACTCTACGAATACTGGGAACATTTCAAGAAGCTTTGTGCAAGTTCTCCACATCAATAAATAGAAGAGGACCAACTCCTTGTGTCCTTCAACAAGGACTGCTTGACAATGATAGGAATCTACTCGATTCCTCATCGGGAGGAGCCATCATTGACAAATCACCTGCAGATATACGAGTTCTGATTGAAATGATTGCACAAAATTCACAGCAATTTGGAACTCGAGGTACGATCAATAGAGGAATCCATGAGGTAAGAACCTCTGATTCAGTATATTTAGATAGCAATGAAATGGGTGAACTCACTAGGTTGGTGTGACAAATAGCTGTGAAACATGTGAAGGAACAACAAGGACCGAATCAGGTATGTGGTTTATGCTCTTCTAATTCTCATTACACTGGTCAATGTCTAGAAGTGCAGGGGACAGAAAGTTGTGATGCATCCTATCAACAAAGGCAATACCAACCACAAACCCAATCAGGCTATGGGTTTCAACCGAACCAAGTCAGAGCACCTTTTCAGTAGCAATATCATAACCCCATAGCATTCAAAAAACCTTATCAGAAGCCCTTCCATCAACAAAAAACATTCCAACCTCCATCTTTCTATCGGAATAATTATGAGCAACCATCCACAAGTGCAGCGACAAATGAAGACCAATAGTTGAAGACAAGAGTTGCGGGAATAGAAGATAAGATGGAAAAGCTAGCTGATCAATTTGAAAGCATTATGGATGCTCTCACCAAGAACCAAGGTAAGCTTCCTGCATAAACAATTCCCAATCCAAAAGAGAATGTTAGTGCAATCACAACCTGAAGTGGGAAGGATCTCACACCACCAGAACAATGTGAGGAGGATGAATCTAGGGAACCTGTTGAAGCTCGTCTTGTCCAACCAAAAGATGGAGTCAACAACAAAGTAGAAAGAACAAGGTTCAGGAAAGAAAGACAAGAAACACCATTGCAGAAACAAAAAAGGGAGAAAAAGGATATCCCAACACCATTCCCATCAGCATTGCTTGAGTTCAAGAAGGGTGAAGAAGAACAAATTCAATTGGAAATTATGGAAACATTCTGAAAAGTTGAGATTAACATTCCACTACGAGATGCAATCAGACAAATCCCTAAATATGCAAAATTTCTAAAGGAGCTATGAACTAAAATAAAGAGGTTGGATGGAAATGAGAGAATTAACTTAGGAAGAAGCACCTCAGTATTGATCACACCACTGATACCGAAAAAATGTAAAGATCCAGGGACTTTCTCTATTCCCTGCACTATCGGTTCTTTAAATTTTACTGATGCACTATGTGATATTGGAGCTTCGATAAATGTGATGAGTCACTCAGTGTTTTCATCTTTGCAGATCGAAGAAATAAAATCAACTCGGGTGGTGGCATAATTAGAAAACAGATCCACCGTTTTCCCAGCTGGAGTCGTGGAAGATGTACTTGTAAGAGTGAGAGGATTAATCTTTCCAGCAGACTTCTATGTCATTGCCATGGAGAAAGACCGAGCACCAGCCCAATCTCCCATAATCTTAGGGAGACCTTTCTTAAAGACTGCGAATACCATCATCAATTTGAATGAGGGAACACTCTCAATGGAGCTTAGAGATAGTCGAGTGCATTTCAAAATACTTGAATCCATGAAAAATTTGTCATATGTTCATTCGCTGAAAGCAATCTACCACAACGAAGAAAAAGAACAAACTAAAAATTTTGAAGGGACAACCATGGAATTCTTGGATAGTTTGTTAGAAGAGGCTGGGGAATCAAATTCAGGGGTAGATGTTGAGATCTAGAAGTATAAAATCAGGTAGGCCGAACATGAAAATATTATCATAGATCTCCAAAAGGAACTTGCTACAATGGAAGAAGAACTAGCTATGACGAATTCCATATGCCTTGAAATGGAACATGAGCTGAAGAAGGTCAAGGAAACCCCCATTAAAACTATAGAGTGTAAAGGATATTCTCAAACCAAATGGAAGAGTGGGTCACAAGAAAAATATGAAAAACCCAAAACCAGGTTCATATGGGTAAAGAAAATTGAGGGTCAATCTCCTTCTTCAAGAGAAGAGGTGAATTTTCAAAGGACACCACAAACCCTTAAAAAGAGTTATGTTCACATTTCAAAAAAGGAATAAAAAATATCAGGAATGATTGAAAACCATTCTAGAATAACAAGATTTCAAGGGTTTTGCTGGTGTTGTGGTATCTATGGACACAAATCATACTCTTGATGGTACAACATGTCTTTACTAGGAAATAGAAAAGGGACAGTGTAGAAGATCAGACTCCTCCAACATGTTTTTCAATAAAATCCATCAGGTTGTACCTCTCCTTTAAATTTGTTACTTGCTGTAATTCATTTTAATATTTTCATACATGTTAAATCAATTTACATGCATTGAGGACACTACATCAATTAAGTGTGGGGGAGGGAATCTTGTTGTCCAGGAGGTTTTTCAAAAAATTTAATTTTTTTTGTCAAGCCAACGACATTAAAAAAAGGCGCTACCGGGAGGCAACCTGTATTTTCCCCCATTATCCACTTATCCTCTTAGTCATTTACCAGCACGATTGAACAGGCCTGCGCGATCTATTATTTTCATTATTATATTTTAGGTTTATTAATGAAGAAGTTATATTTGTATTATATGCTATGAATAAAATAATCCATTTGACAGGGGAGTAAGAGATTCAATTCTATATTATCCAACTTTATTCCCTACATTTTTAGTCTTTTAAAGAATTAATCAAAAAAATGCATGCCCACACTTGAATTCATGTTTTACTTGACTTCTCTAGGAGACATGAGTTCATATAAATCTAGTGATTCCATGTTTTATATTTCAATGTTAATGATATTGAATGATTAAAATATATAATTGGATGATTAAAGTGAAGTAAGGATATTTAAATAAGGACTCATTATTTGAGGGAATTAATTGATTCATGTAAATGAAATTTTCCTTCCATTTTTCATTCTTTGAATTTCTGTAATTCATGTGAATTAATTTTTTATTATTAATCATGCCATGAGTTATTTCCAATATCATTTTCACATTCCTGAGAGGATTTCTAGACCAAATATTACCTATTTTATCTTGAGCATATTTCTTGTGTGATCTTGGGTCGTCCCACCTACTAGAACTAGTATCGAAATTTTTCAAATCTATGACTGTACAAAACCACATTTAAAATGATTGAGGCACTACATTGGCTTGCCACATATTTACCTGAGACCCACCCTTACATTTATCCTTTGCTAGCCCATAGAATCCATGAATTTCCTTATAGGTTTAAGCCACATAACAAGCTTATATTTCCTTACCTACCCACACTTTTAGTATTTTTTCATGGTAATTCAAGTTTGAGTGTGGGGGAAGGGCCTTTCGTGTGAGTTTATTAGGATATGTATCATTTTTGGGTGCTGTAATTTGTGCGTCATCATTTTGGGCAATGTATTATTATAAAATTGGGCATGAGTCATCATTTCATTATGCTTCTTTCATTTCATCCGGTTCTCCATAAAAAAAAGAGAGAGAAAAAATTCAAAATAAAGTTGTGCCTATCTGGAGCATTACAAAAAAAGAAAATACTGTTGTGCCTTTCTAGAGCTTTACAAAAAAACAGGGATAACTTGGATGATATTATTCTTTGTAATCATTTATTGACTCATGACCCATGTCATTAACAGGGGAGCAGTGTTGTGATTCAAATTTCAAGGGAATTTGAGTGAGGTTAATCTTGTGTTTTCACATGATTAATCATGCATTGTACTTAAGAGTCAAACCTTCTACTTCTAACCTTAAATTATTTCAATCATTTACCCACCAACCCTAAGCCACAGAGTCATTTGATCCTTTATTGCAAGTCCTCATGATTTTATGTGTGTTTTGTGTTTGCAAAGTGGAGAAAGTAGTTCCATTACAAGCCAATGGGTAAGGAGCATGTTCTCATGATATGAGCATGACTCCACTACTAATTGTAACATTATTGATGAGAGAAAAGATTCAAAAGTGAGGTAGATCATGATTTGGCATGTTTAATAATAATAAATTGAGAAGCTTGAATGAAAGAAAGGAGAAACTCCATTATTTTTTAAAGGGGAAAATTAAAATGCATTAATTGATTATTTCATTGAAAAATGGGAAATTAAATTGGTATTTTTTTGGAACTAGAAAATTTGATTGGACATTGATAATCATTTGATTTTATTTCATTGAAATTTAAATATTGGTGACATTGGTGCCCTTTGAATTCCATGTTGAGATTTTATACTTGAGGACAGACATAGTATAAATGTGGGGGAATTGATAGAGAAAATATTTTAAATTAATTTATATTTAATATCATTGTTTTTAACCCACAAAAATGTTACTCTAAGATGAATTGTTTCATTTTTATGATTTTGGTGTTATTTTGAGCTGAATAGTAAAAATGGGCCAATTTGGATTTTTAACAGTTTTAAAATATTTCTGTAGTTTGACCATAACATTATATAAACTAATCAAAATTGAAAAATTCTTTTTTTTTCCATATTCTTAACATCCAGGGATTCATTTACTATTTTTGGACAAAAAGTTGAATCGGCCATATGGAAGCTCAAAATAAGCTCAAAAGTGGGAGAAAGAAAAATTGTTTGCAGTTCTGTTTAGTTTTGGTGTGGGATCCATAACTCATTCATGGTGGGACCAACTATTGTGATATTCGGTGGGTGGATGCGCAAGGGGTTTTAGAAGATCCTTTATGAGGTAATGGTCATGGGAGTTGGCCGTTTGAGGGTCTACTAAAGCTTCCTAATCGGGGGGTTGGTGTTTTGGAGAGTCTGATTGGACAGAATAAATGCTCAGAGTACAACGGCCATAACTCTGTAAATACATGTCCACAACTGCTGAGATTTTTAGGGAACACTCCCAAGAAAATTATGAACAACATTGAAGAAGGGATCAACTCCTTAAGAGGTCCTTTATGGGGTTCAAAACGCGACAACAGTTGGAGGTCCGAAATCTGGCTATAAAAGGAGGAGAGCTCCTCCTCCTCAAGGCATCCCACATATTCCATCCCATTCATTCTCGGACTCCACAATCGGAGACGGGAGGAAACCAAGGGACACTCGAGGAAATTCTTCTTCAACGTCATTATGTTTCTTTTATTTATTTTTCTTTACACTAAAATGTCTCTCCTCTCCCGCATCATCTCGTTTACCCCATCCATAGAGGGGTAGTTTCATTTGAGTGATTGGAAAGAGGGGAGGCTGGACCTATGTGTTGTGTTTGAGTTTTTGTGCTTGAAATGAATAAAATTTCTTCTTCTTTATTATTCTGGTTTCAATTCTTAATTCAGTATTAAATTCCGAATGCGGTAGTGTTCAGTTTTTGATTCTGAAATTATAAATTGCTTTGGTCGACGATCATATCTCTCTCCACCTAATTCTAATCTGAATACGGTGGAACAAGATTAGGGTTGGGTGGTGATTTCTCGGTGGTTGAAAAGCACATGTGAAAGATTGTATGTCGAAATATTGGTTAATTAGGGAACAACAATTCCTGGTCTGTGATTGATCTAATTAATCAAGAGACCTTCTACAACCCTAACCACATTGGAAGGAGGATAGACCAATCTATGGTTTTAGAAAGGAAAATTCTCATCACATCTATCTAACTAAGGGAGAGAGAGGACTCAGTAGATGAATCACTCTCTTACCAATTTAAGGAAGAAGAAGAGATAAAATTTGGAAACCATGATGTCACAACACTAGGTCTAGCCGAACCCAATCTGATCACCGTCTTTATCATTTGTTAAAATCCATCAATTTCTGTTGTTTATTTCTCTAATAGTAATTCAAATTAATTAAAACCAATATTTTTATTAAAACCAACAAAAAGTGACAACCTTGATTTGTGTTCACTCCTCTTCAGGAGACTACCTAGGATAAACTTCTGTACTATACTTAGGTAAATAAAATATTGTTTTTCCAAGCCCCACGACTGGCATGCGTCAATAATCATGACATGCTTTAATAAAAGAAAACTACAAGACATGGAAGTAGGTTCACTTATTTACATGTATAAAAAACCCAAAAATAACAAAATGCTATCACTATATAGCATCATGATCTATAACTCATTCAGGTGCTCACCTAGTCCCATGATACAATAAATCACGAACTGAAAATGGGGTGCTTACTACTGTCCCTACCTGCATCTATGGAGTCATTCCATGTACAAGTCTACAGTCTGAATAGGTTGTGAGATAAACTCAACATTGCATAACCAATGATGTATAATTCCATGTAGTTTGTTAATATATTTTAAGTTATGTGATGATAATAATAAAACATAGAAATTAAGTGTGTTAATAAATAAACCACATAAGTCTGGGTTCCCATGAAACATCTGTCCGATTATATTATCTTTAGACAAGAAAGAATATTTTTAAGTAATCAGTTAGTCATGAATTAGTTTATATCCAAGTCTCAAGACCTCGGCCGTTTCCTATGAATCCCCCCTAAATCAAATTTTATCAGGATATGTGTAATAAAACCATCAATAAAATAAACAGATCCCACCAAATATAAGCTTTTCCTTTTTATTGGTAGATACGTCATATAATTAATTCATTATGATTGTAAAGATAAATAATCATATTAATAGTGTTCCTAATTTAGAATCCTCATATCTCTCTAAGAATAATAAAAACCCATCACCTTATATGCCAGTCCATGGAATTCCTCATTGGAACCCTGGTATCGATCTTGGTGTGGTACAAATTCACTGCACTCTAAATCAAACATTGGAAGTCCACTACAAGATCCCATGTGTAACTCATGGAGTATAAAATAATATTTTATCCGATCATATCCTTGATAGAACACATAGGGAGTCCAATTTTCACTCATTTCATATTAACAATATTCCCTGAGTCCATCCATGGCACTCCACAAATTGAGTCCATGTATCACTTGTAGAATATAGAGTCTTGCTGCCATGTGAGTCCCTCAATGGTGTTCATATGAGAAATCATATGTCACCCATGAATCATAATAAAATTAGTTTTAATTAATTTAATTAAATATGGTCATCTATTCCATTGGTCGAATTCCATGATGATAACCATATATCACTCTTGACATGGCAGTATAAATCGCCATGGGACCAAAGATAAGCCATACTATTTATGTTCACATTTTAATTCATTTGGACATCACATTTCTATAATCAATCTACTCACCTCATAAGGTGGATCACAAAAAATTATAGACTTAGAAGGCCTATAATAACATTAATTCCTCCATTAATTTTTATTTGGCATTTTGATTTAAATATCATCTCAAGACTAAGTGAGAATAAAAATAACCAATGGAATAGGGACATGGTCTTCCATTCCCTCTCTCATTCAATTCAATTTAAATTTCAAATAATTCATTCAACATCCCAAATAAAATGTTATAAAACACACCTCTAAGGTAAATCGAGTTCATATTCCACCCATGGTAGTTTTATCGATTTTAGAAACACACCCAAAAGGGACAGTTTATTTAATGTTCCTTAACCACTAATGATAATTAAATGGGTCTCACGATTCATATATGTAAAGCCTACCAAATGAATTTAATAATTATTTCATTTAATGAGAATCGCATAGGATGACTACTTTGCAGAATAATATAATAATACATAACCATAAAGCCTTTAATGGAAAATCACAAGACCACAACCTTAGCTTGATAGTGGATTCCTTGTTTGTTTCTGTCCTATAATCCAGGACAAGAAATAAAAATTTAGAAAATAGGAAAATGTTTTGAAAACTGGGAATATTATTTCAAATGAAAATAACTCCATTAATAAGAATAAAAATGATGACAACTAAAATAGGAATGGAAATATTACTGGTGGCTATCCAACTAGACTAACGACAGCTGAATCAGTGTCCGCTTAAAGAATTTTCTTCAATTCCTATATTTAGGTTATATGAATCTTCAAAGGGAGAGGGTTTTTATGAATGTGAGATAAGTTAAAAGGATGGGTGGAGTTTAAAATTGATAGAGGAATAATTTAATTTCACCACTATTTTATGTGGTTTCATGGTTTGGTCGTATGGCTGGCTAAACTATGCCCTTACCTTGCCCAACCACTTTTTATGAAGCACACCGAACATAACCTCCAATTAATGGTTAGAAAAACTGTTCATAACTTTTGATAACCTTCTAAATTAACCCAACATGTCCAAAACCCCATTGTATAGTTTTCGTAAATCATGCAGTAGCCTTACAGGGCCGCATGGTTTGTGGTGAACAGTTATCACTAATCATGCACAATCTTATTTTATCCATAACTTGGTGCTCCAGGCTCCGAAAAAGACATAAACACTACCGATTTAACCTCTATGATATTATTCACACTTCTAAGGATAAAATTAAATAAATTATTGGAAATAAATATGTTTTTGAACTAAGAATAAAATTAGAGTTCTTACATGTGTTCTCAACAGAAGATACCTATATGCCACAACTCAATCTTACTGCATCATAATAACTCATAGATTGATGCCAAATGAATCAAAATAAATAGTATAACTTCTTCCTAGATCATTAAATATTCTTTATCAACATTTAATCTATTATCCTTTATATCTATTGAATGGATGTCTCCCAGGCTTCTGAACATATATGCATCACACCCTTCATAGTCTATCTCAAAAAAGGTGATTTTATGTGTGAAATTTCTTATATAATGAACCTATAATAGCCAGATCACCCTAAGAAACTCCATATATCAAAGTCTTTATTATGATGCTTCAATGAAACAACAGTGATCACATTCTACAGGAAAACTAAAACTCTAATATATGAGATAATGTGTCCTAACAGGAGAACATTTTCAATTAAGAAGTGTAATTTTGTGAGATTAACATACAATTGATTCTCTCTCAGTGTATTCATCATGATCACAATATTTTTGACAAGTTTTTGTCTAGTATGATAATACACCAAGAGTTATTGAACAAATACTTCCACAAATGAATCAAGAAACAGGTTAAACCCCATGATTAATCAAATACATGAAAACAATTAGCATACTTGTGAGACCAAATGAAATAACTATATTCTCAAAAAGACTATTACTTCATCTAAATGACGTATGAGGTATGTAAAAATTTATAAATTATACCTAATGATAGGAACCATTAAATAATAATTGAGAAAACTCTTTCTCCTTAGAGCTGGTCAAAGAGGTCATCTATATGAAGTAGTGGATACTATTTCTTGACTGTAAGCTGGTTTAATATATTTTAATTCACGCAATACTTGAGTGTACTTTTCACCTTATTTGTGAAAATTAAAAGTGAATCCCTTATTGAAGAACTGTGAAATATAAAACTGTTAACTTCTAAGTCATGTAACTGCCTCTTGAGCTCCTACAACTCAGTAGTATCCTTCCTATAAGAAGGAATAGACACCGATGTTGCTCCTAGAGGCAACTCGATAGTAAGCTCTACATATATCTTAGTAGGTAGTCCAATATTTTTGATAGGGAATACTTCTATGAAGTGATTAACTTCCAAAGGAAATTCATGTTGATGTAATCTCGGATTTTATATAAAAAGGTTAGAAATATGGACTGTCCGTACTACCAACCCATGATTCTATTGTTCAGATCTAATTTCCTGGACATCCCACCCACCCTTGTCTTGATAACAATCCCCATATGGTGATCTATACGATACCCTTTGGTGATATATGTCCACATAGGCATGTTAATGAATCAAATAGTCCATCCTAATAATGACATTGAAACGAACCATCTTGAGGATTAAGAGGTTCCATAGAAAAGGATATCCACCTATCTCAATGTGTAACTCTTCACACTAGTTTACAATCTTTGAATGATTACCCAAACGATTTTCAAGGGTCATAACCCCCACCCCCACCAAATTACTTAATTTTGAGTCCATGAATTACTATAATTATCACGGTCACAAACGAATGTGAAGTTCCAGCATCAAATAAGGAGGAAACTAAAGTAGGGGCTACTAAAATAGTATCCTAGACTGTAAATGGACTGGTTCTCAGATCCTATAGAAAACTTTTCATTGCATATATATGGATTCTTCCACATCCTTGAGATATACCATGAATACCCTGATAGGTCCACCATACTGGCACTGTAAATCTGAATTATGGATACCTCATCCATGATGACCTCCTCTACCTAAATGGATGGTTATAATATTACTACCTACCTAGATAGGTGCTACTGACCCATCTTCTGAAGGTAGAGATGACATGGACCCTATACCATTAGGAACATATTAAATGGGACTAAACAATTCTAAAAATACCCCAACCTTCCACATCCTCAACACTCAATGGGTTCTTTGGATAACTAGGTATTTTTATGTAATGTATTCCCACATTGGTTGAATACTAGTTTACTATTAGTGGGTTCCATCTAGCTTATGCTGCCTCAATGTGTAGTCTTCAAGAGATGTTTCTGACTGATATTCGAACCACTTCCCTATCTGGGTTTCTAACCACCATGTTCTTTCCTGTTAGCTTTTCTCTGGTTTCTATCGATAATGAGATTGTAGTTTACTCTATAGGAAATAGTTTTTGATCATAATATAATCAATTGAGATAGGATGGAATATAGGATCCTATACTCAAAACTTCTCAATATCACTTACTCATCAATAGCAATAGTCTGTGAAAAAATGATAGAGTTTCATTAACTAAGAAGAATAGTGTATCTCGAACACAATACCTTGATGTAGTTATGTAAATACTCAAGATCGGTTTGATATCAGTTTTTTATGAATTACATAGTCATAAGAGACTCCTAAAATCTACCCCAATACATACCTTGATGATGATATACCTAGGTAATAATATCCCACAATTTCTAGGTAAAATATCAAATCCTATACATTGTGATATTCTGTCTCTTCTTATGAGGTATCTGAAAGATCTTGAAGATAGTATGAATGGACTCTAAGCCATGACTTTGCAGCTTAAGGGATTCCAGCCCCCAAAAACATCAGTGAATGATTTTTCTGAAATTATCACCTAAAGTATTCCCTAGCAGGGTAATGTCATGATGCTCCCTAAATGGTCTGCATAATATTTTGAAATCCCTCTAAAAACCAGGCATTGATACCCAATTTGGGTAAAATATGAGGTGTAGTAGGTAGAACTACCGGAGATAACACTGGTGTCTTAGGGCCCACCACATATAGATCATGTTTTTCACCACCCTCCTTGTGCAAGACATGAGGACGCCATTGTGGAGTAACTCTAAAATGTCCAAAGAACATACTTCAGATATGATTTTATTAAAACATAATCCATAGGTATAAGATCAGAATAGGAATATAACCTTTCTATATAAAAGTATCACCCATCTTCCTACCCCAAAATACATGTCTTTGAATAATAGAGATCATAATAAGAGTAAAATACACTTCTTAATACCCACTACTGAGGTCAGGTAAAGGCCAAGTTCCCTTTCTATAAATCACGGTTACCAGTATACTAAGTGTCAATTTCATGTTATAGAGGTAAACACCCTTTAAGTATCAATTGGAATACCCATATAACATGACCATTTTACTCAGGAATTTAAATTTATTTAAATCCATAGTCATTTATATATAGAAATTATTATAATAATTGAATTACATAGATAACTATTTAAAATTTACAATGTACCCTAGAATTTATAAATTTATATATGAAATTCTTTTAATAACAACCATAAACACTTTTCAGCCCATGTGACAAATGGTCCATGAATAAACATTCCATAATTGACTACATAAATTGTCAACATCAAAATATGTAAAAAAACATTTTTAGTTTGATATAGGAACTTTATAAAACCAATTATGATTCGGATTCCCTTATAATAAAGTTTAGAAAAATTCAATATATATATATATATATCAGTCAAGGTGCTCATTGAAATAATAGGAATAACAAGGAACGTGATTCACCTATATGGCATGGAATACAACATGACAGGTGAATCTCTACATACTTATGACGATGCATGAGTAAACAATTCATTTCTATATAATTCTAAGGGTAAAATAGAATCCATAATTAAAATATCAATAACATTACATATCAAGTGCATCACCCAATGGTGAAATAAAATCAGCTATAAAAAGAGGAATCCAAAATAACAATTTACATCCCTAGTAATTTAGATTTTCTCTATACATGAGATAACTAATCCAATGAATAGTCTCATCAATATATCCTGACATGTCCTAGTATCTTTTCAACTATCCCAAATATAATAAGGAAAATAAAATAAATTTTGATACTAATCTGTAATGTCCTTGACCTAGTTTACTCATAAGTAATAGAACCTAGTTAGTCAAAAGGCTTCAAGTGTCCCTCCTCATATAAGAGAGGCTTCCAATTAGTTGGAGGGTCCAAGGTGGTAATGTGGGGAGACTATACCCAATTAATCGGAGTAACATGGTTGTATAATAAATGGATAAATTGAGGAATAATAATAATGAAAAAAGGGAAGTTAATGTAAATCATATAGACAATAGTAATAAACATGCCAAAAGTGGTGAAAAATACAAAATTATGAGTATATCATGGAGTTTTACCAACGCATGAACACATACATGTATATCGAAAGGAAAAAAGAACAAAAATTACATCCCATCATGATCCAAGGCTCAGTATCATGCTAGAAAGATCCCAAAATTTAATAAGTTAAGAATCCTAGACCGGGTGATTAGACATGTCCCAACTTGCATCCATGAAGTCTTTCCATGTACAAAATGGTTTTCTGAATATGGTGTGAGATAAAATCAGTAGGCCACCACCAATGGTGTCTTTAACTATCATACTAGTGAAAATAATATGAAAATTATTTTAATATAATGTTGGAAAAGAAATAAGGTAATCAATAAAGGGTCAGCTTTGGTTCTAGAAGGAAACGAGGATGACACTACCTATTTTAGCCCATTGTAGGAATCTTTTAAACATATATCACTATAGATATATACATATAAGTGTATATTCATGTATATATATTCTCTATATTTGATATGATGTTTATTTTCATATATTTACATAAGTAGTTCTATGCAGGACCCGAGGCGTAACATAGATAACCATGTCTAGTCACTAGAGTCTCATTAAGTAGTAGGGGACTCCATGCTCAAGTATCAGAAATCATAAGTGTTTCCATTACCAAGTATCACAATTATAAGTGACTCCATGGTCGAGTATCACAAGTATATATTTAGGAATTCCAAATTATCATGTTTTAAGGGACACTATGCTAGACTACCACAATCATGTGGGACTACAGGCCCAAGTATCATATCAGTAGGTACTCCATGTTTGAGTATTAAAAAGTTTAAGCACTCAAATTGGCTTTATAATTTATTTAAATTCCACTTAAATAAGCTCATAATTTTTGGGTATATAAAATAATGTGATGTGGTTGTACCACTCACTTTCTATTTATTCTACCCTATTTATTACATTTAGGATTCAACCCAAACCCATATAAATTTTTTTTGGTCTCTTAAGAATTTATAACCCCATTGGGTAATTCTATAGGCACACATTAAGAAGTGGAAATAATTGATGGGGACCTATCCCAACAAGAAAAAGGGGTCAGGTGGGTTTTTTATATCATGGCTAATAAATTAAATAAGGGTTAAGGGTGTTTTTATGAAAATTCATGGAAATTACTTTGTGTAAAATCACAACGCCTAATTCAATGAAACAAGACTTGAGGGATAACTACTAGAAAACATATGTTTTAGTAATATAGGATAAATTGTATAGTATCAGCTTTTGATTCAGCTTGTAATGAGAGGAAAACGATAAATATAAAAATTCCCTAAAAATAGGGAACATTATATTTCACCAACATGGCATTGAAGATAGTGAGATAAACCAAGAAAATAAGCAAGTAGATCAAATATCTTACTAGTGTTCTTCCACAATGACAAACAATGGTCTGATCAGAGTCCAGAGGAGAGAGTTTCCTCAAATACCAAGTTAGGAATGGAAGGAGATTCAAAAAAAAGATATATATTATGCAGAATAAGAAATGAATAAAATAATGGATCTTCCCAATTTAAAAAAATCCAAAAGGTATCCATGATGTGAATATTCTTCACGTCTTATAAATCTCGGGTTCCCCACTGGGAAAAACTAATGCATTTCATGAACGAGGGATGGCCTGAAAAATCCACATTATGAATCAAATTCACTTATTGAATAAAATTAACATCATGAATTTGGATTTACATCTAGATCCATCCCCCAGTTCCCCTCTCCAAAAAACAAAAAACAACTAGCCTTAAGGTGCAGTTTCCTGATCTATGCCAAAAGAAAATCTTAACAAGGTCTTAAATTAAATTTAATGAATCCATACCTCATAATAAAAACTGAGATCATACAATATATTAAACTTTTATTAAATTTAATCATATCACTAGAACATTACAATTGATTAATAATAAATTAATTCATTAACAAGATCGCGCATGAAATGAATCCTTCAATCTCCCAGATTCATTATCATACTCAATATTATCAAATATATGAATGAAAAATAAATTTTCATTATTTGTATTAAATTTAATTCATTTTTAAACCATTATTTAATATTTATTTAATTCATATAATAGTCTATATTCATCTATTGAACAACATCAATATTTGGTTTCAAGGGAGAATATCACTCCAACAGACAATATGTTTCTTCTAGATTAAGGATGATTCTTATATTTTTTGTACCAATATTAAAATTGTATACTAATTATCATATAAATTTTAAATAATTATATCTAAATCATGTTGGGTGGGGAGGATTCCACTTCTCTATAAAAAAAATATTCCATTAGACATGTGTCATTTTTTTGTTTCATTTAATAATAATTTTTTATTAAATATGCTACCACTAAAATGAGGATCCGTTTTCAATCCATCACACCCATTAGTGGTCCAATATATATAATTCATCATGAAAATACTATTTTATAACATAAAATAATTATAGCTATATTTATTATAAAATTATATAAGTCATATCATATAAGACTCTTCATTATTTGGGTGAATAACTCATTGGTGAATCCAGAAAATAGATAATCATAAATACATTCCTCTAGTATCCTAACTAGTTTGGGTTTAGATCTAAGTGAAACCCAACTAAAAAACTAAAAATGGGGAACCAAATGTTTAGGGACACCAAATTACTTTTTCCTTTACTCAAGAAAATTTATGGTAACCTAGATTTGGTAATTGCAATCTTGCTGGATGATTGAGGTCTTAAAAATTTTCACATTAGAAGGAATATGAAACCATGTATTTTAATAGTGGATTTAATATCACACTCTCATCTCATGTTTCCATTTATATATATATATAATCCATAAAGCTTTAGTTTGTTATATTTTTTATTCTACCAAATCAATAAGTTTAAAAAATATTCACTTCTAGAACTTTATGAAACTCATAGCTTCTGTATCTAACACAAATTTAAAGACAAATGAAAAACATTCATAAAGTTCATAAAACCATTTTCATATAAATAATTATAATTATATGAAATTAACAATAGTCAAAAGGGTAATATTAGAGTGAAAGATAGATAACCCCAACATTTCATGATAAATCATAATCCTTTAGGCTAGTGAGCATCCTGACTAAAAGTACCTCTACCCAAGGTTACTTTACACAAGAGATACCATAATTATATCAAATATTTTACACATACTTTATATAAAATATAATTAAATTCTTAATTAAATATCATATCCCAATACGATACAAAGTCAAGGAGGAAGAACACTAAATCATTTATCATACCAAACATGTATCTCCTTATATAATGGTATAAAATTATATAAAACTAGATTAACCCTTTTATCTAAATAATAAAACAATTCATAAATTAATATATATATATATATATGAAAAATATATAAGAGAATAAAACAAATAATTTATATATTTATATATTTAAACACGAGGTATAAAATGTTCGAACAAATTATAAATTAGTTAATTATAAACACTTTATAATTTAGACATGAAATATGTACATTCAATAATTTAGAAAATATAAAAAATATATAATTAATTTAAATATGAAATCCTTCATATTTTTATATTATATGGAATTTTATATAAATATATGGTATTTAATGAGTTATAATCATTTTATATTTCTATTCAATTATATCAACAATTTACATAATCTAAATATAACATATTTATTATTATTTAAACAATTATCATAATATTATGAAAATTTATTTTTTATTTAGATTAAATAATTTCTCAAATAAGATATTTAATTTTTACATTTGAAATTAAATATCTAGAATAATTTTTATTTTTAAATTAAAATCTTTTTTATATAACCTTTTTTTATTTTATAGAGACTTTTAATATAATAATTTACATATAAACATTTTATATATAAATTTATTCCCATGAAATATAATTTCAAAATGGTATTTAATATTAACAATTAATAATTTGGATATTTATTTCATAAATGTTACATAAAATTTTAATAATTAATTATAAAAATTTTATAATTAATTAATTTATAAATATTGAATAAATAAAATTAATATAAAAAAATAAAATATTTTAAAATATTTTATACGTTATAAATTTAAATTTATAATTAAAATTAGTAAAACGAAAATTTTCTCCTTATAGGATTTTTTATGACATGTATATGTCATAACCTGTGATATTTCATCACATCTTATGATTGGGAACTACAATTTTAGATGATAATAGATCCCCATCAATCACATTATATGATATATCACCCTACCACTATCCATAATATCTAAAAATATTTTAATTACTTAAGTAGAAAATTCATACCACATTATATGATTAACCTATGTAACGTTGGCCCAATGCTGAGAAATGAGAGGTTATAAAATAAATTTGTAAAGTGGACAACATAACATTAACCATTAATCTTAAAATTATTATATTATATAAATGAGATTAATAACCATTTAATTTATATGATATTATATTTTTCATACATGAATCAAAATTATCATCAAATTTGATTTCCAACATAAAACACTATGATATAATGAAAAAACAAATCAATTCATTATATCATCTACTATGGTATCATGAATCATATTTGGATATTATATTGTAACTTATGGTAACAAAAACATTATCACTAACAATAATTATAAATCATTTCCTATTATATAATATATAAAAAATCCATAACTTAAATTATATATATTTTTTAAAGATGTCCAATATGGATTCAATACAATATTAATGTTTATTCATTTCAATATGATTTCAAGAATAAAAAAAATATTGTATTGATTTGATACCACTAATGGGTTTCTAGGGATTAAGCAACACCTTTTAGATGTAGTGAAATACATTATAAACCCCTATTTCCAAAAAAAATTCACAAAACTAAAATCATGTAAAAATTAAATGAATAACTTGGGTAACATATTCTGATGATGGCCACCACTACCGTTGTCCTAAAAAATTCACAAGATAAATATGATTGAATGTAATCCAATAGAATACCTTACCTATGGTGTAACCACATATTTACTAAATCATCCAATGCTAAAGTGGGATTCCTCTCACATCCATGATATACTAGTATCTATTGTAAGATAAGGAGGGAGAAGAATATGACTATAAGGAGGGAGATAATTGATTGGAATAAATGATAAACTTATAAAACCCCATCATAATTGGTGATTCCTCTTTATATATACTACATTAAATACTAGAGTATTCATGAATTTAATCATACCTTCATATTATATGAGTAAATATTATGTGCATTAAAACCCCTTATAATAATTTGACCATGCCAACTCTCTCTATAATTTAATCTTATGAAACATAATTGATTTTTCATACTGTGTATAGCATCCCGTCTTTTTATAACATAACTTTTCATTCCATTACATGGAACTGAGGATCTTTAAGGTTTAGTGTCTTGGAAACAAGGAACATAAAACATGAAACACAAAAAAACATTCTTCTTAAACACTTGAAAGGCTTCTCCTCATGTTCACCCTAGGCTCATTACTGTATGTCATAACCTGGGGACATACATCAAAAGGAAGGGTGAGAAGAAGGCCCAGCAAGGGAAACAAGTGAAACATTTTACATATGAACTTGAGATACATCAATAAGGTCATTAAAAGAACTTTAATGCATGAAAATGAAATCATGAGGCATATCATAATAAAAATAAAACTTTTTCATAACTTGAAGATGTGGCTACATCATTTAACATAGACAATCATGAAAATATCACCAAGGTCCATCCCCAAGGTGTCATTTTAAAATTACAAAGGTTATTCACCAAGGTATCGTGAAAATTGTAATCTCTAGTGGTTATATCATTACCCAATGCATTGGAGCGCTATCAGGGCTCACCCTTAAATTTGCCTTTATTATCATGTGAGCCACATATATCATCATCAAACATTTCATAAATAACCCATATAGCATAAAGGAAATGGGTTTCATTTCATAATCATAACTTTTTAAAAACTGCTTTAAAGACAAGATCTTTATATCACTTTAAAACCCACAGAAAAGGAAGGTGGGCCTCATGTATGTAAATCCCAGAATTTAAAATAGAACATTTTGGTATATATGTGAATACCCCTTTAGAAGAAAGAGCTTTTAGTATTCACTTAATAAAATAAAAGGACTTTAGAAAAAGAGATAGACATTTTGAGACAGAAATTCTGCAGCATAACGGCAATGTTCCGAGGTTTTAGAAGACATTAAAAGAGAGGTAAAATGGGTCAAACATTCATAAATGACCCATAAAATAGTACATGGACAGAATAATAAGGATACATGATCATGGTAATGAAATTTCAAGGACATACCATTTTAAATGAAAAACATTGAAGGAAGAAAAAAAAATTAGATTTCTCTTATGAAAGTTTGGTAGCCTAACGACGTTACTTAAACATCAACAAAAATGATTTGAAAAGATCAAATAGGATCTCTCATCATGTGAAAATAAGATTTCAGTATGATAGATATAGAGATAATTCCCCAACATAACAAAAAGGAACTTGAAAGAATTGACATGAAAGTAGAACTTCAAAACGAGAAGGGTGAAGAACCACTTAAAAATTCGGCAGCCTAACGGCGCCACTTAAAACATCAAAATACTGAATTGAAGAGATCAAATGGGGTCTCTCATCATATGAAAATAAGAGTCCAGTATGATATATATAGAGATCATACCCCAATATAACAAAAAGGAACTTGAAATAATTGACATGAAAGAAGAACTTCAAAACGAGAAGGGTGAAGAACCACTAAAAAATTCGGCAGCCTAACGGCGCCACTTAAAACATCAAAATACTGAATTGAAGAGATCAAATGGGGTCTCTCATCATATGAACATAAGAGTACAGTATGATATATATAGAGATCATACCCCAATATAACAAAAAGGAACTTGAAATAATTGACATGAAAGTAGAACTTCAAAACGAGAAGGGTGAAGAACCACTTAAAAATTCGGCAGCCTAACGACGCCACTTAAAACATCAAAATACTGAATTGAAGAGATCAAATGGGGTCTCTCATCATATGAACATAAGAGTCCAGTATGATATATATAGATATCATACCCTAATATAACAAAAAGGAACTTGAAATAATTGACATGAAAGTAGAACTTCAAAACGAGAAGGGTGAAGAACCACTTAAAAATTCGGCAGCCTAACGGTGCCATTTAAAACTTCAAAATACTGAATTGAAGCGATCAAATGGGGTCTCTCATCATATTATCATAAAATATCAGTATGATAATTTAGAGATCATACCCCAACATAATAAAAAGGAACATGAAAGACTTGAATGAAAATAGAACTTGAAAACGAGGAAGGTGAAAGAATCCCTTAAAAATTCGGCAGCCTAACGTCGCCACTTAAACATTCTTAAAACGAATTGATGAGAGCAAGGGGGGGTCTCTCATCATATGGACATGAAATAGGCAGTAGGATGAATATAAAAGAACATCCTCCAACATAAGAACATGGAGTATAAAAGAAAAGACATAAAAGAGATTACTTGAAAAGAGAGAGAGAGGTCGGATCCCTTACCTTAAAATGTAACTCTTAAACCTCAACGGTTGGGACCTTGAGGGCTTGGGGGCACCTTGGGAGGACTCTTTGGGAGGTAATGAGACCAGAAATTCGTTGGGAATGAGTGGGGAGTCGAATGGAAGAGAGGAGGTCTTGGTATTTATAGGGAAAGTGAGGGGACAAGGCATTAATGGCCAAGGGACACCTCACATGTGCTTTTCTCAAACCCATGTGCTCTCCTTTGTCATTTATCATGGAGTTAGGCCACATGGGGCCCCCAAAACAATAATTCATCACCCTTGTCCGGCCAACCCTCAAAAGATCTCATGACATCATCATGACACTGTTATGATGTCATTAAACATACCGAAACCGTAAAACTGTATTTTTACTATTCACTGAAAATTCAACTTTCTCAGAAAAATCCCAAAATTTCACA
Source organism: Viscum album (assembly GCA_963277665.1). Taxonomy (NCBI): domain Eukaryota; kingdom Viridiplantae; phylum Streptophyta; class Magnoliopsida; order Santalales; family Viscaceae; genus Viscum; species Viscum album. The sequence continues at coordinate 1,182,261,606 of OY728139.1, forward strand.
TTAACCAAATATTAATGCTCTGATTTCAAAAATGAAATCCATTTTATAAAAATAATTTTCTAAATATTTTTAATTTAATAAAAACACTATTCATCGAAAATTCATTTTTTTCAGAAAAAACCCCAAAAATTACCATAACATAATATCGATGCTCTGAGTTCAAAAATAAAGTCATTTTTATAAAAATAATTTTCTAATTATTTTTAATTAAATTTTTAATTAAAAAACACTATTCACCCGAAAAAACTAATACTTGAATAATAATTAATGAAACTGTTATTTAACTATTTTATTGAATCACATTACTTAATCAAGGTGCCTAGATTATTTTAAAACTTTCTTTAAGTGAGATTACTAATCCATTTGGTCATATTACTAATCCTAATCATAAAATCACTATTCATAATTTACTATTCATCAAAAATCAAGTTGATCTTATTAGACTCTAAATTTAGTACTGAACATAATTGCATAAGACCATTTTTTGAAAATCATTACACATTTTTAATTATTTAGGGTTTACATAAACATATTTAAAATATCCTTTTTCTAAAATTCATCAATAATATGCATACTATATTTATCCGGTCATTTCAAAATTAATAAACTTCATCATAAGAAGAAATCCCAATTTTTATTTAAAACAAGGATTACACAAGGTAGTTACGGTCTCGTTACATAACCCCTTATAATACCAGCATAGGACCTAAGAGTAAGGTGTGCTAGGGTGATAGAAGCTTGGGGCGGCTCAGTCAACATTGCCCGAGTAGTAATTTCTATCAGTTTGAACTTCTCACGAAGGCGATTTCGTTCCAGCTTCACATGATGAAGTTCGGCTTGGATTTGATCCAGAGCAAAGCCCAGTGGTGCTACCTCCTTCCCAAGCTCTGTTAGATGGGCTTTGATCGGTCCAAGACTACTAGGTGAGGCCATCGAATCTTATTTCTATAATAATTAACCAAGATTACTTATATTTAGAGACAATAATCAAAACATTTTGTTCACAGCGGTCATGTTGACCGATGGTTATATTATAGTCAAAACCCACTGATCTCATTTTAATTATAATCATGTTTATCAAATAAAACATTTTTGTTGAGTATAACAATAACACATAAAATTAGGAAACAAAATTTATTTAAAAATTCAGGGTCGTCACAATCTTCCCCCCTTAAGAAATTGCGTCCTCGCAATTTTAAAATTGGGTTTTGAAATTTAATTGAAAGTCCCACATTGAAAAACGAGTCAGTAAAACTATTACTTTAAAATAAAGAAAGGTAAGTACAAATGTCACTCGAGTTAACCCACACTAGGGTTCCATGTAGGAAAACATGGACATGGAGGAGAAAACAAAGGGTCAAGTTCTGAGGGAGAGTGATAGAGAACATGATTAGGAGAAAGTTAACCATGAGAAAATCCCAAACTTATGATGTGTGTAAATGGTCCTTGATTACCTAGTAGGAAATGTAAACCAACAACATTTTTGTTTTACGTTTCTTTTCATAATTTTGAGGATTTCATTTACTACATAGAACAAAAACATAAGAAAATATACCTACCTTCAAGTAGATTTTCATCCTTTAACAAGTCCCTACCAACACTAATCTTTTCTTCAAATGATGAGAATTCAAAAACACTTGGTCTCATAAAAGCACAAGAATCATCTTCTATAGAATCACATAATCTACAAAAGATTAACTATCTATTTCTTCTATCTTTAAACATTATCCCAAAAACAGAAAGGTTAAGGTAAAACAATTCTTCAAAAAGAAAGAATCCCATAGGAATGGAAACTACTTTTAAATCATCAAAGTTCCATGGTACTACCCAAAGTTCATCATAGACCATTCCATAAATAACGGTCCTTAAAATTCCTCAAAACAAACCAAACTAAGATTGAAACCCAAATACAATAAGGATTTGATAACATAGTCTTCCAAAACAACTTCATTGTTCATCTCCAGACAACATCAACCACTCCTAACATCTTATAAAAAAGTAGCTAACCTAAACATATTTTACCCAAGATAGGTTAGTCATTCCCATAAGTAACCTAAATTACTATAAGTTCACCTTAAATTCATCGATTCTTCAAAATATAAGTCAACCTTACTCCTCAATGAAAATACCGTAGTAATCTATTTACCTCGATCAAATATGGTTCCCAAAATAATGAACGTCTTCCAAAATAATAATAATATTTTAATCCCCTAATCATCCCTGTCATATTAATATGAAAATCGTCGCATTTCCTATCACATTGGTTGTCGGAACATGTTCTTCCATTTCCCACCATTAACTAACAAGAGAAAGCATAATTAGGGGCTTAAGTACTTAGCTAATAATCATGAAAAGGAACTGAAAGCATATAAGGATAACTTGTATATGAAAGGTATACCCTAACTTGTGATCTCTTAGGTTCCCATCTAGGTTATGAATGATCATATATTCTTATGTGAACCTTTATTTTATTTTATCTTTGTTCCTTTAACAATGGTTCATACCAAGCTTAGGAATTTACCAAAGCATATCCCCCGGGAGTGTCGTAACCAAGAGTGCAGCAAGGCCCGTTGTCGTGTACCAGTTCCCGTTCGAGTCTAGATCAAAGCGGTGTTTTTGGGTTTTACCCCTATGTACATCTGTGCCAGAGCCACCTCTACCTGCTCGTATCCAGACAGGGATGTATTTTCTTGGCAACCCCTTACTCAATACTCACCAAAATACCAGGAAGATTTCCTATATTAAACTTTTCTATAGGGTTCCTCCTAGAGTTTTCATATCCTAATTTCCACAAATAACTAAACCATCCTTTGATACCAACTATAGAATCCCGTCTTTTTATAACATAACTTTTCATTCCATTACACGGAACTGAGGATCTTTAAGGTTTAGTGTCTTGGAAACAAGGAACATAAAACATGAAACAAAAAAAACATTCTTCTTAAACACTTTAAAGGCTTCTCCTCATGTTCACCCTAGGCTCATTACTGCATCTCATAACCTGGGGTCATACATCAAAAGGAAGGGTGAGCAGAAGGCCCAGCAAGGGAAACAAGTGAAACATTTTACATATGAATTTGAGATATATCAATAAAGTCACGAAAAGAACTTTAATGCATGAAAATGAAATCATGAGGCATATCATAATAAAAATAAAACTTTTTCATAACTTGAATATGTGGCTACATAATTTAACATAGACAATCATGAACATATCACCAAGGTCCATCCCCAAGGTGTCATTTTAAAATTACCAAGGTTATTCACCAAGGTATCGTGAAAATTGTAATCTCTAGTGGTTACATCATTACCCAATGCATTGGAGCGCTATCAGGGAGCACCCTTAAATTTGCCTTTATTATAATGTGATCCACATATATCATCATCAAACATTTCATAAATAACCCATATATCATAAAGGAAATGGGTTTCATTTCATAATCATAACTTTTTAAAAACTGCTTTAAAGACATGATCTTTATATCACTTTAAAACCCACAGAAAAGGAAGGTGGGTCTCATGTATGTAAATCCCAGAATTTAAAATAGAACATTTTGGTATATATGTGAATAACCCTTTAGAATAAAGAGCTTTTAGTATTAACTTAATAAAATAAAAGGACTTTAGAAAAAGAGATAGACATTTTGAGACAGAAATTCTGCAGCATAACGGCAATGTTCCGAGGTTTTAGAAGACATTAAAAGAGAGGTAAAATGGGTCAAACATTCATAAATGACCCATAAAATAGTACATGGACAGAATAAGAAGGATACATGATCATGGTAATGAAATTTCAAGGACATACCATTTGAAATGAAAAACATGGAAGGAAGAAAAAAAAATTAGATCTCTCTTATGAAAGTTCGGTAGCCTAACAACATTACTTAAACATCAAAAAAAATGATTTGAAAAGATCAAATAGGATCTCTCATCATGTGAACATAAGAGTTCAGTATGATAGATATAGAGATAATTCCCCAACATAACAAAAAGGAACTTGAAAGAATTGACATGAAAGTAGAACTTCAAAACGAGAAGGATGAAGAACCACTTAAAAATTCAGCAGCCTAACGGCGCCACTTAAAACATCAAAATACTGAATTGAAGAGATCAAATGGGGTCTCTATTCATATGAAAATAAGAGTCCAGTATGATATATATACAGATCATATCCCAATATAACAAAAAGGAACTTGAAATAATTGACATGAAAGTAGAACTTCAAAACGAGAAGGGTGAAGAACCACTAAAAAATTCGGCAGCCTAACGGCGCCACTTAAAACATCAAAATACTGAATTGAAGAGATAAAATGGGGTCTCTCATCATATGAACATAAGAGTCCAGTATGATATATATAGAGATCATACCCCAATATAACAAAAAGGAACTTGAAATAATTGACATGAAAGTAGAACTTCAAAACGAGAAGGGTGAAGAACCACTTAAAAATTCGGCAGCCTAACGGCGCCACTTAAAACATCAAAATACTGAATTGAAGAGATCAAATGGGGTCTCTCATCATATGAACATAAGAGTCCAGTATGATATATATAGAGATCATACCCCAATATAAAAAAAAGGAACTTGAAATAATTGACATGAAAGTAGAACTTCAAAACGAGAAGGGTGAAGAACCACTTAAAAATTCGGCAGCCTAACGGCGCCACTTAAAACTTCAAAATACTGAATTGAAGTGATCAAATGGGGTATCTCATCATATGATCATAAAAGATCAGTATGATAATTTAGAGATCATACCCCAACATAATAAAAAGGAACATTAAAGACTTGAATGAATATAGAACTTGAAAACGAGGAAGGTGAAAGAATCCCTTAAAAATTTGGCAGCCTAACGGCGCCACTTAAACATTCTTAAAACGAATTGATGAGAGCAAGGGGGGGGTATCTCATCATATAAACATGAAATAGGCAGTAGGATGAATATAAAAAAACATCATCCAACATAAGAACATGGAGTGTAAAAGAAAAGACATAAAAGAGATTACTTGAAAAGAAAGAGAGAGGTCGGATCCCGTACCTTAAAATGTAACTCTTAAACCTCAAAGGTTGGGACTTTGAGGGCTTGGGGGCACCTTGGGAGGACTCCTTGGGAAATAATGAGACCCGAAATTCGTTGGGAATGAGTGGGGAGTCGAATGGATGAGAGGAGGGCTTGGTATTTATAGGGAAAGTGAGGGGACAAGGCATTAATGGCCAAGGGACACCTCACATGTGCTTTTCTCAAACCCATGTGCTCTCCCTTGTCATTTATCATGGAGTTAGGCCACATGGGGCCCCCAAAACAATAATTCATCACCCTTGGCCGGCCAACCCTCAAAAGATCTCATGACATCATCATGACACCGTTATGATGTCATTAAACATACCGAAACCCTAAAACTGTATTTTTACTATTCACTGAAAATTCAACTTTCTCAGAAAAATCCCAAAATTTCACATTAACCAAATATCAATTCTCTGATTTCAAAAATGAAATCCATTTTATAAAAATAATTTTCTAAATATTTTTAATTTAATAAAAACACTATTCATCGAAAATTCATTTTTTTCAGAAAAAACCCCAAAAATTACCATAACATAATATCGATGCTCTGAGTTCAAAAATAAAGTCATTTTTATAAAAAAAAATTCTAATTATTTTTAATTAAATTTTTAATTAAAAAACACTATTCACTCGAAAAAACTAATACTTGAATAATAATTAATGAAACTGTTATTTAACTATTTTATTGAATCACATTACTTAATCAAGGTGCCTAGATTATTTTAAAACTTTCTTTAAGTGAGATTACTAATCCATTTGGTCATATTACTAATCCTAATCATAAAATCACTATTCATAATTTACTATTCATCAAAAATCAAGTTGATCTTATTAGACTCTAAATTTAGTACTGAACATAATTGCAGAAGACCATTTTTTGAAAATCATTACACATTTTTAATTATTTAGGGTTTACATAAACATATTTAAAATATCCTTTTTCAAAAATTCATCAAAAATATGCATACTATATTTATCCGGTCATTTCAAAATTCATAAACTTCATCATAAGAAGAAATCCCAATTTTTATTTAAAACAAGGATTACACAAGGTAGTTACGGTCTCGTTACATAACCCCTTATAATACCAGCATAGGACCTAAGAGTAAGGTGTGCTAGGGTGATAGAAGCTTGGGGCGGCTCAGTCAACATTGCCTGAGTAGTAATTTCTATCAGTTTGAACTTCTCACGAAGGCGATTTCGTTCCAGCTTCACATGATGAAGTTCGGCTTGGATTTGATCCAGAGCAAAGCCCAGTGGTGCTACCTCCTTCCCAAGCTCTGTTAGATGGGCTTCGATCAGTCCAAGACTACTAGGTGAGGCCATCGAATCTTCTTTCTATAATAATTAACCAAGATTACTTATATTTAGAGACAATAATCAAAACATTTTGTTCACAGCGGTCATGTTGACCGATGGTTATATAATAGTCAAAACCCACTGATCTCATTTTAATTATAATCATGTTTATCAAATAAAACATTTTTGTTGAGTATAACAATAACACATAAAATTAGGAAACAAAATTTATTTAAAAATTCCGGGTCGTTACACTGTGAGGATTCAAATTTTAACTATTAATATTTGATATAATCCATATATCATAGGTGTAATATGAATCGATTTGTTTAAAATAAAAATAAACTATAATATTCTCTCGCTTTACTCTATAATAGGTCAAGGAAAAGAACATGATATAAATATATTCATGCATAATAACAGAAAAATTATAAGGAATAAGATATTGTTTTTTAATATATATCATAACCTATGATATATAATTATCAAATACAATGGTATATCAAATATATCATTTGACTTATGTTGGATTTTGGTCATATCTAAATCTGTAAGTCCACAACTGGTAAATAAAAAAAAATATGTGTAGAGGAGTTTATCTTGGGGTGTTTATAAAAGGAAGGTGGTAGAAAAAAAATATCATGAATATTGAGGAGTATTATATACCATATATGGAAAGATTATTATATTTTGGGTGAAAAGAATACACCATGGACCCTTTAATGGAAGCCATGATTGTTGATTTGATCAGAATAAAGACTGATCTACAATGATGAAAATCTACCCAAAAAATAAAATAAAAAGATTTTTTTGGTGCAGTGGGTGTGTAATTTAGTTGGGGAATAATTAAAATGGAAATAGGATGTAATTTTTTAGTTGTGGATAGACTATCCATTTCTTTGTAGACATCTGGGTCACAGGGGATCTTCCAGCCATAGTGCTTGCAAGGATTGACATGGGGTTCCTATCTCGATAAATCATTAAGAGTTTGGGACTGATAGTCTTGATTCTCATGTAAGGTTCCACTAGGTACTATGGATGAAACAAATACTAATTGTTTTATAAGGAGGTAATATCATTAAACCCATATCCAAAGGTGGTGTACATTTTTGGCCAGTTGAAATGTAGCTTTTCTAGTAACTCAACAAAGGTGTAGGCCAAGTCTAATCCTAGGTGCTGAGGGGGTGTGCGCAATATAATCACTAGAACCTAACACCATCTTACCTAATATTTCTTTATATGCATAGGTTTTTCATGTTATATTCCGATTAAAAAAGAAGTGGTGATGTAGTCTATTAGCAATGAAGTCCATGAAAAATCATTGAAGATCACTCTAATAATACAAGGGGGTGGGTGAATGTAATGAGTAGGCCAATTCCAAGAAATAACATGTCGACTATTAATATCTATAACTTTTTAGAATTTCTGAGAACCAAAGGATTGTATAAGTATATAAGGGACTCTGAATGGGAATTGTACCCAAATGGAGATAAAGTATTAAATGGGGAAAAGACAAAAGAGGAGTCTTATTGCCATTTTTTAATTTTTAGTGCACATTAAAGGCAAAATAGGGGACTTCACAGTGAAAGGAGAAAGAAAGGGAAGAAGGGAGACATGAATGTGGGGAGTTTAATCATGTGCAATGGGAAATCTAAGGGGTTTATGGATTACTCCCAACTTCTTAAACCAATGGTTACAAGTTACGTGAAAAAGGATAGGTCGAAGGTGTTGGATTGTGAGGCCTATGATAATGTCTTGGGACAGAGGAAGGGTTTGAGTTTTTATGGTAAAAACCATATGGATGAATGTAGAGACCCATATGATCTTGAGTAGACCTGTGGTATGGTTGATACTACACTGCAACTGTGGTATGATCTTGTCGATGCAAATGTAATTGTCAATTATGCCAACACTGTTATAGTTGAACCTACTAATAAGGTATTGGATGTCCCAAAGTTGGAGGCTGTTAAGGTGGATGAGACAAAAGAAAACTCATTACAACTTACTATCCTCTCTCAAGAAGAAATTGAGGAGTTTATCCATAATAAATACTCTCATGGGGTGGCTACCAGAATGATTGGGAGATTGATTCTTTTGGATACAAAGAAATATCAGTGTGTGTGGGTCAATAAACAAGATCTTATTTTGATACAAGGCTTCAATTAATATAATACTATCATGGACAAGTGCTTTCAGACATCAAAAAAGGTGGTTATCATTTTGAATACCTCCTCAAGGATGATCTTAATACCAATGTACGCACACTTCACTAGAACTAATATAGGGATAAGGATTATAATAAACAAAAACTCACTTTCAATGTTTTTTATTGTTTTTGGTGTTTAATTATCCTTTATTAAACCTATGAGTTTCCATCTTTTTTTCTAAAAAGTGATTCTTAACAAAAAAATGTAATTTCAAATTAGTAATTAGTTCTTGAATGATTATTAGGAAACATAATCTTTTAGTTTTTTAATACATCATACTTGATGAAGATAATATATATTGTATGCATTTTGGGAGATAAAAAATTAATAATGTTTCTAATTATTTTTATGTTATGATATATATTACGGAAAGTGGTTGAGATTTCATTAGTGAGGTATATAAATCACATTTACCAACACTATTTTAAATAAATAATTTTACCATTTTAATGAATGAAATATTGTATAATATTTTGTATTTACTTTCTATTAGGGTGAGATATAGAATAAAATTATTCAAAACATACATACATGAATTTTCATTATGGGTATTAATAACAAAATCTAGGGGGATTATTAATCCCTTGGATGAAGATGTGTCGTATTTGTTGTTAATGAGGAAATATGTCAATTTTTGTTAAGGTGAGAATATTGAGTAAAGAGATTAATGATGCTAAAATTAGTCATGATATATTTAATATATTCATTTGTTAAAGAATGGAAATGGAAAATTTTCAATAATGTGGAAAATTTGAGTTTGTTATGGAATTGAATGTGATAGTAATATATGATATTGGATTGATGAATTTGAGGTTGTGAGATATTGACAATGATTATATAAACAATAATACTATTTATTTTTAATGGAGAAAATTGAAATAAGGTTGAGTTTTTGATGCTGCACGATGTTTCATATATAGAATCATCTTTATAGGCTATCACATCTGTTGATTTTTAGAAATTAGTGTACATAGTAGAGTTCCATGGATTATAAATATTAAAATATATGATATATGTATGAATATGAGAAGTTTAATGTTAATTTCAAAGAAATAAATTTACATGTACATTTTGAATGAGTTATATCTTTATGTTATCATGAATAAAATCTACTGTAATATATGGAAGATATAATTTTATGATGATGTATGAAGAGAAGTTGAAGAGATCAAGGAAGTGGAAGAATATTGAAGTTCTCTAAGAAGTTTATATATAATTAAAGATATATTTTAATAATCCTAATATGTAAAAAGATGTAATGAAGAATATCTAAAGTGATTTTACTTCCTTTGAGTTAATTTGAAGAAGTTTGGAGTTTTATAGAGAAGTTTTTAAGAAGCTTGGATTTAGTTGGTATTTATGAATAAAATCCTTGAAAAGGTATTAATTTGTATATTAAACGAATAAGAACTCACATAAGTCAATTTTAAAAATTATTGGTACACATAAGAGTAATCATAATTCTAAATTGTGATATGTAAAATTAACACAAAATATTTATATATTATGTAATTAAAGATACCAAATTAATGGTTGAAAAGTTAATATTGTATTTGATGTCAATGTATCAGGATAAATATAGTCAATGGATATGGAATACATAAATGATGAATTTTTGATGAGTAGTTACTTATTAAAAAGTATCACATATATAGGGTGACTGGTTATGAACTAATTTTAAGGTTATGTTTTGATTAATTTAATCACACTATCAGAAACAAGTTTCATGTGAATTTGAATAAAAAAAAGATAAGTATTAAAATGAGAAGTTATTTTGTATAAAAATTAACTATGAGAAGAAACATACATGCTGAGGAATTATATTTCTTAAGTAATTATATGCCAGTTTGAATTTCTTGGAAATATATTTTTTAAAGAATATATCTTTAAAAATGGATAGATTGGGAAAACCATGGGAGTTAGTTTAATAATGACCATTAGAGGAAGCCTCATGAGTGAACTCAACTCTATATATCCTTCCTAAGTAGCTATAGAGGGATCATTGTGAGGTATAGAACATTCATGGGGTAAAAAAACACATGAATACAGGAGCACGAGTCAGTGCGCATAGAGGGAGAGAGTTCTAAGACACCCATTTGTGGGGTATTATGAGATACCTTGGGCATGAAATAGAACTCATGAGGATTTCAATACCACTATGAAGGTACAAATTGAGTAATTATTGAGACCCTAAAAGAAGTGGAGTATAATGTAGGATAAGTACATCCCATGTACTATTCAAAATATGTGAAATTAAAATAGAATGGAACTGTTTATCAACTAAGAAAGTGTCATAATTTTATTCCTTAGCAATGATGTATGGTTATAATACCACAAAAATGATCTTGAAAACCTTAACCTAGGTCCATGGGAGCTCAATCCGATCATGGTAGTTGAATAATAAAAAATGGGATAGAGACCAGATACTTTAAATATGGTTTCGTGAGATATTCTGGTGGATGTTAGGTGGAGGACTGAATAGATTGTGAGGTCGGTACATGATGAAGAGTGTTTGTAGAGAATTAGTATATAGATACATTGTGTTTGTGATGTTGCCTTTGGATTCTATAATATAATAATAATATTTCCTGAGTTTTTCTCATTATATTAGATCATGAGGTTAATATGCATCATCATGTTGTATGCGAAGATGGTTACCAAGAATACTGATCATGAGGTGAAATAGTGTAAAACCATGTAGCATGAAATGTTGTAAGGTTAGTTTTTTGGAAGATATTTTTTTCCAGGTCAGTATGTGATGAATGATAGATCACAAGTATGGTAACATCCCAAATTTTTAAATAGAAACACTTTTTTGATAACAGACGCAGAACCGCACATTATTATTTAATATGGTAGTTATCACAGTGATACTAGAATGATGGGAATTAAAAGGATTAAATTAATAATGAAAATATGGTTTACACATGTATATATAAATAATTATGTGTTGATAAATTAATTATAAATGAAAATGAAACCCTTTTCTAAAATGAAAGGAAATGTTTTTATAGAAAATTATTTAAATTTGAAAAAATGTGTTTTATACCAGTAAATAATAAAATCACTCTTATTGGATTATATATATAATATTAAATTAAATATTTAACATTAATGTTTTGTTTTTTCATGATATGTTATAAGAACAGATCCAATTTTAAATATAAAAGAAATATTTTTCCAAAAAATAGTTTTAAAAACTTTTGATGGTGCACATGGTTTAAATATAGTTTTAAAAAGAATTATAAATTACATATGAAAAAAATTCGTTTGATAAATATTATTATAATATTTTACGTTGGTATAATTTTTTGTAATTTTCTCATAAGATTCATTTTTTGATTAATAGTGAAATCAACTGTATTTAAATTGATAACTATGTTTTTTGTATCATTTATTCATATTTATAGATTATATTTTAGGATGGTTTTAAAATATATTTATATCAATATTTTATCATTTAATCCAATCAAGTTCATTGTAATCAATTCCACATTGAATTTGGATTTAAAAACATTTTAATGTTTTGAACATTTTTACTTTAAAAACTTGTTTTCTCGATTCGTCAACGAGATTAAAGTTAAATTAATTTTATCCATTTTTTTATTTTCAATATTGAAAAATTAATTAAATATCGGTCCTTCATTCCTTCATAATATTTATCAGAATATGATTAATGTATATTTATTTAATAAATAAATATCACTAAATTATTCACCAATAAAGAATTAAAAATTATATTTTCTGAATGGAAATTAAATATTTATATTTGATCAAGAATACAAGAATAATCATTAAACCACGCAGGGGAATAATATTTATTAAAGATGTTAAATAAATAATAATATATTAGTTAAATGAGATTCTGGACACACTTAGTGTGTGACCCTCTTAGCCATTTTATTAGTGGCAATAGGTGAAGCAACCAAAATTCTAAAGTTACTGTGTAGAAAAACACCAATTCACCCCTTGATAAAGATGTTAATGACGCATTTTATTTACCTCATATGGATTCTTAACATATTATATAATCCATTTCTCTCAATATCTTTAATCAAGAATGTTGTTTGTAATTTACATCAACCAATGTGCTTGATCTCTTTTCCTTTGACTTCACAGAAATTAAACTTTCCTATTGATCAGCACGACCATGGATTTATTTTGGCTGTATTATTTTGATCAAAGGACCTGAGATATAAACATCCATTAATTAATATAAGGGAAAATACTTTCTCACATTATTTATTAATGCAATATTACTCATGAAACACCCAACATATCCTACCTCTATATGAAAATCCATTTTCAAGGTTTTCATTAATACATCAAAGTGAATGGCTCATAATACTCATTAATAATAATATTAAAGTATAAGGAATAATACAAATGTCCGCAGATAGGAACATCCTATGACACAAATAAATGTGGGTTTTCTAATGGTGGGTCTCATTCTCATAAAATCCTAATAGATATTACAAAGGGTTTACACTAAGAGAAGGTACCTCAAAGTCCTATGAGTCCCCACCCCTGATATCCAGTACCATTTTTGTCCTTCATATAATATCATCTAGTTATAAAACATAAATTCAAGAATAAGGTCATAGAACATTCAGGTTCTCATCATAGTGGGGGAAATTCTATGAACGTTTTGCGAAAAGACTACACATAGAACATCATCTTATACTATATTAAGTGGAAGGACAGTCATGATGTTTTAAAATGTTTAATAATATTTAAAAATATGAATAGAAATTTATAATAATGTAAAAAATATGGTTTTAGAGCCCAAACACCTATAGGATGGGTGTGAGGTCAACCAATTATGTCAGTTTCTTACCCAATTTGAATTTTCTGAATCCTAATATCATTTCAAAAATGTATTTAAAGATAAATAATCTTCTTATGGTGTCTCCCAACATTAATTGGAAGGGAAAACAATTTAGGAAGTTGTTAAGGCCATCTTGATTTTGGTTTATGGGCTCTAGAAACTTCATAAATTATTCACTAAAGATGTGAGGAAATACCCAAGAACATGTTTTTTTGAAAATAGTTAAAATTATTCTTTCGAACATTTATGTTAGGAACCTCTACTATTTCACCCATTCCAAACGTAGAAACTGTTTTTTTTTCATTCAAGAGATGGGATCTTGTGATATTTATTGGGATTGAGTATCAAATCTAGTGTAATAACTTTCTTGGGAATTATAATTACTGTTTCCACTTTTCTAGTACTCTTCCCTTGAGATGTCGATGCTGGTTGAGACTTATTACTGGTTATCTAAATGGAATATTCCAACATCAGTGAAAATATAGCGAACTAATAAAATATTCCTAGGTATTTTAAATAATTTAATGGTGTTTTTCACCAATAATAGATATTTTCTATGTTACATCCCAATAAATATTCTTAGGGGAGTTTCCAAACCATAGAGTGGGTCAAAACATTCCTCATAGAAATAAATTCCAGGACTCTATAATTATCACATTATTTAAAATTGAATTGATCAAGGATCATGGTCTTTATTAATATTGAGTTTAAAAGATAGAGAAATTATAGGAGGAGGCATTTCTATATAGTTTTTAAAATAACCAACCAATTTTTATACTAGACACATGTTGGTCCATATTATGTTGATATAAATCCTCTTATCTTAGCTTAATCTTAAAACTTGAGCATCCCAGAATGGAACTACATCAAGATAAAAATTGTGGTATAGATACGCAGGGTCCACAGTTCCATTATTGGCCCTAAAAAATGGATTTATTCTATTGGGTAGAGTAGGAGTTGTGTCCATATATTTTGGGTATGGATAATTTCTATCAAAAATAGTTTATTCCATCATTCCATAGCCTCTATTCAATCTACATGATATTTTAAATAGGTAATCAATTTTTTTTTCATAGTTGATTATACAGACAATTGAGTTGAGGTATTTGGTATAACTACCCAATATAAGAACCTATACCACTTTTGTTGTTGACTATCCAGAGGATTTAGCTTGGGGTAGCTCAATTGACAAGTTTATTTCTATTTCCCAAGTAGAGGAAAATCTTGATAATCTCTATGCATGAGGAAAAGGTAGACTAGTTATCTCAAAAATGGGTGGGTCAGATAAATATATTATTTTATCAATGGTAGAAAAATCTCCCCATATCGAGTGAGATTTATTGGAGGAGAAAAAAAAGTCTTTAATTTGGGTTTATACTCACTAGGAATATTGTCCATGAGTCAAAAAAACATTTATTCACTTTAAATATTTTATATCAACTTCATATTAGGCGTATCAATATATCAATGTGAAAAGATCAAGTTCTTCCACTGATGGGTAGACTACGGCCACACTCTTCCCCTATTATTTAATTGAGGATAACTGAGGTGGTGGAAACTAGGAATTCAGTGGAACCCTATCATTTGGAATATGTATATGTTTTGGGGAATTCACAACTTCTTCTAGTGTTTTATTTTATGAATTATTTTGGACATAAACTTCCTCATTATAATTTTTAGGTTGGTAGCATAAATCATATCATCATATCATATAATGTTTATGACATTCACCAATGGTTATTATTCTCTTAGAACCATGTATTAATCAAAAGTATAATAATATGTGTTTACTTATGAATATACATTATGTGTAAAATCATAACTGTCCTTGGAATTTCATTTCATAGTATATTGTTCTTGTTTTCATCCCCTTTGAGGCCTTTTAATCTCATTCCAATACTATCACAGAACTGATTTGTGGAGATTAGTCCCATTGAAATATCCCAAAACCATTAATGAGTGAGTACCCTCAGAGATATATGGGTCCCACATTAAGACAAAATGTGAAGAACATTCTTGTTACATATATCATAGACCATAGAAAACTGATTTCCATGAGGAATAAGGAGTTTGTGGTATAAATCCTCCCAACACTACTGGTAGGGGGTGACTTGCTTATACTACTATGAAATATCAGATTAATTGTGGATTGTATGTTCCCAGAGGTGTCAGTTGTGGTTAAAATTCCCCAAGCCATGCTGGATGGGGAGGCTCTCCTATTATTGCATCATCAACCATCATGGCTACCCTTTTTGTATTTTGGGTTACTATTAAAGCATGAATTAGATACAGTTCATGTTTTTAATGTCAGTTACGTGATGTTGAGGGTAGTTCTATAACTAAGGGTTTGGATTTTCTAAGATAAGTGGACCATTAAACCATTTTAGAGTCATAATGCATGAGCATGTTAATTTCTCTCTCTCATTGATTTTTTCCCCTGTTGGATTTGGATATAACTATATTTTTATGGATAACACTATCACAAAGTATAGATCTCATTCTTGAGTGGATGAAATTAATTTATTTCCTTCTGAGAAGAATCTAATAACAATGGATTAGAGTTAATTACATCAATCCATGCTCACCCCCACCTATGATATGCACATCAGGTAGATTATTGGAGATCAAGCAATGTAGATTTATCCGATAATTAAGACATTCATGTTGGATATATCTATGATACATTTACTTTTTTGGGTTCTATAAAACTATAAGAGAGACCAAGTTGATATGATGTTATTTTAATCCTATTACCTTGATATTGTTTTAATAATCCATATAAGCAATATCTTTCACCTCCAGATGACTATGTGTGCTCCATAGATTTGAAAAAATTGGTATATACATTCCTCTATCAATGTTTTATTATTATAATACTTAGATATAGTTGTGAGACAAATAATTATTGGTATATTATATTAACTAGTGTTCTTTTATAATAATGGATTTATATTCATCTGGAATTTCATATTCCTCTACCAGATTAGAATAGAGTGGCCATTTCCCAGCAACCGTAATTAGAGGATCATAGTTATTTGGAATCATCTCTACTGCATTTAAAGATACATTATTAGATGGTGGTATAGATAATTACCACTATATTGGGACATCTTTTTTCTGATAAAGGATATAACACATCACAAATAGTGTTCTAGGTATCACTTGGACCAATCTGTTTATTTTATCTTAATATGAGGGATTTCTCATAGTTTCATCTGCAAGGGGAGGACCATATTATCAAAGTAACATATCACTATTGGGAGGACCTTTAGATCAAATTCATTTATGGGTGGGACTATATTTATAGATCAAGGTCAGATTGTAGAGGGTTATAGAGACATATATTTTAGGGAGGACCTTCAGGGTTGATAGTACATGATGTTTTAAGGGGATTCCCTTATTTCTCTTTGGTCTTTCAGTTGTGGGGATAATTTTCATAGCTCTCACCACAAGAATAGTTCCAATGATCATTTTTTATATTCCCACAAGTAGGTCTTTCATGGATGGAAATACGAGGAGTATGTATAGATTATCTGGTAGTAATATTTTTGGGAGGACCATTGAAATTGTAGCTGATTCCCCCTCCTAATAACGAGTCAGTAGATTCTTGGAACAGTATGAAAATATTATTTAAGGCTTATGGAAAACCATAATTTATAAGTTTAGAGATACAATTCTACTCCTGTAATCTTAGATAACTTTGGTAAGACATAATCTTTGAAATATCTATTGGGTGTTTGGGGTCATGTGATGTGAAAACCAACCTTCAGATTTGAGTTCCCTTATAAGAAAATTTTGTGTTGCCATTAGAATATGTTGATGAGATTTTGAAAGGTTATAAGTAATATAATCCTCACCTGAGGTGGACATTGAAGTTTCTTAATGATCAATAGTTTGAATGAGGATATGTGTTTGATACTCTTTATCATTCTTCAACCAAACATGTTGATGATCCTCCTTAATTGGTGCACGGATTTGGGAATTCTGTTGAGTAGATAATGAAACATGTCGAAAACTGAATCTGATAGAGTGGGAAAGAATATGATCTTTTCCCTTATTGACCAACAATATATTCTCATATTGGAATTATGTTTCTACTTTAAAAATATGGTTACATTCAAACAAGGAATATATTGGGATATGAGATGGAACTTCAATTTATTCCAAAATTTTATGATAGGATTATATAATGGGAATATGAATATAGGATAGTTATTCAATGTGATCAGAGATATGATGCCAAACTATCCCCCTACTATCTTTAGAATACAATGATGAGGTTCTTTTTCATGGTTTAGAATGTGTGTTATCCCTGTTTTATAATAAGGATATGAAAAATTCCTATTCAAAAGCACTAGAGTACACTTGAAATATTGAGGAGTGGGTATGTGAATAAGGGGACACCCCAACAAGATCTTGAGATATATCAATGTGTATTCTATGGGGCTGCCAGGTTATGCTGGAAGACTAATGGGTATAAAATAGGGATAAGTGACTTCTCACTAGATTCTAGCATAGAATAATGATGAGATTATTTTTTTGAAGTGGGGAATATGACCCCACTCTATGTGGTTATAAAATCACCACCTCTCTTGAGATCTCTTACATATTTGGGTCCGAGCAACTGAAGTAGGGACCTCCCAAGTAATTTTCCCAATAGATTTCTATAAATTTTATACTACATGGAGAATATTATGTTAGAGGTTTATAGGATCCATATTAGGCTACTTATAAACAATAATAATGACATATATGGCTTCCTAATTTACCTCCCTATGAAAAAGTTTGTAATGGATGTTGTGTTCTTGGAAAATTCTTCTAAAATAGATGGAAATGATGATAGTTTTTTCTTGATTATCCACAAAAAATAATTAAATGGATGGTTGATGGGGATTTATATTGATGTGGGATTTACACATGAACTCCAACATCAAAATGGTGCAATTTATATAGTATTACCAGATTAATGTTTTTACCTACTATTATGATATGCTTTGTTAGAGATATAGCCTTTCTATTCGGTGAGGTATCATATTTTTCTACAGTTGAGGCATATATATTATCATGGTGATACCATTATTTTGTATTATATATTGTTTTCAGGATCTTAGAAATAAAATACCAAAACCCATCAATATAGTATCACAAGTAAAAGAATGCTCAACTAATCACTTCCACTGTTAATGGATTCACAATGGGTAAAATATTTTTATTTCTGGTAGAGGATTATGATTCACGGATCAACAGAGTGGATTTTTTTTTTTTATTTCGGGAAAACCAAATTTTCAAATTCATGTTGTCATTGGGACATTACTAGTGAAACCATAGAATGTTTGTTGGTCAAAATGGTGAGAGTTTAGTCTCATCATATGTTTTTGGAGATTCCTTCCTAATATTGGACTATCTTATTTAATTAATTCATATTATTGAATCCTTCCCAAATCATACCATGGTATCGATTAAACCCATTAAAATTGATGGTCATTAATATGTTTCAATGTGATCATCAATATGTATTTTAATATCTCAATATTTGTTACTTAAAAATTATTTTTTCTTAATTTTATGGTAATATGGTTTAAAACCACATAACTGGGAACAGTAAAGTTATCACCATCCAAGATTCAGTGGGTACAGGTTATAATGGTATTAGGACCATAAGATTTTATTTTTATGTATCCCTGTAAATAGAATCATAACCCATGAATTTCAATTCCACCTAATAGGACATGTCATACCATTTAAGGTTTTTTGACAATGACCTATTTATGTAGTTTAACATTGTGCAGTATGGATGATTAGGAAAAAAGTTCCAAGATATGGATACTGTGTAACTTATTAATAAGGGACCATTTATGGCTGACCTTGATGGGTATATGGTGTAATGAATATAGGTTGGTTCCATAAGGGATACAGACTTGTGAAATATGAGACATATTCAACTAGTGGGAATAAAACCCACTATATAGAGTATGGTTTCATCCGGAACATGGCCTATAAGGAAAAATGGTTATATTATAAGAATCATATACATCCATGTTTATAGAGTGACTTCATATAGAATATGGGTAAATGAGGAGATTTCCCATGAAATACGGACCTAGTTAAAGAGATGTTTAAGCTTATGAGTAATATAGATCAACAGGGAAGGATGTAAATGGATTGACAAGGAATATGGACCCATGTAGATGCACTGGAAATTTAATTATGTTCGTTTGGAACCCTTGGGTGTCATCCTATGTATTCTATCTGAAATGAATAAAATACCCAAAAAATTAATGTGCACAGTTTAAAGTCATGTAGTCAAGCTAGACTATATATAGAGTCTAATTTCATATCATATGGACATTGTCATGATGTTTTAAAACATTTAGTTAGGATTTTATCCATTTTTTTATCACCATACTATGAGAAAGTCTATGCCTTAAAAATTTATGAAATAATAGGATTGAATGAGGCATATTCACAGGGGACTACGTTGGAGTGCATCACCTAATAAGTATTTTAAGTAGAGACATGTGGAGTTGGGGAATACTCATTATAAGAGGCTTATTCTCCAATATTAATTCTTATTGGTTGGTAGGGGAAATGAAGGTATCATAATAGTAATAAAGGGACTATATGGGTAGATGCATATCTTACAATAGCTTTCTCCACCTACCTCACTGAATGGACACATGTGTCAACCAAGTGCCAATGCTAATCAGATTTGATCTAGGGTTGGACAGATTTTAATCCCAAGGTGTGTGGTTAGTCTCACTGATGTCCATATAGTGGGTAAATGCATTATCAATATAATATATAATTGAAAATTACTTAAGTATCATATCAAGTTTGGAGGATGTTTTGGAGACATGTATTTTCAAGGGAATACACAATTGAAAGAGGGATAGTCTGGAGTGCCTGACAACATGGTCATGCATGTATAGTGGTTCTTGAGGATGCATCATTTGGAACTTTTTATGGGTTCCCTTAAAAACATTGGTCCACATGTTTTGAAAATATCCCTCTTATAAGAACTAGTAGAAATATGGGATCAAACACCCCAAATACGGTCAATTTCACATGGTATGTATGCAAGGGGTGGTTAATTTGCATGGTATGCACATAATGGGATTAGGTCTGTATGGTATATAGGTGTGAAGATGGTCAACCCACCATAGTACCTTGAGAAGGTGGATAGATTTGTTGAAAAAAAACAATATGGGAAGATGGTCTACCTAAGGTATGGACATAAGGTTCTTCTCATATGGTTTTCATGCATGTGGATAGATTATATGCATGGTGACAACACATGGGAGGTCCTTCAACTTGGTTAATTTTATAAATAAGTCTGAGATTCCTAGTATATACTTGATTGAAATTTCTCTATGTAGTAGATTATGGGAAAAATAAGTGTTTGTATATTTTTTGTAATTTTTTTTAAAATTTATATGTCCATTTTTATTTAAAATTGTGTATGAATGGAAGAAGAGAGAATACTGCCTTTTAAGCCCCCACCACCATTTCCCATGATCGATGACATGGAAAAGGAATACAGGGTATGGATATCTGTTTCTTAATGGCAAAGAGAAAGGCATAAGGGGGCATGGGCATTTTTCCTAAGTAAAGGAAAAAAGCCACATTCCCTCTACCACCTTTCCTTTATATCCCTACAAAAGGGAACGCACCCCCTTATCCTCACTTAAAATTTCAATCATCTATCTATATTTTACAGCCTCTCTCTCTAGATAAAGTCTTCATCCAACACAGTGGATCTCGTGGTCTAAATGAATCCCCATTTATTTGTAAAGCATCATTTAGATGCATTTTTTATTATTTAATTTAATGTTATATAGTTAGTCAATTGAATTATTTTTTAGTTAGTTCTAAATATGTTATTTATTATGTAGTTTAGTTAGTTATATATAGTTTATAAATAATAATTATTAATAGTAATCATTAATTATAGATTAACTAATGATTAATTTAGGATTAAAAAATTATTACATATAATGATTAGTTAATTATAATTAATTAATGAATATCATATGATTAACTTTTTATTAATGAATAATTAATTAAGGATTAATAAATTTTTAACTAATTACCATAGAATGATTAAATAATGTTTTATTAATGATTAGCGAGTGATTAAGTATCCATTAAAGAATTATTAAGGGGTAACTAAGGGATGATTAAGGGATGATTAAGGGGTGAATAATGGGTGATTAACCAATGCTTAACTAATGTTTAAGGAATGTTTAACTAATTGTTATTAAATAATTAACCAATGATTAAGAAATGTTTAAGTAATTGTTAAGAAATGCTTAACTAATGCTTAATAAATGTCTAAATAATGGTTAAGAAATGTTTAACTAATGGTTAATTAATGATTAGTGTCATTTTTTTGTATAAGATATCATTCTAAAAATTTTGTAGTATAAATATTATGTGGTCATCTAAGAAAAAAATCCTCATCAAGATACAAACTAGTGGGTGTGGCTCTGGAATAGATGTACCAATGTGCAAAAACTCCAACAAGATGACTCGGGCCTAAATCCGAGTAACTTGGTATTGGAAAACTAGCCTTAATGCACACATGGTTTGACACTCTTGGGGGATATGCTTTGGATGAATCATATTTTATTTATAAAGTACTGAAAAACCAATAGGGTGATTAAAACAGCACTAAGAAACATTAGTATCATAATTTAGGATATAAGAATATGTTCTAAAATTTTATCATCATAAATATTATACCGCTAACCCTCATTGTGAATAGAATTTATAGAATGTTTTTTAAACTGAGGTAAAAAAAATATAATACCAAATAAGTTTAATTAAAATTTATAAAATGACACTTATGGTCATATAACGTGAAATGGAGAATAAAAAACACATTAAATGACACATTAATTATTTACAATATACCAGAAATACCTTTAAATTTTTCAATAGAAAATGTTTTGGATGATATGAGGCTCACTTCATATGTGAGGAAATATCTAGCTTATTTTCAATTCTTAGCATAATGACATATTGGAAAAGTATGTACTTAACATTGGAATTTTGAAAATATTTTTTCTATATAATGAAATCTAAGATAATTTATTATCAGGATGAATGATTTTCAATATTTCAAAGTTAATTACATCCCTTTGAAAGATTTTTTTATTATATCATTTGAAAATAAGCTCGATTTTATCTCATTTCTGATGTTAGGATCATCTCATCAAAACCATGTTTTATTTAAACATTTCATGGTATTTCTTATAAGTTGTAAAGAATTCATGTGTTATTTAATGTGTTTTTTCTTCTCCATTTCACTTTATATTATCCTAAAATTCATTTTTTCAATAATAAATAAACTTATTTAGTGTTTTATTATATTATAACTCAATTCCCAAAACTTTTTATTACATATATTAAAATAAAAAATTATATAATGAAGTAATACTATCTTATTTTATGGTATAAAGAATTTTCTAAAATTATATTATAATTAATATTATACAGTCAACCATCATTTTATATATTAGTTACACTATCATAATCATGATCATAAAACATTTTTTATGTCGAGAGTCATGTTTACCTATGTGTACTACTACAAGGAGGTTATTAAAACTGAGCAAATATCTTCTAATATTACAAAACCAACAATAGTGGTTAGTATAGCTGATTTTGTACATCTAAGTGAACATCAAGGCATAATTCATGGATCCTTTAATATAGGACCTAATTAAGAGATCAAGTCTATGAGCTATAGACATTTTTAATTCACAAATACATTGTGAAATCTATCTTGTCTATTGGTTGTTGATGTGTAGTGGGTCCATGCAATTACTTTATTTTTCCAATGTTTATATGGTACCATAATGGAGTTATATTTTTATGTTTTCATTTAACAAAAATTATTTCTAGTTGTATAAATACGTAGGAATAAAAGAGTTATTGAAGAATGTTTTCCCATGAAATTTAGGCCATTCTATATGATGGGGAAGAAGACATCCAAGATGATCTCATAGAAATAAATGTAAATCCAATATCTGATTATGATTTTTGTAATGGTGGAACATATCATGAAAACTATAATGATGAGGAGGGAGTAGAAGAGGTTTAGTAGGATGTACCTGGAAATCCATTAGTTGTATAATTGCCTCTACCCACAATAAATCATCCACCTATCTTCACATAATTCTCTGAAGTAATGGCACATGTTCATGTATTTGACTCCAATGTTCTCACACCCACAACTGATTTTCATAGAGTTATACCAGATAGGTTTAGTGAAATAGAAAGAACCTTCTATATTGGAAATAATTTTCCAACTAAAGAGTCTTCAAAAAACATTCTACATAGATTTTAAATTGAGAGGTACTATAGAAATATAGTTCAAAAATCAGGATTTAAAAAATACCTCATATAGTGTGACAATTATGGAGATGATGGTAGAGTCTTGTTTAGGGAGATTTCGAACATTTAATTTGGAGGTTATAGAATCTCAATTATTATGCTAGGTCATACTTGAATTCACCCAAACCTGATATAAGATCATACCTCAATTGATGCTAAAATTGTGTCATCCATTATTGTCACGATGATTTGGAAATGGCAAGTTGTTTCAATAGACATTATGTAAGAGAGGATACAACCAAAATTCGATTATAATATTTCATGTAATAAGGCATGGATGGAAAAACAGAAGACAATTGTGAAGGTATATGGTGATTGGGATAACTCGTATTGTGTATTTCCATAATTACTATTCATAAAGATACACAACAACTAAGTTGTGTTCCATATTCATACGAGTGGAAAAGTGTCTCAAGATGACTGACATGATCAATATCGCGTTCAATTTTATCAATTTTTAGGAATTCCTCCATTGTATCAATTCATTTTATTTCAATAAATAGTTTATATATATTGATGGAATGTATCTATATGAAAAATACAAGGGTGTGTTGTTGATTGGGACAACCCAAGATGGAAACCATTGACCTCTTCCACTTTCCTTGTCCATCGTAGAGAAGGAAAACTATGAACCATGGAGTTGGTTTTTAACATGTATCAATAACCATTTCACCGGAATTCAGGCTTTTTTTAAATCTGATTGGAATTTGGGAATCAATTAGTAAATCAATGAGGCCCCTAATGCATAGAAATCCCAAAACACATCATTGGTAATGCATCATACACATTTATTGCAACGTGTGGAAAACATTCCATAACAAACCAATGAAGAAGGAAATCAAGAGTCTTCATATGTAATGTATTTTTTTGACTACTACAACATAAAAAAATCAATTTATGTGAAATATTATCACTTCTATATATCATATGACCAGATCAACATAGTTTTAAAGAATTCTTCAAACAAATATTTATGGCTAATGATGAATTGTATGATTATATGACAAAGATTACAATATAAAAATAGAAATTGACATATGACCGGGGTAAGTGGTATGAATACATGACCACCAACACTGTGGAGTGTATCAATGGTGTCTTCACGGGACTTCAAAAGTTACTAATAACTTCCACATTTCAAGAGAAATTTTATCATTGCGTAAAGTTCTTCATTGATAGAAAAAAACTAGCATATGACAGGATTTAATAGGGGATAAGGTACAGAAGAAAATTTCAACAAGAGACTAAAAAGAACATTGAAGAAGCTTGTAGTTATCATGTCTACAATTTCTACCATAAATACTCTTGGTTTGAATTTCAAGTGAATTTTAAACCCCTCGAAAACAGTATTAGAGAAATAATTCTGGTATTTCTATGAGTGAGACAATGCCAATGTGGAAACTTTCATGCCTTATGGATTCCATGTGCACATTTCATCGCCCCATGGGCCTCTATGAACATATAATTGGAAGAATATGTTGATTTAGTGTACCAGATAGACACCTTTTCTAGCTATTATGATACACCATGGATTCTTATAAGAGAGTTTCGATATTTCTCAATGCATGGAGGCCAACAGATAGTGATACCTTCCATCAACCGGTTGTGTAAACAAGGGAGACTGAAGTCCAGCGGGATGTGGAATGAGATGGACTGGCCTCAAGAACAATGGAAATGTTTAAAATGAACCATATTTCAGGAAGAAGGTCACACCTGGAAATGATTCCCTTATATTTATGGGTCGAGTTCACACTCTTAGCCACAATGATTTATTGTCTCCATTTTAATTTTTTCATATTGTAGATTATACTGTGTAAACATAATATCCATTATTTATTTATTATTTTTCTAACATTTCTTTATATTTTCAGAATTCAAAAGTTAATTACATCCTTTTGGAAGATTTAATTAAGCCAACACTTGAAAATAAGCTGGATTTTACCTCACTTGTGAAGTCAGGATCATCTTATCCAAACCATGTTGAGCGACATATATTTTAATAAACATTTATATAATGAAACAATAGTTACATATTTTAGTGTATAAAAATATGTTCAAAAACTTCAGTACAATAAATATTATATGATCAACCATCATTGTCAATATTTGAAACACTATTATAATATGGATCATAAAACCTTTTGACATAGAGAGTTATCTTTTCCTATGTGTTTTGATACATGTAAGTTATTCAAACTAAGTAAGAAGCTCTCTATAGTACACAATAAAAAATAGTGGTTTGTACAAGGGATTTTGTAACACTAACTAAACTTCAAGATAAAATTCATAGGAAATGAACCACAACATATTAGGAATAGTGCAAAAAATGATGATGATGACATAAACCAAGGATAAAATTGAGAAGAGGAATAATGAAAAGAAATCCAAGAAAGAAAAGAAAGAGAATAAAGTGAATAAAGTTAAGAATGAGAAGTTGAGGAGACATTAACAAAAATTAAATCTTCCCATGGATAAACCATAAAGAAAGAAATGTGATCAAATAATCATGAAACATACCATCATGTGGGAAATGATACATAAATTAAAAATCACACCATTTTCATGTAAAACATTATATAATAAAGACAAAATGTATATATATATACACATCTTACAAAACAATGTTTCCTAATTAAAAAAAATATATTAGAAACAAATTAGAAATATGCTTTGAGAATCATGAATACATTCCCTTTTCATTGGGAAAAAAACTTTAAAAATCAATGTGCCTAAAAATATCATAACATACATTGTACAAGTCATAAAATTATTCTGACCATGGCATTATATTTACATTTTTCACTTACGACTCATTTTATTTTTTAAATACAGATGGATGATACTATACTACTCCCTGAGAAGGCTAGGAATGTTTCTCAGGCCGTGTAAGAGGGTGGAAAGGTTAATAGATTAGGGTGTGTTGAGCACACCATTTTCATCACATGCTTTCTCCACTCACAATTATACCATACCTATGCCGTTGTGGCTTCTACAGTGTCATGACATCTAATTTCACAATTGTTGATTATCACCTTCTTGTTACCCTCCTGGAGAGGTGGAGACCAAATACACACACATTCCACCTATCTAAGGGAGATATGACCATCACCGAAAAATATGTGGTAGTCCTTCTTGTTCATCATATCCAGGGGAATCCATTATTATACCCTCCCATGCATACTGGCCTGACATTGTTTAGAGATTTATAAGAATTGACATTTTGGTAGACCCTTGGTCTACAAATGGAGGCTCAATTTCTATGAGCTGGCTTGATGGACACATTCTCCAATTAACCAATGAAATTGAAGAGAATAATACCATAATTAATACATGTACATCTATATTATAGATCATTGGAGGGACCATGTACCCTAATCACTTGGGTTTTCATGTGGACATGCTGCATCTAGTGTGGATATAGGACTTTGATTAGGTCAGGACATATAATCATGGATCTTTTTAATTGGATTACACTTGCATATAATTTTTCACGACATGCAATAAAAACCACAAGGATCTCGGGGGATGTTTCATCCTTATTCACATGTGGGAATGAGAGTGTATCCCCAAACTAATCCCTGACCTTTTTGGTTAGCCGCTGCCTATAGAGGTACTGCGTGATGATCTCTTGGATGCTGTTATGATCACTCATATCTATTGGTTTCTGATGCCAGTAGGAGTTATTAAATTTAATTTATAAATATTTATCACTTTTGATGTTTTATTTTATATGTAGACTCATAATAAAATCATCAAAAGCATTCTGAAATAGCATATGGGTATATATTGTATCATGCTGGAGAGTCTCCTACATGATGTTACAAGTATACACAATCTCTTAATATATAATAATTTTAAATACAACATATTTTTTGTTTTTAATAAGTTTTTTTTTAAAAATATAACATTTAATATCAGATATCATTCATTCGGTATTGTGATTTTTAGACCATTTTCTAACATACTGCACTACTGTAGTTAATGATGTTAAGGCTGTAGTGACACACATTCACTTTCATATTATTGCGTGGCAGCGTCCTGATATATTCATGATCTAGTTTGGATGTGTTTACCTAATTCCATTTTTATTGAGATATAAATTGGACCTTCATGACATGAAGCTGACATGGATATAGGATGAGGATTGGCATCAATGACATACCAACTATCTCAACCACTATGGAAGACGAGTAGTAATTTATATCCAGGGTGTACCTATGATGTGATTATATCTTCCAGAGTAGGTCGAGTATGTTCCAAAATATAGATTGATATAAATACTCTATCTTACCCAAAATGGAATATCACTTCATGATATGGTTAGTTAATAAATTTCCAGTATATTGATTATTAAACTATTTTGTAATTCTTTTAGAATCTATTTACAATGTACTCAATCATAACATCTTATTCACATGAGTGATCCAAAGTTAGAGGGGGTCGATAGCCTTACAACAATCCATGTTACATCACAAGTGTTGAGTAAAAAATATCATTTGATTCATGACATCATCTTAAAAATTCCACCCCAGAGAGTAGAGGTTCCTACCCAGGGAGTGGAGGTTCCTTCTTAGGAACATCCTCCAATAGCTACTGATGATGAGGATCCATGAAAACGATGATTTAGACCACATAATCCCACATGAGAGACCTCACCTATTCCACAAGCATAGATCAACCCTCTAGAAATATCTCCTTAGACGATTATGGATGTGCATAAGGTGGCATGGGATATCTCATTATTGATATGATATCCATATATTTCTTCAACTTGGGGTCATACTCCTTCATAACCTATATGGTTCCCCTAGATGATGATTGTCACGACCCATTCCCTAGGGCCCATGCCGTGACTACCCAATCCCACCATACATAGGCTAGGGGTTGGTGACTAGCATTGGAAAGGCGTAACCCAAAAAGGGAAGGCGCTGCCTTTAAATCTATACACACAGAGACTAGTACGCACTGCATACAATTAAAACAAAATGGGAAAAGGGAAACTATAAACTCTACTAAAACCCACTAATGATAGTAAAAGTAAGTACCGAATGTAATGGGGACAATATACAAGACCAAATAAAAATAAATTATATAAAAAGTTAAAAACTTTCTCTGGAGGCCATCCAACAAGGACCCTAGCTGAAGGGTAGGTACAACTCATTGTCTGTCATCGCTGCCACTCACCACATCTATCAATCCCCTCCGCGCACCATCTAGCCATGGCACCTCGAGTCTCAGTCAAGTTGTCTGTCGTCTGCACAAGACACAATAAGGTGAGGGTGAAGACTGTGTAGGGTTGAGTATTAAAATACTCAGTAGGTATCCCGAGACCCCTGAATGTCACTCAGAATTCCACAAAGGAATAACAAAAAATCACAATCTCAATCAAAAATCACTTTGTAAAAGACACCTCACACCAATTATATAACTTAAAGAACAAGAATAATGATGATTAGTCATAATGATAAATCATCTTATTCTATTGAGAAGTTATAATGTTGAACCATGAAGAAGTCGTTATATTACCAATCCATATAGGGTTGTAAGTCATCAATCCACACAGGGTCATAAGTCATTGAACCACATAGGGTTATCAGTCATTGATCCATGATGGGATTCTTTATGGATTTTCCTCACTGAGTCATGCAACTGCGGATCCACACATGGTCTCTCTGATGCTGATCCACAAAGGGTCTATGTTCCCCTGGACATCCAACCACATGATTTTCGTACATGGTGCACTTGAGTTTATGAGAAACCGATCCTCAAGACACTGGTCGTATTTCAACTACCAAAAAGTCTCACAAATAAGTAACTCAAATGAAAGATGTGTCAAAAGGGTTCCAACATGATAGATAATTCATCGATCGAACACCCGGTCGGTAAGATATAAGAAAAATGGTAAATAGGGGACAGTTGTATTCGAGTATGATCCAACCCATCCACATACCAAAATCATCCAAAACTCATGTGAAGTATCTCAAAGGGACCGACTCTTTGAAAGGGTCCCAATGTCGTAGATGGCATGTCAATCGAGCACCTGGTTTGTGAGATACACAAGTTTTAGTGAAATATGGTCAGTCGGTTCTGGTAGGGGTCCAACCCGGCCAGGACTATTGGGCCCGTGGGTCCAACCCAGCTCGCAGGTCAGGCCTGGTTCTTGGTTCCAGCCCAGCTAGCTAGTCTGGCCTGGCCAGTGGGTCCAGCATGACTCGCGGGTCTGGCCCGACCGGTGAGTTTGGCCCACCCGGAAACACGGCCCGCATGCAGGCCAGTTCTCTCAGATTGTGGTTCTAGTAGGGTGTTACCCGATGTTCCGAAATGGCCTTCCATTTTTCTCCAACCGAGTAGCCCAAGTGGGTAGCTCATATCCCAGTGTGGCAAGTCGGTGATGCGCCGTTCCTCCCAAGGTGTCCCAGTTGGCTGTGGCTGACGCCGCCGCGGTGCCTGCAGGCACTGTGGTTCCCATGTGGCTGGCTCGGCTAGCCACCATTGTTGAACGCCATAATAGTGGTTGCTTCTGTGAGAAACTAGAGATGCTGCAGTGGTTTATTTTCATCCTTTTTTGTGCCTAAAGGCCTCATGGGTTGTCATATTCACTGTGAATCCTACGGAAATACCTTTTCTCCACGTTCCACGGTCGCACACAAAGAACCCACTAAACTCATGAACGATGGAGGGTTCGGGCCTTTTTCGAGAAGGCCCACACCTTCCACGTTTGTGTTTAACATGGGGGTGAAATAATAATTAGCATTATAAAGTAAAATCCCCAAAAGTTACCATGTAACATCCTCCCATGATGAAGAATGAATCATGTATGAACCCATGGTTGGTTGATCAACATTCTTCAAATTATTCATGATTGGGGTAGAGGAATCATTAAAATTCATAAAAAAATAAACCCCCTACATAAAAATGGTGTTGTTTATGAATGAGAAGATTCATTTTCATTTCCGTTTAATGTTCTTTGCAACTTGTTGATCCCCAGTTCGATTCCTCCAACGATCGTTGCTCAATCACCATTTTTTGTGGAAGAGGAATGTTGTCAGCATCACAACAGAGGCTTCTCCAACAATTCTCAAAACGTTTTATAATGATTTGATTAAAATTAAAAATACAACCTATCATGTTGGGTTCATTAATTCGGTTCATTAATGAACCACAATTAATGATCCATTAATCCCACAAGAGTTGCAGTTACCAAATGAAAGGATAAATTCATTAAATGTCACTTATTTATTGTTTATCATTACCCTATGGTCCCTCCATCCGCAGCTCAATGGTGGCAGAAAGAATAAAATAACACATTTGGTTATTTTATTTTATTTTTCTGAAAATTCACAAAATCAACATTTTTGCACGACCCTTTCCAATCAATGTTAATATTCACCTAAGCGAATCCTAGTACTGTGAATTCAACAGTGCCCTCATATTTTTAATCTGAGCACCATTTAAAATGATAGAAATTCCCGCCATCAAGTTTAATGAATGTACCTTAAACAAAGTTCAAATTTCCATTCTGGGCTCTCCAGGACAACGAATAACGTGTCTTCAACTTATGTAGTCTCATAATAATTTCATATAATTGAAAAACATTACATAATTTTTGGGGCTTTAAATTCTCCCCACCTTAGATTTTCACACCTCAGAAATCCACCAAAGAAGCAAAGAAGACAAATGGGGATACTAAGCATGAATCAGAGCTTCCCACTCCCTTGTGTTCTTTTGGATGTTCCCAAGAAGCCACCGAACTCACACTAGATGAATCGACCAACCCTACAGGACTCACTTCTATCGGTCCACTATCTCCACCAGGAACTCCGCAGAAATCACCCCATCGTCAATTTCTAGCTCTCCCTAGTTGATGACATGCAACAGATCATGAACATATCTCCTCACCTGTGACACATGGAAAACATTATGAACCAGATGCATCTGTGGTGGAAGTGCTATGCGGTAAACCACCTCGACATCTCTGTTGAGAATCTGGAAAGGTCCGATGAACCTCAGAGATAGCTTACCGCCCCGACCAAATCTTCACAACCCTTGTCAAGGTGAGACTGGAAGGAAAATATGACCACCATCTTCCAACTCCAAGGTTTTCTATCTCCAATCAACATAATACTTATGACTGCTCTGTGCATTCTTTACCAGATCCTAGATGATATCAACCTTTTAAGTGGTATCCCGTACCAACTCTGGACCCATAAGTACTGACTCCCCTAAGTCTGTCCAACATAGAGATGATCTACAAAGTTGCCCATAGAAGGCCTGAAATGGTGCCATGCTGATAGTGGAGTGATAGATGTTGTTGTATACGAACTCCACAAGTGTCAGGTGGACCTCTCAACAATGGCCAAAATCAAGGACACAAGTATGAAGCATGTCCCCAATTTTCTATATGGTCCCCTCCTTCTGACCATTTGTCTTAGGGTGAAAGGCAATGCTCAAGCATAGGTAAGTCCCGAACACCTTCTGTAATCCCTTCCACAACAGGGATATAACACGAGATTCACGATATGAAATGATCGTTGATGGTACCCGTGAATCCGTACTATCTCATGGATGTAGAGACATCCCAAGCCCTCTACTAGTTCTTATTAACAATGGGTAGAAAATTGGCTGACTTGGTGAGCCGGTCAACGATCACCCAGATGGAGTCATGACCCTTAAATGTATGTGGTAACCCCATCACGAAGTCCATCGAGATACCATACCATTTCTATTACGGTACCTCAAGTGGATGTTCTATGTCCACTGGAACCTGGTGCTCGAACTACACTTGCTGACATGTGAGGCATCGTGAAATGAACTCCACAACTACTTTCTTTATCCCTGGCCACTAGTACTGATGTCATAGGTCCTAGTACATCTTCGTCACACTGGGATGTACCACAAAATTATTTGTATGGAACTCCCACAACACCACCTTCTGAAATATCATTGTTACCATGGTGCTTCCTCTAAAAAGGATTACATGCTCCCCAACATCGGAAAATCCTTCAGGATCCTGTCCTGAGGATTTCTGAGCACGTCGGGTCATGCAGTCAATGTCCCCATGTTTTGTCTCTCAAAATTGCTGATGGAGTGGGGGAGTGATAGTGATTGATTTGAGGTATGTTGCTCCATCACTATGCATGAAGGAAAAATGAAACACGGAGAGCTTCTATGTCACCTCACTCAGCAACTTTAAGACAACCCTTCTGCTGAGGGAGACTGCCACCATGTTCCCCTTCCCAAGAGTGCAGATTTTCTCAAAGTCATATTCTTAGAAGAACTCCAACCATCACCACTATATTAGGTTTTTTTTGTGAGATGATATACATGAGACTCTTGTGATCAAAGTAGACATTAAAACATTCACCCATCAAGTAGTTCCACCACATCTTCAAGGAAAAGACCACTGCTTCTAACTATAGCTCATGTGCAGCGTAGTTCTTCTCATGTTGTCTAAACTGTTATGAGCCATAGGTGATCCCCGATCACTCTTACATTAGGACACATCCTAGTCCTATCCCTGATGCATCGCAGTAGACTACATACTCAACACCCTATTCTGGTATCCTCAAGATTGGGGAACTCATCATTCTATACATCACCTCTTGGAAACTTTGATAGCATCTCTTTGTCCATAAAAAATGATTCCCATTCTTTGTCAATGCTAAAAATGGTAATGAAACTTTGTAAAGTCAGGTACGAATCTCCAGTAGAACCCAACCCACCCCAAAAAACACCAACCTTGGTAATACAATTGGGTGGCTTCCAAGAAAGAACTACCTTTATCTTCTCTATATCCACTACAACTCCAGCCTCTAAGATAACTTGTCCCAGAAAGTGGACCTCCAATATCCAGAACTGGAACTTCATGAGATTACAATAAAGCTAGCTCTCTTAGGGTGTATCCATAACTATCTGTAGATGAGTGGCGTGCTCCTCATCAGATACTATGTACACCAAGATGTCGTTAATGAAGACCACCATGAAGTGGTCATTGTAAGGCTAGAAGATCCTGTTCATGAGTCCCATGAAAAATTCTGGGGTGTTGGTCATGCTGAAAGGCATCACCAAGAACTCACAGTGGATTTACTAGCATCTGAAGGACATCTTCATTACATCCCCATATAGTACCCTGAACTAATGATATATTGATCTGAGGTATATCTTCAAAAACTAACGATCTCCCCGCAGCTAATAAAAGAGATCATCAATACTTGGGAGTGGATACTTGTTCTTCATGGTCACTTGGTTTAGGCGCCGATAGTCTTCAAAATCCTCAAAATCTCTTCTTCCTTCATGGAAAAAAAATTGGATCTACCCATGGAAAAACACTAGGCCTTATGAACCCCTTCCCTAGAAAGTCCTACTTCTATACCCTCATCTCAACAAGCTCTATGAGAGTCATTCGATATGTTGGTGTAGATATATGTTTCATCTTATGGTTTAGGTCAACGTATAAGTCTACCAATATGCGAGAAGGTAGTCTTAGAACATCCTCATGAAAGACATTAACATACTAGTCCACCACTATAGGATACTTTGGACTGTTCTCTTAAATTCCTCAGAAGGTAAGGCTAGCCAACTATTTAGTGATCGGTTGTACCCTCCTATGAGAAAGTCCATCATGAGTTTAAAATGTTCCCATCTTACCAGTGAAGTGAAACCTAGTCCCATCCTCATGGAGACACCATACATTGTGCCTAAAATAGTCAATATGAGCATAGAACATGGATAACTAGTCCATACCCATGATGACATCGTAAGGCCTCATTGCTGCTATTAGGGGATCCCATATGATGATCTTGCCTCATAGAGTAAGATCACACTACCTACACCTGTGGGTAATCATCGAATCCTCTCCTGTAGGTGTCTCTAAAAATAAGGATCGATCCAATGGCTTCATCAAAATCTCAGAGCTCTAAACGAGATTCATGGAAATAAAAGAGTGACTGGAACATGTGTCTAAAAGAACTAAAACATGGGTGGAGTAGACATAGATCGTACCTAGAATATTTTTCAGAGAACCATGGTCGTAGGCCTCTACTGCCTAAAGCTGAGCTCGTCCCTATTCACCTACTCCTTGGTTCTGGGTGTACCACCTAGGGGTGGGGGCGGTAGTGCCTCAAGCCATCATCTTCCACCTACTGCATGAAATACTCTTATGCCACATCCAACGCCCTATGGACCTCCATGTTCAAACCTCTACCGCTACCTCAGTGGTACCTTGAGCGTCAACTGATCGTTGGTGTTGCAGGCTAGGCAGTCACGAGCCATGTGACCCTACCCACCGGATGAGTAGCACAGTATGCTCCCCTTCTGACCTCCTCTATCCCATGAGCTATTTACCTCTGACACTACATCCTAGGTTCATCCCCCAGAAGGTCTTTCCCACTTGGGCCTCTACATCATCTACATACTTTCCATTTTAGATGACTCGACTACGTGTCATACACTGGCGGGTCTCGTTGTCGGTGCCTACTCAGCTAGGAATCTATCTCCTAGAAGTGCTCACTCACGCACTCTAACCTGCATCGTTATGTTGAGAAAAATCATTGATGCTATAATCTCCCATCAGATACCCTGCTCAATAGTTTGGTCCCTGAAGAAAGGGTGTCGTACAATGTCAGTGGAGTAGATAAAGATGTCAATGAATCTCACTGAGTACTGGGACACTCTCAGGTTTCCCAACTGTAAGTGTAGTAGCTCTTGAATATGCATAGAGCGTTGTGTCGGTGGTACAAACTCCAACCTGAAGAGGCTATAAAATTCCAACAAGGAAAGATTCATCTCCTCGTACGTCTAGAGCATTATGAACCACCATCTCCCTATTGTTCCCTGAAAGAGACTAGTAGCTAGAATCATCCTCTGGTCTATTGGTGTCTCAACCAAACGAAAAACCCATGCCACAACCTCAATCTAGTCTTCATCTATATGTGGATATATCTCTCCTAGAAACCTTAGAGGCCTCTGTCTCTGGAACATGTGCAGTGTTCTCAGTCAGCGTGTATAGTCTGCTGGTGGGGATGGTGGAAACTGCTTCCCATCTGGTGGTGGTGATACTGGTGCACCACCTGAAGGTGCTATCACTATAAGAGGGCCATGCACCGATGCCTCATCTCTTGTTGGGCCATCATAGTGAAATATCACTAGAGTCCTGGATGGATTTAGATGCAGAGACATCCTGTAAATAAATAGATATTCCTTGGTCAATAATTTATACCAAGTGAGCTGACTCAAAAGAGATCAAAAAAAAATACATGCAATCAATGTTTTCATATACTAAGTCTGAAATAAAAAATTTATGGTCCTGGTGTAGGGATACATAGGCCTCCTCACCAACACAGGACTCCCCAAACTAAATATCGTATTCAAAACACATAACACTATTTCTCCATTGAAAAGATCAGAGTCATAGTTCTTCAATAGAACCGACTCCTCTGATACCACTTTGTCATGACCCGTCCCCTGGGGCCCATGTTGTAACTAATCCAAGCCCACATTCCATAGGCCATGGGTGGGAGAATAGCACCAGAAAGTAATGAACCAAATGGAAGTCATTGCCTTTAAACCTGCACACACATAATCCAGTACACACTACATACAATTAAAACACAATCAAAAAATAGAAAGTATAACCACTACATAAAACCACCATTGAGAGTAAAAGTAAGTACTTTATGTAAAGGGGGCAGTATAAAAGCCCAATTAGAAAGAAAGTACATCAAAAAGTGAAAAACATTCTCTGGATTTCTACCACTAAGGATCTTACCTGAAGGGTAGTTAAAATTCATTGTCTTTCATCGCTGTTGTTCACCACGTCTGTCAATCACCTTAGAGAACCATCTATCCTTGGCTCCACGAGTCTCAGTCAAGTTGTCTGTAATCTGTTCAAGAAACAACAAGGTGTGGACAAATACCATACATGGGTGATCATAAAAATACCTAGTAGGGACCCCGAGACACCTGAAGGTCTATCAGAATTCCACAAAGGAAAAACCACAAAGCCTGATCTCGATCCCGAAGAACTAAGTAAAAGAAAAATCACGCCAGGTATATAACTTATAGAACATGAATAATAATTATTAGTTGTAAAGAAAAATAATCTTATACCATTGAGAAGTTCTATTTCTTAACCAAGAATAAGTCATTATATTTCCGATTTAGATAGGGTCGTATTTCACCGATCAACATAGGGTCATAAGACATCCATCCACATGGGGCTGTAAGTCATCAATCCACATAGGTTTGTAAGTCGTTGATCCACACATGGTCATAAGTCATTGATCTATAAAGGGTTGTAAGTCACTGATACACAACAATCAACTGTAAGGCCTATCCTCATCAGGTCACGCTATTGTAGATCCACACATGGTCCCTCTAATGTCGATCCCCAAAGGGTCGCTCTTCATTTGATAGCCAGCCACATGATTCCCACACTTGGTGTGCTTGAGTTCCCAAGAAACTTCTCCTCAAGCCACTGGTCATATTTCAACAACTGTAAAGTATCACGAAGTAGTAAATCATAGGATCACCTTTTCATAAGGGATCTAACGAGATAGACGACATGTCGATCAGACGCTCGGTCTGTAATATATAATCAAAAAGGTAAATAGGGCTCGGTTGGATTCGAGTTCGTTTGAACCCGACCATATTCAAATTTCATCCAAAACACAAGTAATGTATCTCAATGGGATAATATCATCACAAGGGTACCAATATTGCAGAGGGAGCAACAATCGGGCACCTGGATTGTGGTATACTCAAGTTTTAGTGAAACGTGGTCGGTCGGGTCCGGATACTATAGAGGTCAGGCCATAATGGCCCATTAGAACCAAGGGTCTGGCTCAGATGGTGGGTCCAAACTGACACATGGGTCCGACCTAGCCAGCAGGACCAACCAACCAAGAAACTTGTCCTGCATGCGGGCTGGTCCTCCCAGATGGTGGTGCTAGCGGGGCATCACCCGATCTTCCAAAATGGCTGGTTAGAGCTGGCCATTTCGCTCAAGCCGAATGACCCCAGTGGGCCACTCATCTCACCGCAAGACACATTAGCACCACACCATTTTACCAGATGCAGCCTGGCTGGCCGCGGATCATGTCGTCGTAGCTCCTGCGGGCGTTGTCGTTCCCAGTTAGCTGGACACCGCTACCAGTCTCCAGTGCCGCCTCATTGGTGGTTGCTTCTGCGGTCCACCAGAGATGCTCTGGTGGTCCATTTTCATCCACGTCTGCACCTACGGGCCTCCTGGGTTGCTGCCTTCACTACAAAGCCTACAGAAATTCCTTTCGATCACATTGCTCGGTCACACACAAAGAACACACAAAACTCAATAACGAGGGATGGTTTGTGTCTTGTTCGGGTTGGCCCGTGCCCTCCACATTATCATTTAACATAGTTGTGAAATAATAATCAACCTATAGAAGGTTAAATCCCCAAATTTTACCCCATAACATCCTCCCATGATAAATCATGAATCGTGGATAAACCCATTGGTCGGTTGATCTGCGTTCTTCTAATTATTCAATAATGGGGAAGATAAATCATTTAGACACAAAAAAATAAACCCCCCTCCTATAAATGGTGTTGTGGAAGAAGGATAATATACACGTTCATTTTCATTTGATATTATTCTCCACTTTTCAATACCTAGTTCAATTTATCCAGCGATTGTCGCTCAATCACCATTCATTATTGGAGAGGAAAGCCATCAGCGTTACAACATAGGCTTCTCCCACAGTTTTCAAATATCTTGCCAACAATTTGATTAAAAAAAAGTAACCACTCAGGCCGAGTTCATTAATGTAGTTCATTAATGAACCACAATTAATTGTCAATTAATCCCACTACTGTTGTGGTTATAGAACTAGAGGATCAAGTCATTAAATGTCTCTTATATTATTTCCATCGTTACACTACAGTCCCACCATCCACTATTCAATGGTTGCAGAAAGAATAAAATAACTCATTTAGTTATTTTTTTTTTAAAGTTCAAAAAATAACTTTTTCATCTGACCCTTGCTGGTCAATGTAAATCTTCACCTATGTGAATCTCAGTTCTTCAAATTCAACGGTACCCTCTTATTTTTTATCCAAGCACCAGTTCAGAAGATAGAAATTTCCACCCACACGTATACTGAACATACCTTAAATCAGTTCAAATTTCAATTCTAGGCTCCCTAGGCCTTAGAATAACGTGCTGTTAATTTTTACAATCTCATAATGATTCTATATAATAATAAAAAATACAGAATTTCTATGTATTTAAAATAATGGAAGGTCCTTCTATGGTAAAAGTGGGATAAGGATCATGTGCATAGTATGGCATCCAGTTGACACCTCCTCCAACTATTTTATAGGCAAAGCAAGAAATGGTCGAAATTACGATTTCCAAGGATCATCCATCTCTAGGTCATCAGACTCCACCCCGGCATGGAAACCTTTCATCTACATATGGGCTCCCCATTTGTAGATTGCAATGTGGGATGGAATCTCCCCAAAAAACATTGATTGTACTCATTCATGAATTTTGAAGTATCAGTTTACATAATTCTTAACCTTTATTAATGACGTTAGTTGGTATGTTTATGAAGTTATGTTCATTCATAAGTATGAAAATTATGAAAAGATAAATGAAATTTAGAATTAATTACATAATCAATTTGGATAAAGGTATTAAGATTAACTGATAAAATTTTAGTTTTGAATAAATGAGTTATAAATTCACTGATCAAATGAGATATTGTGTAATTTTTTGAAATGTCAGCACTCATGGAAAAACAATTATTGAATATCATGTCTATGATAAGGAATCGTGCCTGATTGGACATAGTTCAGTCAATGTTGAGTTTGTGTGATCTTATTATTTTATTATGGGTGTATACTATGAAAATAGATTCATTTCTACTAAACAATTTTTTATCTAATGTGTTTATGAACACACTATCTATAATAT
Organism: Viscum album; assembly: GCA_963277665.1. NCBI lineage: Eukaryota > Viridiplantae > Streptophyta > Magnoliopsida > Santalales > Viscaceae > Viscum > Viscum album. The sequence continues at coordinate 1,182,301,356 of OY728139.1, forward strand.
TCACCAGTAAATGTACCAATGTTTTTAAATATTTTATGTTGTGAATAACTCATATCGAAATTGGTTTCTAATAAACATAGCCCTAAATAAGTGAAATGATTAATTTTTTGTCTCATGTAAACTATGTGATATAATTTCTAAAATCTAACAGAACACAATATGTTTATTGTTGAAACAAAAAGGGAATGATTTTGAAGATTCACGTAAAAACTTGGAATATGAGTCAAATATCCTAATAGCATGGTAAACGTAAGACAACATAAATTGTGTCACAATCATATGAAATGTCATAATAATGTATATATTTATATTGAATAATAATATTATAGTTATATATTAATGAAAAAATTTATATTTAACTAAACCAAATGAAGAATAATTTTTATAAGTAATTTATAAAAACACACAGATAAATCATAATATACAATCCAATATGCTTATAAAAATAAACAAATATATATATATATATTTTAAAGTAACCGGACCCATTTTTGTATTTTGGTTAACTCAAATGGTGGTAGGGGGCCTTCCACTTTTCAAACATATTTTTTTAAAATTGTCCTATACATTATTTAAAATGAATTAAAAGAAATATAAAAAACATTATAAAGGAATGATGCGGTAGTCTAGTTACTAATCCCTCATATAAGTGTCCTGGTAATGGAAATGGATTCAGATGACTAATGGATTTCAATAATTACCTTGTAAATAATTCCATCCCTTTATTTTCCATCAAGCCATGCTATTATTATTCATATACCTCTTTGTTAATCTATAAATAGAAACTAAGGTATTTATAAGAAAATCCTATGTAAAAGATATTTTAGAATAGGTGGCCAGATGGTTGGGAGTGGGTGATAGTGGTGTATCCTTTTTTGGATTTCATGCATGAGGGCTCCATTGTCTGAGTAGGTCACCATTAAGATAAACAACTCAAAAGTATGTGGTAATTATGTGGGAGCATAGTCGATGTCCAGACACCGGGTTGGTTTTTGTCACGAACGAACCCAGGTCGACCTTGAACTGGTCACCTAAGCCAGTTTGCAACATGGCCCGAGAGGTGTTCCTGATCCTCCTGGGCTGGCGAAAAGGGCCAGGGCATCAATAGAGACGATGTGAATTATTTCACCCAAGGTAAATAAATAAAATACGAGGTAACAATAAAGTTCAGTGTAGAATAAATGATCGAGATAAAAAAAGAAAACAAGAATGATAGAAAATAAAACTGACCAAACTCGGTGTCCGAACTAACTCCATACAACCCCACAAGTTTATCCCCACCTTAATGATCAAGGGTATCCCAAGGTGAGTGCACTCATGATATAGCCTACACAACCACTAAAAACACAAAATAACTATGGGCGTGAGTATTAAAACTCTGTAGGCTAGCCCAATATCTATTCCCAATGCACTACCTTTAAAATAAATGAAACACCATTTCAGTTTTGAACTAAAATTTATAAAAGTAAGTTATTTTTCTAAGTATTTTACTCAAAAGTAAAGTACAAACCATTTCCATTAACCATTTTCAAATTTGGGTTCATTTAATTAGTGTCAGTGACTTTTTAGAAAAGGAAATTGATGTTTATATTTTCAAATTTTTTGCATTGAGGATTAAATAATTTCATTTGAAAACAATTTTTAGAAACCTAATCAAAACCAATTTATCACATTCTAAGGAAAAAAATATAAAAAAATGAAAAAAATAAATCACACAGCAAGGGAAACATATGTTTACATATAATCACCATAATCACTACTGCAAGCAACAAAATCCGAATAGACATGGGCAAACCTATGAGATCAAAAATAAACTAGAAGACACCAATACATGAGATATCATCCTCGTTGACATGTCACACATGATGAAATCAAAATGCCTAATACATTCGACCATCCCCTCTCAGGCAGGCTGAGGGAAAATCCACTAGTAATAAACCCATAATATCCACATACTACGGGCCATTGTTCTGTATCATAACCTACCAGTGCGACACTCATTCTCATAATACTCTCTCAATATGCCAGATTCCCATGTCTCAAGTATTTGGAAAGGGAGTGAGCCAACTGATGCCAGCCGAGCATCCAATCACCTATATATATATATATATATATATATAAATGAAAAACATGCATCACATAGAGCCACTCCATGGGACAACCTCTTTCATTTAAACCATTTGAGCAACTAGGTTAGTTCTTGAAAAAATGGTATTGGAGGAGGTCGGCTCTTAGAGGACCTCATTTTTCAGAGCACCCTTTGTTAGTTGGGATGTCAAGGTAGATGAAGTAGAATTTATAGGACTTGAGGGGTAGGTGCGGGAAGAGTGTCACAAACCTTTTATCATGTTATATCCTCATGTTTCCATGGGAAGTCCGGTTTAATTTGTTTATTTGGGTTTTTATGGGAACGTTTTGTGATTGGGATACGAAAAAGGGAGTTGGGTTAATATTCCTCCTAAGACGCAAGTTCTGGAAACCCATGTGGATCTAGGGGTATTTTCCATAAAAGATCTATGTTTCAGTGATGTGTTTGGAATATAGCCGCCAACCATATTGTCAAGACACTCACTGACACTATTTCCATGTTTAAGTTGTTTCGGGTTTCCATTGATTTCTGAAAGTGGTTTGAATCAAGAAAGTTGGTTTGGAAAAAAAATTGTTTTTTGAAAATACATATTTAATTTGAGGGTTTCTTTAATGGAAATGGGATGAATGTTTTTACTTTTGAAAAAATGTGGTTATTTTGTTTTGAATTTGGTATTTCTAGGGGTGCTGACATGAATAGTGGTATATTGAAATATGAATGGATTTCTGGTATGTTGGATGGATGCCCAGGGTGGAACAAATGCATGCATGTGAGTGAGACTATAAATAATACCAATGGTGAGGGTTTAAACCACCATGCTCATTTTAAATTAAATATTTTTTCAAAATAATTGTTTTCATTTTATGAATGCTCATTTTCTTGTTTTTAGAGTTTGTCATATATGTTGTGTTTATATATGAGGATTTTTATTTATTGAGTTGATCTTGATTGCGTTTTCGACTTTTCTTGTCCATTGGTTATCTCCTTGAAGCTTCGATGGGTGATGGTAGTATTTTTGATCAACATAAGGATTTTATGATTGAGTTTCGAAAGCAAGGTCCACCTATCTTTTATGGTCAAGTAGACCCATCTGTAGAGGAGGATTGGATGCATAATATTGAAAGGGACATTAACCTTGTTGAGTTTCCTGAGTCGTTGAAGGTCATGTTTGCAACCCTCATGCTTGACGGGTCACCATGGTTGTGGGGAAAGTAAGTGTCTTAGAACAAGCCTCGTTATGAGATTACATGGGTGTTGTTCAAGTCTTTGTTCATTCGTCTGTATTTCCCTAAAGACGAAAGGGTGAGAAAGGGGATGGAGATGTGTTGTCTGTAGAAGGGTGAAATATCTATGTTGGAGTATTTACAGTGCTTTTTGGAGATAGTCCCTTATGATTCAGGGTATTCCACAGATGACTCTATGAATGCTCGATGCTTCGAGGTGGGTCTCCACCCTGATCTACAGTCGAAGGTGTTGAAATCCAACCTAACCTCATTTTCTGATGTGGTGAGATGAGATTTTCATGTCGAAGCCATGATGGTGGGAGTGATCGATGTTTTCCTCCCTCCGTCAATTCTTAGGAGTAGTTGGGATACATCCAAAAAGGATATGAGTAAGCGATCAAAAGTCAATGGAGCGGGCCGTGGAATCAAAAGTCCTTCGGATAATTCATAAACATATTCGGTGCGAGAGATCCTCTTGTGCTATCAGTGTGGAAATCTAGGTCACAAGAAGATTTCCTATTCAAGTGCTACAAGGCCCCTCCAGGCTGTGGACGCCTGGGTCACTTGTGATCATTCTGTTAGGGCGTTTCTAGAAAGCGTCGTGGAGGAAGTTATTAGAAGTGATGTGTTGTTGGGTTTCTGTTCAAAGTTTCTGGTGTAAGTTTCCTTTCAGTGCAAGGGATATTTTATCGTTGTAGTTGTACTGAGGGTTTTTTGGGTTTTAAAATATATGGGATGTATTTGGTCTTTTTATGAACTTCGGTCTTCAATGCGAGTATGTTTTTCATTTTAAAATCATGTATATTTTTGTCGAATAAAAAGGTGTATGTTTCTTATTGGGATTATCAGAACCTGATAGTGAGGCAAGAGACACTTCATCCATCATAGTTCTTTCTAAAAGGTCTTAGAGTGAAGTCGTCATGTAATCAGGAACCCCAGGGGATTTTAAGGAGTCTCATTAATGATGCACCTCTATCGTCATTGTGAGACAGTATTAGCATTTCTGTTGTGGTTTATATGTGGATGTAAATTCATTCTCATCACAAAATGGTGAAATATACTTATCCCTCATAACATGTCAGTAATTGTGCATTTTTAGATTCATGTTACTGATTAGTGACCTTGTATGGACCACCAATGTGAATCAGTTGAAACTTTTGTTAGTGTCCATCCCGAAGGGATGAGTTGTGAGTAGTTTTCCATCATGGTTTCATTATTAGGATCCTTGGGCCCTCCCTCCATGCCTAGGGGGTAAGAGTTTTTGGTTTGTGTATACTTTTCAATTCAGCTCTTGTGTCTTTCGTACAGGAGTGGATGGTTTAAATGTTCTTGTTGTGTTCTTCTTAGCTTGAGTAAGACTCATTTCAAGCCTCTGCAGGTCTTCCGTTTAGTCGCTTGTAGGTTAATTCTTTATGGTGGGGAGACCCACTGTGATTCTATTTGGGTTTTCTATTAAGTCTTTATAGGATTCTAGTGGAGTTCTTATAGAGGGGAGTCTGGTCATGCCTCCCTTATGCTAGTGATATGTTTCAGAAAATGACATTGAGTCCCATCGGTGGTCGATGGAACGTCAATGTGTCAATAGTTTGGATCGTGTTTGTGTGGAATATTTAGGTGTGGATCGATCGAATGGTTGGTGTTGTGGATTTCTGAGGACTAAAAGCAATTTGGTGGGGATAATTGTTACATTCGGCCAGTGAACTTAATAAAATTATTTATTTTTATGATTTAAATTTTTTTTGGGGTTCGGGTTGAGTCGCAGACGAAATATTTGAGTTTTGTTAAAAAGGATCATTGATCTGTATTATTTCCATAGTTTTATTTATTTTTATTCAGAGAAACCGTTCCCACAGCCTCTGTTGATGGCTAGGTCCTTGTCACTAGCCCTGGATGATCAGGAACACCTTTCAGGCCATGTCACTGACAAGCTCGGGTGACCGGTTCATGGTAGACCTGGGTTGGTTCATGATAGTTTTCATTCAAGAGGAATCTCCTTCTCATTTTCATGCAACTAGTATGATGTCATGTACTTGATGTGCAGTGTTTGTAGGTGGTTCTATAAGGTGTTTCCCCCTTATATTCAATAAGTCCACAAGCATCAACAAACACCAACCAAGGTCACATTCTCTTGAGACGCCATCAAATCCACTATCAAAAAACAGAACCACATCCAAAACTAATGAAGTTGACCATTATTAGGGTTTGGATGGAGGGATAGGGCTGAGATAGAGGTAGAGGATGGAAATGATCTTTGATCAAGCATTGACCACAAAAACCAGACCGTAAGACAAAAACCAAAATTAAATCACTTGAGGAACTCAACTTGATCTACCAGAAAAACAATGAATCCATTAAAAACTCCATAACACCATACTAAAGGTTTTTTCTTATATAATGAGTCAAGTATAAATTTTGTTGGATAAGGGAAGATGATGAATTTAGTTGTGAGATTCAACACATCAAAACAAAATGAAACAGACACACATGAAACCCTAAACTTGAAGAAGATGAGATAACAAAAGACCTATAACATGGAAAAGTTATGATAACTATTCAAAGGAAATGAAAAAGGGAAACAAATAACAAAAATTAAAAAAAGGTGATCCAAAATTCAAGAGGGATCTATCAAAAAAGGTAACCAAAAATATTCGGCTTGAATGACCAATATATTCATAGTAGATAAATTACAGAGCTAGAAAACTATTCCTATGTTATATCGATAAATTGAAATTTGATACCTATTTACCTCTTTAAAAATAATGAATTTTAATTCATGGTTAAGAAAATGAGTTATTATATATACATGGGTGAAATATTTTATGGAAGTGGTAATATGGTAGACATTTTTTATATTCAGATTATGTCTAATTTGTCCTATAATATCAATAAAAGATGTTAAAAGGTAGTTTATTCTAAAAAATAAAATTTATAGAATCATAACCATGATCATATTAATGGGAAATATATTCAAAATTTTCATCAGGATATATTATTAATACTATTCATTAATAAATAGTTCAATAATTGTGAGTCTTAATGTTAATGTAAAATGAACAAATCAACATTAATAGAAATAGTGGGTGAGATGAAAGAATATTGGGAATATTATATAATTATGTACGTGGAATAATTAGTAGAAAATAAACTTGTGGGTATATGTACTTCATAACCTTTACTGATGACTTCTACTAATACGGTTATATGTGTATTCTAAACATAGGATTAAAAAATTTGGATAGTTTAAGGTGTTATTGAAATAAGTATAAAATAAATGATTAAATTCAGTTTAGATTATTTGATTATATTAGAGTTGTTAATACTTATCCCATAAATATACAGATTAGGTTAGAGATTTTTTAATTGTATGAAAAATCAATTGTCATGGATGATCGTAGTGTAATATTGTGTTTGATAGAAAAATACTATCTTTTTCATATGGTTCGATTAATTATGGGTCAGTTTTTCCTTTATATATAATTATGGGGATATAATTTAGAAACAATAACATTTATTCAAGACCATATACTCTATAAGGTAATAGTAAGGAAAATATATGATATATGAATTGGGTGGCATCCATTTTTTTATTTTATGGGGATCTAGGTTTTGAAATCATATGTATTCATATAATGTTTTCCCTAAACTATATGAATACCTTTTTTAGTTATACTAAATAAAGAATATGTAATTATTTTTACATCCAATTTGAGACAAGTGTTTCAGTATAAATTTTTTTCTTCTTAACATATATTACCTGAATCATGGTGTTTATTTTATGAAACATGAACTTCAAAATGTTTAAGTCCAAAAAATAGAAATTGTTATTAATAGGGAATGTGAGATAGTTTTATAAGATTTTTTTGAAATTGAATCGACTCATGTTATATAAGAACCTCAAAGGTATTATTTGATTCATCAATATCCATAGAAATATAAATTTATTATTGAAAATGATGATGAATTAACATTTATAAAATATAAACATACTCTAATACAAGTGAATAATAAGAGTCATTATATAGATAAATGGATTGGCTAAATGAGATCATAGATGAAATATTTATAGACTAACAATATTTTGAAGTTGATTTATGTATATGAAGGGGTGAGACTTGTGGGGGAGGGGGTGAGTGGGGTTTCCTCTAGAAAATTGGAATCAAGGGAATATTGTCTACTTATAAAGTTCAGTTGGTTGAAAGGGGGTGTAAATGGGTTCATGTTATTTTCTATCATGATAGAGTATAGTCAAATTGTTTTTATAAAAAAACAAATTACAATTATAATATATTAAATAGATATGATTTTATTTTTTTTTCTATATTTATAATGTATTCAAGGACGTGTACATGATTAAACTATATGGTTTTTGGAATCTAAAGAGTGATACTAAGATATGAGAGTTTCAGTGGCCTATTTTCTGATAGAAGAAAACTTCATAGAGGTATAATATATAGTTTAAGGATGAAATAAATTATTTTTATTTCATAATTATTATAGTTATGTCTCTTATATACATGTGGGGTAGTGTGAGTGTAATACTATAACCTATTCCAACCTTTTAATTTTATTATTTTATTCATATTTGGTCTCTTGTTCGAGTTTCAAACCATGTCAGTGAAAACTTTTGAGCTTTTGGGACTTTTTTATCGGGTGAATGGTTATTTCACACAGTTATAAAACCCATGGATAAACCATATGAGTGGGTCTATAATCTTGATATAGCTGTTAAGATTGGTTAGAACATGGTTTGTCTAACCATATAGACCAACCGTGTGGTACATAGTTTCTCTCTGGTGAGGAGGACATAGTTGGTGTAGAGTTTGGTAAATTGTGCAGCCAAGCCATTCAGAATTATGAAAATCATTAAAAATAATTATTTTTAAAAATTAGAACACAATATAAACCCCAAAGCAGGTATTTTTACCCATTTCATACATCAACCTAATTATAGAGTCTCTTACCAACTCTCCCTTCTTCTCCCTCAATTACCTTGACCCTTACTTTTGATTTCAATCCAGATCGTCAAGGTATAATGTGTATTTATCTTCTATTTACATTATTACCTTGTTTTCACATCTTACCTTGTCTTGAGGTACCATTATACAAACTATATGGCTAGGTTTTGATTATTTTGTATTCAATTCATTATGTTTGGGTTTGGGGGTCCTATCTCAGGTATTGGCCTTCATATTTACAGAGTTTTTTTTAATCTGCACATAGTTTGAGGTAGATGGTTCCTTACATTCTATTTTTACTTAAACAATTTATATGATTTAAATTTCTAAATGTGTTTCTATTAAAATTATTGTGGTTTAGGATGTAAAATAATACTTATATACGTAATTTTTATGGAAATTTATTTTATTAAGTGAATTTTAAGGATATTTGAGTTGTCTATGTGTTTCATAAAATAAAAAATTTATTTTAAAGTGAGTGTTTATTTTTTAAATCAATGAAGGTGGATTTTTATGGATTCTATATGATAAAATCATGGGTTTTATGTATTTTAAAATTTGGTTTGAAAATTCTTGTGGACTTTTATTGGCTTACCTTATTAAACCCTTTGAGTTTGATAAATGGATTAAATTGTGCTTATCCTTAGTTACCTTGGATCTCCCTATAAAAATTGGTTTATATATAGACACATGTAGTTAAGAAACATAATATTTATTCATATGAACACATATAAAGGTGTATGGATATATATATATCTTAATATTTATAGGATCCATTCTTTAAAAGTTAGGATTCCTAAAATAAATTTTGTTATCAAATGGAACATAAAATTGAATTCCCAATGCAATTCCTGAAACTAGAACATATCAACTTGTTTGGAACTTTAGAGTCAGTTTTAAAATGGTATTTCCTTTGCAATGGTTTTAAAATAGACTATTAAATATTTTACCACTTTATAATTCTTAATCACTTATTAGTACCTTGGAATGTTTTATTCAAGATTTTTACCTCGCAAGAAGACCTTTACATTTGGGAAAATTTTCATATGGTTCGTGTAGGTTGTTGGTTTTTATTTTATATAGATTATTTATTAATTTTTTTGAGTTGGACACCAAAACACCCAAACTTATTATCACCATGGGATCCCATATGTCTTGGTCAATGTTCAGAGATGTTTACTATTTTATACCGATTAGACAGACTAGATAATCCATGTTGTTGTAGATTAAGGAGGTGTTCCATCGGTGATGCTAGATGATGGTAATATAGATGGATTTTGATATAGGAATTCATAAATAGTCTTGATAATGGTTTCACATGAGTTTTTCAAGGTTTTCCTCATAGTATGTTTAAGAATTTACCACAAATATCCACCCTTTACTATTTACATCTAATTGTACTCGGTTACACTACATCTTCTTTATTTTATTATTCCATTATGAAATTTTCCCTCACGTCTATTTTTATATTATATAAATTAATCGAGTATCTTTTTTCTCTTATTTTGTTCCTTTGGTGTGAGTTTTGTGATTGTTTAAAAAATGTTTCAATGGGATTATTTCAAAGAAATGGTTTTGGGAAAGACTTTTATTTTTTATAAAAAATATTTTATTTTTGAAGATGTGTTTTTTTAGAAAAATACTTGATTTTTTTCTTAAATAATGAAAATTATATGTTATCTGTTTTTTCAAAAAAGAATTTATTTACTATTATAGAAAAAACAAATGCTTGTACTATCCAGTGATTTCCTATCGAGCACTGTTTTTATCAAACACTATTTGTTCCGCTCTCTTTTAATAGACCCATTTTTTTGTAGGGTTATGTATCTTTTTGAACTTATCATATATAGATTGATATTATATATACATATTTCCCATGTATTCACAAAAAGTTCATGTTGGGTTCTTAGTTTCATTGTATTGTTTTCATTTTTTATCATTAATTCACCATCCCAGTTTTCTTGTATTTGGATCTAGCTTCAGTTCATTTTCTTACATACATTTGATTACCTATTATGGTTATTTTGTTCCACTCCATTTTATTTGGTTTTAGCCATTTATATTTTCTAACTAGGTATGTACATCCAATTTTTAGATAATGAGAAAGATTTTAAATGAAAATTTTGAAATGTTAATTGATAAATGTCTTTTGTTTCTATAATTGATAATACCCATGTTTTAATTACTATTAATAATTTATAGGTAATTTAAAATTATAGATGAAATTTTTTAAAAGGATTTAAAAATAAATAAAATAATTGTTTATTTTTTGGTGCCCACTGAACCGATACAAAGTAGAAATTAATATATGTTGGAAACATTGAAAAAATGGGCCAGTAAGCAGTTTTACCTCAACCAAGGGAAAAAATCCAAACAAAATCACAATTAGGGATGTCAACCAAGACATTGATAGAAGGAGATGATAGTATTTAAAAGAGGAGAATAGATAAGGAAAGGCACATACATAGTTATATGATTACACTAATACATAAGAGGATAATTCATAAGATATTAGGAGAATAGTCACATCGGCTCAGGGAACCACCGGTTACAGCAGGGGTCCCTCAGTCCCATAAAAAATATTTATTTTTTAAGGGAATCATTTCATATATACATAAAATCCATCCCATGTGAATGTTCAATGTGGGATGAAGAAATTAACTACGGTTCTGTGTACTAGTGAAAATAAATCCATTTCACACTGGCTCATGCATCGTCTTACATAGATTGAAGCTCCCCCAAAGACACCACCACTACATCATAGTTCCACAATGGCCAGATTAGTGTGAATATTATCTCTAAATTATATTCAAGAAATGATACACCATAGGCTTCACCCTTTCATGGTAGAAAACCAAGGATATTGAGATGATTGAGAAGGTTTTACCACGATATTGTCCATGGTGTAGGGATGAAAAAATGGTAGTGTATTAAAAATGGAATAAGTCTCTTGAATCCGTACACAATGAAATATGAAACAGTCCATTCATGGACATCTATAATTAAGGGAGGTTGTGACTCAAGGTATCACTACATGCACTATGACACATATTCCCTTTAAAATCTCTAAAAAAGATTTGTTAATAACATCCTGAATGGGGGGGGTCTTTATCAGGGCTATTTTTAGCAATAATAAAGGTCACCCTTTATTAGTAAATTAAATAGATGTGATAAAGGGTACCCTTTATCATTTCTAAAAATAGCACTGCTAAAGGGCTAAGTGGCTGCAATGTGCTGTTAATATAACAAAACACAATGTAAAAACCTATAATTTCAAAACATGTTATATACAACATGTAATTTCAAACAATGATATATACATTTAATTGAAATCATGAATAAAAAAATGTAAACCATCGGTATATAAAAACACTAATATTTACATTTCAAACAATGTTCTAAATAATTAAATTTAAAACTATCCAAAAACATTTTAAAACATTAATATTTCAACTTTTAACACCAATGATCCCCACACAAAAAATGTCCACCCATGGTAACACTTACTAGAAAAATCATCACAACCTGAGAAAAATATTCTTCTTATATAAAAAAACAAATATTCAATTATTAATACTATAAAAAAATAAATTAAACATTAATTTCCAAGAACACATTAATAAAAATCAATTTTTAATAAAAAAGACACATTTGGAGTTATACCAGTCAAAACGTGCCTCGTATGAAGGTGAAGTTGACTCATATATGTCACAAATGAATCATGGATCGTTTTCCTAAAACATCAAAACAATCTAAATGAGTTTTTTGGATTTTTATTATGTCACATGTTGTTTTTACTTAAATTAATGTCAATTTTTAATAAAAAGACACCCTTGGAGTCAAACCTATCACACCATGAATCAGATTTAGATGTCACTGATTAATAAATGTCAAAAATGACTTAGAGATAGTTTCTTTAAAGATCAAAACAATCCGAATATGTTTTATCATTTTTCAGTATTCCAGTTTTGTTTTTTTACTAAAACAATATTTCAAACTAGAAACATGCATTATGAGTCATATCGGTTGCCTCATGCATAGGTTTGATTTCAAAATACATTATACATGCCACAAATGATTTATGAATTTTTTTCCTAAATTATCAATACAATTAGAGTATGTTTACTTGGTTTTTAGTGAGTCATACATTTTTAACTAAAATGAAAATTCAAAATTGATAACATAAACTTTTAGCCAAACTAGTCACACCATGAATTGGTTTGAGGTGCGGTTACTTCCTACACATTAAAATGACCGATGAATCATTTTCCTAATGAATAAAAAAGATAGAATTTTTTTTCTTAGTTTTTAGTATGTAACATGTTTTTTTATTAAATTAACGTGAATTTAAAATAAAGAAAACACACTTGGAGGAATATCGATCACATTGTATGTCATATTGAGATGAATTTCACCCTTACACATAAAAAATGACTCATATATCATTGTAATAAAATATCAAAACAATTTGAATGTGTTTTCTCAGTTTTTAGTATTTTAATTTATCTTTTTACATAAATAATAGTCATTTATAAATAAAAAGACACACTTGGAGTCATACCGGTCACAACATGCATCATATTGGGGTGTGATTGATTACTACAAGTCAAAAATTACTCATTGGTCATTTTTCCAAAAATATCAAAATAATAGAAATTAATTTTATCAATTTTTAGTATTTCACTTTTTTTACATAAACTAAAGTTAATATTAAAATTAAAAGACATACTTAGAGTCATATCGGTCACACAGTGCATTAGATTAAGGTGAGGCTGATTCCTACATGTCAAAAATGGATAATAGTTCATCTTTCTAAATTATCAAAACAATATGAATTTGTTTTATTTGTTTTTAGTATGAAAATTTAGTTTTTTTAATAAAATTCTATTTCCAACAGGAAACAAGCATTATGAGTCAAACTGGTCGCACCGTTCAGTGGTTTGATATGAGACTACATCAAAAATGTCACAAATAACTTATGAATCACTACACTAAATTATCAATAAAACATATCTTGTTTTCTTGGTTTTTGAGTGAGTGACACATTTTGAACCAAATTATCAATTTTAAATTGACAATAGACACTTTTAGTCAGACTTGTCACACATTTATTCAGATTGAGGTGCGATTGATTCCTTCATTTCAACAATGACTCATGGATCATTGTACTAAATTATCATAACAACCCGAATGGACTTTCCCTGTTTTCATTATGTCACTTGTTCTTTTTTTTCATAAATTAATGTCAATTTTAAGTAAAAAGACACACTTGGATTCATATCTATCAAACCATATGTTGTATTGAGGTGAAGTTTCCTCCTTCACGTAAAAATGACTCATCAATCATTTTACTTAAATATCAAAACAATACAAATCTGTTTTATTGGTTTTCAATATGTTAGTTGTTATTTTTTACTCCAATTAATATTAGTTTTAATTAAAATTACCCACTTAGTGTCATATCGGTCACACCATGTGTCATATTGAGGTGATGTTGAATCCTACACATCACAAATTACTCGCGAATTGCTTTTCTATAATATCAATACAATACAATTTTTTGTTTTGTTTTCGGTATGGTACTTGTTGTTTTTACTTAAATTAATTTCAATTTTAAATAAAAAGACACACTTGAAGTCATACAGGTTACAAAGTGAATCAGATTAAGGTGTGGATGATTCCTACACATCAAAAATGACATATAGATCATTTTACTGATGTATCAAAACAATAAAAATTTGTTTTATTGGTTTTTAGTATGCTAGTTGTATTTCTTTACTAGAATGTCTGTTCAAATTGGAAACATGCCCTATCAGTCATATATATCGCATTGCGCATCGGTTTGACATGAGATTACTTCCTACAGGTTAAGAATGACTAATAAATCGCTTACCAAAAATTATCTAGACAATCAGAGGACATTTTATTAGTTTTTATTGAGTGGGATGTTTTCAACTAAAATGTAAATTTTAAACTGATAACAAAAACTTGTAGTAATACTTCTCACACTGTGTGTTGGATTGAGATGTGCTTAATTCCAACACATTAAAAAATTACTAAGGGAACATTTTCATAAATCATCCAAACAATCTGAATGTGTTTCTATGGATTTCAGAATGTCACTTATTATTTTCCCCTAAATTAATGTCATTTTAAAATAAAAAAGACACACATGGGGTCATACCGGTCACACTATACGTCACATTTAGGTTTGATTGAATTCTTCATGACAAAAATGACTCATGGATCATTTTCCTAAATTATCAAAACAATTAAAATTATTTTACATATTTTTTAGCATGTCAATTGTTCTTTTTACTAAAAGTAATGTCAATTTTAAATAAAAAGCAACACTTTGAGTGATAACAGTCAGTTGTTATTTTTTCTTGGTTTTGAGTAGGGAAATTTCTCTAATAACAACTATATTAACCCAAACATATCGTATATAGATATCACATCTTAGTGGATTAGTATTCCTTACATAAAATATTGATCCATTCCAGAATAGTTTAAGTTTAATACTTTTGGAAACACGGAAATAGAATGAAGAAGTTCATAAGAGTATCTATTTATGTCATTCTTTTCTAGAAACCTTATTTTAAATATCATTTATAAAACCATTATTTATAACCTAAGGATTTGAATAATAATAAAGGTTGATCATATATTCTCAATAAGTGTAAAGAAGGGATATATCAATAATCATATAAGCAAATCATGAGCATTAAGATGTTATAAAGTGATATTAAAATTAGAAATTCATAGCATGCACATTATAGGTCCTTATTAATATTCATGGATCAAATTTTAGTAGTTCATAAGACATTAATTTTAATGGATAAAAAAATTATGAACTAAAAACATACACTTCGATTCATACCGAGCGCGCTATTTATTAAGTTGAGGTGTAGCTGAATGAGTTATGGATCATTACGACATTGTTCAGAAAAATGTTCATGATAAATATTTGTGGAATTCAAACATTTCATTCAACTGCATTGAAATCCCTTGTTTTATGCATCCTTATGATTCAGTTCATATTTCATGCAATGTGGAGTTTTCTATTCCACCCAAAAGGAATATTTTCTCTCTTTTTCGGTTTGTTGTAGATAGTTTAAAAGAAGGTATGACATTTCAAATGTTTTTTAAAAAACTAATTAAGTATTATATAAAATGGATAAAGAAATTAGCTTTAAAATAATATATATAGAAATAAAAAAAATTAATTATTGAAATAAAAAACACATTTCTAGTCATACTGGTGACATCGTGGGTTACTATTCTTTCCATTATACTTCTTTGTTGAAATGGAATCACTGAATTGTAAAAATCTATCACTTTCCTTCTTATAACCTCTATTTCCTTTGAAGGAAAGTAATAAATGTTGAAAAATAATATCGTGGAAGAAAATGTTGGCATGAGTAGTCAAACATTTAATTTAGATTAAGTTAATACAGTAGTGAACAAAGAATATTATGAAGAATATGTTATATATTTTAAAAAAAATTAACTTCTCACTAAATTCTAAGTTGCAGCCTCGATGTCCAATCTCTCGTGATCAAGATCATTTTTGAACGAACCACATGACACAGACAAAGGAATCCACCTATATAAGAAAACAATTTTTATGTGAGTATTAGAATGAAAATTAAACATTAATATGAAAAAATATACCACTTTTATGGAATTCACATCTTCATGTTATTTGTGTATATTTTTCTATAAGGTAAACATTCCATTCATTTGTTAGAACATCTATATTTTTTTTCAATTTGATTCATTTCAAAAGACATAGGTATTATAAAAATTTAAAAACAAAAAGGATTAATAAATATTTTCAATGAAATAATAATTATCTTTGAAAATACCTATTTAGGTATTCTTGTTTGTTAGTGGAGTATGATCTCTCTCATAAATTTAAAAACATAATAACCACAATTATTCCCATTGATTTTTTTGAAAACATCAGAAACATTGAGTAGAATGCTTCATTTTTTTGATATGAGTGTGTTGGGAAATATTATTATATATACCTGAATACTTGTCCAATAATAGAACTTATCTTGGTCATTTTGATTATCCATGGGCCTCATTCCATGTTTTTCATGACATTGATGAACCATCACATCATAAATGAATCATCATTAAATGATAATAAAAAAGATAAAACATGATTTTTTGTTTTAAAACCTAGGATGCAGTGTGTTGAAATTTGACAAAATTCATAATGTTTCTATGTTTGTTTGGATATCCATGCATTGAATCTTGATAATAAATCATTAGAGTGCCCAAATTTACTAAAATGAGCATCCAAATATTCAAAAAAAAATGTATAAGTAGTGAATTAATTTAAAACATAATTGAAATGATTAAATTTTATGGTCTTACCCCTACATCATTGGTATTAAATAGAGCATTTCATTCAAAAAATTTCTTTCAAACCATTTGATCAGACCTGCAACTATTTCATCTATTTTTTGGTGTACATTTTTCGTTGTTCTATAGAGGTGATGTAAGGAATAATTAGTCCAAAACAATTCATGGGAAAATCCCTTTAATTTATTTTCATATATATGCCTGCCAAAGATATAAAAATGTATTTTTTTCATAATTAAAATAGTTTATCAGCTTTTGGAGAATCAAATTCTGAAGACATACCTTATGTATACATTTAAAAATGAGCTACCTAGAAAATCATAGTCGATAATTTTAGTTACATAGTCAACACTAATTATGTCTTGACCTTCATCTATGTATATATTTTATTCATAATCAACTATGTGACTATTACCATATTTTAGCATTATATCCACATGAACCTTCAATGCTAGTAAATGAAAATATAGAATGGGAGGGTTAATGGTGTTTTCAGTAAATCTTTGCGATCCGTTTCTCAATCCTTTATATGGTTTTGAGTCAGTATTTAATTTCACCACATACCTTTTTTAGTTTGAAATAAAATTTAGCAGTTCAAACCATTTTTATTTCATTGTTAAAGTTTTAGAATGAAAATGAAATTAGAATTGAATACCTCCTTATCAACATGTTTTTTACAAGATGAGATAGCCATGCGATGAATGTTTCAACAGATTATTCAACCTTATAAATATCTTCCTCATCAGTTGGAATAGTTAGCTCGACACTCAACTCATAGGATACGCTAATCGACCCTCTCACATGATATTTAGGATGTGTTATGCTATGTAGCATGTCGTTTAGGATATTGAACACTGTATCCATCACAACAAGGTGATGGGTGGGTGTTGATAGATATAAATCACAATCACAATAACCCTATAAAATATCAATATATAAAATGAATTTGTGTCTATTAGATTCATATTTCACATTAACATTTATTAAAAAATTTATTAACTCTTTTAAGACATCTATTTGAGGATAGTGGCTCATCTCGTAGTCGGTGGGGGTGAAGGTGGGATCTCCACAATGTGGTTTTCCTTTAGATGTTTCTTCTATCTTCTTCCCCCCATAAAAGTTTCCATCATCTTTGTCTACCATTTTAATTGTTCTTCAGGCTTAGCTTGTCATTGTGTCATAGGTTTCATTTCTCAGTTTAATCCACCTATTGTTTTTTTCTCAAAATATGTTCGAGGTGTCACCCTAAATCTCGACCTCTGATGTGGCCATACTGTTCTGGCCTCCTCAAGGCAATTGATAGTATTCTTTCTTCTGATATGGGTGTTTTTAATTCTTGTGACTATGTCAGATAGGTAATTTAGGTAAATTAGAGATAATTATCATGTAATATTGATTTAAAAATAAATAAATTTTTATTATGTTATACTTACATGTTTACAACACCTTTTGGGTGTTTTTATCTATTAGTAACCTGTCATTATTTACATGTTCCTCCTTCCATATCACATGGGGTGGAATTGATGTGTCTCTAGATTTGGAGTCATCAAATCTGTATATAAAGGGAGGAACATAATTATGGTGTTGATTCTTGTCACTTAAAAGTATTATATTAGATTTAAAATAGGTTCCAATTTTTTTCAAGTGATTCATACCCCATACATACTTTATAGTAGGGGTACACTAGTTTTACTGCTCATACCATATTTACAACACATGATTACATTTTTATAAATAAAAAATTTCAACCAATGTTATGAATACAAATATCAGCATACAATGTATTATGAGCTACAATGTTCCTAAAAGGCACATTTGCATGATGTAATGTAACTGAATCCCAGGATTCATGGGTTATCATTTGTGCATAGATAAGAAATGGGTGTGGGTGTATTTTACCTTCAAAAACTTTAAAATGATGTGTAGTTAGAATTGTGAGAAATCCTATGTGGATCCTTCTAGAAATAATTAATACATATTTATTGTGGGATTCATCAACTATACATGCACTCTGCAATGGATGACGAAGAGTAAGTCAATGTTTCATTATTTTATTTTTTAGTTAAATAAAGAAATGATTTCATAATGTAACCATAAAATCTTCCCACATCAGTGTATCAAGATTGGGAAGAACACAATGCTGAAAATTTACATCAATCGTAATGCATTATCGAGTGATAATTCTGATGTAACTACTAAACATGGCCTTTTGGGGGTTAACATGTTGGCTCCACACATTCCATCTATCCTGGTATTTAATGCCTTTGATTTTCACCTTAATATTTTTTATTAACACCATTAAACTACGTGGATCCTCTTTTTCCTACATCGTTGGGACTTTATCGCCTACCATTTCCTTAGATCAAAATCAGCAATATGTTCCTCTAGAGAGGATGCATTGAAATGCAAAGATTTTTTTTATACCTCTACACTAGGAGAAATAAATGGATGAAAACCCTTTGTTCTTCCTTATTAAAAGAAACAACACATTTAGAAGGTTCTTGTTCCCCTATACAGTGAGGAGCAACATTTTGAGTGACCTTTTGTGCCTTAGGATTGGGAGTACCAGTATATGCAGATGTCATTATCTACAGAAGTTATTTGACATTTAATTTAGATTACAAAAATGTACAAGTGAATAGATAATAACATGGGGAAACATGATATATATATATATATAATTTTAATATGATTATTGAAATCCCATTTTCTTTTTTAAATGTTGAATTTATTTGAACCCACTATCTACTATCCAAATCCCTTCATTGTGGTCACATAGAACATATAAAACCTAGTCAACATTGTGATCGTTACGAAATGATTGCGGCATCGCAACAAAAGGGTCATCCTTAGTTGAATTTTCATCTGACCCATCAATGGTTTTGGACAATAAAAAAATAATTGGCAACTTTCGGTTAAGGGGATTTGAAAAAATTCTTGTACTTCTTATGATACCATTATAAATGGTTCATAATTTTACCCTTACTCAAAAGTAAACTATCATGGATCCCAACTCATCTATTTAAATAACAGTCATATTATAAAATCACATTCATTGAAACATCGACACATGGAATATAGTATAATCCAACTCCCATATAATTTTGATGATGCCAAAGTATTTCATACTCTTTTAAATTGGATTTATGTCCTTAGTACAAGAAACATGGATCGCTTCAGCCACAAGTGTAACTCTACTATTTTTCAGGGTACTTTTTTTGTTCATTTGTATGGAATTTATAACCATTAATTACATGACCATTTTAAGATAATAGTTCCATACTTTGTCATCCATCTAGCCATCGAAGTCAATCTAAAATTGAATCAGAATTTTCATCTAATTCTTTA
Source organism: Viscum album (assembly GCA_963277665.1). Taxonomy (NCBI): domain Eukaryota; kingdom Viridiplantae; phylum Streptophyta; class Magnoliopsida; order Santalales; family Viscaceae; genus Viscum; species Viscum album. Next base: position 1,182,321,347 of record OY728139.1, read on the forward strand.
AAAATATTTTCATGAAACCATCTAATAAACTAGTGATTATGTGTATTTTATACCCATATTTCATCCCATGATGGATTCGAATTCCTATGAATTTATTTGTGTGTTTCAACATATGGTGAAACCTTTTAACTGTTATGAAAAACATAAAGGTGTTCCAACTCTCGATATGTAATATTGATTGTGATACCATCTCTTCCAAAACATCCATCACCCATATGGAATCCAATTTGATGATATTTTGGCAGACAATTACCTTCCACTCAAGATAGGTATTCGGTAAAAAATTCAATAACTTCTTAAAAAATAAATCACTCCATAGTACAACACTCTGGTCGACTTCTATTTTTGACCAACCCTTTCAAAATCATCATATATCATTGGGTGGGGTACATATATCTATAGTGTAAAGGACCACATAATCTAATATCTCTTACCAAATGAACCATCAAATGATCCATCATATTAATGATTTTTGGCAAGAAGATAATTTCCAATTCACATAATATGACATAAATTTCCAGTTCTATAGTCCATAATTTTGCAAGGTCTATAACTCTGCTGCAGATAGCTTTGATGAAGAAATAGATCTTGGTTAATTTATGAAAAAAAATCATAGGAAAAATGAAATATAAATCTATAGTAATTAGATCTTGAATCAAAATGTGTTATTCGTGTCATTAAGAACCTTTAAATATAAATCTATGGTTGAAATCATTTTCTTTATTTTCAATGAATACCCCTCATAAACCTTTACATCATTCAAGAAGTTGAAAAACTAACATCTCTCTTTCCTAGAATGAGTGTAAGTAATTTGAGGAAGAAAAGTTTGTTTTCAGCCTTTATTAGTGCCAATTATTCTCATCTTCCAATGTCAACCATGTCTAACATAACCTTAATTCAATCCTTTGTTTTTTGAGTTCATTTAAAAATGTGTCAATAACACTATCGCTTATATATTTTTTAGTTTCCCTAACATCATGAAAATTCATGATATATAGAAAATTTTATTATGTTAATTTAAAAAACTGATATATTTTTTCGATATATTTTCTTAAGGTTTATTGAAAATGGTTTACTAAAAGTAAGTGCCCACATATTTTACTTTCTCAAATAGTTGACCACTTGCTAGTGGAGGCGTTGTTATATGTTATTCCATACATCCATCAAATTATTTATTCCATGATTGGTACTTGTGTTGTCAAGGTTGAAATCTACAATGTCCTTGAAACACTGTTTACAGGGAATATTTCAACCTAATTGATTGTATACCTTATTCACAAATGGGACACCATTGAGTTCCTTTAATTTAATATACTTAAAATTTTACATAAGAAGAAAAGTCATTTATCAACCCATACAACATGGATCTCAACGTGAAATCTTCATTTCTATGAGCATCATACAATGTAACACCTAGGTCCCATAATAATTTCAAATCCTTGATCAATATAGAAAAATAAACATCAATATCATTACGAGATTTTTTTGTCCTGATATAAGCATAGAAAACAAGATGTATTTTTGTTTCATGCATAACCACGGAAGGAAGTTATAATTTACTAACATAATCATCCATATAATGTGATTGTTACTTTAAATATCAAAGGGATTCACCCATCGGTAGGTAACTCAAGACTAAGGTTTCTCATCTTATTTCCAAATTTAAGATATGGATGATCAATTCTCTTCCACAAAGGAGAGTCTTCCTTGTGATGTAGTTTTCCATATTTTATATTTTGTATCCATGTGACACATCAATTTACCTATAGTTTCCTTAATTCCATATAGGTGAATAAACACTACATTTATTGGAATGTACCATAAAAATATATTAGTATTGGATTCATCATTTTTGTATCGAAATCCCCACACCTTTGGAATTATCTATGTCAATTTTGGTCCTTTAAAAATAGTATAATATCATTCAGGCACGAATTTCTTCTTTCATAGATCATTTCCACCCAATGTAACATTCGTTTTTAACCATATGTTCATATAGGGAGCTCATTATCTTCTAGGAGCATTTCATTCAAGAGAGAAAGTAATTCTTTAAAACTAGAATCACTCCATCCGTTGCCTGATTTCAAATTATACAGCTTCAGTATACATGAAAATTCTATATATTTAGTGCAACCAACATACAATGGAGTCTTTACACATCTCTTTAACTGATCAAAAAAATTTGGGAAATCATGATGTTTATATTCAACTATCCTTATAATTTCCATAATATGATATTCATAATCATTCCCACTTGTAATCATATCAGATGATCCATAAAAAACAGTTCTATCCCAGACACTATCTACATTCTCTTTTTCCCAATGTTTATTACAACATTTATAACTTTGATCTATTCAATGATTGATCAAGTGTTCCCCTAACTCCATTGTACAAACTTCTATTGATTAAAAGCATCATAAACATGGAAAAAGGATTTGAGAAGTGTCATATGCAAGATCTATTATAAACTTGTTGAACTATTTCACTCCATCTTCCTAATGTTTTATCATATGATTGACATACACCCATTATTAATGTATATTCATCATGTTTGTTTTGGTAAGATTAATATTTTGACAAAATAATTACACAAAAGGTTTATTTTAAATAAGAGGAACTCACAATTTAATTGATAATTATTATTTAGTTTTTTAACCCAGGACTCATCCCCATAGAATCTAACACCAAACCATAAAGAATATGAAATTGTAGTGGAATACCCTAATTTAAACCTTGCATGTGAAGGCAGATTCAATGTAGGTTTAAGAGATTCAATGGTGTTAAACACCAATTCACCTTTTATGGGAGTGAGGACATGATGGATATCCTATGGGTTGGATAGATTTAGTGACATGACCTTTGCATGGTGTTATTATCGATCTACTTGTCTTCCCAATATAATGTAATGGTTTTTCTAATTCCATAAATATAAAAACATAAAATATTTTGAAAAAACTAAAATTTAAATTTCCTTGGAATACTATTTATAAAATCACCCTTTAAATATATTTAAGAAGACAACCATTTATACCAATTCCACTTCAAAATAACACAACATTTTTAAAATAAACAAACCAGAATCAAACACTTTCACAAAAACAGAAATCCATTTTTTAAAGCATTCAACAAAACAACATGACCCAAAAATCGTAGTCATCTAAAATTAGTATAAACCCTATATTTTACAAATTTTCATTTAAACCTTCAAAAACCCCTTGTTAAATTGAAACTATCATTAAATATATTTTCAAAACATTCAAATCTCTTTCTGAAAGCCTATCGGGTGACTTGAAAAACACATGGCATGCAACCTAAGTGCATGAGAAGTGTTTAAATAATTTTTAATCTATATAAAACTAAAAAAGGATATGTTGAACACATATAGTTTCTTATGGAACATTTGAAAACATGTGAATCATTTTAAAAATCCACTTAGGCAATTTCACAAAGACATAAATTCCAAGAGAGACACTTTATAAAAGAATCACTAATAAAAAATAACCATTAAAAAAATAATAAAGATCTACAAGTTTTATCATGTCAACATGGTATGATATCCATTGAATAATCCACATACAAGTCAAAAACCCCAATTAAACATGAAATAATTTTAAATATATATTCAAAACCAAACCTAGAAAACACTTTGATTCAACCCAAATCAATCAGTGTAGTACGATCTGATCACATTATTCTAAAGGGTGTTGTAATCATAATACATTCCATAAGCATTTTATATTGTTCTCCCCACCATTTCATATCCCTAATCAATGTCCAGTGAGTACCATTCTGCCTAAATTTTTTTGTCACCCATATATTGTTAATTATAAGCTATAATAGTTAGAAAAATATTAAACCTAAAAAATGATCCTTGTTGAATATTCAATAAGAATTTGGGATATTCCATGATTTCATTGTCTTGTTATATAAACTATCCTTCACCACAACACTCGAGTCCCAATGGATATGTTCCATAGTCAGTGACCACACTCACCACCATCAAACACTTGCGTTCCAGTTTATTACAAACAATGCATTATCCCAATGATCCTTAGATCACCCAAAATCAATAGGTTGTACACCCCCAAAACAATGTATAAGTCTCTCTCATTATATAGTATTGGTTACATCCTGTATAAATACAACTATGATAACCAATAAGCATGAACCCTTTACATAATCAAAAATTTCCCAAGTCTCCCTCATTTTACATGAATAATTTCCCTATGACACTCATCACTTGAAGAAACTATGTTGTTTTACTGATGGTTTTAAGTAAATAATGTCGATAGTCAAAATAAGAACAAAAATATTGTACTAAACAAATATATGGTATGATATTCAATTGTATTTTTTTTAAAATCTTCAAAAATACATTATAAATGACATTAAAAAGTATAACAATTCTAAAATCTTTAACTAAACTCAGACCAGCAACCATTAGAATCAAAGTGATGAGAGTATCATTATATTTTGCAAGAGAATTATTACCTCCCCAAAAATCATTCATGAGGTTAAAAACATCATATCCCAAAATAGTCTAGAACCATTAAATTAACATTTCATGTAAAAAACATGGTTAGGTACCTTTAATGGATGCATTAACATAAATTCCATGACCAATTCATAACATTGAATATCAATAATTAATAATTCATTCTTATAACTTTTTAAAGTTGTAATAAAATAATAATTTACATATTTAGATATAAAAATATGCTGAGAAGAAAATATGATTTGAAAAAAATGTTATTAAATTCATAATTCCTTCATTTTTATCAACACACATACCATTACGAGTCTTTAACCTAGAAATATCATTATTACCCCATCTAACAATGTGATTTTGATAAAAAAAAATTAAATGGTTTTATATAATTAAATAATATAAAGAATCCTTGATCCCAAATTCCAACTTGTTTTTGTATTTATTAGTTTAATATCAAGTAAATTTTCATTTTTTTCAATTATGTCTATAGAATCATCACTAAAAAGAACTCTAGGAATAATATGATTCTTTATATCAAAATCATTAATCTTATTATTAATTTTTTTAGATCGATTAATACACCATCTATATAGTTCTTGCATAATCACTTGAATTATATCATGCATGTTAATTTAAGAAACAATTTGAAAACCTAACTTATTTTTTAAAATCGCAGAATCCAAGTTTATTATCATGGCATCATAATCAATGACAAAGTATTGAAAAAATTAAAATATCTAATTATTGAGAATTGAAATTGTTTTATGGTTTTGAATTCCTAAAAATCTTCTATAATGTTTTTCATTATTTCACAACCACAACAATACCAATCCAAAATATGGTTAATAAACTATATGATTATTAAATGATTTAATTATTCATAGCCTATGTTAGATAATTGCATAATTTTCTATACACATATAATTATATATATTTTTTGAAAATAGACGACTATTTCTCTATAAGTATATGACTATTCCACCAAAATTTTATTTAAGACATTCATTATTTGAGGTTATGAGTAGACAAAATTTTAATATTACATATCATAAAAAGTTAATCAATTTGATTCCAATGATGTTAATCCTGCAATTGAAAACATATCCACAAGATTATTAAATTTCAACATATGCAGAAAGAATAATTATATAAGAAGAACAAACCTACCAAATTAATACATCACCGTATATAAATATGAGTCAATCCACCAAATTCAAAGGAGTTGAACAACTAGATTCATCGAATACACCAAAAGAAGATCATCAAACAAAATATAATATGTTGCTCCACTAGATTTAAAATAAGTACATATGAATATTGTATGAGTTAAAATGGATCCAAATATAGAATATATTGTATTTTATATGTTTATAATGATCTAATAACACTAGTCAAACACAATGAAAACAATCCAAAAAAAAAGATCACTATACTGGATAAATAAAACATGCATATAGTAGAAATGAAGAAACTATAATTTTTTATCCTATATTATTATTCTCGTTACTTCGATGGTGGTAGATTCAGGGTAGGAAATAACAGTAGGAGAGGCCCCACTATGGTTGGGGTGGAGTTGGGGTTAATGACATAGGTGGGATCAAGGAGGAGGAGGAGGGATTCACAATAGAGATGTGGTTCCACGATGGAGGTAAGGTATATGGAGGAGGTTGGATCATGAGAGATGATGGGTTCAGGGTAGAGGTGGGGTTCGATGCTTGGAAGAGGTCATGTTCGCGGGGGAGGTGATGTTCACAACATAGGTGGGGTTCAACGGCGTTGGTGAGGTTCATGACAGAGGATGGATTCATAGTGGGAGAGGATAGATTTCTAACAATGGAGGAGTATGAGGATACAGTAACATATGAGGGGGTGGAGGAGGTGGTAGGGGCCGAAATCTATGAAAGCATGATGTGTGGGAGAGAAGGCGGAGACTATAGAGGGTTATTTATTAAATTGTGTAATTTTTTTTAACAATGATAGCTAAAAAGCACTGATAAATGTATGTTTTATCTATGATAAAATAGAAATTGCTGATGAAACATGTCTTTATGAGTGCTAAAATAATAGTGATAAAAGGTGTCTTTATCAGCGCTAAAATTATTGCACTAAGAAATAAGCCTTTATTAGTGATTTTTAGCACTGATAAAGGCATATCATTAGTAGTGCTAAAAAAGTGCTGATAAAACTATACTGATAATAGATTATTTTTATTTTTATATTTATTTATAAAATTATATGTACAATAAATAAATTAATATATATTTTTATTTATAATAATAACTATATATATATATATAATATATATATAATTATAACTTTATAATAAATATATTTATTATATCTATAATTATATATAATTCATATATTTATTAAAATTTTATAATTATTTAAATATATCTATATTTATTAAGAATTATAATTATAAAAAATTATATGTATTTATTATAATTTTAGAATTATTTAATAATAATAAATTCATATATAATTATTTATAGTTATAAAAAATATATATATTTATAGTTATATTAATAAATTAACAATTAAGTAAATATTTATTTATTTATTTAAATAATTATTAAATTATAACAATTATATTATTACATTTATAATTTTTTTATATATAATTGATATATTTATTATAATTTTATAATAGTTTAAATATATATGTATTTATTTACAATTATAATTTTATTTTTTAATTTATAATTATTTTTATATATTTATAACCATATTTAATTAATTATATATATTTATAAATTTATAAGTATAATAAATATATTTATTAGAATTTTATAATTATTTATATATATATATATATTTATTTACATTTGTAACTATAAATAAATATATGGAAATACATGTCAATATATTAGTTTTCTATTTTATAAAAACAATAATGAAAAAAAATCACATCATATGTAAGGAATAACAATTCTTACATTAAATGAAAAAACCATTGAAATGTCTAATTGGGGATTAAACCCTTTTGAAACAAGAAATGAGGATACTTACTTTAATAAAATTAAGAAAAAATATATATATATAAATATATTTATTCAATAATATATATTTATAACTTTATAAGTATAATAAATATATTTTATATAATTTTATAATTAAATATGGTTTTTTAATTATAAATATATTTATAAATATTTATATATAGTTATAAATACAAGTAGATATATACCATGTAATGTATAGACAATAAAAAATAATTCATCCCATATATATGGACAACATGAGTAGAATTAGTGTGTAATGTGTAAATGAACATCCATGCTGGGTAAATAACATAAGAATGCCAATTATATTGAACCATCTATATATTTATTAACCAAATTCATTGGAAACATATATTTATTTATATTTATATATATAGTAATAATTATAAATATAAATATATTCATATATTACAAAGCATTTATATATAATTATAAATACATAATTTTAAATATAATTAATATAATTAATATAATTAATATAATTAATATAATAGATATAATAAATATATTTATAATTTAATGAAATTTATTATAATCTATTAATTAGTTAAATATATTTTTATTTAGTTATAATCTTATAAATATTTTTTTAAATAGTATATAAAAATTTTAATTATTAAAAGAAATATTAATAATAAACATGAGTTTTTTATTTAGTGTATACAAATAAACATCATTTTTTGAATATAAATACAATAAATTAATATAAATTAATAATACTTTATATTAAAAACTTTAATTAGTGCTAATAATAGTGCTAATAAATCAAATCTTTATCAGTTCTAAAAAAACTCATCATGGGTACACCTTTATTGGCATTTTTTTAGCGCTAATAAAGGGCTCATTTATCAGTGTTATTATCTATCATTGATAATGGCCGCCTTTATCATCTCTTTCTTTTTAGCACTGATAAAATATTGTGCTTCCCCTGCCTAGATCAATGGTGGTGACGCCATAGGGTTTGGTTTTTCTACAAACTCACATAACCGAACCCTTTGGATTATCAATGTAATGTGACCAATAGTTGGGGGATTTTTGAAGGGAAACAGGTATATGTGTTTATAACCACTATTAAGGATTTTAAAAGCATGAATAACATAAGAGAACATACTGGGAGAGAATTACAAATTCAAAATAGAATAAATGACCCCACTATCATTAATAGATAATAAGAATAATTAATTCATCGAAGAGAAGGGGTCATTTTAACATAATGCATTTCACACACTTGGTCAAGATAATGTAAAGGTAGGCGGAAGAATAATTCAAAATTAAAAAAATCATATATAATTATCTCTATAAATAATAAAGAGTCATACTACACAAGTGTCGGTATATCAATCCTATAGGAATACTAGAGATTGGAGATGAACCTGGTGGTGCTTCTATCATGGAGGGTTGCTGCATTAGGGCCTTTTTATTTCCCATGTCACCTCATGTATAGAATTAGATGGTAATCCTTTTCTATTAAGCACTATTGAGAAACATAGTTTCATCAGCACTAAAAATAATTTATCAGTGCTTAAAAATCACGGATAATTGAGGAACTATTAAAATAGGGGTCCCTTTAATGAGCGCTAAATAATTTGCTGATAAATAACCCTTTTATTAGTGCTAAAAATAAAATTGATAAATGGGGTATTTTATCGGTGCTGAAAAAGCTATGATAAAAGTTTCTTTTAGCAGTGCTTTTTTGAATGCTGGTAAAAGTAAAAAAAATATATAATAAAATTTTCACATTGAAGTCTCCCTATTAACAGTGCTTGACCCCCTTTCAACAGTGATAGGAAGCCCCTCCAGTGCATACCCACACCACCCCTTAGACACCCCTAGGTGGACACCCCCACCCATTACTAGTGCTAGCCACCCCTTTACCCACCCATGCACCCCTACCTCCTCTGGGATTTGAACCCAAGTCATCTCCCTTGCATGATTGCACCTTTACCACTCACCCATCTGGTTTTATTCTCTATTTAATGATATATCTATTTATTTTTAAATATATTTGGTTATATTTTGGGGGGTCTTGGCTTTGGCCAAGAGCTCTCAAGTCTCTTAGGGGTTCGATCCCATCTCCCTCATCTAGTGGGGATAATAATGTTCCAACATGTTATGTGGGCTTCTTTCGGCATAGAGAGATCTGTCTATGGTGGTCTTAATCGATGGCACTGGAGTTTTGGGTATATGACAAAAGATATAGCTTTTTTAGGTGGAAGAATACGGTTGTTGTCCATATCTTCTACGACAGCGATTTCAGCAGACATGGGATTCTACGGTGGGGGTGGGTTTATTGTGGAACTTGTGTTTTGGATATGGTCCATTTCTATCTTCTCTAACCAGATTTGGTTGGGCTTCATGATATAAAGGTGGTTGGATGGTCCTTGTATGATAGATGGGTTGTGGGCTGTGGATGGTGATGACACTTCACCATGTAGGCTCTGTTTCAGCAGTGAAAAAACTCTATCTTAGTGAGAATAGTTTACTCTTCAAGGAGAAGATGTGAGTGGGTGGTGGGCATGATAGTGATGTCAGTTTGACTTCATAGTGATGACACAAGTAGGCACGACGGTGCTGGTTTGTTCGTGTGGCGGGCACAATAGTGATGGTCTGTTCATGGGTGAATTTAGGGGGGGTCAAATTATTATTTTATTTTAATGTGATTGTGTAGAGGATATTTAGGTAAATGGGTCTTTTTAGTGCCACTTGAAGTGGTGCTCTAAAATTCTTTGAATAGCGCCACTTCATGTGGCACTATAGTTTTTTTAATTTATTATATTTATTATTTTACATTTAATATAATTTGATATTTTTTATATTTTTTATAATTATTATATTTATATTTATATATTCATAATAATATTATAATTATCATAAATAGAAATATATAATTATCATAAATTTTTAATTATAAATATAAAAATTATAGTAAATATATGATTATAATAAATATAATAAATATAATAGGAAATATTATTCGTTGTATATTTTGATTATTATAGTTATATATTTATTATAATTATTATATTAATAATTATATTTTGATTATTATATATTCATTATAACATTATAATAATATTAATTATAAATAGGGAATTATAATAAAGTTATAATTATAAATATAATAGTTATCATAAATATATAAAAACAATAACTATATAAATATAGTAAAAACAAAAATATAATAATATAATAATTATAAATATAGTAAATAAGAAAATATAATAATTATATAATTATAATAAAAATAATAAATGTAATAAATATTTAAAAACAGAATGAATTTCATAAGAAATGTTGATGAAAAATAATTTACATGCTTTCAAAACCACCAATTGAGACTTACAAATGTTTCATGTATGTGAATTTAAAATACTATAAAATAGAAAATATAACACAGATATAAATGAAACATGAAACATTGATTAAAAATATAAAAAATAGTTGAAAAGAAATGGAATTTAATAAAAAAAATTGACGAAAAATAATCTATATGGTTTCAAAACCAGTAACCTGAAACTTATAAATGTTTCAAATATGCGACTTTGAAATAATATAAAATAGAAACCATAACACGGATCTATAAGAAACATTAAAAAATGACTAAAAATATAAGAAATCGTAGAAAACAAAAGGAATTTCTTGAAAAATGTTGATGATAAATAATTTATAAGATTCCAAAACAATTAACCTGAAACTTAAAAACGATTGATGTACTCGACTTTGAAAGACTATAAAACATAAAATATAACACAGTTCAAAATGAAACTTTAAACATTAATTAAAAATATAAGAAACAGTCGAAAACCAAAGGAATTTCATGAAAAATGTTGATGAAAAATAATTTATAATCTTTCAAAACCGTCAACATGAAACATAAAATTTTTTGAAGTATGCAACTTTGAAAGACTATAAAACAGAAACTATAACACAGATCTAAATGAAACATGACAAAATAATTAAAAATATAATAAATAGTTGAAAAAAGGAATTTCATAAAAAATGTTGACGAAGAATAATTTATAATCTTTCAAAACTGCCAACATGAAACTTAAAAATGTTTGAAGTACGCTACTTTAAAAGAATATAAAACAGAAACTATAAGACCCATCTTAAATGAAACATTAAACATTGATTAAGAATATAAGAAATAGTTTAAAGCAGATGAAATTTTATCAAAAATGTTGATTCTAACTAATTTATATGCTTTTAAAACTACTGACTTGAAACATAAAAATGTTTCAATTACGCATATTTGAAATACTATACCACATAAACTATAAGACCAAAATAAATGAAACCTAAAATATGTAAATCCCATCATTTTTATCAAATTAGCACTAACATATCAAACATGGATGTATTCTCACCCTGTTTTATTGTTTGTATGTTGGTTCATGATTTGTATTTCGTTATGGTTTACTAATGTTTTTTTGTCTACATATATTCATAACATATTTTAAATAATGTTCAAATATCACATACTATATGATATAAATAATAGTATTAACTCATATAATAAGGTACAAAATATATACCATATAAGTAAATAAAACATGTTTTTATAGGTAAAAAATATCAATGACCTCAGAAATGTGAGTTAATGATTAACTGTCCTACCAATAGTGGAATTTTATCAAAAACACTAAGCATGTCTTCTATCAGTCACACTCAGAGGTTTATGACGGCCGCCTCTCCTCTGCCGAACGGTCTGAACCCAGGGGCGCCGAGAGTGGAGGGCTGATCTTGATAGGTGAGTGATATTTTGATAAAAATGAGGGGTTGTCTGGATTTAATGAAACTGAATTGGGGGGTTAATATGGATGTAGGAAGCTCTGATGGTGTCCCCCCCCCCCAAAGAAAAATGGCTCACCACCGCAGCTTCCTACATCCATATTAACCCCCCAATTCAGTTTCATTAACTCTGGACATCCCCTCATTTTTATCGAAATATCACTCACATATCCAGATTAACCCTCCAATTACGGTACCCCTGAGTTCAGACCATTCAATGGAGGAGAGGCGACCATGTTAAACCATAGAGTGAGAGTGAAATAAGACACTCTTAGTGTTTTAGATAAAATTCTGCTATTGACATGACAGTGAATCATTAACTCACATTTTTGTGGTCATTGATGTTTTTTACATATTAAAACAGGTTTGATTTACTTATAAGATATATATTTTGTACATTATTCTATGAGTTGAGACTATTATTTATGTAATATATTATTTGATATTTTTACTTTATTTAAAATATGTTATGAATTTATGTAGAGAAAAAGACATTAGAAAACCATAACCAAATAAAAATCATGCACCAACATACAAAACAATAAAACAGGGTGATTATACATCCATTTTTGAAATGTGAGTGATAATTTGGTAAAAATGAATACGGTTTTTTACATATACATCATGGAATCTGAATAAATCAATGTTGATGACCCCTGGTACCACAACGTGGTATCTAAATCTCACGTCCTCCCCGCGTCCGACATATGTGTCTCTCTGGTGTCCAAGCATCAGGATCCTCCGCTTCTGGTGCATCTCGTGCCTCATCATCATGCTGTGTAGAAGGTTGACCAAAATCATGTGTGTATGACTTCCCAAAATAATATGTGGATGACTATCCCAAATCATGTGTTGAGCCATATTGTCCAGGGGATCCTAAAAGTGGTAGAAAGGGCATACTGAAAAAGTCCTCACCGGGAGGAGAGGGGCCTGCCACTAGTTGTGTCACCTAATCTAGCTCGCAGTCCATATTAGTCATCGGAGACGACATATGTGGGATATAAGAATCTCTCTGCTGTGTAAACTCATCAATAAGTTGGACCTGATCATCTATATGTGGAGTTGCCACATCTGTAGGAGGCGCTGTTAGATGTCTATCTCACCACCTCTGTCCCTCCTGAGGTACTCGTCTCCATCTCCTAGCTGGTGGTGGTGGTGGTGGGGCATCATCATCAGTAGGCATAACAGGGACATAATCACTCTCAGGAGCTCCAGCTGGAGGTTATGGATTAGGATATACCTAGGTCTCCTCATCATACAAACTGTCTCGTATCATCCGAGTATGGTCATAGAGAGCCAACACATCTCAATGAACTATGTCCCGTCTAATATTTTCCCCCTCCTGAGGATGTGTGATATGTGAAAGATGATCAATGTTGTCTATCTGCAAATAAAATGACATTCAAATTAATACCACAAAAGAGTTAAATAAATATAATATATCTTAATAAACATACCATCTGCTGAATGCCAATCCCCTGACGTGTAAGATGCATGATGGTATGACGTCGATACCAGTATGCATAATCCCCCTAGGTAGATAACTGATATTGTGTTGTTGGATATCCATATCGAGAAATACCATACCGGGCATGCGCGTCCCACAACTCAAAATGAGATGCATGAAACTGTCGCCAGTTGTCGATTGTCTACCAGTAAGTACAATAGAACACAACCCATCAGGCTATCCTGGTGCCATTGGGATATATTGTATATAACATAACTGGCGCATGACCCGGTCTGTCTGGTGCCACTCAATGATATGGAAGTTGATGATTGGCACTGCTACTACACGATCTCCAATCATAGCTATGCAGTACGGTGGATGTGACGTATAGACATAACCTGTATATGGAGTCCATGAAACCTGAAATGTAAACTCAAAAAGTAAGTGACATATTAGCAGGATAATGTTAGTATGATTGCATTTAAATAACTTAAAATAGTGATAAAAAACATATTTCCCTATAAAAAGTGTTTCTTGAGTTACATCAACTGGCACTAATGCATCGAATATCTATCGAAAGATGTGCACACTGTGTCTCAATGTGTGTGCAAGCTTCTGAGACCGACTCCACCTAGTTACAAAAGAGTAATATATAGTAATCTTATAAATAAAAAAACAAAAGTACTAAATAAATGAATTTAATGAATTAAACATACCATCTTCCCCAAGGACAATCCTTAAATAGCTCTGTTGCAAGTGGTGCGGTAGCTCTAGGAGCGATGCGTGGAAAATTCTCGCAGGACCACATCTATACTAAAGCCATAAAAAATGAATTCTTTTGTGCATATTCCTGACTACTAGTAAAAAGGGATCTATACAGATGTGCTAATACAATGGATCCCCAAATGTATGTAGCTTTCTAATCAAGATCCTCAAGTAATGGGAGGTACATCATGTGTACCAAAATGGTGGAGTAGTCGATGCATGACATGCCTCCGAGCAGTTTCAAAATATATGCATGTGTGTGCCTAATAAGCATCTCCTCTTATGAGTCATCAGGAATGACTGCGAAATTCTCATCAAGCCATGTAAAGCGTAATCGAGAACCCACGAGGACACCTCCTATGCCAATGACATCAATGCCTAATAGTCACTGTATGAAGGCAGCCTAGTTGCCACTAGTGTCACCCGTAATTGCCTATACATGGATGGGAAAACCAAGAATATAGGCGATGTCCTCTAAAGTAATGGTCATATCCCCCTCTGGGAGATGAAAAGTATGTTTCTATGGTTTCCATCTCTCAACAAATTCTGCAATCAATTGATGATCAATAGTCTTGATGTCACACATAGCAACTTCATAAAATATTGCACGTCTAAGGTATGGATAAATAGACCCTGGGGGCACATCTTGATGATAATGATGTACTCTCTGAATAGAAAGCCGTCAAACAGGTCGTCGGGCCAACACAAGACGCGACTCATGCGTCTCCTAGCCAGATAATAGTGGATTCTACATCTGATTGTACAAATAGTAAAACATTAATTTCATGTTAGACATCACATTTATCATTTAAGGTAAGTAATTTGTCTTGTAATGTAAGAAAAAAATGTGTTATGAGTTAAAAAAAGTATTTTAGGATATGTTCAATATATAAGAGAATTTATGATATGTTCAACATATAAAGTTGATGATATATTCACTTTGAATGATTTCGAAATTCAATGATGACATTGGATTTTGAAAGAGGTCAACGTCATAATAATTGGCCAAAATTATTAATGGAATTTATGAAATGTTCAACATATAAGTTTTGGATTGATTCACCAAACAAAAATGTCTATCGAATACTGAGGATGTTATTATAGGAAATATTCTTCATTGTATATTTTGGTTTATATATGTCACAAATGATTCAGGGATCATTTTCCTAAAGCATTTGAACATATTTTAAGAACATTTTTCTACCTGAAAATCAATGAACCATTTCCTCTGAAACCCAAAATAGAGAGTGGGACTACTCAATATGCTCAATCAACATCATTTAGATGGATTATGGAAAAACCTTTTATCCATGTATGATTGACATGAAAAAATATCCTCCTTCTGCATTGTAGCTTTAGTAGACTCTATGAAGAACCAACTGTCACATATTCACGACCTCCGAATGAATATATGACAGTTGGTTCTTCAGTGAGTCAACTGAATAAATGAATTTCCAATGTTGCAGAATGAATTAATGTTTTTTGTGTGGAGAAAACCCATTATCGTGGTTGAAAATGAGGGGAATAATGTTTTAATAATTTTCAAGAATATCAATTATTTAGGTTCATCACTCTATTTAACACTTTTAAAGAAAAGGATGAGAGAGGCAAAATGTTTGAAACAGGTTGATTTCTCACCTTCACATCAAATGTAGCTTTGTTATTTCCTTTTTTTATTTATTCCCACTTCATTTTCCTTGGATCTTTGGATTTTTTAGGTTTGGGTTCATCACGCTTTTCAGGTAGGACCTTTTTGTCCTGATTTCTTTATTTTTCATTTTTTAGGCTAGTAGTCTCAGATTATGTTATGTCCTCAATTCATTTTTCACTAGTATTCACTCTAACTAATTATCAGATTCTGTTAAATCCTCGATCTTACATTTTATATATTTTAAAATTTCTTTTTATTTTTCTAAACCCACAACCACTTATTAAAATGATGATGTTATATTCACTATGAATGGTTTTAAAACTCATCGATGGAAAAATATTTATTACATATACAATGTGTTTATAGTAACTAATAGAGTAAAAAAATCATTTTAACCATTAGATGATTGCCTTATCTGTCTAGTGTAATGTGTCTTTTTATGACCCTCATGGCGGCATAAGCTTCACCATCGACCAGGTGCCTTCCCACTAGGACAATCCACCTAATTCCGAATACGAGTCGACTTTGACCACTATTTTGGTAATAGTATACTATTGTTTGGTAGAATCGTGGGGGTGTCATCAGAGAGATGAAAATTTAATATTCTCTGATTGGAATTCATAGAGTATTGTAGCAGGAGTTGATGCTGTCAAGTCGATAAACTGGATCAACAAACTGCTCCCAAGGTACATGCACGTAATCACAATATGCAATCACATGGCCACAATGATATCTCAATTCTTGAAACTTTCCACATTCATAGTAACACTTCTCCAATAAAACAACTCAGATACGACCATTGTTTCATGCCAAAACATCACCGGGCTCAGCGACCTCAAATCGTTGCTCTGGTTGATTAAATGTGGTGACATGATAAGTTGCAGCTTCCTGAAGAACTGTAGCTAGATCGCACTGGAAATGATGTCCATAGAGAATCCCTCTATTCAATCCCCCTTCATCATGCTTTCCCCATTCAAGAAAATACATGACACTATGATAGAAGGTCTCTTGTACAAAACTTATAATTTTAATTTAAGTCATTATACTAATAGTATATTATAATTCTTCTTTTATGAGAAGAACATAATCATATATTCATATTTACCAGTGATTGGTAATTTTCAAACTCCCTTGAAAAATCCATTTATGAATTCTACAATGTTGGTCGTCATATGAACATATCTTCTCCCATCATCATATGCCAATGACCATTTCATTTTGGGAATTTGCATCATGTAATCATAATCATCCAGATTAGCTCTATGACTATCTTGAAAATGCTCATAAAATCTTTATTGTTGAGGTTCGTATGCTATCATACAAGAAATAATCTGAATATATAGGATCATGACTATGATATAATTTTTTAATATGAAAAAGGATATTCTTACCAATTTTTAAGATTTATTTCGTCATCGACATAATCTTGAATATCATTCGTAAATTGATATCAATGTGTCGAATACAGTATCAATGATGGGCATAGGGAGGTCTCGATGAACGTACCTCAGAATATACTGCCTTCTTGATTACACAGAGATGATCTGAGATAAGTAAAATCCCTTCTGCTCCCATAAAAAACTCTCGAAGACATGCCAGAAACCAACTCCATGATGAGAAGTTCTCATTCTTGACAATTTCAAATGCCAAAAGTAGAGGGGCTTGATTTCCATCTTGTGTGGTAGAAATCATTAATTTCTTGTATAATTTCTATATAGAAATGTTCCATCTATTTGTATAAACTTCTTTCAATGCCTAAAATCCACTACACATGGTAAAAATTCCAAAAACAATCTATCAAAAACAACCATTGACTGGTCAAATTGGTTGTATTGGTTAATATATTCAGTAGTATGTAACCGATAGATAACTTGATTATTGTGGAGTAAAAGCTCCAAAATTTGTGGTAAAACTAGATAAGAATCATCCCAATCACCGTACACTTTCACAATATCCTTTTTCCATACATCCCATGCCTTCCAGTAAGAGATCGGATACCCAAAAAGTTGTTTGATTTGCTCCATCACTAGAACAACAGGAACATCTTGACATTATCTAATCATTTCAACAATAACTATTGAAACAAATTCAACATCTAATGAAGGGTGTTCCTATGACAATCTTGGTTTTACACATGTGTGTGGAGTAAATATTGTTATGCGCCAGCTGTAAAAAGTGTTATCAATTATAGCTCGCAAACGCATATGACAGTTCGAATCATATTTGTCACAACGAATAAAATATTAAGATATTTTTCACTCTTATACTACATGAGGGTAATTTCATTCAATGTGATATTGTTTTATCACTTTTTTCATTGCATATTTACTCTCAAAATCTCTTCCAATATTCAGAACACCTTCACCTGCAAATCAATCTATTCCCACAATGATTCCTCGAAATTCTGAAGTAGGATTAATAACTAACCAATCAAATTCTGGCAAGCGATTCATGCCTTCTGTCGACCATGAACAAAGTGGTGGGGGATGGTTCAACGGTTGATTAAACCTCACATGAGTGGGCACTAACTGTTCTTCCACATGTGATTCCTCTTCATCTTCATCTTCATCTTCATCTTCATCTTCTAAATTTTCATCATCCTAAAAAAACATCAACCAACGCATCTACAGTATGTGGGGGACTATCTATTGAAATTGTTGTAAAGGGAAATGATGGAACCATTGCTGATGGAACTTCTTGATGTTTTCTAAAAGGATTATATGATATAGTCTCGGGACATTGTGATGACCCAACTTCTAATTTCGATGGAACCTCCATTGTAGATATAGTCACATACAAATCCATCATTTGATTGGCAGGTAGAAACATAACCAATGATAGTACATATTCCCATTCTTCATCATCAATTATCGTATAGGTCACATGCCAAAATCAATCAACATATTGTAGATGCATGTATATGATAGATTCTATCACTTGGTTGCTCATTAGTTTCAACTTCCGATTAATTTTCTTTTAAAGAGTTCCCAAATTTGTTCAGCCTCCAAGCATTACAACAACTTCTGGCTATATACTATAACTGCATCCTTGTTCTGTCTCAATTATTTGTCCGTTGCAATAAATATAAGCATCCATCTTTTTTATCTAAAATAAACCATCGTTATTAATCACATGTGATAAAACAATCTAATTATGTATGTATTCTTCTAGAATTTATTTTGGAATCCTAGTCCCTCCACCAAATCAATATGTTCAAACCATATTGATGTGTAACTCTCTTTACACAACCCACAAGTTTGTGTTATTTACCCAAAAATAGTATGTCAAACATATTCATACATATCCACATGCATCATATGTATGAGGTACATGAAAACATTATGTAAAAGCATAGAGTTATATGGACTTGAAAAACTCAACATGAATAAGCCGAGAGCAGTATATAGCCAACCCCATTCACTTTCATAGTCAAGGCATGCCTCAAAGAAAGTAGGTGGTCTGACCCAAATCCCCTATGTACGGGGATACATTACTCAGGAAAGAATTTTAGTTCATGACAACTCTAACACTTAACATGTAAAATATATATTCAACTACTAAATTGAAGTTCAAAACTACAATTACAAACTGAGGTCAAGGTAGATGAAAAACTAAATTCATTATCATACTTTGAATGTAATAAAAATATATATTATATAAAAAATTCATAATATAACTACTTATCTAATTATTGAAACTACTTCGCTAATTACTGTAACTACTTCACCAATTACTGTAACTACTTGGCTAATTACTGTACCTACTTCCCTAATTACTGTAACTACTTCGCTGGTTATACTTTATTAATTAACTAATTAGACTTCATTAACTACTTAATAAGACTTCTACCAAATTAGATTTAATTAACCACCTAATTAGATTTAATTAACTACCTAATTAAAATTACATAACATAATTAATTACTTAATTAGATTTAATTAACTACATAATTATATTACCTAATTAGATTTAATTAACTACATAATTAGATTACCTAATTATATTTAATTAACTACATAGTTAGATTTTGTTAATTACCTAATCATATTTAGTTAATTACCTAATTAGAGTTATTTAATTACATAATTTGTGGTAATTAAATACCTAATTAGATTTAGATAAGTACCTAATTAGATTTAATTATGTAAACCTAAGTATATTTAATTAAGTACCTAATTAGTTTTAATTAAGTACATATTAGTTTTAATTAAGTACTTAATTAGTTTTATGTAATTAACAAATTATAATTGATTAACTTCACTAATTAGAATTGATTAACTTCACTAATTTCAATTGATTAATTAACTAATTAGAATTACATAATTAACTAATTAGAATTGATTAATTAACTAATTAGAATTTAATAATTATCTAATTTTAATTAATTAATTAACTAATTAGAATTAATTAACTAATTAGAATTAATAATTTCAGTAATTAGAATTAATTTGTTAACTATTTACAATTAACTAATTATAATTACTAATTTTAATTACAAATAATTAACTAATTTGAATTCATTAATTAACTAATTTAAATTGATTGATTAACTATATAATTTGAATTGATTAACTAAATAATTTGATTTGATTAACTATATAATTTGAATTGACTAACTACATAATTATAATTCATTAATTAACTAAAAACAATTAATAAATTAACAACTTATAAATAGTTGATTAACTAATTATAATTGATTAATTAACTAATTACAATTGATTAAATAACTAATTATAATTGACTAATTAGCTAATTATAATTGATTAATTAACAAATTAGAATTGATTAATTAACTAATTATAATTGACTAGTTAACTAATTAGAATGGATTAGTTAACTAATTAGAACTCATTAGTTAACTAATTAGAATTAATTAGTTAACT
This sequence comes from Viscum album, assembly GCA_963277665.1. Taxonomy (NCBI): domain Eukaryota; kingdom Viridiplantae; phylum Streptophyta; class Magnoliopsida; order Santalales; family Viscaceae; genus Viscum; species Viscum album. Next base: position 1,182,342,384 of record OY728139.1, read on the forward strand.
ATTTACAATTAACTAATTACAATTAACTAATTACAATTAAATAATTATAATTAACTAATTTCAATTAACTAATTTTAATTAACTAATTACAAATAAATAATTAAAATTAATTAACTAAATAAAATTAATTAACAAATTAAAAGTAATTAACTAATTACAATTAATTAACTAATGGGAATTCATTAATTAACTAATTACAATTAAACCAACTAATTATAATTACTTATTTAATTTATTAGAATTAATTATTTAACTAAATACAATTATTTAGTTAACTAAATACAATTATTTAGTTAACTAAATACAATTAATTATTTAATTACTTACAATTAATTAAGTAACTATTAACTAATTAGAATTCATTAATTAACTAATTAAAATTCATTAATTACAAAATTTGAATGCATTAATTAAATAATTAGAATGCAATATTTAACTAATTAGAATGCATTAACTAACTAATTAGAATTAATTAATTTACTTATTAAAAATAATTAATTGACTAATTATAATTAATTAGTTGAAAATTTAGAATTCATTAATTAACTAATTAAAATTAATTAATTAACTAATTATACATAACTAGGTTCCTAATTATACCTATATAATTAACCAAATTAAATTAATTATTTAACTACTTAGAATTTATTATTTTTTAAACTAATTATATAAACGAAAAAAAATAAATTAATAAAAAAATCTATAATCTAAAAACATTAACTAAAAAACTAAATAAACAGTTTAAAATATTAAATTAATGTAAATGAAAACTTACCTCAAATTTGCGGAAAGGTCGGTGGCAGGGCAACCAGAAATTTGTACTCCAAAATGAGGGAAAGGGAGGTTTTGAGAAGGAGGAAGGGATAGTGGATGGATGAATGAGGAGGTGGGGGTGATTGGGTTTTATAGGTGGGAATGAAGATCAGTGCCACTTCATGTGGTTCTAATCATTTACCCATAAAGGGATCAGTGCCACTTCAAATGGCACTGATGAATAGGGCCATAAATTTCGCCTAGAGCCACTTGAAGTGGTGCTATGGAGTTTTTTTTTTGCCATTACTGCCACTTCAAGTGTTGTTAGGGTGCCCCATTTCCTAAATAATTAAAATGGGGAATCCATTTTCTTAAAAAAATGCCCCACCCAAATATTTCTCGGTTCATGTAGTGGGCACAATGGCACTGGTCTGTTCGAGCAGTGATAGACAACAATAGATGGAGGATGGTGGTCGACACTTCAAGGTGAGGATGCAGGGGAGTGGCGAGCACTACCACTATGGTGTCTGTGATGTAATTTAGGCATGTGGTCAGTTTGGCCATTTGAAATGTCCTTTGTGCCTATGTACATTGGGGTCATTCATATTAATGTTGTGTGCCTTAGCCTAGTCATGGGTTCTCCCTTTACCCAGTCTAAAAGGGGTTTTCTATATGTTTTTTCATTCTCTTTTTTTACTAAAGGGGATGGTCCCAATCCTATTTCTATATTTAGTTATATGTATTCCTATATTAATATATATTTATTCATATATTAATATATATAGTTAGTTTTATTTTTATATTAATTTATTTCTTCGTATATTAATATATATTTCTATTTATATGCATAGTTATGTTTTATTATCTATATATTTATTCAGATATTAATATATATTTATAAGATTAGTTTTAAATACATTTATAAAATATGTTTTTGTGTGTGTGGTTAAAAAAAATATATAAATTCATATATATATACAACATGCATATACATATATATATTATATATAAGTGTATATGTAAGTATAATCATTAATATATATATATATTTATATATATTTACATATATTTTATATTAAAATTGATATACATATGTTAGAATATATGGATAATATATATCAGTTTGTTAATACAAGCACACACTAATATAAACACATAAACACACAAACATATTATATAGGTATATAAATATTCATATATTTGTATTAAAAAAATGGATATTAGCTTTTATTTATATAAGGATCATATATTGATAAATAAATTTTATATGTTAATATGTTTTATTATTTATATATAAAATTTAATTTTTATATGTGAATATATAAAAACATATGTATATATTGTGATATATTTTATTATAAATAAATGTAGATTACAAAAATGATAAAATTTAAAATCCATAATATCTATATTATTTTAATATGTTGGAATAAATCTATCCCCACTAAGAAAGGGAAAATTACACCCTTAAAAGTGACTTCAATTCCATTGAATGTTATAAAAATTTGGGTATCCTTACTAAAAACTTAGTTTTAGAGGCCTTATGGGCCTTTTTGCATTGTAAAATGTGAAATAGGGATACCCTGTGTCACTAGTGCATATATCTCAACATGGAATTTGATTTGATTTGTGGTAGTGCTAAAACAGACATCAGGATCAAATGTTATGGTCCATAGAAGCTTGGGTTACATTTTCTTCTTATTTTAGATATTTTATTAATTATTTTTAATTTTTGGGTCCTCTAGTTGTTATCAAATGATGATTATTCGATAATAATTTTCAACTAATAATAGTTTTTGTATTTTATAAGTCATTTTCACTAAATGTCTTGTATATTTAGTGCAAAGGACTATTTATATATAAAACAAATTTTTAAAATATATTTTATATTTATAGAAATATTAATATATTTATGTATTAATATTTTTTAATGATTATTTTTTAAAAAATACACATTATTAGTTCTATAAAAAATGTGCTGATAAAGAAACCCCTTTAACAGTGCTACTAAAATGGGTTGTTAGAGGGGGTCCCTTTAACAGTGATATAAAAGCACTGATAAAGGGGTAATTTTAATAGTGATTTTTAGAAATGTTGAAAGTACCTTTTATCAATTCATTTTTATCACTGATAGTGGTACCACCTTTACCAAAACATTATTCAGCATTGTTTAATGTTGGCGACACAAAAACCCATTTTTCTAGAAGTGAATCAATGTAATGTAAGGAGAGTGAACATTGTGTAGGGAACCATGTAAGAATAAAATTATAATGGGTTATTGCATTTTATCCTTTCATCTTTATTCCCACCCTCTCCCAAGTATTACCATATAGGTTGTTCACCGCTTAAGTGAATATCAGGCCTCCCAAGTCTATTTGTGCGCCCATACTTGGGTGCCCTTACCTACTTGAGTGCCCCTCTTTGATTCACTTACTCTCTTCCATCTAAAATACATCAAGCCCTCTTCAAAGCCATTAATGGCAAGGATTCTTCTTCTTTGTCTCCCTTTTTTGAAAGGGATTCTATTGATACCTCCACCAAATTCTACTAACTTTTCAAACCTTTTGGAAAGGAACATTAACTTGACTCTTATTTGGGTTTGTATTTCCACAGTCAGAGGTTTCCTGCATGTGTTTCACAATGGTGTTAGGGTTCAAGGAGTGTCTTTTGGTTTTTATATCCACAATCACATCGACCATTCTCCCATGAACAGTGATGGGATGTTCCCGGTATGGAGGATTTGGGTTTGGGTTCTATCCTCCCCCTTTCATCTCTAAGACCCGGAACCTTAGGTCACTGGTAGGGAAGGTACGGTTCACACTATCTTTTCCATGAAAGCAAAAGTAAAGTCTCCCTCCTCTACCAGGATCAACTTTAGGGAATCCTCTTTAGGAATAGGCCTCTAACCTTCATTAACTCCTCCTTACATGGGACCCTTGTCCAATGTAAATAGAATAGTGGGAAGGCTATTTGCCTCACCCTCTTCCATGGTCGCCTCACCCTCTTCCACTATTGCCGCCATAGGTGTGACCCCTTCCACCAGTGGAGGAGGAAAAGTGTGGATGCCTTTGTTGAATCTTTGAAATTATCTTGTTTCTCACATCGAGCGTGACTCCCATGGGCATAGAGATTTTTCATGATTATAGCATTTGCATTATGGAATGAACTATGAGAACTCTGATACCCACTATAACCGGAATACGTAGGAAGCCTTCTCATTGACCGAGATCACCAGATATCCTCGTTAGAAATCCAACCTTAATTTCCCTAATCTGGGCATCCACCTTTGAAATAATCCCCAAATTGAACCCTAAAATCCCCAAGGCATCCTTTTCAGGAAGTAATCCCAATCTTATGTCTCTCAAAGGATTATACTCTCCTACGAGACTTATCGAACTACATGGGATTTGATTGTCATCTATATAGGATACGTAGGAAGCCTCCATGTGGTTCAAACCCAATACCTTAAATAAACCATGTTCTCCTTGGGACTTATTCACTACAAGGTCTGATCCTACATGGAATCCCACATCCATTCCATGTTCCTTGGGCTGATTCAACATAAGTCCCTCACTATGTTTTGACTAAGCACCTTCCACTTAGATGTCCATACCACATGAAATTAAACTATAAAACTAGGTCCATATCACATTATATTAAAAGGATTGATGTGTCTCATTAAGTGGCATGGAACTACAAGGTTTATGATTCCTTTCAGAAGGATACATAGGTAGCTCATTTAATGGGCACAATCTCAAGATAAAACCAATCCTTCGTCCCCCTGGATGACGATAAATTCAAAAGTTCCCCACTGAGTGGATTAAAAACCAATATCATTAGAATGATAATTAAAATAATCTCTAAGTATTATGTGAGAGGATACCATTGATGGAGAACCTTGAATATAGAAAAATATCTCCATTAATAGAGAAACTCAAATACAAAGAGATGATTTAAAATTTTTCACATGCTAAATAAGTGATTGAAAATTCCAAGGGATACTTATTATATACTTGGTGAATTAATAAGGATTCACGAAAATATATTAAATTATATAGAGAGTCCCAAAGTAGAAAATAATTCCTCCCAAAAGGGTGTGATGAGTCCAACCTCCCATTCTCTCGACCAATACACGTTCTTAAGTATCGTGAAGTTCAAACTTAATGAACGCCTGCCTTTGGAAGGAAAGTACCCTTTGGATAAAGAACTATTGGATGTTTCTGGTTCCATTAATAAATACAATTCAATCCTCCTAGAAGTAGTGATTCTTAAAACTAGAATACATGATTCAAGGAACTATGAAACAAAAAAAGGAGAACCCGATGTGAATCCTTAACCATGTTAATAATGTTACCCACTTATTAGGCCCTTATAAAATGATAATGGAAGGCCAGAAAATGGAATTAATCACAGATGTATCAATCTAAGAATATTTTTCTTTAATGGAGTTTATTGTTGTCTTAATTTAATCTCTGAATTTCCTTCACTCCAAAATGGATTTCTTCAAGACAACAACTATGAACTTCCCGACCGCCGCTCAAGCTGGATCCCCATCCACGGAAAGGACGTCATCACCAACCTAGTGTCCTCAATGTCGGGTCTCTAACATACTGGTAAAGGAATATCACCCTTATGATATAATCCTATCTTTGGAGGCTTCATGACAGGCCCTCCCAGTCAATAAAAATCCTCGATCATCTGGCCAATGACAACCAATAATCAAGAAGCAGATTGTGGCAACTACTATCTTCAACCATTTCAAGTCCTTATCCCTGAAAAGAAAAAACCAGTCCCTCTCATACTACAGGGAGGTGGATCATGAGGTCACTCAGGGCCTCAATTCAAAGATGAATGGATCATTCTTGAGGACTCCCACCAGCAATCACCACAAACATAATCATGTTGTAGTGAACCCCCAACATGATGGGGGTGTTGCCTCAGGATGTTCGGAATAGGACTCTCATACTTGGGCACACAAGACAAACTGTTGGGGACAACGTCCTGTCTACATGTAGCTGGTTCCTACCTCTACCTGCTTCGAAGAATCCAATCAACCAAACTTGATGGAAAAAAACGAGCTGGCACATACACCCATCCGTCATAATTTTGTTGTCCAGCAGACACATCTGGCAGTAACCCACCAATCCCACCAGACAAATCTGGTGGAATATCATGAACAGGCACATACAACTTCTTAAATGTTATCAACTAGTCAGCAGACTCATCTGACTGTATGTAAATAAGCCCACCAATCCAATGTGGTGGGAACTGATAAACATGAACATACACCTATTTACAATCACTAATTATATAAGCAGTCTCTTCTTACAATATAAAAAGATTTCCATAAACCATACTTGATGGAAAATAGCTAGAATGTACATACACCTACCAATGTTCATAAATCTTGCCCATAGTTTCAGTTGGAAGCACCCAGAGAAGTCATTTGGAATGTTCTGATGACAAATCTGGGGAAAACACAACTCTTTGCCCCCGTACATGAGTACTGTCAAAAACCATTGATAGGAAAAGGAGGAGAGGAGCAAGCACATTATCTTAATCTAGATACAGAATGGAAATATATTCTTGTTCCGTCTACTTAAGTCACCAAACACATGTTTTCAATGGTGAACGGGAAAACACAAATCCTTTCCCATATTCTTAAAGCATGCCAGAACATTCTAACAACCAATTCACTAGTATTAGGGGAAAATACACATAAATATGTCCCTGGACATGGTATGAAACATTGGCATGCCATCCCGGAGTATATAAACACATTTTTTCCAGTCCAGAAGGGTCATGGTGCATACTCCCCCATATCATACAGAAAAAAAGATCGGGAACATACACCCCTTCCAATTGGAAGAAATCAGTCTGTTTCGGTAACCACAACAAGGTTGACACATACACATTACCATGATAACCCCCTTTCCCAAAAAGTGTCCCTAACCAAGTATAATAGAACATCCAAGAAAAAGGGTCTCCATGCACAGTTGTAAAATCAAGAGTCAAGCAGCGATTCGGATCCTCTAAATGATAGAATTCTTAAAGCCCTCATACATTTATCTATTTCAGCTAAAGATCCTACCCTCTCATTACCAAATTTTGGGAGTTATAGCTATAATTCAGAAGATCCTCATCTGAAAAATAATCATGATTGCTTTCTTCATGAAATTTAGGACAATTTAGAGTGCCAATATCTGAATGAGAGTCGCGACAACCCTCGGTGTGGCCAGCAGACTAAGTAGCAAGAAGATTTATCCCTTGCTGTCATCCACCCTGGTGATCCTCCCCATGACGGAATTCACGGTGAATTTCCTCTCTATTGTAGTATTTCACATTTTTTATAAATTATATAATTGACAATGTAGCGACGTGAAATCCCTCATATCTCAAGGAACAAGAAAACACAAGTCCAGTCATGTATGACACCTTTTTACAGATGGGTGAAACAACTTCTCAAACAGAAGACATATTAAAGGAATGGACATTCTCCAAACCTCTGTTGGGTCATTTTTCTTCTAATACAGAGAATCCACAACGGTCAGACCAAGTAGAGAAACCTCTAGAAAAAGATGATGAAGATATGTTAAACATGAGAAAACAATTTTAAAAGGTGAAACACCAGTCATGTTCTAGCCTTTGGTAAATTCTCAGTACAAAATTATATAATTAATGATAGAAGAATTTATTCATGATATCCTCCCCAACCTACGGAATAATCTTCATCATTTGAAAACCAAAGTATTAACATATGATGAATATAAAGATCATGAAAAGGAAATTGAAGGGATGGAATGCCAAATTGAATTGGCATCTCTCTCAGTTTTCCAACATATAAAGGTTGAAAACAACAATGAATCCTTTAGCGTGCATTCCTCAATTATATAAAGAGGCTACACTAGTTAATTTATGATTCCCCATCTAGTGTTTGTATCAAAGCATGGGGTGCACATGGAGCATTTCATTACACTACACTCCAAAATCATCAAATTCTTCCAAATGTGGTCTCATGGAATGTTATTGACCATGGTTGGCCACAATCAATAGCTTTTGTATGTAATCGACCGTACGCTCAAGAACAGTCCTCAACCCGCACCCACTAGAGTCAGACCCAAAGATATGAAGTTGTTGAGTTACTTTTACATCAAGCTTCTAAGAATCATGAGAATACATCCCTCTTAGAATATTTCAACTATCTGAGAACAGAAATTTCTGAAATAGAACAACAATCTTTAGAAATAGATGATTTGAGAGGTTGTCGGATAATGCATCCAGCTAATATCCGAACCAAAATTCACAAAATCCGAAGATCATTTTCATGAATTTCAGCAATAAGAGTTCAAGAATCACCCATATTGCAAGGATTGGGACTCATATAATTCAACCATCATATTCATTAAACAAAGTTCAAATATTTGATGAAGAAGAACATGAATAGCCCCAACCTGCTGGGCTGGGGGACATTTCACATCTGCAATCCCCTACTCAATGGAAGTCAATTTTATCCCGATTAGGGAATAAACCACAAAGAGGGCATACAACTAAACCATCTGAGGATTACCTTCAGGTTTCTGTCTGCCAAAATAGTTCCTGGGAATTCATTATATTAGAGAACAATGTCTAATGGAAGATACATAGGGAGACGATATCAAAAAAATACTGACAGAATTCCATCGATGCATTAGGCGTCAATGAATGTCATTAACACAGGTCCAGAAGATCCTCTAGAAAATGAGTCTAGTTCAGGGGAATTAGAAAATGAAATTATTGTCCATAATATGGTACACACTAAGGCAAATAAAGAAGGTGTACATACTCGAAATTAGAGGCTTACCCAGAATCTTGGTATGCCTTCAAATAACCAACTCCCACCTCTCCAAAAGGAATCTAAAAAGGGGAGAGGAAAAAGTTAGATTGCATCTCACTTTTCCACTAGATAAGCTAAATCTATTTCTCTTAAATAAATATTTTCATAGTAATAAGAGGTAATGATAGAGTTGAAAAGACTCAATATAGGGTTACTTCGAAGCAGCATTTATCCTAGACGTACTCCATAAGCAGGTCCTAAACTTGAAAATACTATAGGAGCTCCTCAAAAAAGAGGATTTGTAATAATAACATATGTGGATAATGAATTCCCTCCTCTAGGTACACAATCAAGTCAAGATCAAACCAATCCTTATAGGCATGTTCCTGTGGGTTATCCAAGGAAGATATTAGAACCACCATCATTGGTTTTGTTGATCATTACACTAGATCAAGCTCCAGTTGCTATACCTGCACATGTTCTAGATCATCTGGATATTCCCCAAATTCTTATCAACAAAATTGAGGCATTAACAACTCCATTGGAAGTGATGGAGGAACGACGTGCACCGGTTCAACTGGAAAAGAGAGCTCACCCTAAATTGTTGGATGCAATTCCTCCCACACAAAAGTTTGTGAATTCCATATTCCCAATATTTAACAGTTCGGGAGATCCGAAGCAACCCTTAACACATTTTGTTTCTCATTTTGATCCCATGATGGGAACTCCTCAATAATAATAAGAAGTAAATATTTGGTGTATTTTACAGTCATTATAGAGACTAGCTTTTGTCTGGAATACAAGTTTACCATCTCGATCAATTACTAGATGGGAAGATCTCCGTCATAAAATCCTTCTTCAGTTTAGCTCAACGCTACCAAAGACGAAAATTTGTGATCTTACCAATTGTAAAAAAATGGAAAAAAGAAAGAGTTTTATATTTCATTGCACAATAAAAAGGATTAACCTATTCCTTAAGTCTAGCACACCCTCAAGAAGAGTTGCTACCAATTAATGTGGAAACTCTATGTGATGAGTTACGCACACCACTGATCTTTGTGAAATACAAAGGAGGGTTTCAAGATGTTAATTAAATTAATCAATAGATATAAGACTCTATTTTTGAAACTAAGGTTAAAAATTGTGTAATCCCATTAACATGGGGGAGGAGGATAGGAAAGGAAGAAGCTGCTACAGCTACACTCAAGCAGGAACCTATACCTGATTCTACTTTAATAATTTTATCATATCGAAGGGCTTCGCCCCCTGAGCATCAGAATCAATGAGCTCATCGTCGAGAGGAAAAAATAGATCAAATGTGGAAAGAGTGTGAGGAATTAAAGAAAAATGTTTATTATTTCTGGAATGAACAAGTTCTTGGTTACTTCATATAATCTTTGGAAAAAAAATTGGTTCAGTTTCCAAGGCAGAAGAAATCATATAACAAAGGAGATGAAGATATTCTGAATTATTTTCGCTTTCACCAGATGTTGGGGAATCCCTTCCAGGAAGGTTTTATTTTCAAGGACCTCATGAAAAATATCTTAAATTTTGGAATAGTGAAAATGAAAAGTTCGTTAGCTCAAGTAACATGTGTTACTTCTACAGATCTAAAAGATGAAGGCGAATGAAAGGAAGTCAAAAGTAAAAATATGCATAAATATGATGATTGGATGATTAAGGAAATGATCAACCGGACTCTGGCTATTTTACGAACACAGTTGAAACAACAGATTTTGTCCTCTGCCACTCTTTCCATAGTAAAATCACCTTCATCAAAAGACTGTTCCTCAATGATGTAAAGTGATTATAAGGAAAAAAGAGAAGTTAGAAGAATATGAGCTCACATTAAATCCAAAGTTGTCCTTGACCCTGGTAGATTTCATGCCATCTGAATAAAAATCACATTTACCGCCCCACCAAATGACACAACAAGAATTAACCTACAAAGAAGAATCTTCATTAGATAAAGAATATATTTTTGGTTCTGTCGACGTTATCCACTTAACAAATCCTTATGACAATGGTGATTCTGATAATAATGATCCAATATTCCTTGTATCTAATTGGGGAACTAGAAGAAGAAGCTAGATTCTAGGATACATGGGAAGACTTTGGAATTCCAGAAACTACCATTTTAACCCCACCCCCTGCTAAAACCATATATTTGGAAGAAACAAGTAGAAGATACCTTTTGTGTGCTCAACCAAAACAAGGAGTTTCTTCCATGAAAGATAGGTCCTATTCTGACACGATTATCATGGAAGACCGATTAGAAGTCACACCGTCTTCCTCTCAGAAATATAATAGACCTAGTCAGTCTAATCTACTAAATCCAGGAGTATTTCTGACTTCTTCTCTAACATATTGTACGTCTACATCCGAAGCATCAACTTCCGAAACACATAAAAAACAACATCTTCATACTGTAAAACGTAGACCTTTGGACCATAAGTGTGATATCATGAAAAAATAGTCACATGTACCAGCCAATTTATCAAAATTTTATTCTTTGAATCTCTTAAAAGATACTTGAGATGCATTTATTGAGGCTTTTTCAAGTTCTCCACTGTTTGAAACTAAAGTTTCTGCTACTTAGATTTACCGTGTAGGGAATGATCCGACAGAATGTCATGCAGTCATATATTTTACAAAAGAAGATGAAGATGATTTTGTACATGAATATATTAGACCCTTGTATTTGTATGTAAAATTAAATTATATAGACATTCGATGAACCTTCATTGATAAGGGATACAGAGTCAACCACATTCATGTTTGTACACTTCATCAATTTTTCCTAACTGAATCTGACTTATCTCCTTCGACTTTAATGTTGCAAGGAAATGACAGTAATGCAAAAGAACCTCTGGGTAAGATTATACTCAGAACTCTGTTTGACGATCTTGTGTTCAATTTAGATTTAATGGTTATTCGTCAGGACACAACCTTCTATATTTTTCTTGGAAGCCCTTGGCTACATCCACATGCAACCATACATTAATCATACCACCAATGTCTTAAGTACTATTTCAATGCTCAAATAGGTACATTTTATGGTGACAAGACTCTGTTCAAAACATGAGAATCTCAGTACATTGAGGAAAAGTTTTATCAAACAAAAAGAATGATGTACATGAAAAAATAAACAACAAGAGTTAATGATCTGAATGGACTGGAAAAGATCCCAGAAAATGCATTCATACATTTGAGTCTAGATTATGTGATACCAATAAATCAAATTTAAAGGGTAAAACCAAATCCAAGAACTCGACAATAACATCCATAATGTTAGTTATGGAAACTGAGCTTGACATCATGGGAGAGATTAGTGATTTACTAAGCAGTGATGGAATCCTAAATGGAGTTGTTTTAATTTCATCTATTGAACTACAACAAGACTCTTCTTTTTCAATCAGTGTAGAAGAAATTGTAGAAATTATAGAGGAAAACAAATATGTTGATTCCCAATCCATTATCTCATCTTTATTACCACATGAAGACCCTTCTTCATCAGTAGGGTCAGATATGGTGGCCTCTTCTTCAGGATGTTCAAATACTGACTCCCCCTATAACTCTGGGATTTTTTCCTCGTCATCTACCATGAAAGTGGAAACAGAAGTGGTAACATGTAATAAATAATAAGAGAAAGATCTTCGAGATTCTCCTAAAACATTTTAGGAAGGTGTCTTTACCACTGTAGATGATCTCAGAGACATATATCTGAGTATAGAAGAAGATCCACGCCCTCTCTAATTAGTGTGGCCATGACCTTTGAAGAGAAAGAGGTATATAATTAGTTTCTAAAGAAACATCAAAATATATTTTCTTGGAATTATACCAAAATTTCATGACATAATCCTGATGTATCCACCCATCATTTGGGTTTTTCAAAAGAAAATCATGAATTGAAGCAATAAGTAAGAAGAGAACACCCAACTCATGCCTCTAAAATTGAAGCTGAAGTTGATAAGATTATTAAGGATAACTTTTTCATGGATTTTAATATCCAAAATGGCTGGCCAAAATTGTCCTAGTGAAAAAAGAATGGGAAAGATAGAGTTTTCATTGATTTCGGAGATTTTAAATAGCACTATCCTAAATATGATTTCCTAGTACCAATTACAGAGCTTTTAATTGATACAATGGCCGGCTATGAGGCTATTTCCTTCAAGGTTGACTAATCTGGGTATAGTCAAATCTGTATGGCCTTAGAGGATGAAGAAAGGTGTGTTTTTTTATCAGGTAATGGAATTTGGCTTAAAGAATGTAGGTGCAACATACCAACATGCCATGCGCCATATCATCAATCACCTTTTAGGGAAAGTTTTTGAAGTTTGTGTGGATGATTTAGTGGTAAAATTCAGACAATGCTTCAATCACTTGGAAAATTTGGAGACCATATCCCATAAACTTTGGCAACACAGTTTGATGATGAACCCCTTGAAATGTGCTTTCAGGGTATCCTTAGGAAAGTTTCTTGGCTTCTTAGTATGCCATTTGGTATCGTAGTTGATCCTGAGAAAACAAAATCAATCCTTGGTATGTCACCTCCTAGAAATTTGAAAGGATTAAGAGGAATCCAAGGATACTTGTCCTATATTCATTGCTTTATTTCCATTTTATCAGGAAAGTGTTTTACCTTCACCAGATTGATGAAGAAGGGAGTCACTTATCAATGGATTGAAGACTTCCATGAAGAATTTGATACCCTCATGAAATATCTCTTGAGTCTACCAGTATTAATTCCACCAATTGATGGAAGACCAATTATTCTCTATGTGACAGCTTTAGAGTGATCACACAGTTCCTTCCTTGCCCAAAAGAATGATGATGGGAATGAAAACAACCTTTAGTATCTTAGTCAAACTATGCTTGATGAAAAAACTCAGTATTAAAGTATTGAAAAGTGATCCCTAGAATTAATATTTATAGTATAGAAATTAAGGCACTACCCGCAACATCATGAAGTCCAATTGGGGTCTCATAATAACCCACTCAAATTTATCCTCAGTTGTCCTATACTTTCATGGGATTTGGCATATGGGGAAGTTATTTTTCTATAGTTTGATATTCAGTTTGTGCATCAAAAAGAAATAAAAGTCCTAGGTCTAGTTGCCTTCCATTCTAAGCATCCATCTATGTAAGATATATCATTTAATAATTAACTTCCTGATGAAGAGGTCTTCTATATTCAGGATAATTCCAAAACATGATAAATGTAACTTGATGGTGCTTCCTGAAGTCTAACATGGAAGAGAATGGAAAACCCTAAACTCAATGATGTTGGGTTAAGAACTTTCCTTATATCCCCGGAAAAGCTAGTATTTCTTTATTCCGTCCTATTATTGGAAGGCAGAATAAACAATGAGGCAAAGTATCAAGATCTCATTGCAGGATTGGAATTAAATCTTCATGTGAAAATGAATCACTTGAAGTTTAAAGGTGATTCAGAATTGGTAATCAATTAAATCAATGGAGAATATTCTATTAGAAACGAAGAGTTAATCCCTTTGTGTGATTACGTCAGATGGTTAATGGCTGAATTTCTCCTAGATCTGACATTGTATTATGTCCCATGATCATAAAATTCCCAATCACATGCACTGGCTAATGTAGCTACAACATTGGCATATCCAAATCATGATGAGACAGTCATTGGAATATCCCGTTATTGTGTGGTATCACCTTTTGATCAAACCAGAAAGGGGGAAATTATTATAATTAGCCCTATTTATGAGCCATATGGTCATACCATGGGATGAATAACATCCATCATGAAATGTTTTCAAAATGGAGTACATCCATCGAAATGGGAAGAAAAAGAAAAGATCTGGTGATGAGCAGAAAATTTCACTCTTTATGATAGTCAAGACCACCAGAAGATCCTATACAAGAAAAGCTTTGATAAATTCCTCTTCATATATATTAATGGAGAAGAGACTATAGCTTTCATGAATGAAGTATATTCAGAAGATTGTAGTGGCCACCAGTCTAGGCACAAACTCTCTGATCAGATCCGAAGGCTTGGATACTTTTGGCCTTCAATGATGCATGATTTCATATATTTCACTAAGAAATGTCATCCATGGAAAGTGAGTGCCTACTTCACTCATCAAAACCTTGAGTTTCTATATATAGCTAAATAATCCTGTCCATTTTCCTCATGGGGAATGGATTTAGTAGGGTCTTATCCTCTAGCTACAACTATGCAGTTCAAGTATATCCTTACTGCCACTGATTTCATTTTTAAATGGGCCGAGACAATACCTCTCAAAGAATTCAAAGCCAAAAGAATTTTTTGTTTTGTCAAAACTAACATCATCACCAGATTTGGTGTTCCTCATACTATATTGATTGACAATGGAACCAATTTTTGTTCAACTGGGTTAAATGAGTTATATGAAGAGCATAATATCATATCCAATCGTTAATCTCAATATCATGTGGTGGCCAATGGACAGATAAAGGCCTTCAACAAGACCCTATCAAATATTCTCCCGAAGACGGTGGATAAAGATAATATATCATGGTCTAATAATCTTTTGAATGATTTATGACCTTATTCAAAAAGTACTCATACTTCCTCCCAAGATACTCCTTATTCATGGGTATATGGAACCGAATCTGTTTTTTCAATTGAAATGAATTTTCCTTCACATAGAGTTGCTATCTGTGATCAATTGTCTACAGATGAGAGGTCTCAAAAATGATTAAATGATATATAATTATTAGATGAGAAAAAATATCATACTTTGCAACATTTATAAGTCTATTAGAGCAGAATAGTGCATGCTTCTAACAACAAAGTTCATCTCCGATCATTTCTTCAAGGAGAATTGGTATTGGTCCTTAGGATTGCAATGATATCTGGAAAAGAAACATCCAAAGAATGATCAAAAGTAGGAAATACCTTATTCCATACATAATCTCCATTCAAATGGAGCTTATTACTTAATCTTAATGGATGGAGAGATTATTAAAACTCCAACCAATGCATGAATAAATACATTTTTTAGTTTCCCCCATGTCCTCACTACAAGACCAAAAACTGCATAGCCCCCATGTCCTTAAATCTTGGCTAAAAAACTTCACAATATATCATCTTAGTTTCAAGAAATGATACAAAATAACAACCATAATAATCCATTCTGCATGATGTTAAAATTCATAGCATCTTCATCATTGTTGCATGACGTTAAAATACATGACACCATTTGTCCTCATTGTATGACATTCCTCTGTATGACTAATATTTTATCTATTTGATATTAGAAGATTCCATAAGAAAACATCATTGACATCATCACTACTCCTTAGTGGCACACGAGTCCCTCTCTTTATTAAGCTTGAGTCAAATATGCGTATGGACCTTGACTCAAGAAATACGTATGGATTGGTTCTCATTTTCAATGAGATACGTAGAGATACCTAAAACTCCAATTTTGGGCCCAACCATATTAAAAAAATCTTCTTATTTTTCTTTTATCCTCTTGTATATGAATATGATCTATACAGAGTGTTTCTTTATGATATATGGTTTGGTCCTTATACAATTTTATGTCTTATGATTAACCGTTCCCTCAGAACGTGTCAAGGCCACCATTCTTCATGTCAAATTAGATGGGCGTGAGGAATTATTGTTTAAATAAATACATATGGCTTGTTTCTCATCTATTTGAGATATGTATAGATTCCTAGATCTCCAATCTTGGGCCCAGCCGCATTAAAAAAACCTTTATTCTTTGTATAAGAATCAAACTTGCATAGGGAATGTTTTAAGAACTATGTATGGAAAGATTATTGCCCCAAAAAGACACATAGTGACACTTGGGTTTTTTCTCTTAATCCAGTTACAATATGTCTTTCATTTCACATCGGTTCATCTTCATCCATACCACATGACATTAAACTTCATGGAAATCTAACCCCACTATTCTTCACTTGTGTCATCTTTGTATTGTAAAAGAAACCCTTACTGCTCCTTGTTTCTCACACCGAGCATAGCTCACGTGGGCTTAGGAATTTGGTAAAATTCTTATCTATATAAACAAGGTGTCTCAATTTATTATGGGGTTAAATAGTGTCTTCACTTCATGACTTAAAATGGTACATCACAATATTAATTCAAAGGGAAACAATGAAAGTGGCATTTTTACATTTGAGTCAGATCTACGTAAAGGAAGTCTAACTCATGGATAATATTTGATCAAATATTTCTCATATGCATTGGGCATAAACCCCTTCCATATTTCACACTCTTAATCTTGAATGTTTCCATATCTTCAAAATCATTTTTACTGTTTCTTGTGACAGAGTTTTCTAATACCTAAGATCCCTTTTTCTTGACTATGTAGTATGTGCCATTAGGTGGCCTTGCATAAGTTGCCTACATAGTTGGCCTGTCAGCCAAAAGATGCAACTATTTGGGTATGAAACATATGCCCTAACTAGCCCTGCATAACATAGCCCCTATAACGGGTTTTTCAAATAATGGTAACATCATTCTTGGTTATAGTATCTTTTTCCCCTTCAAACTCTGATAACAATATACAAGAATAATTATATTAAAATATTCATTCAAGTATACTTGTCCCATTATCATTTTCCGAATCTAAAAGTCTTCAAGACCATGGTATAAACATTTCATTCACCATGTGTTCAGTGCAATATAAAATAAACATGGAATCAATTTTCCAAATATCATATACTATTTCCAATTATTGTCCACGTTTTATGACCTAAAACTATAGACACGACACCTCTTACATTTGGATTAGACTTTCATAGAGGTATTATTCCTCCGATTCTTTGAAAATCTTGGTTGGAAAAACCCTCTCCATATTTAGGTACCTTTCTCCCTAAACCAAACTCTATGTTTCAAAAAATCTAAATCTCTATAAACATTCATCAGTCATTAGAAATAGAATGTCAAACTTCTGATAGCTTTGTTTCTTGACTATATAGTACATGCCCTTAGGTGGCCTTGTATAAGTTGCCTACATAATAGGCCTATCAACAAAAAGATGCCACTATTTGGCTATGCATCATATGCCCTAGTTGGCCCTGCATAATACATCCCCATAATGGGTTTTTCAAATAATGGTAAAATCATTCTTGGAAAAGACATCCTCTAATTTTTTTATCCCCTTTCACATACCATACATTGGATTTAGAAATTCTTAAATCACAGTTTAAAATTTTCCATTCCATACCTAGATAAGGATGTATATTTCTAAAAAAATTATAAAGAAATTGGGAGAATCTGATACCTTTGGTCAGAGCTAAATTCCTTAAATTAAAGCCACAAAATGTCCTCAGTGCATGGATTAAAACTGCATTGTACAATGTCCTCACTGCATTTCTTAAAACTGAATAGTACAATGTCCTCACTACATTACTTAAAACTGAAAAATTTGATATCTGAAATTCCCCATTTTGATAAATTTTATCCATTCCTCATACAAAAATTTTGTATAGAAATGATTTTCCTATTCATGACACATGTCGGTATAAAATAGACCTTTCATTATTAAAATTCATTTCCATGGAAAAACCACCCACTGTGGTCTTCAGTCACCCAAATATTATTTTGCCCTATCTATCAGTAGAAAAATGTTAGCTTCCTAAAGAGATCTTTTGCTTGACTATGCAACACATGCCCTTAGGTTTCCTTGCATAAGTTTCCTACATAATAGTACTGGCAGCCAAAAGATACCACTATTTGGCTATGGACCATATTCCCTAGTTGGTACTGCATAATACTACCCCCATAACAGGTTTTTCAAAATAATGGTAACTTCGTTCTTAGAGGGGACCCCCCTTATGTTGACATAATTTTTCAATTTGGTGACCTTAAAAATAATGATTCAAGATTCGCATTTGAAATGTTTAAAGACTATTAGAGTAACTCTTAGCCACTGAGTCTTGTTTGGGATCTAATTTCAAAAATAATTCTGGTCAATGCTATTTGAACATAACTACTTTCCCTTTATAGTCCAACATGGTTGACTCTAAACTGCTAAGACATGTGGTACTCACCAGATTGAGAACCCTTGAAAGGAACTCTAAACAAAAGTAAAGTCCCATCTCACTAAACTAACATTTTGTAAGGTTTAGGTAATATTGAGCAATAAAAGGAAAATAGATATAAAGTTAGTGGGGTCGTCCATAGAACCCCATCAAAAATCAAACTATTCTTAATAGGCCCAATGGAATAAGTGAAATAAAGGAAGTTAGAGAAATTGAAAAAAAATATGATTAAAGAGAAAATAATTTTCATTTATTGAAATTTTTCACAGAGGAGCATCCAAAAATTAGAGTATCCATCTTGTCAAAAATCCGAAATTATAAAATGATTTCTATGTAATTTCTCATTTGTTTGACAGCCTCTTTAGCCCCATCAGCTGCCTGTTGAAGCTCATTTATTAGACCGGCCTCGCCTTCTTCCGCATGATTAAGTGCTTCCCTAGAAGCTGCAATGTATTTTGAACCATCTTTCTGGACATCTCCTAATGAGTTATGAAGCTGGTCAATATCCCATGTAATGATATCAATCTCCAATTGAAGGCGCAACTACTGAACAATATTTTTTATAATTTTGTACTTTAGTCCCTTCAACATTGCAGTATGATTATCCTCATCTTGGGACAATGATGTTTGAAACTATTTAATGTTGATCGACATTTTGGCTTTTATCATGTCTTGTTGAAGCTTCTTCTCTTACTCTCTCCTCCGAATAATATCTCTCATTGAAGTATGAATTTAATGGTATTTGAAACCACCAAATCCTAGCATGATAAACAGATATGAATGTCGTGGAATTATTGAAGGATGTTCCTCAAGGGGAATCTTTGATATTACCATTCATATATTCTGTAATGAAATGCGGCGTGCAAGATGATGAGTCTTCTGTTGTTCTGGGCCTGATTCAGAATCACAGTCATTAGGAGGGATATATTCTAGGAATAATTCACTTAAAGAAGTGACATCTTCTGTTCCTTCATGAACAATGGCTGCTCCACCTTCCAATGTTGTTCGGGCTGATGTAGAGGCATCACCTTTAGATCTAATAACTAATGGTGATAGCCTTTAGGGTAAATCAATAAGTATGGTTATGGTTAGATTCAAGAGATATAAAAAATTAAATGGAATTACAATATCAATATCTTTTACCTAACATTTGGTCAGCATATTGAGAAGAATCCTCCAAAATATTCTCAGTTTCAGTAATTCTGTTTGATGTCTCTGGATGAGGAGTGATATATTTAATATTCTCAAGATCTTCATAGTGAATCTCAGGAAGATCTACTATCTCAAGATCCACTTGATCTAATTTCTCTGCAATGGTGGGGCTGACATTAATATCAACCCTTCCTTCAAGTATCATTGCAACAACAGTTTCTTTATATGGAACTACAAATTTCAACAACCCATGGTAAGCAAGTTAATCATAAGAAGATTAACAAGACGAATAATAAAAACTCACCTCTAGTCGATTATTTACATGGAACTCCAAAATCCACTAATTCATTTGATATATTTACATGTTCTAATATTTCTTCAAAATATATTCCAAAGTTCATCATTTCATCCAGTTATATCTCATATCCTAGGCTAGTCTCACCCGTGGGAGCACTTGCCGTGTTTTCTTTAAAACCTTCCTCCATCAACCTTTGACCCCAAATAGCTTCCTTAGCAATAGTTGTGGGGAAACTTCAATTATTTCCAGTGTTTCTAGTGGATGTGATGAACCTAAAAGTTTTATAGAATGGAAGTTATTTTTTGTTACATTTTTTGCCTTATGAATTATTGTTTATTTACCAGAATACTCCTATCCTCTGATAGCAGAAACATGAGTAGTGTTCAGAATAGGTGTTGGTTCTTTTCGCTCTAATTCCCCCTTTGAAACCACTAGATTTGTAGGAATTGGTGTATGTTCATCAACAAATTCTATGGTTTCTTGAACCTTATAAGTAGTTTCTTTCAAAGAAGAAATAGAAGAAGCCCCTGTAATCCTGAGAAGTTTAAACACCATTTCAAAAATAAGGACTAAAATTTATGATTATCAGGGAAGATTACCACTACTATGAAATCACTTAACCATGGGTCAATTTCTTCAGTGATTTTTCTTCTTCTCCTTCTTAGGATGTATTGCATCATCATCTCCAATGAAAGGTATTGTAGATTCCAATATCCTATCTGTTTTCTTTTCCATGGCTTGTTGTCTTGTAGATATTTCTCTCGATTCATGAGGTGATCTGGTAGGTCCAAGAGCAGTGCATCCAGAGCTACACTATGGTGAATGAACTTCAGTAGACATTACTTCACTCAGTTGAACATTAAGATGATATTTGTCCAATGTAATAAAGTTTTGACTAAATATCATGTTGCAAAATGGAAGATAATGAGAGAGGATAGAAACTTACATCCTTTGGATCTATAAAGTCACGCTACTCTTCATCTAATGAAGGATTAATACCTTCAGTTGTACCACGATCTATCATTTCCTTCACCTACTTTGTTGTAGTAATTTATTCATCAGTGTAATATATGAGAATTTCTAGCTCTCGAATATAGGCCCTCACCTCATTGGGATTATCCTTAAAAATAATGTCAGAAGAAGCCCGCAAATCCCCTAGTCCTGGAATATGAAGTCCCCCACACAAATCCATCCACACGTTTTCAGCATCATAATAGAGACTCTGCCATTATTGAACAACCTATGATTGTATATATTTAGAATTTATGTCAAAGGGTTATAAAGAGGATCTTATAACCTTGGATTTGAGTTTCTACCCAACACCCCCAGTCAAAGATGAGGGATTAGAAAATGGAACTCTCCGCTCTTCAGAATGATGGGAAACATATTTCCTCGACACGACTTCAGTAGGGATTGATGGAGTGGCTCTCTTAATTATGGTAGGAGGATTATATCAGGAACGAGGTCACTTTGGTGAATTTGGAGCATCATCACCTCCACCCTCAGATTCTTGCGAGTCTGCCCCTGATGATGAATAATTATCTTCCAAACGAAGGGGTCCCATCCTGCTACTTCTCTTCACTCCCACTCAAGGGAAGACAAGATATAAAACCCCTTCAAGGTAAAATGGAACCCAGTTTTCAGTATACCAGATAGTTAATCTGCTTACTGCATCAGCTACAGGTAAATTAAATACTTCCCCAATCTTCTCTACAGATGTCAACAACCATGGTTGTCGGCCAGCCATTGGGTGTTACTCTAATCTGACATTCCCAGGAGGGGATATAGTATAATGTTGTAGACATTTGAATTGACTTTTAAATCTCTAAAGATCATATGCATCACATATGATTTCTTCGTTGATTTTGGTGGACAAAAAACCATCTCTAAAAGCTATCATAAATTCCCTCAATTCCATACTAGCCATCCCATCATCAATAAATCACACCATAGGCGGATTTCCATAAGGAAAGAAATGGAACTCCTTATGCATGCTCAATCTAGCCTTGATGTCATAAGCATTCAAAGATAAAGGTAAAATACCAGAAAAATCTTGAACATATGGTCAGAAAGAACATCCAAAAACCTATACTCCACTTTATACATCATTAGTTTTGAAGTGAGTAGTGATCCATCCCCACAACACTTGGAATGGTACCATTATTCTAAAGGTATACTTCCCTTTGTAAATGTGTAGCAAACTACTATGAATCTTGGCCAAAACAGTAGTGGTCAACCCTACCATCATTTTCTTCGCTAGCTTAGCCGCAATAAAAAAGGTTCTTGTCCATGTCTCCTTTGGATTATCAGACTAGTAATAAATACACACTGATCCACATGGAAAAGAAACTTTCCAGACATGCCTTTGTAGGAAATTTTGGTTTGAATTCATATCCCCATTTATCAAATTCTCTTTTCTCCAATGTTGTCCAAAAAGTATTAGGGGTGCCTCTCTTATCTGCCCTTGGATAGCTTTTTAGACGGGTGTAAGTGGGTCCCTTTTTCTTCTTATTTGTCAAAAATATTTCCATCCATTCCTTGGCGTGAATATCTCTCCTGGTGCTAGACTTTGTGGTGATCGTATTCGTGATCTTGTTAAATATTTTCATCAACTCACAAACTAAATCTGGTTTTTTCTTTGATTCATTCCATGTAACCTTGAGAGGATAAACTCATCATACATGTCTCCAAGTATTGGAGCTCCAAAAATATTATAAACGTCCCACAAGCTGAAACCTACCTCTCCATGTGTCAAATGGAAGGAATTAGTCTCTGGGCTCCATTGGCTTAATAATTCCAGCACAAAATTATCATACCTTTACACATAAGTTTTCCCAACCCAGACAACCACATAAATCCTGACACCCTTCAAGTCGTCTGTTAATTCCTCACAAGTCTTACGAACATAGTATGCCCAAATCCTCGCGGGTTTTACACCTCCACCTAGGTGGAAATCCCAACTTTTCTTCCAACCCATGGGCTGATCTATCTGAGAATCCTGAGATATGGATGAATAACAGTGTGGTTGTATCTCGGTTGTGTGTGCCTTCAAATCTGGAGCACACATTCTATGATGCATAATATGATCCTTCTATACAGTCCCATCATTAGAAAATTATCCCCCAAAAAAATGTTGGCCGACGAAAAGTTTGTATAATTTGGAAACCAAGAATGTGGGACATAGTTCTTTGGATTTGGAATTTTAACATCCTAGAAATGGCCATAGATATACAATGTCATATATAAGAATTGTGGAAATATGAAAGGATACTTCTACACATATTTTTCTATGCCTGGAAGGGTGGTGTCACAAACATTAAAGTAATCATGACCATTGAAATTCATCATGTCATCAATCCCCTTGTTGGTGAGCTCACCAACAGTTCTAATTATTTTGTGAGCCATTGAACCTGCAAAAATATAGAAATAATCTTTTAAAGTAAGTTCATTTTTTGTGTTTTACAAAAAGTCAGAAAATGCATTAAGACGCACAAGTATAAACTTGGAGTTCAAGTATAAGTCGGTGCACTAGTATGGCGCCCCACTTATAGCATGAAACTAAAAAACATACAGATGAAGTGTGAAAAAATGGAAGCACCTGAATAAAAGATGACTTGAACACCAAGAGATGAAATTTTGGAAGTCGTGACACTTTTTGCGGAAGTGACGCCACTATATATAGGTGATGCATGTCACCCTATGCGCCAAAATCATGCGCACTTTTAGATTTCATGAATATTTGTCTTGTACGAATAATACTTGCATACCCCAATGCTCTTTTCTTTCTCCCTTATTACTTTACCTCAATATAGGATCATCTTTTCTTTTTTGGATCCAATTCTAAGTGGGGATTTTGTTGACACTCCATTCCATCAAAGAGTCTAAAAATTCCCAAGGGGATCCCCTTTGAAAGAAAAAGGGAAAATACAAGAAGAAAATCAATATTTTCAAAGCCATGAGTTTTGGGTCACCATAGTCAGACCAATAGAACGTTGGGGCAGCCTACTTGCGCACCCCAAAATGTCACACAACCTACTTGCACACCCAAATTCTTTTCTCCCACGGTCCCATATTTTCCTATAAATATACCCTTGGGCCCTCCATTTTTACGGACGAATTTCCCAAAAGATGAGTTGCCACTCTGGTCTCCCTATTACTTCTCCCCAGTCTTCCGAAACATTCAAGGTAGTTCTTTAATACCTTGAGTGGAGGATTTAAGGGAGGATAATTAGACATAAGTCCTTTCAGTGTTTGAAACCCATAACACTTGCACGCCTAAAATGCCTCACCTCCCCAAATCAAAAATACTTGTGTGATTCCTATTCCTTCCATAGGAACTTGAGCGCTACACTTCTGGGACCACCTGTGAATACTTCTGAAGGCTTGAGGCAAGTATCTCTCATGTATTTCCATACAGGTGGTTCGTCACTTAAGTGAATATCAGGTTGCCCATGTCAACTTGTGCGCCCATACCTGTGAACCCTTACCCACTTGAGAGCCCCTATTTGATTCACATAATCTATTAAGTCTAAAATCCATCAATCCATTTCAATGATATTCTTGGAAAGTCTTCTTATTAATTGGTTCCCTTATTTGAAAGGGCTTATGTTGAGACCTCCACCAAGACCTCCTTCCTTATCAAAACTTTGGGAAATGCACATTAACTTGACTCCTATTTAGTTTTATATTTCCACAGTATGAGGTTTCCCACATTTATTTCACAATGGGGTAAGGGTTCAAGAAGTGTTCATGGGTTTGTATATCCACAGTCACATATACCTTTCTTCCATGAATAGTGTTGGGAAGTTCCCAGTTTGGATGATTAGGGTTTGGGTTCTGTCCTCCAATTTTCATCTCTATGACCCAGAACCTCAGGTCACTGGTAAGAAAGTTACGATTCACACTTTATTTTCTATGCAAGAAAATGAAAAATATCCTTCCCATACCAGGATAGATTTTAGGGAATCCTCCTTAGGAATAATCCCCTAACCTTCATCACCTACTCCTTACATTGAACCCTTTTCCAATATAAATTGAACATAGGGAAGGCTCATCGCCTCACCCTCTTCCATAGTCGCCTCTCCCTCGTCCAGTCTTGCCACCATAGTTGTGCCCCTTTCTACCAGCAGAGGAGGTAAAGTGTGGATGCCTTTGTTAAACTTTTGACATTATCTTGTTTCTCACATCCAGTATGACTCAAATGGGATTTGATATTTTTCATTATTATAGCATTCTCATGATGAAATGAACTTTTAGAACTCTAATTCCCACCATAACTGGGAAAAATAGGATGCCTTCTTATGGCCCAAGATCACAGGATGTCCTCTTTAAAAATCCAACCTTAATTTCCCTAATCTGGGCATCCTCCTTAGAAATAAGCACAAAATTAAACCCTCAAATCACCAAGTCATACGTTTCAAAAAGTAAGCCCAAACTTATTTCCCTCAAATGACTATACCCTCCTATGAGACTTATTGAACTACGCAGGCTTTGATTCTCATATATATGGGATATATAAGAATCCTCCTTGTGGTTCAAACCCAATACCATAAATCAACCATGTTCTCCTTAGGCCATAATCCCAACATGGTCTGATCCTACTTAGAAACCCATATCCCTTCCAAGTTCATTGGGCTACTTCAGCATAAGTCCCACACTATGTTTTGACTATGCACCTTCCGCTTAGATGTCATTACCACATGACATGAAACTGTATGGCTAGGTCCACATCACTTGACCATAAAAGGTATGATGTGTCCCATTCAGGTGTACTGAACTATGAGGGTTATGATTCCTTTCCCAAGGATACATTGGTAGTTCATTTTATGGTCACGATCCCAAGATCAAACCAAACCTTCATCTCCCTGGATAAAAATAAATTCCAGAGAGCCCCACTAAGTGGCTTAAAAAAGTATCATCAAAACAATTATTAAAAGAATCTTTAAATAGTATATGAGAGGATACCATTAATGGAGAACCTCGGATTCGTACAGATATTTACATTAATAAAAAACTCTAATACATACAAATGATTTTGAACATTTCACATGATAAATTAGTGATTGAAAATTTAGAGGGATACTTATGATCTAC
Organism: Viscum album; assembly: GCA_963277665.1. NCBI lineage: Eukaryota > Viridiplantae > Streptophyta > Magnoliopsida > Santalales > Viscaceae > Viscum > Viscum album. The sequence continues at coordinate 1,182,368,525 of OY728139.1, forward strand.
TTGGTGAATTAATAAGGATTCATGAAAATATATTAAATTATAAAGAGATTCACATAGTAGACAATAATTCACCCTAAAAGGTTTTCATGAGTCTGACCTCCCATCCTTTTGACCATTGAACATTCTTAAGTATCAAGAAGTTCAAACATAATGAACACCTGCCATTGGAAAGCAGGTCCCCTTTGGATAAAGATCTATTGGAAGTTTCCTGTTCCATAAATAAAACTAATTGGAACCGCCTGGAAGCAGTGATTCTTAATACCAGAATACATGTTTCAATGAACTACGAAAAACCTACCCCCACATATATGACCCCCACCTCCACTTTTCCCATATGACACTTTGAAAAAAGAAAGTAAGAACCTTGTATTTGATAGGATGTATGACCCGTGACCGCAAGCGCGTAAGGTAATATAATATCTAAAGACATTATATTATATTTACTATTTAAAATAGATTCTATATATTTCAATTCATGTGACACCTAGTTATAATGTGTTACACGCAATAACGACCTTCATCAATTTCTTTAGTTACATTCAAGAAAGTCCTTCCATAATAATTTTCAGTACACGTAAGACCATGTTTTACCAAATAACAATGTATTATTAAAATATTATTATTTAATATAATATGATATAACATATAAATTATGTTATTAGTTATGGATATTATTAACTAAATTTTGAGAATGTATGGTTTATAATAATATAATATTAATTAACAGGTTAAAAATTAATATGTCAACAAATTCAATATAAATAGAATGTTTTTATAAAAAAACTTTTCTGCACACGAAGCTGTTTTACAATAATAAATCAAAGTAATTACAATTAGTTAGTTATTTTAATTTAATATATATTTTATATATTCCATCATATATTTCTAATATACCTCCATTAAGTTTGATGTGTATAAGATAAGAACAAACCCTATTTCATACATAAAAACCTATATTTTTATAAAGGCAATTTTACCGCCTTTTATGGGAAAACTCATTTAAAATTTGAATTTTTTACGCTTTAATTTATTTAATATGTCCAAATTAACTACAAATTTGAAATGACACATATTAATTATTTTAGAGTGAAATATTTATATGTGTCAAAGACATTTTATTTTTTCAACAAATAGTAAAAAGTACCAAATTTTAGTTCAAAACAATATTTTAATATAATTAATTTAAATGGTTAAATTATAATTTAAATTGGTTTTATTATTTAATTGTATAGTATTATTATCCATTAATTCAATTTAGGTAATTGGAATCAATTTTTCCTTTAAATTTTCTATTAAGATATTGTCAACTTTCAGACATTTTTACTTTAAACCCCTGTATGTTTCTCTCGTCTCCGGGATAAATTTTTATTTAATTTCTAACACTTATTTGATTTGAATTTGGAAAAATGGATTCCATATATGGAATCATCATAATTTAAAATTTCTAATAAAACCAAAAAAAATTTAACCAATAAATATTAGTTAATGTGATTAAAATTAATTACATTTATTAAAGAAACATTAATCTTAATAGGGAACCAAGACTTTAATTTATGTACCCAAATGACTTATCCACTTGTACAACACCAGTTGGATTGAAATATATAAGGAATTAACCTTCATGTATTTAGACTAGTAGTTTTTATGAATTTTTTATGTGAGAACATGTTCACACCTAACTTGTTTCCAAAAATTCTAATTCTGTCCATTTCTTTCCCTATATAAGCCCCCCACCTCTCCCCATTCCTCACAACTCTCAAACCAATTAAGTTACAACAAGATCTTCCAAAATATCTTCTCAAAAACACTCCCCTCAAACTTTAATCCTCCATTAGGGAAGAAATCCTCCCATGGAATCCTATTGGTCTAATCCAAAAGAAGTTACCCGATTAAGAGGCAACACCTTCTCTCATACTTTTTCGTTCCATTTCCATTTTCCACTCACAATACTCATATTATAATATGACTAAATAAAAACAAAATTATAATAAAAATTCTATGATGTTCTTATAATATTTATTAGACCAATACATACGCACACATCCATCTAATTGGAACTGAAAATACTTTTCTGTGTATGGTAAAATACTACCTCACGAAACCATGATTGTTCAATTTTACCCTACCACATCTCATGGTGGCCATTTTGGGGGAAAATATATTTATATAAGTTATATATGTTATTTATTATGTATTTATAATTCTTTAAACCATTTATAATTTATACATTTAATAATTTCAATTTTACATTAATACAATAACATCGTTTGAGGAAGTGTGGACTACAGCCTCTCAAAGCGATGTGATTCATTCACACAATACATGGAACGTATAAATTAATTGTTATAATTAAAGATTATTGACATTAAAAACCTAAATAATATAATAATTAAATAATTAAATTTTTATAAATATAATATATATATATATAATCTCTTTTATTATCCTTTCATACAATTTAAAAGAGATAACGTCGTTCATAGATGTGTGGAATACCACCTCCTTGACATGATGTGATTCCTTTTACATCATAAAATTATATATAGAAGTATAAATGATTAAATAATTTTTTATTTGTTATATAATTATCCTTATGAAAATATTTTAGTAACTTACCTTATTTTCACAACAATTATTTGAAAATGGGAATGATACTCATGAGTACGTACGACCTACTGTCTCCATGATTTTAATGTTGGATTAATTTCATAACCATATTTAATGATTGACATTAAAAGTATAATTGATGTAAAAATATGATAATTATTTCATGGTTATTATTATTTAGATGTTATATAATGAACCCATTGACCATAGTTGACCAACACAAATTTTTTTGACACATAAACCTAATCTGGTCAATAACACCCAACGTAAACTTAATTATTGAAGTAGTTGTATAGAACATGGTAATAAGTAAAATAAAAGTAATTATAAACAAGATTTTGTTTTCAAGAAATGATAAATTTAACTTAAATTTATTATATATGATGTTGAAGGATGATTTACCTAAAGGATACACAAGGTATATATATTTCATCTAACATTTAATTTCAATGAGATACATGTTATCTCCATCACTCTTTCTTTTTTGTGGTGTATGTACTACCATGATTGTATTATATTTATCTTATACCTAACATTAAGTTTGTTAAAATATCCATTTTATGATTCTTATTTCATAGTTTTAAGATTCAAATTCTACCAAATCAGTAAAAAAAATTCTCTCAATTTTCTTTGTTTGAACTCATGTTTTATTATGCACCTAAAACTCTTTTTTGAGGTGTTTATATTCCCATTTTAAACGATTTTTCATGAATCTATATTATTTTTTGGATATTATATTATTAATTTTATTTACCTATCTTATATTGAGTGTTTGTTCCAATTTACAAATTTATAATAGTTTATTGTGAAAATATCAACATTTTTTCGAGATTGTTTGTGTTTATGCTTCCTTCGATCGAATCATATGATCCATCTCTCAAGAACATTCAGGGGTTTCCTTAACCTCTACTATTTCATGATATAATCATATATTGGTAACATTACTGACACTTTGGTGCATAATGTATTGAATAATGTTTTTTTTATAAATCCCATCTTTACCCTCTCTTTGGTCAAATAAATATTCAAAAGCATGTTTTCCAGAAAGGGTTTACTATAATATTATTCATCTCCCGTATAATATTTAAAAGAAATTTTTATGGTTCTTTTATTTTTTCTATATCTTAGATAGAATTTTATTATCATGTTACAAATGATGCATTTTTTACCCGTTTACCGTACAAAATGAATATTATTTTTTTACTTCGCATGTCTTGTACAGATTCATCGACCAACACTTCTCTGAAGACTCCTCATGTTTTAACAGATTATTTTTGAAATATCATTAAAATGGTATTTTCAAGGAAAATTATTTCTAGAAGGGATATTTATAATCCCAAGATATTTTCCTCAAGAATGTTTTTAAAAGATGTTATTTTATAATAAACTTAAAAAACCCTCTATTTTACCCCACTTGGGATTTGTTGTGTTGATACCATCCTTATTATTATTCTGGATGGATTATTATTTATTTGGAGAAGGATAGTATTAACATTCAATTCCTTAACTTTATATTTAGTCACCATTAAGTATTCCATATCATATTATCAAGGAACATTAAATTTCCCCCAATTATCTATTTCATTTTTTCATGGATATTACTATTGCCTAAACCGTATACCATTTTACATATGGTTCGTACTTTGGAAGTAATTTGATTAATTAAAGAATTATTGATAAATCCATATTTCTCATTCAACACGCTTATCTGATAATCCATATAATTTATTTTATTATTTAGTATGAAGAATTATTGGGATAGGTATACATGAGTTATGGACTAGTTAATGAAATCCCCTTGATGCATTAGTAGTCTCAGGAGATGAAATAATTGGAGATCCTCCTTAAATGGGGTTCTACAATAGCTAAAACATCTTGTAAAAGTTCCTGATGGTACTAGTTTCATATACTAAGGAAACATGGTTTCCAATAATTAAGCATTGATTTCATAATAGTTTCAGTTATTATTCATCCAAGATATTTTTCATTGAAATATCTACGGATACATTTCATTAATGTTAATTGATTAATGTAATGTGTTTTAGTTTCATAACATTCCATATTGATTTTTCATTATCTAGTTATTTTAATGGAATCTATTTTCAATTATTTACCCTCTTATATTCACTATTATCATATATTCAATATTACTTCTACAACATTTTTCCCTTACTGAGCATTTTAGCTCACCCTTATTTCATTTCATTCCCTAGGAATCTATTATACATATTATTAAAGGTATAGTTGAAATACATGATGAATTGGATTGATCCAAAAAGTTTTTTATTTGTTTAGAAGAAAAATATAGGTTGTAATTAGAGTATCCATTTATAATATAAACCTAATTAATGTATCTGGTTTTCCAAGACTACAAAACTGATTGGTCCTTTAGGGCTTGATTCCTTGTAATATTTCCAATATACTTAGTAGAAGACATCGTCTCTCGACTATCTAAGGCTAGGTCGTTATATTTGGTATCAAAGGATGTTCAGTAGAATACTTGTGAAATATATTTTAGAAAAACTAGGTTATAGAACAAACCCCTATGATAGAAGTTTAGTATCAGTATAGATGAAAACGAGAGAATTTTTTTAAAGTATAGATTATGTGTGTCTTTCTAGGAATTCATCCATGTCTGGATAATACTAGTGGATGTGGTTCTAGCACAGATGTACCTAGGAGTAAAAAATATGAAAAGGTGTTCTAGGCCAATCTTGGGGTAACCTAGTACATGACAATGAGTCTTACAACACACTAGGTTTGACACTACTGGGGGATATGCTTAGGATAATCCACGTTTTCTTTATAAACCATTATGAAACATTTGAAAGGATATTGACAATGAATAATCAAGGATAAAACCTAAGGTGTTTTAGATTTAAAAATAATGTGTCATGATTGATATATCTTATAGATAATTATACACATTTCTTAGTATGACTATTTTTTCTCACACTATTATTTCTAGTTTTAGTCAATGGATAAACCCAGAAGGATTAAAGTTCACATAGAACATGAAGGACAAGGTGGTGAAGATGAGAAACCAAATGATGTGTTGATAGGAGTGAAGGATATCATGTTAATGTGAAATCAGTTTTTTGAAAATATGATCAATTATATATACATTTACAAGCTCTCGAGTGCACCAAAGAAGAGAAGTATAGAGGATTCTAAGAGCTCAAGTGGTCAAGATCATGTATAAAATATGTCTCAACTTTTGACATGTGATAAGTGTGGAAGGAGACACCCAAAAAAATTTATCAATGGAATAAGTAAATTATTTATGTGTGGGAAATGAAGAGCTAATGAAAAGGATTTCTGAGGAAAGAGGAAGAGTATGATTGAAGGAAATGGAGCTCATCGTATGAAATCATTTTTTGTTCTTTGTTATAAATGTGGGGAACCTTGAAATTACCCATGTCAATTACACAACATATAGGATAAACGCTTACCCATGAAAGGCGCCATATAGATATAAGTGGATGTATTATTTATGCATTGAGGTTGTATTGAAAACCTTAGGTAAAATTTTATTAAGTGATTAACCTAATTTCAAGAATTTCAATCATATATATTTTGGAAATAATTTTAATATGGTTTTAGAAAAGGAACAACTATAATCTGGGTGACAACCAATAAAAACTAAAAAGGTCTTGGGTCTTGAACTCATCACCGATTGAGACTATGAGTTTCATTCCAACCACTCACCTATGCAATGTACTCGTTAATTTTCACAAATTCTAGGTTAACCAATTTAATGAGTAAGTATTAATGATGAACCAGTAGTGACACTTTTGAGGAGTAGGGATTAAAATATTAACCATATTGGTTTTGGGAGATATTTAAAGACAAATATTTATACATTTCACTCTTTTTAGGCCATAAAAACCTTTAAAATTTTCATTTATTACTTCAGAAATAAAAAAATTCATTGTTAGAAGTTATTTTTTTTGAGTACAGGGATGGAATAGAATTTGATTGAAGCAAAACCAAAATTTATGATCGTTCATATGAAAATGAAACTTATATGAGCAGATTATTTTTTTATATTCTTGATCAGTAATTTAATTACCCAACATTATTATAATGACATATAAAAAAATGTTTTCCTAATACCTTAATTTCTGTTGAACCAATGGTCTTCTACATCGTCACAAATTTAGGAATTTGAGGCCATAAAATTTCCATTGATCCTTCACTTTTTTGTGATTTATGAAATCATTAAATTACTATGAATATATAAAATTTACCTCCATGTACATATCTTTACCTTCAATTTATGTTCTCATACAGAGAGACCTAGTTACATGGTATTCCATGTGACATTTATACTTCCAATTATCCATTTTATAGAGGATTACTTATGAACCCTTCTCATGATGTTGGATTTCAAACATAGGAAGTATCAAACAATATATCACCATTATAATGTTTAAAATATGATGACACAATTTAAATAAGTATTGTGAGAATGTGAAACCCCAAAAAACTAAAGCAAGAACATTGTATTCGATAGTGTGTGTGTCCCACGACTACAAGTGTATATGGTAATATATTTTCTAAAAACCTTATAATATATTTACTATTTAAAATAGATTTGATATATTTCAATTCATGATACACCATGTTATATTGTGTTAAATGTAAAATCTATTTTCCTCGATAGTTTGAGTTATACGTAATAGAGACCTTCCTCGATAGCTTGTGTTACACGCAGGACGAGTTTCACCAAATAACAATGTATTATTAAAATATTATTATTCAATATAACATGATATACCCTTGTCGTTATGTTAGAGGTTATAAATAGTATTAACAATCTTGTGAAAATATATGCGTTATAATAATATAATATTAATTCATCAGTTAAAAATTAATATATGATCATAATGAATATAAATGGAATGTTTTTATATAAAACCATTTTTAAGCTCAGGATGTTGTTTTACCATAATAGATTAAATTAATTACAATTAATAAATTATTTTAATTTAATATATATGATAAATATTAAATAAAATATTTTTGATATTCATTCATTTGGTTTGATGTGCATAAGAAAAGAATAAACCCTATTTCACAAATTAAAACCAATATTTTTATGAAGGCAATTTTACCTCCTTTTAATGGAGAACCCATTTTAAATTTTAATTTAGACACTTTAATTGATTTAATATGTCAAAATAAACTTTATATTTTAAATATAATCATAATAATTAGTTATGATTGAAATGTTTATAATTTTCTGAGACATTTCATTTTTTTAAGTAATAGTAAAAAATACTGAATATTAGTTCAAAAATGGTTTTTAATCAAATTTATTTATAAAGATAAATTTAGATTTAAATTGGTTTTAAGGTATAAATATATTATATTTTTATTAATTAATCTTATGTAGGTCATTGGAATCTATTTCACATTGATATTTACGATAAAAACATAGCCATCTTTCAAACGTTTTTACTATAAAAACCTACATTGTCATCCCATCTGTGGGATTAATTTTAGTTTAATGTCTACCACTTATGTGATTTTAATTTCAAAAAAAAATATTACATATTTTTAATCATGATAATTTATAATTTATAATAAGACAATTGTTTATACCAAAATTATTAGTGAATGTGAATAAACTTAATCTCAATTGTTATGGAAAAATTAAGCTTAATAAAGGACCTAGAATTTAATTTAAGTCTCCAAATGACCTATACACTTGTAAAAAACTATTTACAAGCCATATCCCGACATTTAACCCTAAAATATTTAATTTTTTGGTTTAATATGACTTTTCTATGGTATGAACATGTGAAAACCTAACTTGTTTCCAAAGATTCAATGTGAGTCATTTTCCTTCCCTATAAAAGGCCACCTCCTCTCCCCATTCCTCACACCTTCAAACCAATTAATTTCAGGAAACCTATTCATATATAGATTTCCAAAAATACTCCCCTAAACATTTAATCCTACCTTGAAGAAGAAATCCTCCCAAGGATGTTGTTTGGTATATACCAAAAGAAGTTATCCGATTAAGAGGTAACACATTCCCTTATGCTTTTTAGTTTCATTTCCATTCTCAATTCCCTATACTCTTCATATTATATAATTACATAAAAAACAAGTATTATTAATATACTATGATGATTTTTATAATAATTTTTATACATAAACTGATGCACACCTCCATCTAATGGGAAACAAACATACTATTTCTACGTACGGTTAAATACTGGCTCATGAAACGACGACTCTTCACTTTTCCCTACCACCTCTCATGGTGGCCATTATGACCAGAAATATATTTATATAAGTTATATATGATATTTATTATGTATTTTAACTACTTAAAACATTTTACAATACTTAAATTTAATACTTTCCAATTTACGTTAATATGATAACATCGTTTGAGGAAGTGTTGACTACCACCCTATCAAACTGATTTGATTCATTCACACAATACATGGAATGTATACATTAATGGTTATAATTAAACATAAGTAAAATAAATAAATAAATAATATATTCATGTCACAATTATATTTCTGAAAATATTATATATATATATATATATATATATCATCCCCTTTTTTACCATTTCATACACTTTAAAAGAGATAATGCCATTCGTGGAAGTGTGGACTAACTCCTCCTCAACATGATGTGATTCCTTTAACATCATAGAATTATATATAAAAGTATATATGATTAAATAATATCTTATTTTTTATATAATGATAATTCTGGAATTATTTTCATTACTTACCTTCTTTCCACAATGAACATTTAAAAATGGGAATGTTACTCATACGTAAGTACACCCTACCGTCTCCATGATTGTAATGTTGGATCATTTCCATAGCGATATTGAATGATTGATTTTAGAAGTATAATTGATACTAAAATATGATAATTATTTCATGGTTATTTTTCTTTAGTTCTTATAAAATGACCACTTTGACCATAGTTAACTAACAGTAGCTATTTTGACAAATAAACCGAATTTGGTCAAAAACCCCTGATGTAAACAGAATTGATTATGTAGTTGTACACATCATAGTATTAAGTGAATTAAAAGTAATTATAAACAAGAAAAAGTTTATAAATAAATTATAAATTTAACATAAGTTTTTTATACATGAATTTAATGTACATTCATAGGAAAGGAAACATAATGTAAGGGGATTTTGTATCACTTTTAATTTCTGGGAGATTCCTTTTACATTCGCCAACCTTTAATTTTATGTGGGATAAGTATTGACATGATTGTATTATATGTATCTTATAAATATATTTATGGGTTTTAAAATATCCATTTAATGATACTTCATTCATGGGTTTTAATATTCAAAAGATACTAAATTAGAAAAACATTTTGTCTCAAATTGCCTTCTTTGATTTCCTATTTTATTATGCACCTAAACTCTTTTTTGAGGTTTATATATTACCATTTTACATGATATATCATGAATAATTTTTTTTAATTATTTTATATGATTAATTTAATTAACTTTACACACACGGAGAGTGTGATACAATTTACAAAGTTATAAATTCTTTCTGGGACAATCTCATCAACTTTTCAATATTTTTTATGTTTATGATTACATCAATGAAATATTATCATCCATGTCTCAAGAACAGTCATGGATTTCCTTCCCCTATGTTATTTCATGAAAGAATCATATATTGGTACCATTATCACCTCTTGGGTACATAATATTGTTAAGAAAGCGTTTTTTGGAAAACCTGACTTTTCCCTCTATTTAATCAGAAATATATTCAAAGCCATGTTTTAAAGAAAGGGTTTATAGGAATATTTTTACATTCCCCTATAATATTTAAAATTAATTTTTACCTTTTTTTCTTTTATCAATCTCTTCAACAGAATATTCTTGTCTCTTTCAAAACAAGGCATGTTCAACCCTTTTACCGTACAAAAGAAAAATTCTTTTTACCTTATATGACATGTACGGATTCATCCATTGTCATTTCATTAAAGCCTCATTCTCAAGCTTAAAAGTTTTATGTTCAAAATGTCCTTATAAAATTATTTTCGAGGAAAATAATTTCTGGAAGGTGTTTTTAAAAGAAAATGATATTTTCTCCAAGAATATTTTTAAAATTTATTCTTTTAACATCGACGCCCAAAAACCTATATTTTTTCCCACATATGATTTGTTGTGTTGATACGATCCTTATTTTTCCTCGAGATTGTTTATTATTAATTTCCCCAATTATAGTATTCAAAATCACTCATTTGATTTCATTATTAGTCACCTTGAAGTATTCAATATCCTATGATCATTGAACATTGAATTTTCCTTTATTATCCATTTTGTTTTTTATGGATATTACTATTGCCTACACTATATACCATTTTACATATAGTTAATTCTTTGGTAGTAATTTAATTAATTGTGGAATTATTGATAAATCTATATTTCTCATCCAATACTATTATTTGAAATGGAATATTATGTATTTTATTATTCAATATGAAGAATTATTTGGATAGATAGACACAGGTTGGGGAATGGTTAATGAATGCCCCTTAGTGCATAGGTTGTCTCATGAGATGATATAGTTGGATAGCTACCATAGATGGGTTTTTACCCAATATCCAAACCATCATGTGAAAGGCCTTAAAGGTACAGGTTCCGTGTACCAAAGAAAACATAGCGTCCAATAATTAAGCATTTCTTTCATAATAGTTTTAGTTACTATTCATGCATAATATTTTACGTTGACATATCTTTAGATACATTTAATTTCATTTCATATATTAATGGAATTTATTTTAGTTTCATACCTTCCCATATTTTTTTTCTTATCTAGATATTTTAATGACATGAAATTATAGTTATTTACCTTTACATATTAACTATTATAATATATCAATTATTTATTCTTCTATATTTAGACCTTATGGAGAATCTGAGCTCACCCTTATTATGTTTATTTCCCAAAGAATCAATAAAGAGTTCTATGAAAGGGATAAAGGAAAATAAAAGATGGATTAGATTCATCCTATCAGTTGATTATTTTCTTAGAATAAAAATATATTTTGTAATTTGTGTATCCATTTGTAATACAATCCTCATTTATGTATCTGGTTTTCCAAGACTAGAAAACTGATCGTTCCTTTGGGGATTGATTCATTAAAATCATACCAATATATATAGTAGAATATATGATATTTGGGATATCTAGCATTGGGTTTCCACATCCCACATCCACTATCCCCACCTCCACTTCAATGCCTCTGTGCAAGCATCCACCTTTAATTCACCCACCTCCCCCTCTACTGTCCCCTTCTCTGCTTCCAATTACTCCATTATGATGCCCCCACTTCCACCTACATTTCCCCCTTCTTCACTACCCATACCTATGCTACCACACCTCCACTTTTTCCTTCCCCACTTCCCCCACCCCCTTCACCACTACAACCCTCAGCCCCACCTCCGTTGCCTACTGTGGTCCTTATTGTTGGGCTGTTAGTTCCAAATGGTATAAATTATTTGGGCATGTAAATATTATTTGTGTATATAGATTTATATTATTCTTGGAAGCACTGACACTGAGAGGGATATAATCAATGCTTTTTTAGAAACTAGATGTATTTGATCTATATTTTATTTTGACAATTAATAATGGTTAATTCTATTTTTATTAGACTTAGAATTTTCTCTTATATGTTTAACAGTTAAATAAATTCTCCTCACTATGATTTATAGTAGTGTTTAATTTTTAACTCAAATAAGATTCTATATGGTCTTATGATTGGACCATATAAATGTTTACATCCATTTGTGTAGGAACCTAAAATAAATATAGAGATTTTGAGGATTATAGATTATGAATAAAATGGAGATAGATTATATCTACCACTTATGGTTGTTTATTTTTATAGATGTATGCATTTTGAAAAAAAACATTTGAATATTTATTTTCAATTGGGTTTTATATGATATTTATTGTCAATCATTGGTGATGTTTGATATTATTGAACATTGTTTAATAATAATTGATGATGACAAATTTTATTGGATACTGAATGATTTATGATAATATTTTCATTAATTGAAAGATGACTCTTGCCAATGATAATGTTTCTTAGAGGTTTCTATACTCTCTATCATTATTGGGTTTTACAAAGATTTGGAGAAGTTTTAGAATTCCCTTTTTTTATTTATGAGAATTAAAATAGTCATCCCTATATCATGGTGGATTTAAACAACAAATATAACACCGAGTGAAGTGCGTTTACCTGCATATTCAGATCATACATGATAAGATCTTTGAAATAATTGGCTATCCTATGAAATTGAACTATTATATTCCACTAGTGTATGATCCCAATATATGTTTTTGTTCTATTTCATAGAATTATGTCATGAACCGTCTCACAGGGGCCCAGACATGAATACTCCATTCCCGCCTTCCATAGGCCAGGGTTTTTTGACTAGCACCAGAAGGCTTTTACCAAATAGAGAAGGCATTACCATAGAGATATGTACTCACTCAAAAAGGGAAATTGAATTAAAAAATCATCAAAATTAATGTATAACCATGAGAGTAAATTACAAACACAAGTACAACAGTAAACTAGAAACAGTGGGCCAGAATACAAGCCCTATAAACTGAAAATAAAGTAAATAGTTGTCACATATGCCTTAGAGATCTACTTGGAGGGTAGTTGATGTAAGTCTGAAATCGTAGAAGAGGATCTCAACTGCAATCACCGCACCAAACTCTATGATGTCCTGAACCTCCAAAGTCTGCCTCAAAGCCTCAGTACTCTGTACTCGACACACACATGTGGGTGGAGCCCGTGCATGGGTGAGTAAACAACTCAGTAGGGGACACCGAGACCCCCAAAGGTCTCTCAGTAATCTGCAAAGGAAAATATCATAAGTAAGACCACGTAGGTAACATGACATGTATGATCTAGATCATGAATCACACAGAATTTTTTTTCATGGAAAAAGAGATTTTATTGAGTGACTTGATTTTCACATAAAATTTTTGAGGAAATGAAAAGTATTTTAATAGTTGTGAAATGTTTTAAATATGTTTTCTCTGTTATTTTTATTTTTACATAGAATATTTTGTATTGAAATTAAAAGGGTATAATGAGAAAGGTATTTATTTTTTAAACCATGTATCAAGATTTCCTTATAATAAGTAATTTATTTATATGGAAATTTTTGTGAGGTGGTTGATTTAATTATAAAAAAATTAGAGAATTTTTTTGGAATTTGTGGAAACAACTTAACATGAAGGGGAAGTTTTTAATTTTTAATTATTTGCATTTTCTTCAAAGTTTTCATGTATTTGTGAAAGATTTTTTGGAACTGATTGGTTGATTTCAAAAAGTGTGTTTCATTTTAAAGAGGAAGGTGTGCAAATGGTTGTCTTCATAATGGAATTTCATGTGTGATTTTAGAAATAGTTCTCAAATGAAATATGAAATGTAGTTTTTTCATAATATTTTATGTTTTTATTTTTATAGAATTAGGAAAATCGCTACATTATATAGGGAAGAAAATTAGAATGATAATAAAACTATGGTGATGGCATGTTAGTAACTCCGTACAACCCATTGGATATCCCTAATGAACTCACTACCAAAAATTGAGAGTTAATGTATATCTCCTTTGCAAATCCTAATCCTACCTTTCATCCATATATCTTTCATGGTTTAAAGTATGGAGTCCAATATAATTGCATATTATTTATAGTTTTGAGTAAGATTTTAAGGGGACGAACCTCACACAAAAAAATTATATAATAAATATCATTCAAAAGTTGAGTTCCCCATATTTGAAAGACCCATTTTAGTATTTATTTTGTTAAATATTTATATTACCGAATCAAATAGAGTGTACAGGAGTAAATAACAGTTGTATGCAAATATTTTGACAAAATAGTATGAAGATGGAGTGGAAGAGTTCACCATGTTTGAAAAAGATCATATATATGACCCTTATAAAATCATTTTTCCAATTTAAACTATTTTTCTTCAGGACTAATTAGTTCAGAGGAGTCAAAATATCACTTGATCTGTCACAAAATAGATAGAAGTTATAAATTTTTAAATAAGCTTGTGGGAAAAATGAATGTAACTACTGGATGGGATACAACTTCATTTTATGGATCATATGATATGGTTACAAGTGTAAACAATAAAGAAGAATGTATCGAGGATGTGATTGTATATGTGAATTAGGATGTATATCATATTGTGGAAATTAAAAGGACATTTGAATATGAAATCTGTGATTTCCAAAAAACAATTGAGAAGAAAATGAGCTGGGAAAAGGCACCATTGTATACTGGTTTCAGTGAATATATAGTTTTATCAGCCATACTAAATCTATAAATTCTAAAATAAGGAAATAGATGGTGTAACACCATTTTTATAGAATTGTTTCCTCTTTTTAATGACATTCTTTGAGACGATAATTCTCTCGTGATTTGAAAATACAATTTCAAACAAATTTTACGTTCGAAGGGTATGATATCTAAAAGAATACATGCATGAGCAAATGATTGTATTCTGTTTTTCAAGGTACAAAAATCACATAACAAATTCCCAAAGTGTGGTTCTTATCTATAAAAGATAGATGAATATGGTCCTATGAAAATTTTATGGTATTTTCTAATCATTAAATGGTTTATAATCCTATATGGATGTGAGAAGATTGTAGGGTAATTGAGGTGGAATATTGATACTAGAATTATGGAAGGGTAACTATATCACTAGGAAAAGTTTACTCAGTGGAAGAGAATTTATCATGACTATCTTAGATTTGTAAATGAATCCAAAAACCTTTGTCTTGTGTTATCTACAGATGGACTGAATAGTTTTGTTTTTCAAAGCAGCACTCATAGTACATGGATAGTTATGTTAGAAAATTATAACTTACCACCATGGTTATGCATGATAAAAACAAATCATGTTATCTACGAATATATCATGACCAAAAATATCTGGAATGGATGTTGATATTTATTTGGTTCCATTGAAAGAGGATTTGAAATTATTATGGGATTCTGGTGTTATGTTTTATGATGCTTATAGAAATGAATATTTTACATTGAGAGACATGTTGTATAGGATGATAAATTACTTTCCTACTTATGGGAATTTGTTATGATAAAGCATTAAATCAACGCATGTGTGTCCTATTTGTGAATAAGTTAGATAGTATATTAGGTTCAAACACTAAAACAATTGTGTTTCTAGGACATCACATATTTCTACCTTGATATCATAAGTAATTATCCTTGAAGAAATAATTTGATGGAAGTTTAAAAGTACATACATCACCGAATCCAGTATCAGGTGATCATATTTTTGAGAAATTAAAATATATGGACACTACTTTTGATAATCTGTTCTCAAAAAACCTTATGAAAACAAGTTGGGAAAAGAGATCATTTTTTAATTACTATACTGGAATTTTTATCATGTGAGATATTTTCATAATGAAATTCATATTGAAAAAAAATGTATGTGACAGTTTCATCGACACATTTCTAAAAGAACCCAAAAACAATGATTGAGTTAATGATAGATTGGATTTGGTTGACATGGGAATTTGAGAATAGTTGGCTCTAGTGAAGGGTGAAAAAAAATTCTCCCTCTAGATTCTTACACTCTTTCTTGGAACAAGAGATATTAGCATTGAAACTTCTTGAATGACATAAAGGTTCCATAAGGTTATCAATTGAAAATAAAGAACATTGCTTCAATGACCAATTTAATGTTAAAGCGTTCTAAATCACATTCCTTCCATGTTCTGAAGGAAGATATAATGCATATAGCTTTATTGTGAAGTTTTTTGATGAATTTCTATCAGTAATTAACTAATCTTTGTTTATTTTTCAAAACTATACACAACAATGTTATAGACCTAGTGAAATTACAGACTATAGAATGAGAAATTACAATATTATTATGTGAATAGGAAATTTTTTTCCCACCAACATTCTTTCAAATGATGGTTCACCTGGTGAGAGATTTTTGACTATGTGGTCATATACACTATAGATTGATGCACCCCATTGAACAGTATATGATGATTTTGAAAGGGTATGTCAAAAATCAAAGTCAACCAGGGGTTTCTTTTGCAGAGTGATATATTATTGAAGAATCCATTGAATTATTTATCAAATACCTACCTGAGATGGAAAGCATTGGTCTACCAAAATATTGTCACAATTGGGAAGCTTGCTGGTAAGGGAATTTATATAATAGTTGAAGCCATAATCAAAATTATAGATCAAGAGCAAGCCCACCTTTATGTATCTCTTATCAATTTGGAGGTATCTCCATATTTTGAAACCCAAAAATTTTATTTTAGGCATTTGAATCCATCAAGGAATGAAATATGAATATCGAATACACATAATAAATAGTTCATAGAATGGTTTCAAAACCACATTTTTATAGATTCATATGAATATATGGATTCAATTTCATATAGACTTCAATGAATAGATGGAGGAAAAAGTGTGTATGTATTATCGTCCATTTTTTATGTAATTAATGGTTATACATTATATAAAAATGAACATAATGAAGACAGTAACATGAAAAATAGTGGAGTTACACATGTGGATAAATTGATTCATGTTTCTGGTACTAAGGGAAAAAAGCCAATTTATGAGAATATTTCATACTTTTTCATCAGAAAACAAATATTGGTGTTGGATTATATATCATTCCATGTGGGATTTTTTTAGTGAAAGTTAGTTGATAAAATATGTGTTGTTAAAATAGTTGAATTGTTACTCATGAAGATGATTAATAGTGAAGGGTACAAAGATGAACTGTTTATAATGGCATCATAGATAATCAAGTATTTTTTTGTTCCTGATACCTCAAAAATAAAGTAGTCAATTATTCTATTACCAACCAAAACCACTGAAGGGTAAGATAAAAATTGATCTTAGGAGGAGCCTTTAATTGGGACATCAAAATAATTTCTCAGTGGTCCAAATGTAGATAATGTTTTGTATATTAGAGGAGACCACAATAATGTGATTTGGATAGTCAATAGATAGGTAAAATCACTTAATCCTTTAAAATAGAGTTCAATAATCATGTTTTATTTTATTTGTAACATGAATCAAGTTACCTAATGTTATTATCCATTTTATTTTTTATTTTTTCACTCTTAATTAAATGTTTAACTACTTCTGTAGTTAATGAATTTATTATGTGATGGTGCTCCCAATTATGAGGAACAACAGGTCTCTCAACCTGATGATGCTCATAGTGAAGTAGAACAAAGTCTTTTTGAACATTATGGTGCTCTTAATCCAAAGGAATAACAGGTTTATGATCCCCTTAATTCTCTGAATGTAGATGTTAAATTTTTATCTACACATGCTATTGCTACCACTCGAGAGGGACATATTGAAGACGTTGTATCCTAGAAAATGGTTTGCGACGAAGGACCAGTGATGTATAAGAAAGAAGAGAACGCTAGTTTTTTAGTGTTAGAAAAAATAATTAAGGCCAAAATAGAAGGCATTAAGTATGAGGTCGTATGGAATGAGAATGACTAGTATGTTAAACCCAACAAGGAAATGTTTAGTAGTTACATTTTAATTTTCAATTATCAGTGCATGTTGATTAATAGAGTCTTTCTTACAATTCTAATGAGAAATCATCTTAAAGATGTTTATGGTAAAATAAACCCACACCCACTACTTATCTATGAACACTTGACAACCAAAGAAGCAAGGGTTGCGTTTACTGGATATTATTTAGATGTATATTTTCAAATACATTTTGGCTAGTAATATGTTGTTTGATGATATGTGTATCCAACAGACTGACTGGATATTTTTTATTTATGAAATAGAAAATGAGTTCTTAAAATAAGGAAAGGGACTAAAAATCAACGTATCCCTACTTTGAAGCAAGGATGGGGTATGCTTCATGTGAAAAAAATTGGAACATATTTTAAATCTTTTACAATAATTATACGTGGTATGAAACAATAACATAATTATGGTCCTATCATTACATGTAGATTTTTGACTCAAAATACAAATCCATTTCCATACAACACCATTTTATATGGAAGGATGCATTGTATATAAATATGGTATGCTAATAGATTAGAATGTACAAAAAATGTGGATAACATGTGTAAGTATGACATACTAAATATTTGTTTTCCTTTAAATCGTTATTACATAATAATGATTACTTATTTTACAATATTTTCTATTCAAAATAGTGATATGAATAAAAAAAACCTATACTAGAGTAACACCAACTACATGTGGTTTTAATTTTTCTAGAGAAGTATGGCCACGTCAGAGCTGTGGGTTTTGTGGTGACACCCCGAACATATTTTGAGAAAAGAATAGGGAGGATCAAGGTGAATAAATGAAACTGACGAGATATAGAATAGCTACCCTTGAAGAAAATTTCCAATGGATGAGGGAGATGTGAGAAACATTAATTGGGGTGGGGGTAAGAAAAGAGAAGAAAAAATTCAAGAACAACCACTACTTAACAATCCCCCACCCCCACCAGCATTGAGATGATCCATTACCCTCAATGAGTTATCTTGGTCGTGGTAATCAATGTCCTAATTATTTTTGCTCTGAAATGTGTATCAGATGGAAATTGATACATTTCATGTAATGATATTATATAAGGTGATAATTACTATGATTTATATTTATCAACAACCACCTATAACATTGTAGTGATGGAAATGGTGTTCAATATTCAAAACAGCATGATACACAACATACCACATTTAATAAGTCACGTGAGAGTGTCGATTTGTATGGACCATGAGATGAGCACCAAGCTACCTATTCTAATTGATGAGGAAGATATTCAGAAGGTCGAATATTCTATTGGAACATTTATCACATGTTTTTCAAATCTTGTAAAAACATGTCAACAAGGATGTATTCATTTGAAATTTATTTTTCAATCTAAACTTTCAAAAAATAATGAGAAAATGTCTGAACCAATGAATCTCATTACAAAAAGACAAAGGGAAGAGGGTAAAATGAAATAATGACTCTAAACCATTTAAAGGATTGACCAACTGATCGAATATATATATATATAAAGAACTATTATCCCTCCCATTATATATCTGCATTTACTATTATTGATGGTTCTTGCAGATACTATGTAAAAAAAACGGTTGTAGTCACATAGTTCAATTTGAAGAAAATATGAATATAGAGGAAGTTAAAGACTTAATTAGTGTTGATATTGTAAGTGAAATACGTGACTATGATTATCTGGGATCCTCAGTTTTAAATGTATATATGAGGTATGTTTTCAGGATGTGATTTTCCAATACTTGAAATACTATGTTAATTATGACTAATACAATTCATATTTTTGTAAGGCGTATATATCAATATCAATTTAAGAGTGTTCCCAATGAATTTTTCTGGACCCATTATTCCTTACATATCTTCAAAAAAACAACCAAAAATAGAAAAAAAAGAATGAAATAGTGGTAGGCCTGGTCAAATCATTTGAAAGAATGAGTTTAGATAATAGGATATTCCTAATACCAAGGATATAGAGGTAAAAGTATACAATTAAATCATAGAAAATATGTTTCATTTCATTAATTACATATTCCTTTTTGTGTTTGTAGGAAACCTTGGATGCTCATTGCAGTCAATTTGGAAACTCCAATGATTTATTTCCTAGATTCAATGAATGGATATCCAAAAAAACAACCACACATGATGGATTTTCTCAATTTTTAATACACTACATTCATCGTTTTAGAACTAAACATCAAGTTATATAATTTAGATTATGTTTTAATTAGGACTATGTTATCATAGGGTGGTGAATCAATGGAATGGAAAATAAGGAATGATTCCAAGGGCTACGAATGAGGACCATGACAAGTTTTATGACTGGAAAAGTATTAGGTTATATATAATAAGATTTCAACATCTAACCTCATATACAAACAAATTGACTATTCTCCTAAATGTTACTATAGTGTTAAAAATAAAAAAATAGAAATGATTATGGTTATTATGTTTATAAATTTATAAGAGAGATCAAATTACATCAACAAAATAACATCCCTGAAGAGGTATTTTTGAAGATAATTACTATTTCATTGAAAATATTTATTAATCATTGGTGTATTTATATTTTTCTAGTAATACTATAATTTTTAAAAAGACTCATATTCACAAGACGATATAAATTTGCATAGAAATTAATGATAAGCATAACAGATGGGATAATGTACAAAAATAACATGTAGATGTAACTTTTATTGAAGTATTGTTTTGTTTAATATTTATTTTTATCTTTTTTCTTTTTAATATTTCTCATATAATAATTATTTTCTTATAAAGGTGGATTTCTTTGTTTGAGTCGGGGTGGATTTTTTGAAGCTACTCATGCTTATGACATATTGAGATTTAAAGTTGCGAGTCATAATTCATTGAGAAGGTATTGTTTTTTTAATATTCAATGTTTTAATTCATAATATTATCTACTCTCTACTGTATTGATATTATAATAATTAAAAGTTGGACTACATAATTTGAAAAGTTTCACTCATTGAAAACCATGAAAATGCACCCGGATTTTCTTGATAATTTATGAGAATGATTCATAAATCATTTGGGATGTTTTCTAATTATTCGCAAGTCAAACTGATTCATGATGTACTAGTTTGACTCAAAATGCATGTTTCTATTTTGAAATTTCATTTTAGTAAAAAAACAAAAATGTAATACTAAAAACCATGAAAATGATATCGTATCATTTTGATACTTTAGGATAATAATAAATATATGATTTATGACATGTTGGAATCAACAACATATCAATATGATGCTTAGTTTGTCTAGAATTACTCAAAGTTTCTCTTTTTAAATAAATTCGACATTGATTTTAGTAAAAATAAAAAGTGACAGACTGAATTCTAAGAAAACACATTTATATTGTTATGATATTTTACTAAAATGTTTTCTTAGTCATTTTTGACTTGTAAGAGTAAACCTCACCACAATAAAATTCATGGTGTGACCGATATGACTCAAAGGGTTTATTTTTATTTAAAATTGACATTAATTTAAGAAAATCAAACAAGTGACGTATTGAAAAATGAGAAAATTCGTTCTTATTGTTTGAATACTTTAGTAAAATGATCCATGAGTCATTTATGACATGTACGAATCAACCACACCTCGATATGATGCTCAGTTTGAACGGTATGACTTAAAGTGTATGTTTTTAGTTTAAAATTGATATTTTAGATAAAAAATGCCCCTTATTGAAAACTAATGAAACAAACTCAGAATACCTTGATAATTTATGAAATTGATTCATAAATCATTTTTGAGATGTATGAAGTAGCCTCACATAAAAGAGACACACGATGTGACCGGTATGAGTGAAAATGCATGTTTATAGTTTGTAATGACATTTTAGTAAATAAAAACTAACATACTAAAAATAAATAAATTTCATTTTGATGGTTTCTATATATTATTAAAACATTATACAAGTCATTTGTGATGTTTAGGAATCTTAAAAACCGCAATATGATGCACTGTGTGGCCGGTAAAAATGAAAGTGTCTCTTTTTTTAACTTTGACATTAATTTTAGTAAAACGAATAAGTGACATACTAAAAAAAGAGAAAAAAAATTGAATAGTTTTTATATTTTTTTTAAAATTATAAAAGAGTCATTTGTGATGTGTAGGAGTCAATCACACCTCAATATGATGCATGGTGTGGCCGATATGAATCCAATTGTGTCCTTTTATTTAAAATTGACATCAATTAAAGTAAAAAAGAACATGAGGCATACTGAAAACTCAGAAAACGCATTCTTATTATTTTGATAATTTATTAAAATGGTTCATGATTTATTTTTTGATGTGTAAGAATCAACCACACCTCAATATGATACATGGTGTGATCATTATGACTCAAATCACCTACTATCAATTCAAAATTGACATTTTTTCATAACATGTCCCTCACTGAAAACCATGAAACTATCCCCCGATTGTCATGATAATTTTTGAAATAAATTCATAAGTCACATTGATGTGTATAAAGTAGTCTCATATCAAACTGATGAACGATGTTAATAGTATAACTCAAAATACATGACTCCATTTTGAAATGAAATTTTAATAAAAAACCAAAACTAGAATACTAGAAATCAAGAAATAACTTTCCAACTGTTTTGACAAATTAAGAAAATGACATATAAGTAATTTAAGACATTTAGAAATCAAAAAAAAACTCCATATCATGAATATTGTTGCTGATATAACTAAAACTATCTATTTTTATTTATAATTGACATTAATTTTAGTAAAAAGAACACATGACATACTAAAAACCAAGAAAACACATTTGGATTGTTTTGATATTTTATGAAAATGGTCCATGAGTGATTTTTGACGTTTAGAAGTCAACCAAACCTTAACAGGACACCCAGAGTGACTATTATGACTCAACATGTGTCTTTTTATTAAAAATAGACATTTATTTATGTAAAAGAACATGTGAGATAATGAAAACCAAGAAAGTAATTTGGATTAAATTCATACTATATGACAATGATCCAGGAGTCATTTTTGATGTGTATGAGTCAACCACACATCAATATGTTGCACGATGTGACTGTTTTGACTCAAAGTGTCCTTTATCAGGTTAAAATTTACAATTCTTTCAAAACCACTCCCTCATGGAAATCTAAGAAAACACACCCCGATAATATTGATAATTTAGGAAATCAATTAATACATCATTTTTAATATGTATGAAGTATTATCATGTCATACCGATGAAAAAAGAAACCTTTATGACTCAAAATTCTTGTTTCCAATTTGAAATGACATTAATAAAAAACACAACTGACATATGGAAAACTGAGAAAAAACATTAATATTGTTTTGATACTTTAGGAGAACAATTTATTAGTTATTTTGGACATGTAGGAATTAACCACACCTCAATATGACACGTGGTGTGACCAGTATGACTTTAAATGTTCATTATCAATTTATAATTGTCATTTTAGATCAAAATGTGTCACTCATCTAAAACCATGCAAACATGCTCCAATTGTATTGTGAATTTTGGACAAAAAATCATAAGTCATTTTTTATGTATATGAATCATTATCCTATCAAATAGATGCATGATGAGATCGCGATGACTTATAATGATTATTTGCAGTTTGAAGTGACATATTAGTAAAATTAAAATAACTAAAACATGGAAAACTAAGAAAACACATTCATATTGTTTTGATACACTATTTAAATGATCCTTAAGTAATTGGGTTAGGTACGAAATAAACCCATATCAATCAGATGCATGGTATGAACTGTGTAAATCCAAAAGTTTCATTATTTATAATTGAAATTAATTTTAGTAAAAGAACATGTGACATACACAAAATCAAGAAAAAAATTGGGATTGTTTTTATATTTCAGGGAAACAGTCCATAACTCATTTGTGATGTGTAAGAATTAACCCACCTTAATACGATTCACGGTGTGACACATGTCACTCCAAATATGTCTCTTTTATTATATGTTGACATTATTTTAATATATTCTTTCATATTAATGCTTAATTTATTTCTTTATAGTATCACTAACATAATATTTGTTTTCTTATATAGGCTAAATCTTTTACACAGGTTGATATGATTTGTTCGGCAACTGATACCATAATCAAACATTTTTTTAGAGGGGATCACGGGCGTCAAAATATGAAATATTAATGTTTTTAAATGCTTGTTGGATAATTGTAAATGTGATTATATAAAATATTATTTGAAATGTATATAGTATTGTTTTTTATATAACAAGGATTTTTTTTGTAATCATGATTTAAATTAAATGTATATTGAATTTTTTTGTAATTACATGTTTTTTTGGGTGTGTTATTATATTAATAAGAAATTACAGCTAACTAGGCCTTTGTCATTACTGATAAATTGGTGCCCTTATTAGGGATGTGATTAGCAATTATTTTTTGAAATATTAAAATCATTTTTGGGAACTTTTCAATTCAATATGTGTGGTGGGGTGGATTTAAATTCTTATGTGATAGAAATGGTATTTATGAAGGGAATTGTTTGGTTTTTTGGTGTGCCTTACAGTGGTGCTTCTTGAATGTGTTTAATGGTTTGTTTGAATGGTGAAAAATGTATTGTTGAAGGAACATGAGGTGAAAATGTATTGAAAGAGTTTTTAAAATATATGGAATATTTTGGGTATTTGTCTTTTGTTGTTCACCTATACATGTGAGTTGTTAATTTTTTTAAATGATGTGAATGGTTTTTTAAATAAATCTAGGTTTATGTATGAAATTAAAAAGGACTTGGACCATGAAAATGTTTTGAATGAATTGTGTTATTTTCTTGTGTTTTTTCCCAATTGGTAATTCTGAATAGCAAAAGTAGTTTGAAAAGTGTTTCTAAATGGGTTTATATATATGAAATGAAAAGTGTTTTGTTTATGTAAAATGCTGATTTTCTTAGTGTATTTATAATTATTTTCTTGTGAATGTGAGAGGGGTGTTTTGTGTGACATGGGAAATGAGGGATTGAGCACAAGGGAATCTTAAGTATCTAGGTGGGTGATTAGTTGTAGTACGCTGTTGATTTAGAAGTGTAAATTCATAGTTTCACTTAGCTGGGTAGACGATTAAAACACTAAATAAACATGATTGATGATTCAAGAGCTCTATGACATTGGGTTGTCCCGTATTAGTGGCTCGTGGATGAGAAAGATGTTGGTCATGGTTACTATACCACCTTTCACTGAGAAATATTATGGGTTCACTCCCTATAATGTCCCATAACATATTAGTTCCAATTTTTTAAAAAACATTCATTGGACATTCCTTTCTCAATCCTAATACAAAAAATTTCCAAAATACATACATAATATCATTATCTTAAATAGAAAAAAAACCTTTCTAATCATATTTCCTCTGAATATTCTTAAGAGTTTCGAACATAACTTTTAAGAGATTCCTCTTCCTAAAATAATTATATTTATTTCCAAATTCATAAATAAAATGAATAATGATATAAATACACACTTGATCTAAAATGAATCGAATGAAATTTAAAATCATGATGATGACCATACCTAATTATGAATGAAATATTAAGTGGTGAATATACAATTTCACATATGAAATGATAACCTATTTAAGATTATCACATAAAATGATATCTATTATCATTTAAAAACTAAGTATACACATAAACAGAGACCATAAATTGATATATTATGAATAAATTCCAACTTCTTATACATATTTGGAAATAAAATATTAACCCTATTTAATAAATAAATTGATATATATATATGTGTATTATACCGTATACATAGAATAGTTTTTTAAAAAATAGAGGAAAACTCTTTGATAAAAAATTTATCTTAGAAAATATTATCTTAGAGATAAAAATTATAAAAAACAATATTTAATAAAATATAAAATAGATATATATATATATATCTTTATAATCAACATAATTTAACCAAATAATAAAACTAAGCCCATGAAAACCATATTAATAAAATGAAAATTTAAATCAAACCCCTAATATTTTCTGAAAATAGATAATCATATAATTATATATATATACATATACACACACACACACACATATGTACCTCTTTAAAAAGCGATAATAATTTGATAAAAAAATAAACTCTGGCAAACCATAGGTTTTGGAAATTCAATTTTTCAATAAAACCCATATATATATTGAAAACAGATAGTTATTTATTTGTATTTATACATACATACATATATATATATATATAAACACATATATGTAACCCTTTGTAAACAAAAACTATTTGATGTAATGAAATGAACTCTTACTTGGTTTTGGATCAAATGAGGGATGAGAGATTCTAGAAGTTGAACAGAAAAAAAATGGGGACTTGGGAGAATAAGGGTTGGGTGTTTCACAGTGTACATAAGGGAGTTTAAATGAAAATTAATTTGTAGAAAAACCATTTTGACAAAGTTTCCTTGGGTTTTGGATTCATTTTCTCAAGTTGATCAAATGAAATTTATATATGTAAATTTACTAATCTAAGTTTCTATAAAGAAATGGGGTAAAAATTTAAAATTAACGTAAACAAATAAAATTAAGATGTTAATTTTGGATAGCTAATATATATATATATATATATATATTATATATAAATTCATTATTTTAAACAGAAACCCACACTTATGTAAAATAATGGTTTCCCAAGCTTATTTGGTAAGCTTAATGGGGTAATAAAAATATCAAATCATGAGGAAACATTTTGTTTATTTATGGACTAAATATATATAAATAGCGTTGTAGTGTGAGAATAGAAAAGAGGAAAATGACATGAGGGTTCATTGGTTCGAACCCCACAAGGAAGAACACAATAGAAAAAAAGTATGGATAGTTTGGATGGGATAGTGGAGA
Source organism: Viscum album (assembly GCA_963277665.1). Taxonomy (NCBI): domain Eukaryota; kingdom Viridiplantae; phylum Streptophyta; class Magnoliopsida; order Santalales; family Viscaceae; genus Viscum; species Viscum album. The sequence goes on from OY728139.1 coordinate 1,182,395,632, forward strand.
CTAGGCAATTGAACTGCATGTGTGGGATGAAATTAGGATCAATTAGGTAGAAGTTTATGATTTGGATGGAGGGTTGAGATCATCTAATTCAGATCAGATGGACTGGATAAAACCCTTGCATCATAAAGGGGTTTATTGATAAAAAAAGAGAAGGAGATGATGTTACAACCTGAGATTTTATGATAATTATTCTTTTTAATTTCATTGATGTCTTGTGTTGTACGCTATACCAAGATTATCTTGCGCTATACGCAACACCGTATTAGCTTGCAATATATGCAACACTATTCTTGGCTCGTGTTACACACAATTTCAAGTTTGTTTTGTAGAAAGTATTCTATGCAATATTATGTATAGATTTTGTTTAATGTATAAATGAAATAAGTTTTTATTATGTTATACGCAACACCAAATAGATCTTTCACTACACACAGCCTTGACTTGGCTTTCTTTACACGCAATTGTGACCTTCCTCAATAGGTTGCGTCGTACGCAATACCGAGTTTCACTAAACAACGATATGCTATTAAAATATTTTTAAAACCAGCCGTTAAGAATAGTAATACCCACTTTTTGAAATTTTATAAATTTTTTATTTCAAAATGGACTTCATTTTTGGATTCATAATATCGAAATTAGCATAGGGTTAACTTTTGGTATTTTTCTGAAAACATTCAATTTTTGAAGAATAGTGAAAACACTGGGTTACTATTTAAAAACTGACTTTCTATTTAAATAATTATTTATTTTATTTAAATTTATTTTAGGTAAAAATTGATACATAATACCTATATAAGTTTAATGTAATTCATTGGAGTCATTTTATAATAATTTTAGATATATAAAAAGTTTATTGAACTTTTGACCGTCTTTTACAGACCTCTTTGGAGAATTTGAAAATTTATATAAAACTTAATTTTACCACTTTTGTGAATGGAATTTAAAAAATCCAAGAGACCCGATTGATTTCAGTAAGTAAAATGTGGTTCAATGAGATGAAAATAATTTTTGGTGAATAGTAATTTTTTACTTTTTTTACCACGGTTAAAAGTAAATAGGTTAATTAATGGTAGACATGATATTATTATTACCCTAACACATGTCATAATTCTATTGGATAAGTTTAATTCGACCAAAAAAACCTTAGGAATAAAATATGACCATTTAGGCCCACTTGGATTAGATTAGGACATTTAATATTAATTTATTTAAAGAAGGGTTAAAATAGTTAAAATCAAAGTATAATAACTAAATCATTTTTAATATGGGGTTATACATAAGATAAATTAGACTATAAGTATTATTTATAAATCTAAAAATATTTCCTACATAATGGTATTTTATTTGTAATTTTTAGACTTTACATAATTTAATTTATTTATGACACAATGATGATGCAATAATTATATTATTAATGAAATATTGACATAATTGAGGTTATAAATACCCAAATAAATGTAATTTGAGACTTTTTATGAATTAAAATAATTTTATATGTTAATATGACATGTTATTATTGATTTAATTAACTTTTTTCGAACTAATATTTCTGTTATAAGTTTCACAAAAATCAATTACCAAATAGTGTCAAAATTGACATAAAATAGTTATTAAAACACATATTATATTATTTATTGTTATTTTGTTCCTAAAAATCTAAGGTTTGTCCAAATGACTTATATAATGTTATATATATTAATAATAAACAACTTGGGGTTAGTTTGTGTTGTTATAGTAATTTTATTAACCTTATAGCGTAAGAAAACAAGAAGACACGGTAAAAGTTAAATTATCTAACTTAAAGTTAAATCTAAATGATAAGGTTAAAATAGATACCTAAACTTGTCTAAATTCTATTGGATGAGAGGATTGTGACCCACCCCCACATTAGCTTATAAATAACTCATTTTGGAGCTATTAAAAACCTAATATGACTTTATAATAAAATAATATGTTTAGTTATTCCAAAGGTGCCCCTCTCCTCCCTTATAAAAGGGCACCTCCTCCCTCTCTTCCTCACACCACTTTGAGCCTTTAATCTCGGACAAAACCTGAAAAATTATCCTCTTATTTTCTCTAGAAACATAATAGAGGTCCTGGTTTTCTTCAAAGTCCAATTTTAGTTCCCTAAGAGGAGGTCTCAAAGAGGCGCTTCAAAGAAGAGGTAATGTCTGTTACCGATTCTTTCAATTTTATTTCTTCTTCCACTTCTTCTTATTTATTTGTTTCATTATGAAGTAATAACATAAGTATCACTCATATACTTATATGTTATTATAAGTATGAAACAACCCTATTTCACCATCTACCCATCCTACGGAAAACGAAATCACCGCGCGTGCGTACGTACGGAATACCGTCTCCACGCCGTGGGGTATTCTATTTTCTGCCACCACCTTACATGGATGGGTATAATGGTGTAAATAAATAACTATATATGGTTATTGTAAAGTGATATTTATTCTATAATATTATACATACACTTCAATATAATTCCACTATCATGGGAATGACATCATCGCTCGTGCGTACGTACGGACTACCGTCTCCACGAACACGATGAGATTCATTTTCCATGATTAACCATTCAAGAATGATTATAAAGTATATATAATGAATAATAATGAAATTTATTACATAATGAAGCTACTGGATTTATGTATACATATATATATATATATGTCATATACTTACTTCCATTCAAGTCAAAATAGAGAGGAAAACAGCGTTCATGCGTACGTACGGCCTACCGTCTCCATGAACGGTGTGTTTAATTTCATTTATCTATCTATTATGTATATATATACTGAATATATATAATATATAAATCATGTTTTACATTCTGGAAGTAATTAAATCATGATATAAGTAATAATAATATCAAGAACAACAAGTCCAAACACGTACTATAAAAGAAACAATTTTACCCAAAATACTACATTAACATGGAATTGACAAATGAACGGGTAATATAAAGAATTAAGTGAATCATATATGATATAAAACAATGAATATGATTCTGTAATAAGTCAATGACATTATTTAAATCATTATACAGGAGGTTAAGATATATACGAAGCATATCGGACATAAGGTAAGGGATAACTTTTCCAATCTTGTTCTTATCCGAGATTGTTTATTCGTAAGTATTTACTGGGGTTATTGTTCTCATCCGTGTCCATGTTTCCTAAAAATTATTTCATGTATGTTTAAAGTCATTTTTACCCATTTTTGACTTTTACTACATGGTATGTATGGAATCTCTCTTTTACGAGGTACTTTTTGACTTTTCCAGCAAAAGTACGAGAAAAATGTTTTTTTAACTTATACAGCACGAACGGATTTTTACAGTTTCATAACGCCTTATTTTCAAGATGCTTACTCTACATGATATCATGATTATTTTCAAAAAAATCTTTTTCTTTTAAAATTTCATGGAATTTTGTGAAAAGAAAATTATTTTGAAGAAGAAAGAATATTTTCCTCAAGAATTCATTTCAAGTGTTTTATCAAAACCATTTTTCCATCTAAGATGAAATTATTTCATATGTGTATGTTTCAAGTATAATGCCTCTATGATTTACATGGATTCAATTTTATTATTATGAAATGATATCCATTAATTTTATATGGATTATGTGATGATGAGATGATGTTTATGAAACCCATTTTTATTCTTTGGGTTACGATGAATGATTTATATTTATATTGTGGCACAAGTAAGCATGATTTCATTATGAGATGGGTGGGACCTATATCTCCCTCCAATGTATTGGGTAATGATTTATATCTCATGAGATAGAAATGGCTGGAATGGTAAGTTAATCCATTTCAGTGTTGCAGGAATGAAATGGGGAGTGAACTCGATTCAGAAAGAGACTTTGTCCACTAAGATGGTCTTGGTAGCAATGCCTTGGATACTATGGAAATCATAACATGTGCTGAATGGATGCCACAATTACATGTTTTATTCCCATTATATTTTATCATGATTGATGTTCCATTGTGATACATGCCTTACGTACTTCCACTATTTATGTCTTTTCTCATGATTTTGATGTTTTAACATTATGTTCATGTTTTTAAGTTCAATGGTATATGGTTTGTTTTATTTTCTCCATGCTTACCCTTACTGAGCATTTGAGCTCACCTTTTACACGTTTTCTTTTCCCCAGGATTTCAAGAAAGGTTTTAGGTAAGAAAACAAAAAAAGGATGATCTTTATGGGAGTTGTTGAAGATCTTTCACCACGAGTAGAAGATTATGTTCCATGTTTCAAAAGGCACTAAAATATTACGGTCTATTGGTGTCTGTTTTTGTTATGTATTAAGTACTCCGCAAAAGTAATGTAATGTCCATGTACTTCAACCTTTGGGTCTCTATAGTTGGTATCAGAGGGAGGTTTAGTTAACCTTTGGAAACTAGGATGCGAAAACTTTAGTGAGATCCCTAGAGATATTTATAAGGTATGTCTCGGGATGTCCCTAAGGTTAAGTATAAGTATAGGTAATAGTCCTAGAATTATGGTAATGATATTAGAATTAAACCTAGGATGTTAGATATGGGCGGTACTTCCACCTTATTATGTTGTTTTCCCTATCATGATGTTTGCCTCATGCTATTCTTTTTGGGTTTTAGACGATTGCTGGAACCCGAAGGAACCGTGTTGATCAATGTAATGGACAATGCAATGATTGTCTTCATGAACAAACAAATGTTATGGGAGATGGAGTGCACAATATTATTTCTATACTTACACAAGCTATGAATCATTTTGGACTTCAAAATGAGCAGATAAAGGAGCAACATTCTGTTGAATCCTTCATGAGGCAGTGTCCACCTTCATTCAGTGGGTCTTCTGATACCTTAGTGGCTGTACAATGGATCAGTACCACTGAAAAGATATTTTCAGTTCTACAATGTTCTAAGCATGATAAAGTCATCTTAGCAGTATATCATTTGGAAGGTGATGCTGATAAATGGTGGAATCTTATCAAGAATATGAGGAAAATAGATGAAATTGATTCCATGGAATGGGACAGTTCAAGAACTAGTTTTTCTGTAAGTACTTACCTCATATTATTTGAACAAAGATAGAAAAGGAGTTTTGTGAGCTTAAGCAGAAGGATGATGAGTCTTTTGGTATATACGAAGTGAATTTTACAAGACTTGCAAGGTATGCATCTGGCTTTATCATCCAACCTGAAAGTAAATTTGATCGATATTTCAGTGGCTTAAAACCAAGTCTTTGAAGGGAATTAGCTTTAAGATACTTTAGTATCTATGAATAAATTGTGTGTTGTGCTATCAAGGTAGAACTGGAAGTTGGTGTAACGTATACATCTCATGGTTTTGACAAGAAACAAAAGATGGAGTTCAATGAGAAAACTCAAAATGATGGTGAAAAGAAGATGAATGTTTCTTTATGCTCAAAGTGTGGAAAGAAGCATGGCGGAGATTATCTTAAAGGGACTAGAAAATGTTTTAAGTGTGGAAAAGAAGGTCATCGAGTAACTGAGTGTCGAAGTAATGGAAAATGGGTGGATAATGATGTGAATAAAGAAAATACTGTAGAGAACGCACCACCAACACGTTAATGCTTCAAGTACAAGGAAATGGGGCATTATGCTAATCAATGCCCTAATCCAAGGGTTAATGATGATCAACATGAGAAACCTCTTAAGGAAAAGGATAAAGGGAAGTCACATGCGATCACTATTTGTGATAATGATGTTGTGTAATGATTAAGTGTTTATGTAATGGGATTTCAAAATAGTATCATGGAATCTCATTTATAGTATCGTGGAATTTTGAAATATCTGTGTATTGGTTCATTGTGGTTTTCTATAAGAACTTGGTACCGGTAATCATGAAAAGTGATTCAAATATTTTGGAAAGAAGATAATATGCGCATAATGAAGGGATAAGGAGAAAATAAATTGTTTGATAGTATTCATGAGCTCATGATTGTTATAAGGACTAAGTGATATCATGGTTTGAGTATACAGAATTTTGGGATTTTGGTATGTGGAAAGAGTTAACTTTTGACAACACACATGTTTTCACTAAGGTTCAACGAGTATTCATTTTTCAAGAGAATACATGATTAAGGCCTTCGAATGTTTGTAATGTGACCAACAAGACATATATTATGATATATGGGGATCAACGATGGTATTAACATGCTTGTTATATGAACTCTATGGTAATCATTTTCACTTTAATATGAGATTGGACAGTAGTATTTTGGATAAGCCTAAAGATTGGAATGGATTATGTTGGACATAAGTTAGTATTGTTTAAGGCTAGAAACTTTTTCTATATTATTGATGGGAAGTTATAATAATTTAGTTTTAGAAAAAGGACAACCTGCAGGATGGGCGACAACCAGTCGCGTCGGACAAGGTTGCGGGAATCGAACACACGACCGAAGTGCGACAGGCCTTTATCGCCTACCACTAACCTACAGGAAGTCCCCAGTTACTATAAATGTGTTTTAATTTATTAAGTGGTATCATATATGAATTATACATCCATTTTAGGAACCAAATATGTTTAATCTCACTATAGATGGACTTATGTATATTTGGTAACTTTTGCTAACATTTTGTTTAAGACAGATCGAATGACCCATCATTCTATCACCTGATCTACTAACACATCGTAAATGACAAATTCAACTTCATTTCTTTAAGAGATTAATTGTAAATTGTCCAAGGAACAACCAACAGTGATATTGTACCAAAATCAAGTAAGTATTTATTCTAATTCAAAATTTTCAACTTTAGGGAAATGATACTGAAAACCAAAAATGTTGTCCTAGTGCCCTTATATCCAATGAATCAAATGGTACCTTAGATCATTAAAAATTTATGGCTTTGTGATTGTTGGATTTTTCATAGCCATGTTCTCTACCACTCTCCATCAGAACTTGATAGTTAGATTTTTCTTCCATATCCATATTTCCACCTATGTTCTCCTATGTGGAAACACAGTGATGAGTTAATCTGGGTAACCCTTACATTTCTAACTTTCCTTTTTAAAATGATGTTTTAGTATTCCTTTTTATGATGTGGTTTTATATGAAAGAAACTGTCAAGTAGTAAACCATTTATAACCCCGACGAATTTCGAGGGTGAAATTCATTTTAAGGGGGGTAGAATGTAAAAACCTGAGATTTTATGAGAATTATTCTTTTTAATTGCATTGATATCTTGTGTTGTACGCTACAAAAAGATTATCTTGCGCTATATGAAATACTGTATTAGCTTTCAGTATACGCAACACCATTCTTGGCTCGTGTTACACACAATTTCAAGTTCGTTTTTTAGAAACTATTCTACGCAACATTATGTATAGATTTTGTTTAATGTATAAATGAAATAAGTTTTGATTATGTTATACGCAACACCAAACAGAGATTTCACTACACGCAGCCCTGACTTGGCTTACTTTACACGCAATCACGACCTTCCTCGATAGCTTGCGTCATACGCAATACCGAGTTTCACTAAACAACGATATGCTATTAAAATATTATTAAAACCAGCTGTTATGAATAGTAATACCCACCTTTTGAAATTTTATAAATTTTATCTTTCAAAATGGAATTCATTTTTGGATTTAGAATATAGAAATTAGCCTAGGTTTAATTTTTGGTATTTTTCTGAAAACATTCAATTTTTGAGGAATAGTGAAAACACTGGGTTATTATTTAAAAACCGACTTTTTATTTAAATAATTATTTATTTTATTTAAATTTATTTTAGGTAAAAATTGATACATAATACCTATATAAGTTTAATTTAATTCAATGGAGCCATTTTATAATAATTTTAGATATATAAAAATTTTATTGAACTTTTGACCGTCTTTTACCCACCTCCTAGGAGAATTTGCAAATTTACATAAAACTTAATTTTACCGCTTTTGTGAATGGAATTTCAAAAATTCGAGTGACGCGGTTGATGTCAATAATTAAAATGTGGTTCAATGAGATGAAAATAATTTTTGGTGAATAATAACTTTTTACTTTTTTTAACCATGGTTAAAAGTAAATAAGGTAATTAAGGGTAAAAATGATATTATTATTTACCTAAAACATGTCCTAATTCTATTGGATAAGTGTAATTTGAACAAAAAAAACTTTCGGAATAAAATATGACCATTTAGGCCCACTTGGATTAGATTAGGACATTTAATATTAATTTATTTAAAGAAGGGTTAAAATAGATAAAATCAATTTTTAATAACTAAATCATTTTTAATATAGGGTTATACATAAGATAAATTCGACTATAAATATTCATTAGAAATATAAAAAGTTTTCCTACATAATTGTATTTTATTTGTAATTTTATAATTTAAATAATTTAATTTATTTATGACACAATGATGATGCAGAAATTATATTACTAATGAAATATTGACATAATTGATGTTATAAATACCCAAATAAATGTAATTTGAGACTTTTTATGAATTAAAATAATTCTTAATTTTAATATGACATGTTATTATTGATTTAATTAACTTTTTTCGAACTAATCGTTCTGTTATGATTTTCAAAAAAATCAATTACCAAATAGTGTCAAAATTGACATAAAATAGTTTTTAAAACAAATATTATATTATTAATTGTTATTTTATTCCTAAAAATCTATGGTTCGGCCAAATTAATTATATTAGGTTATATATGTTAATAATAAACAACTTGGGGTTCATTTGGCTTGTTATAGTAAGTTTATTAACCTTATAGTGTAAGAAAACAAGAAGACATGGTAAAGGTTAAATTATTTAACTTAAAGTTAAATCTAAATGATAAGGTTAAAATAGATACCTAAACTTGTCTAAATTCTATTGGATGAGAGGATTTAGAACCATCCCCACCTTAGATTAGAAAAAACTCAATTTTGAGCTATTAAAAACCGAATATGACTTTATAATAAAATAATATTTTTAGTTATTCCAAAGGTGGCCCTCTCGTCCCTTATAAAATGGCACCTCCTCCCTCTCTTCCTCACACCACTTTGAGCCTTAAATCTCGGCCAACCCTGAAACATTCTCCTCTACACTTCACTAGAAACATCCTAGAGGTCATGGTCTTCTTTAAAGACCAATTTTAGTTCCTTAAGAGGAGGTCTCAAAGAGGCGCTTCAAAGAAAAGGTAATGTTTGTTACCGATTCTTTCAACTTTATTTCTTCATCCACTTCTTCTTGTTTAGTTGTTTCATTATGAAGTAATAACATCAGTATAACTCATATATGTATATGTTATTATAAGTATGAAACAACCCTATTTCACCATCTATCCATCCTACAGAAAACGAAATCACCGCGCGTGCGTACGTACGGAATACCGTCTCCACGTCGTGGTGTAATCTATTTTCCACCACCACTTTACATGGATGGGTATAATGTTGTAAATAAATAACAATATATGGTTATTGTAAAGTGATATTGATTATGTAAAATTATATATACACTTCAATACAATTACACGATCATTGGAATGATATCATCGCTCGTGCATACGTACGGACTACCGTCTCCACGAACGCGATGAGATTCATTTTCCATGATTAACCATTCAAGAATGATTATAAAGTATATATAATGAATAATAATGAAATATATGACATAATTAAGCTACTGGATTTATGTATACATATATATATATATATATATCATCTACTTACTTCCATTCAAGTCAAAAAAGAAAGGAAAACAACGTTCATGCGTACGTACGACCTACCGTCTCCATGAACGGTGTGTTTCATTTCATTTATCTATCTATTATATATATATATATATACTGAATATATATGATATATAAATCATTTTTTACATTCTGGAAGTAAGTAAATCATGATATAAGTAAAAATAATATCAAGAACAACAAGTCCAAACACGTACAATAAAGGAAACAATTTTCCCAAAACACTACTTTAACATGGAATTGACAATTGAACAGGTAATATAAATATCTAAGTGAACCATATATCATATAAACCAATGAATATGATTCTGTAATAATTCAATGATATTATTTTAATCATTATATAGTAGGTTCGGATACATACGAAGCATATCAGACATAAGGTAAGGGATAACTTTTCCATTCTTGTTCTTATCCGAGATTGTTTATTCGTAAGTATTTAATGAGGTTATTGTTCTCATCCATGTCCATGTTTCCTAAAAATGGTTTCATGTATGTTTAATGTCATTTTTACCCATTTTTGACTTTTACTACATGGTATGTATGGAATCTTTCTTTTATGAGGTACTTTTTGACTTTTCCGGCAAAAGTACGAGAAGAATGTTTTTTAACTTATACGGCACGAATGGATTTTTACAGTTTCATAACGCCTTATTTTCAAGAATCTTACTCTACATGTTTTAATGATTATTTTCAAAAAAATCTATTTCTTTTAAAATTTCATGGAATTTTTTGAAAATAAAATGATTTTGAAGAATAAAGGATATTTTCCTCAAGAATTCATTTCAAGTGTTTTATCAAAACAATTTTTCCATCTAATATGACATTATTTCAAATGTGTATGTTTCAAGTATAATGTCTCTATGAATTACATGGTTTCACTTTTGTTATTATGAAATGATATCCATTACTTTTATATAGATTATGTGATGATGAGATGATGTTTTTGAAACCCATTTTTATTCTCTGGGTTACGATGAATGATTTATGTTTATATTGTGGAAAAAGTAAGAATGGTTTCATTATGAGATGGGTGGGACCTATATATCCCTTCAATGCATTGGGTAAAGAGTTATATCTCATTATACAGACATGTCTAGAATGGTATGTTAATCCGGTTCAGTGTTACAGGACGAAAATGATGATTGAACTCGATTCAGAAAGGGACTTTGTCCACTAAGATGGTCTTTGCAGCAATGCCTTGGCTACTATGGAAATCATAACATGTGCTGAATGGTTTCCACAATTACATGTTTTATTACCATTATATTTTATCATGATTGATGTTCCATTATGATATATGCCTTACTTACTTCCATGATTTATGTCTTTGCTCATGATTTTGAAGTTTAAACATTATGTTCATGTTTTTAAGTTCAATGGTATATGGTTTGTTTTATTTTCTCCATGCTTACCCTTACTGAGAATTTGAGCTCACCCTCTACATGTTTTATTTTCCCCAGGATTTTAAGGAATGTTTTAGGTAAGAAACCAAAAAAAGGAATATCTTTATGAGAGTTATTGAAGATATTTCACCACGAGTAGAAGATTATTTTCCAAGTTTCCGAAGACACTAAACTATTACGGTCCTTTGGTGTCTGTTTTTGTTATGTATTAAGCAATCCGAAAAAGTAATGTAATTTCCATGTACTTTAAGCTTTGGTTCTCTATAGACTACATAGATAATGTACGGATTGAACGAGTGGTCGAGATTTGATCCCACATATAAAAGTGATCCCCACATCAAAACCATTCAGTATTGGGAAACACTATATACATCTAGATGGACGTGGAATTACACTGATGACACAACACAAACACACACAAGGGGAATCTTAAACATTTCCTCCACTAGACCTTGTGGGCTTGGCCCTACAGTCTTCTCTCAATTGTGGTGTGCACCTAGCATAGTTTTTTTTATAAATATGTTAACCACGATACAAAAAAATCTATATAACTATATATAACAATGAAATTAATTTTCCATTATTATTTAAAAATTAGAAATTTGTTTTATTATCACCTAAGTTTATATTATCCAATTAATATTTAAAAAATTACATGCCAATAATTTTATTACTTATAAATATTATTTTAAATTAATTTTAAAATTATAAAACATCCAGTGGTTAATTAAAGGAATTCCCAATAGTTAGCACTTATCAAGCAATCATTTTAATTTTAATGAAGGGGGAAAGGGGGAAAAAGTGACTAAACAAATTCAAACCTCTATTTATTTTACAACTGTCAGAAAAGGTTTTATAATTACCCAAATTTACTAGTATCCAAAGACACAACAATGTTTTTCTAAAATGGTGTTATACATTCGTCTGTTTCTTAGAATTAATTACATTCTTCATGATATTTTATTTCTTAATATGGTGGATTCAAGAGATTAAGGATACAAAATTGGTCTTATTATGATGATTGGAGGAATTCCAGTGGCGTTACTTGGCACTGTAATGATTTTTCTAAATTTTTTTACCTTGTAATGATATAATGTATTAGTGTTTTTATTAATTAAAGTTTCTAATGTTTTCTAATTTTATTAAATTCCATTGAATTAATAATATTTATTTTCACAAAATAATAAGAATAAGTTACAAATATAATTATGATATTAATATCACTATTACAACTTGGGTTTGGGGAGTTACATTCTCCCCTTAATATAATTATGCAATCTCAATTTTCTAGAACTGACACCCACAATTAATCTTTAACATTGACATTCATACAAAAAAATTATTACTAATGGTTTATTAAAAAAAAATTAACCATTAACTCTTACCATTACTCATTCCACCAGTGCAGAAGATTTTCCTGATAAAATATTCATATCAGGTTAATCCTCAATGAAGTTTTAAATTATTCAATTTCATCCATCAAACAAACTTATGGAACTAGATTCAAACTCATTTATATAATAGTAAGTCCTTGATATAGTTAAATGAGTGGTGCAATGTTGGGAGACACCAGTATAGACTTCATGTCTATAAAATAAACAAAAAGGTATAAACTCTACAATTTCAAATAATATAAGTCAAACATATATTCTGTAACTCAAAATTTTACACTTTTATTCTATGTTAAGGATGCCCTCTCTTGAAGCTTCCTAGAAATCCCCTAAAGAATTTGTTTTTCTGGGTAAAACATTTAAATAGACCTTCAAAGCATTTTCCCCGACATTCATAGTATGAGAGTTGTTCATTCCCCCTGTTGAAATAAGTGAAGCCTAATCATTAAACGAAATGAAGTATACTAGGTGTTTTGGGTTTTAGATAAATATGATTTTAAGTTAAGTGAATATTTTTGAAGGGATTGAATTTATCCACCAGTGATTTTGACATTATTTTTCCAAGTATCTTATCTAGAATAGATAAAATATAAGTTTTTGATATTCTTCCTTTCATTTGAAAATGTAAATGAAAAGAAAAAAATTTATAAAGAAATTATGCCTAAATTTTAAATTTGGTATAATTCTCTAAATTTACCTAGACTGTACCTATAATAAAAATTGTAATGTCCTAGACCCCAGTTTCCTAGATCTAGTACTAAAACATGATGTGATTTATTTTAATAAAATTAACTAAATAATTACACAACATACTACACAACAGAGTACCTTTACTAGTATTCGATTTAGAGAATTAGATACAACTATTTAATTTCATAAAAATATTACAAAATAAAATTTATTAAACAAATTAATCTTCCATGTGATACCTCTATAAAAAAAATTCATCACCGATAAATATACTAAACCTATAAAAATGAATTTAAAATTTATTATGAGAGTTTAAAATGCCCAGTAAGGGGTTTTAAAAAATTAATAAACTCTTTTAAAACATTATTTTAAAATTAATATATGTTATAAAAAGAATATTTTCAGAACTTTGAAATTCTAATTATATTTTAGAAACTAATATTTTCTCAAAATAATTATAATTTAAATGTTTTTTTGAGAATTATCCTTTTTAAAAGAGTAATTTCAGGTGGATTGTTTAGGAAACTTAGAGGACCATAATAAAAATGATATGGCTGTTAGTAAAAATTATCATGGAACAAAATTACCTTAAGACTTATGGGTTCACTCCCCATAACATCACACAACATACTAGTTCCATTTTATGAAAACTATTGCACTAGACCTACCTTTCTCAATCCTAACATATAAAATTTCTAGAATAAATACATAATATCATTTTATTTAAAAGAATATAAGCTTCTCATCACATGTAATTGAAATATTCTAGAGAGTTTCCAAAACAATTTTTAGTATAATCCAATTATTTAAATAAATATATTTATTTGAAAATTGATAAATAAATTGGATAATAAAATAAGTACATACTTTTTTCTAAAATGCATGGAATTTCATTTATAATTTAAGTGATGGCCATAACTAATTATGCATGACATACCAAGAAGTTCATATACAATTTCCCCCATAAATTGATATCTTGTTTAGGATTGGCACATAAAATAATATCTATTACCATTTAAAAACCAAGGTTACACATAAACATAAAAAATAACTTGATAGATTAAGAATAAATTCTAATTTCATATACAGATTTAGAAATTAATGATTAACACTTTTTAATAAATAAATTGGTAAACATATATGCATATACCTAAATAAATACATATATATATCAGTATACCTTATACATAAAATGATGTTCTGAAAAATACAAGCAATCATTTTGATAAACCATTTATCATACAACTTACTAGATTAGAGAAATTTTTTCAAACAAAACCTCTATTCAATAAAATATGAAAGACAAAAATACATGTATATACATACATACATACATATATATACATATATATATATATATATATCTTTATAATCAAAGAAATTTGACCAAATAATAAAATTAAACCCATGAAAATAATATTTATAAAATCAAAAGTTAAATCAAAATACTTATATTTTCTGAAAATAGATAATCATATAAATATATATATACATACACATATATATTTATATATTTATATATTTGTAAAAAAAATACATGACAAAAAAATAAACTCTTATAAACCATAGGATTTGGAAGTAAAATTTCATAAAAAATACCTTTTCATATATACTAAAAATAGATAGTTACGTATGTGTATATATACATATATATACACATATATATGTAACGCTTTGTAAAATTACAATAATTTGATGGAATGAAATGAACACTTACTTGGTCTTTGATCAAATCAGGGATGAGAAATTCTAGAATTCGAGAAGAACCAAACATGGAGTTCGGAGAATTAGGGTTGGGTGTTTCATAGTGTTCATAAGGGATTTTAGATAATTGTTTTTAAAAAAACCCCCTTCTGAAAAATGTTCATGGGTTTTGGACTGATTTGCCCAATTTGATCGAATGAAATTAGTTTATATGCATTTTATAAGGCATGTTCAAAAAATAAAAATGGGCTTATAAATAGAATTGAATTTAACAAAACCAAAATAATGATGTTAATATCAGAAATCCAATAGATATATTTTATATACATTTATTATTGTAAATACACATACACAAATATATATATATATATATATATATATATATATATATATATAATAAAGGTTCCCCAAACTTCATAGGTAATCTTCATGGGGTAATACAAATATCCAATCACAAGGTCAATTTGTGTCGATTCATCGACCAAATATATATAAACAGGTTCATAGGGTTGGAATAGAGATGAGGAAAATGAAATGAGGTTTTAGTAGTTTGAACTCCATGTGGATGAAGACAACATAGAAAGGTATGGAGAATTTGGATGGGCCTGGGGATATCAGGTAGCTAATCCGTGAGTGTGGGATGTCTGTAGGCTCAATTAGGGAGAAGTACAAGATTTGAATAGAGGGTCGAGAGCATCTAATTTGGATTAGATGGGTGGAATAAAACCATATCATCTTAATGAAGTGGTCGATCAAAAAAGAGAAGGGGAAGGCTGAGATCAAACATGGCTTGAACGTGCTATCGAAATTTGAACCTCCATTTAAAAATACATCCAACATAGAAATGATATAGTTCAAGGTGAAACCATATGTAGATGGATTCAGGTAGAATTATTCCAATGACACAGTAGACATACTCACTAGTGGAGGCTTATACATGGCCTCTTCCAATGCCACGACCCAACTTATATACGGTTCGATTCTTGCTAGACCTATACATGGGTGGGAGCTACTGCTGCTCAAGGGGGCTTGTTTTGTGAACTCTACTAGACCTCAAGGTCTTGGATCTAGTGGCTTCTCTGGGTTGTGGTGCGCACCTAGCATTGGGTTTTTAGTAAAAATATGTTTAAAAATAAATATATATATATATATATATATATATATAACACAATAAAAATATCTTTTCATTATAATTTGAAAATAAAAAAAATTATTATCTCATAAGGTTATAAAATTAATTAAATAATTAAAACATTACAGGTCATTTATTTTATTATTTACAAATATTATTTTTATTCGTTTTAATTTTTTGAACATCTAATGGTTATATTAGAGGAAGTCACAGTTGATAAATCATCCACAGTCACTAAAACCAATTCCAAAGACGATTCTTTTATAATGACCAAAATGTTTTTCTAAATATCATGTTTACAGGAAACAAACAGAACAACAAAAAATCTCAAAAAATGGATTTTATATACCTCT
This sequence comes from Viscum album, assembly GCA_963277665.1. NCBI lineage: Eukaryota > Viridiplantae > Streptophyta > Magnoliopsida > Santalales > Viscaceae > Viscum > Viscum album. The sequence goes on from OY728139.1 coordinate 1,182,412,026, forward strand.
TGTTCCTAGTCTTCCTGCAATTATTCTTGCTATTTTATTTATTATTATTATGTATTCAAGAGATGATGGCTACACAATTATTCTTATTCTTATAATGAGTGGTCTTTTAGTTGCATTACATGGGATTGAAATGAGTTTTCAAAATTAGTTTTAGCCTTGTAATGTTATAATGTATTAGAGTTTTTGTTAATAATAGTTTTTCATGTGTTCTCATTTTCTGGAATTAATTTTAATTAATAACATTTATTCGCATAAAATTATAATAATATCTAATACAAAGAAGATATTAATATCACTATTAGATATTTTTTTCTATGAATAAGAACATAAATTGGTAAAATAATTCCCTAAGTATAATATTGATACCCATGCACTAGTTGATAGCCCTTGGGGTTTAGGAATTCCATTCAGGACATGCCACATACCTTTCGGGTGTTAGGTTAGATGGCACCCCAACTTGGTTTCGTGAAAAAATGGTATCAAATGAGGTCACACTATTTTTGGTCACATTATATGGGGAAGAATCATGATATAAAAGATCTAGGAATATCTGGGATTGAGGTTCGGCTAGCGAGTACGATGCCTGGCTAGCACACATCATGATGGGACTCTAGTTTCCCTGGGAAGACATGTTTCTATTGGTTCTTGTAGGTTGTTTTTGTTTTGAAATGAAAAAAGTTGGTATAAAGGTATATATGATATCATAGGGCCTAGAAAGGCATGTGGTTCTAGGGAAATTTTCCTAGAATACTCCCCATGATGGTAGTGTGATTGGCTTATGGTTGCAACCATATGGACAAGTCACATAGCGAAACTAGTTCCCTCTTGTAAAATGATTAATGTATTTTTGGGTTCTAAAAATTGTTTTGAAAACCCCTATTTGAAAATTGTGAAGAACTAGATTTAAAGTGGTAATGATTTCATTTTTTTGAAGGGTAAAATGGATTTTCAGAATTATAATTGAGAATGACATTAGAAAAAATTTATTTTTATGAAATATCTTTTGGGGTAAAATGGGAATGTCTTAGTGAGGTTTGTTTTTTATAATCAAGATGTAGTGTTTAATGAAATAGTTTGTTTTTAAAACATGCACCATATCAAGAAGGTTTATATAAATTTGAGATAATTGAGGTTTGATAAGCTATCAAAAGTATTTTTTAATGACTTGAATTGGAATTTTATGATAAAATCCAAGGTATTTTATTTTGAGAAAAGATTAAATGTTTTGGATTGAGGTGTGGAACTTGAAAAATGTTTTCAAGTTGGTGGATAGAGTGCTTCTAAATGAGTACTCAGAAATTTTTAAATGTGATGTAAAATAGTGAAGTCGAAAGCATGGGTTTAATGTTTTTTTGGTAAGTGGAAATGTTTTGTTTTGACATTTGGTATTTCCATGAGTGATTATATTACTAAGATATGTGTGGAAAAGTGCTTGATTTCCCAATTTTTCATGAGAATATGCATGTTTGAGACTTCATGGAATAACATTCATGAATGTGGAACCCACCTATCATGTTTTATTTTCAACGGTTATTTTAAGATAATGTGTGATGTTTTGGTAATTAGTGGTGGTGTGGTGTGTCCCTTTGTGTTTTGGGAGTGTTTCTTGTGTGATGTCCCAAACCCAGATGACACTTAGGAAGTTCCCCAAGCCTGATGGGTCATATGGACTCAAGAACATATCACCAAACACCAGAGGATACTGACTAGCATTGAGGGCCTAGGGTGTGTTAGTGGAGAGACTATGACCTAATTACTAGAGTGTAGCATAGTGGATAATTATAAATAGAGGTATATAAAGTATTGAATAAGTTAAATTAATGAAATAAGAAAGGAAAAAAGAATAGAAACAATGAAAATAACTAGAATAACTTAAATAGATGATGATAATATATGTCACACCATTAGGAAAATAGAAAACATAGATACAATGTACCATACATACATGCAAAACCCAATGTAGTAAAATGTAAATACATAAACTATCCCAAGAAACACGAGCTATAGCTCTGTTATCTACTGCCTTCTCCATCCTAACACAACATGAAATAAAGTGTCTGAAGAATTAGTCTTCCCTTTATCTACACCTTTACACATGTAATCTGACATGGGTACCAAACAGTTCTCGAAGAGGGTGTGAGATAAATCTCAGTGGGCCACCACCAATGGTGACTATAACATTCATCCAAAGTAATGGAAATGCAACTGTGTACAAACAAGAATATCAAAATTAAATCATTATAATGTAACTGAAATACCAAGTAACTACTTCATCCTTCAACAAGTGTCTTTATATGTAACTAGTTCACAAATTATTTGATTTCCAGTTTATATAAATGAGTCATGTGAGGCATATCCAACACTGATATCACTTCGTGATAGTATAAATAGTGTTTACAGGATGTAAGAATGAAACTATAACAGATAATTTTTATGAAGTGGTTCCATTGAATTCACAAATGAAAACTAGTCCTTAGAGGACACTAAATCAGCAGAAACCGAGTCTAGATAAGGGGTAAGAGTGTAATACAAGGAGCATCACTTAAGGAATTCCATAAAAAAGTTTCTAACAGGGTCAACGGAATTCATCCACGGTAAAATGGGATATAAGCAGTGGCTATGCCAAAGGACGTAACCAAGGAACCTTATGTAATGTTAGATCCAAGGAGCATATCAGAGGAATATTATAATGATATTTATGGGGTTCTACGGTGTCATACCGGGAATCATAATGTAGAAAATGATTAGGTTCCTCGGTAGGTCTCACCCAAGGAAACCAACATCAATGAATTGGAATGATATCCTCAAGTACCCAATAAATTTCTTCCGATATCCATGATATAACAAAAGTTAAGACATAATATAGAGATTTCAAGGTCTATTTTAAAAAAGAGGCACCTTAAATTTAATTCATTACAATTAATTTGTTCATATTATAACCATTTGATAAATATATTTAAATGGTTCAAGTCTTGCATTTCATTAGTTTGACAAGGCCATGTAGCTTGAAAACTGTTAAATAAAATAATTTATGTCAGGATCAATTAATAAGGTTTACAACATAGGCTTCCATAAACATGTAAATGTGTTCCTTATATTTTCAACCAAACATTCATTTAAATTTAATAATTCCAAGTCATATACATAACTATACTTTCCATAATATCTTATGAATCAATTTACTATACTTAAGATCTAACATTAGGAAGGTCAAGTGGGATTTACATGTTAAAAGGAATTAAAAATTACATAATTCCACTAGAATCTAATATAAAGGGGCTTACCATTAGTGTTTTCAAGCTTGAGCACACCCGAATAGTGGCTCGAATGTGTTAAAAACACTAGACACTCAATTATGGAATACCCCCCTAAATGGGGTCTTAGGAGTTGTGAATGTAACCAACAAAAACTAATCACATTAATGGGAAGAGAATAACCATATAGTTCTAATAAATATTATCAAGGGATATAAATTAAATAAAGATAACCCAATGAAATTGGAGGCCCTAATTTAAATTTAAAAATCAATGAACATGATGGATGAGTTATAAACCACCCACATAGTTCTCATACGAATCCCCTAATCAAGTATTGACCTCTTATTTTCCTTGGATCAGAGTATATATGAGAAAATAATAAAATTGATTACACTTTGATAACTAGGTCAAGAGAAAGACAAATGAAGAATGGCTCAAACAGACTCGAGTACTTATAGTTGTTCATCCAATGTGGTGAATGAATTTCGGATGAAGTAGATCTGTCAATTACAAGATTAGGCTTTTAAAATCAACAAAATGGGAGAAAATAGAGATTTATAATTCAAAAAAATCATATTACAGAAGAAGGATAAAGTTAATTATATAATTAAGGGTAAAATGGTTAAATTACCAAAAAATAACATGTCAACACTTTTCCCACACAGTTTTCCGATCTGTGTGAAAACAATCCACATATACCTTGAGAAAGGGGGGATCTAATATGGTTAGGATGCACGATTTCAAAAATCGTGCGCCAACCGTGCAATATGGTGTTGGAAAAAAGATTATACCATTTTCATAATTTAGACTAATCATGCATCTTCCCATTACTATTTACTCTAACCAGGTGACCAGACCATTTTTACCAAAAATATGGGTTTTGAGATCCGGACACCCCCCAAAAACCCATGAGACCTTCAATAACCAATTAGACATCCATATTAGGTGTAAAATAAATAATTTGACCGAAATTTAAGGAATAATTAACTGAGTCAAAAATAGGTTCTTACAATCATCCACTCTTAAAAGAAAACATCCCCATCTTCACCATCCAAGGGTGGAGATACATTGTATGAGGACAACTCTTACCACTAGGTATAGACGTCGGCCTCCCACTCCCAAGTCTCATCCTCCACACGGCCATGTTTCCATAACACCCGTACTTGGGGGACAAACCAGACATGGAAAAACTTATTTCTCCGGTCCACAATTTATACTAGATACTTCTCTAAGGTAGCATCAAAATCTTACGCAACATCATCAGGATCAGTGGTATGAAATTGGTCAACAAGATAATGGTGAAGCTATAAAACATGGAAGGCGTTGTGAATAAAATAATACCTCTATGGTAGTAACAACCAATAGGATATCAACCCTACTCTTAACAAGATCTCAAATGGATCTACATAACAAGGAACCATTTTACATTGCTTCTGTTTCAGTCTATTACAAAACCAAGATGACACAAATTGGAAAAAACCATCCCTGCCCTCAAACTCTAGAGGTCGTTGATGATGATCAACAAAAGGTATCTGTCTAGGATGAGCTGTAGTGTTATGCTTCTAGATCAGATGAACATAATCCAATGTTTCCTATATGATATAAGTACATAGTAGGGTTTCCTCACATACCTCTATCCATTACAGGGGTAAACAACATGGCCTACCATACAAGGCCTAATAATGATCCATATGAATTGTATCATGAAAGATGTTATTATATGAAAGCTCAATGAGAGATATATGATTATCCCAATATCTTATAAAATCATGGAAACATTCATGTAAATATCCTAAAGAATTTATATCGTCCATTCTAATTTCCATTCGATCTCAGGGTGAAAAGATGTTCTTAGAAGCACCTTTGTACCCATAGCATTCTGCAAACCCTGCCAGAACCATGACACAAAGTGAGTATCCCTTTCTGAAATGATAGTATGATGGACCCCATATAGTTGTAGGATCTCATGGAAATACAACCTTACCAATTCATCGATATATAAATTCTCCCTAAAAGGAATTAAGTGTGCTACATTCATTAATCGATCAAAAACTAATCATACAACATCATTACCTATAGGGGGGATTTTTAAATTGGTCATGAAAACCATTTTGACATCATTAAATTTCCACTCAGGAATTGGTAGCTTCTATTAATGTTGGGATGGTCACTGGTGTTCCACCTTCACCAATTGATAGGTGGAACAACTCATGAAAAAACTAACTACAACCCTTTTTATGCCTTGCCATCGATACGGGCAAGGCTATTTTTCTAGAGACCTGATCACATCTCAGTCCCTTTAAATATCTAGTTGATGATTCTCCCACCATGAATTTTATCACATTAGGGGTCCAATTCGGAACCACAGCATCTCCACCATTGGAATTGTCTTACACATAACACCTCTAATAATTTTAAAGATGCTTATCGTGTGATTTTCAAAATAATTAAACAATTGATAACCCATTGATATCTTAAACTAAGTCGAGTTAGCATTCCATAAAAACCCCAGGACGAAAAAAAAACTACACTTGCCTCTACTATCCGATGTGCCCAAAAATAGTCTTTCTTATACCCTATTAACTATACAATAAGGATGGTAGTTAACCCACCTATGGATTACCAGCCTTGAAGATACCCATCTTAGACATTCAAAAAATCACAAATAGAATTTCAATGCCTTCCTATAAGTTATCATAAATTTTAACACAACCACACCCACTAAATCCCATAACTAACATATGGTGCTATTCCTCAGTCAATCATCATTAAACCATTTAAAATTTCAGTCCACAACACAATCAAATTTGTAACCTAGATCTAGCCCACCGGAATCATTGTGTATTTTTTAAATCACTTTCGAGCCTGAAAAATAGTTTGGGTAACAATGAATACATGAAAAAAAGAGATAAATGGAACTATACCTTAGTAGTCCATATCCCCTGTTAAAACTCATACATTTAGATAGTTCAAAATTTCCACTGAAGAAAATTGATTAAGCCCATAGTGGAATTCGTCTAGTGGTCATTTCATAAGGATGAAACTCGTGTCCATTAATCTATCCATGGTGTTCTTACTTGGGAACCCACATATAACTTAGGACTCACCAACCCTAAACAAAAGCCACACAACCAATTCTCGACTCTTAGAGAGATCACTAACCAGCCCAAAAACTTTTAAACTTTATCTCAACATAAGAACGACACTCTATTAGGGTATCAAGGACGATGTCAAGATATAATACTTGCTCGCCTATTTATGATGATTACACTAAGATGTTTTCAATCTTTTCAAGAATATCAAGAGAACCCCCACTGGTCAAATTAACATGAAAGATGGTTGGCTTCACCTATTGACACACCATTACAACTCGATCACAAGCCTTTATTACCGAATACATCTTGTAATTGCTCAATATAAACTACCAATGTCCATCCAAGACCAGGGGTGTTTCTAAAAGGTTCTATACACAAGAAACCCTTTAAAATTCATGCTTCTGTGAAAGCACTGACACACTTCCAACTTACAAGACTCAAGGGAATTGAAGAAAAACCAAAAATTTCTCCATTGTCCTCTTATTATGTGATCCTTCAATTTGGAAGGGCGTGTATTTACCAATACATATGTGATGCTCCCCCCTCAATAATGTTTAATTCATTTAATGAATAGATGGACCATCCACTCATAAGCATGATAGATCAAACAAAAATTAACCACATGCATGATACTCCTTCAAGTCATGATTATATTCATTAAATTATTTTTCTAGAAAGCCAAAACCAAACTGACCAGCATGTCAAAACACCCTAGTCTCTTGAAGGTCATACCAAATAATGGGATGAACATGTTTCCTTTAATGCCCATGTCACTCTACTTTCTAGATGATCCGATAATGTACTAAATAGAATAAGGCTCAATGATTTTTACCAAGCCAAACCAATTCATTATATCATTTTTAAACTCAATGGTTTCTGTATATGTGATTACATATTACCCAAGGTTCATGAAACAATACATTACCTAGATACAATCCATAGGATATCTTCCTATATATCTGAGTATCAGGTGGTTCATACAAGTGATTTAACCCAAATTTGTACTTCCCCATAAGAGAATTATTTTGGATAATGATATACCAAGTCTCCCATTAATGAGGAAGAATAAATGGTCACAAGACCTGCAAAATGACCTAACATGACATCGACATGTCTAACATATTGAAACTGGTCATTATCCGATGCCCACACCTGTAGCAAGGGTAATGTATTCCATGACCACCTATCTGGAAAACAATTTAGTTTATAATGTAAGAGTCCTATAAGGTAAAACTACACCAAAAGGCCATAAAACATTATAAAATGAAAACATTTATCAAGATATATTAACATTAAGGGTGCTACCTATCATGGATAGCCCCCTACGTAGTACAAGTGTTAACCCTATCACTAGGTCATGATAAACATAAGTTATATGGATCAATAACCTTCAGTTTATGTCATTTAGAAGAAGTAGAAGGATAATGTTAAATGCCCATATTTCTATTCTATAGATGATCAAAAAGACATGTTACACAAGGACACCACTTATATGTTATGTTTTTAGGTCACCACACTTATTCACATTCAACCTTTTATCATATAAAAGATTTAATCAAAAACCCAAGATCCAATTTTAAACACAATCACATGGTACTTTATTTAACTAACACACCAAGGAACAATATGAAAGTCATATAAAACATCTTCTTAAATACTAATAATTCATTAATATTCCTATATAATTTGGAAATTTATCACATAAATTCAATTTAATAGATAAAAAGACCCACGAGTGTCTCGCTAGGGCAACCTAGGTTCATCAGAAGTGAAACCCTATAGTATTTTCGCTATTTATCAAGGTCATAAAAACCCATAACATGTCATATCAAAAGAAAAATCCCCAAATAACCTACCTTAGCTAGTTTTTCATCTTTAATACCAATCACATGCCATAGAACAAGCTTAAGGAAAACATATAGCAACCAATGAAAGTTGGACATAAGAAAGGGCTCACTACCCAAGGTATAATACTTAAACTACCCACATAGACAACTATATATATTTAATTAATCAAATATATGTTTCAAGTGATGCGATAGATAAAGGGTCAATAGTACATTGCAACATAATTTTCTGGAAACCCTTTAATTAAATTTTTTATTTAATTATCGGGCTCACTCTTTACATTTCATAAGTATAATAAGGATGGATAGGGACGTGAAACCATTACACTTTTATGTTGGGTTTTTATTATAACATGTATAAATGTTCTTTTCAAATTACTTTTCCATCCCTAGTGAATCATATCCCATAATATTTATCACTAACACCTACATGAATTTATAATTAAAGAGTTGATTATATAAATTACCTATTCTAACCCATGAGGGACCATAGAACCCCATTAATTAAAACATTAAATCACTCAATCACAACCCAAATGCAGCACAAGGACATATAAAATCAAGGATCACTCAATAATCATAGGCATATCAAGCAATGAAAGTAGTTAAATGAACTTATATGGAATAGAAAACAGAATGATTTGAGAATTCTAGGTGCCTATATGATGAATTTAATAATGATCCTCTCCCTCATATCATCAGGCCAAGGATGAAATGAAATTCATAATCATAAGAATAAAAAACAACACTGCACAACATGTGTGTCACCCAATGTTGAAATGATATCAATTGTAATATGAAAAATAATAACAACAATTATAATTCAAGAAATATTGATTTTACCAATAAAATGAGTTTATTATGGATAAGAATGATTTATTACTAAGTCCCATGTGTTCCTAATCTTAAAACTATTATCTAGAAATAGTAAAAAAAGAAAGGAAACCCAATTTGTTACCACTTTATAATTTCTCAGAACAGGATTCCACTTTGGAGGTTCCCCAATCTTAATGGGCTACATGGCCTCAAGAGTATCTCACCAAAATGCCAGAGGATTCTGACTAGAAGTGAGGGCCTAGGGTGTGTCCATGGGAGACTATTCCCTCATTACCATAGTGTATCAAAATGGATAATTGTAAACATAGTTAAATAGCATAATAAATAGGTAAACAGAATCAATAGTGGAATGAGACAAGGATAAAAATAACTAAAATAAAAATAATAACATAATATACCTAATTATGATATATTTTATTCCACAAGAAAGCCAGAAAACATGGATTCAATGTATATTGGAAACCCCAATGTAGAAGAAAGGGAATACATAAACTATCCCAAGCCACCTGAGCTATAGCCTGGATATCTACTACTATCTTCATCCCAATATAGCATGAAATCAAGTGTCTAAAGCATTAGACTACCCTTTATCGACACCTGCCTACATGTAATCTACCCCAGGTACCAAATTGTGCCAAGAGTGGGTTTGAGATAAATCTAAGTGGACCAGATCCAATAGTGTCTATAACATCCAACTTGTGTAATGGAAATGTAATAGCCTACAAGCATGCATATATAAATTAAAGTATTATAATGTAACTAAATACCCATGTAACAGCTTCATCCCTCAGATAGTGTCGGTATATATAACCAATTCATTAATTACTTGATTACCACTTTATATAAAAGAGTCGCATGATGCACAACTGGCAATGACATCACATCATGATAGTATAAATAGTGAAGGATACAAGATGTAATGAGTAAACTATAACTCTTATTTATTTTGAAGTTGTTCCATGTTATTTATAAAGGTAACCTAGACCTTAGGGGATTATAACATAGTAGTAACTGAGTCTATCATAGGAGTAATAATTTAATCCAAGAGAATCTTCCAAGGAATGCCCAAAACAATGTTTCACACTGTGTCTGAAGAATTCATCCAAGGTAAAACTCGAGAAAAGTGGTGATGGGGCCCAAGGATGTAACCAAGGATCCTTATATCATGATGGATCCAAAGAGTGATCTGAGGAATCCTAGAATGAGAATTATGGGATCTTATGGTATTATACTGAGCATCCAAATGTAGATAAGGATTGGGTTCCTTGCTTAGTCTAACCTAAGGAAACTAAAATCACTGAATTGGAATGAAATTCTCAAGTACCCTAGGTATTCCCTCAATAATTCAAGAGCTAACATGAGTCAAGAATTCGTATAGATATATCAAGGTATATGTGTATAAATAGGAACCTTACATTTAATTAATTATAATTAATTTGGTTATATGGTAACTATGTCCTTAAATAATTAACCTTGTTTAATCCTTTCATTTCACTAGTTTGACAAGGCCATATAGCATGAAACCAATTAATTAAAACCATATTCGTTAAGTTTAATTAATAAGGTTCACTCTATTACCTTTTATGAACCTGGAATGGTGTGGTCCAGAAAGGCAACCAAACATTCATTTACATTTAATATGGCCATTTCATATACTTAAGTTTGATTTCCATAATATCATATGAATCAATTACCTACATTTAATAACTTACATTAGGTGGGTAAAGTGGAAGTGAAATTGTACAATACATTCCCAATTTAATGATTCGATAGGCATTTAATATAAGGATGATTACCATTAGTGTGGTCAAGCTCGAGCACACCTGAAAGATGGTTCAAAACTATTAAAAACACTAAAAATTAAATTATGGAATATAACCCTACATGGGGTGTTTGGAGTAGAGAATATAACAAAAAAACAATAATATTAATGGAAAGAGAATAACTATACAATTTGAATGAATATAAGAATATAATATAAATTTAATAAATGAAAGTTGATGAAATCGGTAGGCGCCACCCATCAATTCCAAAATCAACAAACTCAAGGGATGAGTTATAGACAACATATTTATTACTCATATGACTCTCATCCTCCAGTACCAACCTCTAATTTGTCTTGTATTAGAGTAGATCTGAAAAATCAGTAAAACTTATTACACCTCGATAACTAGATTGAGAGCATGAGAGATGATGAATGGCTCAAACAAACCTGAGTACCTATCATCGTGCATCTAAAATGGTGAACATAATCTCAAAATGATTCTGGATGAAGTAGAACTCACAGTTCCTAGATTTGGACTCCAAACTCTACAAAATAAGAGAAAATAGAGGTTCATCCCACTAGAAATAAAATTAGGTAATAAGAGATATTTTAATTAGATAATTAATGTTAAAAGGGTAAAATTACCCAAAAATAGCATGTGTGTGGTTTTTTCGCATGGTTTTACAAACCATGTGAAAAACATTCACAGGTACCTAGAGAGAAGGTGGAACTTGCATGGTTAGGATTTATGATTTTAGAAACTATGCACCAAACATGTGATATGAATCTACTTAAAAATGCAAGACATCTACATGATTTAGTCTAACTAGGCGTCCTCCCCGTATGGTTTACTCTAACTATGTGACATGACCATTGTTTCAAAAACATGGGTTACATACTTTAAACAAGCCCTGAATACCCTTGATAACTTCAATAAACCATTATAAATCCATATTAGGTTAAAAATGATGAATTAGATATAAATTTAAAGGATCCATTCCTAAGTTAAGAATAATGTTCTTACATATTGCATGCAACATTGTGTTTGAGAAATAATCTTGTTTGATTAATGTTTTATTATTTAGTTTCTATCAATGAATCTATTTCTGAATAATGTTAAGTGGGTTCTTTTAAAAACAAAATCTCCGGGGAAGACTTTATGTTAGTTCCCCTATTTTGTATAGTATACAGTTTTGGTAAATTCTAATCAAAGGATCGACCTTGATGGAGTCATTTTTCTCTTTGTATCCAAATAAATAGCCCCACAACGTATAGATGGACATTGTGCTATAGATACATATGGTTTACCTTTATTAGACCCTCCAATTGATCAACCTATGAATTTTTTTCTCGAGTATCAAAATATTAATCCTTCTATATTTTGTGACCATGTGAATCCTCTCATAGTGGAAGAGTTGACATGAAAAGTTTAGAGATACATTAGTTCCCTTGAGTTTTCTAAGTATTTAAAGGTGGAATTTTCTACCTTTTAGATTGAAGGTCCCACCTGGAAGTGGTAAATGTATTTACTTCATCAGAATGAGGAATGAGGTTGTTGGTGTTAGACTATAACCTAAAAGGCCTTCAGTTCGTTCATTAGATTCTTCTAAGAACATGATAATACTATTCCTCCATGGAGGAAAATCTAATCATAAGAAGATATTAAGGCCATTTAGAGAAATAGTGTTCTGTTTGGGGATTTGTTTAAAGTTCCCTTTTTACAGTACTTCTTTAATTTGATGATCATATCTATTATTTATTTGTGGTGTTTTATAGTTAGTTTGAAAAGTAAGAGTTGGTTCATAACGCTTTTATGAGCTTCTGTTTTAACATAGGTATGTTTTTTTTGGGAATCCTGAATTTGTCTTATTTAAATGGAGATGTCTTACACGTGTTCTTGATTCCTGATGTACATAATTCATGGTGAAAGTGGATCATTCATGTTTCTTTACTAAATCCATATCTCGATGAATGTGCCATGTTGAGTCCATGTGAGTTCTGTGGCATTTTTTGCTACTTTGGTCCTTCCAATAGTGTATAATAGTCACTCATGAAACAAAGAAAATTGTTCTAAACGAACATCTTCATTGCCTAACTGTGAGGAAGGAGATTCTCTAAACATTGGGGCTCTATCTATTGGACCTATAGTGAAGATCAATCCCTGTCAAGAATTTTGAGGGATATTAGGTACCTTGGTGCGGATTTAAAATCCAATGTTGGATGGGAATAGTTCAAGATTCTCTATTGTGCATCCTTTGTTATTTAAAGTTTCCATTTTTGGTGGGGATTTGGTCTATTTGGGAAGTTTTTATGTTGTCCATGTTAGGTTCCCATTTTATTCAACGCAGATTGGTTATGTTGGTTGGATCTTATGGTTGATAGACTCACTATGTTCCTCATTGAAATTAATTCATGAGTAAATCAGTGCCAGTTTATTTCAAATTGTGGGAGTCTTTTTAGGCCTCCCTATATTTATAATAAATTATTTTCTGGTGTTGTCCCAACTGTGGGTAGTCAAATTCAGAGATATCTAATTTTGTGTTCCTTCATTGAGAAATCTATACGCTTGGATTGCACCCATTGGTGTGCTTAATGTAAGGATTTGGAAGTGCTTCTTTATATTTTGTTTGAGTTTTTTTGTTAGTGTTGGGTAAATGATATGATTTTAGTTTAGTAATTTATGAAGTTTTCCTATCCCAAGAGGTTATATTGTTCATTTTGATAATTCATTTGATCGATCAACTGGAGGTGTTTAAGCTTTCTAGGGGTGGAAGGAACATGGTGGGGAGTCCATTCTAGCCTCCCGAGTTCAAACGTGTAAATTTATTTTTTCTATTTGTGGTGTTCTTTTATTCTTCCCATTTTATGTTCTTGGGAATATTCTTGAGCATTGGAAGAGTTTTTGTTTTTGTTTTTGGATCAAGACTTCTTGTGGAATTCTAGTGGCGGAAATCATTATGGTGGGAATAATTGTCACACCTGGGTTTTTATTTTTGTTCTAGGACCCAATTCATTTTAGGTTCTTTGTTTACCCCTTGTGAACCAGGTGTGAAAGGTCTGAATTTTAATGTAATATTATATTTATTTATGGTATATATTTTTACCCATGGGTTTATTTGTGTTTTTGGAGATAAATGGAATTTTTTTTTCCATTAAGCATATGTCACACACTTGCTTTGTGGTTAGGAAAACTGTGTGACCCTACCAAGGTAACCATGTTGTAGGAATTAGATTTTCTTTGTAGATTCCACCACATAGTTTTCATATGGTAAGTCTGGCTGTGTGGGATAACTTTGTGGTAGGTGATTCTTAGGCACTGAATAGTGAATGTTTGTCACACAAATTAGCAAACCATATTGTAAAATAGTGTGTGATTTCTATATCATTAAAAAAGTAAAATACTGTTTGTGTCCTTTCATGATTTAGGCACAAAAATTCACTTTCTTTACCCATTAGACCTGCCCATCCCTAAGTGCCTCCCTCTCCTCCTCTTGTCTCATGTGTGATCCCTTAGTTTGGTGTATTTTATAGGGTTTCATCAAGGGATCGTCAAGTAACTGGTCCCCTACAATTTCCCAGGTTTTCTAGGGTTTCACTCCTTCTTATTTGTGGTTTAATATCTCCAGGGGTTACATGGTCATTCTATGTTCAAATCATGTTTAATAGGGCTTAATCATCACATTTAGTGTTCAAACTTTACTTTCTAGGGTCTTGAGGTGGTGTTGTTGTTGTTTTTCCCCAATTTACAAAGGTTTTCACCCTTGAGGTAGGTGGTTCCATGGTCTATCATTTTTTTGATGATTTTATCTTTCATTCTTGAGTTTAGTTCTATGGTTTAGTTGTGAGATTCTAAATGAAGTTTGGAAGTGGTTTGAAAGGATTATGTGAAATAAATGGTTTTTATAAATTTAATAGTTCGGTTTTATCATGTACCTTATTGTGGTTATTCTTGAATGTGTTTTATGTTTTTTTTAAGGGTGAAAATGTGTTTTTGAAGGAACTAGAGGAGAAAATGTTGTGATTGTTTGTTTTTCAAAAGAGATGGATTATTTTGGTCATGTGTATTTTCTTGTGCTCCTTTAAATGTGATTTGTGAATTTTATAAATGATGTGAAATATGTTTTAATGAAATCTTTGTTTATATGTTAAATTTAAAAGGGGTTGTACCCTGAAAATGGTTGGAATCAATTATGTGTTTTTCTTTTTTTTCAAATGGGGATTTATGAATTTCATTAGTAGTGTGAAAAGTGTTTCTAAATGGTATTTGTTTTTTTGAAAGGAAAAATGGTTTGGTTTACATAAAATGATGTTTCTTTTGGTGTTTTAATAATCCTTGGATTGTGTATGTGATAAGGGTGTCTTGTGTGACATGTGAAATGAGGGATTGAGAATAAGGGAATCCCAAGTATCTATGTTGGACGACTAGTTCTAGTAGGTTAGTTATTCGGAAGGGGGAAGCCCCAGTTTGACATAGATTGATTTAGTATTACAACACCAACTGAACATGTGTGATGATTGGAGAACACTAATCCATTGGGGTATCAACTCCTAGAAAATAATGTATGATAAATATGATGGTCGTGATTACAATACAAAATTTCACCAAGTTTGAAGGTTCTACTTACCAACTCAATATTCTTTCCCCTAGGGATTTAATAAGGGTCTTCTCTTGAGAATTATGTAATTTGGTGAAATCTATCAGCATACAGTGGACATTGAGTGAATTTTATTTTAAATCATGTCTATCTTAATGAGTTTTTTCCTCTGAAATGTTTCCTTAAAAAGTTTTATGTTGAAGATAATTCTCGAAAAAATGGTTCTCATTGAAATTTGTCCCTTTAAAATGGGTTTCCTTTAAAATTGGATGATCCGGTAAGAAATAACTTGACAAGGTTTTCCTCCCTCAAAATATATCAATCGATTGGTATTAATTATGAATTTTTAGAAATTTAATGAAGAATCATTATACAGTTCATGGGAATGTTTTAGGAGTTTACTTAGAAGATGTCCCTATATTAAAATAAAAATTTGGTTACTGGTCTAATTTTTTAATGGATTATCAAAGAGTAACCATTCTATTATATATTATTCCATATGAGGTTTATTGAAGTAGAATTAACAAGAATTGAGCTATGTATTATGGGATAAAATTTATATTAATAGTTATCCATGCTAGCTAGATGGAGGAAATGTTCAAGGAGTACACATGATGGACAATAGATGGGTTTCCACCCAAATGAATGAAATATCATTGAAATTTGATTCTATTATGTCCAATAAAACTTCATAAGGTATTTATTCTTAATACATTAATTATTTATATTATAATCATCAAAATTATTCATAGGGATAGAAGACACAATAATTAGAACATTAGAATCATGGTCAAGGACAAGGTTCTCAACCTCCGAACTCAAGAAAATCTATTTCATGGAAATTAAACTCCTTGGAAGAGACTCTATAAACTTTTATGATGATAATAGGATATTAAATTATGGATTTTACATCATACAAGAAAGAATAATTTTATTCCACCTAGTACTTCAATAAAGAGTAAAAAAACCAATGAGTAACATTGAAGAACCTGAAAGTTCACGTGGGTCAGTTTTCTAACTAACTAAATGAAAGGTCCCAAATATTTTCAATGGGAGAAAATAAAGTTTCATGAAATTTTGAGAAGAGATCCGTCACCCTATTAAGTGGAAGGATAAAATAAGATAAATATGTTGAATTTTGTAGACAAGCTGAAGAACTATTTTGAAAACAATAATAAGATGTGAAAGAAATCATAGAAAAAGGAAAGAATGTTTCAAAAATTAATTTAGAGTGACTTCCACCACCATAACAACTACCAATACCCTGATTTAAATTAGTAAGTTGAACATAATTTAATGAAAAATGAGAAATGTTTTAGGATATTTTAACAAAACTACATATCAACATACAAGTTATTAAGGTGATAATCAGCATGCCCTCTTACACAATTATTATAATGAATTTGTTGTAAAAAAATATATCGTGAGGATATGGGAACTATCAAATTAATGGTTAAATGTTAATATAAGGTATCAAGAAGAATACCAAAGAAGAAAAGTGATAAAAGTAGTTTCTGTATTCTAATCAGTATTATTTTCTAGTGAGTTTGGAAGTGACTTGTTTGATTTAGGTGTTGGTGTCAATATTGTTTCATACTCAATATTCAAAACTGTAAATTGAGAGAGATGAATACAACTTGAGTTATTCTTCAATGTAAATATAAAAAATTTATATTTACCTAAGCACTAATTTAATATTTCATCATCTTAGTAACTATGTTCTACTTTCTTTTATATTTTCCTTTGATTTACATGGTTTAAGATATGACTCAAATAATCCCAGGAAGACCATTCGTATATATGGTAAAGAAAATGACTATTTTCCAAATAAGAGAGCTATGTTTAAGAGTTGGTAGAGAATATGTTTTTCTCAATATACACTAGGTGATGAATAATATGGAAGAAAAATGTGACTAGTTGACAGCGGATATCCTATAGGAAGTTAAGAACACTAGTTTCTATGAATGAAAAGGAGATGTAGCTACTATAGAAATGAAATAAGGAGGTAAAAAGTGGTAAAAAGGGAAAAAGGTTTGTTTTGAAAAATATTGAGAGAATATGTGGAATATTATCCATAAATATTTGATGGAAGGATAATAGGGTTGAGAAGTTAGTAAACTACCCTTTGATTTTTTTAAGATGGGGAAAACAAGTGGATTGGGCCTATGTAGGTAAAGAAATTTTTATTAAGAGTATGAGTGAAATTAGTTTCAGAAAAAAAAGAATAGGGTCATTCTATATAGAGAAATCATGAATTTAACTATTTGTAGATCTAGACCAGGTAACCTCTTTCTTACCCTCAATCACATGACTAGAAGAGGTATGGTCAATCATAAAGACCAAAACTAATGAACTTTTAGGTGCAAACCTTTAATTTTTTATTCGTTAGGAATTTAGGATTTAATTTCTTTTAAATTATTTTTAGGAACGATTTTAAGGGTTCATTCTGATTAATTTTTAACTTTCATGGGAATGATCAAACACTTTAGTTGTTTTAATTTTTAGGTCCATGAATATTGAAGTTACAAGGACCAATGTAAAATAAAAGATGATAAGAAATTTAAATGTTAACAGTGGTAAGTTTTAATATTTAGTAGTTAATTTTAATATCCGATTTCCAAATTTTTTTGAGTTTAAATGCAAAAAATTCAATCCCATAGTTAGAAATTTGATTGACATTTGATTAATGATTCATATAATTTTTAAGAACCCCATTATTATGTTTTATAATTTTCATGTTCATGAAATTGAATAATTAAGACCAAAAGAATAGATGAATAGAGTTAAATTTGAATTCAATAAATCATGACTTTAATTTTAAGTCACATTTAGTTGAGTTTTTTTCATTCCCTCTTTAGTGAGTTTAATTTTAGATGTTCATGTTGATTAATTTTTTGTTATTAATCCTTACACAAGTGACAAAATTAAATTTTAGGTCTCCCATCATAAAATCAAGGTACAGAAAATATTCCTCTTATACATCCCTTATTCCCTTATTTTATTTTCTTCCCTCGCCTTAGGGTATCTTTGTATGAATTCTAGTATTGGGTTTGATGATTTATGCTTCGTTCTTAGTCATAGTGTATGCATATCAAGTCTTTGATATTTGCCTTCGAGTTTACAGATGTTTCATCGAATCCTCACAAAATTTGAGGTAGGTGGTTCTATGATATATGTTTTTCTCAACAGTCCATATATTTATGAGAATTATAAATGTGTTTCCCTTATACATTTAGTGGATTAATGTTTTTTTAAAGGTTTGACAATGTAATTGTTAAGGAATTTTATTTTGTAAATTTATTTTAATAGATATAGACATGTTACATGTGTTTTATAAAATGAATAAATTTATTTTTATGTGAGTTTTTACAGTATATATTGATTAAGACTTTTTTACAAGGATCTAATATGATTGAATCACGAGTCATAATTATTTTTCAATTTTTTTTCTCAATTCTTTTGTACTTTGAAGTAGTTTATCTTGTTGAACCCTTCGATCTTGATAAATGGTTTGAATGGGCCTCCTCCTTGGATACCTTGGGGATCCATAAAACATTGTTGTATATATATATATATATATGGTTCAAGACATAAATATATATTCATATGAAACCATATATAAATGTATTAATATATATGTTTGTGTGTGTGTGTGTGTTTATAGGAGTCCTTCCTTAGGACGTGGGATTTCTAAATTGACTTTGGTTTTCCATTGGATTTCCAAATAAAATTCCCTGAAATTTGACTCCTAGGAATATTTGTGAAATTATAGTGAGTTTTGAAATGGTATATCTTACATAATGGCTTTCAAAAGGATTTTGAACAACACTACTATTTTATAATTCTCTATGCTCAGCTGGTACCTTGGAATATTTTCTTTAAAATGTGAATATTTATATATTCCCTCCACTTTTGGGGCATATTTTGCATAGTTTTTGAAGGGAGGTAGGATGAGAAAATGATATTTGGTTTGTGATTTTTCTTTATTAATACATTTTCTATATAGGCTTCTCTACCTCCAAAAGTTAGCATCGTCATGGTATCCTAAACTCCTTAGTAACGTTTGAGAGATGGTTTTTAAATTTATTAGATTATATATACTATTCCCTCTAGTGTTAGAGACCATATGGGAGTTCCAATATTGAAGATAGATGAGAGTAAAAGGTTGGTTATTAACATAGGGATGCATAAAGAAGACTAATTATGTATTCATATGATCACATCCTGGGTCACCTCTCAAGATGTTTAATAATTACCCATGATTATCTACCCTTTACTATTTCTATCTTATTATACTTCCTTGCAATACCACTTCTATATTTTATGGTTGGATTTTGAAATTTTATACTTTTTATAGTCTTACATTTTTCACCTTCCTCTATTATTTTATTTTACATATTTTTTTTATTTGGTGAGAGTTTGGTGCTTGTTTAAAAACGGTTTCAATGGGTTTATTTGAAAGAAATGGTTTTTGGACAGGGATTAATTATTTTTAAATCATGTTTTTGTTTTAAAGATGGTCTCTTTATAAAAAATCATGATTATTTTTTAAATGAATAAAATGTATCCTTAATCCACATATAAAAACAAGCTTTGATGAACTATTTTAGAGAAAGGAAATTCATGTACTCTACAAAAATTGAATTCTAAGCAATTTTTTGATCATACCATACTTGTACCACTCATAATTGGGAAAATTGAGTTTGTTTTAAAGGTTTACTTATCACTTAAGATATATTTTGTATTGATTTGTATTATATATGGATGGTTACAATGATTTATCATGTATGTCATGTATAGTTTCTGGTTTGATTTAAGATTTTATTTTGTATTATATATGTATTATCCTAGTAGGATGTCTTGTATTTAGTTCTTATTTCATTTGATTTTTTATTTCTAGTGGATTATGTATTCTATTTATGGTACCTTTCTATATTATATTTTATTTTTATATGTTTCTGTTTTTTGACTATGAATTTATGTAAAATATCTTGATAGATCATTCTAGAATTTATGGAGTAGTTACCATATTTTTATATCACTATTAATCATGAGAAAGCATCCCTATAAATTAATTTTGATTCCTCCAAATCATGCAGTTGACATGGGAGAATCATGGACACTACTCATGTTAGTGGCAAGATGGTTCAGGTTCTTGTTTGTATAGAATATTTGGATATGACATCGTGGAGAGGGTTATGTTATTTATAGTTTTCCATGTTTATAACATAATAACAATAATAAAAATTGATATATAAACATTATATTTTATAAAAAATGGTAGGTAAAAAGAATCCATGTGATTTAAATAGAGAAATATCTTTAATAGAAGGGTCAAAGTCACTAGAAAGTGATCTAGGATATTTATTTAACTGAGTTTGATCAAAAAAATTGTCAATTTCATTAGATAATTGGCAAGGATAATTCCATGAATTAGTATATACTAGTGTTTTATATCAGGAGACGTACTATGAATCAATGTCCATCTAATGAGTTCTAATGTAAATTCATGGATGATATTCCTTATAAATTGAAAATTTGATCTGTCATGCATCTCCTATTTTGCACTTAAATTGATGTCATTTATTATTTGGGATTATAGATTGGTACTAATAAAATCCCAGTGAGAGTCGACAGATTATAGTAAAGAACACCCAAGTGTACAATATAAGGAGTAAGTATTTTTTATTCATATTTGAAGGTGAGGAAGAGATAACTATAATATGTCAAACTAATTCTTTTTTATAAATATGTAAGCGTAATTAAAGATTAAAAGGGGTACATTTTTTCATAGTCGTAGATCTATTAGTTTGGAGAGTTCTAAATAATGCACCATAGTGGGCCGAACTTTAGAAGCATAGGACATCACTATGTCATATATTGTTAAGAATGATATTTGGATTAAGAAATTCATCACTAAACAAGGTGGCCCCTACTATATTTAGAGAAATTACTACCTATTATAGAAACAATAGATTGATTTATTAGGATAAGAAACCTGAATCTCACCACATAACTAAACACATCCTTTGAAGACGACATCTTATTCCAGAAATCATTGGTAAGGTTGATGTAAATATTCATTGGATGGATCCACCAATGTATATAACAAGTAATGTTATATGATTGGTTTATGAAATTGTTAAGTTCGTATGATTTTTTTTCTCATTTCAAGGTTTTTATGTTTTCTCACATGAAAATATTTATACATTGATTATTTTCATACTCGAGGTTTGGGGCTTAACTAATAGAAAATGATTGGGTTTGTTACTTATCATATAGTCTATTTTTAGTATCATATATGTTAATGTTACTCTTATATGATAATAATAACATTTATGCACTTGATTGAGTTAAAATGAGATAATTAATTTTCATGCTTAGTTGAGTGACATGTGACATGATTATCTTATTTGATCAATGACATGTATGATATCAATCAACATAAAAATTTGGACACAATGAATAAAAAATTTATGAGTTAGGATTTATTATATTGACATGTTATATGTTCAGTGGTTGAATAAATGTTTTAAAAAATTAAATTATACGATCATGAATATGATCTATAAAGATACATCTTGTTGTGGACATTTTCATATGATGAAATGAATGTATCTTATAGAGTTAATAAATGACTAATTTTTATCTCTATAACTAATGATTTTTTATAGAGGCTATTATTTTCTAACAATAAGGAATTAAAAAATTCATTATTTTTTTAATTCTGTAAATTATTTAAGTGAACACAATATACTGTAAAATGGGGATTACATTTGGTTAAAACTATTTTACAAAAATTAAAGATATTATTTATGATAATCTTATAAAAAATGGTTTGGATGGATTCCCAATTAGTTTTAATGTTATTTTATTTTTTAGAGGTATTATTTAATGTGGTAGATTTATGAATTTATATAGTAAGTCATACACATTATTTGGTGAGGGTCAATATTTCGTGGTTTCTTATACTATGTCATGGTGTTCTTAATTAAATAAATGATATATCAATTTATTGATTATTCAATATTTTTTATCATATATATTTATTTTTACACATCATGAAATGACGTGTGGATAATATAGTGAAAAAAAATAATTTTAACAATACAACTGAGGATGCCAATATTTGGATGTTCAATAACATATACAACTTATGGGATAAAAATGAAACCTTCAATGAATAAACGAGTTATATTTTTAAAGAGTTAATTAACCTCTTTATATAATATAATATATAATTATCTAATAAAATGAAACAGTCTCATATTCAATATACTTTTTTATTCATGGCCGTGGAACTGGTATTCCACTTTAAAAAGATGATATATTACCAAATATTTAAGTGTTTCAATTTTATTTTTAGAATACATTTAGAGGTATGATTAATTTTATCACTACTAAATAATATCAATTATATTTGTGGGAGATACTAGTCTTTTATAGAGAAATATATACTTATTTTTTTCATTTCACAATATAATTTCCTCTCTTGATCAATCTTATATTTTAGTTTGTGTTTTCTTTCATATAATTTCTTCATAGAGATGTCCTAAAAACCATTTAGCAATGAATTACCCATTCGATATTATATAGAATCAATAAAAATGGGTAATTTAATAATGATACTAGAAAGAAAATAAATAATACACTTAACTGATTATTTTTTTCATTAGGGAAACAAAAAAATTAAATAAAATTAAATATCAATTAAAATTTAGAATAATTTTTCTTGATAACCTGGTGTCGATAGTTTAAATTCAATATTATCTCAAAAAAACCTTTAAATAATATAAAAATCCTTTAATACCTCATTATAATTTGAATTCTAAATGAATATATTTATCTTATAGAATAGTGACCTGATCATAGAAATATTTAATAATTATTATTATATCTTCTTTTTTATAAATAAAAATTAATATAGAAGATACTTTTCCAAGTGAAAACACCTATATTAGTATAATTTTAATGTATATATCTAATAAACCAACAAGATACCAAACCATACCATCTGACTAGATCAATGTGTAACTTTAGGAACACTTTCTCATACCCTATAGGCTATTGACTAGAAGGGATTGATTAATTAATTCATGGGGAGGCTATGAACATAGAAAAATTATCTAAATTAATTCCATATAAAATTATAGTACCGTATCTTCCTCTTTCCAAACAAGATATAATTATAAAATATTTATAAATAAATAATAATAATTTGATATAGATGAAACACACATTAATAATTTCTATTATACGTATAAATAGAATTCATAAAAAATAAATAAAATTAGATGGTCATCAATTAATTTTTTTGTAACCATGGTATATTCATTCTCTTGATGCTACTTTAGTCCCACATACCATCCATACCACTATAATTTATCCTAGAAGCACATTTTTATAAATTGAAATGAAAATTAGAATGGAAAAATTATATTCATGTTATGATAATAAGGATTAAAAAAAGAAATTACTCCTATGTTGTCATGACCATGTGTATATATATACGTGCATCTCATGATTCCAAAATAAAAAATCATACCAATGAAACCAAATAATGTTTGAACACACATTAAATTAATCAATTATAAATACATCACTAGTTTCTTATAGGTTTATCAGAACACTAGAGGACCTGACCATATAATCCTCAATAATTTTGGGTTTATGCCTTCCAAATATAAAAATAATATTGATATTGAATTATAACATAACTCATAAAAACGATGTGTATATTTATACGTTAAAACTTACCATAACATGCATACTGGTTAATGGACCATAACATTGCATAGTTCACCCCTAACAATGTAATTTTGATACATAAAATTATATTCAACACTCTAATAAATGGTTTATAGTGTAATATAGTCATCCCTCATCCATGAATATATGTAAAAAACTCTCAATGCCCATATACTGAGTAATGATTGAGGGAATATCAATTCCATCCTTTATCCAAGTAATTTGGTTATAGTCTCTCATAATACATACATTACGTAATGGATCATGGAATAATATAGTTATCCATTGACTATACAACTAGGTTCTATCTTCTCATTATGTGCTCCGGAAACAAAAAGAATAATAATTATACTTCACAACTCTTGATAAAAAAATCCAATTTACTTGCCACTTTCCTAGATGATTAAAAATTATTATTCATTATGGGAAATATTATGTAGAAATCCCCAACCAGTCACATTGGATCACCTCACCAATGAAAATTAATACTCATCATAAAAACAATCCTTTTATACCACAAATGAATGACCACTCACAATTAATATTTGAATAATAATCCACTACATATTATGGAAATCAAATATCAATTCCCACTATATCTTGGTTATACTATCTATCTTCTTCCTAAGAGCTCCTCTCTTAGTCAAGTGTGAATCACTCAGAGTTGACCCACTACAAGTGAAATGATTAATATGACCCACTAATATCCCATCAAAATCAACAAATCATATCAAAATAGAATTTCATCAGTGATATGAACAAGGATAATCAAAGGAGACCCAACTAATAAATTACAAATTTAGTATATTTACAAAACATGACCAACTTTCCCTAGGTTAGTTTATCCCCCTTCTCTAGTTATCCGACAAAATTTTATTCATTGTGACTTTATTCAATCTACTATATTCAACATAATCATCAACATGCATATTATTTATCTCATAAGTAAACATATGTCATAAATTATATACATCATCATACTTATAAATAATAATAATAATCAAAATCATGAAATTGAATATTTCAAATATGTATTGTTAGTCAAATAATTTAATGAAACTTATAATAAAAATATACTACATGAAATTTTAATATTTAAAATACATGTTCATGGTCAATATTAGAAAAATATCATTTTGAATCAATATTATGAACTATCACCATGCCACTAAAAACTCATTCCTCTAATGGTAAATTTTATTTATCCATTTTAATACCCATTATATAATTCCTAATTTTTTAAGAACAAAAGGTTACCACACCGACCAATTTTAATGTTATTTTTCACCAAACTATCTAGTTGAAACCATTCTATGAATTCCAAACAAATTAATTCAAATAGGTAGTGTACATTTACCCCTTTAGACCCAATAAATATATTAATAATTTTTTTAACACTTAAGGTACATATATGGCTCCTCGTTTTCCATTCCAAACCCTACTCATACACAAGAACACATGAAAAGTAAAAAATACCACCAATAGTTAGAAAAATATACTATGAATATCAAGTTTATCCCATGATTAAATCTTAATTGATTGAATCTACTCTATTGAAATAGATCCGATGAATCATTAAAATATCTTAAAAATGATTAGTGAAGTACCTAAACAACTAGAGAGAGTGAAACATTGGAAACAATATTGGTTTTACCTTTTCCTCACAACTGAAAACCTATTTTCATAAACAAATCATTATTTTCTCACCATATTTATCCTTAGTGTTTGATAATAAGGTAATAAGATGAATAATTCAGAGAAGGGAGGGAACCCCCATGACTAAGAAACCACTTCAAAAAGGACCACTCCCCTTTTATTTTATGTTGACTTAACTATATTGAATCATTATTAGAGGGTTTCTAAATAGTGGAAAAATACACACACCCATATCATGAAACATCACACACCCAACCACACAAATATATATATATATATATATTAGTGATAAATTTTTTGGAATATAATTTTTTGGGTTGATTATGAGAAGATATTAAATTTTATGACATGATTTGAATTTAAGATGAAAGAGTGTCACACTTAATGAAGAAGTCCCAAATAGGATATTCAGGAGTTGTATTATTTAACATAAAATAAGGAATATAGATTAATTAAAAATATTTCCAATAAGGGGTTGTTATGATGAAAAAATTCTATGAGATGTAGTCCATGAAATCCATCTGTCATTATAGAATAGATTTTCTAAATAAGTCGAGATTACTTTTGAAAATATGTGGTTGATATATAAACATGGACTTTGAGAATGATATTGGAATGATTTTATAAATGTATAGTTTTTGAAAATTTTATGGTTTTATA
Source organism: Viscum album (assembly GCA_963277665.1). NCBI lineage: Eukaryota > Viridiplantae > Streptophyta > Magnoliopsida > Santalales > Viscaceae > Viscum > Viscum album. Next base: position 1,182,438,486 of record OY728139.1, read on the forward strand.
AACAATTGTATTTACCACATGTCTTAGTTATGAGAACATACAATTTATGTAAAAATATATTCCATTAACTTTATAATTCTTGTTTATTCAAAAATTATATGGTGACTAATAAATAATATATAAACTCACTATAACCGGCTTTGGAGACTTTGGAGATACAGTAAGGAAGTTGAATTATAAGTTATGTGAAGCTCTAGGTTACATAGAACAACAATATATGTAAATATCTTGGTTATGACCACTTTTATGTTATATTCACCTTATAATTCCATGATACAAAAATCTTCATGTTGCATTGATGATTAGGTACCCATGTTTTTCATATATCAGTAAATTATTTTCTCATTCCTCACCAAATTATTTCCAATAAATATTATAGTTTTATAAATATATATAAATAGATATATATATTTATAGAAAACAAGAATAATTTGAATGTTCTCTAATTTATATGAGTCAGTTACTCATAAAATTTGTAGAAAAATCAATGTTTTATTGTTTAATTTTATGGTTAGATACAAGGTAGAAACTATGTATAGGTGAACCACACTATTTTGTGACTCCTTTAAAAATCATATTTGATTTTATAATTACTTTAACCATTATCATTATGTTTTAAGTGTATTGAAGATTTTCTATATTTATCTTATATGATGAAATAACATTAATTATTATTATTCTTATAATTCTTATAATTCATTTACTTCTCACATTGTATGTTGTATAAATTTTAATGCGTAGATAATTTATTAAAAATGGATTATATTTATGATAAAAATCTTTTATAATTAATGTTTTAATATTTAATAAGTTATGATATATGATATATTTACAAGATTATTTTTTAATTTTTATGTATTTGAGGATATTACATATTGGTAATGCATTGGAATTATTGAAATTTTCCAAATTCAGAACAGTGTTTCCTGATTATGAAGATGAAGAATTATATTACACATCCAAATATTACTGAAAATTATTACACATTACTGTAGTGATGCTGGGTCATTTCATATATTGATGATTCAGAAAAGTATCACATCATTTGTGTGAAATTTTATTTCTTATATACTGAATTGTGATTCTGAAATATCCTAAATTTAGCAATGTATGGTAAATTATGTCTCGAAATATATAGATACATTACTCATTAATTTAATTTATGTAAATGATGATTAAATGTCACATAATAAACTAATAAAGTAAAACACATTTCATATATGTTAGATATTATATTACAAAAACTTGGGAAATTTAAATTAAATTATGTATCCTATAAAGAAATCAAATATCTTAGAAAAGACTCTATTGGATGTGATGGTTTTTCCAAAAGTTCCATTTTCAGGTATTTTCTATTACTACTAAATATTATTTCTATAAATTTATTTCAAATTAAAATTTAAATGTTTCTATTATTATAGAGTTCTTTATGGAGGCATTTTGAAGAATTTTATGGAACTATAGATGTTGAAATATCGAAGGATGAATTAGAAGGGTGAATTTAAATATTTAAATTTTAAATTAAATATTATTCTTTATTTTAAAGAATAAATATAACATTTCTTCTTTATTAAAGGAGTGATTTTAGGACTATATTTAGTAAATTACTCTAAATAAATTTTTCTAAAGAAGAACAACCTACAAAAACTGTGATATTTTCAAGGAGAGATTTATGGAGTCGATGGATAAATTATTTTGACTTATAAAGGAAGGAATAAGGAAATCCAATGGATAAAATTACTATTATATATATGTTCTAATAAAAATTTTGGATGATACAATGATAAAACAGACCATAGTTGCACATTCGATTTTTTTTGTTGCAAAAATATATTTTACTAATGGGAAGAATGAAGGAGAAAAAAGTTATATTGTGTGAACTTGAAGAAAATTTTATATAGCTAATATAGTCCATGATGATCATTTTATAGTGAGGAACAATTCAGAAATACTCCTTGAAGACTACTCATTCTATGGAGGCTGATTTTATAACTATCAATTATAGAGAGAATTGTGTGTTGAGGATTTATTAAATATTAAATATATCACAAATTTCTATCTAGGTGTCATTTACTTATAAATATATATTGTGAATTGTAAACTAATTTTACATAGTTATTTGGGTCTCCGTGAAATGAATCTAGAGCCCCAGTAAAAGCCTTTAAACATTGTTAACTACTTCTGCCCAGTTGTGTGATCTATAAAAAATGATATCAATGAAAATCACCATTCTCACATCAAGTGTTACTGGAGTGGAATAAGGTACATTCCTTTAGAATTAACACACTATAAAAAATAGCGTTCCTTGTCTCTTCAATTTACTAAAAATTCAACTACAAATCTAATTTAAAAAAATGATAGATTAAATATCATAAATAGAAAACATTGATTTTTTTTAATTTTCAAAGGACTTAATTCACCCCCTCTCTAGTTTCAATCTTCATTCAATCTTGAAATAAAGTGGTTTCAAATCCTATAATTAATGTTTTTATCTTTTCATCCATAATAAGTTATCAGGAAAGTTAAAAAAATGATAAATTTATAATTCCCAAACCAAGAGAAGGTATGTCTATTATTAGATATCCTTATTTTAATGGTGATAATTATAGTTTAGGTAAATTTATATTGATTATATAATTAAAATATTATTTTTTGAAATTCAATTAGAATATTATTAAACCTTACTAAATTCATATTGGGGAACCTGAGACATAAAATAATACAATAGAAGATAATTAAGATTGCTATTAAAAGTTTATGAATACTATTTTTTTTATTAGGATCTGATGAATTTACTAGATTTTATAAGTGTTCTACAACTTATGATACATAAAAAAAATTACATTTGTGTAGGAAGGAAAATAATGACAGAAAAAATATGGTGTAATACTACAAAACATTATTTTGATACTTTCAAGTTGTATGATAGAGATAATATTATTCAAATTAATGGAAGACACATAGTGATAGACAATGATGTTGCTGATTTAGGAACTACTATTCCAAAACCATACCAAGCTTTCAAATTTCATATAGTTATACATAACAAATGTTTTGGAGTATTTACAATTATTAGAAAACCAAATATTGTTAAATATAAATAGAATAAAAATTTAATTGGAACTATGTTGATGTAAAAAGTAAAGAATCATGTAGAAGATGATGATCATATGTTAATCATGAATGAATAATACTCTCTTCTGGTTTGTAATTCTAAATCTCATGAAAAATATTATGATGCAAATGATAATGATTCTAGAAGTTCGTATTTTAATTATTAACTTATATAATTTTATAAAAGGTTCAAAAAGTTGTATAATATGTTAAAAGAAAAACATTGGGAAGATCAAAAATCAAAGGAGGATTGATCTTATGAATGTAAAATGAATAGAAATATTAAACCTGATGTCTCTAAACCCAAATCTAAAATAAATGCAAAGAAATATAAAATAAAAAGGAATGGAAAGAAATATACATGGAGTGTTTATCAAGATTAAATTAATTAATCACATTCAAACACTAGTGTTGGGTATTTAAATATAAAGGTAAACCCATGTATTATAGATCAATAAGAAGAGATAAAATATTTATAATCATATAGATATATATTGGAAAAAATTTATTTTTGTGATATGATTTAATATTGTTTTATTCCTGAAGATGAATTTAATAATTTATAGGAAATACATAAAAATATAATGATTCCCTTCATTAGTAAAAATATTATTTATTTATACTGCATATTGATTTAATGTCAAAATTTGATAAAGAAACTTCTTCTAGTGCCTTTCATGATAATATTAGTAAATAATCATTATATAAAGTAAATTCCCAAAAATTGAATACTTGTGTTTTTACTAATGGTAATGATTATTTAAATAAACTCTTTTGTATTTTGGAAGGAAATATAGGAGAACATATACTTATAATGAATGTTTGAAATCATAAATTTCTTTAATTTTTGTTACATAGTAAAAATAGATAAATAATTTCCATTATAAAATGATTTCATAATGTAATTGTTGGACACAATGTGAATGAATTAAATTTTAAAATTCCTCAATTTTGTGATTTTATGCATTACCATTATTTAAAATATTAAAAAAAATTGAAAAGAAGGAAATTTTATTCATAACAATCATATTTGGTTACCTAAATCACTAAGTTATAATACTACCATAATTGAGAGAATATTCATATGAAAATTTATTTTTTGTTGATATTTTTTTGTAGGTATGAATTCAAAATAAATTCATTGTTATATATAGATAGTGTCTACTGTATATTTATATATTCCTATTATATATCTTAACATTATCTATTTTGATAATCAAAAAAGAAATTGCACTAGAAAATTGAAGTAGGAATTACCTTTATCTGAACACCACATGTGTATTTGAGATGAAAATATTTTAATTATTTCTTCCAATTATATTGAAATTATTAAAATTTATTAAAATAATCTAGCTATTTTATACAATGGGAGATGATTTAATTATTTTTTTATTCTTGTAACCCTAATAAGTTCATCTTATTTATATTATGTTTTAGAATTGTTATTTATTTTTTTAACATATATCCTATTTGAATTTATTTTTATAGTTTTATCTATTAATATGTTAGAATGAAGTAGGTTTTAGGTTATTAGAAATCCTGTATTTATATTTCAATATCATTTTTTCATGGTGGGGGGGTGATAAGACAATTATTTGGTTATTGACATAATATATGATTCCTTTTTTTTATTTGTCTATGTTAGGGCTTTAGTGGCTTTTTATCATATGTATTTGTACCTTGGGTATTAAGATCTTGTAATGGGTTCCCCCATTTTCCAATTTTTTTAAATGGATCCTATTCCTTTTTCATTCAATAATGTGGGATTGACCCAGAACTATTTAAAAAAATTTATTGAATTAACATATATAATTCTTTACTCACATTTTATATCAATACATTGTTACTTCATATAATAAATTGATTATTTGATGTATTCTACTATATTTTGGTCATGTACAAGATTATATTTATTAACCTTATTATTCATGAAATGCGCTATAATTCAAGGGTGGCACGACCTAGTGGCGACCCGACCTGCTGGCCGTGTGGCCCGGTCCGGCTAGCCGTGTGGCCCGGCCCGGACGACCGTGTGGCGCCTGGCCCTGCTGGCCGTAAGGCACCCGGCTGGCCGAGAGGCTCGGCTTGGCTAGCCGTGTGGCACCCGGTTTGGCAGGCCATGTAGCACCAGGCAGGTCGGCCTGGCCGGCTAGCTGGCCGCATAAAAATGGGTGGTGTTACACCCCAGACTACCAAAATGGCTGGCACAAGGCACTGACCATTGTACCCGCGGGACCAGTAGGGTCCCTCATGGAACGCAGCGGCAGCCGGCTCAGCTAGCCTGACTCTCTTGTTTGCCGCAGCCTAAGGTCGTGGTCCTACTCCACCGACGCGGCGTGACGGTGCCACGCCCCTCTACCGCGGCTCGCCCTGGCTGCGACCTCCTGTAGCACAGGCACTGCGCGATGTCTCTGCGCCCCTCTGCCGCGTCCTGGATTGGTCGCGGCCTGTCTTTCCTCTACGCGACAGGACAGTGTCTCACCTTTTCGGTGACCCGGTGGTCTTGCACTATAGGTCTCCTCGCGGCCGGCCCAACGCCGGCCATCGCTGTCCGCTCCCATCGTCAACCACAAACAAGATCAAATGGGGAAGAGTCGGTTTTGTTGGTGCGGTCAGAATTTTCCCCATGTTACAGTAATATCATTTTGTTGTCAAACCATAATTTCAATGACATAGAACATCTACAAGAATTCAAAACCCCTACCTTATAGTTTGTGTTCTCTAGGAGGAGTAGAGGAAAGGCGGTGTTGTTCTGTTGACGTCGGGAGGATATGACGTCCTCATTGGTGACGTTCTTCACGTGTGGCATGGTCCCTTTCTTGCCCTGGTTGGAGAGGGAGAAGACGACATCATCGTTCTTCAGTGGAGACAGGTGTTCTTCGTTGAGAGATGTTGTCGTTCTTCGTTGGGAGGATATTTTCTCAATCCTTCCAAGACTCCACCACAAGATTAATCCAACCCCAAAATAATAAAATAAAACATCTTAATATAGTGTTATCTTATTAATTTAAAATGATTCCAATTGATTTAGTTACATCACTGAATTAAAAGGTGGTGTTGGGTCATTAATTTGGAGAGGGAAGGTGAAGAGACTCCAAAAATTTATGGGGAATATGAAGAGTTCCCCCCATTAATGGGGTTGTCATGGGGTTAAAGGGGGTTTGAAGGGGTTTGAGCTCATGTGGGACCCGCTACATAATATCCTCCCATGGAAGGTTATGAGCTGGTGGGCCCCACCTACAACCTCCCCTTAGAGGATTAAACCACTAATCAAATACAAATAGGGTAGACATATTTTTATTTCATTTATTTATAAACCCCAAAAATTAACTTCCAACCTCGATAAAATCAACTACGGTGAAGGTCTCCTTAAGCGAATATCGGTGCTGTGAGTTCAACGATGTCCTCAAATTTCAATTCTGAGAACCAGTTCAAAAGATATAAAATCCCACATGTACATTTACTGAACATACCCGAACAAAACATTAGAAAAATTATTTCGGGCACACCGGACCTCAAAATCTGGTGCCTCCAGAAACTTCGGAGTCGTAAAATTCCCATGTATTTAAAAATAATAATGGAATTTACGGGTATTTAAATTCTCCCCACCTTAGGTGTTTATGTATTTGTAAGCTACAACACACACTAAGGGAACAAATGGGGGTATTGAGCATGAATCTAAGCCTCCCGCTCCCATGTGCTCTCTTGGAGGATCTTGTGCTGCCAGCGAACGCGCAATAGAAGAATCGACCATCCATGTAGGACCTGATCTTGTCGATCCTCAATATCCACTAGAAACTTCGTGAAAGTCGCCCTATCATCGATGTCCATATCCCAGTGGTCGATGATGTGGGATGGGTCATGCACGTTTCTCCTCAACTGAGATATGTGGAAGACGTCGTGCACCCGGTGCAACTGAGTTGGAAGATCCAAGAGGTAATCCTCCTCGCCTACCCTACTAAGGACCTGGAAAGGTCCAATGAATCGCGGAGATAACTTGCCGCCTCGACCAAATATCTGTAGACCTTGTCCATGTGAGACTCATAGAAAGATGTGGTCACCATCCTCAAACTCTAGTGGTATCCATATCCTATCAGCATAGGAATTCTGCATGCTCCATGCAGTCTTCATCTTCTCCTGGATGATCTGCTCCTTCTCCGTCGTAGCATGTACCATCCCTAGTTCCATAAGTGTTGGCATACCTGGGTCAGGCCAGCATATAGGTGATCTGCAAGGTCGGCCGTAAAGTGCCTCGATAGGTGCCATCCTGATGGTGGAGTGGTAGATGTTGTTATATGAAAACTCTACCAAGGGTAAATGATCCTCCTAGCTATGACTGAAGTTGAGGATGCATGCATGTAGCATGTCCTCGAGATTCTGAATGGTCCTCTCAGTCTGACCATCCATCTGAGGATGGAAGGTGGTGATCAAGAGAAGCTGTATCCCAAAATCCTCCTTCAACCTCTTCCATAGCTGGAAAATCAATCAAGAATCTCGATCAGAGACGATCATCGATGGCATACCATGAAGCCGTACGATCTCCTGTACGTAGAGGCGTCTCAAGGTCTCTACTGAGCCCTTCTCTCTGATCAGTAGGAAGTGGTCCAACTTGGTAAGTCGGTCTATGATCACCCAGATAGATTTGTGTCCTATAAATATATGTGTAAGTCTCATCATGAAATCCATGGATATCCCATCCCACTTCCACTCTTGGACCTCTAAGGGATGAACCAAGCCTGCTAAAACCTGGTGCTCCACCTTCACTTACAGACAAGGGAGGCATCATGAGACAAAATCTGCTACTGCCTTCTTCATGCCTGGCCACCAGTGCTGTCGTCAGAGGTCCTTATAAATCTTTGCTACTCTTGGGTGTATCGCTAATGGAGATGTGTGGAACTCAATCAACAATTCCTCTTGAATTGCAACTGGTACCATGGTCCTTCCTCTGAAGAGAATGACGTGCTCCCCACCTTTAGAAAACCCATCAGGTGCCTACACTGTGGATATCAAAGAACGTCGCATCTCACAGTCAACGTCCCCATGTTGTTCCTCTCTGAATCACTGAAGAAGTGGAGGAGTGGCTGTGAGAGACTGTTGAAAGGCTGCTCCATCACTATCCATAAAGAATATTTGCAACGCGGCTAGCTACTCCGTCATCTCTCCTAGCAGCTAAATGCCTGATCTCCTGCTGAGAGCAGCTGCTACAACATTCCCCTTCCCATGAGTATAGACTATCTCGAATTCATAGTTTTGGAGGAACTCAAGCCATCATCGCTATCTCAGGTTTAGGTCCTTTAGTGAGAAGATGTACCTGAGACTCTGGTGGTCAGTGTGGAGTGTAAAACACTCGCCCCTCAGATAGTGCCACCACATCTTCAAGGTGAAGACCACTACTGATATCTCCAATTCATGGGTAGAATAGTTCTTCTCATGCTGTCTCAACTGCCGAGATCCATACGCAATCACTACTTGCACCTGCATCAGAACACACCCATGTCTGGTCCCTGATGTGTCGCAGTAAACTACGTACCCAACGCCCTCCTCCGATAGCCTCAAGATTGGTGTAATAGTCATCCTCTACCTCAGCTCCTGAAAGCTCTATTGGCATATCTCTGACCACACGAAGGGTTTCCCCTTCTTTACCAATGCTGAAAGCGGTGCTACAACTCTGGAGAAATTTGGCACAAATCTCTGATAGTACCCAGCCAGTCCCAAAAAACCCCGAATCTCCATTATACTCCTAGGTGGCTCCCAAGAAAGTATCACCTCGATCTTTTCTTAATCCACTGCAACCCCATCCTCTGAGATGACATGTCCCAGAAAGTGTACCTCTCGTATCCAGAGCTAGAACTTATAGAGCTTATAATAAAGTTAGTTCTCTTGGAGTGTGTCCAGTACTACCCGTAAATTGTAGGTATGCTCCTCCACAATAGTCGAGTAGATCAGTATTTCATCGATGAAGACTACTACAAAGTGATCGAGGTAAGGCCGGATGATCCTGTTTATGAGACTCGTGAACACTGCTAGAGAATTGGTTATGCCGAAGGGAAAACCAAGAACTCATAGTGGCCATACCAACACCTAAAGGCCATATTCTTCACATCCTCTTCTCGTACTCTGATCTAGTGATATCTTGACCTAAGTTCTATCTTCGAGAACCGTCATGCTTCTTTGAGCTTATCAAAGAGGCCGTCAATTCTCGGGAGTGGGTACTTGTTCATCGTTGTCACCTGATTCAGGAAATGGTAGTCAACACACACTCACAAGCTCCTATCTTCCTTCTTGGCGAACAAAATAGGATATTCCCATGGTGAAACACTCGGTCGGATAAATCCCTTCCCCTGCAAGTCCTCCAATTGTACCTGAAGATCACGAAGCTCGCTGGGAGCCATCCAATATGTTGTAGCAGATATTGGTGTCGTCCCGGGGTACATGTCAATGTAGAAGTGTACCTCTCTATGAGGAGGTATTCCTGGAACGTTGTCAGGGAAAACATCCACGTACTGATCCACCACAACAGGAAACCTCGGACTCTGCACATCAACCGCTCTGAGGATGAGACTAGAAAAATGATGTGTGATTGGATACCCTCTCCTCTGGGTAAGTCCATACTGTGTTGAAAAGGGTCCCTTTTTTCCGGTGAAGGTGACCTGATCCCATGCATGCGAATACACCGCAATTTTCTCCTACTACAGTCAATCTGAGCATGAACTGTGGATAACCACTCCATACACAAGATGACTTCGTAAGGCCTCAACGCCACTACGAGGAGATCCCAGCCGAAGCTCTCTCCTACTAGAGTAAGCTCACACTACCGAAACCAGTACATGATCATCGATTCTACTCTCGTAGGAGTATCTAGTCATAAGGATCGATCCTAATGCTCCATCAGAATCTCCAAGCTCTTAACGAGGGTAGTGGAAATAAAATAATTACTCTCACCTATGTCTATAAGTACTATAACAAGGGTTTAGTAGACAAATATAGTACCTAGAATCATGTTAGGTGCCCCATGCTCATAGGACTCAACTGCCTGGAGCTGAGCCCAGCACTGTCTGCAAACTCCCTGTGGTCGGGGTTGACCTCCTGGTGGTAGTGGTGGTAGGGCCTCGAAACATTTTCTACCACTCGCTACTTGGCCAGCTTCTCTGCCACGTCCACCTGCTCCCGGAAGACCACTATGGTCGAGCCTCTGCCTCTTCCTAAGAGGTACCTCTTCTGGCTGCTACTCATCTGCATGGTGGTTCAGGCAGTCATGAGCCATGTGACCCTGCCCGCCGCATGCATAGAACTGCCTGATCCTTGTATAACTGGCTATGTCTCGTGTTCCCCGCATGGCCTGGTTCGCTTGGACTTCTGTGACATCTTTCTACTTCCGGTTTCAGAAGATTCTATTATGTGTACCCTTGTGGTAGGTCTCACTGTCGGTGACTGCTCAGCAAGAAAACTCTCCACTAGAAGGGCTCACTCTCGCACCCCCGCATGTGTCGGGATACTGAGGGGGATCATCAAAGCCCTGATCTCATGCCTGATTCCTTTCTCAAAGGTCTGGGCCCTGAAGAACGGGTCCCATAAAATGACTATGGAGTAGCACAAGTGGTCGGTGAACCTCACTGAGTATTGAGCTACTGTCATGCTGCCCTACTGTAGATGATGTAACTCTTGAATCTGTAGCACACGAAGGGTGGCTGGAACAAACTCTGATCAGAAGAGACTCTCGAAGTTTGTCCAGAGTAATGATGCCTCGTCATGAACCTGGAGCATTAGGCTCTACCATCTTCTTTCTTTTGCATGCAGGAGACTCTCGACAAGGATCATCATGAGGTCGGCTGGTGTCCCTACCAATCTCAAAACTCTCACGACAGCCTCCAGCCAATCCTCAGATGCCTGTGGGTCCGTCTCTCCCTAGAACCTGCACAGCCTCTGGCACTAGAACTCATGAAACACACTCAGATGGTGTTCACTCTTTTCTATTAGAGCTAGTGGTATCGGCGGCCCAGTAGGTAGTGGTACCACTGGTACCTCCACTATGATGGGGCCCTGCATCGAGGCATCATCACTTGGTGGGCTACCATGTCATACGTAACTCAAAACCCTAGCTTCCTACCTTCATGGGCCCATCATTAAAATAAACAGTTGCGCCACAGTTCAAATAGTATACCTAGTGAGCTAACACAAAGTAATCATGATGAAAACTTTTTCAAAGGAAACACACATGCAATCAGTGTTTTCGTGCACTGAGTCAGAGATCAGAAGTTAGAGTCCTAGTGTATGGATACTTCAGCCACCGCACCAACACTGGTTTCCCTAACCTAATAACCACACCCAAAACACGTAACACTATTTCCATTAAAAGAATCAGAGTCCAAGTTTTGCGGTAGAACCGACTCCTATGATACCAATTTGTCACGACCTGTCCTTGGGGCTCGTGTAGTGACTACACCAAGCCCTCCTTCCATAGGCCAGGGGATGGTGACTAGAACCAAGGTCGTAATCCCGTTAAAATAGAAGGAATTTTCTTTAATATTGTAACACACACAGTCTGAACACAAGAAGTAGAGATTGAAAGTACTAATATAGAAAAAGAAAGTTTTGCTGAAGGTAAGTGGGATAGTATACAAACCCAACTAAAAAACAAGTACAAGTACAAGTAAAAAGGTGAAAACAGCTCTTGGTTCATCCACTGGGGAATCCTACCTGAAGGGTAGGTACAAAACTCAAACAAATTGTCCCTTAAATACGTCTGTCTAGTCCATCTCCGAGCATCCTCCCATCTGCCACCCTCACCCTCGATCACCGTTTTATGTCGTCTGCACAGAACACAACAAGTTGCAGGTGAATCTCATTCATGGGTGAGTATAACAATACTCAGTAGGGGACCCCGAGACCCCTGATGGTCTCCCAGAATCCACAATGGATAAACCACAGAAGAAAGATACAATCACTAAGTATCAAAAAACTTTACTTAGGTATATTCTCATACATATAACTAAGTTTTAAATAAAAGTACGGCTCCAACTCTGAAGCCCATCCACAAACCATTCCACAAAGAAAGAAAAGTCAATCAACTCGATGATAAGGAGCTCACACATGTATACATCTTTTGTATAGTGTTAGAGATGATCAGATGTACTCACTGATTCATCTATGTTGTCGGACCCACACCGGATCGAGGAACAGAAGTCAGAATTGTCAGACCCAAGGAAGATCCTAGTATATGTTTAATCACTTTCGAACCCACAGATGATCCTGGAATAGAATTCATCACTGTCTAACTCACGGAGGATTCTGGTACAGAAGTCATCACTATAGAACCCATGGAGGATCCTAGTACAGAAGTCATCACGGTGGAACTCTCAAAGGATTATTGTATAGAAGTCATCACTGTCGAACCCACGGAGGATCTTGGTACAGTATCGTCGCAGCCAGCCCTAGGGTTCCTGCTCACAACACGCTCGATTCCGAGAGGGTCTGATCCTCAATCCAAGTGTCAATATATCAACTATTATGATGTCCTGAGTTGATGAATCCTGTAGTTATGTCTCATCATAAGTAATCCAAAGTGACAGACGACGCGTCAATCGGACACCTGGTCTGAGATTTATTGGCATTTCTATTCTAGGGTTCAAACCAACCCGACTGTACCCCAACTACATCCAAACCTCATGAGGGGTATGCCCAAATAGTCTTCCTACTCTAATCCTTCCATCACCGCAGATGGTTCATCGTTCGGTCACCCATACCCCATGATACAAATGAAAAGGTGATTTCGGGTTAAACAGTCCGGACAGTGGTATGACCTGGTCTGATAGAGCGGCACGGCCTGATGGCGGTCCGGCCCGATGGTGGCCTAGCTCGAGGCGGCTCGACTGGTCAAGGAAATCCCAAACTGGTGGCTGCCCGGCCTGCTGGCCATGTAGCACGACCCGGCTGGCCGTGTGGCTCGGCCCGGTTGGTCGTGTGGTGCCCGACTTGGCTTGCCATGTGGGACCCGGATCGGCTGGCCGTGTGGCACCCTACTAGCCGACCCAGTTGGCCAGCTGGCCATGTAAAAAGGGGGGGGGGGGTTATGCCCCCGGCTCCTGAAACAGCCAGCGCAAGGCAATAACCCTTGTAACCGCAGGACCCGTAGGGTCCCGCCTGGCACGCACCGGCAGTCGGTTCAGCCAGCCACCCTCTCTTGTCTGCCACGGCCTAAGGTCACGTTCCTGCTTCACCAGTGCGGTGTGATGGTGCTACACCCCTCCTCCACGGCCCACCCTGGTCGTGACCTTCTGTAGCACTGGCATGGCGTGACGGTGCTTCACCCCTCCAACATGGCCCGACTTTCCTCCGCGTGGCACGACAGTGCCGTGCCTTTCTGGTGACCCGACGATCTTTCGTGGTCGGCCTGATGTCGGCTACCGTTGTCTGCTCCCAAAGTAAACCACAAACAAGATCAAAAAGGGGAAGTGTTGGTTGTGTTGGTGGGGCCGAATATTCCCCATGTTACGGTGATATCATTTGGTTTTCAAACCATAATTTCAATGACGTAGAACAGGTACAAGAATTCAAAAAAACTACCTTGTAAACGGTGTTTTCTCAGCAGAGTCATGGGAAGGCATCATCGTTCCATTGATGTTGGGAGGAGATGACGTCATTGTTGGCGATGTTCTTCATGGGTGGATTCTTCCCTTTCTTTCCCCGGTTGGGGAGGGAGAATATGGTGTCGTCGTTCTTCGGTGCAGACGGGAGTTCTTCATTGAGAGAAGTTGTCGTTATTCATTGGGAGGATATTTTCTCAATCCTTCAAAGACTCCACCATAAGATTAATCCAAACCTAAAATAATAAAATAACAAATCTTAATATAATGTTATCTTAATGAATTCAAAATGATTCAAATTCATTTTGTTACATCACTTAATTAAAAGGTGGTGTTGGCTCATTAATTTGAAGAGGGAAGGTGAAGTGACTCCAAAAATTTATGGGAAAAGTGAAGAGGTCCTCCCATTAATGGGGAACTCATGGGGTTAAAGGGGGTTTAAGGGGGTTTGAGCTCGTGTGGGGCCTACCACATAATATCCTCCCATGAGAGGTTATGTGTGGGTGGGCCCCACATCTAACCTCCCCTTGAAAGATTAAACTACCACTCAAATAAAAATATGCTACACATATTATTATTTAATTTATTTAGAAACCCCAAAAATTAACATCCAACCTCGATAAAAGAAAACTCTGGTGAAGGTATCCTTAAGAGAATATCGAAGCTGTGAGTTCAATGGTGTCCTCAGATTTCAATTCTGAGCACCAGTTCAAACGATATAAAATCCCGCACGTACGTTTATTGAAGGTACCAGAACAAAACATCATAAATTGATTCTGGGAACACCGGGCCTCAGAATCAGGCGCTTCCAGAAACTGCAGACTTGTAAAATTCACCATTTTTTTAAGAAAACAAATTCGAAGAATTTCTGGGTCTTTATAGGAATGTTTTGGGGATTTTGATAGAACCTAAATTGCCACATTACCAACACATTTCCCGGTGGATTTTTAGGATACCATAGTTAACGTATTGATGATAGTGGTTTTAATTGTCTCAATTATTTGGATTTTCACCCATTGTGAAGCACATTTGTTTTGAGATTTATGAATTGTGAGTTACTATATTTTTGTCTCTTGGCCCTTTGAAGAAATGCATGTTAATAGACTTTTGACTCTTTCACTATAGGGGTAAGAAGATTCACATACATCATTCTCATCAATTATGGAATCAAATGCCATTTATGGTATTTGTAATGTGATTGTAATCATTATAGATAAAATGAAAAATTGTTTAATGTTCCAAAAACTAATCATACAATTTTTTTCAATATGAGTACTTGGTGGAATTATACTCAGTTAATCCAACATGTCAGAATGCATTTTATTTTTGGGATAGTACATGTGTATCATGTGGTTAGACAATATATAGTGATGATGGTTATATTTTTCCTTCACAAGGGAAAGATTATTTTTCCTCGAGGTGATAATAATGTAATGTAATGTCTTAGAGATGAATCCCTTGGGGGTGAGTATTGTGTGGATTTAGAGATTTAATATTCCAATCACAACATATATAGAATTTTTATTTATTTCTTATAATTAAATTATATATATATAAAATTTATATTTATATATGTGTATGACCATGGATGAGTAGTGATTATTGGTTGAGAAATATTGTATATCGATACTAAGTGAGAATTCATGGCTAGGTAGTTATTGGGTTGGTATTTGATTCTACATTGTAGATGAGACCCTTGAGAGGGAATTGGGATGTGAGGTTCTATATGGTTATGGGAAGTAACTATTTGGGGTTTCCCATGATATATAGACCATGTGATAACATGATTTATAGGCTAGCTGGGAGGACCTAGAGACCTTGAGATATGACTCAGTGTTTATTGAGTCAGAAAATTTATGATGTTCAATGGAAAACATCTGAGGGGTTAGCTGAATGTTTGTGAGAGCCTTATTTTCATGAATCATGGGTAGGTTTATGTTCTTGAGATTGATGTAAGGGAGGTTTTATCAAATTATATTTATGTAATGGTAGTGACCAGTTTTAAAGAGTGGTTCCAAGGGTGATTTTAGTTTGATGAAACTAACATATAGTGGTGAATGATCAATGTTTGGGGATTATGATCCGAAGTTGATGGTGTACCAGACCCCATGAATTTATTCATATTTAATGGAGTTGTTCAATGTTGTGTATGTGGCATATGGGTTTTGATTAAAGAAAAATTGTGTATGATGTACAAGCACATGGCCTGATAAATGTTGATGAGTTGTTTGCAATCCTGGTAACCTAGAGCATCATATAAAATAAGTTGAGTGTTATCTCTTTTATAGAAGATGATAGGGATGAAGTGATGTTAGGGGTTGGTGGTATATCAGTGTGTATTGGGAGGAGTGTAACGTGGTTAGTTGTGATATTGTAACATGTTGATGTTGTATTTAGGGATCTGTTTAAGTAGATACATATGGTGGGTAGTGAACCATTAGACATCTAAGGGTGAGACTATATAAGTGTTCTGGTATTGGAAAAAAATCTAATTTTGTGATTGTACTTGGGTATGATCATGTTTGGTTTCACCCATACATCGTGTTTGGGGATAGACATAACGTTGACCCTGGTGTTTGGGTTTTTATCATGAAAAATGATGACATACAAAATCCAAGTGTTAGGAGTGGGATATCAATTGTAGGAATGTGAAATTCATGTTTTAATGGTTGAGGGGGAATGTAACCAGTAATTGGATAATGATTTTAGAATTATGATGCTAGTGATTAAATGGATATAGGTTCATCCAAATTACTATATGAATTTTATATGTAAACATAGATATGATTTTGTATGGGGAATGAAAATAGGTTTTATAATTGGGATGTAATATTGATGGTATGAGGATACTTTAAATCAATTATTGGGTTCAAATATCAAATAGAATGGACATACAATCATGGGAATCATTCGACACTAATAGAGTCATGATTGGGTATTTTGGATGGAACATTGATAGTAAAAATAAGAATTGTTTGAAAAATGTGAGCCTGAAGATGTTTGACCTATGATATTGTGTTTAACTGTATGTGATGTATTATAAAACACATTAGAAATACGGTATTGGAAAATATGGGGTGCTTTGAGGATTGGTCAAGAATTTATAATTAGGCTAACATATTTGGATCTGTTCAATGATATAGGAGACTTTAAATTTTTTTGTGAACATAGATATACCCATTTTTAAATGGTGATTTTTATATGAAAGGGTGACAAAGTAAGTGGTAAGATACTGTAGAAATGTCGTGAGGATAATCAAGTTATGTTTTTATCAATATTTCTATGATGGAATGTTCCATACATCAAAATTATCTTGTGAGATAGCTTTAATGGGGGGAGCACCATAGGTCGGGTGATCAATTGGATTAAGACACCCTAGGATTTGTGAGATGTATTGGATCAAGAGAGAGACATCCTGATGTTTCAATGATGGTTTTGAGAAATCGATTGGAATTTGGTAGCCAGAGAATTTTGAATAAAAATGGTTCTTTTGATTCAATTTTGGGATTCAAGGATGGAGCACAATTGTTTAAGAGAGAATTAAATATCTCGATATAATGGGATACATAATTGGGTTACCACTGAGTCTTGTTGGGGATGATACATGTTATTGTATGGGGTTTATAATTCCTCAAATCTCTAGATGAAATATAATTTATGGATAAATTTGAATCTTTGAGTTCAGTAGATGGTTATTTTAACGAATCTGGATTCAGATCCAAATTAAGGGAGTTTAAATGCATCAAATGAATGATTTTTGATGAATATTGAGCTTTGGGTGGTGTCTTGGGGGCTCATGAGATCTCTGGGATAGGCTTGGGTGGTTGTTGTAGCCTACGCATCATTAAACTCTTGCTTCCCTAATGGTGTTCTGTATTTCCACTAGCTATCAAATTATCATTTTTGGGGGACTGTGGATTGAAATTTCACCCTTATGTATAATATGGCCTTCACCCACCTTTTCTTTTTTATCTGACTAAACCCCACTTTTATCCCATCATGTTGGGGAAATTTTTTAAGGGTTTGCTGATGAATCTTGATATATTTAATCCTCAGTTAACCATTGTTTTTTACCTTTGTTTTTTTATTAATTTGTTTTCACTTAGAGGGTTTTTTTTCCATTCCACAAATAAATTATGGAATTAGATTATATTTATTGGATTTTATCTCTACCTATGATGAGTGAATATTGAGACATCATCCACATGACCTGATTTTTCATTCTGGTTGATCTAAGTCAATATAGGATATTTTCTAAGCAATCTATTTAAAATGGATGAATTTTGAATTGAATTGACGTTGCGTTATTGGGGTTTCACTTTTGATGTCTCCAGAAGTCCACTATTGACCTCTCACAAGTTATTGGTAAGGGTGCCAACATGATGAGTGTTTCCCATAAGTTATCATCATTATTTCAAGTTGTAATTAAATTGTATAAATAATTATATTTCACATAATTTTTTTGAAAGTATTGTTGCGTGTTTGGATCTTGGTTGATGATGTGAACTAGGGATGGGCATGGATGTACCATGGAGAGCCTCATTAAGAGCCACCAAGCTACTTTTAAATATTAATCATATCATTTTTAGGTAATGGTACCATAAACACAATCTACAACTAGTGAATTTAATTATATGAATTGTGGAATGTGTTATCCCAACCATATAAAATTATTCCTTTGAAGTAAATGAATTATTAAAGGAATAATATCATTAACCAATTGATAATTAATAAAAATTTTGACATAAATTTTTAAAAAGAATAGGGATAGACTGTATAAGGGATCTGTGTCCATTGTGTCCCCCAGGACACAAGAAGGTTTCCATGGACACCGATGCTTGAAATATTAATTTATTCTATAATGATGATATCTATTATTTTGTCCCCTTGAGATGTTTGAATATACCCAATATAACCTATTGGACCATGATTAGGAGATTGTTTCCACCGCCCTTTATGGGTGTGGTATGACATGATATGGACAACCCTAGTAGGTTGCATGGGGACCCTTGATACATTCATAGCATAAGAGGAAGGACTATAAGATACTGATAAGAAGTTGGGTGAGGGGGTCAACCTTATGTGACATTGATGACCAATATGGTATATTTTTGATATCTTTAGTGCTTCCAATTTGGCATACCATTTATATTAAGCAAGGGCATGTTATACTAAGGATGATGATGTGACATGGTTCCCTCTATATATCAGGTGTTGACTTTATACCTAGTGTAAGTATAAGAACCCATGTAAGGGAACCTATTGAATAATATAAACTAGTGGAACTGAGTAGGTACATTATTGATAGACTGACCTTGAGTGAGTGTATATTTATATAGGCATAGATAGTTGTAGGTGTCACCCAAGAACCCAAATAGATGAGTAGGCTTGATGGGTCTAGTGTGACGATAATGGGAGTTGGCCTTTTGAAATCCATTGTGGTAGGTTTATATTGATTTATATTTATTCATGATGGAATGGGATTAACCATAACATCTAGAAATTACCTATTGGTCCCATAAATAATGTGATTTCTTGAGATTGATAAAATAACTCGTTGAGTAGGTTGTGATACTAGGATGCTTTGTATGTTGGGATATGTTCTCATGGTATATTGGTGGTGGATATCTATTTAATATCACATCCAATGATATGGTTAATTTTAGTAGTTTTTTTCCTATTAATGGTACCTATTATCCATCGTAACAGAATAAGTGTTAACATTCAGATAGGAATTCTTTGGATTCTTAGTATTCCATTAATAAAGTAATACTATTGTCAATTCTTATGGAGATTGGGATTAGAATGTCCATACCTAGAAACCATTGAAAATTCCTAGGAGTCATAGGATTGAAATCAATATATAATGTTATGGTTGGGAATATATCCCAATGAATGGATGATGGAAACCCTAAGGGTGAATATTTGATCCCCTTAATTGACTCATATGATAACCCCTTGGATTTGGTGGTTGCACTGGTGATGGTTCAGCTGAGGAGGTGTGAGATATTGGATTCCCTGGAGATTGACCATAGTATCCCCGAGGGTATTCCATTAGATTTACTAGGTTTCCCGTGAATCATTCCTACCTATATGTATAGTATTTTCTTGGCCCACCCCCTTATTGGAATATAATAATAGCATGACACTGAGAATTCCTAAGTATTAACACATGGTTCTACCTAATGGATTGAGGATGGGGGAGAATGTTGATTCCCCATGGTTGATACTCATCATCGTATAGGTTTCACCATGGGATCCCTATTGAGTGTATAATTCTTCCCTTGAGGTTATTGTCTTTCTCATAGATACTCGAACACAGGATGAAGTAGTTGTGGTTGATTGGGTTCGCAGACCTGATGATAGATGATGGGTACTATGATTTCCCCCAAGATATATTCGTATTCTCATTGGGTAGCGGTGATACTGTTGTTAGTATTATAATGATTAAATGATCAGAGACCATATGATATTTTTCCAATGTAGTAACCATTAGTGTATATTTATTTATTTATTATCAATAGTTTATTTATTGATTATAGTTGAGAATGTTAGATTCAAATATCATAACAATGTAATTTATGTCTGCGACTGCGTTGGTGGTGCAATACACTATTTTTTTAATAACACCCTACCTCGGATTCCATTTCATTTTGGAACCTATGAAACTCACATATGGTTATTGTAGGAACATGTAGGGATGAGGTCTGGGATCATGACTATCATGGTCAGACGAGATAACATAGATGATATCTGGTGACTGGGAGAAGGTATGTCTCGACATAGAGATCTTCCACATTCATTTGTTATTTTATTTCTTTTTTTGTGGTATATGTGACAATCCAATTGAGATATCAGTCTTTTTTATGATTTTTTTGATTCCACATTCATTTTTTACTGATCATTATATTTTATTGTATCCATGTAATCTATTTATTTAGTACTTTGGATGATGTTTTTTTATTCTATTATTATTGGATGCTCTGAAATTGGGGGTATAACTGTAACACCCCGACCCCTCTAGGCTAGATCTGGTACATTACTTGTGATATAGGCATGGTTAGAAGGAATGAAAATCTATAAGGAACAATAAGTTTAGGAGTCTTGGAGAAACTCGATACATAGATTTAACTCAAATTAAATTGGAAAAGGTTACAAAATACAATACATAACAAAAACTAAAAACTGCAATCACATGAATTCAATAAATGATCACATCTTCATCACCTTCTGATAGAAAACAATGAATGGGGTGAGATCAATCTCTTAGTAAGGGTTGAAAATAGCGGAATCATGAATACAATTATATGTGAATCATAATCAATCTGATATAATCAATATGGCATGGTGAATAAATGAAAAACTCCCGCCATTAATAAACTGAGAATGAAACTACATCCATATTTTTTTTATAGTGAAAACCTCATGGATAGTAAAAACTGATAATGAATAAAAAAATTATTCTTATTTTGATGTCATGTATCTAGCACATTATACCATAATACCGTAAAACCATTTTAGTTCTATGAGTAGAAACTCGTCTAATTTTTGGAAACAAACTCGAAGGTTTTGTCGCAAACTAATTTGTCTCTTGAGACCTACCAATGCATCGAGGGGATATAGTGGGCCCCACCCAACACTGAATTTCCAAATCATTATTTATACATTTATTCAATACAATTGAAATATGTATTTTCAATATTCATATAGAGTAGAGTATATAGATTCATCAATATTTCCATAATTAAAATAATTTTCCAAATAAACATCGTAAGTAAAATGTTATAAGATTTAGACAAAAAACATATCCATGATATGAGATTATGGATATTTAATAGAAATATAATTTCAATTGAATCATGATCTCAAATGGGAAGTAGGTTTACCACATAAGTATTATTATGTGCACAATAAAAAGTTAGTCACAACAAAATCGTAGTTGAGGAAAATTCTCTTACCACAATGTGATCGGTCGAATCATATGACCAGAACATAATAGATAACAAATGAATCACTGAATAACATGAATATTAAGAGAATCATGTTATTATATATCAAATTTAAGTACACATATAACACATACAAGAAATAAGTGGCGAATAATTAAAATTTCATAGAAATGAAAGTGAGATGAGAAACACCTTATAAACCTTTCAGCATGGTAAAAAGTGTTATTGATAGAGATTAATGAGAGATAAATGGGTATTAAATTATTTATATGTCACAAGGGCAGTATGGGGGAGGTGAAAAAAAATACCCTGTCATTAGGAATTAAAAATTAAAGGGCACAACATATTGGAGATTCTTGAACAAAAGTGAGAGAGAAGATCCCTTGCCTTACACTCGAACGTGTTCTTATTTATTATTAAAGACCCGAATAATAACATTTTTAATATTTAATTAATAATTCCAGAACCTCATAAACATGTAATTGATATGGTATAACCTTTTTAAGTTCATTAATGGAATTTTTTATGGGTTTAAGAGATTCAATTTTATGGTTTTGGAAGAATTTTCTTACTTGGTTTCATGATTTGCTTACTGGTATTCATGAATGGAATATCATTTGAAATGTGGTTAAAAAAAGAATTTCTTAATATAAATTATTAGTGAAATTAAATATATAAAAATGATCTTATAATTATTCTGGTTATATATCATGAGAATGACTCATTCGATGAGTTAAAAATAAACGCTTGGATTTTCCTTGGTGATTTTTGCACAATAAACTTGTTCTGTATTTTTATTTCATATTATGAATTTGTAAAGATTACAAAACATTAATCAAGATAAGATACATATATTTTGAATTGTTTCATCCATTGAGATTGTTTCAAGACCAGTATTAAAGATAGTAATGCAAATTGAAAACCCGTCTTCCTTGAGTGTGATAAATTTACACATCTCGGACGGTGTTTGCATTTATTGTATAAAAAAGGGGAAAAGAGAGATTATGAATAAATATTCCATTAGAACAATGAAAATGCATTAAATGTAAGGTAGTGGAATTATGATGGAATTTTTATGATGGGAGGTGGGAAGGGGGAACAATATAATGGAACTTTGTAAAAGAAATTGAATGAAAAGAGAAGGAAGGTTCACCTCTTGAGTACTCCTCCTTGAGAATCTTTTTAAGGCCTTTGTTTCTGGCCTTTTGGTGAGACCAGTAGGTATTATACGTGAGTAAAGGTCTTGGGAAGAGTATTTTGAAGAATTTAGGCAAGTATTGAAGCTTGAGTGGTGTGGGAGGAAGAGGGGGTGAGGGGTTATTTATATAATGGAGGGGAGATGAGTTTTCTTAATATTATAATCATTAATTTAATATTTCTCTCAAGACAACCAATAGTAAGTATTACATGTCAAAGAATAGTAATATATGAATGTGAATTCGAACCATTTGAGCTTACATTATCATATTATCATCAATGACTCAATAAATTCCTTATTTAGCATTTATCGTAAATTATCACATTTCACTATTCATCAAAAATATAAGTATTTCCGAAAAATCCCAAAAATTCACCATAACCATTTTTCGATGTTTAGAATCCAAAAATTAAGTCCATTGTTCAAAAATAATTTTCTAAATATGATTAATTAAATTTATAATTAAAATTATTATTTAATCAAAAAATATAAACACTAAAAATATCCATCTTCATTTTTAAGGTGCCTTAATTCATTAATACATTAATGGGCATGGATACCATTAATAATAGTCATATAAAAATTCATAAGGGTCAGTTACTATTCATAGGGTAGGTTACTAATCATAAGGGTAGGTTTCTATTCCCTGAAAATTATGTTAATTTTTTCAGACTCTAATTATCATCTTGATCACAACCATGAATGCCTGATTTTTAAAATTCAAATCACATAGTTGTAAAATTTAAGTATAAGGGATATGTTATGGATATCTTCTATAAGTAACCATCTTTTATTCCATATAGTCTCAGTTATTCCTAAAATATAGGCTATAACTAGAATGTATTTAAGAGAAACATACCATGAAGTGTTTAGGGTGCTACATTATTCCCTCATTCGGTAATTTCATCCTCGAAATTTTATGTTTGAAACTCACCAAAAAGAATTGGGTTGTTATTTCTCATAACATCCTTAAGTTCACATGTTTCTTGATCCTTATTCTAGTTTTTTCAAATAACCTTTACTAGACGAGTTGTCTAATTTCTCAATACCTGCACCCTTCTGTCAATAATCCCGATAGGCTTTTCAGTGTATGACATATTAGGTTCTAGTTCAATTTCTTCATATGTGAGTACATGCGTTGTGTCTGGCATGTATTTCTTTGACAATGACACATGGAACACATCATGAACTCTAGAGAGATTTGGCGACATCGCTAAATGGTATGCTACAGCTCAGATTCTTTCCAAAATTTCAAATGGTCTGATGTACCTGGGGGTCAGTTTCCCTTTCTTACCAAACCTCAAGACACCCTTCCATGGAGATACTTTTAGACATACATGATCTCCCACTTGGAATTCTAAGTCCTTTCTCTGGTTGTCAGTGTAACTATTCTGCCTACTTTGGGATGCTTTAAAATGGGCTTTTATTTTCTTCTCCATTGTCGTGGTCTCTTCAATAAGTTTTGGGCCTATAAGTTTCCTCACACAAACTTCGTCCCAACAAGTTGTATTTTGACATCTCTTTCCATATAATGATTTATATGGAGCCATTTAATACTAGAATGGAAACTATTGTTGTAGGAAACTTCCACCAAATTCAGGTATTGCTACCACATACCATTTAAGTCAAGAGAGAATGACCTCAACATGTCTTCTAATGTTTGAATAGTCCTTTTAGACTATTCATCGGTTTAGGAGTGATAAGCAGTACTCATACAAAGCTCAATATTCAAATATTTCAGGAGAAGTTTTCCAGAATTTTGATGGAAACTAGGGATTTCTATCAAATAAAATTGATATAGGTGCACCATGAAGCCTTAAAACTTCATTAATATAATGTATTTCTAAGCGCTCAAGTGGAAAATCCTCCTTTATAGGAAGTAAATGTGCATATTTTGTGAGAGGATCAACAATTACCCATATTAAATCAATACTTCTAGGTGTCCCTGGTTGTCCGGTAACAAAATACATCGTAATGTTATCCCACTTCCACAAAAGAATATTGTAGAGGTTGCATCACTCTTTTGGGATGTTGTCTCTCTGCCTTCACCTGTTGAAAAACTAGACATCTTGACACGTAGTCAGCAATTTCCCCCTTCATATTATCCCACCAAAAATATTTCATTAGATCTCTATACATCTGGGTGCTACTCGAGTGTATAGAAAAATATGAGTTATGAGAATCGTCTAATAGTTCCATTTTTAGACCAGGTACGGATGTAACACATAACCTATTCTCAAATTTCAGAAGTCCTACATACATGAAGTCATCGAGTATCCCATCCTTGATAGCATTAATTTTCTAATGCAGATTCTCATCATCAGATTGCAAGCTTTTTATCTTCTCTAATAAAGATAGTTTGACAATCATTTTAAAGGGGAAAGATGTTTCTCCTTCCTTTACAATTCCCATATCCATATTAAGTAGATCCAAAAATATAGGATCTCTCTAAATAATTATTTGAGTTAGAAGTCCATGATCTTTCCTGCTTAAGGCATATTCCACTTTATTCACCTTTCCTGGGTGGTAGTGTATTGAACAATCGTAATCTTTGAGTAACTCAAGCCATCTCCTTTGCCTCATGTTGTGTTCTTTTTGTGTGAAATTGTATTTCAAACTCTTATAGTCTATATAATTCTCACATCTCCCTCTATAGAGATAATGCCTTCACATTTTCAGAGTAAAGATTACGGCTGCTAACTTAAGAGCATGAGTTGGATAATTTTTCTCACGAGTCTTCAACTGTCCTGATGCATAATAAATAACTTTATCATTTTGAATAAGGATGCAACCTAGTCCATTCTTTGATGCATCGCTGTATATTACAAATCTACCACATTCCGATGGAAGAGTCAAAATTAGAGCATTGAACAATATTATTTTCAATTCATCTAATAATTTTGTACATTCCTTTTTCCACCCAATCATAACTCCTTTACGTGGGAGCTTGGTTAGCGGGTTAGCCAGTTGGGCAAAATTCTGAACAAAATGCCGATTGTAACCTGTTAAGCAAATAAAACTGCATAGCTATGTTATGTTTGTTGGAATGGGAAATTCATGAATAGACTTTTTCATTGCCGGATCAACTAGGATTCTATCCTTAGAGACAATATGGCCTAAAAAAGAAACTGATTGATGCTAGAATATTTACTTTCTAAGCATCCCATATTATTTATTTCTTCTAAGAGTTCCCAGAATAACCTGCATTTTATTCACATGGTCTTCATAGCTTTTTCTGTATATGAGGATATCATCAATGAATAAAACAACAATGTTATCATGATATTCCTTGAAAACTATATTCATTAAATCCATGAAAATAGAGGGTGCAATTTTTAGTCCAAAAGGAATCACTGTAACTCGTAATGCTCATACATGGTCTGAAATGTTGTATTAGGATTATCTTCCTACCACACACGCAACAGATGATATCTGAATTGAAGGTCAAACTTTGAAAAGTATTGATCTATTTGAAGTTGATCAAATAAATCATCAATCTGGGGTAGAGGATACTTATTCTTTATTGTAAAATCATTCATTTCCCTATAATCAATGTAAAGCCACATGGATCCATATTTCTTAATGACAAAGAGGACATGGCCTCTACATTGAGAAACACTAGGTTGAATAAATCCTGTTTCACTCAAATACACTAGAAGTTTCTTTAGCTCTACTAATTCCACAGTGGCCATTCTCTATGGAGTATTTGATATAGGTCTTGGACCAGGAATTAAATCAATAGAGAACTCAACTTCCCGATCTGGAGGATGTCCAAGTAAATCATCTTGAAATACATCAATTTACTCTTGCACTATGTGCACATCATCAATTTGAAGATTTATTTCCTCACCCATAGATATTGGATTATCTTCCCCTCCAATTATTTCATTTATTAGAGCTACAAGGGGTGGTTCTAGATAAGAATCAGTTGGTGAAGTTTCCACCCTAAAGGAAAAGGATTCCACATCATTTTCATAAATTGTGACTTCCTTCTTCTTACAATAAATATTTACATCATAATTAGACAACCAATTCATACCGAGAATTATATCAGAGTCAGTCATTGGTATTATGACATGGTTAGCAACTAAAGCACATTTTGGTGTCTGGAGGGGGACTAGTCAACATGCCTTTGTTACAATGATACATCCCCAGGGAGTTTTGGCTGACAACTGATTTATTAAATCAAATTGTACATGTATAATATTTGTGAAAAAATGGGAAGATATAAATGAATGCGATGATCTAGAATCAAACAAAGTGTTGGCTAAATTTGAGGAAACAACTAATGTACCTGCCACCACATCATTGAGAACTTTAACCTCTGCGGTTGTAATCACATAAGCTATCCCTCGATCTCTTGTCCTTTTCTGAGTAATGTTTCCTTGGCCCTTAGGAAACTCGTTTTTAAAGTGTCCCATATCTCTAAAATTGTTGTAGTGAATATCATTGATTTTTTTGTTCCCCTGGCATTCATCATATTGATGTCCCTTTTCTCCATAGTTATAACAGACTCCCATTCCTTTCATGTATTTCATGAGATGATTCTTTCAAAAGTTCTCACATAATGGGAATAGCTTTGTTCCCTTGATCTTTTTTGGTGCTTTTCATTTTCCTTTGTTATCAGAGTACCACTTCTTATCTTGGTTTCCTTGGAAGAGATTTGATCTAGAAAATTCCATCTCCGTTTTGATGGTACTTGATTAAATTTCATCATATGATGTAAATGATGGAGAAGCCAGTTCCCTTCGAAGACTTGGCCTAAGTACTTCAATGAAATGATCAATCTTGTCTACCAAGTCATGTATGTAATCTACGACATACCTGACCAGCCTTATGAAGGTAGCCTCATACTCTACAATACATTCTTATTCCCTTTGTTTTATTCTAAGGAATTTCGTCTTCATTTCAGTTCATTGTTCACGAGGGAAAGATTTTGCAAGAATATTTCCTTAAAATTACTCCATTTTATATCTTCTATTTATTCTTCTTCCATGATATTCTGGATCAATGACCACCATTGATCTGTATTACCCTTGAGAAAATAAACAACCATCACTACCTTCTCATTTTCATCACATTTTAATGCCAGGAATATCTTTTCAAGTGACTTGATCCACTGCTCAACTACTATCAGATAAGTATTCCAACTAAAATATGGGGGATTCTACCACATGAAATGATCCCACACAGGTATAGCATGGTTATTCATCATGACCTGGGTATGTTGTCCTAATATGGTCATAATCTGATATGCACCGACATTGACCGTATTGACATGCTCAGTTGGAAAATCCCTACATTGTCCAGAAGTATTGATTACCCTTCTTCCATTATGTTCCATTTCTAAATAATAGCTTACACTATATCATTTTATAATTCTAATATATAAATAACTTAATATTGAATGAAATTCTATGCATAACTAATCTTATAAACATGGTTTCTCTGAGGAAAAATTTATATTTCAATCATTTATAATGGATTGTAAAGATAATATAAATTATCCTAAGCATATCCCCAAGAGTGTTATAACCAAGAGTGAAGCAAGGCCCGTTTTCATGTAATAGGATACCATGGGTCAAGCCCAAAACTCCTTGTCAGAGCTTTCACACCTAGGTACATCTGTGGCAGAGCCACCTCTACCTGCCCGTATCTAGACAGGGATGTATTTTCTAGAAAGAATCACATAATATATTCCTTACCAAAATACCAGGACATTATTTTACATTTATCCTCAAATACTACCTTATGTATTTGTTCCCTACTATATATTTCCAACTCAAGTTCCAAAGTTTCCTACTAAACTTCCTTTGATACCAATTGTAACACCCCGAACCCTCTAAGATGGAGCCAGTGCATTAATTTTGATATAGGCATGGATAGAAGGAACGAAAATCCCAAATGAATAATCATTTTTGTAGTCTTGAAGAAACTAGATATATAGATGTAACTCAAATTACATTGGAAAAGGGTAAAAAATACAGTACATAACAAAAACTAAAAACTACAACCATAGGAACTCAATAAACGATCACATCTTCATCACTTGTTGATGGAAAACAATGAAATGGGTGAGCTCAATCTCTCATAAAGGGTTAAAAATTTCTAAAGCATGAATACAATAATAAGTGAATCCTAATCAATCGGACATAATCAATATGGCATGGTGAATAAATGAAAAAATCACCCCATTAATGAACTGAGAATGAAATTGCATCCAGAGATTATGTCATAGTGAAAACCTCATGGATAGTAAAAACTAATAATGAATAAAAAAAATTATTATTATTTGGACGTCATGTATCTGGCACATGAAACCATAATACTGTAAAAATAGCTCAGTTCTATGGGTGGAAGCCCGTCTGATTTTTGGAAACAAACATGAAGGGTTTGTCGCCAACTGAATTGTCTCATTAGACCTACTGATGCATCAATGGGATTTAGTGGGCCCCACACACCACTTCCTATACAAATAATTATTTATAAATTGATTCAATAAAAGTTCAATATTCCTTTTCAATATATGTATAGAGTAGAGTATACAGATTCATCAATATTTCTATAATTAAAATAACATTCCAAAAAAACACCATATGTAAAATTGTATAAGATTTAGAAAAAAACATATCCATGATATGAAATTATGGATATTTAATATAAATATAATTTCAAATGAAAATTGACCTCAAATGGGTAGAAGGTACACCACATAAGGATTATTAGGTGCACAATACAATGTTTGTCACAACAAAATAGTTGTTGAGACATAAAATCTTACCACAATGTAATCTGTCGAATCATATGACCAAAACATAATAAATATGAAGCGAATCATTGAATAATATGAATATATAGAGAACAATGTTATTATATATCAAATTGAATTACACATATACAACATAAAATAAATAATTAGCGAATAATGAAAATATCATAGAAATGAAAGTGAGATGAGAAACCCCTTAAAAACATTTCGGCATGGTAACGAGTTTTATTGCAAGGGATTAATGATAGGTAAAGGGTTATTCCATTATTTATATGTCACAATGTCAATATAGCAGAGTTGAAAAAATTTACCCCATCATTATGAATTAAAAATAAAAGGGCGCAACAAAGGGGTTATTCTTAACCAAAAGTGGGAGAGAGGATCCCTTACCTTACGCTCGAAGGTGTTCTTGTTTTTTCTTAACGACCTGAATAATCAAATTTATCTTAATTAATTAATAAGTCTAGAATCAAATAAACATGTAATTGATATGGTATAACATTATTATGTTCATTAATGGCCATTTTTATTGGTTTATGATATTCAATTTTATTGTTTTAGAAACATTTTCTTACTTGGTTTCATGATTTGTTTACTTGTATTAATGAATGGAAGTTCATTTGAAATGCGGTTAAACATAAAGAATTGTTAATATAAATTATTACTGAAATTAAGGAGATATAAATGATCTTATAATGATTCTGGTTATATACCATGAGGATGACGCATTCGATTAGTTAAAAATAAATGCTTGGATTTGGCTTGGTGGTTTTGTGCAAAATAAACTTGTTTTGTATTTTTATTCCATATTATGAACGTGTAAAGATTACAAAACATTAATCAAGATAAGATACATATATTATGAATTTTTTCAACCATTGAAAAGGTTTCATGACCAGTATTGAATATAGTAATGGAAATTGGAAACCTATCTTCCTTGAGTGTGATAAATTTACACATCTCAGACGGTGTTTGCATTTATTGTATAAAAGGAGGGGAAAAAGATAGATTATGATGAAGTATTCCATTAGCACAATGAACATAAATATCATGTAAGTTAGTGGAATTATAAAGGTATTTGGATGATGGTATGTGACAAGGGAGAATAAAATAATGGAACTTTGTATAAGCAATTGAAAGAAAAGAGAAGCAAGGTTCACCTCTTGAGTACTCCTCCTTGAGAATCTTTTTAAGACAATTGTTTTTGGCCTTTTCGTGTGAACAGAAGGTAATGGACATGGGGAGAGGGCTTGGGAAGAGTATTTGGCAGAATTTAGGCATGTCCTGAAGCTTGAGTGGTGTGGTAGGAATAGGGGGTGTGGGGTGGTTTATATAGTGGAGGGGAGAGGAGTTTTCTTAATATTATAATCATTAATATATTATTTCCTATCAAAGAAACCAATAGTGAGTATTCCATGACCAATAATAGTAATATATGTATGTGACTCTGAACCAATTGGGATTACATTTTCAGATCATTATCAATGACTCGATAAATTCCTTATTTAGCATTTATCGTAAATTATCGCATTTTACTATTCATCAAAAATTTAAGTATTTCAAAAAAATCCCAAAAATTCACCCAAACCATTTTTTGACATGTAGAATCCAAATAAGAAATCCATTTTTCAAAAATAATTTTATAAATATGATTAATTAAATATTTAATTAAAATAATTATTTAATCGAAAAATATAAACACTTAAAATATTCATCTTCATTTTTAAGGTTCCTAAATTCATTTATACATTCAAGGGAATGGATACCATTCATAAGAGTCATGTTACTCTTCATAAGGGTAAGTTACTATTCATAAGGGTAGGTTACTATTCATAAGTGTAGGTTACTATTCACTGAAAATTAAGTTAATTCTATCAGAATCTAATTATCTTCCTCATCACAAACGTGTATGTCATATTTTTGAAATTCAAATCACAAAGTTGGAAAATTTATGTTTAATGGCTAGGTTATGGATATCTCCTATAAGTAACCATGTTTTGTTCCATATATGCTCCGTGATTCATGAAATATAGGCTATAACTAGAATGTATTTAAGAGTAACATACCATGTATTGTTTGGGGTGCTACAATAACCTCCCTATAGTACTTCCTTACACCACAAAATCTATTCAGCAGACACTTTCATTCAAGAAGGAACACAAGAGGTCAAGTTGTGGTATTGTTTTGAAACTCTCTGGAGTCATTAGGGCATGGTATTTACAAAACCAAATACATTACTTCTATACAACATGATCCACAACATACTATACCTTTTTAGTGGTCTTATAACCCTTCAATTCTAGATTTTATTACAAAATCTTAAAAAACATTAATGAAAATAAAAAATTAATTTTAAAAATCCCTTAATATAAATACCAATTAGATAGTGACATTTTGAATATCGATGAAGAAGTAACTTCAATCAATTTATAAGTGTGCACATTCAGGATTGAGTTCGTCCAAAGAAATCACAAAGTGATATAGGATCATATGTAGAACAATCATTGTTCAATAAGTTTACTTATATAGGTCCAAATGAAATCTTTTTATATAGTTTCTTCAAGAACAACATCTTTAAATAATAGTATACATATGTATAACATCTTATTAGACATTGTAAATTTTCATTTCCCATTAATTTTTTTTAATTTTATCTTTCCAATTATCAAATTAGAGTTACAAGAATATTTTTATAATCTATAAAATGAAAAAAGTAATACAAATATATTTATTAAGAAAAATGGTCTCACAAAAAATGCATAAATTTAATAGGAGAAGTAATAAATTTTAATTATCAATAAGTAATTTTTAATATTTCATGACAATCAATCTTAACATATTTCCAAAAATATAAATTATTTTTTTTAATAATTAATAATTTATGTTTCAAAAATTAAAATAATTAATAAATAATTAAAAATAATACAAATAAAGAATGTAATAATAACATGCAATAAAAAAATACTAAAAAAATGTGTATTTTAAAATTTTGTAAAAAACAATGTATATTTCATAAATTTTTTGAAATTATAAGACTCATAAATCGCATGACTTTTAAATTTTTATGGATTCTATATCTGATAATAATTATCATTTGGATATATTTAATTTTTTTACAAGACATCATATATTCTATAAGACATTATATTACACCTATTGTTTCAGAAATAGTGAAATTATCATTTCCGTAATACATAATATTCTTATAAAAAATATGTTCATATGTCTGAATATCTATGTAATAACATTATCTTAAATAAAAAATTTTTTTCATAAGAATTTTAAAAACCCTGAAATCTTTTTAAAAATGTCATAAAACATTATAATAGTGCATAAGTCATTTATATGATCCTTAATACTTAAATTTTTGTATGATTTACAATTTTATAATCCATTATACTTACAAAAATTTTGGTTTTGTAAGAATTAAAATGAAGTAATATGACTTTTAAATGGATTTATAGAATAAATAGTTGTGACAAATTTCTAGTGTATTCTATTGTGGTATTGTTATTGTGTTCTTAGTGTGGATGGGTTTTTTCTTCTATTTTGAACATAGCATTATATGGTAGCAGAATTTTCTAATGGTTCCACGTCATCAATGATTATACATATCTCTATGACCACATCACCATGACCCTTAATTTGATGTGGTCTTCATGGTCTGATATCTTTTGTATTGTTCTTTATAGTGGTCAGGAAATGATTTTTGTCAATCACTAATAAGGATCCATCATTTTTTATGGTTTCAGAACCCACGTCTCATTGTTTTGGTTGATTCATAGGAATTACATACTAGAGTGGTTATAATATTCTTCATTTAAAATGGTTCAACCATTATGATATTCACTTTTCATTGTTTTTGAAAAGGTAGGGTGTTGAAGGGAGTTGGGAATTTTACTTATTTTTAATTGACGATGGGACTTAGAGTCGACTTAGATAATTCTCCAGGTAGATATTTCTCTTATTACCAAGTGGTGGGAGATTGTGATTTGATTAAGGATAGGTAGTAAAATCCCTTTCCCATCCTATATAGTGACTTAATTTTACATAGTCATAGAGCATGTCGTTATCTATATTTTTTATAATTTCTCACGATGTTTTGCTTTTATTGGATTTATAGTTATTTTTTTATATTTTTATCTTCAATTTTATCTTTGGGAAGTTCGTGTGATCAATTTTGGATTTTCTCTCTATTATGCTATCAGGGGAGGACATTGATAAAGATTTATTCTTTATTCCTTTATAAATTTGTCTAGAATTCAAGACACGGATCAAGTTTTTTTAGGATCCTCGTTCAAATATATCTTCTGAATCTAAGGTATATGTTAGTTCTGGGTTTATCATTCGATGAAGGTTAATGAGGAGAAAAAATATTTCTTCTTCATTGTGGTTTTTAGGTTATGGTTTTCTTACATTGTTAGTTTGTTTTTCTCATGGTTTTGATGGGGTTAATTATCATGTGTTATGTGACAAGGGTTAGTTGGTTGGAAATGATATTCATTTGGATTTTACTATCTAGTGTGGTAATCTCGATGAATTTATTCTAGTAGGTTAATGTGACCATGATGCACCATCTGGATTTTTGGCTTTCCATTGTTTGTTTTACGTTAGATGATGTTTTTTAGCGTATCTTTTTTATTCCTTTTTATATATGAGGTCATTCAAATCACTGTTCATATTTAGTATATTGTTATTTTGTATCTGAGTCTTAAAACTATTTCTTTTGATAAAACATATTTGGATTTTTATTTTAATTTAGTTAGTTTTTGGTTGGTTTTCTAGTTTTTTATGATGGTTTTTTCTTTTAGGGGGATAAAATTGTTTTTTTTCATATCGAATGGAATATTTTTTCTTTCTTCAAAAAAAAAATTAAACATGATTACATTCTATTATAAGTTGTTCATACTTCAAAAAATCATGTTACAGGGAATAAAATAGATGTGTTTTTAATTACCAAAACACAAGTCAGTAATGTGGAATGGGTTCCTCAATAATGTCACCCTTTTAGTAGTTTTATAACATTGAAATCATTTCCCCGATTGGAAAAAATAAAGAATATTAGATTAATTTTATCAATAATATCCCTTTGTTGGAAATAAAATACAATTTCTGTAAAGTGTAGTAGACAAAAAAAATCTCCTTATAAAAATAATAAAAATTATTTTATTTTCTATTAATTTAGTAAAGATAACTCTACCTATTTATATCTATATTAACATGACAAAATGAACTAAAATTTTGGCAAGATTATAAAT
The DNA here is from genome assembly GCA_963277665.1 of Viscum album. Classification (NCBI taxonomy): domain Eukaryota; kingdom Viridiplantae; phylum Streptophyta; class Magnoliopsida; order Santalales; family Viscaceae; genus Viscum; species Viscum album. The sequence continues at coordinate 1,182,473,357 of OY728139.1, forward strand.
GAAAAAAAAGAGTTTTACAAGTGTAATAGAATTATTATATTAAAAAAAATAACCATTAATGTTGAACATAAATTCATGTATTCTAAACATAGTATAAACTGAACAATAAAAATAGTAATGTAAATATATAGATAATAAAATTAGTAATACCACCTTAATATATTTTTTACTCTCTTCTTATAATAAATACACCATAACCAAATTGTGTAGTTTTGAGAACTTCTGTATGCATATTTGAAAAACTTATCATGTGAAAAAAATGTTAACTTCTATTAAAAATAATAGAAAAATATTAAATAATTCAAAAAACATGTTATTATATTTTTGGACTCATAATTTGAATTACAATGAATTAAATAGTATCCAATTGTCAAATATTAAACTAGTAAACCATTTAATAAATGAAATTAAAATTATTACATTCCCTTAAAGATATAATCCTGGACATCTATTCCATACATCCATCATGTTATGTTAACACTTTATTTTTTAAAACATTTTTAAACTCAAGGGTTTAATAAATGTACATTATAATATATCATCTGTTAGAACATATTCTTAATAAATTTCACCTTATTAAACAGGGGATAAAAGGAAATTATATATTAGATAAATATGTTCAGTTATATATATATATGTAAATGTTATTAAAAAATAAAAATAATAGATTATTTGAGACCTAAAATAATAAACATTCAAAAATAAATATTAAAATTAGTTAAATATTTCATAGTACAGAAATATAATGCATAATAAATTACATCTAAAACATATTCTACATTAACTATTGATAAGACAAATGAATATTGTTTCATTGAAATCCAAGACATAAGGATCATAACTACAAAATAAAAAATTCAACTTGTTTTTTTTTGTGTATATTTTTCAACCTCTAATGTCAAAATGAAAATAGATATTTAGTTAAATATATTTTTCACCACTATAAAATAAATCAATATTTATAGAACCTTAATTTTTTAAATAATTCTTATAATATATTTCAAGTGAATCCCATTAGGGTTATCTTTAAATATATCACATAATTTTATTATAATAATTAAATCTAGTCTAGAAGTAGTTAGATATAATTGGCTAGTAATAATTCCAATGAACGGATTATTAACTATTGATATTTCATCATTATCTAGATCACATTTACAAAAAGTACTCATGGGGTTATATTATATTTTTCTTAAGTTAACTTCAATTAATATAATTAATATATTTGTATTCATAAAATAAATTTAAAAGATCAAACCATCTCTTTGAAAAATTCTATGTATGTGAAAGAATGTTATATCTCCTATAATACACATTTCAAATATAGAAATATTTTTTCCTAAGAAATTTAGAAAATGTTTCAATGTAATCACTTCCATATTGTTTATGTATATAAAGATAGTTATAACTCATTAAAACCTATTCAAGTTTCCATTCATCTTTAAATATAGGGGTTTTTACGTATACTTCTTAATAAACTAATCCATTTAGAAAATATATTTTCAGATCAATTAAAAAAATTTAAAATCCTTGATGAGATGTATGAGATAAAAATATTATGGTACATTCTAATCATGTAACCAATAAAAAAGTCTCACCATAATATAAAATTTATTCCTAAGATTAAAATTGAGAGATTATATATGTATGTGTTTTTTAAAAAAATTAAACAAATATCAAGTGAATTTATTAATATCTGTTTTCTACTAGAATTTTTAGAATCATGAAGTACATAAATTAATATCTAAACATTTTTTTCTGGATAAATAATTTATTTCATCATTCAGAGTGGCCATCTAGTTGGAATCATTAAAACCTTATCAGATATAAATAATAAAAAATGAAATCATTGTGAGAAATAAATTCACAAATAATGTATATCATGAGCATTTTATTATTAAATCCAATAACATTATCTATAGGATAATTTTTATGTGTATTAAAAGATATTACAAAAAGGTTATCCTTATTTTCCATTGGTTCATTCAATTATAATTTTTCTTCTTCTCTAAATTTATATTCTTTGAATTATTCTTCGAGATGATTTAAAACATAATTATTTTCTTTTATATGCTATAATATAAAACTATTATAGTTTAATTATCTACTATATAGAATTTGGTAAAATTTTAATATCCCAATAATAATAATTCTTCAGATCTATAATCACCTATATTTCAATATATTATGTATTTGGAATAAAACATTTATAATAGAACTCTAAAATATCCAAAAATATGTTATTTCCCTTTCAATTTTTACATAAAGACCTTTTAAGAATTGTCATTTAAATAATTCAATTAAAATCATAACAATATGTATTCAAAGCCTCTACACAAAATTTTTTTTGTTCTTTTAAACCATTTAACACATTCTTACCAATTTATTATTATTATCTATTTTTTTCCTTTCAAATACCCATTTTGATAGGGGTGTGGTAGATGTATAAAAATTATGAAAATAATCATTTTATTCCCAATAATTTTCAAATTCTATATTTAAAAACTCCTCTAATCAATGATTTATAATTTAAAAAATTAGATATCAATTACCATTTTGAAATAATTTACAACAAGCAACAAACTTATTTTTTGTATCAGATTTATAAAAATTAAAAGAAAATCCAATTTAAATTTACTAAAGTAATATATACTAAAGCAATATATTTATTACCATATATAATTACCATTTTCATAAACATAAATAGTTTTAGATGAATGTGTTTGAGAGGACATGAATTTTTAACTTCCTTTATATATGTTAATTATTATTTATGTTATCTACATAACCTATAGTAATCACAAATATGATTTTTATCTTGAGTTAACTTGGGTAGCTGTAGGACTTGTCCATGCCTAGATAGCTTCTTTATCAACTTAAAATTACCATGACCAAGCCTCCTATACTAAAGAATATTTTATTACTCTAATATTTGAGAACATTATATTCTTATCATTTAGTTTAGTAAAATTTTATAATAACTATTATAATTTTTGTTGGAATTAAAAGAAATGGATTTATCTTTAAAAACAAAAAATATTTCATTTTTAAAATTTAACAACATACTATCATCATAAAATCATGAAATGATAATTTAATTATGTTTGAAACAATAAAAATATTATAAATTATTACTAATAATAGACATAAAACCCCCAAAATCTCAAAATTCATTTACATTACCTTTTCATTTATCCTCAAAAGTCACATTACTTCCTTCACAACTATTTATTAATAACAAGTTTGATGAATCTCATATAATATGTGTAGATCATCCAATATTAATGTACCAAGTATCCTTCTTGATAATTTTAAGGCACTTCTCACAATTTCAGTTTAAATATATTTTTGGTACTCATAAATATTTTGGTAAAATTTGGACAAAAATGTTTCTAAAAAATCAAAATATATTTTAAATATTTATTGATGGGTATTATTTTTTTATAATTATATAGAAATTGAATCATCTATTTTTCAAACTTATTAGTGGCATATTTTTAAACATTAAATTTCTTAATTTCCACTCACTACACATCTAAAAGATATTCTAGTTGATACACATTATAAATTTTCACAATTAATGTCTTGTACATTTTGGTTAATTCATTATCATATAATTTTCCAAAAATAATATAATTTTTTACTTTTATATCCATCAATTTATCTCAACTTTATATTATTTTAAAAAATGTGTAATGATTCTGCTTTAGATTTTCAATATTGTTTTAATACATTCATTTACCCTTTTTAGAGGTTCATAATCATCACATACGCCTATGAACATAATTTATTTATCTTTTATTTTTTAATAAAAAACTATCTTTATACTTTTTATTTTCAAATTTATGTTTCTTTTTATCTAGGGAAAGAAACTTACTCTTTTTATGCATTTTTTTACGTTTCATACATATAATTATTTATAAAATATTTTAATAATATTTCAATTTCAATATATAACTCATAAATAATAGTTTATTAAAAATTAGATTCACTAGAAACACAATTAGAATCACTAACCTATTTTATTGAATCCATATGAAATAAGTTTTTGGATTCTTTTTCTATTCCGAATTCATCACCAAAATGTGATTCCTCTCTTCATCTCTATCAAGATATAAGAGATATATTCTATTTCTATTTTATCAATTTATTATTTATTGTTATCTTTAAACATGTAGGTTTGATATGTAATTTTCTTCTAAATTCCAAATACATTACTTTTCGATAATTATATGAAACACATTACCTTTCGATATACCATTGTAATCATTTTAGGGATGACCCCTTCGATTCCTTTAAGAATGTCCTTTATTCTTTATGAAAATTCCATTTACTACATGAACTAATAAACTATTTCACTTTATTATATATCATAATAATATGAGTCAGAATTTAAAATTTATTTGATTTAAAATAATGAACATTTTTGTTAGTTTTTATAGAGAATATTTAAATTTTTAATTCATATTATGGTAGTGGACCAGTAAGTTCATCGGGTTTATATTTTTTAGGGTTTCTACATTCAATTAGGAAAATAATTATATCATTCATTTCCTTTGATAAATATTTATGTACTATTTAAAAAAATATTAACCAAGTCTTCTCCTGAAGAACTCATACTTGTTACAATACTCATAAATTGATGAATCATTTGATTTGTTGTTTTCTCTTCACCCAAACAATGAATTGATATTTAGCTCCATGAATCCTATGTTTGGTTATTTTTAACATATCTGGTCGATAATGTATAACTTGAATTATCAACAAAATAACATGTTTATTTTTACATGTCGAGATATGAATAAGTTTATTTCTTTTAATTTCATAATATAAAAGTATTCATCACCTTGTAGTTTAATTTATAATAAATAACAACTTTTTCATTCATAGTTTCTTGTTCATTATTGGGTATCATGTTGGGTTTTACCATAATGTTAAAATGATCAATTCTATGATACTTGGGTAAATATTACATTCTTTATTTACAGTAAACATAGTCATTTATATTAAGGAATGATGTCCATTGAGTAATCCAACCATCATTCAAATTTTAACCTTCCATCTCAAATGATACTCTCCTCTAATGGTTATGACTAGAATATGGTTATAAACAATAGATATATATAATAAAAAGATAAATATGATTATATGGTCCAATGTTTTATAAAAAATGTTTCATAGAAGGAGAGATAATTGAATGGTTAATAGGGGAATGAATTGTCCAATTCATATACTTTTATGATTATAATATAGTTAATATAGCTATGAAATATGATAATTGAAATGAGAATAAGAATTTTTATAGTAATTTGGATCAATGTGATCTTATTTGTATTCTTAATGCTCTCAATTAAAGAGTATTTCATCCAATATAAATTCACTTTACATTTAGATGGGAGTCAAAACAATTTATAGAAATATCTTTCTCACCCATATTCAATATAGAAATGCCCCTTCCTTTTTCACTATGGGGGCACAACCCAAATAGTCTTACCTTTCTTCACCTTAAGGAACAACCTATGAATCACCCAAAATGAACTTATAGGCATGACACAAAATTCTTTTTGGAGGGTTAGTATAACCCAATAACTCTACAACAAAACATTTCTTAACAAAATTGGCCTTTAGGAGTGTTGGAAATAAACATTGATAAAGGGTAACCCTTATAAGCATTTTTAGTGATGAAAAAGTATACACATTTTTCAGTTTTATAGCACTAAAAAGGGGTACACATTATCAAAAAAAAATTAACTGATAAAGGTCCGAAATAAATAAATTAATTAAACAAATTGAAAAAAGATTGAGTGAATTAGAAAAAGTGTTAAACATTTTATTTATTAAATAATTATTGATAAAAAAGAATAAATTTAATATAAAAATAGATATATAATAAATACTAATAAATAGTATATAATAATTATAGAGTTATTTAAAATCAATAAAATGAAATGATAAAAAAAATAAAAATTAAAAATCCGTAAATTAAGAAAATTATTAAACATTTTGTTAGTTTAATATTTATTGATAGAAGTGAATAAATTTAATTTACATATTTATTGATTTTATGTATTAATAAATATTATATTAAATATACATATATAAAATAATTAATATTTTTAATTTAAAAAAATGAAAATGAATGACTTATATTAATTAAACAAAAAAATTTAAAAAGATTAAATTGTAATAATTTGCGAAAATATTATAAATGAATAAATTGAAAAATTATTAAAAAAATATTAATGAAATAATATTTAATAAATTATTAATAAGTTTATTATATATATATTAATTATAAATAGTAATAATTAATATGTATTAAATATAAATTTAGAAAATGAATAAAATGCAACAATTAAAAACATATTAATGTATTCTTCCATTCTAATGGATTTATACATAATAATAATATATTAATACATATAATATTGTAATATATTATTTTATATTTTCAGAAATATGATTTATATATAAAATATTCATTCATTACATTAAATAAGTCATATTTTTAGTGAATAATGGTTTAAAATTAAAACATAATATTAATTAAAAATAGTTATTAATTGCATCAAGTAATAGAAAAAATGAAATGTCATTTTATTTTTAAATTTAACACCTATCAAATTTATGTTACATTTATTTCACATACATTTACATAATCAATTCATTTAACGTACACACAAATATTTACACAATTAATGAATCTTAAATTGAAAAACATATACCAAATATTTATATAATTTATTAAAATTTTGATATACATTTTAGAATTTCATTATAACATGATAAATTTAATATATATTTTTTTTAATCATTAAATTTTATTTATCTATTTTTAATATTATTACAATTAGATATTAATTCATTTTTAGTATATTTATATTTTGGGGAATTTAAAAAATTTCTGTTATTTATTTATATATAATTATTCATTATTTGTTAATATTTTATATATATATTAATTCATATTTATTTAAATATATATCCATATTTTTTAATAATTTATAATTAATTAATAAAACATACCCATTTTTCAATATAAATTGTGCACATTTTTAACTAATCAATTTCACTAAATTTTAACATGCATTCATTTAGGGTTATATATTCATTAATATTGTTAAAAATATTTTTCTGAATATATATTTTTATATTAATATATTTAAATTGTATATTTAATATATTTAATGGTACATTTATTTTTATATATTTATATAATTATATTAACATATTAAATGATATAAATATATAAATATATATAATGTTATAAATATATAAATATATAAATATTAATTTTTTTAAAATGTATTTATATAATTATAAATAAATTATTATACACCGAATTAATTATAAAATTTTAATAAATATATTTAAATAATTGGTTTATTTAATATATATATATATATATATTTGAATAATATATATATATATATATAATTATATTATTATATTTTCAATTTTTTATATAGAATTATAAATATAAATCTACTATCAATACTACAGTTTTTGGCACTCATAAAGATGAATTTTATCAATGCTTATTAACTTAGCGATGGTAAAAGGGATCCTCATTTGTGCTTTTTTGGTAGCATTGATAAAAGTGTGTCTGATATTTTGAAAAAACCCTAACAATTTGTGAACTAGTCATGATATCCAAATATTTTCTCAGAAGCCACCTAATTTTTGTGCTCCACCTCATTGAATCCAAGCTCAAATCAAGGCACAAATCAATGCTCGAACAATTCCAAGGCTCGAATGCAATGGTCGAATGATTCATGGTTCGAATGAATCCAAGGATCAAAAGAATCATAGGTTTGAAAATGTCTCTACTTTCCCACATATGATTCAAAGAATTAATCCAAGGTATGTCCTTTTCACCTCCCCCACACTTGTTTATTGCTTGTTTGGTGATATATTTTTAAATATTATTTTTCATTATCGTTTTTTATTTATAATCCATATTTTCTTTCCCCTCTATAATGAATTTAAAATTAGTGGTTTCTATGATTTTGGGTTTTCATTGACCCATGAAGGGATTTTCTTTCTTCCTTATAGCATATTGAAAAGTCAACACACAAATTTCATCCTTTTAGAATATTATGTTTAAATATTTTTAAATTTATTCCATGTAAATGATGCACACAAATTTTTTGTTAAAATCCCACCAATGAGTTTAATATAATAAATCTAAATGGATTTCATGTAATTATTTCTTGATGAAGAGGTTTACTTTGATTTGGATTTGTCTATTTTAATGCTTCAGGGGTATTACATGGAGATTTTTATTTCATGTTATGTGTCTGGAATTTTATCTCTTTGTTTTTTTTCTTAATAACCTATATGAATGTACATATATATATATATATGGATTTTGAAATATACATATATATATATAGGAACACATTATTGTATGTATATATATGTGTGGCCATATGAAATATAGATATGATTCATTTCATAACCAAGACAATACATTTTTTCTTTTATTTCAAAAATGACTTCCAAGAATGACTATTAAAGGGTGTTTTTGAAAATTATAACTTTGAGGCATGTTTGTAACTATTTAAAATTACTTAGATTATCACTTTTTAATTTGAAATATTATTTAAAAAAATAAAATTTTAATTGAATATTATAAGTAGTATCTAGTGTTATGGCCATTTCGAAACCATAAAATGGTTTTTTATAAAAAGTTATCACCATTTATAGAATTTTTCCATATTATCTTTATTGAGGTATGATTTTATTATATTAAATATAGATATCATGTTGATGGGTGTTGGAATGATGTTTTAATAGACGTGTTTGAGTTATGTTTTTTATCAATTGATATGTTTTGTCAAAAGCTGACCATATTTCCCATTAATATTGTAATATGGATCGTATACATCTTAGTGAGGGCTAAGAGATAGATATAATTTAGTACTTATTAGACTGTATAGGCCCACACTTGTATCAATGTTAATATGGGAGTCCAAAAAGGTAGGCTATTTGTGGGTCTTGGGTAGGTTTCAAACATTGAAACTCATGATCTTGTATGTAGGTTGTTCTGACCAAAGTATGTTCAGAGTCACCTCAAAGAATGTTTTGGAATTTCCAAAGATTATATATTCTACATTTACCACTACTTACATCGATATTATTTTTTACATACTCAACATTTAATATTGATCAATTATAATGTGACCAATTTTTTATAATTTTATTTATTGTACTGATTTATTTAGTTTTTGGACTAATGTTTCATTTTATTATTATGTATTATTGTTCTTGAGGATGGTTATAAAGGGGGAAATTTAGGAACCCTAATATATTTATAGTCTACATGTATATTCATTCAAAAATATATCATTTATTAAGGTTTAAATCATTATTAAGATAAATTATGGATATTTATGATATTTGATATACCAATAATATTTAAAAAATAATTCCATGGGTTGTTAAATGAATTGTTACAGAAAATAGAATTGAGGTTATAAAAATTTATATATGTTGGAATAATTATTAGAAAATAGTTTTTGGTACTCATCATTTTAGGTCTATATGGAATTATTCCTCCCCTAGGATCTCTGATTACCATCCATTTATATGGTATAACAGTGCATTAATTAAAATGGTTTATCAATAGATTTTGATATCTTCTATTTTATGGAGTTATAGTGTATTCTTACAGTTAAACATATTTGGGATTCTTATTACTCATCAATTACAAATATCATATATTAATTTGTTTAGGGGATTTATGAAATAATTTATGGATCCTTTTAATAGATGTTAGACTAGTCTTAGTTAAAGGATTTAAAGTACTAAAAGTGGGATTTCTCTTATAACTATAGAACTTGTAGAGGCCCCATGGATTCATATGTCATAACATGTCCCCACCAAGACCCCTTGAATCACATACAAGAACATGTATTCCCCTAAATCTCACCTTAAATGTGTCCTAAGTTAATAACTACTTTCAATGTTTTAATTCTCATAAAAGGGAGTCTTTACCCTTTGTAGAGAACATCATGGTGTACAATTTTCTTCCTTGTCATCATCATCTATCAAATTATTGTTAATGAAATGTTTTCTTGAGACTGATCCCCAAAATATTTTATACTGATTGAACTACTCTCTTGTCGTATTCATCCCATGGATGACTACATCTAAGAGTACCATAAGAAACATAAGTGAATGTACACAAGAGATGGAGGATGAGTCTCAACAAAACAATTGCTATAAAACAAATTTGGGAGATAAAGTTGATGTGGATGACAATTATTTATGTCCTTAACCTTTATATTATTTCATAGGATAACACCTACCAAAGTAGAGTAATTATTTTCCTAAATTTAATTACATATTTCCTTCAAGCATGCTATAATTATTTGAAACAATCAAATATTGGATTCCCCTTATTATAATTATCTATAAAATTCACATTGGATAATGAATATATTATATGTATTCAGTTACTTATTGTATAAAATAAATATTCTCCAAACCTAATAAGATGGATATGAATCAAAAATGGATGCACGATAATTTTTTTTCAAAAGAGTATGCATATGGTGTTAAAGTGTTCATTAAGTTTGCAATAGAACATGCATATGAATTTTTTCAAATACATTATTTTTGTTTACTATGTTGTTATTCAAGACAAATTATTCTACAAGTGTTAAATGAAAATTTGATTTTTCTTGGAATAGAGAAGTGGTATAAATATTGGACTAAACATGGGGATAACTAAACATGCACACCAATTGGAATTATATTTTGGTTTACATATCATTTTATTTGAACACCACTGTAAATTATGATTGATATCTAATGGATGAAATGACCATGAAAATTTAAAATGACATTCCTGAATCCAAAAGGTTGATTGAGAAGATAAAGATATCTTCTAAGAGACCATTATATTCCATTTAATTAAATACACAACTTTGTCTTGATTATTTATGTTATATAATTTGAAATATTACAACGGATGAGGAAACACCAGATTTATAGAACTACTTATTCTCTTAAATGATATGGTTTTATATGAAGGTGAACTTCCAGGTCTATCATATGATGGTAATGGAATTCTATGTTCAATGTTCGTGATCAATAAAAAATAAATTCTTATCCAAATGATTGCATACTCTTCCGTAAGGGCCCTGAATTACACAAAAAATGCCATAAGTGAAGAATAAATCAAAATACAAAAAATAATCAAGTACATAGAATGATGTATGGTACATTCCAATAACTATACTATTTAGAAGACTATGTGGATTTCAAGAAACTGTGTGATGATTCACAAAGAATACAGATAAAATAATTAATGATGAGAACCATTGACATCCTGTACATTCTCTTCAATGGAATAAAACTAATTATGTGTATCCCAAATTATGAAATTAGATGAGAAATTTTTATCTTGTGTTATATACAAATGGAATAAATTCTTTTTGTGTATAGATTAGAACTTATAATACATGGACCATCATGTTGGTAAATTATAACATGCCACCATAGTTATTCATGTAGTGAAAATACATTATATTATATCTTCTTATATATAGACTAATAAAACCAGGTAATATATTAAAGTCTATTTGGCACCATTGATTGAAGTTCTGAAATTAATGTGAGATATAGGTATTACAATGTCTGATTCTCATTGAAGTTAAGAATTCACATTGATGTGAATTTTTTATGGGATGATAAATAAATTTCATCCTTATGTAAATTTATCATTATATAGTACTAAAGGAATGTTGGGGTGTCCCATTAGTGAATAATTAACACACACTATTTCCTTTAATCATTCCTCAAAGATTGGGTTTTTAGGACATGAAATTTTACATCGATGATATAAATACCGATCATGGATGATGGTATTCAATGATAATATTAAACAATTAAAAACATTGTGTCCACTATCATGTGATCATTTATTCTATAATGTAATGTATATTGAAATTATTTTTGAAAAACCTTATGAAATTAGGTTGAGGAAGAGATTGGTTTTATATGAATTATCGTATAGGAATGTTTTGTATGTGAGACACTTTCATGACTTCTGTCATGTTGAAAAAATTTATTTGAAAGTGTTATTGGCACATTACCAAATGTTTCTAAAAAATGGAAGATGGAATCATTGCTAGGTTACACATGATTGAAATTGGTATAAGGGAAAACATGGCACCAGTGAAGCGTATAGGGGAAAATGTTCTTCCTCTAGTAGCTTACACTCTATCCATATTAGAAAAATTCAAATTTTTTCTTTTCCTGAATTGTATAAAAGTTATAGAGGGGTTTTAATGAAATATAAATAATGTATTTTTAGTGACTAATTTGAAGTTATAGTGGGTAAAATCACATGACTGTCATGTTTGTATACAATATTTTATGTCAGTTGTTTTTCGTTTAATTGTTTCTAAATATGTATTGAATACATTAACCAATATCTATATATTTTTTAAGGCAATATATAGTAAATTTATATAAATAATGAAGTATCCAAGTGTGAATAAGATGTTTTACATCATATTATGTGAATTATACATGTTCTTACCACCATCATTCTTTGATATTGTGGTCTACTTCATGGTTCACATGGTTTGATAGGTTTAACTAGGTGGTCCAATCCATTACAGATGTATGTACCCCATCGAGTTGTATATGAATATTTTAAAATTTTATATTAAGAATCAAAGTCAACCATAAGATTTTAATATAGAATGAGATATTGTTGATGATGCTATTAAATTAGGTATAGATTCCTTCTCTGATATTGACATCATTGGCCTCCCATATCCTCGTCACGATAGACACCTTTTGGGGGAATGGACTTCTAAAATAAATGTTGTTACAATTACCGTCACAAATAGGGTAAAAGTTAACTTTTACATTCCACATAATATTTAATATGTCGATCCATACATTGAGACCCATGTATCAATTCTTGTAAATTTTAATCTCTAAAGAGAGGAAGTATGGATATAAAATACACATAATCAATAGCTTATTTGATGGGTTTGAGATCAAATTTATAAAGGGTTACCTAAAAAACTGGAATTAATTATAAAAAGAATTAAATTTCTATCAAGGTTACTGAATGAAAATGTTATATCTTACACTGGTCTTGTAATAAATGGATATTAATTCTATATAAAATTATATATTAATTTAATTATGATGAAAAATAGAGGATTTACCTTATGGTATAAGATATTCACTAATCTGGTTTCAAGTACGGAAATCTAATTTATGAAAATATGTTATATTTTTTTACTATCAAATAGATATATAAGTTGGATTACATAATATTTTATGTGATGATTTTCTATTATGAATGGGTTAACAATAGGAGTGCAGTGAAACTTGATTAAATGGGATTCATGAAGGTTAATTTTAGTGTGGAATGGGAAAAAGTGGATCCTTTCATAATGGAATAAAAATAATTGAAAGTATTTAATATCTTAGATCCATGAAATATGAATTTTTCATTGTCCTGTTTTGGACTAAAAACCCCATCGGTTTAGATTAAAATTCAATAAATGATGATTCTTTCATTGGGATATTGCAATCGATACATGTCCGTCCCAATTTAGAAAATGTATTGTACATTAGACGAAAATATAAAGATATGATTTGGATTCATGGTAGTGGTTGAAAATCCCTAAATTCATTAAAAAAATGAATGAGTGTTCAATTATAAATTAAATATTTTTCAAAATACTATGTTTTTTCTCATAATATTACCTTTTCTTTACTGAATTAACATAATATAAATAAAATGTTTGAAAACTCATGCCGATTATGTCTTCATCACATGGTTATATTTCCAATCCCAAGGAAGAACTATCTATAACGATGGAAACCCTTTGAGAATATGTAATATTAATGTTACAAAATACATTCTCTGTTTTACTAAAAAATTTATAATGAAACATCGATAAAATTTTCGTTATTCCATGTTGATTTTGTTTATTTTAGATTATTTTTATTCATATTTCATGCCTTTATGAACCAAAACATCCAAATAATTCTTCTTCCTCAAAACCATTTCACATTTATAGTGTAGTAATTTATCCCTTTCCTTCATGTTAACTCCACCTTATTTATAGGAAGATCAATAGTGCTGCATCACCTCAATCATAGAGGAAATATTGATGTTTTCATAGTAAAATCATTTTCTATAGAATTAATATGTTGTTATATATTCATGTTCAATTTTATATTTTTAGTATTACTCACATAAGAATTATTTAGGTTTATATGAGGATTTGTCTTTTGAGTTGGGATGGTTTGTTTGAATATTCTCATACACATGAGATATTGGACTTTGATGCTCTAACTGAGATAATGAAAATAAGAAAATAGGTTAAGAATGTATACAAACATCCTGAAATAGTCGGTTACTACTAATCATTTAACAAATTTTTTCATCAACTTAAATATTATTTGTAATTTAATTTCCTTATCATTTTTTACCTAATAGTTATTTAGTTTTTTCCATATATCATTTGGGAAGTCACATTTTTATTTCAACTATCTATAGTAATCCACAAAAGAGATAACTTGTTCATTTCTGCCAATGTTTATATGATTTCAAATTCCATTCTTTTTTGGGCTTCCAACACTGCATATTATGTCAATGTTCTCAGCCTAACATCTGTTATGTTTATTAAAATTGAAAATATTAGTGTAATATCTGGTGTATTTCCTCTGGTTTTTAAAAATTAAAATGGTTATTTATGTAATAACATCAAATCAATATGAAGTGTTGGTAGTTTTAAAATTAAATGAAATCGAAATCATGGTAACATTGGTTACTCAAATTATTTTTTATAATTTAGGAAAATAAACCATAATTCATTTGGGATGTTTATAAAACATCTACACCTCAATCATACACAATGTGTGACTTGTATGAATTTATTTTCGTATTTTTATTTAAAATTTACAATAATTATAGTAAAAAATAAAACTTACTTAATGAAAAATAATAAAATGCATTGGTATTGTTTACATAATTTAAGGAAATGATCCATAAGTCATTTATAACCTGTAATAATGATCTAAACGTCAATATGATAAAATATTTTCTTGGTGTGAATCCAAGTGGTTGTTATCAGTTTAAATTTGACATTTTAGATCAAAAAGTTTCACTTATATAAGACCAATAATGCACAGTTGGAATATATTGATAATTTATTATAATTTTTCATAGATTATTTTTGATATGTTGAGGTTAATATCATGTCATACTGATGCACTATGTTACTGGTATGACTCAAAGTTCTTGTTTCCATTTTAAAATGACTTTTTATTAAAAAAGGCAAGTGATGTACTCAAATATGAGATAATTAATTCATATTATTTTGATACGTTATGAAAATGATCCTTTAGTAATTTGAGACAAGTAAAAACCAACTACAAATCAATATGATTTATGGTGTGATCAATATGACTCCAATTTTTTCTTTTTAATTAATATTAGCATTAATTTTAGTAAAAAAGTAAACTTACATACTCAACACTATGAAAACACAATCGTATTGTTATGATACTTTTGAAAAATGTTCTATAAGTCATTTTTGATATGAATGAATCTTCCAAACCTTTATTTGAAAAATAATGTGACCGATACGAATCAATATGTCCATTATCAGTTTAAAATTTACATTTAAGGCCAAAAAGTGTCACTTAGTGAAAATTTATAAAACCCACTTAGATTATCACAATAATTTTTGGAAAATTAATCCAATGACATTTTTATGTCTAGGAATTCATCTTATAAGAAACTGGCACACAATGTGACTGGTATTAATCAAAATGAATGTTTCCATTTTAAAGTTAAATTTTAGTAATAATGTTAACTAAGATACTCAAAACCAAGAAAACAAATTCATAATGTTTTCATTCATTAAAAAAATGACACTTATGTCCTTTGGGATATGTTGGAAACAACTACACCTTATTACAATGCAAAGTTTGACAGATATGACTCCAAGTATATCTTTATTATTTAAAATTAACATTAATTTTATTAAAAAAGTCATCTGAAATTCTAAAAAATGAGAAAAAATTATTATTGTTTTGATAATTTAGTAAAATAGTCCATAAATCATTTGTTATATGTAGAAATTATCAATAACTTAATCTAATACATGATGTGACTATTGTGACTCAAAGTGTCTATTAATTGTTTAAAATTGGAATTTTAGTTAAAATAGTGTCACTCACTTAAATATGAGAAAAATTGCTTGTATTTTGGTGATATTTTTTGAAAATTGATTCATATTTCATTTTCGACATGTAGGAATCAGTCTCACATAAAACTAACATAGGATGTCACCAGTATGAATCAAAGTTGCTGTTTCTTATTTAAAATGAAATTTTAGAAAAAAATTCATGTGACTAAATGAAAATTGAGAAATTATATTCATATTGTTTTGATAATTTAGGAAAATGTTCCATAAGTCATTTGAGATGAGGTTGAATCAGGAAGTCCTCAATATGATGCACAATGTGACCTTTATGACTCAAGGTGAATACTTTTAATAAAAATTAGCAATAATTTCAGTACATAATACATCTAACATACACAAAAACCAAGAAAAATTATTGGAATTGTTTTTATTCATTAGTAAAACAATCCATAATTCATTTTTGATGTATATGAATCAGCCTCACCTTTGTCGTATGCATGATGTGCCTGATATGAATCAATGTTTCCTTTATCTGTTTAAATTGATTTTTTAGTTAAAAAAGTATCACTCACTTAACACCAAGAAAACTCATTTAGAATTCCTTGATAAATTAGGACAACGATTCATAAGTCATCAATGACATATAGGAATCAATATCACATCAAACAGGCACATAATGTGATTTTTTTACTCAATGTTTGTGTTTTCTTTTTAAACTGACATTCTAGTAAAAAATACAAGTGATGTGCTAATGAAAGGAAGTTTTCTAGGCACTCTAAAATGATATTTAGTTTGGAGTTATTTAGGTGCAGCAGGGTTCCCAACCTAGGTCGTCTCTCAAGAGGTAGTAATTAAAACAACGTTAATAAAGGTACATCGAAAATAAAATAAAATATCAAAAACATACCACTTTAAAAGGATGGGAGGTTGTTTGATATTTATAAAAGAAGAAGAATAATTATGCTGAATGAAAATTTAATTTTTTTTAGATTTTTTTAAATGAAAGATAATTAACAAAGAACAACGGGAAGATTTTTTCTTAGAAAAATATTTTGTTAAAGTGTAATTGATCTAACTCTGCCAATTTTATCATTTATTAATCATTGTCATGTAAATTAATATCCACTTAATTATTATCTATTAATTTGTTAAATCCTGAACCCTACAAGAATTAATTTTACCACAATAATGAAGTGAATTTATCCCGAGGCTAAGTTCAAAACATGAAATCACAACACCCTACTTTGATTGATGTTCTAAGGTTAGATTTTGGTCAGTGGTAAATAAATACATATTTCCTCTTAATAAATTATAATTAATTGAGTGTGTGTATTATATTTTAACACTAAAAATTGATCTCATATGGTTTTGTATCACTGATTAAGGATGCGCTTTCACAATTCACACAATTCCTAACCTCATGTGAATTGTGTTAATTGTTCAATTTCATTCTTCATCTCAATTAAATTAAAAACTCAATCAATATACCATATTATTTGAATTACATTATATCATTTTTTCAAAATAAATGTATGAATAAGGATAGATGTTGATCGATTACTAAAAAATCTACTCTTCTAGGGGAAGTATAGCAATCGTAGAAACTTTTTGCATGTGAAAATGTTTAGGAATGTTATAACCCAATTTCATGTCATCTCATGATTGCAGCCAAAATTGGATGACAAAATAATAATATAATTGACAAAATTAGAAGAAGAAAGAAGAAATATGAGAGTAACAAATAATTTTATTATAAAAATGAAAACATTACAACATGAAGAAGAAGAATAAGGATTCAATGAGGGGATCCTCTCTTTAAGAGATACTCCTCTTTAAATGGTTCGAGAATTTGAGTGAAACAAATTATTTTCTTCCTTTAGTCTCATAATTCACGTCCCAACCCCTCCGAATGAGAAAAATACATATTTATAGAGTAGAGGGGAGCCTAGGTTAAAAGTGGTTTTAAGTGTGAATAGAAAGATTCTTCCAAATATTTTAATCCCACGTGAACTGCCTTCTTTACCACTAACATGCATAAATTATCCATCCTTCCATAAGGGTAATTTTTGCTAAATTCGGTGGTCTATCACATCGCAATATTTGGGATCAATAAAAACAAGGATTTAGAAGATATGGACAAATCTCTACAGTGATGTCCAGTCTGGCATGTCCAGAGCACCTTTGACATAATGGCCCATTTACTCTATCCAAATTCAATCTTTAGCTCCAGCGTCCTAAATACAAGTTGCATCCCATTAAGTGGAGAACAATTCGGAAAATTGTTATGTTCCAATAAGTCATATTAAAATATGTATGTTTTAAATATTGAAGTGAATTTTAAATTGGTAAAACTGGAATTTCCATCAAATGTGAAAATGGATGATCTAATCACAAATATTATATAAATGAACATATTTACCATAATGTGAGGAAATTATATAATTTATTATCAATAAAATATTCAATGAAATTGTGTTTTGTAAACATTCCCATACTGTCCCTTTTTCACTACTAGTAAAAACCTCATATCATGTATTGCAAATAATTGTGATGAGATATTCATGTTCATATTTCTCAATCCACAGTGGAAATATAAGAAAAGTAAGAATCCTATCAAGATCCAATGTAAATAAATATTAAATTCATTGTCTCATAAATTGTTTCCAATCAAAATCTACTGAGATTCATAAAACTAATCATAGAGAAACAAGTCATGGGTCTACCATGCCACTAATTCTCCACGTGTGTGTGTACCAACCATTCAAATCTCATAAATCCACC
Source organism: Viscum album (assembly GCA_963277665.1). NCBI lineage: Eukaryota > Viridiplantae > Streptophyta > Magnoliopsida > Santalales > Viscaceae > Viscum > Viscum album. Next base: position 1,182,492,334 of record OY728139.1, read on the forward strand.
ATTTATTCAGTATATTCAGGTCATGTAAAACAATTCTTCTTAAATGATTTAATTCAACAAACCTATTCTAAATTCCTTTTTTATTTAATTTCAAGACCCAATTACTTAAGCATTCACAAAAGTTTTACCTTAGGCTCCCGACTAAGATATCCCCATATGTTGTTCATTTCATCACTCCACTCATTTGTTTTGTTTTTTTATGTTTCACTTGGAACAGATATCACACTAAACTATCAACCCATGTTTGATATCCTCACGACATTAATTTAAATAGTTATAACAAGGTCAAAGGTCGAGGAAAAATGGGTTTTGACCTATCCAAGACACAACCCATTTTTTTGAGGGCGTACTACAGTCAGATAACAGGTACACATGCATAGGTCAATTCGGTACTGTAATGAAACTGTTCTGAAGAGAAACGAACGTATGGATCAACAAATATATCTTTTTACCTTAATTGACTATACGTTCAACTGAGTTGGAAAAATTTCACTAGTCATGGTTAAGTGATAATTTGTGTGGATACATCTATGACACTATTTACCTTGAACAAATATCACAAATAATGATGTCCAAATCTAAAAGGTTTTATATTGACACAATCTTTCATATCATTGATGACTTTAATTTTTATAAAAATCATCCCTTGATGATGAAATATTACTCATGATTATAATTCTACTAATGAATTTTGAAGACATGAATTTTCCATATGTTCCACATGAGAATGTTACATGATTTTTTTTTTGTTTTTTTTTTTGTTTTTTTTTTCTGTACTTTATTTTTTAATTTTATAAAAAAAACTTAATAGAAAACACACAAAATTCACACAAATGAAAATCCAAAATAACAAACCCAAAATGTTATCCACTCCCCCACACATAAAATATTGTATTGTCCTCAATGTGAACCCATTAGATGATATGTTAACATGAAATGTAGAATTTTTTATAGGAAAAATAATATAAAAGTGGAAGGGCTAGGAACAGCCTAATATGCTCAAGTGATGACGGGGTCATGAAATGTGATGAAATCCACTACAAGAGTAGAAATTCTTTCAATGTATTTCTTCAAACAATGTCCGTTGACTATAAATCTAAATCCAGTATCCTCTTCTGCGATATAAATTTTACCATAATGAACAAAATTATATACAATATAATTACTTAACCATTTGGAATGCAACTTACCAAGCATCAGCTTCATTCCTGAATTGTATATGATTAAATTATCTCCTGCATGAAAATCCTTTTTTTGTATCATTATATCATGAGATACTTTTGATCATTCCATCTAGATCCTTGAGATCTCATATAATGATATTTTAATCTCATCAAGCTCTTGAATTTGCAGCTTTCGTTGAATTCCTTCTTTGTCCAAATCCATGTTGCATTTTATTATAGCCCAATAATACTGATGCTCAACTTTCATGGGGAGATGACGAGATTTCCCAAAAACAATCTGAAAGGGGGACATTCTAATGGGTGTCTTGTGTGTTTTTCTAGAAGCCCATAGTGCATCATCTAAGTGCTTTCTCCAATCCTTCATATTTGCCTGCACGGTTTTCTCTAAAAAAAATTCAACTCTCTATTTGAGACCTCAGCCTGGAAATTTGTTTTGGGGTGGTATAGTGTTGATGTTTTATGTGTCACCACATACATCTGAAGGAGGGATGCCATGTTCTGAATGTAGAAGTTTGTTCCTTGGTTAATGATGTTGGCCTTCGGTACTCCAAACCGACAAAAAATATGTTCTTTGACAATGTCCACTACAACATGAGAATAATCTGTCCTGGTGGCCTTAGCCTCCACCCATTTTCTCACCCAATCAATAGAAAACAAAATTTACAAGAAACCAAAATAACTTGGAAAAGGAACCATAATATCAATTCCCCACACATCAAAAATCTCAGAGAATAATATGGGTTGTTGAGGCATCTCATGTCTCCTTGAAATTTTTAATGTGTGTTGGCAAATTGAGCAAGATTTACAAAACACATAAGAATCAGGGAATAATTTAGGAAAATATAATCCAGAGACTAAAACATTCCTAGCTTCTTGTTGGGGTCTAAAGTGTCCTCTTCATGAATGTGTATGGAAAAAATGTAGAACAGCCTCAAACTCATGATCATGAACACTCCTCCTAATAACATGATCACTACACATGTGCCTGAGTTATGGATCATCCCACACATAATATCGAGACTCACTTTTTAATTTTTAGACTTTATATTTCTCTAAATTTTCAGGTATTTTGGATGCGACAATGTAGATCCCTAAATCAGCATCCCAAGGATGCATACCTAAGATGGAATAAAGATTCTCATTGGGGAAAGTGTCCCGAAGTGGTAACTAGGATAGGGTGTTAACTTCTAGTGTGGGAGTAATCCCACTCATGAGATTCACCACCAGGTTTTTTGACCCCTTCTTGTTTTTTATTTCAATATCATATTCATGAAGAAGGAGTATCCATCAGATAAGTCTGGGCTTTGCATCTGGCTTCTTCCAAATGTACCTCAGAGCAGCATGGCATGAAAAAACAGCTACTTTAGAGCCCAATAAATATGAACGGAATTTATCTAGAGAAATTTTGATATCAATAAACTAATTTTACATGGTATTGTAGTTTGATTTGGTTGAATCCAATGTCCTCGATGCATAGGCAATCACATGTGAACGTCCCTCTACCCTCTGTGATAAGACAGCTACAAATGCAAAGTTGGATACATCACTCATAAGATCAAAAGAAATATCCCATTGTAGGGGTTGTATGATCAATGGAGTGGTCAGACAGTTCTTCATCTCATCAAATGATATCATGTATGAGTCATAAAATAGAAAATCAGAATCCTTTTGAAGTAATCATGAAAAAGGTAGAGAAATCTTACTAAGATCTTTGATGAAGTGTTGATAAATTCCATCATTCCCTAGGAAATATCTAATATCATGCACACATGAAGGATAGGGTAAGGAAGAAATAATTTCTACCATATATCTATCAACATCTATCCCATGTTTTGATACTGCATTCCCTAAGACAATGCCATGCTCTACCATGAAATTACACTTTTCAAAGTTCAAGAATAGATTCTTCACAATACACTGATTCAACACCATTCCAAAACTACTTATAAATTCATCAAATGAAGAACCATACATTGAAAAATCATCCATAAATACCTCCATGGAGGTCTCAAAAAAATCATAATAAACACTCACCATGCATCTCTAGAAGGTACCTGGGGCATTACAATGTCCAAATGGAATTCTCAGGTAGGAAAATGTGCCAAATGGACAAGTAAATGTTGTCTTATTCTGATCCTCTAAGGATGTAAGAACCTGAAAATATCCCAAATATCCATCTAAGAAAAAATAATTTGTCTTCCCAACTAGTCTCTCAAGAATTTGATTAATAAATGGGGGGTAGTCCGTGTGAGTGGTTTGATTTAGTTTCTTATAATCAACACACACATGCCAACTATTTTTCACCCTCATTGGAACTAACTTATCATTTTTATTTTTAAGGATAATAATGTTGGATCTTGAATATACAGATTATACATAAGAGGGGGTGAATTTTGTCTTTCAGATTTTTCGTTAACTCTTCGATTGAACGAGTTCTTTCCTCTATGCTTTATCGGATTTGATCATGCAGTAGAATAAGTAAAAGTAGGGACACATAGATTTATAGTGGTTTGGGGAACATAATTCCTCTAGTCCACTCCACCAATACTCAACTCCATGAACTTGGTGATTTTCACTATCTGGTCCTCTTTTCCACAGACCTTCCAACAACTGAAAAACAGGTAGTTGACACCTTTAAAATTTTCAGGCGAACAAAGCCTTCTATTTCAAACACGAACCTACTCAGCTTAGTACAAGAAGCTGGTTACTCAAGATAAATAGAATTTTATATAAAAAAATCCAGTTGATCATCACAATTGAAACAGAATGCAATTGACAGTAGATGGATCGTCGTCTCTAGAAATATTGATTTTCAAGTCAAAGCAGTTCTGAGTCAATCTGATTGCAGTAGATATAGAGATATAATTCACAACTTTAGCAGTATTATATACACAGTAGATATTCGATGTAGAACAAGTGAATCTTATATCAAGTTTCTTCTTCTTAAATAAACAGAGCTTTGACGCTCTTTTTGAATCAGCAGAACTGAGTGCTTTAAGCAGTCTCTGTTTTCTACCTTTTTTGAATAAAAGATTGATCACCACACTCGTGTGCATAGTGTTTCAGAGAAAACATATATAATAAAGACGAGCATATCTCCTGAAAATTTATATCCATAAAAGTTTCCTTTTGATTTGGGATATTCAAAAATTTGAATTTACAGAGTAGTCATAACTTCCCTGAAGACTCAGCATAAAAATCTCCTTCTAATTCAATCATTATTCCACTGATAAAATGACTTTGTATCGGTCAAAGTCATATTTTAAAATTTACTTTAAATCTTGCATTAAATATACCTAAAAATCATCTTGCTGATTGTTGCATAAAAATATCGTCTTTCAAACTTTCCGACGCCAAACGTAAGGTTAATGATGTGGCCTCTAAATGTAGGGTTGACAATGTAAGGTTGAACATAAACGTAGGGTTCATGTTACATTCTTCAAATGTAAGGTTTATCAAAAACTTATGGGTGATCATCCATTCTTTTTATTAACTCTCAAATGAAAGATAAAAGATCCATTCAAAAAATGTATGGTTGTTTAAAAAAGTAAGGTTGATGAACGATAATTTTGAGAAACAAACATAACGTTTATTACTTACGTAAGGTTCTCCTTCCTTACTTTGTTGATAACCCAAACGTAAGGTTCCATCCTAATGTAAGGTTCTTCTTCCATATTTTATTGATAACATATGGTTGATTAACCATACATTTCTCTTATCTCAAAAAGTATACACTCTTTTCATCCTTGCACTACATTTATCCACGTAGGGTATGAACAATGATTCTAGGACACGCTAAAGAAGATCCCGAATAAGTAAGGTATGAACAGTGTTTCCAGAACGTGCTAAAACAGTTCTAGAATAAGTAATAAATTCTTGTTATTTCAAGAGCAAAATAAATTAATAAATTCCTGCGAAATACTTAATAAAATAATTAGAAAATAATTAAGGGTATCTGTGAGCATCAAAATTATCTTAAAGTGACATAGTATTATTTTCAATAATCTCCCCCTTTAAATAACATTATTATGTATTGTTGAAAAAAATACTTTGCTCAATAATCTCCCCCTTTTTGATGATCACAAAACACATAAAATAATAAGAATAATTAAATTAAATTAACTTTCAAGATAAACGTTTAGAATTTTGAGAGGATAAAACAATATTTAATTTTAACAAGATTATAAAAATTTCTCCCCTTCATAAAAATAAAATAATTTTTCATTAAAAATAAAATTTTCTAGTTTTGTCCAAATTTCTCCCTATGAATAAAATGAAAAAGAATATTTTCCTTTATAATAAAAGACTGTTAATAACTGAAAATAGTTTTCTGTATAAGTATAAATATGTAATCATTTAAATAAGGTTTTTAAAATATAATGTTGTGTTTATCCAAATTTCTACCCATTTTTGTGATATCAAAAAAAATGATAAATAATGGATTTGAACACATTTAATGTTGCACTGAACTGTAGGAAAATGCGATTATTAATAGTTTATCAATAATTAAATTTCGAGTACTGCTATATCAAAATAAAGACAATAAAAAAATTAAGGAAATTTTCTTTCAAAAACAGCAGTATGTACATGAAAATGATATACACAGGAATCATATTTTGGGCAAGGTAGTCAATAGGTTCTATCTCCTCTGGATTGCAGACTTGATTTCTGTAAATTGTTCCCTAAGTCTCTTCATCATCCCATCTCCATGTTTGATAATGAGCTCTCTCTTCTCCTGAGTCATATGAATATCCTCGATTAAATTGACCCTGCAAAACTCATGCATCCTTTCCTCTTTTTCTATAAACACTGAAAACTTATCTGACATCTGATTTAACAGTGTTCTGATTGGTGGCTCACTATATGTCATTTGATCCACCAAAAATTTCTGATTGTCCAGCAATACTGATAATGGAGCACTGTTACATTGAATATTTTGCAACTTATCATTCATGTTGCTCATCGTGGTTGTGATAGCTTAAAATATTCTGACTAAATCAGGTGAAGTACCTGATCCACTAACATCACTATTTGCAACGGATGCAAATTTGTTCTCCATAAACAATTTTAGATCTGATAAATCTGTCTTCATAACCATTTCATATTTCAAATTGAAAACTTCATTCAACATTTCCACTTTAAACATTTCAACTTCTTGCCTTGATACTGTACTCTCCTTCCTATTTTGAAATCTCAATTGTTCTAAGTCTAGAGAATTTCTCAGAGTTACATTCTCAGATTCCAACTAAGACACTTTTTTGTATAGTTCTTCAACTTCTTTATTCTTTGAATCAGAGGCACCCTATGCTTGATTCGAATTCTCAGGCTTTGGATGATGCAGCAATACCCAAAGTAATGAGTCACCATAAAATTGTTCTTTCTCTTTGTCCTGAGTGGTTTGGTCCATAGATTTTTCCTTAGAGTCCTCAGACTCCTCCACAAAAAAGTCTTCTTGAAGTACCTTTGTTAGAGAATCAGAGAGATGTTTATCAAAAACATCGGCATCTTTTTCTTCCACTGGAATTTCGAGAACAATATTTTCAGGAGTTTCTTGAGGTCTGGCCACTTCATCACCAGGCTCTGCCTCCTTATCTTGTTCTTGTTGAGGTGTAACTTCAACTTCAGCTACAATCTATTCTAGAGTCTCCCTTTGAGCTTCTTCTTGAACTCCTGATCCCTCTATTGGTGTTGTCCTTTCACTAACATCTTCCATGGTCTTATCAATAGCTGCTTCTCTTAACAAAGTATAATAAAATATATCTTCTATTATTGCAAATGCAGGGGAATTAATTTCCTCATTAACAGGTCTAGTTCTTCGAGATTAAAGTCCCTCTTGACTTATTTCTTCCTCAGCATATTCCACTTCAAATCGGATCCTTCTTGCTACATTGCCGACTCTTGATTGAGATTGTTGATCCTTGGACTTTACAGATTGAGCTTGAGAATTCTCTGATTCATCATCTTCTCCTACTGGATAAAATTTTTCCTTTGATAGTACTCCAGAAATATCCAATCTTCCTTAAATTTCCATCATTAAACACATTACTGTGATGACAGTGTACTCGGGAATCCACTAACCTTACCATGTACTTCTTAAGAAACAGCTTGGAAATGAATCGACCAAAAGGATAAAAGTTCATTCGGGAATAACTCTGACAACAATATCTTAGGGATCTAACCATATACCTAGGAAAATTGAGTTTTACATCATTGAGCAAAAGATACATTATATACATATCGATATATAATATCTTATCCATCTCAGACATCCTCGGTGCAATCCCTGTTTGCACAAATTTGACCAAAGTTTTATAATCAGGCTCCAAATCCTTGATAAAAATTTTCTTTATAGTCATAGTACCAAGAATAAATGACATTATTTACTCTGATTTATGCACTGAATCTCCAATATTTTTCAAATCGAAATGATAAACTCCCTCATGAGGGAAGATGAGAATCTGACCAATTTCTACTGATGAGATTGAGAAATCCCTATCCTCTATCTTAGCCATCATACTATCCTCATTATCCCCTAGACTAAACTGTATAGATTTAAAGAAGTATTTATGTTCTACCTCATATATAAATTCCATATTTTCACTGTTGAACGTATGTTCAAGGTTCTGAAACGACAACGCTTATTTCAACAGTACATTTGTCTGAAATAACCAGTCGAGATCTATTACCTTTACCTGTAATATTTACCTTCCTTCGGAGCATTGTCTCTTGGAATTTCTTGTCTCAGCTTCACTGGATCCTTTAGTCCTTACCATCTCTAGAAGAATCTTTGAAGGTTTGAAGTTTATGGTTTCATAGGTTCGAAGGTTAGGGTTCACGAGCAGAGGTGTGGTTTGCGGGTTTGAAAAGATTTCGATAGAAATGAAATGGTTTAGAAGTTGAAATAGTTTCTAACAACCTTGATTCCCGTGTTTTTAATAATAATTACATATATTTAAAAATAAATAAAATAGATTAAGCGGGTAAAAGAAACTTATTCTGTATAAAAAAAATAGAAAATTTATTTTAAGCATAATTAAAATAAAGAACTAGTATTGTAAAATAAAATTTTATTTAAAATAAAATAAACATAGATCCCCCTTAATAAAATAAAACCTTGTAGTGGGATGTGGTTTAGTAAAAATATCATCTAATTGAATTTCAGTACTTATAAATTCCAAATATATATCCTTTTTAAGATCATGGTCTTGTTGAAAATGATGTCTGATATCAATATGCTTAGTTCTAGAATTATTAATAGAATTTTTTTGAAATATTTATATCAATAGTTTTATCAAAAAAATAAGAGTATTATTAAAATTTAGTCCAAATTCTATAAGAGTGTTTTTCATCCACAACACTTGTGCATAAAAACTGCCAGCAAAAAAATATTCTGCCTCAGCTGTTGATAGGGCAACCGAATGTTGTTTCTTACTTGACCACGACACTATAGATTTTCCTAAAAAGTGACATGTTCCTGAAGTGCTTTTCCTATCTCATATAAAACTCCCAAAGTCTACATCTGAATATGAAATCAAATTGAAATCAGAAGTTTTGGGATAAAGTAGAGAATGAAAAGTATATTGTTTTAAATATCTAAAAAAATTTGACAGTAGTTAAATGAGATTCTTTGGGATTTGATTGAAATCTATCAAAAGGAAATATTGAATACATTTTATCTAGCATACTAGCAGTAAAATATAACTAAATACCAATCATACCTCTATATAAATTGTTGTCAACTGATTTCTCAGCTTCATTAAAATCATGTTTTAAATTAGTACACATAGGAGTTGTAAATGGTTTGCTATTTTCAAGTCCAAATTTCTTAAGTAAATCAGTAATGTATTTTCTTTGATTTAAATTATTTCCGAAATCATTTTGATAAATTTGAATTCCTAAAAAGAAATTTAGTTCTCCCATCATACTCATTTCAAATTATTTTTGCATTAACATTGAAAACTCATGACAAAGGGTTTTATTATTTGATCCAAAAATTACATCATCAACATAAATTTGAACCAATAAAATATTAGAATTCACAGTTTTCTTAAATAGTGTTGGGTCTTCCATTCTAACAGTAAAATCATTTTTCAAAAGAAAAGAGCTTAATCTTTCATACCAAGCTCTAGGTTCTTGTTTAAGTCCATAAATAGCTTTAATATGTTTAAAAACAGAATCAGGTTTTTGAGAGTACAAAAACCAAAAGGTTGCTCAACATAAACATCCTCCATTAAATAACCATTTAAAAAGGTAGATTTAACATCCATATGAAATAATTTAAAATTCATATAAGATGTATAGTCTAAAAGTATTATAATGTCTTCTAACCTAGCTACAGGTGCAAAAGTCTAATCATAATCTATTCCTTCTTCTTGATTATATCATTTAGATATTAATCATTCTTTATTTCTATTTATTGTGCCTTGGTCATCCTGTTTATTTCTAAATACCCATTTGGTTCCTATCATTGGATAATTCTTAGGTCTTTCCACTAATTCCCAAACTTCATTTCTTTTAAACTGGTTTAATTCATCTTGTATTGATATTACCCATCTTTTATCATCTAAATATTCTTCTACAGTCTTGGGTTCTTGTTGGGGTAGGAAAGTAGAGAATTCCATTAGATTTCCTAAGTTTATTATAGTTTGAATACCATTTTCTAAGTCACCTATCACAGTTTCTAAAGGGTGATTCTTTAGGGTTCTAGACTATCTAGGCAGCACATTTAAAGGCTCTTTTGTATCATGTTCCTCTAAATTGGACTGAATTTCTTTTATATCATTTTCAAAATCATTCTTCAAGTTCTCAAGTCTCATGTTATCATTAGAGTCAGTTTCATCCATTTGATATGTCCTTTTTTCAAGGGGATCAGATTCATAAAATTTTACATGAATTGATACTTCAAAAATCGTTGACTTTTTTTATAGACTCTATAATCTTTGGAGGTAGCAGAATATCCTAAGAAATTACCTTCATCAAATTTTGGATCGAACTTACCAAGATTATCTTTGGTGTTCAAGATGTAGACCTTGCATCCAAAAACTTTAAAGTAATTTACTTTAGGTTTTCTGTTATTCCATAATTCATATGGTGAGTTTTTCAAAATAGGTCTAATTAAAAATCTATTAATTATATAGCAAGATGTATTTACAGCTTCTGCCAAAAATATATAGGTAGGTTATATTCATTTAACATAGTTATATCCATTTCTTGAATTGTTCTATTTCTTCTTTCTACAATCCCATTCTTTTGAGGTGTTCTTGGTGTAGAGAATGTATGTTTAATACGCATGTTTGAGAAAAAGGAATTAAATTCCTGATTCTCAAATTCTCTACCATGATCACTTCTCAATGAGATTATATTAAAACCTTTTTCATTTTGAACAGATTTGTAGAGACATTCAAATAAAGTAAAAGCTTCATTTTTAAATTTCAAAATGAAAATCCAAGTAAATCTAGAATAATAATCAACTAATACATAAACATATAATTTACCAGCTAAGATTTCTACTCTAGAAGGTCTAAACAAATCTATATGGATTATTTCTATAGGTTTAGTTGTAGAAAATTTATTATCGGATTTGAATGATGATTTGTGTTTCTTGCCAAGTCGGCATGCATCACATAATCTGTCACTTTCAAATTTGAGACTTGGGAAATTAGAAACTAGATGTTTCTTAGATAATTTATGTAAAACATATACATTGCAATGTCCAAGTCTCCTATGCCAGATCCAAGATTCACTTACTTTAACAGTCAAGCAGTTTACATGTTGTTTACACAAGGAATTTAAATCACAAGTATAGACATTATCAGTTCTTGGAGCCTTAAATTTAAACAGTTTATCTTTAGAAACAGTACAAAAATTGTTAGTAAAATCAACAGTATATCCATCATCACATAGTTGAGAGATACTTATCAGGTTTTGTTAAATCTTTGTACATAAAGTACTTTGTTGATTCAAACTATTTTTGGATCTCCAATAGTTCCAATGCCAATGAGTTTTCCTTTGACATTGTCACCAAATGTGATAATTCGTCCTTCCTTTTGAGTGAGTGAAGAAAAATTAAATGAGTTTCCACTCGTATGTCTTGAGTAGCCATTGTCCATGTACCATATATCTTTTCTACTCTGGTGGCCTGCTACCTGCAAAGACATTCAAACAAATTGCTTTGGTACACATATTCTGTTGGGTCCAAGGGTGTTAGCTAGCAATGATCTGGGTATCCATATTTTCATTATTCTTTTAAAATCGGCTGAATCATATAAATCTTTTGAAACATAGGCTTTCTTAATACCACAAATTTTGAGTTTGTCTTAAGAAACAGTTTTTAGCTATATGTCCATTTGTCTCACAAAAGTTAAAATTAACCCTTTTAGAGTTAGGAACAAAATAATTTTTATATAGCTTAGGTTTTTCTCCTTTACTGCCAATTCCAAATCTCCACTTTTTAATGACATTTTTTCCAAGAATTTCATTTAATTAATTCTATCCTTTTGTGAAAACCAATGCAGCCAGTTTGTAAGAGTCTACTTCATCATGTAGTGTTTTTATTATGGATTAAAAATTAATATAGTTAGTGTTAATAGAATTTTATTTATTGGTTAATTACTTATGTTTTTTCAGCATTGTATCTATTTCATCTGAAACAACATTATGTATGTTCTTTAGTGACTTATGTTTCTTAAATAATGATTTGTATCTTTCTTCAAGCATATTTCAGTAGGCTGCAAGTTTTATATTTCTGTAGCTTGATTCAGAATTTCATTCATTATTTGAGTTAGAGGAGTAATATGAGTGTACTTTATTGGTTTCTACCATGAAACACATGATTGATTTTAGATTGACTTATTCTTTCTTTGAACTTGATTCAGGAGAGCAACTTGAGTCTTCAGATACCCTCCAAGTGGTTTTCATAGCTTTTTTGTCTTTCTGCTCATAGTCATTTCTTTTGAAGAATTTCTTCTTCTTTGCATCTTTAAATTGTGGTAAATCTGGTCTGATATGACCCATCTTCTTGCATTCATAGCATCTTACTTCCTTATCATCTCTCTTAAAGGATTTTTTGAAGTCTCTTTTATTGCTATAGAATTTTCTAAATTTTCTGGCTAGCTGAGATAGTTCTTCATCTGAGTTTGATGAGTCGGAGCTCTCTGATTTAGCTTTGACTTCTGTGTTCTTCATATTTCTATTCTTTTTTGTGAAGTTACCATCAAGGAAGTATCATCCTTTTTGATATAGACTTTATGTTCATTTGCCTCCTCATGCATTTCAGCTTCGTACATCATCAGTGTACCAATCAACTCTCTCATGGTTAAATTTTTTATAGGTGTTGATTGTCTAATTGCAGCAGAGATACCATTCCATTGAGTAGGAAGTACCCTTAGTACTTTTAATGCTTGATCTGCCTGCTTGATAGGTTCTCCTAGAGCTATTATATTATTGACAATTTCTGTCAATCTCCCATTCATTTGGGTAATTCCTTTACCTTAAAACATTATTAAAGTATCAAATTTCAATTTGGAAGTTGCATATCTCATTTGTTTCACATTCTCTGTTCCTTCATATGCCACAACTATTGTTTTCCACTTCTCATATGCTGTCAGGCACTGAGATTCTATGTTAAATTCATTTGGTCTTAGACCGCAGATGAGTGCATTCATAGCCTTCGAATTCATATCATACTCTGGCTCTGTGGCAGAACTCCATGTCTCAGGATTTTCAGGAGTTTCATAAGGAGTCAAAATCTTTGAATAGATTTTATATCAGAGGTTTTTCAGATATATTATCATGCGAAATTTCCAGTAGCCATATTTGTCTCCATTAAAAGATGGTGCTCTGACCATTAACATCCCTTCTCTTATATCAGTCATGATGCTCTGTTGTATAATCTTTAAATTCTTATAGCTTTCTAAGGCTCTATCAGAAGCTCCACCTTTGATACCAATTGTTGGATCTTGAATATACAGATTATACACAAGAGGGGGGTGAATTGTGTCTTTCAGATTTTTTGTTAACTCTTCGATTGAACGAGTTCTGACCTCTATTATTTATCAGATTTGATCATGTAGTGGAATAAGTAAAAGTAGGGACACATATATGTATAGTGGTTCGGGGAACATAATTACCCTAATCCACTCCACCTATGATCAACTCCACGAGCTTGCTGATTTTCACTATCTAGTCCTCTTTTCCACAGACCTTCCATCAACTGTAAAACAGGTAGTTGACAGCTTTACTATTTTTAGGATAACAAAGCCTTCTAGTTCAAACACGAACCTAATCAGCTTATTATGTGAAGCTGGTTACTCAAGAAAAAAAGAATTTTAAAAAAAACTTTTCCAGTTGATCTTCACAATTGCAACATAATGCAATTGACAGCAGATGGATCGTCGTCTCTAGAAATATTGATTTTCAAGTCGAAGGAGTTCTGAGTCGATCCGGTTGCAGTAGATATAGAGATATAATTAACAATATTAGCAGTAGTAGATCCACAGTAGATATTTGATGTAGAACAAACGGATATTATTTCGAGTTCCTTCTTCTTAAATAAACATAGCTTTGACGCTCTTTTTGAATCAGCAGATCTGAGTACTTTAAGCAGTCTCTATTTTCCTCCTTTTTTGAATAATAGATTGATCACCACACTCATGTTCCTAGTGTTTCAGTGAAAACATATATAATAAATCCGAGCAAATCCCCTGCACATTTAGATCAATAAAAGTCACCTTTTGATACGTGATATTCGAAAATTTGAATTTACAGAGTAGTCGTAACTTCCCTGAAGACTCGACATAAAAAGCTCCTTTTAATTCTATCATTAATCCGTTGATAAAAATGATTTGAATCGGTCAAAGTCATATTTTAAAATCGACCTTAAATCCGTCTTGAAATCCTCCTAACAATCAGCTTTCTGACCATTGCATAAAAATATCGTTATTCAAACATTCTGACGCCAAACGTAAGGTTAATTACGTGGCCTCCAAATGTAGGGTTGACAACGTAAGGTTGAACATAAACGTAGGGTTCATGTTACCTTCTTCAAACGTAAGGTTGATCATAAATGTAGGGTTGATCATCCATACTTTTTCTTCAACTCTCAAAACAAAGATAAAGTATCCATTCAAAGAATGTATGATGGTTTACGAAAGTAAGGGTGGTAAACGATACTTTTGAGAAACAAACGTAACGTTTAGTACTTACATATGGTTCTCCTTCCGTACTTTGTTGATAACCCAAACGTAAGGTTCCATCCTAATGTAAGGTTCTTCTTCCATACTTTGTTGATAACGTATGGTGGATTAACCATACTTTTCTCTTATCTCAAAAAGTATACACTCTTTTCATCCTTACGCTACATCTATCCATGTAGGGTACGAATAGTGGCTCTAGGACATGCTAAAGAAGATCCCAAATAATTAAGGTACAAACAATGTTTCTAGAACACGCTAAAACATTTCCCGAATAAGTAATAAATTCTCATTATTTAAAGAGTAAAATAAATTAATAAATTACTGCAAAATACTAAATAAAATAATTATAAAATAATTAAGGGTATTTGTGAGCATCAAAATTATCATAAAGAGAGGGAGTATTATTTTCAATAATCTCCCCCTTAAAATAACATTATTGTGTGTTGTTGAAAACAATACATTGCTCAACAAATAACACTACCTTTTTTATTAACAACCTGAATAGGACTCACCCACTGGGAATATGAAATGTGATATATTATACTTACCTTGAGTGAAATTTCAACCTCCTTTTCACAACTTCCAAAAGATTTGGGTACAATCTCTTTTGTCACTTCCTAAATGACTTAGCCCATTCCTCCAAAAGAATCCTATACATGAAAATGGAGGGGATAATACCTAATATTTCATCCAAGGTCCACTGAATTTTCCTTGTGATCACCCTCAAAATATTCAAAAGTTTTTCTTCTCGTTTAAAAGAGGGATTGTTAGCATTGATAACATGTAATCTCTCACCACATAACAAGTGTGAGGATTGTGGAAATGTCTTGTGTTCCAGTGTATGGGGAGATGTATGGATGGAAACATTGATGGAATTGAAATATGTGCACAAATAACAACAGTATTAGAATAAACATCATCAAAATTAGAGATTAATTCTTCAAAACTGTCAGCATATTCAACATCTAGGTCAAAATCAGAGTTAACATGATCAAAATCACATTATAAATCCATTTAAAAATCAAATCTAATAGGTTTTTTTTCAATAGAAATAGTTATGGATGTGATCTTATAAATTAAACTACAACCAATGCACAAAATATCTCTAACCATAGGACAATCAAATTCCATAGTATTATTATTTGGTGGTTCAAAATGGGAGATAATAAAATTATAATGGTACTCTGAGGGCCAATTCATGGATTTCATGACATTAAATATCACAACATCATCTACAAACTCCATGGAAATTGTACCCTCATTAACATTTATGAGTTTTTTTTAGTTTTGAGGAATGGCCTACCTAAGATAATGGGAGAACATGAGCTTACCTCCTCGTCCTCTATTTTAAGAATGTAGAAATATGCAGGAAATATCATGTCTCTTGCCCGGGCACGTACATCCTCAAAGACTCCCACTGGATATGTTGTAACTATATTCACCAAAATCAACACTAATATAGTCAAATTCAACTCACCAACCTATAAATAAAAGAATACAGAGTGATTCATCACATTATGGAAGTTTATAAATCACAACAAGCATCAGAAAAGTTTAACTTCCCTATGGTGCATGAAATGGTGAATGTCTCAGGATCCTTGAACTTTTTTCATAGTTTTAGAGTTTTTGTAATGAGTGTTGAAAAATTATTTCAAATATTGATCCTTTCATTTCACTTGAGACCTCTTCTATTGGTACAATGTTCGTTTTAGAATTTATCATTCCTTGGGATTTGCATGATAGTTTCAAGTAGAGGGATGGTGATGTCCACATTCTTGAAAGTATCCAAAACATCATTTTACATCACATCCTCATCCATATTCTTGGTTTATAAAACAATTTTTGGGAATGTGAGGGGTTTAGGATGAACGTCATTAATATTTATTTACCATTATCTTTCTCTTTGTGGTGAACCTCAGCGGGATTTGAATGGGGTTTCTCTAGAGTCGAGGTGAATCATGGTGGAACCATAGGTGCATATGTATCAGTTTTTTTCTTCCCACTTCTAAATGTGATGGAACTAACATTCACCTTGGGATTTGTTGTAGGTTTGGAAGGAAGGTTTCTAGATTTCATACATACCAGTTCGTAGAGGGTAGTGGAAACATGGATCATTTGTGTCTTCAACTCTCTCAACTCTAAACCATGACTCTTCAACTCATTCTATTGATTAAGAATAGTTTTCTTCAAAAGGTAATCAGTGTTATAATCTACCATGGGTGATGGATTCCCTTTTTTATGTCTTATTGATTCTTGGGATTCAAATATCCATTAGGGTTGTTGGAAACCCTGCTGGTAAGGTAGAGGATGCATGAAATTTTGTTAAAAGGGGGACTTTGTTGTTTTCCAAAGCCACACATCATGTCTGATTGATACTTACACCCTTGGTTGTATGTTGGAGAAAAATAATCAATCTTTTTTTGGGGAAATGGTTGTTATATTTACTGATATGGTCTCCTAGGAAACACTACTGTATAATCTTCTATTACTTGTAGTTTTGTGGCTTGTCTTAGTGAAAATTCCATAATGCCCTGAAGGAGGGGGTTGTGATTCCTTTTGTGAAAAGAAATTTTCCTCACCATAGTTTCTAATTCTTCAAACATGGTATCATTAAAATTACTTTCAATAGAAGATGGATGGACTTACCTGATGTAATCCCTTAACATGTCGGGTACCTCAATCGCCAAATTGTTGAGAGTTTTGTGTCATCTTGTCGATCAATGCATGTGTGGATACTTGTGTTTTATTGACCAATGATCCTCCAAATATGATATCCACCATGAGTCTCTCCATAGGTGTGTTTCCATCATATAAGTATTTGATGAGAAGTTGCTCACTGATTTGTTGATGTGGGTAGCTTGAACACAAATTCTTGAATCTCTCCCAATACTCATACATTGAATCCTTATATTATTATTGGATCCTTGAGATCTATTTTGGAATGTTAGTGGTCCTTGATATTGGAAAAAATATCTACAAGAAAATAAATTTCAAATAATTCCAACATTTTACATCTTAAGTTTTTAAATAGTACATCCAATCCATAGAAGTTCCATCAAGTGATAATGGGAATGATCTATGATTTATTTGATCTTCAGAGAAATTTATTTGATTAATTGTTGAGAATACCACATTAAATTCTTTAAAATTTATGTTTGTATCCTCAGAAGATAATCTATGAAACTTTGGTAGAAGTTTCATTACCCCTGATTTTAGTTCATAGTCTGATTCGAGATTTTGGTATGCAATTCAATTTGGTTGATAGTTAATATATGGTGCGGACAATTTTTTTGAATGGTTTTATTAAGTTCATTGTTATTGTTTTCATCCATTGGACCATTTTTAAGGTGGATTTAGAAGTGTTTATAATTTCAATGTTCATGTAGTGGAGGAATTATCAAACTAGTTGAATGTTCAAGCTTCCTGTATTCTGAGAATATCTTATTTGAGCCTGAAGGCTACTTTCGATCTCAAGGTCAAGATCTAAGAGATATTTTGGATTTTATCTTGTCATAAAATAAATAAAAATAAATAAATATGACCATAATAAAAATGAGAAGTTTGGTTTAATGGTCCAAAAAGAAGAAAAAAAAAAGAAGAAGAAGAAATTCATATTGGGTGAAGAAAGAAGAAAGAAGAGATGAATAGAATAAAATGTAAAATAAAAGTAATAACATTAAATGGTTGAAATACATACTTTACTTACCATAAATGGAACTAATTTTAAAGGATCTATCATGGGATATCTCAAATGATATGTAGTTTGGGGTTATTTAGGCGCAGTCGGGTGGCTGACCTAGGTCATCTTTCAAGAGGTAGTAATTAAAACCACTTTTTTAAAGGTAATTTGAAAATAAAATAAAATAATTAAAACACACCACTTAAAATTAAGAGGGGGTTGTTTTATATTTATTAAAGAATAAGAATAAGTATTATATAATAAAGTTTCATTTTTTTTAGTTGTTTTTTTAAATGAAGGTTGATTAACGAAGCACAACGAGAGGATGTTTTTTTAGAAAACTATTTTTTAAAGTGTAATTAATCTTACTCTATTTATTGAATAATTTATTAATAATTGTCATTTAAATTAATATAAAATTAATTATTATCAATTAATTTTTAAAATCCTTAATTGTACTAGAATTAACTTTACCACAAAGATGAAGTGAATTTAACCCTATGCGAACTTCAGAACAAGCAATCGCAGCACCATGCATGATTGTTGTTCTAAGGAAATATTATGGTAAGTGGTAAATTAAGACACAGTTACTCTCTGTGAATTCGAATTAATTATGTTTAGGTATTATATTTGTACACTATAGATTAATCATGTATGGTTTTATATAACTGATTAAGGTTGTGCTCTCGCAATTCACACAATTCCTGACCTCGCGTGATTTGTGTTAATTCTTCAATTGCTTTCTGAGTTTAAATTAAATTAAAAACTCAATAAATAGATAACATTATGTTAAATATAGAATATCATTTATTGAAAATAAATGAATGAATAAGGATAGGGTTCCATCTATTACTAAAAAACTCATCTTCCATGGGTTGTGTAGTATTTGTAGAAACATTTTTCATGTGAAAATGTGTAGGAATGGTATTACCCAATTTCACTTCAACTCTTGATTTCATCCCAAATAGGATGAGTAAAGAATAAAATAATTGAACAAAATAGAAGAAAAGATAATAAATAGAAGGGGAACAATGTAGTTTAATATGAAAATGAAAACATTGCAACATGAAGAAGAATAAAAAGTCTTCGATGAGGGGATCCTCACTTCAAGAGCTACCCATCTTAAAATGGTTTGAAAATTTTGGTGATAGCTATTATTATCTTAATTAAATCTCATATCACACATCCCAACCCCTATAAATGAGAAAAATACATATTTATAGAGTGGATGGGAGGCTTGTTTAAAAGTGTTTTCAATTGTGAATGGGGAGATTCTGACAAATATTTTAATTCCACTTGAACCACCTTCTTGGACCCACAAATACGTGAATTAGCTATATTTCCAGAAGAGTAATTTGTGGGAAATTGCGTTTTAGATATCCTTTCAAAATATGGGCTCCCTACATGCACAAATATATAAGACATGGCCCAATCACTACAGTGATGTCCAATCTGGCATGTCCAGACCATCTTTGACTTAATGGCCCATTTACTCTATCCAAATTCACTCTTTAGCTCAGGTATCCTGAATAAAGGTTATATACCATTAAGGGATGAACAATTTTACAAAAATTATTTTTCAAATAAGTCATTTTAAAATATTAATGTTCGAAATACTACAGTAAATTTTAAAAGGATAAAAATGGGATTTTCATCAAATTTTCAAATGAATGATTTAATCCCTAATACTCCATAAATGGACATATTAACCACAATTTTAAGATATTATATAATTTATTATCAATAAAATATTCAATAAAATAGTCTTTTATCAACTAAGAACTGAGCGATCACTTTCTGATTGTTTTAAAATATTCTAAAAATATTCCAAAATGTCATTTGAGACATGTAAGAATTATAAGAACCTCAATCTGATGCACGATGTGGCTGGTATATCTCCAAGAGAATATAATCAATATATATGAGTCATTTCAGTATAAAATGTGTATCACTTCTCCAAATCCAATAAAACTATCATAAATTATTTTCTCATCATTATATCTTCAATTACAAAATTAATTTGTTTATCATTTTTATCTTGTACTCATTTAGTGAAATTTCATAGACATAATAATTGAAGAAGAAAATAAATTATGTGGAATTAAATAATTAAATAAAACTCAATCAGATACACTATGTTCCTATTAATACTCAATGGTTTTCTTAAATTTATGTCTTTTAAATTTATTTATTTATATTATTATTAAATTATTAAATGTTTTCTTTTAAAGGTTAATTATTTTTCTTGAGTATTTTTTTTGATAATATCATGTGTTTGGGTTGGGGAAAAAGATAAATGAACATTAATGTTTTTTGAATTTATGTAATAATTTATACATCTTAGTGTAATTTTATAAACCAAATTTTCCAAATATCTATAATATAATTATTTTTCCCTGTATTTTTTGTTTTAAATTTAATTATATTTATAATAGTTATTGGTACTTGATTTTTTAGAATTTTGGTTCTGTTTCTGGTGATGTAGTGTGTTGTTAAAGCACATTTCATTATGACACTAAATCAGAACTTGAACACGTGCTAATAATGGACACCTTTATGAGAACTAAACAAATCCATTGATTGATGGTTTCTTTTACTATCACTTTTAACAGTGCTAATCAAGGATGCCTTTATCAACGTTTTTTAAAACTTATAAAGAACCCCATTATCAGTTATTTTCTAGTGCTAAAAAAAATAATTGGATTTTTAATTACACTCTGGTAGTCAGTGATTCTCATGTGCTACTAAGGTCCATTTTTAGCATTGTTAAAGGTCAGTTTTTAGTAGTGAAACAAATATTTTTAATGAAAAGCATTAAAAAACATTAACACACACACAAAAAATAAGTATGAATAATATAGTACAACTGAAATAAATAAGAAAATGAAATTATAAATATCACAGAAGAGGAAGATCTAATCATTTTGGTATCATAGAAATTCATGATTGTGTTCATCCAAAGAAATCATACAGTAAAATAAAAAGATAACATGTAAAAAAATTGATGTTCAAGTAGGGTACTTATATTAGTCTTACAAACCATTTTATGGTGTTTCTTTATACACATCATATTTATATAAAATGAAATACTCATTCATAGAATGTAAAAAAAATATTATACTTTGTTATTTTTCACTTCCAATGAAATATAAAAAAATTCACTTTCTAACAAAAAAGAATTGGATTTAGATGTGACTTTTGATGATTAGTAAAATTTAAATTGATTTTCAGATAAATTCATTACAATAAATGATCTAATAATAAAAACTACCATTACACATGTTGGTTAAATAATTACAATAATAATTAAATAATTTTTATAGTTTGAAAATAATTAACCTTAACATCTATCTATAAATAGAATGTAAATTCAAATTATAAAAAAAATCATAGGTATTAAATGTTAATATTTAAACAGGATTCATACTTACCAGTTAAAATTTTTATATACATAAAATACATGAAATTTAATTTTCGTATAATAATAATAATTAATAAGTAATTTTACAACTAGATATCAAATTAAAAATTGTGATAAGAACATATAGTATATCAAAATACAGAAAAGAAAGGGAAAATATACTATATTTTATGTTTGTGAAAAACCCGTATATATTGCGTAAGAATTTATAAATTATATGAATCATAATTTGTTGTAAATTTAATTTTGTAAGATTTAATCCTTCCTTTATGACATTCAAATCTCATAATGCTTTTGAATATGAAAGATTTCATGCTTTTATTAGACTATGTGTCTTATATATGTGTTTAAGATGCATGTAAGTTATTTTGAATAGTAGAATTTTCATTTTCAGAAGATTTAATATGATCATAAGATAAAGTTCATAAGTTTGTATGTTTTCATATAAAATTTTTCTACACTAGATAAAATATTTTGAAAGGAATTTTAAAAAATAATTTGTTTTTAGAAATCCCACAAGGCCATATAATATAATGTGTGTCTTTTATTAATACCATAAAACTATCCTTTTTATAGCACCTAAAATTTCATAATTCTTCATAATTAGAAGTTCTTCTGTTTCATAAGAAATTATTTCATATTGTAATGATGTTAAATATTTCAATATAAAATTATTTTTTATAGAATAAAAATAAAAATGATAAAGATAAGAAATTAATAAATAGAATAATATAAATAAAAATAAGTTTTTCACACTACAAGAAACGTGAGATTAAATAATCATATTAGTGGAAATAAATGATAAAATTAGATATTATCAAAATATTAAAATAATTCCATTAGACACCTGATAGGGCTAAATGTTATTGTCAAACTATGGTGGAATAATCGATCATGTGTTTATTATGTTTAGATAAATATACTTATGTTTATATTCCTTCACATTGAGAGTTCAGTTATGAGTTTTTTATTACAGAATTTCTATTATTGATTATTATTAATTTCATCTCATTGTATGTCTTCTTCACACATTTATAATATATTACTTTCCCTATCATAGTTATCTATATATAATAGACATAGGTGAGTTTTGGGGTAGTGGTTTTGCAATTTCTAATCTTCTACTGCTAGATTAAGATCACTCATTTGAACATATTTAAGGTGGTTTTAAGGGTCTACTACTCATTTTAGGGAAGTATCCAACCATTTGATACATTAATATACAAGGGAAATTCTAATTTCTTTTATTATGTATTATTACCTACATTAAAAAAAGTGATGACAGATCAATTTAATGGTATTGACTTGATTCATCAAGTGTTGATTAAATTTAAATTAACATTGAGAGCAATATTAAAGATACATACTCATTAACTCAACAAATGATCCAAATTATGTATTTATAACTGTAGTTTGTTTATATTTATTTTTTGTATTCACTTTATAAAATCAAAAATTCATTTTATCTCCCTATGTTGATCATATTTTTAGAAAATATATATAATATTTTTTATGTGACAATATAACCATTAGTGTTTAGCTTATCTTTCTTTGAGATAATCCATGTATTTCCTTTTTAATTTATCAATGAGGATTATGAGTTTATTTTTTATATGAGAACATTTTAAAAGTTTATATATAACCAACCCCATTAACATGATATTTGTTCATTTTATTTATTACACATCCATGAAACCGCACATATTTATGGATCCTTAAAATTTGAATCCATATGACCATTTTTTTAAATATCCTTAATTGATTCTAATAATTCATACGCACATAGGTATTGGTAATGGTGATATACATTCCCATTAGTCCTACCTTTCACACACTCATGAAATCATTCTAAAATGGATATTTCTAATCTCATCTAATGTTTTATCTTTTGTAAAACTCTTCTATATCATGTCCAAAATCAATTTCAATAATTTAATTTGGGATTTCATTACTTATCTTCCATTTATCATTCTTGTTCAATATTAGATTAATAGAGTAATCAATAAATATTATTTTGAAAAAATCCATGTCGTATTATATTTAGACCGTTTCCTACAATTATCCATATTTTTTAGATATTGGTGTGGTCCATGCTTTCCATTTTTATGTCCCATATAATGGATTATTTTACATAACCTCAAAGAACCAATATTATTACTCATTAAATGACATATTACTTGACAATAAATTACATTCTTGCATGAAATTAAACTACAATGAACACTCGCTAACATGGATTAAAGATACAATACTTATTATTCAGGAATTATTGTTCTTCCATACTACTATGTTTTTAAATAACAGGCATACTTATTCAAAATATGTGAGTGTTGACTCCCTTAATTGAGATACATAAGTGGTCACCTTAATATTTAATCCTTTAATATTTTACATCACCTATTTACTAACAAATAATGGATTATTCCCATCATTTTACTATATTGATTGTCTATAGAAGAAATTAGACTTTCCTAGTAATTCTAAAAGTAAACCGTCATTATATTATTATACAACATTAAATAACAATGTAAAAATTCATTGTTTTACTTTCTTGAATTAAAACCTAAAGTAACAATGATACTTTATTAAAAACACCCCTTTACCTTCCCATATAGAATAAAACAATTCAATAAATTTCATAAGACATTACACCAATAGAACGTAAATAATATATTAAACCCTTCCATCTTGGATAAGACTTTAAACCATGTTAATCTTTAATAATCAATTTACCCATGATCATCTGTAAAATAATTTCAACTATGTGTATCTTCTAAGAGATTTTAAACCATGATTTGACTACAAGAGACTTTTAATTGTGAGGGTATTTATATGACCTAAAACCATGAGCATCATCCCTGAGAATTTTTTATAATGACTTTGTATCTATGATACTTTAAACTATGAGTATCTTCATAAGAATTTAAAGTATGAAAATCCTCTATGATACTCAAAAGATGGAGAAGTTTTATAAATATTTTTACTTTGAGAATAATGTTTTAGGACCCAAAAATGTAGAGTACATTATTTTATAAACCATAGAGTATCCCTTTTATGTGATGAGAATAAGTTTAATTTTGTTGAAAATATGAAAAAATATTTTATTTATTGCATTAAAATCCTATGAATATCACTCATCTTATAATGAACTATGTCTCTATGGGTTATTAAAATAAAAAGAATATGAATTTTTTGTCCAGGATTTATAAGAAAATTTAGAAGTTAATTTCCCGTAGTATATGATCTCTAAAATATTTTTTGATGATTTTTTAATCTCAAAATAAGGTGTTTACCCAAGGTCTGGAGTTTAGTGAGACACTAAGTTAGTTTTTTTAGAATATATTAATATTTTTTAAATATATATTAATTATTTCATATACATGAAAGATGGTATCAATTTATTAAAGTCTTGGATTGAAATTACAATTATATGTTTCTATTCAGAATGTGGATTTCACTTAGGAAGGGTATAGACTCAGGTCAGACTTTAAAATTAGTGTTGTTCCATTTAACATTTGTTTTTTTAAATATCTTTATTTTACCTTATCCTTCTATTCTCTTTATAATGGTCCCTAAAGTCCAACCACCAACTTATGTGATGATTGATCTAAGAGTGGATGATAGAGAGGTTTGTGTCAAATGTTTTTGAGTTTTTGATTGGTAATATATTGGGAGATAACGGTTAAAGATAATGGTTTCATCATTGAAGATGTTGTGATTTTTCATGAGGTATTATGGATTTTGATTTTTCTCAAATTTCCTTATTTTATTAATTTTGTTTTGTTTTAAACTTGTGATATGGTCTGTTGAAGGTGGATTTGTCCCTTAGAGTATTGATTTTTGGAGAAATAGAGGTTTCAAGTCTATAATAATGTATTTCCATTTTCAAAACCAGATCAAAATATGGGTTGATAAAGAACACATTTCCTATGTTTTTCTATGAGACCAAGGGTAGAAGATGGGGACTAAAAAGTGTTTATTCCATGACATCACACCATGTATGATGACCCACGGTTTGGCTATGTACATATTCAGACACCCCATATGGGGGAACATGTATTTTTAGGCTATATATAAGAACCATTTGTTAGTTACAAAGTAAAAGAACATGTGAGGTATTTAGCTAGAATCTATATAAGGCACATAGAATGGTACCTTGTGGGAATTATATACCATTTGGGGTTGGTGCATGCAATGTATATTCAAGATTCCTTCTTTGATGGATGAGATACATGCCTATAATGATTTTTTGAGTGTATCTCTATGTACAATGAGAAACACATTGTTTACTATTTCCTTCGAAAGATTTTTTCTTATTTTCGAACCATGGTTCCATAATTGGGATAACTAGGAGTCTATTATTAATATTTTTTAACATATAATGTAATGATGATGAAATCCCTAATTTTTTAATACATATAAGAGTGGTTTTACGGTAGTCAAGACATGAAAGAGATAATATTACATTGATGGATGGATAATGAGTTATCATATGGGAGATTTGATGTAAGACCTACGTGAGGGTGTCAAGAATGAATACATTAATTGGTTTAGGATACCCAAGGTCCTTGGTTTGGGTAAGAATAGGAGAGTATAAGGTTAATGGGATTGAGTTAAACTTGAGGAAACAGACAGGATGGGTGTGTGTGGACCAGCCTTGGATGACGGGGGATGCAAGATGAAAATTCAAGCAATTCATTATACTAATTCCATTAAGGATTACATATGAGTAGGGTGAGGCCATGATTTGATTATTGTGATTATGGGTAATATTGAGAACACTAAGAGAATGGATTTGCCCAAGATATATTAGTGGGATAAGGGATCCCATTACGGGTTCTTAGATTATGATAAGACTAAGGGGACCTCAATGGGTTCCCCATTGACTTATTGATCCCCAAGAGAATGTGTATAGTAGTGGGTTTGGATGATTGTGGGTTTAACCATGGGAATCAAATCATTAATGTTATCTTGTTAGGGATATACTAATAATGATTGGTCATATGATTGAGAGGTCAACCTTGAGTCAATAATATTTGTTAAAATAGATGAACAAACATCACAAGATATAATAAATAAGATATATCAGGCGGGAAACACTAATTTCAATTATATATTTATGGTCTTAGAGATATCCTAGGAATCAAAATATTCCTTTTTTAAATATATTCTCCAGGTGGTTATTCAGGAGCCAACTTAAGACTGTGATAAGGTATTTCTTTAGTATATCTACAAGAAATCATCTTTATTATTATATTTACATTCTTACATAAAATGACTTGTTAGTTATGAAATTATGAACTATTATAATTATATATATTTTGAAATGTCCAAAGAATGTCTGGTCAATATTGGGGGGTATAGTAAAACACAATGATTGATAAAGATTAATTAGTTTGTTTTATACCAGTTATTATTTAGATATATTGTGCATATCATATGTGTACAAACTGTTTGTTATAGTTTATGATTTATACATCATTTTTACTTTCCTACAAATAATTAATTTTATACCTCTAAATGAGAGACATGATGCACGTGCAGAAAATATTTCAGATTATAGGGCAAGAATAGTATTTTAAATGGATTTGGTAAATTCCCATTATTATATAATAGGTTTAGATAAGACTGAGAGGTATTTAATGTTTGGGATAGAGGTATATCTTGGGGATAGTGGTAGATCTATATGTATATTATTTCTATTTTTTAACTATATATGTGACTGACCTAATGGGTGATAAGATTTTGTGTGATGGAATGATTGTGAGTCTATATGACTATATAATTATTAATTTATTTTGATATAGAATTATTTATGTAAATGGGATTATATGTACATTTATTATTATTATAAATGATGATTAATAGTTATTTACAAAAAAATCAATCTAATATGAGGGTACAATATCCCTATTTTAATTCTATATACCCTCGCTACTAGTCATCAACCATATACATATGAAGTGTCTTTTCTAAGGTTATATGGCACTCCAGTTTGGTGAATATACAGTGAACCATGTTGGGGAATTACCAAATAGTATCATACCCACTTTTCCATTGTTTTACTTTTTAGTGATATGGTAGAAATTGATTAGGTAATCGGTAGATCTTGTGATTTTCCTCAGAACAGTATATTGTGAACACCATTTATGATGGCATGTACATGTTTCTAAGGATATGAGACTAGTAGTCTTAGTTTTCATTTATTGTTTTAAAATTTCACCTAGCATGAAGCACTTGAGATTTTAGATTTAAGATTTACAAATTTATGGATGTGGAATGTTTAAAAGTGGATTATATACATGAATTATAGTTGAAACATATATATATCATGAAATATGTATCCCTATATGTGATTTATTTCACCAATCACTCAGGGTTAGTTATATATAATGTATATACATCTCATTGGAATTATACTCATATGGCCCATGATTTATTTTCCTCTGATGGTTGGTCTCATGAAGGAATTAATATCCTTAAGGTGGTAGTGTCATGTGTAGATTCCAGATGTGTATTAGTGCCATATTAGGATGACGATTAGGAATGTGATTGCAAATATATTTATATAAATATAATTATTATTCTCTATAGGGCTACATAGCGCTTGATAGGAATTAATAGTCTTTGAGAGCTCTCAAAATGACCATTTTAAATGAGAAATGTTTGTCGTTTAGTTATTTTCTATGGGACATTGTTCTCCTTTAGTTACTCTCTATGGGATATAGTTCTCCATTTTATATTTACCATTGGTCATGGATCTCCTTTAGTTATTTTCTACAATACATAAAACTACGATAGTTATTTTCTATAGGAAATGGTGTTCCATTTAATATTTATTATGAGATATGATACTCCCCTATTTATTTACTCTGGTAAATGGTACCCCCTTATTTATTTACTATTATAGGTGGCACTCACATAGTTACTCATATGGGACATGGTTCAACATTAGTTAGTTTCCATGGAATATGACACTACCCCTTTTTTATATTTGGAAATTACACTCCCTTGATTAGTTTCCTTATGGACATGACACTGTAATGGTAAATCGCCAATTGTGACACTTATTGATATATGCCCAACCTTTGAGTGGGTGGAATAGGCCAAAAGCAATTCTAGGTGTGAGAAACTAATGTTATAGGATTTATTAGTATATGAGTTTCAAAAAGGAATTTGGATACCCTTTCAAGAATTGAAAATGTAATTTTTGATTCCTTTGGATTTTTGAAGATAATAACATAGGGAACTTTTGGTATCAAGGTATGGTTTTATAGGGAAGGGATAGTAAGATGCTTCTAGATGTTTGTTTTTTATTTTAGATTATAATTTTAGGGTCGAATCTATTAAGGTTAGTGCATTAGTATAAAATTATTGTAATAAAATTACTTGTTGTTCGTGAGTGATCACACGGTTGGTAATGGAATGAGTGATATTTATTAGAATTATTAGGAATTAATAACTATGGTGCTCTTTTTAGATGAAAATAACTTGAAAGGGGATGGTCTAAAATTTTGGTCTATGATACCGAGTGCAATGAGCCAAAAAACTTGGAAGTATATGTTGGTTTGTATGACTGGGGTGTAATGGAGAGTACACCCATCTGTTTTTAATTAAGATTGAGGTAGTGAATTCTAATGACAATTGATTTACATTTTGATGTATATCAGTGAGATAACACATCAAAACAAGGAATGATGGAATTATTTAAATACTTGTGCACTTTGTTTCCTAGAGATTTGATGAAAATGAGAAATGTTCCTCCATGGTAATAAGTAAAATAAATATTTGATTTGTGTGTGGTAGCTTGACCTGACCAAGTATCTTCCTTGAAATGGATTATCAGGGAAGAATGTTATTGAAATCTCTGTGGGTAATAGATTAAGGAAAGATTAAAGGGAAACAATATGGTGGGAAGAGAACCATTAACTATTTAATGGTGTGTCCCTCACTATGAGTGAATTTTGGTAGATATCGAAGAATACATTCATGGTAAGGTTGAAATGGGGTGTGATAAATTTTTCATTGGATGAATTGACTATAATGATTCTACTATATCAATTATCATCATATCAGTTAACAGAATCAAACAATCTCTCAAAATGAACATGGTAACGATGAGAGTTATCATTGAGAAGTTGATAAGGCACATAGTTCTTATTTTGTTGAAATAGCCATTATTATTTTATTCCTTATAGAATACCATGTTTTGGTTTAGATTTTGAACTAGAAGGATTCTATGAGTTGACATTGGTGTTTGGGTGATTTTTGTGTGAACCAAGTGTCTTATGACCATTGAGATTGTGTTTTGGTTGGTGATTCTAAAAATGGGGAGAACCATGGCTTTGAATCACCCCATGATGGGAAACGACATATGGTGTCTAGAAGCATGAGCCTAGTGATGTATCAGTTAGTGTAACTGTTGTGTATTGAGATATGTGGGAGAATTTGGTAATAATCATTGTATTGGTAATGGTGAAGAGTAGGGTTGTTATGTTTTTTATTAGTAATTCACATTATGTTTGGAGTAATGTAGAGGAAAATCATCCAATGTCCTAGTGTATAATGCAGTGATTTAGTAGTCAATTGATTCCCAATATGGGTTAGGATTAATGGCATGAGGACTACTGAGGCTTCCTAGGGACATGAAGTGGTATGGTGGAGAGTTTTCAATAGTACACATCTCTACGAGTTATTAAATTAAAAAGATTTTTAACTTTTGTATATGGAATTTTATAAGGGATAAAATGAATATTTTAGATAGAATACAATCTCAAATATTTTTTATGATTTTTTGGATCTCATAATTATGTGTTTTCACTAGGTATAAAGTTTGGTGGAATTTTGAGTCAATTCAATTTTTCAAAATATATTAATACTTATTAAAAAAATATTAATCATTTTAATTTCATAAATTTTAATATATTATAATAAGATTCATGGATTGACATTACCTATCTATGGTTGAGTCGAGAATGTGGAAATTTACATAGGGAATGTAAAAACTTTCTTGGGTTCCATGACTGGAGTCAATTCATTTGACATTTGTTTTTTTTTCTATTTAATTTTTTTATTTTCTTTTAACTACATAGAATTAAAATTATAATGCATGAAAGGAGTATTTCCTCCCCCTCATGATATGGTTAGACATAGAGTAAAGGATTGATCATGGTGCACATACTACATATAATCATTGATCAAGACCAAATTATAAAGTAATAACTACAAAGCATGGTTTTAGGTTTGATGTTTTAGCATTTTTTCCAAGAGGTAATGTTGGTCTTGGGTTCTTTCACATTTTCATGTTTTACTCATTATATTATGTTTTAAATGAAAAATATAGACTATTTTAGGTTATTTAGGACCATAGAGGCTTGATTTCTGGAGGAAAATGGGGTTTAGGTGCATCGTAAGGGATTCTTATTTGGGAAACCTGATCACATAGTGTGTAGTTAATGAATAGACACCGTTTTTTCATTAGTTTGTCCAAAGGGAGAATATAGGGACTACACAAAAGGTATCCCATTAGAGAAAACCATATAGGAAAGCCTTGGGTTTTTCCAATTAGTTGATATGGAACCCTGTATGGGGGAACATGTTCACGTGGGATATATAGCCAACCCCTATTTAAGGTACATGTCCAGTGGTCGTGTGGGGTACTTCACTAGAAGCCACATATAGAACATTACCTAATATTTTATAAAAGTTAAATTCTATGTATGGTTGGAACACACCATATATTTGGGATATACACACCATGATGGTTGAGTTACACACCCATAGTGGGTTGTTGGGAGTACACACTATGTAAACAGAGGTTATATCAAGTATTATGTCCCATGATATTATTATTTTTATTTTAATTACATTGAAATTGAATTGGGAAAATATGGCATCAGTTATAAATATTATTCTATTTAGAATGAAATTATGAGGGACTCATTTCTATTTTTGGGGACTATAGGAGTCGATTAAGGGTTTTTGAGACTTTAGAGAGGTAATCTTCCATCATGTGATAAATTATGAGTTGTCTGTTGGTATATGTGATGTGAAACTGTTGTTATGGTAATGATAATGACATAATGATTTATATTAGGATGAACAATATATTTAGTTTGAGTAAGTATGGTACAATACTTGGTTATTGGGAATAAGTTATGACCAAAGTAAATAGATAAGTTGGGTACATGTAGACCAGTCAAGGATAACTATGGTGATGAGATGGGTAATCTAACATCTATTCGAATTAATAAAATAGAGTTCTAATCTATCTAAAAAGTGCTGAAAATATGTTATTTTAGTTATGGTATATGAAGCTAGACCCTGTATGTAATCGGATTAGTTTGATAGATGGGTGTGGGATAGAGGAGCACTGGTGCAGTGCTCAGATTATGATAAGACCCAAGGGGCATAAAGGGGTTCCTTTGATGGATTATTGACCCTTGATAGGTTGTTTTAATTAGCTGTTATGTGTGATTTTTTGTGTCATGTAGGGATTAAAATTGATAATATGAGACTGTCATGGCTTTAGTGGTGATGAAAGATTGTGTTTCTATGAGGAAAACATTGAGTGTTTCTGATTCATCCAGGAAGATTGTGATCCCTCTTGAGATATGTTAAATGATATATCTATTAAGTGATGTTGTACTATTGAGGATAATTTGATTGTGTGGGCATAAATCTAGATATCATATATTACCTATTATATATACATTTCTGGGCGGTTACACAGTTTTTGACTTACATTAGGGATGACTGATTACATTGTACATTCTCCTTAGAATTACTGTGGTTATAGGATTTATTGGAAGAAAATATTAGATTCAGATTTAGGCCTATTATTTTAAGAGTCTTTTATTTTTAGATAAAAAGGGTTTATTCAATATCCGGAGGCATTTTACTTCCTGAGGATTGATGATAATTTATTCATTTATTTTTTTAAGTTATTATTAATCTTTGATGAGAATATCCCATATTCATGAACATATTTATAATAGTTTATGATATGTTCGTTGTTGGTGGTGGCCTACTATGTTTTTCTTTATGGTCCCATCCATAGTCACTTTAGTGTTTGTGAATACCTTATATCTGTTATCAGGTTGAGCACAGGTCATGTAGTGGATTTCGTAGAGGCCCTGTATTGGATTATCATGATGCATTGTCATTATAATGATTTAGAATTTGTTATTGATTTATAGAATAGTGATGGAATTAGTACCCAATGAATTGTTTTTAAATTTATAATACAAGTGATTGCCATAGTAGTAGATCAGTTGATGTGTGCTAGAATGACCATGGGACTATTTAACTTTATTATATATAATTTTATTTGATATAGTAAGATTGTTTTTTATATGATTAAAAAAAATTATATTATTATTTTTATAGATGACTCTTGGTTATTTATGTTTATATTGCTCTCAAAAATGGGGGAATAGTCTCCCTATGGTAACACCCTAATCCCTCTATAACACGTTTTAGCATTTTTAATTAGATATTAAATTTATATTTTTAATACATAGGATTATGAATATATATATATATTTCTTAAAAACATATATATTTATATGGTGTCTTAAAATATATTAGAAAACAATTACATACTAAAAATACATTTAAAACTATTATGTTTACTTTGGGACTGGAAATTTTTGTTATTAAAAGTTAAATATATTTTTATTAAATCATATCTCATGAAATATTTTATAAATGGATGTTTATATTAATTTCAATTCTATATATATATATTTATAATTATAATCACTGAAATATTTTTACCAATGTATGAAGAAGGAATATGATTATTCATTAAGAAAAAAATAGTTTTTATTCAAAATAGTTTATACATGTATAATATCATTTTTTTAAGTTAAATTACTAAATTTTAGATTTTTAATTTGATAAAAATAACATTATTTATGGATTCATCATATTCAATGTATGATAGAGTGAATTTTTTCCATTTTTATGAAATGGATTATTTCTATTGGAATTATGAAAATAGCATTTTCACAAATACCAGATCTTTTATGGAATCATCATGATGTAAGTATGAATTAAAAAGTTATAAAACCATTTAATTAACAAAATATTAATTTAATAATTATAATTAATCATTTAAACTCATTATTTTTAAATTTTAAAATCAATTCTTGACTTTTTGACCAAAATTTATATTTTGTTCTAATAGAAAACTATTGCAAGTACTTTGAATTTAATTGAGTCATCGGATTGTTTAATTTATAATTTACCTGATCTATATGTTAAATAAATATCTTTTCTTATTCGTAAATTACTATTATTTATGGGTATCAATTTCATTCTAGATTTTAGTGAATATTCAATTTTATGCTTAAAAACGTTTTTTTATAAAAATAGTACTTTTCCTTTTTATATACTTATTTCAAAATTAATTCTTAAAAACTCTTAAAATTTTATAATGAAAAATGGATTTAATATATGTAATCATATGGTACAAATTATTTAATAAGTTCCATTTTATTTATGTCCATATAAATAAATTAACTTGGTAAAAAAAATTTGTACAATGCCATAGGTAAGAATGGTTAATAGGGTAAAAAGTAAGGGATGAAAACCAATGATATCCCTAAAAATTAACCATATTATTATTGGATGAATTTATTCTGACCCAACATATCTTATATTAAAATTTGGTTTCTATTAACATAATAAAATGAATTCATTTTATTTTAATGTTAAGAATATGTAATAGTGTTGTACCCCACCCACAAATAAAAGGAAATATCCTCTCCTCGCTTCTAGAAAATATTTGACAATAATATTTCTAATAGTAACCATTATAAAATATTAAAAAATCTCTCACTCAAATATTATAGGTATTTCATTTCCTAAACACCAAATTAATAATTAATAAGGTGTAAACCAAAGGTTGATTTTCTAGGAAGAGGAAAAAGTATTAACCAATTTATTTTTTGTTTATTTGTTCTTACAACAACATAAAATCTTCTAAAATTATGATAAAATAATTAAATAAGTATTTTAAATTAATGCAAGGGTATTATGTTGATGTTACAACCATTTTATATGTTGTTTTATTCGAATTGAAAATTAAAAATTTTCTTGTGTGGATGTGCATACTTCCACCTCCATAAACTAACATATTTCATTTTTATCACCACCTCATATGGATTGTAATAAAGATAGAATTAAGGAGTAAATTTGATATTTATAAAAAAAATAATTATTTTGGAAGGTTAAATCAATATAAACCATCTTTCATTTCTATCTATTGAAGTAATAAAACATCATTGATGGGTATGTGATGACCACCGCCCCATTGAATGATTGATTATATTTTTCATTACTGCATTACATGGATGATTGTTGAAATTGATTTACTAAATAAATATGACAATTTTAAAGTTATTATGGTTATAAAATGTAATTTTTTCTTTTATATTAATATTATTCATTATTAATGGTCATCACAAAACATTACCCCTTAAAACTATCATCTCATGAAACTTTGTAAGTAATAACATCTTAACTTTAAAATTCATTTCACTTTTTTATATACCTCATCAAGAAATTTGTACCACCCAGAGATTTTATAAGATATATTCTTTTTAATTTCATTCATATATTATGTTGTAAGCTACACCAAGATTATTTTGTGCTTTACACAACACTGTATTAGCTTGCAGTATACGCAACACTAATCTTAGATCGTGTTACACACAATTTCAAGTTCGTTTGATAGATGTTATTCTATGAAACATTGATTGTATATATATATTAACGTATAAATGAAATATGGTTGGATTATATTATACTCAACAACAAAGAAATCTTACACTACACGCAACCCTGACGTGGCTTCTTTTACACGCAATCGCGACCTTCCTCGATAGTGTGTGTAGTACGAAATACTGGGTTTCACTAAACATTGATATATTGTTATAATATTATTATGGACTAGCCGTTATGAATATTATTAACTAAATTTTTAATTTTATAACATTATTATTCATCTCAAACATTTTCTAGAACATGGTAAGAGAAAAAATAAATATTTCGGGTAAAATAAGTATTTTTTTTAAATGCAGTTTTGCCACCTTTTGATGGCGCACCCATTTTAAATATATTTTTTTTAATTTTTATAAGTTTAATATGACAAAATAAAATTATATTTTGGAATGATTATATAAAACTTTACTTTGGATAAATTTTTCATATAATTCTGACAGCTTTCATATTTTAATTAATAGTAAAAACACGCTAAATTTTAATTAAAAAAACTTTTTTCATCACAATAATTCATATGGTTAAATTATAATATTGAGTGGTTTTAAAGTATAAATAGAATATATTTTTACAATTAAATATAATTTATGTCATTACCATTAATTTTACATTGAATTCAAAGGTAAAAACATTTCAATCTTTGGCAATGTTTTAACATTTAAAACTCATTTTCTTAACAATGGGATTAATTTTTTATTAATTACTGAAAAATAAATGTTTTTAATTTTGAAAAATGGATTAAATATTTTAATTAAGTGTGTCCAAATTATTTAATAGGTTACTTTTAATTTTTTAATATTATGAATAGTAACGACGGTAATTTTTATTTACTACAGTTAAAGGTAAATAGGGTAATTAAGGGTAAAAATAAGATTATAAAATTACCCTAACACCTGCCTAAATTCACTTGGATAACTAAGCGTATAACCATATCACCTAAGGGTCTAATTAGATTCATTTTATGGACTTTTGACCAATAAAATAATTTAATTATTATGAAAACCAAAGAAAGTGACAACATGTCACCCTCTAAAATCTTATAAGTATAATTACTTTAATTTAGTGATAAACTTCATGAAACTTCAAACATGAATAGTATATATAAATATAATAAAATTATCTACATCATGTGAATTTATTTGTAATTTTTAGGGATTAAATAATTATAATTAAAGGTGACACAATAGTGGTGTTGAAACTATCTTATTGGTTAAAATATCAAATAAATGGTTTTAAGAAATATTAAAATAAATATTTTAGGAACTATTTAATATTCTCCACGAATTTTATAGATACATATGACATGTTATGAATCTATTAAATATTCTTTTTCAAACAAATCTTATTTTTGGATTTTATTTAAATTCAAATAAATGAATAGTGTCAAAATTGACACTGTTGTTTTTTTATAAACATAACATAATATACAATTGTTTAAAAATAACAAAAATATTTAAAAAATTATAAATTAAAATTTATATGGTCTAAAATTTCATAAATTATCCAATTATTGATAATTCACAACACAGAAGTAGTTATTTATAACAATTTAAAATATAGAATCTTATTACCACAAATAAGATTAAATAAATTAAATAAGGATAAATCAAGTTGATAATGTTTAAAATAAATTTACAACATGTATAAATTTTGTTTTTTTATGAGATTAAAACCCTATCTCATATAATCTTAGAATATGAGTCATTTTTGAGGTTTTTAAGTGGGGTTTTATTTATTATAAATTAATATTTTAGAGGTTTCCAAAGGTGCCCCTCTCCTCCCTTATAAAAGGGAACCTCCTCCCTCTCATCTTCACAACACTTTTAGCTTTCAATATAGTCCAACCCCTGACAATATCTCTTCTCTACTTCCATAGAATCATTCCGGAGGTTTTGGCCTTCT
The DNA here is from genome assembly GCA_963277665.1 of Viscum album. NCBI lineage: Eukaryota > Viridiplantae > Streptophyta > Magnoliopsida > Santalales > Viscaceae > Viscum > Viscum album. The sequence continues at coordinate 1,182,529,498 of OY728139.1, forward strand.
CAAAAGACCAACTCTAGTCCCTTAAGAGGAAGATTAAAAGAGGTGGGTCGAAGAAGAGGTAATCTATTCTACCGATTCATTCAATTTTATTTCTTCTTAAACTTCTTCTTATTTAGTTCTTTTCATTATAAGGTAATAACATAAGTATCAATAATATAATAATATTTTATTATAAATATTAAACAAACTTATTTCACCTTCTATCCATCCTACGGAAAACAAAATCACCGCACGTGTGTACGTATGGAATCCGTCTCCACGCCATGGTGTAATTAGTTTTTCCACCACCACCTTACTTGGATGGGTATAATGGTGTAAAGAATAACTATATATTGTTATTATAACATCATAATAATTCTCATATATTATATCATTCACTCCAAATCTATTTAATAATTATGGGAATGGTATCATCGCTCATGCATACGTACGGACTACCGTCTCCACGAACGCGATGAGATTCATTTTCCATGATTTACCATTCAAGTATGATTAGAAAGTATATATATAATAAATAATAATGAAATATATTAAATAATAATTATAATGGATTTATTTACAAATATGTTTCATTTACTTAATTCCATTCAATTCAATAAGGAAATGAAAAGAGTGTGCATGCGCACGTACAACCTACCGTCTCCATGAACGGTGTATTTCATTCCATTTATCAATATATCATATATATTTATATACTGAATATATATTATATATAAATCATGTTTTACATTATGGAATTTATTAAATCAGGATATGAGTAATAATATCAAGAACAACAAATCGAAACACGTACATTAAATGAAATGATTTTACCCAAAACGATGCATTAACATGGAATTTACAAAATAACGTGTAATATAAAGTCATAAGTGAACCATATATGATATAATAACAATGAATATGATTCTGTAATAATTCAATGACATTATTTAAATCATTATACAAGAGTTTTAGATACATATGAAGCATATCGGACATAAGGTAAGGGATAACTTTTCCAATCCCTTTTTTATCTGAGATTGTTTATTCGTAAGTACTTACTAAGGTTATTGTTATAAACCATGCCCATGTTTTCTAAAAAATATTTCATGTATTTTTAAAGTCCTTTTTACCCATTTTTTAATTTTACCACATATTATGAAATGAATCTTACTATTGTTTACCACACGAGGAACTTTTTGACTTTTCTGTCAAAAGTATAAGGAGAATGTTTTTTAAACTTATACGGCATGAATGGGTTTTTACGGTTTCAGAAATCCTTTTCATAATAAATATTACTCTACAATATTTCATTACTATTTTCAAAAAAATACTTTTCTTTTAAAATTTCATGGAATTTTTTGAAAAGAAAATGATTTTGAAGAAGAAAGGATATTTTCCTCAAGAATTCATTTCATGTGTTTTATCAAAACTATTTTCCATATAAGATGACATTATTCAATATGTTTATGTTTCAAGAATAATGTCTATATTATTTACATGGTTTTATTTTTCTTATGATGAAATTACATCCATTTCTTTTATATGTATTATGTTATGATGGGATGATATTTATGTAACCCATTTTATTCGTTGGGTTATTATAAATAATGTATGTTTATTTTGTGGCACAAGTAAGAATGATTTCATTATGAGATGGGGGGAACTATATCTCCAGCCAATGCATTGGGTAAAGATTTATATCTCATGAGATAAACATGGCTGGAATGGTTAGTTAATCTGGTTCAGTGTTACAGGACTGGAACGAGGAGTGAACTCGATTCAAAAAGGGACTTTTTCAACCAAGATGGTCTTGGAAGCAATGCATTGGATACTATGGAAATATATCATGTGCTTAATGGTTTCCAAAATTACATGTTTTCTTCCCATACTATTTTATCATGATTGATGTTCCATTATTATATATGCCTTACGTACTTCCCAGATTTATGTCTTTGCTCAAGATTTTGATGTTTAGATTTTATGTTCAAGTTTTTTCATTCAAATGTTTATGGTTTGTTGTATGTTCTCCATGTTTACCCTTACTGATCATTTCTGCTCACCCTTTTTATTTTTTCAATTCCCCAAGATATAAATAAAGGTTTTGGGTAAGAAAACAAAAGGGGAAGATCTTTATGGGAGATGTTGAAGATCATTCACCATGATTAGAAGATTATGTTCCAAGTTTCCAAATACACTAAAATATTACAGTCGTTTAGTGTCTGTTTTTGTTATGTATTAAGTATTCTGCAATAGTAATGTAATTTCTATATACGTCAAGTTTGGGTCTCTACAGTTGGTATCAGAGGAAAGTTTTAGTTAACCTTTGGAAACTAGGATGCGAAATCTTTAGTAAAATCCCTAAAGATATTTCTATGTTATGTCTAGGGATGTCCCTAAGGTTAAATATACCTATAGGTTAGAGTCCTAGAATTATGTTGATGATCAGGAATAACTTAAGGTGAACCTAAGGTGTCATGGATTAAAGAATTTTTGATAAGTTAGACATCCCATAAGTGAATTTTTATGATTATGTGGTTACTTGTTATTTCAACTGTTTCTTACACCATTGTTTTTGGTTTTAGTCAATGGATGAAACCAGAAGGAATTGGGTCAACATTTAATCCAACGGAAAAATTTGTGACTATGAGCAACGAAATTGCGTAATTCCTTGAAAGAAATATTTTGTGATTATGATGAATCAGTCATCGCGATATATGATTAACAAGGTGAAATTTAGTGGTATTCCTAATTAATCAAATAAGAGGAAGATGGAATTTTATGCATGTTCACATGGTGAGGGGCATAGGAAAGGAAGATTGAGATATCTAAAGAAGGGAAGAATAACCTTTATGAATATATCAAATGGAGGGGGAGATGTTATATGTGTTGAGAGAAGGGTCATAGAGTGAAAAACTATTATAGAGTTCAATGTCTTGTCTATGGAGAACATGGGCATTATGCAACTCGATGCCCTGACCTAAGAGGTTAATTCTAAATCAAGGAAGGAATTATTACGTGACAATCATTGAAGAGGATGGATTTAATTGTTTATGTATTGGTATTCAAGAATAATTTTGTTGAGGTAATTTTATGGTATATTGGAATATCAATGTATTGGTCTATTTTGGTTTTCCATAAGAATATTTTACTCGTAACCATGAAAAGTGATTGAAATATTTTTGGAAAGTAGATGATATGTGCATATTTAAAGGATAAGAAAAAAAATAATATGTTTGATAGTATTCATGATCTCATGATTGAGATAATGACAAATTGATATCATTGTTTGAGTATAAAGAATTTTTGGTATTTTGGTATGTGGAAAGAGTTAAATTTTGATATCATTCATTTTTTCACTAAGGTTATAAAGTAATACATTTTTCAAAAGAATACATGATTAAGGTAATCACATGTTTGGAATGTGGCCAACAAGATATATCTTGTGATATATGAGGGATAAATTATGGTATTCACGTGCTTGTTATATGAAATTTTTAGTAATCGTTCTCTTTATACTATGAGTTTGTAAAGAAGTATTTTGGAAAATTATTAAGGTTGGAATGGATTATGTTGAACATCATATAGTATTGTTTAAGGGTAGAACTTTTTTTAGATTTTATTTCTAGAATGTTATAATAGTTTATTTTAAGAAAAGGGACATCCTGCAAAATGGGCTACAACCTGTGGAGTCGGACAAGGTTATGGGAATCAAACCCACAACCAAAGTGAGACATGCCTTTATCACCTACCACTGGCCTACATGAAGTCCCTGGTTAGTAGAAACTAGTTTTATTTTATTAAGTGCTATGATAGATGAATTATAAGTCCATTTTAGCAACCATATACAATTAATATCTGTATTGATGGACTTGTGTATATTTAATAAATTTTTCTAAATGTTTTGCGATAGAAATAGATGGAATGACCTATCATTCAATCTCATGATATGCTAACACTTCATGAATGAAAAATTCAACTTCATATCTTTAAGAGATGAAGTGGAAATTGTTCAAGGCACGAACAATGGTGATATTGTACCAAAATCATGTAACTATTTTTTCTAATTAAAACTCTTCAACTTTAGGGAAATGATATTGAAAAACAAAAATGGTGTCCTAGTGTCTTCATATCTGATTAATCAGATAGTACCTAAGATAATCACAAATTTATGGCTTTGTGATTCTTGGTTTTTTCATAGCCATGTTCTCTACCACTCTACATCAAAACATGGTGATTAGATTTCTCTTCCATATCCATATTTTCACGTGTGTTATTCCATTTAGAAACCCAAGGATAAGTTAATTTGGGTAACCTTTACGTTTCATACATTAGTTTTTAAAATTAAGTTTTAGTATTCCTTTTTACGATGTGGGTTTCTATGAAAGAAAACTTTTAAGTAGTAAACAATTTATAAACCCAATGAATTTCGAGGGAGAAATTCTTTTTAAGGGGGTAGAATGTAACACCCTGAGATTTTATAAGATATATTCCTTTTAATTTCATTCATATCTTCTGTTTTATGCTACACCAATATTATCTTTCACTATACGCAACAACGTATTAGTTTCAGTATACGCAGCACTAATCTTGGATCGTGTTACACACAATTTCAAGTTCATTTGATAGAAGTTATTCTACGCAACATTGAGTGTGTATATATATACATATATATTCAATGTATAAATGAAATATGGTTGGATTCTATTATACACAACAACAAATAAATCTTGCACTACAATAAACCCTGACGTGGTTTGTGTTACACGCAATCATGACCTTCTTCGATAGCGTGTGTAGTACGCAATACCGGGTTTCACTAAACATCGATATACTGTTATAATATTATTATGGAAAAGATTTTATGAATATTATTAACAAATGTTTGAATTTTATAACATTTTTATTCATCTTACACATTTTCTAGAACATGTAATGAAAACAAAATAAAATTTTTCGGGTAAAATAAGTATTTATAAAAAAATGTAGTTTTGTCGCCTTTTGATTGCGCACCATCTTTAAATCTAGTTTTTGACATGTTCATAAGTTAAATTTGACAGAATAATTTTTTTTGGAATCATGATATAAAAATTTACTTTGGATAAATTTTTCATATTATTATGATAACTTTCATATTTTAATGAATAGTAAAAACACGATATATTTTAATTAAAAATAACTTTTTTCATCGCAATAATTTATATGGTTAAATTATAATATTGAATGGTTTTAATGTATAAATAGAATATATTTTCACCATTCAATATAATGTATGTCATTACCATTAAATTTACATTGAATTCATAGGTAACTACGGTAATTTTTATTTACTGCAGTTAAAGATAAATCGGGTAATTAAGGGTAAACATAAGATTATAAAATTACCCTAACACCTTCCAAAATTAAATTGGATAACTAAAAGTCGAACCATATCACCTAAGGGTCGGATTAGATTCATTTTATAGACTTTTGACCATGAAAATAATTTAATTATTATTAAAACCAAAGAAAGTGACAACATGTCACTCTCTTAAATCTTATATGTATAATAATTTTAATTTAGTGATAAACTTCATGAAACGTTGAACATGAATAGTCTCCAAGAAATCTAATAAAATTATCTACATCATGTAAATTTATTTATAATTTTTAGGGATCAAATATCTATAATTAAAGGTGACACAATAGTGATGTGGAAATTTTTTTATTGATCGAAATATCAAGTAAATGGTTTTAAAAAATATTAAAATAAATTTTGTATGTACTATTTAATATTCTCCACTAATTTTTTAGATACAAATTACATGTTATGAATCTATTAAATATTTTATTTTGAAGATATATTATGTGTGAATTTTATTTAAATTCAAATAAATGAATAGTGTCAAAATTGACACTATTGTTATTTTATAAAAATAACATAATATAAAATTGTTTAAAAATAAAAAAAATATTTAAAAAATTATAAATTAAAATTTATATGGTTTCAAATGTCATAAATTATCCAATTATGGAAAATTCACAACAGATATGTAGTAATTTATAACAATTTAGAATTTATAATCTTATTACCACATAATAAGATTAAATAAAATATATAAGGATAAATCAAGTTGATAACGTTTAAAATAAATTTACAACATGTCTAAATATTATTTTTTTATGATATTACAACCCTATATCATCTAATCGTCAAATATGACTCATTTTTGGAGGTTTTTAATTGTGGTTTCATTTATTATAAATTAATATTTTTGAGGTTTCCAAAGGTGTCCCTCTCCTCACTTATAAAAGTGAACATCGTCCATCTCCTCTTCACAACACATTGAGCCTTGAATATCAGCCAAACCCCACCCATTTCTCTTCTCTACTTCCCTAGAAACATTCTGGAGGTTTTGGTCTTCTCAAAAGACCAACTCTAGTCCCTTAAGAGGATTATTAAAAGAGGTGCGTCGAAGAAGAGTAATCTCTTCTACCGATTCTTTAAAGTTTCTTTCTTATTCAATATTTAGTTGTTTCATTATAAGGTAATAAAATAAGTATCAATAATATACTGATATTTTATTATAAATATGAAACAAACCCATTTCACCTTCTATCCATCCTATGGAAAACTAAATCACCGCGTGTGCGTACGTACAGAATACCGTCTCCACGCCGTGGTGTAATTAGTTTTTCCACCACCACCTTACTTGGGTTGGTATAATGGTGTAAAGAATAACTATATATGGATATTATAAAATCATAATAATTATGATATATTATATCATTAACTCCAATTATATTCAATAATTATGGGAACGATATCATCACTCGTGCGTACATACAGACTACTGTCTCCACGAACGCGATAAGATTCATTTTCCATGACTAACCATTCAAGTATGATTATAAAGTATATATATAATAAATAATAATGAAATATATTACATAATAATGATACTGGATTTATTTATATATATTTTTTAATTGCTTAATTCTATTAAATTCAATAAAAAAATGAAAATAGCGTTCATGCGTACGTACGGCCTACCGTCTCTATGAACGGTGTATTTCATTCCATTTATCAATCTATCATATATATTTATATACTGAATATATATTATATATAAATAGTGTTTTAAATTATGGAATTAAGAAAATATAGATATGAGTAATAATATCAAGAACAAAAAAATCGAAACACATACGATAAATGAAATGATTTTACCCAAAACACTGCTTTAACATGGAATTTACAAAAAAACGGGTAATATAAAGTCATAAGTGAACCATATATGATATTATAACAATGAATATGATTCTGTAATAATTTAATGACATTATTTAAATCATTATAAAGGAGTTTTAGATACATAAGAAGCATATCAGACATAAGGTAAGGGATAACTTTTCCAATCTTTTTTTTATCAGAGATTGTTAATTCGTAAGTATTTTTACTGGGGTTATTCCTATCATCCATGCCCATATTTTCTAAAAAATCATGTATGTTTAAAGTCATTTTTACAAATTTTTAAATTATACCACATATTATGAAAGGAATCGTACTATTGTTTACCACACGAGGAACTTTTTGACATTTCCGACAAAAGTACGAGGAGAATTTTTTTTTATCTTATATGGCATGAACGGGTTTTAAAGGAATCATAATGCATTTTATTAATAAAGATTACTCTACAATATTTCATAACTATTTCAAAAAAATCGTTTTCTTTTAAAATTTTGTGTAATTTTGTGAAAAGAAAATTATTTTGAAGAAGAAACGATATTTTCCTCAAGAATTTATTTCAAGAGTTTTATCAAAACTATTTTCTATATAAAATGACATTATTCAGTATGTTTATGTTTCAAGTATAATGTCTATTTTATTTACATGGTTATATTTTTCTTTTGATAAAATGATATCCATTTATTTTATAAGGATTATGTTATGATGGGATGATGTTTATGAAACCCATTTTATTCATTGGGTTATTATTAATGATGTATGTTTATTTTGTGGCACAAGTAAGAATGATTTCATTATGAGATGGGTGGGACCTATATCTTCCTCCAATGAATTGGGTAAAGATTTATATCTCATGAGATAGACATGGCTGGAATGGTAAGTTAATCCGGTTCAATGTTACAGGACTGGAACGAGGAGTGAACTCGATTCAGAAAGGGACTTTGTTCGCTAAGATGGTCTTGGCAGCAATGCCTTGGCTACTATGGAAATCATATCATGTGATTAATGGTTTTCCACAATTACATGTTTTATTCCAATGATATTTTATCATGATTGTTGTTATATTATGATATATTCCTTACGTGCTTCCAAGATTTAGGTCTTTTCTCAAGATTTTGATGTTTAGATTTTATGTTCATGTTTTTGCATTCAAATGTTTATGGATTGTTTTATGTTCTCCATTTTACCCTTACTGAGAATTTGAGATCACCCTTTTTATGTTTTCTGTTCCCCAGGATATAAAGAAAGGTTTTATGAAAGAAAAAAAGGGGAAGATCTTTATTGGATATGTTGAAGGTCTTTCACCATGATTAGAATATTATTTTCCAAGTTTCCTAAGACACTAAACTATTAATGTCCTTTGGTGTCTGTTTTTGTTATGTATTATGTATTCCGCAAAAGTAATGCAATGTATATGTACGTCAAGCTTGGGTCTCTACAAAATTGACATATAAAACTTTATAATTTTTTTAAAACCATTAATCTTATTTAAAAGGGATAATTGTACCACATAATGATAAATTCTTACTCATTCTATCAATATTAAATTATCTTGTTCGGGTCAGTTTTACCACCTACAAAAACAATGTTATAATTATTATATCATGAATTATTAAGAAAAATTATGTAATATTAATATAATATAATATAAATTAATTTAATATTATTTCAGAATTCTTAATTTGTGATATTAAAATTTATATTTACCAATGTATTTAAATTTTTTATTAATTCAATAGTCACTGAAAGAAAAAAATTATAATCGCCCAGTAAGAACCGTTTACATAAGTTATATAATATTACCATGGATATATATAAATTCATCAAAAAATGATCTAAATATTCATGAAATTAATGAATATGATGATTTCATGACCAAGGTGCAAGGGCCAGAATATTCAAATTGAAATACGCAAGGAAGACTAAATAGTTAATAAAACATATTAATTTAAAGAATGAAAATTTACTTAGTGGGTAATAAATAATAATAAATAAAATATAAATATTAGGATAAATATAAAGGTATTTATAATATAGATAATAAATATAGATTTATTATATATGTGGTTAAATTGTGTCTGACCAAAGGGAAATCCCAGGTAATGTGATTCTAAACACAATTTTGTTCATTAGGTTATATTACATATTCTATTACTATGTCATGAAAAGATTATATGAATTATGAAATATTTATTAATTATATTGTATTGATATATTTTTTAAGATAATTTACATTTTTATTCATAAATTAACATTATTTATTGATTCCTACATAAAATGATATGATATTTGTTAGATTTCTTGGTCTTTGTTTCAATTATGTGAGACATAGTTCATGTTTTATTCCATGCCTTATTTTATGTGATGTACTATTTTCATATGAATTTATTTTGATGTATTATATTGTGTAATTAATGGGTTTTATATAATTTTATAATTTACATTCATTCAATGGATTTTGGATTCAAATATTACAAAAATTGTAATGGATTCTCATCTCAAATTTCCTTCTTCGAGACATGTTTCAAACAATGAGCCCATATTAATTTATATGGTGTATTTTATGACAACCCTACTTTTTATTACACAATTAAACATAATTTAACACATAAACTTCATTTGATACAACATTTAAGATTTATAGGTCTAGTGTCTTTGGGGATTTGGATCATTACATGACAACTTAAAACAAGAAAAACAACATCTTTATTGGAATCTTCCATTACATGACCCCTACATTCCCTCATACATAACATTTCATGTGATAACCTGAGGATATGCATATGAAAAGGGGGAGCTATAAAGCCTAGTAAGGGAATAAAAATAGAGTAACATGAGGAATACAATACATGTTAGACAATAGGCATATTAACATAGCACAAGAGAAGAATAAACATAAAGGCATTATAAAGCATGATAATCATAACATAGAAATGTGGCAACAACACTTACCATGGAATTAGCATGAGCCAAGGCTCATTGCACATGGAGCATGAGTAAATCCTCATCACACATGAAGCATGATTAAAACCTCATTGCACATGAATTAGCATGAGTAAACACCCATTGCACATTACTTATCATGACACTATACTTTACCCAATGAATTGGAGCACTATAAGGGCACACCCTTCTTAAACATTTTATTTCATGCATAAGTGTTCCACATGGATCATTCAACATGGATTCATAAAACATAATCATTTATTCCATGATAAAGGAATGTGGAATTAATACATGAAACTTTATAATCAATAAGTAAATGTGCATAAAGGTGAATAACCTTGATAGAGAAATGGTCATGGTATTCACTACACAATGACATTGGCTTGGAAAATCGGTGCAATTTCACCAGCGTAACGACATGACGTAAGAATTCATAAAAAATTTGATGAGAGATAAATGGGTGTCTCTCCATATTTACATGAAATGGATAGTATGTGGGTCATATAGATACATTTCAAAACAATTTTAATGTAATATAGAGTCATGATACAAAATAATTGATTGAATGTAAAAGAGGAGAGAGAAATTCCATTCGGAATTTTGGCATAGTAACGGGTGTACATTAGAGGAATTTAATGGGAGAAAAAGGGGTCTTTCATAATTCAAACACAAATAGGGAAATATGGGGGAGGAGTGAAACCATACCCAAACATTTATAATTAAAATTAAAAAGGCATAAACTTAAAAAATATTGGACCAAAATGAGAAAGGACAAGAAAACCCTTACTTGGACGTGTGCTTCTATTGGCTTGAGAGAGGCTTGAGAGAGGATTCTTGGGATCTTGGGGCACCTTGGGAGGATTCTAGAGAAAGTAGGGCAGAAGTTTGACGAACTCAAAAGGCTTTGAGTGAGTAGGAAGTGGGAGATTGGGTGGGATTATATAGGAAAGGAGAGGGAATTATTTATTATTTAGGTTTGGGACAGCTCACATTAAACTAATCCAAACCACAAACCAGACCATGGTTTCTTCCCATGTTTTTTGGAAAAGGGAATTGGGAAAAAAATATTTTATATGTCCAAAGTCATAACTTCTTAAAATAATGGGGTTGCTTATGTGGGGGTGAGTCACACTCCCTAGGAAGTCAACTTAAAAAGACAATTGTTTAATAAGACTTGAAGGGTCCATTAATGCTTTGTAAAATAAGTCAACTAAACCCAAAATCACATTATTTTAATGTTAAAACATATATTCTCAGAACATAATTCTAATAGTATTTTATTACCAACCTATTGGGTCATTATGATGTCATAAAACACATTATATATTTAAACGGTATTTAGTTTTTACCCAAAATTTTGATAGTCACAGAAAATTATGAAAAACTCACCATTGGATAATTTCAACATCCTGATTCTAGAAATAATATTTTTTTGTCTAAATAATTTTCTAAATATGATAATTTTCACTTTTAATATAAAAATTGAAATTTATAAAAACTTCACGGGTTTTGACAAAAATGGCATTCAAACCTTAATAAAAATTATGATTGCATTCAAAAAATTATACTATGATTTATATTTAATAAAAAATAATTTAATAATAATATTATTATTATTATTAAATTATTATTTAATTCAAAAATCCATTAACTCATCAAAATAGATTTCTTAGTTGAATATTAACTACAAAAACTATTTGTTCTTTAAAACCCATCTAAAAGGTAATAATAATAAAATGAAGGTATTTTCATTATTATATACAGACATAATGTACATAACAATAGTGTTAATGTCTTGCTACATAACCCCTTATAACACCCACATAAGACCTAAGGGTAAGTTTTGTGATGGTGACCGACTCATGGGGTAGCTCAGATAACATTTCTCGGGTGGTAAGCTCTATCAACTTCCACTTCTCTCGTAGGAGGTTCCACACGAGCTTAACATATTCCAGGTCGACTTGGTATTGGTCAAGAGCAAAGCCCAAAGACACAACCTCCTTTCCGAGCTCTGAAAAATGGGCTTTGTATGGGGAACGTCTACTGGATGATGCCATCGCTTCCTTTGTCTGAATAAATTGGATTTGTTAAAGCCCTGCATTTATACTAATCATGTGATCACTGTATAATGACTATATTTACAATCGTCACAATTTTTAACAGTATTTTTTAATCCAAAAACATAAAACCAAAGAAGTTGATATTTTTTATAGACATTTTACATTAAGTTAAATTTAATTTTATCAAGAGGGATTTCCATTAATGAAAGTTTGGGTCGTTACAATATTCCCCCCTTAAAACATTTCACCCTCAAAATTTTCTTTTCCCACACTAAAACAGATGTGGGTAACTTTGTTTCATCATTTCCTCTGATTTCCATGTTTCTTCTTCAAACTTGTGGTTTCACCACAACACCTTGATGAGGGGCATTATCTTCTTTTGTTGAAATGTTTCTCTACAATCTAATATCTTCACTAGTTTCTCCTCATAAGAAAGACCATCCTATAATACTACCACCTCTGAAGAGAGTACATGTGAAGGGTCTGGTTTGTACTTTCTTATGAGGGATACTTGAAAGAAATCATGTACTTTGGCCATGGTCAGTGGAAGTGCTAGTCGATAGGCAACAGTCCCGACACGATCTAGAATCTCGAAGGGGTCGATGTACCTTGGACTAAACTTCCCTTTATTTTCAAATCTCATGACCTTATTCCACGAAGATGTGCATAAAAATACCATGTCTGCAAATTAAAACTCATGGAATCATCGATGGTTATCTGAATAAATATTGTGTCGACTCTGGGATGCCTTGATATACTACTGAATGGTTTTCACATTCTCCACCATTTCATCCACCATTTCTGGTCTAAGCAGCTTACGCACAGCGACCTCATCCCAACATGCCGGTGTTCTTCACCTTTTCCCATAAAGGGCTTCATATGTTCCATTTGGATTCTCAAGCGGAAACTGTTATCATAAGAGAACACAACCATAGGAAGATGTTGATACCATCCTATTATAAAGTCCATTGAGTATGCTCTCAACATGCCTTCAAGTGTTTGGATAGTCCTCTCGGATTGTCCATATGTTTTGGGATGATAGTTCGTAATGAAGTTCAGTTCAGTATTTAGAGCATGTTGAAGACTCTTCCAAAACATAGAGGTGAATCTCGGATCTCGATCGGACACAGTAGATAGTGGTACTCTATGCAGCCTTACCACTTCCCTGATATATATCCGTGCCAGTTGATCCAATCAGAAATCCTCCTGAATAGTAATGAAGTGTACAACCTTTGTAAGATGATCCACAACAACCTAGATTGCATTGTGGCCTTTGGATGTCTTCGAAGGTCCGGTGAAAAAGTACATGGTGATGTTCTCCCATTTCCATTCTAGTATGGGAAACAGTTACATCATCCCCTTAGACTTCTACCTCTCTTTCTTAACATGCTGAAACACCTGGCACTATGATTTATATTCAGCAATCTCCTACTCCATATTATCCCACAAATAATGCTCTAGGAGATCTCAATACATATTTGTGTTTTCTAGATGAATAGAGAAATTCGAACTATGTGCATCATCCAAAAGTTCCTTCTTCAGCACCGGATTTGATGGAACACATAGTCTTTTCCAAAATCTCACAATTCTTTATTCATTAACATTAAACTCCAAGGATTTACCTTTTCTAATAGCTTCCACTTTTTCCTGAATTCCCATATCATTTTTTGATCATCCTTTAACTTTTCCAAAAGTGACGGTTGAGAAATCATTTGTGAAAGGATTGATTATGTTCCCTTCTTTATGATCCCCATTTCCATCTTCATCAAATCTAATAAGATTGGATCCTTTTAAATTCTCATCAATGATAGAATTTATGGGTCCTATCTACTTAGATCATCCACCACCTTGTTCGCTTTTCCATGGAGGTAATGGATTGAGCAGTCGTAGTCATTGATCAGATCTAACCATCTTCATTGGCGCATTTACCACTCTTTCTATATGAATATATACTTGGGGATTTTTTGGTCAGTATATATTTCACACTTATCCCCAAAGTGATAATTCCTCCAAATTTTCAATGTAAATATCACTATAGCCAACTCTAGGTCATGTGTTGGATAGTTCTGTTCATGAACTTTCAATTTCCTTGAAGCATAGGTAATGACTTTGTCATTTTACATCAACACACATCCCAGGCCCTTCTTCGAAGCATCATTGAATACCATAAAAAGTTCTCCACTAGGGGATAAAGTGAGAACAGGGGTCGTGATAGGCCTCCTTTTCAACTGCATGAATCTTTATTTACATTCATTACTCCACAAAAACTTTACTCCCTTCCGAGTTAGCTAGGTAAGAGGGTTGGAAAATCGTGATAAATTTCTCACTAATCATCGATAATTTCCAGCTAACCGCAGGAAGCTACGGATATACATTACTGATGATGGCCTCTTCCATCCCTCAATTTCATCTTTTTTGGAGGGATCCATAGATATCCCATTGCTTGTGGTGATATGGCCCAAGAATGAGACTTTCCTTCAACTATAACTCACACTTGTTGTAATTTTCATGGAGATTCTCCTACCACAAGGTATCTAGTACAGTTCTCAGATAATCCTCGTGATCCTCCTTGGTTTTGGAGTATATTCAAATATCATCTATAAAGAAACCCAAAAACTTGTCGAGGTAATATCTAAAGACTCTATTCATCAAATCCATGAATGTTTCTGGAGAATTAGTGAGTCTAAAAGGCATTACTATGATGTCATAGTGCCTGTATCTTGTACAAAACGTAGTCTTGGGGATATCTTCCTTATTCACCGTTACTTGATAATATCCCGACCGCAAATACACCTTGGATATGTATTGTGCTCCACGTAGTTGATCAAACAAGTCATCTATTCACTGGAGAGGATACTTGTTCTTTATCCTGATTTTGTTAAGCTCATGATAATTGATGCAAAGGCGCATTGACCCATCTTTATTCTTGACGAAGAGGACTAGTGAACCCCATGGTGGGCACTTGGGCATATAAACCCTTTATCTAGTTTATGTTATAGTTTTTTCTTCAGATCTTCATGATCTGCAACATCCATTCTATATGGAGTGTTGGATAATGGCAACACCCTAGGTATAAGTTCAATTGAGAATTCAACATCTATTATAGGAGGAAGACCGATCAATTCCTTAGGAAACACTTTAGTGAATTCTCTCAAAATAGGAATGTCTTCTAAGATGCTTGTATCCTTAGACTCAATCATCTGATTCAGGTACACATGCTCATAGGGAAGTAATATCCACACTTGAGATCATGGAGATAAAGAAGATTCATCTTCTTCCTTTCACTTGTAAAGAATCGGGGGTTGATTCTCCACATGGAGAGTGATTTACCTCTCACGGAAATATTTTTTGGCTCTATATAAGTAAATCCAATCCATGCAAACAATTGTAAAATATTATACTCGATGGAGTGTGACGAGGTTCTCCAGGAATTTTAATCCACAGATTATGGCAGGGGATAAGTTATATTCATGTGATGCAATGATTTCCCCATTTGTCGTACTCACCGACATCTTCATTTCCATGATTTGTAGTGGTGATGGTATTGTTCTACTAATCTTTTGAGATATAAAATAATGCATAGAACCTGAATCAAAAAGTATGTTCGCTATTCTTGAATGAATAACTAGCGTACCTGTCAACACTTTGTTGTCGGGGTTCACTTCAGCATTAGTGATGGCAAAATCTCACCCTTGCTGCCTTGGAGGTTTTTTTTGCCTCCGAAAACAATTGGCATAGGGCACTGATTTTCCAGATGCCTTGGTTCTTTGTAGTTGTAGCAATGAACAATGTGTTAATGTTAGAATGGAGCGTTCATCTCCTCTGTTGCAGTTGTGGGTTTTTCTTTTGGGTAGTTAACTTCTAGGTGCCCTTCTATTCCACACCTAAATCATTTCCTCATCCCCTTCAGGAAATTTCTGCGGTGCTTTTTTTTCACAATAGGAAAGTGGGGTTTTGGATCATCTTAGCACCATTGGATTTATCCATTGGACTGCAGCATTGAATTCCACCTTACGCTTCTTATACCTACGATACCCCTGAGATTCTCCGATCTCAATTTTGACCTTGAGGGCACATCATAAAATTTCTTCGTAGATGTCAAAGTCGCAGATTGCCAGCGCTTTCAGCAGGTTGGGTTTCATCCCACCGAAGAAGTGGTCAACCTTGAATTCGGTGGTAACGAAAAAACCGGAAGCATTTCTTACAAACCTTGTGAAGTTTTCCTCGTACGCTCGAACAGGTTCATCATCTTTTTTGCTCGGGGTAAAGGAAGTCCCTTTCCATTTTAAGCCGGAGGGTCCAGGAATATATTTATCGAAAAACATATTCTGGAAATCCTTTCATTCCAACACGTGGATATCCTACTCAGGCTTCATATTTTTAATCAATTCCCACCATTGATCAGCTTCACCCTCCATTCGATAAGCAGCTATGAGAACCATCCCTTTTTTAGAACATTGAAGGATGGAGAAGATCATTTCAATGGAGTTGATCCATTGTTCAGTAAATTGAGATATCAGATGCTCCATTAACAGTAAGAGGCTTTTGTCTCATAATTCTCTCGATAGCAACTTGTTCTTTATTAGGGGGGTTGAACGTTCCTCTTGACCCATGTTTCTAATAAAATATTGAGTTATCTGATGGAGAAGCATGACAAAGTTCATGATTTCTGCTCCAATTGGATTGGGCATCTCATTAGCACAGTCATCACATTGATCTTCACATCGATTGTTAGCATGAGTCCTTCTATTACAGGCCAGTGGCTAGAATAAAAGGAATGTTAGGTGTAACAAAAAAAGGGTAATAAAAGTAAAAAACGGATAACTTATAAATAACTCTTATTTCCTTATCATATGAATCTTTTGGCGTCAATCTATGTTATCCATGATATAATTTCTAACATATATTCTTAGGTAATTTTTTTGGTCCCTTAATAATGGTTCATACTAAGCTTGTGAATTTACCAAAGCATATCTCTCAGGAGATTCGTAACCAAGAGTGCAGCAAGGACCGTTGTCGTGCACTAGTTCCAATTCAAGTCTAGTGCAAAGCAGTGTTTTTGGGTTTTACCCCTAGGATACATCTGTGCCAGAGCAACCTCTACCTACTCGTATCCAAACAGGGATGTATTTTCATGGTAAACCACTTACTCAATACTCACCAAAACATAGGGATGTTTTTATTATACTTAGTCTATTATCTATGTATTCACTAGTGTTTTCTAATCGTAATCCCAAAATAACTAAACCTATCCTCTGATACCAACTATGACAACCCTTCTTTTTATTACACAATTAAACATAATTTATTACATAAACTTCATTTGATAAAAAAAAGATGATCGAGAGGCATAGTGTCTTTGGGGCTTAGTATAATTACATAACAACTTAAAACTCTAAAAACAACATCTTTATTGAAAACTTCCTTTACCTGACCACAACATTCCCTCGTACTTAGCATTACATGGGATAACCTGAGGACATGCCTAAGAAAAGGGTGAGCAATAATGCCCAGTAAGGGAATAGACATGGAGTAACATGAAAAATACAATAAATGTTAGAAAATAGGCATATCAATAGAGAAAAAGAGAAGCATAAACATAAAGGTACGATAAAGAATGATAATCATAACATGAAAATGTGGAAACAACACTTAACATGGAATTAGCATTAACCAAGGATCATTGCACATTGAGCTTGAGTAAATCCTCATTGCACATGAAGCATGACTAAAACCTTGTTGCACTTGAATTATCATGAGTAAACACCCATTTCACATGACGTATCATGATACTATACTTTACCCAATTCATTAGAGTGCTATAAGGGCGCACCCTTCTTAAAAATTTCATTTCATGCATAAGTGTGCCACATGGATCATATAACATGGATTCATAAAACAAAATCATTTATTCCACGATAAAGGAATGTGGAATTCATACATGAAACTTTATAATCAATAAGTAACGTGCATATAGGTGAATACCTTTGATAGAAAAATGGGCATGGTATTCACTACACAATGACATTGGTTTGGAAAATCGATACAATTTCGGTAGCGTACCGACATGAAGTAAGAATTCATAAAAATGGTTAATGAGATAGAAAGGGGTGTCTCATCATATGTAAATTAAATGGATAGTAAGGGGGTCATATAGATACATGTACCAACAATTTTAAGTGAATTTAGAGTCATGATACAAAAGAATTTCTTGAATGTAAAAGAGGAGAGAGAAATTCCTTTCGGAATTTCGGCATACTAATTGGTGTACATGGGAGGAATTTAATAAGAGAGAAAGGGGTATCCCATAATTCAAACAAAATGAGGGTAGTATGGGGGAGGTTCGAAACCATACCCCAATATTTATAATTGAAATTAAAAGGGCATAACAACTTAAATAATATTGGACAAAAATGAGAAAGGAAGAAAAAACCCTTACTTGGAAGTGTCCTTCCAAAGGCTTGAGAGAGGCTTGAGAGAGGATTCTTGAGAGCTTGGGGCACCTTGGGAGGACTTTATAGAGATTAGGGAATATTTTGGGTGAACTCCAATGGCTTTGAGTGAGGAGGAAGTGGGATCTTGAGTGGGATTAGATAGGAAAGGAGAGGGAATTCTTTATTATTTAGGTTTGGGACACCTCACATTAAACTAATCCAAACCACAAACTAGCCCTTGGTTTTTTCCCATATTTTGGGCAAAGGGAAGTGGAAAACAATATTTTATAATTCCAAAGTCCTAACTTCTTAAAATAATGGGGTTTCCTATGTGAAGGTGAGTCACACTCCAAAGGAAATCAATTTAAAAAGACAAGATGTTTTATAAGCCTAAAGGGTCCATTAATGCTTTGTAAAATAAGTCAACCAAACACAAAATCGCATTATTTTAATGGTAAAACATATATTTTCCGAAAATATGGATTATAGTATTTTATTACATCACTATTGGGTCATTATGATGTCATAAAATACATTATATATTTAAACAGTATTTAATTTTTACCCAAAAAATTGATTGTCTCAAAAAATTATGAAAAATTCACCTTTGGATAATTTGGATGTTTTGGTTCCAAAAAATTATTTATTTTAGCTAAATAATTTTCTAAATATGTTAATTTTCAATTTTGAAATAAAAATCTACATTTATAAAGAAATCACGGGTTTTGATAAAAATGGCTTTCAAACCGTAATAAAAATTACGATTGCATTCATACAATTATACAATCATTTATATTTAATATAAATGAATTTAATAATAATAATAATATTTTATTAAAATATTAGTTAAATAAAAGATCCATTAATTCATCAAAATATATTTCTTAGTGGAATATTAACTAAAAATATTATTTGTGCTCTGAAACCCATCTACAAGGTGACAATAATAAAATGAAGGTATATTAATTATTATATACAAAAATAATGTACATGACCATAGCGCTAATTTAATGTTACATAACCCCTTTTAACACCAACATAAGACCGAAGTTAATGGTGCACGATGTTGACCGACTCTTGGGATGGCTCAGATAACATTGCTCGAGTGGTTATCTCTATCAACATCCACTTCTCTCGTAGGTGGTTCTGCTCGAGCATAACATATTCAAGCTCAGCTTGGGATTGGTAAAGATAAAATCACAAAAACACAACCTCCTTTCCGAGCTTTGAAAAATGGGTTTCGCATGGGGCACGTCTACTGGATGATGCCATCGCTTCCTTTTTTTAAGAAAATTGGATTTGTTAAAGCCCTATATTTATACTAATCACGTGATCACTTTATAATGGCTATATTAACAACGGTCACAATTATTAATAGTATATTAAAATCAAAAAACATAAAACCAAAGAAGTTGACATTTTATACAAAAATTTTACATAAAGAGACATTAAATTTGATAGAGGGATTTCCATTAATGAAAGATTGGGTCGTTACATATTTACTACCTAAAAAAATATTATATATCATGATCATAAATTTTTTCATAGTATTTAATGTTTATTTCATGTTACACTCTTAAATGTTTTTTGATTTAATGGTTACCAATTTCCTTAATGTTCTTATGATAATTTTACTTCTTTGAGACATTTTTCAAATTTTATTCCTATATTAATTTATATGGTATATAATCCCTATATGAAAAATTAAATCATTTTTATCTTAAATTCACGATGTTGTAATTTACTTTTAATGGTATTTATTTGAAGGGAATTTTTTTAAAAATCAATAAAAGGTTTTCTTTTCAAGAATTGTTGAATTAAATATTTTGAAGTATTTTTCAAAAATAATTTTCTTCTATATCAATTTTGGTAAATAGTATGGGTCTCAGACCCATTATATTAGAGAAAATAAAATCCAAATTTTAATAGGGTCGAAAGGTAACCATTTCATGACTTAGATCTGAATAGGTCTATAAGCCTAATGTGACCGAGCCTAATGGCCCTGCCGCCTGAAGAAAAAACATGGACCTACGGCCCAAAGTGAGTAGTTTATAACACATTGAGTCTCCAAAAAATGAAATGATTCCACCATCTAGTGGTAATAACCTAGTGATTATATTTAGATAAATTCATTGGACCTACTACCATGAGACATTTCATTAGTTTGGATAACATAATGAGGCTTTTCTCCCCTCCATCTACAATGTTGGAGTAGGTCCAGATGATGGGTGTATTTTACACCCATCTCTATTTCATGTTTTCCAACTAGAGATTACTATATTCCCTTTCCCTAGTATCACCTTCCCCTTACACTACATCATCAAACTGTTTTCTATTGAGAAATTCATATGTCATGGAACCCCACCATCCTATAATGGGGATGAAAGGGAAGATGATGAGCATCAACACACTCTACCCTCAAATTGACTTTTCCCACCGAACAGTGTCTCGACATTTCCAACCTAGTGCACTAAATATTTATTCT
Organism: Viscum album; assembly: GCA_963277665.1. NCBI lineage: Eukaryota > Viridiplantae > Streptophyta > Magnoliopsida > Santalales > Viscaceae > Viscum > Viscum album. Next base: position 1,182,550,630 of record OY728139.1, read on the forward strand.
CATTCCATTAATTCCACAAACTACCAAAAATAAAGGAACTAAAGTTCCCATGGCCTAAAGTCCAAAAACATTGCCTAATTTCCCAGATGACTGGGAGTGGGGGATTAAGGTAGAATAATCGGGCGATTATACCGTCATTAAAGAAAAAAAATTATAAACAAATTACCAAACATGTAATGATTATACAATAATATTAGGAGAAAAAACAAAACATAAAATTAGTAAGTTTGAATTTTAAAAAAATCTCCAAAGTTCAAATTGGAAAAAAGACACTGATCGTTGACTAGGACGACGATGTACATGATAGAAAATAGAATACATATTACTAGCTATGGAATAATCAACATCAACACGTCTCATTATTCAGACACATATTTATCTACCCTGTTTTATGATCAACCAAAGCTTGAACCCAACCTATACATGTAAAAGAATTATGTTTGGTTAATTAATTTTCTTGGACTCCCATATAAGGTGTGAGAAAAACTTAGTCGAGCACCACCCAAATTTACTTTTACCCAACCAGTAAAATGCAGTGTATATGTATGTGAAAGCTTAATAAATAGTAAATAAAAACACATTAATTGTAAATTTATATCATATAACCAGGAATGAAAAATTAAGAAATGAGTACCCATGTTTTGATCACCCTATTTTTACTAAATCAATACAAACACTGACCATACATTTTTCAAGTCCATGATGGATAAAGTGTCCACTAGCTATGTATAACACAGTCCCTCATTGATGGAAATTTTAAAAAATGTTTTACAAATCCTTCTGGATCAGATTTCCCATGTACGTACTTGTCAATATCTAATACATACCTCTCAAGGATGGATTTTCCATGTGGCACAACCTTCATCAATAGTAGAAGGTAGGGAGAACAACCAATGAAAAGCATGAATACAAGATGACATATTAAACATCCTATTATATCAAGAAAGTGTCTCAACTATACCAAACCATATAAATGAAACCACCAAACATAGGTTTCATGGGGCTACACACACAAAAAATTATATCAAATATTACTCATAGGTCTCATAGTGATTTACATGAAAACACATGTAATTAAAGATAAAACATGGTCTTACATGCTACACATGCACAAACATATGATCAAACATCAAACATAGTCTCAGAAATACATTAATAGTACAAACATATCTCTCAATATCCGGGAATCATGTTGGAAAAAAAATTCTAATGTATCTATTCAGACATATTTTGTTCATTATTCATATTCATTTAATTAGTGAAGATAGCCCATTCATTATCAAATTAAGAAAGGAACTCAGATCCTCAATTTAATTGGATGGGTCAATGAATAAATGTGTATTTCATTTTATTCATTTCACAATTATGAATTAATAATCATTCTCCCAATATTTTTAATGTCATATCACATGAAAATTAATGGTTCATAACACCATAGGGTACAATACACATGACCACCCACCTCAAACAAAGTCAAATCCCAAAACCAAGAAATGATCCAAAACTTTTTATGTGGTGTGAAAATCCCTTTAAAATCAATCAATGACCAAATGTTTCATTCTCATCCCCATGAAACTACAAAAATTAATTATAACTTATTTATAATTAATTAAATTATTACAAGGAAAGTCACATTCAAACGAAAAGGCACACTTATTGAAGGGCCTACCTGATTTCACTTCCTAGTCAAAATCATGACAAACCATTCATAGATGTTCTATAACCTGCTTCTCTTTTTATTCTAGAAAATCCCATTTATAAAAATAAACAAAATATCTATTTTAATATATTTATTTTATAAAATCCTATAATGATCCAATCGAGTGACATAACTTCTTGAAAATTATGTGAAACAACATACAGACCTCACCATATGCTATCCTTTGTATAGGTTTTGTGAAATTCTGATTAAAAAAGATTGATTCCATAATACTATGGTTGAATCAATGAAAATACCTAAATTATAAACATCAAAAATCATAAAATGTAGCGAAAAAATCAACATGAAATGATGGAGTAGGGAGATCCTTACCTCTAATTCAATTGAACCTCATTTGGAACCACCAAAATCAAAGGAGAATCATGGGAGGGGTTCATTAGCCTATCCCACCCATACAAAACCAATTCATCTAATATGAGGGGGTAATACTTTATTTAAATAAAATACCCTTCCTGTTGATATGTAATAGTGTGACATATTTCATCAAACTGTAAATTTTGGGCTTTGCTTTTCGGCCCCATTTTCACATTTTGAAACATTTTAGGCTAGCAGATACATCCATTTCATGTTAATAATTTCCATTCCAATATTTAAATGATATTTTGCGATAAATTTTAGAAGTATCAATGTCTCAAACACTCCTTAATTTACCTTCCAAACCACTGGGTCAACAATTAAGCAAATAAGATCTTTGAAAAACATCGTTGAATGATGTTCAAACTCTTAGAACCTCATATTGATTAATATTTATCAAAACAAAAAATATAGAAAAACCGAAAGTTGAATATTTCTATGGAATTTCCAAACCGTAGTGATGAGGGATGTTACAAAATTATTATGAATTATTTTTTAGTTATTGTTATTTTATATTAAATATGATGATTTTTGGGACCAAAACATGGCCCTCCAATACATTGGTTAATGATTTATTCTCCTGAGAAATGATTATTATAATTAACCAGTTACATGTTATTCTATATAGGTGAAAAACTAGTTAACATAGGTGATGAATATAATGCACCAACATACCTTTAAGGATTTTTTATTCTTTATAAGAGAATAAAGGGTTTTATTAAGCATGGTTGATTTTTTATGTCTCCAGATTAAATGGAATATAAATTTTTGTAAAGAAAAGAACCTTGGACAAAAATTCATGGTAATATTAAATAGTATAGTCCATGTTAATCCTTTTCAAAATAGATTTTTAAAAAATTATGTAGAAATCCTAAAGAAGAAAGATAGTGGGCGGGTAGGAATCATCTTTATTTGCAGCTAAGATATCATCGAGTTTATTTCCCTAAATCCATGTACGTTGGATTCTTATGTTGTGAGGAAGAATATTTCTACACTATTGTATGATATTGGAAACATACTAGTTGGTGAGTTATTTATCATGAATTTATTCGAAAATAAAACTATAATCCAAAACTTTCAGGAATAGAGGGATGAAATTTTCATTAAAAATAGTAATGATTTTTAGTACCTCTATGGGTTTTTATAGAATAATATTTCTTTCCCCAAAAAAGAAATTATAATCCAACACCACTGAAATGTATTGGTCATGAATAATCTCTCTAGTTCTCATAATAACATTTTAATAATATACTTTCAAATTTTTTCAAACCAGGGGAGTGTGTTACCTTAAAATAAAGTACCCAAAATTAAAATTGGGGGCTGGCAAAGATATAAAAATGCCAAAGAATTCACCCTACTACATGGAACCCTTAATTTGAACCAATACATCGAAAATCGTTATTAGAAACTTTGTTTTCATATTTAAGGAATTATATGGTCTATCAATGAATCTGAAGGCATTTTGAGATTTATTGTCGGATGAATGGCCAACTTATAATTCCCCCTTACACCATATTTTTATATCATCTTTAAAGAGGTCAACTATATTCCATATATCCATAAAAATATCTCATAAATTTTAATCATGTGAAATAATTAGGCATAATATAAGGATATTTCATACAAAGGAGTCTCACTCACTATCAAGGAACAAATTCTCGGTGATTTCTGATTGGGGTCTTTAGTAGTAGTTCCAATTGGAGGCTATATGGACCCCATTATGATGAAATTATTTTTTAGTATGGATAATGGAGTAGTGACCTTAATAAATTAGAATTTATATTGCACTAGGATGGATTAGTCCCAATAAATTTTTCTCCATGTTTCCTCTTTATTCGAAACATGAAAAAAGTGATGTATTATTTTGAATTCAAGATTCCTGAGATAGCTGGTGTGAAATGATATTTATCGTATTCATCAAAAATAAGAATATTATTAATGAGGGAATAAAGGTTAGGAGAAATAACTCAGACATTGAATCTATGAAATTTCTTATAAATGTTGAAACAATTAATGGGTGTTACATAGTGTGTTTAGAATAGTGAACTCCCAACACAATATTCCTTCTCGTGAAATTTTTTTCCACACCCTATATCCTAGTGGGAGGGATGAGAGTTTTAGAATACTATGGATTTTTTCTAGTTGTAATATGTTTTTCTTACTCAAGATATTATTCAATATAAAGTACCACACTTTAACATCCCATGAACGATTGGCCAATATGGTTTTCATGGATTCTTCTTGGATCCTCATACCAATCCTTCAATTATACATAGTGATATCCATTCATTTAAATATACCATAGTGATTTTGTCCATTATTGTGTCCAAATTAATGGGATTTATGGTAGTTTTAATTGTTGAAGGATCCATACCTGAACAGGGAAGACATACATGATGTGCATGGGTATAGAGGTCGTGACTGAGTTGATGAACATGATATCTGGACCCAAGATTAGTTGTTTGATATAGTAGTTGATAATTATTCTTGTTATTCTTAGAAAAAGAGTATCAAAATTTCTTACATTGGTCTTTCTAGAAGATATCATGGAATATAGATAAACCATTGTAAAATATCCTTGATAAACCCCTAAACTATCTATGATGTTAGCGTTATACCTCTTAGAGCAATAGAGGCATATATAAACAAAACTATTCATAAAGGATAACAAATTTCCTAATATATTTTTCATACATAGAAAAAATATTTTTGAAACCTCTCATTAATCTATGTCATACATTTAAAAAATAAGTCAATTCATCAGTAAAAAAATTAGTAAAATAAACCAAGGGTTACATACCTTCCTGTAAGGAGATGTATAGAGGCTATAGAAGTTACTTTATCAATAATTTTACTAATAGAGACATGAGAAATGAAAAATTGATTTATATAGATTGAATCTCATTTACAAATAACTCTTGTAGAATTGAATAAAACAAATCCCTTTCCATTGAATAAATTGATAACCATGTAAAGAAGAAATTATGAAAAAAATTATAATAAAATGATTTGAAAAGCCTTAATGTCAAAAAAAATTAAGATTAAACAAAAAAATATAGTGTCCCAATCCTTCTCAATATCAACCTGATCTATGATGTTATATCCTATCACCTTCCTATTGAGTCCATGAATAAATTCTTGCATTAGATGATTTAAAAACATGATTATCCTATTATTAAAAATGTGATGCTTCAATTTTTCAACAAACTATGGTAGGATATAATGATCCTTCCATTTGTGATCTTTGAAAATTATTTGTTATAAAAATTTCATAAACAGACTAGATTCAAAAACTCAAACATTATTGGGTGTTTCACTTTGACAATAATGATAAGGGAGGTGGCATTGATGGATGTTGACAAGTGGCCACATGAAAAGTAGGAATGGATATAATTGTTAAGATCCTATTTGATGATATTCAAAAATACCTTATAAAATGTAGTAGGGAACCCATTTATGGATCAGAAAATATGTAGATTTAATATCTGAATATCTTAAATAATATTTTAACCAACTTGAAATGATTCAAGACAAGTATTCATTTGTTCATTAATGGGTGATGTCTCATTTTTTGAATAAATTTACATGCATGTCCTATATAGTGTGTCCTCTTTGATTGAATGATCCCATATCAAAAATAAAATATTTTTAAGTGATTATAAACCTTTAGACCATATAATTGTTTGTCATTGATGAAGGAAACTTCTAATATTAACTAATTTAGTTTATCAAATAACCTCATTTTATTGATAAAATAATGGAATAAGGTTAAGTGTTTATCATTTTATTTAAGCGAGTGGAAAATGGACCCTTCATAGTAATGTATTTTAGAATTAAATAATAAATTAGATAAGAAACTTCATTTATATGGGAAGAAAATAAAATCATCACCACTTTATAAATTTTTCCAAATGCTCTCTAGATACATTATATAATTTTCTAGATCATTGATTATAGGGAGCTTATTTTATTAGATATAGGAACACTCTATGAGAGAAACATTGGGACTCGTGAGATTTCCTTTCATGATATCCTATGGATGAAATTGTAGGGTCCCATACCTTGAGATTTTGACCATGGATAGAAAATCCTCTCTGAGAATCATTTATTTGTATAAGGAAGGAAGTTTGGATTAATCACCATCCCATATAACTGAGAATATGAGTGGGGATTTATCTGAAAGGGACATTTTCATGTTGGTGACCACTGATTTGGGAAAACACAAAATTAATTGGGGGTTATCCAAAAACCTATAATGATGTGTCTATATATTGTGATCCCCATGTTTAATATTTTACCAATTTAAATTATATAATTAGAATAAAAGTATAAATAATTGTAAGATGTTATGGAATTATTAAAATCTGACATTTCATGCTTGGGGAGGAGTACCCACCTTTTTTTATAGAACTATCATAGATGGTGTGTATGTCCCCTCTAATTAATAAAAATTGAGATCAGGAATTTCTGTTGAGATGGTCGTATTGAAAATCTTCTTTGTCCTTGGATTTATATTATTCATAAACAAAGGTGAATGGCATAGATAAATTGATAATTGATAATTTAACAGCAATAAACTACAATGAATTACTAATGAGATCCATGGTGACATTTCTTATCTAGAATATCCAAGTATTATCACCAATTGGGTTACCATCCTATAACCTCATGGTGTTGAGTTTTGAGGAAATATTTTCATTCTGATTTTAATCTATAATAAACATGAATGGGAGATTGGAACCTTTCAACACTTCATGGATGTGTCACTATTTTGTGGGTGACCCTAGTGCCCATGAATTCTAGATGAAAATGTATTGCATATTTTAAATGTGAGGAAGGACTTGGATACCTAGCCAACCAACATTTATGGTTTAGATAACGAAGCTCCTAAAAGTTGGTTTTCATATCCTATATTTAACTATATTTTAAGTGTGAGTGATTGATTGAATTTTAAACCAATTGATAATGGATGGGGGTGTCTTGGGGATTCCCATCCAATCCATCCATCATTCAAAATGTGTTGTATGGTGAACTAGACAAGATTATAATGATTGTAAAGGCATGTTAAGTAGATTGGTCAATAGGAAAAGGGTTGGTAAATTCAAGGGAGGTCCATGAAATATAGAATACGTTCTATGATTCATAAATACAGTATTTGTGGGGTCATGGGGGAACCAAAGATCAATGTCTAAACTAGGGATGAACAACCACCATCACTGGTAACTGAAGCTATTGCATAACTTGTAATAGAAAGGCCCTATCCGTTGGGGGTATGTGGAGTTAAACAAGCCTTATAGAAGGGTACCGGGACTGATGATGTGTTACTATCAAAAATCATTAGAAAATCATTTATAACACCACCATAATCATTTTGGAATTGATTAGAGAAATAGGTGTACGTTCACTTAGGGAAACTATACAATGAAGTTGTCCAGAATTTATATTTTGGAAGATGATAAAACTATATTAAAGACCCCCTATGGAAGATAATAAGCTCGTGAATATAGGATGAGGCCTGGGGAATTAGTGCATGTGCTAAGGTGGAGATCATTACAGGATGTGAGGAATGATATGTGGCTAACACTCTTCTAATAGAGGATGGATATTAGCCATTGATCCCACATCCATTATAGAAACTCAATTAAGATAATAACATCCTTTTACTGAAGGATATTTTATACTTGATAAAAAGAATAATATTATTTGGAAAATGGTGAGATGAATCTATCTTAACACAAATTCTTGAATCAATTGCTTTCTTGACCATTAATGTAGAATTATCTACACAAAAAATCCTTAAAAGAATCACCAATGCCTTGGAGAAATATGGAATTATAGAATGGTATAGGGAGACCCAAGAGACAACCCAAAATATATGAAAACATAGAGTCATGACCTGTAAATATATTAATAGAACCATGTAATATCATGAACCTGAGGCTCCCACATGACTTATATTCCTTTGATTTGGTATCCAAAAAGTATTCATACGAGAAAACGTTGACCTAGAAATAATGTAAATTGTAAAAGGAAATGGTGGTAGGATAGGCTTGGTTACATGAGTTAAAACATGTGTTATAATAACAGTATAAATAGTCAAACATGTGAAAACATGGTAACAAGTGACTCGGTATGGTAACCACAAATTCTTAAAATTATCCATCAGACATGTAACAATGAAAAATTTTATCAAAAAAATTATGTCCCTAAAAATATTTCATAAAAACATATATAACATAGGGATCCCAAAAAAATATTTCCATTAATATATAATGAAACATTAGTCCTAAAAATCCACTAAGAATGCCAAATATTACAGCAAGAAATTAAATGGAAAATTATATATTAAGAATGGAAAAATTTGGATACGCTTGATACACTGGAAAATTTTAACTCATTAAAAAGGATGTAGAAATTAAAAAAAATGTTAAAAATACAATATTAATTTTAAATATGAAAAGTTATAAAATTGAGAGAAAATATAAGTGAATTAAGGAGTGAAATTACTTTTTTTTATAGAAATTAAATATCCTATACTATTGGAATTGTAACGAGACTGTTAGAGAAGTAATCTGACTGTTATGAATATTAATATGGTCATTATAATATTAAAATCACCTCTAAAAGAATAAAATAAAATGTTTGTATCTTTTAAATGATAATATGATATATTTATAACATGGTATAAGTTAATAAATGTTTTAAAAATGATAAATTAGGTGTTGGTATTTTTATAAAATGAAAATGTTTATTTTCTATATTATACATAATATAGTGATTTAAAATAAAAATTATTTTCATAAAATAAATTAATATGTTAATAATATATTTTATTATAATTATAACATAATTCTATGGGACCATAATTAAATTTCCAAATGTAAAAAAATATATTATAAAATTAAAGTCAATATTTTTTTAATAAATGAAAATTTTAAATAAAAATTAATTTCATATATTTTGAAAATTATTTTCATAAAATTTATTAAATTTTTGAAATATATATCTTGAGAAATGGTTTGAGTGACTTTTTTTGGATTTTCTCAAATAGTTGTATTTTTAGTGAATAGTGATATATGGTAACTTATGGTATTAAACATTATAATCCCAATACATGAATTTTTTTACTAATTGATGATTTGAGAACTCGTTGGCCCGAAAAATTCCAAACCATTTATTTTATTTAGTAATATAAATCATAACTTTTTTTATTCTTGATTCAAATTAATAAACTAAGAATATAATAATTAAACATACCCATATCCTTTATAAATACCACCCCTTACTACCCCTTCTCCTCACACATTCAATGCCTTATAGATTGTAAATATTCAACCCATTTCCATTCAAAATAATATTCTCTATATCAAATATCTTTTGGTCTCATGAAAAGGCTAACCCCTATTTCTGTAAGTGGTCCTTCAATGAGGTGATATTTAAGAGGTGTCCTTCTCAAACCGTATCATTTATTTATATTTCTTCAGCTACCTTCTTGTGAAATCATTCATCCATAAAATCATAATAAATATAGTATCATATATGTACTATAATGTTATATTTTTAATTAAATACCTTCTATCCACATCTTTTTATATATCCTGTTATTCTTAAAAAAGGAAACCATTGTCCAAAATATGGTGGTTAACCATCTATATGGATAATGAATTTTTTACGATTAGTTCTATAAATATAGGTCATAATATAATTAATATTGTTAAATAAGATTTTATTAGGTATATTATAACTTAGTTAATGTTGTCTAACTAATATATAAAAAAATATTTAATAAAAGGCCACTAGTTCGTGATGGTTGGAAAAACTACCAAAAATAAACTAAATAGTGATAATTAATGCTTTATCAAATGAATAATTTTTATTTAAATAAAAAATGATTTATGTGACCATTGAAGCATATCAAAGTAAATTAATACTATATAAATTAACTTTTTTAGAATTATTCCCATTAGAAAAGAACTACCATATTTTTACATAGGTGAACCGACACTAAAACCATGAAATAGACGTTCACAGAATGACGAAATTGAACTTTATAAATAATTAAAATGGTCATAAATGAAATTAATTAAATTATAATAAATAAAATACATATATAATAGGGTTTTAATTAATAAATAAATAAATCTATTTTCATAATGTAGGATATAAAGTGTAATTGAAAGACACATTCGTCCACAAGGCATGGGATCATTCTGAACCTCTATATTTCTTTTACATTTTGTTATCTTTCAATATTCCATAATTTATCACCAAAATGTTATTACATATTTTTTCTCTATTATGTAAATATTTCTCATGAATATAAACCATGTTTAATTAATGTTTATTTTTTTGGGATATTATAAAATCCCAATCATAACATACATAGACATTGCATCATTTTTGTTTAATACCTAATACATTACACAAACAAACACCCAAAGAACGTATTAGTTTAATACCTTTGGGAAATTGGGAAAACAATATTCTAAATCTATAAAATATATTTAATGTTTCCCCCAATGATTTTCCCACTTATTAATTTTACTTAAAATCATATCTCTGTAATCTGGGGAAGGGAAACATAAGTAAGGCGTGAGCTAAAATGCTCAGTAAGTGTAAACAATGAAAATGTGTAAGAATATCATGAACATAAGGGTACAAGAAAATGATCATGATAATTTGAATATAATTCCCTTCATATAAAAGATCATGAGCATGAATCAAGTAATAAAGGGTTGCAGTTCATAAGACATGAATCATATGGGAATAAAAAGAATAAGCCAAGAAATCATAACATATGAATAAGAAAAGTAATTGTTATGTACATATATGAATATAGAAACCCTATGTCAATAATTAATACCAAGACATTCATAACATGTTATTATTGGGCTAATCACATGTGTTCCTACTTCAGGCTTGGGATTCCCTCCAATGTACCCTCCTGGTTCGGGATTGGGATTCCCTCCCTTGCACCCTTTTGTATCGGGCATGTAATTCCTTACTATGTAACATTTTGTTTTGGGCATGGGATTCCCTAATGTGTACCCCTTGAGCTCATAAATATTTATCATTACCCAATTCATTGGAGGGATATATATTTCTCACATATCTGGTAATAAAATCATACATACATGTGCAATAAGATAACTAACAATCATATTATAACTCATAGAATCAGGTGGTTCACCTATACATTTTATCATATCATAACCTATGTAACATAAATAACATTCATAGCCATTTATTCATAAAATAACCCAGGAAATAAAGCGGGTTTTACAATATTGTTTCATGGTATAAACCATTGAAGAGAAACTGGTTTCATAATATCAATACATCAAAATATAGTCCATTAAATTAAATAATAATAATGGTAACATGGATCATATTACTAAAAATGTAAAATCTATAACCATGGATTTCAACTTATTTAGATAATGATTTTCAATTATCACTTAAAACATAAATGTTTCATGAAAATCACTTTTCAAACCATATAATATTAATAAATATTCAAAGTGACTTTGAAAAAATATAAATGAATCATGGAAATCCATTTTAATATTTTCTTGAGTAAAATATACCAAATTATTTGAAAAAATTATTTTAAAAGATTAATACATTTTGAAAACCATTTCCTTGAAAATATAATAATATATTCTTAAAAACATTTTGAAATCCTTTTTTGTTGAGAAATTTTAAAATAATCTTGAAAACATTTTAAAAACGTTTTTCATTGAAATTTTTTTAAAAATTATAAAATAATTTTTTGAACTAATTTAAATTATTTTCATTATAAAGAAAATTTTAAAAACATAAAAAGGAAAATTTAGAAATCTTCTAAAATACTTTTTAAATATTATTTGTTAGAAACCCATATTATTTGAAAAAAAATTAAACTCATTAGATTTCCATAATATTATGGAAAAAAATTTCTTACAAAATACCCTTATAAACATTGAAAGGGAGAATCAAAGAAATGACAGTCATTACAGTAGGTAAGTATAAAAATTCCAAACATTTGTTTTTTCCCATAAAAGTTTACAAAAGTGCCTTGGGAAGAAAATGACAAAAAGAGTCATCTTAAAAACAATATGTAAAAAGGGAATACATGGGAAAAAGTGCATTAAACATTATAGGTTAATAATAATAAAATATTCAAACAATTTTTTGAAAACCTGATTTTGAAAGAATATAAATTTCTGAACGAAAGGGGAAATAATCTCAGATTTTCAAAAAAGGTAGTTTCCTAATTATCTTAAGTAGAAAAGAGTGGTAAATTGTTTCATTACTTGGATATAACATGAAAAACAAGAGGATAATAATATTCAACATATTTATTGAGATATGGAATATAATATTTCATCAATGAAAGAATAATCATATATAATATTGAGAAAAGATTTGTTTTTAGCAATAAATTGTTGCCACTTTGGTAACTTTGAATCATAATATATTGTGAAGAATAAATTTTCCTGAAATCTAAAATATCTTGGAATGAAATAGATTCATGATATTGTATTTAAATGAAGTTATACAAACATCATAGAAAATTATAGTTTTATAACATGGAATGAGTCTTAAATACGTCAAATTGAGACAATATTAATTTACCAATATGGTGACTTTTGAGTCATAAACCCTATGAAAGAATGATCAAAAAAATGATATATAAATACCCATAGATTTATCTATATGAATCATAGAATAAATCCATGGGTAGTATAAAACCCACAAAAAGTAATTTATGGTTAATATATCTTGTATCTCAGGGAAATCAATGGTGAGATGAATTTCCCATACTTTAAGTCATTCCATTCGTTATACACATTAAAACATCATCTTCTTTGTGTAACTCCTTTTAGTTGGAACCAAATTGGACTGATTGTTTTCCAAATGTGTGATTGAAGGGGTAAGGGATTTATATAGGAAAGTTTATTGGTTTGATATTGTCCCAAACTAAGTGGTTTTAGAGGATTAAATAAGGGGTAGTGCTGGTGGCCTTTTATAAGGGAGGGAGGGGAAACACATGGTATTTTTTCTGAAAATAATTGTGTGTAATCCAAGTATTACTTATTCCTAAAATGTCAACATTGTTTAATATGAAACCTTAGAGGTGTATTATATGAATGATTTTTACCCAATGGTTGTTGGGAAATTGGATAGGTAATTTTGTCTCATAATTTTAATGTTTAGTCCATTGTTAAGCTTAAATTTACCTCAATCACTATAATTAATTTTAATCATTTTCATTAATATTTTTTTTTACTAAAATTAGGATTATCTTACTAGAATATTAATATTATACAAATGAAAACCATGTATGTATGTTTTTTAAAATTTTATTCATAGAAACTGAAAAATTTTGTTTATTTCTAATCCAGCAAATGTGGAAAGAAATGGAATTTTTAATGTAAGAATGTTGAAAATTTCATTACGATTTTATATATTACTTCAATATAAACACGATTACAATGATCTAAATTGGATTAATATATATATAATTGATCTATTGTGAAATTATAATAAACTTAAAATATTATTTAACTATGTGAATAAATTATATGAAAAAGAAGGTTGGAATAAATTTTTTGAAATTTTTCACTATTCATCAAAAAATGATGTTTCTCATAAAATCCCAAAACGTAACTCTAAGATAATTTTGACATTATGCATTAAAAAATTAAGTTTATTTTATTATGTTAAATTCTATATGTTTAAAAAATTATTTTTATTTTGTTTCACATAAGGATATAAAAAGTAGTTTATTTGAGAAAATTTCATTTTTAAAAATTTAAGGACTTTACCAATATTGCATGTTTTACTATTGGTATGGTTTATTTATATAAACCAATTATAAATAATAATTTAAAATTATCTATTTAGATAAAAATTACTATGTTTTACATCTAGGTTATAACTATCTCTTTTAAATAATTATAATAATAAAATAACTCTTCGTAGAAACTCAGTGTTGTGTGTAATGCAAACCAAGTCGATATTGTGCATAGTGAAATATAATATATGTCTTTTGTGTAGTGTAAAAAACAAAAGTATCCATTTAATATAAAAAACTATATTTAGTTCTCCTTGAAATGTAAAATATCAAAATAATAATAATTTTTGATAAAAATTATTTCACAAAAGTTGTGTGTGTTAAATTTGACACCATGTTAAATGAATATACCCGTGAAAATTTATATAGGTTACCAAAGGTTGAATAATTAAAAATTACTTTCATATTAACCAACATAAAGAAAATAAATACTGAAAAGTAATTTAAAAATAGAATGTTATAATCATAATGTTCATCAAAATAAATATATAAAAATGTTTTCAAATTAGAGAACATAGGTGGGATGTGAAAACATATACATTGAAGAAATGAGTAAATATATATACGGAGTTATATAGTTTATCAATAAGAAAAAATTTGAAGATCATTTTAAATTTGAGGTCCTCAATATCCTAAATATATGATTATTTCAAAGGCCATTGGTTCAAAAAGAATATAAGGTATTGGTACAATATTTTATATCTAGATCATTTTTTTAAAGTTGAAGAATTTTCATGAAAATATATACTATCGTGATTTAAGGATAACCTCACCCTCTGTTGTTCCTCCATCCACTTAACCTACATCTCTAAAAATAAAGGTAAAATTTTCACTCTAGATGCTCTAATAGATTATGATATCTATGATATTCCATCCCATTATTCATCATTCATCATCAATATATTGTTGCTATAATAGGTTGTCTAATATGCATAAATACTCATGTGGTAAGATAATAATTTAATCTCAAAAACATTATCTGAATTTAAACTTAATCATTCCCCAAATGGTTAACCATATAACCCATCCAAAAGATGAAAATTAAACATTGTTAAGATTAAAGTCATGAAATTAGATTAAGAATGATCACCCATATATCACAAGGTATTTATCAATTTTCACATTCCAAACATGTAAATACCCTTATTTTATATATTATTGAATCATGGTAATAACCTAAATTACCATAAATCCTTTTAGGAGAAATTATCTATTTTAAAGATTACTGGATATATTTCAGAAGTCCAAGAAGTTGTAATATTTATCCACCATGACATAGAATATATTATAAAAATATACATAGTTGGTTATAAGTTCTTTGATACTACCCAATTAACTTTATCCAAAATAGTTATATCTTTATCCAATATAAAAAAAATTGTCTCTGTCTTGAACACATTAAGGGTTACCTTTCTTTAATCAAAATGTATAATTTCCATTAAATCACTTTTCTTTTTATTATCACCATTTAAGATATCTTTTTTAATACTTAATGAAAAAATATACGGAATAAAATTATATATTTCATGATATATATAACACAATATTTCATTTACAAAACATAAAAAAATCATGTATTAATCATTAATCTTAAACCCCTAGTTATGCATCATCAAACTATTCATTAATACCACTTTCCTATGACAAAAAATATGAATATTATCTTAAGGTTTTTTAACCTTAATAAAATCATGCTTCTTATATTTGTTGTAAAAAACACTATATGAAAATCACCTTCCTTTCAAATGTCATTTATGTTTTCTTTATCTTAAAAAGTATAACCAATAATCATACCAACATCCGGAATTTCATTATGAGATTTCCACTTGGTAAAATGATTTTCATAATGGTCATACTTTCTGCTTATAAGATATTCAATGTTAAACGTGTTCCTTTAAGTTCTCATTATTCATTTAAACCGGAAATAATAGGGTGAGAGACAATTATCA
Source organism: Viscum album (assembly GCA_963277665.1). NCBI lineage: Eukaryota > Viridiplantae > Streptophyta > Magnoliopsida > Santalales > Viscaceae > Viscum > Viscum album. The sequence goes on from OY728139.1 coordinate 1,182,566,492, forward strand.
TATCATAAATCCACATAATCATGAAAAAATTACTCATAGAATGTCCAAAAAATGAAAAATTCTTCTTTAATATATTACACCTTAGTTTTATCCTACGTCATTCAGATTTATCTTCTATTTAAATCCTCTTTTATGTTTTATAAATAGTTTTTGAATTCCCAAAGCATATCCCCTAGGTGTGTCAAACCAGGCATGCAATACGGCCAATTGTTGTATACCAGGTTAGACTTGAGTCAAGCCAAACACACTTTGTGAGAGTTGTTTCCCCTAGCTACATATGTACTAGAGACACATCCACTGGTAGTATCTAGAGAGGTATACAATTCTAGGAAACTTCCCAACATACCCTTTACTAAAATTTGAAGACATTATTTGAGAAATTAACTCATCCTTATACTTATCCATAGAGACATACCAACACATATCCTTATAAATATACCTAGGGGTCTCACTATAGTTTTCTCATCCTAGTTTCCAATGGATGACTAAACCTTCCCTATGATGCCAACTATAACAACCTAGTCTTAATGTATATATAAATAACCTCAATTTTTTAGAATACATAATATATTACCCAAAAATACACAAAAAGACTTTATTAGTTTAGTTCCTTTAGAATCATGGAACAAAAATATTGTAACACGGTGAAATGTATTCAATTATTCCCACAAAAATATTCCCTCATAGTAATTTTACATGAAAAAATTTCTTCATGACCTAGGTAAGGGAACCATAAGAAAGGGGTGAGCTAAAATTCCTAGTATGGGTAACAAAAATAAATCCATAACTATATCAAGAACATCAGAATTTGACAATGTGATCATGGTCATTTGAAGTGAATACCCAAAATATCAAATATCATGAGCAGGAATCAAGGAATAATGATTTGCAGTTCATAAGACAGGAATCATATGGAAATCAAGGTCATAGGCCATGAAATTATAACATTGGAATAATTCAAGGAATTGTGGGAAAAATATAATCATATAAAAACCCTATGTCACGGCTTACTACCATGACCATAACATGTTAGGCTGGGGTTAATCACTCATGTACCTACTTTGGGATTGGGATTCCCTACCATGTACCCTATTGTTTGAGGCATGGGATTCTTTCTTGTGTACCCTCATGTTTTGGTCTAGGTATGTTCTTTTATGTACTCTCTTCTTTCAGTCATGGTATGCCCTCCAACATACCATTTGTGCTAGTAAAAAATTTATCATTACCCAATGCATTTGATGAAGATAGAGGTCCCAACCATCTCAGAATGATATCATAACTACATTTACCACAAGATCCAAAGAATAAAATAATAATTTATGTAATGAAATCTATATAATAAACTTTTAATCATATCATAAACTAGGGAAAAATATAGGTTATAGGATTTTTTTCACCCAAAAAATACCATGAAAGGAAGCAGGTTTCATAAAACTTTTATCATGGTAAAAATTGTTGAACAGAAATGGGATTAATAAACATCAATCCATCAAAACATAGACCATTCATAGAAATAATATGAATGGATTCCATAGATCATATACCTACTAATTCATAAACTATAACTAAGTTTGTCATCTTATATGGATAATGACTTTTAAATATCGCTAAGAACATACATTTCCATTGAAAATCTATTTTTAAAACATATAACATTATAAAAATATGTTTCATTGAAACCACTTTAAAAACAGATAAAGGATTCATGAAAAATCATTTAAAATATTTCTTGAGAAAAATATCCTTTATTCTTTGAAATTTAATTTTTATATCATAAATGTTTTTGGAAAACATTTTTTTTGAGAACTTATAAAAGAGGCTTCATGACATTTTTAAAATATTTTTCATTGAAAACTAATAAAATAATATTGAAAAAAAATTAAAACTTTTTCATTGAATGTAAATAAAATTCATAAATAATAATATTTTAAATAATTTAAATACTTTTCATTAAAAACAATTCTTTGAAAAAATATAAAAAAATTACAAATCATTTAAAACACATTTTAAATGTAAAATAATTTTTGAAAGCCATTTTTATTTGAATACCATTTTAAAATATAAAAATTACCAAAATATTAGGCAAAATATTTCTTCTAAAAACTAGCATTGGAAACTTAAAAAGTAAGCATCAAGGAAATATCTTTCAAGATGGTGGGTAATTTTGTACATGTTGAACTTTCCTTTATCAAACTCAATGTTTAGAAAATTTCCTTCTTTAGAAATGAAAAGAAAATTCATTTTAAAATATATTTTTTATAAATAGAATTAACGGGAAAAAGTTATTTATACATCATAGAATTATAGTAGGATATTTTTTATTTTTTTTAGAAATTTCTTTTAAGGAATACCAATTTCCAAACAAAAGGACAAATAACATCATATTTTCATAAAAATATTTTCTTAATTATTCTAAGTATCAAGGTGTATAAAAATAGTAACATTACTTGGATATAACATGAATAACTATAGGGTTATAAAATTCATGGGATGTATTGATATATGGATCATAATATTTCATCAGTTGGAGAAAAAGTATATAAAATCTCAATAAAAATGAGATTGTAAGAATAAACCATTCCAGCTTTGATAACATTGATTCATTGTATAATGGAAAGAATAAAAATACATGAAACTTAAAATATTATGAAAACAAGGATATCAATTATATAACACATTAATGGAATTATACACACCTCATAGATAAATATAGGTACATAACCTCATATGAGTTTCAAAGAAAGAATATTGAGAAAAAATTACATTATTTATTTTAGAACTTTCAAAACACAAACCCCATGAACGAAATATAAAACAATTGATATGTAGATACCCATAAAATTATTTATAAGAATCTTAGAATGCATACATGGTAATTATAAACACAAAAAAGTAATGAGTGTTTAATAATTATTGTATCACTCGGAATCAAAAAGTTAAATGAAATTTCCTTACCTTAAGACTTTAATTTATTTGTACATATACTAATATCTTATTGTTTAGGTAACTCCATTTGGTTTGCACCAAAGGGATTCCATTGTTATATTTATACACAATGGGATTCCTCAAAGAAGAAGTTATGGATGCTGGGAAGTGGATTGGGAAAATCTTGTCCGAACCTAAGTGGTTTGAGAGGTGTGAATAAGGGGAAGAGTTGGTTGCCTTTTATAAGGAAGGGTAATGACACACCTGGTATTTTTCTTAAATAATTGCATGTTCACAAGGTATTTATTATTCACAACATATATAAATGGATAATTACATATAATTATAGGGTTTTGTTGCCTAAAATTTCCTTAAAATTGCTTTTGGGAATGTGGTGTGGTCATTTTGGGCATTATGTTTAAGGTTTAGTCCCTTGATAAGATTAATTTTTCCTTAATTTCTATAATTAATTTTCATATCATTCACTAATATTTTTCTTAAATAATTTCATGTTCATGATGCTTCAATATGTTTATTCACATGAAATTCCTTCTATGTTATGATTTTATTCCTTATAACTCATTTGCAATGATTTATTCCCATGTTTATTACCATACTTTTGTATTTATATCATCCTTTTTATATATGAATTCCCTAGGTTATTATATATTTTTATAAGATCTTAAAGGGTGTTAGGAGTTCATTATAGAGATTAATAAAATTATTTTTTATTATATTTTCATGTTTTCTAATTCTTTACCTAGTCAACCAAAGTCAATATATTTTTGATCATGGGTTTCTATTTCTTGAATAATTATTCTTAAAATCGTGTAATATTACATATATATGACTAGGGTCAATATAGTTGGTATTAGAGCCCCGTATAATTATATTTGGGGATTTAGACTAGAAAACTATTTTAATGACCATAGGGATAATTATATCACCATGAATAACATTCTTCAAAAATTATGAAATCATAATTTAGGATATACTTTTACTTTAAAATTTTATTCCTCCAAGTTTATAGTTTTTTTATATTCTCGTTAGATAAGTATTAAATATCATAAAAAAATTTCCACTTTTTCTTATAATAGAGGAGAATTTGAGAACCCATGATAACAACCAACATGATAAGAAATTTGATGATTGGCCTAATGAAATGAAGAAACTATTGGGAATGAGGACGTATAAATTAATGATATTACTTTCTCAACTAGTCATGTTATGAATATTAAATTTAATTTTCTAAAACACCCTCATTCTCTTACAAAAGTGAAATTCAAGGTTGTATCCCTTTTGAAACAAATACATCTTATATTTACCAGATATAATGATCCCCTCATTACAAAATAATGGATTAACTCCACTGAGATGATATCATATGTCCTTTAATTCTTAGAATAAGATATATTCATACCATAAATCTTTAATTTTGATAGGGAATCATATTAGTAGTGGATAATCCTAAAAAAACACAGTGACATAGGAGGAAATTTATTAAAGGCATTGGGAAGGATTCATGAAAAGAATTTTCAACAAATATTTTCCCAAAAACCACTATATTAAGATAAACATGAATTTTATTGGACTTATGAAAAGGAAATATTAATCTATTTGGGTATATGAGGAAAATATTAAATGTATTTCTTGATATGCCTATGACTTTGGAATAAATATAGAAATCAAGGTGGATCAATTCTTAATTAGATTAAATAAGATTATATGAAAATACTTTTTGATTAGATAATTTAACAGTTAGGAGGAGATTTTATATTATGCCCTTAAGGTTGAGATGGATATTGGTGAATCTCAGTGGTCTCACAGCCTCAAATTTAAATAGAGGAAAATATAGTTTATTATGGGAGTATTAATAGATAAATCCTATGAAGGAATAAAAACCGACCATCCCACTTGTCAAATGTGTGGGAAGAAGAATCTAGGGAACTATATAATGGGAAGCATGATATGATTAAAAGGTCAAAGAGACGAAAGTCAAAATAATTATTCATGAATATATAAATCCAAATAATTTTGAACAAGAAATAAAGGTTCAGATCAATACTCATCATGTAGTGTAGTGCTTCAACTATATGTAACATTGTAATTATGTGAGCCAATTCCCGAAACAATGGTTTTCGGTGGCAATCAACAATAATGAACTCCAATGTAGTAAGGAAGGGAATATGATTTCACTAGTGCTATGGTGGATCCCATAAATGGTGTGGTGAAAAGTAAACTAGTTTTTCATTCAATATTAGTGAACATAATATTTGATTTTGGTTCTACACATTATTTCATATCATTCATGTTTAGTAGAAAAATTAAAAAACTACAGAAAAATATAGTGATTGGGTTATCTATTAGAATAGTGAAAGGGAAATCTAATTAATATAAAGTGTATAATTCATCACCAGTTAATGTTTTTATAATTAACCTCCCAAAAATATTATCTTACTTCCTTTTGATGATTTTTATGTTATATTGGTCATGGATTGGCTATCTTTATTCAAAACCAACACCATCTTTTGGGAATGTAAGGACACTTTTCACATATCGAGGAATCCGCCAATTATGTAAAAGTGTAAGTATGAGTATAAATATCTTTTAGAATAATCATATCATTTTTGGATATTATTTCCTTATGGGAAAGATTATATAGGTAAAATTATTGAGACAAAAGAGAGGATTAGGGTTGAAGGCCTACCCATTTTGTGGTACTACACTTATGTGCTCCATGGAGAATTTACTAGTATTCCTCATTAGCTAAAGTATGTGTTCAAAAATGATATTATACATGTATATATTCCTATATGAGAGACTACAAACAGGATGCATGCCACTAATTCATAGGAACTGAAAAGAAGATTCAATGGAAACCGGATTGGGGTTTTATATGTCAAGGTTCTTCATTGTGGGTTGTTCCCATCATGTTCATCATAAAGAAAGATGTATCTATTCTCCTCTTTATTGATTATCATGATCTCAAAAAAATTTAATAAAGAACAAGTATCCCCTACCATGGATAGATGAATATCTTGATCAACTACGTGGAATCTTGTGTTTCTCTAAGGTGGACCTTCAGTCATGATATAACCAATTAATGGTGAGGAAGGAATATATTCCTAATATATATTTTAAAAATAGGTATATATACTATGATTTCATAGTGACACACTTATTAATCATTAATTATCCATCAATATTCATAGTTTTAAGGAATATAGTCTTTTGAGATTATGTCAATAAATTAGTGGTCGTATTTATATATGATATTGTGACATATTCCATGATCAAGGAGTACATGATGAGAATCTGAATACATCACTAAAGACTCTATTAAGGGAGACACTATATTTTAATTATAGTAAATGATATTTTTTATGAAGAATTTATCATTATTGGTGAATGTTATCAATAGTAATGAAATATTTAGATACCCTTCTAGAAAAATGGTAATTTAGTGTAGGACGAGAGAATAATTCGTAATGGTGGTCTATAGATTCCTTTGTGTTGATGGGTATTATTGAATAATTTTGAGAAACTTATCATGATTTGGAATCCCACTATCCAAGCTAACATAGAAGGGGGGTAATTGTTTCAATAATAGTGAATGTGAAGACATGCTTTAAATAGTTTATTAGAGCCTCAAATATACACTGACATTGAAGAATCTTAATATGTGCAATAGAATATGGTTATACATCATAAAGGATTATGTCTGATCTATTCACCACCATCCCACTAACGAAAAAAAGTTGTGTATTATCTATGAAGAAAATATACTATAATGATATCATCGATGAGAATTGAAAAGAATTAAATATTATTATACTTGAAAATGATGGACATGGTAACCATAAAGAAAGGAACATCTTCATTTCATCTGAAATGATTTCTCAATTATACTTTTTAAATAATATAATGTATTGTAAAATAATGATGTTAAAATTTAGAATAAGATGAAAGCTATCAAAAATGGAAAATCCCCATAGTTCAAATTTTATGAGGAATGAGTCAATAAATTTGGGTCATGAAGACATGAACAATAATACACTAAGATAATGAAATAGATTTTGAATGATGCATGCACCTCAACCTTCCCCATCCACCGATGGAGAAAAAATATGGGCAAGGATATTTGAAATAACTATTGGTGAGATAATATGAAGATGAATATCATTGAATATGATCAATGTGATTTGTATGTCAACATGTGAATAATGAAAGGAACAATGTCTAAGTGGATTATAAAACCATTACACATACCTATATGGATATGGGAAAATGGAAGTATGGATATTTTCACTGGATTTCTAAATATATCTAGATGGATAATTCTTTATGGGTCCTTGTGGATTGTATTACAAAGACTTCTCTCTTTATTTATATTCAAGAGGAGTTATCACTTGACCAAGATATACAAATATATACTAGAGAAGCTGTGAGGCAACATGGAGTACCATTATCAATTCAAATTGATTAGGATCAAATCCATACTTCTATGTTCTAGAAAAGTATACAAGATGTTCTAAATACTAAGTTAAACATTATTAAGACTTATCACGCCATACCAATGGTCAATCTGAGCATACTATTCAATGGAAGATTTGTTGGGAGCATTCTCAATGGAATTCGAAGGAGGAATAGATCAACATCATCCACAGGTCGAGCACACATTCAAAAAAATTATACATAATTACCCATATGGCTCAATATTAATCACTTTATGGGAAAATATGTTGAAAACCTACAGGCAAGGATGATTTTAGTGAACATAAGTTGTTAGAACCTGATATGGTTAACGAAATGGAAGAAAATTTGAAGATCATCCATCATCATATATGGGATACCCAAATTATATAGATGATCTCTATAGATAATCATAAATGAGATATAAATTTGGATGTTTGTTAAAAGGAATTCATCCACATATCTGGATGGAAGAGTCTCGTGATATTTGGGACTAATGGGAAGCTAAGTCCTAGGTACATCAACCCATTCGATATTATTGATCATCTCAAAGCTATGTCCTATACACTAGAATTACACCAACCAAATATCAATTACATTATGTATTCCACATATCCCTATTTATGATTTACATAAAATATCCATCACATTTACTAATATCCATGGTGTTATAGTGGGACAATGGTCTCTCTTATGAGGAGAAACCTATGGTGATCTTGGACCGTAGAGATAAGGTTATACAGAAAACCTCCACTCACCAAATCATGGTACTATAGGGATACCACAAGTATTAATATGTTACATGGGATCCACATGAAGTGATGAAGGTGAAATATTCTAAGCTGCTTTCATCTTAGTTTGTAAAACTAAATTTCAAGGGTGAAATATCATAATGGGGGAACAATGTAACGTCGAAGAGTTTTATCAATGTAATTTACCATCATATAAATATGTAATAAAACCATCAATCACATAGGGAACATTGAACAACTTTATTAACACGAATGAGTAATGATACATTAGTTAGAAAATAATATAACATGAATTCAGATTATTACAATTGAACAATAAATAGAAAATAAGATAGTAAGAATGGGAAAATTTGGATCTTCTCAATCCTCTAGAATGGATTCACTCCTGAGAAAATATATAGAAATAAAAAAACCATGATACTAATATAATATTAATTTTATAGTTGAAAATATATAACCTTTAGATAATGTATAAGTGAATGATTAATGAATGAAATAAGTGATATTTATATAAATTAAGAAACTTATACATTTGGAATGTTAACTTTACCATTAGAATAATAGTTCAACCATTGAGAATAGTAATATGGTCATTAGAATAGTAACCTAACCAATCAAAGTATAAAATAAAATTTAGGTAACAAATAAATTAAAATATGTTATATTTATATCCATGCGAACGTTAAAATATGTTTTCAAAATAAGAAATTATGTGTTGTTTTTTTGTAAAACAGAAATGTTTATTCAGAATATTATTATTAATATAATTTTTTAAAATAATTTTTTTAATGAAATATATTAATAAATTAATATTATTTTTAATTATAATTATATGATAATTTAATGAAACCATTATTAAATTTTCAATGATTCAAAAAATTGATTATAATATTAAAAATGGTATTTTTTAAATAAATGATGATTTTATTTAAAAAAATAAAATTTTCATATAAATAAAATTATTTTCATAAAATGGACTCAATTTTTTTAAATCTTCACATAAAAAAATTGGTAGGGTGAATATTTTGGTTTTTTTTATATAATTGATTTTGAGTGAATAGTAAAATACAATAATTTATGGTATTTAACATGATAAGCCATATACAAGAATTTTTGAGTCATTTATGATGTAGGAACCCATTGTTTCTAAATATCTTTGAATATTTACATTATATAGTCATATAAATTAACAATATTTATAGTATTGTGAAAAAATAATAAACTAATGAATATAATAATAAACAAATACCCATCTCCCCTATAAATACGACCCATCACCACTCCTTTTACTCACAACTTATATACCATTTATCTTTAAAATATTCTGACCAATTCCATTCCTATTAATCTTAACCTTTCCCAATATATTTTTGTGTCAAAATAATACTAATTCCAAGTTCCATAAAGGGCCCTTCAAGAAGGTGATATTCATGAGGTAACATTCTCAAACCATCTCTTTTATATTCATTTATTCCTCTACCTTGTCAGCACCTTATTCTTCAATAAAATAATAATATATCTAGTATCATTTTTACACTATAATATTATATTTTTAATGTGATATCGTATGTACACCTCTTTTCTTAGATCCTCTTATTATAAAAAAAACAAAATCATTGTCCAAATTATGGTGGTTAACTGTCTCAGTAGATAATTATTTTTTGTTTTTCATTACTGGTTCCTAAGGATGGTCATAAAAAAATTATTATGGTTAAATAATATTTTAATATGTATATTATAAATTATTTAATTTTCTGTAAATAATAGATAAACATAATATTCAATAAAACAAAACTAGTGCTTAATGGTTGGAAAAACTGCCAAAAATAAAATGAACAATTTTGATTAGAGTTTTATCAAATGAATCATCAAAATACTAGAAAAAATGATATATGGTACCATATAATCTTATTAAAGTTAATTAATATGATATAATTTCACTTATATGGAATTATTCCAATTTTAAAAGAACTTCCATAATTTATCACAAGTGAACTGACCACGATACCATGAAACAAACACTCCCAAAACAACGAAATTGAACATTACATATCATTAAAATTGTCATAAATGAACTTAATAAATCTATGATAAATAATATATATATATATATTATACGTACTTTATTAAGTAATTAATGAATCTTATTTTATTATATAGGACATTAAGTGCAAGTAAAAAATGCATTCAGACATAAGATGATGAATCTTTCCAAACCTCTATATTTCATGTACATTACTTTATCTCTCTATCTACCACAATTTTTAAATTAATTATTCTTATATAATTATTATATATTTTATATATATCGGTCACACATATAAACCATGCGTATTAAATATTTATTTTTTTGGGATATACATGTATTAATGGTTCTGTTTTTATTTCATTTCTAAAAGTCAATTAAAACGAACTTCTCTATTTTATTTGTCTCTTTTAAAGTAACACTAAAGGAAATAAATTAATACTTATATGATTTATAAAGACAATCCTTTTTATTTGGGAAACAATTGTATTTTACTTTTGTTTTTATATAAATTATTATCTGCATACCCCTTTTAAAGACTCTTTACATCTTTCCTTAAAATACTTCTTAAGCAGCACATTTCAAGGTTAAAACCCACTCTTTTTTACATGATTTAAATTTATTTGGAAATAATATATCATGACCTATTAATTTTTTAAGATTATTATTTTCCAAGTATTATTTAAATAACCTTTCTAATGATTCCAATATTATACACCCTTTGGTTATTTCTTATGACATGACTATGTTTCCCATTTCATCACATGAGAAACACTTATGTTTGTTGATTATGTTAAATTTCTTATTATGGCACACACATTCATGAAAATGTTATGATTGTTGCACCTTGATATCACTAAAATGCATTGGAGATTTTCTCAGTATCTTGAGACATCGTGTATGGGATTAGGGAGTAAAGGTAATCCATTATGGTATTTTCTCCACCATATGATATTTTCCTGATATTTAACCATGACTCATTTTTATGTCATGTTATATGTCAGATCCAAATTACAATATTTTCATTTTCATATCATCAAATGTTCTATTTTTTATGATTCCATATGTTTTTTCACGAGCTATACCATATATGTTACCATATTATTTCATCTAACTATTGTGATATGCTTTATTCCCACATCTATTCTCTTTTTGGGCATTTTGGATCATCCCTTTTGTCTTAGTATTTCCTAGGTTATACTATTATATAATGGTATCTAAAAGTGAGTAAGGAGCTCATTTTTTAGATTAATAAAATAATATTTTATTCGAGTTTGTTGTTGCCTATTATGTACATAGTCTTCCAAATACACTATATATTTCAATCCTTGGTTTCTATTTCATAGATAATTATGATTACAAATTTGTAATAATATGTGTAAAGGTCATGGTTCTCTACATGAAAATAAAAAATTGGGGTTTACATCAACGTTTTTAAGATTTTAATCAAAAAGTGGGAGATATAGTATATGAGGTAGGGGAATAGGCCGAGATGGTTCATCTAGTAACATATAAATTGATAGAGCATCCTTGAAGGAACATGATGGCATGAAAAAAATAGGTGATATTGGGGTGAGAGTGGGAGTGGATCATGGTGGATTAGGTAAACAATTAATATGATATATAGTGGTGGAAAAAAGAAAATGGTCTAGTAAATAATTATTTGTGGCTAGAGGATCAAATATCATAAGGTCAAAAGGGAGGGGTTCCAATGATAGAGGATCCAACAATGAGCATTAAAATCACTAAATAGTAAGAAAATTTGAAATGAGAGATAGATTTTATGGAGTTTCATGAAGTATGTTATCTTTCAAGAATCACATGTAACATGATATTTGACTCATGTGAGTTTTTTATTACGTTATAACAGAGGATTGATAAATGTTTTTTGGTATGAGTATCATATGTTATGTTCAAGCACATTGATTACGTTCTCATACCAATATGATCATCTTATAGCCTCTTATAATTGTTAATTTCTTCCTAATGAGAATAGGAAAATCCATAAAGGATTAAATACCAGTATATGGGTATTGTTTTCCCTACAAACAAAATAGAAGAGTAAGGTTCCCATGATATCTAGGTTCGAATGAATTCCTAGGGGACATGAGATCATGTGACCAATAGAGTGTTATTTTATATAGGATTTCACATCATTTTACATATATTGGGTCCCATACAAATCCCTTTGAAAAGCCCATCCACTCCTAAGAAACCACCTCAGACAACTAGGTTTCATGCATGGTCGATGAGACAAGCTCCCCCAGGTTATGAATTTTGTCAATGGTTCAGAACCTGACAACTGAACCAAATATCATTTGAAAATAAGATAAAATATTCAAATGTTGGAGGCCTATTTCGGTCATAAAACTGACATGGTAAATCATTGAAATGGATAATGATTATCCTTGAAAAGATTTCTAAAAACTCACAAGATCCCCAACATTTTTATAAAAAACAATGGAAATAAAATGTGGCTGGATCAAGATCCTTTCATAGTGTTAAACATCATGATACAGACCCCTGGATATCAACAAGGAACCGTGAGACCCAGATGACATGTCCACCTCATCTCGTGAAAGACTATTGGCATGTCATTTACTTCAGTTTAAGGGAATCAGGTATTTCCAAAAGACCTCACACTTCCCCTTTTCCTTTCAAAGGAGAAAAAAATGTAATTCTCCATGAAATGCTCATGGATATACATAGAACCATTATTGGTCACATGATGCATCAACAAGAGATAGAGTAATTTTCAATGATAATACTCATCCAATCTCACATGATCCCTAAGATATTTAAAAATTAACAATAGATATAAAATGGGGGGAACGCCAGAGCCTCTCACATTCATAAAACTCTTGAAACATGTTAAGTACATCTGCTGAATGATCTCATGAGACCCATTGAAAATTTTTCATAATCTCACAAAGCCCCCCCTAATAATCCATCCATGTCTCATAGAAATTCCCATACAAGTCACTTGATACCACACAAGAGCCTTTTATAGGAACCCTATTCTTTCGAAGGAACATGGATATGTGAATATGAAAATATGGAAGTCCTTTATCATGCCCACAAGACTCAAAATGTCCCCATTAATTTGAAATAAACCAATTAAGGAGTCATTGACATTATGTACTCATGGTCGATGGAAAATAGGTGACACCCTTTGAGTGACACATATATAGGAATCATTATGATGTGTGATACTTAATCCCTTCACAAAATCCATCCTTGATTCATGTGATATTCACCAATAAATGTGAAACAAATACATTGTGGAATAGACTATAAATCCCCCACCCATACATGAATGATTCACCACTACTCTTCAGATGGAGGGTTGTACTTCTATCATCTAAGCACACCCAAGAACAAGAGAGGATTTCTTTGAGAAGCTGATCTAACAGCAAGAATATTTATGGTCATGTAAGATGCCAATGAACAACCATATTGATCATGTAACATGCATAGGTGCTTTTTTGTGATCAATAATAGATCAAACAAGTGAATTTCTATAGGAAATGTGAATGTCGTCCCACACACCTATGATATCACATGAGACATAATACAAGATAACACTGAAAAAAATGTACAGAATTTTCAATATAATTTCAAGAACATAGGTAAAAAAGGAGAGAGTTAAGAAAAGGAAATATATAAGGATCCTTTTACACTTAAAATGAACCTCCCATGTCATGAGACAGAACCGAGACATGTCAACCAGATCCCATGACAATCCTATTACATAATATTTGGTTCAAGTGAAGACATATGGACATGTCAAAACATGTCACATGAAGGCCCATGAGCATGCCACCCAGGTCTTGTGAAGCCCTTTGGGCTCACTATCCTAGACATGAATTTATTTTCATTCATGTAACCTTACCTAGATGGATACATTAGTTCATTTCAGCTGAATTTCATGGTATTATGTGACCATGTCAAGTGGGTCTCACAATGCCCTTCGGACATGCTAGGTAGGTCTTGTGATGCCATATAGACATGTCAGGAAGGACATATGATGCCCTCCAGACATGTCTTCTATGACATGAGACACCCTATGTGAATTGTCACATTGAATATAAAGATACATTCCAAGTATATCAATCTGATCTTCTAATGACACCTAATAAATTTAGCTGCACTAGGCAACACCCTTTAGAAAAGTCTTCCTGGACCATGCGAAGGATTCTAGTATCAACTAACCAGGTCTTGTGATGTCCTCTGAACAATCCAACCTTGATCATGAGACATCCTTAGGAGATTCATTCAAAATTATGGGAATTACCTGAGAATGTTAAACTAGATCGTAAAATTATCTATTTACATGTTAGGAAGACACTCTTTGACAAGTCGAGAAGGTAATCCTGGCATGTCGAGTAGATAATTAGTACATGTCAAGCACGAAAGCAGTTGAGTGAGAAATTAAATCTTAGTATTTGATGACCATGTCTATCCTCAATGTGTAAGACCCGATTATATGGGAAAATCCAGAGTGTACACCCTAATCAAGGGAACTTTTGTGTATCTAATTCTTTCCATAACCAGGACATGTAGGACACCTTCCTGAGGTTCGTTCTCTATATTAATCTCTCAAGGGCAGTCGAAGTGTATAAATCCAACATCTATAAGAATTGAGAGTGATCATTTCCCATCCATTGTTTCTCAGACTAGGTGTATCACCCCATGCTTCTATGGTACGCTTCTCTTTTAATAATTCAATAGCTTGTGTAGTATGAAATTTCGAGTTCTAGTACACCCCGAAAAATCAAACTATCCATTTAAAAAGTAGTTATAAATAGTAATACCCACTTTTTTAAATTTTATAAAATTTATTTTTCAAAATGGACATTATATTTGGATTTTTAATATCCAAATTAAGTTAGGGTGAATTTTTTTTATTTTTCTGAAAACTTTCAATTTATGATGAATAGTGATAAATACTATGTTATTATTTAAAACAAGATTTTATTTAAATAATAATTATTAATTTAAATTTATTTTAAAGTAAAAATAGATACAAAATACTTATATTAGTTCAATTTAATTCATTGGAGTGATTTTATAATAAGATTAGATATATGAAATTTTATTGAACTATTTAACGTCTTTTACCCACTTTCTAGGAAAATTTTCAAATTTGGATAATACATAATTTTACCACTTCTATGAATTGAATATAAAAAAACCTATAGATAAGGTTTCCAATAGTAAGTAAAATGTGGTTCAATAGTATGAAAATAATTTTTGGTGAATAGTAACTTTCGATTTTTATTTTCCACGTTTAAATGTAAATAGGGCAATTAAAGGTAAACATGATATTATAATTACCCCAAAACATGTCATAATTCTATTGGGTAAGTGTATTTTGACGAAAATAAAACATAGGAATAAATTATGATCATTTTTTATCCACATGGATTAGATTAAGACATTCATTATATTTTATTTAATAATGAGTTAAAAGTGTTAAATTTGAATTTTTATAACTAAAACATTTTTAATATAGGGGTATACATAAGATAAATTTGACTATAAATATTCATCAGAAATATAAAAAGATTTCCTAAATTATGGTATTATATTTATAATTTTTAAACCTTAAATAATTAAATAAATTAATGACACAATGATGATGTAGTAATTACATTATTAATGATTGATTAAAATAATTGATATTATAAATATTAACCTAAATGTTAATTGACTCTTCTGGTAGAATCCACGAATTTTATAGGTTAAAATGACATGTTAGGAATGATTCAATGTATTGTTTGAATAAATCATATTGTTATGACTTTCACAAAAACCAAATACTAAATAGTGTCAAAATTGAAATTAAATGAGTTTTTAAAACAAATACTATTTTATTAAATGATATAATATACCTAAAAATATACGATTCCTCTAATGGACTTATATAATGATAGATATTTAATTAAGGAAACCCTTGGGGTAATCTTTGCATGTTATAGTAAGTTTATAAACCATGTAATATAAAAATAAAAGAATACATGGTAAAAGATAAACTATTCAACTAATATTTAAATCTAAAATATAAGGTTAACATGATGACCTAATCTTGTCTAAAACCAATTGGTTGAGATTTATTCGACCCCTCTCTACCTTAGCCTAAAAATAAATTCATTTTGTGCCATTAGAAACAGAAAATAATTTTATTATAAAATAATATTTCAAGCTTTCCCTAAAGTTACCCTCACCTCTCTTATAAAAGGTTACTTCCATTCTATTAAATTCACACCTCCAAAGCCCTTTGAATCAGCCACCCCTACTCAAATATCTTATCAAATACCCTCAATTAAACCTTGAGTTATTACATTGATCAGAAATCCAACCTTAGGATCCCTTTTTTTCAAACCAAAATGAAACACCTGAAGAAGAGGTAATTATTTCATCACCTCTTTCAAAGTTATTTTATTCTTCCTCTTCCTCTTTCTCTGTTGTTTCCATAAAAAAATATCTGCAATACCTTCTATATACTGAGATATTTTTATAAATATATTAAAACCATATTCATTATTCCATCCATCCTAAAAATGATTATAATAGAAGTAAATAATAAATATAACATATTAATGACTTAGTATATATAATATACCTTCCCATTACATATGATTTCAACATAAATTGAATGATATTGTTGCTTGTGTGTACGTACGGCTTACCGTCTCCATGATGCAATGAGATTTCATTCCACATCGTAACCATTCAAGAATAATTTTCATTTTATGATTAAAAGTAATTCTTAAAAACATAATATCATTCTGGATATGAATCAAATAAATCGTATCCATAACAAACACGACTTCTGTAACAAAACATAAAAAGTGAAACAAATAATTTAACACCTCAAACAATGATAATACTGAAATATTATTAATAAAGAAATATTATAAGATCATATATGATATTATATTTATGTATATGATTATTTTATAATTTAATAACAATTATTTAACTATCATACACGAGGTTAACATACCCTCGACTAAGGAAGAGTACAAGGTAATGGTTAATTTTACAATCTCATTATTATCCGAGGTTGTTTATACGTAAGTATCTACTGGGACTTCTTATCATCCACATCCATGTTTCTTAAAAATGTATTTCAAAACATTTATAATATTTCCTATACTATGGTTTAAATTCATTTATACCATTTTTTTACTTTTTATAAGACGTTTTGAAATGAATATTTATGTTATTTTCCAAACAAGTTACTTTATAACATTTTCGACAAATTAAGGAAATAATTTTTTTAACTTATACAATGAGAGAAATTTTTTTCTAATGTTATAACACCTTAAAATATTGCATTACATGTTTATAAGAATATTTTCAAAATAAATGTTTTATTTTAAAATTTTCCTATATTTAAATGATTTCAAATTAGAAAGAGATATTTCACTCAAATAGTTTTCAGATTGATTTTATCTATGTCAACATCCTTTGTTGGATTTTATGCTTGTTTGAAGTTGTTTTATTATAATAAAATATTCTATATTGTATTGAATGTTTTGTGATATGTTTGACTATGGATGTACTATTTTTATACCATTCATGGTTTATGTTTAAAGTATTAAGATTTCATATGCTAGTTTTAATACAAATGTTTATGTTATGTTTCAATATTTTCATATAAGGAATGCATTGGACATAGTAAGGGATGGGCAGGTCCTGCTACATCCCCTTGATGCATCATTATGTTTCATGAGAAAAACTAGTGTCTTGACACAAGTCCTTGATAAAAATATTTATTTTTAGTCTTGGCATGAGGCCTTGACTATATGGTTATGATGTCCAGCATTATGCATTCTATCATTATGAAATAAGATATTGATATTACATGTGATTATTTGACTAGTAGAATATCTATGTGAATAATTAAATGGCATTATTACATTTAACTATTCTCTATTATGCTGATGTTTATGATTAGAAGGCTTGTTTTCATTCTTATACATTGCCTTAAATGTTTATGTTTATTTATTATAGATTCCACTATATTGTTATCCTTACTGAGCATCTTAGCTCACCCCTTTCATATATTTTATTTTTCCTAGGATGTGAAGAAGTATATATTGATTAACATGTATGAATAGGCTAAGAGATATGATTTTGATCAAAGGAGTCATGATGTTGTTTATTTTTCACATCATAATGTAATGTAATACTTATGTATATATCTAGTAATTCCAAGGGTACTAAACTAAACAGCCTTCCGATACTTGATCTCTTTTGATGATGTCAATGTTATGTAATAATGTACTGACTCTGGGTATCTAGGGTTGGGGATTTACAGTTTTTATTAGAGAAAGTATAGTATAATCCTTGGAAACTAGATTTAGGAAAACTATAACTAGAGATCATTACCCTAAGATAGACTATGAGGATTAGTATAGAAGAACATCCAAAAAAATTGTAATGTAAATATTATGTGGGTTTTCCAAGAAAAAAATCCATGTATAGATACTACTAAAGGATGTGGTCATGTAACGGATGTACCTCGTAGTGAAAAATATGACAAAGAGTTTCAGTCTTCAGCCGGGATATCCTGGTACATGACAATAGGCCATACTGTGCACCTGGTTTGAAACACCCAGGGGATATGATTAGGATAATTCACATTTTCTTTAAAAAACATTATGAAGGATTTATGATTAAATACTTCCTCGAAGAAAATAGTTTTATAATTATAGATTATATACATAAATTGTTCAATTTATGTTAGGTATTTTACATGTTTGGAATTATGCATTACAATTCATAAACTAACCTAGGGAATGCCATTGTTTAAGAATGAAACCTAGTGGAAGGAATGGATACTGTATCAATGCACATAATCCATATTGGGATTTCACTCCTACTAAAGATAATTATAGTGGATCTGGTGTTGGAACTGGTGCTGAAGAGCTTATAACCATACTTATAAAATACACCCAGGTTATGAATAATAACCTTACCTGTATGGAGATCGCTGATCCACAATGCGGAGGATCAATGTTAGGCTGCTTCATGAGGCAGCAACCACTAACATTCAAGGGGACTACGAATCCATTTGTAGATGAGCAATTGATAAGTTCCTTCGAGAAAATATTTCAGGCTTTGGGGAGCCTATGTTCTTTTTATTAAGAAGAAAGATGGATATATGAGGTTAGACATTGACAATAGGGAGATCAATGATATAACAATAATGAACAAGTATCCCCTACCTATCATTGATGATTTTTATGATCAACTTCATAGAGATCAATACATTTCAAAGATTGAACCTTGATCTGGATATCATCAGTTATGCGTGAAGAAGGAAGACATTCCAAAGATAGTATTTCGAATGAGGTATGGGAATTATGATTTTACAGTAATTCCTTTTAGACTGACTAATCCACCCTCTATTTTCATGGATCTAATGAATATAGCTGCAAATTATTTTTTTAATTTTCTAATGGCCGGTTTGAGGGTAGCCGGTTCCCATGAGACCAGTTTAAGGGTTGCCGGTACCCATTATAGGACTTCTTCACTTCCACATCACCACATCAAAACATCAAATTGAAATTCAAACTTCAAATAACCCAAAACAAGATTCAACCAGGCAGTCTATGATTCACATTTCAAAAGGAAGACTTCAAAATTTCAAAAACACTGCCTTCAACTCCTCGATCCATGAACTTGCACCGCCTCAGGCTTCGAACCACCATCAGACCTTGAGCCACAAGCCCCAACATGCGACCCTACATCACGCGTCGACCTCGAAAAAAGGAACCACTCGATTGTTGCGTCACCTCGATCCACGACAACCGGCGCGACTTCATACCTAACCGACACCGGCGAGGAACACCGGTGATGGTCCAAAACCATCACCGTCAGAGAATCCGGTGAATCCATCAGCCGGGGAACCCAACCCTCGTGGCACGCACCTGCCAACGAATCCTTCGTCGTCACCTTCAAGACATCAACGAATCACATCGGTGAGAATTTTTCCTGATTGAATAACCTATTGACCAAGCTCACACGTAAAGGGGTTAAATTTTTTTGGAAAAAAGGTTGTGAATAATTTTCTAAGTAATTGAAGAGAATATTACTCAATTATCATATCTTGACTCTACCATTGGGGAGTGATGTGTTTGTTATTTAAAGTGATGCTTCAAAGAAAGGACTTGGTTGTGTCCTTATAACGACCCAGCCTTTTCTTATATTACTATTACATCATTTTAAAGATAAAAAACAGAATAATATTACACATAGAGGATCCAAAGGTTTAGTGTCTTGGGCAAACTAGGACCACACATAACAAATACAACATCAAGCATGAACATTTATTTAATTTATTCTTCTCTAGCTTATTATTGGCACTTGTCCTCTCATTAGTACATGTATCCACCTAAGGATATACATCAAAAGGGGTGATCTAGAATCCCATTAAGATGATAGATAAGAAAAATATAGCTTGGGGTGATCATAATCATAACATAGGCAAAATATCATGAACATGAGAGGAGCATAAATAAAAGACTTGAAATTTGGCAATGCATAAAAATGAAACATCATGTCTTATTGGTTAACTAACACACATACTTGTGAACCAATATAGAATCATTTTTACACATCATTTCACATTTACTCATTAGATTCATCACTTTACCCAATGCATTGGAGCGCTGTATAATTTCGGGCACACCCGTCACTTTGAAACATTCATATTGTGCTATGTAATTCCGGGCGCACCCGTCACATTACAACATTATCATTAACATGCATGCCACATAGAACATATATCAATAATTAACATATATAAAACATGGAAAGGAATGGGTTTAATTTCATAATAACACATTCATAAACATTGGGTTCACAAAAAAGGGGAATAACATACATGATACAAGAACCATCAACTTTGAATGAGAAGTAAAAGGTGAGTTCTTAACAAAAGAGTTCTTTTGGAAAACATTTGGTTTGTAGTAAATAATAGTGAAAAACATGTATATCCAATAAAAGGAAATACAAATATGAAAAAAATATTTTTGAGGAGTAATCATATCAAAAGGAGTGAAAGAGGGAGAACCCGAAGGATGAAAGTTGGGTTCAAGGATTTCCCCTTACCTTGTACCTGAATGCTTCCTTCTCTTTAATGTCTTGTATAATGACATTATATTCACTAATTAGAAATCCAGAACCTTTTTTACATTAATATGGTTCATTATGGTTTCATTAAGTGATTTTATGCGCCTTTGGATGACTTATAGAGTTTAAAAAAATATTATTCGGGAATGTTTGTTTTTATGGTTTTTGTTGGGTGGTTCAATTGTATTCTTAAATTGATGTTTGGGTAGAACATGAGTAAGAATACAGAAATGATATTACATTTCATTAATGATATTACAGGATCATGAATGACCTTATAAATAATTATATTAGATCCATGTGGATGAATCATTAGATAAGAATTAAATGATGGTTATTTGGGTCAATTTGGGCGGTTTTTTTGGATCACAACGAATTGTCTTTAACTTATCACGTAGTAATATGGCCATAGGTTATTTCCATAACTTTAAATAGAACATAATAAATAATAAATATTCTGTTTTTACCATAAAAATTGTTTTATGACCAGATCTTAAGGTAGAAATGGAAGATGAAATCATGTCGTTCTTGAAGGTGATAAATTAACACCTCACGAACAACGTTCTCTTTAATAAAATAAAAGTAAGAGGAAAAGAGGGTTTTATGATATAATATCCCATTAGAATCATAAAATTACATTATATGTATAAAAATATAGTTACAATACAATTTGTATGAAGATATGTGGGGAGAGATCAAGAAATGATCTTGAACATGAAAGGAAATTAAAGGAGAAGAGGAAGGGAAATTACCTCTAGAATCATCCTCTTGAGAACCACCTTAAGGGCCTAAACATGGTATTTTGATGATACCAGTAGCTCTTGGATGTGGGAAAGGGGATAGGGAAGGTTTTTTGGAAGAGTTTAGAGAAGGCTTGGAGCCTGAGAGATCTGAGGAAATGAGGGTGTGAAGGGTGGCTTTTATAGTGGAGGGGAGAGGGGTTTCCTTAATATAAAATTCATTAATTTATTAATTTCCCCTTAGACAAAGAATAGTGAGTCTTGAATGAACCATAATATTAATTATATCATTTGATCCTAAACCAAGTGGGATTACATCAGCATAACATCATCAATGACTCAATTAATCCATTATTTAGCATTTATTGTGAATTATCGGATTCCATTATTCATAAAAAATTCATGTATCTCATAAAAATCAGAAAAATTTACCCGAACCGTTTTTTGATGTGAAGAATCCAAAAATGGAGTCCATTTTTAAAAATAATTTTCTAAATAATATTAATTTAATATTTAATTAAAATCATAATTTACTTAAAAACAGTTTTTAAGATTAAAACTGATTTAAAGTGCATTAAAAAATTACGTAGGGTCTTATAAAATTATCTAAAATCAATAAGAAATTTATTTGATAAATAATGAATAAATTTTAAGAAAATAAATTTTCCTTTAAATGAATTAATTTATTTTATGACTTACAAAATACCAAAACGTTTACTAAGGTCAAATTGGAACATTCTAAGATGTCTAAATTTTATTTAATTATTCAGAGGTAATGTTACTCTTATGTTGGATGATTTAATATTCATAAGGGTCATATTAATATTCATAAGGGTATGTTACTATTCATAAGGTTAGGTCACTATTCACCAAAAATTATTTTTGTTTCATTAGACTCCAAAAAACATATTGAACACAGCTGTGTATGTCAGATTTTCAAAATTCTGAACTCAGAAGTGACAAACTTTTGTTTAAAGATCACTTATTACATAGTAGTTCATTATTTTGTGATTTAATGTTATTTTATGACATAAATATAATAAGGGAATTACATTGAAAAACTTTGGGTCGTTACATTCTTCCCCCCTTAAAAAATTTCGCCCCCAAAATTTCACTTTACACAAACAGGTGAGGGTGTTTCTCCTTCATTACCTCTTCTAGTTCCCAAGTTGCTCCCTCAAACTTATGGTTCCTCCACAACACATTGGAAAGATGGGTTGTCTTGTTGCGTAGAACCTTATCTCTCTGATCCAAAATCTTTACTGGCTGCTCCTCATAGGAGAGATCATCTTCCAGCTACACCACCTCTGTGTCTAGTACATGTGATGGGTCTGGTATGTACTTCCTCAGTACTGATACATGAAACACATCATGAACTTGAGCCATATTTGGTGGAAGTGCAAGATGATAGGCCATGGCTCCTATGCAGTCAATGAACTCAAAGGGGCCAATATACCTTGGGATTAGCTTCCCTTTCTTCCCAAATTACATGATTCTCTTCCATGGAGATATTCGAAGGAAGACTTTATATCCAACGTCGAACTCCAATTCCCTTTGACGGTTGTCATCATAGCTCTTTTGCTGACTTTGAGCAGCTTTGATGTGTTTTTGGATGACTTGAACCTTCTCTGTTATCTCTTGAACAAGATCGGGTCCAAGTATCTTTCTTTCTCCAACTTCATCCCAACAGGTTGGAGTGCTACACTACTTCCCATAAAGAGCTTCATACGTAGCCATCTGAATACTCGAGTTGAAGCTATTATTGTATGAGAACTCAACCAATGGGAGATGCTGATCCCAACCACCTTTGAATTCAAGAGAGAAAACTCTTATCATATCTTCAAGCGTCTGAATAATTCTTTCAGACTGGCCATCAGTTTGGGGGTGATAGGTCTTGCGGAAATTTAATTCAGTACTCAAAGAATGTTGAAGACTCCTCTAGAATTTAGATATGAACCTTGGATCATAGTCAGAGACGATTGAGATTGGAACACCGTGCAGTCTCACCACTTCCATCACATATATCTTTGCAAGTTGTTCAAGTGAGAGATCTTCCCGAATAGCGATAAAATGGGCAGTCTTGGTGAGTTGGTCAACCACAACCCATATCATATTATTTACCTTAGACATCTTTGGGAGACCCATGACAAAGTCCATAGTAACATTTTCCCATTTCCACATGGGTATAGGAAATGGCTGCATCATACCCTTGGACTTTTGTCGCTCCGCTTTAACTTGATGACATACCAAGCACCTTGATATATATTCTGCAATCTCCTTCTTCATGTTATCCCACTAGAAGTGTTCTCAGATATCACGGTATCTCTTGGTACTCCCAAGATGGATAGAGAAAGTTGAGCTATGTGCATTATCCAATAGATCCTTCTTTATCTCAGGTGATTAAGGCACACAAAATTGCGTTCCAAACCAAATCACACCATCATCATCGATTTGGAACTATTGAAGATTCCCTTCCTCTACTACACTCACCCTATTTTGTATCTCCACATCATCCCTTTTTGATTCCTTAATTCTCTCCTGGATGGATGGTTGCGCAATAAATTGAAAAAGGTATGATGTATCCCCTGCCCTTAGGATTTCCAAATCCATCCTTTGCATATCCAAAGATAGGTTCTTTCTCAATCTGCAACATGGAAAGAGTAGCAGGTTCTTTTCTGCTTAGAGTATCATCTACCTTGTTCGCCTTTCCAGGATGATAGTGAATAGAGCAATCATAATCCTTGATTAGCTCTAACCATCTCCTTTGACACATGTTGAGATCCTTTAGTGTGAATATATACTTTAGGCACTTGTGGTTAGTGTATATGTCACACTTTTCACCATAAAGGTAGTGTCGGTAGATTTTCAAGGGAAAAATCACGGCTTCCAGCTCAAGATCATGAGTCGGGTTGTTCTGCTCATGGATCCTCAACTGTCGTGAGGCGTAGGTTATCGCATTATCATTTTTCATGAGTACACAACTCAAACCATTCTTTGAAGCATCACTGTATATCACAAAACTGTCTCCATTTTTCGGTAGTGTGAGAACAGGTGCAGGGTTCAGCCTTCTCTTTAGATCTTTAATGCTTCCCTCAATTTCTTCCGTCTAGACATACATTACACCTTTCCTTGTTAACTTAGTTAGCGGGCTTGACAATCACGAGATGTTTCTCACAAAACGTCGGTAGTAACTAGCTAATCCAAGAAAACTACTGATTTTGTGACACTAGGGGGCTTGGTCCATTCCTCAATATCCTTTTTCATTGAAGGATCCACAGAAATTCCTTCACTTGTGATCACATGTCCCAAGAACGTGACTTGATTCATCCAAAAGTCACAGTTTCTGAACTTCGCGTTCAACTTCTCCTTTCTTAATGTCTCCAACAAAAGTCTTAGATATTCTTCATGTTCCTCCTTGCTTTTGTAGTAGATGAAAATATCATTGATAAACACTACCACAAATTTGTGGAGGTAATGTCTAAAGAATATATTCATAAAATCCATGAATATTGCAGGGGTATTAGTAAGTCTAAAGGGAATCACCAAAAACTCATAGTGCCCATAATTTGTTCGGAAGGCAGTCTTCTGAATATCTTCCTTCTTCACCTTTACCTGATGATATCCAGAATGAAGATCCACCTTTGAGAAGTATTGAGATCCTCTTAACTGGTTGAACAAGTCATCAATCCTTGAAAGATGATACGTTTTCATTATGGTGATCTTGTTGAGTTCCCGATAATCGATACACAACCGCATTGTTCGATCCTTCTTCTTCACAAAGAGCACTGGCGCACCCCAAGGAGATGCACTAGGGCGTTTGAACCCTTTGTCCAGATGCTCTTGCAGCTGCTTCTTTAACTCCTCTTGTTTGATAGGATCCATCCTATAGGGGAACTTCGAGATAGGAGTAGCTCCGGGTATGAGTTCAATTAATAAATCTACCTCACGATCCGGGGGAATTCCAGGTAACTCTTCGGGAAATACATCATTGTATTCCCCCATGATGGGCATTTCCTCAAGGTTGGAACTTTCCTTCGACTCAACCATTTGGGCGAGGTATGGTTCTTCATAGGGAATCAACACCAACACCATTGAAGGATTTTTCAAAAGAGATTCATGATCTTCCATGCATTTGTAGAGGATCATGGGATGGTTCAAAATATGAAAAGTTGTTTCCTTTTCCCAACTGTTGATATGCACTATATATAATGAGAGCCAGTCTATTCCCTTTATAGCATTGAATTCCACCATGGGAAGTATTACGAGATTTTCCAGAAGAATCTTCCCACATATTCCAACAGAAGAAGAGTCAAACACTTGGGTTGCAATGATTTCACCACATGGTGTTTTTATAGATATCTCTAATTCATGGTTTCGGGGCTTCGATTCTATAATTCTAGCAAACCTGCAAGATATAAAGGAATGCGTAGAACCAGAATCAAATAAGAATTTTGTCATTCTTGAGTGAATAGGAAGTGTACCTTATAAGACATCATTATCATGCTCCACCTCTGTAGTAGTGATTTCATAATCTCTCCCTTGTTCCTTTGGATTCGGTGGCTTCTTAGGCAGATTAGCCTTAGGAACATGAGTTTTAGTGCATTGGATTGCATAGTTCCCTAGCTCCCTACAGTTGTAGCATTGAACCATGGGTGGTTATCTCCTTTCATCAGCTATATTATCCTTCCTTTTCATGTATTTTCGACACTCTTGAGCATGGTGTCCTTCTTTCCCACACTTGAATCATTTCCCCGTCCCTTTGAGGCAGTTCCCATTGGGCAACATCCCACATTTTTGGCATGTCAGTCATTGATTTTTCTTCCCACCTTTATCATTAGATCCACCAGCTTGAAACTCCATATTTCTTTTCTTTTCAACATAGCTATGGGACCATTCTCTAAACTACATATCCACTTTTAGAGCACACCGAACAACTTCTTCATAACTCCCAAAGTCTCGAATTGCAAGAGCCTTTCGACGGTGTGGTTTTAATCCCCTAAATAATCTATCAATTTTGCTATCATTGTTGATAACAAAACACGAAGCATACCTTTACAGCCTTGTGAAATTCGCTTCATGGGTTGTGACAGATTCTCCTTCTTTTTTCTTGAGCTCTATTAATTCTCTCTCCATCTTCGTGTGAAGAGACCATGGGAAATACTTATTAAGAATCATTATCTTAAAGTCTTCCCATTCCATCTCTTCAATTTCATCCCTTGGCTAGGTGTTATTAATCAAAGCCCACAATTGATCGGCTTCTCCATAAAGAAAATAAATGGATAAATTCTCTTTTTCCATCTCAGAACATTGAAGCATAGAAATGATCTTATCCATGGATTTGACCCACTGTTCTGAAACTAGTGGATCAGAAGATCCACAAAACGTCGGTGGGTGTTGCCGCATAAAACATTCGATAGCCAATTCCTCCCTCTTTGGTGAAGGAGGATGTTCCCCATTATTATGTTTATTATTCATAACCATAGATAATTTGGTAATCATCTCCCTGAAGTTTTTAACTCCACCTCCCAAATCATTGGGGATGTTTTTTGGGAAATTGTTGCATTGGCCCTCGCATGAGTTGTGGGCCTGATTTTCCCTGGTTCCCACCATTTTATAAAATAAAAAAGGTTTGACCAAAACATAAGTAAAAAATTCATGAATAACATATTCATTTAAACAATTTATACAAAAAACATAACATATGGGATCTATAGGTAAATATTCTTGTGTGCATATTTGTACTTAGTCTCATGTTGTAGGTTTTCCCTAGGGTTCACTAATCCTAATTCCCAAATTAACTAAACCTTGCCTCTGATACCAACTATAGAGACCCGGACATTTCTTATATTACTATTACATCATTTAAAAGATAAAAAACATAATATTATTACACATAGAAGATCCAAAGGTTTATTTTCTTGGTCAAACTAGGACCATACATAACAAATACAACATCAATCATAAACATTTATTTAATTTATTTTTCTCTAGATTCTTATTGGAACTTGTCTTCTCCTGAGTACATGTAGCCACCTGAGGATATAAATCAAAAGGGGTGATCTAGAAGCCCAGTAGGAGGATAGATAAGAACAATATAGCTTTTGGTGAGCATAATCATAACATAGGAAAAAGATCATGAACATGAGAGGATCATAAATAAAAGACTTGAAATGTGGCAATGCATAAATATGACACATCATGTCTTAGTGGTTAACTACCACACATACTTGTGAACCAAGCTATAATCCTGTTCACACATAATTTCACATTTACTCATGAGATTAATCACTTTACCCAATGCATTAGAGTGCTGTATAATTTAGGGCACACCCATCACTTGGAAACATTCATATTCCGCTATGTAATTCTGGGCGCACCAATCACATCATAACATTATCATTAACATGCATGCCACATAGAAAATATATCAATAATTAACATACCTAACCCATGTATAGTAATGTTTTTCATCTCATAATAACACATTCATAAACATTGGGTTCAAAAAATAAAGGGGAATAACATACTTGATACAAGAACCTTCAACTTTGAATGAGAAGTAAAAGGTGAGTTCTTAAAAGAAGAGTTCTTTTGGAAAACATTTGGTTTGTCATAAATACCAGTGAAAAACATGTATATCCCATAAAAGGAAATAAAAATATGAAAAAAAATATTTTTAAGGAGTAATCATATCAAAAGGAGTGAAAGAGAAGGAACCCAAAGGATGAAAGTTGGTTTCCAGGATTTCCCCTTACCTTGTGCCTGAATGCTTCCATCTCTTTAATGTCCTGTATAATGACATTATATTCATTAATTAGAAATATTGAACCCTAAGTACATTAATATGGTTCATTATGGTTTCATTAAGTGATTTTATGCGCCTTTGGATGAGTTATAGAGTTTAAAAAAATATTATTTGGGAATGTTAGTTTTTATGGTTTTTCTTGGGTGGTTCACTTGTATTCTTAAATTGAAGTTTGGGTAGAACATGAGTAAACATCCAGAAATGATATTAAATGTCATTAATGATATTACTGGAGCTTTAATGACCTTATAATTAAATATATTATATCCATGTGGATGAATCATTAGATAATAATTAAATGATGGTTATTTGGGTCAATTTGGGCTGTTTTTTGGATCAAAACAAACTTGTTTTAAGTTATCACTTAGTAATATGGACATATGTTATTTATAGAACATTAAATAGAACATAAAAAAGATAAAATATTCTTTTTCAACCATAAAAATTGTTTCATGACCAGATCTGAAGGTAGAAATGGAAGAATAAAGCATGTCGTTCTTGAAGGTGATAAATTAACACCTCACGAACAACATTCTCTTTAATAAAATAATATGAAGAGGGAAAGGGGTTAGATGATATAATATCCCATTAGAAACATAAAATTATATTATATGTATAATAATAGAGTTACAATACAATTTGGATGAATATAGGTGGGGAGAGATCATGAAATGAACTTGAACTTGAAAGGAAATTAAAGGAGAAGAGGGAGGGAAATTACCTCTAGAATCCTCCTCTCGAGAACCTTCTTAAGGGCCTACGTTTGGTATTTTGATGAGACCATCAGCTCTTGGAAGTGGTGGGGGATAGGGAAGCGGTTTGGGCAGAGTTTAGAGAAGGCTTGGAGCTTGAGAGGTGTGAGGAAATGAGGGTGTGAAGGGTGGATTTTATAGTGGAGGGGAGAGGGGTTTCCTTAATATAAAATTCATTAGTTTATTAATTTCCCCTAAAACAAGGAATAGTGAGTCATGAATGACCATGAATAGTAATTTTATCATGTTATCCCGAACCAAGTGTGCTTACATCATCAGAACATCATCGATGGCTCAATTAATCCATTATTTAGCATTTATTGTGATTTATCGGATTCTACTATTCATACAAAATTCAAGTATCTCAGAAAAATCCCAAAACTTTACCCCAACCATTTTTTGACGTGTAGAATACAAAAATGATTTCCATTTTTTAAAAATAATTTTCTTAATATTATTAATTTAATATTTATTTAAAATCATAATTTACTTAAAAAAATAGTTTTTAAGATTAAAACTGATTTTATAGTGCTTTCAAAAACTAGGTAGGGTCTTATAAAATTATCTAAATACTATAAGACATTGATTTGATAAATAATGAAAACATTTTAATAAAATAAATTTTCCTTTAATTTAATTTATTAATTTTATGACTTCCAAAATAACAAAACGTTTACTAAGGTTAAATTATCACTTTCTAAGATGTCTAAATTTTATTTAATTATTCATAGGTAGTGTTACTCTTATGTTGGATGATTTAATATTCATAAGGTTCATATTACTATTAATAAATGTATGTTACTATTAATAAGGGTAGGTAACTATTCACCAAAAATTATTTTTGATTCATTAGACTGCAAAAATCATCTTGAACACAGCCTTGTATGTCAGATTTTCAAAATTCCAAACTCAGAAGTGAAAATCTTATGTTTAGAGGTCACTTATCACTTATTAGTTCATTATTTTTTGATTTCATGTTATTTTATGACATAAATATAAGGAGGGAATTTCCATTGAAAAACTTTGGGTCGTTACAGTCCTTATGTAGAATGATAGAGTTATTATCTATGAATCATGATAGCTTGAAATTCATGAAAAAACAATCCCACTCATGATCTTGAGTTAGAATTTGTAATATTTTCTCTGAAGATACGGGGAAACTATATGTAGGGTGAAAAATGTGAGATATATACTGATCAAAAGAGTTTGAACAATATTTTCTCACCGAAAGAACTCAACATAAGGCAAAGGTGATGGCTCAAACTACTCATGGATTACGATTAAACTATACACTACCACCTGGGGAAGGTTTATAAGGTGGAAGATGTGTTAAGTAGAAATAATCATGGAGTTCTGAAAATGAAAAGAGTTGAAAGGGATCCTATGTTCATGGATCTATTAAAGATGGATATGGGTATAATCATGGAAGGTGAAACATCAATACTTTATCAAATGGTTTCCAAACCATATTTTATAGAAAGTATATAAATTTCTTAGACTGATGATGAGGATTCTCAAAAAAATTAATGTGGTTAATGATGGGAGATTGATAAACTTCATATATGATGATGGAATTATGAAATTTGGGTAGAGACTGTGTGTTCCGGACATAACAGATCTAAAAATGGAATTATTGGATGATTCCCATAGCTCCAATTTCTCTATAAACCCTGGTAGAAATAAGATGTATAGATATTTGAAGGTACATGTTTTGTGGGACAACATGAAGAGAGAGATTACTAATTATGTGTCAAGACATATGGTTTGTCAACAGGTTAATGTGGGAAGACAATATCCTGGAGGAGTAATTTAAACTCTTCGCATACCTGAGTGGAAATGGGATGATATTACGATGGACTACTTCAAGGGGATAGCAAAGAATCCTAGAAATAATGATACAATATAGGTCATTGTAGATCGTCTTACCAAGTCTGCACATTTTCTTGCTATAACAGAAGATCAACCGCTTGAACGTTTAGAAAGGATATATATTAATTAAGTTGTAAGACATCATGGTGTATCCTTATTGATTATTTTGGATTTGGATTTCCATTTTACATCAAGATTCTAGAAATGCCTTTAGAAATCCCTGGATAATTAACTTCGTCTAAGAACTTCCTACCACCCGCAAACGGATGGACAATCAGAATAGACTACTCAAACCGTAATACATATGTTGAGATCTTGCACACATGATTTTCAAGGTATATGGGATTAGTATTTACCTCCAGTAGAATTTTCCTATATCAATAGCTTCCATTAAAATATTTAGATGGATCCATATGAAGAATTATTTATAAAGAGAAGTTGAACACCAACCTGTTTGGATAATGTTAGTGAAAGAAAACTCATAGGCACAGAATTCGTTGAAGAAACAATGAAAAAGGTGAGGATTATCCAAACCCACATCGAAGAAACTCAAAGTATGCAAAAGAGATTTTTCGATAACAGAAGGAAGGATTTGTAATTTTAAGTAGGTGATCATGTATTATTGAAGCTACCTCCATGGAAGGGTGTTATACGATTCATTGAGAAGGGTAAATTAAGCCCCAGGTACATCAGAGCTTTCGAAATTCTAGAACAAATTGGAGTTGTAACTTACCATTTGGAAATGCCGCAAAGTCTCTCTGATGTTCATGATGTGTTATACGTATAACTATTGAGAAAATACATGCTTGACCCAACACATGTACTAACATAAGAAGAAATATAACTAGAACCTGATCTATCTTATTATGAAGAGAAAGACAAGATTTTTGATACCAGAGAACAAGTGTTGAGAAACTGGATGACTATTCTAGAAAACGTTCATTGAAGAAACCATTAAATGTAAGAGGCAACATGGGAACCTGAAGAACTTATGATGAAGAACCACACAAATCTTTTTATGCAGTAATATTCTAGAAATTTCGAGGAAGAAATTATTTGACGGAGGGAAGAATGTAACACCCCAAGCTTCCACGATACGCTTCTCTTTGAATAATGCAGTAGCTTGCGCAGTACGCAACATCAAGTTCTATCACACCACGACCAATCAAACTAGCCATTTTAAAATAAGTTAGTAATAGTAATACCCACTTCTTTGAAATTTTATAAATTTTATTTTTTACAATTTACTTTATTTTTTTATTTGGAATATACAAATTAGCTTAGGGTGAATTTTTGGTATTTTTCTAAAAACATTCATTTTTTGATGAATAGTGAAAAAACTACATTATTGTTTAAAACAAACTTTTTCATTAAGTAATTATTATTATTATTTAAATTTATTTTAAATTAAAAATTGATACATAATAGCTATATTAGTCCAATTTAATTCATTGGAGTCATTTTATAATAATAGTAGATATATATCATTTTATTGAACTATATAACATCTTTTACCCACCTTCTATGTGAAATTAAAAATTTGCATAAAACTTAATTTTACCACTATTGTGAATTTAATTTCAAAATTTCAACTGACACAGTTGACATTAGTAAGTAAAATCTGTCTAAATAAGAAGAAAATAATTTTTGTGAATATTAACTGTTGATTTTTATTTTCCACAATTAAAAATAAATAGGGAAATTAAAGGAAAAAATGATATTGAATTTACCCCAAAACATTTCTTAATTATATTATATTAGTGTATTTCAACCAAAATAATCCTTAGGAATAAAATTTGATCCTTTTTGATCCATTTAGATTTGATTAGGAAATTTATTATACTTTATTTAAAGAAGAGTTGAAAGTGTTAATTTCAAAATTTAATAACTAAAACATTTTTAATATGGGGTTATACATAATATAAATTAGACTATAAATATTAATTAGAAATATAAAACTATTTCCTATATCATCGTATTTTATTTCTATTTTTTATACATTAAAAAATTAAATTTATTTATTACACAATTGAAATATAGTAATTCCCATATTAATGAATGAATAAAAAATTTGATATTATAAATATTAAAATAAATATAAATTGTAACTTATGATGTCATTAAAGAATTTTCTAGGTTAATGTGATATTTTTTGGTTGATTCAATTCATTTTTTTAGAAGAAATAATATTTTTATGACTTTCATAAAAACAAAATACCAAATTGTTTCAAAATTGGCATTAATGAGGTTTTAAAAACTAATACTATTTTATTAAATGATATAATATTTATAAAAATCTAATATTTGTCCAAATAACTTAAATAATGATATATATGTCATTAATGAACCAATTTTGGTTCTCTTAAAATTTTATAGTATGTTTATTAACCATGTAATATAAAAATACAAGAAGACCTGATAAAACTTGATCTATTTAACCAAGAGTTAAATATAAAATATAAGGTTAACATGATGACCTAAACATGTCTAAAACCAATTGGTTGAGAGTTTTCGATATATCCCCACTTTATCCTTGATATAAATCTATTTGGATCCATTAGAAACAGAAAATAATTTTATAATAAAATAATATTTCATGCTTTACTTAAAGTGCCCCTCACCTATCTAATAAAAGGGTACTTCACCTTATCTATAATTCACACCTCAAATGCCTTTTGGATCGACCAAACCATACTCAAATCTCCTCCCAACTACCCTCCCTTCAACCTAGAGGCATTACATTGATCATAAAGACAACATAAAGATCGCATTTGTTCAAACCAAAAGGAAACACCAGAAGAAGAGGTAATTATTTTCATCACCTCTTTCAACGTTATTTTCTTCTACCACATCCTCTTTCTTTTTTGTTTCTATAAAAAACTAATAGATCAAGTACCATATATATACTGAGATTTTATTATAAATATAGTAAAACCATATTAATTATTCTATCAATCCTGTGAATTACAAAGCCACCTTATGTGAGTACATACGGCTTACCATCTCCACATTATGGTGTAGTTTGTTATTCAACACATCATTATTTAGATGGGTATAATAATGAGTATAATTGATGTATATAATACATATACATGTTAATGATTTTTTATATATAATATACCATCCACTTACATAATATTTCACCATCAATAGAATGATATTGTCCCTTGTGCGTACATATGGCCTACTGTCTCCACGACATGATGATATTTCATTCCCCATCATAACCATTCAAGAATAATTTTCATTTGATGATTAAAAATAATTTTTAAGAACTTAATATAATTTTTTATATGAATCAAATACGTCCTATCTATAATAAACATGACTTATGTAACAAAACATATAAAAGAAAACAAATCATTTAACACCAGAAACAATGATACTACTGAAATATTATTAACAAAGCAAAATTATAAGATCATATATGATATAATATTTATGTATGTGGTTCTTTTGTAATATAATAACAATGATTTAACTATTATACATGAGGTTAATGTACCCTCTACTAAGGAAATGTACAAGGTAAGGGTTAATTTCTCAATCTTTTTATTATATGAGGTGGTGTATATAAAAGCATCTACAGGGAATTCTTATCATCCACATCCGTGATTCTTAATAATTAATTTCAAAATATTTTTAAAATTTCTTAAACTATGGGTTAAAGTCATTTAACACGTTTTTGACTTTTTATAAAATTTTATGAATGGAATCTTTTCGTCGTTTTCCAAACATGGTACTCTATGAACTTTTCGACAATTTAATGAAAGACAATTTTTTTAAGTTATACGGTGAGTGAGACTATTTTCCGCCATTACAACACCTTTGATGCTTCCACTAAAAGCATATAATAAAAATTTCAAAGTAAATTTTTTCTTTTAAAAATATGCAACTTTTAAATTATTTCAAAGTAGAAAGAGATATTTCACTCAAATCATTTTTGGATTGATTTCATCTATTTCAACATACTTTGTTGGATTTTACTCTTATTTGTACTTCATTTATTATAATACAGTCTTCCATATTGTATTAAAGGTTTTGTGATTTGTTTGACTGTGGATGTGCTATTTTTATACCATTCATGGTTTATGGTTAAATAATTAACATTTCGTATGTTTGTTTTAATACTAATGTTTATATTATGTTTCAAATTTTTCATATGAGGAATGCATTGGACTTATTAAGTGATGGGTAGGGCCCGCTACAGCCCCTTGATGCATCGGTAGGTCTCATTAGACAAACTAGTGTCTTGGCACAAGGCCTTGACAAGAAATATTTTTTTTCTTGGCACGAGGCCTTGACTATGTGGTTATGATGCCCGGCATTATAAATTCCATTGTTATGAAATTATCTATTGATATTACATGTGATTATTCAACTAGTAGAATATCCATGTGAATAATTAGATGGCATTATTTGATTTATCTTTTCTATATTATGCTGAAATTTAAATTTAAAAGGCTTGTGTTTTATTCTTATACATTGCCTTAATGGTTTATACTTATCTATGATAGATTTTTCTATATTGTTATCCTCACAGAGAATTGAAGCTCACCCCTTTCATTTGTTTTTTCCCAGGATGCGAAAATGTATATATTTATTGACCTACACAAATAGGCTAAGAGATATGAGTGTGATCAAAGTAGTCACTGTGTTATTTTTCATTTCATAATGTAATGTAAACTTATGTATGTATCTAGTAATTCTATGGTTACTAAACTAATCCTTTTTTTGAAACTCGATCTCTTGTGATCATTCTAATGTTATGTAATAATGCACCGACTTTGGGTATCTAGGGTCAGGGAATTACAGTAACCATAGATCACATGGGATTAGGGAGATACAATAATCACATAATATTCAACATAAAACAATATTAATCAAGTGAAACCTCAAAGTTTAAGCCCCAATTATATGTGAAGTATGATATGTCCCAATTACAATTGAAACATCATCATGTAAGACCCGATCAACTGAACTATGATGGTACTAGTTCCGGCCAAAACCAGGATACAAAATATGCCTCTTTGAGGCCCGAGATCAATATTAAAAATCCCAAGTGATCACCAAATATATAATTCACACATCCCTATGCAATGATACTAATTATTTTTTATCCACTGTTTCTCACACCAAGCATAGATCATGTAGGCTTAGGTATTTACAATACTCATATCACTCGTATCATGAATATCCACTATCTAGGGAAATTCAGATTTGTAATCCATGATAAGTGTCATGAAATAAACCACCCCTATATGAGAGAATCTACCTTAGGTAAATTCCTAACGGAGTGAATGAAGTGAAATAACTCTAATTATCGAAATAACCATGTTACATAGGACTTATTTATAATGCCTAATCTCAAATAGGATCCCAGACTGATCTATGTACTCTCATGTCTCAGACCTATCAAGGATTTGGGCCCAATCATTCCCATGGGATGATCATTCTTCCTTTTTTGTCAGTGGATTTATAAACTAAATGAACTATGATAAATCCGATTCTATGAATATTCCAGGTACATATCATTTGTACTTTCCGAAGTACAAGATGATAGTCTTGACTCCATCACTTGCAGTGCTCCTGGATATTATTGATATTTTCATAAAAAAATTATATCATGGAAATATCGATTATTGTACATAATATGGCATATGTGATTTATCCATCACTGGCGTGTATGGTACTCAACTCACAACATTAATCTCTTCCTACGTTCCGAACATGTTAAATTGAATAGATTAAGCCATGTGACAACGACAATAATTCATCTCTTGAATTGTACAAACTTGTATTTTTCAATACAATGTCACTATATGTACGAGATTGACCTGTACCAAGAAACCTATGGATCTACCTCAGTAGATCCTATTTCCTAGAACTTAGGTTGATACTTTAAGTCAATCATTAGAGAATTTATTTTATTCTAATATTATCTAACTATAAGATCAAGATTTTTTTCTTTATGTTGCCGATCATATTTCACATGGAAAACATTGGTGTTCCCCCTATCCTTTGGTAGACACAAGACAAAGATTCATTTACAATGGATGCTCTAAGATCATGTTGCTTACTTTAATCTAGAATTGGATTTCAGTAACATGCAACCATCATTTGAATCATATGATTTCATTATCTCTTTCTGATTGTGTCGTATAGACACCTTCCATGAAAGATGATATTGACATCCAATGACTAATAGAATGATCTTAGAAGTTAGATATGATGAGTAAAATTCTAATAGATTTTGGCGTACCGACTTGGTATAACCAATCAATCCTTATTGGTAACATACTTGTACCATCCATTTATCTTTTCCTTTGAATACCCACTGCAGTATTCAATTTATAATCCCCTTTGCAACTTGATACATGGAATCCATTATTGAATTCTTAATTAATTATGTCAATCATAACTAATTTCCATATACTGCTTATTAGTAGGATTTATTATTCTTAATGAATAATATATCACTGGCCGTGGTGAATATGAAACCATCACCATGGTTTCATTCTTCCTACGCTGTATGTGTCACTAGAACATGCATATTCCACATGTACTTGTGGAACTTGTTCATATGCCAACCATTTATGCATCTGGATCATTGACTAAGTCCAAGTCAATTCATCTCCCACTATCTCTAATAGAGATTTTCAATCTTGTATATAAATGTAGTCCTATACTTGACAACATATTTTCTATCTTAGGGATTTAGATAATATCTTAAGAAACTGTTAGGATAATTACTTTAGATGCACAACATGTTTAACTTGATGCATGTTTTTTAAAATCATAACAAATTCTTTTCATCCTAAACATGTCCTATGACATAATGGATTTTCCATAATACTATGACTCTTATTATATCCATTTTTCATTTTAGTTGGAATATTGGTTATGGGTTTATGCCATTATTTGCAAAGCACATCTTTGAAATGTAATGGAAGTATCTGCAGGTTGTAACATTGATACAACTTACATCATAACAATGATTTATAAAATGTGGTTTTGGAATTTCTCCATGATACATTTTGTTGATCAATGTTAATATGTAAGACTGATCATCAATCCTCCTTATGAACATCAATACGATGAAGTAGATATTGTAACATGCGTTTAAGAATTACTCCATGCTACATTATCTTGATCGATGATTGCATATTCAAGATATTCTTCAGCATGGTGATCTGAAGTAACTCATATCTTCTGAACATGCATATAATTAAATATTACATTACTTAATAACTTAAAGGAATCTTGTGAAGTATTTTTACCTCTAGTTTTCTTTGGAATAGTTTACACTATCTTGTGGAACTATCCTCGGATGCTTTGTGGCATACCATTATTTCTAAACATTTCTTTGTATAAACTAAGGATGTCAATAATACCAAAGGTGTTTGGATGTACTTAGCCAAAATACCATATTGGGTATATTCTTGACATCCAAGTTTAGTTTTACTTGACAAAGAACTAAATTTCCACAACCGGGAAGGTTTTACATTTTATATTCATCATGTATTGCCTTTGATTCAAGTACATCTGAACTATTTGTTGAGTATATTACACCACAAGCAACATTAATTCACAAACATGGAATAATGTCTAATCATGTCCAAAAGGTCACCTGAAATAAAGGTTTTTGGTTATACTCAACAACTTGTTCAGTTTGAATCAATTACTTAGCAATTTGAAGTTATGTGTTTCTCACCGCTGACTTAGGCATCACCCTTTCTCAGCTGCTTGGAGAAGACACATTACTCCTAGTAATGTTTCTCTACTTACATGGTTACTGTATTTCAATACATATATGTGAAAATCATATTGTATTTTAATACCCATGAAGTATGTGAGATAACAATACTTTTATTTGATGAATATTAACTAAACGAGAAGTTTGTACTTGTTTCAAGTATTTTAGTTTTTAAACTTCAATGAATTAATATGTAAAGAAAATAACCTCCTATTAAATAACCAACCATTTTTCATTGAAGGATATGATGATGTATCCCATGGCGTAACTTTCTATAGTCCTTTTCGCCTTGTCATTCAAATTATTCACCATAAGAATAAAATATGGTGTTTTGTCCAATATTCTTATTATTTGGAAAATGTTACCATAAAGGTAACGAAGAGCGTACTCTATATCATTTGTTTGAACCCTTAAACAAAACTAGAGTAATTGGGTGTAAAAGGTATAAGAATGGGACGAAATGAAATATTGTGAATTGTCTTTCACTTTACACAAACCGAGTGTTATCACCACATTCGTATATTTCTTAGCATTCTCCTCAAAAATTTCTGGGAGATGAGACTACATGTGATCATCATCCAAGTCATGATGTAGCCACCACAACTAACATCAGACATCGATGATATCATTATGAAAGTACAATCATATTCTTGATTCATGAGTCTCCTATAAGTAGTTTTACGTCCACGCTTCCTGAGGTGGCTTAACTGGTTGGGACACAAGCAACTTGAATTTCCATTATGGTAGTAATGTGCGTAAGCACCTATATTACACTTGGAATTTTGTGTGTGTTTGTACATTAACTATGTCGAATAGTTATCATAGTTTTATTTTGGTATTACTTTCCATTCTCTACAAATAAAATTTAGCAAATTGTACATTAATGAGATTACTAGTTTATACATAATTGATTAATTTAACCATTGAATGTATCCCACTAATTTTTCAAATTCTAGGAACCCTCTGTACTAAAATCAGAATTATCTTGAGTATTATAGTGTAAATTATCCCTAAACCTCCCTCATAGTCTACAAGATATGGATACTCCCCTACTCAAATAATTTAAGGTAGGCTTTTGACTGGCCAACCACATTAACTTATAGTTCTTTGATCCGTTGAGTGAAGTCCCAGCTTTAAAAATCATTTATTGATTTACTCAACACTTGCCTCTAAAATTACAACAAGAAAACTATGGATATTTCTTTGCTGTAATTTTAGTTAAGTTGATCGACCACATGAATAAGAACTCCTCAGTAGTTAGAGGCACCCTCAGCTAAGGCATGACTGGCACCTCGAACACCCGGTTTTTTTTCAAACCTGAATGATGGAAGGATGTTCGTGACATAATATTTTTTGAGGGTTTTATTGGTTTTCTCTCGATGAATGTGATCCATTTTTATTAAACTTGTTCATCTATGTTGTCACACTAATAATTGAACTTTAATAGAAAAATACACGTCGCTTCTTTATGCATTTTATTATCTAATATTTTATGTATTTTCCCGCTGTTCTAAAATGTATAAAATAATAAATGAACGCATAAAGGTAAACTACTACCGAACTGGTCTTGAGCGTCTAAATGACCTAAGGGAAACATACCTGAGTTGAAGCTTGACTCAAAATGCCGCTAACCCCTGTCTTGTATGTTCGTTTCTTTGAAGTGTCGTCTCATCTCGGCGGGGTCCACGTCACGACTAGGAGCACCA
The DNA here is from genome assembly GCA_963277665.1 of Viscum album. Classification (NCBI taxonomy): domain Eukaryota; kingdom Viridiplantae; phylum Streptophyta; class Magnoliopsida; order Santalales; family Viscaceae; genus Viscum; species Viscum album. Next base: position 1,182,607,444 of record OY728139.1, read on the forward strand.
CCCCGTCTTGGTGGAATCCACATGTTGTCTTTCATCATCGTCCACCGCCTCATCTTGGCAGGGTCCACGTCACTCGCCATCTTCATCCAAAGTACAATAATACTCCCGCACAGGTGAGGGGGACTCAAGTATAAATGTACATCAAGTAAATATCAGGCGCACATACCGTTATACATTTTAACCAAAAAATAAAGATGATACGCAGACCATCTTTTTAATTAATTACAATCCTCGCACACAATTAAAATAATTAATTTAATAAAAGACAACATACACTGGTCGATGCTCATGACCACCAGGTGGGTTAAATAAAGCGCGACAAAAATTAAAATTCATTTATTAAGCATGAGGGTTATCTAACTTAAATTACATGAATTTAATAAATCAAATGATTTAATTAATTATCGGTCCTCTAATTAATTTAATTTTATTACCAATATTAAATTTATTAAATTTATTGAATTTAATTGCGAAATTAAATTAATTTATTTTATTTTAGTTGCAAAATTAAATTAATTTATATGCTCGGGTATAAAAAAATAACCAAAATTAATTTTATTTAATTTAATTTATAAACTAAAACTATATTAAATAATTTAGTTAATCTTGATTAATTTAAAAAGGTCGATCCCCGAAAACACCGTTTCATGGCCTGTGCAGGTTGGGCCCAACCTGTGCAAGGTCATATCATGGCTAAATTGGGCCAGGCCGATCCGCCCAAACCCATTCCTGGTTGGGCAGGTCCGCTCAGACCAGTTCAGGGCTAAATTTTCCCAGTGGAAAAATAATTGCAGACAAATGAAAGATAACTCTCGGATTTGACTAATGTCACAACCATGCGTGGTGCACACGGAAGGCCGAGCAGGGCAGCGACGGGTGTCCAGTTGGGGAGAGGCCAAAAAACTGTGGCGGAGGCCAGGAAGGCGTGCATGCCGCACCCAAAAGCCAATGGTATGCTGGGATTCGGCCAAGGAGCCTCGGGAAAGCTGGTCTGGTCTGCTGGAAGGTGCGATCTTCTACAGGTGGGAAGAAACCCACTGGGGTGGCAGCTATTAGGAGCTCTGGTGAAGCAAGGAGGTAGGAAGCCCAGGTCATTGTGATTTAGCAGGTCAGCGGGGAGAGGAGCTGGAGGTGACTCCTACGCAGTGGCAATACTGGTGCATGGTGGTGAAGGCCGGCTGGGTAAGGGTAGGAAGCATGCATGGTCGTCATGAGGGTAGGGGTGCTCAGGACAAAGCGCGGTGAGAAAGGGAGGGCCAGCTACTGCAGGTCGATGCGGAGGGGTGCGGCGCTGCTGGAGGAGTCGTCGACATGGGTCTTTGTGGTGAAGGACTGGAGGAGGGATGGTCGGAGGGTGCTCCGGCGATGGCCAAGTGCTGCATGTAAGCCACAGGGGAGGCCACAAGGGAGGGTACCAGGAACAGGCTAGGGTGTTGCATGCGGAGTGGCGGTCCTACTAGGTGCGGCTTCCCGAAGGAGACCAGCTGTGTGTGGGAAAAGGAGCACACGACGGCCTGCCCGCCTGTGCGGCGTGGGTGCGCCGTGCATGGAGGACTCAGGGAATCCTATGCGGAGTCTCCCGCAGTGGCTTGTTGTGCACCGCGCGGCAGAGACAAGGAGGGGGTCCGCGCTGACTCCCATATTCCACCCTTTTTTTTTTTGCCTTTGCTTTCTTGACCCGCCACCCCCTATATTTTTTTTAATAAAATTACGACTTCTTTTGAAGTCATTCTTTGCCCTTTTTTTAATTTTTTGACTTGTTTTTTATGTCTCTTCCACTCTTTTTATTTTTTAATTATGATTCAAGTCCCCCCAAACATTTATTAAATTCCAAAGGCTAACTAATAGCCTTTCAATTTAATAATAATAAATTTATTATAATAAAAAAATTATTTATTATTATTATATAATTATTATAATAATATAAATATTATAATAATAATAAAATTAATATGAATATTACTAAATTATAAAATTTATAATTTGAAGAATAAAATTTATTTCGGATGAACCGATTGAAATTTAATCGGTTCACCAAGATGAAATAAAAATCGAACCCGAGATCAAATCGCACATTCGATCCAATCCAAAAAAATTAACTGGCCATACCTTGGCTGTTCGATATCAGATCGACGTGCAGTTTGAACCAATGAGACCATTTTTGAACCCTCTACTTAATATTATGAATATTAATTTTATTTGGCTCAGAAAATTTACGTGATTGCTCTTATTCCCATATAATGTTCCGAAGGCCCGCAGCGAATGCTGATGGGCTGAGAATTTTAAAATTTTTCATTGGCAGGATGACTGAACTTGTCATCGCCGACGATCTGAGTCCCTAAGAGGTCTGAGGATCTCGTGTAAATTATTGAGAGCACAAAACTAAAATAAAAACGTTCCCGTTTCAAATCTGAAGTCGCGGTCGACTGCAACTAGTCAATGGTGATTGTCACTTAAAGGATCTAAAGAAAGATCCCTTTAGATCATCCACAAAGGCTCCAAAAATCCACTGAAATTTCGATCGTCAAATTATGGGAGCTAGCGCAGCAATCTGAGGAATCTTTCGACGTCCCAATGATCACTGCATCGAGATCTCTTCGATGCTTGAGGAAGAACATGATCCCTACTCTTGGATCATCAGCTTCCCTCTCTAAGAAGCAGGAGAGAGAGACTCTCAATTTTCATTCCATGCAAATGAATGAATAGTGAATATCCCAACATAAGAGAGAGCCTCCTCTTATATTTATAGTGGAGCTCATAAATAACCGGTAGGGTTCCCCGACCCCCGTTTATTTCAACGTTCACCAAATAAATAATTTTGACAGACTAAACCGTGTCAATATTATTTATTATTTTATCACATACCCGTAACATATATAAAATATATTACATGACAAAATCCGAGCCAGTTAACTCGACTCATTGTCCTGCTTAATATTAAATGAACATTGAATATTAAATAATATTCATTCGATTAATATTTTTCTTGTATTTACTAAACTTGTAAATACATTAAATAAATTCAATCCCAATTATTAATAACGTGAATAATAACAATGAATTTATTTAATTCATTGGTGATCGATAACTTATACAATACTCAGACCCTGTGGCGGGGCCCACTATGTCCATATACCTATTCGACTGAATAGGGATGATTCTTGAATACGCTATTGGGTGTGACCCTCTAGGACCTTATCTCTATAGTAGTGAATAAAATCCACAGACCATGAGCGGAGGCTTGCAATCCATCATGGCCCCAAAATAGATAAGGTTAGTCATAGCAACGACTACCATCTTACAAACACTGACTGTGTAATATAATCTCTTTGTCATTAAATATCTCATAAAACATGAGGCACTCTTCTGTCATCATCCTTATCTTGCTTTATTATTTGTTGATCTATCCGTATGGAGTTTCCTTTCTACTGCTTTGGACAAAGACTTATGAAGGAGACACCATCCTGATCAACTAGGCCTGAGATTTAAAACTTCCTGAACTTGGATGTGACAAATCCTTTCTTGACCATTCAACCAATGTCATACCACCAATGACGCACCCAACACAAACTACCTTGTCATGACCTCACTTCCATGATTTTCGTCTTGCATCAAAGTAAGTAATAAAATGATATACATTGTTAATGGTCTCAATTCAGGAGACCAATACACATGTCTGTAGATTGGAACAACCAATGACACCCAAAACATGTGGTGTTCCTATTGACAGGTTTGTCCTCATGATCTCACTACTAGAGATCACCAAGTATGACCTTCATGAGAAGAAGATTCAATTCTTATGAGCCCCCAACACCTGATATTCAGAAATCTACTGTTTCTATTCATTAAGATGTATCTAGACTATAGAATACATATTTAAGATTAATGTCATTGTATCTTGAGGTTATCTTTATAGCATGAGATCTTCAATAACCTCTCTACATGACAATTAACATTTGGACAGTACCATTATTATAGTGGATGCAGAAGATTATGCACTATAATGGTAAGAAAACATCATGCATACCAAACTGTGCACATGATACGGTAATCAAAAGTACTACATATTTGGGTCTAGGGAACCCACTATTTCAACAATATGTCTAGGAGAAAACCCACCTTGGGAAGCACTAAACATTGGCACAAAATATGATATTCTGTAGTAATTTGTGGTTGTTTTATCCAAGATCCAATACATTATACACTTCATAATTAAAAATAACACATTGAGAAACTCATTAAAATCTTCCAAAGCCCATAGTAATTTGAAATAAAAGGGGCTTTAGTCGAGTTCTACTGAATGGATACCATGTCAATATAATTTTATGTCACCATCATGTTCATAGAGAATGATTATGAGGAGGTCATTAAGGGGAACATCAGACCCTTATATGTTTTGGGATAATTCGATAATGTAAAAATTGAAATGGATCTGATTGAAAATGTTTTTAGGATCATTCGCATCCTAATTCAGAACCTTATATGTTTGGGATATAACAAGGGGGATTTTTATCCCACAATTCTATCCATTCAAGGGTATAAAAAGTGTGCTCAAAGAAATTTTGGTAGAGATCATACTCAAAAATTATTTTGGGGGCACCCATCTGATGTAGTGTTTATGGTTATCCAACAAGACACCACATACAATGCCATTCTCAGAAGGACCCACCTTTATATCCACATGGAGGTACCTTCAATATTTAACAAATTTTGGAAATACCCCATTGATGGAATGGTTGGAATATTACATGGTGATAGTTTTCTCATTGATATATTTTAATCCACAAATGTCAATGAGAGTTTCTACAAAAATAAAGGCAGATAACTATTTATGGATGATGACACATATGTTTTACCTCCCAATCGAGGTACCTTCAATATTTGATCAATTTCAAAAATACCCCATGGATGGAATGGTCGGAAAATGACATGGTGATATTTTTCTCATTGAGATATTTTAAGACATAAATGTTGAGGATAGTTTCTACAAAAATGTATGCAAAAAACTAATTATGGATGATGATACAGAGGTTTTACCTCCCAATGGATTAGGGGAAGCCCCTAAAACCCCTTTAGAATGATCTAAAATGACTATGTACTCCTCATAACTATAGTTGAGGTGAAAAACTTGTTGTCAGTGATTTGAGCTCATTCTTTCCCCACCAATAGTGTAAAAATAATCATCTTTGACATACCTATATAATAAACTAGGAGGTAGGGGATGATAATGACTCTTATCATGGAATCCATTACCCTAGTAGTGATGGAGAAGCCTAAATATTTACATCTTCTAAAAATGAATCCATATACTCAGAAGTGGAATAATGTGAGGATGACCTTAGGATTTCCCCTCTGACATTCAAGGGAAGTTTCTCCACCACCATCGATGATCTCAAGCAGATAAATATGGGTATATAAGAATACCCATTACATACTCTAATTAGTTCAATCATTCCCCTCAAAGAGAAATATATATACAATTAATTTCGAAAGCGTCACTAATATGTGTCGTCATGGAACCATTATGGAAGTCCATGAATACATTTGGATGTGGATACACACCTTCCCAACCCACCCAATGAGAACCAAAGATTTAAGAAGGTAGCCACGAGGATGTGACTCTCTCATGCCATAAACTTAGAGGTAGAATTTGAAAAATTGACCAAAGAAAACATTTTTTAGAAGTGAAATACCCAAGATGGATTTCCAACACATCCCTGTCATGACAAAGAATTGGTAGATTAGGGTTACATTGATTTTAGAGACATAAATCAGAATTTCTAAATAGATGAATTCCCATTTCCCATCATAGAACTGTTGAGCGATGAAACTACTAGCATCCATGACCTTTCATTCAAGAATTGGAATTTCGGGTACAATCAAATAATTATAACTCACGATGATGAGGAATATGCGACCATTAAAGTGTGTTAGGTGTTCTTTTTATATCATTTCATCCTCTTTAGGTTAAATATTGCTGACACCTCATAGAAAAACACCCCATGTCATATATTTAATCCATTACTGGGAAGGTTAGATTAATGTTATGTCGATGACATGGATATCAAATACTGCCAGTGATGAACACTTTTTACAAACCTTCAAACAATATTGGACAAAATGCGTCAGCACAACCCGAAGATGAATCCCCTAAAACTCACCATTGGGGTAACATCAAGGAATTTCTTCAGATTTTTGGTATTAAAACATGGAATCGAGGTTTACCCAGAGAATAATAGTGATATTTTATAAATTATACCCCCTTAAAATATCAATGAACCACGGGGGATCTAATGGAACCTTGCCTACATTTAGTGATTCATTGCCAACCTATTCAAAACAACTATCCTATCCACTAGGCTAATGAATAAGGGAATCACCTTTTTATGGGAATATAACTACTATGATACCTTAAGAAGATCACAATTAGTAAATAATGCAACCACCATAACTGATTCCTATGGCGGAATGGATGCCACTCATATTGTATGTGGAAACCATAGAATGCTCACTGGGTGGCCTCGTCAAATAAAATAGTGATATAGGGTGTAGGAATAGTTTATACTACCTTAGTACAACCATCATATGTATTGAGATGAAATACTATGATACCGAGAAAAACATTTTTTCCCTCTCCTTTTCATTGTAAAATCTAATTCATTACATATATAACCACAATGTCTGCATAGTCTCTCTTTTCAATCCTCTCAAGTACATCCTTGGCACCCTAGGTTGACTTGGTGCTTGTATTGATGTTAGGTCATTATATAGAAATAAAAAATTTTGTTTTTATGACAAATGTTAGTGAGAGGGAAATCCCTGACTCATTTCCTCACATCACAAACTACCCTGTAGATTACAGTGATGGACACTGAACTTCCAGATGAGTCAGTCTTATAGGCCATTCACACTCCCCAGACTTGAGAGATTTATTTTGATGGTGGTTCCTAGATTCCCAACATCAAAATAATGGCATATCATAAGCTAAATTAGGTTGGTGTAGGAATTGTATTTGCCTCTCCAACAAAAATAGTTATTCCATACTCTTTCTCACTATCCTAAGGATGCACAAACAATGATGCCGAATACTAAGACCTAATCAATGGGTTGGAACTAACCCTGTAGATGCACCTATCATACCTATATCTCAAAGGGGATTTGAAACTAGTGATAAATCATATCAATGGTGAATACACCATTAAAAAGGAAGAACCAGCCCCTTGCACCTGATACGTTAGGTGACAGATGGAAGAGTTCCCTTTTGACCCCACATTTCATCAAGTTACCTGATCATTAAATGTTGACACGGATGCATTGACTAATGCAGCCATCATCCTAGTCGGTTCTAATAAATAAAAATCAATATTTAGTATCACAATTCGAATAATGGTATCATTGATCATTGTATGTGATATAGAATAAATAAATCATGTAATGACCTAGAATTATATCAATGAAATTTCCCTTAATATAATTATTTCATATAGTACTAATGTCATAAAATCACATAGATATCACAATAAAAATTTTATAAATGAAGAATGAGTTAGTCAAGAGTAATTTCTAGAAGTTATGGAACATATACTGATGAAATAGTAACTCCCCATTATGAATAGTAATATGACCCTGATGAATAGTAAATGGAGAAATGAATAGTAATCCCACCCATGAAATTATAAATAAAAATTAGACATCTTATAAATGAATGTATTATATAATTATATCATAGTATAATTATATACATATTCTAAAAATTATTGATTAAGAGTTGGTATTTTTGTAAGTCATAAATATTTATATACAATTTTATAATTAATAAATTTACTTAAAATTTATATTACATTAATAAAATTTATTCATAAATTAATATTGTGTTGGCTTATGTTCTTTATATGTTATTATGAGAACTCCGATAGTTTTTTTAAATGTTATAAAATAAGTTATAATTTAAAAATCTGTATTTTTGAGAAAATGATAATTGTAATTAAAAATTAAATATCTAATATATAGAAAATTATTTTTATAAAATTGAGTTAATTTTTAAATTCTAAATGTTGAAAAAATTAGGGTTATTTTTTGTAATTTTCTGAAATATAGGAATTTTATGAATAGTAAAATACTGTAATTTATGGTATAAATGTATTATATGTTAAATACACAATTCCTTGAGTAATTTATGATGTAATAAATATAATCTCTAACATTCCTTAATCATTTAAATATATTTGGGGATTATTACCAACTATTCATAGTCTTGAGGGAAAATAACAAACTATTGAATAAAATAATGAGAAGCACCCCTCTCCTCCACTTCAAATACCACTCCTCACCACCACTTCCACAATCAACTTCAATGATTTGAGACTTATCACATTTCAACCCAATACACTACCCAATATCCTTTCCCACTTCCAAGATCCTTTTGTCTCAACAAAACACCAAAATAAATCCCCTTAAGGAGGTTCTCAAGGAGTAGAATTCGTGATTTAAAAATCCTATTTCTTTTATTTTGTTCACTTTTCAATTTATTTTATTTTCTTATCCTTCCCTCAACTATCCTATCAAAAAGAGACACAATAAATCCAGTAATATATATATAATGTAATTATATCACGTCAAAGTATGATCCATCATCAAACTCCTTTCTCCCCCTCTCTCTATCATTTATTTTATAAATGAAAACACCAATCACGATGTGTCAATTTACTAGAATCATGGATGGTTCATTTTCATTTTCCATTAACAACAACAAGGATGTTAATAAACACAATTTATAATCATAAAATTATAATATATGTAACAAAACCCATGTAATGCTCTGTTACTATTATATACACATGATTTATTTAATAAAAAAATTATATTGTGCTGATCGAGAAACTGCCAAAATAATATAAACAATTATCACTAACATGTTATCTAATGATTCAACTTCACCCCAAAAATCCAAATGACTTATATAACCATTTTATCATATATAAGTTCATTAATAACATATAACTTCAGTTCAGGTTATCTATTATCATTTTACATGAACTTCTATACTCATATAAAAGTAACATGATTATGAACTAAAAGGAAACAAATGCTCCCAATTGATAAAAATATATCTTATAACACATCAAAAAGACAATAAATGAAATTTAAAAAATTATACCGAATCAAATGATTGTAGAAAATGTTTTGAATTAAATTATTAATGAATTTAATTTCATTATCCATGACTTTAATGTCATGTGCAAGACCCTTTTAGAGATAAGGTAAGGGTTTATTACCATACCTCCATTTTCTATTAAAGTTACACTTTCTATCTCTTTACCCCAATAGGATTCTACATTAATTTTATATACTTATTATAAATAAAATTTATATGTTCCAAACTCATATATACATATCATTTCATATTTATATTACGGGTAGATACATGTTTCATAAGGTTCCCTTCTCAATTTTTCTCGATAAGTAAACTCGGTTAAATGAAACTTCGCGATTTCGTACACATTTTGAAGTACCATTCATAATCTAATTTGAGACAAATTTTTTTTTAGAAAATCACTATTTTTTATGGAAAACAAAAAAATTTAAATATTTTTTTTATTCAAACAATTATGACAACATTAATTGATTTTTAAAATAACTATTCATTACAATGTAAACAAGGAATTTCTCTCAAAAATCCCTCGATGATTTTATTAGATTATTTTAATATTTTTCCAAACCATTTTTTTAGAATATTATTCATAATTGGTAATATTATCTTATGATTATTATCTAACAAAATTTATTAAAGGTTTTATTATTTTTTTGATAGTTGATGTGATATCTTAAAACTACTCATCATACTACTTAAATGGTTATTGATTATGTTTTCATATTAGAGAAAGTAATATATATTTCATATGTATATATTGTTTATGATTAACAAAATTTGTATAATGAATGAATTTGATGTATTATGTAGTGGACAGGGACTCTTATATACCCTCTATGCATTTGTAGGTATCATCAAACAAAATAGTAATGGATTTTGGCAGTGGAGTTATCCATTTATTTTTAGGTGTGTTATCGGAGGCATTGATGGTGTGCCTATGATATCCATCATATGAATTACCTCATTATGATTAGTAATTTATTATCATTGTGAATAACCTAAAAGTAAAACATCCATGCATAATCTTTAATCTCATGTTATTATTTTTATGGAAATATATATTCAGCTTTTATTGTTAACATATTATGCTCAAGTTTTATTCTAATGGAATGTGTTGATAGTCATTCACTAAACCTTATTGTTCATATTATATTCTACTATATTACTTACACTTAATGATCCTATGATATCACCCCTTTCTTATGTTTTATTTTTCCCTGAATGCAAAGCTATATATTAGGGATGACTTGTAGAGGTAATCTAGGAGTTATGGATATTTCCAATGAATTTGACATGTTGTTTTTTACTTTTATGTTGTAATGTAAAACTTATTTTTCTATCCAGTTTTCCAAATGTACTAAACTATTATATCCTTCAGGATGCGACTCCCTATGTTATTATACCCATTTAATAAAGTAAGGAACTTGCTTTGAGAAATTGGGGTCAGGGACTTTATAGTTTTAATTAGAGGTAGTTTAGTAGAAGCCTTAGAAACTAGATTTAGATGGTGATGACGAGGGAACATAACAATAAGATATAATTTTAGGAAAATAAGATAATAACATCCTATAATTTTTTAAGTAGATATTATTTTGGTATTTCTAGACGTACATCCCTATCTGGATACTATGAGTGGATGTGGTTCTGGTATAAATGTACCTAGGGGTAACAAATCTGACACGGTGTCTCAGGCTGGACTCGAGGTAACCTGGTACATAAGAAAGGTCATAATTACACACCTGTTTTGAATCTTCTTGGATATATTCTTAGGACAATTTAAATTTTGTTTACAAACCATTATGAAGGATTTAAATGTAAAAACACCCCCAATGAATCCATTTTTATGATTATGATATTATATATGCATACGATTTCAATTTATGTTAAGTGTTTTGTTAGTTATAGATTATGAATTATGATTCAAAACTTAATATAGTGTACGCCATTATTTGGAATTGAAACCTAGTGGAAGGAATAAAACATGTATTAACACAAATATCCCATGTAGGGATTTACCTCTTATACAAGATAATAATTTTTTACTGGAACTACAGATAGTGTTGAGTAATTTATAACTATACTTGGATAGACAAATTAGGTTATAAAAAATAACCTTACCCATATGGAGCATCCTGACTCAGAACATGGAGGATGAATTTTTGACCTCTTTGTGTTACAACAACCTACATCATTCAATAAGAATATAAACACATTTGTAGTAGAGAAGTGGAAAAGTTCATTAGAGAAGACATTTAATGATTTTGTAAGCTGTGAAAGTGAGAAGTGTATCATGGAATTTTATCATCTCTCAGTATATGATGATCAATGGTGGTTGCTGATTCAAAACAAAAAAGATGAGCATGATATTTCAAATATCTAACAGAAATATGTTAAGTAAATTTTCCAACAAAAATATTTTCCTTGTGATCAATGAGTTGGATTGGAAAGTCAATTCATGAGACTAACACATAATGAGGATAAAGTTTTTTGTGAAATATGAATTAAATTTTACATGGTTATTAAGGAATTCCTCATACTGTATATAAATCCATATTAATGGATTATTAGATGGTTTAAAACCATTCCATTGAAGGTAACCGGTCACCTAAAAGTTAACACAATACAAATATATAGTCTAACGTGATATCGATATAGATAAAAAAATTTCTTAGTCTTATGACACTAAATAAAAACAAGATGAGAAGTGGTAATAATAAGAAATATTGATGAAGGTAAGGATAAATAATGGAGTCTTTCAACATGTTATTATTATGGAATGAATCATCTTGGTGCCTTCTCAAAAATAAACGAATTCCATTAAATGTTTGGAGAAAAATGCCACCATGTCCTTAATTTCATGGTAATGAAAGAAGATACTAATGATCAATTATACAATTATAGGGAAATTAAACACTATAAAAATTATTTTCCTAACTGTTAATGTAACATGGATTAGAAAAAGTCAGGGGATCATGGTAAAGTTTATGCGATCACAACTGTGGAGGATGAAGTTCCAAATGATGTGGTTGTAAGTACTTTAATGATTTCCTCAAACATAGCCAATTATTTATTTTATTCTATTTCATCTCATAATTTTATATCATCCATGTTTTCCAATAAATGGAATTTCCATTTTGATTTAATAAAGGACAAATGAATAAAAACTTCTAATGGAAATATAATTTCAAAAAAGAAGTGTCAGTCAATCCCATATATCGTACATAAGCGTTCTTTGGTTGAAAACCATACAATTAAAACTATGGTTTATTTTGATATAATCCTTGGTATGGACTGTATTTAAATGTATGATGTGAAAACCTATTGTAAGAAGATGGAAGTTACAATCTGTGAAGCAGATGTAGAATCCCTTATCTATAGGAAGAAAATTTTTCTTTTGTTTCTCATCAAGATCCACATCTAGGGGCTCTTCTAAATGAAATTATTGGGGAGGAAGTTAAAATATCATCGATGGATGAGGAATGATATCTTCAGATTGAGACTGTACATATTTTACAAGAATACATTTATGAATTTCTATAGGATTTTCCTAAACAATTTCTGGAGTGGGAAATTGAGTTTTCTATCCATTTAATCCTTAATGTAAGGCCAATGTTAAAGAATCCTTATATAATGTCCACTGCGGAACTAGGGGTTCTGAATAAAAAAATATAGGATTTGAGTGATACGGTATTTATTAATATTGTTTTAATCCATTGGTAACCATTTTCTCTTTTACCATGAAGAAAGATGTATCCATGAGGCTATGAAATTACTATAGAGAAATAAATTCTATTACAATAAATAAAATGTATACCTGGACTTGCATTGGTAATTTATTTAATAATATTCAAAAAGAATTTTTTATAATATTGAACTAATATTGGGATATTATAAATTGCATAAGAGGAAGGAAAATATTCAGAAGACAACATTTAATACAAGGTATGGACATTATGATTTTACAGTAATTCCATTTGGACCGACTAATGCACCGTATGTTTTCGTAGATCTAATAAACATTTTTTGAAGGAATATATTGATGATTTATGGTAGTATTTATTGATGATGTCTTGATATATTATAAATTCTATGTGGACTATGAAAACCATTTGCGGGATATTAAAAAGTCTATTAGAAGAAAAGAGTTACATGGGATGTTTATCAATTGTTAAGTCTTGAATTAAATAGTTTATTTCCTTGGAAAAAATATCTCTAAGGATGGAATCTCAGTTGATCCTAGTAGGAAAAATGTGGTTTAAGAATATCCTAGACCAACAAACATAACCTAGGTACGTAGGTTTCTTGGTTTAACAAGTTATTATTGGTATTATGTTTAGAAATTTCTTGATTAGCTAACCCATTAACCAAACTTACTCTTAAAGGAGATATGTTTATTTAGACAATGTAATGTGAATAATTATTTGAAGAATTGAATAAAAAATTAATGAATTATTTGATATTGACTCTACCATTGAGAAATAGTGGATTTGGGATTTATAGTGATGCATCTATGAAAGGACTTGCTTATGTCCTTATACAGAATGATATGGTTATTTCCTATACATCAAGGTAGTTAATAACTCATGAGAATAAGTATACAAATCTTGTTATTGAGTTAGAAGTAATAATATTTTCTATAAACATGTAGAGACACTATCTCTATAGAAATATATGTGAGATATATATATATTACAAGAGTTTAAAATATATCATCTCGTAGAAAGAACTCAACACGAGGGAAGGTTGATGTCTCTGGATATTCAAGGATTATAATTTTTCAATACACTACTACTTAGGAATGTATAATAAGGGTGTTTATGCATTAAACATGATGGATCATGGAGTTCTGAATGAATTGAGGATTGATAAGGGTATTGTGTATATGGATCTCAAAAAGAAGGATATGGGAATTACCAAGGAATGTGAAGTTTTATTATTTTTCCAATTGGTTTCCCAATCATATTTATTATTTTAAGAACACAAATCTTAATTTTAGTTATTGATCTTTTTTTAGTTTGGTTTTATAGAAAAAGAAAGAATTGAGAAATTTTATAAGTATATGTCGTGTACTTTTGAGTACATTCCTTGTACCAAGTTTCCAAGTATAGTTGTGTACTGGTCATGTAATGGTCAAGTACATGGTTGTGTAGGTGACCTGGTAGACCACTTAAAGCAGGGTCCTATTGAAGCTAGTACACGACGTGTACATTAAATGAACATGCCATGTAATTTTCTTTTTATTTTATAAATCGTTGTGGGGTCACGTATCACGTCCAGAAAACCCTTCTTCTCCCCTTGTTTTGAACATGAGCATGACAGAATGCTAAAGAACTCTAAACCCCTCCTAATTCTTCATCCATACTCTAATTAAGACAACATCAGGTGAGTTGGATTCCCACCAGGGAGTTATATCTTTCCCTAGAACCTTTCTTCATCATTCCTCCTCTATCGTGAGTATTTCAACGATCATAGTTTTACCCTTTTATATATCTACGTTGTTCTAGGTTGATTCAAGGGCCGACATTTGGGAGTCTTGATCGTGAAATGTCAACATAGGAGGTTTGTGCCTTTGGTTGTTTTTATTTTGATTATATATGCTTAATGTGCCGAATACCCATGATTGGGGAATTGTGTGTTTTGGAAATTTAACCATGTTAATACCTACTATGGTTTTTTAATTGATAAAGGGTTACTTCTTATAAAAATGGTTTTATGCCTTGATTATGTGTGTGATTCCATTACTTGATTGATTATGGCCATTTGGTCATGAATTCCTATTAGGATTTCTTTTTTTCATGCCTCATGTTTTTAGGATGGAGTTATTGATTATATAAGATTCATGTGATTCACATTGTGAATGTATGACCATGGGGATTTCATAGTGATATCTTCCCAAGGTAGGGTCATTTATATATGAATTAGTGTCACATTGACCAAGAGGTATTAACTGTGGGAGTTGTAGGGTGGTCATATATCGGAGGGGTATAGACCATGAGAACTACCCAGAGGGTCGTTATTAAATGAATATTATACCATTTGGAATTGACTGTGAGAGCTACTAGGGGTCATTATAGTTTATTGTCACTATGCATACCAAGGGGGTATTGACCATGAGAGCTGCCCAGGTGGTTATTTGTAAATGATTAGTTCTATGACGGGCTTTAGGGGATAGACTATGCGATCTTTCCCATATAGTCCTTATTTTATTAAATTAATGATATTTTGAACTAGATGGGTCAAACTATGTGAGCAATCACATAGGTTCATTATTGAATGATTGTGACAAGTCTCCAAAAGACAAATCACAAGCTTGGACTCAATCTTACTTATTTATTTAGATTGTCTTCTGAGATGTTTGTTGTTATTAATATATAGAGGATACAAAGCATAGTCTAAATCCCACGGTTTACATAATTTTACAGATTAATGATAAATGTAAATGAATGTAATTGAAAACTGTACAAATTTTTACTTTTTGAGTACTTCCTAATTAATTGCTTCATATCATCATATTGCATAATATATATATTCAATAATATTTAGGCACAAATATTTTGGTGTTTTCTGAATGGCGTTCATCTCACACAATGTTTCGGTCATTCTTTTTTTCCCAAAACAAATATATGGTTGTAGTTATAGATAAGGGAATGCGCCTTTCTTCATTAGGTAATTGATTATTTATGGAGATGGAGAGCATGGGACCAAGCTAAGGCTTGCGATGCTGTTATAGTTTACTACATTTCTATACTTTGGTTTTAGTATTTTACTTCTATAATTGTGAATTTTTTACCTATTTTCCTATATACATGTGGCATGCATCATTTATATATGCCCGAGTTGTCATATTACTATCAGTATTCCCCTGTTTACTTTGTTGTGTGGTATTACTACTTCCTATTTTTTTTTTCAAATTGTTATCATGCTGTGTATACTGTGCCAATGATAGAGTTTTTCCCCCATTATCATACCTTGTCCCTCACTACTACTCAGTAGCCTCTGGAATTAGGGAAAATGTGTTTGAGGTCATGTGACCAACCGGTTATGGGGCACCTTGGGGTGGCACCCGGAACTGAGTAGTTACAAAGTGGAATCAGAGATGTTTCTTTTCTTCTTTGTCTTACTATTTAGAGCCTATAGACAGGGATATGAGGTAATAGGTAGGTGGGAATAAGTTTTTCCTAAGAGTATCTAACCAGTGTATAGGTAAAATCCATGTTACCTTTAATATTTCAATTTTTTTAGTTTTTGAAATTGTTATAGTTGATTTGATTTCACCATTGGAGGATTCACTTGATTTGTATTGTTATGGTTTATATCATTGAGGTTATATTTCAATTTCAACCTGATGAAATTAGGGTATTCCATCTCATGCATCATATATGAACTTTCTAGAGATAACATGTAATCCATTCTTGTCACGCCATTTATAATGCATTAAAAATTGCATGTTGTTGTGATTCATGTTGTGAAAGATGTGCATGCTATTGTAATATATTTCATGATAGAATACCTCCTATATTGATAGGGTATTGGAATATGTAAAGTTTCACATTAATGGACAACAACCTTTGGTCCTTGAGGTGTTATGGGCCATCTTGGTTTCGAATTTGTGGGATCATGTTAAACTTCAATTGAATTTTCTCAAGTTGTAATTTGAAAAGGAATTCCAATCAGTAACTCGCGAGGTGTATGGGCTCCCACGAGTCATAATTTTTCATGCCTTGGAAAAAATTTATGTTTTTTACGGGTATAGATATTTTTTAGAGGCATGCTATCCGGAAACATAGACAACATGGCGAGTGTTGTTATAAACACACACCATGTGTTCTAATGTTAGGAAATAATGAATTTTCTCAAGTACACGTTGTGTATTGGGAGTGCATGTCGTGTGGTGCTTGAATGTGTGAATGATTGTGTGAGAAGAGACACGGGGTTGGGAAGCTTTTGGAAGAACATGTCGTGTCTAGATTGTACACATCGTGTTATAGAGAACCATGTATCTGGCCACATGACCAAAGACATGGGTGGATGAAACTTAGGTTGTACATTTCATGTCTGACCTGTACACATCGTGTAGTTATCAACTATGTATTTGGCCATTTGACTAAAGACATAGGTGGATGGGATATAGATGGTACACATTGTTTGTAGAGTGTTCACTCCATGTAGTGTTACACAAATATAGAACCATGTAGTTCTAGCCAAGTAGAAGAACCTAGGCAAGAGGGAAAATTCAAGTACACATTGTGTCTCAGGATGAACAGACCGTGTGTATGGGGTTTTACACAACCAGGTTGTTAGAGGTACAAACCCATGATAAGGCTTAAGGGAACACACCGTATAGTGGTTATATATGTTGTGTAAGCCTCTTTTGTTAAACTTTAAATCTTTATTTTCATGTTCCTTTCTTTCACTTTTAAGTTTCATTCCTTGATAATATTGAACTAAGGTGATCTCTTGAATGTGCATATTTATGCCACCAAGACATCCTTCAATTGTGTGCCTCATACATGGCGATTATTAGACACAGGAAATGGTATATCAGAGACTACCGGTAGATCCTCCCATCATGGCCATCTTAGCACCAGTTGTTATACCGGACATAGGTGTTGATGCATAGTTCCGTGAAGGGTTTTTAAGGATGTTCTAGACATTTCAGGGATAATATCATTCTATATCGACCATGAAGGAGTTAAAGAGGGTGTTCTAGATGTTTCATCCTCCCACTTTTTTAGGGAATGGAGGACCACATGCTGCAGAGTCGTGGTTGAAGGCCATGATTTCTATCTTTGATCATCTGGAGATGCATCTGAAGAGGAGGGTGATGCTAGTGGTGTACATGCTACGTGATTCTAAAAAGAGATGGTGGGTTGTTATCTCACAAGTGGTACATCATCAGAATATTTCTTGGGAAGTGTTTTATAGGACCTTATACTATTACTTATATCCATAGAGGTTTTCGTCTGATCGAGCCCTAGTGTACCTGCATTTGGAGTAGGGTGCACTTTTTGTGATGGGATACTCTTTTCATTTTACAGGGCATCAGTGCTTCAAACTGGTTCTAGGAGGGGACGAGTTATATTTGGCTAGGAGATTTTAGTATGGTCTCAGTTATGACATTCAATCGCAGGTAAATGTTTTTGAGATGAATTTAGTGACTACTATTGTAAATCTTTCACTGATTACCGAGCAAAATCTGAGGGAGTTGAGAGTTTAGAGCTTTGGAGGTTCATCATCCAGGGATGGTACTCCTTCAATATAGAGGAGGAATAACTTCAATGAGATTTATCATGATGTTTATTCAGATAGTCAGGTGGTATGCTACTAGTGTAGGAAGATTCGACTTACAAGGCCAAATTTCCCGAAGGTCCCAGTCAAGTTCCGATCTTGCCGCAAGATGGACAATCTTCGATGTTTTGGAAGGACGTTATCACTAGCAGTAAGTGGGAGGAAATTAGTTATGACTCCACATCAAGGAGAAGGACCATTGGTTTCTCATCAGTCAGGGAACTAGAGTTCGTCAGGCTATTCAGGCCGAGGAGGTGGCATGGTCATAGTATCCATACGATGGGTTTTCAGTGACAACAGGGTGGATCATCTCAGGACATTTAGGCAAGGTGATAGGGCCACAGTATAGGTCAAACAATTGCAATAGAGTAGACCCTATAGGATCAAGATCTCGAACCCTCTATGGATAAAGGTACGTTATTAGTTTCCTCAGTTTTATCTTATTCTATTTTTGATATAGGGGCTTCCAATAGTTTTATATACGTTGTTGTAGTGAAGTGTCTTGGGATCTGTATCTTTACTTGTGAATATGTTATGATACTAGACACTTTTTTGGGGATTAGGATTTCTAGTGTATGTTAGTGAAAGGAATTTCATCTTGAGGTCGGTGGGTGTCACTTCTTATGGGACCTCTTTGACTTTGAGATGACACGTTTTGATTTCATTCATCGATTGGACTGGTTGGCCTCCATTCAGTACTTTTTTTACTGCTATCACTGCAGGGTGAGCTTCACCTCACCAGAGTGTGGGTATTTTCTATACAGGGGTGAATGGGATGTCCAGTACAGAAGAGCTGGATCCGAGCATCATGGGTAGGGAGGAATTATATCCCAGATTTCTAGTTTATAACAGGATGTCTAGGGGAATTCATATATTTACTTTCCTATAGAAGTTGATCATTTTAGAGATGTATTTCTAGACAACTTTTCATGTTTACCTCTGGAGAGATAGGTAGATTTCTCTATTGATCTTATTCCAGGAGTGGCACTGGTTTCCATTCCTGTGTATAGTATGGCTACACCAGAGTTACAACAACTCAAGAAGCAGTTAGAGGAGTTAAAGGAAAACAGTTTCATCTACCCTAGTACTTCTCCATGGGGTTTTATGTCATTTATGATATGAAAGAAGATGGTACCCTAAAACATTTTGTGGATTATCAGAAGCTGAACTTGTTGACGGTTAAGAACCGATATCCCTTATCGAGGATTAATGTTCTCATTGATTAGCTTCGAGGAGCCCAGATGTTCATGAATATTGAACTGAGATATAGTTATCAGCATTTTCATGTTAGACCATCAAACATACCTCTTACATCCTTTTGGAGCTGGTATGGTATATATGAGTATTTGGTTATTCTATTCGGTGTCACAAATGCGCCTGTAGTATTTATGGCACTGAAGAACCGAGTGTTCCATCCTTTCATGGATTATTTTGTGTTTGTCTTCATGGATGATATCTTGGTGTACTCTCACACTTGACATGACCATTCCTCCCATCTCGGTATTGTATTGGGTACATTGAGAGAGCATTAGTTTTATGCCAAGCTCTAAAAATGACACTTTTGGATGGACCTGATTCACTTCTTGGTTCATGTCATCTCAGAGACAAGACAACCAATAGACTCAGAGAATGTGAGGGAAGTAGTTCATAGAGAGAATAAAAACAATATCTTTTATGTATGAAGTTTTATGGGGCTACATGGATACTGTAGGTGCTTTATTCAGGTCTTTTCATACTTAGCAGCACCACTGAAGGGCCTAACTAAGATGAGTGTAAATGGATATTGAATTCTACATAGATTCAGATTTTCATAGGTAGGGAAAGAGTTAAACCATTTATTGTGATGCATCTTGTAATGGGTTGGGATTAGTTCTTATGCAGTGTAAAGGATTCATTTTGTACGGGTCTCAGTAGTTGTGGCCACAAGAGAGGAATTACCCGACGCACGATCATGAGTTGGCAACAGTTGTGCATGATTTTTCGTTGTTGGATACATTATCTTTTGGGATATCAATTTGAGGTATAAACTAGCCACAAAAGGATCAAGTATATCTTTACTAAGTGTGACCTGAATTTGAGGTAGGGAAGGTTCATTGAGTACCTTGAAAATTTTGACATTATGCTTGCCTACATGCCTGGGAAAGGCAACACAGTGGCTGAGTGTTGAGCCAATGAACTCAGATATAGAAAGATCAGGTGGCCCGTAGTGAGTGGTAGTTATGGCTCTATTATCTAAGATGCATTTGGAGGTGCATAATAGACAGGGGTATACATTTCTTTCTTCTATAGACGTTACATCTACTCTACTGGATTAAGTGGGAATGATGAAGCTATCATATTCCAAAGGCCTAGTCCTATGTGAGAGTGTGTTAGGAGAGGGCCGTACTTCTGGGTGGACCATAGGAGATAATGAGGTCTTATGTTTTCATGGGTAAGTTTGGGTGTCACCAGACATACATGAGGAGCTTTTGTGAGATTTTTAGGCTTCCATATGGGCAGTTCATCCTAGTGTGACCAAGATGTATCGAGATATACATAGTCAGTATAAGTGGTCTAGCATGAAAAGGGATGTTTCTAGTTTTGTTATGAGATGTTCCACTTGTCTTCAGGTGATGGAGGAGCATCAGTGACATGCATGGATTTTACAATAGTTACCCATTCTAGAGTGGAAGTGGAATGATGTTGTGATGGATTTTGTGATAAGTTTACTGAGGTCTCCTTGAGGGAATGATGTTGTTTGGGTTGCTATCTATAGGCTCACAAAGGTTGTACAATTCCTACTGATTAAGGGAACCTTCAGTGTTGATGAGCTATGATGTTTTTACATTAAATATATTGTGCATTTCAATGGGGTTCCGTACTCTATCACTTCATACAGGGATGCCCAGTTTACTTCTCATATTTGGTAGGGACTATAGAGGGATTTTGGTTCAAAGTCACTTATGAGTACAACATACCACACCCAGACAGATGGCCAGTCCGAGCACAAGAGTTAGGTTTTGTAAGAAATTCTTCTATCATGAATCTCAGATTTCAAGGCCTCTTTGGGGAGACATAATAAAATACTAGATTTTTCAAACAATAATAGTTTTTAGGTGAAAATTCAGATATAACCATACGAGGATCTATACTGTAGGCTATGCCGATCACCCCTATGTTGGCTGGATGTTGGAGAGACAGCTATGTTGGGACCTCATCTTGTCCAGGATTCCTCTGAGTAGGTGGAGTTGATTAGGAAAAGGATGGATACTACAGAGTCTCACCAAAATTCTTATGTCGATCAACATAGAAGACCTCTGGAGTTTGAGGTCATAAATCAAGTTTTCTTAAATGTCACACCGAGGTTGGGACAAAAGAGGATTAGGAGATAGGGAAAGCTTTCACCGAGATACATCGGGTCGTTTGAGGTTTTAGAGAGAGTTGGGCCGGTTTCATGTCAGTAGCTGTTATCTCAGAGGTACTAGGATATGCACGATGTCTTCCATGTTTCTCATCTACGACATTACTTTTCATTACCATATAATGTACTAAACCTAAGGAGGATGAGTTACTGGTGGATACATCCTTTGTGGAGCACCCTATTCAGATTTTGGATCACAACATAAAGGTTTGCCATGTCCGGTCTATTCCTTTGGTATGGGTGCTATGGAAGCATGACCAAGTAAAAGACAAGACATGGGATGGGAGGCTGACGGTCGATCCCAGGGGCGAGAGTTATTTGATGTTTCTTCTTCACCACTATAGGAAGGAAAATTTGGTGATGAATTTCTTTAAGGGGGGAAGTTTTTAAGAACTCAAATATTCATTTCAAGTATGGATCATTTTTTCGGGTTGGTTTTGATGAAAAAGGATGAATTGGGAAATTTTACAAGAACACTCTGTGTACCTGGTTTCCATGTATTACTATGTACGAGCTGTTTAACGACTGATTACATGGCTGTGTAGGTGACCTAGCGGACCACCTAAATCAAGAACAATTGTGGCCAGTACACGACGTGTACATTAAATGAACATTCCCTATAATTTAATTTTTATTTTATAAATCTATATAGGGTCGCATCTCACGTCCTAAACACCCTTTTTCTCCCCATGTTTCATACAGGAGAGTGACAGAATGCAGAAGAAATCTAAACCCCTCTCAATTCTTCATCCAACCTCTGATTGAGATGTCGTCAGGTGTGTTGGATTCCCATAGGTGAGTTATATCTTTCCCTAGATCCTTTATTATGGATTCCCCCTCTCTCTTGAGTATTTAAAGGATCATCGTTTTTACCCTTTTGTAGATCTATGTCATTCTTGGCCTATTCAAGGGTCGAAGTTGAAGAGTGTTGATCATGAAACTTCAAGATAGGTGGTTTGTTCCTTTCAATGTTCATATTTGGATTATATATGCTTTAAGGTCCGAATATACATGTTTGGGTTGTTGTGTGTTTTGGAAATTTAACACTGATTGAGAAAGGGTTACTTCTTATTCATAAGGTTTTATGCCTTGATTATGGGTGTGTTTCCCTTATTTTGTTGATTATGGACATTTGGTCTTGACTGGCCGTTAGGATTGCTTTGTTTTCCATGCCTAATGTGGTTCAGATGAAGTTACTAATTATATGAGATGCATTTGATTCGCCTTGGGAAAGTATGACCACAAGGAATTGACTGTGAGAGCTTCCCAAGGTAGGGTCATTTACGTATTAATAGTTTTCATGTTGACCTAGAGGTATTGACTATGAGAGTTGTCTGGTGGTCATATACTAGAGGGGTATAGACCATGAGAGCTACCCAAAGGGTCATTATTAAATTAATGTTGGACCATTGGGTATTTAATGTGAGTGGTTCCAGGGGGTCATTATAGTTTATTATCACTATGCAGACCAAGGGGTTATTTACCATGAGAGTTGCCTAGGTGGTCATCTGTAAATGATTAGTGTTATATGGGACCAACGGGCTTAGACTATGTGATATTTATCAGAGGTTAATTATTTTATTTAATTGATGTTATGTTAAACTAGATGGGTTAGACAGCGAGAAAATTCCCAAAGGGTTGTTATTGAATGATTGTGATGAGTCTACCAAGGGAAATCACATGTTTGGAATTAGTATTACATGTTCGTTTTGATGGTGTTATGAGATGAATGTTGTTACTAATATATATAGGATACAGATCTTAGGCTAGATATGATGGTTTACCTGATTCAATTGATGAATGATAAATCTAATTGAATGTAATTGAAAACTGTATGATTGTTTACTTTTTGAGTAATTCCCGGTTTATTTCTTCATTTCTACATATTTCCTACTATATATATTCACTGAAATTTTGGCACATATCTTTTGGTGGTTGCCTATTGGGATTCATCTCACACCCTATTTGGGTAATGATTTTGCAACCAAACAGATTATATAGTTGCAGGTATAGATAAGGTAAAATTCCTTTCTTCATTAGGTACTTGATGGTTGTTGGAGCTTGAGAGAATGGGACAAAGGTGAGGCTTGTGATGTTGTTGGTGTTTACTTTTTTTTCTATACATGATTTTTGTATTTTACTTCCTAAATTGTTTGTTTTTTTACTAATTTAAAATAGAAAATGTGACATGAATCATTTATATATGCTCCAATTTTTATATTACTACTAGTATTCTATTTTTTACTTTGTTGTGAGGTATTACTCCTTCCACTTTTCTTTACTATTTTCTATTCCATTATGTATACTCTGGAAATGAGGGTATAATTTCTCTATTATCAAACCTTGGACCTTTCTGCTAGTCGGAAGCCTCTAGTGTTTGGGGAAATGAGCTTGACGTTATGTGACCAACTAGGTACGAGGCACCTTTGGGTGGGGCCCAAAAAGGACATTTCAATTATAAAGAAATAAAAGTTCTTTGTCTGATGATGAGAATCTCGAAAAGAAAATTAATGTTGTGAATGATTGTATGTTGGAAAACATTGTTTATGAATATAAAATTCAGAAATTTTGGTGGAGGTTATGTGTTCCATCTATAAATAATCTAAAAAGGGATTTATTGGAAGATTCTAATATTTCATACATTTCATTGCACCCTGGAAGCACTAATATGTGTAGTGATTTGAAGGAACATTTATGGTGGGAAAATATGAATCACAAAATTTTTGATTATGTATCAAGATGTTTATTCTTTAAACATGTCAAGGATAAAATAAAAAATACTCAAGGAGTCATGCAATATATTCTTATTCCTACATGTAAATGGGATGAAATTTCTACAGATTTTATCACTAGATTACCAAAACTCCAAGAACGAATGATGCAATATGGGTAATTGTTGATCAAATTTTAAAATCTGTAAATTTCATCTCTATAAGGTAAGATTTTCCACTAGGGAACCATGCAAGACTCTATATTAGTAATTTTTTAAGACTTCATGGAGAACCTCTTTCAATTGTTTCTGTTCATGACCCATGATTAACTTCTATATTCAAGAAAATTATTTAAAAATACTTTGATATTGAGCTTTACTTGAGTACTTATTATCACCTGGAAACTGACAGGCATTCTGAAATGAACATTCAAACATTAGAAAAATGTTGAGATCATGCTCACTTTACTTCCATTGTATGTGATATGATTATTTAACATTGGTATAATATTATTATAATATATGTTTCCATTCAAGTATTCAAATGAAAACATATTAAGCATTGTATGTAAAGAGATTTCATACACAATCTTGTTAGGATGAAGTTGGTGAATGGAAGATTGTGGGCCCTAAGCTTGTGGAGGAAATAATAGAAAAGGTAATGACTATTTAAACCCATATCAAAGCATCTCAATGTATGAAAAAGAGGAATGCAGACAATTATAGGGGTGGTTTTTAATTTCTTTTTGGTGATCTTATTTTATTAAAAGTCTCCCCATGGGAGGGTGTTACAATATTTCGAAATAAATTAAAACTATGCCCTATGTACAGTGGTCTTTATGAAATCCTAGAGGGTGTTGGAGTTATGGATTATCATTTGGTGATGCCACCCAGCTTTTAAAAAGTATACAATGTGTTCCATATCTCTTTCTTGAGGAAGTACATGTTATACCCAACACATGTCCTCACTTTTGAAGTAAGGGTTTTGGAACCTGATTTATCTTCTTGTGAAGAGCCTATGTAGATTCTGGACACTAAAGTACATGTATCGATGAATTATATGACTTGGATGGTAAGGGTACATTGGAAAAATCAAAAAAAAATTTGAGGTGATATGGGAACTTGAGAATTTTATGATGAAGAACTATTAAAATATTATTATGAGGTGACATTCTAGAAATTTTGGAGACAAAGTTTGTGTAGGAGGGGAGAATTTAATGAAACAATACTCTATAAATAAAATTTCTATTGTTATCATTATTTTTTATGGTAATAATCACATTAAATATATTATTGTTGATAATAGAGATTTTTTAAATGAATAATGAGATAACTAAGAGGCATTTAAAGGCGTTATGGAACCTATACCAATGAAATAACTACTTTCCCATAGGAATAGTAATATGAACCTTATGAATAGTATACTAGAAAATTTAATAGTAGCCTCACTAATGAAAGTATAAATAAAATTTAGACATCTTATAAATTAGAGTATTATATATTTATATCATAGTATACTTAAATAAATATTCAAAATATTATTGATTAATTGTTGGTATTTTTGTAAGTCATAAATATGTAATTTAAATTTTATATTTAATTACATGATTTAAAGTAACATTTCATTTATTGTATTCATAAATTAATATTTTATTGTCATATGATTTTAAGATAATTTCATGATACCTTAGTTAATTTTTCAATATGTTATAAAATTAGTTATATTTTTAAAATCAATATTTTTTGAGTAAATGATGATTTTAATTAAAATTTTTAATTTCTCAAATTTATAAAATTATATTAATAAATGGAGTTCATGTTTTAATTCTACACATCGAAAAATGGTCTGGGAGAGTTTTTTGGATTTTTCTAAAACACGTGAATTTTGGTGAATAGCAAGATACAATAATTTACGTTATAATTACATTACAAGTTAATACACTATTACTTTAGTCCATGATGATGTAAGCAAAATAATTTCAAATAAAAATAGTTATTTTTATATATATGGTGATAATTATCAAAATATTTTTAGTCTAGAGGAATGATAATAAACTAATGAATAAAATAATGAGAAAACACCCCTCTCCTCCACTATAAATACCACCCCTCATAACCATTTCTCCTCACACCTTAGATGCTTTGTGACTTGTAAAATTTATATCCAATCAACTTCCCAAGACCCTCCCCCATGTTTAAGATACATTGGTCTCCAAAACATACCAACACTAATCATGTTAAGGTGGTTCTCATGGAAGAGAATTCCAGGGGGAAAATCTTCTTTTTTATTTTTTTTTCTTTTCAATTTCTTCTATTTTATTATCCTTCCCTCACCTCCCTTATAAAAATAGACATTATAACTAACATATAATTTATATATTGAAAATATATCATGATAATGGAATATGCATCACCAAAATCATCTCTCTTTCAATTTTATTTTATAAATGAGGGCTTCTCACTTGATGTGTCAAATTACCGACAACATGGGTGATGCATTTTCATATTCCAATAATTACTTTAAGTATGGTCATAAAACCAATTTTACTGTAAAAAATATAATATAAATATTATATCCTATGTAATGTTTTGGGACTATTATATACACATGACACTAATTAATAAAATAGAACTAGTTTGTGATGATCAAATAACTGCCGAAATAATCAAAAAGATTAGCACGAACGTCTTATCTAATGATTCATTCTATCCCCAAAAATAAAAATAAAATATATAAAATATTAATATTATGGATGTTCATTAATAACATACAAATTTAGTTCTATATATCTATTCCCATTTTACATGAACTTTCATAATCATATAGAAGTAAACCGATCATGAAAACCAAGGAAACAAACACTCTCGAATGATAAATGTTTATCTTATAACCCATAAAAAACACCATTAAGGAACTCAATAAAATTATACTAAATCCTATAAATGTATAAATGTTTGTTAATTAAATTTTTAATGAATCTAATTTAATTATCCAGGACATTATGGTCAAGTGTAGAACACATTCAGATATAACGTAAGGGTTTCTTCACAAACCCCCATTTTCCATTCAGGCTACACTTTCTCTATATTTACCCAAATTTAATTCTTAATTATTTGCAAACAATTCTTATAAATTCATTTTATATGTTCAAAACTTGTATATCTAGATCTGTGCGTATTTGTTAATGGGTAAATACAGGTTTTATAAGGTCCCTTTCTCAATTCCCCTAGATAATAAAACCCAAATAAAGGGAACTTCCCAATTTGTTACCCATTATTAAGTATGAGAAATAATATTTTTTAGGAACTATAAATTTTATTAAAACACTAAAATTTTCATGAAAAACTATATTTTTTTATTACTGGTTTTATATTGAAAATTTTGACATATAAAAATAATTTTTTAAATAACTCTTCAAGAAAATTAACAAAGTTTTTTTTCATTAAAAATTTCTCAATGATTTTATTAGAGTATTGTCATCTATTTCAACTCCATTTTTGAATATTATGTGTAATTTGGAATTATATATTTTTATTATAAACTACCATATTTTATTAAATGGTTTATGATCACTTTGACTATGGATGTGCTATCTTGATACCATTCACCATTCCAATAAAAATGGTTATTTATTATGGTTACATAACGGGGAAAGTTAATCACATTTCATATATATATATATATATATGTTATTTTTTTATGTCTATTAAAATGAAGAATGAATTTAAAAAAGTAATTTATGGGTGGGGCCCTCTATATCCCCTCGATGCATCAGTAGGGCTCATGATACCAAATAGAAATGGATTTTGGCAGAGGCATCAACCATTTATTTTCAGGCATCTTGGCCGAGGCCTTGAATGTATTTTTATGACGCCTAAAATATTCATTCCCTCATTATCGTTAGTTATTTATTATGCATGTGAATATTAAAATAGTTTAATATCTATTGTTAAGATTCATTCTCCCAAAATTATTTTTATGGATTTTTTATTCTTTTTTATTATTAACATATTATGCTCATGTTTATGTTCTAATATAATGTTTTATTAGTCATTCACTACGCCTTATTGTTTATATTAGCTTTCCCTATGTTAATTAACCTTACTAAGAATTTTTCATCACCACTTTCTTATGTTTTATTATTTCCTAGGATGTGAATTTGTATATTATTAATGGTTTTTAGAGATAATCTAAGAGTTGAGGATGTTTCCCATGGAGTTGATATGTAGTTTTATCCATTAAATTTGTAATGTGAAACTTATGTTTTTATCTTGTTTAACATAACCTCATAACTATATGGTCCTCATGATGAAAATTCTATGTTAATTATACCTATTTAATAATGTAAGGCGCTAGCTCTAGGAAATTAGGGTTTTGGTCATTGCAAATAAGGACAAAACTTCCCCAGATAATGATGAAATGACGACCACCCTATATAGACAAAGCCAATAATTGGTTATCTCCAATACAGGACTCTCTAAATAGATTGAGCTAGAACAAAATAGATTTAGAATCATTTATAAAACTTCACCATATAGGATGGTCCAAATGATCAAAAAATTCTCTAAAAGTGAGTTTTTAATGAATCCTCATTAGATGCATAGTTGAATGAGTTATTTTCACCATCATGGAGGAAGTGAATGTGGGATCTTACAATGACCATTAATCTGGGACTAGGCTCTGCCACCAAATTTAGAGGTCATGATATTACTAGAAAACCATGATATAAGAATATGTGGAATTCATGATGAAATTTATTATATGAAAGATACAAGAAAAAATCATCCATCAACCCCTATAATTGATAAATACAACTAAATATTAAGGTTTGTTTCCAATTTTGGAATGAATTTTGTGGGGCCATATCCCCCCATCCGTAGCTAAGTAGTTCAAGTACATCCTTTATACTATCGACATCTTCTACAAATGGGTAAGTAAATAACCCTCCCAATTTCGGGATAAATAAAATTATCAACACCATAATGTCACCTTTCATTAACAGGTTTGGAGTCCCTCGCAAAATATTTATAGAAAACAACACCAACATATTTTCTACATAGTTGAAGAAACTATACCGAGAGTACAATATTGAGTCCAATAACTCATGTAGATATCATGAAATAGAAAATAGACAGATAAAGGCCTTCTTTATGGTTCTTTAAAATATACTCTAGAAGATTATGAACTAGTATAAAATGTTTTTGGCCAAAAAAAATCTTTCCTGATTTATGGGAATTTCGTACCACCACACGTACTGCTACACAATAAATTCCATGATCATTAGTGTATAGAACCAAGGTATTTTTTCCCATAGAGGTCCAACTGCCTTCATTTTGAATAGCCATTTGATGACATCTCTCAGATGATGAGCAGTTACAAAAGCTCCAAGAAATATTTGAGTGTCTCGATGAAAACTTGTTACACATACTACATTACCTAGAGGTTTATATGAATTGGATCTCATGATCCTTCAATAAAAAGGTTCTTTTTTATTCATTCCTCTCTAGATAATTTCATTTTTTTCTTAGAACACCAATGATATCAGTGAAATATACTCCAAAGATGGAACCCAAATGGGAAGGGCCTTACATCATAGATAAGGTCTATCACAATAGAGCTTACTCATTCGCCACCATGGATGGGGAGTGTTTCAGATGCCCAAATGAGAGATTTATAAAAAAATAGTTTTCATATCTGTCATTAATTGAATATATCATAATGGCTACATGACATCAAACTACACAAGATAATCCCTATAGTAAGATGATAAATGACCCAACGCCTCAAGTACTAACAAAAATACTTTAAACTTCATGGTATCTCACATCCTAATCAGATGACATTAAATGGTATGGATTCATCCTATCATCAAGAATTTAAGAAGTGTGGTACCAAAAATCCTTACCTCATGATGTTAAACTACATGGATAACAACCTTATTTCAAGATATTAAACATCATAATAAAAATCCTGACCACATGGTGTTAAAATGTGTCGATGAAGTCCTCACTGCATGACATTGAAATGCATAGAAAACACCATACCATTAATGAATCATGTCACATGATCCATATTATGCAAAAGAGGGATGAAATGAACCCATCCTATTATGAGATATATCTTTACATTGGGAATATCTCCATCCAAGAACTACGTATGGATTGATTCCTTCCATTGTATGATACATAGTTATTAATGAACATCATGTTTTGGGCCCATCCACAACATCCATTTTCCTTCACATTAGAAGATCCATGTCCATAATTCAAGATGTTAAATTTTATATCTAATGTCTTCTATTCATTACATTAAACTACATGGGTTTCTATAACTATATATGGATTAATTTTCATTTTTGATGAGATATGTATGGACACCTCAATCCAATATCTTGGTCCAACCACCACATGATGTAAAATACCCTTTCCCTATACAGAATTGCCTATTCATAGTGAGGGTAACCCGTTTACACCTTGTTTCTCTCACTGAGTATAGCTTACATAAGCTTAATAAATTCATTAAGGGCTTTCCATGCACAAAAAAGTCACAAAATCTTGAGACTAGATCATCAGGGTCCTAAATTGATGACAATAAAATGAATACAATGAGTCATCTCCACATGATGTTAAACAATACAGTTAATGTAACTTGCATGATATAAAACTGTACATTCTAGTGGGGCTTGATGGAGAGGAACATCATTGTTTGTGTTGGTCTCAAACCAAACCTACATCAATGAACTACATATCTCTTGATTCCTGACATCATATGATACATAGTGAAACCCAAATATTCAATCATTGGCCCAATCAAAAAAATTATAAAAATTCCTCGTCTCTGCATATAGATCAAACATGTGCAAGAAGGTCATTCATTAACAAATATGTTTGGATTGATTCCTATTACCATTAGAAACATAGTGATGCCCTAATTTCCATCCTTGGGTCTAACCATACTGATTCTTTCATGTTGGGAAACCCACATTCTTTCTACATGGTGTTAAAACTGCTTAGTTATCTAAGAACTATATTTGGCTTCATTCCTGTCATCTGAAGATATTCAGGGCTGTATGGACCTCCAATCCTAGTTCTAGATACAATAATCAATAGAAAAAACTCAAACATCTATAAACATGACACCCTTGTATAGTGTTTTCCATTCGAGAACTATGTTTGTATTTTTTTTCAACAGTGATATGATACATAGTTCCTAGATCTCAAATCCTAGGCCTAGTTACAAAAATTGATAAAACATTCATGCAAGAATCATGGGGATGGAGTCACATAAACTCGTTTTGCCTATGTACCATCTAGATCTATGTACCGCTTGATTTTTCACACATCATATTGTGCAAAAAAGTTTCATGTCAACTCCCACATCCTCACGACAAGACGATAAACTTCAAGATAAATGTCTTGGTCCCATGACACTAAAACTACATAACATAAATGTACAATCCATAAGATGATCAACTACATGGATAATATTCTTACAACATGAAGTTATATTGTAACTCCCCAACCCCAGTTACCCAGAGTCGGTGCATTATTACATTACATTGGCATGATCACAAGAAAGATCAAATCTCGAAAGACCGATTGGTTTAGTAGCCTTGGAAACACTAGATATATTCATAAAGTATTACATCATAAAGTGAAAAACTACTACAACAACATAGTCTCCATATTCCACACTCATATCCCCACATACTATCCCTGCAGGTCATTCATAACTTACTTCTTCACATCCTGGGAAAAATAAAACATAGAAAAGGGGTGAGCTCAATTGCCCAGTAAGGATAACAATATAGCAGAAACTTTCAAAAATAAGCATAAACATTTAAGGAAATGTATAACTAAAACAAAAGCCTTTTAAACTTGAACTTCAATATAGTATGGAAAAAGTAAAATTAAATAATGCCATTTACTTATTCACATGGATATTCTACTAATCGAATAATCACACGCAATATCAATACCCACTTTCATAATGATGGAATGCATAATGCCAGACTATCAAAACCACATAGCCAAGGCCTCGTGCCAAGACTACAAATAAGATTTTTCTAAGGCCTTGTCCCAAGACGCTAGTTTGTCTCATGAGACCTACCAATGCATCGAGGATCTATAGCGGGCTCCACCCGTCACATATTAAGTCCAATGCATTCCCATATGAAAAGGTTTAAACATAACATAAACATTCATATTAAAACTAGCATACGAAATGTAAATACTTCATCCATAAACCATGAATGGTATAAAAATAACACATCCACAGTCAAACATATCACAAAACCTTCAATACAATATAGAAGTTTTGTATCATAATAAATCAACTTCAAATAAGAGTAAAATCCATCAAAGGATGTTGACATAGATGAAATCAAAACTCTTTTTAGAGAAATATCTCTTTCTATTTTGAAATCATTTAAGACTAATATATTTATAAAATAAAACATTTTCTTTGAAAATAATCTTATAAGCTTTTAAGGGAAGCTTCAAAGATTTTATAACGGTGGAAAATAACCGCACCCGCCGTATATGTTAAAAAAACATTCTTACCTAAATTCTGTCGAAAAGGTTAAAAAGCACCTTGTTTGGAAAACGACGGAAAGATTCTTTTATAAAACTCTTATAAAAAGTAAAACAAGGGTATAAATGACTTTAACCCATATTATTTTAAATATTAAAAATGTTTTGAAATAGATTTTTAAGAAACATGGATATGGATGATAAAGAGATCCCAGTAGATTATTACGTATAAACAACCTTGGATAATGAAGAGATTGTGAAATAACCCTTACCTTGTAATTTTCCTTGGTAGGGGTAGGTTAAAATCCTGTATAATGGTGAAATAATTTTTATTAAATTATTCAATAATCATATACATTAATATGATATCATATACGATCTTTTACCATTGATTTGTTAATAATATCTTAGTATTATTATTGTTTCGGGTGTTAATTTACTCATTTTCTTTTATATGTTTTGTTACATAATCCATGTTGGTAATGGATAGGTTGTATCTTAATCATATCCAGAATGATATCAAGTCCTTATATACTATTATTAATCATCAAATGATAATTATACTTGAATGGATATGATGGAGAATGAATCTCATCGCGTTCGTGGAGACGGTAGTCCGTACGTACGCACGAGCGACAATATCATTATTTTGATATTAAAATAATATATAATTGGATGTCATATCATATATAAATAATCATTATCATGTTACATTTATTATTTACATGAATTACACATCATTATTATACCCATACAAATAATAATTTATTGAATAACAATTACACCACGACGTGGAGACGGTAAGCCGTACGTACACACGTATGGTGACATGTTATTCAAAGGATGGATAGAATACTGAATATGGTTGTACCATATTTATAATAACATCATAGTATATATATGATACTGGAGTTATTATTTTAGAATGGTGATAATAAAGGAAGAAGAATTGGAAGAAGAAATGAACTTGGAAAAGGGTGGTGAAATCATTACCTCTTCTTCGGGTTCTTCCTTTTGATTTGATCAAAAGGGCTCCTTAGGTTGGATTTATGATCAAACTAAGGCCTATAGGTTGTAGTGAGGGAATTTGGGAGAGTATTTGGGCAGAGTTTGGCCGAACCAAAAGGCTTTGAAGGTGTGAAGTAATGAGAAGGGGGAGTGCCCTTTTATAAGAGGGGTGAGGGGCACCTTTGGAAAAGCTAGAAATATTAATTTATAATAAATTCATATTCAGTTTATAATGGCTCAAAAGTTGATTATTAAAAGTTTAAGGTGGGTATAGGTCTAAAAACATTCAACCAATAGAATTTAGACAAGTTTGGGTTACTATATTAACCTTATCTTTTAGTTTTAACTCTTAGTTAATTAGTTTGACATTTACCATGTCACTTTGTATTTTTATATTATATAGTTAATAAAATTACTATATACATCCAACCGACCCCCAAGTGGTCCATTAATAATACAAATATCATGATATAAGTCTCTTGGCCGAACCTTAGATTTTTAGGAATTTAATATCAATTAATAATATAATATTTGTTTTAAAAACTCTTTTATGTCAATTTTGACACTATTCAATAGTTGATTTTTGTGAAACTCATAACATAATGATTACTTCTAACAATTTTTATTAAATCATTCCTAACATGTCATATTAACTTAGAAAATTAGTTTAATTCATAAAAAGCCTAAAATTATATTTATTTTGGTATTTATAATATCAATTATTTTAATTTGTCACTATTATGGTAATTACTGCATCATCATTGTGTCATAAATAAATTAAATTATTTAAAGTCTAAAAATTATAAATAAAATATCATTATGTAGGAAATCTTATTATATTTCTAATGAATATTTACAATTGAATTTATCTTATGTATAACCCTATATTAAATTTTTTTAAGTAAATAAACTTTGATTTTAACTCTTTTAACTCTTCTTTGAATTAAATAATAATAAATGTCCTAATCTAATCCAAGTGGACCTAAATGATAATATGTTATTCCTAAGGTTGTTTTTGATCGAGATACACTTGTCCAATAGACTTAGGACATGTGTTAGGGTAATATTAATATCATTTTTACCCTTAATTACCCTATTTACTTTTAACTGTGGTAAATAAAAGTAAAAAGTTACTATTCACCAAAAATTATTTTCATCTCATTGAACCACATTTTACTTATTGATATTAACCGTGTCTCTCGGATTTTTGAAATTCCATTCACAAAAGCGGTAAAATTAAGTTTTATGAAAATTTCAGTTTTTTAACTACCACTTAGTAGTTTCACTATTCATCAAAAATTGAAGTTTTTCAGAATAATGCCAAAATTTCACCCTAAGATATAATTGATATTCCGAATTCAAAAATGATGTCTATATTACAAAATTCCAAACATATAAGTTGCATTAATTAATTTTATATCTAATTCCCACTGTTACAACAAATAGCGTGTTTTTAAGAAACAATATATACCAAAAGATTGACAATTGTTTAGGTCCAATTTCAAAGTGAAATTAATTCTAATGAACACCATTGGATAAAATGGTAAAAATATATTCTAAATATACTTTAAAACCACTCAAATTCATAATTTATCAATATAAGTTATTTCTATTAAAAAATTTGTTTTTAATTAAAATTTAGTAATTTTCACTATTCATCAAAATATTAAAGTTATCCGAAAAGTACCAAAATTTCACATTAGGCTAAATTCGATATTTGGAATCCAAAAATGAAGTCCATTTTGAAATATAAAATATATATAATTTCAAAAACTAGGTATTACTATTCATAAAGGCTAGTTTGATCGGTTGTGGTGTGTGTTAGAACTCGATGTTGCGTACAACACACGCTATCGCATTATTCAAAGAGAAACGTACCGTAGACGCTTGGGGTGTTACATATATTAATTAGAAAACTCCCCAACTACATGAATATTAACTATGATTACCATCACCCATTTTTCATCCTCCATTATGGGACCACAAGTGTCGTAGCCATGAAAGTAAGAGTACGTGGTGCATCCACTATATTTTAAAATCAAAATAACCCTTAAATGGAACTTGATGTCTCTAGTGACTCAAGTTTCCAAAATATTCCATGGCCTATAGAAAGGATATCTGTTTTTTTGTGATCATTTTATTCATTATGCATGTTTTCCTATGGCTCCTACATATTACCCTATGGTCGGCAACCAAACACATCAATCTGGAAAAGGCAGATTTTATCATTTTGATCTCAAGAATCACTATGAAAGAAATTAATCACCTCTGTATTCTTTGAACTAAGAATTGTATAATTATCCCATATCCTTTATCTTATATTCTAATCCCTGATAGATTATTTACAACATTTTAATATGACACCAAGAAGGAAGTTGGGGAACTCGTGACCTAGGGTATCTTAATAGGGCTCTTGTGTATCATCCTCCATAATTGGTCCATTTATCTCATGAATGTAAAATGAATTCTATTTGGTTAAAGACATAAGAACTTTAAATCTAGCCTATAATGGTAAAAATCATATGACCTTAAACAAATAGTGAATGAGACACAAAAATGTCAAGATGAAAACCCACAAAGGGAAGTACGAGAAAAATTCAGGTCATCACTCACTTAACTATTCATATCTAGGATTTTTGTAAAAATTATGGTGAAAAAAATAAGGAAATAAATAATAGGGCCTACGTTTTATCCATATTAAAATACAATCTATTCTTTGTATCAAACGATATGAGTGGATTTTACATCCTCAATGATATGTCACCATGTTTTATAACCTTTGTCAAATGAGGAACGCGATACTCCATTCCTGAACCACTGATGGCCCACGCCTCATCACTCAATAGAATAGGTCCAAAGGCTCAAACTTAAAAACATTAGAACTAAATTTCCCTAGGTTTCGAGAATATGTCATAGATATATTTCCTCCCATACAAACCACATCATCGGGACATTTTAGTCTTAAAAATCATTCATGGCCCTTGTAAAGAAGTGGAGATCATATTTTTCTTGACCATGATACTGACACATAAGGTTATTGACCCAATAACTAAGATAATAACCTACTTACAAGAAGGAATCCTTAATATTTGTGAGTTCTTCAAACACCATAACAAAACCAGGCATCTCATATTGTTATGATTCATCCATGTCATGTCTTCCCAATCCCATATTTATGAACTAAAAAGTTCATGTTATAAATTACATCATCCATGCCCCAACTATATAGGTGGATCTAAAATCCTGGATAGTTCTCCCTCGAATGATAACAACTCCATAAATCTTTCTTAGACCCTATAAAAGAATCCTGAATTTAAGAGAACATTTTCTTTTCTGTACATGTATGCATATGGTTCTTTCATATCTGCCTATGGTCATCAAAAAAATGCATCACTCTAAAAAAAGGGATTTCAAATCCATGTGAGCCTTGTAAACACCACAATGGAACCCAACACCTCAGTGTGTTTGGGTAAATTCCTAAAACGTCGGTACCATATTTCATGATCATTAATTACATCTGAGCTAAAATAACATAAACTAATGAAAAGGAAGGTAGGAGCTTAACGAACCTAAAATAAAGTGATAAAAGCTCCAAGCTAAAAGACGCTAAACCAAATACATAGAAGGTATGAGACAAAACATCCTAAAAAGTGATATAAGGTTCGATCTAAAACACCCTAAACTTATTTGATATAAGTTTCATTCTAAAATACCCTAAATGAAATCGATAGAAGGTCCGAGTAAAAATAACATAGTCTAATGCGATAAAAGGTATGAGGTAGAAGATCCAAAAAAAAAAGAGATGGAAGGTCTATCATAAAAACCCTAAACTAAATAGATATATGGTGCTAGATAAATTATCCTAATATAATGTTAGTAATGGTCTGAGCTAAATAATCCTAAGCTACAGTGATGAAAGGTGTGAGCTAGAAGACCATAAAATTCAACATGACAGCAGTCTAGTTTCCAAGAATATAAAACCATATAAGGACCCCCATAAGGACTTATCTGAAATCAAGCTATGAACACTAAGCCTATAAAATTTGGAATGTTAAAGAGAACCATCGCTCAATGGAATATATCATACCCAAGCAATCTGTCTTCAAATCAGGTGATCTCCAGATAGATAGAGCAAAATTTTCAGAATGGAAACTCATGTTGGTGTTCCATCTTGAGAATTTCTAAAATTATATATGTTATAATTTAACCATTGAATTATAGTAATTCATGTTTACTTGAAATTATGAACAAGATGGCTATCGTTGGAAATTAATATAATATTGAATTATAAAATTTTCTTGAACATCATGAATAAAAAAATGGACAATAACATATATTTTTCAACAAATCTATTCATTTATAGAATATTGAAAAATGAGAAATATATACATTTCAGAATATCTATGAGGATCACATGAATAGATGATTGCATTAAAATTATATAACTATAATAATATTTGATTGGATGAGTTGGGAAAGTTAGAAAGAGTCTAGTTGGGAGTGTCAGGCATAATCTAGAGTGCCACTCACCCCACCTGTTATGTTCTATGTACAAGATGAAGAGTCTCACCTAAAGTTGTAAAATCCTTAAATATATTTGGAGAAGTTTCTAATGAGGATGGTGGTGATTAAAGATTAAAACTTAGATGCTCTACGATTTCTTCATGCCTACAAATTTTCAAGGTCCAGGCATCCATCCGAGCATGATGTTCAGATATCAACAGGTGACCCTACACAAATCTCTCCAAAGTATCCTTAGTCCACCTAATAGGTGGATCCTCATCTAAAAAATCAATAAATAACCTCTCATTGGTTGAAAATTCACTTTCAGTGGTAAATACTTGTTTTTTTATTTTGTGTAGTGGTTATTGGTCAAAACCACATGACCACATGTCATGAAATAGGTGATGAAGGTATTCCCCTAGGTCATAGGATACTTCCAGAGTAGTATTAGTAATCAATACATGAATAAGCTATGAGGCCAACCTACACAACTTCAAAGATACTATGACCAATGAAGTAGGTACATATGGAGGATTAATAACCATTTTATCTTGTATGGTAGTAAGAGGATAATCCTAATATGATATTATTTAATAGTTATATCATCCATATCCTGTGTCGTAGGTCTTATTTTCTCAACAGATTCGCACACACTATCAGTGTAGTCATCTTCACACTGAGGAAGCTTCCTCAGAATCTCTAAAAAAATATTTAATACACTCCATAGTTTTCATGGAAATATGTAATGGTGAGGTGAAAGGCTAGTCCACATGATGAATTCACTAGCTTATAATACCATTTAGATAAAATTATACCCACGCCTAGGTATAATCCTTGGAAATGAAGGTGTGAGAATTGGAAAGTGTAATAATGATCTCAACCTTAGTATCTTCACATTTCCACAACTTCAAAAATTGTTGGATGACCCACAGTGTTGCTCTCTTGTATTCTACCCAATAGAGGAGGTGAGACCCTTTGTGTGATGGAAAACTGATGAGAAAACTGATAAGGTGTATAAGGCTCACAGAGTATTTTCTCACCCACTTTGGCTATAAAAAAAATCCCGAAGAGAGATCATACATGTCCTTTCATCTAGGAAATTTCTTCCATTATCAATAAGAATCCCAACCGGTGCATGGTATATAGTAAAATAAAAATATATCATATCAACTCAATGCATATTTAATCATAGAAGGGATTAGGGACATGGTTCCAACACCAGGTATGTTATCCAATCTAGGATGGGATAAGGCATCAAGGATCATAGTTTCATTGTAGTATTCATAATAATAATTATTATCCCATACCAAGGAACACAAACACTATAAAGTCCCACTGATCTTGTTGGGGATGTTTATTTGTTGAATGTGTCCTAAGAGTTAGCAAACGAGTGAAAGGACCCAAAATTCCAAATTGAGGTCCGTTCCTTCTACATGATGTGCCACCAGAACCAATGTCCTGATGTATATCTAAAAACATGTATTCCCAATAGAGAAATACATTCATCCAAAACATTGTCTATAAAACCCACAAGCCTAAGGATTTGATATATCTCTGAGTTCCCTCAATATCCCTGTGAATTATAGTCCCCGTCTTGTGTAATGTACCAATTCTATCCTTCACTGTCATAAAACAGTAGATAAAAAAGCTGATGGTGCATATGTTAGTTTTATTGACCCCTATATAGTAAAAGAAAATATTGATTCTGTCCTTAAAAGACATGAGCAAGTGCATCCTCACCTCATGAATCATTTTCTCCTTGAAAATTCTAATCATTTCCTTCTAAAAAATGTGAGTCTTCAAGGGATCATCCCAAACATCTATAGTAGGGAGTAACTAATAATACATCTCTCTAATAGGGGGAGTCTCACACAGTTGGTATATCTCAAAATAGAAGGATTCCCCATTCACTACGGTAAAAAAGGATTTATTTTGTGCCAGGATACCAATGACTAATCAGTTCTTGAAGAAGATCTAGCAGGTGGAAGATAATGAATTGGTAAATCTATATTTCCTCATAATGGTGGTCCATGTATAATTGGTCATTAAAATATATTCATATTCGACTAACCTATAATGTCCATGTACACTCATCAGAATAATTGCCACCAGAATGGAGATCACATTTCAAGATCCATATGATACTAATATTGTTTAGAGAAGAGGAAAATATACTATAATTGTTTTAATAAATATGCATATGAAAAATATCATATCAATATATACCCAAGTGAGTGTTTTCAAACATATTAGACAAAATATGGGGTTGATCTTCAACCACATGTCCTTTTTAAGAATCATTTATTGAAATATAGTGAGGAAACATTGAAACCTTGTGAGATGGGATATTTTTATTTGATTTCAGGGTGAAAATATCATCCAGCAGATTGAAAATGTATAATGGAAGGTTGTGAGATATAGGATAATGTTCTAGATCATATGAGAGGAACATTAATAGAATCTCATTATCAGAATATGTAAGATATCATGGGTCAGCATTATGGTTTCTAGAAGTCATGGTCCTTTGATTGGACACAATGGTAGAAACATTTCAAGAACCCAAATACATCTAAAAATATGTTAGTGGCATATGTCAAATGGATAAAATAAAATCTTGTTATAATAAATAAATGATAAACTGATAGCATCATGTGAATCACATGAATCTATATGGTATTTTCAAATTTTATAAGGAAATCATTAATCTCCTAAATTCCCAAGGTCATGTGGGTAGCAAGAACCCATAGGGAATCACGCAATAACATGACCCCTTAGATACTGGTGATAACATGACATAGAAAAGGTCACACAAGCCACATGATTGTCAAGGGATTTCATGATCGAGCTAGAAGATCCTGTATAACCATTAAGATGATCGAGAATCCTCATGACCAGTGTTTAAACAATTATCATAATTTCTTTACAGCTAGATAAAGAGGGTTCCTGATAAAAAAGAGTCTTGAAGAATAGTCCCCATGAAAGAAGGCTCATGATCAGGTCTTGTGGAATTGTATTATGATAAGGGAAAATGATGGAATAAATGTGAGATAGATCTAGATGAATGGGTAGCTAGTGAAATGAATGGATCTCTACACCTATTTATAGAGAATTTCATAAAATACAAAGCATTTCACGAAAGACCATGTGTCACAAAATTCATTGATTCATGAAAACACCAATGACTCGGGTGGGAATATACTTTTTTCAGAAACGGTCCCTTTTCCTCAAATACGTCTCTTTGGGGGGGGGGAGAAATGTTGAAACATTTCAAACCAACATCATAAAATACACAAAAGATGAAATACATATATATATTTTTTATTTTCCCCTCAATATAAATTAAATATAAAGGTCTACAAGATCTCAAAGATCACCTGAAACTCAAAGAGTCACATGATTGGGTGACCAAAAGTGGGTAACATATATAGTAATACACAATTAAAAGCCTACTATGGGTCCCATGGAGCCCCTATTGACAAGTCGTTCCACTCTCTTGAATGTTCTCTTGAAAACTAGTGACCACTCGGTGGAATCCAGACATGATCCCCCCAGTCACGTTGTTTATCCATCAGAGGGAATTTGATAACCCATCCCAAAATCCTTCAAAAATAGGTGAACAGTGTTCAAAAGAGGCCTCTTGCAGTTGTAAAACTCACTCGATTGATCACTGATGAAAAGTATTATTTTCCTTGACTAAAATAATGACAAAAATGAGACCACCAACATTTTTAACATAATAAAGGAAAATAAAAAGTGGACTAGGAATCAGTCTCTCAATATTATAATATTCATGGGATAAACCCATGGTGATCTAAAAAACACCTTAATACCCTGATGAAATATATGACTCATCCCACAAAATCCCTGTAGCATGTCATCCTCATCACATGAAGGTCCTCAGGTATGACTAGGGGACCTCACACTCCCCATTTGGATCCCAATGGAATAAAAGGTGGAATTATCTATGCAATGCTCCCATA
Source organism: Viscum album (assembly GCA_963277665.1). Lineage (NCBI taxonomy): Eukaryota > Viridiplantae > Streptophyta > Magnoliopsida > Santalales > Viscaceae > Viscum > Viscum album. The sequence continues at coordinate 1,182,650,016 of OY728139.1, forward strand.
TCTATATAAAACCTTTATTGGTCATGCAACACATCATTGAAAGGTAGAGTAATTTTCATTGATAATACTCATTCAATCTCGCATGTTCTTGATGATTTTTGAAATAAATAGAGGAAATTAAATGAGGAGGAAAAGGGATCCTCTAACAGTGATGAAACAATTGCGATGTGCTAAGGCTATCTGTAACATGGTCTTACCATCCCCCTTAACAAGTCAGACTGTTCTAATGAATGCCACAAAAAAAATAATTTCCTCTCTCATGGAAATTCCCACATAGTTCACCTATGACCAAGATAATTCCATTAAATAGGTTCCATGATATCTTGAGGGCTCATGAGCATGTCAATGTGAAAAAATTTATGTCCTTTTATGTGATCACCTAATTCAAAAATCCCCCATTAATTGGAAATAATTAAAAAAATTAGGTTTTTATGGGTTGGAATCAATGTTTTTAAAAAATAGGTGATTCCCTTTTAGTGATCCGTGTTAAGGACTCACAAATAAAAGTGATTCCAAATCCCTTATCTGACTCCATACTATATTTAAATGATATGGCATGTGAAATGTGGTTAATAAATGGGGTGTCAAGGCCTATAAATCTGGCACGTTATCATGAAAAAATCAATGCTACTATCTTGAAAAGGGATTTTCCTTTTTTTCCTCTAGATACACTGGAACACCTAATAACCAGAATGACTAATCTCATGACCGAAATCTTTTCTGATAGGTAATATACCAAAAAAAAAACCTGAGAAATCATAAAATATGCATAGGAACATCTTGTAATCACACATACATCATCCAAACGGATTCCTAATGTCAACAAAAAGGACATACCATAAACTTGAGAGATCACGGGAGATATAATATAGGAGAACACTAAAGAAATCACAGTTATTCACAATATTGATCTTTGAAAAATACTAAAATATGAGAGACATAGGTAAAGAAAATATAGGTTGAGCCTTACACATTTCACATGAACCACCTAGATCATGCGACATTACAAGGGAATATCTCCTAGATATGATGAAACACTTATGGAATATTATTTCGATCATGTGATGTCCTATGGAAATGTCAAATGAAGTCACATGAAACCCCATGATCATTCCACCTTGTTCTAACAAAGCCATCTGGTAAGTCTATTCTAGACTAGTGGTTCTCTTCATACACGCCACATCAACCATATAACAACATCATTTTATGTCAACTGAGTACCACAATAGCATATGAAAATTTCCATTAGGTCTCATGATTCCATTTAGGAACACTAGTTAGGTCAAATTATTCTCTCTAGAAATGACAGCCAGGACATGCGATGCCCCCAAGAAAATTTCTCCGGTACATGTGACACCATCCAAGACATGTCACATTGACTCTCACAACACCCTATAAGTGTTCATCCATCTCTTGAAATCACACTTAAGAAAGTAAAATTGATCATGAGACATCCTATAGAAAATTCTAGTAGGGTTATGTGATGGCTTCTAGGATCAGTTTTCTAGGTACTGAGATGTCCTTCAAAAAAGACATACGTGATCATGAAAAAATCATTAGACATTTCATACAAGTTATGAGAAGAAGTCCAGAAAAGACAACTAGAACATACAATTTTATTGGTTATGTCAGGTATACACTTTCTGAAATATCAAGCAGGCAATGAAGGTATTTTGAGTAGACAATCAGTGCATTTCAAGAAGGAATGTATTCCAAATTAGCAAGGGAATTCGAGGAATTGAAGACCATGTACATCCTCAGTGTGTAAGTCCCAATAAAGGTAATTACAATGACTCTGATTCCTTATATGACTAGGATACATGGGACACCTCGTTTATGTTCTAGATTCATATTAATCTCCCAAGGGTGGTCCCAAATAATAAGTCCCACATCCATAAGAAAAAAAATGATCATTTTCAATCCGTTTTTTCTCACATTGATTATAGTTAAAGTGGGAGTATGGGGAGGAAATAATCACATAATCTAAACCATAAACCTCTATCATATAAGAGAAACCTCAATGTGTAATCCCTGATCATTGATATAATTTTATAAGTTTTGATAGTGAGGGAAACATCAGTGTTTAAGACATGCTCAACTAAACTATGATGAATCTAATTCCTTGCATATGAAGGATATATAGGATGCCTCCCTAAGGCCCGATCTCCATATTAAACATCCCATGTACTATTATATTGTATAATCCTTCCATCCGTATGTAGTGAGGTTAATTACATGTTATCCCTTTTTTCTCACACTGAGCATAGCTCATGTGGTTTTAGGGAGTTTCAATAGTCATATTAGTCACATAAAAACTCTCTACAATCAAGGGAAATTCCTGTATGATGTCCCTAATAAGTGGCATGATATAAAACTCTCCTATATAAGGTCATCTATATAAGGGACAATCCAATTGGAATGAATGAACAATGTGAAATACGATTCATATAATGGTTAGGATATGTAAGATACCATTCTAAATCCCATGATCAAATAGGTGCATACTTCGTTGTATATACCATTATTTATTATACATCCCTACCATTGGTAAAAAATCATTCATGTGGTGTAATCATTATACCTCTTCTATTAGTGGACTGATAAACTAAAATAACTATGAGAACTCTGATTCTCTCTATAATGGGAATAAGAAGGGCATCCCTTAGGACTCGAGATTGAATATTTAGTGTCTCAGAGCACTCATATAGTTCCTTTCGATATAATTTTAACCTATATGGGTTTAACGAACTATGGTGGTTTCTATTCCGAAAATAATGAGGATACATGGGATGCCTCATAATATCTCAATTCCCTCCATGGAATATTAATTTCCTCCTTGTATGGATGAAAATTCTAAAGCTCCTATGTACATGGTTTTAGAACATAACAACCAGATCATATCTGGTAAATAGATGAAGAACCTTTGGTTCATACAGATGGAATAAAAATTAAGAACTCCATATTCTCAACTAATAAATACTTAATAGAAAATAGTTTTGTTAGGGTAGTTGGTCTTGTATTAGGATTAATAAGAGATTATAGAACATATCATAAATATATAATAGTGTCCTATAGTTGGAAATAATTACCCCCAAAGGGTGAGATGATCCAAACATCCAATCCTCTCGACCAATGAAAGTCCCCAGGTGTCAATGGGACAGAAAACCAAAGTGACCGCCAACCATTGGAATGTAGGTCTGTGCCCATATATAGATGAAGGAACCATTAGAAATTTCCATTAAATTGGAAAAAAAGATAATCCAATATTTATGATTGTTCACTAAATAAATCCCCCACCCAATCAAACAATAGTCCATATTGGAAACACCTCGATGAGGGTTCTCGATTGAACTATTTTCTAAATGGAACAATGATATTAACTTATTAACAAATATGGTTATGATTACTGAGCATTCAAAAAAACCCAATGAAATTTCTATTTCCACATGTTCTAAAGACTGATATTAAGTAATATTTTTCTACAAGTGTATCATATGTGGTGAATTTTTTTGGATAATTTGGAGAAATTATTTAAAATAAAAAAATCTTAGTTAATGGAAAATATCCATTTCGATGATAAAGTGATGGGTTTTTTTAAATAAAGGGTTTTTTCCTAATTATCAAAACACTAAACTTAAAATTAATTCAGGTTTTATGTGACTCATTATTTTTTACTAACAACATAATCATAGACGTTTATTTTTGGTTCAATTTAGTTTTTATCAATCCTAGTTTTTAAAGGGTATGTTTTTAGCACTAGATCCAGGTGTATGTGTCCAAGGACTTATAGTTGATATCAAAGAAATGTTTTAGATAAATATAGGTAATTAGGATGTTATTATATGAATATTTTTTAGGATTTTTGGAAACCATCGAGGGTTAGTTAATTTAATGGTCTATCATAAGTTTAAGGGAATAGATTCTATTTTTGAGGTTTTCTGTGATGTGATTTTAAGGAAACTAAAGATATTCTGGGAACTATTTTTCGGGATTTAATAGATCAATGAATATTATGTAATCCTTAGGATTAGGATGTTGTTTTTTATGATGGTTATTTGGGAAAAATGTTGGTATATATTTTTTGGTCTAAATAAAAAAATTTATTGAAAACTTATAAGGTTAATACATCCTTTGACGAATAGGTAATTATGGTTAATTCATATAAAATATTTTTGGGATCATTAATGAATTAAGATGATTGTTAAATTAAAAAATTTGAAGTGATTTTATTTCAATTTGGTTGATATTATTTAAGGAATACATAATAAGTTTACTTTTGGAATCATATATGATTTTTTGGGCTTTATTTAATGGCGAGTCACGTTATTTTGTTAAATAGTTTTTATATTTTACCTGTTTTATGATTAAGGTATGTAAATTTATATATGTGTATTTATGAGATAATATTACTATTTAGAGATAAATTTATGTTAATATCATATGTAATCAAATATATCATTTTTCTCTTTTATACTTAGGGCAGAATATTTTCAAGACATTTTGTGTTAGTTAATTATATAACGATTTAACTTGAAATTTTGTGTTATTATTGAGGTTTTAGATATTAGTGTATTATTAACTCATATAAAATATTATTCATGTTCATTATTTTCTTATATTGGGAAAACCATTTTGGTTTGGGTAAATGTTGAGAAACCAAAGGAATAACATTTCATCCTTTTTTAGATCCATAATCCATTATAAGTTGATTTTCGTAATATATGCATGAAAATATCATCTTGGATATTCATTAATTGGATGGTGAGATGAAATATATGTTGAACCTAATAAAAAAAGCACAACAAAAGGATGATATTTTTCTTTGAAAATGTAAACGAATAAAGTATGTATATTTTCACATATTCTTTAATTTTATAATAAAATAATTTCGCAAAATACTAATAAATAATGAGAAGTCATATATCAAAAACATTACATGACTATCAAGGTGCACATTAGAAACTAATTCAAAAGTATGTGTCTTATAAAGGTTTAAATATGGTTTAAAAAAATATGATAAATTCTTATCATGAATTAGAAATGAAGGTCAGTATCATTTAGGATCTCTTTTCTAGATCACTAATATTTGCCTCAAATAAAATATATTGGTAGGAATTATTTAATTAAATTTTTTGTTGAATTGATAGTATCTATTCTTCAGTTTTTTAATAATATTTTAATTTATTTATTTATAAACTTCTTCTTTTTGAGCATAATATAAAAATACAAGTACATTATTTCATTAGGGGGAGAATGTAACAACCAATGTATTCTTATAAGATATCACATGTATGGTTTATTAATACTCATGATTATAAATATATATAAATATATATGAATTAAACACATATATATGATGATATTATATCTCAGAATATATTCTATAATTAATTTGATACTCATAATAATGATTGAAATATTATCTTTACATTATCATTGAAAATGTGGTTTATTTAAAGACTAAATATATTTTATAATATAATATTTTACAAATTGTTATTTATGTTAATTATAAAAATAAATATTATTATTTAGTATTATAATAATAAAGATAATTAGATCATTGCGTGTTGAAATAATTTTATTTTTTCACTTGAATAAGTAATATTTTTTATTCTAGATAGATTTTTTTAAATTTATTAAAAGATTATATTCAAAAATAAAATTTATAAATTTATAAATTTTAATTTTAATAAAATTAATTTTATTTTTTGATTCAACATATCAAAAATATCTAATTTTGATTTTTTGGGATTTTTATGAAATGATTAATTTTTGAGTGAGTATTGAAATATTCTGTTTTTATAAATAATAACTCTTAAATATAATATTCATGTTGTAAGGTTTATTTAAAATTCAAAAAAAACAATGTATATAAAATTTATAATTTCATGGAGTATAATAAATCATTTAAAATAATATTTTAACTTTTGAAACTATTTTTGGATTTTGGTAATTTAAGATATATTGTATTCTAATAAAAAATATTTTTACTATATTTCCTTTAATTGAGTTTTTGGAAAGGTACATTTGGTTTTGGACCTACCTAAATGTTCAATAAATATTACTTTTCTTCATAAAACTAAAAATTTCTTAGATATTAGTTCTATATTATATGTTTTGGTAAATTTAACTATATTCTTAAATAGAATTTTTATAAAAACTGTTTTTTGATGCTTATTGTGTAATTATAATAAAATTTATTTTTACCACCAATGAAACATTAAAATTTTAAAATCCTTTTTATATTTTTAATCCAAACATTTAAATTATTTAATAATTTAAATTTTAGTTGTTGTCAAATAAATAAAATTTCTCTATAAAAAGTGTGTCCACATAAAAAGGATTAAAATGGTACAAATTGCTAAAACACGGGGATAAGGACCCAAGATATCAATAAAACATTTCTATAATTTTATTCTATGAGTTTATTTAAATCTAAATTATCCCGTATTCAAAATTTGGTTCCTCTTTCCATTTAAAATTACATTATTTTATTTTAATGTTATGGATTTTACATCAGTGTCATACCTATCACCTATAAATTGACCTCCAATATACTCACTAATCCATTCACTTTGAAAATGTTAAATAAATACTAAATAGACATTGCAAATATCATCTCCACTACTTTGAAATATAAAATTAAAACATTTTTGGTATGTACTTGGGGACTACCACTTCTATAAGTGTTTTATTTCATTTTTCATCACCACCTAACATGGATTCATATAAATATGGATTTAAAGAATTGATATTAAATTTATAAAATTATTATTATTATTAAAATTGAAACTATTATATACCTTCTTTCCTTTATACACATTTAAAAATGTAAATATCTCCTATGCAATCGTGCAGACTACCGCCCCCATCAGAGAAATATTTCATTTTTCATTACCGTATTATTTGGATGATAGTAAAAAAGAATTAAAAAAATAAATAAGAAATTTATAACATATATATGGTATAATAAATTTAATTTTTCTATTGTAAAAATAATATTAACAATTAATGTCATCATAAAATGCAACCACCAAAAACATGAATATTAAGACACTTAAAAGTAATAACTTCCAACTAATCCTTTTTATTTTTATTCTTCGTATACCTCTTCATGAACATAATATAACATATTTATGGCATGCTTTTTAAATCAATAAACCTCAATTGAAGTGATAATATCATTATACAATAATATTTTTTTACTCAGTTTTTATTTATAATATGTTCTGATTGGGTTGATTTTACCATATAGAGGAACATTGTAAAAATTTTTATATCCTAAATAATTAAAAAATTAAATTTAATAATAATATTTTATATTAATGATGAATTGAATACTTATTTAATAATTGTATATTTTAAAATTTCAAAACTTTATTTACCCATAGATTCAATTCTTTTGTTAATTAAATAATAATTGAAAAAATGTACTTTTATATTCTCTATGTAAACTATTAACATAAGTTGCATAAATTAACTATAAAACTCAAAAAATACATAAAAATATTTAAATATTAATTAAATATATAATTATTATGAAAACACAACCAATTTCCCTATACCAAAACCCTCAAATTTGAACATAAGTGGAAAAAATAATTATAACATAAAAATATTAGTTTTTACAAAGAATTATTTCTATGTGGGTAAAAACTAATTATAAGCGAATGGTATAAATTTAAATAAATATAAATATCATTATTATTTACATTTATAATAACTTTAAATTTATTATACTAGAGGTTAGAGGATATCTAACAAATAATAAGTGTGAGGTATGGGGATTTCTAGCCCAACTTCATTTATTAGGTTATATCACTTCTTTATTGACTATGTGATGCCATGATAATGTGTTTTATGAAATATTATTTTTTTATTTTGTATTTAATTTTCTATGATTATTTTTATATTGTTTTAAAAATATATATTCATTTAATATTGAAAACATCAAATGTTATAATTTTTGTATGGGTCATTGGTCTCAATTTCAATCCCTTGAGACATAAATCATGTTTTCACCATCAGTTATTTTATATAGTGTACTTATTTATTCATGAATTAATTATGAATTATTATTTAATTGAAATAAATGATTTTATATATTTATATGATGTTATTTTATTCTATTTTTTATTCAAGCATTACTATCGTTGTAACGGTTAATCATTTAAAATTTTATTCATTAAGGCATGTTTCAAAATCTGAAAAAATATTAATTTATATAGGGTATACAAGACACAGTTGTAATTATATATAATTATTATCTATTATATTATTTTATTTAATGTTTTTAAAAAATTTTTCCCCTAGAGGGTTTTTTTCAATGGTTACCAAATCTATAAAAGTTTTTCATCTTAGTTTTCTTACTTTGAGACGTTGTTCGAATTATACACCCATATTATACTATAAGGTTTATATAGTTTCTATTTAAAAAATGAGATCCTATTTATATTTAATTAATGGAATTTAAAGTTCCTTTTTATTTTCTTTATTTCAATGGATTTTGGATTTTTTTCAAAAGTATATAAATGGTTTTCTTAAATAAAACATGTTTCTTTAAAAACTATGACATCTTCTACATTATAAATTTTAATAAATATCCATGCTATTAATAAGATATAAAGAGTATTAATCTATAAAAATTAATGATCTCTTAAATTAAATTTCAACAATCATTTAATTTTTTGTATACAAGTTTAAAAATGAATATTTTACCATATTTTATACCTATTATTTTTGGGTTATATTTACTAACATGTGAAAATAATGATTTTTAACATCCTATGTGTGAAAGAATTTTCATTCCATCATGGAAGCTATTCATAATTAATATTCCAATATGTGTTTCTAGGGGTTTTCAAATAAATCATATTATTATTATTCTATGATTTTTTTTAAATTTACAAACCGAAATGGATATTTATATTATTTTCAAATAAACATACCATTGTGTTTATAAATGTGTTTTTAATATATGTAAAAATCTATTTTTATTATTATTTTCTTGGGATATGTTCTAAGGATACCATCACCTTGTTTCTCTAGATGGCTTTTGATTGAATTTTTTGGAAATTGTCCTAAAACCAACTTCTTTTACAAGATTTAATCAATATATTAAACAGTGATGGATGTTTTTATCTATTTTATATTTACATGCAATCCATATGAGTTTTTTTTTCATTTTATGGTTCTTTCTCATAATCTATGATGATGTGTGGGACATAGATATGCCCCTCTAATGCAATAGGTAATGATTTATTCTCTAGAGAAATGATTATTGGAATTTACTAAATTGTTATTCCATATGGGTGAATCATAAGTGGACATGGGTGATTAATAAGATATTCTAATATGACTTTATGTGTTTTATATACTTTATATGAGTTTAAATGATTTTCTTCTGAAAATGCTGATTTAAAATGTATCATGATTGTTTACTTATAAGACATTTGTATTATGATAGAAAAAATAATTGATATATTGTTTCTTTAGAGTGAATCTCGTATTCTATGTCAATTAAATTTTATTTTTCTCTCATATCCATAAGATTAACTTATTATATCATATGATTACTAATTCTGAATTCCATTATTTTTTTATTGAGAATTTGAACTCACCCCTTGTAGGTTTGATTTACCTAGTTATAAAGCTTGATATTAATTAGTATATGTCTGTAACATTATCACATGTTGAGAATGATGTGGAAGATGTTTAAGACATTATGAAGAACATTAAATTATTGGTTTAATGTAGAAAATTATCATTTGATGAAAAATACATCAGTTTTATTACATAAATGGGTTCTTTCCTAATTATGTAAAACTATAAACCTATATGGTATTTGGGATGTAAGTGGCTTGGTATTTTCTATTGACAATTTAATTGTGGATGTTCATTTTTGGGTCGATTTAGTTGATATAAATGCTACTATATAAAGGGTTTCTTTAATACAATACATCTTGTTTGACAGGTCTAGGGTGTTTTACACATTTAAGAAATCATTCTAGAATATGGAGAGGAGTGCTTGAATTCATGTGACATCTATGTATTGTTACTGTATAGTGAACTAGGACACGAGGTTACATTTCCCTTAATTGAAGGTATGCATCTCTTACAATCTGAATGTGATAAGATTTATCAATTTCTCTAAATATGGACTCATGAGTTATTTTTTGAACATCAGTTATATCATTAATTGAAACTTCTATATACAAACTGCTTCTTCCTCATATTTTGTAACCCCCCATCACGTCAATTTTGACACATACATTCTAAAATTACATATTTCTTATTAGAAGGGGAAATAAAGGCAGGGTATGATAGTGTCAGAATCAAATATATATATATATATATATATATATATCAAACCAATAAAATAATAATACTAATATCATTTATATTATTATTATTAATATGATTACTAAAATTAATAATAATAATAATATTATTATTAATCATAAAAAACTAAACTAAATAAAAATCCAATGCCTCTGGAATTTTAATATTAACCATTAAAACAAATGAACCACCACTAATATTTCAAAGTAATCCAATCAATTTTCTGTATTCTTTCACTAAGAGTTTACATCCCTAATATAAAGTGTAGTTAACATTTTCTAAAAATAGTTTTGTGTTGTCCATGGTCATTAATCCGTGCTCCCACCATATATTAGCCACTACCTTAACATGGATGGTTATTTAACCTTGCATAAACTATATAACCAGACCAAAAAAGTATACATATAAACACCATTATTTATTCTCCCTCAATTTTCATAATTAATACCTAAAACTCCTAAATTTATCATTAAACACATTATATTACTTAAAATACATGTGACACAACAATCAAATTATTCTTAAAAAAACTCCATAATATTATTTCATTTGTTAAAGATATTTAATAGTGTATTCTACATAAAAATATGGAAATGAACACCAATATAACTACATGGAATAAATTCATAGATTTTTCTCTTTATAATAAAAAACATTTTACATTCCCCGAATGTAATAATAACACCCAAAATTTAGCAACCTAGTTCAAGCATCATAATTTATATCCTTTAATCATGGAAAATTCCTTATGAATATCATTAAAGACAAATCCAAAAATTTAAATAATATGATAAATTATAATATCTTATAAAAAGTCATAAAAATTACTTGTAGTGTTATATTTGATAATTTACAATCTATCTTGAAAATGAATTATCTATGGGTGTTATTTTTATAAATATATTTAAAACATCAGTTTCAATACAAAATTTTGTAATACATCTTCATAAATACCCCAAAATGTAAATTTTATTATTAACAAGATCAGAGTTTCTATTAACTATATTTATTAATCTACAGACATTAAAAAACAAACATAATGTTTCTTGACCATTTCATGATCATCATCATGAAATTTTTATCAACATAGAGAAGATTCATGTTACGAATGACCAAAATAATTTTTCATGAAAGCTATAACCGAATCTATTATTAATATAAATACATTATGTAAAATAAAAAAGATGATATTTAATGCATTTTTTTGTTAATATTTAAATGTTTTGTAACATAAATGAACCTTCATAAACAAACACAATATGGTTTTTAATGTCATCATCAATTCCATTAATAATTATTCTATTATTCAATATTAAACGAAACATACATTAAAAACACATATAATATTATATATTTTTATGTGGATTTTTAATTAAAATTCATCGAAAAAATTATTAACAAATATGGATGATTTTTTTGTATGTTTTCACATTCAAAGTATTTCCACCTTTAACCTCCACAAGTGTTAGAATTATTATAATTTGTATTTAAATAACTAAAAAATCATATATGTAAATTATTTTAAATTAACAAATACGATATGGGTTTCAATATAGAAATGTAGTAATAGACCATTGCATAACCAAAAGATCAAGAAAAAACTTGAATTCATCAATTAATGACATTTCAAAACCAATTTGTTTATCTCATTAAAATACTTGATTTTTTTCATTCAAAACTATAAATATGATATTAAGAATATGTAAAAAACTAACAAATTATAATCATATATAAATTCATAAGATATAGGATGTGATTCACTTGCCCATGTTTGAATCCCTACTTCTTTAATGAAAAAATTCAACAGAGAGTCACAAGATCTTTCTTCTTACATACAACCATAAAATTAAATCCTCAGTTTTTCCCCTTTATTAAATTTATCTTATACCAATTTCTATTTTATTCTATTATAGAAAACTATTTATAAAAGAATTCATTTACGAACTATGGTTTCATATCCATTTAAAATTCTTTTAATCTTCTTTTGGAACATTATTTATATAAATATTTTGATTTAATTAAATCATTTATCACATAGTGATTCATTATATATTTTCAATCTTATAAATGTACATTACATTATTTATTGTTTATAGTATCTCATTCTTAAATCCATTTTAATCTACCTAAATCTTCAATTCATTATTTTAAAACACATTAATGTTAATAAATATCTTATTTTTAATTGTTTCACTGATGGATTATATAGTTTTTACTGATAATGTTATATATAAATATATAATATGAATCATTATTTACCATTGAATTTGGTATGGACTTTATGATTATATGCCCAAAATAATTATTCCTCAATAAAAACATTAGAATACATGACCATGTAACCCAACAAAAAACCATGATGGGTTTTTTATCATAACGTTATAAAAATGTATCCAAATTGATAAATTCTTTTTTTGTTGAATAAATAATTAATTATCATATATTTTCTTTAACTAGATTGAAAAATAAATCCAACAACAAGAAACACACTGAAGGGATAAAGGAGACGAAATATTGGGAAATAATGATTGGTTCTACCTTCTATAAATGGGTCATATATTAGGAGACAATCATAAAAAAATGGATGATTCAACATCTATTATACATATAATCAAGGTTCCAAAACACTATATTTTTTTATGTTTATATGAAGTTCCCATGTTATTCAACCATGTGGATAAAGTGGAAGAAAAAAATATTCCACAAAGAGCACACCTATTCTTTTATCCCCAAGACTTACTTGATTTTAATGTTTCTTGTAATGTTGATTTAATGTCCCATGAAACTGTAATTATAATTAATCCTAAAATTTTCAAGCATAAATCAGATAATTTGAGGATTTTAATTGGTTGTTTTATTCTCTCACATGAATTTTTTCATGAGTTTTCATGTTGGTTTCATCGGCTGATGACATATAGAAGATATCTAACATGGGAAATCATGTTTAAAAAAAATGAGATCATTTTAATTATATAAATAAAAAAAGACAACACATCATGTTTTTCATGAATAACCATGATAAATTTGGTTTATTATGTTTTACAAAAAAGAATTGACCATTAACGATAGTCAGCGAATCACATTTAATATTAACTGAATCCTAAGATATATCCCAATAAAAACACATTTAACAAAAATGTTTACTAGTAAATAAGTTAAGATTAAAATAGTTTTCCGTTTCTTGTGAATAAATGATAAATGGGACTCAATTGAATTTTCTATGGACATGAAACACTTATAAAACTATTTAATTATCATATTTTATATTGTTTATTTATCCTTCTTCCCATGAAAACAAATCACCCAATTTATCAAACCATTTTATTTTTTAATAATAAAAATATTATTTTTATTTTATTATTTCAATACTCCATCAAAGGATGACGTAGAGTTTTTTCTGTACTTTGAAAATTATAATTGAAGAAACTTATAATTTTTCCCACTTTATTGCATGATAAAAATTTTGTGCTATTATCTAGTAGTTAAGATCACTAAAACCATTATTTATTAATTTCTACCATTCCATTTCCTTTATACTCTACTGTATTCATTTAATTTAGTATATTTTATTATTATGTATTTTTTGTTTCACTTCATTCTTCACTCAAGTATTATAATATAATATTCTCAAGTTTTTTATATCATATAACTATTAGATGTTAAAAATAATATTTTATAGTCACATTTTTTATTACTTGGTATTGAAATGAGTAATTAATTAAAATAATCCTTTAAATTAAAACAAAACCATTACACACTCATTTTTTCTTCATTGGTATGCCAACTAGGAATCATTGAAGAAGACACTATAGAGCCTCAGGAGGTCCCAACCACAACTATATGTGAATCAAATTAATTAATTAATAACATGGATGCTAATAATAAAGTCTTAATGTAAATAACAAACCTGGGTTACCCTCAAAACAAGAACCCAACCCATTCTATTACATACCCCAAGGGACTACACGACCCCCACGGGTTGGCGACAAGCACCTATTAATTGAACAACTAACCATGCGGGATGATTTCATCAAACTTGATCAAAAAAATGTAATAATGTATACAACGAACGAAATAGATAATGGAATACTAAAGGAATATATATTCCCTAGCAGTCAAAGGTTAGTAAAAACAATAACTACAAAGGTTGTCAAATCTCCAAAAACATGTCCAACTATATGTTCCAAAACCAAAAAACTACTCTATGTTATGGTGCCAAAAAACTCCCACCATTTCACCACCAGATACCCAAAACTAGCTAAAATGGACCTCACCGTCTCACTGGGGAACCTTGGATTTTCTTCTATTGGAATACATATGAAGGTCAATGCACCAATGAGAAGGTGTGTAGGGTTTCAACTTACAGGATCCGTAATATCTCACAAAGGATTTCCATATCAATTATCAGTATAATAATTTTTTTATGATTATTTTAAATTAAAACATGGCATGATATGTAGTAAATCAGTTTTGTAAAAAAAACCTAGTAAACACATCCATTTATCATAGTTTAAAAAAAGCAGTTGAAACACGCATTTCCTGGATAACTCATAAAGATAGGAAAGAAAAAATAAAATTAGTAACATTGGCATTAGTACTTAGGATCACTGTAGATCGGAATAGTAGACTATTCATACCACAATAAATCAAGTGAAAAGTCTGGTTCCTAGAACACATGCCTAGGAAGCATAGGAATATGCCAGGAGTAACCCCCCCGCGACATTGTCAATATCCCTCCCTAGAACAATGAGCATTGTAAATAGAGTAAATCCCCAAGAAAAACCACCCGATCATCACAAAACATGGACTATGTCCTCAAGATAAACCTTCTACAAAAGTACCCAAGTAAACCCATATTCTCATTTTCACAAATCAATTTCACTATTTTCACAGTACTCATACCCTATTAATTTATCCAAAACCTAGTAAAACCCATTTCTATTTCAACACCTTTTTTCAACCCACACAAACAATCATTACAACTTAATATATCAATTTAAAAAGTAAGTTCTATCTGGATAATTATCATCGGCTAGAGACGGAACCACCCACTTCAAATATCAAGTTTCGTATTCCAGTAATGATATACACAATCAACAAAACCTAACAAAACTAACAGAGAACCTATAATCCAATCCACACCTAAATATTGATCCAACATAGAAAACAAGGTGTCTATGGAAAGGGAAACACCACACACATCCACAACGGACATACAACGCGCCTCAACTACCTATGGAATGACCTTCAGAATGAGATCTCACCAAGGATATAGTAGAAGACTCAAATAATCCTCAACATAGGCCGCCATATTCAATAAAACAACCCTAGGGTTAAACCATGGTTAATATAAATGAATAAATTGAATGATCACATACCCAGAGACACACACCACAACCACAATGAAGATCCAACATCAAACATATCAATCTAGATGAAAAAGAGTATCAAAAAATTGCCTAGTAAGAGCTCTAGTTCGAGATCCAAGGTTCTTATGAAAAAACCAAAACCAAAATAGTCACTCACATGTTTGAAAAATAGTACAAGGGACATTACGAGATGTGTAATATAGTAACATTCCATGAAATCTACAGTGTTCAAGTACATTGAAAAATCCTTCGCTTTAGATTAAAACCCTGTTATTTAAAGAATCCAAGATGTGAAACCACTCTTTATGATGTGTATGCTTTCACAGTTTAAATCCCTTTTCGTTCATTGTACCCAACAATATTTACATGGTGTGTAACCAAGTAACATGGCATGAAATAGTTCTACATCATTCAAGAATCACCGGCTAATGGTAAGAGTCCAAAAAATCTATGACTTAACCATCAATGTTATCCACCTTATCTCCAAGGAGGGAAAATCCACAAAGAGGTTAAGGGAGTACAAGATAAATAAGTAATGAGATGTTACAGAATCCCGACTATAAATATATTAGGTCCCCCTGAAGTCAGGTAGAATATGTAATCCATAGAAAAGATGAGTCCACTACTCCCTCATCTATATCTCTCATTCCCAATCCTTTGGAAAATGTGGTCCTTGTTTCCATATAACTATGACTAATGGAATCAATGTCCCATGAAAGACATTCACATAAGATTCAAAAATCCAAAATAGTTTTTATAAAATATAAACATTTGGATTTAACTCAATTTCTTAAAAATTTAAAATGTGATAGAGATCAGGATGGTATTTCTTGATCTGAGACATGTAGAAAACATCATGCATACCTTTCAAATAAACCTCAAATGATAAATGATAATAAACCCTCTTAAGACACTCAGTGACCTCAAAAAGTCCAACATTTCTTAGATCCAACTATCCCTATTTTCCATATCTATGGTGACCTAATCACGGCGAAACATTCAATAATTCCCTAATACCTATAAAAAACTCTAATGGTCAAATCCACTAATATTCAAATGATTACTGCTGACTCTGGGATCTAACTCATCCTCGATGCACATCCTAAATCTTCGTAGATGTTTTCTAAACCAAACATGGTCCAAATAAAGATATGTCACTCGCCTCTGCCTAAAAAAGATGTGATCTACATAGGAAACCATATAACACATCCAAGGAATCAATTCTGATTAAAGAATGATAACTATTTTTATAAACAAACTCAACTATTCCCAGATTGTGATCCCATGATCCTCAAAAATCCAAGACACATGTGGAGAATATCCTCCAGGATCTGAACCACATTCTCTATTTGGCCATCTACCTTTGGATGGTACACTGTGATCAACATGAACAAAGTTTCCATTGCCTATTGCAGACTCCTCCAGAACATCAGGGAAAACCAAAGATCCCTACCTGAAATAATGGCTGATGGGCTCCCATGTAACCTCATAATCCATTACACATAAATATTACACAGGTCTTCAACTTTAGTGGTGTCTTTGATTAGAATAAAATAATAATACTTTTTGAACTAGTTAGAAACCACCTAGATAGCATTCCTCCCATGGGGAGTCTGTGGTAATCGAAAAAAAATCCACGAATTCTTCATCTAATTTTCAAATCAGCACTGGAAGTGGTTGATGTAAGTGATAAGGTTTCAAGTTCTCTTCTTTTATCCATTGGAGGTTTTATAGCAAGACACAAACATTGTGATGTCACAGATCAAACCTAGATACCAAAATCATCACCTCATACCATAATACATCTTTATAGTTCCTAGATGAATGACCCAAAAAGATTAATGACAATCAAAAAAGACTATAATTCTCATAGCTTCGAGGATGAAACATGCTCTTGGAAGTAGAGCATACCATCTTATGTGAGATACCATCCAAACATATCCTTCCCACAATAAATTCATTCTTGATTCTTCTAATCCTCATCATCCTGTTGTTAACTCCAAAAAATGGAATGCATGAGGGATGATGATAAATTAACACCCGTAATAACCATGCATAAAACACCATCCTGATCATCCAAGTGAAACCGAGTTAAAATCCCCATAGGGTTCTAATTTTTCAATTCTAGAAAAGGATGAGATGGTACTTTCATGATAAGATAATTCATGGAAATATTTCCCATTATTGGGTTTTAGGTGATATCAAAGTCAAATGTCTGAAGGTATTCTACCCAACATCTATGTTTGAGAATCAAGGATTTATGATAAATGTTATAAACCTGAATTTAATGATAAGAAAAGACCATGAACCTCTCCACAAAAAGATAGTGTTGCCAACATTTGAGCACATTAGAAATTGTAGAAATCTCTAAATTGTGAGTGGGGTAATTCTTTTCATTTGGCCGAAGCTTAAGAGAGCCATACGATCGCACAAGTTCATCCAATAAAAACACGTATCCCAAATCAGGACCCGAATCATCACTAAGCACCATCTATACCTTACCTAGATTAGGTAAGATTAGAATAGAATCCGATGTTTGAAGTCATTTTAGTTCATCGAAAGAAGAGTGACACCTCACATTCCATGTTAATTTCACCACTTTTCTAGTAAGAGTAGTCAATGGTAACATGATCTTAGAATAATACTTGAAAAACCCTCAGTAGTACTTAGTATGACCACAAACACTTTGCATCTCAAATACATTATGTGGTTCCTTCCACGAACAGACAACCATCACCCTCTTAGGATCAACTGATAAGCTATGTTCAGAAGTCTTTTTCCCAATGAAATTCACTTCATGAATTCAGAAACTAAACTTAAAGATCTTTCTATACAAATGTTAATTTCTCATAATATTTAGAAAAAATAGATGGTTATCGTGCTCATGATCAGGTTTAGAAAAAATCAGAATAACAACCATGAAAACTACCAATCAAGTGAAAAGATATTAATTCAAGATCTGATTCATCAAATCCATAAAAACTGCATGAGAATTAGTCAAACAAAAAAAGGCATAAAAATATATTCATAGTGGATATACATACTCCTGAAAGTTGTCTTTTTTATATGAGACTCCTGAAACTTGAGCTAAGGATAACCCGACTGAAGATCAATCTTGGAAAACCACTTGACCCCCTTTAACGGATTCTAATAGATCATCCACATGAGGCGAGGGATATTTTTTCTTAACCGTAACCCAGTTTAACATCCAATATTCCACATACAACAAAAGTGAAACATATGCCATCCTAGAAAAGAGAACAAGGGATTCCCAAGGTGAAACACTGGGTTGAATAGATAATTTTTCAAATAGATCATCCTACTAAATCTTGAGATATTTTAGATTAGCTGGTGTCATCTGATATGAAGGTATCGATATCTATTACTTAACAAGATCTAAGTCAATTTTAAATGCAACCTATATATCAAGAGAAAAACAAGATAAGATGTCTAGGAAAATATTATGAATGTCTAAAACAATAATTAGAAGATCAATGATAGGATAAATGCATATGGCTCCAACACAACATGAGAAAACGAACTCCCGAGATCTGGGCGGAAATCCCCCACACGACCAAACTGCAGGTCCCAAACCCCCTGAAACACATGAGATCTTATATTGGCATCAAGAAACAAAGCATGATGATGATAACAATAAACCATATCTTGATGAGCGACAAGCCAATGTATACTGAGTATGTAGTAGAATAGATCTTGATTATGAACTAGAAAATCCTAGATAAATTTCATACCAGCAATTGTTAATGAACAAGAAGGACACTGAATCCCCAACTCTTTCCTCTTATTAAGATATGTTTCTTACTCCATTTTAAAATATATATGTTCTATTTTATGTCTAAGAATATAAATAAAATTCATACATAAAAGATAGAGAGGCCCTATTATTGAATAAGGAAATTGCTACTAAAGATGCAATAAGGATAGTACCTCCCACTATTGTCTCACCAACATCACCTTATGTTAGAGAATATTATACTATATAAAAATGAATTACTATTGAGTCATGTTCCTAGATAAATTAAGTCTTTGAAGCTTCTAACTATACCATAGTAGCCTTTAGAACCAACGAACCTTGAACATAATTAGGCAGAGTCACAATTTGATAAAAGCATTTTAAGTGACCAATGCGTCGACAACTATTGCACATATTTGTGGGCATATTACAATAATGTCTTGTTTTTCATCCCTTTATGCACTGATATCAATTCAGAGGCACATTTCCAGCTACAATAGACAGTGTATAGGAGGCTCACTACTGAGACCCACCACCACCACTTGTGTGATGATCTTAACACTTCATTTTCTTACCATCCATGGCACTGTAGTTTCCACAAGACGAGAGATAAGGGTAATAAAAACCAACCTTTAATGCCATATCCATATATTCCATCATTGATCTGTGTACCATCTCTACATATGTATATTGTTTCAATATGAACACTTGCGACATGATATCTGGTCTTGAACCCTATAAGTAATTCTGAGCCCTCTGTTGGTCATTCCTCACCACATCCAGAGAAAAAAATACAAGCTCAACAAATCAGTTGGTGTATGCCAACATCAAACTCTATCTCTATTGTAAATACAAGAACTCTAGATACTTTTCATGCATTATGGAATCATGGAAAAACATATAAAATAATAGGGTTTTTAACCATTCTAATCCAAGTGCATGTTCCTATCTACCTGGACCAAGGAATCCCACCATCACCTACAAGAACCATCGAGCCTAAATGCTTCACACTTTACCATGATATTAAACTTTTTTCCAGAAAGTGAAAGATCTGATCAATCATGTCCAACTAGTCCTATGACTATTTACATTCATTCATTCCTATAAAGGATGATGGATTCTTGTTCAAGAACTCCCTCAATTAATCTATCTCTCAACCATATTAATGTTGTATCTCAAAAAATTCATTTTGAAATCATGGAGCATCTTGATCAACATCACAGAATGCCCATATGATGGTCTTGATGAGATTATAATATATATGTGGATTCAATTGAGGATAATTATTTATATCCTCATGAGGATCTAATACAATATGTCTTAGAGGCATACTATTTCAAACCTAAACATCTGAACTATCAGATAATAGAAAAAATATCACGTCAAACTAGAAAACCCATAAACAGAAACAAATATTTATAACCAAACCCACCACAAGAAACACACAACCCATCATACCATGGAAACTTGAGTCTCATTATAACTAGAGATGAACATGAACTTATCACAACATATACCTCAAGTCCCAAAAAATTTCTCTATAGTCAATCAGACATCCCAAGATAAGGACAATTGGTGAAAAACCTCCTTTGATACCAAATTATAACAAAACGAACAAGGTTACCGACAATCCAAGCACCCAACCCATTCTGTTACATGCTCAGAGTTTGTTCCCAATCCCCATGGACCCATGACATGCACCCAGGCATAAATCAACACAACCGAGGGAATGATTTATCCAATCCTGATCAAGCACATGGGATATATGTATACAGACAATGAAACAGACAGCAGAAGACTTGAGGGATATATATATATATATACCATAATTGTCAAAGGAAAATATAAATGAACAACTGAAAATGTATTCAATTCTCCAAAAAACATGTCCAACTACAAGGACCCAAACCAAACAACTACTCCATGTGATGGAATAGATGAAATCCTACCATCTCACCACCAGCTACCGAAAAACAACTAATATGAACCTATCCACCTGACTATTTCTCCTTTCCTTTCCCTAAATTAGAATACATACAGACATCTATACCCCCCACCTTGATGAGGTGAACAAGGTGTGAGATAACATTCTCAGTAGGATCCCACACATGTTTTCCATATCAAGTCTCTATATAACAATTTATGAACACTTATTTTTAAATTAAACATGATATTATAATTATTAAATAAGTTTTATAAAAAACATGGTAAACATATTTCTTTTTTATAGTTAAAAAAGAAGGTATAACATGCATATGAAGGCTAACTCCTAAAGTCAAGAAGAACAAAACAGATGTGGTAGGACATGCATTTGTACCATGGATCGATATAGGATAGACTATTCGACCACTCATACCATAATATATCAAGTGAACAATCCAGTTTCAATAACACATGCCTTGGAAGAATAGGAATACCCCCTAGCTAACACCCCCCCCAATAATGTAAATATCTTTACCCTAGAACAACGAACCAAGGAATCAAAGCAAATCCCCATGAGAAAACTTCTTGATAATCACCAAACATGGATAATGGACTCAATATAAACATTGTACCTATGTACCCAAGGTAACCCATGCCATCATTTTCAAAAATCAATTTCACTATTTCAAAAGTACCCATGCACTTTTCATTTATCAAAAACAAAGGAAAACCCATTATGTTTCAAAATTATTTTTTTCAATACAAAATAAGTCATTTCAATTTTATAAAACAATTCAAAAATTAATAGTAATCGGGCTAATTATCATTTAAGATATAGAACCACCCACCTCAAATATAGTTGCATACATTCTCACAATGATATCCATAATAAATGAAACCTAACAACACAAATGGAGACCGTAGAATCTAATACACACCTCAACATTAATCCATATTAGAAATTAAGGTGTCAATAGAAAGAAAAACACCATATACCTCAATAATATATGTCTTACACACCACAAATAACAATGGAATGACCTCATGAATGAGATCTCCCAAAGGATTCAGAATAAGAAACGAAGAATCACCGTCATAGGCCACCAAATCCATTAACAAAACCCTAGGGTGTCATTGTGATCAATATCTGTTGAGAAACGGAAAGATAATATACCTGAAGAGATTCACCACAATCGAAATGAAGATCTAAAATCAAACGGATTGATCTAGATGGAGACGAGTCTCCAAAAATCACTTTGTAAGAACTCTATGTTGAGATCTAACGTCATGGAGAAAAGAATAAAAACTAAAAAAACTGCTCACCTATTTTAAAAACTGTATGTAGGCTGTTACAAGACGTATCATACAGTTACACTTTTTGAAATCCAAAGTGTTCAAGTATGCCAAAAAATCAATCACATATGATAAAAAAATATGTTACATAAATAATTCACAACCTAAAACCACTCTTCATGATGTGTAACCAATCACAATATGAATCTTCACTCACAGATTTTACCCAGCAATACTTACATGGCAAGTAACCGAGTTACATAGCATGAAATCCTTCTACATCCTGTAGAAATCACTAGTTAATGTTGTGAGTCCAACAAATCTGTGAATTGACCATCACAGTTATCCTCTCATTCACAAGTAATGGGAGAACCATGACATGGTTAAGGTTATACCTGATAAATCACTAATGGGAAGTTATACATAAAAACAATGACCACCATCAATGTGATGTACAAACCAATGTACATTGAATTCCTTAAGTAATCATTTAAATTTGAACTAAGACCATAAATTATTCCTATCATCTATAAATTTCATGTAATTATTATGACTAACACCACAAAAATATAAAAATATTTTCACATTGTGTGCTACAATATGAATCCCCAAGGTGTGTTGGAGTACCGTATAAAATTTAGGGCCACCCCTTTCTACTTTTATAGGGTTTAAAAAAGGTTATATTATATACATACCATAATTGGTGACTCAACCAAATTAAAATTAATCTCTAAATGGATATTTTAATATAATTTAAAAAAACATATCTTTTTGAAATTATATTTATGGCATCAGGAAATGACAAGGATAGAACAACATATATTTTAAAAAAATTCCTGAGTTTTTCCCACTACTAAATTATCAAAATATTACAAATCCAATACATATAAAAGGGAATTATTCCAATTGATTTTGTCATGATAAACACTTAATATAGCAGTATTATAATGGAATAAACTATTATTACATCTCCAAATTTAATAACAAAAATTTCTAAAGTTTTAAAAATAAATCAAGACACTACTAATGAACAATACTCAAGTAGTGCATATGGTAAAATTTATTCATTAGAAAAAAAGAAATATATTAAACCTAGAGAAATGAATAAAAAATTATGTAAATTATTTGATTCTTAATTTACTTCACCATTTCTACTAGGTATATTTCATTATGCTATTTGTGTTGGAAAAACCATTTATTAGATGTTTTCCTAAAATTTATAATTTATCTATGTCTTTAGAAGAATTTTATCATGTGTATCTATTTAGATAAGTCCCACCACACAATAAATGAATAATGAAAAAATTAAAAATATTGGGCGGAAAGCATAACCAAAATGGTTACAATAGGGAAATTCAAGCTATTATAAACAGAACTTCATTCAATTTGACCATAGTATACATCATACTCTTCCTACACTATCATTGAATATACCTCCTCTTCCTAACAAATAAAAACCATACTTCAAAAAAATGGTGAAGAAAATTTAATTCCAAAACCTATAATTTAGATCAACCACTCTATCAATAATTCATGTCCTATGGATTTAAGGTGGAGAATAATATAACACCATTATTATGATAAATATGTATGGTTTTGGAAAGTAATAATCTCAAGATGTTATCAACCCAAAATATAATGGTATCGTATTTTCCATTACACTTCATTTTGGTAGGTATCTATCTTCTCCCAATGTTTTAGTGTTAACGGTCCATCATCCTCTTGAAATATACTAATCCTAAAAAAATATTATATTAAATTCAAAACTAAAAAGGTATAAGTTTATTATTGATGAGTCTTGTAATTATTGTATCCCTCTTCAATTTCCCCAAATATATTCTCAATCAAATAAATTATTTTATAATAAAATTGATAAATACATAATTGATAATTTTAAATATGTTTATGTAAACATTTACCTACTGGATGTAGTTAAAAAAATCATCTCTATATTGCTTTTTGAAAAGAGTTTTACACCCTCTTACTATGAATAAATGGGAATTAAAGATTCCACTAAAAACATTCTATCATCCTGGATAAAAACAATGATTCCATCTAAATTATAGGACCTAGGTACATTTTTTATTCCTCCCATGATAGATAAAATTAATTTTCATGGGAAATTTTTGATTTAGTTTCTTCTTATTAATAAGATTCTACACTCTATATATACTTATTGTCATGTCTATGAGCATTAAAAAATATGAATCTTTGTGAGACATAAAAACTTGAGCACTTCGCAAAATATTGGTTTGATTTAGGAAATACTTGTGGAAGTGTAGAATAAAATCTTCCCTAAATAATAATATATCCTTTATATGGAATATACATATATCTATGTGAATTATCCTCTCATACATTAAAGAACATTTATGAAAATTTCAGAAAAACAACAATGCCTATAGTGAATTATTTTATACAGAGTTAGGCTTGATAAAAGGAAATCATTAATATTTTTGAGAAATAGAAACAACCAATTTAGATTAACCCAACTATTCTTCTCTATTTAATGAATTTAAAACTATTTTCAAACACACAGTACAATATTTCCTCATCCCATTATCTGATTCTACTTTCTATTCTCCACTCATTGATTTTTTGAGATGTAATTCATGTTTTATATAATTATTGTGTTTATAAATGTGTATTATATATATTTTAATTGATTATTTTTTTCAGTATATGGTACCCATAACCATAAAAGATTCTTTAAAATATAATAATCAATTATTATATATCAAGAGAGGATATAATGTGTCATTAGCTGCATCAACCGAGTACCTCCCCCAGAAACAACCCCTTAGTTTTGTAGTTAAATCAACTTCAAATTAATTTAAAATATTTTTTTCTTGATGGTATTGGTTAATTTACCAACATAGTCATCAACAATCACACTATAGTGCCATGATTAAAGTTGATTTAACTTTTAATAGAGTATAAAAAGGTGATTGGATAGACATTGACTACTTTTTCTGGTATTATCCCATCCATTTTGATGCATCCCATACTTTTATAGGATATGGATAATCATGTATACAAAGATTCATGCAGACTAAATACACCATATTATAATTGGTAAAAATGTTGGTATAGAAATTACATTATGTTTGGGTCATCTATATAATTTTCGATTGAAGATTTATTATCATAGAAAGAAAATTTTCATAAAAATTTAGATTAATTTTGGATTCATAAGAATGGAATGAATTTTTTCCCACACATATTAAAAATAGTTTATGTATCTATAAAAACTATTGATTAATTATTAAATATATCTGATAGGTAAAATTTACACTACATTAAATTGATATAATGTCGGATATATTTTATTTTAAATCTAATTATTCATTCTCTGATTTCTAGTTAGCATATTTTGAAAACTATACATCCATGTAGTATAAATATCAAAACAATGTTTACCACCATATTCTATGAATTTTTATATAGGAAGATTCAAGTTTTTAAAATAATTCTATTGGAACATTTTTATAGTGTATTTTTAGTATTTTGTTTGAGAACATATATAATATAAAGGAAGGTTTAATTGGTGATTTTTCTTTTTATAGGTATTCCATAATGATTATTTATCACACCTTGGTTCTATAATCAACTGATAATTTAAAAAATATATCATATTATATGTTTATAAAAGAAATTTTATTATATTTTATGTGATACTACTTTAGTATTTCAATTATTGGGATGCAATAAATTTTGATAAATAAAAATTTTAAATAATTTCCATCCTCCAATACCCCAAATACATTTTTTTGTTTGGTGTTTCATTTTAAATTCATGTTTTTCAACTAAAAAATTAAAAAAGGTAGTAATATCACAAATCCATTATCCTAGTTATTGAAAAAATATTGAGTTTGGATTTGATTATAATTTCATGGCGGTTTTTTATTTTTTAATAAGGACCCTCACATCACCTCCCATCATCCTGTCACTATGGTGAGAAAAAATGTTAGACCACATGGATGAGGCCTTTAACTATGGATTTGTGGTGTATTTATAATAAATCATTAAGAGGGATCCATATTTCTTTTTATATATTTCATGTACCCATAAATATACCATGAAAACTATATGGCCATTAAAAATAATATATTTTTAATTTTATTTCCTGGGAATTTTTTTCTTATAGTCTTCTCCTATAAATAGATTTTTTTTCTCATTATGTTTACCTTAAATTTATACTTAGGAATAATTAGTCTAATCTCTACCTTATATAGTGGTTTTATATTCCCAAAGAGTTTCCCAAAGAAATTAGACATAATAGAAGAGAGTAAAATATGGAAGTTGACCAAATTAGTAGGATTTATCAACTGTTTGACTACTACATTGACACAACCCTCCTAATTATAGAGTTATTACATGATGAGAACCTTTGGGATGTCATGGATCTCTCACCTTGGTATATGGATATTTTAAATTATTTTGTAGAACCTCAGGTACCCCCATACATCTCTGTCCCCCTCATGTAATGTCCCATGATTTGGATTAGTGGGAAATTATAGTTGAGTTTAAAAATTTCAATTTTTTTAAGGGGAAATATAATAATACCAGAATATAAATTTAAACTAAAGAGTTTTAATTCATAAAAGTGTTGTTTTTTAGGTAGAGTTTATATCTCCATAGATAACTCTGGTTTTCAGTTGAGTTTTAGGAGTGTCTTAAGAATGTTGAAAGCCTAGAGCTCTGGTAATTGAAAAAAAGACCAGGGAAATAATTTTTTTTAAACCATTGAACTCTAGGACACATGATTTTTTAAATTATATAGTGGTGTTGTAGAATATTATAGAGGGATTCATGGACTGTCCACAAGTTTCTAAAACTATGAGCCTAGCCCAATCTGTTAGAGCCATAGTAAATGTGGTTATGCGATGTTAGTGCATGGTTTATCCAAATTGTAAGAAAAAAACATGTACATTATTAAAAGGGGTAAAATTAAATTTTTACCCTACCTTATTTAACCCAAATCCACCCTTTTCTCACTCATTTATCCCACACAAAGTTGTATCTTGAAATCATCTATACCCACACATAGCATACCATGGTTCTCCATCCTTTGGCCTAAGAATCTATCATCACCGAGTGAATTGGAATAATAATGGTTATTATATGATTACATCTTACCCTTTCCATTATTTATCCCATTGGATGGAAGGTTAAATCCACCAGATATCATTTTCCTTATTTTTAGGGGGTTTTTATTCCTTTGAATTCACTATAATTATATAGAATCAATGATCGATAATGGATGAGTGAGTCATTCAAATAATAAGGAATGTAGTATAAATATTATCCTTTATAGTCTAGAATATTTATGAAATATTCAGATGTGCTATATACCAGACTCTCCATACATCACCTCATAAATATAAAATTTAACATGTAAATGAAAAAACATAAATTCATAATAATATTGTTCATTTAAATTTCACCATTAGATCATAAATATCTTGAATCAAATCACCCCTTTTGTTGTGTAATTAATATGACATGAAATTTATGATTAATATTGGAAATAGAACCACCAGTGTTTTGACTTTCCCTCCCCCAAAATGAAACACTGGAAGGAATTAAATGAATGATAAATGGCATGAATGTTTACCCTATAGGTTAAAAACATTATTTATTTTATGCTATAACCATCCTTGTAGATTAAATGACTATTTGAAATTGAATGAAATATTAATGGAAATGATCTACACACAGCTCGTATCAAATAATAAATCTAATGATTGAATTGTCTCTGATGAAAACAAATGATAAATGGAATGGACCATCCCATGGAACTCTTAATTATATAAATTCAAGGGCCTAAATTGCATACCCTAATTGTGATAAAGCATTCATATGGACATGAAACATTTATTATTAATACTAGAATTGTTATATGAAAAGATAACACACTTGGAATTCTATTTTTTACTTAAATTTAACTGGTCAAATGAATTATATCATGCCTCAAAGAAACCTTGGTAAACCATGTATTAATTCCTTGGAAAATATCATTGGCGGGAAAGACATATATTTCACCATGACTAATCCTTGGTTTACCTTTGTAGGAATTCCATCGAATGGAGCATAGGTGGGATAAAATATGTATTCCTTGAGGGATTCTGTGGTTCCATCTATGTAATGACTTATATGGGCTCATATCGTAGATAAATTATGCATGAATTGAGTGATACTCATGTTCCTTACACAAAATGCCTTGGAAGGGCTCATATGTTACATATATTATGTTAATTCATGAAAGATACATGGGTTAATTATACATAATTCCTTTGATGTAATCATTGGTTGAATAAAGTTTAATAGACCTTAAATTTATACTTGGATTACTTGTATTGAATTCATTAAATGATCTCAATTATTAAATGATTTGAATTACTCCTTCGGTGAAATAAGGATTCCCCACTCGGAATGTCATGCATGGGTTCCTAGAAAAAATGAGATTTATTACATGCTTGATCACAATTATACATAGATTTTGTGGATTTCCATTGGGTCATAAGAAACTATTATGATTTTGTGTTCTTGTCTATGTTCCCATGTTGGAATGTTCTTACTGAAGCCTTATTTAAATATGTGAATCTTGTTCTAGTTTTATGTATATTCATTGGTCTTACATATCAGGTCCCAAATAGTTTTGTGTGTGTGTGTGTGTCCAGATATGTTGTCATTTATATTGTTCATATAAATATACATGCATTTTTATATAAATATAAATTAATAAATGAATTGTGACACATATTCAATGTCATCCCGGCTTTGGCCGAAGAATATATGGTCGACCATGTGTTATTTGAGGAACCTAAGAACGAATTAATTAAATTTAGTTATCTATTGTCAAATTGATATACCTATACACTATTGTATTTTATACTCATAGGCTAGATGGAATTAAACAAATTTTGAGGTTGACTACTTAATTTACCTCACACCCTATATAGGTCACTATTGGGTACCTAATCATACTTCGTTGTTGTAGATTTAGGTTTTGAATTTGGCTTGTTATTGGTATTAATTTTTTTAAAACATTATTAGAAATGGGAGATTAGGAGCACAAGTATGATTTGGATATTAGGATGCTCATATAGATAGATTTTGTGAATTTTATTCATTTAATTTTGTATTTTATACATATTACCTACTATATGTCTACTGCTATGTATATTATAGCCTCACATAGACATAGTTGGTTCTATAATTTGGAAATTTTCATTTTGATCAGTTGTTTTCATAACCCATGGTTCTGTTATTTATTTTTCTCATACTGTATCAAGCATATGGGGAGCCATGCTTGAGGCCATATTGAAACAGGTTGGGCTACTGTTTATTGGGTGATCCATGTTGGGATATTTCAAAGTGAATAATAGCTATATTTTCCATTGTATTATTGTTCTAAGATTATAGACATGGGACTAAGAGGGTGTCAACACTTGAAAAATATCCATGACAAGGAGTGATCAACCCATGCATGGGGAAATGACAATGTTGATAGGTATATAGTATTTTTCATACAATTCAATATTAAAATTGATTATTAGTTCACCTTGAGCGACTAATGTAATTTCTGCTCTTTATTGATTTATAAAATTTAGTGTAATTTACCCTCATACAAATATGGAATTGAAGTTTTATTAGATGCATATTGTTTATAACATAGAGATTTACAATCCATGAATATCTCATTCCATGTATATTTCATTTATTTACTTCCTGATATTTGGTGGATGTTCCATGTTTGATTAAGTAGCATGATTACCTGTATAACATGTTTAGGTTATTATTTAGCATTACATTCCTATATCTATTTTTTTGTGGTTTTCTATTTATACTTTTTTTACTAACATGATATAATTCCTTCTAATAATTATGATATATAATTATTTATTAAAGTGTCTACATCAACCAACATATTGTTTTCTCGTATAACCAGATGGTGGCACCTTAAATAACCAATTTTTGACATGTTTGATCCATGGAACATTGGATACCTAGGATAAAACGTTACTGGTTTCAATTAAATGGGGTAAGTTCTTAAATTCATAATGTTCATGGTAATTTATAAATATGAAGGTGTGACCCATATAATTGAATTATCTTAAAAGAAGTCATTATATTTTCAAATCAAAGGTAAAAACCTCATTACATCTACAAGTGTTACAATTGTAACTTATAATTTAATGAACCTTTATTACATGGCAATGGTTATTAAATTAAATGAACCATTATGAATATATAAATATATATATATGTATAATTGTAATATTTATGGAAAAAATGGTTTCTGTAAAATGTGGTATTATTCTCAATTATTACAGAATCTACCACTATGACTTGGACATGATGACCCATATTACTAGATGACTGTATTCTCAACTCATCCCTTGGAGGTGAGTTTTAGAGTTGTATAATTATATGATAAACCAACTATAGGGGTTTAAAATCATAATGTTTAAATTTTTTTCAGTTAAATTTAGATGGACCTATGATGATATGATGGTACCCTCAAAGGTCACCTATATCTATTTAACTATTTATTGATCAACAACATGGTAGTATTCCCATGATATATTTGGATAGTTATTTAAAGAGTCAAAACCTACTTCTATAGCGTGATGTATAAATTTATGGTGGAATCTTACTATCCCAATTCCCTTAAACAGATAGATAACTTGTGGAATACTTTTCAAATTTATTTTCATGAATGGATTTAGTTAATTGAAATGTGAATCGGAATCTAAAGGGTGTTTTCTTCTATAGAATGCGATTGAAATTTTCTGTAATGATGATCAATAGTGTGAAATTTATAGTTAAATAAAATGGATAAAAATAATTTATAAGATAAATTTCCAAAATAGTGACTGGATTACAAATTCATTTATAATTATTGAAATGAAGTTTTATATAAATTTCCTATTTTTTGGAGGGAAATTAGCTAAATATAGTATAGAGTATTGTTTCCATTCAAATTGGTACTTGATGTTCTTAAACCAAGTCATTGAAATTTTTAGAACTTAATTTTGAATTATTATAGTTGATTAAATGAATCCTTAGTGGGGTTTTATTAGTTATGACCATCGTGAAAGGATATATTAAATATTTCTCTCATATAAACCATAGAAATTAATGGGTACATTTCTAGTAGGATGTTGTTGGCATATTTATTTTATAGTGACATTAATCATAATTCCTCTAAGACAAGTGAACTTCTTTTCATGAAATATTTATGGAGTCAACACATTATTTCTTACTATAAAATATATAGAAAATTTGTGTAGTTACCTAAAAAATTGAAACCTTTATAAATGATTATATTGATTTTTAAATGAGGGGTGTTTTTCGTGAGTCATTTTTTCAAGTGGGAATCCTAGTGAAAAGACACCCCCCGATAGACGAGTGGATTTTCAACATGTTTAGACTCGTTAAGGGTGTGAGAATCACGTAATGATCTAGTTAACCAGTTTAGACATGGATAGGGAATGGTTGGACACTTTGTTTTTTGTGTGACCTTCCTTTTTCATAAATGGATGAATTGGGAAGTCATCAACATAATTAATCATAATATGAGATAATCCAACTCAATGATTTAATAATTTGTGTGGTCCATCACATATTGGGATGCATGGGGCTAATATTCCTTTGGAAAGTACTAATGGATGCGTTTCTATATTGGTGAAATTTCTAGGTAGTAAATATTGATATAGGTGAATTTGATTGACTCATAAGGTTGACCAATGACCTATATGAGTTTGTGGAACACATTACACTGCGTTCATGGGACATTCCCATATTGGATAACCTAGACATATAAATATGTTTTAGTAATCCTAATAATAGTGGATTACATTGAAATATTATTGAGTCTTATAACACTATATATCAGTTTAATTTTGTATTTTATGCATCTTACTAATGACATGAATCACCACGAAACAGAAGGGTTTCATGAACACTTCTAGAGTAATGTTGACCAAGTTCCTTTATAAGTGCCTAGTTTCCCACACGTTAAAATTAGTGCATGGTAAAAGAATTTTTACCACAAACCTATCCTATTTTTTGTG
This sequence comes from Viscum album, assembly GCA_963277665.1. Classification (NCBI taxonomy): domain Eukaryota; kingdom Viridiplantae; phylum Streptophyta; class Magnoliopsida; order Santalales; family Viscaceae; genus Viscum; species Viscum album. The sequence continues at coordinate 1,182,682,781 of OY728139.1, forward strand.
TTATATACATCATGTATTGTGGGATGATTTCCTAGTATTATAAAATGATTACAAGGACACTTCTATGGTGGGGAGTGTTACATCAAATGTGTTTTAGTGTGTACATAAAAGTAGAGCAATCAGAACTGGGAAAGCCCATTTGGAAATGGTCAGAATGGATTATGGATGATACTATGAATTTTGATTGTGATATTTTGAAATATTTGAATAATCATGGTCACCCTAGGAGGATTAGGAAATACTATTGGGTTCATTGAAAAGAAGTTTCCCAGTAGTGGTTCTACTATTCGGCATTATAGTTTTTTGGATATGATTGGTTGGAAACCATGCTAATAACTTCATCTCAGTAATGAATGAAGTATCTAGGGTCTTAATTGTGATCGTTATATTCTATTTGTGTACTCATGGACTATTGAAAATAATTCTCATTATTTTAACATCATCAAGGGTACACTAATAGAGCATCAGTTATACACAGAAATAATTCAAAAAGTCAAACTCTTTTCTAGATAAATAAGAATACTCTATAAGAGTACCGCTCTTGGATAATGGTTAATTATAAAGGCATGGAGTTTCCTTGTTGGTATTGTACTTCCCATGTTGTAAGCCCTTAGATAAACTCATGCACACCCAATAATTCTTTGGCTTGACTTCAAGAAGGGATACCGATATTTGGCCATGTCAGTGTTCTTTGTATGTGGATGTTTTATATAGGCACCATCATATCACTTATATGAACTTAAAAAATAAATAACTTCTATGATTTCATATAACTATAGTAGTAATATTTGAGGTTTACCTGAACATTATGTTGTGTCCATTGATTATATTTTTAGTGCGATGATTCAAGTTGGTTGATTAAGTATAAAACTATGTTCATAATGAGGCATGTTGAAAGGAATGAACTATTTGGTAAGAGAGGTCACTATAATATAGTTAAAGGATTTAGTGTGAATTATTATAATGGAATTATTGTTCCTTGGAATAAAGGAATAATAACATGGTTTTTGATGTATCGCTTACTAAAGACAATGTTATTCAAAAACAGGAAGTCAGTAGTGGATTGACTTTCCTTTTCATTATTTTATTGAATGTTTTCTGTGGGGAATTGATTTTAGATCTTCATTATAATGAGTTGAATGTAGTGAAAACTTCGTCAATGATTATTACGGAAAATCATGCATGTAAAGGATAGATGATGTTGATTTTGAATCAATTGTTCTATTATATCCAAAAAGTATACAAAGTGTGTAATTAAAATAACAAGGGATTTCTTATTTGGGAAATTCCAATGGTGTGATGTATCATGGTTAAAAATTGGTAATTCAAAAATAGAACCTTTAGATTGGAGTTCCACAAGATGGTTGGTTAAGGATATTATGATGTGATCATGTATCAATTTGGGCAGGCACAGATAAGTGTTATCTCGATGATTCAGTCTCAAATTTGAAAATTGACATCAATTTCAATGAATTTTAAACCATATGATTAAAGTGATTAAAAGTGGTATCTTAGAATTTTGGAAACAAAAATTGACAATTTTAATGTGAATTCATGACCTAAGAAGGTTGGGTTCTATTTTAATTGTTTCCCAAAACAACCCAGGGACAAGAAGTACTATGGTGGGGTGGTAGTAAGGTATCATGTTTAAGCCCAAATGTAATGTTCAATGGAACATTATTTTTTATGGGGAAAATATTAAACTATCTATGACTTTTTTTAACATGTAATAGGTTTTATTTAGATTGAGTTTAAGACCCATGTTTTGAATTGGGTATTTGGTGGTGTTTTATGAGTGTTTGAGGCTTTTCCATGGCATCATTGTAGCTCTTATACTAAATCTAGGGTTCTAAAATTATTATGAATGGTTTAAATATTATATATCCTATTGGGGAAATGAATTAGTATTAGTACCTTATGCTCTCCAAAATTATCCCATATTGTTAGAGTTTTACACATCTTCACATAAAAATCCCGATATGGTAACATTATCATGTTATAATTGAAAGTTAGGTTATGTAATAAAACTATCTAGGGATGATTTTGATCCCAAATTCTTTTTAAATCTATTTAAGTGGATCTCACCAGACCCTCCATGGTTTAATTTTTCCTTTTTGATTAACCATTAATATGATAATGATAAGATGTGCTGAGGAATAATTCTATATCCAATTGTTGAAGAAGACTTGTCTATAAAGTCCAGGTGAATATAAGATATCTATCCAATAAAAATGTAATTTTTTTGTCCATGCATACCCATGATTCATTTATATATATTCGAGAATGAATAGTTTGGGGAAATCAAATCTAACATTAATGAAATACGATGACTTCAAAATAGGATCAATTACAACCAAAATATCATTATTTTGTTTATAAGTATTGGGAAGGCCTATAATGGTATACATGGTAATGTTATATGATTTTAATATATTTATGTGAAATGGTTTCATCATCCCCTTAAAATTTAGTAATTTTAAATTCAGTTGATATTATACCAAGAATTGAGAAATATATTCATCAGTATTCTTCTTCTTTTTTCCCCACAGTAAATGATCATTTAGACCATTATACATCATTGTGCTTCTAGGATGGATAAATAATTATGGTCTATTTTAATCATACAATATCTCATTATGAAAAATTATTCTTTTCTTTCCTTCTAATGTTGGAAAAGTACTAAGAAGTCACAGTCTTTGATTAATTACATCCATATCCTTTGGTGCATGTTTAACTCATTCCATGTGAATATATACATTCAGATATCATGAATATTCTAAATTTAATACTTTTCAACATATAGATAATTCCTAGACATCTTTATTTCAACTATTATAGATTCTAGCTCTAAATCATACATTAGATAATTTTTCTCATGAACCATTAATTGATGTGATCTACAAGAAACTACCTTGTCATTTTGCATTAGAGAACATACAAAGATTTTCATTGATCCATCACTATATATATAAAAAACCTTTTTAAATAAAGGATATTGTGAGTAAAAAACTACTGAACAACCTTCTATTGAGATCTTAGAAATTATCATTACATTCATCTATCCATAGGAACATATCTCTATTCTGATTAAGATTGGTTAATGTATTTTACATTCATGGAAATGATATAACAAAACATAAATAGAATCTATTAAATCCATGAAATCTACAGATATAGATTCCATTTCATGAAGTATCTATAGAGATATCCTCACTTACTATTATATGACCCAAGAATGATACTTTATGTCACCAAAATTCACCCTCGATAAATTTAAAATAAAATTACTCTTTTTTCAAGATCTATAAAATAATCCTCAAATGATCTCCACACACTTCTTTACTCATTGAATATAAGATAATGTTATATGTAAATACATTAAAAAGTTGATTGTGGTAACCTCTAAAGACAATAGTTATCATATCTATAATGTTGAAAATGGAATTTTTAATTCAAAATGGAATAACTATGAAATAATAGTTTCTATATCTTATATGAAAGGACGCATTCGATATATCCTCTCCTTTAATGCTTAACTGATGACATACATATCGAATGAAAATCATTGAGAAGTATCAATAACCTTAAACATAATCGAATAATACATAAACAGTGGTTGAGGATACCTATTTTTTATTGTGATCTTGTAATGTTTTGGATAATTAATGTAGAGATGCATTGATATACCTTAATTATCTAAAATGAAGATCAGTGTACCTGATGGTTACGTAAATTGGCATATAAAGCCCTTATCTAAATTATAAAGGAGATTCTTCTTTAATTATTATAATTCAGTGATATACATTCTATACATAGTATTTGATATAACCATATCACCATGTATTAGTACTGTTGAAAACTCAACCTATCGATCATGGAGATGATTATTGAACTCTTCATGAAATAAAACAACATGTTACCAAAAAAAGAAATATATTTAATATTGATCCTTCCCACAACCATTTGAAGCAAATCACCCTCCTAATTAGTAATTACAATCTATATAATAGATGAAATATCTATAGAGAGTTCATAGTTAGCCTTGCACTGATATAAAAAACTAGGTTGTTGAGGGATATGATATGTGACCTGCCACTCCGGGATATACACATAAATATTCAATCCATGACCAAAATTACATTAAATTATTATAAATTGAGAATAATTATATTCTTTGGAAGGATATTTCTCCATACATCAATTAGAGAAGAGTTATATACATGTGATGAAATCATTATTCCATTAAAAAATTTCACCATTAATATCATATCTAGTTGTTGGGGGGTGATTTCATTCCCATAACAATATTTAAAAATATAAAAGAATTTTCATTACTAGAATCGAATAAGATATTATTATTTCTAGATTGAATGATAATTGTACCATTTAACACTTTATATTCATGATCAACTTTCAAAATTATGATTATATAGGAATTAAATTTATACATTGGATTATAAGATTCCTTCTATTTTCTATCATCATTAACCCTGAGTTTAGTGAAGTTGTTATCATAATTCCAAAAATACATATCATTACATCACTTGAGTGTGGTTTGATGTTCAGACCAAAAATTCCCTCTATCTGATTCAATAGTTGGACTCCCCATATATCATCAACATTGATCTGATTTTTTATATTGTCATCCAAACCTAATTAATTTATATGTTCCTTGGAGAAAATCCCCCCATGATTCTTCCATAATTTTTAACATATAATTGGATAGATTTTCTTTCATCTATAGGTTTTATCACTTGAGTTTCTATAAAATATCATTTTTCTTCTTATCCCCAAAACATTGAGAATAATGGGGAAAAAAAATTCAATTTCGATATTTTTAGAACGTTAAACAATCTATTCATATCTAACAAAGTATCTTATATATGACTGTTTACAAAAAAATGGTTTTAAACCACATAATAAATAATTTATTTATTTTCCATGTTAATAATAAAACTAGAATCATATGTTTGATTTTTTTCAGCATTTTCATTATAGATACAAATGAATGTATCCTTATTTTTTTATCAAAGAGAATTCTCCCTCCATTTTAGTACTAAGTATTTTTGGAATATATTTATTGAAAAATTCTTTCTTAAACTCCTCCCATTCTCTGGAGTATATTTATTCCTCATTACTAGTATTAATTTTTAGGATCCACCATTTATATTTCCCACTTTTAAATTGAAAAAAATCTAAAATAATAGTTTAATTCTACTATCAGTGAAATAAATATCTTTTATGTCATTTAGATTCATTTTTTGACAATTAGTTGATTTAAAAACCTACTAAAAAGGTAGAGGTTTTTTAATTAAGGATTTATTATATATTTATTAATTTTAATAACATTTAGGAATTTATCTTTAATTCTTTTATTATTCATAGCTTGAGAGATTTGAGTTACAATAGCCCTGAGATTCATAACTCTGGATCCCATCTCATTTTCTTTCTCATTTGGACAATCATTGCCTTATCCAGTACAATTTTTATAATTTCAATTTATCATATATCTAGGAATTCAATAAAAAAAATATTAACGTGATTATAATTAAATAATTATTAATGTAAGATGTAATATTAATAGGAAAAACAATCCTATAATGTCCTATATTATGACACCTTTAAATTAACATATAAAATTTTATGTTCTTTCTACGATACTTTGGGTTATTCATAGGTTAATTTTGTTTATATACACTTATTATTTATATATAAATCACCAAATATAATTAAACCCCATTATAATACCAATTTAGGTGGCCTCATCATAATAAACATACATATAGAAACATTTTACTCGGATATTTATTACCCCTCATATTAAATCACATCCTAGAGTCCATAGGTTTAATGTAGTTGGATATTAGATACCTGATCTTCTTATTAACAAAACATCATCAATAGTTGTCAAAACAATCTCCACACATGATTTCTTTAAATGATTATAAAACATAATAATCATTTCTATTACCCAAGGAATGGAAAAATAAGAAAATTATTATATCAAAAACATTGTAAGAGTGGACATAAGTGATAAAAATAGAAGATAATATGTTGTGATAAGATGAACTTGGGGATATGAGGACATAATTTTGGAATATGAATATATCATAAGGAAATAATACCCAATTAAATATAGATCCTAAACCATAGATCATGACACAATGATTTTGTTAAAAAACATGAGTCATGGGAGTATGGAAAGATGGGTAAAGAATATATATGAACATGATAAAGGTATGATGCATAACATAATAATATGGAAAAATATTATAGTAATACTTATTTATAGGTTATCCACCAAGATATTTATCACATAATGAACTTGGATAAATTCTGGGACATTATAAAAGTATTAGTTTAACAACCCATGTTTCTTTTTGGGCTTGGGATAATAACAAGTGTACCATAATATTTTGGTATTGTGTTATCCAACCATTATACACAAAATTATACTATGAGATATAAAAATTTACCCAATGTATTGGAGGGATATAAAATACCCAACCATCAAATAACGATAAACCATACATATGTGTAATATAAGAACGTGGAAAGTGTCATATTTCCATCATAGATTAATTAAGCCATTGGAAAGAAACTTATTTCTTGAAAAACATCCAATGTCAATATCATAAGACAATTAGAGAAAGAAGTTGGATGGTATCATTATATAAACAATAAAGTATAATAAAAATTATACTCTATTAATATAGATGAAAAATATATGTACAAATAAACTAGAATAATTTAACATAATAATAAGAGGAAATATCCTTTACATTTGATAATTTTTATAAAATAAAATAATTATAAAAAAACATAAATATAAACAAGTGGAGGAATCATCAAAACAAGATGAGGATATTTCTAAAAAATCCCATAAGGATAGAGTTATAATTGATTCATATGGAAAAAAATTAAAAAAGTTATTCCTTTCAAAAAAAATAAAATAACATCAAAGATAGTAGAAGATAACAAATGTAGAAAATTTTAAAAGGATTACTATTATTATTTTATAATGAAATAAAAGGAAAATATAAAATTTATTCAAAAAATAATTTAATTATAGATATAAATACATCTATAAATAGTAAAATTCATATTTAGATAGAGGAGAAATATTTCATATTGAATGAAGGGATAAGATTGGTTCCTCTTACATGAATCCTTTATTTTGAATTATGAATGAAAGGATAGTGAAATGGTATGAAGGCATGTAAAACATAGAAATAACTTAAAGAGAATAAAATATATGTTTTCTTTTAGAGAAACAAAAGACAATTTACCTCAATTTAAATTTGGTTATAAACAATATTGATTTCAAAGTGGGCTTCGAATGAAACCCTTAAATTTACTATTCAATTGAATAAAAGTACTTTAAAATTATATTTAATAATCATAACCATAATAATAAATAATTTAAGAACATTATTCATATATATATTCACATTTTTATTCTTGAATTATATTAATTAATTACAGACATATTATTTAATTTTTGTTCATTTTCAATGTTTAATGATTGTAATATTTATTGTTTCATACAAGTTTATAATGTTGATGTACAACCACATTATTTGATATCAAGTTAATCATTAAAAAATTATTCCAGATACTATAATAATTGTGTTTAGCGGATTTATGTAGTCCCATTTTCATTTAACAGATTATGTGGGTATGGTTTGTGAGAATGGAATCCTTGATGAACTTATTTTGGGTAATTTTCTAATAGTAATGATTTAATTTGTATTTATAAATAATTTTACTTCATCCAAAAAAGAAAAATATTAATCTTATTATTAAATATTTAATGTCATATATTTTTATTATAAATTTCATGATACTCATTAATATAGGATGAAATAAAGATAATATAGAATTTTTTATGTTGATGGTTGAATCAACTAAAACAAGAACATGTTATACTATATAATCGATTAGAATATAAAGTAATATAATACTAATATTATTTTCATAGTTGGATACTTTTGTTAATATAACACAAATATAGTGGAGAATGATATTTATAATTTTTATGGAAGAAAATATAATTGAAATTGACAGTTAAGAATAGAGCACTTAATTTGATGTATTATCTCCTAAAAATGAGTTCCTTAAAAATGATTGATTTACTATTCCTTCATGGAACTAGATGTAACTTAATGTCTAATAATAAATTGGGATAAGAAAATGGTAAAATATTTATGTGATAACTAAATGATAGGGCTGGACTAGGTGATGTATATTTGGGGTACTTTTATAGGTGAGTTTTGAGTGATATTTCTGAAAATATTTATTCAAAAATATATAAGGTTGTCATATTAAAATCCAAGTGGATGGAAAGTGGAAACATAATTGATTTGGATCAATAATATGATCATAATTCTAATTTATAGATAATTTTTCATGACATTTTATCCCTGTAACACTTTTTTCCATTTTTTCTCATTTTACCTTTCTAAGGAAACTCAATTTTTATCTCATTAACTATGTTTTATGATAATAAATGAAATTAATCTTCTATTTTTTTTCTTTATAATTAAATTTTTTTATATCTATTTAATTTAATTTAATTTTTATATACTGAAAATTAATATTTTAATTGAAAAAGTGATAAGTATTGAAACAAATTTGGTTATAGAAAAATGAGTTTTTTTAACATTAAGTGTTCTTAATATTATGTCATATCAATTACTAAATAAATAATTGTTAATATATTTGTTTACATATCTAATAATTAAATTTCATTAATATTATTAATATGTTAAATTTAATTTATTGGAATAAGAATACAAAACACTTTAAAAATAGTTCTTTGAGAAGTACCCTTTTTTAATATTAGATGATATTAATCAAATCAACTAAAAGTTAATTTATTTATCTTATGAACCTTATCATTTTCTATATATAGGCATTGAAATATTCCATTTAATTTTATGAAAATAAAAAACCATTTATAAATAATAATAATAAATAAAATTATATGTAACATAATATTAAAGTTTTATAATAAAACATGTGAATTAAAAAGAATATTTCCCATTAAATACAAAATAATATATTGTTTTTGAATTATTTTATTTTAATTTTTTTACTAAAAATTAAAAAAATGATATACCAATTAGATAACCAAATAGAAAATGAGAATATTTCCAAATTAAATATAATTAATGACTATATTTCCCAAGATTATATATATAATATCAGATTTTTTTCTTATATATATCATTATATAAATCAATAAAGTCAATCATCCTATTCATTAACATCTCTCTTAACATGTCCATCTAGTTTGTAATTTGATTTCTTATTTATATAGTATAAAATATGGTTATGATATTTATAAAAATTAATTATTATATGGAATTTATATTTGTAGAATTTTATTTTCCTATAGTTTTTTTTCAATGGTAATTTTCATAATATTTTTTCATATTTTTTTTCTTATAATGTATCAATATATATATAAGTTGAAATCTTTTATACTACTAATAGTTCGGTTTTTCTTGTTAACTAATCTTCTAAAAACATTATTAATTTATATAAAAATACATATTTAAATCATGCGGAGTTACATGTAGGTTTTAATGAATAAAAATGATTTCATTATCATCCAATTTTCCATTCATCTCATTTATGAGAGCTTATTTGTCACTAAAAATTTGTATTCTATAATTTTATCTTATATTTTTATTTTCAAGGTTCCATGTATCATACCCTTATCTTATTCAATGGAAAATTATAAATAGACAATAGATTCACCATATGTAATATTTACACTCTAAAAAATATTCTTTATCATATTTTTTAATAATTTATTAACTTTTAAAAAGGGTAATACCTATATCGTTAATAAAATTTATTTTTCTACAACAAGCCATCTTATTTTAATTTTAACTATAAGGGAAATAATAACAACTTATAATATAATATATGTGAAAGATATATTAGTATGTCTTTCTCCCAAACATTCCTAGCTAGTCTTATTTTTTTTGTATAAAACTCTTACTTATAAAATATTAAAAATATTATATTCATATATTTTCATTATAACACACCTCATATAGTTTGTTAACCTCATTGAGGATCAACTATTACACGGATAAATCTATTGACCCCATACTCATGGTTATTTATTTCCATGTAAATATATTACAAAGATAGAAATATATAAGATCCAAAATTTTAGTAGCCTTGTGATAATAGATTAATTTTTTCTCATTATATTACATTAGAAACATAAATTAAATTATAAAAATAAATGTAATTTTATAATTTCTATATTTTTTCAAAATATCACAAATAGAATTATACAAGGTTTCTTGAGAAAATATCAATCTAATATAATAGGTGATATCAAATTCTAATTATGTGGTAGTGTATAACTTATTATAAAATGGCATAGAAAAACATGCATAATATAGTTAGAATGAATAGTTAAGTGATTCTATATTAATGATAGCATCATCGTAAAATAATCCATGGATGGACTAATAATGTATATGAAAAATCATATAGATAAAAATAATAAATGGACTCATAGTGGTGGAATTTATAAAGTTCAACATCGTAACCATAATTTCAAGGCATCAAACTAATATATTAGATATAAAATAGTAAGAACATTCCAAATTGACAAGCTAGTTTTTGAATTAGTACAACTGTGTAATAGATAGGGATATATAATATCAGGACCTACCTATTTATGAACAAGAAAAATACACCCATAATTTCAAAATAATGGCTAAAATTATATATCATAAAGTTCAAAAAGAAACCTCTTATATAAAAAATGTCAAATTATAAATAATTTTCCTTATTGAAATAATAAGGATTACATATTTTTAATACACTAGCATTACATTTAATGGTATGAATTTCTATTTTATTATCCATGAATCAAAGTAATAATGTACGTGGTATTCACACCATATATAATAAAAATCAATATAATCATGTTAATATATTTCCATAGTTAATTGAATGGTTTGGCAATATAGGTGAATAAATTTCAATATGAATAAATAAGTATATGTTATTTTTTCCAAATTTAATAGATTAATATACATTCAATTCAATATTTGTTCCTAATAAATCAAATTTTATAGCTATAGAGGCTAATACACATCAATAAAAATAATTAAGAATAACTTATTCAGAAATGAAAGCTATTAGAAAAAATGTTATTTTTATACATAATTGATTAGAGGTTATGATATAGGCCATTATAGATAATTTAATAAAGAGATAATGATAATTAAATTTAATTCCCTATAAAAATATAAATAGTCCAAGAGATATAAAATCTTATAATATTCCAATCATAGTGTAAAAAAGATATATTTTCACTCATTGATAGAAAATTGAGTCAATAAACACCTTACAACTTTGGAAATGTATAAATATAGAACTAATGAAAGATATTATATTAATTTTAAGTATATATCCAATTATTCAAATGTTTAATATGATAAAATATTACAAGGGGTTATTATTTAAATTATATAAATGAAAATAATAGGATAATATGAAACATATATTGAGTAAAAGAAATGAGGCCCTGAATACCTTAATAATTAGGTGAGGTAATATGTATAAATCAGTAATATATGTAAAGTGACAAGTAATAAATAAAAAATAATAAAAAATAATATTAAATTCCTTCAATACTTTGGAGATGATACTTATAATAAAATATAGGCAATTGAGAAATAATAATTTAAAATAATAGAGGGTTAGAATATAACCCATTATGTATTTAGTAACGTCTGAATCAAAATAAAATAAAAGTTTAAACTTAAAATAGAGGTGAAATACATAGGATAAAAATTATATTATGATAAAATATTTAATGGATAAATTTATACCCCATATAAAATAAAATGGGTGGATATTATAGATCATGTCTCCAAGAAATAAAAATGTGAAGAAAATCCCTAATGAAAATGTCAGGTGTGAACTATAAAATTATAATGTAGTTATGAATAGTATTAATAAAATAAAAATAAAAATAATGTAGAAATATTTATATTCAATTATTTCTATGTGATTCATTTAAGATAAAATGGATAATAGATTGAGGATTCTTGAAAACAATGTAGATTTGGAAGACACCCCCATACCATCAATCTAGACTTTATTTGTATGTCCTCCAACATCATGAATATCCAAATTATGTTAAATCATTTATTTATTAAGGAAATAATATTTTTTATTTCATTATTATTGTAATTTTTTTATTTTTTTATCATTTAATTTTTTTCAAGTTGTTTATATTGTCTTTAAAAGTTGTTTGGGCCATAATTGGAAAACTGTTTAGGTATAATTATAATGGTTAGTGCTATTTATTCAATGGTTAAATAATTTACATAACATTTAATATATATATTTTATAAAATTATAAAATTATAAAACTTATATATTTCATAAGATACTCTAAAATAGGTAGATTTTATGAAAAGATTCTTGATTTTCTAGTTTTTTAAGAGATTAGACCAACAATGAAGGTATATTTTTCATATTATTATTATAAATCAAATTTTATCATTCTATAACATCACAAATAACTTAATTATATTGTTCAATTCCTAAATATTAATGATAAAAACATTTTTATAACAAAAAATGTATTTCATAAATGAACAACATCATTACTAACTTAAGTGGTGTATATCTACTATGGTGTGAGTGCAACTTTTACAAGTTAATAAAAAATGGAAAATAATCTAGTTGTCATTTTCATTATTATATAAATTTGAATTTTAACATTATTATGATGTTTTTAGAGATGTACCATAGAATATTTTATTAGATTGAATTGAATTAAATTTAAATGAAAGTGGTAAAATAATGTTACATACTCTAAGGTGCCTCCATTGGAATACTACTTTAGGTTTTCAAGATTTGTCATTTGGTTAATATAAAGGGTAAAAAATATGACTGAGGGGTTTTTTAGAGATTTTTTTTGTAGATATTATATAGAGGAAGATGTAATTGAAGTGAGGATTAATTGGTGGAGAATGGATGTATTTATTGGTAATGGAGAGGGGTATCTTTGAATAAAATATTGAACAATTTATTAATAATGTTCAAGAATATGGATATTATTTGTTATTATGATTATTAATAGTATTTAATGATATATATATATATATATATAATTTATATTTAAAAACCCAGAAAATGAAAAACAATCATAAGAATATTTACCTCAAATTAATGAAGAAAATATATTTTTTAGTAAAATAAAATATAATTCAGTTTTTATTATTGAATTAGGAGTTTATAAAAAAATCATTTTATTTTTAAATAAATATTTTCTTAATTAAATACATGCTCGTGATTTTTTTAATTATTAATTAATTTTTACATATTCATGATGTTATAAAACTTTTTATATAAATTAAAAATCTTCCTTTTCTATTTACCATAAATTCATCCATTCAGAGAAATACTAAAAATAAATAATTATCCATCTTCAATGTAATGATTCCAAAAATGAGATATATCATATGAGAATAATTTTCTGTATATATGAGTCATTTAATTTTTAAATAAAAATTTATATTAATTTTTATAATCATGTATTTTAATAAAATTATTTAAAAAACATCATTTTATTATATATTTATTATTCATAGAAATATAATATATATTATAATTCATTGATTATTACACATCACTTATATTTTTTAAATAATCTATTATAATATGATATAATGCATTTTATTAGACATATTTACATTACAAATATCAATCGAATTACTATTAAAATAGTCATGATACTAATTTTAAAGTTACCTTATACTTCCAATTGTAATATTAACCATTATAAATTCGGTTTATTCTATATTATTTCATCATTAATATCATTCTAATACTTCTTCTATCAGTTCTGTTACATTTAGTATTATTTTCTTCATAAAAAATGTATCATTTATTCTCGTTATACCTTGGAGAGTATGATCTTCTAGAGTTAAGAATTAAGAGGATACCTTATACTGTTGTACATTCTATATAACTAGTTGTGAATATATTAGGGATTAGATATTTTTTATTTTGTGGTACTACTATGTGATTTGTGATGAATATTGTAACACATTGGATAAAATTTCCCAAACAACAACCATGGCTGAGTCGCAAAATTACCATAGGCATGCCACAAAATAAGTCGAATATAGAAAACTGGTGACAATAGTCTATAATTCACATTCAGAGACTATACACTCATTATAAATTCCTTCAATAATAAAAAATTACAATAAATTATACACCATTAAATATCATTGTTTTCATGAATAACAATAAATCCAATGCAACCAATATCTAAAAATACAACTCATTTATATGAATATTTTAATTATAGGATGTATAATTTTACATCCAATACTATTTATCACTTATCTAATCACATGCCCAAAAAATAGTAATATAAAAAAGAGGCTCCATTGTAATCCTTAGGGCTCACATAAACCCATTATCCATAGTTTATCAAACCACTCCAACATGATTGACTATGAATCTTATCATAAACATATATATTAGAAATAAGGTTATCACTTACACTAAGGTTATTATGTGGGGTATTACAAATATGGATCATTATGACCTCACCATTTTCACCTAATATACACTTTCATATGTATATATATATATATGTAGTTGAGAAAAAAGACACATGGAATATATGCATACATGTTGGGTCACCATATGCTAACTAAGACACCATAAAATATGATCATGCCTGGATCATACCATACCGAATATGAAGTCATCTCACAACCCACCCAAGACCATTCCACATATCGTAGTGAAATTCACTAAAATTTATTCATAACTACTTCCCCATCACATAGGGTAGGGATCTAATGAAATATCGATATCATATTTTCCCCCACACTATCACATTCTCAATATGGGGGAGGTATCATATGAAATCATGTATCATGTCCCACACTAACACCGTCTTACATAGGGTGAGTTAACATACCTTATCCCATATCACATTCCACAACACCACACTCTCATATAGGGTGAGGATTTATATCGAATGTTGACTGCATCATATCAATCCTCAATAGCTGTATTCCCACATAGGGAAGTATGTCATACCAAAACACAAAACCTACCATATCACTCAAAGGAAAAATCATATCATGATCCACCCTCTAACCACTCACTTATGGTAGGCATCTCATATCATATATCATCCCATGTGTACCCCATGGATCACATTTTGAAGGATTTGTTCTTCTCTAGCCTCTCACATAATAAGAACACATCTAACATGATCAAATGGATAGGTTCTTTTCACGAAAGACATGTATGGTTTTTCAAAGAACCTCACCTTACCTACTTATCTCCACTGGCTAAACCCCCCAATAAAAACTCGATAAAGTAATCTCAGATTCCAAAACCATATATTTTCCCATATCATACATATAGGAATCCAACAGGTTCCTCAGACACAACTCAGTTTTTAACCATTAGTACCAAACAATATCTATCACCTAATGTATACCCTATAACATAAGTATACAATATGAACTATTCTTCAATAACAAATCAAATTCATCTTCCAATTCCCAACATCAAATCCTAGTAATAATATGAAAAGTTTAAATTTATACCCTTATATAAGCAATTGGAAACCAATTTTAATCCCATAAAAGTAATTATCATAACCCATGATCATGCCCCATCTCACATGTCCCATACAAGAGATCTCAAATCCTTTATGTTGCGGAAAAAATTGATGCCACAATATTGAAATACTTATCCAATATAACTAGGTCAACCTCCACCCATTGGAGGATACCCCTCATATATACTGACAAGACCCGGGAATATAAGTCCTATAATATCCACAAGTCTTCATAGGAACTGAAACTGATCATGAGTCTCTCATAACGTCAAAGAACACCCTCCTTCTTTTGGAGATATATTCACTAAGTGATTCAAATTTTCTGAAATCACAGTGAAGAACTAAATTAAAACCTAAGACGAGTTAATAAACCTAATTTCACACCTGGATAAATCACATTCCCTATATAATTAAATAATCATGAATCCTCATAAAGAAATTCAAAATATTGAAAAAATAAGTATATGGTGAAGTATTATATGTATACCTACCTTAAAATGAGGTTAGGAACTCTTAACAATCCCCAATCATTCCTCATCCAAGAATGTTACAAACTATTCCATGATCCTACTATACAATGATCCCTTACCATATAACACATTACTAAAAAAATTAATATAATTTTTGTGAATTAATTTTTGAATTTTAACCCAAGTGGAATAAAACCCTAAAACTCACTGATCCATCTTATCACGTTGAAACCATTTCCAATCACATAAAAATAGTGAAATATTCTCCAATGAGACCTCAATAATTAAAATTCCAATCAAATATCATATTTTAAAAACATAATTTTAAAAAATTTCAAAAAAAATTATAACAAATATCCATGAAACATTCTTATATCCCCATGGTGATGGATTGTATGAGTTAATCATCTCTCAACATCATCATGAAACCACAAGACAAAGCCTCTTCATTTCAAGATGGTTCTACTGTGATTTGGTAGAATTTTTAGAAAAACCATAATTGAAGAAACCCAAACATTGTATAAATAAATAAGGAAGGAGAGTATAGTAAGAAGGA
Organism: Viscum album; assembly: GCA_963277665.1. NCBI lineage: Eukaryota > Viridiplantae > Streptophyta > Magnoliopsida > Santalales > Viscaceae > Viscum > Viscum album. The sequence continues at coordinate 1,182,699,453 of OY728139.1, forward strand.
GGTGATTGTATGTCTAAAACATCACAAAGAACAAGCAATGTCCAGCACCAATCATAGGATAAAATATGGTAGGGATGAGTGATGGACACCCTTTTATTTATTCAATGACTGATGTATGATGATTTTCTAGTGTGGGGGGATGATATAAGGATCATGAAATCACCCTACATCCCCTACTAAAAACATCCCTAAAACATATGGGAAACCGATCAAACACTATTAGGTACTAAGTATATCATCATCCTCCTCGTGGAAGCTTTAGGGTTTCTACCCCTCAACTAGAAACATAGGGATCCCATTTTATCTCTAGTGAATATGTGGTGGTGTTTTCAACCCTAGGTTACTAAAATAATTTTCTAAATAACTCACTAAACATCTAAATTACCCTATAGAACCTACCAAAATGACACAAAATGCCATCTAGTGATTTTTAGGCAATAGAATTTCCATCTCGAATCTGAATTCTTAACTTACCCTTTCCATGGGTCCAAAAATTATAATTTCATCCAGAAATATGAACCCATAAATTCATGGGTGAACACTAAATGATCAGAAGCATTCTTTGCATCACTTTAAAAAACCAGAAATCTCTCTGAATCTCTCACTCAATAATCATATTCCAAAATCAAATTAGTATTAATTTTTAAATTGAAATAGAAATAAGTCAACATCCCACAACCTATAGAACAAAATAATATCATTACCCTAAAATCCATAATTTGATCCTCAAAATAAATTTTATTCGAGGAAATAAATACCATTCTGACACCAACACATCTAATTTAGTAATTAAATACTAGTCATTTCTCTTCTGCATGTTGTTTTTCAAAAAAATAGTATACCTCTTAAACTTGACCACGATCACATCACTCAATCATGATGCCCTATATCATGGTGGAATTAAGAAAATACCCAAACATTAAAATCAAATTCTAAACCAAAAACATAATATAATTTAGTGGTTAGATCCTTAACCAATAAAACCCACTATCATAATTTACCCACATACATTGATATACCCCCAATATAAATCACTCACATATCTTACCAAATTATAACCAATGTAGAATACTAACCTCTAGACTACACTAAAAATTGAACCCAAATCTCAAATCTATTCTTTGTGAAGGGACAAGATAAAATCATATCTGGATTCCCACTAGTAACTTCTATTACATAAGAACAACCCACCTGCTTATTCAACCACATCCACTACCCTTACAAAATAGGGTACATAAACTAATGACTAACGAGACTCTCCCCTCTATAGAAAAATCCTTGTCATCAACCTATTAAAACCTATTCCATATCTCCATGTCTGACACATTACCTATTTCCATATAAATTAATGAAGGAGACTCACCCACTCATACTAGAGCACTAACCTAAATGCATTGATCACCATCTATCGGATGTTTTACCAGAACATTACCCTCAAAGATCAATAAATTTCACCTGAAACTGGGGTCAAAACCCAAAATATCCCATGATTTACTCCCTTTAATATGAATTAATTAATCATATCCCTAATTACTAACCTTGATAAGTTCAAAAATCACATGAATTTCATTCCCCCTAATCCAATCATATCTCATCCAGGAAACATTCTATCGTATCCCATGCTTTTATCAATAGTAACCCAACACTACGATTCATCTATGATATATCCTCTTTTCATAGAGGAAAAAACTCCCATTCTTATCATAATTAGGGGAAACCATAACTATAATATTATCATCAGATTAACCAACCATCAAATCATAACAAGAATTTATGAGTCCACATAACACCCTTGATCACACCCCTTAGAGATAAATAACCAAGATCACTGTGTAACACAACTCACCACTACAGTTAGGACTGAGGGTGAAAAAATCATACCATCATTGTATCATTTCTGAATTTAACCTAAAACCCAAAAAACACCCAATGGAACCATTTTGATTTCTGAGTTTAGTATCCCCTCAAAATTATCCCAGGATAAGGATCGAACTGTAAGCACACCCCCTTATTCTAGAGGCTTCCAACTAGTAGTGAGGTTCTAATCCATTCAATGGGGACACTATGTAATTGAATTAGAGTAAGAATATTATATAAAAATAACCAATAAATATCTATAGAATACATCATAATACACTAATTAAAAAAAAACAATGTTGTCACAAATTACATTCTTGAAGTTATGTTAGCATAATGTACTGATTATGTGTAGATCACAAATACAAAATAGAAAAAGAATCAAATAAAAAAATTCTCTATTTCCATCCTCGAGCCTCACCTCATCGTAGCCTCTAATAACCATTTATTTTATCTACCTACATATATCACTCATCATATGCTCAATCTGGGAAACAAACATAAGGCCTTTAAGTAAATGAAGGTGATGACATATGGTGTGAAAAATATATTTCATTATGGTCTCACTATGAATCACTATTAGAAAAATCATATACATATATCCACAAGGAATTGAAACATGTCACACAATTTCATGGGATGTTATGTACTTACTAAGACATAAAAACGCACTGTGACTTGGGTAAACTTGTACTATCTAGACCACGAAGACATTCTATAACACCTACATTGTCACTATGTAGAATACCTAACATCGTCTTGTGCCACCAAACCTATATCCCAAGAGATTTCAGAAGAACCTCGGTATGTAGTATCATTTAATCAAAACCACTACTCAAAAATGTATTTTGTGGTGTTCAACATGTTCTGACCACTACTCCCTTTAGGTTAGGGTTGCATTCTAAGAACCATATTAACCTCTCTCTCTAGGGAGGTCACCTATGAAATGCTCGACCTCAACCCTCTCACTCAAGGTAGAGTTTCTCCATTTAGTCCTAAGACACAACCCTATATGTGCATTTTCTCACACATTGTGTTCCTATTCATACATGTTCTTAGTCGTTGTTAGTCTGTTTGACTAGTTTATCCCCACCTCACAACATGTGCCCTTTCACAGAAAAGGTTGTCCTAACATTATACTCTCACTCAATGTAGGTCCCATATGACACACTTATAGTACCCCATCACTTTCGTGAAAGTCCTACAAGTGTTATCTCACTCATTATGGGGACCAAAATGGATCATATATATAATGAAAAATAGGTAACACAACCAATATCACAGATCATTGGCTCATAATAATGTGTTAGTCACTATAGACTTATTCCATCACATTTTTTACATATAATCATCCATCTAAAACATTATATAACTATCATCGTTCTCCTTTCACACATTGGGGCATCAACAAAGGCCCTTCTGACCCCTCCCACTCTCTATTTAGTAACACAAAACCTTATCAAACGACACATTTGGGCATCATGTCCCTTTATTATTAACTCTAGCAGATCAAACTATCATTGGATCATCATATACATTTTAAAGATTTGTCATTCGATTAATATAAATCTTCAAAAATATGACTGAGAGGTTTTTTAGAGATTATTTTGTAGATATTATTTAGAGGGATATGTTTTTGGAGTGAGGAGAAGTGGTTGGAGAATGGATGTATTTATTGGTAATATAGAGGTGTGTGTTTGAATAAAATATTGAATAATTTATTAATAATGATCATGAATATAGATGTTATTGATTATTATGATTATTAATAGCATTTAATGATATATATATTATTTATTTCTAGACATTCACAAAATGAAAAAGAATCATTATAATAAATATCTTAAATTAAAGAACCAAATATAGTTTTTAGTAGAATAAAATTTAATTTAGTTTTTCATTATTTAATTATGAGTTAATAAATAAATATTTTTATTTTTAAATAAATAATTTTAATAATTAAATACATGTTTATTATTTTTAATTATTGAGTATTTAGTTTTTCATTATTTAATTATGAGTTAATAAATAAATATTTTTATTTTTAAATAAATAATTTTAATAATTAAATACATGTTTATTTTTTTTAATTATTGAGTAATTTTTACATATTAACGACGTCATAAAACTTTTTATATACATTTAAAATCTTTTTTATTATTTTTTAAAAATTCATCCATTCAAGGAAATACTAAAATTAACCTGTATCCATCTTTAATGTTTTGATTCCAAAAAAGAGATATGTCGTATGAGAGTAATTTTTTTATATATGAGTCAATTAATTTTTAAATTAAAATTCATATTATATTTTATAATCTTACATTTAAATCCAATTATTTTAAAAACTTCATTTTATTAAATATTTATTATTCTAAGAAATATAATATATATTCTATTTCATTGATTATTACCCATCGCTTATATTTATTAAATACTATATTATAATTTGATATCATTTATTTTATTTGACATTTGTACATTAAACATATCAATCACATTACTATTAAAATAGTCATGATACTAACACAAAAGTTACCTTATGCTTCCAATGGTAATATTAACTATTACAAATTCACTTTATTCTATATTATTTCATCAATTATATCAATATACTACTTATTATATCACTTCTATTTCCTTTATTATTATTTTCTTCATAACCAAAATGTATCCTTAATTCTCATTATACCATCAAAAGTTTGATCTGATAATGTTAACAATTAAAGTGATAGCTTATACTGTTATACATTATATATAACTAGTTGTGACTATATTAGTGATTGTATTTTTTTTAATTTTTTTGCAATACTATGTGATTTGTGATGAATATTGTAACACATTGGATAAAATTTCCTAAACACCACCCATGGTTGAGTTGCAACATGACCTTAGGCATGCCACAAAATATGTAATATATAGAAATCTACAGACAATATTCTATAATCAACATTGGGATATGATACTATCATTATAAATTCCATCAATAATAAAAAATTACAATATATTATACAGAATTAAATATCACTGTATGCATGAATAACAATAAATCCAAAGCAACCCATATCTGAAAAATACACCTCAGTTATATGAATATTTTAATTGTAGGTTATACAATTATAAATCCAATACTATTTATCCCTTGGCCAATCACATGCCCAAAAATATGTAAAATTAAAAATATGCTGCATTATAATCTCTAGGGCTCCCATAATCCCCTTATCCATAGATTATCTGACCACTACCACTTGATCAACTATGAATCTTATCATAAACATATATATTGGAAATATGGTTAGAACTTAAACTATGGTTATTATGTGGGGTATTAGAAATATGGATCATTGGGATCTCACCTTTTTCACCTAATATACACCATCATATATATATATAGATAATTAAATAGTTGAGAAAAAAGACACATGGAATACATGCATACACGTTGGGTCACCATATTCTAACTAAGACACTGTAACATATGACCATACCTAGATCATACCATACCTAATATGAAGTCATCTCACAATAAACCTGTGAACATTCCACATATCATAGTGCAAGGCACTAAAAAATTTTCTTTTACTTCCCCTCCACATAGGGTAGGGAAATAAGGAAATATTTCTATTATATGTTTCCCCCACTATCACATTCTCAATCTGGGGGATGTCTCATATCAAGTTATGTTTAATCTCCCACACCAACGCCCTATTACTTAGGGTGATTTATCATACATTATCACATATCACATTCCACAACACCACCCTTTCACATAGGGTGAGTATCGATACTGAATGCTGAATGAATCATACCAATCCTCATTAGCTATAATCCATCTTAGGGAAGTATGTCATACAAAAACATGAACCCTACCATATCACTTAGATGAAGAATCATATAACGACCCCCCATATGACCTATCACTTAGGGTAGCCATATCATATCTCATCCCATGTGAACACCATGCTCACATTGTGAAGGATTTGTTATTTTATAGCCTCTCACATCATATTAATAATTTTAACATGATCCACTTGATCGATTATTTACACAAATGAAATTTATGGTTTTTCAAATAAAATCACCTTACCTACTTATCTGCATTGATTAAACCCCCAAATCAAGAATTGATCATGAAATCTCACGTGCCAAACCCATCTATTTTCTCATCTCATCTATACAAAAATCCAAGAGGTTCCTCAGACCCAACTTAGTTTCTACCCATTAGTACCAAACAATGTATATAACCTAAATTATTATCTATTACATGATTATATAATCTGAAATCGACCTCAATAACTCATCAAATTTAACTTCTAATTCCCACCTTGACATCTTATTAATGACACCCAATGTTTAAATTTATTCTATTATATAAACCCTTGGAAACCAATTTAATCCCTATAAAAGTAATTATCATAACCCATGATTAGGAATCATCTCACATGTCCCATACAAGAGATCTAAAATCCTTCATGTTGGGGAAACCATTGATTCCACAATATTCCAATCCCTGTCAAACATAACTAGGTCAGCCTCTACCCATAAGAGGATTTCCATCATATATAATGACAAGACCCAGGAATATCAATCCTAGAACATCCACAAGTCATCATGGGAATTGATATTGATCATGAGTCTATCATAACATCAAAGAACATCCTCTTTCTATTGGCAATATTTCCACTAAGTGATTCAAATTTTCTCAACTCATAGTGGTGAAATTTATGAAAACCTAAGAATAACTAATACACCTAATTTTACACATGGATAAATAACATTACTCATCTAATTTACACAATCATGAATCCTCATGAAGGAATTAAAAATCATGAATAAATTAGTATATGGTGAAGTATTATAGGTATACATACATTAAAATGGGGTTAGGCACTTCTAACCACCCCAATCCTTCCTCATCCAAGAATTTTCCAAACTATTCCAAGATCGTACAATAATATAATCCCTTACATATTAACACATTAAAAAAATTAATACTAAATTTCATGAATTAATTTTATGAATTTTAACCCAAGTAGAATAAAACCAAAAAAACTAACTGATCCGTCCTATGAAATTGAAACCATTTTCAATCACATAAAAATAGTGAAATATTCTATAATAAAACCTCTGTAATGAAAATTCCCATCAAATAGAATATTCTAAAAACCGAATATTAAAAAAAAGTCAAAAAAACTTATGATAAATATCCATGAAACACTATTTAATAAAAACGATGCTGGATAGTGTGAGTTCATCATATCTCAATATCATCATGAAACTAGACGCCAAAACCACTTAATTAAGATATGGTTCTACTATGAATTGGTCAAATGTTCAACAAAACCATAGTTTAATAAACCCTAACATAATATAAATAAATAAGGAAAGAGAGCATGGTAAGAAAGAGGTGATTGTATGTCTAAAACATAACAAAGAACAAGCTATGTCCACCACCAATCATAAGAGAAAATTGGGGAGTGATGAGTGTGGGATACCCTTTTATTGATTCAATGACTTGTGTATGATTACTTGCTAGTGTCGGAGGAGGATATTACGGGCATGAAATCACCCGATATCCCCTACTAAAAAAACATCCCTAAAACCTATGGGTAACTAATCAGCCACCATTAGGTACCAAGTATTCCATCATCATCTTGGTGGAACCCTCGGGGTTTCAAACCCTATACCAAAACCATATAGATCCTATTGTCTCTATAATGATATATGTGGTGGTGTTTTCAACCCTAGGTTACTCTAATATTTTTCTCGAAAACTCACCCAACATCCATATTACCCTATCAAACCTACCAAAATGACCAAAAATGCCATCTAGTGTTTTTTAGGAAACTGAATTTCCATCTCCAATTCGATTTCTATAATTTCCCTTTCCATGGGTTCTAAAATTAAAATTTCATCTAGAAATACGAACCCATAAATTTATGGGTGAACACAAAATGACCAAAAACATTCTTTTCATCACTTATAAAGATCACAAATCTCTCAGTATATCTCACTCACTAATCATATTCCGATATTACATTATTATTAATTTTCAAATTGAACTATAAATAAGTCAACTACCCACACCCTATACATGAACAGAATATCATTACCCTAAAATCCATAATATGATCCTCAAAATAAATTTTAAAATATTTATACTATGAAATAAATTCATTTCTTACACCACCATATCTAATTTAATAATTAAATACAAGTCATTTATATTCTAGATGATGCTTTTCTAAAAATACTATACCTATTACACTGGATCACTATCACATCACTCAATCATGATGCCTTATCTCATTGTAGAATTAAGAAAATACCCAAATAGTAACACTAAATTATAAACCAAAAAAATACCATTAAATGGTTATATCATTAACCAAAAAAAACCACTATCATAATATACCCACAAACATTGATATACCACCAATAAAAATCACTCGCATACCATACAGAATTTTAACCCATGTATGATACTAACCACCAGACTCCACTCAAAATTGAATCCAAATCTAAAATATATTATTCATGAAGGGGAAAGATAAAAACATATTTGGATTCCCACTAGTATCTTATGTGATATAAGAACTAACCACCCAATTTTTCAACCACATCCACTACCCTTAAAAAATAGGGTACATACACTAATGACTAATGAGACTCTCCCCACTATAGACGAATCCTTGTCATCAACCCTCTAAACTCTATTCCATATATCCAAGTCTAACATTTACTTATTACCATATAAATTAATGAAGGATACTCACTCACTCATACCATATCACCAACCTAAATACATTGATCACTATAAATCTTAAGTCTTACTTGAACATTACTCTCTAAGATCAAAAATTTTCACCAACAACATGGGTTAAACCCTATAATATCCAATGTTTTACTCCCTTTAATTTGAATTCTTTAAACTTATCCCTGAGTAATAACCTCTAAAAGTTCTAAAATCACATGAATTTCATTCCCCCTAAGACAAAATTATCTGATCTGGGAAACATTCAATCATATTCCATGATTGGATCAATAGTAATCCAACACTATGATTATTCTACGATATCTCCACTTTTTGTAGAGGAAAACACCCCGTTATAATCATAATGAGGGGAAACCATACCTATTGTAATATCATCAGATTAATCAACCATAATACCATAACTAGAATTTATGAAGACACATATCACCCTAGATTACACCCCTAGGTGAAAAATAACCAAGATCACTATGTAGCACAACTCATCAATTTAGTTACGACTGATGGAGCACAAATCATACAATTATTGTAGAAATTATCAAGTTACCAAAAAACTCAAAAAGCACCAAATGGAATGGTTTTTATTTCTTATTTTATCATCCACTCCAAAATATCCCAGACTAACGATCCAACCAAAAGCACACACCCTTATTCCAGAGGCTTCCGACTAGTAGTCAGGTCTTAATCCATTCAATGGGGACACTATGTCATTGAATTATAGTAAGAAAATAATAAAAAAATAACCAATAAATATCTATTGAATACATCATAATACATTGATTCAATAAAAAAATGTTGTCACAAATTACATGTTAATGTTATGTGAGAATAGCGTGTAAATTATTTGTAGATAACAAATACATAATAAAAAAAGAAACAAATACCAAGAAAATCTATATTTCCATCCTCGAGGCTCACCTCATCCTAGTATGAAATAACCATTGTGTATCTCCACACTGATCTATAACTCATCATAGGCCCAACCTGGGAAACAAACATAAAGCCTACAAGTAAATGAAGGTGATGATAGATAGTGTGAGAAATATATTTCATTATTGTCTCACTATATATCACTATTAAAAAATATACATATATCCACAAGGAATGGAAACATTTCAAAAATGTTCATGGGATGTTATGTACTTACAAAGACCCAAAAATTCATTCTGACTTGGGTAAAAATTTACTATATAGACCACCAAGACATTAAATAACACCTACATTGAAACCATATAAGAATCCCAACATTGCGTTCTACCACCAAACCTATATCCCAACCCATTTCAAAAGAACCATGGTATGTTTTCTCAATGAATCAAAACCACTGCTCAAAAATGTATTTTTTGGTGTTCACCAGGTTCTTAACACAACCCCCTTTAGGATACGGTTGCATTCTAAGAACCATATTTACCCTTCTCAAGGGAGGTCACCTAAACAATGCTCGACCTCAACCCTCTCACTAATGGTAGATTTTCTCCATTTAATCCAAAGACACAACACTATATGTGCATTTTCCCACTCAAGGTGCTCCTCTACATATACATTCTTAGTCATTGTGTGTCTGTTTAACTATTCTATCCCAACCTTAAAAATAGTTACCTTTCAAAAACAAGGTGGTCCGACCACTATAATATCACTCAATGTAGGTCCCATATCACACACTTCTAGTACCCCATATCATTCGTGAAATTCATACCAGTGTTACCTCACTCATTATGGGGACCAAAATGGATTATATAAACAATGTAAGGTTGGGAACACAACAAATATCATAGCTCATTGAATCATCATATTGTCTTAGTCACTAGAGAATTATTCCATAACTTTGTACACATATTAGCATCCATCCAAAACATTATATACCTATCATCGTACTCCTTTCACATATTAGGGCATCAACAAGGGACCTTCATACCACTCCCACTCTCTGTTCTCCAACACAAAACCATATCAAAAAACACATTAGTGTTCCCATATCCCATAGTTTGATGCTCACCCCATCACCCAATCCACCTTCCATACCTCAGTACACATAAAAAACATCTCCTTTAGAAACAAACTGATTTTTTCCAGATCCAAATATCAATCAATGAAATGAAGCATGTTGGTGGAAAAAATTAAAATTTATGGAGATACAATAACCTATAAAACCCATCGATCCTTAAAAAATCCCCACTATATTTCACTTTATACTTGTGAATCCATGGTGTTACTTAATACATCAATCCTAACCTATAATGACCACTGATTCATCACCAATGGTTTTTTATCTATCTTCAATCAATAATCATGCATTCCATATGAAAATCCAAAACCAAGGATCACTACTCAACATAAGTTAGTCTAACTACTTCTTTCAAATTCCAATGCCTATATAGATCCCAGCACACTCGTCAATCTTGAGACACCGTTTCATCTTCTATAAAGTTCATGCATGAGATATTAGTGCTTCCCACTAAAAGAGTTCTCTCATAATGGTATTTTACATAATGAGATTCTAACTGCTATAAGAATCACCTTTTGAAAATACACTTCTAGAATTCCATCAAAATGACATATGTGGTGTTCAGCACACCACATATAATTCCTATAAAAATCACAAACCAATCCAACCCTAGAGAAAATCATTTTAAAATTCTCAGCCTCAGTTACTCATGCATCCTATCAATGTTTAGTCATGATGAATTTTTTTAAAGGTAATACTTTGGTCAAAGACTAAAGCACAATTTATTGATAAGAAAAAGATTACAAAATACGGAAGGATTGGATTTTTTTACAATCTCTATCAAACAAATATAATAAGTCAGCTGGATGAGTTTCTAGCCAAGAGATGCTTTGATGTACTCCTTTGTTAGAAAGAGCATATGAAACAACATTCACTTCATGGTAGGCATGATTAGCTATGTAATAAATCCGATGGAGCGAGTTCAGACAATTCATCCAAAGTGTTGTGAGTTTCCAAGCAAGATGAATGATGCTATTACAGATGGAATGAACGATATTGGTAGAGTCACTTTAAATATAGAGATTTATCCAACCACTTTGAAGCGCAAAATCAACTATATGGATGACCCCCAGCATTACAGCCTCCAAAGATGAAGAATGTCCACATCCAGCATAGAAGCAAACCTGAACCTGGTCAACTGAGTATCTGAAGATGGAACCACAACTGACAGGTCTGGGATTGCCTTTAGAAGCACGATCAATGTTCACTTTGATCCATCTCGGCATCGGTGATTTCCAGAATACTTCAAAGGAACGTTTGGTCTTTGTGAAAATTCCAGGAACACGGAGGTGACGAAGGATCTCAAAGTATCCAACCGAGTTGTTGCAACAGTCTTTTTGAATTGAAGCAGCTTCCATGCAACTGACTCTTTGATTAAACCAACGCAAACCCAAGCCTTATTCATATTTTAAGAATCAATTTGAAACCACATTAAAATTACCAAATCAAGTGTTTTCCAAGGAACCATACCACCTGGGTCCCAACAATACATATACATCTTGGTAATACCTTTTCATCCATCCAATTGGTCTCACCACATCCCTGATCCTTCTAAATTTAGGTTCATTTATTGGTGACTATTTTGATTCTCTCTATGGTTGGAGTATCCTCACCATCACATACTTAAAATAATACAACCAAAATATATGGATTATGATACATTAATAGGAAAAAAATGATTGAACATGAATTTCATGGTCAAAATGAGTACTATCAAAAACACCAATCACAACTTATTACTAGATCATCATAAATTATACCCATAATTCTCAACAAAATTCTTCCTGAAATAAGGGTATCACCATCTAATGGATAATGGTACTCTCCACACTAGATATCGTTCCTTAAACCTCTCCCTGATCATCAATCCATGCAGGTCTTAAAATCACACATGTGCTACTCATTTTAAGACACACTTACCAATACAGAAGACCCCTAAAACATTAATGCAGGACAACCTAGATTGATTGTACCATAAAAAAACAATTCATTTTTGACTTATCCTCCAACTTTTGAGAGATATCATCAATTCTCATTGGATCTATGAGCTACCATTCCCTCAATAATCTCATGAATAATTTCATTCATTAATATGGATACTGATGTTCTAGATATGAAACCTAGAAATGCACCATACAAAACCAACAAAATATTACCCTCATACATCAAGCATTGTACCAAAAATTCATTCCATCCTTCAATATACTCGTCTAAATATAACATGAACCTCTAGGATACTTCTTATAGGTTTTTTACCACTATATTACTTGATCTTACAAGAACACAATCAATATAATCTCCAATACAAGATGACCACACAACATGACTCAATCTCCCTTGAGTTTCACATAATTAAACAAAGGTACTCCTACCTAAACCATTGAACATTCTCCTCACACATTTCATTCTTATCCAATAGAAAGAATTATCTCACTAAATCCAAGGATCACCACATGATCATCTGCAACCAGGGTTTCATTCTAATCCTAGATCTTCTACCTACACTCCCATGACACCACTGAAATTTAATAAAAAAAACAACAGTGTTAGGAACCCTATTTATAACTCCCTATGGAACCAATTTCAATACTAAGGACAATGAATTTGAATTTTTTTTCTTAAACCATAGATGGATATCTTCATAACCACTGTTTTTGGTAAAGTATAGTTCCACCACTAATAGATATAGTAAAGAATCATATGGGTTTTTTTTAGAATTTTGTTAAATAAAACCATATCATTATAGAATCTTATACCCTTACTTCTGTTATCTTTTGGGAATTTAATGCATGTAATATCCCACTGAGGGTAACTATACATCAATTATATACAGGGACTATATTACCACCACTGAAGAATGAAATACACCTAGATCCACATGAAATTCCATTAGAACAGAAATACTATAGTGTACATGAGTAAAATTTCATTAAATAGTTATATAGTAGAACTCCATATTGGTTATTATTTGAGTTTTATGAAACCAAATCGATCATCATAAAAAAATCAAAACAATTATCTTTATATCAGAAGAATCTTGTATTCCAACCAAGATTCATATACATTTTCATGTATCTAATTGGACATGAGAAAAAAATAATCTCTATAAATTAATAATATTTGAATAAAAAAGTCATCCAGAAAAGCAAAAGAAAAAAATAATAATCTTAAAACCCTGGTAATTAAGAATTCCCATCAAAATAGTTGCTCAATATATAATTGTTTGATGTCCACCACATGCTCTAAGGTATTCCTAGATAACAAGTCTATTATATCCAAAATAATAAAATAAATGAAATAAAATTTTACGACTTTGTAATTCTCTAATTCAGTGACAACTCGACACTACCCCAAGTTGAAGAGCTACGTGATCTCAAGCATACCTCTCTGTATTCTAGAGGTATATGACTAGCACTGAGGATATAATATATGAAATGGGGAGATCATTCCACCAAAATATTGAAATAAAACAATATTAAAATGGAAAAATAATATCCATTGAAAATAATATAGTATTTAGAATCCATAAATGAAAATTAAATATTAAATTTAAAATGTAATTAATGCAATCATAAATCACAGATCCGACACTAGGTTGATCAAAAATACAAAATAACTAAAAAACCAAAATAAATAATGAAATTATTACCATCACAAGTCTTCCCATCATCCTAGTCTCTAATAAAAATTAAGATACTCTAACATGATCACCTGCAGGTCTTGTGATCATCCATATAAACATACATATGATCTGAAATTCACAAAGGAGCTAAGAAGGTTGTGATAAATACATCTTAGTAGGTTTAGACCATTTCACCCTAGTATACTGCATAATATATATGTATTCATAAATAAATTGAATACGTTATACAACCACATTGGTCATCATGTTTTTACAAGACCACAAAAACACCATGGGACTCAGATCATTATATTCTAACCAGGCCCCTATAACAGCCGATCATAACTTCTTCAACACTATATCAGAATACATTCCTTACCTCATGCAACAAATACCATAATACTACCCTCACTCAATGTCCTAGGGCAGGATGTCTCACTGAATCGCAAACCATGTCTTAATATGTAGGGTGGGGTGTTCGCCATGTTCTATTGAATACCCCTTATAGGTTAGGGTTCTATACCAAGAACTTGACTAATCACTCACTCTAGAGAGGCCCCCTCCAAATTTGAAAACTTATAATTTCTCACTCAATATAGGGCCTCTCAATACACTACCAAGACACATCTCAATCTAGAACCTTTCCCACTCAATGATTTTCCCTATATGAACCCTATAACTCAAGGCGTGTCCTTATAACGTATCTCATATCATATCAAAACAAATACACCTTATCACTAAAGGTGGTCTAACTACTACATTCAAAATCAATGTAGGGATCATATAACATGAATCTAAGAACCATATCACAAATGGGAGCCTAAATAGTTCTCTATCACAAATTGAGGAACCATAGCCATCCTTATTATGAAACATTAAGAAGGAAACACATGTGATATCATATCTCACCTTATCATCATAGGGAACTAGTCACCTGAGACCTATCCCATTTCCTCAGAAATGGGTCATCATCCATCAAAAGCATGTTGAATCCCTCAATACAGTCATATCACCCATTAGGTAATCCACTTGGGATCTTCAGATGCATCTTGGTCTCTTATAACTATCATGATTCCATCTATAACATCAATAGGGTATTCCCATTACCCATATTCTTTTATTTATCTGTACCTTTATCCCAACCACAAACCTCATGAAATCCCCCTCCACAACATTCACTGGGTTTTATCTTACATTTCTCTTGACAGATTCCACAAACCAATACCTGGATAAAAATTTCACAATCATAACATATATAGCCCTTATACAACCATATCACTCATATCACTCACCATGTTTTAATCAACCCTTAGGAGGGTGGTCCTTACTATGAGTGATATGTTCAACAATCTCACTCATACCAATATTCCTAACACCCTCATTCCTACATGAATATGACCAAAAAGAACTAATCTAGGCTACCCATAACTCATGTTTGACCCTGAAACCAACTCAGAATTTCTTTTAATGTTTACTGACGCCATATCCCATTGGAGACATAATCATCAGGCTATCCAAATTACTAGTAGTTAAAAAGACCACATAACTCGTGCATGGAGCACTATCTTATCTCTTTATATATGGTGATCTACATACCAATCCCTTTGTCCACACCCATGTAACATGTATATATGAAAGAAATCATTTAGTATATAGAAATTAAATCATTTATAGGAAATCTTGTGAAATTATATTATTTGGATATCCTTCCTAAAACATGGAGTTACCACCAAATCCGATCATAACATAACCTCAACCAAGTCATCCATTAATATTTTAATTATATACTACCACCCATGTACTTTTATCCTTCTATATAACATTAATAAGTAATTATATCAATTTATACTTAATTATTTAATCTAAAAAATTTATATTCATCTTAAACTCACTAGTAGTCACCGCTTCACCAAGACAACACCAAACAACATGAAATCAACATTTTAGGACATCCACTACCCATTACACATGAAATGACCATTATTTTGGATGATTTACACCACTCTCCAATGTAATTATTCAATAAAAACTTTCCCAAATCACACTAAAATTAGAGTTATACAATGAGAGAAAGAAATATAATGAAACAATGGTATATTATTCTAAAAATATTCTTCTAAATCACTATAAAGAATAGAACCAACCATGGGGTATCAAAGGGGGGATTATATGGAGAGTGTTGAAAAAATGGTTCTCTCTATGCACCTCCTTTTCATTTATTCATGAAGGGATTGGAACCTAAAAATATGGTAAAATATAAAATTTAACATGACACAAATGCATTGGTCCCGAGAAGATCTAGAGGGGCACTACGTGACACACACCCCTCACTAGTAAAAATCATGATGTGAGAGGGGGTTATAATGAGACACCTCCCTAGGAAGAGGGTATTGTTCTTATAAAAACACTATCACAATTCAACACATGGGTCAAAATATGAGGTGATTTTATTCATGAATAAGTAAAGGAAAAAATATAACTATCTATAATCATCAATGTAATAGTTACCTTCACTATGTGGTGACACCCATTACAATATGACCAATTCATAAGGGTAATTCCCCTTTTTAAAATTCAAAAAACAAATTGAACTGAAAGGACCTTTTCTATTGAATATTTTTCCTCTTCATGAAAACATCCAATCATATGCAAGGGTTTTTCATGATGTGTCCTATGATAACTTCATAATTTCATCAAGGCTACCGAAGCTTTCTCTAATGTTCACCCAAGAACTCGAACCACAATCCACGCTTTGATACACATCAAAATAAATCCCTATGAGTTATTCTAACATTGTTATTATTTATTTGATTCCCAATTCAGGATAACAATTTATTATTCACATTTTTCAGAATAAAAAACCATTAAATTTTTAAGCATTACATCCATAGAAAACTCATTCCATCATTCCACAAAAAAAGACACTAGGATAGATCCGAATCTTCACATAAACTACACGGAGGGTAAGGCTAGCCAACTAATGTGTGATTTGTTGCACCCCCCTCTGGGTATGTCCATCCTATGCTGCAAAGGTTCCCTTCTCACCAGTGAAGGAAAACCTTGTCCCATCAGTGTGAACACATTTCACTTTGTGCCTAACACAATCGATCTGATCATGGACTGTGGATAACAAGTCAATACCCAAGATGATGTCGTAAGGACTCGATGCCACTACTAAAAGAATCTAGTCAAAGACCTCACCTCCTAGAGTATTCTCACACTACAGGAACCAGTGTGTAATCATTGAATCCTCTCCCATAGGAGTCTCTAGATGTAACGATCGAGCCAATGGCTCCACCGGTATCTCTGAACTATAAACGAGGGTAATGGAAATAAAAAAGTGACTGGAGCCTATTTCAATGATTACTACAGCTAGGGTGGAGTAGGCAAAGATCGTACCTCGTATCATCTCGAGAGCATCGTGGTCATAGGCCTTAGCTGCCTGTAGCTGAGCTCGTCCCTGTCCATCGACTCCCTGTGGTCAGGGTAGACCACATGGAGCTGGTGGAAGTAGAACCTCGAATCACTACCCACCGCATGCTGCATGACCATCTCTTCTACCACGTCCACCTAATAATGCCTGTAGACCTCCTCGATCGAATAATCTCCTCTACCCAGGTGGTCCTTCGACCATCAGCTCGGTATCCTTATGGTGGGTCGGGCAGTCATGAGCCATGTGACCCTACTCGACGCATGACTAACACTGCCTTCTACTCACCTATCCTACTCGGTCTCGTGAGTCATGCTAAAAAGACCATGTATCCTATGGTTGTACTTTTCTTGGTCTGGTCCTCTTGGTCCTCTGCATCATTTTTTTTGCTGCCAGCTATTGACGACTCTGCTGCGTAACATCTAGTGGGGGGGTCTCGCTTCTGATGGCAGCTCAGCAAGGAAGATCTCCACTAAGACTGCTCGCTCTAACATCCCCTCCTGTGTTGGGATGCTGAAAGAAATCATCGATTCTCTAATCTCGTGTCTGAGACCCTGCTTGAAGGTCAAAACCTTGAAGAAAGGGTCCCTCACTATGTCAGTGGAGTAGCATGAGAGGTCGGTGAACCTCACTAAATATTGTTCTATGGTCATGCTACACTACTTCAAGTGGAGAAGCACTTATATACACACTTAGCGTAATGTCATCGGGACGAACACTGCCCTGAAAAGGCTCTCATAGTCCGCCCAGATGAGAGTCACCTCATCGTGAACCTGAAGTATCATGCTCCACCATATGCCCGCTGCTACCTGAAGATGACTACCAGCAAGGATAACCATGGGATCAGCTGGTGTCCCTACAAGTCAAAAATCACTAACCACAGCCTCGAGCCAGTCCTCATATGCCTTTGGATCCATGTCTCCTAGAAACCATGGTGGCCTCTGGTGCTAGAAGTCTTATAATGCTCTCAAGAAGCGTGCACCCTTTATAGCTGGGGTTGGTGGCATCGACTGCCAAATGGGTAGTGGTGCGGTTGGTACACCTCCCGATGGTACAACTGTCGTAATGGGGCCCTATGTTATAGCCTCATCACTCGGTGGGATATCACCACATACTTTGCCTGGAACCCAAGCTGGTTGTATGCATGGATGAATACTTAATGAAACTGGTGCACCCCGATCATTAAGTTATACCTGGTGAGCTGACTCAAAGTGATCATAAAGAAAACATTTACACACACAATCAGTGTTTCCATGCACTGATTCTGAAATCAGAAGTCAGGGTCCTGGTGTATGGATATGTCAGTCGCTGTAGCAACACATGATTTCCCAAACTAATAAACACACTCATAACACTTAACACTATTGCTGATTAAAAGATCAGATTCCAAGTTCTTCGGTAGAACCTACTCCACTAATACCAATTTATCACGACTCTTCGCATAGGTCCCGGGTCATGACTACCCCAAGCTCGCCTTCCATTGGCTAGGGGCTGGTGACTAGTCCTGAAAAGGCATATCGCATAAACAGGGAAGGCATTTACTTTTAAACCTGCAAAACACACAGTCCAAGCACATAGGAAAATAAAATCACATGTAAAACTATATTGTAATCAGAGTGTGTATTGCAAGTAAAGGATCCAAAATAAAACTCAATTGAAAAGTACTAGTAAGACTGAAAAATAGCTCTTGTGAACACCCACCAAGGATCCTACCTAAATGGTAGGTTTAGCTCTCAAATAGTCAACTCCGCGGATCATCTCGTCTAATGTCCACCTCCGAGAAGCCTCCAGTCCTGGTACCCTCATCCTCGATCTGCGTTGTCCATCATCTTCACAAGACACAACAAGGTGCAGGAGTAGCCCGTGTAGGGGTGAGTATAACAATACTCAGTATGGACCCCGAGACCCCCAAAGGTCTCTCAAAATCCACAAAGGATAAACCACAAAGCATGAATACAATAGTTATCCCTACTTAAGTATATGCCCATACATATATCTATGGTATCAAGTATACCTATCTCATTCAAGAGGAAACACAAGGCCCAAATCTTTTAGCCAAAAGTTCAACTGTTCCACGAAGGAAGGAATACCATGAAGATAACACCACAAAGGTATGTACCACAAAGGTAACACCACAAAGAAGAATACCACAAATGAATCACCATGAAGATAAGTACCACAAAGTTATGCCACACATAAGAATACCACCAAGGTACCACCAAGAAGGTATGTACCCCAAAGGCACACCAAATAGAAGAATACCACAAAGTTAAGACTTAGTTTACACCAGGTATAACTTATGTATGGAAGTATTGATGATTAACTATATTTCTAGATCATCTTACCTCGTCGATAAGCTCTTCTATTGACCCACACATGATCGAAGATCACCCACACAGGATCTGAAGATGACCCACAAATGATCTGAAGATAACCCACACAGGATCTGAAGATGACCCACACATGATCTAAAGATGACCCACATAGGATCGGTATTCACTGAACCACATAGGATCTCTGAGCACTAACCCACACAGGATCTGAAGATGACCCACACTAGATCTGAAGACTTCTCAACTACAACCAGCCATAGGGTTCCCACACAAAGCATGCTCGATTCTGGGATGTTCCACTCCTCAATCCATCGGCCAATTAATCAAATACCACAAAGTCCCACGAAGAAGTATCCCAATGGTTCGTCACGTAAAAATAGATCCAACGAGACTGATGGCGCGTCAATCAGATGCCTGGTCTGTAGGTTATTAGTGATTCTGTTTCAAGGGCCCGGTTGGATTCGAATTCGATCCAACCCATCCATATGCCAAATTTATCCAAAAATCATGTGGAGTATACCAAAAGGACCGCCTCGTTCCAAGGATTCTAGTTTCATAGACAGTTCGTCAAACAGATGTCCAGTTCTCAAGATATGTCAAGAATAAAAAATCTAGGTCTACAGGGGCCCAGGCCTGGTCCGACCCGGTCTGACTCGGCCTGGGCTGACCCAACCCGGTCCGGGTCCAGCCCAGTTGGCCTGGGCCATGGTGGTCTCATCCCGTGCTAGGTGCGGCCTGCTCGGCTGGGATGTCTGCCATGTTGGGGCCAGCCCTAGCCTCACCGGGGGGAGGAGCCCCCCAGATTCTTGAACAGTCCCTCAGACCGTTCGACCTGCTGGCACGCGGTACCACCGGAGTGGCCCCACTCGGTGTGACGCAGCCGGCCAGAGCGACCACCCATCCTTCTAACGGCGCAGATGCATGATGTTGCTCTACCACGGCCAGACAAAATGTTGGTCGCCCTCTAATCTCCATCGTGGCCAAGCGTCCATGGTCTCCATCTCTAGTGGCATGGAAGTGCGGCACCGCTTCACCACATGGCCAACATGCATGGTGGTGGTCATTCCCTTCCCCACCATGGCCAACGGGCCGTGGCCTCCCCTACAATCAGCGGTGCGGACGCGCGCTTCCCCTATTCCACATGGCCAGCCGAGGTGCGGGCCACCTCCACCCTCCGTCGCGGCCGATGGGCCACAGGTTCCTTCGCTACCATGGGAACAGACGCATGTCTCCCCTGTTTTATGTAGCCGACCTGTGTTCTGGCTTCCATCCTTCCACCATCGATGAAGAACACATCAAATCACAAAAAATTTGCGGAGGGATCGGGCCGTGTTTGTTTGGACCTCCCCATAAGTGTTAGACCAAATAAATATGGTTCATAAGGATGAAAACAATGTGAAAGCAGAGGGAACAAACAAGAACAACCAAATTCAAAACCCATACCTTGATCATTGGAGATGGCATGAGGAAGAAGAGGAAGACGATGATGACGTCGATGTTCATCACTCCCACAACACACTCCTGATTCGATCTCGTGTGTATTCTTCGTTAGAGGTTTGTTCATCATTGGAGGATGATCCCAAAAGATCTCCCAAGCCTCCCCTTGACAAATTTTTTTCCCAACCTTAAGAATGGTGATGAGCCAACTTAATGAACTAATTTTATTAATAAGCAGTTAAAGATGGCACATAAATTGAAAGAATTCCAAGGGTTTCCTCACATTAAATGGTAGTTTAGGTGGTTCCCACCACCAAGCTTTCAAAGGTTAGGTTTCAAATAAATATAAAGTTATTTGTTTTATTTTTATTTTTTTTAACTCTCCCAGAAAAACCGAAAATCCAACTTCCACCCCCCGACCTACTACGGTCGAGGTGAAGGTCTCCTTAAGCGAATATCAGCGTTGTAAGTTCAACAGTGTACTCATATTTCAATTCTAAGCACCTTTTCAAAAGTTATAGAATTCTCATTGCGTGTTTACTGAACGTACCCGAAATGAAATTCAGAAATTAATTTCAGGCACACCAGGCCTAGGAATCGAAGGCTGTCAATTTTTTCGAACTCGTAATATTTCCATATAATTAATAAAATTACATGGAAAATCCTCAGTCTTTACATGAAAGAAGGATCATAAAATTAATATTTAACCACCCTTAAATTAAATTATATTACAAAATGAATACAAATATGGGCAGTACATAAACCACATAAAAGTAAATAGTGGGGAATATAGCATGAATCTCACAAGAATAAAAATTGAGATGAAAACCCCTTACCTTGTACTTTTTTTAGTTGAGGGCATGTTAACCTACTGTATAATAGTTAAATCATTTTTATTAAATTATTAAATAACCTCATAAATAAATATAATTTCATATATGGTCTTCTAATATTACTTTATCCATAATATTTTAGCAGTATCATTGTTTCGGGTGTTAAATGATTCGTTTTCCTTTATGTGTTTTGTTACGTAAGTCATGTTTGTTATGGATAGGATGTATTTAATTCATATCCAGAATTATGTTAATTTCATAAATATTATTTTTAATCATAAAATGATAAATATTCTTTAATGGTTACGATGGGAAATGAATCTCATCGCGTTTGTGGAGATGATAATCTGTATGTACGCATGAGCGATATTATCATTCTATTTATTGTGAAATCGTATGTAATTGGATGGTATATCACATATACAGAATAATTAACAAGTTATATTTATTATTTACATCAATTTTACTCATTATTATACCCATCCAAATAATGAAGTGTTGAATAACAAACTACACCACGATGTGGAGACAGTCAGCCGTACATACACATGAATGGTAACATTTTCATTCATAAGAAGATTAGAATAATGAATATGGTTGTGACATATTTATAATAACATAATAGTATATTCAAGGTACTGGATGTATTATTTTGGTATGGAAACTACTAAGAAATAGTAAGTGTAAGAAGAAAATAACTTTTAAAGATGTGATAAAATTATTACCTCTTCTTTGGGTGCTTGAATTTTTATTTGATCAAAAGGAATACATAGGGTGGTTTTATAATCAATGTAATACCTCTAGGTTTATGTGAGGGTAGTTGGGAGGATAATTGAGTAGGGTTTTCCAAGCCACATGGATTTGGTGTTGTGAAATTAAGAGTAGGGGAGGTACCCTTTTACAAGAGAGCTGAGGGTCACTTTTGGAGAAGCTTGAAATATTATTGTATTATGAAATCAGTTTCTATTTATAATGGCTACAAATGTATTTATTTCAAATATATGGAGGGAATGATTGTAAATATTCTCAAATAGTAGGTTTTAGTAAAGTTAAGGTCACCATATGAACCTTTTCTTTTAGATTTTATTCTTAGTTAAATAATTTAACTTTTACCATGTCTTCTTGTATTTTTATATTACGCGGTTAATTAAATTACAATAACATTCCAAGAGAAAGTAAAGTTGTTCATTAATGACATATATATAATTTTATAAGTCCATTTGATGAACAATATAGTTTTATGAATATTATATCACTTAATAATATAGTATTTTTTTAAACCCCAATTTATGTCAATTTAGACTTTATTTAGTATTTGGTATTTGTAAAAGTCAAAAAAAAACTTGATTACTTAGAAAAAAATACATTAAATCAAGTATAACATGTTATATTAACCTATAAAATGAGTGGAATTCATACAAAGTTTAAATTTACATTTATTTTGATATTTTTAATATCAATTATTTTAAACATTCATTAATAAGGTAATTACTGCATCATCATTCTGTCATAAATAAATTTAATAATTTAAGTGGTTAAAATTATAAATAAAATAAAATGATGTAGTAAATATTTTTATCTTTCTATTAAATATTTATAGTCAAATTTATTTTATGTATAACCATATATTGAAATTTTTTTAGTTATTAATCTTTGAATTTTACACTTTTAACTCATGTTTAAATAAAATAATAATAAATGTCCTAATATAATACATGTGGGTCAAATAGGATCATAATGTATTACTAAGGTTTATTTTGGTCTAAAAAAACTTATCAAATAGAATTTGGACATGTGTTAGGATATTTATAATATAATTTTTACATTTAATTACCCGATTTACTTTTAACCGTTGTAAATAAAATTCAAAAGAAACTATTCACCAAAATTTATTTTCATCCTATTGAACCACATTTTACTATCTCATGTCAACTATGACCCCTGTATTTTTTAAATTCAATTCACCAAATTATTAACATTAGGATTTATGGAAATTTGAAAATGTGCCTAGAGGGTGGGTAAAAGACGTTAAAAAGTTCAATAAAATTATATATATATAATCTTATTATAAAATAAGTCCAATGAATTAAATTGAACTAATATAGGTATTATGTATCTATTTTGACATTATAATAAATTTAAATAAAAATAATTATTATTTAAATAAAGGTCGATTTTAAACAATAATGCCGTGTTTTACGCTATTCATCAAAAATTGAATGTTTTCAGAAAAATACCAAAACTTCACCCTAATATAATTTTGATATTTCGAATTTAAAAATTATTTCTAGTTTACCAAAGTCAAGACATGTAATTTTTATTAATTAATTTAAAATTAATTCCCGTTGTGAAAACCAAAAAAAGCGTGTTTTTTAGAAGTAGAAACCATCCAAAGATTGACATGTGTTTATATCCAAGTTAAATGTAAAATTAATGCCAATGACCTACATTATATAAAATGATAAAAATATAATCAATATATACTCCAAAACAAATTAAAAATATAATCTAACCATATAAATAAATTGGGAGAAAAGGCAGTTTTGAATTAAAACAAAGTATTTTTGACTATTTATTAAAAAGTTGATACTTCTCATAAAATTTCCAAACATTCACCATAAAATAATATTGTTATTATGAATTCTAAAATTTAGTCAATTTCACCAAATTTAATTTATAGTAGTGTCTATAATTTATTTTATTATTGTTCACAAAGTACATAAGAAGTAGTTCATTTATCAAAATAGTACTTATATTTTAATGAAACTTATATATTTCCTTATAAATATGGTTTATTTATGTGATAGAATTATAAATGACATTTAAAATTTATTTCTTACTATTTTAATTACAGTATTTAATTGTTATAGTATATATATATATATATATCATTTTAATAATTAATGTGTTATTCCTTAGAAACTCAATCTTCCATATAATGTATGCCAAGTTACTATTGCGTGAAGTATAAGCTATTGAATTAATTTACTGATATAAATTACTATGAAATATGGGGTTGTTACATTCTTCCCTCCTTCAAATAATTTTGTACTTGAAATTTAAACTCTGTAACAAAAACTAGGGGTTTGACATTTCAAAACATCTTTGTTGAAATCCCACATCAGAAACAGAGTCAATAAAATTATCACTTTAAAAGGAATAAAGAGAAGTACAAATGTTATAAGTCCCCAGGCTTAAACATTACTTAATCTTGAGTTATTTAAAGAATACACATTGAGGATATTTTCAAGTTTAGAGTTTTATAAAATTAGATCCTAAATCATGCATTACATTCCACATTTAAACCAGGTGATTACATTAAGACATTATTCATTTTTTCCATCAACGGAAAGATATTTAAAATAAAACACGGATTCTTTCTTTAGACCTCCTCGACACTATCATCACATCATGTACATTTCCCCTGACCTATGAAAAACATTTCAAAAACATGGGATGAGCATAAAAATCACAGTAAGGGATATAAAAATATGGAAAGAAAACATTAGTCCATGTATACATAATAATCAATGAAATCATACATTACTCATAAAACATAAGCACTTTAACATACCTCATGAAATCATAATATTTTTGAATAACTCATAGAAATCATTAGACCGCAAGGTAACTTGATGCATTCATAACATTCTTACGTAAGGAGTAACCCTCATGGTTACTTTTGGAATACCCATCACAGTATATTCCCTAAATATCTTTGGAGGAACTTTAGCATTTAACTCCTTCACATTACCCAATGCATTGGGGAGATATCTCAGGCTCACCCTCCCTTGTTTTAGCACAGAACCACCCGTCTTCATAAACAATTCCTGAGAACCATAACAAAATTATATCACATAAAACATGCATAAAGGAAACATAAAATTTCCACATTTCAATCACAAGATATCAATACAACACATTTATATAATAAAAACATTATCAAAACCATTTTCAATACCAAAATAAATTAAAACATGGTATTTATTTTTCATTTAAAAAAAGTTGTGGCTTGTAGAGGAAGCCGAAACTCAAATAATGGTCATGGCGGCAGAGAAGTCATTGTCGCCGCATACGTAAGACAAAAACATTATCTTTTTTTCATTTAGTAAAATGCTTCGTGTAAAAATATTCCTTTTGAATTAAATTAAAAGTCAAAAGGGTTTATTATACAAAAAATAAAATAGGGTTGTATATAAATTTAATAATGTCTCAATGAAAGGAGATTGAGACGAAGTCACTTACCTCAAGTCCGAATTGTCTTGTTCGTTTCTTTATATTCCTGAAATATAAACTTTGGCCAACTTATACTTGATTAAGGACTTCCTTTAAAGTTTATTATTCAATTCATATCACATATTATCATATTATTATAATTAGTTAATTATGTGAGTTCATATCATATGTTTTGTCAATGTTCGGTACATGAGTTAAAAATGGATTTTTTTTGGAAAAGAATTTCCCATGTAGTTATAAGTAATCATCTACAGAATGGTATTAATGATTGAAATATCATATACATCTATTATATATTCATTTTATAATATTCCATAACATTTGGAGATAAAAAATGAAATGCACCGTTCATGGTGATGGTAGGTCGTACGTACGCATGAACGCTACTTTCATTTCTTTATCATATTAAAGGAATTAAAACTAAATGAGACATATATATATTATAATTAAAGTATAATATATATGTTATATAAGTTCATTAATTACATTCTTTATAAATTCCATGTTTGGAATGAATGAGTCACATCACTTGAGGCGGCGGTAGTCCACACTTCCTCAATTGAAATTATCGTAGTTCCACAACATGAAAAGCATAATGATGTGATTTAAAAATAAAATTAAAGGTATATAGAAAAAAATAAATACCATATATATCATATATTAATACAGTGAAATCATAATTGTCACCATGAATGGTGTTAAAAGAATATTGAACAATCATCGTTTCGTGAGGCAGTAATTTTCCACCCACAGAAATAGTAGGTTCTTTAACCATTAGGCCGAGGTGTGTGTAAATATAGGTAGAATCCTTATCATAACAAAATACTACTATATTGATGATACTGGATTTATTATGGGATCAAATAATAATAATGGAGTGGTGAGTGAAGAAGGAAAATAAAATAATGAATCTTGAGAGAAGACATTACCTCTAAATCAGGTAACTCTTTTTGATTTGAGCCAAATGCTTCCTTGGAAATAATTCTTCCCAAAGTGAGGCTTCTATGAGTGATAGAGGGATGTGGAGAGATAATATGAGCAGATTTTGGACGAGCCAAGGGCTTTAGAGTTGAGGGTAAGGGGGTAGAGGTGGGGGGGATTTTATAAGAGGGAGGAGGGTCACTTTTAGAATGTCTTTAAATGTTACTTTATTATAAAATAGTTTTCAGATTTTAAGGGTCCCACAATGATATATTTCGAGTATAAGGCAATAATGGTTCGAAATCCACCCATCCAATAGTTTTTCTACAAGTGTAAGTTTTAGATTTTACCATATATTTTCATTTTATTTAAATCATTCATTAATAAGGTAATCACTGCATCATCATGGTGTTATAAATTTATTTATTTATTTAATGTCTAAAAATTATAAAACAAATAACATGATTTAGGATACATTTTTATCTTTCCAGTGACAATTTATATTCTAAGAGATCATTTATGTAAAAAAATTAATATTGTTTTACTTAGTATATACAAACCTTTGTTATATTTCTCTTCTTTTTTAAAAATAATGTCATAAATGTCACTATTACACCCATGTGACTTCATGGGCCCTCTAGTTAGGTAAGAAGATTCCCATGGTCGGTCATGACTCAAACAATAGGATGTGGACACATGTTGGGGTCATTTTATATTATTATGATGTTATTTTATTACCCTTAACTACCAGATTACTAATTAATCACGCTAATTGAAGATAATTATCATCGTTACTATTCATAATGTCCAAAAACAAAAGAGTCTTAATTATGTAATTTGGACCTTATAATTCCAAATATGAAATCCATTTTACCAAATTCCAAACAAAAAAATTGCAGTAAATAAATTAAAAATAATTCTAGTTGTCAAAACAAATAGCGTGTTTTTTAAAACAATATCTATCAAAAGATCAACAATTGATTATGTCCAAAAAATAACCCAAATATCTATATATCCACAATAAAAACATAAGTTATTAAAAAATACAAATGCACCATTACTCCTCAAATTAAATCCCATAATATTCTATTTTCCATAGGCATATAGTGTTCCCAAAAGAGTGACACATCTTCCAAAATAACATTTATCACTTAATCACCAAATAATTTTCATATACTAAAGATAAATCAGAAGTTCCCAAAATCAATATATTCTTGATCCATAAAACCATTTAACTAAAATTAATTAGTCATACAAACTAGGGACATCATGTAGTCTAGTGGTAGGAGATAAATCCCAATCGCACTTTGGTTGTGGGTTCGATTCCCATAGCACTATCCGATGCGATGAGTTGTCACACAGTCTATATGTTTTTATTTTTCAAAAACTATATAATTTTATAATATTCCCTAAAATGAGAAAAATTCCTAAAAAATAACCATAAAATATTTCAACCAGAAATGTTATCTCATACCTTGCACTCTCTTCACAAAAAGTAATAACCTGTAATTCACTAAAATCCAAGGATCATATCAACTCAAATGGTTCTTTATAACAATATCTACAAAATACAAGATAAAATTCCTCAAATTAAAATTTCACATAACAAACTGTAGGGTTACCCATAGAAGAAATAAGTCTTCTAAAGTAATCCCATCAACAAAGATAATTAATACCTTTTTACAATTCTCCATCCATTTATTTCCATAAAAGTTCTTCCATGACTTAGAGGTTATCCTATAGAATTGGACATTGACTCGGGTTATGCCCATGTCCCCAAATTTTATGGAAAATTATTGTAAATTGATTCATATGATCATTTTTATTTTCATCCATTTAAATCTTCATTTTTCCTCAACAATTATTTAATTTATGTCCTTCTTTCCCAAAAATAAATCATTTATTTTTTCTGTTGAGATAGTTTTCTAGGTGTCTCCTTACATATTTCCTGTATGATGGAAAATGAGCTTTCTTTTCACCATGGTCTCCACTAATGGAGCTCTTATCATTCTTTAAATTTCTCTTCATTGTTGAGTTTAGGAGTTGGTTAATGTATATGTTGTTGATCATATTTTTGGAAACTTTATTCAGCAAGAACATGATATCTTTTATGCCTTTAAACATTCCATTTCATTTGTCATTCCCCCCACAATGAACACCTTGTACATCATGTTCAATGTTACAATAACTTCATTGTAATCCATCAATTTACTAAAATTAAAAATCATTGTGTGAGTAAAAATAGTCATTAAATCATTTAGAGAATATCATGACATTTTATTTTCAATCTAAAACACCATAGGATTAACCAAGGTTATTTATTCTCATCTTATATTAAAATCCTTCAAATCTATTTATAATGAAAATGTGAATTGTCCTAAACATATCCCATAAGAGTGTCAATACCAAGAGTGCAACAAGGCTCATTGTCGTGTACCAAGATACCCCGGGTCAAGCCTAAAACTCCTTGTCTGAGTTTTCACTCCTTGGTACATCTATGCCAGAGCCACCTCTACCAATTTGTATCCAGAAATGAATGTATTTTCTTGGAAAACCCACATAATATTTAAACAACCATAATTTTTGAAGGTTCTTCAATACTAATCCTCAAAGTATATCTTAGGGTAATGCTCTCTAATTAGAGTTTATCTACATCTAGTTTCCAAGGTTTGTACTAAACTTCCTTTAATACCAACTATAATGCCCAACCCTAGTTACCCAGAGTCAATTGATTATTACATAAAATTTTCATGATCACAAGGTATCAAGTCTTGAAATACCGATTAGTTTAGTAGCCTTGGAAGTATTACATACATACAAAGGTTTTATATTTAATCATGAAATAAAAAAACATGGTGTACCATCTAAGCACACTCATATCCATTAACTTATCCCTATAGTTGAATCATAATATACTTATTCACATATTTGGAAAAAGAAATCATAAGAAAGGGGTGAGATCAGATGCTCAGTAAAGATTACAATATATTATAAACTATCATAAATAAGCACAAACATTTAAGGAAATGTATAAGACTAAAACACAAGCCTTTTAAACATAAAATTTAACATAAATTGTTAAAGATAAATCAAATAAATCCATTTACATATTCACATGGATATTCTAATAGTAAAATAATAACATGTAATAACAATAGTTAATTTCATTATGATGGAATGCATAATGTTAGACATCATAACCACATAGTCATGGTCTTGTACCATGACCACAAATAAATTTTTTTCAAGGCCTTGTATCAGGACACTATTTTGTCTCATGAGACCTACCGATAAATCTAGGGGCTATAGTTGGCCCCACTCTTCACTTACTATGTACAATGCATTCCTCATATGAAAGGGTTGAAACAAAATTTGAACATTTTTATTAAAACTTTCAAACAAAATGTCAATACTTTAACAACAAACCATGACTGGTATAAAATTTGCACATCCTCAGTCAAACATAACTCATTCAATAAAATATATAAGATTTAATTATAATAAATCTACCTAAATCAAGAATAAATTACAATTATGGAAATTGACATAGATGAAAATAATCAGTAAAACTATTTGAGATAAATATCAGTTTTCCATGAAAACATTTAAAAGTCACACTATTTATCAAAGAAGTCGTTCAAAAAATATTTTTAAATCAAAGTGTCCCATACCAATTTGATACATTTGAAAGGAATTTTTAATTTTAAAACATTCATGTCAATATAAATAAATCGTTAAAACTATTTTTAAAACATGTACATTAATGAGAAATATTTAGAAGAATAAATTTTAAAATATTTAAAAAAATATTTTATTTAAAGTGTTCCTAACAAAATTAAAGACACTTGAATACAAATAATTGAGGAATTAAATTAATCAAAATATTAAAATATCATGAGTTTAATGGGATTCATGATATAATATTTCAAAGGACAGTATATATGCCATATAAAAGTGAATTGAAACATAACAACAAATAAGTCTCAATGGAATGTAAATTGAGACACAATCCCTTATAAATACCATGTCCATATATTAAGGATAAATAAATGACATAATTATGTGAAAAAAATATAAATACACTCAATATGATTGGATATTCAGTTTAAATTAATCCGAGGACATTCACACATATTCTTGTGAAAAACCATTGACTTGGATGTTTAACTCAATGAATGAAAATTTGAGTTAAGATTGCCCTTATCAAGTTCATATCAATGACTTGAAAAATTATAAATGGAGTGATTATGTGTATCAAAAGTATATCCACAAAAAGGTTGGTGTAAATTACTAAATAAATAAATAAATAAATATTTATTTCACACATAATCTTCGAATAAAATAATCAGTGAAGTGTACATAAAACCCAATGAGTGGAAGTTGAAATTAAAAATTCCATTACCGATTTGGTAAATTATGAAACATAAACACCATGAAAGAAAGAGAAAACAATTAATATGTAAATAACCATAAATTAAATTATATTAAACAAATAATACAATCATTGGTAGTACATATACCACACAAAAGGAAATAGTGGAAAATATAGCATGAATCTCAGAGGAATAAAATATGAGATGCAAATTCCCTACCTTTTACTTTTCTGTAGTCGAGGGTACATTAACCTCATGTGTAATAGTTAAATAATTGTTATTAAATTATATGATAACCACATACAAAAATATGATATCATATATGGTCTTTTAATATTGTTTGTTAATAATATATCTGTTGTGTCATTGTTTCGGGTGTTAACCGATTAATTTTCCATTATATGTTTTTCTACATATGTCATGTTTGGTATGGATAGAATGTATTTGATTCCTATACAAGAATAATATTAATTTTATAAACATTATTTTTAATCATAAAATTAAAATTCTTCATGAATGGTTTCGATGGGGAATTAATCTCATCACGTTCATGGAGACGGTAATTCATACGTACGCACGAACGACAATATCATTCTATTGATGGTGAAATCATATATAATTGGATGTTATATCATATATACAGAATCATTGACATGTTATATTTATTATTTACATAAATTATACTCATTAACATACCCATCCAAATAATGAAGTGTTGAATAACAAACTTCACCAGAACGTGGAGATGATAAGCCGTATGTACGTACGTTTGGTGAATTTGTCATTCATAGGATGGATAGAATAATAAATATTATTGTACCATATTTATAATAACATAAAATTATGAATAATTAACTTCATTTACTATTTTTTTATGGAAATAACAATGAAAGAGGAAGTCGAAGAAGAAAAGAACATTGAAATATGTGAAGAAATTATTACCTCTTCTTCTGGTGCTTCCTTTTTTGAGTTGATCAAAAAGGAATCCTAGGATGGATTTCTAATCAAATTAAGGCCTTTATATTGAATTTAGGGTAGTTGGGAGGATATTTTATCAGGGGTTGGACGAGCCACATGGCTTTGGAGGTGTGAAATTAAGAGAAGGGGAAGTACCCTTTTATAAGAGATGTGAGAGTCACATTAGGAAAAGCTTGAAATATTATTTTATTATAAAATCATTATTGGTTTCTAATGGATCCAAATATATTTATTTCTAAGATAAAGTGTATATGGTTCGAAATATTCTTTACTAGTTTTTTACACCAGTTTAGGTCACCATATTAATCTTAGCTCTTAGATTTAATTCTTAGTTAACTAGTTTAACTTTTACAATGTCTTTTTTAATTTTATATTACATGGTTAATAAACATACTATAAAATTCCAAGAGAACCTAATATAGATCATTAATTACATATATATCATTTTATAAGTCCTTTTTCTTAACCATATATTTTTAAGAATATTAAATAATTTAATAATATAGTATTTTTTTTAAAACTCATTTATGTGAATTTTAAAACTATTTAGTATTCAGTTTTTGTGAAAGTCAAAAAACTTCATTACATCCAAAAAAATACATTAAATCAACCCTAAAATTTCATATTAACCTAGAAAATTAGTGGAATGCATAAAAAGTCTCAATTTACATTTATTTTGATAATTATAACATAAATTATTTTATTCATTCATTAATAAGTTAATTACTGCATCATCATTCTATCATAAATTAATTTAATTATTCAACATATAAAAATTATAAATATAATACTATGATGTATTATGTTTTTTTAGATTTCTAATTAATATTTATAGTCAAATTTATCTTATGTATAAGCCTATATTAAAAACGGTTTATTTATTAAACTACGAATTTTACACTTTTAACCCTTCTTTAAATAAAATAACAAAAATGTCCTTATCTAATCCATTTTGATCAAATAGGACCATAATTTATTCCTAAGGTTGAATTTGGTCAAAAACACTTATCCAATAGAATTAGGACATGTGTTAGGGTAATTATAATATCGTTTTTACCTTTAATTGCCCTATTTACTTTTAACCGTGGTAAATAAAATTCAAAAGTTACTATTCTCCAAAAAATTATTTTCATCATATTGAACCAAATTTTACTTATTTATGTCAACCATGTCACCTGGAGTTTTTAAATTCAATTCACATAAGTGGTAAAATTAATTTTAACCAAATTTTCCAATGTGCCTAGAAGGTGGGTACAGGACGTTAAAAAGATCAATAAAATTTTATAAATCTAATATTATTATAAAATGACTCCAATGAATTAAATTGAACTAATATAGGTATTATGTATCAATTTTGACTTTAAAATAAATTTAAATAAAAATAATAATTATTTTAAAAAAAGTCAGTTTTAAAGGATATCGTACTTTTTACACTATTCGTCAAAAACTGAATGCTTTCAAAAAAATAACAAAAATTCACCCTAAGAAATTTTTTATATTTAAAATTTAAATTTTTTTCTATTTTACCAAATTCACGACATGAAAGTTTCATTAATTAATTTAAAATTAATTCCCATTGTGAAAACTAGAATGTGTGTTTTTAAAAAGTAAAAACTATCAAAAGATATAAATATATTTATATCAAATTTAAATAAAAAATTACTTCCAATTACCGAAATTATATAAAATGATAAAAATATAATCTATATATACTCTAAAACCAATTAAGAGTATAATCTAAAAATATAAATAAATTGGGTAAAAATGCAGCTTGGAATTAAAACGCATTATTTTTCACTATTCATTAAAAAAGTGAATCTTCTCATAAAATAACCAAACTTTCACCCTAATATAAAATTGTTATTAGGAATTCAAAAATTAAGGCAATTTCCCAAAATTTTATTTATTATAGTGTCTTAAATTAATTTTATTATTGCTTACAAAAGGACATAAGAAATTGTTCCTTTATCAAAATAGTACTGATATTTTAATGAAACCTATACATTTCATTATAAATAAGACTAATTTGTGTGATGGAATTGTAAATGATATTTAAAATTTAATTGTTACTATTCATATTACTATATTTTATTGTTATGTTATAAATATATCATTGGTATAATTAAAGTCTTGTTATGCAGAAACTCCATCTTTCGTATAATGTAAGCCACGTTAGTGTTGCATGCAGCATAAGTAATTGAATAAATTTAATGATATAACATACTATGAAATATTGGGGTGTTACAAAGATGTTTGATCATGTGTTGATTAAATTTTTTTGTTATTTTATTATTATTTTTTATGCTCTTAAATCCCAACCGTTATATTACTAATTAGGTTTATTTTAAGTTCATTTTGGTAATATAAGAATATATAAAATATTTATTATATAAATACATTAAAATAATTTGTCCAAGGGAAACATTTTTTGAAGTGTTTTGGATTACATGAATGTATTATATAAATAGTTTTCTTACCCTATGCTTGATGTGAGGATCAGAAACCCTATGTTTGAAAAAACATGTATGGATCGTGTACCCTAAAACTTTTTTTATTGTATGGATTATCAACCATAAAATTTGAAGTAACGTAATGTTTCTGAAAATGGAAGTAATGTTTATCAACCATGCATTTTTGAAAAAACATACACTATCTACCCTTCATTAATATTTTATTATTATATAAAGTTACCATATGTTTAACTATTCTATGATGGACTTTGAAATTCAAGATATTATCAATTATTTATGCAACAATTTCACCAGAAGTAAGTATTTATTAAGTGTTATTTTAAGACTGATTTAATGTGTCATTATGATTGATTCAAATGCATGAATTCAACAGGATAAATTTTTTATATTCATATGAAAAGTTTTGACCCTATTCAATGATTTTGAATTAAATTATTCACAATTTATTGGGATGTATTTCTAGATATGGTTTGACCTAAATTTGTTTCACCTAATATAAAAATATAGAGAAAATATTAATCATAATAGATGTGAAAGTGATAGAATATATATATAAATAAGGAAGATATGTTTTTGAAAATAATTAGTGTTTCATTACCCTACACATTGGAGATGTATATGTTTTGGTCTATCTGATCGACCCACTATTATGGTTATCATTTCCACTACACCTTATCATTAAATATTCTTCTACAGTATTGATGAAGAATTTTTTAGAGACACACTATAGAGACATTCATCATTATGCCTCTTTTTGGTACTTTCTCAAACACTTTTTTAAGAATTATTGTGCAACATTAATGATCTATTTTCTACTATTAATTATTATAGATCAATAAATATATCAATTGTTTATTAAAAATAGGAATTAAAAACGTTTTTCTTATTAAAATAAATCTCTATTGACTTATTGGAGTTTCAGCTTCTCTAAATCTATCGTGGAAATGTGTCAGTTTCTTGTACTAAGCTGTGGATGTTTGTTTCCCTATAAAAGAACAATAATTACCTATAAAATCTTTATAAGGCTTTAACTACTTTCACTCAATTATTTATTTCAATATGTCTTCAGATAAGATAAAATACTATTCAAAATCTTATTGGTCATGGAGTAGATCCTAGGTAGAGTGGACTTGTGGATATTTGTGTCCTGAACAACTATACATCATTGTGTTCTTTTCCTTATTTATTTTCACTTGTCCCTGATCTTTAATAGAGAATCAAATGTTCAATACCTAACAAGATAATTGTTATGAATCTATAAATGTTTTAAATGAAAAAAATTACCCCCAATTTTTCCATTATATTCATCATCTCCATATTTTCATAACAAATAAAACCCCAAAATTACAATATTAATACAAAAAAAACATCATACACATGAAGAAGTTATTTTTTGAATCTATAAGTCATTTACAACTATTGAATAATGATCAACTATATCATGAAAATTTTACCTTGTTATTTGAATGCATGAAAATATTATATTAATAAATTATTTTCATATAAAAAAATATTAGTATAATAAAAACATAAACATTTTTTTATCGAAATTTAACCCCAAAGAATGTCTATTTCAGAAAAATATAAAATATCACTCATATTTAATCATGTCATAGTCAAAATTAAATCTATTTTCACTTTTATATATTCTTAAGAGGAATCAAATCCTGGTTCTATTATTAAGATTATTCTTAGAGGATAAATTATTTCAAGAAACATTAGAGAAATATAGACATGGAATGTAAAAAATTAAAATAGTCTCAATGAATCAAGTGAACCCGATAAATTATACTATGAATGAATGAATAAAAAAGTTATTGAACTCAAGGTGAGTGAAGGTTTATAAAAAATTTTAAATCTTAATTCACTTTGTTTGATATTAGATATATGACTCTATGTAGTAGAAAAGTTTCTAGAAATATGATTTTATCACTCCCTGAAATATAGATTTTAGGGAATGTAATATGAGATAATAAATAATAAATTTTTGGATAATTCATACCACTTTCATCTCATATCACCTTGAAAATTATCCTAACAATTCATTTAACTTGAAATCTGATGATTTATAAGTAGAGAAATGTACTATTTCATGTGTTTTTATAATGATAAATAATCCAAGTGAAACCTAGGATATTGACAAGATATTACATGGAATCCGAGTTGTCTCACTCAATGATATTGTATTATCCCTAGACACATTATTCATCAGTTTTTGTGGATCCTTATATGAAATAATAAAGGGGTCACAATCACTTGTAAATACATCCCCTTAATGAAGGTATTACCTTCCCCTTAATTCCTTTCACCAATCATTCCCTACTTCCATTTATTTTAGATATTAATCAATATACAGTTATTTTTCATTTGGTTAAAAACATCATGCTAACTTAACTCCCTCCATTAGATCATTATGATGAAATTCGAATCCCTAAAATTGTATCGGTTCCCAAGTTTATCTCATTTTATCAACTTATTAGTGATTTTTGATTGAAATTATAAAACTTATTAGAACTGGAACTTGTGGCTATGGTCAGACTTCTATATCCTTAATATATCACCATTTTATGTTCTATTGTGAATAACATTTCCTTGTCATGGTATCAAATAGATTATTTAATCAACAACTTGGGTTTTTAATTGACACATTGGAAACAAGTGGTGCACAAGATTAATCATTACCCTTGGGGTATGACTTAAACCAATTTATTTGGGATACCCCTTCATATTAAAAAGGTATCTTTTTTTATTGGTTTCGTCACTCAACTAGTATATACCAATACATTGTTAAAATTATTCCCATAAATAAGTTTTCACTTTGTGCCCATAAATGAGACAAGGTTGATCTATCTATCCCATTATTCAATTATTAATATATGGGAGAGATTATTGGGTATCTTCTAGTTGACAAGAACTTATATGAATCAAATTGAGAAATTTATTCTAGCTAAAATAATATAATTCATTGCAACCACACTATAAAATTAAGGAATACTAAAACTGTAATGGAGAAGACAAAACATAGTATTGTTTCTAGATAATCCACATTAGTCTCTCCCTAGGTAAATGATTATGATGTTGTATTTTCTAGGATCATAGAAACAAAATATTTTATTTTAGGTTATGTTCATTTTTCTGATGTAGGCTGATTATTGGTCCCAAACTCATTGATTCTTATGCCACTGGATAATGGTGGTCGCCTTGTTGGTAGTGGATCATAAACCTTAATATTGAAAAATAGAATATATAACAATGAATAATTATGTGGATATTGTTGTACTACATGGTTCCCCTCCTCAAATAATATTCATAGAGTTTTTTTAAAATCCGAGATAAACAACCCTAGATTTATCAACTCAAATTCTCCAAAATTATCCACTATTGGAGTTATAATTTCCCCTACATTGGGAAGAGTATGCACACACTCATAAATTTTGAATTATTTTGTGATGGATGAGGAGTTTTATTGTTATTATGAGATGTATATTACTCTCATTGATGTAAATTTTTGGGAGAAATAGTCATTATGGCCATTACATAGTAATTCTTTAGTTGTTTATTTTCTATATGAATTATAGTCTCGACTCATATAATGTGGTATTCTGTTTCAAAAAAATTAATCAGAGAATATAATCAATGAAGGGAATAAATCAATATTCTTGTAACATTAAATAATAATAAAATATTATAATTTATTAGGGATAATTTTTGAATGGATCAATCAATTATTAATCCTTGGATCATCCTATATTTTATTTATACTCACTATAAAAATACATATATTTTTAAATTATTTTATTATTGTGTCAAAATTTTTTGTTGAATGACTTTTTATTTTAATACTATTTAAAATAATTATGTTAGTATACTCTAAAATAAGGTATTTCCTATTGATTTTATCTACGATTCAAATATATGGATTCTATTTTTTCGGTTGTTTCTCATGGATCTTCATAAATTACATTGAAGGATAAGGGTTTGGAATATGATATTATGGCACGTTATTTATATAAGTTTTATTTATTTTAAAAAACATCTTGATAGATCAACAAATTTAAATGTTGGGTTTTTATTTACATATACATATTTCAGATTATTGAAAATCTAAATAGTAATTTCAAATCCAAATCTATTGAATCATGGAAGAAAATAAATTTTTAGAAGAAAAAAATTAGAATATAATTAATGTCATGACTTGATATTTCACTATATATTCTTATTAAATTAATGATATATTAAGTAACATTCTTCACACACTATAAAAACTAAAATGAAGAAATTGATATATTTTTAATATTAAATATGAAAACTAAAAAATATATTTTAAATTAACAATTATAAATTGAAGTACCGATATAAAAAAATTTATTAAATAAGGTAAGATAATTTACATATGGTAGTGGAATCCTTCATTATGACGACAATTTTTTGATCTTAGAATGTAGGTATAGTCACATAGATTTTATCTATGACAATCCAACATTAAAATATAATAATTATAGTTTTATATAAATTGTATACGAGTGATGTTCAAGATTCTATCGATTTTGACAAGATCTATGATAGCTGAACCACCAACCAAAATATGTAACGAATGATTATCTAATTATTCAGTATTACATAGAGAACATAAGAGGATATGTATATAGAGATTAAGATCATTTCAACATGTAATAAACTATTTATCTGTATAGATATATCATTAATTTGTTTACATTCTAAAAAATCATCTCTATTCAACTCACGTTATGATTAAAAATTTATTTTTCGAAACATAGAATTTTGCTTCAAGAAACTAATTTTATTATGACTTAATAATAACACAATATATTGATTTTATTAATTATAAGTTAACAATATATTGATTAATAACTTATAGGAAGAAACAATATTTAATATACCAAATGTCATTTTCCTTAAAAAATAGAGTTTTCTATATTTTAAAATTTATAAATTTTAGCATGTGAACATGAAATAATTAAGCACATTTTTGAAATTAACATAGAAATATGATTTATGTATTTTTATGAATAATTTTTATCTATAGGTAAATAGTGAAATATTATAATTATACAAATATAGTAGCATTTATTTGATTTTTGGTTTGTGAAAATTAATTGAAAAAAAATTATTGGTAAAAAATCATTTTATTAGTTATATTCTAAATTAAGAAGTATTTATTTTAGTTTAAAAACCTTTATTTGATTTTTCTAAACATAAATAATGTTATTTTCAAAAAAAACTTACTACTTCATATATTATTATCTAGAAATTAATTTTTATCACATTTAACAAATTAATAAACTTAAATAGATTTAATATTTAGAATCTATAGGTCCAAATTATATAATAACAACCATTTTATTTATAAATCATAAATGGTATGTTACATAGGTAAAAATGGGTTACCACGATAACAAAAAATGGTAAAATTAATGATATATGAGTAATGACATAAAACATGTTTAAATCATGTGTGGGTTAATTGGGATAGGTAATTGATCAAAATTATCACATATAAAATCCAGTTTTTTTTTTATCAATTTTGGTCTGAAATTTTCTGAGTGTGACATAAATTTTTTTAAAATTTTATGAGTATATACAATAATTTAAACATTTTTCAGTTAAAAGGGGGATCTCCTATCCTCACTTCCACAAACATAATATCCCTATATGTTTCTCACAAATTCCACCCGAACATCACTTTAACACTACTACCCACTTGAAATAGGTTTTTTTCTTCTAAAAATTTCATACCTTAAATGTTTAAGCCCCTTCATGAAGGAGATAGTCCATGTAGTGAGGGTGCTAGAGAAACTTTGTTGATGGATAGATCATGGGTAAGGGTTTTTGATAACTCAAATTTCTTCCATATATTATAAAATTTTATTTTTCAATTATATTATACCAATTTTTATTTATTCTTCCTATTGAATATGTTATATTGTTTTTCCTCAATATATTTTAGGGTCTAATAATTATTCTTTATAAGCATATTATTAAATGATTCTTACCTCAAATATTGTTTTAATTGTAAGAGAAACATGTCTTAATTTTCAATCCATTGAGATATAATTCTTTTTATACACAATGTTGTATTTTGAATTATTCATTTAATACCCTATTTCATTCCTGTTGGATAATAATCAAACATTTTATGAAACATTAAGGATCATTTCATAGGCTCCCTCTCATATTATTTTGATCCAAATATTTCCATAGTTTTAATGGAATTTTATAACTCAAATCTCATTATTTAAGAAATATATTTTCTAATATTATTCAACCATTAATACTACATATATTCAAATTTCACCTTTAACATATGTTTTCTACATTCAAATCACAACCTAAAATGAGTTCTTAACTCAAATACATTTCCATGAAGAATTTTCTTTTCTATAAAATTATAATATGTTTTGAATATTTACCATCACCTTAATTATTTATTTCTCATAAATGTATATTTCTTTGATGTATATGTTTTCACATACCCCTAATGTTATCCTTTATTTTTGGAAATCCAATTATATATCTATTTATTTCATCTTCATACTTTATTTTTAATGATATGATTTTTTACTCTCTTATATTTTTTTATTCAATTTTCCACTTTATCTTAAAAGGGATCTATTTTCCCTAGTGTAATGTTTTTAAAATCAATTTCTAAATGACTTTATGATGTTCCTATTTGGTTAATTGAATTTGGTATTAATCAATTTGGTTTATGTTGTTATTCATGTTATAACTTTTTGAAATATAAAGTGGAACACATTCTTATTAATGGGTTTTAATAATTTTATGATTATATGATTTATGAAGGAACACATGGATATGGTTAGTAATTAAGTGACATTTGGGCCCTATATTTTCCTCTAATATATTGGGTAAAGCTATACATATAATGATATAATGGTGAAATGGGAAGTGATACTTCATCCAAAATGGGAAACTTGTTGTGACACCTAATCCAATATAAAAAATAAGTTGTGATCCTTTATCCACTATGTGAAATGGGGATGATGACTGATCTATAATATTTGGTTTCCATGATTTTGTTAGTTAGAAATTCCTTTGATATGTTACTA
The DNA here is from genome assembly GCA_963277665.1 of Viscum album. Classification (NCBI taxonomy): domain Eukaryota; kingdom Viridiplantae; phylum Streptophyta; class Magnoliopsida; order Santalales; family Viscaceae; genus Viscum; species Viscum album. The sequence continues at coordinate 1,182,741,806 of OY728139.1, forward strand.
TGATATTCTCCCTGGAACATGAAATCAGTATCATTATTTCCCAATATATATGTTATGTTATATTTTTGATCATATAGGATTATTTATTTTGCTATCATACTCTATGAAACATTTTTAAGATTCCATGTTCTTTTAATCTTGGATTTCATTACTTATTATTTTTCCTAAAATTATTATGAACTCGCCCATGGTAACATGTAGATAGGTTTAGTTTTCCATTATTGGTTGTTTGATCTTGCCCTTTTATTTTGTTTCCATTTCCACAAATTATGAATAACATTAATTCATATGATGTTTTTATATGAGTACCTTTTTTGATGAATTTATAGGAAAAGTTAAATTCTTGTTATATAGTAGCTTATATGGTGGGAAAATTGCACCTTAGTTGAAAAAGACATGGGTTTTTATAGTTACTATGTTTTTATAATTCCCTAAAACACTCATCCTAAAATAAAATTGGAAACTATATTAAATAATTTTTTAAGTCATATAACTATGAGATGGTAATGTTCTTTAGTTTTAATAGTTGGAATCAAAGTATCGTTTAGATAACTTTAATTGTGAGGATATTGGATCATGTTAATTTAATGTTTTTAAAGTTATGTCTAATCATAATTTCAAATTTATACATTACCCTTTAGGATAATTAAGGTAATATTGAATATTTTAGGGATTAGCACATTGGAAAATTAGTGAAATCCATATGGATAATAATAATGGAAGACTCTAAGCATATGATGGAATCCAATAATTTTTATAGAATGTTCAATATGGGGTTGTCAAAGCAATGTATCCTTATCTAGATAATGTAAATGTTATGACCCCCTACCCACAAAGGGTTCCCCTCTTGGGACAAAAATGAGAGGAACAAGAAAGTGACCCCTGAGTTCAATATCCCGTAGGCCCCAGGATGGAAACTAGAACCTAGGGTATAGTAAACACACAAATTGGAGAAATTACCCTTTAAGATAAAACATGTGAAAGAGAGTGATAAGACAAAAAAAATACTAACTCTTTCTTATATTAAAATATAAATTAAATCCCAATACACATATGTAATTTCATTAAAAAAGCAATGTAACTAAAATGGAAAACTATAAGTAACAAAATAATGTAATATGAAAATGATCACGAAGACTGAACAACTTTTGCAACCCCAAGCTAGTAGTTACCAAAACGATCTCCAGCCTACTCCAAGTGACCTGAAAGAAAATTTATAAATATGTAGGGTGTTTATAATATTATACTCAGTAGGATCCTCCCCAGATACTCTCATACAAAATTAAATAAAAATTGCTACCACATAGTTGAACAACAAGTGAAACTAACTCGTCACCTAAACATATTGTTAACACATAAATTTCAAATAGGGATATGAATTAGAACTTTTGAGGAATATTAAGGTATATTGGGTATCCATGGAAAATTCAACAAAGTACGTGGGAGGTACGCACAAGATGCTAGAGTTGTGAAAAAGACTTCCATATGCGTGCAAACTCTTGCATGCCCAAAGCGACCACAATGAAAGCCTTATACAGTGACTATCTGAAAACCAGCCATGTCAATGGTGCCAATGCATATCGGTTGGCATGAAATATCTCCATATGTGCACAAAATATGGCATTCCCAATGCGATGTCAAAGGGAGCCTTCTATGCCGACCATCCTAAAACCAGCCAAGTCAATGGAAAGAAAAAATATTACCCAGCATGTAAGATTTCCATATGCATGGAAGCACTTGCGTGCCTAATGTGAAGTCAGACAACCTATTGTACACATCTCATCTTGCGTGCCACCACATATTTTTTGGCTATAAATATAATAATAACCCACAACCTTCAGGGGATGGTTATGGAAGAGGGACTGATGCTCTTCTGCTCAAAAGACACCACTTCTGTGACCGCACAAAATACATGGCCTCAAGGTATATGATCTTGTGAGAAAGTTATTCCATGGGTTCTCCATTAGGTGGGACCACTAGGGATTGTTCCCTGTCCAATTACTTTTACTCTAATTCATTTACACACAAAAAGATTCCTCTTGCAAGCCAGTTTTTTCCTCATATTGCAACAATCTTCCATGCATATACTCACTTTGCGTGCAACCACCCCGTCTTGCACGTAACCCCTCAATATTCTGTGTGCAATTCCTTGTGTTCTCCATGGGTCATCCTTACCCTTTTTCCCCTTTCCCAAGTCCATCATATTTGAGAAACCCCTTTCATGCACATACTTCTCCCATACATCCCTCCAGGTTTGTACGAAATGATTTCAAGGTCCCTTGGGTGGTGCTTCATATTGCGTTGCTTGGAGTCATGCTTCTTCGCATAGAAAAGCTAATGACTATTGATTCTTCACATAGACATGCTAACATGATCCCCTAAATGGATTACTCCACAACCCCGTCACCATATGGCTTTATCGTTGCCTCCCTTCACCAATGGTTATAACGTGCCAGTTATATAGGTCCTAGTGGTGAGGAGAGAATCCTCATCATCTGAGCTGTAGGACACTAAACTACCAAGAATAATCATCCCCAACACATGATGTTAATATATAGCCTCAATACTTTCAATATACATGGTGTTCCCCATCTCGGACATTTTCCATGCCCACTAGTCTCAACGTGTGTGAGATCTTCTTCACATGTAATTAGATCCAACTTGCACGGAATGACATATGTATAATGGGGAGGTAACCATCCTTGTGTAATCCCCCACCATTATTATAGAATGTAACAAAATCTCTCATTCTCTCTTCATTTGTGTGAAAATAAAAGAGGAGATATGGGCATAAGGGACTCTCAATACCCTATCCCTCTAACTTTGGGCTCTATCTCCATTTGGGACTCCATCCTGCAATAAGTACCAATATCTATCTCCCTGGGTGACTAACCACATATAAGACACACCCCATTCCTCATGGATGCACATTTCACAATGTGATAATCATGTCTCTGTTTCCTCTTGTTTCTCACACCAAACATAACTCACGTGATCTTAGAGTAAGCTTCGACCATGACTCCTTTTTTGGGCCTCCTTAGTGTGTAATCCCCATTCGACATCCCACTGAACTACATGGACTTTGATCCTTGACCATTTATAATCAAGGTACATAAGAAGCCTCCCAATCTTTCAAGACCATCACAAATTGGTCTCGACCACTTCACTTCAATTCACACTCATCCCATATAACATTAAACTGTATTCCCCCTTTTTTCCCATATAAGGATAAACTATATGATTATGAACTACGTGGGTTTTGATCTCTGTCTCCTAGTCAAGGTATGTAAGAAGCCTCCCTAAGGTTCAACCCCAAAAAATGGTAAACATAGGTGTCCCATTTTATAGGACCCACATCCTTGGTCCGACCCTTATTAGTTTCAGACCAACTCTTTGGCCACTAACCACACATAACCCCCGACATTTCATCATGTCACTATATTTTTCATAGACCCCAATTCGATACCCCATAATGAATTTCATGTACTTTGATTCCTTTCCATGGAGATACGTAGGAATTCACTTTGAGGATCTATCTTTTCACCAATGTTCCATCCTGGTCTCTCACTTGAGCCATTATGTTTTGGGAAGGTCATGCCCCGACCTAGAGGTTCTACTTCCTCCAGGTCCTATCCACACATCCATACTCCCAAGAGGCCTCCTTAGGTGTTTAATTCCCTATCCTAAACTATGTGGAAATTTATTCCTTACCACAGGGATATGTATAATGCCTCCCCAAGGTTCAATCCCATCACTTATGTATTATCCCTGTCTCTCCCTTTACCCTTTTTGTTTTAGGAAGGCCATGCCCGAACCTGGGGGTTCAACTTCCTCCGAGTCATATCCAGGCATCCATCCTTGTTGTACACCTCCTAAGGTGTCCCATTTCCCATTAAACTATGTGTACATTGATTCCTTGTCCCAGGAATATGTAGGAATACTCTCTAAGTTTCAATCCCAACATAACCATCATCTTTATGTCGGTTCCATATCCACTCACTCTATCATTCTACACTCCATCTATATCCATCCCGGTTCTTAACTAGGATTCCAAATCCTAGTAAAATAATTCCATCCACCTGAGAAACTAACCATGCATAATCCCAAAACAATCCATAAACATCCATCCAAGATTATCCCTCTTGTGATGGGTTGATATACATTCATAATCCCCAACATGTTTTCGGGTCTTTGTCCTTTGTTCACACCCCAATTCATCACCCCTTTTAACTACTTGGGTTTTGATACCTTTTATCTACATAGGGTATGTAGGAAACCACCTTTAGGTTCAATCCTAGCTAATGGAAACCTTTTTGTTCCCCTTTTTGGGGTGCACTTTCCCAGATCCTCCCTCAGTGGTGTCCAGATGAACCTTTGTGGTGTGATATCTTCCATCTATGGGAAACACCACCTTGGATCCATCCTCATTGGTCGTCCTGGTCCATCATCCTATAAAACTTCTAGATTTTCCCTCCAAGGGATGTACCAATATGATCCATCTCTATGGGATGTTCTGATCACTCTCATTCCATCCCCGCAAGACATTAAAATTGTATCTTACCTTGTGTTAAACATGAGATGCCTGAGGAAAACCTCAGAAGACACGCATCTGGTGTAACTCTATCTATTTAATGTTAAAATCACGACATACCATGCGTTAAGCATTAGAAGATAAGGAAAACCTCAGGGACAAGCCTATGACATATAATTTACTTCACTCATCATGGGATGCCTTCAGCTTCCACGCCATTGATAATCTTATAATGCGGGGAAGAAACATAGGCGCATAACTGTTTTAGTGTCTAGACATGCCAGTGATGTCCAATGTGACTACTCCCCCGATCAAAGGATGGTGACCTAACTTGACCCCTTTGAATGTACTGAAAGAGTTAGTGTGATTAACCAATGTCCATGAAGACACGACATCAGGGAATAGATTCATGAAAAATGTCTAATTCATTAAAGGAGACCCTAACTAGGTGTTTTTTTTAAAGGAGTAATCCATGGAAGGATAGGTCGACATCCCATCAGTATGTTTTGATCATGGATAAAATGACCTTGACTTAGTGATGGATGTTTCCCACCTTTGGATAGAAGTAATGCAGGGCAACAACCAGCGCGTCGCAACACGACAGTGTGCACCCTAGTGAAAGCGTCAGAAATAGAAATTATGAACCCCATATGAATGGTTTTTCTTAATTTGGATATTAGTATAACTCAAGACATCAGTAGATAATTGTGTCACCAGATCCATGTATTCAGATCCTAGTCCCACCAAGAAAATATTGGGCATGGCGTGAAACTCACTAGATATCGGGGTAGTTGAATGTTGGACATCTTGATCTACGGTGTTGTCAGTGTGGATCCTTCATACCAATCAAGTGAGATGGAATGTTGTTGGGGAACAAGACTTCATTTTACTCCTTTTAATGCTAATGGTTTAATTGAAACATGCAGCTGATTGTCACCTATCAACCGGTCAAGGTTCCGATTCTCTACAAATGTGTATAACAGCACTCGGGTCGAATCCTCGGCGATGGTACTTCGTAATAGTCAATTGTTTTTAGTTGATTGTATTTTAATTAGGGGGGTTTGTTGTAGAGATTAATTGAAATGATTTATTGACTATAGTTGATTTAACAAATTGATAAATATTGGGGTGAGTTCATTTTTAGGGAGTAAAGCTTTTGACATCCTTGAGCTTTTCTTTATATTGCATTTAAATTAACACCCACTTCACAAGTTGACGTCGATTAGAATTCCTAAGTGTTAAAGCTTTAATACAAGACTTAACTTAACTAGGATTCTAAAATCAATCAGTACTTGTTTATGGTAGTGAATTTATGATTCCAATAATCCATGGAAGCCACATGCTAAACAAAAGATGTCATTAATCCATGACATATTAAGTCCAACATACAAAATGTTAAATTAACGAATACTCATCGAGAAAATACTCTCAATCACTTAACATCCATAAATTTTGACTCACCCCAATGAGATATTTACCCAGCCATTTGGGTGTTTAATATTCTGGTTATAATAATTATGATGATAAATTAAGTATAGAAGAAAAATAAAGGGCTTAGAAAAGAGTGATATGTCTAACACACACACACATGAACAATGATGATAATTATAAAAGATTTTTGATTGAACGAGGACGAAAAATAAGGGAAGGTGATTTAACTGAATTTAAAATATTTTACGAACATTAATATTAAAATACAGAAGGTGGAGGAGAATAAGAGATATTGAAGAAGAAACTTGCATTAAAACAGAATTACAAAAGAAAGGACTTACAAAATTACAAAAACAAAGAACACAAAAGTAAGTGAAAAAAGAGAGAGGAGGAAAGGTCTCTCAAGTGAAAACATGAGTATGGAAGGTCATCCCAAGCCTTTGGAAAGGCTTTGGTCATGCCAATATGTTCTCCTCTCTTCTTAAATGCCAACCCTTTTTAAAGGAGAGGAGGGGATGTATTTATAGCCAAAGGTGGTGGACTGTTTACATTCCAGAAATACCCCTCCACTTGGCTCGCAGATATAGACATCAAGACAGCCTACTCTCGAGAAATCTCCTTCTTAAAATTTGTAGATACTATAGTTGGACGACTACTCTCAAAATATGGAGTCATTTGGATCTAAGTATCAAAAGTTATGACCGGTTGATTAATCAAAGTAAAACTGTCCATTTCAATCCAGTCGTTTTGAAGGTCATAATGTGAAAGGGTTTTTGAATATGAATATGCCTTCAAATACGAATGGGTTATTCAACAAAGTCGGCCTCCTATATCTCCTCTTTCACACTGCAAAATCAAATCTCAATTTTATGCTTACATCATGAGATATGTCATGCATACTATACTGATTTTAATTCTCAGCCAGGATGGTGGGCTGGACTTCAAAGCTTCATTTGGGCCCCTTGTACTTAGATTTTGTCCTTTAAAGTTTTATCCAAGATGACATGTAGTGTCCCCCAATGTTTTGTGGAGAGTTAATGTTTTTGGACTTCTGTATTGAGCCCAGTAAATCAATCTTCAAGGCTAGTCCAGTTTGTTCACAGATTCTTTGGTTTTGTTTGTGAGGACCATATGACCCTTCAAATGGAAGAATTGGCTCATAGTACCTTATAATTAAATGTTGTATATTGAAATGAGAATCCTACAAAACATGAACCACACAATGTGGATCAGTATAGTGATAGTTATTATTAAAACATTAAACTAACTCAATTAGACTACTTCTAAAAATGCTAAAAAATTATACTTAATATTAAAACATTAATATTTCACACAAATTATGCACATTTCATATAAAATAAGTAAAAGGAGTATATAATAAGTCATGAAAATATTAATAACATCAACTCCCCCACACTTAGTTTTGTGCATGTCCTCATCTGCAAAAAATATAAAAACATGACAAAATCATTTTTACTCACCAACAGAAATTAAAATTTTGTTTTTTCAAATCAGGGGAGGTTTAGAATATTTCACGCATCCATTTTGAAATCCACCACAAGTTTTTACAGAAAAAATGTTCCAAAACTAATTCATTTTTTCATGCTCAAATTTAGAAATGGAAGATTTGGACACTCAAAACTCACAACTCTCAAGATGATAAAATTTATTTGTGGAGGTTCACTCTTTCACCAACCAAAAGTGAAAATATTAGAGTTTGAAAAGAGCTCTCACCTTACAATATCTATCCCAAGTGAAAAAGAATCAATAGGTCTTTTTAATGGGTTTTTCTGTGGCTATGGGACGGTAGGAATATAATGTCCAAGAGAGAGAATAAGAGGGTTAAAATACCAACATAGAAAAAGCAATGCACATTTTTTTTGAAATAAAACATGGAAGGAAATGAAAACAAATATTTACAAGGGAATGATTGTGTGAAGAAAGACACAATAGAGGATGAAAATATTAAGGTAATGAGAAGATGAAATATTTACAAAACACAGAACTTCTCCCAAAAAGAATATAATGCAAGTGTTCTTTTTTTTCTTCTCCATTTTTTCTTTGTTTTTTCGAAAGTTGAACTTGGAAAAGATATCACACTCATAAACCAACCCATGATTAATCTCCTCATGACACTAATTGTAATAGATATAACAAGATCAAAGGTTGAGGAAGAGTGATTTTTGACCTACCCAAGACACAACCCATGTTTTCAATTTTTTTTGATTTTTTTTGATTTTTTTTCATCATTTTTTATGAACACTTTTCAATAACATTTACAAAATTACATAAATGGAAGTTCATTACATTCCCCAAACCACACTTAATGAAAACCTCCCCCCCCACACTGAAATGGATACTTGTCCTCAAGTAGATTATAACTCATTGAAAATCAATAATAGGGTACCCAAATAATGAAATCCATTCCCCCCATACACTTAAATTTCCAAAAAAAAATATGCAATGAAAATCCATGTTGATATTGGGTGGGAAAAGGTATTGGGCTTGTAATGTGGCTATCAAAGAAAAGGTTTTCATAGGCTCAAAGGGGCTTTCAAAAGGAGGATTAATGTAAGGGAAATGGGAGGCTATTTGGGTATTGTGATTCTCATGTGGTTCAGAAAATGCCTCTATCATATTAATAGACACTATGGTAGTAAATTCAGCTCGAAGGTCCACAAACTCAAGACTCACAAATGGGGGTGAAAACACACATTTTGAAAAGATGTCCACAGGTGGTCTTGGCATGAAAGAAAATGTTGTTCCTCACGGTTTGGTAAAAGCATTTTCCAAATCAAAAATTGAGCATTCAAAATGTGTTGGTGTTGACACAAAATTCTTTATCCAAAGTCATAATGAAAATAAAAAAATTTTGAGATGAAAACATGTCTTCTATCTCCCCAAAATTGTTGGACAAAATTTCAAAACTCGATGGTGAGTAAGCATGACTCTTTTTTTGTATTTTTTTAAGTAATTGTGTTTTTTTGTGGTTTTTTTAGTTTTTATGGTTTTTTTAAAATAAACACCAACAAAATAAAGATAAAAACAAAGGGTTTGATGAAGAAAGTGGTAAAAAATAAAAGAGAGAGGAAGAAGAAGAAAGAGATAGAGAGAGGGAGAGAGGGAGAAGAAGAGTCAAAGGGAAAGTGGTGCCCCCTAGTTTGGATTTGGTGGGTTGCCATATCCATCCAGTGGTGGGTATACTCTGGATCTAATGGAAGTTGATGTTATTCCAGGATTTCATGTCCTCTCATGGTGATGTTTCAACCGATGTCCATTTACCGTAAATGTCCTTTTGGAGGAGGGTTCTTGGACTTGCACTGCACCAAATGGGTAAACGTTAGTAATAACAAAAGGACATTCCCAACGAGAATTAAGCTTACCTGGGTGAAGCCGAAATCGATAATTGAAGAGAATTACCTTTTCAACTTCATGAAATACCTTTCTCAGGATGTTTTTGTCATGGAGTACCTTAGCCTTCTCTTTGTACAGATTGGAATTCTCATAGGATTCAAGTCGAAGCTCCTCCAGTTCAGCCAATCGAAACAATATTTCTTCACCATATTTTTCACAATCAAAATTACAGGTTTTCACAGCCCAAAAATACTTATGTTGGATTTAAACTGGTAAGTGACACGCTTTACCAAAAACTAGCCTAAAAAGAGACATCCCAATGGGTGTTTTATAAGCAGTTCGATAAGCCCAAAGGGCTTCACCAAGTCTCTCAGGCCAGTCTTTTCTGGTGGGCTTAACAATTCTCTCAAGTACCTTTTTCACTTCTCTATTAGAGAGTTCATCCATGCCATTTATTTGAGTGTGATATACAGTTGAAGTTTTATGTACAACCCCATTCTTTTTCAGAAGAGAATCCATGGTTCTATTACAAAAATGGGTTCCTAAGTCACTGATCAAGGCACGTGGTGTGCCAATTATTTGGAAGATGTGGGTATTTAGAAACTCACTAACAGTATGAGCATCATCCTTCCTAGTGGGTTTGGCCTCAAACCACCTTGAAACATAATTGAACGCAAGAAGAATGTATGAGAATCCATTGGAATGGGGAAATGGTCCCATGAAATCGATTCCCCAAACATAGAAGATTTCACAAAAGATTAATGGATTTTGGGGCATTTCATTTCTTTTGGAGATTGTGCCGAACTTTTGGCCAGTGGGACATGATTGACAGAACTCATGTGAGTCCATGAATAGTGAAGGCCAGAAGAATCCAAAGTCTAGGACCTTTCGGGAGGTCCTTTGTGGTCCAAAGTGTCCACCTCCGGGAAGTGAGTGATAGAATTCTAAGATGGAAGAATGCTCATTTTCTTCAACACATATCCTAATTACCATATCTGCCCCAGTTTTACAAAGTTTATTTTCTTCCCAAAAATAGTATTTTGAATCACTTTTCAACTTCATTATTTGTTCTACTGAAAAATTTTCAGGAAAAACACTAGAAACCAAGTAATTTACAATTGGGGCATACCATGGTATTTTTGGAGTGAGAGATGAAAGGTGCTCAGGGGGGAATTCAGGATCGATGATTTCAAATTGAGAAGAATTAGAAATTCTACTCAAGTGATCATCCACAGAGTTTTCTTTTCCTGGTCTATCTTTTATTTCAAGGTCAAATTATTGGAGCATTAGGATCCATCTTATTAGCCTCGGTTTGGAATCACTTTTCTTGAGTAAGAACTTTATAACAGAATGGTCTATGAAGATGATGATTTGGGCACATAAGAGATAGGAACAGAATTTATCTAAGGCAAAAACCACTACTACAAGTTCCTTTTCAGTGACAATGTAGTGAGATTGAGTTTCATCCAATGTTTTTGAGGCATAATAGATGACATGAGGAATTATTTATCTTCTTTGACCAAGAACAGCCCCAACAGCTCTATCAGAAGCATCACTCATCAACTCAAAGGGTAATGAACAATCTGGGGGTTGGATTATGAGGGCATATGTAAGAGCAGTTTTGAGTTCAATGAAGGATCTCTTGAAAACCTCATCAAAATGGAAAGTGACATCATTTTGGAGAAAACGAGTGAGTGGGAGGGAAATTTTACTAAAGTTATGGATGAATCGCTGATAGAAACCAGCATGACCGAGAAATGAACGGATGTCTCAAATAGAGTTGGGTTCAGGAAGTGATTGGATCACTTAAATTTTGGCAGGATCGACTTCAATACCATCTTTTGAAACTATGTGCCCTAGAACAATCCCATTTGCAACTATGAAGTGACATTTTTCAAAATTTAACACAAGGTTACACTTGACAAACTTTTGAAGGACTAGAGAGAGTGAATGAAAACAAGATTCAAATGACTCACCATAAATGGTGAAGTCATCCATGAATACTTCCATGAAGAGTTCAATGAATTCTGAAAAGATACTCATCATACACCTATGGAATGTTGCAGGAGCATTGCAAAGTCCAAAAGGCATTCTTCTATATGCATATGTTCCAAAGGGGCATGTGAAAGTAGTCTTTTCTTGATCTTGAGGTGAGATTGGGATTTGAAAATAGACGGTGTATCCATCAAGAAAGCAATAGTGTGACTTTCTATATAATCTTTCTAGCATTTTATCAAGGAATGGAAGAGGGTAGTGATCTTTTCATGTTTCATCATTCAATTTTTGATAATCGATGCATACACGCCATTTGTTCTTCACTCGAGTTGTGACTACCTCTCCATGTTCATTTGTGACAATAGTTATCCCACCCTTCTTAGGTACAACTTGAATTGGACTAACCCATTCACCATCAAAAATTGGGTAGATAATACTAGCTTGAAGAAGCTTGGTGATATCTTCCCTAACTACCTCAAGGATGAGTGGATTGAGTCTTCTTTGTGGTTGTCTAATTGGTTTGGATGACTCCTCAAGATGGATGTGATGCATGCAAAGGGCAGGGTTGATTCCTGATATGCCATCTAGGGTCCAACATAAGGAATTTTTGTTTTTCTCTAACACTTGAACAAGTTTGGACTCCTCGATTTCAGTAAGTGTGGCAGAGATAATGACAGGATATGAGTGATCATGGGAGAGGAATGCATATTTCAGGTGTGCAGGAAGAGGTTTCAGATCAGTCTCATCTTTCACTTTTGGGATATAAAACTCAGGAATGGAAGAAGGGACTTCAGTTGCTTCAGGTTCATTTTCCTTAATACTATCCAAGGTGGAGCAGTAGAGATCAGAATTGATGTGGAATTCAAGAGAGTTTTCAAGTTCCTCTAGATTGATGGAGTCTATGAATGAGAGGTCCACATCAACATCACCATTTATGACTTTGTTAATCATGGTGCAGATTTCACAAGATCCTTTATCATTAGAACATGAAGAACATTGTAAATTGGGGTTCGATTGACTCTTAGAAGTGTCCTCAAAAGCATGGATTGAGAATACAGAGTGATCCTCAGATGGGTATCGCATGGCTTGGAAAATGTCAAACTTGACCAGTTGGTCACCGAATTCCATGGATAAGATGCCTGAATGGACATCAATCTTGGTTCTCGCAGTCATGGAGAATGGTCTTCCTAGAATTAGGGGAGATCGAGAAGAGTTCGTCTCACCATCCATGTCAAGGACATAGAAATCAGCAGGGAAGATAAGATCATTGACTCGGACAAGGACATCCTCAATTATTCCCTCGGGACTAGCTGTGCTTCGATTGGCCAACTGAATGACAACACCTGTTAGATGTAAGGTACCTAGACCAAGGTTGGAGAATATGGATTTGGGCATGACATTAATTGAGGCTCCTAGGTCCATGAGTGCATCATCAAAGTTGGAACTTCCAATTTGACATGGAACCATAAATGTCCCTGGATCTTTTCACTTTATGGGAATAGAATACTGGGTGGAAACATTTTCAAAGGTCCTAAGTTGCCTCTTGTGGGTGCACAATTCCTTAAGAAACTTATCATACTTAGGAATTTGTTTTATGGCATCTAAAGGGGGGGATGTTGACTTCAACACGTCTAAACATGTCGAGCATTTCAGGATCGGGTTCAAAGGACTTCCTTGGTTTAGAAACAGCTTGAGGAAATGGAATTGGGTTCCTAAGTGGAATTGAAGGAGGTGAGGGAATGGTTTCAGGTTCCTTTTCAAGTTTATTTTTCTTTTCATTTTCTAGTTCAACATTCAAATGAGGGCTAGAGGACTTATCTTGAGTCATAGCAAGTTGCTTTCCTGATCTAAGTGAAATTGCACATACATTACCCTTGGGGTTGGGTAATGGTTGAGCTGGGAGTTGGGAAGAATTTTATTGTTGTTGCTGGATCAGGTGGGATGCAAGTTGACCTATTTGAGTTTCAATGTTTTTAAGGATAGAACAGGTGAAGGAGGAAAGATCTTCCACTGCACTTTCCCATGGTTTCTTGGAAGAAGAGGCTTGTCCCTGGTTGGGATTGCATTGATTTTGGTTCTTGGTAAATCGATTGTATTGGTTTTGGAATTGGGAAGGCTCACTAGGATAATGGAATCCGAGAGGAGGATTGTTCCATTGAGGTTGAGGAACAAAAGGATAAGGTTGATGGAAGTTACCACCACCTTGACCATATTGGAATTGATTTAGGTTTTGAGGAGGGAATTGAGGGGGGTGAGATATGGGATTACCATACCTAAGTACTTGGTTATAGAAAGAAGATAAGGGATCATCGTGAGGTTGGTTAAAGTTTCTAACAAACTGACCTGATAGTTGAGGATTGGTGTTCCGCTGAGCATATGCTTCATTGAGCTCCATTGGTCCAGATGAATCGGATTGATCCTCTTGAATTTGTGGACAAGTGTCAGTTGGATGATATGGAGAGTTACAGATTCCACAGTTTTTGATTGGTCCAAGAAACATTGATTGTGGAGAAGATGAGGTTGGGGATTTGGTAGCCACAGCTAGCTGTCGCACAAGACCTGTAAGTTCACTCATCCACTCGGTCATCTTGTTCGGATCAATTGATTGATTATCTTGGGCTTGTTTAACATGAGCATGTGCTTGAGTATGGAATTGTTGTGTGTTTTCATCCTTGTTACTTATGAGATCTCTTGCTGCTGCAGGAGTTTTATCAACAAGAGCACCGCCACTTGCGGCATCTATGAGAGTTCTCTCCATAGCCAATAACCCCTCATAGAAGTATTTGATCAAGAGTTGGTTAGGGATTTGATGATGTGGGCAGGTTTTAACAAGCTTTTTGAACCTCTCCCATTACTCATGGAGTGATTCCTTTGGGAATGGATGAATACTACTTATTTACTTTCGGATAGAAGCAGTACGAGAAGCAGGAAAGAATTTTTCTAAGAAGAGTCACTTCATGTCATTCCATGTGGTTATGGAACCAGGAGGAAGGTAGTAGAGCCATGACTTAGCAGTGTCAGCTAGGGAGAAAGGGAATGCTCGGAGTCTGATTTGTTCTTCATAAACCCCTTGAGGCTTCATGGTAGAGCACACTACTTGGAACTCTTTAATGTGGAGATGTGGATCCTCACCGGATAACCCGTGGAAATGAGGGAGAAGTTGAATCAAACCCGATTTGAGTTCGAAGTCAGCCTCTATATTTGGATATTGAATACCAAGAGGTTGGTAATTCATATCAGGGGCAGTGAGTTCTTTAAGTGTTTGTTCCCTAGGATTGGCCATATCTAATTCAACTGGTTGGACAAGGATTGGTTCTTGAATTATTTGATTATCTCTTATGTTCCTCCTAAGTTGGCGAAGTGTTCGCTCAATTTCAGGGTCAAAAAAATCCGAGGGATTGTTTGGAAGGCTACGGGGCATTCAGAGAGATTTTGGAAGAAAGAGGAATATGGGTTTTTCTTTGTTTTTTTTAGTTTATGATTTTTAAGAGGAAGATGGGGTTTTCTTTGTGATTTTTTTTCAATGTTTTTTTAAATTTTTTTGGTTTTTTTGACAATAACCAGAAACTAATGACAACATAAAGAACCATCCCTGGCAACGACGTCATTTGAAATGTGCGGCCGATTGTTTCCTATCGACCGATAAGGGTTCCGGTGCTCTGCTAATGTGTATAGCAGCACTCGGGTCGAATCATCAGCGATGGTACTTCGTAATAGTCGATTGTTTTTAGTTGATTGTATTTTGATTAGGGGGGTTTTTTGCAGAGCTTGATTTAAATGATTGATTGACTATAATTTATTTAACAAATTGATAAATATTAGGGTGAGTTCATTATTAGGGAGTTAAGCTTGTGATATCCTTGAGCTTTGCTTTATATTGTATTTAAATTAACACCCACTTCACAAGTTGACGTCGATTAGAATTACAAAGTGTTAAAGATTTAATCCAAGACTTATCTAAACTAGGATTATAAAATGAATCAGTACTTATTTATGTTAGTGTATTTATGGTTCCAATAATCCATGGAAACCACATGCTAAACAAAATATGTCATTAATCCATGACATATTAAGTCCAACATACACAATGTTAAATTAACGAATACTCATCGAGAAAATACTCTCAATCACATAACATCCCTAAATTTTTACTCACCCCAATGAGATATTTACTCATCCATTTGGGTGTTTAATATTCTGGTTATAATAATTATTATGATAAATTAAGAATAGAAGAAAAGGAATGGGATTAGAAAAGAGTGATATGTCGAACACACACACACGAACAATGATGATAATTAAAAAAGATTTTTGATTGAATGAGGAAGAAAAATAAGGGAAAGATCTTTAAATGAATTTAAACTGTTTTAAGAATATTAATATTAAAATACAGATGGTAGAAGAGAATAAGAGATATTGAAGAAAAAACTTGCATTAAAACAGAATTACAAAAGAAAGGACTTACAAAATTACAAAAACAAAGAACACAAAAGTAAGTGAAAACAAAGAGAGGAGGAAAGGTCTCTCAAGTGAAAAAATGAGTATAGAAGGTCCTCCCAAGCCTTTGGAAAGGCTTTGGTCATCCCAATATGTTCTCCTCTCTTCTGAAATGCCAACCCTTTTGAAAAGAGAGGAGGGGATGTATTTATAGCCCAAGGTGGTGGACTGTTTACATTTCAGAAATACCCCTCCACTTGGCTGGCAGATATGGACATCAAGACAGCCGAATCTCGAGCAATAGCATTATTAAAAGTTTTAGATAATAAAGTTGTCCGACTACACTCAAAAGTTGGAGTCATTTGGATCTAAGTATCAAAAGTTATGGCTCGTTGATTAAACAAAGTAAAACTGTCCATTTCAATCTAGTATTTTTGAAGTCCATAATTCAAAAGGGATTTTGAATATGAATATGCCATCAAATCTTAATGTATTATTCAAAAAGGTCGGACGCCTATATCTCCTATTTCAGACTGAAAATTCTCAGCTCGATTTGATGCTTACATCATGAGATATGTCATGCATACTATACTGATTTTAATTCTCGGACAGAATGGTGGGCTGGACTTAAAAGCTTCATTTGGGCCCCTTTTACTTAGATTTGGGCCTTGAAATTTTTATCCAAGATGAAATGTAGTTTCCCCCAAATTATTTTGGAGAGTTAATGTTTTTGGACATCTTGATTGAGCCCAGTAAATCAATCTTCAAGGCTGGTCCAGTTTGTTCACTGATTCTTTGGTCTTGTTTGTGAGGACCATATGACCCTTAAAATAGCAGAATTGGCTCATGGTACCTTCTAATTAAATGTGGTATATTGAAATGAAAGTCCTAAAAAACAATAACCACACAATTTGGATCAGTATAGTGATAGTTATTATTAAAACATTAAACTGACTCAATTGGACTACTTCTAAAAATTCTCAAAAATTATACTTAATATTAAAACATTAATATTTCACACAAATTATGCACATTTCATTTAAAATAAGTAAACGTAGTATATAATAAGTCATGAAAATATTAATAACATCATGAATCTTCCTTCTTTTCGAGACCCATGCTTCTAGGTCAAGAAACCAATCCCCAACAATCCACATATGTAGGGGTCGGGGAAACACCAACATGAAAATTCCACATGAATCCATCTCTTCTACGAAGACCACCACATCCATGTCTTCTGGGCACCCACACTCTACCTCATCATATGAATTCATTTAGAGGAGGGTGATCAACACCCTCATCTGACGTTGGGAGGAAGAAGGGATTATCCCAACTCGGTACATGGACTATCATGACAAAGAGGTTTCTATGCCTCACAATCGATGCCACCCCAAGGTCCGCATTGGGAGCCACTTCTCCCCACTCCAACCTACAACCTCCTGTGGATTCTATACATGTAATTCTTAGACAAATACCTCCCTTACACCAATGTGGTAAAGGATGTCTAGGCCATTCTGACTATGATCCCATCACGGGGGCCACCAAGGAGGGCTCCCACTAGGCCAAGTCAATGCCACCACCCAGTCCCATAGGCTTAGGAGCATGTGAGTTACACACCTGAACCACCGGCCCCAGTCTGGTTAACCCAACAACAACGTCGAGTGCAAGGTTAGGAGGATGCACGCCATGGGGCATCATCATCAATGGCTATAGTGTCCCATGCCACTTCTGACGTATATTATCAATTACCCATCTATATATAACTGAGGAACTTACATGACCGACCTAGATCTAGGTCCCATCCACCCAACAGCAAAGTTGGGATGAATCTCTTATTCATTGTCATAGAGAGTACTTATCACGGGCCAACCCACATCGACAACATCTAGTGCGGAGGTCCTCCCTGTGAAACCATTGTTGAGAGAGAAGGCCCTCCCAACTCCCAAGATTAGCATGGTTGTCCTCCCCATGCCACCACCAGTCAGGGCAATGGCCCTCCCCACTAAACTGACATCTAGAATAGAGGTTTCTTTAACACCTGTGATCCCAGGTATGGATATGTTCATCCTATCATAGGTATCCAATGCGAAGATCCTCTTCACCCAGTCAACCATTAGCATGGGAGTCATCCCCATGTTCTTACTTTATTTAATGAAGGTCATATTAAACATTGAAATTGGAGAAGCGAGGGTCTTCCATGCTTCATTAGCATCAAACATAGAGGTCTTCCATGTGTTCAATTTGACCTGTATGAAGGCCCCTTGTACCATCTCCACAACGGGAAAACAACATGGAAGTATCCCAGATACTGTCACCATCTCATGTGGAGGTCCTACCCGCTCCAACACTTCCAACAGAGGTTTTCCCCATCTGCCTGCTAGTAGACACGGATGCCCTCCTTATGTTCCTTTTGATTTTTTTGGGTGTTCCCCCCACAAAAAATCGACTAGGAAGAAGTCCTTTCCACCACAGTATCATTTTGGCTGAAATTAATCCTATTATATAAAACCTTCCATGTCTTGAAGAACCATCCCGGGGCAGGAGGGTCGTTCTCCACCACCACAGGAAGAATACTGAGAAGTTTCAGACCACAATTAAACCCCTATGCTTCTCAGAATCTGAGGCGGAGTGCAATTAGGTGATTGAATCCTCACCCTGATCCTCTATATCAGGGTAAAGGGTAGGAACATGTCATATAATCCTCATACTTACAGAATGTGAGGTCCATCGGATCCCTACCTCCCTCTGTAGATACATCTAGCATGAGGTAGGTTTGTCCTCTTTATCAGGTATGGTCATGCAATCCTTCCTTTGTCAACATGATCATTCTCTACCTTAACCAGAGATCATAGAGAGTTGTTCTAGGGACCAATATAGGACATACAATAGCTTGACCCACTGTTAGAAACTACAGCCACTTCACGGGAAGCTGGGGTCGCTAGTCCATCTTACCAGGATGTGGTATCTCAGTCATTACATTTTTTAAATACTACACAAGTTGTGGTGGCTTATCAGCTTGCACACTATATTCTCCATTGGTCGGTCTACCATCCCAATGATCCATTTCAATGTTATTACCATTACCTTATCCTCCCCCAATCTATGAATGGAGAAACCAAGGGTCAGATCCTGAGTCTAAGCCAAGGAGCTTATGGGACATCCTTACAGCGGACTAGTCCCCAGTGAAATTCTGTCCCATTACAACAGGAGGTTTCTGTATTTCGAAATCTCTTACCCAGGAGGAGGTCATGTGCTTCTTCCAAACACTTTTGGAAACAAACATCAATATCCTTCATCAATGGGTGGCTTACCCCAAGATCCATGAGCATTGTGACGACATCATCCAGCAATGCCCCATGGTTGACTTGGCTACGCTCCCCATGGATTAGTGCCCTGAGTAACCCAATCTCCCTAGGACCCTCCAGAAATGATGCATCCAGAAATCTATAGTTCTCCATAGAATTATAATGGAGGCTTCCCCCCACATTCAGATTCGTGGTTAGGGGCATTATACTGCCCTTCATTTCATTTCTCTCTAGTGCTATCCTGACATGTGTGGTGATATTGAGGGTATGCATTCAGGTATAATCACAGCTAACATAGACAATATATTAGAGGAAGATATTGAGTTAGGGATACTTTAATATAACTTAACCAATAGGGTGCTTCAACACCTATTTAATCCTTTGGCCAGGGATACTCACCAATAAAAAAATTTACTAGGCCTTCATGCACCTTCAAAGTCATTATCCCCCAGTAGAAACCCCAATAAAGGTAAAGAGCATGTTGGGACCTTCAGACCCTCTAATCTGTCTAGTTCAGTGAAAAAGATGGATGATGGCCCCAAAAAGGTTGTGTTGAGTCAAAAACTTGAAGAACATAAAAATAAGTCTGATGAAATTCTCATTGAACATGTTGCAGAATGACGAACTGACTGCAGTAATCCTCAACCAGGACAGCAGGGGCAGGTACAACCTCCACTGGGAAAGTTGCCTTTGGGTGACCTTGACCATCCTTCCCATATAGATAGGGTATATTCCATATTTTATAGCATGGTGGTGTGATATGAAACAAAAAATCCACACGATTTATGTGACAACCCTCCTCAGGATCCAGCTTTGGTTCCCCCAGCTGCTCAATAGGTTGATCCCCCAATAGTTCTGAACGTCATCCCACCATCTGCTCCACAAGATGCTTGGCCCGCTTATCATGTTGAGTAACTTTCCAATGCACTGGTGGTCAGATATCATCCTCAAGACTAGAATCCCTACAAAGAGGATATAATGTCAACTCTCATTCCCCCCATTGAGGCCCTAGAAACTCAATAGGTGGAAATCCCTTCTGAGGGAAAGTCATATCCAGCATGGGTAGATGACATGCCAGCACCCCCGGGTTTTGGAAATACTACATTCTCCCCCTTTAATGGAATAGGTGACCTGATGCAGCATATGGACCACTTAATTTCAAGGTGTGGACCCATACTGGGAACTCCATCACAATAGGATGTCACCATGATCATGTGTTTCATACAAACGCTAGAAGGCCCCTTGTTTGCCGGGTACATCTTCCTACCCATCAGATCCATAGCCAGTTGGGAGGATCATCGTATTTAGTTTCATTACTAGTTTATTTCCACCACCTAGAATACTAGTATTTTTGACCTCATCAAGTGAAAGAAGAGGCCTAACGAGTACATCACCAACTTTTTCACGAGGTGGAATGGCCTCACATATTCCCTTGATATGTCGCAAAATCAAGAACAACTACTAAAGATATGTGTAGGGGATTTCAAAACTAAATTGTTTCCTTATCTAATCTCTCAGATTCACCCTAGGGGATTTAATGATTTTTCTGACAATGCCCATAGGCTATAGTAAACCTTGAAGTAGGCCATTCAGGCACATCTATTGCCTCATGTAGTTCCCGTGAGATGAGACGCTAAGGTCGAGCCTACTGTGGTAGCACAAATAGGGGCCCCCAGGAAGCTGGAGTTATTACCAGTGGAGCCATGATAAAACACATTTTTATTGAATATTTTATTGACAACAAATTATATAATTTCCTCACATTGTTGTAAATGTGTTCATTTATGAAATATTTTTTATT
Source organism: Viscum album (assembly GCA_963277665.1). NCBI lineage: Eukaryota > Viridiplantae > Streptophyta > Magnoliopsida > Santalales > Viscaceae > Viscum > Viscum album. Next base: position 1,182,762,660 of record OY728139.1, read on the forward strand.
AGATCATTCATTTGAAAATTTGATGAAAATTTTAGTTTTACCCTTTAAAATTCATAGACGAATTTCAGACATAAATAATTTGACATATATTTGTTGACCTTAATTTTTTTAATTATGTTACTTGGTTAATGTGATATAACTTTTATTCAGTACATTGGAGATAAATCAAGAATTTGGTTGGTGAAAATGGGCCATGAATTCAAAGTTGGGCTTGACTCACCAGAATGGACATGTGCTCTGTAGTTGGGCCATATCTTCTTCATAAGTTATTGGATTGGGCACAAATTTTGAGCAGATATCTAGGCCTCATTTTATCACAAACCATGATTCTAGAAGAAGAGATGATTGATGTGTTTTATTGGTCAAAAGTGTGGTGAAAATTGGATTAAATTAGTTGGCCATGATTCCCCATTCACACTTGAAACCACTTTGAACCTAGCCTCCCCACCACTCTATAAATTGGTGTTTGATTTCATTTTGAGTGGTTGGATGTGACTTAGAGGATTGGGAGAACAGGTTCTGTGATTCTTTTCCATTTAAATTAACCATTGGAAGAGGGGAGCTTTCGAGCTAGGATCTTCTCCAAAATGCTCTTTTCTTCATCTTCTTTGTTGTAATGTTTTTGTTATTTCAATAAACTTCGTATTTTATCTTCCATTTCTTTTATTTTTCTCAATTTTATTCTTTTTTATATTCTTATTTGGGATATAATTCTTTAGTAGAAGTGTGATTGGGTTATACCCATTATAAACTGTTGCAAATGCAATTTACTTCTATGATGATTACACCACCCATGAAAGAGTAGTCCTTTTAGTAATCGATCTATCCCTTACCTTCTTCATTCATTTATTTTGAATCAATGAGATATTATAATCTAAATAATATGATCTATTAATTGATTTTTCATTTTAAATGAAACTAATAAATCAATTGAACATTTGACACAAAAACGTGTGAGGTCGAGGATTGTGTAAATTTGGAGAGTGTGATCTTAATCAGTAATACAACACTATAATGGATAAATTTGTAGAGTTGAAATATAATACCTAAACTCACTTAATCCAAATTTCAAGAGTGGATATGTACTCTAATTAACCAAAGACCATAATCTAAACTGATAACATCAATCAAAGAAGGGTGTTACGATTTCATGTTCCGATGCTATTAAAGGGATTAAGTAATTTTATCATTGTGGTTAAGTTAACTTTTGTAGGGTTCGAGGGTTAAAAAATTAGGGGATTATAATTAAGTGTATTTTAATTTAAATTATAATGATAAAAAATTTAGTGAAGAGGTAGAATTAGATCAATTACTCATTTTAAATATTTTAAAAAAAACATTTTTTGTCATGTCATTTTATTCGAACTTCATTTAAAAACACAAAAAAAACAATCTTCTTCCAGAAAAATTCTTATAGTTTTATAAAAGATAAACAACCCCCCATCCTTTCAAGTAGTATTATTATTTCCTTTTTTTATTTTAAAAATACCTTTAATATGTGTTAAGTTAATGTCCTCTTTTGAGAGACGACCTTGGTTGACAACTCTACTACACCTAATAACCCCAAAAACAATTAATCATTTGAGGGCGTCCACGACAGCGCCTTTCAAATTGGCGCCGATTCTAGGGAGGAAAGTAATTATTTCATCCGATTATAGATATTTCATTTATTTTTTTCATTTTATTCTCTTCTTATATTTATTATTCCTTCTTTACCCAATTTGAAATTTTCTTCTTCTTTTGTTTTTTATTCTTCTTATTTTTTTGGACCATCAAATCAAACTTCTCAATTTTAATTTATTATGCTCTAATTTTATTCTTTTAATTTTTATTTTATTTATGACATGAAATAATTGTTGAGTCAATAAGGTTTTCCTTATGACTTTTCCATTCCTTTTTGTTTTGAAAATCTCAAACACCTTATACTTAAGCAAATGTATGTTTTACCTCCATAAGGAAAATTTAATTCTTTAGGGAAATTTACCCTAACCTAAATTTTCTTATACATAGTAATATTATTCATAAGTTCAAAAACCGGATTCTCAACCAAAATCCCGGAATCATATAATGTAAAGATTTGGAGCATTCTGTTTTTAGGATCCAAATTCTGGACTCCGAACTCTTAAGCAGTTCGACTCCGAACTCTTAAGCAGTTTGACTCCGAACTCTTAAGAAGTTCGACAACGAACTCTTAAGCAGTTCGACTTCGAACTCTTAAACAATTTGACTCTAAACTCTTAAGCATTTCGACTCCGAACTCTTAAACAGTTCGACTCCGAACTCTTAAGCAGTTCGACTCCGAACTCTTAAGCAGTTCGACTCCGAACTCTTAAACAGTTCGACTCTGAACTCTTAAGCAGTTCGACTCTGAAATCATAAGCAGTTCGACTCCGAACACTTAAACAGTCAACTTCGAACTCTTAAGTAGTTCGACTCTGAACTTTTACTGGTTTGACTCCGAACCCTGCATGTTCAGATTCCAATCTCTGGTGAAACCAGACTCCAAATTCCTATAAAACAGAATCCGAATATTTCTTAACATAGACTCCAAATTTCATTTTTAGTTAGACTCCGAACTTTTTACTTGCTTACACTCCGAAATATTTATTAGCTTTTACTTACATATGCTTCATTTCAAAACGATTTCGTGCATTCAGTTATATATGGTTTGTTATAAAATGATGTCGTCTATTCTGTTTCTAATTAACCGTTGGTTGAGTTACATGTGTACAGGTCCCTCCAAATTTCATGGAAAATATGACCATTGGAAGAGGGAGTCAACCATTGGAATTTTTCCTATAAACAGAAGCTCATTTGAAAGATCTCAAGAAGAGAAATGAAGTTGTTCGATCTAGAGACCACACACTGTTAAGGTGATTTCTAGAGAGATAAGCTTTTCATGCCTTGTGCGTACTGAACCGATCATTCAGATTGCTTCGTGTGACTCCGAATGTTGGTGATTACATTCAAGGACTTCTGGGGATAGGAAGACAGAGGTGCCGACTACCTTGAAGTTCGAGGGCTTCCTTGCTGAGGAAGACAGAGGTTCCAACTACCTTGAAGTTGAGGGCTTGCGGGGATAGCAAGATAGAGATTCTGATCTTCGTATCGAGGGCTTACCCTAGTGTGGGTAAGACATACTTGCTTGAAAGTATAAATTAAGGGGCCTTTATCCAAGGTTGCTGGATACCCTTCTCTTTGGTTTAAAAGACTTATATATTGTTACTTGTAGTTTTACTACTTGTTTTTCTGCTGCATACTGTATTGTAAGGAAAGTAACTTTTTGTATTTCCTTACACTTGTACTTTGATAAGTTTAGATTCTATATGCTTTAAGGTAGAATCTCATATTGTAAACCTTAGTTCCAATTCTCCAATTGATGTTAGAGGTGTTGTGAATCTGCTTAGTTTAACTTTGTTAAACTTAGAACTTTCTTTGTCTAAGGAAAACATAGTTATCTGTAACCAACTTTAAAAGGTTCCAAAGGAATTTTTTAAAGTGTACAATTCACCCCCTCTTGTATATTGAGCATCTACATCATTATTTCGATCCTACAATTGGTATCAGAGCAGGTCTCAGAAATACTTATACTCACATATAAGTTTTTCTGAACTTTGTCATTCCGAACTTTGTCATTCTGAACTTTGTCATTCCGAACTTTTTCTACTAACTAGTTTGGTTGCCAAGATTATTTTAAGAATGTCAGGAGTCAATGTTGGTTCTATTGAGAATCTAAATCCTACAAGACCACCAATATTTGATGGTAATGACTATGAGTACTAGAGAGATCAAATGAAGACTTTTTTTTTCAATACTAGAGTGGACAACTTCATTATGGTTACTGGTGATTATAAAATTCCTGATAAGGAAGATGGAACTTTCACTAACTAGGAAAAGCAAGAGTATCAACTCAATTATAAGGTACGTAATACTTTACTTTGTTCTATGACTAGAAATATATATAGCCAAATTTTTTCTTGTGAAGTAGCTAATTGTATCTATAATAAGTTAGAGGTTACACACTTTGGCACTTCTAAAGTGATTGAAACTAGGAGAGATATGCTTAGAGCTGAATACCATGGATTCAATTTTCCTTATGGAGAACCAATCTATAAAGTTAAACATAGATTTATGACTATAGTCAACAACCTACAGTCTATGGGAGAAAAGGGTTTAGATAATGAAGCTCTTGTGGATAAGATAATTGATATAATTCCTAATGAGTGGGAATCAAAGAGAACAACTATAGATGAGAACAGGAAAGTCACTCAAATTTCTCTTGATGAATTATTTTGTACTCTTCTCCAACATGAAACAAGAATGAAGAGAGATGCTGACAACATCAAGAAGAAGAATGGGAATGGTACTGTTGCTTTTAAAACAACATCAAATCATATGAAAGATAAGACTCCAGAGAGAGTAACCAGATCCAAGTCTAAGAATATGGTTATTCAATCAGATTCTAGTGAAAGTGAAATCTAAGAAAATGAGTTAGCAAATATTGCTCGAAGGATGAACAAGATAGCTGGACAGAGAAATTTCCAGTCCAAGTATAATAAAAAGGAAATGAAAGATAGGAACGATGGAGAACTCACTTGTTATGAATTCAAGAGACCTGGACATATTAGACTGGATTTCCCTTTGCTTAAAAAGAGAGAAAGGAAATAAAGGCATTCAAAAAGAAACACAAAGAAGTACTACTAAAACAAATCTAAGAAAGTTATGAAAGCTAATGACACTTGGAGTGCCAGTGGTGGTGACTCTTCATATGAATCTTCTGATTATGAATCTTCAGGACAGAAGAATATTGGCCTTATAGACAGATTACCTATAAACAATCAGTGTTTTATGGCTAAGGTACGAAATGATGAATCATTGACAAATGTTTCTTTAAATTCTAATGATAAAGGATATTATAACTCTTCTAATGAAGAATCCTCTTCTGATGAAGAAAATATTTTACCTACCTATGAAGAAGTATCTAGGTTTGCTGAACTTCTTGAAATTGAGAATTCTAAACTCAATAAAAAAACTTGATAAGGAAAACTCTAGGTATTATATTCTTACAAAAGAAATATCATATCATTATAAAGATCTTGATAGAAAAAATGCTGATTTTGTAAATATTTTAAAAATTCTTGAGGAAGTAAGTTCTGAGAAGAAAAAACTTTCTAAAGAGTTAGAAGAAGTAATTTCTAAGAAAAGTATCTTCGAGCCTAGCCCTAGTTCTAAATATAATGATTTTGAAGATAAAAACTTGGTTATAAAACTCAAGTCCGAAATCTTTTCCTTAAAGAAGTGTTTATCAAACTTTACCCATGGTAAAGAAAATTTTGATATAATGTATTTTCAAATACGAACATTGAGAAACAAATCTGGATTTGGTTATACCCATGCTAAACCAAATTTTAGTAACAACTACTTTGTTCCACAAAATTCCCCATTTTGTACCAAGTGTCAATGTGGTGGTCACTGGGTGAAGAATTATTCTTTAAATAAAACCCAATCTATAGGTTTTCATAAAGCCTATTTTTCTAAGAAAGTGTAGGTTATGAAAATTTTGTTGTCTGGAAATCACGGATCCAAGCAATTTTGGATTGTGAAAGTCTAATTCTTATCCTGTTTTCAAGGAAAAAGTGGAAGTACCAACAACAATATGTGGTACATGGATAGTGGATGTTCTCAGCACATAACTGGTAAAAAAAGCTATTTTGAAAATATTATCAAAACGAAAGGAGGAAAGGTAACTTTCAGATATAATGATAAAGGAGATATCATTCTTTAGTTTATCGGAACACAAGATCAACTTGCTGATATTTTCACAAAATAATTACCCTCCGATAGATTTGAATACATTAAACAAAATTTAGGAATAATAACCGTAAGGTAATAATTCTTCATTAACTTTTTTTTGAACAATTCTCCTAACAGTAATAAACACCTTTTCATAGGGGGAGTACATTTGAATGATAGTGTAACTAAATTTTTTTCGTAATCTGTTTTTCAAAATTAGTATAACTAAATTTTTTGTAGTTAGTTTTTCAAACTTTTTGGAACTGAAGTTTTCGGAATGTAAATTTCTGAAACAAAAATTTCTAGAATGGGAATTTCCAGAATTGAAATTTTTAGGATTGAAATTATCGGAATAAGAACTTCCGGAATAGGGTTTTTTATTCGTACTAGAATTTTCGGAATGGAGATTTTTGGACTGGAGTTTTCGTAACGGAATTTTCGTACTGGAACTTTCGTAATGAAATTGTTTTTCAATTTCTTTTTATACAAGAAGAATTTTACCAATTACAAATAATGTTTCTTGCCAATCCGAGAGTTGTGATTTCCTTACTTATAGTTTCGTAATCATAGTTTGCTTGCTGGTATTTTTCCTAAGATTTTTAAAAAATCGGATTCTAGTTTTCTTCAAATCCGAATATTTTCTTTAAAAACCTCAAAATATCGGAGTCATGTTTTTCTTTCGGAATTGTTCTCAATCGTCAGATCAGATCAAAAGATTTATCAACCATTAGATGGATTTTGGAAGTCCAACGGTCACATCCATTGCCTATATAAAGGGGACCCCAAGACTCGTCCCACATCGGGTTTTCAAGATTTTGCGTTTCGAAGCTCTCCTGCTTCTCATAAGGCCGATTCCGAACTTTGCAAAGCCGATCTGAATCTTTCAGATTTCTTCACTCCGAATGTCTGTTGAAGCAACATCTCAAGATATGACGACTACGAAACCAATATCTAAGTGGTTAGTATTTAGGGAAGGGTTAGTTCATCCGGATTTCTATAATCTTGATTCCCTTATTTCCATGAATATAATGCTGAATGGATGGGAAGATGTCTGCGTAGCAAAGTTAGATAAACAAGATCCGGTTTATACGGATTTGTTGACCGATTTCTACGAGTCTGTTTCCTTCCTGACAGAAGATTATAGAGAGAGGTTTTATTTCAAGTCTTATGGGAAGAATTATAAGATTTTCTACACCAAGGCTGCGAGCTTGGTTGGTTTGTCATATGAAGGAGAAGTTGAGTTCTTCTCACACAAACTTCCGGATGTGCAAGGAAGTTTCAATAAAGAAAAGGCAATGAAGTGTCTTGGGCTTAAGGATGATTAAACTATCAAGATTTCTCGTTTCACTCCGAACAATAGAATCCTTCAGCTTTGGGTGCAAGGATTTCTGGTTCCAAGAAGAGGTTATAAAGACAATCTGAAGAAAAGTGATATATTTGTCTTATATTTTTTGGTAAATTTAAGAAAGATAAATCTGATGAGGCATGTCTTGTTTATGATCAAGAATATCAAAGAAGGCAATTTGAGAGCTCAGATTATCATGTTTCCTGCCTTACTATCTAAGCTGATAGTTCGGTGCTTAGAATCCTTCAAGGTTGCTTGCAAATCAAAAGTTCGGAATTGCAAGCTTATGCTAGTCAGTGATGATACTCTGAAGAGGATGAAGATGAGTTTTTTCCAGTGAATCCGGACAATTTTACCCTTTTTCTATGGAGGAGGTTGAAGAAGATCAGAAAGAATCACAGAATCCGGAACCATCCAAAAAGCAAAGGAGGAAAAGAAAGGTTAAGGAAGTGGTTGCTGATGAAGAAAATCCTTAGGATAAGGAAACTCAATCTACTCCCCCCAAGCCGAAGAAGCAGAAAACATATACCGATGAAGTGGCATCCAAGTGGAGGGAAGATAAAGAAATGAGGAAGGAACGGGATCCACAATTCGGATTGGACCCTGCAGAGGCTAAAGCCTTAAAAGAAAAATCCACTGAGGAGCTAGAGAAACAAGAGAAGGAAAAGAGAATGAAAAAGAAAATGTCTGAAGATGAAGTGGTGCAATCTTTTCTGAAAGATACAGAGTTGGCTTCAGGAATGCTTCCCATTCCGGAAACTTTTGGTGTTGAACATTCTTTACCAGAAACTCCAGCCAAGAACTATGTCACTCCGGAAAAGGATAAGGGTAAAGAAGTAGTTGAAGAGGCCAAAAAAGAAGTTGCTGAAAAAGTTAAGGAAGTAGAGGAAGAAGTTTAAAAAGAAGAAGAAGATTAGGAGGAATGTGAAGATTTGGATACCCTGATCAAGCAAGTAAGAGACTATAAAGATAAGGCTGAATCCGCAATGTTAGTATCTCCAGGAAAGACAGATCAGGAATCTGGTAAGAATGATGATAAGCAACATCAAGAAGAAGAAGAAGAAAATGTCATGTATGATGAGGAAGAATCCTATGAGAGGAATTTCCTTGAGGAAGGACAAGAAAAACAGAAACCTGATGAAGACCATATTGTCCAAGTGTCTGAATCCGAGGAAGTATCCCTTAATAAAGAACCTATTTCGAGAGCTGATAAGTAGAAGAAAACTCTCATGGGGACACCAATAAAAGATGTCATCAAGAGGAAAGAGGTTGGTGGTACCTCTAAAAAAAAGCTAGTTTAAGTTGAAGAGGAGCAATCTCAAAAAGATGTATCTGATTCGGAATCATCATCCCATGGGCATGATTTTGTGGTTCAATATCTGAGAAAGTTGGTGGACACCATTCTGATTTTTCCAACGATAGATTTCAGATTCCAGATGCTGCAACAGAGTATGAATCAGAAATCAAATTCTTTATCCATGGTCATGGATAAGTTTGTGAAGTTGGAAGCTGAACAGAAAAGTTTTCTTATCGATTATGATGTCCATAGAAAGTCTTGCAGTAAGGTAACCAAGTGGTCTAAGAGAGTTGATGAAGATTTGGTTCACTTTGAGAATTTTCAGCCTGAAGTTCAAAATGATTTTGAAATGGAGGATAAAAAGGTTAATGAGATTTATGAGAATTTGACCCAGGAGAAAAATTCTTGGAATAAACAGGTCTGGGATCAGAATGGGAAGCTTAATTCAGTATCTTATAATTGGAAAACTGAAAGATATTTCTGGTTTTAGTTTCAACAGAAGATGGAAAAGCAAAATGAGATAATAAAGTTTCAGAAAGAAGCCTTGGAGGCTCAGGCAGAAGCTTTAAAAATACAAGAAGAAAAGGTAAAATCCTTGGAGAGGCAATGTGAGGAATATCAAAGAGACTTTAAGAAACTCAAATCCTTGTTAAAGAAGATCATTCCGAAGGAAAAGGAAGACAAATGAACCTACTCCGATCTTTTTTTGTAATTATCTTTCTTTGTAAAATTTTCCAACTCTAATGAAATGATTATTTGGTTGGTTGTATCTCTTCATATAATAATGTTACAGGTACCATATTTTTTTTCCATTCCCTTCAATTATTTTTGAAAATCACAAAGGTTGAGAAGGAAAAAGAATTACTCCAAAGGAGGAGAAAGGAAAATTTCTAAGAGAAATATCGTTAAAGAAAGGGGGACTTTCCCACTACGAATTTCTTCATTCTTAAAATAATGATAACATCACTCTGAATATTCAGAATACAATCCTTTGTGTTTCAATTACTAAGGGGGAGTCAATTGTATTCACTTTCATCCATGAACAAAGGAAGATAAGTGTTTAATTTCAAAGTCTAATGAAATTTTTCAAAGTCCTTATTTTCTTTTTCGTAAGGATGTTTGTGCTTTCCAAAAAGGGGGAGATTGTTGATTCAATAAGGTTTTCCTTATGACTTTTCCATTCCTTTTTGTTTTTAAAATCACAAACACCTTATACTTAAGGAAATGTATGTTTTACCTCCATAAGGAAAATTTACTTCTTTAGGGAAATTTACCCTAACCTAGATTTTCTTATACATAACAATATTATTCGTATGTTCAAAAACTGGATTCTTAAGCAAAATACTAGAATCATATAATGTAAATATTTGGAGCATTCTGTTTTTAGGATCCGAATTCTGGACTCCGAACTCTTAAGCAGGTCGACTCCGAACTCTTAAGCAGTTCGACTCCGAAATCTTAAGCAGTTCGACTCCGAACTCTTAAGCAGTTCGACTCCGAACTCTTAAACAGTTCGACTCCGAACTCTTAAGCAGTTCGACTCCGAACTCTTAAGCAGTTCGACTCCGAACTCTTAAGCAGTTTGACTCCGAACTCTTAAACAGTTTGACTCCAATCTCTTAAGAAGTTTGACTCTGAACTTTTACTGGTTTGACTCTGAACTCTACTAGTTCAGATTCCAATCTCTGGGGAAACCAGACTCTGAATTCCTATAAAACAGAATCTGAACATTTCTTAACATAGACTCTGAATTTCTTTTTTAGTTAGACTCCGAACTTTTGACTTTCTTACACTCTGAAATATTAATTATCTTTTACTTACATATGCTTAATTTCAAAAAGATGTCGTGCATTCAGTTATATATGGTTTGTTATAAAATGATGTTGTCTATTCTGTTTCTAATTAACCGTTGGTTGAGTTACATGAGTACAGGTCCCTCCAAATTTCATGGAAAATATGACCGTTGGATGAGGGAGCCGACCGTTGGAATTTTTCCTATAAATAGGAGCTCATTTGAAAGCGCTCAAGAAGAGAAATGAAGTTGTTTGATCTAGAGACCACACGCTGTTAAGGTGATTTCTAGAGAGAGATGCTTTTCATGCCTTCTGCATACTGAACCGCTCGTTCAGATTTCTTCATGAGACTCCGAATGTTGGTGATTACATTTGAGGACTTCCGGGGATAGGAAGATAGAGGTGCTAACTACCTTGAAGTTCGAGGGATTCCTTGCTGAGGAAGACAGAGGTTCCAACTACCTTGATGTTGAGGTCTTGCGGGGATAGCAAGACAGAGATTTCTATCTTCTTATCGAGGGCTTACCCTGGTGTGGGTAAGACAGACTTACATGAAATTATAAATCAAGGGAACTTTATCCAAGGTTATTGGATACCCTTCTATTTGGGTTAAAAGACTTATATCTTGTTACTTGTAGTTTTACTACTTGTTTTTCCGCTGCATACTATATTGTAAGGAAAGTACCTTTTTGTATTTACTTACACTTGTACTCTGATAAGTTTAGATTCTATATGTTTTATGGTAGAATCTCATATTGTAAACCTTAGTTCCAATTCTCCAATTGGTGTTAGAGGTGTGGTGAATCTGCTTAGTTTAACTTTGTTAAACTTAGAACTTTATTTGTCTAAGTAAAACATAGTTATCCGTAACCAACTTTAAAAGGTTCCAAAGGAATTTTTTTAAAGTGTACAATTCACCCCCCCCCCCTCTTGTATATTGAGCATCTACATCGTTATTTCGATCCTACAATAATCCCAAATAACATTTAGATCTTTACCCTGATATTGAATGCAGCCTCAGAGCTCGAATCAGATATTCTCATTCTACGGGATGTTTAAACATTCACATAGTTGGAGAATTTATCCACTCCAAGAACATTGAAATTGGAATAAATTAAAATTCCAACATAAAAAAAGAATCAATAGATGAAAACAACAGCAATGAACTTAATAGAACCATTTTGAGAGTTGTTTTCACCATATATTAACTATAAACCAAATTTTTTTGCATACCCAAATCTTGAATCAAACCTTGAACTGAAATATGGGTTAATTCAACTTCTTAAAAAATTTCACAGATTATCTGGTGGGAATCCAAACAAACACCTTAATAAATTTAATGTGGTTTTCTTAACCCTTAAACCATGAAATGTATCTGAAGATCAAATCAAACTAAGGGAATTAAAAATTTTACTTGATCGAGATGCAAAGGATTGGATGTATTTTTTACAACCAGAAGATATATCATGTTGGAATAATTTGAATCGTCTTTTCTTGAAAAGATTTTTTCCATCAACACGAACCACTTCAATTTTTACGGAGAACTCGGGGATCAAGAAAGTAAAAGGAGAGTCAATGTACGAGTACTGGGAGCAATTCAAGAACTTGTGCGCATGCTGCCCACATCACCAAATCAGTGAGAAAATCCTTATCCAATACTTCTATGATGAAATCACACTAATGGAGAGGAAAATGGTAGATTCCAGAGTTGTAGGAACATTGGTGGAATAGACACCAATAACTACATGTGTGTTGATCGAAAAAATGGCCCAAAACTTCCAAAAATTTGGAGATCGAGGTGCACCGCATGTCAGGGGAGTACATAAGGCATGTCCTTCTTCTCTTTAGAATAATTTTATTGATACCAAGTTGGAATAACTAACCACTATTTTGAGGAAGATTACTATGGCTCAAAATACATCCCAACCCACTCTTTTAAGGACTTGTGGCATCTTCATTAAGCCAAGACACCCAACTGGTTGTTACCCCCAACAACAAGAAACAGAAGATTGTGTAGTAGTGTTTCTTGGGAGACCGTATCAGAAACATCAACAACCACATCCCCAGAATAAGTATGATCCCTTTGCACCAACATACTACCAAGGATTGAATGATCAAATGGACATAAGTTATGGCTCTTGACAAAAAAATTCCACCTTGAAACAAAACATCCAGTAGCATCCACCACACCCATAGGGTTTCCAAAAACCCCAAAGGTGATTTGAAGCTCAAGTGTCAACAAGTCAACAAAATGGGAATTCTCAACCAAAGGTAGATTATAATACTGATGGTATTTTGTAACAAATTTTTCTTAGTCAATAGAATGAGCTGAAGAGTCAAGGTTCATAGCTGAGGGAGTTGAAGACTCAAATGAGCCAGATTGCCACTCTCCTCCAAGAACTGGTAAGTAAGACTTCAAGACATCTACCTTTCCAACCTACTCAAAATCCCAAAGAGAATGTCAGTGCCATCACTTTGAGAAGTGGGAAGAAAATGAATGATACTTCGGTACCTATCATCCATTAATGATTTTCCGCAACTCCAGAGAAGCCCCATTCAAAACTAGTAAATGAGTAACCCAGGGAGAAATATAAAGGTATGAAAAAGATTAATGATGTTCCACCAAAACCCCTTCCATTTCTAACCAGGGTTATAAAAACCAAAAAGATTGTTGAGGAAACAATGAAAAAAGAGGTTTTGGACACACTCAAGCATGTGGAGATCAAAAACCATCTACTTGAATCCGTCAAGAAAATCCCAAGGTATGAACATTCTTAAAAGAAAATTATACCAATCGAAGAGGGATCAAGGGAAATGAGAGTATCAATATTGGAAGGAATGTGTTAGCACTAATTACACCAACTCTAGAAAAACCAAAAAAGTGGAATGATCATGGAATACTCACCATCCCATTCACCACATGGGAGTAACACTTTTCTGATTCTCTTTGTGATTTTTGAGCTCCCGTAAATGTGATGCCTCACTCGGTATTCTCTTCTTTACCGGTTGGTTAGTTAAAGTTGATGAGAGTAGTTGTGCAGTTGGCGAATATAGCTACCACATATCAAGAGGGATTCCTTGAGGATTTAGTTGTCTATGTAAGATAAATGATCTTCCCTATAGATTTATACGTGCTTAAAATGGAGGACAATCAGGTAAGTTCAAAAACTCCAATTATCTTCAGTAGACCCTTCCTCATAACTAATAAAACAATCATAAATGTCAATAAGGGTAAATTTTAAATGGATTTTGGGAATGAGATTGAGATATTTAATGTTATGGACTTCATGAATTACCCCTTAGAGGACCGTTCTACATTTTTTATCTCCCATTTTGAACCACCAAATAAAAACCCCATGGAATTTCATTGTCCTATGCTTTGAGATATTTTGAGTATTGGTTCTAGTTTAATGTCTAAATGTACTTCCAAAACTATTTCTAATGCACAATAATCTCTTATATTTGATTTTGAAATGGAATCATATTCTGATTTTGATCATGTGAACTCTGATTATGACATGGTTGTTGAGTATGCAGATGGATTTGAGACATTAATCTCTGGTTTTGATGATGTATATTATGATACTAATGTTCATTATGCCCATATTTAAGTTCCATCAATTTCTCCATCCATACATTACCCCCTACATTGGAACTAAATCCATTACCACCAAATCTAAAATACTCATACTTTTTAAGTGGTAAAAAATTACCTATTATAATTGCTAACAATATCCCTTTTGAACATAAATAAAATATTTTTAATCTTTTGAGGGAGAACATCCGGGAAATCTAGTGGACCCTGGATGACATATCTTGTATTAACCCCTTTATTTTCATTCATAGTATTCTTTTTGAATATGGGGTTTAACCAGTTAGGCTTCCCCAAAGGAGACTCAATCCAACACTTTTGGATGTTGTTAAAAAAATAGGTTGATAAATTGATCGAGGGAGGTATAATCTATCCCATTTCATATTCCCAGTGGGTGAGTCCTATTTTGGTGGTGCCTATGAAAAGTGGTGTTACTATTGTTAAAAATGTGAAATATTAGTTAGTACCAATGGGGGTGCAAAACATTTGGCATATGTGTATTGATTATAGGAAACTGAATCAATCTACTCGCAAGGACGATTTCCCCCGCCCATTTACTTATCAAATGCTTGAGAGACTAGCTGGGAAAACACACTATTGTTTCTTGGATGGATTTTTGGGATATTTTCAGGTTTCTATTGATTTAGATGATCAATAGAAGACAACATTCACTTTTCAATTCAGTACATTTACCTACCGGAGGACGCCATTTGGACATTGCAATGCCCCAGGTACCTTCCAGAGATGCATGGTGATTAATTTTTCCAATTTTATTGAGACCAGAATAGAAGGTAATTATGGATGATTTTACAGTGTATGGGTCTTCATTTGATGATTTTTTTATCTATTTTGAGAATGGTGTTGAATCATTGTATTGAGAAGAATCTGGTCTTGAATTTTGAAAATTTTCATTTCATGGTAGAGCATGGCATTGTCTTAGAGAATGTAGTGTCAAATCATGGGATAGTGGTTGATAGATATAAGGTGGATATCATTTAATCCTTACCATATCCTTTATGTGTGCATGATGTTAGATCTTTCATAGGACATTCAGGATTTTCTTGCTGCTTCATCATAGATTTTAGTAAGATTGCTCTCTATATGTCACGATTACTTCAAAAGGATTCTGATTTTGTGTTTGATGATTCTTGTATGAATTCATTTGATGAGATAAAGAAGTTTCTTACCACTCCATTGATCATACATCCCCCACAATGGGAGCTTTATTTTGGGCTTATGTGCGAAGCCTCCAACATCCCAGTTGGGGTTGTCTTATCTCAGAGGCTAGAAGGACATTCACTAGTGTTTTCCATTGTTTTGAGGACATTGTATTCTTCCCAATAAAACAACACAACTATGAAAAAAGAGTTTCTTTTTTACATATTCACTTTAGATAAATTTCGTTCAGATTTATTAGGCTCTAAAGTAGTTGTTTTTTCTGACCATGCAACTCTGAGGTACCTCTTGAAGAAGCCAAATGAAAATTCCAGACATATCATATGGATGATCCTTCTTCAAGAATTTGATATTAAAATAAAGGATAAGAATGGGTCAGAAAAAATGGTGTCTGACCACATGAGTAGGCTTAATCACACACTATAGGATGACACCTTAGACTGTGTACCACTTCGGGAAACATTTTCTAAGGAGCATATTTATTCCATATTAGGTACGCATTCTTGGTATGCTGATTTAGTTAAATATATTGTTTCCTCTTAAATACCTACAAATTTAAAGAACCATCACATCCAAAAGTTAAATGTGATTCAATATTTTATGTTTGGGATGATCCATACCTATGGGGCATGTGTAGTGACCAAGTTATTAGGAGGTGTGTTACTGATCATGAGTTGGAGTCTGTTTTAAATTTCTATTATACACTTTCTTCTGGTGGACACTTCAGACCCTAACAGATATCTAGGAATGTTTTGGACACTAGATTATATTAGACTAGCTTATTCCATGCTGCTCATGTGTTTTGTAGGCAATTCTCTCATTAGCAATACACTAGGAACATTTCTAGGAGACATGAGATGCCCCGAAAACCCATTCTATTATGTGAGATTTTTGACATATGGGGAATTGATTTTATGCATAATTTTACTAGTTCCTCTGGTTTTTTTATATTTTGGTTGTTGTTGATTATGTGAGTAAATTGGTGGAGGCAAAGGCCACTAGGACCGATTATTTTCATGTTGTAATGGACTTTGTCAAGACACATAGTTTTTATATGTTTGGTGTACCAAAGTACATCCTCAGTGAACAAGGGACACACTTCTACCATTGGATTTTGGTTTCCCTCCTTTCTAAGTATGGGGTGGCACACAAAACATTAACACCATACCACCCTCAAACAAAGGTCTAGGCTATGGTTTCAAATAGAGAGTTGAAAGAAATTTTGGAGAAAACCATGCAGATGAATACGAAGGATTAGAGGAAGTTCTTGGATGATATGCTTTGGGAATATAGGAAAGTATACAAGACACCCATTGGAATGTCCCCATTTCATATTTTTTTTGGTAAAGTTTGTCATCTCCCCATGGAAGATGATCATCGGGCTTATTGGGCTATAAACAAACACAAAATTGATTTGGCCCAAGCTGAAATCCAAAGGAAGTTTCAAATTATAGATCTTGAGGAGATTTGATTTTCCTAATATGAGAAAACAATGATCTATAAGGAAATACGAAAATCATCTCCTGATTTAATGATCCAACAAAGGGAGTTTCATGTTGGAGAGAAATTCCTTCTCTACAGTTCACGACTGAAGCTGATGCAAGGTAAGTTGCATTCCAGATTGTTTGTTCCTTATATTGTTACTAATGATTCCCCTTATAGTGTAGTGGAGATCACACAAGAGGAAATATGAAGGATTTTACTGTCAGTGAGAAACGTTTTAATAGATACATTAAGGTACTTCCTACTGATGTAGTTCATTTCATCACACTACATGACCCCATCATCACTTGAGCATATCAGGTTGTTCCTAAACCTTTCACTTTTTAAATCTTTGTCTAATTTAAAATTATAAATTTCATGTTAATATATCATATAATGGGTTCCAATTGAAGACATTGAAATATTTTAACTGTAGGGGATGTAACCTTTTAGTTTAGTTATTTCAATTACTTGCATGTTTTTCAACGATTTTCAAAAAAAATTGTGTGTTTTTCATATTTTGTGTGTTTATTTTTCAATTTTTTTCCTGTCTTTGAAACTTTTAAGCTGAAATGATTCTCTTAATGAATTTTAAATACATATGAATAAGTGAAAAAATTTAACCCAAGAAATTGAGATTAAATTAATGCTGAAAATAACATTGTTTCATGTTCAAATTTTTAGTAATTTCATGAAAAGTACTCTGAATTTTGAATCCCATGCCATATATCATCGCCTTTATATTTGAAATCAATTTATTTTTAGGCTTATGAACCATTATTTTCATATTATCTACATTCACCTCACATCATGATATAAACAAACCATGCTTGATTTAACTAGAATTTGATTTATTCCTAGCAAAACATGAGGTTTTGTTGTACTTTTATTTTAAATGATTGAGGCATTTTTTTTCTATTAAGGCCTCTATTTAAAATAATCTCTTTTATAATGGCATACCATGAACATTTAATACTTGTGACCCTTAGAATCCATGAACAACCTTTTAGTTTAACAACATTAAAATCCAATTTTCCCTATCAAACCAACTCTTGGAGTGAAATTTCGTAATCTTGTTGAACATAAGTTTGGGGAAAGCTATCATTTGTTGTGCTACCACATTCTGTGAAACTTTGGGTGCAAAACTAAAATATGAAGAGATTTGTTTGATACTAAATAAATTAATTATATTTAATGTTGTTCCTTTTAAAGATCTTTCATGATAAGTGAAGTTGTGCCTTTACAGAGCTTCTAATTGAGACTGAAAGTTGTTCCCATCTAGAGCTCTCAAGAAAATCATGTTTGAGAAGATTGACATTTTACTACTGAAATCAGGAATGGTGTGCACATTCCTTTATTTTTCATGATGATGAAGATGAATTGATTCTTTGGGTATTTAAGAGGAGACCGTATTTAATTGAAAATTGGATTAATGAAATCTTTCTTCAAAAAGTGTCAAGCCCCCCTCATTCATCCTCATAATTGTTCACATCTAAATCCTAACAACTGAAAGCCACAGAAAACCCCTAAAATGTCCTCATGATAAACATATGACCTTAACTCACATTGGGGGGTTATGTAGGAATTTATCAAGTCTATGGTGACTCTTGTATGAGTTTGGATGAGAAATATATTAATGAAAATTTGACATTTGTGTGATAAGAGAAAATTGAAGTGAGGTAAGTGCTTTGGGCATGGGAGGATAAATGAAGTGGAAATATATTAAAATATATAAATGGAGAACTTTAAATAATGGTTTTATAAGATTCATGATATATTTAGTTTCTTTGTGTGGGATTTTTGGATCCCAAGGATATGTGTTTTAATTTTTTTTTTAATTTGACATTGATGTTTACTGGTCACATTTTTTCGGAATTCGTGATATGTGGTTTTTCCCAAGAGTGCAAAATGGTAAGTGTGGGGGATTTGATAAAACACATTTTTATTGAATAATTTATTGATAATAAATTATATAATTTCCTTATATTATGGTAAATGTGTTCATTTATGAAATATTTGGGATTAGATCATTCATTTGAAAAATAGATGAAAATTTCAGTTTTACCCTTTAAAATTTAGTGTAGAATTTTGGAGAAACATATTTTGATATGTATTACTTGGAAAATATTTTTTTTATAAATAAGTTCCTTACTTAATGGGATAAAACCTTCATTTAAGAAATTGGAGCTAAACCATGCATTTGGTTGGTTAAAGGGGGCCATGAAGACAAAGTTGGGTTGGACCCGCCATAATGGACATGGGTTCTATATTTGGGCCATAACATCTTCCTATGTTCTTGGATTCGGTCCAACGTTTGAGAGGAGCTATAGATCTCATTTTATCAGAAATCATCATTCTGAAAGGAGAGGTAATTCACATGTTTAGGTGGTCAAATGTGTGGTGTAAGTTTGTTTAATATATTTGGTCGAGATTCTCCATTCACACTTGAAACCAATTTGACCCTAGCCTCCCCACCACTCTATAAATTTTTGTTTTTCCTCATTTGGAGGTGTGGGATGTGCCTTATTAGAATTGTTTCTTAGGTGATGTGGTTCGTTTCGATTTCAATTAACCATTGGAGGAGGGAATCTTTCAAGCTAGGATCTCCTCCAAAAAGTTCTTCTCTTCATATACATTGTTGAAATGTGTTTTTTATTTAATTAAACTTCTTATATTATCTTCCATTTATTTTATTTTTCTCAATTTTCCTCCTCTTTTATCATCCTCTTTGGGATGAAATTTTTTAGTAGGAGCGTGATTGGGTTATACCTATTATAAACCGTTGCAAATGCAATTTGCTTCTATGATGATTACAACACCAATGGAAGTGTAGTATTTTTAGTAATCGATCTATCTTATACATTCTTCATTCATTTATTTTGAATCAATGAGATACTATAATTCAATTAATATGGTCTGTTAATTGATTTTTAAACATAAATGAAACTAATAGAGCAGTTTAACAATTGACACAAAAACACGCAAGGTCGAGGTTTGTGTAAATTGTGAGAGTGTGATCTTAATCAGTAATACAAGACTACAAGGGATAAATATATAGAGTTCAAATATAATACCTAAAATCAATTTATTATCATTTATAGACTGGATATGTGCTATAATTAAATAACTAACCATAATCTAAACTAAGAACAACAATCAAAGTAGGGTGCTGTGATTGCTTGTTCTAAAACTAACCTTGGGTTTAAGTAATTTTATCCTTGTGGTTAAGTTAACTCTCATAGGAAATTAGGGGATTATAATTAATTGGTTGTTAATTTAAATGATAATTATAAATAATTGAGTGAATAGGTAGAGTTAGATCGATTATGCCTTTTAAATATTTTCTAAAAAACACCTTCCTGTTGTGTCATTTTAATCCAACATCATATAAAAAAATTAAAAAATTGAAAAAATAAAATAATTTTCCAAAAAACCTCTTCTAGCTTTATAAAAGATAAAAATTCCCTTGTCTATTAAATTAGTATTCTTATTACCTTATTTTTTTTTCAAAATACCTTTAATATGTTGTCTAATTTACTTTCTCCATTGAGAGACGACCTTGGTCAGCCACTCTACAGCACCAAAGTACCCCCAAAACCATTAATCATTTGAGGGATTTTATGATATCATCTTTCAAGCCACCTCTATAGCCTCGTTGAGGCCCACCACATTAGGCACAACCTTCTGTCTAGTAGTACCCATCTTAGAATCGGTAGGTACGCATGTGTAACAAGACACTGCCACCTAGGTGAGATTATCAGGTTCCACGTCTTTGATAGGATCCTACAACCCATCATTAGGGAAAGGCTCCTAGAGTCCCCTTCCCATATAGAAGGAACCAGACCTACTCATTTAATGAGGGTTAGGTCCCCAATTATTTCGGATGCTCCTTGGACCAGGGAATCCTACGGTTGCCTAAATATAGGAGGCTTGAAGAGGCTGATCTTACTGATAGAAACAATTACTTCCCCTATCATTGGATCATTGGAAAACCCCTCAAGTCGAGATATGTGTTTAAATAATGGCTCCAAGATCAGGTTGATAGCAACATAGTCAGGTTCGGTCTATCCTAGGTACATGTGGCATGTGTGTTCATGAACCCGGACAATAACAATGATAGTGAAGGTGAGTCACAGTAGTTTCCTAACAGCAAGCCCCAAAAATACATTTTCTGGATGGCCCAAAAGGTATTTTACAATGACCATGGTATTATCTGCGCTCATTTGAACCAACCTGAGCCTTCATAAGTCACTGTGTTACCCGCATCCACTACTCAGTCTTCATCTTCCAATAAGGGAAAGCATCGACAATGCAAGTGAAAGAACATTCCATAATTAATTCCATTATCATCCCATACTCTCATGCAATTTCATTCTCCATTGATGAATATTACACGAAAAATCCCCCCAACTATGGAGGATTTTCCATGAAGTTATCAATGGTATGCTTCAGTTAACACTGTGGAGCTGGTAAACCCCTACATGGTTCTTGATGACCAAGAGTGTTTGTCAGATCCTCCCAACATTCCCAGTTGACATCAGCTTCGACGGATCTGTGGTTATGTGAGTCATTGGAATGCATTTGTTAGTGATTCCATCCAAGATATACATGAAACTAACACTAGATAGTATGCCTAGTGTAAATCTCAGCATGTGAAACCTTCTCATCTCATTTCATTAGATCTGTCTCCACAGCCATTTGTCCTACTTGATCATGTGAAGCCACCACGATCATGCTACAATATACCAAATTATATTGCGGGTTGGCCTCATTCATATGGTCCCCATCCGGTTGTCTCTCCACACATTTCGACTAGTGATTAGTAGGACAATCCTAGCACCAGTCAGTTGTCATTCAACCAGAAGGGCCTTCCATTCCTCCGACCATAGAGTGAAATCATGTCTGTAGAAGTTCATACCAGGCATCGAATTATGATATTCTCAAGAATATTTACATCATTCATATAATGATATATATCCTATAGGCTCTTTTCCTATCATCAGATATGTATGAATCCCTTGAGAAATCTTTAAGAATCCCCCTCCAGTTTGAGACGGAGGTAGCATCTATAGAGGACTTCCATTTTGAGGTATCCGAGCATGCATAATTTCAGGCCATTATATCTTTCTTTGTAGTAGATAAAGGCCCCCATATAAAAGGGAATATAATCCCACTATACATCGTTATCCATTTCAATGGTGTGGATTTATTTTGTTTTCTTGTCGACACATTCTCTTGGATCATCCTTATCCCAACTCGGACACTCCAATGTATGGGGTTGTATGAGGATGATATGAGTCCCTATGACCTAAAAATTTCAGTTTATGATAGGATGTAACTGACACTAGTTGGAAATATCCACTTGAAGACCCAATTTGGTTTCCTAGTTTTGGACACTGAGTTCATTTTTTTCTCACAAGACAACACATACCACACATTGATGGGTAGGTCGTGGCTCCACCTGCACACGGTGATCCCTTCTTCATATCACCAATGCCTTTTGTACTCCCTGAATGGTCGGGTAGGCTTACCCCATTGTGATGAATCTACCATTACCTCTTTTGAATCCCGATACTTGGATGTCGACTTTTACAAGTGAAAAGGAAAGAAGATCCAAGCTAAAGAGGTTGAACACGCTATGGATGTGACCAACCCATGGAAAGATCTGGATGATGCCTACATTTTCATGATCCACTGATTGGAGGCCAAGAACCTAGACCTAGTACAATGTTTTTTATTCTATGGAAAAAAGGGTAAGTGCATTACCAAGTCTAAGTAATATCTAAAGATCACCTTGTAATCCTATACAAAATAGGCTCAGGTGATCCCAAAGCCCCCTATCCCCATAAGGTATCAAGATGTCCACCCCATGGTAATGAAAATATGTCATAATTTCTTGTTTCACTAGGCTGGGATAAACTAGATCAGGAATACATGCCACTATTACTTTGATATCATCAAATGTGTACCCTTTGGTGAAGGCCAGATGTGATTGGGTTGATAGCTTTCATCACCATGGTTTCAGTAGAGTAGGAGTCACCCGATGATGTGTCAACCACATCATAGGCTTGCACTACTATCCCATCAAGGTATATTGACATGGAAGAATTTCCTTTTACTTATGATGCCTCCCCATGGATGAATAAGTGGATTTGGAGGATTCTACTACCATATTCAATGAGGGTGTATCAACCGCGATCAATGAATTGGTACACGTGAACCCTGGTGATGAGACAGATCTGAAACCAACTTCGATAAATGCCATTATGCCTATCAAAGAGAAACAACAATACATGGATTTCTTGAAGAATCATCATGATGTATTAAATTGGATTTATGAAGATATTCTAGGGATTGATCCTCAGGGAACCATCCACCATCTCAGTTCTCCAACAAATCATCACGAGTTCAAACAGCCTCCCCGAGAAATTCACCTTTCTCACAGTTCCATGGTCAAGGATGAGGTTGATAAGAAAATCTAAGTTAACTTCATCAAATAGGTCTAGTACCCCATAGGTTTAGCTAAAATTCTTCCTATCAAGAAGAAGAATGGATAGATTAGAGTCTCATCCACTTATAGAATCTCAACCATCACTGTATGAAGGATGATTTACCCCTTCTGGTGAAAGAACTGTTGATTGACTCTACCACTAGGTTCCAAGATATCCCATTCATGGATAGTTATTTAGAATATAATCAAATCCAAATTTTCCCAAGGATAAATATTCTACCACCTTTAGGGCACTAAAAGGCACTTTCTGCTACAATATAATTCCCTTCAGATTAAAGAAAGCTGGTTCCACCTATCAGTGTGTCTTCCACCACATATTCATGATGATCCTAGGTTCATTGGTGTAATTCTATGCGGATGATCTAGTTTTTAAATCTCCCCAGTGTCAGGACTATCTAAATGTTTTGGTAATGTTTTCGGCTTCCTCTATTCCATCTATATGAATATGAACCCCTTGAAGTGTGCCCTCAAGGTCACCTCTATAAAGTTTTATGTAATAATTGTCAGATAAAAAGGCATTGAGATAATCCTAGAGAAGATCAAGGCCATCAGTCATATGTCTCCTCCCAGAAACATTTGGGAGCTCTGAGGCTTTTAAGGCCACTTATCCTAAATATTTCGATTCATCAAAAATCTAGATAGAATGTGTATTCCCTTTTCCCATCTCATGATGAAAGGTGTCGATTATCTGTGGGATGAGGAGTGTTAGACTACTTTTGAGAAAATCAACCAGTACTTGCAAGGACCTCTGGTTCTAATGCCACTTGTTCCTAAAAAGCCACTTTCCCTTTATGTGACTTATCTGGAATGATATCTTGGTGCCCTTATCACCCTGATGAATAACAAAAGAATATAGAATGGTTTATACTATCTCAGCTGCATGCTTCTCAATACAGATAATAGATACTCCTCTATCGAGAATCACTTTTTGGAACTGGTATTCATAGTGTTGAAATAACAACATTACATGCATCACCATGAGATACAGTTGGTGTCCCAAGTGGATTTGTTGATGTACCATCTGAACTGACCCATGTTGACATTTCTTCTAGATCAATGGGTAGTGATCATACACCAGTTCTACCTAAAGTTCCCCCCGAAGGCTATCAAAGGGCAGGCATTGGTGGACTTCCATACCCCCCATCCATCTTCTATAGAGTAGTCTATGTATCTCAATTTTCTATATGAGTAAACCCTCTCAGTAGATCAAGCCATTCTGTGTTGTAAAATGAACTTTGATGGAGCTTCCTAAAGCCATACTGGAAGAAGACTTGATGATCCTAGACTAAACTGAGTTTCCCTGGGTGTTTCCTTCCTCATTCCGGCACATGATGTCCTAACATATTTATTCCTGTTGATAGAAGGATTCCCCAAATATGAGGTAGAGTACTAGGATATCATCTCCAGTCTCGAGCTAGCCCTCCAGATTGATGTTCCCAACTTACATGTGAAAGGGGACTCTGAACTATCCATCCAGAAGATCAATGGTGACTACGTCATCAGGAAGCCTTAGCTCATACCATTGTTAGAGTGTACCTGCCAGCTGATGGCCCAATTCCCTTCTCATCCTAAAGTTACTCATATCCCCCAATCATAGAATGGCTGAGCCGATGCCTTGGATAGCCTGGATATATTTCTCACTAAGCCTGACCATGATGATTTTATTATCCATGTGGTGCACTAATGAGTAATCTCTCCTATCACTCCAGACGATAATGATAGCCCAAATGTAAGACACTTTACTATTTTTGCCTCCACATCGGGACATCAACCCCCCTACCACAATATTTTAAGTGACCCTAGATAGGAGGACCCCCTTGGTCGAGTATCTACGGCATGGTAATATCTCGGAAGAACGAACCGAACATGAGCGAGTCTATTGGAGTGCAGTGAAGTTCACCCTCTAGAGTTTTCCTAGTCTTGATAAGATCCTCTACAGATGTGGGTTTGATGGGATTATCCTCCATTTCATTCTGGGAGGTGAGATTTCTCAGGTCATGTAGGAGGTTCATCTTTGTTCTTGTGGGTCTAATCAGACAGTGTTGAAACATTATCATCATATCTTTAGATTTGGTTATTTTTGGCCCTCCATGACCTGTAACTATATCAGGTTTTCCAAAAGGTTACATGTGTCCCATATCCATGATAATTTCATGCATCGGTCACCAGGACCTCTCTAAACTACCATGTACTCTTGAAACATTGTGGTTTGGGGAATCGATGTTGGGTCACCAGTGTAGGTTCATCATGAACACTACGGATTTATTTTCTATGTGGGAAGAGTCAATTATGCTCAAGGAAGTCAACGCCTATTCGATTGTTGAGTTTGTTAGATCTAATATCATTTACCGATTTGGAGTCCCTCACATCATCCTCACCAATAATGGAACCAAATTCTGAGAAGATGAGATGACAAAGTTGTGCGGCATGTAAAATATCTAATATAATCATACCTCTCGCTATCATGAGCAATAAAATGGATAGATAAAGTCATTTAATAAAACCCTCTCTAATATTTTTCAGATTATTGTTGGTCAGAACAAGAAGAGTTATATGGAAAAACTCTGCAATGCTCTTTGGGATTATCAGACGACGACTCATAATTCCACTCATGTGACCTTGTATTCCCTGGTGTATGGAATGGAGGAATTCCTACCCATAGAGATTCAGTTTTCTTCACTACGCATAGTCACCTACGATCAGAAGGCACCAGAAAAAGTACATGAAATCCATCTGGATGAACTAGATGCACATGATTAGAATAGGCTTAGTGCCCTGTACAACCTGGAAAGGAATCAGAACAAGATAGTCAGAGAATTAAATAAGAAGGTTCACCTCCACACTTTCTTAAAAGGTAATATAGTGTTGGCCTTGAGAACTCCAATGATACCCGATAGGAAGCCACCAAATATGGAGCCCAAATGGGAGTGACATTATGTCATTCCCAACGTTTACCCAAATGGTGCATACTCTCTAGCCACCATAAATGGTGAGTTTATTACTCCACCCACCAAATCTAAATTCCTCAAGTAGTATATTTCATGGAAGTCTCACATGAATTTTAACTATTCCTTCTTCACCGCATGATGTTAAAATGA
Source organism: Viscum album (assembly GCA_963277665.1). Classification (NCBI taxonomy): domain Eukaryota; kingdom Viridiplantae; phylum Streptophyta; class Magnoliopsida; order Santalales; family Viscaceae; genus Viscum; species Viscum album. Next base: position 1,182,788,747 of record OY728139.1, read on the forward strand.
ATGATCCATCTGGGCTGAAGGTTGTAAAAGTACTCTGCAGTAATCCTGCATGAGAATAAAATGGAGAATGGTCTGAGTTCAATGACCTTAAACTAAGATCTCCCTTCATCCTTATCACGCGACATTAAACTGCATGACACTTTTATAACTATGTTTGTCTTGATTCCCAACCATATGGGATACGTAGGAACAACATGAATTTTTTATACATGGCCCAGTCTCAGGTCCCTTGGTCTTTCTATAATCCTTTACCAAGTTCTCAACTACGATTGTGTTGTGTGGTATGTACTGTATTTCTGTGTTCATGTCGGGCTATTTCTTCCATTCCACACACATCCTCTTAAGGCACCCCGACTTCACCCCTTGTCCTTACCACAAGACACTGAACTGCAAGGGTACCACCACAATTATTGTATCCCTCCACTTGGGTTTCCATCATATTTCACATTCAATAGGACCCCCTATAGTATTTATTACATGACACCTTGTCTTGCCTACCGTTTTGGCCTAACATCCCAAAGGATCTCGAATGAAAATTCGACACAAGTGCAAAGTTGTGAATATGGTCGGCGATCAATACTCAATTTTTTGTTCCTATTCCAGGTCACACAATATGTATATTTTGTTGCGACCATGGTCAATAGTTATCTTCAATTGTTATATTTGTTCCACAGTCTCCCAAATGATGGGTTTAGTGATTCAGTTTTTCTTCCCTTATATCCCGCACACATGATATTAAAATGGGCATCTATGGTCTGACCTCTTTGACCATAAACTACGATCTTCCACATCCTTGTCGCATTATGTTAAATTTCACGGTATCATGCAAACTATCTAAGGCCTGATTCCCATCCTCATGGGATATGTTGTAATGCTAGAATATTTTGTTTTTAGGACCATCCTGGGTTCATCTATTCTTTCTCTCGACCATATCTCTCCTAGAAATATGAATTTTGTGGCATATGTGGGCTTATGTCATAATTTTCATTAGGTTATTCACCATTCCATACACATTCCTCTTAGAGATTCATATTCCCCTCATCCTTGTGACATGATGTTAAACTTCATGACACATTAGAACTATGTATATCTTCATTCCCACCCTCATGGGAGATGTTGAAATGCCTAGACATTTTGTCTTCGGGTCCAGCCTAGTTTCATAGAAACCTTATCTTCCTTCTGACCACTTGGTCTGAGTCCTTGGAGGGGGTATGTGGGATGGTGTGGACTCAGTTTTTCACACTCATGTCGGGTTTCCAACAGCCATGCTACGAACCTCTCTCTTGAGATCTCTGCATCCCCCTTACGTCCACTCAGCTTCTCGAGTCGTCTGCTCTCAAATTGGGCCCCTCGACCCTCTTTGAAAGTTAACCAACATGCCTGGATGCAATATGTTTTGGGAACTAGAGTTTTGGGTTCTATATTTACATGTTTTCATCCATTTTCATGCTTCACATTTCCATTTATTTGGGCTTTCATCATCTTTCACATCCGAAAGGTCCCCAAAACTACATGGATTCTAGGCCTCAGTGCTCTTCTACAATATTAGGACAACATCTCGGAGGATCTCGAATGAAAATTTTACACAAGTCCCATGTTGAAAGTATGGTTAGCAATCGACTCTCATTTGTTATTTCCAATTTCAAGTCACAAGATATTGATGTTGTGTTTTGAAAACGGTCAAAAATTTTCCTCCATCATTACATAACCCCCATTATGCCTTGAATACTTGCTACGTGATTCAAATATCATTACACTCCATCATGTCCAAGTGGAATTTTGACACACTTGGTGTTATCCATCTATGCATGTTTGCGCATTAATAGGATGAATCCACAGTGTGGTTTCATTCAAGGCTCTACATCGGTTCCCTTTTCTCTATATTCCATGTCTGGAAAAGATCCTCTCCGCCTTTATTTCCCACATCGAGTGCATATCATGTGGTATTAGGGACTAGGTTTAGGTTTATGCCCTCTTGGACGAATCTCACATCATTCGGTCTGAGCTCTATGACCATAAAATAATACCTCTCCACCCATCCTTATCACATGAAGTTAAACTACACAAATTTTGAGAACTATCTGTGGCTTGATTCCCATCCTTATGAGATACATAGAAATGCTCAGATAATTCGTCCATGGGTCCTGCTCAGGCTCCACTAATTATCTCTTCTTGTTTCATTTTGGCCCTAACTCTTATATGATTGTGTGGTATGGAATATGTGTACTTATGTCCTCATTCATGTCAGGTCTATAATAGTCAAATCACGTATTCCCCCATTAAGATCTATTCTCTCATATCCCTATCCTTGGCACATGATTATAAAATGCACGACAACTTCTATAACTATGTATGGATTTATTCCCATCCTAATGGGATACATTAGAATGCCCAAACATTTAATCTTCATATCTATCCCTATATCCTCTGATCTTTCCTGGCCCATGGGGTGGAGGTCCCCCCTCTAGGGTTGCACATGATGTGGTGTGAACTGATGTCCTCATTCTCGTCGGGTATGCTTTATCACCCCTTGCACATTCCATTTGAAAACTCATTCTTCTATGTGCATCCAAGCCGTAGGATGTGAAACAATACCACCTGGTCTGATATGACTTAAACTATTGCGTCTTTTCCACATGATGTTGAAATGCATGGGTTGGTCCTATAATACAACCCTAAACTATGACACTATTCTCATGGCCTCACAACGAAAAAGAACCTAATTGTGGTCTCCTCACTTGAGGGGACATCACGTTTGGTATTGGTTATCCCCCATGCCATTTTTCAAGGCCTACATATGACTTAATTCCAACAGTGACTCTCGGATTCTCCATCCTAGGGTTGTTACTTCAAAAAAACACATCCACCCAAAAGAACAAAGAAGATACATCAAACACCTCTTCTTTTGGTGCATTGGTCAGACCTAAAAAATAATATTTCCCTTGTCATTGGTACCCTACAATGCCATATTTAAGAACTATATATGGCTTGATTCCCATCCTCTTGGGTTACATAGGAATTCCCATACATTTTTTCTTTGAGTCCAGCCCTAGGTACCTAAAATCATTCCCTCTTTCTGGACACTTGGCCTTAACTATACTGGAAGCATGTGGTGTGGTGAGGACCTCTTGGGTCCTCATTCACTTTGGGTTCATGATATTAATTCCATGTATTTCCCTCAGGGGATCCTCCTTCCATTCTTTTATGTCATTATTTCAAGAAATTAAATTGCATGAATCTTTCCAGAAATATGTATGTCTGGATTCCCATCCTCATGGGATAGATAGGAATTCCAAGATAATTTGTCTCGAGCCCAGCCCAAATTCTACCTTTGGTCCCTCCACCTAAGGTTTCCCCTAGGGGCTTGTGGTATAGTATGGAGGTATGTTGTCCTTATTTACATCAGGTTTTGCAAAAAACTGCACCACATGTCTTCCATTTCTCTTCCCAGCCTATTCAAGTTCTATGACCATAAACTAATATCTTCCCATGAGAAATATATAAGTCTTGAATCCCATCATCATGGGATACGTAGAATTACATGGACATTTAGTTATCTGGTCGATCCCTGGTACTAAAAATCCCTCATTTGACCATGCGCATTATGTTAAACTGCATACCCCAGTCCAGGAACAATGACATTAAACTATTTGTGGGTTTTCATCATGAATGTGTCATAATATGGAAGGCCTCTCTCGTTCTCATCCATGTCGGGTTTTGGTACTTCATCACCCTGTTCACAATCCATTAAACCAAGTCCCCTCTAGATGGTCCACTCTATAACCTTAAACGTGGAGTTTGAATCCCAAAGAACCTTGTCTTTAGAAATCTATTTGGCTCCCTATATCTGACATGTATCATTGGAATACTCAAATGTGATGTATCGTGGATCCTAAAGTATTGGATTCCACATTGACATTCTTTCATTTCGTGCCTAGCCTTAATGATATCTCTATTTGGATTTCCATCCCCTTCCATGTCTGAAGGGACCCCCATTAAGTCCTGGTCTCATGCAACATTGGCACTCCTACCATCTTGGTCCAACACCCTGGAATACCTTGGATGGAATTTTGCAACAAGTCACATGTTTGGAACATGGTTAGTGGTTGACCCACATTTGTCTATCCCCAAACCAGGATAACATGAAACAGATGTCATGTTTTGAACATGGTAAACAGTTACCCTCCATCATCACACCACCATCATTTTAATCCATATATCAAGCTCTATGGTTCACATTTTTCCACTTCCTTATGTTTATGTATAATTCCTACACACTCGGTTTTACCCTTATGCGCATCCATGTGCGTTATGTAGAAAAGTTAGTATTATTGGGACATTGTTCAACTAGGGTTCCATTTCCCCCAATGTGTTCTTCTATATACTAGGAAAATATCATCACCACTCCTTTATTCCCACATCTAGTATGATTCACATGGGCTTAGTGGTTTTTGTAGGATGTATACTGGTGCAGCCGAACCACACTTTCCTTTCATCCGGCATGACGTTAAACTGCAGTCTCCAAACTATGTATGGATTTATTACCATCCTAATGGGATACATATGAATACCTGAATATATTATCTTGAGTATATCCCAAATTTATCCATCTTCAGTCTCTCAAACTAAGATTTCATTGGCGATTACATGGTGTTGTGTGGTCTTATTTCCTCATTCACATAGAGATACGTATTGCACCACACATTTCCTTTTTGGGTAACTACATGCTCACCGTACGACATTAAAATACATATCTATCATCCACACCACATGATGAAAAATTGTAGACCATTTGAGGTCCTCACTAGAGAGGTCCCTCCTGGAAGTAGGATTAATCCTGGTTCAGACTGATATGCACACCTCTTGAACTTTCATCATGGTTTCATAATTCCAAGAATGTTGGACTTCATTTGAACAACCAACACTCCACCCCATGATTTTTTGATCCCCTTATTTAGATCCACTTCCTCTGAAATTTGAAAGAACCCCCTCATGTTTAGGATGCTCGGTCTAAAGGCTCACCTACCATCCTGGGCTAACGCTCCAGAAGATGGTAAACGAAACTTTGAGTTCAACCCTGTGTTTTGAATATGTTCAATGGTTGGCCCTCATTTTTTAATCACCATATCAGGGTAATGATATTTAGATGATGTTTTTTGAATTTGGTTTACATCAATCATCTTTCTTCATGAGATTCTCACTATATCCTTAATCTGGGGTATTATAACTCGCATTCTTCATTCCCTACTATTCGGATTTATTCCAACACTCATGGAGACATCCCTCTCATCTGCTATAGTATGTAGGAAAGATCATCTTGGCAGTGCTGAGGATCCTATTCCCTAGTTAAAACACCCACACAATTTCAAAAAACTCAGGGTAGTCATTCATACAACATGTTTTTGAAGGTTTAACTTGCTCTCTCATACACAAAGTGAACAATTATATAGTCTTTCATAGTTTCCCACATCAGTCATGACCCACGTGATCATAGGGATGGATTTCTAATTACTTCACAGTTATGGTTTGAATGACCTAAAATAAGAAAGCAAGCAAATAATTAGTCCATGAACATAGTTCATAATAAGAAATTATAAAAAGAGAGATAGGTTTATGAGTTCGTCCAAAACAGGGCCGTTATGGATCAATGCATTTAATGGATTTCTCCAGTGCTGCCACCTTCGGGCTCATAGACTCCAAGGTTTATTCCCTCTCCATGATATCCATCTCTTCATCAATAGAAATATAGTGGAAATCATTATCTATGGCCTGTACTTGTGCCTGCTCAGCTAGGAGAAAAATCATGTTGCAAATCGCAAATACTACTTTCTCCAAGGTATCTGCGCCCAACTGTTCAATGAGCTCGGAATGGATCGTGATAAATGTCGCTCTTTCATTTTCTTTCTCTTCAATTCATCAACTATCTTTCTTAGCATTAAATAACTTTTGGAAATTCTATGTCTCTTTCTGAGAGTGGGTAATATCATAGCTCTGGATACCCTCTCGTATTTTCTCATCTATATAATCATGGATCATTATATGAAGACGGGGATCATACACACCTCTATCACAATGAAAGTGCATCTAGGTGTGAAGTTACCCCATCTGGATCATCCATTCTATATGTGATGGATTGATAAATAATTTGATGCACTTACAAGCCTTTCTCCACGTCATATGGATCTCCTCATCCGCATATGGATCAGGTTCTTCCATCTCCTAGGGATCTGAATGCCTGTACATGGAAAAAATATCTAGGCGTTTAGTCATAGGGTCCTCTTATGGATTTATTTCCTCTTCAGTGACCTCACCCTCACTGTCCTGGAGCTCAACCCCAATTGAATTGTCACACATGATTGAATCTTCTTATCCACCAAATATTAGGATGGGACCAGCTTGAATAGTTGTCCATGCAATAGATGGTGCAATCACTGGTAGGACTCTTGCAGACATTCTAGAATCGACAGTTTTCCAAACCTCCATCCTTGTGATCAATGCATTCGGAATCAATATCCAGGTCTTCCAAGTTTCCTAAAAAAATTTGGGATCCAATGAATGTATAGACTTCCAAGATCCAAGTGTGGTGGTATCCAATGTTTGCATCACGATGGGAGTCGCCACCATAGGTGATCCCTCAGTACATGTCAGTTCGATCACCTGAACCATATCCTTATGAATGAAAGGAATATATTGAGACTCAGATCTCTCTATTTCATACCTTACTTCTGGTTCGTCGTTTCCCACTTTAACTGTGGTTGGTTCCCCTCCTTCCTCGATCCCAAATTCTGACTCATGAGGATTTTATTCCACATCCATGGATACATATTTTTCACTAGAAGGGAAGGCTCCCTAGCTATCATTTTCAATGTGTTCCTAAAAAAGACAGATTTTGGTAAGAATATTTGATTTGCGAAAATTGAAAGTCCAATGGAAATAAAAGATAAAACTCCCCTAGAGTTTTTCAGCCAATTCTAAGTCAGAGCCTACAATATCACCATTATCACGTGGTCTTCTATAGAGGACGAATATATCTGGGATTCCCTCACCTCTGGGGCATTCACTACCATCCTTATTCTCTCAATCTTCCTCTTCTACCTATAACTCTACATCTTATTCTTCTTATTCCTCCCCTTCCGCTTCTTCTTCCTCCTCATCGTCATCCTCAGATGACCGCTTTTCCACGTCATGTTCCTGGATAAGAATCAATTTTACCTAGAGATTCGGCTCTTTATACAACCATCATTGGAATGCATATAAATCCATGGTAGTTAGGTATGCATGCCAGAGATGAATTTTTACCCTATACACCACCTGAATGCGCCCTATGTCTGGTAAGTCGAGACGAGTATGCACCAGTCTCCACCATAGCTCTTCAGTGGACATTGATTATCGCAACATCCTCTAGGAAGACAATAAAGATGGGAAGATGGCATTGGTGGTTGTATTTATAAGATTAATTAGTTGCATCATAGGGAGTTCCCTATCTGGACCATAAGGGTGCCCGCATGTCAACCCATCTTAAGAAGGCAGATGCACGTTCTCACATTGAAACACTCCCAATGATGAAGTTCTTCACCATGTCATTCCTACCACCTAGAATATTACTTGTATCATATCCCCAATAGCACCTCATATGCCTCCTCTCTATCTGGAATCCACACTAGGATCCTTGATTTGCCATATGATTTTCCACAGAATCGCCTCTAGGTACATCTTTTTCCAATGGTCGGCATACTCTGTTGATAGGCCGACATTAACATATATTGGAAGAGGGTGATTACATCACCCGAGATTTAAGTCTGGAACATGATCTACAGTTGGAGAAGAATTCAAGGGTATCCCTCTTACCAAACCTCTATTTATACTTTCTTCGTCATCTGCTGCAAGCACCCGAAATTCTTGGAAAACCTTGTCGCCATATACAATTCACATAAGCTTTTTCCATCAATCCAGGATACCAGAACACCATCCCTAATGCATTGTAATTACTCCCCCTTCTCCAATGGTCCTCGAACATCATCTACTATATAACTAACTCGGGTCTGAAACTGATTAATGTTGATGTTGGCATGGTTACCAATCTTCATCTTGATCCCTTCTTCTCTAAGCATCAATAGACAGATTCCATCAATATTTTGGAGTGATGGTCGCAGAACTCCAACTAGGGGGAGAATGGAATTTCGGAATTCATACCCACCATAGTGAGCTGCAATGCATCCCTGAAGAATATGGAGTGCCCCACATATCCTTTTGGGCGTTCTTCCCCTCTATATGCATCCCAAAATTATATATATTCTTTATAGTACAGGAACCTCTAGATTAACATTCTTCTTCGCCTCCATGATTCCGACCATCACTAGAATTCCAGGGAAACCCCCCATCCTCATTTCCCTCACTAGAAGAATCCACCCACATAGAAATTCTAAAAAACCCATAATATAATATGTTCGGGTCCTGAATATTATTTATGTCCAAGCCTCAAGATCGGTACTCACCTGCCTTTAGGACCATCTTGTATTATCCCGCTTTCCCCTCTGTGATGTGTTCGTGCATTACTTCCCTCAGCCTGGAATATTCACTGCCTCGTCCTTCATCTGAAACAGGATGAACCACCAAGAATAATATATATCCTTTAGGTTGTACTTGATCATAATCTTATCATTAGGAAGCTTCTACAGATGCCATGTCAGAATAGATATGCACATCTTATTCCCCCATATGTTCTCTATTGGGAGAAACTCATCATATCGATACAACTCCAAGTGAATTACCACAATGAAATGGATGTCCCACATACTGATGCCTATCTCCATGTGGTGGAGGTGGAAGGTGTTGTTATCAGTAGGCCACTGGCTAAACAGTTTCGGTACCAGGTCCTGATGATGGACATAGCTACAAAAATCTTGATAGACAGCAGATCTCCCCTGAAAACCATTCATGTCTAGAAAAAATATTATTATCATGCCCATTAACTTGTGAAATTCCCCCTAGAACTGAAGTCCCATTCATGCCAAAAAAATTTCTCATAATAAATGCTTTTCTAAAGGTGCTTGCATAATAAGCTGGAGATTCCTCAATAACCAGATCACTTCCTACAATAGTCCAGTTCTTCGTATTCATAACGTAGATGTTTATGTTCCATGTTTCCTTTGTGGGATGACCTTTTTGTGATTTTTAATTGTGGAAGTCTATCTTCTCATATTACCGATGACCATGGAATATCAGTTTCAATGCCTGGAATCAACGCCTCCTCTAAAATAATAAAGATTCATATAGGAAGACTGTCACATAGGATGTAATCCTTTTGAATGTTTGTCATCAAGAAAAAAAATCATTTGGTTATCATACAAGAATATTATCACATGAATAATCTAAGTGTTTTTTATCATCTAAGTCCTCCTTTAAATAGTGGTATCCTACCTCTCAATGTTACTCTATTGATCTACCATTTCCATTATGTTTTCAAAAATCCACAAAGGGATGTGCACGAAAGAAAAGAGGGTCTTCACACAAGACATCCTATTGAGGAAAAGATGATCCATGATCATTCAATAATAACATTAAGCCAGGTATGCAGATGAAGGTATGGTATCACAAAATATTCCGTGAGTGCGTGCAAAACTCAGATCAGCTGCGAGAACTTGCGTGCAGAAATGAAACTTTTTACGCATGAGACAAAACACACTAGTCATACGGAAAATTCAATGTTGGGACCAAGGGGGGCCCCTTAGTGTCTTTATAGGTGCAGATTGGCCCTTTCGTGCATGTAGATGTTGTTTATTCCCAGAATGTCCATTTTTTCTTGCATCGACAGTCAGTTTCTTTTCTTTTTGCAACAAACCTCAGAATCTGGCCATTGGGTCCCCCTTCAGTTCTGATTCTAAAGGGGCCATTTTTTGAAGCTAAATTTCAAATAGGTCCATGAATGAGAACTTTTGATCAAACCTAAGGCATATTGGGAATCCACAAACAATTCTACAACGTGATAGGGAGGTGTGTGGAAGATGTAAGAGTTACTAATTGGATTTCCATATGTGCGCAAACTCTTCTGTGCTCAATGCGACATCAAAGAGATCCATCCACAATGACCATAAGAAAACCTGTCAGGTCAATGGCATGAAGGCATATTTCCCAGCACACAATATTTCTATATGTGTCAAAACTCTTGTGCACCCAATGTGATTTCAAATGGATCCTTCTACACCAACCATCAGATAACCAGCCAAGTCAACAACACGAAGGAATATTACCCAGCGCACAATATTTACATATGCACACAAACTCTTAAGTTACCGATGTGACATAAAACAACCTCCTTCATGTAGCTCCCCTTGTGCACCACCGCTGAAGTTTTCGGCTATAAATTAAAGCATAGCACCCACCCTTCGGGGGACGATTATGGAAGATGAATTGACAATCTTCAATGTGAAGTTAACCACTTCCGTGATAGTGAGAAAGTGAGGGCCTCAAAGTATAAGATCTTACATGATAGGTCTCCTAGGGGTCCTCCTTCAGGTGGTCCCACTATGTCTTAATCCTCTTACATTTCCTTTTACTCTGAGGCATTTGCACGCAAAATAATTCTCTTGCATGCAAGTTTTCCCTCACATCGTAACAATCTTGCACGCATCTACTCACTTTCCATGCAACCACCCCATCTTGCGCACATGCCCTCAATCTTCCACGCACCCTACACTATGTGATCCATGTGTCATCCTTAACCTAAGGCACCATTTCCAAGCCCTTATTAAGTTTGAAACCCCACCCCCATCATGCACATAATTCTCTGGTATAGTCCTCAAGGTATGTATGAAGTGATATAAAGGTCCCTTGAGTAGTGCTTCATATTGGGTTGATTATATTTATGCATCATTGAAAAGGAATGCTAACTGATATTTCTTCTTCACATAGCCACACTAAAATGATCCCCTCAGTGGATCACATCAAAACCATATCACAATACAGCATTGTTGGTGCCTTCCGTTCACTAGGGGTTATAGCGTGTCTGTTAGGTAATTCCTAGGGGTGGGGAGAGAATCATCATCGTCTGAGCTGCAGGACATTTAACTGTAAAGAATCATCATCCACAACACATGGTATTAAACTGTATCATTTCCCCATAAAATATACATGGGGTGAAACATCTCGGGCATTTCCACACCCACTAGACTCCACAGGAGTGAGATCCTACTCACATGGAATGAGATCCTCCTTGCATGGAATGACATCTGTCCATGAGGGAGGGAAACCATCCTATTTTATGCCCCTTAATTTCTTATAGAAGGTATCACCCTTTCTTATACTCTATTCTTTCATGCCCAAAGACCATAGTAGAGCTGGTCATAGGGGACTCTCGATACCCTATCCCTCTCCCTTTGGTCTTTATTGCCATTTAAGCCTCCATCTTAGAGTAAGTCCCAATCTCCATCTCCCTAGGCCGCTAACTGTAACACCCCGAGATTTTATGAAAAATATTATTTTTAATTTCATTAATGTCTTGTGTTTTACGCTACACCAAAAGGAGCTTGCACAACATGCATCCTTGACTTTCCTTTCATTACACGCAATCACGACCTTCCTTGATAGCGTGTGTAGTACGCAATACCGAGTTTCACTAAACAACGATATGCTATTAAAATATTATTAAAACTAGCCGCTATGAATAGTAATAACCAATTTTTGAAATTTTATAAATTTTATTTTTCAAAATGGACTTCATTTTTGGATTCAGAATATCGAAATTAGCCTAGGCTGAAATTTTGGTATTTTTCTGAAAACTTTCAATTTTTGATGAATAGTGAAACCACTAAGTGGTAGTTAAAAAAACTGAATTTTTCATAAAACTTAATTTTACCGCTTCTGTGAATGGAATTTAGAAAATCCGAGAGACACGGTTAATATCAAGGACTAAAATGTGGTTCAATGAGATGAAAATAATTTTTGGTGAATAGTAACTTTTTACTTTTTTTTACCGCGGTTAATAGTAAATAGGGTAACTAAGGGTAAATATGATATTACTATTACCCTAACACATGTCATAATTCTATTGGATAAGTGTAATTCGACCAAAAACAACCTTATGAATATAATATGACCATTTAGGTCCACTTGGATTAGATTATGACATTTAATATTATTTTATTTAATAAATAGTTAAAATAGTTAAAATCAAAGTTTAATAAGTAAATAATTTTTAATATGGGGTTATACATAAGATAAATTCGACTATAAGTATTAATTAGAAAGATAAAAATATTTCCTACATAATGGTATTTTATTTGTAATTTTTAGACATTAAATAATTTAATTTATTTATGACACAATGATGATGCAGTAATTATCTTATTAATGAAATATTGACATAATTGATGTTATAAACACCAAAATAAATGTAATTGAGACTTTTTATGAATTCCACTAATTTTATAGTTTACTATGATATATTAGTGTTGATTTAATAAACTTGGTTCGAACATATAATTCTGTTATGACTTTCACAAAAATCATATATCAAATAGTGTCAAAATTGACACAAAATAGTTTTTAAATCAAATATTATATTATTAATTGTTATTTTATTCCTAAAAATCTAAGGTTCGGCCAAATGACTTAGATTAAGATATATATATTAATAATAAACAATTTGGGGTTCGTTTGGCATGTTATAGTAAGTGTATTAACAATGTAGTGTAAGAAAACAAAAAGACACGGTAAACGTTAAATTATTTAACTTAGAGTTAAATCTAATTGATAAGGTTAAAATAATAACCTAAACTTGTCAAAATCCTATTGGTTGATAGGATTTTGACCCATCCCCACTTTACCTTCGAAATAAGACCCTTTGGAACCATTATAAACCAATTTTGACTTTAATATAAAATAATATTTTTTGTTATTCCAAAGGTGCCCCTCTCCTCCCTTATAAAAGGGTACCTCCTCCCCCTCTTCCTCACACCACTTTGAGCCTTCAAGCTCGGCCAAAACCTGCCACTTTCTCCTCTCCACTTCCCTAGAGACGTCCTAGAGGTTCTGGTCTTCTTCAAAGACCCATTTTAGTGCCCTAAAAGGAGGTCTCAAAGAAGCACTTCATAGAAGAGGTAATGTCCGTTACCGATTCTTTCATCTTTATTTCTTATTCCACTTCTTCTTCTTTAGTTGTTTCATTATGAAGTAATAACATCAGTATCACTCATATACTGATATGTTATTATAATTATGAAACAACCCTATTTCACCATCTATCCATCCTACGGAAAAAGAAATCACCGCGTGTGCGTACGTACGGAATACCGTCTCCACACCGTGGTGTAATCTATTTTACCCCACCACCTTACATGGATGGGTATAATGGTGTAAATAATAACTATACATAGTTATTAGAAAATCATATTGATTCTGATATATTGTATCATCCACTCCAATTCAATTCAATAATTATGGAAACGATATCATCGCTCGTGCGTACGTACGGACTACCGTCTCCACGACGCGATGAGATTCATTCTCCATGTTAACCATTTAAGAATGATTATAAAGTATATAAAAGAAATAATAATAAAATATATGACATTATAAAGCTACTGGATTTATGTATATATGTATGTTATCTACTTAATTCCATTCAACTCAATAAGGAAACGAAAACAGCGTTCATGCGTACGTACGGCCTACCGTCTCCATGAATGGTGTATTTCTTTACATTTACTAATTTATTATATATATGTATATTCTGAATATATATTATATATAAATCATGTTTTATATTCTGGAATTAATTAATTATGATCTAAGCAATCATATTATTAATTACAAGTCAAAACACGGACGACAAATGAAACAATTTTACCCAAAATGCTCTTTAACATAGAATTTACAAAAGAAAGGGTAATATAAAGTCATAAGTGAACCATATATGATATCATAACAATGATTATTATTCTGGAATAAGTCAATGACATTATTTAAATCATTATACAGGAGGTTCGGACACCTACGAAGAAAATCGGACCTAAGGTAAGGGAAATATCACAATCTCATTTTTATCCGAGATTGTTTATACTTTGAAATTTACTGGGGTGTATTTTATCATCCACATCCATGTTTCCTCAATATGTAATATTATTTCCATCCACCTACAATTTTTTAAATCCAATTTTACCCTTCGGTGAGTTTTTAGTAAAATATATGAACGGAATCTTTTGTCGTGTTTCGTACGAGGTACTTTTTGACTTTTCCGACAAAAGTACGAAGAATGTTTTTTTAACTTATACGGCATGAATGGATTTTTAAAACATTATTTCCAAGAAGATTCCTTTACAAGTTTTCAAGTTTATTTTTTATCAACTTCTTTTAGTTTATAATTTTACGACATGTTAAGAAAGGAAAAGTGTTTTTGAAGTAGAAAGGATATTTTCCTCAAGAATGAAGTTCAATTGTTATATCAAAATTATTTTTCCATCTAAGATAATAAAGGGTTCTATTTTTATCCCTATTATTAAATTGATTTGATTATGTTGTTATGGGATTATTTTTATGAATTCCTTTATCGTATATGAATTGTTTTATGATGTCATGATGTTTAAGATTCCCATTTTTATTACATGGGTTATGCAATGATGTATGGTTTATGATTTTGTGGCATACATAAGAATGGTATCATTATGAGATGGGTGGGACCTATATCTCCGTCCAATGCATTGGGTAAAGATTTTATATCTCATGAGATAGACATGGCTGGAACGGTAGGTTATACCAGTTCAGTGAAACAGGACTGAAACGAGGGTGACTCGGTTCAGAAAGGGACTTTGTCCACTAAGATAGTCTTGGCAATGAGTCTTGACTAACAAGAAATGATTATCTATGATTATGCGTGTATGACACAAAGTTTCATGTTTTAAGTTATTATTATTGGGATTTCATTTCACTACTAAGATTTATCCCATGTTATGAAATTATGCTCTCTTTTGCAGGTTAAGATTTCCCAAATTTTATGAAAATGATGTGATTGATATTTCTTTTGTTTACCCTTACTGAGCATTTGAGCTCACCCTTTTATGTTTTCTTTTCCCCAGGATATAAAGAAAGGTTTTAGGTAAAAAAAGGAAGATCTTTATGGGAGATATTGAAGATCTTTCACCACGATTAGAAGATTATATTCCGAGTTTCCAAAGACACTAAACTATTACGATCCTTGTGTGTGTGTTTTTGTTATGTACTAAGTATTCCGCAAAAGTAATGTAATGTCCATGTACGTCAAGTTTTGGGTCTCTACAGTTGGTATCAGAGGAAAGGTTTAGTCAACCTTTGGAAACTAGGATGCAAGAACTTTAGTGAGATTCCTAGAGATATTTCTAAGGTATTTATAGGGATGTCTCTAAGGTTAAGTATACGTATAGGTTATAGTACTAGAATTGCGCTAACGATCTTAGAATTTATCCTAAGATGTTAGATATTAAGGGTACCCCCCCTTTTATTATGTTGTTTTCCCTAGCATGATTTTTGCCTCTCACACTATTCTTTTTGGGTTTTAGATGATTCACGATAATGGAGGATATGATGGAGAATGGAATGATGAGAAACCAAATGAAATGGGATTTGGAAGTCCAAACATCATTATTATGACGAATCAGAAATCTCATAATATGATTAATAAAGTAAAATTTGGTAAGTTTCCTGACTCGGCTAATAAGAGAAAGATGGAGTTTCATGATGATCATAGAGGAATGAAAGTTCAATTTCACCTATGTAAATCACATGGGAAGAGGCATCAAGGAGAATGTTTCAAGGGAACTGGAAGATACTTTGGGTGTGGAAAATAAGGACACAAAGCCAGTAAGTGCAAAGGAAAAGGTTCAATTAACACCATGGATGAGGATAGTGGTATTGCTACGACATAAACAATGGTTAAATGTTTTAAATGTGGAATGTACGGGCATTATGCAAACCAATGCCCTAAGGGAAAGTCTCATGAAGAGAATCAGTATGGGCGTATGGGTAGTATTTATGTTGATGATGATGAAGAGACTACAAATGATATGTGAGATGAAAGAATTGTTGAAGCTCGGTCAATGGTTTAAGAAGGTAGTGGAATGATTACATGTTTATCAAGTGTAAAGAATCTCATGGTACTATGGAATAAAGAGACATCTAAGGATTGTTACATTTTTGTCTTTCCTTGAGTTTTGAAAGTGTGTGATTAATGCTACCAGTATCCATGAAAGGTTATTCAGATATTTTTGGAATGAAGATGATATGCGCATATTGAAGGGATAAGGAGAAAATGAAATGTTTGACAGTATTCATGAGCTCATGATTGATATAAGGACTAAGTGATATCATGGTTTGAGTATATAGATTTTTTGAGAATTTTGGTATGTGGAAAGTGTTAACTTTTCACTGCATTCATGTTTTCACTAAGGTTCAATGGGTATTCAAGAGAATACATGATTAAGGCCTTTGAATGTTTGGAATGTGACCAACAAGACATATCTTATGATATATGGGGGATAAATGATGGCATTCACGTGATCATTTTCTTTATACTATGAGCTTGGACCGAAGTATTTTAGATAAGCTTAAAGATTGGAATGGATTATGTTGGACATAAGTTAGTATTGTTTAAGGATAAAACTTTTTTGATATTGTTGATGGGATGTTATTGTAATATAGCTTTAGAAAAAGGACAACCTGCAGGACGGGCGACAACCCATCGCGTCAGACAAGGCTGTGGGAATCGAACCCACAACCGAAGTGCGACTGGCCTTTATCTCCTACCACTGGCCTACAGGAAGTATCAGGTTAGTAGAAACTAGTTTTATTTTATTAAGCGGTACGATATATGAAGTATAAGTTCATTTTTGGAACCATATACGATTAACCATAAGATGGACTTATAACTTTTGCTAACCTTTTGTTTGAAAGAGATGGAATGACCCATCATTCTATCACATGATCTGCTAACACATCACGAATGACAAAATTCAACTTCATTTCTTTAAGAAATGAAGTGGAAATTTTCCAAAGAACGAAAAACGGTGAGACTATACCAAAATCACGAAAGTATTCTAATTTCATCAACTTTAGGGAAATGATATTGAAAACCAAAAATGTTGTCTTAGTTCTCTTATATCTAATGAATCAGATGGTACTATAGATTGTCACAAATTTATGGCTTTGTGATTGCTAGCTTTTCCATAGCCATGTTCTCTACCACTCTCCATCAGAACATGATGGTTAGATTTCTCTTCCATATCCATATTTTCACCTATGTGGAAACCCAGTGATTAGTTTATTTGGGTAACCATTACGTTTCATACTTTTGTTTTTAAACATTGGTTTTGGTATTCCTTTTTATGATGTGGGTTTCGATTAAAGAAACTTTCGAATAGTAAACCATTTATAACCCCGACGAATTTCGAGGGCAAAATTCATTTTAAGGGGGGTAGAATGTAACACCCCGAGATTTTATGAAAAATATTCTTTTTAATTTCATTAATGTCTTGTGTTGTACGCTACACCAAAAGGAGGTTGCACAACACACATCCTTGACTTGCCTTTCATTACACGCAATCACGACCTTCCTTGATAGCGTGTGTAGTACGCAATACCGAGTTTCACTAAACAACGATATGCTATTAAAATATTATTAAAACTAGCCATTATGAATAGTAATAACCACTTTTTGAAATTTTATAAATTTTATTTTTCAAAATGGACTTCATTTTTGGATTCAGAATATCGAAATTTTCCTAGGGGGAAATTTTGGTATTTTTCTGAAAACTTTCAATTTTTGATGAATAGTGAAACCACTAAGTGGTAGTTAAAAAAACGGAATTTTTCATAAAACTTAATTTTACCGCTTCTCTGAATGGAATTTCAAAAATCCGAGAGACACGGTTAATATCAAGGACTAAAATGTGGTTCAATGAGATGAAAATAATTTTTGGTGAATAGTAACTTTTTACTTTTTTTTACTGCGGTTAATAGTAAATAGGGTAACTAAGGGTAAATATGATATTACTATTACCCTAACACATGTCATAATTCTATTGGATATGTGTAATTCGACCAAAAACAACCTTATGAATATAATATGACCATTTAGGTCCACTTGGATTAGATTATGACATTTAATATTATTTTATTTAATGAATAGTTAAAATAGTTAAAATCAAAGTTTAATAAGTAAATCATTTTTAATATGGGGTTATACATAAGTTAAATTCAACTATAAATATTCATTAGAAAGATAAACAAAGTTCCTACATAATGGTATTTTATTTGTAATTTTTAGACATTAAATAATTTAATTTATTTATGACACAATGATGATGCAGTAATTATCTTATTAATGAAATATTGACATAATTGATGTTATAAACACCAAAATAAATGTAATTTGAGACTTTTTATGAATTACACTAATTTTATTGGTTACTATGATATATTAGTGTTTATTTAATCAACTTGGTTCGAACATATAATTCTGTTATGACTTTCACAAAAATCATATATCAAATAGTGTCAAAATTGACACAAAATAGTTTTTAAATCAAATATTATATTATTAATTGTTATTTTATTCCTAAAAATCTAAGGTTCGGCCAAATGACTTATATAAGGATATATATATTAATAATAAACAATTTGGGGTTCGTTTGGCAAGTTAGGTAAGTGTATTAACCATATAGTGCAAGAAAACAAAAAGACACGGTAAAAGTTAAATTATTTAACTTAGAGTTAAATCTAATTGATAAGGTTAAAATAATATCCTAAACTTGTCTAAATCCTATTGGTTGATAGGATTTCGACCCATCCCCACTTTACCTTCGAAATAAGACCCTTTGGAACCATTATAAACTGATTTTGACTTTAATATAAAATAATATTTTTAGTTATTCCAAAGGTGCCCCTCTCCTCCCTTATAAAAGGGCACCTCCTCCCCCTCTTCCTCACACCACTTTGAGCCTTCAAGCTCGGCCAAAACCTGCCAATTTCTCCTCTTAACTTCCCCAGAGACATACTAGAGGTTCTGGTCTTCTTCAAAGACCCATTTTAGTGCCCTAAAAGGAGGTCTCAAAGGAGCACTTTATAGAAGAGGTAATGTCCGTTTCCGATTCTTTCATCTTTATTTCTTATTCCACTTCTTCTTCTTTAGTTGTTTAATTATGAAGTAATAACATCAGTATCACTCATATACTGATATGTTATTATAAGTATGAAACAACCCTATTTCACTATCTATCTATCCTACGGAAAAAGAAATCACCGCGCGTGCGTACGTACAGAATACCGTCTCCACGCCGTGGTGTAATCTATTTTCCACCACCACCTTAAATGGATGGGTATAATGGTGTAAATAATAACTATACATATTTATTAGAACATCATATTGATTCTGATATATTGTATCATCCACTCCAATTCAATTCAATAATTATGGAAATGATATCATCGCTCGTGCGTACGTACGGACTACCGTCTCCACGACGCGATGAGATTCATTCTCCTTGTTAACCATTTAAGAATGATTATAAATTATATATAAGAAATAATAATGAAATATATGACATTATAAAGCTGCTGGATTTATGTATATATGTATGTCATCTACTTAATTCCATTCAACTCAATAAGGAAACGAAAACAGTGTTCATGCGTACGTACGGCCTACCGTCTCCATGAACGGTGTATTTCTTTCAATTTACTAATTTATTATATATATGTATATTATGAATATATATTATATATAAATCATGTTTTATATTCTGTAATTAAGTAATTATGATCTAAGAAATCATATTATTAATTACAAGTCAAAACACAGACGACAAATGAAACAATTTTACCCAAAATGCTCTTTAACATAGAATTTACAAAAGAAAGGGTAATATAAAGTCATAAGTGAACCATATATGATATCATAACAATGATTATGATTCTGGAATAAGTCAATGACATTATTTAAATCATTATACAGGAGGTTCAGACACCTATGAAGAAAATCGGACCTAAGGTAAGGGAAATATCACAATCTCATTTTTATCCGAGATTGTTTATACTTTGAAATTTACTGGGGTGTATTTTATCATCCACATCCATGTTTCCTCAATATGTAATATTATTTCCATCCACCTACAATTTTTTAAATCCAATTTTACCCTTTGGTGAGTTTTTAGTAAAATATATGAATGGAATCTTTTGTCGTGTTTCGTACGAGGTACTTTTTGACTTTTCCGACAAAAGTACGATGAATGTTTTTTTAACTTATATGGCATGAATGGATTTTTAAAACATTATTTCCAAGAAGCTTCCTTTACAAGTTTTCAAGTTTATTTTTAATCAACTTCTTTTAGTTTATAATTACGACATGTTAAGAAAGGAAAAGTGTTTTTGAAGTAGAAAGGATATTTTCCTCAAGAATGAAGTTCAATTGTTATATCAAAATTATTTTTCCATCTAAGATAATAAAGGGTTCTGTTTTTATCCCTATTATTACATTGATTTGATTATGTAGTTATGGGATTATTTTTATGAATTCCTTTATCGTATATGAATTGTTTTATGATGTCATGATGTTTAAGATTCCCATTTTTATTACATGGGTTATGCAATGATGTATGGTTTATGATTTTGTGGCACACATAAGAATGGAATAATTATGAGATGGGTGGGACCTATATCTCCCTCCAATGCATTGGGTAAAGATTTTATATCTCATGATATAGACATGACTAGAACGGTAGGTTATACCGGTTCAGTGAAACAGGACTGAAACAAGGGTGACTCGGTTCAGAAAGGGACTTTGTCCGCTAAGATAGTCTTGGAAATGAGTCTTGACTAACAAGAAATGATTATCTATGATTATGTGTGTACTCCACAAAGTTTCATGTTTTAAGTTATGATTATTGGGATTTCATTTCACTACGAAGATTTATCCCATGTTATGAAATTATGCTCTCTTTTGCAGGTTAAGATTTCCAAAATTTTATGAAAATGATGTGATTGATATTTCCTTTGTTTACCCTTACTGAGCATTTGAGCTCACCCTTTTATGTTTTATTTTCCCCAGGATATAAAGAAAGGTTTTAGGTAAAAAAAGGAAGATCTTTATGGGAGATATTGAAGATCTTTCACCACGATTAGAAGATTATATTCCGAGTTTCCAAAGACACTAAACTATTACGATCCTTGTGTGTGTGTTTTTGATATGTACTAAGTATTCCGCAAAAGTAATGTAATGTCCATGTACGTCAAGTTTCGGGTCTCTACACTAACCATGAGTAATCCCCACCACATTCCTCATTGATGAATGTTTCACAACATGATCTTTAGGTCTTTGTTTTCCTCTTGTTTCTCACACCGAGCACGACTCACATGGTCTTATAATATGCATCGACTGTGACACCCTTTTGGGCCACATTAATGTGTATGCCCCATTTCTCATCCCACTGAATTATGTGGACCTTGATCCTATACTATTTACAAGAAAGTTACATAGGAATCCTCCATCAAGGTCATGCCCCAACCCGGGGGGTCTACTTCCTCTGGGTATCATCCATGCACCCTTCTTCTCAGGTCATATCCTTAGGTGTCCCATCACCACACTAAACTACATGGACCTTGATTACCTGCCATGGGGATAATTAGAAAACCTCTTCGAGGTTCAATCCCAACATCATTGTCAACTTCAAGTTGGTTCCATCCCCACTCACTCTATCCTTCAATACTCCATCCATATCCTTCTTGATTCTTACCTAGGCCTCCACATCCTGATAAAATAATTGCATCCACCTAGAAATATAACCATGCGTAATCCTCACACCATCTATAACCATTCAACCAAGAGTGTCCCTATTGTGGTGCGCCTCTATTCATGTGTAATCCCCCACATGTTTCCTGGTCTTTTTCCTTTGTGTACACCCTGATTCGTCACCCCTTCAAACTACTAGTGTTTTGAACCTGAAGTCTACACATGGTACATAGGAAACCTCACTAAGGTTAAATCCCATCCAATGGTAAACCATTGTGTTCCCCTTTTTGGGGTGCACTTGCCAGGATCTACCCTCAGTGGTGTCTAGATCAACATTCACAGTGTGATATCTTCCCTATATGGGAAACACCACCTTATATTTTCCCTCATAAGGAATTCTGGTCCATCATCTAGAAAACCGTATATATTCTACCTCCTAAGGATGTATGAATCTAATATATATTTATGGGATGTTCTAATCTCATTCATTCCATCTCTACAAGATGTTAAACTCATGGATTACCATGTATTCAACATGATATTCCTAAGGAAAACCTCAAAAGATACACCTATGTCGAAATTGTATCCTCTAGATTTTAAACTCGTGGAAAACCTTGTGTTAGACATGGGAAGCTGAGGAAAACCTTAAGAAAATGCCTATGTAAAATAATTCCCTACACTAGACATGGGATGCTTCAAAATTATTCTCCCTCAAGAATCCATACCATAAGGGGAAAATCACAAGTGCATTAGTGTTTCAGCATCCAGACACGCCATTAATTTCCAACATGGCTACTCCCCTGATTGAAGGTTGTTGCCCTGACTATACCCACTTGAATTTCCTAATAAAAGCAATATAATTAATCGACGTCCAAGAAGATATGGCACTGGGGAAGAGTTTCATGAATAACGTCTTCATATTTAAGGGAGACTCGAACCAGGTGACAAATTCCAAGGAGGAATCCACAAAAGTAGAGGTCGAAATATCATCATCCTATTTCGATCAAGGAGAAAATGTCCTTAACTAAGCAACAGATGTCATCCACCTTTGGAAAGTCAGAATGCCGAGAAATAGGATATCTGTTTCCACATGACGACGCTCACCCCGACAAAAGAATAAGAAATATAGGTATAATATATTCCCAACCTCACCGTGGACACTCTTACCAGGTATCATATACTACAGTATATTATATAATAACTAATATCAAGGGTAACCTGCTACCACTTCCCCACTGGTTTCCAATTTTCCCAAACATTGCGTGTCTTAAGCATCTCTCTCTAAAAATGTTTTCACAAAGACACCAGGGTGATGTACCACAACGCGCACCTCATGCAACACAACCACCACGTCCACATAACCAAAGTTACCAAGTAGTTTATGGGATCCACCAGAACTCGCATAATGTGTCTCATACGCTGAGTATTATGCCTCAATCCACTACACCCCATACACTGAGTTAAGATCCTCAAGCCAGTACAACCTATACACATTATACCTATAGTAGAACAAAGGAAACAATATCCAAAATATATGTTTTTGAATAACCACAAGAAATTATATACCTCTACAAAAATATATGTGGAAAACTAACCATTGTGCCTACTAGCACATGTAACTACCAAGAGAAGATACATGGGACAAAGGGGGTAGTCAGCCATCCATCCTCCCATAGGGATGTTGGGTAAAACACCACTTAGGGATCAGAAGCCCCAGAGTGTTGGTTTCCCTAACTGACATGGTGGATTAGTGTATAGAAACAAAAAAATTGAAGAATATATTAATGTTTACAACCAAACTATGGGCATTACATAGTCTAAGAATCAACTGCAGTTAACGTCTTTCGAACTTCTATGTTCTACTGCTAAGAATAGATACCCTATGAGCCCACAACCATTTTAAAAGATTTATTAAATTATTTTATCCCTCTTGAATTAGTTTTAATTTTTTAATTAATTATTTAACCATTAATTAACCATTAAAATTTACCACATTACAGTTCACTAGTATTCCAACTAAGATCCATTCCCTCCAACCATAACAAAACCAGGTCCATGGTTCCTTTTAAATTGTATCCTCAGGATTGCATCCTATAAAGCCCAAACCCCATGGGTTAACATTTATTCTATAAATTATTAAAAGTATTATCACTTTCCATAATTCCTAGGCATTCTATAAAAGCATGCTAAGTAACCATACCCAAGGGTCTCTACACGGTGAGTAGGTGAACTACCAGTTGAGTCTTTTCCACCTATACTAATAGTGTAGACCATTTAATCCTAGAGAATCTAAACACAGAAATCACATTGATTACACCATTAATATTAACCGCTTTTAGAAGGAGGGTTAACAAGACAAGATTCCTCAAGCAGTGGGGAAAATAAAGAAGATACACTAACAAGCATCACAACATTCACATATACAGGTAAGCCCGGCTTCAACCCATTATTTCATCCCCGATGTCCTCCTCGACGCCCATATGCATAAACAGATGCATCTTTCCACACATGGCATTAACTAATACCACAAATATTGGGCCTCTATTCCCCCACATATCACAATAGCCATCCAAGATCACATCGCAACACAAGCTCCAGGGAACAAACTACAAAGCAACTGGGATCCTGGCCCCATGCAAGGAATTCGGCCTTCACACACGATGAGGTCTCACGACACTAAAGAAGAAGGCACACAACCATACAAGAAATAGGGTAACTTAGAACCCTAAAATGAATTATCTTTTATCAAAAAAATGGTTATTTAATCCATCTTTAATTAACCGATTCAATTAAACATGTATAACTGCATCCATTTTATTATCATCGAATTACAGGAACAACAAGATTCATATACATGCCTCTTTTATTTAGCTAATTAAATTTAAATTAGTCAAATATTTATATTCTTTACCAATTTCCATCAACAATGACATGATAAATAAGAAAAACATAGTTATCACATAGTCTATCAATCAAGAGGAAAATTGTTGTCACATTATAATGAAACAACATGCGATCGATTCCAATTCATTAATCTAGTTTTAATATTTATTATTTAAATTTCATTGTGATATAGTGGCTAAAGAATGATAAATCTATGACTTCATGTTAAATAATATAGAACCCACCAATCCCCTACCTCAAAAGCTTTTTGAGGTTCTTTGCATAAGAACAGTACAACACAACAGATCATGATCACCTATCATGGAAGACTGCATCCACCCCAGGATGTAGACACACCACCACACCAACTAACACCTAATAAAACTCCATTAGAAACATGGAGATCACTTTCCATAACTTGGAAAGGAGAAAAAGAAGGAGGAAAACCTAGAAGAATGGTGGTAGAAGATACCATATATTAAAGACGTATCGACAATTCCTGTTTGCACTAAAACAAGGGGTGAAGATGCTGGAGGAAAACTCAAAGGGAAAAGATCCAATGATCACAATTAGATTACATGAATCCAATGGGATAAGAAACACTGGTGTCTTGTACCAGGGAAGAATGAGGAAGAAGAACAAGGTGGAAGGTATCTTGGATTTTAGAAAATATTAACGGAGCGTTGTTTTAGAAATGAATTTTGATTTTCCAATAATAGTTGACCTTGTCAAGATTACATGGTTTGACCAAGTACAGGAACTAGGACCCTTTGGAATATTATGATAGGAGTAATGGTCTTTGAATCGGCCTTAAAATCCCTTAAAACAAGGCTTTGAATTCATTTTACATCAATGAAATTGTCAAAGGGATGAAACTGTAGGATGTTGTAAACACTTTTCACAAATGTATCACAGACAACATTGTTCACAAATGAATCACCAACAACACTATTCACAAATGACTCACTGATAAGATGTTCACAGACGACTCATTGACAACACTATTCACAAATGAATCACTGACAGCACTATTCAAAAATGAATCACTGACAACCCTCTTCCCAAATGACTATCTGACCACACTATTCACAATGACTCACCCACAACACTATTCAAAAATGACTTACTGATAGCATTGTTCATGAAGGACTCATCGATAGCACTATTTAAAAAGGACTCAATGACAACACTGTCTATAAAGGACTCACTGGAAACACTGTTCACAAAGGATACACCGAAAACACTCTCTAGAAAGGACTCACTGATAGTATTGTTCACAAATGACTCATTGATAGCACTATTCACAAACGACTCACTAACATCACTGATCCAAAATGACCCAATGACAGTACTATTAAAAAAACATAAAACACTGTTCATAGATCTAGATATTTGACAAAGTGTTGGTGATAAGTCACCTTAACCACCCAAAACACCTCAAAAACCATATTTCAGTAAGGGAATAAACTAGAGAGGTCTGATCCATTATAATAGATTCCTCTCAAAACATTCTCATCCTCAAGAATCCAAAACCAACCTAGAGAGGGAATTGAAAAAGGGTTCTTAAAAACCACCCATTGAGATACCTCTAAAGGATCTCGCCTCTGAAGGAGCTCAACTGCTTTAAAAGGATCACGTGAAACTACATGAAATTCACAACCATCTCCTAAACACTATCTTCGAGGAGATACCTCTCAAAAGATATTAATCATTAATAAGAAACAAAATAAATCCATCTCATAAATAGGAAAGGTCTAAAACCACAAAATGAACATCGATAGAGGAAAATAGCTAAACCTAAAATAGATCAGGGTACTAAGTGCGTATTTGTGACTCATGTTCCCAGGTCATCTCCTCTACACCATCATGACTACACAAGAAACAAACCAAGGGGATAGAATTCATTCTCTACACCTTCTCCTTGTGGTCCTAAATCTCTATGCGCTGCTCCTCAAAGGTCGCATCAACATTATTATCGATCTTTCCCCAATTGATGATATGAGAGTCATCATGAAGATAATGATGGATCTGTGACACATAAAAACTGTTGTGTATCTAGATAATCTGTGGGGGAAGTGCTACATGATACGCCACTACTCCAACATGATCTAACAGCTCGAAAGCCCAACAAACTGGGGATAAAGCTTACTCTCATGACCAAACCTTCACTGACCATGATGGGGAGTCACCTTCAGGAACATGTGATCCTAATCATGAAACACCAAAGGCCTCATCATATGGTCATCAAAGATATTATGATGATATTTCACAAACTTCTTCTACTCACGATTCACCTGAACCATCTCTATCGTGTTCTGCACCATCATTGGGTCAAGAATTTCTAAGTCTGCAACCCCAGTCTAGAACAATGGAGAATGGAAAGTTTGGAAATCAAAGTCTTTAAATAGAACCATATCGATGTTTGAATGGAAACTATTGTTGTAAGAGAACTCCATAAAGGGTGTGTTCCTCATCCAGAAATCTCCAAAGTCAAGGAAAAAAGAGAACAACATATCTTCAAGGGTTTGGATGGTCCACTCTGTCTGACCATCTATCTTCGAATGTAAATAATTTATAAGGCATAACTAAGAACCAAAATCATGCTGGAAACCACTCAACATCTTGGAGGTAAAAAAGGATCTCTATCGGTAATGATAGTCTTTGGGACTCCATGAAGTATCTCCACCTCCAGTAGATACTGCCTCAAAAAAACCTCCACTGATATTGACTCCTTGATTGCTATAAAGTGGGATGACTTTGTCAAATGATACCATACCACCTATATAGCATCATATCCTCCCAGAGAACATGGTAAAATGGTGAGGAATTCCATATTTATGTCCTCCCACTTCCACTGAGGAACATCTAACGGCTGGAGCAAAGCACCAGGAACATGGTGTTCGGTCATCATCTTTTGATAGACCAAGCATCGAGACACGAACTCTGCAACTACATGATTCAACCCAAGACACCAAAATAGACTCATCAAGGTATGGTAATTCTTCCCTACACTAGGATATACCACCAAGGGTGAACAATGGAACACTATGAGAAACATCTCACACATCACGAAATGAAAAAATCATCCAACAAAACAATACCTGTTGTGGTTCATCCTCATACCAGCCATCAAGGGCCTTTCCCAAAACAACTAGGTCTATCCAGAACACTACCTTAAGATCTCCCAAATAGGAATCCTCTACCTGCTACACCAGATATGACTTCACCATCATCAAAAAAACATATACTCCCAACACCCCCCATATTTTGATGCAATGCTAAAACTTCTTCCATCACTCTCCTGGAATCAATAAATTCATGCACTGCATCACTATGTGACTTCCTGCTCATCACATAGACTAAAACATTACCTTTACTAGGTATGTATCTGATTTTGAAGTCGTATTCCTATAATAACAACATCCACCAACATTTTCGCAGGTTTAAGTCTTGCTAGGAGAAAACATACATTAGGCCCTTATGATTAGTGAAAGACACAAAGCGCTCTCCGATTAGGTAATGTATCCAAAACATTAGATCAGAAACCACCATTTCCAACTCAATATTGTGGGTGGAATAGTTACACTCTCTAGAAACAACTACCGAGACCCATAATAAATGACATATCTCTACTGCATTAGAATAAATTCAAACCCCAAATGTGACGCATCGTAGAAAACCTCAAACTAAAATCATTCTGTTGGAAGACAAGGAACTGAGCACTGACCAACATCTCTATTAAATACTCGAATTCTACCTATAATTGATCATTCCACATGAATGGATGATCATTATTGATCAAAAAATTCAGATAAGTCACAACCTGAGATAAATCAACCTTTAACCTCCTATAATAGCTTACGAGACCAAGGAAACATCACACCTCAACCCCTATCTTGGGGGTGGACCAAGAAAAAACTACTTCTATCACTAGAAAATCCATAGCTACTCCCTACCACGACACTAGATTCCCCATGTAATTGACTTATTGAGCCCAAAACACACACATATTAAGCATTCCAAATAGATTTAATTAACAAAGAACTCCTAAAACAACATGAAGATTGTCTAGATGTTCCATCACATGCATGGGGTACACTAGGATTTCATTGATGAAAACCACCATGAACATATCCAAAAACTCAAAGAACATAGTTTTTATCAACCCCATGAACACTGCTGGAGCATTAGTCACACCAAATGAAATTACTAAAAACTCTTAATGCCCATGACGACAATGGAAAGCAGTCTTTGGGATATCCTCAACCTTTACACGTATCTGATGATATCCTGACCTCAAGTTGATCTTCAAGAACCAACTTTGAACCTTTTAGTTTATCGAAAAAAATCAAAAATCAGTGAAGGAGGATAGATATTATTTATATTCATTTTTTTAAGCGATGATAATTGATACACAACCGAAAACTATTTTCAACCTTCTTCACGAAAAAAATTGGTACACCCCTTGATGACACACTCAGCTGAACAAACCAACACACTAATAGACCATTGGGCTATATATATAGCTAGTGTAACACAGAATGATCCATCCTATATAGGGACATGAATATTGGAGATGCTACATGTTGTTGCTCGATCTTGAACTCGATCTCTCATCAAGGGGGTAATGTTTCGTCCTCTTTTAGAAAGAAATAAGGGTACTCTTAAAAAACCCTAGTAAAACCAACCAATATATTTATAATGAACTCCAAATCATCCCATCCTACAAGGAAGACAAGGAAGGAATATTCCTCTGTCCCATATGAGTGTCTTGATCTTCAATAAACCCCACTCAATCTCTATGATTATCGAAGAACACCACCAACCTCATGAAGTAATCATCAATAGCCTTCAATGAATAGAAAAAATCTATGACAAGGATGACATCATATGGTTGTATCTATAAAATAGGAAATATCCCATGAGAGGTGCTACTTGCAGCACTACCTCATAGTCTTTACATAATTCAATCAAGTAAGCTCGATCTACAATTGGTGTAGTCAACACCAAGGGAACTAGAAGCCTCTCTTCCTCAAGTCCCAAGGCATAGACCAGGGTAGGTGATATAAAAGAGTGTGTCACTCTTGAATGAAAAAATTAATATACCCAAGTATTAAACAACCAAAGGGTACACTAAACGATATTTGGTTCACCTAACACTAGCAATGCTAAAGCATGAAGCTGACTGCAACCTTCTATGCAGCCTCTCTGGCCCTACACACAACCACCACCAAATCCAGACTCTTATATCTAGGGACAAGGAGAATCATAGTTCAATCCTCTATATTCTCCATCTACTCTCTATTGATCCAATGATGGTGCAACCTATTACTGCTACCATGGCTGAAACTACCTCAACATAGGAACTTGAAGTAGAACACCTGTCGCACATTGACTGGTTAGAAAGGTCACCTACTCTCTCTGTTAATGACATTGGTCTCTACAATAAAAACAACCGCCTGCTCCTTGGTATAGTTCGTAGATCCACTTCCCTAGAAGAAATGATATACTAATGGCTGGGACCTACCCCTGGCTGAACATAAACTCTTCTACCCTGAAACCTGGGAACCGAAAACCATAGCTCTTCTTCATGACAAATCCTGCAGACTCCCCTCTTGTGATGATATGACTCTGTATAATGTCCTCTCAATAACCTCTACCATCACCATCACCTCGAGATATGCCATCATCATAAACGGGGTGACCTAGTTCTAGATCTATAGAAGAAAAGCCTTCCCAAAATGCCTCTCTCTAGCCTCTTCATCTGGAAACATGTCCGAAGAATATATCAGAAGGTTTTTAATATTTATTCAAAACTTTCTCACATTGGAGCTCCCCTATCGAAGGGTAAGAATCTTCTGGCGACTAACCACCTATGTTGTCTCAGATAGAAACTTGACTCTAAACTGGTCTCATAACTCCTCCCATGAGACTGCTGTCTTCTCACGATCCACATATAACAAGAACCATGACTTCCTCAGTGCCCCACACAACATCATCACAACCAACCACACAGAGTGCTCCTTCCGAGCACGGATCAAACACAATGTTATCTAAAACTCCTCTAACTAATATTCTATGACTGTATGTGGAACAGATCCCTCATAACTCATTACACTTTGGCACTAAAACTCTCGGAGGTTCCTTCTCTATGTCTCACCATTGTCAACCTCTACTCTGCTTTGATCGGATGGCACAACCTTCTGAACATCTTATTAATGAACCTAATGAGGATGTCGACCTAGAGGCATAATTTCAAAATAAAAATAGTTAGATTTTCTAAAACTTGAATATGGAATAATTTAACATTAATTAATTATTTTAATTTATTAATTTTAGGTTAATCTATCCCATGGTATACCCATTTAAACACATGTGAAGAAAACGAATGATGCATGATCCTTTCCTAGGTCTCTACCCTAAAACCTATATCACCTCGTTTAGTAGCCACTATAAACTTAATGGTCCCATCATTAGATCACAGGGTCCCTAATAAAATTTTTCTAAGATGGTCTCTAGTGTTTATAGTTCTTGATAAACTTATTTGACAATTTTTCCCAATCAATCCATACAACCTCACCTGTGCCTAACTCCAAACTCCATCATATCCCTCAACCAGAACTCAGATGCCACTTTGTCATGACCACCGTCATGAAAAGGGTAGCCCTCCTTGGCTGACAATGAGAGGAGAGATATAGTGAACCCCTAAGTCCCACCTCTAGTAGTCCCTATGTTGTTGACTAGAACCAAGGGTGTAGTTAACACACAAATGGGAGGCATTACCCTATAAGAGAACACATGTGAAATAGAGAGAAAATATGGACACCAAACAACTCCTACTTAAATTACAATATAAAATAAATCATAATTACACATATCTAATATCATGCAAAAAATACTATAATTGAAAGGGAAAACATCATGTACCAAAAGAAAGTAAAATTACAATGACTATGAGGCCTAAACAGATCCTGCAACCCCAAGATATTAGTAACCATACAGATCCCGAACCTGCTCTAAGTGACTTGGAAAATATTTTATATATTTGTAGGTTGCGTATAACAGTATACTTAGTAGGATCCTCCCTAGAGCCTCTCAAGAAAAAATAATAAAGCATGTTGAAGCACAGTGAACAACAGGTGAAGCGAACTCGTCACCTAAACATGTATACTCTGTTCCCAGCCTCACCGTGGATAATCTCACCAAGTATTACATAAAAGATTACATAATATAACAAAGAATTTCAAGGGTTCCCCGCTACCACTTTCCCACTTATTTTCTGCTTTTCCCCAACATTGCACGTCCTAAGAATATCTCTCAAAAAAGGATTCCACATAGACACCTGGGTGAAGCACCAGAAAATCCACCTCATGCAACACAACCATTATTTCCATTTAAACAAAAGTAACTAGGTTGTTTCTGGGAGCCACCATAGATCGCATAACATGTATCATACATCAAGTATTTTGCCTCAAGCCAATACAGCCCATACACTGAGTAAGGATTCTCAATCCACCACAACCTATACACATTAAACCTATAGTAGAACATGAGAAACTATATCCAGAATATATGTATGGGAATAAACACAAGATATTATATCCCTATACACAAATATATGGGAAAAAATAACCATCATGCCTACCAGCATAGGTATCTATCATGAGAATAGAGTGGGTCTAAAGGGGGTAGTCAGCCATCCATCCTCTCATCGGGGTGTTAGGGAAAACACTCCCCATGGATTAGAATCCTATGGGTGTTAGTTTCCCAAACTGACAGGGTGGAGTACCGTATATAAATAAAAAAAATAATATAATATAGGTCACAACCAAACTATGGGCATAACCTAGTCAAAGACTCTACTGCATCTAACTTTGTTCAGACTCCTAAATTCTCCTTCTAAGACTAGATATCCTCTGAGAACACAACCATTTAAATATCTTTATTAAATTATCTCAACCCTTTTTAATCTATTTCACATTATTCTAATTAGTTCTTTAACAATTAATTTACCATTAACATTTACCACATTATATTTCATTAGTATTCCATCCAAGATCAATGGCCTCTGGGAATAACCAAACCAAGTCCAAAGTTCCTTTATATTGAAACCACAAGATTGCATCCCAACAAGCTCCAACCCCATGGGTTAACAATTATTCAATCATTTATTAATAATATTATCACATTCCATAATTCATAAGCATTCTAGAACATCATTATAATCTTCCAAACATATGGTTATCAACACGGCGAGTGGGTGAACTACTCGTCGAGTCTTTTCCACCTATAGTAATCCTAGACCCTTCATTCATTGAGATTATAAACACAAAAATCATGTGGCATAACCCATAAATCTTCACCTATTTTTAAAGTATGATAAACAAGACCCGCTACCTCATGTAGTGAGAAAATTAAAGCAGATAAACAAACTGGCATCACAACATTCACATCTATGGGTAAGACCGACTTCAACCCATTACATCAACCTTGGAATCATCCCCAACACCCATACACATAAACCACTTCATATCACCACTCTAGGAATCAACATATGCACCCAAAACATGGCATATCTACCCCTATATATCACAATTCCCATTCTGGATCACATCATAGCACAAGAAACGGGAAGAAAACAACAAATCAACTGGGCTCTTGGCCCCAAGAAAGGCTTTCAGCCATCACACATAATAAGATCTCATGGATATAATGCCAAAGGCACTCATCCATATAAGATTGAGGGTCACTCAAAACCCTAAAAGGAATTATCTTTTATCGAACCAGTGATTCTCTAATCTATCTTGATGCAACTGATTCAATTAAACATGCATAACTGAATCCATTGTGATCTAGTGGCTAAAACATGCTAACATTGTGACTGCATGTAAAATAATATAGAATCCACAAATCCCCTACCCCAAAATATTTTGGATGCTTATTTCATGAGAACATGACTACACAACATATCATGCTCATCTATCCTGGAAGACTGCATCAACCCAAGGATGCAGAGACACCAGCACACCAACCAAAACCCAAGAAAACTCCATTAGTAACATGGAGATCACATTCTATAATATTTAAAGGAGAAACAGAAGGAGAGGAACCCATATGAATGGTGGTAGAACATACCGTATATTAAAGACAGATCGAAAATTCCTACATGTACTGAAATTGGGGGTGCGCATGCAGTAGGAAAACTCTAAGAGACACGATCTAGGGATCAAAGTTTTATCCCAAAACTTCTATGGGAGAATGAGCTCTTGGCATCTCGTACCAAGGAAGAATAAGGTGGGAGGTATCCTAACCATTTCAAATTATAAATGAAGCATCAGTGTAGATATGGTTTTAAATTTTCCATCAATGGAGATTCTGGTCAAGATTACGTGGTTTAACCATTTAAAGGCACTGAGACCCATATGAATATTATAACAATATTTATGGGCTTTGAATTTTCCATAAATCCCTTAAAACAAGGCTTTGAATGCATTTTATGTAAATGAAGATGTCAAAGGGGTGAACCTGTAGGATGTTGGAAACACTTTTTATAAAGGTCTCACTAACAATACTGTTCAAAAATAACTCACCGACATCACTATTCACAAAGGACTCACCGAAAGCATAGTTCACAAATGAGTCACTGATTGCACAATCCACAAATGTCTCACCGGAAGCACTATTCACAAAGACTCACTGATAACATTGTTCACCAACAACTCACTAACACCATTGTTTATAAATGACTCACTGACAATATTATTCACAAATGACTCACCGACTGTACTATTCATAAAACTAGAAACACTATTCACGGAAGTAGAAATTTGACAAAGTGTTGGGGATAAGTCACCTGGATCACCCAAAACACCTCAAACACCAGATTTCAGCAAGGGAATGGACTAGATAGGTTCAATCCATTACAATGAAGTTGATGAAGTTATGAAGAAAATACACTTAGGGGTATTAGTCTCAAAGTATTTGGTTGAGCATTGACATAATCATCACTCTAGTGAAATATGAGTCGGCCTAAGGCTAAACCCACAGATATACACCATTGGGAAATATTCATGGTTTTATCGTATTCTATTTATTAATAACTATGAAGGATTTATTTCCAAAATACTTTAAGGGAATTGTTTAATAAGTAAAAAACAACCCAACATAAGATAACCTAGTTTAAACAAAGAAAAATTAAGGTTTAACTAGAGGAATTATAGGAAAACATTATAATATATAAGAATAATAAATTTTAAAATTGATTTCCTTTTATGATTATGATAATTATCCCATTTTGGTAATCATCATTACTTATGTTAACGTTTTTTATTTTATTAATGGTTGTATATAGAAAGAACTGAGTTAAAATAGGTTTTAGTGAAAATGTAGTGAATGTCTCAATGATAACCCTTTAAGAATGTGATATTGACTAAGAAATATTTTTGGTTATTCCGAACCAACTATCTTGAAATATGATAAAATAATATAACCATAGTTGAAATTTTAAGTCCACTGATGAAGATAAGGATGGAGACTCATGAATATTTTGGTGGTGATGACGGTTAAAAAAGTAATATTGATCTAGAAATATGTAAAATATATGGGAAGAGGTACCAATATAGATTCCTCGAGGTCAATGTAAGATTTTTTACATGAAGAAGAGATATTCATTGAGAATAAAACTATAATATAAAAATAAAGAGTATTGTTAGCACAATGAGGAATGAAAATGTGTGTCCAAACAAACATGAATGGATTAATTCCTTATGTTTAGAAAACATGGATATTATCCAAGTCAGTGTCATAATCCCAATGATGGCATGGAAAATAGGCATGAAAAACCACCAAAACTAGGGGAACAAGGTGAAAACTTCTAAATTACTAATGATGAGATTGATTATTGTAACTAAATATTATTCTTCAAAAATTTGAATATGGGATATTTATTCAACAAAATCTAATTTGTATAGATTATTTTTTAGTTATACCACCCTGCTGTTTTTTTTCTTATAAATAATATATTCATATGAATGTTATATTTGGACATTTATGTTTAAGTTAATTTGAATTTTATTATGGGTCCTTTAAAAAGATTTTACATGATTCTGGTCAAAGATTAACTATTTCAATATAGACTCCATATTCACTAATCATGATTAGATTCCCATCATCATCTTTATTATTGAAAAAAATGGATGGGGGAAAGAAAAAAACATCATCTTTTGTGGAGATATCTTAACAACACTGCAATAACAGATTTTAACTATGGGCCATCTTTATCATCATCTACCACTACAGCTCCATCACACGTTGGCCTTGTTATTTTTAGAGGATTTGAGAGAACTATTCCAATGGTGGATGTAGAATCTAACTCCCTCCCCATCCCTTTAAAACTAATAGTGAAAATGGTTGTTAGAATAATATGGAGGTTCCCTAGTAACCTTGAGTCTTGGAGAGACTCAAGAATCTAGTTATATTCAACTAAGTATGTTAGGTTTTGTAGCATGTTTTGGAAATAGTTTGAGTCCATGAAATCTGTTTTTGGTCACAAGAAAAGTTACCATGAGCGGGTGTAGAGGGGCATCCATTCCTAACCAAACAATTTCTTGTAGGGATATAGATATTGGGTTGTGTACATATTTGTGAAATAATAAAGTGAGGAGAAGCGTACTTATTGGGTGAAGAATAGGATGCAAGAATTAAATAATATGGAGAGGTTGAAAGTTAGTGCAGTAGAGGCAGCTATTCTAGAAATGGTTGGGAGGGGTCTAAAAATGGATCTTAATTATCCTTAGGAAGAATCATGGTTGATAGGAGATACGAGTTTTTGGTGTATCTATTATGAAAATAGGGAATCATATTACCTTACAACAAATTTATGATAATCCATAAATAAAATTCAAACTATGAACCTGAGGTAAAGAAAATAGATCATAAGAACAAACCATGAGAGGTAATTAACTCAAACAATTTAGAAGAAATAGAATATTTGGATATTTATTATTATATTTAAATATATATGATTGATACCTCATTAGAAAATAAAATAATTAGTCATATTGTGTACACCCTCTGTTAACTTCATTAGTATGTAATATTTTAATTTACAGGACATAATTTATTTAAGGGGAACTAATAGAGATGTACCCTATACCAATAGTTTTAATCTATTGGAATATAATTTGGAACCATTTCAATAGTTTACCCTAACAGTTCCATAAACCATTGGCGATTTTTTGTGGGTATAGCCCTATACTAGTAGTTTTATTGAATCCACTGGTATAGGTACCCCTGATTAAACCTATTCCAACAATTTAATTAATCTATTTGTATAGATATTGGACTTACCCTATAAAATATTTTTATTCAAACCATAGGTATATGAATAAATTTTTTACTTCATACCAACCACTGGAATATGCATTCCCGATTTACTATATTGGAACATTTTCCTTAACCCTTTGTCATTTCATTTCTTAACATTTATATCCAACATCACCTCCCATGTTTCCTCAAAACCATCAAACACCCCAAAACACCTACACCCAAACCTCTAAATAGCTATCTCCCAATATAGAAAAATAATATTTTCCAACATTTATAATATAGATAACATACATTACACAACATTCAGTCACAAAACATAATGTTTAATAAATAAAAATCATAAATGTAAAGGATAAAACTATCTCGCAACACAAGCACTATATCACCATCATCACCAACATAGTCTTTACCTTCATAATCAACATCAAAATCATTATCATCATTAACATCATCATCACCTTCACCGTCATTATTATTGTCACTATCATCAAAACCTACACCTCTACACCCATCACTAATTCAATCGCCAATAAGGTCATCATCTTGACCACCACATCGAACATCATCACTATCACCCGATGTATCATGTAATGAATTCATCATCAACATTCAAAAATCAAAAATAGTAGTTGTATTTGGTGGATTTAATGAACATAATCCTACCAAAACTTTCATAAATTATACTTTGTCATTTTAACATCATTCATGCTCTTTAATGGATATTTTTTTCCTTTTCTACCTATCCATAAGTCTTTTCTACCACTACATGTCTGTTTTCCAACTCAGTAATACCAGAACCTTTTAACTGATGTGGTCCAATATTTATTTAGTAAAATACTCTTCCTTGATAAACAACATACTCTCTAATGTTTTTGTTCTCCTAATATCTTGTGGAAATGATCATTTAGAATAATTTTCCCACTTACTTCTCATCAAGGTTCTCCAAAGGAAATGATTTTGAATAAAAATAAATTATTTAGTTAAAAAATAAATATGAAAAATTTTAAATTTGAAAAGGATAATTTGCAATCTGTTGTTGTGTATATTTATATACTTCACATCCATATATCTTCATTCTTCTAGAGAAAAATAATTTTACTCAAGGAACACAACATTAAATATTCAATACTAATATCTATGTAGACATTGAATATTTTAGAACATCAATAAAAACTTGATATTTATCAACTATAAATTATAAAAAATCATACCAAAAAACCACTTGAAAATTTGAAAAAATATATATAATTTATTAGAATATCTTGGGAAACTATATTTCAAATATAAATTCTAATTAAAGAATTTATTTTAAACATATATTATGAATTTATAAATTCAATAAGTAGTGGTTTTTGTCAATAAAATAGCGAGAAGTATAGAATCTACCACCGTTGAGAGAGTCTAACTAAAGTAATTTTTAGTACCATAAAAATACAACACATTAAACAAGATAACCCATAAAAACTAAAAATGAAAATGACTTCATAAAATATAAAAAATCAACATAATAAATGGAAGTGAGATTAATTACTATAAATACTCACAATAAAGAGGAAACATTTAACAATGTTTACAAGGTTTGAAACATGATAGTTTTAAACTAAATATAAATGTAGCTATGATATTTTAGGGTTTATATATTTAATGTAAATATAATGAAAATTCATGGACCATAAATAAATATATTTTTTCTAGCATCCTAGATATCTAAAATTATTCTAATTTGTGTCTATGTTGTTTTAGAAATTTTGGAGGATATCATTGTGGGTGTTTAAATGAAAATGGTTATCTCTTTTAATATTAATATTATTACATCCAGTTTTAGTTATGTATTAGTCTTTGATAGAGGATGCCTCTATTTGAATTTAGTTTTTCCTCTATATGAAAATTTTAATCAACTTTATGAAATCTATCCTAGTTTCCGACACCATCACACTAACTTCCACGAATATTTTGTGCTATAATACATATCATTTCACCCCACCCACTTGTTCATTACTTCACTATTACACCATTCCCTTACTAAAAATACATATCAAAGAATTTTTTTAATTTTGATTAAAATTAAAAAAAGAAATAAAAAAATATCCCATCTATATGGATATGAAAAATCTAACCAATTTCAACCTTAATTTAAATTAATGAAATAAATAAAAAAATTAAAACCACCCTTAGTACCAATCCATAAGTTGGTATTTCAGCACGATATTTCATCCAATTTTATCACAATCAATCACAATTCAATAAAATGATAAAAAAACTAGTAAATTATTTATTTGAGATAGGGAAAGAAGAAATTGGGGATGTGTACTATCATTAAAACTCTAATGGGGTTGGACATACACAAGGATGATGATCACAACTGATGGGGATCCATTCCGGTTAGAAATGATGGTGTAGGAGATCTTGGAAGAAAAGAGGGATGGGAATTGTGGTTTGATCATGGATGGGTTTGGGACAAATGGAAAAGGATTAAAAAATGTGTTTTATGGTGATATATTCAATATTTATTTAATTTAATTCACATAAGATGACTATTATGAACGTTATATTTCAATATTGGGCACTTAGTGCTCCACCGACCACCCAATATGAGTCTGTGGGTTTCTAGTGTTTTTAAGAAATTAAATATAACAAAAAATATGAAATATTTATATAGATCAAGAGTTTTCCAAAATATATATTCATTAGTTTTTAAATGATAAGTCGACATATATATATATATATTTATCATCATTGTGAACCAATTTTTTAGATGGTAATATTAGAAGTTTATCTACATTTAATTTAACTATAATGAGGTCCAAATAAAACATTTCCATGATTTAAAAATTGATCAAAGTTATGAAATTTTTCTATCATATGGTAGTTTTCTAGATTACATATTTTTCCTTTATTTATTGATATCATGTGCTCTATAAGTCAAATTATGGTGTTTATAGATCAGTTGGAATTTTAAAAAAAATAACTAAATTTATGTCAATATGACCAAAGAAGAAACTACACATTAGTGGTGTAAAATACACCTAAAATTAAGATGTTAGGAAATAATGATTTTTAATAATTTGTATATAATTAAAATTGTCCATGAAAATTACATGATTCTTTTCATCACATTAAAATCACCCAAAATGTTTTATTATTTTTCATTGATACACATAGGATGAAATTCTAGCCTGATACCCCAAGCCACCAATTCATTCTGAGAACATAAATAATCTTTTAGCTTTCCCATGAAAATTAGAATCATTGAAAGTAACATTTCACATTTATTTTTTTCAATGCTTATTACATAAAAAACATGTAACAACTTTTGTTGAAAAATAAGGAAACTAAAAGAAGATAATTTTATTATTCCAATTATACAATAATTAAATGAAATAAATCTTCCTCTTTTTATGTTTCCTCTAACCACCCACAAATGAAAAAACTTCATCTTACAATTCTTTATTCACATTAGTTACAAACATGTGCTAAGGCTATTTTTTGATCTCTATATTATTTTGAAACCATTAATGATTTATCCTATACGGATGTTCCATTTAAAATAATCATCAAAACCCCATAAAATATAATTTAAAATGATATTTAAGGGTTTTAGACAGTGTATTCTTCATACAAATAGGATAGGAATGTTTTCCTTTCGTGTAGCATCTTGCGATCATTACATAAGTTGGGAAATCATTTATTATATGCATAATTGAAATATTCACATGAAATATAACTTTCAAATAAGAATTTTATGTTCACACACCCACATTAACAATATTCTTTAACTATTTTATAAAACCTTAAAAGTATTGAAATATATAATTTTTATGATTATGAGGTCCATATATGACTATATTCATGAAATTGAATGGTGTTTTCATACACATACATGGATAAGGGTTATAAAAGTGCCTGAAAATTGTCCATGTACTAGGTGGATTAAGAATTTGAACAAAATTATTAGAACCGTGATAAGATATAAGAAACATAATATTCCTCTCCTAAGCTACAATATTAGGTTATTGCGTATCGATTTTATACCATTTTATTCCACTGGCAGGATAAACAGGCTCGTCATTATCCATATTTGTATTTGTATCATGTTATTGCATATTTGTTGATATTTCATCATACATGAAAATATTCTAGTGTTTGGAAATAAATATAATGTTCTAAATTACTCACTATGAACAGAAAATGGTCATCCATAATATTTGGAGTTTATTGAGATGTACAACATTTTATACAATCATTTAGCCAACAGTTTCCTTTTAGAATAAGCTGAAATCTTTTAGAAAAGAATAATTTTTTTTATAAAGTCCAAGCTGGTCAATTACCTTCTATATCATAAAATTATTAAAGAGAATATTTAAATCATCTATAATTAGGTCAATAATAAAGGTAAGAATATAATCAATTAAATTATTAGAAATTCCATACAAGGTTTTCCAATGAAAAAGATTTATTAAAAACTCATGCATTTTCTTTTTACCACATTGTTGATATTCGGAACTTATGGTAGTATCCTTCATTTTTTAAATCTATGAACATCATAATTTTCATAAAATTCATAATGTGTTCTCATATCATTATATTTTAGAATTGAAATACATTATTTCTCCTAATGAAGAATAAAACGCAACTGATCTTATAATAAACTGTATAATTCAGTCCACTCCTTCAAATCGTGAACATTTTGGGACTATTGGTTCTCTTAATTTTGATACGATCTTTACCATATTATTTGAAAACTTAATTTGGTAATATTATAGAAAAATCATCATGAATTAACCATGTTCTTACAATATTATTATAATATGGGTACTGTATAATACCTCTATTTGAATAATTATTAAATGAAAAATTTCCTAATCTCACTAATTTTTTTTGAATATTTCTTGAGATCTGATCTGTTTTATAAAAAAATCTATCCATTTTCTAATTTTTTTTATCTATCATGATATAAAAAAAATGAAATAATATTGATGGTAAATCAAAAAAAAATTAGAAAGGAATAATTCTTCACTTTTATAATACTATAAACGATAAACATGTCTATATGATAATTATAATATAAAAGAAAACAAAAAACATATATATAAATAAACAATAAATATCAAACCATAATATTGAATTCCATTATATCAATGTGTATAACTATACATAATACTAGAAACAAATTATTATTTATTTTTTATTTTTTCCCAAATTCTATTAAATTTTGATATTATGTTATTGTTATTCTTTAAATTCAAGTATAAAAGATTCTTATTTCTAGGTAATAATCTTATAAAACACGCATAAATTATGAATTTATGTTGGATAGAGCCACAATTAGTGGTTTATCTTTGTGTGATGTTAAAGTGATTACTTTTGACAATTATTAATCATCCCCTATTACTATAGTTTTGGAAATATAGAATTTTGTATAGACACCCTTCATATTGAAATCATTATCATTTTTCAATATTTTTAGTTCTTATATGTTATTTTAACAAAAAAATTATACAAAAAATTAATTTTTTAAAAACTGTCATGTTTTAGTTTAATAACACTAATATATATTTTGAATATGTGGTTTCAATTTACTTTCTTCATTATTTTATCAAATAAATAGGATATATAATATTTAGTTTCAATATTATTAACTTATACTTTGATTTTTTAACATATAGTACTGTATTATTCTATATAAAATACATAAAATCAATTGGAATTTGGATTCAATTTCCTTTGCAATACTGAATTTCTAGTACAAATTAGTATCAATTATACTCTCTTTTGTACAATATAAAATTTCTTTGATATCCCATTTTCAATATTTGATCATTTTTTATTTATTTTTCTCTCAAATTATTTTTCAATAAATTATTTTAATTTCATATAGTATAAATATTTTTTATTTCATAATATATAATGTTTTCCTATAATTAAAAAGAACTCACATGGACTCATTTTCAGAAAGTTGTGAAAATAATTTCCATGTATTGCACAACAATCCATGAGTACGAGTACTAATTTATTTATAATAATTAGTTCTTTAAATAAGAAATATATCAACTCATGTAAAAATACATGAGGATAAATAGAAGTTTTTATTTATATAGTCAATAATTGAATTAAGATAATTATATCAGTAACATTTATATTTATCATGAAATATAATAACCAATATAATAAAAACTAATCCTTTTAGTGAATTTTCTAGAATAATACAATAAAAATTATAGGTTGGTGTTTTATACCCTAGAAAAAATGAAAGGGATTATTATATGAAGATGTGGTATACATAGAACTCAACAACTCAATGTTGAAGAAAAACAAAAAGAAACTACAAGTTAAGGATAGATCACCGTGTCAGGGGAAGAGAAAATAATACCATGCATATGGTTCATTCTTGGTGGGATTCAGATGGAAGGAGGGGAAGACCATGTGGATGGAATTAGTGAAGAAGGTTATACCAACACTTTTAAAACCCCATTTTTTGACATTATCTGTATACATGTTTTATAGTAGCCTTTGGAATAACCATTATATATACATGCTATACTAATGGTTATTCTTAACCATATGTATAATATTATCAAGGGTAGTGATTTCATTAAACCATTCGTATAGACTTCATATATATATATATGATTCAAAAATAGTAGAAAATAAATATTTTTATAGAAAATACTTTACCAACTATTATTAATAATTGTTGGTATAT
Organism: Viscum album; assembly: GCA_963277665.1. Lineage (NCBI taxonomy): Eukaryota > Viridiplantae > Streptophyta > Magnoliopsida > Santalales > Viscaceae > Viscum > Viscum album. The sequence continues at coordinate 1,182,832,411 of OY728139.1, forward strand.
GACATTCGGTATATCTCTCATATGTAGTAGTGGGGGGATAATGTAACAACTCAATATTTCTCTATATCTTTTTCTTAGTTGCATAATATATTAAAAATTTTGTTCCACATGTTATAACAAAATAAAAATATAGTCTATGATATTTTTAAAAATCTAAATATAATAATTAATTTAAAATCAATAAAATAGCTAATATAAATTGAAGTAATAGTTATTAAAAATCTATAATGAAGGTTTGATAAAATAGAATATTAAAGAAGAATTCCATATTATGAATACCATTTATCTGAGCTCAAATTGGATTTAGTTTTTTATGGTTTTCCCAAGACCAATCTCAAGTAAAACTTGAGAAATTACATTTTGAGAAGAACCATATATTGGGTTAGTTTAAGCTCATAGAGATTTCCACAATATCGATGCAAGATAAACTGCCACCCTAAACAAAAACTATATCATATAATATGGTTAGGTATTATGAAGGTATTATATGGGTCAATGGAGTTATTAATTAGAATTTAATAAATACATAACAAATTAGTTATTTTTATATACATATCGTCAATTTTTATAATTCTAAGGTCATTTTTTTCAATTTAACTTTATACAAAAAAAATTATTTTCTAAAAATGGAAATATTTTCTCAGAACGTGGTCTATTATGATTAGAAAAAAATATTATATATTGACTGAATTAATAATGAGATAATACCAGATTTATTAGTAATTTATATTTAAAATAATGTTTAATATTCCAAAAAATGATTTTTCTATAAAAATGGTAATCCCAATATTTAAATATTTGTAATTTTTAGGGTGTATATTTAAAAATAATTACCATATTTCAGGATTTATAATAGAAATATTTGTTTAAATTTAATTCTTTATATATTTGAAAAAATTATTGATTTCTAGGTGAATAGTTAAATGTACTATTCTTTCAAATACTGTTCTTTTTATGGAATTACTAGTTGATAACTATGACTTGAAATGATTTCTAGTTAAAATATTATTTTTTAGTCGTATTGTAAACTTATAAATATGTATTCAAGCTTGAACAATTATATTTATTGTTTTATAAATTATGTAATAGTTTTCTCATTAAATTTATTTTAATAAATTATATAGAACTTATTTATAAAATTAATTTTTATCACTTTTATAAATTACATGAAATTTAATGGCATTTTAATTTATAATTTGTAGCTGTAAATAATATAATAAAGATTATTTTATTATTTATTCCTTAGAGATATATTAATTAGGTAAAAATTATATACTGCAAGAAAAGAAGAAATGGTAAAAGAAAAAAACAAAGAGTAATGAACAAAAACATTCTTGAACACTAAGTGGAAATGTGTGCTTGAAGCCTTTCTCACCATAATCAATCATACTCTCCATTATTTTTAAATTTTTTAGCCACTTCAATTGAGAGTGAAATCCCATTGTTTTAAAATTATGGGTATTTACAAAAAATCATCCCTTATCAGCTATAAAAGGTTATCTCCTATCCTCACATACCCTCACACAACAACTCACCATGTTAAGAAAAAACTATACTCAATCATATCCTTAACACTGTTAGCCATGATAATTATGTTCTTGGCTTCTCAAAAGTGAATCCCTAAAAATATAAACCCCCTTTTCAAAGGATATAATACAAGTATTGGAGAAGATGGAACATTTATGTAGAAGAAAAATAAAATATAACTTATTCTGCTAACTCAATTATCTTCCATTGAGATAAAAACATTCCTATCAAAAAATATTATTATATGTTTGATTTATTCTACCTTATGAATAATTTCATTATATTTTTTCATTATTTTCTAGGGTTTTCCAATTCTTCTTTATAACCTCATTATCAAATGATTAATTCCTCAAAGGAAAAGTTACCTATATGGATTTCTCGTCCTAATTTTCAATTGTTTGACACAAAATTCTTGTTATACACTCAGTTTTCTTGGTGATTATGTATTCAATACTGTACTTATTTCATGTCAAAAAATAAATTACATTACATGGTATTCTGAGGATTGTTTTTGGAACTCCCTATAATGTTATTTTTATTCAAAGATTCTATGTGTCATAATGGGATTTCTTAACTCAAATATGGTTCGTTTAGTTATGTAGTTTATATTAAAATACTACCTTCAATATTACCTATATTCAATGATCTCATTTAGAATATGATATCCACTTTTATATCTCAAGGGAAAATGAGTTATTAATTTAAATCCCCTTACAATAAGTATTTTATTTTTTGTAAAATAATACTAGGTTTTGAATTATTACAAACCTCCTAAGTGTTTATTTTTTTAAATGGATATTTATTTCAAAACAATTTTTTCACATACCACTAATGTTTTACTTTATTATTTTGAAATATAATTATATATCAGTCTTTTTGATCTACATAATTTCATTTTAAAGATAGGGTTTGTTACTATCTTTTACACTTTGGCTTCTATTCACCTCATCTCAAATGGTATTCACTTTCCATTATTTTATGTTTAATAAATCACCCCTTAAATGATTTTTTAAGTTATTATTTAAATTGATTGAATTTGTAATTAACAGATCTAGTTAATATGGTTATTTATGTGATACCTTTTGTAATATAATGTGGTATTATTTCTAACACTTTCTCCAGGGAGTGTGCGCATCCATCTTGTTCGAGGATGGCGGTGCTATTTTTTTCCCTGCATTCCCGCATTCCAAAGGTGGGCGACATCTGTTCCTTATTCAGGTATGTTTTCTCTTTGATCGAAATGGGATGATGGGATGTCAGTTCTTCCATCCATGGATTCCTCCTCGAAACTGGTCACCTAGTCCGGGTCTCCCTTATAGATTTAAGAGGGTGTCCATGAAACTCTTCCTAGTGTCATATCTTCATGGACACCTGTTAGTTACACTGCTTCTGTCGGGACATTCTAAAGGGTCCAATTAGGGCAGCAACCTTTGGTCAGGGGAGTTGTCACGTTGGACATCACTGGCGTGTCTAGACACTATGAAACCGGTGCGTCTAGGTTTCTTCCACTAATTATAGGGCTTCTCTAGGGCACCAAAGCCCGAGTCATCCCACGTCGAATGCGGGGAATCATATACCATAGGCATGTATTTGAGGTTTTCCTCAGCTACCTATATTTAACACATGGTATGCCGTAGGTTTAACGTCTAGCAGAGACATATCGGGATGATAAGGACACTGATTAATGTGGATCAGGTGGGTGCAACCCCTAAAGGGATCACTGATGTTGGGGATAATTCAAGGTTAGCTACCCAATTGTTGTAAAAATAAATATGGAATGAGGTGGGATGATCCCACCAGGATGTGGCGGCCTGGGTAAGAATCAGAATGGATAATGGGTGGTTAAGTGAATTCGGTGGAGACTGAGATGGAGTTGACTTGAGGATGACAATGATGTTGGGATTGAGTCTGGAAGAGACCTCTTTTGTATCCTTGTGATAGGGAATCAAAATCCTTGTAGTTCATCTGAAGATGGATTACCATCGATTGGGGAATTAAACAACTTACCGTCGATTGGGGGCACAATGGCTTACCGCTAGATAGGGTCATAATGGCTTACCACTTGATGGGGTCATGATGGCTTACCACTGGATGGTGGATGCAGTTTAACATCGTTCCGGATGAAAAGGGGGTATACAGTTTAACTTCATGTGGGACGAAGGTGGTCTGACGTGAAGGGGGTAGGAACTAATAGGGTGTTGGGCTTGAACCTCAAGGAGGCTTCCTACGTACCTTGCCTTGGAAAGGATGAAAGACCGTATAGTTCTGGATGGTGGGAACCGACATGAAGTGGGTCAGAACTGATGGTTGTTGGGCTTGAATCTCAGTGAGGCTAACTATGTGCCTCACCTTGGAAAAGATAAAATACCACATAGTACAGGTGAAGTGGGTGTCGACCTGAATGGGGTCGGAACTAATGGGTGTTGGGAATGAAACTTAGAGATGCTTCCTACATCCATTGCCATGGAAAAGATAAAATTACACATAGTTCGGATGGTGTTAACAGATGTGAAGATGGTCGAGACCGATGGTTGATGGGCTTGAACCTTAGAGAGGCTTCCTACGTACCCTTCCATGGTAAGGATCAAAGTCCACATAGTTTAGAATGGGTGTTTGGTGAACCTACTTGAAGATGGTCAGTGGTGGGCATTAACCTCAGGGATGCTTCATACGCACCTTTCCATGGCAAGGATCAATGTCCACGTAGTTCGGAAGGGGTGTTTAGTGAACCCAAGTGAAGATGGTCAGAACCAATGGGTGTTTGGCTTGAAGCTCATGGAGACTTCCTACTTACCTTGCCTTAGTAAAGATCAAAGTCCCTGTAGTTCTGGTGGAGTGGGTGCCGATGTGAAGGGGGGTCGGAACCAATGGGTGTTGGGCTTGAACCTCCGAAAGTCTTCCTATGTACCTCACCTTGGAAAGGATCAAAGACCACATAGTTCAGGTATAGTGGGTGTCGATGTGAAGGGGGGTCAGGACCGATGTTTATTAGGCTTGAACCTTAGGGTGGCTTCCTACGTACCTTTCCTTGAAAAAGATCAAAGTCCACATGGTTTAGAATGGGTGTTTGGTGAACTGACGTGAATATGGTCGGTGGTGCATGGTGGGCTTGAACCTCTGGGAGGCTTCGTATGTACCTTGCCTTTGCAAGGATCAAAGTCCACATAGTTTAGAAGGGGTGTGTGGGGCTTACACTCTAGGCTGCCTAGATAGGATTTCATGGTTGATGCTTACTCTAAGCCCAGGCGAGTCATGCTCTATGTGAGAAACAAGAGGCAGAAAAAGCCCAACAATCACATTGCGGAAGTTGCTTCCATGGGAAGTGGAGTGGGGCTTACACGTGGTTAGTATCCCAAAGTGGAAACCGGGGCTTACGCATGGTTAGAGGACCAAAGTAATGGATATTGGGACTTACTCCAAGGTGGAGTCCCAGGTGGTGACAAAGCCCAGTGGGAGAGGGATTTGGCACCCATGAAGAGAGGAGGAGCAGGAATGCTACCTCCTGCAAGAAAAGATAGGGGCTTACACCAAGGCGGTTTCCCTTTCCCCACGGACAGACATCGCTCTGTTAAATCAGATCACATTCCATGTTGGGAATGATCTTGCTCCCTTGGAGACCAGTGGGCATGATGAACGTCCATGGTGGGGCACCCCGCATGCAAGGCATAGGGCGAGGTGAAAGTTTAACGTCATGTGCTGAGGATGATGGCGCTTGGTATTTTAACGTCATGTAGCTTAGATTAAGTGGGTGGGCTCCGTACCCCTAGGACTTACATAACCAATACCCACCCGCCCATGAGGGATGGAAGGCATCGAAAATGCCATAAATGGGGATGTTATGGAGCGATCCATTGGGGGGTCCACGTTAGCATGACTATGCGAAGAAGCAATAGCCGTTAGCGTGCCTATGTGAAGAACCCGGAGGTGAAGCAACGCAGTGGGTAGCACCGCCCAAGGGACATTGAAATTTATTTGTTCAAACCTAAAGGGCCACATGGGAAAAGGAGTTGCAGAGAAAAGGCAGCAATAGTTTGAAGCCTTGTGAAGCTCTGGTGGTCCATGAATTGGAGGGGCTTCATGAAGGGATGTGCTTTGTGAAGTGAAGTCACTTAGGCTATACATAAGGCATAGGTTCATATGGAAGGTCCTTTGGGAAGTGGAAAGGCATTCATGGATTAATGCCTCGTTAAGAAATAGTTCATTGGGAAGCATAACATTGTGAAGCAGTTTGCTTCACGAAGTACAGTGACCATGCCTTAGCATGCGGGTAACATGTGTATGAAGGGTGTTTCAGAAAACATAAAATATTTGTGATGACCTGAGTCCCCATGGGGATATACTTACATTGGGGAGGCCAATGGGCTTCACGAAGGGCATCCCTCTTTGAAGAGGGGTAGAATTCATGCAAAGGGTAAGGCACTTCATGATGCAAAAGTACCTTGAAAACCTCATGGTTTGTAGAGAAAAAATTGCTTTGCGGTGTGGGAGCTCAAAAGGTAAAAGGTCAGAGGATACATACTTTGGCCTCGATGGGAGCCAAGTATTTATAGGTTAGAGGCACTGCGAAGAATCGCTCCTTTGGTGGCAAGATGGAGCTTGCTCTACGGTGGGTTCGCGAACGTCCAATCGGCTCGCAAAGCACCCCGCCTCCTTGCTCAGCGGCGGGTTTGCGAATGTCAAAGGGGTTTGTAGAGCATCCATTCTCCAAGATCTATAGAGGGTTAGAGAACATCAAAGGGATTTGCAAAGCATCCCGCCTCTTTGCTCCACGACAGATTCACAAATGCCAAATAGGCTCGCGGAGCACCCCGCCTCCTAGATCCATGGCAGGTTCGCGAACATCAAAGGGATTTGTGGAGCACCCCACCTCCTAGCTCCACAGAGGGTTTGAGAACATAAAAGGTATTCACAGAGCATCCCACCTCATCGCTCCATGGTGGGTTCGTGAAGGGAGAGTTCTTTGTCACCCATAGGGCTATAGGGCTCCACGACAGGTCTTTGAGAGGAATACCCTTATGCCTTTCTTTGATCTTACTTTTTCCTGGATTTTGGAATCAATAAATGCCCCCCTCGGAATTTTATCTGATAAGAAGATGATGGTCGATGTCTAATGGTTCATCGCCAAAATATCTCAACCATCACGAAGCGGCCTCTTAAAGAAGACTCGCGAAGCCGAGCAACAGCATGGGTCCAAGCGCGGTGCGAAGCTTGCCGTGGTCAAATGTGTTACAAAGCACCTGGGGTTCATACTTATAAATAGGGATGAACTCTATTTTATCCTTTCCCTTCTCCATTATTTTGGATTTTAGAGCTATTGATTTGTGAATCTCCGCGTACTCCGCCATTAATCTCTGTGAATCGGGCCTTCTGCTTTGTGGCGCATAGTGAGTCTTTGACTTCGTATCGGAGAGCTTTGCGACTTGTGATTGATGGTAGGGGCAGAGCTCTGTGGACAGTCTTCGCGAACGAGCTTCGCGAACTTGCTCCGCAAAAGAGCTTCATGAACCGAACCCAAAGAACCCCCAAACTCAAAAACTAAATGGCTCACCTAGAGACTGCCAAGGGGGTCCATGCGGATGCTTCCTAGAGAGAGGAGATGGCGAATAGATTGGGCTTAGGGGAGTTGGTACGGAGGCACTCCGACCATGGGTCATTGGTGGAGCTGTTGTAGGCAAGCCAAAGGAATAATCCACTATGAATGAGACTTCCATCGTATGGATTTGGGCTGAGGGATGACTTTTTCATCCCTGAAGCCAGCCGAGACGAGCCAACTTACTTGTTTTGGAGCACTCCATGTCAGCGCCAGTGGTTTAGGGCAGCTGACGGCCATGCCTGGGAGGACTTCACACCCGTCATTGTAGATTGTTTGTTCAATCATATAAAAAATGTTGACGAGAAGGTATTGCAGCATGAGACATCCCCCCCTCTGTGCTAGATGATCTTAAATGCATCCCTGTGGAACCCGTCGAAGGGATGGTCTAATGATTAGGATCTATGCTAGGGCTTAAACTTTATAGATGACTGGGCGTGGGCCTACTGGGTATGCACCTCGTGTGAAGAGTTCGTGGCAGAGTTGAGGAGAGTAGGTCAATAAAAGTTTTCTTGGGCCTCCCAATTTCATATCTACCAATCGAAGAAGCTGATGCTGGAGTTACTGAGTTGGTGGTCATTGAGGACCAATACCTTCCATTTACACCACAAAGAGGTTGGGATCAGTTTGTGGGACAACACTAGATATCAGGTGTCCCGATACTGGGAGTGATGTACGATGATTTCCTCCCTGCTATGGGTGCGTGGAAGGATCTAGAGCAAATGCCACTACTAGCGATGGCACTGATGGAGTAGGTGCTAGGAGAGGACAAAGAGGCATTCATAGATGTCCACTTCAGACATGGGTTCAAATATTTTCTAAACTTCCTGGACAATAGATAGTTTCCGGAAAGGCCTCTTACTTTCCCAGGGAGGGCCAATAGGTAAAAGAGAACTCGTACTAGCGGCTTCTAGAGGAAAGCCATTGGAAAACCTAGGGGTTCAATGTCATCACTGAGCAGCAACCAACAGTCAGTCTAGTAGCATTCATCGCTGCTCTCATCTGCAGTTGGATCCTGCCGGTGAGGGATACAAACATGGGCATGTGACCAAGAACATTTATCATGGTGTCCATGTTGGCGATAGGAGGGTGGGTGAACCTAGGAATCCCGATGCTTTCCAAGATATACAAAATGTTACAGTATATCATAGGGGGGAAGAGGCCACAAAGGACATTCTAGCCATTCCACCTCTTGTACGAGTGGGTAGCGGTGCACGTCAGGGTAGTTTATGAATATCTGAACCCCATCTCTCCTCTATGATCGAACTTATGTCATCCCATTCTGAATTCCATGGGGAGATTTACGACCAAACAGACAGTGCAAGTGGTACTGAACCGTGTCTGGAAGATGGAGGAAGTCAGCTTTCATCCATTTCTGCTGCCAATGGGTGCTTTTACCGATGATGACCATGGAACGAAGGAGCCCCGGTCCTATCTCCTAGCCTTTAGAGGTGGTGTTCTGGTGGCAAGAATATACCGTGAGACCCTTTGAGAGTCGTACACCCCATACCAATTTGCAAAGTAGTTCTGTTGTATGCAGCAGCTGACCCCACAGGTGTATTTAGGGGTGATCTACGAGGAATATCCACGTGTGATGAGGAAGATGTGGCTCATGTTTACATGCAAAGATGAAAAGATTTGGAATGAATTGCCTCCGCCCACAATCATCTTCGGGTTGGTGAAAGAGTTTGCCAAAAGCTGGGAGGTGACCTACCTGGGAGAGATGCTGAAGCAACCAACCATTTGGGCTAGTGATGGTGTGCCTCCCCAACCTCCAGGCTGGGGCCGGAAGATGGTGAGGGAATCCCATGGTGGCGAGGTAGCCATGATGGTGAGGCCTATACCAACTGAGGGGGAGGCAGTGGCGGTGGATCCAGTGGTGGCCGCAGGCCTGGTGGTCCGAGAAGAACAGAGTTATCTGGAGGGGAGGCCACCACAAGGATTACATAGAATATCCACCCAGGATATGGGGAAGCGGCTGTGTCATATAGACATGTCGGAGAATGCTTTCTTCAGGGAGGCCTGGGACATCTGGTATGTCAATAGGAAATTCCTTGGCCCATCTGAGATGTGGAATCACATAAACCCTCTTGGGATGTACTTTCCAGTAATTGGCCCTTTCAGGGCCAGCTTCGCAGTATCTCAAGAGGAGGAGGAGTGATACCTAACCAAGCTGAAAGGATTTTTTCACTCTCAGAGTTCCTCACGTTCAATGAAAGACTGGGTGAAGCTATTGTTGAATCAGGCAACCCCTCCACAGTTTTCAGTTTCCGAACTAAGGGAGTGCTTTTCCTTACCAGAGGAATGAGATGATTCCCCCTGGGGGGAGGAAGCTGGTAGAGGGATCCCAATGGATGAGGGAAAAGTTGGTGATCAAGACTCAGAACTTGAATAGTTTTCAGAGGCCCTTGAGGTAAAATCCCAAGCCCCTTCCTTAGGGTCTGCTCCCAGGTCGTTTTTGACTTCTTACTAATACTTGTACTCTGCAAGAGGGTCTCATACACAGAACACATTCTCATCCCTCAATAGATGCAGATGTGGGAACCTCATGATCTACACCTGCGACTTCATTGATTTCTGTTTCTGGTGGGGCCAGGACACCCGAGGTGGGTCCTCCAGAGCTTTCAGACCTTCCAACAATATATGGGGGGCCACGCCTTGGGGTGCCACTAGTTTAAACCCAAGAATGAGACCTTAAATTCGATCTCTATAAGTCTCCCCTACCAAATTCATGATTGTCACATGTTGACTATGTCAACTGACATCCAAGCCCCTTTTTGGTTTGTATAGTTCTTCAAATTCCGTGGGCCTCCCTGGCGAGGTTGGTCAGGGATTCTAGAGGCATCTTTTCCTGAGGAATGCCGGTGATCGTGGAGGTGGATATCCAGACATATCAAACTTCAATGCTCTCAATCAATGGTGGGACCTTCAGTAGGGATAATCCTGAGATTATTGAAGTGGGGTCCGATGATGAGGATCGATCAGGCAACCCAGGTCCCACCATACCTAATCAATTGCCAGATGTGGACCATGCTGACGAGTTCCTAGTGGTATTCCTCACATATGAGCTTGACAACCATGCCGACTAAGATGAGACAACCTTTGATAAATAAGATAGCAAAATAGTCTGTCGCTGATCGTGGAAGCTGATCAAGCGTTTCATCGATGACACCCCCCCAAACACAATGGCTGGATAAGATGGATAAGCTTCACTCATGACTGCGTGAACTGTGTGCTGGGGGAGTGGATTCTCAGCATCCCCACATGCTTGTACAAGATCTTATGGTGGAGAAGAATCAGTAGAATGACTATGGCCTCAGTGTGGGATGATAGTGTTGGAAAGCGATGAATATCAAGAGGCTCTAGGAGTCTGAAGATGAGAATCATTAGCTGCAGGTCTGGGTAGATGAGCCCTCAGCCTCCATCGATGAGCAATTAGATCTAATATTGTGATTGAAGGCCAAACTGGCAGAGGTCAAGGTGTGCATGAAGCAAACCTTAGAAGAGATGGTCGTCTTCCAGACCAATGTAGAGTGGGCCCAGATTTTAGCTGATGAATTGTGCCCCATCGCTGCTGAGGAGGAGCGAGAGCTGAGCTGGCGGCAGCAAATCCTGGACACTACAAGCCATAGGGTGGCAGAGCTACAACATTCTTTTGACATGGATAATCCATCTATGGGAGGGACCGATCCTTGTGTACTGTAATGATTAGAAACCCTCAAACATACTTTCATTATTTTATTTTTTTATTCCAGATGCAGGCACGAGTTCTGTTATATGCATTGGTTTATTGCATTCCCATCATATTTATGGAGCATCCAGCGATCAATCCCTAAGCACACGTGGGTCGGTCCAAGTGTGAGAAACAAGGGATGACCACCTTGTTATTCCACACAAATGTAAGAGTGAAAACCAATATTCGGGCATCTGGGGGTTTGAACAAACAATTCGTATTTCTAGGAAGAAATGGGAGAGGCCTGATTGGTGGATGAGGACCTCAGAACATTTTACATCTCATCCTTCCAATGTGTTCTAGTGCATGAGTGGGGTAACTCCAGGGGCATTTGACTTAATCCTAATATAGGGGGGGGGGGGTGGAAAGTGTCAATCACGATACCCAAAGTTCGGAACATTTTAAGGGTGACGTGACAATAAAGGATGACTATTGACCGTGTTCGAAACACAGTTTCCTTATTACATTATCCAGGAATGGGAATAACAAATGAGGGCCGACCACTGACCATGTTCAAAACACGGGGCCTGACTCGAAATGTCATTCATTAGCCTTCAGGAATGTTAGCCCAGGACAGTCGGGAAGCCATAGGCCGAGAATCCAAACTGTTAGGGGTTATTTCAGATACGAAAGAGGATGAGAGTCTGAATAAAGGGCACGCAAGGCATGGAGTGTGGAGTAATGGGTTGTTCAAATCGGACAATTGAAATTACACCATCGAGGTGAAGACTCATTAAGTGGGAACATCGGCATGATGACGTATCATTCATACTCCCTAATAGGACCTCTCAAATAAGGACTTGGGATGATATATAGTTTTACATCATACAAATGAGGATGGTAGACACATAGTTTAACGTCGTATGGTAAAGACATGGCACATTGTTTTTAGGTCATACTTCCTGGACCAAGGTTAAAAGTTTAAAGTCATGGTACCTAGACTATAGGCTCCTAGTTTAAGGTCATAGAGATAGGACCATGATTGGGGCCGAGGGGCCAGGAGAGTTAATAACCCAAGGGCAGGGCCTGAGGAGAAATTCATGGGAATTCTCTATGTATCCCGTAAAGATGAGAATAAATCCAAACATAGTTATTGTGAATGATGTGACTGGGGGACAAAACTTATTGGGAAAATCATCTCTAGAAAAGGATCTGGTTCATCGAAAGATTAACATGGGGCAACCTAAACTTTTTCAGGGTAGAACTGTAGTTTAGTTTCATGTGTCAAGGACATAAGGACTCGTGTAGTTTATCATCTTATGATAGGATGAAGGGTGAAAGCGGAGATCCCAAGAAGGGAGTATGTGGTGTTGTAGCTATAAACCTGAAATTAATGAAGACATTAGGAGTCTGCACCACACCACATGTTCCCGGAAGAGTTTGGACCAAGGGGCCGAAATATGGGGGACATGATTTTGGATTCCTAGGGCTGGACCCGGAGACAATGTGTCTTCGAGTTCCTACATATCCCATAAGGATGGTAATCATGCAATACGTAGTTCTGAAGGGGAATGGCAGGATACCTGTGTCTGAGATAATAAGGTTGTTCGGGTCTGGCCCTTGCACTGAAAGAAGCGATATTTGATAGATCTTGTTTTTTCCTTTAGGATGAATGTGTTTTTTTTGAAGTGATAGAACAAGGATAAAAAATCCAGGTACGCCACGGGAATCAACCCATATGACAACATTGAAAAATGGTAGGGTGTGTGACTGATACCAAACATGATTCCCCCTCGAGTGAGGATATCACGGTGCAGTTCCATTTTTCATCATGCGACCAAGATGATAATGTCATAGTTTAGGATCATATAATGGGACCAACCATGTATTTTAACGTCGTGTAGTATAGAAACAATAGTTTATAGTAATGTGGGACTAGGCAACATAGTTTAAAGTCATATTTCTCTGACATATATATGAAAGATGAGGTTCAGTAGAAAATGTGCACGGAGTGATAAATCACACCCGACGTGAATAAGGACGAGGTACACATCATACTGTGCATGATTCCGAGTGGGAAACCTCAGGCTAAGGGGCTAGAAAAGGTTAGAGGATATTGGACAGGAGAGGCTAGCTCCATGTTCAGCTGGACTCAAAGACGAGATGTCCGAGTGTTTGGATGTGTCCCATGGTAATGAGAATCAATCAATACATAGTTCTTGAAGGTTCCTTTTAATGTCGTGTTGGACAACATACATTTTGATGTCATGTGGGATAGAAATTAAGGGGAACTAACTCCTAGAAAGGGGTGTACGTGGTGTGGATTTTTCAAACCTGGCGTGAATGAGGGCATAATTCTACATGTGCCACGTCACATAGTCCTATAAGGGTTAGATCCCAAAAGGAAGAACAAAAGATGTAAATTGGTGGAACTCGATCTGGACCCAAAGATGATATGTACGGGAGTTCCTATATACCCCATGGAAATGGGAATCATGTTGTACATAGTTCTAAAACAGATCTTAGTTTTTGGTCTCAGAAATCCGACCATAAAAGACAAATCCTTCCAATTAAGTACACACCTCAACCCAAACCCTAAGCCCACATGAGTCAAACTCGGTGTGGTAAACTAGGGTGGAAATGGTTTTTGAAATACCTGGAATGCACGCTAAAGGAAAGTCGAGGCAGATCCCCAAATGATGCCTTCATTGTGGATTTTGTCCTCCTAACATGAAAATGTGCACTGAAGGATAGTGTTAGGAGTGTCAAAATTCCATTGGTTCATGATAGGGTGGAAAATAATGTGAATCATGTAACGAACATTAATGTCTTGAAGGGGATGTCGTGATGATGGAGGATAACTATTGATCATATTCGAAACACAGAATCCATATCGTGTGGCCTGAAATGGGAACAAAAAATGTGTGTCGACCGCTGAACACGTTCACAATGCAGGACTTTTATCGATTTATTGTTTGTATCCCTTGAGGATGTTGGCCAATAATTGTATGAGAGCCCTTAGGCCTTGCATCCATGCCATTTTGGGGCCCCTTCAGGTGTGAAAGATAATGGAAGCCCAAATGAAGAGGAACACAAATCCAGAGAAGTGGGTGAAAGCATGTCCACGTAGAATCTGGAACTCTAGGTTCTAGACTAGATTACTCATGGGCCAACTGGTGAATCGCCGAAGAGAGCAGAGGGACCTGACTTAAGGGTAGCCGACTCAAAGAGATTAAAGTAGGGAAAGGGAGTGAAGGCCTCTCAAGAGAGAGATATATGTAGCATGGTTGTTATAAATCTGATGTGAATGAGGACATGAACCCATACCACACTGTATACCCCTATTCTAGAAGAACAGGGGCCCAAGGGCCAAAATGATAGGGAGGTTTCTAATAGATGGGGCTGGACCAAAAGACCAGACGTTTGGGCGGTCCTACGTATCCCATTAGGATGGGAATCAATCCACATGTAGTTCTAGAAAAGGACAACATAAATAAGGGAATGATACACCAATGAGGGGTGTGTATGGAATAGCGAGTAACTCGACGTGAATGAGGACATAATCCAACACCACACCGTAAAACCCTAAGTGATAATTTGGGCCAGGGGCCCGAAATGTCCAAGGGGCCTGAGGCTGGGCCTCACACGAAAAGCCCCTGCCAATTTTCAGTTTAACATCTTGCTGTAAGGACGAAGGTAGTGGTAAGGTATCTCATCTGTGGATGTGTACGACATGGAGAGAAACCCAATAGGAATGAGGACTTAATCCCACACCACACCGTACAACCCTAATTGAGATCTTGTTCTAGGGTCATGAAAAGGCCAAGGGGCCTGCGGTTGTGCCTTGGACAGAATGTCATGGCTAGCTTGTAGTTTAATGTCTTGCAATGAGGATAAAGGTGATATTAGGTTGGGGTCATAAAGCTTAGACCGTATATGCCTTGTTTAGTGTCATATGTGTGGGACAGAGAGGGAGAATCATCATGCTTATATAAGACCACAAAGCATCATAGATGATAGGGGAAAACTATTGGCCAGGTTCGCAACACAGTATCCACCCTTGTGTGACGAGAAGCGGGATAATAATTGAGCATCAAATGTTGACCATATTCACAACACAAGGCTTGTATCAACTTTTCACTTTCAATACTTGAGGGTGTTATCCTGTAACAGTAGGAGAGCCCTTGGGCTGAGCATCCGAGCCATTCGGGGGAAATTTTGGATATAGAAGGTGATGGAAGCCTAAATGATGGGGCTTGCGAAGCATTGTAGGGACCATTCTCACGAGACAGATGATTAATGGAGGGAGGGATGTCTCGATGGAATATGTGTGAAGTGTAAAAATAGCCCAACTTGAATAAGGACATGATTCTATACCACACCACACAATCCTAAATGAGAACATGGGCTAGGGGCCTGAAGGGGTCAAAGGAACTGAGGTTTAGAATCCGAGACAACTGTATCCATATGACCTCTCATTCAGGTGTTTCCTTCACAACTCATATGCCCACGTGAGCAATGCTTGGTGTGAGAAACAAGGAGAAGGACTAGGCTCTCCCCATCATATAAGGGTCCAACAGCTAGAATCACACTCTCGCTCGAGGCAGGCCAAGATTTGGAGAGACAGTGGGGCAGAATGAACCACTACACTCCATGTTTGGAACAAATGTGGGTGGTGAAAACGAAAAAGGGTGGTTGTTGACCAGATTCAAAACACATCATCTATATCGTGTGACCCAAAATGGGAAAAACAAATGATCATTGACCGTTGAGCATATTCGAAACGTGGGACTCATATCGATTTGTTGCCTAAAACCCTTGAGTGCATTGGCCCTAAATGATAGGAGAGCCCTAATGATAAGTATCCTTATCATTCGGGGGGGGGGGGCTTCAGATGTGAAAGATAATGGGGAACCAAATGATGGGGTGTGTAGAATAAGAATGCACCTGTGCATTTCCAAATAATGTTGGACAGGAGAAGAGACAGAGATCTTCAGGGGAGAGAGATACGTGATACGGTCCTGATGAAGTTGATGGAAATGATGGAAAAGACTCGCGTCAACCCATGTGTTTCTTACCAATGGAAGGTCCCAAAGATTTGGGACTGGGCCTATGGGTGAAATGTCTAATGTTTTGGG
Organism: Viscum album; assembly: GCA_963277665.1. NCBI lineage: Eukaryota > Viridiplantae > Streptophyta > Magnoliopsida > Santalales > Viscaceae > Viscum > Viscum album. Next base: position 1,182,848,339 of record OY728139.1, read on the forward strand.
GTTGGGCCTACCGATGAAATATTTGGGCAGTCCTACATATCCTATGAGGATGAGAATCAAGCCACACATAGTTCTGAAAAAGCCATGCAGTTTAGCATCATGCGGTAAGGATGTTGGAGGATTATACAAACAAAAGAGGGAACGTGGTGTAATCATCATAACCCTGTCATGGGTGGGGCCTAAGAATCCTACACGATGCCATGTGAGATCCCCCAAAATAACTATACCATATAGGGGATAGTCAAAGAGGAAACTAGGGTTGGACTCAATATGAGGGGTCTGAGCATTCCTATGTTTCCCATGAGGATAGTAATCGACCCATATGTAGTTATTAAGATGAAGTTTAACGTCATGCAGGACGATAAATAGTTTGAGGTCATGTAGGACAGTGCGGTTTAAGGTCATTCAGCACCATCATGCAGTTTAGGGTCGTGCATGACTGAATAGTTTAAGGTTGTACAGAAACATATAATTTATGGTCATGTGGGACCCTCTGGCTCAAGAAAAGTATTTCTTGAGGAATTTGGCATTGGTGGTAGGAGTTATAAGCTCACCATCCATTGTAACTAGTGAGTACGTGCCATTAGAGTAAACCTTGTGAATGATATAAGGTCCTTCCATGTTGGGTTCCAACTTTGGTGGTTTCATGCATGGTATTATTAGTGCCCTAAAGGACAATACCAAGTCACCTTGAAAGAAGGAATGGAGGCAATCTTTTTTGTTGAAAGCTTTGGCTATCTTTTTTTGATTCCTTTCCAGATTATGCAGGGCATAAAGCCTGTTCTTTTAAAGCACTTCCAACTCAGCCAAACAGATTTTAGCTACTTTATTTGGAACTTGCTAATCATAGAAAACTATGAGCAATGAGGGAAATTGAAACTTGATGGGTTGGATGACCTCCATTCTGTATAACAGGGAATATGGGTTCACCTGGGTGAAATTATGAGTTGTCCTATGATTAGAACATAGGGCATTAGAGAGTTTTTTTGGCCAACTCTTCTTATTCTGAGCAACCATTTTCTACTAAATGTTAGAGTGGGTTTTATTAAATTCATCAATCTTTCCATTTGCATGCGCATGATAGTTGGAGGTATGGTTAGAAAATATGTTGTACTTGGTATGAAAATTTTTCAGCTCATCTGCTCAGATGTTTGGGCCATTATTGATGAGGATGGAATAAGGGACTCCAAATCAGTAGATGATGTTGGAACTCACAAAGTCAACGATGGTACAGGCCTTGACCTCCTTGAGTGGAACTGCCTCTGCCCACTTGGGAAGAAATCTATAGCTTTCAGGATGAATCTGCACTGGAGAGCTGTCTCCAGTGGATATGGTCCCATGACATCGAGTCCCCATACCAAAAATAGCCAAGAGTACATGGTGGAGTGGAGAGCCTCTGGCAGCCGATGCATAAAGTTAGCAGGAATTTGGCACGCATGGCATCTCTTGGCGAACTCGATGCAATCATGGATCATGGAGGTCCAAAACTACCCCACTCTCTAGAATTAGTGAGACAATTTCAGCCTATCCTGATGAGCCCCATAGGAATTGGTGTGGACCTCTTGCATGACCCAAGAAATCTCGACTCCTTGAATGAATCAGACGATAACCCTATCAAATCCGTGTTTGTAGAGGATTTTCTCATGATTAGGACCATCCTGGAGAGTAAACTGTAATGCGTATGATCAGATATTCTCACACTCGGCTCGATCTACTAGGAAATTATCATTCTAGAGATACTCAACAAAGGGGGCTCTCCAGTCGGGGGTCACTTTAATCGCCACATCCCGGGGACGTGGGTGTCCTGACGTGGAGGCTCCGACAGTAAGATGGCTTACCCACGGGTCGTCATCGCCATCAAGGGTGAAAGGAGAAATGACTCTCTGTTGTGCCACATGGATAATCATATCATCCTGCTCAGGTTCTATGATTGATGCAGCCAGGCCATCCAGGGCGTAAACTCGACCATTTTGAGATAGAGGAACATGAGTAACTTTCGGGCGAGACATGAACTGAGCCATTAGCTGGAGAGTGCGCTCCAACAATGGTATGAGATATGGATTTCTAACGACGTAGTAACCGTTGATCTATTAGACGACTAGTTTATAGTCGTCTATCACTTGAAAATGGGGCACATCAATGTCAAGAGCCATCTCAAGGCCAGTGATAAGAGCCCGATACTCTATCTCGTTGTTGGTGCAGCCTTCTGATAGTAGGAATGAGTATGGCAGGATGTCTTATGTTGGGGTAATGAAGGCGATACCTAGGTCTACTCTATTTATCTAGGGGTCATTTAGCCTTCTACTTATGGGGCTCCGGGAAGCACCTTCGAAGAAAATATGCCAGCACAGCGTGGCTTGATCTACCGAAAGAATTTCGTCATCAAGAAAATCGAGATCCAAGGACTGGTTAGCAGGAGCCAGATGGGCAGCAAATAATTCTAACAATACTCCCCCCTTTATAGCTTTCTATGGAAAAAACCTGATATCGAACTGCTGGAGAATTACTACCCACTGAGCTAGACGACCTGTCCACATGGGGCGGTTCAGGATGTACATCAATTTTTCTACTCGGTACACCAGATGTACCTCGTGGTGCTGCAAGTAATTTCGAAACTTCTACGTAGCGAATACCAGCACAAGGAATCTCTTTAGGATGGGGGAGTATCTGGTCTCTATATCGAGGAGCATGTGGTTGAGGTAGTAAAGGTTATTCTCTATCCCCTCATTGTTCATCTGGGCGAGAAGGGAACCAATAGATCGTTCCAGGGCGGTCACATAAAGGACCAGTGGACATCTAGAGATGAGTGGAATTAAGACTGGAGGATAGATCAGATACTTCTTGATCTCCTCAAAAGTAGTCTGACACTCTTCATCCCACTCATAGAGTGTTCCCTTCTTCATGAGCAGAGAAAAGGCCTTACACTTCCCAGCCAGATTTGTGATTAATCAGTGTATGTAGCCTAAGTTTCCTTAGAAACCTTGAAGCTCCCGAATACTGCTCAGAGAAGACATCTTCATAATGGAATTGATTTTATATAGGTCGATCTTAATGTCATTGTATCAGAAAATGAAGTTGAGAAGCTTTCCCAAGGTGAGCCCGAAGGCACACTTCAATGGGTTCATCATTAGGTGATGGGAACAGAAAAAGCATAAATACTTTCTCAAGGTCTTTGATATGGTTATAATGATGGTGATAATTGACCACCAGATTGTCTACATAGCATTCCACCAACATTCCAAGGATCAGTTTAAATATACGATGCATAGCCCACTGGTAGGTGGCACCTGCATTCTTTAAACAGAAGGGAATGACTTTGTAATAGAAAGTACCTCGGGTTTCCCTGAAGGTTGTGAACTTCTCATCCTCGGGGTCCATTCAGATATGGTTGTACCCGAAGTATCCATCTATGAAGTAGAGGGCTTGGAATCCAACAACAGCGTCAATCAACAACTCCGCCACAGGAAGGGGAAGCCATCCGTCTAACATTGATGGTTGAGATCCTGGAAGTCAATGCAGACCCTGATCTATCTGTTCTTCTTCCTGACTGGAAAACTATTGTCCATCCATTTAGGGTACTGGACCTCCTTATCAAAATTTTCTCTAATGAGCTTATCAAATTCCGCCTCTACCATGGCATCATGAGAAGTGTGCATTTTTCTAGGAGGCTGCTTAAACCCATGATGATTTGCCGAGAGACTGACGTGGTGGATAGATACATGAGGATATAGTCCTAGCATCTCATCATAACTCTAGGAGAACACATCATGGTGTTGTTTTAGGAATTCTATATACCACTGTTTGTTTTCAAGGGGCATGGCAACACTGATCAATGTGGGTCTCGGGTTTGCCTCGCTACTGAGGTTCACCTATAACAACATGTCAATTGTTGCCGAAACACCCTCCTCAAGGGGGGGGGGGGGGATCCTCCAAATCCTATTATTCACTTATAGAGGGGAAATCCTCAGCAGGAGGAGTTGATTCTGAGTCGGCAGATCCCGATGGTGGGCGGGTACCCGCCTAAGCAGCAATGGACACCACATCGGAGGACCCATGTGTTTCCGCAACCATAGAAATGAAGGTTGTCAATCTGATCCCATCTGGCCGTTGGCCTAAGGGGCCGAACTTGATGATGTCAAAGTAATAGTGGCACAATGGCTTATTCTAGTTAATTATAGCCAGTGGAACAAGCAAGTATGACATATAGTCGTTTTCATGGGGCGGACATCCCGATACCGTATGGGGGTAGGAGGCTTCTGGATCAGCTGAGCCTGATTTGTATAGGAGTACGAGTTGATCTTCTGGCATCGCTTACACCTGGGAATGTGTTCTCCCCTCATCCCAGAAACAATGAAGTGTTTTCCCATTTCTGGGGTCATGTCCTCCAATCAGTGGATTAGAAAGACGTAGGCGTCGTCTAGATCCATCCACGGATCGGTCACAGCCGTGGAATGATCGACCTTTTAGTCTGAATCTATTTCTCCATTCTCTTGTATTATTTGACATCTAGGTAGTGTGCTTCATAATAAAAAAAGGAAGATGCGTCACCTTGAAGCACACCCATTCGACCATTAAGGGTGTACTTGAGACACTAGTGATATGATGAGGGAGGCCCCACATACTGCTGGATCTATGACCTTCCCATCAACGCATTGTAGGTGGTGTCCTTGGAAACTACCATAAATTTGGTGCTAGAAACTAAGCCACAAAACTAGGTATTAAAGTGGATCTTACCGACCGGTTTCTGTTCCGTCCAGTCATAACCTTGGATTATTAGGTCAAAGGGACTCATATCAGCTTTAGACAAACACAACTTTATTAGTGTTCTAGTTAGGATTAGGTTAATTCCTGAGCTCATGTCGACAAAACAATGATGAACCTCCACACCATTTAACTGGACGGTGATGTATAGTGGGAGAATGTTCCCTTGTATGGGGGAGCCTTCTTCTTCTCCAGAGAACCCGATAATGGCCTGGTATTAAGAATTCTCAATAGCTTCAGCTTGAAAAGATTCAGTGGTTTCTACTTCCACCTAAAATTGGAGGGGGCTTCTTAAAGACTCAGCAATGGACTCACACATATTTGACAACATGTGAAGGGCCTCAAGGTTGGAAATAATTTCTAGGATACTGGAAAGTTTCTTAAGAACATCGTACTTCCGCGCTAGGCATGAACTTCTGCTTGAGGGAGGTTGCTCTATGATATGCGGTACGATGGGCCCTTCCGACAAGAACAGTGGCTAACTAGTACTAGGAATGTCCCACTACTCACTAGTCCAAGCATGCAGAGTGGCTCCCGGATTAGCACCAGATGACTGATACTGGCCTACAGCAGGGCGTGGCTGGTTACGGCATGGTTGAGGTGGCTCTGCCTGATCTAGCAACACAAACTGCGGTGAAGGTGCGCCTGACGCCACCTGGTGAGAAGGTTGTGCATGCTGATCTTTATGCTGAGTCTATTTCCTATTTTCGGTAGCATGAACAACCTATCTGGAAGTACTGACCAAAGAAATCTGACAGCCCATATAGCCACAGCTCTGTCGATGCTGGCAACAGCTAGGGATGTTGGGAGGATCCGATGGTTCTCTTCATCATGAGGAATCATGTAGGGATTTACCAACTTTATGGTGTTAACCGAGGAGTAATCTTTACCATCACTCGAAGATTCAACCACTATTGGAAATATTCTAGTAGTGATCTCCATCTCTAGGGGCATGAAGTCACTGAGAGTAGGGGATGACGATAGCATCAGCATAGGACATTTCTTTCCCTTGTGTCACTGGTGTTTTCTCTTCTAGGAAGAGGTTGGCTGAGATGACAATGAAGAAGTGGTGGTTGCAGCATCTAAAGGATCTGACTGATTTAGGCACGCTCTGATAACCCCATGGGCATGAGTGAATGTTTTACGAGCCATCCAATCATCATACTTCTAGGACACGTGACTGGAAACCAGATGCCACTCACCCTCACTGTTGTTTCCGCTATCTGGCCTCACGAAGACGCATGCCACCTACGTCGAGGTTTTTCCAGCCTGACTATGTTATTGTTGACCTGGTCTTGGAGCCAATATTTTTAACACATAACACTTCTTGAGAGTGTGCCCCAGGATTTGGTGATAGGGGTAGTAATTTGGGTGATAAGTAAGGTTTTCCTCTTTTGGTCTTCTACACTCAGGAAAACGAACAATACCCTATTCCAAAGCACTATGGAAGTAACTAGGGACCTGTGTCTCATTGAATGAGTAGGTCTAGTTTTTCCTATCTAGAAAGGGGTCCCTTGGAGCATGACCCTAACAGGGGGCTAGAAGAGCCTATCAGGGAGGTGGAACTCGGTTATCTTGCTTGTGTGGTGGAAGCGCATTGCCTAGGGGCACCTACCAATTCCAAGGTGGATGTTATGGGGTTAGAGGCTAGGCCTGAGGTAGAGGACCTTTGAGAGGATATGGAGGTGGATCCACTAGTAACATCTCTAATTTCTTAGGGGCCTCCATTTGGGATACTGCAGGAGGCTCAACCCTGGCGGCCCTTCTCGCGGGGGATTGCAGGAGGCAACAAACGTGCCTGATTAGCCTGTTGTAAGGCTTCCTCTAGTTGTTGGGCCTTATTATAGAAGTATCAAAATCCCATGGGATAGTTCTAGGTGTTCATAGAGGGGAACAACTCCATATTGACATTTCCTACACTCATTGTTAGTAATTTATCTTGAGTCAGCATCATGTAGAGGGAATATGTGAGTCCTTTCCACCAGGTGACAATGTCGGCGACGCGTTCATCAGGCCTCTGCTTAGCCTTAAAGTGGTCTGTGATACTCATTTTCTACGTTGTGGAACTGAACTGTTAGTGGAATTGCCTACGGAGGTCCTCTCAGCTGGCCATCGATCCAATGAGGAGTTAGTTGTACCAGAAAAATGCATGTCCTTCTAATGTCTTCACAAAACACTAGAGTTTGGCGGCTTCCTACTGCGTTGGAGTTCCAAAAATGGGGCCACACCTTGAGGTAATGTGTTCCAGGTGCTACTGGGGGTCACCCGTCTTATTAAAGGGGGAGAAGGTGGGATTTCTAAAACCTGGAGGTGCTGGCATATAATCCACCAACACCGGATATGGCTTCCCATCAGGTGGGAGCGCCACTTGTCACGTTTATAATGCCTTGAGGCGGGATATGAGTGCCGCCATTAGATCATCTGGTTGGGGGTCCCAATCTTGATGGGGATCCCTAACCATGAGTGCATTGGCGGGTTCTTCAACATGGTACGCAGGCCCAACGGCTGGTGGAGCAGCTGGTGGCATGAACCTCGGGATAGCTGGGCGAACCTGAGCTGGGTCACATGGATTGTCGCACCATTTTGAAGGGTTTGGTGAGACCAACCACGCCCTCTTGCCATATGTTTCGTCTTTAACCATGTCTATGGGGTCAGGATGATCAGGGTCACCTAGAGATAGATCATTGAGGGGAAGTTGTTACTTCCCCTGCTGCCCTGGCCAAGGTTTACCATAGTTCGACCATCTCTCTGTAGCCCATTCAGCCAGGAGGTCATTGACTACCTTCTCTTTCTCTATGAGGTGCTGATGCAACGTAGCCTTTTCGGGGTCTTCCTCCATCTTCTACACTAAGTCGGACGGGTGGGAGGGTTTGGAGGCCTCTAGATTCTCTTTACCCTTACCGTGATTTCAGCTAAGGACTAATGTCTCGTTGGGCGAAGGGAGACCCAACAGGCTCCTCTGTTGACGAGTAACCCTTCCCAAGGGATACAATAGTTGTGGCATGCTTTCAGAGGGTAGGCCCCCTTCCAGGATCTCCAGCTCATTTTCCACTTCCGATAGTGTGGCCATGTTGACCGCGACTCTACCTGGGGGCATTTCCTCAATGTCTCCTAGCAAGTCAGGCTGTCTTCAAATATGACTGAAGAGAAAGGCAACATACTACCCCATCCATGGATCTTCATGTGGGGAGAAGCCTCCTTGATAATATTCCAGAGTACCTTGAAACTATGAACAAATTGCTATTGGTGGGCCCTATGGTGACCTGGAGACTCAGGGCGCTGGGCCACAGGGAGTGCAACCAAATCAACTAGACGACATTGTTCACCGATGTCATCAAAATACGCTTGGATCTTAGGATAAGACACTCACTGGTGAAGAAGGTGAAAGTGCGTTGGTCAGAGGGTTTTATGGGAACAATCAACTTCCTCTCTAGTGAGGGATTTCGATAAACAGAAATTAGGCATTACCACGGGCCAAAACATCTCAAGGAAGTGGTCCACTGTGTGGATATTCCATAAGATCCTTAGCTCAGATACATGGTATGGCCTTTCACTACCCCACTCGTCAACTAGAGGTGGATGAGGAACTGAAAGTGGTACGGAAGTAGACCACTAGGATGATAGGAGGGCTGGTGGATAATACACGAGTGATATGAAAATCCGCCGCATCTCAGGCTGTCCTCCGAAGAGTGTAGAAACATAGCCACCACATCACGATAGGATGTGATGACGACCGCAATTCCTGGTGCAGTAGCTATGGATACTGATGATGGACCGTGATGGTGATTTTCCACCATTAGTCCCTATAATTGTTCTTCGTGATCTCTAGTCGAGGTAGAGAGTGCTTTTGGTGACGACGGTGGTGATTGCATGACTCTAACCTATGGGGTTTCCAAATTTTACTCCTCTTGGATATACCTGTGGTGGGAGGCAGGAATCCGGTGGAATTTTCAATCCGGGAGTATGAGGATGATGTGCCTTCTTATTACCCCAACCCTTAACACAGAGGACTGGGGTGAAGGTTCCATCACTGAGTTGTATTTGGCTATAGAATCTGAGTAGAAAACCGGTTTGATCTCAGTCTGAATCTTCTCAGTGATCCTTTTGTGGCGGTAATGAACCACCCTTTTTCCCCAGAATGGTTCTTCAAGACAGGGTAGATTTCCTATACGATGAGGTCCTTCAGCCATACTAGTGCTGGGGTAGGGAGGACTTCCGCCATAGTAAGACATCGTGCGAGAAACACCAGGACAGATATCAAAGGGGATAAGGGAAGGACCTCCGTGGGAAGAACTGGAGAGGGTAAGACCTCATCTAGAGCCAATAAGAGCATGGTTGAGACCCCCCATACTTGTTTCCCCTCACTACATTAGTGCGAGGAAGGTCTTCGTACTGTTCAAGCTAAATACAGGTAGGACCTCCGTGCTGGGTGGTGAAGTGAAGCTAGCCTTCACCCCTTTGATTGCTTAGGTGAGGAGGACCTCCGATTGGTGGTGTGAGAACATGGGGAAGGCCCCCATGCTGGAGATTGACTGAATGGACAACGTCCCCGCACCAGCGGTCTCTGGTAGGAGGGACGACTCCATACCCGATATAATGAGCACGAGAGAGGCTTATGTGCTAAGAGTCACCATCATGGTGAGGTCCCTCATTCGAACTGGAGGTAGCATGAGGCAGATCTCCATGCCGATCTTGGGAGTAGGGAAGACCCACATTCTCCATGGTGGTGGTGTGGGGAGGGCCTCTATTCTGGATGTGGCCATTACCTGCACCGGTGGCCGAGGGAGTCGACCCACCCTTCCCATGGGGCAGTTGGGGCCTCAATCCGGGCCGGGTATGCAAGTCCCCCATGCTCAGCATACACAGGGGGTTGATGGTATATGTTGGCGGTGGCCTGATCCATAGTAGTTGTGGGCGTTGACGCCCCTTGGAGGGCATCCTCCTTAACCTATGCCAGATTCTGGCATTAGGTCAACTGGATTGGGGCCAATTGTGTAGGCACATCGCTTACCTGCTCCTCGACTCATGGGACCGGGTGGAGATACTAGCGTGGACTAGTGAGAGCCCTCCTTGGGGGATCCTGAAATGGGATCCCAATCAGGGCTAGCCCAAACGTCCCCTACCTCTTCGAAAGTGGTGAGAGAGTCATCGAGGCACTCTGGGGAGAGGCTCCCAAAACTATTGTATGTTATAGTGTGGAGCAGTGGCTCCCTGCATGACCCTAGGGGACGGCGGTGGTGATGAGGTGTTGACGCCTCCTGATCCTAGCAGGACATATCCCTAGTCGGGATAATCCCCTCCTCCTCGTACTGGTCTATGAGTTCGTTGATCACACTATGATGAATGAATTCATATGGGAAGATGGGGAATGGGTGCCTGACATTTGTAGGCATGGAGATTTTCACCGAAGCAATGAAGTTGCGTGGGACTGTCATGTTTGCATTGCCCCAGCCCCTATGTCGGTGGGCGGGTGGTGATCGAATTCCTACAACAGCTTGGTTCCATGAAAAGCAATGATATTAACCCATTAGTGCTAAAAAGAAATAAATCAATTACCAGTGCCCCAATGCCATCCCGTCTTCCATGTCTGGTAAGATGGATCCACGCAGACAATGTCGCAGACCAGGATGTCCAACATTTTGAATACCCCATCTTCTGGTGAGTTTCACTCCATGCCCGGTATTTTCTTGGTGGGACCCAGCGCCGGATAGCTAGATCCAGTGAAATTCTAGTCCACTGATGTCTCGAATGCTACTAATCTTTATACTGAGGAGAAGATATTCACATCAGGTTCCCCATTTATGTTTCTGACGCTTTCGTCGGGGTGCGCGCGCGTCCGTCTTGATCGAGGATGACTACACTGTTTGTTGCCCCACATTCCTGCTTTCCAAAGGCGGGATACATCGATTCCTTGTTTAGGCATGTTTTCTCCATGATCTAAATGGGATGATAGGATGTCAGTTCTTCCTTCCATGGATTCCTCCTCAGAACTCGTCACCTAGTCCGGGTGTCCCTTAAATATTTAAGACATTTTTTGTGAAACTCTTCTTAGTGCCTTATCTTCATTGACACCAGTTTATTACACTTCTTCTGTCAGGACATTCTGAAGGTTCAGGTTAGGGTAGAAACCTTCCTTTAGGGGATTAGTTATGTTGGACATCACTGGCGTGTCTGGATGCTGGGACACTCGCATATTTTGGTTTCTTTCCCTTATTATAGGGCTTCTCGAGGGAGTGGAATCCCGAGGTATATCATGTAAAATGATGGGAATTAAATGCCATAGGCATGTATGTTAGGTTTTCATTTGATTCCTATTTTTAACATAGGGTATGCCACAATTTTAATGTCTAGCGGAGACAAATCGGGCTGATCAGGACAATGATTAGAGTGAATCTGGTGGGTGCAACCCCTAGAGGGAACACTGATGTTGGGGATAACTTATTTTTAGCTACCTGAATTTTGTTAAATGGAATGGGGAATGAGGTGGGATGATCCTACCAGGATGTGGCGTCCCAGGTAAGAATCATAATGGATAATGGGTGGTTAAGTGAAGTGGGTGGATAATGATATAGAGTCAACTTGAGGACGACGTTGATGTTGGGATTGAGTCTCAAAGAGACCACCTATGTATCCCTCTGAAAGGGAATCAAAGTCCTCTTAGTTCATCATAATATGGATTATCATCTATTGGGGGAATTCAACAACTTACCGTCAATTGGGGGCACAACTGTTCACCACTAGATGGGGTCACAATGGCTGACCACTGGATGGGGTCCTACCGACTTACCATTGGATAGTGGATTCAGTTTAACGTCATGGAAGATGAAAAGGGGGCATAAAATTTTACTTCATGTGGGATGAATGTGGTCCGACGTGAAGGGGGTCGGAACCAATGGGGTGTTGGGCTTGAACCTCAGGGAGGATTCCAAAGTACCTTTCCTTGGCAAGGATCAATGACCACGTAGTTCTAGATGGTGGGAACAGAAGTGATGGGAGGTCAGAACCGATGGTTGTTGGGCTTGAACCTCGAGGAGTCTTCCTACATACTTCACCTTGGAAAGAATGAAATACCATGTATGTAACACCCCAAGATTTCATAGTACGTTATTTCTTCAAAGTAATTCAATAACTTTCACTACAAGCAACACCGAGTTCTAGCGCACCATGACTTACTATACAAGCCGTTCAAAAGCAGTTATAAATAGTATTAACTGAAATTTGAACATTATATAATCCTTATACTTTTATAATCCATATTATGAATTTCTTAGACATAATGTAATAACAAATACATATTATTCAGATAAAAGAAGTATTTTTCAAAAAATGAAATTTTACCGCCTTTTAATGGAGAAGCCTTTTTAAATACAATTTTTGAAACTTTTATATATTCAATTTGACAAAATAAACATATTCATTAGAATCGTGACATAATGATTTAGTTTCAATAATGTTTTGGTGTTTTTCTGATAACTTTCATATTTAGGTGAATAGTGAATAATACAATACTTTAACTAAAAACAACTTTTTTAATCAAAATAATTTATATTGTTATATTATACATTTTAATGGTATGGAAGTATAAATAGATTTTATTTTTACCATTTATTCCAATGATGGTCATTCTAAGTAATTTCCTTTTAAATTTGACATAAACAAGTGTCAAACTTTTGATAGTTATTAAAAATACGCCTTTTGGTTTTAATAGATGGAATTAATTTTAAATTAATAAATGAAACTTTTATGTTTTGAATTTGGTAAAATAGAATTCATTTTTGGATTTGGAATATTGAAATTATCTTAGTGTCAAATTTTGGTATTTTTCTGATAACTTTTATATTTTGATGAATAGTGACAATTACTAAATTTTAATTAAAAAAAACTTTTTTAATCGAAATAATTAATAGTGATAAATTTTGAATTTTAGTTATTTTAAAGTATAATTAGATTATAATTTTACCATTTAATCCAATTTTGGTCATTGTACATAATTTCATCTTTAAACTGGGCATAAGAAATTGACAATCTTTTGATAGTTATTATTTGTTAAAAACACGCTTTTTTGTTTCGACAATGGGAATTATTTTTAAATAAATTTCTGCCACTTATGTGTTTTGAATTTAGAAAAATGGATTATATATTTATAATTATGAGGTCCAAATTGTGTAAATAGTTAACTTTTATTTTTATCTATTTTGAATAATTACTTCAGTAAATATTTTATTTACCATGGTTAAAGCGTAAATCTAGTAAATAAGGGTAAACAAAGAATATTATAATAATACTAAATTACCCTAAAACATGTCACAACCCTATAATTGGATAAATGGCCAACCATGTGCATCTTTGAATCGATTTTGGGAGCCCATGGAGCACTTTTAAGTGATAATGTCACTTTATATTAATTAAGTTAAAGTAAATGCAAACATGAAATAAGCATATATCTTTTAGAAAAACATTTTTTACATAGGGTTATATATGTTGTATTTTCTAATATAACTATTCATTAGTAAAATAAAACTATTTCCTACATAATAATATTTTATTTATAATTTTTAGACATTGAATAATTAAATTTAGATATGACACAATAATGATGTAGTATTTTCATTAATAATAAAAGAATCAAATAAATGGTATTATAAAAGTTAAAATAAATATAATTTTATAGTTTTGATTAAATAAACGAATATTATTGATTAATATTACATATTATTATTTCTTAAATGAATTTTATTCTAATTAATAAAGTTGTTAAGAGTTTAAAAAAATCAATTAATAAATAGTGTCAAAATTGACATAAATGAGTTTTTAAAACAAATATTATATTATTAATTGATATTATATTCCTAAAAATATACGGATTGGAAAAAGGACTTATATCATGATAGGTGTATCATTAATGGATCACTTTGGTGACTCTTGGATGTATATAGTATGTTTATTAATTATATAATATAAAAATACAAAGTGACATGGTAAATGTAAAACTAATTAACTAAGAGTTAAAACCCAAAGATAAGGTTAATATTATGACCCAAACCTATCTAAAATATATTTGTTTAAATGATATAGACCCATAAACACCTTATACTTTTAATAATCCACTTTTTATCCATTAGAAACTTAATTTAAAATTTATTATAAAATAATACTTTATGTTTTTCCAAAAGAGCCTCTCCCCCCCACTTATAAAAGGACACCACTTCTAACCAATTCATCATACATTCAAAGCCTTTTGGATTGGCCAAACTCTGATAAAATACCCTCTCAACTAGCCTCCCTTAATCCTTGAGGCCTTCCATTAGTCATAAATCCATCCTAAAGATCATTTTTGATCAAATCAAAAGGAAGAACCCGAAGAAGATGTAACGTTTTCACCACCCTCTTTCAAGATCCACTCTTCTTAAAATTCTTATTTCTTTGTTATTTCCATTATAAAATAATAAATCCAGTATATTCTATATAATGTGATGTTATTATAAATATGTCACAATGATATTCAGTATTCTATCCATCCTTTGAATGACATGTCACCATACGTGTGTTTGTATGGCTTACCGTATCCACGTCGTGGTGTAATTGTTATTCAAAACATTAATATTTGGATGGGTATGATAATGATGTATAATTAATGTAAATAATAAATATAACATGATAATTATTCTGTATATATGATATACCATTTAATTATATATTATTTTAATATCAAAAAATGATATTGTCGCTCGTGCGTACGTACGGACTACCGTCTCCCCGAACGCGATGAGATTCATTCCCCATCGTATCCATGCAAGTATAATTCTAATTTAATGATGGAAAATAATGTTTAATGACTTGATATAATTATGTATATGAATAAGATACAACTTATCCATAACAAACACGATTTATGTAACAAAACATATAAAAGAAAACAAGTAAGTTAACACCCAAAACGACGATAATACTAAAGACATTATTAACAAAGCAATGTTAAAAGATCATACATGGTATCATATTAATGCACATGATTCTTTTATAATTTAATAACAATTATTTGACCATTTTAAAGGAGTTCAACCTACCCTCAACCAAGGAAAAGTACAAGGCAATGTTCTATTTCACAATCTCTTCATTATCCGAGGTTGTTTATATGTAATTACTACTAGGACCTCTTTATCATCCACATCCATGTTTCTTAAAAATGTTTTTCAAAACATTATTACTATTTTACAGAATATGGTTTAAAGTCATTTATACCCTTTTTTGACATTTTATAAGATTTTTATAAAGGAATCATTCTGTCGTTTTCCAAACAAGGTCCTTTTTAACCTTTTCGACAGAATTAAGGTAAGAATGTTTTTTTAACTTATATGGCGGGTGCGACTATTTTCCACCATTATAAAATCATCTAATCTTCCCTTATAAGATTATAAGAATATTTTTAAATTAATTTTTTTATTTTATAATTATGTGACCTTTAAATTATTTCAAAATAAATATTTTAAGAATTTGTGAAAGGTACTATTTATCAAGATCAGAATTTTAAATGTTTTAAAGATTTATCTTTCTAAATCTTTTTAATTAATTTCCATGTTTTCAAAATGATTTCAAGGACTTATTTATTTGTACATGAATGTTTTTAAATGAAATTTCTTTTCAAATGTTTTAAAGTGGTATGGGACACTTTGATTCAAAAATCTCTTTTAAATTACTTCCTTTATAAATGTGTGACTTTTAAATGATATCAAAATAAGATATATTTCTCTCAAATAGTTTTCATTTCCTCTATGTCAACATCCTTTGATGGATTTCAAGCTTATTTGATGTTTATTTATTATGATACAAAACATACATATTGTATTGAAGGTTTTGTGATATGTTTGAATGTGGATGTGTTATTTTTATATCATTCATGGTTTATGGAGAAAGTATTGACATTTCCTACGCTAGTTTTAATATGAATGTTTATGTTATGTTTAAACCTGTTCATATGAGGAATGAATTGGACTTAGTAAGTGATGGGTGGAGCCCTCTATAACTCCTCGATGCATCGGTAGGTCTCATGAGACAAACTAGTGTCTTGGCATGAGGCTTTGACAAAATCTTATTCGTAGTCTTGGCATGATGCCTTGGATACGTGGTTATGATAGTTCGACATTATGAATTCCATTATTATGAAAGTGGTTATTGATAATGCATTTGATTATTCGATTAGTATAATATCCATGTGAATAAGTAAATGGAATTATTTCATTTTATTTCTGCCATATTATGCTGAAGTTGAAGTTTAAAAGGCTTTTGTTTTAGTTATATATTGCCTTAAATGTTTATGCTTATTTATGAAAGTTTATTCTATATTGTTATCCTTAATGGGAATTTGAGCTCACCCCTTTCTATGTTTTATTTTTCCAAGGATGTGAATAAGTATTTTATGAATGACCTATAGGGATAGTATAAGGGGATATGAGTGTGGACTATGGAGACAAGATTTTGTTGTAGTTTTTCACTTTATGATGTAATGTAAACTTTATGAATGTATCTAGTGATTCCAAGGCTACTAAACTAATCAGCCTTTCGATACTTGATCTTTTTTTATCATGCCAATGTCATGTAATAATGCACCGACTCTGGGTAACTGGGCTCGGGGCGTTACAGTTGGTATCAGAGGAAGTTTAGTACAAACCTTGGAAGATAGATTTAGATAAACTCTGATTAGAGAACATATAACTAAGATGGACTTTAAGGATTAGTATAGGAGAACTTCCTAGAATTTTGGTATTGTAGAGGTTTTGTGAGTTTTCCGAGCAATACATCTCTGTCTGGATACGAGTAGGTAGAGGCGGCTCTAGCATAGATGTACCTAGGGTTAAAACCTAAAAACACCGCTTCGAGCTAGACTCGAACGGGAACTGGTGCACAACAATGGGCCTTGATGCACTCTTGGTTACGACACTCTCAGGGGATATGTTTAGGATAATTCTCATTTTCTTTACAAACCATTATGAAGGGTTTATGAGTATATACTTACATAAATAAAAAAAATTATGATTATGGAATATATCCATAAACTGTTCAATTTACGTTAGGTATTTTACAAGTTTGGAATTATTCATTACAATTCATGAACTGACCTAGTTTATGCTATTGTATAGAAATGGATCCCAGTAGAAGGAATGTGAACTCCAGCAATACGTATGATCCAAAGAGTAAGAAGGATCATATCTTTCATGGTATTAAGCCAACATTTAGAAGGGAAATAGTATCCCATGTATGCTCAACATATGAAGAAATAGTATCATGTGTTAATAAGAGAAGTAATGAATTCTTCAAGTCCTATGGCTTTGAAGGGAAGCAAGAGAAGAAAAGGACGGAAGAGAGAAAGATGGATAAAGGGAAGAGGGAAAAGAAGAATTTTCCCATATGTGATAACTGTGGGAAGAAAAACCCTGGAACATTCCTGAAAGGAATGGGAGTTTGTTATAAGTGTGGAGAAAAAGGACATCATGTACGTGACTGAAAGGGTAAGAAAAAGGTTTAAAATGTACAATGATTCATCTGTAAGGAGTTGGGACACTATGAGAACCAATGTCCAAATCATCATAGTATACCCCAAATGAAGCTATTGGATAATAATAAAGTTATGATACTACCACAGATGAGAAGGAATGATTATAGTTCTTATTAGAGAATTATGTCATTTGAGTGTTGTATCAACAATGTACTTGTTATAATAAATTTGGAGTATATAAGGATTGTACTGCAGTACTATTTCATTAAGGACTTGAGATTGCGTGGAACAAAGAAAAGTGACTCAATAGAAGGTTAAATTTTTGGAAAATATATGGTTGAGAGAAAGATAAACCATTATATGGTTCTAATACCGAGGTAGTGATTTTTGAAATAATACATGATTGATTTTGATAAATTATATTGGATATTCTTGACTACCTTAAAACTGATTAATGATTTTTATATTATATCATTGTTGGATTTTACAACATTTTTGGATAGAAGGAGCATATCCATTATTCTATAAGGAATAAGTGATCATGAATGTAATCAATAATTTTTATGGTATTTAAGGATGTTGTAGTGTTTTAAAAGAATACATGATGAAGGTTTTCACATGCTATTACGTGGAAAAAAAGATCTACATTGTGTTTACCTACCTTATAAATTTTGGACTGTGAGTTTGGACAGAATTATTTTTGGATAATTCTAGTTTGAGATTATTTTTGGATTTCCATAAAAAGGACATCCCAGAAGTCGGGCGGAATCATGTTGCGTCCGGCAAGGCCGCGAGACTTGAACCCAGAACCGAAGGGCGATAAGGGTGTATCAACTACCACTGACCCACATGATGTCCTGGGTGAAATAATGTAGTTTTTTTAATGGTTCTGCTAGATGAATTATAAATTCATTTTTTTGAACCCTATACAAATAGGATAAGTAGAATATTATTTTTAATTTCTATTATATTTTAGATTGAAAGATGAGTTTGTGCTAAAACTTAGTTAAAGGATGAAAATCTACTTTTCAAGTATATAATTTTATTCTTCTCTTATTAAATGAAGAAACTAATTCTTATACTTTAGTGAAGGGATCTTAAAAAAATTGTTTTATCCTAATACCATATGTTTTGTTGAACCGATGGTATTTTAAATCATCATAGATTGACGAATTTAAGGCCCTTAATTTTACACTTTTTTGTGACTGATTACCTCAATCACTACCTATAAATATTTATGTTTTTCCTCCAATTATATGTCTCTAATTTCCTCCAATGTTCTCCTAATCGAGATCATAATCTGGTGGTGACCCTTTCATTTCCCTTTTCCTCTTATTAAGACTAATTTTATTAACCTAATTTCCGATGTGGGTTTTCCGAAAGGTATTTTCAATTTTCAAACTTTTATTTTCGAAAAATAATTTCAAATTGTGAGAATGCAATTTATTGAAGGAGGGAAGAATGTAACACCCCAAGATTTCACAGTACATTATTTCTTCAAATTAATTCAATAACATTCACTACACGCAACACTGAGTTCTAGCACACCATGACTTACCAAACAAGCTGTTCAAAAGCGGTTACGAATAGTATTAACTAAATTTTGAACATTGTATAATCCTTATAATTTTAGAATATATATTATGAGTTTCTTAGACATAATGTAAGAACAAATACAGTTTTTAGATAAAAGAAGTGTTTTTAAAAAAATGCAATTTTACAGCCTTATAATGGAGAAGCCTGTTTAAATCCAATATTTGAAACTTTTATTTATTCAATATGGAAAAATAAACTTCTTCTTTAGAATCTTTACATAAGAATTTAGTTTCAATAATGTTTTGGTGTTTTTCTGATAACTTTCATATTTGGGTGAATAGTGAAAAATACTATATTTTAACTGAAAACAACTTTTATAATCAAAATAATTTATATTGTTAAATTATAAATTTTAATAGTATGTAAGTATAAATAAATTATATTTTTACCATTTAATCCATTGATGGTCATTTTAAGTAATTTCACTTTGAAATTGGACATAAACAAGGGTCAAACTTTTGATAGTTATTAAAAATACGCCTTTTGATTTTAATAGCGGGAATTAATTTTAAATTAATAAATGAAACTTTTATTTTTTTAATTTGGTAAAATCGATTTCATTTTTGGATTCGTAATATCGAAATTAGATTAGGGTAAAAATTTTGTACTTTTCGACTAACTTTCCTATTTTGATGAATAGTGAAAATTACTAAATTTTAATAAAAACAACTTTTTTAATAGAAATAATTAATAGTGATAAATTATGAATTTGAGTGATTTTAAAGTATAATTATATTATAATTTTACCATTTAATCCAATTTTGGTCATTGGACATAATTTCATTTTTAAACTGGACATAAGAAAGTGACAATCTTTTGATAGTTATTATTTGTTAAAAACACGCTTTTTGTTTCGACAACAAGAATTAATTTTAAATTAATTTCTTCCACTTATGTGTTTTAAATTTAGAAAAATTGATTCCATATTTAGAATCATGAGGTCCAAATTGTGTTAATAGGTAACTTTTATTTTTATCCATTTTGAAAAATTACTTCAGTAAAGATTTTATTTACCATGGTTAAAGTTTAAATCTGATAAATAAGGGTAAAAAATAATATTAAAATAATACTAAATTACCATAAAACGTGTCATAACCCTATATGTTGATACATTTCCATCAATGGGCAGATTTGGGTCAATTTGGGGACCCCATGGATCCACATATAAGTGATAATGACACTTTATATTAATTAAGTTAAAGTAAATGCAAAAATGACAAAAGCATATATCTTTTTGAAATTTTTTTTTACATAGGGTTATATATGTTGGATTTTATACTATAAATATTTATTATAAAGATAAAAATATTTTCTACATAATCGTATTTTACTTATAATTTTTAGACATTTAATAATTAAATTTATATATGACACAATAATGATGCAGTATGTTCCTTAATAATAAAAGATTCAAATAAATGGTATTATAAAAGATAAAATAAATATAATTTAAAGTTTTTATGACATCCACGAATTTTATTTGGTTAATATTACATATTATTATTTGCTAAATGTATTTTTTTGGTCGGAGTGGATACTCAAGAGGGGGGTGAATTGAGTTCCAATTAAAATTTTCTGTTAAAAACAATGTTGATTAAAATCCCCCTATTTCAAAAACAGATTAAACTGTAGTGAATTTATACAGATTATAAAGGTTCAAGTAGTTTCTCAAAGATTGATTAGTTCTCAGTTAACTTAATCTTATGATTAAATTAACTTTTGAAACTAACTTACTGGTATATAATAAATATAAACACTTGCGAGTTTAACTATCAAAGTAGCTTTGAAAATAAATTATATTTCAAAGTAATAGCAGCAGAATATGAAATAAATATGAAGTATGGATATAGTATATATCTAGAAACACATAGAATTAACCTAGAGGTTCAGTCTCAAGCTGAGACTTTGTCCTCTCAAAAGTTTATATAAAAATGATCCACACCCTGTATCGGGGTTAACAACAGTGAACACACTGTCCAGGTCACAAGACCTCTACCACAGTTCTGTGTGGGAAAACAAACAATAGCTTAGAGCTGTCCAAGTCTCATACGACCTCTACCACTATCCACAGTGGGAAATGAAGTGTAAAAAGGTTTGCTGAGGATTTACAGATCCTCCAGTGAAAGTACAAGAGTCAGTGTGTGTGTTTAATACAGCAGATAACACACACTGCTCAAAATGTAAAACAAATGTATCACAGAGCAGAGATGTAGAGTTTAGAAATGGCTCTGGTGATTTCAGTGTTGCTCTGGACTCTTTTGTATTTGGTCAGAATTTATTCTGAGTCCTCTTCTCGTTTTTGTTTGAGAAGAAGAGTGTCGTATGATTCAGGCTCAAAGGCAGTGAGATGTAGTCGATGAAGTTCTTCAATGTTCTTTTTGTATACACAGAACTCTTCTTGAGTAGGCTTGATTGTGTATGAGGTTCTGTTCTGATTGGTTCTTCCTCCTCTTTCTTTTTCTCTGTATTCCTCTTGTGTTTTTCTGTCAACTCTTCTTATCTTCAGCAGAGTCTTCATGTATTTATGTCACTTGCTTCGGAAGACAGAAAAAGTTTCCTTTCCGCAGGTACGAGGTACGGTTTCCTGACATCCGACAACCTTTATTAATTATTTGACAGAGCATTAAAATATACCTAATATGACCGTTGGTTAGATTAAATAAAGATAAAGATAAATAAATTCAAACAGTTGTTTATGACTATTGAAGAATCAAGTGATCGGTAGGTCATCAGCATTAGTGAGTAATGATCGGTGACTCAGATAGATCAGCATCGGTGAATCAGACTGATCAGTATCGGTCTGTCATCTGATTGGTGAGTCAGTTTGATCGGTGAGTCATTTGATCGGTGGCTCATTTGCATCGGTGAGTCATTTGCATCGGTGAGTCATTTGATCGGTGGCTCATTTGCATCGGTGAGTCATTTGCATCGGTGAGTCATTTTGCATCAGATCGGTGAGTCATTTTGATCAGCATTGGTCTGTCATCTGATCGGTGAGTCAGTTTGATCAGCATCAGTCTTTCATCTGATCGGTGAGTCAGTTTGATCAGCATCGGTCTGTCATTTGCATCGGTGAGTCATTTGATCGGTGGCTCATTTGCATCGGTGAGTCATTTGCATCGGTGAGTCAGTTTGATCAGCATCGGTCTGTCATCTGATCGGTGAGTCAGTTTGATCAGCATCAGTCTGTCATCTGATCGGTGAGTCATTTTGATCAGCATCGGTCTGTCATCTGATCGGTGAGTCATTTTCATCGGTGAGTCATTTTGCATCGGTGACTCATTTTGCATCGGTGAGTCATTTGCATCGGTGACTCATTTTGCATCGGATCGGTGCGACCGTTGTCCTTTGATATGCGATCAGTGCTTCCGATGTCTGTTGATATTGAATCGGTTCTTCCAAAATAATTTGTACGTCAATAAGCATAGACAAAAATGTGATAACAGATTCATTAACAGATTGTAATTAAGTTTATGAGAAATCAAACCAGATTAAGCATTAATGGTATGTGATGATTTGTGATTATTAAAACATCAATCATAGACATGAAATCTACAATCTTCCATAGGGCTCAAAAATCTCCCCCTTTTTGATAATCACAAATCTTTATCATTAAATATAAATAATATGATATATCATTAATAAAAACATAATGATAATTAAACCATAAGAAGAATAAATATAAAGAGATATATAAATCTCCCCCTTAATTTAGATTACCCATATATATTATACAGATTTCTCCCCCTGAGATATATACATCTTTTCTCCCCCATATAGCTCTCCCATACATCTTTCTTCTCCCATAAAGCATTCTTTTTCTTCTCCCATAAAGTATTCTTTTTCTTCTCCCATAAATTATTCTTTTTCTTCTCCCATAAAGTATTCTTTTTCTTCTCCCCCTTTGGGATGATCAAAAAGGAGGGAAAAACAGATAAGAGAAGGTGAAAGTAAAAGCAGTCAGAAGAGAGTATAGATAGAAAAATATTTGATAAAGTACAGACTATTACAAGCAGCACATTGTTCACCCTATCAAAAAAAATACACAACTATTTGTTGGGATACAAAGGGGCTTTGCCTTTGTCTTTGGGATCAATAGTGGGTAAGTTTGAAGGCTTGGAGGCAGGCTGGTCTTGGCGAATCTGAAGTGGTGGTAGGACAACTCGGGCAGGTGTAGGAGCAGGTGCCACAGAGGGTTATTATTGAGAAACAGGAGCTGGTTGAGAAGCTTGCTGAGGGACTGGTATTAACTGAGATAGAGCTTGAGCAACAGATAGCTGATTTTGAGCTACATCAGAGTCACTGAGAGGTTCAGAAGTAGGAAGTACTATTGCAGTGGCCTGTGCATGCAAATAGGGCTTCAAAAGATGAATAAAGTCCTGAATGACTTCTGCTCCATACTTCATAGCTTTTTCAAAATCATCTTTATTCTCCATGAACTGTGCCAAGGAAGGGATAAAATCTTGCAACTGATGAACTTGAGTTTTGAAGGCCTGAGTGACTGGAGGTAATTTCAGATTCTCTACCAACACCTTGAAGCTTGCAGTCATCTCATTTTTTGTGTAAATCTTGGAAATGTAATTATCAACTTTCTCTTTGATCTCTTTCAGAGCTTTCTTAGCATCTGCTGAATACACCAATGCCATATTATGACTGTTATCACTGAGCTCTTTCATCTTCCTCAAAGATTCTAAATCAAGAATTTGTCTAACAGAAGCTAACTCATCATGCACAACTTCTCTTAGAGCTTCTAGATCACGAGTAGTGATCTTGGTTACCTTTCCTGTACTGGCTTGGCCAACTATGTGAGTTAACTCAGCTTTCAACTTCCTCAGGTCAGACTTGTTGAGATGTTCAATCAAATTTCTCAAAACTTCCATCATACCAGAGATGGTTAATCGGAATTCGCTTGATAGAGATACCAGGCCGGTGTGAAGATCCTTCATAGTCTGATTCAAAAAGGCTATTTGCCTGCCAATAAGTTCACCAGTATTGGCCAGGTCTGGCTTCACAGCATTAGATACTCTTTGTGAGAATGCTTCCAATGAATGTTCAGAAACTTGGAGAGACACTTGAGTAAGAGCATTAGAAATTTCTTCTCTAACTGTGGCTCTCACAGCGGTTAGCAATTCAATCTTAAACTTATCAAGATCAGCTTGAGAGATTCCAGAACCAGGTAAATTATCATTTGTAGGATCAATAGCAGAAACAGACCTTGCTTCTCGTGGGAGGTTCCTCTTCACAGCTGCAGCAGATTCTGGCATTGCTTCTTCGTCTTCAGAAT
This sequence comes from Viscum album, assembly GCA_963277665.1. Lineage (NCBI taxonomy): Eukaryota > Viridiplantae > Streptophyta > Magnoliopsida > Santalales > Viscaceae > Viscum > Viscum album. The sequence goes on from OY728139.1 coordinate 1,182,872,473, forward strand.
ATTCTAAGCCCAACACAGCATAACCAGGGTAGTCGTCCCAAACAGCAGCACACAGGGTGTATTTTGGTTTCTCATAGCTTTCTGTTCCACTAATTTTTGGTGAATCATCCTTGGCACTGATATGTATTTCTTGTACTGACTGAGGTGATTCTATTTGATCTTCAGAAAGACCATCCACTGGTCTGTTATCACCATCAAAAACAGCCTCAACATCATCAGCACGTCCATCATCACTCTTCTCAGAAGCTTCACTGTGATATTCTTCAGTGTCAGAATCTTCTTCATCACCAAGAATAGGTTCTGATTCTAGTAGGGCTAAGGGTGGACTAGCAGGTCCAAATTCTATTCTTCTTTTGGTACTGGCAGTGTCAGGATCACTCCTATCATTAGGAGATGACATACTTCCTTCCTCAGTCGCAACTTCTTCTTGCTCTTGGGTTTCGGTGGCCTCATCCTTTCCTTCTTCTTGCTCATCATCATCAGAATAAACTGGTTCCTCATTTGGTTTCAAGCCAGGGTCTCTCAAATCCTTTGGCCTCCTGCCATGATCAATGGGATTGTAGGCTTCATACAATTTATATTCATCTTCAACCCAGCACTTCTTCCATGGATTCCAATTGATTTTCATCCTCTTGCAGATCTCTTTGTTGAGACAGAAGGTATGATCTGTTTCATTAACTTCATCATCTTCATCAATACATTCTAGATTCTTGAGCATGGTAGATATCATCTTTGAATAAAACAAGGCAGTGGCTTTCTTGGACGGTTTTACCATTCCATCTATGTGTACCATCACATATCTACACAAATTGATATTCTCATGTGTTTTCAGAAGAAACAATAGGAAAACATCCTGGTACTTTACAGCAGCAAAATCTCCTCTCCTAGGGCAAAGTTGGTGCTGAATAAACTTGAAAAGAAGTCTGCATTTACCATCTAATTCTGAAGCTGTGATTCTCCGTGACTCTCTGTTTCCTATCAGAAGCTCCAGAGCTAATTCAAAAGAGAAGTAATCAGATGTTGGAGGAATATTCCCAGCATAATCCTCATACCGACCTTTATGAGGTACGTTCAAGCACTCAGCCCACTGCTTAGATGGGAAGGATATTTTCTTTCCTTTTACCACAGACGACATCCTGGTAGCCTCCACACCATCTAAAGTGATTTCCAGATTCATATAGAACTCATGTACCAGCTTCAGGTAGTCCATTCGAGAGTTGTCAGAAAACCAGTCTATCCATCCATGCGATTCAAGAACTTGCAGCAATAGTGACTTACTTGACAAAATCCATGCATAGCTTACTTCTTTTTCTACAGCAACAATCCGAGTTTCCAGGTTCAGATTTACTGATCGTTGAGAGGTACTACTCAACTCTCCTCGAGCACGCTTTGAAGGTACATGGCTATCCGGTCCTTTGCTCGGTCTCTTTTGCTTAGCCATTCGAGGATTTTGGGAAGGCAGGAGTTCGAAGGTTCGAAGTAGAGGGGAAGAGAGGTTGAAAGGTTCGGCGGGAAATGAAATGTCAAAGGTTTAGGGAGGATACATAGCCGCATATCATTTATTTTATCATTTAGGGTTCCCATAAAAAGTATAAATGAGATTTACTAATTAATTACAATATAATAATAAAAAAGAATATCGGTATGACAGATCGGTTGCACAGATCAATTTCACAGATCAGTTTCACAGATCAGTTTCACAGATCAGTTTCACAGATCAGTTTCACAGATCAGTTTCAAAGATCAGTTTCACAGATCAGTTTCACAGATCAGTTTCACAGATCAGTTTCACAGATCAGTTTCACAGATCAGTTTCACAGATCAGTTTCATAGATCAGTTTCACAGATAAGTTTCACAGATCAATCATACAAAACTCTTGTTTAATAAATTTCATTCTTTCAGAGCATAAAGGCTTTGTGAAGATATCGGCTAATTGATGTTCAGAACTAATAAATTTCAAAGAAATATCACCTTTTTGATAATGATCTCTTAGAAAGTGATGTCTGACATCAATGTGCTTAGTTCTAGAGTGAGACACAGGGTTCTTAGATATATTTATTGCACTAGTATTGTCACAGTTAATTGAAACATGTTTAAGATAAAATCTATAATCCAATAGAGTGTGTTTCATCCACAGAATTTGTGCACAGCAACTACCAGCAGCTATGTATTCTGCTTCGGCAGTAGACAATGAAACTGAGTTCTGTTTCTTACTACACCATGATACTAGGTATTTTCCAAGAAAATGACATGTTCCAGATGTGATCTTTCTATCTAACTTAAATCCAGCAAAGTCAGCATCTGAATAGCTAGTTAGGTTAAATGATTGTCCTTTTGGATAAAACAAACCTAAATTTATAGTATACTTAAGATACTTAAAAATCCTTTTAACAGCCAGTAAGTGTGATTCTTTAGGATTAGATTGAAATCTAGCACACATACATACACTGAACATAATTTCTGGTCGACTAGCAGTAAGATAAAGTAAGCTCCCAATCATACCTCTGTAATTGGTTTGATCCACTGGTTTCCCAGCTTCATCTGTGTCCAATTTACAGGTAGTACTCATAGGTGTATCACTTTCCTTAATACTATCCAATCCAAAACGTTTTAAAAGATCTTTTGTATATTTACTTTGATTTAAAATAATTCCATCTTTAGTTTGAAGAATTTGAAAACCAAGAAAATACTTAAGCTCTCCCATTAAGCTCATTTCAAATTCATTTTGCATAACCTTTGAAAAATCAGTACATAAGGAATTTTTAGAAGATCCAAAAATAATATCATCAACATAGATTTGTACTATTAATACATATTTTGAAATCCTTTTTATAAAAAGAGTGCGATCAGCTACTCCTTTTGTAAATCCTTTTGAGATAAGAAAGTTTGAAAGCCTTTCATACCAAGCTCTTGGAGCTTGTTTTAAACCATATAAAGCTTTAGAAAGTTTAAAAACATGATTTGGAAAATGAGGATTTAAAAAACCAGGTGTTTGTTCTACAAAAACATCTTCAACAATAAAACCATTTAGAAAAGAACTTTTGACATCCATTTGATATAGCTTGAAATTCAGATGTGATGCATAGGCAAGTAAGATCCTAATAGCCTCTAATCTAGCTACAGGTGAAAAGGTTTCCTCATAGTCAATTAATTCTTCTTGATTATAACCTTGTGCAACTAGCCTAGATTTATTTCTAATGATGTTTCCAGATTCATCAACTTTGTTTCTAAACACCCATTTTGTGCCTATGGTCAAAATGTCCTTAGATCTTTCTACTAATTTCCAGACTTTGTTTCTTTCAAATTGATTTAGTTCTTCTTGCATAGCCATTACCCAAAATTCATCATTGATAGCATCATTGATATTTTTAGGTTCTAACTGTGAGAGAAAAGCTTGATGTTCAACCTGATTTCTTAGAGAAGCTCTAGTCTGTGGTCCTCTATCTAGATTTCCTACAACAGCATCTAAAGGATGGTTCTTTAGAGTCCTAGATGGTCTTGAAAAGATAGGGCTAGAGATTTCAGATTCATCTACATATTGAGGTTCAACAGAAGCAGGTTCTGGAGAATTTCCAGAGTTGGATGTTTTAACTATAGGTCCATTGTATTTATCATTGAGATTCAAACCAGAGAGATCATCTTCAAGAGAGATTTTAGGTTCATGTGGATCAGTTTCATCAAATTTGATGTGAACAGATTCTTCCACACATTTTGTTCTTTTATTGAAAACTCTATAGGCTTTACTAGAGATAGAGTAACCTAGGAAAATTCCTTCATCACTCTTGGATGCAAATTTGTCAATATTGTCTCTAGTATTGAGAATGAAGACATTGCAGCCAAAAACTTTGAAGTAGTTAACCTTAGGTTTCCTATGGTTCCACAACTCATAAGGGGTCCTCTTAAGAACTGGTCTGATCAAGACTCTATTAATGACATAACAAGATGTATTTACAGCTTCAGCCCAAAAGTAAATAGGCAGTTCATATTCATTGAGCATGGTTCTAGCTATTTCTTGCAGGGTTCTATTCCTTCTCTCTACTACACCATTTTGTTGGGGTGTCCTAGGGGCAGAGAAATTGTGACTATAGCCATTGTGTGAGCAGTAAGAATCAAACTCATGATTTTCAAAATCACGACCATGATCACTTCTCAGAGTCTTAATCTTGAGTCCACTAAGATTTTCTACAGACTTGGAGTATTTAACAAAGTAAGAACAAGCTTCACTTTTGTGAGCTAGAAAATATACCCAAGTATATCTAGAAAAGTCATCTACAAGAACATAGACATAGTGCTTCCCATTTAAACTAGAAACTCTAGAAGGTCCAAATAAATCCATGTGAACCAACTCGAGAGGTTGAGAAGTTAACACTTCTTTCTTTGATTTAAAAGAAACTTTATGTTGCTTTCCTTTTTGACAGGGATTACAAACTTTGTCTGCTGGAAATTCAAGTTTGGGTAAGTCTCTAACTAAGTTATTCCTAGAAAGTTTTCTAAGTGAGTGTACATTGCAATGTCCTAATCTTTTGTGCCAAAGCCAAGACTCTTTATGAAAAGAATTTAAGCAAGGAATATTCTGCTCAGCTAAGGAATCTAAATCAACAGCATAAACATTTTCATTTCTTAAAGCAGAAAATACTAAAACATTTTTAGAGTTAAAAACATTGCAAGAATCATTTTTAAATTTCACAAAAAAACCATCATCACACAATTGAGAAATTCTTAACAAGTTATATTTAAGTCCATCGACAAATAAAACATCAGAAACCAAGATTGAATTAGTGTTACCAATCTGGCCTAAGCCGATGATTTTTCCTATTGAATTATCACCAAAAGTGACAAAGCCTCCATCAACTTTTACTAAGCTCTTGAAACATGAAAAGTCTCCTGACATATGTCTTGAACATCCACTGTCTAAGTACCATATCTTCTTGTGACAGCTCTTCAAGCAGGTCTCCTACAAAACAGATTTAGATGGAAGATGATTTTGGTACCCAGATCTTCTTGGGTCCAGACATGTTAGCCAATGATACTTTAGGTACCCATATTTGTCTAATGGGTCTCATATAATTTGTAGAATTAACATTCTTTGAAAGATAAACCTTATTAGATCCATAACTATGAATATAACTGGTTGAGGCATATGAAGTTCCAGAATTAACTATCTTCTGTCTAGATTTTGGAATGAATCTAGTTTTGGCAACTTTTCTTTGTCCAGGTTGGTATCCTATACCAGTAGTATATCTAGGTGAAACTTGCTTTCCTAGCATTTGTGTTAGAGTATTCTTGCCATTTGTGAACTTCTCTAAGTCTTTTCTGAGTTTTTCATTAGACAATTTTAGTTCAGTATTCTCTTTAAGCAACTGAGCATTCTTTTCTAATTCTATATCCAGATCAGATTTATGCTTAACACTTAGAGCATACTGTTTCTTTAAACCTTTATATTTATCTTTAATCTCATTACAGGTTTCTTCAAGCATATCACAATATTCAAACAGTTCAGATTTAGACATGTTATCACATTCAGAATCATCTCCAGAATAATATGAATTTGAAGCAGGAGTTTCTTATGTTACCTCAGAAGTCTTTTTCATGAAACACATGTTGGCTCGATTCCTTTCAGAGTCTGAAGATTCAGCTTCACTTGTGCTGTCTTCTGAAGCACTCCAAGTAGCCTTCATGTCTTTCTTGTACTTGTTATCCTTGTATTCATACTTCTTTCTGTATTTCAGCTTTGGACAGTCTGTTTTTATGTGTCCTTTTCTTTTGCATTCATAACAGAAAACTTCATCTGATTTATCAGACATCTTCCAATCCTTTTTCCAGTGTCCTTTGTTATCATACTTGCCTTTGTAGTTTGACTTTCTGAAAAACTTCTTCTTCCTATAGAATTTCTTAAATCTTCTAGCAATGTGTGCCATCTCAGCATCACTGTCAGAATCATTCTCACTTTCCTCACTACTTAAACTTTCATTGATAGCTTGAGGCTTTTCCTTATCCTTATTCTTTGAGGTTGTAGTCTTGAAGGCAATTGACTTCCTTTTAGGTTCATCATCTTCTTCTTTATTTAATTTAAGCTCTTCTTCATACATCATCAGCTTACCAATTAACTCCTTGACAGGCAGTGTTCCAATGTCACAGGATTCTCTAATGGAGACAGAGGTTCCTCTCCATCTTTCAGGTAGACATCTCAAAATTCTCATGATTTTCTCCTTTGCAGGAACATCCACTCCCAGAGAAGTCATTGTGTTGACAATTTCATTGAACCTGAGATACATATCAGAAATGGGTTCATCAGGCTTCATCTTAAAATTATCATACTTAATAGTATAGGTATTCAATCTCATCTCCTTAACATTAGTTGTTCCTTCATGAGAAACAGCTAAGGTATCCCAAATTTCATATGTAGTTTTACATGCAGAAATTCTATTAAATTCTTCATCTCCTAGAGCACAGTACAGAGAATTCATAGCTTTACAATTATTATTGTAAGCAGTATTTGTAGGTTCATCCCAAGTAGATCAATTAGTACTGGGAATTTTATATTCAGCTTCAATGACAGTCCAAATATCAAATCCCATACTTTCTAAGTGAATTTTCATTTTTAGCTTCCACTGAGCATAGTTGTTTCCATTAAAGAAAGGTGGTCAGTTAGTAGCAGCACCCTCAAGTCTATTATCCATGATATTACAAAAAGAATTTTAAAGAGATAAAAATTTAGAAATAATAGAAATTTTAAGAACCTTAAAATACAACTAAAATCACAGTTGAAAAACAGAGTACTTTTAGAAAATATTAACAACCTTTGATACCAAGTGTTGGTCGGAGTGGATACTCAAGAGGGGGGTGAATTGAGTTCCAATTAAAATTTTCTGTTAAAAACAATGTTGATTAAAATCCCCCTATTTCAAAAATAGATTAAACTGTAGTGAATTTATACAGATTATAAAGGTTCAATTAGTTTCTCAAAGATTGATTAGTTCTCAGTTAACTTAATCTTATGATTAAATTAACTTTTGAAACTAACTTACTGGTCTATAATAAATATAAAAACTTGCGAGTTTAACTATTAAAGTAGCTTTGAAAATAAATTATATTTCAAAGTAATAGCAGAGGAATATGAAATAAATATGAAGTATGGATATAGTATGTAGCTACAAACACAGAGAATTAACCCAGAGGTTCAGTCTCAAGCCGAGACTTAGTCCTCTCAAAAGTTTATATAAAAATGATCCACACCCTGGATCGGGGTTAACAACAGTGAACACACTGTCCAGGTCACAAGACCTCTACCACAGTTCTGTGTGGGAAAACAAACAACAACTTAGAGCTGTCCAGGTCTCATACGACCTCTACCACTATCCACAGTGGGAAATGAAGTGTAAAAAGGTTTGCTGAGGATTTACAGATCCTCCAGTGAAAGTACAGGAGTCAGTGTGTGTGTTTAATACAGCAGATAACACACACTGCTCAAAATGTAAAACAAATGTATCACAGAGCAGAGATGTAGAGTTTAGAAATGGCTCTGGTGATTTCAGTGTAGCTCTGGACTCTTTTGTATTTGGTCAGAATTTATTCTGAGTCCTCTTCTCGTTTTTGTTTGAGAAGAAGAGTGTCGTATGCTTCAGGCTCAAAGGCAGTGATATGTAGTCGATGAAGTTCTTCAATGTTCTTTTTGTATGCACAGAACTCTTCTTGAGTAGGCTTGATTGTGTATGAGGTTCTGTTCTAATTGGTTCTTCCTCCTCTTTCTTTTTCTCTGTATTCCTCTTGTGTTCTTCTGTCAACTCTTCTTATCTTCAGCAGAGTCTTCTTGTATTTATGTCACGTGATTCGGAAGACAGAAAAAGTTTCCTTTCTGCAGGTACGAGGTACGGTTTCCTGACATCCGACAACCTTTATTAATTATTTGACAGAGCATTAAAATATACCTAATATGACCGTTGGTTAGATTAAATAAAGATAAAGATAAATAAATTCAAACAGTTGTTTATGACTATTGAAAAATCAAGTGATCGGTAGGTCATCAACATTAGTGAGTAATGATCGGTGACTCAGATAGATCAGCATCGGTGAATCAGACTGATCAGCATCGGTCTGTCATCTGATCGGTGAGTCAGTTTTATTGGTGAGTCATTTGATCGGTGTCTCATTTGCATCGGTGAGTCATTTGCATCGGTGAGTCATTTGATCGGTGGCTCATTTGCATCGGTGAGTCATTTGCATCGGTGAGTCATTTTGCATCGGATCGGTGAGTCATTTTGATCAGCATTGGTCTGTCCTCTGATCGGTGAGTCAGTTTGATCAGCATCAGTCTGTCATCTGATCGGTGAGTTAGTTTGATCAGCATCGGTCTGTCATTTGCATCGGCGAGTCATTTGATCGGTGGCTCATTTGCGTTGGTGAGTCATTTGTATCGGTGAGTCAGTTTGATCAGCATCGGTCTGTCATCTGATCGGTGAGTCAGTTTGATCAGCATCTGTCTGTCATCTGATCGGTGAGTCAGTTTGATCAGAATCGGTCTGTCATCTGACCGGTGAGTCATTTGCATCGGTGAGTCATTTTGCATCGGTGACTCATTTTGCATCTGTGAGTCATTTGCATCAGTGACTCATTTTGCATCGGATCGGTGCGACCATTGTCCTTTGATATGCGATCAGTGCTTCCGATGTCTGTTGATATTGAATCGGTGCTTCCAAAATACTTTGTACGTCAATAAGCATAGACAAAAATGTGATAACAGATTCATTAACAGATTGTAATTAAGTTTATGAGAAATCAAACCAGATTAAGCATTAATGGTGTGTGATGATTTGTGATTATTAAAACATCAATCATAGACATGAAATCAACAATCTTCCAGAGGGCTCAACATATTTTATTCTAATTAATAAAGTTGTTAATACTTTAACAAAAATCAATTATTAAATAGTGTCAAAATTAATGTAAATGAGTTTTTAAAACAAATATTATATTATTAATTGATATTATATTCATAAAAATCTAAGGTTCAGAAAAAGGAATTATATCATGATAGGTGTATCATTAATGGACCACTTAGGGGTCTCTTGGATGTATATAGTAGGTTTATTAACTATATAATATAAAAATACAAAGTGACATGGTAAATGTCAAACTAATTAACTAAGAGTTAAAACCAAAAGATAAGGTTAATATAATGACCCAAACCTATCTAAAATCGTTTGGTTGAAAAGATTTTGACCCATCCCCACCTTATAATTTGAATAATCCACTTTGGATCCATTATAAACTGAATATGAATTTATTATAAAATAATACTTTATGTTTTTTTTCTAAAGAGCCCCACCTCCCACTTATAAAAGGACACCACTTCTAACCAATTATTCATACCTTCAAAGCCATTTGGTTCCACCAAAATCTGCCCAAATATCTTCTGAACTATCCTTCCTTAATCCTAGAGGCCTTCCTTTAGTCAGAAATCCAACATAAGGAGCCATTTTTATCAAATCAAAAGGAAGAACCTGAAGAAGAGGTAACGTTTTCACCACCCTCTTTCAAGTTCCATTCTTCTTCAAATTCTTCATTCTTTGTTATTTACATTATAAAATAATAACTCTAGTATATTCTATATACTGTGATGTTATTATAAATATGGTACAACCATATTCAGTATTTTATCCATCCTTTGAATGACATGTCACCATACGTGCGTATGTATGGCTTACCGTCTCCACATCGTGGTGTAATTGTTATTCAAAACATTATTATTTAGATAGTTATGATAATTATGTGTAATTGATATAAATAATAAATATAACATGACAATTATTCTTTATATATGATATACCATATAATTATATATTATTTTAATATCAAAGAATTATTTTGTCAATCGTGCATACGTACGGACTACTGTCTCCACGAACGCGATGAGATTCATTCCCCATCGTATCCATGCAAGTCTAATTATCATTTGATGATTAAAAATAATGTTTACGGACTTGATATAATTCTGTATATGAATAAGATACAACCTATCAATAACAAACACGACTTATGTAACAAAACATATAAAATAAAACGAGTAAGTTAACACCCGAAACGACGATAATACTAAGAAATTATTAACAATGCAATGTTAAAAGATCATATATGATATCATATTAATGTATATAATTATTTTATAATTTAATAGAAATTATTTCACCATTATACAAGACTTTAACCTACCCTCAACCAAGGAAAAGTTCAAGGTAAGGGTTTATTTCAAAATCTCTTCATTATCCGAGGTTGTTTATACGTGATTATCTACTGGGACCTCTTTATCATCCACGTCCATGTTTCTTAAAAAAAATTTAAAAACATTCTTACTATTTTAAAGAATATGGGTGAAAGTAATTTATACCCTTGTTTTACTTTTTATAAGAAGTTTATAAAGGAATCTTTCTGTCGTTTTCCAAACAAGGTCCTTTTTAACCTTTTCGACATAATTAAGGTAAGAATGTTTTTTAACTTATATAGCGGGTGCGGCTATTTTTGGCCAATATAAAATCATTCAGTCTTAACTTACAAGATTATAAGAATATTTTTAACGTAAATGTTTTATTTTATAATTATGTGACCTTTAAATGATTCCAAAATGAATATTTTAAGAATTTTTTAAAGGTACACTTTATCAAGATCAGAATTTTAAATTTTTTAAAGATTTATCTTTCTAAATCTTTTTAATTAATTTCCATGTTTTCAAAATGATTTTAAGGATTTATTTATATGGACATGAATGTTTTGAAATGATATTTCTTTTCAAAAGTTTCAATGTGGTATGGGACACTTTGATTCAAAAATCTATTTTAAATTACTTCCATTATAAATGTGTGACTTTTAAATGATTTCAAAATAAGAGATATTTATTTCAAATAGTTTTGATTTCATCTATGTCAACATACTTCGATGTATTTCAAGATTATTTTATGTTTATTTACTATGATACAAAACTTACATATTGTATTGGAGGTTTCGTGATTTGTTTGACTCTGGATGTGTTATTTTTATACCATTCATGGTTTATGGAGAAAGTATTGACATTTCGTATGTTAGTTTTAATAGGAATGTTTATGTTATGTTTAAACCTGTTCATATTTGGAATTCATTGGACTTAGTAAGTGATGGGTGGATCCTGCTATAGCTCCTCGATGCATTGGTAGGTCTCATGAGACAAACCAATGTCTTTGCAGAAGGCCTTGACAAAATATTATTTGTAGTCTTGGCACGAGACCTTGGCTATGTGGTTATGATAGTCTAGAATTATGAATTCCATAAATTTGAAAGTGGTTATTGATATTGCATGTGATTATTCGATTAGTAGAATATTTATGTGAATAAGTAAATGGAATTATTTCATTTTATTTATACCATATTATGCTGAAGTTCAAGTTTAAAAGGATTTTGTTTTAGTTATTCATTACTTTAAATGTTTATTCTTATTTATTAAAGATTCCGATATATTGTTATCCTTACTGGGCATTTGATCTCACCACTTTTCTATGTTTTATTTTTCCCAGGATGTGAAGATGTATTTTATGAATGACCTACAAGGATAGTATAAGGGGATATGAGTGTGGACTATGGAGACAAGATGTTTTTTGTAGTTTTTCACTTTATGATGTAATGTAAACTTTGTGAACGTATCTATTGATTCCAAGGATACTAAACTAATCGGTCCTTTGAGACATGATCTTATGTGATCATGCCAATGTCTTGTAATAATGCACTGACTCTGGGTAACTGAGGTCGGGGGATTACAACGTAGTTCATGTGGAGTGGGTGCCAATGTGATGGGGGGTCGGAACCAACAGGTGTTGGGCTTGAACCTTAGGGGTGCTTCCTATGTACCCTACCATGGAAAGAATCAAATTCCACATTGTTCGGATAGTGGGAACCGACGTAAAGATGGTCAGGACCAATGGTTGTTGGGATTGAACCTCGAGGAGGCTTCCTACGTACCCTACCTTGGAAAGGATAAAAGTCAACATAGTTTAGAAGGGGTGTTTGGTAAGCCAACCTGAAGATGGCCAGCGGTAGGCTTGATCCTCAGGGAGGCTTCCTATGTACCTTACCTTGGCAAGGATCAAAGTCAATGTAGTTCAGAAGGGGTGTTTGGTGAACTGACATGAAGATGGTCAGAACCAATGGGTGTTGGGCTTAACCTTAGGGAGGCTTCCTACGTACCTTGCCTTAGCAAGGATCAAAGTCCATGTAGTTCAGGTGGAGTGGGTGCCGACATGATGGGGGGTCGGAACCAATGGTTTTTGGGCTTGAACATCAGGGACACGTCTTATGTACCTTGCCTTGGCAAGGATGAAAGACCACGTGGTTCAGGTGGAGTGGGGGCCGACGTGAAGGGGGTCGGGACCAATGGTTGTAAGGCTTGAACATCAGGGAGGATTCCTATGTACCTTGCCTTTGCAAGGATCAAAGTTTAAATAGTTCAGAAGTGGTGTTTGGTTAACCAATGTGAAGATGGTCGGTGGTTGGTGGTGGGTTTGATCCTAGGGAGGCTTCCTATGTACCTTGTCTTGACAAGGATCAAAGTCCACATAGTTCATAAGGGGTGTGTGAGACTTACACTCTAGGCTGCCAAGATTAGATGTCATGGTCTATACTTACTCTAATCCCAAGTGAGTCATGCTCGATTTGAAAAACAAGAGGCAACGAAGGCCTGGCGATCACGGCATGGGAGGTGCATTCGTGGGAAGTAGAGTGGGGATTACACATGGTTAATATTCCAAAGGGGAAACAGGGGATTATGCATGGTTATCAGCCCAAAGATATGGTGATTGGGACTTACTCCAAGGTGGAGGCTGGAGTGGTGAAAAAGACCAATGGGAGAGGGATTTAGAACCCAGGATGAGAGAAGGATCATGGATGCAACCTCCTGTAATAAAATCTATGGGCTTACACCAAGGTGGTTTCCCTTTCCCCACGGACAGATGATACTCTGATAAAGAGGATCTCATTCAATGTAAGGAAAGATCTCGATCCCGTGGAGACTAGTGGGAATGCAGAACATCCAATGTGGGGAACGCCGTGTGCAAGGCACGGGGTGGGGTCACAGTTTAATTCCCTATGCTGAGGATGATGAAGCTTTGTAGTTTAACATCATGCAGGTCAAATGAAGTGTGTGTTCTCTGCACCCCAAGGACTTACATAACCAATACTCGCCCACCCTTGAGGGAAGGGAGGCATCGAAAATTCCGTGGTAGGGGGTGTTATGGAGTGATACATTAGGGGGGGGTCCACATTATTGTGGCTTTGAAAAGAAGAAACAGTAGTTTGTGTGCCTATGTGAAGAAGCACGAGGAGAAGCAATGAAATGGGTAGCACCGCCCAAGTGACGTTAGAATTGCTTCGTGCAAACCTGAAGGGCCACATGAGAAAAGGAGTTGCAGATCAAAGGGATTCGTAGGTAGAAGCCATGTGAGGCTCTAGTGCTCCATGAAGTGGGGCGGGGGGATTCGTGAAGGGATGTGCTTCGCGAAGTGATGTCACCTAGGCTAGGAATATGGCATAGGTGCATATGGATTGTGATTCATGAAGTGGAAAGGCATTCATGGAGTAATGCCTCTCGAAGCAAGGGTGCCCTGCGAAGCATAACATTATGAAGCAATGTGATTTACGAAGTACAACGACCACACCTTAGCATGCGGGTCCCATGTGTATGAAGGGTGTTTCAAGAAGCATAAACTCTTCGTGATGACCCAAGTCCCCTTGGGGATCTCCTTCCTTCTCGGAGGCCCGTGGGCTCCGTGAAGGGCATCCCTCTTTGAAGAGGGGAAAAATTCATGCAAAGGGGCTGTCACTTTGAGATTAAAAAGTATCTTGAAAAGCTTATGGATCGCAAAGAAAAAAAGGCTTAGCAATGTGGGAGCTCAGAAGGAGAAATGTTGGAGGATCCATACTTTGGGCTCAAGGGGGATCTTGGTATTTATAGGCAAGAGGCGCCATGAAGAATAGCTCGCTCATTTCAAAGACAGAGCTTTCTCCGCGATGGGTTCGCAAAGGTAAAATCGCCTCGCGGAGCACCCTGCCCCTTTCTCCACAGCGGGTTCCTGAACGTCAAAGGGATTCGTAGACTATCCCACCTCCTAGATCGGTGGTGGGTTCACGAACGTCAAAGGGATTCATGGAGAACCCCGCCCCTGGCTCCGCGGAGGATTCACGAATGTCAAATTGGATCATGGAGCACCCTGCCTCTTGGCTCTGTGATGGGTTCGCGAACATCAAAGGAATTTGTTGAGAACCCTGCCTCCTGGCTCCATGGCGGGTTCTCAAACGTCAACGGGATTCACAGAGCATCCCGACTCCTCACTCCATGGAAGGTTCACAAAGGGAGAGCTCTATGCTGGATGCAGGGCTACGAGGTTCCACGATCAGTCTTAATGAGGCAACCCCTTATGCTCTACTTTGTTTATTCTTTTTCCCGGATTTTGGCATTAATAGGTACGCATTATTATTATTGGTTTTTAATGATGTGATGATTATGAATTTTCTTGTAATAAAAATTTGTATAATTATTCTTTATATAAGTATTTTTCTCTATATTTTTATCAAATGAATTGTTTAATGCTTTATATCTCATGAGTTAATGGTTAAATGAGTAATGATGCTCGGTTCAAAATGGGAAAAATGTTGTGATGTCTGATCCATAATGATAAAAATGTTTGCATGCCTAATCTACTATAGGAAACAATTGATGATGCATGATCCAAATTATATTGTTTCTGTTATTAGGGTAGTTCCACACTCCTTTGATATGAAACTATGATATAATCCAAGGATCATAATTTAAACTTTCGATATCTCAGTCTTTTTAATATGTAATATGTATAATTAAATTAGATCAATTGTTCTAATATCTAATTATATTAACCATCCTTTTTATTCTAAATAATTTAATCTACTATTTCTCTCCTAATTATATTTTATCATATTATTTTGATATCACCCATGCTAATATATTAAAATTTTTATTTTTTGTTTACTGTGACTTTGATCTCACATATTTCTTATGTCTCCATTTCAAAGGGCATGAGGAGGTCTAAAATTGGGATTTGTTTAGAATAATATTATATATGGTTAAATTATGGGGAAATGTTCATAAGCATTGAATTGAAGTTCAATTAATGCATGTTTTTTCAATTTACATCAATGAACACCTAAAATAAAAGGAAGTTGAATGGAGATATCAATGTTTTATACAATATAGACTAATACCAGTAACTATCATGATTAAATGAGAAATGATACGAGATATAATTATTTTTTATATGATTTAGTTGTATATTCTAAAATATTTCATCATAAACACAAGACCTTACCCTAATAATGTAGTGGGAATTATTTTTTAAATCCCATGTTGTATATGATTGAAATTAATTTAGTTGCATGTTATGATTGTGATATTTTATGGTGATTGTTTAAATTATAATTAAATATATAAATTATATCTTTATAATATATATATATATATAAGTGATATGAATATAATTATCTATTATATTTATCATAGTGTGTGATATATGTTATATTTCAGAAAATGATTGAGGTCATATCACTATATAATATATATATATACACATATGTGGTGATGAAATTTTTACCATATAAAATTTGTTCAGGTATATTGGATTTAGGATAAAATTAAATTTAATAGGACACTATTGGAACCTAGGTTATATAATATAAAAATTTAATGAATCAATGTTGATTAAAATAATAAATTTTAGACACATGATCAAAAGTTGTTATATTTGTAAAATATTATAGCTAAAGATGTGTTATGTGGTTTTTAATGGTTAGAATAAGTATAATGATTATTTGGGGGTGTGTAGAGTTCTTTTGATAAGGACTATCAGACCATACTATGTTATTATCATTTCACAATTCAACATCATGTCTGAATTATTAAAGGAATAAAATTAGATAAACACATGTTATGGTTTATTAAAATTTTCATATTTTGAAAAGAAACATCATGATGGTATTTATTTCTATGGTAGGATTTTTTGTAAAATTCATGGAAACCACGAGACTAAAAAAATATATTTAATGAGTCTCTCCTTTAACTTATCCCCAAAATAATTTCTTTAAGATATGTAAATACAAATATGATTCTTAAGTCACTTTCAATGATTATCAAGAAATTCAATCGATAAAAAATAAAAAGTTCGGTGCATAGATTAAGATCCAACTTCATGAACCAATTCAGATATTAAATTATATACCCAGACTTCTTAGAATTTATATATTAAATCAGTTTTTATTAATAAAACATATATCTTATAGAATATACTATGATTCACTTATTTATTCTTCAAATATCACTTTAATCCTCATCAAATCTCTTCATAAAATCTCTCTCTTTCTTTACATGACACTTATTAAAGCCTCGTTTTCAATAAAAAAACATCCATCATGGTCTAGTTAAAGTTTCTTTAAAATGAATTATCTTCTCATGTTCTAAATTAGAATTAAATTTATTAAATCTTCAATATATATGAAAACAAAAAACATTTAAAAAATTAAGATGATTCATAGTTACTAATTAGAACATGAAAACCATAGCTTCCATATCCACATCCTCTTAAAAATTAAATCAGTTCCTTGTCTTTAATTTTATTTTTAAAATAATCAATGATGTGACGTTATCCAAAATAAAACTCTCTTTTTTCTCTATGAATTCAATAGCTTCCCACAAATTCTTCCAATGAAATTCGCTCTAGATAATTTCTGTGACCACTTTACCCTTTTTTGTAAAAAATTTATAAGTCCTTTATATCATATTTTGAATAATGGTTCTAAAAATACCTAATTAAATGATTATAAGTACTATGGAATGACAAACCATATTCTCTTATTTTTTAATTTTATTTACAAAATATTTATAAATAATATAATGTGTTATGATTCTAGAATTCAGGAAAATATCATTAGTAAAAATATTCTACACTCTACCATAAACTATGATCATTATACTTTTTTGTCCAAGAAAACTGATAAAACTAAATCTGGTTTTCTAATCTCGTGTTTCTATGAAATTTTCAAATAATACTAAAACAAAAATTAACACTTCTAAGATGCTTCTTCTAAAAATATGTATCATTTTAAGAAAGAATAACATATATTTATCTCATTTTATTCCTTAAACAATTAAAATATAAATTTTATTTGTGAATGATAATTACACAATATTGTAGGATAATACTCACCAAAATACCTCTAAACATGATGCATTCTATAATTCAATTAATGGACTTAATTAAAGTTATTATATAAATATGCCTTTTAATGAAAGAACAATCAAACATATAAATTTTAATAAAAAATAATAAAATGACTTTTATATAGTTATTTCAGTTTGATATAGAAGATGTTGATGTGATTAACATCTATAAAATAAATATGAGATATATCATCAACCATATTGAAATGATATGACAATATTAGGGATGTAAATCCATAAGTCTTTCATAATATGCTTGATACATGAAGATATATTCTAATGAAAACCATCAGGGGTTCATTAACCAAAACATTGAGTTTCTAGAATTTATTTTTTGAATATATGATAAAATTAATGATATAGATATTATAAAAAATATTCTAATAAGATTTTGTAATTTATACGATCCAATGATGTTAGGACATTAATAAAGGAATTGGAAAGATATTTTAAGAAATTATTTGGAATATATCTTAGTAGCTTATCAGATGCATGAGAAATTTCATAGGTTAAAAATAACTCATATGAATATCTAGATATTAAATATATAAAAAATCATTGACCTAAATTATAATGAATTTATAAGAAAGATGTGAGTGATGAATGTATATCACTTATAGTGAGAAATGTTCGATGTTGAAAAGGTTTCTTAGACAGTAAGATTACATTAGCAATATTCAACAATGGATATTTTGGAATATATTAGTGAAGTTTCAGTGTAGGCTTAGTGGTTATGATGGTGAGATTAATTTCTTAATAAAATTAAAATATGGTTTCACCAAGATAAAATTTTAAATAAATAAATATATCCGAGAATACTGTTCAATAGAATAGTTTTATAGGAAAAGAATAATATTGTGATAATGTTCATTTTATAGAACATAAAACTATATTGAAACAATACTTTGAGGATTCAATGATTTTAATGACATAAAAAACAATTATAAATAAAATAAAATATTAACAAGAAGGGGTTATTAATTTCATGGTTCAGATGGAAGGCTTAGAAAAATACTTTGATAGACAGATAATGAAAAAATATTTTTGGATTATAGAAATATTTTTAGAGTATAGTGACCAACTCAAAGTCAAAATCACATGATTAGAGGATGATTCTAAATATAAACTAAAAACAAAAGAAAACTCTTGAAAATATATTGACCATAATCAAGATATCATGGTCTACACTACCAGAAAAAGGCCCTAAAGCCATAATCCTACAGCCACAGTTTTTGAAAACTATGGTCATATATTTCCTATAGCCATGGAATATGTAAATTGTTTATATATTACAACATATAACAAAAATTATTTTAAACAATGGTTGTATGTTTTGTAGAGACCCCCAAAAATTGAGAAATTGACAGGAAGGAATATTTTCATGGTTTTAGAAAACCATATCAATATGTGTCACCGAACAATCACATATTTATATGGTTTTATATAAACATGGAATTTTACCTCACACAAAATCTCTAATTTACATGATTATAGAAAACTATAGCAATAACCCTCCATAAATTCACATATTGCCACAGTTTTCTAAAAAACTGCATCAGTATCCCTCCCTAAATCCACCTATTGATATGGCTATAGAAAACCTAGTCAATATCCATCCAAGAATTTAATTAAATTCATGGTTTTATAAAACTATGGAATTATCCAAATTGAAAATGAACTATTACCATATTAAAAAAAAGAAAATAGACCTCCCAAAAATTACATATTTCCATAATTTTAAATAACAATGGAAATAACATTACCAAAAATATTTTTTTATGATTTTTAATTATAATTATAAATAATATTTTATAAATTCATATGTCTATATTTAAATATATATACATATAAATATAGTAGTGTTTTCTATAGTGGTATCGTGTTGGATGTATTATTAAAGAGGTCACATAATAAAACCACTATATCCTCATTTATTTTTTCAAAGTATATTTCCATGGTTTAGAAAAACATGGAAATAGGTGATTGGTATGTTGCTTATTTCCACGGTCCATGGGGACCATGGTTATAGACAACCAATGTCCAATTTTTACAAAACCTGTAGAAATAGGTTATAATACAATATCATATCGACACAGTTCTTATGGAACATGTCTATAGTCGACTAAGCCCACCGGATAAAACTATGTGTATAGGTTAGACACTATTAAAATGGAAACATGGGATATTATTCAATTAAATTGTTGACTTTGCATACGGACATCGTTTTTGAGCTTATTTCCATTGTTTTAAACCATGGAAATAGGATAATTTTGTAGTTGTAAAAATAAATGGTATTTGATGACCATACCAATTTATTAAAGGGTTAATAAGTATTATCAAAACACATAAAAAAAGGGTAGCTTAGTAAAATAAAATGTTCAAATTCAATTTAAATATATATACTACAATAAAAAACAATAGTTTGAAATATTTCGAAAAAAATAATTCATTAAAATGGATTTTTTTAAAAGGGTTTATGAAATTTATTTTAAATGATTAAAGTTTTAATAACATGGAAAATATTGGAATAAAATATAATTTTTAAGTTTCTATGTCTTGGATATAAAGAAATAAAACATAAGTAAAGAAAAATATTAGAGGTATCTTTTAAATTAAGATATAAAGGTTTATTAGGAAACATAATAATACTCAGTGGTTGAATATTAGAGTGAAAATATTTCCCCCTTAATGAAGTTATAATTTTACAGTTATATAGGTCACACCATGGACAATGGTGATAAGAAAATGAGTTATTTTGTAGGTGAGAAACGAAGAAGCCTAAAAACGATGATAAGTTCACATCTTTTATATCAAAGTATAAATTAGTTTTACAGATTATATTCCATTACCATATTTTTTTCACAAGTTATATTTTTATAGGTAGAGAGGGATTCCCAGTGGAGGGTCATGAGAAATGAAAATATAGGTTATGAACACAATCTCACAAGAGAATAAATTATACCTTTTAAAATATAAGGAAAAATATATAATTTTGTAATATTAAAATAAATTAGAGATACCCATTCATTCCATAATTCAATTGGTAACCTCTTGGATTGAAATAATGAAAAAAATAAGGTTATTTTTTATAAAATTAAACTTACTGTGTAAATAAATAGAAATATTTGGATACATGATAGTGATTGTTCATTAAATATGGCTAGAATATCAATGTTGTTAAAGAATTTAAAAAATAGTGTGGTTATAATGGTTCTATTTCGTAATTATGGACCATTAAATATTAAAGGTATTATTAAAATGACCCTAACTATAGTCAAATTTATGAACAAAAATATACACTACATGAGTGGTCTTTAACATAATATCTTAAGAATAAACCTATTTTAAAACTCTATGATTTTGGTCACATTCAACCAAAAAATATTTTATTTAAGAAATAATATAAATTTATTAATTGAAGGATATATGATAAATAGTAAGCTCTGGGAATTAGATAGTAAAGAGAGTAAATGGTTTTTCATTGTGGACGAGGACATATGCTTATGGTGTTGATGGACTTGAACCATTTGTCAAGAAAAATTAAAAAACATTCAAATATTAAATAAATAATTTATGTTTTTTTATCTAACATGATATATATATAAAAGAATTATTATGATCATACATTAGGTATAATGGTTTTAAACACTTTTAATAAATAGATTAAATAACATTAAACACTCTTGGTTTGTTTCTCAGCGATGTTTGTATTCCCATGAGACATGTAGAAGCATGAGGAAAAAGTGGTTTATATTATTTTTTATTGACTAGATAAGGGTGGGATTTATAAATATAATGTAAATGAATAAATATTTTATAGGTTAAATTATTAGATATCAAAGGTTTGATTAAAATGTAATAGGAAAATTGATTAAAATCATATGATCAAAGAATGTTATAGAGTAAAAATCCATTAAATTTGAGAACTATTTATAAAAAATAAAGAATTAAAGAAGTGGTTTCATTGATATTAAATGCATTGAGGAATTGTGTTTTAGATAAGTGAAATTTAATGGTGAACAACATGTGAAAGGAACTATTCATTAATAGTTGAATCTCAAGGATGTACTAAAATGTGGTAATGAAAGTTTTTGTGTATTCACCAAAAAGGGATGTATTAAGTATAAATGTGTAAATAACTTCATATATAATGTTCCATGGATGGGACCTAACTCTAAATAATTTATAATTTTTTGGTAAAAATTGGTTTATTATTGAAAATGAATTCACTAAAGGAAAATTTAGATATTTAATTGAGTAATGTGTATTTAATGGTTATTAAACCCATATTAAATAATAAGAATATTTAATATGAGTCTCTAAAAAATCATGGAGTGAAATTATATGAATGTGATTGGGGAGAATTTTAGAAAATGAAAAAATAGATAAAATTAATGAGGAGGGAGATGATGATGACACAAATTCTAGATAACCACAGAGAATATTACATTATGATGATTTTGAAGCTTCATCAGAAGAAAAAATGAGTTCTAAAGTGAGTTTACAATGAAATTAATATATAATAAGAAGATAATAATTATATAGGTATAATATTATGGTGATAAAAAATTAACACAAATTATTGATTAAAAAGTTTTAAATACTCTATTTTTATCAAAGTTTTAGTCAACATCATTGGATGAAGGTGAAAAAATATGATTTATTGGTTAATGGCATGAATATTATTCTTGACCAAATAGACAAGGTTATATTTTGGTATCTTATGAGAAATTTGAGTAATTAAAACATTAATAATATGAAATATGTGTTCGTAAGTAAATACCGTGAGTATAGTTTTATTGTATTGAACAAAAACTGGTTTGTTTTCAAAGGAAGTGACCAAATCAATGGCATAAAAATGAATATAAAATTTCACTAACAGTTATAACTGTTTCAATTTTTTAATCATTAGTTATTATAATTAATAGATTCTTTAAGATATAACAAATTGATGTGAAGATTGAATTATTTATTATAATACTCAGTCTAGATGTTTAAATTGTACAATAGATTGGATTTCATCTCGGTGATGATAATAAAAAGGTATGTCAGTTGGAGAAATATTTATATGGTTTAAAATAGGAACAATGATATGATATTATCATATAGATACATATATAAATTATATGGAATTAAATAAAGTTATTTTTCTTCATAGACTCTATGTAAAGTCATTAAAGTAAGAAAAATTCCTAATACTCGTCCATGATAATGTTATTATATTTGCTAAAATAATGAAGGAAACAATGGTAAATGGGGAAATTTTATGTGATTATGATTTTGGATGACAATGATTGGTTAACTCACTTACTTTCTTGGAATGAAACATAATCAAAAGGGTGTGTGTAACATCCCATTACTGAAACGATAGATACATCTTTAACCTTGTCATGGTTTTTCCTTTTTATTAATCGTGTAAGGTTGATTTTATGTTAATAGGACTCTTTAAATGTTGAATTAATAGTTTGGATAGACTCTCATATTATTTTTCATTTTAACTAATAGGCTTACAAGGAATCAAACATCATGAACTAGGGTTACACGATGTGTAAGTTGTCGCAGGGTACAAGTCATGAAAGTGGAATTCAGACATTGTAGGGTTTCACATCATGAACCATGTTTACACATCATGAAAAAGTCATAGATAACTCCTTTGGCTCAAGTATTGTCCTTTAATGCATGGTGACTTATTTTCTTCTCAAAGCTGTGTTATATAAGGATTTTACAACATTTAATGGATTACACATCTTGTGATACCCCCAACAGGTGCCTATAAAAGTAGTGAACATAGAATTTCTCTCATCCTCTTATTTGGTTTCCTCTACCTTGACTTAAATCCTTCCCCATTTATTCTTGGATCCTTCCAACCCTTCCAAATCCATTCCTTTAGTGATCAATAGCCATTAATTTGGTAGGTGATATCGGGGTAAGCGTTCTTCATCATTTATTGTCAATATCTCTTTCATCACTCTAGGGTTATCAATAGATTATCATGGAATTGATGGATATATTCCATGTGGTGTTGAATCTTGCATCTAGGTAGAGTTTTGAGGTCTTCTTTACCTTTATTCTCATTGACGGGTGTCGTTTTGAGTGTTGAGATTCAGGAAGATGTAGGTGGTTCCATCATGACTATCCAAATTGATTATTCCTAAATTTCTTGATTTATTTCAATTTTCCATTTATATTCAATTTCTCATATTTTATTTCAATTAAATTTACAAATCCCAGTTCCCTTGAATCAGGTTAATTGAAATGGTTTTGGTATAAAAATATGGAAAACCACCAATTCCATTGAATTTGGGTGTGTTTATGGAAATTTTCTCATTTAAATTTTGGAATTTAATTTGTGTATTTAATGGAATTTTTTTTAATTATAATATTTAATTGGATTATGGAAATTAATTTTGAAAATAATGGAATTAGTTTAAAATAATTTCAATCTTTTGAAAATTAATTAAAAATATTTGATTAAAACTCGGTGGTTTTATCTTGTGAAAAGGGAATATTTTTTTTATTAAAAATATTTCTATTTTTAAAAGGAAAAGTTATAATTTTGAAATAGAAGAATGGGATTTAATGGTATTTTATGTAGTCTTAGAATACATTTCTCGTCATGTAAGATCACATACAAGCCGTAGGTAGTTGGTGTGTTATTTGGATACACTCTACACTATTACAATTTTCTAAAACATGCCTACAGTTGGTCCGAACCCTAATGATAGGGTGATGTGTCACCTCTAGATAGTTTCAGGGGGGACATGAGAATACTCATTTTGCAGAGAACACATAAATAGTGTAGAATATTATAGTGGGTTAATATTATTATAACTACTTGGTAGATTACCTTTTTGCTCTCTTATTTTTTTATATATGAGATATTATTGTATTATAATGTTGTAAAACTTCTTTAAATGACTTTTCTAGATTTATATAAACTATTCTCTATAAATATTTTATTTAATCCATTGTTTTAAATATTCCATCTCTTGAAAGGTATAATATTGTTTTTTAAAAGTAGTATATTTCATTTTCTAAATGTATAACATATTTTTGTTTAAATATTTTTTTGAATTGAAAAACCTATTTATTTAGAAAATTAAAAGTTTTTCTTTAGATAATATATATTTGGAATCTTTTATAAAATACTTTGTGGTATCTTACTAGGATTAGGCTCACACCCTACTTTTTTTCTTCGAGGGTTTATAGAATTTCTCCTTCGAGGTTCGAGCTAATCGAAGGGATCTCGTGGTGGTGGATCCCGTTGTAGAGCTTTGGAATTGGTGAGTTGTGTCCTTAGAGACCTTGAATCTATATTCCCTATTTTTGGTGCTTGATTTTTAGTAATTTTGGTTTTTTATTCCGTGTTTTATTCTGGTACTTTTCACCTAGTTGAGTTTCTTTTATATGAATATCGACTTTATTGTCTTACTTCTACTGTGTATTGAAGAATAATTGTTACCACTTGAAGGCTGTATGATTCTAGGTTTTAGTCAATGACCCATGGGGAGCAGGAACTCCCTTCAGTCTATATTAGGGTTGTATCAGTAATCAGGTTACTCAGGTACCCTGTATGGTTCCTAACAAAGTGATATCAAAGGGAGGCTGTTGAGGTTTTTTCTCGATGTCAATATAAAATTTTAAAATCTTATCGAAACATTAGAGGTATTTTTGGTGGTGTGCTTGGAAATATATCACTAAAATTAACCTTAAGACACCAGGGGTGGTTTGGTGAGGAAGACTAATTGATTATTTCTTGTCCTTTTAATTATATTGATTTGGATATAGTGGAATACAAATTTGGATATTCCCTCTGTGGGAAATGATTTTCCTTGTTACTCAATATCAGTGTTAATATAGTTTATTCCTTCTATATACTAATGTTTTGAAGAATAATACCTTATAGAAGATGTGAAAATCAGATCCAGGGGAAATATATTGATGAAATAAAATGAGTGAATCCTCTAATGGACCCAAATCTAGTTTGGATGATTTTGTGCGCTGGAAATGATCTGGGATATTCACCACAACTTGTTCTCATTTATGATTAAACTATGGATCCTCTGGGGGATGTTCCTAAAAATCATTATCAATCATTCCTACGCTATAATTCACTAGTTTTAAAAGGCTCTACTGATCCTTGTTTTTCTTAGGAGGTAAGATAGAACCTATGTTTGTGTTCTTGGAAACACCAGACGTGATGAAGGTAAAATATACCACCATAATTCTTGTTTGACCAAGAAGGATATGGTAGGAAATGATGGTGATGAAAAGGAAGTATGAGAGATTAGAGTGGATGGAATTCCGAGTTATTTTCACCAACTATTTATATACATAGTTAATGGTGTTTTCTATGGCTGTGGAGTTTTTAAATAATGATCAAGCCAAAAAAAAACATGACCATGTTTTCAAATTACTCTACTGAGCTGTTGTAGTTTTCTCCTAAGATTGTATCTAATGATAGGATAATGGTCAAAGGTTCGAGTTGTGGATTCAATGAAATATTTGACTTTAATTATTCTTTCTAAAGATTCCCACTTTTGATGATGTGTTTGATAGGGAGATGATGGTTGAAATGGACCTTGCTGAAAAACCAAGGTTGATGAGAGTTCCTTTTTCTCCTAGTGGTGGAATTGGTTCCTTTAAAGAAAAATGAAATCATGATTATTCTCGTAGTAGTTCTCAACAATAGAATCATTATTAACCCACTACAATGTTAGTAGGAAGTTATTTTACATGATATTATTTTGGAAATAAATGAAATTATAAGAGGGTTTCACTAAGGAACCCAAGAACTGTAGCTAATGTGGATGTTCAGGGAACTTACTGAGATTCTTCCATCATTTCCCTACTCATTCTAGTAGAAACGGATCACCATATCCTTCTAAAACTATGTGGAAACCGGATGCTTCATGTATTAAAGGGTTCTAGCCATATGAATCGAGAACGAATCTTCTTCACACATTGGAAGAGTCTCCAGATGAAAAAAACATTGGTCCATCGACCGTGAGAGGTACCATTACTATAGAATCATCATTAGTGACTACTCTATTTAATACTGGTGAATCATAATTTTTTATTTCAACCTGTTTTATTAATCTTATTAATCTTTCTATAGAGATTTTATCCTCTATAGTGGATATTTCTACACACCTTGGTACAAATAGAGAGTAGGGTCTTTGTATCCTTACTTGTGTCTTATCTCTATCAGACTGCATTTTAGCTTGGTGTTTTTTGGTTCATGATATTAAATCTATTGATATTATATGCGGGATAGATAGGATTATTTACAATAAATCCTAGATTAATTATTATATTTGATGGGCCTACTTTACTACACCTTCTGCTGCGTCTTGTCTTTCAAGGATATTGGGACATGAGGTTGATCAGAGCAAGAACTTATTATATAGAGATGGGGAATAGGATATCAATGTTTTCTTTTGATCTAATGCTTGAACCTTTGATTAATGATCTCCCTTCAGTCATCATTGAGTTACCCGATTTTTTTCCTTTAGATTATTCTAGTCTACCACCAGTGAGGGAAGTTGAGTTCTCCATTGTCTTAATGGCTCATACTCAACCAGTTTCAATTCACTCATAACAGAGGGAACTAACAGAATGGAAATACCAAAAGACCCAGTTAAACGGTTTTCTCAAGAAATGATTTATACACCCGAGTGTGACACCTCAGGCAGCATTGTTTCTCTTCGCTAAGAAGGTTGATGGATCTCTTCACTTTTGTGTTGATTATCAAAAAGTCAATTGAGTTAGAATAAATAAAATTTATTCATTTCAAAGTATTTATGATCTATTTGATCATCTGAAATGTGCAATGTGGTTTTAAAAGATTTATCTCTGGTCTGGTTACCATCAATAAAGGATAAAAGAATCTAACATTATGAAAACCACCTTTTGATGTGGGTGTGGCCATTATGAGTACCTTGTTATTCCCTTTCTTCTGACAAAAAATCCTAATATTTTCATGGATTTTATGAGAAATATCTTTCATGAGTATCTGGATACTTTTTTGGTGGTCTTCATGGAACACATCCTTGTTTACTCTAAATTTGTGCAGAAAGATGTACATAATCTGAGAATAGTTCTGAGTCTATTTAGAAGTCCCTAATTCTATGCCAAAATATCAATATGTGACATATGGATTTGGGAGGTGAAATTAGTAGAAAAAATCATGTTGGAATATAGTATATTAGTTTTTCCTGATAATTTGAATGTTTTTATGACTTGGGAGTGACCACAGGATGTCTTTGAGATCTAAAGCATCTAGGTCTTAGCCAAATATCATCACGGGTTCATGAAGGACTTCTCAAAGATGGATTCTTTGTTAAATACTCCAAATTAATAGGGGTGAATCTTGTTTAGGATGATATTTTTAGAGTTATTTTATTGAGTTGAAATGTTTTTTTAATATTACAGTAGTGTTTACTCTTCTATAGGCCAGACAGGGCTACATGGTCTTTTTTGATGCATTAGGTTTAGGCTGTGATTTTATCTTATGTAGGGATACCGTGTAGCTTCTTATGGATCCCATCATCTTAAGCCACATGAGAATAATTACCCTACCCATGACCATGAACATGCATTTATAATGCTAAAGTTTTTGATTTGGTAGAATTACCTTTATGGGGAAAGGTGTAACATTTTTTTAGAACCCAAATGCCTGAGTTATACCTTCTCTAAAAAATTAATGAATCTTTAACAGGGTCATTGAGTTGAGTACCTGTAGTGATTCAACTTTGACAATGCCTATACCCCAAGGAAAGGTAATTTCAATACATATTTGTTAATTAAGAAACTTCCAACCCAGATAGGGAAATAATTTTGTAATAATGGAATTTTATGGATCACTTTTCATAGTTTCATATCAATGTTTAAGAGAAAGGTGATGAAGTTTATTTTTCC
Organism: Viscum album; assembly: GCA_963277665.1. Classification (NCBI taxonomy): domain Eukaryota; kingdom Viridiplantae; phylum Streptophyta; class Magnoliopsida; order Santalales; family Viscaceae; genus Viscum; species Viscum album. The sequence continues at coordinate 1,182,900,654 of OY728139.1, forward strand.
AGCATTGAGTTATCATCTTCTCCTCTCGAGATGATTCTTCAAATCAACTACTTGATGTTGAATTATATATCATTAGGGACTCTATTAATGGTAGGGAGATAGATTCCTAGTGTTCGTTCTCTAAATTGTGTGTTATATTCTATCAAAATCACTTCCTTGTGTGTTTGTAAACAATGAAGGCTATGATGGAGGAATGTTATAATTCTAATTGGGAAGGTCACCCAGGAACCAAAAACCTGTTCTAGGATATGTGGTGGTAGTTCTGGTGGGAAGGGATGTGGAGATACATTTTTGAGTTTGTCTCTCGTTGCTATATGTTCCAGTAGGTTAATATCAAGCACCCTAAATCTTCAGGTTTTCTTTAGCCACTACAATTCCCTACATGGAAGTGGGATGAGATATCGTTGGACATTGTGGTTGGGTTTCCTTCTACCTAGAGAAATAAGAGTTTGATATCAGTTGAGATCAAAAGGCTCACCAAGTCTGTTCGCCTTATACACATTCATGAAATAGCCAAAGTTAAGGATTTTGGATGTCTTTATGTGAGAGACATTGTTGGTTTTCATGGAGTTCCATCTGTAATATTCTATGATAGGGATCCTTGGTTTATATCTCTCTTTTTTAGAGGCCTTCATAAGGCACTAGGATCTCTAGTTTTTCTGAGCATGACCTACCATCTATAGTTAGATTTCCAGACATAGAGAGCTATACAGATTCTTGAGTATATGCTTCATGCCTGTGTTCTTGGATTTGGTGGAGATTGGGAAGATATCTTCAGGACGGTTGAGTTCTATTATAATAATAGTTACCAGTCCATGATCGGGATTTATCCTTTTGAAGACCTATATGGTAGGCCTTGTAAATTGATGTTGTGGTGGTCAGTGGTTGGAAAAAGTTCCTTATTGGGACCAAGCATGGTGCATGAGATGACAGATAAGGTTAAATTGATTCATCGAAGAATGTAGATAGCACAGAGCTGATATTTGTATTATGTTGATTGAAATTTTAGACCTTCTATGTTTTTATTTGGTGATCAGGTGTTCTTGAATGTTTCATCACGGTTGTCTCATCGATCGCTTGGGAAGAAAGGGAATATTTATCTTTGTTTATTAGGACTGTTTTAGGTTTTTGAAAAGGTTGGTATAGTTTCTTACCATCTAGCACTTCCAGCTCAACTGATGTCGATACATAATGCGTACCATGTATCATAGCTACGAAAGTATCTATCTGATCTTTCTCACATTTGTTTCTGGTGTGATCTTGAGATTGATCCTATTTTATCTGTGATTGAGAGACCAATCATGATTATTTATTCAGAGGCCAAGGTACTTTTGGATATGACTATTTCTTTGGTTTTTGTGCAATAAAAGTATAGTTTAGATAGTCAATAGACAAGGGAATGTGTGGAAATGATGAGAGATAAGTGGACTAATATCTTTGGCCTAGAAACTTCTTCATAGTCATTCTTAGGATAGAATATTTTTATGGTGGAGAAGTTGTAACTTCACGTTACCAAACTGAAAGGTAAATTCTTAAACTTTTAAGGGTTTTTCCATTCATTAATTGAGTAGGGAGGAGTCTGATTTGAGAGGATACTTTTAATGGTGATGTTATAATTTGGTGGGACTCTCACTTTATTTAAGGTTTTAACTATTGGATGCCATATAATTACATATCATGAACCAGGGTTACATGAAATGTATGTTTTCACAAGGTATAATTCATGAAAAAGAAATTCCTGTTTTGTTGGGTTTCACATCAGGAAACAAGTTTAAATGTCATGAAAAAGTGGAAAATCAGTCATTTTACTCATGTGTTGGCCATTAATGCATGGTGACACATTTTCATCCCAAGGATATGTTATAAAATAATTTAATGATGCTTAATGGATTTCACGTAGAGTGACACCCAGATAGGATCATATTAATTCAGAAGTGTGATTGGTATTTATCTCATCCTATTCTCTGGTTTCCTATCCCTTAATCCAAATCCTTACCCTGGTATTCTTGGATCCGTCCAAACCTTATGGATCCATTCGTTTGGCAATCAATTTCCATTTCTTTGGTAGGTGATATCTGGGTAAGCATTATTCATCATTCTCAGTTATCTCTCTTTCTCCTCTCTGGGGTTTTCAATGTATCATCATTGAATTAATGGATCTATGACTTTTTGTTTTGGATCCTTCTTCTAGGTATAGTTTATAGGTCTTATTCACCATCGTTCTCATTGATAGGTGCCTTTGTGAGTGTCCAGTTTCAGGAAAAGTTAGATCGTTCTATCCAGATTAGACCAATTGATTATTCCTAAATTGCTTCATTTATTTCAATTATTGATTTAAATTAAATTGATCACATTTTCTTTCAATTAAATTTATAAAACATGATTCTAGTTAATTGATAAATTTTAAATGGTTTTGGAATAAAAACATGGAAGACCCCCAATTCCATTTAATTATTGCGTGTTTATGGAATTTTTCATATTTATATTGTTGAGTTTAAATTGTGGATTACGTGGAAATGTTTTGAATTATATTGATGAATTTAATTGAGGAAATGAGTTGTCAAAATGATGGAATTGGTTTTAAATGGATTTGAAACTTTTGAAAATGGATTAAAATGATTTGATAGAAACCCAGTGGATTTATCTTATGAAAAGGGTATATTTTTTTTATTAAAGCATATTTTGGTTTAAAATGGAATAATTGGAATTTTGAAATGGAAGAATGGGATTTAATTTTATTTTAATAAGTCTTAGAATAAATATCCCATCATGTAATATAAAATACAAGCCTTAAGTTATTGGTGAGTTATTTAGATACAATCTACATTATTACAACATTCTAAAATATACTTGCGGTGGGTTATATCCCCGACGGGAGGGTGACTAGTCACCTTGGGCCAATGTTTGGGGGGAATGAGTATACTAAATTTTCTATGATCGCTTAGAGAGTGTGGAATCCAATAGTTGGTTAATACTATCATACCTACTTGGTATATGACCATGCTGCTCACTTGTTTATTTATGTATGAGATATAAAGGTATTCCAATGTTGTAAAGCTGATTTACATGTATTTTCAAGATTTACATAAACTATTTGTGAAATCAATTTTTTAATCCATTTTTTTAAATATTAAATCTCTTGTAAAGTATAGTCATTTTTTTAAATTATCTTCCATTATTTATAAAATGTGTAGAATGTTTTGTTTAAATATTTTTTTTCCAAACCTATTTATTTAAAAAATTGAATGTTTTTATTTGGATAATGTATATATTGAATCTATTATAGAATCCTTTGTTGTATCCTAAGGACATTAGGCTTAGACCCTAATTTTTTCGTCTGGTTTCTATACACATTCTACTTCTATGCTTAAGCTAAGAGAAGGGATCTCTTGGAGGTGGATCTAGCTATTGAGCTTTGGACTTGGTCAGTTTTTCCCTTAGGGACCTTGGGGTCATTTTCCCTATTTTTGTTTCTTCATTTGTCTTACATTAGGATTTTTTATTCTTTTTTATATTCTGGTACTTTACTCCCAGTTGAGTTTATTTTATATGGATATTGACTTACTTGTCATACTTCTTCTATGTCTTGTGGAAAAATCATGCCCAACTGAAAATTATATGACATCAGGTGCGAGTCAATTACTCATGGGGATTTGGAACACCATTATGCCTTTATCTGGGCCAGCTTGGTTTTCGTGTTACCAAGGTACCCGATCTAGTTCGTGAGAGAGAGAATACTTTATTTTCAAAATTTAAATATATAAGGAATCTATTTAAACATTTTTATATACAATACTGAAAATAATTTCTAACTCAGATCATTATTAGAACTATAATAATTACATAATAAGGTTAAAAGGATATTTTTGCAATATTATTTTTCAGAATTATCAGAACTCGATTTTATTTTATTAAAACAAGGATTGTCATTATTTATACAACATGATTGGCTATGAGGTTTCAAAAATTCCAATACAAGAATTCCATGTGGTATTAAAAAATATTGAGGGGAATTCAAGGTATACATTATATTGGTTTGATATGTAATACTATAAAAGATGAATATTTGAGGGTATATTTAGATATATATTAGGACAACAATATTACTAATAGAAAATCTTAAAGTGGATGAGAATTTTCCATTTAATGTAAATGCGTTAGTTGGATTAAAATGAAACATTAAGGCATTTTTCTTAGCACAACTGGGGTAGATTTTATTTTATTGAATGTAAAATTTATATTGAACTCATTGGGATGATATAATATATGGAGGTAATTAGTTAAGATATAATTTTACCTATAATAATATTTTCAAATAAAAAAAGGTACATTGAGATTTTAAGAAATCTGATTCAATATTAGCTAATTAATTAAACTATATTTCCACATATTTTTATTAAAGTATAATTGTAATTTTTAGTTTGAAGGTATATCACGTTGGAATTAATAAAATTGGGTGATATATTCATGAAAACATTAAAGAAATCAAAGTTTAAATAACATCAATTGATACTTAGTAGACATCTATATCCCAAGTCATTGGCATAATTGGTGTATTCCCTTTTACCAATTTAAATTTTTTTCATAGAATGAATGTTATTTTTGATAGGGAATTATACAACTTTGATTGATTTTCAATGTAGGTGAAATTAAATTATTATATATCTCTAGTGAATTATTTTACATAGTGGTGGTAGAAAATTTTTATCTCACAAATTGAGGTAGATTTATTGTATCTTGGTGGAGTTATTTTGATACATTTTGTGTGGAATATAAAATCCATATGTATATAATTAAAGGAATTTTTATGAAAGAGACGTTTTTTCAATTAAGTTGTTGATATAGATTAGGTTCATAGTATGAATATATGTTTTTTTATAGATCATATTTTCTATGTCAATAATTTCCCACATCGATTTATAGCATAAAATAATAAATCTATTATTATTTTTTGTTGATTTAATTTAGTGGTGTAGCAGTTTCATACATTGATATTACATATTTTTTATGGATATTCAATACATTAAAGAAACACATTCCTAAGGATAGTAATAATTTAGTTCCATTAGATACAATATACTCCATATTATAATTTCATGAATGGTCATAAATAACTCCCATAGTGATCTTTCTATTAGGTACTCTTCACAGACACACCCTACTTAAAACCATTCTTCGTGACCTGGGGAAATGAAATATAATAAAGGGTGAGCTTGTATGCACATAAAGGGTAAAAAAGGGAGATATGTAAGAATACAATGATCATAATGGTATGATAATATGATAATAACATTTTAAAAACATACCATGTATATCCAAGATCATAATCTTGAGTCATGGATTAATGATAAGTAGTTCACGAGTCATGAATCATAAGGAAATAAAATAACCTCAGCCGTAAGATAATTAAATTGGAATAAATCTAAGATTTGTGGAATACACATAAGAGAATAAAATATTTTGTCAAGGCTATACACCAATACATTCATAATAAGTCAGGAATGGGATAACCAACTATATACTTGTTTTGGTATTGGGATTACCTTGCTTGTACCCTCTTTCGATCCTGGGATGACCTTAAATATACTCTTTAAGCTAATATATAACAAATGATTACCCAATTAATTATATTTAGATATAAGTCCCACCAATTAGATAATGAAAATCATACATATATGTTCCAAAAGATCATAAAATATTAATTTTATCATAACCCATGAAATGAAATGGGTTTCATAAACATTTCCCTATTTCATGACCTATAGAAAAGAGACAGGTTTCATAATCATTTCATAATTTTATTACAACATAACCTAATTAGAAAATAAAAACACATATGTTAATTACATTTTAATGGTATTAAATGTTCATTTTTGATCTTATGGGCCTGAGTTAGTGGATTTTGATTTTGAACATCCATTCTCATCATTTGTGCACTTTATGCCTAATGTACACCAATTTAGGCTCAATGAGTCATATGATTCTAAAGAATTTAATTATCCATATTTTAATATTATATTTTGTGAAATGGACCTTAAATTCAATTTAAACATTTTCATTCAGGGATCAATTTATGATTCATAAAGGATGATGGAGATATTTGGCGATGAAAAGAAAAAATTCGGGAGAAGGCGGATTCGACACCAGCCCACTGATGAGAATGTGGGGCCCACCATACAGTCCCTATGAAGCCCAAAATTCGTGGGATTATAGAAGAAATATATAGTAACAAATTATTCTGCCGGATACAATGCTAATTCGGCCTCCATGGTTGTTATGTAGGCGGCCCAAATAGTATATCAAAATCTGGGCCAGAATATGCGGCCCAGAAAAAAAGCTCACCCATTAAACCATATCTCAAAAACCATAACTCCTTTTGGACTGAGATTTTACAGGATGTTAGGGGACATCGGGAGATTAATTTTAGTATTCTATATACTACACAAAGTCAGCCATCTAGAAGGTGTTTCATGCGCCTCTGTTTGGTGGATGCAAGCTGGATGCCTTTTCGGGTCAAGGGTGGAAAGTTTTCTTTCCACAAACATTCCATCACCCTGGACCTACCATTTTCAAGTGAGATGACTTGTACTGTTGGAGGCTCTACACAAGGTCTCACAAATTACAATTTAATTCCATGGTGTTGGAGGATTTATGGATCTTGGGTGTTTGGTTTAATTGGAATGTTATGCTGCCACTTTGTGTTTGTAATCGCATTTCAATTTCCATGTATGTTTATTTTTTGTACTTCTTTGTTATTAATCAATAACATTCTCTTCTATTATTACCATTTCTTTAATTAAAACTTTTTAATCACAAAGCATAGTGATATCTCTTTATTGTGCTGAATTAGTTCACACATAGGTGTTAATTTCATTCACACACACGGAGGAGTGCTTGTTATTTCCGCGGTTTTAATTTCTTCAATCTAATTCTTGTAAGCCATCTTCCGCCCACCATTGAGAGTATACCATAAATATAAGGATAAACCTTTAATGGATTGATCTTATGAAGATTAAAAGGCTGGATTGAATGTTATTTTATGAATGAATTATTGTTAATTGGTTAACTAATTTAAGACTTCCATTCTTTAGTTATTTCCACTCTTCATATTCACTGTGTTTGAGGAAGATAAATCCAATTACTAAAATGACCATATACCTTGGAGACATCATGAATTTGGTTATATAAGTGTTTAGGGGATTAGTAATTGTGTTTAGTTGCATCAAACCAGAAAATTATAAAGGTAGTGTTATTTTGAAGAATGGATTCATCAAGAATTAATTAAACCAAAATTTTCTAAAGAAGTAAAATACATTCAATACACCCCTATAATAATCTTAAGATCGAAAAATTTTCATTTAATTGAATTCACTTAGGTTTATTAGTGTTCTTTAAAACCATATAAAACCAAAACCATGTTGGCCACTTCATAGCCAAAAATCCACCTCATAGGTTGTGTTTCTTAGGTATCTTCTTAGGTCTCAGTGGATTCAACAACCCAATCTAGACTACAAGGACCATTCTACCTTCATCTCTCGGGTAAATTTTAGGGTGAATCAAATTTTGGTGCCATTTATGGGGACCAAGTAAGTACCATAGACAAAAAACCTTATTTCCTCACCTCCATTATTCTATTCTCATCCAAGATCTTTTATCTTGTCTCTATCTCATTTTTTTGTCTCATGTCCGCCTACACCTGTGATAATTCAAATAGACTTGTTAGGGTGGAAATTCCTAGTATAGGGGAGTCAAGTGAACATAGAATATTGTATCCATTAGATCATAATCTTCATAATACTACAGAATCAAAAAATGAACAAATTCTAATGGAGGGTCTTCCAAGAAATCAAATTGTAAATCCGGGGGGAAATCAAATGGGGAACCCAAACCAAGAAGCTCGAAACCTAGGGAATGTAGTCGATCAAACCATGAATGACTACCTCACTCCATTTTGGACCAATTCCCCCTCATGAATTAGACACAATTCCCTAGGAGATTCCAATTACATCTTTAAACCCCATGTTCTAAACCACCTTCCAACCTTTCACGGGATGGAGTCTGAGATGCCCAACCTTCATGTTAAGGAGTTCAATGACATTGTAGAAGCCATGTGTCCCCCACATCAACTTGAATTGGCTAAAATGATGCTATTTCATTTTTCATTGAAGGATAGAGCTAAAAATTGGCTAAAAAACTTCAGACCTGCATCAATCCACTAATGGTACCAATTACAAAGAGAATTATACAAAAAATACTTTCCCCACCACAAAACAATTGCACTTTAAAAGAGTATCCAAAACATTTTTGAAAAAGAGGGAGAGTCATTCTATGAAACATGGGAGAGGTTCAAAGACACTCTAAACGTGGTTCCACACCATGGTTTTTCTATTCCTGAACAAGTGATAATTTTCTATGAAGGGTTGGGTCCGGGAAACAAACAATTCATTGACATGTTTTGTAATGGAACATTAAAAAACAAAGCCCCAAATAATGCTTACGAGTATCTTGAAATCCTTTCTGAACAAAACCAAAAAGGGCGAACTTCACCTTATTCTGAAAAGCCAAAAAGAACTACTGGAATTCATACACTTAGAGAAGAGGAAATCCTTAGGAAAAAACTCACAACACTCTCTAGGAATGTTGAAGAAACAGACCTTAGGAAAGTCCATGAAATCCAAACTGTAGATCAAGTTTGCACAATTTGTGACAAACATGACCATAAGACATACAACTGCCCAACCATTCCATCCATCAAGGATGTCCTTTTAGGAGGACCCCCAGTGGAAGTAAATGCCTTGAACTTTCAAAAGCCTTAATACCAAAACAACTTCAACCTATGGTATAATGACCACCCAGGCTTCCGCAGGAAAGATAACCAACAACCTAGCCCAACAAAGGGACAAAATACTTAACCCCATCAGAACTACCAAACCCATAACCAGTTGCAAACCCAACCTATCCAATTCCAATATCCACCGGTCCATTTTCAACAAACTATACCACCTCAAAAATATCCCCCTGGGATAAACCAATCTTCTCAATAACAAACCCAAACTATTCCATAAAGCCTACTAGAAGAACTGTGCAAACAAATGTAGAGGATGAACTCAGAAGTCTATTCCCTTAAACAAAAACTTCAAACCATCAAAACTGGAAAGGCACCCATGCCTACTCAGGCAGTGCCATCCTCAACTTCAAGGGGAGAGTCAAGTTGTACTCAAAGAACTCATGAACACCTAAAGGCTGTGACTGTTTTAAAAAGTGGGGAATCAATTTGAGAAGCCTGGACAAATAATTCAGAACCCACCTGAAGATTCAAACTTGGATGAAAATTCAAATGAACCAAATGATCAAACTGAAAAACATGATAACATTTTCAAATAAACAATTCCTCAACAAATAACCCCACAACCTAAACCATTTCCTCAATGCATGAGGAGGAAAACTAAGCCTGAATTGAGTGAAACATTAAGGGAAATCTTCTCACAAGTCAAGTTGAACATTACTCTTCTCGATGCAACCCAAACCATACCTTCCTACTCAGAGTACCTTAAGGACCTGTGCACTTTTAAAAGAATTTTTTCACATAAAAACCAAGTCCTTTTGGCTACTAATGTGAGTACCACCATTCAAGGGACCATTATTCCTAAGTTGAAAGACCCAGGTTTCCCTAAAATCAATGTTGAACTAGGAGAGAGAAAAGTTGTCAAGGCCTTGTGTGACCTAGGTGCTAGTGTCAATCTCATCCCATATGTTTTGTACTTCTATTTAGGCCTAGAAGAGCTCCAACCCACATCTGTCACACTTCAACTTGATGACTGAAGCATTAGGGTTCCCAAGGGGATTTTAAAAGACGTTCTGGTAAAGGTTGAAAACTTCATCTACCCTGCTAACTTTATTGTCCTTGACAACCATCCATACTTAGGAAATAAAGAACAAACCCCAATCATCCTTTGTCTTCCTTTCCTTGCAACAATCAACTCTGTTATCCGAGTCCAAAATGGGAACATGACCATCACCTTTGGGAACATGAGTCTAGACTTGAACATATATAATGAAAGCTCACAAATAGGGGATGATGAGGACATTCATGAAGTAACATGATAGGAATAATTGATAATGAATCCATAGAACATCAAGGAATATTTGATGAATGTTTGAGTCAGGATGAGATTTATTTCCTTTGTTCATATGCAGGATGTTTATCTCATTGGCTTGAATCATTTTCAAATTACTCTTATGATGAAGTCATAGGTCCAACAATCAGTGAAACCTTTCAAGAAACCACTTTCATGGAGACCACTCCAACTTACTTCCCTAAATCTGATCAATCCAATCGAGTAGCTGCAACTTCTATATGTGGAGAATCAATCCTATCTAAAACTTTAGGAAATAAAATTGATCTGGATCCAATGTCCCAATCTTCTGCTGAAATTATGAACCAACCTGATCTGGAATTGAAGGAACTTTCCACTGCACTCAAGTATGCCTTCGTAGGGGACAATCAAACACATCCTATTGTCATTTCTTCCTTTCTTGAAGCCAATCATGAGAGGATGCTTCTATATGTCCTTAGGAAACATAAGAAAGCCATTGGTTGGACCCTGTCTGATATTTCTGGGATTAGCCCACTTATCAGGACTCATATGATAGTTCTAGAATCTGATTCAAAGCCATGTCATCAACCTGAATGATGACCCAATCCTAATCTCATGGAGGTAGTAAGGAAAGAACTTCTAAAATTCTTAAAAGTCGGTATCATCTATCCCATAACTAAGAGTGAGTGGGTGAGCCCAATTCAAGTGGTTCCAAAAAAGACTGGAATCACAGTGATAACCAATGAGGATGGAGATATTCTTCCAACAAGGGTGAGTAGTGGATGGAGGGTCTGCATTGACTATAGGAATCTAAACTCATTCACCAAGAAGGTCCATTTCCCCTTACCATTCATTGACCAAGTGCTTGAGAGAGTGGCAGGTCATGCCTTCTAGTGTTTCTTAGATGGGTACTCGGGGTATAATCAAATTGAGGTCTCCCTAGAAGATCAAGGGAAGACTATATTCACATGTCCATTTGGCACCTTTTCCTTCAAGCGCATGCCCTTTGGTTTATAAAATGCCCCTAGAACCTTCCATCAGTGAGTGATGGGAATCTTCTCAGACATGGTAGGGGATTTTATAGAGGTCTTCATGGATGAATTCTCTGTGTTTGGGGATACTTTTGAGGGATGTCTATGGAATGTAGAGAGATTCTTGTCAAGATGTGAAGAAAAGAATCTAGTCCTAAAATGGGAAAAATTCCATTTCACGGTTAGAGAGGGACTAGTTCTAGGCCATCTGGTCTCAGGTAGGGGGATTGAAGTTGATAAAGCCAAGGTTGACATCATTCTTCACCTTCCATAACCCAAAAATTTCAAGGAAGGGAGGTCTTTCTAAGGAAATGTTGGTTTATATAGAAGATTCATCAAGGATTTTAGTTCAATCTACCTTCCCCTTTGTGCTCTCTTAGTAAAGGATGCTCCATTTGTTTGGACATAAATCCATGAGGGATCATTCTCAACCCTCAAATCGTCTCTCACCTCTCCTACCATCATGAAATCTCCAAATTTGAACCTTCCTTTCAAACTTATGTGTGATGTTAGTGACTTTGCTGTAGGAGCTGTGTTAGGTTAACATTGTGATAAAAATCCTTATGTCATTGCTTATGTAATCAAATTATTAAATGATTCCCAATCAACAACACCACCACTAAAAATAAGTTACATGATATTGTGTTTTCCTTAGAGAAGTTTAGGTCCTACCTCTTAGGACCCCCCATCACTATATTCAATGACCATTCTACACTAAAATAACTCTTCCAAAAATAGGATGCTAAGGTTAGACTGATTAGGTGGGTCCTTCTCTTAAAATAATTTGACCTCACAATCAAGGTTAAAATGGGAGTTGAAAATTTTATAGCTGATCACCTCTCTAGGATGGAATTCAATGACAACTCAAATCACCTTTCTGTGTCTGATTCATTTTATGATGAACACCTATACTCTGTGAGTGACTGCCCTTGGTATGCCGACATAGCCAATTTCTTAGTTTCATGAGTCATTCCAAAATTCTTAGGGACTCAAGCTCGAAGGAAATTTCTTTATGATGTTATACACTATGTGTTTGATGATCCATACCTCTATAAGTTATGCCCTGAACAAGTTATTAGGAGGTGTGTCCCAGAATGAGAACAAGAGTCCATCCTTAAATTTTGTCATATTGAGGAATGTGGAGGTCACTTTTCATCTAAGAAACAACTACTAATATTCTTCAGTGTGGTCTCTTCTATCCCACCCTCTCAAGGGACTCTTACACATTTTGTCAAAGTTTTCCTAGGTGTCAACAAGTAGGGTCCATCACAAAAAGGAATCAAATGCCACTCACTCCCATCTTAGTGGTTGAAATATTTGACTGTTGGGGAATTGATTTCATGGGTCCCTTCCCAAAATCTAGGGGATACCTATATCTACTCTTAGCTGTTGATTATGTCTCAAAATGGGTTGAGGCCATTCCCACTAACCAATGATCATCAAGTTGTGATTCGATTTCTGAAAGAGAACATATTTTCTCGATTTGGAATTCCTAGTGCTATAATCAGTGATCGAGGAACCCATTTATGCAACCACCCATTCTCTTCACTCATGTCTATGTATGGTATTTATCATAAAGTGTCCAACACATACCATCCTCAAACCAATGGTCAAGTTGAGTTAGCAAATAGGGAGATTAAGAAAATTCTTGAAAAAAATGTCAACCCCTCTAGGAAATATTGTTCTGAGAAACTATTAGATTCTCTTTGGGCCTATCGAACTACATATAAAACCATTTTAGGAATGTCCCCATATAGGTTGGTTTATGGAAAAGCATGCCACTTACCTGTTGAAATTGATCATAAGGCATATTGGGCAATCAAAAAAAATGAATTTTCACATTTCTTTAGCTAAGGAAAAGAGGAAATTAGATCTTAATGAACTTGAAAAAATTAGGATGTAGGCTTATGAAAATTCAAGGATACATAAATCTATTGTTCAAACCTACCAATCTAGGAATATCAAATTCAAAAAATTTTAACTGGGAAAATTTTTCCTCTTATATGGTTCAAAACATCATTTACACCCGATAAAGTTAAGGTCCAGATGGTCCGGTCCTTTCATAGTGCATCATGTGTACCCCCATGGGGAAGTAGAGATTCAAGATCCCACTAGTGTTCAAATTTTTATGGTCAATGGTCATATGTTAAAACCATTCATTGAGTCATTAAATAAACAGTAAATAGAGGTTGAGTTAACTGAGCGAACCTATGAACCGGAAAAAAATTGATAGATTTAGGATCCACGTCAGGCTAAGAACGTTAAACAAAATATTTTCACAGGAGGCAACCCATTGTTTTCATGTTTCTAATCTTTTTGAATAATATTTATCTTTTAAATAAGATTAATTAATCATTTTGATATTTATTTTCTATTATGAGTGTGGATAGGTATGAAAGAGGAGCACCATATTCATCTGTTTCACATGGTGTAATCCTTGAGTAATACCTTACCCAGAAATTTAAATAGAAGACAATGTATCAACAATTTATTTTATATATATACTTATATTTTACTTATATACATATATATACAGTTTTGTTTGGTTTGTTTGTTTTCCTTTTTCCACTAGGGAACTCTACAAGCGACGTGGATATCAAAGGACTAAATTGGAGCGGAAAGAACATCAAACATCAACCACCAAGGGACTTCATTCCATGATACTAATATTTCAATTTCCTTATTGAACTTCCCTTTTATTCCTCTACCCCATTCAAAATTTTCTTTTTACGAAACTAGGGACAGTTTCATTCTAAGTTGGGGGTGTGGAAACAAAATGTCTGTTAAAAAAACAATGATAAAAAAGAAGTACAATTCCTTTATCATTCATATAATAACATCTTTTCTCACATTAAAACTACATAACAAATAATTTTAATTTCCTTTACTCTTAATTTAATTCATGATTAATTTTAAAAGAATTGATTTTGGATATTTGGTTGTCCAATGAGAATTTTCATCATTTTTATTTTCATCTATTAAATCAAAATGCCACAATGCATGTCCTCTAGATCGTGGGGTAATAATTTCAATTCTCAAGGTCCCATAATAAATAGCATAGGCTGGTTTTATTTTTATGAATAATCAGAGTATTCAAAAAATAAAATAATAAAAAAATAAAAAATTGTGTGTAGAGAAATGGATTGATAAAATGCGAGGCTTTCGGCACTTGGGGATCATGAATCCAGAGTTGTCTAGCCCTGAGTTTTTCACTCTATCTATATTTATGGTAATATGATTTTGTTTTTGATCAAGTTAACTCGAGATGATGCCCGAGTATGTGGGCTTCACTTGGTGCCCTAAGGCCTTTGAGCCTGGGAGTCATCTGCAAAGTCTCGCTACTTGGGTTAATTTGATTAACTGCAATATCAATTACTATGGAAACATTGCAAAATAAAAAAAATCCAAAAGAAAAAGAAAAAAAGAATGAATACTCATATTAGGATTAAATGTGATTCCACCTAATGCTTCCATGATTTCCCCTTTAATGAAAATGAACCACCATATCTATTGTGATTTACAACACATCATTACACCTAATTGAGTTGGATGAATTATGATGATGGATTTGATCAAAGGAATGGGCTTGAGATTGAGATATACTTTTAAATTTATCTTGTTTTAAATTATTTTGATAGTTTATAAAGATATATTTGTGTGCAGTTTACATTGTGAGCAATGTTTGTTATAATGTGTTTGAAGAAAGGAATTCAAATAAAATCACTGAATTATTTTCTCGTGACTAGAAAATCTCAAGTTGGGGGTGTGATTAACCAATAAAAACACATATTTTAATTACATTTTAGTGGTATTAAATGTTCATTTTTGATCTTATGGGTCTGAGTTAGTGGATTTTGATTTTGAACATCCATTCTCATCATTTGTGCACTTCATGCCTAATGTACAACAATTTAGTCCCAATGAGTCATCTGATTATAAGGAATGTAATTATCCATATTTTAATTTAATTTTTTTTGAAATGGGCCTTTAATTCAGTTTAAACATTTTCCATTCAGGGATCAATGGATGATTCATAAAGGATGATGGAGATATTTGGCGATGAAAAGAAACAATTTTGGAGAAGACAGATTGGACACAAGCACACTGATGAGAGTGTGGGGCCCAAAATACAAGCCCAATGAAACGCAAAATTCATTGTATGCTATAATAAATATTGAGTAAAAAATAAGTATTCATAATCCAATGCTAATTCGGCCTCCATGATTGTTATTTAGGTGGCCCAAATAGTATATCAAAATCTGAGCCAGAATCTGCGGCCCATAAAAACAGCCCACCAATTAAACAATATATCGAAAAAAATAACTCATTTTGGGATGATATTTTAAAGGATGTTATCGGAAATATGGAGATTAATTTAATTCTTCTATGGCCCACCCAAATTCGGCCATATAGAAGGTGTTTCATGCGACTCTGTTTGGTGGATGCAAGCTGGATGCCTTTTCGGGTCAAGGGTGGAATGTCTTCTTTCCACAAACTTTCCACCACCCTACACCTACCATACTCAAGTGAGATGACTTTTACTATCGGAGGCTTGACCCACAGGCTCAAAAATTCCTATTTAAGGCTGTGTTTTTGGAATATTTAAGGATATTGGGTGTTTGGTTTAATTTTAATGTTATGCTGCCACTTTGTGTTTGTAATCGCATTTCAATTTCCATGTAAGTTTCCTTTTTGTACTTCTTTGTTCTTAATCAACTTCTTTCTCTTATATTCTTCCCATTTCTTTCATTAAAACTTTATAATCACAAATCACAGTGATATCTCTTTGTTGTTCTGAATTAGTTCACACGTAGGTGTGAATTTCATTCACACACACGGAGGAGTTCTCGTTATTTCCGCGGTTTTAATTTCTTCAATCTAATTCTTGTAAGCCATCTTCCACCCACCATTGAGAGTATACCATAAATGGGGGGATAAAACTTTAATGGGTTGATCTTATGAAGATGAAAAGGATGGATTGAATGTTATTTTATGAATGATTTTTGGTTAATTGGTTAACTAATTTAATACTTCCATTCTTCAGTTATTTCCACTCTTCATCTTCACTGTGTTTGAGGAAGATAAATCCAATTACTAAAATGACCATATACCTTGGTGACATCATGAATTTGGTTCTATAAGTGTGTAGGGGATTAGTAATTGAGATTAGTTGCATGAAACCAGAAAATGATGATGGTAGTGTTATTTTGAAGAACGGATTCATCAAGAATTAATTAAACGAAAAATTGTCTAAAGAAGTAAAATTCATTCAATCCACCCCTATCATAATCTTAAGATCAACCCATTTTCATTTAATTTAATTCACTTAGTTTTATTAGTGTTCTTTAAAACCATCCAAAATAAAAACCATGTTGGCCACTTCATAGCCAAAAATCCACCTCATAGGTTGTGTGTCTTAGGTATCTTCTTAGGTCTCAGTGGATTCGACAACCCAATATAGACTACAAGGACCGTTCTACCATCATCTCTTGGGTTAATTTGAGAGTGAATCATAAAACTTGGAATAATAATAAATTTTCATAAGAATGTTTTCATGGTATACCATTTGGATGTCAAATGGTTTTCAAAAACATTATTTCATCATAAATATAAACAATTTAGGGAAGGTATAAAAATGGTATCTTGGATCATATTCCCATTAAAGAATAAGTAACATAATATGATGTAATCTTAGTTGGAAAATTATATTGAATGATCAATTGGAACATTTTTTAGGGGTATGTAATCTTTGAATTGAAAAAAAATTAAAACATAAAACATTTTCAAAATTAAATTCATTGAAAATAAACATGAAAACATCTAATTGAGTCATTATGAATAATTGAAAATATTTCTTGATGGAAATATTATTTAACATTTGAAAAAACATTTTAATGAATAATTCATTTTAAAAATAATGTTCTTCAATAATTAACTGGAATCTTTATTAAGAAATATTCAAAGAAAATAATGGGAATCATGGAAGAATATACCGTTTATGCATACACTCTAACACAAATAATATTTTCCAATTTTTTGTAAAGTCCATATATTAATTGTTTTAAAAATAACATTAATATTCCTTTAAATTTTTTTTTAAATACGAAATAATTATAAAAATCTATTTAATAAATCATTTTAATAATAATCGAATAATTTTAAGAAAACATCATTTTGGAAGAAAATAGATTTCCAACCGAAGAGATAAATAAATTCATATATTCATAAAAAAATTATCAATTATTTTAAGTACCAATATTTGTAATAATGGTACAATTAATTTAAAATAAAATTAGTAAATATAGGTAAATACAACATAAATACCTTACCGTATGTCTTGACTTCCTTCGTATTCATTAGAAACTTCTATATACTAAACATAAGTTTATTATAAATGAATTATAGAATCATAATTAAAGAATATATTATTCAAATTTTTCTACTTATTAACCATTATATAACTATTACATGTTAAAGTAATGTTTTAGGAAATAACTGATTTGGTTTTCAAATATTTTCTGATTTATTATTTCGAGTCCTCTGACATTGATCATGGTCCATTCACATCCACAAAAATAATCATGAAATAATTATCATATTTATGAACCAATTATCAATTAAATACCAATTATGAAATACGGTTTTGAGAAATGAAGTAATTTATGATCTTGAGGACGGTAGGTCGTACATATGGATGAGTAATGTTTCCATTTTTCAATGATCATTATAGATAGATAATAAGTAATATTTTATCTTTACAGAATAATCATAATATAATATAGAAAATATTATTTCTTTAAATATACTTATACATATCATCCATATCATTTGGTGATGAAAAGAGGGAGTTACATTGCTTTTTGAAGGTGGTAGTCCACATGTACACAATCGACGTTATCATTATTCAGTGAGTGAAAAGTTAAGAATGAAAATAATACATTATATTTGAAATATGTAAATATATAATTTATATCATAATTATATATTATATATCATATATATTTATTATATTTATTATATTTATCATTTTTCCTTCTATGTAAGTCACTAGTGAAAAGAAATCACATCCCTTCGTAAGGCGGTAATCCATCGTACACACGAATGACATCATCGCATCCCCTCTAGAGTAGAAAATAAAATGTTATTTAAGATATATTTACTCTATAGGTATAATTAATATATAAATATCATGTATATACTTTATATAAATCATCATCCCTAACCATGAAAGGTTTTATTAAAAAATGAATGACATCGATTTGTGATCTTGTATATGTATGCACACTTGAATGATGATTTCCTAATCCAATTGATGGAAGTCGAGATGGTTATAGGTCATCCCAGAAAATAACAAAAAATAATTCTATTTAATATATTGAGGTCATTATATAATCATATTTTAATAATAATTTAAATAGTTTGATGAATAAAGAACAAAAAAAACACTCGTTGAAGAATGATACCTCTTCTACAAGTAACCTACTTAAGATTGCACCAAAAACGTCCCTATGTTGGTTTTATGCCAAAAATAAGTCTTCTAGGATGATATGATGAATTTTGGGTAGTTATTATCCAGTTATTATATGAACCAAAAGGTTATGAATGTTTGATGAAGAGAGTAGTGTGGGATTCCTTTTATAAGTTTTCTGAGTGGCACACTTGTATATATTTGTAAATAAAAGGTATAACCATGTTTTTCTCAGTAACAAGGCAAGGAAATGGATTTTTCTAAAACCATTAAAATTATATGTTCTATATAAGGATATAAAATATAGTTCATTATATTTTTTAGTTCATTTTAACCCTTATAATTTTAGTTTTCCCCTTGGTAAAACCATTTTTACCATAACTGTGGTAATTAATTTTTATTCTTTTCACTATTCATTTTCGCAAAAAACTAAATTTTAAATTATTATATAATATAAATTCTTTTGATTCCAAATATGGAACCCATTTTTTAAAATTTTATTCACATAAGTGAAAAATAATAATTTTAAATTATTTCCACACACAAGATGATAAAGGGGGGTTTTAAAGAGAAAATGTTCAAACGTTTACAAAGTTTGTAAATAAAATATCAATATTAAATTGATTTAAATAACCGGAATTGGATTCTAGATACATAATTTAAATAATTTTACCTTAAAAAATTCAAAAAATAATTAAACTTCATAAATTATTAAAATTAAATACTAGTATTAAATTTAAATTTTGTATTTTTTGTACTATTCATCAAATAAATAAAATTCTCAAAACAATTATTAATAAATAAAGATTATATTATATTAATATGATGATTTAAAAAACTAATTTTATTTGTTACAAATAAATTTTCTTAATGTTAAAAAATAATATTTAAAAAAAAACATGTGTATGTGAGGAAAACGCGGGTTTTCTAGAAGTGTATTTTGTAAATACAAGATGATTTTATAAAAACTCTATGTATCATATAATAATTATATGAATAAAAATTAAAATTTATTGATATATAAAATATAAATTTTATTTAAAACATTTCCCATTATTGATTCATTTAATTAATTATATTATAGCAACATTATGCACTATAAAATATTTTTTAGAAAACCCCCCTTTTAATCCCAAAAATTAACTTATATTAAAATAAGAAATAAATATGACTAAAAAGTAATTAAGTAGAATAAATATAAATAAGTAATACTCACATTACATTAAAATATTATGTTGAATTTATGTTTCTTAATTTATTTTTATGAAATGTTAGTTTTATAAAAAATTGTTAAATTTCACTAGTCGTTGAAAATTCAATATTTTCCAAAAAAAATATAAACATTTCATAGGAAGTTCATATCCATATGATGATTTAAAAAATTAATTTTATTTTATAAAATAAATTTTATAATATATATATAAAATAATTCTTATATACATTCATAAAAATCAATAAAAAACCTTTATTAAGAAAACATGTTTTTGATGAATATAATTAATTTCCTACAAATTGATTAATTTTTTTCTAATAATTTACAAATAAATAAATATTTTTATGAAATTTATAATTATATTTCATAATTTATTTATTTATATTCATACATTATTATTAAATGTCTACTTTATACTAATCCTTCTAAAAATAAAATTATTTCACGATTTTCTAAAACAAGAGGTCGCATGTCATCCACACTATCAAAGAAAATTATCATTGCATTTAATGGAAGATGAAATATATGTTTAGTATATTTAAAGTAATATAAAAAGTTAAAATAAAAAAAAACTATTTGCTAACATATCAGAACATTAAATTCCTCCACCCTTAAAATGGAATTTTGCCTCAAAATTTATCTCGTCCATCAAAGGTATAACCTTTCAAAATTAATTCACAGAATCCCATATCGTAATAATTAATAACACAACTTAACTTAAAAATGTAAAGTTATAAATTTTATTTTTATGTAATTTGACTCATAATTATGCCTCTTCATTGGATAACATATGTGGTTAGTGAAAACCTTGAGAAAAAAAGAAATAATTAACCCCTAGATAATGATGGAAATTGATATAGAACATGTATATGATAATGATGAAGACCAAAAATACATAATCCAAAGTGCAATGAAAAATACCATATATATTATAAAAAATAATGATAATAGGAAAAAAATTTATTTAAAGATCCATTGCATAATTTTGTGGAATTTTTTGGTGAAGTTATATTTACTTGATTTCATTCCATTTTATAAGTACAATCTCATAATTTGGAAGTTCCTTAATCAATTTAATATTCAAATCTTACTCTAATACATGAATTTATTTAACATCTTAAGAACTAAATATGATCTATAAAGTAATTATCATTCACTCCTTATATCTCTAGTAAAAAAAATGTTAACACTAGTTATACAATATTGATAAATGATCATATGGTGAATTACTGTGTTGATCTATAAAATGACATACAAAGTTCAACAAAAGCCAATCCATAAATAGTTAACAATATAACAATTCCAAAATTCATAATTTATAAAGAAAATAACTAAATTTATCAAAATAAATTTAAATTAATCCCTGAAATATCAAAAATTAACTCTTCAATATTACATACCAATTATGTGAATAACTTAGTCCAATATATTATTGAATCATGGTTATAACCGGAATTACCATAAAATCGTAATGAAAACATACATATTTACTCATTATTTGAATAAAACCTTGTATTATTAAATATAATCCCTAAATCCAATATTTATATAGACTCTATCAGTGTGAATATAGACCACTTAATTTATAAATCATTTATCAGCTCCAAGTTCATCAACATTAATCAATTTACTTTATTTTTATCAATCATTTATTTCTCCATATTAAACACCACTTTCTCAAAACCAAGAACATATTAAGGGTTACCTTTAATTAATCATGTGTTCTCCATAAAATATAACCTTTCCATTAAATCATATTTCTTGTCCATCAGTACTGTTTTACATATTTCTACAAATCCTTTACGAAAATATTATACTAAAAAATCCTTAAATATTTATTGATTCATATAAATTAATCCTTGAATTACTATAAAAAAATACTTCAATCATCCAGAATCCTTCTGAAACCATTAACTATGACTCTTGATTTTATCAATTAATTCCACTTTCCTTTCATATGTCATTTACAGTTTCTTCATCAACAAATAAAAAACCATTACTCATACATCATTGTTGTTTATCTTCCTGATCCTTCCCCTCATGAAATCAATTTTTATAATTACCATACTTTCCACATTTAAAACATTCATCAATCGATGATGAATTAGGGATAATATTATTCTCATCCATTTCTTTACCCAAAATTTTAATTTTTTCCTTTTTAATTACTTTATTCCCATCGTTCATTACTGCTCCTAAAAAATATTCCCATACCTATGGGAAATTACCTTAAGTAGTTCTCCCTATATTCAGGACATATATGAGACTGAATCTCATTTTTTTCATATTCTTCACCACCCAAATACTTAGTTATTTTTAGCGTTATATTCTTTGGTGAGTCTAAGAGATAGTTAAGGAATACATTGTTAGTCATTTTCCCATATAATTGATTATTTATAATCACAATATCCTTCACTCTATTAATCATCCCATTTGGTTTCTCATCAATATATAATCAATCACATTCAATATTAATCCGTTTCATTCTAGTTACAACCATTAACTAAAACCAAAATCATAGTGTGAGTAACAATATTCAAAGTGGAAAACCATATAATAATGAAAAATAACTTATTGGATGTAAAAATCATGTCACCTCCATTTTTGTCTATGAGACATTTTGTTAATTCAAGTTCACTATCAATTGTCATCAATTTAAATCATTCATTATTATTCATAAATATTTTTTTAATTTCCAAAGCATATCCCCTGGGAGTTTCAAACTAGGTGTGTAGTAAGGCCTATTTTCATGCACCAGGTGATGGTCAAGTCCATATAAACGCACCCTTTTATAGTTATTACCCCTAGGTACGACTAGGCTACATCAAAATCAATTTCTAAATCCAAACATGGATGTAATTTATTGGGAACCCTTTTCTCTATCTTTTACCAAAATTGAAGAATATTTCTTACACTTTAAGTCATCCTAATAATTATCCTTAGATAAATCCATATACATATCCTTGTAAATATCCCTAGGAATCTCAATAATGATTTCTCATAGTTTTTTACAATTGATAAATAAACATTTCCTCTAACACCAACTATAGTGTCCCTAGCCTTTAATACATGGATATTATAACTTTCTAAATGAATATTCAATACATCACACAGAAACATGTCAAAAGATCATAATAATTTATTTCCTTTGGAAACTAGATACACAATCTTAAAATTTCATGAATTGTCTTCAATTAATCCCACAAATATCCCCTCATTAAGTACACTTCCTAGAAATACCCTACATAAATCATTTATTATGACATGGGGAAAGGAAACCTTAGAAATGGTGATCTCATATACTAATTAAGGGTAATGAAGGGAGATAAATAATCATAAAATGAAAATGAAAGTATGAGAACATGATAATAAAATTTTTAAACCATACCCTTCATATCAAATATCATAATATTGTGTCATGGAATGTGGATTGGATGATCAAATTATATGAACCATAAACAAAATAAAGAGCGTGATCCATGAGGGAATAAAAGTTTCATAATAAAAATATTTTTGGCATAATAATTGGCATATAAAATATTATTTTAAGGTTAACCACAAAAAATTCATAACATGCTAGGATTGATATAACCACCTATGTACTTAATTTGGGCTTCGAATGACATGTCGTGTGCGATTTTCAGGCTTGGGATAACTATATGTGTACCCATTAAGCTTATATAACATTCACCACTACCCAATTCTTTGGAGGTAGATATAGGTCCCACCCATCATAGAATGAATATCTTATATATGTGTTCCAAAAGATCATTAAAACATCATCTTACCATAACCCATACAATTAACATAGAAACATTAACATTTCATCATCTCATAACCTAAGTATAAGAGATAGGTTTCATAATCATTTTATCGTAGCATAACCCATGGAATAAGAATAGGATTTCGTAATAATTTTATCATGGTATAACTCAGAGAATATAAATTCGTTTCATAAACATATTATCATAAAAAACATAAATATTCAGAGATGGAATAATAATTTTATACTTAAATAATGTCCTTATTAAAGAATAAGTAACATCAGAGGATTTCATATTAGATTGAAAATTATTTCTACAGACTTATTAGAACATATTTTATAAAAACATTCCTTACACATTTAAAACCCCCTTTTAAAAAAATGTTCATATTCAAAATATTTTTAATTAGAATATCTATAAAATTCAATAAAGAAATATTTTAAATAAATTTAAAACATTTCATGAGGAAAAAATCTTTTCAACTTTCAAAAAAAATAGAAAAAATATTTTAATATATTTTCCTTTTAATATAAACAAGAAAATTTATAATTGAATGTTAAAATAAAATAATTTAAAAGATAGTGGAAAATGAAATTCATTCCATAAACTTTAAAAAATATTCCTATCATAATTTCAATAAAATCCAAATGAGCATAGATTGGAAAAATACATGAAGATTCCTTTAAAAAAAATTAAAAAGAAGAAAATGGGTAAAAATTTCATTAACACATCATTTGAATAAGTTTAAACTATTTTTTATACATTTTTATAAAACATGGTTCTAGAAGAACATAGATTTCAAACCGAAGAGAAGAATAAATCCAATTTTCTGATGAAATAAATTCTCAATTATTTTAACTAACACAGTTTGGAAAAAATTTATGATTACTTTTAAATTTCTGCAAGAACCATATGATAATGAAATAAATTATTTTATTTTGATCTATATTGTTATATTTCATTATTAGAAGCATAATCATGAGAAATTTCAATAATCAATGATATTGTAAAATAAAGCCCTTACCACTTTAGTTACATTTTGAATCATAAGCCCCATTAAAACATAAAATCAAATGAAACATTAAATTTCATTAAAATAATTATCTTCATGATATAACATGTTAATTTGGAAGTATATACACCACACAAATGAAGTGAGTGGAAAATTTGGCAGATGTATCAACAAAATAAAAGAGACTATAAATCCCTTATTGTATGTCTCAAATTCCTTCATACTAATTTTAAAATACTGAATAATAAATATATGTTCATTATAGTTCAAATAAAGACCATAATTACAAAAAATATTATTCAATTATTTCTTTTAATTAACTATTTATTAACAATTAAATGTTTACGTCACGTTTTGGGTAATAACCTATTTGTTTTTAATATATGTTTTGATTTTCAATTTTTGGTCCTCTAACTATGGGCATGGTTTAAGCACATAAATAATAAAAATAATGATATAACTATTATATTTATAAATAAATTATAATTTTATAATCCATAATAAAATATGGTTTTGATAAATGATGTTAATTATTATCATGGAGACGGTAAGTCCAACATATTCATGATTAATGATTCCATGTTTCAAAAATAATTATGGAAAGTAGGTAAGTTATGTGTAATATTTACAAAATGATAACAATTTATTAGTTCATTAAATATAATGATAAATTTAATCCATGTTCTGTGGTGGTGAAAATAGAGATTCTCGTTGCTTTATGATAGTGGTAGTCCATAAGTACATGAACTACGTTATTATATTTCATGGAGTTAATGGGTAAGAAGCAAAATTATATATTGACTTTTATAAATGAAAACTATGTAATTATTATGAATAATTTATCATTTATATCATAGATATTTATTAACTTTTTTACTTATTATCTTCCATTTAAAGGGTTAGTTACAATTAATCACATCGCTTCGTGAGATAGTTGTCCACTGTACACACAAACGACATTATTGTATCCCCTTGAAAATATAATTTAAAAAAAATATATATGATATTATGGATCCATAGGTATAATTATATTATATATATCATATATGTAAATTATATCCATCATCATACCCAACTGTGAGATGTGTTAAAGGAAAAACGAATGAAATCGGTTCATGTGGCAGTAGTCCTCTGTACAGACTAATTCAGATTCGGTGACCCATTTGATGGAATCAAATATGGTTTTAGGTCATTAAATTGATATAAAAATGTAACAATATATTTTATTTACCTATTTTATTATATCATAATTGTTTAATAATAATTTAATGTGTTGGATGAAGAGTGATGTGGCAGTGTTCTTGCACTCTTTTCCACACCTTTTGTATATATTTTATTGACTTTTTTATATTAAAAAGTTGTTTTTATTAAATAATTGATAATTGTTTTGTTTTTTCACTTTGTTGTGTAAAATAATCAATTTTAGTTTAAAACATGTGTTTTAATGTACATTAGTGTCATTTTAAATAAGTCTTAAATTAACTTAGTCACGCCAATTAGACTTTTATTTATTTATTCTTTTATTTTTACAATTTGTTATTCCAGTTAGTTTACTTAATTCATTAATTAAGTTAATTATTTCCTTATCCTTTAAATCGTGAATAAATAACTCTTTTTGTTTTTAATCTTTTAATAATTTAATTAGTTTCAACAATTTAATTTTATTCATTTAATATGATTATTATTTAATTTAATTAGTTCTTTAATCAATTGGTTAGTTAATTTAAGAAATTAATTATAAATATTTTAATTTGTTCTTTAATTATGTATGTTTATAAATTTTTAACCCAAATTAATTCAATTGTTTAAATAAAGTTCCATTTATTTTATTTTACTTAACTTTGTGTTTTTTAATTTTATTCTATTGAATTTAATTTATTTATTGATTGATTTATTTTTTATTTAATTTTCTTTGTTGTTTTTGTTGCAGGTATTGTAGTCACACGGTCCGACCCGTAGCGGTGACCTTGCTACTGATACACAAAAACCTCACCGGTAGTGGTGACCTCACCGTTACCCAACCTGCACATCCCTCACCGCTACTCCTCACTGTTAGCCCAACATACCTCACCGTCATACCAACCCAACCATTAACCCTTTTATTTACTCACCATTACACCTCCACCATTCCTCACCATTACAGCCTTTTCCGCAAATTCTCACCGATACTATCCTCACTGATACGTAGAGCCACCCTAAGTCCATGCCGTTGGATGATCTCGCCTGGGCTCCTCCCCTGCACCCTTATTTCTTCACCACTCCTCCATCCAGCAACACATTCATGAAAATTATAACCACCGCAGCAAATTCGCAACATCAGATCAAAACCAAATCAAAGTGCATAACAATTGCAGATTCAAAACCAGCTAATCTGGACCAGATGATGGGCACAAACCAATTTCGATAAACAAGAAAATCGATTAACTTATTTTCATAGGAAACTAAAACCTGTATCGTCGGTTTTGAGGCTGTAGAACCACCTGAACCTCACCCGAAGCCACCGGCGCCCCTGCCGTGTGCCATCGCCCCCTGCTCGAAATCGAACATCAACTCGAACCGCCATCTCCCCGGAACACCTTCATAGTGAAGCCGACCTCTCCCTCAAGCCAAAGCCCTCCGCTCGAGCCACCGCCTGCCGGATCCGAGCTCGAACCCGCACGGTCGCCGCCTGCCCTCTTCCGCAGACCCCCACCTCTGACCGCCATCGACGCACCACCGCCGGACCAAGCCTCGCCATAGCCACCCGAAGCCTACACTGCCATCGCCCCCTTTCCCTCTCCTCCGCCGCACGAAACCCTCTCCTCCTCCTATCCAGACCCGCACCCTCCACTTTTTTTATTTATTTTCATTTTCTTTTAGTTTTTTATAATAACATATAATATAAACATAATATATTATATAATATATATATCACATATAATAAAACATATATTACGTATTATATATCATATATAATACTATAATAATTATAGGTATATTAGAGAAAGTATAAAAACTTATATATAGTATTAATATGTTATAATAATATATGTTATTAATAAATATAATAATAATATTTACATATATTAGTAATAATAATATTAGGTATTATATATATATATATTAATAAGTATTTTTATCAACTAATCTAAGTAATAATATTAATATATAGTTTTTTTATTTATTTAGTTTCATTTTATTTGTTTTATTTGTTTTGGTGTTTCTGTGCTCTTTGCAGGGGGAGCTCCTCATTTAAGCGGTGATAAAAGAAGCAGTACGTGGGAAATGCATGGGAAAGATTCTCGAGTTCGTTGCAAGGGATGGATTACGCTTACAAGGAGTTCACTTGAGATTTGGTGACGTGCACATGAAGACTTTCCACGTGTATTTACTGCCTATGAGTTTGCCTTTGTTTTAGTTGAGTTTTTGAGAATAAAAGTAGGCCCCGACTCCACTCTACCAGAGGAGGGAGGCAGGAAGCCAGGGAAGAGCAGAGTACCCGGGGGGGGGGGAATCATTCAGCAGTGGTGGAGGACACTCCACCACAGTTCACGCACCCAATCCATACCACTTCATCAGACTAGAACTCGTCTTCGACCTAGAGACGGGTTCCACTCCTCCATTTCATCCATCCTCCCGCTGCTCTATTCTTGGTGTTCTTTGCTGCGTCTGTAAATACTTGTGTTCTATTTAGTTAATTGAATTGTGATGTTAGTAATGTTTAATTGTGTGTGTCGTTTCTTCTTTCTCGTTTTGTGTTGTGATCTCGAATATCCAGAAATGGAGATCTAATTTGTGCGGCATGATCCCGTTTATGAAACCCACCACAATCTGGAGATCCGCACAATAATGCGATCGCTTTATTTTTATTCTCCTTGGTAGATCGCGTCTGCGAGTTAGAGTTAGAGAGAGCAAGATCTTTCATAGGACGATTTTCTACTTTCTTGTTTTATTTCTTCTCCCCTTCCTGTCTTGATTTCTCGAACTGAAAATCAAGATCGGTTTTGCAATGTGACGATCTTAGTGGAATCATCATAGATTGTGAGAAATTCATTCCAGAATGACCTTGTTGGGTGAATCACCTTGGAGATTGGATAAATGCTTGAGCAAGGAAGAAAATCTATGTTTGAGTGTTTAATTTCTAGGCGAGACATGTGTGTGATCCGAGACATCGATTATGAATTGTGCGAATTTGAGATTTGTTCGTGTTGATCTAGGAAGGTGAGTAGGGGGTGGATTAACCTGGGTCTAGCCTTGTTCTCACTGTCTTTTGTCTTCTGTGTCTTGGTGTCCTTTTCTTTGTTCGTTATGTGTATTGTGTTGTGTCTGCGTCTTTTTTCTTTTCTTTTTTTTTGTCCTGTGTCTCCTTGTTTTTGTACTTCTCCATCTATGTTTCTCATCTGTTCATCACTGTTCCACATCCACTGTGATCTTCAGCACTGATTTGTGATTCCTTAGTAGTGTGTTTTTATGTTTTCAAAATAAAGAAAAATGCAAAATGATTTTCGGAACAAACCACTAGGGCTCTCGACACTGCTTCCTTGAGAGTGACCCTGAGGTTAGCCACTGTGCTATATCTTGGGTCTTTATAAATGTAAACTTGACCGTCCTTGCGACAAGGACGACCGTCAAATTTTGGCGCCGTTTACGAGTAAGCAATGAGTGACTCAGTGGTTTTTCAAATTTTTATTTTATTTTAAAACATTAAAAAAACATAAAAAAATAAACACACACACACAGCGATGAAATCTAACGAATATGATATAATGTCACTGTTTGACCCAGTTCAAGAGCTTGAGGAGGCTATTGATAAGTTTCAAAGTTGGATGCATGAAAGGAAGAATCGAGAACTTATAGATGATGAGATAGATTATTCTCAAGAGATCATGAAATTGATGCAACTATCGATGGATAAGGTCAAGGGATACCAGGACGACAGTGTAGTACCACCACCTCCCACTGAAGCCCAATTTTCTGGAAAACAGTTGAGAAGGAAAGAGAAAAGGAAGAAAAAACAAGAGTTTCCCAACTTCATTATGGACTGTCCCCTGGAGTCAAAGCTAGAAATTCCAGAACCAATTTCTGATGATGTTTTCAATGGCTGGCAGGAGATGGATTCATGATGTTGGGCATTTCTTTGATGATCATTTTTCCCTAATTTCCATTCTAATGATTTTTCTTGCAATAACTATTCTAATGATTTTTCATTGCTTCAACAGTTGGAACCATCACATGACATTATATCATTCTCCTTAGAAGACTCAACAAGTGAGGTGGTGTGTTTTAAAGAGAGGATGGAAGAGGTTTACTACCTCTATCTTTCCCTGGACCCTCTCCCAGGATCATTATTCCATCACGAGGAGGAACAAGCAACACTGATAAAGGGAGTTCACAATTTTATGGAAGAAGCTGTATTTTTATTCAACATGGATTACATGGAATCTGATTTATCTTGTGTTTCTCCCTATGTAGGTATTGAAGATGCTTTGCACTTTTGTGATTTTCTGGAGAGTGAGGAAGTTGAGGTTGAATCTATTGAAGAGTTAAAGGAACTTCCAATTCTGGATGCCACTTCCAGTTTGGGAGTTATTTTTGAAGATGAATTTTTGGAGATGTGAAAAAGTTTACAAGTGGATGATGACACATTAATTTCTTTTCAAGAGGGAATTTTTTATTAGAATGAACTAGAAGACATGTCACATCCAAGTTGTCCAAGTTTCCCAACATTACAACTTGTGCACACTCAACCTGAAGCAGAAGTAGGGACGTGCCCCTATATCTTGTTTTCCCCTCCACCATTCAACATGAAGTACTTCATTGCCACGGAGGGGAATGTGGTTGAAGCTGCAGTTGGGGTACTCCAAAGCTGGCAAGTGACTGAAGTTGGAAGGAATCACACATGGTGGTTCTTGATCAAGAAGCTTAATCCCCCATATGACTGTGGTTGATATGAGGACTGTCCAGCTGTGGACAGTCAAACTACAACACCCCCTAGGGGGTTATCTCAGGATTATCCCTTTTCATTTCTTGCTTTAGTTTCTTTTTGCATGTTGTTTTTAATTTGAGTGTTGTTTTCTTAGGAAAATAAATAGGCAGTATATTACACGTGGCTATCATTCAAGTCCCAGAGGAAGAGTACACTGAAGATCATGGATAACACTCCCTAACTCATACTCTGTGGTTGATTTTTATTGAGCTTTAAAATCTTGAACACTAATTTCAACTTGTTTCATCATGTAGGTGCTCAAATGTAGCAGCCAGAGTTCATGCACATGGAAATAAAAGGGAGACATTTGTAAATTTGAGAAGATGCACATTCAGGGGAGTATTGTTTTATGTTGCAATGTTTTACGCTTCACATTTTTATTGCATGTTGCTGTGAATTAAGTGTGGGGGTCTCTCCACTTATTTTTAAAACTCTTGGATTGTGTTTTATGATGGGGTGTTAGCTTTATAATATATACTTAGTTAAAAATTTATTTTGAGATGATTTCTTACAACATGCTTGCACCCACTGTTTTTATTTTCATTATGTTGTTGCTGCACATCTTTGTTACTCATGCTACTATTTGAATTAAATTGTCAAAATCTTTTGTCTTCTCCCAAAAATTCAAAGCATGTACATTTTAGGAATAGAAATATACTTATTTCTGGTGATAGTTGGTGAGGTTGGGCTCTTCCATTTTATTTTGTTTTTGTTTTTATTTTATTTCACTCTTTGTGTGGCAAAGAATTTTTTTTAACTTCATTGATACCTCTCCATTTCTTTTTCAGCAAAAATGTCCATCTGTTTTGAACTTTAACTGTCTCCCACCATGAGATTCAACATTGGGGACAATATTGGGTTTTAAGTGTGGGAGAGAGGGGTCATTCTAGTGTCATGTCGAATTCCCCCTTCTTGATCATGAGTTTGTGGTTGTTTAAATAATGGTCAATTTTTTTTTTTCAAAAACATGGTTCAAAATTCTTTCAAATTTTATTTTCAAATTATTTCATCACATGATGGTCATTGGATGTTCAATGGTACTTCAATTATGTATTGTTGGGTGGATAAGTTTTTGCTGGATGTTGAGAGTGACACTTAGTCAGAAACTGTTAAATATGAATGATTGCTGAGTGCAATTGTTCACTGTCTCTATAAACCTTTCTGTTTAGAAACTGAGGAAGGGAGTGTGACAGGTTATATTTTGTGGAGTAAGGACCATGAATTAGAGTAACTTGATGTTTTTACTGGAACCCAGGGGACCCACATTTTTATAATATAATATTTAATCACTTTAGGATGTCAACTTGATTGATTATTAATTAAGTCATTTGTAACTGGAGTAAAATGGGCAAATGGGATCCCACGGTGAGTATCTGAGACAAGGTGCATTGGGTACGTTTCTATGAATAAATAAAGCCAATTTCAATCTTAATAAGTGTTGTGCATAGTGCTCTGCACATGGAATATGGCTGGGAAAAAGTGAAATAAAGTACCCTTGTCAAAAATGAACTCATTAAGGTGAGGGGAATTTTGAACCCAGATGAAGAAGGGAGCCATTGACTTGTTAATTTGCATTTGAGTTGAATCAATAAAGTGATCAATTTAATGGATTTTAATTCTTGGAACCTAGGGGAAGGTGAGAATAGAAGCTGCTCTTGGTTATGTTTTTTGAGTTCCAGTTCTTATAACCTGTCATCACTCCTTGAATCAGTACTTGAATTGGATGGTGAAGTAGGATAGTTAATGAAAACACATAGGGGGCATGACATAATTGACAGTGTACGAATTTGTAATGCTCTTGACTTCCAGTGGGCTTTTGAACCTAAGAAGGACATTTTTTTAATGCATTTGAAAAGCCCAACATACTGTTGGTCTTGATCCTTTGGGTATTAAAGTTTAATCATGCACCTTGCTTTGAACTGAACATCACAAATCATATTTCTGTTTTAATGTCAAAATGCATGTATTTGTTTGAGGACAAACAAGGCTTTAAGTGTAGGGAAGTTTGATGTGGCAGTGTTTTTGCACTCTTTGCCACACCTTTTGTATATATTTTATTGACTTTTTTATATTAAAATGTTATTTTTATTAAATAATTGATAATTGTTGTGTTTTTTCACTTTGCTGTGTAAAATAATCAATTTTTGTTTTAAACATGTGTTTTAATGTACATTAGTGTCATTTTAAAGAAGTCTTAAATTAACTTATTCTCGCCAATTAGACTTTTATTTATTTATTCTTTTATTTTTACAATTTGTTATTCCAGTTAGTTTACTTAATTCATTAATTAAGTTAATTATTGCCTTATCCTTTAAATCGTGAATAAATAACTCTTTTTGTTTTTAATATTTTAATTATTTAATTAGTTTCAACAATTTAATTTTATTCGTTTGATATGTTTATTCTTTAATTTAATTAGTTCTTTAATTAATTGGTTAGTTAATTTAAGCAATTAATTATAAATATTTTAATTTGTTCTTTAATTATGTATGTTTATAAATTTCTAACCCAAATTAATTCAATTGTTTAAATAACGTTCCATTAATTTTATTTTACTTAACTTTGTGTTTTTTAATTTTATTCTATTTAATTTAATTTATTTATTGATTGATTTATTTTTTTTTATTAAATTTTCTTTATGGTTTTTGTCGCAGGTGTTGCAGTCGCACGGTCCGACCCGTAGCGGTGACCTTGCTACCGATACACAAAAACCTCACCGGTAGCGGTGACCTCACCGTTACCCAACCTGCACATCCCTCACCGCTACTCCTCACTGTTAGCCCAGCCTACCTCACCGTCCTACCAACCCCACCGTTAACCCTTTTATTTCCTCACCATTACACCTCCACCCTTCCTCACCGTTACAGCCTTTTCCGCAAATTCTCACCGATACTATCCTCACTGATACGCAGAGCCACCCGAAGCTCATTCCGCTGGACGATCTCGCCTGAGCTCCTCCCATTCACCCTTATTTCTTCACCACTCCTCCATCCAGTAACACATTCAAGAAAATTATAACCACCACAACAAATTCGCAACATCAGATCAAAACCAAATCAAAGAACAAAACAATTGCAGATTCAACACCAGCTAATCTGGACCAGACTCTGGGCACAAACCAATTTGGATAAACAAGAAAATCGATTAACCTATTTTCATAGCAAACTAAAACCTGTATCGTCGGTTTGGAGGCTGTAGAACCACCTGGAATCTCACCCGAAGCCACCGGCGCCCCTGCTGTGTTCCATCGCCCCCTGCTCGGAACCGAACATCAACTCGAACCGCCATATCCTCGGAACACCTACACAGTGCAGCAGGCCTCTCCCTCAAGCCAAAGCCCTCCGCTCGAGCCGCCGTCTGCCAGCTCCGAGCTCGAACCCATACAGTCACCGCCTACCCTCTTCCGCAGACCCCCACCTATGACCACCACCGACGCACCTCCGTCGGACCAAGCCTCGCCATAGCCACCTGAAGGCTGTGCTGCCGTCGCCCCCTTTCCCACTCCTCCGCCGCACGAAACCCTATCCTCCTCCTATCCAGACCCGCACCCTCCACTTTTCTTTTTTTATTACCTTTTTCTTTTAGTTTTTTATAATAACATATAATATAAACATAATATAATATATAATATATATATCACATATAATAAAACATATATTATGTATTATATATCATATATAATACTATAATAATTATAGGTATATTAGAAAAAGTATAAAAACTTATATATAGTATTAATATGTTATAATAATATATGTTATTTTTAAATATAATAATTATATCTACATATATTAGTAATAATAATATTAGGTATTATATATATATATTAATAAGTATTTTTATCAACTAATCTAAGTAATAATATTAATATATAGTTTTTTTTATTTATTTAGTTTCATTTTATTTGTTTTACTTGTTTTGGTGTTTCTGTGCTCCGTGCAGGGGGAGCTCTTCATTTAAGCGGTGATAAAAGAAGCAGTATGTGGGAAATGCACGGGAAAGATTCTCGAGTTCGTTGCAAGGGATGGAGTACGCTTACAAGGAGTTCACTTGAGATTTGGTGATGTGCACATGAAGATGTGCCACGCGGATTTACTGCCTATGAGTTTGCCTTTGTTTTAGTTGAGTTTTTGAGAATAAAAGTAGGCCCTTACTCCACTCTACCAGAAGAGGGAGGCATGAAGCCAGGGCAAAGCAGAGTACCCGGGGGGGGGCATCATTCCGCAGTGGTGGAGGACACTCCACCACGATTCACGCACCCAATCCATACCACTTCATCAGACTAGAACTCGTCTTCGACCTGGAGACGGGTTCCACTCCTCCATTTCATCCATCCTCCCACTGCTCTGTTCTTGGTGTTCTTTGCTGTGTCTGTAAATACTTGTGTTCTATTTAGTTAATTGAATTGTGATGTTAGTAATGTTGAACTGTGTGTGTCGCTTCTTCTTTCTCCTTTTGCGCTGTGATCTCGAATCTCCAGAAATGGAGATCTAATTTGCGCGGCAGGATCCAGTTTATGAAACCCACCACAATCTGGAGATTCGCACACTAATGTGATCACTTTCTTTTTATTCGCCTTGGTAGATCGCGTCTGTGAATTAGAGTTAGCGAGAGCAAGATCTTTCGTAGGACCATTTTCTACTTTCTTGTTTTATTTATTCTCCCCTTCCTGTATTGATTTCTCGAACTGAGAATCAAGATCGGTTGTGCAATGTGACGATCTTAGTGGAATCATTCTGGATTGTGAGAAATTCATTCCAGAATGACCTTGTTGGGTGAATAACCTTGCATATTGGAGGAATGCTTGAGCATGGAAGAAAATCTATGTTTGAGTGTTTAATTTCTAGGCGAGACTGGCGTGTGATCCGAGACATTGATCATGCACTGTGCGAATTTGAGAATTGATCGTGTTGATCTAGGAAGGTGATTAAGGGGTGGATTAACCGGGGTCTAGCCTTGTTCTCATTGTCTTTTGTCTTTTGTGTCTTCGTGTCCTTTTCTTTGTTTGTTATGTGTCTTGTGTTGTGTCTGCGTCTGTTTTATTTTCTTGTTTTTGTCCTATGTCTCCTTGTTTTTGTACTTCTCCATCTCTATTTCTCATCTGTTCTTCACTGTTCCACATCCACTGTGCTCTTCAGCAGTGATTAGTGATTCCTTAGTAGTGTGTTTTTATGTTTTCAAAGTAAAGAAAAATAAAAAAAGATTTTCGGAATAAACCACTAGGGCTCTCGACACTGCTTCCTTGAGAGCGACCCTGAGGTTAGCCACTGTGCTATATCTTGGGTCTTTATAAATGTAAACTTGACCGTCCTCACGACAAGGACGACCGTCAAAGATATAAAAACTTCATTGAAGAACTATACCACTTATTCTGGTAACCTCCTTAGGATTCCACCAAAATCCTTCTAATGACAGATTTATTGCCAAAATGTGGAATTTAGGATGAAAGGATAGAATTTTTAATGTTATATGGGTGTGTATTTTCTAATCCAAAATGGTATGATGGTGTGAAAAATAGAGGATAGGGGTACCCATTTATAAGTGATTTGAGTGGAACACTTGTAATTTGTTTTCAAAACAGAAATGGATTCTGATGTTTTTATCATGAAAAAATTATAAAAATGGATTAATATAAATACGTCGGGATTATATTTTATAATTATGGCCATAATAGTAATT
Organism: Viscum album; assembly: GCA_963277665.1. NCBI lineage: Eukaryota > Viridiplantae > Streptophyta > Magnoliopsida > Santalales > Viscaceae > Viscum > Viscum album. The sequence continues at coordinate 1,182,936,883 of OY728139.1, forward strand.
TTAGACAACTTTATAGGTCATTTTAGCTCTTATATTCTCAGTAAAACTGCTGGTAAACCATTCTTTACCTAAACTGTAGTAATTGATTTTTACATTTTTCACTATTCTATTTGCTAAAAAAATAGTTTAAATATTAAAAAATATAACTTATTCTAATTAAAAATATTGAAAATATTTTTTCTATTTCAATTCATGTATATTTAAAATTTTAACTTAAAATTAATCCCACAAACATGATGCAAAATCAGATTTTCAAAGAGAAAACGTTCAAAAGTTTACAATGTTCTTAAATAAAATTTCAGTATAAAATTGATTCCAATGAACTATATTTTATTAATATATATATATATATATATTATTTAACAAATATAAATTTATAACACATGTATAATATAATTTAACTTTTCAAATAAATTTAACAAGAAAGAATTTTTCAATAAAACTTCAGTATTTGTTTATTACCCATGAAAAAAATTAATATTTTCATGGAATTATGAAAACATAACCCTAATATAATTTTGAAAATGTTATTCAAAAAATACATTTTAGTTTTTTGAACAAATTTTATAAATCAGGGGAAAACTAAATTTAAAACAAAACCCCCAGATGCGACAAAAAATCAGGTTTTTGAGAAGTGTTTTTCTCAAGTGAAAAAAGATTTAGTTAACTTAGTGTCTAGTAATAATCATAATATGGATATAAATAAATTTTTTTATATAATTTATTTGTTTCATATAACGCATTCCCAATTTTGTAAAATTTTAATAAATTAAAATGGAGAAACATTAATAACTTTAACACAGTTTAAAAAAAACAAAATTCATTTTTGAAACCCAAAAATAAACTTATAATGACATACAATATAAAAAAGATTCAAAGGTAATTACGTGGATCATAGATAAATAAGTAATAATTAAATTTTATTAAAAAAATGTTTCATTTTAATTAATTAATTTATTATTAATAAATGATTGTTTTACAAAAATCGATATTGTCATTATTCACTGAAAAATTAATATTTTTCAAAAAAATCCAAAAATTTAACCATATGTTTATTTTATTTTGATGATTTGAAAAATTATCTTTATTTTTGAATTTAAATTTTCTAAAATATCTATAAATTAAAATTAATATTTTCTCATAAAAATCCATAAAATCATATTTGATGAAAACATTTTTTTATGAATGTAATTACTTCACTAAAAATTGATTGATTATTTATGAACAATATATAAATAAATTTATATTGACTAAAAAATTTATAAATATATTTCATAAATAAGTTAATATTATTCACATCATTCTATTTAATAGATATATTATAACTTTCAAATTCAAAAAAATATTATTTCATGGTTCGCTAAAGATCGGTGTCACCTGTCATTCATACTATCAAATAAATTCATTGTTGCATGTAACACAAGATAAACATAGTGCTGATTGTAACACACTTTGCTAAAAAATATTAAAATAAAAAAATATTTCATAAAATCTAAGACTGTTACGTGGAAAGAGTCGAATAAATGAATTAAAATTTGATTGAAATAAAACCAAAGGGGAATAATGTTCAAACCTAGTATATAAAATAAGAGGTTGGTGGAATAAACAATGAATAAAATAAGTTATTGTTTAAAAATGAAAAAAAATTTATAGAAATTAGAGATAGAAGATATATTTTTATGGTTTTAATGCTTATAAAAAGTATAGGTATAATTAAGTGATGTTTGGGTATGTATTTTGGGAAGATCAAACAATGGAATATTTCATATAATTTCATAAAGAATATTTATAATTGAATATTTTATTTGAGAAAACATGATTAAAGAACAATATGGTTTCAAAAAAAACATAATTTTCTAAAACCCACCATTATGGTGGTCACTGTTTGTGTGATAATAATTATTCAAAAACCATGGACATAACAGGATGATAAAACAATGTTCTAGTTAAAATCATGGATTTAGAAAGATGATAATTTTGATCATATGTTAAAGTAGTGTATTAAATTATTTCACTAGAGATACTATAAAACTTCTAGGATTAAACCACACCATTTTTATCACATAATTTTTTGATAATTTAGAATAGGTAGAGATAGATAACCACAACATATTTATAATCATGGTGTACTTATTTTTTAGGAAAAATAAAATTTAATAGAATATATAAAGTAATTATGGGTGTTTTTAAAAGAATCTTGTAAAAATATGTGTGAACTAACTAATACCAGAATCATATTCACGATCATTTTTAGGGGGACATATTGGATGTTATTGGTTTCGTTGATACATACCCATTCTATTGATTAGATAACACATCATCATTTTGTGTTTCAAATAAAAAATTTCACAGAAATAAAATGGTTTGGTAATTAAAAGGACATGACTTTAGAAGATGATTTTTTCGGGTAAAACAATAGATCCCCAAACCACATCATATTTTACATAGAAACATCATGACTATCCATGGTTCTGAGGAATCTATTTTTTTTTCAAATTTAAAATAGGGAAAGTGGTGTACATTGATAGAGACCTTGACTTTACTATGATGTGTAATTTTTATTCCCATATGTGTCATATGAAGATAGAGAGTTCATAAGAAGATATTTGAAGAGGGATCAAAGTAGAATATATAAAATAATTGAGAGACACATCTAACATAATATAGGATTGAGAGATTTAAAATATATGGATGTTTAATATAGAAATACTATGAAGACATAGTACATAATATGATATTTTGATTGGTTTATTGTGTTGAAGTTGAATTAAAACACCGAAGTTGGAAATTTTTAATGATCTCATTTTATTATACTCCTTCTGAGAGACATATGAGTCAAGTTCATAATTTATTTTCATGAAGTAGTTTATAGTGGAATAACTTAATGAGTTACCCTTGTATATGATGAGGATTTGGTATCAAAGAATAGCAATCATTTTAGTTTTTATGTGGTTTATTAGTACATAAACATATCATGGATTTATACTCCCTAGATATATCCCTTTTGGATGATCCACGTAAAATATTTGTGTCACTAATTTAATTTCCATATTTGTATAGTGTTTATAATATATTTAAATTCAATTTTTTATGTATTATTACTAACATGAGGGAAATATGTAATTGGTGATGAAATTTTAACACCTAACTCAACACCCCCTGGTGTCTTGAACCCTATTGAAATAATATAATTAGTATTAAAATAAGTGATTATATATAATTTATGAAATATCTATTATAATATATGATTTTTTTAATATATTATATCAGATATAAAGATATTAATTTCTATATATGTTTAATAAAGAGTTCATTCATATATTGTAATTAAAAAATATGACATATTCATATTTATTAAAAAAAATTAATGAATTTATATTAATTTTTTTGAAAGAATAAGTCCCTATGATTTGAAAAAGTAAATTATATATATATATATTTCATATGAATAATTTGATGTTGTTTATTTAAAATATAATTTTTTTTTGCAAATTTTCATCTTGAAATTTAAGAATTTTTTATTTTAAATATTTATTTTATGTTGATATATATTCTTAATATGATAATTTTTCAATTGTAAAAAAACTAGTATTATATATTTAAATTCAATAAATTGCATCTATATATGTCAAGACTTGTGTTTATTGGTTACATTTAAAAATCAATGATTTATTATAATTGTGTATACATATTTAGAGATAAAATTATATTATATTTAAAATCACTCATGAGTAATTATCTGTGGATGGTAAGAATTTATTTTAGGTCCCCTACTAGCTTAGGAGCATGGGATTTATTATCAAATGGTTTGGGTGGGATACCTATCACACCATACATCCACTTGAGTAATATTTTTGGTTCCTTTTAATTTTAATCCCTTAAATTAAATATTTTTATATTCTATTTTCATATGATGCATATGGATTTTTTTCAATATTATTATTAAATTTTAAAATGTATATAGGTAAAAAATATTTAATTTTATCAATAGGTCTAAATTGACAAGATTATAAAATGTTGATTTGGTTGCTTAATATATTATGTATAAATAAAATCAATTAGTAGCATGAACTAATTTAATAAATCATGAAATAAAATATACGTGTTATTTATATATAATTATATGGTGAGATAATTTTAAAAAACCTCAAAATATTTTTTTTGATTATAACCTATGTAAAATCTTTCTGAGACCTCAATATGGTCATATGGGTAACCCTAATGGTTAGGTTACCTTGGATTATATTATGTAATGTGATGATGATATAGGTGACACTAATAGTTAGGTTCCAAAACATTATTTATAATTTCGGTTAATCTTGGTCTGGTCACCCAAACAATAAGGTATCAAAAAAATTAATATATGATCATTAATTTTTTCAATTTGTGAAAATGAAGTTAAATCGATCATATAGGTGTTATAACTGATATAATTGAAATTATGATATACATAAATAGATGTAAAATATGATAAATATTAAATCTAAATGAAATCATAGTAAAATATGTATCTTTTCCCATTAATATATACCATGTCTAAGGTTTAATCATCTGTTGAAAGTAAATTACATAAACACCCATATTATTTACTTCTAAAACATTATAATCATCATAGAAATACTTATATTATAGATTAAAATAAAAATATAAATGAACTAAAATCTGTCTTTATGATTAGTCCTATAAATATTAAAAATGAAGTATTAGAAATTTTTCAACTGGTATTAGAACATGATATTTATTATCTAGATAGAGAAAAGGTTTTATAAATTAGAGAAATAACCTCTAATAAAGAAGCTTCTAATGAAACCACTAAACAGGATAATAATGTTTATATTAATCATATGAATGATTAAATTAATATATATAAAAGTATTCTTTCTTAAATAGAACTAGTATTATATAAATAAAAAGTGAACATGGTTTTATATGATTTTATCGATAACCTAATAAAATTTTATTGGTAATACTTAAGCATGAGAGGTACGCAGTTTCAAAGACACTATTTTGGAGTAAGATGATAGAGGGTTTGAAGATAATCAATTAATAAATAATTATCATTTTAATTGCATTTAAATTATTATAAATTTTACAAATGATATTGATATTCTTAGAATATTTTATTGAAAATGATTAAAACTAATTAAATATAGTGGTTTTGGGAAAAAATGAATAAATTGTGCACTATTTGGTCCATAAGAAAAGAAATAAAAAAATGTATAAATCCTGAAAATACACACCATGTAATTTTATGATCATTAAAATGTATACAATACAAACATGGATAAGTAAAAACTAACAACCTTCTATAATATATGTCATGTTTTTAAGAACCCAAAATCCAAAACCCTGAGTGAGTGTCTGCTACATTATATTGGAATAGGTACAATGGTTCAAATACCAAAGGACTAATCAATTTTGTTGTATTAGAGACCTAGATATATACATGATACCCATTCTACATTGGGGATAAATTATAAAACATATTAATGGAAATCATTTTACATCCTTGAACTCATTCAAAGAATACCTCCCCATATCCTGGGGAAAGGAGAAAATATAAATGAAATGTACTAGACCTCCATGGTCCATTACTTTGTGAAAATAAAGTGTTTGGGATAATCAAGGGGGAACATTTAGCTCATTTTAAGACATTTCCACAATTCCACTTTTTTTCATCAGTAGGTTCAAGGCAACGATAGGTCAGGGCGCCACGAGGTCGAGGGCATTGGTAGTTCGAGGCGTCAGTAGGTCATTGAGTTAGTAAGTTGAAGTAATTTAGTGTTCTGGGCCCCGGTAGGTTGGGAGAGTCCGTAGGTTAGGGCATCAGTAGGTCGTGGTGTTGGTAGATCGAGGGTGTCGGAAGGTCACAACATTGGTAGGTTGATTCATCAATAGGTTAGAGCATCGATAGGTCGAGGGTTTTGGTAGGCCAAGGGTGTCGGTTTGCTGGGACATTGGTTGGTTGATGGAATTAGTAGGTTTGGGTGTCGGTAGGTCGATGGAGTTGGTATGTTAGGGAATTAGTATGTAGAGGGAATCGGTAGGTTGCCAAATTAGTAAGTCAGGGTGCCTATAGGTCAAGGTGTCAATAGGTCTGGACATCGATAGGTCTCAGCATCAATAGGTAAAAGCATCAGTAGGTTAACAGAGTTAGTAGGTCGGGGCATTAGTGAGTCAGGGAATTGGTGAGTAAGGGTATCAGTGAGTCAGGGAATCAGTGATTCAGGCATCAGTGGATCAACATCGGTAGCTCAGTGTTAGTAGCCCAGCATCGGTTTCTAAGCATCAGTTGCTTGTTGTCGGTGGCTTGCTATCAGTGACTCACCCATCAGTAACTCATTTATAGTTTTTCCCAGTTTTTCCAGTTCGTTCTCTTTGAAGTTCTCTTTTAACGTTAAATGATTTAAATGACATATTTAATGAGTTTTTGGATATTTCAAATTGTATTTATCTTATAAAAACTGAAATCTTTATCTGGCTCTTAAATTGTGTAATCTTCATCCTGATCTACCATTAATGGACTTTGAAACCATTTCCCCATAGATATAGGATTTTTCCTTTCAAAAACTGAAACTTTTCTTCCTCTGAACCATTCCATTTTACCTTGGTGTGTTGAGACCCTTTCATTCCCAGACGAGTCGTGTTGTGCCTATGCAGTATCCCCCAACTTGATTTTCCTTAGATTCCCATGCTCACACGACCCCACTGTTTTGCTGTAAGTTGGTGTTCTGGTCGCCTTTTGTTCCTGGTAAGGATTTCCATCATCTATTTTTTGGTTTTTTATCATGTGGGGTTGGGTTATTCATGTTTTCTTTTTGAGTATGGTGGAAACATATTTAAATAATATAATAAGAAGAAATAAACAAGGGGGTGGGAGCCCGATGGTGATGATAATTTTTTATATGTTATCCTCAATCCATGTTGTGTATTGTATAGATAGTGTTGTTCTGAAAACCATGTCCATTAGTAGTCCCTATTGGTGAACCTATATGATTTTCTAATCACTATTGTATTAATTGGAATCAGGTTAATCATGCATGTTATGTTAAATAGATGGATTCCCCAAGATCAAACCTATTTTGTGATCACACTTATTTTATCAAGTGGAATTAATGCACAATTATTTTCTAAACCTTAATAAATATTGCCTTATTGGTGTGGTTTGTATTGTGTGTGGTTCTATTCCCCCTTGTGTCCATACTGGTAGTGATGGTATCTCAGGCTAAGAGTTTGGTTAATTGTGGAATGGATGGACTAGTGACGGAGTGGGACTGTAGCTGGGTAGTCATTAGGCAGTGGGGCTGCATGACTTTTTTGTGTCATGATTTCATTTTTATGAGTGTTAGAATGGATCCCTTTACAATTTTCCCTTCATTACTTGTTTTTATTTGGCAGTAGTTGGTATGGTTTCTTCACCTTATAATGTTTTTAGTGTTTCATAGTTTCATAGGTAGGGATGGAAATAAATAAATTAATGATTTGATAATGAAGAATGATAATTGGTTAAATGAATTGGTTGGGGGTATGTTTCGAGTTAGGGCTCGTGGTAAAGTGGAATTAAAGTGACCGTCGTTCATTATTGTATGTACATGTAGAGGTGGAATCAAGGGTAGTTTTGTTGGGCTAGTAGTTTTCAGAAAACACATAGGTTGGGAAGAGTTTTTGGAACATATAAATATATATATACATGTAGTTCCTTTTGACTTTAATATTCACCCCATCTGTGATGAGAACTACCTGTAGAACACCCCCATTATTATGGAAGAGGGTGTATTTCCCAACATCTCAGTGGGAGGATGGATGGATGATGACTGAGTTTACGCTTATCCCACTTCTAGGAATTTTTTTACCAAGACTCTTCAGGCATGCTGTAATGGATTTCAGTTTAATACCATATTTATGGTATTGGTTTTGTGAGAGGTGGTTGGTTTCCTAGATCTATCTAGGCTGAGGCCCCTATGTTTTCGGGTGAGGAATGTGGTGATTGTCACACAGGTGTCTTTGGTAACGATATGTGTGGTCTGTAGCTGAGGTATGTGCGGGCTGGTTGTGATAGGGGGTCTTATGGAAGAGTGTGGTTGCATTAGGACATTTTCCATTAGGGATGAGAAGTAAACCAGTGGGAAGTGGTACGGGTTACCCAAATATTGATGTCATTACTTCTTTAATTTACTTAGATTTCCTTATTTGTTGTGTGTGTGCCTTGATGATGATGTGGTGGAAAGTATACCTTATTAGGTGCTATTGAGTTTCAAATGTTTTCTCACAAATGAATTAGTATGGTTCTCCCACTTGTACACTACTGACTTTTAAATTTCCCCACTGAGTGTACTTTTATGCTCACCCCACATATGTAAAACTGTTTTCAGGTTTCTAGGGTGATTAACTGGACCATTTTTGGCCTTACTAGCTCAAACGTTGGGGACGATTGTTTTGTAACTACTTAGTTTTATTTTTTCACTTAATTTGGAGTTTTATTTTTATTTCTCACAATTTTACGTTAAACATGCATCTGGGATGGATTTTGATTTCATTATATATATCATTCATGGTGTTTTTTGAGGTTAATACATCTTATCTCTAAATATGGGTTACTTTTAAAAGGGTAATCCCTCTCATTTCTGTGGTGTTATTATACCCTTTATGTTGGTCGCCACCCTATGGCCTATTGGTGGTGGGACATGGGGGTCATTATCTCCCCTTCATTGTGTGGAAGAAAGGTCTTGACATCTTGTTATCCCTTAACTCATCATGAAGATGGATGTTAATAATAGAATGGTATCAAAGGTGATGGTTGAGAGGTAAGATGTAGTTGGAGTTAGGCACGTTTACGATTTTGTGGGTTTGTATAACAACAATGTTAGGTGGTCTTGGTGCATGACATAAATGAGGGAAGATTGGCTAGGACCTGGGATTTTAGGGCCCCCTGTGATCTGATATAAGGACTTTGACCTTACCAAACGACTAGGTGAGTCTACATTGTTTGTGTGGTAGGGACCCTAGAAAAAGTAAATGCATCATGATGACTTGTGTACTTTTTTTTGTTCATTTTTTGGAAGTTGAAATAAATAATGAATTAAAATTTATCATAAATGAAAATTCCATGCTACCTGATCTTAGGAGTTCCTTATTTACCTTTTAGTTATGGTTAATAGACATCACCGACTTGTGGTACGAGAAGTGGATGGTCAGAAAGCTAACCCATTTGACTAACAGAGGTTCAATTCACTATAGGAGGCGGATTAGTCGAAGAAGATACTTCATGGTTTCTAGTGGCAGACTCTTAGAAAGTATAAGGGAAGTGTCTTGTGAATGGAGACAGAGAGTTGGATTGAAGAGCTGGTAAACACTTTTAGATTTATCCAGGCTCTGAAAGAGTATATGGGTCTTCCAGTGGTGAGCCAGATGAGGGGACCAGTGTGTCCATGCTAGATTCTTTACCTCGGAGAGAGGAAGGAGACTAATGTTTTGTGGACTGACATGCATAAGGAGTTCTGGGAGAAATTCCATTCCTCTATGAGGAAAGATGAGAAGAGGAATGAGATACTCTCCCTACAGTAGGTGAGTATGTCTGTGAGGGAATTGGGGATCATGTTTAAGGATCTCTGGTGGTTTTCTTCAGATCTCTTTCTGGATGAGGAGTCTCGGGCAAGGTGCTTAGATGAGGCACTCTGTCATTCTCTTCAGTATGAGGTTACTCCCTTTAACCTACTGACATACTTAGAGGTTCATAATAAGTTTGAGGTAGTGTAAAGGATTCACTAATGAGGAGGTATTCTATGATAGAGAAGTCATCAGAGATCTTTAAAGGGGAAGTCCATCAGAATCAGGTCTCTAGGATCAGGTCCTCCAAAGTTTTGGCCAGTATAGATCCGACCCCAGTAGTTTTTGTTCTGACCCTTGGGGCCTATCCCTTTTCCCTTGGACTTGGGGTCGAGATGTTTTTTTGGGAGGTCATGGTCACCTCTAGGTATAGTGCTCGACCCGAGATCAATATGGTAAAGGTGGGAAGTTCAGTACCCGACTCTGTAGTAGTTTCAAGTTAGGTCTTTCCAGTGATAGGGCATCAGTCCCCTTCTCCACCAAGGGTGGACGATACAAGAGGAAGATGACCTCTAGGTTCTCCTCTTGGACCCCAATAAGGGAGTTATTAGGGAGGAAGTCAGCAGCCGAGGGGCATAGAATTTTGGTGTGAGTTGTTGCATGTTGTAGAGGCTTTAGCTCTAGAAGGGTTGGAGATCATTCAATGTATGATCAATTTGTTCAGTAAGCTTTCTTTCACCTTGTTTTATTCAAGAGATTCACAATCCTTCATTGCATTTGGTATGGCCCATCGCTTGGGAATTTATATGGAGATAAATTTCGTGCCCCTGGTGTTGAGTACACTAGTAAGAGGTCATACCATCTTGTTTTATGTTTTTCATGGATGTAGATTGATGTTGGGGTTCCATCATTCTAGTGGGAATCTCTTTATACTACATATGCTGTCATAATATTTCATCTTTGGAATATAATGGTTGTTTTCAGTGCATGTGGTTATCGACTGATACCTGAGAAGAGTCATGTTTTGAAATTTAAAAGGCCTTTGCATAGCTATCATTGGTGAGCAGAGGTTTTAGGTGGGAAAATAGTGCATACAATCTCTTTTTTCCTTGTTAGTTATTATTGGGATGGATGGATGATGGAATGATAGAGGTTCCGGGGGTTGTTAGAGTGTTTCTAGATGTTTTCCCCAATAAGGTAGTGACTACACCCCTTGAAGTGACGTTGAGTTTTGGATGGACATATAGCCCAGTGCTCATCTAATCTAAGGGGATATTTGATGGATGGAAGCTTCTAGGTTTTTGAAGATTCTGATTCAGATTAAAAATCTGATAAATATGGGTTTCATCCAACACAATGTGTCATCGTGGGGTTCTCCAGTCTTGTTTGTGAAAAGTATAGACATGGTTTGAGCCTGTGGATTGACTATTTGAGACTGAATCATGTAACGATCATGAACTGCTACCCTATCCAAAAAATAAATGTCCTTTTCTGAATAGTTGAGGGGAGAATGTTGGTTCTCTACGATCGATCTGTAGTATAGGTATCAATAGTTAAGGGTGAAGGAGGGTGACATCCCGAGGGCTGCTTTCTGGTGCAGGTATATACACTTTTAGTTCATGGTTATGTCGTTCGATGTTATAAATGTACCATCCATGTTCATGGATCTTATGAAGTCTGTTTATTCCATGTTCTTGGACTGGTTCTTCATTTTATTCATTGATGACATCTTAATATACTTGAAGTCAGAGGAGGAGCATATCGGACATCTCAAGACTGTCTTAGAGGTCCTTCGGCACCACCAAATCTAAGAAAACTATCCATGTGAATGTTTTGGACATGATAGGTCCACTTACGTGGATATGTGGTTTGTCGGTAGGGTGTAACAGTGGAATCGTCAAAGGTCGAGGAAGAATTTTCTTGGGCATCACCCAAGAATGTGGTCGAGGTTCCAAGGTTTCTCAGTCTTGCAGGCTACTACCAGTGATTCGTACCAGATTTCTCTCGGGTAGTAGCTCCATGGATGGATATAACCTGAAAAAGAAAATCATTTTTGTGTTGGAAGAGATTATTTTTATTGTTCTGATTTATTAAGTGAAAGGTGGTTAGTGCTACAGTTCTCAAGCTACCAGAGGAAGGAGCGACGTTTGAGATGTTTTTCGATACTTCACTTCTAGGACTGGGTTGTGTGCTGATGAAGAAATAGGGAGTGATATCCTATAAATTTAGGTAGTTACATCCTCATGAACATAACTTGTCGACCCATGTTATGTAAGTAGTATTGGTCCTGTTCCCACTAAAATTGTGGCAACATTACCTAATTATGTTGTGCTGTGTGGTCTTCAAAGATCACAATAGATTTAATTACATCTTTTTTCCAATGAGATCTGAGATTGTTGTAGTGGATGTGAATGGATTTTATCTAGGATTATGATTTTTAGATCTCCCACACCTCGGGAAAGGGGAATGTTGTGGCTGATGATTTGAGTATCAAGTCATAGAAGGAAGTGGTTTGGGAATCTGTAGACACTTGGAGAGTGATTGAGGAGTTAGCTTCCTTGAACATAGATTCATGAATGGATGGATGTAGAGGTCATCTATTTCAAATGATGGTACAATAATCTCTAAGGTAGATGGTGGAGGATTCTCAATGGGGATACTCAGAGGTGGAGGTGATGTGCTATCTCATTGATCGGGGTGATGCTCAAGAGGGATGGTCGGAGGATGGCCAGAATTGTGTGTTATTCCATGAGAAGGTACATGTTTCAGTTTCAATACATGAGGAAATTCTCCATGACTTTCATCATACACCACTAGTAGTACACCAAGGAGTTTACATGATATACTGGGTCTTGAGGAAATCATTTTGGTGGCCGAGGGTGAAGCGGGAATTGGTGGAGTTTGTGGAAATGTTCTACATGTGCCAGCATGTAAAGTCTGAGAACTGTGTTCATGGGGGGTTGTTATAGACCCTAGATGTCCCCGAGAAGAAGGGGGATGATATATCAATGTGTTTTATCATATGATTACCTAGGGATCAGGGAGGATGTGATTATATTTGGTTTGTACTAGACTAGTTGATGAAATCAGCTCACTTATTAGTGATCAAGGAGTCATGCGCAGTGGATGAATTGGCACAGAAGTAGGGCATGAGATGGTGCAGCTTCATGGAGTTCCAAGATACATCATACTCAATCATGATGTACGTTTTACATTGTGATTTTGGAGTTTGTTATGACATTACATTGGCACCTAGATATGCCTCAAACCTTCTTTCAACCCTCAGACGAATAGACAAATATAGAGGACCATCTAGATGTTGGAGGACATGTTACATACATTTATTCATGACTATAGTGGGTCTTGGGTGTGAAATTTTCACTTGAAATAGTTTTATTAAAATCATATATATCACTCTTCCATTGGAATGCCTCCATTTGAAGCTCTATATGGGAGATAATTTCATTCACACTTGTGCTAGAGAGAAGTTGGGGAGGTAGCTATTCTTGGTTCAGACTTGGTGCAGATTATAACAAACAAGGTAAAACTTGTATGTAAGAGGATGAAGGCAACATAAGACCAGCATAAGTCGTATGTCGATCGCAATAGAAGTTTCTTAGTGTTAGAAGTTGGGGACCATGTATTCTTGAAGGTTTCCCCTTCTCATGGGTAGTGGAGGTTTAGAAGAGCCAGTAAGCTTTCCCCCAAGTTCATTGGACCTTTCGAGGTGTTGGGATGAGTTGGAGAGGTGTTATATTAGTCGATGTTGCCATTGTAGTTGGGGAGGATCCATGACATATTTCATGTCTTCTAGCTTCATTTGTTCCTTGCCAATGGAGTCCATGTCTTTTATTGGGGAGAGTAGGATATCGAGGACGACACAATGTTCATAGAGAGACCAGTGGAGATCTAGGATCATCGGTAGAAGGTTTTTCGTCGACATACTATTCCCTTGGTTCACATGTTGTGGAGGCATGGTGGATTAGAGGAGAGTACTTGGGAGCAAGAGACATGGATGTGTTACCAGTACCTAGAGTTGTTTTGAGTTTTGTTTTTGTGTTTTTATTCTTGATGTAATGATTGAACCTTGTTTTTTATGATATTATTGATTTTCTAATTATGTGACATATGATAAAGTCCTTATGTACGAGGAGGGGAGGACCAGATCCCTAATCATGATGCATTACTGTGGATTTGATTAAACCGATACGGGAAAGTTAGTACAACCCAAATAGGACAACATCATCCCATGGGGTAAAAATCACCTATTCATATTTTTGGGCAGTATGAAATTTAGTGCTTGTGAGCATGTCTTTCAGTTGTTTTGGTTGGAAAACCTCAAAGGATGTGTTCTTGGATGTTGAGGTTTCACTCCAACGAGGTGGTTTCTACTTGAGAGGTATCTTATAGCATGGTCATTCATACCCCTCATTCTTCTTGGTCTTGTTTTGAATTCTTGAGGGAGAGAATAGTTTTATAGGTATCTGATGTAATGGACCAGACCTTCATAGACCATTAATTATTTAAAATCCAATTTTTGGTGTGTTCTGGGAGGCAACAAAATCTCATTTCAGGATTTTTCCAAAATTACATTTTTTTCAACTGTAGGTCAAAGGCATTGGTAGGTCAAGGAATTGATAGGTCAAGGGGGTTGGTAGGTTGAGGGTGTCAGTAGGTTGAGGTATCAGTAAGTCAGGTCTTTGGTAGGTCGAGGGTGTCAGTAGTTTGAGGCATTGGTTGGTCGAGGGCGTTGGTATTTTGGTGCGTCGGTAGGTAGAGGGTGTCGGTAGGTCATAGTGGTGGTAGGTCGAGGAATCGGTAGGTCAAGGAATTGGTAGGTTGAGGGCATCAGTAGGTTTAGGGCCACGATAGGTCGAGGGTGTCTGTAGGTCGAGGGTGTCGGTAGGTTGAATGCATCAATAGGTTAAGAACATCAGTAGGTTAGGGCATTGGTAGGTCTAGGAAATTGGTAGGTTAATGCATCGGTAGGTCGATGGAATCGATAGGTCAATGTTTTTGTAGGTCATGGTGTTGGTAGGTTGAGGGCGTTGGTAGATCAAAGTGTTAGTAGGTCAAGGCATCAGTTAGTCAGGGCATCGGTAGGTCGAGGACGATGGTAGGTCAGGGCATTGGTGAGATAGGGCATCAGTGAGTTAGGTGTTAGTGAGTCACGAATCAGTAGGTCTGGTTGGTGACTCAGTGTCGGTAGCTTAGTTTCAGTAGCTCAGCGAAGGTGATTTCATGTCGGTTTCATGCTATTGGTGAGTCGCCCATCGGGGACTCATATCCAGTTTTTTCTAATTTTTACAGTTCAACACCTTTGACACTTTCTTTGTTGTTAAATTATTTAAATTCCATATTAAATAAATTTTTTCCCTTTTCAAATTATATTAATCTTCTAAAAACCTCAATCTTCCTTAGACTCCTAACGCCTATGGTCTTCTTCGTGATCCCTATTTAATATCCTTTGAAACTATTTCCTCATAGATCTAGGATATGGCCTTTGTAAAGCTAAATATTCTCTTCCATTGAACCCTTTTGTTTTCTCATGGTGCACCAAGACCATTTCATCCCCAGACAATCCATGTCGATCCTGTGTTGTAGCCCATATTTTTGGTTTTCCTTGGAGTCTCCTATTTGTGCAACCCCACTGCTTTGGAGTAAGGAGGATTTCTGGTCGCCTGTTGTTCCAGATTGGGATTTCCTTCATCCCAATTTTAATTTTGTATCATGCACAATGGGTGTACTCAAGTTTCTATATGAGTACGGATAAACCCGATTTAAGTAAGATAATATGAGGAAATAAATGTGGGGTTGGGAGAATGATGGTGATTATCACTTTTATTTAGATTTTATGCTTTATTCATGTGGTGAATTAATTGGGTTGTCTTATTCTGAAAATAATGTCCATGCGTGGTATCTATTTATGTGCATGTATTATTTGTGAATCATTGATGTAAGAATTGGAATTTGGATAATCATGTATATTCTGTTAAATAAACGGATTCCCCTGGATCAAACATGTTCTATGATCACTGATTTTTTTTATCAAGTGTTATTAAAGAAAGAGTATTTGCTAGACCTGAATAAATATTTCCTTACTTGCGTGGTTGTGTGTTGTGTATGGTTCCGTTAAGCCTTGTTTCTATATTGGTAGTGATGGTATATCAGGATGAATTTTTGGTTGACTGTGGAATGGATGGAATTGTTATGAAGTGGGTCTGCATCTTGGTAGTGGTTGGGCAGTGAGGCTGCAGGATTGGTTTTTTTTAAGATTTCATGATTACGAGTGTTAGAATGGATTTAATTACCATTTTACTATCGTTCCTTGTTGGGATTAAGCAGTGTTTGGTAAGGTTTGTTCACCTTATAATGTATGTAGGGTTTTCTAGTTTCCTTGGCAGGGATGACAAAAAATAAATAAATGATTTGATAATGCAGAATGATAATTGGTTATATGAATTGGTTGGGGGTATGTTTTGTGTTGGGTCTTATAGTAAAGTGGAGTTCAATTGACCATAATTTGTGGTGGTATGTTCATGTTGAGGTGGCATTAAGGGTAGTTTGTCTTGGTTGGTAGTTATTTGAAAACCCATAGGTTGGGCTGATTGTTTAGTACCTATATATATACATGTAGTTATTTGTGATTTTATTGTGTACCCCACCTATATTGAGCACTATGTGCTGAAGACCCCAATTATTGTGGTGGAGGGTGTCCTTCCAATCATTATAGTAGGAGGATGGATGGATGGTCACTAATTTTACCCTACTCCTTCTAGGCATTTATCACCCAAGACTCTTCGGGCTGGCTATAATGGCTTTAGGTTTAATTCCAAATTTATGGTATTGGATATGTGAGATGTGGTTTGATTCCTTGGTGTGCTTAGGATGAGGACTAGGTGTTTTCAGGCGAGATGTGGGGTGATTGTGGACCATATGTATGTTGGTAAGATATGTGTTGTTTGTGGACCTAGTGTGTATGGGCGGGTTGTGGCAGTGGGGCTTGTGGAAGAGTGTGGTAGTGTCAGGACATTCATTGTTAGGGATGAGTAGTTAACCAGTGGGAAGTGGTGCGGGATACCCAAATATTGATGTTCTTACTACATCACTTTACTTGACTAGTTTTATTTGGTGAGTGTGCCTTGGTGAGGTTGGGGTGGATAGTATACCTTGTTAGGTGATTTTAATTTTCTCATGTTTTCTCCTAGGGAAATTAGTATGCTTCTCCCACTGGTGAATGGGTGAGTTTTATTTTTCCCTAATGGTTATACTTGTATAGTCACACCACGAATATAAATATATTTTTAGGTTTCCTAAGATATTACACAGACCATGCTGGGCCTTACTAGATTGAACATTTGGGACAGTTGTTGTGTCACTGCTTAATTTTATATTGGTACTTAAATTGTAGTTTTCTCTATATATCTAGCAGTTTTACTTTATATATTCTTATGGGATGTATTTTTGTTTCTTTATATATATATATATATATATATCTTTTTTGGAGTTGTTTGGGGTTGATACATCTGATATCCCAATATTAGTTAATATAAAAATGGTAATGCCTCCCATTTTTTAGAGATTTCTATACCCTGGGTGTCCGTTTTCACCTCAGGGCCTATTAGAGGTGGGACTTGGGGGTCATTATCTATAATTCTTGGGGAAAGAAGGTCTCAACATCTTTCTATCCCTTCCCTTATCTTGAAGAAGGTTGGTTGTGAAAATAATAGAGCGTGAAAATTATTAGTAAGGGTTAATGATGTCTCCATTATTCATTACATTTTTCCAAATTCTTTTGAGGGATTTTCTTTGTATTTAATACATAAAATGATAATAATTATTTTAATAATTATGTTATGATTAAATTATTAAATTTTTCAAAAAAATTAAAATTACTAAAAAAATCTGTTATGCTTTGAAGTGTTCAGTATTTTAATTATTTATTATTATTTTTGTTCATCAGATTTTTAATTCTTGTTTATTATCATTTTCTAGTTTTGATTATTGATGTGAATTGTTTCTTTATTTTTGTCTCTTTTTTTTGGATATTTCTATTTTTTAAATTAATTTGATTGTAACTTATAATTCTTATTATAAAAATTATTTATTTTTGTAATGATAAACTATGATTTAGCTATTTTATAAATTTTATCAATTATCAACTATGATAATTGGTTAAGTAGTTAATTATTTTAAGCAGATTTATTTTAATAAAAACAATGTATTGAGTTAACAAAATTATTATTAGTTTTTATTTTTTACATATGTTTATATTATGTTCTTATTTAATTAATATTTATAATATTAATTAATTTCTTTATTGATTGTTTACCTGTGTTATTTTATAATGATTTTTATTATGGAAGTAAGGTCATTTTGGTATATAGGCCAATTATTCATCATTCATGTATGTGAATGGATAAAGCATCCACATATACAATTTTATTCATCATTCATTTTTCCAGTTTTTATAACACCCACATAGGGGAATTAAGAAACCACCCACATAGCTGTATTTCTAGGTATCCACCTTTTAGAAGAACCATGTATCCAATTTGGAGGCTCTTTTTATCACATACCTATAGTATAACCACTATTCAAAAAAAGGATGACAATTGTATGAGAATTTGATAACACAATTGGAGATCAAGGTTCGGGAGGAATTTTTCATGTTCAATCTAAAAACCAAAGAAAGGGTGTCTATAATCCTAGTGTGAAGAGGAGTACCCAAAATATGTATGCTGACTTGTTGAAGAACAAAGAACCATTTTTGTCTAAACCAAGACAAGACGCTATCATCGATGATGAGACCAATTTCCAAACCATATATGGATAATATTGTCCATCATAGCTAGAAGGAAGTCCTATCAAATCCAAGAATCAAATTATTCGATCTCAGGTTTCCAATAAATAATCTAAACAAAGAGGGAAAATAATGATTTTGACCTACTAAGCTCAACAAGAGTGTACTAATGAATATTTGAAAATAAATTGTGAGAGAAGAAGTTGAAAGATATATATTTTTCTTTGATTTTATATTGAGTAATTTCAAACTTTTTAAATGTAGGTTGATGCAAGGCTTCCCCATAATTTCACTACTGAGTTCATGGAATCAATTGATCTTGTTGAAATTCCTATAAAATAATATTATAATTTCCTCGCATGATCCATGCGTATGAAACTATAAAAGATAAATGGTTTACCAAAATCACATGAGTAAGTATATTCAACCATTAATCAGGAGTGTTTTGAAGGATATGACTGATTTCCTCTTTGTTTTGATGCCACGACAGGATAGAATGCTAATGAAGCAATTCTTCCACAATATTCTCAGCTAAAATCATGTAATCTTGATGATATGTATAAGAAATAAAATAAATTTTAATGATTTTATACATACTAATGATTGAAATAATAACCTATATGTTCGATTGAAGTAGAATGATGAAAATGAATCATTTTATGAAGATCTAATTGAGTTCAAGTTTATGAGGTATTTGGGTGAAGATTTTATGAACCTGGTTTCTTTGTGGTTTTTTATTTATATGTTTTATGGTGGGATTATAAGAGATGAAATTACACAACTATAAATATTTTATTCAATGAAAATAGGGTTCTTGGTGAATTTTTTTTGAGAATATATTTGGGGCCAGTGTAGTCTTCTTGACCAAGAAGATTGAGCCTCAATTCATAGCTAGACTAGATTTCATTCATTATTGAAGAGTAAGTTTGCATGATGAGAATAAGTTTTACTAAAAACGGTTAAGAAATTAATCTACATGTGGATCTTCCACATATATTATTTAATGTATGTGCTAGTGGAAGAGTAGTTTGAATGTTTTTACTAAAGATAACTGGTAGTGACAGACAACAAAGAGGAAAGAAATGCTTCTGATGATGTCATTAATATTACCATAGCATTTTGTTGGTGTATAGGATTTTAGGAAATAAAATGGGGCTTTTTAGACATTATAAAAAAGGACGATATTGAAAAAAAATTATAACCCAAGAGATGAGCGCAAATCATAGAGAGGGGAATGTAGAGTGGGAGTGCGAGTAGTAGTGGTAACACTCTCATCAAATAAATTTCATAAGCTGGAGCTCGAGAAATAAGGAGACTCTGATATACAAACCTATTTTCTCACTCTCATATTCTAATGTTATTTTAAATATTTAATCACTTGAATATATTCATTATTCCATTTTTGAATCACGTTGACTTAATTTTCTATTGGGTTTTGGATTGTAATGAATTGATAAATTTATATATATTTATTTAGTTTTCATTATAGTGTCTGTTCATTTTTTATTAAAATAAATTCATTTCATTCATGATGATGATTTATTTTTTAGATTTTCTAAGGACCAATAGGTGACGGTAGCGATCCTTTTCAATTTCTATGCATTAGTAAAAGTATAGAAATTTGTAAATAATGATGTCTCAATTTTCAATCAACTGTCATGTTTATTCCTGAATTTTATTTATTAATCATTGTTTAAGAGAGTTCATTGTACTACGTAGAACTCCTGAACAACAGTTAGGTGATTCTACACACCTTCATATTTTTCATTACCATAATTGTGTTAATTTATGTCAAGAATGTTAAATAATATTTAATTAATTCAAGATAGTTTTTTTAACCTGAATTAATATACTACCTACCTCTGTCATCGTTATTGTTTCTCTTACACTATCTGATCATCTTTTCCACAATTGTTTTTTCTTTTTTTTTCTTTTTTTCATTCAAACATTTCTTCATCTGATAGCTTTTATCCCTACATTCCAAAATACTAATAGTTAGAAGGAATCATAAATAATAAATTTTTATAAAGTTAAAATATGAAAATGACAAATTTTGGGGTTGTTTTTAAGGAAGTCACGTGCATCAAAAAACGAAAAAAAAACAAAATATGTTTCACTTATTTAAAAAAAAACATTATATTAAAATCAAATCATATTCTTCTCTGAGTTGTGATGAGAGTATGTGTTGTTGAATATGGGTCATGTTAGAGGTTGGTATCAATTTTATTATAATTATTTCGTTCATTTTTACTATTATGGACACATTTCTTTTCATTATGTCAACGAATATGCACAATATCCTCATCAACTTGAATAAAAAAAAGTGGTCGTAAGCCTGAACATGAAAGTATTCTATTAAAACATTATTGTAAAAATAATGAAAATGATAAAATATAATTAAAAAACTTTCAAGATATTTTTTAGAGGTATAAAATATCCAATCATTACTATGACACCTAAACCTTTTAATTTTAGTATTTTTGATGAAATGGATGCTCAGGTTTAATAAAATATTAGATATGATATTTTAATTATTAAAACTCATAAAACCCATTCTATGAAAATAATAGGAAATTAATGTGAGATACATGTTGGGTAAATTATTTAAGGGAATACAAATCATAAAATCAATGATTTTGAAAATTTTAAAACTAATGTAAAATTTGATCTTCACCATTCTAAAACGAAACAATCCAACAGATTCTGAGCTAGTTTTTGATGAAAAGTAAAGGGGGTTTGATTTAGAATTGAAAACTAATAAAGGTCAGTTGTTTTTTAAGGCCATTTTTAATTAAATGGTAAATGGGAGTCAAATGTTAACCAATTTTGGAGTAACATTATTATATAATATTATTCTATTATTTTCAATTGGACTAGACTGGAGTTCTCATTCACTAATGATGGTATTGAAAACCCATATTCAAAATTCTAAAATATTTCATTAAGATTTTGTAACATGAGCCTGAAATGATTCCCAAACACACACTTTTTGAACCTATGATGGATAGATTTTCACAAGTAGTAGTTGTTGGTTGCAAGATTGCAGTTGAGTAATATTTAGAAGAAAATCACAATATAAAAATCCATGAAATTAAATGTTTTTTTAGAGATTAAGAAATATATTATTATTATTTAATTATTTATAAAAACAATTTTTTGTACTGAAATTCATCTTAAATATGAAATAAATTGGAAGGGGAGTTATTTTTAATGTCCCGCATTTCAAAAACTACTCTAAGTTGTTTTGAACTTAATCTCTCAAAATAATTTCTTTAAAACACATATTTTTTCTCCTTTAAGTTTTAGATGTTAGAGGATTATATAGGAGAAGAGTGATGTAAGTGTTGTTCCACTACCCTAGAGATATCATTCTTATTGTTTTCTATTTTATAAATTTAAATATTTTCAATTATAGAACCATTTTAGATGAGGAAAGTGAGTTTTACACAACCATATATTTATTTTTTAGGAGTATATTCTTTCTAAAATGTGTTCAAGTGTTTTCTTAGGGTTTTGGATTCCAATAGAAAGAAATTCCTAGTTCAAAATAAACAATCCATGTACATGTGGTTCTTTCTATGTAAGAACCCACATCTACCATCTAATAGAGGATGAACCAATGTTTTCCAGCCGTGGACACCCAAAAAACATAAATACATGGGGGTATCCAAATTTTTAAATATTTAATTGATTATTTAGTTTTCCTTTTATTTTGTTTTAATAAATGATTACATATTATTTATAGGAATATGATGTCATACATTTCACTTTCTGGTATCCAATTTTAATAACATCTTCTACTCCAGAAGATCATCTAATTTTTATCCTTGCACCATAAATATTTAAAGACTTTAAATTCCCATTATATGTTTTAAATAATGTATGATAGAGGGGTAAATTCTAGTTTCTTTATTACTCTACTTTTACGCACATGGGTTTTACATCTTTCAAAATTAAATGCTAAAAATGATATAGGATATAATTTTATTGAAAATATTATTATTGGAATTAAATAATAAATGCATGTACTTTTTAATGTATTTTTTATTGTTGTAGTGAGAATAATTTTACATCATGCTTTGGTAAAATAATTTTGGTCTTTAAGTACGAACAGGAGATTCAAGCTGGGGCTATTTGAAATAAACTCTCATTTTCAATCTATAGTTTTTTCTTGTTTTGAACATTAAATTTTGAAATTTAATTCATATAATTTTCATATTTTATGAGCTCCATATTTTCGTATTAGGTTTCCTTACTCAATTGAAAATTTGGGAGGTGTTTAATTTTGAACAATGGGGATTTAAGCTTCAAATCGCATGAGTAAAATTAGAAATTATATGTAACGCCCCGACCCCAGCTACCCAGAGCCGGTGCATTACTTCGTAACATTGGCATGATCACAAAAGATCAAGTCTCGAAAGACCGATTAGTTTAGTAGCCTTGGAAACACTAGATACATTAATAAATGTTACATTACATCACAAAGTGAAAAACTATAATAACATAGTCTCCATAGTCCACACTTCTATCCTCTTCGGACTATCCCTGCAGGTCATTCATAAAATACTTCTTCACATCCTGGAAAATATTAAAACATTGAAAGGGGTGAGCTCGGATGCTCAGTAAGGTTAACAATATAGCGGAAGCTTTCGTAAATAAACATTAACATTTAAGGCAATGTATAACTAAAACAAAATCCTTTTAAACTTGAACTTCAACATAATATGGAAAAAGTAAAATGAGATAATTCCATTCACTTCTTCACATGGATATTCTACTGGTCGAATAATCACATGCAATGTCAATAACCACTTTCATAATGATGGAATGCATAATGCCAGACTATCATAACCACGTAGTCAAGGCCTCGTGCCAAGACCACAAATAAGATTTTGTCAAGGCCTCATGCCAAGACACTAGTTTGTCTCATGAGACCTGCCGATGCATCAAGGAGCTATAGTGGGCTCCACCCGTCACTTATTAAGTCCAATGAATTCCTCATATGAATAGGTTTAAACATATCATAAACCATAACATAATAGTATCACATAAAACATGCATAAAGGAAACAAAACATTTCCACATTTCAATCACAAGATATAAATATAACACATTGATATAATAAAAACGCTTTCAAAACCATTTTCAATACCAAAATAAAAGAAATTTAAAACTTTGTATTTATTTTTCATTAAAAAAATGATGGATTGTAGAGGAAGCCGAAACTCAAATAATGGTCACGGCGGCGGAGAAGTCGTTGTCGCCGCATAAGTATGGAAATAAAAACATTCCCTTTTTGTCATTTAGTAAAATGCTTCGTATAAAAAATATTCCTTTTGAATAAACGTAAAAGTCAAAGGGGTTTATACACCGTATAAAAGAAAGTTTTGTATAAAACCAAATATGCCTCAATGAAAGGGGATTGAGACGAAGTCCTTAAAAAGATCATTTTTTTAATAAAGTACATCTATAATGTGTATTCACTATAAGTACACATAAATAATGTACATATACAATATAGGACATAATAATATCATGACATAATTTGAAAGTAGGAGATTAACCCAAAGAGTGATAATTAGGTTAAGAAATTCCCTTACCTCGTGTCTGACTTGACCCAACCGTTCTTTAACCTCCTGAATAATAAACTAGAGTTAATATATACCTTATTAAGAACCATTTTCAATTTCATTATCCTTATTATATCACTTATTACAATGATATGAACATTATGTAATTATTTAAGTTAATAACGGTCGTTTTGTCGATCTTTGGTACTTGAGTCAACAATAAACTTCTTATAATTACAAGTTGTTTATGTGGTAGAATATCCATTATCTCTAGAATTATATTCATGATTTATATGTCATATATATCATATATATCCAGTATATACATTCATTTATAATATTACGTAACATTTAGAGGTAAGAAATGAAATGCACCGTTCATGGAGACGGTAAGCCGTACGTACGCATGAACGCTACTTTCATTTCTATTTCATATTTAATGGAATGAAATCATAATGATATAAATTTATAATATAATTACAGTATAATATAGTGTATAATACCATCCTTTATACATCCCACATATGGCATTAACGATTCAAATCACTTTGAGGGAGCGGTAGTCCGCACTTCCTAAAATGAAATTATCACGTTTACCCATAATGGAAATCATAAAGTATGCCATAAATGAGAAATACAGAAGCATAAGTAAAACATAAACATATTATATATCATATATAAAAATAGTGACATCTTAATGGCCACCTTTGAAGGTGTTATATGAGTGTTGAACAATCATCGTTTCGTGAGGCAGAAATTCGCCATCCACAGAAACCGTATGTTCTTTAACCATTAGATGTAGGTGTGTGTAAGTGTAGCTCGAATCCTTCTTATAACAACATCCTAGTATATTTAGGATACTGGTGTTTTTACAAAATAAATTAATAAAAAGAGTTTAGGGGGTTGGAGAAGAAAAATAAAACAAAACAACATTAGAGAAGACATTACCTCAAAATCGGGTAACTCTTTTTGATTTGAGCCAAAGGCTTCCTTGGGAAGCGTTCTGCCCAACGTGAGGCTTCTAGGAGTAATAGGGGGAAGTTGGAAGAGTATTTGGGTAGAGGTGGGCCGAGCCAAATGGCTTGAAGGTGTGAATAAGGTGGGAGAGGTGGGGGCCTTTTATAAGTGGAGAGGAGGGGCTCTTTTGGAAAGATTGAAATGTTACATTATTACACAATGGTTTTCGGATTCTAAAGGTCCCACACTTATATAATTCGAGTCTAAGGTGATAAGGTTTCGAAATATCCTCATCCAATTGGCTTTGGAAAAGTGTATGCCTTGGATTTTGCATTATCTTCCCATTTTATTTAAATCGTTAAATAATGAGGTCATCGCTGCATCATCATGATGTCATAAATAATTTAATTTATTTAATGTCTAAAAATTATAAAAAAAATACTATGATGTATGAAAGCTTTTTAGATTTCTAATGAATATTTATAGTCAAAATTTGGATCTGTGTAACCCCACTTAAAAACTGTTTTAGTAAAACAACTCATGTTTGTGTCAATTTAATTTTAACATTAAATAAATATATATTAATGTCATTTTCCAACTAAAGTGGCTCCATGGGGTCCCCAAGTTGACCCATGGGTTGTCGTGGTAGGCCATGACTCATCCAATAAGGGTAGGACAAGTTTCAAGCTCATCTCATATTATTAAAACATTATTTTTTACCTTAAACTACACTAATTACCTCTAATCGCGATTAAGAACTTAAAAGTTACTATTCACCAAAACATTATTTTAATCTCATTGAACCAAATTTTACTTCTTAATGACAACCATGTATGTCGGATTTTTGAAAATCAAATCACAGAAGTAGTAATATTTCATTTTAACGAAAAATCAGTTTTTAACAACCACTTAGTGGTTTCACTATTCATCAAAAATTGAAGTTTTTCAGAATAAGGCCAAAATTTCACCCTAAGTTATAATTGATATTCCGAATTCAAAAATGATTTCTATTTTAAAAAATTCCAAACATATAAGTTGCATTAATTAATTTTATAATTAATTCCCGCTTTCACAACAAATAGCGTGTTTTTAAGAAACAATTTATATCAAAAGATTGGCAATTGTTTATGTCCAATTTCAATGTTAAATTAATTATAATGACCACCATTGGATAAAATGGTAAAAATATATTCTAATTATACCTTAAAACCACTAAATAGTATAATTTATCACAATAAATTATTTTGATTAAAAAAGTTGTTTTAAAGTATTTTTCACTATTCATAAAAATTAGAAGTTCTCAGAAAAATACCAAAAATTCAACATAGGCTAATTTCGATATTCCGAATCCAAAAATGAAGTCCATTTTGAAATATAAAATTTCTATAATTTTAAAAAGTGGTTATTACTATTCATAACAGCTACTTTGATTAGTCGCGGTGTTTTAGAACTCGAAGTTGCGTACAATGCAAGCTATTGCATTATTGAATGAGAAGCGTATCGTGGAAGCTCGGGGTGTTAAATTCTCCCCTCATTCAATAAATTGCGTCCTCGCAATTTGAAAATTTTCTTTGAACATAAAAGGTTGAAAAGAGAAAATACCTTTGAGGAAAACCCACATCGGAAATAAGGTTAATAAATATATAACATTAAAAGAAAGCAGGATAAGTACAAAGGTCACCCAATATAGCCAATTCTAGGATTATATGAAAATATGGATATGGAGGAGAAACAAACCATCAAGGTCTGATGGAGAGTTATAGAAAACAGGATTAGAAGAATGTTTAACCACAAGAAAATCACAAACTTGTGATTGGTTAAACAGTCATTGAATCCCCAGTTGGAAAAGTTAACCGACAACATTTTTGTTTTATGTTACCTTTTATAATGTTGAGGAATTTATTTAGGAGATTTAATAAGAACGTAAAGGAATATACATACTTGTTATGTATACTTTCATTCGTTAATAAATGTTTACCACAAACCCATCTTTTACTCCAAATGGTAACAGAACTCAAAAATATTCTATTTATCCTAATTGTATAAGGTTCCAAATGTTAACACATACCATTTAGATTAGTAAAATTATTTTGTAATAACCAGGGACTTCCTGTAGGCTAGTGGTAGGAAGTAAAGGCCTGTCGCACTATGATTGTGGGTTCGATTCCTGTAGCTTTGTCTGACGCGACGGGTTATGCCCCACCCTGCAGGTTGTCCTTTTCCTAAAACTATAGTATCATAATATTCCAAAAATAATCTTCAGAAATTCTTTAACCTTAAACAATACTATCCATGGTTCAACTTAATCCATTCCATCCTTAATAGTTATCCAAAATTCCTCCGTCCAGACTTTCTCTAAAAGGTCTCTAAATTCCAAAATCAATTGTAACATCAGATTCCCCAAACAAAGAAAAGTTTCTCTTATTGTCACATACTAAAAATATGATTACCTTAATCATATTAAAACCTTACTGAAATCAACAAGTACTTCAGTACAATCCTTATATATATATCACATTATTCTAATAACCAGAATATAATCCATGAGTCCAAAAGCACCAATACATTAGTTATTCTGCTTCAACTGTAGTAACAACATAAGATTGTCCTTGATCCCTTGGCCTTTTCTGAGGTAAGTTTCCCTGACGCTTAGGACATTCATTTGCATAATGACCCATTTCTCTACAATTGTTGCATTCAACTTTGATAGCCTCTTTCATTCCCTTGCAATCACGAGCCTGGTGACCATTTTCTCCACATTTATAACAAACTCCCATTCCTTTTAGGCAAGTACCAGGGTGATTCTTCCCACAATTATCACATACTGGAAAATCCTTCTTTCCCTTTTTCCCTTTATCTGTCTCTTGTTCCACCGTTCTCTTCTTCTCTTGCTTTACTTTGTTGTCATAAGACTTAGAGAATTCCTTTTCTGTCTTGATAGCACACGAGACAATATCTTCGTATGATGAGAAGGATTGTGATACTAAAGCTCGACGGAGAAATGGTTTTAACCCATCAAAGAAACGATCAATCTTACTCCTTGGGTTACGTATGTAATCTGTATCATACCTTGCTAACCTTGTAAAGTTAGCCTCATACTTTGCGACATTCTCATCCTCCTTCTGCCTCAGACTCAGAAATTGCCTTTCCATATCCGCTCGATGGTCTCGAGGAAAGTATTTTTCTAAGAACAGCTCTTTGAACTACTGCCATTCCATGTTTGTTAATTCATCATCTTCCTTTGTGTTTTGAATTAGTGACCACCATTGATCAGCATCTCCAGTGAGGCGGTAAACTGCCATGATAACTTTTTCCCTTTCACTGCTCCCCAATGCCTGAAATATTTTCTCTAGGGAATTTATCCATTGCTCAGCTACTAAAGGATTTGTACTCCCATTGAACGTTGGTGGTTGTTGCCTTATGAATTGATCTAACATTGATCCTCCACGCTGCGGATCAGGGTGCTCCATACGAGTAAGGTTATTATTCATAACCTGAGTGAGTTGTCCTAGTATGGTAATAATTTGATCAGCACCAGTTGTATCTCCAGATCCACAATAATTATCTTGAGCAGGAGGGCAATCCCTACACGGAGTGCGTGCATTGATACGGTTTCAATTCCTTCCACTGGGCGCCATTTCTAAACAACGGCATAAACTATATTAGTTTATGAAATAAAATACATAATTCCATATTTGTAAAATACTTTACATAAATTGAACTATTTATGGATATAATCCATAATCATAAAAGGAAATGTTTCCTTTGAGGAAGTATATACTCATAACCCTTCATAGTGGTTTGTAAAGAAAATGAGAATTATCCTAAGCATATCCCCCGGGAGTGTCGTAACCAAGAGTGCAGCAAGGCACGTTGTCATGCACCAGTTCCCGTTCGAGTCTATCTTAAAGCGGTGTTTTCGGGTTTTACCCCTAGATACATCTGTGCCAGAGCCGCCTCTACCTGCTCGTATCCAGACAGGGATGTATTGCTCGGAAAACTCATAACATCTCTATAATACCAAAATTCTAGGAAGTTCTTCTATACTAATCCTCAAAGTCTATCATTGGGCTATGTGCTCTAATCAGAGTTTATCTACATCTAGATTCCAAGGTTAGTACTAAACTGCCTCTGATACCAACTTTAACGCCCCGACCCCAGCTGCCCAGAGCCGGTGCATTACTTCGTAACATTGGCATGATCACAAAAGATCAAGTCTCGAAAGACCGATTAGTTTAGTAGCCTTGGAAATAGTAGATACATTCATAAATGTTACATTACATCACAAAGTGAAAAACTATAATAACATAGTCTCCATAGTCCACACTTCTATCCTCTTCGGACTATCCCTGCAGGTCATTCATAAAATACTTCTTCACATCCTGGAAAATATTAAAACATTGAAAGGGGTGAGCTCAGATGCTCAGTAAGGTTAACAATATAGCGGAAGCTTTCATAAATAAACATTAACATTTAAGGCAATGTATAACTAAAACAAAATCCTTTTAAACTTGAACTTAAACATAATATGGCAAATGTAAAATGAGATAATGCCATTCACTTCTTCACATGGATATTCTACTGGTCGAATAATCACATGCAATGTCAATAACCACTTTCATAATGATGGAATGCATAATGCCAGACTATCATAACCACGTAGTCAAGGCCTCATGCCAAGAACACAAATAAGATTTTGTCAAGGCCTCGTGCCAAGACACTAGTTTGTCTCATGAGACCTGCCGATGCATCGAGGAGCTATAGTGGGCTCCACCCGTCACTTATTAAGTCCAATGCATTCCTCATATGAATAGGTTTAAACATATCATAAACCATAACATAATCGTATCACATAAAACATGCATAAAGGAAACATAACATTTCCACATTTCAATCACAAGATATAAATACAACACATTGATATAATGAAAACGCTTTCAAAACCATTTTCAATACCAAAATAAAAGAAATTTAAAACTTTGTATTTATTTTTCATTAAAAAAAATGATGGCTTGTAGAGGAAGCCGAAACTCAAATAATGGTCACGGCGGCGGAGAAGTCGTTGTCACCGCATAAGTATGGAAAGAAAAACATTCCCTTTTTGTCATTTAGTAAAATGATTCTTATAAAAAATATTCCTTTTGAATAAACGTAAAAGTCAAAGGGGTTTATACACCGTATAAAAGAAATTTTTGTATAAAACCAAATATGCCTCAATGAAAGGGGATTGAGACGAAGTCCTTAAAAAGATCATTTTTTTAATAAATTACATCTATAATGTGTATTCACTATAAGTACACATAAATAATGTTCAAATACAATATAGGACATAATAATATCATGTCATAATTTGAATGTAGGAGATTAACCCAAAGAGTGAAAATTGGGTTAAGAAATTCCCTTACCTCGTGTCTGACTTCACCCAACCGATCTTTAACCCCATGAATAATAAACTAGAGTTAATATATACCTTATTAAGAACCATTTTCAATTTCATTATCCTTATTATATCACTTATTACAATGATATGAACATTATGTAATTATTTAAGTTAATAACGGTCGTTTTGTCGATCTTAGGTACTTGAGTCAACAATAAACTTCTTATAATTACAAGTTGTTTATGTGGTAGAATATCCATTATCTATAGAATTATATTCATGATTTAGATGTCATATATATAATATATATCTAGTATATACATTCATTTATAATATTACGTAACATTTAGAGGTAAGAAATGAAATTCACCATTCATGGAGACGGTAAGTCGTACGTACGCATGAACGCTACTTTCATTTCTATTTCGTATTTAATGGAATTAAATCATAATGATATAAATTTATAATATAATTACAGTATAATATAGTGTATAATACCATCATTTATACATCCCACATATGGCATTAACGATTCAAATCACTTTGAGGGGGCGGTAGTCCGCACTTCCTAAAATGAAATTATCGCGTTTACCCATAATGGAAATCATAAAGTATGCCATAAATGAGAAATACAGAAGCATAAGTAAAATATAAACATATTATATATCATATATAAAAATAGTGACATCTTAATGGCCACCTTTGAAGGTGTTATATGAGTGTTGAACAATCATCGTTTCGTGAGGCAGAAATTCGCCATCCACAGAAACCGTATGTTCTTTAACCATTAGATGTAGGTGTGTGTAAGTGTAGATCGAATCCTTCTTATAAAAAAATCCTAGTATATTGAGGATACTGGTGTTGTTAAAAAATAAATGAATAAAAAGAGTTTAGGGGGTTGGAGAAGAAAAATAAAACAAAACAACATTAGAGAAGACATTACCTCAAAATCGGGTAACTCTTTTTGATTTGAGCCAAAGGCTTCCTTGGGAAGAGTTCTGCCCAAAGTGAGGCTTCTAGGAGTAAGATGGGGAAGTTGGGAGAGTATTTTGGCAGAGTTTGGCCGAGCCAAATGTCTTTATGGTGTGAATAAGGTGGGAGAGGTGGGGGCCTTTTATAAGTGGAGAGGAGGGGCTCTTTTGGAAAGATTGAAATGTTACATTATTACACAATGCTTTTCGGATTCTAAAGGTCCCACACTTATATAATTAGAGTCTAAGGTGATAAGGTTTCTAAATCTCCTCATCCAATTGGCTTTGGACAAGTGTAAGCCTTGGATGTTGCATTATCTTCCCATTTTATTTAAATCGTTAAATAATGAGGTCATCGCTGCATCATAATGATGTCATAAATAATTTAATTTATTTAATGTCTAAAAATTATAAAAAAAATACTATGATGTATGAAATCTTTTTATCTTTCTAATGAATATTTATAGTGAAAATTTGGATCTGTGTAACCCCACTTAAAAACTGTTTTAGTAAAACAACTCATGTTTGGGTCAATTTAATTTTAACATTAAATAAATATATATTAATGTCATTTTCCAACTAAAGTGTCTCCATGAGGTCCCCAATTTGACCCATGGGTTGTCGTGGTCGGCCATGACTCATCCAATAAGAGTAGGACATGTGTCAAGCTCATCTCATATTATTAAAACATTATTTTTACCTTAAACTACACTAATTACCTCTAATCGCGATTAAGAACTTAAAAGTTACTATTCACCAAAAAATTATTTTAATCTCATTGAACCACATTTTAATTCTTAATGACAACCATGTATGTCGGATTTTTGAAAATCAAATCACAGAAGTAGTAATATTTCATTTTAACGAAAAATCAGTTTTTAACAACCACTTAGTGGTTTCACTATTCATCAAAAATTGAAGTTTTTCAGAATAAGGCCAAAATTTCACCCTAAGTTATAATTGATATGCCGAATTCAAAAATGATGTCTATTTTAAAAAATTACAAACATATGAGTTGCATTAATTAATTTTATAATTAATTCTCGCTGTCACAACAAATAGCGTGTTTTTAAGAAACAATTTGTATCAAAAGATTGGCAATTGTTTATGTCCAATTTCAATGTTAAATTAATTACAATGACCACCATTGGATAAAATGGTAAAAATATATTATAATTATACCTTAAATCCACGAAATTGTATAATTTATCACAATAAATTATTTTGATTAAAAAAGTTGTTTTAAAGTATTTTTCACTATTCATAAAAATTAGAAGTTCTCAGAAAAATACCAAAAATTCAACATAGGCTAATTTCGATATTCCTAATCCAAAAATGAAGTCCATTTTGAAATATAAAATTTCTATAATTTTAAAAAGTGGTTATTACTATTCATAACGGCTACTTTGATTAGTCACGGTGTTTTAGAACTCGAAGTTGCGTACAATGCAAGCTATTGCATTATTGAATGAGAAGCGTATCGTGGAAGCTCGGGGTGTTACATTATATAATTTAATTCCACTGAAATTCATGTTTAAATAATATGATCCTTTCAATGTGTGGTGATTTAATATTTTGTAGAGTTTATATTTATGTGTTTAATTCTTTAAATTATGGTCTAGTATATCATTCACCACTATTTTTGTTAACTGATATGTGCACTAAAAACGTTTATATGCATGCAAATTTATCTGTTCATTTCAAATCATTCATCAATTTTAAATGTGACATCATGAACTATTCAAAGATTTATTTTTTTCTTGAACTAATTTTATGTAGAAAATATATTCTTTTGTAATTTTTTGATTGTTTTTGTGTTGAAAAATTATCTCGGATATATCTTGTGACCCGTAACCATGACACATTCACTACTTAATTGAAAATCTATTTAAACATTAATTTTCATTAATGTTATTCTACTATGAGTTAAATAAAGGGTAAATTATTTGGATTTATTTTTGTGTAGGGGTATCTAAATTTTATAAACTATAATTATTTTAATCCGATCAGTAACACATATTTTCTTAAATTTTATTTTTATAAGAATTACTTTGTAATTTTCTCTCGCATAAAAGTTTTCTAAAATTTGAAACTGGGGATTTTACTCTAAGGAGGTTAATTTTTAATACCTCTTATACTTAATTGAGCAAATAATTATTATTTCCCTCCTAAAAAAGTGACATTTGGTGAAATCATGGGACAATGTTATATGATCATTATTTATTTTGAAAATTTTAAATTGAATTTAACTCATTAGATATTCTTCCTAATTTATTAGGAAATGAAAATGTTAATCCATGTTCAATGAATTATGTCATTTCTTTCATTGTTTTTTTTAACTATTGGATTGGTTATTTATTGTGCCAACAAATTATCACTCTACCCCATCCAATGACTATTCTATTTATTTTTCTCTCAAAAATTATTTTTGTCTATTCACCTAGAGGTAAAAACGAAGTGTAAACTATCAATCAGATGAAAATTTATGTTTTTTAAATTCTACTTAAAATATTCAATTTATATAAACATTATAAAATTATTAGAGATTTCAGACTAAAAAGTTTAATTCATGATAACATTCATATTTACTACTCGATAGAATTCATGTTTGATAATCTATATAAAAAATCTAATCATAGTGGTATTTTATCTTTTCCAATTTGAGATTTTTTTTCTTAAAATGACTATGACTAAGGGAAAGCAAAGGTAAATGAATATTTTAAGTGTGTATTAATTTTATGTGGCCTTTACTCAATACATTTTTTGACATCCATTTGGTTGATTTTCTATATAGTTAATAAAGGAAATGACAATAATTAAGTTAATAATCACTCTATGATTAATTTATAATATTTTTAGTATTTTGTAAAAATACCTTAATTTTTTTTATTGGTAAACATTCAATTTTTCTTTTCTTAATTATTTATTATTTTTTATTTACAAAATTTTAAATTATTTTTTATTTCCATTTCCTGGTTCTTATTATTGATTTAAATTGTTTATTTAGTTTTTTATTGTTCATTAAATAATTTAATATTTAGTAATGATAAATTATAATTCATTTATTTTTTAAATTTTTTTCATTTATTAATTATGATAATTGATTAATTATTTATTTAATTTAAGTAGATTTATTTTATTTTAATTATCATTTATTGAGTTAAAAATTTAGTTTTAGTTTTTATTTATTAAAATGATTATGTTATGTTTTTAATTAATTAATAATTATAATTTGAATTAATTTCATTATTTAATATTTAACTTAGTTATTTTATAATGATTTTTATTATAGTAACAAGGTCATTTTGGTATATAGACTGATTATTCAGTATTCACGTACCTGAATGGATAGATAATCCATGTAGCTAATGTTATTAAGAATTCAAGTATCCAATTTTTAAGACACCCATATTTGGAGATTAAGTAACATCTCACACAACTAGATGGATATATATCCCTTTCACTGAAGAACCACATATTCAATTTTGAGACTCTTCGAATCATGTGCCCAAAGTCTCACTACTACTCAGACAATGGATGATACTTTTTTGATATGCTGATAATAGAATGATAGACCATGGTTGAGGATGTATTTTATGATGTCTATTTGATGGTTGAATAAATTATTTCCATAATTTGTGTGTGAAGAGGATTACCATAATTCTGTCTAGAAACTTATTGAAGAACATTGAACTCATAACACATGAACAAAACCTAGCCACCATCGTCGATGATGAAACTGATTTCAAACCCAAATCTAGATATGACTGTACATTACAGATAGAAGGAATACCTATTGAAGCCAAGCATCGAAGTCTTTAAACTAAAGTCACAAAAGAATAATCCTAGCAGAGAAGGTGAATTAAGATTTTGACCCACCAAGATTGAGAAAAGCATACCAATAAATATTCAAGGATAATTTGTTCTAGAGGAATATGAAGGACAAATTTTTTTATTTGATTTTGGATTAAGGTATTTTAGGATACAAAAAGTATATTGACTCAGGTTTACCTTGATAATAGTCTATTAAGTTCTTGGAATCAACTAATCTGGATGATACTGCAATCAGAGAAGACAAATGCTACCAAACCTAAGCCATGTATATGAAACATGTGTAAATTATTTGTGTTCAAACATTTTATGAAGAATATTATTTGATCTATCTTAATGATATTTTTTAATTAGATGATTGATTCCCTTCCCATTGTAATTCCATGTTTTTCTGGAAATATGAAGAAGTGATATTGCCATCGAGTTCCCAGATGAGCTCACACAATCTTGATGGAATGAAAAATAAATGAAAGATTATTTAATGATTTCATTTGGATTAATGAATGGAAAAATTATTGTTGAGTTATATTAAAATAAAAATGAAGAAAATGACCCATTTAAAAAGCTTAAATCATGTTCTAGTTTGTGATTCATTTTTATGAAGATATATCAAACCACGTTTTATGTGGTTGTTTTCATTTTAGGTTCAATGATTGGATGATAAGGATTTTATTTCAAGGATCATCAATGTTTTATTCAATTAAAATAGGGTTCTTGACTATTTTTTTTAGAATTTATTAGGTTCATTCTAGACATCATAAACAAGAATATCGGGCTAAGATTCTTAGTTGAACTATATTTTATTTTATTTTTAAGTAGAATTTGTCTTTATGATAATTAAGTAATGGTGAAAAGGGTCATAATTTATTCAACATGTGGATCTATAACCAAGATAATTCAATGAATGTGTTAGTAGAGTATATATTTGAGATGTTTTATTAATGTAACGTGGTAGTGACAGAGGAAAAAGAGGAAAACAATGTTATGGGTGATGACAATCATATTACCATGTCATTATGTTTTGGTGTGTATTTTTAAAAAACAATATTTTAATTATTTTAAATTATGATAAAGGACTTGAAGGAATAAAATTTATAACATGATAAAGGGGAGATGATCCAAGAGAGTGGATTCTAGAGTGAGTGTGGGAGAATGGGGGACACTCTCAATGAAAGAATTTCATATGTTAGATCTCTATAATAAAGGATACTCTAATAGAGAAACCTATTTTATCCATCTCATAATTATATTTTACAATTTAGAGATAAAATATCTTTAATATATTCTCAATTCCATTTTTCAAACATGTGTTCTTAATTTTCATAGGAGATCATATTAAAATGAATTGATAAATTTATATGTATTTATTTAGTTTTCATTATTGTGTTAGTACATTTTTTCATATAAATATCTACATTTAATAATTGATGAGTATCTTTTATATTATATTATAAGGACCAACAGGAAATGGTATGAACCTTTTCAATTTTGAGAATCATATAACGTATCAAAAATTATAAAATTATGATTTATCTCATTTCCAATAATGATTTTCTTTATTCCTTTATTTAATTTACTGGTCATTTTTTAAGAGGGTTCATTCTACTATCAAGAACACTTAAACAGTAGTTGGGTGATTATTCACACCATCATTTCATTTATTGGATTAATTTTATTAATTGTTATCAAGAAGATAATATCATTTTTATTTAATTCAAGAAAGTATGATTCCCTATAAATTCATCTACTACATTTCTCTCTTATCTTTCTTGTTTATCTTCTACCATATCATTACGTCTTCCACTGTTCTATTTTTATTTATTTATTTTCATGTTTTTTTGTTCAAACAATTTTCCTTATCTTGGGTTTGATCCCTACTTTCCATAATATTAATAGTTATTAAGTGTTATAAATAATTAATTTTCATGAAGTTCAAGGACATTAGTTTCAGTTATGTATAGTGGAATATATTATAAATTAATAAGTCTCAATCAATACAGTAGTATAAATAACTGAAAACACATTACATTTAATCAGTAACTTCAGATAAAATGAATCCAAGCATAATATCAATGAAAAAATATCTGGTATAATAATGACTAAATTATAAATCAAATAAATTGTTAATATATTCCATAATAATCTCAAATATCTTGATATTTATACCATCAACACCTCACACAAATATAGTTTAAAGTTGTGGAAAAATCTATTTATTTGTCCAACTATTTTTTCTCATGATACCTGCAAATGCATCGAGGGGCTATATAATTTGATTCCCCAACAGTAAATACATTTAAAAAGCATTAATCATATATGAAATGAAACATTTAATTAATGAATCAATATTACTTTTAAAAAACTATCTATTTTGAGTAATAATTATGTATTCATCAATATATTCACAGTTAATGAAATTATTTTCAATGTAAAAATTGTGTGTAATAATAGAATATAGATTATGTAATAATATTATCCATGATACAAAGAATGTAGATATATATGATAAAATTAATTTATTGTAAATATGATCAAAAGAAAGTTTTTGTCCTTAGATAAAGTTAACAATGAATAAATTAATCAAGATATGAGATGAGACCATTGGTCCCTCAGTAATATAGGTTTTACAATAATGTTAGGTCCTTTGTAAGAATAAAGGGAATTGAATTGAAATATTAAAATAATTTTTCATAAATAATCTTTCTTTTTAAACATTTTTGACTCATATAGAATAATATATATTTCATAAAATAGTTAGAAAAATGTGAAAGTGCTTAATCAGTGTATATATAAAATATTCCTTTCCAATTTTTGTTAAGGGAATCCCTTTCAAAAATCAGCAGAAAGATTACATTAACACACTTTTTTAAATCTGAGGATAACATGAAATGTTCTTAATAAATCATTTGAGTATATAATATTACCTCTGTAAATTTGTTTTTGAAAAAAATAGACATAGAAGAAAAATATATCTAATTAAAATAGAAAAAAATTGGTTTTCATTTTAAACATTTCATTTCTTGATTCATGTACAAAATAGAAAATATTTTGGAATAAAATAATAAAACTCTTCAATTTTATAGAGGATAAGAAACTCATTAGATATTTTGAATGATAAATGATAAAATTCCATCTGGGAGAGTAAAAGGAATCCCGTAATTAACTGATATTGTAAAATAAATTCTTACCACTTTGGTAAATTTCAAATTTTAACCTCTTAAAAAAAATTAACATGACTTGAAACATTATAAATCATGAATAAATAGGAACTATTTTTAAATACATCAATGGTTCAGTATATACACCACAAGAAATTTATTAGTTGAATATTAACAAATATATCTCAGTGGAATAGAAATTGAGATAAAACCTCTTACCTCATGCTTCCCTTTAGTTGAACATGCTTTAACCTCTTATATTATGGTTTCAAGAAAAAAAATTATACCAATACCACACTCATTTTTTAAGGTCATATATGATCATCTTATAATATCTTACCACTCATTCATTAACAATGCATTTTTATTACTTGTATTTCGAGTGGTAATTTACATGTTTTCTCTTGCATATTTTTTTAACAAATGATTTGGTTCTTGTGAATAGCATATTGATCCATCAAATAAATAATGTTAAAAACTATATATATAACTTTTACTCATTAGATACTTTCTTCAATCTTTCTAGAATTTTTTACAAGGAAAATTTATTGCATCACTTCATTGAGGCAAGAGGCTATACGTATGCACAAGTGCTTAAATCATTACCTTAATGGGTGAAAGGTTAAATAATTGGATGATATCATAATTTTATAGGATTAATATCATTTCATATGTATCATATATATTCATTATTTCTATAATTATGAAAATACACGTGATTTAGTGATATATAACAACATACATCAGTTCTCAAGGTTGTAGTCTATTGTACACATGAGCACCGTCTTTTTTTCCCATTTAACGAAGAAGAAGATAGACACGTATTTTCCATCAACATAATAAAATATATTTTTATAGTATATACTGGTGATATTATATTGTATGTCTTAAGAAATAATTTATTTTGATAACATAAGAAGTAAAAAAAGAAAGATATTAGTGATGACAATTACATTTTCTTATAAAAACCTATTTTAGATATCTTTATAATGACCCTAGGGTTGGTATTTTGGAGGAAAAACATTCCTATAATATTGATAAGGATTTTTGGTAGGTCCTATATTGGGTTTTGGTTAATTCAAATGGATTGAGAGGTGGGACTAAGTGAGGGGAGTGAGTGTCCTTTTATAATTGAGGAGGAGGTCACACTTAGATGTTTTGAATAGAATAAATCATACCCACAGCTACCACATGCAAAAAAATCATAAAATTGGTTATTTATAAAACTTTATGTATGAAAAGTTTAGAATATTTCTATAAAATTGGAATTATACAATTATTTATGTCATCATAACTCTTATCTTTGTAGATTAACCCATGGAAAACCTATTTTTATCTAAACTATAGTAATTAATTATGACTTTTTTACAATAAATTATAAAAAAAAATTTAAGATGAAGTTATTATTTACTATTAATTATTCATATTAAAAATAATTTAATAATTTCCCCAAATTAAATTTATATAATTATCATAATTTATTTAAAATTTAACAAGAAAATGGAACAACGAAAAATTCCAATGAAAACGTTTTCAAAATTTTTAAAACGTTTTTATATCAAAATAAAACATATAATTGAATCCAATAACCTAAATTGGAATAATTATAATATATTTCAATTAATATTACATTTATTACAATTTGAAGAAAAATGGAACTTGTTAAAACCTTAAACTGAAATGCGTTTTTCAATTAAAAAATATGTATTTTTCATTATTCATCATAAAATTATTAATTTCAAAAAATATTAAAAACTTCACACTAAGATAATTTTGAAATTATCATTTCAGAAATAGAGTTCATTTTTTCAAATAAATATTATAAAATTATTACTAATTAATTTTATCATTACATCCAAAAGTCAAATGAAAACTTTTTTTGAGAAAATACAATGTTATATAAAAGAATTTCTTATTCTTTTAAAGTTTTTTATTTTTATTTATACACAATTAATAACTAATACATTAATTTTCACATATTTCAATCATATAAATTTAATAATTTATTTATTCAAATTGAAACCCACAAATTTAATGGGAATGTTTTAATTGTATACTATTTATGGTTCATTTGTACTTGAGGTTGTGTATATCACAAGCTATTGAAAAGAATTAATTTATTTAAAAATAAATATATCATAATGTATTGGGGAGTATAATTTTTAACTCTAAAAAAATACCATCATTTAAAATGGATATTACCTACTAAAAAAATTTGGGTGGTTCTTCTTTATAACAGCCACAAGTTCCCTTGTGGCTTCCTCTATTTTATGATTTCGACAATGTACATTTACCAGTTGATTCATATGATTCCAAAATAATTTCCCTTTATTATAATGTAAATAGATTATATCTTCACAATAATATATATCATGTTATAAGTCAATTTCTTTTAAGGTGGTCACATGCATTGGATTTATTATGTACTTCTTTAACAGTGATATGTATAACACATCATATAATTTAGAGTGGCATAGTGGAACTTCCAATACATAAGACACATCTCCAATCCTTTACAATATTTCCAAGGTTGCAAGTTACCTAGTTATCATTTTTCACTCCTTACCATACCTTATTACATTCTTATTTTGAGATACTATTAAAAAAATGTGATCTCTAACATCAAATTCCAAATATGTTCTCTAATTGTAAACATAACTCGTTTTCCTGCTATATGATTATTTAATATCATCCTAAATA
The DNA here is from genome assembly GCA_963277665.1 of Viscum album. Taxonomy (NCBI): domain Eukaryota; kingdom Viridiplantae; phylum Streptophyta; class Magnoliopsida; order Santalales; family Viscaceae; genus Viscum; species Viscum album. The sequence continues at coordinate 1,182,977,799 of OY728139.1, forward strand.
GTCATGACCTTTTTCAATGCCTCTTAAATATGTTATGGTATTATAATTTTCATTTCACCAACTTTATCCCAACACATTGTAGTATGACATGTTTTTCAATCTGATTCTTCATACAATTCAATTTGAATACTTGAAGGAAAAATATTGTCATAGGAAAACTCTACAAAAGGAATATAATGATCCCACATACATTGAAACTTATGTATTCAATACCATACATTTATTTCAATGTTTTAATGTTATCTTTAGATATTCCATCAGTTGAGGATAGTAGGTGGTGCACAAATGAGGCTCAGTATCAAGAGACCTCTTGAGAATATTCCTGAATTTTGAAATAAAATGGGGATCACAATCAGGAATAATCGAAAAGGGTGTACCACGATGTATTAAAACATTTTAATATAGATCCTTGTAAGGTTCTCAAGAAATAAATCATATGTTATAGTGATAAATGGAGAATATTTGGTTTGGAGATCAATACCAATATTGCATCATTCAATATAGGATACATTAGTAGTCTTGTGAAAAATACCATAGTAATGTTATCCCATTTATAAATAATAAAAAAATTGGTTTCATAAATCTTTAAGGATTTTTTATCTCAACCTTAACCTATTGAAAAAACAATATCTTGATAAACAATAAGTAATTTTCTACTTCATGTCATCCCTTCAAAAAATTTCCCCAAAAATATGATACATCTTGGTGCTTCCATGGTGTATAAGGAAATTCAAGATATGATAATCATCTAATGATTCATTTTTATCATAGGTATATAGAGAAAATATAAAATCTTTCAACTTTTTAAGACACCAACATCACAAACAAATTCTTCTAATCACCCATCATTCATGATATTAATTTACTTTTTAAATTTATCTTCATCAGATTGAGTAATTTTTATATTATCTAGTAAAATTTTTCCACAATCATTTGAAAATAGTATATTATCTATCATTCCTTAATAATTCTCATGTCCATATTTACTAGATCCAAGAACATAGGATCCCCCTTAATCCTCATTTGGTTCATAACTCCATGATCCTTCCAACTTATTGTGTTGGCAACATTATTTATATATATTGGGTGGTTATGTATTGAAAAATTATAGTCCATGAGTAGCTCAACCCATCTCGTTTTCCTCATGTGGAGAAATTTTTGTGTAAATATTCATGTTTGGAACATATGTTCTGGGTATATCTCACTTTCTTCACCACAAATATAATACCTCTATGTCGTTAAATAAATGATTATAGCTCCCAACACAATATCATCCATTTTATTTTTCTATTCAGGTTACTTTAATAGCCTTGACACATATGTAATAACTTTATCATTTTTCATAAAGATATAACCAAGCCCCTTATTTGATGAATCATTATATAGCACAAATTCTTCATTTCCAGATGATTGAGTAATATCAATGCATTGCAAAATCTATTATTCAATTCTTCATGTTCTTTTTCCCATATGAACTTAACCCCTTTATGTGTATTCTTGGTTAATGGGTTATCCAATCAAGAAAAATTCTGAACCAATTCATGATTGTAACCTAAAACCACAATGAAACTACATTCCTAAATTATGTTAGTTGGTGTAGGTTGTTCTATGAATTCCTTTATCTTCACATGATCAACTCAGATTCCATATTTTGGGACAATATATCTAATTAAATAAACATTATGATGCGATAATTCACCCTTACCTAATTTATCTTATAACTATTTTCATATAAGAGTATCCAGAAGGATCCAAAATTGGATCTAATGGTCATCATAGCTCTTAAAATACAACAATATCTCAACAATTAACACCACAATGAAATTATTAGAACATTAATTGAATACACTATTCATTATATCAAAAAAAGAAGGGATTATTTAGTGAATCCAAATACAATTAATATAAACTCGTAATTTCTATACCTCTTTAAACATTTCTTCTTTGAAATGTATTCCTTCTTTACGTATATTTGATGATACCCAAAATAAAGTTCAATCTTGGAATAATCTTGACCAACGTGAAGTGGATAAAATAATTCAGCAATGAGAGAAGAAGGATATGTATCCCATATCATATTAGCATTGATTTCCCTATAATAAACAAACTACCTCGTGGATCTATATTTCTTCCTAATTAATAGAACATGGGATCCCAATAGTGAAACACTTGGGTGAATAAATCCCTTATAAAAAAACTCCTCTATTGTTTTAGCACCACTAATTCTAAAATGTAAATTATATCATTAGTCTTTGATATCAGTATGGTATTAAGGATTAAATAAATGGAAAACTCAACTTCATTCTTTGGTGGATTTATAGTTAATTACATAGAAAATAAGTCAATTTATTCCTATACAATAGGTAAAATTTTAAATTTAACATTAGATTTTCCATCCACAAATTGTGTTTGACCTTTTTCACTAACAATATAAATTAGGATAGCTACTGGGTGGAACTAGAAATTATTTAGATAATGATGTCTTATCCTTAAAGATAATTATTTCTACCTTTTCATAAAAAATCATAATTTCCTTACTATATAATAAATTTTTACATCATATTTTGAAGGTAATTATATTACAAGTATTATATCAATTTCAACTAAATATATGATAATAATACCCACAAATAGATCATGTTTATGTGTTATAATGTGGAATTCCTAACTCATCATTATAGAATTGATACTTCCAATTGGATTTCTCATAGAAAAATACCTTATTGAGGTGGTAAAGAGGTAGATAGCTATTTTAAAAAACCTCTATCAAATTTTATACTGATCCGGAATAAAATAAATCATTGGATAAATTTGAGGCAACTATTAAAGTACCTCTGACAACATATTTGGGTATTTCTACAATATTATTAGTGGCCTAATAAGTTATCCTTTCTCTCTATGGCCTATTATATGGAATATTCCATTAGTTCTTCTGAAATTGGTTTTATTAAAAACCCATTTCATTATTATTGTATAAATTTATACTAATCGTCTCCTTATTTACTTTATATTCATTAGCCAAATGACCCTTATCAATGTACTTATAACAAACTCCCATCACTATTAAACATTTCCCATGATGTTTCTTTTATTACTATTCTCAAGATTGAAATTGATTCTTCTTCTTCTCCTTATTTAATTCATTCCCCTATTTTTTTCCGATGGACACTATTTCTCTTGATTCCCATTGAATATTTATGATCTTGATAATGAAATATATATTTTAATGGTGTGTAAAACTATTTCATTATATGATGAAATTTTTTGAGAACCCAGTGTCATTCGGTGACTTTCTTATTCCCTTAAAATAAATAGTCAATATTGTATTCTATTTTTTATTTAATATAAATTTTAGATGGAAAATCTTATAAAGTTATCCTCATAGTCTTCAATTATTTCTTCTTATTTTTTATTTAAGATAAGGAACGATCTCCTTATTTTGGTTTGTTCCTAATGGGGGAAATATTTCTCAAGTAGCGATTCTTTAAAATATCTCAATTACATGTGTTCTATTTCCTCTTACTATCTAGTTTTATGGATCATACAACACCATTTATCTTCATATTTTTTTACTCAATACACTATATGTGTGAATATTTCCATTTAATCACATCCCATGGCGAGATATTTCTTTTCAAGGGACCTAATCTCTTACTTAGCTACTACAGGATTAGTAGTCCCACTAAATGAGGGCAGATTATATCAGATGAAGTGATCTAAAATATGATAATAGAATATTTGAACAATATGTTTCTCTATATGAGAAATATTATATTTCATAACCTATGTAAGATCGCCCAATATACCCATTAACTTATCAGATCCAATATCATCTAAATTTTATTATTTCGTAGGGAAATTGCTACATTGAACTTTATTATTGATACAATTATATCTTCCATGATCCATTTATAAAAAATGGAATATACCATATTATATACTATAATTTTAAATTTTAAATATTAAAAAGTTATTATAAATAGAGTGTAACATATAACATAAATTGAAAATTTATGCATTGGGAATCTCAAAATCAAAAAAGTGGTTTCTTTGGGGATTCGTTATTTTTAAATCCTTTATAATGTCTTGTAAAGAAAATTTAAATTATTATAAGTATATCCACTATGATTTACATATTATGTGTGTACTAAGTAATGTTCTCCTTCACCTTGTGATGATAAATTCATTTCCCAATTCACTCATTTAAGAGTTATTACCCCTAGGTAAAATAGTTCTAGAATTTTTTCCACTTATAGTATCTAAACAAGAATACCTTTCCTGAAAAACCTAAAAACTATATTACTTAACAAAAAATTATGATATTATCATATACTTATCATCCAAGTGTACCATATGCCTATATTCCATAATATATATTTCCCTTAACCTAGTTCTTTAGTTTTATACTAAGAATCATTTGATAACAACTCTAACAACTCTAACTTTTGTAACCCATAACCAATGTCTACTTCATTACATTTTCATAGATACAAAGGGTCAAATCACAAAGGAATGTTCTATTTATAAGTAATTTAGAACTATATTGATATATGATAACCATTCTACATTGAAGATAAAATATAAAACATAGTAATGGAAAAAATACGGCATCCTTAAACTCATTCAATGAATTCTTCTTTATATCCCAGGGAAAAAGAAACAAAATAATGGTGAGGTAAATTTATTTGTAAGGGTTAAAATAAAATCTATTAAGAATAATTAAGTCATAATCAGCATGGAATAGGAAATAACTAAAAACACAGTCCATTTAATTAATAACATGATCAAAAAAATCATCCATGGTAAATATCAATGAAAAAATAAAATTGACAATATTAAATTGTTTCTCAAATAAGAAAATGATTTATATTGGACATCATGATGTCAATAACATCAATACCTTGAAAAAATAAATTTTAAAACTATTTTTAATCCCCATTTATTTTGTTGAAATGATATCTCTCATAAGACCAAAAAATGAATGAAGGGTATATATAATTTTTTCACCCACCCATCACTGCATGTCCAAAACATTCCTCGTATATTGAATGATAGATTTAATTAATGTATTGTTACGCCTTATCACAAAATATCTATATTGTGTAAATAATATGAACTTTTCAATATTTCCCTAGTTAATAATATTACATTCAAAGTAAACACCATATTTAAAAATGATATATTGTTCCTAAATAATCATATCCATGATATAAATAATATGAATATTTAAAATTAATAAAATGTATATTGGAAATTGTACAAAGGAAATTGATTGTCTCGAGATTATGTTAATCATCATAACATTAATCAAGAGATAATAGGTAACCATTGGTTCATTCAGAATATATGTTTTCACAAAAAAATCAAGTCCTTTGGAAGAATAAATGAAATATAACTGAAATATTAAAATAAGATTTCAAGAAATATTTTTCTTCATAAAACCATTGTGAATCTTTCATATAAAATGTATTTTGTAAAATTTTATGGTGGTGAGTAGGTCTGTAATATTCTTATAATATAAAATAACTCACTTTGTAATTATTTCAAAAATGTACCTATAATAAAATAGAATAATGATTAATTTAAAACAATTTTTAATATTAAAGGACAACATAAAATTTCTAAAATAAATCACATAAGTTAATTAAATTTTTTTATAAAACAATTTTCAAAAACATGGACATGAATGAAAATTATAACCTATAAAAACATAAATTAAATATATTTTTCAAATTTTAATCATTTGATTCAAGTTATAAATTGAGTATAGTTAGAATAAACTAAATAAACTCCTCAAATATCTAGTGTAAATGAAAAATTATTAGTGTTTATAAAGAATAAATTATAGGTTTCTATCAAAAAGATAAAATGAAATAAAAAAGTATGTGATATTGTAAAATAGATTCTTACCTCTTTGGTAACATTCAAATTATAACCACTTGAAAAAACTATACTCGAATGGAAACATTAAAAATAATTAATAAATTTATTTTCATGTTAAAAATTAAGTAGGTGGTATATACATAAATTTAAAGTTAATAGGTGATATTAGTAAATTTGTTTCAATGGAATGGAAATTGAGAAGAAATCACCTAACTCACACTTCCCATTAGTTTCATTCTATTTAAGTAAAGTTATAATGGGTTTAATCATGTTATTGATTTATAATAGTACAATTTTAATATTAATAATATCAATTATAATACTCTTATAAAATCTTACCCCCCATTCAATAAAAATGATTTTTTTATTAAAATTGGTTGAAGTGTTAATTGCCTTGTTTTCCCATGCATGTTTTGTTGTGAATGATCCTATTTTTTTAATAAGATATAGAACCATAATACCATTAATTATAAAAAATTTATAAATATTATATTTAATAATTAAATACAATTTTAGAACAATTCTTAGATTTTTTTACATGCAAAATAAATTTCATCACTTCATTGAGATGGTGGGAAGTATGTATGCATGAGCAAGGACATCATTCCCTTAATTTTAAAAAGGGTTAGGAAGTGAATGAAAAATTTATTTTATAGAATTAATATATATTAATTATTTCCATCATTATGACTACCCATTTGATTTTATGATGGAAAGAAAACTACATCGGTTCATGAGGCAGTCGTCCACCACACACATGTGCGATGGATTTGTTTCCCATTTAATGGAGAAGGATATGGGAAAATATTATGTAATAAACATAGTAAAAAGTTTTTATATTTTAGAAACCTATGTTTCTATATTTTATATGTTAACACATAATTTAATGTGATAAAATAATAAGTAATAAAAGAAGTATTCAAGTGAAGATAACCAAAATTTCATCAGGAAGCCTCCCTTGGATCTCTTAATAAGAACCCGAGGGTTGGACTTTTTGGAAGACCAGAACCTCTATAAGGTGGATAAGGATGGTTTCACAGTTTTTAAACATTTATTTTTCGGTAAAAAATATTTATTTTATTCAATAATGTGGGGATGTAGTGATCTTTTATATTTGAGAAGGATGGAACACTTGGGATTTTAGCTTAACCATGGTAATTAAATTTTACTCTTTTACAATTAATTATGACCAAAAGTTAATTTAAACTTATTATAAAATATTAAATATTTTGATTCCAAATATTTAAAAAATTAAATTGATAAGTGGAAAATTTTAATTACAAATTAAAACCGTAGATGCCATGAAAAAATAGTTTTCCAAAGGAAGCTTTTTTAAGTGTAAAAAAGTTTTTATATGAAAATTGAATATATAATAGATTCCAATAACCTAAATTGGATTAAAAATAATATAATTGAAATATATTTTCTTTTATAATAATTTTAAATGAAAATGGACCATTTTAATTCTATAAACAAAAAATAATTTCCATTCAAAAATCATAATATCTAACTATTCATTTAAAAGTTAACATTTTCTTATAATTATCAAAAAATCACTTGAAAAATAATTTGACACCATGATTTCAAATATAAATTTATTTTTATCAAATAAATTTCATAAAATTTGCAAAAATTAATTTTAACATAATCATTTAAAACAAAAAGAAATCATTTTTTAAAAACATTTCTTTTTCGTTAAAATGATTTTTAGTTTTTTTCTTCTCAATTTATTGGTAATAAAATTATTTAAAAATATTTTTACCCTAAATGGTTCATAATTTAGTGAGTATTATTAATACACCCCAATTTAACTATTATGTAATAATGGTATACTATTTTATAGTTCATTTAGACTCGGGGTTGTACATATCAAGACCTATCAAAGAGATATAATTTATTTAAAAGGAAATATAACTTAAAAAATAAGGTGTTAAAATTCCTTTTAATGAAAACAAATATCATGAACCACCAACCATATCTAATTAGTAAATGATTTTTATATAGAATTCCATGTATTGTCAGTGTAGAAGTTCTATATGTAATGTACCTTATCCCCCAAACCTTAGTGATTCTCATATCCACCTAGAAACATCATGTAACTATTTTACTTAAATTATTCTACATTATTTATTATTTCTAAAAAACATCATGATTTAAGACAAAAACCTTGGTTAGAACTATTATCATCATGAAAATATATTTCCTACGAAAAATCTCAATCATTTTTTAAATAGAAAACCTTTTCACTATATTGGAATTGTTTTTGGTTGATCATTCACTCATGTATGGTCTTCATTTACACCTTATCCATTGTTTTCTATGTTTTTTTAAATTGGATAACTTTTTCCTCTTAAAATATTTTTATGTTATGATGATGAACCTTCACTCCATTATACACCTTATGGTCCATCTTATTAGGTTAATTACATGTATTAACATAGCTTACTCGAAATGAAGACAACCCCAAAAGTTTTTGTAGTATTGTTATATAGTCCCATAATGATTTATTCAACTTCTTTGATTATTCCTAACTTGAAGCATGCAATTTTTTCCAAATAATAATCTTATACCCCCAATTGGGTTCCTCAACTTTTGAAATTCTTATCTAATTATAATATTTATTTATTTTTTACCACACTCAATATTTTTGCAACAAATGTTTTCTATATATAAATAAATAACAAAAAAGGTGTTGAGATTATTTTTTAATTCCTAAATCAAACCAATTTTATAGATTCAATTAATTTTCAAAAGTGAAACAACAAATTTCATAGTGTTGTAGCTATTTGTATCAACATTAATCCATTTTGAAATGTAATATTCAAAAACCAAAATTTAAATGTTCCCATGTCATTTAGGGAATGGTTACACAAATTAATTTCCACATATATTGAATATTTCAGCTTATATTATTGGATGTTGTATATTATGGCTCTCCTTAAATAATTTAACATATTTTGAAATTTAACTCATTCTATATTGAAATATATAGTATCTTAATGTATATTTATAAAAAAGGTATGTGATTACACTATCATGAAAATAAATTTAACAAGTGCATAATGACCACAAAATAGAGATTGATAATGTAAATTCATAATAAATTGATTCATATACTCCATAATTTATCTCCAAATGACACCATATTTATATGAAATTAATAATAATAGACCCTATTAGATATATTTTTTATACACCAACAAGGCATAATTTTTTTCCCAATGGGTGAAATCAAAATAAAATTTTTATAAAAACTCAAACTATGATACCAGAAAAGTCAGTCAGAGGTTAGCCCCTGACTATATATAAAAAAAAGAAAAGTACAACAAGAACGTACCACAAGTCAAAAAATCGATTACATATCATAAAAATTGTATCCATCATAACCCCCATGAGAGCCTCCTTCCATAGTGGCCATCTCCTATTCCGAGATTTCATATTGTTTTAGGATCTTGGCATACTTCCTTCCATGTTTTAGTTTCTCTAAAGATATCAAGTCCTGTAAAGAATGTATGAAAGAGGACCTAGTGGACAGTGGCTTCGGAAAATCAGAGTAGTTTTTCCTCATCCTTCTGCTTGTTGTGGTGATGACCTCATGTCTAGACTTCCTCATTTTATCCTTGAGAACCTCACAACAGGAAGGCCTAATCATCACACTATGGTTTTACTTGTCACTGTTCGAGATTTCCCCACAATTTCCAGTTTCCAAGTCATCATGAAAACCATCATCCACCCCTTGGGCCTGTTCATTACACCTATTACAGTCAATCACAGCCAAACATTTTGGCTACCCTTCAATCACTTGGCTAACATCCACCTCTTTCACTGCATTAGCTGAACCAAGCTCTTCAGACTACCCTTAAATCTTTTGGCTAGTATCCACCTTCTTCACTGCATCAACTAAAACACACTGCATAGTGTTACTTTCTTTCATTGAATAACCCACCTTGACTTGGCATACCTCTTTAGTCTCCAATACTTGGAACCGATTACAAGTTTCAACATTACTCCCTAAAGCAACAAGTTGTAGTTGCATCTTATACCCCTAACTGGTTAGACATGGATTGACATATATCATTTTCCTGCGACCCTCCGACTTTGAAAAAATGCCCTCTCCTTCGAACTAGCATAGTTAAGCCCAACACCAGCAACACACCTCTTTAGTCCACTATACCCATTCCAATATGAACCCATAAGTAATTGGTGACAAATATCAGTTTTATTGATTTTAAGAATATGAAAAATGTATTTTTATTTCATTGGAGGTAGCTTTGAGAAAACAAAAAAAGAAATAAAATTCCATCAGATTGATTGGTTTTAAATCATATTTGACAATTTTACCCTGAGTTTTTAATTTTTGGGTTAGGGTGAAATTTTATTCTATAAAATGGGTTAGTTAATTAATAATTTTTTTGAGTTGTTAGTATGATGATAAAATGGTCATGGTATCCCCTCCTCGATGTAGAAATCTCTTATTTCACTTGGTCTAGTAATTATGGTTTTTTCAAATCATGTTTAACTTGATACTATGTTTAAACCTAATTTCACCTAAATTATACAATTTCTACGCATCCTTTATGGGTTTTAATTGAAACATTTTAATATTCATTTTTGATGCTATAATCAAGATCCATGATGAAATCAAAATGAAGGTATTATAAATTAATTAAATAATTGAAACAAACCAAATAAAAAAATAAAATAAATAAATCCACAAAATATATTCCCCTTATATTACATAGACCAACAAAAAATTTGGATTTTCCCCTTATCCATGTTTTGGTAGGATTAGATGTAATTAGGAATGAAAATGCATTCACAATGAAAATGGAAAAGAACTCTGGCAGGGCTCTCCACAATTCATCTTATTTTTCCAAGAATTGGTATTATGGATGTACCAATCGTGAAAGAAATTCACTCTACTTATAGGCTTAAAATAGCCTCTAGTATTAATAAATATAATAAAGAAGGGGTCAAAATATGGTCTGGGGTTGTTCGAATGACAATGATTGGGTCAAAAGTTGAAGATACATTGAATATATATGTTAAAATCTCATCCCAATAACTTAAAAGATGGTGTAAATTATTACAACATGTGTAAATGTAATGTTCACTTTTCTTTACATCGTGAGATTTCTCTCTTTAATGATTTCATTGGATCATATTGTTTAGTGTTTACATGATGTGTAATGTCACTTTTCAGCTCTAGAAGCCTTGTTTTAGCTCAGTTCTTTAGTTATGTTCCTTAGAAATGATCCATGATCATCTCAAAACATCTAGGGTTAGTCCATGAGTGAATTTCATGGTGTGAAGTGTCATTTTATACTTTTTAAATTATTTATTGTATCATATAATAAAACATAGTATGATTAAATCATTATTAAATTAGAAATAATAATTATTAAAATGTAGAAATAAATATATTAAAACTGTGAAAAATACATGCATGATATAAAGATATCAAATCGTTATCCCCTCGTAGAAATGTTTTCACTATTGGAATGTATTTTCTGTCTGAATTATTCTCATGAATAATAAATTAAAAAATATATTATAAAATGTGACCGTGGAATTTTCTACACTAGAAAATTTTTATCATATAGAAATTCATCTCATAATTCCCTATCATATTTTTTCTTGAGATAAGGTATCTCATAATATAAAAAAATGATCAATAAAAACATATTAATAACACTTATTTTCATTTACTTATAATTTAAACACTTGTAGTAAGATCACTCAATGAATGAATAAAGTATGTGTATTCTTTTTTTCTAATAAATACTTCAAAGTGTCATGATAATTATGAATTAGAACAATAGAAATTAAAGGATATATGTTTAAGTGATCAGTAACAAAGACCATAAAAACATCTCATATTTTTTGTATAATTGAATATATCATTATATCATGACCTATTATCATACTAAATCAGTTTAAAAAAATCAATGTGATGTATTAGAACAAATATAACTATAAATTTTATGTACTTTTAAGTTAACTCAAATTTTCCAAAGTAATTTAGAGGGACCACAACTTATTATTTAACTGGACTTTTCAGTAACATTAAATCAATCACATGTGATTCATTAAAATTTTAAAATATATTCTATGATAATTTAATTATAATTTTTTTATTATTTTTGAGAAATAATATATATACTTGAGTTTTATTTTTGGTGGGACGTAGCTCAATCTTGGGCTTGAGAGTCCTAAATCTTTAAAAATGTGTTATAGTAAATTCACTATAGTAAAAGATCACAATAAAATTTTTCTAATCATCCTACTAGCCTTGGGATATGGTGGTTACCCTTGAGGTGTGTTTTCGTATGTTTCTGAGATAGTTTTATTATATGTGATATTTAGTATTTATATAATATATGATTTTTTTTAGATACATATAATTATAAGTCCTAAAATAATTCATTGAAGGTTGATCCAACAATGCATTTTTATTTGGTGCATGTGGTTTCATTCAAACCAATTTTTTCATGGCAGGTATATTTCCAATTAGTTTTACTCATGGAACTAAAAAGACCAATGTATATCATATCCTTGATAGCTTATGAGATTTCATTCCAAAGGTAGGAGAATGTTGGGGATATTATTCCAAGATGATTAAGAACACACATTTCCTGACATGATGGTATTTCATTCTCATCACACCCTTTTTGGAAAAATTATTGCATTTATTAGTTATCTCTTATAAATTTAATAAATTTTCATGCATCTATTTTAAATTAAAAATATGTAACAAGTCACCCCTATGTATTAAAATTAACTTATAAATAGTTTTTTGTTGGGAAACCAACTGTATGTATCATATATTCAACACTAATGGAACCATCTATATTTATCAATGCTTTTGTATCTTTGTTAAGTTCATTATTTTGCTGATACTGGTTTTATTCTACACTATTTAGTGCTTTTTAATTTAATTTCATGATGTGAGATAGTAGGTTTTTCGATGTTGGGATCAATCCTCTGATAGGGTATTCCTACATATCCTCATGAGAGGATTCATAACCCCCATAGTTTGAGTCCAGTAAATGGAACACATCATATATTTTAATATGATGTTACAAGGACCATTCCATGTAGTTTAGCATCATATGGTGAGGATTTCAGGGGAAAATACGCAAAGAAAAGGATGGTGTGGGTCTTTCCTTGAAACGGCATGACTGACCTGGAAGGGATATCACCTCCCATGTGGGGTATGATCTTACTAAGAATACAAACCAATAAGGATGGAGATGGAGGTACCTGGAAGGAATATATCTCTCCTAGTCTGATATGACTATATTGAGAATATGGCCCATGTAAGATTTGGAAAATTTTGGAGTGTTGGGTTAGATCCTCATAGAGTCTTCTTATGTATTCTTCTTATAAAGAAATAAATGCCTAGGTAGTTTAAAATGGTTGGCCCTTGAACCTATGTGTGAAGACCAAATGGTTTTATTAGTGGGTGTATGAGCCTTTAGGCTATGTCTCATAGTGAATATGTACCTTTAAGGGGATGAATAAATGCTTTGGTTTTATACCTAATTAGAGTTGTAACAGACCTATAAGGGATATATCCTCCTTGGTATGATGTATGAATTTACTAGGATTATGGACCGATAAGAATGGTGATGGTGGGACCCTGAATGAATATGGCACTCTATTTTTTATATGTCCATCTTAGTTTTATATGGCCCATATATAATTAAGGTGATTTTTATTATTGGTTTTGAACCTTTTAGAGGATTCTTACGTGTCACACATAGATAGGAATCAAAGCCAATGTAGTTCAGAAATGTTGGGGATTAAACCAATAGAGGAGACCTAAGTGGTTACTTCATTGTGATTATATCCCTTTCAAGGTGTGTATAACATAGAATATGACTCTTTTAGTGTATTATAACATGTTTAAGGTTTATACCAAGTAGGAGGCCCAAGCGACCTGGAATTGATATGGTCTCACGGGTTAGGGTGTGGTCTCATTAAGAGTATGGGCCAATAAAAATTGTGGTGGAGGGAACCTAGGGAAAATATAAATCTTCGTTTGATATAAACCTATAGGAATTATGGACTTGGTAAGATTAAGGTGAGTTTGGGGTGTTGGGTTTGAACCTCATGGGGGATTCCTATATATCATTCTTGGACATGAATCAAAGCTTATAAAGTTCAAAAAGGTGGGGCCTTACACCTATGGGGAATCCCCTAGTGGTTGCTTCACTGGGCATATGCACCTTTTAAGAATTGTCTCATAGGGAATATGTGCCTCTTACGAGAGCATAAAATGGTTGGGTATTATACTAAGTAGGAGTACCGACAATGATAGTTGATCATGATGGTTTCATTATTGACACAAACCTCTAAGACCATGTGATTCATGTTCAGAGTGAGAAACTAGAAGAAGTCGAAGATCTAAAAATCCCCACAATCTTTTTTTCCATTACTGGACAGGGGTGAGGGTATGGGAGGTGAGGGGATGTCATAAAATAAATAATAGAGGATTACTCTTGGATGGATTTCCAAATAATTTCACCTCATATAACAAGTGGAAGAGTATGTGGGGGAGAGGCAATGAATGACATAGAGAGAATACAGTTTGATTCTACTCACATTTTAAGAAAACGATGTCACTTCTAGATCCAAGGATTCATTGTCAACCATCCTTAAGATTTTAATCCTCTTTACTAAAAGAATTTATTATTGAGTATATTTTATTGATCCCACTTATAACATACGATAACAACTTGTGCTATTTTACCATGATAATATATGATTGAGAGGGAATTCTGGTGTTTCCTATGTTTTGATCATGCTTGTCAAGAGTCATTAGAGGTGTTCATGGATCGGTCCCCCTTATATACAAGTATGGAATAAGGGGGGAAATAATTGAATATTTTGGAATAGGTACCTGAAGGTTCTTTCCCCCGGTGATAGCTGGGTGAGTTGTAGGGAACCTTTCCTAGGAGATACCCAGGTGAGATGGCTTTAGCGTCATCTAAGTCGTACTCAGGTAAATTGGTAGGTTTGTTCTTCACCTAGGTGCTTCTTAGGAGATATTGGGGATTTATCGTGTAGATATTACTTGGGTTAACCTATTAAAATAACAACCTAGGACACTAAACGTGGGTGAGACCTTTCTCGGACCTCTAAGTGTCTCCTTAGGTGCTCCTCTAAGGGTCTTCTGTAAGTCTTAATCATGGTAAGGGGAACTTTCCCATGTTTTTCAATAGGTTTAATGGTATCCCTTCATAAGTATTTTGATTTTTAGGCCTTATAGGAACTCTAATCCTTGGACTCTCTTGAACCTCTTCGTCTTTTAAAGCTTGGAGAGATACGTGGAGAGTGTTCGGGACATGGATGAAAGAGTAGGGTGATACAATATTTGACCCATCTTTTGGACTACTAGTAATGTCAAATGAGGATTCCAATGGATCTATTTATAAGAAATATTGGAATCCTTGGTGAACTAGGTGGGTCATCCAAGTCATCCACAATAGTGTCTTTTGTAGGTATGGCTTGTGCTTTCTAGTTGCATTGGCCATCCTATGTCGGTACACCACACAGGTGTTCCCTGAAAGCTATCTGTATAGGCTACTTCTTGTAGGTTCTCTGTACTTGATACTCTCTAAAGGTTATCTATGTGGGTCATCGAAGGGATTTATAAACTACCTGACATGGGCAAAGGAGTTGTGATATTCAGTTGCTCAATATCTCAAATTCCTTTATATAATTTCCTGACTTCTGATAGTTGTTACTTTTGAACTGTATTTCTATTTGGGATCTATTAAAAGTCAAATAAAATCATGTGAAAAAAACTACACCTTGTTAAATAGTGTATACACCATACCATTGGGTATTATGATGATAAACACTACATCGAAGCCCATCAATATTCGTTTTTACGACGTCAAAACCTTTTTATCCACATTTGTGGAATCCATGAACCAATATCATAGGGAGGTTTGCACCACTATGAACCCAGAATTGGAATCACATCAAAGTAATCATTATCTATTTGTTTTCATAAGTCTTAAAGTACATAGAAATCCAATATTCTTCCTCTTTTTGACAGGGATACACATTTATACTTATGAATTTCTCATCAAATTGGGTGGAATAACTTTTTTTATGCTAATAAAATAATCCCCCTCCATAGAATCAGATTTATTTGGAACAAAAATAATAATATTCTATGTTAAATTCAGGTAACATTGACAAATTATTAAATAATGTAGTGGGATATAGAGTTTCATCAATAGTGTGGGTACTATAAATTTTTTCTAGGACATGGGACCAAGTGAGAATAAATTGACTATTTCCAATGCTGCTTGATACGCCCTAAGTGATTTGTGTATTTTGATTCATCGACTAAATTTTTTTCATAATTAAAATATAAAAATGAATTATAAAGTGACACTCAACTCTTTTATAAAATTCCCATTAGGGGTTTTTTACTTAATGAGTTTTGTTCCTTTTTTAATTTCAATTTCTTGACTTTTTATAAATAATGTTGTGGAAATATATCCTGAGTTGAAACCCATATTTTTTCCATGGATACTTTGTGTATTTTAATCATGGTGATCATTTTTTATCATTAATTTTAAAATTAACATCTTACAAGCCATACCAATACAACTGATGTTATAGGTCGAATAGATTTGACTAGAAGTTATATGGATAACAACCCTGGTAAGACACATTGTCGAAGAATTCTCAAAAAAATTTCAAATATGAGGAGGTAAAAAATTAAATCTTGATCCTAGTAGTTTTGGATTCAAGGTTATGAAATTGAAAATGTATGGAATTAATTTCCAAAGACCTTGTTTAAAAATTGAATTATATTGTGATGTTTTCGGGGCGTATTGAGATGAAATGATTTTATCCAAGGGGTAAAATGTGTTTGATAAAAATTACTTATTTGGAGGTGTATATAGAAAATATGTGTTTGAGGAATATTATGAATTGTCACAAAAATTTTTCCTTTGTGGTTGGATGTTCCTATTACCAATGAACAAGGGAGGTTTGTGAAGATCTAAATTTCCTAAAAAAATGAAGTGCGGTTTTTGAAGGGAATGTATCCATTATTGAAGGAAACATTTAGATTGGAATTATACATGGAATAAGATGGTCTATTTTTAATCAATAACATGTTTTTAAATGAAGGAACATATGTTGTAATAACCACTATAAATTAAGATAATGTGTAGAAGAGAATATAGAGAAAGACGCTCTGAATAGTTTATGGTCTGGTATGGTGGATCAATCATATCTTGGAACACTGTTATATCGATCACATGGTTTTGAGGGAACTAGAAAAATATATCTTAGTAGGGTCCACACATGGTTTATGTGATGGAAGTCATAAATTGAGACCTTTGGGTTCTCATATTCGAAAAAGTGGGATGGGACATGCATCTAAGGGATATTCCTTGACCATTTTCAAAAAGTATCTTACATTAAGATATTTTCAAAGAATATAGAGATGAGAGGACCCTCTCTAATATACTTAAATACATTAGATAGAAAGTACACATACAAATTCACATTATGTGAATCCATTTTTAAGGAATACTATTCATAGTAAAAAATTGGGTCTTTTAGATTTGGATGATCTCATTACCGATGGCTGAATAAAGCTTATAGAGATATGAGTTTTCAAAGACACAATGTGTGGTTTGGGAATGGAAGGTGTATGGATTATTATAGAGGAATTTATATTTATTTTTTCGAAAATCAAGTGGAGAATTGTTAACATAGGTATGGATCATTTGTAGGATATGGAGATTTCTGTTGTGTTTACAGCTGGTCCTAGGATAAAGGATACATGAACCACTGTGTATCTTATAAGGATAATATTCAAACCACACATTACTCTGAAATAGAGATGTGGTAGGTGACTAAAAACAGTAATAATGGTCCTCTCATTCAAGGTCTGTAATAACAGGTAGTTCTATGTCGTATAATAGGGATGTAAACCATTTACTTTAACATCTTGATAAAAGGATTATTGTTGTGAATTTTAAAAGTATTTCATCTTGGAATTTACATTTCATACAGATCTATCCAATATTTATCTAGAATTATATGGGAATGAAGGGGAAATTTTTAAGCTCGGTGCTTGGTGTTCATGATCCTATAATATGATATGAGACAAGTATGCAAGGTATATACACATTCCAAATTCAAAAAGGACACTCCAAAATGATGTTTTCATGGAACACATAAGTAATGGAGCTTTTTTACTAAGTATTAAGATACCTTTGGTTGATATTCCAAACCTAGAGGAATATTATGAAAATACATTTTTGAGGTGTATTATGAATATTCAAATTAGAGGTTCCATTTGGAGTTTCGGTCTTCTATCCCTGGTAACCAAGGAAACCTTATGGAGATCAAATTTTCTTAAAGAATTGAGTATGTTTTTTGAATGTAATGTTCCTTACCATAAAGGGATTAGTTAGTTATAAATTTAATATGAATGAGCAGAGTTTTTATCTCATGTGTTTGATTTGTATATCATGAAGGGAACATTTGAGGCTAGACCTAGGATTTGATATCTAGGGTTCAACATGTATCATATGTTAACATGAATCTAGGCACACATAGTTATTAGATATTAAAATCCATGTATAGATCAAAACCATACAATAGGAGGGGGACATTATTTTATGGAAACTAGGCATAGGATTTGACATATTGGTGTCACTATGTATACCATGGCGAGAGGAAACAAGCCACACATAGCTCTAGAAAATGTTCCCTACCTATGTTAGATCTATATATTGGGAGGGGAATTTTTTTGGAAATTGGTTCATAAATGAAATGAGAACTAGTGGTGGAATATCCTATGAAAATATAGATCCTAAAAACAAGAGAGGGTCAATTTTTTATTATTATACCAGGTCTAGGTTGGGAATACTAAGTGTGAGTATATATCATATGTAATAGGAATCAATCAAAATGTAGTTATGAAATGGATATGTGGTAAAAGACTAACACCAAGAACGATGGACATCTCAAGATAGGGAAATAATAACATTTAGTTTTACATCCAATGATAGGGATGTAAACCATGTGGCTTAATGGATTATAGAAATTATGTTTCCCTATAGTTTAATGTATTTGGGAAAGGATTCTGGTCACCCATCCTGAAAATGGGTATGAGGTCGCGTATCATTAAAATTCATTTTGAGTATGATGCACATAGTTTATGGTCTTGGTCATTGGATTGGTATGTGTCATGTCCATGTCAAGAGGCCATTACCAAGATTCTTAATCCCGAATGAGCAATTACTTGTGTGAAAACAAGGATCGGTGAGGTTTTCCCTTATCTTAGAGGGTGATTCAAAGAAATATAGTGCAGTGTGAGGATACTCCTAGCATATATTAAGTAGCTACGTTTGATATTGGGGAGGAATACTATGTAAATGAATACAGAAAATAATTGGTGAATATATTCATACCCATGTTTTAAATTTATGGATTGTCTTGAGATAGATGGTTTAGGAATCACTATGTTTTCCACTGTAAAAAGAATCTACCCCTATGTAGTTCCGAGTAATGATTTCCTTCACTAACCAACCTCATGTGCAAGTAATGGGGAATATTTTTTTTGTTTTTTTAGAACCAAGTCGTAGAATATAGGTATTACTATTTATCTCAACAATATGTTAATCACTCCACAAATAGTTTTCATAATTCCATGTAGTTTAAAGCTACATGGATAGTAAACTTGTGAAATGGAAGATGTGGATAAAAATGATGTGTCGATTATATATCAAAATCCACCCAGGTGTTCAGGAAATAATCTCAAAAGAAGATTTTCCTTGAAATCCAAAAAATAATATCAAAATAATTGTCTCCCAAGAATTTGGTAAATCATCTCAATGGAGCCATTACATGCTCATTATAAGAGGATTACTATGCATTAACCCTAGGGAATCATATGCTTTCTCAATAATGTAAGACTACATTTTAATGTCAATTGTTGAGGAATATTTCATATAATTAAATTTCTTGTGACTATGATGGTATGGTTCATGTATTTTAGGGTCTTGTGATATGGATTGATCCATGTGGTTTAACATCATTCACTAAAGAAAAACGGTGTCTTGGGGTCATATGAAATAGACATTATATTGTTAATCACATGAAATATTTATTAAGAAACTTTTCATTTTTAAGGGGTTTATCACACTCGCAATCCATGGTGATCAATGAAGATGAACCATTGGAAGAGGCCTTGATGATGGAAAAAGGTCCTTCCAATTTTGTTTTCTACTTTAGTGGTATCTTCCAAAGTTCACCAGGGTCTTCAGGGCCAACAAAAGTTCCCCTTGCATGAATTAATGAATATGAACTTTCTTGTTGAAATATTGATTTATTCGATTTTGGTGAACCTATAAATGATTCCATGTGTGAAGTCGCTTCCCATAAAGTAGTTATAATTCATCAAAATGCTTTTCGGGCTGCTCATCTATAGAAAAAAAGTCACAAATAGAAATTTTAAATAAAATAAATTATACTTTTTTGGAAGAAACTATTTCAATAACACAAACTAGTGAATACAGGGTCACCTATGTAGCATTATGGGTTTTGGTATGGTAGGCCCAACATTCAGGTAAATGTTTGTTGGTCTAAGATTTATTTTCTGTTATAACTATTTTCTAGTGTATGTTCAATGTATTTTTTTAATAATCCTCAATCTCACCATTTCTACATTATGATCATGGGTTTAATCGTGGGAATCTATTTTATATTCTTAGTATAATCTCTTCCATTCATAATAATATTATTTTTTTGGTTTACTATTAGTATTATATGAGATAAACCAAACCTGATAATGATATTGAACATCATTAAATTGATAACTCTTTTGGAATTACTTCTTTGAGGGGTTTTTCTTCTGCCCATGTGGAGAAGAATTCAGTAGTGTTGAGGATATATTTAATCTACTTGGAAATAGCAGGAGGGTATGGTCCCACAATATCCATTCTCTACATAGTGAATGTATAGGAGTATTTGGAAGTATGAAACGACTCTAGTGGTCTATATAGATACCATTGATTAACAAACAAGGATATTACATCATTTTAGATGAATATTAAATTCATTACAAATGTACATGCCTGAATACCATAATAGTTTAGTTTCATCGAAAACATGGAAACATAAAATTATAACTCGGTGAAAGATCTTCAATGTTTCCCAAAAATATTTTCATGTTTAGTACTCTTCACTAGCTTACCCTACTTAAGAACTTTCATAATATCATTTTGAAATGAATTATAAGAAAGGGTGATCTCAGATGATTAGTAAGGGTAAATAAAATAGATATGTAAACATAATATGACCATAAGGGTATTAGAGTATTAGTATAATAATTCAAGATTAGACCCTACATATCAAAGACCATATACCTTTGTAATGCAATAATTATTATAATATCATATGACATAAAAAATAATGGAATCAAAAAGATTAATCCATGAGGGCATAACATTGTTATAAGTCATGGAAGTTTTGGTATACAGAGTGGAATAAAGAATAATTTCCATATTATTCATGGCTCACTACTAACACCATCATAGCGGACCATGTACATTACTGAACTGGGTTCACTCATTGTTCCATCCCTGTATTAATGAACCAGGTCCATAGGTCATTTCTGCCCAGTATTACTCAACTATGTTCACTTCCCTTTTCATCCCTGTAATACTGAACTAATTTCACTCCATATTCCATCTCTATCAATCTTATGGGATAAAACGTTTTACATAATTAATTGTAATATTATATGTGTGCACCCATCATGTAATATATAATGAAATCAAAAAGTTCTATATAGGCCTCCCCATCATATAAGCTATCACTATGTGGGCCTCCCCATAATATATTCTATAATGGGCCTACTTGGACCTATCTGGGACCCCCCATCAAATAATATATAACATTCTTACCCTACCCTATTTGGGTCACCCCTTGTATAATATATAATGAGCATACTTGGTGCTTTTTGGGAAACATATCGTAAAATCTATAATGTGATTACCCAACACTATCTAAGCCACATCATCATATAAGCTATATCAAATAACCATAACATTAATATTGTACAAAAATATTTCATATCATATAGAAACACAAAAAAATAATCATTATACTTTTATAACCTCTTTAACCCATTTGTATGAAATGGGTTTCATATAAATTTATTTGAAACATGATTAAATTATAGAAATAAAATGGGTTTCATAAAAATCAATTTGGAACAACATTGGCCTATGGAAAAGAAATGGGTTCTATAAACATAATTCAATCTAAACACAAATCATCCATATAATGAATATAAATAGTATCCAATGATCATATCATCTTAAATAATTTCTAACACTAATGGATGTCATCATAGATGGAAAACAATTTTCAAAGTATCATTTAAAACAATTCTTGGAAACAATTACCTTTCAACTTTGAAATTTCATTTTTAAAGCATAAAATGTTTTGAAATCATTTTTCTTTGAATAAAACATTGGAAACTTATAAAGGAATAATTGAAAATATTTATAAAATATTTTTAATACATAATTTTTTATCAATAATATTATTTAATTATAATCCTAAAATGTCATTTAAAAAACAAAACATTTTTAGAAACAATTTTTTTGGAAGGAAAAATATTTCTTCTCAAATATGGAAATGAAATCAGATTTTCTTAAATACATTTTCTTAATTATCATAAGTAACAAAGAGTGGGAAAATCATATCATTAATTAAAAATATTATTAATAAACATTGTATAATAAATATCCTGATAAGTATTGAGATACAGGTCATGAGATTGCAATATTAGGGACTTGATCATAAACAATACCAATAAACAAATAGATTGTAACATAAAAATCTTATCAATTGAGAAACCGTGAATCCTAATACCTATGAAGGAATAAGATAAAATTAAACATGGAATAAAATTTTAATGAATAAATTCAGGAGATTACATGTAAAATATTTCTTATATACACCACCTCAACGAGTATAGGTGCAAAACATAACGTATATCTCAAATAATGAAAATTCTGACAAAAATCAATTACTGATTTGGTAATTTTTTAACTATAAACCCCATGAAATAAAAGTTCCTAAAATATATATACAAAAAATGTAATTATAATCATCATAAATATATTCATGATTATTCTATAATCCACATAAATAAAATAGAGGGTGAATAAGACTTGTGTCTCACATAAGTAAAAAGTGAGACTAAAATCCCTTATTACTTAAGTAACATTCAAATCATCAGATCCATGAAAAATGAAAATAATTGATACTATGAATATCTATAAATAAATTAAATTAATGATATAACTTGTAATATTGTATTATATACACTACAAAAAATAAATGAGTGGGGAATATGGCATAATTCTCTTAGAAATAAAAGTTAGACTTGAAATCCCCATTCCTTATGTCTTGACATCTGTCATACTCACTCAAACCACTTGTATGATAAATATAATTATATTATAAATATTTAAAATAACCATATTAATATATAAATAATACCATATACTATTTTTATATGACTTTATACTACCCATTTATTAACAACTCCTTGTCAAAGTTGTGTTTTAGGTAATAACTGCTTTGTTTTTCATATATGTTCTGAATTTTTATTTTTTATTCTCTCCTTTTGATAATGATTTAACCATTCTCAAAGCATGAAAATTTATATAAATATATTTTATTTTCATTATATATGTATTTTAAATAATCTATAAAATACTTGAAATGGAAATGAAATACCCTATTCATGGAGAAGGTAGATCGTACGTACCCATAAATGATGTATTCATTTTATGGTAGTTTTGAAAAAAAGAAAAGTAACTTATATGTATATATATTATTGTATATTTATTATTTAATATGTATAACATATTTTTATTCTTCCCATTCTTAATATATTTCATGTAATGTGTGAACGAATCGCATCGCTTCGTGAGGTGGTAGCCCGTCGTACCCACGAACGACGTTATCGTATTCTCACAAAATGGAAAGAATGAAGGTATGAGTTATATAATAACTAAATAAGAATAAATATATAAAAAATATCATATATATCATATATAAACTATAATTAAATAATTATTTAAAATCTTTAAAAGTGTTAATGGAAGAATAAAGGACATTGGTTTGGGAGGTAGTAGTTCGTCGTTCACACAAATAATGATTGTGTATCCCATTTGATGGAAGTTTGTAATGTTTTAGGTATAAACATTAATATAAAAATATAGTTATATAGAATATACTGATTCTATAATATAACAATGATATAAAAAAATGTGGTGTTTGAGGAAGAAATAAAACAAAAAAACGTTTATTGATGATCGTTACCTCCTCTTTGGGTATCTCCTTTCAGTTTGAACCAAAGGATATCCTTGGATGGCATTATTAAAAATGTGAGGATAATAGGATTTGTGGAGGGAAGTAGAAATTGTTTTTAGTTCATTCCCAAACAAATTTGTTTTGAGTGTGTAAAGATTTGAGGATAGATGGTGGCCTTTTATATGTGAGGGAGAGGGCCCAATTTCCATTTTTAAAAATAATGTTTTTATACCCATGTTTATATATAAAAAAGGATTATATAATTACCCAAATACAATACATGTATTTTTATGTTTAAAATATTTCCATATATTTGGTTTTTTATATATTCCAAGGTCATTTCCCCCCTTAATTTTAATTTTTAGTCCTTTGGTAATCTCATTGTTCTCTTAATCACCATGATTAATTTTAATTATTTTCCATAATTAATTGAATAATTAATTTCTTTTGGATTATTAAAATTTATAAATTTTTATTATTAAAAATATGTAATCCCTTTTTCAAAATTCAATTCATATATGTGGTAGAAATTAATTTACTACTAATCCCACATACATGATGGGAACATTGGATCTTGAAGAGAAAATGTTCAAAAGTTTAACAAGACTTTATGTCTAAACTGAATATAAAAATATTAAAATAATATAATTTTGATTAATATATTAATAAATGATATATTTTGACTCTATAAAAAATTAAAATTTTAATTTAACTTTATAACAAATTCAAATTTTAATTTAACTTTATATATAATTTAAATGAAAAGTCGGTTTTTAATAAACATTCGGTATTTTTCACTATTCATCAAAAAAGAAACATCGTGTAAAATTACAAAAATTAACACTAAGATAAATTTTACATTAATAATTCAAAAATAAAGTTTTTTTTTCATATAATATTTATAAAATTGTCATGATTTAGTTTTTAAACATGTTCACCACTAAAATGAGGCAAAACAACCATTAAAACAAATACAGCTTTTTATATGAAAAATTGGATTTATTATTTTCATATGACTATAACATATATTGGATAGATATAAATAAATTTTATTGAATATATAATATATAAATTTTATTAACATAATTAAATAAAATTGTTTTATTTAATATATTGACATAAAACATGCTTGATAAAAAATATTCCTGAAATTTCTTTCCTATGTTTTAAAATGGATTTTATTTTCATTTATATTTAATTGGTTTCAAACGAATTAATCTTATAGACATGTATAAACCATTGTTTTATAATTTATTTAATCCTATCCATAACTATCATTCTAATGGATAGTTTGAAATTATCATATTATACACTAATATTTTGTTAACATTTCATGTTTAATTTAACATTTTCTAAGAAAGTGTTTTATTTAGTGTAGTATTAACTTTTTGTAGCATGTAGAGAAAGATTAACATGGCGTTGCATGTAACACCATCCAAACATAGTTTTTTAATTTAACATAATCTATATTCAATGTTTCATGATATGAAAAATATTGAAAATTATAAATTAAATCAAAAAATATATTTCACAAAAAGTAGGGATATTACATTATTACCCCCTTCAAATTAATTTCACCCTCAAAATTTCTATCAGTCATCAATTCATTAACATTTCAAAATGCCTTCATAGAAATACACATCATAAAGAGGTTTAATAAAACTTCATCTTGAAAGGGAAAAATGGATGTGAGTTATTCATCTTGAATAAATCTTAATATGTTTCTGATAGGGAGAAAATTGGTGGAATGTGAAGAAATGGAAATAGAAATGAAAAATAAAACCAAAATGTTGATGGATAGTGATTAATAAAATTGGTAAAAATAAAGTGTTGGATTAATGGAAATTTATGTTCCTTAAAACCATAAATTTTTATTGATTTATAAGACCAATGGTTCAAAAAAATTAATTGTATTAGGTTCATATTTTTTTAAAATATATTTTCCCTAGATTTGAGTGCTTCCTTTACTCACTAAAAAATATAATAAAATACAGTTACTTGATACATTTCTATTTCATAAGAATAATATCACCATAGGTTTGTTCCTTGATCAACATCCATACCATATTATAGTCCAAGAAATGAAGGTGAATTTTTTATGACTACAAAACTAATGGTTAACATGATATATAAAAAAGAATGATAAGTCATTATGTCTATCATTATTTATTAATAAAACAAAAAATTTGGCACAAGTTGTTAAATATTCATAAATATTCATTTGGTGAA
Source organism: Viscum album (assembly GCA_963277665.1). Classification (NCBI taxonomy): domain Eukaryota; kingdom Viridiplantae; phylum Streptophyta; class Magnoliopsida; order Santalales; family Viscaceae; genus Viscum; species Viscum album. The sequence continues at coordinate 1,183,004,295 of OY728139.1, forward strand.
GTAACACATTAATCTCTAAAACCTTATCAAATGTATAAATTAATCCATTCCATAAATACTTAATATTATACCCCATCCAAAAGTCATAATTTATAAAAAAGGTCACTAAATTTTTGAAAATCAGCTTAACAATGTTCCCCCATACATCATAAAGTAGTTATTGGTTGTCACACACCAAAATTATGAATACCTTTATCATGTATTCTCTTGATATTTTGTAGTAACTGTAATTACCCTAAAGACTTATTAAAAAAATAATTGCTTCCTCATTAATTACATAGATTATTGAATATATTCTATATGTCTAAAAATGTTGTAAACCCCGTCAGTGATAAAATAAACCACTTCGTCAAAAAATCATTAATTTGTTACAAGGTAGTCAGTACTATCCAATTAACTTATTGCAATCCAATATCCATATATCCCAGCTTTATTTTCTTATCATCTAGAACATACTAAAGGATATCTTACCTTAATCAAAATGTCAACTTTCCATTCAATCTCTTTTCTAATCATGTAGTACCACTTAAGTTATTATTTCCACTCTATACTGAAAAAATCATACTGAGAAATAATAATATATTTCATGATTTCTATAACATAATCTCTGAATTAAAATTAATTAATACATAATTTATTCAACTTACATTTCAAACTATTAATGAGGCTTCATCATCTTATTCCTTTAAAATTCATTCCTAAAATATGAAATATAGATAATGACTTAAGATACTTCAACCTCAATTTCTTCATGCCTCTAAAATTTAACATGAACAATATTTTTGTACCTTTCACATGTCATGAATTCTCTCTTTATCATCATCATCAGCATACACATTACTCATATCACCTTGTTGATTCTCTTAATGAGATTTCCACTTAGGAAATCTATCTGTATAATGCATACACTTTCCATATTTAAATAATACAATAATTGAGGATATAACAGAGAGGAAATTATTATCATCTATTATGTTAAATAAAATTTTCATTTTCCCCAGCTATTACATACATTATGGCCTTTTTCACCTCCCATAAGATATCTTGTAATTCTTTTAAGGCAATACCTTGATTGATTCATCCCACATTTTTGAAATATATAAAAATAAATCTATGTTCCTCCATAGTTTCCAAAACCCAATCTCTTAGTGAAATATTTCCTTCTCTTCTTCAGTGATTCTAAGAGTAATATAAGTTACACATAGTTAATCACATTCCATGAATACTGATTATGAAAAATCACTATTAATATTCACCAATCATCACACCATATGGATTGTCATCAGTAAATATTTTTTCACATTCAATGTTGAAGTGCCCAGATCAGTGTGAATCACTGAGAGGGGGAGGGGGTGAATCAGTGATCCTTTAAAACTTTTTAATAATTGATTCTTAATCAATTAAACCTCTATGGCTTGTTAAGGCCTCGATCCACTCTTCTTATGTCTCTCATCCTTTCCCGGATAATGCAGTAATGAAAAGGCACATGACACAAGGATTTACAAGGTTCGGCACCAAAGGCCTACATCCTTGCCATGCTCTCCCAGCATGGATTCTCCCATTATAATCTGTTAGTATTACAATGGTCGATACAGCTTCCCACCGTATCTCTCCTGAGTCCAACATGAGGGTCTTTATACTGCTTCACACAGTGTTACCAGAGTCCCACTGGCCTTCTCCAGAATCCCACTGAAGACTTCTTCTCCCTGAGTCCCACAGGGTCTTCTCTTGGATGCTCGAGTCGCACGAGTAGCTCTTCTCCTCTTTAACTTATTCAAGTAACTTCAGCAGCCTGGGATAAAGACTGCTGGCCTTGCTCTGTACCTTTGCTCACTTGTGATGAACAGGTCTTCTCGTCTTGCTCAGGATTTATCTCCTTCTTCTAAGGATGACCTGACCTCTCTCCAATTACTGAATACTCAGACAATTGATGTCTTTAACTTCAGTCTGGTCCAGTCTCAGTTTACTTCAACTTCATGCACTGAGTGCATGGCAACTCTGCATCCTCATGAAATGATTGCATGGCTTCTCAAATCTCTTCAAGAACTCCTGGTCTTGGACTACTCAGATGCACACAAGATGATTTGGCTTTGTTCATGTGTGCACGTGCATGCATGTAAGCATGCACTCCCCTTTCTTTCTTCTTGGTGCAATAAACCCACAAAGGGTATAATCCTTTAAGCACACACCTTCTCTGAACTTCACACACTTTATTTCTTTTGATTACACACTTAAAATTGTGTTATACTTTAGTGTATATGTCCTCTTCCTTTAACTTCTAAATGTGTACACTTTGTACACACCTAGGTTCAGCCTTCTTTGTTACTTGTTCAAGTACACATAAATTGTTCTTTGTTTTGCACACACTTGACTTTGGCCTCTTCCCTCTTCTTGTTGCACACCCTTAACCCGTAGGTTGTTCTTTAATTTTGTACACACAAAATGTGTCTTCACTTGGTGCACACACAAGGCATGCAATCCTCAGGTCCTCTTCTCCACTTGGCACACACACGAGGCAAGGCCTCGTCCTTCTTTGGCACACACACAATGTGTGTAAAACACAACCCGAACTCCACTTGTATGCAGGCGCGCAAGGGTTGCAGCCAAACTTCTCAACACTACCGTGCAGGGTAGAGACACCACGGGCATTCAAGGTGTTACCACGGGCGCGCAGGTGCTACTGCCGCGGCCACAAGAAGGGCGCGCAAGAGCGCTGCCCGAACTCTCCTGACGTGCAAGGAATAGCACACAGGGTCTTGGGTACCCTCTGTCGCGCAAGGGGAAGGCGCACAGGGGTCACCCTAACTTCTTCTTGTCGCGCAAAGGTGTTGCGTGCAAGGGACTCCAGCCGTGCAAGTTTACTTGCGCGAGGCTTCCAAACTTCGCGAGGCAGAGCACTCCGCGGGACTTCGGGTTTTCAACAGAACTTCAGCAAGCTATCCAGAGGTCTCGGCCTCTCTTTATATAGGCAGAGGGCCTTGGTACATCCGCGTGGGATATAAATTCAAACTCTCGAATATCTTGGGTTTTCCAGATTTCCAAAATCTTGTTTCTCCTCTGTTTCACGCGGCTTAACTCCTATATTTTTTTCTCCTCCACGTGCATGCGACTTAGAACGCATGCACGGCTTCTTCTTATCTATTCCATGCAAAACACGAACCCATGAAGCCTCGACAGCTTCGTTTGCCTCGGCCGAACTCCAAAATCCTCATTTGTTGCATGCAGAGTCATTTTAATACATGATCGTGTTCGGTAGGTCTAGACGAGCTCAATGGAGCCTTCGGCTTCGGAAATGGTGACCGGGAACTCAAAAACCATGCTCGGATGGCGCCTGGTTCGTCGGCAGCTCGCGGGAGACTTCGGACGAGCTCGGGGTTGAAGGCGGTCTCGCAGCCGTTGGATCGGCGATTCAATTGATCTCGGACGGCCTGGATCAGATCATCTCGCCGCGGATCAGATGTGCGTCTTAGATCGTCCGCGCGATCAATCGTGCGGCTGGGATTCGCTCCGCGGAAAAATTCCGCATCCCACATCGAATCCTCACCCGGTTTTCTTGCGGCTTATCAACCAAGCGCTGCTGAGAGCCGCTCAGTTGAACTTCTCCGCTCCCGGTGCCGCCCCGCACCGGGTTCTCTCTGCGGGCGCGCTCTTGCGCCCACTCTGCTCCCGGAGGGCGCGCTCCTAGCGCCCACCATGCACTGCCTGACACCCGCGGGTGCGCTCATGCGCCCCTACCGCGCTCCTCCGGGCGTGCCCCAGACGCCTATGCGCTGTCTTGGGTGCGTCCTGCCGCCCTGGGCTCGCCCCACGGGTTCCCCCATGTGTGTGGTGCCTAGCGCCCATGCCTTGGGGTTGAATCCTCAAGGTGTCCATGGCTGGCCAATTTTTTGGCAACGGAATGAGGAACTTTGTCAAATACAAAGTTCTCCTATGAGTATAAGCCATATGCCACATGCCCTTCAATCCATTCTTCTCCTTCATCTTCTTCTTGAGAATTCAAACATTAATCTTCTTGATTGGAAACAACTCCTCCATTTATAATTCTTCTTCATCATCTCATTTTCTACTTAGGAGAGAATTCTCAAGGATCTTCATCAACCGAACTCCTGAATCACATAATTCTTCAATGTTCTTCATTGATCTAATCAGAGATCAAGTTGGATCTTCTTCACATTCACATGCACTAGGAGATAGTTCATGGACTTCTTTAATCCACTTCATCCACTTAGAACTTATGGATGGATCACTTTCAACTCCTCATGCATTGTCACTACAATGCATGGTCTTCTAATCATGTTGTGTCTTTGTATCATCTTGATACAAGTTCTTTGAACTTTAAAGATCAGCTCAACAATCGTCAGATGTAATGATGCTCCATCATCATTCTTCAAGTGTTGTCACTTAGTATCACCTTGATACAAGTATTGAAACATTATGATCAGTTCTACAATCGTCTGATATCCATGGAGAATGTTTCAACCACAATTTCCAATACCACTTAGTGAATCTCCTAAGTGACATGCATCTTAGTACCATGGCCATTCTCCTTCACCACCAACACCATCACAACCTTTGGCATTCACATCTTGACAATTCTTGACATCCATTCATTCTAAGACAACAACATGTCTCATTGAAAACAAATGAAACACAGTGCACTTCAATCTCCCCCTTTGTATTTGTTGTCAATACACTCGAGCACATATGAATGGGTCAATATGTGTGCCAATATTTCTCCCCCTTATTGGCAATCAAATGCAAAGGTGTGGTGTGGTTCTCTTTCAAAAATCTCTTCCTCCTATTGAATAGCATCTTCTTGAAAAGCACTAAGAGAGGGATGATGTCACATGTTCTCTTTAGCAAAGAACCTTTAGTAAATCATCTCTAAGTCTACTTGGTCTAACCCGGTGTAGAAAACAAGAGTGATGTAACCAAGGAACTCAATGCTATCCATCATTTACTGTACATGTGAGATCATGCTTCAGGGGTTTGAAATTTTCAGATATTCAATGAATTTTCTAAATCCTGCACAACTTCACAAAACTCATTAGAAAGTTCGGTGCAATGATAAAGCTCCCCCTTTCATCCATTTGTCTTCAATCCATACTCCCCCTTAATTGACAAGATAAACTCAATTAAGAAACAAGGGATGAAAGTATGATTGGAATACCTTCACTTTTCTCAAGATGGTATTAATCTCAAAATCCCATCTTCTTCAGATTGGCTCCCCCTCAAGGGGTGCACTCCATTCTGTCCAAACCATCCTCCAGTTGAGAATGATCATCATCTTCAATTCCCTGTAATGTTAGAACATGTAAATACAATTGATTAGGGAATAAGATGGAACCTCCTTGGTTCATTAATGTGAACAACAAGGTTGAGAAGATTCTCTCAACCGAGATGTCCCATTTTCACCATTCTTCACACTTGCACATCTGATCTTATTTGATGTTTGTGCTGGTGTGGATCTTAACACATCTTCATGTGAAATCTTCTTCTTTCCTTTTTCCTTAGCAATTGCCAGAACTTCATCTTCAGCTCTTTGCAGATCTTTGGCAAGTTGCAACTGATTAGGCCATATGACTAACAAGTCATTTGGAAGTGAGGCCTCACTTTTGGAAATTCCACATGGTTCTTTTGATGCTGTTAAGCTACCTTTCTTAGGAAACTTATTTTCAACCAATCCCTTCTGCTTCTTCTGGATTGATTGTCTGTTTGAGTCCAGTCTGCTTCTATTCAGTTCCATGGCTTGTTTACAAAGATCCATGGTGTATCCTTTCTTTCCACAGTAGAAGCATGTTTTCTTGGTGGTCCTTCTGGATGCATCACCCTTCTTGGATTTAGATTCCAAGGACTTCTTTTCCTTTTTCATAATCTTCTTGGGAGCATCTTCCAATTTCTTATGCTTGCTTCCCAAGGTTTCTTTCTGAGCCAGGTTCTGTGATCTTTTATTCTTTTTAGCTCTGGATACAGTTGGAGATTGACATGTATCTTTTTGATCACTTTTGCAATCATCCCAGATGTTGTCAAGTAATCCAAATCTATTAGCAGTAAACAGATGTCTCTGGACCTGTGGATGTTTCTTATTGCCTTCTGGCTTGCTCCCCCTTGGCATGGGCTTCCTTTGTGCTTTTACATTCAGTGGATTGTACCAACAATCCTTTGCACAGTGCACATACTTATTACAACACCAACATTGACCCACAAATCTTGACCTCTTCAGTCCTTCTGATTGTAGGGTACTTTTCTTGACTTGTTGTGCTGTTTCAGGAGAGCTTTCTTTCGTCATTGACTTCATCCATACTTGTTCAGAGTTATTCTTCCATCCTGCACTTTTTGTGGAATCACATTTAGAAGCATGAGTACAAGATGGGATGGATGGTAACTTCTTTTTAGAAGATGTTTCCATTTCATTAGAGGATGTCTTTCTTTTAGAATAATCCTTCTCAAAGATCACTTGAGTAGCAACATTTCTTCTTTCAGCTGACTGGGAGGCTTCAGCTTTGGGTGATTGCAGATTTTTCAATATCACCTCCAGTTCAAAGCATTTCATGTTGAGGGAGTTCTTCTCATCCTCAACCAATTTTAGCCTACCTTCCCAATTCTCTTTCAGCTCTTTCATCTGGTCATCATGCACCTTTTTCAATTCTTGAAATGAGTTATCAATCTCCTTCACCCTGTTTACTTTGTCTTCAAGTTGAGCATCTCTGACATTCATTGACACTCTGTGCAATTTTTCCAGTGCATGGAAAACTTCTTTGATCATTATCATAAAGATTTCTTTCTCAGAAAGGATTCTTTGCAATTCTTCAACAGTGTATTCATATCTTTCATTGCAAAGAGAAACAGTTTCATCTTTAGCCTTCACCAGCTTTCTGAGAGTGTTGGTTATGCCAACCCTTTTAGCCAATTGATCTTCCATTGTATTGGCTTCTTCTTCTAGCTGTAATTTTTCTTCTTGAAGATCAAGGATGCATGTAGCTATACACATTGCCACTTCCTTGGGGAATGTCTTCTGAAGATATTCGATTGCAATTTGAAGATCTTTCATTGTTCCAACTTCATCACAGCTAGGACAGGCTTTCTTCATCTTCTTGGCCTGTTTATTCTTTCTATTTTTCTGAGTCTTGGCAGATATCTCCATTTGAGGCTGGTCACTCATTTCCTCAAATCTGCACTTCATAAAGACTCCCTTGGATCTTTTAGAGGTAACCTCCCTCTGATACCAATTGAAGTGCCCAGATCAGTGTGAATCACTGAGAGGGGGAGGGGGTGAATCAGTGATCCTTTAAAACTTTTTACTAATTGATTCTTAATCAATTAAACCTCTATGGCTTGTTAAGGCCTCGATCCACTCTTCTTATGTCTCTCAACCTTTCCTGGATAATGCAGTAATGAAAAGGCACAGGACACAAGGATTTACAAGGTTCGGCACCAAAGGCCTACATCCTTGCCATGCTCTCCCATCATGGATTCTCCCATTATAATCTGTTAGTATTACAATGGTCGATATAGCTTCCCACCATATCTCTCCTGAGTCCCACAGGAGGGTCTTTATACTGCTTCACACAGTGTTACCAGAGTCCCACTGGCCTGCTCCAGAATCCCACTGAAGACTTCTTCTCCCTGAGTCCCACAGGGTCTTCTCTTGGCTGCTCGAGTCGCACGAGTTGCTCTTCTCCTCTTTAACTTCTTCAAGTAACTTCAGCAGCCTGGGATAAAGACTGCTGGCCTTGCTCTGTACCTCTGCTCACTTGTGATGAAAAAGTCTTCTCGTCTTGCTCAGGATTTATCTCCTTCTTCTATGGATGACCTGGCCTCTCTCCAATTACTGAATACTCAGACAATTGATGTCTTTAACTTCAGTCTGGTCCAGTCTCAGTTTACTTCAACTTCATGCACTGAGTGCATGGAAACTCTGCATCCTCATGCACTGATTGCATGGCTTCTCAAATCTCTTCAAGAACTCCTGGTCTTGGACTACTCAGATGCACACAAGCTGATTTGGCTTTGTTCACGTGTGCACGTGCATGCATGTAAGCATGCACTCCCCTTTCTTTCTTCTTGGTGCAATAAACCCACAAAGGGTATAATCCTTTAAGCACACACCTTCTCTGAACTTCACACAATTTATTTCTTTTGATTACACACTTAAAAGTGTGTTATACTTTAGTGTAGATGTCCTCTTCCTTTAACTTCTAAATGTGTACACTTTGTACACACCTAGGTTCGGCCTTCTTTGTTACTTGTTCAAGTACACATAAATTGTTCTTTGTTTTGCACACACTTGACTTTGGACTCTTCCCTCTTCTTGTTTCACACCCTTAACCCGTAGGTTGTTCTTTAATTTTTCACACACAAAACGTGTCTTCACTTGGTTCACACACAAGGAATGCCATCCTCGGGTCCTCTTCTCCACTTGGCACACACACGAGGCAAGGCCTCGGCCATCTTTGGAACACACACAATGTGTGTAAAACACAACCCGAACTCCACTTGTATGCAGGCGTGCAAGGGTTGCAGCCAAACTTCTCAACACTACCGCGCAGGGTAGAGACACCACGGGCATTCAAGGTGTTACCACGGGCGCGCAGGTGCTACTGCCGCGGCCACAAGAAGGGCGCGCAGGAGCACTGCCCGAACTCTCCTGACGTGCAAGGAATAGCACGCAGGGTCTTGGGTACCCTCTATCGCGCAAGGGGAAGGCGCGCAGGGGTCACCCTAACTTCTTCTTGTCGCGCAAAGGTGTTGCGTGCAAGGGACTCCAGCCGTGCAAGTTTACTTGCGCGGGGTTTCAAAACTTCGCGAGGCAGAGCACTCCGCAGGACTTCGGGTTTTCAACAGAACTTCAGCAAGCTATCCAGAGGTCTCGGCCTCTCTTTATATAGGCAGAGGGCCTCGGTTCATCCGCGTGGGATATAAATTCAAACTCCCGAATATCTCGGGTTTTCAAGATTTCCAAAATCTTGTTTCTCCTCTGTTTCACGCGGCTTAACTCCTATATTTTTTCTCCTCCACGTGCATGCGACTTAGAACGCATGCACGGCTTCTTCTCTTCTATTCCATGCAAAACACGAACCCATGAAGCCTCGGAAGCTTCGTTTGCCTCGGCCGAACTCCAAAATCCTCATTTGTTGCATGCAGAGTCATTTTAATGCATGATCGTGTTCGGTAGGTCTAGAAGAGCTCAATGGAGCCTTCGGCTTCGGAAATGGTGGTCGGGAACTCAAAAACCATGCTCGGATGGCGCTTGGTTCGTCGGCAACTCGCGGGAGACTTCGGACGAGCTCGGGGTTGAAGGCGGTCTCGCAGCCATTGGATTGGAGATTCAATTGATCTCGGACGGCCTGGATCATATCATCTCGCCGCGGATCAGATGTGCGGCTTAGATCGTCCGCGCGATCAATCGTGCGGCTGGGATTCGCTCCACGGAAAAATTCCGCATCCCACATCGAATCCTCACCCGGTTTTCTTGCGGCTTATCAACCAAGCGCTGCCGAGAGCCGCTTAGTTGAACTTCTCCCCTCCCGGTGCCGCCCCGCACCGGGTTCTCTCTGCGGGCGTGCTCTTGTGCCCACTCTGCTCCCTGCGGGCGCGCTCCTAGCGCCCACCATGCACTGCCTGACACCCGCGGGTGCGCTCATGCGCCCCTACCGCGCTCCTCCGGGCGTGCCCCAGACGCCTATGCGCTGTCTTGGGTGCGTCCTGCCGCCCTGGGCTCGCCCCACGGGTTCCCCCATGTGTGTGGTGCCTAGAGCCCATGCCTTGGGGTTTAACCCTCAAGGTGTCCATGGCTGGCCAATTTTTTGGCAAAGGAATGAGGAACTTTGTCAAATACAAAGTTCTCCTATGAGTATAATCCATATGCCACATGCCCTTCAATCCATTCTTCTCCTTCATCTTCTTCTTGAGAATTCAAACATTAATCTTCTTGATTGGAAACAACTCCTCCATTTATAATTCTTCTTCATCATCTCATTTTCTACTTAGGAGATAATTCTCAAGGATCTTCATCAACCGAACTCCTGAATCACATAATTCTTCAATGTTCTTCATTGATCTAATCAGAGATCAAGTTGGATCTTCTTCACATTCACATGCACTAGGAGATAGTGCGTGGACTTCTTTAATCCACTTCATCCACTTAGAACTTATGGATGGATCACTTTCAACTCCTCATGCATTTTCACTACAATGCATGGTCTTCTAATCATGTTGTGAATTTGTATCATCTTGATACAAGTTCTTTGAACTTTAAAGATCAGCTCAACAATCGTCAGATGTAATGATGCTCCATCATCATTCTTCAATTGTTGTCACTTAGTATCACCTTGATACAAGTATTGAAACATTAAGATCAGTTCTACAATCGTCTGATATCCATGGAGAATGTTTCAACCACAATTTCCAATACCACTTAGTGAATCTCCTAAGTGACATGCATCTTAGTACCATGGCCATTCTCCTTCACCACCAACACCATCACAACCTTTGGCATTCACATCTTGACAATTCTTGACATCCATTCATTCTAAGAAAACAACATGTCTCATTGACAACAAATGCAACACAGTTCACTTCAAATGTTAACCCAATTCCTTATAGTTCCATCAATTGACTAAAACCAAAATTCACTATGTGAGAAATTTTAATTATAGGGGAAAAACATAATCATGAGAATCACTCATCAGATGTCTAAATCCTAACACCTCAATATTAGTAAGTGGAACCCTAGGTTCATCCTAGGTCATTCATAGTAATCATTGATTGAAATCATTCTTGATTGTTTAAAAAGTGTTTTTGAATCTCTAAATAATTTCACTTGATGTTGTCAAACTAGGTGTGCAGGAAGGCCCATTTCTATGAACTAATTCCTGATTGACTCTAGATCAACATGGTGATTTCTAGGAAATTACCCGTAGGCACATATATGCCAGACCCACATTCACTTTTAGTATCAATATGGATATGTATTACAAGGAAACCACTCACTCAATCGTTTACCAAAATTCCATAACATTTTCCTAGAGTTTGACTCTTCCTTAGACATATCTATAGAGACAACCCTTTAAATATCCTTAGAAATATCCTTAGGGATCTCACTAATGTTTTCTCATCCTAGTTTCCAAATATTGACTAATCCTTTCCTTAAATATGAAATATAGCGATACATGCTTAACATAAATGGATATTACCTCATTTTAGATAAATATTAACTACATTACAAAAGTAAATACTTGAGAACTATAATAGTTTTGTTTCTTTTTAAAACCGGAAACATTATTTTCTATTTTGAAGAGAAATATTTAATGTCTCCCATAATGATTTTTCCATTTTGTACACTGCACAAGAACACCCTACTTATCACCATTATTCATAACCCGGGGAAAGGAATATTTTAAAGGGTGATATCATATGCTCAGTATGTGTAAATAAAAGATATATTTAAGTATAAAATGAACATAAGTGTATGAGAATAAGATCATCACTTTTGTATATCATACCCTACATATCAAAGATCATATCAACAAGTCATGGAATAATGATTGGAAGATCATAAGACATGAATAATAAAGGAATCAAAGAGAATAATCCACTATTGTATAACATAGGTATAATACCTAGAATTTTTGGCATACACATAGGCATAAAAACTCATTTCAATATTGTTTAAGGCACACTTCCAAGACCATTGTTGCAGACAAAGTCCTTTTTGAACCAGGTTCACTCCACATTCCATCATGGTATTACTAAATCGAGTCCACATATTATTCCATCCCTATTTTACAAAACTGAGTTTATTTCCCATTCCATTCCTATATTACTGATCTGTGTTTATTCTCCATTCTAGTCTTTTTTGTCTCATGATATATAAATCTGTAACTATTTTATCGGAGCATTATCTGAGTTCCCCCTTAATTTAAGATATATCAGGATCACCAAGTTTTTTCTAGGCCATCCCATCATAGAGGAATTAATGGGATTAACTAGTGATATCTAGGCCACACTATCATATAATCTATAATGAGCTTACCCTGTGCTATGTGGGCCACCCCATCGTAAAAGCTATAACGGACTTAACTAGTTCTATCTAGGCCACCCTATGATATAATATTTAATAGGATTTTCCAAATACATATAGGCCACCACATAATATAATATATAATTAGATTACCTTGTTCTATATAGCCTACCCTATATTATATGATATATCTAATAACCATAACACGAATAAAGTACAAAGATCTTGCGTATCATCCTAAAAACTTATAAAAACAATCAATATTTTTTCATAACCTGATTAACCCATCTAAAAGAAATGGGTTTCATATAAATCTATTCATAACAAGATCATCCTATGGATATTAAATTTGAATTATAACAATATCATTGGAATGTGTTTGGCCTATGGAAAATAAATGGTTTCTATAAACATTGTGCCGTCAAAACAAAAACCATTCAGAGAAATGATATTAATAGTATTCTTGGATTATATACCCCATAAGTAATTTGTAACACATATGGATGTTATCTTATATTTAATATAATTTTTAAAGGATAATTTAAAATATATCTTTATTAAAATATCCTCCCTCCTTTGAAAATTTATTTTTAAAGCATAAAACATTTTGAAAACCCTTTTCTATGAAAATAACCTTGAAAACTTATAAGTGGTTCTTTAAAAATAATTTAAAAAAATTTTAACGTAAATATTTTTTGAAAATATTTTAATTTTAAAATGATATTAATATAAAATTTAAAACCATTTTTGAAAACTTTTTTATGAAAAAATATTTTTGAAGGAAACAAACTTTCGACCGAAGAGAAAAATAAATTTTTGTTTTATTAATTTTTTTTTGTTAATTATCATAAGTACCCAAATATAGAAAATTTTTAAAATTAAATTAATATAGCATTAATATCTATATTAGAATAAAATTTCTGGTAGTTATTGAGAGTTCGGTCATGATATTTCAAAACTAAAGACTTGATCATAAGTAATCCTGATAAACGGTGAGATTGTAACAAAAAACTCTTATCACTTTGGTAACCATGAATCCTAATAACCATGAATATATAACATAATATGAAACATAAAACATCATAAAGATAATAAACTCATGGTATTTCATTTTTAAGTGGGTGTATATACATCTCATTAAAGAGTATAGGTGCATAACATAACATACGTCTCAAAGAAGGAAGATTGAGACAAAAAATATCTACCGATTTGGTAAAATATTAACTATAAGCCTTATAAAATATAGATCCTAAAATGAATACGTAAATTAAAATAATTATCATAAAAAAATAAATTCATTGGTAGTCTATAAACCACAAAAAAGATATATGTGATGAATATTGCATGTTTCTTACTAAAGTAAAAAAAGTGAGATGAATATCCCTTACTACTTGAGTAACTTTCGAATCATGAGATGCATGAAATAATAACATCAAGTAAAACTTTTCATATCATGAAATAAATTATATTAATTATATAAAATTTTAAAGGATAGTATAAATACCACAAAGAATAAACTATTGGTGAATATGAAATAAATCTCCAATAAATAAAAGTGAGACTAGTAATCCCCTAACCTTAAGTCTTGACTGTTATCGCACTAACTAAAACCTCCTGTATAATAAATATAACTTTCTTAAGCATATATAAAATAACTATATTTATACATATAATAGCAAGTATGTTTTGCTTATGACTTTATATTATTTATTTATTAACAATTCCAGGTTAAAATTATGTTTTTCGTAATAACTATGTTTGGTCCTCTAACATTGATCATGATTTACATATTTACATAATTTAAACCATGATATAAATATAATATTTATTCATTATATATTTATTATAATAATATATATAAGATAGAAATATTAAATGAAATACATTGTTTATGGAGACGTTAGGCTGTACGTACGCATGAACGTTCTTTCCATTTTATGGCCTTATTGTAAGAAATAAAACTAACTAATATATATGTACAATAATTCCATAAGAATTATTATTTCATGTATATAAAATTTTTATATTACACTCATAATTAAAAAATCCAGGTAATGTGTGAACATATCACATTGCTTCATGAGGTGGTAGTCCACCGTACACACGAATGATGTTATGGTATTCTCAAAATATGGGAAGCATATTGTTATGTGTTATATAATAATTAAAAAAAAAATACATGATAAATAACATATATACCATATATAAACTAAAAATATATCATTATTACTAACCTTTAATGGCAGTAATGGAAGAACGAACGATATCTCTTCGAGAAGCGGTAGTCCATCGTACAAACAAATGATAATTGCATATTTCATTTGATGGAGGTGTGTGATGTTTTAGGTATTAAAATTAACACAAAAACATATCACTATATTTAAAAATATTATTATATCATATAATTATGATATTAAAATTATTTAATGGGTTTGAGGAAGAAATAAAACAAAAATATTTGTTGATGAACGTTACCACTTCTTTGGGTATCTCCTTTTTGTTTGCACCCAAATACATTGATGGATGGTTTTAAACAAAAATTAAGAATTATTTTATTAGAGGATTGAATTATATATTTTATTTCATCTTTAATTGTCCTAACCAATTTTTTTTAGGGTGTAAAGAGAGAAGAGGCAGTGGTCTTTTATTAGTGAGGTAGAGGAGACACTTTGTATTTTAGAAAATAAGGATTGGTACCCATGTTTTCACCTAAAAAGGATTAAATAATGCACAAAATTATATCCATTAAGGGGTAAGTCTGATGTATAGTAATTCAATGGTTGTTATAAAAAACATTTAGCTCATTTTTTCCCTTAATAATAATGTTTAGTCCCTTGGAAAACTTTTTTTTCCTAATCATCATGATTAGTTTTAACTTTTATTACTAATCACATTAAAAAAATTAATTGTTCCTCATTATAAAATATAAATTATTTTTATTCAAAATATGGAATCCATTTTTCAAAAAACAATTCTCATAATTAATAGGTATTAATTTAAAAATAATCACGCAAATGGGATGAGAAATAGGGGTTTTATAGTGAAAATGTTCCATATTTTACTATGTTTATATATCTATATTCAATATAAAAAAGATTTCAATGACATAAATTTGAGTAATATTTGTATAATTGATCAATTTTAACTTTAAAATCCAATATAAATATAATTTAAATTTATAAATAATTAAAACAAAAATCCATTTTTCAATCAAAATTCGATATTTTTCATTGTTTATCAAAAAATAAAACTTCTCATTAAAAAACCTAAAATCCACCCTAAGATAATTTTAACATTAAAATTTCAAGTATTAATTTAATTTTCTTATATTTGAATTTATTAAATATTGAAAATTTTGTTTATGAATATGTACAACATTAAAAGGGGGTAAAATACTTTTAGAAAAAATATAGCTTTTATGTGTAAAATTAGATTTGTTTTCCTATATTATGCCTACAAAATTTATTTCATGAATGAAAAAAATATTGAATGTATAAAACATAAATTTCATTAATATAATTCCCTAAAATTGGGTTAATTTATTTATTTAGGTAAAACATACTTGATAAGAACAATGTTTCGGAAAATGATTTCCTATATCTAAAAAACTGTATTATTTTAATTTCAAATTAATTTCTCACCAAAGAATTCATATTATATAAAATTGTAAACCATATTTTTATAATTTCGTTTATCATACTCAGAACTATAATTATAAAGGATAGATATAAATTATCATATTAGATAATAATCTGTTAATTACATGTCATGTTTCATTTAATCTTAGTGTTTCATATAACTAAAGATAAACATTGTATTGTGTTAACTTAGGGTAATCCAGTTTTTCATTTAGCACAATATTAACTTGGTATTTCATGTAGTGTGAGTTTAACATGGTTTTTTTGTAAGGAAATCCAAAATATAGTTATTTGATGAAACATATGCTATATTCAATGTTCCATGAAGTGCATGATATATAAAATATTAAATTAAATTGAAAAAATATATTTTAAAAAATCATGGGGTGTAACAGTTGATGGATGAAATTGGAAATCACATTAAACAAATGTCACTTTTTGGTGAACTGTGTACAATAATTCATCATTGAGGGACAAAAATATCCATTCATCATAATTTTTTTAGAAAGCATTGTTCATGATTGGGGTGAACCACGAGCACCGACATGAACTTCTTTCATAATAGAAATAGTATCCTCTTCATGAAACCACATGGGTAGAACACTATAAAAGCATCATTTATATTGAACCATCTGATGACATAGACTATCATAGAGAGTATAATTACCCATATCTCATCAGATATATTCTTTTCTGTCTCTACCCAACGAATGAGTAACATTTTTTAGATAGTCCAAGATGGGAATTATCCAACAATTTTAGAATTTTCTACTTAAAGGTTGGAATTTACCTCATTAATCTCTTCCAGGTTACTCTGAACAAATAGGCATATCATCTTCCAATGTGAAATTTTGATGAATATTTCATTATTTTCTAGTTATTCTAAATTTATAGCCTCATTTTTTATTACATATTCTTATGAATTCTGAGAGTGAGAGATGTGAGAAAAGATTGGTTTTAAGGGGAATTATTCCATAAATACTCAGAAATAATCAAGAATGGGGATCTCCTTTTCTTTCCTAAAATAAAAACCACTATTACTATTTTTTATTACCATTTTTGAGTTTCCCTGGACATTCAAATAAGTTTTTGGTGTTTATTAAGAGGGATTTAGTCCTATAATGTGGGCTTATTATTTTGTATCATTATTAGTGAAACCTTCTAAAAATAGGAAACAGTAAGGTAGAACTATATTTACTGGAGAGATAAGTATTAATACCATCCTAAATTTATTGATCTTGTAGTATTCCATTATTTTTTCCAATTAGGATTCTGGACACAGAATTAAAATACATCTCTCATGTATTGGGGGAGTCTAGGATGGAGAATTTTTTGTTCATCTAAAAGTTTAGAACTCACAGGTTGTACTTTTATATAGTTATTCTATGAAAATAAATTGGATAAACTATATATTCATATCCCCTTTAGAGGTATTATTTAAATTTAAGACTACTGAAAAATTACCACCCATTATGCCAATTATCAAATCAATATAGAGTGGTTAAGGATAAAATTGAGTTGGAAATTCAAGAAACCAAATGGACCAAATGAGGCTACATGTAGTGCCTTAATTTTTGAACCACAAATATTATATCAAGATAGTTCGTATCGCCATATAAACAGTGTGTCTATGTATCAAGAATGGTTTGGGAGATATAATAGATACTATATTTATTTTTTTCATCATTCATTTCCCTATGGAAGGAACCCAGTGATCTCTCTAAAATTTTCATATATAAAATTAGGGACTTTACATTAGTAGGAAGAATAAAAAATAAGAGACTCAAAAATAACTATTCAGACGATAGAATGCTTCATGATAGTCATCAATCCACAGATATGTGTCCTGTTTTTCATCAATTTAGTAAAAGTAAATTACATTCTAGAAATATTTCTTATAAACTGTCTAAAATTTCAATTTTCTTCTCATGATTGACTTTGATGAAATGATGTCATACAATGATGCCGAGAAACATTCCCGAGGTAATAGTGATAGAATGTTTTAAGTGTTTAGTTTTTATGACATGCTTTCATGTATTATTGAATATAGTCTCAGGGTTATTAAAATTGTCAAAATTTTGAAAATATATCACCACTAGATAATCGATGTTGTATTTAACAGACTTTCTGAGAAACTATTTGAATATTCAATGCATGACACATTGGTATTTATCTTTATTATTTTTTTAAACCAAATGGCCTCATGTAATAACAATATAATACTTAATGTTCTTGGAAGGTAGTGGATTCTTCATATTCGAGGGACAATCACATTAAGTTTTATCTTAAATAGCCATCCATGAAGGAGAGGGATTTGCATCTAGTTGTCCCATTAATCTGAAGTTCTGTAAATGGCTCCAAGAATTCATTTATTAGATCATTCCAATTGAGATATCTAAAATCAATGAAAACTATGATTTTCCCATTATTCTTATTGAACGGCACTATATTGATGTGTCAATTCATGTACTAGACTTCCCTATTAATGTTTGATTTGATTAGATTATCAACTTCATCTTCGAAATTGAAAGTATGAGTTTGATTTGTTCCATTGGATGCCTATTTATATCCATGATGTTCTTTAGAAAGACTCAAGTGGTGGGAGGAAACATTATGATTGAGGCCTAGAATTTATATGTAATTCTAGGTGAATAAATCATGATTATTATTTAATATATATGTATATACTTCTTGATTATCAGTGGATTTAGTCACACTGATCAATATAGGTCGTGGGTATTCTTTTGGACCCACATTTACTTTGTCAGGGTTCATCAACAGTAGTACAGACACCTTCCTTGAATTTTAGAGGATCATTTTTTAGTTTATTATCATCTTCCTCCTCTTACTCTTAATCTTACTCTTCCTCTTCCTCTTCCTTTTCCTCTACCTCTTCCTTCAATCCCTAATTGGAACAGATGAGTGATTAAGGGTAATCATAATTATTAGTAGAATGATTGATATTTTTAGATTCATAGGTAAAGACAACTCCATTCTCAAATGGTGTCACAGAAATTCAAATGGAATCTATAATGAAAGGGGAATTAGATATTATTTTATTATGATTAGGTTCCACAGAAAAGACTGACATCTTGAGGGTTGATGAGAACATTCCCAATGCTTAACAAACATCATTGATTAGTTTTATGGGTAATAGTTATTCATTAATGATAACCTTTAATTGGTGGGTTGGTTCAATTTGATACCATTCGGGGTGGTGACTGAGGCAACATCCACATTCATGGGTTGATTAGCTTCTCTATGATTAAATATTGTATCAATGTATTGAGCCTCACAAGATTCAAATAGATATGTGTAAATGTATAATGTACTAATTTTCCAATCGATATTGTACTTGAGACTTTGGTAATATGATGAATTGATTAATATGTCATTGAAGTCAATTCCTACCAAGTAAAACATTGAATGTCATACCTTATGAGATGACCAGAAATCTAGATTTAGAAATTTGGTTCCAAAATTAAGTTATGAGATTGATACTACCAATGGGATTTCATTAACCTTTTTCATACCCTTAATGTTTCATGGGAGAGGGATACATGTTAGCTCCACTGTAGTCTAATGGGTGAAGTTTCTAGATTGGAATGATACTAACTCTTGGGCCATTTTTGATGAAAGATCGATGGAAATCGATGTTATCTAGCTTTCCTGACACATATAATGGATTGATGTGTCATATTATCACACCATAATTATCATATTATATAGAAGTGATTAATACATGACATTTTATAAGTTCTATCTCTACATGGAATACTTTGGTAGTACTGACCTCAACTTCAAACTATTTAGGTATTTGTAGGGCCTCTAAAAGTTCTTCTTGGATATATTTTGACAATATAAGAGCAAAAATTATTGAATATTTCTGTAGAATTTTGGGGAACTTAGTCAAGATTTTGTATTTTTTTAGTTAAAAGTTCTATATATCCTTGTGGGAATATTTTAACTAGTAGTCACATTAGAGGATGGGGTTCATGGTGTGGATGATTCTAGTGTATGAGAAGATGATTAGGTGACATTTCATGCAGTAGGATTAGGCCTAATCTTAAAACCTACTTACCTAGGATGACAAGACTATTGAATCCATTCAAGTTAATCTTCAAAAATAAGTAGGTTTGGTAAAATCATAGAGAACGTGGGTATGATTCCCTATTATTATTTTTACATCGAAAGGGATTTTATATGAGTCTTTATTGTGTAAAATGATCTAGTGGGGATGTGGCTAGAATATTCTGTTCAACCACAACTACATCTTCCACTTCCACCTCATCTCTAGCGGCCTCTACCTGTGGTTACTCAATCTTGCGCAATGAATTTGGGATTGTAATATTTTTTATCATTGGATATGGGTTAAATTAAGTGGATTACATTAATAAAATAAAATATTAGTTCTTTTTATGACAAGGATTTTATCTGGATAGATAATTCCCATAGAACGATTTTCTGGGATGGTGTTCATTATCTCGAGAATGAATGCATGAAACCCAACAGAGTCAAAACTGATGTTGGAATCTGTATGGTGTCATCCTCTTTTAAAAGAGTTTTTTTTTCTACCATCCATGTTGTTTTTTGGAAGATTAGTTCTTTTAAGGATTGTGGTTCCAATGATTTTTTTTGTATTATGGGAGAGTAAACTGAGGGTTTAGTTGGTTTATTTAACTACTCCCAGAGAATAACATGAGTTTAATTGATTATTTTTTTAGGTCAGCTAATATAGAACATTTTTATGCTATTTATCATAACTTCATGTAATTTTTCATTCTCTTTTGGAGTGTTAGTGGGAATTTTTGAAACTTATGCTCAAGGTTTACACTACTTCACATTCTTAGAGTCTACCATATTTATTAGGATGAATTTAAAAACAACCAACTCCCAAATGAATTATCCCAAAATTCAATTAAAAAGGAAATAATTTTTTAAATCATCTATACCAATGTTATCATGCCTCTTAGGATTCATAAATTTTATAAGTTAATTTTCTATAGCTTCAATAAAGTAACCTAGGACTATATAGTCATGGAAGGAAGAGCCATTATTCCTCTTGTATTCAAATTGAGAGTTCTTAGGCCCACTTCTAGCATTATGATGGGGGTATTGTTACCTACATTTTTATTCAATAGGTTTATTCATGAAATAATTTTGGAGCTTTTGATCTAGAGGTGGTGTAGTGGTCAGTTTTAAGGTGATGGCTAGAGTTTCCTCTTTTCTTATTCTCTTCCTCTTGTGCTACTAGTATTGGTATATATTTGGATCTAGTTTTAAATATATAGTTTTAAAATCTCTATGAAACCATATAAAATCCTCTAACCCCCTAGATACATTATTGGGATATGCAGTGTTCACATATCATCATAATGCTTCTCAATGAAAATAAGCAACAATTATTCGTGAGAAAGTTGTAGGTTCAGGGGGTTACTCAAATACTTGAACATAATAGTAAAATCTAAGACACCCTACTTCTCTTACTAATATAATCATGATAAGTTTATGAATAACATTTTCTACATCATAGATATTAATTGATTGAGGAAATTTCAATGATGATATTCCCACCCTTGTATCAATTCGAATGGTAAACTGGTATACCAAAAAAAGACTATTCCATCTATGGTCTACATGAAAAACATAAATTTAGATACCTTTTTTTGTTTGAGGTTTACACCATGGGAATTCACTGACATATGAAATGCTTAATATGATTTTCTGGGTCCCTCGAGCAATTAAATATTAGAAATAGAGGATTCCCAACGATTGTAAGGGGAAGAGTCCCATCGACCCATTTAGGGTATAGGTTCATCTCCAGTTGTACTTGTGTGCATCATACATCTATGGAATCTAATCGAGTAACCAGTGACTCAATAGTTTCAATGAGATGGGGTGAATGACCAACTAGATAGGATGGTGAACAAGGGTAGAAACTTTTCGATCCATCTATGGTAGTTTTTCTTAACTCGTGATTGTTAACCTGTAGGGGAAGGCCTATGAAAATATGTCTTACATAGCTCTACTTGTGTACATAATAGAGTCAAATCCTAATATCTCACCATTTTGGGTCCAACTATATTGCTTTTAAGTATCCCAAATTGATTGGATATTTCGAATCAACTTGTAATAATTCATTGTTGTTGATGTACATATTCTAATAGTAGAAGACAAAGATCTACATTAAGACCATTTATAGTAGGGATGTTTATATAAAGTAGTTATATATTAATCTTTCTAAACTCCTTCATATATTCCTTATACTGTGAAAATATTTTCTCAAGTATGAGAGGTCCATCCTCTTCAGTTGGTGGGGGAGATACCTATGAAACATTACCTTTTCTTTGGTAGATTCTCACTAAGGAGGTGGTAGTGGATCATTTGACGAAGTCTTGAATTTTTTATCAAGCCCATGGTCCCTTGTATGCAATCCTTATTCATTAATTTTCAACAGAACTGTCTTTTAGAATGAAATACGATCCAATTTCCCCCTATATTAGATTAATGTTTTGTATCATTTTTAGGGGTGGTGATAATATTGTTCACATATGTATAATGAATTAAATGTGTCACATTATCATTGGAAGGACAGGATGGCCCATTTAAATGTTCCTCATGTAGGTATTAATTATGAGAACCTATATTAAGAATAACCTTGGAATCCAAACTTGGATGAGAAATTTCTGGGACCTCCAAGGGTCTCCTTAGGTTATCTCTGAAGGGCCTCGCATAATTCTTGAGCTTTTGAAGGGGCCTTCAGCCTAGCAATTTAGTACTAGGGGGAATGGGAGCCTAACATATGTATTTTGTGTTTAGACCTTGTAAGAACACTGATCCTTGAAATCTCATTAATTTCCTCTTATTTAGGAGCATGGATTGAAACCAATAGAGTTTTGATGACTTGGGAAATTGACTATGGAGAGTATAGCATTGAGGCATCTTCTGGTCTTCTTGTCATGACCTATGGGGATATTAGAGATTCTATTTATATGGAATCTTGGAACCCTGAGTGAAGTAGGGAGAGTTCACAATTCATCCATGATAGTATCTCACATAGGTGGGGTATTCTCTATATATTCATGCAATTCTTTCACCATAAGTTATGTGTACATTTGTTTCTCATAACCTTCATGCGTTGGATTCTCCACACAGGTGTCATATGATTGATTCTTAACACATGTGCACTATATATGAATTCCTCAAGAGTTGAGACTTGTGAAATATGGGTTATGGAGTTTCCTGATGAAGCATCATGACATCTTGAATTCCTTTATAAAATTGCTTGACATACAACAACCATAACTTTTGATTAGTAAGCCCGGTTGGGATCTGAAACTATTCCAGTCGAAGCTTTTGAAGTAAACCATGCCTTTTTATACGGTGTATAACACAACAGGGGGTCTTATGATACCAAAATTTTCATATAAGACATTAAAAAGTTGGTTTTATGGATTCAACACATTTCAACCACCATTTTTTTTAATATATGGATTACTCACAATGTTAGTTTCACACCACCATTCCACCTGATTAGGTATAATTTATAAGGAATATTTATCTCTCAGTGTGGAGAAATATTATTGAAAATGGAAATATAATCTTATTCTTATTATGGAATGGAGACACTTTTAAACTTATGAATTCTTAGGAAAATTGGGTGATATGAATTTGTTTTCAATACCAACAAGGTTTTAACTTGGATATTTTTATTTCTCTATAAGTTATAAAGATATAGACCAAACGGATTCAAGAAATTAAGATTTTACCTAGATTTATATTAACCATGATTTATAAATGTATTTTTCAACCTAATAAATATTGTATTCTCTTCCAACACCTCAAAAACATAATAAGAGATTACAAATAGGGGAATCCTTTGTGGAGTCCACCACATTGAATCTCAGATGAAGATTGAATCCAGTTATGAAAATTTCCACTAATAAAGGTGTAATTTTAAAAAAATTCTATACAACCTTTAATGTGTGATTTAAACCATATTTATCATATTCTATTTATGTAATGAACTTCCCTGGACCAATATACAGTAACCAAGATGGAGGGATGTTGGGAACTCTAGAAACAACTATATATATTCCAAAGTCTATTAACTAACTCTAAAGGTATAGTGTGTAACTGTAGAGTGACTATAACCCTATATTAGAGTGTGAAATAATACGAAAGTAATAACAAAACCTCATCCACAATAACAAAACATCCATGAATGTATGAAAAATAAATAGGTACTAGTGCTATAACAAATTGATATATGAAATCATATTGTTATACAGACTCACAACCATTCTAAAACAAAACAACTAATCACCATAAAAGATGATCACCTAAAAAATAAACAGAATAATATAAATATACACAAGGACATGGTATTATCTTGACAAGTACCTCAAACTTAGTCTTCTAACTCCATTCAATCCATCTCACTTGATCATGAAATATTAGGATTATTCTCTACCTAGGAAAGCTTTTAGTGAAGATATATTTGGAATCCAAGTTACATGATCACCTGAGGAGGGTGTGAGTAAAAACATTAGGAAACAACTAATATAGTAATTTAAATAAAGATAAAATGAAGATTATGTACATATCACATGCTCATTTGAATAAAAGAGTTAGTGTAAAGCGTAAATAAATAACCCTAGAAGACCTTTCAGTTCTAAATTGAGACTTAAGACTTAATATACATGTTTCATAAAATTTAAGAGTGTCTTGAAGCACACCACACAACCATACCATCAAATAACTATCCCACTTCCATAAATTAGTCAGTGCGTGCACATATTTCTAGTGATATGACCCTATAAAATCCAATAATATTAGTTTTATGGTTAATTTATATAAGAAATTCATAGGAAATATAGTTTCATTCACAAATATAATTCCATGGATTAAATCCAAAGTGATCATATAAATATAAAGGTAAAATATCAGGGTCATTGGCATTCCATATAGACATAAAACTAAATAAGAGGGGGTTTTAAAAGGGATTCAAATAGTATGTGTATCATCAAATACATAATAGGATCATAGTGTATGATGCTTTAGGACTATTTCTCAATGGTATTTGGTGGAACTAAAAATGTTCAATCCGAGAAGCTAAAAATACACAAAGAAATCGATAATGAAATAAGTTATTATTTAAATGATATAAAAACTTATATGAATGATAATTCTCTAATATATTGTTTTTATCTCAATATCTATAATCAACCAAGTTAATCCTGATGTAATCAATATATGTTATTGGTGTCTCTTTCTTTGACTTTTTAGAAATTAACATTCCAAATACACTACCATGGACACTGAATTAATTAGGAAGTTACATTTCCATAAAATTTTCATATATGTCAACTTCCATTAATGAATGGAATGGAAAAATGGTTTCTTATATTAATACTTTAAATAATATTAGTAATGATGCACTTATCATGTCCTACATTATTGTGATCATATGTAATCAATTTTTGCATAAATAAATCAATGTACATTACTGATAGTGTGAATAAATAATACTAATTTCTAATAATCATTACACATGTACCTATATAAGAACATGCAATGAAAAATATAAATTTGGATTTCATACTAATGGTTTATGTTTTCAATATCTCTAACTAAATATTATCAAGGTTTTACACCATAATTAAATGTCTCAAAGTCATATAAGTCACTAACCCAATAAGTATATATCTTTTTTGTCCCATAAAATGATATAATCCTTTTATATAAATTATATTCAATAATTTTATTGTGTCCTTTATTAGTTACCATCGTAATGAGGAACTTTTATGACCATTTGATGAGGGAAGTACCCTTAGAACATTATAAAAAACTATATAAAGATAAAAATCAGGATTTAATATAATCTTTATTAATATTCAATTGAATAAATATAGATAGTTATAATGTATATATAAGTTAGTTCTAGGTCACAAACTCCAACATATGGAACAAAAAGATAAGAGGATAGGGATAAAGGAACCGGTTGTTAGTTTTAAAAGGTTTTCAATTATTGTAATGGTTGTAGTGTAGGTCATGATGATACCCTTAATGCCATTCAAGGTCCTATAATACAATTATGGATGAATCATGAGACATGGAAACTAGGGTTTGGGAAATTAGTTAATTCAATTATTGTGACTAGATCTATAACTACTGGTGAGATTAAGGTCAAGATTTCTGTTAACTCTCTCAATCTTATGATGGGTGATAAGATATAGGTAAATTATAGTGACCCTAGCCTTAAACACTTTTTATTTCATAATACATATAAATTATTCCAATAAATACATGCCAAGTATCTATAGATCTAGTGTATTTGTAAAATTTGACATCAAGGATATCTCATCTAAAACATAAAAACAGAATTTTTATTAAAAACTCCACATACTACATCTAAATCCCATATATATTCTAAAACTACATATGTTATCTTATGGAAAATACATAAATAAAAAGGTGATCTAGGAACCCTAGTAAGGGGATGAATATAGAAATAATTCATAACATGAGATTCAAGAGGCATAAAATGATATCATTGTGAAAATGATAATAATAATTTATAGAGTGACCTTTAGGAAGGGAGATGTGCTCGTAAGGGGCACTGCTCGAGGAAGGGTTTCCCCATCATGGTCTCTCCCAATTCGGTATAGGGTTGGTTGCATTTTTTCCTCTGAGATGGTTCTTCTAGATGAGATCGGGCGTGCAGTGGCCTTTTCCATTTCTTTGTTATGGGTTCGGTCGGCCTCGGGTGTCGAAGGCTTCTGCGACGGCTCTAAATTTCCACAGTCGGATTCGGGAGTTGTTGTCTTCTATGCCGGCCTCATCTTTCTTAACTGCAGCCCTGCTCCTCGATGGTCCTGATCCACGCCAGTTCTTCTCGGAGATCTTCGTTTTGGTCTCGGCCGGATTCGAGTGTCGATCCTCTTTGCAGCGGTGGAAGATCTGCGCTTGGATTCAGATGTTGATGCCTCTGTGTCGGTTTCAGTTCTTCTACAATGGATTCAGCTTTCGGTGGTGGTGTCAACATCGGTGTCTTCTGCAGTGGTATTGTGGTCGGTCTTTGCATCGGCACAGTCATGGATTCGAAACTGGCACTGCTGTGGAATGGTTTGTTGGGGGTGGTATGCGGCGGTGGCAGGTTTGATATGGTCGGTTGTGTAGGTTCTATGGCATGGTTCTGTGTTTCCGTACCCGAGAATTGGTTCCAGATCTGTGATCTTCCAGATCTGGTATGGTTGTGGTTGCAGTCATGATGTTCTATGTCGTCGGAGCTCATTCTGGGTGAGTCATGGTGGTTTCTTTGTGCAGTGTGGTGGGCGGTGATGGGTTCTACTTTGGGTTTGTTTTAGTCTTGTTTGGGATGGTTTTCTGTTTTCTGATCTCTTGTCTGTGCAGTTGAATTTGTATTTGATTTTCTACGGGGATGGTTTCGCAACAGATGGTTTGAAACTGTCCTTGACCACTTGGAACAGCTCTAGAAGATGATTTAGAGATGGTGGTTCATCTTTGCATTGTTTTTCGGATTTGTTTATTTGAGAGGGTATGGCGTCAGCCATCGGATCGGGCCTGTGCTTTGACACAGGACACTTGCTTGCTGAATAACTTTGCAATGGTGGAGAGCTTCATCGCGTTCATATACTGGGGAGGGGTTCTTTCTATGTTGTCAATATGGTCTTCTTTTCTTTGACCTTCAGGTCATGATTTGTCGTAAGTCTGGAAGCCTTTGGGTTTCCCCCTTCATCCCTTAAAATGGGGTCTTATCTTATCTTAATAATAAAATTTTGAAGGCCTTTTGGCTTTTGGAGTGATAATAATTATTCATATATGAAATATGGAAAAACAATTAATATCATAATCATGACGAAAAAACATTAAACATAATATCGTAAACATAAGTAAAGGGTCACTCCAAAGACAATCATTATAAAGTGGGAAAATCACCATGGTGAAATAGATTCACTCTATAATCACATCCATAAAATCACATGAGATATAAAGCATTACCCAATGCATCAAAGGGATATATAATTTCAATCCCAATCATACATATTCATGTAACATTATTAGAATAAACTATACATAAATCATAAGTGTGATCAATCCCATGAGAAGGAAATGGATTTCGTAATCATGAATCAAGGAATAATCAAAGGAGAAATCATATGGATTTATAAGAGAATAAGGAGATAAATATTTATAATATTTATATTTGATAATTAAACATTTTTATTGATAATTTTCTTCCAATATTTATATTTTATGAGAATTTTCTTGGAAAATAAACAAAAAACATTTACTATGTGGGTGATGCTTTATGAAATAAGTAAAGGATATTTTAGATGTAATGAATCCAATATTGTCTTTAATTAAACATGAATCAATAAAGGGGGGTTCTAAATAAAATAATTTCATTTTTGGATTCTATTAATGATTTAAAAACATTTTATTGGGGTTGTGCTCGATGTGAGTCAAGAAATTGGATTGTTTCGTTAAATCGGACACACTTAAATGTTATAATTTGAAAAGAACTAAAAAGATTTATTTCCAGAAAAAAAAAAATTAAATGAAAATTCATATATATATAATTAAAAATACTAGATATATATATATATATAATATTTATGATATAATTGAGAATATTATGAGTAAAAATGGGGGAAACAAAAGAGAACGTGTATCTATAAGGTAATTAGGGTAATTTGGAACATCTATTTTTGTATTTAAACCCACCACTGTTGAAATACTATATTGTAAAAAAATAACCAATCAATCTCTTGAAAATGTTATAAGTTTCATATGAATTTCACATGGTCTAATACAAAATTATGTTTCCAATTAAAAGGGATAATATTTACGGGAAGGGAAATTATTGATAAGGAGGGGAAACCATTATTAAAGTGGATTAGATTTATTATTAACATAATATCATTTTAAAGAAGAATTATAACTCATAATTGAAGAATATAATAATTAAAAGCGATCTACCAAGTTATAAATATGGTAAAACACATAAAATAATTGTGAAAATTCATAGAGGAACATATTATCTCAATAAAAAAATTGAGTTATGAAATACTCTTTTATTAAGGAATACATAAAAAATATTCTAGGATAATTAAAACCATTAATTTTAGTGAATTTTCATTTATCCATAATGATATATGATATTAAAAATCAAATTGGTAGTATTTAAACCATATAAATTTATATTGGTTCATAATATCAAATCGTGACTCAATGAGGGGTGCATGAAATAGAAACCCTTTCCTCGTCTCTGAAAGAACTCAAAACATGTACATGACATCATAATTAATCAAATTAATTTTATTAAAAACAATAAAAAATATTACACTCTATTAATATATATTTTTATATGGTTAATTTAGCATCATGTGCCACTAATTTATAACATCACTTATTTATATAGCGGTTACTTGAATTTCTTCTCTTAATTTCCTAGAAACAATGATGTTATGTCACCATGGTCAAAATGTGGTAAAATTGTTTCATTGTATCAAAAATTTTATACTATTATTTTCTTTATTATTCCATTATCACATAATTTATACCGTAAAATGGTTTTTCCATTAATGGACTTAAATTAGAAAAGGTACTTTGATATGTCCTTTATTATTATCTAATTTACTACACCCCTTTATTGGTAATAAAAAATATGGACTGTATAATATTATCCTTACATAATGATATTGGTCTATCAAATATACATTTTATACATTAAATTCATGTTTTATTCTTCCCGTGTTAGTCTGTATGGAAAATTAAAGAGAAACATCATCATGTGGAGGTGGTCGTACGCACGTACAAATGGACGAAAATCTCTTTTATTAGAATAGAAAGAAGGTAAAAAAGAATAAATATTATCATTTTAAAATCATAAAATAGTTATAAATATAATATTATAATATTAAATATAATTCTTCAACTATCTATGTAATTTGGAGATGCAATATTGTAAGCATTATTGATGTAGTCAGTAGTCTAAACATAGGCATGACGACATTTTCATTCTTCATAGTGATTTGAGAGGAAGGTATGAAATGGACGTTCCAAGAGTAAAAATACATGAATTAATATATGTAATAATTTTTTTTACCATAATCTCATGGATGTAATATGTTTTGGTTTTAGGGGAATAAAATAATTATGAAAGTGCGGTGGAAAAAAATCTCTTGCTTTGGATATTTTCCATTAGTCACAACCTTATGGGAAAATAGGTTAGTATTTTGGAAAGATAAAAAAATTATAGGACATTTATAGAGGATTTATGAGATTCTAGGTCAGATTTTGGGATGAGAAGAAGGGTATTTTAAAATTTGAAGTGGTGGAGGTTTTGTGGTTCCTTTTATAATTGTGGAGAAGTGTATTTTTGGAACATAAAAATATTTAATAGAAAGAGGTCACATGTTTCACAAGGAAATTGAATTAAAAGTGGATAATAATGGATTCTATGAAGTTTTATTTTTAATAAGTACTGAACCAAACTTTTCCATAATTATTTTAAACATTTTTTTACAACATCTATTTATAGATTTTCACTTTTACTATTTCTTGTTTTTACTGAGTTAATTAATTTCTAACTAAGTAATTTATTTTAAATAACTAAAATTAAAATGAAACATACTATATAATTAGAAGATTATGATTCATAATATGAAATAATATTTATAAAATAAAACATAAATGTATATGGAAAATTTATTTTAATAGTAGCCCATGTAACATTCAAAAAACCCTTTTTATATAAAATGTGCATTTTAAAGAATAAAATTTATTTTTTGATAAAATTCTTGATTTTATTGATTAAATTGAAATAAAATTGTTTATTTATATTTAAATAATCTTAAATTAAAATTTAAATAATTATAAAACCTTATTTGACCATGTAAATATTTTATTATGAGAAACAGAAAAGACAATTACATTAAAACATTAACTAAATTTTATAAAATATTTAGAGAGTGTTTCATATTTCAACATAATATTTTAAAATACATAGTTTAAAATTATAATATATAATTTTTATAATAAAAACTTATATAAAAAATTTTCATGGTATTCTTGCAAAATAATTTCAGAAAAGTTATAGTATTAGTAGAATCAGAATTATTCACCATTCACTAAAAACCAATTATTTTTGAAAAATACAAAACAGATTATGCGAATATAATGTTGATATTATAAATAAACAAATTAATTAATATTAATATATTTCATATTAAAAAATTTATAAATTTATCTTTTAAATGAAATTATAAAATACAAAACAAAAACCTCATTTATTGAGAAATAATGTTTTACAAGATTAAAAGTTTTTAATATTATTTCATATCAATTAGTAATTTAAAATATTTTAATATGTTATTTCATATATAATATTTTAAATTTTTCAATTTAATTATATTAGGATAAAATATTATATATATAAAAAATGGTTCTTTCAAAAAATAAATATTACTTTTATATTAAAACCCTTGTAATAAATACAATTAATGATAGTTATTTATATTCAATAATTTAATTTTTATACTCCATTTATAATGAAATGTTTATTTGAATTTTTTATATACATAATATTATATTACAATAATATTATTATTTATTTTTATACATAGCACAATTATATATATATATATATAGATATATCATTTTTAGGTCATATTTTTTATTTTATTTTGTATGATATTATGTTAAATTTATTACATAAAAATAAAAAGAAATTATATGACTATTGGATATATGACCAAAAACTATATTTTCAATGAAAATTTTTATAATGGTAATATTTCATTCATATATATTAAATTAGTAAATCATTTTTTCATTCCACTCTCTCTTCATAAGTCTCAATTCATATTTCATGTTGTAAATTTTGAATAAGGATTTCTCTATTAATGGTGAACTTATTTATTTTTTATGTTTTTAATATTGGGGATTCTCAAGTTTTAAGATGATCTAGGATATTTTCTAGTTGCAATGGTTTTATTATTTTTAATCAATTATCCCTTATTTATTTTTTCACTAATAATGGATGATCCTCATCCAGGAAGAGTAATAATCGATGTTGTACAATACTCCATTTAATGTCATTATAATTTAGTGCCCCACTTATCTTATGGGGAACATTTTCAAATAATGTTTAAATAATTTTGAAATAATAAGTAACTTTTTTTGAATTTATATACATAAATATTATTATTATTATTAATGGATCCTGAAATAGGGGTAATTACATTATCTCCCTTCAAAAAATATGCATCCTAAAAATTTTAAATTATTACATACTATGGAAAATAGCTAAGGGTATTTATAATTTCACTCATGATTTAATTTAAAAAATAGGTGAAAATCACATCAAATCACTTATAATAATCAGAATCCCTATATTTTATATATTTTAAACTATTTGAGTTAAAAACCTCTCATGTTTTTTTTGTGTTAATTCATTTTCTATTTTTCTTTGCTTTAATAGTCAAACTTTTAGTTACCTATTATCAAAACAATTTATAAGGTTAGAAATGTGAATAATTATTTTTATAATAGATGCCCCACACACACTCTTAATAATCATTCATGGTTCTTCTTCTTGGTAGTGCTAGTTGAATTTTGAGGTTGAATGCTGAAGTTAAAAAGGAATAATCCTTCTCCTCATATGTATCGTTGAGATACACATTCAATCCCCTCTCAATAATTTTTGGATTAGTCTCCTCTACTGAACTATCCTATACTCTCTCCAACATATCCTTTTATTGTTTTTCTGGCCGCAAAAAAGAACCATCCATCTCCTCGCATGTTTATTGCACTAGTCCTTATGTTTCCCACTCCTTAAATTCATCTGAACTAATGGTTTTTGGGGGTTAAAAACGCCATAATTTCCACACTAGTTGGATCATCATATACCTAAATATTTACTTCTATGACCTGAACTATTTACTATACACAGTATATGGGACCTCATGGTTGATAGCATAGAACATATTTCTCAAACAACTCCAAGACTTGAGGTCACTATGGGGGATCATTTTTACCTAACCACCATATCTTGAATCACTAGTGGTTGATGTTTGGGGGTTTATTCTACCTCCCCCATTGGTATGGTTCCTTCACCTATCCCAAAACATAATGGCCTATATAAAACTGTGGTGAATTTAGAGATAACGAATAAGATAATCTATTATTGTTTGTTTCTATTGAAGTTATTTTAAAATATATCCATGGTGGATGGTGGGTTTTCTCTAATTTACAATACATTTTTACGTTAATTAGGATGTTTTGGGTAATCTAAATGTGATCATTGAATAGGTATTATTGGTTTAAATAGTTAATCCATTACTATAATCATGGAAAATCCATCTAAAATACCTATGATAATATTTATATTTCCATAAACATAAATTTAGAAATGAAATAATTATAAAATATTATGATTTATTTGGTAAAAAATACATCATAGAGCTATAAATATAAAATAATCTAGGAAAAAACATGGGATAGAATAAATATATCATATTTACAATTTTGAAGTGAAATATTTAGTTAAGAATATTCACTTCTTCCATAGTAATAAAATATGCTCCCAATTATTCTCAATGTTTTGGTGGTTTTTTATTCCTATCATTCTAGTCATCCTTTAATTTATGACACTAACTTGGGTAATTTATATAAATTTCACACATAAGTAATTGGTTTATTAGTGATTATTTTGGATGCGTAATTTTCAAACTCATTGTGACAACTGGAATCTTCTTATTACTATAACAATTTGATGCATGATGACCCCACTTCTTTAAGTAAAGCAGTATCAAATCCCCTTGAGGAATTTTCCATGATGCATCATCCATCATTGTGGAAATATAGGTGGTTGAATATCCCTTATTTCATCATCTTCATAACATAGACTTTCATGAGTCTCCATCCTTATCTTGTTTAGTGAACTCCAGATTTCAATTATTTTTACATTATTAATCATATTATGTGATAGTTGGTTTGCAATAATCACCAGATTTACCGGTCCATATACCATTTTAATGGGTTGAACATTTATATAATCATAAAATTCTCCCTCACGACCAAGGTTGACTTGGTTCCTTTAGTTTCCAACCATCACTAAAACCAAATGTTCTAACATTAGTGATTAACATAAACCTTATAGATTTTTACCATTTTATAACATAATGTTATCCTATAATTCCATTAGTTCAAATTGAATCAATCTTAGAATTACAAAGAATAATTTATGTTGGGTTATCATATACTTTTTATCCAAATACTTAAAAATAACTATGAATCCAATCCCTCATAGTGGTTCATATAGATCTTATGATTGAATAATACACATACACGTGGAGTTTCTAGACATGTGTGCAATTAGGCCTTTTTGTTTTAAACCAAATCATGGTTTAGATAATACATGATAATCCATATTTGAGGTTATTACCCATTGGTGTAGTTTTTCTAGAGCCTTCATCAACTTACTAGTATCTAGATAGGGATTTAGTTGTAAAGAAAACCACAAAATCACTATTTTACCAAAACTTTTAGAAGTTATTTTATATTAAAAATTATACCATAGTATTTCCAAATGTTTTCACTACTTTTATTCCATCCAAATCTCAAAAAATAACTATAAATTTATTGGATACTGACTATAGTTACCCAAGCCGTAAATGAAATTTATTTCATAATTCCTAACATATATTTTGAATATAAACAACAAAGTTATCTTGAGTTCTAGTGTATTTATAAGATTAGGCATGAAAATAAATCATCTTAATTATTAAAATCGTCCTATTTATTTAAATATTCAAATGGTGATCCAAGCTATATGTTCTTGAATTTTGGACTAGTAGATCATTTCCAAAGGATTTTGAAAAAAATTAGTGGATGGTCCAAATATTAAAGTGTGTTCAGGAATAATATCATGATATTTTTACTCTAAAACTTATTTTTTATGAGGTTTAATGATTGGGAGGTGACTTAGAATATGTTATGAGTTTAAAAAGCATCAGTCTCTAGAAACACGCATTCTAGGACATAATGAAAGGGGTTCACATTTAGTATAAACCACATGTCCCGCATGAGAAACTATGGGTCCATGAATGGGTTTCAAATTATTTGATTAACCACACAAGGACAATAGAATGATGATGTAGAATTTCTGTAAAAAATTACTGAGGTATCCATATGGACTCAATAGGGTTTTCATAATTATGTGCTAAGGCAGCATGGTTAGTACCACTTAACGAGTAGCAGTGCATAGTTCGCGCATAATTTTCCCAAACTATATGGGAAACAATATGTATGGATCTTGGGTAGTGTGAGATGTATGTTTGGTGCATGGTATTAAAAACCACACATCCTATCTATTCACCTCATCATAAAGTGAAAAATTACCTTTCCCCCTCTATCATTAAATGGGTTTTCCCCATTTTCTTTCTACATTTCACTAAGAAACTCCCCCATGTGCACCTCTTCATCCACTCCTCTTATATGGTAGTTTATCCCTAATTCTCTCTCCAATTCAAGAATATATGGGTTCTTTATAAGTGCTCTGTTAGTTCTAATACTCCTCATCCATCCCTTCTTTTCTTATTTATCTTTCTTCAGCACTATTTCCTTGTGAGCTGATTCACATTATTCTTATGTCATTTGATTATTCTTCTAATCTATTTTATTACATATTGAATCAGATACTAATATTGGATTAGTGGACCCTTTTAAGCATGAGCTATGTGGTATAATTTCATTTCCCATATGTTTTAATCTTTTATAAATTATTATTATTGTGACACATGACATACTTTTTATGTGTTTCACTTAAATTGTGAAATAACTTAAATTAAATACTTATACCACACATTTGATGTACCTTAGACACCTTAACATCATTA
This sequence comes from Viscum album, assembly GCA_963277665.1. Classification (NCBI taxonomy): domain Eukaryota; kingdom Viridiplantae; phylum Streptophyta; class Magnoliopsida; order Santalales; family Viscaceae; genus Viscum; species Viscum album. The sequence continues at coordinate 1,183,039,883 of OY728139.1, forward strand.
TAGTTTTATACCACATCATGAATCACATAATATGGTTAGTTTGGTTGTATGTTACCTTTTCAATGACCTTTCTTAGTGATTTTACCACCCCTCATGTGTGTACTTTAAAATTTTACATCCTAGTTAAAAATGATTTAATGAACAAAATGGTTTGGTTATACCTTTTTTGTTCATTGTTCACTTGTGGATTGTTTAATAATTATGTGGGACCAACCCAGTATAATAAAATTAGTAGGTCGAAATGATATGAAAACTATGAATCTATTTTATAATATAACGAACATTGAGGTGCATTTTATTATCTATTAAAACAAATGAGATTCTAGAAATTTATTGAACTAAATTTATTATATGGGTTATTCCCATATCATTCTTGATTATTATTGAATGTACTAAATTAGGTAAACTTTATTAAATTAAGTGTGAATGGTAATACGACCTCACTCACCCCTACATAGAACCTATGATATAAATTTTAAGAGGTATTTTCATAAACTATAAATAGTCATGGAATCCATTACAGGTTATGGTAATGTTGTCCCTTGCTATTTTGGGGCATAAAATCACTTATTATTATGGGAAAGACATCCCTTATTATTACTAGTATGGCTTCCTTTTTTATTATGATCAAGGGATCCCTTATTATTTTAGGAAAAGACATACCATATTACTTATGAGAATGGAATCCATTATCAATCATGTTTATGGTGTCTATTACTAATCACAGACATGGAATCCTCTCTCAATGATGGGAAATATGTCCTCAATGATCCATGACACTCGTGTAGGGTTTCCGTTATAAATTGTGATACTCGAGCATGATATCCCTTATAAATCATGACACTTGTTCATGGTGGAACTTAAATAAAATATTACTCTTATCATTATGCACGGAATCCTGTGTTATGCCTCGAGTCCATACTACTACTATTTATCAATATATATGGATATATATGTCACTACATATATAATTCATATATATATACATATATATACATATCTATTAATTTATGTGTGTGTGTGTGTTCATATATATATATTTATATATATATAGTGACACGTCAGTAGAAGTATTTTGAATTAGGTCCAAGTATGTATGGTCCTCCAAGTGTCCTTTGAGGAACCTGATCCAAAATTCATTAGATTTATTTACTTATTTCAGTGCTTTATTTTAATTATTATACATGCACACTAATTTATTTAACATTTATGAGTCATATTTCATTAGACATTTTGGTTGGTGGCTTACTGAGTATATCTCACTCTTTTCTGATCATCAGTTGGTACCCCAACACATCTCGTGGTTTTAGGTTCTGTATCATTGTTTATGCTTTGTATTGTTGCACTTTTAGATGGTAGATTAGGATCATAGGGTTGATATCGTGCTCAGGACGTTGATGGAGATATCCTTTGAGGTCTTTATTTTTCATTTATTATCCATGTATCCATGTATCAAAGGTATTATCTACAATATTGTATACATATTTTACATTGTAGCATGTTAAGGCATTGTCTATTATTAAATATTTATTGACTATGAATTATTTTCATCCACCATTTTCCTTATTATTTTATTATATTTATCTAATATTTATCACTAATATAAAGGTTATAGTCTCCCCATTGTACCTCCATTAAACCCTCGCTTATTGTTTTCATCCTCTGTTGACTAGGGAGGTTCACTTGAGGCACTGTTTTGGTGGCCCCCATGTTATTACATGTAAAATTGGTATCAACGTTTAATTTTCCTTGTGTTTTAATATTTTGGGATGGTATATAGAAGAATATAAATGTTTCATTCCTTAATAAATAACTAATTTTTGGGATAGACCAATCTCATATTTAGAGAAGGATAAATTTTCTTAGGATGGTACTATTGTTTATGTTGTTAGATATTACAATTGATTATAATTTCACCAAAGATGATTGATGGAAATTTCCAGGTTACTAATTTATGTGGTCTTACCCATGTATTTTTAGGTAAATGGAGTATAATTAAATGCATCATATTTGGAACTAATTCATTTTCATTCTATGCGAATGTAGTGTCGTGTAGACTACATTGTAGATTCTCTTATGAATGATGATATATATATCATGATTTTACAATTATTTTTCATGCTGAGTTATATAACATTCTTGTGTTATTATATTCAGTTTTTATCAATATTTATTTCACTGTGATAGCATTACTTGATAAAATTGTGATACGGTAATTGGCTATTAAATTTCAGGCATCATCCTAAATGGTTTTTTCCCATATAACTTTCCTTTGACACCTTTACAAACCAATTATGAAATCTTCGAGCCCTGAACCATTGGTTTCATGTAACGCCCTGATCCCAGAAGAATGGACTTTCTACATTATTTTAATACACTGGCATGATTACAAGGAATCAAGTCCCAAATGACCGATCAGTTTAGTAGTCTTAGAAAATAGATTACATACATGAATATCAAATTACAATTTATAACATAAAATATGACATAGATAATCCTCTGATAACACCAATATTACCCTATCTTAACCCTTAATATCAATAATAATACAATTCATTGAATATTGGGAAAATAAAATATAAAAAAGGGGTGATCTCAGATGCTCAGTAAGGGTAAATAATTTAGTAAAATCTATAAACATTTAAAGAAAGATGTATAATAAAACCATAATCCTTTTAAACATAAAACATGAACATAATATGGTAAAAATAAGTCAAAAATTACCATATAATAATTAAAATAGGTATTGTACTAGTCAAATAATAAAATGTAATAACTAATTTCACAAATAGGGAACGCATAATATCGGACATAATAACTTATATATCAAGGCCTTATGCCAAAACAATACACAAAGTTTCTCTCAAGTCCTTGTTCCAAGACACTAGTTTGTCTCATGAGACCTACCAGTGCACCGAGGGGCTATAGCAGGCCCTACCCATAAATTACTAATCCTAATGAATTCCTCATATGAAAAGGGTTAAATATAACATAAACATTTGTATTAAAACAGGTATATTAAATTTCAATACTTTAACCATAAATCATGAATGGTATAAAAATAGAACATCCATAGTTGAAGATATCATAACTCATTCAATACAATATAGAAGATTGTATTATAAAAAATCATCCTCAATCAGAATAATATCTAGTAAAGGGTGTTGACATAATTGAAAATGATCAGAAACAATCTATAAGAGAAATATTACTTTTTCATGATATCATTTAAATGTCACACAATTTATAAAGGAAGAAATTTAAAAGATATTTTTTAATCAAAGTGTCTCATACCACTTTAAAAAAATTTAATATAATTTACATTTTAAAACATTCATGTGTATATAAATAAATCCTTAAATCCATTTTGAAGACATGGACATTAATGAAAAGAGTTTAGATAAATAAATATTTAAAGCATTTAATAGGATGTTTCAGTTAAATATTCCCTAAAAAATAATCCTTTTGAAAACTCTTTTATGAAACATGGACATGGATAATAAATATGTCTCCGGACATACTTACACACAAACAATCTTTGATCATAATGAGATTGAGGAATTAACCCTTACCTTAGGTTCGATACTCTCTATACATGTTCAAAACTCCTTTATAATGTGTTCAAAAATATTATTAACTTATATAATAATAATAATAATATTTATGATATCATATATGATTCTTTTATGACATTATATTACCTGTTTATTAACAATCCCATGTTAATGTAACATTTCTGGTAATAATCTCTTTGTTTATCATACATGTTTTGACTTTTTATTCATGATCATATTACTTGATTAACTTACATATATAATGAATAATATGATTTATATGTCATATATATTCATAATATAAATATTTATAATAGATAGATATATAAAATCGAATACACCGTTCATGGAGACAGTAGGTCATATGTATGCATGATCGTTGTTTCCATTTTCTTAATGGAAGTGAATTACATATATGTACATACATATATATATATATATATTAAATTAGACATATTATTTCATATATTACTTTATTATGAATAATATATTTTTTTATAATCATTCTGAACGGTTAAAGTAGAGAATATATCTCGTCGCGTCGTGGATACGGTAACCCATATATACTCACGAGCGATGATATGATTTCATTAATGGTTAAATGGTATGTAATTTGAAGGAATATGAATTTTAAAGATACAATATAATGTTATATTTATTATTTTAATCCATTATATTCATCATTATACCCATAGTAATAAAATGTACATGAAAAACTATTTACATCACATCATGGAGACGGTAAGTCATACGTATGCATGCATGGTGGTGTTGTTATTCATAGGGTGGGTAAAAAGAGTAATATGGTTGTACCATCATATTAATAAAATCTCAGAATATATAATAATCTGGATTTTTTTAGTATGGTAAAAACATAGTAAGAGAAAGTAGGAGAATAAATGAACTTTGAAAGAAGGGATAAAACAATTACCTCTTCTTCGGGTGTCTCCTTTTTATTTGCACAAAAAGACTCCATAAGTTGGAATTCTGCCCAATTTGTATCCTCTAACATTAAGTGAGGGAACTTGGGAGGATATTTGGGTATGGTTTGGACGATCCAAAGGAATTTTTAGGTGTTAATTAATGAGAAAGGGAGGTTCCCTTTTATAAAAGAGGTGACTGGCACTTTAAGAAATGATTGAAATATTAATTTATTATAAAATTATATTTTGATTGTAATAGCTCAAAATTTATTTATTTCAATGATAATATGTATATGGGTATAAAGCCTCTCAACAAATAGGTTTCGAGCATGTTTATGTTATAAAAGTAATATTATCTTTCATATTTAACCCTTTTTTAAATAAGTTAAAACTTACCATGTCGTCTTGTATATATATACTACATGGTTAATATATTTACAATAAAATTACAAGAAAATATAAAGTGGATAATTTATGAAATTTTAATCACTATCCATGTTATTTGGATGAACTATATATTTTTAGGATTTTTATATCATTTAATAAAATAGTATTTGTTTTAAAATATCATTTATGTTCATTTTGACAATAATTATTAATTGATTTGTGTTAAATTTATAACAACTTTATTACTTCAATAAAAAGTAGTTAACTCATATCTTATATGTAAATTTCATCCCTAAAATTTTTGGATGGCCTCAAAACATTAAAAATATATTTATTTTAATATTTATAATCTCATTTATTTGACTCTATTATTAATAAGGAAAACATTGCATCATTATTGTGTCATAAATAAATATACTTATGTATTATCAAAAAATTAGAAATAAAATATCATGATGTATGAAATATTTTTGTCTTTCTAATTAATATTTATAGTCAAATAGATCATTCATATAACCCTATATTAAAATTGTTTTAGTAAAAGATACATGTTTATGTTATATTTATCTTCACTTTAAATAAATTCTTATAACATGTCATTATCACACCCAAGTGGTCCTATGGGGTTATAAAATCGTTCAAAGGATTGAAATGGTCATACATAGTTCATAAAATGGTATTAATACATGTTTTATGGTTTTTTATATTATTATAATATTATTGTTTACACTTATTTACCTGATTTACCCTTTAACTATGGTAAATAAAAATAATTACTCAAGTTAATATTTATAATGTCTAAAAATAAAATGTACCTATTTATAAAATTTGGAAGTTATGATACCAATTATGGAATCCATTTTCCAAATTCAAAACACTAAAGCTGTGGTAATTAATTTATAATTAATTCTATTGTCAAAACCAAAAAGTGTGTTTCTAAGAAGTAAAATCTATCAAATGATTGACATATGTTTATCGACAATTTAAATGTGAAATTACATCCAATGACCTAAATTATATAAAATCATAAAAATATTATCTAATTATACTTTAATACTACTCAAATTTTTAATTTAACACTATGAATTATTTTAATTAAAAAGTCATTTTCGATTAAAATTTAGTATTTTCACCATTCATCAAAATATGAAAGTTATCAGAATAGTAAAAAAAATATATTCAAACTAAATTTTTATATCCAACATCTAAATAATAATTTAATTTAGTCAAATTTAACATATAAAAGTTTCAAATATTGGATTTAAAAAGGGTTCTCCATTAAAAGGCGGAAAACTGCATTTTTTTAAATTACTTCTTTTATCTGAAATATTGAATTTTTCCACATATTATGTCTAAGAAACACTAAAAATGAATTTTAAAATTATATGTGATATATAAAAGTCAAAATTTGGTTAATGATATTTATAACCACATTTTAAACGGCTAGTTTGATAGGTTGTGGTGCGCTTGAACTCGATGTTGTGTACCGGGAAGGCTATTGAATTATTTAAAAAGAAATTGTACCTTGGAAGATTGTTGTGTTACATTATCCCATATTTCAATAAATTTAATCCTCACAATTTAAAATCAGTATCGACTACTCGGGTTTTTTCATTGTAAAATATCTTAGTTGAAATCCCACATCAAAAAATGGATTAACAAGGCCTCTATTTTAAAATAATGGATTATAAGTATGAAGGTTACCAAAAACAACACATACTATGGTTACATGTAGGAAAACAAGGATATGAAATAGAAAAACCATCATGTTCTGATGGAAAGTGATAGATAATATTATTCGGAGATAGTTAACAACCAAAATGCTATAAATATGCGATTATCTTAGGAACCATTTGATTTATAACGAAAGAAGGTACCAAAAACGACTTTGGTTTTACGATCCTATTCCTAGTGTGGTAGAATTAATTTAATTCATAAACTAAGAACACAATGAAGCATACATAATTTACATGTAGTGTTTTATCCTCTACCACAAACTCATATTTCTCCTCAAAAGATAAAACACAAAAATATTCTATTTACCTCAATCGTATAAGGTTCCAAATATAAACATATACCATTAAAATAAAGAAAAATATTTTATAGTAACCAGTGAATTCTTGTACCCTAGTGGTCGGTGATAAATCCTTATAGCACTTTGTTTGTGGGTTTGATTCTTGCATCTTTGTCCGATGTGACGGGTTATCACCCGACCTGCAGGTTGTCCTTTTTCTTAAACTATTGTATTATAACATTACTAAAATAATCTCAATAAATGTTTTAACCTTAAAAAATACAATTCAAAGTTAAACTTAATCAATTCCAACCATTAGGGATTTCCAAAGTACTTATCTCTTATCTCTGCCAAAAATGTCTCTAAATTTCCAAAATCAATTGTACCATCAGATTCGCCAAACAACATAATGTTGATCTTATTATCACATAATGAATATATGATTACCTTCACCATATTAAAACCTTAATTAAAACAAAAATTATTGTAGTAAAATGCTTTTATGTATCACACTATTATTATAAACATAATATAATTCTTTAATCCAAAAACAGAAATACATTATTTATTCCACTTCGACTGTAGTAATATCATTCGCTTGACCTTGATCCATTTTCCTTTTCTGAGGAATATTTCATTGATTTTATGGACAATAATTTGCATAATGTCCCATATCATGACAATTATAACATTTCACAACTTCTTTCTTTCCCTTAAAATCACAAGCCTGGTGACCTTTTTATCCACATAGGTCACAAACTCTCAATCCTTTTAGGCAAGTACCATGGTGTTTCTTACCACAATTATCAAAAAAGGAAAAATCATTCTTTCCCTTTTACATTTATACATCTCTTAATCCACCATTCTGTTCTTCTCATGTTTTAATTTAATGTCATAAGACTTATATAGTTCATTTCCTATCTTGATAGCACAAGATACCATATATTTATATGATGAGAAATATTGTGAGACTAATGCCCATCAAAGGAAAGGTCTTAAACCATCAAAGATTCAATCAATATTACTTCTTGGGTTATGAATGTAGTCTGTAGCATGAATTTATAACCTTGTAAAGTTATCCTCATACTTTGCAACATTTTCATCCTCCTTTTTCCTTAGGCTCAAAAATTGTCTTTCCATATCATCTTATTGTTCATGAAGAAATTATTTATCTAGGAAAATTTAGTTAAACTCCCGCAATTCCATATTTTCTACTTCTTCATCCTCCTTTGTGTTTTGAATCAATGAAAACCATTGATCTACCTCAACGTTTTCCCTCTCGTTACTCCCCAAAGAAAGAAATATTATCTCTAAGGAACTTATCCACTGCTTGGATACAAAAGGATTTGTAGTCCCATTAAATGTCGTTGCTTGTTGTCTCATGAAATGTTATAACATTGATCCTTCGCACTGTGGATCAGGATGCTCCATACGTGTAAGGTTTTTTTCATAACCTAAGTCAGTATTCCTAGTATGGTTATAAGTTCTTAAGTACTAGTTGTGTCACCAGTTCCACTACCATTATATTGCATATTTTGGAAATCCCTACATGGATTATGTGCGTTGATACAATTTCATTTTCTTCTAATAGGCACCAATTATAAACAATGGAATACACTATATTAGGTTAGATGTCATTATTCATAATTCAAAACTAGCAAAATACATAACATAAATTGAAATTTTTTTGCATATCTAATCCATACTCATAAATATGGTTCATTGGATGAAATATTTACTCATAAATCCATCATAATGGTTTATAATGAAAATATGAACTGCCTTAAGCATATCCCCCAGGAGTGTCAAACCTAGTATGCAGTAAGGTTCATTGTCATATACCAGGTTACCCTGAGTCAAGTCTATAACACCTTTTCAGAGTTTTCACCACATGGTACATTGGTTCCATAACCATATTCATATGTTCTAACTAGAGAGGGACTTATTTGATATCCATATAATCCCTATTTTACCAAATTTATATGGGTTTCTTCTGTACTTATCCTCAATGTCTATCTTAATGTTATGATCCCTAATATATGTTTTCTAAATCTATTTCCAAGATTTTTGATATAATTCCATTTACACCAACTATAATTCCCCCACCACATAATCCCAGTTCTAAAGCATTGTTTTAATACATTATCATGGTTACAAAGAATCATGTCCTGAAAGACCGATCAATTTAGCAATCTTGGAAAATATATTACAAACATGAACTTCACAATACAATTTATAACATGAAATATGGTATATATAATCCTTTTATAACACCATTATTCCCCAAGCTTAACCCTATATTTTAATAATAATACACTTCTTGTCATCCTGGGAAAATAAAATATAAGTAAGGGGTGAGCTCAGATGCTCGGTAAGGGTAAATAATTCAACAGAATCTATAAACTTTTAAGGTAAGATTTATAATTAAAATATCATTCTTTTAAACATAAAACATGAAGATAATATGTTAAAAATAAGTCAAACATTACCATATAAAATTCCACATGGATATTCTACAAGTCAAATAATCACATGTAATAACTAATTTCACAATGAGGTAATGCATAATGCTGGACATAATAACTACTTCGTCAAGGCCTTGTTCCAAGACAATATAAAAATATTCTTTCAAGGCCTTATTCCAAGAAACTAGTTTGTTTAATGAGATATATTGATGCATCGAGGGGCTATAGTGGGCCTCGCCTGTCACTTACTAAGTTCAATGCATTTCTCATATGAAAAGGGTGAAACATAACATAAAAATTGTATTAAAATGAGCATATTAAATGTCAATACATTAAATGTAAAACATGAATGGTATAAAAATAGCACATCCATAGTCAAACAAATCATAACTCATTCAATACAATATGGAAAATTTTAATATAATAAATCAACCTCAATTGAGAATAATATCGAGTAAAGGATGTTGACATAGTTGAAAATGATCAGTAAAACTCTTTGAAAGAAATATTCCATTTTTATGAAATCATTTAAAATTTGCACAATTTATGAAGGAATACATTCAAAATATATTTTTTAATCAATGTATCCTATGCCAGTTTGAAACATTTTAAAGTAATGAACAATTTAAAACATTCATTTCTAGATAAATAAATCCTTAAACCATTTTGAAAACATAGACATTAATGAGAAAGGTTTAGAAGAATAAATATTTAAAATATTTAAAATAATGTTTTAGTTAAAGATTCCATTAAAAAGAACACTTTTAAAAACTCTTTTATGAATCAATGACATGGATGATTAAAATGTCCCAGTACATACTTACACATAAAAAATCATTGATAATAATGAGATTGAGGAATTAACCCTTACCTTAGGTCCGACACTCTTTATACATATCCAAAACTCATATATAATATGTCTTAACATAGTATTAAATTATATAAGAATCACAATAATATAAATGATATCATATATGATTCTTTTATGACTTTCTATTTCCTGTATATTAATAATTCCATGTTAATGTAACATTTCGGGCAATAATCGCTTTGTTTATCGTATGTGTTTTGACTTGTTATTTTTTATCATATTACTTAGATAAAGATTTACTAATTTATAGGATGTCTAATATGATTTATAAGTAATATATATTCATAATATAAATATATTTAATATATTGATAAATAAAATATAATACACTATTCATGGATACGGTAGGTCGTAAATACACATGAACGTTTTTTCCATTTCCTTAATATAATTATGTGAATGACATATATTTACACACATACATATATATATATATATTATTAAAATATAATTATTATTTAATATATTTAATTATTATGAATAATATTTTTTTATAATCATTCTTGAATTGTTAATGTGTAGAATGAATCTCATCGCATCGTGGAGACGGTAAGTCGTACGTACAATGAGAGACAGTATCATTTAATTAATGGTTAAATGGTATGGAATTGGAAGTAAATTTAATTTTAAAGAGAAATATAGTGTTATATTTATTATTTAAAACCATTATATTCATTGTTATAACCATATAAATGAAGTGTACATGAAAAAAAATTTACACCACGATGTGGAGACAATAAGGTGTACATCCTCACGCATGGTGGTATTGCTTTTCATAGGATGGGTAAAAGGATAAATGAGGTTGACCCTGATATTAAAAACATATAATAATATATAATATTCTGGTGTTATTATTTTATTATTGTAACAACTTAGTAATAGGAAGTAGAAGAAGAAATGAACATTGAAATAAGTGATAAAACGATTACCACTTCCTCAGGTGTCTACTTTTGATTTGAAAAGAAGGACTCCATAAGTTGGCTTTATGCCCAATTTTTGGCCTCTAAAAATAATTTAGGGAAGTTGAGAGGATATGTGGTTAGGTTTAGGCTGAGACATAGGGATTTGGGGGTGTGAATTAAAGATAAAGGGATGTTCCCTTTTATTAGAGATGTTAGGTGCACCTTAGGAAAAGCTTGAAGTATTATTTTATTATAAAATTATTTTCCGTTTCTCATAGATCCAAATTAATTTATTTCTAGATTAAGATGTGGGTGGATATAAATCTTATCAAAAAATAGGTTTTAAACATGTTTAGATCATATAATTAACCTTATCTTTTAGATTTAACCCTTTGTACAATAAGTTAACTCTGACAATGTCCTCTAGTATTTTTATACTACATGGTTAATATCTTTACTATGAAATTACAAGAGAACCTAAAGTGGATAATTTATGAAATTATTATCACTATAAAATTTATTTGGATGAAATATATATTTTTAGGATTTTTATATCATTTAATAAAATACTATTTGTTTTAAAAATTCATTTAGGTCAATTTTGACCCTATTTAGTAATTGATTTTCATTAATGTCATAAAAACTTGATTCCTTCTCAGAAAATGAATTAAATAATAATTTATATGTCAATATCATCCATAAAATTCTTGGATGTCCTCAAAACATTCAAATTATATTTATTATAATATTTATAATATCTTTTATTTGATTCTTTCATTAATAAGGAAAATATTGAATCATTCGTGTGTCATAAATAAATTTAATTATTGAATTTTTAAAATTTAAAACTAAAATACAATGACATAGGAATTATTTTAAGATTTTTAATTAATATTTATTGTCAAATATATCAGTAATATAACCCTATATTTAAATTTTTTTAGTAAAAGATACATGTTTATGTTATATTTATCTTTACTTATAATTAATTCTTTTAACTTGTCATTATCCAACCGAAGTGGTCCCATGGGGTCCTAAAATATTTATAAGGATTCACATGGTCAGAAATATCTCATCAAATGGGATTAGAACAAGTGTTAGGATTTTTTTATATTATTATAATATTGTTTTTACCCATATTTACCTAATTTACCCTTTAACCATGGAAAATAAAAAATAATTACTGAAGTTTCTATTCATAATGTCTAAAAATAAAAGGTAAATATTTACAAAATTTGGAATTACTTGTTAAAAATATGGAATCCATTTTTCAAACTTCAAAATAGAGAATTTACAGTAATTAATTTAAAATTATTTCCCATTGTTAAAACCAAAAAGTGGGTTTTTAAGAAGTAAACAACTCTCAAAATATTGACATGTGTTTATGTAAAATTTAAATGTGAAATTACATCCAATGACCTAAATTATATTAAATAACAAAAATATAATTTAAATATAATTTAAAACCACTAAAATTTATAATTTAACACTATAAATTATTTCTATTTAAAAAGTTGTTTTCAATTAAAATTTAGTATTTTCACTATTCATCAAAATATGAAAGTTATCAGAAAAGTAGAAAAAATATATCAAAACAAAATTTGTATGTCCCTATTATAAATTAGAATTTAATTTCATCAAATTGAATACATAAAAGTAACGAATATTTGATTTCAAAATGGCTCTCCAATAAAATGAGGAAAAAATGTTTTTTAATACTTATTTTATCTGAAATATTCATTTCTTTCTTATATTATTTCTAATAAACAAAAAAATGAATGGTAAAATTATATGGGAAATATAAAATTCAAAATAAGGTTAATACTATTCATAAACACTTTTTAACCAGATAGTATGGTAGGTTGTGGTGCGCTTGAACTCAGTGTGGCGTACAACGCACGCTATTGAATTATTTAAAAAGGAAGCATATCGTGGAAGCTTGAGGTGTTACATTTCATGATACGAATGATTTATGGTTTTGGTTAAATAGGTTCCAATGAAAGTTTGTAAAGTTTTGTATCTATATACACTGGGATGGGTAACACGTATAGTCAAACAATTAAATATATGAACTGTTTATATTCTAAAATCAAATAAAAAATCAATTTGCAGTTAAATAAAGGCTAATTATATCTTATAAAGTCAAGTACCATTATGATTTTGGAATGTCAATTCATATAACTAAACCATTATTTGAATATATATATATATTTAATTATAATTATATACAGAAAAGTTTTTCCTTTATGAAGTCTAGTATCTTTATAATTTGTGGTTTGAAAACCTAAAGTATTAAATCCTTAAATGCACTACTTGGCCCAAGTAGGTCAGTTGACGAATTTTTCTTCTGATATAACCAATTTAAAGTGGTGTTAAATATTTAATAAGAGTGACCATTTTGGGTTTAATTTAATTTTGATTCATATTGTAATTTCTGGTGCGTTGAATCCATGAAATGGGAATGGATTCCCATATACATGAACCCATATTGGCTTTATGGGACCCTCATAGGTAGCCTTTATTTATTATTGTGACTTAGTTCTTAACCAAAATGGGAAGTGTTTACTCTTATTTTTTCGATATTTAAATTTTCTATATTGGATTATATGATTGAACATAAAAATTTATGGAATCATTTCACTGATCCAACACCCCTTAATAGATAAAGTCTAATTTTTTTTCTTTTAAAATTTATTATTATGATGTTTCAGTTAATTAAAATTCCAATTACAACAAAAATAGTACTTAATTTATATCTTTTAATTTAAACTTTTTAAAAAAAGATAAAATTTTGATAACATTATGGATGAAAAATTGGTCAAATGGTAATTATGAGACCATTTCTGTATAATGATGCATGGTGATGAAATGATAAATTACTAAGAATAGATTACCTTAAAAACTATACCTGATATGCCATATATATGAAGTATTTTAAATTTTCAAATGAATGATCATCATTGAAATTCCTTAAAATTTAATATTTAATATGTTCTGGTTGTAAGGAACCTTATGTAGGGGCTAGTCTTAAATTTTACCATGAGAGATTCCTTGAACAAGAATATCAGCGGTTTTTTGGAACTCTGATGATTTCTTCCTAGATTTTGTTTAGCTTAGAGGTTAGGTGGTAAGGATTAGTGATCTTTTAGGAGTGAAATTTTTTTATGGTTGACTACTTTTGTAATTAAGGTGTTAAAAGGTAATTTAAGTGCCCTTTTCCTTAAATCATTCATTGATTCTTGATTTCATTTTTCTAAGGCGAGGTAACATTTCCATATGAATTTTCCTAAGTAAGAATCCAGATAATCAAATCAAACCCTTGAGTGGGTGAATATTTATCTTGTGAGTTGGTCCTCTAGGGGTTATTACCATATATGAGTATATGATGAGTTTTATATCTTTAACCTAAACATTATAATTGTATCCTTTCAGTGAGAAATCATATATTCAACTTCTCAGAGATGATCAGGTCTTGGTAGCTTGGTGCTTGGAAAGTGAAGTCATAAAGATTGTTGATAGGTTTTCTCCCTCATAGGTTAATGATCCTTCTTTCCTACTTTCATTTTTACCTCTTTTGAGAGAATTATTATAATATTTTATGTCATGTGATGAAATCCTTTGTGGGGAAAATTCTCTCGAAAGAGAGACGTTAGGGATAGGTGGAAGTACTATAGACCTTCATTTTGAGTTATCCCTTGAATGTCAACAATGTTTAGCCTAATTAAGGGAAACATGATAAAAATGTTGGCATGGGGTTTGTTTTTTCATTAAAGGTAATGATCTTGGATTCACGCTCATTTATATACCAATTCATGATAGGTTCTCAAGTATTTCTATTTAGGAATGGTGATGCCTCTAATTTTTTTAAGATCACCCCAAGTGCATTTTTATTGAAGATGACTTAAATAGTAATAACCAAACATGTTTCTAGCCCATTTAACTAGTGTTTTCACTATATAATATATACTTTTTGAAAAATATTTCATGAAGTGGTGGTCATTTGAAAATCATACCACAAATTGGTGGATGATTTTCAAGAGGACATCCAAGGGATCTCGAAGTGTGTTAGTAATGAACATGTATTGTATCATGGTCAACCAGAACATGTTGATGAATGTCCAATAGGAGCATGGTTTTTATCTTAATTTGTGTTTTATGGGATATCACACTAACAAATAATGATAAGTTCGTTCACACCATTTATTAACGGTAATTGGTGAATTTAAACATTTTTAAATGGTCGGATGTGATACAGGGATTGATTATTTTCAGGGAAGTGATTCTTATGAGTCTGGTGACATGGATCATTCGGTAAATTAAACGAAGCACCCTTTTAGAAGTTATATTTGAAAAATAAAATGGGTTATGTGATATATTTGACTCATGGGAGGATATTGAAACGCAATCATGAGAGATGTGGAATACAGTGTTGGTTAAGAAAAATGTAGCATGTTTGATGTGAGTGTAGCTTAGGAGATTTAAACATGCTTGATGATACAATATCAATGTACTCCTAGTATAGATGAGATAAGTTCCCCTATATTGATATCTCCTTTATTAAAATAAGAGAGCATAAAATATATACTTAGCTATATATTTAATTATCTATTATGGTTTGATGATATGAATCCATGGGAGTTATTCTCAAGGAGTTGTTTAAGGGAAAGAAGATGGTGAATAGTACACTATGGGAAATTTGAAGGTGGTGAGCCTTGTTATGATTTAAATTTTAGTTATCATCTTGGTAACCATTATTAGGAAGTGGAAACAAGTTATTGGGGATGTTTTCATTATCGCTCAACATGAGAAGGTTCTTATCCATTCCAACTATTTTGTTGAGGGATGGACAGTTCATGGGCTATAGTAATCAAAAATCATTCCCTAATGAGATGATAAGTATGATTCCAAGCGGGGAAGTGTGTCCTTTGACCCTTTTGAGGTACCCTCAAGTAAAAATGGATGTGGGGCCTTAAGAATAATTGGATTGGGGTAGTTTTGGATCTATTATAACATTAATTAAATAGAAAAATCAATGATAATATTAATTGGTAAATGATAGATACATGTTTTACTATAAACATTGTGTATTTTGAGGGAAGGTGTTAATACCGGAGTATCTTATGATGATCCATGGATACTAGATCAAGAATATGTCAATGGTTGTGTTATGGAATAGTTATTTTTTTTAATAGAGGATGTTTCTTCTAGGAGACTCCACCAGACACCAACTATTAGATTCTATGAGAATGTATAGAAATATATCTATATTCCTAGAGTTAAAGGTTTCCCAAAATCTGGATTGGTGACTCATCGGCTATTGAATATGATCACTTTCAGAAATAGTTGGACAGAAGAATTTTAACATGTGTTCCTCTTGTAAGTGGATGTTGTTTGAGGGGAACTGTGTTTAGCATGACTAGGGGATGATATGGGTATAGTGAAAAGGTCAGCCATGTTTTTTTCAAGAAAAATTTAATCTAACTAGTTCAGCATGTTCAATTCGGGATTCATCCATTTTGATCTAATTGGGGATTGAGGGTAGTTTCCTATTGTGTAATATATTAAACATTCTATAGGTTTCATTATGACACTTAGGATATTCTAAAGTAGGCATGTGGGAGCACGGTGACATAGAATTGTCCATTGAAAGTTAAAAATTATGGTGGGAAGCACCATAGGCTGGTTAGTGAAAGAAACATTGAAGTGACCCCATCTTGAATTAGATGGTCTTAGTTATGTGTTTTCTTGGTGTTTTAGTTACGACTCTAGGTATTGTCTTATGTCTCATAGATTAAGTTCAATATGTTTAAATTAATGAATGTTTGTGTGGTTGGTGTGGAAAATGAAATGCATCTATTTGAATGGTTTTTTGTCACCCAAGTAGTTTGGAAAGTATTTCTATTATTTCTTAAATATTATTGGGGGGTAGAGGCATAATCCTGGGGATACTTTAAGATCTTAGGTTTTGGAATGATTGAAAATTTCCAAAGGATTTTGAAAAATTAAATTTTCAGATTTGAAAAATGTTTAAATGAGTTTCAGAATGAGATTATGAGATTAGGAACACATAACAGTTGTATTTTTGGTTGAGTTTTGTGGAAAAAGTGGTGTATCAGATGTTTAGATTAGTTTCGGGAGCATTAGTCTCTAAAAATGATTTCTCATAGAAACTAATAGGGTTACATGGTTAGTTTTAAGAATGTGGCTCCTAAGGAAAAATCATGTGGTCTTAGAAGGTGTGTCACATGGTTTTTTTTACTTTTCTAGTAGGGTTTAATTACCATGTGAATTATATTTAGAAAATTGTAGAGGTAGGTTCATAGTCTAGAAATTTCATGGTTAGTACCACTTAAACAGCTATACCACACGATTATCCAAAAATATGTGAAAAAACCATGTGATGTATGGATCTTTAAATGTTTTAGAATCATAGTTGTAAAAACCATGTATCAGAACCATATGCCTCATTAAAAGGGGGGGGGGGATACTTTTTTCCCTATACACCCTTGATTGTGTTTTACCCCATTTTCATCATCCATTTCATCCAACAGCTCCCCTACATAAGCTTATCCTTTCTCTACTCCTCCATGATGGTTTCTCCCCCATTATACTTCTCATTCAAGAATTATCTGGTGTCTTTCAAGTGAATTAGAATTTATAAGACTCGCCATCCTTCCTTTCCACTCTTCTTTCCCCTTCTTCAGTTCTATCTTCGTGTGAGCTGATTCACCCTATTTTTAGGGAATTATCTAAATCTTATGATTTATCTCATTTTGGATTAATTCAAAGAAAAATATTGGATGATTATACCATCCTAATCATGGGTGGGAAGCCTAGTCTCTTTTCCATAATTTTTCATCATTTTTAAATTATCTTCAATATGCCATACATTGGACATTCTTGGTGTTTCTCATCAAATGTGAAACAGATTAAATTAAATAAATAGACAAGACCTGGGATGTCCCTTAGAACCATTAACACGAATAGAGATAAATACCTCTATCTAAACTAGCTCATATGGTGAGTTAGATTTTATATTTCATTTTCATCATCCTTTCATAGAAATTAGACCACCACTCAGGCGTATCCCTTAAAATTTCCTTTCACACTTACAAATTATTTATGAATTAAATGGATTTCTTGGACATTTTTTAACCTTGGAAACCTATGTACTATCAATTATTATATAAGAACAACATAATATAATTAATTTGATATGTTGAAATGAAATTAAAAACATGACTTTGTTTTCTAATAAAACCAACATTGAGGTGCACTATCTTATCAAATAAAACAAGTGAGATACTTAAAATGTGTTTGACATAATTTATGCCATAGGTGTATACTATGGACTTAGTTCTTATTAATTAATATACTAAATTGGGTAAACTAGATTAAATGAAGAGTAAATGTTAAGACCATCTCACTCACCACTTCTAGGAGCATATTAAAGAAATGTTAAAAGTAATTTTCTTGTACTATAAATGGGAATGGAATACCATACTTTTTCGGGGAATGGTGTCCCTTACTCTTTACGACCATGGTTTCATTTATTATTATGGGAATAGAATCCCTTAATTTTATAGGCAAGGTGTCCCTCATTATTTTTAGAAATATATCCCTTGTTATTTATGGGAATGGAATCCCCAATTAACTATGGGAATGGATTCCCTTACTAATCATAGGCATCAAGTTCCATATTAATCAATGGAATAGTGTCCCTTATGATTTGTGAGTCTCACATAGGGAATCCCATATAAAATTTTATATATGGGCATGGGTTCCCTTATAAATCATGGCACATAGGCATGGAAACCGATATTTAAAATATGACTCTTATCATTATACATGGATTCTTGAGTTAAGCATTGGGTCCGAACCTGTATTATGTATCTATATATATACATAGATATATATATGTTACTACACATATGGTGTTGATATATATATATATATATATATATATATCTATGTGTGTGTGTGTGTGATTTCATAAATATATATATCTAATGACACGTTATCATAGGTATTCAAGCTTAGGCCAAAACATATATGGTCAACCAAGTGTCCTTTGAGGAACCTCAGATTGAATTGATAATATTTATTTATTTTACTACCTTATTTTTTATATTAAAACTACACATTAATTTAATTTATGGAGGTCTTCTAAATATATCTCACACCTTATTCAAGACACTGGTTGGAACCTGAATAGACCTCATGTTTTCAGGTTCAGGATCATCATTTTTTATTTGTGTTGTTACGCTTGTACATGGGATCTTAGGAGCATAGGATTAAGCCAGTGCTCATGATTCTCATGGTGATATTAGTTTAGTCCCTTTTTATTCTTTTATTATATTTTCATTGTATATACTGTCTTCGATATTATATACTACTTGTACATTGTATCATGTTCATGGATGGTACATTTTTAATTATTTATTGGTTTTTAGTTATATTCTTAGACTATTTTATTTGTTAATTTATTATATTTATCTATTATTAATAACTAATCTAGAGGATATAATCTTCCTATTGTTACTCTATTAAACCCTCACTGATCGATTTAAACGTCAAGAATATGGGGTGGCATGATTGAGTCCATTAGACCAACCGTCTTCTATTACCATTTTAGAGGCTCCCAATTCAATACGTGACACAATCTCCAATAAATCAAATAAAAAAACATAGGATATCCCTAGTAAATAAGGAAAGGGTGAGCTGGAAACCCTATTAATGGAATAAACATTAAAATAAAGCATAACAAGAGTTCCAATAAGCATAACATGATATCATAAATAAGATGATCATAATAATGGATATATGAAATAATGAAATTATTTAATAAGATAATAAACATATAGAAACAACATAAAACATGATATCGTAAACATAGTTCAAGTTTCACTACCATAGACCATCATCATAAAGTGAAAAAAACGCCATAGTGGATTAGGTTTTCTCCCTAATCCCTTATATGGCATAAATTAAAATCAAACATATGTGTTCCAAATATGTTAAATAAACCATATATAAATCAGAAGCATGGTAAAACCCATAAAAAGGAAGTGGGATTCAAAAAATTTATTAAAGACATAACAAAAGGATAAATCATAAGGATTTACATGATAAGAAATAACAAAAACATTTGGATGTTAATATTATAAAATGAAGAAAAAGGAATTGACCATTGAGTTATAATATATAGTTTTTATGAGAATGGTCTAGGGTAAGATAGGATAAAAATATACCACATGGATGAAGCATTATGAAATAAGTAAAGGATATTTTTTAGGAGGAAATACATATTTATTTTATAAAATAAAAAATGAACCATGATTTTTATCCATAAAATAATGAGGGTTTTTAGATGTTACTCAAGGTTTCAAAACATCTAGTGGGGTGGTGCTCAACATGAGGCAATGAATAGGAATGATCCCTTAAACTGGGTTTACATAGAAGTAGGAATTTCAATGGGAACTGGAAAGATATATTATCCCCCAAAAATAAAGGTAAACTTAACTATGTATATATGTAAACAGAACATATATATAGAATATGTATTCAATTATTGATAAGAATATAAAGGTAAATGTGGGAAAATAAATATAATGTGTAACTATAAGGTTATGATGGTTGTTTGAAATATCAATTTTAATGTTTCAAACCACATTTTTTCAAGTAACACATTATAAAAAAGTAACAAAACCTTCACATGAAAATAAGAGAATGTAAATATTATGTTCAAATGTGATAACACTTTATTAGGTTCCCAATTTAAATGGAGAACATTAGCGGGAAGGAAAATTATAGATAATGAGGGGAACTATCATTTAAGAGGATGGAAATTATTATTAACATAAAATCATTTTCAAAAAGGATTAGAACTAAAAAATAAATTATATTTTAATAAAAATTTATCTTCTAAGATATAAATATGATATATCATATGAAATGAAATATAAAACTCAAGGAGAAAAATTATAACTCAATAAAGAAAATTGAGTTATGAAAGACCCTTGTATTAGGGAAGACAACAATCACATACCACAATAAGGAAGAGATATAATTGGACTGAATTTTTCTTTTTCAATAATAATCAATGACATTAAGAGTCTATGGGGTCCTAGTTATGAAATTCTAGTGAATATTGGTTCATAATTTCAGTGCATCCATCAATGAAGGGTTATTGAGTTTTAATCCTCTACCTCTTGTCTGAATGTGATCTAAAGTTACACTTAACTTCCTAAATCATCAAATTAATTTTATTAGAAACATTCATCAGAACATTATCCTTCTATATTTTTTATAAGAACTATTTATATTCATGTTTCACCAAATTTTTACATAATTTCCTCTTATTTATTTTACTTGATGGTCTTCAGCCAATTTTTATTAAATATTTAGGGTAAGAGGACCATGGTTAAAGAGTTATCAAAATGATTCATAATACCTATTATTATATATTATTATGTGTTGTATTATTCAATTGTCACAGAATTTATATATCTAAATAGGTTTTCCATTATTGAACTCATGTTATGAAAGGTACTTTGATATGTCCTTTTAGCGGTTAATTTTACTATAACCATTTATTGGTAGTATTACTTATGTAATTTCTAAAATTAACTTTTTAAATTTTAATGGTTTTGTAAATAAAATTTTTATAAATAAAATACATGTTTAATTCCACCAATTTAATTTTGTAAGGAATAAGATAGAGAAACATCATCAAGTGGAGGATATATTTTTCACACACAGATAGACAACACTCTTGTATTTATGTAATATAAGGAAGTTATAAAATAATATATATTATTATTTTAAAATCATGAACATGTTACTAATATCATATTTTCATTATTAATAACCTTTTAAATCATCCATTAATGGTTATGATATAAAATTTATCATGTCATTCAAGGAGGTGGTGGTATGCACACATGTATGACAACATTTTTATTTTTCTCAATGACTTTAGAAGACAGTGTAAAATAGTAGTTACATTAGTTAAATGACATAAAAATATTCATAATTCTATTTTTACCATACTCTCTTGAGAATAATTGGTTTTTTTGTATAATTATCATAGAATTATGAAAGTACATGTAGAATTATTACCTCTCGCTTTAGAAATTATCTTTTAGTCACCACCTTAATGAACCTTAGCTTGGTATTTCAGAAATATTAAACATTATCGGGCATGAATTAGGAATATAGGTGAGACTAGTTTAGTTTTTTTGTCAATGTTAATGGGACATGGAAGTGTGGATTGGTTTAGGTTTGGTGGTCCATTTAATAATTATAGAGAAGGACATATTTGGAACATAAAAAAATTTAATACAAAGTGATCACTTGTTTTGCATGGAATGAGAAGTGCACATGGACAATAATAGAGTTTCAGAATCATTAGGTTCACTAAATCCTCAATAAAACTTTTCAAAACAAGTTTCAAAAAAAAATTTAAGTCGTTTACTCTGAGAGTTTTACCTTTACCATTTTGTTTTTAACCACGGTAAATAATTTCTACCTCTAAAATTTATTTATTATTCATAAAAATAAAATGATTAATATTAAATAATGTTAATATAAATATTGAAAATATGAAATAAAATTTATAAAATGAAATTTCTATTTATAAGGAAAATTAAATTTTGCATTATTTTATGTATGGCACAAAACACATTTTTATAAAATGTGTATTTTTATGCATATGTTTTTTTTAAGATTAGATTATCATTGTTAATGAATCTATTATAATTAAAATGTCTATTTTATTTTAATAATATTTAATTAAAAATAAACTAATCCAATAACATATTTCCACTATGTGAATCTTTTTTTAAGAGAAATAGATGAAGAATAGTTTTTGTTAAAGCATTACCGAAATTTTCTAAAATGAGAATCATGGGTTTTATATATCAACATAGTATTTTAAAACACATCTTTTAATATTATAAAATATATTTTTTAATTGAATTGGTTTCAAAAATATTATTGTAATTCTTCTAAAATAATGTTATAAAAGTTACAATATTAAAAAATTTCATATTTTTCCCCATTCTGCTAAAAATCCAACATTTTAGGGATATATACGATATCCTTTGTAAATTAATTTTGAAATTATGAATTGAAAATGATTTTCTATTTATCTAATTTAAATGGTACAATCTTAAAATTTATCTTTAAAATAAAAATATAAAATATAAATAAAAACTTCTTTTATTGAAATATCATTTTTAAGCATTAAGTGTTGTTAATAATATTTTATATCAATTTATATTTAAAATATATTGAAATTTCAGTTGATATATTATATTTTAATGATTATAAATTTAATTTTTAAGAATAAAATATTCAATTCATAACAAAATGGTTCTTTTAATAGATAAATATTTCTTTTATATCTAACACACTTTAACAAATCCCACTAAAATTAATTATTTATATTCTAAAATTTAATTTCACTACATCATTGATATTAAAATGTTATTTTAATTTTATATTTAAAAAAATCATATTGTCATAATAAAAATATTTATATTTATACACAACGTGTTAATATATATATATATATATATGTGTGTGTATTATATTTATATTTCATTGTGGGTTATATTATTTTTAATTTACTAATTAATTATACATTTTTTTATATAACTATTTGATATATTATCAATGACCATATTTGAAAAGTACATATTTAAAAAAATGTACTTGTAATTACTATATTTATAACAGTTAGATTTCATTCCTATATATAGACTTATTATAAAGTGCCAAACCTTAGTTTCCCAGAGCCGGTGGTTACTATATTACATTGATATAAGATACATGTAATCACATCCCTAAGGACTAAAAATGTTTTCTAGTATTGATAAACAAGATACACACTTGAAGTCTAAAATACAATTGAAAATAGAAAATACACAAAGTGTTTTCTTTGATAATGATGTTAGTACTTATAGTGTATCCCTCCATATCGATCACAAAACACATCCTGGTATCCAAGGGAAAATATAACTTATGAAAGAGGTGAGATCATATGCTCTGTAAGGGTAAGAATTTAGTGGATTCCATCATGATTAAATAAGAATAATAATTTTATAACGGTAAATAACTCAAACAAAATTAATTTAATCAATAAAATGAAAATAATATTATATAAATAAATAATTATTAAATAAATTCATACAAACAATCACATAAGATTGAAACTTACTAAAAAAGGTTCAAGACCAAGCAAGCCTGGACCCCAAAACATTATTAGAAAATGTAAAGTCAAAGCATTACAAGAAAGAGGAGGTATAAAATAAAATTACTCCCAAACAACTCACATGTCATAGGGATAAAGATCATCACCATAAACATAATCATAATTTTCACCAGTATCTAGTGATTCCCATTCCGATTGTGTGTTTTTGTGTTGATTTATGATCGTAGATTACATATTTCGGAGACTTCATTGTTCCAAATACTTATGTGACTACCCTCACATGGAATCAGTGTTATTATTATCCTTTGAAGAGGACCTGGAGGACACAATCCTTAGAACATTAGAGTAATATTTCCTAGGAATTTTCTTTGGGGGGGAGTATCAGCCAACCTTAGCTTCATGTGTCCAAAAACATCATTAAAAGAGACTTTACTACATCTCAGAGTTTAAGGGTGGTTGTTTCTCGTCTCCTTGTCATCATCAGAAACATTTTCACATCTATCAGAGACCTTCAAAGATCTGTATTGTTTCTGAATCTCATCACAGATGTTAGTGGCTCATAAATTAGTTTCATGATCCCCATATGAATCCTACATAGGTGCTTCCAAACCTTCTGGCTGTACAAAACTACATCCCAAGAATTGGGGATCTGTATTAGTATCCTCAATAGCTAGATGGAGAGGATATTCACCATTGGTATGCCTATCACAGAATATCTCATTCACAATAGTTTCCCTGATTGGAATCAAAATCTTCTCACTCTCCA
Organism: Viscum album; assembly: GCA_963277665.1. NCBI lineage: Eukaryota > Viridiplantae > Streptophyta > Magnoliopsida > Santalales > Viscaceae > Viscum > Viscum album. Next base: position 1,183,064,981 of record OY728139.1, read on the forward strand.
TATGCAAAACATAATCAAATTTGTTCATGTTTTCATCATCTTTTCTAGTGTCATTCTGATCAAAAGAAGATTCCCCATTCAAAATTTTAGTGGTAGGTTGATTGGGAGAATCCTCTACAACCTCATTGACACCTGAAGGACCTTCCTAGTCATCAGAACATTTAGGACTAGTTAAATCCCTAATAGTAACATGATTCACACCATCCCAAGAAAGATAGGTGAGCAAAGATACTTCTTCTTCCAATCAAACACTTTAGTTACTATTGGATCTGAAGAAGTCACCAATATAGGTTTCCATGACACGAGTTCACCAAAACCCACAAAAACAGAGATGCTTCCAAGCATATCATCAACAGAATGCATCTTCCCTTAACCAGATGCCTTTCCAAGCCCCTTTCTCTAACCAGGGGGCCTTGTGTTCATGACTCCACCATGATAGTATGATCCAAATGACCAAAATGACATTAGATCGAGCATTAATAAACCCACGATTCAAAAACCACAACTTTTTCCACCTAAACGCCTCTCTAACCATAATCCATACTGACTTAACTGGTGGCTTCGAGACATCCAACTCAACAAAAAATCGTGTACTAATCAAATGACTCATGGATGATGTGTGACAATCAGAACAAAGAAATCAACCCACTAGATTCCCTGTCATACGAATAATTTTTGGATTTTAAATATTCAAGGGAAGCTGAGAGAGACTTATCAATATCATGATGGAGGATGTGTTACAGTTCATGTAAAGATCAAACAACCAGTGAAGGAGAAAGAACTTGCATCCATTGTATCTATGGGGTTCCTAAGACCAAACACATATAAGATATTATTCTAATGCAAAACAAATCATCAATTGTCGTTTATCAAGAATACTCACAACTATGTGATCTTGCAAGTCCCAATTACCCAAAATGAAATGAACAAAGTCATATATTGAGGGTATTTGATGATTGAAATGACCCATAAGTGTTATATCTAGAAGACTCAAAGATTCAGAGAACTCTAACAACAAAATTTAGAGACGAGGATCACCAAAGTGGAGATCTTGAACCTTTAGTGTTAAAGAAAATGATGGGAAATTGTGGAGAAATCTAAGGTTAGAAAAAGGGATAAAATGATTGAGTGAAGCTATTGGTGGTGGAACCAATCCATCCTCCCCCCTCTCTCCTCTGTCTAGGGTTTTAAAATGAAGGAATTCAGAATACCAAACATCTGAAACATAATATCAAGACCTTTTACTGGACTGTTTATATATGTGGGTAAAACCCACCTAATTTGGACAACTGATTTGTCTCGTGAGACATGTCGATGCATCAAAAATATATCTATAAATTAGACCTACCCATAAATTACTAAATCTATTGTACTACTCATATAAAAGGTGTGATACATTTTTAAAATCAGTATTCTTATTGAAAAACTAACAAATTAAATATTAATACCTAACCTAATAAAATAAACATAATCACAAACCGCCCAGAGTAATATTGGGAATGGTAATAAAATTGTACATCCTTAGTCAAAATGATCATAAATCAACCATATAAATAATTTTAATGATATAAATTCCACATATCACTAGTGTTTCATAATAATATTAAAGGTTTGATGTCATTTATAAATTGAAATACTATAAAATTGTCATTAAAAATATATTTGAGGAAAATAACCTTTTCACTTTGAAAATATTTTCAAAACAAAAATGTCAAAAAATATATTTTTAAATTTAAATTAAAATTAAAATTTTAAAATTTTAAAAAAATCATTAAAACATTGAGGGTTATTTATGGTGGAATATTTAGTTTATTCAATACATATTAAAACAAGCATTCCTTTATAATTTTTGTTAAAATTCATAAGGGGATTATTTTGAAAAAAAATCATCATGATTTATTTTAAAAATGAATTAAATAGAAAAAACAATTAATAATTTATTTAATAAATAATTTTTTAAAAAATAAAATGATTTTGAAAACATATATAGAAAACATGGATTTTGATGACAAATGATTTTCGACCGAAGAGAGAAATAAAGTTGGATTTTCATAAAGACATTTACAAAATCATTTTAAGTATTACATGAAACATTTATGAATAAATATATTATAAGAAAATATATTGGAAATTACTATATAAATATTAGATAATTACCCCAAGGGAGACCTTAACAAAAACTACCCTAAATAATGATGAGATTGTGAGATAAACACCTACCACATTGGTAAATTTTGAATCATAAGCCACAGAAATGAAATAAATTGAAATTAAACATTAAATATAATGATCAAAAATAGTTTTTATATATAACTTATAAAATGATTTTTAATATACACCACATAAAGTAATAATTTGTGATTATGGCATATGTCTCATGAAAGTAAAAGTGAGATGAGAAACACTTACCTTGGGTTCGACTTTCATTATATATGACTGAACCTCCAGTATAATAATTATAGTTTTATTAAACATAATTTACATAACCATAAAAATATATATCATACCAAATATTATTTACTTATAGTGTTTTATCATTTGTTTTTTAAAAATGATTTGCTAAAATCACTATTTTGGATGATAATTATTTCATTTTTCATTTATGTTTTAGTTCAGTAATTTAGGTCCATTATTTTTATTATGGTTACATAATCTAAAAAATTTTAACCCCTATATAAATATAATATATATTAATAATATATGTATTTATATTAATCTATTAAATGTATAGATAGAAAATGGATTACACTATTCATAGAGATAGTAGGTCATATGTATGTCTGAACCTTATTTCCATTTTTTGTGATGGATGGAATAAAAGGGAAATAAATATTAATTAATATTTAAATAATAGTTATTATGACATATATATCATTTATTTTAATCAAATATATCCTTAATACCATCCTTTTAAAAATAAAATGAAAACATTTCACATTTCTATGTGGAGGGAGAAGTCTACACATACTCACGAGCAATGTTATTGCTTCCAACAGATTGGAAGGTAAGAATTTAGATGTGATATTATTATTACAAAAGTATGGTTAAAAAATAAATATCATATTTATTAATTAATTATAACCCTAATATATTCAATTTAAATAGTATGCAAAAAACAAAACACATTACTGTGTGACATTATAGTTCATCGTACACAGGAGTGACATTATCGTATCCCCCATAGAATGGAAAGTATGAAGGTATATGTGATATCATAATTTCATAAGTATAGTAATGTTATAATATCATATATATATATATATATTAATTTTTTCATTATATCCACCCTTTAAAGGTGTTTATTAAAAACAAATTATATCGATTTGTGAGGGGGTAGTCCACTGTTCTCACGGTCAATAGTTTTGTTTCCCATTTTATGGAAGTGATGATGGATATGGGTTGTGAGATTAACATAATAAAATATCATTATATATGATATATTTAATTAATTTTATTATGTTATTTGAAGATGGTTTTATGTATGTGTATGAAGAATTAAATAAATACACACGTTTAAGAATTTACCACTTCTTCGGAGATTCTTTTTAGGGTTACACCTATAGCCTTCATAGGATGCATTACAAATCAAAATAATGACTCTATGATGTAGGGAGGGAAATAAGGAAGTTATTTATTTTAGTTATTTTCTGAACCAAACCTTTTTTTATGTGTGAAGATGTTAGGAGATGGTGGGATTTTATATATGGGGGAGAGGACACACATGGAGTTTTTGAAAAGATAAAGTGATGACCATGTTTTTCTCACGAGACAAGCCCCAAAATAGGAAATTATAAAAACAAATATATAGGTTATAAGGTTTAAATATGATCATAAAAGGGTTTTTTTACATGTTTTGGGTTATTTATAACCCTTATCATTTTAGTTTAACACTCTTATCCACCCCCTAGTAAACATATTTTTTAAATAACTCTTATAATTCATTTTAAATATTTTAAATATTAATTATGGTAAATATTTTTTAAAAATTATTACATAATATAAATTTTCATTATTTCAAATATTTAATCCATTTTTTGAAATTAAATTCAGATAGAGAGTATAATTTAACTTAAATTCAAACCACAAACAAGATGAAAGTGTGGTTTTCCAAAGATAAAATTCTTCAAAGTATAGAATGTTTTAATATATATGTTAAATATTATATTGATTCCAATGACTCAAATTTTCTTAATTTAAATATAATATAACTAATTTTACTTCAAAACAAATTTAAAATGTAATTTTACTTTGTAAATAATTTAATTTAAATGGAAGTTATCAAAAAAATCATTATTTTTCAGAATATGTTAAAATTATTCTTGCCCAAAAATTCTCATAAATTCATTGAAAGATGATTTTGAAAAATATATTTTAAAAATGAAGTTTGTTTTATTTTATATATTTTCTAAAAAAAATAAAAATTAATTTTAATTTATGTGTGCGAATCATGACTAATCTAACTTTTAGAATATTATAGTTTTTCAAGAACAATTATTTCTCTTTAAAATGGATCTTATTTTTTATAATTAATAGATATCTGTTGAATTTATTTATACATTTTTGAACCATATACGTTTTATAAATCATTTTTAACTATTTATACCATCCACATTAAAAGATTTTTCAAAATGGATATGTTTAAATAATAATATTTTAATAGAGTATCGTATTTCTTTTAAAACTACTGTTGTGTGCATCGCAATCTATCAAAGTGAATAAATTAGAATAAATATATCATTAGGTATTGGGGTGTTATATTCTCTTATTAAAATTATTTTTCATGTTCTATAAGATATCTAACATGATTTCTATTTTAAAATCTCATGGTGTTTCATTCTACCCCTTTAAAAAATTATGTCCTCATAATTTAATCATGATCCCAGTAATCAAAGGGTTGACATGTAAAAATACCTTTATTGGAAAATCTCATCATATAATGGTTTAATAAAAAGTCATATTGATAAGAGAGAAAGGGAAGTATTAAGTTCATCCAGAATAAAACATTAGTATGTCTTTAATTAGAAGAAATTTGGTGAAAAATGAAAACTTGGAAATGTAAGAGAATAATAATGACTAAGGATTAATAGATTGTGATAGAGAACTTGGTTATGAGAAAGTTAACAATCAAAAAACCCATGAATCCACGATGAGTTAAAAGTCCATTCATTAAATAGAAATGAAATTAATTGGAAAAGATCAATAACTAAGGATATTTTTCAAAAGTTGAGGGATATTATTACTATTATGACAGTGAACACCCTAAAATATACAAACAATTTCGTTGTTTGGTTATTCTTTAGTCAAAAACTAATTCATTAATTACTCCATGAAATGAATATCCTATAGTAATTTTTATTCTTGAAGCACTAAAATTAAAATTTAATATAACATTATATCAATAAAATAATTAAAATTAATTCCACATATTTCTGAATATTTTCATTGACCAAAATTGGTAGCACCTGTTATCTAAAAACACTTAAAGTTCAACATAATCCACTCTATAAATAGCTTAACATAAGACTAAAATAAAATATTTCTGGAGAAATTTAATGTCAAAAAATTGAGAATAGAGGAAAAAAATAAACATTATATTCCCTAGAAAATAAACATTGGATACTAGTGTAACATTATAAGTTTGTGAATACCATAATCACTATAAACTCATAATGAGAACATGAATTCTTCAAAAAATAATATCTCAAGTTTCTAGATATATTCAATAAATTGAAACATGTTTTAAACTATAAAAATATAACATAAATCTATTACCAATTTCAAGGTTAATAATATTTTCCCATTGAAATATATTTATCACTATTACCCTAAAATATCCTATATATTAACAGTTATCTTCCCTCAGCAATGTGTTTTCCAAAAAGATCAACTTCTAGAGAATAAATTTTCTTGGTTATTAGAACTATCAATAATATAATTTTGTATCCATAAAGAAAAGGTACTATAGTACAATCCTTATATATATATTAATTATTTTAAACATAATATCATTAAAAAATAATTTTAAGTCGTATTTTTAAATCCATATGTAATAAATTTAATCATTCAACTTGGGTTGAATTAATAACATAAGTTTGGCCATGGTCCCTTAGCTTATTCAGTGGTATATTCCCTTGACACTTTGGAAATTATTTTACATAATTCTCCAACCCCTTATAGTTGAAGGATTAGACAATTAAACTTCATTCTTTACCTTTAAATCATAATCATAGTGGCTTTTCTCTCAATACATGTAGTTAACTCCCATTTACATCATGTAAGTAAATGGGTGTTCCCTTCCACAATTATCACATGTGGGAAAATTCTTCTTTCATCTCTTCCCATTATCCATTTTTAATCTATTATACTGTTCTTATATTTCATTCCTCGTAATATATAAGGCTTTTAGAACACTTTTTCATTCTTGATTGAACATGTTATTATATCCTCATATGATGGGATTTTTTGGGAAACTTAGTCCCTTCCAAGGATTTTCTTTAACCTATCAAATAAGTAGTCAATATTACTCTTTTTAATGAGTACTTAGTCTGTAGCATTCCTTTTTAACCTTGTAATTTTTTATTCATACATAACTTTATTTTCATATTACTTTTGTCTTAGAATCATGAATTTCCTCTTCATATGAGTTTTATTCTTATGAGATAAATATTTTTCTAATAAGAGTACCTTAAAATAATTTCATTCCATGTCTAAAATGTTTTCATCATCATTGGTTTTTTGAATAAATCAGAACCATTTATATTCACCTTCTAAGAGATGATAAACTTCCATGACAACCTTATCCCTTTAGTTTATTCTTAAACAATTAAATATATTCTCTATGGAACTTAACCATTTCTCAGCTAAAAGTGGATTTCAACTCTCATTGAATGATGGTGGTTGTTGATGCATAATGTTGTATAACATTATTACACGACATATTGAATCATAAAGATCATATATATTGTGAAGGTTCTTTCCCCTAACCTAAATCATATACCCCAATACGGTTATAATTTCATCATTTCATATTATAGCTCCATCTCTGGATTCCTTATCATTCCCAAGAGAGAAATCCCTATATGTGGTAGATGCATTGATATAGTTCTCATTACCTCCTCTATCATCCATATCAATACAATTTCATACACTATTATATCATAAAATTATGACACATAACGTAAAATTCCAACAATATTGAAATAATTAACATACATGAAAAATTCATGCATGGATTGTCTCATCATAATAAACTTAGTTTCTCCAAGAATGTTTACAAATCATAAAAATATCTTCAAATCCTAAATAATGGTTTGTAAATAAAATTTGAGTTATCATAAGTGCATAACCCATCACATTCCAATCAGGTGCACAGTAATTCCCATTTTATGTGTCTAGTAATACTGGTGTCATATACCAGGTAGGTCACCATCCAACCTGGCGCCCAATCCGGTCTGCATCACGATTCGTGGGGCATTCTCGATCCCCACAGGCTGGCACAAGTTCCCGAGTATCAAAACAAAAAGTTGTAAAAATTTTCCTAAAACAATAAACATAAAATAACTAACTACTTTAATAGAAAGAAACTGATTTTTATACCACCAAACTGAACCGTAACACATTTAAAATTCAAAGTTTACAACTCTACAAAAAAATACCAAAGTGGACTATAAAAAAAGAAACAAAACTAAAACTCCAACACAAACCTCCAAGAAACATGAGGTGAAACCTCCTTAAGCTACCAACACCAACCTACACAAGAATACCATCGACAACACAAAAACCAACCCAAAGAACGATGCCTCATCCTAGGATACACAATTGAGAAGGATTACATACACCCAAGGGTGTATATAGGGTGTGAGGAAAAGTCCCAATAGGATACCACAAAATAAAAATATTTCATTCCACAACATTCAATAGTGAAATTTAATATGCTTATTCAAAGTTATAATTTAAAAACGCTTTTAGGGAAAATATTTACAAGCTAAAAGTTAAAAAGGAACACTTGAAGAAAACCCATTTTTGACAAACATTGATTTAAAGAAGACAAAAAAATTCATAAATAACACACACACACACACCCAAGTGGCCCTCTATATGCCGACGGAAGGCAGCACATCATGAAAAGTAGATCCCCATGGGTAAATCCCCTAAGGATTATCTAGATCAAGTGGGACCCTAGAACCTCATATCTTGGTGAAAAAGTAACCATAAAATATATGTTCTATTGAACACAAGCCACTAGTATGTAGAATACCCAAAACCTAGTGGTCCCCCAAAAACATGATCATCATCATAATTTAGTTAGTGTTGTCATTGTCAAACATGCTACATAAAACAGGGGCCACACCCCAAGGGATCACTAACATAATAGTTCAACTCTGCCCTCCTAGATACCTGGGGTTTTCCCTTTCTCTCAAACAAGATCCACATTGACATAATATATCACATTAACATATCACAAACCAAAACAAACATTACACATGGAATCCATCACTTGCATACCCAAAGAACATTTAAAAAAGACACATGCAAACCAAAGTACCTTTCCAAAATACATTTTTTGTTACATAATCATTTAAAAAATACCCATTTGGAAACACTAAAATAATTACATAATAAATTTTCAAAACATTGAAAAAATTATTAAATAACACAACAAGGGATTACACACAAAACAAAACTAATTACGAATAGTAAATCCATTCAAATCACTTTCTTAACAAATTCTCATTAAAACTATTTTGGCACCATCAAAATAAATCAATAAATCATTTACACTATTTATTAAACCATTTCAAAAAATCCAAGAAGACATTACACCAAGAATCACTTGATTCCTTAATAGAAACGTCACTTTAAAACTAAATACACAAGGTAACCACATAAAAACTTGTTTTCCATTATTCAAAACATTGAAATTAAATTTCAAAAGTGTACCACAAGGAAACACAACCAAAGTGACTCATCTTCATTTGAAAAAATCCATTTCAATATACACACACCACAGAGACCATGAAAATGCATTTCTCACCTACCAAAAAACCCTTGGAACATGTTTTAGAAACATCACATGAAAACACACATCAAATCTCCACCAATCCCTATATTAAAAATCCAATTTCAACCTTTATACAGATAAACAACTTTAAAAACATTATAAGCACCACATGATTAAGGTAATAAACCGTTTGAATAGTTTATAAAACACCCACAAATTTTGTAACCAAGTTTACACCAAAACATACCCAATTTCAAATTAAAAACACTTTAAAACTAAACACAAAACAACATCACTGTAAAACTTGTCTTGAACCGAAAAACCAACCCATTAAACATTTTTATAAAACAACGCATCAGTTTCCAACAACAAAACATAGCCTCTTTCCATAATAAATTATATTCCCAACATTTAAACATATCAAACATCTTAAAAATATAATTCTCACCCAATTAACAATGGATTTAAAACATATTTAAATTACCACAATAAAACCAAAATGAAAAACACACCATTTCTAATAGAAAATGCAATTTCATCACACTCGCATGTCAAAATATTTTTAATGCGCATTTTATACCTTCCAAACACTCCTAAAACCCTTTTTTGAAATATTTAATCAAGGAACACTGAAATACATAGAAATTTCCTTTACTAGAAATCCATTATCAATTAATAAGCACCCCAACAACTTCGAAACACCTAATGCACCCCACACTCAAAACAAAGAACACATTTATAAACTTAAACAGACCTTTTAAATTTATCTAGAGATTTTAAGCCACAGAAATACCTACCTCACTTTGTGAAACCCCCAAAAATGGTGAGGAAACATCGAATTCCAATGATAAACATCAATTGAGTGTCGTTTGAACCACAAAGAACCTAGTGCAAACCCAAAAATCAAATATATCGAACCTCGAATCAAAATATTAGAGCCTAAAATTGGTCCCCAACTCGCTTGACAACCAAAACTGATGGAAGTGAAAATAAAATCAACCTAAGGGGGGTAGTAGTCACCGGACTAGGGCTTCGTGGGAAGGGAATAAAAGGTCACTGACCAAGGGGCGTTACGGCTGTGCAACGGCCCGCCAGGAGGGTAGTGATGTCAGTAGGTCCTAAGGTAGGCCGAGGGGGAGGATCGGAGATTCCGTTCGGGAGGTTTTCATCCATGGGGAGCAATGGGATAGTCTGGATGAAGCATGAGCTAGGGTCGCTGGACAGAGCATCAGCCAGTGCAGGAGGGGCATTTGTAGAGGTCTGACGGTGGCACGAGTCGGGTGGCCTAGAGGTAGGGAGGCGCGATGGGGAGACTTGGAAGAACCGACACACTAGGGTTTCATGGGAGGGGGTGTGCTATAATGGGAAATAAGGGAAGGAGGGGGAGAATGAGGGGAGGGAAAAAAGAGTAAAAAATTGAAACCATCATATAAAATATAAAAAAAAGGAGACAAAATAAATCCTAATAATAATAAGGTTTATAATAATATTATAATAATATGGTGATAACTATATGTTTAATTATTTTAATAAACTTCATAATAAAAATAATAATAATAATCTACTCAAATAATAATAATATTATTATATTAAAAATAATTCATTAAATTTTTTATCACACTTTTAATTTTATTTATTTATCAATATTTCATTTTATTTATTTAATCAAACATCATCATGTCACATGGTGGCCCAGGAAAAGCCGCACAGTTTCTAAATTCTGCTTCAGCCGAGCATCAGATGGTGTCAGGCCCCAAAAACTCTTTTATTAAAAAAACTCAAAATTTCACCGGGACTCATCCCGCATCTTCACCGAATATTTTGAAACTGAATAAAATAATAAGAAAAAAGATAGTAACTTAATATAATATTAAAATAATAGTAATTATTACAGTATTAAAAAATATAATAATTTGTTTATATTCTAAACACTACAAATATTAATAATATTATTATTAATTATTATTTTTATTATTATCACTAAAAAAATTTCTAAAATTTTATTAAACTTCGTATTTTTATTCTATTTCCATTTCATTATTCATTACATTTTTAAATAACCTTGAACAACGGGCCGGTCATGCGGTGAACCGGGCGAAGTCATGCGGTGACCCAGGTGAGGTTGCGTGACCTCAACTCAGGTGCACTGGATGTAGTTAAGGTAAAATCGTATGCTTTTAAATAAGAACTAAAAAATTTATTTCAGGCATCAACCTGAACTACCCAATTCCCCTAAAAATTATTAAAAATAAAATTTTTAAAAGAGGCGGGTGTGAAAACTCGATTCAAGATTGATGCACCTTTTCAAAGTTATTACCCCTAGGTACATATTTTTCATAACCAATTCCACTTTTTGTATCCACATGGGGATGTATTACTAGGGAACACCATATAATATCTACCATAACAAAACATTAGGATGATCTTCTATACTTATCCTTAATATCTATCATGGGGTTATGTTTCCTAATATTTGTTTTCTAGAATCTAGTTACCAATGTTTCTTCTAAACTTCCTCTAATACAAAGTATATAGACCCGGACCCAGTAGCCCAAAACTGGTAGTTACATTATTACCTTGGAATACGATATAAATAATCACTTCCCAATGGACTGAATAGTTTAGTAGTCATGGTAAACTAGATATATACTTGAAATTAAAACTACAATTCAAAACCTAAAATACACAGTGTTGTTGGTAAGAACTCCATCACTCCTCATAGTGAATCCCTACAAATAAATTACAAAACACTTCCTAGTATCTTGGGAAAAATATAACACAGGAAAGGGGTGAGCATAGATGCTCAATAAGTGTAGAAATATAATGGATTCTATCATGAATAAGCAATTATAATCAATATGCAAGGAAAATAACTGAGACATATTTCATTTAATCAATAAACTAATCATAATGTGGAAGAAATAAATAATTATCAAATAAACCCATACAAATAATCATATGATATTTAACAATATACATGTATGTTCTTACTAATCAAGTAATCACATGGTTATTAATAAATTATCTCATAAAGAGGGAATGTATAATGGTTGACATCTAAAACATACTATTGAAACCTCTAACAAGATAGTTTTAATTAGTGGGTATAACCCCATCTAATTTGACCAACAGATTTATCTCGTGAGACATGTTGAAGCACTAAGGATCTATATATAGTCGGGGTCCACTTATCACTTACTAACTCCAGTGCATTTCTCATATTAAATGGTTGAAACATAGTCAATATAATCATTAATATTGAAGAACTAACACATGAAATGTTAATACATACCCAAATCAAATAAACGTACTTATAAAACATTGAGAGTAAAATTGCAAATTGTAATAAAATTATAGTTCTTAAGTCAAACTAATCATAAACCATCCAAAAAAATAGTAATAATAATATTAATATAACATATCCTCAATGGATCATAATTGAATTAACTTTTTCTTGTAATTAATAGAAAAAATACTCTAAAAGTGTCATAAAGACATTTTTCAAAAAAAAAACTTTTCACATTACAAATATTTTCTAAAAAAAAGGTCAAAAAATATTTTGAAAATATTTTTTATTCAAATTAAAATTTTAAAACTTATAAAATATGATTTAAAACATTGAGTGTATATAAAAATGTAAAATTTTCATCATGTCGTAGACATTAAAATAAAATTCCTTTAACATTTTTAGTAAAAGACAAATGAGACTTATTTTGAAAAAGAAACTATTATTCCATAAAAAAACTACAATGATGAAAATGGGTAAAAATTACATTAATAAATCACTTGAAAATGATAAAAATATATTTGAAAATATATTTAGATAAAATAGATTTTGAGGAAAAATAATTTTCATCAAAAGAGAGAAATAATGTAAGATTTTCTTAAAAACATTTTACCAATAAATTTAAGTACCCAATAGTGAAAAATTGTACTATTAAATGAAAAAGTTATTCAATTTCTAGAGGATAATAAAATTGATTAGGTTTTCGGAATAAATATGATATAATTCTTACAAAGGAGTCCTAAACTAAAATAGTCCAAACTAATGATGATATTGTGAAATATACCCTTACCACTTTGTAATAATTTAAATCATAAGCCAAAAAAATGGAATAAATTTTAATTAATAATGAAATGAAATGAATAGAAATAGTTTCATGATGTAACTTATCATAATGGTAATTATATTGACCACATAAAATAATAAGTGGGGAATAGAGTGTATTTCTCATGGGTTAAATAGTGAGATGGGAAACCCTTACCTTAGGTTTGACTTCCATTGTCTGTGTTTGTACCTACTATAAAAATAATTATAGGTTTATTATAAATATATTATAGAACCATACTAAAATATCTTATACCATAGGATTAAACTTTCCTATTCAATTTTTGTTTCATGTTCACTGGTTGTGCCACTTTTAATCTCAACGTTTGGGTGTTCTTAACTCGTTACCCCTATTTCCATCTGTTTATTACAGCCTTTCTAGGATTTTGTGGCTTCCCTTTATTGAGTGTTCCTGCTCCATGAATTTCTATTCTTTTTTGCTGAATACTGGTCTTCCACCTCCTTGAGTGTTAATGTTTAGTTGTTACTGTCAAAGGATTGTTAATAACTACTTTAACCATAGTGCTTCTGAACTTGCATGGGATGCTAATTATTTTTTACTCTAGTTTTGGCTTTCTCCACAAATATGGTCATGAAGAACTTGTTGTCTGTTATGTTGTCACTCCATTGGCTACATCCTTTGTATCATCAGATGATCTGGATGTCTTGAAATTTTAATTTATGGGGAACATATGGATTTTTTAATTTTGGTGACGATCCTTTTTTTATTTGAGGTATTGGATCTCATTTGCAACATATTTGTAGAGATTTCTTGGACTGTCTGAGTCATCTTAATGGAACTTACTCAAAGTGGCTTTTTATCTTGTCTTTCCCTATAATCCTGGTTTGTTTCTCCCCCAATCCCTACTGGTGTAAAAATTTTACACCTCATGTTTTCATCAGATTTTGGATTTAATAAATTCCATGGGACATGAATTGGGGGTCCAATTCATGTCACCGATTTTCTAAAAAAATCATGTTTAAAATCTCTATTTCAAGTGATAATGGATTCAATTTTCTTATATATTTTAGTTTGATAATTATATTCCTTAAAATTTGATCATACTAAAATCATATCCATAATTTTAACCATGATAAAATTATAATATAAAATAATTATATAATTATTTAAAGTAATCTGTGATTGTTATAGATAGAAAATGGATAACACTATTAATGGAGATGGTAGGTTCTACGTACGCATGAACATTGTTTCCATTGTTCTCAATGGTTAGAATGAAAGGAAAATTAATATTAATTCATCATTCCATAATCATTATTATTTACATCTATATCATTTATATTAATCAAATAAATCATTATTATCATCAATGTAATGATAAAATGAAAATCATTTCACATTACTACTTGGTGGCGGTTTCCCACATGTATTCCGGAGTGAAATTGTTATTTTTTAAACATATTATAAGGTAAGAAGTTAGATGTGATTTTTTATTTCCAAAATTATTTTTAGTTCATAAATATCACATATATCTGTTGATATTTACCTTATTACCTTCCATTTAAATGGTAAGTGAAAAATGAATCACGTCGCTTTGTAAGGCAATAGTTCGCTGTACACACTAGTGACATTATCGTATCCCAAACATAATGTAAATAAAATAGTTTATGTGATATTATATCTCTATAATTATAATAATTTATTTAATATCATATATATATGTCAAATATATCATTATATCCATCCTTTAAGGGTGGTGATAAAAATGAATTACATCGGTACATGAGGCAGTAGAATGTCGTACCTATGATCAAGGATTTCATTTCCAATTTAATAAAATTGTAGATGGATATGGTTTATAACATTAACACAATAACATCACAAATAATATTATATACCTGTGTTATTATATTATCATATTTGAGTAAGACATAAAGGTGGTGGTAAAATAAATAAAACAAATATGCACGTTTATGGATTTTACCTATTATTCGGATAGACTCTTTAGGTTTATATCTAATGCCTTCAGGGGAGGTATTAATAATTATACTAAAATATTTATTATTTATAGATGTATGTAAAGAAGTTACTGTGATAGGTATTGGATAATCCAAATGGTTTTATAAGTTTGAAGAGGGTAGTATAGGGTGGCCTTTTATAATTGGGGGAGAGCATAAACAATGAATTGTTGAAATGATAAAGTGATACGCATGTTTTTATCATGGAACAAGCCTCGAAAATGGGTCATACTTAAAAATTATAGATGATAATTTTTAAATAGGGATGTAAAATTCCTTTTGGACCTGTTTTTTATAAATTCTGAAAACCATGCTTCTAGGCTCTGTATTAAAAATATGATGTGTATTTGTTTTTAGTATTAAAAAAACTAACTAAAAATACATAGTATATTATACAAGTGAGGCTCTTTTCCTCTATATTTCATGGACGATTAGGAAAATTAATTAAACAAATTTTGAGTATAAAAAATTTATAACATAAATAATTATTTTTACTTCTACTAGTTCCTTAATGAAAACCAATAATGTTTGATTCGTGTTAGGACACTACGAAAAACATTTGAAAAAATAGGTTGCACACAACATTTCACAATAAGGGGTTTAAGAATGTGTGAAAATATTTTTAATAACAGTTATTAAAAAAAATTAAACCATTTCATATCAAGTAGATAAAAAAATATAGTAAATAAAATTCTATGTTTTTTCATGACATAATAAATGACTCAAAAAAATAAAATTCAAAAATAAAATTCCTTTAAATTTATATTGGATTTTTATTTTAAAACATATTTTGAAAATAATAACTTTAGGGATTAAAATTATTATTCGAAGATAAATCCATGCATCCACCAAAAGTATCACATATTTACGGAAAGTCCCATTGGTGTTGTAGGATAACCCCATTCTTTATCAACTTATTTGATACTCAATTATAGAGTTTTATTTTAGAAAAAAATTATCAAATCTTCTTTTCACATTTAAAATCAATTAAAAACAATTGAAAACATTTATAAACAACATAAATTATTTCCAAATATGAAAAAAAATTTATATCGGCTACAAATTTCAAAAATCCCTTTTCTTATAAAACACTATAGGGTTTGGAGAATCTAATATTTTTATAAAATTCAAAAGAAGAATTTGAAAAAACCATATAATTGAGTTAAAAAAAAGTTTTATATAAATTCAATAAATGTTAATGATATATATAATTCATTTTCATATATGTATGAATATGAAACATCCATAATTTTAAATGATAAATATACATGTAAAATGATAACTATAATAATTCAAAGACAAGATTAAGTTATAAAACACAAATTATTCTTTTTAAAATGAAATGAATTTTTATCTTCTCACATTGAATTTTGAAATATAAAAAACCCTTTTAATATAATTATTATATAAAATTTAATTCTCTTATATAAATTTAAGACTATATTTTCCCTAAAAATAATTCCTTACAAATGGATTTGAAAAAAATTTATTTTAGATGTATAATGAATAAAATTTGAATTTTTTTAAAATGAAAATTATAGAATAATTTAAAAAAACAATTTCCCATGCCTTTATGATTCCTAAGAGGTTAGACTTTTCCTTTGAATCTTTTTGATGATGTAGAGTGTCTATTCTGACCAAAAAAACACAGATAAATATAAAACAAAGGATATAACCATTCTTCTTCTCACCTACCTTCTCCAAATAAATCCTCTCCTCTTATAAACATATATATATACACTCAACCTTATGTGTAATTAGATATATTTATTTAGAAATATTATTGTGAAATATATTTATATATATATATATATTAATAGAGGTTGCCAAAAAAATTTATAAATGTTACCATTTAAAATATATATTTCATTTCTTATTCAAATATACCTTCTAGATATAGTTACATTATATGACAATGTGATACAATTGGGTCCTACCATGAATTTAATTTTGTTAGACTTATTATTGATTATTAATTTGAAAATGATGTTTTACAATTTATAAATTTTAATAATATAAATAGATACATGTATATTTTATTCAGTGTATCAATCCTAGGATTTTTCAGATATTTTCCAAATTGATTCATTATACATTACCCTTTTTAAAAATCATAAATTTCCAAAGTTTCAAAGATTTCTTACAGAATAAAAATATTATGGAATCTAAAAGGGTATTTACAGAATTCATGAATATAATCATTTTATGATCTAATAATATCAATCAAAATCATCACGAACATTCATTAGATATGATAATGCTATAATATATACACATAAATCTTAATCATTTAAAGGTTATGTGAGAGAAGGAGTACGAACAATAGGGTAATGACGATGATTATTGAAGAATAAAAATGAGGTAGATTATGATTAGGTAATTAATAATCCAAAATAAATCTGAGAAATTAGATTTCATGAATATTTAGACACATAAAAATATAAATAAACCTACCTTAAAAGATCTATAAATCTCAATGTTGGTGGTACAATATGATAGAATCGACTTCCTGGACAGCCCATGTTTGATCAATGTCAAAACTCTATCCCCTTAAATGTTTGATATCTTTAGTTTTTTTTCACAATTAGATACACATTTATTCACTCGATCTCCATCATCCTTCTATCTCTCAACTTTGTTATAACCCTCATCCTTGTTTGGATACCTAATATTATCTATCCCCATTTCTAAATATTAATTTCCCTTTTCATTTTATTAAATAATTTTTAATAATATTCATATTTTAACATATTCCTAGTTTCATAATATCATATTTATATATAATCATAATTTCATATATATATATATATAATTTCTTTAAATTTAAATATTAATATATATATATATATTATAGATTTCATACATTAAAATCCAATAATATATATATAAATGTATATTTTTGAATTCTTCTCTAATTTATGCAATATATATATATATATACAAATATATATATAGTCTATTTTCAAACTTATTTTATAGTCTTCCTAATTATTGGTTTAATTTAATATCATGTGTCATGTAATTAAATAAAACTATATATAATAATTTTACTTTTCAAGTTACATTTAATATAAATTAGTATAAATTTTTGTTTAACAAATAATAATTTTTTTAAAAACAATAATAATTTATCCATATAGATGTATGGTTAAAATAGTAAATTTATGATTTAAATAGTAAAAAAATAGTTATGTATTTTAATAACTTTTTTTATGAAATTAATTACTAAATTTTTATAAAAAAATCATCTATAATATAAGTGTTATAAATATATTATTTCATAAATTTTCATTTAATATTTTCATTAAAATTTCATTATTTATTTATTTACATCATATATTGACAAATTATTATTCATTTCCATTTTAATATTAATATTAATATTTCTAATATTTCATTAATGGCGAAAGCAAGCTACTAATGGAAAAATAAAAATAAAAAATTCTTAAATTAACACTCCAGATGTTACATCCCCCCTTAAAGCAAATGTGTGCTCAAAATTCTTTCACCGTTCTTAGAGAAATTTTTGAATTTACATATTCAGAATTAAAAAACTAGAATGGTAGGACTTTCTTAAGAGTACATAATGAACTATATGTTGAAAATAGAATTCTATCACTTCGATTTCTCATCAAAGAATAGTGTCTAATCTCCAAATTTATCTAATCCATTCCTCTAATACCACTATAACAACCTCAACCTACACTTTCCGATTTGTTATTAAAAATATGATGTGTATTTTTTCTTATTTTAAAAAAGTAACAAAAAAATAAACATTACAATATAAAATTGAGGAACTTTCCAATCAAGGATTTGGAGGATTTGGAGAATTCATTATATTTTATTAGAGTTTACAAAAATTAAAAAATATCTAATTATCTTTACTTGCACTATTTATTTAATTGAAACTAAAACCTTCAATTCTTCTATGGATCCAACGAAATAAATTAATAACATTGGGTGGGTATAAAATTTCCTAATAAGGTGTTTTAAAACCAGTGATAAATATTTTTATAAATAGGTATTTAAAAACTATTAAACCATTTTTTATCCAATAGATACTATTTGATAAAGAAAAAAATATAAGGTTTTTCAAAAATAAAGAAAAAATACTCAAAAACAAAAATTTCAAAAGAAATAACTATAAATAAACACTTTATTTTTCTTTTAAAAATATTTTTATAATGATAATATTATGGATGAATGTGATACATGGAAAATAAATCCATGAGGCCACTAGGAGTATCACTTGTTCTAAAAAAGTCCCATTGAAGCCTAGGATCATCCCATTCCTCATCAACTCATTTTATACTCAAGTAACAAGGTTTATTTAAGGGAGACAATTTATTATATATTCCTTTCACATTTGAAATTCATTAAAACCAATGTAAAATATTTTAAAAACAACTTGAATTATTTCCAAATAAATTAATTTTATATCAAATATACTTTTAAAAAATATAATTTCTCATAAAACACTATAGGGTTTGGATAAATATAATATTTTTATAAAATTCAAAGGTATAATTTTAACACGCCTTATAATTAAATAACAAATATTATATAAATACATGTAATGGTAATTATATTCATATTACATAGCCAGGTCTCTATTCATATGCAACATCCATTATTACAAATAAAAAGTTTACACATAAAATGTTATAATTAATAATTCAAATACACCGTCTAAATCTTCATAAAACATAAACTATGATTTTAAAAATGAAATTATGTTTTCTTTACTCACATAAAATTTTGAAATATAAATACCCATTTCAAAATAATACTTATACATAAGAAAATTATCTTATAGAAATTTGAAAATAATTTTCCACAAAAAATAATTAACCTAAAAATATATTTGAGAGACATAAATTTTAGATGTAGTCATGTTTAAATAAAAATAGTCAAGTGTTTATGAAAATTAACACGACAAAAAAATTTATAAAACACAACTTCCTTACCTTTATGATTCCTAACAGGCAGGACCATTCCTTTAAAATTTTCTTAGATGATGAAGAATATTTCTTATAACCAAAAAAATAGGTAAATTCAGAACAAAGGCAATGACTATTCGTTATCGCAAACAACCTCTTCAACTAAATCCTCTCCTATTACAAAAATATATATATAAACTCAAACATCTTTTTAATTAATTATATTCATTAAAAATCTCACCAAAATATTTTTTTTATTTCAGTACATCAAAAAAAATTATAAATGTTACCATTTAAAATATATAATTCATTCACTATTCAAAATTTATAGCTTGATATTATTATGCTAAAATACAATGTTCTATGATCTGTTCCAACCATGAATTCAATTGTTTTCAACTTTTTATTTAAAATAAATTTAAAATTGAAATTATAAAGTTTATAATTATAATTAATGTAGATATAAAAATATATACTACTCAGTGTGCTATTATAAATCTTGTTCAGATCATTTCTGAATAATTTCATTGGAATTTACTCTTTCAAAAAATTATTAATATTAATTTAAAGGTTTCAAATATAACCTACCAAATAAAAAATCATGGAAACCTAATAGGTATTCATGATATTCATGAATATAATCATTTCATGATCTTCCAATCTCAATCAAAATAGTTATAAAAATTCATAAAATATGATAATGGTATAATATATACACACAACTGTTTATAATTTACATGTTTTCTAAAACAAATAAGATGGACCAAAGGGAACTATTGACATCGATTGGGGAATAAAACATTCGATAGAAAATGTTTAGGTAATTTACAAGCTGAAAACAATCACAGAAATTGGGTTTCCATGAAGATTTTAACACCTAAGAATATAAATACACTTACCTTTGATAATCTGTATATCACTAAAATGGTGTTGAAGATGATGAAATATTTTTCCTGGATCACCCTTGTTAAATCCATTTTAGTGTTTAATCCCCTCCAAAATTTTATCACATTGGATTTTTTTCCTCATTTCAATTTTACTTTATTCACTTGATATCCCTTGATATTTTATCTCCCATCCATTATTGAACCCTCATCCGTGTTTGGATACCTACTAAGATCGATACCCAATTCTAATTCTTCATTTCCCTTATCTTTTTTTTCCTTTTTAAATGAAATTTATTAATATTAATATTTTAAATTATTCTTAATTTTATAATATCATATTTAAATTTAATCATAATTACATATATATATATATATATATATAATATTATGCATTTATAATTAATTCCTAAGATATATATATTTTATACATTTCATATATTCACATCGGATACTATTTTTTTGTACAAAAAAACTCATAGGCCTGGGTAGGAACAATAATGTCTAAAAAGAACTGGGCAGTCTATCCTCTTTAACATCTAAAAGATATACCCAAGTTAAATCATATTCATTCAAATCGGGTTAACCATTTATGTTTTGTGGGAAAAATATCATGTTCCTTGTTCAGACTATAATGGTTTGATGAGAACTGGGTAGTATATCCTCTTTATCATGTGAAATATATGTCGTAGTTAAATGATATCCATTTACATCAAGTTCACCATTTTTTTCTCATGGGAAAAATATCATGCGCCTTGTTAGGAAAAAAATAGTCCAAAAAGAAATGGTAAGTATATCCTCTTCAACATGTGAAGAAGATACAATAATTACATTAAATCCAATAAAGTATGGTTTTCTATTTTTTCCATAGAAACTCTCAATGGTTCCTACATCCATAACTGAGTACGGACCTACTTTCCAAAGGTAGGAGGCCAATTGGGGTTTTAGACCCAATGAAACTTATGAACTCACATTGGTCAAGAGGATAGGAGTTAGAGCTTGTCACACCCTTTTGGGGGAAATTTTTTCTACTCTGAGAATCTGTTATATATTTAGTATTTTTTTGAGATTCTTTTCTTAATTATGCTATGGGACTAGTTACCCTAACAAAATGATCAAGTATTTAATCCTTCATTATTTAAAGGGGGGTTATTAATGTGTCCATATTTATGTATATAGGTATCTTCATCCATTTTCCATTATGAGGTAGTTTTTTTATAATAAAGGCATATAACTGGGAAATACATAATGTTTTGTCATCCTAGGATCCGATTAATATTCTGAAGTTGGGATTGGGCCTTTATGATGTGTCCTATGTATCCTATTTGAAAAAGAAATCAAAACTCATTTACTTAATTGAACCCATTAAGTTTAATTTCATATTGAAAGGACATATATAGGGCACTAATGCAGAGGGTATTGAGCTCAATACTCATAGAGGCATCCCACATATCATAGATATGGAAGGAATCAAATTCATCATAATTCAATCACACCCTTTGGGCTTATGCCATGTATGACAACCCAGCTTTTTATTACAACTTAAACATGCTTTATTACATAAAACTTCACTTGATACAACAAAGAAGACCGAGAGGTTTAGTGTCTTTGGGGCTTAGGATCATTACATAAAAACTTTAAACTTGAAAAACAATATCCTTATTGAAAACTTCCTTTACATGACCACTACATTCCTTCGTACTTAGCATTGCATGGGATAACCTGAGGACATGCATAAGAAAAGGGTGAGCTATAGAGCCCAGTAAGGGAGTACACAATGAATAACATGAGGAGTACAATACATGTTAGGAAATAGGAATATCAATAGAGCATAAGAGAGACATGAACATAGAGGCATGATAAAGCATAATAATCATAACATGGAAATGTGGCAACAACACTTAACATTGAATTAACATGAGCCAAGGCTCATTGCACATGGAGCATGAGTAAACCCTCATTGCACTTGAAGCACGAGTAAACCCTCGTTGCACTTGAATTAGCATGAGTCAACACTCATTGCACATGGCGTATCATGACACTATACTTTACCCAATGCATTGGAGCGCTATCAGGGCGCACCCTTCTTAAACATTTCATTTCATGCATAAGTGTGCCACATGGATCATAAAACATGGATTCATAAAACATAATCATTTATTCCACGATAAAGGAATGTGGAATTCATACATGAAACTTTACAATCACTAAGTAAATGTGCATAAAGGTGAATACCCTTGATGGAGAAATGGGCATGGTATTGACTACACAATGATATTGGCTTAGAAAATCGGTGTGATTTCGGCAGCGTAACGGCGTGACATAAGAATTCATAAAAAGGCTGATGAGAGAGAAAGGGGTTCCTCATCATATTTACATGTAATGGACAGTAAGAAGTTCATATAGATACATGTCCCAACAATTGAAAAGGAATTTAGATTCATGATACAAAAGTATTGCTTGAATATAAAAGAGGAGAAAAAGGTTCCTTTCGGAATTTCGGCATAGTAACGGGTGTACATGGGAGGCATTTAATGAGATAGAAAGGGGTCTCCCATCATTCAAACAATAAGAGGGCAGTATGGGAGAGGTGCGAAACCATACCCCAAAATTCATAAATGAAATTAAAAGGGCAATACAACTTAAAGAAAATTGACAAAAATGAGAAAGGAAGGAAAACCCTTACTTGGAAGTGTGCTTCCAAAGGCTAGAGAGAGGATTGTGAGAGGCTTCTTGGGAGCTTGGGGCACCTTGAGAGGATTCTAGAGAGAGTAGGGCAGAGGTTGGACGAACTTCAAGGGCTTTGGGTGAGGAGGAAGTGGGAGCTTGGGTGGGTTTATATAGGAAAGGTGAGAGAATTCTTTATTATTTAGGTTTGGGACCCCTTATATTAAAATAATCCAAACCACAAACCATCCCATGGTATTTGCCCATGGTTTCTGGAAAAGGAAAGAGGAAAAAAATATTTTAAAAGGCCAAGGTCCGAACTTATTAAAAAAATTAGGGTTGCTTATGTGGAGGTGAGTCACACTCCCATGGAAATTAATTTAAAAAGGCAAAGTGTTGAATAAGTCTTGAGGGCTCCATTAATGCTTTGAAAAGTGAGTCAAAAAAACCCAAAAACTCATTATTTTAATGATAAAACACATATTGGCCGAACATAAGGATTATGGTATTTTATTACATCACCATTGGGTCATTATGATGTCATAAAACACATTATATATTTAAATGGTATTTAATTTTTACCCAAAAATTTGACTGTCTCAGAAAATTATGAAAAATTCACCGTTGGATAATTTCGACGTCCTGATTCCAAAAAATAATATTTATTTTATCTAAATAATTTTCTAAATATGTGAATTTTCACTTTTAAAATAAAAACCGACATTTATAAAAAATTCACGGGTTTTGACAGAAATGGCTTTCAAACCTTAATAAAAATTTTAATTGCATTCATAAAATTATAAGATCATTTATATTTAATAAAAATTAATTTAATATTAATAATAATATTTTATTAAAATATAATTTAATTCAAAAATCCTTTAATTTAATAAAATATAATTCTTAATTAAATAATAACTAAAAACACCGTTTGTACTTTAAAAAAACTAATTACAATGTATCAAAAATGACTAGAAATTATATTCATTATTATATACAAAAATAATGTACATGAACATGGTGCTACTTATTTGTTACATAACCCCTTAAAATAGCCGCATAAGACCTAAGGGTAAGGTGTGCGATGGTGACAGACTCTTGGGGTTGCTCGGATAACATCGCTCGAGTGTTAATCTCTATCAACTTCCATTTTTCCCGTAGACGATCACGTTCGAGCTTGACTTGATAAAGCTCAGCTTGGGCTTGGTCAAGGGAAAATCCCAAAGATGCCACCTCCTTTCCGAGCTCTGACAAATGGGCTTCTTAAGGGGCAATTCTACTGGATGAGGCCATCACTTCCTTTGTCTGAGTAGAAAATTGGTTCGTTAAAGCCTTATATTTAAACTACCCAGGTGATCACTGTTCAACGGCTATAAAAGTAACGGTCACAAATCTTAACGTTAAACTAAAGAAGTTGACATCTTATAAAAACATTTTTTTTTCATAAAGAAACATTTAACTGGATCATGAGGGATTTTCCATTAATGAAATTTTGGGTCGTTACAACATTCCCCCCTCAAGAAATTTCGCCCTCGAAATTTTCCTTTTCCCACACTAAAACAAATGTGCGTAACTTAGCTTCATCATATCCTCCGACTCCCAAGTTGCTTCTTCAAACTTGTGGTTTCTCCACAACACCTTGACGAGGGGCATTGTCTTATTTCGTAGAACTTTTTCTCTACGATCAAAGATCTTCACTGGTTGCTCCTCATAAGAAAGATCGTCTTCTAATTGTACCACCTCAGAAGAGAGTACATGTGAAGGGTCTGGTATGTACTTCCTTAAGAGGGATACATAGAAGACATCATGCACCTTGGCCATAGTAGGTGGAAGTGCTAGTCGATAGGCCACAGCCCCAACACGATCAAGAATCTCGAAGGGGCCGATGTACCTTGGACTTAACATCCCTTTCTTTCCAAACCTCATGACCTTCTTCCACGGAGATATGCGTAAAAACACCATGTCTCCGACTTTAAACTCAAGGTCTCGTCGACGATTATCTGCATAACTCTTCTGTCGACTTTGGGCTGCCTTGATATGCTGCTGAATGGTTTTCACCTTCTACACCATTTCTTCGACCATTTCTGGTCCAAGAAGCTTACGTTCACCGACCTCATCCCAACATGCCAGTGTTCTACACCTTTTCCCATACAGGGCTTCATATGGTGCCATTTGGATGCTCGAGTGGAAACTATTATTATAAGAGAACTCAACCAGAGGAAGATGTTGATCCCATCCTCCTTTAAAGTCCATTGAGCACGCTCTCAACATATTCTCAAGTGTTTGGATAGTCCGCTCGGATTGGCCATCAGTTTGGGGATGATAGGCCGTACTGAAGTTCAGTTCAGTATTCAGAGCATGTTGAAGACTCTTCCAAAACTTAGAGGTAAATCTTGGATCTCGGTCAGACACAATAGATAGTGGTACTCCATGCAACCGTACCACTTCCCTGATATATATCCATGCCAGTTGATCCAAAGAGAAATCCTCTCGAATAGCAATGAAGTGTGCAGTCTTTGTAAGAAGATCCACAATAACCCAGATTGCATTGTTGCTTTTGGATGTCCTTGGAAGTCCAGTGACGAAGTCCATGGTGATGTTCTCCCATTTCCATTCTGGTATGGGCAATGGTTGCATCATCCCCTTAGACTTCTTCCTCTCTGCCTTCACTTGCTGACACACCAGGCACTTTGATGTATATTCGGCGATCTCCTTCTTCATATTATCCCACCAAAAGTTTTCTCGGAGATCTCGATACATCTTTGTGCTCCCTAGGTGAATAGAGAAATTTGAACTATGTGCATCATCCAAAAGTTCCTTCTTCAGCTCCAAACTTGATGGGACACATAGTCTTTTTCCAAACCACACAATTCCTTATTCATTAACATTAAACTCTGAGGATTTTCCCTTTTTGATAGCTTCCACTTTTTCTTGGATTCTCGCATCATCCTTTTGAGCATCCTTTAACCTTTCCAAAAGAGATGTTTGAGCAATCATTTGTGAAAGGATTGATGATGTTCCCTTTTTTATGATTCCCACGTCCATATTCATCAAGTCTAAGAAGATTGGATCCTTATCAATTCTCATCATTGATAGAATTGCTGGATCCTTTCTACTTAGGGCATCCGCCACCTTGTTCGCCTTCCCAGGGTGGTAATGTATTGAACAGTCATAATCCTTTATGAGCTCTATCCATCTTCTCTGGCGCATATTAAGCTCTTTCTGTGTGAATATATATTTAAGACTCTTGTGGTCAGTATATATCTCACATTTCTCTCCATAGAGATAATGCCGCCAGATTTTCAAGGCAAAGATTACCGCCGCCAACTCCAGATCATGCGTTGGATAGTTTCGCTCATGGATTTTCAACTGTCTTGAGGCATAGGATATCACTTTATCATTCTGCATCAGCACACATCCTAAGCCCTTCTTCGAAGCATCACTGAATACCACAAAAAGCTCCCCACTTGTGGGTAAAGTGAGCACAAGTGCAGTGATAAGCCTCCTTTTCAATTCATTGAAGCTTTCTTCGCATTCATCACTCCAAGCAAACTTTACTCCCTTTCGAGTTAGCTTGGTAAGAGGGTTGGACAATCGTGAGAAGTTTCTCACAAATCTTCGATAATATCCATCTAACCCCAAGAAGCTATGGATATCAGTTACCGATGTTGGCCTCGGCCATCCCTCAATTGCATCTGTTTTGGAGGGGTCCACAGATATACCATTACTTGTGATGATATGGCCCAATAATGAGACCTCCTTCAACCAGAACTCACACTTGTTGTACTTGGCATAGAGCTTCTCCTTGCACAAAGTCTCCAGTACAGTTCTTAAATGCTCCTCATGGTCCTCCTTGGTTTTGGAGTATATTAGAATATCATCTATAAAGACTACCACAAATTTATCTAGGTAATCTCTAAAGACTATATTCATCAAGTCCATGAATATTGTTGGAGCATTGGTGAGTCCAAAAGGCATTACTATGAATTCATAGTGCCCGTACCTTGTACGAAAAGCAGTCTTGGGGATATCTTCCTTCTTCACCCTTACTTGATAATATCCCGACCGCAAGTCGACCTTGGAGAAGTATTGTGCTCCACGCAGCTGATCAAACAAGTCATCGATTCTTGGGAGAGGATACTTGTTCTTTATCGTGATTTTGTTAAGTTCACGATAATCGATGCAAAGCCGCATTGACCCATCCTTCTTCTTGACGAAGAGGACTGGTGCACCCCATGGTGATGCACTTGGGCGTATAAACCCTTTATCCAGATTCTCCTGTAGTTGTTTCTTCAGTTCTTCAAGCTCAACCACAGCCATTCTATATGGATTCTTGGATATTGGTAGCGCCCTAGGTATAAGTTCAATTGAGAACTCAACATCTCTTCTTGGAGGAAGACCAGGAAGTTCCTCGGGAAATACTTCAGCGAATTCCCTCACAATAGGCATTTCTTCAAGGGTGGTTTCTTCCTTGGACTCAATCATCTGAGCCAGATATGCGTGCTCATAAGGCAGTAATATCCATGCATGAGATGATGGAGCTAAAGGAGATTCATCTTCCTCCTGACACTTGTAAAGAATCGGGTGTCGATTCTCCATATGGAGTGTGATTTCCCTCTCCCGACAATTTATGTTGGCTCTATATAAGGAAAGCCAATCCATGCCAATAATTGCATCAAATTCCACCAAAGGGAGTATGACGAGGTTCGCCAGGAAATTCAATCCATAGATTATAACAGGGGAGGACTTATACTCATGGGATGCAATGATTTCCCCATTTGCCGTACTCACCGACATCTTTACTTCCATGATTTGTGGTGGGGCAGGGATTGTTCTACTAAACTTTTGAAATATAAAAGAATGTGTAGAACCTGAATCAAAAATTACGTTCTCTATTCTTGAATGAATAACTAGCGTACCTGTCACCACTTCATTGTCGGGGTTCACTTCAGCAGAAGTGATGGCAAAAGCTCTTCCTTGCTGTCTTGGAGGTTGTTGATTGCCCCCGATAACCCTTGGATTAGGGCACTGATTCGTAAAATGACCCGGTTCTTTGCATTTGAATCATTGAACAACGCGTTGAGGTTCGAACGGAGCATTCCTCCCCTCTGTCGCAGCCGCGGGTCCTTCTTGCTGATAGTTAACAGCTAGGTGCCCTTCTCTTCCACACTTGAAGCATTTTCTTGTCCCCCTAAGGCAATTTCTAGGGTTCTTTTTTCCACACTTTTGGCAAGTGGGGTGCTGGAATTTCTTAGCGCCGTTGGATTTATCCATCGGACCACCAGCATTGAAGTCCACCTTCCGCTTCTTGTCCCCATGATACCCATGTGATTCTCCGATCTCCATTTCAACCTTGAGGGCACATCGGACAATTTACTCATAGCTGTCGAAGTCACGGATCGCTAATGCTTTCCGCAAGCTAGGCTTCAGCCCACCAAAGAAGCGGTCAACCTTGCATTCGGGGGTAACGACAAAGCCGGAAGCGTATCGTGCAAGCCTTGTGAAGTTTGCCTCGTACGCTCCCACAGATTCCTCATCTTTCTGCTTGAGGGAAAGGAAGTCCCTTTCCATCTTAAGATGGAGGGTGCGTGGAAAATATTTATCGAAAAACATCTTCTGGAATACCTTCCATTCCAAAGCCTCAATCTCCTCCTCAGGCTTCGTATTTTTGATCAACGTCCACCATTGATCAGCTTCACCCTCCATACGATAAGCCGCCAGGAGAACCTTCTCTTTTTCAGAGCATTGGAGGATGGAGAATATCTTTTCAATGGAGTTGATCCATTGTTCAGCAATCGTGGGATCGGATGATCCACTAAAAGTAGGAGGCCTTTGTCTCATGAAGCTTTCAATAGCGACTTGTTCTTTCTTGGGGGGGGGGGGGGGGGGTTGAACGTTCCTCTTGACCAGTGTTTCTATTCAAAACTTGAGTTATCTGAGAGAGAAGCGTGACAAAGTTCGCGATTCCCGCTCCCATTGGATTGGGCATCTCATAAGTACAATCATCACACTGATCTTCACAACGGTTGTTATCCCGAGTTCTCCTATTAC
Source organism: Viscum album (assembly GCA_963277665.1). Classification (NCBI taxonomy): domain Eukaryota; kingdom Viridiplantae; phylum Streptophyta; class Magnoliopsida; order Santalales; family Viscaceae; genus Viscum; species Viscum album. The sequence continues at coordinate 1,183,094,612 of OY728139.1, forward strand.
CGGCCATTGGCTGGAATAAAAGGAAAGTTAGGGGTAACACATAAAGGGTAATCCAAAGACAAAAGTTGATGACTTATAAATAAACTTTAATCTCTTTAACTCATGAGTCTATAGGATTCAATCCAGGCTTTTCATGATCTTCCTTCGATCATATATCCTTAGGGGAATTTTTCCCTTAATAAGGGTTCATACTAAGATTGTAAATTTATCAAAACATATCCCCCGGGAGTGTCGTAACCAAGAGTGCAGCAAGGCCCGTTGTCGTGCACCAGTTCCCGTTCGAGTCTAGCTCAAAGCGGCGTTTTCGGGTTTTACCCCTAGGATACATCTGTGCCAGAGCCGCCTCTACCTGCTCGTATCCTGACAGGGATGTATTTGTTTGATAAACCCCTTACTTAGTATTTACCAAAACTTAGGGATGTTTTTATTATTATTAGTCTTGTATCTAAGGCTTTACTAGGGTTTCCTAATACCAAAAATAACTAAACCTCTCCTCTGATACCAACTATGACAACCCAGCTTTTTATTACAACTTAAACATGCTTTATTACATAAAACTTCACTTGATACAACAAAGAAGATCGAGAGGTTTAGTGTCATTGGGGCTTAGGATCATTACATAAAAACTTTAAACTTGAAAAACAACATCCTTATTGAAAACTTCCTTTACATGACCACTATATTCCTTCGTACTTAGCATTGCATGGGATAACCAGAGGACATGCATAAGAAAAGGGTGAGCTATAAAGCCCAGTAAGGGAGTACACAATGAATAACATGAGGATTACAATACATGTTAGGCAATAGGCATATCAATAGAGTATAAGAGAGACATGAACATAAAGGCATGATAAAGCATGATAATCATAACATGGAAATGTGGCAACAACACTTAACATTGAATTAGCATGAGCCAAGGCTCATTGCACATGGAGCATGAGTAAACCCTCATTGCACTTGAAGCACGAGAAAACCCTCGTTTCACTTGAATTAGCATGATTCAACACTCATTGCACATGACGTATCATGATACTATACTTTACCCAATGCATTGGAGCGCTATCAGGGCGCACCCTTCTTAAACATTTCATTTCATGCATAAGTGTGCCACATGGATCATAAAACAATGATTCATAAAACATAATCATTTATTCCACGATAAAGGAATGTGGAATTCATACATGAAACTTTACAATCACTAAGTAAATGTGCATAAAGGTGAATACCCTTGATGGAGAAATGGGCATGGTATTCACTACACAATGATATTGGCTTAGAAAATCGGTGTGATTTCGGCAGCGTAACGGCGTGACATAAGAATTCATAAAAAGGCTGATGAGAGAGAAAGGGGTTCCTCATCATATTTACATGTAATGTAAAGTAAGAAGGTCATATAGATACATGTCCCAACAATTGAAAAGGAATTTAGATTCATGATACAAAAGTATTGCTTGAATATAAAAGAGGAGAAAAAGGTTCCTTTCGGAATTTCGGCATAGTAACGGGTGTACATAGGAGGCATTTAATGAGAGAGAAAGGGGTCTACCATCATTCAAACAATAAGAGGGCAGTATGGGAGAGGTGAGAAACCATACCCCAACATTCATAAATGAAATTAAAAGGGCAATACAACTTAAAGAAAATTGACAAAAATGAGAAAGGAAGGAAAACCCTTACTTGGAAGTGTGCTTCCAAAGGCTAGATAGAGGCTTGTGAGAGGCTTCTTGGGAGCTTGGGGCACCTTGAGAGGATTCTAGAGAGAGTAGGGCAGAGGTTGGACGAACTTCAAGGGCTTTGGGTGAGGAGGAAGTGGGAGCATGGGTGGGTTTATATAGGAAAGGTGAGAGAATTCTTTATTATTTAGGTTTGGGACCCCTTATATTAAAATAATCCAAACCACAAACCATCCCATGGTATTTGCCCATGGTTTCTGGAAAAGGAAATAGGAAAACAATATTTTAAAAGGCCAAGGTCCGAACTTATTACAAAAATTAGGGTTGCTTATGTGGAGGTGAGTCACACTCCCATGGAAATTAATTTAAAAAGGCAAAGTGTTGAATAAGTCTTGAGGGCTCCATTAATGCTTTGAAAAGTGAGTCAAACAAACCCAAAACCTCATTATTTTAATGATAAAACACATATTGGCCGAACATAAGGATTATGGTATTTTATTACATCACCATTGGGTCATTATGATGTCATAAAACACATTATATATTTAAATGGTATTTAATTTTTACCCAAAAATTTGACTGTCTCAGAAAATTATGAAAAATTCACCGTTGGATAATTTCGACGTCCTGATTCCAAAAATAATATTTATTTTATCTAAATAATTTTCTAAATATGTGAATTTTTACTTTTAAAATAAAAACCGATATTTATAAAAAATTCACGGGTTTTGACAGAAATGGCTTTCAAACCTTAATAAAAATTTTAATTGCATTCATAAAATTATAAGATCATTTATATTTAATAAAAATTAATTTAATATTAATAATAATATTTTATTAAAATATTATTTAATTCAATAATCCTTTAATTTAATAAAATATAATTCTTAATTAAATAATAACTAAAAACACCGTTTGTACTTTAAAAAAACTAATTACAATGTATCAAAAATGACTAGAAATTATATTCATTATTATATAAAAAAATAATGTACATGAACATGGTGATACTTATTTGTTACATAACCCCTTAAAATAGCCTCATAAGACCTAAGGGTAAGGTGTGCGATGGTGACAGACTCTTGGGGTTGCTCGGATAACATCGCTCGAGTGGTAATCTCTATCAACTTCCATTTTTCCCGTAGACGATCACGTTAGAGCTTGACTTGATGAAGCTCAGCTTGGGCTTAGTCAAGGGAAAAGCCCAAAGACGCCACCTCCTTTCCGAGCTCTGACAAATGGGCTTCGTAAGGGGAAATTCTACTGGATGAGGCCATCACTTCCTTTGTCTGAGTAGAAAATTGGTTCGTTAAAGCCTTATATTTAAACTACCCAGGTGATCACTGTTCAACGGATATAAAAGTAACGGTCACAAATCTTAACGTTAAACTAAAGAAGTTGACATCTTATAAAAATATTTTTTTTCATAAAGAAACATTTAACTGGATCAAGAGGGATTTTCCATTAATGAAATTTTGGGTCGTTACACCATGGTTAATACCATTGTATGGGAAAATTCATATCATGCCACTAATCATTGGTTAAACACTGAGGTTTCCCCATATGGGGGATATTAATGATGAAAATAACATAACCATTAAAAATACCTAATCCCACAAGAGACATGATCAGTGTGAGAAACTAGGGACAACATGTAATCAGCAACACTATATCTATATTCAAGACTTATTTTCTGAAAAATACCTTTGGATTATTTATATAAAAGTTCATCCATAGAAAGGGATCTTGCATATCCTTATTTTTGTAGAAATAAGAGTCTGTGTAGTTCAGTTTCATCACAATCCATTAGTAGATGAGGAAGAATGATCAACCCATGGGAGATATTGGGCCCTCATGGATGGAATGTTAAATACTTGAGGGGACTTACACCAAGGTGGATCTCATTTGATATCATGAATTGGGAAGGAATCATGTATATCCTAGATATAATAGGAATCATAGTTCTTATAGTTCAATTTTATTAAGGATTACACTCTGGGGTTTCCCTTATATATCCACTAGACAAGGATATCATATACCAGGCTTCCTACTTGACATGTCTTGACTATAATCTTGTCATGTTCTGATTGTCTTCCTAGTAGGCTTAAGGATTTTTGGACATGTACTAGTTTCTTAGCGGGCAAGCCTATAGATAGTCACATTGTCTAGTTGACTTGTCCATAGGACATTGCATGATATTAGTGGAATTTTTGGAGTCCATCTAATGATTAAGTCCAACATGTTGGGAGGGTGTAACATGATATTACTGAATCATACAAAGAACATCATGAGATTAACGATGACATGTATGGGGGTGTTTCATGTTCTTTCTAACTTTGCTCGAGGACATCACGTGTATCGATATACATTTCCTGGTGACATTGTGAGACCTAGCTGACATATCCTGATGTCATCGCATAATTGGTTTTATATATCTAGAGGAAATATCAATATTTTGTTGAAAAGAATAGAATAATTTACAAGACTTTTGTGGTATGAATAGAGGGTGTCATGTGACTCACTTGGAATGTCCAAGGGACTTTGCGTGATTCATATGGAAAGAAGAGGGAGTTTCTCATGACTTAATCAACATGTCTTGGGGCTTTCACATGATCTGGGTGAGTCAAGATAAGCACACAAATATCAGTAAATCTATATTTTTAATAATCCTCCTTTATTTTATCCTTTATTCTAGCCTTTATTTCACCTCATGTTTTTTAAGAGATATCTTGTTTTTGGTTTCTCATGACCCAGTAAACATTTGGGTCCTCCTTCACACGATCTGACTACCATGAAAAAAATCTATTATGTGATATTGAGGGATCACTTGAAGCACCTATTCATACATCATAATCCCTCAGGTTATTCCCTACATTTTATCTGGTGGAATAACTATTTGATCATGTGATTTTCCCTCTTATAATTCCACTCCTTCACTCCCATGTTTCATACAATATCTTTTTTTATAATAAGGTTGTGGAATTTATAGGACTCATTTCCCAGGTTATATGCCACCTTGAACAGAACATACCTCATGTATTTGAGATTGAGTTACTGTAGGGGTTTGATGTCATGTGCTTTGCATAATCATGTCATCTGTCATCTATAGTGCCACATGATGATCAAGGAATATAATAATTTTCCTCCTTTTCTGTATTTATTAGACCTAGGCTGATCATATGTATTTCACTGGACCATGAAAACATTTCATGGAGCTTCTATATGGTCAGGTTGGCATGTCTTGGGGTCTTCATAAGATCATTATGCATATGGGAAGGCCTTTGCATGATGAAAGACAACTTTTTGGGGGTATTTCATGAGATTGTGGTATCTTGATAAGGGGGCCTTCATAAGAACAATGGTAATTATTAGGTGCATATAATCTATTTCTTGCGAAGTCCAGCATATCATTTTTTATAAATAATGTTCCATATTTTCCATTTCTTATTTTTTCCTTTATTTTACAAGGGTTGCGGATATCATAAATTTGTGAAAGTGTCATCAAATACAGTCACCCTCCTTGTTTGTATTACATTTCATGGCCAATAATTTGTATTTTGGTGTTGTGTAAGAATCAATATGGAAAATACTTATGTTAATATATAGATTATAATAGGTAGCGTATAATCAAATGTACATGTCCAAATTCCATCGCATGATAATGGTGACATGTCATCAGGCTCTTTTTTCGACAAGGCGGACATGTCTCTAGGGATCTGTGGTGTCTTTTGAACCATATAAGTGTGTATCGTGAATATTAATGACCGGTTAAGTTATCCACCATGTGAATATTTTCATCCCTAATTTTACACGTGTTTTGGATGATTTTCAAGTGCATACCACTTGACAAGTTTCATGGTAGGGATGGACTTGTCTAGAAACATCTATATAGTCAATAAGTGTCATATATTTTGTTGCAAGAATAATTGGATTTTCCAAGGCTCTCTACATGATCATGAGAATATAGTTCATATCACATGACCTTTTCACATGACCTTTTGTTGTTTATTTGATCGTGTTTCCATTAGATGCTTTATGTGATCCTCGTGATTTGGCAACCTTATCTTCCTTTGTTTAGTGGTCAAAATAATACTAACAATTTAGATATTTCTTCATGTTAGATTTTATGATTCTAATTTGGATAGAATCAACAATTACATCCCCCCAGGAGAGATATACAAGAGGAAAATGGCTCAGTTCTATGGAATTTAAATTCTTTCTTGAGTGTTTGGGTTGTCACCAATCAGTGTCTTGGTTGACATTTAGTCTTTCATGAAACCATTTATATTATATGGAATACCCTATAAATAGGGTAGTGGATGGTAGATAATTCATTTCCTACAATAAATCTCCACATCCCTTAATATGTTCCTTCATTTTGGGATCACTTCATAAGACCCCATCACAATATCCAATTCAAAATACTCTATTCATGAGAACCGATCTTGAGATCCTCCCTTAAGACTATTTTGTGAGAACTGTTTCAAGAGATCTAATAACGAGACCACTTTTTCCTTAGAATTTGTTTCAAATTAATCAAAGATCAAATATTAGTAATTACATGACCCATAATGTAATTCCTTGGAATCATGGCCATATTTCATGTTTCGCAAGATCTATTAGTTCAGAAGCATGATCACTCTACTATTATGCAGTTCATGTTACCATATCGTGGTCATGCATTCACTAGTCTTTTGACCTATCATGCAGTCATGAGATATTCTTTGGTTCATATGTATTGTGATGTATCTATGGGTCATGTGGTTGTGAGACAAGTAATTGGGTCATTTAGATCACAAACCTCCTTACGGTTTGTGCAATTATCATGATGCTTCCATGGTTACGAATCTCTTTTGATGGGATTTATTACTTTTATGACTTATAAATCATTACTTTTGTATATGGATTCCATATCCAATGAATATTTCATTACTTCTAGCCATGGGGCTATGATTTATAGGAATAGTAACACTGAACCCCGATTTCATGTGCATTCTAAAAATTAGTATTTGAAAAGGCTTCTCTCATCCAAACATAAAAGTTATACTTTATCGCACTGGATTCCCCTATATATTTTTGGTCTACTGGATGATGTTTTGATTCCTTCTCCTGACTATAATATTCCACCTTTTTAGATGTCAAATTCTATTTATTGTATTCATATGATGGTTTTTGTGGATATCTGACTAGTTTATCATGGTCATAGTGGCTCTCCTATATTCTAGTGAACTCTGTTATGGGTCTAGATGGTTAAGATTTCACTCACCCACCCATTTCTGAAATATATTTGAGCATATTTCTCTCTTCCTTGAACAATTTAAGTGGTGGATAGATCTCAAAATTGGACATGGATCATAGTTTAAATTTTTTTAAGATGAATTTTAATTTCTAATATGGGTTAGATTGAACTGTTTAGAATTTCCTAACCAACTATGCATTATCCCTCTTTACAAGGATATATAGGTTTCTCAGCTCATAATCTACCATTATTCAGATCTTCAAAGATAATTGATTATCCATTGGTTCCCTAGAAACAATTAACTCTACATATACCACAGAAAAGTAGGAATCATACATTGGGATATTAACTGACAGGGTGGGGTACCCCCTTTGGGGAATGTAAGATGAGTTCCTTCCTCTTAAAGAAGTATGGTATAACCCTGTACAGACTCTAGTTTTGGAAATGGGGATGCTCAATATTGTGAAATAAATGTTACGGAATGATATTAAAATATTCTATATCATCTCTTTTAAAGAAGTTATCAACATTTTTCTCTATCACAGAAAAGTTTTCCCGACCGATATACACCCTCATCGATGCCCTTCATGCCATATCGGTGATAGCACCAACTTATATTGGGAAATCCTAGAATCCAAAGAATATTACACATGGGGTTACAAGGTAAGGATTGAGATATCCTTGAGACTTAGACTAGTGGGTTTTTCAACATTGTTCATGATTGGGTGGCTTTTCCAAGATGGGGACAGGTGCTCGGGGATCATAGTTAGCATGCTGGTGAGGCAAGCTTAGTTAGTATAGGGATATCCTCTCCATCTTGATGTGACAACTCTTTCACTTCTTTACCAACTTCTAAGTCATATTCATTGGGGAAACATCACTTATGTAATTAGTTCCCCTTTTAATTTTTTATTTTCATAGATTAGGGAGCATTTCTATTACTACATATACCATAACAGTAGTGGTATCTCCAGTGTTTCATTCTTCCCTAAGATACTGAACATCTCTAAGTTTGAGGTGATTCGATTATACCTTGATAAGGTTTCTTACATGTTGAGTCAGTCTAATCACCTCAATTTTATGCCTAATCCTACATAGATCACTCCCTTTGTTGATAATGGTTATAGCTCTCTTTATGAATGGTCATACTAGATATCCCTTCAGGTTGTAGTTCCTATAGATGGGATAGATGAGTTTATTATTTTCAAGTTGTATACTCTTGTTTGGTTTTCTCTCCAATTATACTGTCTCCAAATAATTGATCCTCTCTCCTCAAATGGGGTGTGGGGAGAACCACTTCTAGGGATTTTCTTCCTATTTTTTATGATTTTGGAATATAAGGATAGAGAAACAAAGATTATCCCCCCTCATGTTGAAACCCATTTCTTTCTAGATTATGATTATTCCTAGGATTGAGAGGGGGCCTATGCAGTTGTTGTGCTGAATAGGCTAGCCTCTCTCGTAGATAGATCATGTGCCACAACGACCCCATTATCTGAAATAGTGGTGGAGCTGATTTGATTTTTAGGCATGTATTTATGGAAGCTTCCTCACCCTAGTTATGACAATCCCATTAGTGGGGAATAATATTTTGAGAGAGTTATTATAACAACCTCAACTATTATAAATTAAGTTTCCCTTTTTTATTTAATTAAATGTTTTATCATGTAATATGGTTATAGATAACTTAAATGAACTTTTTTTGCCTTATTATATCCAATTATATTAAAAAGTTCATTAAGAGTATTTACCATAGATGATATATATATTAAATAGTGATCACAAGATTAGTATAAAAGTAGGGATTTAACGGATCCAATTGATACAGACTAAGTAAGTAATGGACTCATCCAGTTGGATTATACCATATGGAGACCATTTATCAATGCTTCCAAGGTAGATTGCATCATTTGCCTTTTCCCTTGACCAATCCCAAACAGAGATCTAACAAATTAATCATAATCGAAACCATTTTCAAAAGAATTTCAAGCTCATTGAGATCATGGTCCAAAACATGTTCGTCGAATGACCCCATGAAAGTCTCACTCTCACACACCATACTCTTAGCTCGTACACTAGCGTAATAAAGGGATATCTATAAAGACATTAATAATATTAATATTTATATTTTATATAATAATGAATTTATTTTCATTTTTATTGTTACTTTATAAATTATTTCGATTTTGATTCCATTAAACACAAATTGTATTTTCAGGTAATATTCAAATTCAATTAAGGGATTTATTATAACTAATTAATTTATTTTTTAATAAATGAAATTATTATAAAATTTTATTATTAATAATGTTTATTAATGGTTATATAAATTTTATGAAGTCAAATGTAATTTTTATAAGGTTTCAAAACAGTTATTGTCAAAAAAGCCCACATTTTTCAATAAATTTCAAATATTATTTTAAAAATGAAAATTCTCATATTTAAAAAATTATTTAGATAAAATAAATACTTTTTTTTGTAATAATAACGTCAAAATTATCCAATGGTGATTTTTTTATTATTTTTCCAAGACAATCGAATTTTGGGGAAAAATTAAATACATTAGAAATATGTTGTGTATTTTATGACATCATAATGACCCAAAAAGAATATATAAAATACTATAATGGTTATCCGTGAACAAATATATGTTTCACTTTAAAATAATGTGATTTTAAGTTTATTTTATAAATTTTATGATGCCTTTATGAGTCCTCAAAAAGATATAATGTATTTTAAAATTTTAAATTCATTTATTTAAAATAGTGACTCATCTTTACATAAGCAAAGGTAATATTTTAATATGTTCATCCCTTTACCTAACAAAATTATTAAAAACTTCCCAAATTGGAAAAAAGGTAAAATCTTGCTATGGTCATTGGTTTTTAATATTGTATAATATAGAGTGCCAAACCTAAGTTTGTGAAATATTAAAAAATTCAACTCTCAATTCCTACATAAACTCACCCAAAATCCAACTTCATTTTACTCAAAATCCATTGATCACATCTTAATATAAACTCCCCTCTCTATAATCCTCCCAATGTTCTCCAATCTCTAAGGAAGTCCATTTTCAAGCTTTTGGAGACACGCATTCAAGTAAGGGTTCTTTCCTTTCTCATCTTTATCCATGTCTCTTTATCTTTTTATTCCTTTTTTTAATTATCAGTTACGGGGTATTTTTTTAACCTCCAACATACTTCCTTATTTATTTATAAATATTTATATAACCCTTTACCTCTCGTTAATACCTCCCATGTACAGCTGTTGTCATGCCTAAATTTTATAAGCATCCTTTCCTTTATCTTTTTATTCATGATTATTTTTTATCATATGTCTTCTTTTTCAAATTTTGTATGTGTTTAAATGTCCTTACATGACCTTATTAATATCCACATAATTTAGAAATTATAATAGACCCATTTGTCTCTCATCATCCCATTTTATATAATTTTAAGTGACCATATTATCCTGTTGAATTTTCACCGTGATTTTCCATGCCAAACCAATTATTTAGTGAAAACCATAACCATTTATTATCATGATTAATCACTTTTATGAACATATAACGTTTGATTTGGGACATAAATGTATTTATTTTGAACTATTTGATCATGGAATAAATTATTATGATGAATGAATCCATGTTTTATGATCTATGTGGCACTCTTAAGCTTGATAATGAAATTAAAGTGATGAGTGTTCTCAGAATTATATAGTACCCCAATGTATTAGGTAATGTTTAGTAGCATGATACATCATGTGGGTAAAGTGGTATACCTAATTCTTTTATGGTACTTTGTACACCAGGAAGCCTAGGTGGTTTAGCCTTGACCTTTGTTTATGATGTTTTGTTTTAAGTTGTAGTAACATTTCCCATGATTTCATTATCACGCTTTATAATGACTTATTATTCATGTTCCTCTATTACTCAATGATTTTAATTCTCTAACATGTATTATTATCTTTGTGTTATTCCATATTTATTCCCTCACTTGGATTTATGGATCACCCCTTTCTATATATTTATCTAGTTTATCCAATGTAGTTTTAAACTCAAGAATGTTAAAGAAGTTTTCAATAATAATTTTCTAGTTCATGTTTAAAGTTGTAATTCAATGAACCTAATTCCTAAAGACACTAGACTTTTCAATATTTCAGTTTGTATTAATTTTAATTTTATTTAATCAATTCATATATTATTTTCTAATAAATATAAGTATTTTATAGTTGGTTTCTGAGGAAATGATTTTTTATTTTCGGAAATATGATTAGAAAACTATAGAAAGAGCCTTACAATTAATACAATGAATAGGAATACATCCATAAATTTTTTGTGAGTATAGAGTAAGTTTTTATTAATAATATTCATCCATTTTTGGATACTATAAGTGGATGTGGTTCTGGCACATATGTACCTTGGAGTACGAACACCGACAAGGTATTCCCGACATGACTCAGGGTAACCTGGTACACAACAACGGGTCTTACTGCACTCCTGGTTTGAAAGTATTGAGGGATATGATTTGGTAAATTCATAATATTAGTATCAACCATTGTTAAAGGAACAAAATAATCCCATAATAATTTATGTTGTGAAATAAATCATGGATAAATTAGATTGAATCATATAAATGCGTAAGTTATGAAATACATGTAATATATAGGTTAACCATTCTATGTCATTGTAATATAATTTATGTGTTTAATAGTTTGAAAATAATCATCCATAATTTTCCTTTTATTCTATACATTGGCCAAAAATAGGTTTAATCGAGTAAAAAATCATCATGAAGGCGAATGTGATGAATGTCCCTATGAGATGCCCAACCTAATGGGGGCTGGAATCATGAACTTCCTGATGATAATCTCACATCTGTGTCAATTATTGAATAGAAATATAGATCATGATCATACAAATCCCCTCAAAATATAATAATCCTCAATGAAGATCTTTATGTGAGAAATGCCTCCTATAGTCAATAGATCATCTGATCCTTTAATCATCGAAAAATGGATAAACTTAATTGGGAAGATCTTTTCCATCCTTCAACACTCTGAAAAAGAGAAGGTTATTTTGTATTTTTATCTTATAGAGGGTCAATATGATCAATTGTGGACATTGATAAAAACAATTATGAAGAATAAGGAAGAGATATACAAGATGGGATGGAAGGATTTCTGGAAAATGTTTTTTGATAAATATTATCCCTACACCCTCCAACTTAAAATGGAAAGGGATATCTTTACCCAAAAGAAAAAAAAGATAATGAAACTCTCAGGGTATTTGAGGAAAACATTACAATTATTTTAGGACATGAATCCAGATTTTTTGTTACCCCAAATTAATGTTTGAACACTTGTTTGGTGGGTATAAACCAAGCCTATGGAAATCCTTGGTGATATGTGTCCTTAATAATTATGAGGAAATTGTCTAACTCACCCCAAAAGTCAAAATGGAGAGTAGATAATCTCAGTGGTATCACTGGGATAATAAGAAGAAAGTGGAGATCAATTATAGAGGTCCAATATATATATCTAATGGTTCAATTAAATTTCAACATCCCACTTTACAAAGTTATGGAATGAAGCACCATATAAATTTCCAGAAGGGGTGAGGAAATTCTTTAGGTTCCGGAAGGAAAAACACCTAGACATCGATTTATGGTAGGAGAACCCTATAATAGTGATGGAGGAAAATAATGATCTGGTAAATTCTCTTCATATTTTTTATTTATACACCTATAAGAAACCAGTTCACTTTTCAATATAATGCATTAAGCCAAGAAGTGTTGGAGAATACAAAAAACCTCCAAGACAGTAAGCGCAAGATTTTTCCATCACTGCCACTAAAGTGAATACTAACAAATAAGTGGTTACATGTATTTTATTTATTCATTCAAGAATAGAAAAAAATTTATTTATTCTGGTTTTACTCATTCCTTCATATCATGAAAGTTTAGTATAACAATTAAAACACTATTACAAACCATGAAAGTGGATTTATCAGTGAAAATGGAAAATGGGCCAATTATTGAAACCAAAGTATAGAACTCCTCCCCTATAAATGTTTGTGAGATGAATTTCCCAAAAAACCTATTCATACTCCATTTGGTGGAATTTTAAGCAATTTTTTGCATGGATGGTAATTATTTATTTAGAGCCAACATAAATTGTCTTGATAATGAAATCACTCTCTGTATTGCGAATAAACCACTGATTCTATACAAGTGTAAGGAGGAGTATGAATCTTCTATAGAACCATCATATCAAGAATTTATATTATTTTCCTTTGATTAAGAATATATAGTTCAAATTATTTATTATAAGGAATGAATCATCATTAAATATATTCCCATTGTGATGGAATACGCTGATGTGTTTCCCATGGAATTTCATGTTCATCCTCCTATCTGAGATGTTGAATTTTCAATCAATCTTATTCCTGGGGAAATACCGTTATCTAAGACTACATATAGAATGGTTGTTTTGGAAATTAAGGATCTAAATATAAAACTATATTAGAATATGCATAAAGTTTTCATACGTCCAAGTGCTTTACCATGGGGTGCACTATTCCTCTTCATCAAGAAGAAGGGTGGATCAATGTTCCTTTTCATCGATTATTGTGATCTCAACAAGATCACTATAATAAAAAAGTATCATTTACCATGGATTGAGGAATTATTCGATCATATATGTGGAGAACAATAATTCTCCATGGTGGGACTATATTCAAGATATTACCAAGTCACGGTAAAGAAGGGGGATATCACTATCACTACATTTCATACAAGGTACGAGCACTATCAGTTCATAGTGATGCCTTTTGGACTCATTAATGATCCATAAATATTCATAGACTTTATGAATTGATTATTTTGGAATTACCTTTAAAATGTTTTGGTAGTATCTATATATAATATGCTAATATATTCTAAAAGAAAGGATGGGCATGTGGAGAATTTTAACACTGTACAAAAGACTTGTGAAAGGATAAACATTATGAAAGGTACAATAACTTTGAGTTCTAGTTTAAGGAAGTCTCATTCTTGGGTAATATCCTCACAATAAATGAGATATATATAGACCCTTCAAATATTGAAGCAAATGAAGGGTGTTTGAGACCAACATCATGATAAATATCTATTATTTCATTAGGTTAGTTGGATATTATCTCCGATTTGTGAGAAATTTATCACGACTTTAAAACCATCTTACCATGCTTAGAATGAAGGGTGTAAATTTTTATTGGAATAATAAATGTAAATAAATATTTATAGAGTTAAAAATGAGGATTATCAGTTTGCATGTGCTAATAATACCCACCAGTGGAGAGCTTTTCATAGTATTCAGCGATGCTTTATAGAAGGGATTTTGCTATGTGTTGTTGCAAAATTAAAAATTCATTTTCTATGCTTCAAGGTAGTTGAATTTTTGTGAACGAAACTACCCAACAAATGATCTAAAGATGGATATAGTGATTATTTATATAAAAAGTTGTCACCATTATTTATTTGGGGAGAAATGTGAAATATATACGGATCACAAAATCCTCAAGTTTATATTAAAACAAAAAGATCTTAATATGTGCCAATTTAGATGGTTAGAGCTCATCAAGGACTATGAATTGTCAATTCACTACCATATTGGGAAAAAGAATAATGTGGCAGACTCTCTAAGAATAAAGAATATGGAATTTTTCTCATTGATGAGAACTGAGAGGGATCCAATCTTCTTAGATTTTGAATGGTTGAACAAGAGAATCATAAAGGAAGGAACATCACCAATCCTTTCACAAATTATTTCTCAACTATATCATTTGGAGTGGTGAAAGGATAATCAAAGGGTTGATGTGGTAATTAAGAAGAAAGTGGAAGCTATATGTAATAGTAAATCCTTGGAGTTCAATTATAATGATGATGGGGTTGTGAGATTTGGGTCAATACTATGTGTACCATCAAATCTTGAGTTAAAGGGAGAGATGTTGGATGATCCACATAGCTCAACCTTCTCCATCCACATAGGAATCATAAATATATATCTATATCTCTAATAAAACTATTAGTGGGAAAATATAGAGAAGAAGATCATAGAATATACATCAACATTTCTTCTATTTTGCAAGTGAAAGAAGAAAAGAAAAAACCAAGGGGTTGATGCCACCATTACCAAAACAGTCATTGAAATTGGAAAACATCGCCATGGAAATTTTCACTGATATTCCAAAGACATAAATAGGTAATAGATATATATTAAATGTGGTGGATTATCTTACAAATACTAAACACTTGATTCCGACATGAGAGGAATTCTCACCGGATCTACTTGCACGGATATACATCAATGAAGTGGTCAGACTTCATGGAGCACCACTGTTTATTTTTTCTGATCGAGGTCCAAGATTCACCACCAAGTTTAGGAATGGTATTTACCATGCCCTAAATACTAGGTTGAAATTCATCATGGATTATCACTTTCAAACTAATGTCCAATCAGATCAGTCTATCCAGACACTTGATGACATATTGAGAGGATTCTCAATTGAATTCAAAGGATGGAAAAATCAATATATTCCTTTGGATGACTTCTATTACAACACAAATTTCCACACAAGTATCCAAATGTATCCTTTTGAATCCATTTATGGGAAGAAGTTCAAAACACCTGCAGGATGGGATGAATTTAAGGGATAAAAACTATTATGGCCTAAACTATTTGAGAAAATTTTGGAATATTTTATGACCATTCGGCAATACATCAAGGCTGCTCAGAGTTGAAAAAAGATCTATGTTAACAATCATCAATAAGACCTTGATATTGATGTTGGAGACATGGTAAACCTCCTCGTATCTCCATGGAATAAATTTATGATATTTTGGTAGAAGGGAAACCTTAGTCCAAGATACATCATCCCCTTTGGTATCCTTGATCACGTCAGAGTGGTTCCCTATCGACTAGAACTCCCACCTAACATATCTCAACTTCATGATGTATTCCATGTATCACTATTTAATAAGTACATACGTGAACCCTCACATGTACTCAATATAGAGGTGGTTCCATTGGATAATGATCTTTCCAATGAAGAGAAACTAGGGAAGATCTTAGATCACAGGGACAAAGTTATATGAGAAAAGATAATTCACCTTGTCAAAGTGAATCAACATGGGAACTATAGGAAACGATGAGAAAGAATTATTCTCATCTGTTTTAAGTGGATGAAATGAAAATTTATAGGGTGAAATTTCTCAAGGGGGGAAAATGGGAATGACCCAAACTATTATAAATTAAGTTTCCCTTTGTTATTTAATTAAATCTTTTATTATGTAATATGTTTATAGAAAACACATAAACTTTTTTGTTTTATTGTATCTAATTTTATTCAAAAGATTGTTAAGAATAATTACCATTGATGATATAGATATTAAATGGTGATCACAAGATTAGTATTAATATAAGGCTTTAAGAAATCCAATTGTCATAGACAAAGTAAGTGATGGACTCATCTAGTACAATTTTACCCTATGAAGCCCATTTATTATATCTTATCAAAGAGATAGAATCATTTTTTTCCCTTGACCATGACCTAACTAAGATCCAACAACTAAACCCTGAGTGAAACCATGCACCAGAGAAGTTCAAGCACATCACGATCATGGCACAAACCATGTTCTTCAAACATCCCCACGAATGTATCACAATTTCACACCTTACTCTTACGATGTACGTCAGTGTAATAAAGGGATATGTATCTAGATCATAAAAATATGTATGGTTATATTGTATAACTTAATAAATTTATTTTCATTTTTTATTGTTACTTTATAAATGATATTGATTTTTATTCAATTAAACACAAATTGTATTTTTGGGTAATTTTCTAATTCAATTAAAGGATTTATTTTTATAAATTAATGAATTCTTCAAATAAATAGTATTCAAATAGAATTTTATTATTACATAAGGATTATTAATGATCGTATAATTTTTATGAAGTAAAATGATATTTTTTGTACAGACCTAGTTTTTTTAATTAGACTTTGAAATATTTTTAAATATTATTCCAGACCTGGGTGCGGAGATGGAATAAAATTATGAGGTCATGTGTGCCCGAAATTAATTTTATAAAAATATTAAAAATGGTTTCTATTGTACATGTGCAGTTAATTAAATAAAATGGTATATATCTTAAATGGTTAATCGGGTTGGAAATATGATATAGTGATTGGGTTTGGAACGTGGTTTTTCCCCTAGGTGCGACATAAAATAAGTCGGCGTCGGATGTCTGGATCTCTCACCCATTGGCAGGGCATTTTAAGTGATTTAATTAATTAATTTAATTGATTCATTAAAAATATTTTAACCAAATTTATGGATATAAATTTATATTTTAGACGAATTTCCTTATATTTCTATTTTCCAATGAAGACAAACCATCCCTTTCTCTTCCTCTCCTTTCATTGATGAATGATGAAGAACAAAGAACAAATGAAAAAACTTTAGATCTAGACGGATCGAGGTGCAGAAAATGCAATAGTGCTCACAAAACTTGTTTTATATTATGAAATAATTAAAATTTATGTCAAAATTATTGTTAATGTTATTTAGTATAATATTAATGATTATTCTCACTGATATGACCATGTCTGACCACTATAAGTGGTCTATGCAGCTCATACCCCTACGATCCTCTAAAACCGCGACTGAATTATCTATCCTCTAAAAAATACATGAAACATGTTGGGAGAATCCCATTCAGGGGTGATTATATTCATACACAGTATAACACCGCGAAAAGGTGAAGGGGGTAGTAAGAGATGCACTGTAGAGAAGTAGGAGAGAGAACAAGCTACAACAAGAGTGAACAAAAGGAGTATAGCTCAACCACACAAGAGGGTGAATATATAACCATCTAAACACAAGGATCTAGAAACAGTGAAGACATGAAATCCTCATCAAGTCTTCCCTACCTATCGCTAGAGAGTATAATTGTCCAATGACGAGAATCTGGACACGGAAATCATGTGGCATACCCTACATGTCTTCACCTCTACTGGAAGGAGAGTAGCCAAAACCCAAGTCGTGGGCACTAGAAATAGAATATATATATATATATATATATATTCTTAGTCAAAGAAACCCAAAAGAGAGTGTAAGGGGATCTCCATCTCACAGCTCATCCCATGAAGACGAGTATCCCATAGTTCAAAGGTAACCACCTACGATACCCATCACCTCATTGTAACCACCCAAGAGGCACAAGTCAAGGGGGGTCAAATCAACACACATTGATACCATCTGCTTTGGGAAAAATTGACTCACCCACACATTTTCAAGCTGTGTTATAAGAACGGGTCTCAATAGGGAATGTTTACATCTTTCTCATGATTCATTATGTAATTAAACTATGTCTCATCACCGTGCCCCATAGTCAAGGGTCCTACTCTGGTAGTTATTGAGGAGCACCACATCCCAACCCGGTTGGAGGGTAAATCGGAAATATCATCGCAGAATTCCACTTCCCATCCTCATTAGAGGGTAAGCCCAGAATTGTTTTCTAGGAACACCACTTCCCAACCTCATTGGAGGTTAATCCCAGAAAAGTCATCAAGGAATTCCACTTCCCACAATAGCTAGAAGGTAAGCCTGGAATTATAATCGAGGAATGCTACTTCTCAGCCTCGTTATAGGGTAATCCTGATAGGATCATTGGGGAATGCCACTTCTCATCCCAGTTAGAGGGTAAACCCAGAACTTCTCTATTGAGCATGTCTGCCCATTTCCATCATCGGGTTTTGTATATGAATGTCCCGACTCGGAACATCCACATATTATCTCAAAAGCCACCTTCAAGGGTGTGGGGTGATATAAAAATTGTGGATGAAGAATCCTTTTCAGGGCACCCAGTAGAGATCGAGGACTGACAGGAGCAGACCATAAAAGGTCATACCATCTCTTTGGTTTCAGTGTTGTGGCAACACAGAAATGTGCATGTTTTCCTATGAATAGAATATCCAGATGCAGGCTCAGTATCCCAAGTTGTTGTTTGGTTTTTCTTTTTAGGGATGAAAATCATGAAGGAAGGAATAATGTATAGAACTTTTTTTCATAATAAGACTATGAATTATTTCTAAATATTAATAAAGAGATCAGAACAGTGACAAAGTGCAATTCTGAGGACCAGTGTTCCAGGAATTACTTTTATAAAAATATTAAATCATTAATATATATATTCCTTGTGTAATTAATTAAATAAAATGGGATAACTCTTAAATGGTTTATCAGATCAGAAATATGAGACCATAATTGGGTCTGAAATGAGATGTTTCCCCTAGAAGAGACATAAAATAAGTTGGCGCAGGACGTCTGGTTCTCTCCCTCATTGGCACTCCATTTTAAGTAATTTAATTAATCCATTTAATTAATTATTAAAAAATATATTTAGCCTAATTTAGGGATATAAATTCTTATTTTATAATCATTTTCTCAAAATTCCATTTTTAAAGGACGAAAAACCCTCCCTTTCTCTTCCTCTTCTTCTATTGATGAACGATGAACAACAAAGAACAAATGAAAAATCCTTGAATCTAGATGGATCAATGCAAGGTAAATGCAAAAGAGCTTAAAAAATGTGGTATTCACCAATGATAGGTCCAATATCCCAGTAGTACTCTTATTTGTTAGTTTACACCTCTAATTAAATGATTAATCATGTTGATAATTAGTTCTTCAATCTTCATTCCTTTGAATATTACTTGTAGTTTAGAACACATTGTTTCTTTATTTTCCATATAACCCTTATTTCACATTCATGATTGTTTTTACAAGAACATTTCTCTAATGATCTAAACCCTTTTTGTGTGCATTTCTACCTGATTTACTTATGTTCTTAATCATAGAATCCCTTTGGATACCGATTTGACAATTAATGGGTGACCTGAGCTCGATCGGGCGCCTCGATTCGGGATGAATTTACAGAAAGATGACAGAATCACGAGCAGAGACAAGAACTATGTATATCAGGACCATGAATTTTAGATATGAAATCATCATAATTTTTGGGAATATAATGATTGTGCGGTGGCCTAAAAAAGGGGAATAGTTTCAGTGTGGGTCTAGCGCTCAGCAGGTAGCATACAGTGGTCGATGCGAGTTTTTTCAGTGGGGTAGTTTGTGTACGGTAAGCATGGGCCTGGTGGGATGGAAGACTATGGCGTAGTGGTGGAGGCTACTCGGCGTTGACGTAATGGTACCCTCATAGGTGGATTTTGAGATACTATATAGATGTTCTGGGTTGGAATGTGCAGAGATGGAACCCGATGACGACAATGGATAAACTGTCTCACCATAGCTGTTTCAGGTTTACCCTCCAGCTGCCCTGGGAAGTGGAATTCCCTGATATTCTTTTCAGGATTACCCTCCAGTGAGGTTGGGAAATGGAATTATGTAATAACAGTTCTAGTCTTACTATCCAGTGAGTTTGGGAAGTGGTGTTCCCCCACAATAGTTTTGGTCTTACCCTCTAGTGAGGCATGAAAGTGGCATTCCCCGAAGATAGATCCGAGCATACCCTCCAGTGAGGCTGGAAAGTGGAATTCCTTAATGATAGTTCTGGGGTTACCCTCTATTAAGTCTATGAATTGGTGTTCCTTAATGAAATTTCTAGGCTTACAGACCAGCGAGGCTGGGAAGTGGAATTCTCTAACGACCTTTCCAAGTTACCCTCTAGCTAAGCTTGGAAATGATGTTCCTCAATGACTACCAGAGCATGACCCTTGACTGTGTCGCATAGTGATGAGGTGTGATTGACTTACATAAAGACTCATTAGAAAGATGGTAACATTCCAGATCAATTTTTGTTCTTGTGACGTGACCTGAAACCGTGTGGGTGAGTTAGTGCTGTCCAAAGTGGATAGTATTATAGTGTGGTGATTTTAGACCCTTTTCCATGTGCCTCTTGGGTGGTTATGATGAGGTGATAGGCATCTTTGGTGGTTACCTTGGAACTAATGGCTACTCATCCACTTGGGATGAGATGTTAGATGCAGAACCCCTTGCACTCTTGTTAGGGTTTCATTGACAGAGGATATATATTTATATATATATTCTATTTCTATTTCCCACTCCTTGGGTTTTGGATACTCTCTTTCCGGTATAGGTGATGATTTACAAGGCATGACACGTGCTTTCTGTGTCAGTATTTTCATAGTTGGACAAGTCTAATCTCTAGATATTGGTAGAGAAGACACGATGAGGATTTCATCTCCTCACTATTTCTAGCTCCTTGTGTTTAGATGAGTATACTTTCACACTCTTTTTGGGTTGAGTTTTACTCCTTCCATTCAGTATTTTTCTACCTTGTTCTCTCTACTACTTCTCTATAGTGCATATATTACTACTCCTAATTAACCGTTTAGAGAAGTTCTACTGGGTATGTATATACTCACCCCTATATGGGTTTCTCCCTACATGTTTTGTGTCTTCTGCAGATGACGGATATGTCAATTGTGATTTTATATGAGCTTAGGGATATGGGCGGTGTAGACCGCGTACGATGGTCAGAGTTTGGATACATCATCAGGGCCAGTTGTTAATTTTTTAGTTTCCTTCATTTTGGGAGTGGTTTTTGGTTTGGGTGTGTGTTTTTTCCTTTACTTTTCAATTGACATTTTTGAACCTTTTTACTATCTAGAGGTTTATGCATGTTCATTTTATTTATAGTAGTTGCATCTTTTATTTCTTTTCCTTTTTCGCCTCTGCATTGAGTTAGTTGCGTGGGTGTGTGTAGGTGTTTAGGAAAAGGCCTCCCCAAGTTTCTTTGTCTTTGGCACTAGTCTCCAACCCCTGTCCTATAGAGGTACGCTTGGGGTAGTTGCGGCTTGAGCCTTGCTTGGGGCGGGTCATGAAATTTTTATAAGGGTTCAAAAACTGTTATAATAAAAAAACCGCATATTTTTCAATAAATATATAATATTATTTTAAAAGTAAAAATTCACATATTTCTAATATTGTTTATATAAAATAAATATTATTTTTAGTATCAGAATGTTGAAATTATCCAATGGTGAATTTTTCATAATTTTCTGAGATAGTCTAATTTTCAGGTAAAAATGAAATACCCTATAAATATACGGTGTGTTTTATGACATCATAATGAACCAAAAATTATGTAATAAATAATATAATGGGTAACCTCTAAAAAATATATGGTTCCCCTAAAAACATTTATTTTAAGTTTATTTGATTTATTTTTTAATTCCTTTATGAATCCTCAAAAAGATATAATGTATTTTATGATTCTAAATTTGTTACTTTAAAAGAATGATTCACTACCACATAAGAAAGGTTAATATTTTAATATGTCCATCCATTTTTATAATAAAATAATAAATACCTCACCATTGGAAAAAAACATGGGCAAAAACCATTGAAAGGTTGGTGGTTTTGAATATTGTATTATATGGTGTCCAAAACCTATGTTTGTGAAATATTAAATAATTCCTCTCTCATTTAATATAAAATCCCACCAAAGCTCCCACTTATCTTCACTAAAAATCCTTGGATCATGTACCTACTCTTCCCTCAACTCTCTATAATCCTCCCAAGGTTCACCAAACTCTCAAGAACCTCCTTTTCTGATTTTGGATCCAAACTTTCAATTATGGTTTCTTTACTTTCACATATTTATCCAAGTTTCTTTAAATTATTATTACTTTTTACAATTAATAGTGATGTGGTTGGATTTCACACCTCCCACTCAAGGTCCTTATTATGTATAAGTTATTATATATTCATTTCTATATCATTAATCCCTCCCATGTACACTTGTTACCATGTCGATATTTTGTAAGCATCTTTTCCTTTCTTTTTTTATTCAAGCTTATTTATTATCGTATGTCTTATTTTTCTAATTATGTACATGTGGACATGTCCTTACATGTCACTATTAATGTCCACTTCATTTTCAAATGATGAGAGATACATTTCTATATCATTAAAACATTTAATGAATTTTTATGTGGTGTTGTTATGTGCCAAATTTTCACCATGATTTCCCATTACAAACCAATTGTGTAGTGAATACCATACCACTTTCATTTTAAGGGTGTTCACTTTTATGCACTTATACCTTTTGATTGGGGACTGACATGTATATCTTCAACACTTCAAGATCGTGGAATAAATTAGGATGATTAATGAATCCATGTTTTATGATCTATGTGGCACACTTAATCATGAGAATGAAATGAAAGTTAAGGGTGCACCCTGAATTATATAGTTCTCTAATGAATAAGATAATGTTTAGTATCATGATAAATAATGTTGGGACATGGGTATACCTAATTTATTTATGTTACTTTTTCACTCTAAAGTATTTAGGGTTTAGTCTTGAACTATGTTTATGATGTATTGTTTTATGTTGTTTCCACATTTCCCAAGTTATGATTGTCATGTTATATGTTTCCATATTATTCAAGTTCTTATATGCCTAATTGATTTTCCTGGTCAAATATGCATTATTACCTTCTATTTATTCCTTGTTTATCCCATTACTATTCTTTATGTATAAACCCTTTATTATGTATTTCCCCAAGTTATCTAGTGCAGTTTTAAGCTCAAGCATGTTAAAGAATTTTTCAATAATGATGTTGTAATTCATGTTTAAAGTTGTAATGAAATGTACCTAATTCCAAAATACAACTAACATATTGAACTTCTAGTCTATATTAAGTGTAATTTTATGTAAACAAATAATGTATTACTGTTTAAAAATACAAGTTTTGTTATAGTTAGTCCATTAACATGAGAAACAAATGATGTGTCCGTTAGAGAATAATATATAGGGATTCCCTTCACGCTTCTTCATCTACTCAGAAAGTTTTTTCTTATTTTGATGTACCTACATCTGTAGTTGTAGAGGATCATATATGTATTATGATAATCTTTTAGTGTATTTCCTATTTAATTACTAATACTCCCCTGGAAACATTTCTGGGTCAATAAAAATGCCTTTGTAATCTCTTTCAGGATTTGGGGGAGGGTGGCGTTGATTACCATCAAATATATGGAATGATGAGAAAAATCATCCTGACACATAAATAATTGGCTAATGGTAAGAGGGTATTCTATTATTTCTATTGGAATCCCTTTGTTGAAGTAATGGGGAATGATTTAGAGTCATTGGAACAGATCCATCAGATCTAATTTTAGATACATGTCCAATTGTATGTCTTAACAGCATAGAAAGTGATACATGAGGAGATCATTGCTCACTCAAAGTATGATCATTCAAACTCATTATCCTCATTAGTAAATACTCAGAAAAGAGTTTCTCTATTTAATACTATCATTGATAACCACCACCCTTGGGCAGTAGTAGAAGAATCAGGGAAGGCTGCACTTAGGTTCTCTATCGATGCCTCTGATCAGTTTCTTTCTGATTTGGCATGCTCATCTGATCAAATATTTTTTTTAGTTTGATCATTAATGTTTTTCTTAAATAAATCATTGGAGAGTCTTTGAAATGTGTATAATCCATTTGTTTAGTATATAAATGAATAAATCCAATAAAATTTACATTCCATTGTCCATCCTTCATTCACCCATGATGAGTAAAACATTTCAATGATTTGTTGTTGTATAGATCATCAATGGTGCCCATGCTTTTTATAATATCATGAAAAAATGAAAAAATGGATTTTATTTTTTAAGTCACCATATATTTTTCATGATAGGTTCTCAATAATTTCCACCTACTTGAGATTCTTTATTAATGTATATGTTCCAGTTATATTGATATTACCTTATTCCAAAAAAAGGATAATTTGGGTAGAATATATGTCTCCAAGGGATAATGTTATACCTTTTTCTAAATTGAATTGTCATAGATATAATAGCTTCATTTTTTATAAGCCCATATGATGGGTCTTAAAATATTTTATCTTTTTTCACATGAACTAATTTTTTCCTAATCCTCATATAGGGGAATACATAGTAGGTGTGGAGTCAGATTTTTCTTAGGCTACACTATTATGGGTTTTCTACCTTATAAATTTTGTGTATTTTCCATTTTCTGAATAATAAATATTTCTTGAACAATAAAAATTGAATTCATAGTGAGTTTAGTGTTGAATTGTTATCTGGATTCCCCTATCGTGTTTTCAACTGGGTAAGTATTATGTATCTTTCAGTCTTTCAAACTATACCATTGTTGTGTTGTAGTTTAGGGTATTTTAGGTTAGAACTTATATTTCTATATTTTAGGATCATTTAGATATATCATTCTATTGATTTATTTTGGGGTCCACTTTTGAAGATATTATATTGCTTTATATTGGGGTTTTATACCTCTATCCTTCTATTACTGTAGATTGTGGTCCTCTAGATCGGGCCTTTTATTATTATTGTTTAGGATATTCTAGATAAAACCTTCTATTATTGTAGAGTAGGCTCTTCTGTGTCAAAGCTCATCAAAGAATATAGATTATGGGTTAGGAATTCCAAGGATTTCCCAAAACACCCTAAGGTTCTAAGTTCTGTCATGGTGTTACTAAGGCTCATACAAAATGGAGATCCTTTCCCACAAGTAGGGGATGCTGTTGTGTGGAAGGTAAAAACCCCTATCCATCCCAAGCATAGTCAAGAAGTGGTGTCCTTACTCTATTATAAGGGTTGGGATATATTTTTATGGTGGTATCAGTAGTTGATAAAAGTGTTTAGTAAGATGAACCCATCATGATATTTGGAATGTGGGTTGTGTAAATCATGTGTCCATAAACATGAATTAATGAATCGTGGAATGGGGTATACATATTGGGGGTGACCCAAAACACCCAACATTTGTATGTTTTACCTTGTTGTCCTTATTTATCATCAAGATTGGAGTCCCTTTACTATAATAAGTAAATTCTTATAATTTTTAGGTGAACGTCATTATATATGAGTCCATATTGGTTACATGCATGCTCAAGTAGAGTTGACCCCCACTCATTTCTAGGGGCCATGAAAGATTTTAGAAAACTCAAACATCTAGTCAATAAAGTAGGGTGTGTTGAAATGGATATCCATAAAGGGTTATGGAACCCCAAGTTAGTTTATCTTATAGTTTGGGAATCTTGATCCCTACACATTGTGGTTTCGAGTCATATGGTGCAGGTCATTAAGAGGTTTGGGAATGGAGTGTTTCATCCATAATTTGAAAAACGATTCAATACACTGTGACATAACATCAAGGATATTAAATATACATGAATATTCAAGCCATGGAGATTATAAATCATGTTCCAAAGTTCTCAGGTCATGAGGATGGTATGGGAAAATAATGCCAAGGATGGCCCAAAACACCATTGAGTGTTGATTCCTCCCACTGAGACATCAAGATCCCAAGAATCAGAAATCCCTTCATATATGGACAATATGTCTCTAGTTGGTTGGTCCAAACCCATATTAGTCAATAGAAAGGTCATATATAGAGATCACTTTTCCTTTATAAGGTCAATGAAAGTTTTATAGTGACCCAAGCTGCTCTAATAATATTGTGTTTTTTGGAAAATGTAATAATCAAGAAGGCCTAAATCACCCTAAAAGTTATGTTGTTGTCTAGTGAATATGTTATCGCAGTGAGAATATGTGACCAGCCATTAATCTATCTTTTTCCTGAACTAGGGGTCAAATGAGCATGGATCAGATTTCTAGGGACACAAATTGGGACCCATGAACTTTATTCCTTATTTATTCAAACTCTAATTTTTACCTAAACTCTAAAGATTAATTGTTTAGTGAAAAAAACTTGATTTTTCTCATGATTCCCGTTTAAAGTTTTTAACTTGGAAAGTTTTGTGTCTCAATGACTAGTATTTTAGGGTTTTGTAATTTGGACCATCGTAGGTTGAAGGATTAAGTTCATTCATCTTTTTCCAAGGTGCATGTAATTTAAGGTAATAATGCATGTGGACCTAGAATGAGGGTAATGTTACACAATAGCCTAATTAGGATACACATGGTCAAGATTACTCCGATATACTTCTAAGAAAAATATTATAATGTTGTAAATCATAGCTCGAGATTCACAGGTCATGTGTTATGATATGGGAAAATCATACATGGGATAGCCCTGAACACCCTCAGGTGTTGAGTCCTACCATAACAATTTCATTCTCATAAGTATTATAAATCCCTTCATATATGGACAATGTTTCTATGGTTGGTAGGTATAAGACCTTATGCATTAATAAAGACTTCAAATAGGTGTATCTATTTTCCTTTCCAAGGTCTATGAAATTTTTACAACAACCAGAGGTGCTCAACACTTGAAGTGTGATTTATGTGTTGAGGGTATTAAAAGAAGACAAAAGTATCCTATACTCTTGTTAACCTGGGTCAGGATCTTGTGAATATTTGAGAAGGAAGGATAATTTTTGACGTCTTTCACATTTTAACATCATGTAGTTGGGACTTATTTTTCATGCAGTTTAATTATCATGAAACCCAGAAAGTTTCCTTGAAGTTTATTATCACATGGTAAGGAAGTCTACCTTTCATTGCAGATTAATATCATTTATAAAAAAGGTAAATATTTTATATAGTTTGAAGTCTTGATTCTTAGAATGGATCTCAGTCTGAGATAAGTCTCGATCACATTGGACATAATTAATTTATATATTCCCTAAGCTCACATGAGTCATGCTCGGCCTAAGAAAGAAGGGAAAACTAGGTAGTCAGTTGAGTTTTGAGAGGGAAGGGATTATGTGGATCGCTATATAGGTTCATCCTATATGATGTTGAGGGAATATTTTATCATTTAATATGTTTTATATGAACCCTATATTGAAAGTTTGGGTGTCTCTATGTATGGTCTAATGGAAATAATCAAGTCGTATATAGTTCTTGAATGAGAAAATCTCTACCTGGTTCTAACCCATACATAGATGGGGGAATATTTCCCATTGATTTTTACATTTAGAATCGGGATTAGAGATCTAGAAATCATTACATATCCTATGATGATAGAAGTCCATACACAAGTAGTTCTTGAACATTAAAATCTTTATGCAAGTTTGAACCTTACGCAGAGGTGGGAATTGTTCCAGTCGATTATTGTAGTCAGACCTACGATTAGATATTCATGTGTCTCTATGTATATTATGATGATAGAAATCAATCCACATATAGTTTTTGAGAAACCATTCAGTTTAATTAAATGAGATAAGTATGTGTTCTTCCCAACATGAACTTGAAATATTGCAACTGGGACTAAGAATAAAGGACTTGGAATCATTGCATATCTTATAACAACATGAATTTATCCACACATAGTTATTAAATTAAGATGTAGTGGGATACCAACACTAGATATATGGTTCCTCCTGAGTGAGTTCCATGATAACGTTCAATTTTCATTCATTCTAGGGATATCGATCATATAATTTAACATCTTATGGTAAAGAGTTAAGGAGTTTCTTTAAGGACCTATATCATTGAAATGATCACATTTGAATGAGAATATAGTTGTACATAGTTCTAGATAACCTGGTAGTTTAGTGTCATTTGGTGAGTATTTCATCCATGAACTCTAACATCATTTGGTAAGGACTTCAGTCATGCAATTTAATGTCATGCGGTAAGGATGAAGGTGACTTGTAATTCCTCGACCTCCGAAGCCCATATTCAGTGCATTATTTTAATACATTGGCATGATTACAAGGAATCAAGTCCCAAATGACCAATTAGTTTAGTAGCTTTGGAAGTACAAGATACATACATGAGTTTTACATTACATTATAAAATGAAAAACAAAAACATTGTGTATCCTTTGAACACACTCATATCCCTTATCTTATCCCTACAAGTCAGCCATAATATACTTCTTCGCATCCTGGGAAAAATAATACATAGAAAGGGGTGAGCTCTGATGCTCAGAAAGGGTAAATAATATATCAGAAACTATAAACATTTAAGGAAATATATGTAATAAAAACAAAAGCCTTTTAAACATAATATGGCACGAATAAATAAAACATTACCATGTTAACATGCACATGGATATTCTACTAGTCGAATAATCACATGCAATGTATAATTTCCTAACAAGGGAATGCATAATGTCGTACATCATAACCACATATTCAAGCCCCCGTGCCAAGACTTCAAATAAACATTTTTTCAAGGCCTTCTTCCAAGATACCAGTTTGTATCATGATACCTACTAATGTATCAAGGAGATATAGAGGGCTCCACCCATGACTTACTATGTCTAATTCATTTCTCATATTAAAATATTGAAACATAATATAAACATCCATATTAAAACTAGAATACGAAATTTCAATACTTTAACCATAAATCATCAATGGTATAAAAATAGCACATTCATAGTAAAAAATATCATAACTCATTCAATACAACATTGAAGACTGTATTTATAAAACAACAACCTCAATAAAGAATAATATCTATTAAATGAAGTTTCCATAGTTGAAAGTGATCAGTAAAACTCTTTGAGAGAAATACCACTTTTGTGAAATCAATTAAAAGTCACACATTTATAAAGGAAGTAATTTAATATATATTTTTAAATAAAAGTGTCCCATACCTATTTGAAACTTTTGAAAGGAATTAAAATTTTAAAACAATCATGTTTATATAAATAAATCCTTTAAATCATTTTGAAAACATGGACCTTAATTATAAAGATTTAGAAAAAATAAATATTTAAAACACTTAAATGATTATCTTGTTAAATAGTACCTTACATAAAACCTAAAATATTCATTTTTAAAAAAGGTTTATGATACAAGGACATGGATGACAAATATTTCCCAGAAAATACTTACACATAAAAAATATTGGATAATAATTATATTGAGGAATTAACCATTACCTTTTACTGTCCTTTAGTCGAAAGTAGGGTTATCTTATTGTATAATGACCATAGAATGTTATTAAGTTATACCAGAACCATATTCATATTTATTATATCATACATGATTAATTTAGGACTATATATTTTCCATTAATAATAATTTTCATGTTAAATTAACATTTTGGGTAATAGTCACTTTCTTTATCATATGTGTTTTAACTTGTTATTCTTAATCGTATCACTTAGATCTTGATTTACATACTTACAAAATATAAAAAATTATTTATATATCATATATATTCAGAATATAAATATTTATAACAGATAGATATATGAAATGGAAACACCATTCATGGAGACGGTAGTACGTACTTATGCTTGGACGTTGTTTCTGTTTTCTTATCGTATTGAATGGAACTAAGTGATTGAGATATATGTAAATACACACACACATATATATATATATTCAATAGAATTATTATGTCATATATTACATACTAATTAATAATATATATTTTTGTAATCATTTTTAATGGATAATGAAGAAATGAATATCATCGCGTTGTGGAGATGGTAAGCCGTAGATACGCTCGAGCAACAATATCAGTTCCTTAATAATAAAATGGTATGGAATTGGATGGTATATTAATTATACAGAAACTTTATCATGTTATATTTATTATTTACATCAATTATACTCATTATTATACACATTGAAATAATTAAGTTTCGAATAACAAATTACACCATGACATGGAGATGGTAAGTCGTACGTACGCACGTATGGTGACTTTTTCATTCATAAAATGGATAGAATAAAGAATGTGTTTTTCACATATTTATAATAATATCAGAGTATGTATAAGGTATTTCATTTATTATTGTTTTATGGAAACCAAAAAAAAAGAGGAAGTGGAAGAAGAAAAGAACTTCGATATAGGTGATAAAATTAGAACCTCTTCTTCAGGTGCTTCCTTTAGATTAGATCGAAAGGGCTCCCTAGGTTGGATTTATAATCAAAGTAAGGCCTCTAGGTTGAAGGGAGGGTATTTAAGAGGCTATTTGAGTAGGTTTTTTCTGAGAAAAAGGGATTTGGAGGTCTTATTTTGAGAGAAGGGTAAGTACCCTTTTATAAGAGAGGTGAGGGTCACTTTAGGAAAAGCTTGAAATAATATTTTATTATAAAATCATTTTTGGTTTTTAATGGATAAAAAGGATTTATTTCAAGGATAAGGTGGTTATAGGTCTAAAAAATCTCATAAAATAGGTTTTAGAAAATATTATCTCACCATAGTAACCTTATCTTTTAGATTTAATTCTTAGTTAAGTAGTTTAACATTTACGATGTCTTCTTGTATTATTATAATAAATGGTCTATAAACTTACTATAAAATTACAAGAAAACCTAAAGGGGTTCATTAATGAAATATATATCATTATATAAATCCTTTTTATGAACCTTATATTATTTGGACTATTATATAAATCATAAAATAGTATTTTTTTTAAAACTCATTTTTGTCAATTTGGACACTGTTTAGTATTTGGTTTTTTGAAAAGACATAACAACTTTATCACTTTGAATAAAATTTATTTAATCAACCCTAACATGTAATATTAACAAATATTATATAGTGAATGTATAAAAATTATCAATTTACATTTATTTTAATGTTTATAATATCAAGTATCTTAATCATTCATTAATAAGGAAATTGCTGCATCATAATTGTGTCATAGATAAATTGAATTATTTATTTTATAAAAAATATAAAGAAAATACCAAGATTTATGAAATATTTTTATCTTTATAATTAATATTTATAGTCAAATTTATCTTAGGTATAACCATGTATTAAAATGGTTTAGTTATTAACATTTGAATTTAACCCTTTTAACTCTTCTTTAAATAAAATAATAACAAATGTCCTAATCTAATAAAAGTGGATCAAAAGGGACATATTTTATTACTAAGATTTATTTTGGTCGAAATAAACTTATACAATAGAATAAGGACATGTGTTAGGGTAAATATAATATCATTTTTACATTTATTTACCATATTTACTTTTAATCGTGGTAAATAAAATTCAAAAGTTACTATTCACCAAAACATTTATTCATCTTATTAAACCACATTTTACATAATAATTCCAAACATGTCACTTGGTTTTTTTATATTCAATTCACATTTGTGGTAAAATTACATTTTATAAAGATTTGCAAATGTGCCTTGAAGGTGGGTAAAAGACGTTAAAAGTTTTAGAAAAATTATATATCTAATATTATTATAAAATGACTCCAACAAATTAAATTGGACTAATGTAGGTATTATGAATATATTAGGAAATTAAAATAAATTTAAATAAAAAATAATATTTATTTAAATAAAAGTCAGTTTTAAACAATAAGAGAGTGTTTTTCACTATTCATCTAAAATTGAATGTTTTCAGAAAAATACTAAAAATTCACCCTAAGATAATTTTGATATTATGAATTCAAAAATGAAGTATATTTTACCAAATTAAAAATATAGAAGTTGAATTAATTAATTTAAAATTAATTCTCGTTGCCAAAACCAAAAAATGGGTTTTTAAAAAGTAAAAACTATCAAAAGAGTGACATGTGATTATGTCCAATTTAAATGTGAAATTACTTATAGTGACCTAGATTATATTAAATGATAAAAATATAATCTAATTATACTTCAAAAACATTAAAATGTATTATTTAACACTATAAATTATTTAGATTAAAAAATTTGTTTTCAATACAAATTTAGTATCTTTCACTATTTAACAAAATATGAATGTTATCAGAAAAACACCAAAAATTTATACAAACTAAATTTTAATGTATCTCTTTTAATGAAGAAG
The DNA here is from genome assembly GCA_963277665.1 of Viscum album. Lineage (NCBI taxonomy): Eukaryota > Viridiplantae > Streptophyta > Magnoliopsida > Santalales > Viscaceae > Viscum > Viscum album. The sequence continues at coordinate 1,183,127,264 of OY728139.1, forward strand.
TTTATTTTGTCAAATTTAATATATAAAAGTGTCAAATTTTGGATTTAAAAATGGTGCTCCATTAATAAGCGGTAAAATTTCATTTTTTGAAAAATACTTCTTTTATCTTAAAAATTAAATTTGTTCTTATATTATGTATTTTAAACACATAATAAGGATGTTAATATTATATGGAGTATTAAAAATGTAGTTAATACTGTTTATAACTACTTTTTGAATGGCTACTTTGGTAAGTCCTGGTGCGGTTGAACTCAGTATTACATATAGCACAAGCTATTGAATTACTTTAAAGAGATAATATACTATGAAATCATGGGGTGTTACATGACTATGCATGAAAGATGTGGAATATTGCATCTTGGATTAAGAATAAATATATGGGCATCACTATGTATTTTGTGATGGAAAGAATAAATTCACATATAATATTGGATGTGTAATTCCCTAGGCGGATCTAACTCACATATAGGGACAAGGTAACTTCCTTTCTTTTTTGAACATATCCAGCTTGTCATGAGCCCCTCCCCAAAAGGTGTACCCCTCTTGGGTCGTCAATGTGAGAAGGGACAAAATGACCACTGAGTCGTGCCTCTAGTAGGCCCCGAGTTGGCGACTAGCACCAAGGATATAGTAAACACACAGATGGGAGGAATTATCGTCTAAGAGAACACTTTCAAAATAGAGAGATAAGATAGACACCAACCGACCCCAACTCAGACTGAGATATAAATGAAAACCCAGGGAACATATCTAATGTCATGAAAAACTACTACAACTGGAAGGGGAAAACTGGAAGTACCCAAAAGAAAGTAAAAACTTTATCAACCCAAATCCTGAACAGCTCTTGTATCCCCAAGCTAGTAGAAACCCTCTTGATCTCCAACCTACTCCAAGTGACCTAAAAACAGTATTTATAAACATAAGGTGAGTATAACAGTATACTCAGTAATATCCTCCCTGAAGCCTCTCATGCAAAAGTGCTGACGACATATTAAAGCACAGTGAACAACAATTAAAACTAACTCGACACCCATATAGGTAAACTAAGTTCCAAGCCTCAAAATGGATACTCTCACCAAGTTATGAATACAGGAGTATATAATATAATAAATAATATCAAGGGTACCCAAATAGTACTTCCCCACTGGTTTTTCACATTTCCCCAGCGTCGCACGTCCTAAGCATCTCCCTCCAAAAAAGGATTCATGCCGAAACCTGGGTGAAGCACCAAAACATGCACCTTGTGCAACAAAACCCCCACATGCACACCATAAAGTAACCATGTAGTTACAAGGAGCCCCCACAGCTCGTATAACATGTATCATACGTCAGGTATTATACCTTAAACCATTATATCCCATACATCGAGTAAGGATCCTCAAGCCATCACAGCCTATACACATTACACCTATTATAGTCCATAGGATACTATTTCCCAAAAATATGTGTGTGAATAACCACAAGCTATTACAGCCCTCTACACACATACATGGGGAAAACTAACCATTGTGTCTACCAGTACAAGTAACTACCAAGAGAAGATAGTGGGGCCAAAGGGGGTAGTCATCCAACCATCCTCCCGTCAAAGTGATGGGGAAAACACCCTCAGGGCTCAAAATCCCCAGGGTGTTAGTTGCCCTAACTGACAGGGCGAAGTAGCATAGAGAAACATAAAAAGTACCAAATATACTATATCTCACAACAACACTATGGGCATAACCTAGTATTAGACTCAACTGCAGCTAACGTCTCTCGGGCTCCCAGCTTCCACTTCTAAGACTAGGTATCCTATAAGCACACAACCATTTATAGATATTTATTGCCTTACTTCATTCCAATTTTTACTAGTTCCAATTTATGTTCATTAATTCTTTAAAACTTAGTTGACCATTAATAATTCCATATTAAATTTTATTAGCATCACCCCCAAAGTCCATTGTCGTCAACATTGCGTCCTAGAAATCTCCAACCCCATGGGTTGACATCATTTATTCAATAATTTATTTACGACATTACTTTCCCATATTGCAATGCAATCTAGGGAAAAAACATTCTATGCTACTAAACACAAGGGGATCAACACAGTGAGTAGATAAATACCTATCGAGTCTTTATCTCCTATAGAAAAAGTATAAACCCGTCCTCCCTTGAGAATCTAGACACATAAAGCACGGGGATACCCCATGTGTCTTTTTACCTTTTTGAAGAAGGGTAAGCAAGAACAGCTGCCTTGAGCTGGGGGGAAAGTAAATCAGACAACCAATTAAAGAAACATCAAGCATCCAAACATCTACATCCAATCCGTTCGATCATCCATGGTGTCCTCTATGACACCCACATACATAAACTGATGCATCTCTCCACTCTAGGCGTCATCTGCTACTACAACCAACTGGCCTCCCTGTCCCCACATATCACAATAGACTTACATGCTCACATCACAACACAAGTAGTAGGAAGACAACTGTCATATCAATTGGGATCTTGGACCTTAAACATGAAATAAGGGTAACTTAGAACCCTACAATGAATTATCTTTTATCAAAAAACGAGTTCTATAATCCATCTTGGATTAACCAATTTATTATTCATAGGTTCCAAATATAGAAAACGTATCAAGTAAGAAATCATAAATAATTAAACATGATTACTATACCAATTTTATTAACATCAAATTACGACAACATCAATATAATTAATTAACATGCCTCTTTATCTTTAGCCTAGAGATTATCTATTAATTCTGGATTTACGTTCCTTACCAATTTCCATCAAGAACAAAAAGCTAAACAAGAAAGCTTTGATATCACACTATCTACAAAAACAAGAGGCAATAACATAAGATTGATATCAACTAATTTATCTAGTTCAAATATTTATTCTGTCAATTCCATTGTGATCTAGTGGGTTAAAACATGCTAAAAATAGAGTTGCACACAAAATAAGAGAGAAGAAACAAATACCCTACCTCAAACATTTCTTGATGTCCTTTATATGAGAACGAGCAACACAACGGGTTACAAACTCCTCCTCTATGATAGCTATATCCACCTAAAGATATAGAGACACCACCACATCGTGGAACACCCAAGACAAGCCCATTAGAACCACGAGAGTAAAATTCCATAAAAAGGGAAAGGAGAAAGAAGGAGATGAAACTAAAATAATGAAGATAGATCATATCATAAAACGAAGACTAATCGATATTTCATGGTTTCATCAAAACAGAGTAGAAAAAATCCAAATAGGAAGGTTTGATTGCATAACTCCTATAGAAAGGAATGGGATGTTTGAGCATCTCACACCCGATAACAAGGAGAAAAAACTAGGGAGGAAGATATCTCATCAATTTAGATGATTTAATGGATCAGTGTTTTAAGATACGCTAGGTTATCCATTAAAAGAGGATCACATTAAACCACGTGGTTTGACCAAGTAAAAACATCCCGAGTCTTAGGAGAAATTAATATAGGAGTTATGACCTTAGAATCAGCCTTAGAGTCCTTAAAATGAGCTTTAAATGCGTCTTACGTCAAAGGAAATGTCAAAGGGGCCAAACTATAGGAAGCTGGAAACATTTTTCATGGACTATAAATTTGGAAAAAGAAATAGGGGTCACCGATGGAACCTCACCATTGGAACCTCACCGTTTCACTGTTCACATAAGGTTACCGATGACACTGTTCACAGAAGGACACTGATGACATTGTTCACATAAGGTCATTGATGTCACTGTTCACATAAGGTTGCCAATGACATTATTCACAGAAGGTCACCGATGACACTGTTCACATAAGGTCACTGATGACACTGTTCACAGAAGGTCACCGATGACACTGTTCATATAAGGTCACCAATATCACTATTCACATAAGGTCATCATTTCACTATTCACATAAGGTTACTGATGACACTATTCATAGAAAGTCACTGATCAAACTGTTCACATAAGGTCACCAATGTCAATTTTCACATAAGGTCGTCATGGCACTACTCACATATAGTTACTGGTGCACTGTTCCCAATGGTCTACCATTGGAATTTCTCACCGATGGAACTATTCACAAAAATTGAAATTTGGAAAAGTGTTGGGGATGTGTCAACTTGACCTCCTAAAACACCTCATACACCAGATTTTCACAAAGGAATGAACCAGAGAGGTCCAGGCCATTACATTAGATACCTTTAAAAACATTCTCATCCTCAATAATTCAAAACCCACCTAAAGGGGAAATGAATCGGGGTCCGAACAACCACCCATCGAGATACCTCTCAAAAGGGAGCAAGCCACAAGAAGCAACAAAAGTAATCCATATTATAAACATGAAAGGTTTATAACCACAAAGGATACATCGATACATTAAAAGAGTTAAACTTCAAATAACTCTAGGTATTGAGCATGTATTTGTGACTCACATTCCCTGGTACTCTCCTCCATGCCACCATGTCCCCAAAAGACACAAACAAAGGGGATAGAACACCCACACAACACCTTCTCATTGCGGTCTTGGATCTCCACAGGTCGCTCCTCCAAGGTCGCATCATCATGAACATCGACCTCTCCCCAATCGATGATGTGGGAGTCATAATGAAGATAAAAATGGATCTATGGTAAATGGAAAACATCATGTATCTGAATAATCTTCAGGGGACATGATACTCGATACGCCACAGCTTTAGCATGATCTAACACCTCAAAAAGACCAAAAAACTAGGGAGAAAACTTACTCCCACGACCAAACCTCCACTGCCCATGACGGGGAGTCACTTTAAGAAACACATTATCCCAAACATCAAACTCTAAGGGTCTCCTCCTTTGATCAGAATATGATTTCTGACGATCTTGTGCAGTCTTTATCCTCTCACGAATCACCGAGATCATCTCTATTATATTCTTCACTTGTTTTGATTTGAGAATTGTTGCCTCTCCAACCCCAGTCCAGCAAAACATAGAATAGAAAGGTCGTCCATAAAAGGCTCAAAATGGCGCCATACTGATGGTGGAGTGAAAACTATTGTTGTAAGAAAACTCCACTAAGGGTAAGTGCCTCATCCATGAACCTCCAAAATCCAAGACACAAGTGTGTAACATGTATTCAAGAGTTTGGATCATTCTCTCTGTCTGACCATCCAATTGAGGATGAAAAGTAGTGATAAGGCATATTAGAGAACCAAAATCATGTTGGAGACCTCTCCACACCCTAGAGGTAAAATGAGGATCTTGATCATAAATGATCATCCATGGGACTCCATGAAGTATCACCACCTCCTCTAAATACTACCTCGACAAAACTTCTACTGAGCTTGACTCCTTGATTGCTATGAAGTGGGATGATTTTTTTAAATGATCCTCTACCACCCAAATAGCATCATGTCCTCCCTGAACTCGAGGTGAACCAGTGACAATGTCCATTGATATGTCCTCCCACTTCCACTAAGGAACATCTAATGGCCAGAGCAGACCACTAGGAACACAGTGTTTAGCCTTCACCTTCTGGTAGACCAAACATCGAGACACATACTCTGCAACCGCATGCTTCAGCCCAGGCCACCAAAACTTGCTCCTCAAGGCTCGATACATCTTTTTCATGCCCAGATTCACCACTAAAGGTTAACCATGGAACTCTCTGAGAACCATCTCGCGCATCACCAAAGGGAAAAATATCCTTCCATGATACAAAAATTGGTGTTGTTTATCCTTAGACCAACCATCGGGGGCCCTACCACAAACAACTCAGTCTCTCCAGACCTCCACCTCTAGATCCCCCAACAGGGACTCTTCCACCTTCTACACTACAGATGATTGCACCATCATCTCGAAAAGACAACCTCTGCCCCCAACTTCTCCCATATCCAGATATAATGTTGAATAATCTTCCATTACTCTCCAGGAGTCACCAGATTCACGCACTGCATCACTACATGTCTTCCTACTCAACACATATGCAACAACATTCCCCTTTCCAAGTGTATACAATATTTCAAAATAGTATTATTATAAGAACTCCCTCCACCGACACTATCATAAATTCAAGTCATGTTGGGAGAAAAGATACCTCGGGCTCTTATGATCAGTGAAAACCACAAAGCGCTCAGTAATTAAGAAATGTCTCCAAAACATAAAAGAAAACACTACAACTACCAAATCAAGATTGTGGGTGGAATAGTTATGTTAATGGGGACTTAACTGCTGAGAACCACAAGAAACAACTGATCTCTATTGCATCTAAAAACAACATAACCCCAGATGAAAAGAATCGTTGAAAACATCAAACTGAACTCCCTATTCTAAAAGAAAAAGAACTGGAGCACTTACTAACTTCTCCTTTATATGCTCGAAACATTCCTGACACTGATCAGTGAATATGAATTCCTGATCCTTCCTAGTCAAATTTTTCAAAGGAGTCGAAACTCGATTGAAATCGGCTTCGAACCTCCTATAGTATCCTACGAGACCAAGGAAACTTCGCACCTTCGACACAGTCTTGGGGGTTGTCCAAGACCCAACTGCTTCTATCTTCAATGGATCCGTAGCTACTTCTTGCTGGGAGAAGACATGCCCCAAGAAATGGACTTCTCGATCCCAGAACTCATACTTTAAAAACTTCCCAAAAAACTAATGTTGTTGAAGAACTCCCAAAATGGCATGTAGATTCCATGCATGCTCTTATTCAGACATGGAGTACACAAGGATGTCATCGATGAAAACCACAAAAAACATGTCTAGGAACTCATGGAACAAAGAATTCATCAATATCATGAACACAGTTAGAGAATTTTACATGCTGAACAACATTACAATGAACTCATAATGCCCATGATGACAATGGAAAGCAGTCTTCGGGATATCGTAATCCTTCACATGCATTTGATGATATCCTGACCGCAATTCAGTCTTTGAGAACCAAATTTCACCCTTTAGTTGATCAAATAAATCATCAAAACGTGGAATATGATAGTATTTATTGATTTTCACTTTGTTCAAGCGATGATAGTCGACAAACAACTGCAAACTTCTGTGATCCTTCTTCACGAAAAAAAAATAGTGCACCCCACAGTGACACACTCGGCAGAATAGAACCACACTATAACAGGCCATCAAGTTGTATACATAGCTCTTGTAACTCATAAGGGTCCATATGATATGGATACATATAGATAGGAGATGCTCCGGGTTGTAGCTCGATCCCAAACTCGATCTCTAGTCGAGTGGGTAATGTTACAACCTCTTCTGGAAAGACATCAGGGTATTCTTCTACGACCCTAAGAAACCCCAGCTACTAAACCTCTGAAGAACTCAACATTATATCATACATCATGGACGATAAGGACAGTACATGCCTATGACCAATCTTAGGATCTCCCTCACCAACAAACACCATCGGCTCTCCACCCGCATCAAAGAAAATGACCTTATTCCTGAATTAATCCATGATGGTCTGTAGCAAATACAACCAATCCATGCTAAGGATGACATCATATGGTTTTATTCATAAACATAGGAAATCTCCATAAGAGCGGTGTTGCCCCAACACTAGCTCACTGTATCTACATACTTCAAACAAGTCATCTTGTCCTCCAACTGGCGTAGTCAACACCAAGGGCACTAGAAGCCTCTCTACCTCAATTTCCAAAACATGGAAAAGGGTAGGTGATATGAAGGTTTGTGTCGATCCTAAATCAAAAAAGGCATACACTATGGTAGAAAACCAGCAAAGGGTACCCTGAATGACATTTGGATCACCAAGTGCTGGAAATGCTAAAGGATGTAGCTGACCATGACCTCTCTGACCCTGATTATTACCACTACCACAGCCACACTCTTCTCACTGAGAACGAGGAGCGTCATGGGGTTGTCCTATGATTGCCACACCTACCCTTTGCTGATCTAATGCTGGTACAACCTGCTGCTGCTACCTCTGCTGGAACAGCCTCAACGGAGGAACCTGGAGCAGAACACCTGGTGCATGATGACTACTGTGAATGGTCAGGAACTCTCACTACTGATCACCTCAACCACCACAAGAAAAACAAGCGCTTGATCCATTGTCATAGGGCCTGATATCCACTGCCTCTGAATAAACGAGATGCAGAGGGATGGGACCTACCCCTGGCTGAACAGAAACTCTTCTGCGCTAAAAAATGGGAACCCCAGACCACAGCTCTACTTTTTGAGAAATAATGACAAACCTCCTCTCGTGATAATCCAATTCTGGCCAATGTCCTCTCGATGAACTCTTCCCTCGTCAGCACCTCCAGATATATCTTCAGCATAAATGGGGTGGTCAGGAGTTGGATCTCTGGATACAAAGCATCCTCTAAATGCCTTTCCCTAGCCTCCTCTTCTAGCCAAAGGTCCGAAGCATATTGTAAAAGGTGTTTGAAACGGATTCCAAACTCTCGCACTCTGGAACTCCCCTATTGAAGGGTAAGAATCACCTGGAAACTGGACGCCTTCATGGTTGAATAAAGAAACTCGACTCTAAACTAGTCTCGGAACTCCTCCTATGAAATCGCTGACTCCCCAAGATCCCGAGGAATAAGAAACACCACTGCCTCGCTTCTCCATGTAGCATCATGACAACCAAGGACACCCATGGCTCCTTTTGAGCACGAATCAAACTAAATCCTATATCAACCTCCTCCAAGAATTATTTTGTGACTGCATCTGAAATGGGGCACCCTTACATCAACAGACTCTATCACTAAAACTCTTGGAGTGTCCTCCTCCAAGTGACGTTGTCACCAACCTCTACCCTGTGGTGATGTGCTAGAACGGCCTATTGGGAATCTTCTATGTGATCCTAGAGAGGACGTCAACCTGGAGCCATATCTGTAGAATAAAAAATAGTTTGAGCTTATAAACCTGGAATCTGGAATAATCATCATTAATTAATTAATTGTATCCTTTTATTCCTTTTAGGTTAACCTATCCCAAGGTCTACCCATTCAAACAAATTCACAAAGAAGAATTATGCATGATCCTTTCTTATGTCTCTACCCTACAACTAGTATCACCTCGTTTAGTAGCCATTGTAAACTTAAAGTTTTATAAATCAGATCATAGGGGGCCCTAAACTCCTATGTCTTAGCCGGTCTCTAGTGTTTACATCACTTGTTAATCTTGACTAACACAGTTTCCCTACCAACCCATGCAACCTCACCTGTGCCTAACTCCAAACTCCATCCTATCACTCAATCAGAGCTCCGATACTACTCTGTCACAACCCCCTCCCTAAAAGGTGTACCCCTCCTAGGTCGGCAATGTGAGAAGGTAGATAATGACCCCCAAGTCCCACCTCTAGAAGGCCACGGGTTGGAGACTAGCACTAAGGGTATAGTAAAAACATGGATGGATGGAATTACCCTCTAAGAGAACACAGGTGAAATAGAGAGATATGATAGACACCAAACAACTCCAAATATGATCGATATATAAATGAAAACCCAAGTGCACATATGTAATGTCATGAAAAACTACTACAAAAAGAATGGGAAAACTGCAAGTACCCAAAATAATTGAAAAACATCAACAAACCCAAGCCCAAACAGCTCCTGCAACCCCAAGCTATTAGAAACCATCTTGATCTCCAACCTTCTCCAAGTGACCTAAAAAACAGTTTATATAAACATAGGGTGAGTATAACAATATACTTAGTAGGATCCTCCTCGAAGCCTCTCGTTCAAAAGTAAAGACAACATGCTAAAGCACATTCAACAAGAAGTGAAACTAACTCATCACCCAAATAATTATACTAAGTTCCCAACCTCACCATGGCTACTCTCACAATGTGATGCATACAAGAGTATAAAATATAATAAATAATATCAACGGTACCCCGCTACTACTTCCCCACTATTTTTCTACTTTTCCCCAACGTCGCGCGTCCTAAGCATCTCTCTCCAAAAAAAGCTTTCTCGTAGACACCTGGTTGAAGTACCACAACATGCTCTCCATGCAAAAAAACCACCATGTCCACAGAAGAAAGTAACCAGGTAGTTTCTGGGATCCCCCATAGCTCGTATAACATATATCATATGTTGGGTATTATACCTCAAACCATTATAGCACATACAATGAGTAAGGATCGTCAAGACATCACAGCCTATATAAGTTACACCTATAGTAGTCCATAGGATACTGCATCCAGAATATATGTGTGTGAATAACCATGGGCCATTACAACCCTCTACACACATATATGGGAAAAACTAACCATTGTTCCTACCAGTACAAGTAACTACCAAGAGAAGAGAGCACGTCCAAAGGGGGTAGTCAGTCATCCATCCTCCCACCAGAATGTTGGAAAAAACACCCCCCCCCCCAAGGCTCAAAATCCTCGGGGTGTTAGTTTACCTAACTGACAGGGTGGAGTAGCATATAGAAACACAAAAAGTACATAATATACTATATCTCACAACCACACTATGGGAATAACCTATTGTTAGACTCAACTTTATCTAACGTCTCTCGGACTCCCGGTTGACACTTATAATAATAGGTATCCTCTAAGCACACAACCATTAAAAGAAATTTGTTTCTTTACTTCATTCCCTTTTATAAGTTCCACCTTACATTAAATAATTCATCAAACATTAGTAAACCATTAACAATTCCACAACAAATTTCATTAGCATCACCCCCAATGTCCTATTTCCTCAACATTGCATCCCAGCAAGATCCAACCCCATGGGTTAACATCATTTATTCAATTATTTATTTACAACATTACATTCCCATATTCGTAGGAATTCTTGGAAAAAACATTCTATGATACTAAAAAAAATGGGCTCAACACGGTGAGTAGAAAACTACATGTTGATTCTTTACCACCTATAGAAAGAGAATAGACCCATCCTCCCTTGAGAAGCTAGACATAGAAAGAACGTGACATAAACCGCGTGTCTTTTACTCTTTCAGAAGAAGGGTATGCCAGACCCTCTACGTTGAGTAGTGGGAAAAGTAAACCAGAAAACTATACAAAGAAACATCAAGCATCCAAACATCCACATCTAACCTTTTCTATCATCCCTGGTGTCCTCTCCGATACCCACATACATAAACTGATGCATCTCGCCACTCTACGCATCGTCTGCTACCCCAAACAATCAGCCTCCCTGCCCCCACAAATCACAACAGCCTTCCAAGCTCACATCACAACACAAGAAGCAGGAACACAACCATCATATCAATTAGTCTCTTGGCCCTTAAACAAGCAAGAAGTGTAACTCATAACCCTACAAGGAAATATATTTTATCAAACAACTAGTTCTTTAATCCATCTTGGATTAACAACTTTATTATTCGTAGGTTCCAAATACGAGAAACCTAACAAGTAAAATATCAAAAATAATGAAACATGCTTATTGTACCTATTTGATAAACCGAAAATTACAAAAACATCAACCAGATTCATTCACATACCTTCTTTAGCCAAGCAATTTTCAATTAATTCTGGCTTTGCGTTCCTTACAAATTTCCATCAAGAATGAAAAGATGAACATGAAATCTTTGATATCACACTATCTAGAAAAACAAGAGGCAATAACATACGATCGATATCAATTTATTTATATGGTTCATATATTTATTATGTAAATTCCATTGTGATCCAGTGGAATAAAACATGCTAAAAATATAGTTTCATACAAAATAAAAGAGAAGCAACGAATCCCCATCCTCAAACAGTTCTTGATGTTCTTTATACGAGAATGATCGACACAACGGGTTACGATCTCCTCCCCTATGCCAACTAAATCCACCCAAGGACGCAGAGACACCACCACATCGGTGAACACCTAAGAAAAATACATTAGGAAGATGTGGGTAAAATTACATAAAAAGGGAAAGGATAAAGAATTAGACGAACCCGAAATAATGATGATAGATCATACCTTATATTGAGGGTAGATCGATATTTCTTGGTTGCATCAAAATAGAGCGGAACAAATCTTAAGCAGATGGTTTGATTGCACAACTCCTACAGAAAGGAATGGGATGTTTGAGGGTATCACACCCAAGAACAAGGAGGAAGAACTATGTCAGAAGATATTTCATCCCTTTAGAATATTTAATGGAGCGGTGGTTTAAGATATGCTGGGTTTTCCATTAAAAGCAGATCGCATTGAACCGCACAATTTGACCAAGTAAAAACATCCCAATCCTTAGGAGAAATTAATATAGTATTTATGACTTTGGAATCGTCATTAGAGTCCTTTAAATGAGGATTTAAATGGAACTTACATCAAAGGAAACATCAAAGGGGTAAAACTATGGGAAGATGAAAACACCATTCATGAACTCGAAATTTGGCAATGGAAATAGGGGTCACTGATGGAACTTCACCGTTGGAACCTCACTGTTGCACTGTTCACATAAGGTTACCAATGACACTATTTAGTAAAGGTCAGTGATGCCACTTTTCACATAAGGTCACTGATGTCACTATTCACATAAGGTTACCGATGACACTGTTCAGAGAAGGTCACCGATGACACTGTTTATACAAGGTCACTAATGTCATTGTTCACATAAGTTCATCATTGCACTGTTCACATAAGGTTACCAATGACATTGTTCATAGAAGGTTGCCGATGACACTGTTCACATAAGGTCACGGATGTCACTATTCACATAAGGTCACCATTGCACTATTCACATATAGTTAACGAAGCATTATTCTCAACGGTCTACTGTTGGAACTGTTCATCGATAGAACTCTTCACAAAAATGGAAATTTGGAAAAGTGTTGTGGATATGTCACCTTAACCACCCAAAACACCTCATACACCTAATTTTCATAAATAAATGGACCAGAGAGGTTCGGGCCATTACAATGCTCTTATGTGGTGAATCATTGGACATATGGTGATTTTTAGGAAGTTTAACATCATGCGTTGAGGATGTATTCTGTAGAGTTTTATCATCATGTGGTTAGGACATATTCCATTATATTTTATCATCATTTGGTAAGTATATGAGATGCTAGAGAGTTTAACATCTTGTTGTTGGGAATTTTTTCTATGTAGTTTAATGTCATGTGATCAAGATGAAAATTTATTGTTTAGCATCTTGAAACAGGGATGATAGTTTCTTGATGTAATCTATGAAAAGTATTTCTTAAGAAACCTCACATTGGTGGGGGTGTGTCATGTTTCCCATTTATTGTTGATAGTGAGTAGTCTCAATTATGATGCGCCTTATATATGATATTATTACCTTCCAATTTGGGTACCATCTTTGGGGGTTTATTTCCTAGTATATTTAGGGTTATGGTAGCTAATAAAAATTCTCCAAAAAGAAAGGAGTGGAGGAAAAAATTTTCTTATCAAGACACTTGAATACATCTAACCACTTTTGTGATTTCTCGTCATTTGAGAGTTAAACATAGATATTTATTTGAATCAATGGAAATTGGACTTCTATGGTAAGTATTTCTTCAGTTTTTTACACCAATGAATATATATTTTCTTGTGTGGCAGTATGTTTGGTAGTATGGTAGGCCGGTAAAGTATGGAAGATCTTGTCTGTCCAGGACTTCTTATCCATTTTCACTATCTTATAGAGTATATTTTAAAAAGTATTATTTAAGTTCTATATCTTTATTTTTTCCACTACATGGTAGTGGAATGATTTATTGGACTCAATGTTGTTATCCTATTATAATTTCTTCAACACTATTGAATAGAAGTTTGGGTCGTTATCTGTTAGTATCGTGGGATGGAATCCAAATCTGGTAATGATATTGGAGTTTATGATGTTAGTGAAATTCATTATCCTGAATTCTTTGAGGGGTATTTCCATATGAAACTTGTAAAATTATTCAGTAGCAGTAAGGATATACATAAACTATTTATTGGTGGTTGGGGGATATATCCCCACAACATTCATTCCCAATACTGAGAACGAATAGAAATATTTATCTATATGGAGAATTTTCGGGGGATGAGGGATAACTTTTTCATGAACCTATAATTAACTAAATTTTTTATTGAATTCCACAGAGTCCTATATCATTTTTTTCAATAATAACCAATCCTCTTACTTTGATAAGAGATCCTGGCCCCAGATTGATGAACACTAGAGGAGCCTGCATGTACTTCCTCCATAATGGGTAGAATAACTATTTATTCTATGCATATTTGGTGGAAAACATAAAATCTGCATTTTTAAATGTATTTTATCTCATTTGGTCCATCCTGGAAAGTAATGTTCGTCGCTCAACATCGACTCTGTTACCTTTCATCTCAGTCTTTTGGGAGGGTCCCCTTTTGGAGATAATCTGCTGTGGGTTCTATAAATCCAAGGGTTGATATTAGTTTATCATGATCTAGGTATGTTTTTATTTTATTAATTTCCTCCATGTAATAGATGGTGATTTATGAGACCATACATTGGTGCATGATGTGGAATATTAGTTCATCCTAGTCAGGGTAGGACAAGACTGTAGTTATATTAACCAATATGCCAACATAATAATTCTATGATCGGGGGATATAATGAAACAAGGGATCAAAAGAGAATTCCACAATTATTCTTATCAAATATCTAATGATTGGGGTAAATTATTCATTTTTTGATGTCACATTCACCATTGAACTACATTATCACTAGATCTGAATCCCCTTTGTTTTTAAGTAGGATATATATAGTGGTAGGTCTAGTTTTAATATAGAAATGAGGGATTGGTATTCAAACACATTATTTATGAATCTTTAGATAGTGATAAATAGTGGGTAAAATTTATTTGTCTAGAAAGACAAATAAAATACTTAATCCAACCCGATTTAGATTTGGGTTTTCAAGTATTTTTCTGATATGAATTTGGTAGAAGTAATCAAAATACATCACCCGTGAATGGGGATTTTAATGAGCATAGGAAACTTATTCATTTCGAATCGCAGTGTCCACTATAGTAGTTTCAACGCTGGGATGTGTCGTAGGGAAATAAACTACGGACTACCCTTTCACTGAATTCTCTAACACGAACATATTTTCATATTATAGTAGAATAAATACCAATCGGGCCAAATTCCCAACAAACATAAGGCATCAAAGAATATAATTGATTATGTCAATATGAGAGGCTAATTTGAATTTGTGGTTCTACATGTAATGCCTCATCTTTACACTATAAAGATGAGTGCGAGGTAGTTCTTCTGGACATCAGAATATTGGGCCTTAGTTCCTGGCTTCATTTGGATGAGGTATTATAGAGTATTCTCATTTGTATGTCATTTTTGGGAGGAGACAATCCAATGATTGTTCCATACCGATTACATATACTATTTAGGTCTTTCCTTCGACTAGTGGTATTAGGAATGGTTGATGAAATAGGTACCATGTGAGACACTCAAAGGCTTCTTAGAAGTCCTCATCTCATCAATAGGAGATCCCATTCTTCATTTTTTGGTGAAGGGGGTGATTTTTTTCCATGTTTTCTATGAAAGATGAAATGAATGTGAGGTTCCCATAGATCCTCCACAATTCTTTGAGATTCAAAGGCGGTGACATTGCTATAATTGTAATAGTATTTTTATGTTCAGCCTTAACTGCATGGTGGAATTCAAAAAATCCAAGGAATTACCCTGATGTTACCACAAAATCACATTTCAAAAATTTCAGCCTCAAAATATTCTTCAACAACTTGATAGATACTATTTGAATATCCTTGAAGTGATCACATCGTTATTAATATTTGAATACTAGTTGTTCGGGGTTTCATTTTTTTCATCACAAAAAAGGATTAAAGAAATTATGTATGGATTTTAAATAAGTATCTTTATATATCTTTAATCCATGGGGAATAGCCTAATAGAAATAGATCCATTTGGGTACTCTAAAGGTTTTGGTTTACCCAGATTTAGGGGACCTATTTATCTAATTGTACCCTAAGTACCCATCTATAAATAAAAGATCTTGGAATCCATTAGTTGCATTTATCAATAATTATGTGGTCTAAAATGGGAAATTTTCCTATAGGTTATGTATATTAAGGTATCTAAAATTAGTTATAAACCCCAATCTACCCATTATTTTTCAGGATAGAGATGGTGTTGGAGAGACAACTTGGGTATTTCACCTCCTTGAAAAAAATTTGATCACTTTTCCTACTTTCACCTCCACATTTGTAGTCTGAGAGTGGTGAATCTCACTAGCTGCCTATATGAAACATCAATGGTAATCGGGTAAGCTGAGGTGGTGTGTGGACCCCTTAGGATTGAGTTTAGGAATTTATTTATATTTCCAAGAAAACACATATCTATGTTTCTTTGGAAATTAAATATACAAATCTTTCTCTTCAAGGGAAATAGAGGCACTAATTAATTGTTCCCAAATTTTACTACCTGATCTCATCAATTTTTGTTTATACTCCTTCCTCAAATATAGGAGGGTCGTTTCGGAGGTTATCTTTTTCTACATACACCTCTGATTCTGTAAATTCATTTTCATATGAATAAATAAATATAAGGGAATCTCTATCACTATCAGGATGACAGAAACCAAGGGAAGATACATTGTCATCCCCTACTGCTAGAGTCATTTCAAAGAGATTCTATATCTAATTTTTTTTATACTGTGTCTAGGGATAGAAGGAGCCTAGATATATGCGGTGTAATCTATTACTTCAATCAAATTAATTGGTTGCACATAATCATGATCAATCATACTATAAGTATTTATAGGGGTGATCCCCAAGACTTTGTGGGATGAAACCTATATTTATTCATCCACCATTGGGTTTTTCATCCATTTTATAGATTTATCCCCTAGAATATGTGGCATCCCAATACTTGAAGGTGTCACTATCACTATAGAATATGATGACCATTCCATCGATGGGGTATTTCAAACATGGATGGATTGTTGAAGGTAATGACACACAGCTATTGATCCAAGGCCTTATGAGTGAAATTTTATGTGGTGTCTAGTAGGATAATAATGAATTAATATTTTTATGTGAGATCCAAAAACTGATCCCTGAGCAAGATCATCCTGAGAGGTCTTTTTTGTCTCTTATCATAACCTTGAATTGTCATATTTGTAGAAGATAAGTCCCCTTCATTTTATCATAAATATCAAAGGGTCCTGATCAGGATGAGGTTTCACATGGAACCATTTTCAATTAGATCTCATGGGATATCAACATTATCAAGTCTTCATAAATCATATAGGGGGATGATGTGTCCTCGAATAACCTATTCTAGATCCTAATTTGTAAATGAGATAGAGATGTAAAAATTTTAGGGCATGGTCTCCACTCAATAAAACTTGGTTATTGTGACTTATTTTTCAAACTCCTGTGGGATCTATAAGTCCTCGATGAATGAATCAATGAGTAATTTTTGAAAATGGAGTGCATCCATCATTAAGAGTTTTGCGGGGATAACAACCAACTATTTCCTAATTTCATTATTTTTTACATAGGTTAGTACTTACCAAGATGGGATTTAACCTTATTATTTGGTTCAAGAGTTGGGCCATATGAATTATATATTCCTAGTTCTTTTATTGAGGTCAAGGCAGTATCTTCTTATAAAGTCATAGGTTGAGACAACCTTCTCTATAGTCTGGGATGATCAGATAATCACACCCCCATAGGCTGTTCATGTAAGATGGAAAGGATTAGACTACCATTAGAGGCATCTAGGACACCTCTATGTATCTTTTGGTCTTAATATTGTTCTTGACCATGGGTCTTGGCTTCATATATTTCATATGTGGGTACATGACCAAAATATTATTTCTAAAAGTGCATGCAATGTCCTCTGTGTCCCCAGATCATGTGCCTTCAGCCTCTGCCTCCTTAGTCTGGTATGGGGAAATCATACTCAAAGTAATTTAAATCCCTAAAGAAGGGTTATTCGAAGTGTATTATGTTAACAAGACCAATGATGAGTTCTTCATATAACCAGGTTTCTATTTGGTCGGGTGGTTCCCAATCATCAGATGATTCAGGGAAGAGAGATGCAAGAGCTAGAGCTTATGTCAGAGCTAAATATGAACCTTCCTCTTCTATCTCTTCCATTTTATTATGTTCATTCAAAACATTGATAGACATATTCAGTTTTTTTCTCCCAAGGTTATAGAACAATTATGGATTTATGAAGCTATGATCTCATAGTGTAATTATATTAGTCAACTATCTTTAGATTCATCTTGTTTTTGATCTTGTGTCCATGCCTAGTTGAGATTTTTTTCAAATCACATTATTCTTCTGACAAGGAACTAGTTATGTAGGTCACCTTTATCAGGGAGTTATCCAACATCACCTATATATAATCAACCATGATTTGAAGTACATCTTTTAAGATAAATAAATCTTGGATATTGTGACCTAGCCTTCTATAGAAAGGGAAGTATTCAGGATGGTTAGTGATGTTGATCTCATTGGGATTCATGGGATGTGGAATCTTGTGAAGGTTATTATCCATGGTGGAAAATAAATAAATAGGGACTTGATCATTTCAGAAGCATTATGTTTTATTCATTTGTTCCTCAAATTTTGGAAGACCTTGATCTCTTTTTTCTTCAATATGAGGGTTATTTTTCATTTTTTCCACTCGATTGGATGTTTCAGATAATTCAAGACCTTATTAGGTGATTTAATAGGCAATACTACTAGATTAAGGGTAGCAGCATCATTTTTTTCAATCATTTTCCTCTATGCTGAGGGCAAGAGTCAAGACCTAGCTCATGTCTATTTAATGGATTCTTCAAAATGTTTGGCCATTTTTGAAAACTCATAGAATCGTTCTAGGAATTTAATCAGGATTAGAGGTGTTTCCAAATCATGCCATATATTTTCATTAAAGATCCCCAGTAGTTTCTTTAATGAGATATGGATTCTTAGTGAATTGGTTACACCTTTACACCAAGCTATAAAGTCATACACCCTCTAATTTTCAAATATTTTGTAGTTATTCTGGGTGAAAATTTTCATTTTCCTCATCATGGAGATTAATTCATAAAGGAAATGATAAAAAAGACTTCACATACTAAAACTTATCATACTATAAGACTGTTGTACCAGAAAAAGGATGGCCCTATTCGAGTTTCAAAGAAACACCTCAACTTTTTCACGTCCAATTGATCTAAATAACTCATCATGGGATCGAATTAGGACATGAAGTGTGTGAGATGTTTTTCAGGGTCTCTTGTTCCTTCAAAGGTAGTGAAGGTTGGATTTCTAAAATTAGGAGGGGAAAAGTGTCATCGAACCACTCATGATGCGAATTATTCTCAGTCATCATAGGTATGGGTTTCCCTTCCATGCATTCCATTCATGTAGACTAGGATTCAATGTCATTGAGAAGTATTAGAGGTATTTTAGTCTGAGTTGGCCCCCATATATAAGAAGTGGGTAGGGATTGATGAGGTGTCCTCATGTTTTTCTTCCATTAATTATTGATCTGTGAAAATACTCAATGATCACCCAAGTGAGGAAGATGTTTTCTTCATAATGGATGGAATTAAATATCATTTTTGACTTCCATGTTTATGTAGACGGGCTACATGGATCCAGAGCTATTCTGATGCTTGATTCCACTTTTTTAGGTGGATTGGATCTTTTCTAATGTATGGGAGGAGGGATATCTATCTTAGGATGATTAATATAACCATTGGGAATGTTTCCCTTCATTAGGTCCTTATTGAGTTGTCTAGGGCTTTATATCTCATCCTCATATTATGAAAAATGATCCTCCATGGAAGGGATATAATCTCTACTGGGGGATGAGTTATATATGATCACATCTTTTCTTTTATCATTGGTATTGTTCCATTTTTGAGGTGGAAAATTGATATTTGAAGAAAGATGTTTTTGGATCCTTCTCTAGTCCTGGGGATGTTCAGCCTTTAGTGGGGTCATCCAGATCCTCCTCTAGGGTTATATTTTCTTTATTGCACCCCTGTGCATATATGTCTCAATCCACATTACCTATTGTGTTGGTGATGACAAATTCATAGAGGTGAATTGAGGAATTCCAGTTTTCCTATTACTCTTGACATAATAGAGTGATTCTACAACACTTTCATTAGATTCATTTCTCAAACCATTGGCCATGTTGGACCATCTCGTCTTGTGACCCCGATGGGGTTTGATTTATTTCATCATGCGTTCCTCCTATTACTTTAGGGGTTAGTTTCTGAATAGTTTTGATGAAATGGTGGAAAGTGTGCTATAGATTTTAATTGTACCTTTCCAGTTTCGGTTCCCAATACATGGAGATATTATCTAGGTCTGGATAACAATAATGTATATTGACAGTTTGAAGGTTACCATCATATCCTAGATAAGGGGGTTTCTATCCTTCAATTGATGATGAGTTTCCCATATATTTCAGCGAGGACTAGGCATGAACTCCATCTCTAACTCTTCTTGGATCTCATAGTCAGAACATCCAAAGGGATAGAACATGGTTGAGATGTTCTTTTTGGATAACTCTCCTCATATTTCAATTTCATATTCCTCTTCAACTGACATATATGCCGCTAATTTTTCGAAACACATAAGTTTCTCTTTAGGGTCGCCAACTAATTTTTGTGTTGGGTTGGCTGAATTTATGGGGAACTATATACAGTTTAACTCAGTGTTTAGTTAACCTATTTATATGAATGCGTCTATGTTTTTAGTAGCACTCTATATAGAGGTGTTTGGGAAAGGGGGATTTTCTTGTCCGTGGAATATATCACCATGGAGATGTTGACCACAGTAGGATTCAGGAGTAGTCTCACTACAATTCATATCCACACTTCCATAAGGAGGAATATCATGCTAATTATATCCTTATGCATTAGTTGAAGATTTCATAGACCCTTAAGATGTTTCAAATGTGTCTCAAACAACCTCAAGGACACTACCATTGAGCATATTAGGGATATGATCCCAAATCTATGTCATCATTGGAAAATTATGACCTTTCTTTTTGGATTGTAAAAGGATATGATCATGTTTTATGAAATCTATCTGAATATATTGATAATCATCTCGTGTTGTAGAATTATTCTCCCACTAATGAGAATCTACAGTGATATACCAATGAGCTTCTTCATTATTGATAAGAACATGATCCTGCCTATGGGTGGTTTCCAAAATATTTTGTTCAACAATGGATGGATCAGGGATATGGTATGGGATAAAATATGCATTCCTCGTTAGAATATTATTATAGAAATTCATAATCGGAGATGGTATTGGAGCCTCCTCAGGTATAGACTCTGAAGGATTCTTGTGTATTCATTCCTTAGAAGAAGTAAGGATATGATCCTGGCATCCACGAACTAATGCAATATTCTTATTAGCTTCACTATGTAGAATATGAGCCTATCCAGAGGTGTGTGTCACTCTCACCTAGTTTTCCTTAGTCAAAATGATGATATAAGCCTGATTCTGAGCCTTTAGAGTATGTTTTTGGATTTTTTAAATAAGAATATGAGCATGATCTAAGACATGTGTCTCTCTCACTTGGTGGTCCCATGTTAGAACATGGATATGATCTTGATCTTGACCCTTTAGAGTGTGTCACTAGTCTTTTTTGAAATGAATATAAGCCTATCATGAGGCATGTTTTTCTCTCACTTGGTGAGCCTCTATCAAAACAACGATATGAGCCCAATCTAGTCCCTCTCTCATTACATGTTGTTGAATGTGATGTTCCTATTTTATAATCTCATTGGTTTACATTTAATAAATCATTCTTTCATTCCACTACCACTTCACAATGCACAGTTCATATATTATATTATAGGTTTTACATTATTATTTCTCATTTCATAGTGACATTACTCATTCTAGTTTTTGTTAGGATATTGGTGATCCTCATGGTTGAAGATGATAAAGGAAACTTCTTAGTCGTTATGATTTTATTTTTTTCATCTGTTATCCCTTACTGATTTATGAATTTTTGATGGATGTACTTAATTTATGGTGAGTAATAATCCATGTTGTGAAGTACTTTATTTTATTTGGTTTTTTTTATAATTTTCTACTTACATATAAATAAATTGTATTTAGTTTGTTTTATATCTTATAGGAAACATTTTATAATCAAGTTTCAATCCTTTTGGAAGAATAAAAAAATGTTCTTTGAAATTATAGAGATAAATGATGATGATGATGATTATGATAATGTGTTCTAAAATCTTGGTGTTACATAAATTAAAGGTTTATTAATAAAATTTAAGATAAAGATTAGGTTTTTTTACTATAGGTGATTTTTGGTCATAGACTTGGGAGTTTCAGGTTATGATGGTAGAGAATAAGCACAGTTTGTTTAATGGATTTCCAATATCTCTTAAAAGGATAATATAATGCTTGATCACAGAATAGTTAAGTTTTTATCCATGATGTAGGGGAATAATCTAGTTGAAGAGTTTAGAAATTAGGGACATGTGCAGTATGAGGTCTTAGGTGATGTAAGTTGTCTACGTAGTAAAGGTTCCTCAGAGCTTCAAGTTAAAGGGAAAGTGAATGAAAAAACATATAATAGTTTAGTAAGGGTACAATATGAACTTAAGGACATCGAATCTCAAGTGTACAATACACATGATAAAATTAATTTAAGGGGGAAAATAAAATATGTCTCTCAGTTCTATAACCTCATCAGTCAAGGATATTTTTATGAAAGGTAAGATTAATGTCACTAATAGTGAAGGATTTACTTTAGTACCATAAAAAAGAGTCCATGTAAGTATTACTCCAACAAAACAAGTAATATTCAAATTATATTATCTAGAAAAGAATTGAAATATAATCTTACTCCATATTAGGAGTGGGAAAATTATTTTTCTATAGGATAATACACAAAAGATATTTATAGTTTTTTTCGGAAAAATTTGATGATGGGCATGACTAGAGAGATGACCTATTGTATTCTAACTGTTGATTTTGTGATTTTTCCCATGTAATTTTGGGGTATGTATCTCTATATCAAACATTATGATTCTCAATGTTTTTTTATTTAATAAAGTGACTATGAACATGGTTGTCCAAGATAATGGTTTACATCTTTTTTATTATAATAATTTTAAACATAGTTCTGACTCATAATCACACCAAAAATAAACCTTATGGTATAAAACCCATTATAAGACCAAAAATAATCATTAATAAAAATTTCAAATAACTTCTACTAGTTTAGTTTGCCATTTTATCCATTATATTTTTCAATAACCAAAAAATAATAAAATTTATGCTAATTTTCGAAGATAGAAAATACTCAGGTGTTTAAAATTTTTCAATGCCTCATGGATTATTGAGATATTATTCCCCAATTATTTATGAATTGGAATTCAAGGTGGTTAATTAATTGTGATATTTATTGGGGATTTCCCCCATTATATCAAGTTAATGGTTCTTGATCTTTTATATTGATTATTATGAATTTTTTTGATATTAAGTGTTCATTGGAAAATTTATACCAAAAGAATATTTAGATGTCTTAAACCACCCTGGTCAGTGATTTTTTCCTTCATCCTATCACTCTTTTCTTCTACATCAGACCTCGTTCCCATGTATTGTATAAACATGGTCATCCTTTACAATGGTTGATGTATAAAGATGAAGTTGATTCAGTGGAACACATGATATGGTAATTAGACCGTGCAAGGATGACAATATATGGATCATCCCAGATGATGGAAGTTGGGGTTTTCAAATGTATAAGTAGCATAATGGGGTGTTTAGAAAATTAATATAGGAGGATTAATGGTTTATTCATCATCCCCACTTCATATGACTATAAGGAATGGTAGTCGTTGGGGTACTATTAAATGGTGGAAATGGTTGAAAGCATGGTGAGAATAATAGGTGAAAATTTCTATAGGATTGATGGTTGAAATAACATTAGAATAAGATAAATTGGAAAATAAATAGAATCTGGAAAAGGAACCCTGATCATGTATAATTTATTCATTCACACACATGCCATATTTTGTCACTATGTATTTTCTAGTTACTTCATGGTTATATTAAATATCACAAAGAGTATAATTCCTCGAACAATTTTTGTCTCATTTTTTACAAGAATATAGGGTTTCAACAATGGGATAATTACCCCATAGTATTTATTCTCAATATAAACGTATTTTTTGAATAAGATACATGAATTGGTTACACTTTAGCATAATATAAAATTTATATTTCAACTTCACAGACCTTCTAAGATATTAATTATTTAATTTTAGACTAGATGATAAAACCTTACTGTGTGAGTACATGTATATATTTTCAATCTAGTGAACATTTTGTATCATTGAGTATTATACATAATGAATGGTTTATAATATGAATCAAGGATCAGTGGTATATATGTCAATTTACCAATGAGTCCAAGACTCCATTTTCATATGGAGGACACATAATGTTGGTTGAATACGAACTACACAAGCTATAAAATACATGCTTGGGTAACTAATGAAATGAATACATGATATTGTTTGAATAAAAAATCATGTATAATGAGACTTTATAATAGGATAGTGTAAGTGCATGATCAGATAATTCCTGAGGCTCACATGTTATATCTGGGAAAAATACATATTTTATACTTTCATTTTACAACTATTTTTTTATCTCCAAAATAAGGTGTAGAATCAAAAAAATATTATTTTGATCATTTTAAGTTTAGAATCTATTGAGGTGTATCCCTTCATTGTTATGGGTTGTTTTTGAGCAATTATAAGTTGATAAAGTCCATTAACTATTTAATGATAAAGACAAGAGGTTGAAGATATGTTTGGACACAGAATTGAATTAGTGATCCCCTAGAGGCATATGATTGGTGGAGTGATGGTCCTCCACACACATTATGAATTTTTTACCCCTCACAAGTACAGGTTAAGGTCCCTTGAATTGAATATTCTAATATAAAGTCTCTATCACTTATTAAAAACAAGGTCTGGATCCTTCAAATGAGTTGGGGAACCCCTGATTAAATTTTCCTCAACGGGGTGAGGGTCCTCTATATGTCTAATAGGGTAGGTAACCCCCTTTAAGTTGGGTAGAGTGTCCTCCAACGAGGGGTTTGGTAATCCACTTTAATAAAAATCATATCAAAATAAGTTGTAGTCTTCCTATAATAGTTTGAAATAGGCGACATGGTGATTATAAGATATTGTTTTTCTCATATTTTATAAATTTTTAATACTCATGTTCCTATTTGTTTATGATCTTTTTGAATCTGAGATTTTATATCGGGATTATTCCTTTATATTTAGTTATTTGATCCTAAGAGAATATCAAGATATTTCTACTATTTTTATATTACATGTTGTTTCATTCCTCCTTTTGTTTTCAAGGAATAAAATGGGTATATTTATGCACACCTATGCATGGGATTCATGTCTATATGTGTTGTATTGGTGTAGGCGACACATAGTTTATATATGTCCTTGTTATATGTGGAGTTAACACCTCCTATGCATAGCAAATAATTATTAGTGCATTTTTTTGATCAATATTGATGGTTATTATTGATGATATATTCTCAAGTTATCTTATAATGAGGAGGTATTTCCCATTTTCACATATTCATTATATCTATTTACATTATCTCACGTATTTTTTCCATTTTGGTGGTTTTCCACATGGTGTTATTCTGGAACATTTTGTCTCTTGTATGATTTTTTTATACATTCAATTATCTATATATTTAATGTGATTATAAAAAATATCATTTATTATAGTTATATTTCAATTTGACTTTGTTATGGGATAAGTAATCCATTGTATCTTCGTATAAATAACAAAGCACTATCCTGTTAGAGGTTGGATTAGGGTAGAACACTTTGTTGTCCACTAGCCTAGGTGTAGTCCTAGTGGTCCGAGTGTTGTATGAATGGAATTAAAGTTGTGTATTACTCGATAAAATAATTTGAGTTAATAATATTTTGATGTTTTTTTTGGAATTTACAGAAATTGTTTCAAGCTATCTTCAACTTATCTTAGGATTAGGGAACCTAATTTTAGTGTGGTATCCAACATATCTATTCACGGGGGGCTATTATAATCAACTAATCAACCTGAAACTTTGAGGAATAAGATACATGGTATAATCAGTATAGTACATGAATCATACAGTGTGTGGATATGGTTTTTATATCATCCCTAAGTCAGATTAAAGACATATTCTTTAATAATAATTTGTTAATGCCATAAAATTAATGATTCCACTCCTAGATATAAAGATCATATACTCAATTGTTTTTATAAAGAGCTATTTATGCTACTTGATCATCTCACCTATTAGTATCCAATAATGGATACATTGATTCAATGACCAAATTAGGTTGTACCATTTCCACATTAAAAAACTAAAAATTCTCTAAATTTTGTGTATAGGCTAGACCATAATGTGGAGTGGATAATGTATCCCTTTGATTTGTGTTATACAACCCATAAAATGAGTACACTATGTGAATTTAAGTGATAAAGACCCCTTAGATTTTAAAGTGAGCTACACAATGTCCTAGTAGTGAATCTATTAGAGTTGTTGAATTGCATATTTTATCATTTTCACATACCCACTGACAAGATAATAATTCTATCATAGAGTCTAGTCCAAGAAAAAGTAGATCATTGATAGATATTTTTATGTCAAAATCAAAAAAGATTACTATATTATGGTTGGAGTTTTTGGATTTTTCCAAGTAAGAGTTCTATTAATGATGTTGGTTGTGATTTTGGTTTATAAGATTTCAGACCATCAATAAGGAATCATGGTTGTGTTTAGGTGTGCTTCAAGGTTCAGAAACCTCGAGACTAAGAAGTGATTCGAGTTGGATTCGTACAAGCTTAAAATCTAAATGGGGGCCATCGATGTGAGTATGTTAGAGTTTTATTTCTATGAATCCCTAACTATGTTGAGGTTTTTGTGTGTTTTTTATCTAGGTAATTAAATTAAAATAAATAGATATAGTTTGAGGTAGAATAATTTGTCCATTATTTATTGGTATACATACTCATTAACATTGCTATGAGTCTTTTTTATTTGTTTTCTCATTGGATTTGGAGTTGTATATTCTAGTACAATAACTATGATTACCTTATCATCTAGATATTTTTACTTATAGAGATTACCATCTCACTTACATCTGTTGATATTTTGTGTTAATTCTCAGTAGAGAGAAATATATTTCATGGGATTTCTTCATGGATGAGTTGATATATTGTGACATTATAGTTTTTATAATCTGGTTGTATATCGTTTAAAGGCCCCATTTTTTAGTTCTTTTTTAACACTAATAATGACAACATTGTAAAAGGGGATAAAAATTACATATGTCCATGAGCCTGACCCCCGTTATCAGCACTTCTGCAACACCTTTAATAGTACTCCCACCACCTTTGTCAGCACTTTTCACCCCACCACCGCTTTGATCAGCACTTTTCTAATTTCCATCCTCATGCGCATCTACCTAGATTCAAACCATGCACCCTCCTTCAAATATGGAATTCCTTAACCACTACACTATATTTCATTTTTCTATTTAATGATATTTATATTTATATATGTGTTTACAAATATATTTTTTATTCATATATTGAATATAATTATTTTTAAATATATTTATACAATATATGTGTGTGTGAGATATATATATATATACTTATATTTATTTAAATATATTATAAATTATATTCATTTAGATAGACTAGAATATAATATAAATATATATTTTTTTATTAATACACACATATATGTATATATAAATATTATAAATATGTTTTTATAATGTTAAAAATAGTTAGATATTGTTTTAAATACATTTTTAGAATATGTATTTATTTACATATATTAGAATATACATTTCTATGTAAATATATTGGTATATGTATTTTTATGAGTTATTTATGATAAGAAAATATATGAAAACATGCATACATTTAATTACAAATAAAATTATGTTGTGAAAAATGATAAAATTTCAAAGCCCTAATATCAATTTGAATGTAATCCCTAAGAATAAATTTAGTCTCTACGAAAATAAAAATAGTAATACCCCATTAAATGAGGTTGGAAATACATCAAACATTAAACATTAGGGGTACCCCAACTAAAAACTCAGTTTTTAATTCTTTATGGGACTTTTTGGGCCTCTAAATATGTGATTTTGGATTACCTCTATCACTAAGGTCATAGATCTCATAACAAGCATCAATTCAATATGTAGTATATCCATAATGGAGACCCATATCAAAAGTTATGTACAATTGAAGTTTGAGTTACGTTTTCATCATACTTTAGATCTGCTATTAATTTTTTTTATTTTTTTATCTTCAAAGAGATATTAATGACTGATAATCGGTAATAATAAAAAAATTATTAATTCAAAATATTTTATATTTATTTTATAATTAATTTTCACTAAATATCTTATATATATTAAGTATAAATTCCTATTTACCTTATCTCAAACATATTTTAAAAAATATATATTATATTTATATCCATATAAATTTATTTACATATTAACATATTATTTTTAATGAAATATAATTTTTTTAAGTATACCATTATCAACACTACTAAAAAAGCATCGATAAAGGGGGGACTTTATCATCACCTCTAAAAAACATAGATAACCCCCCTTATCATTGCTTTTTTACAAGAACTGATAATGTTTGGTCATTTATCAACACTTGTAAAAAAGTGATAATAAAGGTCCCTGTTTAACATCACTTATTTTTAGCATTGTTAAAGATCCCCTTTAATAGCGCACAAAAAGTATTGTTAAACCCCTATCATAGGATAAATCTAGTTTTGTAGTAGTGAATGAAGACATGTGCTGTAGGTTAAGGTCGCCTGAAATGGGTTCAAGATACAAGATAGTGCAACTAATATAATGAACACATCATTCTATCTAAATGACACATTTGGTATGTTGATAATCTATAACAGGACATCAACAGTACATTTATGGATACTTTACAAGGCTGAAACATCATTTCTGGAATAAGTACATATTGTGTACATTCCTTTTCCTAGTATTTTTTATATCTTCTCACCAGAGTGTCAAAATTGAGCAAGAAAAAAATCATTCTCATAATTTTTTATATATAACATGATGGTGAATATCCCTTCCTTATTTTGGGTTTTTTATGAGTTATAGACTAATGGAGACCCTTTTTTGGTGGAGATGATGATAATTTGTGGTATATAAAATTGGAATATGAACAAATATGGTGAACCATATGGTGGAATATTAGTGTAATTATGAGTTTCCTCTACACACATCATAGAATTAGTAAACCGTTTTTTAAACTAATTTTTCAGTCATCCATAGGATTTTCTAACCCCCATTTTTAATTTTCCTCAATGAGGTAAGACTACCGTATGACTATTGGGGTTGGTAACCACCCTTTGAAATAGGGGATATATTTCTCTATTAATGTTTTCTAAATAACATTTTAGACTATAATGATGAGTGTTGTATTTTTTATCAGTATTTGATAAATTCAATGAGTAAAGAAAATTAGTGGTTGATTATAAATATGGATCCCATAAGGTTCAAAATATTTCATTCTTGATTAAAGTAAGGTATAGTTTTTTGATAGTATTAGTAGTTAAGATTGTAATTCCATATAATATTCAACCTAATACATAAGTATCTTAAGTATATGATGATTTTGGAGATGGAAATAGTTGAATTGATGTAATTTTTTACGGTACATGAAATTATTTCCATCTATAAATTATTGATGAATTTTATTAGAACCCATGAATATGTTTATAAAGTTAAAAAACTGATTTTGAAAGTTGAAATCTTCATGGATGATGTTGAATAAAATTAGTTGATGGAAGAGTAATTATGGATATTTTATTCAAAACATATTCTTGTTAACAGCCCAATATTTCAGAATATTTTATTTCTTCAAAGTAATTCAATAACTTTCACTACATGCAACACCGAGTTCAAGCGCACCACGACTTACCAAACTAGCCATTCAAAAGCAGTTATGAATAGTATTAACTGAATTTTGAACATTATATAATCCATATAATTTTATAATCCATATTATGAGTTTCTTAGACATATTGTAAAAATAAATTCATTTTTTCAGAAAAAAGAAGTATTTTTCAGAAAATGCAATTTTACCACCTTTTAATGACGAACCCTTTTTAAATCCAATTTTGAAACTTTTATATATTCAATTTGACAAAATAAACTTCTTATTTATAATCATGACATAAGAATTTAGTTTCAATATTTTTTTTTTGTTTTTTTGATAACTTTCATAGTTTGGTGAATAGTGAAAAATACTATATTTTAACTGAAAAAAACTATTTTAATAAAGAAAATTTATAGTTTTAAATTATAAATTTTAATGGTTTATAAGTATAAAGATATTATATTTTTACCATTTAATCCAATTCTGGTCATTGTAAGTAATTTCACTTTCAAATTGGACATAAACAAATGTCAATATTTTGATAGTTATTATTTCATAAAAATACGCTTTTTGGTTTTGAAAAGAGGAATTAATTTTAAATTAATTAATGAAACAACTATGTTTTTAAATTGGTAAAATAGAATTCATTTTTTAATTCGGAAGATAAAAATTATCTTAGGGTGATTTTTTGTTATTTTTCTGAAAACTTTTAATTTTTTATGAATAGTGAAAAACAATGTGTTATTGTTTAAAACCCACTTTTTATTTAAATAATTAATTATTTTATTTAAATTTAATTTAATTCAAAATAGATACATAAAAACAATATTAGTTCAATTTAATTCATTGGAATCTTCTTTATAATAAAATTATATGTATAAAACTTTATTGAACTTTTTACCATCTTTTACCCACCTTCCAGGAGCATTTGAAAATCTGTATAAAACATAATTTTACCGCTTTTCTGAGTTGAATTTCAAAAATATGAGAGACACAATTATCATCAGTAAGTAAAATTTGTTTCAATAATATGAACATAATTTTTGGTAAATATTAGCTTTTGACTTTTATTTACCAGAGTTAAAAGTAAATAGGGTAATAAAGGGTTAAAATTATATTATAATTACCTTAAAACATGTCCTAATTCTATTGGAATAGTTTAATTCGACCAAAAAGAACCTTAGTGATAAAATATTCCCCTTAGGTCCACTTCAACTAGATTATGAAATTTATTATTATTTAATTTAAAGAAGAGTTAAAAGTGTTAAATTCAAGTGTTCATAACTAAAACATTTTAATATAGGGTTATACATAAGATAAATTCGACTATAAATATTAATTAGAAAGATAATAAATATTTCCTACATAATTGTATTTTATTTTAAATTTTTAGACATTAAATAATTTAATTTATTTAGGAAATAATGATGATACAGTAATTACCTTATTGATGAATGATTAGAGTAATTGATATTATAAATATCCAAATAAATATAATTTGAGACTTTTGATGCATTCCACAAATTTACTAGGTTAATATGACATGCTAGGGATGATTAGATATTTTTTTAAAAGTGATAAGGTTTTTATGACTTTCACGAAAACAAAATACCAAATAGTGTCAAAATTGACCTAAATTAATTTTTAAAACAAATACTACATTATTGGTTGATGTAATATTCCTAAAAATATAAGGTTCGGCCAAAGGACTTAAATAATATTATATATGTCATTAATAAACCACATAAGGTTATTTTGGATTTTTATACTAATTTTATTAACCTTATAGTGTAAGAATACAAGAGGACATGATAAAAGTTAAATTATTTATCTTAGAGTTAAATCTAAACGATAAGGTTAAAATTGTAACCTATACTTGTCTAAATCTTATTTGCTGAGAGGATTTATACCAATCCCAATTTTATATTTTATATAAATCAATTTGGATCCATTATAAACCGAATAAGAGTTTATTATAAAATAATATTTCAATCTTTTCCTAAGGTGCCCCTCACCCCTCTTATAAAAGGGAACTCCCCCTTCTCTCAAATTCACACCTTCAAAGCCATTTTGGATCGAACGAACTCTGCCCCAATAAACTCTCAATTTTATTCCCTTCATCCTAGAAGCCTTATTTTACTCATAAAGCCAACCTAAGGATATTTTTGGTTCAAATCAAAAGGAAGAACCCGAAGAAGAGTTAAATATTTAATCACCTCTTCCAAGTTATTTTCTTCTTCCACTTCTTCATTCCTTGTTGTTTCAATTATAAAATAATAACTCTATTAACTTATATATACTATGATTTTATTATAAATATGGTATAACCATATTCATTATTCTATCCATCCTTTGAATTACATGTCACCATATGTGCATACGTATGGCTTACCGTCTCCACGTCGTGGTGTAGTTGTTATTCAATACATTTTTATTTGGATGGGTATAATAATGATGTATAATTGATGTAAATAATAAATATAACATGATAATTATTCTGTATATTTTATATACCATCCAATTATATAGGATTTTAACATCAAAAGAATGATATTGTCGCTCGAGCGTACATATGGATTACCGTCTCCACGAATGTGATGAGATTCATTCCTCATCGTAACCATTCAAGACTAATTTTCATTTGATGATTAAAAATAAAGTTTAATGACTTGATATCATTATGGATATAAATAATAAACATCCTATCCATAACAAACCTAACTCACATAATAAATAATATAATGGAAAACGAATCAGTTAACACCTGAAACGACGATAATACTAAAATATCATTAACAAAGCATTATTATATATATGATATCATAATTATGTATATGGTTCTTGTATAATTTAATAACAAAGAATTTACTATTATACAGAAGTTTGACATAACCTCGACCATGAAAAATACAAGGTATGGGTTAATTTCACAGTCTCTTTATTATTTGAGGTTGTTTTTATGTAAGTATCTACTAGGACCTCTTTATCATGCACATCCATTTTTCTTAAAAATGTATTCCAAAAAATTTAGTATTTAATATATTATGGGTTAAATTAATTTGTACCCTTGTTTGAATTTTTATAAAATGGTTTTAAAGGAATATTTTTGTCATTCTAGAAAACAAGTTACTTTATGACCTTTTCGACAAAATTATGGTAAGAATGTTTTTTTTAACTTATAAGGCTTGTGCGACTATTTTATACCATTATAACATCATCAAAGCTTCCCTTATAATCTTATAAAATAATTTTCAAAATAAATGTTGTCTTTATAATTATGTAACTCTTAAATGATTTCAAAATAGAAAGTGATATTTCTCTTAATTAGTTTTGATTTCATCTATGTCAACATCCTTTGATAAATTTTTCACTTATTTGAAGCTAATTTAATATGATACAAATATTACATAATGTATTTAAGGTTTTTTGATATGTTTGACTATGGGTGAGTTATTTTTATTCCATTCATGTTTTATGGTTAAATTATTTACATTTCATATGCTAGTTTTAATATTAATTTTTATGTTGTATTTCAACCTCTTCTTAAGATGAATGTGTTGGACTAGTATGTTCTGGGTTGGGGATCGGTAAAAGTAATCCCTATGGGTTGGGGTCTGGTTACAGAAGAATCTCCGGGTTGGAGTCCGGTTATAGAGGCTCTCTGGGTTGGAGTCCGGTTACAGTTAGCCCCTATTGTAACGCCACGACCCTAGTTACCCAGAGTCGGTGCATTATTACATGACATTGGCATGATCACAAAAGATCATGTCTCAAAAGACAGATTATTTTAGTAGTCTTGGAAACACTAGATATATTCATATGTCTTACATTACATCATAAAGTAAAAAAACTACAAAAACATCTTTTCTTCATATCCCCTCACACTATCCCTTTAGGTCATTCATAAATTACTTCTTCACATCCTGGAAAAAAATAAAGCATAGAAAGGGGTGAGCTCAGATGCTCAGTAAGGATAAAAATATAGCAGAAACTTTCATAAATAAGAATAAACCTTTAAGGAAATGTATAACTAAAACAAATTCCTTTTAAACTTGAACTTCTGCATAATATGGAAAAGATAAAATAAAATAATGCCATTTACTTATTCACATGGATATTCTACTAGTCGAATAACCACATGCAATATCAATAACCACTGTCATAATGATGGAAAGCATAATTCCATACTATCATAACCACATAGTCAAGGCCTCGTGCCAAGACTAAAAATAAGTTTTTGTCAAGGCCTTGTGCCAAGACACTAGTTTGTCTTATGAGACCGACCGATGCATCGAGGAGCTATATCGGGCTCCACCCATCACTTACTGAGTCCAATGCATTCCTCATATTAAAATTTTGAAACATAACATAAATATTCGTATTAAAACTATCATATGAAATTTCAATACATTGTCCAAAAACCATGAATGGTATAAAAATAGCACATCCACGGTCAAACATAACTCACTCGATACAATATGGAAGATTTTATTGTATCAGATTATCCTCAATCGATAATAATTAAGGATATTTACATAGATGAAAATAATCATCAAACTATTGAGAGAAATATCCCCCTTTTTCATGAAAACATTTAAAAGTCACACTATTTATCAAGAAGCCATTTAAAATAGATTTTTGAATCAATGTGTCCCATACCACTTTAAAACCTTTAAAAGTAATTTTGATTTGAAAACTTTAATGTCCATATAAATAAATTTTTAAAACCATTTATAAAACATGTAAATTAATGAGAGATATTTAGAATAATAAATCATTAAAACATTTTAAAATTATATTTTAGTTAGAGTTCCTAACCAAAAGAGAGACACTTGAATAAAAATAATTGAAATAATAAAAACATTTTAATATCATGAAAATAAAGTTATTCATGATATACTATGTCAAAGTACATTATATACACCATATAAAAGTGATTTGGTGTATAACAACGGAGGAGTCTCAATGGAATGTAAATTGAGATGAAATAACTCATAAAGGTTGTATCCTTAGGTTAAGGATAAATCAACAACATAATTATCTGTGAAAAATATAAATACACTCAATATGATTGGATATTACTTGTAAAACAATCAAAGGACATTCACACATATTCTTGTAAAAACAACACCAATGAATTGGATGCTTAACTCAACAAATGGAGATTGAATAAAAATTACTCTTATCAAGTTCATACCGATGACTTGAGAATTTTTCAATGGAGTGATTATTTGTATCAAAAGTATATCCACAGAAAGGGGAGTGTAAATTATGACATAATCAAATGAATAGTTATTCCACACATAATCATAGAGTAAGATAATCAGTGAAGTATGCGTAAAGTCGAATGAGTGGAAATTGAAATTTCAAATTCCCTTATCGAATTGGTAACTTACGAAACATACACCCATGAAAGAAGGATCATATAATGATGATGTAAATATCCATAAATTAAATTATATTACACAATTAATACAATCATGGGAAGTACACACACCACATGCAATAAATAAGTGGTGAATAATCGAAATCTCAAAGAATTAAAGTGAGATAAGAAACCCCTTACTTTGTAATTTTTCCTTGGTCGAGGGTAAGTTATCCTCATGTATAATGGTGAAATAATTGTTATTGAATTATAAAATAATCATATACATTAATATGATATCATATATCAACATTTAACATTACTTTGTTAATAATATCTTAGTATTATCGTCATTTCGGGTGTTAACTTACTCATCTTCTTTTATATGTTTTGTTACATAAGTCATTTTTGTTATAGATAGGTTGTATCTTATTCATATAAAGAATTATATAAAGTCCTTAAACATTATACTTAATCATAAAATGATAATTAGACTTTTATGGATATCATGGGGAATGATTCTCATCGTGTCTGTGGAGACGGTAGTTCGTACGTACGCACGAACGATAATATCATTATTTTGATAATAAAATCATATATAATTGGATTTTATATCATATATAAAGAATCATTATAATGTTATAAATATTATTTACATGAATTAAACATCATTATTATACCCATCCAAACAATAATGTATTGAATAACAATTAAACCACGACGTGGAGATGGTATGTCGTACGTACACACGTATGATGACATGTCATTCAAAGGATGGACAGAATACTGAATATGGTTGTAACATATTTATAATAACATCACAGTATATAAAATATACTGGATTTATTATTTTAGAATTTAAATAACAAAGAAAGAAGAATTTGAAGAAGAAAGGAACTTGAAAGAGGGTTGTGAAAACATTACCTCTTCTTCGGGTTCTTCCTTTTGATTTGATCAAAAGGGCTCTTTAGGTTGGCTTTCTGACCAAATAAGGGCCTCTAAGATGAATTGGGGGAATTTTATAGAATTTATTTTCAGGGTTTGGCCGAGAAAAAAGGCTTTGAAGGTATGAATTTGAGATAAGGGGGAGTTCCCTTTTATAAGAGGGGTGAGGGGAACCTTAGGAAAAACTTAAAATATTATTTTATTATAAATTCATATTCAGTTTATAATGCCTAAAAATTGATTCATTTCAAGTATAAGGTGGTTATGGGTCTAAATACACTAAAAAAATAGGTTTTAGACAGGTTTGGGTCACTTTATTAACCTTATCTTTTAGTTTTAACTCTTAGTTAATTAGTTTGACATTTACCATGTTTCTTCGTATTTTTATATTATATAGATAATAAACTTACTATATACCTCCAAGAGACCCCCAAGTGGTCCATTAATGATACACCTATCTTTATATAAGTCCTTTGTCTGAACCTTATATTTCTAGGAATAGAATATCAATTAATAATATAATAAGTTTTTTTAAAAACTCTTTTATGTCAATTTTGACACTATTAGGTATTTCATTTTTGATAATTTCATAACAGCATTATTAGTTTGAACCAAATTTATATAACCAATAATAATATATCATATTAACCTAGAAAATTTTTTGAATTCATAAAAAGTCTCAAATTACATTTATTTTGATAATTATAATATCAATTATTTTAATATTTCAATAATTAGGTAATTATTGCATCACCATTGTGTCATAAATAAATTAAATTATTTAATGTCTAAAAAATATAAATAAAATAAAATTATGTAGGAAATATTTTTATATCTATAATGAATATTTATAACCGAATTTATCTTATGTATAACCCTATGTTAAAAATGTTTTAGTTATTAAACTTTGATTTTATCTCTTTTAAATCTTCCTTGAATTAAATAATAATAAATTTTCTAATGTAATCCAAGTGTTCCTAAATGATAATATTTTATTCCTAAGGTTATTTTTGGTTGAGATACAATTGTCCAATATAATTAGGACATGTGTTAGGGTAATATTAATATCATTCTTATCATTAATTAACCTATTTACTTTTAACTGTGGTAAATAAAAGTAAAAAGTAACTATTAACCAAAAATTATTTTCATCTCATTGAACCACATTTTACTCCTTGATATTAACTATGTCTCTATGATTTTTGAAATTCCACTCACAAAATCAGTAAAATTATGTTTTACGTGAATTTCCAAATTCTCCTAGAAGGTGGGTAAAAGACGGTGACAAGTTCAATAAAATTTTTATATATCTAAAATTATTATAAACCGACACCAATTAATTACATTGATATTATATTGGTATTAAGCATCTATTTGTACTTAAAATAAATTTAAATAAAATAAATATTTATTTAAATAAAAATTCTGTTTTAAACTATAACTCAGTGTTTTTCACTATTCATCAAAAATTTAAAGTTTTCAGAAAAATATCAAAAATTCACCCTAAGCTAATTTCGATATTCCTAATCCAAAAATGAAGTGAATTTTGAAATATAAAATTTATAAACTTTCAAAAAGTGGGTATTAATATTCATAATGGCTGCTTTGATTGGTCGTGGTCTGTTAGAATCTTGAAGTTGCGTACATTGCAAGTTATTGCATTATTCAAAGGGAAACATACCGTGGAATCTTGGGGTGTTACAATATACCCTCCTACAATGAATTGTGTCCTTGAAATTTTTAAAATTGGGATTGGGAATATAATGTAAAGTCCAACATTGGAAAAAATAAGTTAATAAAACTATCACATTAAAGGTAAGAAAGAGAAGTACAAAGGTCACCCAAGATAACCCATACTAGGATTCCATGTTGGAAATCATGGATATGGAATATAAACTAAGTGTCAAGTTCTGATGGTGAGGGATAAAAAACATGATCAGGAGAAAGTTAACAACAAGAAAACTACAAACTTGTGATGGGAAAAACAGTATTTAGTTTCCCAGAAGGAAAAGTAAATAGACAACATTTTTTTTAAGTTACATTACACAAAGATGACGAATTTATTTATTATATTGACTAAGAACATAATGAGATATACTTACTTTTTAAGTAGAGTTTCATTCTTTAATAAATTTCTACCACTAACTCATTTTTTAAACGATTATTATTCAAGAAGACTCGGTTACACTAGAAGAGCTAGAATAAACATCTAGAGAATCACATGATCCACAAAGGATAAAATATATAATTACCCAGTCTTTAGAGATTAATAAAAACCAAAATGGATAGTAAAAGATCTGATTATCCCCCAAAAGGATATTCCTTTAGAGAAAGAAACAATAATCTTAATTTCTAAAATTAAACCAACAATACCCCAAAGTTAAATAAATACCATTCAATAAAAAACTGTCCTTAAAATCTTACAATATAATCCAAACTAATATTGAAACCCAAAACATAGACGAATTTGGTTATGTAGTCTTCCACGTTAAATTGTATCTCCAAATGACATCAACTACTCTTAAAGTCACATACTTAAAAGTAATTAACCTAATCACATATTCTCTATTATAGGTTAATCATTTCCATAATAACCCAAATCACTATAAATCCACAATGAAAACATAGATAAAAATCCACCATTAATCCTAAAATGAAATCCCATAGTATTCTAGTTTCATTGGGCATATAGTGTTCCCAACAAAGTGAAGATCTTCCAAAATAACATTTATCACTTAATCACCAAATCATTTTCCTATACTAAGGGTATTCATTTGATAAGACATAAGAACCCAAATAAACTTATTATTGATCAATAAAATAATTTAACTAAAAATAATTAGTCACACTAACCAATGACTTCACGCAGTCCACTGGTAGGCGATAAATCCCAATCGCACTTTGGTTGTGGGTTCGATTCCCACGGCTTTGTCCGACGTGACGGGTTCTCACACGGTCTACGTGTTGTCATTTTTCAAAAAATATTTTTTATAACATTTCAAAAAAGAGATAAATTCCTCAAAATAACCATAACATAATTTAACCACAAATCTTATCTCATACCTTTCATTTTCATCACAAAATAAAATAACTTTTAATTTCCTCTAATTCAAGGATCTTATAAAATCTAATGGTTATTTATAACTGTATCCATAAGAGAAAAGATAATTCTTCCTCAAATATCATTTTCACATGATAAATTTCAGGGTTACACATATAAGAGAAAATTCACCCAAAGTAATCTAAATAACAAAGAGAACTAATACCTTTAAACATTTTTCCATGCATTTATTTCCACATAGGTTCTTCCATGACCAAGAGGTTATCCTATAGAATAGGGAATTGACTTGGGTGATTCCAAGGTCCCTTACATTTATGAAAAATGACCATAATTTGAATATTAGGATCATTTTTATTTTCTTCCATAGTACCCATCATTTTTCCTCGGTAATTATTTACTTTATGCCCTTCTTTCCCACACATAAAGCATTTATTTGTTCCATTGAGACACTTTCCTGGGTGTCTCCTTCCACATTTCTGTCATGACAGAAATTGAGCTTTCTTCTCTCCATGGTCTCCATAGCTAGAGCCCTTATCATTCGTCACCATTCTCTTCTTTATTGAGTCTGGGAGTTTGTTAATATATATGTTGTTGATCATATTTTTGGAAAACTGATTTGGCATGAACACGATATCTTTTACGCTTATCAACATTCCATTTTGTTGCTCATTTCCACCACCATTCCCACCTTGTACATCATTCTCAAAGTTACTATGACTTCCTTGGACTCCAGCCATTGACTAAAACCAGAAGGCATTGTGTGAGTAACAGTAGTCATAAAATCATTTAGAGAATATCATGACACCATATTCTCAATTTGAAACACCTTAGTATTAACCAAGGTAATTTATTCTCATCTTATATGAAAATAATTTAAATTAGTTTGTAAATAAAATAAAATTATCCTGAGCATATCCCCCGGGAGTGTCATAGCCAAGGGTGAAGCAGGACCCATTGTCGTGCACCAGTTCTCGTTCGAGTCTATCTCAAAGCGGTGTTTTTGTGTTTTACCCCAAGGTACATATGTGCCAGAGCCACCTCTACCTGCTCCTATCCAGACAGGGATGTATTTCTTGGAAAACTCACAAAATCTATAGAATACCAAAATTCTTGGAAGTTCTTCCATATTAATCCTCAAAGTATATCTTAGGGCTATGTGCTCTATTCAGAGTTTGTCTAAATCTAGTTTCCATGGATTGTACTAAACTTCATCTGATACCAACTGTAACACCCCAACCCCAGTTACCCAGAGTCGGTGCATTATTACATAACATTGGCATGATCACAAAAGATCAAGTCTTGAAAGAAATATTAGTTTAGTAGTCTTGGAAACACTAGATATATTCATAAGTCATACATTACATCATAAAGTAAAAAAACTACAACAACAACTTTTCATCATATCCCCTCATACTATCCCTACAAGTCATTCATAAATTACTTCTTCACATCCTAGGAAAAATAAAGCATAGAAAGTGGTGAGTTCAGATGCTCAGTAACGATAACAATATAGCAGAAACTTTCATAAATAAGAATAAACATTTAAGGTAATGTAAAACTAAAACAAATCCCTTTTAAACTTGAACTTGAGCATAATATGGCAGAGATAAAATGAAATAATGCCATTTACTTATTCACATGGATATTCTACTGGTCGAATAACCACATGAAATATCAATAACCACTTTCATAATGATGGAATGCATAATGTCGGACTATCATAACCACATAATCAAGGCCTCATGTCAAGACTACAAATACGATTTTGTCAAGGCCTTGTGCCAAGACAGTAGTTTGTCTCATGAGACCTACCGATGCATCAAGGATCTATTGCAGGCTCCACCTGTCACTTACTATGTCTAATTCATTCCTCATATGAAAATTTTGAAACATAATATAAACATTTGTATTAAAACTAGCATACGAAATGTCAATACTTTATCCACAAACCATGAAAGGTATAAAAATATCACATCCACAGTCAAACATAACTCATTCGATACAATATGGAAGATTGTATTGTATCAAATTAACCTCAATCGAAAATAATTAAGGATATTGACATAGATGAAATTAATCATCAAACATCTTGAGAGAAATATTCCCCTTTTTCTTGAAAACATTTAAAAGTCAAACTATTTATCACGAAGCCATTTAAAATAGATTTTTGAATCAAAGTGTCCCATACCTTGTTGAGTCTTCCAAAAGGAATTTTTATTTTAAAATTTTAATTTCCAAATAAATAAATCTATAAAACCATTTTTAAAACATGGAGATTAATGAGAATGATTTGGAATAATAAATCTTTAAAACATTTTAAAATGATATTTTAGTTAGAGTTCCTAACCAAAAGAGAGACACTTGAATAAAAATAATTGAGATAATAAAAACGTTGTAATATCATGAGAATAAAGGGATTCATGATATACTATGTCAAAGTACATTATATACACCATATAAAAGTGATTTCGTGTATAACAACAAAGGAGTCTCAATGGAATGTAAATTGAGATGAAATATCTCATACAGGTCATATCCTTAGGTTAAGGATAAATAAACGACATAATTATGTGTGACAAATATAAATACACTCAATATGATTGGATATTCAGTTTAAAACAATAAAAGGACATTCACACATATTGTTTTAAAAACAATACCAATGAATTGGATGCTTAACTCAACAAATGAAGATTAAGTAAAAATTACTCTTATCAAGTTCATACCGATGACTTGAGAATTTGTCAATGGAGTGATTATGTATATAAAAATTATATCCACATAAAGGGGAGTGGAAATTATGACATAATCAAATGAATAGTTATTCCACACATAATCTTGGAGTAAGATAATCAATGAAGTATGCGTAAAGACAAATGAGTGGAAATTGAAATTTAAAATTCCCTTATCGATTTGGTAACTTACGAAACATACAACAATGAAAGAAGTATCATACAATGATGATTTAAATATCCATAAAATATAGTATATTACCCAATGGATACAATCATGGGAAGCGCACACACCACATGCAATAAATAATTGGTGAACAATGGAAATCTCATGGAGTTAAAAGTGAGATAAGAACCCTCTTACTTTGTAATTTTTCCTTGGTCGAGGGTAATTTATCCTCCTGTATAATGGTTAAATAATTTTTATTTAATTATAAAAGAATCATATACATTGACATTATATCATATATTATCTTTTAACAATTCTTTGTTAATAATATCATAGTGTTATCGTCATTTCGGGTGTTAACTTACTCGTTTTCTTTTATATGTTTTGTTACATAAGTTCTATTTTTATGTATAGGTTGTATATTATTCATATAAAGAATTATATAAAGTCTTTAAAAATTATATTTAATCATAAAATGATAATTTGACTTGTATGGATACGATGGGGAATTAATCTCATCGCGTTCGTGGAGACGGTAGTCCGTACGTACGCACGAGCGATAATATCATTATTTTGATATTAAAATCATATATAATTGGATGTTATATCATATATACAGAATAATTATCATGTTATACTTATTATTTACATTAATTACACATCATTATTATACCCATCCAAATAATAATGTATTGATTAACAATTACACCACGACGTGGAGACGATAGGCCATACGTACGCACGTATGGTGACATGTCATTCAAAGGATGGATATAATACTCAATATGGTTGTACCATATTTATAATAACATCACATTATGTAAAATATACTGGATTTATTATTTTAGAATGGAAATATCAAAGAAAGAAGAAGATGGAGAAGAAAATAACTTGAAAGAGGGTTGTGAAAACATTACCTCTTCTTCGGGTTCTTCCATTTGATTTGATCAAAAGGGCTCCTTAGGT
This sequence comes from Viscum album, assembly GCA_963277665.1. Classification (NCBI taxonomy): domain Eukaryota; kingdom Viridiplantae; phylum Streptophyta; class Magnoliopsida; order Santalales; family Viscaceae; genus Viscum; species Viscum album. Next base: position 1,183,170,396 of record OY728139.1, read on the forward strand.
TGGATTTATATCCAAATAAGGGCCTCTAGGATGAAGTGAGGGATATTTAGAGAATATTTGGTCAGGGGTTGTCCAAGAGAAAAGGCTTTGAATGTATGAAATTGGGAGAATGGGGGTGCCCTTTTATAAGAGGGGTGTGGAGAACCTTAGGAAAAACTTAAAAAATTATTTTATAATAAATTCATATTCAGTTTATAATGGATTCAAATTAATTTATTCCGAGGATAATGTGGGTATGGGTCTAAATACAATCAAACAATAGGTTTTAGACTGGTTTGGGTCACTTTATTAACCTTATCATTTAGTTTTAAGTCTTAGTTAATTAGTTTGACATTTACCATGTCTCTTTGTATTTTTAAATTATATAGTTAATAAACTTACTATATACCTCCAAGAGACCCCCAAGTTGTCCATTAATGATACACCAATACTAATATAAGTCCTTTGGCTGAACCTTAGATTTTTAGGAACAGAATATCAATTCATAATATAATATTTCTCTTAAAAACTCTTTTATGTCAATTTTGACACTATTAGGTATTTTGTTTTTTCTAATTTCCTAACAGTATTATTACTTTGAACCAAATTTATATAAACAATAATAATATATCATATTAACCTAGAAAATTAGTTTAATTCATAAAACGTCTCAAATTACATTTATTTTGATATTTATAATATCAATTAATTTAATATTTCATTCATTAGGTAATTACTGCATCACCATTGTGTCATTAATAAATTAAAAAAAATAATGTCAAAAAATTATAAATAAAATACCATTATGTTGTAAATATTTTTAGCTTTATAATGAATATTTATAACCGAATGTATCTTATTTATTACACTATATTAAAAATGTTTTAGTTATTAAACATTGATTTTATCTCTTTTAACTCTTATTTGAATTAAATAATAATAAATGTCCTAATCTAATCCAAGTGGACCTAAATGATTATATTTTATTCATAAGGTTGTTTTTGGTCGAGATACACTTGTCCAATAGAATTATGACATGTGTTAGGGTAATTTTAATATCATTTTACCATTAATTACCCTATTTACTTTTAACCGTGGTAAATAAAAGTAAAAACTTACTATTCACAGAAACTTATTTCCATCTCATTGAACAACAATTTACTCCTTGATATTAACCATGTCTCTCAGATTTTTTAAATTCCACTCACAGAAGCGGTAGAATTATGTTTTATGTGAATTTACAAATTCTCTTAGGAGGTGGGTAAAAGACGGTGAAAAGTTCAATAAAAGTTTTATATATCTAAAATTATTATAAGCTGACTCCAATGAATTAAATTGAACTTATATAGGTATTAAGTATCTATTTTGAAATAAAATAAATTTAAATAAAAATAAATAATTATTTAAATAAAAATTCGGGTTTAAACTATTATTCTGTGTTTTTCACTATTCATCAAATTTTGAAAGTTTTCAGAAAAACATAAAAAATTCACCATAAGCTAATTTCAATATTCCAAATCCAAAAATGATGTCCATTTTGAAATATAAAATTTATAAAATTTCAAAAAGTGGTTATTACTATTCATAACGGCTACTCTGATTGGTCGTGGTCTGTTAGAATCACAAAGTTGCGTACAATGCAAGCTATTGCATTATTCAAAGGGAAACGTATCGTGGAAGCTTGGGGTGTTACACCTATGTCCTAGCACAAGGCCTTGACATAGAAATTAAAGTATGGTACTATACATTCCCTCATTATGAAATTCGTTATTACATGTGATTATTAGACTACTAAAGTATCCATGTTCATGTTTATATGGAAATGTTTGATTTATTTATGCCATATTATGTTGAAGTTTATGTTTAAAAGGCTATTTATTTTATTACACATCTTGCTGTATATGTTTATATCTTCTGCTAACTTATTTACCCTTACTGAGCATCTGAGCTCACCCCTTTCTTATGTTTTATTTTCCCAGGATCCCATGAAGTGTTTTATGTTTGAGATGTAGTGTTAAGCTAAGGGAACAATGGAATTATCAAAGAATTTTTTGTGTTGTATATTAGAATGTGTAATGTAAACTTCATGTATGAAATCTATTTTCCATGACTATTAAACTGATCGGTCTTTCGGGACTTGATTCCTTGTAATCATTCGAATGTATTAAAATAATGCACCGACTCCAGGAATCTAGGTTCGGGGCATTACAGTTGGTATTAGAGGAAGCTTAGAAACAACCATGGAAACTAGATTTAGATAAACTATGATTAGAGAACATTACCCAAAGATAGACTTTGAGGATTAGTATAGAAGAACTTCCATGAATTTTGTTAATGTAGAGACTTTGTGAGTTTTCCAAGCAAATACATCTCTATCTGGATACGAGTAGGTAGAGGCAGCTCGGGCACAGATGTACCCAGGGATAAAACCTAAAAACTGCGCTTTGAGCTTGACTCAAATTGGAACTGGTGCATGACAAAGGGAATTACTGCACTCTTGGTTACGACACTCCTAGAGGATATGCTTAGGATAATTCTCATTTTATTTAAAAATCATAATGAAGTATTTATGAGTATATACCTACTAAAAGAAAATATTTTTATGATTACGGATTATATCCATAAACTGTTCAATTAACATTAGGTATTTTACAAGTTTGGAATTATTCATTGTGATTCATAAACTGGCCTATTATATTCCATTGTATAGAAATGGCCCCCAGTATAAGGAATTAGTACTCCAGCAATAAGTATGATCCATACAATAAGAAGGATTATATCATTCATGGTATTAATCCAACATTAAGAAGGGAAATAGTCTCCCATGTATTCTAAATATATGAATAAATAATATCATGTGTTAATAAGATAAGTAAATAATTCTATGAGTTCTATGTCTTTGAGGAGAAGCAAGAGAAGAAAATGATGGTAGAGAGAAATATGGATAAAGAGAAGAGAGGAAAGGAGGTTTTTCCCATATGTGATAAATGTGGAAAGAATCTCCTTGGTAAATGCTTGAAGGGAATGTTAGTTTTTTACAAGTCTGGAGAAAAAGGATACCAAGTACATGATTTAAAGGGTAAGAAAAAGGTTTCAAATGTAAAATGTTTCATCTTCAAGGAATTGGGACACTACGTGAATCAATGTCTCAGTCATTAGAGTATACCGCAAATGATGATATTGGATAATAATCAAGTTATTATGCTACCTCAGATGAAGAGGAATGACTAGTGTTCTTATGTTATTATTATAGAATTATTTCATTTGAGTGTTGTATCAACAATATACTTGTTATATGAATTATGGAGATAAATAAGGATTGTACTGCAATACTATTTTATGGAGGATTTGAGATTATACAGTTCTAAGAAATGGGACTTAATAGTAAGCTATGATTTTTGGAAAATATATGGTTGAAGGAAATCTAATCCTTAATATGGTCCTGATAATGAGTTAGTGATTTTGGGATAAGAGATGGTTGATTTGGATAAATTATATTGGATATTCTTGACTTCCATGGAACTGATTACTAGTTTGTTTATTTCATCATTATTGTAATATTCAAAAAATTTGGATATAAGGAATATATCCTGTATTATATAAAGAATAAGGGAGAATGAATGTAATCAATAAGGTTTTATGGTAATTTAGGGTGTTACCATATTTTAAAATAATACATGATGAAGGTGTTCACATGTTATTACGTGGAAAAAAGGATCTTCATTGTGTTTAACATCCTTATAAATTTTGGACAGAGAGTTTGGATAGAAGTATTTTGGATAAGTCTAACGCTTGGAATGGATTAAGTTTGAAGTTGGATACTATTATTAAGGTTATTTTTGGATTATTATAAAAAGTAAAACCCATAGGTCGGGTGACAACCAATTGCATCCAGCAAGGCTGTAAGACTTAAACCCGCAACCGAAGGGCAACAAGGGTGCATCACCTACCACTGGAATATGTGATGTCCTGGATTGTATAATGTATTTTATTTTTTAAAAGGTCTGATAGGTGAATTATAAATTCATTATTTTCGAAACCCTATATGATTAGGATAAATAGAATATATATTTTTAAAATCTTTTGGAGAAAAAAAAAATGAGTTTGTGGTAGGAATTAGTTGAAAGATGAAACTCTACTTATCAAGTATATATATATATATATAATTTTTTTCTCACTTATTCTATGGATAAATTAATTCTTAAACATTAGGTAAGGGATCTTAAAACCAAAAATGTGTTATCCTAATAGATTATGTTTTGTTGAACCGATGGTATTTTAAATCATCTTAGATTGATGGATTTTAGGCCCTCAATTTTACACCTCTTTGTTATTGATGAACTCTATCACTCCCTATAAATATTTACATTTTTTCTCCAATTATGTGTCTCTAATTTCCACAAATTGTTTCTTAATTGAAATCATAATTTGGTGGTGACCCTTTCATTTTCTTTTTCCTCTTATTAAGACTAAATTTCATTAACCCAATTTCCGATGTGGGTTTTCCCACAAAGGTATTTTCTATTTTCAACCTTTTATTTTTGAAGAACAATTTCAAATTGAGAGGATGAAATTTATTGAAGGAGGGAAGAATGTAACACCCCAATATTTCATTATATATTATTTCTTCAAAGTAATTCAATAACTTGCACTACAGCCAACACCGGGTTCAAGAGTACCACGACTTACCAAACTAGATGTTCAAAAGAGGTTGTGAATAGTATTAACTGAATTTTGAACTTTATATAATCCATATAATTTTAGAATCCATATTACGAGTCTCTTAGATATAATGTAAAAACAAAATCATTTTTTCAGATCAGAGATGTATTTTTTTTAAAATGCAATTTTACCACCTTTTAATGGAGAACTATTTTTAAATCCAATATTTGAAACTTTTATATATTCAATTTGAAAAAATAAACTTATTATTTATAATCACAACATAAGAATTTAGTTTCCATAAATTTTTGGTGTTTTACTGATAACTTTCATATTTTTGTGAATAGTGAAAAATACTATATTTTAACTGAAAACAACTTTTTTAATCAAAATAATTTGTAGTGTTAAATTATACATTTTAATGTTTTATAAGTATAAATAGATTATATTTTTACGATTTAATCCAATTATGGTAATTGTAAGTAATTTCACTTTTGAAATTGGACATAAACAACTGTCAATCTTTTGATAGTTATTATTTCTTAAAAACACACTTTGGTTTTGACAATGGGAACTAATTTTAAATTAATTAATGAAACATCTATGTTTTGAAATTGGTAATATAGAATTCATTTTTTAATTTGGAATATTAATATTATCATAGGGTGAATTTTTTGTATTTTTATGAAATCTTTCAATTTTTGATGGATACTGAAAAACAATGCGTTATTGTTTAAAACCCACATTTTATTTAAATAATTAATTATTTTGTTTAAATGTATTTTAAGTTAAATAGATACATAATAACAATATTAGTTCAATGTAATTCATTGGAATATCTTTTATTATAAAATTAGATGTATAAAAATTTATTTAACTTTTTACCGTCTTTTACCCACCTTCTACGAGCATTTAAAATTTTGTATAAAACATAATTTTACCACTTCTGTGAGTTGAATTTTAAAAATCAAAGAGACATGGTTAACCCCAGTAAGTAAAATGTGGTTCAATAAGATCAAAATATTCTTTTGTGAATAGTAACATTTGACTTTTATTTACCACAGTTAAAAGTAAGTATGGTAATTAAGGGTAAAAATGATATTATAATTACCTTAACACATGTCCTAATTCTAATTGATAAATTTAATTCTACCAAAAACACCCTTAGAAATAAAATATGACTTTTTATGTCCACCAGGATTAGATAAGGACATTTATTATTATTTAATTTAAAGAAGAGTTAAAAGTGTTGAATTCAAGTTTTCATAACTAAATCATTTTAATATAGAGTTATACATAAGATAAATTTGACTAAAAATATTAATTATAAATATAAAAATATTTCCAACATAATGGTATTTTATTTATAATTTTTATACATTAAATAATTTAATTTATTTATGACACAATGATGATGCAGTAATTAACTTATTAATGAAAGATTAAAATAATTGATATTATAAATATTCAAATAATTGTAATTTGAGACTTTTGATGAATTCCACTAATTTTCTAGGTTAATATGAAATTTTAGGGTTGATGATATAATTTTTTTTGAAATTGATAATGTTGTTATGACTTTAACAAAAAAAATACCAAATAGTGTCAAAATGTACATAAATTAATTTTTAAAACAAATACTATAATATTTCTTGATATAATATTCCTAAAAATATATGGTCAGAAAAAGGGATTAAAAAATATTATATATGTCATTAATGAACCACTTGGGGTTCTTTTGGATTTTTATAGTATGTTTATTAACCATATAGTGTAAGAATACAATAAGACACGGTAAAAGTTAAATTATTTAACTTCGAGTAAAATCTAAAAGATAAGGTTAAAATGGTAATCTAAACCTGTCTAAAACCTATTGGTTGAGAGGGTTTTGACCCATACCTACTTTATCTTTGAAATAAATTAATTTTAAGCCATTATAAACTGAATATTATTTTATTATAAAATAATATATCAATCTTTTCCTAAGGTGCCCCTCACCCCTATTATAAAAGAGCATCCCCCACCTTCTCTCAAATTCACATGTTCAAATCCATTTGGCTCAGCTAACCCCTTCCCAAATATCCTCTCAACTATACTCCCTTCATCCTAGAGACCTTATTTTAGTCATAAATAAAACCTATGGAGATTTTTGGATCAAATCAAAAGGAAGAACCCGAAGAAGAGGTAAATATTTAATCACCTCTTTCAAGTTCTTTTCTTCTTCCACTTCTTCTTTAATTGTTTTTTCTATTATAAACTAATAACTATAGAATATTTTATATACTGTGATGTTATTATAAATATGGTACAACCATATTCATTATTCTATCCATCCTTTGAATGACATGTCACCATACGTACGTACGTACGACTTATCGTCTCCACGGCGTGGTGTAGTTGTTATTCAATACATTATAATTTGGATGAGTATAATAATGATGTCTAATTGATGTAAATAATAAATATAACATGATAATGATTCTGTATATATTATATACCATCCAATTATATATGATTTTAATATCAAAAGAATGATGTTGTCGCTCATGCGTACGTACGGATTACCGTCTCCACGAACGCGATGAGATTCATTCCCCATAATGTTTAATTACTTGATATCATTATGGATATAAATAATAAACAACCCATCCATAACAAACTTGACTCACATAAAAAGAATATAAATGAAAATGAATTAGTTAACACTTGAAACGACGATAATACTAAAATGTCATTAACAAATCATTATTAAAAGATCATATATGATATCATAATTATGTATATGGTTCTTGTATAATTTAATAACAAATATTTTACTATTATACAGGAGGTTCGCATACCCTCAACCAAGGAAAGTACAAGGTAAGGGTTAATTTCACAATATCTTTATTATCCAAGGTTTTTATTATGTAAGTATCTATTTGGAACTCTTTATCTAGCACATCCGTGTTTCTTAAAAATGTATTCCAAAAAAATTACAATTTACTAGAATATGGGTTAAATTCATTTGTACCCTTGTTTTTCTATTTATAAAATTGTTTTAAAGGAATATTTTCGTCATTTTCCAAACAAGGTGCTTTATGACCTTTTCAACAAAATTAAGATAAGAATGTTTTTTAACTTATACAGCGGGTATGACTATTTTCCGCCATTATAACATCATCAAATATTCCCTTAAAATTTAATAAGAATAATTTCAAAATAAATGTTTTATTTATAATTATGTGACTCTTAAATGATTGCAAAATAGAAAGAGATATTTCTCTCAAATAGTTTTTATTTCATCTATGTCAGTACCCTTTGATAAAATTTTCACTTTTTTGAAGTTGATTTATTATGATAAAAATCTTCTATATTGTAGTTAAGGTTTTGTGGTATGTTTCACTGTGGATGAGTTATTTTTATTTCACTCATGGTTTATGGTTAAAGTAATGACATTTCGTATGCTAGTTTTAATAAGAATGGTTATGTTATATTTCAACATCTTCTTAAGATGAATGTGTTGGACTAGTATGTTCCGGGTTGGGGACTGGTAAAAGTAAGACCTCCAGGTTGGGGTCTGGTTATAGTAGACTCTCCAGGATAGAGTATGGTTACAGAGGCTCTACGGGTTGGAGTCTGGTTACAAAGGCTCTTCGGGTTGGAGTTCGGTTACAGAGGCTCTCGGGGTTGGGGTCTGGTTACAGTTAGCCCCTAGGTCCTGGCACGAGGCCTTGACACATAAATTAAAGTCTGGTACTATACATTCCCTCATTATGAAATAAGTTATTACATGTGATTATTCAACTAGTAGAATATACATTTGCATGTTTATATGGTAATGTTTGATTTATTTTTTCCATATTATGTTCAAGTTTATGTTTAAATGGCTATTGTTTTTATTACACATATTGCCTTAAAATTTTATAGCTTCTGATAAATTATATACCCTTACCGAGCATCTAATCTGACACCATTATTATGTTACATTTTCCAAGGATCCCAAGAAGGGTTTATCTTTGAGATGCAGGGTTAAGCTAAGGGAACAATGGAATTATCGAAGGATTGTTATTATTTTTTGTGTTGTATATTAGAAAGTGTAATGTAACATTCATGTATGTAATATATTTTCCAAGACTGCTAAATTGACCGGTCTTTTGGGACTTGGTGTCTTATAATCATGATAATTTATTAAAATAATGCACAGACTCTAGGAATCTAGGGTCGGGGTGTTACATACCTATATAAGAATCATTATGGATATTGGAATATTTATATTTGTATGTATTCTAAAGAAACAATTTTTCAATGGGGGAGGTCTGAGAATAGGATAAACATATTGAAGTAAAAAAAATAGTACCAAGTTTTCAAGAGGGAGATATGTTATAGTGAAGAAGTAATATTAATATAATTTCATAAGATAGTTTTTGGATACATATTTTGTGCATATAAAATAAGAGGAATTCATATAACCAAATGAATTTGTGAAAATTATTTATAGAATATAAAATTTCACAAATCAGTTTTTGGAAAAACGTTGATCTAGAAGACAATATACTAAACTATTTTACTAAAGATCTTTTTTTTAAATTTGATGAGTTTTATAATTGATAATGGTAGATAAAATTGAATACCAATCTTGAGTTTGTTTTTAAATTTAATTTAGAATTTGGAGAAATAGAATGGGAGGATTCTATTTTAGTACCATATAATATATGTATATACTTAAAGAGGAATAAGTGGTAGTGGCTAGGATAATGTTAAATAATGAAAAAAGAACTTGCAGTAGCAGATGCATGTTTGGATGATATAGAAAGTTAACAACCAAGACCACAGATGTTGTGATATTCTAGAAGAAGAAATTGAAGTTCACTCCAAAAGAATAATTGTTTAGGTTTTTAGAATAGTCATTAATATGGAAGAATAACTCAAAAATATATATAGTTATAGAAGAATAATCTTGAGTTAACATATAAGGATTTTCAAGATGATAATTTTCATACATCCATATGATTAAAATAAAAATATGAGGAAGTTTGAAGTAGAACAAGATGTTATACACCATATTTTTTATGATTTATTAGATCTATGGTATAATATCATTATAATCTAATGATTAAATTCTTGTTATATTTTAAGATGCAATGGTTGTAAAGGAATGATATACATGTTTAAAAAGGCCAGCCTAAAGATAATAATGAACAAATTATTATATTAATGAAGAAATGATGTTGGGATATCGTTCATGGATAAAATATCAAGAGTCATAAGATATGACCCAAATTCAGACATGAGTAAGATTTGAAGAAAATAGACCACCCCATTTTAGAAAGAATAAAACATGAAATTAATGTAAATCCTGATAGATGGAATTAAAGTTTCTTATATTCGAATTATAATATTAAACTCGTTATTTATAAATAGGACATAATAAAAAAATTATTCCACAAACATGAAATATTGAATCTTTCTAAATTTTTATAGATTTATCTTCCTTTGTGATTTTCTAGTAGAGAACACTTTATTTGAAAATGTATATCAGATGAATTCAATTTAAAAATTAAATCATTAATTTAATTGTGTGAAATTTTCTTATTGTTTAAAATAAACAATCTCCCCTTAAAAAGTAAATATAATATGTTTATAATAAATTTAAATTATATTACCATCAATGAGTTTTATAAGTCTAATCCTATGATAAAAAAATAGTATGTGAATAATAAACAAATAAAAGACATAGTTGGGATATTTAAAACCTTCCTGAAGTTATATTTTTCTAGAAATGTATGATCTTCCTCTATTGAGGATGGTTCAAAGAAATTTTTATTTTAAATTTTTAATATTTCATTCAAAAATATTTAATAAAACTTTTGTTCAATATTAGTAAATACAAATATATATATCATAAGAGTATAGTGAGAAATCATTGAAATAAAAATGGAATATCAACCCCATACTTTGAGTAGTTTTCCAAAGTAAGTATATTAGTTGAATAAAATGTGTATTGAAGATCACATTAGGTATATCATTTCCAACTTCTGTTTAATGAATTACAATTTATCATAAGTTTAAGTGTTTATAAAAATATCAGCAATTCTATTTTCCATTATGATAATATTGAGAATTATATCTCCTTTTTTTGGATTATACCTAATGTAATGATTCCTTAAATCTACCTTATTTTATCATGAGTGATATGATGGGTTTATAGATAAATACCTAGAACTATTATTTTCGAAAATTATTATTGTTTTAGAAAATTTCAAAATGATTTTTTTGAGTGTGTGTTGCATCCATAACACTTGTTCACAACAACTTCAAGCTAGTACAAATTCAACTTTAATAGTGTAAAATTATATATAAAGTTGTTTCTTATTATCCCTAAAACTAAAGCCTATCCTGAGAAACTATGTGATTTAAATGTAAATTTTATATATATATTTGTATTGATTCTCCAAAGTCATCATATGAGTAACTTTTATGAACAAAATTCTTTTTAGTGGACTAGAATATATTATGTTCTGAAGTACCTTTAACAAAATTAAAGTGTGTCTTACTTATTTTAAATGAGTTTACTTTATATTATCTTGTAATCATCCAAGTAGAGATGTTGAAAAAATATTTTATAGTTTAAATGTTGTATAATAAAGTAAAATTTCGATCATACCTAAATAATGTTTTTGATCTACCAATTTACTAAATTTATCAAGATAAATTTTGATAGATATTGCTATTGCAGTACTTATATTTGATGTGTTTTAAAATAAAATGTTTTCAGGTAAATTGTTAATACATATATGTATATTTATAATATTTACTTCTGGTTTTGAAAAATTTTAAAACCAAGGGAAAAATTTTGAGTTCTATCATCTTGTTATATTCAGACTCATTTTCATAAGTTCTATTAAGGTATCAAAAAGAATTCATTATTGAACCAGAAGTAATATCACCTGCATACATCTGAACAATGTTTTTTATACTAATACATTATCAACAAAAGGTGTAATATTATCACTTTATTTACTAATATTATTTTAAATTAAATTTTTGGTAAGTTAATCATAATAATATTTTTGGGGTTGTTAAATTACATATAGTGTCTTGGAAAGTTTAAATACACATTAGAAAAATTTTATATCTTCAAAACAAATATATTTTTCAATATAAACTTCCTCATGAACATATCCATTTATAAAATTATTTTAACAACCATTTCAAATAAAATAAAATTCATATGTAATGCAAAGGCTGTTAGGATCCTGGTAGATTCTAATCTTTCAACCAGTAAAATGGTTTAATAATAATAAATTCTTTCTTCATGTTAATAACCATGAGAAATGATTTTTTACTACTTATAACAATATATCCCCTTTCAAAAAAAATCTAAAAACCCATTTTACTCCAATTATCAGTTGATCTATATGTAATTTGACAAATTTCCAAACATTATTCCTTTCCAATTGATTGATCTCTTCTTGAATATCTCTTATCCAATATTTATCACTTAATTCATCATCTATCATTTTATATTATAATTTTTGTAAGAAATTATGATGCATACATTGAGTTATTAAGGATATTCTATTTCTATGATAATTTGAATAACTAATAATATTATCAATATGATGATTCCTTAATATCAACTGATTTTTAAATATTGTGGTAATTTGTTCTTCAACTAACCTATACACATCTCCCATTGAAATTATTTTAGGATATTGAAAATCTAAAAAACTAACTTATATAGGATTTACTATTAGTAATTATAAATTGACTTCTAGAAATCTAATAGGAGTGTTTTAAAAACAAAATCCAGAAGATGAAATTTATTCGGTGTTTAAAAAATGATTAGGTTTATAATGTTTTACATGAACCATTTCTTCAACAACATCACCTATTTTTTAAAAAACTATTTAATTATTACTAGTTATAGAGTAACTAAATAATATTCCTCCACCATCTTTAGGAAAATATTAATTTCATAGATATTTAGTGTTAAGGAAGAACAGTATGAACCCAAAGAATATAAAGTCTTTTCTTTCTTTAGTTCAACAACTTATAAGGATTAATATTAATAAAAATTCTAATTAATACTTGATTTATAGTAAAACAATATGTAATTACAACTTTAGGAAAATAATATCTAGAAATATAATACTCATGTAGCATAGTTTGAGTAATTTACTAAATAATTGAACTTCATTGTTAAACTACGCCATTTTTCTGTTCATGGTGCTGAAAATTTACGTGTAATTCCATTTTTACTCTAAAAAGTTTTAAATTAAAAGTTTACATACTCATCACCATGATCAATATGGATAAAAACCAAGATTAGTTTTTCATATTTTTTTAATAGATTCACAAAATTATTTTAAATTAATAACAACTCTATATTTTTTAGAGGGAAAATAAACTCATGTATATCTAGTGTAAAAATTACCAATACATGAAAATAGTTTTCTCTCCTAGTAATTATAATATTTTAGGTCCAAATAAATCCATGTGAAATAACATTAATGATTTGAAAGTTGATACTTTTCTTTTATATTTAAAACTAAACATATGTCTCCTACCAAATTGATAAAGATTACGAAATCTAGTTGAATTGAATATTAGTTTAGATATATACCTATCATATCTTTTCCAATAAAGTATGGAAATAGTATAAAAACTAAAGGGTCTAGATTTTCTTTGCCACAAAAAAAGATAATTCTTTGGTGTCACATAAAATATGGAATTTCTAATTTATTAAATCTTCATTGTCAAGAGTGTAAACATTTTCATAACTATCGGCAGATGGAATAAAAACACCTTTTAATCATTGAATAGTACATTTATCATTCCTAATATTTACAATATAACCCACTTATTGTTGTTAACTAATGATGAAATTATTGTTATTAAGAAATAAAAAAATAAAACATTAGAAATTATTGATTTTAAAGGAAAAGAAAAATTAATGATTTCATTGATTTCTCCATATGAATTATCACTAAAAGTGAATCATTTTTTATTTAACATTTTAATATTTTGGAATGTGGACTTATATCTACACATGTTTTGAGAAAAAACATTGTCCATATACCATTTTTTTGGCTACTAATACTCAACCACTTTTCCAATAAAAGATATGACTAAGGATCCCATGGAGATGTTTCACTAATGGGATGGGAGATTGAATCAATGGTAATTTTAAAATTTTTATTTCTTTTGAAATTAACCTCTATTTACTGGTTAGTATATGATCCACTCTTGTGATTACTCAACCTCACAAGAATATAGTAAAAATAAATTACAAAAGCAAACAATATTTATACAAGGTTCTGTCTCAATGTGAGAATACTCCTTATTGTGATTGGTTATATGTTCTAATCACATAATATCCACTATAATCGTAATTGGTTACACATACAGTCTTCCATAGCTTAGAGTCATACAATGATTTCTAAATTTCCACTGGAATAATTGATTCACACTTACTAAAACAAAATAATTTTAAATAAAATAAGAAATATCCTTTATGAATGTCGGTTTATCCTACAACTATTGATAATATATTTCCTTTTCAACCTCCAAGATAAAATGAATAACATGTGATTGCATATCTAGTAATATTTACATGATATATTATAAATAGTACACTCACAATCTTATGATATTATTTAACACAAGAGTAAAATTTTCAAAACTCAATTGCAATTCAAACAACCATTACATGGACTTTTCCAATATTAAAACCCTATAACATATCCATTGATTATTTTTTATTATTTTTTATATTTATTTTCTCTCTTCTTAGTACCACCTTCTATAAAAATCAACTTTTCCTGCAAGTTCCTAAAGTATATTCAATACAAGGGCATGGTAAATGTTCACATTTATATACTTTTAAAATAATAATTGTGAAAATATCAATTCAGAAGATATTATCTTATCTTTAAATTATTTTTTTATTATTTTCAATACTCAAACGGCCTTGTGAAAACACTTCTTCTTCTTCACTTTTTTGAAATAGCAGTGCTATAATTTCTTCCCCCCATGAGTCGAAATAGGTATTAAATATCTCAGTATTATTATTCGTGAAGAAGTATGTGTTTGTCACGACCCGTCCTAGGGGCCCGTGTCGTGACTACCCCAAGCCCGCCTTCCATAGGCCAGGGGATGGCGACTAGCACCAAGGTGTAATTCCTGGTAAAAAGGGAAGGAATTACCTTTGTAAAGTAAACCAACACCACAAAGCAAGAAAGCAGAATTAAGCACTAAGTAAAAACTGGGTACAACAATAAGTGCAGAAAAGTAAGTGGGCCAGAATACAAACCCAAACTGAAAGTAAAGTACAACTAGAAAGGGAAAACATCAACTGAAAGTAAAGCCACAACCTCGAGTTGTCCACTGGAAGTCCCACCTGAAGGGTGAGTACAGATAGCCTCCACAGCTCGTCGGGTCCAGCCGTCCGCTCCAATTACGTCCCGCCCAGTGGTCCACCTCCAGGTATCGTCCTGCTCTGCAAGCCTCAACCACGATCAGAGTTGTCTATCGTCTACAACCAACACAACGTAGTACGGGTATAGCCCGTGCAGGGGTGAGTATAAGCTACTCAGTAGGGACCCCGAGACCCCCGAAGGTCTCCCAGAATCCACAAAGGATAATCCACAAAGGAAAGATACAAATGCGAAGTAACATCCGACACTTCTTAGGTATATGCCCATACATATACCTAAGTCATCAATTCTCATTCGGCTCCAACATCCGAGCCCAAGTACAACCCAGTCCACACAGGAAAACACAACCCATTCCACATAGGAAAGCATAACGTAATCTGCACATGATATCAAGTCAATCTTATCGAAGATAAGGATTGAAATTCAAGATTCAAATCACACAGGTATACTTATTTGTAAGACGATAGAGATGATCAGATATTGCCACTGATTCATCTAAGCCGTCAGACCCACACGGGATCGATAGGTAACTAACCCCCACAATGACCCACAAATGATCGATAGGTAACTAACCCCCACAATGACCCACACAGGATCGGACCCACACAGGATTGGAAGCACTGATCCACGTAGGATCGCTGAGTGTTGTAGTCGTCGCCGTCGAATCCACGGATGATTTCTGTACAGTCATCATTGTCGTCGCAGTCGCAGCCAGCTCTAGGGTTCCCGCACACAGCAAGCTTGTTCGGGAGGGTCCGCTCCACGATCTGAAGGGATGATACATCAACTGACACATAGTCCGGAGTTGATGTATCCAAAAGTTCTGTATTGTCAATAGAAACTCTATATCATAGACGGTGCGTCAATCAGACGCCCAGTCTGAGAGTTATTGGCTTTTTTGTTCAAGGGGGCCGGTTGGTTTTTAAGTCAAAACCAACCCAACCATACTCCAACTGCATCCAAACCTCGAGTGGAGTAATCCAAAAGGTCCTTCTCACTTAAAGAATCCAACAAAGTCGACGACACGTCAATCGGACGTCCGGAACTCAAGTTATAAGAGTTTCCGCTCCGAGGGCCCGGTTGGTTTCGTGTATGAACCAACCCGGCCAAACCCAAAGTTCTCTGAAACCTTGAGTGTAATATAACGAAATGCATATCCCGATCCAAGCATCGCATCGCAGCTGACGGTGCGTTGATCGAAGGTCCGCAGCTCAAGTTATGGGCAACAGACCAAAAGAGGTTCGGTATTAGGGGGTTCGGGGCCCGGTCTGACCTGGCCTGATACCCCCAGGGTCGGTCCGAACCGAGTCTAGGTCCGACCCGTTTGGGTGTGGCCCGGCCCAGCTGGCGTGGCCTGGCCTGGGCCTGGGCATGGCCCGGCTCAGTGTCCCGGCACGCTGGCGGTCCGGTGCGCTAGCCAGGTGGCTCGGCCAAACGGCTGAGCCATTCAGATTGCGGGGGGGGGGGGGGGGGGGGGGGGGGGGGGGGGGGGGGGGGGGGGCGCTGCCCCCCGCTTGTAGTAATCGCGGCCCCATAATGGAGATGCTCACGTCTGGCCAGCCGGGGGTTTTTGAACCCCCGGATCCTCCCTGTCCGGCCGGCCCGCTCCGGCCGGCCAGCTTCTGCCGCCACGGGACCGACAAGGCCGGTCCCCCCTACTCCGGACGCCAGCGGCCCGATTCCGGCTGCTGGTTCCCCTACTCCACTGCGGCTTAAGCCGCAAACTCGTTCCGTCCAACAGGGTGCGATGGCACCGCGCCCCTCCGCCGTGGCCCCGCTCCGGCCGCGGTGTCTTCGGGTTTTTCCGGCGCGCCGTGACGGCACCGCGGCTTGGTTCAAATTTCAAATGTGCGGCGTGACGGTGCCACACATCCTTTCCACTTGTTCCCCGCGCAATGCGACGGCACCGCGTCACTTTCCGTTGAACCGCAACAACAAATAATAATAAGGGAGGAGGGTCGGCCGTGTTTTTGCGGTCTGGCCCCCTCCCGTTAAACGATATCAAGCGGTCCAAATGAATGAGGATAGATGGAAGAAGATTTCACAAATAAAAACACATAAACCCCTACCACAACATTTTTGTCGAACGAGAGTTCGTCGCGGAATTAACCATCATGGAAAAAGGGGATCGTCGCGGAAGAAAGTGTCACGGAAGGAACGTTGCTGGCGTTAGGTGATCTCCGAGGAAGGTGTCTCTCTCCGTCGTCTTGCCGTCGGAGGTCAGCGTTCTTCGTCGGCAGGTGGTGCGTTCTTCGCGTTCTTTGTCGAAGAACAAAGAATCCTCAAGACCTCTTTTTTCTCCCAAAGTCTCCCACAACCAGAATTCGAACAAAATAAAATAAGATCAACACTTATTTTATTAACATACATTTAACTCACTTAATTAATTAACATAAGTTGTCAAAATTTAATGGTGAGTTGAGGGGGGTTAGAGAATATGAAGGGGTGGGGTTCGTGTGGGCCCCCACCAGCCTCATAACCTCTCATGGGAAGTTGGGTGGTGACCCAACTTCCACCCAAAGGTTAAACACTTAGGAAGATAAATAAAATTTGTCGTTTAAATTTTATTTTAACTTCCACAAATTTTAAAAAACTTCACCAGTGAAAACACCACTCCGAAAAAGGTGTTCCTAAGAAAAATCTGGCGTTGTGGTTCCATCAGTGCCTTCGGAATTCGATTCCGAGAACCATTTCAAAAGTTATGAATTCCCGCTCATTCGTTCACTGAACGTACCCGAGCTAAACTTCAGATAGAAATTCCGGGCACACCGGGCCTCAAAATCCGGGTGCCGTCAGAAACCGTGTTCTTGTAAAATCCCAAAGAAAATTTAAGAAAAAAATTCCTTCTTTTTTACGGGTCTTTACATTACTCCCACCTCAGGGCTTTACGTCCCCGTAAAGATACATCAAAACTAGGGGAACAAATGTGGGTACTGAGCACGCATCTGAGCCTCCCGCTCCCAAGTGCTCTCCGGGAGGTTCCCGTGCTGTCATCTGATGCGCGCTAGAGGAATAGACCGACCTCGTAGGACCCACTCCTGTCGATCCTCGATCCCCACTGGGACCTCCGTAAAAGTCTCCCCATCAGCAATGTCTAGCTCCCCATGGTCAATGATATGTGTCGGGTCGTGCACGTATCTCCTCAGCTGAGATTCATGGAAGATGTTGTGCACTCGGTGCAACTGAGGTGGTAGATCCATGCGATAAGCCACCCCTCCTATCTTGCTGAGGACCTCGAATGGTCCGATGAATCGTGGAGACAACTTTCCACCACGGCAAAATATTCGTCTACCATGTCGAGGTGAGACCCGCAAGAAGACATGGTCACCATCCTCGAACTCTAGTGGCCTCCGCCTCCTGTCAGCATAAGACTTCTGCTGGCTCTGAGCTGTCCTCATCCGCTCCTGGATGACTTGGAGCTTCTCCGTCGTGGCCTAGACCATCTCCGGTCCCACAAGTGTTGACTCCCTAGGGCCTGTCCAGCACAGTGGTGATCTGCAAGGTCAGCCGTACAACGCCTCGTATGGTGCCATCCCGATGGTGGAGTGGTAACTGTTGTTGTACGCGAACTCTACTAAGGGTTGGTGGTCCTCCCAGCTGCGACCAAAGTCGAGGACACATGCACGGAGCATGTCCTCAAGAGTCTGAATGGTCCTCTCCGTCTGACCATCTATCTGAGGGTGAAAGGACGTACTCAGACGTAGCTACATCCCGAATGCCTCATGCAACCCCTTCCAAAGTTGGGAAGTAAAGCGAGCATCTCGATCGGAGACGATAGATGATGGCACCCCATGAAGTCGTACAATCTCCTGAACAAAGAGATGTCACAAGCTCTCCACTGAGCACTGTTCTCTTATGGGTAAGAAGTGTTCCGACTTGGTGAGTCGGTCGACAATCACCCAAATGGAGTCGTGATCTCTGGAAGTGCGTGGAATTACAGTCATGAAGTCCATATATATCATGTCCCACTTCCACTCCAGGACCTCCAAGGGCTGTACCAAGCTTGCTAGTATCTGGTGCTCTGCCTTCACCTACTGGCAGGTGAGGTATCGAGAAATGAACTCTGTCACAGCCTTCTTCATGCCCGGCCACCAGTGCGGTCGTCTGAGATCCTGGTACATCTTCGCCACTCCAGGATGTACCGCCAAAGGAGAAGTGTGAAACTCTCTCATCACCTCCTCCCGTAAAGCAACTGGTACCAAGGTACGTCCTCTGAAAAGGAAATTGTGCTCTCCTCCCACAGATAATCCATCAGGTGCCTGCCTTGAGGATATCTGCGCACACCGCGTCTCACATTCGGTGTCCCCACGTTGTGCCTCTCTGACCTGCTGTAGTAGTGGAGGAGTGACTCTGAGTGACCGAAGTAAGGCTGCTCCATCTCTATCCACGAAGGATATCTGCAAAGCGGCTAGCTGCTCTGTCGCCTCCCCAAGTAGCTGAATGCCCGTCCTCCGGCTGAGAGCATCGGTTACTACGTTTCCCTTCCCAAGAGTATAGAATATATCAAATTCATAGTCCTGGAGGAACTCAAGCCATCGCCACTATCTCAGGTTCAGGTCCTTCTGCGAGAAGATGTACCTGTGACTTTGGGGGTCAGAATAGACTGTAAAGACCTCGCCCATCAGATAGTGTCGCGACATCTTCAGAGCAAAGACCACTTTTGCTAACTCCAGGTCATGGGTAGTGTATTTCTGCTCATGCTTCCTCAACTGACATGATCCATAGGCGATCACAGTCCGTTCCTGTATCAGGACACATCTGAGTCCTGTCCCTGATGCATCACAGTAAACTACGTACCCAAATCCCTCCTCTAGAAGCCTCAAGATAGGCGCGCTGGTCAATCTCTGTCTCAGCTCCTAGAAGCTCTGCTGACATATGTCTTACCACACAAAGGGTTTCCCCTTCTTCATCAAAGCTAAGAGTGGTGCCGCAACTCCGGAGAAGTCTGGCACAAATCTCTGATAGTATCCAGCTAGTCCCAAGAAACTTCACACCTCAATCACGCTCCTCGGTGGCTCCCAAGCTTGCACTGCCTCGATCTTCGTAGGATCCACCGCAACTCCTGCCTCAGAGATGACGTGTCCCAAGAAGTGGACCTCACGTATCCAGAACTGACACTTCGAGAGCTTTCCATAAATCTGGTGCTCTCGGAGTGTGTCGAGTACAACCCGCAAGTGGTAGGCTTGCTCCTCCTCAATCGTCGAGTATATCAAAATGTCATTGATGAAGACCACGACAAATAGATCAATGTATGGATGAAAGATCGTATTCATGAGGGCCATGAACACTTTCTAGAGCATTGTTTATGCCGAATGGCATAACCAAGAACTCATAGTGGCCATACCGACATCTGAAGGTCGTCTTCTGCACGTCCCCATCTTCAACTCTGAGCTGATGATACCCTGACCTAAGGTCTATCTTCGAGAACCACCATCCTCCCATGAGCTGATCGAAGAGGTCATCAATCCTCGGCAGTGGATACTTGTTCCTCACTGTCACCTGGTTCAGGCGACGATAGTCGACACAAAGTCGCATGCTCCCGTCTGCCTTCTTGGCAAACAATATCGGTGTAACAGCCCGAGATTTTATGAAAAATATTATTTTTAATTTTATTAATGTCTTGTGTTATACGCTACACCAAAAGGAACTTTCATAATACACATCTCTGACCTGGCTTGAATTATACGCATTCGCGACCTTCCTCGATAGCTTGCGTTGTACGCAATACCGAGTTTAACTAAACAACAATATGCTATTAAAACTAGTAGTTATGAATAGTAATAACCACTTTTTGAAATTTTATAAATTTTATTTTTCAAAATGGACTTCATTTTTGGATTCGGAATACCGAAATTAGCCTAGGGTGAAATTTTGGTATTTTTCTGAAAACTTTCAATTTTTGATGAATAGTGAAACCACTAAGTGGTAGGTTAAAAACTGAATTTTTGAATAAAACTTAATTTTACCGCTTCTGTGAATGGAATTTCAAAACTCCAACAGACATGGTTGATATCAGTAAGTAAAATGTGGTTCAATGAGATAAAAATAATTTTTTGGTGAATAGTAACTTTTTACTTTTTTTACTGCGGTTAATAGTAAATAGGGTAACTAAGGGTAAATATGATATTACTATTACCCTAACACATGTCATAATGCTATTGGACAAGTGTAATTAGACCAAAAACAAACTTAGGAATAAAATATGACCATTTAGGCCCACTTGGATTAGATTAGGACATTTATTATTATATTATTTAAAGAAGGGTTAAAAGAGTTAAAATCAAAGTTTATTTACTAAAACATTTTTAATATGGGGTTATACATAAGATAAATTCGACTATAAATATTCATTAGAAATATAAAAGGCTTTCCTACATAGTGGTATTTTATTTTTAATTTTTAGACATCAAATAAGTTAATTTATTTATGACACAAAGATGATGCAGTAATTATCTTATTAATGAAATATTGACATAATTGATATTATAAATACAAAAATAAATGTAATTTAAGACTTTTTATGAATTCCACTAATTTTCTAGGTTACTATGATATATTAGTGTTGATTTAATCAACTTGGTTCGAACATATAATTCTGTTATGACTTTCACAAAAATCATATATCAAATAGTTTCAAAATTGACACAAAATAGTTTTTAAATCAAATATTATATTATTAATTGTTATTTTATTCCTAAAAATCTAAGGTTCGGCCAAATGACTTATATAAGGATATATATATTAATAATAAACAATTTGGGGTTCTTTTGGCATGTTATAGTAAGTGTATTAACCATATAGTGAAAGAAAACAAAAAGACACGGTAAAAGTTAAATTATTTAACTTAGAGTTAAATCTAATTGATAAGGTTAAAATAATACCCTAAACTTGTCTAAATCCTATTGGTTGATAGGATTTCGACCCATCCCCACTTTAGCTTCGAAATAAGACCCTTTGGAACCATTATAAACCTATTTTGACTTTAATATAAAATAATATTTTGAGATATTCCTAAGGTGCCCCTCTCCTCCCTTATAAAAGGACACCTCCTCCCCCTCCTCCTCACACCAATTTGAGCACTCAAGCTCATCCCACCCCTGAAAAAATCTCTTCTCCACTTCCCTAGAAACATCCTAGAGGTTCTGGTCTTCCTCAAAGTCCAATTTTAGTGCCCTAAGAGGAGGTCTCAAAGAGGCGCTTCAAAGAAGAGGTAATTACCGTTACCAATTCTTTCATCTTTATTTCTTCTTCCACTTCTTCTTATTAGGTTGTTTCATTATGAAGTAAAAACATCAGTATCACTCCTATACTGATATGTTATTATAAGTATGTAACAACCCTATTTCACCATCTATCCATCCTACGGAAAAAGAAATCACCGCGCGTGCGTACGTACGGAATACCGTCTCCACGCCGTGGTGTAATCTATTTTCCACCACCACCTTACATGGATGGGTATAATGGTGTAAAGAATAAATATACATAGTTATTACAACATCATATTGATTCTGATATATTGTATAATCCACTCCAATTCAATTCAATATTTATGGAAATGATATCATCGCTCGTGCGTACGTACGGACTATCGTCTCCACGACGCGATGAGATTCATTCTCCATGTTAACCATTTAAGAATGATTATAAAGTATATATAAGAAATAATAATGAAATATATGACATTATAAAGCTACTGGATTTATGTATATATATATATATATATGTATTTCATCTACTTACTTCCATTTCAAGACAATAAGGAAAGGAAAACAGCGTTCATGCGTACGTACGGACTACCGTCTCCATGAATGGTGTTTTTCATTTTATTTATCTATCTATTATATATATATATACTGAATATATATGATATATAAATCATATTTTATATTCTTGAAGTAAGTAAATCATGATATAAGTAATAATGATGTCAAGAACAACAAGTCAAAACACCTACGATAAATGAAACGATTTTACCCAAAACGCTTCTTTAACATGGAATTTACAAAAGAACGGGTAATATAATGTCATAAGTGAACCATATATGATATCATAACAATGAATATGATTCTGTAATAAGTCAATGACATTATGTAAATCATTATACAGGAGGTTCGGACACATACGAAGCAAATCGGACCTAAGGTAAGGGAAATATCACAATCTCATTTTTATCCGAGATTGTTTATACTTTGGTATTTACTGGGGTGTATTTTATCATCCAAATCCATGTTTTCTCAATATTTAATATTATTTCAATCCACCTACAATAGTTTAAATCCAATTTTACCCTTTGGTGAGTTTTTAGTAAAAGATATGAAAGGAATCTTTTGTCATTTTTCATACGAGGTACTTTTTGACTTTTCTGACAAAAGTACGAGAAGAATGTTTTTTAACTTATACGGAATGAATGGATTTTTAAAACATTATTTCCAAGAAGCTTACTTTACAAGTTTTCAAGTTTATCTTTAATCAACTTCTTTTAGTTTAAAGTTGTATGAAATTTTAAGAAAGGAAAAATGTTTTTGAAGTAGAAAGGATATTTTCCTCAAGAATGGAGTTCAAATGTTTTATCAAAATTATTTTCCATCTAAGATAATATAGGGTTCTATTTTTATCCCTATTATTACATTGATTTGATTATGTTGTGAGGGAATTATTTTTATGAAGTCATTTACCTTATATGATTTGTTTTATGATGTCATGATGTTTCAAGAATCCCATTTTGGTTACATATGTTATGCGATGATGTATGATTTATGATTATGTGGCACACATAAGAAAGGATTCATTATAAGATGGGTGGGACCTATATCTCCCTCCAATTCATTGGGTAAAGATTTTATATCTCATGAGATAGACAGGGCTGGAACGGTAGGTTATACCGGTTCAGTGAAACAGGACTGAAACGAGGGTTACTCGATTCAGAAAGGGACTTTGTCCACTAAGATAGTCTTGGCAATGAGTCTTGACTAACAAGAACTGATTCTCTATGATTATGTGTGAATTCCACAAAGTTTCATGTTTTAAGTTATGATTATTGTGATTACATTTCACTGCCATGATTTATCCCATGTTATGAAATTATTCTCTCTTTTGCAGGTTAAGATTTCCAAAATGTTATGTTCTTATGAATACAATGTGATTGATATTTCTTTTGTTTACCCTTACTGAGCATTTGAGCTCACCCTTTTATGTTTTCTTTTCCCCAGGATATAAAGAAAGGTTTTATGTAAAAAAAGGAAGATATTTATAAGAGATGTTGAAGATCTTTCACCACGATTAGAAGATTACGTTCTGAGTTTCCAAAGACACTAAACTATTACGATCCTTGTGTGTGTGTTTTTGTTATGTACTAAGTATTCTGCAAATGTAATGTAATGTCAATGTACGTCAGGATACGGGTCTCTACAGTTGGTATCAGAGGAAAAGTTTAGTCAACCTTTGGAAACTAGGATGCGAAAAGGTTAGTGAGATCCCTAGAGATATTTCTACGGTATGTCTAGGGATGTCCCTAAGGTTAAGTATACGTATAGGTTATAGTACTAGAACTACGCTAACGATCATAGAATTAAACCTAAGATGTTAGATATTGAAGGTACTCCCCCTTTATTATGTTGTTTTCCCTAGCATGATTTTTGCCTCTCACACTATTCTTTTTGGGTTTTAGACGATGGCTGGAACCCGATGGAACTGTGTTGATCAATGCAATGGACAATGCAATGATTGTACTCCTGAACAAACAAATGTTATGGGAGATGGAGTGCAAAATCTTATTGCTATACTTACACAAGATATGAATCATTCTGGACTTCCAAATGAGCAGAGAAGGGAACAATATTCTATTGAGTCCTTCATGAGGCAACGGCCACCTTCTTTCAGTGGGTCTTCTGATCCACTTGTTGCTGAACAATGGATCACTACCACTGAAAAGATATTTTCAGTTCTTCAATATTCTGAACATGATAAAGTCATCTTAGCAGTATATCGTTTGGAAGGTGAAGCTGATCAATGGTGGAATCTTATCAAGAATACAAGGCAAAGAGATGAAATTGAGTCCATGGGATGGGACGAGTTCAAGAACTTATTTTTCAATAAGTACTTCCCTCATATTCTTAGAACAAAGATGGAGAAGGAGTTTCCTGAACTAAAGAAAAAGGATGATGAATCTGTTGGTATATACGAAGCGAATTTTACAAGACTTGCAAGGTATGCATCTGGCATTATCATCCAACCTGAAAGTAAAGTTGATCGATTTTTCAGTGGCTTAAAACCAAGTCTTTGAAGGGCATTAGCTATAAGAGACTTCAGTAGCTATGAAGAAATTGTACGTTGTGCTATCAAGGTAGAAATGGAAGTTGGTGTTACATATCCATCTCATGGTTTTGACAAGAAACGAAAGATGGAGTTCAAGGAGAAATCTCAGAATAATGGTGAAAAGAAGATGAATGTTTACTTATGCACAAAGTGTGGAAAGAAGCATGGTGGAGATTGTCTTAAAGGGACTAGAAAATGTTTTAAGTGTGGAAAAGAAGGTCATAGAGCAGCTGAGTGTCGAAGTAATGGAAAAAGGGTTTCTAATGACGTGAATAAAGAAAACACTACAGAGAACGCACCACCAACACTTCAATGCTTCAAGTGCAAGGAAATGGGGCATTATGCTAATAAATGCCCTAATCCAAGGGTTAGTGATGATCAACATGAGCAACCACTGAAGGCAAAGGACAAAGGGAAGTCACATGCGATCACTATTGGCAATGTTGAATATGACAACGATGTGGTGGAATGATTAAGTGTTTATGTAATGGGATTCCAAAATAATGTTGTATCATTGAGTATTGCAATATTTATTGATGTGGTATTCAAAGTTATTGAGATATTTTTTGGAAATAAAATAATATGCACATAATGAAGGGAAAACGAGAAAATGAAATGTTTAATAGTGTTCATGAGCTCATGATTGATATAAGGACTAAGTGATATCATGGTTTGAGTATATAGAATTTTGAGGATTTTGGTATGTGGAAAGTGTTAACTTTAAACTGCATTCATGTTTTCACTAAGGTATTCAAGAGAATACATGATTAAGGACTTTGAATGTTTGGAATGTGACCAACAAAACATATCTTATGATATATGGGGATCAACGATGGTGTTAAATCTCTGGTAATCGTTTTCACTATGTTATGAGAGTGGACTGCAGTATTATGGATAAGCCTAAAGATTGGAATGGATTATGTTGGACATAAGTTATTATTGTTTAAAGATAGAAGTTTTCTCGATATTATTGAAGGGATGTTATAGTAATATAGTTTTAGAAAAAGGACAACCTGCAGGACGGGCGACAGCCCATCGCGTTGGACAAGGCTGTGGAAATAAAACCCACAACCGAAGTGCGACTGGCCTTTATCGCCTACCACTGACCTACAGGAAGTCCCTGTTTAGTAGAAAACTAGTTTTATTATATTAAGCAGTATGATATATGAAGTATAAGTCCATTTTAGGAACCATATTTGATTAATCTCACTATAGATCGACTTATGTATATAATTTTTGCTAACCTTTTGTTTGAGACGGATGGAATGACCCGTCATTCTATCACATGATCTGCTAACACTTCACGAATAACAAATTCAACTTCATTTATTTAAGAGATGAAGCGGAAATTGTTCAAGGCATGAACAACAGTGAGATTGTACCAAAATAAAGAAAGTATTTATTCTAATTCAAATTTTCAACTTTAGGGAAATGATCTTGAAAACAAAAAATGTTGTCCTAGTGATCTTACACGTGATGAATCAGATGGTACCTTATATCGTCACAAATTTATGGATTTGTGATTACTGGATTTTCCATAGCCATGTTCTCTACCACTCTCCATCAGAACATGATGGTTAGATTTCTCTTCCATATCCATATTTTCACCTATGTGGAAACCCAGTGATTAGTTTATTTGGGTAATCATTACATTTCATACTTTAGTTTTTAAAAGCCAAGTTTTGATATTCCTTTTTACGATGTGGGTTTCTATTAAAGAAACTTTCTAATATTAAACCATTTATAACCCCGACGAATTTCGAGGGCGAAATTCATTTTAAGGGGGGTAGAATGTAACAGCCCGAGATTTTATGAAAAATATTCTTTTTAATTTTATTAATGTCTTGTGTTATACACTACACCAAAAGGAACTTTCACAATACACATCTCTGACCTGGCTTGAATTATACGCAATCGCGACCTTCCTCGATAGCTTGCGTTGTACGCAATACCGAGTTTCACTAAACAACAATATGTTATTAAAACTAGCCGTTATGAATAGTAATAACCACTTTTTGAAATTTTATAAATTTTATTTTTCAAAATGGACTTCATTTTTGGAGTCAGAATACCGAAATTAGCCTAGGGTGAAATTTTGGTATTTTTCTGAAAACTTTCAATTTTTGATGAATAGTGAAACCACTAAGTGGTAGGTTAAAAACTGAATTTTTGCATAAAACTTAATTTTACCGCTTCTGTGAATAGAATTTCAAAAATCTGACAGACATGGTTGATATCAGTAAGTAAAATGTGGTTCAATGAGATAAAAATAATTTTTTGGTGAATAGTAACTTTTTACTTTTTTTACCGCGGTTAATAGTAAATAGGGTAGCTAAGGGTAAATATGATATTAATATTACCCTAACACATGTCCTAATTCTATTGGAAAAGTGTAATTCGACCAAAAACAAACTTAGGAATAAAATATGACCATTTAGGCCCACTTGGATTAGATTAGGACATTTATTATTATATTATTTAAAGAAGGGTTAAAAGAGTTAAAATCAAAGTTTTTTTACTAAAACATTTTTAATATGGGGTTATACATAAGATAAATTCTACTATAAATCTTCATTAGAAATATAAAAAGATTTCCTACATAATGGTATTTTATTTTTAATTTTTAGACATCAAATAATTTAATTTATATATGACACAAAGATGATGCAGTAATTATCTTATTAATGAAATATTGACATAATTGATATTATAAATACCAAAATAAATGTAATTTAAGACTTTTTATGAATTACACTAATTTTCTAGGTTACTATGATATATTAGTGTTGATTTAATCAACTTGGTTCGAACATATAATTCTGTTATGACTTTCACATAAATCATATATCAAATAGTTTCAAAATTGACACAAAATAGTTTTTAAATCAAATATTATATTATTAATTGTTATATTAATCCTAAAAATCTAAGGTTCGCCCAAATGACTTAGATAAAGATATATATATTAATAATAAACAATTTTGGGTTCGTTTGGCATGTTATAGTAAGTGTATTAACCATATAGTGAATGAAAACAAAAAGACACGGTAAAAGTTAAATTATTTAACTTAGAGTTAAATCTAATTGATAAGGTTAAAATAATACCCTAAACTTGTCTAAATACTATTGGTTTATAGGATTTCTACCCATCCCCACTTTAGCTTCGAAATAAGACCCTTTGGAACCATTATAAACCGATTTTGACTTTAATATAAAATAATATTTTGAGATATTCCTAAGGTGCCCCTCTCCTCCCTTATAAAAGGACACCTCCTCTCCCTCCTCCTCACACCAATTTGAGCACTCAAGCTCGACAAACCCCTGACAAAATCTCTTCTACACTTCCCTAGTAACATCCTATATGTTATGGTCTTCCTCAAAGACCAATTTTAGTGCCCTAAGAGGAGGTCTCAAAGAGGCGCTTCAAAAAGAGGTAATTACCGTTACCAATTCTTTCATCTTTATTTCTTCTTCCACTTATTCTTCTTAGGTTGTTTCATTATGAAGTAAAAACATCAGTATCACTCATATACTGATATGTTATTATAAGTATGAAACAACCCTATTTCACCATCTATCCATCCTATGGAAAAAGAAATCACCGCGCGTGCGTACGTACGGAATACCGTCTCCACGCCGTGGTGTAATCTTTTTTCCACCACCACCTTACATGGATGGGTATAATGGTGTAATGAATAAATATACATAGTTATTACAACATAATATTGATTCTGATATATTGTATAATCCACTCCAATTCAATTCAATATTTATGGAAATGATATCATCGCTCGTGCGTACGTACGGACTACCGTCTCCACGACGCGATGAGATTCATTCTCCATGTTAACCATTTAAGAATGATTATAAAGTATATATAAGAAATAATAATGAAATATATGTCATTATAAAGATACTGGATTTATGTATATATATATATATATGTATGTCATCTACATACTTCCATTTCAAGACAATAAGGAAAGGAAAACAGCGTTCATGCGTACGTACGGACTACCGTCTCCATGAATGGTGTTTTTCATTTTATTTATCTATCTATTATATATATATATATAATGAATATATATGATATATAAATCATATTTTATATTCTGGAAGTAAGTAAATCATGATATAAGTAATAATGATGTCAAGAACAACAAGTCAAAACACCTACGATAAATGAAACGATTTTACCCAAAACGCTTCTTTAACATGGAATTTACAGAAGAACGGGTAATATAATGTCATAAGTGAACCATATATGATATCATAACAATGAATATGATTCTGTAATAAGTAAATGACATTATTTAAATAATTATATAGGAGGTTCGGACACATACGAAGCAAATCGGACCTAAGGTAAGGGAAATATCACAATCTCATTTTTATCCGAGATTGTTTATACTTTGGTATTTACTGGGGTGTATTTTATCATCCAAATCCATGTTTTCTCAATATTTAATATTATTTCAATCCACCTACAATAGTTTAAATCCAATTTTACCCTTTGGTGAGTTTTTAGTAAAATATATGAAAGGAATCTTTTGTCGTTTTTCATACGAGGTACTTTTTGACTTTTCCGACAAAAGTACGAGAAGAATGTTTTTTAACTTATACGGCATGAATGGATTTTTAAAACATTATTTCCAAGAAGCTTCCTTTACAAGTTTTCAATTTTATCTTTAATCAACTTCTTTTAGTTTAAAGTTGTATGAAATTTTAAGAAAGGAAAAATGTTTTTGAAGTAGAAAGGATATTTTCCTCAAGAATGGAGTTCAAATTTTTTATCAAAATTATTTTCCATCTAAGATAATATAGGTTTCTGTTTTTATCCCTATTATTACATTGATTTGATTATGTTGTGAGGGAATTATTTTTATGAAGTCATTTACCTTATATGATTTGTTTTATGATGTCATGATGTTTCAAGAATCACATTTTTGTTACATATGTTATGCGATGATGTATGATTTATGATTATGTGGCACACATAAGAAAGTATTCATTATAAGATGGGTGGGACCTATATCTCCCTCCAATGCATTGGGTAAAGATTTTATATCTCATGAGATAGACAGGGCTGGAACGGTAGGTTATACCAGTTCAGTGAAACAGGACTGAAACGAGGGTTACTCGATTCAGAAAGGGACTTTGTCCACTAAGATAGTCTTGGCAATGAGTCTTGACTAACAAGAAATGATTCTCTATGATTATGTGTGAATGCCACAAAGTTTCATGTTTTAAGTTATGATTATTTTGATTACATTTCACTGCCATGATTTATCCCATGTTATGAAATTATGCTCTCTTTTGCAGGTTAAGATTTCCAAAATGTTATGTTCTTATGAATACGATGTGATTGATATTTCTTTTGTTTACCCTTACTGAGCATTTGAGCTCACCCTTTTATGTTTTCTTTTCCCCAGGATATAAAGAAAGGTTTTAGGTATAAAAAAAAGGAAGATCTTTAGAAGAGATGTTGAAGATCTTTCACCACGATTAGAAGATTACGTTCCGAGTTTCCAAAGACACTAAACTATTACGATCCTTGTGTGTGTGTTTTTGTTATGTACTAAGTATTCCGCAAATGTAATGTAATGTCAATGTACGTCAGGATACGGGTCTCTACAATCGGGGAAGTCCAGGGTGAAACACTGGGTCAGATGAATCCATTTCCCTGCAAGTCCTCCAACTGTACCCGTAGCTCTCGAAGCTCAGTGGGGACCATCTGATATGCTGGAGTGGATATTGGGGTTGTCCTTGGGTACATGTCAATATTAAAGTCTACCTATCTGCGAGGAGGTAGTCCTGGAACGTCATCGGGGAAAATGTCCCCATACTGATCCACCACTGCAGGAAAACCAGGACTCCGCACATCAACTGCTCCTAGGATGAGTCTAGCCAACTAATGAGTGATGGGCTATCCTACCCTCTGCGGAAGTCCATCCTGTGCTACGAAGGATCCCTTCTCGCCGGTGAAGTTGAACCTGCTCCCATCGGTGCGTACACATCACACCTTGCGCCTAATATAGTTGATCTGAGCATGGACTATAGATAACCAATCCATGCTCAAGATGGCGTCGTAAGGCCTCGACGCATCTAAAAGAAGATCACAGCCGAAGATCTCGCCTCCTAGAGTAAGCTAACACTGCTGGAACCAGTGCCAAATCGTCGAGTCTGCTCCCGTAGGAGTCTCTAGCCGTAAAGATCAAGCCAACGGCTCCGTCGTAATCTCCAAGCTCCAAACAAGGGAAGCGGCTATGAATGAGTGACTTGCCCTTGTCTCAATAAGTACTACATCAAGGGTGGAATAGACACAAATAGTACCTCGAATCTTTTAGGGCGCGCCGTGGTCGTAGGACTCCGCTGCCTGAAGTTGTGCCTGTCTCTGCCCGCCAGCTCCCTGTGGTCGGGGTGGACCTCCTGGTGGTGGCGGTGGTAGAGCCTCAAAGCATCACCCACCACCTGCTGCTCGACAAGCTCCTCTGCCTTGTCTACCTACTCCCTGCGGACTGCCACGGTCGACCCTCTACCTCTGCTTGGGTGGCCACTCAACCATCTACTGCTCCTCGGCATGGAGGGTTGGGCAGTCACGAGCCATGTGGCCCTACCTGCCACATGCGTAGCACTCTCTGCCTCTCAAAAGACTGGCTCCACGCTGTGTGCGCCGCACTACTGAGCCAGTGTCCTAAGGTTGTCTGCCTGAGGGTCTGGTCTTCCTGGACTCATGAGTCATCCGTCGACTGCCTGCTGCAGAAGACTCTGCTACGTGCCGCCCTGCGGTAGGTCTCACTGCTGATGCAGTCTCAGCAAGGAAGCTCTCGATCAGAAGGGCTCGCTCCAGTACCCCTGCCTGTGTCGGAATTCTGAGGGAGATCAGCGATGCCCTGATCTCATGCCTCAATCCCTGCTCAAAGGTCTGGGCCCGGAACAATGGGTCTCGTACCATGTCTGTCGAGTACCGTGAGAGATCGGTAAATCTCGTCGAGTATTGGGAAACCGACAAGCTGCCCTGCCACAGTTGTAGAAGCTCCTGGATACGCACCGCATGGAGGGTGGCTGGGACGAACTCCGAGTGGAAGAGGCTCTCAAAGTCCGTCCAGAGGAGAGATGCCTCATCATGCACCTGGAGCATCAAGATCCTCTATCTGCCTGATGACGGGTGCAGTAGGCTCGCTGCGAGGATCACCATGAGATCCACTGGTGTCCTCACTAACCTGAAAACCCGTTCAACTGTCTCAAGCCAATCCTCGGCTGCCTGAGGGTCCTTCTCCCCGCGGAACCTGGGAAGTCGCTGACACTGAAACTCGTACAGTGCACTAAGGCGACGTGCATCATCAGCGGCTAGGGCTGGTAGCATCGGTGGCTCGGCGGGTAGTGGTACCGTCAGTGCCTCTGCTGTCAAAGGGCCCTGTACCGAGGCCTCGTCGCTCGGTGGGTTTTCGTCATGCACAACTCTCAAGACCCTACCTAGCTGCCGTTGTGGAACCATCCTGAAAAGAAACAGGTGCGCCACGGTCAAATAGTATACCTGGTGAGCTGACACAAAGTAATCACAAAGAAAACCTGAAACACATATGCAATCAATGTTTCCATGCATTAAGTCGGAAATCAGAAGTCAGGGCCCTGGTGTACGGATACGTCAGCCACCGCACCAACACTGGACTCCCTGGACTGATAACCAAACTCAATATGTTTAACACTATTGATTCACAAAGAAGAAATATCAGAGTCCAAAGTTCTGTGGTAGAACCGAACTCCTCTGATACCAATTTGTCACGACCTGTCCTCGGGGCCCGTGCCGTGACTACCCCAAGCCCGCCTTCCATAGGCCAGGGGCCAGCGAATAGCCCCAAGGCGTAATTCCTGGTAAAAAGGTAAGGCATTACCTTTGTAAAGTAAACAAACACCATAGAGAAAGAAAGCAGAAGTAAACACTAAGTAAAAATTGGGTACAACAGTAAGTGAGGAAAAATAAGTGGGCCACAATACAAACCCAAACTGAAAGTAAAGTACAACTGGAAAGGGAAAACAGCAACTGAAAGTAAAGTCATAGCCTCGAGCCATCCACTGGAAGTACCACCTGAAGGGTGAGTACAGATAGCCTCCACAGCTCCCCGAGTCCTGTTGTCCGCTCCGATTAAGTCTCGCCCAGTGGTCCACCTCTAGGTACCGTCCTGCTCCACAAGCCTCAACCACAATCAGCGATGTCCGTCGTCTGCAACCAACACAACGTAGTGTGGGCATAGCCCGTGCATGGGTGAGTATAAGCTACTCAGTAGGGTCCCCGAGACCCCCAAAGGTCTCCCAAGATCCACAAAGTATAATCCACAAGGAAAGATACAAACACGAAGTAACATCTGACACTTCTTAGGTATATGCCCATACATATACCTAAGTCATCAATTCCTGTTCGGCTCCAACATCTGAGCCCAAGTACAACTCAGTCCACACAGGAAAACACAACCCATTACACACAGGAAAGCATAACATAATCCGCACAAGATATCAAGTCAATCTTATCGAAGATAAGGATTGAAAGCCAAGATTCAGCTCACACATGTATACTTCTTCGTAAGACGATAGAGATGATCAGATATTTCCACTAATTCATCTAAGTCGTCGGACCCACACAGGATAGATAGGTAACTAACCCCCGCAATGACCCACAAAGGATCGATAGGTAACTAAACCCCGCAATGACCCACACAGGATCAGACCCACACAGGATTTGTAGGCGCTGGCCCACACAGGACCACTGAGCACTGACCCACACAGGATCAGTAGCACTGATCCACGTAGGATTGCTGAGTCTTGTAGTCGTCGCCATCGAATCCACAGAGGATTTCTGTACAGTCGTCATCGTCGTCGGAGTCGCATCCAGCTCTAGGATTCCCGCACACAGCAAGCTTGTTTGGGAGGGTCCACTCCACGAGCCGAAGGGATGATACATCAACTGACACATAGTCCAGAGTTGATGTATCTAAAAGTTTTGTATCCTCAACAGGAACTCTATATCACAGACAGCACATCAATCGGATGCCCGGTCTGAGAGTTATTGGTTTTTTCGTCCCAGGGGCCCCGTTGGTTTTTAAGTCAAAACTAACCCGATTGTACTCCAACTACGTCCAAACCTCGAGCGTAGTAAACCAAAAGGTCTGTCTCACTTAGAGGAATCCAACAAAGTCGACGGAAAGTCAATCGGACATCCGAAACTCAAGTTATAAGCATGTCCGCTCCGAGGGCCCGGTTGGTTTTGTGTACGAACCAACCCGGCCAAACCCAAAGTTCTCTTAAACCTTGAGTGTAATATACTGAAATGACCATATCGATCCATGGATCGCATCGCAGCTGATGGTGCGTCGATTAGAGGTCTGCAACTCAAGTTATGGGCAACAGACCGAAAGAGGTTCAGTATTAGGGGGTTTGGGCCCGGTCTGACCCGACCCGATACCCCCAGAGTCGGCCCGAACCGGGTCCGGCCCGTTTGGGTGCGGCCCGGCCCAGATGGTGTGGCCTGGCCCAGCTGGTGCGGCCCGGCCCGGTGCGCTGGCAGTCCGGCGCGCTGGCCAGGTGGCTCGGCCAAACGGCCGAGCCGTTCGGATTGCGGGGGGGGGGGGGGGGGGGGGGGGGGGGCGCTGCCCCCCGCTTATAGTAATCGTGGCCCCATAATGGGGCAACTCACGTCCGGCCAGCCGGGTGTTTTGAACCCCTGGCTCCTCCCTGTCCGGCCGGCCCACTCCGGTCGGCCGACTTCGGCCGCCACGGGACCGGCAAGGGCGGTCCCCCCTACTCCGACGCTGGTGGCCCGATTCCAACCGCCAGTTCCCCTGATCTTCCGCGGCCTCGGTCCGTCCGGTATGGCGCGACGGCACTGCGCCCCTCCGTCGTGGCCCCGCTCCGGCAGCGGTGTCTTCAGGGTTTTTCCGGCGCGGCGTGATGGTGCCGCGGCTTGGTTCAAATTTCAAATGCGTGGCGTGACGGCATCGCACATCCTTGCCGCTCGTTCCCACGCGGTGCAACGGCACCACGTCACTTTCCTTTGAACTGCAACAACAAATAATAATAAGGGAGTAGGGTCGGCCGTGTTTGTGCAGTCTGGCCCCCTCCCGTTAAATGATATCAAGCGGTCCAAATGAACGAGGATAGATGACGGAAGATTTCACAAATAAAAACACATAAACCCCTACCTCAACGTTGTTGTCGAACAAGAGTTCTTCACAGAATTAACCATCACGGAAAAAGGGGATCGTCTTGGAAGAAAGCGTCACAGAAGGAACGTCGCTCGCATTAGCTGATCTCTGAGGAAGGCGTCTCTCGCCGTCATCCGCCGTCGGAGGTCGGCATTCTTCATCGGCGGCGGTGCGTTCTTCGCGTTCTTCGTCGAAGAACGAAGAATCCTCAAGACCACTCTTTTTCTCCCAAAGGCTCCCACAACTAGAATTCCAACAAAATAAAATAATTTCAACACTTATTTTATTAACATAACCTAAGAATTTGAATTTCAAACATTAACATTTAACTCACTTAATTAATTAACATAAGTTGTCAAAAATTAATGGTGAGTTGAGGGGGGTTAGAGAATATGAAGGGGTGGGGTTCGTGTGGTCCCCACCGGCCTCATAACCTCTCATGGGAAGTTGGGTGGTTACCCAACTTCCACCCAATGGTTAAACACTTAGGAAGATAAATAAAATTTGTCGTTTAAATTTTATTTTAACTTCAACAAATTTTAACAACTTCACCCGTGAAAAAGCCACTCCAAAAAAGGTGTTCCTAAGAAAAATCTAGGGTTATGGTTCCATCGGTGCCTTCGGAATTCGATTCCCAGCACCAGTTCAAAAGTTAGGAATTCCTGCTCGTTCGTTCACTGAACGTACCGGAGCTAAACTTCAGATAGAAATTCCGGGCACACCGGGCATCAGAATCAAGTGCCGTCAGAAACTGCGTTCTTGTAAAATCCCAAAAAAAATTAAGAAAAAAATTCCCATGAATTTTAAGGGTCTTTACAGTGTTCATGATATCTCAAGAATTCTTCACATATAAAACTTATGTAGGGAATCCATACACTTCATGTAAATTCTCATGTGGAATTCTCAGTCACTTCATGAAATACCTGAATGACATCATGATATTCCACTCATTCTTCATGAAAATGTATCATGAAAATTTATTCTATCTCATTCATGTGATGGAGTGTGAGAATAAATATTCACATGAACAAAAATGATTCACATGATATTCTTCTTCACATGAGATAAAACACTATGGTTCCTATGTGTTTTTATAAAAATAATATCTCTAAATATAGATATTTCATCCATCATAAACAATCATCCTTTACTCCATATTAATAGATGAGGATCGACTATCTTAGAACTGGTATGGGTGAAAATTCAAGAACTTATTTGACACTGGAAGGATCTTTGAAAATATAAATGATTTAAAATTCTAAAAATATCAATATTTTCAAACTCATGTGATACTGAACCTTAAGTCTCCAAGGCTTTGCTTTATCTTAGGGTCTTCATGTGATTACTTGGTGGAAACATGATCATGTAATCCCTAATGATTCATGAAACAGAGGCTGTATATGATGAGACATTATCATAGTCATTGTAATTTACATGATGGCTCAGATATATATGATCGAATATTACTAAAGGATTCACAAAATTGAGTCTATTCATGTGATGTCTCAGTGGAACACTCTCTATAGCTTCATAACATGCTCGTATAGTATAATATTTATTGAACAGACTCATATATAGAAGGTAGATACAACATGAATGACTTTAGTATGACCTAACATGTATTTTTCTCTTAGTTTGATAAATGTACATGGTTTGGTTGATACAATATCAATATTGAGTGAGAGTGGTAGAAGATAGCCTTATTAGAACTAATGTGGTGTGAGACATATCCAATGGAATATAGTGATTTCATTGCAAGGATTTCATTATAAATGTTACCTTTTAAATTGGGGCTTCAATGATCATCTTCCCTGGATCGCATATATGTTTTTCAAATAGACTCCCCCATTAAATAATTCATGTTGTGCTTCAAACTGAACAATTCAGAACTAGTGTCAATTCCTAGATACACTTCACACTTTCCCATTAGAGGAATTTCCATCACATTGTGTCATCCTTCTGTGCACCCTATACAGATGAAGTTCTCCACTATGATCCCCCTATGGGACATATGCATTCTCTCATACTAACATGTTTCCCATGGCTAAATAGGTTGATCTTCCTTCAATGTAGTGTACCTAGGTATCATATGCGTGGTTGAGGTGGTTCCTTCATTGTCCAAGGACTAGATAATTTTTTATTCTAAGCCCAACTCAAAATTATTATTAAAATATTATTCATGAATATATATATATATATATATATTATTTCCTTAAAAATAAATCTTCTTTTTCTATAATAGAACATTTAATGGACACCTTGAAAATATTTATTCACACAAATGTATGATTATTTATTTATTTTTAATTATTCACCTGTTTTAAAAATTGATAGAACTCTAAACATAATCATCACATGAATTTACATTAAGACCAGTTCAACAATCATCATATGTAATGTCAATACTGTTGGTTTAAAACAATAACAATATCCTCAAAAAAATCCAATGGTTGTTTAATCTCCCACATTGGATTTTTTTACTTAAATTTCAATAAAAAGAATCATAAGTCAACAAATCATAACCTTTCATAAAGAGAAATTTTTTGAAACCACACTATAAGATATGTTATTGTTTTTTTAAAAAATTATCTCTTCTTAGAATGAGATTTTTGGTAAGGTGACTTAGATACTCCCTATTAATTAATGTTTAATTTTCACCCCCTTCTATATTTGATCCCACTAAATTCAAATTTACTTTTCTCTCCATTTTTACATTTTCTCCCACATTTTAAAATAACCACAACCATATATTCATAAAAACAAATACAACCACTCCCCTTACAAAAATAAGAGTACATCCTTTTTCCTTAATTGACAACAGAATACAAATCCTGGTGAAGGACATACCCATCAACCTTCAACTATGTTTAGAGGGTTGAACTTGAAGTGTCAACCAAAATTCCAAAAGAATTTATCTAATCTTAGATTTGTTAAAAATATATGAACCTTCATTTTTTAGAGAAATTTATTCACTCATGATATCTCTACAATCCGCCTTTTCTTTAATGAAATGTTATATCTTTTCAATATTCTTGAATTCTGAATGTGTCATATGATTTTTAGACAACCCTGTTACACTTTTATTATCACATGAAATTTCATGCAGTCTCTGAGTCTCAATTTATAAATTTTCTAGCTGCACGTTCATCTATATAATCTATATATAATCATGTGTAGACACTGCGTATACTTCCTCAGTTGTGTGCAGTGTCCCTAAATTTTTCTTTTGGTTATACCAACTAACACAACCCTCCCCTAGAAATAATTCTCAACCAAAATTATATCCCCTACCAGTAAAATCACCTTCTTAATCTACATTTATATATCCTAATAAGGTCTAATCTACACTATGTACAAATAGTAGCCTATAGGTTAATATTCCTTTAACATTTCTCAAGATTCTCTTAAAATCCAACAAGTGGAACTCTTTATGATCACCTTGAAACCTTTCAAATAGATTCACTACATAAATTATATATAAAATTAATTTTATAATATAAATAACGCTTCAAATGAGTGTTTTAAATTACTTCTTTTAAAAAAATCTCTAGCTTCATCCTTGCATAATTTGGTTTAAAATGAAATAGGAGTTAAAAATTGTTTTAAATTTTCCATTCCAAATTTTTTTAATAATTATGCAGAATAGTATTCTTGATATCGAAATATAAAATTCATCTTCTACTAAATATGAAATCCTAGAAATTATATCACCTAACCAGTAATGGACATCTCAAAATTATTTTTTATCAACTCAGCAAAATATTTCTAGAGGAACTCCTTGTCACCATCAAATGTGATTTCATATACATAGAGAATTACAATGCAATAACCTTTAGAAATATATTTCACATAAATATTTATATCAACATTTACTTTTTTACACATTATATCCCTTAAAAATCCATCCAATTTATAATACCAGACTCTAGGGGTCTGTTTCAAACCATACAAATAATTATTCAATATTCATATCATGTTGCCATCAATATATACTTATTCTTAAAGATATCCATTTATAATGGAATATTTCACAACCATTTGATAAATATTTTAATGTTAATGTGTTACCACATCCAGTAATATTCTGATTCTCTCTAATCACACTACTAGAGCAAAATATTCATCAAATACAATACCTTCTATTTCATAATAGAATTTTTAAGCCATCCTAAATTATTCCATAATACCTAATTTTTATATTTTAATTTTTTTTTTAAAAACTCAATGAAAATTAAATTGTTATTTTTTAGGTCTTTTAATAAGATTATATGTGGATTTATTATCAGTATGATCATGTTGTTCATTCATATCTTGTATCCACTCCTCGATCTGAATTTCTTCCACCACCTTATGAGGTCACATTTTAGAAATAAGTATCGTTCCATCTTTAAATCTCAATATCCTTTTATCTTATACTATATCATATTTATTTCCAATAATATTTTAAGATTAAACAGGTTTATTCAATTTTTCTAGCATTTTTAATCACTCCCAATAGCTTCATATTCCTTAGTAGTTTTTTTAGAATCAATATAAATAGTGATTGGCTCCTTCTCAATAACTTAATCATTCATCTGTTCTCGGATCTATATGTTATTTTCTTCCAAATATTCAGAATTTACTTCAACTATAATATTTGATTTATTCTTTTTTTAATAATTTTAACATCACTAGAGTCAAAAATGTGTATAATTTTATTCTAATATCTATATTGACTTCTATTAGATAGGTATCCCATGGAAATATATTCCTTGTCTTTCACTTCATATTTTCCTTGATTGAATTTATTTATTTTTATTATTTAATAACTTTGGAAAACAATGAAAATTTTAATAGTTGGATTTATCTTGTATAAAATTTCATATGGAATCTTATTTTCTCTGGCCTCAGTGTAAAATCCCATTCTGTGTCTTTATTTTAGTACATATAGCTTCAATCTATAAATAATTATAGATATTGCATTCAGTTAAAAAATTCCAAACCATCCCAAATATGTTATTGTCATTCCTTTCAGTTATTCAA
The DNA here is from genome assembly GCA_963277665.1 of Viscum album. Taxonomy (NCBI): domain Eukaryota; kingdom Viridiplantae; phylum Streptophyta; class Magnoliopsida; order Santalales; family Viscaceae; genus Viscum; species Viscum album. Next base: position 1,183,210,993 of record OY728139.1, read on the forward strand.
TTTTTATATGGATTATATATTATGATATATTGAATCATTATTCCATGTTTTTTGAGTTATATTTCAAATGCATCACATATAAAATAATTTCTATTATTTGTCATTAGTTTATTGATATAGAGACCCAACAAATTCTCATCTTTCCTTTTATAAATTTTGACCTTATTAATTACCTATAAATTATGTTTGATAGACATGAAATTAGTCAACCCAGTATAATCATAAATTAATGTAATAAAATACATATCACATATTATATACCATTTACTCATTATACCACATAATTTAGTGTTAATAAGATCAAGATGTCTGGTAAACATAATTTTCACTCTTTTATATGGACCTTGAGATATTTTTACCTTATGAAAGGTCTCATAGATTTTATCCTTATCTCTCTATAGATTACTTAAATCAGTCATAATATCATGCTTTAAAAGTTTACTTAAAAATTTTGGACAATATGGCCATGTCTTCTATTCCATAAGTTTCTTTCATCTTTGGAACTCATGTAATAGAAGATGGTTAAATCACCATTTTGGAATATATTCTATTTGATTTTTTTCCCTTGAGTGATGATCAACCAATAATTTTTTTGATGATATATGAATCTTTCTTGAATAATATATCAGTTTAAACATCACAAATATTAATCATACTATGTAAATTGTATTAAATATTTTAATAAATAATACCTCACTACACTTTTGATTTTATACTTCAATATCGATTGATCAAACTCCTTTAATTTTTAGTGAACAATCATTACCAAAATTCAATTTCCTTCCCTTTCAAGATTCTCAATGTTTCTTATATTTTTCATGTCACCATCCTTGTGTGAGGAACATCAATTATCAAGTGTCCATGAGTTGGTTCACCTGATAGCCTTCAAATAAACTTCTAAAGAACATGATTTTTCCTCCTCCATAATCTAAATTCCCTTTACATTCTCAATATTTTTTATTTTACAGCAATAATACTCATAAATATTTTATAAATATGAACTCATTGATCACACCTATCATAAATTTCTTCCAAATAGTTATATATGTTCTTTGTTAAAAAATATAATGAATTCTAGGTCATTTCATAGTTTCTTTGAAACTTTGTTCTCTATTTCTCAATATAGATCCTCCTAAATTCATTTTTCATTTCATATAGTGAATGTTTATTACAAATGAGTAGTTTTTATACACAAACACTCCACAACACTAGTATTCTCCTCTGAATCTTGGCCTTCTACAATAATAATAGATTTTTCTTGAAGATTTTTTTATTTTTTTTCACTCTCTATAATGTTTTTATTTATGATCTAAGGGAAATGACCTTCATGAAGAATCCATTTTCATTTATAAGAGAAATTATAACTATTCATCATGGTCCAAACTGGTTTGAAATTGATTTTAGTGCCTATTTTATTAGAGATGATTGGTTTATTTTAAAATTCTTAGGGAGCTGAATTAATAGGCTTATTTGGACCCCTCCTTTCACCACCATGTAATTATTCATCCATTATTTAAGTATCCTTATTTAAATATTCTCTAATATTATTCAAATAATCTTGATCTTAAATATATTATGACTATGTGCTATATATTCTTATTCTTTGAGAGAACATGATTCTTCAGGGTCTTTTTCCATGTTCTACATTTCATCATATTTTAGTTTTTATCTCTTAATCTCATCTTTGTAAATATCCTCTTTCTTTTAACATTCTTCCTTTCCCTTAACTATCATTACCTTTTATTTCAACAACAAAATATTCTCCAAATTGAGATTTATTTTTTCTCAAAAAAAGCTTCAAATTAATTCAAAAACATGTGCTCTAGATCTTTTCATTCACATTGTTCATCATCATTTCTGGAGGTATCAAACCCAATTTCCACAAGATCCATGAAATTAGATTCATCTTATAATAGGATTCCTGATATGAAATTAGCATCTTCTTCTTTCCTCATCAAGCTTATTATTTTAATTTTAATGACATTATTCTTTCTTCCACCAAATTATGTTATGCATTTTTAGAATTTTCCCTATTTATTTTTATGAGGTTTCTAATCATCTACCTTATTTTCAACAAACTACTTCTTAGAAAAATTTACAAAAAAAATTTCTAGTTTCATTATAATTTATAAAACCTTGTTGGTAGTTTGAATTTACTCATAATATTTTATTTCTTGAATATATTTTAAATTATAGAAATAATTAATTTCTAATATCTATACTCATCTTCATCATTAAATTTACTTGATTCTAGAATTTCATTAACATTGATTTTGAACATTATCATGGCCTTAAAATCTATCTCATCTTTTGTCCTCTTGAAAGATTATATTTTTTACATTTTATAAGTAATTTTAATGTTATATAATTGTTCAAGAATAATATATTCTCTATCTTCTAAAAATTAAACATTAGGATCAGACCTATTGGGTATGATTCTCATCATATTTTTGAAAATAGTTTAATCATCCAGTTTTTCTCGAAAACCTTAAATATTAATAAGAATTTAATTGAATCTAGTAATGTATTCATTAATTTTTTATTATTTATACATCTTAATATGTTCAAATTTTATCCTCTAAATTTACAATTTGGCATCTTTTACTTTCATATTACATTCATAACTACTTTCCAATTTATCCCAAATTTAATTCTAATTTCTTATTCTTTTAACAATTGTGTAAACCTTTTCTGAAAGATACATCAAAAGGAATATTGAGATTTTATATCAAATTTTATATTTTTATTATCAGAAAATACCCAAGAATAATCCTCAGAAATGGATGAGAATCCAAATTCTACTACATCTTTTACTTAAATTCAATTCGAAAATATATAAGGAAACAACGTAATATTCTAATTGTGATAGTTATTTCCATCAAATTTAACGAAATACCTTCTATTTATATAATTTATATTATCCATATTTCATAACTTTTTGAATCTTGAGAGTGGTAACTTTTCCTATGATGCCAATTGAAGAGGCCAGGTAGGTGTTCCACCACTAATAAGGGGGAAAAATTGGTGGGGATTTTTATAATTTTTTTCATTATAAATTACCATATATTGAACTGTTAGGATTTTATCCACCCTTATGATTACTCAACATTACTTGAATACTAAACAAATAAATAACATAGGGATATATTATTTTTAAAAGGTTTACTCTCAATGTGATCCTAGACATTTTTTTATTGGTTGTATTCCCTAATAACATATTATTCATTGTATTAAAAAACAATTCCAATATACAATCTTAAATATTATACGGTGACATTATTCTTTTCTATGTCACAATGGAACAACATCTTCACACAACCTAATATAAAATGATTTCAAATAAAATATGAAATATTACTTCTAAATTCTTATTTATAAAAAATTTATTGATAAAATAATTATTTTTAATCCTTTTATATGATATTAATATCCTTTTCTCACATCTTAAAGAATCATGAAAATATATAATCAAAAACAACGAGCTTGATGTCTTCTAATATTATTAAATGAAAGTGTAAAATTTCCACAACACAATTGCACTACATGAAATCATTGTCTGGGTTTCTCAAACATATAAACCATAACACATATACATTGATAATTTTATGTGATTTTTTTATTCTATTTAATGTCTCTATTCTACATACTAACTTCTATCAAGATCAACTATTATTAAAAGTTCCTTAAGCTTTTAAATGAATGAATGTGGTAAATTTTTAAATGTATGTACTATTATGTAAAGCCTTGTAAAAATTTACACACTAATGTAATTTTTTATATATTCATTGTTTTTCTATTAATTATAAAACATGAACTGTATTGCGAAAACTCATCTTATTTTTCACTTTTTCAAAACAGCAGTGCTATAATTTCTTCCTCACATGAACCAAAATTGGTATTTGGTATCTTAGTATTCTTCTTCATGAAATAGTATATGCTAATGGGATCTCATGAATTCATTGTTTATAAAAAGTATGTGATGGATTGATAATATTCAAATTTGGACTAATGTGTAATAATCAATCACTCTATGAAAGAAAATAAGGAATTCATGGTCTCAAACCGCTTCCTCTTATAAATTGATCATGAAAATATCTTCTGTCTTCTTCACATATTGGATCGCAATAATAATTTTTTACATGTACTAAAATGATATATGAGATATACTACTTTTTGTGAGGAGTTTAATGATAGTTCCCTTTTTTATTCTGAAAACAAGACCTCTAAAATTACATATTCTATCTCGGTTAAACCGTCATGTTTTCCTTCGTATTTATATATAATGATCCCCTATCATAGATCTAGTTTTAATGAAGAGTCAAGACCATATTCAATGCTCTAGAGATCTTGTAATATGTTAATGATTTTAAATATTTAATCTCTCTTAATTTTTAAACTCTTACAATGTTGAACGTTAGGCATCAAGGCTTAACTTTATCCTAGTGTATTCATGAGACATCTTGGTTCACACACAATCCTATAATCCATAATAATTTACCTTAAATAGGATATCTATTACAGAACTACCTCATGGTCTTGTTCTTAAAACAATGTATTTGAGATACATGATTGAATAGTTCCAAAGAATTCACATGTTTGAAGTTTTTTATGAAACATATCAGTGAAAACACTTTGTAACTTTATAATGTTCTCATGCAATATAATATTATTCAAATAGACTCATGTATGTGTGATAAAAATTTCATGCATGGATTTATTATGATTGATCATGTATTTTTCTATATTTTATATCACTAGACAAGGTAGTATTTATGGACTATCAAAATTGAATGAGATAAGTAGAAGTTGACCTCGTTTAATCTCATGTACCATGGGGTATGTGCAACGGTGTGGAGTTATTTTATAGGACAAACTTAATTGTAAATATAACTTTTTTAAGTGGTGTTGTAATTATTCTCTACCCAGGATACCAAATCGGTCATTTAAATGAATTCCCTATGTTTAAAAATACATTATTTTCTTCAAATTGCTTCATTTGGCATTAGGGTTGAAATATTGATGCCCTTTAGAGAGTCCAATCACGTATCGTGCCACTCCATTACACAATTCATCCAAACACCCACCTTTACACCCTATGAACATTCTATACCCCATGTGCACTCTGAATATGACATATGAATTCCCTCATACTCAACGTCTACACATTTCTGGCTAGGTTGACCTACCTCCCATGTATTAGAATTAAGTCTCACATTTGTAGTTGAGGTGGGTCCATGGTTGGCTTGTGTTGACCAGTTTTTTTGTATAAGGACAAATGAAAAGTTTTCTTCAAGTATTCTTCATGAAAAAAAAATTCATGAACTTTAAAATAAATCTCCTCATGTAATAATATACGATTTCATGGCCTCCTTCAATGTATTGCTTCAACCAATTAATGGAAGGTTTCTCTATTTTTAATTCTCCTCTTATTTTAAACATTGTACAAAACTAGAATATCATTTTCACTTATATTTGGTATTAATTACAACATAATAATATTTATAATTCATGTCATAACTATTTGTTGACAATAATTACAATATCATCAACAAATCCAACGATTCTTCAAAATCAATGCTCTTGGAACCTAGACTTTCTTGTGTCCAGTTATGTTGTCGAATAAACTTTAATAAACCCACATTTCTTCAACACTTCTATGTTGAGAACCTACTATTTCATCATTAATAAGTGATTTATGAAAACCAAAATATTAAACATTATTTAATGAGAAGTATTTCTTCCATTTACCTCATCTTCGATATTTAGTAAAAATGGGTGAACTTTTTAGTAAAATGTAGTTTGATTGAAAGATTGATCTATCAATAAAAAAACCAATCAAATTGGAAGTTTTAGATGAAATAATTTTTTATATATTTTATTAAATTTTACGTTAACATATGTAAAATTAGATAAATATTTTTCTAAATAATGACCTTTAGATTTATGTTGAAACACCTAATTCAAATCATCTAAATTCTGATCTTCATGTTTTTAATTAATAGTATTCATATAAGAATTGTATTTAGATTCTAATTCAATAAAATGTTTTGGAATTTAGATAGTTAATTTAAAATTAATTTTATTATTAATATGATTTGATTTAAACAAATTATTAGCACTATTTAACTTACTATTTTTTCCATAATAGATATATATCATTACATTTCCTCAATAGTAAGTATAATTACCGCATCTTCTAATGTATTTATATTTTCCTCATGCAATGTATTATATTTTCCACTATCCAATGAACTTGAATACTGCTATCTATAATTCTACGAAAATTTATAATATAATGTAAACAATTTCAGGGATCTATTATTTAACATTTCTATAAAAGATTCATTATTCTTCAGAATATCTGAATTGAATCAAAAAAAAATTTACCTTAATTTCCACTATCTTATGATGGAATTTTAAAATATGTATATAATTCAATAGGACTCTATGTGTCTATGTCTATGAAATTTTATTTCCTTTCTTTTCAATGTAAGTTCTCGACTTCCTGTATTTTTTCTTTAGTTTAGAACAGTTTAGACTAATTGGATAGGCCTTCTTACATTTGTAGAAAGTCCCTTATAATTATTCCTTTTTATCATTTCTATTTTTCTATCTTTATAATAAGTATTTTGGAAATTTGAATTAATTAAAATCTTATTCATTATTATTGAAATTTATTAGTTTCATTTCCACTTTTATCAGAACTTCTTCAATCTCAATTCTAAAATTTATTTTTTAAAATAAGAGATTTATAAATATTAGTACAATCATTTAAAGTATCACAAATAAGATTACCTAAAAAAGAAGTAAATTCAACTAAATTTTTTTACTTTATCCTTCTCAAAATCTCTATTTATTATACTTTAATATTTTATTAGTATTCCAGTTAAGTGATTTATACTTAACTTTGTCTTGTGTTTAGTATCGTCGATATTTTTCTTCTATTATTTCCATTATATTATCATCATATCAATAATCATTTTAATATTTTGATATTCTGGTTACTCTTTCTCACCCATAGATTTTAAACAATTTATGATAGTCATAAACCATTAATTCATTTATGATATAGTTTTACTAGGTAAAATATAAAAGGCTTGATAATATTCTCTCATGATAGCTCTTTGTTGTTTTAAAATATTGGAGGTTCTAAAAAATTTAATTTCTAGATTCTTCTAAATATGATTCACTACTTCATAATATGGTATCACGTTATGGATATTCAAGGTCATAAAACATAATAATGTATTACACACAATATTATTTACCTAATATTATGGATTTTATTCATGATATAATTGAGTAAATTATTTCTTTTAAATATTATAGATTCCAATCATCAAGGTAATATTGTCCTATCCAATGTTAACAATAAAATATTTCTTATGATCAAGTCAACAATAAAAATCAACTCCATTAAGGTTAGGTGTTCTTGTCAAAGTTAAATTTCCTAGTGTTCCTACAATAAAGATACCCTCAAAAAAGAAATATTTCATCTAAAAAGATAGTTAGTGTAAAGATACTGAAAAAATGATGAACTAAAACAAAATTAAAACAAGATCATAATCAAGTAAAAACTGTTTAATACAAAACATTGCTTTCAATTAGATATAAACTTAATACATATTATATTTGGAATTATGTAGATATGTTCCATAATACCAAATGTTTTCCCAATAGAGCATGGAAAATTAAATTAAGGAGGGGTGAACTATAGTTTTAAAATTTAAATAAAATTTTCATCCTCCAAAAGTATTATGATGATCAGTTTTTAAAATTATCGATCAAATCGAAGATTAAATTAAAAAAGTGTGTGTGCATTGGGAAAACAGACAATATGAAATATATCAAAACACACTAGAAATAAAGAAATGGGTATTTGAACTACTATGGATGAAAGTGTTTAAGAAGTTGAAAAATAAACTATTAGTATTATAGTCACTATAAATACAAGTAAATAAACAATATAAATTCAGATATAAAAATAGCTGAAGTTCTAAAAAAACGTAGAGTGTTGGATTTCAAATTAAATTTTCTTTTAAAGGATATATTAAAACCTGACTTTTATACCAAAGTGTAAGATAAATTTATATACATTACCTATTTTATTTATGACTTTAAACATGTGGTATTGTATCCTTGATTTTAAAAACCTATTGAAAGGACTCTCTTACTATACCCAAAAATCATAGACTATACATGTAAGTAGTATCTCCTTTTCCTACACTGGAATTTCTTCGCATCTATCTTCATATCCATGGAGTCACTTAAACAAAATTATTAGTAAATTAAAAATAGAATAGAAATACTAATAGATTTATAAGTCAACCCTCATAATTATATCTCTTATAAAAACAATCAAAAATAAAATAACACTAGTATACGTAACTCAAATCAATAATAAATAGAATTCTTCAAAATGATCTGATACATTTAAAGCATCCTTTATCGGTTTCTAAAAAGTTTTTATCCTAAAATTTAGGGTTCATATCTATTTAAATATGACATTTTAACTAACTTCAACTATTATATTTTTTTAAGTCTTGATGTCGATTTTAACTACATCGATATCAACTTTTTTATCTACCGAAGAACTCATAATATTTCTCAAAAAAATGCTGATTTAATCAAGTACCACTATAGTTCTCTAAAATATGATGGATTCAGTTTATAAAAAAAGTTTATATCACCATATTTTCACAAGATTTCGTAATTTATCTAGTATTTTAGTTACTAGAAGTTCATTAAGAAAAAAAGTAACAAAATAATCAAAAAATAATGTTACAAACTTTTCATATAAATTGTATTGTGATTTCTAAAGTAAATAAAGTAATTGAGTCATTCACTCGATATATTTGAATGATATTAATCCTTTTCCATGAAAATATATTGAAATAATTAAATTTGAATAACTAATTATTTAAAATATAGTAAATTAAAATAGTAAATCATACAGATTAAACTACCACATTTCATGGGTATTTCAATATTCTGTGATGTCTATTTAATAAGGGGATATAATTCATAGTGATCTAATTATTATTGGGAAGGGATTTTAGTGATATATATAAGATGACTTGTGTGTTACAAAATATCATTAAGTTAAATAATTGACTCCATCGTGTATGTATTGAAAGATTAGTTAAATTTTAAGATGTGATTCTAAACTATTTGTTATGGATGGAATTTTGAGATAAGGAATGATGTGAATTAGTTAAACAATATCATTTATATATAAAAAGAATTATAAATAGAGATTATTCTGAAGACAAGGAATTCAGAAGCATATCATATTCCCAATTTGAGTTTATTCAGAAGAAATAGTTGATCATAGAAATTTAAACAATTGAGTTTGTTGGAAACTTTAAGATACCTATTTATTCATGAGTGGAATATTTTTAAGATCAAAAGTTCAGATATGATTTTTATATAGTTATAGTTGTTCCTTTATTGGTATTAAAAGATCTAATATTATGGAAGAAGATATTTCATTGTGATATAGAGACAACTTTGATATTATTAAAGATATTATTCAAGAATGGAAGTTTGAGGACCATGGGATACTAGAGGGATCCCATTTAATAAAACTATCAGGAGGTAGTAAATAGGATTATTCCAGAATAAATAACATATTGTAAGACAACCTAGTATCATGAGATAAATGTTTTCTTATGGAATTAGATGTTAAAACTACCATATGGTTTTCCCTATATAAAAATCATCACTTATATAAATTGGCTTAACTGTGACACATTCTCACCTATTATAATCACTTTTATAAAAAATTGATAAAATCACTTCCCTATAATAGACATGAATGCAGTAAAGAGTAGATACTCACATTGAGGTCAAAATTTATAAAAAATCCATGTATTGTGCTCTATTTACATTTTTCCTTCTATGTGGTATGAATATATGAGATCCATTCATCAAAATCAGTTAAAATGTTTAAAAAATAAAAGAAAAAATTTAAGATAAAAACATTATTTAAATGTATTTACACTGATACACATATGATTGAATCTTATTTATCCCATTTATTTTAAATAATTTATATGATGTGTAGATTTTAGGATGTTAGTGAGATGCCTAATTTCGAGAATAATAAATATATATTTTTAAATACCATCTTAGGGATTTTTTTCTAAAGATATATATAATAAAAATAAAAATAAATTAAAAAGGTTATGGAAGATAAATTATCCTAAATAGAAAAAATATGATATATTATAATTTGAAGGTAATCAAATTCATTTCTTCAAAATCTATTAACAATCATCCTCAAGAAGAATAATTTTACTTAGGGCATAGTATGATTCTATTAAATTAGCAGAATAAATATACTATGATGTTTATGTTTAGTTAATGAAAGGTTATATTGAGTTTGTCACTAATATATTTGAGGTTTTCAAGGAACTACATAATTAGTGAACATAATAACAATTAAAAGTTGATGATATGAAGAAATAATTATGTAAAAAGTTACAAAAGGTAAATAGCCTCATCAAACTTGTTAACTAAAGGAACTAATTTGTTGATATACAAATAATGATTCACCCCAGTGGAAGAATCATTGTAAACATTGTGTGATAGTAAAATTAATATAATTAAATTCATTAAAATTATTTTCATTCATTAAATGAAATCATTTATTTTAAATATAATCAATTTGAAATTAAGGATAAAAGGATAAAGGATAATGAAAATTTAATAAAAAAATTAATTTTCATGAAAATTATATTTAAAAGATAAGTATTTAATGTGAATATAGAATGTAATCCCTTGAATATTTGAATAGTATAAATCTAAATTTTATTGAGCTGGAAATGAATTTGATAAACCTTGAAGTCACTGTTAACACCATGAAATGTGTTCTTTGAATTTTTCCATAAGAAAAAGATATGATTATCACATAGACAAAAATTGTCATGTATGAGTAAATACATTTTCACCATGAAGGAATAAGATACAAGCTGGAATTCTATGTGCCAAAATACTACACCATACCCGATGAATAAGTGTAATGATTCGCTCATCCTTAAGTAGGAAGTGGATTTACAAGATCGATATGAAAAGGTGTTGATTGAATGAATTTCAATTTTCGAGTTTAATCCGAGAATACTTAGTGTATTGACCATCTCAATAAGTGTAGATATCTTTGAGAGCTTCTATTTGAAAGGTCACGGAGCCCAAACAGACTTACATATCAAAAGTTATGGTACTCAGAAGATGGATAAATTTCACGAAGGGAACTACGTGGTGGACCTACGCAATGGACCTACACGGAGGACCTATGTGGTGGACCTACACGGATGACCTACGCAGGGGACCTACACAGAGGACCTATGTCGAAAAATAATTTCTACACCCCTCCGTTAAAGACCCACATGGAGGACCTACATGGAGGAACTGCGTGGACAACTTTTCATTGACCAGGTCCCCTCCTTGCCTATAAATAGGACCCTTGGCCTCCCTATTTCAAAGACAAAAAAGAAGGAAGAAGTCCCAAATATCCTGTTTCATAGCTCATTCTCCCAAATCCCTCAAATTATCTCAGTTATCTCTCTAAAACATGAGATAAGAGAGAATTAAAGTAGGAAAAGTGGTTCAAAGTCCCATAATGCTCTAGAACATATATAGTTTCATGGAGCACCTGTGCAGAGCACCAGTATGGAGCACCTTCACGGAGCACCTATATGGGGGAGCTATGTGGAGCACCTATACGAGGCACCATGGCAGAGCACTTGTGTGGCCCCACTAGTCTATATCGTGGGGGTTGCGCCCCCACACCCCTACTCGGGATCACTGTCGGGCTACAATCCTGACCCTTCGGGCCGGTCCCTTTGCTTCTATCACTAACCCCAATGAAAAATGGAGAGTCTCACTACAAACTGTTTGGGTCCATTCGATGCCATTTTCCATTTTTTCCTTTCTATGGCCCAATTTCCAAGGTTGGATTACCATGATTTGAGATACTCCATCATAGTCAATAAAGTTCCATTCGTAGACTTAATCCTCTTGGTTCCTTAGATATGTTATGATTTTGGACACTCCTTATGGTTTCCTCGAGTACCTTGAGTTGATTCATTCCTCAAGAAGCTACTCAAACCTCATCACCTGACTCTTATGCCAGGATAAATTCCAAATGGGCATCCTCCTTAAGAGTAAGCCCCAACCAAACCTCAAATGGGAATCCTCTTTAGGAGTAAGTTCCAACCAATCTCAAAAGGGCATCCTCCTTATGAATAATCCTTTAACCTTTATCCCTTCCTCCTTACTTTGGACCCTTTTCCAATATAAATAGAACAGAGGGAAGGATTGTTGCATCACCCTCTTCCACAATCACCTTTCCCTCATCCACTCTCACAGCAATAGGTTCTCCTCCTTCCACTAGAGGAGGAGTAAAACTGTGGATGACTTTGTTGAATCTTTGACATTCTCATGTTTCTCACATTGAGCATGACTCACGTAGGCTTAGAGAGTTTTCATGATTACAACATTTTCATGATGGAATGAACTACGATAACTCTTATTCCCACCATAATCGAGATATGTAGGAAGCCTTCTCCTGGCCCGAGTGCATTGGATATACTCTTCAGGAATCCAACCTTAATTTCTCTAATCTGGGCATCCTCCTTAGAAATAAGCCCCAAATTAAACCCCCAAATCATCAAGGCATCATTTTTCGAATGTAATCCCAAAATCATTTTCTCTCAACGGACTATAATCTCCTACGAGACTAATCAAACTACATGGGATTTGATTCTCATCTACATGGGATACATAAGAAGCCTCTTTGAGTTTCAAACCCAACACTTCAAATCAACCATGTTCTCCTTGGGCCTTATTCCCAATAGGGTCTAATATTACTTGGAAACCCATATCCTTTCTAATTTCCTTGGGTTGCTTCAGCATAAGTCCCACACCAAACATTGACTCGGAATCTTTTGCTTAGATATCCATACCACATGACATTAAACTATATGGATAGGTCCTTATCACATGACCTCAAAAGTTATGATGTGTCCCATTCAGTGGCATCGAACTGAAAGGGTTATGATTCCTTTTACAAGGATACATAGGTAGTATATTTTATGGGCACGATCCCAAGATCAAACCAAACCTTCATCTCCCTAGATGATAATAAATTCTAGAGTTCCCCACTGAGTGGCTTAAAAACTACTATCATTATAATTATGATTAAAATAATCTCTAATTAGTATATGAGAGGATACCATAGATGGATAACCTCGAATACATACATATATCTCAATTAATGAAGAACCTCGAATACATACAGATGATTTTAAACTTTTCACATGCTAAATAAGTGATTAAAAATTCCAAGGGATTCTTATGAAATACTTGGTGAATTAATAAGGATTCATGAAAATATATTAAATTTATAAAGGGAGTCCCGGAGTAGAAAATAATTCCCCACAAAAGGGTGTGATGTGTTTGGCCTCTTATCCTCTCGACCAACACATGTTATTAAGTATCATGAAGTTATAACTTAATGAATGCCTACCTTTGGAAAGCATGTCCCATTTGGATAAAGGACTTTTGGAAGTTACCAGTTCCATGAATAAATCCAATGTAAACTACCTAGAAGTAGTGATTCTTAAAAATAAAACACACGTTTCAAGGAACAATGAAAAAATCACTCAATTTGAATCAACACATTAATATGAAGAAAAAAATATTTTCATGAAATTTTCTTGATATAGTATTTCTTCAAAAAAGGCTCATTTATTGGGAAATAAAATATCAAAATATTATAAGGATAAATACACTAAAAAAACCAATAAAATAAAACACTTAATTTTAAAAAAAATGTTTTCATTAATAATGTTTTCCAGAAAATTGTTTGTGATAACTCAAATTTTGGATGTAAAAAGGATGAATTTTTTTTGAGAAACCAACCACTTAATTAGAGGTTTAACAGATAAAGAGCCAAAATTATTATTTCATAAAGGAGTAAAAAATTTAATGTAGTTTATTAAAAAAAATTTAATGTGAAGAATTTATTCAAAATATTTTATAAAGGATGAAAACAATATTTATTGGTTATATTTTATGTTGTGAATAGTTTTTACAAAAGTTTAATGACTATCAAAATAAAATTTAAAATATTGAAAAATAAAGAAGGCCAACTGTAAGGGGTATAAAAACTATAGTAAATAAAATTCCTCCTATAAAGAGGCAGGAAAATGATTTTTCATCAAACAAATTTGAATTTATTGGTAATTTCAATTTAATTTACAATTAAATATATCTTTTTCATGGTGAGTCCTAGTATAAACCTTCCAATAATGATTCATTGTTGGGTCCACAAGGGGCATGGATACCCTGAGAGGAAGGTGAATATCGATATGGATATTCTTTTTCAAATTATTCCAACCCCACTGAATCTTGAACTCTTTATTATTAGGGTCACTTTTTTTGCACTTGTGTGTTAATGTTGATCAATTATTTTTATCTTTATATGATGATGATGCTTTAAATGCAATGTAGGGCAGCAACTAGGCAGACACAGATATTTTTACTTGGTTCACCCTCACTAGGCTACGTCCAAGGAGCATACAATGGTGATGTTCCACTGTACCAAATCCGCAAAATCTCACTGCCAATATAGTTCGGGATAGATCCCTTCTATGTTCAGGATCACTACCTTTAAAACTTTTAGGGTCAGCTCACTAAATTCCCAAGGGTCACTCTATATCTCTCTTTCTCTGGCTCACTGCCGGCAGAAAGGATAACCTTCTTCCTCTTCCTTTTCTCACTGCTCTAGAAAGGATCCACTCAGATTTTATATACCTATAGGTCTCTTCATTATCCATAATGAAATCTGCATCTTTAATTGTGGATAGATGATCTGTTGACATCAAACTTTCACCTACAAATGAATCTCTCTTTGAACTGGTTGTATTGAGCAACCCTAATTTTTACGCACAACCTCTACAATGCCTTGCTCGTAATTTTCTTCTTTTTCACGAAATTCACTTTTCGCGTAACACCACTTTTACATGCAACCACATATTTTATGTGTAGCCTTTTCTTTACACGGATACACTTCTTTTATGTGAATCCTTTGCTTTATGCGCAAACACTTATCTTATGTACAATAGTATTCTTTTACACGCAACTGTTACTTTGCGTGCAAACAATTCTTTCATGAGAAAACTGTTCATTTTCACACAACTCCCTTGTACACTCCATTTTCACATGCCAGAGCTCGGATACTCTCTAAGACTTGAGCTGGTATGAATGAGTGGGTCACTTAATAATTATAGTCAAAATTGACCCCTTTGAAAAATACCCTCCTTGCACATGTAATACTCTTTGAGTTTTAAAAACACACCTTCCGCGCAACACCAATTTTCATGCACTGCTCCAATATTTCGCGCACCTCATGCCTTTTCCAATTTTCGAGCTTCTGATCTCGAAAACCCTCTTGCGCAAAAAACGCTATTCCTATATTTAACGCACCACGCCAATATTTCGCACACCACTTCCTTTTTCGCGCACCACTCTAATTTTTCACACACATCCTTTTTCCAAAAACACATCCCTCCATTTTTTGATTTTCAGGCCCAAAAATTTCGCAAACACTAGAAAACAACACCACCTTGTACCTACTCTTTTGGTACCGCCTCCAGATTGTCCATACCTTTGTTGAAGTTCTCTTTCCAATCATGGGTGGTCAAATACATCTCTTAAACCCAAAAAATCACCATGTAAACCCCCATTGTCAAAAAATTGGACATTGTGGTCTACTTTGTCAACAAACACAACATGGAAGCCTACATTTTCAACAAACACAATCACCTCAAAAATGCTTCAATAATACCTTGAGGAATTTCTTTGCCAGTAATATCCCCCTTTGGTATTATTGACAACTATTCTCATAAACAATCTTTGTACTTTGATACCTCAATAAAGATTCTTGTAACCACTACCACCATTCACCTCTTGTTATTCTGAAAAAATCAAGGATTCACTCAACACATACTCTAAGCCCACATGAGCAATGATCGCCCTGAGAAACAAGAGTAAATGAAATGATCATCAATGAATAAATTCTTTTCAAACACCTACTGTTGACACCATACTAATACCAAGTGCTAAATTGATTCGAATTTTTTATACCACAATGATACCAATTGGTGATAACTAGAAACCTTCTAACATTATTCCAACACAAATCTTCTTCTTTTATCACGATCCTTGCCTGTTGTGATATCTACTCTTTGATCGATCACTTCTAGCATCATCAGATTTAAAAACTCTCCCCCTATCTCATTTCTCCCTCTATCTCACTGCTCCACCTGTGAACTTCCCCTCATGTCTTTGAAAAAGAAAATTTCTCCCTTCCATAGCCACAGTTTCTCCCCCTTGAGGGGTCGCTATTTCTCCCCCTTTGTCGGAAAACCCCATGGTTACTCTTCTATGGTTAGAGACATTAAAGAAAACACAAATTATCATAATAGATAAATAACACCATACCTTGGGGAGAGGGGGACCCACATCCATATTTTTTCAAGTGTGGGGAGGTGACTGAACTCCCAGATTCAGTCGATTCCTCTCAAAAGCTTCCTTGGGTAAGGCATTTTTCAAAAAGTCTGCAACCTGTAACCTTATAGACACATATTCCAACTTCAAAATTCCCTACTCAACATTCTCCTTGATAAAAAAATACATTATCTCAATTTTATTTGTCCTTGAATGATGTATGGGATTTTTACTGAGATTTATAGCCCTTGAGTTATCACACTGAATTCTGATTGGTGACTTAACTTCAACACCCATATCATCAAGTTTCTACATCATCCACAATAACTGTGTGCATTCTTGAGTGGACACAACATAATAATCTTCTATGGTGCTTAATTAAATGTAATTTCTCTTCTTTCTTAACCAAGATATATTCAATCCTCCAAGATAGAACACACCTCCTGACATTGATTTCTTGTCATCTACTGAACTGGCCAAATCTACATCAGTATATCCCAATAACTCTGACTAAGATTTGTCATTATATATCAGGTAGAAATATTTCATGCCCTTGATATACCGAAGTATCTGTATCACTGGAAGAATGTGGACTTCCTCGGGATTACTATGATATCTTACTTCTTGGAATGTGGCGAATAAAATTTCAGGTTTTTTTGCTCTCAGATACAGTAGACTTCCAATTATTTTCCTATATTATGTGATATTAACCACCTTGCCTTCATCATCCTTTGAATATTTCATCTAAGTAGTAACCCGAGTCTTCAAAGTCTCCTCATAACCTTATTTTCATATTTCAGAAAACCATTGTCACTATGCTTCATTAGATCCTTCAAATATTATTTCTTCAACATATAGTAGCACTATCATCATTTTATTACAATAAATTTTAACACGGATTTCAATCAATTATGCCTTGTCGAAAACTGAGCTTCATCAAAAATGGATCCATCATTGAATACCATGCTCTTATGGCTGGTCAATATCTAATTCTTCTTCTAGAACCCCATTCAAAATTGTAAACTTGATATGAATATACAACGCCCTGAACTTCTATTGCACTGCAATGGACATGAATTAGGTGATTATCTCATGTCTTATCATAGGTGCAAATATCTCATCGACATCAATATTCCCTATATAGGAGTAGCTTTGCACAGTAGTCATGATTCATTTCAAATCAACGCACCATCTTATCTATCGGCCTCAACACACTTTATCATCTTAAATTCTTGTCTCCTTGGTCTATATCTTCATTTACAGCTTGAACCAAATTCTCATCATCTGTTCCTTATTCGAAACATTTAGGCTCTATTTATGAAACATATCATGCTTGTTGTATAGTTCACATATTCTTTGTCTGTACTGGAATAATATGATCACCAATGAGGCATTTCCTATCAATTTCATCTTTACTCTTTGACATCTTTAGAGATATAGACTTGACTTTCTCACATCATTAATTTCATTTTCTTCGGAATCATCATTTTCCACTTTTTCTCCCCCAATGTCTATTACCACTTCATCACGTTCAACAAGAATCTTTCCACTGTGTCAGTTCATCTCTTTCATCATTTTTTTTCAGCTTCATGTTGAATGATTGTTGATGTTCTCTCACAACTTCTTGAAATCCTAAAAACAGTCAGTTGTGATACCAAAGTGTTAGAACAAAATAGATAATCATGTAATGTATGATTGTAGCTTCTTCACCGCATTTCGCCTTCTCTCAACGGACAACTAACACATGAACTAGATCATGATACAAATGGATACATATTTAATGTAACTCAAAACCACTGGATCACCAATGTATAACTTTGAAATCTCATTATTTTCAATGCATACTCTTCATCATATAATCTCTGCATTCCATAGAATACAACCTTTTGATACATATTTGAATAATAGAACCATTGTGTAGCAACACTTTTTGAATCTGATATCATATATGAAGTTCAATTATTCTGATTGTTCTCTTATCCCAAAATATCATCTGATTAGAAGATTGAATGCTCCCCTGTGTTATTCACCTCTTCTAGTTGATAGGCCCACTATTTATACCCATATACATTCTTCTCCTCCTACATCATTTATTCTCATCTTACACCTACCATTAAGCCATCAAAAAAATATCTAATATACTAAGTTGGAACTCGGTTTAGGAAACCAGATATAAAGTCAATAGCATGATAACTTTATATTGTTCTCAATTAATTCTTTTCTTCTTCATCTTTGGTACCTAATTTGAATCATTTGATATTCCCAAGCACATCACTTCACCATCAGGTATCTTTTGATGTGACTTCCCCTTGGATTGTATATCCCTAAAAACCTAAAATACTTGAACATCAGTTAGTGTCAATTATACACATTGGGAGAGGGGAACATATAGAATCCTAAATAAGAGGATTGGGGATGATATTGATGGGTCAACCCTTTTATTATTTCTTTCCAAGAATGACACACTTTCCTTGCCTGCTCTAACTACCTAGAAAACTTCAATTGTTCTGGACATATGACAATGCATTCATTACCCACTTTCTGAGTATTCATACAATATTTAGCTTCTATGGGTTTTTTCCTTCTTCACAATTTGGGGTTTATTCCCACTAGGGAAATTTTCCATCCTTGAGGTTCCACCTGAAGGCCATATTTTGTGATTCTTTAGTCATGAAGGAATCTTTCCACTGACCATCTTCTCTTGATTCTTCATCCACTAATGAGATATTTCTATTTTTTTCACTTCCTGCTATGTGGCATGATATGTGAATTTTACAATTCATTATTTATTAATTTTTTCTTTTATTAGTTGTTTGAATCATGCAACCATTTTTAACTAATATTGGTTTTTCCACTGATTTAACATTATTATTTCCCACAACTTGAGTAGATGTCCCCTTAATCTTTTGGGTTTGTTCACATTCTATCTAAGAGAGATGTTGTGAGTGTGGCAGAGGAATAGATTGATACACCTTTTTTCATCTCTTTGTGATTCTCCTAAGGTTGTAAGTTTGTTATTCAACTTGATACATTATCTTCTGGTGTATAATTTTTCATTATGCACCACAAGAGTTAACAATATCCTTCCAAGTCCATTTTACTTTCCTTCTTTCTTCTTACTACAATGTCTTTCCATATGCCCATAATAAGAACATAAAAAACATCTTCCATCAAAGGAATACTTCATTTCATCATTTATCTGTCAAGATGATGATGCATCTTGAGTTATTACTCTAACATTGAGCTCCACAGCTTCCTGACACACAGTCATGGTGTGTCCCATTCTTCAACCGCAATAGAATCTAATGAATTATTTTCTATGAGAAACTCGTCTTTCTGATTTCTCCTAACACTTCTTAATATTCTTAGATTTAGTAAAGTTTCTATATTCACAGCCTAAAATGTATTCATGAGCCTATGAATAACATCTTGTTGTATGAACATGAATCCCACAAAAATAGCACATGCTATCATTGTTTCCTGTAAAATACTTTTTAGGTCTATCTCCATCACTTAAAAAGTTTTTCTTATCTCTGGAGCTTCTCATTACTATTTCCCTGTCACACATAGGAGTGGGATCATCATATCCAATTCTTGATTTCCCCAAAATGGGTGGCCTTTGGGATGATACAATCATTTCATGCTTCTCCTATAAAGTAGCATATTTAGCTTTCATTTTATCATCACATGCTAAAGGATAATCAAATAGTAAGTGAAATGGATCCTTCAACATTGGCTTGTCTTTGGAATTAGATTTCTATATTTCATTCTTGACTAATTTTATCTCTTCCTCCAGTTACTGAATCTTTTTATCTCTTAATTCAAGTCGATCATTGATCTCTCTTCTGAGATTCTTCCCTCTATTAATCCCACCTTACAGTTCTCATGTGAGCTTATCTACCATATCACTTTGCTCCTTTATTTTCAATCTATCTTCAGCAACAGAATTAGAATATCATGAATTCTATTGTTGTAGCCTTTGATTCTTCTGAACTTTTTTAGACAACTGTGTATCAAGATCATCCTTTTGAGCTTTCATATTTTGAACATCATAAGACTTCAGATTCTCTTCATTTTCATCAGCCATTTGTTTTCCTTTCTTCTTGTCCATCTTTTTTAGTTCTTCACCCTGAGAATCATTCTTCTCCCTCAGATTAGTAGCTATATCAATGAGCCTTTAATTCAAACCTCTTAGCTTGTTGATCTTAGTTTCCAGTTCATGGATTTTAATAACTTTAGATTTAATTAATTTAGTATATTTCTTATCTAAGTCCTTTGATTTGTGGAAAACTTCCACTTTTCGACTTCTTGGAGTATCTTCATCATCAGTACTTCCAACATCACTTGGAATGTTATCTTCTTAACTCATTCCTTCATCATTATTGAATGAGTATGTATATTCACTATATGATTCATCCAAACCATTCCTTTTCTAACTACATTATTCCATTAACAGAATCATAATCTTTCTGTTGAAACTTCCACACTGGTTAATTTCACAATACTTCTGCTTCTTCTTTGATGTTCTTCCCTTTTCCATGGCAAACTAATATAAGAGAAGACTGAATCTTTAACTTGAGAAATCGACTGAACCAAGTCAGTGTAAGAAAATCTAGTAAAATAAACCTTCCCTCTGATACCAGTTGTTCGGACCATAAGGGCCCTAGATACCCACAGAGGAGGGGTGAATCATGGTATAGATATTCTTTCAAAAACTTATTCATACCCCACTGGATCATGAACTCTTTATTATTAGGTTCACATTTTTTCACTTGTGTGTTTATGTCGATCACATCTTTTTATCTTTGTCTGATTATGATGATTTCAATGCAATATAGGGTAGCAACCAGGTAGACACAAAGATTTTTACTTGGTTCACCCTCACTGGGCTACGTCCAAGGATCATACAATGGTGATGTGCCGCTGTACCAAATCCACTAAATCTCACTACCAGTATAGTTCAGGATTGATCCCTTTTACTCCTAGGATCACTGCCTTTACAATGTTTTGGGACATCTCATTGCTTTCCCAAGGTTCACTCCCTATCTCTCTATCTCTAGCTCACTAACGGTAGAAAATATAACCTTCTTCCTCTTTCTTTTCTCACTGATCTGGAAAATATCCATTCACAGTTTATAGAGATATATGTCTCTTCATTATCAATTATGAAATATGCATCTTTAACTATGGATACATGCTCTGTTGACGTCCAACTTTCACCCACAGATGAATCTCTCTTTGCATCAGGTGTACCGAGCAACCCCAATTTTTAAGTGCAGCCTCTACATATCCATGCTTGTGATATTATTATTTGGCACAAATTCAACTTTTCGTGCAACACCACTTTTACACGCAACCAATTCTTTTACACACATCCATTTCTCTATGCGCAAACACTTCTTTTACACACAACATTTTCTTTACACACAAACACTTATTTTACGCACAATAGTCTTCTTTTATACGCAACCTCTAATTTTTTTGAAATCAATTCTTTTACACACAAAATTTTCATTTTCACGCAACACCCTTGTGAACTACGATTTCGCGTGCCATAGCACGGATACTCTCTAAGTCTTGACCTACTACGAATGAGGGGGTTACTTTATATTTATTAGAAAAATTGACCCCTGTATGAAATACACTCATTGCGTGTGTAATACTCTTTGAGCGTGAAAAAAAAAACTTCCACGCAACACCATTTTTTGTGAACTACTCTAATATTTCACACACCTCAAGCCTTTTCCAATTTTCAAGCTTCTGATCTCGAAACACCTCTTATGTGAAAAACTCCATTACTCTATTTTTCATGCCACATCAATATTTCATGCACCACTTCCTCTTTCTTGCACCACTCTAATTTTGTGCACACATCCCTTTTCCAAAAACACATTTCTCTATTTTCCGATTTTTTGGCCCAAACATTTTGCAAACTCTGGAAAATGGCACCACATTTTATCTGCTCTTTTTGTACCACCTTCAGATTGTTCGTACCTTTTCTGAGGCTCTTCTGTCAATCATGATTTGTCAAAAACATTTCTATAACCCTAAAAAATCACCATGTAAACCCCCTTTGACATCAAATTTGAATTTTTGGTCTACTTTTTCAACAAACACAACATGGAGGCCCACTTTGGCCACAAACACAATCACCTCAAAAATGATTCAATGATACATTGAGGGATTTTTCCCAACATTAATCTAAAATTAATGGAAGTATTACAAGAATTATTATAAAAAATAAAATGAATAAATATGATAAAGAATATTTCGGTGTAAGGAAAATAAAGATACTAAACCATACATGCCAAAGATTAATGTAAAGGAAGATGTCGCGCTAAATAAGAGATGATTATATTCTATAAGTAAAGGTCACATCATAAATATTTTAAATAAATACATTAAACAAGATGTTAATGTAAGAAATCTAAAATAATCAATAAAATAAATATGATAAATAAATAAAAGGATTGGTTGGGTTAAATACATCATTAAATAATAAGTTGGAATTCAAAAGAAATTTTATAAGGTAAGTAACTTAAGTACTCTTGACTACCATATGGGAGATCCAAATAATCTATACCTATACCTAAATAATTCTTGTTAATATGGATATAATAATTAAAAGGGAACAATAAATTGATGTAATTATAATAAATTGAATGTTTTATTATAGTACCATGAAAAAGGCAGTTTCATGTGTAATGCAATATGAAAAGAGAAATAAAACCTTATTTTCCAAGGAGATTATTATTAAGAAAAATAAGTGTGAGATCAGGAATAAAATTATATCTAAAAATGGATGAGTTTTTAGGTTGAGAAATATTGATCAACCTTGTTTCTCTAAATAAGGGTACTTTTTAGAAACAACCTTATTCTTATATATATTTTGTATTTTTCTCGATATAGGTAATTGAAGGTGATTCATGTATTTATGAGGATACATAAATTAATAATTATTCCTAATTTTATACTATAACATAGATTATATCCTTCATGGAGTAATTTATTTCAATTGGTATCGTCCACGATGAATGATATAGATGGATTTATATCCCTTAAGGGGGAGTTTTGTAAGGGATAAAATCCCTTTTTTTGGTACTTTGTCTGTTTATAAAGCATGTGGTGCTCATAAGAGGCATAAATCTGGTTTAGTGGTGTTTTGTAGTTATAATTTATTTGTAGGGGAATTCATGATTTGATAGGTAGTTCACATCATGAATGTGTTGTTCGTGGATTTTGTGGGAGTTTGGTTCATGTCCTGAATGGAATTTATAACTTGTGTGAGGAAATTTTGTAGAGTTTAATTCATAAAGAGTAACATATTAATGATGTTAATGGATAGGGTTTTCTGACATGTTTATTCTTTCCATGAAAAACCAAATCATAAATATGGGATTCATGATGTGAATTAATTACAGGTTGAGTGTTTTTATGATACATGAGTTTTGTGGGACTTAATGTGAAGGGGATTCACAATGTGAATGGCCCAATCACATAATAAATAAACACTAGGTAGTGCACCTATAAATTTATAGAACCCATATATTTTCTAAACTCGAACGTTTATCTCCCAAATTCAAGTTACTAAAGTAAATCCCTCATAAAATTTTGGGATCCTTTCAATAGAGATTAATCCATGGATTCTCGTATTTGGTCCATAGTTATCTGAGGTGAGTTATTCCTTAATTTCTTGTGGTTCATTCATGTACCAGTCTTGCTCCCAATTGTTCCTCCTTTCCATGAAATGGTGTATGATATTTATTGTTCTTATTTAGTTCCTTTGATGCTAGTTGGTGTGATTATGGTGTAGGGTTCTCGTAGGGATATAGCCTTTTTACGATAGTGTTGATTGGATATCAACATCGTTGTTATGTTCCCATTTGAAGAATTTTTAAGCCTTGAGGTAGGGGATTTATATCTTTTACTTTTCATTTTTATGTTAATTTGTTAACTAATAATTATTTATCCCTTTAGGTGATTGTGGGATCAACATTAATAAATAATTGGCCATATTAAAGAAAAAATCAATGGTTTATGGTTGTAGTAATCATATGTTGCTTTCCCACTATGATAACAATTTTCTTATTTATTTTATGGGTAGTTTTATTTCTGCATTTATTATTTTTTATCATGGTTTTTATGATTATGTTATCATGTCGATTTGATGAAAATGGTTAAAAACCTAAAATATTTAATTTTTAGTTCGGCTAAATAATTAAAGAGGTATATTTTTTAAATTTTATTTTAATATTTTAAAAATAAAATAATGCTTAATGAATTTTTAAATAATTTATACATCCATATACCAATGTATAAGGATAATTAACATAAATATGTAGTGCTTGTTGTCAATTTTAATGAAAGGGCATGTTAAATAACCATTTTACTTCCTTAAATATTCTTAAAATTTGGAATATAAGCTAGAGATAAAGTTTAAAATAATTAATAAATTTTAATAATTTATTTCTGTTGATAATTGTAGGTGTAACCTGTGAGAAATAATTTGGTTAATCCAATATGATAATAAAAAATTTTGTTTGATAAGGGAAAATATTTGGGTCTGAGAGATCAAATTGGTAGGAAAATGGTTGCATGCTTTATTTTTTGGACTTAGATTCCATGTTGACTCTGTTTATTGGTTTTCTTTCTTCTATGTTGTACTCAACATGTGAACCTTTCTATGATATATGATCTGGTCATGGAATATCTATTGTTTGATGTGATATAGGAGGTGAGGCATAGAGTTGTGGTAGTAGTTGACACTCGTGATGGTGAGATGCATTGAGATAAGAATTATGGTTTCTAGGATGGAACCTATATTTAATTATTTCATTGAATCTTGTATTTCCTATGGTTGTGCTAAAATATGAATTATTTCTTGTTAATTAATCTATTTAAAATTTAATGTAGTTGAGTTTCATGTTTATCTATATTCCCTACCCAAGTACTTCAGGTAGCTAGATGTGATTTTTTATGTAACTATTTTTATGGTATCTTAGGATGTTTCTTAATGAAGATAGATTTACGTACTGATAATAATAATTTTTAATTAATATTTTAACCCTTGGGTTTTTTTATTATTGAGGGGACAGTGTTATCAAACTTTAGAAACTGCGGACTCTATTGGATTTTTCTTGGAGGGCATAGAAGTCACTTTAAGGTTAGTAAAATGTGAAATAAATTGATTTTTATTAATTCATAATTAATTAATACAAATATAGAGAAATTTCAAATTGAAATAATTAAAAAAATGAAATTATTCCTATATTTTTTTTCATATAGTGTGTCTTTTCCTAGGCGGTTGTGGTTGGGTGTTAGAGAGATGATGGTTGTAGTTGAGCCTGATATTATGTTAATGCCAATAGTGTGGTTCTAAGATATATTTTATACTATATGTTTTTTGATTTTATATTCTACTACATCCATGTTAGTAGGTATAAATACACCTAGTGGACATTGAGGGGTGTTTTCCCTAATATTTAGGTTAGTTAGGGATGAACTTCTAGCTACCACCTTTGCATCCATTCTCTTCTCATGGTATTATTATTTGCTGGTATTGATGGGTTCTTTCTTTCACCATATATGTGTGTTGAGAGTTATAATGGATTATGGTTATTTCACACACATATATCTCCATATATAATATCCAAATCATTATTATAGATATGTTGTGTATAGGCTATGATGTGTTGAGGTAAAATACTCAGTGTATTGGATGTGATGGGTTAAGGTAAAATTCTTGATGTAATGCATGAATTATAGGCTTTATTCAACCCTAGAAACTATTTAGTTATTATATGTAGATTTGGATTGGATTATGTGATGAAGTGATTCAAGAGATGTATGTTATGATACTTTATACCAAGTGTCTTCAGGTAGGATTATTTTGGACAAAGATGGATCAAGAAGTGAAACACTGGGAAATAGTAGAAAACTAATGGGAAATTGGTTGTGGAGAGACATTATTCTATTACTATATTATATGATATCATTCATGTGTTTCTTAGTGATAGATAGACTTGGTGATATTGGGAACCTGCTACACATGTTCATATTAAGAGTTAGCTTCACTCCTTGTTCACTAGGATTTATCATTCTTTATCTTTTTCCCCAAAGGATCTTATTGAGTATACCTATTATGCTCACCCTATACATATATAAACTATTTTTTTCAGGTAAATAATAATGTGATGGATATATGTCTAGATATTTCTAGTTCATGGCTTTATGAGATTATTCTTGCCTCTATGGTTTCTACTGATTTTATGTTTTGGTACTTTTAATTCCTTTTTAGTTGTATTTGTTTTGTATGAAATGACATGAATATAATTTGGACCTTTATTTAGCTTTATCTTGATTAGGATTCATTAGGTTTTCTGTATTATTTCTCATTTCACTATTTCTATTAGAGGGTAACACATCCTATTTATATATATGTTATACCCTTAGCGATTTTTTCAAACCCATTCATATTGGAAGCAGGATTCAGGTTTCATTATCCCCCTTCTCTCATTATTGACCCAATAGGGGTACCTTTGGGTAGAAGGGTTGTGGTAATTTGGTATTGAATATATTATATATGTCAACATCGCATGTAAATATGAAATTATGGAATGTGGTTTAATTTAATATTTTAAAATTTTATTAATATGTGGTTAAAAATTAATGATTCTATAAAAATCAGTTTGCTATAGATCTTGATATTTTTTCTTTAAATGTTGGGATTCTGGATACTGAGATTCTGAACAATGAGATCACTAATATTAAAACTTAATAAATTGATATTTTCAATGATGAGGTATATTGACTATACTTTACTTTTTGTGTGTAAACACAATTTAATTCTATTATTGAAGGATAGAAATTAATTATTTAATAGAAATATATTATTATCTTGAAATGATAAAAACCTAATTTTACTTGGATGTTTTAAATCAATTTTTTATGTTGTATATATGATATAAGTTGAAAAAAAATATAAAAATACCCTCAAAGAATATTTTTGAGATGGTATCACAGGATGACTTATTTATGGACATATTTGATATCTAATTTATTCGCTCTTATTTTTTCCACTGGTCACTGTTCGCATTCAATTAGGCTTGGTTAACTTATTTCTTATTTCCTTAATAAATGTAATTTCATCATTCTCTTACAAATATAATTTTTACATTCAATAAAAGAGAATAATCTTAATTTAAAATTCATGATTAATGCATTAAATGATTGTTACACTCAATTACTCTTTAAACCATTGAATCAATTATCAATAAGAGGGACAGATAAACATCACAAAATTTTTTGAGATCATGGATTTGTTTTGTATTATGTAATGAAAATAAATTCAAATGGATTGATCAAAATACCTAATGGACTATGATGATTAGTGTTGTATTTTATTTTAAATTATGATATAGATGATTAGTAAGGTACAAGGGATATTGAAGATAAATATAAATCACCTACGGTCTAGAATATTTCATATTAGAATAAAGTAAAGTATAAGTCACTGCTAGTATTATTGGTTGGGATTGTGATTTTGGATGAGATTCAACCTAATAAGAAAGAATCTTAAATATTTTATGATTATTGATATGAACATGGTTTAATGAAGAAATTTTTTTGATGTTTAATAAAATATATTTATTCTTCATGTTCTTGTTTAATTTTAGGATAACACATCTTATGTTTAGAAATTATGGAAATTGATGTTGAAATTTTAACTCCACTTGGATGATGTTAAAGAAATTTAATTGATGGAAGAGTGATTGTATAAATTGTATCTAAAATATATAATTTTTAAATGCTCATTATATATGTAAGAATATATGTATTTTAATATGTTTTAAAAGAAATAAATCTATAAGAGAAATTTTTTATAATGATATAAAGATCTTGTTGTAATAATTCCAAGAGTACTATATCTCCAAGAATAAGTTATAAATAAGTAAATAAGGAATTACATTACACTTGTAAAAATATATGATGTGGATATATAATTTGTGAATCTAAAATAATATTCATTGGTAAATATTACTTGGTTTTAGATTATTTTTTATGGAATATAATAGTTTAAAAATTAGTTTTGGAAAATAATTATTTCGGATGCAGATATGAGGAACTAATTATTGAGAAGGCCTTTGCTGATTTTGAGAAGTTTTAGAATTATAAATGGTAGAAATAACATAATACCACTCTTAAGTTAGTATGGAAAGTGAAGAAAAAATCCAAAGTAATGTAATGTGATTATACTTTAGAAGAATAATGTAGTGGGAGGCTAGCCCATAAGTAAAAGCATAATAAGTGAGAAGGCATATGTTGAATAATGAAATTAGAATAAGAAGTAGGTGTTACACATTCTAGATGATAACGAAAGATAATATCCATGTAAAAAAATATTGAGAATGTATTAAAGAAGAAGTGGAATTGAGTTTTATAAGAATAAGTGTTCAGATGTCTAAATGATTTAGTAATGCCAAAGTTTGACTTTGGAAGATCCATAGTTTTGACAAATAATCTTGAATTAACCTAAAAGGGGTTTCAAGATGATAATTTTACTAATTATGGAAGTTTATAAGTGAACTATGAGAAATTGTGGAACTAGTATGATATATAATAATATATAGTTTTTATGATGTGTTTAACCTATGGAATAATAACACCAAAATCTAGGATCTGTTTCAAATAAAGATTCAAGATCTAAAGGATGTGTAAGAATGATTCAATAGTTTTTTAATGTCAACCTGAATATATGGAAGAACAAATTATTTTGTTGATGAATTAAAAGTGAAGATACATTTTTTTCTTCATATAGAAAATATAAATATTTATAATCTATGATTCTATATGATATTTTAATAAGTGAATAGGAATATTTATTGAGAGTTGTATATGAGAAGTATTGGCCAAGGTGGATTTGTTAGAAGAATTAATGAAGAAATAATGAAAATTTTGAAAGAGTCAAATTAAAAGATAGTAATTCAAAGAGCCCTCTTTACCACATTTCAAAAAATGTATCAATAATTAGTGATGTATATAAAATGAGGATATATAATTTATTATGTGGAGTGGTAATAGATTAAGGGGATAGAGAAACAATAATTTGTGTATTTTTTAAGATCACCACGTCAAATAAGTGAGCTCTATTTGAATTCTCATGATTATTAGATGATGTTAAAGAGGAAGTGAGTGTATCCTATTTGTTTTGGGTGATCTATATATTCAAAGATATTGAACTATATATTCCATATATTAGAGGAATACAAAATTAGATCTAATTTGAAATTTATTGTATTTTGAAGCAGAGTAGGCTCAAAAGTTGAGTTGATTTATAAGAAAAAGTAAGTTCTGAACAATTGAATAATTAATGAAGAAGAAAAAATATATATAATTTCTCATTATAGAGTTAATATATATAAATATTAATATTATAGGGATGTTGTTCATTCAGTTTTAGTTGTTCATTTATTATTAGTCCAAGACCTACTGTTGAGGAAGAATATCCTTCTTTGTGATGTAGAGACATCTTGTTGATTACTAAAGTTCTTATTCAATAAGAGAAGTTAAAGGAACATTGAATATTAGTGGGATCAAGAATAAAGATCTTTTTTTGGATATAGTAAATTATAAGGATCTTTTATGATAATCCTACTAAGAGGTAGGATACTATCAAGAGGTCTTTATTTTCATAAGGAATTGGATGTCAAATAATCACTATGGATACTTCTGGAGTAAAAATCATAAAGTGTATGTGCTTAGTTAAGGATGATACTCTCTCACATATTGTTATATGTTTTATATACTAGTGAAAAAATTCATGTATTAGAATAGACTGTAAGAGGGCATAAATTAGATACCCACATTGTGGTTGAATATTTAAGAATTATTATGTTGTGTTATCTATTTAGTTTATACCTTCTATGTGGTGTGATTTTTTTTGTCTAAATAGAAAATACATTAATCATAACAGTTTTATATGTTAAAATAATAAAATAACATAAAAATTAAATGAAAATAATTTAGTAAAACATCATCATATGGATTTAGCCCCCCCCCCCAACTTTCAGTGTGACTAAAATATTCTCTAAGAACATTAGGTTCAATAAGACCTACACTAACATGCATATCATGGAAATGTTTGGTACCCATCCATGTTTTTAAAAATTAAACAAGGTAATTTTCATATTTTAGGTATTTGAATTATTATATGAATTTTAATATTTTCATTCTTATCATCGTATAGTCTCTATGGAACTAAGGTTTATAAACTATGATTTTTTTCCTTATGATTGGTTCTCTTATCCTCAAAGAATATCAGGATATTTAATTTTTTGGCCTTTTGTTTCATTCCTACATCTTGTTTTTGAGGAATCATACTAGGTATATGTATACTCCCCCTTTGATGGATCCATACCTATATGTATTGTGTCTATAAAAATGAAACATGTTTTGGAGATTTCCATTTTCAATGTGGTGATAATGAAACTTGTGTGGAGCATATGGATATTGGTGATTTATGGTTATTTATGTTAATTGTTACCATAAGTGATCTCTTATCAGGTGATATTCCAATGATAAAGGTTTTCCATTATAATATTTCAGGGTTAGTTATAAATTATCTCTTGTATTTTTTTACTTCTAGTAGTTTCCCATGTGTCACTATTCTAGATAATTTATGTCTCATGAATGTTTTTTATATAATTAGTTATATATATATATATATATATTACTAGTTATTATTGGATGTACAATAAATTGAAGATTTATATTTTTTACAATTTATTTTATTTTAGGGCCTCTTATATATGTCTTTCATTCTTAGTGTTAGTCATCATCCCATGTCCAATTAGAAGAAATTCTAGGAGGGAACATGAAGCTTACCGACTCAGGTGGGGTTCTTATGAGTTAGGTTCTTCCAAATACATTAAAAAACAATGAAAAAATATAGTATTCCTAACAAAATTATATATAAATAATATTGGTATCATATGGGTAAGTTTTTTAATCAGTTATATCCTATAAAAATCCACCTTAAAACCTTCTCATTATAGAATATTTTGAAAAAGATTTCCAAATTAATCTATAATATTCCATTTCACCTAGTTAAGATTGATATTCCTATATTAAATTTACCAAATATAAGTTCCATATTCTATAATCAATTATTAAAGAATTTCCAATACATATAGTGGTCATCCATGAATATCTCTAGAATGTTTCCTACCAAATTATGGAAAAAAACTAACATTCATCGTTCCAATGTAGTGAAAGGTATATAAATTTAGAATAAAATTAGTCACTTTGTGAAAGTGACATGATAACATGATAACGTTCTATTATCTTGATATTTTATGGAAATCTATAGTTGTAACTACTTAAAATGAATTACCCATGACCTAACCAATATCAGATAAATAATTCTAGAATTGATATACTTAATCAAATTGTTCATTACCACCTCTTTTATAGTATGGCCCAACCTTCACCAATATTACCATGGGGGTTATATTTATATTCCAAAAGAACTTTTTGAATGACTATTTTCAGGATAATATTCTTTATGTTTAGAATGGTATATCTAATGTCATGTTTTCTCTATTTATGTACTTTCAATAATTTATTTTAATATTAAGGAGTAAATAATTCTGTCAAAAAAGCCAACAAAGTATCATTTTCATCCAAGTATCCATACTTAAATTTTTTATATAATTGGATATTATTTAAAATTTTACATTTAGAATGGGTAGGGAAAATGTAATTTTTACCACCCCATATAAGATATCTACAAAAATATCTATTAACCAAAAAACATTTTTCTATCTGAATAAAAATGAATTTATTTATGTTACTTTCCTTTTATATCCACATTATAAATAGTAATTCATAAAAATTAGAATTTTTAACATCACTATTTAGATATCCATTATAAATATACAAGTCTTTAATAGTGAAAAAATATTATAATTCCATAATAGATTCTTTTTTGATATCTTTAAGAACACTGTATATTACCCTATCATCAAAAAATTGAAAAATAATTCCACCTTGACAAACACC
The DNA here is from genome assembly GCA_963277665.1 of Viscum album. Lineage (NCBI taxonomy): Eukaryota > Viridiplantae > Streptophyta > Magnoliopsida > Santalales > Viscaceae > Viscum > Viscum album. The sequence goes on from OY728139.1 coordinate 1,183,243,564, forward strand.
ATGTAATACCTTCCTGGTTTTCAAAACCAAATCCCATAATGAGAGGTAATTCAATGTATTCCACTATATCCGAAATAATTAAATATTTTGAGAAGATAAATTTATTAACCTTTACCAATACATATTTTGAAATCCATTTATGTTACTTTGATAAGTGCTAAAGTAGTTGAAGTGAAAATCCACATGGATTCAAATCCTCAAACCCAATATTATTGAATGCACTAAATGGCGTTAATTTTACCCTGATCGTCAAATAATATTTTCCTATCCAGATTTAGAAAAAATAATATTTCATGGGATAAAAAAACTCCCATGATATTGTATTATTTGTGGAATCTTATATTGAACCACTACTAAACATTATTCACTATAGGAAGTGGTTCCAAAAACATAAAATTTCATTTTATTAGACAGAATATCTTTTTTGAACATAACATAAGTCAAGATTTTAAAAAAGAATTCTCAAAATGGTATATTGATATGAAACATCTAGAAATTTCTCAAACTAATAATTCATTGTACTCTATTTTAAGCAAGCCAAAAAAATGAGGTATATAAGATCTAAGAAATTTCTTTTTATTCTCTATGAAAACCCCACCCCCTTTTTTCTAGTTCATTCTTATTATTAAAATTACTAAGATCAAGCTTCTCATTTCCAACCTTCTCATATTATATTGCCTCTTTTTTGAGGTACAATACTCATCATGCTTCATGGTGTTACCACATATATTTCTTATCTGAGGTTCTTCTTTGTGCTTCTAAAACAATTTATTTTTAATTCCAAATTAAACCTCCTAATTTAAAACCATGTTAAGAAAAATGGTTGATTTCAAGTCCATTCCTTTTTGAAAACCTTATCAATAAATCCTAATAGAAAATAGGAAAAATATTATAATAATGAAATAATCCTCAACAATACCTTACAATATCAATATAGAAATTGTATTCCTTTCATCGAAATTTTATAAATTATTTTTACAGAAATTTGAAATTGATAATTTATTTTTAAATAAATTTATAATAATATAATATGATTTAAATTTATAAATATTAATTCCAACATTATTCATAATATCATGAGTAAAAGAGAAATCCTAGAGATATAAATTTAATTCTTTCAACATTGATATGACTATTGTTTCATTATTATATAAAAATTTCATTTTTCTCAAGTAATTTTATAGATACCTAGATTTTAAAAATTTGGTAGCTTTATGAATTTTATATATTTTTATACAAGAAGGATAAAATGGTAATTATTTTATTCTTGGAATGTAATTATTGCATTCCATTTGATTCAGAATGTGGGGTTTAACCTGGGGAAATGATTTAATAATTTTCTGAGAAAATTAGTTTTCCCATGTGTATCTCATGTCAAGGGAATATTATTAATATCTAATTAATTAAGTAGTTAATTTTTGAATTAATTATTTTTATTAAATAAATTAAGTGTAATGTTATGGTTATGTAATGGATATATTATTAAAGGATATATTATTAAAGGATATAAATAGATGATGGTGTGTGCGTGATGTTAGATAACTTATTAAAGTATATAAGATAACATAATATTAAATCACACCTAATGAAATGAATAATTCATAGTTACACTTGGAATCAATGGTGAATAATTAGTGAAATTTTATAGTGAGTTTTTATTCAAAACTATTTTAATTTATTGGAAATTTCTTATTTCCCCTATTCACTCAAAAAAGGAGAGGAATCCTAGAATCTATTTTCATTATGTTAGATTTGAAAGAATGATGATATGGACAAAGAATGATATTAAAAAAGTTGTTATAAGGGATCAAGGTAGAATATAATGATGGTGTTCATCACATAAATATGTAAGTTGACTTGCAATTACCATATCTTAATTTCTTCATTTGAATCTATGAGGCTCGTGTTCCTTATTTTGTGTAAATTATTTCTAATAATATGATAAGATTATATGATGATTAATCAAAAATTGTTGCATGGATACAAAAATCAATATAAATGTTTTCGATTCTATATATTGATTAGAAATATATTTTTTTAATATGTCATAGGAAGATAAATTATTCTTGATGAATAATTGTAATTATAGGATTGTGAATTGGTGGATTATTCTAAATTAAAAATAATGATGGATTAGAAATATGATTTAATTTTGATATAATTTGAAATGAAAAAGGTATGATAAAAAATAAATAGTATATAAATATTGAATGATTATATTAAAAATAAAAATGAAGAATTAGTGTTTATGGTTTATGGTTAATGTATGAATTATATTTATATAATATTTTTGATAAAAATTACCTCTCGTGGTTGATTTTGGATAATTTTGTGATATTTTCAAAATCCACCAATGTGAATTTAGATCCAAGAACAGTGAAACATATTGAAAGCACCCTTGAGGTCATAGTGGTGAATTTTATGAAAGTTAGCATGATCCATTACAATATTTTATGGGTTCATACATTTTTCAGTGGATGTGAAAAAGTGTTGATGAGAGTGGGGGTGAAGTGGAAATGAGTTTTTTGAACGCATTCCTATATGAATTGTATTATGTTACAATTTTTAGTTAGATGGAATTTTTTGGTGACTTACCCAAGGTGGTGTGAATTATATAGGGGGTTTTCAATATTGGAATAGGTCCATTCCATTTTTAATAGGAGTCATGCAGCCAAGTTTTTTTTACATGTATAGATTGTGGGATGAGATGTTAATTATGGTGGAACTTGGATTTAATATTATTCCATAAATAGCATCTACCCCATGAATAAATGAGTGTGTGTATGCCAAAGGTTGAGTTAGATAATGTTATATGATTTAAAATGGGTTTCTAGTATTATTCTTCCATGTTATTATGATTTATAACATCTGTATACTTGAGATATGTGTAATTTTTTTGATATGATGATTTACTCTATAGGATCTGAATCTGTAGTAACCCTATGAATTAGTGTGGTATAAATAATTTTTGTGGAATGTTTATATTAATTGGGACCTTTATATATGTTTTGGACAATGAGGGATGATAAATGGATAGTGGGGGATGGATCTATTTGTTATATATTCCATTGATGTAGAAGTTAAAACTACTTATCTATAAGTAAATTGTGAAATGTGGTGAGAAATAGTAGGAGGGTGGAGGTGATTCAGCTATGGATGGTATATCTAGTCTTAGTTGATATATGATGTGTGGTGTTCATGAAGATGTCTGAAAATGGAAGAGACCCTAAAGGTGGATATTTTGTATTATAATGAGAATCCACAAGAGTGGACAATGACCTAGCCATTACTAGTTATAGTGGAGAGAGTACCTTGGGGAGAAGACATATAAAATTAATGAGAGATCACAAAGGTAAACAATATCTTTACCAATATATCTACATGGTTAATTATATTTAAAATGATAAAATGGATTGAGGAATGTGGGATTCTTAAGAAAGCATGTGGGTTTTGTATAGGTTTGATATATCAATTTAAACCTATTTTAAACAAAAGGATTTGTATTATGGGTTTGTTTCTATTGGGTAACTTTGTACATATATTCACTAATCCAATCTCCTAAATCATTTTTTAAATAATTTTTTTAAAAAAATTATAATATATTTGTTTATATATAATTAAACAATATAAAATATTTTATACTAAAAAATGATTTCAACTATCTTCAATAAAAGACCATTTAGATCATGTGTTTTGTAAAATAACATACCATTGGAAACTTCTTCTTCTTATTAGTGACTGAATCGCACTACTTCACTCCATTCTTGAGAATCATATAAAATTCATGCTTCTTTATAAATATTTAAATCATTATTTATGGATAGTTTTTTCTATGAAATGGTTGGTTACACATCCCATCATCCACTCTTTAAAATATAGTTACCATATACTACTTCTCCAATGACTAGGTGAGAAATTTTATATATTCCTTGAAGTGGTACTTATGGATGTTTTGAATAAAAGTATGATTCTTCCCATGAGGTTACCCAACCTATTTTCAAAACAGTTTGGGCCTAAATTTTTGGCATGTATAAAGGGTAAGTAAAATAAGCATAGAAAAAATTGACATACACCCATACAATCCTGACTCATTTAGACCTGACATTCCAAGTTTTTATACCTAAATGAGTTCCTTATGGGTAGATAAATACGTGATTATAGAGTTTTTATAGATATTTCCTAGTGGGTGGACAACTACTTGGTGGTGGTGTTACTATAGTGTGGTCCCTGCAGAAGGAAAACTATATGAGAATATCATAGTGTAATCCATGTAGGTGGAAAAAAGATTTGATATGGATTTGTGGTTTTCATTGTTAAAGTGGTGGTTATGAGATGACATATGGGGAGGATTTGATAAGGTTTATAATTTTTGATCATTTTATAGGTAATGGAAGTTTATGGATTGTTTAATTCAATGTGTTTCTTCTATTTTAATATTTAATTTTATTTATTCCATGAATGGATGAATTTATATGATTTATTCCTGTGGAAACATGAGAGTTATAAGGAAGAACATATTATTTATATAAATATTCTCACCCTATAATTATATATAATGTTTAATTTATTATCAAGATAGAGTTACTGGTTCTGTTAGGTAACCTTATCACTTGACACTAGACTTGTTAGAAGAGGTAGATTACATTATACCTTAAAAATGTTATGTAAGAGTTTATATACTTGTGTTTATATTACATTTTTTTATTGACATTTTAAGCCATGGAATGAAATTTAATACATTAATCATGTGTAATTGAATGAATTTACATTTATACTAATTTTGGTGCTATATATATTTCATTATAAATGGTAAATTATCTCATATATATAAGTGGTGATATACCCTTAATAATAGTAACAACCCTATGTCTTATTAAAGGTGAAATTCTTCAGTCGTGGTCAAACCTATGTTTAGAATAGGTGGTGTTCGATTGAGCTTGGGTCCTAGTAAAATCTTTGAGTTTAGAATAGAAACTAGTGAGGATTTCATTAGTGTAATGGAAGTATTATTACAAAAACATAGTTAGTAAAGTAGACTAGGGAAAAAATCTTAACATAGAAGGGCCCCTATGTTCTAAGAAAGGACTATGAAACTTATATATCAATACTTATGGCATAGTATGATTAATTTGGTATACCATGGTAGGTTTGGATTTATGAATCAGTTAGTTTTATGTCATGATTATTTTTTATGCGTTATGATTTGGGTGACCACTCATGTAGAGAATGAAATATCTGGAGGTGTTATTTAGAATATGGTTAATTTAGTAGTTACATCTAAATTCATTGTATATTTTTTTTGGGTTGAGGTTGGTTTAGTTTTTTATAGTTTTATTGATTGTACGATACCAATTTTAGGTTCAAAGATACATCAAGCACATGAGGTTGTGTATTGAGTAGATGAATCATAGGTTGGGTTTGAATATCAGATAACCTTGAGGGAGTTCTATAAAAATAATTCACTAAAGTATGAGGGGTCTGGTTTCATTCATGAGACTAAAAATTTGTTCAATGAGTTTGATATATCTTTTCAAATAATATATATATATATATATATATGTATATGATTTGATTACTACATTACATTGATGGTGAGTCTATTGTGAGGTTTGTAATGTCGGTATTTGATTCTATTATTAGGAGATTGTGTTCTGAATATAATCGGATAGGATTTATTTTGGGAGTTATTCAAGAAATAGTATTGACTATATACTCTTAGGATTGAGAAATATTTTTAGTTATTGAAGATATAGTATGAGAAGTTTTTAATTTGTAGTTTGGGGTGATATTTATGAAGCTAATGTGACATTTATCTTATTTTATAATAAATGATTTGTTTAGAGAATAAACATTTATAGGGGATTTGATACCTAAGATTTGTAGGTAGTTGAGAATATTATCTATGAGTTCCTCCATAATTATATTATTAAATTATGTGATAGAATTAAATTTTGTTTATGAATAAGATATATTTTTAAGGGTTTAATATAGAGCTAGAAGTGGAAGTGATAAATTTTTATAGAAATTGAGGATCATGAGAGATCATCCAAGTAAGTTACTAACATGAGATCATTTGACTAGTATAGATAGTATACATATTTCTAGTGTAACACAATGATTTTTTTTCTATTATGGTGGTCTAGGTTATCACCACTATATGTATATATTTTTTCATGGTGGATAGAGGAAGTGAAAGTAGAATTAAACTTTTGATGAACCTCCCAATCAACCTTATTGGAATCAGTCTACATAGAATTAGTATGATAAATGATCATTGGGACCAAAAATACTGAGTGGTGATAGAAGTGTAAATCATGGTGGGACATAGAATGGATATGACCAGAGAATACATGAACCCAAAAAACTAGTATGATAAGTAGGGGGATAATTAGTAGATGGAAACTTCATATTATGGATGTTTAATAAGTAGAGGGACCGAAGGTTTTTCAATGTATTATTTTCATTTAATCAAATATTAATTATTTTTTATTGATACCATTTCCTTTCATTCATTATTCATCCCTAATATTATGGGTTATATCCTCCAATTAAAAAATATTATTAGAAATTGAACTTGATTACTCTAGTAATAGGTCATATGTTGTTGTATGAGGTGTGTAGTTTTGAGCTTGTTGTGGAGAAATATCTATTCCATTTTAATATAATATTATTATAAATAAAACATTATTAATTTATCCTTAAAATAGAGTCACTTTATTACATCTAAAATTTTGATGATTGTTATCAACAAATTGTGATTGTATCTAATGTGGATAGTGATCATGCGATTTTCATTAGGTAATTGGATTTTTATTTTGGGAATAAATGAATTAATCCATGGGATGTTAATTTTAATTTAGAAACAGTGATGATTTATTAATTTGATGTGAATATATATATGATCCTTAGGGTTGTGTGTGAGGGGCCCCAAACCCACACTCTCAGGTCCGATATTAAAAATATATAGTTTTAAATATTATCTTTGACACTAAGTGAGATGATCCATGTTTAAATTTAAAAAAAATATTTATTATTACATGTAAATATAATCTCACACAACTCTATGGAATGTTTTTTTAGTATATTTTAAGAGTAACAACATAAGAAATTAATTTTAAAACACATGTTAACATTTCTCTTTAATTGAACTCCTCCAGAATTCCTTCTATACTTCCTATAAGTTATACCTATCTTTATAACCTATTGAAAGTAAATATAATAAATATTTCATCTCAAATTCTTAGTAAGTGAAAAATTATCAACATTTAATAAAATTTTATATTATAAAAATACGAGAAAACAAATCAATGGGATAAATATATTATTAAAAATAACATGTATTAATAGTAGTTGTCCATAAATTTTTATATAAGGGCATGTATCTCAAATAAATAAAAATTTACCATGTATAAATCTTTTGGAATCATGAGCTGATAAACGTGATCCATGGATCACAATCAAAGGCATAAGACATGAAAATACACCAAGCCCTGGAAACATAGAATAATAATAAACTTTAAAAAATAATTACCATATGGAAATTATAACATTATGAACAAAAAAAGTATCCATGATTCAAAATGTGAACAAAAAAACTTCTATTATTTCTATTATGAAAAAAACAATGTCCACACTTCTTTTTGGGAACAAAAAAACTATTTACACTTCCTGTTTTGAACAAATCAAATTTAAATTCTTCCAGTTGTGAAAAAATGAAATTTATATTCATAACATCCTTATCTCCTAATATAGAAATCTGTAAACCAAAGTATCAAATTTATTTAATAGACATAAAAAATTTAGTTAATTATCATACAAAAATCATATTGAGGATTTCTTTGACCTAAAGCATCTTAGGTATTTATCAAACCTAAAATATCTAAGTGTTTTATCAGACCCATCCCATCTAACTTCATCACTATACCTAATATATCTCAAAATAAAAATCCATATATGTTTTTATTATAAAAAAATCAATACAATGTCATAAATTGAAGAACTCGTGTAATGAAAATGGTTTTCATATCATTTTAAAATGGTTTCACGCAAATTGACATTTTGAATTTAAATAACTGATACCCAAAATCCACTCCCTACAAAAGATTATTTTATAAAAACATATAGAGGGTTATTCATGGAAAATATTTTCAAATGAAATAAATACTTTAGAGATAAAGATGAAATGATATAAAATTCAAAAAATAATTTATTTAAAAAAAATATTTTACCATTAGCTTAAAAGATGATGTCATGAGAAAATTGAAAATTTAGTTTCACACATTAAAGTGATATTAATCAAAAAAATCATTTTAAAAAGAATAACCAATATTATATTCTTGAAAATGGAATAATTTTTTCAAAAAGGTGTAGTGAAAATACTTTGAAAGAATTTAAATTTAGAAAGTAACATCAATAATTCGTCCTTGAAAATGACTCAAAGGATTCAAAAATGTGAAGTGAAAAAATTTTCAAAACATTGAATGTTTTAAATAATATTTAATAATATATATTTCAAAACATGGAAAGTTTATCAAAAATGAATTTAGAGTGGAAAATAAAACTTTTTTTTAAATGAAGGAAAACCTTCAGAATATTTTGAAATACCATTGTCAAAAAGTCAGATCATAAAAATAGAAACCAAAAAATAATTTAGAAATTAGAAACAGGTAAATATTAAGATAACATGGATAAAATAATATTTGTATTTCAAAATAAGATAATAAAATAGTTTTATAGAATAATAAAAATGGAAATAGAGGAAATATATCTTTAAAGGATATAAATGTTTTTCCCTAAAAGCATTTCACATTTTTAAGAAAAGAATTCATTGAGAAAAAATATTTTACTTAAAAAAGTCATTTTATCAAAAAATAAGAGGAAATTTATTATGTAATAATAAATAGAATAAATTATCAAACCTAAGAAGAATTATTCTAAATTTATGGTATTTTAACACAAAGAAATGAAATTTTTGTTGACTAAATCTATTATGGATATCATAATTCTAGGTGCAGGAAACATTTATAAATGAATTTACATGGAATAAATATAAATCCTAATAAAAATAGGGAAAATAACACATGATAAATTCATATATTATAATTTATGAAACTTATATGAAATAATTTCAATAATAAAAAACATAACTAAAAGAATGATAATTATGGTTTCAAAAACACTTACGATAATGGTATTGCAAGAATAAGAGGTTTAAGATGAAATGGAGACTCAGATACCATGAAATGAAAGATTTTAGTTATTATCCAAGAAAATATCTTATTGAATAAACCCTATTGAAAATATATGATAGTGTTCAATATCCAACATGTCTCATGGATTTGAAAATGAGACAAAGAAACCCTTATGTTATTAAAAACATTCGAATATGAACCCCTTGAAGTAAATGATTTCAAATGAAACATTAAATATAATGAATAATGATAGCATCATGATACAGTACATTAATGGGTTAGTAAATAATAAATTACAAATAAAATATGGTAGACAATAAGAAATATGTCTTCAGCTATTAAATTTGACACAAGAAACCCTTACTATGGTCCTGATTCATTTTGTACATGTTCCTAACTTCCTAAATAATCAAATTAATATTATTATATACATAATTAATAAAGTTATTAATATATATTTTATTTAATAATGAATATTTATTATCATATTCTATTTATTTTGTATTTATTTTTTACTTATGTTTGCATGAAAATGGAATTAGTGCCATTTTATTTTGGAAATTTTTGAGATCAAAATCATATTTTAAAACATGTTTAATTACATGATATAAAAATTACATAAAAATTTTCCAATGATTATTTTATTACTAAGCAGTAAAAATATTATTATTTAATTTTCCAAATTCATCCATGGAAGAGTTTTATTGAGTCTTTCTGTAGGTGGTTAAACCGACCCAAATAACTACATGCAATAACTCAATGGGTTAGTATAGTTAATGAAAGGTATAATATAATTATAAGATAATAATAATAATGATATTAATTATATTTTTTATGTTTTTTTAGTGATAATTAATATGTCTTGGACAAATAATTAAAATCATGTCGAATAAAGAAAAATGTCACTTTATGGAGGGAGTAGTCTGCACAAGGCACGATTAACGTTTTCATTTCCCAAAAAATTAGAGGTAATGATGGTGGATTAAAATTTTTCTCTTCATACAAAAAGTATATTTTATATGTAAAATTTATTCTTCAATTACATCCTTATAACTAGTGAATAGATATTGTGGTTAAAAAAATATGTCTCTTCATGGAGGTAGCAATCCATACACACGCACAATCAACATTCTTTTATTTTTCTAAGATGATGAGAATGAGTAAATAATGGTTATTAAATTAATAAAATTACACTTTAGTAACAAGATTATACTATGGTCATTATATTTATATTATTAGGGTTATTTTTGAAGAGAAATAATAAGAATAAAAATATAAGGATTAAGTATTACTCACAATGGGACCTCACACTTTCCTGTGAATATAACCTTGGAAATTAAGGTATTTGCATAACTAATTGAGACCAAATTATTATGATATTGAGATTTGTTTATATAAGGATATAAACTGAATATTTTTAAGAATAATCTCTAAGTAATAGATGTTTCATGGAGTCGTTGATGATTTCCCATTTTATACGTAAAGAAATATGCACGTTTGTGAATAGCCATTATTTTTCTATAATGGAATGACACTATTGGACGGTCAAAGGCTCCAAAAATTGATAAATAATTTATTTTTTGGTTTTATAAGTTTTATTAATTACATATATGTATTTATCATTTGAACACACTTATGAAACATAGTTCCAGTCATTTTCCATTAGGTTTTGACATTGTTTCACTTTTTTTACCAAGGTCACTAGTTTTCAAATAAGTAAAATATATTTTAATAAAAATATAAAATAGCCACTTTTAACTAATTTGGATTTGATGAATGAAATTGAACCTATATTTAATATAATACTTTTTCTAAATAATGTAAAATTATCTTTTAAATTCAAACTTTTAATATATATGAAATTGTTTAATAGAAAATTGTTTTTTAACATTAAGTGTTATAAATATTATTTAGTATAGATATCGAATTAAATGTGTGATGATATATTTATATATTTATTTAAAAATTATATTAAATTTATTTTTTTCGAATATATTATTTTATTTTATTATATAAAAATTACACAATATTAATAAATATTTCATTGAAAATAATAGTTTTACCATTATCGTGGTCATTAAACTTTATCATAGAAATCATACAATTAAACCTAAAAATGAAATTGAACATATTTCATATTATGATCATGTTGATATAAAAAATAAAATTAATTTTTAATGATTTAATTTATTTTAATTATGAAAAATAATTTTAAATATATGAAAATAAAAACTCTTTTTAGTGAAAAATATTACATATGTTTTCAAAACATTACACATGGGTTTAATAAATTCAACATAGTATATTTAAATGATTTATTTTAATTTATAAATATATATATATATATGGTTTTAAAAACCTTTAAGTCATTTTAGTATTATGATAATGATATAAATGTGACGATATTAACATAATCAATATTTTTTTACTACTGACCTAAAAATAAATTATTTTATAGAAATCATTAAAATTCACCAAAAGATAATTTTTATGTGGAATTAAAAATTTATGTTCATTTTTTAAAATAAAAATTTAAATTTTAAGAATATAAATTTTAAAAGAAAATTAAATATATATATAAAAACATTTTATTGATATTTTACTTTTTAAAACATTATTTTTTCCAAATAATATTTTATATGAATTTAGAATTGATTGGAATATTTTTTACAAGAGTTTTTATTATTCATAATTTTTCTTAATAATATTATTCTAATATGTCACATATCATATTATTTTGGTGTTGTGTGTGAAGAAAACTATCTTACATAATATTAATTTAGATAAAATAAAATATTTTAAAATATCATGTTGTTATATTCTACACACTTAAATAAACTACATCCTCACAATTTTAATTATTACTCACTAATGAAAATATGTAAGGGTATTCTTAACATATTCATTATTTAGGATATAAATTCGAATATGAATTCTACCTTAATCCCTTAGGATATATCATGGTTCTTATAATTTTTAAAAATATATTAATCATTCATAAAATCATTTACCTAAGTATGTATATATCATATATTCTCCATAGCCTACCTTTCCTAGAACTATTTGTGTGTCCATGATATTAAACCATTGTGAAATCAATTATTCTTAATGAAATTAACATTATATTTAACCGTGAAATGGTATTAATTTCTAGGTTATAAAATCACACACTAACCAATACATACCATAATCCCAATAATACGATAAAATCCACCCAAAATATATTGAATCAATTATCAATACCAAGGTTACCAAAACATTATAACTTACCTTTTCAATTTTAGTAAATCCTTTAATATCTCAACATAGAATGTATATTAAACATAATGGGAATTCATCCCACAATCATTTCTTATTCTAAATCCATTACAAGAAATATAGCCTTGTAATAAATTAATTTTGTATGGTCATAGATACCATTTGATATATGTTTCCAAACCTTTAAAAAACTACAAAAAAATCCTTAGATGTTCAACATAATCCTCATAACATTTAGAATATATAAGAATATCATCGATAAATATATATCACTAATTAAAATTGAAAAATGGGTCAATATTTATTTACTATGAAGATATCAACCTCACTACCTTAGTTAAGACTAGTACACTCACATTTTCCACCATAATAAATAGATGCTAAAATTATGAATCATTTATCTATTCTCCCATATTCTGTTATATGGCATAGTGCTTTCTAGATATATAACTTTCACATATTCTATTTTTACCCTATTTCAACCAAATACTAAAACCAAAATGGTTGAAATAATATAAAAATATGGATATAAAGATATCATTTTGAAGATGTATTCCCCTTTAACACCTTTTTTTACATAAGATATTTCCAATTCAACCTCAAACTCTCTATGATCAATACTTTTTTATCCCTAGTCAATTCCTACGAAGATATCTATCTTAATTAGTTAAATTTATACACAAATCCTATATAATTTTTCATTAGAGAAAATTTAATTTATCCATAGTATATCCCCTGGTAGTGTCAATCCAGATTCTCATTTAGGAAACTTTTCCTACACAACCTGAAAATAATGTTAATACTTAATCCACCATTTTAGGGTTATTTCCCCTAGGTACATATATTCTAGACTCATCATCAACTTATGGTATCAAAATTTTAATGTATTTACTATGAGAACAATATAATTTCTAATTTACCAAAACTTTATGATGTTATCCTATATATAGAATTATACCTCATTCTTATCCTAGGGTTTTCACTAAATTTATCTTATCCTCAAAAATTATGAAAACCAATCCCCAAAAATAGATAAACACTCCTTTGATACCAACAATAGTGACCCAAGCTAGATATATTTTTATTTTATAAAGGAATCATATTTAATAAAACTTTTAAAAATTTCTTTATAATCAAACTCTTATAAACTCCAATATAGACTTTACACAAGTTATACTTGTCTTCATAAACTTGGGAAATAAAATATAATAAAGAGGTGATATCAAGTGCTTGGTAATGGAAAACCTACCATCATATCATAAAAGGTTATAACATAGGAATATGAGAAAACATGGGTAGGGTATAAATTTATTATTAACAATAATATGAAATAATAATATTTTTTCATATATCATGATATAAGTACTTGTACTCTAAAATAAACTAACATATACCATGAAACAAATTGTAGAATAATGTGATGATAAAATTTAGTGTTGTACTATAATTATATGCATATTACAAGGGATTAAACCAAGACCTTGAAAGGTATAAAAACACAGAACTTCGGACCAAACATCAAAATATGAAAATTATAACACTCAGAAGAAACAAATTATAATTATTTATGATGTGAAAAAATGGATACTCTAACTACTATTAACAAAAAAAGCTCCACACTTCCTATTGTAAACAAAAATATTCCCACACTTCTTGTTGTGGAAAAACAAAATGTCATTGCTTCCAGTTACAGAGAAAAAAATATTGACAACTAACATCCTTAAGTATGAGATATAAATCCTTAAACAAATGGGTTTTATTTATTTAATATACCCAAACCATCATAGGTATTTATCAAGCCCAAAACCATCTTAGGACTTTGTTAGACCCAACCCGTCTGAGGGATTTATCAGATATTAATCAATACTGGGTTTTATCAAACTCAAATAGAAGTAAGGATTTATCACACCTAAAGAATCTCATAATTAAAATCCTTAAACATATTTTCCATAGAGAAAATCAATCCAATAACCTATCTTGAAGAACCAATGGAATGAAAATTGGTTTCAAATAATTTCTAAAAAGTATCACACAAATTCTCTTCAAGAATATAAATAGTTGATACCCAAAAACCAAACCTAAAAATAGTAATTTATAAGAAAATTTAGAGGGTTATTAATTAAAAATAATTTAAGAATACATAAATTATTTAGATATTAATAAGAAATTATAGCAAGATCATTAAATAATTTTTTATACAATTCATTTATCATTGGCCTAAAAGATAAAATTATAGTCACTTTGAAAAGTAATTTTCAAAAAGGTGAAGTGAAAAACATTGGAGCATATTTACATTTAAAAATATATTTTGATATTGAATATTTTAAAATGATAAAGAGGTTTCAAAACGTGAAGTGGAAAACACATCGAAAATTTTTCTTTTAAAAACAATCTTCAATAATGGAGCATTGAAAATGACACAAAGGATTTAAAAATGTGAAGTATAAATATTTTTAGAACATTTAATTTCAAAAATAATCTTTAATAATAGATAATTGAACTGGAATAAAGGTTATAAAATAGTAATCGTCAATAATCATCAAAAATAGATCATTGAAATGTTTTATTTTGATAGCATGGAAAACATTTGGAATATTTTGAAATAACTTTTTGGAAAACCCACTTCATAAAAACAGAAAGAAAAAATTCGTTTTGAATATATTATAATGAAAATATGAAGGTCACAATATTAAATACATGTTTTTATTTCATTATAATTTAGGGAAAACATTTTTGGGAATAATTAACATTGATATGAAAGGAAATGGGTATTTAAAAAATATAATATTTTATTTTAAAAGTCATTGTTCTTTTTTAAAAATAAAATCATCAAGAAATAATATTTCAGTTAAAAATATCATTTTACACCACAAAAATAATTTTTTTATTTTTTAATAAATCAATTATAGAGTTGTTTGGGAATCCATACAAGCTAGAACCACCAAATATCACAATAAAACACCAAAAATTTCAAACCAATAAAAATTAGGAATTCTAAAATTTGAAATTAAAATAATCCCTATGTGATGAGATCGTTACATCCATCACTACACTAACCATAAATGAATCAGGTTCCGAGACCTCAAGCTAAAACTAGAAACATCATTCTCACCCATTAGAAAAATAAACCATCAAACAAACCAGATTCCCCACCATCATAGAACCTTTACTAAGTTCATCAGTTGATTCACTCTGTAAAGATGAAATTCAACCATAAGCATCAAAAAATGAAATTTACAAATTCACCTTGAAATAGTTTCTATCTAAAATAATCGTTATTTAACAAAAAAGCACCACCAGAGAAGAGAATTGAACACCAATGTCAAACCCAACAGGATATCTCCAGTCCACATGAACCTGATCCCCATACAATGATTCTTCTATACTGAAACCATAAACCATAACTTAGAAGAATCCCAATTAGAGAATAAATATACACCTCAGTAATACCATATGATAACCAGATTATTCTTGGAAACCGCATTTAGAGACCCTAATGGAAAAAATTAATTAAAGGAGCACGTACACTCACCAAAACCATCATTGAGTTTTCCTCTTTTATAATACCAAGCCACCATGAGAGCCTTCCAGAATGACCTGAATGGGGTCAACTAAGATGGGTCGGAAAGAAAGAGAAAAAGGGAATGAAAATAGTGTAAACCTATAAGCGATGACCACAAAATTATCATAATGGACCAAAAAATCCAAAACAAAAGCAACCAAAGCACATGATCCATCACTCCATCATATTTATTGGACATGGTAGAACTAATTAGTTTTTCCTAGTTGAGGACTAGAATTATAGGAATAGTATAAAGAAGATCAAAGGTGGAAGGGAAAGACTCAATAGCTAAACACCTTACCAAAATAAAAATTAAAACTAAAAAAATCTATAGGGAAAGGAACAAGAGTGTGGGATGTTATGAGATGGTGAGTGGATATAGAAATATCAAAATACATTTAGGGTAAAGGTAATTTATGCCATACGGGGAATACCATAAGGATAGAGGAAAACCTAATAATCAAGGTAGATCCCACCATGAGAGAAAGGAGACATCAGGTAGTGACTAAAACCACCATTATGTCCCAAAACACAATTATACATTCCAAGAAGGACCCAAAGTGGGGTTTATAATGGAAGATCTAGTCGGTAGGGATTTTTTATTATGCTAATGATTTCCTGATCACAGGACACACAAACCCAAATATGGAAAGATAATAAATAGTTAAAATCATGAGAGGAGAAAAGGGATTCAGGAGTGGGAGTCCTGGAGAAGAAGGGTTGCCTAACAGGCAAGGAGGTGTGCTAGAAACCCTTTAATTGGACAAAACATACAGTAGGGGAAATCCTAAGGAGTGGGGACATATCTCATTTATTCTCTTCCACACTCATTATCTTATAGGAATACTTCTGTCACATTATCTCTTCTTACACATGTACAAAATATCAAATATCATTTGAAATAGTAAATAAATGTACTTATCAAACATAAATGAATTACTCTCAAACAATAAAATTTTAACTCAATTAATGGAATTTTAGTTAACCAAATACTTTACGAATGTCATATTTCATTAAAAAATAGACATTTAGAAAGGGGTTTATTTAGTAAAAAGGTAAATAACTAGAAAATAAACATAAAATACCACATAACAAAATCATAGAGCTGAACGTAACTAACCTATATGAAATAATTTTAATAAGAAAAACTATAACATAATGTACAATAATTGAGTTTCAAAAAACACGTACGGTAGTTATAATACAAGAATAAGAGGGTTACAATCAAATAGAAATTTAAATATCATAAAATAAATCATATTCATTCTAATTTTAGAAAATGGGGATTTAAATATACCAGGTAAAATAAGTGATGGTGCATAATATCATATATGTCTCATAGATTTGAAAACAAGAGAATGAAATCGTTACGACATTAGAAACTTTTAAATCAAAACCCATTAAAACATAATATTTCAAATAAAACATAAAATATAGAAAATAATGAGATTATCATGATATAAAATATTAAATTGGTATTATATAAACCATTCTAAATAAAACTTGATCTATAATAAGGTATATGTCTCATGAACTTTAATTTTAAACAAGAAACCCTTATCGTGGTCCTGGTTCATTCTAAGCATGCATTTAAATTTATAAATAATAAAATTATGTTCATTAGATACCTTATTACAATCCTTATTCATCCATATATAAATTAATAATTTCCATTTATTATAATATTATATATATTTATTATATTATTTTTTCTTATTTTTGTGTGAAAATAGAATCGTTGCCATCTTATTTTGGTAATTATAGCGATCAAATATGATATATTAACACTAAGATAAATACTTAATATAAAATTTATATAATAATAAATAAATAATTTTGTTAATAACATATAATAATATTAATATTTATTTTCTAATATTCATCTATGATATATTTTCATAGTAATGTTCATATAGGTGGTTAAATCAGACAAAATAAGTACACGCTAAAACACTATGGGTAGGTATGGTTATGAAAGTGTATGGTATCATTATAATATAATAAAAATTATATTATTTATAATTTAAATAAAATTGATCCTATTTTAAGTGGTTTAGATATAGAATGAAAATAAAGATAAAAAGGGAAAAACCTTACTTCTTGGAGGCAGTTGTTCTCACAACGCATGATTAAAGTTTTTATTTTCTAAAAATGACAGGAGATGAATTTAGAGTATAATTTTTATCTTAATAATAATAATTCTATTATATATGTCACATTTATTCTTAAATTATATCCTTATAACTACTGAATATTGGAAATTCTGAAAAACGAAAGATGTTACTTCTTGGAGGTGGTAATTTTCACGTACACAGGATCGATGTTATTATATATTTAAAAGTCAATGGGAATGAATAAGTAATGGTTTTTACATTAATATTTTTACACTAAATTATACTAATTATATTTATTTCATTATATTACTATAGTTAGGGTAGGTTTTTAAGGGAAATATTAAGAAAAAAATGATCAGGATTATGTAATACTCGCATTGGGACCTTGAACTTTCTGTTGAAATTATCCTTTGAAATGAAGGTATTCATATAAATAATTGATTTTTTATCCTTATGAAAATGAGAGAGGATTCTAGGAAGATAAAAATTTATATTTTTAGGAATAAATTTTATGTAATAGGTGCACCATGAATTGGCGGAATTTCTCCCCTTTTATAAGTCAAGAAAATAACCCTTTTGTAAAAACCCAATATATTTCTATAATTAAATAAATCAATTAAATGGTAAATGGATACAAAAGTGACAAATAATATATTTTGGGATTTATTAAGTTTTATCAATCCTCAATATATAATTTTAATTGATTTTTTAAACATGTTTCATGTCATTTACCATTAGGTTTTTACATTTTACCATTTTTTTCTTTTACCTATGTAACTTGTTTTTAACAAAGTAATATGTATGAATAAAAATATAAAATATAAAATAATTAATCATATTGGTGTTTTGAAACAAAATTTTACCTCTATTTATTCCAGTTAAATTTTTAAATAATACAAATCTAACTTTTAAATTGAAATATTTAATATATAGAAAAAATGTTTGTTGAAAAATAATTCCATTAGGTGTTATTAATCATAGGTTATATTGATTAAAAATTTAATGAGTGATAATATATTTATAAAAAGGTTCAAAAATTATATTAAAATAATTTTTAAGAGTAGATTAATTTATTTTATTATACAAAAATTAAATAATATTAATTAAAATATTTCTTTAGAAATAAGTGTTTTATCATTATTATGGTCCTTAATTTTAATTTCAATATTCCTAATTTTATGCCCAAAAACAATATCAAATTTATAACATAATGTCAGCATGTTAATATAACATTTCAAATTAATTTTTATTTATTTAATTTATACAAGTGAAGAAAATTAATTTTTGATAAAATATATTAAATACAATTTTTATAGTAAACTATTAATTAAATTTGGAAAATGATACGCATGGGATTAAAAATTTAACCTAGTATTTTAAAATGATACATTTTAATTTATAAATTTCTTTATATTTATATATAAAAGGATTGAAAAAATATTATGTAATTCGTGAATTGTGATAATTTCAAAAAATTGATGTTCTTAATCAAATCATTATTTTTTACTATTCATGTAAAAATCAGTTATTTTATAATATTCTCAAAAAATCACCCTAAGATAATTTTTTATGTGGAATTAAAAATTATGATTTTTAAAAAAAAACTATAAAATTTATGAATTTAACTTTTAATGAAAGTTTCAATATTTATATAAAAGATTTTCAATTATTAAAAAATATATTTTTATAACATTAATTATTCATAATAATATTTTTTATTATTTTATTATTAATTACATTATTTTTATTTTCTATAGGTTTTTTTAATGTATAATGTTCTTAATAATAGTCATCTAATATGTCAAAGATCATTTTCATTCAGTGTTTCTTGTAAATCATACTATAAAAAAGTATGAATTTCGAGAAATGAAAATATTTCAAAATATTTGGTCATTAAAGAGTTAGATTATATTTATTTTTTTATTAGAGTTTATGAGTTTTTCATTGAGGTGAGGGATTGAGTTTTAAATTGATCTATATTCATACATTTTTCTAAATTAGTATGGATTCTTAATATATGGCACCAAAAGAGATTTGACAATTAAGAATCTACATTGATGAGCTAATATAGTGAGGCTTTATTAGACATAGTGCATATATATGGGATGATTCGATATTGTCTATAATGAAGGGGGATTTTAGGTTGAGATTGTATATAGATTACCAATGGTTGAATCAAGTTAGAGTGAAGATTTCTTATCCTCTTCCTATGATATATGATTTTTTGGAAACTTGAAAGAAAAGAGTGATTTGTATAAATTTTTCATTGTTTATGAATTTTTTTAAGAAATATTTTTTTTGGTAATTTTAATAGTTTGTATATATCTAACTAAATTATAGTTATTCTTGATCATGATCATCTAACTTGGATGAAAATGTTGAATTCCATTGAAAATATAATATTCTTTGAAACATCATTTATGGATAATAATTTTATTGATATTTTTGTTAAATAATACAATGGAGATGGTTATGGAAAGAAATGAAGAAATCAATAGGAGTCTAAAAAAATCAATCCAAGCTTAATAATAGGTTGGGTGGCTAATGTATCATGTATTGTAGGATCATATTATGCCACATCACAAAAATAATATCATGGATTCATCTTTATAGGGAGTTCCCAATCCAATAATAGTTTTATAAACCCCTAAGAGAGTGATATGAAGACAAAGAAATCTCATAATTATCCCTCAGAGTACATCATCATGATAATTTTATCCCATAAGGGAATCTCTCACTATGTCCACACCAACGTAGTCTTTTAAAGACAATTCAGATCCCATCATTCTTCCAATATAGTATCGAAACACAACGCATTATACAAAGTACCTTTAATATACTCCATGTTACAATAGTCTACTTTTATAAGTTTAAAACCTTATATATATAGATCCTAAAGAAGATCCAATGTAACCTCAAGTAAAATCCTGATAATATTTGCATTTTTAATAGATCCTCATTCTCCAACACCATTTTTATTCCCAAACTGATGTTGTTATCGGATCATACCTAACACTATAACAATAGTCCACCATATCCTTCATTTTTCCTTGATAATAATTCCACTTATAAACATACTCTACCTTGATAAAAAGTAAATTTTATCATTTTTGGTACCCCGGAACATCATCTCAATATAGTGTCATCATTATGTGCATGTGAAATTCATGTAAGTTCTTTGGAGACATTTTTCTTTCCATTAATTCAATCTTGTATCCCTATAATCAACACTAATTCTTAAGGGGAAATCTAAAATTACTCAAACTAAACTAACTAACCAAATAATGTAATGTATTATTGGAAAAATGTTGTTCTAATATATTTAGAAGAGATATGGGATTTGGAGGTCGTGGTATTTGGAAATGAAATCCTTTATTAAGGTGGAAGGAATCAAATATCACATGTTATTGTGTTTTGTGTTTCTATTTCCACATGGGATGGTCAAACAATGGGTGCCTAATAAAACTGTACAATAAAAGAAGGATGAGACGAAAGATATTGGACCCTCACCCCCGATGATGAAAAGTACATAAAAGTAAGGGATATAAAGATCACTAAAAGAGTATATGGTCAAGAGAAATATAATTCGAGTTGAGTGTATATAAACTTATATGGATCTACCCAAATATTATCAAACCATAGATCCATTATATGTCACGACTCGACCCTACCCGGGCACGAGCCGCAACTACCCCAGGCCCGCCTCCATAGGCCAGGGGCTGGCGACCAGTGCCGAAGGCACCATAACTCGGGGAGGCCTTTTCCTAAGTACCTATACACACACACGTAGCACACTCAATGAAAAAGTGCAGAGGAAAAAGAAAAACAAGAAGAGTAAAAAGAACAACTGCTATATATAAACCACAGAGTGCATCGACCTCTAAACAGTAAAAAGTACAAGCTGAAAGTCAACTGAAATGAAAGGGGAAAAACACACGCCCAACCAAAAAGTGCCACAACCCGACAACAGGTAAACAAAAAGAAACAGCTGATGGGTCTCCCACCTAGAACCCGACTATGACCACCGCACGTGGTCCAAGCTCCCAAACACCTACGCTCCACTGAAGCCATGCTCCACCTGTCCATCGTCTGCAAGGGCACACCATGTGCGGGAAAAGCCCAAACGGGGGTGAGTACAAAAATACTAAGTAGGATACCCCGAAGGATCAAGGGAGAAACAAATGAGGTTCTGAAGGGTGAGCAGTAGAGCGAAAAGGTAAAGTAGAGGAGTACAACTGAAAGTGCAGTAAAGAGTCCAGCTCAACCCAACAAGAGAAAAGAGATAGACTCATCCAGACACAAGGATCTGGAAAAGGTGAGAAGATGAACGTCCCGTCATGTCTTTGCTACCTATAGCAGGTGAGTAGACTCATCCAACCAAGATAAGCTAGACACGGAAAGCACGTGGCATACCCCGCACGTCTTTGCACCCTCTGGAAGAAGAGTCTCAAAAACCCAAGGAGTGGGTACCGGAACAAGGTATATACATATACATATGCTCAACAAGAAGCCTGAACAAGGTGGTAAGGGGATCTCCATCCCGTAGCTCAGTCCAAGAAAAGTGTATCCAACGGTCCTAGAGGTAAACTCCATCGATGCCCAGCATCCCGCACATCCTCCCCGAACCGAAAGCCAAGGGGCTCAATCACCACACTTCGACACTATCTACTTTGGGGGGCACGGACTCGCCCACACAGTTTTAGATCACGTCACAAGAATGCGTCTTGGTTGGGAAAGAGACCCTCGAACATGAGAGTTCTAGGGAGAGTCAAACAACACCTCGTCACTGCCCTGCATTTGAGAGGTCTCCTCATGGTCAAGTCGTCACAACACTGACCCGTACAACCAAGGGTCCTGCTCTGGTAATCACGGAGGTAAGCCACAGACTAGCCTAGTCGAGAGGACTGAGTCTGGAATGCTAATAGGTGTCCCACTGCCCAGTCCCGCTGGAGGGTAATTCATAACTATTATCAGGTGACCCACTACCCAGCCCTGCTGGAGGGTAAGCCCTAATACATCAACCGGTGACCCACTGCCCAGCCTCGATGGAGGGTAGACCATAATAAGATACTGGGTGACCCACTGCCCAGCCCTGCTAGAGGGTAAACCATAAGAGGTTATCAGGAGACCCACTGCCCAGCCCCGCTGGAGGGTAGACCTGGAATAAGTCGACAGGAGACCCACTGCCCAGCCGTGCTGGAGGGTAGACCTGGAAATAGACGACGGGCAACCCACTACCCAGCCCTGCTAGAGGGTAGACCCTAAGAGGTCGTCGGGTGACCCACTGCCCAGTCTCTGCCGGAGGGTAGACCCTAGTAGCGTCGGGTGACCCACTGCCCAGTATCTGCTGGAGGGTAGACCCTAATAGCATCGGGTGACCCACTGCCCAGTCTCTGTTGGAGGGTAAACCCTAGAAGTCGATGAGTAACCCACTGCCCAGCCCCGCTGGAGGGTAGAACTCAGAACTGCTCTAGTCATCTCCACCGGAGGGCACAACATGGGCCAACCGAACACGGAGTGGGTATCACGCAGCCACCCAACTCCAGAACAACTCCCCAAAAGAGGTTCTGTGCCTGTTCCATCACAGGGTGCCACCAGCACCGCTACTGGCCAATCCATCGAGAACAAAACCAGGGGGAGACCACTCAACCCTGCTGGTCAAACAAACACACAGAGGGACCATCTACGTCGTGAGGTCAAAGTACGCAAAGCAGAACCCGGCACGCACATGGGGCCCACACAACGTGTGGCCCCATATCAACCCCAACTGAATGCACCAACGTTCTCAGGTACGAACAACCACACGTACCTCCAAGCACTCCCGTATACTCCCAGAGTAGACCTCGTTCCAGCCCATAGGCTATCGTGCACACGACACCCAACGTCAACATGAAGGCGTGACATAACAACTCCAACCTGCCACCTCATCGGCTGAGGCACAGCCAACCACATCTCATGAACCACTTATATCACTCTCCCAAGAGTGTGCGATCATACGCCAGGGGTCCACTACAAACAAGGTAGGGCAAACCCCCACTAGAGCACCTTCCATGCTTCCACTGTTAATAAGATCACGCAAGAGGCTCCGCACGGCAAAACGGATTGCACCGTTGTAATCCTCGCGTAAAAACACACGAGATCGACTACTTAATTGCATCCAACGGATATCCGACGAAAAAGTCACCAACACCGCCTCACGCCCGAACGGCGTCCCGTGATCCCGAGCCTCGGCCCCGAAAACAGTCGGGCGCATCGCACCATTGCGATCCCCTCAGGAAAACACGTCAAAAGCACTACTCACTTGAGTGCAACGGATATTCGGAGAAAAAGGTGCATCCCGGTGCACCGCACACGAGCGGTGCCACATGGGACCCGCATCCTGGTCCCGAAACTCAACGAACAGATCGCATCATTGTGATCCTCTCGAAAAAGTACACGAAATGGACTACTCACTTGTCCAAAATGGTCGCCCGGTGATAAAGCTGGAAATCACAGTCAACTCTCGAAACGGCCCTCGCGGGGCCCGCACCATCGTGCCGAATTATTGCGGGCGGATTGCACCATTGCAATTCCCTCGGAAAAACACCCAACATCGACTGTGCGCACTCCTCGAACAGACGTCCGAGTAAAAAGGCATGAAACGCTCTACGCAGCTTGAAAGACGGGTCGTGGGGTCCACGCCTCAAATCCAGTCCCCATGCCCGAAACCACCCTGGAAACCTTCGCCCTTGCGCCAGGGTCCCAACTCGACTGACGTCACTCAAAGCGAAAGTCGCATGCGTCCGCGCCGCTCAAAACAAGATTCCCGGAAAAACGCTTGTTCGCTTAAAGACGCGTCGCGCCTTCAAGGCCCCTCATTTATGGAATTAAAAATTCCTGAAACCACTTCAAAACGTTCCCCACGACGCAAGGTCCGCGCTTCCACTGACGGCACGCAAAACGGACGCTCGTAGCATGAAATACGGGTGTCCGAAGATTTAAAAGGAAGAGGGGGACCCTCTTCGGCCGGACTGGCCCGGTCCGGCCGGTCCGCCCCGCTCAAGCCGGCCCGCTCCGGCCGGCGCACCGGGACTGCGGCCCAGCCGCCTCCCGCGAGTCACACCACCCACGTCACACGGGCGTCTCTTCCACCGACCGGCCGACAGGCCGGTCAGCCTTCCACGCGGAGACCTGCATCGCGCGGGTCTTTGTCCAGCAGCGGGGTCGCACAGCGCGACACCGGCCATCTCCTCTTGCCGGCTCCGGCAGCCGACGCCCTCAGCCGGCGAGCCGAGCTGCCCCGCACTGTCTCCCCTCGCATGCCCAGCCGCCTCAAGTCGCCACCCATAGATCCTCCGGACCACCATGCCGCCTCCGCCTGGTGATCGCCGAACCACCGCGCCGCCACCGCTGGACACCCGCCGGACCACCGTGCCGGCCAGAAAACCCCAAAAACCCACGGATCTTCGCCGAGCCACTGTGGAGGCTTTGGATGTCGGATCTCGAATCCGAGATGAGCGTTGGAAAGCTCGGATAACGTACTACGCGATCATGGGCATCGATCAACTATCGGATAACAGTTGGACGCTATAAACAGGGCTCAAAAATTGCGGGAAAATTTAAAACGAAAATGATAACCCCTACCTCGATGGGCGTAGCCTGATGCTTCGTCATCAACCTGCCGGGGTGGTCGCGCCTCGCCGGAGCTGCCTCACCGGAGCTTCCTCTCCAGAGCTTCCTCGCCGGAGGTGAAGGGGAGGGGAGGTTTTGAGGAAGAAGAAGAAGAAGAAGGGGGGGGTGTTTAAGTACAAAACACTTAAACACCCGCCCGAAAACCCCAAACCCGAACTCCCGATGGGGTCGGGATTTATCCTCACCTAGGCTAAGAACCACACTCTGAGTGCAACGGCGTTCTTGGAATTTTATTTCGAGACCCCGTTCAAAAGTTACTAAACTTAGCGCCCGAGGCCTCCAAATTACGAAAACGCCCCTGGGGCCATTTTTCACAAACGGCCTGCGCCCACGAAACATATATCCCTCCTAGGGTAAACAGCACGCTCCAAACTCAACGGTGCCCTCGGTTTTCCAATCTGAACCACCCTTTAAGAGATACCTGCGTTTCAACATTAAACGAATAAATTAATTAATTAATTAATCTGTTTAACCTTCCGAAAGCGAGCGAGGGGTCCAAACATCCCGCGCCGACATGTTTTATGTCGTTCATAGGGTAAAAACCCCATTCCGGACCCATCCGTACACTCGGATCCCTGATCCGGAACTCCGTTTAGGAGTTATCTAATTTATTTAGCATTTCCAGTGTGAACGCACTGAAAATTTAATTCCGGCCACTCTGGGGCTCAGAATCGCACGCCGTCTGAAGGCACTGCTCTGGAATATCATCAAGAATATTCCAAAGTATTTCACAGAAAAAACAAGGTTCTTACATCATTCCCTCCTTCATGCTTTTCGTCCTTGAAAAGCAAAACTAGGGAGCAACACAAGGTACTAAGCCCACACCTGGCTTTCCCATACCCAGAAGAACCCACGCACAGCTCTGTGCCACCGCACACAAACCAAAGGATTGATCTATTCATGCGGGGCCGGCCCTTACCGATGTCGTGCACCCACTCTAGACTTTGGGGTTAGGGAAAGGCGTTAAAGAGACTCGCCATCCCTCTGCATGATCTCAAACGGCCTGAAGGCTCTCAGGGGTAGCTCACCTCCCGGTCACATGCCGCGACAGGAATCGCCGCTTCGGCATGGGATAGGGCCCGGTGATTCCCTCCTTCAGAATATCCATATGGTGAAACACCCAAGGATATCTAGTCACGCAAGATTTCACAGCTGAGGCTCTCTCATACACACAAAAGGCAAAGGAGTCAACACCATCGACTAAAGGAAAAGGTCTCACGCCTTTTTCCTTACCAACACAGGGTTACACCTGACGCCCTGCGTCTCCCTGGTAACACCTCAAACGAGGAGCAGGGAGAAAATCCTTTCACACGCAGAGCCCAATAATTCTACTACAAGTAGAAGAGTCGTAAGGGGTACCTCTCACCATCCCGTGCTCTGCAGGATCGTAGACATCCAAAGCTCGCGGCTACCCGCAGTCCCAACCATCAGCTCCCGGAGCCTGACGTGAACCACCTAGTGGTGATGGGAAGATCTCATAATGTCATCCCCCACCTCCAGATCCTCCCGCTCCACTGCTAGCACCACCTCTCTGGGTTCTACTCCGATCACGGCGCTGCCTCTGCCATGGTGGTGCTCCTGCTGCCTACCAGAAGCTCTCAGCAACTCGGGTCGGGCAGTCTCGTGCCAAGTGACCTCACCCGTCACAAGCATAGCATCGGCGCTCTCTGGGCTGCCATGGTGCCCTCCGGCACCACTGTGGTGTACGACCACGGCCCGGGATCCACTCACAGAAGGGCATCCTTGGCTGAGGTCCTGTGCCTTTTCACCACAATGGTATACGACCACGTCTCCAAAACCGGCAGTGGGATGGCCACCTGCATCGAGGTCCTGTCCTCCGACGCCTGCTAGTTATGGCAGACGTCTCGGCTCCATCGCGCCCACTACCACTACCAAACGTAAAACATGACCGGAATCCCTCTTTCACCAGCGCCTGCTCTAGCACCCCGACATATGTGGAAATTCCCAAGGGTACTATGACAGCACGAATATCTCAGCAGACACCCTGCTCAAACTTCCGTTCTCGGAGGTTATCATCACGGACCAAGTCCGGGTAAAAGCGTGCACGGTCTGCAAAACTAGCCGCGTACTCGGCCATCGTCATCCCTCCATGCTGAAACTGCAGGAGCTTGTGAATCCGAACGGAGCGCAAGAAGGAGGGGGAAAACTCCTCACGGAGCAACAACTGAAAGTCGTCCAATGAAAGCGACGACTTGTCAAGGAACTGAGTCACCAGACTCCACCAACGTCAAGCTGCTCCACGAAAAAGGCTGCCAAAGCCACTCTCTGATCTGTCAGCATCTACACAAGCCTAAAAAGGCGAAACACTGCCTCGAGCCAAACCTCTGCTGCCCGAGGGTCTGGCTCACCACTGAACCTCAGCGGTCTCCGCCGCTGGAACTCACGGAGCGCGCTTAACCGACGCTCAAGCTCAGCCTGCTCTGCTAAAGCTGTCTGCTTCTCAACAAGTGGGGGTACTGCTACCAGCCCACTCGGAGAAAGGGGCTCACATGATGGGTCCTGGACTGTGGCCTCGTAGCTCACAATGTCGTCGTCACGCACCAAAGCTGGTATCTGGGCTGGATGTCTTCGCGGAGACATCCTGGATATTATCAAGGAGTGTCGCGGTCATATGATAATATATGTATATACCACAACAACGATGGGGAGCTGACTCAAGAAGTACAGTCAAAGACTCAATCCTATGTGATGCACAAACAAATTTCCCTGCAACAAGTGTCTCAGCATGCCGAGTCGACAAGTGGGTTATAAAGGTCCTGGTGAATGGATACGTCGGCCGCCGCACCATCACTGAACTCCATGGCCTGAGAGCCGCTCTCGAGACACATTAACACTGTTGCCCTAATTCCCATCCAATTCCTCTTTTAGGGACATCCGCACAATGCCCCAAGGAACGAACCATCTCTGATACCACTTTGTCACGACCCGACCTTACCCGGGCTCGAGCCGCAACAACCCTAGGCCCACCTTCATAGGTCAGGGGCTGGCGACCAGCGCCGAAGGCACCATAACTCGGGGAGGCCTTTGCCTAAGTACCTGTACACACACACGCAACACACTCAATGCAAAAGTGCAGAGGAAAAAGAACAACAAGCAGAGTAAAAAAGAACAACTGCTATATATAAACCACAGAGTGCATCGACCTCTAAACAGTTCAAAGTACAAGCTGAAAGTCAACTGAAAAGAAAAGGGGAAAAACACACGCCCAACCAAAAAGTTCCACAACCCGGAAATAGGTAAACAAAAAGAAACAGATGACGGGTCTCCCACCTGGAACCCAAATACGACCACCACATGCGGTCAAAGCTCCCAAACTCCTACGCTCCACTGAATCCATGCTCCACCTCTCCGTCGTCTGCAAGGGCACACCAAGTGCGGGCAACTCCCAAGCAGGGGTTAGTACAAAAATACTCAGTAGGATACCCTAAAGGCTGGAGGGAGAAACAAAGGAGGTACCGAAGGGTGAGCAGTAGAGAGAATATGTAAAGTAGAGGAGTACAACTGAAAGTGCAGTAAAGAGTCCAGCTCAACCCAATAAGAGAAAAAATATAGACTCATCCCGACACAAGGAGCTGGAAACAGTGAGAAGATGAACTTCATGTCATGTCTTCGCTACCTATAGTAGGAGAGTAGACTCATCCAACCATGAGAAGCTAGACACGGAATGCACGTGGCATACCCAACGCGTCTTCGCCCCCTTTGGAAGGAGAGTAGCCAAAACCCAAGGAGTGGGTACCGGAACAAGGTATATACATATACATATGCTCAACAAGAAGCCCGAACAAGGTCGTAAGGGGATCTCCATCCCGTAGCTCAGCCCAAGAAAAGTGTAGCCAACAGTCCCAGAGGTAAACTCCATCGATGCCCAGCATCCCACATGTCCGCCCCGAACCGCAAGCCAAGGGGCTCAATCACCATACTTCGACACTATCCTCTTTGGGCGGCACTGACTCGCCCACACGGTTTTAGATTGCGTCACAAAAACGCGTCTTGGTGGGGAAATCACCCCTCGAACTTGAGAGTTCTAGGGAGAGTCAAACCACACCTCGTCACTGCCCTACATTTGAGAGGTCTCCTCAAAGTCAAGCTGTCACAACACTGACCCATACAACCAAGGGTCCCGCTCCGGTAATCACGGAGGTAAGCCACAGACTAGCCTAGTCGAGAGGACTGAGTCTGGAATGCTAACAGGTGTCCCACTGCCCAGCCCCGCTGGTGGGTAATTCAGAACTATTATCAGGTGACCCAATACCCATCCCTACTGGAGGGTAAGCCCTAATACATCAACCGGAGACCCACTGCCCAGCCCCGCTGGAGGGTAGACCATAATAAGACACTGGGTGACCCACTGCCCAGCCCTGCATGAGGGTAAACCATAAGATGTCATCAGGCGACCCACTGCCCAGCCCCGCTGGAGGGTAGACCATAACACATCATCAGGCGACCCACTTCCCAGCTGCGCTAGAGGGTAGACCTGGAATAAGTCGACAGGCGACCCACTGCCCAGCCGTGCTAGAGGGTAGACCTAGAACTAGATGACGGGCGACCCACTGCCCAGCCGCGCTGGAGGGTAGACCCTAAGAGGTCGTCGGGTGACCCACTGCCCAGTCTCTGCTGGAGGGTAGACCCTAGTAGCGTCGGGTGACCCACTGCCCAATCTCTTCTGGAGGGTAGACCCTTATAGCATCGGGTGACCCACTGCCCAGTCTCTGCTGGAGAGTAAACCCTAGAAGTCAATGAGTAACCCACTACCCAGCCCCGCTGGAGGGTAGAACTCAGAACTGCTCTAGCCATCTCCATCGGAGGGCACAACATGGGCCAACTGAACATGGAGTGGGTATCACGCAGCCACCCAACTCCAGAACAACTCCCCAAAAGAGGTTCTGCGCCTGTTCCATCACGGGGTGCCACTAGCACCGCTACTGGCCAATCCATCGAGAACAAAACCAGGGGGAGACCACACAACCCTGCTGGTCAAACAAACACACAGAGGGACCCTCTACGTCGTGAGAGGTCAGAGTACGCAAAGCAGAACCCGGAACGCACGTGGGGCCCACAAAACGTGTGGCCCCATCTCAACCCCAACTGAACGCACCAACGTTCTCAGGTACGAACAACCACACGTACCTCCAAGCGCTTCTGTATACTCCCATAGTAGACCTCATTCCAGCCCATAGGCTATCGTGCACACGACACCCAACGTCAACGCGAAGGCGTGACATAACAACTCCAACCTGCCACCTCATCGGCTGAGGCACAGCCAACCACATCTCATGAACCATTTATATCACTCTCCTAAGAGTGTGCGATCATACGCCAAGGGTCCGCTACAAACAAGGTAGGGCGAACCACCACTAGAGCACCTTCCATGCTTCCGCTGTTAATAAGATCATGCAAGAGGCTCCGCACGGCCAAATGGATCACACCGTTGTAATCCTCGCGGAAAAACACATGACATCGACTACTTACTCGCCTCCAACGGATATCCGACGAAAAAGTCACCAACACCACCTCACGCCAGAACGACATCCAGTGATCCCAAGCCTCGGCCCCGAAAACAGTCGGGCGCATCACACCATTGCGATCCCCTCGGGAAAACACGTCAAAAGCACTACTCACTTGAGTGTAACGGATATCCGGAGAAAAAGGTGCTTCCCCGGCGCACCGCACACGAGCGGTGCCACGTGGGACCCGCATCCTGGTCCCGAAAATCGATGAACGGATCGCACTGTTGCGATCCTCTCGAAACAGTACACGAAATGGACTACTCACTTGTCCAAAACGGTCGCCCGGTGATAAAGCTGGAAATCACCGTCAACTCCCGAAACGGCCCTCACGGGGCTCACACCATCATGCCAAATTAGGGCGGGTGGATTGAACCATTGCAATTCCCTCGTAAAAACACCCAACATCGACTGCTCGCACGCCTCAAACGGACGTCCGAGGAAAAAGGCGTGAAACGCTGCACGCAGCTCGAAAGACGGGCCGTGGGGCCCACGCCTCAAATCCAGTCCCAATGCCCGAAACCGCCCTAGAAACCTTCTCCCTTGTGCCAGGGTCACAACGCGACTGAAGGCACTCAAAGCGGACGTCGCATGCGTCCGCACTGCTCAAAACAAGATTCCCAGAAAAATGCTCGTTCACTTAAAGACGCGTCGCGCCTACGAGGCCCCTCGTTTTGGGAATTAAAAATTCCCAAAACCACTTCAAAACGTTCCCCGTGGCGCAAGGTCCGCGCTACCGCTGACGGCATGCAAAACGGACGCCCGTAGCCCGAAATACAGGCGTCCAAATATTTAAAAGGAAGAGGGGGACCCTCTTCGACCGGACCGGCCCGGTCCGGCCGGTCCGCACTGCTCGAGCCGGCCCGCTCCGGCCGGCCCACCGGGACTGCAGCCCAGCCGCCTCTCGCGAGTCACACCGCCCACGCCGCATGGGCGGCTCTTCCACCGACCGTCCGACAGGCCGGTTGGCCTTCCACGCGGAGACCCGCGTCGCGCGGGTCTCTGTCCAGCCGTGGGGTCGCACAGCGCGACCCCGGCCATCTCCTCTCGCCGGCTCCCACAGCCGGCGCCCTTAGCCGGGGAGCCGAGCCGCCCCGCATCGGCACCCCTCGCACGCCCAGCCGCCTCAAGCCACCGCCCGGAGATCTTCCGGACCACCGTGCCGCCTCCACCTGGTGATCGCCGGACCACCGCGCTGCCACCGCTGGACACCCGCCAGACCACCGTGCCGGCCAGAAAACCCCAAAAACCCACAGATATTCGCCGAACCGCTGTGGAGGCTTTGGAGGTCGGATTTTAGATCCGAGATTAGCGTTGGAAAGTTCAGATAACATACTACATGATCATGGGCATCGATCAACGATTGGATAGCAGTTCGACGCTATAAACTGGGCTCAAAGATTGCGGGAAAATTTAAAACGGAAACGATAACCCCTACCTCTATGGGCGTAGCCCGATGCTTCGTCGTCAACCTGCCGGGGTGGTCGCGCCTCGTCGGAGCTGCCTCGCAGGAGCTTCCTCGCTGGAGCTTCCTCGCCGGAGGTCAAGGGGAGGGGAGGGTTTGAGGAAGAGGAATAAGAAGAAGAAGGGGGTGTTTAAGTACAAATCACTTAAACGCCCGCCCGATAGCCCCGAACCCGAACTCCCGACGGGGTCGGGATTTAGCCTCCCCTAGGCTAAGAACCACGCTCTGAGCGCAAAGACGGTCTCAGAATTTTATTTCGAGACCCCATTCAAAAGTTACTAAACTTAGCGCATGAGGCCGCCAAATTACGAAAATGCCCCTGGGGCCATTTTTCACAAACGGCCCGCACCCGCGAAACTTATACCCCTCCTAGGGTAAAAGGAACGCTCTGAACTCAACGGTGCCCTCAATTTTCCAATCCGAGCCAGCGTTTAAGAGATACCTTCATTTCAACATTAAATGAATTAATTAATTAATTAATTTATCCGTTTAACCTTTCGAAAGTGAGCGAGGGGTCCAAACATCCCACGCCGACAAGTTTTATGTCGTTCCTAGGGTAAACACCCCATTCCGGACCCATCTGTACACTCGGATCCCTGATCTGGAACTCCATTTAGTAGTTATCTCATTTATTTAGCATTTCAAGTGTGAACGCACTGAAAATTTAATTCCGGCCACTCCGGGGCTCGGAATCACACGCCGTCTGAAGGCGCTGCTCTGGAAAATCATCATGAATATTCCAAAGTCTTTCACAGAAAAAATTGGGTTCTTACATCATATTTCATATTTTTTATTTCATGTTTTTTATTTTTATTTTTCTTTTGTTATAAAGATTTATATAAAAGGAGGTAGTTATTTTTAGTTGATTCACTCTTTAGTTATTTACTATTGATAATTAAGTATGTGGTTATTATATTTATGTTTAATGCTTCGAAAAAACATTTTTTGGGTAGAAAAACAAAGTGAGATTAATGATGTAGTGAGAATGGAGCCATATATTTGGAACTATGGTTTTGGAAATTTGAATATAGATAAGGTAAGAGTAAAGGAGTGACACTCTATACTCATATGATTGAAAACCATGTCTATTAGATTGATAATCCCAAAATAATAACTAACATCTTAATAATGTTGAGATATAAACATCATAGAGAGTCAGATATAATTATAATGGTTTGTTTTTGTAAGACATCCCACATGAACCTCTATTTTCTCTAGAATTCCCTAAGAATTTAATTCAGAGACCTTTCTTGTGTTATTAGAAATGGTTTCTCATATAAATTTCATGAACAATGTATATTATAGTTTTGGTTAGTTAGATTTACTTCCCCTTCAAGTGAGAACCACTTTATAATATTTTATTTCATGGTAATTAAACCCATGACTTAGCTTTCACTTAACTATTTTTTATATTCCATACTGTGGACTCAACCATATAACACTTCTTATGTTAAAATATTTTATAGTAATATCAACGAGTTACACATATGATTCCACTCTATTTCCAATAAATGTGGCTTAGTACTCAATGATATTGTACTATACTTAATAGGGGGTTTTAATACCATAGAAACACATTTATATTTTTTCAAATTGGATATATTTTTGGGGATAGATATTGGTATTTCTAGTTTTTTTAAAAGAAAATACAAAAAAAGTTTTAGAACCCATAAAACAATAAAAATTTTAAAATTAAAAAATCATAAAAAATATAATAATAATATTAATTATTACATTATTTGATGATATAATGTGCATATAATTTCTTATTCACCTTGTTTCATTTTGAATTCACTCAAATTGTTTTTCACAGATATATTTATTTCTTAGAAATGGAAATTATATATTGGAAGGATCTTAAAGATAACTTTTGTAACATGATTTATGATTTTAGAAATTCTTTTAAAGACTATTATTAATCAATTCCAAAGAAAACATTGTGAGAGAATTTCAAAATAAAATGTTAGTGTTATAAATTTATGGACCAGAAAAATAACCTAAGGTGGATACCCCCACCATTTCACAAGACTCCTTGTATTTTTCCTAATTAAGCTATATTAGGAATGATGAGGATATATTATTATGTTTCAATAAAATATGGGAAATCCAAGGGTATATTATAGTACATTAAAATGTTGGATGTATATAAAGACCCATGAAATCCAATAGCTAATTGATCATACAAAGAATCACAGGAGAATCCAATATGTGGTGGTTCCCCCTGAAAAATCCATGTAACTATTATATCCAGGGATATTTTTACAAATAACATCTGACTAAATGGATCTAACCCAAGAACTACTTTGGATGCAACTTAGCACATGGGTAGTATTAATATTATTTAGTTTAATTTATTTAAATGTTTAAATAATTTATATTTCACTATTCTAGGTACCATCTTAATTTTTTATAATAGTAATAAAATTTGGAAATAAGAAAACAAGGGAAAGATATCACATGGTATTAAGGGAACAATATGATAGGGGTATTCTACTACCTACTTTTTCTTATATTAATTTAATAATATATCATTAAAAATATTTCACTACTTTGTGAATTATCTTATAAAGTAAAAAAATGTTTGGGGTATGGGAGTGAGTATATATAGGTTATATGTGTGAGTAATATTACTTGAAAAATATTCATCATGTTATAGGAAACAATCCCACCCAAGATACACTGAGCACTCATTATAGAATTGGTTCAATAGAGTGTAAATTGATATATTTTAGGTGAATTAAAATTGATACATGTTACATATAGATTCTTGAAATTAAACTTGGGTGAATATATTACTATGAAACAATAACACATCAAGGACCCAACTTAAATAAAAAAAATTATAATTCATAATATGTATAGAAAATGAGTAATTAGGTTCTAACTAGAAATTTCTAAATATTTCATGGTACTAGGTGTGTTAGTGAAAAAATAGTGTCATCAATATGAGAAAAATGTAATTTGAGAGGCAACTACCCTTATCATAATTCCATTCTATAACAATTATGATTAATCAAAGGGGGTGCCTACTATTTTAGGATCGATTAGTTCAAAATTATTGAAACTCAATGAAAAATTACATTACACAAATATTTATTGAGAAAAATCAAAACAAATAAGATATATTCCTATGTTTTCAAGTGAAATAAAAATTGAGTGGAGTATTTATCTTAAATAAATATGGTTAAGGTTACTTATAATATTATTATACAATTTTAATCAAGGAATTATGAAATGTAGCAGTGGTTAAAGAACAAGATATATTTGTATTTGTA
This sequence comes from Viscum album, assembly GCA_963277665.1. Lineage (NCBI taxonomy): Eukaryota > Viridiplantae > Streptophyta > Magnoliopsida > Santalales > Viscaceae > Viscum > Viscum album. Next base: position 1,183,279,625 of record OY728139.1, read on the forward strand.
TGGTGATTAATATTGAAATTTTATTCAACTAATTTATTATCATTTAAATTTTATTATACCAAGAATAAAATTGAGGTAAACTATAAAAGGGTTAGAATTTTTATTGAGAGTAATTACTTGAGAATGAATAATTACTCAAGTTTGGGGGTGTGATTACAAAAACAAATTCATTCTTTATTTTTTTCATATTTATTGTGTTTTACTTTATAGTAATTGTATTAGTTTGTATATAGTTTTCAAATTTCTATAAAATATTGAACATAATATTCTCACTCATCCAAATGTTTTAAATTCCATTTAAAATTCCATATTATATGAGAATATTTTCATGGATAATAATTTTATTAATTTTTTATATTAAATAATGTAGGGGAAAAAGATTTAAAAAAATCATTTAATCAAATGGTTATTGTAAAATTCACTAATAAGACTGACATAATGTTGGGAGGAAAAATAGAATACATTGGAGGATTATATTATGCCACCTTACCATCATAGTCCCATGGAAACATAATTAGAGGGTTTTCTTGGTCAAATGTTATCTTCACCAAACCTTGAGAGTATTCTAGTTATTGAATAGAACCTTGAAGTGATCCCCCAGAATAATTTGATATGGTAATGTTATCTGACAAGGGAACCTCATGTTATGTTCAGACCAATGTATGCTAAAATAAAATATAGATACTCTTACACTACCAACAAATCCTTGAAACACGATGTGAGATATGACTTATTTTCAATAATTTCCAAAATAGATACTCTGATTTTGGAAATTTTATATATCACAGCAATATACCTCAGGCCGGAGCCAATTTAATAATTGATTTCAAATAAAGATTTTTATATATATCAATTTGGATTCTATAAATCTAATATATCCATATTTTAATTATTTTGTAGGAGACTTAAGAAATTGAACTTGTGTTTACATTCCAATATCTGTGGAGATGACCTGGTACTCAATAGTGTTGTGCTTCGCTGAATAGAAGGAGTGTTTTTTCATAATGAAATATGTATAATATGCAATGAATTTGGTTTCTAATATCAATTTATAATTTATATATCATTAGAACATGATTAAGTATGAATATATAACTAAAAATGATTTCTAGTGTTTATGTGAATAATTCATGTTTTTTGTGATGCCATTTGGAGGTATGAATGCATCAACCTTGTCTATAGGGTTGATGGATAGGGTGTTCTAACCCCATCTAGTTGATTTTTGTGGTTATTTTAATTGATGAGATTTTATTTTTAAAAAATATATTTTAGGTTCATACTGAGCATATTTGGATGTTGTTATAGTTACTCAAATATCATTAGTTGTATGGTAGTATGTCTAAGTATCGATTTTTGAAACCTAAGGTATTTTTCTTTGAATTGTTATTTTAGTGGTCGATATAGTAGTAGACCTAGAAAATATTAAGGAATTTTTTAAATGAAGTCCACTAAATAATTTTTCTCAATTAAATATTTTTTTGAGTACTATATATTTATTATAGGAAGTTTATACTCATGTTATCTAATATTGAAACTCAAATTTCTATTTAATGAAGAAAGGGAATGGTTTTGTTTGGATGAAGGGGTGTCAAGATACTTTTCAAATGTTAAATGAGAATATGATGAGTGATAAAATTATTCTATTACCTTGGGAGGGTGATTTTTATGGGCTATTATATGAATATTCTAATCAGGGATTTAGATGTGTCTTGATATATGAAAGAGAAATCATTTCTTATAGGTCTATGTAGTTATGTCACAATGAACCGGATTATTCCACAAATTATATAGATCTTTTTTTATATTGTTTACACTTAATATTTGGTGGATTTATTATATTATATAATTATTTGTGTTTTATACCAATCATAAGTGCTTAAGATATGTATTTTCTTAGTACTATTTGAATTTATAATATATTATGCTAGTTCAATTTCCCCATGATTATGATACAGTTATCTAATATACTCTATTAAAGTGTAATTTGGTATGTAATTCATTGATTCAAAAGTCTTATATTTAGTATTTTCATTGGACATGTGAGAAATGGAAAATAATATAGTTTTTTGAATTAATTTACCTTCATTATAAGGAAATTGATTGGGGTGATTATCTTTATCAAGTGATGGTGAAATGTTTTTTAATTTGATGGGAATAGGTGACTCAAATGGGATGCATTAAGGTATAAGAATGTATAGATCAAACCATCAATGGTGGTTATTTGGATGGTCGACCTAATTATTAGGATATATTGGTGTGGTTTCATAGAAAATTGTGTGTTCCCTAAACTATAAAACAAGTATATATTAGCGATTTCAGTAGTTTATATTTAGAAGTGTGTCTGAGTTTTGAAAAGTTATATTTATATTTAAATAGGTCATCCAGATTGACTGGAATCAATAATATGGTATATGAATTTGTTTCTTTATATATTTTGTTCCAGTTGTTTAAATCTTAACATCAAGTTTCAGAGTGACTATTGTACACTTTAGAAATTATTTAGTGGAAATGAGAGGACATTTTTATGGATTTTATTATTGGTTTGCCTCTTAACTTGAGTGTATTTAGTTTCATTTTGTTTTTTAGGGATATATTTATGAATTAATCTAACTTATTATTGATTAAATAAACTTATACAATGCAATTTGTTTTCAAATCATTATCTGACATGGGTGGTGAGGCTTCATGGTATTCTTAGGAAGAGAACAGATGATTATAATTATTGGTTTATATCATAGATATGGAGAGAATTATAGAATGCCTTTAGTACCCATTCATGTCTTAAATTTCTATTTCTCCCACAAAATTATTTTCAAATTGAGAAGATTCTTAAAAACATGGAGGATTTGATGTGGTGATGTATTTTAGATTTTCGGGGATTGTGGAAAAAAAGTTTATCATTATCGAAATTTTATTATGAAAATTGTTTTCATTCATATATTTTTATAACACCTTATAAGGATTTTTTTAAGTAATTTTATTTTCTTAAACCCTTCCATTGTTTATTTATTATGTAATATTATTTTCCATAAATTTATTTTGGTAGTTTTAGGGGAGAGTGATGGTTTTACTAATTTTAATTAAATTATTAATTCATTTATATTTTTTATTAGTATAAATTTTTGTATGTTTATAAATGTGTCTATGTATCATCCAATGACCCTTATGTATTCCCATTATCTAGATATGGCCCTTATGTAACGCCCCGAACCTAGATACCCAGAGTCGGTGCATTATTACATAACATTGGCATGATCAAAAAGGATCAATTCTCAAAAGACCGATTAGTTTAGTAGTCTTGGAAACACTAGATATATTCATAAGTCTTACATTACATCATAAGGTAAAAAAACTACAACAACATCTTGTCTTCATATCCCCTCATACTATCCCTATAGGTCATTCATAAATTACTTCTTCATAATCCTGGGAAAAATAAAACATTGAAAGGGGTGATCTCAGATGCTCAGTAAGGATAAAATTATAGAAAAAGCTTTCATAGATAAGCATAAACACTTAAGGCAGTTTATAACTAAAACGAAAGCCTTTTAAACTTGAACATTAGCATAAAATGGTAAAGATAAAATAAAATAATACCATTTACTTACTCACATGGATATTCTACTAGTCAAATGATCACATGCAATATCAATAACAAATTTCATAATGATGGAATGCATAATTCCATACTATCATAACCACATAGCCAAGGCCTCGTGCCAAGACTACAAATAAGATTTTGTCAAGGCCTTGTGCCAAGACACTAGTTTGTCTCATGAGACCTACCGATGCATCGAGGAGCTATAGAGGGCTCCACCCATCACTTATTAAGTCCAATGCATTCCTCATATGAACAGGTTTAAACATAACATAAACATTTGTATTAAAACTAGCATACGAAATGTCAATACTTTAACTAAAAACCATGAATGGTATAAAAATAGCACATCCATAGTCAAACATAACTCATTTGATACAATATGGAAGATTTTATTGCATCACATTAACCTCAATCAAGAATAATTAAGGATGTTGACATAGATGAAAATAATCCTCAAAAATATTTGAGAGAAATATCCCCCTTTTTCTTGAAATCATTTAAAAGACACACTATTTTTCAAGAAGCCATTTAAAAATAGATTTTTGAATCAAAGTGTCCCATACCACTTTGAAACTTTTAAAAGGAGTTTTAATTTTAAAACATTAATGTCCATATAAATAAATCCTTAAAACCATTTTTAAAACATGGACATTAATGAGTAATATTTAGAAAAATAAGTCTTTAAAACATTTAAAAATGGTATTTTGGATAGAGTTTCTAACCAAAAGAGAGACACTTGAATACAAATAATTGAGGTAATCAAAACATTGTAATATCATGAGAATAAAGGAATTCATGATATATTATGTCAAAGTACATTATATACACTACATAAAAGTTATTTGGTGTATAACAACAAAGAAGTCTCAATGGAATGTAAATTGAGATGAAATCTCTCATAAAGGTCGTATCCTTAGATTAAGGATAAATAAACGACATAGTTATGTGTGACAAATATAAATACACTAAATATTATTGGATATTTAGAGTAAAACAATCAAAGGACATTCACACATAATCTTGTAAAATCAACACCAATGAATTGGATGTTTAACTCAACAAATTGAGAATGAGTTAAAATTACTATTATCAAATTCATATCGATGACTTGAGAAATTATCAATGGATTTATTATGTGTATCAATAGTATATCCACAGGAAGGGGAGTGGAAATTATGACATAATCAAATGAATAGTGATTCCACACATAATCTTGGAGTAATATAATCAATGAAATATGCGTAAATCCAAATGAGTGGAAATTGAAATTTCAAATTCCCTTATCGATTTGGTAACTTATGAAACATGCACCCATGAAATAATAATAATACAATGATGATGTAAATATCCATAAATTAAAGTATATTACACAATCAATACAATCATGGGCATTATACACACCATATGCAATAAATAAGTGGTGAATAATAGAAATCTCACGGAATTTAAAGTGAGATAAGAAACGCCTTACTTTGTACTTTGTCCTTGGTCGATGGTAGGTTAACCTCCTGTATAATGGTGAAATAATTGTTATTGAATTATACAAGAATCATTTACATTAATATGATATCATATATGATCTTTTAACATTTATTTGTTAATAATATCTTAGTATTATCGTCATTTTGGGTGTTAACTTACTCATTTTCCTTTATATTCTTTGTTACGTAAGCCGTTTTTGTTATAAATAGGTTGTATCTTATTCATATCCAGAATTATATCATGTCTTTAAACATTATTTTTAAATCATAAAATGATAATTATAATTTAATGGATTTGATGGAGAATAAATCTCATCACTTTCGTGGAGATGGTACTCCGTACGTACGCATGAGCGACAATATCATTCTTTTGATATTAAAATAATATATAATTGGATAGTATATCATATATACAGAATCATTATAATGTTATATTTATTATTTTCATGAGTTACACATCATTATTATACCCATCCAAATAATAATATATTGAATAACAATTACACCACGATGTAGAGACGGTAAGCCGTACGTACGCACGTATGGTGACATGTTATTCAAAGGGTGGATAGAATACTGAATATGGTTGTACCATATTTTTAATAAAATCACAGTATATATAAGATACAGGATTTATTATTTTAGAATGGTAATAACAAATAAATAAGAAGTGGAAGAAGAAAGGAACTTGAAAAGGGGTGGTGAAAACATTACGTCTTCTTCGGGTTCTTCATTTTGATTTGAACAAAAGGGATCCTTAGGTTGGCTTTCTGATCAAACTAAGGCCTCTAGGTTGTATTTGGGGAAGTTGGGAGAGTAGTTGGGTAGGGTTTGGCTGAACCAAAAGGCTTTGAAGGTGTGAAGAAATGAGAAGGAGGAGTGCCCTTTTATAAGAGGGGTGAGAGGCACCTTTGGAAAAGCTAGAAATATTAATTTATAATAAATTCATATTCGGTTTCTAATGGCTCAAAAGTTGATTATTCAAAGGTTAAGGTGGGGATAGGTCTAAAAACATTCAACAAATAGAATTTAGACAGGTTTGGGTCATTATATTAACCTTATCTTTTAGTTTTAACTCTTAGTTAATTGGTTTGACATTTACCATGTAACTTTGTATTTTTATATTTTATAGTTAATAAACTTACTATATACATCCAAGAGACGCCCAAGTGGTCCATTAATGAAAAACCTATCATGATATAAGTCTCTTGGCCGAACCATAGTTTTTTAAGAATTTAATATCAATTAATAATATAAGATTTGTTTTAAAAACTCTTTTATGTCAATTTTGACACTATTCAATAGTTGATTTTTGTGAAACTCATAACAGAATTATTACTTCGGTAAAAGTTAATTAAATCATTAATAACATGTCATATTAACCTAGAAAATTATTTTAATTCATTAAAAGTCTCAAATTATTTTTATTTGGGTATTTATAATATCAATTATTTTAATTTTTCACTATTATGGTAATTACTGCATCATCATTGTGTCATATATAAATTAAATTATTTAATGTCTAAAAATTATAAATAAAATACCATTATGTAGGAAATAGTTTTATCTTTATAATGAATATTTGTAGTCGAAAATCCAACACATATAACCCTATGTAACAATTTATTTTCTAAAATATATATGCTTGTGTCATTTTTGTATTCATTTTAACTTAATTAAAATAAAGTGTCCCTATCACTTACAAGTGGCTCCATGGGTCCCAAAATCGACCCAAATATGTCCCTGTTCAGAAATGTATCAACAAATAAGGTTAGGACATGTTTTAGGGTAATTTAGTATTATTATAATATTATTTTTTAACCCTTATTTACCGGATTTACCCTTAACCATGGTAAATAAAATATTTACCGCAGTAATTATTCAAAATGTCTAAAAATAAAAGTTACATATTCACACAATATGAACACCCTGATTCCAAATATGGAATCCATTTTTCCTAATTCAAAACATAGAAGTGGCAGAAATTAATTTAAAATTAATTCCCACTGTTAAAACAAAAGGCGTGTTTTTAAGATATAATAACTATCAAAAGATTGATACTTGTTTATGTTCGGTTTAATTGTGAAATTATGTTAAATGACCCACATTGTATTACATGGTAAACATATATTTTAAATATAATTTAAAACCACTCAAATTCATAATTTACCACTATTAATTATTTTGATTAAAAAAGTTGTTTTTAATTAAAATTTAGTAATTTTTACTATTCATCAAAATATAAAACTTATCCGAAAAGTACCAAAATTTCACCCTAGGCTAATTTAGTTATTCAGAATCCAAAAATGAATTCTATTTTACCAAATTCAAAACATAAAAGTTGTATTTATTAATTTAAAATTTATTCCAGCTTTCCAAACCAAAAGTCATATTTTTAAGAAATAATAACTATCAAAATTTTGACACTTGTTTATGTCCAATTTCAAGGTGAAATTACTTAAAATGACCATCATTGGATTAAATAGTAAAAATATAATCTATTTATACTTACAAACCATTAAAATTTATAATTTAACAATATAAATTATTTTGATTAAAAAAGTTGTTTTCAGTTAAAATATAGTATTTTTCACTATTCACCCAAATATGAAAGTTAACACAAAGACACCAAAATATTATTGATACTAAATTCTTATGTCCCGATTCTAAAGAAGAATTTCATTTTTTCAAATTGAATTTATAAAATTTTTAAATATTGGTTTTAAAAAGGCTTTGCCATTAAAAGGCGGTAAAATTTCATTTTTTTAAAAATACTTCTTTTATCTGAAAAAAATGAATTTGTTCATAAATCATGTCTTAGAAACTCATAATATGGATTAAAATTATAAGGATAATATAATATTTAAAATTTAGTTAATATTATTCATAAACTCTTTTGAACGGCTAGTTTGGTAAGTCGTGGTGTACTTGAACTCAGTGTTGTGTACAACACACGCTATTGTATTATTAAAAGAGAAGTGTACCGTGGAAGATTGGGGTGTTACATTCACCCCTCCTTCAATAAATTTCGTCCTTGCAATTCTAAAAATTTGGCCTGAGAATGGAAAGTCCCACATCGGAAAAAGAGTCAATAAAACTATCACTTTAAAAGAAAGAAAGAGAGGTATAAAGGTCAACCAAGATAACCCATACTCGGATAACATTTAGGAAAACATGGATATGGATGATAAACTAAGTGTCAAGTTCTGATGGAGAGGGATAGAAATCATGATCAGGAGAAAGGTAACAATAAGAAAACCACAAACTTGTTTTGGGACAAACGTCCATTAGTCTCCTAGTAGGAAAGTAAATGGACAACATTTTTTTGTTTTAAGTTACATTACAAAAGGATGAGGAATTCATTTATGATATTGACTAAGAATATAAAGATATATATTTACATTTTAAGTAGAGTTTCATTCTTTAATAAATTTCCACTACTAACTCATTTTTTTTAAACGATGAGTATTCAAGAAGACTTGGTCACACTAGAAGAGCTAGAATAAACTTCTATAGAATCACATGATCCATGCATGATGAACTATATATTTACATTGTCTTTAGAGATTAATAAAAACCAAAATGGTTAGTACAAGATCTAATGATCCCCCAGAAGTATATTCTTTGATAAAAATAAACATTAATCTTAATTTCCAAAATTAAACCAACAATACCCCAAAGTTAAATAAATACCATTCAATAATCAATTGCCCTTAAAATCCTTAAATATAATCAAAACTAATATTGAAAACCAAAACTTATTAAGAATGTAGTCTTCCACGTTTAATTGTATCTCCAAATGACATTAATTACTCTTAAAGTCACATACTTAAAAGTAATTAACCTAATCATTTCCATAAATAACCAAAATCATTATAAATCCACAATAAAAACATAAATAAAAATCCATAATTACTCCTCAAATGAAATCCCATACTATTCTATTTTCCTTGGGAATATATTGTTCACACCAAAGCGAACAACTTCCAAAATAACATTTATCACTTAATCACCAAATCATTTTCCTATACTAAGGGTATTCATTTGATAAAACATAAGATCCCAAATCAAATTATTATTGATCAATAAAATCATTTAACTAAAAATAATAGTCACACTAACTAGGGACTTCACGTAGTCCAGTGGTAGGCGATAAATCCCAATCGCACTTTGGTTGTGGGTTCGATTCCCACAGCTTTGTCCGACGCGACGGGTTGTCACACGGTCTACATGTCGTCCTTTTTCAAAAACTATATTTTATAACATTACCAAAATGAGATAAATTCCTCAAAATAACCATAACATAATTTAACCACAAATGTTATCTCATACCTTTCATTTTCATCCCAAATTATAATAATTTGTAATTGCCTCAAACCGAATGATCATATAAAACCAAATGGTCATTTATAACTATATCCACAAGAGAAAAGATAATTCTTCCATAAATATCATTCTCACATGGAAAACGTTAGGGTTACAAATACAAGAGAAAATTATTCCAAAGTAAACCCTTCAATAAGGATCACTAATAATTTTTAAATATTTATCCAACCATTTATTTCCATATAGCTTCTTCTCTGACCAAGAAAATATCCTATAGAATAGGACATTCACTCGGGTAATGGCCAGGTCCCCTACATTTACGGAAAATGACTGTAAATGGATTCTTGGGACCATTTTTATCTTCTTCTATAGTACTCTTCATTTTTCTTCGGCAATTATTCACTTTATGTCCTTCCTTCCCGCACGTGAAGCATTTCTTTGTCACATTGAGACACTTTCCTTGGTTTCTCCTTCCACATTTCATGTACGATTGAAATTGAGGATTTCTTTCTCCATTGTCTCCACTACTGAAGATATTATCATTCATCACCATTTTCTTCTTTTTTGATTCCGGTAATTATTTAATATATATATTGTTTATCATATTTTTGGAAAATTGATTTGGCATAAAGACGATATCTTTTACTCCTATCAACATTCCATTTTGTTGCTCATTGCCACCACCATTCCCACCTTGTACATCATTCTCAAAGTCACTATGACTTCCTTGGAATCCAGCCATTGACTAAAACCAGAAAGCATTGTGTGAGTAATAGTAGTCATAAAATCATTTAGAGATTAACATGTCACCATATTCTCAATTTGAAACACATTAGGATTAACCAAGGTCATTCACTCTCATCTTATATATATAATACTTTAAATCGGTTTGTAAATAAAATGTAAATTATCGTAAGCATATCCCCTGGGAGTGTCGTAACCAAGAGTGCAGCAAGGCCCGTTGTCGTGCACCAGTTCTCATTCGAGTCTAGCTCAAAGCGGTGTTTTCGGGTTTTACCCCTAGGTCCATATGTGCCAGAGCCACCTCTACCTGCTCGTATCCAGACAGGGATGTATTGCTTGGAAAACTCACAAAATCTCTACAATACCAAAATTCTAGGACGTTATTCCATACTAATCCTCAAAGTTCATCTTAGGTCTACGTGCTCTAATCAGAGTTTATCTAAATCTAGCTTCCAAGGTTTATACTAAACTTTATCTGATACCAACTGTAACGCCCCGACCCTAGATACCCAGAGTCGGTGCATTATTACATAACATTGGCATGATCACAAAGGATCAAGTCTCGAAAGACTGATTATTTTAGTAGTCTTGGAAACACTAGATATATTCATAAGTCTTACATTACATCATAAGGTAAAAAAACTACAACAACATCTTGTCTTAATATCCCCTCATACTATCCCTGCAGGTCATTCATAAATTACTTCTTCATAATCCTGGGAAAAATAAAACATTGAAAGGGGTGAGCTCAGATGATCAGTAAGGATAACATTATAGTAGAAGCTTTCATAGATAAGCATAAACACTTAAGGGAGTTTATAACTAAAACGAAAGCCCTTTGAACTTGAACATCAGCATAAAATGGCAAAGATAAAATAAAATAATTCCATTTACATACTCACATGGATATTCTACTAGTCGAATGATCACATGAAATATCAATAACCAATTTCATAATGATGGAATGCATGATTCCAGACAATCATAACCACATAGCCAAGGCCTCGTGCCAAGACTACAAATAAGATTTTGTCAAGGCCTTGTGCCAAGACACTAGTTTGTCTCATGAGACCTATAGATGCATCGAGGAGCTATAGAGGTCTCCAACCGTCACTTATTAAGTCCAATTCATTCCTCATAGGAACATGTTTAAACATAACATAAACATTCGTATTAAAACTAGCATACGAAATGTCAACACTTTAACTACAAACCATGAATGGTATAAAAATAGCACATCCACAGTCAAACATAACTCATTTCATACAATATGGAATATTGTATTGCATCACATTAACCTCAATCAAGAATAATTAAGGATGTTTACATAGATGAAAATAATCATCAAAACTATTTGAGAGAAATATCCCCCTTTTTCTTGAAATCATTTAAAAGTCACACTATTTGTCAAGAAGCCATTTTAAAATAGATTTTTGAATCAAAGTGTCCCATACCACTTTGAAACTTTTAAAAGGAGTTTTAATTTTAAAACTTCAATGTCCATATAAATAAATCCTTAAAACCATTTTTAAAACATGGACATTAATGAGCAAGATTTAGAAGAATAAGTCTTTAAAACATTTAAAAATGGTATTTTAGTTAGAGTTTCTATCCAAAAGAGAGACACTTGAATACAAATAATTGAGGTAATAAAAACATTGTAATATCATGATAATAAATTAATTCATGATATATTATGTCAAAGTGCATTATATACACCACATTAAAGTGATTTGGTGTATAACAACAAAGAAGTCTCAATGGAATGTAAATTGAGATGAAATCTCTCATAAAGGTTGTATCCTTAGATTAAAGATAAATCAACGACATAGTTATGTGTTACAAATATAAATACACTAAATATGATTGGATATTTAGAGTAAAAAATCAAAGGACATTCACACATAATCTTGTAAAATCAACACCAATGAATTGGATGTTTAACTCAACAAATTGAGAATGAGTTAAAATTACTGTTATCAAATTCATATCGATGACTTGAGAAATTATCAATGGAGTGATTATGTGTATCAATAGTATATCCACAAGAAGGGGAGTAGAAATTATGACATAATAAAATGAATAGTGATTCCACACATAATCTTGGAGTAATATAATCAATGAAATATGCGTAAAGCCAAATGAGTGGAAATTGAAATTTCAAATTCCCTTATCGATTTGGTAACTTATGAAACATGCACCCATGAAAGAATAATAATACAATGATGATGTAAATATCCATAAATTAAATTTATTACACAATAAATACAATCATGGGCATTATACACACCATATGCAATAAATAAGTGGTGAATAATAGAAATCTCACGGAATTTAAAGTGAGATAAGAAACCCCTTACTTTGTAATTTTTTCTTGGTAGATGGTAGGTTAACCTCCTATATAATGGTGAAATAATTGTCATTGAATTATACAAGAATCATTTACATTAATATGATATCATATATGATCTTTTAACATTGATTTGTTAATAATATCTTAGTATTATCGTCATTTTGGGTGTTAACTTACTCATTTTCCTTTATATTCTTTGTTATGTAAGCTGTGTTTGTTATGGATAGGTTGTATCTTATTCATATCCAGAATTATATCATGTCTTTAAACATTTTTTTTAAATCATCAAATGATAATTATACTTGAATGGATACGATGGAGAATGAATCTTATCGCTTTCGTGGAGACGGTAGTCCGTACGTACGCACGAGCGACAATATCATTCTTTTGATATTAAAATAATATATAATTGGGTAGTATATCATATATACAGAATCATTATCATGTTATATTTATTATTTTCATGAGTTACACATCATTATTATACCCATCCAAATAATAATATATTGAATAACAATTACACCACGACGTGGAGACGGTAAGTCGTACGTACGCACGTATGGTGACATGTTATTCAAAGGGTGGATAGAATACTGAATATGGTTGTACCATATTTATAATAACATCACAGTATATATAAGATACTGGATTTATTATTTTAGAATGGTAATAACAAAGAAAGAAGAAGTGGAAGAAGAAAGGGACTTGAAAAGGGGTGGGGAAAACATTACCTCTTCTTCGGGTTCTTCCTTTTGATTTGATCAAAAGGGATCATTAGGTTGGATTTCTGATCAAACTAAGGCCTCTAGATTTTATTGAGGGAAGTTGAGAGAGTATTTGGGCAGGTTTTTTCCGAACCAAAATGCTTTGAAGGTGTGAAGAAATGAGAAGGAGGAGTTCCCTTTTATAAGAGGTGTGAGGGGCACCTTTGGAAAAGCTAGAAATATTAATTTATAATAAATTCATATTCGGTTTCTAATGAATCCAAAGTTGATTATTCAATTTTTATGGTGGGTATAGGTCGCAAACAATTCAACCAATAGAATTTAGACAGGTTTGGGTCATTATATTAACCTTGTCTTTTAGTTTTAACTCTTAGTTAATTGGTTTGACATTTACCATGTCACTTTGTATTTTTATATTATATAGTTAATAAACTTACTATATACAACCAATAGACCCTAAAGTGGTCCATTAATGATACAAATATCATGATATAAGTCTCTTGGCTGAACCTTAGATTTTTAAGAATTTAATATCAATTAATAATATAATATTTGTTTTAAAAACTCTTTTATGTCAATTTTGATACTATTCAATAGTTTATTTTTGTGAAACTCATAACAGAATTATTACTTCGAATAAAGTTAATTATATCATTACTAACATGTCATATTAACCTATAAAATTCGTGTAATTCATTAAAAGTCTCAAATTATATTTATTTGGGTATTTATAATATCAATTATTTTAATTTTTCACTATTATGGTAATTACTTCATCATCATTGTGTCGTAAATAAATTAACTTATTTAATGTCTAAAAATTATAAATAAAATACCATTATGTAGGAAAGCTTTTTATCTTTCTAATGAATATTTGTAGTCGAAAATCCAACACATATAACCCTATGTGAAAATTGATTTTCTAAAAGATATATGCTTGTGTCATTTTTGTATTCATTTTAACTTAATTAAAATAAAGTGTCTCTATCACTTAAAAGTGGCTCCATGGGGTCCCACAATTGACCTAAAGATGTCCATGGTTGGAAATGTATCAAAAAATAAGGTTAGGACACGTTTTAGGGTAATTTAGTATTATTATAATATTATTTTTGAACCCTTATTTACCGGATTTACCCTTAACCATGGTAAATAAAATATTTACCACAATAATTATTCAAAATGTCTAAAAATAAAAGTTACCTATTCACACAATATGAACACCCTGATTTCAATTATGGAATCCATTTTTCTAAATTCAAAACACAGAAGTGGAAGAAATTAATTTAAAATTAATCCCCGCTGTTAAAACAAAAGGCGTGTTTTATAGATATAATAACTATCAAATGATTGATACTTGTTTATGTTAGGTTTAATTGTGAAATTATGTTCAATTACCCACATTGTATTACATGGTAAAAATATATTTTAAATATAATTTAAAGCCACTCAAATTCATAATTTACCACTATTAATTATTTCTATTAAAAAAGTTGTTTTTAATTAAAATTTAGTAATTTTTATTGTTCATCAAAATATAAAACTTATCCGAAAAGTACCAAAATTTCACCCTAGGCTAATTTAGTTATTCATAATCCAAAAATGAAGTCTATTTTACAAATTCAAAACATAAAAGTTTTATTTATTAATTTAAAATTTATTCCTGCTTTCCAAACCAAAAGTCGTATTTTTAAGAAATAATAACTATCAAAATTTTGACACTTGTTTATGTCCAATTTCAAGGTGAAATTACTTTAAATGACCATCATTGGATTAAATAGTAAAAATATAATCTATTTATACTTACAAACCATTAAAATGTATAATTTAACAATATAAATTATTTTGATTAAAAAAGTTGTTTTCAGTTAAAATATAGTATTTTTCACTATTCACCCAAATATGAAAGTTATCAGAAAGACACCAAAACATTACCGATACTAAATTCTTATGTCCCAATTCTAAAGAATAATTTCATTTTTTTTCAAATTGAATATATAAAAGTTTCAAATATTGGTTTTAAAAAGGCTTCGCCATTAAAAGGTGGTACAATTTCATTTTTTGAAAAATACTTCTTTTATCTGAAAAAAAATGAATTTGTTCATAAATCATGTCTTAGAAACTCATAATATGGATTAAAATTATAAGGATAATATAATATTTAAAATTTAGTTAATACTATTCATAACCTCTTTTGAACGGCTAGTTTGGTAAGTGGTGGTGTACTTGAACTCAGTGTTGCGTACAACACACGCTATTGTATTATTCAAAGAGAAGTGTAACGTGGAATATTGGGGTGTTACACCTTATCTATCATAATTTTCCATAGAATGAACCTTATGTAACATAGAATAACCTGACACTTTGCCAAAGTTTTAGTACATGGTGTTCACACTGAGATACATAAGAGTAGATATTGATATGAAAGTTACATCCCCATTTATAAAATTTAGTTTATAATATTCTTACCGTTTATTAAATTCTAATATGTAAAATCTGATTCATTACACATAAGATTTATTCCTTAGTGAAATAATTATATGTAATATAAATATGTTGATATGTAAGAGTCATTCTTGAATATGTTAATGTCATCCTTTTTTAAAAAAATTGATACATAAGAGTGTTCCCCTTCTTATGTTAAAGTAAAATTACCTCCATTCATATGAGTATTCCCTTTGTAAAAAATATTATCTTCTTCTAGGTTATCCTGAGTCCCATTTTCGGATTAACAAATATATTATTAACTATAAAACCATAAATTGGGTAATTTTATTATGAAATAAATGGCCATTTTTATTTATATTTGGGTATTGATTTCTTGGAAATTCAATATCATGAAGTGGTTATAATAAATAAATCATGTCCTCTTGGGTTTTGTTTACATAAGATATATTTGACCATGTTTTAAAAGATGATATTTGGGAGAATCACATAATGTTTCTCTAAATTGATAATTATATTATAAATGTAAGTATTCTCATTTTTTATATTTATTTCATCTCAAACATATGTGGTCTTTTACTCCTTTTTTTAAGGTCCCTAGTGTCCCAAGAATATCCATGTCCTTCTAGGTCATGTGGTCAAATTCATTTTTAAAATTTATGGTGTCTCACTCTCTTCCCCTTGTCATTAAATTCCATCTCTAGGGAATGATGTAGTCATAATTTTATTTTTTTTCTGTATATTATTTGATGTGATATGGAATATGATAACTTATTATAATGTTTTTTGGGAATTAGTGGGGCATTACAGTGCCCTTTTCAACATGGAAAAACGAAAATCCCTTGAGGTAGGGAATTTCTAACCCTTTTTATTATCTTCTAAAATAATTATTTCGTGATGTTCCATGAGAACCTTATAATATATTCTTATTAGACCTTAAATCCTCGGATTGTTATCCACATGAAAAAAATAATTCTAAACAATTTATTTATTTTTAGACCATTAAAATTAGTGGTAGGATTTATCATCATTATTTATTTTCAAAGTATTTTATCATATCATATGATCTAATAATTATTTTTTCACTCTAACAATTCATTATTAACTTTATATGTACCCATGATAGTAAGGTAAGTTTATACTCTAACCTCAGGCTATGTACCGATGGTTTGTTTAGGAGGAAGCATTACTACTTATTTATTTATTCATTATTATACTCTTGTCTTAGGAATGGTTTTATTTTTTTCATATACAAAGGGGTTAATGTATGAATTATTTTAGTTTATTTATACAATTTTTAGTTTTACCATGTAATATTTAGTTCCTTCCCTACTTTATTTAAATTCTATTTTATATAGGTGTTATTATTTTATGTAATCCTTATAAGGTGGATGTTGACTTTAATGAAGTAGTACATAACAACATTTTATAAACTTTAAGTGGGAGATAGATCATATTGGTGACCATTTTAAAAATAATAATTCTTTTTTGAACCCCATGTGAAAAGGGAAGTATTCTAGTAATGAAATTAAAAAAGGAATCTATAATTACAATAAAAATATGGAATAGTTAATTATGTTTATTTGGATTTCTATTTATGTTTTTATTGGATATGTATTGAATATATATTGTGTCTTTGTGGTGATAATAGAATTTTATAATGAAACTACAAATATATTTAGCTAAATATTATTTATTTTTATTTATTATGTAAGCTAAAATTTGTTTCTATTAAAGGAATTTAATTAAAGGAATAATAATGTAAATATAATTATAGAAATATTAAAACTAAATATAAATGATTTGAATAGTATAATTAGGGTTCTTTATTTCATTTATGGTATTATCATGTTAGTATAGGTGATAGGGTTGGTTATAATATTTTGGTAATAAATAATATGTGTTTGGTCTCTTGAGATTATTTTATTTCCTTTTTAATGCTTCTTCCTTTTCTTGGATGATGTCCCTGGATTTTTCATTTGGTATAGAGTTGTTAAAAGAAGAAATTTATTTATTCCTTGATTGGGGTTATGTGTTGGGAGTTAGATTAGATGTTTAGAGTAGTTATTTTTATTTATTCAGTATCCTCTTAGGGTGTATTGTGTAAGGATTCAAGGTTGTGTCATGGTTGTATCATAATTATAAATTAGTGTGTAGTTAATTAATTGATAATTAATTAATTAATTAATTATTAATTAATAATCTAAAAATTTGGAATTGAAATTATATCATATATTGGGTATAAATATCATTTATTCTTTGGTTATTTAGTTAGTTTAAGTATTATGTTATCTCTCTATTATATTGAGTGGTGTTATATTGATAAATAGTATTATTATAATTTTTCCTTGTATGTGTGATAATTTGATAGATTGTCTATTGATTATCATCGTTATTTTGTTTGTATGATTTTGTATTTTTTTATTTGTTTATTATATGGTACTATAGATGTAATGTAACGGTCCTACCCCACTAGGAACCCCTCCTAGTCCTGTAGTGAAAATATGAGTGGCCCTTAAATCTCACCTCTAAATGGCCATGGGATAACAACTATAATTCATGGTATAAAACTTATAGATTGGAGGAATTTCTCACAGATATACTAGGAATACATAATATAATTCCCAACCAAATCCATGATCTTTATAAACCAAAAACCATAATAATCCCACAACGAATGAATATTTCAGATGAATACAAATCCTGAACTGAAAATACCAAATAAATCTCTTATGTTGTGACTTTATAGTAAAAACCAAGATCTAACTTAGTAATCTCCATCTCAGTCATAAACATAAACCAAGATACATGAAAAATATTTATATATACATGTGTGTGGGTGAGAATAAAATTCTTACCTAATAGAGTTATACTCAATACCTATTATGAAAATGTGAAAGGATCATATTGATTCATCTATGAATAAATAGTATAACCCACAAGCACTTATCAGGACAACAACGACCCATATTAACTAAGTTTTAATCACTAAATATTTCCTACTAGAATAATAAAATAATAAAATAATAATACATTAGAAAGGAAAATTGAAACCACTTCACTAATGGTATGTAACTCTCATGCCCCAATGTTAAATGTCATGTTCCCAATACCATTAACAGTCAATCTAAGGTGCATTGTACCACATTGAATAACCATATCATCCTCATGTATATTATGGTATTGTGAATTTTAATTAAATGAACCACTTTCCCTCCTCTTACCATCCATGAAATCTATTATATATCCATTCATCAATGACACTACATCTAATCACATCAATACCATATAGGGTCATCCAATGCACCTATAATATCATCCTCTCAAAACACCATAAGGTCTACCAATGAAATTATATCATCATTATCACAAATACCCCTTATATTAAATCATGTACCTATCACCACACCAACACTATGTAGTATATATCATTGCATCGTATACTATGGTGGTATGATCATAGATACCATGAGCCATCCCAACCTATATTACACCTGTAAGGAAGAGAGGGGAATTGGGTGTAGTCATACACGCATTCCCCCTTCAACCTAGATGTTAAGAAAGTACCCAAACCAGGAAGAAATTTTATCAGTGGTAAGGTTAACCAACTCAAGTTAGTGCGTATAAAAATAAAAAAAAATTATAGTTCTATCCACACACAAGACCAACCCAAGAGGGTCCCACTAAAACCACACTTCCACATCTCACAAACATCACTATGCTACCACTACCTTGTGATTCCATCGATTTCAACTATGAAATAATAAACATGCCCACATCCCATGTAAAATATCCACATTATCATGTATAAAATCCTAGTTAATCATGCGATTAATTCATTTCAAGATTAACCATTTACAAACCAAGTTGTGTTCATTAAGCTATTAAATTTATTATTGAATGAAACCCCAATAAAAATAAATACCCATATGAATTCCAATTTTAAACAATTTCCTTCCATAATATTTACTTTATTTACCACTAAAAATTAATTCATTCCACCCATACCCATTTAATATTCTATTCTTGCCAACTTTCATATTCTTCTACTATCGAGAAAATATGAACCAACACACATAAAACTGCACATTATCTCTTTCCAACCATAAAAAATCATATATATCTACACTATGAAAACCATAATCAAAACCAAATTTCACTATTCTAGTCATCAAATCTACCAAAAACCCCACTTTATAACCCTCAATAATAGTTTGACCAACATCTACTAACCACCAAAAACTAGTCCACAACACATCCCATACCTTTCAACAAAATTTTACCCAAACATCGAAAACACCATGCCATATAACAATAATAATAATATGATATTGGAAAAATAATAAATTTAACAAAATAAAACTATAAATTTTAGTATGCAACACTTGTTATTCCTATTTATAAAAAAATGTGCTTTTATACCAATACTATTTTCCATTCAAATGATTAATTAATATATTTAACTAATTATCCTTTAATGAATTGAATCTCAAAAAATCATTTAATTGAAAAAAAAAATATTCAAAAACATCCATGATTTTCATAAATGGAAGAAATGAGCATAAAATTCATGGGAAATAACAAAATAGAAAGTGAATATATGAAAATCACACCATTAACATCAATTATCCTTAGTCTAATTCAATATATTTATTAGTTAAATCCATAATATTTGAAAAGGAATAAAAATAATAATAATCTCGTAATTTATATAGATGATTGGAATGTTATAGAATCCCTTACCTCAACTGATACATTGATCATCATTATGAAATCACCACTTGGAGAAGAGATTAACTCGAAGCCAAACTCTTGTTGAAGGAATCTTGAACATCCCAAAAACAAAAACAAACTATTATCAACTCACAATAACATCAACTAAAATAAATACTCATGCAGTGAAAACTTATTTGGGAAAAATAAATAGGAAACCATATAGAATGGTGGGAAGAACTCGCCTTGGATGGAAGGATTCCCAATATCATAAATCCAAGGATCAAAGGTCATCAAAGGGGGAAACAATTACTCAAAAAATACTTAATGTTACCATTTTTTAGATAATATGAATATAATTAAGGAAAATAAAAGGGTATATAAATTGATACTTGGGATATAAAAAGACATGGTAATGATGTGACATGCATTGAAAATTTTTGACCTCCCATAAAAATACTAAATAATGGTGTTTCATGTTATGATCATGCTTTAATATTTAAATCTCTAATAAATATCAAAAATAAATGTTAAAATTCGCCCAAATATTCATCATATAAAACCTGTTCAAAACCACTAATTGAAATAAACCAAATAAGGATCCCACCGTGACTCATAACACCAAATGTTGACATCACCTAAGATGGACAAACCCAGAACCAGTCATCAAGATATCTTCCAATAAAAAAAATAGTCATAACATAAATCTTATCTATAAAAAAACTCCACCACTACCCATAAAAAATCATACCAATAACTCATGAGAGCACAATATGACTAATAACTAAAAAATTACACATATACCATAGCATACCCTTCATGTCATGAGTTGAATGTCCATATCGTAACCTACTTCTCCTAGTAATAATTTCACCTCAAGATCCACTTATCATTTTTCAGGAAACCTTCTGGTATCTCAAATATACAAAAAATGTTAATTAATTCGATCAAAAGATCTAGATTATTATATCAAATACCTCCCATAGATTTATCATCCTTGATAATCAAAACCAAACCTAAGAGGAAAAAATGACAACTTAAACTATAAAACACTCCCCCAAGTGATTCCTATCACACAATACAATTCCATTACCAAAAATCAATAAAAAACAAAAAAGAATAAAAATTAGAATATCATCAACAACAAAAAAACATAAATAAACTATTTTAAAAATCATTTCAAACATCACAGCTAAAAAATCTCAAAACAACTTGGGATACTGAGTGTGAATATACAAATTTCATTTCAACAGACTCTTCTCCATGGCACGATACATCTACATAACATGAACTAAGGGAATGGATCGTCTGTGTTGTACCTTCTTCCAATTATTTTGGATATAAATTTAACTAATTTATGAACTTTATATCAGCCTTAATATATAACTCTACCCAATCAATGAAATGATAATTTTCAGAAAGTTATTGTTAAATTTTTGAAAAATATATGATTTCATGGATCCTAGTTAGCCATAGAGGAAGCACAAACTAATAAACCACCCTGATATTTCTATTAAACACATAAAAATGGCTAATAAACAGTGGATAGATCTTACTACCCTAGAAAAACATCCACTAATAATGATGAGGGGAACCCCACAAGGACACATTATCACTAACCTCAAACTCTATAGGCCTCCTCTCTCAATCTACATGGGAATTATAATGGTCCTTCACTACCTTTACATGCTCCCAAAATATCTAAATCATATTTATCATGGTCTATACCACATTTTAACCCTGTATTGTGGACTTCCTAGCCTCAATTCATAATAATGGTGAAGAGTAATGATGCATGTACAACAGCTAAAATGGAGTCATTAAAATGGAAGAGTGTAAGGTGTTGTTATAATAAAAAACAACCATGGGTATATAATTCATCAATAATATAATGAAATCTAGGATGAAAGTGAAAAATATATTCTCCAGTGTTTTGATAGTCTACTCAGACTTACAATCCATTTGGGGAAGGAAACCAGTATTCAGTCATAGCTTGGAGGAAAAAACATGTTTCAATCCTCTAAATACTCTTGAGTTAAAATTAACATCCTAATCATAAATGATGTTCCTTGGTAAATAATTAATCTAAACAACCTCATCTATATACTTCTCAAACAGAACCTCCACAACATCCATCTCCCAATTCACTAGGAAGTGGGAAAATATTTCAACCGATTGACCCTCACCCATATAAAAATAACATCCTCCTTAGGATCATGGTATAACAGAGCTAAATTATATAGATATGTCCTTATATTTTAATGCAATGGCATCCAACAACAATAAAAAACATTTGGAACATGATGGCCCACCTTCACCCTCTATGAAACCAAGCACTATGTTATGAACTCTATCACTAATATCTTCATCCCAACCCACCAAATTTAGCCTCACAAAGTGTGATACATCTTGGATATGCCAATATATAATAGCTCTAAAGATCTATGAAACTTGTTTAGAACCTCTTCGTGTGTTATTGGAACAAAACACCTCTAATGATACATCATATGATGTTGGCCTTACCTCTTGAGCATCACCATAGATCACATGATATTTTATCACCTCTATATCAGACTCTCCTTATGGAGACTCCTCCAATCATTGCACCAAGTATTATTGCACTATCATCTAAAATAAGTAACCTCCTCCATTAACCTCATTTTCATAAAGTTGAATCACTGTATCCTCCCCCATACCATTCCAAACACATCCATATTCCGTAATAGATTATCCTTTTGTATTCCTACATAGTTCATCTATAACAACACTCCCCTTCCTTAGGGTGTAGGAGATATTGAATTCATGGTCCTAGAGAAACTTTGTCAACCGATTTTGTCACAGATTCAAATCCCCCGAAGAGAAAACATACCTAAGGATCTTGTAGACTATGAGAACTATAAATTTCCCTATAAGAGGTAATTTCATCATTGTATTATCCACTACCAACTTGATATCATGGGTGACATAGTTACACCTATGGAGACACAAATTAATAGACCCATATTAAAAAACTACACTATACTACATTAATACACAATGATGTTTGAGATAGGAAGGATCCCAAAACACCTTTAATATCACTCACCCCTCTACTAACTAATGCACGGGAGCACAAATCAACCTCTCCTTAAACTTATAAAAAGTTAAATGGAACTATTGAGTCTATAATAATTCCTAGTCCTTATTTAAATCTAATAATAGGGCCATGAAATATGATAAATTAGACATGAACATTCAATAATATCTTATGAGAATAATAATTATATGGACCACTAGGATAGTCTTGGGTGCTATCAAAGAAATTATGGCCTCAATAATTGATCGATCGACTACTACTCCTAAAGAAGCCACAACATGCTCTTGGAAATGAACCTTCTGCATCAGAAACATAATCATGGAAATATTACCATAAAAATAATTTTTTGAAGGACCTTTAGAGTTTCCCTAATTTTCTCATCATGATCCATCAATTAATAAGATTATATGAGTATATTGTTGATAAAACGACCACAAACTGCTCAAGGAACTCAAGGAAACTTGATTTTATGATCCATATGAACATGTACATGGAATTTATGACACTTAACAACATGACCATGAACTTGAAGTGTCCATAATAACACCAAAAATAATTATTCAGAATTTCCTCCTCTCTAAATTGATATAGTGATATTTAAACCATTGATAGATCCTTAAAATTTTATTAGTTCCCCTAAAATGGTCAAATAAATCTTTAATACATGGAAGATATTTTTTTGTCTTCAAATGATTAAACAATTTATACTGTAAAAAAACTACATACCACTTTTCCCCTTCTTGGAGAAACCACCGGACCGCCACGTGGTGACATGCTGGGAAAAATATATCCATTATGCATCAGATCATTGATCTAAATCTTCATTTATTATGGAAAAAAAGTTTTCCAACCAATTAAGATTCATTAAAATTTAATAGGAATCAAGAAATAAATATATCCCAAACTCAATATCATGGTAGGAGGTAAATAAAAAACCACTTTAGGAAAAACATTTGGGAACTCCTTTGCTACACAAGGAAACTCCATTGTCAGTGACCCCACTAAATCCAATTATAGGGATTCCAATTGAGATAAAAATGTATTTAAACATATATATATTATATAATTATACATATAAAAATTAACACACAATTTTGGCCCACTTTAATAGAGAAAACAACTCTCTTATGAATGAAATAAATAACCACACCCAGATGGTATAATATATCAATGTTATGGATGGAATCAAATGGCTATATCTAAATAAGAAGGAAGTTGCAAGACAATTGAAGCGACCCCATCATCTGCTTAAAAACCTGACACATATCAAGAATAATTTACTAACATCTACCCAGTGTAATCAAATCCAAGGTCACTAGAGGCTAATCTACCTTGAGTCCCAATGAATGAACCAAGGTGGGTACAATAAAGGGGTGAAGAACTCCAATATCAAATAAGGTATAAATGATATATGAATATAATAAAATGGTAACTCAAATAATATCTAGTACCAATAGAACTATTATATACATATCATGAAGTTCCCCACATCTAAATCCTCTACCAAACTATTGATGACTACCTCTATGGATGCACTCAACCCTATGTTCCTGGGGGAGATGTACATCAAAACACTTTACCTTATAATCTATCTCCCCATGGGGGGACATAATATTATTATCCTTACTATTAATATAACCTCTGATGATAATACTTATATAGGGTATGATAATAAATCTGACTTCCCACACAACACTGATCCTAAAAGATATTCAGGCACTTAATATTACTGGCCACACTATCCTTGGTCCCCATGTAGGGGTATGACAAATACATCCTCAGAGAAAATAGATGGAAATTGTTGAGTTTGATTCCCTGGTTGAATAAATCCTTATGTCCTTGATGCATATTATTAACCACCAACCACCTTGATCCTCAAAAAACTGTTGGGAATCCCTGCTCAAGATGACCCTACCTAAGCATGAATCCCCAAAATCACGTAAAACTTATTATTCACTTATATTATAATGGTCAATATAAATGAGGTGAAAATATGGAGAATAATGTGGCATAGAACTTCTCCCAACTATTTATCTATAGCATCCTCATCATGAAATCGATCAGGGATGATGGATGTGGGTATATAAACCTAATTCAGAGCTCCAAAACACTCTGGAACCACTATTGAAGATAAATCATCTCCTACCTCTACACCATCCTCATTATTGACAATAATAACACTATTTAGAACTACCGTTGAAAATCACACCATGAAATATATAACACCTTATTATCCATGGATATAAGATCAACCATTGATACTCTATTCCCCATAACTGACTAGAAGTTTGCAGAACCCGATACTCATCCCTAACTTAAATCAGACTAAAAGTGGTCGTATGATCCTCCAACCAGTGCTCTATCTTTAGATCATAGATTATCCCATAATAATTATCCATATGATAAAATTTAAACTCAAACAATGTATTCTTATAGATTTCATCTTCCTCAATCTATTTTACCCTCCAATAGTCAACTAGATTTTCCATCTAGACCTTATTAGGAGGAATCAAACAAGGATGATGACCAATACGCATCTCTTTAAATAAAATAACAACATCTTAACACTGGAAGAATGTAATTATCTTAATAAATTCAATTTAATTTTAATTAATTTAATTTCCCTAAAAACAATACATTAAAAACACAAGTGAAAACAAGAATAATGCATATACCTTTCCTAGTTCTCTACCCCACAAGAAACACAATTTCACTGGATCATTTGGTAAACTCGGGGTCCTTGCATTTAATTAAAGGGGGGATGAAGTCATGTGTCCTATCTAGTCTCCCTATCCTATGCCATACACTGAGCTCGATTAATAATTATGACCTTCCATCCCATGAAATCATCACCACCACTTTATCATGGAATGATCCATTAGGAACCCCTACTTGGCCAAAATTAAAGATAGGATTCGCCCCTAAAACCTTCCTCCTGTCATCCCTTGGATGGAAAATAGCACTGAGGGTATAAAAAAGAAATATGGAAAGCATTTCCCTCATATATTCAATGAATACATAAGAAAATTTCCAAAAAAACAACATAATATATATATACCAAAACCCATAACAATCCCAAATTGAATGAATATGTAAGAAAAATTAAAATTCAAAAAATAAAATACCAATAAAACTCTTGGGATGTAACATCAGAGAAAAAACAAAGATCCAATATAGTATTATCTCATTTTATCCCAAAACTCACCCTGGAAACCTAAAAATAGTTTATATATATTTGGGTGGGAATAACATTTATAATTTTAAGGATTATACTCATAATCTCTCATAAAAATTTGAATGGATAATACTAATGATAATAAGAATAAATATTAGAACCTATAAGAAAAAATTAGGTCAACCACCACCCAGCATCACCAAACATAACTCACCAAATATCTATTTTAATAATGGTAAAAAAAATATTCATAGAGTATATCATAAATGATACTCACAACAACTTCCCCACTATTTTCTATCTATTATGACCCAATGTAAAACATCTTATTATTTATTATTTGTGCAGCCATTTCGAAACACACCTTACCTTATTCCATAACCATATCATCCCCATCATCCCATATCCATCCTAGTAATGTTTTATAGAAAAAAAGACATCAACCTCATTCCCTAATTTTAACATGCATTATTTCTACTGTATATCATATCATCAACACCAATAGATCACATCTCATCGACACCCCCATAGGGTCTTCCAGTGAAACTATATAATCATACCATGAATACCTCATAGGGTCTACTAGTGAACTTATAACATCATCATCGCTAATAAATAATAAGTTATTATAGTATATCATGAACTTTTAATTAGATAAATTTTCCATAGGTTTTTCTATAATATCACATAATATGGTGGTATGGTCATACCTACAATGATTAATCACACCATGGAATACACCTTGAAGGAAAAATAGAGAGGAGTGAGTAGTCAGCCATTTATTCTTCTATCAACATTGAGGATAGAAAAATAACCAACATCAAAATCAAGCTAGGAATCAGTATGGTTTTCCACCTTGGGTGGGGTACATATAAAAATCACAAGATAATATAAGTTTATTTATATCCACACATAATCCTATCCTAAATGGGTCACACCCAGTTACCCCTTACACATATTATGCACATTACCATGCTACCACATTCTTGATCTACCATTTTCTCCAAAAATAACACCATAACAAGCCATGTATCCCATGTAAAATATCCAAAATAACACGTAAAAACTCATGTTAGTGTTGTCATTATTAAATTTAAATATTTATTATTTACTAAGAAATTTAATTTTAATAATCCATTCAATTGCATATTCAATGAAACCCCACTTTATAATAATACTTTATATTCATTACCAATTTCATTTCATCATTAATAATTTATTTATAGTAATAAATTATTTTGTTTTTGACCATACCCATTTATCATTAAATTATTACCATTATTCAAATTCCAATACTATCAAGAAACTATGAAAAAACCCACTAAAGATAATCATTACTTATTTAAAACCATAGAATGGGGGCTGAAACTGCACCACATAAACAACAACATTAACAATATCCCACTATGAAACATGTGGAATCTTCCACAGCACCAACAACACAACACAAACTAATAGTCCATATAACCCCAACCAACTACTACAAATCATCCCAATACAAATCTAATACTAACCAACATAGTCATATCCATTCATAGAAAATGATGCACTATTTCCCCCACAACAATCGTACAATATATTCAACACAATCAATTTAATAACAAATAATGAAATTTTTATATTCCAAAACTTTTCACTCCCCCTTATGTAAAACATGATTTCTTTCCAATTACATTTTCCAAAAAAACATATCATTTCCATATTTATGATATTAGACTTTTTTTATGGTTAATATCAACACAATCATAGTTGTGACACAGAAGTCTCAACAACATCAATGATTTTCAACAACAGCATCAATGAGTACCAAACACATGGTCAATAACCGGAAAATCAAGTAAACACATGTGAATCTACCCCATTACCTTCAATTTTTCATAGTATGATTTATTATCTTTATTGTCTCAATATATACTACTCATACAAAGAATTAAAAATCATGTTAATAAAAAAATTACAAAAAAATAAAGGATATTTATTGAATCCCCTACATTAATGGAGGCCTTGATGATCTCTATATAAGTACCACGAAGGTAAGATTTGATCTTAAGGCCGGATTCACATAAAGGAAATATCAAAATTCTAAACACCATTATAACCATCAACTACACATCATAGAATTACCCAAAAAACACTACCTCAACTACAACCACTCAACAGAATAACCTAAAGCAAACTAGTAGGAAGTGGGGGAAGAAGACACCACGGATGAAAGGATTAGTAATCTCAAAAATACAAGGATATAAGGACATAAAATGATTTTTATGACACCCTAATGGTGCACCTTAGATCACAAGTAGTTCAATAGAATACAAAGGGAAATTGGGTAAAACTAAAGAGGTTACAATTAATACAATATCTTAGAAAACATAGGGTCATGGTGCAATATGAATCACTACATCATGAACTCCCATGAAAATAATGAATTGGGGCATTATAAGTTACGATAATATTTTGATAGTTCCATCTCCAAAAAATTTCAAGAAATCACATTTAAATCACCCAAATATTGGTCATATTGAACATGGTTAAACCCTCTATTGAAACAATACGAAAGAAATACAATTTCTCATCCCATAATACCATATAACGACATCATTTGAGATAGAAGAACCCAAAAAAACAATGAATGATACAAGTTGTTTCAAACAATTTCATGCTACAAATATTTTTCATCATGAAACTTCACTATTTCCCCAAATGAATCTCACTACGATCTCATGATATGGTTCCTTGACCAAAAAATACTAAACTTTACATTTTCCACTATATACCCTTTTCACTATAACCCAAATAGCCACACCACAACATGAAAATCCAGGCATTCATTTCAAATAAAACACCACTAATCTTTATTTATACTCTTCCCAAAATCTCTTGCCCCAAAACATGCTATGTAATGGGTAGGGAAGGTCTAGAATAATATATATAGGTTGTAATTGATTTATATATTGTATAACTACAGAATATATAATGGCTTGATGTATAGTTCACCATTACATGGGTTTTAATGACTCAAGATTACCACATGTATAGTTATTATGAGATGTAATGGCTTATAGTAATGACTTTAATTTATATACATACATATTCTGGATTAGTGACTCAAAGTTTCAACATGTGCACTAATTTATGGGTTGTAATGGATAAATTTTATAACATGTACATGTTTCCCCGGGCAATGGTTTCTTAAGTTTATGTTATATTTTTGTTCTATAATGGATATTAGTTATATAAAGAGACAATGAGATAATGATGTTTCAATATAGTGGTTATGGTGTCATTATGGCTATGGTGATGTGCCATTATTGTTATATTATGGTGGTTAAGGAAATATGACGGTGGATATGATGTCATTATGATGACCATGTGGTCTATAAATATGTGATAAAAATGGAAAAAAATATATAAATGATGAAATTATTATAATTAATTAAAGAGTAGTTTTTTTGGGGCCTTATCAACTATTTCTGTTTGAATCCAGAAATAAGATATTTCTATAGGTTCTAGGCATAATAGAAGCACCTTTTGCCTTAGAAAACATAGTTTTTCATCATAATCATTGAGTAGCATGGCATGTATACAATGAAAATATTATGACCAATATAATCAATTCAAGGATAAAGTAATATAAAACTTATAACCAAAATGGGAATATCATCCCATATAATTTATAAATAATTTATAAGTAGATCTAGAATCACCTAAACTTGTAATTCTATATTGGTTTATGATCTGCTTGGCTCAATATTGGTGTACCATCATTTATTTGTAGGATCCAGTTAATATACCCCTATAGTAGTAATCCATATATTCTCTATAATATCTAAATTCTATCATAGAATCACTAGGTTATAGTATGATCAATCCTAATTTCTTGCATTATTTCTTGTTGATTGCAGTGGAATTATCATCGAGAATGAAGAATTTTTGCTTTTCTCGTGATGGATGAAAGACTAATAAGGAGAGGGACCACACTATATCTCTAGAAATCTATCTAGGGTTTGAGATATATACTCTCTATATATTGTACATGAAAAATCTCACATAGGAAATAGATATAACTAGGAATATATATTAAAGAATGTTTAATGTTGCCTATTTTTATATAACCCTCCTTAAAAATTCATAATTTCTTAGTGAAATCCATGTCTAAATAATAATATAATTATTATTTACTTGACAACTTAATCACCAAAAATATATTAAATATCATTTATATCATTTCAAATTCATCCATCAAACCTGGTCTGCTAATCATACTCGATATTTTCCAAACCTTGAATAATCAATATTTATTTAGTAAATAATTACCACTTCATTATTCATTGATAAATGTAATAAATATTATATTTTTCAAACCATGCAAATAAATATTTATTATTATTTAACTCATATACTCTTTTCAATAACTCATGAATAAATATTGGTTATCAACCAAACCCAAATAATTATTAAACCACTAAGTATAAATAATACGTATTCTAACATGTTAAATTCACCATTGAATTTTACTAATATTTTTGACTAATTTATTATGTGATCCTCTAGGCCTCTTTATTATTAGTAGTCGGTGGAGAAACTTAAAGTCAATAATATTATAAGCGTATGTGTTTTACAACAAGAGGGGATGAATAAAAGTTTATAAAATAAAACATACAATTTTTATTAACCTATTATATGAAAGTAATCGAATGTAGAAACACTAAAGTACTTTATGATATCAGAGTTCTGAAAAGTTAATAATAAATAGTGTAAAACATTCCTTAATACATGCACAATAAAAAATATACAAAAAACTTGTTGTTAATAGGAATAAAAACCTTTAAAAAGTTATAAAATATTTAAAAAAACTTACAATAATATTTCAAGGAATGTTACGACACTTTAACCTTTGGTATAAAGTAAGTTTTAGTCAAAATCAAGATATTCATGGTTTTATCCAACCCAAAAAGGTTTTTATTCCTTTACCAAGGCATCCCTCAATACTATGTTTGGAAAATATTCTATTTCCCTAGCCTCGGGAACCCTTTATCAGCATGATTAGTGACCTCTATAATCCTATATATTAAAATCCCACAATCATACCAGATCATAAAAATATCAATTATAAAATAAATTAAATTATGGAATTAAATAATATACTTATAAATTTATGCCTTAAGTAAAACTCTATAAAAAATATAACGAAGTGTTGATACATAACACTATGTTACAAACTATTCACAGAATGTTAGATAACTTGGTCTGTAAAAGATATTTCTTCTATGAATAAAGTTTCTATTTGTAGGTATTTCTCTAATAGTCATATTCTTTATTTTTTGGTGTTGGTTGAAATGACATTATATAAAGTTCTTATTTTCAGGAAAGGGTTAATCAGAGTGTCTTCTCCTAATGATCATAATAATCCACACTACTATAGTGTAACTAGATTCCACCTAGTATAATTAAAAATTGACCAATTGTAGAATAGATATAGTTACTTGTTTTGTGATATTTGGAAAGGTTCATCCAGTATACATGTCAATATATATTCGATGAAGTTTGTTTGAATGAATAAGTAAAACTTAATCTCATGGAATTCTATGTACTTAATCAACAGGACCTTATAAAACCTTCATTTTAAGAATCTTGAAATCATTTGTCCAATGTACATATTACATGTCTTTCTGATTATGAAGATCCATTTTATTTTTTTCATCTATAATACTTTAATAAACATCCATATAATTAAGAATATTCTACATATACTAAAATATATTTCCAAAAACAATTGGCTTAAGAAACCTAATAAGTATAAAAGTTATTAAATTTAAACCTTTATGTAAGGGATTTTTGATTTTTTAAACTAATATTATAATGTTTTGAAAGTAAAATTTATACTAAAAACGTTTAAGGTTAGTGTTCAGAAACATGAAAATGAACCCACAAAAACATAAGTTAATGTTACTATAATATAAAACCTTATACTAACACTTATTATACTATATAATCCCTTCATTGTGATATATCAAATTAATTAGGTTGTATAATGGTGTCATTGACCAACATTCTTGATGACATTTCTTTGGATTTCAAGAAATAAACATTCTCATAGAATATCATGGACATGGATTTATCCAAGAAGTTCCATTCCCATAATAGGTATTATAATATCAACTTCTTTTAAGGGTAAAAAGGGATAAATCCTTCATCACATTATCTATTAATTCCATATCACTTGTGATTTCACTAATATATCCTACTTAACTGCAAGCATATATCATAATTGTTTTCATAAAAACATAATCGTACATGAAATATGATATTCATTAATTATAATATTAAATTCTAATGATCAATAAACATGTCCATAGATATGAGTATATAATGAAACATATAAATGTGTATTTTCTATAGGAGGGTCTTGTTCTCATAATCTCACGATCTAGAAATTAACAAGGGCATACACCATGAGAGGGTTCCTTAGAGTCCTATGAATCTCAACCCATGATAGCCTGTATCATTTGTGTCCCATCAAATGATATCATATGAATATAGAATCTATATTTAAGAATATAATCATGGAACCTCTAGGTTCTCAAAATAGTGGGGAACTATTATGACCTTTTTGTGTAAACAATATTATTAGGACATTAACATGTACAATTTCATACCAGAGAACAATCATGATCTGATAAGAAATTTTATTAAAATTCAAGACAATGAATATATGTAATCATTGAGTATATAGAAATTTCTTTCAGTGACTAAACCCCTACAGACTCCCACTTTCACTTGATCCAATTGTTAAAAACCTTTAGTCCACTAGTTATCACATGATACTCATGAATCTACTATGATAGATCCTTCAAAAATTGGTCTTCTGTTTTTTCCATTATGGATACTCCACTCAGTGTAACTTCGGCTCATTGAGAAAAAATGTCTCCAGAGATGAAAATTCTAAAGTATTTGATTTCTCCTTTGATGTGATCATGGATCCTTGGACGAATATAAGACTATAGTGTTGACATAATAAATTGTGATAAGGTTATTAATGTTAAGAACCAAATAAAGATTTTTGAGAAAGTTAAAATTCAAAATCACTTCATTAACTACATCAAAAGATGAAATATACTTAGACTCCATTGTATAATACGCAATAACTAGAAACATTGAACTCTTTTAGCTCATATATCCTCCATTAAGAGTGAAAAAAATTTCTTAACTGCAACTTTATATCATTCAAATATATCTGAAAACTAACATTTTTATAACACATAATGACTAGTTCTGTATCTCATCTATATACCTAGAATATATCATTAGTTCACCTAAGATACTAAATAATAGTTTTAGAAGTAGTCCAATGTTGTTCAGCAGGATCATATTTATATCTTACTATCATGCTCAAATCATAGGAAACATCAAGCCTCAAACATAACATGACACACATGATATATCCAACAACAAAAGAATATGGGATCTTAGTCATTCTCTCTATTTACCTATTGAGTATAAGGATAAATCTTCGTGAAATTATTTATACCATGTGACATTGGAAACAATCCCCTATTTATTGTACTATATTGAACCTCTTCAGTATCTTGTTAAATTATATACTTTGACTTAGTCCAAGTAACCTCATTGATCTTTCACACATGACCTTGATCCCTAAAATATAGCCTTCTTCACCTATGTCTTTCATGGAGAAGCACTTTCATAACCATTTATTAACCCCTTATAAGCTTAGTATCTCACTTCCAACTTGTAATATGTCATCAACATATACTACAATGAAAATGACTGTAAGCCCACTAAACCAATTTTAAACACATGTCTCAGATTCAATCATAACAAAACCATATTATTTTTTACATTTATAAAAAAATGATTCATGATTTGGATGCTTTTTTTAATCCCATAAAGGATACCTACAACTTTTATACCTTTTTTACATTTCCTGGAGTCATAATACCATCTAGTTGTTTCATATATAGATCTCCCTAAATATTTCCATTAATGGAAGAAATTTTTACATCGACCTACCAAATTTCATAGTCATGCAATGCTGCTATGGAAAGAATGATTCTCATAGATTTAATATTAGAATCTATAGAAAAGGTTTTATCATAGTCTATGACGAGATGTTATCAAAACCATTTTGCCACAATAAGTTCTTTTTAGGTAATAACATCATCTTACAAGTCCATATTTCTCTTGAATACCCATTTTCACCTAGCTAGATTTATATTTTTTTGGAAGATCAACCAAAACCCCCACACAGTTTTGGTACACAAAATCAATCTTATATTTCATGTATTCTTTCCTTTTTGAAACATACAAACTCTCTACTACCTCCTTATAGGATAGAGGATCAGTATTTTCAACCAATAATGAGTTACCATCTTCTGTGACTAGAAACCCAACACGTTTTTTTTCTATAACCTCTTTCGTGCTCCTACATAGTACTTGTGTTTTAGGAAAATCATATTCCAAAAAATCATGTAGTTTTTATTCACAAACCAACTCTTCTATGTCTTCATTATAAAATTCCTATAAGTCAAACTTTCTCACACTATTCATTTTGATGATGTGTTCCCTATCAAGGAATACAACTTTCCTATTAAATATAACCTTTTTATATGAGGTATCACATAGGTAGTATAACATAATTTCCTTGCGGTAACCAATAATGGTACGTTTCATGCCCCTAAGTGTTAGCTTTTTTCTTAAGGTAGTCTTAAAAAACACCTAACACACCCATGTATAAATATATGACAAAACAGGTGTCTTACCACTCCATAAATCGAAGGGAATACTATTTTACACTTTATTTAGTACTTGGTTAAGTATTTATGATACATTGTGTAATGTATATCCCCAAAAGGATAATGAAAGGCTTGAAGGATTCATTATTGGCCTTACCATGTCCAGTAAGGTATGGTTTATCCTTTCACTCACACCATTCTGTTGTACCGTATAAAGAGGTGTGAGTAGATATAAAATCACATACTCCCACATAAATTCAATAAAATCTTGATAAAGATATTCACCACCACAATTAGAAAGTAATTTATTTATCCTCATATCAATTTGATTCTAAATTTCATTATTTAACACTTTTAACTTCTCAAATGATTCATACTCATACCTCATCAAGTAGATGTTAGTGTACCTACTCATGTTATTTATGAAATTCGTTAAGTTTGAGAGTCCACTACTAGCTTATACTTTAAAGGGTACAATCACATCATTGTATACCAATTATAGAAGCTATGTGGCCCTTTCACCTTAACCAATAAATACTGGTTTGGTAATATTTCATTGTAAACAACTATGATATTTTCAAGTTTCCTAAGATCATAAGTTCCTAAGTGACCATATTTTTAGATCTTTAACAGAATATTCTCATTTATGCGACCAAGATAGTGACGGCACATCTAGGTGTGAAATGAGTATTATGAATTCGATTCATTATCAATTTCAAATATATTTGTTCATAATTTAATACATAAATACCATTATTTGACTATTTCACACCAAAACATATGTTATCTTTATGAAATTACCAACTATTTTTTTTAAATCAAAAATAAATCTATCCGTGTATATACAAGAAATATACGTGTTGTTTTTAGTAACCCTTAGTATATGATAATAGTTATTTAAAACTAAAATCATTCAAGTTTGAAACATGAGTTGTTAGTCTTCAATAGATAAATATTCCAACCTAGATCCATTAGTAGCCTATAGATATACCTCACCTCTAGAAACATTCCAAAATCTACTTGGTTATAATATTTCGATAAAAATGTGAGCACCACATGTAGTATCTAATACCCAACTTATAGAAGTGGAAATATTATACTCAATGAAGAATGTAACTGAAGCTTCCCATTTTTTATTTGGAATGGTATATTTCTTATTCTAGTGTCCATTCTTGATATATAAAAAAACACAGCATATTATTCTATTTCTCTTACCACAAGATATTTTTCTTCTTTGCAGGATAGTTCTATAGATCCTTAGATACGAAATTATTCTTTTCACCCTTCGAATTGTACATCATTTTCTTATTCATTTTAGGAATAATGGGTTTTACATTACCCATGTCTTTATCAACTTGGTGAATAAGAGTAATAAGTTTCAGAATAGTCTTATAACTATTCCTTGTTTTATAATTCATAATGAAAATGGAAAAGATTTGATGTAGTAAGGAAAAATGATATCTATTTTCAACTCATTAATGATAATAAACCCATATAGGTTTAGGAGTTATATATTTCTAATAATCTAAACCATATAAGGCCCGTCTATAACTAACTATCCAATATTTCCCATGAATATCATGTTGGAGATCTCATATCTCTCTGATCTCACCTTCTCTAAAAAATATCATGATGGAAATATATGATTCTATATGGATACATGTCCAAATATTGAATTAGAATCTCATTTTATATATAGTATAGCATGAGGCATTAGACATCCATTACTTTATTCACATGTTTCAGTCAAATAGATACTTATTATTTACTATCATATTTAGTAAGCGACTAGGGAAGTGGGTTTTTTAGCATCTATAATTTCCATTCATGGCATAGTATAACACATGACCACCTATAGAATTCTTATAAGTTTGATCCAGTGTGAAGGTTTTTCTTATCTAGTATGTATCTTGGAGAT
Source organism: Viscum album (assembly GCA_963277665.1). Taxonomy (NCBI): domain Eukaryota; kingdom Viridiplantae; phylum Streptophyta; class Magnoliopsida; order Santalales; family Viscaceae; genus Viscum; species Viscum album. The sequence goes on from OY728139.1 coordinate 1,183,316,929, forward strand.
ATGGTCAAAGTCATGTAGTTTTCCATTTCATCCAAATTTAAGTGTATATTATTAGTACTTCCTTGAATACAAATAAATTAACACATTTTAAATTTTAAAATTTTAGTAATCTCCTACTATTTTTTTGATACCTAATAGCCCTCACAATTGGTACTAGAATGTCACGTTTCATAGATATTCTAGTTGTAAGGACTCATATTCCCCTTTATCATAACTCCTAATTAGTCCTCACAAGTTAATTGAATGGTTTTAGGTAGGTGTAACTTGCTAAATACATCAAATTTTATTTCCTTGTTCAATTCAGTGGACACCACAATCTTGAAATACTTGATAAAAATTTCATAAACCCTTGCCTCTCATCTACACTATGTCCTTCTTGGGTATTCAACCCTTGGTGTAAACCAAGTTAAGTTTCCCCAAAACATCAAGCTAAATGTTCCTTGATAATTTAAAGCTATATAACTTGGTTTGATCAAGAACTTAAACTATTTGTATTATTTTAAATTAGGTAGAAAAAGGATGTGCTGACTTAATATTTTAGATGAGGTGTTTTTATCCATATTCATAAATCCAAGTTTTATATTATCAAATTATTTTTTAATATTTAGTGTATTTATTTTAACTGATCAACAATTTCTAATAAATTTTACTCATAATATGGTTTTGTTTTATTTCATCTTGTATGTTTGTTAATTCAATTATTAAGTGATCTTGAGTATCTATAAACATAAATAACCTAATAAAAAATTTAAAGAAATAAAATATAAGTGTCATGATCGTGATATAATATAATGGTTAGTTTATCTACCAAATGATAAACTAACCCTTAACCCAAGGAAAAAACTAGAATTGTATCTTAGTTTGTGCTACAAAACTTCACATTGACTCATATGTATCACCTCAATTGGTTTTTCATCAGCTTTGGGACTCATATGACCTCCTCTAATAAAGGATCTCTATCCTTATATAAAATTTTATTTATGTTCAAGTGGGGGGATCTAATGGATTGGATAATGGTGGTTTACATAAAATAAATCATGGGAATGGATTCTCATACATAATAAGGATGAGGGAATGACTCACATAGAATCACTTAAATTTATTGATAATTATAAAAAGTAAACCAATCACTTACATAGGTTTGATCTTGACTCATGATCATTCATGTTAAAAGAAATGAACACACATTTGTGTTCCAGTTATTGATTAATTTAATTTTTTCATTAATTAAGATAAAACACCTAAAAATATTCTAATTTATTCTATTTATTTTAATTCCACCCAATAATCATTGAATTACCCTCATAAAAATTTTAAACAAATTAATTTTATTTAAAAAAACTAAATTACTCAAGTTTACTTTGAGTCAACAATATGAACTCATTCAAACTACCTGGAATGATCCATGTACTTTTTTATTCCCTTTTCATCCAACATAAATTGTGTGGTAAGAAACTACATGGTGGGTAATTTCAAAAAAATGAAATGCATAACATATGTTAATTACACTACATGTGGTGTTCTTTAGACATGAAAAGTAAACTATAATAAAATACCACACACAACTTATATATAAATAATTTAACATATAAATTAATTTAATATATAATCAAAAATATTATGACTTCGTGTGTTCAATAAAAAAATGACAGAAACAACATTTGTGTATAGGTTTCATTATATAATTAATTCTTCTGTCTATGTTAAATTTATAATGTTTGATACGGTAGACTATATGGAATGAACTAGGTAACATGTAATTTGATCTATTCTACATATTTCTATGACTCATGAATAGGGACTAAGAATGTATTTATATTGTAGATGAGTTTGAGTTAAAAGACATGTAATCATTATACACGATGTGTGGACTTGATGTTTCGTGGTTTTTCAGCCCCCATGTTATGTAGTAGACACATGGCATGATTATACCCTCGTGTTCTCCACCACAAGAACATGAGGACTATACATTGTGTATGTGAGTTAAATGGAATGTATTTATTCAAACTGCATGCCTTCTAGTCCACGTCTGTATAGATATGCTTTTACCATATCTGATTTGATATCATTAGACTAAACTAATAACCATGTGAGATACTTTCTAGATACAATATTACATTGTGTTTACCTGACTATAAGGCATGTAGTTTTGTCTTATCAGACCCAAATTCTTGGAATCTTGATATGTTTTTGTATAAGTATCTTTATTTTAATTTAACTCATTTATTGTTTATATGTGTGAGAAAAAAGGATGGGAAGGGAAAATACTGATTAGATTAAAACAAAAAAAATAAATCTAATCTAATAGATATAAAAAATGAACATCATTCAATCAAATATTGATAAATAGTTATAAAATAATCATGTGATTCCTCCTATACCACTTGTAGGTTTCAAGCATAGTGAAATTTCCTCTTAACCATGCATGTAACATCCTATAATCCCTAATTATGAATCTAGTAATAAAGACATAAACATTATAAATGTGAACCAAATCTTTTTTATTCAAAAATTACAACATCACATGGAAATATAGGATCACTTATATACCCAAGTGCCATTTAGGTTTATAGTTTTGGAGAATTAGGAAAAATATCATTACCACTTGGGTTCATAAACAACTGGTTCATAAATAACAACATTATCTCCCACTATAAGAATTTTTTTTTATTTCACAATAGGTTATCCACATCATCCAAGTAAAATATTTCTATACAAAATTCATTTAACATCATTTCTCATAACTTGGGTAAACTAATCATAAGAAAGGGGTGACCTAAAATGCTTAGTAAGGATAAGCATAGGATATATCAATCCATGATCATATGAAATCATAAGACAAGTATAAGGGTATGTGATCATGAAGACAACATTTAAAAATTATACCTTGTATTACTAAACCGGGTTCACTCCCTGTTTCATTCCAATCTTTCTCATGAGAAATAAATCTTTACCCAATGCATTGGAGGGAAATTTAGATCCAAAAATTACACAATAAAACCCATACATATGCATTCCATGATAATATAAATCATTCATCATATCAAAACCCATGGACAAATGATTTTATAAATGTTTCATCAAAACATAACCCATAACAAGGAAATAGAACTCATAAAAAACAATCCATTATAAAAAAACCATTCAAGGAAATAATAACAATGGTAGTATTTGATTATATCCCTAATAAGGCATATTTAACACAATTTTATTTCATCTTGGATGGAAATAAATTTTGAAATAAATTTTTTAAAAAAAATTGAGGAAAATATATTTTACTATTTAAAAAATAATTATTAGATCGTAAAACATTTAACAAACTTTTTTCATTAAAAATAACATTAAAAACATATAAATTAACCTTTTAAAACCATTTTTAACCTATTTTAAATCCTTTTCTTTTAAAATTTATAAAATTCTGTTTGAAAACATTTTTGAAAACATTTTTAGAAAACATGGTTTTTAAATGAATAAAAAATCAATAAAAGAGGAAACAACATTATATGAAACTTATAATATTATGAAAATGAGGATATTAGTGATACAACATATCAAAGGGTAGTATAAAATCCTTGTAAAATAATATAGTTTTATAACATAACATCTATCCCAAATAATGCACATTAAGAAAAAATTACCTTACTCATTCGATAACTTTTTAATTGTAAACCCCATGAAAGAGATATATTAAAATGTATATGTAAATACACATAAATTTATGGTTAAGGATCATATATTACATTCATGGGTATTATATACACCATAAAAATTAGAGTGGTGAATATGGAAAAAGTCCTATAGAAATAAAAGTGAGACTAGAAATCCCTTTAGCTCAAGTATTGTCTTTATTTGTTCATGATAAAACCTAATATATAATAAATATGTATTTATTAAACATTTATTACATAACATTAATTATATTATACTATGTATTAATTATTTATAACATCATACAATATTTTTAATAATAGTTTGTTATTAGAATCATTGCTCTATGTGATAATTTCTTGGTTTTCCAAGCATGTTTCGGGTCATCGGTCTTGGTCCTCATAATTTCATCTTGGTCTCCTAATTTCAACATTTTTATTAATGTTTTAAAAATAATATATAATAATTACATGCATATTTATAATCATTAATATAAAGTAGATATATAATACTGAATTACACCGTTTATGGACACGGTATGTTGTACATACGCTTGAACGTAGTTTTTGTTTTTTGATTAATGGAATGAAGGAAATGTAAATAAAAATTACTTTTTATAGAATAATTATTATATCATATATATTCATAAAATTATTTTTTACATCATACAAGTGAAATATATATGAAAAATGAATTGCATCGCATTGTGAGGCTGGTAGTCCACACATACGCATGAGCGACATTGTCGTTTCTCAGAATATTAGATGATAGGAAGGTAGATATTATATTATCATTATATAAGTATAATTATATTATAAATATCGTATATAATCACTAATATCATTTAATACCTTCCCTTAAAATATGCTGATTAAAAATGAATTGTATCGCTATGTGGAGACGACAAGTCGTATGTATGCATTAACAGTACTTTCACTTCTTGTTTGATGGGAAAGGGGTGTATATTAGTGCATTCATAAAAACTAACATTTTACAATATTGATTATAATGGATTTATTATTTTATAATCTACATAATATATTTATAGGAGTTAAAGAATATTAGAAAAATAAAGTGATAGATAAGAGCGATTACCTCTTCTTTTAAACGTCTCCTTTGGATCTCCTCTACAGGGCTCCAGGGTTGGTCTTTTAATGAGACTAGCATCTATAGAATGTGTATATGGATTTTTAGAGGAGTAATTGGAATCGTTTGGTAGATATATAATAATAAAAGTGATTAAATTAAGTGAGGGTGGAGTTTCCCATTTAAAATTGAGGTGAGGTGAACTTTTAAAATTTCTCAAAGGATTAAATTATGTTAAATTCATTTTCCATAAAAATACCACCAAATATCCATTTATTTTAAGAAAATATAATATAGGGTTTTATTATCATATACCAATATATTTTATACAAGTTTTGTTATTATTTTAAAACATATCATTTTGATTAACCCTTAGTTAACACATTTTAATTCTAACTACGGTAATAATTTTTTAATATCAAAATACAATGATTTTTACTTAAAAGGTGTGAATTGTCCATAAATGGTTAATTTATTACATTATATAAGTTAAAATAATAAATTTTGTATTTTTTAAAAAAATCATGATTTTGAAATAATTTAATAAATTTTTATTTTGATGAATTATCATTAATCTCAATTTTAAAACTATTCATTTAATTTGACTTCACGTACATCTAGAAAAAATTTAAATTAAAATATAATATTTTAAAATTATCTAATATTTTATATAGATGTAAAAAATAATTTCAAACATTAACGCCTTCAAATTAGACCAAATTGAATATTTTTTATGTAATTTATTTTCTTTTTTCCTTAATTAAATAAATATTACATTATCATTTCACAAGGATTTTAGGTAATTATATAATTTATAAAAATAAAAAATATATATAATTAAAATAATTACATTGAGAAAAAAATGGGCATTTTTTCATTCATATCACCATTTTCCCGTATGTGGACACATTAAAAATATTAAATACAAAGAGAGTAGTATTTTGTAACTCACATTGATTTAAATTATATATCTGTCGTTTTCATAGAACTGTATCCATTGAAACACTATAATTAAAGACTAAGGTGATAAGGGTCTAATCTTATTCATTTAATATATTTTTTGGATATGTTTAGGTCTTGGTTATACCCTTATCTTTTGGTTTTAACATTTATTTAATATCTTTAACACTTACCATGACAACATGGATTTTTACTCTTTTAGGGTTCATATAGTTACTATAAAATGAAAAAATACCAATAAATGGATAATTTTTTACATTTTAAACACAACCATTTGGATGAATTTAATATTTTACTGAATTTAATATTATTTAATAAAATATTATTTACTATTAAATATTCACAATGTCAATTTTAAGGATTGTTCATTACTTTGAATTTTATAATATCAAGATAACACTAATAAATTAAACCAACCATTTTATTGTATCCCTGACAGTAATATTTCATCTATAAAATATTTGTATTACCTTAATTATCTCAAATTGACTTTATATTATTATTTTTAATATCATTTATTTGATATTTTGAATAATAAAAAAATTACTACATCAGTGTTGTGTGTGAATTTAAGGTAAGTATTTATTCACTATAAAATTAAATTAAATTACAATAATGTGTATATATATTCTATATTTAAAATTAAAATTTATATTTGAATATATCTTCTGGATAAACCTATATTAAAAATGGTATAGTCATTAAAGATATTAGCATGACATTTTTGACTTTTTTTAAATAAAATATTACAAATGTTATAATCTCATCCATATAGCTCCCAATGTATATAAGTTTGCCCCTTGGATGATTAGGGTCGAGAATAAATCGTTAAATAAAATTGGTTCAAGTGTTGGGGTTATTTTCTAGTCCTTAACATTTTATTTTTACGCTTAATTACTTGATTTACCCTTTACTACTATAACAAAAAATACCAAGGTTTCTATTCATATTGACCAAAACTAAAAGGGTACTACTTGCCAAATTTTATAATTATGAATGAAAATATTTAATCCATTTTTCAAAATTAAAAACATATAATTTTAAGAAGTTAGTTTAAAATTAAACTTAAAAAACGCAACGAAAAATAGTTTTTTTAGAAAAATGCCCTTTTTAAATATAAAACATTTTTATACTATATTGAAGTATAAAATTAATTTAAAAAATAATAATTGGATTATTTAAAATATAATTTAACTAATAAAATTTAAAAACTAATTCAAAAGAAAATTTTACCTTCTAAATACTTTAAAATAAAATATTATCTTCAATAAAAATGGTATTTTTCCACTATTCCTTAAAAATTCAAACTTCTCTAAAAATTATCAAAATTTCACCATAGTAAAATTTAGATATTATGATTTAAAAATTGAATTTAATTTTATGAAATAAATTTTATAAAGGTTCCATAAATTTATTATATTATTTTTACATAAAAATAAGTAAATAAAATTGAAGAAAATATGTTTTTTATGAATGAAATGATTTGACTAAAAATATAGTACTTATTTATAAATAATTAATTAAAGAATTATAAATTAGTAAGAAAATTTTATATAATTCATTATAATATTCAATCCCACCTATTTAATGTATAGGTTATAATGTTCACAATTAAATAATAATACTTAGTTATTCGTTTAAGCTCGATGTGGTGTTTCTTGTACACTATTGAACATAATGTTTCCTTTTAAAAATAAAGATATTACATACTCCCTACATCCCCTAAATAAATTATTCCATTTCAATTTGAACTTGTTCTTGGTAACTAGGGTTTGACATTTTAGAATACTTTTCTTGAAATACCACGTTAAAAAAGGGTCAATAAAACTTCCTCTTGAAAAGAGAGAATATGAATTATAAAGGTCACATACAAGGTTTCGATGTAGGAAAACATGGAAATAGAAGATAAAAATAACCATAAAGTTATTATGGAGTGATATATAATATGGTCATTATAAATTTAACCATCACAAAACCATAAATTTGTGATGGGTTAAAGGGCCATTGATTTCATAGTAAGAAAAGTAAATGGATAACATTTTTGTTTCATGATAGTTTTCATGAAGTTGAGGAATTAATTTAATGTATAAACTAATAACATAAGGAAAAATACTTACTTGAAAAGTATAGTTACATCCTTTGATAAATTTCCACCACAAAAACATCTTTTTCTCTAAATCTTGAGTAATCGAGATAAATTTTTCATGACTGAAGCACTATAATCAAATTCTAATGAAAATTATAATCCAAAAAGATTAATTATTTATTTCTCTTATATTGAAAAATTAAAATACTAAAATTATTAGTAAAATATAAAATAATTCTCCAAATATAATATACCCTTAAATGATGAAAACTATTTTAATATCTAAAATTCAACAGTCATACCCAAAGTTCAACACAGACCATTCGACAAATAACTAACCTTAAAATTCCTCAAAAATATTATAAATTATTATTTAATCATAAATATCATAATAAATTGACCTTATAGACTTCCAAGAAAAATTTTAACAATTATATCCAAATAAAATTAGTTTCTATTAATGACTCTCACTAAAAAGTAATTCCCCTAATAGTCCCTAAGATACGTTAACTACTTTAATAAATAACCTGAATCACCATAAAGCCAAAATAAAATCATATATGTTTCCAAAATATAATTCAAAATTTTTTCCTAAAATAAAATCCCATAGTTTTCTCTTTACCTTAATCATATTGCGTTTTTAAAAAGGTGAAAAAGTTACAAAATAACTATAATCACTTAGTCACCAAATAATTTTCCAGTCCCATGGAAATATATTCTATGAAATGTATGTTTTAAAAATAATATTATTCTTTATCCTTAAAATTATTTAATTAAAAATAATAATTCATACTAACTATGAATTTATGTAGGCTAATGGTAGGGGATTCACCCTTTTGGCCCTTCAATTTTGGGTTCAATTCATGCGGACTTTCCAGATGTGGAGGGTTTTCACACATTCTATGGGTTATCCTTCTTCTAAAAATATATTAATATAATTTGTATAAAATTTTAGAAACATGAGAAAACAATCTAAAAATAATATTAATATATTTTAACCTCACATATTATCTCATACGTTTCATATTTCATCCCAAAATGTAATAACCCATAATTACCTCAAAAATAATTTGTCCAAAAATATCATTAGTCACCCTAATATTTCTTAACTTAAAACCTAAAAAGTTGTTCCTAATAAAGTTTTATTATGATCTCCCTTAAAATTATAAACTCATGATGTTAACCTTAACACTTAATATAACTTTACAAGAAAATATCTTAATCTACAATATTGTCTAAACCATACACTCATACTAAATTTAACATCCTTGAATCTCAACTTCTAGATATGGAAGTAAAGATATAAAATTTTCAAACATGGCCTAGATTTTTTATTTTATTAAAAACATACAGTGTCACATGTAAATTTAGGGTCACTTACATAACCAACAACCTTTTAGTTTTAGAGTTTTGGAGAATTAGAAAGAAAATCCTAAAACTTGGGTCCATAAACAATTGGTTCATAAAGATCAACATTATCTCCCACTATACCCATATTTTCTTATTTAAAAATAGGTCATCTGCGTCATACAAGTTAAATATTTCAATAAAACAATTTTTTAACAAAATTCATCATAATATGGGGAAAAGAAACATAAAAAATGGGTGAGATCATATTCTTAGTAAGGTTCAACATAGGATATATCAATCCATGATCATAAGAAATAATAATATGATTATAAGTTTATGTGATAATGAACGTAACATTTGAAAATTATACCCTTAATCTCAAAGATAAAAATCTTTAGTCTTGAACTAAAACATGGATATTTATAAGTCATGAGTCATGAAATAATCAAATTACATGATCCATGTGAGTATAAAATAAGACATGGAATTATGGAAAACAAATAATCATAGAAAATAATTTCTATATTTGTCTAGTCTCAATAATATTACCATCATAGTAGAAAAAAAATTTATTGAACTAAGTTCACTCTTCATTCCATCCCTTTATTACAAAAACGAATTCACTCCTCATTCTAGACCAGTATTACTGAACTGGGTTCACTCCACATTCCATTCCAGTATATATCATTAGAAATATATATTTACCCAGTTAATTGGATGGATATATGGATCACACCCATCATATAATTAAAACCATACATATTCACACCAAAATAATATAAATCATTCACCATATCTGAACCCATGAAAAGAAATGGGTTTCATAAACATTTCATCATAAGAAACCCCATGAAAAAAGAAATAGAATTAATAAACATCATTCCATCATAAATATAATCCATTCATGGAAATAATAAGAACGATATCCTTGTATTACATCCACAGTAAGGAATTATTAATAAAAATTGAAGTCATATTGGATGGAAAATAATTTTAAAATATCTTTTTAAAACTTTTTTTAGGAAAATATCATTTCAACTCTGAAAAAAACATATAATTCATAAAAAATTTAGTAAAACATTTTTGTTGAAAATATCCCTTTAATCCCATAAATTACCCTTTTAAAACAATTTTAAAAATCTTTTAAATCATTTTATTTTAAAATTATTAAAAATCATTTAAAATCATTTTTGACAACATTTTTTGAAAACATGGTTTTGGAATAAAAGCAATTTTGATCAAAGAGAAGATAACATTACATGAAACATATAATATTATGAAAATAATGATATTAATGATTTAATGTTTAAAATCTATGTATATAAACCTTGTAAAATAATATAGGTTTAGAATATAACATGTGTCTCAAAGAACATAAATTGAGACAAAATTACTTGACTGATTTGGGATCTTTTAAACTGTAAACCCCATCAAAGAGAAATCATAAAATAGATATGTAAATACCCATAAATTTAATTTTATGTATCATATATTAAATTCATGGGTATTATATATACAAAAAAGAATAAATTATTCATGAATATAGCATAAGTATCACATAAATAAAAGTGAGACTTGAAATCCCCTTACCTCAAGTCTTGTCTTTATTTGTTCACATTAAAACCTTCTATATAAAAAATTTCTATTTATTAAACACTTCTTCCATAAAAATAATTATATAATTTCTTTTATTATTTATTTATAACATCTTATCATCCGTTTATTAATAATTTGTTACTAAAATTACTATTTGGGGTGATAACTACTTCGTTTTAAAACCATGATTCAGTATAGCATTATTGGTCCTTATAATTTTATCTTAGTCTCCTAAGTTATATATTTTTAATAATTTTATAGAGATAATATATAATAACTATTTACTTCTTTATAATCATTCGTATGAATTGTAGAAAGAAAAATTAATTACACCATCCATAGAGACAGAAGGTCGTCGGTACGCATGAACATTGTTTTCCTTTTTGAATTGATAGAATGAAAGAAAGGTAAAAAAGAATTAATATTTAAATAATCATTATTATATCATATATATATCATATATATTCATAAAATTTATTCATATTATCATCCAAATGAAATATATTTGAAAAATTAATGACATCACATTGTGGATATGGTACTCCATACGTACGCAAAAGTGACATTATTGTTTCTCAATATATTAGATTATAATAAGTTAGATATGATATTATCATTATATAAGTATAATTATATTATAAATATCACATATAATAATCAATATAACTATAATACTTATCCTTAAAATATGGTGATGAAAAATGATTTGTATTTCTACATAGAGATGGTAAGCTGTATGTATGCACGAGCTTTGCTTTCACTTCTTGTTTGAAAGGGAAGGGGGGGTTTATATTGGTGTGTTAATAATCATAATAAAATTTTTGAAAATTGAGCATACTTAAGTTAAAATTTTATGATGTACATAATAGTTTTATATGAGGTAAATAAGAGTAGAAAAACAAAGTGATTGGTAAGAGAAATTACCACTTCTTCAAAACTATTCTTTTGGATCCCCTATAAAGGGCTTTAGGGTTTGTCTTTTGAGGAGGCTTGTACCATTATAATGTGTATGGGGAATTTTAAAACATTAATTGGTATATTATGGTCTATATATAATAATCAAAGTGATGAAATAAATTAAAGGAGGAGTTTCTCTTTTATAATTGTGGTGAGGGGCACTTTTGAAATTTCCCAAAAGATTAAATTATTATAAATTAAATTTCAATCGAAATACAAAAAATAGACATGTATTTGAAGATACGATAATATATAGTTCTAATATCATCAAAAATATATTTTATAAATCTTTTTCAATTATTTTAATGTATTTTATTTTGATTAAGAAATTTTTTAATTTCAACTATGATAAAAAAAATTAAAATTAAAATATTGTAATTTTTACTTATATGGTTCCAATTATTGATAAATTGTAAATTTATTAGATTTTAAAACTTATAATAATTATTTATAATTTTTTAAAAATATTTTTATGATTTTTAAATAATTTTATATAATATTATTTTTATAAATTATCAATACTCTCAATTTTGATACTATTCGTTTACATTGGCATCATGTACTTCTAGAAAAAATGGTAAATTATAATATAATGATTTGAAAACTCTATAATTATATATATATATATATATAATTCATTTCATACATTAAATCAATCAAATTATACTAGGATTAATATTTTAAAAGTAATTTATTTTATTTTTCTATTAATTAAATAAATATTTTATTAGAATTTCAAAAGAACCTAAGGTAATTTTATAATTAAAATATACATATAAAATTAAACTAATTAAATTAATATCAAAATATATATTTTTTTCATTCATGTAAACATTTCATCCCTATGTGGAAAAATAAATGATAATAAATACAAAGTGAGTGACATTTTGTAACTACCATTGATTTAAATAATATATATAAGTAATTTCATTGAAAAGTGTTCATTAAACCACTCCAATTAGATCATAAGGTGGTAAGGGTTGAATACTATTCATTTAATAATTTTTTTGTACTAGTTCATGTATTGGTTATACACTTAACTTTTGGTTTTAACTTTTATTTAATCCCTTCAAATCTTACCATGACAACATGGTTTTTTACTCTTAGAGAGTTAATATGGATACAATAAAATGAAATATATATATATATATATGGATAATTTTTTACCTATTATAACTTATCCCAATAATTTGGATGAATTTAATATTTTTATAAATTTTATTTCATTGAATAAAATATTATTTACTATTAAATATTCATAAATTCATTTTTAAGGACTATATATTATTTGAATTTAATAATATCAAGATAACACTTAAATTAGATGACACAATTTTTTTATTTCCCTAATATGTCAATGTAATCTAGAAAATTCATGTATGGCATTAATTATACCAATTTTTTATTTTAATATTCATTTATTTGATATTTCCATTAATAAAATAAATATTGCATTAGTGTTGTGTGAGAATTTAAGGTAACTATTTATTCACTAAAGATTATAATAAAATTACCATGATGTATATAGATCTGTTAGATTTAACATTACTCTTTACATTCAAATATATCTTCTTGATAACTATATTTTCAAAAAAATAGTTATTAAATATATGAGTATGACATTTTTGACTTTTTATTAAATAATATATTATAAATGTCATAATCTCATCCAAATAGATCCCATGGATATAATTAAGACCATTGGATGATTATTTTCAAACCTAACTCATCCAACAAAATTGGGTCAAGTTTTAGGTTCATTTTATATTTCTCATCATTTTCTTTTTACCCTTAATTAACTAGTTTACCCTTTATCAGGGTAAAACAATTACCAAGGTTACTATTCATATTAACCAAAAATAAAAGGGTAATAATTAAGAAATTTGGTCCTTTTGAATCCAAATATTTTATACATTTTTTAAAATTAAAAGTATAAAATTTTCATAATATAATTTGAAATTAAACTAGAAAAATGCAATGAAAACAATTTTTTAGAAAAATTACATTTTTAAATACAAAATGATTTTATACTATATTCAAATATAAAATTCATTTAAAACTCCATAATTGGATTATTTGAAATAAAATTAAATGTTTAATATTTAAAACTAATTCAAAACACGATTTGACCTTGTAAATACTTTAAAATAAAATATACCTAGAAAATACAGGACCGAGAGGGCCGACCCTAAAATTTATTAAATAAAAGGTCAAAAACAATTCATGAATTACATGTCTATTACATAATTTGGAGTATTTCACTTCACTTATATCCTAACTAACCACAGGTTCATAGTACTTTGGTGCCATGTATGACCACAAGGTTCTCATTTCCATTATCGCTTTCTTTGACATTGCATCTACCACTTGGTTTGCTTCCTTGTATACATGTGAAACCATGATATGGAGGCAATGTACCCGTTTGAGATAGTAAATCCAATGGGTTATCAATCTCTAAGGTAAATTTCTATTTCTTGTTTTGAGATAATGAAAAACAATTTTTTAATCTGTCTCAATCCATATGGGATTCCAGTTTCATTAGACAGCATGCTTGATGGAATATATCATGGCCCAAGGCTCTAATACATATGAAATTATAGGTCCAATAAAATGGTGGAAAAAAAATTTGAAATGTCTTTTGTGTGTGTGTAACACTCCTACACATCTAAAGGGTCCTGTTGTTCTAAAGGTTGCACCATAAACATTAACCTTCACCTATGGAAGGATTGGAGGGATCCATCGAATGTATCTCATCACCAAGGGTTTCATGGATTTTCCTGGAACCCCAAGTGGCCTCAAAATGTTCAGATCATTAAGTGTGTTATGAATTTCACCTAACTAAATTTTTTTATTATACTTAAAATCCTTATGCATAGAAAGGATCCCCACATTGATGTAGGGAGACATGTTGTCAAAGATAATTACATTACTTGATTCCCAAATGGATGAAAAGATTAAGGTTATGGCAGTAATAAGGGGGATTTGTAACTTTTCACTTTTTCCAGACTTGTATATGTGTAGCATGAACTGATGAATCTACCTACATGTACTTGTGTAAAAATTTAAAATATAGCAGTCATATTTCCATATCAGTTGGAAAAATTCACAGTCTATGAATAAGTGTTGAGTAGTTTCTTCATCCCTTAACCAAAAATGAAAGGCTGATACAATTTGGTTCCCATATTTATTCAGTTGGTCAGAGTAGGTAGCCTTATTTTAAAGATTTCCCATAATAAAATTAATATTTAGGAATGTATAAAATGAACCTTGAAGTTCAACATCCATTTTTGTGGTGGAGTGGATCCAACGGACTCTTTCGTGTATTATTCCTTGATATTGAATTGATCATTCATGTTGATCCTCCATATTAGAGTATCAACATCCATAAAGTGATATTTCTATATATCCACCCCATTATTATTTGTAATAATGTCAACAAGGTTTTTTTTGGGAAATATCTCACTAACATAAATCTATTCTATGTGTCAGGGGATAGTCACTATGTTGAGAGGACTATCCAGCCATGGATTTCTCCAGAAATTAAGAGTTTATTGCCTATTGACCATATATATTGAGTATTTCATGATATCAATGAAGTATTTATCTATATATGGATACAAATATAACGAATGATAGGATTGGTGACAATTCAGTAGCCTCCTTTTGAACCTGTTTGATATAAAAATCAAGATTAGTGTCATTAAAATTAAAGTGATTCTATGTAAATTTATTGATGAGACCATCATTGAATATTCTAAGGCCTTTGACTCTAAGTCCCCCCATTTCAATGGTCTAAATAAATTCCTTCCAAGAAAAATTTATCAAATTCCTTTAATTCACTCATCTTATCCATATGAAGCTTCTTATCATGAGTTAAATATCATTGATGATGCTTCTCAGCCATCTGTAGTGAGAAAATGAGTACACAAACTTGGAGGTGATAACTGAGTTGACAAGCTACACCCTTCTAGCTTGTGGCATGGCCTTCCACTTCCATCTAGCCAGTTGATTTGTAATTCCAGAGCCTATTCCCCTAAGATATTGAATTTTCACCATACTCCAAAATAGTGGAACACAAAGATAATTGAAGGGAAGGGACTTCTTTTTCACTCTAAGAGTTCTGGGGATTCCTTTTTTGTTTCCCAATGAAATTATCTCACCAAAAACAACAAAATAATTGTTCCAAATGATGGATTGTCTAGACACTTCTTCATTGTGTGAAAATAAATATTTGATTTCATAGATGGTTTTCCTTGAGGCCTTCCCAAATTAGAGGATTTCATACACATACAGAAGATGTGATGGACTAAAAGTGTCCATACATGTTTACTTTAATTATAAAAACAAATTTTATAATTTTCATTGATGCATCTACTCCTGTAGTCCTCCATAATTGTGAACAGAAGTCCAGATAGAGGGTCCCCAAGTCTAACACCCCTGGAGAATAAGAAGTAACCTCTGAAAGTACCATTTATAAGGATAGATATCCTGGAGGAACTAAGGATGTTGATGATTAATCTAATGAAGGCATGTGAGAATCCATACCTTTTGAAAATAATAAACAGAAATCTCCATTTCATGGTATAAAAATCTTTGGAGATATCAATTTTGAGAGAAAATTTATCAATCCTTTTTATCATATTCATGATGTTAACACTTTTTGATGAAGGAAATAATAAACTTTGAATGTTCCTACTAGGGATAAATCCAAACTGATTTGGTGTGATGGGATCTTTAATAATTCCACCCATCCTAATAATGATAGTTTTACTGATGATTTTCTGAATGGTGTTTCCAAGGGAAATCGGCCTGAAATCCTTGATATCAATTTCATTATAATTATTTGGTATCAATGGAATAAAATTAGATTTTAACCCATAAGGTATATAAGAATGATTGAATAATTGTTTGACTACATTGGTAATTTAATCTTGTAGAATATCCCAGTAGAACTTGTATAATTTTTTGATGAAACCATTCCGGCCAACTGCACTCACCATATTGAGAGAGAAAATGGCTTACTTAACTTCATCTTTAGAGGGGGCATGATGAGGGCATGATGTTTTGAATCATGGATGCATGGTATAATTTTGTTAGTCATATTGTATGTGATGTGAAAACAATCATCTGAGTACATCCCATTGAAATATACCACAACAGTAATGGATATATCACACTCAAGTGTGTGTAAATTTCCATTAATAATTAAGCAATTAATACCTACCCTGAATCTCTTTTACTTATGCAACCACTAAAATAATTTTTTAGTTTTTTTTACCAAATTTAAGATATTTATCATTCAACTAATTTCATTCCAACCATTCCTTCAAAGTTTAGAGTTTATCTATCCTATAAAAGGCATTTGTTTCCTCCCTATAAAGGATTTTTTTGTTCTAGTTTCTAATTTGATAGATTTCAATTTGATCTTCAAATGAATTAATATCAAGATCCTACTTGGAAAAGGATTCACTTCTCCAATCTCTTAGAGGCACTTTGGTATGATTAAGCTTTCCACCAAAGGACTACAGTGGTCCTCTAAAGGAATCTAACTTCCATGCATCCTGGATAATCTCTCTGCATCTAGGGATAACAATCCTTCAATTCAAGGTATATTTTTTTAAGATAAAATCAGCTCTAGCTATTGTCACTTCTCCAAGGTTTCATTAGTCAATGCATGAGTAAAATTACCTTGAGGTTTCCCTATTAGAATTCAGTCCAATATTTTCATCAAGCGTCAAGTTAGTGTTGAAATCCCCTAAAATAATCCATTTGGAGCTTATGTTACCAGATAATGTCTCAAGTTAATTCAAAAGGTCCCTTTTCCTTATACATGATGTATAAGCATATACAATGGAGGCAGAGAAGTCATGGACATGGTAGTTTATAGACACTGAGATACTATTTTAATTCCTAGTGTATGAGAGGGTATGAATGTTTTCATGCATGAATATCCACATGTGGTCCATATTTATATCATGAAAATATTCGGAAATAGAATTTTGCCTAAGTGAGGACCATATGAAAGACCTCCATTTCTCAAAATACATCATTTGATCTACAAAAACAAAAAACATAGGTTTATACGCTGTGATGTAGTGTCTAGGGGATTTAGTTGTAGGGTGATTCCTTGGACCTTGATAGTTCCAATATAAGAGCTTTATTAGATAAGGGCCTGACTCCTTGTTAGGTGACCTTGTTTCTTTGATCCATTTCCATTGTTAATTTTAATTTTACCCTTTTCCATCATCTTTCTTACTTTTTGGGTTGTACCCACTACAACTCTATCATCCTTCCCAACTACTTTACAAGCCTATAGGCCCTAAAAACCTTTCCCACCCCCTCCAATATGTTGTGACATATTTCATCAGCATACTTGTGCTCATTAGACTAGAATATCCTATTTAGAGGGGTGAATTTGTTGATGTATTTCGTGTGTTCAGGGCCTTGTCTATTGGATATTTCTAGTTGGTAGCCTTAGAGGGGTTTATATGAAAGAAATCCCATTCTATATCACTATTTTCAGAATTATGAATAGATATATCCTGATCATCAGGGAGGTGTGGATTCAATGATTCACTCTAGGCATTCCCATTTTGAGTAATTATATCATCTTCCTCTTCCCAATTCTAAGGCCCATCCCCTATCAATAGTTTGCTTCCCCCGTAGAGTGACTTTATAGAATGTTTCCTAGGTGATCATGGGGGTATAAGTTCCCCCTATTGAGGAACATGATAGTTGAACTCTATCCTTTTAAGAATTTCATGTGGGAATCAGGTTTCTATGTTGGAAGAGGATGATTGTTCAATGGGTTCATGTCCCCATAGATTATCAATTTTGGAGATATAAGGGTGTTATCATCATGTCTGCCTATCTGTTTAGGCTGATCCATCTCAACCCCAACCATGCTAACCTCACCTTATTTGGAGGGTCCAAGTTTATTGATTTTTCTTGGGTTAAAAGGTATAAATTTTTCCTTTCTTTTCCTCCTTCAATAGTTGATAGCATCATGTCCTTTTTCCTTGGAAAATTTTCATTGCTTATCCATATCACATTCAGAGTTCATGTGACCAAGGAACTTGCATCCCATGAAAAACTTTGGATTCCTCTAATATTGAATTCCAAGAGACATGTTTTCATCACCTATTTTTAACACCACTTCTTACACCAAGGTGTTAGACATGTCGACTTCCACTAGGATTCTTGCATAATTTCTAAATCATTGATTATATATTTGTTTATTCATTTGGTTGGGATTTCCTGCAGCTCGGGCAATATCTCATGAAATATTTGGGTGAAAATAGATCCAATTAAACATAAAAATGTGGATCCATAACTATTTGGGTTTCTCCCAGATGTGTGTAGGTTCAATATTCATGTCTCGTTCATGTATAATTGGGAAACCGAGTTTTATAGAGATTGAGCCTCGACTCCAAGCCCTTTACTTATGATTATATAAAGGTAAGACTACGTGATTGTATCTCCACACTATTTTTTCCATATTAAACTCTTAAAAGCCCCAATATTTCATAATCCTTCAGGTTATATCATGGAATTTCCAAATCATTTCTCCTTCTGAAGTCAAGACACAGACAGCAATTGAGTACCTGCACAAATTCACACGTTCCTCAACCACTTCTTGATTATCCAAGACATGACCAACTCATCCCTTATGGATCTCTCTTCATAGAGGGGGTGCATTAAAGTATAAGAAATATAGACTAGGTGATGTTTTCACAACTTTCACAAATTTCTTTTTTGGACCCCCAGTCTCAATGGGAGCACCCACCGCATTCAATTTGTATATAAAAAAGAAATAAAATTCATTTTCTGAAGAAAATATTCTTTTAATGAATAAAATGATTTTACTAAAAAACTATTACTTATTTATAAATAATTAATTAAAACATTAAATTTGATTATGAATATTATATATATTTCATAATACTCTTTATTATCTTCTATTTAACAACTAGGTTGTAATGGTCACATTTAAATAATAATATTTAGTTGTTCATTT
The DNA here is from genome assembly GCA_963277665.1 of Viscum album. Taxonomy (NCBI): domain Eukaryota; kingdom Viridiplantae; phylum Streptophyta; class Magnoliopsida; order Santalales; family Viscaceae; genus Viscum; species Viscum album. The sequence goes on from OY728139.1 coordinate 1,183,336,629, forward strand.
GTGATCGATATGGAGTTCCTTGTATGATATTGAACATAATGTTTCCTTTAAAAATCTAGAGATATTATAGTGGTAAAATTATAATTTTGTTATAATAATTAAATATCCATAGTTATCAACAACGAAAATTTCATGACCAGTATAACTAATTCAAGGATTATTTGACATGAATGTCGGAACTAGAAGACAAGGATCATCACACATAATTTATAATTAGTTTATAAGAAGATATAGAATTATATAAAATTTTCATTATTTATTCATTAATGATATGGTTTAATTAATCTCATTGAATAATTACTGTGTTTTAGTATCTAAGTGTGAAATCCCTCTAGTTGTGATCTGCACTTTCACATTTTTTGAACATTTTCATAGAATCAAGAGGTGCTACCATGGTTGATCTTGATCACTTGCATAATTCATGGTTGATATTAATAGAGTTGTATTTATTGAAATATAATTCTTGGTATTCTCTAAATTTATTGAGAGAGAAGTAGAGAGAGATAACACTCTAGATCTCTATAACTCTCTCTTGGATTTGAGAGATATTCTCTCAAATTATATTTCTCAATCAATCTCACTTAGGAAATAGATATAACGAAATATATATTAAGGAAATTTTAGTTTACCTATTTACATATAATCCACCTTACCAATTCCTTAATTCTTAATGAATTACATGTCTTAATAATAATATAATTATAATTAACTTGACATATGAAACACCGAAGGAAAAATAAATTTCATTTATATCATTTCCAATTCGGCCATCAAACTTGTTCTTATTATTCTCCTCAAAATTTACCAAACCTTGAATAAAGACTATTTATTTCATAAATAAATATCACTTCATTATTCTCTAAATAATTTAATAAATATAATATTTTATAATCATTTAAAAAAATATTTATTACTATTTAAATCACATATTTTTTTGAATAGCTTGTAATTAAATCCTAGTGATCAACCAAACCTAAAAAATTATTAAACCAAAAATAAGGAATAATTTGTATTCTAGCTTCTTAAATTCAAAATTTAATTTAACTAAGATTTTAAATATACTCAGTGTGTGACCCTCTATGACTCTTTCTCAGTGGAGATAGGCTGAGAAACCTAAATTCTAGGATTAGTATCTAGAAACATGCTAAGGAAACGATAGAGAAAGAATTAATTTTTCAATGACATAAAACCTTTGAAAAATTTATCATGTGTAATATATTCCCTTTATCATTATATATCTAATCATGTAGGTTTCATACTCGTGTAAAAAACCAATGTGTTTGACATCACTTTCTTTAGGTTTTTAGAAATAACATATCCCACATGACACTATGGTCATTGATTTATAAAGGTAGTTATATTCGCATAAAAGGTACTGAGATATCAACTTATGTCAAGAGACATAAGGGATAAATATTTTCTTGAATTATCAATTAATGCAATATCACTCAAGGTGTACCCAGTGTATCATACTTCTACTTGACGTTCTTGTTCTCATAATCTCCTACTCTTGAAATTATCAAGGGAACAAACCATAAGAGGGTTCCTAAAAGTCCTATGAGTCTCCAAACCTGATATCCTATATCATTTGTGTCTTATAAAATGATATCATATGGTGAAATAACATATATTTAATAATATTATCATGGAACCTCTAGGTTTTCATCATATTGGGGAAATGTTATGACCTTTTTGTGTGATAAATATTCCTAGGACATAATCAAATACTATTTTATTGAAAGGAAAAATCATGATGTGATAATAAACTTCATTAAAATTCTATATAATGAATAAATGTAATCATTGAGTACTTTTAAGTTGGTTTTAGGGATATAACTCCAAAAATTAACTTTACATATTTATAATGATAGAATGTTAATTTAATATGATATTATTGATTAATTGAAAAAGATATGATTATGGGATTTCTATTTAAATAGATAGATGACTATAACTCCCCAAGATTTCATATTAAGTTATATAATTAATGTAATTCAATATCTTATATTGCTCGCAACACAGACTTGGCTTACATTATATAGAAGATTGAGTTTCTGCAAAACAACACTTTAATTATTCAAATGATATATTTATAACATAACAATTAAAAACAGTAATATGAATAGTAACAAATTAATTTTAAATGTCATTTATAATTATATTACATAAATAAACCATATTTATATGAAAATGTATACGTTTCATTAAAATATAATTACTATTTTTATAAAGTAACTACTCCTTATATCCTTTTGTAAACAAAAATAAAATTAATTTTAGACACTATTATAAATTCAATTTGGTAAAATTGAATTAATTTTTTAATTCAGAATACAAATATTATATTAGGGTAAAAGTTTTTTAATTTTTTGAGAAGTTTTATTTTTTAATGAATAGTGAAAAATACTGTGTTTTAATTCAAAACTCACTTTTCACCCAATTTACTAATATTGTAAGATTATCCTATTAATTGGTTTTAGAGTATATATAGATAATATTTTTATCTTTTTATATAATATTGTTTATTTTAAGTAATTTCACATTTAAATTGGATATAAACACATGTCAATCTTTTGATAATGTTTACTTCTTAAAAACCCACTTTCTGGTTTTCACAACGGGAATTAATTTTAAATTAAATAATGAAACTTACATGTCTTTAATTTGGTAAAATATACATCATTTTTAAATTATAAATATCAAAATTATCTTAGGGTGAATTTTTTGTATTTTCTGAAATCTTTCAATTTTTTATGAATAGTGAAAAACACTGTGTTATTGTTTGAAACCAACTTTTATTTAAATAATTATTTTTTTAAATTTTTTTAAAGTAAAAATAGATATATAATACCTATATTAGTTCAATATAATTCCTTAGAGTCATTTTATAATAAGATTAGATGTATAAAAGTTTATTGAACTTTTAAACATCTTTTACCCACCTTCTAGGCACATTTACAAATTTGTATAAAATGTAATTTTACAACTTCTATGAATTGAATTTAAAAAATTAAAGAGACATTATTTACATCAGTAAGTAAAATGTGGTTCAATAGGATAAATTTTTTTTTGGGAATAGTAACTTTTGAATTTTATTTACTATGGTTGAAAGTAAATAGGGTAATTAAAGGTAAAAATGATATTATAATTACCCTAACACATATACTAATTATATTGGATAAGTGTTCTTAGACCAAAATAAACCATAGGACTAAATTATTATCCTCTTTAATCTACTTGGATTAGATTAAGACATTTATAATTATTTTATTTAAAGAAGAGTTAAAAGTGTCAAATTAAATATTTAATAAATATACCATTTTTAATATAGGGTTATACATGAGATAAATTTGACTATAAATATTAATTATAAATATGAAAATATTTTATAAATCATGGTATTTTATTTATAATTTTTAGACATTAAATAATTAAATTTATTCATGACACAATGATGATGTAATAATTACCTTATTAATGATTGATTAAAATAATTGATATTATAATTATCAAAATAAATGTAAATTGAGACTTTTGATACATTAAGATAATTTTATATGTTAATATGACATGTTATGGTTGATTTAATATTTTTTTAAAGTAATCAAGGTTTTCTGAATTTCACAGAAACTAAATACTAAATAGTGTCAAAATTGACATAAATGAGTTTTTATAACAAATACTATATTATTAAATAATATAATGTTCTTAAAAATATAAGATTCAGTAAAAGTACATATATAATTATATATATTTCATTAATGAACCACTTTATGTTCTCTTGGAATTTTATAGTATGTTTATTAACCATGTAATATAAAAATACAAGAAGACATGGTAAAAGTTAAAAAATTTAACTAAGAATTAAATCTAAAAGATAAGGTTAATATGGTGCCTTAAACTTGTCTAAAACCTATTGGGTTAGAATATTTCAACCCATACCTACCTTATACTCGAAATAAATCCATTTTTAGCCATTAGAATCTGAAAATTATTTTGTAATAAAATAATATTTCAAGCTTTTCCTAAAGTGACCCTCATCTCTCTTATAAAAGGGTAGTTCCCCTTTTCTTAGTTTCACAATTCCCAAGCCATTTGTCTCAACCAACCCCTACTCAAATATCATCCCAACTACCCTCACTTCAACCTAGATTCCTTACTTTGATTAGTAATCCAATCTAAGGAGCCCTTTTGATCAAATCAAAAGGAAGAACCCGAAGAAGAGGTAATAATTTCATCACCACTTTCAAAGTTATTTTCTTCTTCCACTTCCTATTTATTTTTTGTTTCTATAAAAACATAATAAATCTAGTACCTTATACATACTGTGATGTTATTATAAATATGGTACAACCATATTCATTATTTTATCCATCCTATGAATGAAAAAGTCACCATATGTGTGTATGTACGGCTTATCATCTCTATGTCGTGGTGTAGTTTATTATTCAACACTTCATTATTTTGATCGATATAATAATGAGTATAATTGATGTAAATAATAAATATAACATGTTAATGATTATTTATATATTATATACTATCTAATTACATATTATTTCACCATAAATAGAATTATATTGTCCCTCGTGCATACGTACGGATTACCGTCTCTAGGAACACGATGAGATTCATTACCCATCATAACCATTAAAGAATAATATTCATTTTATGATTAAAAATAATGTTTAAGAACTTAATATAATTATGGTTATGAATCAAATACATCTTATCCATAAAAAACTTGACTTATGTAACAAAACAAATGAAGGAAAATGAATTCATTAAAGCAGAAATCAATGACACTACTGAAATATTATTAACAAATAAATATTAGAAGCTCATATATGATATAATATTTATTTATTTGGTTATTTTATAATTTAATAAAAATTATTTAACTATTATAAAGGATTTTAATGTACCCTCTACTAAGGAAAAGTACAAGGTAAGTGGGTTTTCATCTCACTTTTTATTTTCGTGAGATTCATGCTATATTTGCCACTATTTTCTTCTATGTGGTGTATATATTGTCCGTGACTATATTCTTTTTGTAATATACTTTAATATATGGGTATTTAAATATTCAATGTATGATCCTTATTTCATGGGTATAATATTTTGTAAGTTACCAAATTGGAAAGTTAATTTCTAATTTGAATTTCTACTCATTGGGTTTTACGCATACTTCAGTGATTATTTTACTCCAAGACTATGTGTGGAATCACTATTTATTTATTTATGTAGTAATTTAAAATCCACATTTGTGGATATATTTTTTATATACATAATCACTCCATTGATAAATTCTTAATTCATTGATATGAACTTGATAAGTTTAATCTTAACTCAATTTCCATTCATTGAGTTAAACTTCCAAGTCATTGGTTTTGTTTTTACAAGAATATGTTTGAATGTCCTTTTATTGATTTAAACTGAATATTAAATCATATTGAGTGTATTTATATTTTTCACACATAATTATGTCAATTATTTATCCTTAATCTAATTATATGGTCTTTATAAGAGATTTCATTTCAATTTACATTCCACTGAGACTTCATTGTTATTATATGAAAATTCACTTTTATATGGTGTATACACTGTCCTTTGACATATTATATCATGAATACATTTATTATCATGATATTTTAATTTTTTTATTAATGTTATTCCCCAATAATTTTTAAGCAATCATCTTTCATTTGGTTAGGAACTCTTTAACTAAAATATCATTTTAAATGTTTTAAGGATTTATTATTCTAAATATTTCTCATTAATTTCCATGTTTTAAAAATGTTTTTAAGGATATATTTATATGGAAATTAATGCTTCAAAATTAAAATTCCTTTCAAAATCTTCAAAGTGTTATGGGACACTTTTATTCAAAAATATCTTTTAAACAGATTCTTGATAAATAGTGCACCTTTTAAATGTTTTCCAAAAAAAATGAGATATTTCTCTCAAATAGTACTTGATTATTTTCATCTATGTAAATATACTTCATGGTATTTTATTCTTTATTGAGATTTATTTATTATAATAAAATCTTCTAGATTGTAATTAATGAGTTATTTTTTACTGTGGTTGTGCTATTTTTATACCATTCATGGTTTGTGGTTAAAGTATTGACATTTCATAGGCTAGTTTTAATATGAGTGTTTAGATTATATTTCAACATTTTCATATGAAAAATTCATTAGACTTAGTAAGTGATGGGTGGATCCAACTATAGCTCATATATGCATCGGTAGGTATCATGAGATAAACTAGTGTCTTGGAATAAATCCTTAACAAAATCATTATTTGTAGTCTTGGAACGAGGCCTTAACTATGTGGTTATGATGTCCGGAATTATGCATTACATCATTATAAAATTAGCTATTGATATTACATGTGATTATTTTAATAGTATAATATCTATGAGAATAAGTAAATGGAATTATTTGATTTATCTTTTCTATTTTATAATATGTTTTAAGTTTAAAATGATTTTTTTTAGTGTTATACATTGCCTTAAATATTTATGCTTATTTATAAAAGTTTCCACTATATTGTTATCCTTACTGAGCATCTGAGCTCACCCCTTTCTATGTTTTATTTTTTCAAGGATGAGAAAATGTATATTATAACTGACATGTAGGGATAATCTAAGAGATATTATTGTGTTAAAAGGAGACACAATGTTGTTGTTTTTCATTTTATAATGTAATGTAAAACTTCGGTATGTATCTAGTACTTCCAAGGCTGCAAAACTTATCAGTCTTTCGAGAATTGTTCTCTTGTGATCATTCCAATGTTATGTAATAATGCACCGACTCTGGGTATCTAGGGTCGGGGTGTTACATTTGGTAATAGAGTAGGGTTAGTACAAACCTTGGAAAATAGATTTATATGAACTCTTATTAGAGAACATTACCCTAAGATAGACTTTGAGGATTATTATTGAAGAACATCAAAAAAAATTGATAGTGTAAATATTATGCTTGTTTTCCAAGAAAATACATCCATGTCTAGATACAAAAAGGTAGAGGTGGCTCTGGAACAGATGTACCTAGTAGTGAAAACTCCGAAAAGGAGTTTTAGGATTGACCCGGGGTATCCCGGTTCATGATAAAGGTTCTTGTTCCACTCTTGGTATTGACACTCCTGGGGAATATTCTTAGGAAAATTCGTGTTTTCTTTATAAACAGATTTGAAGGATTTTAATATAAGATGATAATAAATAACCTTAGTTAATCATAAAGTGTTTTAGATTGAAAATAAGGTGTCAGGATATTCTATAAATGATTTTATAAATATTTTTACTCACACTCTTCTTTCTGGTTTTAGTCAATATATGGGTTTCAAAGAAATCATAGTAACAATGAACATGATGTACTAGGTGGGAATGGTGGTGGAAATGAGAAATGAAATGGAATGTTGATAGGTGTAAAAGATATTGTTTTCATGCCAAATCAATTTTCCAAAAATATGACAACAACATATACATTAACCAACTCTTGAACTCAATAAAGAAGAGAAAGGAAGATAATGATAAGAGCTCCAGTAGTGGATACCATAGAGAGAAAAAAATCTCATTTTCTATCATGTAGGAAATGGTGAAGGAGACACCTAGGAAAATGTCTCAATGAAACAAAAAAATTCTTTATGTGTGGGAAAGGACATAAAGTAAAGAATTTTCAAGGAAAAATGACGAGTACTGTGGAAGAAAATAAAAATGATCCTAAGAATCCATTTACATTCATTTGACATAAATTTTGGGGACCTGGGAATTACCCGAGTCAATTTCTTATTCTATAGAATAACGTTTAAGTCAAGAAAGAACCTATGTGGAAATAAATAGATGAAAAATGTTTGAAAGTATTAATTCTCTTTGTTGATGGGATTACTTTGGAAGAATTTTCTCTTATATGTGTAACCCTGTAGTTTTTCATGTGAAAATGCTATTTGAAGAAGAATTGTCTTTTATTTTGTGGATAGAATTATAAAAGAACCATTTGGATTTATATGATCCTTGAATTTGAGTCAATTACAGGTTATTACTTTTTGGGAAGAAAATGAAAGTTATGAGATAAAATTTGTGGTTAAAATATGTTATGCTTATTTTTGAGGAATTTATCTCATTTTTTCAAATTTTATAAAATTATATAGTTTTTAAAAAAGGAAAACACATAGACCATGTGACAGCCTATCATGTTGTATAAAGATTCAGGAATCGAACCCATAACCAAAGTACGACTAGGATTTATCGTTTACCACTGGACTACGTGAATTCCCTGGTAAGTATGACTAATTATTTTTAGTTAAATGATTTAATGGATAAAGAATATGTTGATTTTGGGAACTTATGATTTATACTTAGTATAGGAAAATGATATGGTGATTATGTGATAAATGTTATTTTGGAAGACGTTCCCTCTTTTGGGAACACTATATGCCTAAGGAAAATTGAATACTATGGGATTTCATTTGAGGAGTAATGGTGGGTTTTTATTTTGGAATAATGTATCTTTTTATTATGGACTTATAGAGATTTGGGTTATTTATGGAAATTATTAACCTATCATAGAGAATATCTTATTAGTTTAATTACGTTTAAGTATGTGACTTTAAGAGTATTCAATGTTATTTGGAGATAAATGTTAAGATTTATCATAGAGAAAAGATGAGTTTGTGGTAGAAATTTATTAAATGATGAAACACTATGTGAAAAGTAAGTATATCACCTTATGTTATTAGTAAATATTATAAATAAATTCTAAAAAAATATTAAAAGGAACTTAAAACAAGAACATTGTCTGTTTACTCATCCTATAGGGTAATAAAATACCATTTAACCCATCACAATTTATGGTTTTCTGGTAGTAAACTTTCTTTGGATCATGTTTACTATCACTCTCTATCAGAACTTGATGGTTTGTTTTCTCATCCATATCCATGTTTTCCTACATGGAACCCTGTAATGGGTTTTCTCGAGTGACCTTTGTACTTCTCTTTATTTTATTTAAATTGATAATTTTTTGACTCTTTTTCCGATGTGGGATTTCAACAAAGATATTTTGAAAAGTCAAACCCCTAGTTTTTGTTTCTGAGTTTAAATTTCGAGGATGAAAGTATTTAAAGGAGGGGAGAATGTAACACAACAATATTTCATATTAATTTATATTATTCAAGTCATTCAAGTGCTTATACTGCATGCAACACTGACTTTGCTTACATTATATAGAAGATGGAGTTTCTGCGAAACAACACTTTAATTATTCAAATAATATATTTATAACATAAAAATTTAAAATAGTAATAGAAATATTAACAAATTAATTTTAAATTTTATTTATAATTATATCACATATACAAACCTTATTTATAAGGAAATGTATAAGTTTCGTTAAAATATATGAACTATTTTGATAAAGGAACTACTTCATATGTCCTTTTCTAAACAATAATAAAATTAATTTTAGACACTATTATAAATTATATTTGGTGAAATTGAATTTATTTTTGAATTCATAATACCAATATTAGATTAGGGTGAATGTTTGGTAATTTTGTGAGAAGATTCATTTTTTTAATGAAGAGTAAAAATTACTGTGTTTTAATTCAAAACGGGCTTTTCACCCAATTTATTTATATTGTTAGATTATCCTATTAATTGGTTTTAGATTATATATAGTTTTTATTTTTATCATTTTATATAATTTTGGTCATATTAAGTAATTTCACATTTAAATTGGATATAAACACATATCAATCTTTTAATAGTTTTTACTTCTTAAAAACCCACTTTCTGGATTTGACAACGGGAATTAATTTTAAATCAAATAATGAAAATTACATGTCTTGAATTTGGTAAATTATACATCATTTTTAAATTATATATATCAAAATTAGATCTGGGTTAATTTTTTGTATTTTTTCTAAAAACATTAAATTCTAATGAATAGTGAAAACACTATGTTATTGTTTGAAACCAACTTTTATTTAAATAATTATCTTTTTAAAAAAAATAAAGTCAAAATAGATACCTAAAACCTATATTAGTTCAATTTAATTCATTTTAATTATTTTATAATAAGATTTTATGTACAAAATTTTATTGAACGTTTTAACATCTTTTATCCACCTTCTAGGCACATTTGCAAATTTTCATAAAATGTAATTATACCACTTCTATGAATTTAATTTCAAAAACTCGAGAGACATAGTATACATCGTTAAGTAAATTATGGTTCAATAGGATGAAAATATTTTTTGGTGAATAGTAACTTTTGAATTTTATTGACCATGCTTAAAAGTAAATAGGGTAATTAAAGGTAAAAATGATAACTTAATTACCCTAACACATGTCCTAATTCTATTATATAAGTGTTTTTCGACAAAAATAAACCTTAGGAATAAATTAGGATCCTCTTTGATCCACTTGGATTGGATTAGGACATTTATTATTATTTTATTTAAAGAAGAGTTAAAACTGTAAAATTCAAAGTTTAATAACTAAATCATTTTTATTATCGAGTTATACATAAGATATATTTGACTATAAATATTCATCAGAAATATAAAACTATTTCCCACATCATGGAAGTTTATTTATGATTTTTTAACATTAAATAATTAAATTTATTCCTGACACAATGATGATGCAATAATTACCTCATTAATGATATATTAAAATAATTGATATTATAAATAAAAAATAAATGTAAATTGAGACTCTTGATTCATTAAACTAATTTTATAGGTTAATATGACATGTTAGAGTTGATTTAAAGTATTTCTTTTGAAGTAATCACGTTATTTTGACTTTCACAAACACCAAATACTAAATAGTGTTAAAATTGACATAAATGAGTTTTTAAAACAAATACTATATTATTAAATGATATAATATTCCAAAAAATATAAGGTTCATCCAATGACTTATATAATTATATATATATAATTAATGAACCACTTTAGGATCTCTATTTATTTTATAGTAAGTTAATTAACCATGTAATATAAAAATACAAGAAAACATTGTAAAAGTTAAACTATTTAACTAAGAATTAAATATAAAAGATAAGGTTAATATGGTGACCTAAACTTGTATAAAACCTATTGGTTGAGAATATTTCTACCCATCCCCTCCTTATCCTTGAAATAAGTAAATTTGGATCCATTATAAACTAAAAATTATTTTATAATAAAATAAAATGTCAAACTTTTCCTAAAGTGACCCTCACCTCTCTTATAAAAGAGTACTTCCCCTTCTCTTAATTTCACACCTAAAAATACATTTGGATCAGCCAAACCTTACTAAAATATCCTACCAACTATTCTCACTTCAACCTAGAGGCCTTAATTCGATCATAAAGTCTACTTAAGGAGGCCTTTTGATCAAATCAAAAGGAAGCACCTGAAGAAGAGGTAATAATTTCATCACATCTTTCAAAGTTCTTTTCTTCTTCCACTTCCACTTTTAACAAAATAATAAACCATTTAACTTATACATTTTGTGATTATATTATAAATATGGTACAACCATATTCATTATTCAATCCAACCTATGAATAATAAAGTCACCATATGTGTGTCCGTACGGCTTACCGTCTCTACGTCGTGGTATAGTTTGTTATTAAATGTTTCATTGTTTGGATGGGTATAATAATGAGTATAATTTATGTAAATAATAAATATAACATGTTTATTATTTTTTATATATGATATACCATCCAATTACATACTATTTCACAATCAATAGAATGATATTGTCGCTCGTGCGTACGTACGGATTACCATCTCCACGAACGCAATGAGATTCATTTCCCATCATAACCATTCAAGAATAACATTAATTTTTTGATTAAAAATAATCTTTAATATATTAATATAATTCTTTATATGAATAAAATAAATCCTATCCATAAAAAACATGACTTATGAAACAAAACATATAAAGGAAAATGAATCTGTTAACACCCGAAACAATGATACTACTGAAATATTATTAACAAAGAAATATTAGAAAATCATATATGATATAATATTTAGGTATGTGGTTATTTTATAAAAAATAACAATTATTTAACTATTATACAGTAGGTTAACATACCCTTGAATAAGGAAAAGTATAAGGTAAGGGGGCTTTCGTCTCACTTTTTATTTCCGTGAGATTCATGCTATATTTGCTACTATTTTCTTTTGTGTGGTGTATGTACTGCCCATGATTGTTTTTTTTTCTGTAATATAATTTTATTTATTGGTTTTTACATATTAAATTTATGATCCAAATTTCATGGGGTGAATGTATTTTAAGTTACCAAATCAGTAAGGGAATTTCTAATTTCAATTTCCACTCATTGGGTTTTATGCCTACTTCATTGATTATTTTACTACAAGATTATGTGTGGAATCACTATTTATTTATCTATGTATTAATTTACACTCCCATTTACGTGGATATACTTTTGATACAGATAATCACTCCATTGATAAATTCTCAGGTCATTGATATGAACTTAATAAGTGTAATCTTAACTCAATTTACCTTCATTGAGTTAAACATCCAAGTCTTTTGTTTTATTTTTAAAAGAATATGTGTGAATGTCCTATGATTGATTTACACTGAATATTCAATCATATTGACTGTATTTATATTTGTCACACATAATTATTTCATTGATTTGTCCTTAATCTAAGGATATGGTCTTTATAAGGAATTTCATCTCAATTTACATTCCATTGAAACTTCATTGTTATTATGCGCCAATTCACTTTTATATAGTGTATATACTGTCCTTTGGCATATTATATAATTAATCCCTTTATTATCATGATATTATAATGTTTTTATTAATTTTATTACTCAATTATTTTAATTTAAGACTCTTTCATTTGGTTAGGAACTCTTTAACCAAAATATTTTTTCAAATGTTTTAAAGATTTATTCTTCTAAATTCGATTCATTAATGACCATGTTTTAAAAATGGTTTTAAGGATATATTTATATGAACATGAATTTTTTAAAATTAAAATTAATTTCAATTTCTTAAAATTGGTATGGGACACTTTGATTCAAAAATCTCTTTTAAATGGATTCTTGATAAATTGTGCGACTATTAAATGTTTTCAAGAAAAAGGGGATATTTCTCCCAAATAGTTTTACTGATTATTTTCATCTATCTTAATATAATTAATCATATTTTATTCTTTATTGATGTTGATTAATTATAAAACAATCTTATGGATTGTATTCAATGAGTTATGTTTGATTGTGGATGTGCTATTTTTATATCATTCATGGTTTTTGGTTAAAGTGTTGACATTTCATATGATACTTTTAATACAAATGTTTAGATTATATTTCAACCTTCCCATATGAGGAATGAATTGGACTTAGTAAGTGATGGGTGGAGCCTGCTATAGCTCTCCTCTATGCATCAGTAGGTTTCATTAGACAAACTAGTGTCTTGGCACAATGCCTTGACAAAATCTATATTTGTAGTCATGGAATGAGTCCTTTACTATGTGGTTATGATGTATAGAATTATAAATTCCATCATTATGAAATTAGCTATTGATATTACATGGGATTATTTGACTAGTAGAAATGTGAATAACTAAATGGAATTATTTGATTTATATTTTCCATTTTATGGTGAATTTTATGTTTAATTGGCTTGTGTTTTAGTGTTATACATTTCCTTAAATGTTTATGCTTATTTATGAAAGTTTATGCTATACTAGTATCCTTAATGAGCATCTGAGCTCACCCCATTCTAGGTTTTATTTTTCTCAGGATGCGAATAAGTATATTATGACTAACTTGAAGGGATAATCTAAGGGATATGAGTGTGTTCAAAGGAGACACAATGTTGTTGTTTTTCAATTTATAATCTAATTTAAAAATTATGTATGTATCTAGTATGTCCAATCCTACTAAACTAATTAGTATTTTCAGACTTGATCTCTTGTGATCATTCCAATATTATGTAATAATGCACCGACTCTGGGTATCTAGGGTCGGCGTGTTACAATGGTCGTGGAAATCTGAACCATCTTCATTTAATGATATTTATATAAAATTTTGAAACTAACATGATGATGTTTTTTATCGAGATAAATTCATTATCTAAGTATATTTGAAATTTTTACCTTTAAATTTAATAGTTTTATACCTTATTAAATCTTGTTTCATATTTGTAAAACTCATTCATGTCTATCCAACCACTTTTAAATCACATAAATATATAATTTTTTGGGAATATAATCCTATTGAGTGCTTCCAATTTCTAACTCCACTATAGTATTCTTGATTTTTTATAGGATTGTATGTTGTAGATTGTCTATATTGTTATTCAGGAATATAGATTGAAGTCTTGGAGGTCTTTCTGGTGTTTAAATTTTTTTATTCATTGAAATTTATTGAAAATTTGACAAACATATTGTTATAATTTCAGTATTTATATATGGAGTTAATTGGTGTTTTCATTTTTTTCCTATGATTTATGAGGATAATGTATTACGGGTGTGTGGAAGATACACTTGGTACTTGTTCCCAACCTATGGGTTTTTAGAGGTGGGCTTTGAGGGTCTCACTCATCTTCACCACCAACCCATGTTGGGTTCTAGTGGGGTTGGCTCATGAAAAGTGTTATCATATACTTTTTTGAGAGATAGTATCAAGTTTTTAGTTTGAAATAGGTGAGTATTTCATTGGTTTTATAGGAAAATATAGCATGTCGTAAAGGTGGGGACTGTCTAGAACATAGATATTTAGGGCCCTTTTTGAATGATTCTAAAAAACTTAAAGTCAAAAAGATTATATGGGATCTAGGTGTTAGGGCCGCCTATGATCTAACATAGGGAACTTGACAACCAAATAAGTATTTTTAGGTGAGAAATGAACTCCTTGTTTCGGTAAAATATTTAGGTTTGGTTCATGTATCATTTTCATTCATTGTATTTAAGTTAACATTTTGAAATGAGAATTTTTTTTATTTATGCTAACATATCTTGTCATAAAGTAGTACTTCTAATCATGTAGAATTTTTTAATAATAAATTGACTCATTATTGATAAAAAAAATGTTTCTTATAAAATCATGACATGATTTTACCTTTTATTTTATTAAAATACTAACTTTTGTATTATGATTTAATGTTTAAATCTTGTTATGATCATGTTAGAAATTAAAATTATTATTTCAGGATTTATAAAAATAGTATTATTACATGTATTCATGGATATTTGTGATGTATTGGACCCACAATACCAAATATAGGGATAATAAACACCATATATATGTACCAACATTGAAATGAATCAAAGACACCCAATTTTAACCATCAATAATTACAATATCAATAGAAAATATTAATTCGCTTACATTTAAATTAAGTTTTAGATTTAATGTTTTAGAGATTTAATAAAAACTTTTAAATAAAAAATCCCATGTATATATCATAAAATAGATATTTTTATACTATATAATAAATTACTTAATCCTTAATTAGACTTCAAAATATACATGAAAATTCTAACACAAGTTACCTTTTAGAAATATCATGTGTGATAATTTTATTCATAATATGTGGAATTATAAACATTATAAGGGTAAGATAAAATTCTTGGTATGGGTAAACATGAGTGATTGAAATAAATAGAATAATTGAGAATAAGGTGATCATAAATAAAATGTTAAAAATAGGTAACCAAAAAAAATTCCATAATAGAATGAAAATGAAAGCATAATATATCCATGAATAAAAATGGAAATGAAAAATATCACATGGATAATAATAATTGGATCCTTAGTGATTAAATATATAATTCCAAATAGGTAATTTTATTCCCTAATATAGTACATCATGATTTAAGACATCATTATCTTACTATCAAGGCCCTATTCTTAGGTAATATTTTGTTCTAATGTAGGTATACACCATAGTACCCAAGCAAGTATTTCTCATGTGACCTGTTAATGCATTGAGGGGTTATCATTAACTAAGACCTAACTGTTACTAATTTATTTCATTGAATTAATTATATTTTGAAAACAAATAATCAATATATAATAAACTTTTTCAATAATTATCCATAATTTAATAAAAAAATATTTAGGATATTAATACATAATTCACATCTCTTAACAGTAAATAATCATATATATAAAGCTATCAATAATACAAGATGTTGGATCTTTCTCTAGAATATAAATGGAATCACATTATCATAATCCATCAATATAAATAATGTGGATATTTTAAAATGATGATATCACCAATTTTACAAATGAAACTTAGAATGATGTTGAAATAGAGGTAAAACACCCCTGAAAGAAGAGTTCTTTAAATGGAACCACACAATAAGGGGTAAAAACATGGATTGTTAGATACCATGAGTTCAATCCCCCAAAAATCTAAATAGAATAATATATAATATATGGTATATCAGGAAACATAAGTCCCATTAGGGTTAATCTTTTGGAATATGAAAACTAAATTAGAATTGAAAATGTAATAGTGTCTTTGATGAAAATTTTAACATTATCATAATGATGATGTTATGGTAACTTAAAAAGTAATTTTCAAAAAGGTGAATTGAATTTTTTTTTAAACATCTACTTTAAAAAATAATCTCCAACAATGGATCCTTGAAAAAACATAATGGTCTTCCATTTGATGTGGTATAGAAGACAAAACATTTTATCCTCAAAAGAAAACCCATTTGGTATTCTTAAAATAGATTTGTTGAAAATCTACATCATAAGGAGAGTAACAAAACCTATTTTTAAAGTATGATAATGTAAATATATTGGTCACATGAGATAGAATATAATTATTTTTACATTTATAAACTATAATATTAGTATGAAAAGGAAATATGGAAAGGGAGGGGAAAGTGTCATTAAAGAGGATGAGAATTATTCTTAACAGTGATATAATTTTGGGGCAAGTGATTAATCAGGGTAAAACCATTGAATTAAAAGGTAATTGTCCATATATTGGGTGATAAATTAATAAAAAACTAAAATCTTATGGTGGGAAAACACAAGAACGTAAAAGAAAAGTTCAAGATGATTTATTATAACTCAAATAAAGGATATTTGAGTTATCAATATATCTCATGGGAAACATACTCCATGAAGAATGGAATATTTGAAAAGTATTTTATGAGGAAAAATTTTAAACAATGATATAATAATATATAATAAAACTAGAGGGTATAATTTCTCAACCTATATGAAATAATTTCAAGATAAATATTATAACTCAATGAATTAAAATTGAGTTTCCAAAAATTCTTATGACTCGGGTAAATATTAATTCAAAATACATTTAAAGAAAAGAAATAGTATTGGCTTATTATAACCCATTAATTAAAAGGTAATAAAGTATATCACATTTATAGGATATTAAATAAATATAACACAATAAAAAGTAAATATGGTGTATAACCTGTAACAATTCTCAAAGAATCAGACTTGAGACCAACAAAACCCTTACCATGTTTCCCTATTTAGTATATTGAACGCTAACATACTGTATAACAAACATATATAGCTTTATATTATATTTAATAAACTAATAAATATAAATATTTTTTTTATAAAATTCATTTATAATTATTCATTCATGTATATTAGCTAGTTATTACCAATTTTCAATATCTGGTGGGAGTAATCTTGATCATTTTGAACTTGTTTTGTAATAAAATATTTTTTATTCATTATTAACCCAATGTTAATCATTAAAAAATAATTTAAGGTACTTTATTTTATTTTTAATGATATTTTATGAATTCATAATTTCATTCTATGACATTTTTTTTGCGGTTCTTATAGAAAAAATTGGTGACAATCTAGTTTTTGCTATTTTTAACCAATAAATGGTGGTATATTAATTAATGAGTTCAATTTAACATCACCGTTAAAAAAATAATAATTTTTTAGATATTTATTTCATATATAATATTTTTTTTATATTCTTATAGTCATCCATGATATTATTTTATATCATTTATCAACTAGGTAGTTAAACCAACCCAAACATGGATATACCATAATTTATAGATGATTGTGATTCTGAAAGTTGTTTATTTTATAATAATATCATTAATAAAGAAACAAAATGATATTAGTTATATTATTTTATGTTTTTGAATCAAATTTTAAGATCCTTTTAATAACTAATAAATAATTTTTATTAAAATTGAGATACGTTAGTTTGTGGAGGTAGAAATTCACACAATGCACGGTTAACGTTTTCATTTCTTAGGGAATGAGAGGGAAAGAAGGTAGATTATATTTTTGGTATTTATAATAATAATAATTATATTTCATATTTATTATTTATTATTCAATTAAATCCTTATAATCCATGAATAAAAGTGGTCATAAAAATAGAATTTTTCACTTCAGGGCGTGGTGGCCTGAAAAATGCACAAATGACAGTTTCATTTATCTTAATAGAAAATATGAAAGGTGGTTATTAGTTATTACCTTGGAATAAAAATATTAATTATCAAAAAAATTCTTATATAATTATATAAGAAATAATAAATTGTATTTTCAGGGTATGAAATAAAATAAATGAAGTTTGCGGAAAAAATACTCATGTTGAGAAATTAAGCTTTCCCTTGGATGACTCCTTGGAAATGCAGGTCTTAAGAAACTTTATCATGACCATAGGATCAAGGAAAAGTAATAGGGTAATAAAGTAATTAAAATGGTCTATTATGTATTTGTAAAATTAATTCTTTTAGTCGTATTGAGGTTTATTGACAGTCCTCTTTTATAAGTAGTGAGTATGGCATTTTGTAAATATTTCAACTTAATGTAAATAGAGAACATGTTTCTCATGTCAAGTGGCTCAAGAAATGGGAAATAATGAATTTTATGATGAGAAAAGATCGATAATATCTCAACCACATAGTTATAAATATTTATTTAACATGTTTCAATCCCTCTACCTGTTGATTTACTACATTTACTATTTATGATTTTTTCGTGGTAACTAGATTTATCTTAAGTAATTAAATTTTAATAAATAAAAATTAAACATCCATTATTAGATAATTTGCACCTAATTATTCCAAATATAAAAATATTATCTTTTAAAATTTATATGTGAAAAAAATTAATTATTTCATTAGCGCATCTAATCCTTAAAATTGAGTTTTTATAAAAAGTGAATTTTAAAGATTAGAATTTATGTATGGTATAAAATTATCAATGAATTTTATTTTTATGTTAAAAAATTTTTATTATGAAATAAATAAAAATTATGTGGATTTAAAATCAATCCAAAAAACTAATTTTACCAATAAAATATGTAAATACAATGAAATACCAAAAATAGTGTTATTATTGGAAAATATTACTTATGCTATTAAACATAGGTTTTCTAAATTCATAACATAATTTTTTTTAAATGTTTATTTTTAATCCTTAAATAAATATTTGATTATGAAAACTTTTTTACAAGTTTTTATGTTTCAATTAAATCTTTATTTAGCTATAAACGCTACGATTTTAGTAAAAACTATATTTTTGACTATTCACCTAAAAATCAATTATTTCATAACAAACATAAAAAATAAATCTAATATAATTTTGAAATTATAATTTTAAAAATTAATTTATTAATAATGAATTAAAATTATAAAATTTATATGTTTAGTCCTTTAAATTAAAATAAAAAATATAAAGAAAAACTATTTTTATTAAAAACAACTTTTTAAACTTTAATTTTCTTTAATAATTTTTTATTTAAATTTATAAATAATTTGATATTGAAATATTAGTTTATAAACCAAAATACTTTA
Source organism: Viscum album (assembly GCA_963277665.1). Taxonomy (NCBI): domain Eukaryota; kingdom Viridiplantae; phylum Streptophyta; class Magnoliopsida; order Santalales; family Viscaceae; genus Viscum; species Viscum album. Next base: position 1,183,356,444 of record OY728139.1, read on the forward strand.
TATTAAAATTATATTTTAAATATAAAAAATTTTATTTAAAAAGTTAAAATAAAATATATTTTTTTAAATAGCACTTTGAAATGAATTCTGTTCAAAATATTAAATAAATATAATAATTAGTAAAAAATTTAATTAATTGTCATCTTTTTACTAACTAGTGATTATATTCTTTGTGTAATTTGAGAATGAAATGGTTCTTTTTTGGGTGTTTCATTATTTTGGTGATTTGTGTGACATAATATTTTGATGATAGTATCACTTTAAAAGATCTAAAATCGTGATCCATTGTATTACACCACCTCTAAATAAATTGTTCCTCTTTATTTTAAGAATTAAAAACTAATTCCATAAAATGGTAGTATTCTTAGAAAATTATCCATTCATGGGATGAAATCTACCTTACACCCGGAAGATATATTAATTTTATTTCTTCTCCTTAAAAAACATTAATTTTTTACAATTATATACTTAAGTATGTATATAATACACTTATACAATCACCAAAATTCACCTTTCCCAAAATCATATGAATCTCCAAGACATTAAATCAAAGGTAAATAATATATTCTTTAACAAATAAACTCCATATTTAACCCTAAAATAATACTAACCACTATTCCATAAGGTCACACACTAGTCAATATATATCATAATCCCAATAATAAGATAAAATTCACTAAAATATCATGGATAACATTTTTATTAAATCAATAATACATTCCTAGGTTATTAATACTATCTAACTCACTTTTCTAAAAATCAATCAATCATTTAATTTCTAAGAAAAATTTTTATATTAAATTTAAGATTAATCCATACATCAATCATGTATTCTTCAATATTGACCCCCAAAAATATATCCTTAACATAAAATCATTTTTCATGGTTTTGGATATCTGTTAATATATGTTTCCAAACCTTTAAAGAAAAACTAATAAATAATAATCCTTATTTGTTTTAGAAAATCGAATTAGCTTCTAAAGTATTCTAAAATATCATTGATAAATATCACTCACTAATGAAAATATAAAATAGTAACAACATTTTCTATCTATTAATATATTAACCTAACTTACTTATGATATATTAGAAAACTCATATTTTACATCATAATAAACATAAATTAATATCCTAAAATATTTATGTATGCTCCCTTATTTGGTTATAAGACATAATGATTTTAGATATATACCTTTATTAGCTTAATTTTCACAATGTAGTTTCAAAAAAACACATAAACAAAGATGGTTTTGATAACATCTAAAATATGAATTTGGAAACAATAATCTGAATAAGTCTTCCCTTATGAAAATTTATTTCCATATGAAACTTTTAGTTATACCTATGAATCTTTTTGTTATTTCCTTGTTTTTCTATGATAATTTTTATACCAAGTTATCAAACCTAATTAGGTATCATTATACACAAATACTTCATAATTGTTCATTAGAAAGAATGTGAATTAACAATAGAATATTCATCAAAAGTGTAAAACTATGTGTGTTGTTAGGACACTTTTTTGTAAACCCAAAAACAATCGATTTAATAACCAATCCAACCTTTTTAGTATTATTACCAATATTTAAATATATTTTATAGACTACATTCACTTGATGTATTCATAAAGGGATATAATTTCTAGGAGAATCACAAAATCTCATCTTTATGAAAATTTCAGGATATTATCCTATAATTAAACTTATCCCATATCCTCATCCAAGAGTTTTCAATAAATTACTAAATTTAAAAACATGAGATTTTATTTTATATTTCTTTTCAAATAAATTTAATTTTCTTTATATATTTCATTATATAGAATACCGAATTTAAACAAACTGCGATATATAATTAACATATCATTATTTAAACGCCACTCTTAAAACCAAGCTATTAAAATTGGAAGTATTTATAGCAATAAACACATAATAAAAGTGTATATAATGGATTTATATAATGAAAATATATTTATTAATTTATAAAAAATAATAATTAATTTTTTTCGTGAAGCCATTTTTTGTTTCAAAAAATTGTTTTCTTCGTAAATGGTTTTTATTAAATTTTGTAAGAAAATATTATAATTATTTTATAAAAATATTTGAAATGGTATTTTATAAAAAAAATTCATTTTTTAATCATCATATCAAAATTATATTAGAGTGAAATTTTTAAATTTTTATGAAAAGATTGATTTTACAGTGAATAGTGAGAATTGCCATTTTTTATCAAATTTTCATTTATTTTCATTGAAAAGTTCCATAAATATTTGAATGATATATAAAATTAAAATAAGTATACTTTACCTATAAATAATATAATTATTTATATGTTAATCAACTTTACACTTTTGTTGTATTAGTTCATTTCTATGCTTAAAAACACATTTCTTTAAAAGATGATTTTCATAGCATTTTACGCACTTATATTAAAATTAATTTATGAAAATTACGAAAATTAAATATTTTTAAATGTATTGAATATTTTTAATCAAAAAAACATTATTATTTAATAAGTTCAACTTAATTTTTTTCATTACTAATGGTAACCATGGTAAATATTTTTCACCTCTGTAAGGGTAGAAGAGGTTAAATTAGGTTAAAACAACAAAATAAAACATTAAAACATCTTTAACACTTACCTTTATCCTATTTTATGAATTTTTTTTGAAAAAATAGAAGTTCGAGGAGTTAAATAATTGATTTTCAAACAGTATTTTTAGTTTTTTAACTGAATCTTGAATTTTGTGAAAGATAAGTTATATTATATTCAAATTAGAAAATATTTTTTTTCCATTGAAATTAATGTAATGGTTGTAAGATTAAATTAGGTTTTAGATTGATAAAAATTTATAAAACCCATTACTTTTTTATTTAACAAAAAAATCATTTAAACCGATTTACTACTTTAGTTTAAGGTCAAATTACTTTTTCTCTAAAATCGGGTATTTTCTTAAAACAATTATCATGTGTTTTTCATTTTTATATAAAATGTAATTTGTTACACCTATTGAAAATAAATCTAATAAAATTAATTAAAAAATTTTAATCATAATTTACAAATATTTTTATAATTTCAAATTTATTTTGGGTCTTATAATTAATTTATCATGGTAAAATGTTAAGTTATCACAGTTAAGTTTAAAATGGGTTTAAAGTGGTCTAACTATGAGGTATGGCTTAAATGTATCCACAACATATCCAAATGTGATTGGTTGATTTTATTTAGATCCCATAACATATTATTATCTAATTTTAAGTTCCTTAGTTCTAGTTCAAATTATTAATATATATATATATATACATATATTATTTAATATTTTAAGTAATTCCAAGAGTATCATTTCCTTCACTAATAAAAGAGAATCTCCTCTCCTTTCGTATTCAAAAAAAATTAAGAATTATATCTCATCCAATAACTACCATAATACATTTATAAATTCATTTCTCACATCTTAGGTCTTTTGTTTTCACTAAAATACCATCCTTTCAAGGATTAGGTTTTAATCCAAAATAGGTTTATTAGTGGATAGGTATAACTCTTAACTGATTAATTTCATTTTTATTTCTTATTTTACCTCATATAAATCTATGGTGTCTATTAAATAATGGTTAATTTAGTTTCTTCAAAAAAAATATTATGATGATGGTACACCCATTTTCCACCACTTTTCCATCCTATAGAAATTGAAAACCCACTCTCGTGTGTACATATAGCTTATTGTCTCCACATAGTGGTGTAATTCATTTTTTATCACTATTTTTGTCGGATGGTTATAAATATGGTAATAATGAATATATATGATATTTATAACATAATTATGATTCTATGAGTATATTATATCATTTACCTTCTTCCCCTTATACCAATTAAAAATGATAATGTTGTTTGTAAATTTCCACTACAATAACTCTATTCATAATTTCACAGTTCTTAAAAGTCGTGGAATGGAATGTAATTTTAGTCCTCCAACTAGAAATTATAATGTTAGGTGTACTCCACCATGCATGTTTGGATCAATTGGAATACTTATGGAGCTTCAATATGGTATTCAAGACCCTCTCTCTTTAGATGTTTCTTAAAGAATCATTATAGTAATGCCAGGGGTTGTCTCTATAGGCCATGTAGTGATACCACAACTATTTATTCTGAAATTATTTGTATTATATTTAGGGTTGAAGTGGAAAGACAATGAGGTTGGTGTAATTTTTGGTTGGAATTTTATTCTACCACTTTCATTCAAGATATTATAAATGGTTTCATCCTCTTCTCTTAGAAGTTGAATTCTAGGTGGATTAAATGCATGGAATTTCTTTCACACATGAGTTATATCATTACTCACATATATCATGAAGCCAATAAGTATACTACATGACCAAATATTGAGTAACTGTAAAAATTCACACTTTCCACTATTCAAATCCCCAATCTTCTATAATCCATAGTTGAGATCATGGAATTTCCAAATCCTTTCCCCTTCGGAAGTTAGGACACACACATCAATTTAGTACCTTCAAAAATTCACATGTTTCTAAACTACTACTTTATTATATGAGAAATGAACAACTCTACCGTTTGGAATCACTCTTCCATGAGGGGATGCATCAAATTCCAAGAAATATGGACCATGTTATGTTTTCAAAACATCCACAAAGTTCTTATTTGGACACCCATCCTTAGTGGGAGAACCTACCACCTTCAATTTGTATATAAAAAATAAATAAACAATTTTTTTTGAAGAAAATATGTATTTTATTAATAAAATTATTTTACTACAAAACTAGTTCTTGTTTTAAAATAATTAATTAAAACATTATAAATGAGTATGAAAATTATATATATCTCATTATACTCTTCAGTCTCTCATATTTATTAGTTAGGTTATAATGGTTACATTTTAATAATAATATTTAGTTGTTCGCTTAAGATAGAAATGGTGTTTCTTGTATGTTATTAAACATAATGTTTCCTTTTAAAATATCAGGATATTACAATGGACAACTAGATGTTTTTTTATTATAATTAAATAACCATAGTTATACAGAATGAAAGTTTCATGACCAATATAATTAATTCAATGATTATTTGACATTAATGTCAGAACCAGAATAAGAGGATCATCACATGTAATTTATAATTAGTTTATAAGAATATCTATAATTACATGAACTTCCCATTATTTATTCATTGATGATATAGTTTAATTAATCTCATTGTATCATTATTGTGTTACAGTATCTAAGTACAGAATCCCTATAGTAGTGATCCACACTTTCAAATTCATTTAACATTGTCATATAATCACCATGTGTTACCATGGTTGATCATGATTACTTTAATCATTCATGGATGATCTCAACAGAATTATCTTTAGGGATGAATAATTCTTAGTATTCTCTCAATTGATTAGGAGAGGAGGAGGATAGATAACACTCTAGTTATTTATAACTCTCTATAGGATTTTATATATATTCTCTCCATACATTTTTCAAAATAAATATCACTGAGGAAAGAGATATAACTAAATATATATTGAGGAAAGTTTAGGGTTACCTATTTACATATAATCCCCCTTACAAATTCCTTAATTCTTAATGAAGCCCAATTATTAATAAAAATATATTTATAATTCACTTGACATATAAAACACCTAAGAAGAAATAAATTTCATTTATATCATTTCCTATTGGTCCATCAATCTTGGTCTACTTATTCTCCTCGACATTTACCAAACCTTGAATGAAGACTATTTATTTCATCAATTAATGGGTGACCACTACTGGTCTCATTTGGTTCAATGATTTGATGGATGAGTTTTTTTATCTATTTTAAAGGTATTTTTTGTAAAAAAATCACAATTAAGACTTTTATAACTTTTATTTAATCAACAAAAGAAAATTTTACATATGGACTAGTTCTCACTTCACTTGAAAAAATGATAATGTTGTTCATGAGTATGATTGGACTACCACCTCCCCAATATTATGTGGTTCATTTTTCTTTTCCTCCATTGATGCATGATACTAAGTCTATATATATGTAATTTATCTATTATTTATTACATGATTAAGATTCTATATATGATGAAACCATGACCAATATCTAAGTAAGGAAACCACAAAACCAAAACATACATGAAAAACGAAGCAGTTGTCATCTGGAATAGTGATTTTAATAAAGAATTGTTAATAAATATGTGATAAAATAATATTAGTATGTCATATATGGTATAATATATATGATTATAGATCTAGAATATATTAATAATAAATTTATATTTTTTATATAGTAGTTTTGAATACGTAAAAATAAATTTGGATCTAAGGTAAGGATTCATTGTCCCAATGTTGCTTCATTGAGACATGTTTGATGAAATGCACTAATTTATATTTATTATTTTTATATATAGACCATTTTAAAATTTCTACCATGTATATTTATTAATTCATGGTATATAAAGTCACAACTAAAATTATTTCATCCAATGGGTTTGTTTCGAAAGTTACCAATATAATAAGGGTTAATTTTACATTCTCATCCTTATTCAGGACTGTTTATATTTATCCTTGAGTTAAAAAAATTATGATATTTATATGTTAAACCAAATAAATTTTTGTATCCTATATTTATTTTTATGGTTTTCAAGCATTATTTCCAGTTTCACCTACTTTGTTACTCAAAAATACCAAATTAATGTTTAAACAAAAACTGGAATTTTTTCAATTTGATCTAGAATATTTTTCTTCCAAATCCATATTTTATTTAAAAAAGTTTCAAAAATGTTTTTAATATTCTCAAATTATTGATTAAATACATTTTTACCTATGTTTTATATTCTATAAAAATGTTTACAATTAACCATCTTTTCATTTTCAAAATGAGGTACTTTTGAAAATGGTTGGAACAGAATACTTGGTTTAACGATTACACCAGAAATTAAATTTCTCATAACAATGGCCACTCAATGATTTTCTATTTAATTTAAAAATTTACATGGTTATATTCAAAAAAATCCCTAATATTTTTGAAATTTTTAGATTTTAAAATAAGTGATTTCAATATGGAATTTGTATTTTTCGTAAGAAATTTTCTAGTGGCCATTCTAAATTATATCCATCTATGTCAACATAAATTGATGCAATTTTTTTAACTAAGGTTATACGCTAATGATACCATCATTAATATTTATCATGATGGATTATGACTAGTTTGAGTAGGCAAAGTATTGAAAATTCATATGCTAGTTCTTCTAATACATACAGTTTTTTATTATTAATCCATGATGATTAAGTTGTATTTTTATTCATATAATAATGCATTAGACATATTATATAATGGGTGGGGCCTATAATTATATAGACCCTTCATTCATTGGTTGGTATCATGAGAAAAAATAGGTTGGGTATTTGGATGAGGCATTACCCATTTATGTAAGATATCTTGTAACATGGCCTTGATGATATGTTTATTATGTCATGAAATGAGGCATCAATTGAATGTTTAATATATTTAGCGTTATGCATTTCATCATTATGAAATTAGTTATTGATGTCCATGTGATTATTTGAAAATTTTTGATATTCATGTATAATTTTTAATCTCATGTAATTATTTATATGGAATTATTTTATCATCATTTATTCCTGTCATATTATTCCTTCCTTATTCATTCTATGATATATTTTGTTATACATATTACCTTACTGAGCAATGGATATCACCAATTTCTTATGTTTACTTTACCTAGGATTCTAGGAAGTTTAATTTGAATGATATATAAGGATTTTATAAACATAATAATGATGTTATCAAAGAAAATACTTTGTCATATTTTATGTTTTGAAATGTAATGTGATATTCAATCATGTAACTATTTTTCTATGAATACTAAACTATATGATCCTTTCTGATGTGATCACCTATAATTAGTGCTATTGAAATAGAGTAGCCATCAGATCTCATCTATTTGGTCCAGATTATTTATATTTGGTATGTGAATAAGTTTTTTATAAACCTTGTGAACTAGTTTTAGGAAAATATAGAATAAGTAAAATATCCCTATGATTGACTTTTAGGATTAGCTTAATTATATCATAACATCCAAAAGATATTATAAGGTAGTAAATATGTGGTTGTCCTAGAAATAAATCCTAGAAATACATCCCTATCAATATACTATAAGTGGATGTGGGTTTAGAACAAATTTATCTAGGGGTAATAAACCTGAAATTAGTTCGATGCGTATATTGTTTCCATCATTCTACTTTCTAGTGAGTGGACCCTTACTGTGGAACTGGTTTTCCACTCTAGGAGGATATGCTTGGATTAATTCAAATTTTATTTATAAATCATTGTGAAATATTTTAAAATATTTCTATGAGTTTAAGTTATTCCAAAATATACTGAAGTTGTGATTCTAAGAATAGGTATTAATAAATTTTTTTCAATTTATGTAAAGTGTTTTACCAATTTATGAATTATACATTATGATTCATAATTTTATCAGTGAATCTAGTGCATGTAATTATTTAGAAATGGATTCTAAAGAAAGGAATTGAAAATGTGTCAAAAATTTTAATCAATGAAGGTATTTCCCTTGTGATCAAGTCAACATTTCTAGTGTTGGAGCTGAGAAGATTATGACTATATTAGTACAGTTGACTCGGGATATAAAAAATAAACTTGCCCATATGGAACAACATATTGTATCACAACATGATGAATTGATGTTGGACCAAATCATGTGGTATAAAAATAATCCTTTAATGAAACTATAGGCCCTTTGATATTTGAGAAGTGGATCAAGTCACTAGAAAAGATATTTAATATTTTTGAGAATTAATGGAAGGAATGAGGTTATTCTGGGAATGTATGTTTTAAAGAAAGATAATAATCAATAGTGGTCCTTTTTTAGGAATGAAAATGCGTATGATAAGATAGATATAATGTAATTGATAATTTATAAAGATATATTATTCAAAAAATACTTTCCACATAAGCAATGATCTGATATGGAAATGAAATTTTTTAATCTAAGGCAAAAGAACGAGTATTGTTTTTCTGATTATGAGGAAAACAATATAAGATTAGAAAATAATTATATATAATATTTATGTAATCTGGAAATTAAAATTGACCACTTCATTGATGGGAATTTTACAAGACTTTTAAGAGAACAATTCTCTCAAATGTTGTCATCATATATGATATGGTATCAAGTTCCATTGGGATGGATAAATAATTCTCCAAGTCATATATTTTCAATGGAAATCAAGAGAATAAGAGTATAACTAAGAAACAAGAATAAATAAATAAAGATAAGAAAAATATGGGAAGTATAAAATTTCCCACATGTGATAACTATTGAAAGAAATACCCTAGAAATTTATTAAAAGGAAATAGAGTTTATTTTATGTTTGGATAGAAAATTCATCAGCCACATGAGTGTAAGGGAAAGAAATACCTATCAATGCCCATTATTTAAACTATAAGGATACAAGGTTCTATGAAAGTGAATTCCATAAGAATCAAGAAAATTTATCTAAAAAATAATAAGAAGTCAAGTTCAATATTATTCAATTACAATAACTGAAGTTGAAATGCATTAAGTTGTGATAATAGGTACTTTTATCACAAACTCATGCTTTATTTTATTTCATATCTATACATTATTTTATATTTGGAATTAATAATGAATTTCCCCTTGAAACTCTAATTAACGAATTATCAAAAAAACCACCTAGAATTAATCTAATTGTAATATGACATGTGGGTTTAGTTAAGATGAAAAACAATTACCTAGTTTTAAAAATGGTAATTATATTTATGTTTGGTATTGAAATAATCCTTAATTTTTTTTATTTATATTTGAGAATTTATAAAATAGTGTATGGTTCCTAAAATAATATAGTAAAAGTATATTGGAATAGAAAATTTATCCTTTTACCTTTATTTTTGATTAATTTATGTTCTTCTTTGTTCATTGCTGATTTATTTATTTATTTGGATATTAACTTTCTCATGATCACATTCTCTATCACTCTCTATTATTCCTTGGACATTATTACTTCTCCTCTATATCCATATTTTCACTTTCCTAAAGTGTTATTCTTATTTTAGAACTTTATTATGTGTTATTATGTATAACCATTACATTTCTCAATTCCCATTTTCAAAGGATGTTTTACTATTCCTTTGTATGATTTGGGATTTTAACAAAAATTATTTTCAAACATTAAACCCTTGGTTTATGAGATAGAAATTTCAAGGGTGAAATTTATTTAAGGTTGTATAATTTGACACCCTAAGATTTTATATTTTATATCGCTCAAATAAATTCAATTTATTTGATATCATGAATTATGTGCAACATCGAGTTTAAAAGAGTTCTGATATACTATTAAAATATTATTATTTAAACATGGATATTTTAAGCTAACCATTAAAATTGGATTTATAAATAAGAAAAAACATATTATGTAAAATTTGTATAATGTTTTATATAATTAAAATACATTTATTAATATATAATAAATAAGTACTACATTTTTTGTTAAAATCGTGTTATGTTTCAAACATATTTTTTCTTAAAAAATGGTTGTTGGTGGCGAAATATGAATTCCATTGGAAAAGATGAGGAAGGAACAGCTTGTTTGGAATGAATCTCAAACAAAAGGGACCAAAATCCATCCAAATATTATTTTTCTCGAAGAAATTATCCTTTATGAATAATATAATCCTATAAATAACTTTCTTTAAGCATTTCTTTCACAAACACTTGAAGTCGTGATGGTAAAACCTCTGCGTAGAAAGATTCCATGGCGAGGATAACTTCACAAACACGTTAAACCCTAGTGGTGTATTTTTAAGTTTGATAGATCTATTCCCATTTGTGAATCCCATTAATCCTTAAAAAAACTCTTCCCAGCTTTGCAAAACTGCCTACCTATAAATACCACCCCCCCCCCCTTCTTCTAGTTTTTTAGGAACAGTTACCTGACCTTTCAGCTTCCAAATTGATCCCAATTTTCAAACCTCCAAAGAATCATCAACCAAAGAAAGATGGTTCATCCAAGATATCTAGGTTTCATGAAACCCCTTACATTGTGTTCTTAAGATCTTTTTCCCTATGTGGGGATTCCTTTTGCAAAGGATTATGCCCTTCATGAAGTAATAAGGCCCCTTGAGGTACTTGAGGCTTCGTGAAGCATTCAAACTTCATGAAACACTCCTTTCCTAATCCAATAGTGCACTCCAAAGCAAGTGAACCTTGATTAAGGAATAATATACCATTTTGAACACCTTATCCTTCGTGAGGAACCTGATCTTCAAAACTTACCACTCTATAGGGCCCTAGGATTCACAAAACCCCTCTCCTAGGCCTCTTTATGGTATCTCCCTTCTACTGACACTTTTTCATGATGGTAGAGTTATTAGGGCCCATACACTCGATCATGACTATTCCAACTGAACCTTGAGTCCCCATGTGACCTGTTCCACCCACTCTTATGTTTTAACACTCCACTCTGATTGTGGCTCGATCCTATCACCTACCTCTTGTTTCTCATCATAGGTATTGTGAACCCTATTTCTTCTGAAGATAGGGACCATAATGTAGATCTCATGATAGAACAAAACTCCCTAAAAGTTCCAACACCATACCCCCCCCCCCCCCCCCCCGCAAGGCACATGAGTGGTGGTCATATAAACCTAATGGATAAGGAGTGAATCCACCCAGATCAAATCTTCATGACATAAAACTTCCTAGTTTTTCATCTCAAACATATGATGTAAAAATGCACAACAATATCCTCAATACATTATGTCAAACTATATCCCAACCCTATCTAATGAATAGATAATTTCTTATTTATGGTCATCAGGGTATGCCACCTCCTACCGTAATAGAAAATTTACCTTCCATACCAAGCAGTTTCTATGTGTAAGACCCACTAAACCTATTCCACAAGCATAAAATTCTCCTTTTATGACTCACGCTAAATGAGATCCACCACGGAAATATTTCACAAATAATCCCTACCCACATTTTTTTTCTCCTAGAAGCACCCTATCATCCATCCATGAGTGGAAAAAGAGGATCATGTGATCATCAAATCTACTACATCCTCTTATTTCTCATGTTGAGTATGACTCAAGTAGTCTTAGAGGTTAGCATCCATCATGACATACACATAATTCCAACTCTTAAATGGACCTCCTAAATAGTATAATTCCCAACCTCCACCTCAAATGGGCCTTCTATTATGTATAATTAACAACCATTTTAAACTATATGTGATTCGATTACCAACTAACTAGGATACATGGGAGTCTCCCTGAGGTACAATCCCAACACTCAATTCACCCCAATTTTATACAAGCTACATTCCTGGTAATATAATTCACCAACATAGAGACCACAAATCTTCTAGGTCCCTCAGGTAGCTTCAATATGTAACCATCATATCATCACTTTTCTATATTCCTTTCAATGTATGAACATCCTTACCACATGATGTTAAACTAAATAGACTGGTCCTATCACATGACCTAAAGTATGGAATCGAAATATTGGGGTTTTTATCCATATCCTCAAAATAAGATACGTGGGATACCATTATGAGGTTCGATCCCAAACAATGTAAACTCATAGTTGTCCCTACAAATGACACAACATTGGATTTTTCTTGAGGGTAATTTTTTTCATCCATCCTAGGTCTCTCTCAAGGGGAATTTTGATCCATATATATTAGTTCTGCCACTATTAGGCATCCTAATCTATTGGTAAACCCTCAAGTAAAAAATCATCCCTCCTAGGGACATACCTCCCTGATCCTCCTTAAGGGTTTTTATAATCAAATATTCTAGGTCTATCTCAAGGGAGGTTCTAATCCATCCATATTTGGTCCACCTCTGTGGTGTGTCCTGATCCATCGGTAAACCATTAGGTGAGAAATCATCCCTCCTAGGGACCCACCTCTTTGATCTTCCTCAAGGGTCATTCAAATAACACAACATGTTCTTGAAATACATTAAACATACTCCCAACATGTCCACACAAGACATTAACCATGTGCATGTCCACACAAGATGATAAGATCATTGCCTGATCTGTCTCAATCGGATGTTTTGATCTATTTCTCCAAGAAGGTAAACTCATGTCTTGTCCCATAATGTGTACCTTATACAAAACAGGATATTCCTAAGGTGAAATCCATGGAAGGTATATCCCCATGATGGTAGTTACCCTATTAAAAACATGGGATTCCCAAGGTGATAGCCTTAAAATATATGATCTTCTATTCTTATTTTCCTCGTGATGAACATGAGATTCCTTGGTTTACATGCCTAAGATTCCTCATTGATATTCCCTCCCAGGAGGAAGAATATAGGTGAATAATTCAACCAACGTCTATAAATGCATAGTGATTCACAACATGACTACTCTCATAACAGAAGGATGCTTACCTGTCAATATGGGATTAAAATTTCTAGATAGAATCATTCTAATAATCAAGAATCCACAAAGAGATTGTATTGAGAATGAGTTCCATGAACATGACTTAACTCAATGAGGTAGACATGTACTATGAAAATATCTCCAAGGAGGAACCCAAGGAAGGAGGAACCGACATCTCATCATCTCATTTCGATCAAAGATAAAACATCTCCATAGAAATTTGAGAAATCTTCCAACTTTTGGAAATTGGAAATGTTGGGTAACATAAAATCTAGTGTGTGCAACCACGTGAGAATGCACTAGAGCACCTCGGAAAAAGCATCAAAAATTGAAATGGTGAACCCGATGTGAAACTTTTCTCCACAATATGGGTACTAGTAGAATATGAGACATCAGTAGATTATCATGTCACTAGATCCAAATATACAATTCTAGGTCCCACTAAGAAAATGGTAGGTCCATCATGGAACTCACTAGAAATTTGGGCAGTTAGAATTTGGGAATCCTCGGTCTGTGACATTGTTAGTGTGGATCTCTCTCTTTGTATTTGGGAGATTAAATAATGTTGGGGGATTAGGAAATTATTTCCTAATGCCTATAATAATGTCTCAAGTATCATGCCTTCCAAGACTCAAATAGTAAAGAACCAATAACCCTTCGCCCGTATGCATTGGGGAAAGAGAAATACAAATGCAGAAATCTCACATAGCTCTAACCCCACTACAACTTCTTCTAGGGCTACAATCACTAGGCGCCCACACCACATCTCACCCTTAGAAGTCATCTAGATGAGGTTGATGGACACCCATGTACATCAGTATGAGAATAAGGGGGTCATTACCATAAGGTACATGGCCCACCAAGACCTGGATGCCTCTGTACCTCGCCAAAACCGCCACCCCCAAGGGCCACACCAGGGGAAGTGACATCCCACTTGAATGTAAAATCACTTTGGGACCTCTCCCTAGAAAGATCCTATGACTCACTCCCCTACTCCAAAGATTTGGGGTTTCTCGGGTCACCCTAGTGGTGACTACTACCCCGTAGCTACTAAGGAGGCCTCCCACTAGGCCTCATTATTACTGACAATTACCAGTCCTTCAGGCTGAAGAATAGGTGTACTTTACCCTTACTCTATTGGCCTCAGTTCGAACCACATGACGCCAACATTAGGGGAAGGTCTAGGGTAATTCTTGATAAGGGGAATCATCTTTAGTGTCTCTAGTTCCCATTTTCACCACCATTGTATACCATCAGATCCCTATGATAGAAGAGTAGGGATCCATTTTTTCTTGGTCGGGATCAAGACCTTAGCCTTCCCAAAACTAGGCTAGGTTGACTTTTTCAATTTTTAGTTCCACCAACATCCATTATAGGCCAACTCGTAATGATTAGTTTCAGTGTGGAGGTCATCCATGCACCATTACCAACCCAATTGGAGGTCCTCCCATCTCTCATAATCAATGCAGAGGTCCTCCTCATATTATTCCAAGATCAGTAGAAGGTCCTCCCCACTCCAACATTGATCAATGATGAGATCTTCCCTGCTTCATTGACAACCAATATGAAGGTACCCTCATGCAATCATCACTAGCCAACACAGAGGAACTTCCTGTTTCATAGCCAATCAGAGTGGGTGTTCTCCCCACTGCTTCAACAGTCGAAAAGGACATCCTCCCCATGTTTCCACCAGTCAAATAGGAGGTCATCCTTGTGCCATCAAAAACAAGTATGGAGGTATTATCTGTAAAGACCCAAACTTTCATTAATGGAAATCCATCTTAATCATATTAAATGTCTCTTTATGTAAAATTTTTATATAAATTGTCAAATTCTTTGGTTTTATGTTTTTGGATTTTAAAATAATGTTAGGAATTGTGACCATTGTTATTATAGTCATTAAATATAGATCACATTATTAGTATAAATATAGGGCTTTAACAAATCCAATTTACTCAAAAAAAAGGAAGTGATGGCCTCATCTAGTAGATGTGCCCCATACGAAGCCCATTTGTCAGAGCTCGGAAAGGAGGTTGTATCTTTGGGATTTGATCTTGACTAATCCCAAGCCGAGCGTTAATATGTTAAGCTCGAGTGGAACCACCTATGAGAGAAGGGGAAATTGATAGAGATTTCCACCCGAGCAATGTTATCTGAGCCACCCCAAGAGTCGGTCACCATTGCACACCTTACCCTTCAGTCTTATGTGCGTGTTATAAGGGTTTTTGTAACAATAAATTATCACTATGGTCATGTACATTATTTTTGTATATAATAATGAATATACCTTCATTTTATTATTGTTACCTTGTAGATATTTTTTAAAGACAAATAGTATTTTTAGTTAATATTCAACTAAGAAATCTATTTTGATTAATTAATGGATTTTTGAATTAAATAATATTTTAATAAAATATTAATATTATTATAAAATTAATTTTTATTAAATATAAATTATTGTATAATTTTATGAATGCAATCGTAATTTTTATTAATGTTTGAAAGCCATTTTTGTCAAAACCCGTGAATTTTTTATAAATGTCGGGCTTTATTTTAAAATTGAAAATTAACATATTTAGAAAATTATTTAGATAAAATAAATATTATTTCTGGAATCAGGACATCGAATTTATCCAATGGTGAAATTTTCATAATTTTCTGAGACAGTCAAATATTTGGGTAAAAATTAAATACCGGTAAATATATAATGTGTTTTATGACATCATAATGTCCCAATAGTGATGTAATAAAATAATATAAGTATTATTTTCGGCCAATATATGTTTTACCATTAAAATAATTTGATTTTGGGTTTTTTGGATTTATTTTACCAAGCATTAATGGACCCTTCAAGGCTTATTAAACATCTTGTCTTTTTAAATTGATTTCCTTGGAAGTGTGACTCACCTCCACATAAGAAAACCAATTATTTTAAGAATTTAGGACTTTGGAATTATAAAATATTTTTTTACACCTCCCTTTTCCAAAAACCATGGGCAAAAACCATGGTATTGTTTGTGGTTTGGATTAGTTTAATGTGAGGTGTTGCAAACCTAAATAATAAAAAATTCCATCACCTTTCATATATAAACCAACCCAAGCTACAACTTCCTCCTAATTCAAGGTCTTTTTATTTCATCCAAACTCTACCCTACTCTCTATATAATCCTCCCAAAGTTCCCCAAACTCCCATGAAGCCTCTCTCAAGCCTCTCGCAAGCCTTTTGAAGCACACTTCCAAGTAAGGGTTTTTCTTC
This sequence comes from Viscum album, assembly GCA_963277665.1. NCBI lineage: Eukaryota > Viridiplantae > Streptophyta > Magnoliopsida > Santalales > Viscaceae > Viscum > Viscum album. The sequence goes on from OY728139.1 coordinate 1,183,373,153, forward strand.
CTTTCTCATTTTTGTCCAATTTTCATAATGTTGTTATGCCCTTTTAATTTCAATTATAAATGTTGGGTTATTGTTTCTAACCTCCCCTATACTGCCCTCATTATGTTTTAATGATGTAATACCCCTTTCTCTCTCATTAAACGCCTCCCATGTACACCCATTACTATGCTGAAATTCTGAAAGGAATTTCTCTCTCCTCTTTTACATTCAAGAAATTCTTTTGTATCATGACTCTAAATTCCATTAAAATTGTTTGGGAATGTATCTAAATGACCCCCTTACTGTCCATTTCATGTAAATTTGTTGATACACCATTTTCTCTCTCATCAACCATTTTTATGAATTCTTATGTCACGCCATTACGCAGCCGAAATCGCACCGATTTTCCAAACCAATGTCATAGGGTAGTGAATACCATGCCCATTTATCTATCAAGTTTATTCACCTTTATGAACATTTACTTATTGATTATAAATTTTCATGTATGAATTTTACATTTCTTTATCGTGGAATAAATTATTATGTTTTATGAATCCATGTTATATGATCCAGGTGGCACACTTATGCATGAAATGAAATGTTTAAGAAGGGTGCGCCCTTATAGCACTCCAATGCATTGGGTAAAGTATAGTATCATGATACGTCATGTGAAATGGATTTTTACTCATGATAATTTAAGTGAAATGAGGTTTTACTCTTTCTTCGTGTGCAATGATGATTTACTCATGCACCATGTGCAATGAGCCTTGGCTCATGCTAATTCCATGTTAAGCATTGTTGCCACATTTCCATGTTATGATTATCATGATTTATGATGTATTTAATTTTATACTTTTATTGTGCTCTATTTATATGCCTATTGTCTAACATGTATTGTATTCCTCATGTTATTCCATGATTATTCCCTTACTGGGATTTATAGCTCACCATTTTCTTACGCGTGTCCTCAGGTTATCCCATGCAATGCTAAGTGTGAGGGAATATGGTGGTCATGTAAAAGACGTTTTCACTAAAGATGTTGTATTTCATGTTTTAAGTTGTTATGTAATGATCATAATCCCCAAAGAAACTATACCTCTCGACCTTCTATGTTGTATCAAATGAAGTTTATGTAATAAATTATGATTAATGGTGTAGTAAAAGATCGGGGTTGTCATGGTTGATAATAGAGGATAGGTTTAGTTCTTTTTGGGATTAGGATTAGAAAACCCTAGTTAATCCTTAGATACAAGATTAAGTATAATAAAAATATCCCCATGTTTTGGTGAGTATTGAGGAAGTGGTTTATCAAGAAAATACATCCCAGTCTAGAAACGATCAGGTAGAGGCAGCTCTGGCACAAATGTATCCTAGGGGTAAAACCTGAGAACACCACTTTGAGCTAAACTCGAACGAGAACTGGTGCACGACAACGGGCCTTGCTGCACTCTTGGTTATGACACTCCTGGGGTATATTCTTTGGTAAATTCACATGCTTAGTATGAACAATTATTAAGGGACAAAACAAATCCCTAAGAATATATGATAGAAAGTAGATCATGGATAACATAGACTGAAGGCAATAGATTCATATGTTAAGGAAATAAAATTTATTTATAAGTCGTTAGTTTTTTCCTTGGATTACACTTTATGTGTTACCCCTAACTTTCCTTTTATTCTAGCCAATATCTGGTAATAGGAGGACTCTGGCTAACAATCGATGTGAAGATCAATGTGATGACAGTACTAATGAGATTACCAATCCAATGGGGGCGGGAATCACGAACTTTGTCATGCTTCTCTCTCATATAAATCAATATTTTAATAGAAACATGGGTAAATAGGAACATTCAACCCCCCATAAGAAAGAACGAGTCACTATCGAGAGCTTCATGAGACAAGGGCCTCCTACTTTTAATGGATCATCTGATCCCTCAATCGTTGAACAATAGATCAACTCCATTGAAAATATCTTCTCTATTCTCCAATGTTCTGAACAAGAGAAGTTTCTCCTAGCTGCTTATCATATGGATGGTGAAGCTGATCAATGGTGGAGGTTGATCAAAAATACGAATCCTGAGGAGGAAATCGAGGCATCGGAATGTAAGGATTTCTAGAAGATTTTTTTCGATAAATATTTTCCACGCACCTCTGGATTAAGATGGAAAGGGACTTCCTTGCCCTCAATAAAATAGTTGATGAATTTGTTGGAGAGTACGAGGAAAACTTCACAAGTCATTCATGATATGCTTGCGGCTTTTTCATTACCCCAAAATGCATGGTTAACCTCTTCTTTGGTGGGATGAAACTTAGCCTGCAGAAAGCACTGTTAATTCGGGACTTTGACAGCTATGAAGAAATTGTCTGATGTGCCCTTAAGGTCAAAATGGAGATCGGAGAATCTTTGGGGTATCATGGGGATAAGAAGCGTAAGGTGTTCTTCAATGATGGCGGTCTGATGGATAAATCCAACGATGGTAAGAAGATCCAGAATCCCACTTTCTAAAGGAGCAGAAAGAAACACCCTGGAAATTTCCTAAAGGGTAAGAGAAAATGCTTTAGGTGTGGAAGAGAAGGGCACCAGGCCATTAATTATTGACAAGAACAACCCGCAGCTGCGATAGAGGATAAGAACGCTCCATTAGAACCTCAATGCATTGTACATTTCTAAAACTACAAAGAGTTAGGTTATCTTGCAAATCAGTGCCCTAAGCCAAGGGTTTTCGAAGGCAACAAACAACCTCCAAGGCTTCAAGGGAGATCTTTTTTCAATCACTACTACCGAAGTGAATCCCAACAACGAAGTGTTGATAGGTACGCTATTTATTCATTCAAGAATAGCAAACGTACTTTTTGATTCTAGTTCTATGCATACTTTTATATCTCGAAAGTTTAGTAGAACAATCCCAGCACCACCACGAATCATGGATGTGAAGATGTCATTGAGTACGGTAAATGGGGAAATCATTGCATCCCATGAATATAACTCATGTCCTATCATAATCTGTGGATTGAACTTCCCGATGAACCTTGTCATACTCCCTCTGGTGTAATTTTATGAACTTATTGGAATGGATTGGATTTCCTTATATAAAGCCAACATAAATTGCCGTGAGAGGGAAATCACTCTCCATGTGGCGAATCGACCCCTGATTCTTTATAAGTGAAAGAAGTAAGATGAATATTCTTTATATCCATCATCTCAAGCGTGGATATTACTTCCCTATGATCACTTGTATCTGGCTCAGATGATTGATTCTAAGGAGGCAACCATCCTAGAGGACATTCTTATTGTGAGGTAATTTGCGAAAGTGTTTCCTGAGGAATTGTCTGGTCTTCCCCCTGGAAGAGATGTTAAATTCTCAATTGATCTTATACATGTTGTGTTACCAATATCCAATACTCCATATAGAATGGCTGTTGTGAAGCTTGAGGAGCTGAAGAAATAACTACATGAGAATCTGGATAAAGGGTTTATACACCCAAGTACTTCACCATGGGGTGCACCAGTCCTCTTCATCCAGAAGAAAGATGGGTCAATGTGCCTTTGCATCAATTATCATGAGCTTAAAAAATCATGTTAAAGAACAAGTATCCTCTCCCACAAATTGATGACTTGTTTTATCAACTATGTGTAACACAATACTTTTCCATGGGGGATTTGTGGTCGGGATATTATCAAGTAAGGGTAAATAAGGAAGATATCCCCAAGACTGCTTTTCGTACAAGATACGGGCACTATGAATTCAGAGTAATGCCTTTCGGACTCACTAATGATCCAACAATCTTCATGGACTTGATGAATAGAGTCTTTAGAGATTACCTCGACAAATTTGTGGTAGTCTTTATAGATGATATTATGATATACTCCCAAACCAGTGAGGATCATGAGGAGTATCTAAGAACTGCACTAGAGACCTTGCAAAAGGATAATCTCTATGAAAAGTATATAAAGTGTGAGTTCTGGTTGAATGAGGTCTCATTCTTGGGCCATATCATCACAAGAAAAGGGATATATCTGGATCCCTCCAAAACAAATGCAGTTGAGGGATGGTCGAGGCCAACATCAGTAACAGATATACATAGCTTCTTGTGGTTATATGGATATTATCGAGGATTTGTGAGAAATTTATCAAGATTTTCCAACCCTCTTACCAATCTAACTCGGAAGGGAGTAAAGTTTTCTTGGAGTGATGAATGTGAAGAATGTTTCAACATGTTGAAAAGGAGGCTTACCACTGTGTCCGTGCTCACTTTACCCACAAGTGGATAAATTTTTTTGGTATTCAGTGATGCTTTGAATAAGGTCCTGGGATGTGTTTTGATGAAAAATGAAAAAGTCACTGCCTATGCTTCCAGGAAATTGAATGTTCATGAACAGAACTATCCAACACATGACCTCGATTTGGCTGCAGTGATCTTCACTTGGAAAATTTGGCGGCATTATCTCTTTGGGAAGAAGTGTGAAATATATACGGACCAAAAAACCCTCAAGTATATATTCTCACAGAAATATTTGAACATGTGCCAACGAATATGGTTAGAGATTATCAAAGACTATGACTGCTCAATCCATTACCACCCTGGGAAAGAGAACAAGGTGGAGGATTCCCTAAGTAGAAAGGACCCCGCGATTCTATCATTGATGAGAATTTAAAAGGATCCAATATTCATAGATTTTATGAAGATGGAAATGGGAATCATAAAGTAGGGAACATCATCAATCCTTTTATAAATGATTGCTACGCCGGCAGTTTTGGGAAGGTTAAAAGATGCTCAAAAAGATGATGTGGGAATTCAGGAAAAAGTGGAAGCTATCGGAAAAGGTAAATCCTTGGAGTTTAATGTTAATGAAGAAGGAATTGTGAGATTTGTAAAAAGACTATGTGTTTCATCCACTACTTGAAATATGATCTATACCAGTGGTTTGGAACTGTTGGTATAGGCCTCCAAACCATTGGTATAGCCTATACCAATGGTTTGGAGAACCGTTTCCAAGTATGTCATGGGGATAGTTATATACCAATGGTTTTGGGAAACCATTGGTATAGACCTATACCAATGGTTTTCAAAACTGTTGGTATAAGTAATATGAAAATATATACCAATGATTCTATAAAACCGTTGGTATATGTAATTCAAAAAACAATCATCTGGTTGGTTTTGATCCCAGCACCTCCCGTTTGTGATTGAATGACCTAACAACTAACCTAACTTACTTTTGTGAAGATAATTTCATAAATATATATATGTATTACCATAAGTATTTTAAATTTTGATTTATTTAATGTCCTATGTAAGAATATTCCATTAAAAATACATGTACATATACCAACGGTTCTCAAAACTGTTGGTATAGACCTATACCGATGGTTTTGATAACTGTTGGTATAGGTTCATTGATTTTGGGACCTATACCAATGGTTTTGGACAAGCTGTTGGTATAGGGGGGGACCTATACCAACAGTTTGGCCAAAACCGTTGCTATAGTGTCTCTATAATGGACCTATACCAACAGTTTTGGCCAAACCGTTTGTATAGGTCCAAATTAGTGAACTATACCAACAGTTTTCCTAAAACGGTTGGTATTTTTTTTTGAAAAAAGATAGATATCATTAATGACAAAGGTCAGCAGATGTACAAGTGCAAATCCATGAAGGAAAATTTTCTAGCTAGTGCGGGTTGGCATTGAATGGGCCTGAGGCCGCAAGTTGATGAGTCGAATTGTTTCCTTCCCTTTTGGTGAAGGAGAAGGTGCAAAATTAGAAGCATTGGCCTAGTGTGATAATTCTTTTTATGAAAAGGCCAAAGGAATGGTGTCCTCCATCATTATGGTTAATAGCATCGATTGCGGTGAGGCAGTCAGACACAATGTTGATATCAACCCACCCATGGTCCACAGCGAGCATCATACCAACAAGGATGGTGGTGGCCTCAGCCACTGCAGGTTCCCAGAATGAATGGTGTGGTTCTTATTTTGCCATAATGATTTTCCCCATATGGTTTAGGGCTAGGAGGCCAAGGGCCATGAGCCCATCCTTGGGGAGAGATGGTTCCACGTTGATCTTAAGAATCCCTTCTGTTGGAGGATTCCATTGAGAGGGTTATGAGGGGGTAACACCTGGCGTATAATGTCCATTGTGGTCTTTCCAGCTCTCAATCCATGAGGTGGCATGTTCAATCCAGAAATCAGGAGGTTTATGAACGTGATGAAAAATATCATCGTTACGCCAGACCCAAATGATCCAGGCCAGGGTGCAAAGTGATCCTGCGTTATCCGGTGAGAGGGATGAGCACCAACGCATCAGAAGATCAGTTAGTTTAGAGATTGTTGCTAGTGGTGCACCTGGAGTCATACCCCATTTATTCTAAATTTCCATAGATCCTGGGCAGTTAATGATGGAGTGAAAAGGGGTTTCTGAAATATGCGGGCCGAAAGGGCATAAATCGGCATTGTCCATATGACGGTAAATGAGAAGGATCGTAGTTGGGAGGGTACATGTGCACACCTGCCACCAGAATTGGAATACTTTTTGGGGGACGTTGAGCATCCAAATCGATTTCCATGGTCCCTTCACCTGGCCGACTGAGTGGTTTCCAAGAGAGACTTAATACCCGGATTGGTCCCTCCACCTAGCCAACTGAGTCAAATTTGTGACATATACCAATGGTTTAGGGAAAACTGTCGGTATATGTTCATATAAGTGATCTATACCAACAGTTTTGTCCAAACCATTGGTATAGGTCCAAATTAGTTAACTATACCAACGGTTTTCCCAAACCCATTGGTATAGATCATATTTCTAGTATTGATCAAGTCTTGAGATAAAGAAGGAACTTTTGGATGATGCACATAGTTCAAATTTCTCTATTCACCCAGGAAACACAAAGATGTATCGAGATCTCTGAGAGCATTATTGGTGGGATAATATGAAGAAGGAGATCTCGGAATATACATCAAAGTTCCTGGTGTGTCAGCAAGTGAAGGCATAGAGGCAGAAGTCTAAGGGGATGATGCAACCATTGCCCATACCAGAATGGAAATGGGAGAACATCACCATGGACTTTGTCACCGGACATCCGAAGACATCCAAAAGAAAAAATGCAATTTGGGTTGTTTTGTATCATCTTAAAAAGGCTACACACTTCATTTCTATTCGGTAGAATTTATCATTGGATCAACTGGCACATATATATATCAGGGAAGTGGTAAGGATTAATGGAGTACCACTATCTATTGTGTCCGATTGAGATCCAAGATTCACCTCTAAGTTTTGGAAGAGTCATAAACATGATCTAAATTCTGAACTGAACTTCAGTACAGCATATCATCCACAAACTAATGGCCAATTTGATCAGACTATCCAAACACTTGAGGACATGTTGAGAGCGTTCTCAATGGACTTTAAAGGAGGATGGGATCAACATATTCCTCTGGTTGAGTTCTCTTATAACAACAGTTTCCACTCGAGCATCCAAATGGCACCATATGAATCCTATTATGGGAAAAGGTGCAGAACACTGGTGTGTTGTGATGAGGGCAGTGAGCATAAGCTGCTTGGACAAGAAATGGTCGAAGAAATGGTGGAGAAGGTGAAAACCATTCCGCATCATATCAAGGAAGTCCAGAGTAAAAAATAAGAGTTATGTAGATAACTGTCGATGAGACCTTGAGTTTAAAGTTGGAGACATGGTATTTCTACACATATCTCCATGGAATATGGTCATGATATTTTGAAAGAAATGGAAGTTAAGTCCAAAGTACATCGGCCCCTTCGTGATTCTCGATCGTGTTGGGGTTGTGGCCAATCGACTAGAACTTCCACATACCGTGTCCAAAGTGCATGATGTCTTTCATGTATCCCTCTTAAGGAAGTACATACTAGACCCTTCACATGTACTCTCTTCATATGTGGTACAGTTAGAGGATGATCTTTCTTATTAGGAGAAAACAGTGAAGATCTTAGATCGTAGAGAAAAAGTTCTATGAAATAAGACAATTCCCCTCGTCAAGGTGTTGTAGAGAAACCACAAGTTTGAAGAAGCAACATGGGAATTGGATGAAGAGATGAGGTTGAGTTACCAACATTTTTTTACTCTGGGAAAATAAAATTTCTAGGGCAAAATTTTTTTAAGGGGGGAAGATTGTAACGAACCAAACTTTCATTAATGGAAATCCCTCTTAATCTAATTAAATGTATCTTTATGTAGAATGTTTATATAAAATGTAAAATTCTTTGGTTTTATGTTTTTGGATTTTAAAATTCTATTAATAATTTTGACCATTTTTAATATAGTCATTGAACAGTGATCACATGAATAGTATAAATATAGGGCTTTAACAAATTAAAATTTACTTAGACAAAGGAAGTGATGGCCTCATCCAGTAGATGTGACCAATACAAATCCCATTTTTCAGAGCTCATAAAGGTGGTTTCATCTTTGGGCTTTGATCTTGACCAATCCTAAGTCGAGATTCAATATTTTATGCTCAAGCGGAACCGCCTATGAGAGAAGTGGAAGTTGATAGAGATTACCACATGAGAAATGTTATCTGAGCCACCCCAAGAGTCGGTCACCATCGCACACCTTACCCTTCTGTCTTATGCGGGTGTTATAAGGGGTTATGTAATAAGACATTAGAACTATGTTCATGTACATTATTTTTTTATATAATAATGAATTTACCTTCATTTTATTATTATTACCTTGTAGATAGTTTTTAAAGCACAAATAGTATTTTCAGTTACTATTCAACTAAGAAATATATTTTGATGAATTATTTTATTTTGGAATTAAATTATATTTTAACAAAATATTATTATTAATATTATTATTAAATTAATTTTTATTAAATATAAATTATTTTATAATTTTATGAATGCAATCATAATTTTTATTAAAGTTTGAAAGCCATTTTTGTCAAAACACGTGAATTTCCAATAAATGTCAGTTTTTATTTTAAAAGATAAAATTCACATATTTAGAAAATTATTTAGATAAAATAAATATTATTTCTGTAATAAGGATGTAGAAATTATCAAACGGTGAATTTTTCTTAATGTTCTGAGACAGTCAAATTTTTGGGTAAAAATTAAATACCGTTTAAATATAAAATGTGTTTTATGACATCATAATGACCCAATAGTGATGTAATAAAATACTATAAGCCTTATTCTCGGCCAAAATATGTTTTACCATTAAAATAATTTGATTTTGGGTTTTTTTGACTTATTTTACAAAGCATTAATGGACCCTTCAAGGCTTATTAAACATCTTGTCTTTTTAAATTGATTTCCTTGGGAGTGTGACTCACCTCCACATAATCAAACCCATTATTTTAAAAAGTTAGGACTTTGGAATTATAAAATATTGTTTTTAACTTCCCTTTTCTAAAAACTAGGGGCAAAAACCATGGGTTTTTTTGTGGTTTGGATTAGTCTAATGTGAGGTGTCCCAAACCTAAATAATAAAGAATTCCCTCACCTTTCCTATATAAACCCACCCAATCGCACACTTCCTCCTCACTCAAAGCCTTTTTAGTTCGTCAAAACTCTTACCTACTCTCTATATAATCCTCCCAAGGTTCCCCAAGCTCCCAAGAAGCCTCTCTCAAGCCTCTCTCAAGCCTTTGGAAGCACACTTCCAAGTAAGGGTTTTTCTTCATTTCTCATTTTTGTCCAATTTTCTTATTGTTGTTATGCCCTTTTAATTTCAATTATAAATGTTTGGGTATGGTTTCTCACCTCCCCCATACTTCCCAATTTACGTTTTAATGATGGGAGACCCCTTCCTCTCTCATTAAATTCCTCCCATGTACACCCTTTACTATGCTGAAATTCCGAAAGGAATTTCTCTCTCCTCTTTTACATTCAAGAAATTCTTTTGTATCATGACTCTAAATTCCATTAAAATTGTTGGGACATGTATCTATATGACCTCCTTACTGTACATTTCATTTACATATGATGATACACCCTTTTGTCTCTCATCAAACATTTTTATGAATTCTTACGTCATGTCGTTACGCTGCCGAAATTATACCGATTTTCCAAGCCAATGTCATTGTGTAGTGAATACCATGCCCATTTCTCTATCAAGGGTATTCACCTTTATGAACATTTAATTATTGATTATAACGTTTCATGTATGAATTCCATATTCCTTTTTCATGTAATAAATGATTATGTTTTATGAAACCATGTTATATGATCCATGTGGCACACTTATGCATGAAATGAAATGTTTAAGAAGGGTTCACCCTTATAGCGCTCTAATGCATTGGATAAAGTATATTATCATGATACATCCTGTGCAGAGGGTGTGTACTCATGCTAATTCAAGTGAAACGAGGTTTCACTCATGCTTTATGTGCAATAAGGATTTACTCATGCTTCGTGTGTAATGAGCCTTGGCTCATGCTAATTCCATGTTAAGTGTTGTTGCCACATTTCCATGTTATGATTATCATGATTTTTCATGTCTTTATATTTATTCTTCTCTTGTGATCAATTGATATGCCTATTGTCTAACATTTATTGTATTCCTCATGTTATTCCAGGAGTATTCCCTTACTGGGCTTTATAGCTCACCTTTTTCTTATGTATGTCCTCAGGTTATCCCATGCAATGCTAAGTACGAGGGAATGTAGTGGTCATGTAAAGGAAGTTTTCAATAATGATGTGTTATTTCATGTTTTAAGTTATTATGCAATGATCCTAAGTTTCAAAGACACTGGACCTCTTGATCTACTATGTTGTATCAAATGAAGTTTATGTAATAAATTATGTTTAATTGTGTAATAAAAGATCAGGGTTGTAATAGATGGTACTAGAGGATAGGTTGAGTTCGTTTTAGTATTAGGATTAGAATACCCTAGTGAAGCCTTAGAGACAAGACTAAGTATAATAAAAACATCCCTATGTTTTGGTGAGTATTGAGTAAGTTGTTTATCATGAAAATTCATCCCTTTCTAGATACAAGCAGGTAGAGGCGGCTCTGGCACAGATGTATCCTAGGGGTAAAACCCGAAAATACCGCTTTGATCTAGACTCGAATGGGAACTGGTGCACAAAAACAGGCCTTGTTTCAATATTTGTTATGAAACTCCTAGGGGATATGCTTTGGTAAATTCAAAATCTTATTATGAACCATTATTAAGGGACAAAAAATCCCAAAGAAAATATGTTAGAAAGTAGATCATGGATAATATAGACTGAAGCCAAAAGATTCATATGTTAAGGAAAAAAATTTATTTATAAGTCGTTAGTTTTTTCCTGGGATTACCCTTTATGTGTTACCCCTAAATTTCCTTTTATTCCATCCAATGGCTGGTAATAGGAGGAATCAGGCTAACAATAGATGCGAATATCAATGTGATGATTGTACTAATGACATTCCCAATCCAATGGAAGCAGGAATATTAAACTTTGTCACGCTTCTCTGTCAACCAACTAAAGATTTGAACAGAAACATGGGTCAAGAGGAACGTTCAACCCCACATAAGAAAGAACAAGTCACTATTGAGAGCTTCATGAGACAAGGGCCTCCTACTTTTAATGGATCATCTGATCCCTCAATCGCTGAACAATGGTTCAACTCCATTGAAAATATATTCTCTATCTTTCAATGTACTGAATAAGAGAAGGTTCTCCTGGATGATTATCTTATGGAGAGTGAAGCTGATCAATGGTGGACGTTGATCAAAAATATGAAGCTTGAGGAGGAGATCGAGGCATTGGAATGTAAGGATTTCCGGAAGATGTTTTTGGATAAATATTTTCCATGCACCCTCTAGCTTAAGATGGAAAGGGACTTCCTTTCCCTAAAGCAAAAATATGACAAATATGTTGGAGCATATGAGGAAAAATTCACAAGGCTTTCATGATACGCTTGCATATTTTTCATTACCCCCAAATGTGAGGTTGACCGCTTCTTTGGTGGGCTAAAACCTAGCCGGCGTAAAGCACTGTAAATCCGTGACTTCGACAGCTATGGGGAAATTGTCTGATGTGCCCTCAAGGTCGAAATGGAGATCGGAGAATCTCTGGGGTATCATGGGGATAAGAATCATAAGGTGGACTTCAATGTTGGTGGTCCGATGGATTAATCCAATGGTGCTAAGAATATCCCACACCCCACTTTCCAAAGCTATGAAAGAAGCACCCTGAAAATTTCCTAAACGGTATGAGAAAATGCTTTAGGTGTGGAAGAGAAGGGCACCTGGCTGTTAATTGTCGGCAAGAAAAACCCTCAGCTGTGACAGAGGATAGGAATGCACCGTTTGAACCTCAATGCATTGTTCATTGCTACAACTTCAAAGAGTCAGGGCATCTTCAAAATAAGTGCCCTAAGCCAAGGGTTTTTTGAGGCAACAAACAACCTCCAAGGCAGCAAGGGCGATCTTTTTCCATCACTACTTCCGAAGTGAACCCCAACAAAGAAGTGGTGACAGGTACGATAGTTATTCATTAAAGAATAGAGAACATAATTTTTGATTCAAGTTCTATGCATTCTTTTATATCTCGAATGTTTAGTAGAATAATCCCAGCACCAACACAAATCATGGATGTAAAGATGTCGGTGAGTACGTTAATTGGGGAAATCATTGCATCCCATGAATATAACTCATCCCCTATCATAATATGTAAATTGAACTTCCCGAAAAACCTCTTCATAATCCCTCTGGTGTAATTTTATGCAATTCTTGGCATGGATTGGATTTTCTTATATAGAGCCAACATAAATTTCCGTGTGAGGTAAATCACTCTCCAGGTGGAGAATTGACCCCCGATTCATTATAAGTGCATGAAGGAAGATGAATCTTCTTTAGCTCCATCGTCTCAAGCGTGGATAAAACTGCCCTATGAGCACTCGTATCTGGCTCAAATGATTGAGTCTAAGGAGGAAACCATCCTAGAGTACATGTCTATTGTGGGGTAATTCGCGAAAGTGTTTCCCGAGAAATTGTCTGGTCTTCCTCCTAGAAGAGATGTTAAATTCTCAATTGATCTTATACCTGGGGTGTTTCCAATATCCAATACTCTATATAGAATAGCTATTGTGGAGCTTTAGGAGCTGAAGAAACAACTACAGGAGAATCTGGATAAAGGGTTTATACACCCAAGTGCTTCACCATGGGGTTCACCAGTCCTCTTCATCAAGAAGAAAGATGGTTCAATGTGCCTTTTCATCAATTATCGTGAGCTTAACAAAATCATGGTAAAGAACAAGTATACTCTCCCAAGAATTGATGACTTGTTCAATCAGCTTTTTGGAGCACAATACTTTTCCAAGGTGGACTTGTGGTTAAGATATTATCAAGTAAGGGTGAAGAATGAAGATATCCCCAAGACTGCTTTCATACAAGATATGGGCACAATGAATTCAGATTAATGCCTTTCGGACTCACTAATGCTCCAGAAATATTTATGGACTTGATGAATAGATTATTTAGAGATTACCTTGACAAATATTTGGTAGTCTTTATAGATGATATTCTGATATACTCCCAAACTAGTGAGGATCATGACGAGTATCTAAGAACTGCACTAGAGACCATGTGGAAGGAGAATCTCTATGAAAATTGTAGCAAGTGTGAGTTTCGGTTGAAGGAGGTCTCATTATTGGGCCACACCATCACAAGAAATGGGATATCTATTGATCCCTCCAAAACAAATGCAATTGAGGGATGGCTGAGTCCAACATTAGTAACGGATTTCCATAGCTTCTTGGGGTTAGCTGGATATTATCGATGATTTGGGAGAACTTTCTCACGATTTTCCAACCCTCTTACCAAAATAACTTGGAAGGGAGTAAAGCTTTCTTGGAGTGATGAATGCGAAGAAAGCTTCAAGGAGTTGAAAAGAAGGCTTATCACTGCGTCCGTGCTCACTTTACCCACAAGTGGAGAACTTTTTGTGGTATTTAGTGATGCTTTGAAGAAGGGCCTAGGATGTGTGTTGATGAAAAATGACAAATTCATTACCTATGCTTCAAGGAAATTGAAATTTCATGAACAAAACTATCCAACACATGACCTCGAGTTGGCTGCAGTGATCTTCGCTTGGAAAATTTGGTGGCATTATCTCTTTGGGGATAAGTGTGAAATATATACAGACCACAAAATCCTCAAGTATATATTCACATAGAAATAGTTGAACATACGCCAATGAATATCGTTAGAGCTGATCAAAGACTATGATTGCTAAATCCATTACCACCCTGGGAAAGCGAACAAGGTGGAGGATACCCTAAGTATAAATGACCCAGTGATTCTATCATTGATGAGAATTTAAAAGGATCCAATCTTCTTAGATTTGATGAAGATGGACATGGGAATCATAAAAAACTGGAACATCATCAATCCTTTCACAAATGATTGTTCAGCTGTCACTTTTGGGAAGGTTAAAAGATACTCAAAAAGATGATGTGGGAATTCAGGAAAAAGTGGAAGCTATCGGAAAAGGGAAATCCTCGGAGTTTAATGTTTATGAAGAAGGAATTGTGAGATTTGGAAAAACACTATGTGTTCCATCCACTACTGGAAATATGATCTATACCAACAGTTTGGAACCGTTGGTATAGGCCTCCAAACCATTGGTATAGCCTATACCAACGGTTTGGAGAACCGTTTCCAAGTAAGTCGTGGGGATAGGTCTATACCAACGGTTTTGGGAAAACCATTGGTATAAACCTATACCAATGGTTTTCAAAACTGTTGGTATAAGTAATATGAAAATCTATACCAACTGATCCATTAAACCATTGGTATATGTAATTCAAAAAATGATCATCCGGTTGGTTTTGATCCCAGCACCTCCCGTTTGTGATTGAACGACCTAAACACTAACCTAACATACTTTTTTGAACATAATTTCATAAATATATATATGTATTATCATAAGTATTTTAAATTTTGATTTATTTAAAGTCCTCTGAAATAAGATTCCATGAAAAATACATGTACATATACCAAAGGTTCTCAAAAGCATTGGTATAGACCTATACCAATGGTTTTGAGAACCGTTGGTATAGGTTCTTTGATTTTGGGACCTATACCAATGGTTTTGGACAAACTGTTGGTATAGAGGGGACCAATACCAACAGTTTGGCCAAAACCGTTGGTATAGTGTCTCTATAATGGACCTATACCAATGGTTTTGGCCAAACCATTGGTATAGGTCCAAATTAGTGAACTATGCCAACGGGTTTCCCAAAACCATTGGTATAGCTCTAAATTAGTGACCTATACCAATGGTTTTGGGAAAACAATTGATATACGTCCATATAAGTGATTTATACCAATGGCTTTGGCCAAACCGTTGGTTTAGGTCCAAATTAGTGAACTATACAAACATTTTTTCCAAAACCGTTGGTATAGATCATATTTCCAGTAGTGATCAAGTCTAGAGCTAAAGAAGGAAATTTTGGATGATCCACATAGTTCAAATTTCTCTATTCACCCAAGAAACACAAATATGTATCAAGATCTCTGAGATCATTATTGGTGGGATAATATGAATAAGTATATCGCTGAATATACATCAAAGTTCTTGGTGTGTCAGTAAGTGAAGGCAGAGAGGCAGAAGTTTAAGGGGATGATGCAACTATTGCTCATAATAGAATGGAAATGGTAGAAAATCACTCTGGACTTTGTTACCAGACATCCAAAGAAATCCAAAGGAAAAAATGTATTCTGGGTTGTTGTGGATCATCTTAAAAATGTTACACACTTCATTTTTATTTGGTAGAATTTCTCATTGGATCAACTGGCCAATCCGAGCAGACTGTCCAAACACTTGAGGAAATGTTGAGATCATTCTTAGTGGACTTTAGAGGAGTATGGGATCAACATCTTCCTATGGTTGAGTTCTCTTATAATAATTATTTCCACTCGAGCATCCAAATGGCACCATACGAAGCCCTTTATAGGAAAAGGTGTAGAACACAGACGTGTTGGGATGAGTTCAGTGAGCGTAAGCTACTTGGACCAGAAATGGTTGAAGAAATGGTGGAGAAGGGGAAAACCATTCAGTAGAATATCAAGGCAGTCCAGATTCGAAAGAAGAGTTATGCAGATAAATTTCGACGAGACCTTGAGTTTAAAGTTGGAGACATGGTATTTCTACACATATCTATGTGGAAGAAGGTAAAGAGATTTGGAAAGAAATGGAAGTTAAGCCCAAGGTACATTGACCCCTTCGTGATTTTTGATTGTGTCTGGGTTGTGGCCAATCGACTAGAACTTTCACCTACCATGGCCAAAGTACATGATTTCTTTCATGTATCTCTCTTAAGGAAGTACATACCAGACCCTTCACATGTACTCTCTTCAGATGTGGTACAGTTAGAGGATGATCTTTCTTATGAGGAGAAAACAGTGAAGATCTTAGATCGCACAGAAAAAGTTCTACGAAATAAGACAATGCCCCTCGTCAAGGTGTTGTGGTGAAACCACAAGTTTTAAGAAGTGACATGGGAATTAGAGGAAGTGATGAAGCAGAGTTACCCGCATTTTTTACTGTGGGAAAAGAAAATTTCAAGGGAGAAATTTTTTTAATTGGGGAAGATTGTAATGACCAAAACTTTCATTAATAGAAATACCTCTTAATATAATTAAATGTATCTTTATGTAAAATGATTATATATAATGTAAACTTCTTTGGTTTTTTGTTTTTTTATTTTAAAATACTATTAAGAATTGTGACCGTTGTTAATATATCTATTGAAAAGTTATCACATGATTAGTATAAATATAAGGCTTTAACAAATCCAATTTACTCCGACAAAGGAAGCGATGGCCTCATCCAGTAGATGTGCCCCATACAAAGCCCATTTGTCAGAGCTCATAAAGGAGGTTTCATCTTTGGGCATTGATCTTGACCAATCCCAAGCCTAGCTTTGATATGTTAAGCTCGAGCGGAACCGCCTACGAGATAATTGGAAGTTGATAGAGATTACCACCCGAGCAATGTTATCTGAGCCACCCCAAGATTCGGTCACAATTGAACACCTTACCCTTTGGTCATATGTGGGTGTTATAAGGGGTTATGTAACAAGACATTATCAGTATAGTCATGTACATTATTTTTGTATATAATACTGAATATACTTTTATTCTATTATTTTTACCTTGTAGATAGTTTTTAAATCACAAATATTATTTTTAATTAATATTCAACTAAGAAATTTATTTTGATGAATTAATGGATTTTTTAATTAAATAATATTTTAAAAAAATATTATTAATATTATTATTAAATTAATTTTTATTAAATATAGATGATTGTATAATTTTATGAATGCAATCGTAATTTTTATTAAGGTTTGAAAGCCATTTTTGTCAATACCCATGAATTTTTGATAAATGTTAGTTTTTATTTTAAAAGTAAAAATTAAAATATTTATAAAATTATTTAGATAAAATAAATATTATTTCTGGAATTAGGATGTCAAAGTTATCAAATGGTGAATTTTTCATAATTTTCTGAGACAGTCAAATTTTTGTGTAAAAATTAAATACTGTTTAAATATATAATGTGTTTTATGACATCATAATGACCCAATAGTGATGTAATAAAATGATATAAGCCCTATATTCGGCCAATATATTTTTTACCATTAAAATAATGTGATTTTGGGTTTGTTTGACTTGTTTTACAAAGAATTAATGGACCCTTCAAGGCTTATTAAACATCTTGTCTTTTTAAATTGATTTCCTTGGGAGTGTGACTCACCTCCACATAAGCAACCCCATTATTTTAAGAAGTTGGGACTTTGGAATTATAAAATATTATTTTCCAATTCCATTTTCCAAAAACCATGGTCAAAAACCATGGGCCGGTTTGTGGTTTGGATTAGTTTAATGTGAGGTGTCCCAAACCTAAATAAAAAATAATTCCCTCACCTTTCCTATATAAACCCACCCAAGCTCTCACTTCCTCCTCACTCAAAGCCTTTGTAGTTTGTCCAAATTCTGCCCTAAACTCTCTATAATCCTCCCAAGGTTCCCCAAGCTCCCAATAATTGTCACGACCTGTCCTCGGGGCCCGTGTCGTGACTACCCCAAGCCCGCCTTCCATAGGCCAGGGGCTGGCGACTAGCACCAAGGCGTAAAATCCCAGTAAACAGGGAAGGCATTGCCTTTATAAGTAACAACCACACAGAGTCAGCAAGCGGAAAGTAAAGTGCAGAAAAGTAAAGGGGGCCGGAAATACAAGCCCAACTGTAAAGTACAACTGAAAAGTAAAGTACAGCAACTGAAGAAAAGACGGCGGCCTCGTGTCGTCCACTGGCAATCCCACCTGAAGGGTGGGTACAGATAGCCTCCAGGCTCCTCGGGTCCCACGTCCGCTCCGAGCACGTCCCGCCCAGTGGTCCACCTCCAGGTATTGTCCTGCTCCACGCCCCAACCGTGATCAGCGCTGTCCGTCGTCTGCAACCAACACAACAAGGTGCGGGCATAGCCCGTGCAGGGGTGAGTACAACTACTCAGTAAGGACCCCGAGACCCCCGAAGGTCTCCCGAAATCCACAAAGGATATAGCACAAAAGAAAGATGCAATCACGAAGTAACATCTGACTCGACTTAGGTATATGCCCATACATATACCTAAGTCCCCAATTCTAGCTCTGCTCACGAGCTCAAGAACAACTCAATCCACATAGGAAAGCAAGACTCAAATCCACAAAGGAGAGTAAACAGTAAATCCACAAAGGATAGTTCAACACAATCCACAAAGGAGAGTAACATAAGATTCAGCTCAACCAGGTATACTTTTTCAGATGACGTCAAAGATGATCACTGATCCATCTAAGTCGTCGGACCCACGAAGGATCGATAGGTACTAACCCCCGCAAAAGACCCACACAGGATCGGGCTCACACAGAACCTGTAGGCAGTGGCTCACACAGAACCGGTAGTAAGGACCCACACAGGATCGGGCTCACACAGAACCTGTAGGCAGAGGCTCACACAGAACCGGTAGCACTGATCCACGTAGGATCGCTGAGTGCAGTAGTCGACGCAGTCCACGGAGGATCTCTGCTCTGTCGTCGCCGCAGTCCACGAAGGATCTCTGCTCTGCCGTCGTCGCAGTCCACGGAGGATCTCTGCTCTGCCATCGTCGCAGTCCACGGAGGATTTCTGCTCTGTCGTCGAAGTCACAGCCAGCGCTAGGGTTCCCGCACAAAGCGAGCTCGTTTAGGAGGGTCTGCTCCACGAGCCGAGAGGCTGATACATCAACTGACACGTAGTCCGAAGTTGATGTATCCAAAAGTTCCGTATCGACAACAGGATCTCAACGCGACAGACGGCGCGTCAATCGGACGCCCGGTCTGAGAGTTATTGGCATTTTCGTCCCAGGGGCCCGGTTGGTTTTTAGGGCAAAACCAACCCGACCATACTCCGCCTGTACCCGATCCTCGGGCGGAGTATGCCAAAAGTTCCGTCTCACTTAGAGGAAACTACCACAGCTGACGGTACGTCGTTCGGACGTCCGTAGCTCAAGTTATGAGTGTTTCCGCTCCGAGGGCCCGGTTGGTTTCGTGTACGAACCAACCCGGCCGAACCCAAAGTCTTCTGAAACCTTGAGTATAATATACCGAAACGACCGTCTCGATCCAAGGATCGCGTAGCCGCTGACGGTTCGTCAATCGGAGGTCTCAGGCCCAAGATATGGGCGAAAGACCGAAGAGGGCCCGAAACGGGGGTTCTGGGCCCGGGGCGACCCGGCCCGAACCCCCCCTGGGGTCGGCCGAACCGGGTCGGCCCGAACCGGGTCGGCCGGGTCCGGTCCGGCCTGGGCGCGGCCCGGCCGACCGGACCGGCCGGCTCGGCTTCGGCCGAGCGGCCGAACTGCCGCGGGTTTGACCCGCGGCTTGGAGAGGAACGCGGCCCCGCGGGGGGCCGCCTGTCACGCGGACGCGGCCGGGCCGCCGCGTCCGTTCCCGGTTCCGCGCGGCCGCGGAACCGGCCGCCGCCGCCGCGGCTGAAGCCGCGGCGGAAATTCTCCACGGCGGCGCGCCGGGCGCCGCCGCCTCCGGTCGCCGGCGCCGCCGCGCCGGCGACCCGCGCCGCCGCCGCCTTCCGCGGGCCGCCGGAGTTGCTCCGATGGCCCGTTTTGCCTCCCGTCTGTGCCATTGTTCCTCCCGGGACGCGTCCTCCACTGCGGAATCAACAAATGGCCCTTGCGTCGTGCTTTTGCCGTCACCCGCCAAATCCGCACACAAAGGAAGATCGGCGGAGGGTTGTCGGGTCTTGTTCGTTAGACCCGCACCCTCCGCGTTAGTCATAATCCACGGGAGGAATAATCAACAACAATTTTAAATAAATTAAAATTGTCGGAGATCATGTTCTTCACTTTAAAAGAATAAACACGGGGGAAATAAGATAAAATAATCCAACATCCCTTACCTCGCAGCTGTCGTTGCCGAACGAGGGATCGTCGCGGGATTGCTCGTCGCGGAAGAAGGAGATCGTCGCGTCGTCGCGGTATCCGGCGTCGCGTCGCCAATCTCCGGATCAAGATCAAACGGATTTAATTAATTTAAATCCGTTGATATCGAAATTTAAAAAAAAGGAGAAATAAAAGATTCGATTCTCACCTTTGTTGCCGAACGAGAATCGGCTGCGGAAGAAGAGGTGTCGCCGAAGAACGTCGCGGGTGAAGCTCGTCGACGTCGCAGATCTTGGTGTGCGTCGTCGAATTCCGGTCGCCGGCGTTCTTCGCGTTCTTCGCGTTCTTCGCGTTCTTCGCGGGGAGATGAAGGAACGAAGATTCTCTCAAATCCTTTCCAAGGATTTTTAGGTTGGTCTTATTTTATAAACATGCCAACACACGAAACCGGTTAAGAAACGATCCATCAATTCGAAAGAAACGACCCATTTAATTCACGAAAGAAACAGCCCATTTAATTCACGAAATAAACTGCCCAATTAAATGGTCTGTTAAGAATTAAAGAAAATGCGTCGGTTGACTTTTCAGTTACTTTGACGGGTTTTCGCGGGTGCGTTACTTAGCGAAAGAAACGGTGGGGCTCGTGCGGGCCCCACCGCACAAATATCCTACCAAGGGAGTAGGATATTTCTAGATAGCATCCTATCCAGTTCAACTCAGCTCAAGCCGCCTTTAAGTGACTTCAAGTGGCTTCCAAGCAGCTTAAGTGAAATAAAATAAAGTTGTCGCACAAACTTTATTTTATTTCTGACTTAAAGCCGCAAAATTTAAAAACCACGTCTGAGCAAACGCAACTCCGGAAGAGGCGTTTCTAAGCAAATACCGGAGCTGCGATTTCATCGGTGCCCTCAGAATTCGATTCCGGGCACCGGTTCAAAAGATAGAAAAACCCGCTCGTCCGTTCACTGAACGTACCCGAGCCAAACTTCGGAAATTGATTCCGGGCACACCGGGCCTCGGAATCAGGTGCCGTCTGAAGCTGCGCTCTTGAAAAATTCCAAAGAAAATTAAGAAAAAAAATTCCTTGAAATTTTCGGGTCTTTACATTACTCCCACCTCAGGGCTTTACTTCCCCATAAAGATACATCAAAAAACTAGGGGAACAAATGGGGGTACTGAGCACGCATCTGAGCCTCCCGCTCCCAAGTGCTCTCCTGGAGGTTCCCGTGCTGCCATCTGATGCGCACAAGAGGAATCGACCGCCCACGTAGGACCCGCTCCTGTCGATCCTCGATCTCCACTGGGACCTCCGCAAAAGTCGCCCCATCGTCCACGTCCATCTCCCCAAAGTCGATGATGTGCGTCGGGTCGTGCACGTATCTCCTCAGCTGAGACACGTGGAAGACGTCGTGCACCCGGTGCAACTGAGGTGGTAGAGCCAGGCGATAAGCCAGCTCCCCTATCCTGCTGAGGACCTGGAAAGGCCCGATGAAGCGTGGAGACAACTTGCCGCCTCGGACAAATCTCCGTAAACCACGTCGAGGTGAGACACGCAAAAAGACGTGGTCGCCATCCTCGAACTCTAGTGGCCTCCGCCTCCTGTCAGCATATGACTTCTGCCGGCTCTGAGCTGTCCTCATCCTCTCCTGGATGATCTGGACCTTCTCTGTCGTGGCTCGGACCATCTCTGGTCCCACGAGTGCTGACTCCCCAGGGTCTGTCCAGCACAACGGTGATCTGCAGGGTCTGCCGTACAACGCCTCGTATGGTTCCATCCCGATGGTGGAGTGGTAGCTGTTGTTGTACGCGAACTCCACCAAGGGTAGGTGGTCCTCCCAGCTGCGACCAAAGTCGAGAACACATGCACGGAGCATGTCCTCGAGTGTCTGTATGGTCCTCTCCGTCTGACCATCCGTCTGAGGGTGGAAGGCTGTGCTCAGATGGAGCCGCGTCCCGAACGCATCCTGCAACCCCTTCCAAAGCCGGGAAGTGAAACGAGCATCTCGATCGGAGACGATAGACGATGGCACACCGTGAAGCCGTACGATCTCCTGAACGTAAAGACGTCCCAAGCTCTCCACTGAACCCTGCTCTCTGATGGGTAAGAAGTGTGCCGACTTGGTGAGTCGGTCGACAATCACCCAAATGGAGTCGTGACCTCTGGAAGTGCGTGGAAGTCCAGTCACGAAGTCCATAGATATGCCATCCCACTTCCACTCCGGGACCTCCAAGGGCTGTACCAAGCCTGCTGGTACCTGATGCTCTGCCTTCACCTGCTGGCAGGTGAGGCATCGTGAAACGAACTCCGCCACAGCTTTCTTCATGCCCGGCCACCAGTGCTGTCGTCTGAGATCCTGGTACATCTTCGCCACTCCGGGATGCACCGCCAAGGGAGAAGTGTGAAACTCTCTCAGCACCTCCTCTCGTAAAGCGACTGGTACGAAGGTACGTCCCCTGAAAAGGATGTCGTGCTCTGCTCCAAGGGAGAAGCCATCAGGCGCCTGACCTGAGGATATCAGTGCACGCCGGGTCTCACAGTCAGCGTCCTCACGCTGAGCCTCTCTAACCCGCTGTAGAAGTGGAGGAGAGACTGTGAGAGACTGAAGAAAGGCTGCTCCGTCTCTATCCACAAAGGATATCTGCAAGGAGGCTAGCTGCTCCGTCGCCTCCTCAAGTAGCTGAATGCCCGTCCTCCTGCTGAGGGCATCGGCTACCACGTTCCCCTTCCCAGGAGTATAGACTATCTCAATGTCATAGTCCTGGAGGAACTCAAGCCATCTCCGCTGTCTCAGGTTCAGGTCCTTCTGAGAGAAGATATACCTGAGACTCTGGTGGTCAGAAAAGACTGTGAAGCGCTCGCCCATCAGATAGTGCCGCCAAGTCTTCAGAGCGAAGACCACTGCTGCTAACTCCAGGTCATGAGTGGCGTAGTTCTGCTCATGCGGCCTCAACTGTCGTGATCCGTAGGCGATCACGGCCCGCTCCTGCATCAGGACGCACCCGAGTCCAGTCCCTGATGCGTCGCAGTAAACTACGTACCCAACTCCCTCCTCAGGCAACCTCAAGATAGGTGCGCTGGTCAACCTCTGCCTCAGCTCCTGGAAGCTCTGCTGACATCTGTCTGACCACACGAAGGGTTTCCCCTTCTTCGTCAACGCTGAGAGTGGGGCTGCAACTCTGGAGAAGTCCGGCACAAATCTCCGATAGTATCCGGCTAGGCCCAAGAAGCTCCGCACCTCCGTCACGCTCCTGGGTGGCTCCCAAGCTAGCACTGCCTCGATCTTCGCGGGATCCACTGCAACTCCCGCCTCAGAGATGACGTGCCCCAAGAAATGGACCTCACGTAACCAGAACTGGCACTTTGAGAGCTTGCCATAAAGCTGGTGCTCTCGGAGTGTGTCTAGCACAACTCGCAGGTGGTAGGCATGCTCCTCCTCGGTCGTCGAGTATACCAAAATGTCGTCAATGAAGACCACGACAAATCGGTCGAGGTATGGCTGGAAGATCCTGTTCATGAGGCTCATGAACACTGCTGGAGCATTGGTTACGCCGAATGGCATAACCAAGAACTCATAGTGGCCATACCGACACCTGAAGGTCGTCTTCTGCACGTCCTCGTCTCGAACTCTGAGCTGATGATAGCCTGACCGGAGGTCTATCTTTGAGAACCACCGCGCTCCCTTGAGCTGATCGAAGAGGTCATCAATCCGTGGCAGTGGATACTTGTTCCTCACTGTCACCTGGTTCAGGCGACGATAGTCGACACACAGTCGCAAGCTCCCGTCCGCCTTCTTGGCGAACAAAATCGGGGAAGCCCAGGGTGAAACACTGGGTCGGATAAACCCCTTGCTCTGCAAGTCCTCCAACTGTACCCGCAGCTCTCGAAGCTCGGCGGGGGCCATCCGATATGCTGGAGTAGATATCGGGGCTGTCCCGGGGTACAAGTCGATGTAAAAGTCTACCTCTCTACGAGGAGGTAGCCCTGGAACGTCATCGGGAAAGACGTCCACGTACTGGTCCACCACTGCAGGAAAAGCTGGACTCCGCACGTCCACTGCTCCTAGGATGAGGCTAGCCAACTGATGAGAGATGGGATGCACTCTCCTCCGCGGAAGTCCATCCTGTGCTGCAAAGGTTCCCTTCTCGCCGGTGAAGGTAAACCTGCTCCCGTCGGTGCGAACACATCGCACCTTGCGCCTAAAACAGTCGATCTGGGCATGAACCGTGGATAGCCAATCCATGCCCAAGATGACGTCGTAAGGCCTCGACGCCGCTACAAGGAGATCCCAGCCGAAGCTCTCGCCTCCTAGAGTAAGCTCACACTGCCGGCACCAGTGCGTAATCGTCGAGTCTGCTCCCGTAGGAGTCTCTAGCCGTAAGGATCGAGCCAACGGCTCAGTCGGAATCTCCGAGCTCCGAACAAGGGCAGAGGCTATGAAAGAGTGACTCGCTCCTGTGTCTATAAGTACTGCAGCAAGGGTGGAATAGACACAGATCGTACCTCGAATCATCTCTGGGATGTCGGGGTCGTAGGCCTCCACTGCCTGGAGCTGGGCCTGCCCCTGCCCACCGTCTGCTGCTCCTCTGGTCGGCGAGTCGGGCAGTCACGAGCCATGTGACCCTGCCCGCCGCAGGTGTAGCACAGCCTGCCTCTCGGAAGGCTGGTACTCCGCTGTGTGCCCTTCACTGCTGAGCCAGTGTCCCGGGGTCGCCTGCCGGAAGGTCTGGTCCGCCTGGAACCCTGGGTCATCCGTCGGCTACCTGCTGCCGAAGACTCAGCTACCTGCCGCCCTGCGCTAGGTCTCGCCACTGAAGAAGGCTCTGCCAGGAAGCTCTCGATCAGGAGGGCTCGCTCCAGCACTCCCGCCTGGGTCGAAATGCTGAGGGAGATCAGCGACGCCCGAATCTCCTGTCGCAAGCCCTGCTCGAAGGTCCGGGCCCGGAAGAAGGGGTCCCGTACCATGTCGGTCGAGTAGCGAGATAGGTCAGTGAACCTCGCCGCGTACTGAGCGACCGTCATGCTGCCCTGGCGCAGCTGGAGAAGCTCCTGGATGCGCACCGCTCGGAGGGTGGCCGGGACGAACTCAGAGCGGAAGAGGCTCTCGAAGTCCGCCCAGAGCAAGGATGCCTCATCGTGAACCAGGAGCATCAAGCTCCACCATGCTTCCGCTGCCTGCAGGAGGCTCGCCGCGAGAATCACCATGAGATCCGCTGGTGTCCTCACTAGCCTAAAGATCCGTACCACCGCCTCTAGCCAGTCCTCGGCGGCCTGGGGGTCCGCCCCACCGCGAAACCTGGGCGGTCGCTGGCTCTGAAACTCATGCAGTGCCCTGAGGCGACGTGCATCGTCAGCGTCTGGTACTGGTAGCATCGGTGGCTCGGCGGGTAAAGCTACCGCCGGTGCCACTGCTGGCAAAGGGCCCTGCACTGAGGCCTCGTCGCTCAGTGGGCTGCCGTCGCGCCCTACACTCGGAACCCTAGCTGGCTGTCGTCGCGGGGCCATCCTGAAAAGGAGAACAAGAGCACCACAGTCAGAACAGTATACCTGGTGAGCTGGCACAAGTAATCACAAGGAAAACTTGAGACTTTCATGAAGCAGATCAGTATACCCGGTGAGCTGACACAAGTAATCACAAAGAAAACTTGAAACACACACGCAATCAATGTTTTCATGCATTAAGTCGGAAATCAGGGGTCAGGGTCCTGGTGTACGGATACGTCGGCCGCCGCACCAACACTGGGCTCCCTGAACTGATAACCACACTCAATACACTAAACACTATTGCTTCATATAGAAAGAAAGGACGATCAGAGTCTGCGGTAGAACCGACCACCTTTGATACCAATTTTATCGGATGTCTCCAATGTGACAACCGGGCCCTGGTGACAGCACAACCACCCCGCCTTAACATGGCCGTCAGGTCCTGGCCCACCAGGTACCACCAGTTGCCCTACAGACACGTGGGGCCCACCCCAGGGTCCACCCACATGCCTGAACGGGTCATCTGACTAATGATAGTCCCCACAGGCCAACACATGTCCTTTCCAGTGTGCTTTGACCTCACTCACACACACCGTGGGAGACTTCCCAGGTGGTCACCCATCCTGATCACTACTCCAAGCCAAGCACGCTTAACTGTGGAGTTCTAATCAGACAGACACCTAAAAAGGAAGGTGCACCTTGTTGACATGAGTCATATCATTTAGTCATTTAACCCTTTATCATTTGGGGATGTTACAATCACCCCCCCTTTAGAGCACAACGTCCTCGTTGTGGGCCCTACATCTCAACCCAGGCAGTGCACCGCGCACTTAAGGCTGAGTTCCTCCTCTGATACCAAATGTGACAACCGGGCCCTGGTGACAGCACAACCACCCCGCCTTAACATGGCCGTCAGGTCCTGGCCCACCAGGTACCACCAGTTGCCCTACAGACACGTGGGGCCCACCCTAGGGTCCACCCACATGCCTGAACGGGTCATCTGACTAATGATAGTCCCCACAGGCCAACACATGTCCTTTCCAGTGTGCTTTGACCTCACTCACACACACCGTGGGAGACTTCCCAGGTGGTCACCCATCCTGATCACTACTCCAAGCCAAGCACGCTTAACTGTGGAGTTCTAATCAGACAGACTCCTGAAAAGGAAGGTGCACCTTGTTGACATGAGTCATATCATTTAGTCATTTAACCCTTTATCATTTGGGGATGTTACAATAATCTTATCTCAAGCCTCGCTCAAGCCTTAGGAAGCACACTTTTTAGTAAGGGTTTTCTTCCTTTCTCATTTTTGTCCAATTTTATTAATGTTGTTATTCCATTTTAATTTCAATTATAGATGTTGGGTTATGGTTTCTCACCTCCCCCATACTTCCCTATTTATGTTTTAATGATTGGATACCCATTTCTCTCTCATTAAATTCCTCCCATGTACACCCGTTACTATGCTAAATTTCGAAAGGAATTTCTCTCTCCTCTTTTACATTCAAGCAACTCTTTTGTTTCATGACTCTAAATTCCATTAAAAATTTTGGGACATGTATCTATATGACCCCCTTACTGTCCATTTAATGCACATATTATGAGACACACTTTTCTCTCTCATCAACCATTTTTATGAATTCTAACGTCACGCTGTCACGTTGCCGAAATTACCCCGATTTTCCAATCCAATGTCATTGTGTAGTGAATACCATGCACATTTTTCTATCAAGGGTATTCACCTTTATGAACATTTACTTATTGATTATAATGTTTCAGGTATGAATTCCACATTCCTTTATCATGGAATAAATGATTATGTTTTATGAATCCATGTTATATGATCCACGTGGCACACTTATGCATGAAATGAAATATTTAAGAAGGGTGTGCCCTTATAGTGATCCAATGCATTGGGTAAAGTATTGTATCATGATACGTCATGTTCAATGGGTGTTTACTCATTATAATTCAATTGCAACGAGTTTTTACTTGTGCTTCATGTGAAATGATGATTTACTCATGCTCCATGTGCAATGAGCCTTGGATCATGCTAATTCCATGTTAAGTGTTGTTGCCACATTTCCATGTTATGATTATCATGCTTTATCATGTCTTTATGTTTATGATTCTCTTGTTCTCTACTGATATTCCTATTGTCTTACATGAATTTTAATCCTCATTTTATTTCATGATTACTCCCTTACTGGGCTTTATATCTCACCCTTTTCTTATGCATGTCCTCAGGTTATCCCATGCAATGCTAAGTACGAGGGAATGTAGTGGTCATGTAAAGGAAGTTTTCAAAAAGATGTTTTATTTCATGTTTTAAGTTGTTATGTAATGATCCTAAGTCCCAAAGACAGTGTACCTCTTGATCTTCTATGTTGTATCAAATGAAGTTTATGTAATAAATTATGTTTAATTGTGTAATACAAGATCAGGGTTGTCATATTATCAGTATTCCCTATCCTCAGCATAGAGTTCCTCCACATGAAAATTGTGACCAGTATGAAGTTCCTCCTCGTGATCCCACCAAATAGTTTGAAGGTCCTCCTTATGTTGTTACCACCAGTAAACACTGAGGTCCTCCCCTTTCCATTTTTTATAAAAGTGAAGGTCCTCCCCATTTCAAAACTAACCAATAAGGAGTTCCTCCCCATGAAAAATACATACCCTTTCCTGAATATCCATCTCTTGGAAAAATAGGGAACAACTTTCATCGAAAGTTAAGTCCTAGGATGTTCTATGTTATCATCGAACACATTTATTATTTACAATCTGAGAAGATAGATGACTTGGTAATGGTGTTTCGAACCTATTTTCTAGATTCTCATATAGGATCTTGACAGGTGATTCTATCCATCTCAAAAGGTGAAATCCACAAGATCCCCAGATCCCTCCATAGGTACATGTAGGTGGAGGATGTTCTAGCTCCCATCCTAGAGCTCACTATGCAGCCTTCCCCATCTCCACCATTGTCCCACCTCTCTACCTATACATTATAAATGGGAGAGCTAGTGTGGATTGTGATAATTTCTCCTAATGGAAATAACTCAGACAAACCACCAATTAGCATCCCCTCTCTTGCACATGAGGCAATGGTGAACACCCAATTATATAAGGATGTGATGATGTGATTAGTGACACCCTAAAGGGATGTCCCAGCGTGTAGTGAACAATTGATTTACATAGAAATTATGCTACCACCTATATCATGGCCATCAACAATCCAATTTTAGGCTGACCAGGAGAGGCACCATGTCTCTAGAAAAGAGATCATGTGGGAGACTTTGGCCACTAACTAGTTTTCTGTGGTATTTTGGCCAGCTGCAACTCCCAATTTCAACATCCCGGAGTTCCTTGCTAAGGCTAAGGATACGTGTTTCCTCCACGTAATTTGGGTTATGTTTCACTACCTCTATAATCATCGGTTGGCTTACCTAATAAGTCATGGGAACCTATAAGACCTTGATCAATAGTGTTGAATGGTCAAGTTAGAAGCACTCCTAATAGATCAGTGCCAAGAGTCACCTAGCTGTCGTTAAACCCTACAATAGAGATGCATCAAGATCCTCACAATAATCTATAGAATCATGGAAGAGGCATATCTACATGTACATATTAGGGGTTGAGGATAGTACATTTCTCTCCACTTTAGCTCTATCCTACGAGAGCTTGACTTACCCATCGATGACAACAATTCTACTCTATGTATTTTCATGGTAAAAAAATTGTGTTCCCAAGTTTTCCAAGGATATGGAATCTGATGTAAGGTTTAATGGATAAAACCCACCCCCTTGGGAATCAAAACACTATCTAGAGCCTAGTTATACATCTGACAACATCCTTCATGCCTCATTCCAAAGAGTTCCCTCCTATAGGTATATTTTCACACCTAGAATGGAAGTACGATGTGTTGAAGCACCTCGCCACCATACCATTAATACACTCAATTATTGAGCCCATTCTCTTGTAAAAATTAATTCATGAGGATCTTGGATAAGTTCTAAAGATCACCTTTTATTTTGAAGCAGTGGTAGCCATCGTAGAGACCTACAATGTAGAGAAGGTTAAGTGGGATGAATTAAAAGATGTCATCAAATTCTTCAAAGAATATGAGGGTTCACTCATGCAAAGTTTCATTATCCTAATTTACATCATGAGATAGTTTAGTGGTGTAGATATATTTCACAGTCTAGTTGACATAGTTTATGGGATTAACCTCATCCCAACACAAATTCTTGATAGGATGGGAATAACCGAAGCATATTGGAGTCCTTCTAAACTAAATAGTTAGGGTTACAAAAGAAATGATCAGATACTGTGTAGTGGAATTTGGTTTAAGAAACAATATTGTGGCTTGGTAGAAAGCACTGAATTCAGGGAAATATCATAGGATATCACCTACAATGCATTTAGGAGTAGGCGCGGGCTTCTTCTTCATGCACCAGTCCCCTCCTCATTTAACCAATGTCTCAAGTACTCTAACAATTTTCGATTATGGGTACTCTAAGGTGATGTATCCCCCTTAGAATCCTATAAATACTACTTTTTGTATTCCAATTATTAATAGATATGGGATAAGAAAGTTAAAACCAATGAGGTTGTGTAAAAACCCATCATAGACAGTCCATGGGAAGACTTGGAAGATTCCTTCATTCTTCTGATCCATTGGTTATAGTCCAAAATACCATACATGTTAATTTTATTAAGCATCTCCCAGAGAAAGGGGAATCACATCCCTATCTATAAGGAGAATCTATATATTTACTCATAATTTTATATAGGATAGGATTGAGTGATACAAGAATCCCCTACCCCTATGAAGTTCTAAGATATTCTTCCAATGGTTACCATTCCATGACCTTCCCATCTATTTTGTAGAGTAGGATTCAATCATTGAAAGCTAACTCTCAACCATTTTTTAGAAATAAACCCCAAAATAAAAGGCCTAATGTAATTGGATTGAAAGCCTATATCTATATGGTTTTATATGAGAAGGAACCCCTCAGTGGAGATCAAGTATCTTCCCAAGTAGGCATCAGTGCTCCCCCTGATTCATCACACCCCAATGAACTACCTCCTCCCACTGATTCTCTTTCCTTAGACTATGAAGAGGATTTGGAAGACGCTCCTCCCATATTCAAAGTGGAAATATTTACCACCATAGATGAGTTGATTCAAGTAATATTTGGCATAGAGGAGGATCTAGGGATGATACTGATTAGTAAAGATATGCCCTAAAAGGAACAGTATAAGTGTATGTCTTTACTAAAGCAACATTGTGATGTTTTCCCCTATAGATATGATGAGATGCCAAGACTAGACCCTCAAGTTTCCATCTGCCATCTTGGTCTCCCAGTAAGTCACTGTAGAATCAAATAGCCTTGTAGAAATATTCACCACACTCCTGCTAGCATGGTCAAGGATAAGGTTGATATGATTATCAATTCCAACATCCTTAGGGAATCACAGTATCCTATGTGGATAGCTAAAATCATTATATTTAGAAAGAAGAATGGGAATATCAGATCCTATATCAACTTTCAGGATCTTAACCACCATTTTTAGAAGGATGATTTCCCCATTCTAGTGAGAGAGTTGTTGATTGATGTTACATCCATGTTCCAGTCTCTCTCCTTTTTCGATGGATATTCTATGTATAAATAGATACATATGGCCCCGTGGGGTGATTATTTTTCTGCCTTAAGGTCTCCTCAAGGGACCTTATGCTATTAGGTGATTCCCTTCAGCTTAAAGAATATAGGGACCACTTATCAGTGGGTCATTCATCACATCTTCAAACCAATTATCGGGATGTTGGTGGAATTATATGTGGACACTTTGGTGGTCAAATACTACCTGCATTATGATTGTATAAAATATATTTAGAAAGTGTTAAAATTTATTCACTCCTAACATTTGAAGATGAACCCCTTAAAGTGTGCATTTAGGGTTACCTTGGGGAAGTTTATCATCTTTATCGTCAGATATAGAGGCATCGAAATCAACCCATAGAAAATCAAAGGAATCATAAAAATTCCTTCCCTAAAAAAACTCTAGGATAAATTAAGAATTAAATTCCATTAATTGAACACATGCAGATTCATCAGGAATTTGGCCAGAAATTTTAATCCATTTTCAAGCATTATGGTGAAAGGTACCATCTACGAGTTGGACAAGAAGTAATAGAATGCCTTGGAGGAAATCAGGTAGTATCTGCTACAACCTCTAGCCCTAATTCTACTTATCTCAGGGAAGCCTCTAGTCCACTGCATGGACACCATGGAATGGTCCCTTACTACCCTTCTCACACAAATGAATTCTAAGGTAATATAAAATAGTTTATACTATCTCAATTTCATACTCCTCAACATGGAGGACAGATATTCCCCCATTAGTAAGAGATTCCTCAAATTGGTTTTTGTAGTGAAGAAGTTGTGGAACTTTCTATAGAATCTTGAGATATATCATGTGTCCCATGTGGATCCTCTGAAATATATCCTAAATCTCCCCATGTTGACGGGACGGCTGGCATGATGGGTGGTTATCCTTCATCAATTAGACAATAGGTTTGTTCCATAGGAATCCATCAAGGGTTAAGCATTAGAAGACTTCATGTATGACCATTTACACCCTAAAGAACTATCCCTATATGTTGATTTCTCATATGATAAAATCCTATCAGTGGACCAGGCTATATTTTGTTAGCATATGCTTTTCGATAGTGCCCCATGGATTCAACCTGGTAGAAGGATCAATAACCCCTAGCTCAACGAGTAGACTTTGGGATCATCTTCATCACCCTTGACTAGGCCATTATTCTATACTAAATCCTATTGATAGAAGAATGCACCAAAAAATAGGAAGATTATTAATCTCTCATTACAAGCCTTGAGCTTTCTCTCGAGATTGATGTCCCCCAATTTCATATAAAGGGATACTCCAAGTCAGTTATAAAACTGATTAATAATGACTGCATCATCATAAATCCAGAGATTGTTCCCCAACTAGAGTGAACTCACCAACTAATTTCCAAGTTCCATTCTTAGATGGAAGTGATTCATGTCCCTCATTTGTAGAATGGTCAAGACGATACCCTGACTAGCTTAGCTGCATCTCTGGAAGATCCTAGCTCGGATGACCTTTCCATTTATTTGGTGCATTGGATAATCATCACTCTCATCATCCCATAGGATTATGATATCCAATAGGTAAACCAACTCACTTTTAGCGATTCTAAATCAAGACCGTGCGGTCCCCCTATAGTAGAAGAGACATCTGATTGGACAAATCCTTTTTTCAAGTATCTCCAGCATGGCATTATACTATTGGACCAGGATGAGCATGAGAGAATCTATAAGTGTGTAACACAGTTCACCCATAAGATTGGTCCTAACCTTGAATAAACTCACTACTGCTATGGGTTTTATGGAGTTATCTTCTATTGAATCCATGGATATGAGATTCCCCGATTTATGCAGGAAGTTCATGTAGGGTCCTCTGGTTCCCATTAGGTGGGATTGAAGCTCTTACCCTAGATTCAAAAGTTAGGATACTTCTACCCCACCATGATCCATGACTACATTGAATAATCCAAGATATTTCATGAATTTAATATCCATTCTAACTTTGTGCATAGATATCCAGAACTCCTCCACGCCACCAAGTACTCTTGGCCCCTTGCAGTGTGGGGAATCAATATCATGGGACCCTATCCACCAGTGACATCTCACCAATGTAGGTTCATTAGGACCATGATGGAATTATTTTCCATGTGGTTAGAAGCAATTTCCCTCAAGGAAATAAATATCTAATACATGATTAAATTCATGATCCCCCATATCATCCATCGATTTGAAGTCCCTCATTCCATTCTCACGGAAAAAGCCACTAACTTCCAGGCTATTGAGGTGAATATGGTGTGCTCAAATTACAAAATTCAGTAAAACAAAACTTCCTGCTACCATGAACAGGTGAATTCATGGATCAAATCACTCAATATGTCCTTGTCTAACATCCTACAGGAGATGGTGGAACAGAATAAGAAAATTTGGTTGGAACCACTCCCCAACTCCCTTTGGGCATATCCGAAAATGACCCAAAATTCCACCCAAGTGACCCCATATTCCATAATGTATGTGATAGAGTAATTTTTTCCCATATAGGTTTAGTTTACATCACTTTTAATAGCTATATGTGACTGATCGTACCACGATTCACTGTTTTATTCCACCCTTACACCGTAGTTTTAAAATAGTTTTGTAATGAATATTCCAAATATAATAATAAATTTCACTTCATGTTTGAATAAATTAATTAATTTTAATAAATATTATAATGGGAAATGTTACTTGTTTTTATTGTTTCAATGTAGGTGGAGGTGATTTGGAGGGCCTTTGATGACGTGGAAGAAAAATGGGCCAAAATTGCATAGATCCATGGATATCTGTCCAATTTTTTACATAGTACACGAAATTCGTGCATCCAAATGGGCTGAAATTATGGGGGCCTATCTCGAACTTAATAGGATACATTTCATATTAAGGAACCCAATGCTGATTCGGATTCTATGGGGCCCATCCGAACTGATCTGTCCAAGCCACCGAATTTAAACCAAGTCAAATGTATTGTTCTGTATTTTATCAATATCTTCAGCTATAGTTGTCCAAAGGGTTCCAAACATTCAGTTGAGATAGTCAAGAGGTATGGCTACAACTTTTCTAGTTTTTCAAAAGCAAGATAAGACTTTCTGAAGGCCGAAACGTGTGGTACAAGAGGATTGAAGAAATCTTTGTGCCTAAAACCACCTTCCAATTTTCCTATAAAATGGTACCTTGGGCTCCCCATTTTGAAGTTCGGCCAAGAGGCAAGGTTCTGCCATTTTGGAGTCCCTAAGGAGTCTTCTCAACATACCTAGAGTTTTTGGAGGCTATGGGAGGTTCTACTTCAACATCTTCTTCTTCTTCCCCTCCCATGGGTTTCTAAACCCCTTGTGATCACCCGGGGAGGAATGTGATGTAATCCCGAGCTTCAAAGTTGTATTAATTTGAATGATATTTTTAATTCCAGGTTTTATGTTGTTTTTACTCATCCTATATTCTTATTTTATTGATTTATGTACTGGTATGTCATGCTCAACTCAAATTATCATGTTTGGGGGTACCCATTCATGTGATGTTTCACACACCATTCACCACTTTATTTTCCCCCTTTCAATTGTGGTCCTTGTGTGATTAATATTGGTCAATAGAACTCACACAAGCTCTGTCAAGTCCATGTAAATTTATTTCATGGTATCACAATTAAATAACATGCAAACCTAGAGACCACATCGAATTCTTCATGTATTTCCTTGGTGAGTTTCGGTTATGATGTCAAACACAAATCACCCAATCATCGGCAGTGTCCGGTGAAACGTTATGTGTTTTCGACTGAACCATAGGAGGTATCCTAGTATAAACTTAGTAAAATTCTGGTTCTAGGTGTTAAAAACCATGGATTTAAAGATTATAACCCCATCCCTTGAAGCGATGAATGATGATCATCACGAGACTTCCCCGGGATGATCACGCTTAATCAGTCTTGTTCATTTCTACTTTGTTTTATCGCTTTTATTTTCTATTTTCATCATTAATCATAAAACCACCAAGTTTCAAAAAACCTAATTCACCTTCTACTTTCATAATTAGAACCCTATTTTTAAATTAATGATCTAAGGCTCCGTCGAGAGATGACCTAGGGTTGCTTCTATACTGCAGAAATTCTAGTCAAAATTAAACAACTAATTTGACGTGCTCGATGACGCGGTCAAATTTTGGCGCTGTTTCCGGGGATCTAAGATCATTTTTTTCTTTATTTACTTTTATTAGGTTATTTTACTTCTTGATTAGTACTCCTCTAAATACCCCACCCCCATTTTATTGTTTTTGTTTTGGGTTTTGTCTTTATTTTTTGTTGTTTTTTGTGTGTTTTGTCTCTCTCTCTCTCTCTCTTCTTCTCCATCTCCCTCTCTAATTCTATAGTATAACATTATATTATGCTTTCACCCTTCTTATATTTTTTTATCCATCTCAAATCAAAAAAAACACAACAACAAAAATCAATCAATCAAACTCGAAATCATTGTTGCATGACAAGATCTGGTAAAGAAACACTACTTGAATTTGACCCTTAAATTGAAAAGTCACTTCACACACAAATCAAGGAATTTAGAGAAGGTAAATCAGGTAACATTGAGGAACCCCTTGTGAAACCTCAAGTGTTTCTAAACCATCCCAAAATTGAACCCAATCAAACCCAAGTAAATATGGCTGTAAATAATCGAACATTAAAAGAACTTACTACCCCTGATGTGGAGTACCAACCTGCGTACGTCCAATATCCCGAGGAAGTAGCCACCATTGAGCTTAGATCAGGTCTCATCCAACTTCTTCCAAAATTCCATGGTCTTCCAAGTGAGGACCCTCACAAACATCTAAAGGAGTTTCACAGAGTGTGCTCCACCATGAAACCCCAAAATGT
Source organism: Viscum album (assembly GCA_963277665.1). Classification (NCBI taxonomy): domain Eukaryota; kingdom Viridiplantae; phylum Streptophyta; class Magnoliopsida; order Santalales; family Viscaceae; genus Viscum; species Viscum album. The sequence goes on from OY728139.1 coordinate 1,183,409,539, forward strand.
GTCTGAGGACCTCATTATGTTTAGGGCCTTCCCTTTCTCCCTTGAAGGTGTAGCCAAAGATTGGCTATACTATTTTCCTTCCACAATTGGGGGCGGGAATGTCCTAAAAAGACTTTTTCTAGATAAGTTCTTCCCTACCTCCCGAACTGCATCAATTAGGAAAGAAATCTGTGGAATTAGGCAATCGCAAGGAGAGACCCTTCATGAATACTGGGAGAGATTCAAAAGACTTTGCTCAAGCTGCCCCCACCACCAGATTAGTGAACAACTTTTAATTCAATACTTCTATGAGGGACTTATCCCCATGGATCGTGGAATGATTGATGCTGCAGCTGGTGGTACCCAAACTGACAAAACTCCTTCTGCCGCTCGCGACTTAATAGCCAACATGGCTCAAAATGCACAACAATTTGGTACACGAGCTATTGCACCAACCTGAGGAGTTCATGAGGTAATTCATTCAGCCATAGAACAGAAGGTAGATACTAAACGTGATGAGATTTATACCCTTATAAGGCAATTAGCTCAAGCACAAGGTAACTCACTCTCTACTTCTATTCCATTACATTGTGGGATTTGTTCTGATAACACTCATTTTTCTGACAAGGGCCCACAACTTCAAGATTCATCTAAGTCCTGTGCAGCTGTGTTCCCAGGGCTTCCATTCAAATAAGTTCCTCCCTTCAAGCAAGAACAATTCAGGCCAAATCCCAATCGAGGGTGGCAAGCACAACCCCAATACCAACAAGGAAGAAACTCAAGCTACCCAAAGCAGAATTGGTATCAACAAGGCCAAGGTATGAAACCTTCTTATCCTTCAACTTCTCAAAACAATCATCCTCCTCCCCCTCCCAAATTTGAACCAAGTCTCGAGAACATGGTGAAACAAATGGCAACCCAGAACCTTCAGTTCCAATAGACCAAACAATCAGCTATTCAAGACCTATGAACCCATGTGGGGCAATTGGAAAACATCATCGGTGAGCTTAAGATGAAAGGTTCTAGACAACTACCATCCCAACCCATTGCCAATCCAAAGGACAAAGGTAATGTATATGCAGTTACACTTCGTAGTGGTAAAGAAGTTTCTCCTTCTACTGATTCTGTACAGCAGGTATGACCCCCTCATGAAAACTCTCTTTCCCAACCCTCAAAAACATCATGTAAAGAAAAACAAAACAAAAATGGTAATCGAATAGTCATTGATGATTCAAATGAACAATCCATTCCTCTTCCTTTACCTCAAAGACTCTCTAAATCTAAGAAAAACTTTGATAATGAGATTCACAATGAAATAATGGATACATTTAAAAAAGTTCAAGTTAATTTTCCATTTTTGGATGCAGTCAAGCAAATTCCCCGTTATGCCAAATTTCTTAAAGAGCTTTGCACCCATCGACGAAGGCTGAAGGGGAATGAGAGAGTCAACCTGGGAAGGAATGTCTCGGCCTTGATTCAACCAGTAATGCCAACCAAATGCAAGGATCCTGGCACATTAACCATACCTTGTACCATAGGGGAGACCTTCTTTTATAATGTTATGATAGATTTAGGTGCTTCCATTAATGTAATTCCTCACTCCGTGTATACTTCTCTACAGTTTGGAGAGCTTCAACCAACAGGAATTGTTGTACAACTTGCCAACCGGATTACAACACATCCAAAAGGATTGATTGAGGATGTCCTTGTTAGAGTGAAGAATCTCATCTTCCCCGCTGATTTCTACATTCTTCAGATAGAAGATACCTGAACCCAAGAAAATGCCCCTGTCATACATGGGAAGCCATTCCTAAAAACAGCAAAGATGATCATCAATGTTCACAATGGTACGCTATCCATGGAATTTGGAGGATCAAAAGTAAGTTTTAACATCCTTGAGGCTATGAAACACCCCATTGAAGAGAACTCTGCTCTTCCTGTCTATTCGATGGAAGTGCTCTCAAACGATGCACACACACACAACTCTCTCCTCAACCCAAACTCTGATTATTTTTTGTTTTCTTCACCCTTGGATGATTTTAGTTTTGGTTCTTCTTTTGAATGTTGTATGGGTTCAGAAAAAAGTAAATTTTGTGCTTTAATTGATGAGTGTTTTTATTCTGAGGTACCCATGACTATCGATGATTCTTCAAATCTCATTTCAATAGATTCTCTTTACTTTGAGAATAAACATGAGCAGATAGATAGTTTCATGGACCTCACTCCCCCTAAATACCATCCCTCAATCCAGAAACAACTGGTGTTTGAACTTAAACAACTTCTTTCTAATTTAAAATATGCATATCTTGAGGTTATTGACCAATTTACTGTCATTATTTCCAATAACCTCTCTCCACAACAGGAATCGAAACTGCTCAAAATTTTGAGAGAGTGTAAAAAGGCAATAGGATGGACATTGGCTGATATTCCCGGGATTATCCCATCTATTTGTATGCACCATATACTTTTTGATGATGAGGCAAAGCTCGTAAGACAATCTCAACGCCGGTTGAATCCCACTCTCCTTGAATTGGTAAAATTGGAAGTCAGTAAATTACTTGCTATAGGGATCATTTATCCTATATCCTATAGTAAATGGGTTAGCCCAGTGCAAATTGGGCCTAAAAAAATAGGAATAACAGTTGTGTCAAATGAAAGGAATGTATTGGTTCCAACATGTGTGCAAAACAGTTGGCGAGTCTATATTGACTACTGTCGACTGAATCAATCCACGTGGAAGGACCACTTTCCTTTACCTTTCATTGACAAAATGTTAGAAAGATTGGCTGGTAAGTCCCATTATTGTTTCCTTGATGGCTATTCGGGTTATTTCCAAATCCATATAGCCCCTGAGGATCAAGAAAAGACAACATTTACCTGTCCATTTGGCACATTTGCATACAGAAGGATGCCATTCGGTCTATGTAATGCTCCTGGTACTTTTCAGCGATGTATGTTGAGTATTTTTTCTGAGTACCTTGAGAGTTTTATGGAAGTCTTTATGGATGATTTCACGGTTTATGGTTCTTCTCTTGATGATTTTTTGGAAAACCTAGGTTCTCTCCTCCGCCGCTGCATTGAAAAAGATCTTGTTTTAAATTATGAAAAATGTCATTTCATGGTTGAGCGGGGGATAGTTCTTGGGCATATCATTTCAAATAAAGGAATTCGGGTTGATAAATCTAAAATTGAATTAATTTCATCCCTTCCATTTCCAAAATGTGTTCGTGAGGTGTGGCCTTTCTTGGGTCATTCTGGTTTTTACCGCCGATTCATTAAAGACTTTAGTAAGATCGCACTTCCCTTATCTCGGTTATTACAAAAGGATTCTGAGTTTGTGTTTGATAAAAATTGTGAGGATGCATTCAATTCACTAAAAAAGAGTCTCACATCACCTCCCATAATCCAACCACCTAGGTGGGATTTCCCCTTCTAGCTTATGTGTGATGCCTCTAACTTTGCAGTTGGGGAAGTTTTATCACAAAGAGTTGAAAAGGCTCCTCATGTCATTGTGTATGCCTCACATACCCTTGACCCTGCCCAGGTAAACTACACAACCACAGAAAAATAACTCCTTTCTATTGTGTTTTCCTTGGAAAAATTCCGTTCATATCTTCTTGGGTCAAAAGTGGTTTTGTTTTCTGACCATGCTGTCGTTCGTTTCCTCCTAAAGAAACCTGAAGCCAAGCCCCGCCTCATTCGGTGGATGCTCCTCCTCCAAGAGTTTGACCTTGAGATTTGAGATAAGAGAGGAGTGGAAAATATTGTAGTTGATCACATTAGTAGGATTTCCCCACCATTGGACCATCATGTTGACTCACCCCTACCCATTGGAGAATTCTTCCCTCATGAGAACCATTGTGATGTTGTGGACCTTACCCCCAGGTATGCGGACATTGTGAATTTTCTTGCAACATATAGGGTCCCAATTGATTTTAGCACTTCACAATCCCAGAGACTTAAACATTATTCTCGATGGTACATTTGGGATGACCCATACTTGTGGAGAATTTGTAGTCACCAGGTTGTTCGTAGGTGTGTCCCTGACCATGAGTTCACCTCTGTTTTGACCTTCTACCACACCTTGGCTTGTGGGGGCCACTTTGGCTCTCAACATACAGCTCGAAAGTTCCTTGACTCAGGATTATATTGGCCAACATTTTATAGAGATTCCCATAGGTTTTTTAAATCATATACTTGATGTCAATTCACAGGGAATATCTCTAAGAGGAATGAAATGCCCCAACAGCCCATGTTATTCTGTGAAATCTTCGATGCATGGGGCATTGACTTCATGGGGCCTTTTCCAAATTCATTTGGCTTTGTGTACATATTATTGGATGTTGACTATGTATCTAAATGGGTGGAAGAAAAGGCCACCATGACCGATGACTCTCGAGTGGTTGTTGATTTTGTGAGGTCCCAGATTTTCAGTAGGTTTGGTCTACCAAGATTCATCATTAGTGATCAGGGTTCACATTTTTGCAATCGTAACATGACTAACTTGCTTCGTAAGTATGGGGTTGTTCATAAAGTCCCCACTTCATATCATCCCCAAACTAACGGACAATAAGAAATTTCAAATCGGAAAGTTAAGCGAATCTTGGAGAAAATGGTACAACCCAATAAGAAAGATTGGAGTTTGCGCATGGATGATGCACTTTGGGCGTACCATACTCCTTTTAAAACACCATTAGGAATGTCACCATATAGGATTGTGTTTGTAAAATCTTGTCACATACCGGTGGAGGTAGAACACCGTTCATATTGGGCTGTTAAAAAATTTAATATGAACCTTTCAGATGCAGGTGAGGAAAGAAAGCTGCAGATTCAAGAGTTGGAAGAAATTCGACGTAATGCATATGACAACTCCCGAATCTATAAAGAGAAGACAAAGGCTATTCATGATAGCATGATTCACCAGCGGAAGTTCCATATTGGTGAGAAGGTCCTAATGTACAATTACAGGCTTAATCTCCACCCAGGTAAGCTTCGTTCCCGATGGCTCAGTCCTTATACTGTTACTAATGTTTACCCTTTTGGTGCAATACAGGTTTTTCATGAGCAGAGTGGATGAAGTCTTACCGTCAATGGGCAGCGACTCAAACACTTCAATGAGTATTTTCCAAATAATCGGGTGGAGGAAATCCACCTTCTTGACGCATCATACTAATAAAACACACCAGGTTTTATCCTTCCTTCTCAAATTTTCAATTATTTCAGTGACGACACTGCACATTCTAGGTGTGGGGGTGGATACATTCCTCGGTTAGTTAGGATTTTTCATCATTTTCTCCTTTTGTTTTATCTTTTTGGCCTTCTTTATGGTATTTTTATTTTTCCCCATCAACAATTTAGAAATTCCATGATGTGGCGAGCATAAAGTGGGGAAAGTAAAAATACCATAATGAAGGCTAAAAAGAATTTGTGTATGAGTTTACCATCAAGGGGTGATTTTTAGTGAATTGGTTTTCTATCAATGATATAAATGGTTGTATCTATGTGAAACCTTTGAGATGATTGATGCCCTTTGTGTGAGTAGTTTTTTGGAAAACTGTGTCACTAATATCTCCACAAATATTTGCACCAAACCACAAAGTGTGATTATTTCTTACTTATTATAAGGTAAATATATGTTGGGTTAATATTTTCTAGCTTTAAATGATATTTCCATATGTTCGTTCCTTATCTGATCTGTTTCATCACTGTACAAGATTGACCTATGCGTGTGTACCTAATGTCTGACTATTGTACGCCCTCAAAAAACAAATTGTTGTGTCTTGGGCATGTCAAAAACCATTCCTCCTAAAACTTTGATCTTGTAATAACTATTTCAATTAGTGTCGTGAGGAGATCAAACAAGGGTTGAGAGATGAGTGCGAGATTTGTTCCAATTGCAACTTCAAAAAAAATATAATAAATGAGGGGAGTGATGAAATGTGCAACATATGGGGATATATAGGTCAGCAACTTATGGTTTGACTTTTTGGAATGCTTAAATGAGTGGGTCTTGAAATATGATTGCAAAGGATGTAGGACAGGTTCGGTGACAAAATCATTTAAGCTGAAAAATGTTAAAATAACATATATTTATTGGATAGAAAGTAGAAAGAATAGAATGGAATGGTTTTCACACCCACATGTGGAGATTTAGTGTCATGGTTTACTTCTGAATTCCTTTCTCAATTGGGTATCATGAATCTTTTTGAATTTCGCTCTGATATGATTTATGAGACATCTTTTTCTATGTTCACTAGGAAGAACTCTTTGGTGTGGTTTGTGCATTGATCACTTTACATTAAATAAAATTTCCTCAAATGATAAATCAACAGGATGTTGGAAATATATATATAGGAATCATTGTATTTGGATATGTGACTTTTCCCAGGAGTGCAAATGTTTAGTTGTGGGGGTGTGATCGTACCACGATTCACTATTTTATTCCACCCTTACACCGCAGTTTTAAACTATTTTTGTAATGAATATTCCAAATATAATAATAAATTGAACTTCATGTTTGAATAAATATATTAATGTTAATAAATATTATAATGGGAAATGTTACTTGTTTTTATTGTTTCAATGTAGGTGGATGTGATTTGGAGGGCCTTTGATGAAGTGCAAGAAAAATGGGCCAAAATTGCATGGATCCATGCATATCTGTCCACATTTTTGCATAGTACAAGAAATACGTGCATCCAGATGGGCTTAATTTTTGTGGGACTGTCCAAAACGGAATAGGATACATTTCATATTAAGGAACCCAATGCTGATTTGGCTTCTATGGGGCCCATTCGAACTGATCTGTCCAAGCCACCGAATTTGGACCAAGTCAAATGTGGTGTTCTGTACTTTGTCAATATCTTGAGCTGTAGTTTTCCAAAGGGTGCCAAACTTTCTGTGGAGATATTCAAGAGGTAGGGCTACAACTTTTCCATTTTTTCCAAAGCGAGATAAGACTTTATGAAGGCCAAAACACGTGGTACAAGTTGATTGAAGAAATCTGTGTGCCTAAAACCACCTTCCAATTTTCCTATAAAATGGCACCTTGGGCTCCCCATTTGGAAGTTCGTCCAAGAGGCAAGGTGCTTCCATTTTGGAGTCCCCAAGGAGTCTTATCAACATACATAGAGGTTCTGGAGGCTATGAGAGGTGCTACTTCAACATCTTCTTCTTCTTCCCCTCCCATGGGTTTCTAAACCCCTTGTGATCACCTGGGGAGGAATGTGATGTAATCCTAAGCTTCAAAGTTGTATTAATTTGAATGATATTTTTAATTCCAGGTTTTATGTTTTTTTTCCCTCATCCTCTATTCTTATTTTATTGAGTTATGTACTGGTATGTCATGCTCAACTCATATGATCATGTTTGGGGGTACCCATTCATGTGATGTTTCACACACCGTTCACCACTTTCTTTTCCCCCTTTCAATTGTGGTGCTTGTGTGCTTCATATTGGTCAATATAACTAACACAAGCTCTGTCAAGGCCATGTACATTTATTTCATGGTATAACAATGAAATAACATGCAAACCTGGAGATCACATCGAATTATTCATGTGTTTCCTTGATGAGTTTCGGTTTTGATGTCGAACACAAATCACCCAATCATCGGCGGTGTCTGGTGAAAAGTTATGTGTTTTCGACTGAACCCTAGAAGGTATCCTAGTATAAACTCAGTAACATTCTGGTTCTAGGTGTCACAAACTAGGGATTAAAATATCATAACCCCATCCCTTGAAGCGATGAAGGATGACCATCACGAGACTTCCCCGGGTTGATCATGCTTAATCAATCTTATTCATTTCTACTTTGTTTTATCGCTTTCAATTTCTATTTTCATCATTAATCATAAAACCCCCAAGTTTAGAAAAACCTAATTCACCTTCTACTTTAATAATCAAAACCCACTTTTTAAATTAATGATCTAAGGCTCTGTCGAGAGACGACCTAGGGTTTCTGCTATACTACAAAAATTCTAGTCAAAATTAAACAACTAATTTGACGCGCTCGACGATGCGGTCAAATTTTGGCATCGTTTTCGGGGAGCCAAGATCATTTTTTTTTCTTTATTTAATTTTATTAGGTTATTTTACTTCTTTACTAGTACTCCTCTAAATACCCCACCCCCATTTGATTGTTTTTGTTTTGGGTTTTGTCTTTATTTTTTATTGTTTTTGGTGTGTTCTTTCTCTCTCTCTCTCTCTCTCTTCTCCATCTCCCTCTCTAATTCTATAGTATAACATTCTATTCTTCTTTCACCCTTATTATGTTTTTTTATCCATCTCAAATCAAAAAAAAAAACACAACAAAAAAATCAATCAATCAAACTAGACATCATTGTTGCATGACAAGATCTTGTAAAGAAACACTACTTGAATTTGACCCTGAAATTGAAAAGTCACTTCACACGCAAATCAAGGAATTTAGAGAAGGTCAATCAAGTAACATTGAGGAACCCCTTTTTAAACCTCAAGTGTTTTTAAACCAACCAAAAATTGAACCCAATCAAACCCAAGAAAACATGGCTGCAAATAATCGAACTTTAAAAGAAATTATTACCCATGATGTGGAGTACCAACCTGCATAAATCCAATATCCTGAGGAAGCAGCCAACTTTGAGCTTAGATCAGGTCTCATCCAACTTCTTCCAAAATTCCATGATCTTCCCGGTGAGGACCCTCATAAACATCTAAAGGAGTTTCACATAGTGTGCTCTACCATGAAATCCCAAAATGTGTCTGAGGACCTCATTAAGTTTAGGGCCTTCCCTTTCTCCCTTGATGGTGTAGCCAAAGATTGGCTATACTATTTGCCTTCCACAATTGGGGGATGGAATGACCTAAAAATACTTTTTCTAGAGAAGTTCTTCCCTGCCTCCCGAACTGCATCAATTAGGAAAGAAATCTGTGGAATTAGGTAATCACAAGGAGAGACCCTTCATGAATACTGGGAGAGATTCAAAAGACTTTTCTCAAACATCCCCCACCACCAGATTAGTGAACAACTTTTAATTCAATACTTCAATGAGGGACTTATCCCCATGGATCGTGGAATGATTGATGCTGCAGCTGGTGGTGCCCTAGTTGATAAAACTCCTTCTACCGCTCGTGACTTAATAGCCAACATGGCTCAAAATGCACAAAAATTTGGTACACGAGAAATTTCACCAACCCGAGGAGTTCATGAGGTAAGTCATTCAGCCCTAGAACAAAAGTTAGATACTAAACATGATGAGATGCATACCCTTCTAAGGCAATTAGCTCAAGCACAAGGTAACTCACTCTCTACTTCTATTCCATTACATTGTGGGATTTTTTCTGATAACACTCATTTTTTTGACCAGTGCCTACAACTTCAAGATTCATCTGAGTCCTGTGCAGCTGTGTTCCCAGGGCATCCATTCCAACAAGCGCCTCCCTTCAAGCAAGAACAATTCAGGCCAAATCCAAATCTCGGGTGGCAAGCACAACCCCAATACCGACAAGGAGGAAACTCAAGCTACCCAAAGCAGAATTGGTATCAACAAGGCCAAGGTATGAAATGTTCTTATCCTTCAACTTCTCAAAACAATCATCCTCCCCCTCCTCCCAAATTTGAACCAAGCCTCGAGGACATGGTGAAACAAATGGAAACCCAGAACCTTTAGTTCCAATAGACCACACAATCTGCTATTCAAGACCTACGAACCCAAGTGGGGTAATTGGAAAACATCATCGGTGAGCTTAAGATGCAAGGTTCTAGACAACTACCATCCCAACCCATTGCCAATCCAAAGGAAAAAGGTAATGTATGTGCAGTTACAATTCATAGTGTTAAAGAAGTTTCTCCTTCTACTGATTCTGCACAGCAGGTATGTCCCCCTCATGAAAACTCTCTTTCCCAACCCTCAAAAACTTCATGTAAAGAAAAACAAGACAAAAATGGTAATCGAATAGTCATTGATGATTCAAATGAAAAATCCATTCCTCTTCATTTCCCTTAAAGACTCTCTAAATCTAAGAAAAACTTTGATAATGAGATTTACAATGAAATGATAGATACATTTAAAAATGTTCAAGTTAATATTCCATTGTTGGATGCAGTCAAGCAAATTCCTCGTTATGCCAAATTTCTTAAAGAGCTTTGCACCCATCGACAAAGGCTGAAGGGGAATGAGAGAGTCAACCTAGGAAGGAATGTCTCGGCCTTGATTCAACCAGCAATGCCAACCAAATTCAAGGATCCTGGCACATTCACCATACCTTGTACCATAGGGGAGACCTTATTTTCTGATGCTATGCCAGATTTAGGTGCTACCATTAATGTAATGCCTCACTCTGTGTATACTTCTCTACAGTTTGGAGAGATTCAACCAACAATAATTTTTGTGAAACTTTCCAACCAAAGTACAGCACATCCAAAAGGAGTGATTGAGGATGTCCTTGTTAGAGTGAAGAATCTCATCTTCCCCGCTGATTTCTACATTCTGGAGATGGAAGATACCCAAACCCAAGGACATGCCCCTCTCATAATTGGGAGGCCATTCCTAAAAACAGCAAAGACGATCATCAATGTTCACAGTGGTACGTTGTCCATGGAATTTGGAGGAGAAAAGGTAAGTTTTAACATCCTTGAGGCTATGAAACACCCCGTTAAAGAGCACTCCAGTCTTCCTGTCTATTCGATGGAAGTGCTCTCAAATGATGCACACACACACTATTCTCTCCTCAACCCAAACTCTGATTATTTTTTGTTTTCTTCACCCTTGGATGATTTGAGTTTTGGTTATTATTTTGAATGTTGTGTGGGTTCAGAAAAATGTAAATTTTGTGCTTTAATTTATGAGTGTGTTTATTCTGAGGTACCCATGACTATCGATGATTCTATAAATCTCATGTCAATAGATTCTCCTTCCTTTGAGAATAAACATGAGCAGATAGATAGTTTCATGGACCTCACTCCCCCTAAATCCCCTCCCTCAATGCAGAAACAACCGGTGTTTGAACTTAAACAACTTCCTTCTAATTTAAAATATGCATATCTTGAGGGTATTGACCAATTTCTCGTCATTATTGCCAATAACCTCTCTCCACGACAGGAATTGAAACTACTCAAACTTTTGAGAGAGTGTAAAAAGGCAATAGGATGGACATTGGCTGATATTCCCGGGATTAGCCCATCTATTTTTATGCACCATATACTTTTGGATGATGAGGCTAAGCCCGTAAGACAATCTCAACGCCGGTTGAATCCCACTCTCCTTGAAGTGGTAAAATTGGAAGTCAGTAAATTACTTGTTGCAGGGATCATTTATCCTATATCTGATAGTAAATGGGTTAGCCCAGTGCAAATTGTGCCTAAAAAAATCGGAATAACAGTTGTGTCAAATGAAAGGAATGAATTGGTTCCATCATGTGTGAAAAACAGTTGGCGAGACTGTATTGACTACCGTCGACTGAATCAATCCACGCAGAAGGACCACTTTCCTTTACCTTTCATTGACCAAATGTTAGAATGATTGGCTGGTAAGTCCCATTATTGTTTCCTTGATGGCTATTTGGGTTATTTCCAAATCCATATAGCCCCTGAGGATCAAGAAAAGACAACATTTACCTGTCCATTTGGCACATTTGCATACAGAAGGATGCCATTCGGTCTATGTAATTCTCCTGGTACTTTTCAGCGATGTATGTTGAGTATTTTTTTTGAGTACCTTGAGAGTTGTATGGAAGTCTTTATCGATGATTTCACGGTTTATGGTTCTTATTTTGATGATTGTTTGGAAAACCTAAGTTTTTTCCTCCGCCACTGCATTAAAAAAGATCTTGTTTTAAATTATGAAAAATGTCATTTCATGGTTGATCGGGGGATAGTTTTTGGGCATATCATTTCAAATAAGGGAATTCAGGTTGATAAATCTAAAATTGAATTAATTGCATCCCTTCCATTTCCAAAATGTGTTCGTGAGGTGTGGCCTTTCTTGGGTCATTCTGGTTTTTACCGCCGATTCATTAAAGACTTTAGTAAGATCGCACTTCCCTTATCTCGGTTATTACAAAAGGATTCTGAGTTTGTGTTTGATAAAAATTGTGAGGATGCATTCAATTCACTAAAAAAGAGTCTCACATAACCTCCCAAAATCCAACCACCTAGGTGGGATCTCCCCTTCGAGCTTATGTATGATGCCTCTAACTTTGTAGTTGGGGCAGTTTTATCACAAAGGGTTGAAAAGGGTCCTCATGTCATTGTGTATGCCTCGCGTACCCTTGACCCTGCCCAGGTAAACTACACAACCACAGAAAAAGAACTCATTTATATCGTGTTTTCCTTGGAAAAATTCCGTTCATATCGTTATGGGTCAAAAGTGATTGTGTTTTCTGACCATGCTGCCCTTCGTTTCCTCCTAAAGAAACCTGAAGCCAAGCCCCGCCTCATTCGGTGGATGCTCCTCCTCCAAGAGTTTGACCTTGATATTAGAGATAATAGAGGAGTGGAGAATGTTGTAGTTGACCACATTAATAGGATTTCCCCCCATTGGACCATCATGTTGACTCACCCCTACCCATTGGAGAATTCTTCCCTCATGAGAACCTTTGTGATGTTTTGGACCTTACCCCCTGGTATGTGGACATTGTGAATTTTCTAGCAACATATAGGGTCCCCACTGATATTAGCACTTCACAATCCCATATACTTAAACATGATTCTCGATGGTACATTTGAGATGACCCATACTTGTGGAGAATTTGTAGTGACCAGGTTGTTCGTAGGTGTGTCCCTGACCATGAGTTCACCTCTGTTTTGACCTTCTGCCACACCTTGGTATGTGGGGGCCACTTTGGCTCTCAACATACAACTCAAAAGGTCCTTGACTCAGGATTATATTTTCCAACATTGTATATAGATTCCCATAGGTTTTGTAAATCATGTACTCGATGTCAATTCACAGGGAATATCTCTAAAAGGAATGAAATTCCCCAACAGCCCATGTTATTCTGTGAAATCTTCGATGCATGGGGCATTGACTTCATGGGGCCTTTTCCAAATTCATTTGGCTTTGTGTACATATTTTTGGCTGTTGACTATGTATCTAAATTGGTGGAAGCAAAGGCCACCAGGACTGATGACTATCGAGTGGTTGTTGATTTTGTGAGGTCCCAGATTTTTAGTAGGTTTGGTCTACCAAGATTCACCATTAGTGATCAGGGTTCACATTTTTGCAATCGTAACATGAAAAACTTGCTTCATAAGTATGGGGTTGTTCATAAAGTCTCCACTTCATATCATCCCCAAACTAACGGACAAACAGAAATTTCAAATCAGGAAGTTAAGCGAATCTTGGAGAAAATGGTACAACCCAATAGGAAAGATTGGAGTTTGCGCTTGGATGATGCACTTTGGGCGTACCGTACTGCTTTTAAAACACTAATCGGAATGTCACCATATAGGATTGTGTTTGGAAAATCTTGTCACATCTCGATGGAGGTAGAACACCGTGCATATTGGGCTATTAAACAATGTAATATAAACCTTTCAGATGCAGGTGAGGAAAGAAATCTTTAGATTCAAGAGTTGGAAGAAATTCGACGTGATGCATATGACAACTCCAGAATCTATAAAGAGAAGACAAAGGCTATTCATGATAGCATGATTCACTATCAGAATTTCCATATTGGTGAGAAGGTCCTCATATACAATTACAGGCTTAAGCTCCACCCAGGTAAGCTTCGTTCCCGATGGCTTGGTCCTTATACTGTTACTAATTTTTACCCTTTTGGTTCAATACAGGTTTTGCATTAGCAGAGTGGACGAAGTCTTACCGTCAATGGGAAGAGACTTAAACACTTCTATGTGGATTTTCCAAATAATCTGATGGAGTAAATCCACCTTCTCGACGCATCATACCAATAAAACACACCAGGTGTTATCCTTCCTTCTCACATTTTCAATTATTTCAGTGAGAACACTACACATTCTAGGTGTGGGGGGTGGATACATTCCAGGGTTAGTTAGGATTTTTCATCTTTTTCTCCTTTTTTTCTCTTTTTGGCCTTCTTTATGGTATTTTTATTTTTCCCCATCAACAATTTCGAAATTCCATGATGTGGCGACCATAAAGTGGGGAAAGTAAAATTACCATAATGAAGGCTAAAAAGAATTTGTGTATAATTTTACCATCAAGGAGTGATTTTTAGTGAATTGGTTTTCTGTCAATGATATAAATGGTTGTATCTATGTGAAACCTTTGAGATGATTGATGCCCTTTGTGTGAGTAGTTTTTTGGAAAACTGTGTCACTAATATCTCCACAAATTTTTGCACCAAACCACAAAGTGTGATTATTTCTTACTTAATATAAGGTAAATATATGTTGGGTTAATATTTTTCATCTTTAAATGATATTTCCATAGGTTCTTTCCTTATCTGATCTGTTTCATTACTGTACCAGATTGACCTATGCGTGTGTACCTAATGTTCGACTGTTGTATGCCCTGAAAAAAAATTGTGTCTTAGGCAGGTCAAAAACCACTCCTCCTCAACCTTTGATCTTGTTATAACTATTTCAATTAGTGTCGTGAGGAGATCAAACAAGGTTTGAGAGATGAGTGTGATATTTGTTCCAATTGCAACTTCAAAAAAAATATAATAAATGAGGGGAGTGATGAAATATGCAACATATGGGGATATCTAGGTCGGGAGCTTATGGTTTTACTTTTAGGAATGCTTAAATGAGTGGGTCTTGAAATATGATTGCAAAGGTTGTAGGACAGGTTCGGTGAAAAAATCATTTAAGCTGAAAAATGTTAAAATAACATATATTTATTGGATAGCAAGTGGAAACAATAGCATGGAATGGTTTTCACACACACAAATGGAGATTTAGTTTCATGGTTTACTTCTGAATTCCTTTCTCAATTGGGTATCATGAATCTTTTTGAATTTTGCTATGATATGATTTATGAAACATCTTTTTCTATTTTCACTAGGAAGAACTCCTTGGTGTGGTTCATGCATTGATCACTTTACTTTAAATAAAATTTCCTCAAATGATAGGTCTTCAGGATGTTGGAAATATATATATATAGTAATCATTGTATTTGGATATGTGACTTTTCCCAGGAGTGCAAATGTTTAGGTGTGGGGGTGTGATCGTACCACGATTCACTGTTTTATTCCACCCTTACACCGCAGTTTTAAACTATTTTTGTAATGAATATTCCAAATATAATAATAAATTTCACTTCATGTTTGAATAAATCAATTAATGTTAATAAATATTATAATGGGCAATGTTAATTGTTTTTATTGTTTCAATGTAGGTGGAGGTGATTTGGAGGGCCTTTGATGAAGTGGAAGAAAAATGGACCAAAATTGTATGGATCCATGGATATCTATCCACTTTTTTGCATAGTACACGAAATAAGTGAAACCAAATGAGCTACAATTTTGTGTACCTGTCCAAAACTTAATATTATACATTTCATATTAAGGAAACCAATGTTGATTCGGCTTCTATGGGTCCCATCCGAACTGATCTATCCAAGCCACCGAATTTGGACCAAGTCAAATGCGGTGTTCTGTATTTTATCAATATATTGATATTCAGTTGTCCAAAGGGTGCCAAACCTTTGGTGAAGATAGAAAAAAGGTAGGGATACAACATTTCTATTTTCTCAAAAGCGAGATAAGACTGTCTGAAGGTAGAAACGCGTGGTACACGTGGATTGAAGAAATCTGTGTGCCTAAAACCACCTTCCAATTTTCCTATAAAATGGCACCTTGGGATCCCCATTTGGAAGTTCAGACAAGAGGAAAGGTGCTGCCATTTTGGAGTCCCCAAGGAGTCTTCTCAGCATCCCTAGAGGTTCTGGAGGCTATGGGAGGTGCTACTTCAACATCTTCTTCTTCTTCCCCTCCCATGGGTTTCTAAACCCCTTGTGATCACCCGGGTAGGAATGTGATGTAATCTCGAGATTCAAAGTTGTATTAATTTTAATGATATTGTTAATCCCATGTTGTATATTGTTTTTCCGCATCCTCTATTCTTATTTTATTGAGTTATGTACTGGTATTTCATGCTCAACTCATATGATCATGTTTGGGGTACCCATTCATGTGATGTTTCACACACCGTTCACCACTTTCTTTTCCCCCTTTCAATTACGGTGCTTGTGTGATTCATATTGGTCAATAGAACTCACACAAGCTCTGTCAAGGCCATGTACATTTATTTCATGGTATCACAATGAAATAACATGCAAACCTGGAGAGCACATCGAATTCTTCATGTGTTTCCTTGGTGAGTTTCGGTTATGATGTCGAACACAAATCACCCAATCATCGGCGGTGTCCGGTGAAACGTTATGTGTTTTCGACAGAACCATAGGAGGTATCCTAGTATAAACTCATTAACATTATGGTTCTAGGTGTTACAAACCCGGGATTAAAATATCATAACCCCATCCCTTAAAGCGGTGATGGATGAGCATCACAAGACTTCCCTAGGTTGATCACCCTTAATCAATCTTGTTCATTTATACTTTATTTTATCGCTTTCATTTTCTATTTTCATCATTAATCATAAAACCCCCAAGTTTCAAAAAACCTAATTCACCTTCTACTTTCATAATCAGAACCCTCTTTTTAAATTAATGATCTAAGGCTCCATCGAGAGATGACCTAGGGTTGCTGCTATACTACAGAAATTCTAGTCAAAATTAAACAACTAATTTGACGCGCTCGACAATGCAGTCAGTGACCAATAGATTCTATATATAATAGAATAAATCTATCTAGATGATCTAGAATCCCTCAAATAAAATAAGCTCTAGGACTTGCCTAATCAAGAGAGGAAATAGAACAAGATAGAAAGGGAATTGAATAAAAAGGTTAACATCTTCTCCTCCCTGTATGGTGATATGGTTTTGGCTCTCAGAATTCCAATAATATGTGGTAACAAGACACCAAAGTTTGAGCCCAAGTGAAAAGGACCTTATAGTATTCACAAGTTCTATTTTGATGGTGTATACTCTTTGATCACTCTGGATGGAGAGCGGATCACACCTCCCACCAAATTTAAGTTTCCAATGAAATATTTCATATGAGGAGATTCCACCATACTATTTTCATGATGATAAATGGTATAACAAAAATCATATTCACTATAAGATGTTAAACTATGTGTTTGCGTCACAATCACAGTACATTAAATTGTTCGATTGGTCCAAACTCTATGACCTTAAACTAATAATTCAATTCTAGGAATCTGGGATTTAAACTATTTAAAAACCCTCCTAGGGATGTTTGGTGTGGTGGTGGGCCTCCTTTTCCCTCATTCACATTGGTTATTTCAACTCGTTGTGTTATGCATATTTTCTTGGATTACCTTACAGAACAATCTTTAAGACCTCAAACTAATAACCCACCAAAAGTTCCACATAGAACAACCTTAAACTATACTTATATGGTCTGGGATATATGAAATTATACTAAAATCATCCATTATAGTTTTATTTGTATGATTTTAAACTAAAAACCCTGGCATCCTCAATGTGTGATACTAAATTGCAGTCTTACCCTACCTGTAACCAGGATGCCTCTCTATGAGGGATGATATTTACCCTATATTAACCAGGATGCCTCTGAATTAAATTTGGTCTTTACACCATGCACTGACCATGGTATTCCCCATGACATCCATGAGATGCTTCAGTTCCCTCAACAAAGTAGATTTCCCCCCATTAGTTTCGGTCCTTTACTACACTGTGTTTTCAGAACAATGTGTGGCTTGATTCCCATACTAAAGGGATATATTATCGATGCCTAGACATTCTATATCTAATCCTAGATGAAAATTCCTCACCAGTATGGACCTCAATTCCCATTTTTGGGATATAGGCATCCTTTGGCTCCATTCATGTTAGATATTTCTTCTAAACATTCCATATAGTTTCCCATGAAGCCAGTATCTCCATATACTAATCATAATGATGTTAAACTATTTTCTACCCTTTTCACCTGGTCCAAGCCTTATAACCCTAAAACTATGTGTTGTTTTTCTCTTCATACTTTTGTGGTATAAAAGACTCCTTTGGTGTATTCGTGTCAGGTTTTACCACTTTCATACTACACAAGCATCCTTAAAGAAAACACATTTTAGAGACTATACATTATGAATTTAAATAGATCTCCATTTAGTATGAGCAATATGAATTTTAACTATTTTCCATGGTCCAAACTATATGACCTTAAACTTTGTGCAACCAGCTTTAGTATCGATTGCTGTGGTGCAGGGCCTCTTTAGCTCATTCATATCTCGCATCACACGAAAATCCTTGAATGCCCCCATTTTTTCCATGGTTTATACTGTATGAAATTAAACTCCATTAATCCACTCTTATAACTACATGTGACTTGATTCCTAACCTCATGGGATACATAATGACACCTAGACTTTTTATCTCTGATCCCATATATATATTTACTAGAAGACCATCCATTATCTTCAATGTAATAACCCCAAAATATCCCACTAGACTTATTATAGATATGAACCCCATTTAAATACATTGACCCATCAATGGGATAAGATTCCTTCATAGGATAGTATAATGAATGAAAATCTTTATCACACATCATTAAATTGTGGCCTTACCCCGAACAGGTTCAAGATGCCTCTAAATAAGAGATGATTCTACCCTGTATCGGACTAGGATGCCCCGTATAAAACAATATGGGATGAAAAAACACTAATTTACTCACCACATGATGTTAAACATGGCCTTAAATTGTATAAAATTTTGATTCCTTATATCCAAGTATGTGATGATTCAACACCCTCATTGTAGAGGGTGTCTTCATATTGGTGTTGATCTCCTACAACATTGTGTTCCAGAACAACATGTGGATTGATTATGATCCTCGTTATATATGTTTTTATTCCTAGATATTTCATTTTTGGTCTAACCCGTCCATTGACTTTTTAAGATATCATCCCTTGCTCGTAGCACAATATTGACCTAGGACACAGTTATTAAAGATTTGTGTGGTAGATGGACCTTTTAGAACTCATTCATGTTGGGTTATTACTATTCCATACTTCAAAGTCTCTCTATAAAATATTTTTCCATTGAATTCTATGTTATATGAATTTAAACAAGTAACACCCCAAGTTTAATTTGCAAAAATTTAAACAACCTTGACAAACATCATCAACATACGACGTTAATCTATTTTCTGACCCTAAATCAAGTCAGGATTCCTTATATAAAAATTATCAGAGGAACACATTACAATGTACCAAACTAAGATTCCTCTTAATGTGAGATGATCAAATCCCCCCACTCCATCCTTAAGGATGGGTTTTATCCCAATTTCCTATATTCACCATCGATGTGCTCAAATTCTTTGTGGCGTGGAACCTAGGGTGTTGAATCCCACACAGACATTTCCCCAAGCCATATTCACACTTCGATTCTTCTATGGTTTGGGTTTCTATTATCCTTCAATTAAAAATGGGCACCCATAATGGAAATGGTGTCTAGACAAGGCTCACCTACCATTCTATTCCAATTCCATGATGGATATTTGGAAAACAAATAGTAGAACTTTTGTTTTAAACTTGGTCACCAGTCAATCCTACATTTTCTCACTCCATTCATGACTGGTGTGGTTATGAATCCAATGTATCATAAATTTTCAATAGTGGTCAATTCCCATTAATCTCCCATTTATACACACCTTAATAGAATTTATTTACCTCCTTTATAAATCTTTATTTATTGGTTTAATTCCAAAACCCTTGGTGTTACCCTGCTATGAATTCACGTGCATCAAGAAAGAAAGTTAGTCATTGGGACATTATTAACCCGGATCCTTCACACCCATGTTGTGTGCTTACATATATCTGATAAATTTCTTCATCACTCCTTATCTCTCACACCAATAATGTCGCATGTGGTCTTCTAAGTCTTAGTAAGAAGTGTACCAATGTGTTCAAGCTACACGACATCCTAGTCCAAGAATCATGACTTCAAACTATTTGTGAATCCTCTCTGGAGTATGTAGTGTGGTATTGGGCCTCTTTGTCCTTCATTCACATCGATTTTTCTACTTTGTCTCACTAAGTATGTCTATTTTTTATATTAATTCCATGGTCTAAGCTCTATGTCCTTAAAATAAGAGTAATAATCGAGTAAACAAGGGTATTTTATGCTACATCAGATAACCTCTTGTAATAATTCACATTGGGTAAATTTCCTATGATGTCATGTGCACCCTATTGACACGCTTTCCCTTCAGTACATGAAACGTGAATTTAACCTATTTACTGTGTTCTGGGGAACATGACCTTAAAATGTGTGCATTTTCTGGGTCACATGAAGTTAAAATATGGGATGCATCCTAGTCACGTGAAAATAAATTTTACAATGTATCAACGTCACCGTGTGATGTAAAACTATGTATCCAACATTCTCACCACATGAAATTAAAATTGTTCTCCCATCATCCTCATTGCATGATGTAAAACTATAAGGCATCCTAGGCCCTTTTATGATAATCCCTTCTTCTGATGATGATCATCAACCACATCTTTAATGATCTTTGATTGTTGCATAGCATCCAAGATGAAACTCCCCTGGAAAATAATTTTAACTTTCATTCAGATATATACACCCACAAAAATATACTCTAAGACATGGTGAAATAGTTTTAAGGGTGCTGGAATCCATTTGAACATTCTAACTCTTTATTCCCACAATTCGTGTTACCCTTTTTTGGATCCTCATCCCCCTCTAGGTATGAAGGGACTCCCTAATGGTGT
The DNA here is from genome assembly GCA_963277665.1 of Viscum album. Lineage (NCBI taxonomy): Eukaryota > Viridiplantae > Streptophyta > Magnoliopsida > Santalales > Viscaceae > Viscum > Viscum album. Next base: position 1,183,430,323 of record OY728139.1, read on the forward strand.
GATGTCTGGAAAAGGCTCACCTGCCTTTCTAGACCAACATCTCGGAGGACATTGGATGACATAATGAGGTGAGTTCCATGTTTTGAACATGGTCATTGGTCAAACTTAATTTGTTTTTATCCATTCTTAGGTAAGAAATATAGATTATTTGTTTAAAACATGGTCAACAGTGATCCCCCATTGTGATGCCACTCTATTTGTGTTTCATATTTTAGGCATTTTGATTCAAACTTTTCATTACCACTTTATTTTTGTTGAATTAAACTCCCCTGGAATTATCCCATTTCATGCACCAGAGCATGTTGGAAAAGAAGTCATCTGTTCTAAGATCCCTATTATCCAACTATAGAATCTCTTAGCCCATTTTTTCAGGGTAGTCAGTAAAACAATATAGACCACAAGTGTTTGATTACTACCACTCACTCTCATATGAATGAGTAGTCACGTAATCATCATTTTATCTCATGCCTATCACATCTCACGTGAACTTATGTGTTGATCATTGGTTATAATAGAAATGTGATCGAAGTGTGAATATAATAAATAAACACGTTTGAGCATGCAGGGATATCAAACAATCCATTGTTTCATAGTGAAATTCACATATCGGAGCCTCTCCTTTGAAAAAATCATTCAAAGATTGATCTCAATGATTGAGATATCAATCTTGGCTAACCTCTACTGAGTGACCTCCAAGAACTATTATCACTCTTCCAGGTCTAATTTCTCTTAGTTAGATATGGAGAGATCTTCTTTGTCCTTGATATGTTTTTAGTTCTACTCAACCTAACACTTAGCCTCTACCTTTTTGGCCTTGGCCTCCTTGGTTTCGTATACTTCCAGTTGAGCCCTTAGGCTGATAATGATCTCATCCTGAGTAGAAACAACCCTCATGGGTTCCTATGCTAGCCCCTCTAAACAAGTGATATCTTCTTCATCCTCCCAAACACCATGGAACCCTAAACCTTGTATTTCATCCAATAAATGTCAATATTATTTTATTTTTAACATTCCCACTCAATGAGAAAGTCCCAAGCCAATGTGTAAATGATTCTGGATTCCACACTACCAGTACCCAGGCTTACCGATCAGTGGAGAATAGACAACACCCAGTTTCTAGATCTTCTATTTGGTCATGGGTGATGTAGTTCTACACATTCCTCCATGCTTTACAATGGAAATTCTAGTTCTCCTATGAGGTGTATAATATTTATTCCTTGAAAACTTCTAGTGGTGTGGGGTCATGAAGAGGCAAGACCACCAATATATCACCATTCAGATTGTCCCAGTGAGGATTCATAGGTGTAAGAAAATGAATATTCACATATAGCCATAGATCCTTTCCAACCTCTTCACCCGTAATTAAATCCTCCATGGAACCTTGTGGAATAAATAAGGTAGACCCAACTACCTTAGACATCATAGATGTCACCATTGGAAAGTCTAGTATAAGTGTGCCTGATGCAGCATCCTCAACTGATCTAGTATCTAGAAGAATTTTTTCCTCTTCCATGACATCTTTGACTCTAAAATCTACCCATAGTAGTGCCACTATGATTGGATCATCCACTACAGCTCCTTTAGCTAGCCCGGTCTTATGAACTTCCTCAACCACTGAGGGAACCATATTAGCAGTCTCCCCCAATGGCATGTCCATGGTTAGCTCAAACACCATAGCCTCCCTAGCTATCTTCACTAGCAGACCGCCATCCTCCATCGACACCTCAGCCTCAGGTATAGCTAATGAAAGTGTTAGCATGGGTGGTTGAGTACCGAGAACCTTTCAAACTTCCATTAAAAAATTCATCAGTCAATCATAGGGAAAAAAGGAGAAATATTCAAAGGCAAAGAGAAGGAAGGGACTTATGTGATTTATATACTCTGGCAAGTAGATCCTAGAGGATCACTGGTAGCCCCCAGGTAAGTTTCCTTCCACATCCACCACATTAGTTTTAGGCATCGATGGTTGGATTCCCATAGGCAGAACTTCTAGGAAGGATCCCACATTTTCTCTTTCAAGGTTTGGTATCCCATCGCCTTCATTTCCAAGTCTGTCATAGACCTTCCACTATTATGTTCTTTATTCCTATGCAAGTGGGAAAAAAATAGAATTAGAAAACAAATCTAAGATTAGGTTATGTCCAAAGAACATAAAATATGGATGTTTACATGGTCTAAATCACCAATTCCTCCAATGGAGGATCCTCTGTAAGCATTCCTTCCCAAGGAATCGCTTGACTCCTATGGCATAGGTTCACGCACATCCAACTCTTCCACCAACATCTATGAGGGAGAGATCTTGTCCAGAATCACACTTACCCAGTTGTTCAGAGGGAGAGTAGTGACCTGAGAGTGGACAAGAACCACCATCACTACTCCATATCACTCCACCTAATCCCAAGACATGAGGAAGTTAGCTTTGGCATGACCAATCCCAGTGAGTTACATCTCGTCTCTAATTAACTGCTACTATATCTTGTGAGTGTTTCCAAATTACATGTAGATGTCATAGTAGTATCAAGCTTCAAGAAAGAATATTTCACTAGGGATTTACACATAAAGCAATGGCTTCCAAAGATATTGAATGAATCTCCTTAGGACCACCCCAAAAGGATCCCCTTCTTCGTGATCCCACATTCTCAAGAGTGTTGAGAGCATTATTTCTCCTCTCCCTATATATATATCGCCTTCCAGAGGCCATAATCCACTAGACCTTATGTGGTAGTCCTTCCCACAGGACCATCTCTTCTACCCTGGCATGCACCAACCACCGTTCAGCCACAGCCTCATAGTTGAGGTGCCACCCCTTCATTGACTTGGATGGCCTGCCGCCTCATCATATCCCTAGGATATGCACTCTCCCATCCTTGTGTGTAGTCATTATCAAGTACATGAACAATAGTAGGTGGTGTTAACTCATTCTTAATCTTCCCATCCTCATTTATGAACATTCACTAGATCTAACTCATCCTCAAAGAGAGACACTCATGAGGCCCTTATGAATATACCTTCATTGTAAGCCTTTGAAGGCAACTGAACTTCCTTGCGAACAGATATGGGTTGTATGACTCGCAGATTGGCTCACAGTCAACCCTCTCTATGTGTACCCCACCTCAAAAGTCTAGGAGTTATGGTATCTACCTGATGGTCTATATACCATCATCATCCACCACCCACATTGGTAGGGGGTATGGTTGAAATATGGAGTTTTCTACCATCCTGACCTTCTCTGGAACTTCCACCAGACCCAACATGAACGGGTGACTCCTTATGATGTTCAAGATCATCGTTCATATGTTAGTTGTGGTAGTGTAAATGGGGTTTGGGTACTCATATACCCCCATGTGTAAGGCCACCCATTAGTATAGAAAGTGGAGAGGCCCACACACATGCAGCGATGTCTTTTCTTCACTGATATGGCATAACACATTGTACAACTTCTCTAGAATCAGGAAAAAAAATTGATGCACACATCCTTTTCAAAAGAATCACCTTCATTATTATAGTTTTTAGTCGTAGTACCATGTGTACATCCCTCACTGGGAATATCCAACCACATATGAGTGTTGTGATGAACCCCTCCAGCCTTATTATAGGTTGATCTTCTGGCTTGATGGTGTCTCCCCACAGCTACCGCTAGATATCCTCTTAGATCTTCTAGTAATATCCCTCCTTACTCTGATAGTATCGTCAAATACATGTGTGTGGACTCATTAGAATCTTATTTTTGGACTTTAACACATCAAATATCTCTATTACTAGTTCATTTTGGAATTAATCAAACCACTACTTAAATGGAACAACCTTAGATTCTCTTCCCTAGTACCCTGCACCAGATCTAGCTATGCCTTTTCTAAGGCCGAAAAATTTTCCTGATCCCCCTATACATTCTCTGCAGGGAGGAAATCATTATACATCACCCCCAGAATTGGGATTTTAGAAATTTGATGAAGTCCACAGAGGCTGACGTGGACATCCCCATGGTGAAAATGAAATGTGTTGGTTCCCAATGACTATATTTTCAACAACATGCACATGATTTCTTGGGATAAGTAGACATAAAACTATTAATACTATGATTTTATATAAATCCCTACCCAGTTCATATTTTCCTCAATATCAACAAGTCATTTTCATGGCCAGTATGATCAGGCCCACTCATCGGTGAATTTGATGCCTATGCGCAAATCCTAGCCATCATTCTATCCCTTCTATGGATCCCCCAAACATGTCGTGATGATCGTATGATATTTTAGAAGGGATGAATAATATTCTATATTTTCCATATTAATTTTTTTGATTTGGTTTTAGAGAAGGTTTTCATTAAGTGACATGTGATATTTCCACATGTGTCCTGTGACAGCCATGTGCCACTGGTATTGTCTTGGTATGCCTTTGTACCAATAAGTTGGCTTGTCTATACTCAGTGACATGATGAGAAACTTATCTATCAATATGAACATATAAAGTATCAACCTTTTTCAGAGGCGATATTCCTTCTAAGACTCCAATAATATTTTGAGAAATGAGTCATGGTATGAGGTACTTCGAACACACTCCCTAATGTAGTTGGGATTTCTTCTCTTAAAACTGCATCATCATTGACTCCCTCAGCAGTCATTGGATTAAATAATTAAGTGTTTTATGGGTTTGGTTCACTTATTTCAATCTTGAATATTATTAATGGAGATCAGTTTGTAAATATCTGGTATATAGTGGTCACTCCATAGAGTGTGGTCTTGTAGAGTCTAGTTCACTAAGAAGTATTCACGGAGAAGAGTTCAAGAAGTCTGGTTCACTGAGGATATTTCACAGATAAATTTTTCTGATAATAAGATATTTGTGAAAATAGATCAAGTTTCTTTTCCCATCATGTAATTTTGGGCCTTTGACCCCCCCCCCCCTCATGTTATTTATAGGCATGCAACTCGCACGGCATTGGAGATGGGATTCACGCATGTGGCCATCGCGGATAGGCTTCATGAGTGAACATCACGAAAGGGGGTTGATTTATAGTTTTTGGTGATTCTTCTATAGAATATAACCCTTCTTTTACATCATCTCCTATTATGAGTGGGAATTTATTGGAATAAAAATATTCCTTCTATGAGAATAGTAGAGAAAGGAATGTTCAGTTCGAACGAATCCAAGCCAAAAGGGCCCAAATTCCCACCAAAGAGTCTATTTCTTGAAGCCCTAATCCTACACAAATGGTAAGATCTCGCAATTCTCCTTGGATGAGTGTTTCCTTCACAAATAAAAAACGTTTTTATGGTAAAACCTCCACACAGTGAGTTTTGGAGGCATAGAGAACTTTGTGAACCCATCATTCCCTAATGGTGTCTTCACGAGTCCAATAGATCCATGCCCATTTATAAATCCCATGAAACAATCACAAAAGGATTTCTAGATTCATGAAAACCCTTTCCTATAAATACCCTCATCATTTTGATATTTTAGGGATGGTTAACCAACCTTTTGTCTTCTAAATTGCTCCCAATTATTGGACCTCCTGACTATCGTGATCCAAAGAGAGATGGGTCATACAAGGTATCTAGGATTCATGAAAACTCATCCCTTGTGTTTGTAAGAGCCTCCACCCTAAGTGGAGATGAATTTAATGAGGTATTATTCCCTTATCTAAAGAATAATGACCTTCGAGTAAGATTATTCTTTTCTAAGCATCCATCATCTATGAAGAAATCCTTTCTTAAGCCAGGAGTTCAATCTAAAGAATAGGAACCTTGCTCCGTAAAGAATACCCCTTTGCAAAGACCCTAACCTTCATGAGGAACCTGAGCTTTGTGAATCACCTCTTTGTAGGGTCTCATTCTTCAATAAACCCCTCTCTTTATCCTATCCATGGTTTCTCCCTTCTTTTGACCCTATTTCATGAAGGTTGAGTTCCCAAGGCCCACACACCTGACCAGGACTAGTCTAACTGCACCTCAAGTCCCCATATGACTCATTTGACCCACTCCTATATCCTCCCACTCCACTCTGAGTGTGTATACAGCCTACCATCTACCTCTTTCATATCAATATAAGTTTCGTAACCCATATTTATTCTCATTAGAGGGATCATAATGTTTACCTCATTCTTGACCAATATTTTATGGTAGTTCCATTGCCATGCCCCTACCAAAATGTTCCTGAGTAGTGGTCACATAATCCCAAGGGCTAAGAAGTGGGTCCACCCACATCCGAGATGCATGAAATAAAACATCCTTGTTTGGAATCTTAGTAATATGATGTTAAACTAAAATAAAAAGTCTTTGTCACTTGGAATAAAACCATAACCATTTCTTGTGTGATGAACATATGATTTCTCATGTGTGGTCATCATGGGATTCCACCTCCTCCCACCACGGTACATAGACCATGCATATTGGGAAGATTCTATGCATAAACCCCACATACCTTATACCACAAGCATAGGATTCTCCAGGTATGACTCACATGAAATGATATCCTCCATGGGTAGCTATCATGTATAATCCCCATCAATGTCATTTCTACTCCTAAAAGAACACCTATATTTGTCCTCTAGTGAACAATGTGGTCTTGTGATATTTTGATCTTCTACTTCCTCTTGTTTCTTAGACTAATCATGACTCATGTAGGCTTAGAGGTTAGTGGTGATCGTGACATCCATACTATCCAAAAACTAAAATGTGCCTCCTATATGGTATAAGACCCAAAATCCACCTCAAATGGGCCTCCTATTAGGTATAATACCTAACCCTTCCAAACCACATCGGATTTGATTCCCAACAAAATAGGATATGTAGGAAGCCTCCATTTGGTTCTAACCCAACACTAGATTCACCCCAATTTCTTCAGGCTACATTCCTAGTAAGATCATTCCCCATCCTAGAGACCACATCTCTTTTAGGTCAGTTGAACAACTTCAATGTGTAAGCCCCATACCATCCCTCATCGATTATCCTTTAACAATAAGAACATACTTACCAAATAAAGTTATAAAACATAGACCAGTCCTATCAAATGAACTTAAACTGTGGCATCTAACTACATTGGTTTTGATCCAATTCCTCTAAATAGGGTACATAGGATGCATATTTGAGGTTCAATCCTAACCATTTTAAAATCAGGGTTCTCCATCCTAGGGACACACCTCTCTGATCCACCTTAAGGGGTATTCTAATCAACTGTCCTCACTCTATATTAAGGGATATTTTGATTCATCCCTCTTAGGTCTACCTCCGTGGAGAATTCTAATATTTTGGTAAACCCTTAATTGTGACATCATCCCTCCTAGGGACACACCTCTTAGGTCCGCCTTAAGGGGGTTCTATTCAACCATCCTAGGTCCATATCAAGGTTTTTTTATCCATCCATCTCATGTTAACCTCTATGGGGCATCTTAATCCAATGATAAACCTTCACGTATGACATCACCCCTCCTAGAGACACACCTCCTTTATCTACCTCAAAGGGCATTTTGATATCCCAACATGTCTTTGAAAGTCATTAAACATGTGCCCAACATGTCACCATAAGACATTAAACCTATTCTTGTATTCATAAGAGGTTAATATTGTGCCCTAACCTGTGTCAACCATATTTTCTAATCCATCTTCATAAGAAGTTAAACTCATGACTTGTCCCATAATGCATACTTCATATAAAAGATGAGATACCTAAGGTGGAATCCTTGAAAGATATACACCCATGGAACCAGTTACCTTATGAAAAACATGGTATTCCAGAGATGAAATCCTTGGAAGATATGATTTTCTAACATTAGTTACTTTGTGATTGAAATGATATTTCTTGGGTTCTACACTTAATATACCTTATTGAGATTCCCTCCCATGAGGAAGAATATAGGTGACCAATTCTCCCAGCGTCCAGACATTCCCAATGATGCCCAACATGACTACTCTCTTGACCAAAATTTGGTGCCCTATCAAGATGGAATCTGAATTTTCAGACTTATGTTGTGTAATTAATTAGCATCCAGAAAGATATGGAATTGGGAATGATTTACACAGACATGATTTAACTCTATGAGGCAGACCTAGATTAGCTAATGATATCGAAGGATTAATCCATGGAAGGAGGAATTTACATCCCATTATATTGTTTCAATAAAGGAGTAGACATAACTATTTAAATTGATGAAAGTCTCCCACCTTTGGAAAGTGAAAATAGGTGGTAATAATTCACCTAGTGTGTGCAACCATGTGTGGATATGCGGGCACGCCCCGGAGAAAGCATAGGAAATAATGGGTTTTATTCATTTTGAGGGAGAATATTTTAATTAATTTCTACCTCTTTTATAAATGGTATTTCATAAAGGATATAATTTTTCAAATCAATATATTTTAATTATCATAGGATGAGATTTGGGGTTTTCTAAAAATATCGATTTTATAATGAATGGTGAAAATATTGTGTTTTATAAGTGTCATTTATTTTTATTAAGAAAATACCTTAATGATCTGAATGTGATAATAAATTAACATCAGACTAATTTAGTTATAAATAATATAATTAACTATATAGTAATTAGCTTTATGCATTATTTTAGTATAAGTTCATTTTTTGGCTTAAAAATACATTTCATTAAAAAGGATTTTTATTGTGTTTTACACAATTATATTAAAAGTAGTTTATAAAAATTCTAATAAATGTTTATTTTAATATTTTTTAGTAAGATAAACTTTTTTCATAATTAATAGTATCCATGAAAAAAAAATCACCTCGGTAAGGGTAAAAGAGGAAAAACTAGGATAAAACTAGGGGTAAAACATTAAAATCTCTTTAAACCTTTATTTTATCATATTGTATGAGTTTCTTTCTATAAAATTTATTTTTAAGATCTAAAAAAATATTTTAAGACATTATTCTGGATTTGGGACCCAATATTGACTTTTGTGAAAAATAAGTTAAATTTTATTCAAATTGAAAACTATTTTTGAGTCATTACAATTAATGGAATGGTTAGAAGATTCCATTTGGTTTTTAACTGATACAAAAGAATAAAATCATGAATTTTTTATTATTTAACCAAAAATTCATGGAAATAAATTGATTAATTTATTTCAAGTTTGAATGATTTTTACTTTTAAATTGGGTATTTTCCTAAAAACAGTATTTCAACTATTTTGCATTCTTATATTAAAAATAATTACTTCCGTCTACAGAAATTAAATTTCATAAATTTAATTAGAAATTTGGAATCATAATTTCCAAAAAAAAATTATAATTCCCTCTCTATTTTTGGTCATATAATTATGTTATCGTAGTAAAAAGTTAAGTTATCATTGTTATGGTTAAAATGGGTTTAAAGTGGTTTAACTAATAGATTGGTCTTAAAATGTATCCAAAATTTGAAAATATTTGATTGGTTGAGTTTATTTTGACCCTATAACATCATATATTTAAATTTTTGATTCCCTGGTTCCGATTTACATGATTATGACGTATATATTTTTTAATTATTTAAGTAATTCCAAGTGTGTCTTTTCCTTCAGTCATAAAACGGTACCCCTTCTCCTCCCTTATTCACAAAGTTTGAGCATTATATATCATCCAATAAAAACTATAAAACCATAATTTATTCCTTACCCATGTTATAAATCATCATTTTTTACCAAAATACCATCCCTTCAAGGATTAATGTGTAAACCAAAAGTGGTTTCTCAATAAAGATGTATAACCCTTAACAGCGAATTTTCAGTTTTATTTATTTTTATACTCCTATAAATATATGGTATTCATTAAGAATGAATTAAATATATTTAATATATTTATTTATAATTTTTATGATGGTATGTCCATTATAAATCTTTTTCCAACCTATAGAAAGTAAAAAACATCATTCACATGTAGGTATGGTTAACTGTCACCACGAAGCAATGCAATTTATTTTTTATCACCATTTTACTTGGATGGTTATAAAATTAGATGTAATGAATATATAAGAAATTTATGAATTATTGTGGTTCCATAAATATAATATATCATTTACCTTCATACCCTTCCACCAGTTAAAAATTGATAACGTCATTCATGTGTAAGGGTGTACAACCACCTCCACGAAGCGATCAGATTAATTTTTATTTTCCTCACTTAATGGATAATAATAAATATGTATATAGTGACTATATATGATATTTATATCATTATTAATATTATTTATATAATTATACCCTGAGAAATATTCAAATAATGAAACCACTGAACCAAAACTTACAAGAAAAAAGAAGCAATTATCACCCGAAACAGTGATTTTAATAAATAACTGTCGATAAATTGGTGATAAAATGTTATAAGTAAATAATATATGGTCTGATATATGTTATTATTTTTTTGTTTTAGATTTATAAAAAAAAATATATATTTTACAAGAGTTTTTAACACATACAAATAAAGTCAGACCTCAGGTAAGGGTTCTTCGTCTCAATATTATTTCATTTATACATGTTCGATGTTATGCACCTATTTATGTTTGTGAGGTGTATATAATTAACCTTTTACATGTTATATCAGGTATAATTCTTACTTCATTCAATTTAAAGATATAAATCAAATTATTTCATTCAATGGGCTTTGATTCAAAAGTTTCCAAAGTGGTAAGGGTTTATTTCACAATCTCATCATCATTTAACATTGTTTATGTTCATGTTTCCATTAGAAGATTTATGTTATATTTATATCTAAACCCCAATAAATTTTATTCTATTCTGGTTATATAAAGGGTTTTAATTTATTATTCGTATTTTTACCATATTTTATACTCAAAATGACCATAATAAAATTTTAAAGGAAAACTGACTTTGTTTTTCAATTTGGTCGGGAATATTTCTATTTCATTTTGATATTTTATTTAAAATTTCTTAAAAAATATTATTTATGTTCTCCAATGACTAATTAAATACATTATTACCCATGTTTTAATTTCTAAAAAATAATTTGAAAGTATTCTTCTTTTTCATTTTTTAAAGGAAGTATTTTTTTCGAATGGAATGAATAGAATATATTTTTAATGGTTAAGGCATGAAACAAATTTCCCACCATTATGATCACTCAATTATTTTAATTTTATTTTATTTTCTTGTGATTGTTTTAAATTATTTTCAATTATATCAACATTCTTTAATTAATCTTTTAATTTAATGATGTTATGCTCTAATGATGCAATCTATCATGTTTATCTAGATGGTTTATTATCTATCTGACTATGAAAAGTATTTACATTATTTATTATAGTTCTTATAATAAAAAATATATTTATTATTAATTCATATTGATTATTTTATATTTTTTATTCATATAATGAATCCATTGTACTAATTAAGTGATTATTTGGTCCTAGATTTATATAAACCCTCGATGCATTGATAGGTCTCATGGGAGAAAACAGGTTGCGTATTTGGCCACAGCCTTACCCATTTATGTAAGATTTCATAGCATGAGGCATTTAAAGAATTTTTTTGATTTCATTTCATAATACCTTGATAGTATGTTTAAGATATTTTTAATTATAAAGTCCATAATTATTAAATTAGTAATTCATATCGATGTGATTATTCGAATAGTTGTAATATCCCTATATAAGTTTCAAGATCAAGGGATTATTTAGTTTCCATTATATGATCATTATTTATTCATGCCAAATTATTCATTCCTTATTCATTATATGATAGATTATTCTATCTGAATCACCTTACTAAGCATCTGATATCACCCCTTTCTTATGTTTCCTTTCCCCATGATGTTAGGAATTGTACTATGAACGATGTGATATACTGGAGAGAATAATGATGCTATCAAAAAAATACCATGTTGTATTTTATGTTTTTGAAATGTAATATGAGATTCAATAATGTATCTATTTTACCATGGATACTAAAATATTTGTTCATTTGGGATGTGATCACTTATATCTGGTGCTAATTTAATAATTTAACCACCAGCTCTTAGTTACTAGAGATAGATTATTTATAATAAAATATCCAACATTACCTGAACTAACCTAAAGGGTTATCTATAATTTGGAAATTATGATCAATGTTAACTTATACACACTTAAATTGTCATAAAATAACATCTTAACCTCTAATGTTATCAAAACCATCCTTTGATACCAACTATGATACCACAAACACATAATACCAAATATGGTATGAATAAAGACCTTTTTTATATACTAGTTTTGGAAATAAAATGATGTGACCCAATTATAACCTTTAATAATTTAAATATCACTAAAAAATATTGATTCACTTACATTTTAATGTACCTTTTAGGTTTAGATTTTTAGAGAGTTTGTAAAAAAAATTACTAACAAATCCAATGTATATCTCATCAAATGAATATTTTTTAAACTATATAAAAAAGTAATTAATCCTTAATAATTCTTTCAAATCTCCCAAAAATATATCGACACACACTACTCTTCTATAAAAATATTGTTAAATACATTTATTAATAACATGGGGAAATGAAAACATAATAAGGGTGAGCTCAAATGCTCAATAAGGTTAAACATAGGTGATATTAATCAAAGAACATAACTAAGCATAATATGATCATAAATAATATGGTATGAATATATTACCAACAATAATGTCACAATATAATGAACATTAAAGAATAATATAAACATGGGAAATAATGGAAATTAAAATATTACATGGAAAAAAAATAATCATTTCCTTGGTGTTGAAATGAATAATGTCAGATAGATAATTAAATTCACTAATCCAAAACATCATGATCTTAGACATCATGATCTTACTATCAAGGCCCTATTTTTAGTCGATATTCTATCCAGATTAGGTATACACCAAAACAACCAATCTAGGTTAACTCATGAGACCAATATATGTATCAAGTGGATATATATATATATATAATTGATACCCACACGTCACTAATTAATTTAAATGAATTCATCATACTAAAAAATGAATAAAAAATACATTATAAAATTTCCCAAAAATAATATATAGCATAATTACAAGTATAAATGTTATCAATATATAATCCATATTTTTTAGTAGTGATTAATCATATGTATGGAGCTATAAAAATACATGTTTGTAAAAAATCCATCAAGGTATCATTGAGGAATTTTTGAGGTGATTGTGTTTGTTGACAAAGTGGACATCTATGTTGTGATTGTTGACAAAGAAAACCATGACATACAAATTTTTCTACAAAGGGGATTTCATGGTGGCATGTCGAGTTCAAGGGTTGTGGTTAATGATTCATGTTTGATTCAAGAACGTCGAAAAAGGAATGGATGATCGGGAGGCGGTACAAAAAGAGCATATACAAGGTGGCGTCGTTTTCCAGTGTTTGCCAAATTTTTGGGCCTGAAAATTGAAAAATGAAGAAAAGTGATTTTTAACAAAGGGACTTGCGGTCTGTGTACTTGAAGAAGAGTAAACTTGTGTGAAAAATATTTTTTATGATCAGTACATCAAAATATGGAAAAGGTATAAGGGGTGCCCAAGTTTTACAGTTGGTCGCGCAAGTGAGTTGCACGGTAGAGACTTGCGCACCGAAACTTGTGCGTCGAGGGGAGACTTACGCGCCATCATGTAGGGTGTCCAAATTCCTATAATTACAGTTCGACCCCTCCTCATTCAGTTCATAGTTCAACACTTATGAAAATCAGAGCTCCCATCGTGTAGCTGTGGTGGTCGCACAAGTGGTGTGTGGTCGCACAAGTAGAGGTTGCACACCAGGTGATAGTTACGCATCCAAGGTGGTCTGGGTGAGGAAGGAAGAGAGTCGCGCAGGTTATGAGTTGAAGAAGGAAGTGTCGCGCAAGTGGTTTGGTGACACTTGCGTGCCAAGTTTTGAAGAAGTAAAAAATTTGTTGGTTGCGTGCCAAAATTGGATTGGGTGTAAAAGGTTGTGTGTTGCGCAAGTTTGGAGTAGCGGAAGCTTGTGTCGTGCAAGTGGTTGAGGTGAAATTGCGCTCCAGTTTTGACTTGCATGCTGAGACTTGCACACCGGCTTAGAGAAGGGTGACAAGTAAGGTTGATTCATGGCAGAGATTCAAGGCTGTGTGAAAGCTGGAAGATTTCCTAATACCTTCAGTGCAAAGTGAGATTAATCTACGGGTGAAATTTGGACTTCAATAGAGCATACAAATACAATAGAGGATGTATTCATTAGTGATAATGAAGAGAACTACATGTCTATAAACTGTGAATGAATCCTTTCCAGAGCAGTGAGCAAAGAAAGAGAAAAAAGGTGATCCTCTCCACCGGCAGTGATCCAAAAAGAGAGAAATAGGGAGTGACCCTTGGGAAAGCAGTGAGCTAACCCTAAACATTGTAAAGGCAGTGAGCCTGGGAATATAATTGATCTATCCCAAACCTTGTAAACATCAGTGTGCTTATAGTGTATTTGGTACATCGACACATTGTCGGTGTATGCTCATTGGACGTAGCCTAGTGAAGGAGAACCAAGTAAAAATTGATGTGTCGTGTGCATGCTTTACTTTCTGTTTATATTGTGCAATGGGAAAGAGATATAAGAGTGTTTTCCTTAATAGAGAAACATGATTAGAATGGGCTGTAATTTTAAATTAGGCATACCTTGATTCACCCCCCCTCCCCCCTCTCCCCCTCTCAGGGTATTCAGCCTTGTGGACCTAACAATTGGTATCAGAGGGAAAGGTTGATATTTGTTCTTCTCTCAATGGAGGTCACCAATCATAAAGGGATTCTGATCTTCGACGGGAACAATTTTTATCTATGGAAGAATAGGATGCAACACTACTTCTGATCTTTGTGAATGGATGTATTCACAGCAGCAATGCATGGCATAACAACTGATATTAATAGTGGTGCATTATCAGAAGCTGAACGTAGAGAGTTGGATGCTGATTCCAAAGCAATCAATGCCTTAGGATGAGCCCTATCCAATACTATATATACAAAGGTGATGTCTTGAAAAACATCGCATTCCATGTGGTAAAATTTATAGAATATATATGAAGGGGATACAAAGGTCATAGAGGAAAAGCTGCAAGTGTTGTGGAACAAGTATGAAGATCTGAGAATGAACCCGAATGAATCTACTGATGCATTCTTTGACAGGGTAAATATTGTAGTGTAGGACATGAGAGGTCTTGGAGAAGTTATTGAAGATATAAAAATTGTGAAGCTCATCCTGAGAAAACTTCCACCTCAGTTCAATCTGAAAGTTTCTATTTTGGAAGATAAAGACCCGAAAGAGCTGACATTGGATAACCTACATAGCACCCTTATTTCATATTAAATGAGAAACGATGATAACGATGCTGTGGAAAAGGGGAAATCCAAATAGGTTGCATTCAAGGCTATAAAGAAGATCACCATTGAATATTATTAGGAGAATGAAGAAACAAATGAGGTAATGTCTTTCCTCTCCTCAAATCTTAAAATAGGAAAAGGAAAGTTCAAAGGAAAACTTCCACTTGCTTACTTTAGATGTGGAAAAGTTGGTCATCTTGCTGCAAGGTGCCCCAAAAAGTTTCAAGAAGAAAATGATGAATATGAAGATGAAATTCCCAAGAAGATATCTTCAGCCTCTGTGAAAGGGAAGAAGCAGTTCAAGAGAAATTTATTCAAAAAGAAGAATTTTCCTTCATAAGAAATAGACAGTTTAGATGAGTCTGAGGTTGAAGAGGTGGAAGAGATTGAAAATTTCAAAGACCATGGAGAAAATTATATGGTGGCAGTTGTCAGTAGTTCTCAAGAGAAGAACGAAATTGAAGGTGATGATGAATAAGAATAAGTTGAAGGAATAATAGATATGCATGATGATTTAGAGGCTGCTGTTGAGGAGATAGATGTTTGGAGAGCCAAAACAAAGAAAGCTAACAAACTTTTTCTTTATTCCAAACTCTATATCCAACAGCACGAAGAAGAGAAGTCTGAGTTGATAGAAGAAATTGAGAAACTCAAGTTATCAAAACTAGAGAACTCAGAATCAGTTCATGTGTATAAGCTCAAAATTGAAGAACAGAAAAGGGATATTGATGGATTGAATAGAAAAGTGAAAGATCAAGTCAAGTGTATCGAATAACTTGAAGAAGAAGTGGTCAGTATGCGATTAAAAATGAAGGATCAAGAAAAAATCTTAACCCCCAATGTGATATCTAAAAATCAAGCCATTCAGAAGATATAAAAGATGAAAGAGGAGGCTAGTAGTTCAGCAGGAATAAAGCATAAATTGAGCTCAGATGCCAAGGCTGAATTGGGGCTTGATCGAAAACAAAAAGCTATAAATATTGATTCCAGACTGCAAGCATCCAATCTGAGATTGAAGGTTGATTTGGGCAGAAAACAGAATCAAAATATTCAAAGATCCCAAAGAGAAAGTCATAGTGCTGAAGTAACACGAAGGAATGCACCTTATAACAAGTGTTATTATTGTGGAAAGATGGGACATTCATAGTATGTGTGTTCCATAGCCAAGAGATATCGAAGGGAACAAGAACAGAGGTGGCAGCCAAACAGAGAATGTTTTTCCAGAACATATTTAGAAATTCACTATTTTTTGTGAGGAGGATTTGGGAACAAGGATAGGTACTGCACTTCGACCATATAGAGGAATGTGCCAAAGAAGAATCAAAACGTTCGCAAGCAGCAGATCAATAAACCAACAGGTGAGTTAAAAATTAAGAATAGATTTGCGGCTTTTCAAGATGAAGTTGGTCCATCATACTCTAAGATAGAACAGAAGTCTCAATCCATTCCAAGTGTGAAGGAAAAAATTTGGACCAAGAAGAAGAAGAATGAGAAGGTTGTGGTGGTATAAATTGCCCTTAAGGCATTATATCACTCTAGTGTGTGGATCTTTGATAGTGGTTGCACATCTCATATGACAGGCAATAAGGATCTTGTTACAGGCATAAAATATGAAAAATAAGGAGTTGTCAAATTTGGAAATGATGAAGTCCTGAATATTGTTGGCTCAAGAAAGGCCATGTTTGGGGACAAAGATATGATACGTGCTGATGTATTGTTAGTAGAGGGTATTAGTCATAACTTGCTCAGTGTCAGTCAACTATGTGACTCTGGGCACTCTATCTAATTTAACAAGAAGATGTGTGTTGTGAAAGGAAAATATGGAGCAGTTGTTATAGAGTTAAAAATGACAAAGGGAAATCTTTATCTTGTAATTGGGGAAGAAGATACGTGCCTTTTATCTAGAGAGGAAGAAAACAAGTTGTGGCATAAGTGACTTGGTCATCTATGCCAACCATCTATGGAATATCTTGTAAAGTGTGATGCTGCTAGAGACCTTCCCAAATTATCACATGATCACACTCATACGTGTGATGCTTGCCAACCAGGGAAGATCATTAGAAAGACATAGAGGACAAAGGAATAGAAATCAACTAGAGTTCTTGAATTGGTACATGCTGATGTATGTGGACCTGTCTCACCACAAGATATAAATGGAAAAAGGTACTATATCCTTTTCATTGATGATTATAGAAGAATGGTCTGGGTATTTTTCATTACCCATAAGACAGAGGTGTTCAGTTGCATAAAGCAGTATAAGAGGGAATCAGAAAGGATTCTTGGGTGGAAAATTATAACGTTTCGTAATGATAACGGTACTGAATTCACAAACATTCAAGTGGAAGACTATCTCGAGAAACACAGGATAAGGCATCAAGTTTCATCAGTGAGAACTTCCCAATAGAATGGAGTGGTTGAAAGGAGAAATCGGATAATCAACAGCATGGCCAGAACGATGCTTATTGAAAAGTACCTACTAGAGAAATTTTGGAAGGAAGATGTTTTGACATCGGTTTATATTTCGAATAGGTCTCTGTTGTGTCCGAAGAAAGGGAAGACTCTGTATTAAATGTGGTACGGAAGGAATCCAACGTTGAAATACTTTTGAATCTTTGGAATTAAGTGTTTCATTCTCAACAAAGAAAATCACGGGAAGTTTGAGTCACGAGGAGATGAGGGGATATTCCTTGTCTAATCAGGGAAAAGAAAAGTATATAAATGCTTCAACAAAAGGTTGGGAAAAATAGTTGAGAGAAATTATGTCACTATAGTTGAAAATGAACAGAATACTCAACGACCCAGTGAATAGTTTCTGGATGAAAGTGATGAGGAGGTAAGAAACACAAGGGGAGTAGAAGTGGCAGAGGCTGACTCAAAATAAGATACTGATGATGAGCAAGGGGAAACAAAATCTGGATCTGCTAAGAAGCCAAATAGTCGAGCTAAAATTGATAAGAAAAATATCATTGGTGATTAGACAGCTCCAGTTCATACTCAAAGAATGAAATCATCAAAGTAAACATTGATTTTATCTTAGGTGGAGCCAAAATGTTTTTCTGATGCAGCTGAAGATGAGTACTGGGTTCAGGCTATGAATAAAGAATTAGACCAGATTGAGAAGAATAATACGTGGGAGATTCTTTCGAGGTCAGCAAATAAGAATGTCATCGGGACTAAAAGGGTATTTTTCAACTAGATAAATTAAGATGTCATAGTGATTCGAAACAAAGCATTATTGGTGTGTAAAGGATACTCCCAAATAGAGGGTATTGATGTTGATGAGACATTTGCACCAGTTTCAAGGCTGGAGACAATCAGATTATTTTTAGCAATAGCAGTGTAAAGAAAGTTCAAAGTGTTCCAGATGGATGTCAAATCTGCATTTCTAAATGGGGTTCTGGAAGAAGAGATGTACATTGAGCAGCCAGATGGTTTTCTCATTCATAAGGATGAGAACAAAGTTTGCAGGCTGAAGAAGGCGATGTATGGGCTGAAACAAGCACCAAGAGCATGGTACTCAAGGCTTGATCAGTACTTGAAGAAGATTGGTTTCTACCATGGGGGAGTTGATTACAATCTCTATTTCAGCAACGATAGTAATCAAAGGATGATGGTGTTGGTTTATGTCGATGAAATAATATTTGGCGGATCAGATGAAGCTCAATACAGACAATTTTTCAAATTCATGAAAAATGAGTTTGAAATGTCAATGATTGGAGAGCTAACGTTTTTCCTTGGTCTACAGGTGACACAAGGAAATAATGGAACATTCATTTCTCAATCCAAATATGTCAAGGAGGTTTTAAGAATGATTAGAGTGGATAATTCCAAGGAGATGAAGTCTCTGGTTGCTACCCGGATGAAATTATCGAAAGATGAGGATGGCAAGGTAGTTAATATCACAGAATACAGGCAAATTATTGGAAGTTTGTTGTACTTGACTGCAACAAGGCCTGACAGTGTTTTTTCCACATGCCAAGAAGTGAGATATAAGAGTAATCCCAGGGAAATCCACATGCTTGCAGTGAAAATAATACTTCGGTTTATCAAGGGAACGGTGGATTTTTTCTTGACATATAATGACAAATCTCAGACAGAGTATACTGATTCATACTGGGTTGGTTTAGCGGATGATAGTAAATCAACGTCAGTAGTTGAATTCTATCTTGGTGGACTATGTGTTGCTTCATTAAGCAAGAAGCGGGATTTCATTTCATTAAGCACCATAGAAGCTGAGTATATTGTGGCCACTCAAGCTTGCACAAAGTTATTATGGATGAAGCAGCAGCTTGAAGATACTGGAGTTGAAGTGAAGTCTCCAATCAGAATCCAGTGCGATAACTCATGCGATATCAATCTTAGAAAAAATCTCATCCATCATTCAAGGACAAAGAACATTGAGATAAAGTATCATTTTATCAAGGATAAGGTTGAACACAGAATCGTGAAGTTGGATTATGTGCCCACAGAGCTACAGGTTGTAGACATTATGAAAAATACCTTACCCAAGGAAGCTTTTGAGAGACATCGACTGGTTTTGGGAGTTCAGTCAAATCCCTACACTTAAAAGAGTGTGGTTGTGGAACCCCCCCCCCCCCTCTCCCCGAGTTCTGATGTGTGTTTTTCCCTAATGTGTTGATATTTGTTCTCTACTCTGTTACAGACTGCAAAGGAGTGACATTTGGGTTCATTGACAAAGGGGGAGAAATAATGATTTTTCAAGGGGGAGACAGTGTGGCAATTTGCTAAATCATAAATTATATGGGAAGAAGATGACAAGTGGAGCAGCGAGATAGGGGGAGAGAAATGATAAAGTAGAGCGTATTAAATCTGATGAGGATATAAGTAATCGATCAAATAATAGATATCATGATAGCTGAGGCCCGTGATAAAAGCATAAGAGTGGTGTTGGAATGTGGTAAGAATATTTCCAAAAATTGGTATCAGTTTTCTAAAAACTGGTATAATTTTGGTGTCAATAGTGGGTGTCATAGATGAAGTGATTCATTGATGTACTTTTCATTTACTCTTGTTTCTCATGCCGAGCATTGCTCATGTGGGCTTAGAGTATGTGTTGAGTAAATCATTGATCACTATTGGAATCACAATAGATGAAATGTGGCTTGATAATTAATGATGTATACTTTTATGTAAGAGTTTTCAACAAATCCAAACGGGGATATTGTTGGGAAAAATCCCTCAAGGTATCATTGAAGAATTTTTGAGGTGATTGTGTTTTTTGACAAAGTGGACATCTATGTTGTGATTATTGACAAAGCAAACCATGACATACAAATTTGTTGACAAAGGGGATTTCATGGTGGCATGTCGAGTTCAAGGGTTGAGGTTAATGATTCATGTTTGATTCAAAAACTTCGTCAAAGGAATGGATGATCTATTGGCGGTAAAAAAAAAGAGCAGATACAAGGCGGCGCTGTTTTCTAGTGTTTGCCAAATTTTTGGGCCTGAAATTGTCAAATGAAGAAAAGTGATTTTTTGTAAATGGAATTGTACACCGTGTACTTGAAGGAGAGTAAACTTTCACGCCTAATGTTTTTCAAGATCAGTACATCAAAATATGGCAAAGGGATAAGGGGCGCCTAAGTTTTAGAGTTGGTCGCGCAAGTGAGTTGCGCGGTAGAGACTTGCATGCCGAAACTTGTGCACCGAGGGGAGACATTCATGCTGTCGCACAGGGTGTCCAAATTCCTATAAATATAGGTCTACCCCTCCTCATTCAGTGTATATTTCAACACTTAGAAAAATCATATCCCCCATCACGCAGGTGTGGTGGTCGCGCAAGTGGTGTGTGGTCGTGCAAGTAGAGTTTGCGCGCCAGGTGATAGTTGCGCATCCAAGGAGGTTGGGGAGAGGAAATAATAGAGTCTCATAGGTTCTGAGTTGAATAATGAAGTTTCATGCAAGTGATTTGGTGACACTAGCATGCCAAGTTTTGAAGAAGTTCGAAATTTATTGGTTGCGCGCCAAAATTGGATTGGGTGTAAAAGGTTGTGCATTGTGCAAGTTTGGAGTAGCATAAGCTTGTGTCACGCAAGTGGTTGAGGTGGACTGTCACGCTAGTTTTTACTTGCACACCGAGACTTGCATGCCAGCTTAGAGAAGGGTGCCAAGTAAGGTTGATTCACAACAGAGATTCAGGGCTACGTGAAAGCTGGAAGATTACCCGATATCTTCAGTGAAAAGTGAGATTCATCTACGGGTGAAATTTGGACTTCAACAAAGCATCCAAATACAATAGAGGATGTATTCATTAGTGATAATGAAGAGACCTATAGGTCTATAAACTATGAGTGGATCTTTTCTAGAGTAGTGAGCAAAGGAAGAGGAAGAAGGTGATCCTCTCCACCGGCAGTGATCCAGAGAGAGAAATAGGGAGTGACCCTTGGGAAAGTAGTGAGCTAACCTTAAACATTGTAAAGGCAGTGATCCTGGGAATAGAAGTGATCTATCCCGAACCTTGTAAACAGTAGTGTGCTTATAGTGGATTTGGTACATCGACACATTGTCGGAGTATGATCCTTGGACGTATCCCAATGAGGGTGAACCAAGTAAAAATTGTTGCGTCCTGTACATGCTTTACTTTCTATTTATATTGTGCAACGGGAAAGAGAGAGAATATTGTTTTGATTAATAGTGAAACAAGATCATAACGGGCTTTAATTTTAAATTAGGCATACCCTGATTCACCCCCCCCCCCTTCTCTCAGGGTATTCATCCTTGTGGACCTAACAATACATAATGTTGAAACTTTCCCTAATAGATAAATGGAATCATATGATTATAATCTATCCAGATAAATAATGTGTAAGATTGTAAAAGAGAATCTACCTATTGTAATAAAAGAAACCTAGAAGGATTTTGAAATAGATGGAAAACACCCTTTAAGGAAAAGTGCTTCAAATAGTACCACACAACAAGGGAAAAATAATTGGATTGTTTAATATCATGATTTCAATACCTTCAAAATATAAATAGGATATTATATAATAAATGGTATATCATAAAACATAGTTCCCATTTGGGTGAATACCTCTGAATATTAAAAGAAAAATTGATATGAAAATGTAATACAGTTTTTAGAAAATATTATTGATATTATTATAATAATGAAGTCGTGAGTAACATTAAAAAGTCATTTTAAAAAAGGTGAAGTGAAACTTTTGAAAACATTTAATTCTAAAAATAATATTCAATAATATATCCTTTAAAAATACATAATGGTATCCATGGAAATTTTTTCTAGAAGATAAAACTCTTTTTCATGAAATAAAAACCTTTTATAATTTTGAATGTATATTTATTGAAAACCAATATCATAAAGAGATTAATAAAACACATTTTAAAAATAGGATAAGGGAAATATATAGATCACATGATGCAACACATAATTAATTTTACAATTATAAATGAGAATATTAGTGTTAAAGGAAAATATAGACAAGGACAGAAAACCATCATTAAATATGATGGTATTTATTCTGAACAACAATATGCTTTTTGGGTTAGTGATTAATTAATGTAAAATATTTAGATCAAAATGTATTTATCCATAGATAGAGAGAGATTACCATAAAATAATATCTTAATGTGGTACTGCCCAGGAATGGAAAAGAAACAATCAAAATGAATCATTATAACTCAAATAAAGGATATTTGAGTTATCAATATCTCTTAAATGAAACATACTCCATGAAGAATGAAATATTTGAAATGGGGTTTCTGTGTAAAAAATGTAAAAAATGATATAATACCATGTAATACAAAAAATGTAAATAATTTTTATAACTTATATGAAATATGTTCCTTATAATTACCATAACTAAATGATTTAAAATTGAGTTACCAAGAAATCCTATGACTGGGGTAACACTTGTTTAAAAATCCATTTAAAGAAAATAAAATGATATGGAACAGTATATCCCGTGATTCATAAGGTAATAAATTACAGAACATTCATGGTATATTAAATAAAATAACACTATACAAAGTAAACATGGTGCATAACATGTTACATGTCTTAAAGATTCGTAATTGAGACCAAGATAACCCTTACCTTGTTTCCTTATTTAGTCTAATGCAATGTAGGATCATATATAACAAAATTAGATATCTTAATATTATATTTAAGAACCATATTTATATGTCTAAAATTTTATAAACATATTTCATAATTGTTCTTTGAATGTATATTGGTTAGTTATTTTCTATTTTCAATATCAGGTGTGAGTAATCTGGATCATTTTGAATTGGTTTTGTAATAGAAGTGTATTTCATCATTTTTCCTAAAAAATTAATAATTACTAGATAATATAAGGATAAATAATTTATTTTTTTATATTTTATAAATTTATAATTTCATTATATTAGATTCTTAATTATGGTTTTTTTAGAAAATATTGGTGACAATCATGTTCTAGTGATTTTTAAGAAAAATGTTGTGGTATAATAATTACAGAGTTTAATATTGTTAGGACCAATAGGGGCCTATATACCCTGAGATGGGGGGTGAATCATGGTATGGATATTCTTTTTCAAAGTTCTTTCTGCCCCACTAGATCTTGACCTCTTTGTTACAAGGGTCACTTTGTTTGCACTTGTGTGGTTACTGTGATCACTTGTCTCTTTTACCTGATGATGATTCTTTGAATGCAATGCAGGGAAATAAGAAGGCAGACACATAGATTTTTACTTGGTTCACCACTAAGGGCTACGTCCAAGGAGCATACACCGACAAGTTGCCGGTTCGTACCAAATTCCACTAGACTTCACTAGCTGTGGATTACAATGTTCGGGCTAGATCACTTCTATGCCCAGGCTCACTGCCTATACAAGGTTTAGGGTCAGCTCACTGCTTTCCCAAGGGTCACTCCCTGTTTCTCTCTCTCTGGCTCACTGTCGGTGGAGAGGATCACCTTCTTCCTCTTCCTAAGCTCACTGCTCTTGGAAGGAATCCACTCACAGTTTATAGACCTGTAGGTCTCTTCATTTGCATGAATGAATGCATCTTTCTCTGTGTGTAGATGCTCTGTTGAAGTACAACTTTCACCCGAAGATGAATATCTCTTTGCACCGAAGGTATCGGGAAAACTTCCAGCTTCCACGCAGTCCGAGAAGCACCGCTAGAACAAAGCCTTACTTGGCGCGCAATTCAATCACGGCGCGCAAGTATCGGCGTGCAAGTCACAACGGGAGCGCAAGTCCTCCTCTGACACTTGCGCGACACAAGCTTCCTCAACTCCAAACTTGCGCGACTCTCTCCCTTTTACACCCAAACCAATATTGGGGCGCAACTGCCAACCGGCGCGCAACTTCTAACACCGGCGCACAACTTCAACCTCTGGCGCGCAACTCCCACCTGCGCGAACACACACACCACTTGCGCGACCACCACACCTGCGCGACGGGAGCTCTCGTTTGAACTCCGGTAGAAAATGAGGAGGGGTGGTCCAGTATTTATAGGCAAATTGACCACCATGCGCGACGGCACGCAAGTCACCTGCGCGACCCAATCTCGGCGCGCAAGTCTTCTCTCCTTTTAGACACTTGCGCGACCAACTCCCAAACTTGCGCGAACCTACTTCCTTTGCCATATTTTGATCTTCTGATCTTGAAAAACATATGGCGCGCAAGTTTTCAATTCTCCAATTCCTCGGCGCGCAAGTACCTTTTCCAAAAACACTTTTCTTCATTTTCCGATTTTCAGGCCCAAAAATTTGGCAAACACTGGAAAACGGTGCCACCTTGTATCTGTTCTTTTGTACCGCCTCCAGATAATCCATTCCTTTTATGGACGTTCTTGAATCAAACATGGATCGTTGACCTCAGCTCTTGAACTCGACATTCCACCATGAAATCCTCTTTGTCAACAAATTTGTATGTCATTGTTTTGCTTTGTCAACAATCACAACTCAGATGTCCACTTTGTCAACAAACACAATCACCTCAAAAATGCTTCAATGATACCTTGAGGTATTTTTTCCCAACAAATATCAATATTACCATTCCAAAACCAAACTAAAATAATTATTTACTTATTTCGTTCATATATCATCTTTAATTTTTTTCTTATATTCATCCATGATATTATTTTATAACATTTTTCATGTAGGTAGATATACCCACCCAAACATAAGCATACGTTAAGTATTAGATGATTGTGATTATAAAACTGGTTTATTTTGTCATAATATCATTATTATAGAATAATAGTGATATTATTCTGATAATTTTACGTTTTTAAATCATATTTTAATATGGTTTAAAAAATAATAAATAAACTAGATGAAAAATTAGATATGTTACTTCGAGTAGGTGATAGTCTTCACAACGCACGGTTAACGTTTTCATTTATCAAAGAATGAGAGGGAAATATTGTGGATTATAATTTATCTCTTAATAATAATTATTATATTACATTTTTAATATTTTTTATTCAACTTGACCTTTATAATCAATGAATATAGGTTGTATTTAAAAACATAAGTCATTTCTTTGTGGAAGCGGTAGTCAGCAAAATACAAAAAATGATAGTTCTGTTTTTCTTAATAGAAATGAGGAAAGGTTGTCAATATTTATCCACTTAGAAAAAAAATTGAATAAAAATAATATATGTGTAATTATATGGGAATTATAAAATTATATCCTTATTTAATGAAATAAAAAAATATGATGTTTAGTAAAATAATGTACTCAAGTTGAGAAATTAGGCTTTCCCTTGGAAGACTCCTTAGAAATAGAGGTCTTAAAAAAATTTCTTGTGACCAAAGACTCAAGGAAAAGAAATAGGGTTATAAAAAAGTATAATGGTTAGGGTTTTAGGTTTAAATTTAATTATTTGAGTGATATTAAAGGGTTTTTGAGAGTCTCCTTTTATAAATAGTGAGGATGGCCTTTTATAAATATTTCAACTTAATATAAAGAGGGAACATGTTTCACACGTCAAGTGGCTTGAAAAATGTAAAATAACAGAGTAGATGATGAGATAAGGTCAATAATATCTCAAACACACAATTATAATTATTTTTCGAATCATTTTCATGCCCCTTACCCTTTGATTTATTATATTTTTAATTTTAAATTTTACCATGCTAATTAGTTTCCAGCTATGTAATTTACTTTTAATGCCTGAAAATGAAATGATCATTATTAAATAATTTATAAATTCTAATTTCAGATATAAAATAATTTTATCACATAATATTTATATAATAAAGAAAAATCAATCTTAACATTAGCACATTTAATGTGTAAAAACCTGTTTTTAAACAAAAGTATATTTTGAAGTTTAAAATTTATGTGTGGTATAAAATTATCAATGAATTTTATTTTCATGGTAAAAACTTGGTTTATTATTAAAAAAGATAAAAAAAATATGTGCATTTCAATTCAAAAAAATACTAAAATAATATATAATTATAATTAATGATAAAAAATGGTTTTTCCCTAGAAAATATTACATATGTTGTTAAATAGAGGTTTTCTAAATTAAAAATAGTATTTTTAAAATATATAGTTTTAAAAGATAGATATATATTTGATCATAAATATTTTTATAGGTTTATAAGTTATACTTAATTCTTGATATAGTTATAAACACTACACTTTTAGTAAAATTTGTATTTTTAATTATTAATATAAAAATAAATTATTTCTAAAAATTATCAAAAAATATCCCTAAACAAATTTTGACATTAAAAATTAAAAAATGAAGTTATTTTTATCAAATTAAAATTGTAAAATTTAGATATTTTGTTATTTAAATGAAAATAAAAATTATAAGGAAAACTATTTTTATTGAAACATATCTTCTTAAACATCAATTGACTTTACTATTATTCCATATAAATTAATAAATAATTAAATGTTGAAAAAATAGATTATAAATCAAAATATTAAATATCATAAAAAATCTTTACTATAATCAATTTAATTTAATAAGTAAAAAATAGAATACCTTTATTTTAAATAGTTCTTCGAAAGGAATGTTTTTTAAAATATAAAATAATAATAATAATTTAATTAAATATTATATTTTTACTTACTAATGATTATATTCATTATGTAATTTTAATATGTTGTGGTTCATTTTTCACTGGAGTTGTGTTAGTTCGGCATTGCCTGTGAAACAAGTTATCATAGATTGAATCAATTTAAAGGACTCAAGATCTCTGATCATTACAATAGTGAAGCATGTTAAAATATTGATACAATTATGAAAAACATTTCTCAAATATTTATTGTTTAATAATCTATTTTATAAACCATTGATGTAGTTAATAGGTTTTCAAATAAATGTTTTAGTAGTATATTTTAAATTCTAACATTCGTTGAAATGAATTTTTATTCATATGTGATATCGAACTAATAATTTGGAAAATTATTGGAATTATTAAAAAGTTATTAGTATGATTTATTTAATTAAAATCATAGTATAGTTATGAATTATTGTTACAAAACATGTATGACTTAATTAAATTTTTTTATGAGTACCTAATATATATTTTAGTTGAAAGAATTATTGATTCCTGATTTAAAATTGAGAAGTAATGTGACATATAATAACTAAATATTATACATATTAGATTTAAGAATGTTAAATGTTATATTAAATTTACATTATATGTACTCTAAATTGTGTGATAAGTTAGTTTCTTCTTATTCCATGTTAATCGTGATGAATATCAGTTGATACAACATGAGTTTAATATTCTACATGGTTTATATTTTCATATTATGATTAAGTGTATATTGAACAGGAAACTTGTGGAAATTAATTTATCAATTGAAATCATGAGAAAACATTAATAAATGGGTTAATATGGTTCAAGTATTATGATGGGATTATTATAGGCATGTGATAATTATGTAAGAATGAATATGAATATTCCAAGTGTACCTCTCATGAAATGTTTCTCCTAAGGATGTTTAATAATAAGTGATGATTTATTGACCCTTTTTTTACTGACTAAATATTGACATACCTTGTTGGTGATATGATTAATTCAAGAGTCAAGATTTATTATGTAGTTTTTGATTTACCATTTCATGTTTTTTTGAAATGAATAACTATGATTTTTTTTAACATCCTTGGAAAAATATAATATTAAATTGTTGATTGGGAGGAAT
The DNA here is from genome assembly GCA_963277665.1 of Viscum album. Classification (NCBI taxonomy): domain Eukaryota; kingdom Viridiplantae; phylum Streptophyta; class Magnoliopsida; order Santalales; family Viscaceae; genus Viscum; species Viscum album. The sequence goes on from OY728139.1 coordinate 1,183,458,756, forward strand.
GGATATTATAAAAGTTTTTGGATAAATATGTGATGGTTGGATAGTGAATAAATGTTATTTTTAATAGATGAATATTTATTTTCTAGACATATTGGCTTATTTACTGGTTGTTATTTTCTTATTTTATAGATTCATTCTGCATAATTACTTTTTTGTGTCTTATTTATTATCCATCATTTTCTTATTTTTTCCAATGCATGAAATATTTCTTGATTCTACTTAAATTGATAATGATGATAGATTATGATTAATAATTATTTAATTAAAGTATTTTAATTGTTTTACTCAATATTTAATGCTCTGTTTGAATGATAACTATTTGTTTATTGTTATTTAATGTTGTGGGTATTATTATTATTATTTTTATATGTATTTTTAAATGTATATCACTTCCTATAATTTTAACTGAGAACCTGATTTTGGGTTGGATGTAAGGATTTTATTTTTCTCACATTTTTATATGAGATAACCTTGTTGTTTTTCTATGAAGTGGTGTGGAAATAAGGTATAAATAGTATGTCCACCCTGGTATGTATTTTTCATCATTTCGTGGTTTAGGTTTGTTATTTCTTTCTATATTTATTTATGGAATTATAAATACAAATTTTCTATGTCTAGGTATGTCTCTCAGTATTTAGTGGGAAGTTAGCTCTTTCTTATGAATGAGTTATATCAAAGGATAGTGATTCTACTTCCTTTATTGAAAAAGAAATAAAATTATTTTGAAGCTAGTGTCAAAATTACATTTTGAAAAAGAAAAGTGAGGTATTCATTGATTTTTATTTAAATAGATAAATCCTGGCCTAACTTAAAAATTATAAGTTGTGTTTTTAAAATTTTTAATGTAGTCTTATTTTCAAAAAAATGTATTTAAAATTTTATATGGATTATTTTAAATGAATATGTCTCAAAAATCTATTGTTGATAGGTTCAATATGAGACCTTCTTCTCTTGTAATATTTTGGTTTTCCTTAGTGGTTAGATTGTTTTTTAGAGGTATCTTCCCATGGTTGTATGCTTTGAGTTTTTTATATTTTTTTTGTTGGTCAGAGTGGATAATCAAGATGGGGGTGAATTGAGTTCCAATAAAAAAATCTGTTAAAAATATTTCTATTAAAATCCCCCAATTAAAAACTAAGTTAAAATAAAGTGAATTTTTAAAAATTTAAGGGTTCGATTAGGTTCTAAAAAGATTGATTAGGTCTCAGTTAATTTAATCAGAAGATTAAATTAGCTTTTGAAACTAAACTACTGATTTAAAATAGTTACAAACACTTTCTAGATTAACTATCAAAGTAACTTTAAAACAATTTTATATTTCAAATTAATTAGCAGTAGAATGTTCAATATAGGTTAAAACCAAAATAAGTAAACACAGTAGTTTTAAAACAAGAGGTTTAGTCTCAAGATGATACTTAGTCCTCTTAAACAATTTATATAAATTTTGATCCATACCCTGGATCGGGGTAAACAACAGTACAGAGACTGTCCAGGAACTAAGACCTCTACCACATTTCTTCGTGGGAACAAGACCAAAATCACATAGGCTATCCAGGTCACAATTTACCTCCACCACTATCCGCAGGGGGATACAAGAGATTTAAAGAAGTTTAGTGTGAGGATTTATAAATCCTCCAGTTTAGCACAAGAGACAGTGTGTGTATAGAATATACAGAGTACACACACTACTCAAAATGTGAATGAATGAAACACAACAGAGCTAAACAAATAAAGATGAGTTTAGAATGCTCTATGTGTTGTGAGTGAAGCTCTAGACTCCTTGGTTTGAGGCATTTGAAGCTTTGAGTCCTTCTCTGGTTTTTGTCAAGAAAAACATAGTGTCGTAGTTCTGTTCCTTCACTTCTAGTGTAGGTGTTCACCTTGAGTAGGAGAGTATTCTTTTTAGCACTTAAGATTCTTCTTTGAACTTATTTTCTTGATGAGTATGAGAGTTCTTATAGTTCTCCATGTGTTCTTCTTTGAATGTAAGTGTGTATATTCTCTTCCTTTCTACATGTGTTCATGTCTTCTCTTCTCTTTCTCCAGTAGCTTGATATCCCCTTTTATTCCTTGAGGTCAGACAATGGGAATGATTACCTTTGACAGGTACGAGGTATGGTTCCCTAACATTCCAACAAATACCATTAAATAACATTAATTGCATTAAAATCATCAAATATGACCTGTTAGCATTACTCTAATAATATTAACAAGTATAGAGTTTGAGTAATAGTGATTGGCCAGTAGTTATCTTACATCAGTAGATCTCTGTCGGTGGACTTGTATCGGTAGCTCTGAGTATCAATGAGCTCTCTATCGGTAGACTTGTAACAGTAACGGTTACTCAATGTAACAGTAGCTTTGCGTCAGTAACACCTTCTATCAGTAGCTCTTCTTGTATCAGTAGCTGTCTGTTCATATCAGCAGACTTGTATTGGTATCTGTCTATCAGTATCTCTTCTTGTCTATTAGTAACACGCTTGTACCAGTAGCTACTCATATCTGTGACTCTGTCTATATCGATAACTATAATTATTGGTAGACTTTGTATCAGCAGCCCTTTATTGGTGGGCTTCATATTGGTAGCTTGTCTGTTTCAGTAGACTTGATCTATCAGTGGCATTTGCTTACCGGTGGACTTATACATACCGGTAGCTTTGTGTATTGGTGACCTTTCTGTAATAGTAGACTTGCATACCGGTATACTTATACATACCGGTAGCTCTGTTCTGTAACAAAGACCAAGTGTCTGTTTGTATGTAACAGTAGCTTGTGCATACCAGTGGACTTAACACTTATTTGTTCAATGCAACACAAAACACTTATCTATTCTATGTAACACATATGCAGATTGAGTTAGAATTATTTCAAAGTACATATAAACATATATAAACATTTATTAACATATTCCAAAGATCATTTTGATATTCTTATCAACTTAATAGTAGGATGAAAAAGTAATTAATATATGAATGAACATTATTTGGGATTTTCAAAGAATATTAAAACATAATTGAGATTATCAAAACAGGTGAGGTCAACAATCTCCCCATTTTTGATAATTACAAATTATGATATTATAATCCCAAAATAATTAGTAATGTATCAGAGTATATAGCATTAAATCCAATTTTATCAGAGATAATAACAAAATAAAAACAAAGTACTAGAATTATAAAAAAAAATGGATCAGAGGTATTATAAGGTAAAATTATATTTCTCATAAGTCTCATAGGTATCCCCCTTTCTTATGCTCATATATATAGCTTCTCATTTTTCTCCCCCTTTGTCCTTCCATATTTTGTCATATCAAGTCTATTCTCCCCCTTTTTTATTAGAAAAAAGAAGGAAACAAACAAAGAGGGAAATAACAGACTGGAAAAGGGAATAAGATCATTTGTATTTCATGGTACAAAAAGATACAAATAAATACAAAAAGGAAACAAAAGGAATACAAGTGATTCCTATCAAATGTCTTAACCACTATTAAATCCCCCCCCTGAATGTCCACGTGGGATTTTCCTTTGGGATCTGAGGTAGACTCAGACTGTGTGGATGCAGGTGGAGGCTTAGGAACACCAGAAATGATTAGAGGAGGCTAAGATACTAAAACTGGTCATGCCCTATACTGTGTATCTCTATGAGTGATCATAGGAGTAAGGCTGCGGATGGCTTGGGCTGGTGTCATCTGATCAGGAGAAGTAACAGAGGTAGAGGCAGGTAAAGCTGGAGGTACAATCACTGGTTGAGCATCAACATTCAAGAAGGTCAACAAGAGATTTCTGAAATCCATAATGATTCCTCCTCCTCTCTCCGTGGCAGAAATTAAACCATCCTTGTTTTCCATAAATATTTCCAAAGCTGGAGTCAACTCCCTCAGCTTGCTGACTTTCTCTCTAAAAGCTTGAGTGACTAGAGGTAGCTTCATGTTCTCTAACATAATATTGAAATGGTTGTTGAGATGATGCTTGGTCTGGACCCTTTGGAAATAGTAATCTACCTTGTCTTTCACTTCTTTCTGAGAAGAAGAAGCTTCACTCATATAATATTGTACAATCTTCATTATATCTCTAGTGGTAGACACCACTTGGGTCATGGCAGATGAGTCCACAGAACTACTGGTTGAAGCACTCAAAATCCTCTGTCAAGCTAGAAACTTGATTCTGGAAAGCTGTGATTTTATCCACTATCTCTGCCACAAAGGTTGACACATTACAACCAATAGAGAGTTCAAAAGACTTTTCCATATTGCTCATCTCTTAAAAAAAGTGACTCTTTAACTCGACAATAGAAGCACTCAAAACCTCTTTCATATCAGTCTTCAAAGATTCTAAGTCATCTCGGGTGAATATATTACCAGGCACAACAACAGGTGCTCTTTCAGACACAATACTGGCCACTGAGTCATTCATACTAATTGAATGGATGACACTAAGGATGCTTCCATTTTTCTTATCTATTCCACAAAATATGTCTTAAGATCAGACTTCAACTGATCCAGATCAGCTTTTCTTACCACATTCTCAGGTAATATCTCAGACAGAATATCATAGTGAACTTTTGGTCAACTGAGGGATGTCTCATTATCAGAATCTGGGTAATCCAATCCACAAACAACAAATCCTGGGTCCTCTACCCAGTCTTCAATCTCAACAGCCACTGAAACACTGCCAAATATGGTTGGATTCTCCCCTTCAACTGGTGCATCCTCCTATACCACAATAGCACCCTCATCTTCACGTTCTTCCTCAGAAGAATCTTGCACAACCATCTCCATTTTTTCAACAGCATGAGGCTCCTCAGGAATCGGAGCTGGTCTATCAACTTCAACAAGAACAGCCTCTAAAGGCACAGCAGAACATCCAATCAGAGGACTCAAACTCAAGGTGGCAGAAGCAGATGCTTCAGTTTCAGATTCCCTTTCTTCTTCCTCATTCTCTGGGGCAGCCTCTTCCTGACCTGATCTCCACTGGTCTTCCTCATCCACAGGTGCCTCTTCATTTCTTACACCCAAAACAGTTTTTGTACTAGGTAGGTTCAAAGAAGCACTTCCCTTTTCTTATGATACAATTTTAGGAGTTGGTCTAGGAGGAAACTCTAGATCTCCTCCATCTACTACAGAGGAATCCTCCTCTTATAAATCATCACCATATTGTGGCTCCTCCTCATCAGGTCCTAGACCTGGATCCCTCACATCCTTAGGCCTAGAAAGATGATCTACAGGATTAAACTTATCATATAACTTCTTATCATCTGTAACCCAGTCCCATCTCCATGGGTTCCAGCTTATCTTCATGTACTTACACATTGTGTTTGTGATACAAAAGTTGTTTCTTACCACCACTATCTCATCCTGTGACTCAGCTACTCCCTTTACTTTAATCATAACCAAAATCAACTTTGAAAAGAATGAAGAATTGGTCTTTGATTTGGTTCTGGTCATATCCTCCATTTTAATCATTAGTATCCAGCACAGATTCACCTTCACACCATGTCTTGAGAGATGTAACAGATATATATCTTGATATCTCAAATTTACAAAGTCCCCTCTTCTTAGACTTATCACATGTTGCACAAATTTGAACAACAATTTGTTTTCTCCATCCATTTCAGCAGCCACCACCTTTCTCTACTTTCCAATACCAGTGAGCTCCTCTAAGGTAGTCTCATAATCAAATATGTCACTTGTAGGTGGTAATGTCGTTGATTAATATCCAAAAACTCCTTCATGTGGTACTCTCAGATACTTATCCCACTCAATAAATGAAAAGGCTATTTCCTTTCCATTTACCCATGAAACAATTATATTTTCCTCATCGGATTTCTCAAAACTCACAAACTCATAGAACTATTTTACTATCTTCGGATAGTAGAGGCCATTCTTATTTGAGAAGCATTCTACCCATTTCAGATCTTCTAGTACCTCTAGAACTAACGATTAACTAGACATTAGCCATTCTGCACATAGCTCTTTTTCAGTTACAATATCTCTATTTTGTAAATGTGGGTTCACTGGATGACTCCCCAACCTTGTTCTACTAACACTGCTACTTTCTTTAGGCCCTATCTTCTGCTTCTTCACATTTAGCTCATCAAAGTAATCTTTTACAGCTAGAAGTTTAGTTTTTTCCATCTCTGGATTGAATAAGTTTGGGTTCTTGCAAGATTTAGGGATTCAAGGAGTTAGGTTTGAGCGAGGAGAGTTTTGTGCATTGAGAAGAAACTAAGACATAGTTTTTATCATTGAGGAATCATAAAATAAAAAATAAAACATAATATGTATAATATATACAATACAGATTCTATAGGCTAAAGACAGAAGTTTAAAACAGCGCATACTAACGGTAGGGTATATCGGTGAGAATTCCTAATGATGAGGTCCACTAACAGTGAGGGATATCAGTGAGGTTCATACTGGTGAGGTATAACAGTGAGGTTTCATACTTGTGATGTTTAAAAGTGAGGTTTCATACCGGTGAGTTATAACAGTGAGGTTTCATACCGGTGAGGTTTCTAACACACAGAGTCTATCATTCCTAACTCATATCTAATGTACCTTAACCTATCCGAACTTAAATGATTTGGGAAAATGTCAGCTAATTGATGTTCAGTACCTATAAATTCAAGAGTAATATCACCTTTTGGGTAATTATCTATCAAAAAATGGTGCCTTAAATCAATCTGTTTGGTCCTAGAGTGAGACACTGGATTCTTAGATATGTTAATTGAACTAGTGTTATCACAATTTATAGATACATGTTTAAAATCATATCCATAGTCCAATAATGTATGTTTCATCCACAGAATTTGTGCACAGCAACTACCAGCATCAATTTACTCTACTTCAGTAGTAGACAATGTAACAGAATTATGCTTCTTACTACACCACGATACTAGGGACTTACCTAGAATATGACATGTTCCAGAAGTGCTCTTTCTATCTAACTTGCAACAATAAAAGTAAGCATTTGAATAACTTATTAAATCAAAATATTGTCCTTTTGGATAAAACAAACTTAAATTTGCAGTATGTTTAAGATATTTGAAAATTCTTTTAACAGCAAGAAAATGGGATTCTTTTGGATTAGCTTGAAATCTTGCACACATACACACACTAAACATAATATCTGGTCCACTAGAAGTAAGGTAAAGTAGACTTCCAATCATACCTTTGTAATTTTTTTGATCAACTGGTTTTCTATATTCATCAATGTCCAACTTACAGGTAGTACTCATGGGTGAATCACTTTTCTTAATACTATTTAAACCAAAGTGTTTTAAAAGATCCTTTGTATAATTACTTTGATTTAAAATAATACCATTTTCATTTTGAAAAACTTGAAATCCAAGAAAATATTTGAGTTCTCCCATTAAACTCATTTCAAATTCATTTTGCATACTCTTTGAAAAATCAATACACAATGTATTTTTAGAAGATCCAAAAATAATATCATCAACATAGATTTTCACTATCAAAACATCTTTAGAAATTCTTTTGATAAATAGAGTTGGATCAACAATCCATTTTGTAAAACCTTATGAAATAAGAAAGTTTCTAAGTCTATCATACCAAGATCATAGAGCTTGTTTCGAACCATATAAAGCTTTAGATGGCTTAAAACTCGATTTGGAAAATGAGGATTAGTAAATCCAGGTGTTTTTTCAAAAAAAAACATCTTCAATTATAAAACCATTTAGAAAAGAACTTTTAACATACATTTGATAAACTTTAAATTCAAATGAGCATCATATGCAAGTAGAATCCTAATAGCTTCTAATCTAGATATAGGGGAAAGGGTTTCCTCAAAGTCTATTCCTTCCTCTTGACTATACCCTTGTGCAACTAGCCTTTCTTTGTTTCTAACTATATTTCCAGACTCATCAACTTTGTTTCTAAAAACCCATTTAGTGCCTATGGTCAAAGTTTCCTTAGGTCTGTCAACTAAGTCCAAGACTTTGTTTCTTTCAAATGGATTTAATTCTTCTTGTATATCCATTACCCAAAATTCATCATTGATTGCATCATTGATATTTTTAGGTTCTAACTGTCAAAAAAATCTTGATGTTCAACCTGGTTTCTTAGAGAAGCTCTAGTATGTGTCTCTCTATCAAGATTACCAACAACAGCAGCTAAATGATGATTATTTAGAATCCTAGTTGATCTAGTAAAGGTGGGACTAGAAATTTCATGTTCTTATCTAGATTCAGGTTCTACAGAAACAGTTTCTGGAAAGTTTCCAAAACTGGATGTCTTTACAGCTGGTTCATTGATTTTATCATTAAGGTTCAAAACAGACAAATCTTATTCAAGATTTTCAATGGAAGATCTGGGTTCATGTGGACCAGTTTCATCAAACTTGATGTGAACAGATTCTTCCACACATTTGGTTCTTTTATTAAAAACTCTATAAGCTTTTCTAGTAATTGAATAACCTAGGAAAATTACTTCATCACTATTGGATGCAAACTTTTCAAGATTATCTTCTGTATTGAGAATAAATACTTTGCAACCAAAAAAATTAAAGTAATTAACCTTAGGTTTCCTATGGTTCCACAACTCATAAGGGGTATTTTGAGAACATGTATAATTAGGACTCTATTAATAATATAACAAGTTGTATTTACAGCTTCATCCCAAAAGTAAATTGGCAGTTCATACTCATTAAGCATAGTTCTTGAAATCTCTTGAAGAGTTTGGTTTCTTCTTTCTACTACACCATTCTGCTGAGGTGTTCTAGGGGCATGGAAATTGTGACTATAGCCATTGTGTGAACAGTAAGATTCAAACTCATGATTTTAAAACTCACAACCATGATCACTTCTCAAAGTCTTAATCTTACATCCACTAAGGTTTTCCACAGACATGGAATATTTAATAAAGTAAGAACAAGCTTCACTTTTGTGAGCTATTAAGTATACCCAAGTGTACCTAGAATAGTCATCTACTAAGAACTATACATAGTGCTTCCCATTTAAACTAGAAACTCTAGAAGGTCCAAACAAGTCCATGTAAACCAACTCGAGAGGTTGAGAAGTTGAAACTTCCTTCTTCGATTTAAAAGAAACTTTATGTTGCTTTCCCTTTTGACAGGGATTACAGACTTTATCAGATGGGAATTCAAGTTTAGGTAGGTCTCTAACTAAGTTTTTCCTAGTCAGTTTTCTAAGTGAATGGATGTTGAAATGTCCTAATCTTATGTGCCATAGACAAGACCATTTATGAAAAGCATTTAATCAAGAAATGTTCTGTTTAGCTAAGTAATTCAAATCAACAGCATAAGAATTTTCATTTATCAAAGCAGAAAATACTAAAATATTTTTAGAATTAAAAACATTACAAGAATCATTTTTAAATTTAACATTGAAACCATCATCACACAACTGATAAATACCTAACAGGTTATATTTAAGTCTATAAAAAAATAAAACATTGTAAATTAAAACTAATTCAGTGTTACCAATCCGGCCTAAGCTGATGATTTTTTCTTTTGAATTATCACCAAAGGTGACATGGCCTCCATCAACTTTGATTAAACTCTTAAAACATGAGTAATATCCTGTCATATGTCTTGAACATCTACTGTCCAAGTACCATACCTTCTTATGGAAACTTTTCAAGCAAGTTTCCTACAAAACAGGTTTAAACAGAAAATGATTTTGGTACCCATATTTTCTTGGGTCTAGATAGGTTAGTAAGAAAACAATTTGGTACCCAAACTTGTCTAATGGGTCTCATACAATCAATAGATTAAAAATATTTTGAAAGATAAACTTTATTTGATCTATAACAATGTGAATAACTAGTTGAAGAAAATGTATTTCCAGAACTAGAACTAGCATCATTTTGTCCAGAATTAGGAATAAAGCTATTTTTAGTAATTTGTCTCTGTCCAGGCTGATAGCCTATTCTAGTGGTATATTTTTTTGCCACTTTTTTTCCTAACATTTGAGTTATTGTATTCTTTCCATTTTTTAATTTCTCTAAGTCTGTCCTTAATTTTTCATTAGATAATTTCAATTCAGTGTTTTCCTTAAGTGATTGAGCATTATTTTCCTTTTCTATATCAAGTGCAATTTAAAAGAGCTGGTCAAAGCATGTTGTTTATTCAAGGTCTTATACTTGTCCTTCAATTCATTACAGGTTGCTTGTAGCATATTATAGTATTCAAACAATTCAGCTTTAGACATATTATCATCACTACTTTCATTCCAAGAATAATAATCATTCAGCATAGGAGAAATAGGTACCTCAGAAGTATTAGTCATGAAACACATGTTGGCACGATTCTTTTCAGAATCAGAAACTTCAGACTCACTTGTGCTATCTTCTGAAGCACTCCAGGTTTCCTTCATGGCTTTCTTATATTTTTTGTCGTTGTAGTCATATTTCTTCTTGAACTTTAACTTTGGTCAGTCTGCCTTAATGTGTCAGTTCCTTTTGCATTCATAACACACTATCTCATCATCCTTATCATCTTTCTTCGAATCCTTCTTCCAATGACCATTTTTTCATATTTTCCTTTATAATTTGGTTTTCTAAAGAATTTCTTCTTCCTGTAGAACTTCTTGAACCGTCTGTCTATCTGATCCATCTCTTCATCGCTATCAGAATCTGAACCTTCACTTGTTGAGATTTTAGTAGGTATGTGAACTTTCTCCTTATCCTTTCTCTTTGAGGCTGTAGATTTAAATGCTACCGACTTCCTATTTGGTTCATCATCTTCTTCCTTGTTTACTTTCAACTCTTCTATATACATCATCAACTTACAAATTAATTCTTTAACAGGTAGTAAACTTATGTCACACGATTCTCTTATTGAAACATATGTGGATCTCCATCTTTCTGGAATACATCGTAGTATTCTCATAATCTTCTCCTTCGTAGGAACAGTTTTTCTAAGTGAGCTCATAGTGTTGACAATCTCATTGAACCTGCGATACATGTCAGAAATAGGTTCATCAGACTTCATTTTTAATTATCATACTTAATAGTATAGGTGTTTAGTATCATTTATTTAACATTGGTTGTTCCTTCATGAGAAATAGCCAAAGTGTCCCAGATTTCATAAGCAGTTTTACAAGTAGATATTCTATTAAATTCTTCATCACCTAAAGCATAGTATAAAGCATTCATTGCTTTATAATTATTATTGTAATATGTTTTATTAGGTTCATCCCAAGTGGTCCTTTCAGTTTTTGGAATCTTATATTGAGTCTCTATAGCAGTCCAGATGTCAAATCTCATACTTTCCAAATGAATTTTCATTTTAAGTTTCCATTGGACATAATTTTTACCATTAAAGAATGGTGGCATGTTGGTAGCAGTACCTTCTAGTCTATTATCCATAATCAGAATTTAGAAAATATATTTAAAGAGATAAAATTTAGAACTAACAGAAATTTAAGATCTTTAAGATACAACTAAAATCACAGTTGAAAAATAGAGTATTTGGATATCCTTTATAAATAACAAACACCCTCTCATACCAAATGTTGGTCGGAGTGGATACTCAAGAGGGGGGTGAATTGACATCCAATAAAAAAACTTCTGTTAAAAACATTTCTATTAAAATCCCCCAATTAAAAACTAAGTTAACCTGTAGTTAATTTGTAAAACTATAAGGGTTTGATTAAGTTCTCAAAAGATTGATTAGGTCTCAGTTAATTTAATCAGAAGATTAAATTATCTTTTTAAACTAACCTACTGATTTACAATAGTTACAAACACTTTCTAGATTAACTATCAAAGTAACTATAAAACAATTTTATATATCAAAGTAATTAGCAGCGGTATGTTCAATATGGGTTAAAACCAAAATAAGTAAATATGGAAGTTTTAAAACAAGTGGTTTAGTCTCCAGTAGATACTTAGTCCTCTCAAAAAAATTATATAAATTTTGATCCACACCCTGGATCGGGGTAAAAAATAGTACAAAGACTTTCCAGGTACTAAGAGCTCTACCAGAGTTCTTCGTGGGAACACGACCAAAATCACATAGGCTATCTAGGTCACACTTGACTTATACCTCTATCCACTGAGGGATACAAGAGAGTTAAAGAAGTTTAGTGTGAGGATTTAAAAATCCTTCAGTTTAGCACAGAATACAGTGTGTGTATAGAATATACAGAGTACACACACTGCTCAAAATGTGAATGAATGAAACGCAACAGAGCTAAAAAAATAAAGATGAGTTAAGAATTCTCTATCTGTTCTGAGTGAAGCTCTAGAATCCTTGGTTTGAGGCAGTTGAAGCTTTGAGTCCTCCTCTGGTTTTTTTCAAGAAAAACAGAGTGTCATAGTTTTGTTCCTTCACTTCCAGTGTAAGTGTTCAACTTGAGTAGGAGAGTATTATTTGTAGCACTTAAGCTTCTTCTTTGAACTTCTGTTCTAGATGATTATGAGTGTTCTTCTAGTTCTTCGTGTGTTCTTCTTTGCATGTACATGGGTATATTCTCTTCCTTTCTACGTGTGTTTGTGTCTTCTCCTATCTTTCTACAGTAGCTTGATATCCCCTTTTATTCCATGAGGTCAGACAATGGGAATGATTACCTTTGACAGGTACGAGGTACAGTTCCCTAACATGCCCACAACTATCATTAAATAACATTAATTGCCTTAAAATCATCAAATATGATTGTTAGCATTATTCTAATAATATTGACAAAGTGTAGAGTTTGAGTAACAGTGATTGTTTAACAGTTATCTTCCATCAGTAGCTCTCTATTAGTGTACTTGTATCGGTAGCTCTGAGTATCAGTGAGCTCTCTATCAGTAGACTTGCAATGGTAATGGTTACTCAGTGTAACAGTAGCTTTGCTTCAGTAACACCTTATATCGGTAGCTCTTCTTGTATCGGTAGCTGTCTGTCCATATCAGCAGACTTGTATTGGTAGCTGCCTGTCGGTAACTCTTCTTGTTTATCAGTAACTCTCTTGTACCAGTAGCTGCTCATATTGGTGACTCTGTCTGTATCGGTAACTATACTTATCGGTAGACTTTGTATCAGCAGCCCTTTATCGGTGGACTTCATATTGGTTACTTTTCTGTATCGGTAGACTTGATCTATCAGTGGCATTTTCTTACCGGTGGACTTATTCATACCGGTAGCTCTGTGTATCGGTGACCTTTCTGTAATGGTAGACTTGCATATCTATAGACTTATACATACTGGTATCTATGTTCTATACCAAAGACCAAGTGTATGTTTGTCTGTAACAGTATCATGTGCATACCAGTGGACTTAACACTTATATGTTCAATGCAACACATAACACTTATCTGTTCTATGCAACACATATGCTGATTGAGTTAGAATTATTTCAAAGTACATATAAACATAGATAAACATTGATTAACATATTCCAAAGATCATTTTTTTTTATTCTTATCAACTTAATAGTAGGATGAAAAAGTAATTAATATATGAATGAAAATTATTTGGTATTTTCAAAGCATATTAAAAAATAATTGATATTATCAAAATAGGTGAGGTCAACAGGTTTAATTATTTCAAATGAGAGTCGATGGAGATATGTTTTAGGTGAATACCTAGGTCTCTATACCCTTAACTTGAGTTAGTTCTACCATTTTTACTATGGGTTTTATTTTGATTCTCAAGTATGATAATTGTTTGAGATATATATAATGTAGCCTAAATTTTCCAAAACCCTTCCCTTTCTCATTTCATGGATATTATGAGTGTTGATGAGTGTTTTTAGTAGTTTTTGGGGCTTGGGAAAGTTTTTATATATTTTAATTAAATTCTAAATAAATATGAAATTTGTAGGTTTTTGTCTAAATTATTTTTAAGTATGAAAATACCTTTACATATAATCAAATCACACTTATATATTTCATTTATCTATAGGTAACCCTTACTTATCATACTTTTCATAGAATGACACTTATATATCATAGTATAACAAGACACTTTACCGAATTTTTAATATATAGAATTTACACTATGATACCTAAGAGTATATATTGGTAGGTATGATTTATACCCTTTTCTAAAATTCAATACATAAGATTCATACCCTTTTTTACCTAAGAGTATATATTGGTAGGTATGATTCATGCCCTTTTCTAAAATTCAATACATAAGATTCATAACATTTGTTAAATTCCAACACATAAAAGTAACATCGTGATATGTATGGGTCATCCCTTTGTAAAATATTCATATGTAAAAGTAATATTACATTATGTAAGATTCATTCTTAAATTCCTGAAATTTATCCCTTCAAATAATTTCCAATACATAAGAGTCTTCCCCTTCATACATAAAATTAAATTCCTCCATGTGTAGGAATCTTACCTTTTTGAATATTTTTGTTTTCTTACAGGTTGAATTGAGTTGTATTTTACAATTAATAAATATATTACCCATCATAAAACCTTGAATTTTGGGTTTTTATTATGAAACAAATTCCCCTTCATTGTATCTATATCTTTAGAGTGATTTATAAGATATTTAATGTCGTGGCATTATGATAGTCAACATTTCTTGTCCTCCATTAGTTATTTCAAATTTTAGAGAGAGTAAACCCATGTTTTAAAATAGGATCATTGAGAGAAATATAGTATGGTTTTTTTGTATCCAAAATTTAATTAGAAATATAGGTAAACCTTTGGATCTATCTTCCTTGTCTATAAAACTAGAGTGGCCTTTAATTCCCTTTTTAAAGGTCCCTAGTGTCCATATTAGATCTATGACCATCTAGATCATGTAGTTGAATTCTTTTTTAAAATTCAAAGGTCTATCTCCCTCTCTTACCCTTTTTTATTTCTTTCCTTCTATATGGATGGTTATAGTTCTGATTATATTTACTATTTTTTTATTATTTGAAGAAATATGACATGAAATAGGTTAGTGGAAACTTCCTATAAAGTAAATGTTTATTTTCCCAAGTCTATTCAACATGGTAATTTTTAAATACTTTGAGGTGGAGAATTTATAACCCTTTTTATTATCGTCTGGAATAACTACTATTTGATATGATATTAGAACCTTCTGTGAAATTATTATTAGACCTTAAATAGTTTAACTATTAACCCTAAAAAAACCAATGACATTTAATCTCTTCTCAACTGATTTCCCTTCAAGATAACTAGTGGGATTCGTCATCATTCTTTTAATTAATACTCTCATATAGTATCCTTAAATATAATACATCTTATATCACTCGAATAATTATTAATATACATTGAATAAACCCTATAGGTGAATTTAAGTTTATACTCTCTCATTAAACTCAATAGTGATAGTTTTTTTGAAGGGAGGAGTTACTATTTGTTTATGCATTCATTATTATAATCTTTTCTCATGTCCAAAATTGTTATTTTGGTTTGGGGAAGGGGTTAATATATGTGTTCTTTTATTAAACTTATGTATGGATTATTTTTACCATTAGATATTTAGTTAATTATTTATTTTCATTAAATTTTATTTTAAAGAGGTTTCATTATTTTATGTAATCTTTATGAGGTGGGTATTTAATTTTGAAAAAGTATTACATAAAAGTTTCTACACATAATGTTTGAAATTGATCATATAGGAAACCTTTTTAAAAAATTTAGGCTATTTTGAAACCCATGTGAAAAAAGAAGTATTCTTGTAATGAAATTAAAAATGAAATCTATAATGATAATGAAAATATATAATGGTGTATCATGTTTAACCAATTTTATATTTATGACTTTGTTGTGTCTTGAATATATATTAAAACTTTGTTTTGATGATTCTATATTTGAATGGAAATGCAAAAATGTTCATCTAAATTATACTTCCATTTATTTATTATGTAATATACTAATATATTCTTTTGATGGAAAGTGATTCAAGGGATAATAATGTGATGATAATAAAATAATCCTTATAATTAAATGAGAATTATGTGAATACTATAATTTACTTTTTTTTGTTTCATTTATGTAATTTACATCTTTTGAAACGTGTGAGGGATGGTCATAATATTTAGGTAAGATCAAATATTTTGTTCATCACTTGATATTAGTCATTTCCATTTTAGTCTTTATTCCTTTAATAAGATGATGTCCTTATATTTCTGGTTGTATAAGGAGTAATTAAAAGTATAGGGTTTGGAGATTCCTAACAGTGATTAGGTTTTTAGAGTTGGATTATAGGTATAGGGTAGTTGTTACTATTTAGTAAGTATCCTCTTAGGATGTGGTAAGTGAGGGTTTCATGTTTGGTCATAGTCATATCATAATTATGTAGTTTTTTAATTATAAAATTGATAATTAATTAATTAATTAATTAATAAGAAAATAATTTGGTATAGATTTCATATGATATATTGGGTAATAATATCTTACATGATGTGGTTATTTTCCTATTTTAAGTATTAATGATTTCTATTTATAATAAATTGTGATGATTTATAAATGAATGGTAATATTTTTTTATAATTTGTATGATTTTTTTATTGATTTCCTATCTATTATCATTTCTTGGCTATTTTTATGATTGTCTGTTTGTTTCTTATTAGTTTGAGATTCTATGTTACTATACATCTAGGCTGAAATGGCTTTAGATATGTGTTTAATAACATGAGATATAATTTCTTGAGGCATAGTACACTTATACAAGGGTTATAATGTCTCAAGTTCACTACATTTATTATCCTTATGGGTGCTAATGGATTATAGTAATGGATTTAATTTTTATACTTATATATATGGGTTTTAATGAATCAATGTTTTGACAAATGAACTTATTTATGGGTTATAATAACTTATTGATATAACATGTACACATTTCCTTATGTTGTGATATCTTATGTTTATTTAATATTAAATGGTTATGACGGATATCAATTACAATATGAGTTAATGAGATGATGATGTGTTAATGTAGTGGTTGTGATACAACTATGGCTATGGTGATGTGGTGTTATAGTGATGATGCGGTGTCTGTTAAAATGTGTACGTTGATGTGATGTGATTATTATATCCATGTGGTTGATCAAGATATAATGAAATAGGAAAATTTATATGGTAATGATGAATAATTATGATGAACAAAATAGTGGTGATTTGTTTTTAGACCTTATCTATTATTATCATTTGAATATAAAAACCTAATATTACTCTCACATATTTACACAAATGGAATATTAATTTAATGTGATATGATTGATAAATTGATAAATATATGATTCTAGGATTTCTATTTAAATTGATATAAGACCCTAAAAATCCAAATCCATAATCATTTAATTATGAATATATAAATTATTAGTGCGGTAATATTATGAAGGTGACAAAACAAATATTGGTAGATAAGTTAATTAGTAATGTTTACCTTCATGTTTTATACTTTTTACTCATTATTAGATCTATATTAGATATATTAAAACTCATTCATGTATATCCCAACACATTTAATTCATAAAGATTTTTAATTTTTTTAGAAATATAATCCTACAGAGTACTCCCAAGTTCTAAACCCTATATAGTTTTCCTAGTTTTTTTCCTGAGTTGTATTATTGGCATGTGGTAATTATTAAAGAATTTATATGAATATTACTTCTTCCCCTCTCAAAAAAAATAACTTAATAATGTTTAATAATATATGATGATTTATTAACCTTTGTTTTGACTGATTAGAAATTATAATTCCTTTCCTCAAGCTTGATTATATTTATATTGATTTATAATTCCATGTTTTTTGAAATGAAGAATCGTTATGTTGTTATTTCCATCCTTAGTAAAACATGATATAATATTTTTGACATTATGGAATGGACATCATAATTGTGTTGGGAAAAATATGTTATTATTTTCCTCGTAATAAAAGTTATGGTTAACCACTGTCTATTCATTTACTAGTCACTTTAGCTTATTCACAACTATTGTTTGATTATTTTATAGTCATTTCAGACATTATTTATCAATGTTGTTTCTTATTCATTATCTTCTATTTTTTAATTTTTTCTACTATTTGATAAATTTCATGTTACTTGTGAAATTTATAGTGGTGGATTATTATACTCATCCCCTATTTAATTAAATCTTTCTCCTTTTTTCATTAAACTCTTATACATTGGTTTAATTAGAGAAATTTTTTATAGATATTTAATGATTCTACTATTATGATTTTTCAACTATATAATTTTTAAAATGAAAATATATTCTAGTGATTTTAAGTAGAAAATCTAATTTTGGGTTGTTTGGAAGTCTGTTGTGTTTTATTACATTTTTATATGAGATAAATTTTTTATTCACCTCAAAAGTGGAATATAAATGAATGATAATATAGTGTGGCCACCTGGGTGCAGATGATGTAGCATGTCCAGAAGTAAGTTCATTATTATATTCCTATTGTTGGAATTATAGAATCATGGGTATGAATGTTCCAAAGCATTGTATATCTCTCAATATTCACTAGGTCATAAGTTATTCTTTTGGAAATAGGTCTATCGTAGGTGGGTTACTATACTCCCTTGAAAAAAAGAAATGTTCTTAAATTTTGTTTTAAAATTCATTTTTTGAAATGAAAAGAGAGTGTGTGTTGATTTGTATTTAAATATCCCCTTGCTAAAATTTTATACTAAATGTTATTCAAAATTTTAAGTGGGTGTTTTTCAAAAAAAAAGTTATTTAAAATGATCAAATTCTTATTTTAAATGAATATTTTATTGATTTTATTATTGGGGGTTTGATTATGAGTTTTTATTATCTTTATAGGTTATTGTTTTCCTTAATGGGTAGGGTTTGTTTGAGGGGTATCTCATCATGGTAGTTAAACTTTGGGAATTTATCAATCTAGGTTGTATTATTGAAAATAAGAATTGGTTAATAGGTATTTATTGTGAAAACTCAAGTTTCCCTACACTTTATATGGGTTGTTTTTTTCCTTTTCCTCTTGGATTTATTTTTATTCTTGAGGATGAGAATTGTTTAAGATGTATCAAATTTAAGGGATCGGATTTTCCTAGACTATTTCCTTCATCTTTTCACTGGTATTGTGAGTGTCTCAGAATTTTTTTTAGCAGTTTTGGGGGTCAGGAAAGTTTTATATCTCTTTTAATTAAATACTTGATAAATAAATAATTTTTTGGGTTTTATTCTAGATTCTATTTACGTTTATAAAAAATTATAAATATAACTCAATGAAGCTTATGTATTTTTTATCAATAGATGAACCCTATGTGTATTACTTTATCATAGAATCACAATTATGTATCATATTATCAACTAGAACTACCATATTTATTGTACATGGAGCTTTTATTGAGATATATAATGCTACAGATTGATAAGTAAGAGTCATCCCCTTTTCCAAAATTTAATATATATATAAGATCCATAAACTTTGTTAAATTCTAATACATAAAAGTAACTTCATGATATCTAAGATTTATCTTATTATATAGCATTCATACATAGGATTCTTATGTTAATTTGTAAGGGTTATTATTAAATATAGAAGATTCCTCAATTTGCCTAATTTTTTATACATAAGAGTCTACACCTTTACATGTAGAATTAAATTCCTCCTTGAATAAGAGTATTCCCTTTTTGAAAATTCCTATTTTCTTATAGGTTGTAATGAGAAAAACTTTTCTATTAGTAAATATATTATTAATCAAAAAATAAATTTTTTGATTTTATTGTGAAATAAATTCCCCTTTTTTACAACTATATCTACATATTGATTTTTGAGAGATTGAATGTCACATCTTGGTGATAGACAGCATATTTTAGCTTCCTATATCCATTTGAAATTTGATATAGGTTTTAATTTATTTTAAAATATGAGTCTTTATGGAGTTTTATAATGGATCTCATCATCCTTAATTTAATTATAAATTCAAGGAATCACATAACACGCGAATATTTTAATGTGTATTTTCCCTTTAATTGAATATTGTTTTTGACAGATTTTGACACACATAACATCAAACTAAACTAAATTATGATAATTTTATATAGATAAAACATTAAAATAAAATATTAAAACTAATACTTTATGAGGTTGCAATATGAAACAACATGAAGAAAAATACAAGTGGAGTAAATGCATATATATATATATATACCACAAACATAAAATATTTATACTCATGGGTCGCCATGAAGATTGTAACCCTAACTGAAACTATGGAAATAAAGAAAATGATTATAATTTTAATAGATATTGTGAGATATTGGTAAACAGTTAAATTTTAGTGAAGCTTGTAAGGTTATATATAGGAATGTAATTTGACTGTTTTGTATATTTTTGTTAGACACATAACATTAATATATATATATATATATATATCCATTAGATATATATTTGGTAGGTGTATTTATTTTTTATTGGTATATAATTGTCTTACAAAATATTAAAAATAATATAATTTATAGCACTCATATAATTCTTAAATTATATGAAATAAATTATGATCACTTGAAGTTCTGAAAGTTTGTTTTTTTCTAAAAAAAAGTAGTGTTACTATATATTTTAGGAAAAAAATAATTTTAAAATTTATATAAAGTCATTTTCAAAAAACAATTCAGTTTTAGTTCATCATATCAAAATTATCTTAAGGTAAATGTTAGGTATTTTTCCTAAAAAATTATTTTTGAGTGAATAGTGAATATATCAAACTTTACCAAATTGTCATTTATTTTTTAAAATAAAGTAATTTAAAAGTATCATTATTTTTTGTATTTGGTCGTAAAGTAACATAATACTAATTTAATTTTAAATAATTGTAAGAATCGAGTTCTTATTTAAGATGAAAGTTTCCTTTCTTTCTGTTTTTGAGTTGTTTTGAGAAAACTGGGATAACTGGCTAAGTTATGGACAAAAACTGGGCTCAGGAAATGATTTTGGGTTACACACCATGTACCCCAAGGTACACGCCAGTTACTGTGTCCAGGCATGAAGTTCATACATGGCATGTGAGAGTGTTGTCCAGGTAGAGAGGTATAACCAAGTACACGTCATGTACTTCTATTACACACCATGTAGTCTTGTTGTGTATGAGGGATATAAATGGAGTGTGGGGAAGTCGGTGAGGAATAGAGTAACAACCAAGTACATGCTTCCTAGTACATACCGTATTGGCCATGTCTGCAGGTCGACAAAGTAACTCGATTGAAAAACAGTCGCCATTTGAACAGTGAAATGGTATACACGGCGTGTATACCAATATATATGCCATGTGTTTTATTTTTTTACTTAAAATGGGTAGTAGCCTTGTTTTGAGGTAGTTGACAGTGGGGGTCACTAGGTTTCATGAACCAAGTCAGCCATGACTTCAAACAGCTCCTGGATCTTCATCTTAAGTCTGATTCGAACATCATCGGATCCATTGGAACCCCATCGGTAAGCTTTTGATTCCTCTTGATCCATTCATCGTAATTTATTCTCTTGACCAAGTTATAGGAGCTTGAGAATTTAAGATCGTTCTATAGATCTACCATGTTTTAGACCGAATTAAAGGTTGTTACTAGAGGAGGTTCATCGTATCAGTATGAGGTAAGAGGTGCATACTTAGTTTTGAGTTTTTGTGGTCATTTGGGGGTTACTAATTTTTAACACAATGTTGGGTTTTGAGTGGAACCTTTTTTGTGCATATTAAATTGATTGTTATACAATGTGGGAAGTCGTGGACATCCCTGCAGTTGTTATGATTGAACGAGGTTAGGTGAGAGGTTGTTGCTCATTTGGGGCATTTTGGGCATGGGTGCCAAAATGGTTATAATGGAATTGTCTTGATTTAAACTACTAAGTTTAATTTTTTAAATCATTATATGACTTGTTATAAGCATTAAATACCTTATTGCTAGTATGGGATAGCACATGGCTAGTGCAATTTAAGTTTTTATGTTATTTTTCTATTTTAAGTGATTTTTTTGATTATATATATGTGATGCTTGATATAACATATGATGGAACCTCTAGGTTATGTTGGGTGTGGCCTATATATTCTTGAGCGATGTCGATCACTAGTTGGTCTTGGCCCAAATTATTTAGGTGGTTTAGCCATAAGATTGGGTGTCGTAGACGTCGGTTTGAGGTAGTGTGACTGTCAGGTTGGGCATTGCATGGGTTACTTGGATGGAAAGGTCATCAAATTATTGAGCAACATAGTCATAGCGACACGAGGTGTCATAGGTGTTGTGGATTGGGTTCTATATTTTGTGATTACCACTCACCCATGATTCGGATCATGTGCACACAGATGACTTCGTGGTGAGGTGGTTTTGACCGCTCGTGTGGGTAGAGGGACCCGTAGTTTCAGTTAGGTGATTATTGTTTGGGGTGATTTTGTGTAAGCCATGTGGGAGGTGTGGAGCGTTAAGATTTCTTGGGTGTGGCTTCGGGGCATTGTTACTTGAGATACGAGATGTCAGGAGGCACATGGTGTTGGGTTACTATTGTTTGGGCATGCCTTCGAGATGTTAGTACTTGAGATATGCGATGTCAGGAGGCACATGGTGTCAGGTTACTATTTCTTGGGCATGCTTTTGGGACGTCAATACTTGGGACACACAATGTCAGGAGGCATATGGTGTTGGGTTACATGACTGAGTTTCCAGTGGTGGTTGAAGCAGGTGACACTCTATGGTGGCTACTGAGCATGAGTGGAGCTTGTGTTTACATTGTTTATCGTATTATTTATTTTTCCTTATATATGCATGTTTACTTAAACACTTATACTAGGTAAGCACCATTGGATGGTATCCTACTGAGATTAATCTCACCCCCTATATGGGTCCTTCAGTTCGTGTGTAGACTTTATAGTTTTACATACAGGTAAAGGATCAGCCTCAAGAGATGGATTGTAGTGTTGTTTGGCATGGAGATGGTATAGACCTTGAGGTCATGCCTAGCTAGAGTTTACTTTTTTTAGCTTTCAATATGTATCAGCATGCTTACTTTATTACTATATCTATTGTTGGTTAGGCATTGGATCCCATTCTATATTGACATGTTTGGCCTGCTTTGGATGCAAGCTTGGTCTTTTTAGTAGTTACAAGTGGTGTTCAGTATGTTGTTCTATTTACTTTTTGCTACACTTGTTTATATATTGCTTCTATTGTTTATTTATATTGGATATGCTTCAGTTATGTCGGTATAGTTTGAGTTTGATGAGTCTTTATTACCACTGCATGTTTTATTATTATGCTCAGACCAGTACCTTATTTTTCTTATGAGAGGGTATAGCCTCCCCACAATACCTTTTACACCCTCGATGCTAGTTAGTAGCCTTTGGTGTTTGGGGAGGTGTGCCTAAGGTAGTAACACTCAAACCGTTTAGCATTTTTCGAGTGGCTGTTCGGGTCTGGAATATTACAAAGTTGTATTAGAGGTCATTTTTCTTGATAGGGATTTAGTAGAATCTTTTGAGTGGCTATTAATAAGATCGAGACTACCTTTTTATTTCAGTTGGAATAGTATTTGGGATATGGTAGACTGGAGATATGTTATTATTGGGACTAAGTTTATAGCTTGTTCTTGGGTACCTACAACCCTAGGTACAAGGGATAGACAAAGTTACCTTCGGTGGGAATTGCTGTTTTTTTTTCAAATATTATGGTTTATATTATTTTCACCTTGGTGGCTTACATGGTGTGTGATATTATTGTTTGTTATATTTGATCCTTGACCCAGTGTGTTAACAGAGAATTGGACCTTGGCTTGGTATGGAAAGGCGCAATTTATTGGATTTTTATAGGCACATTGTTAGAGTATTTCAATTCCATATTTTCGTGTATGTTTTTTGAAGTGATAATACCATGTGAATAACATCAATTTCCATGATATAGCTAATTTTGAAATGTGTAAGGTAAAATTCCTAATAGAATTTCTTGTTTATTGGAATATGATATGTCATGATTTAAATTATGTAAAAATTACATGTGGCATGAGATTTGGCTTTGGCTCATATACGGGAAGGAAGGTACTATGACAAAGGAGATGATGATCACTAGGATTGGGTGATTTGGTCATCGATATAAGGAAACAATGCTTTACGGGATGGGCATGACCTAAGGTAATTTTTATACTTGGCTCTATTGAGGGGAAGGTAAGGAGGCCATGAGGTCGGGATGTCATGGGAATGGGTTACGATGGGGGAGGGTAAGGGTATCTGTTATGCACTGCCTTTTACTACATTTCCTATCTAAGTGAATATATTTATATATATATATATATGGGTTGTTTGGCCATTTATAGTATTAAATGGGTTCCTCTTAGATGTCTCAGATGGAGCTATAGGTGGGTGATGATACAATGCCACAGGAGAATGATTAGGTTCAGACCCATGAGTGTTAGGTAGAGAATGAGACACAGGTACAAGATCAGGGATAGGATTAGGTTCAGGATCTATTGCAGGTAGGGAAACTGTCAGGTTTGATAGCATTCGGGTCATGGATCGACGAGTAGCATTGATATATCCTGGTACTTGTTTTATAGGGGATCAAAAAAGATGAGTAGGGAACAAATCCCTCAATAGAATATCTAATGCGGGGGTTCTAGTTGTAGTACCCACTTCTTTTTCAGGGTGAGGTCAGTCCACATGTGGCTGATATCTATATAGATAGCATGCAGATGAACTTCGTGCAACTCGTGATGCCTCCAGGGTGGAGGGTCAATTTGGCTATGTATATGCTCAGAGGACCGGTGAAGCACTGGTGGGATGTGTAGGTTCAGACTCGTAGAAATGAAGGAATGACCTGGAAAGACTCTGAGGACAAGTTTTTTGAGCATTTTTTCCCAGAAACACTGAGGGTGGAGAGAGCTCAGGAGTTCTTGAGCCTATAGCAGGGTGACATGTCTATCATGGACTATACATCTACTTTCACTAAGTTCTCTCTCTTTTCACCAAGTATGGTAGGTTATGACACCTTGAGGGTAAGGCACATTTCGAATGGATTACGACACACTATTAAGGTGTTAGTAAAAATCTTCAGGTTGACTTCATTCTCAGAGGTGGTGAATTTGGTGATCATAGATGAGGAAAACATGACGGAAAAATCTTGTTTGAGATTGTCGGTGGCTTTAGGTGATGGTTCAAAAAGCAACAAGTGTGGTCAGAGTGAGTTCTAGTAGGGAAGTCAGGAAAATGACTTGTTTAGACCTCCTCGTGGCAGTTCATCTGTGGTTTTATTTTAGTGTGGGCTGCCAGGTCATTTCCGGACTCAGTGCAATAGGCCTTCAAAGGAGTGTCAGGAATGTGGACAGGACAAACATCTAGAGAGGTTCTGCAGGTATCCTTCTCAGATAGCCAGTAGGTAGGGACCAGGATATATGGTTGTGTTTGGGGTCGATTCAGGATCGGTACCAGGTGACGGTGGTCGAGATTCAACTGCATGCGGAGGACATCTCAAAGATAGTGGGACCTAGCTGTGGGGTCTATGGCTGGTGACTAGTGCAGCACTATAGGTAGGATAGGAGTTAGGCAGCTGTGTGTCAGGCTAGGTGCATTCCATGGAGATGTCATAAGCTGAGTGGGCTAGTGAGCCGATGACGGCCATAGGTACGCCACATGTGAGGTTGTGACTTCCTTATTTTCTTTTTCGAATGACCTATTAGGTTATGTTTAGCTTGAGTGCACGAGGTGCATAGGATTTATTTGGACAGAGTAGATGATGGTCAGTGGGATTGTCACCATTTTTAGTGTGTGATATATTTATTTATATGTATGAGATGTGTAGAATCATGAGTATCGGGGATGTGGGTTACTTGAGGTGCCTTACGCAACGGGGCTTCGAGGATGCAGGTTACTTGAGGTGCATGGCACCAAGTTTTGTTTTTAGCATCCAGGGGATAAAAGACCTTGTAGTGGTGGACACCGATGTGGTGCGAGATACGTTTCGGTTTTAGGAACGACACAGGAGCACCTGATGTGGTGAAGGGGTGATGAGTCATCACAGGAGGACCATGAGTCTGAAAATAGGTCATTGGACCTATGTTTGATTTTATTGTGGGATATATTTGTCTAGAGTTTTCTTCACCACCCTTGGAAGAAAATTTGGGGATGAATTTATTTAAGGGGGAAAGTTTGTAAAAAAATGATTCTTTCTTTAAGGTATGGGTTTCTTTTATTTATGTTTTTGAGTTATTTTGAGAAAATATGGATAATTGGATATGTTCTGGACAAAAACAAGGCTCATGGAAAGATTTTGGGTTACACAACATGTACCCCTAGGTACACACTTTGTATCGTGGTCGTGTGTGAAGGCCAAACATGGTGTGTGGGCATGTTGGTCAGGTAGAGAGGTATAAGAAAGTACACTCTGTGTATTCTAGAGATGTATGGGGGATATACATGGTGTGTGGGGAATTTGGTGATGAATAGAGGAAAATCCAATTACACACCGTATACTACCTAGTACACGTCGTGTAGGTCATGTCGGCAGGTCGGTAAAGTAAGTTGGCGGAAAAACAGTCGTCATTTGAACAGTTAAATGGTATAAATAGAGTGCATACCTATATACATGTTGTGTATTTTCTTTTCTTCGCTTAAAATGGGTAGTATCCTCACATTGAGGCAGTGGAAAGTGGGGGTCACTGGGTTTCACGAACCAAATCAGACAGGACTTCAAACACATACCAAATATTTGTCTTAATTTAGATTCAAACACCGTCAGATCCATTGGAACCCCCTCGGTAAACTCTTGATTCCACTTGATCTGTTATTCATAATTTCTTCCCTCGAAAAAGTTATAAGAGTTTTTTATTTTAATATCATTATGTTGATCTACCATGTTTTAGACGAATTAGAGATTGTTACTGGAGGAAGGTCATCATATGAGTACGAGGTAGGTGGTATACTTTTTTTGTGTTTTCATAGTAATTTGGGGGTTGCATATTTTTAACGCAATGTTGGGTTTTGAGTGGAAACTTTTTTATGCATATTAAATTGATTTTTATACCATTTAGGATGTTGTGGGAATGCCCTGCACATGTTATGATTGATCAAGGTTGGGCGAGAGGATGTTTCTCATTTGGGGCATTTCGGCCAGGGGTGCCAAAATGGTTATAATTGAATTTTATTGATTTAAACTACTGTGTTTAATTTTTTAAAGCATGATATGACTTTTTAGAGGAATTAAAGACCTTAGTGCTGGTATAGGATAGCACATGGCTAGTGCAATTCAACTGTTTTAGTTGTTTTCCTGTTTAAAGTGATTATTTTGATTATATATATGTGATTATTGATATCACATATATTGGAACCTCTGGGTTATGTTGGGCATGGCCTAAATATTCTTGATTGATTTTGATCACTGTTTGGGCTTGTCCATGATTATTTGGGTGGTTTAACCATGGGATTGGGCGTCATAGACGTTGGTTTCAGGTAGTGTGACTATCAGGTTGGGCATGGCCTGGGTTACTTGGATGGAAAGGACATCGAATTCTTGAGCGACATGGTCATAAGGAAATGAGGTTTCAGAGGTGTTGTGGCTTGGGTTATATATTTTCTGATTACCTCTCACCCCTGATTTGGGTCATGTGCACATAGATGACTCTGTGATGAGGTGGTTTTGACCACTCGTGTGGGTAGAGGCCCTCGTAGTTTCGGTTAGGTGATTATGGTTGGGGGTGATTTTCGTGGAAGCCATGTGGGAGGTGAGGAGCCTTAAGATTGTTTGGGTGTGCCTTCGGGATGTCAATACTAGAGACATGATGTGTCAGGAGGCCCATGGTTTCAGGTTACTATTTTTTGGGTGTGCCTTTAGAACATCGTTACTTGAGATTCATAGTGTCTGGAGGCACATGGTATTGGGTTACTATTGCATGGGCATGACTTCAGGATGTTGGTACTTGTGACACGCAGTGTCAGGAGGCACATGGTGTCGGGTTATGTGGATGAGTTTCTAGTGTTGGCCGAAGAAGGTGTCACTCTATGGTGGCTACTGAGCACTAGTGGAGGTTGTGTTTACTTTGTGTATCGTATTGTTTATTTTCTTTATATATGTGTTCCTGCTTAAACATTTATACTAGGTATGCACCATTGGGTGGTATCCTACTAAGATTCATCTCACTCCCTACACGGGCCCTTCGAGATGTTTTTAGACTTTATGGTTTTACGTACAGGTAAAGGATCAGCCTAAAGAGTCAGATCATAGTGTTGTTTGGCTTGGAGATTATATAGACCTTGAGGTCATTCCTAGGAGTAGTTTACTTTTTTTTAGCTTTAATTATGTATAATCATGCTTACGTTATTATTTTAGCTATTTTTGGTTAGCCATTGGAACCCATTTGACATTGACATGTCTGACCTTCTATGGACTCATTCTTGGTTTGTTCAGTAGTTACAAGTGGTGTTCAGCATGTTGTTCTACATACTTTACACTGTACTTGTTTATATGTTGCTTCCGTTGTTTATTGATATTGGATATGATTCTTCTATGTGGGTATAGTTTGAGTCTAGTGAGTCTTTATTACCACTGCATGTCTTATTTTTATTCTCAGACCAGTACCTTATTTTCCTTCAAGAGGGTAAAGCCTCCCCCAATATACCTTTTTACACCCACATTTCTAGTCGTCTGCCTTTATCATTTGGGGAGGTGCACCTAAGATAGTAAAACCCTACCCATTTAGCACAGTTCAGGTGGATTTTTGGGTCTGGGATGTTACAGTAACATAATTAATCACATAATTATAAACATTATATTTTATTTTGGTATAAGCTCAATTTTAGTGTTAAAATCACATTTTTTCTAAAAAAACTATATGTTGTTTATTTTTGCATTTATAATTAAATTAAATTCCCCCACTCATATAAATTGAATATTAAAAAATTTATTACATATTTTTAATTATGAGGTTCAAAATTGGTAAATAAGTCAACTTTATTTTTCTTCATGGGGGATAGTAAACTTGGTAAAATTGTTGTCACCGCGGTAAAGGTAAAAGAGGTAGAATATGGTTAAAACTAGGAAATAAGGATACAAATTCATCCATACATATTTCTATATTTCAAAAGATTATTTTAACTAATAATAACCCATCCAATATTCATAAATATGTCATTTGGATCCATTTTTCTTGGATAAAGACCTTTAAATTATTTAAAGTAAAGGAAAATTCCAAAATTTCTTTTCCATGATTTTAATATCTATAATATTTTATGATAGGGATAAAAACAAGTTATAAATGGTTATAAAAATATATTTTGAATAAAATAGTTTTTTGTATGATGGTAACTTATTTTTAAATTTTAGTGATGAACTAATTTCCTTAAATACTTATGCAACATCGACAAAGTGTTTGTTCAAGAACTAGAAAAATCAAGTAAATGATTATAAACAAATTTAAAATAAATATTTTTTATAATATTTAAAGTGTTTCACTAATTTTTTCGATATATATAATATATTATTGTTTTTTAAATGGTTTATATTTGAACTAAATTACAATTTTGAAGTTTTTTTAAAAGTTGATTATGTGAACAGTCTCAAAATTGACTTTAATGATATTTTATGTTAAATAATGTTTTATTAAATGATTTAAAATGCATTAAAATATTATATTTGGTACAACTAAAAGGATATGGTCTATAATATCAACCCTTTTCCATATAAGGTTAAATTTTACTTTTATATTAACTTTCTTAACCCTTAATGTGTAAAAATCTTGTTATCATAGTAATCATTAAATAGGGTTAATATCAGGTTAAAATTAAGAGATAAGGGTTAAAAATCACCTAAACTTGTCTACACTATAGTGAATGAAAGTATTTAGATTTATATCCATCCTATATTTTAAATGTATTAATTTATTTCCACTTGAATAGAAAAATTAATTTATATTAATTTAATACTTTAAGTAATTATATGGGTGTCCCTCCCCTCACTTATAAAAAGACACCACCTATCCTCTCTTCCTCACAAATATTGATCAAATTATATCAACCAAACCCTCCAATGATCTATTTTAAACATCCTTATAAACATTATCAAGGTTCCAATATTTTTAAAATATTATTGTCACAACCCCCTCCCCACAAAGTGTACCCCTCCTAAGTAGGCAGTGTGAGAAGAGAGATAATGACCCCCAAGTCACGCCTCCAGTAGGCCCTGAGTTGGTGACAAGAACTAAGGGTATAGTAAACACACAAATGGGAGGCATTACCCTCTAAGAAAACACATGCGAAAGAGAAAGATAAGAGAGACACCAACCACTCTTCATAATACAATATAATATAAATACCAAGTACATATATATGTAATTTCATGCAATAACTACTAAAATTGGAAGGGAAAACTACAAGTACCAAAATAAAGTAAAACAGAGCGACCATGAATCCCAGACAGCTCCTGAAACCCCAAGTTAGTAGTAACCATCCTGATATCCAACCTGCTCTAGTGGCCTAAAAAAAGTGTATATATACGTATGGTGAGTATAACAGTACACTCATTAGAATCCTCCATGAAGCCTCTTTTTCCAAAGTAAAGAAATCATATTAAAGTAGAGTGAACGGTAAGTAAAACTAATTCATCACCTAAACAACAATATTATATTCCTAGCCTCACCATGGCTACTCTCACCAAGTATTTCATAAAATAGTATATAATATAACAAATAATATCAAGGGTACCCCTCTACCACTTCCCCACTTGTTTACATATTTTCCTCAACTTCACACATCCTATGAATCTCTCTTCAAACTGGCTTTCCCATAGACACCTAGGTGAAGCACCACAACTCGCACCTCATGCGTCAACATGAACCTCATGAGTCAAAATGCACCTCATACATCCCATCACCACATCCACATAACCAAAGTAACCTGGTGGTTTCTTGGATCCACCATATATTTCATAACAAGTATCATATGTTGGGTATTATACCTCAAGATATTAGAGCCCATACACAAAGTAAGGATCGTAAAGGCATCACAGCCTATACACGTTATACCTATAGTAGTCCGTAGGAAACTATATCCATAATATATGTGTGTTAAATAACCATAATACATTACTTCCATCAACACACATATATGGGGAAAACTAACCATCATGTATACCATAAAAAGTAACTACCAAGAGAAGAGAGTAGGGCCAAAGGGAGTAGTCATCCATCCATAATCCCATTGGGATGTTGGGGAAAACCCCCCTAGGTCTCAGAATCCCCAAGGTTTTAGTTTCCCTAACTGGTAGGGTGGGGTAGCGTATAGAAACAAAAAAAATTACACGGTATTATATAGTTCACAACCACACTAAAGTCTCAACCTAGTCTCAGACTCAACTGTAGCTAACGTCTCTTGGACTCCCGGCTATCACTACTAAGACTAGATATCCTATAAGCACACAACCATTTTAAATAAATTTATCAAATTACTTATCCCTTTTTATCAGTTTCAATTTATGTTAATTAATTATTTAACCATTAATTAACCATTACCATTTCTACATCACAGTTCATTATCATTCCAATCAAGATCCATTCTCTCTAGGAATAAACAAATTGATTCCACGATGCCTTTAAATTACAACATCAGCATTGCATCCCAACAAGATCCAACCCCATAGGTTAAAAACATATATTCATTTATTTAATATCATTACCAATTTCCATAATTCTAGGTATTATAAGAAAACATTCTAAGCTACCAAACACATGGGGCTCAACACGGTGAGTAGATGAACTACCCGTCAAGCCTTCACCACTTATAGTTTGAGCCTAGACCCATCCTTCCTTGAGAAGCTAAACATAGAAAGCATGTGGCATATCTCGTGTTTCTTAACCTCTATCATAAGGAGGGTTAGAAAGACCATCTGCCTCAAGTAGTGGGGAAATTAAAGCAGATAAACAAACAATATATTCAATAGAAACCAAATTTCACAACTATGGGTAAGCCTAACTTCAGCTCATTCCATCATCCCTAGTGTCCTCCCAACACCTACATGCATGAACAGATGCATCTCACCTCTCTAGGTGTCAACAACTACCACCACCACTAGTCCTCCCTACCCCCACACACCACCACAACCTTCTAAAATCATTCATCTTAGGCTCACACCATAACACCAGCAGTATGAAACAAACAACATAGAAATTGGGTTGTTGGCACTAAACAAGGAATTCCACCTTCACACAAAATGAGCACTCATAGCTCCAAAGCATAAGGTTCTTGGCCTTTACAAGAAATAGAGTAACTCATTACCCTATGAGGAATTATATTTATAACACAACCAGTTCCTTATTCCATGTTGAGTTAACCAATTCAATTAAACATGAATAACTGCATCTCTATGATTATAATCAAATTACAACAACAACAACAACTAGATTTATCAGCATGATTCTTTAAACAGTTATCCAATAAATTATCAATTAATACCAGATTTAAATTCTTTTCTAGTTTCTATCAAAACAAAATACTAATAGAAAGGAAAATATATCACATTGTCTATCAAATAAAAAGGCAAAAACATACGATCAATACCAATTCTTTAATCCGGTTAAAATATTTATTATATCAATTCCATTGTGATATAGTGGGCTAAATCATGCTAACTCAAATACTGCAAGTAAATAGAATAGATAATACATGAATACCCTTCCTTGAAAGGTTATTGAAGTTCTTTACATGAGGACAGGACAAAACAACAGATCACAACCACCTCTCACAGAGCAACTTATATCAAAGACTGATCGACGCCTCCTAGTTTCACCCAAATAAGGTGTGTGATTGCAGTAGGAATAAAATCCATGGAAAACATGATCCAAGACTACATAACCATGCACAACTCCTATGGGAAGGAAGGAAAAGTTTGGGCATCTCGCACCAGTGGAAAAGAAGGAATAACAACAGTCGGCCTTTGGAGAGATCTAAATGGAGTAGTGGTTTAAGATATGCTGAATTTTCCATTAAGATCAGATATGTCAAATATCACATAGTTTAATTAAGTAAAAACATGGTGACCCTTAATAAAATTAATATTGGAGTTATGGGCTTTGAATTGGCCTTAAATTCCTTAAAACATGGATTTTAATGTGTTGTTCATCAAAGATAACATCAAAGGAGTGAAACTGTATAAAGATAGAAACACTATTCATGAGTTGCCTCCACTGTTGGATGAGTCATCATTGGATGACTCTCCATTCCACGAGTATCCATTCCATGATTTGACGTTCCTTGAGTCGTCGTTCTGTGAGTCTCAATTCCACGAGTCACTATTCCGCAAGTCATTGTTCTGAAATTCATTGTTCCATGAGTCATCATTGGACGAGTCACTCTTGGATGAGTCGTTGTTTTGTAAATCATTGTTCTTCGAGTCGTCGTTCCAAGATTCATCCTTCTACGAGTCATCGTTTCACAAGTCCTTGTTCCACGAGTCATTATTCCACGAGTCGCCCTTCATGAGCCAATGTTTCCAATAGAACGAGCTACCGTTGTCATTGGAAAGAGCTATTGTTATCATTAGAAAGAGCTATCATTTCCATTGGAATAAGATACTATTGTCATTAGATCGAGCTATTGTTGTCATTGTAATGAACTGTTGCTATCGTTAGAATGGGATATCGTTGGTGTTGGAACAAGCTACCATTGTCGTTGGAATGAGCTATCATTGTTGTTGGAATGAGATATTGTTGTTGTTGGAATGAGCTATCTTTGACTTTCGAACGAGCTACCATTGCCTTTGGAATGAGATACCATTGTCATTGGAACAAGCTACCATTGAGGTTGAAACGATCTACCATTTCCATTGTAATGAGTTACCGTTGTCATTAGAACAAGCTACCATTCTGAAAACACTGTTCATAAAACTATAAATTTTGCAAAGTGTTGGTAATAAGTCACTATGACTTCCTAGAACACCTCAAGCACCAGATTTCAACAAAGTAATGGACCAGAGAGGTCTGGGCCATTACATTATATACATCTCAAAACATTATCATCCTCGATAATTCAAAACCAACCTCAATAGGAAATAGAAAAAAGGGGTATGAAAAACCGCCCTTAGAGATACCTCTCAAGGTTTTCCCCACCCAAAAGAGCTCAGCCACTTCCTCAAACGAACAAAGTGAAACCATGAAGAAACCACAATGAGATCCTAAACACTATATCATGGGAGATAACTCTCCAAATAGAGAAATACACAAAAAGAAACAAGATAAATCCATCTCATAAACATAAGGTTCTACATCCATCAAATGAACAACATTACAAATAAGAGATAAACATCAAATAGCTCGGGGTATTAAACATGTATATACAACTCACATTCCCTAGTACTCTACTACATACCATTGTGCCACCACAAGACACAAACCAAGGGGATATCACACCCATGAAACACCTTCTCCCTGTGGTCCTAGATCTCTACAGGCCACTCCTTAAAGGTCTCATCATCATCAACATCGAGCTCACCCCAATCGATGATGTGAGAGTCATAATAAAGATAACGACGGAGCTGTGAGACATGAAAAACATCATTTATCTAGATCATCTGTGGGGGAAGTGCTACCTGATACACCTTAGCTCTGACATGATCCATTACCTCAAAAGTCCCAAAAAATTGGGGAGACTTCTTACTCCCATAACCAAACCTTCGATTTCCATGATGGGGAGTCACCTTCAAAAACAAGTGATCCCAAACGTCAAACTCCTGAGGCCTCCACCTATGATCATATTAGGACTTCTGACAATATTATGATGCCTTCATCTGCTCATGAATCACCTGAACCAGCTTTTTCATGTTCTGTACTAGTTCTGGCCTGAGAATTGCTGACTCTCTGACCCCATTCTAGCACAACAGAGAACAGCAAGGTTGGTTAAACAAGGATTAAAATGGTTCCACACCAATGGTAGATTTAAAACTATTGTTGTAAGAAAACTCTACCAAGTGTGGGTGCCTCATATACAAACCTCCAAAATCTAGGACACAAGAGCGCAGCATGTCTTCAAGAGTTTGGATGGTCCGTTCAACCTAAATGTTCATATACGGATGAAAATAAGTACTAGGGAATAGTTTACAACCAAAAGAATACTGGAGAACTCTCCACAACCTAGAATAAAAATTAGGGTCTCAATCAAAAATGATCATCCTAGGGACTTCATGGAGTCTCGCCACCTCTTCTAGATATTGCCTCAATAAAACCTCTATTGAGCTCGACTCCTTGATCGCTATATAGTGGAAACATTTTCTCAAATGACACACTAATACCCATATAGCATCATATACCACCTGAGCGCAAGGTAAACTAGTAATAAAGTCCATCGAGATGTCCTCCCACTTCCACTGAGGAACATATAATGGCTGGAGAAACCCACCAGGAAAACGGTGCTCAGCCTTCACATTCTAGAAGACCAAGCATCGAGACACAAACTCTGTAACTGCACTCTTCAACCTAGGCTACCAAAACTGACTCCTCAAAGATCAATACATCTTTTCCATGCTAATATGTACTGTTAAGGGTAAAATTTGGAACTATCTAAGAACCATCTCACATGATGAAAAAGGAACAAAAAACCTTCCTTGAAGGAACACCTGATGTTGTTCATCCTTAGACCAACCATTAGGGGCTTCATCACAAACAACCCGATATCTCTAGACCTCCACCTCTAGATCCCCCAATTGGGACTCTCCTACTTGCTACACCAGAGATGACTACACCATAGTCTAAAAAAGATAACCTCTTCCCCCAACTTCTCCAATATCAAGATTCAATAATGAATGCTCTTCCATCACCCTCTAGGAATCACCTGATTCATGCACTATATCATTGTGCGACTTCTTGCTTACTACATCGCCTACCGCATTCCCCTTTCTAGGTGTACACGAGATTTCGAAGTTGTAATACTGTAATATCTCCATCCATTAACATTGTCACAAGTTCAAGTTACACTGGGAGAAAACATACATCATTCTCTTATGAATGGTGAAGACCACAAAATGATTTCCAATGAGGTAATGTCTCCACAACTTCAAGGAAAACAATACTACTGCCAACTCAAGATTGTGGATGGAATTGTTATGTTAATGGGGATTCAACTTATGAGACCCATTCGAAAAAACTGATCTATGATGCATCAGTACACAGCCTAGCCCTAGACAAGAAGCATCACATAAAACCTCAGAATGAACTATGTCTGCTAGAGGACAAAGAATTGGATCACTAACCAAATTCTCCTTCAGATACTTGAGAGCTTTCTAACACTGATCAGTCCATACGAACGATGGATCCTTCTTGGTCATCACTATAAAAGTAGTCGCAACCTAAGAGAAGTCCACTACAAACCTCATGTAATAGCCTACCAGAACAAGGATACTTCGCACCTCTACCACTATCTTGGGGACTTCCCAAGATGAAACTACTTCTATCTTAGATGGATACACATCTACTCCCTACTAGAATACAAAATGATCTAAGAAATGGACTTCTTGATCCCAAAACTCACACTTTAACAACTTCCCATATAGCTTTTATTAACGAAGAACTCACAAGATGGCACACAGATGATTTGCATGCTCCTCCTCAGATGCGGAGTACACGAGAATTTCTTCCATGAAAACCACCATAAAATTATCTAGGAAGTCATGGAACATGGTGTTCATCAACCCCATGAACATAGTTGGAGAATTTTTCACACCAAACATCATCACAACAAATTCATAATTCCCGTGATGAAAAAAAAACGCAGTCTTTGAGATATCCTCATCCTTCAAATGCATTTGATGATATCCTAACCACAAATTGATCTTTTAGAATAAAATTTCACCCTTCAGTTCATTGAATAAATTATCAATCTATTGAAGAGGACAGAAATTCTTCACTTTTACTTTGTTTTAGAGATGATAATCGACACACAACTGGAAACTGCCATTAGATTTCTTCACGAATAAAACTGGTGCACCCCTAGTGACACATTCAACCAAAAAAACTCCACTTTAATAGACCATTGAGCTGTATACATAGCTCTCTCAACTCATAAGGCACCATCCTATATGGACACATCGGGATAAGAGATGTGCTTAGCAATAGCTCGATCCTGAACATGATCTCTCTTCGAGGGGGTAACGCTACAACCTCTTCTGGAAAGACATCAGGGTACTCTTCAACGATACTAGGATATGAAAACTAATGAACCTCTGATAAACTCAACATCAAGTCTTCCATCAAGGATGACAAGGATGAAACATGCCTCTGACCCATCTGAGGGTCTCGCACTTCAAAAAAAACTATTTTCACTCCATCGGCATCAAAGAACACCACCTACCTACAGATGCAATCAACAATATCCTACACTAAATACAACCAATCTATGTTGAGGATGACATCATATGGTTGTATATATAAACATAAGAAATTACCCAAAGAGTTGTTTTCCCTAATACTAGCTCACAGTTTCTACATACATCAAACGAGTCATCTCAACCTCCAAATGGCATAGTCAACACCAAGGGAACTTGAATCCTCTCTAACTCAAGTGCCAAAGCATGGAAAAGGGTAGGATGTATAAAGGATTTCAACACTCCTAAATCAGACAAGGTACACACACAAGTTGAAAACAAGAAAAGGATACCTTGAACGACATCTGGCTCTCCCAGCATTGTCAACTCTAAATTATGAAGTTGATCACGACCTTCTTCATAGACTATATGACCCTACTATCAATAACCACCATGGTCTCACTCTACTCTCTGGGGATGAGGAGAATCTTAGGGCTATCCTCTACCTACCCCATCTTCTCTCTACTGATCCAAAGCTGGTGAAAACTGTTGTTGTTGCCTCAGAAGGAACTTCCTTAAAGGGGGAACCTAAAGCGGAAAAACTGGTTCATGATAACTATTCTAGAAGCCTGGGAACTCCCACTACTGATTACCTCGATCTCCATAAGAAAAACAAGTGCATGATCCCTTAACATAGGTATGAGAGTCTTCTCCCCTAATAAATGAGGTACTGAGGGCAGGGACCTACCCTCGGCTAATTGGAAACTCTTCTTCCCTAAAAACAAGTTACCCCAGACCAAAACTCTACTTCATGAGGAATCATGTCGGCTCCCCTCTCATGAAGATGGAATTATACCTAACATTCTCTAAATGACCTCTATCTTCTCCAGCACCTCGAGATATGTCATCAACATAAATAGGGTAACCTGGCACTGGATCTCTGGATACAAATCCTCCTCAAAATGCCTCGCCTTATCCTCCTCATCTGGAAATAGGTCCAAAGTGTATCACAAAATTTCTTGAAATAGATCCTGAACTCTCTCACACTAGAGCTTCCCTAATGAAGGGTAAGATGCTCTAAGAAATTGGCCTCCTTCACAGTCAAAGAAATAAATTCAACTCTGAACTTCTCTCAAAACTTCTCCCCTGAGACGAATGACTCCTCATGATCCCTAAGGAATGAGAACCACTACTTCCTCGCTGCCCTATGTAGCATAGTCACAACCAATGACACCCAATGCTACTTTTGAGTACAGATCGAACTGAAGGCTATCTCAACCTCCTCTAACCAATCTTCCATGACTGCATCGAAAATGGATCCATCATACTTCTTTGGAATCTAAAACTGAAACCCTTAGAGTTTCCTCCTCCAAGTTTTTTTTTCATCAACATTTACCCTACAGCGATCTATAGGTGCAGCCTACTTAACATATTCTACGCGAACCTAATGAGGACATCGACCTAGATCCATACTTGAAAAAGGGGAAATAGTTATAGCTTCTGAACCAAAAATTTTTAATACTTTAATATAAAATTAATTATTATTTTTTATTCATTTTAGGTTAACCTATCCCAATTTCTTCTCATTAAAACACAGATGCAAAGAAGAATGATGCATGATCCCTTCCTAGGTCTCTACCCTGCAACAAGTATCACCTCGTTAAGTAGCTACTACTGTAAACCCAAAAAGTCCCTGCATCAAATTAGAGGGGTCCCTAAATACCTGTGTATCATCCAATATCTAGTGTTTACTAGACTTTTTGAACTTTAATGACACAATTTTCTAACCAACCCATGCAACCTCACATGTCCCTAACTCCAAAACTCCGTCTTATCCCTTAACCTACCTCTGATACCACTCTGTCCTAACCCCCTCCCCACAAAGTGTACCCCTCCTAGTCTAGAAGTGTGAGAAGATAGATAATGACCCCTGAGTCCCACCTTCAATAGGCCCTAAGTTGGCGACTAGCACCAAGGGTATAGTAAACACACAAATAGGAGGCATTACGCTCTAAGAGAACACATGATAAAGAGAGATATAAGATAGACACCAACCAACTCCCACTCATACTATAATATAAAAGAAATCCCAAGTACACATATGTTATGTCATTCGAAAACTACTATAACTAGAAGGGAAAACTGTAAGTACTAAAAGAATGTAAAATAGTAGCAACTAGGAAGCCCGAATAGCTCCTACAACCCCAAGATAGTACTAACTAGCATGATCCTCAACTTGCTCCAAGTGACCTGAAAAATAATTTATATATATATCATGTGGGTATAATAGTATAGTTAGTAGGATCATCCCTAGATCCTCTCATGAAAAAGTAAAGAAAGCATGATAAAGCACAGTGAATGACAAGTGAAACTAACTCATCACGTAAACAGGTATACTATGTTCCCATTGGTTTTTTTCTTTTCCCAAAAATCACACATCCTAATCATCTATCTCCAAAAAGGATTTCCCATAGACACCTGGGCGAAGCACCATAACACACCCCTTGTGTGTCAACATGAACCTTGTGCATCACACCACCATGTCCATGTACATAAGTAACCAGGTAGTTTTTGGGAGGCACCGCAGATCGCATAACGTGTATCATACGTTAGGTATTATACCTCAAGCCATTACGGCCGATACACTAGATAAGGATCCTAAATCCATCATAACTTATACACGTTATACTTATAGTAGTCCATTGGAAACTATATCCAGAATATATGTGTGTTAAATAACCACAAGCCATTACATCCCTCAATAAACATATATGGATAACACTAACCATCATTCATACCAGCACAAGTAACTACCAAGAAAAGAGAGGGGGCGGAAGGGGGTGGTCAGCCATCCATCCTCCTACTATGATGTTGAGGAAAACACCCCCCGGGGATCAAAATCCCCAGGGTGTTATTTTCGATAATCGATAAGGTGGGGTAGCATATAAAAACACAAAAATTACATGATATAATATAGCTCACAACCATACTATGGGATCAACCTAGTCTTAGAATCAACTGTAGCTAACATCTCTCGAAATCCCAACTGCCACTACTAAGACTAGATATCCTATAAGCACACAACCATTTTAAAGAGCTTTATTAAATTACTTATCCATTTTTTATCAGTTGGACTTTACATTAATTAATTATTTTACCATTAATTAATCATTACCATTTCCACATAACATTTCATTATCATTACAAGCAAGATCCATTCCCTCCAGGAATAACCATACCGAGCCCATGGTTCATTTAAATAAAAACCTCAGCATTTCGTCCCAACAAGATCCAACCCCATGGGTTAACATAATTTATTCATTTATTTAATATAATTAGCACTTTCCATAATTTCAGGTATTCTAATAAAATAATCTAAGTTACCAAACACAAGGGGATCAATATGGTGAGTATATGAAGTACCCATCGAGTCTTCCCCACCTATAGTAGTGGCATAGACCCATTTGTCCTCGAGAATCTAAACAAAGAAATCATGTGGCATACCCCACACTTCTTCACCTATTTTGGAAGGAGGGTAAGTAAGACCATCGACCTCAAGCAGTGGGTAAAGTAAAGCAGATAAACAAACAACAAATTCAACAAAAACCAACTTTCACAACTTTGGGTAATCCCAGCTTCAACCCATTCCATCATCCTCAGTGTCCTCTCGACACCTACATGCATGAACCAATGCATCTTTCCACTCTAGGAATCAACTAATTCCACCATAACTAGGCCTCTCTACCGCCATATACCACCATAGCCTTATTGGATCATCTATTCTAGGATCATTACATAACACAAGAAGCAGTAAAGAAACAACATAGAAATAGGGAACTTGGCCCTAAATAAGGCATTCAGACTTCACACATAATGAGCATTCACAGATCCAAAGCATAAGGTGCTTGGCCTTTATAATCAAGCATGTAACTTAGAACCATATGAGGAATTGTCTTTATAACACAACCAGTTCCTTATTCCATCTTGAATTAAATGATTCAATTAAACATGCATAACTACATTCCTTTGATTATCATCAAATCACAAAAAAAACAACCGGATTCATCAACATGACTCTTTAAATAGTTAGCCAATTAATTATCAATTAATCCTGGATTTATTTTATTTAATAATTTCTATCAAAACAAAATGCTAATAGAAAGGAAAATATATCACACTCTTTATAAAATCAAGAGAAAATAATATATGATCCATAAAAATTCTTTAATCTGTTTTAAATATTTATTATGTCAATTCCATTATGATCTAGTGGGCTAAATCATGCTAATTATACTACTACACGTAAATAGAATAGTGAATATAGGAATCCCTTACGTTGAAAGGTTATTTACATTATTTACACAAGGATATACCAAAACAATGGATCACGACCACCCTACCTACAAAAACTTATTTCAATGACTGATCGACACCTCCTGGTTGCACCAAAATAGGGGATATGCATGAATTATGAAGAAACTATATGGAAAACATGATCCAAGGCTATATAATCATTCATGACTCCTACTGGCAAGAAGTAAAGGTTTGATTTTCTCGCATCAGGGGACAAGATAGAATAACAAGTTTTTTCCTTTGGAGAGATCTAAATAGAGTAGCATTTTAAGATATGCTGTATTTTTCATTAATATCATATTTTTCAAAGATCACATGATTTGATTGAGTAAAAACATTGGGACCCTTAGGAAAATTAATATAGGAGTTATGGGCTTAGAATTAGCCTTAAATTCCTTAAAACAAGGCTTTGAACGCATTTTACATCAAAGATAGTGTCAAAGGAGTGAAATTGTAGGAAATTGGAAGCAATGTTCATGAGTCGCATTCACCGTTGGATGAGTCATCATTAGACGAGTCATTGATTCCTAAGTCATTGTTCCGTGATTCACCATTCTATGAGTCATTTTTGGACGAGTCGTTATTTCATGAGTCGTCGTTCCATGCATCGTCGTTACGTGAGTCATCGTTCTGTGAGTCATCATTCCACGAGTCAACGTTCCTTGAGTCACTGTTCTACAAGACTCCATTCCATGTGTCTCTATTCATGATTCACCATTTATATTGGAATTATTTACAATTTCCTTTGGAATGAGAAACCATTTCCCTTGGAACAAGCTACCATTATCGTTTGAACGAGCTACCATTATCGTTTGAATGAGGTATTGTTGTCATTGGAAAGATCTACCATTTACATTGGAACAAGCCATCATTTATATTGTAATAAGATACCCTTTCCATTGGAATGGGATACTATTTCCATTGGAATGGGGTACCTTTGTCAGTGGAACGATCTATCATTGTTGTTGGAACGAGCTACCATTCTGGAAACATTGTTCACAAAACTAGAAATTTTGAAAAGTGTTGGGAATAAGTCGTTATGACTTCCTAGAACTCTTAAACACTATATTTCAATAAAGTAATGTACCATAGAGGTCCAACCCTTTACAACTTTCCCTAGGGTCTTTAAGTAGATATCCAAATGAGTTTCTTCAAAGAGGAGGTAATCATCTTAACTTAGCATTTTCATTTTACATCTTATTATAAATCTTTAAAATATTTTATAAACATGATAATATAATATAATAAGTATATTATATATACTTAAATTTTACTATTCTTGAGTAACAACCCTTATTCACCTCCCTTCCATCCTATGGTAAATTAAAACATTGCTCCTTTGTATGTACGGTCTATCGTCTCCACATTGTGGTGTAATTCATTTTTTCATCACCACCTCACAAGGATGGTTATTATTATGTATTTAGTGAATATATATGATATTAATGTCATAATTATGATTCTTAAAATATAAAATATTAATTTTCTTCTTACACTTTAATCTATTGGAAAATTATAATGTTGTTTGTGCGTATGTGTGGACTACCACCTCCACAATGTGATGTGATTCATTTATCATGTTTGAATTTCATGAATTATTATAATATCTTATTTGATGTATAAAAATTATAATTATTTCATGATTAATATTATATATATTATCAACACATGAATCATATTCAAATAAAAAAACTACTGAACTGAAACATGTATGAAAAAATGAACAATTAACACCAAGGATGATCATGTTAATAATGAATTATTAATAAAGGGGTGATAGAATGTTATAAAATAATATATGATATTATAAATATGAATATGAATCTTATATAGAATTATAATAAATTTAAATTTATTATACATGAGGTTAAGATCAAATAAGAATCAAGTTATACTTTAGGTAAGGGTTTATCATCTCAAATTTTCTTATTTTGGGAATATGTTATATTATGAACTTATATTATTTTATGAGGTGTATATACTTCCAATTTTAAATTTTATATCATTAATAAATCTTAAATAACAATATTAAAATTTAAAATTCAAGTTATTTCATAAAAGGGGTTATGATTAAAAAATTACCAAAGTAGTAAGAGATTTATGTTACAATCTCATCTTATTCCAACAATGTTGATGTCCATATTTCATTTGAGAAAATTGTATGATCCTAATATTTTAAACCTCATATATTTTATTTTACTTTGGTAACTTTGGGTTTTACATGATTATATATCATTTATTCTCATTTTAGTTCAATAATTAACAAGTAATTTACAAATAAGTTACTTTCTTTTATAAATCATGTTTTGAGGTCTTTTATACAACTCTTTTTATTACATGTCCATATTTTCTTTAAAATGTTTTCAATAATGTTTTTAATGTTATCCAAATACATATTAATTTCATTTTAAACCATATTTTTTTATCTTTAAATTTTTTTTAAAGGAATGTTTCTAAAAAAAATTATGAACAATTAATTTTTTAATTTTTACAGAAGTATGAAATGAATGTTCTATTTTAATGTGTATGAAATAAACAGATTTCCCCATAACCATGATCATTATTATCTTTTAATATTCCTTTAAAATTTACCAAGTTGTTTATTAAATAAAATATTTTTCTTAATAATATATGAATTTCATT
The DNA here is from genome assembly GCA_963277665.1 of Viscum album. Classification (NCBI taxonomy): domain Eukaryota; kingdom Viridiplantae; phylum Streptophyta; class Magnoliopsida; order Santalales; family Viscaceae; genus Viscum; species Viscum album. The sequence goes on from OY728139.1 coordinate 1,183,502,908, forward strand.
TTTTAAATACACTAGAATAAAATGATATTATTTTCATAATGGAATGAAAATAATTTTTAAAGTGATTTATAACTATGATCCTACATGAAGTTACAATGAAGTAATTTTTAATGTATGGATTTAGTTTTCTTTTATAAGGGACTATTTTTTATAAAAAGAACCTTCATTTTTTATGAATCTATGGTCCTCCTTTATTGATAATGGATTATACCTTATTTTGAGACCATTCACTATCGTGTGACCATGTTGTCCATCACTCTCCATTATTCATTAGAAATTATTTTTCTTCTTCATGACCATATTTTTAATATCATAGATTAATTCAGAATCATTTAAATTAATTCAATGATATTTTATATGTATACCATTTTTATATATGGTATCAGTTGAAGGAATCTTATTAAGTTATTTCATTTACGGGTGAAATGTTGATGTTCCATATGCTCAATTCAAAATAGATAATTGTTGATTTATAAGTCATTAACTACTAAAAAGGAGGAATATAATAGTACTAGAATATTCCTTTATTAGTTCTAAAAAAGTGTTGACTATCGCAGCATGGTTAAAATCCCTAGGGCTTTATCAGCGTCAAAAGAGCACTAATAAATCACCTCTTTATCAGTGCTTTTTTAGCACTATTAAAGGGGGTGAATTAATATTTTTTAGAAATATATAATCCCAAACCCCTTTATCTATGATTCCACGACCCCTTTAACTTTCTCCCCCCCTTGTATTAGTGATTTTTACCCCACCACCCCTTTATTAGCACTTTTTGAATTTCCAGCCTCATGTGTGCCCACCTGGATTTGAACCTTACACCTCTCTTTTGAAGATGAACGTCTTTAACACTAAATAATGTGGTTTTGTTGTTTAATGATATATATATATATTTATTTATTTATTTACACATGTATTTTTTATTCATATATTTATATAATTATTTTCAAATACATTTATAAAATATATGTGTGTGTGATATATATATATATATGTATATTTATTTAAATATATTATATATTATATTCATTTACACATAATATGATATAATATAAATATATATTTTATTATTAAGACACACATATAGGTATATATAAACATTATAAAAATATTTTTATAATGGAAAAAACGGTTAGATATTATTTTAAATAAATTTTTTGAATATATATTTATTTATATATATTATAATACACATATACATATATATTTATTAATTTTTAACAACCATATGTTTATATATAAACATTAATTTTATAGGTATATATACATATTATTTCATTTTTTAAGGTAAATAAAATGGTTAATTTTATAATTTAAATAAAACGAATAATAAATATTTATTTTATATATTTAAAAATACATTTTTACATAAATATGTTTATATATGTATTTATAAAAATGATTTATTATAAGTAAATATAAGAAAATATGATTATATTTAATTATAAATAAAACTAAATTGTGAAAAATGATAAAATTTCAAAACCATAATATCAATATGAATTTAATCCCTGAGAATAAATTCAGTCCCCACCAAAAAAAAGAAAGTATACCCCCTTAATCGAGGCTAAAAATCCATCGAATGTCAAAACATTGGGGTACCTCGACTAAAAACTACATTTTGAAGGCCTTCTAGACCTTCTTTTCAAGAAAAATAAGACTAGGGTCCCCCAAGTCACCAATGTGTAGAGCCTATCATAAGATTCAATTTTATATATGGTAAATCCCAAACAGACACCCAGATCAAAAGTAATGGTCATTTGATGCTTGAGTTATGTTTTCAACTTATTTTTGATATTTTATTAATTTTTTGGTTTTTTTATCTTTGAATTGTTATTAAATGACTATTACCTGATAATAATTATAAAAGTATTAATTAAAAATATTTTTAAATTATTTTATAAGTCATTCTCACTAAATATCTTATATATTAAGTGTAAATCCCTATCTAGCCTTATCTAGAGCATATTTAAAATATATATATTATATTTATATCAAGGTAAATATATTAATATATTAATATACTTTTCATAATAAAAAATATTTTTTTTAAAATATATTCTTTATCAGTGCTAGTAAACATTCTTGATAAATCCCCCTCATTATCAGTGTTTTTCTACCAGCATTGATAAAGGTACCCCTTTATTAGCACTTTTTTACTAGCACTTTTAAAGGGGGGGATTTATCAACAATTTTTTATAAGTGATGATAAAGTACCCCATTTAATAGTGTTTTTAGAACCATTAAAGACCCCCTTTAATAGCACTAAAAATCATTTTTTAAACCCCCTTTAACAGTTATTTTTGTAACACTAAAAAATAGGTATTGAATGAAAATTTTAGCTAACGCTATTAAAGACCTAGTGCTGGATAAACTGAGTTTTTTATAAGTGACTTGTAGAATAAATTATATAAATCATTAAATAAATAATTGATTTATAGGGTGTGAAATTTATGGGTGTGTCCTGGTTTTAGATAGGCCCTCAATACATTAATAGGTCTCATGAGAAAAAACAAGTGGTATACCATATTATATGGGTATATAATTTTCACCTACCAATTTATTAAGAATTATGTCTTAGTGGAGAGTATTTGACAAAAAAATATGATATATTGGTTGATTTACCTTAATCATGTATGTCCAAAATTATGCATTCCCCTAATTAATAATTAAATTTCCATCATCCATGTGATTTTTATAATGATATTATCTACGCATTTTTATTGACCTCGTGTCATTGATTAGATGGAATATATTTATATTATTCACTCTATCATGTTTATTATTCATTATTTATTCATGATAACTTATGATTTACGTAACCATTACTAAAAATTTGATCTCACCGTTATTTGTTTTCCGTTCCCTAGGATTTTAAGAGGGATATTATGAATGATTTCAAAGATGCAAGAATATTTTTTAGGTCATGTTTTTTATTTCAAATCTAATATAAGAATCATTATGTGTCAATTTTTACAATATTGATAAATGTATCGATCCTACATGGTTAGAAGAATTATATTTTATTCCAATTTAATAAACTAAACACTAGCTTTGGGTTTTTAATCTTAGGGTATTTCTGTTGGTATTAGAGAAAGTTTAAAAGGACCCTTTGTAACAAAATTTAGGAAAATATAGATTATAAAACATTACCCTATGATATATTATAGGGATAAGTCTATGTATAAGTAAATATCGTTAATCTTTAGTAAAGTATAGATTTTTGGGTTTTCCTATAAAATATTTCTCTGTTTGGATACTAGCAAGTGGATGTGACTATGGAACAAATACAACTAGGGGTAAAAAATATGAAAGGGATGGATTGGGTATTAACTCAATCGCCATCAATGGATAATGAGTGGGAATTATACTGCATAAACACCCATGGTATATTCTTGTGTTAATTCATTTTTTATATATGAACCATTATGATGAATGAGAGGGTAGAACCTATGAAACCCTATTATATGCCATAGTGATATGGAAAAAATATAAAGTATAATTGGATGATAATTATAAGGTTAATTATATCATTAAATACATAGATATCCCTTTTAAGGTTTTATGTGATGAAATTTTAATATGATTAAGAATATTTTCAAAGATTTTTATGGGAACAAAACCATTTGTTTTAGTATGTGTTTTAGTGAAAAAGTTATTTATGTAAGAATGATTTTATATTTTTTTCACATAATTTGAATTTTATTCATAACATTTTGGTTTAATATGAACTTTGATTTTAATATGGTTAATTGAGAAAAAATTATTATTACATTTTGGGAACATATGATTTATCATATATATAACCATGGGATTAAAAAGTGATTTTGTGACCAAGTTATTAATGTTATTTTTGATGAATTCCACTATATTGGAAACATTATATGATTACGATAAATGAAAATATTTTTGACAATGATGGGATTTTAATTAAATAATAAATGTTTAGTTTCCTTTTAGAATCATATATAGTTTTATTGTGGTATTATGGTAATTTAGGTTACTTATGAGGCAAATTAACATATTTTGAAGATTATGTGATAGGGAATATAATTTTTTCGTATATGAATTTATGAGTGATTAATGTTGTTTGGAGAAAAATTTAAAATTTATCTTGGTATAATATGTGATCAAATATTTTCTATTTTTGGGTTTTAAACTTGGTTGGGAATATTTTTTATGTGACTTAAGGTTAGTTACTTATGGGATGTTTTAAGTTTAAATTTGGGTGTTATTTTTGAGTATTTAGAGATTAATGTAATAATTATTCTTGTGGATATTTATTCATATAGGTTATTATTTTATCTTAAACTAACTATTTTGGTTTTATAAAGAATTAATAACTTTTAATCATTTTATGGATATAATAATCGGTTGAAAGATGAATCTAGTGCTTGTGACAAGAGAAATTCATCTTGAATATTCATTGTTTGGAGTATGAAATGAAAACAAATTTAGATAGATCAAACCATAAACAGTGGATTAAATTCCAATTATGTAGTTAAAACAAATCAAGTGCATCTATTTTCATAAAATCTCTATCTATAGGATAAAATAATTTTCTAAACCTATTGATACTTATTTGGAAAGTAATATCCAACTATCATGGTATGCTTTTAGAAACTCATCTATGATTATAAGTCTTGTAGAAGTACATTATTTTATGAAATAATAAGATTCATAATCTTAACCTAAAATATTAAACTATATAATAAAATATATATTTTATTTTATTACTATAATTTATTTATTTTAGAAAGAAAAAATTCAAGTTGTAAGGACATAAATTTTGTAATGGGGGAAGGATTTAACACCACAATATTTAAATATGTTCTTATTTTTTAAAATGAATATTATGTTTTATAGATTGTGACATAAGATAAATCAAATTTAAATAAACTGTGATTATTTTATAGAGATAAAAAAGTACAATAAATGATAAATACTAATAATTTGTGAGGTTTCAGTATAAAACAACATGAATAAAAGTACAAGTAGAGTAAATGAATATATATATATATATATATACCAGAATCATAAATTATTTATCCTCATAGTTCTCTATGAATATTATGAACCCAAATAAAACTATAGAAATAAGGAAAATAATTAGGAATATAATTAACATTATGTGAGAGTGGTAAGTGAATAAATTTTAGTGAAGCATATAAGGCTATATATAGGTATTTAACAAGACCATTAAATATATGGTCATTGGACACATGATTATTATATATATATATATCCATTAGATATATAAACATTAGGTATGTTTAAGTCTGATTAGTATATATTTTATTATAATAAATTAAAATTAATATAATTCACAATGCTCAAATAATTATTAATTTATATGAAATTTATTAAGAGAATATAAAGTTTTAAAAGGTCATTTTTTTTAATAAAAGCTATTTTGTTGTATATTTTAGAAAAATAATTTAAATTTTAAAAAATAATTTTGATAAAAATGATTTCATTTTTGGTTTCATCATGTAAAAATTATATTCTGGTGAATTGTTTGGATTTTTTTGAAAATGATGATTTTTGATTGAATAGTGAAAAGTGCTAGTTTTTGAAAAACTGAAATTTCGTTTATTTAAATAAATATATTTTAATATATTATTATGTTTTGGATTTGGTATTTAATTAACATAAGACTAATTTAGTAATAAATAATCTAATTAATCACAAAAGAATCAAAAATTATATTTGATTTTTTTTATAAGATCATTTTTAGTCTTAAAAACACATTTTTTTCTAAAATACTATTTTCATTATGTTTTGTGAATTTATATTAAAATTTATTTTTCAAACTTTTATAAACTTAATATTTATAACTTTATTCCATATTTTGAATTATGGGGATAAAATTTGTTAAATAGGTCAACTTTATTTTTTTCAGAATAAATAGGAACCTCAGTAAATATGTTATCACCATAGTAATGGTAAAACAGGTAGAAAAATGTTAAAAATATGAAATTAAGCTTAAAATTTTCCATACTCATTCTTATATTTCATTTTATGAGATTAATTTGACCACCCCTTCAAATTTTAAAAAATATAGAATTTTTGTTCCATTTATCTTTGATGAATACCTTTATATTATTTTAAGTAAAGGAAATTATAAAATATCTCCTTCTTGCCTTTATTATCTAAAATATTTTCTGATAGGGATAAAATAAGTTAAAAATGGTTGTAAGAAGATTTTTGAAATATGAATAAATTTTTTTATTATGGAATTTTAATTTTTATTTTTAATGATGAAACAATTACATTAAATTCTTATGCAACACTAATAGAACACTTGTGCAAGAAGTAGAAAAATCAAAGTAAATTATTTTAAAAAAAACATTAAAATTAATTTTTTTTGGGTGATTTTTTGTGTTCCAAAAAAACAGATAAATATAATATATTAGTGGTGTGTTAAAAGTTTATATTTTAACTTCATTACTTTCTTGGTATTTTTTTTAAATTCAATTATGCGAATAATCCTAAAAATGACTTTAATGGTATTTTATATTGAATAATATTTTATTAAATGATTCAAAATTATTTGAAATATTATCATTGGCTAGTTGAATGAAATTTGGATTATAATATCAATTAATATCCACCTATGGGTCACCTATACTTTTATTATGAATTTATTGACCCCTAATGTGTAAACAATTATTATGACGACAGTTATTAAATAGGGTAAATAGGGTTTAAAACTGAGATATAAGGGTTAAAACAACATATAAACTTGTATAAATTTTATTGTATGAGAATATTTCTAAATATATACATCCTAAATTCTAATTATATCATTTTTCTGCCACATGAACATGAAAATGTATTTATATTAGTTTAATAATTTATATTATTCCAAGGGTGTTCATCCCCTCACATATAAAAGGACATCACCTATCCTCTTGTCCCTATAATTCTTGAGACACTTATATTAACCAAAAATATGAAGAAAAAAACTATTCTTAACTTCTACATAATCATTATATATATATTTCTCTTCTTAAAATTCCATTACTATGGTCTTTAATAAAAGATCCAATGGAGGTTCTTCAAAGCGGAGGTTATCGTCTTAACTAAGATTTTTTAATTTAATTCTTCTTTTAACTACATAAAATATAATATAAAAATTATAATAAAATAAAATAATTATATTAAATATACTGAAATTTTATTATTCAGGATTCATAACCCTATTTTATCTCCTTTCTATCCTATAGAAAAAGGAAATCATTGCTCATGTGTGTATGTGGCCTACCATCTCCACATAGTGGTGTAATTTATTTTCCCTCACCACCTTGAAAGTTTGGATATTATGATAGTTTTAATAAATATAAATTATATTAATAAAATAATTATTATTCTGATATGATAGTTTATTACTTACCTTCTTACCATTTCATTTGTTGGAAAATGATAACGTCATTTGTGATGTGTGGACTACCATCTCCATAAAGTGATAGAATTAATTTCTCATGTCTACCTTTCATAAATAATTATAAAATTATTTTTCATATATAGAAATGATATTTTTTATTAATATTAATTATATAATGATTTCATGACCAATATGCAAGGACCATAATTTCCAAACTGAAACATGTATGAAAAATGGAATAGTTCACACCCGTAAAGATAACGTTAATAATGAATTGTTAATAAAAAAGTAGTAAAATATTATAAGTGAATAATATATTTCATGACAAATATTAATATGTTTCTTTTATAGATTTATAATAAATCAAGATTTATTATTCAGGAGGTTAAGAGAACATACAAAGCAAGTCGTACTTGAGCTAATGGTTTATCATCGTAAATTGACTTCTTTGGGCCATATATTAAGTTATGCACTAATATTTTTTAATGAGGTATATATAATTACCATTTGAAATTTTATATTATGAATCATTATTAAATAATTATAATTAATTTTACAATGAATTTTATTTCATCCATGGGTTTATGATTCAAAAGTTACCAAAGTGGTAAAAAAATTCTATTACAATCTTGTTTTATTTCGGGGTTGCCTATATTCATATTTCATTTACGATAATTATATAATAATAATATTTTAATCCCTATATACTTTATTATAAAATAGTTATATTGGGTATTAAATTTTTATATTCCATTTCTTATCTTTTTGGATCAAGAATTATTAATTAAGTTGCATGTAATGGACTTTCTTTTAAAAATATTTTTTTAAGTTCTTCCTTTCAACTCTTCTTCTTCCATGTCTATATTTTCATTAAAATGTTTTCAAGAATTGTTTTAATATTATACAAAGATTTATTAAATTCATTTTCAATCATATTTGACTATATTTAGAATTATTTAAAATGAATATTTATAAAAAAATTATGAACATGTCATTTTAGATTTTTTTAAAAGATTGAAAAGAATGTTCTCTTTTAACAGATACGACATGAATGGATGTTTCTACCTTGAAACCAATATTTTCTTATAAGAATAATTTATAATTTTAAAAGTTTATTTTAAAAAATAATTTTTTTATAATAATTCGAGAAAGTTTAGTTTTTAATGATATTGAAAGAAAAGTATATTAATTTCATTAAAGGATTGAAATGAATTTTGAAAGTGATTTATAAATTCATTCTTACACAAATTTCAAGGAATTTATTTTTAATAAATTTATTCTATTTTATTTTATAAAGTCTTGTTTTTCCTACAAAACCTTCATTTTTAATGAATAAATTTTATTCCTTCACTGATAATGGATTATACCTTTTTTGAGATCATTCACTTTATTATGATCATGCTGTCTATCACTCTCCTTTATTCATTGGAAATTATTTTTATTATTCATGTACATATTTTTAATACCATATATGAATTAAAAATAAATTATATTACTTTGATAATGTTTTAACTATATATTATTTCTATATATGGTATCAAGTGAAGAAATCTTATTATGTATGTTTTTTCATTTACTGTGGAAATATTGATGTTCCATATTCTCAATTAAATATGGATAATTATTAATCTATAAGGAATTTTTAAAATGAATTGTTTTGATAATTCAGTATATAAGGAATGCATACGACATGCAAATGATGGGTGGGGCCCATTTTTAGATAAACCCTCAATTCTTTGGCAGGTCTCATGAGACAAAATAGCATGCATTCTATATTAATTGGGCATCTGGTTTACACCTAACCATTTATTAAGAATGATTTCTTGGTTAATGTTACTTGATGTTAAGATTCATGATATCTTGGTTGAGAGGATATGATCATGTATACCTAGAATTATGATTTCCTTAATTAATAATTCAGTTTATATTATCCATGTTATTGATATATTGATATTAGTCATGGATTTTTATTGAAATCTTATTATTAATTGAATGGAATGTGCTTAGATTATCCACTCTACCATATCAATTATTCCTTATTTACTCAAGATAGCTTCTATTGTATGTAACCCTTACTGAAAATATGAGGTCACCCTTTTTTGTTTTCCTTTCCCTATGATATGAATATGGATATTATGAATTATTTCAAGGATGTGATAAATTTTATTATGATGTGTTTTTATATTTCCAATTATATATGGTAATCATGTATATATATAGTTTTATAAGACTTATAAACTAATCGATCGTGTATTGTGAGGTCCCTTTTATTTTTTACCAATGTAATATAGTAAACATTAGCTCTGGGTTTCAAGAGTCGAGGTATTACAAATCACATGTTTTTATCATACTTGTCTCTTAAAAATGGGTGGTATTTTATTTCATTTTTTCAAGGTCTCTATTATCCATGAAAGATCAATGGCCTACAAAATATTATGGTTTAATTCTCTTTAAATAATTAAAGGTGTCTCTTTATCTTTACTTTTTTATTTTTTCGATCTCTAGGGAAGGTTGTAGTAGTTATTACATTTATAGTTGGTAGATTATTCAATGTGATCTAACATGAAATATCTTAGTATAATTTTCTTCCTAAATAGAAGGTTCTCAAACCTTGTCCTATAGGGGGGTTTGGCAAGAGATCTATAGGGAAGACGGTGGCGATGATCCCTCCATAGATGATGGCGGAATTCATGTTGGTCCCTACCCTACTAGTGGGGTAGGGACCTCTGGCATCATTCAAGGGAGTCGGGTCATCTTTCTGCCCCTTTTCTAACCCTGATTTTATGCCTCCTTTCCCGAAAGCCTCCTTATGCCTTAAAGTACCAGATCTGGTTGATGGGTTCCTGAATCTTCATTTTTCATCTTTAGAGTTCATACAAAGCTCTGCTCTACTTAACCTCACCTTGTTGGCTCGGTTTAATCAGATGCGGCCTTCGGTAGACTCGTTCGACTGGTTCGTCTTCGACTCTGGGAACTTGGAGGAGAGGGAGACAGTGGGCTTGCTGGATCATCATCACATTAGGGTTCGGTTCGCATCGAAGGAGGACCACATCCGAGCTTGGTTGAGCACCCCCCACAACTTCAAGGGTTATCGGTTATTCTTATTTAGTTGGTCGTTCGACTTCCATATGAAGTGTGACTCTCCTTTTGTTGCGGTCTGGGTAAGACTTTTGAATTTTCCTTTACCGTTTCAGAATCCTTTTGTAATTCAGGTGATTGGAAATCTTGAGGGTATATTTCTATTCTTTGATAGTCGAACCGAATTATTATGAAACCCTGTTAACATACGGGTTCGTGTGGAAATGGACATTTCAAGGATTCATTCCGAGTTCATCTAGGTTACCATTGGTGAGGAATGCAGGTGTAAGTAGTGGGTTTTCTATGAGTCTTGGGTGTAATTTTGTTCTACCTACAACCGGTTGGGTCATTATATGGTTAACTATCAATGGGAATATCTTTCTCCTTTCAGGAAGGTGGGTAGAGGCATTAGTATTACTTCATAGGGCCGTGATGGGGATGACTTACCGGATCAGTTGGCTAGGGTCTCGGAAGGTAGTGGGTGAGGTGTCAACACCAACAAATTGAGTGGGGTGGTGGTGCCTCAGTCATCGAGGCTTGTGGTGGTGGAGGGGTCTGACTATCACCCGGTGTTACCAAGAGGGTCTTTGGATGCTAATCATGGTGCGTCTTTTGGGGAGGATCTGCAAAGAGTGGTTAATCTGAAGGTCTCGGATATTTTTAGCAGGTTGAAGCAGGATCTTTTAGGACCATCTTATGTTAAGGAGATGATTCCTTTTGAGGGTGTAATAGTGGGGGATGGTTTGGTTCAGTATGATGCTACTCATGATGTTAGGACTTCGGGTGAGGGTTTATCTACTATGGAATAGAAGTCAAGTGGAGTGGTGGATGAGGTGATTGATCCTTATGCGGATTTTTTGAGGTCAGGTAAGGATGCTTCAGGTAAAGGAAAGCAGAAAATGGACAGCAATGAAAGTGTTGGGTGTCCAGGAGGCGGTATATCAAGGTCCCTTAACCCAATTAAGCTAAGAAATATCATTGAAGGCCTTACCGAGTCTGGTTTGTGCTCTGAGCTCAGTATTCCGATTGAGATAGATGGGTAACATGTGGTTGAAACAAATGTAACTGAACCTAATCTCTTGGTTGGTGAAGATGCAAGCATGAGTAGTAACAGAAGTAATAGGAGGAGGAAAATTAGGAAATATTACTCCTTATTACATCCTCCTTTGGAGACTCAGTCTACAAAAAATATAAATTCCACGAAATTAGAATAAGTGGATGTGGATAATCAGAATCTAGAATTACTGCTATGTTTGGAAGAAGAGGTGTTCAAACAACTATTGTTGTTGAATGCATCAGAAGAGGAGGCATCTAAGATGATGGGGAGACCTTTAAATGTGTCACTCAAAGAGGAAAAATACTCCTGGGTTGACAAAAAGGACCTAATTCTTGTGGGGGGGATTTAAAAAAGGTAAGATCAATCTTGAGGGGTACATACAAATCTGGGACCAGCTGGCTTATGAACTATAAAATTTGTTGTCAACTGTTCCAAGATCCCATGTATCCTCTCTCTATTGGAAGTTGTTTAGGGATTTAGTTTCTGGAAATATCAAATTTTCTTTTAATGATTCTGCTGAAATGGGCGGAACATGTTGAGTGATTGGGAAGCATGTTGGTTCGGGTTGTGTGGAGATTTGGGGAAGATGTTGTTGGTTTTTTATAGGTTGCATTGGGGTGTTCTACCAGCATTCTAAGGGGGCCTTCTCCAGATGGGGACCAGAGCTTAAACCTTCACCTGTTCATGCCATTTGGAAATGTTTGACTAAGAGGGTATGGTTATGCCATCAGTTCCAGGACCATGCATCCATGCATGGGATAGCCTGCTGAGTGGTCAGGTGCTGGTGAGGGTTTTTGATCTTTAATATTGGTTGGCGAGGGGAAAGGTTTTATGCATGTTTTCTTTTATTTAATTTATAAATTTCTTATTTTTACCATTTCATATTTTGTTCTTTATTTTTATAAATTAAATTTTTTTAGAAAGTTGTTATTACTTTATGTAATCCTTGTGAGGTGGATGTTGAATTTAAAGATGTTATACATAAAAAAATTATAAAATAAATGTGGTAGATTGATAAGGTCAGTGACCTTTTTAAATATTTTATATCATTTTGAAATCCATGTGAAATGGGAAGTATTATAGTAGTGAAATTAAAAAGGTAATTTAAAATGATAATAAAAATATATAATGGTGCATCATGTTTAACCATATTCCTAATTATGTCTTTGTTGATTGTGGATTGAATATATGTTTTAAATTTGTGATGATGATAAAATGTTATAATGGAAAAAAATATCTAAATTATTCTACCATTTATAGATTATGAAATATATATTTTTTATTATATTTCTCCAATGTAATTCAAGGAATAATAATGTGATGATAATAAGAGAAAAATTAAAATTAAATGGGAATGATTCCATTAGTATAATTTGAGTTAGTTGATTTATTTAAGTAATTTTCATCTTAGGATGGGTTTAAGGTCCAGTTATAATATTTAGGTATGATATAATATACTGTTAGAATCTTGAGAATAGTCAATTTATTATTATCCCTTCCTTTTCATGGATGATATAATTGGATTTTGGGTTGGGTAGAGAGTAGTTAAAAGAAAAATGTTGTTTATGTCCTAGTAGTGGTTATGTTTATTGAGTTGGGTTTATGGTGTAGGGTAGTTTGTTACTATATTTTTAATATCCACTTAGGAAATATTCTTTAGGGATATATGGTTGGTTTATGGTGTTATTGTAGTTATTTTATTTTTTTAATTAAATAAGTGATAATTAAATAACTGATTAATTAAATAATTAATAATCTATGAATTTTTCAGTGATTATATATATTATATTAGGATAAATATATTTCATTATGGGGATATTTTGATATTTTAAGTATTAATGTTATATATTTATAATACTTAGGGTGTTTCATTGATGAATATTATTTTTTTCTTAGTTGTGTGATTGTTTGATTAATTGTATGTTTGTTATCATTGTCTGATTGTTTGTATGTTTATCTATTTTTTTCATTTGTCTTTGATTATATGTTAATATATATATACTAACTATAATGGATTCATATTTTTGTATACTTTCATGAACTATAATGAATTTATTCATAGTGCACCTATTCACAGGTTCTAATGTCTCAAAGTTACCACATGTATTGTCTTTGACTACAGTGATGACTTGAATTTATATAATTACACATATAGTCTGTAATGGATCAAGGTTTTGACACATGAACCAATTTATGGGCTATAATATATGAAGGTTATATCATGTACAAATTTCCTTGATCTCTGATGGATTTAGATTATGTTATGTTATTGGATTTTGATATATCTTGGTTATAGCATGATTCAATGAGATAATTATGTGGTGATGAGGTGTTTTTTATTTGATTATGGTTGTAATTTTGTAGTGTTGTGGTGATGATTTTGTGGTTGTGGAAATGTGGTAGTGTATGGGATATTATTATGATGTCCATGTGGTTGATCATGATATGAAAAAATATGTAACATGGTATAGAAATGATGAATTTTTTATGATGAACAAAAAATTGGTTATTTGTTTCTATAACATATCCATTATTATTATTTGAATCTAGAAACATGATATTAACCCCACATATTTATATTGATGGAATATTAATTTAACATTATATGATTGATCAATTGATAAATATATGATTCAAGGGTTTCTATTTAAATTTATATACAACCTCAAAAATAAAAAAAACATCTTCATTTAATTGTGCATGTATAAAATTATCAGATTGAAATGATGATACTAGTGACATGACTCATGTTTTTAAGTAAGGGAATATGCAATGTTTACCTTCAAATTCTCTACTTTTTTAATCCTTAATAACTCTTTTTTTGTTAGTTAAACTCATGTGTGTCTATCCCGTCACTTTTATTTCACATTGTTATTTTAAAATACGATCTTACTAGGTACTCCCAAGTGATAAAACCTCTATAATATTCCTAATTTATTTTTAAAGATATTGTGATGGGTATTATAAATGCTATTTTTATGGTAGATAGAGTGGATTCTAAAAGTCCTTACATGTTTTTTCAATTCATTAAATTTTATTCATTAACATGAAGTGAAAAACTGGGAATGGTATTTTTAACAATTTGGTATTTATATATGTATTTTATTGGTTATTTTGTTTTATTTTCCATGTATTTATAAGGTTAATTCCTCACATATTTGTGAAAGACACCCTCACTGATAATCGGCAAACTATGTCCTATTGCAGCTGGACATTGGGGGTCACAGTCATCTTCACTAACTATCCATGTGGGGTTTCAGTGGGGGTTGTTCATGACAATTTGTATGGATGATCATGGTTTTCACCACTATTATAGGTTGAGGTTGGAGAAGGTGCATTAGTTAGACAAGGGATGTTGGAGGATATCACAGAGCATGTGAAAGTTATTTGATATCGCTTGAGGAATTCTTAAAGTTTGAATAAAATTTCACCACCCCTCTTTCTAAATGTAACTTTCCTAGGTTGGAATTGAAGGATGGGGGATAATGACACCCAATTCGTTCCTCCAGTAGTCCCTAGGTTGATGAAAATCATTCGGTGTATACAAATATAACATATGGAAGTCATTACCCTCTATAATAATATAATTTCATGATATAAGATAAAAAACCCCAAAAAACTCCATAATATAATATAAAAATAAACCAAAAACATTTCCACCATGCATGAACAATATCAACATATTCAAATCAAAATTTCCAATTATAATACCAAATGAAACATCCTATAGCAATAAATCAAAAATTGCTCATAAACCTAAGGTAATAATGTTCATCTCAGTCCTCAAAGTCATCTTAAAAACCTAAAAATTGTTTATATATATAGGGTGAGCATACAAGTATACTTGGTAGGATCATATGCCAGGTATCAAGTGCACTTTTGAAAAGAACATACTAATGTTCTAGTGAACAAATAGTATAAAAACAAGCACCTAAACTAGTCAACTAACCAATACAAGCCTCACCATAGCTCAATCACAAAATCACACATCCTATATAGAAATATAGTGTCAAAAAATAATGAAGTCACAATATTGATTCTCCCCCACTGATTTTACTCGCTCACACCCCAACATAGAATGTTATATGTTCCAATAACTTCCAAAAATATCACATCACTCAACCATCCATATTTAACATGGATCAAGATGCATCCCTACCTACCCCACGGTCACAAAATCTAGCATCCAGTGCTAATATCATTTTTCACCACATTACATTACATCTTTCTTAAATACACCAAGGTTTTCGCATCACATCTTGTTAGATAACACTTGGGTTGTCACATCACATCTCATTTCATAACTAGATAAATAGATTATCATAAACTTTAAGGACATCAAACTCATTCCCTACTCCTACAACGCATGACCCCCACCACATACCATATCCTCATCACATCACGTCACATCAATGCTGGGTAATCTCCAACACCAACCAGAATCATTGCTGCTATAGGAAGTGATTGTAAATGGGGGAAGCCATCCATCTATATCCCAACTATTCTGGATGTTGGGAAAAACACCAGGAACCTGAAAAAATGTGTGTTGGTAAGGTAATCTAACTTGGGTGGGTGTGTAAATAAATAACATAAAATACATGATATGTAGATAGCACACACGGCCCAACTAATGGGTCTACAATGATTTCACTAGTATACACCACCATGCCACCATTGAACCACATGTTAACCATGATAACATCCACAACTACTATATGAAACACACTACACCACCACTACACAAGGCCACACAATACCACTTTCAATTGTTGGTTCCACAATTTTCTAGATTTAATGAGTTTCCACTCACTCCCATTTACTAATCCATTTCATTTCAAATTTATAGAACACATTAATTTATCAATCAAATTAATTAAACGAATTAAAACCAATAAGAACTATCCCATTATTATTCATTTACTAGACTATATCTTTTTATTTAGAATTGAAAATTATTCCATGTCAAACCAAGAAACTAACACAACTACACCAAAAAACATCTCACACATAACGCACCAACCATAACCACAAAACCACACACAACCAAGTCAACTCACCACAAAAATCACCCAACTCAACCATCGCAAAATGAAACCACCAAACATCTGAACCTCAACACAAATACCCATATCAACTACCACACCAAAACCGTTGCACAACACAACCACCACACAATATGACAATAATGCAATTTCCCATATCAACTACTTAACCAAAAATCATAGAACAACTACCCACATCGCATCCCATACCAACACCATTACACCACTTCCCCACTTGTTACACGATCCATCTTGTCAACACCACACTGCATGATAGTACACATCCTAAAATGCAACATAATAACTATCACCACAAAAATAAATACATCCCATCTTCCACAAAATAGTTTCAAGGGACTATATTAATTTACATCATTATTTATCATGGGTGTTATCACACAAATCAAATTTCCATGGGAAAAAATTTTAGTAGATGGATATACATTTTTCCCTTTTCATTCAAGGAGATGTCAATAATTACCATCGAAAGGTTCTCACACACATATCAACTATAATGCAATTAAGGCTCTCAACAGCCATGATTTTCAGAAATGGCTGCATGCATGTATTATCTCATCTAAAAAATCATCAAAGATGTAAAGACATGAAATTTATCCCCATCCCTTTCAGTTTCAGTTTCTTAAATTAATTAAATTTGTTAAGATGACTATTATTATACACTCCATGGAAGGTAGAAGCATATAATCCCCACACACACACATAAGTAGGGAGATAATAAGGATCCCTTGCCTTAAAGAAGATTTATGATTCACTACATATAGTAGGAAAAAGAAAAAAACTCGATAATAAAAAAAATTCTAGAAGACCTTAGATCAACCACATATCGTCAAAAAACAACTTCTTGATCAACATAGGAGGGATGGGGATGGAAGTCCCTCTAATGTTTCCTAGGGTTTACCTAAAATCTGAGGAAAAGAATGGATTAATGAGAGAAAATGCATCCAGTATGAAACTTATAAACATCTTGGAAACCTCTCTTTTAATGTCATTAATTAAATATTCACATCTTGAGTTCGCATACAACCTCTTATTACAATTTACAAACAATATTCAAGTCGTTCATCCCTGAAAACTACGACTTCCTTCCAAAATCAGAGAACCTCATCCTGTATTAATTTACATTGTGAATTCCTTTCATTTCATGAATCCATTTTTCACTGAGCTCATATCCTTAACACAACATTTGAATCTAAAGATAAAAAATCTATAAAACACAAAATCACATCATGAATTCCTCTTTCAAAACATGAACTACCTACTACAGTTATGTTGTAGCTCTATCCTTGACAGAATCCTCCTTTAGCCTTCCTTGAACACCTATAACTCCACAAACTATCAACATAATGGGAAAAGGTAATGGGATATTACATTATATTACTCTAAAATGATTCTTTTCCATGATAATCAAATATAAATCTTAAAGAAAATAGAGGGTCTAAGAAACCATTATGTGAGATACCTATCAAGGATCTTGTTATGCCATAAACACTCCCACTATCCAAACGCACCAATCTAGAACATCCAAAAAAACACCATGTACAATCATATCACTATCCCCAATCAGGAACAAGACCATGTCATCTATAACCAACCATAATCCACCCTATTCCCACATAACCATCAAAACTACCATTCTAACCTCTTCCAACCCAAGATAACAACCTCCTCAACCAACACATAACACTACCCTGAGTATATGAATCAATGAAATCCACCATTTATATCAATATATTTTCCTCTTTAGATAGAATGGACTCACCCACATGGTTTTAAAACTTTCCGTAAACATAATTCATATTGATTCAGAATAGGTTTTCCCTTCTTAATATACTTGAATACATAAGACACAACATCATCAAGGTAAAAGGAACATCTCAAAAAAAATATCAAGGTTTTAAAATCACATCATCAAAGGAAAATAGAGCTTGGAAAACTCAAAATAAATCCCAGTGTTGGGAACACATATTCACATCATGCTCCCATGTACTCTCCTCCAGGACAACATATCTCTACAACACATGATCCAAGGGGATTTCTTCCCTCAGTGTACCTTCTCTTGATGATCCTAGATCTCTAATAGTGGAACCATGAACATCTTATAATCCTTAATAACCAACTCTAACTAATTAATGGCATGGGATTCATCTAGAATATAATGATGAAATTGTGAAACATTAAATACATCATAGATCCTTTTAATCCAAAGTGGGTGTTCCAAATTATGTTCCGCCTCAACAGTATGACCCAAAACCTCAAAGTCCTAAAAAATTGGGGATAAATCTTACTCCCTCTACCAAATATTCAGTTCCACCATTAAGGTGATACCCTCAAGAACACATGTCTAACCTAAAACTATAAGGGGGGGGGTCTACATATGATTAGTATAGGCCCTCTAATGGTTTTGTGCCACCCTCATCCTATCTTGGACCAACCAGATCTTCTCATACATACTATTCACCACATCAAGACAAAGAACTACTAACCACCCAACCTCTGTCCAGCACAACTAAGGACTACACAGCCACCCATACAATACCTCAAATGGAGCCATGACAGTGGATGAGTGGTAGATAAATTTTTAAGTGAAATCAACCAAAGGAAGGTTATTTACCAATGATATTCCAAAATCTAGTTCACAGGATCCCAATATATCCTCCAGTGTCTGGAAGGTCCACTCTATTAATCCATCTGTCTAGGGGTGGAAATTAGTGCTAAGGCACAAGTAGGAGCCAAAAGTGTGCTATAATCCCCTCTAGACTGACGATGTAAAATGAGGATCTCAATTAGAGATGGTGTTCATCATTACCCCATGAAGCCTAATAACATCATCTATATATTTCATCATCAGGACCTCCACACCACTTAACTCATGGATCACAAGAAAATGAGTTGACTTCATCAGTCGATCCACTATCACTCAAACTACATAACAACCTCCTTGAGCTCAGAGTAACCCACTAATAAAACCCATCAATATGTCTTCTTATTACAAATCAGGAACATATAAGGGTTGTAAAAAAATTCAAGAAATCAACAAACCGTATACTTTTCAGCAAAAGTTTCCACCGATAAATTCATTCTAGGCCCCCAAAGTTTTCTCTTCAAAACATGATACATATTAATCACATTAAGATTAACTATTAATGTTGAGATATGAAACTCATGAAGAACTCAATCATGCATTTACAGTGGAAAAATATCCTCCCCTAAAACAATTCTCTATTATAACCATCCTCTAATTATATCTATGAAACTTCACCATGTCCAACACAACCATACATCACTTATTCCTCTAAGTCTCCCCATTAAAACTCCTCTACCTGGTGTATCGAGAATTACTATACATTAATATTATGAAGAAAACCTTGTCCAATACTCTCCCATATATCATGATTCATCACTAAAATCTCATTCTTCCCCTTCCGAACATATGTGGACTCTAGAACCACATCTATAAGGGACTTCCAACTCAACGCATCAGAAAAAAAAAATCTCTTTCCTATGGTATAAGAGATCTAAAAATATTAATCCTAAATAAACTTCATCCACCATCACTAGAATAGATTCAAATATCACTAATAAAATATATACTTTAAGGTCTTGTGTTATATGAAAAATATAAAGCGCTCACTAATGAGGTAATATCACCACAGATTTAGCACAAAAAAACTTTCACCAGCTCCAAATCATGGGTGAATAAGTTATTATTATGGGGGGATAACTACCTAATTCCATATGATATCACCACCCTCTACTGAATTAAGACGCATCCTAATCCCAAATGGGAAGACTCGTAGAAAACCTTATATATCACACCATCATCAGGCAACCGATGCACTATAGAACAAACCAATTTCCCCTTTAGGAAACCAAACACTACCTAGAACTAATAAGTCCAAACAAATTTCTAATCATTCCTAGTCAAATAATACATATGGGCTACAACCTAATATAAATCAGAAACGATCATCTAATAATAACTATCCAAACCAAGAAAACTACAAACCTCTACCAAGTTCTTGGGTGTTTCCCTAAAAACAACTTCCTAAATCATTGACAGGCCTATGTAAACACTCTTCTAAGACACCACATTCCAAAGTAAATTTCGTTCTCACATACACAACTTACACATTGATAGATTTCCATAGATCCGGTGGTGTCAAAGGAACTACAAGATATCTCTGAGATGCTTGGAATGATCCTCATCTGACAGCAAATAGATCAAGATACCATCAATTATCATGATGAAAAAATAGTCTAGGAACTCATGGGATATGGAATTCATGATCACCATGAACATAACTAGTATGTTTATAACACCAAATGAAATGAACATGAACTCAAAGTGCCCATTCCTAAACCTAAAGGTGGTCTTTGGGATATCCTTATTTTCACCCTTGTTTTGTGATATATTGATTTTATTTCAATATTAAAAAACAAACTATCTTCATTTAACTAGTAAAAAATATTATTAATCCTTGAAAGAGGGTAATGGTTCATGATCATTTCCTGATTCAACCTTTGGTAGTCTGCTCACAACCACATATGACCATCTTCCTTCTTGGATAAAAATACTAGTGCACCCCAAGGAGACACACTCAACCTAATGAAAACCATCTATATCAGATCATCCACCTGTAACCTCAACTCATGCAGCACAATAGGCATAATTAAATAGGGATATATCAAAATTAGAGATTTTATTGACTGTAACTCTATCCCAAAATCAACATCACGTCAAGGGGTAGCCTTACAACCTCATTCATGGAAATATTTCCGAACTAATACATAACCCATAGGACATCCTCTACCTAATATTCCATTAATATCTCTATCTGTAACATACCAAGTAAGTAATTAATAATAGATATTTTTATCTATGTCTATTAATGAATTAGATAGTGTTTTAGAGGCCTAAAATGAAAATAAATCCAATCTTAAGCATGGAATACACTAATATTTTTAAAAGATTGTTTTACTGCCTTTTAATGGAAAACCATTTTTAAATCTATCTTTTGACAATTTTATAAGATATTTTTGTCAAAATAAACTTATTCTTTGTGATTGGGACATCAAAATTTACTTTGTGTGAATTTTTGGTATTTTTCCGATAAAGTTCATTTTTTTAATGAATAGTGAAAATGTTGTATTTTAATTCAAACCCTCTTTTTAATCTAAAACATTTATATGATTAGATTATCTTTTGAATTGGTTTTAAAGTTAAATTAGAATATATTTTTACCATTTAATCCAATGGTGGTCATTGGAATCAATTTCACTTTGAAATTGGACTTAAACTGGTGTCAATCTTTTGATACTTATTGTTTCATAAAAACACGCTATTTGTCATGACAGCGGGAATTAATTATTAAATTAATTAATGTAACTTATATGATTTTAATTTTTTAAAATATACATCATTTTTTAATTCAGAATATCAAATATAGCTTAGGGTGAAGTTTTGGTATTTTTCTGAAAAACTTCAATTTTTGATGAATAGTGAAACCACTAAGTGGTAGTTAAAGAAACTGATTTTTCGTTTAAATGAAACTTTGCCACTTTTTTGATTTGATTTTCAAAAATCCGACATACATGGTTTTCATTAAGAAGTAAAATGTGGTTCAATGAGATTAAGATAATTTTTTGGTGAATAGTAACTGTTAAGTTTTTAATCGCGATTAGAGGTAATTAGTGTAATTTAAGGTAAAAATAATGTTATAATAAAATGAAAATACCTAGACACATGTCCTACCCTTATTGGATGTGTAATGGCCGATCAAGACAAGCCATGGGTCAACTTGGGGACCCCATAGAGCCTCTTTGGTAGGAAAAATGACATTAATATCTTTTTATTTAATGTTAAAATTAAAATGACACAAACATGAGTTGTTTTACTAAAACAATTTTTAAATGGGGTTATACAAGTCATAATTTTGACTATAAATAGCCATTGGAAATATAAAAAGATTTCCTACATCATAGTATTTTTTTATAATTTTTAGACCTTAAATAAATTAAATTATTTATGACACCATGATAATGCATCGATTACCTCATTAATAAAGGATTTAAATAAAATTAAAAGATAATGTTAAAACTATAACTTACACTTGTCAAAAACATATTGGATGGGTGGATTTAGAACCCTTATCACCTTACCCTTTAATAATATCAATTTGGGACCTTTTAAATCTGAAACTCGTTTTAAAATAAAGTAACATTTCTTTACTTTCCAAGAGTGCCCCTCCTCTCCTCTTATAAAAGGCCCCCCACCTCTACCTCCTTACCCACACTTCCAAAGCCTCTGTCTCGTCCAACCCCTGTCCATTTTGTCTCTCAACATCCCTCTATTACTCCTTGAAGCCTCACTTTGGGCTTAAGTCTTCCCAAGGAATCCTTTGAGCTCAAACCAAAGGGAGTTACCCGATTTTAAGGTAATGTCTTCACTTGTGTTCTTTTGTGTTATTTTAATTCTCCAACCCCCTAAACTCTTTTTATTCATTTCTTTTGTAACAACACGAGTATCTTACATATACTAGGATGTTGTTATAAGACGTATTAGATCTACACTTACACACACCTACATCTAATGGTTAAAGAACATACTGTTTCTGTGGATGGTGAATTTCTGCCTCCTGAAACGATGATTGTTCAACATTCTTTTAACACCTTAAAAGGTGTCCATTAAGATGAAACTATATTTATATATGATATATAATATGTTTATTTTTTCCTTAAGCTTCTGTATTTTTCATTTTGGGCATACCTTTATGGTCTCCATTATGGGTAAACGCGATATCTTCATTTAAGGAAGTGCGGACTACCGCCCCCTCAAAGTGATTTGATTCATTAATACCCTATGTGGGACGTATAAAGTATGGAGTTATGATATTATATATGATATTACACTGGAATTATAATATAACTTTATATTATTATGATTCCATTTCAGAAAATATGAAATAGAAATGGAAGTAGCGTTCATGCGTACGTACGGCTTACCGTCTCCATGAACGGTGCATTTCATTTCTTACCTCTAAATGTAATATAATATTATAAATACACGCATGTACTAGATATATATGATATATATGATATCTACATCATGAATACAATTCTGAATATAATGGATACATGAAAATATTGTAATTATAAATGGTTTATTTTTTACTCAAGTACTAATGATCGTTAAAACGACCGTTATTAACTTAAATAATTACATAGTGTTCATGACATGGAAATAAGTGATATAAAAGGAATAATGAACTTGAAAAATGTTATTAAACAAGTATAAATTAACTCAAGTTTATTATTCAGGAGATTAAAGAAAGACTGAGTCAAGTCGGACCCGAGGTATGGGACTTCGTCTCAATCTCCTTTCATTGAGGCATATTTTGTTTTATACACAACCTTCTTTTATACAGTGTATAAACCCCTTTGACTTTTACGTTTATTCAAAAGGAATCTTTTTTTATACAAAGCGTTTTACAAAACGACAAAAGGGAATGTTTTTGTCGTACGTATGCGGTGACAACGACTTCTCCACCTCCGTGACCATTATTTGAGTTTCGGCTTCCTCTACAAGCCATACCTTTTTTTAAAGAAAAATAAATGTCATGTTTTACTATTCTTTTATTTTGGTATTGAAAATGGTTCTCATAATGTTTTTATATCAATGTTTTGTATTGATATCTTGTGATTGAAAGGTGGAAATGTTATGTTTCCTTTATGCATGTTTTATGTGATACGATTATGTTGTGGTTCTTGGGCATTATTATAAATACGGGTGGTTCCATGATAAACTAAGGGCGGGTGAGCCCGATATAGCTCTCCAATGCATTGGGTAATGCGAAGGAGTGAAACGTTAAGGTTTCTCCAAAGAGATTTAGGGAATATACTGTGATGGGTATT
Organism: Viscum album; assembly: GCA_963277665.1. Lineage (NCBI taxonomy): Eukaryota > Viridiplantae > Streptophyta > Magnoliopsida > Santalales > Viscaceae > Viscum > Viscum album. The sequence goes on from OY728139.1 coordinate 1,183,527,401, forward strand.
CCAAACTTAACCAAGAGGGTTACGCACTATGTAAGAATGTTATGAATGCCTCAAGTTACCTTTATGTCTTATGAGTTCTATGATTTATTCATGATTTGATGAGGTATGTTAAAGTGCTTATGTTTTATGGGTAAAATATGATTTCATTCTTATGTGTATATGTACCCATGTTTCCTTTCCATATTTTTACATCCCTTATTGAGCTTTTTATGCTCATCCCAAGTTTTTGAAATGTTTTTCACGGGTCAAGGGAAGGGTACATGATATGATGATAGTGTTAAGGAAGTGTCAAGAAAGAATCCATGTTTTATTTTAAATATGTTTTCGTTGATGGGAAAAATGAATACTACCTTTTTTTTAACCACTTTTCTTAAATGTGGAATGTAATACATGTTTTATGATCTAATTCTCTAAAACTCTAAACCTGAAAATATCCTCAAGGTGTATTCTTGAAATATCTCAAGATTAAGTAATGTTTAAGGTCGGGGCCTTATACTATAAACTTAGGAAAAATAGGATTCATTTTCCTACCACCCATCAGATAACCTCAGTCACCAAACAATCCCACTGACTGGTGTTTCCCTATCAATAGTGTATATCCCCGTCAAACATCAAACAAAGTAGTATGGCCTCCAACCAATATAGACATCACTATAGGCACTAAAAGTCCCTCCACATCCACTCCTAAGGCACAGAACAAAGTTATAGAAATAAAGGAGTGTGACTCTCTCAAATGAAACAAGACACAAACAAGTGTAAATGATAAACTGATTGTATCTCTAAAAACCACTAGCCCTATTGGCACTGCTGCCTCTAATGAATGCATCTTAACACGTTCATATAATATTCCTATTTTCTTTAAACCTCTATAAACATTATCTATCCTAGGTCCCTATGGATGGGGAGAATTGTGAAGTTGTCCCTCACAACACCATCTTCCCGCAGCTACCAAAAAAGTGTTAATGGTCCCTTCTATTGAAACTTTATTGGTTTAAAGTACTGATAAGACTGAAAAGGGTCATGAACAACAATCTAAAACAACCCTCATTAAGTGGTTAGGTAACTAGTCCTAGAACTAAAAATGTCCCCAAAAAATCATAAAAATAGGAAACCCCCAATAGGTGCTCAGAAACCTCCTTCTCTAGAGGGATTGAAGAAGATATTTTATGGATGGTTCCCCACTTGTCAAAACCCTAACTACCTGAACATATGTAAACCACTACCTAAATTTATCCTTCTCAATCCACCCTGTTGTCCACTCCCTTGAGGCTCAACATCTTGAGAAATCATCCACTTAATAACCTCTATATTCTTCTGCACCTACGGATAAATGTAAAGCATAAAAGGGGTGATTGTATACCTGATTTATGGGCATAAAGACTCATCCAGATTCCTTTCACTAGACTCCTCGCCTATAAAGAAATATGTGGAGAATTGTAATAGGTCTTTAACTTTATCCCAAGCTCCTACACACTCAGGATTACTTACTAAAGGGATTGAAACTCATTCCACTTCACTACCTTTTTCATTAATGATGGGAATTCCAAATGGAACTTCTTTTAAAATTAGAGCCACAAAACATATATCCCTATGTTTTCACTAAGATATAGTGTCCACCATTGACACATATCGTACTACAACTGACTAACTACCAATGGTACCCAAAACATAACTCGGTCTCGAATCGAATTGAAAGTGGCCTTGAGATCCTCTAACCAGCACCCTTTCTATAGATCCTTAACGCTCCCATCATACTTTTCCAAACTTTATAAGTGATAAGAATGAAAATCACTCTATCATTCCATATACTCTTCTATAAATTTGATCCTCTAACAGTCATCTGGATCAGCCCACTAGATTTCAACTGGTTGAGCTACTCATTGAAAATAACTAGGATCCATTCCTGAAAATAAAGGATTAATACTAATCTAGGTAACATTGAATTTATCATAGGTTAATTTAATTAATTAATTAATTAAATTAACCTTCCAAAATCACCCAATTTAAAACATGAATACAAGAATTCATGATATATGCACCTATCCTAGATCACTACCCTACAAAAAGGTCCATTTCACTAGGTTTTTTAAAAAAACTCAGAGTCCTTGCATCAAATCATGGGGGGATAAAATCACATTTTATAGATAATACCTCTAGCATATGTCACAAACCAAGATCAACTGGTATTTTTCCCTACCAACCCATGCAATCCTCAAAGTTCCTAACTCCAATATCAATCCTACCTCCCAACCAAAACCTTTGATACCACTCTATCATGACCCCCTCCCTCTATAGATACCCTTCCTGGTCATGCAAAAAGTAATAGAGATAGTGACCCCTAAGTCTCTCCTTCAATAGGTCTTGGGTTTGAGGCAATCCCTGAGGGTTTCAAAATATCACATATAGAAGGAATTACCCTCTATAATAATATAACATCGAGAGATAGGATAAATAACCACCAAAAAACTCTAGAATATAATATAAAATTAAAACCAAAACCATCTGACCATGCATGAACTATGTTAATAGATACATATCAAAGTCTCCAAGTATAATTCCAAAAGAAAATTATTATAGAAATTACTCAATAGTAGTTCAAAACCCTAAGCTAGAAATGTCCATCTTGGTCACAAAATTTCTCCTAAAAACCTAAAAAGTGGTTTATATATGTAGAGTGAGCATACAAGTATTTCAGTATGATCATACATATGGTATCAAGTGTAATTTTGAATGGAGAATACTAATTTACCAGTGTACAAAAATAAGTTCCAATAAGAACCTAAACATGTCAACTAACCAACCCCAGCCTAACCATGGATCGCTCACCAAATCACACATCAAATATTGTAATATAGTGTCAAAAAATAATGAAGTTTCATTATATCTTATTCCCCACAAATTAGCTTCTTCCACACCCCAACATAGAGTGTCATGTGATCCCATCACTTTTATACATATCACACCACACCACCATCCATATTTGATGTGGTTTGAGATGATTCTTTATATACTCGGTCCTCATAAGTTCTAAAATATGGTTCCTGCATTCATCATCACCACATCACATCACATATTTCTTAAAGACACATGATTTGTCACATCATATCTCAACCTAAGACACTTGGGTTGTCACATCACATCTCATTACATAACCAAAGAAATAGGGTATCATGAATATGAATAATGTCATCCTTGTTCTCTCCTCCAACCACGCATGGCTCCCACTACATATCACATCCTCATTAAATCTCATCACATCACCACTGGGTAATCTCCAACACTAACTTGTATCATCACTACTGAAGGATGAGTGGGGAAGAGGAGGTATTTAACCATCCATTTCACTGATATCCTAGATGTTGTGGAAGACACCCAGAACCCATAACCTTTAAGTGTTGGTAAGGTAATCCAACATAGGTTGGGCACATATAGAAATGACATAAAATTAATAATATATAGATAGAACACAATACCCAACTTATGGGTCCATAATGATTTCACTAGAATACACCACTAAACTACCACTTCACCACATGTCAACTATCACAACCACTGCCACCACTATATAAAACACACCACACAGCCACCACATAAATCCACATATTCCCACTTTCAATTATAGGTTACACAATTTTCTATATTTAACGAGTTTCCACTAACTCCCAATTACTAATCCATTTCATTGAACATTTTAACAACCCATTAATTTATCATTAAAATTTATTAAGATAATTACTGCATATCAAACCATCCCATTCTTATTAATTTACCAACCCATATCTTTTTTTCAACATTGAAAGTTATTCCATGGAAAACCAAATATCTAACACAACCACACTACAAAATAGATTCCCCATATCTCACCAACCATCGCCATAACACCACATAAAATCAAGCCAACTCACCCTAACTATCACCCATCCCAACCACCACACAATGCAACCACCACACATCTCAAACAAAACACAACTATCCATCAGAACCACCTCACCACAAAAACCACACAACAAACCATTACAAAACACACCAACAAGACAACTTCCCATCTCAACCACTGTACCACACAACCATAACACAACTTGCCACATTGTATCCCATTCCAACATGATCGCACCATAGCCTGACTTATTTCATGACCCATCTGGTCACCCCTATCACCATACAATATCCTACATCACGCAAGGAATCACAACTAGCACATCCACACAAATAATCACATCCCAACTTCCAAAAATTAGTTTAAAGGGATTAAATTACTTCACTTTATTATTTAGCATGGGTATTATCACACAAAACAGATTTCTATGGGAAACCGATTTATTATCCCTATATATGATCTTAGACTTTTTATTCAAGGTGATTTCAATAATCATCATAGAAAGGGTTACACACACATACAAACTATAGTGCAAGAAACTATCCCAACAATCTTAATTTTGAGCAATGGAAATAATAATGTATAATCTCGTCATATAATAATTAAAATAGTAAAAACATGAAGTTTATATCCACCCCCATCAGTTTATTATTTTACAATTATATATATTACATAATTAAACACTTAAAATCCACCCAATGGAAGTTTAAATTATGAAATACCTACACACACATTAAAATAGTGTGAGAATGAGGATCCCCTACCTTAAAGAATCCTTCGGATTCACTGGGTACAATAGGTAAAAGGGGAAATAATCCAAAAACTATGACTATGATTAAAAATCTATAGATAAACCCAAGATTAGTAAAAACAAAAAAACTTCATAACCCATGGATTAATGCTAGAGGGAATTTGATAGAATACCCTCTAAAAGCACCAAGGGTTTTCCCAAAAACCAACCAGAAAATAGAAAAATGAGATAAAATTCAGATGAACTGAAACTTATAAGTATCTTATAAATTTCCCTTTTCACATCATGAATTAAAAATTCATGTAATAATTTTTCTTATGGATCCCCATTACAAGATTTAAAATAGATTCAATTCATGAATCCCCTAACACTCAAACTTCCACCAAAAATCATGTCACCTCATCCTAAATTAAATCAAATTTTGAATTTATTTCACATCATCGGTTCATTTTTTCACTAACCTCCTTACCCTAACATAAGTTGTGTGTCACAATCTACAAAATAAAAAATACACAAAATCACACCACGAATTTCTCTTTCACAATGTGTACCACTTTCTATAGTTCTACTACAGTTCCAAATCTATGGAATCCTACTCTAGACTTCTTAGAATACCTATAACTCCAAAAACTAGAAAAGTAACAAGCCAAGAAGAAATAGAACATTACATAGAACACATGATGATAGAAGAGGAGGCTTCTTGATTTTTTTAGTTAGATATAATGTGATCCTATGATTTTCTCCTCAATATGGAAATCAATTATTAGCTAAGGGATGAAATTTGTCTCTGTTATAATTGGTTTATTTGAATTTTTGTAATGAGTTAGAGTGATACGATATCAGTAGGTACTCTCCACTATTGTAAAAGATTCATGTGTGTTTCACATATTATTGATTTTAGTGATGTGGATATCGAGGAGGATATGAAATTTATATATTTATCAATGTAAATTCAAGATCTTAGATAGAAGTTTCTACTGGGACAAGTTATTCCTCTTATAAAATTTATTTGGAAGCATGGTAATTTAAAAGAAATAAATTTGGAAAGGGAATCATGGATTCTTTTCCAATATCCTATATTGGTTTGAATTTTTTTATTAATGTCTAAATTTATTGTAACAATGAAAGATGGACAAATTACTTATTGATTTTTATCCATGTATTATGATTATAGTTGATTTTTTTTTAGAATTAAAGTTTTTAAAAGGTTGTGTAATATAGAGACTAATATTTTAAAATTTTGGAAGTTTGTAAGATTTTATATATTTTTAATGAAAGAGGTAAAATGTTAATTTTTGGTTCTCTAAATGGAATTATGAGCAAATAATTGGATTCAGGACTCATTTTTAACCTTGGGACTAATTTAGTAATTTTACAAAGTGTTTGGTGTTCCAATGTATGTCAGGTGTTAGTGGAATATTATAATTATTTATTTAATTGAGTATCACATTATTCAATTATTTATTATTATTAAAAAAAATGTGGAATGTTATGGTGATAACATAAATATTTCATTAGGGTAACCAAATATTTGATAGCATGTGTGTTGATTTAAAAAAAATTAAAACTAAATTAATTTGGGGGAATAAATAGATGGTAACGAAACGATTAATAGGTGGTTATACATGGATTCAATTGGAAATTATTAGATAAATTGAATGGTGTAATGTATTTTCCATAGTTGAAATTCGATGGAAATCCTTTGATCTCTCTATTCTCATAACAAGGAGATGAATCCTTTAACTTTTTTTAATATAAATCATAAAGAACAAAGAGATGAATAAATAATAATAATATATGAGTGGTCGATGGTGATCATAAAAGGAGGAAGGATAGCATTTTTCATAGAATCAAGGAGGGTAAATATAAATTATAGTATCTTTATTTATCCATATGAATTTATCACGCTCTTGTTCCTTGTATTGATAATTATGGAAGATGATATGATGATGAATTGCATATGTGAGTATAAATTGTGACAACACCAACTCTAGTAACCCAGTGTCAGTAGTTATTTTATTACATCGAAATAGATACAAGGGATCAAATCTTGAAGGACTGATCAGTATAGTAGTCCTAAAGAACAAGATATGTACATGATACTTATTTTACATTGGGAATAAAACATATAACATAAAAAATGTTCCGTATCCTAGAAACTCATTCAAATATTTCTTCTTCATATATGGGAGAAAGGAAATAAAATAATGGGGAGCTCAAATTCTCAGTAAGGGTTATGTACAGTGTAATATACCATGATTAGATAAGGAACAAATAATATGGAAAGGTAGATAATTGAAAACACGTGTCATTTAATCAATCACTTGAGAAAAAAGAGTAATATGGTAGGAATAAATGATGATAAAATTGTTAAATATAAAAAATAACATGATCTTGAAGCTAATACATAAATAATATCAATATAGTAATATTGGGGATAATTATAACTAAATTCTCAATGAAATAAATGCTTAATATTGGGCATCATGGTCACATGTATCATGATATCTATACATCCAATACCTTGTTCCAAGATAGTTTTAAAAAATTTGTAAAACCCATTTATTCTAACTAACTAATTTGTCCCATGAGACCTGTTGATTCATCAAGAGGATATATAATTATGGGCCCCACCCATCACCACATGTCCAAATCATTCTTCATGTATTGAATTATTAATTTAATTCATAAACAATATACCTTATCGATAAATGTTTGTATTGAATAAAGAATAAAAAATATCAATATTTCCAATATTAATAAATTAACATTCAAAGTAAAATACCATACGTAGAAATGATATATGGTTTTATAAATAAGAATATTCATGATAAAGAATATAGATACATATGGGAAATATAATTTCTAATGAAAAATGATCATAAGAAAGTGATTGCCTCAAGAGAAAGTGAATATCAATAAAAGTAATCAACAGATGGGGGGTGACCATTGGTTTATCAAGAATATAAATTTTTTCAATAAAATAATTTCATTTGGAAGAATAAAGGGAATGGAACTGAAATATTAAATTATTCTTTCATAAAATGTTTTTATTTTTAAAACCCATTGAAAACATATAGAAAAATATAAATTTTTTAAAACATTCATTGTGGTAGGGAAGCCTGTTATCATCGCATTTGTTATAAAATTCTATTTTTGAATTTTTGTAAATAAATTAGAAAAAATACATTTCAAAAACCAATAAAATTATTTCTTTAAAAACCTTTTTAAAATTAAATAATAAAATATATTTTACTTAATAAATCATTTTACCAATTAAAATTAATTTTTTAAATTAATTTTTTGAATAACATGGTCATGGAAGAATAATATATCTAATATAAAGAGAAAAAAATTAGTATTTATTTTAAACATTTATTTTTTTGATTTGAGTACCACAAAATGAAGATATTGAAAAAAATATGGAATCTCCTTAAATATCTAGTGTATAATAAAATTATTGGATCATTTTATGTATAAATGATAATATTCCTTCAATGAAAATAAAATCAATCCCAAGAGGAAGTGAGATTGTAAAATATCCTCTTAACTCTTTGGTAACTTTTAAATTATAACCCCTTGAAATAATATAAATGAATTTAAATATTAATAATTATGAATAAATAGTTATTTATAGTAAATACATTAAATGGGAATTATATACACCGTACAAAATTGAATAGGTGTTATTTCTCAATAGAATGGAAATTGTGATGAAATCCCTAACCTCACACATCTCTTTAGTTGGACATATTGTAACCTATTTAATAATGGTTTTAAGTATGTTATTAATTTATACCGAAACTATATTCATATTTATAATATCATATATTATCCTATTATAAAATCTTATCATCGTTAAAAATATTTCATTATTACCGTTGTTTCACGTGTTAACTGCTTTGTTTTCTAATGCTTGTTTTGTCAAGAAATCTTGGGTTATTATGTATGGGATATATATCCATAATATCCAGAATCATATTAATTTTATTAATATCACATTTATTAATTTTATATATTTTTAGAACCACTATTTAAATTTGGACATGGAAAATAAATTGCATCGATTTGTGAAGAATGGTAGGTTGTACGTACGCATGATTGATGATATCATTCCCCTAATGGGTAAAAGGGAAAGAAAATGGATGATATAATAATTATATATAATTAATATCATATCATATTTATCATATATATTCATTATTTACATCACTATTTCTATACATGTGAGTCTATAATGGGAAAAATTATATTAGTTCACGGGGTGGTAGTCTGTCGTACCCACAAGTGATGGCTTTGTTTCTCATTTGATGCAGAAAGAGATGGAAAAAAATATTTCATCAAACTAATATCATATAATTATATATTATGTTTTTTAATTATATTTTAATTTGTAATTCATAATTTAATGTGGTAAAAGAAGAATTAAAAGAAAGATCTTATTGAAGACAATTACCTTCTCTTATATGAACCCCCTTTAGATCTCTTATTAAGGACCCTGGGTTTGATAATTTTGGAATAAAAAACTATATAACATGTATAATGATGTTTTAGATAGATTTCGGAAGTTTTTTTTGAGCTAAATGGATTGAAAGGTGTGAATAAGTGAGGGGATGGGTTCCCTTTTATAATCGAGGAGGGGAGGAATTTTTGTAAATACCCAAAACTATTCAATAATAGGAAGTGACACTCACCAATGGTGCCTAAAAATTTGATAAATAATGGGGTGTTAGGATTAAAAATTAGAGCCACACCTCCACCACTAAAAATAAACATTTTTTAAACATGTTATTTCCTTTTCCTCTATGGTTACTCACTTTTACCATTTTAGTTTTCACCATGATAACTAGTTTTTTCTAACCTAAGTAATTTATCCACTAAGAATAAAATGAAATGAGGCTTATTTGATAATTTATACCCCCTAATTCTAAATATTAAATAAAATTTAATAAATAAATGATTTATTTTTGTGTAAAATTTATTTTAACACAAGCGCATGTAACATTCAAAACCTCGCTTTAGCCTTAACCATGGTAATTGATTTTCACTATTTTTACTATTCATTATGGAAAAAATTAAGTTGGACTTATTACCTAATATTAACTATATTTATTCATAATATGGAATCTATTTTATAAAATTCAATTCATTAAAGTGTTATAATTTAGTTTAAAACCCCGAAAATCGTGTCGATAAACAGTTTTTCAAAAAAAACATTTTTCAACCATAATATTAACATATATTATCTATATGACCAGTAATAATAATTAGATAAATTTAAATTGATATAGGTAGATATATAATCTATATATTTAATTTAAAATATTCATAATTAAATATTATTTTAATTAATTAAAATGGGTAGACATTATGCCTTTTTTCAATAGTTTTCTAAAGAAGAAAAAATGGTTTTCTAAAAAATATCCCATTTCACCTAAAAATGTTATTATATTTATTTATATCAAATTTATATCCAATAAATTTTTAATTTTACATATTATAACACATTATTATGAATAAAATGGTGAATATTTAAATACTAAATTTCTAATTATTCATAAAATCTTATTTCTAAGGGAAAATTTCAAAAAAGTAATTATATAATTATATTGACCGAGTTAAAATAGATATTCATCCTATCAAATTAAGATATTTTTTCCATGAAATATTAAAATTTTCATTATATTATTGTTTATTAAAATATAATGTTCACTTACTATATTTTATGCTTGGGTGTTACATTCTACCCTCCTCTAAAAATTTCGACCTTGAAATTTTCATGGATATTACCTTATAAAACAATAAGGGTGGTTCTTCTTCATTAAATCATTTAGTTACCACTTTTATTCCTCTATTTTTTGATTTCTCTAAAAAACCCTTTCCAATAAAATCATTTGATTCCCCAATACTTTCTCTCTTATATTAATAATTTGGATGGTCTCCCCAAAGTAAGATAGGTCATGTTACAATTATATTTCTTTGGAGATGATCACATGTTTTAGGGGTGGAATATAATTCTTTAACAATGATATATAGAACACATAATTTAATTGAGAGAGGCTGGATTTAATTCCAAAATGGTAAGCCATAAACATAATCCGTTCCAAAATTTTAAATGTTCTGATATAATTGAGGATCAGTTTTCCCTTATTACCAAGCTTTATGACACCCTTCCATGGATATACTTTCAAGAAAACATTATATGCCTCTTGAAATTCCAAATCTTTCCTCTAGTTATTTTTATAACTATTTTACCTTCTTTGAGTTACTTTAATATGATCATGAAAACTATTTTACATTATCATTGTCTCTTCAAAACTTTATGGGCCTACAGGTTTCCTTTCACCAACTTCATCTCAACAAGTTGAAGTACAACATACCTTATCATATAGTGCTTTATATGGTTTCATTTGAATACATTAATAGAAACTATTATTATAGGAAAACAATAAAAAAAGGTGGACAATAATCCCACATACCTTAAATTAAAATTATTATGACCTTTAAATGTATTCCATTGATTGAATATTCCTTTTAGACTATCCATTAGTTTGTGGAAGCTAGGTGGTTCTCAAATGACGCTCAGTATCAAGATCCTTCTAAAAACTTCCAAAATTTCAATGTAAAATGGGGAACATGATCATGAACATTCAAAATAGTTTATCCATGAATTCTTAAAACTTAATTAATTTAAATCCTTAAAATTAACTCAATTGGTAAATCTTCTATTATAGTAAAGAAATGTGCAGATTTGGTTAGGTGATCTACAATAATCCATATTGAATCATTCCTTCTAGGTGTCTTCTTTAATCCTGTGACGAATTCTATAGTAATTTAATCCCATTTTAATATAGTAATAGAAATAGGTTACATGAATCCCCTATGATACTATTTATCATCCTTCACTTATTGATAAAGCCAACATCATGACACATAATTAGAGATTTCTTGCTTCATTATACCTCACCAAAAATGTTACCTCAATTCTCTATGCATCTTGGTACTTCCATTGAGTTTAAATAAATTAATGTTATGATCATATTCTAATAATTCCTTTTTTATATAAATTATATATGGAACACATAGTATCATTATATATTTTAGAATGATGTCTTTACAAATGAAGTTTTTCAACTTCATATCATTCATAACTTTAATTTTCTTCTAAAAATTCTCATCATCTAACTGAAAAAAATTTATCTTTTCCAATAAAGAAGTATTTTTCAATAATTTGAAAAATGATTGATATATCCACTAAATTAATAATTCACACATCCATATTTACCAAATATAGGAATAAATTATCCCTCTAAATCCTTATTTAGGTCATAACTCTAAGATCATTCCTCATCAATGTATTCGCTACCATATTTTCCTTCCCTGGGTGGTAGTGTATTGAGAAAAAATAATCCTTGAGTATCCAAAGACATATACTTTACCTTATGTTGAGCTATTTTTTTTTAAAGATGTATTTTAGGATCTTAAGTTCTTTATATATCTCACAGATTTATTTATAGAGATAATGTATTCATATCTTCAAAGAAAATATTATGTCTTTTAACTCATGATCATGGGTTTGAAAGTATTGTTAATGAATCTTTAACTACGATGATTCATATGAAACAAATTTATCAATATACATAAGGAAAAAAACAAATTTCCTTCTTCGATGCATCACTATATATAAAAAACTAATAATTTCTTAATGGTAGAGTCAAAATCGAAGCATTGACCAATATCCTATTAATTTATTCAAAACAATATTCACATTCCTTAGTCCATATGAACTTAAAACCTTTACTTGTGATATTGGTTAATGGGTTATACAATCAAGAAGAAATTCTGAATGAATCACCGATTATAACCTTCCAAACCAATGAGAGTACATACCTTGATTATGTGCATTACTGTAGGCCATTCTCAGAATAGATTTTTCTTCATAGTATAAAATGAGATTCCATACTTGTAGAAAATATTCCCAAGAAAGGAAACATCCTAAATCTATAATTCACACTATATAAATTTCCCATATAGCTCATTTCTTCTAAGAATCTCAAGAATGGTCTTCAAGTGATTCTCATGGACCCCGTATCTATTAGAATACACCAAGATATCATCAATTAATACCATAATAAAATTATCAATATATTCATTGAAAACATTGTTCATTAGATCCATAAAAATAGATGTTCCATAGCTCATTAAAAATTATATTTTTGGAATGTATTCCTTATTTACTCACAGTTTATGATAACCATAAGGAAGTTCAATATTTTAAAAATATTGAGCTCTATAAAGATGATCAAATAATTCATAAATTCAAGGTGGAGGATACTTATTCTTCATCATAATAGAATTTATTTTCAAATAATCAATGAAAAGACTCATGGATACACCTTTCTTATTAACAAATAGAATAGGGGAACCCCGATGTGAAATTCTAGGGTGTATGAATCCCATATAAAACAACTCCACTGGTTCTTTATTCAAGTCCACTAACTCCACAGTTTCCATTATTAAAGGAATATTTTATATAGGTCTTGCATTAAGGATTAAATCAATGGAAAACTTTACTTTATGCTCTAGTGGAGGTCTATTCAATTCCTCATGAAATAAATAAATGTATTTATATACAATAGGTATATCCTCCATTCCATGTTTCATATTTCTTCTTCCTTCTAAGTATTCTAGATCAATGACCACCATTGATCAGCATCACCTTTGAGATAATATACTAAAAATACAACCTTATACTTTTCATTACATCCCAAGTTCAGAAATATATTTTCAAGGGACTTAATAAATTTATCAACTACCACAGTATTAAGAACCTCACTAAATGATGGGGGATTATACAGCATTAAGTAATCCAATATATGAGAATCGTGATATGGAACAACCATTTTCTCCATTTAGGAAAAGTTATTTTTTATAACCTAATTAAGATTCCCAAATATAGCTATGATCTACTTGTTTCTAATACCATCTATATTGGCTTTCTCATCAGGGGAGTTTATACATTAACCATGAGTATTGATACCATTATTTCTTTCATACACTATTTCTAAATAATTGAATATACTATATTATTTCATAAAATTGTGGATTTTAAATCATATTGTATAATTATAAATATAATGTTACAATTAAAATAAATTTAATATTTATGAATTTTTAATCTCATAATCTTAAACTTGGTTTCTTTGGTAACATCTTTATTTTCAAATCCTTCATAATGGTTTTTAATGAAGTTGTGAATTATCCTAAAAATATCCCCTAGGAGTGTCAATCCATGTGTTCAGTAAGGATCATTTTCATGCATGAGTTGAAAATCAAGTCAAATCCATATGTTCCCTTTTCATAGTAATTTACCCTAGGTATAACTATGCTAGAACCACATCCACTTGTAGTATCAAAATAAGGATGTATTTCTATAAAAAAACACATAATCTATACCTTAATAAAAATTTCTGTTATTATACCTCAATTTTAAATATCCTCAAAGTATATTATAGGATTATGTTCCATTATCTATGTTTTCCTTAATTTAGTTCCCAAGTTTTCTACTAATCTTCCTTTAACACAAACAGTAACAACCAAAACTCATGTAACCCAGAGTCAGTGGTTATTTTATTACATTGGAATGGATACAACAGGACAAATAATTATCCACTAAAATATGCTAATATTCATTGTCTATATTATAATATTCATGTGCTTCATTATTCATAAACACCATTTTTATTTCATTTTACAATTTGGATATTATTTCACATTATGATTGTAATTATTTCTAAAAATTCACTTTTAGATAGTACATTTGTGAACACATCCTAAGACACAAAATGGTTTTTATTTTATTTTAATATTTTATTTTCAGGTATCCCATTATATAAAAGACAATTAATGATTTTAGAGAACTTGAAGGTTCACATTGGAAGACCACCAAAATGGGCTTTCATGCTAACACATTCTGGGAAAAGTAAACTGGACAGCTTCCTAATAAAGAGACTGTAACAGTCAATATACAAGCCCAATGACTCTTAAAATTTAACTGAATATAGAGTAAATCATTTATATAATTTCCTACAATAGTGACAAGAGCTAATTAGAATTTTTTTAATAGAGTTCTAGGTAGCTCAATTTGGAGAAACAATTCTAGGCCAGATTCTACGGTCCAGAAAAACAACCCACCATTTTACACATATATCGTAAAACATATATGATTTTGGGCATAAATTTTACAGGAGGTTAGGATACATCATGGGATCCAATATATTATACTATAGACCACTCTAATTCTCCCATATAGTAGTTCATTTCAACTCCTCTGTTTGGTGGATGCAAGTTGGCTCCCACTTCGGATCAAGGGTGGAAAAGTCTAAGTTCCACAAGCTTTCCACCACCCTAATCCTACCATACTGACGCACGCATGCCATAGGTCATGGAAAAACAATTATTTGCTAAGTTAAAATTCAGTAATTTGGTTGACCTAGGATGTCTCCTGAAGAGGATTGTACAAAAAATAGTTTGTCACTTTAAAATAAGGGTAAAAAATTTGTGTTTTTAAAGGAATTTTGAAATTCAAATGATTGAAAAAAAACTATGATATTAAAAAGGGTGATTAGGTCGGGGTCAGTTTATTAATTTTAATGCTTTCGTTGTTCAATTTAATTCAAACATCTTCTTCGTAGTTGATTAAATTTATTTTCCACAATCGTTTCCTCTCACTACCTTGGTGAAATTATGATGGTGAGAGAAAACCTTACCAAGATCTCGGTTTGGTCAACTCTCCTTCCATATGAAAAAATAGTTGTATTGAATGTCCTAAATTGACATGTTCAATACCTGATCAGGTATTATTTATCCCAAACAATAAAGAATATTCACTACCACTTTTACATGTACTGATGATCGTCGAGTACTTCACCGCTAATTCCTAGTCTATTCCATCATATATAAACCAGAAATTAGTGGGGGGAGATAATGATTATTTTACCAAAGAAACAATCAATAACGGAATTAAAATTCAAGAACGACCACACTTGATAATAAAATCTTCTATATGAAATTGAAAACAACTTTGAAGAAGAAAGAAATTTCATTCAATTACGTTCAAGAACTCAAGCATTACAACATAGAAAACCAACCATTCCCCAATCACTCCAAATATTTACCCCACCATGGTAGGGGTAATCGAGATGAATGGGGAATAATAAGGCATTAAAAATTATTAAAAAGAAAATAAATAAAAGATAAAGCTGAAAATTTCTCCTCTTTGGTGTCCCAGAAGTAATGGGATGGAATGAGAGATGCTTTGAGAGTGAGGAGATCTCCTCCTTGTATAGCTAGAATTTGTCCCCTGAATTTTGACGCATTTTATCCCCATTAAATGGCATATTCACACGTTTCACCCTTCTTTAATGTTGTTCATAATTCTCTTGGGCGTTTCCCCTCAAATTATCAGTGTCTTTGGACAAGTATTACGATAGTTATGCCGGTTTTACTCTCACAATTTATTCTGTACAGTCAGACATGACAAATCACAAACCTCCAGATTAGGATTCTTTAATGACCCTTAAAACGGCCCAATATCGCGGCCTTCCCTTCATGAAAGATCTTCTCAAACTCCTTTATTGTCCACCCACTTAATTTCACAACAATAGGGCCCACCAAGAATTAGTCAGGGACCCCACACCAAAACCTGGCAGATCTGTAATCAGTTTTCATGCTCTCACTTGTGAGCATCATTTGAGCTTTCATATGACCGATTAAGCTTTTTGTACAAAAGGATGAAATGAATCCCTATATGTTTATATTATGTAAAAGAAATAATATTGAAATTTTTATTAGCATGGTAAATATAATTTCCAAACTACTTAAATAATTTAAAAGAGTTAAAAATCCAAAATGGGTCATTTTTACAATTAAGCTCAAAATATTACCAATATCATAAAAATGCAGCAATTAATCTTAAAGTAACACTTTGGTGGGATTTAAAACAATAATATTCAACATAAATTAATCAAAAATATTGTCACTATCACATACTCAAGTGGCATGACTTTCACTATTGGAGACTCGACCCAAGGCTCCCAAAATGACTATTTAAGGTAGTGGTGGTGGAGAAGTTTATCATCTTTTGTGATTTATTTCATTGTAATGTTATGCTGTGATTTTTTTGTCTCAAATTTGTCTTTCACATGTTAATTGTTCCAAATAATCTTAGTCTCTTAATAAAAGTTCTTTTTCTCCTCTAATTTTGTTCTTATTCATATCAAATTGATATCGTTGGCTCAAGGTGTGAATTTATTCACACCAAGCCTTGTGAAATCAATACACAATGGTGGAGTGATTGTTATTTCATTGTTTTTTTACTTCTTCAATTCCTCCCTCATGATTATACTTATTGCTTCCATTGAAACCATAATATCAATGGATGGATAACCTGCTTATTGTTTGATCCAAGGAAGTATCAAGGGGATGGATTGGATGTTATTTATCACCCCATTAATTTATAATCACTTCTTTTAATTGAGATTTTTATTTTATGTTTTCAAAAATTCTTCATCCTTTTTGAATTTTAAGGCCACACACTTCAAATGATAATACGAACCTTTACCTTGGAGTGCTCAAAACTTTGATCCTCAAAGTTTATACATGATTTATATTAGGGTTTGTAAGTGTTAAACCAAACATTTATGATGTTGTTTGATCTTATAAAATGAACCCATCTCAAATATAAGAAATTTAAATAGTTGAAAATGGAATGCATCCAATCCACCACAAGTCATAACCTAGGATCAATTCATTATTTTAAATTAAATTCACTTAATTATTTTATAATTCACTTAAACACATCTAAAATCAACCCATTTTGGCCACTTTATATCCAAAAATAGTCCATAGAATGTGCGTGCCTATAGGTTTCTTCTTAGGTCTCGGAGGAATCGACAACCCAAGCTACTCTCCATTTGACTGCTGAACCCTAAAAACTTGGGTAAATTTGGGCGAGACCAACAAATCTCAAAGTACCAATAATTTTAGCAATATTAATGAACCATATATGAATATGATACCAAGATTATATTGGTAATAAAATATATAACATAACAAAAGAAAATATTTATAATCCTTGAAACTCATTCAAAGATTTCATATTCATATCCTATGGAAAAGAAACAAAATATGTGTGATCTCAAATACTCATTAAGGGTTATGTATAACTAAATATATCAAGATTAGGTAATTATCAAACAATATTCCAAGGAAAATAACTAAAAAATATGGAATTTAATCAATAACAAGAGCACGAAGATTAATATGAAAGGAATAAATGATTTTAAAATAATGAAATATTAATAATCAAATGATCTTAAATCTAATACATAGATAATATCAATATAGTAATCTCATGGATAAAAATAATTGAATTATTAATGAAGGAAATTCTTAAAATTGGATTCCATCATCTCAAACGTTAATATATTTGCACATTCAAAACCTTTCACCAAGATAGTTTAAAACTATGGAAAAAATCAGTTTAATTTGGAAACTAATTTTTCTAATGAGACCTATTGACGCATTTAGGAGATATATAACTGCAAGCCCCACTCATCACTGTATATCCAAATAATTTCTCATATATAGAATAATTTATTTAATTTATTAAAATATGCCTTATCAATAAATTTCTATATTCAATAAAGAATATGAAATATTGATATTTCCCAAGTCAATCAAATAATATTCAAAGTAAAATATTGTATATAGAAATGATATATTGTTTAAGAAGTAAGAATATCCCTGATAAATAACATAGATACTTAATGGAAAAATAATTTCCCATAAAAATGATCATAAGAATGTGATTGTCTCAAGAAAAAGTGAATAACCACAAAATTAATCAATAGATGAGAGGTGACCATTGGTTTATCAGAAATATGGGTTTAAAATAAAATTATATACTTTATAAGAATAAAGGGATTGTAAGTGAAATATTAAAATAAGCTTTAATAAAATGTTATTATTTATGAAACCATTGAAAATGTGAATAATAAGCTAGACTTTGTAAAATGATTATGTAATTAGGGAAGTCCATTATTATTGTATAGATTAAAAAATATTTCACTTGACTTTTTATAACAAAAGTATAAAACTTAACTTTTATAAAGTAGTAGAAATGTTATTTTTACTCCCTTTTTAAAATTCAAGGATAACTTATAATGTTATTAATAAATAATTTAAGTAAATAGAAGGAATTTTTTAAAATAATATTTTGAATAACATAGCCATGGAATAAAAATATATTTGATTTAAAGAGAAGTAAAATACATTTTTCTTTTAAACAATTATTTACATAACTCAAGTACCTTAGAGAGGAAAATTTGGAAGAAAATATAGAAAATCTTTAAATATCCAGTGGATAAGAAAATTATTGGAGCTTATGAAGGATGAATGATAATATTCCTTCAACAAAAATAAAATTAATCCCAAAATAAAGTGAGATTTCAAAATAGATTTTTACCTCTTTGGTAACTTTTAAATTGTAACCCCTTGAAATAATATAAATGAATTAAAACATTAATCAAGATTATTAAATATTTATTCATGTTATATACATAAAATGGTCATTAAATAAACCATATAAAATTGAATAGGTGCATGATAAAAAATATGTCTCAATGGAATGACAATTGAGATGAAATCCATTACCTCACACTTCCCTTGAGTTTAAAATGATTTAACATATTATATAATGGTTTTAAGGGTGTAATTAATTTATGAAATAACCATATTGATATTTTTAATATCATAAATGATCCCCTTATAGCTTCTTACCACCCATTCATTAATAATATTTCATAATTAGCATTGTTTGGGCTGTTAACTTCTTTATTTTCTCATGCATGTTTTTTCATGGATGTTATGATTATTTTTTATTGGATCTATATAAATCATCTATAGAATTAAAATAATGTTTTAAATATCACATTTATACATTATATTTCTTTTTAAGACCATTTTTTGAATGTTTTACATGGAAAATGAATCAAATCGCTTTGTGAAGAAGGTAGGTTGTACGTATGCACTATCAATGATATCATTCCATTGATGGGTGAAAGAGTAAAGAATTTAATGATATGTTAATTTTTTAGAATTAATATCATGTAATATATATCATATATACTTAATACCTCCATTATTATGACTATCCATGTGATTTGGTGATGGAAAACAAATTACATTTGTTAGCGAGGCGGTAGTCCACTATACACATGAGTGATGGATGTGTTTCCTATTTTATGGGTAAGGATATGGGTAAATATTATTCCATCAACATAATAAAATCCCATTATACAGAATTTATTGGGGTCGTTATATTTTAATTTTTAATACATAGTTTTAGGTGGTAAAAGAAGAAGTAAAAAAGGAAAGAGCTTGGTAAAGATAATTACCTTCGCTTAGAAGAAACACCTTTGGATATCTTAATAAGAACCCAAGGGATAGTGTTTTGAGAATAAAAGTACATATATATCATGGATAAGTATTTTATGGAGATATTTTGGCTATTTTTTGTTAATTTAAATGGATTTAGATGTGTGAGTAAGTGAGGGGAAATGGTTCCATTTTATAATTGAGGAGGAGTGGTATTTTTGTAAATACCCAGAACTATTGAATAATGGGAAGTCACGCTCACCCCAAGTGCATAAAAAATTATAAATAATCATTTGGAGTGATGATAACTTTTATACACATATCCACCACTAAAAAATCATTTTATAAACATGTTATTTCCTTTACCCCTGAGGTTACTCACTTTTACCATTTTAGTTTTCATTGTAGTTAGTAGTTTTTATTAACCTATGTAGTTTATCCATTAAGAATAAAATAAAATGAGACGTATTATATAAATTATACCCATTTATTCTAAATATTAAATTAATTTCATCAAATAATAATTCTAGGATTCTGGAAATTTAATTTTAACACAAGTGTATGTAATGAGAAAAATCTCATTTTAACCTTTATAGTGGTAATTGATTTTTACTGATTTTACAAATAATTATGACAAAAAATTAAATTAAACTAATTAAATAATATTTATTATTATAAATAATAATATGTAATCTATTTCATCAAGTTAAATTTATAAAATGTATAGAATCTATTTTAAAAAAACTTTGCAAATTGTGTCGAAAAAACAGTTTTTCAAGAAATGTATTTTTCAAGCATTAGATGGGATTATAATAATTATATGACTAGTAATCATCATTATATGGATTTAAATAAATATATTTAGATATAAAATATATAAATTTATTTTAAATAATTGATCATTAAATATTAATTCAATTAATTATAATGGATAGACATTATGCATTTTTTTAAAACAATTTTCTAAAGAAAAAAACAGTTCTCTAAGAAATATATATTTTTACCTACAAATTTTCTTAACTTTATTTATATAAAATTTAGATTCAATAAATTATTAATTTTATATATTATAACACTTAATTATAAATAATATTTGTAATATTCAAATACTATATTTTTAATTATTTATAAAATCTTATTTCTAAGGGAAATTTTCAAAAATTTATTCTTGGCTTATTTTGACCAAGTAAGTTCAAAATTGATATTCATCCTATAAAATTAGAATTTAAGTCCCATGAAATATTAAACTATTAATTTTATTATAGTTTTATTAAAATATAATTTTCTTTTACTATATTTTAAGATCCGGTGTTACATAAATAATAAGATTAATATAAATGGTTTCCATTATCATGATTAATTAGAATGATATTTATTGAATATGTGTTTTATCAAAACATTACTCCTAATGAATAATTTAAATTAGGGGATTATTAATTGTTTGATTTTTTGGAATTGAAAATATATATTTGTGATAAATATAATTCTATGATGTTATAATTTGAAATGATAAATATATAGTAATAAATAAATTGTGAAAATGTTGAATGGTAATGTTGAAAATTGAAATGATAAATTTGTGTTTTTTATAGTTTATGATTCATTTGAGAATTTAATTTATGTTTTTTTTATGATGAAAATTATTATTGGTAATTTATTTTAGATACTTGTTTTATATTTTTTAAAGTCTTAGATATGAATTTAGAACCCAAAATAGTGAAACACTGTAGAAAATACATTGGAGTTGAGAGGGATGAAATTTAAGAAGCATGACATTGGTTATGCCAATATGGAATGAAGGTTGTGCCACTTTTTAGTAAAATTATAAAAAGTATTGATGAGATTTGGGGGAATAAATGGTAGTGATTTATGCAAGTCATGCCATATATGCATGGAGTTGAGCCACATTCTGGAGTTAAATGACCTTTGGCGGTGACTTACACAATACAAGAAAATTTGAAATCCATGGTGGTTTTCCAAAACGATGCTAAATATTTCATCAGCATTTTTTTAGCATGAATTTTTGAAAAAATGCTACAAAATGATATATTTTAGGAAAAAAATTCTATTATTTTAAGTGGTGACTTTTAAAATGCGCAATAAAAAATAATGGATAAATATTATATATAATTAATAATTATTTTTTACTTTTTATTATTTATTATTATTTATTATTTATAATCATTTATTATTTATAATTTGTTATTTTATTTAATTATTATATGTTAATTAATTATTATTTATAATTATTATTTAGTAAATATTTAAGACTTAAATTATTTCTAGGGTAAGTTGAAAAATCAAACATCATCATCAAATTTCTATAAACATTGATCTAGGTGACCATTTTTTTCTCCACAACTAGTCAAATAGAAGTTTATGAAATGAACTACAATGAATCTAGATAAGAATTTGATAATTAACTATAGAATAAAATTTATTATTATTGTACATGAATTTGAAAATCTAACTTCAGCTTTAAAAGATAGTAACTTGTTATACGGGTGTCTGTTCAGGCTCTACCACATATCAAATCGAAGTAGGAGATCAGCTCTATCGCATTTTGACATAAGATAGCCTAGTTTATTGTTAGTTTTAGAATAAAAAATGTCCCAAATAATCTATAAAACTACATTTTTTATTTATTTTATCCCAACTATGTTAAATACTCTCATAGGGGGTGAATCAGGGTATGACATATTAAACAAATAGCCCCTTAGGATATATTTTCATCATTAAACAAAAAAATATTCTCCCCATTACTCATAGTAATGAATGAGATGAAATGAAAGAATCAGGAGATATGGTAATTTTACTTGGTTCACCCACACTAGGCTACATCCAGGGGGCATACAAAGGCAATGTTCCTATATTAAAAATTTATGAAAACACGCTATTTTTTAAAAAGTTTAGATTATAAACATTAAACCTGCTAGTTTATAACTAATCAAAATTTGAAATATCACAACTCTCTCAACTTAAGAGTTCTCATGGATCCTTAAAAAGATTCTTCTTTTGATCACTTAAATCAATATTTTTTACACCCCATATGGTGCATCATTAAGTTACACTTTCATACACATGATAAATACCTCTTTACCACATAATTTCTTGTAAAATCTTTCTACTTCACATAATATTCAATTTTGTGAAACCTTATCTCAACATTTGTGAAACTTATCAGTCCTTCATGAAACTTTCTACTTTTGTAAAACCTAAAAGTTTCATGAATGTCAAAAATTTCATGAAAATTACTTTGTAAAGCATTATTATTTCATGAAACTCAAAAATTTCTAGAAAATAATATCTTTCAGGAAACTTTCTTCTTTTATAAAACCCACAGATTTCACAAATCACACAAGGAGAGATATCTCAACCTGATCCATATCTAGAATAACCCCCTATATCCATCTTTATGGAGTTTATTAGTGAATAAGAAGAATTAGATGAGAGTTTAAGTATAGAAAGTGTCCCCATCATCTAAAAATACATTGATGTATTTCCTAAGGAGTTGCCTCGACCTCCCCCAAAAAGAGAGGTAGAGTTATCAATTGAACTTGTACCTGGATATCATTCGATATAAAATACCCCATATAGGATGGAAAATGTGGAGTTGGAAGAATCAAAGAAACCACTCCAAGATATTTTGGAGAAGGGGTTTATCCAACCGAGTGTGTCTCCTTGGGGATCACATGTTCTCTTTGTAAAAAAGAAGGATGGATCGATGTAGCAATGCATTGATTATAGAGAACTGAACTAGATCACAGTAAAGAAAAAATACCCTCTTACAAGAATTGATTACTTATTTGACCAACTTCATGGGGCTTAATTCTTCTCTAAGATTGATCTTTGATCTGTTTATCTTCAATTGAGGGTGAAGAAAGAAGATATTCCAAAAACTACCTTCTGATCAAGATATGGGCATTATGAGTTTGTTGTTATTCCCTTCGGACTGACTAATGCACCTGCTATTTTTATGGATCTGATGAATAGAGTCTTTAAAAACTAACTTGATAACTCTGTGGTAGTTTTTATTGATGATATTCTGATATATTCCAAAAGTTGCGAAGAGTATGAGGATCATCTAATAGATATTTTTCAAACTCTGCAGAAGGAGAGGCTTTTAAGGAAGTTCAGAAAATGTGAATTTTGGTTACAACAAGTTGCTTTCTTGGGGCACATTGTAACCAATGAAGGAATCACAGTTGACCCTACAAAGACAAAAGTCTTAGAGGAGTGGCCTCAACCTAAAACAATAAATGATATTCGTAGTTTTCTTGGATTAGAAGGATATTATAGGAGGATTGTGAAAAAAATTCACAAATTTCTAATCCATTAACCAAGTTAACTCAAAAAGGGTTCAAGTTCATCTCGAAAAAGGAGTGTGAGGAAAGTTTCCAAGAGTTGAAGAAGATATTGGTTACTACACCCGTGTCAACTCTACCCTCAAGTGGAGAAGGATTCGTTATTTTTAGTGATGCATCTCTAAAAGGGATTGGGTGCATCCTCATGAAAAATGGCAAGGTCATTACTTATGCATCATGACATTTGAAGACTCATGAGTAGAATTATACTACGCATGATCTGGAGCTGGTTGTGGTCGTTTTTGCTATGAATAAATGGAGGCACTATCTTTATGGGGAGAAATGTGATATATACACAGACCATCAAAGTTTGAAGTATATTTTCACACAAAAGGAATTGAACATGATACAAAGTATATGGTTGGAACTTCTTAAAGACTATGATTTTTCAATTCATTATCATCCTGGAAGATAAAACAAAGTCATTGATGCATTAATCAGTAAAGACCCAGTTGTTATTTCCATGATGCGAATTCAAAGAGATCCATTGATCAATGACCTAGTAAAGTTGGACATAGGAATCATAAGGGAAGGGACATCGTCAACCCTAACCCAAATTATTTCTCAACCATCATTACTAGAGAATATACAGAAATCACAGAAAGAAGATCCTTCATTGTAGAAAAAGATTGAGGCTATAAAGGATGGGATGTTTCCTTAGTTCAATATTGATCAAGAAGATGTACTGAAATTTCATATAAGACTATGTGATCCATCTATTCCAAAAATAAAGAAGGAGCTGATGGATGAAGCTCATAGCTCTACTTTCTCTATACATCCTCAAAGCACAAAAATGTATTGGGAACTTCATGATCACTATTGGTGGGATAATATGAAAATGAATATTGTTGACTACACTTCAAGTTGCCTAGTATGTCAGCAACTGAAGGTGGAGAAACAACTTCATAAAGGGGTATTGTAACCACTACCCATACCAGTATGGAAGTGGGACAATATCACTATGGACTTTGTCACTGGTCTTCTGAGAACTTCCAAAGGAAACAATGCGATATGGGTTATTGTGGACTATCTCACCAAGACTGCCCATTTTATCTCCATTCGGGAAGATTTCTATCTTGATCAACTTGCTAGGATTTATGTGAAGGAAGTGGTAAGGCTACATGGAGTTCAAATTTCTATTGTATCTGATTGTGATCCAAGGTTTACATCAA
Source organism: Viscum album (assembly GCA_963277665.1). Lineage (NCBI taxonomy): Eukaryota > Viridiplantae > Streptophyta > Magnoliopsida > Santalales > Viscaceae > Viscum > Viscum album. The sequence goes on from OY728139.1 coordinate 1,183,553,003, forward strand.
AATTCTGGAGAAGTATTCAAAATGCTCTGAGCATTGAATTGAATTTCAGTATGACCTATCACCCCCAAACTGGTGGCCAATCTGAAAAGACTATTCAAACACATGAGGACATGCTGAGAACGTGCTCAATGGAATTTAAGGGTGGATGGGATCAACATCTACCTTTAGTTGAGTTCTCTTACAACAACAGCTTCCACTCGAGCATTCAAATGGCACTCTATGAAGCACCATATGGGAAGCGATGTAGAACTCCTACTTGTTGGGATGAAGCTAGTGAGAGAAAGCTTCATGGGCCTGATCTTGTGCAAGAGATGACAGAAAAAGTCCATGCCATCCAATAACACGTTAATGCTGCTCAGGTTCAGTAAAAGTTCTATGCCAACAACTGTCGAAGGGACTTGGAGTTTGATGTCAGTGACAAGTTATTTCTTTTAATTTCACCTTAGAAGAGAGTCATGAGGTATGGGAAGAAAGGGAACCTCATCCCTAGGTACATTGGCCCCTATGAAATCCATGATCGTGTGGGATCAGTAGCCTATCAGCTTGTACTTCCTCCAAATCTAGCACAAGTTCATGATGTCTTCCACGTATCCCTCTTGAGGAAGTACATACCTGACCCTTCACATGTACTAAACCCAGAGGTGGTACAACTGGAACATGACCTCTCTTATGAGGAGCAGCCGATGGAGATCTTGGATCATAGAGACAAGGTTCTACGCAAAAAGACTACCCACCTTGTTAAGGTGTTGTGGAGGAACCACAAATATGAAGAAGCCATTTGGGAACTAGAGGAGTCTATGAGGAAGAAGTACCCACACCTTTTCTCCTCTGAGGGTACGAGTTAAAAATTTCAGGGACAAAATTTCTTATGGGGGGAAGAATGTAACGACCCAAACTTTTATTAATATTTGTTTCCTAAATTTTTTGTGCTATTTTATTTTTATACTCAACAAAAATATATTCTATAATTAATTAATTGAGTATAATTAAATGAGACCCTTGGGTTTCAACTGTGATATGACCATTGGTCAATATGACCGTTGGAAGCTAAACTCTTAACGTTACAATTTTTTTGGTTTATAAATACAAGTGATATTGGTTAATTAATACAAAAAGAAGATTCAATGGCACCATCCAGTAGTCTCGGGCCGATCGAAGCCCATCTAACGGAACTTGGGAAGGAGGTAGCATCATTGGGCTTTTCTCTAGACCAAACCCAAGTCGAACTTCATCTTGTGAAGCTGGAACGGAATCGCCTTCGCAAGAAGTTCAAGCTGATAGAAATCACCACTCGGGAAATGTTGGTCGAGCCGCCCCAAGATTCTATCACCTTAGAACACCTTACACATAGGTCATATGCTAGTGTTATAAGGGGCTATGTAAAGAGACATTAGCTTCCTTATGTAATCCTTTGATATAAATAAAAATTGTGATTTCTTCTTATGGTGAAGTTTGTAAATTTTTAAATGCCTGGATAAATATATGATGTATATTATTGATGTTTAGAAAAAAAGGGATATTTTAAAATATTTATGTAAAACTTAAATAATTAATAATGTGTAATGATTTTCAAAAAATGGTCTTCTACAGTTGTGTTCGCTAAGAAATTTAGAGTCTAATAAGATCAACTTAATTTTTGGTGAATAGTAAATTTTGAATAGTGATTTTATGCTTATGATTAGTAATGTGACCAAATGGATTAAGTAACCTCACTTAATAAAGTATTGATATAATTTAGGCACCTTGATTAAGTAATGTGATTCAATAAAATAGGTAAATAACTGTTTCAGAAATTATTAGTCAAGTATTAGTTTTTTCATGTGAATAGTGTGTTTTAATTAAAAATTAAATTAAAAATATTTAGAAAATTATTTTTATAAAATGGAGTTCATTTTTGAATTCAAAGAATCAATATTAGGTTAAGGTGATTTTTGGGAATTTTACTGAAAAGAATGAATTCTCAGTGAATAGTGAAATTACAGTTTTTAGTTTCGGGTGTTTAATGACTTCATTAAGGATGTAATAATTATGTAATCATTATGGTTGACTTATGAATAGTAAGATAAGGTATGATGTTTCCCAAGTGACCAATACCATGGGAAAATACCCTGGGGAAGCCCATGGTTTTTCCAATACCACCAATGAGGTGTCCCTGGGCCATTAACGACTTATCCCCTCACTTCTTCTATAAATACCAAGACATTCCCTCATTCATTTCATTTCCAAATCTCCCTAAATGAATTTATGGTCTCCTTAACTCCCAATTAGTCCTTTAAAGGTTACCTCAAGCCTCCCAATGTCTCGAACATCAACCTTTAAATGTTACTCTTCAAGGTAAGGGAATCCTTTCACCCTCCTCTTTTTAAGTCATGACTTACTTTATGTTGTTTCTTCTAGTTTCCATCTCATTTTGTTTAGGGTATGTTTATATATGTTCTAATTAATTCCCATTTGATGTATAATTTTTGAGATACCCTTTCCACTCTCATAAATTTGTTTTCTGAATTTTTATGTGACGTCGTTAGGCTGCCGAATTTTTCGTAAAAGGAATCGTGTCTTCTCTTTTCTTTCATGTTTCTTTTTCATGTGGTATGTCATTCAAATTTCCATACCATGTTCTTATATCCATGTTATTCTGTATTTATACTGTATTATAAGTTATTTATGAGTGGGTTACTCTGTTACCCTCTCTTTTCAATGTATTCTAAAACCATGTTATATAGCTGTTATGCTGCAGAAATTTCACCTTAAAATTTCTATCTCTTTATCTCCAGAAATTCTCTTGTTTTATTTATGTGAATACCCAGACCTATTTTGTTTCTTTGGGTGTTCATAAATATATAAATATGATTTTATTCTTTAATTGACATATATATTACCCTCACTCCCTTTCCATGGGTCATAAATGACATAATGATCATATTTGTTTAAGAACTTCTTAAACATCACGATCTTGAAATGAAACCCATTTCTTTTATTCTATATGGTTTATTTATAAAATTTTTGATTATGATCTATGTGTATCACATGAAATTAAAGACATATTATGGGTTTTCCCTAATAGTGCTTCAATGCATTGGGTAAAGAATTAATCTCTATAGATGACAAGTTTTACGATACCTAGGTGAATAACCTTGGTAATGTTTATGACACCTTGGGGATGGACCTTGGTGATATGTTTATGAATGTCTAAATGAAATTTTGTAGCCACATATTCAAGTTATGTTCCAAGTTCTTTTTAATTATGATATGCCTATACTTCCATTTCTCATGTCTTTATGTTGTTATTCAAGTTCTTATTGTTAACACAAGTAAACTGATTCCCTTGTTTACCCTTACTGGGCCTTCTGCTCACCCTTTACTTTGATGTATGTCTACAGGATATGAGATTCAGTAAATGTACATAGTATGAACCTATTATGAAGCCTTAAAATTAGTTTATAAGAATTTTTTATGTTGTTTTCATGTATTATGTTCCTGATTTCCAAGACACTGGACTTTAAAGATCCTCTGTATGTAAAATGTAATGAAAAGTTATGTATTAAAAAGTCGGGATTCCATAGTTGTTATCAAAGGATAGTTTAGTTATTTATGGAAATTAGGCTACGAAAACTTTAGGAAGAACCCTATAGAAAATTTTAAATATAGGAAAACTTCCTGGTATTTTGGTGAGTATTGAGTAAGTGGTTTATCAAGAAAATACATCCATGTCTGGATACGAGCAGGTAGAGGTGGCTCTAGAACAGATGTACATAGGGGTAAAACCCGAAAACACTGCTTTGAGCTAGACTCAAACAGGAACTAGTACATGAAAACGGGACTTGCTTCACTCTTGGTTATGACACTCCCGGGGGATATGTTTGGTTAATCTCAATCTTTTTATGAATCATTATGAAGGAATTATATAGAAATGTAATTGTTTAAGCATGAAGTATTAAGACATATAATCCTTTACAGTTCAAAGATTTGTAAATGAAATAAGTTTCTCACTAAGATTTTATTCTTTTAGAAAATGGAGAGAAATAGGAGGAATTGTGCAAATGTTGACCGCAATGGACCATGCGCTGACGGCCCTCCGATGGAAGCCAGAGTGGAAACATTCATGCGAATGATGAACCAACTGACTCAAGTTATGGGAAATAACTTGAATCAATCTGAGAGACCGATCTCACCATGAAGGGAAAAACATTTTGTTGAGTCCTTTATGCATCAATGACCACCAACCTTTAGTGGATCGATTGACCCATTGATTGTTGAGCAGTGTATCAGCTCCATTGAGAAGATCTTTTCTGTGCTCCGTTATTCAGAGGAAGAGAAGGTCACCCTGGTTGTCTATCGCTTAGAAGTAGAAGCTGATCAATGGTGGGAACTGATAAAAAACACAAGGACAAGATTGGAATTTGAATCTGTGGAGTGGGAAGAGTTTAGAGGGATCTTTTTCAGTAATTATTTCCCTCATTCCCTGAGAACAAGAATGGAGAAGGAGTTTCTTGAGCTAAATCAGAAGGAGAATGAATCTGTGGGAAGATACGAAATGAACTTCACAAGGCTTTAAAGATATACCTCTAGATTTTTCATGGATCTAAATGGTAATGTTGATAGATTCTTTTGTGGACTGAGACCTCATCTACGGAAGAATCTACCCAACCGAGACTATGATAGCTACAAGGAGATCATGCGGACTGCAATGAAAGTTGAGTTAGAGTTTGGTGAGATGAAGTGGTCTCATAAATCAAATGACAAGAATAGATCGTTGGATCCAAGCTTAGGGAGGATCTTCAATCAAGGAAGAGGAGGCAAGCAAGTACAACTTCCCATGTGTAATAAATGTGGGAAGAAGTATTCGAGGAACTACCTGCTCGGGAGTGGGAAGTGATAAAAGTGTGGTAGAGATGGCCACATTGCGAGTAATTGTCATGGTGAGGTGAAACATCAACTTCTAAACACAAACTACAATTGTAAGATGGTGAATGCCCTACTTGATGTACAGTTCTTCAAGTGTGGACAATGTGGGAACTTTACCAATCACTATCCAAATCTGAGGGCAGTGGAGGGGAACCACCATTAGCCTCAGCAAAGGCCAAGGGATCATGGCCGTGATTTTTCTATCACGACAAATGAATTTGAAGATCCAAATGATGGGGTATTAGGTACTCTTGTTGTCCTCTCAAAGATAGAAAATACATTGTTTGATTCAAGTTCTACGTATTCCTTTATTTCCTCCATGTTTTCAAAGAATTTAGAATCAACCCCCAATTTTCTAAAAGTAGAGTTATCAGTAAAGACTCTTAGTTGGACTATCCAAGCATCATCAATGTTTAGAAACTCTAGTATTTACTTTAGTAAGCACAATCTTATCTAAAATCTAGTTGTCATTCCCATGCTGGAATTCTACATTATACTAGGGATGGACTGGCTCTCAAAGTATAATGCCAAGATCAATTGCAGAAGCAAGGAAATATTAGTAGTATTGAATGGAAAACCTACAGTTATCTTCCAAGGAGAGATATCTCAATATTATCCTTATCTAAAAGAACCCCATATATCCTTCTTTATGCAGTTTATTGGTGAATAAAAATAAGGAGATGAGAGTTTAAGGATAGAAAGTGTCCCCATCGTCCAGGAATATGTTGATGTATTTCTTGAGGAGTTACCTAGACCTCCCCCTGAAAGAGAGGTAGACTTATCAATTAAACTTGTACCTGGATCTCATCCGATATCAAAGACCCTATATAGGATGGAAAATTTGGAGCTGGATTAATTAAAAAAGAACTCCAAGATCTTTTGGAGAAGGGGTTTATCTGACCGAGTGTGTCTCCTTGGGGTGCACATGTTCTCTTTGTAAAGAATAAGGATGAATTGATGCGGATATGCATTGATTATAGAGAACTGAATGGGATCACAGTAAATAACAAATACCCTCTTCCAAGAATTGATGACTTATTTGACCAACTTCATGGGGCTCAATTCTTCTCTAAGATTGATCTTTGATATGTTTATCTTCAATTGAGGGTGAAGAAAGAAGATATTTCAAAAACTACATTCCGATCAAGATATGGACATTATGAGTTTGTTGTTATGCCCTTCAGACTGACTAATGCACCTTCTATTTTTATGGATCTGATGAATAGAGTCTTTAATGACTAACTTGATAAATCTGTGGTAGTTTTTATTGATGATATTCTGATATATTCCAAAAGTCACGATGAGTATGAGGATCATCTAACAGATATTTTGCAAACTCTGCAGAAGGAGAGGCTTTTAGGGAAGTTTAGAAAATGTGAATTTTGGTTACAACAGGTTGCTTTCTTGGGGCACATTGTAACCAATGAAGGAATCATAGTTGACCTTACAAAGACAAAAGTTATAGAGGAGTGGCCTCAACCTACAACAATAACTAAGATTCATAGTTTTCTTGGATTGGTAGGATATTATAGGAGGTTTTTGAAAAACTTTTCATGACTTTATAATCCATTAACCAAGTTAACTCGAAAAGGGGTCAAGTTAATCTAGAAAAAGGAGTGTGAGGAAATTTTCCAAGAGTTGAAGAATAGATTGGTTACTACACCAGTGTTAACTATGCCCACAAGTGGAGAAGGATTCGTTATTTTTAGTCATGCATATCTAAAATGTCTTGGGTGCATCTTCATGCAAAATTAAAAGGTAATTGCTTATGCATCACAAAATTTGAAGACTCGTGAGCCGAATTATCGTACGCATGATCTGGAGGTGGCTGCGGTCGTTTTTTCTCTGAAGATATAGAGGCACTATCTTTATGGGGATAAATGTGATATATACACATACCATAAAAGTTTGAATTATATTTTCACATAAAAGGAATTGAAAATGAGGCAAAGGAGATTTTTGGAACTTCTTAAAGACTATGATTGTTCAATTCATTATCTTCTTGGAAGAGAAAACAAATTCGCTGATGCATTAAGTAGAAAATACCCAGTTGTTATTTCCATGACGCGGATTCAAAGAGATCCATTGATCAATGACCTAGTAAAGTTGGAAATAGGAATTATAAGGGAAGGGACATCATCAACCCTAACCCAAATTATTTCTCAACCATTATTACTAGAGAAGATCAAGAAAGAACAGAAATAAGATCCTTTGTTGTAGAAAAAGTTTGAGGCTATAAAGGATGGGAAGTTTCCTGAGTTCAATATTGATCAAGAAGGTGTACTGAAATTTCATACAATACTATGTGTTCCATCAATTCTAGCAATAAAGAAGGAGCTAATGTATGATTCTCATATCTCTACTTTTTCTATACATCCCGGAAGCACAAAAATGTATAGGGACCTTCAAGATCACTATTGGTGGGATAATATGAAAAGGAAGATTGCTGACTACACTTCAAGGTGCCTAGTATGTCAGCAAGTGAAGGCAGAACAACAACTTCCTAAAGGGGTGTTACAACCACTACCCATACCAGTATGGAAATGGGACAATGTCACTATGAACTTTGTCACTGGTCTTCCGATAACTTCCAAAGGAAACAATGTGATATGGGTTATTGTGGACCATCTCACCAAGACTACTCATTTTATCTCCATTCAAGAAGATTTATCTCTTGATCAACTTGCCAGGATTTACGTGAAGGAGGTGGTAAGGCTGCATGGAGTTCCACTTTCTATCGTATCTGATCATGATCCAAGGTTTACATCAAAATTCTAGAGAAGTCTTCAATATGCTCTGAGCACTGAATTGAATTTCAGTACGGCCTATCACCCCCAAACTGATGGCCAATCTGAAAGGACTATTCAAACACTCGAGGATATGCTGAGAATGTGATCAATGTAATTTAAGGGTGGATGGGATCAACATCTCCCTTTAGTTGAGTTCTCTTACAACAACAGATTCCACTTATGCATTCAAATGCCACCCTATGGAGCTCTATATGGGAAGTGATGTAGAACTACTACATGTTGGGATGAAGCCGGTGAGTGAAATCTTCTTGGGCCTGATCTTGTGCAAGATATGACAGAAAAAGTCCATTCCATGCAACAACACATTAAGGCTGCTCAGATTCGGCAAAAGAGCTATGCTGACAACCGTCAAAGGGACTTGAAGTTTGATGTCAGTGACAAGGACTTTCTTCGAATTTCACCTTAGAAGAGAGTCATGAGGTTTGAGAAGAAATGGAAGCTCATCCCTAGGTACATTGGCCCATATGAGATCCTTGATCGTGTGGGAGTAGTGGCATATCAGCTTTCACTTCCTCCAAATCTAGCACAAGTTCATGATATCTTCCACATATCCCTCTTGAGAAAGTACATACCTAACCCTTCACATGTACTAAACCCATAGGTGGAACAACTGGAACATGACCTCTCTTATGAGGAGCAGTTGGTGGAGATCTTGGATTGTAGAGACAAGGTTCTATGCAACAAGACTACCCACCTTGTTTAGGTGTTTTGGAGTAACCACAAATATGAAGAAGCCACGTGGGAACCAGAGGAGTCTATGAGGCAGAAGTACCCACACCTTTTCTCCTCTAAGGGTGCGAGTTAAAATTTTCGGGGACAAAATTTCCAAAGGGGGGAAGAATGTAACAACCCAAACTTTTGTTAATTTTTGTTTCCAAAATTTTGTGTGTTATTTTATTTTTATACTCAACAAAACTATATTCTTTAATTAATGAAGTGATTATAATTAAATGAGACCGTTGGGTTTCAACTACTATATGAACATTGGTCAATATGACCGTTAGAAGCTAAACTCTTAACGTTACAATTTTTTTGGTTTATAAATACAAGTGATCTTGGTTAATTAATATAGAAAGAAGATTCGATGGCCCCATACAGTAGTATCGGGCCGATCGAATCCCATCTGACGGAACTCAGGAAGGAGGTAGCACCATTGGGCTTTGCTCTGGACCAAACCCAAGCTGAACTTCATCGTGTGAAGCTGGAACGGAATTTCCTTCACGAGAAGTTCAAGCTAAAATAAATCACCACTCAGGAAATATTGGCCGAGCCACCCCAAGATTCTATCACCTTAGCACACCTTACACTTAGGTATTATACTGGTGTTATAAGGGGTCATGTAACGAGACCTTAACTACCTTATGTAATCCTTTAATAAAAACAAAAATTATGATTTCTTCTTATGGTGAAGTTTGTGAATTTTCAAATGACTGGATAGATATAGGATGTATATTATTGATGTTTAGAAACAAAAGGTATATTTTTAAATATTTATTTAAACCTTAAATAATTAATAATGTGTAATGATTTTCAAAAAATGGTCTTTTAGAGTTGTGTTCAGTTAGAAATTTTGAGTCTAATTAGATCAACTTAATTTTTAGTGAATAGTAAATTATGAATAGTGATTTTATGCTTATGATTAGTAATGTGACCAAATGGATTAAGTAACCTCACTTAAGAAAGTATTGATATAATTTATGCACCTTGATTAAGTTATGTGATTCAATAAAATAGTTAAATAACTGTTTCAGAAATTATTAGTCAAGTGTTAGTTTTTTCGAGTGAATAGTATTTTTTAATTAAAAATTAAATTAAAAATATTTAAAAAATTATTTTTTTTAAATGAAGTTTATTTTTGAATTCGTATCATCAATATTAGGTTAAGGCGATTTTTGGGGATTTTTCTGAAAAAATTGAATTTCCAGTGAATATTGAAAATACAGTTTTTAGTTTCTGGTGTTTAATGACATCATTAAGGATGTAATAATTATGTAATCATTCTGGTCTAATTATTAATAGTAATATAAGGTATTATGTTTCCCAAGTGGCCAATACCATGGGCAAATACCATGGGCAAGCCCATGGTTTTTCTAATACCACTAATGAGGTGTCCCTTGGCCATTAATGACTTGTCCCCTCACTTCTCCTATAAATACCAATCCATTCTCTCATAAATTTCATTTCCAAATCCTCTTAAAAGAATTTTGGGTCTCCTTACCTCTCAAGGAGTCCTCCCAAGGTTCCCTCAAGCCTTCCAAGGTCCCAAACATCAATCTTTCGAAGTTACTCTTCAAGGTAAGGGAATCCTTTCACCCTCCTCTTTTTAGTCATGACTTCCTTTATATTGTGTCTTCTAGTTTCCATCTATTTTTATTGAGGGTATGTTCATATATTTTCTAATTATTTCACATTTCATTTCTAATTGTTTATAGAACCTTTCTTATAACGCCCAGACCCTAGATACCCAGAGTCGGTGCATTATTACATAACATTGGCATGATCACAAAGGATCAAGTCTCGAAAGACCGATTAGTTTAGTAGTCTTGGAAACACTAGATATATTCATAAGTCTTACATTACATCATAAGGTAAAAAAACTACAACAAAATCTTGTCTTCATATCCCCTCATACTATCCCTGCAGGTCATTCATAAATTACTTCTTCATAATCCTGGGAAAAATAAAACATTGAAAGGGGTGAGCTCAGATGCTCAGTAAGGATAACATTATAGCAGAAGCTTTCATAGATAAGCATAAACACTTAAGGCAGTTTATAACTAAAATGAAAGCCTTTTAAACTTGAACATTAGCATAAAATGGCAAAGATAAAATAAAATAATGTCATTTACTTACTCACATGGATATTCTACTAGTCGAATGATCACATGCAATATCAATAACCAATTTCATAATGATGGAATGCATAATGCCAGACTATCATAACCACATAGCCAAGGCCTCATTCCAAGACTACAAATAAGATTTTGTCAAGGCCTTGTGCCAAGACACTAGTTTGTCTCATGAGACCTACTGATGCATCGAGGAGATATAGTGGGCTCCACCCGTCACTTATTAAGTCCAATTCATTCCTCATATGAACAGGTTTAAACATAACATAAACATTCTTATTAAAACTAGCATACGAAATGTCAATACTTTAACTACAAAGCATGAATGGTATAAAAATAGCACATCCACAGTCAAACATAACTCATTTGATACAATATGGAAGATTTTATTGCATCACATTAACCTCAATCAAGAATAATTAAGGATGTTGACATAGATGAAAATAATCATCAAAAATATTTGAGATAAATATCCCCCTTTTTCTTGAAATCATTTAAAAGTCACACTATTTGTCAAGAAGCCATTTAAAAATAGATTTTTGAATCAAAGTGTCCCATACCACTTTGAAACTTTAAAAAGTAGTTTTAATTTTAAAACATTAATGTCTATATAAATAAATCCTTAAAACCATTTTTAAAACATGGACATTAATGAGCAATATTTAGAAGAATAATTCTTTAAAACATTTAAAAATGGTATTTTAGTTAGAGTTTCTAACCAAAAGAGACACTTGAATACAAATAATTGAGGTAATCAAAACATTGTAATATCATTAGAATAAAGTAATTGATGATATATTATGTAAAAGTACATTATATACACCACATAAAAGTGATTTGGTGTATAACAACAAACAAGTCTCAATGGAATGTAAATTGATATGAAATCTCTCATAAAGGTCGTATCCTTAGATTAAGGATAAATCAACGACATAGTTATGTGTGACAAATATAAATACACTAAATATGATTGGATATTTAGAGTAAGACAATCAAATTACATTCACACATAATCTTGTAAAATCAACACCAATGAATTGGATGTTTAACTCAACAAATTGAGAATGAGTTAAAATTACTGTTATCAAATTCATATCGATGACTTGAGAAATTATCAATGGAGTGATTATGTGTATCAATAGTATATCCACAGGAAGGGGAGTGGAAATTATGACATAATCAAATGAATAGTGATTCCACACATAATCTTGGAGTAATATAATCAATGAAATATGCGTAAAGCCAAATGAGTGGAAATTGAAATTTCAAATTCCCTCATAGATTTGGTAACTTATGAAACATGCACCCATGAAAGAAGAATAATACAATGATGATGTAAATATTAATAAATTAAATTATATTACACAATCAATACAATCATGGGAATTATACACACCATATGCAATAAATAAGTGGTGAATAATAGAAATCTCACGGACTTTAAAGTGAGATAAGAAACCCCTTACTTTGTACTTTTTCCTTGTTCGATGGTAGGTTAACCTCCTGTATAATGGTGAAATAATTTTTATTGAATTATAAAATAATCATTTACATTAATATGATATCATATATGATCTTTTAACATTGATTTGTTAATAATATCTTAGTATTATCGTCATTTTGGGTGTTAACTTACTCATTTTCCTTTATATTCTTTGTTACGTATGCCATGTTTGTTATGGATAGGTTGTATCTTATTCATATCCAGAATTATATCATGTCTTTAAACATTATTTTTAAATCATAAAATGATAATTATACTTGAATGGATACGATGGAGAATTAATGTCATCGCTTTCGTGGAGACGGTAGTCCGTACGTACGCACGAGCGACAATATCATTCTTTTGATATTAAAATAATATATAATTGGATAGTATATCATATATACAGAATCATTATCATGTTATATTTATTATTTTCATGAGTTACACATCATTATTATACTCATCCAAATAATAATATATTGAAGAACAATTACACCATGACGTGGAGACGGTAAGCCGTACGTACGCACATATGGTGACATGTTATTCAAAGGGTGGATAGAATACTGAATATGGTTGTACCATATTTATAATAACATCACAGTATATATAAGATACTAGATTTATTATTTTATAATGGTAATAACAAAGAAATAAGAAGTGGAAGAAGAAAGGAACTTGAAAAGGAGTGGTGAAAACATTACCTCTTCTTCGGGTTCTTCCTTTTGATTTGATCAAAAGGGATCATTAGGTTGGCTTTATGATAAAACTAAGGCCTCTAGGTTTTAGTGAGGGAAGTTGAGAGATTATTTGGTCAGGGGTTGGCCTAACCAAAAGGCTTTGAATGTGTTAAGAAATGAGAAGGATGAGTGCCCTTTTATAAGAGGGGTGAGGGGCACCTTTGGAAAAGCTAGAAATATTAATTTATAATAAATTCATATTCGGTTTCTAATGGCTACAAAGTTTATTATTCAAATTTTAAGGTGGGGATAGGTCGAAAAAAATTCAACCAATAGAATTTAGACAGGTTTGGGTCATTATATTAACCTTATCTTTTAGTTTTAACTCTTAGTTAATTGGTTTGACATTTACCATGTCACTTTGTATTTTTATAATATATAGTTAATAAACTTACTATATACATCCAAGAGACCCCAAAGTGGTCCATTAATGACACAACTATCATGATATAAGTCTCTTGGCCGAACCTTAGATTTTTAAGAATTTAATATCAATTAATAATATAATATTTGTTTTAAAAACTCTTTTATGTCAATTTTGACACTATTCAATAGTTGATTTTTTTGAAACTCAAAAAAGAATTATTACTTCAAAAAAGTTACTTAAATAATTAATAACATGTCATATTAACCTAGAAAATTATTTTAATTCATTAAAAGTCTTAAATTATATTTATTTGGGTATTTATAATATCAATTATTTTAATTTTTCACTATTATCGTAATTAGTGCATCATCATTGTGTCATAAATAAATTAAATTATTTAATGTCTAAAAATTATAAATAAAATACCATGATGTAGGAAATCGTTGTATATTTCTAATGAATATTTTTAGTCTAAAATACAACACATATAACCCTAGGTAAAAATTTATTTTCTAAAAGATATATGCTTGTGTCATTTTTGTATTCATTTTCACTTAATTAAAATAAAGTGTCCCTATCACTTACAAGTGGCTCCATGGGGTCCCAAAATCGACCCAAATATGTCCATGGTCGGACATGTGTCAACCAATAAGGTTAGGACACGTTTTAGGGTAATTTAGTATTATTATAATATTATTTTTTAACCCTTATTTATCGGATTTACCCTTAACCATGGTAAATAAAATATTTACCGCAGTAATTATTCAAAATGTATAAAAATAAAAGTTACCTATTCACACAATATGAACACCCTGATTCCAAATATGGAATCCATTTTTACAAATTCAAAACATAGAAGTGGCAGAAATTAATTTAATATTAATTCTCGCTGTTAAAACAAAAGGCGTGTTTTTAAGATATAATAACTATCAAAAGATTGATACTTGTTTATGTTCGGTTTAATTGTGAAATTATGTTCAATTACCCACATTGTATTACATGGTAAAAAAATATTTTAAATATAATTTAAAACCACTCAAATTCATAATTTACCACTATTAATTATTTCGATTAAAAAAGTTGTTTTTAATTAAAATTTAGTAATTTTTACTATTCATCAAAATATAAAACTTATCCGAAAAGTACCAAAATTTCACACTAGGCTAATTTAGTTATTAAGAATCCAAAAATGAATTCTATTTTACCAAATTCAAAACATTAAAGTTTTATTTATTAATTTAAAATTTATTCCCGCTTTCCAAACCGAGTCGTATTTTTAAGAAATAATAACTATCAAAATTTTGACACTTGTTTATGTTCAATTTCAAGGTGAAATTACTTAAAATGACCATCGTTGGATTAAATAGTAAAAATATAATCTATTTATACTTCCAAACCATTAAAATTTATAATTTAACAATATAAATTATTTTGATTAAAAAAGTTGTTTTCAGTTAAAATATAGTATTTTTTACTATTCACCCAAATATGAAAGTTATCAGAAAGACACCAAAACATTATTGATACTAAATTATTATGTCCCGATTCTAAATAAGAATTTCATTTTGTCAAATTGAATATATAAAAGTTTCAAATATTGGTTTTAAAAAGGCTTCTCCTTTAAAAGGCGGTAAAATTTCATTTTTTGAAAAATAATTCTTTTATCTAAAAAAATGAATTTGTTCATAAATCATGCCTTAGAAACTCATAATATGGATTAAAATTATAAGGATAATATAATATTTAAAATTTAGTTAATACTATTCATAACCTCTTTTGAACGGCTAGTTTGATAAGTCGTGGTGTACTTGAAATCAGTGTTGCGTACAACAGATGCTACTGTATTATTCAAAGAGAAGTGTACCGTGGAAGATTGGGGTGTTACATTCACCCCTCCAATAAATTATGTCCTCAAAATTTTAAAAATTGGGCCTGAGAATGGAAAGTCCCGCATCAGAAAAAGAGTCAATAAAACTATCACTTTAAAAGAAAGAAAGAGAGGTATAAAGGTCAACCAAGATAACCCATACTCGGATTCCATGTAGGAAAACATGGATATGGATGATAAACTAAGTGTCAAGTTCTGATGGAGAGGGATAGAAATCATGATCAGGATAAAGTTAACAATAAGAAAACCACAAACTTGTGTTGAGACAAACGTTCATTAGTCTCCTAGTAGGAAAGTAAACGGACAACATTTTTTTTGTTTTAAGTTACATTACATAAGGATGAGGAATTAATTTATGATATTGACTAAGAATATAAAGATATATATTTACATTTTAAGTAGAGTTTCATTATTTAATAAATTTCCACTACTAACTCATTTTTTTTAAACGATGAGTATTCAAGAAGACTTGGTCACACTGGAAGAGCTAGAATAAACTTCTATAGAATCACATGATCCATGCAGGATGAACTATATATTTACATTGTCTTTAGAGATTAATCAAAACCAAAATGGTTAGTACAAGATCTAATGATCCCCCAAAAGTATATTCTTTGATAGAAATAAACATTAATCTTAATTTTCAAAATTAAACAAACAATACCCCAAAGTTAAATAAATACCATTCAATAATCAATTGTCCTTAAAATCCTTAAATATAATCAAAACTAATATTGAAAACAAAAACTTATTAAGAATGAGGTCTTCCACGTTAAATTGTATCTCCAAATGACCTTAATTACTCTTAAAGTCACATACTTAAAAGTAATTAACCTAATCATTTCCATAAATAACCCAAATAATTATAATTCCACAATAAAAACATAGATAAAAATCCATAATTACTCCTCAAATGAAATCACATACTATTCTATTTTCCTTGGGCATATATTGTTCACACCAAAGCAAGCAACTTCCAAAATAACATTTATCACTTAATCACCAAATCATTTTCCTATACTAAGGGTATTAATTTGATAAGACATAAGATCCCAAATCAAATTATTATTGATCAATAAAATCATTTAACTAAAAATAATAGTCACACTAACCAGGGACTTCACGTAGTCCAGTGGTAGGCGATAAATCCCAATCGCACTTTGGTTGTGGGTTCGATTCCCACAGCTTTATCCGACGTGACGGGTTGTCACACGGTCTACTTGTTGTCCTTTTTCAAAAACTATATTTTATAACATTACCAAAATGAGATAAATTCCTCAAAAAAACCATAACATAATTTAACCACAAATGTTATCTCATACCTTGCATTTTCATCCCAAATTACAATAATTTGTAATTTCCTCAAACCCAATGATCATATAAAACCAAATGGTTATTTATAACTATATCCACAAGAGAAAAGATAATTCTTCCATAAATATCATTCTCACATGGAAAACATTAGGGTTACAAATACAAGAGAAAATTATTCCAAAGTAAACCCTTCAACAAGGATCACTAATAATTTTTAAACATTTATCCAACCATTTATTTCCACATAGCTTCTTCTCTAACCAAGAAAATATCCTATAGAATAGGACATTCACTCGGGTAATGGCCAGGTCCCCTACATTTACGGAAAATGACTGTAAATGGATTCTTGGGACCATTTTTATCTTCTTCCATAGTACTCTTCATTTTTCTTTGGTAATTCTTCACTTTATGTCCTTCCTTCCCGCACGTAAAGCATTTCTTTGTCCCATTGTGACACTTTCCTTGGTGTATCCTTCCACATTTCCTGCATGGTAGAAATTGAGTATTTCTTTCTCCATGGTCTCCACTACTGGAGCTCTTATCATTCACCACCTTTCTCTTCTTTGTTGAGTCCGGTAATTGGTTAATATATATATTGTTAATCATATTTTTGGAAAATTGATTTGGCATAAAGATGATATCTTTTACGCCTATCAACATTCCATTTTGTTTCTCATTGCCACCACCATTCCCACCTTGTACATCATTCTCAAAGTCACTATGACTTCCTTGGAATCCAGCCATTGACTAAAACCAGAAAGCATTATGTGAGAAATATTAGTCATAAAATAATTTAGAGATTAACATGTCACCATATTCTCAATTTGAAACACATTAGGATTAACCAAGGTCATTCACTCTCATCTTATATATATAATACTTTAAATCAGTTTGTAAAGAAAATTTAAATTATCCTAAGCATATCCCCCGGGAGTGTCGTAACCAAGAGTGCAGCAAGGCCCGTTGTCGTGCACCAGTTCCCATTCGAGTCTAGCTCAAAGCGGTGTTTTCGGGTTTTACCCCTAGGTACATCTGTGCCAGAGCCTCCTCTACCTGCTCGTATCCAGACAGGGATGTATTGCTCGGAAAACTCACAAAATCTCTACAATACCAAAATTCTAGGAAGTTATTTCATACTAATCCTCAAAGTTCATCTTAGGTCTACGTGCTCTAATCAGAGTTTATCTAAATCTAGCTTCCAAGGTTTATACTAAACTTCCTCTGATACCAACTGTAATGCCCCGACCCTAGATACCCAGAGTCGGTGCATTATTACATAACATTGGCATGATCACAAAGGATCAAGTCTCTAAAGACCGATTAGTTTAGTAGTCTTGGAAACACTAGATATATTCATAAGTCTTACATTACATCATAAGGTAAAAAAAACTACAACAACATCTTGTCTTCATATCCCCTCATACTATCCCTGCAGGTCATTCAAAAATTACTTCTTCATAATCCTGGGAAAAATAAAACATTGAAAGGGGTGAGCTCAGATGCTCAGTAATGATAACATTATAGCAGAAGCTTTCATATATAAGCATAAACACTTAAGGCAGTTTATAACTAAAATGAAAGCCTTTTAAACTTGAAAATCAGCATAAAATGGCAAAGATAAAATAAAATAATGTCATTTACTTACTCACATGGATATTCTACAAGTCGAATGATCACATTAAATATCAATAACCAATTTCATAATGATGTAATGCATAATTCCAGACTATCATAACCACATGGCCAAGGCCTTGTGCCAAGACTACAAATAAGATTTTGTCAAGGCCTTGTGCCAAGACACTAGTTTGTATCATGAGACCTACCGATGCATCGAGGAGCTATAGCGGGCTCCACCCGTCACTTATTAAGTCCAATGCATTCCTCATATGAACAGGTTTAAACATAACATAACCATTTGTATTAAAACTAGCATACGAAATGTCAATACTTTAACTACAAACCATGAATGGTATAAAAATAGCACATCCACAGTCAAACATAACTCATTTGATACAATATGGAAGATTGTATTGCATCACATTAACCTCAATCAAGAATAATTAAGGATATTTACATAGATGAAAATAATCATCAAAACTATTTGAGAGAAATATCCCCCTTTTTCTTGAAATCATTTAAAAGTCACACTATTTGTCAAGAATCCATTTAAAAATAGATTTTTGAATCAAAGTCTCCCATACCACTTTGAAACTTTTAAAAGGAGTTTTAATTTTAAAACTTTAATTTCCATATAAATAAATCCTTAAAACCATTTTTAAAACATGGACATTAATGAGCAAGATTTAGAAGAATAAGTCTTTAAAACATTTAAAAATTGTATTTTAGTTAGAGTTTCTAACCAAAAGAGAGACACTTGAATACAAATAATTGAGGTAATAAAAACATTTTAATATCATGAGAATAAAGGAATTCATGATATATTATGTCAAAGTACATTATATACACCACATAAAAGTGATTTGGTGTATAACAACAAAGAAGTCTCAATGGAATGTAAATTGAGATGAAATCTCTCATAAAGGTCGTATCCTTAGATTAAGGATAAATCAACGACATAGTTATGTGTGACAAATATAAATACACTAAATATGATTGGATATTTAGAGTAAAACAATCAAAGGACATTCACACATAATCTTGTAAAATCAACACCAATGAATTGGATGTTTAACTCAACAAATTGAGAATGAGTTAAAATTACTGTTATCAAATTCATATCGATGACTTGAGAAATTATCAATGGAGTGATTATGTGTATCAATAGTATATCCACAGGAAGGGGAGTGGAAATTATGACATAATCAAATGAATAGTGATTCCACACATAATCTTGGAGTAATATAATCAATGAAATATGCGTAAAGCCAAATGAGTGGAAATTGAAATTTCAAATTCCCTTTTCGATTTGGTAACTTATGAAACATGCACCCACGAAAGAATAATAATACAATGATGATGTAAATATCCATAAATTAAAGTATATTACACAATAAATACAATCATGGGCATTATACACACCATATACAATAAATAAGTGGTGAATAATAGAAATCTCACGGAATTTAAAGTGAGATAAGAAACCCCTTACTTTGTACTTTTTCCTTGGTCGATGGTAGGTTAAACTCCTATATAATGGTGAAATAATTGTTATTGAATTATAAAAGAATCATTTACATTAATATGATATCATATATGATCTTTTAACATTAATTTGTTAATAATATCTTAGTATTATCATCATTTTGGGTGTTAACTTACTCATTTTCCTTTATATTCTTTGTTACGTAAGCCGTGTTTGTTATAGATAGGTTGTATATTATTCATATCCAGAATTATATCATGTCTTTAAACATTATTTTTAAATCATAAAATGATAATTATACTTGAATGGATACGATGGAGAATGAATCTCATCGCTTTCGTGGAGACGGTAGTCCGTACGTATGCACGAGCGACAATATCATTCTTTTGATATTAAAATAATATATAATTGGATAGTATATCATATATACAGAATCATTATCATGTTATATTTATTATTTTAATGAGTTACACATCATTATTATACCCATCCAAATAATAATATATTGAATAAAAATTACACCACGACGTGGAGACGGTAAGTCGTACGTACGCACGTATGGTGACATGTTATTCAAAGGGTGGATAGAATACTGAATATGGTTGTACCATATTTATAATAACATCACAGTATATATAAGATACTGGATTTATTATTTTATAATGGTAATAACAAAGAAATAATAAGTGGAAGAAGAAAGGAACTTGAAATGGGGTGGTGAAAACATTATCTCTTCTTCGGGTCCATCCTTTTGATTTGATCAAAATGGATCCTTAGGTTGGCCTTATGATCAAAATAAGGCCTCTAGGTTGTATTGAGGTAAGTTTAGAGAGTATTTTGTTAGGGTTTCGCCGAACCAAAAGGCTTTGAAGGTGTGAAGAAATGAGAAGGAGGAGTGCCCTTTTATAAGAGCGGTGAGGGGCACCTTTGGAAAAGCTAGAAATATTAATTTATAATAAATTCATATTCAGTTTCTAATGGCTCAAAAGTTTATTATTAAAAGTTTAAGGTGGGGATAGGTCGAAAAAAATTCAACCAATATAATTTAGATAGGTTTGGGTCATTATATTAACCTTATCTTTTAGTTTTAACTCTTAGTTAATTGGTTTGACATTTACCATGTCACTTTGTATTTTTATATTATATAGTTAATAAACTTACTATATACATCCAATAGACCCCAAAGTGGTCCATTAATGATACAAATATCATGATATAAGTCTCTTGGCCGAACCTTAGATTTTTTAGAATTTAATATCAATTAATAATATAATATTTGTTTAAAAAACTCTTTTATGTCAATTTTGACACTATTCAATAGTTGATTTTTGTGAAACTCATAACAGAATTATTACTTCTAAAAAAGTTAATTAAAACATGTCATATTAACCTAGAAAATTATTTTAATTCATTAAAAGTCTCAAATTATATTTATTTGGGTATTTATAATATCAATTATTTTAATTTTTCACTATTATGGTAATTACTGCATCATCATTGTGTCATAAATAAATTATATTATTTAATGTCTAAAAATTATAAATAAAACACCATTATGTAGGAAATCGTTTTTTCTTTCTAATGAATATTTGTAGTAGAAAATCAAACACATATAACCCTATGTAAAAATTGATTTTCTAAAAGATATATGCTTGTGTCATTTTTGTATTCATTTTAACTTAATTAAAATAAATTGTCCCTATCACTTACAAGTGGCTCCATGGGGTCCCAAAATCGACCCAAAGATGTCCATGGTCGGACATGTATCAACCAATAAGGTTAGGACACGTTTTAGGGTAATTTAGTATTATTATAATATTATTTTGTAACCCTTATTTACTGGATTTACCCTTAACCATGGTAAATAAAATATTTACCGCAGTAATTATTCAAAATGTCTAAAAATAAAAGTTACCTATTCACATAATATGAACACCCCGATTCCAAATATGGAATCCATTTTTCCAAATTCAAAACACCTAAGTGGCAGAAATTAATTTAAAATTAATTCCCGCTGTTAAAACAAAAGGCGTTTTTTTAAGATATAATAACTATCAAAAGATTGATACTTGTTTATGTTCGGTTTAATTGTGAAATTATGTTCAATGAACCACATTGTATTACATGGTAAAAATATATTTTAAATATAATTTAAATCCACTCAAATTCATAATTTACCACTATTAATTATTTCGATTAAAAAAGTTGTTTTTAATTAAAATTTAGTAATTTTTACTATTCATCAAAATATAAAACTTATCCGAAAAGTACCAAACTTTCACCCTAGGATAATTTAGTTATTCATAATCCAAAAATGAAGTCTATTTTACCAAATTCAAAACATAAAAGTTGTATTTATTAATTTAAAATTTATTCCCGCTTTCCAAACCAAAAGTCGTATTTTTAAGAAATAATACTATCAAAATTTTGACACTTGTTTATGTCCAATTTCAAGGTGAAATTACTTAAAATGACCATCATTGGATTAAATAGTAAAAATATAATATATTTATAATTCCAAACCATTAAAATGTATAATTTAACAATATAAATTATTTTGTTTAAAAAAGTTGTTTTCAGTTAAAATATAGTATTTTTCACTATTCACCCAAATATGAAAGTTATCAGAAAGACACCAAAACATTATTGATACTAAATTATTATGTCCCGATTCTAAAGAAGAAATTAATTTTGTCAAATTGAATATATAAAAGTTTCAAATATTGGTTTTAAAAAGGCATCGCCATTAAAAGGCGGTAAAATTTCATTTTTTGAAAAATACTTCTTTTATCTGAAAAAAATGAATTTGTTCATAAATCATGTCTTAGAAACTCATAATATGGATTAAAATTATAAGGATAATATAATATTTAAAATTTAGTTAATACTATTCATAACCTCTTTTGAACGGCTAGTTTGGTAAGTCGTGGTGTACTTGAACTTAGTGTTGTGTACAACACACACTATTGTATTATTCAAAGAGAAGTGTATCATGGAAGATTGGGGTGTTACATTTATACTCTCATCAATTTGTTTTCTGAATTTTTATGTGACGTCGTTAGGGTGCCGAATTTATCATAAAAGGAATCGTGTCTTCTCTTTTCTTTCATGTTTCCTTTTCATGTGGTATGTCATTCAAATTTCCATACCATGTTCTTATCTCCATGTTATTATGTATTTATACTATATCATAAGTTATTTATGAGTGGGTTACTCTTTTACTCTATCTTTTCAATGTTTTCTAAAACCATGTTATATAGTCGTTATGCTGGAGAATGTCACCTCAAAATTTCTATCTCTTTCTCTCCAGAAATTATCTTGGTTTATTTATGTGAATAAACAGAACTATTTATTTTCTTTGGGTGTTCATAAATGTATAAATATGATGTATTTGACTCTGGAATTGACATACATATAACCCTCACTCCCTTTCTGTGGGTTATAAATGACATAATGATCTTATTTTTTTAAGAACTTTTTAAACGTTGCGATCTTGAAATGAAACCCATTTCTTTTATTCCCCATGGGTTATTTATGAAATGTTTGATTATTATATATTTAGCTCAAATGAAAGTAAATATATATTAATGGTTCTCCCTGATAGCGCTCCAATGCATTGGGTAAAGAATTAATCTCTAGAGATGACAAGTTTTACGATACCTTGGTGAATAACCTAAGTAATTTTTATGACACCTTGGGGATGGACCTTGGTGATATGTTCATGAATGTCTAAATGAAATATTGTATCTACATATTCAAGTTATATTCCAAGTTATTTTCATTATGATATGCCTATACTTCCATTGCTCATGTCTTTATGTTGTTATTCAAGTTCTTATTGTTAACACAAGTAAACAGATTCCCTTGTTTACCCTTACTGGGCCTTCTGCTCACCCTTTCCTTTGATATATGTCTCCAGGATATGAGATGCAACAAATGTACATAGGATGAACCTATGATGAATCCTTAAAAGTGTTTTAGAAGAATTTTTTATGTTGTTTTCATGTATTATGTTCCTGATTTCCAACACACTAAACTTTAAAGATCCTCTGTATGTAAAATGTAATGAGAAGTTATCTATTAAAAAGGCGGTATGCCATAAATATAGTTCAATAAATTATCCAAAAAATCTTAATTTTTGAGCAATGGAAATAATAATGTATAATATCGTCATATAACAATTAAAATAGTAAAAACATGAAATTTCTATCCACCCCCATCAGTTTTGGATTTTCCAATTAATTATATTACATAATTAAACACTTAATATCCACCCAATAGAAGTTTAAATTATAAAATCACCACACACACATGAAAATAGTGTGAGAATTAGGATCCTCTACCTTAAATAAGCCTTCGTATTCACTGCGTACAATAGGGAAAAGGGGAAATAACCCATAAACCATGACTATGATTAAAAATCGATAGATCAACACAAGATTAGTAAAAACAAACAAACTTCATAACCCATGGATTAATTCTAGAGGGAATGGCATAGAATACCCTCTAAAAGTGCCTAGGGGTTTCCCAAAAACCAAATGGAAAATGGAAAAATGAGAGAAAATTCAAATGAACCGAAACTTATAAGCATCTTATAAATTTCCCTTTTCACATCATGAATTAAAAATTCATGTCATAATTTTTCTTGTGGATCCCCATTACAAGATTTAAACTAGATTCAAGTCATGAATCCCCTAACACTCAAACTTCCACCAAAAATAATGTCACCTCATCCTAAATTAAATCACATTTTGAATTTATTTCACATCATCAGTTCATTTTTACACTGAGCTCCTTGCCCTAACCCAAGTTGTGTGTCACAATCTACAAAATCCAAAATACACAAAATTGCATCACGAATTTATCTTTCACAAAGTGTACCACTTGCTACAGTTCTTCTACAGTTCTAACCTCCATGGAATCCTCCTATATTCTTCCTAGAAGACCTCTAACTCTCAAAACTAAAAAAGTAATAATCCAAGAAGGAATATAACTTTACATAGAACACATGATGATAGAATATGAGGCTTATTGATTTTTTAGTTAGAGATCATGTGATCCTATGATTTTCACCTCAATATGGACATCAATTATTAGTTAAGGGAAGAAATTTGTCTCTGTTATAATTGGTTTACTTTAATTTTCTGAATGAGTTAGAGTGATATGTTATCAGTAGGTACTCTCCACTATTTTAAAAGGTTTTTGTGTGTTTCACATGTTATTGATTTTAGTGATGTGGATATCAAGGAGGATATGAAATTTACATATTTATCAATGTAAATTCAAGATCTTAGATATAATTTTCTATTGGGACAAGTTATTCCTCTTATAAAATTTATTTGTAAGCATGGTAATTTAAAAGAAATAAATTTGGAAAGGGAATCACGGATTCTTTTCTAATATTATATATTGGTTTGAATTTTTTTTATTAATGTATAAATTTATTGTAATAATGAAAGATGAACAAAGTACTTGTTTATTTTTATCCATGTATTATGATTATGGTTGATTCTTTTTTAGAATTAAAAATTTTAAAAGGTTGTGTAATATAGAGACCGATATTTTTAAAATTAGGGAGTTTGTAAGATTTTATATATTTTTAAAGAAAGGGGTAAAATGTTAATTTCTGGTTCTCTAAATAGAATTATGAGCACATAATTGGATTCGGGACACATGTTTAACCTTGGGAATGATTTAGTAATTTTACAAAGTGTTTGGTGTTCCCATGTATGTCAGGTGTTAGTGGAATATTATAATTATTTATTTAATTGAGTATAACATTAATAAATTATTTATTCTTATTAAATAAATGATGTGGAATTTTATGGTGATAACATAAATATTTCATTAGGGTAACCAAATATTTGATAGCATGTGTGTTAATTTAAAAAAATTTAAAACTAAATTGAATTGGGGGAATAAATAGATGGTAATGAAACAATTAATAGGTGGTTATACATGGAATCAATGGTAATGTATTAGATAAATTGAATGGGGGTGTATTTTCCATAGTTTAAATTTTATGGAAATCCTTTGATCTCTCCATTCTCATAAGAAGGAGATGAATCATTTAACTTTTTTTAATATAAATCATAAAGAACAAAGAGATGAATAAATAATAATAATATATGAGTGCTCCATGGTGATCATAAAAGGAGGAAGGATAGAATTTTTCATAGAATCAAGGTGTTTAAATATAAATTCTAATCTCTTTATTTTCCATATGAATTTATTATGCTCTTGTTCCTTGTATTGATAATTCTTGAAGATGATATGATGATGAATTGAAAATGTGAGTATAAATTGTGACAACACCAACTCTAATAACCCAGTGTCACTAGTTATTTTATTATATTGAAATAGATACAAGGGGTAAAATCCTGAAGGACCGATCAATTTATTAGTCCTAAAGAACAAGATATGTACATGATACTTATTTTACGTTGGGAATAAAACATATAACATAAAAAATGTTCAGTATCCTTTAAACTCATTCAAATATTTCTTCTTCATATATGGGATAAATAAATAAAATAATGGTGAGCTCAAATTCTTAGTAAGTGTTATGTACAGTGGAATATACCATGATTAGATAAGGCACAAACAATATGGAAAGGAAAATAATTTAAAATGCATGTCATTTATTCAATAACTTGAGCAAAAAGAGTAATATGGTAGGAATAAATGATTATAAAATTATTACATATAAATTATAACATGATCTTGAAGCTAATATATAGATAATATAAATATAGTAATATTGTGGATAATAATAGTTGAATTATCAAAGAAATAAATGCTTAATATTGGGCATCATGATCAAATGTATCATGATATCTATATATCCAATACATTATTCCAAGATAGTTTTAAAAAATTGGTAAAACCCATTTATTCTAACTAACAAATTTGTCCCATGAGACCTCTCAATTCATCAAGAGGATATATAATTATGGTCCCCACCCATCACCACATGTCCAAATCATTCCTCATATATTGAATTATTAATTTAATTCATGAACAATATACCTTATCAATAAATTTTTGTATTGAATAAAGAATACAAAATATCAATATTTCCAAAATTAATAAATTAACATTCAAAGTAAAATACCATAGGTAGAAAGGATATATGGTTTAAGAAATAATAATATCAATGATAAATAATATAGATACATCAGGGAAATATAATTTCTAATGAAAAATGATCACAAGAAAGTGATTTCCTCAAGAGAAAGTTAATATCAATAAAATTAATCAACAGATGAGAGGTGACTATTGGTTTATCAAGAATATAAAGTTTTTCAATAAAATAATTTCCTTTGGAAGAATAAAGGGAATGGAAGTAAAATATTGAAATATTCTTTCATAAAATGTTTTTATTTTTAAAAACCATTGAAAACATATAGAAAAATCTAAATTTTTAAAAATATTCATTGTGGTAGGGAAGTCTATTATCATCGCATATGTTATAAAATACTGCTTTTGAATTTTTGTAAACAAATTAGAAAAAATACATTTCAAAAACCAATGAAATGATTTCTTTAAAAACCTTTCTAAAATTAAAGGATAAAATATATTTTACTTAATAAATAATTTTACCAATTAAAATTAATTTTGTAAAATAATTTTTTGAACAACATGGTCATGGAAGAATAATATATCTGATATAAAGAGAAATAAAATTAGTTTTTCTTTTAAAACATTATTTTTTTGATTTGAGTACCACAGAAGGAAGATATTGAAAAAAATATGGAATCTCTTTAAATATCCAGTGTATAATAAAAGTATTGGATCATTTTATGGATAAATGATAAGATTCCTTCAATGAAAATAAAATCAATCCCAAGAGGAAGTGAGATTGTAAAATAGATTCATAAATCTTTGGTAACTTTTAAATTGTAACCCCTTGAAATAATATACATGAATTTAAATATTAATAATTATGAATAAATATTTATTCATATTAAATAAATTAAATGGGAATTATATACACCATACAAAATTGAATAGGTGTTATTTCTCAATGGAATAGAAATTGTGACGAAATCCCTAACCTCACGCATCCCTTTAGTTGAACATGTTTTAACCTATTTTATAATGGTTTTAAATATGTTATTAATTTATACCAAAACTATATTCACATTTATAATATCATATGTTATCCTATTATAAAATCTTATCGTCATTAAAAATATTTCATTATTACCATTGTTTTGGGTGTTAACTGCTTTGTTTTCTCATGCTTGTTTTGTCATGAAATCTTGGGTTATTGTGTATGGGATATATATCCATCATATCCAGAATCATATTAATTTTATTAATATCACATTTATTAATTTTATATATTATTATAATCATTCTTTAAATTTGGACATGGAAAATAAATTACATCACTTTGTGAAGAATGGTAGGTTGTACGTACGCACGATTGATGATATCATTCTCTTAATGGGTGAAATGGAAAGTAAATCGATGATATAATAATTATATAGAATTAATATCATATCATATGTATCACATATATTCATTATTTCCATCATTAGTTATATACATGTGAGTCTATGATGGGAAAAATTATATTAGTTCATGGGGTGGTAGTCTGTCGTACCCACAAGCGATGGCTTTGTTTCTCATTTGATGGAGAAATAGATGAAAAAAACTTCATAAAAATAATATCATATAATTATATATTATGTTTTTGAATTATATTTTAATTTTTAACACATAATATAATGTGGTAAAATAAGAATTAAAAAAAGAGCTTAGTAAAGACAATTACCTTCTCTTATAAGAACCCCCTTTGGATCTCTTATTAAGGACCCTAGGTTTGATAATTTTGGAATAAAAAACTATATAACATGTATAATGATGTTTTATATAGATTTTGGAAGTTTTTTTTATCTAAATGCATTGAAAGGTGTGAATAAGTGAGGGGATGGGTGCCCTTTTATAATCGAGGAGGGGATGCATTTTTGTAAATACCCAAAACTATTCAATAACGGGAAGTCACACTCACCAACGATGCCTAAAAAATTGATAAATAATGGGATTTTAGGATTAAAAATTAGATCCACACCTCCACCACTAAAAATAACCATTTTTTAAACATGTTATTTCCTTTACCTCTATGGTTACTCACTTTTACCATTTTAGTTTTCACCATGATAACTAGTTTTTTCTAACCTAAGTAATTTATCCACTAAGGCAAAAATGAAATGAGACTTATTTTATAATTTATAACCCCTAATTCTAAATATTAAATAAAATTTAATAAATAAATGATTTATTTTTTTGTAAAATGTATTTTAACACAAGCACATGTAACATTCAAAACCCCATTTTAACCTTAACCGTGGTAATTAATTTTCACTATTTTTACTATTAATTATGAAAAAAAAAATTAAGTTAGACTTATTACCTAATATTAACTATATTTATTCATAATATGGAATTTGTTTAATCAAATTCAATTCATTAAAGTGTTATAATTTTGTTTAAAACCCCCGAAAATCATGTCAACAAACAGTTTTTCAAGAAATACATTTTTCAACCATAATATTAACTTATATTATCTATATGACTAGTAATCATAATTAGATGGATTTAAATTAATATAGTTAGATATATAATATATATATCTAATTTAAAATATTCATCATTAAATATTATTTTAATTAATTAAAATGGATAGACATCATGCCTTTTTTCAATAGTTTTCTGATGAAGAACAAGTAGTTTTCTAAAAATATCCCATTTCACCTAAAAATGTTATTATCTTTATTTATATAAAATTTATATCCAATAAATTGTTAATTTTACATATTATAACACATTATTATGAATAAAATTGTGAATATTTAAATACTAAATTTCTAATTATTCATAAAATCTTATTTCTAAGGGAAAATTTCAAAAATTAATTATAGAATTATTTTGACCAAGTTAAAATAGATATTCATCCTATAAAATCAAAATATTTTTACCATGAAATATTAAAATTTTCATTATATTATTGTTTTTTAAAATATAATGTTCACTTACTATATTTTATGCTTGGGTTTTACATTCTACCCTCCAATAAAAATTTTGACCATTAAATTTTCATGGATATTACCTTCTAAAAAAATAAGGGTGGTTCTTCTTCATAAAATCATTTAGATACCACTTTTATTCCTCTATTTTATGATTTCTCTAAAGAACCTTTTCTAATAAAGTCATTTGATTCCCCAATACTTTCTCTCTTATATAAATAATTTCGATGGTCTCCTCATAGTAAGATAGATTAGGTTACAATTCTATTTCTTTAGAGATGATCACTTGTTTTGGGGGTGGAATATACTTCTTTAACAATGATATATAGAACACATCATTTACTTGAGAGAGGCATGGTTTAATTCCAAAATGGTAAGCCAAAAACATAATCCTTTACAAAATTTTAAAGGTTCTGATTTAATTGAGGATCATTTTTCCCTTCTTACCAAGCTTTATGACGCCCTTCCATGGATATACTTTCAAGAAAACATTATATGCCTCTTGAAATTCCAAATCTTTCCTCTAGTTATTTTCATAACTATTTTCCCTTCTTTGAGTTACTTTAATATGATCATAAAAACTATTTTCCATTATCATTGTCTCTTCAAAAAAATTTGGGCCTACAGGTTTCCTTTCACCAACATCATCTCAAAAAGTTGAAGTATAACATCCCTTATCATATAGTTCTTCATATGGTTCCATTTGAATACTTGAATAGAAACTATTATTATTGGAAAACTATAAAAAAAGGTGGATAATAATCCCACATACCATAAATTAAAATTAGTATGACCTCAAAATGTATTCCAATGTTTGAATAGTACTTTTAGACTATCCATTAGTTTGAGGAAGCTAGGAGGTTCTCAAATGACGCTCAGTATCAAGATCCTTCTAAAAACTTCCAAAATTTCAATGTAAAATGGGGAATATGATCATACACATTCAAAATAGTTTCTATATGAAGTCTTAAAACTTCATTAATATAAATCCTTAAAATTAACTCAATTGGTAAATCTTCTATTATAGTAAAGAAACGTGCAAATTTGGTTTGGTGATCAACAATAATCCATATTAAATCATTCCTTCTAGGTGTCTTCTTTAATCCTGTGACGAATTCCATAGTAATTTCATCCCATTTTAGTATAGTAATAGAAGTAGGTGGCATGAATCCTCTATGATACTATCTCTCAGCCTTCACTTATTGAGAAATCAAACATCATGACACATAATCATGGATTTCTTGCTTCATTATACCTCGCCTAAAATGTTACATCAATTATCTTTACATCTTGGTACTTCCATGGAGTTTAAAGAAATTCAAGATATAATCATATTCCAATAATTCCTTTTTTATATCAATTATAAATGGAACACATAGTCTCTTTATATATATTTTATAATGGAATCTTTACAAATGAAGTCTGTCAACTTCATATCATTTATAACTTTAATTTTCTTCTAAAAATTTTCAGCACCTGATTGAAAAAATTTTATCTTTTCCAATAAAGAAGTATTTTTCAATAATTTGAAAAATGATTGATATATACACTTAATTAATAATTCCCATATCTATATTTACCAAATATAGGAATAAATTATCCCTCTAAATACTCATTTAGGTCATAACTCTAAGATCATTCCTGATCAATGTATTCGCTACCATATTTTCCTTCCCGGGGTGGTAGTGTATTGAGAAAAAATAATCTTTGAGTATTTTAAGCCATATACTTTACCTTATGTTGAGCTATCTTTTTTTAAAGATGTATTTTAGGATCTTAAGTTCTTTATATATCTCACAGATTTCTTTATAGAGATAATGTATTCATATCTTCAAAGAAAATATTATGGCTTTCAACTCATGATCATGGTTTTGATAGTATTGTTCATGAGTCTTTAACTGCCATGATACATATGAAAAAACATTATCAATATGCATAAGGAAAAAACCAATTCCCTTCTTTGATGCATCACCATATACAAAAAACTAATAATTTCTTAATGGTAGAGTCAAAATCAAAGCATTCACCAATATCCTCTTAATTTATTCAAAAATATATTCACATTCCTTAGTCCATATGAACATAAAACCTTTACTTGTAATATTGGTTAATGGGTTATAAAATCAGGAAAAATTCTGAATGAATCACCGATTATAACCTTCCAAACCAATGAGACTAAATAGCTTGATTATATTCATTGTTGTAGGCCATTCTTAGAATAGATTTTTCTTCATAGTATCAAATGAGATTACATACTTGTAGAAAATATTCCCAAGAAAGGAAACATCCTAATTATATAATTCACACTTTATAAATTTCCCATAGAGATCATTTATTCTAAGAGACTCAAGAATGGTCTTCAAGTGATTCTCATAGACCCCATATCTATTAGAATACACCAAGATATCATTAATTAATACCATAATAAAATTATCAATATATTCTTTGAATACTTTGTTCATTGGATCCATAAAAACAGATGTTCCATACCTCATTCAAAATTCTATTTTTGGGATGTATTCCTTATTTACTCGCAGTTTATGATACCCATAAGGAAGTTAAATATTTTAAAAATATTGAGCTCTATAAATATGATCAAATAATTCATAAATTCAAGGTAGACGATACTTATTCTTCATCATAATAGCATTTATTTTCAAATAATCAATGAAAAGCCTCATGAATCCATCTTTCTTATTAACAAATAGAATAGGGGGTACCCAATGTGAAATTCTAGGCTGTATGAATACCATATAAAACAACTCCAATGATTCTTTATTCAACTCCACTAACTCCACAGTTTCCATTATTAATGGAATCTTTTATATAGGTCTTGCATTAAGGATTAAATCAATGGAAAACTTTACTTTATGCTCTAGTGGATGTCCATGTAATTCCTTAAGAAATAAATCAATATATTTATATACAATAGGTATATTCTCCATTCCATGTGTCATATTTCTTCTTCCTCCTAAGTATTCTAGATCAATAACCACCATTGATCAGCATCACCTTTGAGACAATATACTAAAAATACAACCTTTTCCTTTTCATTACATCCCAAGTTGAGAAATATATTTTAAAGGTACTTAATAAATTTCTCAACTACCACAGTATTAAGAACCTCACTAAATGATGTGGGATTATATAGCATAAATTAATCCAATATAGGAGAATCATGATATGGAATAACGGTTTTCTCCATTTAGGAAAGGTTGTTTTTTATAACCTAATTAAGCTTCCCTAATATAGCTATGATCTACTTGTTTCTAATACCATCTATATTGTATTTCTCATTAGGGGAATTTCTACATTGACCATGAGTATTGATACCATTATTTCTTTCATACACCATTTCTAAATAATGGTATATACTAGATTATTTCATAAAATTATGGATTTTAAATCATATTGTATAATTATTAATATGATGTTACACTTAAAATAAATTTAATATTTATGAATTTTTAATCTCACAATATTAAACTTGGTTTCTTTGGTAACATATTTATTTTCAAATCCTTTATAATGGTTTTTAATAATGTTTTGAATTATCCTATAAATATCCCCAAGGAGTTTCAATCCATGTGTTCAATAAGGATCATTGTCATGAACCAGGTGACAATAAATTCAAATCCATATGTTCCCTTTTCATAGTTATTTACCCTAATATAACTATGCTAGAACCACATCCACTTGTAGTATCAAAATAAGGATGTATTTCTATAAAAAAAACACATAATCTATACCTTACTAAACATTTATGTTATTATTCCTCAATTTTAAATATCCTCAAATTATATTATAGGTTTATGTTCCATAATCTATATATTTATTAATTTATTTCCCAAGTTTTATACTAAACTTCCTTTAACACCAATAGTAACAACCAAAACTCATGTAACCCATAGTCAGTGCTTATTTTATTACATTGGAATGAATACAACAGGATAAATAATTATCCACTGAAATAGGCTCATATTAATTGTCTATATTATAATATTCATGTGATTCATTATTCATAAACACCATTTTTAGATCATTTTACAATTTGGAAATTATTTCACATTATGATTATAATTCTTTCTTAAAATTCACTTTTAGATAGTACATTTTTTAGCACATCCTAAGACACAAAATGGTCTTTATTTTATTTTCATATTTTATTTTCAGGTATCCCATTCTATAAAAAACAATTAATGATTTTAAAGAACTTGAAGGTTTTCATTGGAAGACCACCAAAATGGGATTTTATGCTAACACTTTCTAGGAAAAGTAAACTGTACAGCAGCCAAATAAATAGACTGTAATGACCAATATACAAGCCCAATGATTTTTAAATTTTAACTGAATATAGAAAAAATCATTTTTAGAATTTCATACAATAGTGACAAGAGTTAATTATAATTTTTTAATAGAGTTCCAAGTATCCCAATTTGGAGAAAAAAATTCTAGGCCAAATTCTACAGCCCAAAAGAATAACCCACCATTTTACACATATATCGTAAACCATATATGATTTTGGGCTTAAGTTTTATAGGAGGTTAGGATAAATCATGGTATCTAATATATTATTCTATGGAACACTCTAATTCTCCCATATAAAAGTTCATTTCAACACCTCTGTTCGGTGGATGGAAGTTGGCTCCCACTTTGGATCAAGGGTGGAAAATTCTAAGTTCCACAAGCTTTCCACCACCCTAATCCTTCCATAATGATACACACCTATCGTAGGGCATGGAAAAAAATTATTTCCTAAGTTAAAATGCAGTAATTTTGTTGACCTTGGGTGTCTCCCGAATAGGATTATACACAAAATAGTTTGTCACTTTAAAATGAGGGTAAAAATTTTGTGTTTTTTAAAGGAAATTTGAAATTCAAATGATTGAAAAAAACTATGATATTAAAAAGGGTGATTAGGTCAGGGTCGGTTTACTAATTGTAATGTTATCCTTGTTAAATTTAATTCAAACCTCTTCTTGTTAGTTGATTAATGTGGTTTTCCACAATCATTTCCTCTCACTTCCTTGGTGAAATTATGATGGTGAGAGAAAACCTTACAAACATCTCGGTTTGGTCAACTCTCCTTCCATGTGAAAAATAGTTGTATTCATTTTCACTTAATTAAAATAAAGTGTCCCTATCACTTACAAGTGGCTCCATGGGGTCCCAAAATCGACCCAAATATGTCCATGGTCGGACATGTGTCAACCAATAAGGTTAGGACACGTTTTAGGGTAATTTAGTAATATTATAATATTATTTTTTAACCCTTATTTATCGGATTTACCCTTAACCATGGTAAATAAAATATTTACCGCAGTAATTATTCAAAATGTATAAAAATAAAAGTTACCTATTCACACAATATGAACACCCTGATTCCAAATATGGAATCCATTTTTCCAAATTCAAAACATAGAAGTGGCAGAAATTAATTTAATATTAATTCTCGCTGTTAAAACAAAAGGCGTGTTTTTAAGATATAATAACTATCAAAAGATTGATACTTGTTTATGTTCGGTTTAATTGTGAAATTATGTTCAATGACCCACATTGTATTACA
The DNA here is from genome assembly GCA_963277665.1 of Viscum album. Taxonomy (NCBI): domain Eukaryota; kingdom Viridiplantae; phylum Streptophyta; class Magnoliopsida; order Santalales; family Viscaceae; genus Viscum; species Viscum album. Next base: position 1,183,588,065 of record OY728139.1, read on the forward strand.
TGGTAAAAAAATATTTTAAATATAATTTAAAACCACTCCAATTCATAATTTACCACTATTAACTATTTCGATTAAAAAAGTTGTTTTTAATTAAAATTTAGTAATTTTTACTATTCATCAAAATATAAAACTTATCCGAAAAGTACCAAAATTTCACACTAGGCTAATTTAGTTATTAAGAATCCAAAAATGAAGTCTATTTTACCAAATTCAAAACATAAAAGTTGTATTTATTAATTTAAAATTTATTCCCGCTTTCCAAACCAAAAGTCGTATTTTTAAGAAATAATAACTATCAAAATTTTGACACTTGTTTATGTTCAATTTCAAGGTGAAATTACTTAAAATGACCATCGTTGGATTAAATAGTAAAAATATAATCTATTTATACTTCCAAACCATTAAAATGTATAATTTAACAATATAAATTATTTTGATTAAAAAAGTTGTTTTCAGTTAAAATATAGTATTTTTCACTATTCACCCAAATATGAAAGTTATCAGAAAGACACAAAAACATTATTGATACTAAATTATTATGTCCCGATTCTAAAGAAGAATTTAATTTTGTCAAATTGAATATATAAAAGTTTCAAATATTGGTTTTAAAAAGGCTTCTCCGTTAAAAGGCGGTAAAATTTCATTTTTTGAAAAATAATTCTTTTATCTAAAAAAATGAATTTGTTCATAAATCATGCCTTAGAAGCTCATAATATGGATTAAAATTATAAGGATAATATAATATTTAAAATTTAGTTAATACTATTCATAACCTCTTTTGAACGGCTAGTTTGGTAAGTCGTGGTGTACTTGAAATCAGTGTTGCGTACAACACACGCTATTGTATTATTCAAAGAGAAGTGTACCGTGGAAGATTGGGGTGTTACATTCACCCCTCCAATAAATTATGTCCTCAAAATTTTAAAAATTGGGCCTGAGAATGGAAAGTCCCGCATCAGAAAAAGAGTCAATAAAACTATCACTTTAAAAGAAAGAAAGAGAGGTATAAAGGTCAACCAAGATAACCCATACTCGGATTCCATGTAGGAAAACATGGATATGGATGATAAACTAAGTGTCAAGTTCTGATGGAGAGGGATAGAAATCATGATCAGGATAAAGTTAACAATAAGAAAACCACAAACTTGTGTTGAGACAAACGTTCATTAGTCTCCTAGTAGGAAAGTAAACGGACAACATTTTTTTTGTTTTAAGTTACATTACATAAGGATGAGGAATTAATTTATGATATTGACTAAGAATATAAAGATATATATTTACATTTTAAGTAGAGTTTCATTCTTTAATAAATTTCCACTACTAACTCATTTTTTTTAAACGATGAGTATTCAAGAAGACTTGGTCACACTGGAAGAGCTAGAATAAACTTCTATAGAATCACATGATCCATGCAGGATGAACTATATATTTACATTGTCTTTAGAGATTAATCAAAACCAAAATGGTTAGTACAAGATCTAATGATCCCCCAAAAGTATATTGTTTGATAGAAATAAACATTAATCTTAATTTCCAAAATTAAACAAACAATACCCCAAAGTTAAATAAATACCATTCAATAATCAATTGTCCTTAAAATCCTTAAATATAATCAAAACTAATATTGAAAACAAAAACTTATTAAGAATGAGGTCTTCCACGTTAAATTGTATCTCCAAATGACCTTAATTACTCTTAAAGTCACATACTTAAAAGTAATTAACCTAATCATTTCCATAAATAACCCAAATAATTATAAATCCACAATAACAACATAGATAAAAATCCATCATTACTCCTCAAATGAAATCCCATACTATTCTATTTTCCTTGGGCATATATTGTTCACACCAAAGCGAGCAACTTCCAAAAAAACATTTATCACTTAATCACCAAATCATTTTCCTATACTAAGGGTATTCATTTGATAAGACATAAGATCCCAAATCAAATTATTATTGATCAATAAAATCATTTAACTAAAAATAATAGTCACACTAACCAGGGACTTCACGTAGTCCAGTGGTAGGCGATAAATCCCAATCGCACTTTGGTTGTGGGTTCGATTCCCACAGCTTTATCCGACGTGACGGGTTGTCACACGGTCTACTTGTTGTCCTTTTTCAAAAACTATATTTTATAACATTACCAAAATGAGATAAATTCCACAAAAAAACCATAACATAATTTAACCACAAATGTTATCTCATACCTTGCATTTTCATCCCAAATTATAATAATTTGTAATTGCCTCAAACCCAATGATCATATAAAACCAAATGGTTATTTATATCTATATCCACAAGAGAAAATATAATTCTTCCATAAATATCATTCTCACATGGAAAATGTTAGGGTTACAAATACAAGAGAAAATTATTCCAAAGTAAACCCTTCAACAAGGATCACTAATAATTTTTAAACATTTATCCAACCATTTACTTCCACATAGCTTCTTCTCTAACCAAGAAAATATCCTATAGAATAGGATATTCACTCGGGTAATGGCCAGGTCCCCTACATTTACGGAAAATGACTGTAAATGGATTCTTGGGACCATTTTTATCTTCTTCCATAGTACTCTTCATTTTTCTTTGGCAATTCTTCACTTTATGTCCTTCCTTCCCGCACGTAAAGCATTTGTTTGTCCCATTGAGACACTTTCCTTGGTGTATCCTTCCACATTTCCTGCATGATAGAAATTGAGTATTTCTTTCTCCATGGTCTCCACTACAGGATCTCTTATCATTCACCACCTTTCTCTTCTTTGTTGAGTCCGGTAATTAGTTAATATATATATTGTTAATCATATTTTTGGAAAATTGATTTGGCATAAAGATGATATCTTTTACTCCTATCAACATTCCATTTTGTTGCTCATTTCCACCACCGTTCCCACCTTGTACATAATTCTCAAAGTCACTATGACTTCCTTGTAATCCAGCCATTGACTAAAACCAGAAAGCATTATGTGAGAAATATTAGTCATAAAATAATTTAGAGATTAACATGTCACCATATTCTCAATTTGAAACACATTAGGATTAACCAAGGTCATTCACTCTCATCTTATATATATAATACTTTAAATCAGTTTGTAAAGAAAATTTAAATTATCCTAAGCATATCCCCCGGGAGTGTCGTAACCAAGAGTGCAGCAAGGCCCGTTGTCGTGCACCAGTTCCCATTCGAGTCTAGCTCAAAGCGGTGTTTTCGGGTTTTACCCCTAGGTACATCTGTGCCAGAGCCTCCTCTACCTGCTCGTATCCAGACAGGGATGTATTGCTCGGAAAACTCACAAAATCTCTACAATACCAAAATTCTACGAAGTTATTCCATACTAATCCTCAAAGTTCATCTTAGGTCTACGTGCTCTAATCAGAGTTTATCTAAATCTAGCTTCCAAGGTTTATACTAAACTTCCTCTGATACCAACTGTAATGCCCCGACCCTAGATACCCAGAGTCGGTGCATTATTACATAACATTGGCATGATCACAAAGGATAAAGTCTCTAAAGACCGATTAGTTTAGTAGTCTTGGAAACACTAGATATATTCATAAGTCTTACATTACATCATAATGTAAAAAAACTACAACAACATCTTGTCTTCATATCCCCTCATACTATCCCTGCAGGTGTAACATCCCAAGTAAGTAATGAATAATAGATATTTTTATCTATGTCTATTAATTATTAAGATAGTGTTATAGCGGCTTAAAATGAAAATAAATACAATCTTATGCATGGAATACACTAATATTCTTAAAAGATTGTTTTACTGCCTTTTGATGGAAAACCATTTTTGAATATATATTTTGACAATTTTATAAACTATTTTTGTCAAAATAAACTTATTCTTTATGATTGGGACATCAAAATTTACCTTGTGTGAATTTTTGGTATTTTTCTGACAATGTTCATTTTTTAATGAATAGTGAAAAATACTGCATTTTACATCAAAACTACTTTTTAATCTAATTTTTTATATGATTAGATTATGTTTTGAATTGGTTTTGAAGTGAAATTATAATATATTTTTACCATTTTATCCAATGGTGGTCATTGGAATCAATTTCACTTTGAAATTAGACTTAAACTGGTGTCAATCTTTTGATACTTATTGTTTTGTAAAAACACGCTATTTGCTCTGGCAGCGGGAATTAATTATTAAATTAATTAATGTGACCTATATGTTTTGAATTTTGTAAAATAGACTTCATTTTTTAATTCGGAATATCAAATATAGCTTAGGGTGAATTTTTGGTAATTTTCTGAAAAACTTCAATTTTTGATGAATAGTGAAACCACTAAGTGATAATCAAGCAAACTGATTTTTCAGTTAAATGAAAGTTTACCACTAATGTGTATTGAATTTTGAAAATCCGACATACATGGTTGTCATTAAGAAGTAAAATGTGGTTCAATGAGATTATAATATTTTTTTGGTGAATAGTAACTTATTAAGTTCTTAATCACGATTAGTGGTAATTAGGGTAGTTTAAGGTATAAATAATACTTTAATAAAATGAAATGACCTAGACACATGTCCCAACCTCATTGGTTGTGTCATCGCCGACCATGACATGCCATGGGTCAACTTGGGGACCCCATGGATCCACTTTTGTTGAGAAATGACATAAATTACTTTTTATTTAATGTTAAAGTGAAAATGACACAAACATAATATGTTTTACGAAAACAATTTTTAAGTGGGGTTATACAAGTCCAAAATTTGATTATAAATAGTCATTGGAAATCTAAAAAGATTTCCTATATCATAGTATTTGTTTTGTATAATTTTTTAGACATTAAATAAATTTAATTATTTATGACATAATAATGATGCAGCGATGACATCATTATTTGACGATTTAAATAAAATAGAGAGATAATGTAAAATCTATGAACTACACATGTCCAAAACCAATTGGATGAGTGGATTTCGAACCCTTATCACCTTATCCACGAATTATATCAATGTGGGACCTTTTAAAACCGAAACACATTTTCAAATAATGTCATATTTCTTTACTTTCCAAAAGTGCCCCTCCTCTCCTCTTATAAAAGGCCCCCACCTCTACCTCATTTCACACACTCTTCAAGCCTTTGGCTCGGCCAACCCCTGCCCATTTGCTCTCTCCACATCCCTCTCCTCATCCTAGAGGATTCCCTTTGGGCATAATCCTTTCAAAGGAAGCCTTTAGGCTCAACTCAAAAGGAGTTACACTTTTAAAGGTAATTCATTCTCTCATGTTCATTTGTTTTATTTTTCTTCTCCAACCCCCTAAACTCTTTTTATTTACTTCTTTTGTAACAACACCAGTATCATCAATATACTAGGATGTTTGGTCTCGCCCAAATTTACCCAAGTTTTAAGGGTCAAGCGGTCGCTTGTAGTGTAGCTTGGGTTGTCGAATCCTCAGAGACCTAAGAAGAACCTTTAGACACTCAACAAAAAGAGATGGATTTTTGGCTATGAAGTGGCCAACTTGGGTTGATTTTATATTGTTTTTAAAGAGAACTAAAAGATCTATGTGAATTCAAATTAAGAGAAAATGAGTTGATCCTAGGTTATGGCTCGGGGTGGATTGAATGAATTCCCTTTTTTTTTACAATTTTAATTTCATTAACTCGAGAAGGATTCATGAAATGAATTCAAACTAACCTCATCACTTACTGATTAAACACCTTCAAAACATATGATAATCACCTATACACTTGTAGGATCATTTTCATGAGCACTCCAAGGTAAAGGATGTAATTAGCACATGAAAGTGGGGTGAATAAATTCAATAAGGAAGAGGAAGAATAAAAATCATTGAATGAAAGAAACTCAATTAAAAGAAATTAATAACATTTAGGGCATGAGAAATAACATTCAATCCAGCCCCTTGCTACTCCCTTGGATCAACCCATAAAAGAGCTAGCCCTCCATTGATTACAAGTTCTCAACGGAAGCGGAAGGTAGACTTATGAGGGTGGAATTGAAGAAGTAAAAATAACAAAAATAACAATCACTCCACCGTTGTGTGAACAAAATCACAAGGTTTGGTGTGAATAAATTCACACCTTGAGGCAACGGTATCAAGGTGATAAGGATAAGAACAGAACAAGAGAAGAGTAAGAACTTTTATTGAAGACTAAGGTGATTCGAACAACTTACATGAGAAGGAAGAACATTACAAAGGCAAATTGGCATAATAACATTACAATGAAAAGAAAGCATCCAACCTCCCCAAATCCATCACCACTACTGCCTTAAATAGGAACAAATTAAGCCTTGGCCGAGCTCCCAACATCCCATGTGATTTGAATTAATTATGTTGGGAAAAGGTGGGTGGAACATTAATGATGAGAGACTTTTCCACTTCTTGCCCCGAAGTTGCAGCCAGCTTGCATCCACCGGAAAGACGCGCCTAAAGGACCTTCTAGAAGGCCGAATTGTAGTGGGCCCTAGAAGACTTAAATGAAGCCCCGGATGTCCCCTAACAGCCTGTACAATTTCAGCCCAAAATAATTTTTGGTTCGGGAGATATGATTGAAATGGTGGGCTGTTTTTCTGGGCCGCAGACTCTGGCCCAAAATTAAATCTTCAACTTGGGCTGCCTTGATCACCACCATTGAGGACGAATTAGCACTAGCTCCAGAAGGATTATTTGTTCCCCTATATGTCTTCTATCCTTCCATAAATGTTGGGCTTCATTGGGCCTGTATTGTGGGCCCCATAGTCCGATCAGTGGGATGATATACAATCTGCCTTCTCCAGAATTGTTTCTTTAATCGCCAAATATCTCCCTCATACTTTATTAATAATCCATTGATCCCTGAATAAAAAATGTTCATAATTAAATGAATATCAAATTAAAACATGGATAGTTACATTCTTTAAAATCAGATGAAACATTGGGCCTAAATTGGTGCACATTAGGCATGAAGTGCACAAATGATGAGAATGAGTGTTCAAAATGTAAAATGCACTAAAATGGTATTTATGAATAGCAAGGCACATGAAAACTACATATATTAGCAATGAATATTATCCTCTTACAGTGGCTAATCACACCCACCAACTTGAGTTTTGCTAGTCCCGAGCAAAATATATCTCACAAAAATGAATGCCATTTTCCAAAAACATTTTAATACACATTTCTCACCCAAAGATCACATACCAAACAATTATGAAACCCATCAAAATCATTTAAAACAAGCTATGTCCATAAGCATATCCCAAGCCCAAGCCCATTCCTTTGTTCAAATTCATTGCCATATTTCATCCAAATTCAATTAAGCATGATGAAGTGTTGTGTGTCACAATAGACATGGGGGTTCATTTTCATTCGAGGGAGAAAAGATGGAAGCGCTAGGAGCAATCAAATTTTAATAATAAGATGAGTACTCATTTTTTATTCTCTCTCTTTTTTTTTTTTTGTTGTTTTTTTTTTTTTTGCAATTTTGCCATGGTAATTGAAATTGAACTCAATCGAGTCAACCCATGTAGCAAGACTTTACCGATGACTCCCAGGCTCAAAGACCTTAGGGCACCAAGTGAAGCTCACATACTCAGGCATCATCTCGAGTTAACTCAATCAAAAACAAATTCAAATTACCACAAATAGAGATAAAATGCCCAACTCTGGGCCAGACAACTATGGAGTCGCGATCCCCAAGTGCCGAAAGCCACACATTAGGTCAATTCATTGCTCTACGCGCAAATTTTTTTTTTTTTTTTTTTTGAATACTCATGTTAAAATTAAAATGATCGCCAATCCTATGCTATTTATTATGGGTCCCCAAAAACTCAAACTAAGACCCCACAATCTAGAGGACGTGCATTGTGGTTTTTTTATTAAATGGATGAAAATATAACAGTGAAAAATCACATCGGACAACCGCACTTTCCAATAACTATGAACATGAACATAAACTTGCATTAAAATCAGAATCAAGGCATGCAAAATTATTTGAAATCCAATTTCAGAGTTTGGAATGTATTTTATCATGTTCAAGGTTAATGTCATTTTTCATTCCACACATTTTCCTTCATCTCCCCCCCCCCCAACTTGGAATACACTGTCCCCAGTGTTGAAAGAATTGAAACATAGAAGTGGCAGGATAGAAGTGCAATGAAGACATTGAAAATGAAAATTATGGAATGAAGTCACCTGGTAGTTGATGTTGAAAATGCATTCCCATGTCTCCCTTCAGTTCTGGTTTATCTCCCAATGGCTTGGACGATTGTGACCAGCTTTTCCCAATGACCTATGACATGCCTTAAAAAAATATAAAAACATAAATTGATGATACATTGTCTTATCTTAAATTTCTGGGTAAGGTATTACTCAGGGATTACACCGCGTGACACGGATGAATACGGTGCTCCCCTTTCATACCCATCCTTACTCATAAAAGAAGAACAGGTCAACAATCTATTTTTTTTTTTAAATACCTACAAAAAAGATAAAAATAAAATAAAATAAAATAAACTGATGATACATTGTCTTCTTTATATTTTCTGGGTAAGGTATTACTCAGGGATCACACCGCGTGACACGGATGAATACGGTGCTCCCCTTTCATACCCATCCTTACTCATAAAAGAAGATCAGGTCAATAGTCTATATTTTTTTTTAAATAACAAAATGCAGAAGAAGGAAAAAAAAACGAGTCACAAAGATTAGAAAGATGAAGACCACGGGTTGCCTCCCGTGCAGCGCTTTTGTTTAACGTCGTTAGCCCGACATGGATCCTAAATCTATCAATTTTTTCCTGGTTCATAGGTTGGCTCTGTTAACTCTACCTCTATTTCCTGTTTATTGAATGATTCAATGAATGGTTTTAACCTATGACCATTGACCTTAAAAATGTTACCACTTGTGGGATCCTGAATCTCTACAGCCCCATGAGGGTACACATGATGCACTATGAATGGACCTGACCATCTAGACCTTAACTTTCCCGGGTGTAAATGAAGTTTTGAACTATACAAGAGCACAGGTTTTCCCAGTTCAAATTGCTTGACTTTGATATTCCTAGATTGGTAGGCTTGAACTCTAGCTTTATTTATCCTTGAATTTTCATACGCCTCCATCCTAAGTTCCTCAAGTTCATTAAGATCTAACTTCCTCTTTTCTTCAGCTAAAGAAATGTCGAAATTCATTTTCTTGATTGCCCAAAATGCCTTATGCTCAATTTCAACAGGTAAATGGCATGCTTTTCCATAAACCAACCTATATGGGGACATTCCTAGGATGGTTTTGAATTCTGTACGATATGCCCAAAGAGCATCCAGGAGTTTCTCAGACCAATCTTTCCTAGAGGGGTTGACAGTTTTTTCAAGAATTTTCTTAATCTCCCTATTTGCTAACTCAGCTTGACCATTGGTTTGAGGATGGTATGCAGTGGAAACTTTATGAGAAATTCCATACTTAGACATGAGTGAAGAGAATGGGCGATTACAGAAATGGGTTCCACGATCACTGATTATAGCCCTCGGAATTCCAAATCTAGAAAAGATATGCTCTTTTAGGAATCGGATCACAACTTGATGATCATTAGTCTTGGTGGGAATGGCCTCAACCCATTTTGAGACGTAATCAACAGCTAAGAGGATGTAGAGGTATCCCTTAGAGTTTGGAAAGGGTCCCATGAAATCAATTCCCCAACAATCAAAGATTTCAACGACTAGAATGGGAGTGAGGGGCATTTGATTTCTTTTGGAAATGGATCCTAATTGCTGACATTGAGGACAACTTTTGCAGTATTGGAAGGAATCCTTAGTGAGGTTCGGCCAGTATAAACCACTTTGGAGGACCTTTGCAGTGGTTTTCTTTGTAGAAAAGTGGCCTCCACATGCCTCTCCATGACAAAATTTTAGAATGGACTCTTGCTCAGACTCGGGAACACATCTCCTAATGATTTGATCAGGACAGAACTTGAAGAGGTAAGGATCATCAAACACGTAGTGTTTGACATCAGAAAGGAATTTCCTCTTAGCATGGGTCCCCAGGAATTTTGGAATGTCACCCGTCACCAAATGGTTTGCTATGTCATCATACCAAGGGCAATCACTCACTGAATAGAGGTGCTCATCGGGAAATGAATCAGACACAGAGAGGTGGTGTGAGTTGTCTTTGAATTCCATCCTAGAGAGGTGATCAGCTACAACATTTTCAACACCCTTTTTATCCTTAATGGTTAAATCGAACTCTTGAAGAAGAAGGACCCACCTAATCAATCTAGCCTTGGCATCTTGTTTTTGGAAAAGGTATTTTAGGGCTGAATGGTCAGTGAAGACAATGATGGGTGATCCTAAGAGATAAGACCTGAATTTCTCTAAAGCAAAGACAACAGCAAGCAGCTCTTTCTCAGTGGTGGTGTAGTTTATTTGTGCATCATTTAAAGATTTGCTTGCATAAGCAATGACACATGGAGTTTTCTCACATCGTTGTCCTAATACTGCTCCTACAGCAAAGTCACTTGCGTCACACATGAGCTCGAAAGGAAGTTTCCAATTTGGAGATTGCATGATAGGTGGAGATATAAGAGTTGACTTGAGTGTAGAGAATGATTCCTCACAGCTTTCTGTCCATAAAAATGGAGCATCTTTTACCAATAGAGCACAAAGTGGTCGAGAAATAGAGCTAAAATTCCTAATGAACCTTCTATAAAAACCATCATGTCCTAAGAAGGACCTCACTTCCTTAACAGTTTTAGGAGAGGGAAGGTGACGAATGATGTCAACCTTAGCTTTATCAACTTCAATCCCTCTACCAGATACTAGATGACCTAGAACATGTCCTTCCCTTACCATGAAATGGCATTTTTCCCAATTTAATATGAGATTCTTATCCTCACACCTTGACAAAACCTTTTCAACATTTAGAAGGCATCCCTCAAAAGTATCCCCAAAGATGGAGAAATCATCCATGAAGACCTCTAAACAATCCCACACCATGTCCGAGAAGATTCCCATCATGCACCGCTGGAAGGTACCAGGGGCATTACATAACCCAAAGGGCATGCGCTTGAAGGCAAAAGTGCCGAATAGACAAGTGAAGGTCGTTTTTCCTTGATCCTCTAAAGAGACTTCGATTTGATTATACCCTGAGAATCCATCTAGGAAGCAGTAGAATTGATGACCCGCCACTCGCTCTAGGACTTGGTCAATAAAGGGCAAGGGGAAATGGTCTTTCTTGGTACAAGAGTTGAGCTTCCTATAGTCAATACAGACTCTCCATCCACTACTAACCCTTGTTGGAAGCATTTCTCCGTCATTATTGGTTATTACTGTGATTCCAGCCTTCTTTGGAACCACATGGATTGGGCTAACCCACTCACTCTCAGCTATAGGATAGATGATACCAGCTTTTAACAATTTCAAAAGTTCTTTTCTCACTACTTCCATGAGATTAGGATTGAGTCGTCGCTGAGGTTGACGACATGGCTTTGAATCAGATTCTAGAACAATTCTATGAGTCCCGATAAGTGGGCTAATCCCAGGAATATCTGATAGGGTCCATCCAATGGCTTTCTTGTGTCTCCTAAGGACATCTAGAAGCATCCTCTCATGATTGGCTTCAAGAGAGGAAGAAATGACAACAGGAAAGGATTGATTTTCCCCTAAGAATTCATACTTGAGTGATGAAGGTAAAACCTTAAATTCAAGATCAGAGTGGTTATCACTTTCCAAGAAAGGATGAGACTTTTCATTGAACTCAGTTTCTTTGTTCACATTTCTTGACAAAATTGGTTCCTTGTGAAGAGAATTTTCATCCACTAAATTAGCTAGAGTAGTTTCATGAAGGGATATGGACTCGATGTTATTGATTTCACTCATGGTATCATCGATTGGTGATTCTAGAAAATCATCAATAGAGCAATCTGAAAGAGATTCAAGCCAAGGAGACAAATTTCCCTCATGTGAACAAAGAAAATCAATCTCTTCTTGACTTAAACATCCTTCGGTAATTCCTTGATGTTCTTTGAGTTCACTATCAACACTACCCATCCAATTAACCTCATGGATCTCTTCATCATCCCCAATTTGAGAGTTTGCATTGTAGATGTTCAAGTCTAGACTCATGTTTCCAAAGGTGATGGTCATGTTCCCATTTCGGACTCGGATAACAGAGTTGATTGTTGCAAGGAAGGGACGACCAAGGATGATTGGGGTTTGCTCCCTAGGACCTAAGCTTGGGTGATTGTCAAGAACAATGAAGTCAGCTGGGTAAATGAAATTTTCAACTTTCACCAAAACATCCTTTAAGATCCCCTTTGGAACTCGAATACTACGATCAGCAAGTTGAAGAGTGACAGATGTGGGTTGGAGTTCTTCGAGACCTAACTGACAATACATAGCATAAGGAATGAGGTTCACACTGGCTCCTAGATCACACAAGGCTTTTACAACTTTGTTCTCTCCTAGTTCAACATTTATGTAAGGGCATCCTGGGTCTTTCATCTTTGGAGGAAGGGTTCCTTGGATTGTTGTGCTAACATTTGCTGCCAGAAGGACTTGGTTATTATGTGAGAATTTCCGTTTAAATGTGCAGAGGTCCTTAAGGTATTTTGAGTATGAAGGAATGGTTTGAATGGAATCGAGGAGTGGAATGTTCAACTTGACTTGTGAAAATATTTCCCTCAACGTTTCACTCAATTCAGGTTTGGTTTTCCCCCTCATGCGTTGAGGAAATGGTGCAGGTTGTGGGGTTGTTTGTTAAAGAGTTGTTTCTTTCACATTGTTATCAGTTTCTTCAGTTTGATCTTGTGGTTCATTTAAATTTTCATCCAAGTTTGAATCTTCAGGTGGGTTCTGAATTAGTTGTTCAGGTTTCTCAATTGATTTCCCACTTCTTAAAACAGTCACAGCCTTTAGTTGTTCATGAGTTGTTTGAGCACAACTTGACTCTCCCCTTGAAGTTGAGGATGGCACCGCCTGAGTAGGCATGGGTGCCTTTCCAGTTTTTATGGTTTGAAGTTCTTGTTTAAGGGACGAGACTTCTGAGTTCATCCTTTCCATTTGTTTACACAGTTGTTCAAGGATTGGGAGAGGGACAGATTGGGAAGGGGTTTGTGTTGGTTGGGTTATCCCAGGGGGGTACTTTGGTTGTTGGATGTGTTGTTGGTATTGGACTGGAGGATGTTGGTATTGGATTGGTTGTGGTTGGAATTGGTTATGGTTTTGAAAATTTTGTGTAGGGTAGGGGTTTGGTCCTTGTGGTTGGCTAGGTTGTTGGTTATCTTTCCATCGGAAGCCTGGGTGGTCATTATACCTTGGGTTGAATGTGTTTGGGTATTGAGGCTTTTGAAAGTTTAGGGCATTGACTTCAGCAGGTGGTCCTCCTAAAAGAACATCCTTGATGGATGGAATGGTTGGGCAGTTGTCCATTTTGTGGTCATGTTTGTCACAGATTGTGCAAACAAGGTCTACAGTTTGGATTTCATTGATTTTCCTATGGTCTATCTCTTCAACCTTCCTAGATAGTGCTGCAAGTTTCGCCCTAAGGCTTTCCTCTTCCCTAATTGTATGCATTCCAGTAGTTCTTTGAGGCTTTTCAGAGTAAGGTGATGTTCCCCATGTTTGGTTTTGTTCAGAAAGGATTTCTAGATACTCGTAAGCATCATTTGGGGATTTGTTTTTAAAGGTCCCATTACACATCATGTCAATGAATTGTTTGTTCCCCGGGCCCAAACCTTCATAGAAAATTCTTACTTGTTCAGGAATAGAAAAACCATGGTGTGGAACCATGTTTAGGGTGTCTTTGAACCTCTCCCATGTTTCATAAAATGACTCTCCCTCTTTTTCAAAAAAAAATTGGATGCTCTTTTTTAGTGCAATGGTTTTGTGATGGGGGAAGTATTTTTTGTAAAATTCTCTTTGCAGTTGGTTCCAAGTGTGGATTGATGAAGGTCTCAGGTTGTTCAGCCAATTTTTAGCTCGATCCTTTAATGAAAAAGGAAAGAGCCTCATCTTAGCAGATTCTAGTTGATGTGGGGGGCACATGGTTTCAACAATGTCGTTGAACTCTTTGACATGAAGGTATGGCATTTCTGACTCCATCCCATGAAAGGTTGGAAGGTGGTTTAGGACATGGGGTTTGAATATGTAGTTGGTGTCTCCTATGAAATTGTGTCTAATGCATGAGGGGGCATTGGTCCAAGCTGGAGTGAGGTAGTCGTTCATGGTTTGATCAACTACATTCCCTAAGTTTGGAGCTTCTTGGTTTTGGTTTCCCATTTGATTCCCCCCAGGGTTTACAATTTGATTTTGTGGATGAACCTCCATTGGACTTGTTTCAAGTTCTGACTTTGGGGTTTCAAGAGTATTTGAATCTGATTTAAACAATCCCCTAGGTGCACTTGACTCCCCTATCCTAGGACTATCCACCCTAACTAGTCTGTTTGAGAAATCGCGGGTGTAGGCGGACATGCGCCAAAAAAAAAAGCGAGAAAGGGACAAGATAAGAGATCTTGGGTGAGAGTAGAAGAATGGGGGTAAGGAAAGAAGGTTTTTGTCTAAGGAACTTACTTGGTCCCCGGCAACGGCGCCAAAATTTGGTCTCGCCCAAATTTACCCAAGTTTTAAGGGTCAAGCGGTCGCTTGTAGTGTAGCTTGGGTTGTCGAATCCTCAGAGACCTAAGAAGAACCTTTAGACACTCAACAAAAAGAGATGGATTTTTGGCTATGAAGTGGCCAACTTGGGTTGATTTTATATTGTTTTTAAAGAGAACTAAAAGATCTATGTGAATTCAAATTAAGAGAAAATGAGTTGATCCTAGGTTATGGCTCGGGGTGGATTGAATGAATTCCCTTTTTTTTTTACAATTTTAATTTCATTAACTCGAGAAGGATTCATGCAATGAATTCAAACTAACCTCATCACTTACTGATTAAACACCTTCAAAACATATGATAATCACCTATACACTTGTAGGATCATTTTCATGAGCACTCCAAGGTAAAGGATGTAATTAGCACATGAAAGTGGGGTGAATAAATTCAATAAGGAAGAGGAAGAATAAAAATCATTGAATGAAAGAAACTCAATTAAAAGAAATTAATAACATTTAGGGCATGAGAAATAACATTCAATCCAGCCCCTTGCTACTCCCTTGGATCAACCCATAAAAGAGCTAGCCCTCCATTGATTACAAGTTCTCAACGGAAGCGGAAGGTAGACTTATGAGGGTGGAATTGAAGAAGTAAAAATAACAAAAATAACAATCACTCCACCGTTGTGTGAACAAAATCACAAGGTTTGGTGTGAATAAATTCACACCTTGAGGCAACGGTATCAAGGTGATAAGGATAAGAACAGAACAAGAGAAGAGTAAGAACTTTTATTGAAGACTAAGGTGATTCGAACAACTTACATTAGAAGGAAGAACATTACAAAGGCAAATTGGCATAATAACATTACAATGAAAAGAAAGCATCCAACCTCCCCAAATACATCACCACTACTGCCTTAAATAGGAAAAAATTAAGCCTTGGCCGAGCTCCCAACATCCCATGTGCTTTGAATTAATTATGTTGGGAAAAGGTGGGTGGAACATTAATGATGAGAGACTTTTCCACTTCTTGCCCCGAAGTTGCAGCCAGCTTGCATCCACCGGAAAGACGCGCCTAAAGGACCTTCTAGAAGGCCGAATTGTAGTGGGCACTAGAAGACTTAAATGAAGCCCCTGATGTCCCCTAACAGCCTGTAAAAGTTCAGCCCAAAATAATTTGTGGTTCGGGAGATATGATTGAAATGGTGGGCTGTTTTTCTGGGCCGCAGACTCTGGCCCAAAATTAAATCTTCAACTTGGGCTGCCTTGATAACCACCATTGAGGACGAATTAGCACTAGCTCCAGAAGAATTATTTGTTCCCCTATATGTCTTATATCCTTCCATAAATTTTGGGCTTCATTGGGCCTGTATTGTGGGCCCCATAGTCCGATCAGTGGGATGATATACAATCTGCCTTCTCCAGAATTGTTTCTTTAATCGCCAAATATCTCCCTCATACTTTATTAATAATCCATTGATCCCTGAATAAAAAATGTTCATAATTAAGTGAATATCAAATTAAAACATGTATAGTTACATTCTTTAAAATCAGATGAAACATTGGGCCTAAATTGGTGCACATTAGGCATGAAGTGCACAAATGATGAGAATGAGTGTTCAAAATGTAAAATGCACTAAAATGGTATTTATGAATAGCAAGGCACATGAAAACTACATATATTAGCAATGAATATTATCCTCTTACAGTGGCTAATCAATGTTGTTATAAGATTTATTTGAGCTACACTCTCACACAACTACATCAAATGGTTAAAGAACATACGGTTTCCGTGGATGGCGAAATTCTGCCTCCCGAAACGATGATTGTTCAACACTCATTTAACACCTTCAAAGGTGGCCATTATGATGTCACTATTTTTATATATGATATATAATATGTTTATTTTTTCCTTAATCTTCTGTTTTTTTTCATTTTGGGCATACCTTTATGGTTTCCATTATGGGTAAAACACGATATCTTCATTTTAGGAAGTGCTGACTACCGCCCCCTAAAAGTGATTTGATTCGTTAATACCATATGTGGGATGTGTAAAGGATGAAGTTAATGATATTATATATGTTATTATACTGTAATTATAATATACTCTTATATCATTATGATTCCATTCCAGAAAATATGAAATAGAAATGGAAGTAGCGTTCATGCGTACGTACGGCTTACCGTCTCCATGAACGGTGCATTTCATTTCTTACCTCTAAATGTGATGTAATATTATAAATGCATGTATGTACTTGATATATATGACATATATGATATCTACATTATGAATACCATTCTGGATATAATGAACCTTTGACCAAATTAACAACATGTAAGTGTAAGAAGTCTATTTTTGACTTAAGAACAAAATACCGACAAAATGAACATTATTAACTTAACTGATTACATGATGTTCATAACATGGTATAAAAGGAATAATGAACTTGAAAAGATTCATAAGCAAGTAGAGATTAACTCAAGTTTATTATTCAGGAGATTAAAGAACGGTCGGGTCAAGTCGGATACGAGGTATGGGACTTCGTCTCAATCTCCTTTCGTTGAGGCATATTTTATTTTATACACAACTTTCTTTTATACGGTGTATAAACCCCTTTTACTTTTACGTTTATTCAAAAGGAATATTTTTTATACGAAGCGTTTACTAAACAACAAAAGGGAATGTTTTTGTCGTACGTATGCGGCGACAACGACTTCTCCGCCGTCGTGACCGTTATTTGAGTTTCGGCTTCCTCTACAAGCCATACCTTCTTTTTTAAAAGAAAAATAAATACCATGTTTTACTTTTCTTTTATTTTAGTATTGAAAATGGTTTTCATAATGTTTTTATATCAATGTGTTGTATTGATAACTCGTGATTGAAATGTGGAAATTTTATGTTTCCTTTATGCATGTTTTATGTGATATGATTATGTTATGGTTCTTGGGCATTATTATGAAGACGGGTGGTTCCGTGATAAACTAAGGGCGGGTGAGCCCGTTATAGCTCTCCAATGCATTGGGTAAGGTGAAGGAGTGAAACGTTAAGGTTTCTCTGAAGAGATTTTAGGGAATATACTATGATGGGTATTCCAAACGTAACCAAGAGGGTTACTCCCTACGTAAGAATGTTATGAATGCCTCAAGTTACCTTTATGTCTTATGATTTCTATGATTTATTCATGATTTTATGAGGTATGTTAAAGTGCCTATGTTTTATGGGTAAAGTATGATTTCATTCTTATGTATATATGAACTCATGTTTCCTTTCCATGTTTTTTTTTATAACCCATACTGAGTTTTTATGCTCATCCCAAGTTTTTGAAATGTTTTTCACAGGTCAAGGGAAAGGTACATGATAAGATGATAGAGTCAAGGATGTGTCAATAAATAATCCATGTTTTATTTTAAATGTGTTTCCATTGATGGGAATGAAGAATACTATCTTTATGTAACCACTTTGTTTATATGTGGAATGTAATGCAAGTTTTATGATCTAATTCTCTAAAACTCTAAACCTGAAAAGATCCTCAATGTGTAATCTTGTAATAACTCAAGATTAAGTAAGGTTTAAGGCTGGGGCCTTATAGTTGGTATCAGAGGTCAGTTTAGATAACTTTAGGAGTTAGAATTCTATTAAATGATTATCCAAAAATATTTTTTTTCGAAATGATATAGCATTTAAAGATTACCATGTTGCTTCATCTAAGACATGTTTGTTCAGAATGGTTTTCCGCAGAGGAAACAGGGAAGCAGTGCTAGGAAGGCATACAGAAGGAAATAACCTTCCGAATCAGCATCCAGAAATGGTCGGAATTGGAACTGAACAGTTTGTTGTAGTAATGGCACAGTTGACTCAAGCGATAAATGGCAGTGGTATCCATGCACGAGATCAGCCAGATCAACCGCAGAGGAACATGTCAGTGGTGTAACATTTCATGAGGCAACATCCACCATCATTCAGAGGATCATCTGACCCTATGCTAGCTGAAGGGTGGATTAAATCACTGGAGAAGATTTTTGATGTCATGGGGTGTTCAGACAATCAAAAGGTTAGTCTTTCTATTTACCGTTTGGAGGGAGAAGCAGATCAGTGGTGGTCTATGGTTAAAAATATCAGGGACGCCGATGAGATTGATGCTCTTGACTGGGATGAATTCAAAGGTATGTTTCTTGAGAAGTATTTTCCTAAGGCTGTTCGACTTAGGATGGAAAAGAAATTCTTGGAATTGAGGCAAGAGGAAGACTCAGTGGCTGCCTATGAAGAAAGTTTGACTCGATTGGCAAGGTATGCTCCAAATTTTATCCGGGACCTTGATAGTAAAATAAATCGTTTTTACTCAGGATTAAATCCAAAATATCGAAGGGCATTATCTTCTCATGAGTTTAAAAGTTATGAAAAGCTTGTTCGATGTGCTGAGAAGGTGGAAATGGAGTTTGTCGATGACCAAGTTTTCTATAACAACCAGCAGAAGAAGAGACCGAGGTGGCAGGAGAAAGGTAAGAATTCTTCAAAAAAGTCTGATGGTAAGAAAACTAAGTTTCCAGTTTGTGATAAATGTGGAAAAAGGCATGCTGGGGAATGTCTTCTGAATTCTGGAAAGTTCTACCGATGTGGTAAGATGGGACATAAGGCTCGTGATTGCACTGAAAAGGATCAAGCTGAAGGTAAGAACAAATTTTATTTACAGTTAGTGAAGTGTTATAAGTGCAATGAGATGGGTCACTATGCAAACGAGTGTCCGACAAGGAGCTTGAGTGATGGGAAGCAGTTAGACTACAAGCAGAAAGGGGTGGTGAAATCCTTTGCAACTACTTCAGCAGATGTCGGGCCATCAAATGAAGTTGTATCAGGTACTTTGTTTGTTTTTTCAGATTATGCCAGTGTGTTGTTTGATTTGGGGTCTACACATTCTTTCATCTCTGAAACCTTTTCTAGTAAAATGGGAATACCATCTCAAGAAATGACTCCTGAACTTTTGGTAAAAACACCTGGGGGAAGTGTTGAGGCAAAAAGAATTTATAATAATCTTCCTATCCTTATCTGTGGAAAGAACCTACTTGAAAACCTTATTGTTCTACCTCTAGTAGAGTTTGATGTTATCCTGGGTATGGATTGGCTCTCTATTTACCATGCTAAGATTGACTATAGAGCTAAAGAAGTTTCTTTTCAGAAAGACTTTCAGTTTGTTTACAAGAATGAAACCTTACTTTTGATAACATATCAAGAGGCCGAGAAACTTGTAAAAGATGGAAATGAATGTTACCTTGCACACGTCGTTGAAAATAAAGGAACTGTTTAGATTAATGATGTGCCAGTGGTAAATGAGTATCCTGATGTTTTTCTTGATGAGTTGCCTGGAATAATACCAGATCGGGAAGTTGAGTTTACTGTTGACTTAGTTCCTGATGCTAAGCCAATTTCAAAACCCCCTTATCGAATGGCACAAATTGACCTTTTAGAGTTGAAGGAGCAATTGCAAGATTTATTAGAGAAAGGTTTCATTAGACCTAGCACATCACCATGGGGTGCTCCTGTTTTATTTGTTAAAAAGAAATATGGTTCTATGAGACTTTGCATTGATTATAGATCCTTGAATAATATCACTGTTAAGAACAAATATCCTTTTCCTCATATCGATGATTTGTTTGATCAGCTCCAGGGAGCTCAGTTTTTTTCAAAGATTGACTTGAGATCGGGGTACCATCAGCTGAAGGTAAAGGAGGCAGATATTCCGAAGACCGCGTTCCGTACGAGATATGGCCATTATGAATTTGTAGTAATGCCTTTTGGGCTAACCAATGCACCTACTGTATTCATGGACTTAATGAATAGAATTTTCCATGAGTTCTTGGATACGTTTGTGGTGGTTTTCATTGATGATATTTTGGTGTTTTCTAAAAGTAAAGAGGAGCATGAAAAACATTTAAGGGTTATCTTTCAAACCTTAAAAGAAAAGAAATTGTATGGGAAATTCAGCAAGTGTGAGTTTTGGTTGCAAAAAATTTCTTTCCTTGGTCACATTGTTTCTAAAGATGGAATAACTGTTGATCCTGCAAAAACAACAGTTGTGGAAGAATGGCCAAGACCCACAAATGTAACAGAGATTCTTATCTTCCTCGGTTTGGCGGGCTATTACTGAAGGTTTGTTAGAAATTTTTCACGGTTATCTAGTCCAATGACTAAGCTAACTCGGAACGGTGTTAAGTTTATCTGGACAAAAGAATGTGATGATTGTTTTCAAGAATTGAAAAGAAAATTGGTGAATGCTCCAGTTTTGGCACTACCTTCCAGGAATGGTGAGTTTGTTATATACAGTGATGCTTCATTGAAAGGACTTGGTTGCATCCTAATGCAGAATGATCAGGTAATTGCTTATGCTTCACGACAGTTAAAAACTCATGAGGTAAATTACCCTACACATGATTTGGAACTAGCTGTTGTTGTTTTTGCTTTAAAAATTTGGAGGCATCATTTGTATGGAGTAAAGTGTGAAATATATACCGATCACAAAAGTTTAAAGTATATATTCACTCAGAAAGATTTAAACATGAGACAAAGGAGATGGCTGGAATTAATCAAGGATTATGATTGTACAATTCATTACCATCCGGGAAAAGCAAATAAAGTGGCTGATGCTTTGAGTCGAAAAAGTAATGCTTCATTAACAATGTTGCGTTTGGAACGTGATCCTTTGGTTAACGATTTGATGAACTTTGGCATAGAAGTTGTTGGTGTAGGAAGTCCTTCTGTTTTGTTTCAGGTATCAGTGAGATCTTCTCTATCAGATAGAATCAAGCAAGCACAGAAGCAAGATAGTGAGTTGCAGAAAAAGGTAGAGCTGGTTCAGAAAGGTAAGTTGCCTGAATTCAACATTGATAGTGATTGTGTTTTGAGATTTGGGAAGAGATTGTGTGTGCCTTGTGATTCATAGTTGAAGAGAGAGCTGTTATGTGAAGCTCATAGTTCTCCGTTTTCAGTTCATCCGGGCAGTACTAAGATGTATAGAGATCTGCGGGAGTATTACTGGTGGGATGGAATGAAAAGAGACATTGCTGATTTTACTGTGAAGTGTTTGACTTGTCAGCAGGTTAAAGCAGAGCGGCAGCTACCGAAAGGGATGCTTCAGCCTTTACCAGTGCCAGAGTGGAAATGGGAGAATATATCCATGGACTTTGTTGTTGGATTACCGAAGACATCTCGAGGTAATAATGCAATCTGGGTTATTGTTGATCGCTTGACCAAATCTGCTCATTTCCTTGCTATACGAGATAATTTCTCTCTTGATCAACTTTCTCGTTTGTATCTTAAAGAGATAGTCAGGTTACATGGAGTTCCTCTCTCCATTGTATCGGATCGTGATCCCAGGTTTACTTCTAACTTTTGGAAAGGCCTTCAGAAGTCGTTGGGTACTGAATTAAATTTTAGTACAGCTTTTCATCCTCAATCAGATGGGCAGTCAGAACGAACAATTCAGACATTGGAGGATATGCTACGAGCTTGTTCTATGGATTATCAGGGAAGTTGGGACCAACATCTTTCTTTGGTTGAATTTTCATATAATAACAGCTTCCATTCTAGTATACAGATGGCACCATTTCAGGCATTATATGGGAAGCAGTGTCGAACTCCAGCTTTCTGGGATGAAGTGGGTGAAAGGAAGTTGATGGGACCAGAATTGGTAGAAGAGATGGAAGAAAAAGTTCAGTTGATTCAGAAGCACATGATAACAGCTCAGAGCAGGCAGAAGAGTTATGCAGATAACCGGAGGAAGGATCTATCTTTCGAGGTAGGTGATCATGTTTTTCTCAAGGTTTCTCCTTGGAAAAGTGTGATGAGATTTGGTAAGAAAGGAAAGTTGAGTCCAAGGCTCATTGGACCATATGAAATTCTGGAAAGAGTTGGATCAGTTGCATACCGAGTGGATTTACCTCCAAGTTTATCTCAGGTACACAATGTTTTTCACATTTCAATGTTGAGAAAGTATATGCCAGATCCATCTCATGTTTTGAGCCCAGAGGTAGTTCAGCTGGAAGAGAACCTATCTTATGAGGAACAACCAGTCCAGATTCTTGACCACAGGGAGCAAGTGTTACGGAATAAGGTGATTAAGCAGGTAAAGGTTTTGTGGAAAAACCACATGATTGAAGAGGAAACATGGGAATCTGAAAATGCAATGAGGGATAAGTACCCCCATTTATTCGATAAGTAAATAAATTGCGGGGATGCAATTTTCTAAAGGGGGGAAGGATGTAACATCCCAAGTAAGTAATGAATAATATATATTTTTATCTATGTCTATTAATGATTAAGATAGTGTTATAGCGGCTTAAAATTAAAATAAATACAATCTTATGCATGGAATACACTAATATTCTTAAAAGATTGTTTTACTGCCTTTTAATGGAAAACCATTTTTGAATCTATATTTTGAAAATTTTATAAACTATGTTTTTCAAAATAAACTTATTCTTTATGATTGGGACATCAAAATTTACCTTGTGTGAATTTTTGGTATTTTTCTGACAATGTTCATTTTTTAATGAATAGTGAAAAATACTGCATTTTACATCAAAACTACTTTTTAATCTAATTTATTTATATGATTAGATTATGTTTTGAATTGGTTTTGAAGTGAAATTAGAATATATTTTTACCATTTTATCTAATGGTGGTCATTGGAATCAATTTCACTTTGAAATTAGACTTAAACTGGTGTCAATCTTTTGATACTTATTGTTTTGTAAAAACACGCTATTTGCTCTGGCAGCGGGAATTAATTATTAAATTAATTAATGTGACCTATATGTTTTGAATTTTGTAAAATAGACTTCATTTTTGAATTCGGAATATCAAATATAGCTTAGGGTGAATTTTTGGTAATTTTCTGAAAAACTTCAATTTTTGATGAATAGTGAAACCACTAAGTGATAATCAAGCAAACTGATTTTTCAGTTAAATGAAAGTTTACCACTAACGTGTAATGAATTTTGAAAATCCGACATACATGGTTGTCATTAAGAAGTAAAATATGGTTCAATGAGATTATAATAATTTTTTGGTGAATAGTAACTTATTAAGTTTTTAATCACGATTAGTGGTAATTAGGGTAGTTTAAGGTATAAATAATACTTTAATAAAATAAAATGACCTAGACACATGTCCCAACCTCATTGGTTGTGTCATGGCCGACCATTACATGCCATGGGTCAACTTGGGGACCCCATGGATCCACTTTTGTTGGGAAATGACATAAATTACTTTTTATTTAATGTTAAAGTGAAAATGACACAAACATAATATGTTTTACGAAAACAATTTTTAAGTGGGGTTATACAAGTCCAAAATTTTATTATAAATAGTAATTGGAAAGCTAAACAGATTTCCTATATCATAGTATTTTTTTTATAATTTTTTAGACATTAAATAAATTTAATTATTTATGACATAATAATGATGCAGCGATGACATCATTATTTGACGATTTAAATAAAATAGAAAGATAATGTAAAATCTATGAACTACACATGTCCAAAACCAATTGGATGAGTGGATTTCGAACCCTTATCACCTTATCCACGAATTCTATCAATGTGGGACCTTTTTAAACCGAAACACATTTTCAAATAATGTAATATTTCTTTACTTTCCAAAAGTGCCCCTCCTCTCCTCTTATAAAAGGCCCCCACCTCTACCTCATTTCACACACTCTTCAAGCCTTTGGCTCGGCCAACCCCTGCCCATTTGCTCTCTCCACATCCCTCTCCTCATCCTAGAGGATTCCCTTTGGGCAGAATCCTTTCAAAGGAATCCTTTAGGCTCAACTCAAAAGGAGTTACACTTTTAAAGGTAATTCATTCTCTCATGTTCATTTGTTTTATTTTGCTTATCCAACCCCCTAAACTCTTTTTATTTACTTCTTTTTTAACAAAACCAGTATCATCAATATACTAGGATGTTTTTATAAGATTTATTTGAGCTACACTCTCACACAACTACATCAAATGGTTAAAGAACATATGGTTTCCGTGGATGGCGAAATTCTGCCTCCCGAAACGATGATTGTTCAACACTCATTTAACACCTTCAAAGGTGGCCATTATGATGTCACTATTTTTATATATGATATATAATATTTTTATGTTTTCCTTAAGCATCTGTTTGTTTTTTCATTTTGGGCATACCTTTATGGTTTCCATTATGGGTAAAACACGATATCTTCATTTTAGGAAGTGCGGACTACCGCCCCCTAAAAGTGATTTGATTCGTTAATACCATATGTGGGATGTGTAAAGGATAAAGTTAATGATATTATATATGTTATTATACTGGAATTATAATATACTCTTATATCATTATGATTCCATTCCAGAAAATATGAAATAGAAATGGAAGTAGCGTTCATGCGTACGTACGGCTTACCGTCTCCATGAACGGTGCATTTCATTTCTTACCTCTAAATGTGATGTAATATTATAAATGCATGTATGTACTTGATATATATGACATATATGATATCTACATCATGAATACCATTCTGGATATAATGAACCTTTGACCAAATTAACAACATGTAAGTGTAAGAAGTCTATTTTTGACTTAAGAACCAAATACCGACAAAATGAACATTATTAACTTAACTGATTACATGATGTTCATAACATGGTATAAAAGGAATAATGAACTTGAAAAGATTCATAAGCAAGTAGAGATTAACTCAATTTTATTATTCAGTAGATTAAAGAACGGTCGGGTTAAGTCGGATACGAGGTATGGGACTTCGTCTCAATCTCCTTTCGTTGAGGCATATTTTATTTTATACACAACTTTCTTTTATACGGTGTATAAACCCCTTTGACTTTTACGTTTATTCAAAAGGAATCTTTTTTATACGAAGAGTTTACTAAACGAAAAAAGGGAATGTTTTTGTCGTACGTATGCGGCGACAACGAATTCTCCGCTGTCGTGACCGTTATTTGAGTTTCGGCTTCCTCTACAAGCCATACCTTCTTTTTTAAAAGAAAAATAAATACCATGTTTTACTTTTCTTTTATTTTAGTATTGAAAATGGTTTTCATAATGTTTTTATATCAATGTGTTGTATTGATATCTTGTGATTGAAATGTGGAAATTTTATGTTTCCTTTATTCATGTTTTATGTGATATGATTATGTTATGGTTCTTGGGCATTATTATGAAGACGGGTGGTTCCGTGATAAACTAAGGGAGGGTGAGCCCGTTATAGCTCTCCAATGCATTGGGTAACGTGAAGGAGTGAAACTTTATGGTTTCTCCGAAGAGGTTTTAGGGAATATACTGTGATGGGTATTCCAAACGTAACCAAGAGGGTTACTCCCTACGTAAGAATGTTATGAATGCCTCAAGTTACCTTTATGTCTTATGATTTCTATGATTTATTCATGATTTTATGAGGTATGTTAAAGTGCCTATGTTTTATGGGTAAAGTATGATTTCATTCTTATGTATATATGAACTCATGTTTCCTTTCCATGTTTTTTTTATAACCCATACTGAGTTTTTATGCTCATCCCAAGTTTTTGAAATGTTTTTCACAGGTCAAGGGAAAGGTACATGATAAGATGATAGAGTCAAGGATGTGTCAAGAAATAATCCATGTTTTATTTTAAATGTGTTTCCATTGATTGGAATGAAGAATACTATCTTTATGTAACCACTTTGTTTATATGTGGAATGTAATGCAAGTTTTATGATCTAATTCTCTAAAACTCTAAACCTGAAAAGATCCTCAATGTGTAATCTTGTAATAACTCAAGATTAAGTAAGGTTTAAGGCTGGGGCCTTATAGCAGGTCATTCAAAAATTACTTCTTCATAATCCTGGGAAAAATAAAACATTGAAAGGGGTGAGCTCATATGCTCAGTAAGGATAACATTATAGCAGAATCTTTCATATATAAGCATAAACACTTAAGGCAGTTTATAACTAAAACGAAAGCCTTTTAAACTTGAAAATCAGCATAAAATGGAAAAGATAAAATAAAATAATGCCATTTACTTACTCACATGGATATTCTACAAGTCGAATGATCACATTCAATATCAATAACCAATTTCATAATGATGTAATGCATAATTCCAGACTATCATAACCACATGGCCAAGGCCTTGTGCCAAGACTACAAATAAGATTTTGTCAAGGCCTTGTGCCAAGACACTAGTTTGTATCATGAGACCTACCGATGCATTGAGGAGCTATAGAGGGCTCCACCCGTCACTTATTAAGTCCAATGCATTCCTCATATGAACAGGTTTAAACATAACATAACCATTTGTATTAAAACTAGCATACGAAATGTCAATACTTTAACTACAAACCATGAATGGTATAAAAATAGCACATCCACAGTCAAACATAACTCATTTGATACAATATGAAAGATTGTATTGCATCACATTAACCTCAATCAAGAATAATTAAGGATGTTTACATAGATGAAAATAGTCATCAAAACTATTTGAGAAAAATATCCCCCTTTTTCTTGAAATCATTTAAAAGTCACACTATTTGTCAAGAATCCATTTAAAAATAGATTTTTGAATCAAAGTTTCCCATACCACTTTGAAACTTTTAAAAGGAGTTTTAATTTTAAAACTTTAATTTCCATATAAATAAATCCTTAAAACCATTTTTAAAACATGGACATTAATGAGCAAGATTTAGAATAATAAGTCTTTAAAACATTTAAAAATGGTATTTTAGTTAGAGTTTCTAACCAAAATAGAGACACTTGAATACAAATAATTGAGGTAATAAAAACATTTTAATATCATGAGAATAAAGGAATTCATGATATATTATGTCAAAGTACATTATATACACCACATAAAAGTGATTTGGTGTATAACAACAAAGAAGTCTCAATGGAATGTAAATTGAGATGAAATCTCTCATAAAGGTCGTATCCTTAGATTAAGGATAAATCAACGACATAGTTATGTGTGACAAATATAAATACACTAAATATGATTGGATATTTAGAGTAAAACAATCAAAGGACATTCACACATAATCTTGTAAAATCAACACCAATGAATTGGATGTTTAACTCAACAAATTGAGAATGAGTTAAAATTACTGTTATCAAATTCATATCGATGACTTGAGAAATTATCAATGGAGTGATTATGTGTATCAATAGTATATCCACAGGAAGGGGAGTGGAAATTATGACATAATCAAATGAATAGTGATTCCACACATAATCTTGGAGTAATATAATCAATGAAATATGCGTAAAGCCAAATGAGTGGAAATTGAAATTTCAAATTCCCTTTTCGATTTGGTAACTTATGAAACATGCACCCACGAAAGAATAATAATACAATAATGATGTAAATATCCATAAATTAAAGTATATTACACAATAAATACAATCATGGGCATTATACACACCATATACAATAAATAAGTGGTGAATAATAGAAATCTCACGGAATTTAAAGTGAGATAAGAAACCCCTTACTTTGTACTTTTTCCTTGGTCGATGGTAGGTTAAACTCCTATATAATGGTGAAATAATTGTTATTGAATTATAAAAGAATCATTTACATTAATATGATATCATATATGATCTTTTAACATTAATTTGTTAATAATATCTTAGTATTATCATCATTTTGGGTGTTAACTTACTCATTTTCCTTTATATTCTTTGTTACGTAAGCCGTGTTTGTTATAGATAGGTTGTATATTATTCATATCCAGAATTATATCATGTCTTTAAACATTATTTTTAAATCATAAAATGATAATTATACTTGAATGGATACGATGGAGAATGAATCTCATCGCTTTCGTGGAGACGGTAGTCCGTACGTATGCACGAGCGACAATATCATTCTTTTGATATTAAAATAATATATAATTGGATAGTATATCATATATACAGAATCATTATCATGTTATATTTATTATTTTAATGAGTTACACATCATTATTATACCCATCCAAATAATAATATATTGAATAAAAATTACACCACGACGTGGAGACGGTAAGTCGTACGTACGCACGTATGGTGACATGTTATTCAAAGGGTGGATAGAATACTGAATATGGTTGTACCATATTTATAATAACATCACAGTATATATAAGATACTGGATTTATTATTTTATAATGGTAATAACAAAGAAATAATAAGTGGAAGAAGAAAGGAACTTGAAATGGGGTGGTGAAAACATTATCTCTTCTTCGGGTTCATCCTTTTGATTTGATCAAAATGGATCCTTAGGTTGGCCTTATGATCAAAATAAGGCCTCTAGGTTGTATTGAGGTAAGTTTAGAGAGTATTTTGTTAGGGTTTCGCCGAACCAAAAGGCTTTGAAGGTGTGAAGAAATGAGAAGGAGGAGTGCCCTTTTATAAGAGCGGTGAGGGGCACCTTTGGAAAAGCTAGAAATATTAATTTATAATAAATTCATATTCAGTTTCTAATGGCTCAAAAGTTGATTATTAAAAGGTTAAGGTGGGGATAGGTCGAAAAAAATTCAACCAATATAATTTAGATAGGTTTGGGTCATTATATTAACCTTATCTTTTAGTTTTAACTCTTAGTTAATTGGTTTGACATTTACCATGTCACTTTGTATTTTTATATTATATAGTTAATAAACTTACTATATACATCCAATAGACCCCAAAGTGGTCCATTAATGATACAAATATCATGATATAAGTCTCTTGGCCGAACCTTAGATTTTTTAGAATTTAATATCAATTAATAATATAATATTTGTTTAAAAAACTCTTTTATGTCAATTTTGACACTATTCAATAGTTGATTTTTGTGAAACTCATAACAGAATTATTACTTCTAAAAAAGTTAATTAAAACATGTCATATTAACCTAGAAAATTATTTTAATTCATTAAAAGTCTCAAATTATATTTATTTGGGTATTTATAATATCAATTATTTTAATTTTTCACTATTATGGTAATTACTGCATCATCATTGTGTCATAAATAAATTATATTATTTAATGTCTAAAAATTATAAATAAAACACCATTATGTAGGAAATCGTTTTTTCTTTCTAATGAATATTTGTAGTAGAAAATCAAACACATATAACCCTATGTAAAAATTGATTTTCTAAAAGATATATGCTTGTGTCATTTTTGTATTCATTTTAACTTAATTAAAATAAAGTGTCCCTATCACTTACAAGTGGCTCCATGGGGTCCCAAAATCGACCCAAAGATGTCCATGGTCGGACATGTATCAACCAATAAGGTTAGGACACGTTTTAGGGTAATTTAGTATTATTATAATATTATTTTGTAACCCTTATTTACTGGATTTACCCTTAACCATGGTAAATAAAATATTTACCGCAGTAATTATTCAAAATGTCTAAAAATAAAAGTTACCTATTCACATAATATGAACACCCCGATTCCAAATATGGAATCCATTTTTCCAAATTCAAAACACCTAAGTGGCAGAAATTAATTTAAAATTAATTCCCGCTGTTAAAACAAAAGGCGTTTATTTAAGATATAATAACTATCAAAAGATTGATACTTGTTTATGTTCGGTTTAATTGTGAAATTATGTTCAATGAACCACATTGTATTACATGGTAAAAATATATTTTAAATATAATTTAAATCCACTCAAATTCATAATTTACCACTATTAATTATTTCGATTAAAAAAGTTGTTTTTAATTAAAATTTAGTAATTTTTACTATTCATCAAAATATAAAACTTATCCGAAAAGTACCAAACTTTCACCCTAGGATAATTTAGTTATTCATAATCCAAAAATGAAGTCTATTTTACCAAATTCAAAACATAAAAGTTGTATTTATTAATTTAAAATTTATTCCCGCTTTCCAAACCAAAAGTCGTATTTTTAAGAAATAATACTATCAAAATTTTGACACTTGTTTATGTCCAATTTCAAGGTGAAATTACTTAAAATGACCATCATTGGATTAAATAGTAAAAATATAATATATTTATAATTCCAAACCATTAAAATGTATAATTTAACAATATAAATTATTTTGTTTAAAAAAGTTGTTTTCAGTTAAAATATAGTATTTTTCACTATTCACCCAAATATGAAAGTTATCAGAAAGACACCAAAACATTATTGATACTAAATTATTATGTCCCGATTCTAAAGAAGAAATTAATTTTGTCAAATTGAATATATAAAAGTTTCAAATATTGGTTTTAAAAAGGCATCGCCATTAAAAGGCGGTAAAATTTCATTTTTTGAAAAATACTTCTTTTATCTGAAAAAAATGAATTTGTTCATAAATCATGTCTTAGAAACTCATAATATGGATTAAAATTATAAGGATAATATAATATTTAAAATTTAGTTAATACTATTCATAACCTCTTTTGAACGGCTAGTTTGGTAAGTCGTGGTGTACTTGAACTTAGTGTTGTGTACAACACACACTATTGTATTATTCAAAGAGAAGTGTATCATGGAAGATTGGGGTGTTACATTTATACTCTCATCAATTTGTTTTCTGAATTTTTATGTGACATCGTTAGGGTGCCGAATTTATCATAAAAGGAATCGTGTCTTCTCTTTTCTTTCATGTTTCCTTTTCATGTGGTATGTCATTCAAATTTCCATACCATGTTCTTATCTCCATGTTATTATGTATTTATACTATATCATAAGTTATTTATGAGTGGGTTACTCTTTTACTCTATCTTTTCAATGTTTTCTAAAACCATGTTATATAGTCGTTATGCTGGAGAATGTCACCTCAAAATTTCTATCTCTTTCTCTCCAGAAATTATCTTGGTTTATTTATGTGAATAAACAGAACTATTTATTTTCTTTGGGTGTTCATAAATGTATAAATATGATGTATTTGACTCTGGAATTGACATACATATAACCCTCACTCCCTTTCTGTGGGTTATAAATGACATAATGATCTTATTTTTTTAAGAACTTTTTAAACGTTGCGATCTTGAAATGAAACCCATTTCTTTTATTCCCCATGGGTTATTTATGAAATGTTTGATTATTATATATTTAGCTCAAATGAAAGTAAATATATATTAATGGTTCTCCCTGATAGCGCTCCAATGCATTGGGTAAAGAATTAATCTCTAGAGATGACAAGTTTTACGATACCTTGGTGAATAACCTAAGTAATTTTTATGACACCTTGGGGATGGACCTTGGTGATATGTTCATGAATGTCTAAATGAAATATTGTATCTACATATTCAAGTTATATTCCAAGTTATTTTCATTATGATATGCCTATAATTCCATTGCTCATGTCTTTATGTTGTTATTCAAGTTCTTATTGTTAACACAAGTAAACAGATTCCCTTGTTTACCCTTACTGGGCCTTCTGCTCACCCTTTCCTTTGATATATGTCTCCAGGATATGAGATGCAACAAATGTACATAGGATGAACCTATGATGAATCCTTAAAAGTGTTTTAGAAGAATTTTTTATGTTGTTTTCATGTATTATGTTCCTGATTTCCAACACACTAAACTTTAAAGATCCTCTGTATGTAAAATGTAATGAGAAGTTATCTATTAAAAAGGCGGTATGCCATAAATATAGTTCACTAAATTATCCAAAAAATCTTAATTTTTGAGCAATGGAAATAATAATGTATAATATCGTCATATAACAATTAAAATAGTAAAAACATGAAATTTCTATCCACCCCCATCAGTTTTGGATTTTCCAATTAATTATATTACATAATTAAACACTTAATATCCACCCAATAGAAGTTTAAATTATAAAATCACCACACACACATGAAAATAGTGTGAGAATTAGGATCCTCTACCTTAAATAAGCCTTCGTATTCACTGCGTACAATAGGGAAAAGGGGAAATAACCCATAAACCATGACTATGATTAAAAATCGATAGATCAACACAAGATTAGTAAAAACAAACAAACTTCATAACCCATGGATTAATTCTAGAGGGAATGGCATAGAATACCCTCTAAAAGTGCCTAGGGGTTTCCCAAAAACCAAATGGAAAATGGAAAAATGAGAGAAAATTCAAATGAACCGAAACTTATAAGCATCTTATAAATTTCCCTTTTCACATCATGAATTAAAAATTCATGTCATAATTTTTCTTGTGGATCCCCATTACAAGATTTAAACTAGATTCAAGTCATGAATCCCCTAACACTCAAACTTCCACCAAAAATAATGTCACCTCATCCTAAATTAAATCACATTTTGAATTTATTTCACATCATCAGTTCATTTTTACACTGAGCTCCTTGCCCTAACCCAAGTTGTGTGTCACAATCTACAAAATCCAAAATACACAAAATTGCATCACGAATTTATCTTTCACAAAGTGTACCACTTGCTACAGTTCTTCTATAGTTCTAAACTCCATGGAATCCTCCTATATTCTTCCTAGAAGACCTCTAACTCTCAAAACTAAAAAAGTAATAATCCAAGAAGGAATATAACTTTACATAGAACACATGATGATAGAATATGAGGCTTATTGATTTTTTAGTTAGAGATCATGTGATCCTATGATTTTCACCTCAATATGGACATCAATTATTAGTTAAGGGAAGAAATTTGTCTCTGTTATAATTGGTTTACTTTAATTTTCTGAATGAGTTAGAGTGATATGTTATCAGTAGGTACTCTCCACTATTTTAAAAGGTTTTTGTGTGTTTCACATGTTATTGATTTTAGTGATGTGGATATCAAGGAGGATATGAAATTTACATATTTATCAATGTAAATTCAAGATCTTAGATATAATTTTCTATTGGGACAAGTTATTCCTCTTATAAAATTTATTTGTAAGCATGGTAATTTAAAAGAAATAAATTTGGAAAGGGAATCACGGATTCTTTTCTAATATTATATATTGGTTTGAATTTTTTTTATTAATGTATAAATTTATTGTAATAATGAAAGATGAACAAAGTACTTGTTTATTTTTATCCATGTATTATGATTATGGTTGATTCTTTTTTAGAATTAAAAATTTTAAAAGGTTGTGTAATATAGAGACCGATATTTTTAAAATTAGGGAGTTTGTAAGATTTTATATATTTTTAAAGAAAGGGGTAAAATGTTAATTTCTGGTTCTCTAAATAGAATTATGAGCACATAATTGGATTCGGGACACATGTTTAACCTTGGGAATGATTTAGTAATTTTACAAAGTGTTTGGTGTTCCCATGTATGTCAGGTGTTAGTGGAATATTATAATTATTTATTTAATTGAGTATAACATTAATAAATTATTTATTCTTATTAAATAAATGATGTGGAATTTTATGGTGATAACATAAATATTTCATTAGGGTAACCAAATATTTGATAGCATGTGTGTTAATTTAAAAAAATTTAAAACTAAATTAAATTGGGGGAATAAATAGATGGTAATGAAACAATTAATAGGTGGTTATACATGGAATCAATGGTAATGTATTAGATAAATTGAATGGGGGTGTATTTTCCATAGTTTAAATTTTATGGAAATCCTTTGATCTCTCCATTCTCATAAGAAGGAGATGAATCATTTAACTTTTTTTAATATAAATCATAAAGAACAAAGAGATGAATAAATAATAATAATATATGAGTGCTCCATGGTGATCATAAAAGGAGGAAGGATAGAATTTTTCATAGAATCAAGGTGGTTAAATATAAATTCTAATCTCTTTGTTTTCCATATGAATTTATTATGCTCTTGTTCCTTGTATTGATAATTCTTGAAGATGATATGATGATGAATTGAAAATGTGAGTATAAATTGTGACAACACCAACTCTAATAACCCAGTGTCACTAGTTATTTTATTATATTGAAATAGATACAAGGGGTAAAATCCTGAAGGACCGATCAATTTATTAGTCCTAAAGAACAAGATATGTACATGATACTTATTTTACGTTGGGAATAAAACATATAACATAAAAAATGTTCAGTATCCTTGAAACTCATTCAAATATTTCTTCTTCATATATGGGATAAATAAATAAAATAATGGTGAGCTCAAATTCTTAGTAAGTGTTATGTACAGTGGAATATACCATGATTAGATAAGGCACAAACAATATGGAAAGGAAAATAATTTAAAATGCATGTCATTTATTCAATAACTTGAGCAAAAAGAGTAATATGGTAGGAATAAATGATGATAAAATTATTACATATAAATTATAACATGATATTGAAGCTAATATATAGATAATATAAATATAGTAATATTTTGGATAATAATAGTTGAATTCTCAAAGAAATAAATGCTTAATATTGGGCATCATGATCAAATGTATCATGATATCTATATATCCAATACATTATTCCAAGATAGTTTTAAAAAATTGGTAAAACCCATTTATTCTAACTAACAAATTTGTCCCATGAGACCTCTCAATTCATCAAGAGGATATATAATTATGGTCCCCACCCATCACCACATGTCCAAATCATTCCTCATATATTGAATTATTAATTTAATTCATGAACAATATACCTTATCAATAAATGTTTGTATTGAATAAAGAATACAAAATATCAATATTTCCCAAATTAATAAATTAACATTCAAAGTAAAATACCATAGGTAGAAAGGATATATGGTTTAAGAAATAATAATATCAATGATAAAGAATATAGATACATCAGGGAAATATAATTTCTAATGAAAAATGATCACAAGAAAGTGATTTCCTCAAGAGAAAGTTAATATCAATAAAATTAATCAACAGATGAGAGGTGACCATTGGTTTATCAAGAATATAAATGTTTTCAATAAAATAATTTCCTTTGGAAGAATAAAGGGAATGGAAGTAAAATATTGAAATATTCTTTCATAAAATGTTTTTATTTTTAAAAACCATTGAAAACATATAGAAAAATCTAAATTTTTAAAAACATTCATTGTGGTAGGGAAGTCTATTATCATCGCATATGTTATAAAATACTGCTTTTGAATTTTTGTAAACAAATTAGAAAAAATACATTTCAAAAACCAATGAAATGATTTCTTTAAAAACCTTTCTAAAATTAAAGGATAAAATATATTTTACTTAATAAATCATTTTACCAATTAAAATTAATTTTGTAAAATAATTTTTTGAACAACATGGTCATGGAAGAATGATATATCTGATATAAAGAGAAATAAAATTAGTTTTTCTTTTAAAACATTATTTTTTTGATTTGAGTACCACAGAAGGAAGATATTGAAAAAAATATAGAATCTCTTTAAATATCCAGTGTATAATAAAATTATTGGATCATTTTATGGATAAATGATAAGATTCCTTCAATGAAAATAAAATCAATCCCAAGAGGAAGTGAGATTGTAAAATAGATTCATAACTCTTTGGTAACTTTTAAATTGTAACCCCTTGAAATAATATACATGAATTTAAATATTAATAATTATTAATAAATATTTATTCATATTAAATAAATTAAATGGGAATTATATACACCATACAAAATTGAATAGGTGTTATTTCTCAATGGAATAGAAATTGTGACGAAATCCCTAACCTCACGCATCCCTTTAGTTGAACATGTTTTAACCTATTTTATAATGGTTTTAAATATGTTATTAATTTATACCAAAACTATATTCACATTTATAATATCATATGTTATCCTATTATAAAATCTTATCGTCATTAAAAATATTTCATTATTACCATTGTTTTGGGTGTTAACTGCTTTGTTTTCTCATGCTTGTTTTGTCATGAAATCTTGGGTTATTGTGTATGGGATATATATCCATCATATCCAGAATCATATTAATTTTATTAATATCACATTTATTAATTTTATATATTATTATAATCATTCTTTAAATTTGGACATGGAAAATAAATTACATCACTTTGTGAAGAATGGTAGGTTGTACGTACGCACGATTGATGATATCATTCTCTTAATGGGTGAAATGGAAAGTAAATCGATGATATAATAATTATATAGAATTAATATCATATCATATGTATCACATATATTCATTATTTCCATCATTAGTTATATACATGTGAGTCTATGATGGGAAAAATTATATTAGTTCATGGGGTGGTAGTCTGCCGTACCCACAAGCGATGGCTTTGTTTCTCATTTGATGGAGAAATAGATGAAAAAAACTTCATAAAAATAATATCATATAATTATATATTATGTTTTTGAATTATATTTTAATTTTTAACACATAATATAATGTAGTAAAATAAGAATTAAAAAAAGAGCTTAGTAAAGACAATTACCTTCTCTTATAAGAACCCCCTTTGGATCTCTTATTAAGGACCCTAGGTTTGATAATTTTGGAATAAAAAACTATATAACATGTATAATGATGTTTTATATAGATTTTGGAAGTTTTTTTTTATCTAAATGTATTGAAAGGTGTGAATAAGTGAGGGGATGGGTGCCCTTTTATAATCGAGGAGGGGATGCATTTTTGTAAATACCCAAAACTATTCAATAACGGGAAGTCACACTCACCAACGGTGCCTAAAAAATTGATAAATAATGGGATTTTAGGATTAAAAATTAGATCCACACCTCCACCACTAAAAATAACCATTTTTTAAACATGTTATTTCCTTTACCTCTATGGTTACTCACTTTTACCATTTTAGTTTTCACCATGATAACTAGTTTTTTCTAACCTAAGTAATTTATCCACTAAGGAAAAAATGAAATGAGACTTATTTTATAATTTATAACCCCTAATTCTAAATATTAAATAAAATTTAATAAATAAATGATTTATTTTTTTGTAAAATGTATTTTAACACAAGCACATGTAACATTCAAAACCCCATTTTAACCTTAACCGTGGTAATTAATTTTCACTATTTTTACTATTAATTATGAAAAAAAAATTAAGTTGGACTTATTACCTAATATTAACTATATTTATTCATAATATGTAATTTGTTTAATCAAATTCAATTCATTAAAGTGTTATAATTTAGTTTAAAACCCCCGAAAATCATGTCAACAAACAGTTTTTCAAGAAATACATTTTTCAACCATAATATTAACTTATATTATCTATATGACTAGTAATCATAATTAGATGGATTTAAATTAATATAGTTAGATATATAATATATATATCTAATTTAAAATATTCATCATTAAATATTATTTTAATTAATTAAAATGGATAGACATCATGCCTTTTTTCAATAGTTTTCTGATGATGAACAAGTAGTTTTCTAAAAAATATCCCATTTCACCTAAAAATGTTATTATCTTTATTTATATCAAATTTATATCCAATAAATTGTTAATTTTACATATTATAACACATTATTATGAATAAAATTGTGAATATTTAAATACTAAATTTCTAATTATTCATAAAATCTTATTTCTAAGGGAAAATTTCAAAAATTAATTATAGAATTATTTTGACCAAGTTAAAATAGATATTCATCCTATAAAATCAAAATATTTTTACCATGAAAAATTAAAATTTTCATTATATTATTGTTTTTTAAAATATAATGCTCACTTACTATATTTTATGCTTGGGTTTTACATTCTACCCTCCTATAAAAATTTTGACCATTAAATTTTCATGGATATTACCTTCTAAAAAAATAAGGGTGGTTCTTCTTCATAAAATCATTTAGATACCACTTTTATTCCTCTATTTTATGATTTCTCTAAAGAACCTTTTCTAATAAAGTCATTTGATTCCCCAATACTTTCTCTCTTATATAAATAATTTCGATGTTCTCCTTATAGTAAGATAGATTAGGTTACAATTCTATTTCTTTAGAGATGATCACTTGTTTTGGGGGTGTAATATACTTCTTTAACAATGATATATAGAACACATCATTTACTTGAGAGAGGCATGGTTTAATTCCAAAATGGTAAGCCAAAAACATAATCCTTTACAAAATTTTAAAGTTTATGATTTAATTGAGGATCATTTTCCCCTTCTTACCAAGCTTTATGACGCCCTTCCATGGATATACTTTCAAGAAAACATTATATGCCTCTTGAAATTCCAAATCTTTCCTCTAGTTATTTTCATAACTATTTTCCCTTCTTTGAGTTACTTTAATATGATCATAAAAACTATTTTCCATTATCATTGTCTCTTCAAAAAAATTTGGGCCTACAGGTTTCCTTTCACCAACATCATCTCAATAAGTTGAAGTATAACATCCCTTATCATATAGTGCTTCATATGGTTCCATTTGAATACTTGAATAGAAACTATTATTATTTTAAAACTAAAAAAAAAAGGTGGATAATAATCCCACTTACCATAAATTAAAATTAGTATGACCTCAAAATGTATTCCAATGT
This sequence comes from Viscum album, assembly GCA_963277665.1. Classification (NCBI taxonomy): domain Eukaryota; kingdom Viridiplantae; phylum Streptophyta; class Magnoliopsida; order Santalales; family Viscaceae; genus Viscum; species Viscum album. The sequence goes on from OY728139.1 coordinate 1,183,626,967, forward strand.
TTGAATAGTCCTTTTAGACTATCCATTAGTTTGAGGAAGCTAGGAGGTTCTCAAATGACGCTCAGTATCAAGATCCTTCTAAAAACTTCCAAAATTTCAATGTAAAATGGGGAACATGATCATACACATTCAAAATAGTTTCTATATGAAGTCTTAAAACTTCATTAATATAAATCCTTAAAATTAACTCAATTGGTAAATCTTCTATTATAGTAAAGAAACGTGCAAATTTGGTTTGGTGATCAACAATAATCCATATTAAATCATTCCTTCTAGGTGTCTTCTTTAATCCTGTGACGAATTCCATAGTAATTTCATCCCATTTTAGTATAGTAATAGAATTAGGTGGCATGAATACTCTATGATACTATCTCTCATCCTTCACTTATTGAGAAATCAAACATCATGACACATAATCATGGATTTCTTGCTTCATTATACCTCGCCTAAAATGTTACATCAATTCTCTTTGCATCTTGGTACTTCCATGGAGTTTAAAGAAATTCAGGATATGATCATATTCCAATAATTCCTTTTTTATATCAATTATATATGGAACACATAGTCTCTTTATATATATTTTATAATGGAATCTTTACAAATGAAGTCTGTCAACTTCATATCATTTATAACTTTAATTTTCTTCTAAAAATTTTCAGCACCTGATTGAAAAAATTTTATCTTTTCCAATAAAGAAGTATTTTTCAATAATTTGAAAAATGATTGATATATACACTTAATTAATAATTCCTATATCTATATTTACCAAATCTAGGAATAAATTATCCCTCTAAATCCTCATTTAGGTCATAACTCTAAGATCATTCCTGATCAATGTATTTGCTACCATATTTTCCTTACCGGGGTGGTAGTGTATTGAGAAAAAATAATCTTTGAGTATCCTAAGCCATATAATTTACCTTATGTTGAGATATCTTTTTTTAAAGATGTATTTTAGGATCTTAAGTTCTTTATATATCTCACAGATTTCTTTATAGAGATAATGTATTCATATCTTCAAAGAAAATATTATGGCTTTCAACTCATGATCATGGTTTTGATAGTATTGTTCATGAGTCTTTAACTTCCATGATACATATGAAAAAACATTATCAATATGCATAAGGAAAAAACCAATTCCCTTCTTCGATGCATCACTATATACAAAAAACTAATAATTTCTTAATGGTAGAGTCAAAATAAAAGCATTCACCAATATCCTCTTAATTTATTCAAAAATATATTCAAATTCCTTAGTCCATATGAACATAAAACCTTTACTTGTAATATTGGTTAATGGGTTATAAAATCAGGAAAAATTCTGAATGAATCACCGATTATAACCTTCCAAACCAATGAGACTAAATAGCTTGATTATATTCATTGTTGTAGGCCATTCTTAGAATAGATTTTTCTTCATAGTATCAAATGAGATTACATACTTGTAGAAAATATTCCCAAGAAAGGAAACATCCTAATTATATAATTCACACTTTATAAATTTCCCATAGAGATCATTTATTCTAAGAGACTCAAGAATGGTCCTCAAGTGATTCTCATAGACCCCATATCTATTAGAATACACCAAGATATCATTAATTAATACCATAATAAAATTATCAATATATTCTTTGAATACTTTGTTCATTGGATCCATAAAAACAAATGTTCCATACCTCATTCAAAATTCTATTTTTGGGATGTATTCCTTATTTACTTGCAGTTTATGATACCCATAAGGAAGTTCAATATTTTAAAAATATTGAGCTCTATAAATATGATCAAATAATTCATAAATTCAAGGTAGACGATACTTATTCTTCATCATAATAGCATTAATTTTCAAATAATAAATGAAAAGCCTCATGAATCCATCTTTCTTATTAACAAATAGAATAGGGGGTACCCAAGGTGAAATTCTAGGCTGTATGAATACCATATAAAACAACTCCAATGATTCTTTATTCAACTCCACTAACTCCACAGTTTCCATTATTAATGGAATCTTTTATATAGGTCTTGCATTAAGGATTAAATCAATGGAAAACTTTACTTTATGCTCTAGTGGATGTCCATGTAATTCCTTAAGAAATAAATCAATATATTTATATACAATAGGTATATTCTCCATTCCATGTGTCATATTTCTTCTTCCTCCTAAGTATTCTAGATCAATAACCACCATTGATCAGCATCACCTTTGAGACAATATACTAAAAATACAACCTTTTCCTTTTCATTACATCCCAAGTTGAGAAATATATTTTAAAGGTACTTAATAAATTTCTCAACTACCACAGTATTAAGAACCTCACTAAATGATGTGGGATTATATAGCATAAATTAATCCAATATAGGAGAATCATGATATGGAATAACGGTTTTCTCCATTTAGGAAAGGTTGTTTTTATAACCTAATTAAGCTTCCCTAATATAGCTATGATCTACTTGTTTCTAATACCATCTATATTGTATTTCTCATTAGGGGAATTTCTACATTGACCATGAGTATTGATACCATTATTTCTTTCATACACCATTTCTAAATAATGGTATATACTAGATTATTTCATAAAATTATGGATTTTAAATCATATTGTATAATTATTAATATGATGTTACACTTAAAATAAATTTAATATTTATGAATTTTTAATCTCACAATCTTAAACATGGTTTCTTTGGTAACATATTTATTTTCAAATCCTTCATAATGGTTTTTAATAATGTTTTGAATTATCCTATAAATATCCCCAAGGAGTTTCAATCCATGTGTTCAATAAGGATCATTGTCATGAACCAGGTGACAATCAATTCAAATCCATATGTTCTCTTTTCATAGTTATTTACCCTAGGTATAACTATTCTAGAACCACATCCACTTGTAGTATCAAAATAAGGATGTATTTCTATAAAAAAAACACATAATCTATACCTTACTAAACATTTATGTTATTATTCCTCAATTTTAAATATCCTCAAAATATATTATAGGTTTATGATCCATAATATATATATTTATTAATTTATTTCCCAAGTTTTATACTAAACTTCCTTTAACACCAATAGTAACAACCAAAACTCATGTAACCCATAGTTAGTGCTTATTTTATTACATTGGAATGAATACAACAGGATAAATAATTATCCACTGAAATAGGCTCATATTAATTGTCTATATTATAATATTCATGTGATTCATTATTCATAAACACCATTTTTAGTTCATTTTACAATTTTAACATTATTTCACATTATGATTATAATTCTTTCTTAAAATTCACTTTTAGATAGTACATTTTTTAGCACATCCTAATACACAAAATGGTCTTTATTTTATTTTCATATTTTATTTTCAGGTATCCCATTCTATAAAAAACAATTAATGGTTTTAAAAAACTTGAAGGTTTTCATTGGAAGACCACCAAAATGGGATTTTATTCTAACACTTTCTAGGAAAATTAAACTGTACAGCAGCCAAATAAAGAGACTGTAATGACCAATATACAAGCCCAATGATTTTTAAATTTTAACTGAATATAAAAAAAATCATTTTTAGAATTTCATACAATAGTGACAAGAGTTAATTATAATTTTTTAATAGAGTTCCAGGTATCCCAATTTGGAGAAAAAAATTCTAGGCCAGATTCTACAGCCCAAAAGAATAACCCACCATTTTACACATATATAGTAAACCATATATGATTTTGGGCTTAAGTTTTATAGGATGTTAGGATAAATCATGGTATCTAATATATTATTCTATGGACCACTCTAATTCTCCCATATAAAAGTTCATTTCAACACCTTTGTTTGGTGGATGGAAGTTGGCTCCCACTTTGGATCAAGGGTGGAAAATTCTAAGTTCCACAAGCTTTCCACCACCCTAATCCTTCCATAATGACGCACACCTATCGTAGGGCATGGAAAAAAAATTATTTCCTAAGTTAAAATGCAGTAATTTTGTTGACCATGGGTGTCTCCCGAATAGGATTATACACAAAATAGTTTGTCACTTTAAAATGAGGGTAAAAATTTTGTGTTTTTTAAAGGAAATTTGAAATTCAAATGATTGAAAAAACTATGATGTTAAAAAGGGTGATTAGGTCAGGGTCGGTTTACTAATTGTAATGTTATCCTTGTTAAATTTAATTCAAACCTCTTCTTGTTAGTTGATTAATGTGATTTTCCACAATCATTTCCTCTCACTACCTTGGTGAAATTATGATGGTGAGAGAAAACCTTACAAACATCTCGGTTTGGTCAACTCTCCTTCCATGTGAAAAATAGTTGTATTTAATGTCCTCAATTAACATGGTCAATACCCGATTGGGTCTTGTTTATCCCAAAAAATCAAGAACATTTACTACCCCTTTTTCACGTACTGACGATCGTCAAGTTCTTCACCACTAATTCCTAGTCTATTTTATCGTATATAAACCAGAAATTAGTGGAAGGGGATAATGATTATTTTACCAAGGAAAAAATCAATAACAGAATTAAAATTCAAGAACGAACACACTTGATAATAAAATCTGCTATATGAAATTGAAAATAACTTTGAAGAAGAAATAAATTTCATTCAATTATGTTCAAGAACTCAAGCATTACAATATAGAAAACCAATCATTCCCTAGTCACTCCAAATGTTTTCCCCACCATGGTAAGGGTAATCGAGATGAATGGGGAATAAGAAGGAATTAAAAAATTATGAAAAATAAAATAAATAAAAGATAAAGCTGAAAATTTCTCCTCCTTGGTGTCCCAGAAGGAATGGGATGGAATGAGAGATGCTTTGAGAGGGATGAGATCTCCTCCTTTTATAACCATAATTTGTCCCCCAAATTTTGACACGTTGTATCCCCATTAAATGACATTTTCACACATTTCACCCTTATTAAATGTTGTTCATAATTCTCTTGGGCGTTTTCCCTAAAAATATCAGTGTCTTTGGACAAGAATTATGAGAGGTATTCCCGTTTTACTCTCACAATTTATTTTGTCCAGTCAGACACACCAAATCGTAAACCTCCATATTAGGATGCTTTAATGACCCTTAAAACAACCCTATCCCATGGCCTTCCCTTCATGAAAGATCTTCTAAAACTCCTTTTGTGTCCACCCACCTAATTTCATAATAATTAGGCCCACCAAGAATTAGTTAGGGACCCCACACCAAAACAAAGAATATCTGTAATCAGTTTTCATGATCCCACTTGTGAGATTTGTTTGATATTCCATATGACCGATTCAACTTTTGGTCCAAAAGGATGACCTGAATCCCTATATGTGTATATTCTGTAAAAAAGAGTATTTAAATTTGGATTAGCATAGAAAATGTTATGGAAAAACTACATAAATACTTTAAAACACTAAAAAATCTGAAATGGATCATTTTTACAATTAAGCTCAAAATATTACCAATATCATAAAAATGGAGCTATTAATCTTAAAGTAACACTTTGGTGGGATTTAAACAAATAATATTCAGAATAAATTAATTGAAAATATTTTCTCTATCACATACTCAAGTGGCATGACTTTCACTATTGGAGGCTCGACCTAAGGCTCCCAAAATGACTATTTAAGGCAGTGGTGGTGGATAATTTTATCATCTTTTGTGCTTTCTTTCATTGTAATGTTATGCTATGATTTTTTGTCTCAGGTTTGTCTTTTACATGTTAATTTTTCAAAATCATCTTATTCTCTTAATAAAAGTTCTTTTTCTCCTCTAATTTTGTTCTTATTCGTATCAAATTGATACCATTGGATCAAGGTGTGAATTTATTCACACTAAACCTTATGAAATCATTACACAATGGTGGAGTGATTATTATTTAATTGTCTTTTTTTACTTCTTCAATTCCTCCCTCATGATTGTACTTCCTACTTCCATTAAAACCATAATATCAATGGAGGGATAACCCGCTTATTGGGTTGATCCAAGGAAGCAGCAAGGGGCTAGATTGGATGTTATTTATCACCCCATTAATTTCTAATCACTTCTTTTAATTGAAATTTTTATTTGATGATTTCAAAACTTCTTCTTCCTTTTTGAATTTCAAGGTCACACACTTCAAATGATAATATGAACCTTTACCTTAGAGTGCTCAAAACTTTGATCCTCAAAGTTTATAGGTGATTTGTATTAGGGTGTGTAGGTGTTAAACCAAAAAGTGATTATGTTGTTTGATCTTATGAAATGAACCCATATCAAATATAATAAATTTAAATAGTTGAAAAAGGAATGCATCCAATCCACCACAAGTCATAACCTAGGATCAACTCATTATTTTAAATTAAATTCACTTAATTATTTTAGAATTCACTTAAACCCATCTAAAATCAACCAATGTTGGCCACTTCATATCCAAAAATAGTCCATAGAATGTGCGTGCCTATAGGTTTCTTCTTAGGTCTCGGAGTAATCGACAACCCAATCAACTCTACATTTGACTGCTTAACCCTAAAAACTTGGGTAAATTTGGGCGAGACCAACAAATCTCAAAGTACCAATTATTTTAGCAATATTAATGAACCATATATGTATATGATACCAAGATTATATTGGTAATAAAACATATAACATAACAAAATAAAATATTTATAATCCTTGAAACTCATTCAAAGATTTCATATTCATATCCTAGGGAAAAGAAACAAAATATGTGTGATCTCAAATACTCATTAAGGGTTATGTATAACTAAATATATCAAGATTAGGTAAGTCTCAAACAATATTTCAGGGTAAATAACTAAAAAATATGGAATTTAATCAATAACTAGAGCATGAAGATTAATATGAAAGGAATAAATGATGATAAAATAATGTTATATTAATAATCACATGATCTTAAATCTAATACATAGATATTATCAATATAGTAATCTCAAGGATAATAATAATTGAATTATTAATGAAGTAAATTCTTAAAATTGGATTCCATCATCTCAAACGTTAATATATTTGTACATTCAAAACCTTTCACCAAGATAGTTTAAAACTATGGATAAAAATAAGTTTAATTTGGCCAACTAATTTTTCTAATAAGACCTATTGACGCATTTAGGTGATATATAACTCCAAGCCCCACTCATAGCTATATATACAAATAATTTCTCATATATAGAATTATTTATTTAATTCATTAAAAATATGCCTTATCAATAAATGCCTATATTCAATAAAGAATATGAAAGATTGATATTTCCCTAGTTAATCAAATAATATTCAAAGTAAAATCTTGTATATAGAAATGATATATTTTTTAAGAAGTAAGAATATCCCTGAAAAATAATATGAATACTTAATGGAAAAATAATTTCCAATAAAAATGATCATAAGAAAGTGATTGTCTCAAGATAAAGTGAATAACCACAAAATTAATCAATAGATGAGAGGTGACCATTGGTTTATCAAAAATATAAGTTTAAAATAAAATTATATACTTTGTAAGAATAAAAGGATTGTAAGTGAAATACTAAAATAAGCTTCAATAGAAGTTTTTTCTTTATAAAACCATTGAAAATGTGTAGAATAATCTAGACTTTGTAAAATTATTATGGGATTAGGGAAGTCCATTATCATTGTATAGGTTAAAATATTTCATTTGACTTTTTATAAAAAAAGTAGAAAACTTAACTTTTAGAAAGAAGTAGAAATTTTATTTTTAATCCCTTTTTAAAATTCAAGGATAACTTATAATGTTATTAATAAATAATTTAAGTAAATAGGACTTTTGTAAAATAATGTTTTGAATAACATGGCCATGGAAGAAAATTTTATTTGATTTAAAGAGAAGTAAAATACATTTTTCTTTTAAACATTTATTTACCTAAATAAAGTATGTTAAAGAGGAAAATTTGGAATAAAATATGGAAACTCTTTAAATATCCAGTGTATAAGAAAATTATTAGAGCTTATTAATGATTAATGATAATATTTCTTCAACTAAAATAAAAGTAATCCCAAAATAAAGTGAGATTTTAAAATAGATTCTTACTTATTTGGTAACTTTTAAATTGTAACCCCTTGAAATAATATACATGAATTAAAACATTAATCAAGATTATTAAATATTTATTCATTTTATATACATAAAAGGGGCATTAAATAAACCATATAAAATTTAATAGGTTCATGATAACAAATATGTCTCAATGGAATGAAAATTGAGATGAAATCCCTTACCTCACACTTCCCTTGAGTTGAAAATTATTTAACCTATTATATAATGGTTTTAAGGGTGTGATTAATTTATTAAATGACCATATTTATATTTTTAATATCATAAATTATCCCCTTATATCTTCTTACCACCCATTCATTAATAATATTTCATTATTAGCATTGTTTGGGGTGTTAACTTCTTCATTTTCTCTGCATGGTTTGTCATGGATGTTATGATTATTTTTTATAGGATCTATATACATCATCTAAATAATTAAAATAATGTTATAAATATCATATTTATACATTATATTCCTTTTAAAAAAAATGAAAGTTTTACATGGAAAATGAAACAAATCTCTTTGTAAAGAAGGTAGGTCGTACGTATGCACTATCAATGATATCATTCCATTGATGGGTGAAAGGGTAAGGAATTTATTGATATGTTAATTTTTTAGAATTAATATCATGTAATATATATCATATATACTCAATACCTCCATTATTATGACTATCCATGTGATTTGTTGATGGAAAACAAATTACATTTGTTCGCGAGGCGGTAGTCCACCGTACACATGAGTGATGGATTTGTTTCCTATTTGATGGGGAAGGATATGGATAAATATTATTCCATAAACATAATAAAATCCCATTATACAGAATGTATTGGTTTCATTATATTTTAATTTTTAATACATAATTTTAGGTGGTAAAATAAGAAGTAAAAAAGTAAAGAGCTTAGTAAAGATAATTACCTTCGCTTAGAAGAAACACCTTTGGATATCTTAATAAGAACCCAAGGGTTAGTGTTTTGAGAATACAAGTACCTATATATCAAGGATAAGTATTTTAGGGAGATATTTTGGCTATTTTTTTAAATTTAAATAGATTGAGATGTGTGAATGAGTGAGGGGAAATGGTTCCCTTTTATAATTGAGGAGGAGTGGTATTTTTGTAAATACCCAAATCTAATGAATAATGGGAAGTCACACTCACCCCAAGTGCATAAAAAATTATAAATAATAGTTTGGAGTGATGATAAGTTTTATATACATATCCACCACTAAAAAAATCATTTTATAAACATGTTATTTCCTTTACCCCTGAGGTTACTCACTTTTACCATTTTAGTTTTCACTGTGGTTAGTAATTTTTCTTAACCTATGTTATTTATCCATTAAGAGTAAAATAAAATTAAAATTATTATATAAATTAGACCCATTTATTCTAAATATTAAATTAAATTCATTGAATAATAATTCTAGGATTCTGGAAATTTAATTATAACACAAGTGTATGTAATGAGAAAAATCCCATTTTAACCTTAATAGTGGTAATTGATTTTTACTTATTTTACAATTAATTATGACCAAAAATTAAATTAAACTAATTAAATAATATTATTTATTATTAATAATAAAATTTAATCTATTTTATCAAGTTAAATTTATAAAATATTTAGAATCTAGTTTAAAAAATCTTCGCAAATTGTGTTGAAAAAACCGTTTTTCAAGAAATGCATTTTTCAAGCATTAGATGATATTATAATAATTATAAGAATAATAATCATCATTATATGGATTTAAATAAATATATTTAGATATAAAATATATAAATTTATTTTAAATAATTTATCATTAAATATTAATTCAATTAATTAAAATGGATAGACATTATGCCTTTTTTAAATACAATTTTCTAAAGAAAAAAATAGTTCTCTAAGAAATATATATTTTTACCTCCAAATGTTCACAAATTTATTTATATAAAATTTTGAGTCAATAAATTATTAATTGTATATATTATAACATTTAATTATAAATAATATTTGTAATATTTAAATACTATATTTTTAATTATTTATAAAATCTTATTTTTAAGGGAAATTTTCAAAAAATTATTCTTGGCTTATTTTGACCAAGTAAGTTCAAAATAGATATTCATCCTATAAAATTATAATTTACATCCCATGAAATATTAAACTATGAATTTTATTATAGTTTTATTAAAATATAGTTTTCTTTTACTATATTTGAAGCCCATGTGTTACATAAATACTAAGATTAATATAAATGGTTACCATTATCATGATTAATTAGAATGATATTTATTGAATATGTGTTTTCTGGAAACATTATTCCTAATGAATAATTTAAATTAGGGGATTATTAATCGTTTGATTGTTATGAATTGAAAATATATATATGTGATAAATATATTTCTATGATGATATAATTTGAAATGATAAATATATAGAAATAAATAAATGGTGAAAATGTTGAATGGTAATGTTGAAAATTGAAATGATAAATTTGTGTTTTTTATGGTTTATGAATCATGTGAGAATTTAATTTATGTTTTGTTTATGATTAAAATTATTATTGGTAATTTATTTTAGATACTTGTTTTATATTTTTTAAAGTCTTTGAAATGAATTTAGAACCCAAAATAGTAAAACACTCTAGAAAATACATTAGAGTTTAGAGGGATGAAATTTAAGAAACATGACATAGGTTATACCAATATGGCATGAAGGTTGTGCCGCTTTTTAGTAAAATTTTAAAAGTGTTGATGAGATTTGGGGGAATAAATGGTAGTGATTTATGCAAGTCATGCCATATATGCATGGATTTAAGCCACATTCTGGAGTTAAATGACCTTTGGTGGTGACTTACACAATACAGGAAAAGTTGAAATCCATGGTGGTTTTCAAAACCAATTCTAGATATTTCATCAGCATTTTTTACCATGAATTTTTGAAAAATTGCTATGAAGTGATATATTTTAGGAAACAAATTCTATTATTTTAAGTGGTGACTTTTAAAATGTGCTATAAAAAATAATGGATAGATATTATATATAATTAATATTTATTTTTTATTTTTTTATTATTTTTTATTTTTTTATTATTTTTTATTTTTTATTATTTATAATCATTTATTAATTATAATTTTTTATTTTATTTATTTATTATATGTTAATTAATTATTATTTATAGTTATTATTTAGTAAATATTTAAGACATAAATTATTTCTAGGGTAAGTTTAAAAATCTAAATTCATCATCAAATTTCTATAAACATTGATCTCGGTGACCATTTTTTCTCTACAACAAGTCAAGTAGAAGCTTATGAAATGGACTACAATGAATATAGATAATAATTTGATAATTAATTATAGAATAAAAATTATTATTATTGTACAAGAATTTGAAAATCTAACTTCTACTTTAAAAGTCAATAACTTGTTATACGGGTGTCTGTTCAGGCTCTACCACATATCAAATCGAAGTATGTGATCAGCTCTATCCCATTTTGAAAAAAGAGGCCTAGTTTATTGTTATTTTTAGAATCAAAAATGGACCAAATGACCTATAAAACTGAGTTTTTTATTTATTTTATCCCAACTATGTTAAATACCCTCAGAGGGGGTGAATCAGGGTATGACGTATTAAAAAATAACCACTTAGGATATTGTTTCATCATTAAACAAAAAAATATTCTCCCCATTACTCATAGTAATGTATGAGATAAAATGAAATAATGCATGAGACAAGGTAATTTTACTTGGTTCACCCACACTAGGATACATATAGGGGGCATACAAAGGCAATGTGTATATATACCAAATTCATGAAAGCACACTATTTTTTAAAAAAATTAGATTATAATCATTATACCTGCTAGTTTATAACTAATCACAATTTGAAAGATAACAACTCTCTCAACTGAATAGTTCTCATGGATCCTTCAAACAATTATTCTTTTGATCACATCAATCAATATTTTTTACACCTCATATGGTCTATCATTAAGTTACACTTTCATAAACATGATAAATACCACTTTACCACATAATTTCTATTAAAATATTTCTACTTCACATAAGATTTAATTTTGTGAAACCCTATCTCAATATTAATGAAACTTCTCAGTCCTTCATGAAACTTTCTACTTTCGTAAAACCTGAAAGTTTCATGAAAATCAGAAATTTCATGAAAATTACTTTGTAAAGCTTTATTCTTTCAGAAAACACAAAAATTTCTAGAAAATCATATATTTCATGAAACTTTATTCTTTTGTAAAACCCATGGATTTCACAAATCACACAACCTTCATGAAAAAAATTCATGAATTTTGAGTCTTTGGATATTTATTAAGGATTTATCTATCTAGAAGAGGGTGGTAGAATCCTATTTATAGTCATTTTCTCCCCTTCATGAAACTTTCAATCTCACTACCACATTTTTGTGAAACTCTTTATTCTTGTTCATGAAACTCTCTATCTTCATAAAATTTATGGAATATTTTATATTCATGAAACTTCTTATAATCTCATAACTTATTATATTTCCTTTGTTCCTCATAAAACTTTCATGAAAAATAATTTAGTGAATTTTCAAACCTTCATAACACCAAAATTTTACAAATTCCATGTCGTTTCTATATTTTTATGAGGCATCCCTAGAAACCCAACTTTCACAAAAATTTTCCTTCCACTAAATTTTGCACCCAAAAATTTGGAAAACACTAGGGAATAATGCCATATTTTACACAAAATTTTTTATACCACTTACTGAGCATCCATACCTATATCTTGATGTATTTTCAACATACCTAGTCAACTCTCAAATTGGAACTCCACAACTAACCTTATCAAACTTCTTTTTCAACAAACACAATCAACCCAAAAATAGTACAATGTTACCTTGATGTATTTTCACCCAATAATCTACCAATTTAGGTTTTTTTACAAATATTTACCATTTTATACACTTTAAATATTCTATTACCAATATTCTGACAACTTGTTGTGTTCTTCCATCTTCTACCAAAATTCTCTTCTTGTGATTCTAGATATTGATCAATTAATTACTCGACATGAACTTTAAGATCACATGATCCATGATTGGAATGAGAAACAAGTGTGGTGTGTAAAATTATTCAATGAATCACTAAATTTTTAAAAGTGTTAGATGCTTTCATTATGAACCCCATATTTTATGATATATAATCTTTGATCGAACATCTTCAACATCTTCAGATTTTAAACTCCCCCTACTTTACTTCTCCCCCTATCAGCTTCTCCCCGGTCTTGATCATAATATTTTCTCCACCTTTTTAAATAAACCTAAAGGTCAATTATTTATGGCTTAAGAAATGGATAGAACACATTTCATCACATAAGAGAATAAACAAACCATACCTTAGGGATATAGGATCTCATATCCACACTTATTCAAGTTTGGGGACTCAACTAAACTCTGAGATCACATAAATAATGTTTAAACACTTATTTTGGTAAGGCCTTTGTCAAAATACTTGAATCCTATAGTTATATAAGCACATAATCCAACTTAAAAATCCTACTATCCACCTACTCCTTGATAAAATGATACTTTATTTTGATGTGATTCATTTATGAGTGATGGATTATTTTTTTCTAAGATTTATAGAACTTGAATTTTCATAATGAATTCGTATTAGAGACTTCACTTCAACTCCCATATCTTCATGTTTCTATTTCATCCAAAATAACTATGAGGAAGCTTGTGTAGCCAAAATATATTCATCTTCTACAGTTCTCAATGAAATTCAATCGTGTTTCTTGTTTAACTAAGAAATATACAATCCTTTAAGATATAATGCACCACCTGACATTGATTTTATATCATTTTATAAACTGGAAAAATATTTATTTGTATAGCCCAATAACTCTTGATAAGATTTTTCATTGTATAGAAAAATGAAATCTATTATAACCTGGATATTCGGAAGTATTATTTTCACGATAAGAAATTGGATTTACTAGGTATTTCTTTTATTCCATGATACTTATCATGTGGAAAAAAATTTCATATCATGTCATAGTTAAGTGAAAAAGACTACCAATTATTTTCCAATATTCTATGACATTAACCACTTTCCTTTATTATCTCATGATATTTTCATCTGGGTAGCCACTATAGTCTTAATTTTCTTGTAATGATCCATTATAAATATTCTTAGAACCTCACGAGCATATTTTTATTGAGGAATTAATGTACTATTTCTTCCTTGTTTCTCCTTTTAACCAAGGAAAAAGGTCAGTTCACCAATCATTGGCATTTCGAAATCACTTTTCATGAATTCTGAAAACTATTTTACACTATGCTTAATATGATCCACTAAATATTATTTTTTTGACATACACCATCATCACCATACTTTAATTACTTTCATTATTGAAATAGATATTGTAAACAACCCCACCATACTGAAAATTAAGATTCTTTAAAAATTGATCAAATAAAGAATACCATGCTCCTAGGGATTGTTTCAACCCATATAGTGCTTTCCTTAGAAAATAAACACTATTATCATCTTCATGAATTAAGAATCCATATGGATACTCAATATAAATTTATTCTTCCCAAACCCCATTAAAAAAATTGATTTGACATCTATATGGAACACTTTAAACTTTTTTTCCACTGATATGGATATGAATAGGAGAATAGTCTTGATCGTTGAAATGGGTGAAAATTTATCATCCACATCGATTCCCACAATCTGGGGGTATCCCTTCTACATTATTCATTACTTTTTCTGAATTAACAATCCATATTCCTTTAATTTTTTCCCAAAGACCCATTTGGTCCTAATGAAATTCTTATCTGTCAGTCTAGAAACAATCTCCCATGTCTGATTCTTCTCAATTTTGTTGATCTCTTTATTCATAGAATTAACTCAGTTCTCATATCAAGATTCTTCTCCAAAATAGTTAGGCAATACCTAAGATAGAAAGTTTGATTACTATAAATACATCATTCTTCATGTTTGAACTAGAACTGCCAGATCATTGATGATGTTTTTCCTTAAATTTCAACTTGACTCTTCGGATTCCATTCATATATAGATTTGAATTCATATGGATCATCATCAGTGTCTTCTTTTGAATCAACAGTTTCCACTTATACTCTCCCTGAGTTTCTTACCCCCTCACCATTATCATTAAGGAACTATTCACTATTTTTTGGATATTCTATTCATTATCTACTATAGTGACATCATTTCTTTTAACTACTTTTCTCAACCCCTTTTTAAAGAATTTATATGATTTTCCTTTTCTTGAGTATCCAATAAATATCCCCTTGTCTCTATGAGACTCAAACATTCTATGTTTCTCCTTATTGATAATAAAACACTTACTTCTAAATATTTGAAATTATATCAATGTTGGTTTCTATTCATACCACATCTCATATAGAGTCTTTTCTTATTTCAGACAAAACAAATCCCTATTGGTAATGTATACTGATGTTAGGATAGCTTCCTTCTTGAATTTATCTGGTAGGTCCTTTTCAATAAGAATATTTTTAGTCGTGTTGTTTATAATCTAATTTTTCCTCTCACTCCATTTTTTTTTTTTTGAGGATTTCTCATTATTGAAACTTGGTTCCTTATCTCGTGTTTCTTGAGATAATCCTCCACTTGGATATTGGTGAATTCTATACCATTATAAGTTCAAAACTTCAGAATATTATGTCCATGAATCCTTTCAGATTCTATGTGATATTGTATTATGTAACTAAACACGTTGAACTTGTGTGAATTGAAAAATACCAATTACATCCTACTAAAATCATCAATGAAAAGAATATAATTAATATTCCCATCGATGGCTCTTGGTGAGTTAGGTCCATAAAAATATGCATGCACCAATTCAAGCACTTTGGTTTAATTTTATTATTTTTCATTGTACATATTTATGATAATATTCTCTTATTGGCATACATAAAACATGTGAGTATGATCATGTGATAGATTGGGGAGATATCAATCTACATTAGATTTAACCAAATCATTTAGGGATGGTTGGCATAGATGGTCAAGTTGTTTATGCCATAACCTATTTTCTTTCTCATTGGATAGAAAGAACATATCTTCTTCTCCACTCACACATTATAGATTCCCCTTAGTGCACTTTCCCTATAACAAAACCATACCATATTTTACCTTTATGATACATAGCCTATCAATAAAGATTATAGAATAACTTGAGTCGCACAATTTATTAACACTTAATAAGTTTCGACTGAGACCTTTGACAACCAATTCATCAGAAAGTCTCATATATTTGCCCCCAAATTTATATTTTCTCAAGCTAATGATCTTTAGGCCTTCCTAATTTTCAAATTTGACCACTCCTTTTGTATCATATTTGAGGCCTGTAATAAGATCCTTATTTCAAATCATATGGGATGTTCATCCACTATTAAGGATCCATACACTATCCTAATATAATGCTTTAAGGGAAATATCTAGAACCAATTTCTGGTCATCTATTTTATTTTTGATCCATGTCATTGACTTCATACCTATTATGGACTGATATTCTAGATCTTCCTCATAGTATGATGGAACAAATTCATCTTTTAGAGCTACAAATCTATTTTTTTTTTCATCTCATTCAATGATTCCTTGAGCTACTACTTACGACCACTTTGGGTCGACTTCAGCACATTACTCTAAATTTTTTATAAATAATATCTGGCCTTATGTCTGAATCCTCTACACCAGAAATAGTGACCTTCATAATCATTCTTGTAATATTGAAATATATGTGGACTCATTTTTTTCTCTTATTCCCCTCAATACCTTTTGAATATGGAACATATATTTTGGGAATGTCCCATCTTTCCACAAAAATAACACCTAATATGAGGTGTATTCTTGTATATCATCAGTGCTCCACTAGTTATCACTTAGGATCTCTAAATCTTCTGATTTTGATTCATAACAAATTAAATATATAACATTAGAGTGGTCTCTTATGGAATGACATCAATCATCACAGCTTTAGGTTTACAATCAATCCCCATACTATCCTTATCATTTGGATATGATTGTTTCTTCTATTTTACTAGACCTCTATTCTCCACTTCTATATTTTATTTCATCTGAGTGACCTTATTTCTCAATGTCATACCAAGAGTCAAGATTCTCTCATAATATTCAAATTTTCTTCACAAGTTCAAAACATCCTATTCAAGTTCTATGATACATTTGATTTGATATTTTTCTATGTTAGTCAAACCATTGATCACCCTTTTCTGTATTTCAAATTTGATCTTATACTCAATGACATTTTCTGAGTTCTCTGGAATTGAAGATTTGATATTTTCAATTTATTCCTTCATCCTAAACTTCTCTTATTCCAACTACTACATATAAGTTTTGGAATCATGAATTAATCAATTGGATTTATTTATTTTGGATCTCCAAACATATATCTCATCAATAGAGTCTTCTAATTTATCCTAGAGATAAACCCTTTCTTCAACTTATCCTTTATCATTTTCACATTAGTCCCTTGTCTAGGATTTACCACTAACTGACCCTATAAAATTTTCTCCATGATCCTCATAGTTCTCCACCTCTTCAACCTCGGATTCTTCAAAACTATCATTTTATTTTGAAATAAGATTATTCTTCTGAATAAGTTTTTATTAAAAAAAATTATTACCTTTCACAGAGGTAGAAGACTTATTCATGGGAATTTTGACTTCATCTTCATTATCATATTGAAACTTCTTGGGGAACTTTACTACAAGACATCCAACCTTTCCACATTGAAATCAAGTGAGTGGATGTTTCCCTTCAAACTTTATTTTTCCTCTTTTTATATTTTAGAAACATAATGACATGACCTATTATATCTCTTCTTCTTCCTGACCATCTTCAATTATGAGATTCTTCATGGACTTGAATGCCACCTCTTTAGACTTCCCTTTTTTCACAGACTCGTTATCATCATTTCTCATCTCATATGTGCAAGAGTACTATGAAAACTATCCAATGTGATCTCCTTTGGATAATTATATTCTACTATAGAAACATTTATATTGAACCAAGGTTGTGGTCCTATCAAGATATGCTTAATGATATTTACCTATTCAATAATTTCTATGAGACTGCACATGTATTCCACAACAATATTCACTTCATCAAAGAATACATCTAAAGACTCATGCAGTGCATTATCAGGTCCCCATATTTGTTCCATAGAACCTATAATTTTTCTTCTCTGAATTTTTCATCACCTTTATTGATATTTAACATATTTTCCCACATTGCATGAATTGAATTACATGACATCACCTTCATATAGATTATTTTGGATAAAGATCCTACTAAGGTATTGATTCTTTCGGCATCAACATCCAATTCTCTTAAGTATGCTTCTGATAGAACTCCACTACCCACACTATCAGAATACCATACATTGCAGATATAAATACATCCATACCTAATGATCAAAAGTAGTACCTCATCTAATTCTTCCAAATCTAAAAATTATTTCCATCGAATATTGAAATCACTTTGTGATTAACAACCTAAATTTAAATCACTAAGAGTGAAACTCTTATTTTAACCTTTCGCTTTGATACCAATTGGTTGCCTAACTAGATTAAATACCCAAAGAGGGGAATGAATCAAGTTATTAAAAATTCAAAAAATCCCCCTGTATATCATGTTTCATCATTAAAAACACTCTTCTTCTCATAGAAATGTATGAGTAGAAATGAAATCATACATGGGACACAACAATTTTACTTAGTTAACCCACATTATGATACATCAAAGGAGAATACAAAGGAAATGTTCCTATGTAACGAATCCAATAAAGATAACTACTCCTTACAAAGTTTGGATCGAACTCACTATCACTCTTGGTTTACAAACAACCACAATTTGAAATATCACTACTATCTCAACTGAATTGTGCTCACTGCTCATTAAGAATATTCTTCTTTTGATCACTTCAATAAATATATTCTACACCTCATATGGTGAATCATTATGTTATACTTTTATCCACTTAATGAATAAAAATTTACCATATAAGTACTAGGAATATCCTTCTAGTTTGCATAAGATTTACCTTTTCAAAACCATATCTCAACTTTCTCAAAACTTCTCAATCCTTCATGAAACATTCTACTTTCACAAAACCTATAACTTTCATGAAAATCACAACTATCACAAAACTTAATTCATGAAACTTTCTTCCTTATAGAAACCCATAACATTTTCAATGCTCATAACTTTTAGGAAACTTTCCTTTTGGAACATTATTCTTTCATGAAACCCATAATTTTTTGAATCACACAACTTTCCTGAAAAACTTCCACAAATTAAAATCCTTTGGATATTCATTAAGGATTTATCTATCCAAATAAAGGGTGTATAAACATATTTATAAAAGTTTACTCCCCTTCACAAAACTTCCAAGATCACTACCACCTTTTCAAAAAACTATTCATTCTTGTTCATAAAACTCCCCTTCTTTACAAAACTTCAAGGAAATTTTCCATTTTTAAAACTTCTCATAATTTATTAACTTACTATCATTAATTATCACCTCATCCATCTTTCCCAAAAAATAATTTCACAAATATCTAAACCTTCAAGACTCTAAATTTTTTTAAATTTTATTCATTTCCCATATTTTGATGAGTCATCACTAGAAATCCTACTTTAACAAAACATGGCCCTTCCTTCAAATTTTGGCCCCAAAAATTTGGCAACCACTAGGAATCGATGCCACCCTATACATGTAATTTTTTGTATTGCTTATAGAGCTTCCAAACCTATTTATTGATGCTTTTTCAACATACCTATTCAACATTCATAGTGGAACTCCACAACTTTCCTTATCAACCTCCATTTTCAAAAAACACAACCAACCCAAAAACACTATAATGTTACCTTGAGGGATTTTGTTTCAACAGTTAGGATACCATAATTTTTTAACATTTGATGTGATTTCAGCTGCATTTAAGAGTGTATCCATGTTCTTGTTAGGTCATCTATGATTTTATTATATTAATTTACATTCCTATTGATTTGATGGTGTTGTAATTATAATGGTTTTTCCTCTTTTGGTGATTTATTACCTACTATATATATGTGTGTATGTAAGTGTGTGTGTGTGTGTATTTCTATACATTTATGTATATTTATTTATAATTTACATATATTTATCAATATTTATTTAAAAATTATATATAATTTCATCTATGCATGGATATTTATATGTATTTATGCATATTAGTCTATATTTATATATATTTATAGATATTTATATCCATTTATGTATGATTATATACATTTATGTATATTTATATATATTTATATATTTTTATATACATTTGTGTATTTTTAGAAACATTTATGTATTTTTATATACATTAATGTATATTTATATACATTTATGTATTTTTATATACACTTATGTATATTTATATATATGATCTTGGTATATATATTTATATGCATTCTATTGGTTTGTGTGTGTGTGCGTCTTCATGCTTGTATTTATATACCATCCAAGTTTAAATTTTTATTAAAAAAATTTAAGGACAAATGGAAAACCATTGCTCTCAAACAAGATACCAATACGTGTTGAAAGAGCTCACAAAATGATTAAACACTAAACTAATATTAATTGAACCATCTGCTCTATAAATTTCCCATGGTAGCATACTAACCTGAATATATAGATCCTCTTTGATAAGCTCTTCAAGGTGAGTAATCATCATGTCCATTGTCTGAATGAATTCATCTACATTGATTTTTCACTGGTTGAATCCATGGTCTAGGATTCGATCTTATTTATCTACCCACACTTCTTGATCCTCGTTAGCATCAACTTGCAACCTTCTTTCATAAATTCTTTTAATCTCCTCTTTTGAGACATTAGGTCGGACATATTTATCTAGCATTCCTTACTTGGAGTGCGGGATAAGTTTCAAGAACTCCCCATCCTCTTCTTCCCTATCTCTTGTATTCCTTATTGATTCTTCACATTCCCCATTCTGTAGGGCTTTGATTTTCTTATTTCTAACCTTCTTGGCCGACCTCGTCTCCATCGGTTTTGTAAAGTGGGAGTAATCCTTGTATCCCTTTGGTTTTTTCCCTTGGACAACTATACATTTCCCTATGTCTCGAATCCCTATTTTACCTTTCTTTCTTCGAGGGTTGTGAGGACCTTCCCTTGAATTAGATCCATGCT
Organism: Viscum album; assembly: GCA_963277665.1. Lineage (NCBI taxonomy): Eukaryota > Viridiplantae > Streptophyta > Magnoliopsida > Santalales > Viscaceae > Viscum > Viscum album. Next base: position 1,183,648,199 of record OY728139.1, read on the forward strand.
ATCCACTGATATTTGACTATAGTTTTCATCACCTAAAGTATCCTCCTCTTGAATCAATGGTGGTTCTTGAACATCCAAACCTTCAAATCAGTTCCCCAGTTTAATCGCTGAGCCTTTTCCTACTTTATTCTCCAAGACAGTCTTCTTCCCCCCATTCCCAGACTTTAGATGTATTGCTGATTTATCACCAAGGGTGTTTGGGTCTAAGGGCCCCAAGACACTCACTTCTTCCTTCCTTTCTTGTCCATGATGATATTTTGTTCTGGCCAACAAGAAATACTTCCAATGAAACTTGTCTAAGCATATGGGTTGCTCATATCTGCACCCCATAAACTGTGGTTGCTTTTTAGTGTCCTCCTAACCTAGACCTAGAGTTCCTCTAAGACCTTGGACATAACTAACTATCAAATTCACCTCACCTCCCTCGATTGTGCTGGTTGTAACTGGTAGTTCCACCATATCCATATCCAAGGGAACCTCCTTTTCTAGTCCACCCACCTATATAGCCTTCTTTCCTACCACCTGTAAGGTTTTTATACCCAAATCATGTTTTAGACATCCAAATACATCCACTACCCACAGCTCTGTGTCCTTAGTCTTCACACTCTTCACTGCAACTGAAGGAACCAAGGAAGGCCATTGCAGGAGCTGATCCTCTCGGGAGCTAGACTCCACACCTGGAATGTCTTGTTGCCTGATGGGTTCCACCACCTTTAGTATAGCCCCATGCACCTCCTCATACTCACCCAATCCAGCATTATTTTGAGCCTGCTGGTACACTATGGGATCAACCTGCACCTCATAACCCTCAGTTGGACTTGAAAATGGGACCATGATTTTCCTATCGCTCTACCAACGATGGCATCTATAGACTAAATGGCCTAACTGGTGACATCTCAATTAGAATGCTAGCCACGACTCAAATACCACCCTTTGTTTCCATCTGAACTCTTCTCTGACTGAGATCCACAACCACTCCATTGGAAGCATTATTTATTATTTATCATTTCATGTTTCTTATTTCTTATTTATTATTTATTATATATTCATTTTTTATTTTTTATTTATTTATTATTAATTTAATATAGATTTATTACTTATTTATTATATATCTATTATTAACATATTATTAAAATTTTATTTATTATTTATTTATTTATTATTTATTATTTATTTATTTTTTATTTTTTATTTATTTATATATATAATATTTATTATATATTATTACATATTATTTATTATTTACTATTTATTATTTATTATTCATTATTAATTATTTATTTAGTATTTATTATTTATTATTTATTATTTATTTATTATATGCTGGTTTATTATTTATTTATTTATTTACTTATTTATTTATTTATTCATTTTTTATTAGTATTATTTATTATTTATTATTTATTATTTATTATTTAGTGATTATTATTTATTATTATTTATTTAATATTTTTATTTTTTATTTTTTATTTTTTATTTTTATTTATTAATCATTCTTCTATTATTTATTATTTATTTATTTTGTATTTATTTATTACATATTATTTGTTTTTTATTTTATTTTTTTATTATTTACTATTTATTATTTATCATTTATCATTTATTTTTTATTTAATTTTTATTATTTAATATTATTGTTTATGTATATGTATTTATATGAATTTATCTATATATATATAAGTATATTAAATTCAATTTACTCACTCCATGAAGGGCTTGATGAAGTGGTAAAGTCTTTGCAGAATAAGTAAGAAGTAGGTGGTTCACATCTCATTTAACACATATATATGTGTTGAATTTATGCATGGCATGCATTAGATATACATACATGGTAGGATAAATAATAAATATATAAATTTAAATAAATAATATGGAAATATTTAAAAAATAATGAAAATTAAAATAATAAAAAATCACCATGAAATGTTTTATGACACAATTTTTCATGAAAATTTTGAAAAATCGCTTCCAAATACTATTTTCCCTATAATAACAAGAGGTGGTGTGAATTCTACAATGTTTATGCCATATTAGCATGGGGTCATGTCGTTTCTAGTAAGGGTCATATTGTTTCTAGTAAGGGTTATGCAACCCAATGGTTTAGGGGTGTGAAGATTATGAGATGAGATGATGATGGTGGTGGCACTCAAATTTAGTATACACCCCTAGATAACCTCTCTAGCAAGAATAAATGGAAGTGTGGATGTAAAAAAGATGAAGCGAGTGATGTGTAATAATTAAAGGGGGTATTTGATATGAGCTGTTTGTGTGATGAGGTTGTGGAACTTGTGTATTCTCGGGACATAAATAATGTTAGTGATGTGATGAATTATTCCCTTGGATTTTAATTTTTAGCAGACCTGGGTGGGAACCTGGTATAAACTATGTGTGCGGTGTAATTATATTCCCTGTAACTTTTGTATATGTGGTTATATTCCCTGTAACTTTTGTATATGTGGTGAACTAAATGGGTGAATAAATGGACAGTTTAGGTCATGGATAAAATTATAGGACTATTAAAGAAGTCCTAGAGTAATTATAAGTAAATTGGGTGATTTTTGGTAATCATCCATGTGGTTTGTCCCTATTTTTGGCGTATAGAAAAATTTTGGGAATGATTCCCATCATGAGATGAAACCACCAGGAAGTTTCTTGGGAAATGTCATGGATCTATAAAGATCTCACCATCACTAATAATATTCCCATTTAAATTTAGTATTTAAAGTCCTTCTTGGTTGTGTTTATATGTTATAGAGGAGTTGGGGAGGAAGGGGGGATATTGGCTCAATGTGGGAAGATGAATGGGAAACATGCTTGGGTTTAGTAACCACTAGGTACTCGATTCCCTTATAATAGGTACTGAGTGGGGATCTAGGTACCCAAGTGGCTATTTTTGAACCACCAGATACTCAGTGGTATCCTAGTGTGTACCTAATAGCCTCTTGGAAAAATTACCCTTAACAAATGGAAACTTTTTTATTCTATAGTCCAAATTAATACCTCAATATGGGTATATCTATTTTTTAATCCTAATTACTTCATTTACCCTCCCTATAATGTTCTCCCACTCCTCTAATATTTCTAGTGATTTCATTCTCCTTGCATGATCCAAGTAGATCCACTCGATCATAAAATATTGATTCCTATGTGGTAAAGCCATGGTTCACCTTAGGTCTTTAATTTCATTGATTTTATTAATTGTATCAAGTATTATTTCCTCACTAACTCTGCTAGGTACTGTTGTACAATTCAAAATCTTAAAACTTCTTTCTATTTGGTGGATATAAAAGTTTATTTCCAAGGATCGCAAGGTATTTCCATAGTTATTTTCTAGTTTTATATTTCATATTAATATCGGACCATTCCATGAATCTGTATTGGTATTAGTGTTGTCTTATAATTAAATTGGTGGTTCAATCATATCACTTAGATACCAAGGATTTGTTTCTATAACTTAAAATATGGGCATACTCCTTCCTCCTCTCCTACTCATAAAGATTTATCCTAACAAGAGTTTGGGGTTGCGTGAACCCGATTAAAAAACAATATTTAATACTCAAAAAGTGTTTTCCTTAAATATTTTTTTTATAATGGATATTACTATTATTTATTTGATTATAACATGCACCCTATAGTTCCATTTTATACTTTGAGTATATTTTTCCCATATTATGGATTTTTTACCATTATTAGTGAATAAATTTGAATTTATGATATATATTAGGGGAAAGTTCATGTTATAATTATTTTTTGTTTTTAATTGATAAAATGGAAATTTTATTGTTATTTCTAGTCATACATTTATGAAATATTAGACAAAGTATCGCTTCCTCTATTGGGCATGTTAGACTTATTAGTGGTGTGTGTATCATGTTATATAAACTTGATCACATACCCTCTATGGCGTACAGGTTGGACACATAGGATGGGTGTTAGGCCCTGAATGTTTATACATGTGAAAGATTTGAGATGGTATCATAATACCCCAAATCATTATACTAATTCCTCTATTTATTAGGATGGTCTGTAAGATTTATGAGAGTATCTAATCCTTGTAGTTATCTATTAGTATGGGTCACTATGAACCAAAATTCTTAGTGTAAGTCTACCTATATATGTGAGTTCATATGAGTACATGTGTAAGAAAATATAGGTATTGGCATTTCCTCACATTGTAAATATCTTATTTTACTGTATCATAGCTGATCCGAGGCTCAAAGCAGGTATGCAATTATGGATGATCCCTTGGTAGGGAGTTACTTTCCAATGTAAAAAAACTTGCTTAAATATTTATTTTCTTAATTTTTATTACATTTATGATCCTATAGCCTTACATATTTTCCAGTATAAACTCTATCATTAGAAGAAAAAAATTAGAGGTTTGTTTTCAACCATCTACTATATTATCATACTCACGCCCTACATGGGCCCCTCTCAAGAGACAAGCGAACCCTTTTCTTCATGATCCATGTAAGGCAAATAAACCTGACTTTGAGATCTAGACCCACAAGAAGAGTATGAAGCATAGAAGTGTGTTTTTTGGATTTTATATCTTGGATAGGTAGAAAACATGTGGATTGTACCTGGAACATTTTTAGAGAGGATTCACACTCAATAGAACCACTTTGGGTCATTAGTCCTTGTTGGTCATATATTTTTTATAAATATGGTCTTTTTGGTATTTTTACTGATTTATTATATAATTTATTATATTTTTATCTCGTTCATGATGTGTAATTAATATTCATGTCATGGTACATTTATCTTCCATATCGCATACTTACACTTTCTTCCCTTAGTGGTTAACTATATACATTGATTAACTGAGATCGGAATTGGTCTTGCTACCCACAGCCACGTACCTTTTCTTGAAATTACAATATTTAAAGGGAATAATTTATTCTATATGTTTAATGGTAGACACCTGAAATTTATGTCAACCTATAGCAACTAATACATGAGCCTGAGTTGTTCTTTCGGTGTGGTGTGGGTGTCAATCAGGTATTTGGGTCGTATACATTACATGATCTATCAATTTAAATAGGTTTTGAATGTTCTTTATCTATAATTAATGTGAAAACTTTCATATATAATTGGTAGGATATTTGATATGAACCACTTGAATCTTAAAAGAAACTTTTAATGGGATTTGACCATAAATTAAGAGGGGAAATATAAAGAGACATGTAACTGATATATTGATGATTAATCTCTATAAAAGTAGAATATTGTAACTTGGGAATCAAAAATCAAGGGGTAATAAGACTTGTTCGGGCATGTTAGAATTATTAATATTATAGTTTTTTATTAGATATATTTATATTAGGACTTTATTCTCTCTTACATGTCTAATATAGATCTATTCATGTATTTTTTTTGAAAAAAAATAAGGGGTAAACATCTTTTTTTATAAGAATTTCTTGTGAATGGGGATTGAATGGTTTAGGTCTTTTATTTTTAATAATGATTTTGTTAGGTTTTTATATTCATTTATTTTTTCATACCATTATCCTTTAAAATAACATGATAATTATTCATTAATTAAGGAATTTACAATAAATATATGAACCAGTTTCATGTATTAATTCTTGATCATAGAATAAGTTTGAGTCTTCTTTGTGTAAACATGATTTTGGATCAGCTAATTGTTAAATGAACTAAAGTATTTTTCCATAAGAAAAGAGGATATTAATTATTATAGAACGAACATTGGACCACGATTTTCTTTAGATTCAATTCAAATAATGAAAAAATTGTTCATTAAAGATAATGTAATCTTTACTACTTAATGATCCTAGATTTATAATTCTCAGTACACTTTAACCATTTAAATTTTATATGATTAGTTTGACTTCAATCATTTTTCATTATAAGTATTGATTTTTCTATCAATGTTTTAATTTAATAATTGCATGCCCCTATGAGTTTGACTTTGAACTGAATATATATTACACCATTGTAGTTATTGATTAAGAAGTAAATGTATAAACATATAAAATTAATTCCTATTTGGAATTAAAGATATCTCATGGTTAGTCACTTATAATTAACTTTTTAAAAGAATATCAAAAATAAAAAAAATTGAAATAGTCAATATACCCACGCTACAATAACTTCTCATACTACTTATCATGTATCTGAATGACTATCTAAATTATCATTTAATGATTTTATTTTGAAATATTTTTTTTATTTTTCAATGACTGTGAATATAGTCAAATGATATTATGCATAAGTATAATGAATAAGGATGTCCATGAGATTGTCATTTTTGATGTTATATTCATTGGAGTGTTGAAAGTCTTTTCTACAAAATTTATTTTAATTTGTTTTTTTTTATTGTATTTAAGTTATAATGAAATCATATTATTGACTATATAACTATTTTTGCATTATTTTTATTCAAAATTACACAAAGTCTATTTAGATATTCAAGGACATAAATGTCACTTCTCTAAAAGTGAAAACAATGACACCAAGAAAAAATTGAATATGTTTTCAAAACATTTACTAGTAAATGTACACAATACTAGATGTATCCATATCTTGAGAGGTATGAAAACATATTTTATTTAAAACACTTTAAATTATAATTTTACTCATGTTGGATTATTTTTAATACATTGAATAATGGATACTATGTATTTTTTGTCCTTAAGTGAACACCATTTATTGGTTATGATATTTACTAAGTTATGTGTATGAATGGTTTCAAAATATAATAGAATAATGATTTTTTTTTATTTTATTAGTTTATAAGATTATATAATTACTTGTTTTATTTATTATTTTTGTAATCAAGTTCATATTCACCATAGAATAACATTAACACAAAACATTTTTCAAAAATGAAGTTGAAAAAAAATATATGTTTTTGCACAAGTGTGACTTTTATTTTATTAAAATATTTTTCAGCAATTAATTAAAATTTTATTTTCAAATTTTAACTTATTGTTTTAAAATTTTAGTGTCATTTTCAAGGTGGAAACCATAGAGTGGTTATTATGTTTTATAATTTTTGAATGAAATAACCTTAACTTGAACAACCGCGTATTTTAAAAGAGTTAGTTTTGTTAATAGTATTCTCTTTTACATAACATATAACATTGATTAATGTTATAATTGTTTTATTAATATATATAGTTTTTTATGACACTTATCCAAATAATACAAATGAATTGATCCACCAAAGTTTTTTATTAAATGATTATTTTACTAAATTTAATTTTAGTTCTTTTCTATAAATGTATGTTGTAAAATTTATAGTATATAATTTCAATAGTTCTTGTAATTCATCTTTGTAATTCATATTTCAATTAGTGAATATTTTTTAATGAAAAAATATTATAGTGTTGGATTAGAATTTGTTATTGTGTTTGATTTATGATCTACATAATTTGTCAAAATAGGTATTGTGATATGGTTTATATAAAAAAATTAAACAAAACCACTCTTTCATGTTGGACACAAAAATAATTGACATGAAAGAATTAAAAGTTTTGAATTTCACATAAATTATTCAAATAACCAATGTGAAAAGGAATGATTTTATTATAAATAAATAAATTTTAAATTGGTTATATAAAACAAATGACATTCAATATAGTATACTTATACATTTTTTAAAATTATTCAATGTGGTAATCCTTCATTTTAATTGTTTATTGCAGTTTTTATTTAAATAATATTAATGGTAAATCATTTTAAATGAAAATTCTTGAAATATAAATAAATAATAAATTAATTATAATCAATGTGTTTGGGATATATGTGGGTAATAGTATGGACCTTGTTCAGATAGTAGCATGTTGAACCCAATGAGGCATGTTACAGTGTCACTCCCCTTAAGAATATATTCACCACCACCAAATCGATAGTATAATGGGTTGTCAGTGAATCCTCTTTAGGATACAAGGGTGGATCAATACTCTACACTTATACTTAGTGGATAGTATCCCATAAAGAGAATTTTGAATCAAGAGATTAATATAAGGGATTTTTTGTTGTGTACCAAAAATGTATCTTTGATTCTTGTAGAAGACTCTAAAGGAATCTCAATTTTCAAGAGATATTGGGGTTCATGGGATTGTATGGGAGTGAGTTAATTTTAAATGCCATAGAGATTCCATTATATTGGAATGAAATCACCCATTTAGATAATCCATCATTGCCCTTGGAATTAGGAAGATACCTCTTTTGTAAAATCATATATTTTACAGATCTATTCATGTATACTAAATCTCATGTGATCAATTAATTAGCGTGGAATTAACTTGTAAGGGAATGGGAGTGTTTGTTAGATCATGCCTAGTCTAATTGAAAATCTGGATTGCACCTGTTTGGTGATCAAAATTGATCCATTGATCGTACCTATTTGGGTCTAGTCCTAAATGGGTACACTCTATCTATCCATTAGGAAAAATAAAGTCACCTCTAATATTTTATGTGGCATGTGAAGCAAAATTTGAACCATTAAAGCACCACATTGTATGATTTCATGCACGCACGCATGTGGACATTGTGTTTCACCATCCCCTATAAGATTTTTTACTCAACACTATCATTTTAAATACTGATAAAAGTGTTCACCATAATAAAGGAGACCACACTCCAACCAAATTTTCAATGTGGGATTCAAACAAATCTTCCCCTTTAAAAACCAAGATAAAAAACCACTTTTAAATATTTTAAAACACTTTAAAAATTCAACAATTCTATACGATTTTAAAATATTTGAAAAAACTCTTTTAAAAATAAAGCATCATAATAACTTAGAATGAAATTTAATAAATAATGGTGTCTCTCAATTTGAACCTTTTTATAGTAGAGACAAAAGTCTGAATAGAGAAACCGGTCGATATTTCCTTGAATATGTAACTCTTATTATCATCTGGATTCATCCTACACAAGTCTATTCAAATTTCTTAGTTCTTTATTTACTCCTAGACATCATTATGTACATGTGTCACTTATCCTTTCATGAATATTTGAGAGTCAAAGTCATAAAATCTTTGGAGAAACCCCACTATTACATTCATATATGTGAACCAAAAAGTGTTCTAATATTTTAATACATGTTTGTTTTCCTTAGTTCATTAAGAGTTTTAAACTCACCCTTCTTATTCTCATGGGAACCAAACACCTTTTTCATGGGATGTAATATAAATTTGGTGTTTCTTTTATACATATGATAGAATTTCCAACATTGAACTAATATATACAAAGTTATCACATGTTAAGTTGAGGTCCCATAATTTTTTAATTTTTGAAAAGGACTTTAAACCCACTATCATGAACCAACCTGAATACCCTGGTATAATGATTCTTGAGTCTATCGAAACATAGTCTGAATGGTGTTCCTAATCCACATGGGTTTCACACTATCACCTGACATCATATAAAGATTAAAAGGGAATCTTTTTTCCAAAAAATCGTAGAAGATAAACCAAACAAGTCAGTATGATTAACAATCCTCGTGGAGAAAGTGCCATGGTCAAATAGGTAAAACAATACCCAAATAGTACATCATTAAATTTCATGACCCCCTCACTCCAAATATACTATAATGAAGGAAGAGAGATAATGACCCAGATCCCCACCTCTACTATGACCAAAGTTGGAAACTAGTAATGAGGGTATAAAAGTCTTATATATGGGAGGAATTACCCTCTATAATAAAAAAAATGGATATAGGATAAACAACCACCAAAAACTCCATCATATAATCTAAAAGTAAAACCAAAACCATCGCACAATGAATTAATAAGGTAAAACTGATACATATAAAAGTATTTAATATATACCAAAATACATGTCTATGAAAATGACTCAACAAAAACTCTAACCCAGCTTGCAATGTCAAGCTCATTCCCTTAATTCCTACTGGAAAACTGAAAACTAGTTTATATATATAGGTTTAGTATAATAGGTATACTTAGTAGGGACATAACCAATTTCTCAAGTAAACATGTGAAAATAGAATGCTAATGCACCAGTGAAAAATCAAAAGAACCATCAAGAACCTAAACAGATCAACTACCAATCCAAACTTCACCCTGGATTTCTCACCAAATCATGCATCCAATATAATAATATAGCATTGAGTTCATTACAAAGAAATGTGTCATGGTACTACTTCCCACTAATTTGATGCTCTCACACCCCATCATCAAGCATCTTATGCTCTCATCACTTCCATACATATCACATCACATCACATCTCTCTTGAAGACACTTGGGTCATATTTGATGTGGTTTGGGATACATACCTACTCACCCCACCCTCACAAGGTCTAGTATGTGGTTCCAGCATCAAGTATCACTACATCATATCTCACTCGAAGAAACCTAGGATATCCTATAATGTCTCGTTATATAACCAAAATAGTAGGGTATCATTAACATGAAGGAAATCAACCTCATGACCTTCTCCAACCATGCATGACCCCCACTACATATCACATCACATCACTATCTCATCATATCACATCACATCCTAGCTCACCCAAAAACACCTGGTCCAACACTGAACATCACACCTAAATACACTTGGTACATCACTATTTAAGGAAGTGTGAGGAAGAGGGGGCAGTAACATATTTGTATCACCACCATCCCATATTTTAGGGAAAACACCTAAAACTACAACCTCTGAGCATTGGTAAGGTTATCCAACTTAGGTGGGGCACGTAAAGAAATAAAATAAGCATACATGATATATAGATAGCACAGAACACCCAATCTATGGGTTCACAACAACTACACTAGTTCACACCACATCACCACCACTGTACCACGCATCAACTGTCACCACTACTGCAACAACTATATATAACATCACACAACAACCACATAATCCACACAAAATTTCACACTTTTAATTAATAGTTTAAATAATTTACTCATTATCCCTTTCATTTATTCAATCAATTCATTGATACATTTAATTCAAATTAATTTCCACCCTATTAATTTATTCAATTAATTCAACATAATCATTTATTCTATTTCTAACTATGAAACTAACATAGCCACGCCACACCACAACTGGACTATCTCACATTAACCATTACCACAACACCTCACATATACCATCATCATCCTGACACATTGACCAAGACATATTACCACCAAAAACACTCATCACATATCTCAACCATATCTCACAACACAACTGTTGCACATGACAACTATAGGTCACCACCACACATCACCACTACACATTATCGCCACTTCCCACCACAAGCACTACACACCACAACCACTATGCACCACATTGCATTTGTACTATCCAACCACTGCATCATAGCCTCATGCACTACAAAACCCATCAAGTCATCACTGAAACCCCACAATGGCCAAAAATGCACAAGGAAACACGATCTAAAATGAAACCCAACTCCCACAAATTATTCAAGGGATTTCATCACAATACTTCTTTTAATTAGCATGGGTATTATCACACAAACCTGATTTCATGGGAAACCATTTTACTATCCAAATATAGGTTATTTATCCATTTATTCATGGTGTGATCACACAACATCATGGAAAGGGTTATCACATCATATCATACATCGTGCAACTAAGTCTTCCAATAGCTGTTATTTTTGGCAGTAAATAACATGGCATAAACGCATTAGTAACATGAAAAAAAGAAACAAAGTGTGTCATTGAAACCCATCCCCATAAATTTTAGTTATGAAAATTAATTATATTAATTATTTTATCCCCTAATATCCACCCAAAAGAAATAAAACCCATGAAACTCTCATACATAGCATGAAAAAGGAGTGAGAACAAGGATCCTCTACCTCAATGAAGCTTTTTGATCTTGTTGTGCACCATAGGGTGAAGAAGAAACAACCCACCACTACACAAGATAACCCCGGATCAACATAAACCACGCCATAGGATTATAAAGATGCACCCCAAACTAAAACAACATCACCATAGTGAATCTTCCCAAATAAGAATGAAATAAGAGCACAGGGATAAGAGAATAACTCATTGTGGATTAGTAATGAGAAACCACAAAAACCTAATGATTGGGGTGAGGGAGAAAGTGATGGAAAGGTCTTCTAAAACACCTAGGGCGATTCCATAAAATGAGAGGAATATTTGAATATTGAGGGTAAAAACTATCCCAACAAGGGTTATAAGTAACCTATAAAACACCCCATTCACATGGTAAATTCCATATTCACAATGTGAATTATATAGGATTTGTGGATTACAAGATGTAAAATATTTTTAATCCATGAATTTTCCATAACTTTGTTTTTTTTTTTGAAATTTATATCACCCCTTCTTGAATTAATTTCATTTCATGAGTCACCCTTTCATGATGTGAATTTGTTTCAAGAACTCATATTCCGCATACAAGTCATGAATTCACCATCTTCACAAACCGCAAATCACTGACTCACATCATGAATCCCCTCTTTCATGATATGAATTTTCTATTTTAGCCCTAATGCTACACCAACCTCCATTGAACTTACTTATTCCTCCTTTAAACACCTTTGACTTCCAAAACTAGAAAAATTAAAGACCTAAGAATACATAAATCATTAGATTAGATTCATCTCAAATGATTCTCTTCCTAGAAAATAAAAAGCAAACCATAAGAAAATAAAGGGGTCTGAACAACCACCCTGTGAGACACTTATCAAGGATCCCCTTACACCTCAACCCAACCACTAACCAAACATGCCAAACTGAAACACCCACAAAACATCCTATGCAACCACAACACCACACAATAATTTCAACCTATACACATCCCAATACAAAAAAAAATTCCTCAACCAACAAACAACACTACCCCGGCCATAAAAATCAGGTAATTCTATATTCCATGTCAAGATATTATCTACTTTGGGTGGCACTGACTCTCCTGCATGGTTTTAATGGAATCAAAGTATAATGTATCTTTATTAGGAATCTTGTCTTCTCCTCTTCACATGTTCGAATCTTTATCATGTATCACATCAATAAGGAGACAACATGTCTCATAAAACAAAAATATTGAAACATTATATCATCTAGGAAAAACCAAAAAAAATAAAATAAAAACTCAAAATATCTCTATGTACTGGGCACACATATGTTTATTTTCCTCCCAAGTACTCTCTACCAGACCATCATGCCTCCAAAACACATGAATCAAGGGAATGATCTATCCATTAAACACCTTCTCTAGAAAATATTGGATCTCTACTGGCCTCTCTGTGAATATTTCATCATCCTTGATATTAAACTCCCCCACCCATCAATGATGTGGGAGTCATAATGATGATACCGATGAAGCTATGACATTTAGAAGATGTTGTGGATCCTCTCTAGTTATGGTGGAAATGCCAACCGATATGTCACATCAACAACATGCCCCATGTAATGACCCTGACCCCAGTAGCCCAGATCTAGTTCCTTAATTTATTACATTGGAATTGATATAAAATTCAAATTCCAAATGACAAAATAGTTTTGTAGTTTTGGAAAACCATATTACATACGTGATACCCATATTTCATTGGAAAAATATAATCAAGTATGAAAAAACTAAAACCTCAACATCCTTGAAACTTATCCCAAGAATTGATCTTCATATATTAGGGAACGAAAACAAAATAAGGGTGAGATCAAATGCTCATTAATAGTTAAGTAAAGAAAAAGATATCATAAATTAATAACCACAATTCAAATGGTAAGGTAGATAACTAAACATGCATTCCACAAAAATATCTGGATAAGGTATAATCAATATGGGAAGTTAAATATCTAAAACACATTCTATTTAATCAAAAAAAAAAAAATTAATCCATAGATAATTTCATTTAAAAACTTCATGGATAATAATAATAATAGAATTATAAATGAATTAAATTCTTAAATATTGTTTTTCAGGTTTCCAAGGCACATATAACCTTTATCATCAAGACCTTTCACAAGATGATTTAAAATATACTAGGTAAAAACTCAACTAATTTGGAAAACTAATTTGTATATGAGACTAATAATGAATCAAGGGGATTTCATTAACCGGTTCTCAACCCATTTTGTACTAGTCTAAAACATTCCTCATATATCAAATAATCAATTTAATTCATAAACAATATTCCTTATCAAATATCTATATTGAGTAAAGTATACAACTTTATCAATATTTCCCCAGTTAATCAGATAACTTTCAAAGTAAACATCATATGTAAAAATGGTATATGATTTAGGAAATAATCATATCCATCACACAAGAATATGGATATTTAATGTAAAATTATTTTCCAATGAAAAAATATTATAAAAAATTGATCGTTTCAATAGAAAGTTAACAATCACAAAAGAAAGTGAGATTGTACAATAAATTTTACCACTTAGTAATTTTCAATAAAACCCCCTTGGATGAAATAATTCAAATTAAATCTTAAAATTACATTAATAATGAATTAATCATGATATTACATATAAAATATAAAGTATTAATAATCATTAAAATTTGAATTGGTGCATAATAACAAATAACTGCCAATGGGGTGTAAATTGAGATGAAATCTCTTACCTTATGCTTCATTTTTGTTGAAAGATATTTGAACTACTGTATAATGGTTTAAATCATGTTATTAACTTATAAAAAACCCATATTAGTATTTATAATATCATATATGAACCTTTTTTAATGTCTTATCACCATTTTGTTGATAATATTTCATTATTTTCATCATTTTGGGTGTTAATTGTCATGTTTTTCAAGTATTTTTTGACTTGTCATTTTTGTTTATATTACATCAATCATGATTAATATTTTCCAGGATTTAAACCATGACTTAAATATCATATATATTCATTATATATTTATTTGTAATAATCCATAAAATTTAGTGATAGGAAATGAAATGCACCGTTCATGGAGACGGTAGGTCATACATATGCATTAACGTTGTTTCCATTTTCTTAACATATTGAAAGAAAGAAAATTAAATGATATATATGTATATTTTCATTAAATTATAATATTTATGTCATATATATCAAGTATTTTTATTAAAACCATCTTTAGTACATTCCATGTAAATCGTGAACGAATCACATCACTTTGTGAGTCGGTAGTCTGCCACACACATGAACGACATTATCATATTCTCAAAAAATATAAATCATTAAGTTATGTGTTATATAGTAATTAAAAAAGCATAAATACATCTTAAATATCATAAATATAATATATAAATAGTATTTTTATCATTATTCCCAACCTTGGTGTGTGGTCATGGAAAAACGGATGACATTGGTTTATGAGGAGGTAGTTCGTCGTACACATGAACAGGGATTTCGTAACTCATTTGATGGAAGTATGTGAGGTTTTTGGTCATAAAATTAACATAAAAACATCTAATTATATTTAAGATATTATTTTTATTATATAATTATGTAATAATAATAATTGGATGAGGTTTGGAAGGAAATAAAATAAAAACACTTTTAGAAGAACATTGCCTCTTTTTCGGGTTTCCTCCATAGGTTTCCACTAAAACCTTGAAAGGTTTTATTTATTCTAAAAATAAGGCTTCTAGTATTAGGTTATGGAAGTAGGGGAGTGATTTTTTTATATATTTTTAGATCCAAATGGCTTGATATGTGTGAAGAAATGGGGGGAGTGAGTTTTTTTATAGTTGAGGAGTGACATTCTTGTAAATACTCAAAAGTATCCACTATTGGGAGGAAAATATTAGCTCAAGTGGATCAAATATTGATAATTAATGGGTTTTGTAGATTATTTTATTGATAAAAACCTCAAAAACACAATATAACACATGTTTTAAACAATTTATTCCATATATCCTAAGTTTCCTTTTTTATCATTTTGGTTTCTTCATTATGGTTACTAGTTTTCTAACCTAAGTATTTTATCCATTAAGAGTAAAATAAAATTATAATTACTATATAATTTTGAACCATTGAATATAAATATTATATATAATTTACAAAATAAAAAACCTTTGTTTTTTGGAAATTAATTTTAACACAATTGTGTGTAACGTGTAAAAACACAACTTAAATTAGAATCACACTAACTGGGTTTTTTACTATTTAACGGTCAATATGGTCATTATAATAGAAAAATTGGTCAATTAATGGACCATATTTTATATTTATTAATATTTTAAAATATTTTTAAATAATCTTGGATTTTTAGTAATTTTAAATCAATTAATAAAGTATCATTTATTATAAAATGGCGTTAATGTCAATTTCGACATTTTTAATTTAATTTGGATTTAAAAATGTAAATACAATTATAGAATTCAAATATATTAATATTAAAATTGTGTAACATTATATATTAATCTAAAAAATATTGTAACATAATAATTCATTCAATTTAGTTCACTTTTAATATTTTTAGTATCATTTATTTTATTTTATTGCTAACTAAATAATTATTGTGTTGGTGTTTCGTAAGCATTTTAAGTAACTAATTCATCTATAAAAATTAAAGGTAATTTATTATGATGGAAAAAACTTATTTATATTTAAAAATAATTTTTATAACTGAACCTATGTATTTTTTATCCCTTTTCTAAATCATTATAGATATTAATACAAAGAAAAATGTATTTTTTACCCTTTTCTTTACTTAACTTATTATATGAGAAACTTTCTTGGGAATGTGTCCAAAAACCTCATAAAATTTGATCCTAAGGTCTTAAAGGTCTAAATATGTTCATTCAGTAATTTTTGGATAAATTTATTGGTCATTTGGACCCTTAACTTTAAAGTTTAGTTCTTTGGTAAACTCGTTTTTCCCCTAATCATTGTAATTGAATTTAACTGTTTTCACTAATCTATCTGGTAAAAAATTAAGTTTTCTTTATTATAAATTTGAAATTATTATTATTGAAAAAATGGGATCAATTTTTCTAAATTCAATTCATATAAGTATAAAATAAAAATTAACCCCCAGACGAGGCGAGAAAGCAGGTTTTTAAAGTAAAAATATTAAAAATCTTACAATGTGTTTATATCTAATTTCAATATAAAAATGGTTAAAATTAAATCAATTGGATTAATGTATGTATAATTTTAAAATTTTTAATTTAACATATTAATTTATTTAGATGAAAAGTTGGTTTTCAATTAAAATTTAGTTTTTCACTATTCATCAAAAAAAGGAACTTCTCAAAAAATACCAATAATTCAACCTAAGATAATTTTGAAATTACTATATTAAAAAATTATTTTATTTTGTAAAATATAATTTATAAAGGTGTCAAAATTTAGTTTTAAAACAATAGTACCATTAAAAGGTGGCAAAACTGCCTTTAAAATACTGCTTTTTATGTGTAAAATTGGATTTGTTCTTATCTTATTCCTAAAAAATCTATTGGGTGAATGTAAGAACATTTTATTGAATATATAATATATAAATTTTACTGATATCCTCAAATAATAGTAATTTATTTAATTTATTAGGATAAAATTCCTTTGATGTATAAAAATAGTTTTTTATAAAAACGTTTCCTTTATAATAAAATAGTTTTCAAATTCATATCTAATTGGTAACCAATGAATTCAATAATATATTTTCATAGGTTATTGAATCCTAATCATAACCACCAATTTAATGGAATAGAGATAATTTTAATTTTAAATAATAATATTAATAGTTATCGGTAAAACACGGTCTTCGTGAAACGCAAGCTATCAAAGAAACTTGTTGTTGTGTGTGACGCAAGATAACTCAGTGTTGAATGCATTTCAAATTATATCAAAGATTGAATTTATTTAAAATATTAAATATATTGTAAATTATTGGGATTTTTTATTCCCTTCTATTTTTTCTGTTGCGTGTAATACATGTTATTGAATAAAATTTTATTCTTTTATAATTGCAGGGTGTCACATTCTCCCTTAAATAAATTGTGTCCTCACAATTTAAACTTGATCTAGGTAATCCAGGGGTTGATATTTGGAAATAACATTGTTTAAAAATCCACATAGTAAAAGTTTTAATAAAATATCCTCTTAATAAGAGATAAATATAAGTACAAAAGTCATCTGGAATAATCACATATCTAGGTTTCCAGATATAAGAACATAGGTGAGAAATGAAAACATGGACATGGAAGATAAAACTAACACATAAATACATATGTAGATTGATAGATAACTCTGGTCAAAAGTAAGTGAGTTGTCTAGAGAAGGTTAACAACCAAAAAATGATAAACCAAACAGGTATGAAAAAGGTCATTAATATCATCAAAAATGATGATGATAGGACAACTTTTTTGTTTCAATACCCACTTTCCTAGAGTTAAGGGATTCTTTCGCTATCTATGTATATAATGAAATATAATTAATTGATTTGTTTCTATTTAATAAGTACAATATCATATTTTGGTTGTGTTTTGAACTATTTCCAATTCAATTATTATCAAAGGTTTCATTATATGGTGACGTAATATAGTATTCTATGAAA
Organism: Viscum album; assembly: GCA_963277665.1. Lineage (NCBI taxonomy): Eukaryota > Viridiplantae > Streptophyta > Magnoliopsida > Santalales > Viscaceae > Viscum > Viscum album. Next base: position 1,183,666,677 of record OY728139.1, read on the forward strand.
CCTCATCCAAAGTTATATTAAAACAATTTCAAAAATCGTATACCTTATGACCCTTATAAAATATTATGATCTAAAAGTTTAGAATCTTTTCAGAGGTAGTTAGTAGTATCCAATTTAATTTATCCATATCAATTATATATTTATCTAGACATCATTATTTGAACATCAGAAACATATTAAGGGTTATATTTCCCTAAATCGTGTGCTTTTAAAGAAGTTAAAATTTTCACTAAATCATTTTTCTTATTCATCTTTACCATTAAAAATATGATTTTAAATGAAATAGTACTACAGTACAATATTTATATATTTCATAATTCTTATGATGATAATATCATTAATAAAATAGATTAACAATGTTTTTCTTGGACCCAAATACACATGAACATTAATAATTCTTCTTCTATTATATCAATAACATATTCTTGAAATTTATCCCTTAGCTTCTTATGAGGTATATTCCCTTGATTTTTGGGGAATTCATTTACATAGTTCCCAATATCCATGAATTTTTAACACTAAATTGTAGTGTTTTACTTATTCCCCTTTGTCCTCAAACCATTTTTAATCATTTTTATTTTAAAAATCCACTTTTGGGTTAGGTGGGAACCTACAAAACCATAAACTTCCATACATACAACCCCAAAAACCAGATTCAATATTCAAATTTCACATTTCAAAATTCAAAATTCAAATAACAATGGTCATCACCACCTTGCGTAATGTGCACAGCCCATCATCACAGCAAATGTCGACACAAAGACTACCAGAATCCAACATCGTTGTTGTAAATTCACCATCATCATCATCAAAAAAACACATAGACTGAACACCACATATCATCAGAACCCTCAATCGATGAACATTGGAAAGGGAGATAGGAGATTCACTACTATAAACCAAAATATATTTCCACATCCATCAAAACTATGAATATTAGTTTCTACATAATCCATCATGAATATCAAGCCCTCCGGGAGCCTAGGGATAGAGACTAAGCCTCCATAGAGAATCACCTCCTAAAACAAAATCAACTATCCAAACTAACTTCCCAAAACTCTTTGAGAACCATTGTAAAAATATTATCGGGATAATATTGGTAGAAACTAGAAGCCATAGAAGAATATGGAGTAGATAAAGGCCTCAACCACTAGATGCGACCACCGCCATGACTATAGAACCCTACCTTCAAAGGCACCACTAGGTAAAGATAGGATACCAACATCAACATCATGGAAGAAAAAAATATAATCATAAAAAATGTAGAAGAAACAAGGAAACATCATCATCGAAAAAAATTCCACTGTTAAGAAGAAACCAGATGGAAAATCTTCGAGCATAACCATTCACAAGACCGCAACCCCTTCACCGCAAAAACAAGATCTTACCTCCACACACTGATCTTCACCTTGTCTCTCACATGACCCCTTCATCTTCAGTCACCAAGCACATGACCCCTTCGTCTTCAGTCACCAAGCACATGACCAGGAGGTTTAGTCGATTTGATCAGTTGGACTACAACCACGCACACCGACTGCGGGCATGACCCGATCCTGTGGCTAGAAGCACTTGACGATGTTCGAGTCAGATGATAGAATATTATCAGAACCAGACGATCCGTGCCGAAAATGATGGATCTATCCTATGAAAGTCCCCTAAATCCCACATGATTAAGGCGAGGCCAAAAATCACCGATCATTGAGTAGAATGATAAACACCCTCAAAAAACGAGTCTTGACCGAGAGCTTCTCAAGAGGTGAGAGATCTCAGCCGAGAGTTAAAAGGGGCACCGAAAGCTCCCAGACAAGAGGGAAAAGGGGCCCTAAAAACCCTCAGTCATGACCCTCATCTTCTCTCACTTCCTTCTTCCCCTTTCATTATTTTTTCTTGTGACCCTTTTTTATGTACTTATAAAATTATCTCAATCCTTTCAATCATTTCCTAGGGTGATTCGTTCCATAGTTATCAAATGTGGTAAAATCCTTAATTCCCCTTTCCCCTTTATCCACTATTTTATCTACCGTACACTTCTTTTCTTTCTTATCTTTTAAGACATAAGACTTAGAGAATTATTTCTCTATCTTCATAGAATATAAAACTATTTTATCATATGAATAAAAAAATTTATACACCAATTCCCTTTGGAGAATTTTCTTAATCCCTTCAATGAAATAGCAATATTGCATTTTTTGTTGCGTATGAAATTTGTAGCATACCTTAATAACCTTTTAAAGGTAGATTCATAATCCTTAATACTTTCTTCCTCTTTTATATTTAAACTAATTAAATTTCTCTTCATCTAATTTTTTTGTGTATGAGGGAAATATTTTCCAAAAAATGTGTCCTTAAATGATTTCCATTTCATGAGTTATATTTCCTTTCCTCCTTAGTATTTTAGATCAATGAACACCATTGATCATCATCTCCATTGTGAAAATACATAACAAGTTTAACCTTTTTCATTTCACTAGATATCAATTCTATAAATATCTTCTCTAAAGACTTGATCTATTTCTCATCTTCCATTGGATCAGTAGTCACACAAAATGATGGAGGGCCTCTATCGCATAAAGTGATCCAACATTATAGAATCACGTTGTCAATCAGTTTCTCTATTCAGGCAAGGATATTTTCATAACCTGATTAATCTAACCTAATATATCCATAAATTTCTTGGTTCCAATACCAACTATATTATATTTCTTAGTAGGGAAACCTCTACATTGTCCATGAATATTGATACCCTTCTTTCTTCCAGGTGTCGTTTTAAAATAATTGCATACACTGGATTAGATTATAAAATTATGTAACATAATGTTTAATCCCAAAATTAGTGAAATAATCATCATAATTTGAAACATTTATCCATAATTAATCTCATAATCATAAACATGGTTTCTTTTGTATATCTTTACTTTAAAATAATTTATAATTGTTTGTAAAGAAGTTGTGAATTATCCTAAGAATATCCCATGAGAGTTTCAAACCAGGTGTGCAATAAGGCCCGTTGTCATTGTTGAAATAGTGGGTGCCCTAGACCCAACTATGTAGTAATTTTGATTACCGTATCATGTGTACAGTTAGATATTCATGATGATATCTTACCATTATAGTTTAGATTTTTATGCGTCCACTATAATAATAGTAATTTCCAAAGGTTAATTGTCGTGTCGAGAGGTTATAGCAGATCCCAGGCTATAATGAGAACCTCGAGATACAATGACATTGATCTAAAATATATGTTCTATAGTCTAGATACATCTTACTGACTGGACATAGTAGATTTCTGACTATCAGGTGTTGGGGGCTCATAAGTATTGAGACTTCTTCTCATGAAGTTCGCACTTGTTGATCTCTAGTAATGAGATCATGAGGACAGACCCTCCAATAGGAACACCACATGTTTTGGGTGTCATTGGTTGTTCCTATCTACGGACATGTGTATTGGTCTCCTGACTTGAGACCATTACCAATGTATATCATTTAAATTATGTACTTTGATGTAAGGCGAAAATAATGGCAGTAATGTTGTGGCGAGGTAGTTTGTGTCGGGTGCGTCGTTAGTGGTATGACGTTGGTTGAATGGTAAAGAAAGGATTTGTCGCTTCCAAGATTAGGAAGTTGTATATCTCAGGCCTGGTTGATCAGGATGGTGCCGCCTTCATAAGTCTTTGGCCAAAGTAGTAGAAAGGTGAATCAATTCGGATAGATCAACAAATAATAAAGCAAGATTAGGACGATGACACGGGAGTGCATCCTACATTATGAGATATTTAATGACAAAGAGATTATATTACATAGTCATTGTTCGTAGGATGGTAGTCATTTCTATGACTATACTTATCTCTTTAGGGACCATGATGAGTTGCTAGACTCCGCTCTTGGTCTGTGCATTTTATTCACTGCTATCGAGATAAGGGCCTAGAGGGTCACACATAATAGCGTATTCAAGAATCTGCCCTATTCAGTTGAATATGTATATAGACATAGTGGGACCCTCCATGGGGTCCGAGCATTTTCCAAGTTTATGATCACCAAATGAATTAAATAAATTCATTAATATTCAAGTTTTGAATATTTGGGATTGAATTTATTGAATGTATTTAAGATTTTAGTAAATACAAAAAAAATATTAATCAAACTAATATTATTTAATATTCAAGGTTCTTTTAATATTAAGCGGGACAGCGAGTCAAGTTAAATGGATCGATTTTATCACGTAATATATTATATATATATTACAAGTATGTGATAAAATATTAAATAATATTGGTGTAGTTTAGTCCATCGAAATTATTTATTTAGAGAACGTTGATATTAATAGGGGCCGGGGAACCATACCGGGTATTTATCAACGTGTCTATAAATAAGAGAGGAGGATCTCTCTATTAGGTGTGCACATCACTATTCATTCATTTATGGAATGAAAATTGAGAGCCTCTCTCTCCTCTCGCTTCCTAGAGAGAGAAGTTGATGATCCAAGAGCTCAGATCAAGTTATTCCTCATGCATTGCAGGATCAACGATGTGGTGATCATCAGTACATAGAAGATATCGTTTAATCGCCGCGCTAGCACCCAGAGTTCAACGATCGGTGTTCCCACAGATTTTTGGAGCACGTGTGGATGATCCAGAGGGATCCTGCTTTGGATCCTTCAAGTGAAGATCATCATCGGCTAGCAGCAGTCAACCGCACCTTCGGATTTGAAATGGGTACGTTTTCATTTTAATTTTTTGTTCTTAATAATCTACGTGAGATCCTCAGACCTCTTCGGGGCTCGGATCGTCGGTGATGACAAGTACCGTCGTTCCGCTGACGAAAATTTTAAAATCCCCGGCCCACCGGCTTTCGCTGCGGGCCCTGGAAACCTTATAGTGGTATCAGAGCGAGTCGCATAGATTTTCTGATCCAAATAAAATTAATTTGCATTATATTAAGTAGAGGGTTTAAAATCGGTCACAACCATTCAAATCGTGATACAGTCCGATTTCTAATGACAAAGATATGGTCATTTGAATTTTTCAGAATGGATCGTGTTTTTGTTTTTGAACAAGGGTATTACAATTTTAATATAATTATAATTATTATAATTTATATTATTCTTATAATAATATAATTATAATAATAAAATTATAATAATAAGATTATAATAATAATAAAATTATTATATTAAAATAATATTTTATTATTATTATATCTAAAGTCTAAAATAGACTTTATAAAATATAAAAAAATATAAAGGAAGACCCCAAAGGGGGTCTTCCCGCATGAAGCAATACCCTTGGGTCTTTTTGTTTTTTTTTAATAAAAAAAACAAACAAACAAATGGCTCAACCATTGAAAGAAAACCAAAAAAAAGAAAAAAAGGGCTGGCCGCATGGAAAACAAAAGAGAAAACAAAAAAAAATAAGGGGCAGCTGCGACCAGCCTGGCCGTGGCGCGTCTTCTCCCTCGGGACGCCGCACAGTAGGGTGTCCCCATGCAGGCCGGCCGCCGCACCCCTTCGGCCTCCTCCCAGGTCACCGCAAGGCCTTGTCCAGCACCGCCCAGCCTACACCAGAGACCTCGACTTCCCCTCTCCCGGTGGACCAGACCCCAGCTGAGCCCCCAGGCTGGCCTGCCAGCCTTCCTCTGCCACTTGGGCCGCCTCTGTACAAGGCCACCCTGGCCTCCTCTCCGTACCCCGCCTCCTCTGTGGAACCCCAGTGTGGCACACCCCAGCTGCACAGCCAGGCCCCGGTCCACCTCCGTCCGGCCGCCCGAGCCCGCGCCCCCTTCTCCTTCCCAACGGGCCGCATGGCTGCAGCCCGAGGACGGCGCCCCTCCACACAGGCCACCCACGCTCTACACGCCGCACCCCTCCAGCCTCCTCCCTTGTGCGCTTAGCCGGCTTCCCCTCTCGGGCAGAACTAGGCGAGGCACATGTTGCACCGCGGAGTAGGCTGCCGAGAACCACCCAGGCCAGAGCACACTGTCGCCCGGAGTTCCCGCAGACCAGTTGGAACCGCCACCGCGGCTCGTCACCCTCCCCGTGCTCAATCTGCGCCAGAACCAGAGCTCCACCCTTCTCCTCACGTCGCTTCCACCGCACGGCCATCAGCCAAGCCTCGGCTGAACCCTCCCGCCGGAGACCCAAGTGGCCAGAAGCCTCTCGGGTGCCTCGCGCTGCAAGACCCCGCAGCGCCGCCTTTACACCTTGGCTCCCTCAGGAGTCCCAGCCTCCGGCCGCCGCCTAGTCCTCCTAGCGGGCAGGTAACCCCTAAACTGGGTTAATTAATTAATTTAATTAATTAATTTAATTTAATTTAATTAATTATTATATTAATTATGGTATAAAATAAATTTTAATACTCGAGGTTAAAATTAATTTAATATTTGTAATTAAATTAATTAACTTAATTTTAAGTATTAAAATTAAATTAATTACATGACTGAAAATTAATTAAATTATATTAATTTATTAATTAATTTAATTTAATTTAATTAAATAACCCTCGTGCTTATTTTATGCATTTTAATTTTTATCGCGCTTTAATTTTACCCGTCGTCTGGTCTTGAGCATCGACCTTTGTATGTCTGCTTTTAAATTATTTATTTAATTAATTATTTTAAACTACATGAGATGTGTGTAATTAATTAAATGGAGGTCTACGCATCGTCTTTATTTTCGGTTAAAATGTATAAGGGCCTGCGCGCCCAATTTACCTGATGTAAATTTATACCCTTGTTCCCTTCATCTGTGCGCGAGTATCTTTGTACTTCGGACGAAGACGATGAGCGACGTCGACCCCACTAACACGAGGCAGAGCACGTTGATCAAGACGATGCAAGACGACACGTGGACCATGCCAAGACTAGGCGGTACTCCAAGATGTGACGTGGACTCCGCCAATACGTGGTGATACTGCAGAAGACCAGCAGACATATATGATAGGACAAGCTACATCTAGTGTCAAGTTTCAACACAGGTATGATGCTCCTTAGGTCATTTATATGCTCAAGACCAGTCAAGTAGTAGTTTTACCTTTATGCATTTATTTATTATTTTATGCATTTTAGAACAGCGGGAAAAACACATAAAATAATAAATAATAAAATGCATAAATAAGCGGTGTATGTTTTTCTATTAAAGTTCAGTTGTGATCGCAACAACATAGATGAACAAGATTAATATAAATTTATCACATTCATAGAGAGAAAAACATAAAACCCTCAAAGAAAATATTAAGTCACAATCAGCTTTCCATCATTCAAGTTTGAACAAAACTGGGTGTTTGAAGTGTCGGTTCATGCCTCAACTGAGGGTGCCTCTTACTATCGGGGAGTTCTTATTTGTGTGGTGGGTCGAGTTAACTAAAATTACAGAAAAGATATAGCCTTAGCTAGTTTTTTTTTAATTTTAGAGGCAAGCATTGAGTAAATCAGTAAATGATTTTTGAAGCTGGGACTTCACTCAACAAATCAAGGAACCGCGAGTTAATGCAGTTGGCCAGCCAAAAGCCTACCTTGGACCCTCCGAGTAGTGGCGTAGACCTATCTTGTAGACTATGAGGGAGGTTCAGGGATCCTTGCCACTAGAATACTCAAGAGTATTCTGATTCTACTACATAGGGTTTCTAGAATTCAAAAACAAATTAGTGGGAGACATTTTATGATTAAATAATCAGTAATGTCAGATTAGGTAATCACATAAAAGTACAATCTGCTAAATTATATTTGTAGATAATGGAAAGAAATACCATAATATAACTGCGATAAACATTGGACAAAGTTAATGTCCAGACAAGCACGAAATTCCAAGTGTAGTAAAGGCGCTTGCGCACATTACTACTATAATGGAAATTCAAGGTGCATGTGTCCAAACCTGTTAAGCCACCTCAAGAAGCGAGGGTGTAAAATTGCTTTCAGGAGACTCATGAATAAAGCATGTGATGGTTCTATCATAATGCTATCATCAAATTCTGATGTTAGTTTTGGTCGCTACACCAAGACTTGGATGATGATCACATGAAGTCTCATCTCCAAGATCTTTTCGAGGAGAAAGTGAAGCAAGATTTGAATGTGATGGTCGCACTCAGTTTGTGTAAAGTGAAAGATAGTTCACAATATTTCATGTCATCCCATTTCTTAAACCTTTTACACCCAATTATTCTAGTTTTGTTTAAGCAAACAAACAAACGGTATAGAGTAAGCGCTTCATTACCTTTAGGGTAACATTTTCCAAGTAATAAGAATTTGGGAGATAATGCCATATTTTATTATTATGGAGAAAAAAATGAATGACAAAGTGAAAAGGCCTATGGAAAGTTACGCAAAAGGCACCTTCATCATTCCCTTCAAAATAAACTGGATGGTTATTTAACAGGAGATTATTTGCATCACATAATGAAATGAATTCATGGAAGTTTAAAAACTGAAATACAAGAAGAAAGTACCTGCTTCTCGTTCAGTTTATATTCATCAAATAAAAGTATTGTTTTCTCGAATAATTCTTGGGTATTAAAATACAATATGATTTTCACATATATGTATTGAAATACAATAACCAAGTAAGTAGTGAAACATTACAAGAATTAAAATGTCTTCTTCAAGCAGCTGAGAAAGGGTGATTCCTAAGCCAACGGGGAGAAACACATAACTTCTAATTGCCAAGTGATTGATTCAAATTGAACAAGTTGTGAAGTATAACCAAAAAAAATTTATCTCATGTGCCCATTTGGACATTATGAGACATTATTCCATGTTTTGGAATGAATTTTGTTTTTGGTAACATACTCAACAAATAGTTCACTACTACTTGAATCAATGGAAATACATGATGAATATAAAATGTAAGACCTACCCAGTTGTGGCAATGTGATTCTTTGTCAAATAAAACTAAAAGTGGATGTCAACTATATAACCAGTATGGTATTTAGGCTTGGCACAGCTAAATACCTTTGGTATTATTGACATCCTTAGTTTAGATAAAGAAACCTTTAGAAATAAAGGTATGCCACAAAGCTTTTGAGGTTAGTTCAACATGAGAGTGTGAGTTGTTACAAAGAAATCTAGAGTTAAAGATACTTCATAATATTCCTTTAAGTCATTAAGTAATGTTCTCACGAAGTATAAGTTTGGTCAGAAGATATGAGTTGCTTCGGATCGGCAGGCTGAAGAATATCCTGACCAAACAATCATCGATCATGATAATGTAGTGTGGAGAAATTCCTAAACGCATGTTACCTTATCTACGTCACCTTATTGATGTTCATAAAGAGGATCGATGATGAGTCTTACATATTAACATTGATCAACAAAATGTAGCGTGGAGCAATTCCTAAATGCACATTTTATACATCAAAGTTATGATGTAAGTTGTATCAATGTTACAACCTACAGAAACTTCCATTATATTTCATGATGTGCTTTGTAAATAACGGCTTAAACCCATAACCATTATGCCAACTAAAATGAAAAATAGATAACATACGAGTCATAGTATGACGGAAAATCAATTATGTCATATGACTTGTTTAGATGCAAAGTGTTTGTAAAGATTTAAACAAACATGCATCAAGTTAAACACATTGTGCATCTAAGGTAATTATCCTAAAATTTTCTTAAGATATTACCTAAATCCCTAGTATAGAAAATATGTAGTCAAGTATTAGACTACATTTCTATACAAGGGTGCACATCTCTATAAGAGATAGTAGGAGCTAAATTGACTTGGACTGAGTCAATGCTTGAGATGCACAAATGGTTGGAATAGGGAACAAGTTCCACAAGTACATGTGGAATAGGAATGTTCCAGAGACATATACTACGTAGGAAGAATGAAACCATGGTGATGGTTTTATATTCACCGCAGTCGGTGATAAATTATTCATCAAGAATAATAAATCCTACAAGTAAGCAGTATATGGAAACAAGCTAAGATTGACAAGATCAATTCAATAATGGATTCCATGTAGAAAATTGAAAAGGGGCTTATAAATTGAATACTACGATGGGTATTCAAATGAAATGATACATGGATGGTACAAGTATGGTACCAATAAGGCTCTATTGGTTATACCAAGTTGGTACGCCTAAATCTATTAGAATTTTAATTGTCATATCCAAACTTCTAATATCCTTTTATTGTTCATTGGATGTCAAGATCATCTTTCGTGGAAGGTGTCTATACGACGCAACCAGAAAGAGATAATGACATCAAATGATGCCAATAAGGGTTAAAAGTTACTAAAATCCAATTTTGGATTAAAGTAAGTGACAAGATATTAGAACAATTATCTTTGCCTTGTGTCTACCAAAGGTTAGTGGGAGTGACAATGTTTTTCAAATTAAATATGTTCAGTAACATATGGAAAACAGATTTTGATCTTACAGTTAGATAAGATTAGGTTAAAAGAAATTCTCCAATAACTGACTTCAAGTAGCAACCTAAGTTCTAGGGAACAGGATCCACTTAGGTAGATCCAAAGGTTGCTTGGTCCTAGTCAATTGTACATATAGTGACATTTTATTAAAAAAATACAAGTTGGAACAATTCATGTTCAGAATTGTTGCCTATGTCACATAGCTTAATCTTTCCAGGTTAACATGTTCGGAGCATGTATAGAGATTAAAGTTGTGAATTGATACCATATTATTTGGTGATGGATCAATCACATATTCCATATTGTGTACAATAATTGATACTGTCATGATATAATTTATTATAGGCAGATATCAATTATTTCTAGGAGCACTGCAAGTGATGCAGTCATAACTATCATCTTGTACTTCGGTAAGTACAAATGATATGTACCTAGAATATGGAGAGGAAGGTATACTAGTTTTGGTAGGACACAAACTAGTAGTCCTTAGATCAATTTGATCTAGTATCGCATTTAGGAAAAGGTTATGAGTGAGTCAAGATCATAAAAACTAGTGGTAGCCATACTTACAAATATCGAGTACATTACAGCTTCTAAGGCAGCTGAGAAGCAGTTATAAATCGCAACGATTTGTCCCAGTTCTTGGATTCGTACCTAGTGAGAAAAGTATTATCATAATGAGAATTATGATATTCTTACTAGCCAAGTTGTCAAGTTATGACAATGGACAAAATTAATATACTCAGGGATACCCTGTCTTGAGAAGTTTTACTCAAGCATATGAGGTCGCATATAGCAGATATTCCACACGGCGAAAATGTGGTAGGCCCAGTAGTTAAATCCATTAATCAGCAGAAGCATGGTATTTATCATGTGAGTAGCTAACAAGTTAAGTTAGAAAGTTGTCTCTAGTGCAAGTGGGAGTGTTGAAATAGTGGGTTCCCTAGACCCAACTTTGTAGTAATTTTGATTACCATATCATGTGTATAGTTAGATATGCATGATGATATCTTACCATTATAGTGCATATTTTTCTACATCCGCTATAATAATGGTAATGTCCAAAGGTTAATTGTCATTTTGAGAGGTTGTAGCAGATCCCAGGCTATAATGAGAACCTCGAGATACAATGACATTGATCTTAAATATATGTTCTATAGTCTACATACATCTTACTGACTGGACATAGTAGATTTATGATTATTAGGTGTTGGGGGCTCATAAGCATTGAGACTTATTCTCATGAAGTTTGCACTTGGTGATCTCTAGTAATGAGATCATGAGGATAGACCCGCCAATAGGAACACCACATGTTTTGGGTGTCATTGGTTGTTCCTATCTACGGACATGTGTATTGGTATCCTGACTTGAGAACATTACCAATGTATATCATTTAAATTATGTACTTTGATGCAAGGCCAAAACCATGGAAGTAATGTCATGGCGAGGTAGTTTGTGTTGGATGCGTTGTTAGTGGTATGACGTTGGTTGAATGGTCAAGAAAGGATTTGTCGCTTCCAAGATTAGGAAGTTGTATATCTCAGGCCTGGTTGATCAGGATGGTGTCGCCTTCATAAGTATTTGGCCAAAGCATTAGAATGGCGAATCCATCCGAATAGATCAACAAATAATAAAGCAAGATAAGGATGATGACACAAGAGTGCATCCTGTTTTATGAGATATTTAACGACAAAGAGATTATAGTACACAGTTAGTGTTCGTAGGATGGTAGTCGTTGCTATGACTATCCTTATATTTTTAGGGGCCATGATGAGTTTCTAGACTCCGCTCTTGGTCTGTGGATTTTATTCACTGCTATCGAGATAAGAGCCTAGAGGGTCACACACAATAGTGTATTCAAGAATCCACACTATTCAATTAAATAGGTATATGGACATAGTGGGCCCCGCCACGGGGTCCAAGCATTGTCCAAGTTGTTGATCACCAAATGAATTAAATAAATTCATTAATATTCAAGTTTTTAATATTTGGGATTTAATTTATTTAATGTATTTATGAGTTTAGAAAATAAAAGAAAAATATTAATCGAACAAATATTATTTAATATTCAAGGTTTGTTTAATATTAAGCGGGACAACGAGTCAAGTTAAATGGATCGATTTTATCACGTAATATATTATATATATATATTACAAGTATGTGATAAAATATTAAATAATATTGGCGTAGTTTAGTCCATCGAAATTATTTATTTAGAGAACGTTGATATTAACGGGGGAAGGGTAACCCTACCGGGTATTTATCAACGTGTCTATAAATAAGAGAGGAGGCTCTCTCTCTTGGGTGTGCACATCACTATTCATTCATTTATGGAATGAAAATTGATATCCTCTCTCTCCTCCCACTTCCTAGAGAGAAAAGCTGATGATCCAAGATCTCAAATCAAGTTCTTCCTCACGCATCGCCAGATCAATGATGCAGTGATCGTCGGGACGTCAAATATATCATTGAATCACCTTTCTAGCGCCCTGAGTTCAACGATCGGCGTTCCCGTGGATTTTTGGAGCGCGTGTGGATGATCTAGAGGGATCCTACTTTGGATCCTTCAAGCGATGATCTCCATCGGCTAGTAGAAGTCTACTGCGCCTTCGGATTTGAAATGGGTACGTTTTGATTTTAATTTTGTGCTCTTAATAATCTACGCGAGATCCTCGGACCTCTCCGGGGCTCAGATCGTTGGCGACGACAAGTACCGTCATTCCGTCGATGAAAATTTTAAAATCCCCGGCCCATCGGCTTCCGCTGCGGGCCCTGGAAAACTTACAGTCATGTACCAGGTTATGCTCGAGTCAAGCCCGACACACCCTTTTTAGAGTTATTATCCCGAGGTACATTTATTCTAGAACCACATCCACTTGTAATATCCAGACAAGGGTGTATCATTACGAAGACTCACATAATCTTTACCATACCAAAAATTTAGGATGTTCTTCTATAATTATCCTAGAAGTATTCTTAGGTTTATGTTCCCTAATCTATGTTCCCCTAAATCTATTTTCCAAGGTTTATACTAAACTTTATTTGATATCAAATGTAATGATCATATCCCCGATAGCTCGGAGCTAATTTCTTAATTTATTACATTGGTATAGATACAATATTCAAATCCCAAAGGACATAACAGTTTAGTAGTTTTGGGAAACCAGATCACATACATGATACCCATATTATATTGGGAAATGAAAATCAAGAATACAAAAAGTAAAATCTTAGCATCCTTGAAACTCATTCCATGAATTCATCTTCATGTCCTGGGGAAAGGAAACAAAATAAGGGTGAGATCAAATGATCAATAGGGATTAAGTATAGCAGAAGCTTTCATGAATCAATAATCACAATCAAAATGGAAAGGTATATAACTGAACACACATTCCACATAAATATATGGATAATTCATAATCAATATATAAATGTAAATAACTAAAACACATGTCATTTAATCAATAAATTGATAATGAAATACATCAATAGATAGTTTTATAGAAAAAATATCATGTATTATAATAATAACTGAATTCTAAATAAAGTAAATGATTAAATATTCAATGACATGTTTCCTAAGTACATTTAACCTTTCCAATCAAGACCTTTAATAAGATAGTTTAAATCATACTGGGTAAAAAACTATCTGATTTGGCCAACTGATTCATCTCATGAGACTATCGATTCATCAAGGGGATTACATTTACCAATCCCCATCCCATTTAATACCATAAAAAATAATTCCTTATATATATATTAATCAATTTAATTCATAAACAATGTGCCTTATAAAATATCCATATTGATTAAAGGAAACATATTTATCACTATTTCCCTATTCAATAAAATAACTTTCAAAGTAAACACTATATGTAAAAATGGTATATGTTCTAGGAAATAATCATATAAATAACAAAATAATATGTACATTTGAGATAAATTTAATTTCTAGTGATAATTTATTACAATAAAGTGATTTTTTCAAGAGAAAATTAATAATTACAAAATAAAGTGAGATTATACAATAAACTTTACCATTTAGTAATTTTCCATAAAAACCCATTTGATGAAATAATTAAAATTTAAACTTAAAAAAATATGAATAATGAATGAATCATGATATTATATATAAAATGTGAAATATATATACACTACATAAAATTGAATTGGTTCATAATAATAAATAAGTCTCAATGGGATTTAAATTGAGAAAAAATCACTTACCTTATGCTTCCTTTTATTTGAATGCTTTGTAACCTTATGTATAATGATTTTAATAATGTTATTAACTTATAATAGAACCATATTAGTTTTTATAATATCATATATGCTCCTTTTATAATATCTTACAACCCATTTATTAATAATATTTCATTATTTTCATCATTTTGGGTGCTAATTATCATGTTTTTCGAGTTTGTTTTGACTTGTTATTTTACTATTACATCGATCATGATTCCATAATCTTTATTATATAAAATTTTATTTAAATAATATATATATTCATTTTAGTTTTATTTATATTAATCCTTAAAATTTTGTGATAGGAAATGAAATGCACCGTTCATGGAGATAGTAGGTCGTATGTACGCATGGACGTTGTTTCCATTTCCTTGATATATTGAAAGAAATAAAATTAAATGATATATATGAATATTGTAATTAAAGAATTATATTTATTTTATACATATAATATATTTTTATTAAAATAATCCTTAATACATTCCATGTAAATTATGAATGAATCACATCGCTTCGTGAGGAGGTAGTTCGTTGTATACACGAACAACAATATCATATTCCCACAAAATGGAAATCATGAAGGTATGTGTTATGTAATAATTAAATAAGAACAATGACATAATAAATATAATATATAAATATTATTTTCATAATTATTCACAACCATGGTAGGTGGTGATGGAAAAAAATGACTTCGGTTCGTGTGGCAGTAGTCCACCGCACACACGAACGCTGATTTCATAACCCATTTGATGGAAGTGTGTGTTGGTGTTGATAAAAACCTTAACATAAAAACATATAAATATATTTAATATAATTAGTTTATTATATAATTATATAATAATAAGAATTTTATGTGGTGGGGAAGGAAAAAAAATAAAAAACCTTGAATAGTTTGCTTTATGCACAAAATAAGAATTCTAGGATGATGGGAGGGAATTTTTTGGAGTGATTTTTTCAGAGCTTGGTCAAGCTAAATGTCTTTATAGGTGTGAATAAGTGGGGGAGTTATTTCCTTATTATAGTTGATGAGGAGTGTAATTCTTGTAAATACACAAAAGTATTCATTATTGGGAGGTCCATATTAGCTCAAGTGGCTCCTAGATTAAAAATTAATGGGTTTTAGGGATTATTAGGTTGATCCACACCTCAACCACATAATATAACACATTTTTTAAACATTTTTTTACATTAACTCCTAATTTTACTTATTTTATCACTTTGGTTTTTTCATTGTGGTAACTAGTTTTCTAACCTAAGTATTTTATCAATTAAGATTAAATTAAATTGATCCTTGTTATACAACTTGTACCCATTAATCCTAAATATTATATATAATTTATAAAATAAAAAACCTATGTTTTTTTTTAAATTAATTTTAACACAAACATAAGTAACTTGAAAAAACATTACTTAAACTATAATTGCACTAACCAAGTTTTATACTATTTAACGGTCAATATATTCATTTTAATAGAAAAATTGGTCCATTAGTGGACCATATTTGATATTTAATAAAATTTCAAAATCTCTTGATATAAAAAAAGGATTTTTAGTAATTTTGAATCAATTTATAAATTATTATTTATTATAAAATAGAATTAATGTCATTTTTGAAATTATTAATTTAATTTGGATTTAAAAATATAAATTTAATAATGGAATTAAAATATATTAAGTTCACAGATGAAGAAAATGATATATTAATATAAAAAAATAATGTAACACAATAATTCATTCAACTTACTTCACATTTAATATTTTTAGTATCGTTTATTTTATTTTTATTATTAAATAAATAATTATTGTGTTGGAATTTTATACTCATTTTAAGTAACTAATACATCTCTAAAAATTAAAGGTAAATTATTTTAATGGAAACAACTTATTTATATTTAATAATAATGTTTATAAACAAACCTGTGTAGTTTCCTCCCTTTCCCAAAGCATTATAGATATTAAAATGAAGAAAAGTGTCGTTTTTGTCTTTATCATTACTTAACATATTATATAGGTCACTTTAATGTTCATGTGTCCAAAAAAACTCATAATATTCTATGATAAAGTCATAAGGGTATAAATATAAATATAAAATATGTTTTTGAAAAATTAATAGGTCATTTTGGCCCCTTAATTATAAAGTTTAGTCCCTTCATAAACTTTTTTCCCTTAATCCCTATAATTAATTTTTACTATTTTCACTAATAACTTTGGTAAAAAAAATTAATTTTTCCTTATTAGAAATTATGAATTGTTAGTATTTTAAATATGGAATCCATTTTTTCAAATTAAATTTATAAAACAGAAAAACATTAATTTAAAATTAATCATGTGGATGGGGAAAAATGCAATTTTTTAAAGTGAAAATGTTCAAAAGCTTACTAAGTTTATATATCAAAATTCAATAAAAATGACTTTAATAACCTAAATATGATTAATTTATTTATAATTGCACTATTTTAAATTTCTAAAACAATTAAAAAAAATTTAACATTATAAATTATTTAGATGAAAAGTCGGTTTTCAATTAAAATTCAATATTTTTTCACAATTCATAAAAAATGAGACTTATCATAAAAATACCAAAAAATTGCCCTAAGATAATTTTGGTATTAAACTTTTAAAAATAAATTTTATTTTTTAAAATTTAATTTATAAAATTTTCAAAATTTATTTTTAAAACAAGTGCACCATTAAAAGGTGGAAAACTATCTTTCGAAAAATAGAAATTTTTATGCATAAAATTGGATTTATTCTTATCTTATTCATATATAATCTACTAGGTGGATGTCAAAACATTTTATTGAATATATAATATTTAAATTTTATTAAGAAAATCCACTAATTTTAATTAATTTAATTTATTAAGATAAAATTCCTTTAGCATATAAAAATAGTTTTTTATAAAAACATTTCCTTTATATTCATTTGGTTTTCATATTCATAATTAATTGGTAAGGAATGAATTAAATCATATATTTTCATAAGTTTTTAAATCATATTCATAACCTCCAATGTAATTTCTAGGAGATAATTTTCATTTTAAATAATAATATTAATTTTTTCGATAAAACTCAATCTTGCATGTAATGCAAGCTTTCGAGGAAATTCGTTGTTGCATGTAATGCAAGTGAACACAGTGTTTCATGCATTAAAAGTTATATCATGGATTGAATTTATTTTTAAATAGTAAATATATTGTAAATTATTGAGATTTTATATTCCATTCTATGCTTTTTGTTGCATGTAATACATGCTATTTAATAAAATGTTATTCTTTCAGAATTATGGGGTGTTACACCCCATCACCTCAAAGGTCCCAACAAACCAAAGAGAAAGATTACTCCCTCTACCTAACCTATTATTCCCATGTCAAGGGGAAAATCTCAAGAACACATAGTATCTAACTTCAGATGATAAGGTCCTCCACATATAGTTAAAATAGGCCTTCTAACGGTCATGTGTTTCCCTCATCCTCTCTCTAACTAATTGAATCTTCTTGTTCATGCTCTATGTCACGACCCGTCCACGGGGCCCGTGCCGTGACTACCCCAAGCCCGCCTTCCATAGGCCAGGGGCTGGCGACTAGCACCAAAGGCGTAAATCCCGATAACTGGGAAGGCATTGCCTTTATAAAAGTAACAAAACACCACAGAGTACAAGAGGAAGTAAAACAAGGTACAAAAAGAAGTGATGGAAAGTAAATGGGCCAGAAAACAAACCCAAAATAAATTACAACTACAACTGAATAAATTACAACAGAAAAAGACAACAGCTGGAGGGATGGAAGCGGCTCCTGGGTTGTCCTCCTCAGATCCTACCTGAAGGGTAGGTATAGATGGCACAGCTCCTCGATCGTCCACCATGAATCCTACCTGAAGTGTAGGTACAGATAGCCTCCATAGTGCTCTCGTCCGTCAACCTCCTCCGAGTGTCGTCTCGCCGTGGAGTCCACCTCCGGACACTGACTTGTCGTGTAGTCCACCTCCGGGTACCGTCCAGTCCTCGAACACTCGGCCTCCGTCAGCACTGCCTGTCGTCTGCAACCAACACAACGAGGTGCGTGCATAGCCCGTGCAGGGGTGAGTATAACGATACTCATTAGAGACCCCGAGACCCTCAAGGTCTCACTAAATCCAACAAGGATAACCACAAAGAAGATCTCAACAGATAACCTCTACTTAGGTATATGCCCATACATATACCTAAGTTATCAAGTAACTCATCTCAATCATGAAGAAACACAAGGATCATGAGATCAACGGATAACCACTACCCAGGTATATGCCCATACATATACCTAAGTTATCAAGTAACCCATCTCAATCATGAGGAAACACAAAGGTCAAAAGTCTCAGCTCAAACCAGGATTTTCATTATCGAAACCGTAACTGCTGAAGAGCTCCGTCTCTAGAGTGTACAGTGGTCCTATCACGACTCTGAGGTACTGCTCACTAACCTAAGACTGCTGAGGTACTCCTCCTGTCGAGTACCGCGGGCCAGCCACCCAAACACAGTAGTGCTTCCCGCCGAGATATGTCACTCAAACACAGTAGTGCACACCCCCTAGTAGCCTGCAGAGGTACTCTCCGGACGAGTACCGCGGGTCTGCACTATCACACAGGTAGTGCTCCGTCCGCCATGGGTCTGCACCCAAACAAAGTAGTGCTCCGTCCACTGGGCTAGTCGACTCACTCCAAGTCGAGTCGGTCAAGCAGTCGTTAGGTCTCAGTCGGCTACACGGTCTCCGTACTCCGCACGCTCGTCTCTGGGAGGGTCCGCTCCACGAGCTGCAAGTCGATACTCCAAGTATCTCAAGGTCCCACGAAGAAGTATCTCAAAGGACCACCTCATCACAGGGGTCTCAACGCAACAGACGGCGCGTCGATCGGACGCCCGGTCTGTGAGTTATTAGCCTTTTCGTCCCAGGGGCCCGGTTGGTTTCGTGAGCGAACCAAACCCAGCCGTATCTCAACTGTACCCCGATCTCTCATAGGGTATACTCATAGGGACCGTTTCTCAACGTGATCGTCAACGCCCCTGACGGTTCGTCAAACGGACGTCCTGTCTGAAAGTTATCAGCTTTTCCGTTCCAGGGGCCCGGTTGGATTTCGGGTGCGATCCAACCCGGCCACTACCAACTGTATCAAAAACTCGGGCGAAGGATGCCAAAAGTTCTGTATCGTCAACAGGAACTCAACGCAACAGACGGCGCGTCAATCGGACGCCCGGTCTGAGAGTTATTGGCTTTTTCGTCCCAGGGGCTCGGTTGGTTTTTAAGGAAAAACCAACCCAACCGTACTCCACCTGCGCCCAAACCCTGGGCAGAGTGAGCCAAAAGATCTGTCTCACTAAGAGGAAACTAACAAAGCTGATGGTACGTCAATCGGACGTCCGTAGCTCAAGATATGAGCGTTTCCGCTCCGAGGGCCCGGTTGGTTTCGTGTACGAACCAACCCGGCCGAACCCAAAGTATTCCGAAACTTTGAGTGAGATAAACCGAAACGACCGACTCGCTCCAAGGATTGCGTTTCCGCTGACGACGAGTCGTTTGGAGGCCCATAGCTCAAGTTACGGGCGTTTGAACGAAAGTCGTCCGAAGACGGGGGGTCCGGGCCCGGGCCGACCCGGCCCGACCCCCCCTGGTTGGCCCGAACCGGGTCGGGTCCGACCCGGTTGGCCCGGCCCGGCCCGGCTCGGCCGATCGGCCGACGCGGGGGAAAGCCGCCGCCACGCGTGACACCCCCGCGGCACCCGCGGGGTGTCGGCCAGACAGCCGGACGTGCCGCGTGACAACCCCGCGGCACCCACGGGGTGTCGCCCTGGACACCCGCGGCACCCGCGGGATGTCGCGCTGGACACCCGCGGGGTGCCGCGTGACAACCCCGCGGCACCCGCGGGGTGTCGCCGCCTCCGGCCGCCGGCGCCGCCGCGCCGGCGACCCGCGCCGCCACCGGCTTCCGCTGGCCGCCGGAGTCGCTCTGGTGGCCCGTTTTCCTTCCCGTCTGCGCCGTTGTTCCTCCCGGGTTCCGTTCTTTACTGCGGGATCATCAAACATCCGTTGCGGCATGTTCCGTCGTTGGACGTCAAATCCGAACAAGAACGAAGAACGGCGGAGGGTTGTCGGGCCGTGTTCGTTTGGCCCGCACCCTCCGCGTTAGATATAAACAACGGGTGAAATTAAAGTTCAACACATGAACGCATATCCGAAACAATTTTTTAATGAAATAAAATTGTTTCATAAAAACGGGTTCCTTATTTGAACGGAAACAACAATTTTAATAATTTTAAAATTGTTCACAAATCCAGTTCTTTAACTTTTTAAAGAAACAAATACGGGAATATAAAAAGAAAAGGGGGGTAATTCCCAAAATAAATCCCTACCTCGCCGTCGCTGTCAGATGCGAGGTCGTCGCGGAATTGACCGTCGCGGAAGGAGGTGATCGTCACACCGCGGAAGGGCGTCGCGTCGATGATCTCCGAGGACCAGGAACATACGGATTTAATTAATAATAATTAAATCCATGTTGTTGTTGAAATCCAAAAAGAAAATATAAAGAAGCGCAACCCCCTACCTTGGTTGTTGTCTATCGAAGGCTGTCGCGGGGTTGGATCGTCGCGGAAGAAGCGTCGCGAAGGGAGATCTGTTGGCGTCGCGGTACAAGGCTTTGCGTCGTCGATCTCCGCAGGTTTGGCGTTCTTCGCGTTCTTCGCGTTCTTCGCGTTCTTCGCGTTCTTCGCGTTCTTCGCCGAAGAAGAACGCTTTCCTCCAAATCCTCTACACGCCACAAGTTTCAACCCAAAATAAAATAAGCTTAAGCCTTATTTTATTTACACAACTAAACATTTGAATTTCAAAAGATAAGAAACGAACCATTAATTCGTATAATTAATTCAACGAAAGAAACAACTCATTTAATTTACGAAAGAAACATCCCAATTAAATGGTCTGTTAAGATTTTATGAAACGCGTCAGTTGACTTTCATTAAGACGGGTTTTCACGGGTGCGTTTCTTAGCGGAAAGAAACGGCGGGGCTCGTGCGGGCCCCACCTCACAAATATCCTACCAAGGGGTAGGATATTTCTGGATAGCATCCTATCCAGTTAAACTCAGTTCAAGCCACCTTTAAGTGGCTTCAAGTGGCTTCCAAGTGGCTTAAGCGAAATAAAATAAAGTTGTCGCAAAATTATTTTATTTCTTAACTTTAAGCCCGAAAATTAAAAACCACACCCAAGAAAACGCAACTCCGGAAGAGGCGTTTATAAGCGAATACCGGCGCTGCGATTTCAACGGATCCCTCATAATTCGATTCCGGGCACCGGTTCAAAAGTTAGAAAAACCCGCTCGTCCGTTCACTGAACGTACCCGAGCCAAACTTCAGAAATTGATTCCGGGCACACCGGGCCTCGGAACCAGGCGCCGTCAGAAGCTGCGCTCTTGTAAAATTCCAAAGAAAATTTAGAAAAAAATTTCCTTGAAATTTACGGGTCTTTACATTACTCCCACCACAGGGCTTTACATCCCCGTAAAGCTCCAACACAAACTTAGGGAAACAAAGGCGGTACTGAGCACGCATCTGAGCCTTCCACTCCCAAGTGCTCTCCTGGAGGTCCCCGAGATGCCAAAGAAAGTGCACAAGAGGAATCGACCGTCCTCCTAGGATCCGATCCTGTCGATCCTCGATCCCCACAGGAACCTCCGTATAAGACACTCATCGCCACCGTCTAGCTCCTCATGGTCGATGATATGCGAAGGGGTCGAGCACGTATCTCCTCAGTTGGGATACGTGGAAAACGTCGTGCACCTAGTGCAACTGAAGTGGATGGGCCAAGTGGTAAACCACCTCGCCTACCCAGATGAGGACCTAGAAAGGTCCGTTGAACCTCGGAGATAACTTGCCTCCCCGGCCACATCTCCGTAAACCTCGTCGAGGTGAGACCCGTAAGAAGACGTGGTCGTCATCCTCGTACTCCAGAGGTCTCCATTTCTGTTAGAACTAAAACTCAAAACGACTGCTGCTATGAGGGTAAGGTTGACCGAATAAAGAGTGATCG
Organism: Viscum album; assembly: GCA_963277665.1. Lineage (NCBI taxonomy): Eukaryota > Viridiplantae > Streptophyta > Magnoliopsida > Santalales > Viscaceae > Viscum > Viscum album. The sequence continues at coordinate 1,183,689,342 of OY728139.1, forward strand.
GTCGCACCCTCCTGCACAAGAGTTACCCTGCACTGCCTGGGGTTTCCTTTTCCGCCGACCAAGGAAAACCCATCCCAACGTTTGCCTAAAACCATCAATTTGAGTTTGAACAGTTATTGCCCACTCCATACTCAAACTAACGTCGTAAGGCCTCGACGCTGCCACCAAGAGATTCCAACCAGAACTCTCACCTCGAGGGTCTGACCACACCGTCGGCGTAAGTGTGATTATCGAGTCTCCTCCCAAGGTATCTCCAGACGTGAGGGTCAAGTCCACGGCTTACCGGAAACTCTAGGTCTGGAACAAGATTTGTGGAAGCGAGGAATGATCCATATCAACGTCTGTTACTACAGCAGCTAGTAGTGGACATAGACTGTCCCTTGAATCATTTCTAGAGCCATTGGGTCACACTCCTTGACCACATGCAGCCGCACTCTTCCTCCGCCCTCCAGCTCCCTGAGCCTGGCGGGAATAACTAAGGCGGGTGGTTGTAGCATGTTAAGATGTAAACCACCTCATGCCGCTCTCCTAGCATTGCCTCCACGTCTGCTGCTTCGCAGACTCATCTCTATTTAAAGCTACCTCTTCTTGAAACATTTATCACGCCCGAGTCTCTAAGACTGGAACTGGTTCCTTGTTTCTTACTGCACTGTGCAGTCTTCATCCGCTCCTGGATGAACTGCACCTCCTTTAGTCTCACAAGAGCTGCTATGATTTCTTCTTTGCCGATAAGAGAAATCTGGTCTCATCCCCTGGATGAACCACATTCGTTGCCTAATATAGTCAATCCTGACATAAATGATGCATTCATGCCATGGATGACGTCGTAAGGCCTCGACGTAACTACTAAGAGATCCAACTGTCACTCTCGCCTCCAAGGGTCGAGTCACACTGTCGGCATCAGTGTGAGGTCACCAGGTCTCCTCCAGTAGGAATTTCGAAAGTGAGGGTCAAGTCAACAGTCTTAACCAGGACCACTTAGTAACATCACAAAAGAGGACAGGAAAGAAAACATCACAAGATAAGTGTCTTTATTTTATTGCAGCTCATGGTACAAAGACACAAAAACAACATCCACATGGAACTAGAAGTACAAGAGACGTATCCACTAGTTCCGCTCCTGTCCACCTGCTCCAGGAGCTCTACTGCCTTGTCCACTGCTCTACTGTCGCTCAAGAATTCGTCGCTACCTCTGCCTCGGTGGCACCTCAAAAGCCTATGGGTCAACTGTACGAGGAGTCGGACAGTCACGTGCCAGGTGCCCCTTTCCACCGCACGAGTAACACAGTCTGCTTCTGGCACGCCTGGCTCTGACCCCACCCCGGGTGCCCCGCACCACCGGTCCTAAAACCCGAGATCGCCCAACTGCTGGTCTGGTCCTCCTGGACCTCTGCATCATCTGTCTACTGCCCACAGATGACTCGGCTTCTGATCGAAAAATACACGGCAAAGGCAGCAGCTCCTGAACACGCTCGGGGTGTAGAGCTACTGGCACAAACTCCACCCTGAAGAAGGTCTCGAAGTCTTCCCATGTGAAAGTCATCCCATCGCAAAACTGGAACAAGTGGCTCCACCACCTGCCTGCTGCTGCCTGAAGAAGGCTGGCAGCAAAGGTCACCATGAAGTCCGATGGTGTCCCAACTAGCCTGAAGACTCCCACCACAGCCTCCAGCCAATCCTCAGCCGCCTGCGGGTCCGTCTCTCCCCCGAACCTGGGTGGCCTCTGGCGCTGGAACTCATGCAGTGCGCTCAAGTAGCGGGCATCGCCTACTGCTGGGGCTGGTGGCATCGGTGGCCCAACGTATGGTAGTACTGCTGGCGCCTCCGCTGGTGCCTCAACTGCAAGAGGGCCCTGTACCGAAGCCTCATCACTCGACAGGCTGTCAGCACACACATCCCTCTGGGCTTTAGTTGGTCGTCTGAGAAAAGGCATCCTGAAAGAAACAACGTAACATGGTCAAACGATTATACCTGGTGAGCTGACCTGGTTTGAGCTGTTTTAAGGGGGGAAACCTTTGAAAACACACACGCAATCAGTGTTTTCGTGCACAAAGTCAAAAATCAGTTGCCAGGGTCCTGGTGTATGGATACGTCGGCCGCCCGCACCAACACTGGACTCCCTGAACTGAAAACCACACTCGGTACCCTTAACACTATTGCTTCACAGAAAGAAAGATCAGAGTCTGCGGTAGAACCGACCACCTTTGATACCAATTTGTCACGACCCGTCCACGGGGCCCGTGTCGTGACTACCCCAAGCCCGCCTTCCATAGGCCAGGGGCTGGCGACTAGCACCAAAGGCGTAAATCCCGATAACTGGGAAGGCATTGCCTTTATAAAAGTAACAAAACACCACAGAGTACAAGCGGAAGTAAAACACTAAGTACAAAAAGAAGTGTTGGAAAGTAAATGGGCCAGAAAACAAACCCAAAAGAAAGTACAACTACAACTGAACAAATTACAACAGAAAAAGAAAACAGCTGGAGGGACGGAAGCGGCTCCTGGGTCGTCCTCCTCGGATCCTACCTGAAGGGTAGGTACAGATGGCGCAGCTCCTGGATCGTCCACCATGAATCCTATCTGAAGTGTAGGTACAGATAGCCTCCACAGTGCTCTCTTCCATCAACCTCCTCCGAGTGTCGTCTTGCCGTGGAGTCCACCTCCGGACACTGACTTATCGTGTAGTCCACCTCCGGGTACCGTCCAGTCCTCGAACACTCGGCCTCGTCAGCACTGCCTGTCGTCTGCAACCAACACAACGAGGTGCGGGCATAGCCCGTGCAGGGGTGAGTATAACGATACTCAGTAGGGACCCCGAGACCCTCAAGGTCTCACTAAATCCAACAAGGATAACCACAAAGAAGATCTCAACAGATAACCTCTACTTAGGTATATGCCCATACATATACCTAAGTTATCAAGTAACTCATCTCAATCATGAGGAAACACAAGGATCATGAAATCAACGGATAAACACTACCCAGGTATATGCCCATACATATACCTAAGTTATCAAGTAACCCATCTCAATCATGAGGAAACACAAAGGTCAAAAGTCTCAGCTCAAACCAGGATTTTCATTATCGAAACCGTAACTGCTGAAGAGCTCCGTCTCTAGAGTGTACAGTGGTCCTGTCACGACTCCGAGGTACTGCTCACTAACCTAAGACTGCTGAGGTACTCCTCCTGTCGAGTACCGCGGGCCAGCCACCCAAACACAATAGTGCTTCTCGTCAAGGTATGTCACTCAAACACAGTAGTGCACACCCCCTAGTAGCCTGCAGAGGTACTCTCCGGACGAGTACCGCGGGTCTGCACTATCACACAGGTAGTGCTCCGTCCGCCATGGGTCTGCACCCAAACAAAGTAGTGCTCCGTCCACTGGGCTAGTCGACTCACTCCAAGTCGAGTCGGTCAAGCAGTCGTCAGGTCTCAGTCGGCTACACGGTCTCCGTACTCCGCACGCTCGTCTCTGGGAGGGTCCGCTCCACAAGCTGCAAGTCGATACTCCAAGTATCTCAAGGTCCCATGAAGAAGTATCTCAAAGGACCACCTCGTCACAGGGGTCTCAACGCAAAAGACGGCGCGTCGATCGGACGCCCGGTCTGTGAGTTATTAGCATTTTCGTCCCAAGGGCCCGGTTGGTTTCGTGAGCGAACCAAACCCAACCGCATCTCAACTATACCTCGATCTCTTATAGGGTATACTCATAGGGACCGTTTCTCAATGTGATCTTCAACGCCACTGACGGTTCGTCAAACGGACGTCCTGTCTGAAAGTTATCAGCTTTTCCGTTCCAAGGGCCCGGTTGGATTTCGGGTGTGATCCAACCCGGCCACTACCAACTGTATCCAAAACTCGGGCGAAGGATGCCAAAAGTTCTGTATCGTCAACAGGAACTCAACGCAACAGACGGCGCGTCAATCGGACGCCCGGTCTGAGAGTTATTGGCTTTTTCGTCCCAGGGGCCCGGTTGGTTTTTAAGGCAAAACCAACCCGACCGTACTCCACCTGCGCCCAAACCCCGGGCGGAGTGAGCCAAAAGATCCGTCTCACTAAGAGGAAACTAACAAAGCTGACGGTACGTCAATCGGACGTCCGTAGCTCAAGATATGAGCGTTTCCGCTCCGAGGGCCCGGTTGGTTTCGTGTACGAACCAACCCGGCCGAACCCAAAGTATTCCGAAACTTTGAGTGAGATAAACCGAAACGACCGACTCGCTCCAAGGATTGCGTTGCCGCTGACGGCGAGTCGTTTGGAGGCCCGTAGCTCAAGTTACGGGTGTTTGAACGAAAGTCGTCTGAAGACGGGGGGTCCGGGCCCGGGCCGACCCGGCCCGACCCCCCCTGGTTGGCCCGAACCGGGTCGGGTCCGACCCGGTTGGCCCGGCCCGGCCCGGCCAGGGCCGGTCCGGCTCGGCTCGGCCGAGCGGCCGACGCGGGGGAAAGTCGCCGCCACGCGTGACACCCCCGCGGCACCCGCGTGGTGTCAGCCAGACAGCCGGACGTGCCGCATGACAACCCCGCGACACCCGCGGGGTGCCGCCCTGGACACCCGCGGGGTGCCGCGTGACAACCCCGCGGCACCCGCGGGGTGTCGCCCTGGACACCCGCGGGGTGCCGCGTGACAACCCCGCGGCACCCGCGGGGTGCCGCGTGACAACCCTGCGGCACCCGCGGGGTGTCGCGCTGGACACTCGCGGGGTGCCGCCGCCTCCGGCCGCCGGCGACCCGCGCCGCCACCGGCTTCCGCGGGCCGCCGGAGTCGCTCCGGTGGCCCGTTTTCCTTCCTGTATGCGCCGTTGTTCCTCCCGGGTTCCGTTCTTTACTGCGGGATCATCAAACATCTGTTGCGGCATGTTCCGTCGTTGGCCGTCAAATCCGCACAAGAACGAAGAACGGCGGAGGGTTGTCGGGCCGTGTTCGTTTGGCCCGCACCCTCCGCGTTAGATATAAACAACGGGTGAAATTAAAGTTCAACACATGAACGCATATTCGAAACAATTTTTTAATGAAATAAAATTGTTTCATAAAAACGGGTTCCTTATTTGAACGGAAACAACAATTTTAATAATTTTAAAATTGTTCACAAATCCAGTTCTTTAACTTTTTAAAGAAACAAATACGGGAATATAAAAAGAAAAGGGGGGTAATTCCCAAAATAAATCCCTACCTCGCCGTCGCTGTCGGATGCGAGGTCGTCGCGGAATTGACCGTCGCGGAAGGAGGTGATCGTCACACCGCGGAAGGGCGTCGCGTCGACGATCTCCGAGGACCAAGAACATACGGATTTAATTAATAATAATTAAATCCATGTTGTTGTTGAAATCCAAAAAGAAAATATAAAGAAGCGCAACCCCCTACCTTGGTTGTTGTCGATCGAAGGCTGTCACGGGGTTGGATCGTCGCGGAAGAAGCGTCGCGAAGGGAGATCCGTTGGCGTCGCGGTACAAGGCTTCGCGTCGTCGATCTCCGCAGGTTTGGCATTCTTCGCGTTCTTCGCGTTCTTCGCGTTCTTCGCGTTCTTCGCGTTCTTCGCGTTCTTCGCTTTCTTCGCCGAAGAAGAACGCTTTCCTCCAAATCCTCTCCACGCCACAAGTTTCAACCCAAAATAAAATAATCTTAAGCCTTATTTTATTTACACAACTAAACATTTGAATTTCAAAAGATAAGAAACGAACCATTAATTCGTAGAATTAATTCAACGAAAGAAACAGCTCATTTAATTTACGAAAGAAACAGCCCAATTAAATGGTCTGTTAAGATTTTAAGAAACGCGTCAGTTGACTTTCATTAAGACGGGTTTTCACGGGTGCGTTTCTTAGCGGAAAGAAACGGCGGGGCTCGTGTGGGCCCCACCTCACAAATATCCTACCAAGGGGTAGGATATTTCTGGATAGCATCCTATCCAGTTCAACTCAGTTCAAGCCGCCTTTAAGTGGCTTCAAGTGGCTTCCAAGTGGCTTAAGCGAAATAAAATAAAGTTGTCGCAAAATTATTTTATTTCTTAACTTTAAGCCCGAAAATTAAAAACCACACCCGAGAAAACGCAACTCCGGAAGAGGTGTTTCTAAGCGAATACCGGCGCTGCGATTTCATCGGAGCCCTCAGAATTCGATTCCGGGCACCGGTTCAAAAGTTAGAAAAACTCACTCGTCCGTTCACTGAACGTACCCGAGCCAAACTTCAGAAATTGATTCCGGGCACACCGGGCCTCGAAATCAGGCGCCGTCAGAAGCTGCGCTCTTGTAAAATTCCAAAGAAAATTAAGAAAAAAATTTCCTTGAAATTTACGGGTCTTTACACTCTACACCACATTTGGACCAATAAATAATGACTCCCTAACCTACTTCCATCACAATAGAGAATGAAACAGCCACCCATATAGCACCTCAATGGTATGTTTCTTACCCATGATCCACCAAAGTACATAATGAAATCTCACAACATATCCTCCAGCATCTTTATGGCTTGCTATGTCTGCCCATCTATCTGAGGGTGTAAATTAGTGCTAATATGTAATTGGGATCCAAAATCATGATACAATACCCTCCAACCTATGAGGTAAAATGAGGATCACAGTTTGAGATATTTTTCCTTGGTGTCCCATAAATCATGACCACATCATTCATATACCACCTCACCAAAACATCTACGACACTCAACTCATGTATCTCTAGGAAATGAGTTGACTTTTTCAACTAATGCATTGTCACCCAAACTTTATCATTATCTCCCTAGTCTTGGGGTAACACAATGATAAAATATATTAGATTTATTTCCTTTTACACTTGAGAAAATCTATGGACTACAATATACCTCTAGAAACACGGTGTTCCTCTTTAACATGTTGACAAATAAGACACCTCACCACAAACTTTTTCACTGACCATTTTATCCCCAGCCACCAAAATCAATTCCTCAAGACACAATACATATTAGGCACACCATGATTAATTGATAAAGGTGGTCTATTAAACTCATGGAGAACTTACCCATGCACTATCAATGGAACAAAAAAACTCCCCTGAAGCAACACCTAGTTCTGACCATCCTCTAACCATCCATCTAAAGCATCATTATGGACAACACAATCATGCATTACCTCTACCTCTGAGTCTCCCCACTGAGACTCCTCCACCTTCCACATTAAGCATGAATCTACATTCCTTTGATAAATAAAAACCTATACAATTCTCTCTCTAACGTCAAAATTCATCGCTGAAATCTCCTTCATCCCTTTCTAGAAATCAATAGATTCATGAACCTCATCCCTTTGGGACATATAAATATATGAATTTCCAACTAAATTACCCTTAATTTTGGTGTAATAGATTATAGAATCATAATCCTAGAGAAACTTCATCCACCACCATAAGTGCATATCCAAATCCCACTAATTGAAAACATGTTCTAGGCTTCTATTGTCCATAAAAAGAACAATGTGTTTTCCGATGAGATAGTTTCACCACAATTTTAGCACAAACACAATCACTACCAAATCCAAATCATGGGTTTCATAGTTACTCTTATTAGGATGTAACTTCCTAGACCCATAGGAGATCATCACTCACTACTACATCAAAATGCATCCAAAGACTAGACGAGACGCATCATAGAAAACCTCAAACAACACAACCTCCTCAAGAAACTAAAGAACTAGAGCATTGAATAACTCCTACTTCAGGTAACTAAATGATGTTTAGAACTGATCATTCCAAAAAAATATGATCCTTCTAGTTCAACATGGTTAAAGGGGCTTCTACTTGATAAAAATAGGGTACAAACCTTTGATAATAGACTATGAGACCAATAAATTTTTGAAACACTTCCACATTCATGGGTGCTTCCCATGAAACAACTATATCAAACTTTAATGGTTCTACTTCCAAATCCCACTGAGACAACACTTTCCAAGTAAATTCACCACTTGTATCTATAAATCACACTTAGAGAGCTTCTCATAGAGCTGGTGGTGTCAAAGAACTTGAAAAACTGCTTTGAGATGCTTTGTCTGATCCTCCTTTGAGTTTAAGTAGATCGAGATATCATCAATGAAATTGATGATTAACTGGTCTAGGAACTCATGGAACATAGAAATCCTGATCCCCATGAATAAAAATAGTGCATTCATGACACTGAACGACATGGTCAAAAACCTGGAGTTCCTATACCTACATTTGAAGGAATTCTTTGAGATAACCTCATGATTCACCCTCAACTAGTGGTATATAGACCATGTATCTTTATTTGAGAACCAATTATATAATCTCAATTGGTTGAACATGTCATATATCCTCTGAAGAGGGTAATAATTCTTGATCTTCACCTAATTCAACCTTTGATAGTCTATTCACAGCCACAGACTACCATCCTACTTCTTGGAAAACAATACTGGGTAACCCCAAGGAGACACACTAGGTTGAATGAAACCACTATGCATTATATCATCCACCTTCAACATTAACTCTCACATCTCCAACGGCATAATTTGATATGGATCCATCTAAATTAAAGATGTTATTGGTTGAATATCTATCCCAAACTCAACATCATGTTAAGGGGGTAGGGTAATAATCTCTTCTATAAAAACATCTAGGAACTCATACAAAATTATGGGAACACCCTTATCCTGAGATTAAACTAAAATCTTTTCTAATTGATACAAAAGAGACTGAATTTCATTCCACCTATCTGACAACATTTCTCACCAACTATTGGCACCAAAATTTGGGAAGAACAAGAACAAACAGAAAGCCTTAGGGGCTGCCTCGCGAATCTTGTTCACAGATCCCAAGCACCGTGGTCGGCGCAAAGCCTTCCCATTTGCAAAGCCTCCACGGAGCAACGAGGCAGGAGGCTTTGCGAACCAGTTTGATGTTTGCGAAGCCACTACGGAGAAACGAGGAGGGAGGCTCTATGAACCAGTTTGATGTTTGCAAAGCTACCATGGAGCAATAAGATGGGAGCCTCCACAAACCAGTTTGATGTTTGTGAAGCTTCCGTGGAGAAACGAGGCAGGAGGTTCCACAAACTAGTTTGACATTTGTGAAGCTGCCTCAGAGCAAGGAGGTGGGAGGCTCTGCGGTTACAAAAAAATGCCTCGTGTCTTCGCGTTGAGTGAGCTCTGCTTCATGGTGCCTCTTGACTATAAATATAGGGCTCCCCCAAATCCCAACGGATGGATACTCTAACCTTTCACCTTCTTAGCTCTCAAAATGCAAAGAAAATGTTTCTTTATGAAAAATGAGCTCCTCAAGGTACTTTATCATCACTAAGGGCCTTTCCCTTTGCTTAAATTCAACCCCTCTTCAAAGATGGATGTCTTTCATAGATCCCACAGGCCTTCATGAAGGAAGAGGATCCCCAAGGGGACTTGGGTCTATGCGGAGCACTTATGATTTGCGAAGTACCCTCTATGCACATGTACACTCCATGCCAAGGTGGGGTCACTCTGCTTCGTGAAGCCCATTGCTTCGCAGTGCTATGCTTTGTAGGGCACCCTTGATTTATGAAGCACTACTCCATGAAAGCCTTTCCACTTCATGAAGCACCTTCCATATGCACCTATGCCCTATGCCTAGGCATGGCCACCCCACTTCACGAATCATACCTCTTCACAAAGCTCCTCTACTACATGGAGCTCCAAAGCCTCACGAGGATTCTACCTATGAACCCCTTTGCTCCACAACTCCTTTCCCCATATGACCCTCTAGGTTAGCATGGAGTAATTTCAAAGTCCCTTGGGCAGTGATTCCTGTTTCATTGCTTCGCTTAATGCTTCTTCGCATAGGCATGTTAACGGCTATTGCTTCTTTGCATAGCCACGCTAATGTGGTCCCCCCATTGGATCACTCCACAAAACCCCCTAGTCATAGAATTGTCGGTGTCTTCCCTTCACCAAGGTTTAAAGGGTGCCGGTTATGTAAATCCTAGGGGAATGGAGTGAACCCACCTCGTATGAGCTGCAGGATGTTAAAATTCCAAGCACCATCATCCTCAGCACATGACGTTAAAATGTGGCCTCACCCCGTGCACTCTACGTGGGGTGCCCCAGCTTGTACATTCTTTACACCCACTCATATCCATGGGAGTGATGTCTTCCTCACATGGAATAAGATCCACTTTGCTGGAACAGTGCCTATCCGTGGGGAAGAGAAACCATCTTGGTATAATCCCCCTAGCCTTTCTTGTAGGAGGCAGCATTGTTGCTCCCCCTTATCTCTTCCATGCCAAATCCCTGTCCCATTGGGCTTTGTCACCATTAGGCCTCCATCCTAGAGTAAGTCCCAATCTCCATCTCCCTGGGCTTCGAACCACGCGTAAGCCCCTATTACCTCTTTAGGCTACTAACCATGTGTAAGCCTCACTCCACTTCCCACGGACGCACCTTTTGCGATGTGATCATCAGGTCTCTACTGACTCTTGTTTCTCACATTGAGCATGACTCACGTGGTCTTAGAGTAAGCGTAGACTATGGAATTCTTCCTGGTCCACCTTAGAGCGTAAGCCCCAAGCCTCCCACTTCCGAACTACATGGACTTTGATCCTTTACAAGGTAAGGTACATAGAAAGCCTCCATGAGGTTCAATCCCAACACCTACTTGGTCCCGACCATCTTCACATCGGTTCACCAAACCCCCATTCTGAACTATGTGGGATTTTATCTTTGACAAGGTAGGGTACGTAGGAAGCCTCCATGAGGTCCAATCCCAACACCTACTTGGTCCTGACCATCTTCACGTCGGTTCACCAAGCCCCCATTCCGAACTACGTGGACTTTGATCTTTGCCAAGGCAAGGTACGTAGGAAGCCTCCCTAAGGTTCAAGACCAACACCTACTTGGTCCCGACCACTTCACGTCGGTTCACCAAGCCTCATCCTGAACTACGTGTACTTTGATCCTTGCCAAGGCAAGGTACATAGAAAGACTCCCTAAGGTTCAAGCCCAACATCTCCATTGATTCTGACCCTTTCACGTTAGTTCACCCCCAACCTACATGACGTTAAAATGTACACCCAATCAGCGGTATACTGTTGCACCATAATCAGCAGTAAGCCGTTGCACCCTAATTAGTGGCAATCCATTGTTCCCCATCCGATGGTAAGCCATTTTGAATCCATCCGACTGTAATCTGTTGTGTCTCCTTATCCGACAGTAAGCTGTTGTGAACCCATTCAGTGGTAAGTCATCGTAGTCCCCTTTGCTGGGACCCACATCTCTAGTCCGTCCTAGCGGCGTCAGACCAACCTGGGCTGCTAACCACGCATAAGACCCTACATATTATCGGGTTTTTGTCCTATGTGTACACCCCAATTCAAGCCCATTACCCATGTTTCAGCCTGTTCTTTCCCTCGAGCCTATGTGTTTCGGGAAGGGCATGCCCCAACCCAAAGGTTCCACTTCCTCCGGGTCCCATCCATGCATCCATTCTCATGGGATGCCTCCTCAGGCATCCCATCGCACCATTGAAATATGCTGACTTTGATTCCCTGGGACAGGGATACGTAGGAAGTCTCTTTGAGGCTCAAGCCCAACATTACCACCGTTCTCATGATGGTTTCATCTCATCCCCATCCGCTTCACTCAACACTCCATCATCCACCTTTATTCTTATCCGGGCTGTCACATCCCAGTGAGATCATGTCATCCACCCTCTCACTACATATAGCATCAATCGGGTAACTAACCATGAGTTAGCCCCAACATCAGTGTACCCTCTGGGGATTGCACCCATCTAATCCACTCCAGTCAATGTTATGATCAGTCTGATCCATCTCCGCTGGATGTTAAACTTGCAGTATACCCTGTGTTAAACATGGGAAGCTAAGGAAAACCATAGGGACATGCCCATGGCATATAATTCCCCGCATTCGACGTGGGATTCCTCAGGCTTCCATGACCTCGATAAGCCCTATCATAAGGAGAAGAAACCCAGATATGCCAGTGTTCCAGCGTCCAAACATGCCAGTGATTTCCAATGTGACTACTCCCCTGACTGAAGGTTGCTGCCCTGACTTGACCCCTTGGAATGTCCTGACAGAAGCAGTGTAATTAACCGGCATTCATAAAGATATGGCACTAGGAAGAGTTTCACGAACAATGTCTTAAACTATAAGGGAGACCTATATTAGGTAACTAGTTCTGAGGAGGAATCCACAGAAGGAGGAACCGGTATCCCATCATCCTATTTCGATCAAGGAGCAAACATCCCTGAAAAAGCGATGGATGTCGCCCGCCTTTGGAAAGCAGGAATGTGGGGCAACAGACCAGCGCGTCCTCAATAGAGGGACTTGTTCACCAGCAAAAGTGTCAGAAACAGAAATGGTGAAACCGACGTGAAGTTCTTCTCCTCAATTTGGAGATTAGTAGCATTCGATACATTAGTAGATTAGTGTTTCACCAGATCCAGTTATCTAGTACCGGGTTTTGCCAAGCAAATAGAGGTCCTAGCGTGAAACTCATCATAAGTTGGGGCAGTTAAAACGTTGGACATCTCAATATGCAAAGTTGTTAGTGTGGATCCCTCTTAGAAGACATGGAATATGGAATGGTACTGGGGCACTAGTTGTCGATTCATTTTCTTTTAGAACTAATGGTTTAATCTCCCTACCTTCAAGGAACCAAGCCGATGCACCAGGAACTTGATCATTGCCTATCCACCGAGGCAGGGGCAGGGGTAGTGCCAACGCGGCAGTCCCGCGTGGCTCCACCACTTCTGCGACAGTCTCAACATCCATAACCTTTGGGCACCCACACCCCATATCCCCATCTAAATTTGTTCAGTGAAGGATGATCAACAACCTCATCCTCCGGTATGAGGAGGTGGGGATTATCCTTACGTGGGATATGGCCTACCAGGATCTAGAGGCATCTGTGCCTCATCGCCACTACCTCCCCCAAGGGCCACATAGGGAGCCACTGCTCCCCATGCCAACGTATAATCCTTTTGGGAGCCTGTCTCTAGAACGCCTCGATGAATCCCTCCCCTACGCCGACGAGGTTAGGGATATCCAGGTCAGCCCGGCCGGGATCCCGCACCAGGGGCTCCCAAGTAGGGCTCCCACTAAGTTGCGCCAGCACTGCCACCCAACCCCACAGACCGAGGAGGAGGTAGGATATGTGCATGCACCCCCGGCCCCAGTTCTATTGACCCGATGTCAGCATTGGGCGCAGTCCAAGGAGGATGCCTGTCGAGGGGCGTCGATGTCGACAGCAACTATGGCTTGTGTCACCACTGACATGTATCATCAGTACCCTATTTATTCTGAGTTGGGGAATACAAAAATATGACCCGGATCAAGGCCCCAACCACCCCATGGGTAGACTGGGTTGACTCTCTTGGCTACCAGTGTAGGTAGTGCCTGCCACGGGCCGATCCGCGGTGACGACACCCAGTACTAAGCTCCTCCCCGTACCGCCACCGTTGAGAACGTGGGTCTTCCCCGCTCAAAATCTAGGTGTGGAGGTCCATCCCAGGCCACCTCCAATCTGATCAAGGGACCTCCCCATGATAGCGACACTCCGTACAGGAGTCTCTCCCACACTCATTACATTCGGGTATGGAGTTGTTCTTCCTACCATAGGCCACTGGTGTGTAGATGTTACACGTTCGGTCAACCTCCAGCATGGGGGCCCTCTCCATGTCCTTACAGTAGCATGCGAAGGTCCTCCTCACTCCAGAAATCATAGGAGTGAATTTTAGCCTCGCTTTATAGGCACCCAGCACGGAGGTCCTACCCGTGTTCGGCTTGACCAGTATGAGGATCCTCCTCATGCTGGCACCACCCAGGGAAACATGCATGGAGGCCCTACCTATGCCCCCACCAGCTCCAGCAGAGGTCCTACCTGCTCCAGCACTTACCATGGAAATTCCCTCCACACATCGGCCAGCAGAACTAGAGGTCCTCCCTATGTTTGTCACGAACCGAATCTGGTCGCCGCCAAAACCGGCACCAAACCCAGCTTGTGACATGACCCGAAGGGCGTTCCCTATCCCCATGGGCTGGCACAAGTGCCCGGGTATCATTTATTTAGGTTTGGGAACGATTTACCCGAATATGAAGGCATAAACCATTAAAAACAATCAATAAACTGAATCTGAAAAATTTACACCAAACGATGTTTAAACAAAAACCAGAACTGAATACATTGGTTTAGAGTCAATACAAAAGGTCCAAAGACACTATGGAACAGAAACAAAACAACCCCATGGACTCCACATGACAAGGGGTCATCACCCCCAAGTCGTCTCCACTACTCCGCCCCAAGGATGAGGACTAACACCCTGAACCGCCATCACCCTTAGCATTTCCTTTACCTGGGTCAAAAAAAAGGTATACTTACACCCAAGGGGTGTAAGTAGGGTGTGAGCCTAAGCCCAATAGGATACCACCCTATGATTCCAAGGTGCATGCAATACAAGGTGAAAAAGAAAGCAGTTTTAATATGCAATTAAAAGCAGTGACAAATTCCACGAAATGAAACTTTAAATTGAAAACATTTTTCAAGATAAAACTTTCAGAATGTTAACACATTTAAATTGGAATATTAGGTACTACATTATAATTCCAAATACATCCAAATACAAGGGCAAATACCACAAATCCACTGAGCAACAAAACCGGGAACACCCCTAGGCACTAGATAGTCTCAGGCCCCATGTACCTCGTACCTCAGTGTAATGTAACCATAGTAAAATCCTTTCTCGTGCACGAGCCACTAGTAGGGAACATACCCATAACCTAGTGGTCCCCAATCATCATCCACATAGTTTAGTTAGAGTTGTCGTTATCCAAATGCTAAGTGAAACAGGGACAAAACCCATCCGGTCCACTAGCTGTACTAGTACAAATCTGCCCCACCTAGGTACCCCGGCTTCCCCCTTTGTGCTCAAACAATTTCAGGATTTAACACATATCCATTTTAATGTAAAACACCACTACTGGTCACATACACCAAATACAGTATCTATCTCATTTTATACCACTTAAAACACACAACAAACTCTTTGAATTTGAAAAATCAATTTCTCAAAATCTTGGGTAGTTTTGCACACAAAACCCCTTAAGAAACCCACTTGTACAAGATGTTCACAATTGTAAGTTACCAAAACAGTAAAGGCAGCCCAATAAATATCAATTAAAACAACAAATCAATTTTTGGGAATCCCCATGTTAAAAAAGAAGTGTTATCTTTGTAAAACCTTCATTTTCACACAAAAGTGGAACCAAAACTTCACTTTCTTTACAAACACAATTAAAACCCATTTTTTGCAGCAATTACCAAAGGGGATAAACATTATAAACAGTATTTTATGCCTTATTACATATCAATAAAAACAACTAAGTATTTATAGGGCATCCCCAAATAAATAAACAAAACACTTCTTTGGAAAACCCCCAATTTCACACCAAATTGGCATTTTAAATTCAATTGCAATAGAAACATCATTAGAACCAATTTTTTTCAGCAATAATAAAATTATATAAATCTGAAAATATGATAAATACAGAATGATAATACACAAAGATTTCATCAACATTGGAATCACCTACCAAATCAAATGAAACCATTGAATCCTTTGTGCGAAAACACAAACGCACCACCGCCGCACCTCAAGAAGGGTAGATCAAACCTAAAAATAGAAAATTGGACCAAGAAAACACAAGGTTAAACCTTAGGTTCGAACTCCTACCCACTGGTCATTGTTCAATTCAATAAAAAGGGAGGAAACACAAAAAAAATAGAATGAAACCCTAATCAATTTGAAAGGGGAAAAGAAATGGACAAACTTACTTGAGAAATCTAGAATGAATCTCCACAAAACACAAGTATCTGAAATTGAAAACGGCCAAAACTCAGGGGACGTTCTCACAAGAATTATTAGGTCATTTAGGAATTTTAATGGAGGTAATAGAGTATGAATTGAGAGAGTTATGATTGAATGAACATACCTCATCAAATCTGCCCGATTTTAGAAACCCTAAGATGTTCGTCCCTAAATCGAGATCCTAAGAGCTCCAAACAGGGGGTTAAAGAGGTTGGGGGAGCGGCTGGGTGTAAGGGTCGCATATGAGGCTTGGAATCACTGAAAAATACTTAAAATTGAATAATTTATTAAATAAATAAAATTAATTTTTAA
Source organism: Viscum album (assembly GCA_963277665.1). Taxonomy (NCBI): domain Eukaryota; kingdom Viridiplantae; phylum Streptophyta; class Magnoliopsida; order Santalales; family Viscaceae; genus Viscum; species Viscum album. The sequence goes on from OY728139.1 coordinate 1,183,705,486, forward strand.
AACTGGATATGGGCTTCCGGGCAGGCCCAATACCTTAAATAAAAACCCAACTAAACCATGGTTATGGATTTCCAAAGGCTCCATATTTTAATTGTAGTGTTAATATATCAGGGGAGGAAATTTAGGAGTTGGAATGAGTGAAAAATATTAAAAAATGAATAAGTTATAAAAGAATCAAAATTTATTTTTTAATCTGGAATTGGGCTCACGGTTTGGCCCAATTCACGAAAACTCACTTATTCTCCATAAAACCATTGGAAACCCCCAAAACAAAGCATTAATGGAAAATTGAAATAAAAAATAAATTTAAAATAAGCTATGTATGTGACAATGTTCCTTTTGATATCAGCCCAGGTGCTCCTCACACCCCCAGCTTACTCAGGTGGAAGCCCTCTCCATCCCAGTACCAGTTCGGCTGAGGGTCCCCCTCGCACCAGAAATCCACCCTACCCCAAAGAGATAATCTGGGGAAGGAGGGTGGGTTGTCGCTAATATTATAAGAATACTGGGAAGGTTCGGACAGAGATCAAACCTATCTGCTTCTCATATTTTGAATTGGAGTACGATTCAGCGATGGAACCCTCCCCTCGGTCCTCTGTGTCAAGGGTCGTGGTAGAAACGAGGCGCATCAGCCTCATAATTCCAAAATGAAAGGTCCACCAGATCCCTACCTCCCTCCGTAGATGAATCCAGAAGGACGAAAAATTGGAATCTCCCCAAGGTTCGTCCGTTCAATCTCTACCATCATCCCTAGGAGCTCCCTCCACCTTGACCAGAGATTGCAGAGAATTGTTTTGGGGATCAATGGTAGATGAGATGCAGCATGGTCCACTGCCAGCAGTCACAATTTTTGTTCCAGAAACCCTGGTCTCCATCCCTTCTTATCGCAACTTAGAGGCCAGGTCACTACACTCTTCAGAAGATAGCCTGAGATGTGGTGGCTTATCAGCCCACTCTCCGTATTCTCCACCAGCCAGCCTACCATCCCAGCGGTCTGCGCTAGTACCGCTACCGATACCTCATCCACCTCTAGTTGACAAATATTTAAATCAAGGGTCGGATGCTGAATCTGAGTTGAGGAGCTTTTGGAATATTCTCATAGTAGATCATTTCCCTGAGATGTTCTAGCCAGTTCCAACACCGAATTTTAGTGCACTGGAATCCCTCACCCAAGAAGAAGTCGAGTGTTTCCGTCAAACTCTCTGGGCGATGCACTTTCACCTTCATCCCTGGTGAGTGTCTTACCCTAAAAACCATGTGCATTTCGAAGACATTGGTGAGCAATGTTGTTGGGTCGATTTGGCCGCACTCCCCATGGCCCAGCGCCTTGAGTCACTAGACTTCCATAGGGCCCTCCAATAATGATGCGTTCAGAGTTTCAAAGTACTCCGTAGGATTATCAAGGATCCTTCCCCCAACGTGCAGATCTATGGCAAGGGTCAGTATGTTTCCCTCCTCTTCAGTCCTATCCACAGGCAGCCCGATTCATTAGGTGATATCGAGTACATGCCCCCAAGAAGAGTCACGGTCAACATGACCAACCTATCGGAAGGGGAGAATGAGCTGGAGATTCTTGATAAGGACCTACCCCCTATGGGAGAGCCACAATAATTGGAATTTTTGGGATGGGTTACTCACCAGTATAGGGATATTTTAGGTCTCCCTATGCTCACCAAGGAATTAGTTCTTAGCCGGAATCCCAATAAGGGTAAATAACACCTCAGAGCTGCCAAACACTCTGACTTGTCTGGATCAGTGCAGAAGATGGAGGAAGACCCTGAAAAATACGCATTGCGTCAACAGCTCGCGGAGCAAAAAAAGATAGTTGATGACCTCCTCGCTAAATGTGCTGCATATTGAAGACCAAATTATAGTGATTAGTGACCAGTATAGCTAGGGAAAACATAACTTCCAAGTGAGTTGCCTCCAGGTGACCCTAAACATCCTGCCCATGCGAACAGGGTAGAGGCTGGGACTTATGGAATGATTGCACAATATGTGTCACCAAATTTGCCCGAGTGACGCAATAATCCTTGGGACCCAGTTCAGGTTCCCCCAACTGCTCCAGATGTCGCCCCACCAGCCACTCCACGAGACGTTGGGATTGATTATCACATTGAAGGACTCGCCAACACACTGGTGGTCAGGGATCCTCGTCAAGACAGAAACCACCACTTGAATGATCCAATGGTGGCACTCATAGCTAGCCTTGAGGAATTGGAAATGCGATAGGTGGAACTCCCACCTGATGGAAATCCATATCCGGTGTGGTTGGATGGTATGTCAGCACCCCTGGGTTTCATAAATCCCACCTTCTCCCCCTTTAATGGGACGGGTGACCCACCGCAGCATCTGGCCCACTTTATTTCAAGGTGTGGACCCATGTTAGGAACCCCAACAAAGCAAGAGGCTGCTAAAATCTAGTGTTTTGTACAGACATTGGAAGGGCCTTCATTTTTATGGTATAGCCAGCTACCCATCAGGTCAGTAGCGATATGGGAGGATCTTCCTAGGCAATTTCTATACTAGTTCAACTCCACCACTCGGAAGACAAGCATAGAGAACCTCTTCAAGTGCAAGCAGAGGCCTGATGAGTGCGTCATGAAATTTATCACCCAGTGGAAGGGGCTCACATATTCCCTTGACATGCCACTGACTTAGGAGAAACTACTGATGATGTGTGTGGGGAATGTCAAGACAGAACTAGTCCCCTCTCTAATCACCCAAAACTGCCCTGGGGGATTCTGAGACTTCTCCAATAAGGCCCAATGCCTAGAAGAAGACTTGCAACATGCTATCCAGGCACGTCTGTTGCCCACCATAGTCCCCACGAGAAGGGTCGACAAAGCTGAGCTTGTCGCGCTGACCCAAATAGAGTCCCACAGACAACTAGAATTATTACCAGTGGAGATACCTCCATAGCCTCATAGAGGCCCTCCACCGTAGGTACATCCCCTAGCCCAATAGCATCCACCTCAAAATCGGTAGGCGCCCCCGCGTAACATTCTACCGCCACCCAGGCAGGATAACCAGGTTCTGCCTCCTCAACAGGTTCCTCCAACCCCTCATCAGAATCAGGCTCCCAGGGACCCCTTCCCGGACTAAAGAAACTGGACCTACTCATTCAATGAGGTTCGGGTTCCTAGATATTTTTGAAGCACCTTGGAACAGGGGATTGTACATTTACTTAAATGTAGGAGGCCAGAAGAGGCGAACCTCATCGATCACCCCAACTACTGCCCTTATCACTAGATCCTGGGGAACTCCCTAAAACAGTGCTTTGTGTTCAAGGACTGCCTCCAAGAATAGGCTGACAACAACATAGTCAGGTTGGGCCCAGCTCTATCATAAGTGGCATGTGTACTCATGAATCCTGATAGCGGCAGTGATAGTGAAGGTGAGTGGCAGCAGGTCCCCAACTACAAATCCCAGAAGTATGACAACTGGATAGACCATAAGACGGTCCCTCATGCCCATGGTATTATCTGTGCATGCCTAAATCGACCCGACCCTTCAGAAGCTGCTACGTCAGCCATATCCATTACTTCTGCAACGTCGTCTCAGCCATCCTCTTCCCAGAAGAGCAAGTATCCAAAGCACCCTTCCAATGCCATCGTCATCTCGTACTCTCTGCAACTTCATGCCCCCAAAGATGGAGATTCCTCCCAGAAATCATCCAGTAGTGGAGGATTATTCAAGTGACATTCCAGGGTATGCTTTGGTTAACACCATAGAGCTGGTAAACCCCTACATGATTCATGATAATGGGGAGTGCCAGACGGATCTTCCCAATGTACTCATCTGATTCTAGTGTTGGCGGAGCCACAGTTATATGGGTCATCAAAGCACCTCGGTCGACACTTCCAGTCAGCCTGTTCATGCCACTGAAACCAGACAGTAGGCCCAGCGTAGAGCTCAGCATGCACATCCTTCTCATATGATGCCATCATGCCTACCTCCGCTGCTGTTTGTATTAATGGATCATTTAGAGTCACCCAAACCTTGTGGCAATCAACTGTGCTCCACTGTGAATTGGTCTCAATCAGCTGGACCTCGTAAGGTAGTCGCTCCCTGTGCTTCAACTAGTGAGCGGCATGACATTCACATCACCAGTCAACTGTAGGTTCAGCCGGCAAGTCCCACCATACCCCCTATCATAGAGTGACCTCCTGTAAGCAGAATCTCATTTCTAGAATGGAAGTATTATGTCCTTAAACATATTTCCATCATTCTGGCGAGGCTCTCTATCCTCAAGGTCCTTCGCATGTCGCCAGATATGTGTGAAGCCCTTATTGAGGCTTTAAGAAGCCCCCACTAGTTTGAGACGGAGGTAGCAGCTATAGAGGCCTTTTATGCTGAGGAATTCAAGAATTCTGAATATTAGGACATTATATCCTTCTCTGGAGAAGATAAAGGTTCTTCTATACAGGGGTACATTCTCCCATTGTACATCACTGGCCACTTCAATGGCATAGAGATCCGCCATTTTCTTGTCGAAAGAGGCTCTGGGATTAACCTTATCCTAAAACAGACACTCCATAAGATGGGGTTATTCGAGGATGATCTGAGTCCCTATAACCTGAAAATCTAAGGTTATGACAGGATGGAACAGACATCGGTCGGTAAAATCCACCTAAAAACCCAGTTCGGCGGTCTGGTAACTAGCATCCAGTTCATGGTTGTTTCATAGGATACTGCTTTCAATGCATTGATTGGCAGACCATGGCTCCACCTACACATAGCGGTCCCTTCATCATATCACCAATGCCTCAAGTAATCCCTTAATGGTTGAGTGGGCATACTCCAAGGTGATGCATCTCCCTTTGCCTCTTGTGATTCCCGCTATCTGGATGCTAACTACTACAAGAGCAAAGAAAAACATATCCAGGCCAGCGAAATCGATCCCATTGCAATTGCGACCAACCCGTGGATATGCCTATATGACACCCATGTCTTACCAATCCATCAATTAGAGTCCACTTCTCCTAATTTGGGGCAATGTTTTGTTTTCTCTAGTGCAAGGGGGGCCACATCCCCTAGTCTAAGTGGCATTGGAAAATCACCTCGTATTCTTATACGAATCAGGCTTCGGTGATCCCTGAGCCCCCTACTCCCATAAGGTATCAGAATGTCTACCCCATGGAAATAGAAATACATCATACTTGCTTGTTTCTCTAGGTTGTAATTAACTGGATCAAGCCGATACGCCGCTATTGCTTCAATATCACCAAGCATGGCCCCTTGGGCTGAAGACCAGATGGGATCGGCTCAATAGCCTTTGTTGCTATGGTTTTGGTAGTACAGGAGTCTCCCGATGTAGTGTCCACTACTGCTCAGGCTGGTACCAGCCTCTCATCGGGATCTGTTTCCTCATAGTAACCTCCTCCGGCCAAGGATCCCTCCTCCATAAGATAAGTATAATATTTAGAGAATTCTCCTCCCACCTACGAAGAGGGTGTTTCTACCACGGTTGATGAACTGGTGTAGGTGAATCTCAGGGATGAGATAGATCTGAATCCTACATTGATCAGTGCTTCTATGACTCTCAAAGAGTAGCAACAGTATGTGGACTTCCTAAAACAACATTGTGATGTATTTTCCTAGAGTTACGATGAGATTCTAGGACTAGATCCTCAGGTACCCATCCACTGCCTTGGTCTCCCAGAAAACCATCGAGGGTTTAAGAAGCCTCCCAGAAAGATGCACCCTTCTCATGGTACCATGGTCGAGGCTGAATTTGACAAGCTCATCATATCCAATTTTGTTAAGGAGGTCCAGTACCCTAAATGGATAGCCAACATTGTGCCAGTCAGGAAGAAGAATGGACATATCAGAGTCTTCATCAACTTCTGGGACCTCAACCATCAGTGTCTAAAGGATGATTTTCCCCTTCCTTTGAAGGAATTGTTGATCGAAGTTATAGTTTTATTCTAGGACCTCTCCTTCATGGATTTGTACTCCAGATATAACTAGATCTGAATGGCCCCAGAGGATGAGGATTCTACATCCTTAAGGATGACACAAGGTACTTTATATTACCAAGTCTTTCCCTTCAGCCTAAAGAATGTAGGTGCCACCTATCAGTAGGCTATGCATCGCATATTTAATCCTATCCTCAGAACACTGGAGGAATGTTATATGGATGATCTGGTGGTAAAATCTCGCTATCTCCAGGACAATCTCAAAGACCTTGAGAAAGTGTTCAGCTTCCTTTGTTCTCACCACCATAAGATGAGCCCATTGAAGTTCGCCTTCGAGGTAACCTCTAGAAAGTTCCTTGGCTTTGTAGTCAGATACAGGGGCATCGAGGTTGACCTAGAGAAGATCAAGGCCATCATCCAGATGTCTCCCCCGAGCAACATTTGGGAACTTAGAGGCTTCCAAGGCCACTTGGCCTACATATGCCGATTCATTTCGAATTTGGCTAGCAAGTGCAAGACCTTTTCTCGGATCATGAAGAAAGGTATTGTCTACTAGTGGGATGAAGAATTTCAGATTGCATTAGATGAAATAAAGCAGTATCTGCTCCATCCTCTGGTCCTGATGCCACCCATTTCCAAAAAACCATTGGTCCTTTATGTGACCGCCCTGGAATGATCCCTCAGTGCCCTTATCACCCAAAAGAATAATGAAGGAACTAAGAATAGTATATACTACCTCAGCTGCATGCTCCTCGATACGGAAACCAGATACTCCCCTATCAAGAAAATATGTCTTGCGCTGGTATTCACAGTATAGAAAATGTGACATTACTTACAACACCACAAGGTACAGCTGGTGTCTCGAGTAGATCCGCTAAAGTACATCCTAAAATTCCCCATGTTGACAGGTCGTCTAGCTCAATGGGCAGTGATTCTCGAGCAGTTCGACATCACATTCATTCCCCAGAAGGCTATTAAGGGGAAAGCGTTGGAATATTTCCTTGCCGCCCATCCATCTCCCACGGACCAGTCTCTATACCTTGATTTTACTTATGATGAAATCCTCCCAGTATACCAAGCCATCCCATGTTAGAAAATTCACTTTGATCGTACTTCCCAGAGCTCCACCGGTAGAAGGCTCAATGACCCCAAACTCAATAGAGTAGGTCTAGGTGTCATCTTCATTACCCCAGCACAAGATATTCTTCCGTATTCATTCCTGTTATCAAAAGGTTGCACCAACAATGAGGCAGAGTACCAGGCTCTCATCATTGGCCTCGATCTATCCCTGGATATTGATGTTCCCCACTTGCATGTGAAAGGGGACTATGAACTAGTCATCAAACATATCAATGGTGACTGTGATGTTAGAAAGTCATAGCTCGTACCACTGTTGGAATGCACTCTCTAGCTAATGGCCCAGTTCCCATCTCGGCCAGAAGTTACTCATGTCCCTCGGTCATAGAACGGTCGGGCTGACGCCTTATCCATCCTAGATGCATCACTTACAGAGCATGAATAGGATTATTTGATTATCCACATGGTGCACTGGAGATTCATTGCTCCTGTCACCCCAGACGACGATGACAGCCTGCAGGTGATCCACCTTACCACTGGTGCCTCCACGTTAGGACCCCTAGGTCCCCCTACCCCAGTGCTGGAATAAACTCCCTATTAGAGGATACCCTTGTTTTAATACCTTCAACACAGTAATCTCCTGGCAGATCAGGACGAGTGCGAGAGAATCTGACATTGCGTGTTATAGTTTTCCCTCCAGAATGGTCCTAGTCTTGAGAAGATCCTCTAAAAATGTGGGATTGATGGTGTTATCCTCCATTTCATTCAAGGATTCAAGATTTATTAGGTCATGCAGGAGGTTCATGTTGGTTCCTATAGTTCCCATCAGACCGGGCCGAAGTTATCTCACCAGATCCAAAGACTGGGGTATTTTTGGCCCTCTATGATCCATGACTACATCGATTTTTCTAAGAGGTTCCATGCATGCTAAATTCATGCCAAATTTGTGCATCAGCCATCAGAGCCTCTTCACACTACCAAGTACTCTTGGACCTTTGTAGTCTGGGGACTTGATGTCATGGTACCATATCCACCAGTGACAGCTCGCCAGTACTGGTTCATCCTAACTGCTACGGATTTCTTTTCCAAGTGGGAAGAAGTGGTTCCACTCAAGGAGGTCAAAACTCATTCTATTGTTGACTTTGTGAGTTCCAACATCACCTAACGATTCGGAGTCCCTCATTCCATCATCACTGATAATGGCATGAACTTCCAGGCAGCTGAGTTGAATAAATTGTACGCCAAGTACAACATCCATTCTAACCATACCTCCCACTACCAGACACAAGCAAATGGGTAAATCGAGGCATTCAACAAAACCCTCTCTAAAATTTTGTAGAAAATGGTTGGTCAGAACAAGAAGAGTTGGCCAGAAAATCTCCCCAATGCCCTCTGTTCTTATTGGACAACGACTCTCAATTCCACATAGGTGACCCCATACTCCCTGGTGTATGGAATAGAGGCCATCTTACCAATCGAAATTCATTTTCCTTCATTACGGATAGCTATCTATGATCATCAAGCACTAGATAAAGTAGCTGAAATTCGTCTGGCCAAATTGGAAGCACTTGATGAGAATAGGCTTCAAGACCTGTACAATATGGAAAGGCATCAAAACAAGATAGATAGGGCCTTTAACAAGAAGGTTTTCCTCCGCTCTTTCTTTCAAGGTGATTTTTTGTTGGCCTTGAGAATAGCAATGATTCCTGGATGGAATCCACCAAAACTAGAACCCAAATGGGAAGGACCTTACATAATTTACAAGGTTTTCCCCAATGGTGAATACTCTCTATTAACCATGGATGGTGAGAATATAACTCCTCCAACCAATGACAAGTTCCTTAAGTAATAATTTTCCTGAGTAAATTTGGTCCTGCATGACCCTAAACTGACAGGTCTTGCAAGACCCTAAACTGCTTGGTCCCACACGACCTTAAACTGTACATGGTCCCACACGACCTTAAATTGTATTTGGTCCCACATGGCCTTAAACTATATGTATTCTCATAGAAAGTTAAACTGTATATGGTCCCATATGTCCTTAAACTTTATATGGTCCCACACGACCTTAAACTGTATTTGGTCCCACACAAACATAAATTGTATGTCGTCCCATCCTACAGTACCGTAAACTGTATATAGTCCCACATGACCTTAAACTATATTTGGGTCTGTATAACCTTAAACTAATATGTCCAACATGACATTAAACTGTATGTCATCCTGCACGATGTTAAACTGTGAACGGTCCTGCATGAGCTTAAATTGTCCATCGTCTTGGTTGCATGACGTTAAAACTGCACAGAACCTTTAATAACTATGTGTGTCTTGATTCTCATCCTCATGGGATATGTAGTAAGACTTGTATGCCTCATCCTAAGTCCAGCCCCAAACTCTTCTCTTTGACTATTCCCCATGGGTATAGTTCTCTTAGAGGACCCTATATGGTGTAGTGTAGGCCGCTTTGGTCCTAATCATGTTGGGATTATGATGATTGCACCATGTACTCCCTCTTCATTATTCTATTATCCATTGTCCTCACCGCACGACGCTAAACTACATGGCCTTCAATTACTACGTATGGATTGATTCCCATCCTTATGGGATATGTAGGAATGCCCAGACATTTTGTCTATCGGCCTAGCCCCAACTTCGAAATCTCCCTTTAGTTTGGAACACATGGTGTGGTGTAGGATACTTCCCCAATTCACATCCAGTCCATCTTGATCCTGCCATATGTCCCACTCCCTAGAGACTTCTACCTCTTCCACCATCCTACTTGACATTAAAATGCATAGGAACATTTATGCTTCACCCACTCCCTTTACTTGGGACTCCATCATCTTTCATATCCAAAAGGGCCCCCGAATGGTATGGATGCTAGGACCAAGGGATCTTCTACCATTTCGGGCCAACGTCCTTGGGTATTCTGAAAACAATATTGATACAAATCCCGCATTGCGAATATGTTCAACGGCCAATCCTCATTTGTTGTTCCCATTCTAGGTCACATGATATGGGCTCTGTGTTTCGAACATGGTCAACAGCTATCCTTTTTCGTTGTCACCACCCCCATATGTCCCAAATATTGGGTGTAGTGGTTCATTCTGTTCCACTGTCTCTTCAAATGTCAGTCTGCCTCAGGCAAGAGCGCGATTATAGTTTTCGTACCCTTATATGTTGGATAGATCCTAGTCCTACTCCTTGTTTTCCACCCCGAGCATCTCTCACATGGGATTATGAGCTTTGGTAAGGCAATACTCGTGTAAGGAGAGAATGTATCTATGCTCCAAGCTCAATGACCTTAATCTAAGAGCACCATCATCCTCATCGCAATATGTTAAACTATGAATCAGCTGGGACCTCCCATTTTTGGCCCCTTAACCCTGTCGGCCCCTAGCCCAAGTTCTCATTTAGGATTGTGCGGGATGTATAGGCTTATGTCCTCATTCACGTCGGGTTACTCGCCATGTTGTACACATTCCTTCTTCATCCTGCAAGACGCTAAACTGAACCCATAGAACTACATATGGATTAATTATCATCCTCATGGGATATGTAGGACCGCCTGAACATCTATTCTTCAGGTCCAGCCTCATTTCTTAGCAACCTCCTTATCTTCCTGGCCCCCTAGCATGCATCCTCCAGATGGGAGAGTATGTGGTGTGGTGTAGGCTTATGTCCTCATTCACATTGGGTCTGTAACAACCACTCCACATACCTCTTTCTCCTGAGAGCTTTTCACCCCCCTATTCTATACTCACCTTTTTGAGTCGACTACTCTTAAATCAAGCCCCTCGACCCTCTTTGTCAGTTCACCAATGTGCTCAAGAGTACTCTGGTTCAGCACCTAGAGTGTCGGATTCTTCATGGACATGCTCTAGCCCATATTTCTAGATTTGTGTTATCCTTCATTAGGGCTTCCATAATATTTCACATCTAAATGGACACCCAAATGGAATGGATGCTCTGCCCAAGGGCTCTCCTACCATTTCAGGCCAACGTCATCGAGGGTTTCGAACAAAAAATTGATACAAGTCTAGCGTTGCGAACATGGTCAACGGTTGACGCTCATTTGTTGTTCCCATCTCAGGTCACATGATATGGATGTTGTGTTTCGAACATGGTCAATAGTTATCCTCCATCATCATGCCAACCTCATTAAGCCCAAAATTTTGGTTGCATGATTCACATCCTTGTCCACCTCATCATGTTCAAGTAGAACTTCAACACTCTTGGTACTATTCCTCAATACGCATTCGCACGTTAAGAGGACAAATCCACGGCGATGCATCGTTCGGGGCTTTGCATCGGTTTTCCCCTTAGATGCATTCCATGTAGTGGAAAGATCCCTTCCTCCCTTGTTTCCTAAACCGAGTTTGACTCACGTAGGCTTAGGGATTGGATCGAGGTTTGCGCTTACAAGGAATAGTTCTGCTTCTCCATGATCCGAGCTCTAAAACCTTAAACTAATGTCTCTTTATATTTCCTCTTTAGAACTACGTATGGCTTGATTCCCATCCTCATGGGATACGTAGGAACACCCAGACATCTTGTCTTTGGGTCCAAATTGAACTCCACTAATTCATCTCTTTTGTTCTGCCTTTTAGGCACCGACTTTTATAGGACCGCATGGTGTGGCATGTGTGTGGGATTATGCCTTAATTCACATCGAGTTTGCAATAGTCACACCACATACTCCCCTTATAGGAGATAGTCCCTCCTACCTCCTGCCCCACATGAAATTAAACTGTATTTAATCCTGCATGACATTAAACTGCACCCTGAGAACTATGTAAGGCTTGATTCATCCTCATGGGATACGTAGGAACACCTGTATGCCTCGTCCATAGGTATAGAATCCTATTATCTAGCATTTTCTATCCCCTCAGCCTGAGGTTCCTTCCCCAGAATTACGCGTGGTGTGATGTGGACCTTGTCCTCATTCATGTCGGGTATTTTTCATCACGACATGCGCATTCCTCCTAATGTACAAGCCATATGACATTAAATTATGCCGCCTAGTCCCACATGACTTTAAACTGTTGTGTCTTTATTGGACGACATTAAAATGCATGGTTGGTCTTGTTATATGATCTTAAACTATGATATTGTCATCCTGTATGCATGATGAAAAATGTAATTGCATTGTGATGACCTCACTCAAGGGGACATCATGTTGGGTATTGGTCATCCACCATACCATTTGTCAATGCCTTCATTTGTCTTGATTCTTGTTGCAACACCTGGATCCCCAGTCCTCAGTTTATTTCTTCACAAAAAAAACACACATATATCCTAAAGAACAAACATGATCTATCAAATGCTGCTTCTTTTAGTGTATGGACTAGACCCACACGACCTTACCATTCCCGGTACTGGTACCTTACCATGCCACTTCTAGAACTATGTGTGTCTTGATTCTCATTCGCATGGGATACGTAGGAACGCCTGTGCACTTTTCCTCAGGCCTAGTACAACATTCATTTTTGGTCCCTTGACCTAAAAACCTCCCCAAGAAACACATGGTGACCTGGACCCTAGGTCCTCATTCACGTCGGTTTTCATAATTACCTCACCATGTGTCTCCCTCATTCTCTACCATCCATGGTCCGAGCTCTATGACCATAAACTAAGATCACTTTGTGTCCTTTCCAAAAGATGTTAAACTACATGACATCTTCCAGAAATATGTATGGCTTGATTCCCATCCTCATGGGATATGTAGGAATGCCCAGGTATCTTGCCTTTGGGTCCAGCCCCAGGAATCTTAAATCATGTTCCCACTCTTTTTTTCATCCCCTTGGTCCAAAATCTTTCGGGGAACCATGTAACTACAGTTCTACCCTGAACAAGTTTAGGATTCCCCACGAAAATGATGGGAAATGTCATCCTCCTCTCCATAGAGGTCCTATCTTGAAGTAGGAATGATCCATGATCAGACCGATGTGCCTACCTAATGTGTTTCCACCATGGTGGTGTAATTTTAGGAGTGTTAGACTCCATTTAAACAACACACCACTCCACCTTCCATGCTTTGTACGCCCTCTATTCAGACCCTCGTCCTCTTTCATGTCCAAAGGAACCCCCTAACAGTATGGATGCTTGGAATATGGATCGTCTACTATCCTAGGATAACATTCCAGAAGACTAATGGACAACACTTTGATTCTGGTCCTGTGTTTCGAACACGATCAGTAGTCGACCCTCACTTGTTTGTCCCCATTTCAGGCTAATGTGATATGGATACTGTGTTTCGAACACGATCAATAGTTATCCTTTATTGTCATGCCACCCTGATAATGTTCTGAAATTTGGTTATCGTGATTCACACTTCTCACTCCCCTATGTTCGGATTAAGTCCAATGCCCCTGGCATTACCCCACTCATTCGCTAGAGCACATTGGTAAAATGTCAATTCGACTGTTCTAGGACCTTCTTTCTCCAGTCAGGATTCTCCCTTTCTTCTTGTAAATCCATATTAGTTGTCCAAACCCATAGATTCCTAAATCTTGTTTTGCACTCTTACATTTGGATGGAATAATAAGGTGCTCATCCCTTATTTCTCACATCGGGTCTGACCCACGTCAGCTTAGGTATTGATCGCTAGATGCTCCATGAATATAATGAGAATGCAATAAAACAACATAAATAATGGGACTCATGCATGAATTCGGAATAAAATAATTAAAACATGAAAGTACATTCAAAGGTTACATGCATCAAAGCACCCAAGGATCGATCCCTCCCATGGACAAGTTGACCCTGTCAAATGAATTTTCTAGCTCCGCCACCCTCTGGATTGTGGCATCCAGGATTCACTGTCACCTATTCAGTTTCTTCTCATCCTTGGCAGCGATGGAGTGCAGTTCATCAGCTGCAATCTGGGCCTGTTCCTCGTTGTTTTGGATGACGATCATCTTCTTATAGACTTTCTTCATGCGCTCTTCGGCCTCTTCCAGCTAGGCCTTCAGCCACGATATGAGCTCTAATTGCATGTTGAGGGAAGCAGAGTGCTCATTTACTCAGATCTGTAGCCATTGAATCTCATTTTCGGCCTCCTGGAGCCTCTTGATGTTCACCGCTTTTCTCTACTGCCAGCCCACACTGAGGCCACAGTCATATTCCCAAATCTTCTCTGCCATGAGGTCTCAAACGAGCATGTGAAGACACTGGGCATCCACTCCCCCAGCACATAGTTCACGCAGTTGAGACCAAATCCTCCCCATCTGTTCTATCCATTTCACATGAAGGATGTCATCAATGAAGCATTTAATCAGCTTCCATAACCGGTGACGGATGATTTTTCTATCCTCTTCATCGAAGGCTATCTTGTCTTGATCTACAGGGTTAACAGGCTCATATGTGGGAAATTCCCCCAAGAATTCATCAGCAGGGTCTGCATCTTGTGTCTGATCAGATATGGTAGGACCCGTGCAATCCGATCGATCTTCATCGTCAGACCCTATCTTAATAAATTCAGGCTCTTCCCTGCCAATGGTCCCACTGGTGATCGGGAGCACCACGACTTGGTTAGTCTAGATATCCTCCTCCATGACCACTAGAATTCCCCTAGGAAAGGCACTGCCAGGAGTCCCAAAAAACCTCTCTAAGGTAGCCCACACCATTTGAAGAACTGTGTGTACCAAAAAGGGCATGAATGTCAGTTAGTCTGGTTAATGGGGGTAGTCATGAATTTTGTAAAGGAGACTTACAAATATTGAATTCTCAGTCTCGCTCCTATGTGGTTGATGTGGGGACCCCAAGGTTTGGCCCTTCGTATATTATTGGGAAGTCTGAAAGCTCCAGAAGAACCACCTCGAGCATCCTAGTCCCACTAGATGTGGTAATTTCCATAGTCACAGGCATAGATCCTAAAGGCCCCGCATCTGCATCTACTGTAGGGTGGGAATGGGTTCTATGTAGAAGGCCCTCCTGTACAGTTCAAATATTAGTAAGGAGTCCAAAATGACCTAGAAGCAGACCCTGGGGAAGGGGCTTTGTACTTTACCTCAATGACCTCTGAAAATTCTTCAAGATCTGGGTCTTGATCACCAAATTCACCCTCCTCCATAGGACTCCCTCTAGCAGCCTCCTCCCCCCCAAGAGGATTCTTCTTATTCTTCCAACAGAGGGAACCGTTCCCTCAAATCAGCAGCCGACAACTGCGAGGGGACAATACAATCCAGCAACACCTTTACTCGATCTGTCATTGGATGTGAAGCACCCTAGGAGTGCCCAAAATCCTCCATCTCGGCCAGGTATTGCTCCCCCTCTGCCTGGGACACCGCAAAGTTGGTCCTGACTGGGCATATCCCTGTAAAATCCATCTTGAAATGGTTTAGGTGTTTCCACATCTCGGGCGGGACAAGGAATTTCCTGTTGAAATCCCAGATGTCACAGGCATCCACGAAGACAGCATTCTCCATCATGTCTATATGGTGCAGTCGCTTCCTTGGAGCCTGGGTGGATATTCTGTGGAACCCCTTGGGCAACGTCCCCTATAGATAACTCTACTCTTCTAGGACCGTTGGGTCTGCTGTCGTCGTTGGATCCACTGCTATTGGCTCTCTCTCAACCAGTGCGGGCCTCACCATCACAGCAGCCCCGCCACCACGAGCTATCCTCGCCACTTTCCAGACCTGACCTCGAGGTTGGGGAGGGACCCCATCACTGTCCTGAATAGTTGGTCGCTTCATCATTTCCCCCAAGTAGGCCACCTCCCAGCTTTGGGTGTACTCCTTCACCAACCTAAAGATGGCTTTGGGATGAGGTAGCTCATTCTACATCTTCCCATCTTCCCATGTGAACATGAGCCACATCTGCCTCATCACACACGGGTGCTCCTCATAGAACACCTCCAAATAGACTTGTAGGGTCAGTCGCTGCATACACCAAAATTTCCTTACAAATCGGTGTGGAGTGTACGGCTCACAGAGGGACCCACATTCCACCCACACCACCAAGACTCCACCTCGAAAGGCTAGGATATAGGACCAATTCTCTTCTATTCCTAGGACATCATCATTGAACGCACCCATTGGAAATGGGAACAGGTGAAAATGGAACATGTCTTCCTTCAAGATTCAGTTTAGTACCATTTGCACGGTCATCTTGGCCAAAAATCTCCCTAAAGCATTCAGAATGGATGGGAAGAAGTTCGATCCTGGAGGGGAGATGGGGTTTGGATAATCATAGATACCCATGACATGCGCCGCTATCCACCCATACAGGAGGTGGAATGGCCGGCATATCCTATGTGGCTTCTTCCCCTAACTGATATGCCGCAACATCTTGTACATCTTGCTGAGCATCGGGATCCTGAGGTTGACCCACCCTCCTGTCACCAACATGGACGCCATAATGAATGTTCTCGGTCGCATACCCATGTTCGTGTCCCTCACCGTCAGGATCCAACTGCATATGAGTTCCGAAATGAATATTGCTAGCCTAACTACCGGTTGTTTCTCAGTGCTGACACTAAATCCCCAGGTTTTCCACTGGCTTTCCTCCAAGAGTTTCCAGTATGAGTGTTACTTGCCCTGTTGAACCCCCTTTGGGAATGTTTGAGGCCTCATCGGAAACTGCCTATCTGTCAGGAAGTTCAGGAACTGTTTGAACCACCTTCTGAAATTGACGTCTCTCACTGCTTCCTTGTCCTCTCCCAGCACCAGCTCCATCAATGCCCTTGCCAATGGTGGCATTTTCTCTAGATCCTCCCACGCACCCATAACGGGGAGGAACTCATCATACATCGCCCCCAGTATTAGAACCCATGTGATTTGATGAAGGTCCCATAGGCTGATGTCGACCTCTCCATGATGAAAATGGAAGGTATTGGTCCTCGACAACCATTTTCTCAGCAATTCTGGCATTAGTTTATTTGGATGATAGATATGGAATTAAGAGGCCCAATCCACCTCATACAGGCCCACTCTCCTCAACTCTGCCCTAAATTCTTCACACGAATCACCTACCCAGTAGGCCTAGGCCCAATCATCTGTGAAGTTGCCACCCTGGTGCAGATCCCACTCATTAGACCATCCTTTCTCCGAGTTCCTTAAGGTTTCCTTCAAGATAGTATGGTATAGTGGGGGGATGTCTCTGTCTTTAGTTCCTTCCCGTCAACGTCATTTATATGATTGTACAAACAATCATCAATGATAGGTGTGAAGTCCTCCTGGGCATGGTCTTCAGCTGCCCTGAACCACTAGCACTAACACAGTGTGCTTTTGCACCAGTAAGCTAGCTCATCCCTATTTGCTTCAAGGATTAATACATCATCCCTTATTCTAAATTCGTATAAAGACAACCTCCTTCAAAGTGGATAGTTTTTCTGGATTTTCGGCAGTAACTCCACTAACAAATTTTCGTTGAAATGGATTCGAGCGGACTCCCCTAAACCCAAGCTATATGTCATTTCCTCCCTTCAGGTAGCATCCGCAAGGACCCCCTGGCAGCCTCTTGGTGAGCCATTCAGTTGTCGAGATTTGGGTGATTTTTGGTTTTTATTTTCAAATATCTTTTGAAAATCACATTTTCAAAGACCATTCTCGGAGCTTAGCAATGGAATCATGGAGCCCTACCCTGAACTTTAGACACAAACCACAGAGCACACCGTCACGGAGTCAAGAACTCGTTGTACGCCGTGAAGAAGAAGGCCCAATTCGTAGAGAACAATCGAAAATTACGTGGATCTTCACGAATCAAGAGTGCTAAATGCTAAAACGCAAAGATGAGAAAGGAAAAAATAGAAGTCGGCCTCCACTGTTTATAGGCGAGGACCCCCAGTGCTTCACGGAATGTTCAACCGCGGTGAGATTTGCGACACGCCTAGCCTGTGTATTGCATCTCTACCTCACGATACCCCTTCGTGAGTCTTCTTCGTGATTGACTGGAAAATTTTGGGGATTGACCCTCAGACTTCGACCCTCAATTATCCTTAGCTCCAAGTATGAGGGGGGTATTTGTTGGAACCAAAATTTGGGAAGAACAAGAACAAATGGAAAGCCTTAGGGGCTACCTTGCAAAGCTTGTTCACAGATCCCTATCACTGCATCCATTGTGAAGCTTCTCCCATTTGTGAAGCCACTACAGAGCAATGAGAAGGGAGGATCCACGAACCAGTTTGACATTTGAAAAGATGCTACGGAGCAACGAGGCGGGAGGATCTATGAACCAGTTTGATGTTTGTGAAGCCACTGCGGACCAACGAGGTGTGAGGCTCTGTGAAACAGTTTGATGTTTTCAAAGCCACCGTGGAGCAAGGAGGCGAGAGGCTATGCGATTATGAAAAACTGCTTCGTGTATTTGCACCAACTGAGCTCTGCTTCGCAGCACCTCTTGCCTATAAATATAAGGCTCCCCCCGAGATCAATGGATGGATACTCTGACCTTTCACCATCTTAACTCTAAAAACACGAAGAACTTTTTTCTCTGTGAAAAATGAGCTCCTCAAGGTACTTTAGCATTGCGAAGTTCCTTTCCCTTTGCTTAAATTCAACCCCTCTTCAAAGATAGATGCCTTTTGCAAAGCCCACGGGCCTTCGTGGAGGAAGGGGATCCCCAAGGGGACTTGGGTCTTTATGGATAACTTATGCTTCATGAATTACCCTCCATAAACATGTACACCCCATGCCAAGGAGGGGTCACTATGCTTCGCGAATCCCATTGCTTCGCAGTGCTACGCTTCACAGGGCACCCTTGCTTCACGAAGCACTACTCCCCAAAATCCTTCACACTTTGCGATGCACCTTCCATATGCACCTATACCCTCTGCCTAGGCATGGTCACCCCACTTCGCGAAGCATACCCCTTCGCGAAGCTCCTCCACTACATAGAGCACCAGAGCCTCATGAGGATTCTACCTGTGAACCCTTTTGCTCCACAACTCCTTTTCCCATGTGACCATCTAGGTTTGCACGGAGTAATTTCAAAGTCCCTTGGGTGGTGATTCCCATTTCATTGCTTCACCTCATGCTTCTTAGCATAGGCATGCTAACTGCTATTTCTTCTTTGCATAGCCATGCTAACATGGGACCCCCATTGGATCACTCCATGACACCCCTAGTCACGGCGTTGCTCGTGCCTTCCCTTAACCAAGGTTTAAATGGTGCCTGTTATGTAATTCCTAGGGGAGCAGAGTGAACCCACCTCATCCAAGCTACAGGACGTTAAAATTCCAAGTTCCATCATCCTCAACACATGATGTTAAACTGTGGCCTCACCCCGTGCACTCTATGCGGGGTGTCCCGGCTCGAACATTCTTTACACCCACTCATCTCTACGGGAGTGACGTCTTCCTCTCATGGAATGAGATCCTATTTTCTAGAGCAGTGCCTATTCGTGGGGAAGGGAAACCATTTTGGTGTAATCCCCTTAACCTTTCTTGTAGGAGGCAGCATTACTGCTCCACCTCCTCTCTTCCATGCCAAATCCCTCTCCCATTGGTCTTTTTTGACAATTGGGCCTCTATCCTAGAGTAACTCTCAATCTCTATCTCCCTGGGCTACAAACCACAAGTAATCCCTTGTTACCTCTTTGAGATGATAACCACGTGTAAGCTCCACTCCACTTCCCAAGAACGCACCTATTGCAATGTGATCATTGGGTCTCTACCGACTCTTGTTTCTCACACCGAGCATGACTCACATGGGATTAGAGTAAGAATAGACTATGGAATCCTTCCTGGGCTGTCTTATAGCGTAATCCCCAAGCCTCCCACTTCTAACTACATAGACTTTGATCCTTTCCAAGGTAAGGTACATAGGAAGCCTCCATGAGGTTTAATCCCAACACCTACTTGGTCCTGACCATCTTAATGTCGGTTCACCAATCCCCCATTCCAAACTATGTGGACTATGATCTTTTCCAAGACAGGGTACGTAGGAAACCTCCATGAGGTTCAATCCCAATACCTACTTGGTCTCGAGCATCTACACGTCGATTCACCAAACCCCCATTCTGAACAGGGTGGACTTTGATCTTTGCCAAGACAAGGTACGTAGGAAGCCTCCCTGAGGTTCAAACCCAACACCTACTTGGTAAAGACCACTTCATGTCGATTCAACAAGCCCCATCCTGAACTATGTGGACTTTGATCCTTGCCAAGGAAAGGTATGTAGGAATCCTCCCTAAGGTTCAAGCCCAACATCTCCATTGATTCATACCCTTTCATGTAGGTTCACCCCCATCCTGAATGACGTTAAACTGTCATCCCTAATCAGCCATAAGTCATTGCACACTAATCAGTGGTAAGTATTTTCATTCTAATCAGTGGCAATTCGTTGTTCCCCATTTGATGGTAATCCATTTAGAATTCATTCGATAGTAAGACGTTGTGTCTCCCTATCTGACAGTAAGTCATTGTGAACCCATTCAGTGGTAAGAAATCATAGTCCCCTTTGTGGGGACCCACATCTCTGGTCCATCCTAGTGGCATCAGACCAACCCAGGCTACTAACCACATGTAAGCCTCTGCATATTATCGGGTTTTTGTCCTATGTGTACACCCCAATTCAATACCATTACCCATGTTTCGGCCCAGTCTTTCCCTAGAGCCTATGTGTTTCGTGAAGGTTATGCCCCAACCCAGAGGTTCCACTTTCTCTGGGTCCCATCCATGCATCCATTCTCATGAGACACCTCCTCAGGCATCTCATCACCCCACCGAACTATGAAGACTTTAATTTCTTTCCACATGGATATGTAGGAATTCTCTTTGAGGCTCAATCCCAACATTATCGTCATTCTCATGATGGTTCCATCTCATCCCCATCCACTTCACTCAACACTCCATCATCCACCTTAATTATTATCTAGGCTGCCACATCCCAGTGAGATCATGTCATCCACTATCTCGTTGCTTATAGCAGCAATCGGGTAACTAACCACGAGTTAGCCCCAACATCAGTGTACCCTCCGGGGATTGCACCCATCTGATCCACTCCAGTCAGTGTTCTAATTAGTCTGATATGTCTCCAATGGACGTTAAACTCGTGGCATACCCTGTGTTAAACATGGGAAGCTAAGGAAAACCTCAGGCACATGACCATGGCATATAATTCCCCACATTCGACGTGGTATACCTTAGGCTTCTATGCCCTCGAGAAGCCCTATCATAAGGGGAAGAAACCCAGATGCGCCAGTGTTCCAGCATCTAGACATGTCAGTGATTTCCAATGTGACTACTCCCCCAACCAAAGTTTATTGCCCTGACTTGACCCCTTGGAATGTCCTGACAGAAGCAGTGTAACTAACCGGCGTCCATGAAGATATGGCACTAGGAAAAGTTTCATGAACAATGTATTAAACTATAATGGAGACCCGGATTAAGTAACGAGTTCTGAGGAGGAATCCACAGAAGGAGAAACCGACATCCCATCATCCCATTTCGATTAAGGATCAAACATCCATGAACAAGCGATAGATGCAGCCCACCTTTGGAAAGTGGGAAAGCGGGGAAATAGACTAGCGCATCCTCGAAAGAGGGATGCGTGCCCCGACGAAAGAGTCGGAAAAACCAACAAGAACCACTCATTGTTCATCCACATTGGAAAGAGAAACTTCTCTCTAGAAGTAATCAATGATTTCATGCATGTAATATAGACAATCCATGATACGGATAACATTGTGTGGTTGTATCTACAATAACAAGAAATATACCATTGATCAGTGATGTCCCATCACCAGACCACATCCCCAGTACGCATCAAAAAAAATATCATGATCTCCAACCGTAATTGATAACACTAGAGGAACTGGATGAATCTCCATATTCAGTATAAAATCTTGGAAAAAAGTGGGAGAAACAAAGGAATTTGATCCTCTTGAATCAAAAAAAGAACACATAAGAGTAGATGATAAACTGATCATACCTCAAACAACTCCTGGCTATACTAGCACGGTCACCTCTAATGCATGCATCTGACCACCCCTATCTCATTTGTATCTCTATTGTCAACCTCTATGGCCATGATAAAGCCAAATTTCTTATGGATAAGGTCCATAACAAGGTTTACCTATACCAACATAATCTTATCTAGGATGTTGAACAAGAGTCAGTGGTCTCTACTTTTGAAACATCCTCGGTGGCAACTGCCACTGCTAAAAAGGGGCATGAATTAAAATCTTAAATTGGCATCTCTAAGTGATCTAATGCTTATCTTGATGGATCCTAGGTCCCCTGAATACATATCATAAAAATGTAAATCCCCATAAAGGCACTCAGAAATCATTTTTCCCTAACAAACTAGGACAAAACTATCGTGATCGATTCCCCACTGAATGGAACCCTGACTTCCTAAACACCCATGACCAAATAACTGAAGCTCTATCCTGAAAATAGGTCCACCTTACATGGTCATTCAAAAATCTCAAAGTCTGTGCACCAGATCAAGGGGCCCCTAAAATGTTGTATCTTATCCCATCTCTATGCCCCATTTCACACACCAAACTCAACTATCATAACTTATCTACCAATCCATTAAAACCACATGGTTCCTAACTCTAAACTCCATACTATCTCTTAATAAAAATATATGATACCACTCTTTCATGACCCCCTCCCTCCAAAGATACTTCCATTAAGGAAAAGAGATCATGTCCCCAAAGTCTTGCCTCTAGTAGTCCATGGGTTAAAACTAGAACCAATTGTATAAAAATCTCATATATGGGAGTAATTACCCTCTATAATAAAATAATATCTATATATAGGATAAAGAACACACACAAAAATAGTAGATAATATAAAAGTAAATGCAAAACCATCCCATAATGGATGAATAAAGTAAAACTAATGCATATAGAAGTCTAGTATATACATAAAGATGAGTCTATGTAAATGACTCAAAAACAGCTCCATCCCAGATAGTAATGTTCATCTCGGTCCCCAATGTCCTCCTAGAAAACTGAAAATGGTTTAAATATATAGGGTGATTATAACAAGTATACTCAACAGGGAAACAGCCAAGGTTTTAGGTACACATGTGAAAAGAGCATGGTAATGTTCCACTGAAAAGATAGCATAACCAACAAGCACCTAAATAAATCAACTATTAATCCCAGAATAACCATGGCTCTCTCACTAAATCATGCTTCAAATATAATAATATTTCATCAAGATCATAACAAATAAAGGAACCCCACTACCACTTCCCCACCAATTTTTCACTCTTTTTCACTAACATCAAACATATTATACTCTCATCCCTTCCATACACATCACATATCGCCCAAAGACACCAGGTCCATCTCTGATGTGGGTCAAGATGCATCCCTACCTACCCCACCCTTGTAAGGTCTAGCATCTGGTGTTATCATCGGGTGTCACCACATCACATCTCACCCAAAGACACTTGGTTCATCCAAATACATCTCATCATATAATCAGAGTAGTAGGGTATCATGAACGTGAAGTACATTAACCTCGTGCCCTCCTCCTACCACACATGAACCCCACTATATATCACACCACAATGTTGCATCATCACATCACATCCCATCATGCCTGAAAAGACATGGTTCATCACTGTTCATATCGCCCGAATATACCCGTCTCATCACTAATGAAGTAAGAGTGGATAAGAGGTAGTAGCTAACCATTCATATCACTACTATCCCAAATGTTAGGGAAAACAACTGGAACCCAGAACCTCTGAGCATCGGTAAGGTTATCCAACTCGGGTATGGAATGTAAAGAAATAACATAAACATAAATGATATATATATATATATACCACACAATACCCAACCTATGGGTGCACAATAACTACACTAGCGCACACCACATCACCACCATCATACCACACATCAACTATCAGAATCGCTTCTACCACTATATGCAACACCACACAACCACCACATAATCGACACAAAATTTCCAACCTTTAACTACTAGTTTAAAAACTTTTACTCATTAGCACTTTAATTTATTCAACCAATTCATTAATTCATTTACTACACATCAATTTCCACCGAATTCATTTATTCATTTCATTCAGAATCATCATTTATTCAATTGCTAAATGGAAAAATAACAAAAGCACACCACACCACAACTAGCCTATCTTACATCATTCATCACCATAACACCTGAAATCCATCAACATAATTATGCAAAATTGTCCAATTCATCTAATCAAAACAACAACACATCACACATCCAAACCACATCTCACAACACAACTATTTCACATGAAAACCTCACATCACTACCACACATCATTGCCACTGCACACCACAACCATTATTCACCACACCACATCTATGATGACCAACCACAACATCATATCCCCACACACTATAAATCCTAGCTGGTCATCAAAACCACCTCACAACATCCTACAACACACAAGTAAACACAACAGGACTCCCACAAATTATTCAAGGGCTTTCGTCGCATTACTTCTTTTAATTAGTAGGGGTACTATCACACAGACCATGTTGCATGAGAAATCATCTTATTATACTAATATACATTCATTATACTTTTATTCAGGGTCTCATCACACAAAAACATGACAAGATTCATCAAATAATATCATATACAATGCAAAAAATCCTCTCAACAGCTTTTATTTTTATCAAGGCAATAACGTGACATAAACTCATAAGAAATATATAAAAAATCATTAAAACATGCGATTAATACCCATCCCCATTAGTTTTCATTATGCCAATTAATTATATTTATTATGTCAAACCTTACTCTCCACATAAAGGAAATAAAAACCTTGCAGATCTCACACATAGTACATAAATGGAGTGATAATGGGGATACCCTGCCTTAAAGAAGATTTTTGATCTTGCTACGCACCATGGGGTGAAGAAGAAACAGCCAATAACCACGCAATATAACCCTATATAAACCTAAACTGCACTAAAGGTTTTTCAAAACACATCCCAAACTCTCCCCAAACCAAAGAAATATCACCACATATAATCCTTTGGAAGAATAATGAAATAAAAACATGGGTATAAGATAAAAACTCACCATGGATAACCAATGAGAAACCATCAGAACCCAAGGATCAAATTGAGGGAGTCTTCTAGAAAATTAATGGAATATCATCTGAGTGTGGAGAAAAATCATATAAGTAATGGTTATAAGAGACCTATAAAATTCCCCATTCACATCATGAATTCCATATTCATGACATGAATTCCACAGGGTCTATGGATTACAAGTTAGGAATTCATTTTAATCCATGAATTTCCCATATCATCAATTTCTATTGAAATTTAAGTTTCCTAATAAACAATTAATTAAATTTCATGATTTACCATTTCAAAATGTGAATTTTTTTCATGCACTCCTCCACCAACTCATACAATCCATTAATTCACCTGCTGCATAAGCTGTGAATCACCAACTTGCACTGTAAATCCCCCTTTCTTTATGTGAATTTCCCATTACATCTATGTTGAAACTCCAACCTCCATAAAACCTCCCCATGACTCCTTAAAACACTTATAACTTCCCAAAATAGAAAAGTAATGTCTAGGAAGGCATATACCATTACATCAAAGGTCTCAACATCTGCTAAATAAAAGTCTCAGAAAACCCATGTAATTGGTGGATCACATCTCTATCAGTCTCCTCCATCACTCTAGGTCCCATGAATTGAGTACACCCAACACTGTAAGTGGAACTTTCCCTTTACTCAAACCTGGAATGAGATAATATACAAACACTTGAATATAAAGGTAGGGTTTGATCTAAACAGCCTAGTAGGGTATCACTAAGTGTTCTATAATCAATTTCATAATAATTAAACCAAATAAGCTTTCAATTTAAATAAAACAAGGTTTTACATGACATTTACATATTTTCAGCAAAACATGCCTTCAAATAAAAAACATAGAGGATATATTAAATGGAATTAAATTAACATTTTATATAAAACATTTATATAATATATTTTTCATGAATAAAATAGTTATATATTCAATGTCATGTATAATCAAATCAAACACAAAAAAGAACCATACTAATAATCCCTAAGGTATGTTAGTTTTTGGCTATAGAATCTTAACACTTATCATTTATCATCATGGATCAATATATGTGTGTGCACTCAAATAAACACTTCATCGGAAGACCTATTATGGGAAATAAATCTACAACCCATTAGGGGACCCCTCAAGGGAATTCAAGTCAAATTGGTTTAGTTAGTGTTGTTGTCATCTAAACGTTGATAGGGAGTCAAATTCCTAGTGTGATTTTCCTAATAACCACTAAATACCTGGGATTATATGTTCTTCAATCCATCACTCAATCAGTCATGGGAAAATCAATCATTTCTATACAGTTCATCAACCATAGTTCAAATTCCTAAAATCATTTTTTAACATGCATTTTCAATTTCAAAAACAAATCATTGGTTTTAATAAATTCATGCCTTATCAAATCATCTTTCATTTAATAAAATTTTCTCAAGAATATCTGTAGACGCCGGAAAAGTCTGTTGTTCCCAAACAAAGCTCTGGATGCGGAAAGCGAGGTCATATTTGGAGTCAGAAGCACGTTTCGGAGGGCCCGGAGGCCTTGCGCGGAATTTTGGAGACCCACGCGCAATGTTGAAGTCAGGCGCGCAAACCTCCCGGGATGCGCGCAATGCGCTGGGCCGGCGCGCAATTTTGCGCGCCCGTGACCCGCCCGACTCCCTTGCGCGCCGGGCTCGATTCCGCGCCCGCGAAGGAAATTCCGCGCCCGCGAACCGGATTCCGCGCCAGGGGTTGCCTATAAATATAAGGCAACCCCCGACGTTTTGAAGGTGGCCGGAATTCGAAGAGTCGCTCGTTCGCGCAATCCAACCCCTTCCGCGCGCAATGCCGATCTTCAGGTAACCTCTTTTCTTTCGCACAATAAAGCCTCGGGGTTCGCCTTCACGCGCAATCCCCTTGGCTCCTTTCCTTTGAATAATTCTTCACCCAAAGGCTTTCGCGCGCAAAAGAAGCCTCTTGCGCGCAATTTCCCCCGGGGTGCGCGCAATCCGGCCCGATTGCGCGCACCCCCCCTTTTTTTTAAGTGGCCATTTGTTAAGAAATGAGCCGTTGCCCCTGCGCGCTATCCGAAGCCCGGTGCGCGCAATCTCCCTCTTTTGCGCGCAAAGCGCTAGCCCAATTGCGCGCCAGCCTGCCCATTTGCGCGCCGACCCGCGGTATTGCGCGCCAAGCTTCTCTTTTGCGCGCAATCCGCCAGGGTCGACCCCTTTGACCCCCTGAGGGTACCCGCCTGCGTGGCGCCCGATGATCTTCATCCTGGGTGACTGCACCGTGCGTTGTCTTCCCGCGCGGCCCTCCAGGCTCGCGCGAAGTGACACGGACCCATCGGCGGCAGTATCCTCGTCCGAGCTACAAGACGTTAAACTGTTCAGCATTCGTCCTGCAGGACGCTAAACTGTATCTCGTCCGCGCGACAAGATGTTAAACTGCCAAGCATCCTCGTCCGTGCGACAAGACGTTAAACTGCCAATCATCCTCGTCCGCGTGACAAGACGTTAAACTGCCAAGCATCCTCGTCCGCGCGACAAGACGTTAAACTGCCAAGCATCCTCGTCCGCGCTGCAAGACGTTAAACTACCAAGCATCTTCGTCCTCAACACACGACGTTAAACTGTACTTCGTCTGGAAAGACGTTAAACCGTCCGCATCGCCCGATCCCGTGCCTCGCACGCAGGGTCCCCCTCCCGATTTGGATGTGGCCCCAACCCGCTCGTCTCTGCAGGGATGTCGGGATGGGAGTGGCCTTCGCCCACGGGAGCAGAGTGTTACAAACAGAGCGAACTACGTGGACTTTGATCCCTGTCTTCTAAACAGGGTACGTAGGAAGCCTCTCCGAGGTTCAAGCCCACCACCTGGTCGTCCCGGTCGTATTCACGTCGGTTCGTCCATCCGTGGACCCCTCCCGGGTTCACATTCGCGTCGATTCACCTATAAATCCGCTCTTGTGGGGGACTGCACATGTGTATCTCCATTGCACTTCCCCAATGCCTTTTTCTATTTCTCCCTTCAGCGTCCAGCACGACGTGAAACTGTGATTCACCCGGCCGTTCCATCCCCCTCTGTGCGAGGTGGTTCGGTTCAATCCTTTTCCAGGCAGCCTCGATCTCCTTGTGAGTCGGCTTGCCAACGTCCAGCATGACGTGAAACTGTGATCCACCCGGCCGTTCCATCCCCCTCTGTGCGAGGTGGTTCGGTTCAATCCTCCGACCGGTGGCCTCGACCTCTTCGTGAGTCGGCTTGCCGACGTCCAGCATGACGTTAAACTGTATATCAGAACTACGCTGACTTTGATCCGCACTAACGCGCGGTACGTAGGAAGCCCCTACGGGGTCCAAGATCTTCACTCCATCATCCATCCTGATCCTTACCCGGTCCGCCACATCCCGGTGGGGTCATGCCATTTCATTCCACTCCACTTCATTTGGGAAGCCTCCCATGTGCTCGCCCCAGCGTCGGAAGTTCCCCGCAAGGGGTTCTGTCATCTGATCCACTCCTCGTGTCGATCAGTCCCATGTCGTCCCCGCTGGACGTTAAACTCGGGGCATACCCCATGTTAAACATGGGAAGCTGAGGAAAACCTCAGGTAACGCAGTTCCTCGTACCCAGCGCGGGATGCCTCAGGCCATCACGCCTTCGAGAAGCCCTATTAGGGACGAAAGGCAGACATGCAGAGTCGCAGTGTTAAGACACGCCCCCAACACCCAGAGCCACCTGGTCTCCTCACCGCAGGTTGCTGCCCCGGCCAGACCCCTTGGAGCGTCCGGACAGAAGCAGCGTAATTAACCGGTGTCCATGGAGACATGGCGCCGGGAACGAGATTCACGAGAACGTCTTAAATCTATGAGGGAGACCCGGATTAGGCGACGAGTTCCGAGGAGACATCCACGGAAGGAGGAGCCGACATCCCATCATCCCGGTTTCGATCAAGGAGCAGACACCCCTGAATAAGGGACGGATGCCGCCCGCCTTTGGAAAGCGGGACCGCGGGGCCACAAGCCGCGCGCCCATCCCCTCGGGTCGACGGGTGCACGCGCGAATGCGCCCTGGCGGAACAGCGTCGGAACAGAAACCCGACGCACATCCACACCGAAACATAAAAATGGTGAACCCGACGTGAATCTCTTCTCCTCAATACGAAGACCGATTGCTTTCGGAGGTGTCGGAAGACCAGCATGCTACTCGACCGAGCATTCAACACCAGGGCACGGAACCCGCCAGGGGCTGGGGAAGGGAAATCGGGCACTCCGTCTCACGACGTCGATGGCCTGGGTTCCCCCCCACGGAGGGCGTCGTGGCACTAATGGTTGGTTGTCGATTCCTTTTCCTGTCAGTGTTAATGGGTTTTTCTCCCTGCTTTCAGGAATCAAGTCTCCCAATCCAGTGCCCGATCGCCACCCGCCCACTGGCGCAGGGGTAGGGGAAACACCGACACGGCTACTCCGTGCGGTCCCGCCCGTTCCACAGCCGTCCCAGCAGCCGCAGCTGCGGGGAAACCACGCCCTCTCTCCCCCTCGGAGGTCATCCAGAGAAGGGTGATCAATAACTTGGTGCGGAGATATGAGGAAGAGGGAGTCATCCCCACCAGGGACATGGCTCGCCTAGACCTCGAGGGAGCTGCACCTCGCCACCAACGCCGCCCCCGAGGGCCGCGCAGGGAGGCACCGCTGCCTACCTCGACGTTCAACCGCTTCGGGAGCTTATCCCCGGAGCGCTCCGACAACTCCTTCCCCTATGCGGATGAGGTGGAAGATGTCCGGGACCACCCTATCCGAGATTCGCTCCAGGGATCCGCGATAAGGGCTCCTGTCAGGCCACGGCGACACCGCCGCCAGGCCTATCAAGTCGAAGAACGGGCTCTCCACCTGCCCGCGCCGCTCATCCCGACTCGTCTGTCCCGACGCCAACGTCAGGCACGAGCGGAAGAGGATGCCCACCTTGGGGCCCTAGCAACAGCGGCCGCGTTGGCTCAAGCCACTGCTGGCTCCAGTCACCAGGCCCCTGCGCATCCTGAGCGGGGGCACTTCTATACCCGACCTGGATCGAGGCCCCGACCGCCCCAAAGGCAGGTTGGGTTGACTCTCCCGGTTGCTGGTACAGATAATAGCCACCGCGGACCACCTCGCGGTAGCGCTATTCACCAACAGGGTCTACTCCGTGTGGCCGATCCAAGAGGCATGGGTCATCCCACCTTCCGATCCCGGCCCGGAGGCCTGCCCGGAAGCATCTTTCCCCGCGTCCCCTTTGATATCTGTCCCGGTGCTCCTCGCACCTTGGTTTCCAGTCCTCCTGGCCCCAGCACCGGTGCGGCCGGTGGACGCCAGGACAGAGATCAGTCATGCCCCGAAGAACCACCCAGCGGCAGGAGGGCGAGGCGTCGACGCCGAGGGAAGAATGTTACGGAATTCCGGACAGAGATCCGACCGGTTCGTTTCTCTGATACAGAGGCGGAGTATGGTTCGGTGACGGAGCCCTCCCCCCGATCCCGCCAGTTAAGGGCAGGGGTAGGAATGCGGCACGTCAGCCTCGTACTTCCCAAGAGCAAGATCGATACGATCCCCGCTTCTCTCCGAAGGTATATCCGGAGTAGTGAGGGCCTGGTAGACCCCCAAGGATCAAGCTTGCGGTTGGTACCGACCCCTCCGGAAGCGCCTTCCGCCTCGATCGGAGAAGCCGGAGACCTTTTCTGGGGACCGACGGTCGAACCACGATCCAGTGCACCCTCGGCGAGCACCGACGCTACGGCAGGATGTTCGCTCACCGGCCCGTCCTATCGTGATGTGGTAGCTGGGGCACCGCCACCCTCAGAGGGCGGCCCGGGATATGGAGGCCAATCGGCCTGCTCGCCGTATTCACCGCCGGCCAGCCCGTCGGCCCGGCGGCCCGCCTCGGCACCACTGCCGGTTCCCCGTCCATTCCCAGTCGTTGAAGAGGACCAAGGAGACCTGGGTCCCGAGTTTGAGTCGTGGAGCTTCCGGACCATCTTTGCAGAGGGCCTCTTCCCTGAGAAGTTTTGGCCAGTCGCAGGACCGGACTTTGATGCACCCGAATCACTCACCCCGGATGAGTTCGAATGCTTCCGCCGAACTCTCCGGGAGACTCACTCCCATCTTCACCGCCTACAAATGCCATATCCCGAGAGTCAAGCACACCTGGAGAATATTGGTGAGCAGTGTCGTCAAATTGACCTGGCCACGCTCCCCGTGGTTCGGCACCCCGGGTCATTTGGGCACCACGAGGCCCTCCAACAACGATGCGTTGAGTGTTTTCAAGTACTCTGCAAGGTTATCGAGGAAGCCACTCCCCACGTGTATATCCGTGGATGGGGGCAGTACGCTGCCCTACGCTTCAGTGCGATTCGCCGACAGCCTGATTCACTGGGTGGCCCTGAGGGTATATCCCCAGGGACGGAAACGGTCAATATGGCTGACCTGTCGGGAGAGGGGAACGACTTGGAACTTCTCGACGGGGGCTCTCCCCCCGAAGACAAGCCGTCGTTGGATCCATCGGTGAGAGTTACTCATCACCAGAGGAACCTCCTGGGACTCCCCGCACCCACTGAAGCACTGACGTTGAGTCGAAACGTCAGCAAAGGTAAAGAGCACGGCGAGGCTGTAAAGCCTGCCGACCCATCCACCTCCATACAAAGGGCAGATGAGGATCCCGAGAAGGTCACGCTACGTCAACAGCTCGCCGAGCAGAAGAAGCTGGTTGACCAGCTCCTCGCCGAGCGCGCTGCAGAACGGCGGCCTGACTACGGTGATCCTAGGCCAGGACAGCAGGGACAGGAACAACCACCCCTCGATGAGGCTCTCCCGGGCAACCGTGATTATGCCGTGTTCGCCGACAGTAGAGAGGCCATTGCCTATGGCAAGAGGGCGCGGTATGTTTCACCACACCCTCCCGAGCGGCGTGACTACCTGAGAGACCCCGCTCGGATTCCTCCCGCTGCCCCAAGGGCCACTCCGCCCGCCATCCCACGAGCTGCCGAGTTCGACGACCCGGTCGACGACCCGATTGAAGGGCCGTGCAATGCGCTCGTGGTTAGAGATCCTTGCCAGGACTGGAACCCATGTCCGGACGATCCGATGGCGGCACTCATCGCCCGCTTGGAAGCCTTGGAGACTCGGCAAGTGGCGATCCCACCGGACGGCAAGCCATACCCAGCATGGGTGGACGACATTCCGGCACCTCCGGGATTCGGGAATCCCACTTTCTCCCCCTTCAACGGGACTGGAGATCCGCCACAGAATTTGGCCCATTTCAACTCGAGATGCGGGCCTATGTTGGGAACTCCGGCGCAGCAAGAGGCCGCTAAGCTTCGCTGCTTTGTCCAGACACTGGAAGGGCCAGCATTTGTCTGGTACAGCCAGCTCCCCGTCGGGTCGATAACTAGCTGGGAGGACCTTCGTAGACAATTCCTCTACCAGTTCAGTTCCACGACCCGGAAGACGAGTATCGCAGACCTCTTCAAGTGCAAGCAGAGGCCTGATGAGCGAGTCGTGGACTTCGTCGCCCGATGGAAGGGTCTCACGTATTCCCTTGACATGCCATTGACTCAGGAGCAGTTGCTGACAATGTGCGTCGGGAACGTCAAGACCGAGCTGGTCCCTTCCCTGATCACTCAGAATTACCCCGGAGGGTTCAGGGACTTCTCAGACAAAGCTCAACGTCTTGAGGAAGCCCTGCAACAGGCCAGTCAGGCACACCCACTACCTCCTATGATTCCTGCAAGGAGAGCCAGCAGGGCTGAGCCCGCTGCTGTTGCCCAGATAGAGGCCCCCAGGCTGTTGGAGCTGCTGCCGGTGAGGCCAGCTCCACAGCCTCACAGGAATCCGCCTCCACGGGTTCAGTTCCCGGCCCAGCAGCGGCAGCCCCAAAACCGGCCGGCCCCTCCGCGTAATGTACCGCCACAACCCAGGCGAGATAATCAGGGTCCACCTCCTCGGCAGGCCCCTCCAGCCCCTCGTCAAGACCACGCTCCCAGGGGCCCGCGATACCTGACTTACTCATTTCATGAGGATCAGGTCCTCGGTTACTTCTGGAGCGCCCTGGAGCAGAGGATTGTGCGACTGCCTGAGTGTTGGAGGCCAGAGGAGGCACATCTCACGGATAACCCCCGCTACTGCCCTTACCATCGGGCTCTGGGGCACACCATCCAGCGGTGCTACGTGTTTA
The DNA here is from genome assembly GCA_963277665.1 of Viscum album. NCBI lineage: Eukaryota > Viridiplantae > Streptophyta > Magnoliopsida > Santalales > Viscaceae > Viscum > Viscum album. Next base: position 1,183,738,665 of record OY728139.1, read on the forward strand.
AGGATTGGCTCCAAGACCAGATTAACAACAATGTAATCAGGTTGGGCCCAGCTCCAGCACAAGTGGCAGGTGTGTTCCTGGGATCAGATGACGACAGCGGCAACGAGGACGAATGGCAGCTGGTCTCCGACCGCGGGTCCCAGAAGTATAATAACTGGATGGCCCGCAAGACGACCATTCGCGCCCATGGAATCATCCGTGCGCGCTTGAATCAGCCTGAGCCCCCAGAATCTGCGGGTGCTGCTTCGGCATCGTCGTCCCAGCCTGCCTCTTCCGAGAAGAGCAAATGGCGGCGGTGCAAGAAGGAAGAGCGCGCCCCGCCAGTTCCGCCGCTATCCCGCACTCTCGGCGATTTCATGCCCCCGGAGATGGGGATCCCTCCCCAGATCCGCCCAGTGGTGAATGATTCGTCCGATGAAAGTGTTGGGTACGCTTCGGTTAATACCGTCGAGCTGGTAAATCTCTTTTCGGTTCCCGACGCTGAGGAGCACCAGGTGGACCTCCCTAGTGTCACCGGTCGTCGCCACCGTCGGAGGAACCACAACAACAGGAGTCGCCGGGGCACAGTAGTTGGTACCTCCAGCCAGGCCGTGCACGCCACTGAGACTAGGCAGCAGGATCAAAATCGAGCTCAGCGTGCGCAGCCCCCCCCCCCCCCCCTCTGGGGATGACAGATTCACCTCCGCCACTGTTTGTGGTATGGGACCAGGCATAACCGCCTCAGTCGCGTCGCGATCAGCTCTGCCCTGCCACGAGTCCATCCCGGCCTCCTGGCCCCAGTACGGTGACTACTTCCCGGGCTTCAACCAATGAACAGCGAGATGCGCCAAGCACCAGTCGGCCGCCAGCCCAACCGGCAAGGCTCGTCATGATTCCAACCGCAGAGCAACCTCCTGCAACCAGGGGCTCGCGCTTGGCCAAAAAGTATGATGTCCTGAAGCACTTGGCCGACATCCCAGTGAGACTCTCCATACTTGAGGCTCTGCGCATGTCATCTGAGATGCGCGAGGCACTCGCTGAAGCCCTGAAGAGCCCCCTCCAGTTTGAGACAGAGGTTGCGGCTGCAGAGGCCTTTCACGCCGAAACGATTGAGGACGCCGAATGTCAGGCAGTTATCTCGTTCTCTGGTAAGGATGAAGACCCTCCTATACAGGGGCACATTCATCCGCTGTATGTTACCGGCCAGTTCAATGGCCTTGAAGTCCGACGTTGTCTTGTCGACACGGGGTCCGGGATTAACCTGATTCCCACTCGGACGCTCCGGAGATTGGGGTTGTCTGAGGATGACTTGATTCCCTCCGACCTCAGGATCCAGGGGTACGACCGCACCGAGCAAACTCCGGTCGGCAAGATACGCTTGAAGACCCAGTTCGGTGACTTGGTTGCCAACACCGAATTTATGGTAGTCTCTCAGGACACTGCGTATAACGCATTGATGGGCAGGCCATGGCTCCACCTTCATGCGGCGGTTCCCTCATCATACCACCAATGCCTCAAATACTCCCTTAACGGTCGAGTAGGCGTGCTTCAAGGAGATGACTCTCCTTTTGCCTCATGTGAAGCCCGCTATCTGGACGCGGACTATTACAAGAGCAAGGATAAGCAAATCCTGACAGGTGAGGTTGAGCCTGTCGCTGTTGCAAGTGATCCCTGGGCAAGCTTGGATGACGCTTACGTCCTCCCGATTCAACGGTTGGACGTAGCCATGGTCTCGACGGCCTGTGAGTCTCCTGTTGAGATGACCGCGACCGCCCATGCCAGCACCAGCGGCCCGGCAGGATCTGGTAGCCCCAATGCAGTTTCCAACGCAGTCTCTCCCGTGGACGATCCCTCCCCGAGTGGAGAGGACGTGGAAGATGCACCCCCAGCCTTTGAGGAGGGCGTCTCCGCCACGGTCGATGAGTTAGTACAGGTGAACCTTGGAACCGAAGCAGATCCAAGACCCACATTGGTCAGTGCCGCCATGCCCTCTGAGGAGCGGCAGCAGTACGAGGACTTTCTCAGGCAGCACCGTGATGTGTTCGCTTGGGGCTATGACGAGATGCCGGGGCTAGATCCTCAGGTAGCCGTCCACCGCCTTGGTCTCCCGGCGAACCATCGCGGGTTCAAGCATCCTCCCAGGAAGATGCACCCATTCCACGGTGCCATGGTTGAGGCAGAAGTTGACAAGCTTATCAAAGCCAAATTCATGAGGGAAGTTCAGTACCCCAAATGGTTGGCCAACATTGTGCCGGTCAGGAAGAAGAACGGGAAGATCAGAGTCTGCATCGACTTCCGCGATCTCAAACGCCACTGTCCGAAGGATGATTTTCCCCTTCCAGTGACAGAGCTGTTGATTGACGCCACGGCAGGGTTCCAAGCCCTCTCCTTTATGGATGGATACTCCGGATACAACCAAATCCGGATGGCCCCTGAGGATGAGGAGTTCACTGCCTTCAGGGCCCCCCAAGGTATCTTTTGTTACCGGGTCATGCCCTTCGGACTGAAGAATGCAGGTGCCACCTATCAGCGGGCGATGCACCGCATATTTAAGCCAATCCTCGGCACACTGGTGGAATGCTACGTTGACGACTTGGTGGTCAAATCGCGCTAGCGTCAGGACCATCTCAAAGATCTTGAGAAAGTGTTCGGCTTCCTCCGGTCTCGCTGCCTGAAGATGAACCCGTTGAAGTGTGCCTTTGGGGTCACCTCCGGAAAGTTCCTTGGATTTGTGGTAAGATACCGGGGTATTGAGATCGACCCAGAGAAGATCAGGGCGATTAGCTAGATGCCTCCCCCAGGTAACATCCGGGAACTACAAGGGTTCCAAGGCCACTTAGCCTATATACGCCGATTCATCGCGAATCTGGCCGGCAAGTGTAAGCCCTTTTCTCGGCTCATGAATAAAGGTGCCACCTATGTATGGGATAAAGAGTGTCAGACTACTTTCGAGGAAATCAAGCAGTACCTGCTTCAACCTCCGGTCCTGATGCCGCATGTATCCGGGAAGCCGCTGGTCCTTTATGTGACCGCCCTGGAACGGTCCCTTGGTGCCCTTCTCGCCCAGAAGAACAACGAGGGAACAGAGAATAGCCTCTATTACCTTAGTCGCATGCTCCTCGATGCGGAAGTTAGGTATTCCCCCATCGAGAAGAGCTGTCTGGCGCTCGTATTTGCCGTACAGAAATTACGGCACTACTTGCAGTACCACGAGGTACAGTTGGTTTCTCGGGTAGACCCGTTGAAGTACATCCTGAGCCGGCCCATGTTGACTGGCCGTCTAGCGCGGTGGGCTGTGATTCTCCAGCAGTTCGACATCAGGTATGTGTCTCAGAAGTCCATCAAAGGGCAAGCATTGGCAGACTTTCTGGCTGCTCACCCGACCTCCGCGGATCAGCCGCTGGATCTAGGCTTTCCTGATGAGGCCATTCTCTCGGTCGATCATGTCGATCCATGCTGGCAGATGCACTTTGACGGTGCTTCCCAGAGCCCCACCGGTAGAAGACTCGATAATCCTAAGCTCAACAGAGTGGGCTTGGGTATCGTCTTCATTACCCCAGAGCGAGACGTGCTGCCATACTCTTTCCTGTTGTCAGAGGGCTGTACCAACAATGAGGCGGAATACCATGCCCTCATCACTGGCCTCGAGTTAGCTCTCGAGATCGACGTGCCCCATCTGTGTGTGAAAGGGGACTCCGAGCTGGTCGTTAAGCAGATCAATGGCGACTATGTTGTCAGGAAGCCGGAACTTGTGCCATTGCTGGAGTGCACCCTCCTTCTGATGGCCCAGTTCCCTTCTCGGCCCGAAATTGTCCATATTCCCCGGTCGCAGAACGGTCGAGCAGATGCTTTGGCCAGCCTTGCTGCGTCACTTGAAGAGCCTGAACAGGATAACCTGACCGTCCGCGTGACGCACCGTAGGCTCATCGCTCCCGTTATCCTGGAGGGAGATCGCGGCCCGTCGGTAAGTAATCTCACCACGGTTGCCCCTGTGCCCGGAGCCCCGAGTACCCCAGACATGGCAGTTGAACCAGCCCCTGATTGGAGGGCGCCTTTGGTTGAGTACCTCCAACATGGAATTCTCCCGTCAGATCGGGCCGAGCGCGAGCGAGTTCGACGCCGCGCATCGCAGTTTGTCCTCCAGAGTAGCCCCGGCCTGGAGCAGATCCTCTATAGGCGCGGATTTGATGGTGTTCTCCTCCGTTTCCTTCAAGGAGTTGAGATCCCACGAGTCATGCAAGAGGTTCATGCTGGTTCATGTGGTGCCCATCAGACTGGGCCGAAGCTGTCCCACCAGATTCGGAGGTTGGGATACTTCTGGCCCTCCATGATCCATGACTGCATCGAGTATGCCAGGAGGTGCCATGCGTGCCAGGTTCATGCGAACTTTGTGCATCGGCCGCCGGAGCCTCTCCATACCACCAGGTATTCTTGGCCCTTTGCAGTCTGGGGGATGGACGTTGTGGGACCTTACCCGCCGGCAACAGCTCGCCAGTGCCGGTTCATTCTGACCGCAACAGACTTCTTCTCCAAATGGGTAGAGGTGATTCCGCTCAGAGAGGTCAAATCCTGTTCGATCGCTGACTTCGTGACCTCCAATATCATTCATCGATTTGGAGTGCCTCACGCTATCCTCACGGATAACGGATCCAATTTCCAAGTAGCCGAGTTGAAGAAGTTGTACGCCAAGTACAACATTCGCTCGAACCATACATCTCGCTATCATGCGCAGGCGAATGGACAGATCGAGGCGTTTAACAAAACCCTCTCTAACATTTTGCAAAAGATGGTTGGTCAGAACAAGAAGAGTTGGCCGGACAAGCTCCCCAACGCCCTCTGGGCTTATCAGACGACGACTCGCAATTCCACCCAGATGACCCCTTATTCCCTGGTGTATGGAGCTGAGGCCGTCCTGCCCATCGAGATCCAGTTACCATCCTTGCGCACTGCGGTCTACGACCAGCAAGCGCCGGACAGAGCTGCTGAAGCCCGTCTAGTCGAGTTGGAAGCACTGTATGAGAATAGACTTCGCGCTTTGCACAACTTGGAGAGGCATCAAAGAAGAATGGCTCGAGCTTTCAATAAGAAGGTTCGCCTCCGCTCCTTCCTGCAGGGTGACCTAGTGCTAGCCCTAAGAGCGCCAATGATCCCCGGCAGGAAGCCACCCAAGTTGGAGCCCAAGTGGGAGGGACCTTTTGTCATCCACAAGGTATATCCCAATGGCGCGTACTCCCTAGCAACTATGGATGGTGAGCGTGTCACTCCTCCCACCAACGCTAGGTTCCTCAAGCAGTACTTTTCCTGAGTCCACATCGTCCGCGCTGCAAGACGTTAAACTGCACAGTGTTTCGTCCAACATGATGTTAAACTGTACCACGTCCGAGCTACAAGACGTTAAACTGTTCAGCATTCGTCCTGCATGACGTTAAACTGCCCCTCAAGAACTATGTGCGGATTGATTCCCATCCTTATGGGATACGTAGGACCGCCTGAACATTCATGTTTCAGGCCCAGCCCCATCCTTCGGGAATTTCCATCCCATCTCGGGCCCTTGGCCCAGTTGTTTCTGGGTATGCGGCGTATGGTGTGAGCGCAGGGCTATTTGCTCGCCACGCTGTACGCCCCCCATGGTTGGGGATGCCTTCCGCTTCCCCTTTCCTTTTTGCGTCCTGCATGACGTTAAACTGCACTTTAAAGAACTACGTACGGCTTGATTCCCATCCTTATGGGATACGTAGGACCGCCTGAACATTCATGTTTCAGGCCCAGCCCCATTTCCCGGGAATCTCTATCCCGCATTGGGCCTCTGGCCCAAGTTCCCCTCCTTTTTGTGCAAGGCGTATGACGTGAGCGGGGATTATGTCCTCATTCACGTTGGTCTACTGGCCGCGCCGTACGCCTCCCCCGTGTGTGGGACTACCTCACACCCCTCATCGTCCTGCATGACGTTAAACTGCCTCTCAAGAACTACGTACGGCTTGATTCCCATCCTTATGGGATACGTAGGACCGCCTGGACGCTTGTGTTTCAGGTCCAGCCCCGTCTCTCGGTTGATCATGGGGATCTGCTGTCTTTTGGTTGCTCTCAGGATCAGTCCTCCGACCCTTTTCGGTGATCTGTTAACATGTTTTGGGTACTTCGGTCTATGACCCGTGGTGTCGGATTCAATCCCGACAAGTCCTGTGTTGCTTGTCGGGCCGCGCGCTTCCTCTTGTTCGAGCCTTCACTCAAAGGGATCCTCTTTAGCGGTTTGGGTACGATGCCTCAGTGCTCTCCTACCGCTCCGGGTCGATTTACCGGCGGGTCCTGGGCCGCAAATCGATATGAATCCTGCGCTTGAGCGGTTGATGCTCATTTGCTTGCCCTATCCTAGGCTGACGCGATCGGATGTTGTGTTGCGAATATGGTCAGCGACATCCTTGATCGCCATGTCGGCTCTTTCAGGCTCTAAACATTGGTTGCGCAGTCCTCATCACACTCCGCCTTTGTGCGTTGTAGTAGAATCTCGACACTCTCTTCATAACTGGCCTGTAGTACACCTTTACACGTTAGGCAGGCCAACCAGGGTAATGGTGTCTTTCGAGGCTCCCGCGATCTGAGCACCAAGGATATATGCTGATGTCCTCCCTAAGGGCCATGTGTAGCTGGACCCTCGTCCCCATAAGGAGGAAGGAGTCGCCCGAACAATCGTGTTCTGGGCCCAGTATAGCTAGAGGCTAGCATCTCTGCCCCTCGGGTGATGGACATACGCAGGCCCCTATCCCAGGATCCTTCTCCTGGAATCGTGTGTGACCGCAGGGCTGGGTATGTTCCCACCTCCGCTGAGTCTGCTGTATCGCAATAAGCGGATTCCTCCATGGTCTGAGCCACACGACCTTAAACTGTGTTGTCTGGTCCTACCACACGACCGTAAACTGTGATCGTCTTGGCCGCCCGACGAGAAACGGCACTGCATTGTGATGTTCTCTTCAGAGGACACTCACGTTGGGCGCTGGTTAATAACCACGCCATTCATCAATGCCTTTCATGGCTTGATTATTGTGGCGACGCCAGGGATTTCTTAATCACAGGCATGTCGCTGCACAAAGAAAAACCATCCACCTTTAAGGACAAACAAGAAATATCAAATACCGCTTCTTCTGTGTGTGAGGGTCAGACCCGCACCCTTCCCCGCGTTGGTGCCCGATTGTGTTGCGCCGCACTTCCAGAACTACGTGTGGCTTGATTCCCATCCTTATGGGATATGTAGGAACGCCCGGATGTTTGAAACTTCGGGTCCAGCCCCCACCTCTTAGAGATTCCCCTTTCTCTGGGGAATCCGCCGCCTTCGGGTCACCCTCAAGGCGTGTCCCTCGACCCCTTGCAGTGGTCCACCGGTGTCAAGAGTACTCTGGTTTATTGCCAGGAGGGTCAGGTTCAGCTTGTTCAGGTTCCTTCCACTTTTCAGGCTTCGTGCTCCCTTTCATTCAGACCCATCGCCTATGCCCTGGGTGGAGCCCCCGTGAGCGGTCTGGACACAATGCCTCAGTGCTCTCCCACCGACTCGGGCTGGTGCCCCCAAGGGCCTCGGGCAGCAAATCGATATGAATCCTGCGCTTGAGCGGTTGATGCTCGTTTTCTGCCTCATTCCATCAACGGTTAGTATGATATTGATGCTGCTTTTCTGCCACGGTTGGCAGTACTCCCATATCGTTACGTCGGTGCCCCCAGTCCTTGAGTGAATGGCCGCATGATTCACATTACATTTTCCACCTCCCATTCTGACCAGGTGAAACCTCGACACTCTTGACGCTATCCCTCAGTGCATCTTCGCATATCCAGGGGATAGGACCACGATGTGGCGTACTTTGAGGTTCTTATGGTCCGAGCTCTAAGACCTTAAACTAAGATATGCCCCTATGGTCCGAGCTCTACGACTTTAAACTAAGATCTCCCTAATCGGGATTCTACGTCCTGCATGACATTAAACTGCACTTTCAGAACTACGTGTGGCTTGATCTCCAGCCTAATGGAGTACGTAGGAACGCCCGGGCATCTCGACTCGGGTCCAGCCTCAGGGATCGCTAAGTCCCGCCCCTCCTCATCGCCGGCCGTCTGGCCTGGCTTCTGGTAGAGTGGTGCGGTTGTGATATTCTCCCCGATTCAGCTCGGGATGCCCCATTGCAATGGTGGGAATCGACGGTTTCCTCGTCAAAGAGGTTCTGTCTGAGAATTGAGGTGATTCACGGCCAGATTAGTGCATCCGCCTAATACACTTTCCCCGCGGTGGTGCAATTTTGAGAGCGTTGGATTCTATCCGAACAAATCGTCACTTCGCCCCACGCTTCGCATGCCCTGTTGATCTGGATTTCCACCCTTGTGCCTGAAGGAACCCCCAAAGCGGCATTGATGATGACATGTGATCCGCCTCCTGCAATATGAATGATGACCTTAGGTCCGTCTATTGCAGTAGTATGGTCGATTGATCCATTGTCCGCTTTCCGTCTTGGGCATTTCCTGGAAGGCCGACCGTTGTGGATTTCTGAATTCGGGACACGCGATTCACCCTTTCTCATCTCCCTATGTTCGGATAAAATCTCAACGCCCCTAGCATTGTCCCGCTCGTGTTTTGGAACAAGTTGGGGGGATGATACATTGATTAGGTCTGAGGTCTCCTTTCCTAGGAATGACCTCCCTCTCTTCTTTAGAAATCCAGGCCCAATTACGGATGCCTGAAGCTTGGTTAACGCTCCCGCGAGACAATGAATTGTGGTTGAGCATGTTAAGCCAAAAGGTGCAGATAAATATATTGGTTCATACAAGTGAATCGAAATATTGAGTAGCGGAAGCAAATGTTCTGGGAGTGGCAAAAACAAATCCCCTGGGGATTAGCGTGCTGGATAAGTCTTTCTAACGCCGCTACCCTTTGGCTGGCGGCCTCCAGAGCTGCTTCTCGCTCTCTGCGTGCCCTCTCTTCGTCGGCGGTCGCAGCACGCAGTTCGTCGATCCTGGCCTGTGCACGCTCCCGCTCGACTTGAAGTGTGACCATATGTTGGCCCGCCTCCGTCAGCTGTACCTGGGCGTCATCCAGCTGGGCTGTTAGTTGCTCCACAAGCTCAGTGCACGTTGCAACGAAGGCCTCCTTCTCTGCCGCCTGCCCTTCGAGACGCCGGACTTCCAGCTCCGCCACGAGGAGCGCCCGCGTGTTCTCCGACATGTCCTGACATTGTGCGACGTCGGCACGCCGATGGCTCTCGCGCATCTTTTCGTCCATGAAATCACGGACCGTCAGATGGAGGCGTTGAGCATCAGCTCCCCCGGCACACAGGAAGAGCAACCAGGTCTGAAGGGATCCCATGCGCCCCAGCCACTCCGATGGGTCTCGCTTGAGGAAGCGCTGGATGCACTTCCACCCCCTGTGGCGCGTTATTCGGCTCTCCTCGACGGCCTCCCCGTCTGAGTCGTCCATCTCCTCAGGGTCGGCAGGCCGGTAGGCAGGGAAGGCAGCCAGCAGGTCTGATGCAGGGTCCGCCCCTGGGGTGTCCTCATGGGGGATAGGTTCCCCAACATCTGGGCGACCTTCTTCTCTCGCCCCAGCGGCGTTGACACCCTCGTCAGCCCCCGACCTCTCTCCGATGGCAGCACCGCCGGCGTCCGCAGCCCCTTGATCAGCAGTTGGTGGGGTCGGCTCGATGTGGGAAGTCTGTTCCGGAGCAGGCGGCATGTCTGCCACCGGTCCACTCGTGGATGGCCCGGGTTCGGCAGCCCGACGAGCCTCCAGTGTTGAGATCACTGTGCAAGGCATGCCGCGGTTAATCACGGGTCGTCAACGACAAGCACCAGTAGTAAATTAAGGAGACTTACGGGAATTCAGAGCGTCATCTTCCGCTATCCCGGCCGCCGCAAGAGCAATTGCAGTAGGGGACCCTTCCGCGCTTGTCAATTCAATGATGAGTGTCTGGCCCCCGCCTTGTCCTGCTGGCGCCTCTCCTACTCCTACTGAGGATGCCTGGCCGACATCCACGCACTCCTGAGAAAGGTGGAGAAATGGGTTAGAAGCTGCATAAGAGAATGGATGAAGCAGGTTGAGTAGGGATAGAAGCGGACCTTGAGGAGCTCAGTGATATCAATGTTGCCAGAGCCGGCCACCTCGCCGCTCTCCCGTGGGCTCCCCTGATGGGACCTCCCCTCGGAGCCTTCATCCTCCCCCGTCTCCTCCTCTTCCTCGGAGTCGTCGTTACTGTCATCTTCCTCCGGCGGCATCTGTTCTGGAGCAGGCTCTCGACCGAGCATCACCTTCACCAGAAGGGACGGCTCCGCACGCTGACCACGTTGGCGCGCGTACTAGTCCATGGCCGTCAGATATGCATACCGCCGGTGGAAGTTCACCCTGTCGGCGATCTGGAGGCACCCGACCTCTGGCAGATGGATTCCTTCTCTGAGTATCTTCTGCCAGATGACTTCGGTCCCCAGTGACTGCCGCAGGGTCATCCAGGCCGACCACAGCGCCGGGAAGACTGCATCGTGGGAGGGTTCGAGCAGACGTCTTACCTACTTCCCGGGCCGCTCTTCGACCACCGCACGTGCCCCCTCTCTGGGCGCCGAGGTCGTAGCGGCAGCCTGCGATGTGCCCGCCGCCAAAGTCCCTGCCCGCGCCGGCTCCGCTGCTTGGCGCGCCTCCGTTCTCCCCCATGTGGCGGTGCTTCGCCTCCTTCCTTGACGCCCGGTCTCCGCACGGGTGACCTCGAGCCGCCGAACTGGCTTCCGTAGAAGCCCCTCGGGGTACGCGATGGCCCAGTGTTCGGCGTACTCGGTTGCCAAGCCTGCGTCGACCCCGGTAGGAGGGAGAGTGATGACGTCGCCGAAGCCGAAAGCGGAGAACATCAGCCACATCTGGTGAAGGACGCAAGGGTTCGTCTCCTCCCGGACAGCAGTGAATACCCTCTTCGGCATCCGTTGAAGGCACCCGAACTGCCTGGCGAACCGGGTTGGCACGTAGGGCTCGCAGATCACCTTCCCGTCGATCCGAGCCACGAGCACCCCGCCTCGCATGTTCAGGAAGTACTCGTGCTGCTCCAGCGGACCCTGCCCGTTGTCGATCATCTGGCCAACGGGAGTGGGGAACGGGCTGAAGTTGAAATTTGCGTGATTGACAATCCGAATCCTCACGCCCTCCTCATTCAGGGTCATCGGAGCGACCCCCGCGATGTTCAGCAGGGAGGGTCGCAGGCCGTTGCCCGGAGGAATGATGGCGTTTGGAAACGTGTACCCACCAAGGTGAGCAGCCACCCAGCCGTGGAAGAATTTAAAGGGCCCACATATCCTTCGTGGCGACCCCCCTCGCGAGATGTGTCCCAGGATGGCGTACAGCTTAGCCAACACTGGGACCCCGAGGTTGTATCTTTTGTTGGCGGCCATAGCGCCCGCCATCGCCAGTGTCGTCGGGCGAACGCCCATTCTCGCGTCCCGCACTGGCAGGAGCCACCCACTCAGAAAGGCGGCCAGGAACGCCGCGTACCGGACATTTGGGTCCCGGGCCTCGATGACGCGGTACCCCCATGAGCGGTAGTCGCCCGTCTCCAGGACCCGCCAGTACGACCTGTTCCGGCTCCTCTGAGCCGCGGTCGGGCACCGCTTCCCCCTGCCTGGCATCTTGACCGCTGGGTCATGCTCCAAGAACTGGCCGAACCACTCCTTATAGGCTATGTCCTTCTGGAAGTCCTTGATCCCGAGCCGCTGCGTAGCCAGGTCAAGTAGATTCCATGTCAGAATGGGAGTCCGTGACCTGTCTTCCCAGGTGTTCTTCGGAGGTAGGAACTCATCGTACTGGTAACCCTCCAGCGGGATACCTCCGATGCAGTGGATGTCCCAGAGACCGATGCCGACCTCCCCATGGTGAAGATGGAAGGTGTTGGTATCCGGGGACCAGCGGGTGAACAGCTCCGGCCCGAGCTCGGACTGCTGGTAGAAGTGGAACTGCGACGTCCACACCGCCTCAAACAGGCCGATGTACCGCAGCTCTTCCACGAAGTGATCGCAGGTGTGGCGTACCCAGAACGCCCAGGCCCACTCACTGGTGAAATTGCCCCCAAACCGCAAGTCCCAGTCCTTCATCCATCCCTTGGTGTCGTCAGTGACACTCTGGCGATATGTGCTCGAGTAGAGGGCTGGAGAGTTCTCCTCAGTAGGCTCACTTCCGATGATGGTTCGCGTCCTCGGGTTCAGGACATAGACATCTAAGTGTCTGGTCTCCCTGGCAGGATGCCCATTGTTGGTGATGTTATAGTGGGGAAGCTCTTCCTCCCGAGTCACCCAGGTCCGTGGCGCATCAACCTCGAACCCTGGCACCAGAACCTCATCTAGGATGCCAAAGTTCCAGAGCGACAGGTTGTCCGATAGCGGATATGTCTTCTGGGCCGGCGTCACCAAGTCGAACAAGGATTGATTATTGGAAACAACCTCCTTGGCTCCGTAGACCTCCTCGTTCGTCGCCATCTCAGCTCTGCGAGTGGCGGCATCCCCCTCAGTTCCTTGATTCGCGTCCATCTCAGAGGCTCCGGGAGTCGTGCGGGTTAAGGGATGAAGCGTGCGGAATCGGAAGAGGCTGGTAGAGAAGTTTGAGAGTTGGCGCGCAATCCTAGTGGACGGCGCGCAATCGGGAAGTCCGTCGCGTAAAACCCCGGGTGTTCGCGCAAAAGCAGGCCAAAATCCGGAAGGTTTGTGCGACGAACGGGTGAATTCCGTGCCGGAAAGGGAAATTTTGCGCATGAGAGCTCGAATGCTTATCGCGCGGAAGGCCGGTGTACGGTGCGGGGGACCCAGGGCCCCTATTTATAGGCGAGGCCGGGGTCCGCGCTGCGCGGAATGCGCTTTGCGCGACCGCGAATTTCGCGCCCGACGCCCTTTTTTGCGCGCCACAGTCCCGCGCCACCCAGGACTTCGGCATTCCGGCGTCTCCCTCAGAACCCGATCGTTGCGACCTCTCGCCGATCAGATTCCGAGGGGGGGGCTTTTGTAGACGCCGGAAAAGTCCGTTGTTCCCAAACAAAGCTCCGGATGCGGAAAGCGAGGTCATATTTGGAGTCAGAGGCACGTTTCGGAGGGCCCGGAGGCCTTGCGCGGAATTTTGGAGACCCGCGCGCAATGTTGAAGTCAGGCGTGCAAACCTCCCGGGATGCGCGCAATGCGCTGGGCCGGCGTGCAATTTTGCGCGCCCGTGACCCGCCCGACTCCCTTGCGCGCCGGGCCCGATTCCGCGCCCGCGAAGGAAATTCCGCGCCCGCGAACCGGATTCCGCGCCAAGGGTTGCCTATAAATATAAGGTGACCCCCGACGTTTTGAAGGTGGCCGGAATTCGAAGAGTCGCTCGTTCGCGCAATCCAACCCCTTCCGCGCGCAATGCCGATCTTCAGGTAACCTCTTTTCTTTCGCGCAATAAAGCCTCGGGGTTCGCCTTCGCGCGCAATCCCCTTGGCTCCTTTCCTTTGAATAATTCTTCACCCAAAGGCTTTCGCGCGCAAAAGAAGCCTCTTGCACGCAATTGCCCCCGGGGTGCGCGCAATCCGGCCCGATTGCGCGCACCCCCCCTTTTTTTTAAGTGGCCATTCGTTAAGAAATGAGTCGTTGCCCCCGCGCACTATCCGAAGCCCGGTGCGCGCAATCTCCCTCTTCTGCGCGCAAAGCGCTGGCCCAATTGCGTGCCAGCCTGCCCATTTGCGCGCCGACCCGCGGTATTGCGCGCCAAGCTTCTCTTTTGCGCGCAATCCGCCAGGGTCGACCCCTTTGACCCCCTGAGGGTACCCGCCTGCGTGGCGCCCGATGATCTTCATCCTGGGTGCCCGCACCATGCGTTGTCTTCCCGCGCGGCCCTCCAGGCTCGCGCGAAGTGACACGGACCCATCGGCGGCAGTATCCTCGTCTGAGCTACAAGACATTAAACTGTTCAGCATTCGTCCTGCAGGACGCTAAACTGTATCTCGTCCGCGCGACAAGACGTTAAACTGCCAAGCATCCTCGTCCGCGCGACAAGACGTTAAACTTCCAAGCATCCTCGTCCGCGCGACAAGACGTTAAACTGCCAAGCATCCTCGTCCGCGCGACAAGACGTTAAACTGCCAAGCATCCTCGTCCGCGCTGCAAGACGTTAAACTGCCAAGCATCTTCATCCTCAACACACGACGTTAAACTGTACTTCGTCCGGCAAGACGTTAAACCGTCCGCATCGCCCGATCCCGTGCCTCGCACGTAGGGTCCCCCTCCCGATTTGGATGTGGCCCCCACCCGCTCGTCTCTGCAGGGATGTCGGGATGGGAGTGGCCTTCGCCCACGGGAGCAGAGTGTTACAAACAGAGCGAACTACGTGTACTTTGATCCCTGTCTTCTAAACAGGGTACGTAGGAAGCCTCTCCGAGGTTCAAGCCCACCACCTGGTCGTCCCGGTCGTATTCACGTCGGTTCGTCCATCCGTGGACCCCTCCCGGGTTCACATTCGCATCGATTCACCTATGAATCCGCTCTTGTGGGAGACTGCACATGTGTATCTCCATTGCACTTCCCCACTGCCTTTTTCTATTTCTCCCTTCAGCGTCCAGCACGACGTGAAACTATGATTCACCCGGCCATTCCATCCCCCTTTGTGCGAGGTGGTTCGGTTCAATCCTTTTCCAGGCAGCCTCGATCTCCTTGTGAGTCGGCTTCCCAACGTCCAACATGACGTGAAACTGTGATCCACCCGGCCGTTCCATCCCCCTCTGTGCGAGGTGGTTCGGTTCAATCCTCCGCCCGGCGGCCTCGACCTCTTCGTGAGTCGGCTTGCCGACGTCCAGCATGACGTTAAACTGTATATCCGAACTACGCTGACTTTGATCCGCGCTAACGCGCGGTACGTAGGAAGCCCCTACGGGGTCCAAGCTCTTCACTCCATCATCCATCCTGATCCTTACTCGGGCCGCCACATCCCGGTGGGGTCATGCTATTTCATTCCACTCCACTTCATTTGGGAAGCCGCCCATGTGCTGGCCCCAGCGTCGGAAGTTCCCCGCAAGGGGTTCTGTCATCTGATCCACTCCTCGTGTCGATCAGTCCGATGCCGTCCCCGTTGGACGTTAAACTCGTGGCATACCCCGTGTTAAACATGGGAAGCTGAGGAAAACCTCAGGTAACGTAGTTCCCCGTACCCAGCGCGGGATGCCTCAGGCCATCACGCCTTCGAGAATCCCTATTAGGGACGGAAGGCAGACATGCAGAGTCGCAGTGTTAAGACACGCCCCCAACACCCAGAGCCACCCGGTCTCCTCACCACAGGTTGCTGCCCCGGCCAGACCCCTTGGAGCGTCCGGACGGAAGCAGCGTAATTAACCGGTGTCCATGGAGACATGGCGCCGGGAACGAGATTCACGAGCACGTCTTAAATCTATGAGGGAGACCCGGATTAGGCGACGAGTTCCGAGGAGACGTCCACGGAAGGAGGAGCCGACATCCCATCATCCCGGTTTCGATCAAGGAGCAGACGCCCCTGAATAAGGGACGGATTCCGCCCGCCTTTGGAAAGCGGGACCGTGGGGCCACAAGCCGCGCGCCCATCCCCTCGGGTCGACGGGTGCACGCGCGAACGCGCCCTGGCGGAACAGCGTCGGAACAGAAACCTGAAGCACATCCGCACCGAAACAATATCATTAAATCATTTCATCAAATCCACTTTCAAATCAACCCATAATTTTTCTCAAATCCACCCAGTGATTTTAATTCCAATGAAATTTAGTGTTTTTTCACAATTCCAGGATATTTTTAAATCACACATCAAATCAACTCAAATTATGGTTTTTAAATCATTTAAAAACTCATTTAAAATCATTCAAGAAATATGGGTTTTAATTGTAGGGTAAATATTTATGGAACCATCTACCTTTAATCACAGAATCAAATCAAAACTCGCAATAAGAACACTAACGAGAATAGAGTAAAATGAGATCATGAAATCAAACCTAGAATCAAGATCCATTAAAAAAATATTAGAAACATTAAATCATGATGATTTATTACTCTCTAATAAGGAGATAATAGAATAAAGAATAAATTTTGAATCTAGGATAGATTACTTACCAGAGAGGAGTCAAACGCATCCAACAGTGCTTCGATCTGATGTGAAAGGATGTTGGAGGAGTCAAAAAGATTCTTGGGAGCCTTTAAAAATAAAAAGGGATAATGAGGTTTGAGTGGAGGGAAGTTGAAATTTAAAATGATTCATGATATTTAATTCTATAAAAACACATACCACGCACCATCCCCACATGGCCATGATAAAGAAGGGTAAAATACCCTAGACCATGGTGCAACTACCCTAGGCCATGCCGCAACCCCATCTAGTGAAAAGGCCTCCTAAAAATACACTGTATACCTTTCCCATATTCTCTTAAAATGAGAGTAGGGTTATGGTTCATCCCATACACCATGCCACAACTATTCCCATATAGGTAGTAGAACCCAACCCACTCACTCAAGCCTCTACACTATGGTACGTCCCTTCATACCATAGGGCATAAAAACAAGAATAGGGATACAATTCACCCAATATCCATGGTATAAATATGATGAAAATGTTAGTAAATCTAAAAAATGGTCTCTAGGGCTCCATGGAATAGCCCACTTCCTACACTACAGCATTTCCTAACCTCACTTCCCTTGTGCTGCAGCCAGATATTACATGGTGCAACCCTATAGTGGAAAACTAAAAAACCCTCATTTTTTACAAAAACTCCAAAATAATCAGAACCACGCCCAAAAATAGTAAAAAAATAATGATGAAAATAAGTACCTAAAAGCGGTAACATGATATTATAACCTCCCCACTATAAACGCTTTCTCTCCACAAAAATCATGTCAAGAAGATTTCATATCAAAGAGGTGGGTCCAATGATCTCTCACTAGTTCCTTATACTCCCAAGTCTCGTGAAAATCAAAACCATTATTCCATAGCATAAGTACCAATGGTATCATCCTCCCACGATGATCCTTTGTCACAGAATCGATAATCCTAACAGCATTCTCGTTCATGGATAAATTGAGATCAATATTAAGATATTCACATCTCAAGACATGATAGTTCTAGGGTCTTGTTACATAACCCCTTATAACTCTTTCATAATACCTAAGTGTAAGGTGTGCGATGGTTACAGACACTTCGGGTGGCTCGGAAAACATCACTTTAGGGGGACTTTTGTTGACGCTCCTTTCCGTCATAGAGTATAACGAATGAAAAATGAGAATAACTTAAACTCAAAGAGATTTGTTCTTTTAAGAAACATCAAAAATTGAAAAAGGCATGAACAAGGAATTATTTAAGCATGGGTTGTGCAAGTTCCAAGATGGTCACGCAAGTATACTTGCACGCCACATATGGGTCGCGCATGTGACTTGCGTGCCCAATTGTATTTTCACCCAAGGTCCTCAATGTCCTATAAATACCCCCAGTGGGCCCCCCATTTCGAGGACCAAAAAAATACAAAAGTCATATTTAAGCTCTCAGCGCCCTAGTCTCTACTTGAATTCTTCTGAACACTTCTAAGGTAATTTCTTACCTAGAATGGAAGATCTAAAGAGAAGGAAGGAACAAGTTCAGGAGTGTTTTTTCTTCAAAGACCTCCTACAAAAGATTGTGGACTTGGGATAGGTAAAAATGAAAGGTTCGTCAGCTCATGTAGCATGTGTTACTACTACAAATCCAGAGGAAGAAGGAGAGTGGCAAGAAGTCAAAAGCAAAAATGCACAGAAATATGATGATTGGATGGTCAAAAAAATGATTCAAGGACTCTGGGCCTACCGAACGACCAAGTAAGGCTACACTGATTGCAGGGTAGAGACCTTAGGAAATGTACATGAATCATAATGACTTGAGTTCTTATGTTTTATGGGTATTTTTGGGATTTAAAATGAATAAGAATTCTAAGAAAATTTAAGAACAATATTCTATACTACTCGGGCTTAGGCACTCCTTGTTTACCTTGCAGCTATGGAACCTGGGAGACAACCAAAAGTAGTGCAGGTGATTAAGGTCCAGGAGGTTGACTTGGACGATCGGAAGAGGGATAACCGAGAGGACTAGGACGATCAGTGGCAGATGACTCTTCGTGCCTTTCAGCGGCAGACACTCGGGAAGTACGACGGTAGCATCATAGACATGGAGACAGAGAGCTAGCTAGAGGAGCTAGTGATAGCTTTCAGCTTGATCCAGGATCCGATGGAGTACTGGGTTCCTCTAGCTGTAAGCCAGATGCATGGAGCAGCACGTCAGTGGTGGACGCTTTATCTTGGGGAGAAGAGGGAGGCTGAGGTTACGTGGGCTGACTTCGAGGAGTTATGGGTGGAATTCCTCTATTCCACGATGAAGGATGATAAGAGGCAGGAACTACTCTCCCTCCATCAGGGGAGTATGTTAGTGAGAGATTTGGGGATCAAGTTCAAGGATCACCATCGCTTTGCTCCCGACCTCTTTCTGGATGAGGATTATCGGGCAAGATGCTTGGAAGAGGCACTTTGACCTTCTCTCCAGTATTTTGTTACTCCCTTCACCCTACCGACATACTTGGAGGTCCAGAAGAAGGCTGAAGTGCTAGAAAGGATGCACACACTAGGAGTTGTATCGCGAGAGGGAATCTAGTTGGGCTCGTCGAAGGGGAAAGCCGTCAGCAGCAGGCCTCCAGCATCAGGGCCCTCTAGGTTTCGACCAGCAAGAAGCAGGCCTCAGCAGTTCCAGTTCCGATCCCCCGGCCCTCGCCCTTTCCTTTCAGGCCCAGGACTGAGATGCTTCATCTGTGGAATCCATGGGCACCTTCTGAATTAGTGCCCGGACAGAGTGTAGTACGAAGAGGGTGGGCAGGTTCAACACCCACCTTAGCAGCAGCAATTTCCAACTAGGCCCTTTCAGCAGCAACAGTAGGGGCAGCTAGCTCTCGTTCCACCGAGGGTAGGCATTGTAGGAGGGGGCCGACCTTAGGATTCTCCTCAGGGACCTCAACCAGGGTGCGGTCGGGGAGGCGGCTGATAGTAGAGGGGCAGGGGAGCTGGGCATGGGCAGTTTCACGCCGTCGAGGCAGCAGTGCCCCTGGTGCTGAGCACACTATTTGGAGGCCAGACCGACTTGTTTTATGTTTTCCAAGGGTGTAGACTGATGATAGGGCCACATCAGTCTATTAGGGATCTTATATTATTGCAGATAAAACCATACGATGTCATCCTAGGCATTGAATAGTTGTTCTATGTGTGTGCCGTCAATGACTGCTTCTGAGGAAGGGTCGTGTTTTCAGATTTGGGCAGCATACGTGTAACTTACATCGGCAAGCGTGGTTTCTAGAAAAGCAGCAGGCAAGAGGAGCCCCTCCTTTCCTTGTTAGCTGAGCTATCAGTGGAGTCGGTGGATGTAGAAATGGTGGAGGTTACAGGGATCGTCAGTGAGTTTATGGATGTCTTCCCTGAAGAGGTGGCGACTCTACCCCCTCGGAGTGATGTTGAGTTCGGGATAGACTTGCAACCTAGTGCCCATCCGATTTCGATGGCTCCCTACCGGATGGAACCTTCTGAGTTGCGGGAGTTTCAGATTCAGATTGATGATCTGATGAAGAAGGGTTTTTTTCGACCAAGTGCGTCACCATGGGGTGCTCTAGTCTTATTCTCAAAGAAGGAAGATGGTGGTCTGAGGCTTTGCATAGACTACCGGAGACTGAATCAAGTAACGGTCAAGAACTGTTACCCTCTCTCGAGGATAGAAGACCTTTTTGACCAGTTAAAAGGGGTAGAGTGGTTCTCCAAGATTGACCTTCGGTCGGGATATCACCAGTTAAGGGTGAAGAAGGGTGACATCTCAAAGAATGCCTTTAGGTGTAGGTATGGACACATTGAGTTTGTAGTCATGTCGTTCAGTGTTACGAATGCTCCAGTTGTGTTCATGGGGCTCATGAACTCTGTCTTCTGGGAATACCTGGATCGGTTCATAGTCGTGTTTATTGACAACATCCTGATCTACTCAATCTCAGAGGAAGATCACGCTGAGCACCTGAGAATGGTTTTAGAGGTCCTTAGACAGCACCAACTCTATGGGAAGTTGTCCAAGTGAAAGTTTTGGATGTGAGAAGTGAACTTCCTTGGGCATGTGGTGTCCGAGCAAGGAATAGTGGTGGACCCATCAATGGTCGAGGCGGTTTTTTCTTGGGCATCACCTAATAACGTGGCAGAGGTTCGTAGTTTCCTTATACTAGTAGGCTACTATCGGAGATTCATGCCAAACTTCTCCCGAGATGCAGCACCCTTGACAGTTTTGACCAAGAAGGACCAGGCTTTCATGTGGAATGGGCAATGTGAGGCATCCTTTAGCTATCTGAAGGAGAATTTGGTAAGTGCCCTGGTGATGATGTTTCCATAAGAAGGGGCGACATATGAAGTATTTTTTGATGCTTCAGGGCAAGGCCTTGGGTGTGTGCTGATACAAAGACAAGGGGTGATCTCTTATGGATCTACACAGTTACATCCCAATGAGTGTAATTATGCCACCCACGATTTGGAGCTTGCAGTAGTCATGTTCGCACTAAAGTTGTGGCAGCATTACCACATCGGGGAGCGCTTCGTGGTCTTCATGGATCACAAAAGCTTGAAGTATATCTTCTCCCAACGGGACCTGAACTTACAATAGAGAAGGTGGATGGAGTTCCTTCAGGACTAAGACTTCAAGATTTCCTACACCTCAGGAAAAGGGAATGTGGTGGCCGATGCCTTGAGCAAGAAGTCGTAGAAGGATGTAGTTCGAGAGTCAGCAAATGCTTGGAAGGCGATGGAGGATTTGGATGCACTGCACCTGGATGCGAGGATGGATGGTGGTAGAGGTTTCTTTTATTAGATGATAATGCAGTCTTCTCTACTACGGTAGGTGGAAAAGTCTCCGTGGGGAGACATATAAAGTGAATTGATGCGTGACCGGGTTAACCAAGGCGATGCTCCAGAAGGGTGGATGGAGGATGGTCAGAATCAGATGCTTTTCTGAAAAAATTTGTTTGTTCTAGAGGCGATGCGCGAGAGGGTTCATGGTGAGTTCCAAAACTCACCCTTAGAAGTGCACCCAGGAGTTTCTAAGATGTACCAGGGTCTGAAGTGTCAGTTTTGGTGGCCCGGGGTAAAGCGGGCGGTGGTAGAGTTTGTGGCCAGGTGCCTAGTGTGTCAGCAGGTGAAGGTTGAACACCATGTTCCAGGAGGTCTGTTACAACCTAATGTCCCCGAGTTTAAGTGGGACGACGTCTCGATGGATTTCGTCATCGGGCTGCCCAAGTTTCAAGGAGGTTGTGATGCTATCTGGGTAGTGGTGGACCAGTTGGCGAAATCGGCTCACTTTCTAGTGATCAAGGAGTCGGGTGCAGTGGATGCCTTAGCATGGAGGTACGTGGATGAGGTGGTGCGATTGCATGGAATTCCGAGGTCCATAGTATTGGATAGGGATGCATGGTTTACCTCATAAGTCTGGAGGGGATTGTAGCATGCTTTCGGAACCCAGCTACGTCTTAGCACTGCTTTCCATCCCCAGATAGATGGACAGACAGAGTGCACCATCCAGACGTTGGAGGATATTCTACGAGCATGAATTCTGGATTTTGGGGGATCGTGGGTGTGACACTTGCCTCTGGTAGAGTTTTCCTACAATAATAGCTATCACTCTACCATTGGCATGGCTCCATTCGAATCCTTGTATGGAAGGACATGTCGCTCACCCGTGTACTGGACCGAGGTTGGGGAAACATGAATTCTTGGCCCAGAAGTGGTGCAGAGCACGATAGAGAAGGTTCAGCTTATACAGGAGAGGATGAAGGTGGCTCTGGACTGGAAGAAGTCATATGCCGATAATGGGAGGAGACCCTTGGAGTTTGAGGTCGGGAACCACGTATTCTTGAAGGTCTCCCCACGGCGTGGACAATGGAGGTTCAGCAGGGGGAGTAAGCTTTCTCCAAGGTTCATCGGACCCTTCAAAGTGTTACGGCGGGTTGGAGAAGTGGCTTATCAACTAGCGCTACCACTGCCGCCACTGAGAATACATGACGTCTTCCATGTGTCACAACTCTGAAGGTATCTACACGATGTTTCACACATCCTCTATTGGGGAAATCTGAATATTGAGGACAACATGACTTTGGTGGAAAGACCAGTGAGGATCGAGGATCGTGAGGAGAAGGTGCTCTGTTGATGGACCATTCCTTTGGTTCGTGTGTTTTGGAGGCATGGAAGGCTCGAGGAAAGTACCTGGGAATGGGAGACGCAGATGTGTGCCCAGTACCCAGATCTATTTTGAGATTTGTTCTGTTTTGTTGTACTTGTTTGTGATGGAACACTTTACTTGTTAACTATGGAACGTGCGGTTTTCCTTATTCTGTGGATGTGTGTGAAGAGTCCTGACTATGGGGAGTGGAGGACTTGATCCCTAATCAAGACACATTACGGTGGATGCGATTAAACCCATGCATATGAGTCAGTGCCACCCAAAGTGGATAGTATCTTGACATGGAGGAAGAAACTCCCTAACCCATATGACTGGACAGTTTGACCTTCAAATGTTGCCTGGTTACTCGAGGGAGAGGTGTTCCTAGATGTCGATGAGGTTCACTCTTGAGAGGTATCTCTCTAGGTGGTTTTTAGGAAACCCTATTTTCTTCAGGTATAGTTTTGATTCTCGAGGTAAAGAATAGTTTGAGAGGTATATGATACCATTCGGTCACGACCCGCCTTCACCAAGATTAGGGAAGGGACAGCAGATTTCCAGACCCTTCCTTCTTCAAGTTGAAGGAGAGATAATGACCCCCGAGACCCTCCTTCAATAGGCCCCGGAGTGGAGACTAGCACCAAGGGTATATAATCACACACAAGATGGAAGACATTACCCTTTTTATTTATTAGGATCGGAGATAAGATAGTAAATCCCAACAACACCAAAATTGGGGGGTAAAAGTAAAGCCAAAGAAAACCATTACCATATGAATGTTACAAAAGTAAATGCCACAAAGTACAAGGAGACTACAAAGGTAAAGTACCAAGGAAAAGAAAAACAGAAATTGCAATTGTCCCAACGTCCGAGCTAGTACGGCCCTGCACGATCCCTAAAGTCCTCCTGGAAACCTAAAAGTAGTTTTATATACGTAGGGTGAGCATACAAGTATACTCAGTAGGGAAAACCAAAGACTCTCGTGCACAAGTGGGGAGGCATTATAATTCCCTGTGAGAAAAGAGATAACCAAAGCACCTAGCAAGGAAAACTATCCACCCAATCCTCACCAAGGCACACTCCCCAAATAATGCAAGTCAAGTAATGTATAGTAATAGCACATCGATATTTGGGTACCTCACACCACTTTCCCACTAGTTATTGAAGACATCCTACGCATCAAACCAATCCCGCCATTCTCACCGCAGTCCCACTGCCACACCCCGCCCACACACACCTGGGCCACAACCCCACATCCTGCCCGCAAACACCTGGGCCACAACCACCATCCCGCCTGCAAAAACTTGGGCCACAACCACCATGCGTAACCATGCACACAAAAACCTGGGCCAAAACAACTACTGCCATGCCTGAGGACACCTGGGCCTCATCCTGAAGACTCTTGGGAAACAACCTGCCCGCACACACCTGGGCCAACCACCACAACTAACCTGCCCGAAGAATCTTGGGCTGTAATGGACCTCAGGCCATCACATCCTACCTGAAGAGTCTTGGGATATTCGGTAAAGGGTGCAGAAAAGGAGTTAATAACCATCCACTCATAAGAGTGTTGGGAAAAACACCCTCCCCCATAGAATGGGGGTGTTCGACACTAAGTGCTCAACTTGGGTGGGGCGCGAATAAGAAACATAAGAACTAAAATTATATGTATAGGTAAGAGGCACTCATCCCAACCTAGGGTTTCCAAAACCAACCTAAGCACAAACAACCTCATTACTATTCATTCATAGAATAAAGGAAAAACACTCATGACCAAGTCACAACTCATTCCCAAAACCAACTCCCCATTTTACCCATTCTTGGTTTCATGTTCAAGTGATCCCATTTAAGTAAATTTTGTACTACTGGGAAAATAACAGGCATAACCACAAGCTAGAGAAAGAGAAACAGCCAAATAGAAATTTAAGCCTTCACACCCGGTTCTCCTATAAAGTCATAACAACAAAAGGATCAGTTAGGTCCCTCAAAGTACTAGAACCAAACCAAGCCTTGAGATACAGATCCACACAGCTTCAGGTTCACAACCAACAACTGTGCCACAACAGAGGATCCTATCCTCATCCACATCACCCCATAAGCATCGAGCAGAACAAACAGACATGCCACCAAGACAGAACAAGGAAGTTTCCAAACTCAAGTACATCATTAACTAAGTTTTCTTATTTCTGTTTGGTTAACCGGGGAGATCACACAAGGTTTTTTGTTCACTGGAAATTCATTTAATCGGTTGAGTTTACATAATTAACCAAATTCCCATGTCGGAGCCATTCAATTATCACAGAAAACAAGGGTTCATTAGTTCGCAAGGAAAGACCACAAACGGCCATGATTTTTAGTGAGCATAGCCCATATAGTTCACAACATATAGAAATTATAAAAGAGTATAGTATAAAAGTCAAACACTCCCCATCATTCTTTAACAGTCTGTTTATTATCTTTGTTAGGGTTTGGTTTCATCCATTCCCACAGAACAATAGTGTACCCACCCCGCATGATACACAGTAAGGAGAGATGAAGGAAGATCCCAACCTGGATGATCAACGATGAAGTATTTCTCCACGTGCTGAGAACTGAGGATGCGCGGCTTGCAGGGGAGGATACAAGTATACTCAGTAGAAAGAACCAAAGACTCTCATGCACAAGTGGGGAGGCATTCTAATTCCCTGTGAGAAAAGAGATAACCAAGCACCTAGCAAGGAAAACTATCCACCCAAGCCTCACCAAGGCACACTCCCCAAATAATGCAAGTCAAGTAATGTATAGTAATAGCACATCGATATTTGGGTACCCTGTGCCACTTTCCCAATGGTTATTGAAGACATCCTATGCATTGAACCAATCTCTCCATTCTCACCACAGTCCCACTGCTACACCCCACCCGCACACACTTGGGCCACAACCACACATCCTGCTCACAAACACTTGGACCAAAACTACCACCCTGCTTGCAAACACGTGGGCCAGAACAACTACTTCCATGCCTGAAGACACATGGGCCTCATCCCGAAGACACTTGAGTAGATCAGGATGTCATCAATAAACACGACTATGAACTGATCCAGGTATTCCTAGAAGACAGAGTTCATGAGCCCCATGAACACGGCTGGAGCGTTCGTAACACCGAACGGCATGACTACAAACTCAAAGTTTCCATACCTACAATTGAAGGCAGTATTCGAGATGTCTCCCTCCTTCACCCTCAACTGGTGATATCCCGACCACAGGTCAATCTTGGAGAACCACCATGACCCTTTTAACTAGTCGAAAAGGTCTTCTATCCTCTGGAGTGGGTAACGGTTCTTGACAGTTACCTAATTCAGTCTCCAGTAGTCTATGCACAACCTGAGACCACCATCTGCCTTCTTTGCGAATAATACTGGAGCACCCCATGGTGAAACACTTGGTCAAAAAAAACCCTTCTTCATCAGATCATCAATCTGAATCTGAAACTCCCGCAACTCAGAAGGTTTCATCTAGTAGGGAGCCATCGAAATCGGACAGGCACCAGGTTGCAAGTCTATCTCGAACTCAACATCACGCCGAGGGGGTAGAGTCACCACCTCTTCAGATAAGACATCCAAAAACTCACTGAAAATCCCTAAAACTTCCACCATTTCTGCATCCATCGACTCCACTGATAGCTCAGCTAACAAGGAAAGGAGGTTCTCCTCTTTCCTGGTGCTTTTCTGGAAACCCTGCTCGCCGATGTAAGTTACACGTTGGCCACCCGAATCTAAAAACACAACCCTTCCTCGGAAGCAGTAAATGATGGAACATAGATAGAACAGCCATTAAATGACTAGTATGACATCATATGGTTGTATCTGCAATAGTAGAAGATCCATGATAGACTGATGTGGCCCTATCATTAGTCTACACCCTCGGAAAACATAAAACAAGTCGGTCTGACCTCTGACTGGTGTGCTTAGCACCAGGGGCACTGGAAGTATCTTAGCATCTAAACCCAGATCACGGGCCAGACTAGGTGCAAGAAAGGAGTGTGAATCTCTTGCATCGAACAAGGCATAGGCAAGATTACTAAACAGGCTGATCGTACCTCGAACGACTTCTGGCCCTGCTAGAACTGTTGGCTCTGCGACGTGCAACTTCCCACGCCCAGCTCCCCTGCCCCTCGACTATCAACTGCCTCCCTGACCACGCCCGGGTTAAGTTCCCTAAGAAGCATCCTGAGGTCGGCACCCTCCTGCAATGCCTGCCCTCAGAGGACCAGGAGCTTGTTTTCCCTGTTGTTGTTGCTGAAAGGGCCTAGCTGGAAACTTCTACTGCTGAGGTGGGCGTTGAACCTGCCCACCCTCGCCGTACTGCACTCTGTCCGGGCACTGATTCTGAAGGTGCCCATGGATTCCACAAATGAAGAATCTAGGTCCTAGTCCCAAAAGGAAAGGGCGAGGTCTGGGGGATCGGAACTGGAACTGCTGAGACCTGCTTCCTGCTGGTCAAAACCTAGAGGGCCCTGACACTGGAGGCCTACTGCTGATGGCTTTCCCCTTTCAACGAGCCCAACTGGATTCCATCTCATGATACACCTCCTAGCGTGTGCATCCTTTCCACCACTTAATCCTTCTTTTGGACCTCTAAGTATGTCGGTAGGGTGAAGGGAGTAACATATTACTGGAGAGAAGGTCGAAGTGCCTCTTCCAAGCATCTTGCCCGAGACTCCTCATCAGGAAAGAGGTCAGGAGCAAAGAAAATGAGATCCTTGAACTTGATCACCAACTCTCTCACTGACATACTTACCTACTGGAGGGAGAGTAGTTCCTGCCTCTTCTCAGCCTTCATTGTAGAAGAGAAGAATTCCGCCTGGAACTCCTTCTCAAAGTCAGCCCACAGAACCTCATCCTCCCTCTTCTCCCAAAGATAAATCATCCACCACTAACACGCTGCTCCACACATCTGGCATATAGCCAGAGGAACCCAGTACTCCATCAGATCCCGGATCAAGCTTAAATTTATCACCAGCTCCTCTAGCCAGCTCTTTGTCTCCATGTCTGAGATGCTACCCACGTACTTACCAAGGGTCTGCCGCTGAAAGGCACGAAGTGTCCTCTTCCACTGATCGTCCTCCTCCTCTCAGTCAGCCCTCTAACAATCAGCCAAGTCAACCTCCTGGGCCACGATCTCCCGCACTACTCATGGTCTTATCCCAAGTGCCATAGCTGCAAGGTAAACAAGGAGTGCCTAAGCCCGAGTAGTGTAGAATATTGTTCTTAAATTTTCTTAGACTTATTATTCATTTTAAATCCCCAAAATACCCATAAAACGTAAGAACTCAAGTCATTATGATTCATGTACCTTCCCTAGGGTCTCTACCCTGCAATTAGTGAAGCCTTACTTGGTCGTTAGATAGGCCCAGAGTCCTTGCATTAGATCATGGGGGGCCCTAAAATCCCATGTCCTAGCTGGTCTTCCCTAGCCTATTTCATGCACCAAGATCACCCAACACTACTGCCCTATTATCCCATGTAATCCTCACTATGCATAACCCCAGACATCATCCTATCTCTCGACCTTCCTTTGATACCATTATTTCAAGACCCGCCTTCACCAAGATGAGGGAAGGGATAGCAGATTTCCAGACCCTTCCTTCTTCAAGTTGAAGGAGAGATAATGACCCCTGAGACCCACCTTCAATGGGCCCCAGAGTGGCGACTAGCACCAAGGGTATATAATCACACACAAGATGGAAGGCATTACCCTTTTTCTTTATTAGGATCAGAGATAAGATAGTAAATCCCAACAACACCAAAACTGGGGGGTAAAAGTAAAGCCAAAGAAAACCATTCACATATGTATGTTACAAAAGTAAATGCCACAAAGTATAAGGAGACTACAAAGGTAAAGTAACAAAGAAAAGAAAAATAGAAACTGCAACTGTCCCAACATCCGATCTAGTACGGCCCTGCACCTCTCCCTCGAGTAACCAGGAAACATTCGAAGGTCAAACTGTCCAATCATATATGGGTTAAGGAGTTTCTTCCTCCATGTCAAGATACTATCCTCTTTGGGTGTCACTGACTCTCCCTCAAGGGTTTAATCACATCCACATTAATTTGCCTTGATTAGGGATCAAGTCCTCCCCTCCCCATAGTCAGGACTCTTCACACACATCCACAGAACAAGGAAAACCGAACATTCCATAGTTAACAAGTAAAGTGTTCCATCACAAACAAGTACAACAAAATAGAACAAAACTCAAAAAAGCTCTAGGTACTAGGTGCACATTTGCGTCTCCCATTCCCAGGTACTTTACTCAATCCCTCCATGCCTCCAAAACACACGAACCAAAGGAATGGTCCGTCCACAGAGCACCTTCTCCTCACGATCCTTGATCCTCATTGGTCTTTCCACAAAAGTAACGTCGTCCTTGATGTCCAGATTTCCCCAGTTGAGGACATGTGAAACGTCGTGTAGATACCTTCAGAGTTGTGACACATGGAAGACGTCATGTATTCTCAGTAGCGACGGTGGTAGTGCTAGCTGATAAGCCACTTCTCTGACCCTCCGCAACACTTCAAAGGGTTCGATGAACCTTGGATAAAGCTCACTCCCCCGGCCGAACCTCCGTTGTCCACGCCGAGGGGAGACCTTCAAGAATATGTGGTACCCTACCTAAAACTACAAGGGTATCCTCCTATTATCGGAATATGACTTCTTCCTGTCCTGAGCCGCCTTCATCCTCTCCCGTATAAGATGAACCTTCTCTGTCGTGCTCTGCACCACTTTCGGGCCAAGAACGCCTATTTCCCCAACCTCGGTCCAGCACACGGGTGACTAACATGTCCTTCCATACAAGGCTTTGAATGTAGCCATGCCAATGGTAGAGTGATATCTATTATTGTAGGAAAACTCTACCAGAGGCAAGTTTCGCACCCACAATCCCCCAAAATCCTGAATACATGCTCGTAGCATATTCTCCAACATCTGGATGGTACGCTCTATATGTCCATCTGTCTGGGGATAGAAAGTAGTGCTAAGACGTAGCTGGGTAACAAAAGCATGCTGCAATCCCCTCCAGACTCGTGAGGTAAACCATGCATCCCTATCCAAGAATATGGACCTCGAAACTCCATGAAATCGCACCACCTCATCCACATACCTCCATGATAAGGCATCCACTTCACCCGTCTCCTTGATTGCCAGAAAGTGAGACGATTTCGTCAACCAGTCCACCACTATCCAGATAATGTCGCAGCCTCCTTGAACCTTGGGTAGCCCTGTGATGAAATCCATCGAGATGTTGTCCCACTTCCACTCGGGGACATCTAAAGGTTGTAATAGACCGCCTGGAACACGGTGTTCAGCCTTCACCTGCTGACATACTAGGCACCTAGCCATGAACTCTGCCACCGCCCGCTTTACCCTAGGCCACCAAAACTGACACTTCATACCCTAGTACATATTGGAAACTCCTAGGTTCACTGGTAGGGGTGAGTTGTGTAACTCACCAAGAACCCTCTCGTGCATCGCCTCTGGAACAAACAACTTTCCTCGGAAAAGCATCTGATTCTGACCATCATCTGTCCACCCTTCCGGAGCATCACCTTGGTTAACCCAGTCATGCATCACTTCACTATCTATGTCTCCCCACTGATACTCCTCCACATTTCGTAGGAGAAAAGACTGCACTTTCATCTGATACAGGCAACTTCTACCACCATCCATCCTCGTATCTAGGTGCAGGGCAGCAAACTCCTCCATCGCCTTCCAAGCATCTGCCAACTCTCGAACCGCATCCTTCTGCGACTTCCTACTCAAGGCATCGGCCACCACATTCCATTTTACTGAGGTATAGGAAATCTCGAAGTCATAGTCTGGGAGGAACTCCATCCACCTTTGCTGACGTAAGTTCAGGTCCCGCTGGGAGAAGATATACTTCAAGCTTTTTTGATCTGTGAAGACCATGAAGCGCTCCCTGATGAGGTAATGCCACCACAACTTTAGTGCGAACATGACTGCCGCAAGCTCTAAATCGTGGGTGTCATAATTACACTCATGGGGACGTAACTGTCTAGATCCATAAGAGATCACCCCTTTTTTTGCATCAGCACACACCCGAGGCCTTGTCCTGAAGCATCACATAATACTTCATACGTCGCCCCTTCTTCTGACAACCTCAGCACTGGGGCACTTACCAACTTCTCCTTCAGATAGCTAAAGGCTACCTCGCATTACCCATTCCACACAAAAGCCTGGCCCTTCTTATTCAAAACTGTCAAGGGTTCTGCAACTCAGGAGAAGTTGGGCACGAACCTCCGATAGTAGCCTGCTAGTCCAAGAAAACTATGAACCTCTACCACGTTCTTGGGTGCTGCCCAAGAAACAACCGCCTCGACCTTTGATGGGTCCACCACTATTCCTTGCTCGGACACCACGTTCCCAAGGAAGTGCACTTCTCGCGTCCAAAACTTTCACTTGGACAACTTCCCATAGAGTTGGTGCTATCGGAGGACCTCTAAAACCGTTCTTAGGTGCTCAGTGTGATATTCCTCTGAGATTGAGTAGATTAGGATGTCGTCAATAAACACGACTACAAACCGATCCAGGTATTCCTGAAGACAGAGTTCATGAGCCCCATGAACACAGCTAGAGCGTTCATAAAACCGAACGGCATGACTAAAAACTCAAAGTGTCCATACCTACACCTGAAGGTAGTCTTTGAGATGTCGCCCTCCTTCACCCTCAACTGGTGATATCCTGACCATAGGTCAATCTTGGAGAACCAACCTTCCCCTTTTAATTGGTCGAAAAGGTCATCTATCCTCAGGATAGGGTAACGGTTCTTGACCGTTACCTGATTCAGTCTCTGATAGTCTATGCACAGCCTGAGACCACAATCTGCCTTCTTTGAGAATAAGACTGGAGCACCCCATGGTGACACACTTAGTTGAACAAAACCCTTCTTCATCAGATCGTCAATCTGAATCCACAACTCCCACAACTAAGAAGGTTCCATCCGGTAGGGATCCATCGAAATCGGACGGGCACCAGGTTGCAAGTCTATCCCGAACTCAACATCACACTGAGGGGGTAGAGTCTCCACCTCTTTAGGGAATAAATCCATAAACTCACTGACAATCCCTGGAACTTTCACCATTTATGCATCCACCGACTCCACTGATAGCTCAGCTAACAAGGAAAGAAGGGGATCCTCTTGCCTGCTGCTTTTCTGGCAACCCTGCTCACCGATGTAAGTTACATGTTGGCTGCCCGAATTTGAAAACACTACCATTCCTCAAAAGCAGTCAATGATGTCACATACAGAGAATATCCAGTCAATGCCTAGTATGAAATCTTATGGTTGTATCTACAACATTAGAAGATCCCTGATAGACTGATGTGGCCCTATCATTAGTCTACACCCTCGGAAAACATAAAACAAGTCGGTCTGACCTCCGACTAGTGTGTTTAACACCAGGGGAACTGGAAGTATCTTAGCATCTAAAACCAGAGCACGGGCCAGACTGGGTGCAACAAAGGAGTGTGAAGCTCCTCTATTGAACAAGGCATAGGCAAGAGTGCTAAACAGGCTGATCGTACCTCGAACGACTTCTGGACCTGCTGGAACTGCTGCCTCTGCGTCGTGCAACTGCCCACGCCCATCTCCCCTACCCCTCAACTATCGGCTGCCTCCCTGACCACGCCCTGGTTGAGGTCCCTAAGGAGAATCCTGAGGTCGGCCCCCTCCTGCAACGCCTTCCCTCAGAGGAGCGGGAGCTTGTTGCCCCTGCTGCTGCTGCTAAAAGGGCCTAGCTGGAAACTGCTGCTGCTGAGGTGGGCATTGAACCTGCCCACCCCCGCCGTATTGCACTCTGTCCGGGCACTGATTCTGAAGGTTCCCATGGCTTCCACAGATGAAGTATCTCAGTCCTGGGCCCAAAAGGAAAGGGAGAGGGCCGGGGGATTGGAACTGGAACTGCTGAGGCATGCTTCCTACTAGTCGAAACCTAGAGGGCCCTGACACTGGAGTCCTACTGATAAAGAATTTTCCCTTCGACAAGCCCAATTTGATTCCCTCTCATGATACACCTCCCAGCGTGTGCATCCTTTCCACCACTTCAGCCTTCTTCTGGAACTCCAATTACATCGGTAGGTTTAAGGGAGTAACAGCATACTGGAGAGAAGGTCGAAGTGCCTCTTCCAAGCGTCTTGCCCGAGACTCCTCATCCGGAAAGAGGTCGGAAGAAAAGAGAAGGAGATCCTTGAACTTAATCCCCAACTCTCTCACTAACATACTCCCCTACTGAAGGGAGAGTAGTTCCTACCTCTTCTCAGCCTTCATCGTGGAAGAGAGGAATTCTGCCTGGAACTCCTTTTTGAAGTCAGCCCACGTAACCTCAGCCTCCCTCTTCTCCCCAAGATAAAGTGTCCACCACTGACGCACTGCTCCATGCATCTGGCTTACAGCCAGAGGAACCCAGTACTCCATCAGAGCCCGGATCAAGTTGAAATCTATCACCAGCTCCTCTAGCCAGCTCTCTGTCTCCATGTCTAAGATGCTACCCTCGTACTTCCTGAGGGTCTTACGCTGAAAGGCGTGAAGCATCCTCTGCCAGTAATTGTCCTCCTCATCTCGGTAATCCCTCTACTGATCGGCCAAGTTAACCTCCTGGGACTCGATCGCCCACACTACTCGTGGTCGTCTCCCAGGTTCCATAGCTACAAAGTAAAAAAGGAGTGACTAAGACCGAGTAGTGTATAATATTTTTCTTAAATTTTCATAGACTTATTATTCATTTTAAATCCCAAAAATACCCATAAAACGTAAGAACTCAAGTCATTATGATGAATGTACCTTCCCTAGGGTCTCTACCCTGCAATCAGTGTAGCCTTACTTGGTCGTTCGGTAGGCCCGGAGTCCTTACATCAGATCACGGGGGGGCCTAAAATCCCATGTCCTAATCGGTCTTCCCTAGACTATTTCATGCACCAAGATCACCCAACATTGTTTCCCTACCATCCCATGCAATCCTCACTATGCCTAACCCCAGACTTCATCATATCTATCGACCTTCCTCTAATACCATTCAGTCATGACCCGCCTTCACCAAGATGAGGGAAGGGACAACAGATTTTCAGACCCTTCCTTCTTCAAGTTGAAGAAGAGATAATGAACCCCCAAGACCCACCTTCAATAATCCCCAGAGTGGTGAATAGAACCAAGGGTATAGAATCACACACAAGATGGAAGGCATTACCCTTTTTCTTTATTAGGATCGGATATAAGATAGTAAATCCCAACAACACAAAAACTGGGGGGTAAAAGTAAATCCAAATAAAACCATTCTCATGTGCATGTTACAAAAGTAAATGCCATAAAGTACAAGGAGACTACAAAGGTAAAGTACCAAAGAAAAGAAAAACAGCAACTGCAACGGTCCCAACATCCAAGCTAGTATAGCCCTAAACGATCCCTGAAGTCCTCCTGGAAACCTAAAAGCAGTTTTATATACGTAGGGTGAGCATACAAGTATACTCATTAGGTAAAACCAAAGGCTCTCGTGCGCAAGTGGGGAGGAATTCTAATGCCCTGTGAGAAAAGAGATAACCAAATCACCTAGTAAGAAAAACTATCCACCCGAGCCTCACCAAGGCACACTCCCCAAATAACGCAAGTAAAGTAATGTATAGTAATAGAACATCGATGTTTGGGTACCTCGCGCCACTTTCCCACTGGTTATTGAAGACATCCTACGCATCGAACCAATCCCGCCATTCTCACGGCAGTCCCACTACCACACCCCGCCCGCACACACCTGGGCCACAACCACACATCCCGCCCGCAAACACCTAGGCCACAACCACCATCCTGCCTACAAACACCTGGGCCACAACCACCACGCGTAACCATTCCCGCAAACACCTAGGTCAGAACAACTACTTCCATGCCCGAAGACACCTGGGCCTCATCCCGAAGACTCTTGGGAAACAACCTGTCCCGCACACACCTTCAGATTCATGACCAACAACCGTTCCACAATAGAGGATCCCATCCTCATCCACGTCACCCCATAAGCATCGAACAGAACAAATAGACATGCCACCAAGATAGAACAAGGAATTTTCCAGACTCAATTATATCATTTACTAAGTTTTCTTATTTCTGTTTGGTTAACCAGGGTGATCACACAAGGTTTTTTATTCACTGAACATTCATTTAATCAATCGAGTTTACGTAATTAACCAAAATCCCATGTCATATCCATTAAATTATCACAGAAGACAAGGGTTCATTAGTGCGCAAGGAAATACCACCAACGGCCATGATTTTTAGTGAGTATAGCCCATATAGTTCACAACATATAGAAATTGTAAAAGAGTATAGCAGAAAATTCAAACACTCCCCATCACTCTTTAACAGTCTATTTATTATCTTTGTTAGGGTTTGGTTTCATCCATTCCCACAGAACAATAGCGTACCCACCCCACATGATACACAGTAAGGAGAGATGAAGGGAGATCCCTACTTGTATGATCAATGATGAAGTCTTTATCCACGCACCGAGAACTAAGGATGCACGGCTTGCAGGGGGGAACTCCGGGGACTCCATGGATGAGTAGAAAAACTCCAGTACAGGTGCACCACAAGCCTCGAGAAGGAGGGACTCCAAGCGCACCAGGGAGAAGAAAGAAATCCAGCCAAGAAGGGGAAGGAATAAACTCTAGCATGATATAAAGACGAGATTCTATTGTTACGGGATAATGAATTTTGAACCACTTTAAAGTCGGATTGTGGTTTCATTTTCGGTTAGGAGGTTACACACGATGGGATTAATTCTTATTTAATTATTCCCATTAGGGCGGTGGTATAACATCTGTGCGTTAAACCGTTTCTTTTAAACGTAGGAAAAATGCGCAATGGGGGTGGAACTGAAAGGTATGGGGAAGGGCGTGACACCGAGGAAAAAAACACACGTTTTGGTAAGTTAAGGGTTGCCCGACTCTTGGGGGATTTTAGATATTATTTATGGGCTTTAAATGGATTTGAAAGGGGTATTAAATAATCTTTACATTAAAAGAGGATCCCATCCTCATCCACGTCACCCCATAAGCATCGAGTAGAACAAACAAACATGCCACCAAGACAGAACAAGGAAGTTTCTAGACTCAAGTACATCATTCACTACGTTTTCTTCTTTCTGTTTGGTTAACCGGGGTGATCACACAAGGTTTTTTGTTCAATGAACATTCATTTAATCGGCCGAGTTTATGTAATTAACCAAATTCCCATGTCGGAGCCATTCAATTATTATAGAAGACAAGGGTTCATTAGTGCACAAGGAAATACCACCAACGGCCATGATTTTTAGTGAGCATAGCTCGTATAGTTCACAACATATAGAAATTATAAAAGAGAAAATCAGAAAAGTCAAACACTCCCCATCATTCTTTAATAGTCTATTTATTATCTTTTTTGGGTTTGGTTTCATCCATTCTCGTCGCACACGTTACTATTCTTTCCGCTCACCCGCGTTTCTGCATTGTCGCGCCCAAATAGGACTTGCATGCCTGCCTCTTTTTGGGTGATCCTCCTGCCTATTCAACTATTTTCTTCAAATCCACCTCTCTACTTAAATATTTAGCCTTCAAAACCCTCTTCAAATCCATTTATGTCATGGTTCCTTTGTTGGATTCCTTATGTGAAAGGAATTCTGTGGAATATCTCTCAAAACCTCTTGATTTACATATCTTTATGTCACTAAGGTTAGATATTTCATCCATTCAACCTCATCCTTTAATATGAGAAGATCTTTAATCTGGGCATCCTCCTTAGGAGTAATCCCCAAGTTCCCTAATCTGGGCCTCCTTTTCAGGACTTCTTCTGACTGTTCCTCTTTCTTTGAATTATGTCGTTTCTTTGAGAGGTGTTCCTATATGTCAATGAGGTTCACTCTTGAGAGTTATCTTTTCATGTGGTTGTTCAGAAACCCTCTTTTCTTCGGGTCTAGTTTTGATTCTAGAGGTTGAGAATAGTTTGAGAGGTATCTGATGTAATGGCCCGGACCCACCTGGTCCATTACTTTGCAAAAACACGGCTCCACTGAAATGGTGGAACCGGTCACGAGGGCACCAGTCATGGTGGCACTGTGACGGATGCACACCAGTCACGGTGGCAACGTGACGGTGCCACCGGTCATGGTGGCACCATGAAGGTGGAACCAGTCATGGTGGCACTGTGACAGTTGCACACCGGTCACAGTGGCACCATGACGGTTGCACACCGGTCACAGTGGCACCATGATGGTTACACACCGGTCACGGTGGAACCGTGATGGTTGTACATCGGTCACGGTGGCACCATGATGGAGGCACCAGTGATAGTGGCACCGTAAGGGTGACACCGTGACAGTGTCACCGTGAGGGTGGCATCGTGTCCTCACCGAGCGGTTTTTGTCCTTTTTTTTCTAGTTTCCGACTTTTTTCACTCCCACAACATATCTTTTAATATAAAGATGATTTAATGCCCCTTTCAAATCCATTTAAAGCCCATAAATAATATCTAAAATCCCCCAAGATTTGGGAAACTCTTAACTTACCAAAATGTGTGGTTTTTTTCCTCGGTGTCACTCCCTTCCCCGTACCTTCCAGTTCCGCCCCCATTGCGCGTTTTTCCTCCGTTTAAAAGAAACAATTTAATACACAGCCGTTATGACACCACCCTGATGGGAATAATTAAATAATAATTAATCCCATCGTGTGTAACCTCCCAACCGCAAAGGAAACCATGATCCAACTTTAAAGCGGTTCAAAATTCCTTATCCCGTAACAATAGAATCTCGTCTTTATATCATGCTAGAGTTTCTTCCTTCCCCTTCTTGGCTGGATTTCTTTCTTCTCCCTGGTGCACTTGGAGTCCCTCCTTCCCAATTCTTGTGTTGCGCCTGTTCTGGAGTTTTTCTACTCATCCTTTGAGTCCCCTTAGTTCCCCCCTTGCAAGACACGCATCCTCAGTTCTCGGTGAGTGGAGAAAGACTTCATCATTGATCATCCAGGTAGGGATCTTCCTTCGTATCTCTTTACTGTGTATCATGTGGGGTGAGTACGCTATTGTTCTGTGGGAATGGATGAAACCAAACCCTAACAAAGATAATAAAAAGACTGTTAAATAATGATGGGGAGTGTTTGAATTTTCTGTTGTACTCTTTTATAATTTCTATATGTTGTGAACTGTATGGGATATGCTCACTGAAAATCATGGTCGTTGGTGGTATTTCCTTGAACACTAATGAACCCTTGTCTTCTGTGATAATTGAATGGCTTTGACATGGGAATTTGGTTAATTACATAAACTCAGCTGATTAAATGAATGTACAGTGAACAAAAAACCTTGTGTGATCACCCCGGTTAACCAAACAGAAAGAAGAAAACGTAGTTAATGATGTACTTGAGTCTGGAAACTTCCTTGTTCTGTCTTGGTGGAATGTCTGTTTGTTCTGTTCGATGGTTATGGGGTGACCTGGATGAGGATGGGATCCTCTATTGTGGAACGGTTGTTGATCGTGATTCTGAAGCTGTGTGGGGCTGCATCTCGAGACTTGGTTTGGTTCCAGTACTTTTATGGGTATCATTTATCCCTTTATTTTTGTGACTTTACAAGAAAACCGGGTGTGAATGCTTAAATTGTTGTTTGGGTGTTTCTCTTTCTATGGCTTGTGGTTATTCCTGTTAGTTTCCCAGTAGTATAGAATTCACCTGAATGGGATCTCTTGAACATAAAAACAAGAATTGTTTAAATGGATAATTGGTTTTGGGAATGAGTTGTGACTTGGCCGTGAGTGTCATGCCTTTCTTTTATGAATGAATAGTAACAAGGGTTTTTTGTACTTAGGTTGGATTGGGAGACCCTAGGTGGGGATGAGTTCTTGTTACCTATACATATAATTGTAGTTCTTATGTTTCTTATTCACACCCCACCCAAGTTGAGCACTTAGTGTCGAACACCCCCATTCCATGGGGGAGAGTGTTTTTTCCAACACTCCTATGAGTGGCTGGTTATTAGCTCCTTTTATTCTCCCTTTCTCGAATAGCCCAAGACTCTTCGAGAAGGCTATCATGGCCTGATGTCCATTATAGCCCAAGATTCTTCAGGCAGGGTAGTTGTGGTGGTTGGCTCAGGTGTGTGCGGGTAGGTTGTTTCCCAAGAGTCTTTGGGATAAGGCCCAGGTGTCTTCAGGCGTGGCAGTAGTTGTCCTAGCCCAGGTGTTTGCGGGCATGGTTACGTGTGGTGGTTGTGTATCAGGTGTTTGCGGGTGGGATGGTGGTTGTGGCCCAGGTGTTTTCAGACTGGATGTGTGGTTGTGGCCCAGGTGTGTGCGGGTGGGGTGTGGCAGTGGGACTGCGGTGAGAATGGCGGGATTGTTTTGATGCATAGGATGTCTTCAATAACCAGTGGGAAAGTGTCACGGGGTACCCAAAAATCGATGTGCTATTACTATACATTACTTGACTTGCGTTATTTAGGGAGTGTTCCTTGGTGAGGCTTGGGTGGATAGTTTTCCTTGCTAGGTGATTTGGTTATATCTTTTCTCACAGGGAATTAGAATGCCTCCCCACTTGTGCACGAGAGTCTTTGGTTTTCTCTACTAATTTTAGTTGTATGCTCACCCTACGTATATAAAACAACTTTCAGGTTTCCAGGAGGACTTTAGGGATCGTGCAGGGTCGTACTAGCTCGGATGTTGGGACAGTTTCAGTTGCTTTTTTTCTTTTCTTTGGTACTTTACCTTTGTAGTCTCCTTGTACTTTATGGCATTTACTTTTGTAACATGCATATGGGAATGGTTTTATTTGGCTTTACTTTTACCCCCCAGTTTTTGTGTTGTTGGGATTTACTATCTTATCTCCGATCCTAATAAAGAAAAAGGGTAATGCCTTCCATCTTGTGTGTGATTCTATACCCTTGGTGCTAGTCGCCACTCCGAGGCCTATTAAAGGCGGGTCTCGGGGGTAATTATCTCTCCTTGAACTTGAAGAAGTAAGGTTCTAGCAATCTATTGTCCCTTACCTCATCTTGGTGAAGGTGGTTCGTAACAGTCATAACCAGGCACCCTCATCTTAGTGACATAAAGTTATGTAAATCACGAGGTTTTGAGAGATATTCTATAGAATTCCTTTCAGATAAGGAATCCAACAAAGTAACCATGCCATAAATGGATTTGAAGAGGATTTTGAAGGCTAAATCTTGAAGAGGATAGGTGGATTTGAAGAAAATAGTTGAATAGGAAGGAGGAGCACCCAAAAAGAGGCAGGCGCACAAGTCCTGTTTGGGCACGCAAGTCTTGGTCGCGCAAGTATACTTGCGCGACATGGGTGTACTTGGGAGACGGTTAACTAATAGGGTAATACCTGGGTGAGACTTGGCTCAAGTGCTTAGTATTATCCCTAAAGGCTTCCAAAAGGATGGTGCGCAAGTTCTGTTGAAGGGATAAGGTGGCGTACAATTGTGGCCATTTCCCTTAAGGTTTAGACACTTAGGCACGCAAGTGTTGATGAATTTCAACACTTAGGCCTTATTCCTTCTCTTTATATCTTCCATTCTAGGTAATAAATTACCTTACAAGTGTTCAGAAGACTTCAAGTAGAGACTAAGGCGCCGAGAGATTAAATCTGACTTCTGGACTTTTTCCATCCTCGAAATGGGGGGCACACAGGGGGTATTTATAGGCCATTGAGGACCTTGGGTGAAAATACAATTGGGCACGCAA
Organism: Viscum album; assembly: GCA_963277665.1. Classification (NCBI taxonomy): domain Eukaryota; kingdom Viridiplantae; phylum Streptophyta; class Magnoliopsida; order Santalales; family Viscaceae; genus Viscum; species Viscum album. The sequence goes on from OY728139.1 coordinate 1,183,778,595, forward strand.
GTAACCTACGTGACCCATATGTGGCGTGCAAGTATACTTGCATGACCAGCTTGGAACTTGCACGACCCATGCTTAAAGAATTCCTTGTTCATGCCTTTGCCAATTTTTGATGTTTCTTAAAAGGATGAATCTTTTTGAGCTTAATGTATTCTCCTTTTTCATTCGTTAGACTCTGTGACGGAAAGGAGCGTCAACAAAAGTCCCCCCTCAGAGTTGGATCCTAAAAAGAAAGAGTATTTTACTCTGAGGTAAAGGAGAAAACTAAGGAACTTGGGCGCACAGGTTTTGAGCGTGAAAGTGGAGGCGTGCTGGTGAGAGTCGCATAGGGTTCTGCACGCTGGGTACGGTCTTTGACTATAAATATGCGGCCATTCTAGTGCAAAGCAACCGCCTTTCAAACCTTCCTTCTCTTGGCATGAAAGTAGATCTCGTTCGTGCAAGTGACTTGTGTTCCCCTGGTTCGCGCTTCTATTCGTGTCGCGCTTCTGCAGAGGTATTTGGACTTGCGCGGTGATACCTGCGCGCCCATACTTGCATGACCGACTTGGACTTGCGCGCCAACATGGGACTTGCGCTTCTAACAACATGCTCATTCATGGATAAATTGAGATCAATATTAATATATTCCCATCTCAGGACATGATAATGATCAAAAATATACTTCTTGAGCTACGATACATGAAACATGTTGTGTATCATTGTCAACTGCGGTGAAAGTGAAAAAAAATTAATCCACTTTCCCTACCTTCACAACAATCTCAAAAGGACCCACAAAACCTCATCATAATATTTCCTTATTATCCAAGACATCAGTTACCCAACTAAGTTGAAACTCTCAAGAACACATTGTCACCAATAGAAAATTCTAATGATCATAAATGAAGATCAATATAAGATTTATATCATCTTTGTGTCATCACCATTATCTAATAAGTCAACTGAATATTCATCATTGTCTCTTTGGACAAACTTGGTCCAACAAAGAAAGAATCACTAATATCTAACCAACAAAGTAAATCTACAAGTCCTACTATAAAAGGCCTAAAAGGGATCTATTTTGATAGTGGAATAGTAACTGTTTTTGCAAGAAGGCTCTAACTATTCCAATTGGATATCACAAGATCCACCAAAGTTGATAACATAAGCATGTAGCAACTCCTCATGAATCTGTATAGCCTGTTATGTATTTCCATCTGTCTGGAGAGGATATTATGTGATCAAACATAAATAGGATCTCATTTCCTCTAAGATGCCTATCCAAAAGTGAAAACTGAAATAGGGATCCCTATCATAGACTATAGTATAAGTTACTCCGTGCAAACTGACAATCTATTTCACATAGAGACTTCCCAAATCCTCAACTTTGGTTGTATCTCAAATGGGTATAAAGTGATCCAATTCAGTCAGTATATTGATCAAACCCCATATTGAATTCTTTTGTAGAGGGGTATGCAAAAAAAACCAAAAATTCCATAGAGATCTCATCTCATTTCTAAGTCGGTACTAAAAGTGGCTGAATCAAACTTGAAGGTATCTAGTTCTTGTATTTGATCTATTAGAAGGTATAACAATGAGAAGAAAAATAAAAAATGTCTCATATCATACCTAGACACCAGAATTGTCACCACATATCATAAAACATCTTTGTGTTACTTGGATGCACCACCCACTAAGAATTATAGAAATCCCCCATCGCAGCCTTTCTCACTGGAAAAGGAACAACATACCGGTTTTGAAAACTTAGGATACTATGTGAATATAAAGACCACTCACAAATTTTCTCCCCACTATAAAGAAATCTCCAAATTACATAAAACACATCATCATACAGCTGCTCATGAAGAATCATCTTGAGAAGAGTTTAGGTTAGCTGAACACTTTCCAGAATGATCTTGGTCTCATTATCCTAACCTCCCAAATGAAACTAAGAAAAGGGAACCACCATATTCCACTCTTATGATGATTATTTCATGGACTAGATCATAATTTTCCTACTCAAATCATTATGACACTCCCCTTAACAGGGGTATAAGAAATTTCAAAATCAAAATATTGCAGATACAATACCGAACATCTCTATCAAAGGTTCAAATATTCTTGAGATAAGATATAACTCAATCTTTTATGGTTAGAATAAATGAAAAACATTTCACCAAAAAGGTAATGTCACCAACTCTTAAGGTCATTTATCACAACTATAAGTTCGAGATCATGGGTTGGATAATTCATCTTGCCTGTCCTAAGCTACCTAGAACCATAGGCTACCATATGATCACCCTATATAAAAACACAACCTAAACCCAAACTTAATGTGACACAAAAGACCTCATAGCTCTAGCCAGCCTTTAGAAGAGTCAACACTGGTGTATAATTCAAATGATGTTTTAGATCATCAAAAGAACTCTAACATTTAACATCCTATAATAATTTTACTCCCTTCTGAGTGAGAGTAGTCATCAGATAATCCAACTTCATGAAATATTTAATGAACCTTTGGTAATACCCCACAAAACCCAATAATCTCTAAATATTGAAAACATTATACAGTTTCTCTAATTTTATAGCAACCTTAACCTTTTTAGGATCAAGTTAAATACCATGTTTTGAGACCACATGTCTCAAGAACTTCACTTCTTGAATCCATAAATTACATTTTGAAAGAATATCATAAAGGTTGTTATCTCTAAATATTTCAATAACTACTCTAAAATAACACACATAACCCTCTTAATTTTTGGAGTAAACTGATATGTAATCCACAAAAACTACCATGAATGTATCAAGGTATTCATGGAATATCATGTTGATCATATCCATAAAAACTGTAGGAGCATTGGTTAACCAAAACTTCATAATAAGATACTCATAATGGACACACCTACTCAAAAAGGTGGTCTTATAAATGTTAGATTCTTTAATTTTCAACTATTGATATCCAAAAAAAAGACCGATATTCAAGGACCACTTTTCCCCATTCAACTAGTCAAACAGATCATTAATCTATGGAAACAGATACTTGTACTTTACTATAACTCAATTTAGTTTTTATTAATTAACACATAGGTGAAGTGTTCCATAATAATTCTTTGCGAAGAGAACAGGCATCACCCATGGTGACACACTCGAGCACATAAATCCTTTTTCTAAAAAATTATTCAACTGAATTTTTAACTCTTTCAATTTAGCTAGTGTTATTTGGTAAGAAATAATATACACTCACTACTTAAAAATTGGTCTATCCCCATGAATTTATATCAATGGTTTACAATATTTGTTGGTATATAGTTGATAGAACTAGTCTATACAAATGTTTTGTTCAAACTATTGGTATATATAAGGTTGTAATAATGGTTTTTAAAAAAAACATTAGTATAAGTTGGGATATACTAATGGTTTTTTTAAACAGTTGGCATATAGTCCTCACATAACTCTCTTCCCCCCACCCTCACCCCCTCCCCCCACTCCCACCTTCACTCACGAGCCCTAATCACCCCTTACCCAAGTAAGCAGAGGCCTTCTCTTCTCCTTCATTGTTCTCCCCTTATTCAGGGATTTTTTTTATTATGATATTCTTCAACATCATATTAGTGAGTTCCAAATCCTTATTCTCTTATTTTGAGTGTTGTTTTCATTTTTATCTATGTATCAAAACCTAACCACAATACAGTTTGGTCCCTATTATTCCCTATTATTTGAAAAAAGGTTTGTTTGTATTATTATTTTTATAGTATTTCATAATAAATGTGATTGTAATAGATATATATATGTTGTTTTAATTTAGTCATCCACTAATTTTTCATAAATATAATATTTTTTATAATATATAATAACTTATTGTGTAATTAATTAATGTAGTAATTTTTTTGTTTTATTAATGTATTTGGAAGATATTATATTTCCTATGATTATATATAATAATTTATGGGAGATAACCTGAATACTTTAGTGGGAACTTAGGATAGATACATAGTTAGTCATCTATGTGAAATTGGGTTTGATATAATTTAAATTATTATGTGGATTATTATGAGAATATTTCACTTTCATTTAGTAAATAATTTGGGTATGTGGTTATCTCATTGAAATTTAACCATATAGACATGGTTCCCCCATGTAAATACACCACAATGATATGGAAGTCCCATATAAAATGAACTATGCAGACATGGTTCTCCCATGGAAATATAGCTTAAGGACATGATGCTATAAGAGATATTTAATGTTTCCTAACCTTATATTTTTTTGAACTCACCCATGATCCTTATTGTGATACTTTATTATGATATATTCTCTTAATATGTCCATATTTCATCTAATGCTTCTCACATAATCTAATTTTCCATGTTATTTTTGCTTGCTTATGTTCATTATAATGGTATTGTTGATTATTAATTCCTCTAGTTCTTATATTCACTATGTATTTATATGAAATAGAATCTAAATGGTATTTTAATTTTTATAATCATTCTCATTGACTATAATGTGATGTTTTATTTGAAATTCTTATTTCCATTTAGCCCAAAAAAATCTATATGAATGAAAAATTGATCCTTTCATATTTATATTCCTTAATCCTCATTAACATTTTATTTACAAGAAAATTTTACTCCTCATAAATTAAATCAAATTCCTTTATATGGTCATTTTTCATTAAATATCAGGAAACAGATTGGCATATATGTTTTAAAAGTGGATAACTTTCATATCTTCAAAGAGATGCAGAAAAATGACTTCTTTGATAATTCTATTTTTTATTGAAAACTAAAATATTATTTTAATAGTTTTATTTCAAAATAGAATAGAATGGATTATATTATAATGGTTAATAATTATAAATTTAGTATAATCCAAGTATAAGTTATCTTTTTCATAATTTATGGACACTCTATGTGTATGTACACCCAATTTACTTTGATGTTGGTAGTTGGAAGTTATTGTTTTCATTAGTGGATGATTATTGGATATTATTTGGGCTTATGAAAGGATACAAGTGATGAATTTTTTATTTCTATATAGAGATGAGTACTTTTTTCTAAAAAATGTTATATTGTATTTCATATATCATACAACTTCATGATTTTATATCATTTATTACATTTAGGATATATTTTTGTTATTTTTTAAATATTAGTTTTTATGGTATTATTATTTGATTATTATTTATATTTATATACATTATGGTAAATTTCCATGATATTATTATACCAAGTTTTTGTGGTTTTAATGTTGGGTGACACATTATTTTTATTCTTGAGTAAATGTTTTCCATCATAAAAACGAGTTTATTTAATTTGATTAATGTCATATTCAAAACAAGGATGCTTTAAAAACAATTTTTTCATAAAGATATATGTATTTAATTGGATTGTGTAATATGTTTTTCCCATTCCATGTCTTATACTTTGTTTGGTTCATTATTTTTAGGAATCTCTTATAGTATATGTTATTTCCCTTATTCTTTTTTTGCCTAGATACTAGTATGATTTGATAAATTTCATATAAAAATTGGATGTAATGAATTTTGTTGTTATGATTTACATTATTTATTTGAATATAGAATTTTTAATGTAATTTAATGGATAGAAGTTGGGTGTATCATACCGATCAAATTTCATCCAAATTTCAAAATAATTGTATTTTTTTAGATTTTTCATTTAAAATTTATTTAAATTGAGGTCGTGTACATTTTCCATGTTATAATTGAGTTAGAAGACCTTGGTTAATTCAGAAATAATTTATCCACCATATAACAAAATCTTTATTTAAAATAAACTATTATGTTTGGAATCACAATAGAGATATGAGACAATATTCTGCTATTCATAAACTGAAAGAAAGAAGTGGTATGGAAATTTTCATATTTGATCAATTTCCATTTGTACATCATCATGAGAAGTATATTATATAAGTACAATAGGACAATGATATCAATTCACATGAGTAAAATAATGAAGATGATGATGTTGAGAGAGTGAAAAAATTAATGGATGATAGTAAAACTCTTGTATATCAGGAATGTACTAAAATGAAAAAGTTAGAATTTTTAATGTTGTTATATCATGGAAAACCTTGTGTGGAATTTCTAATACCACCATTGATTATATTCTTACCATTTTTAAGTACTTGATTACTAATACTGCAGATATTCCCTTAAATCATTATATGGAATGTAAGTTAATTAACTAGATTGGATTTTCTACTAATAAAATTCATGATTTTCCAAAATATTGTATTTTATTTTGGGAGGAAATAGTATAACATAATGAATATAAAGAATTTGGTATATCTTGATGGAAGGAGCTCCTTTTTTCCTTCCTTCCCCCTCCGGATGGGATCTTCTTGCGGCGCCTTTGGTTCGTCTCGTCGTGGGCATCGTCGCTAGTGCGCCGGCACTGTCCCTCAGTAGTGCTTATGATGAAGGCTCAGTGTGGGTCTGACGGCGTGCGGTGGTCGGCGTCCTCTTTTGGTGGGGCTTCGTTTCTTATGTGGAAGTGGCGGTTCTCGGTGGTTCTTCGTAGGACGGCTCGATACGGGACCGACGGTGTGACTCGGTCGACATTCCTGATTCTCAGCGGGGCTTTGGGGTTAGGTGCCTCGATTCTCGGTGGTGTTTTGAAGGTTAGGTCGGAGTCTCCTTTGGCGGCGTTCGGCGTTTTGGGCGGTGTTTTGGCGGTCTTTCCAGGCATGCGGCTCATCCAGATCTATCGTGCTATGGAGGGGGGAGGTTTTCCTTCTCAGATCCTATGAGTTTTGACATTTTGTTTATTCGGTGATTCGGTGATCTTATTTTCTAGATAATTCTGGTATTCTGGATGGATCTAGTTTGTGGCAGTCCTGGTTCAACATCATTGGATCTTCTCTGCACTCCTTGTAATCGTGAGGCTTTTTTCGGAACCTGTTAAGGGTTCATCGTGGTTATGATCCAGTCCTAGGTGACGATGGCTTGATCTCGTGGTGTTTGAACTGTCTTTCGGTCCTCTGTGGCTATGGTGGTGGGAGTTTTTTGAGTAGGACAGCGGGGTTGGCCCAGGATGTTCCATGATCGGGGTTCAATGGTTTTGTCTTTTCTAAATGGTGGAAGGGTTAGCGAGACCTGTTGGTTTGGTGTTGCTTCCAGACTCGACTACGTGGAGCAAGCCCCATATGAGGTTCTAGAGATTTCTGTTCATCGTTACAGTGCTTTATGGATTTGGATGTTTGAGAGGGTATGGCACAAGCCATCGGATCGGGCATGTGCTTTGAAACAGAACACTTTCTTGTCGTTCAGCCTTGCATCGGTGGAGATTTTTTCATGATTGTTTACTGGGAGGGGTTGCTTCATGTAGTTAGTTTGGTTTATCTCAGTTGACCTTTGGGTTGTGAATGTTTTATGTCGACGATGTCTGTTCAGGTTCCCCCTCTTCTTCTCTTAAAATGGGGTTGCTTTGCTTTAAAATAAAAAATTTAAGGCCTTTGGGACGTTGGATGGAAGGAAAGTATAGATGGAACACCATCTCAAGTTCCACATAAAGTCATGTGGAACTTTCCATTGATTCATTGGCTTCAAAATCTAGTCATGCCTGCAGAAATCTCAACCAATATGCAATGGAATTATTCTAAGAGAATTAAAGATAATTATGAGTTGGTTCATCTTGTAGAAGGATTAGCATGGAAAACATTTGATGCACAACTTCCTGATTTTGTATCTATGGTGCATAATGTCATGTTGGGTCTATCCTATGATCATTTTAACCTGTTTAGTTAGATTCTTACTTCTCACAGCACATGCCATGTTTTTATTCATGTTTATAATAATCAATTATGGATGTACATGAAAAACCTTTCACTTTCTTGAGTGTACTGATATCTAGACCTTCTTATTCTGTAAATGATATATACATATACTTTTAACCTTTAATAAAATAATTGAATCAACTTTGGGATATGTGTGTGCGCACATTTCATGATCCTTTAAAAAATATATTTCATTTATGTATTTCCCTTCTATAGATTATAAATGATTTCCCTGGTTATGCAATGATGTCTGGTTAAATCATGAAGAGAAAACTATAATTTCCTATTTATATGACTAATACATGATCTATAAGTCTTAAATATCATTATATTTTTAGTTTTATGGGGCGTTGACGATTATTTCCAATAGATCGTCAATATATGAAGAATCATTAGTGGTTTGATAATACAATTGACACTGAACATCCACCTCAATGTATTTTATGAATTGATGCACTTAATTAATTTTAGGATATCAGTTTTTCATTAGAGAATGGTCAAATGAAATCTAAAAGTAGGAAGAATGTTGACACTAAATCCACTTACAATCAGAAAAATAAAATTATCCTTTTTGAGTTTACATATTGTTCAACCAATTTTTTACATCAATATTTAGATGTAATTAAAATTTAGAAGAATATATATGAAATTATTCCTTCAATTCTTCTAAATATCAAGGGGGAGAAAAAAATGACTTATGATATCAGTAGGACTTGTTGGATTTGGGTATTCAACCAGAAATGCATCATGTGTGTATCGGTGAAAACAAATGGAAAGTTCCATTTTCTTATTATGTGATGAAACCTTCATAGAAAAATTAATTTCTAGAATTATTTGATAATATAAAGGTTCCTGAGGTCTATTATAACAACATATCTAAATGATTCAATAGAAGGATGTTGAAACTAAAATGCCTAAAAACTCATGATTATCGCAACCTTCTTCATGAATCGATTCCAATAGAAACCCAGCATTTAGTATCCAATAATGTAAGTTTGATAGTGAATATTTTGTTTCAATGTTATAGATAACTTTGTGATAAAATTTTATCCAAGTCATTCTTGATAAAAAATATATTAATAGGTGCAATTAATTTCATGTGAGTTGGAGAAAAAATTCTCCATCATCTTTCAATTGTATGTTGTATTTAATAGTTCGTCTTCCAACTGAAACACTTCTTAGGGGAACCATTTCTTTTTTATGGTTGTGTCCTACTGAAATAAATATCTACATAATGAAATCATATGTATGAAATAAGAATCATCATGAATGTTCAATTATGAGAGGTTATTTGGTTCAAGAATATATGGATTGTTTGTCAATGTATTTATCTGATGTGCACAAAAGATGTAAATGGAAAATAATAAATGAAGATGAGAAGTATGGGGAAATTGATCCCTCATTTCTATCTCTTCCCCAAATAGGATGAATTCATGGGTCATATACAATGGATACATTATGCCTTGAAGAGTAGGATATGTCACATCGCATAGTCTTGTTTAACTGTGGTTTGTTTGACAAATATATCAAGTAATTTTAATATTTATATGTTATCTCATACTATGTCATTTCACATATACCTTAAACTTATATTATCATTTTATGTAGGTAACATAAAAAATTATAAGAAGATTTCATCAATCTTTTCCTTTGGGAAGGAGGGAGACTTTGCATAGTAAAGAGTTTCCTGCTTGGTTGAAATCAAAGGTATGACCATTACTTTAATTAACTTAAAATATAGATCTTCATTTAATTGAATTATTCATATATATTTTAGGTATTGAGTTTACATGTTGACTTTGTCTCTCAAGAATTAAGAGCATTGTATTTTGGTCCCAATTCTTTGGCTCGTGAATACCAATCTTTAATAATCAATGGGTATAAATTTGTTACAACTGATCGAGTAGTGAATATGAGAACACAACATGATGGTGTTATTTTAACTAAAACAACATATTTTTATTCCAGTGCATTAGATATTAGGCCTCGATATGAAAATGTATCTTATTAGGGACCTATTGGGGAAATAGTGTTATTGGATTAATACTCTCGTGGTCTATTCACAATGATGAAATGTAAATGGTTTGATTCAATGATGTGAAATGGTATATTTATTGATGACAGTGGATTCAGAGTTATTGAAATGACTTTATTCCTTTCTACCAATGAACCATATATTTTGGTATCTATGAAAAAATAAGTGTTTTGTGTGAAAGATTATATGAGACTTGATTAAGGTGTCATTATTTAAGTAATCCCAAGACATGTTTTCCATGATGGTGGGGAAGAAATTGACACCATTTATGCCCCTTTTAGTGTTGAAAAAATATTATATTTGATGACTCAAATTTTCTAATTGTGAGAATTTATGTTGAAATTGAAGTAGTGGTGGGTAATATATAGAAGCAACCATATATGTTCACAGTTCATTCAATTTACCTTGACGTGGGTTTCTCAGGTTGGTACTATTGTGATTACATTAATTTAGTTTCATTTTGGAATGATATGTTTGTTTTTGTATTGTTTGTTTTGGTATTGTTTGTTTTTGTATTGTTTATTTTCATTTCATGTAGTTAGATTTATTTCAATTCAAAAAGTCATGTTTAAAATGTATTTTTAAAATGGGTTTTTAAAACATGTATAACTTGGTTTTAAATTATAGTTTCTAAAACAAGTTATGATATTGTTTATGTCTTGTTTGGCTTCTAAGTTATATGTATAATTTTTAAAAATTGTTTCTAAAAAATGTACATTTCATTCTTATGCATATTATGAAATATATTGAACAAATTAGAAGGAATACACTATTTGATAAAGATAAATGAATGCACGAACTAGGGATACCTCTTCTGGTTCCCTTAGTGAGTATAATAATTGTAATATTTTTCATTATCATTACATTTACTATTATGTTCTTATTCTTTATCAAAAGAAATTTAGATACATTTATATGAACCATAGTTGACCTCTCCTTATGATACTAGTATGGGTCCAAGAGAGGGTGCTCCTAGAGATACATGGAGCACCCATCATGCCCATTCACACCCTGACCCGATAGCAAACATCCCATCTACCACACCTTTTCATCCTCTACTTGAGCCTCTAGGGATTTTCCCACCCATGCCTCCATCACTATATTTTTTTAGGATAAACTTCTCATACCATGTCTATTCCACCTCCAAGGATGTTCCCACTTATAACATATCCATGACCTATTTGTATCCCCATCCCTTCTATCCTTATCCTACTATGCCTACACCACCTCTATTTACGACTAATCATTTAGGGTCTGATGAATGTAGTCCTTCATCTTGCATGCCACTATATGTAGATGACCTGGTGCATGAATTGGAATAGGTATATCCTTTAGATGATACTGATCCAGGATATCTCATGGATCCATAAGAGCCTAATGATCAGCCTGGATTGGGTTTTTTTTATAAGTTTTAAATTATACCACATCATTTTTTCCAATAGTACTGTGAATTAATTCTACTTTTTTCTTTTATATTATTAAGTGGAATATTCTAATAGGCGGTGTGGGAACACCCGTATTCTTGAATCATAGAATCATAAAACACAAATAATGGTAGATTAAAATGAATAAAATCAAATGATAGGTAATAATTCTAGACTGTGTATAAGTTTTTTGGAAACTTTATCCAACTACAATGATATCATTCTTTTGTAACTAGTATCATGAAGGTATGTCAGTAATTAAATCAAGGAGAGTGTATGGGTGGAAATATGGGTAAGAAAAATTTTCAAATTGATATCCATATTATTGTTTTATGTATATGAATTAACATGTTCATTGTAGCATCGGTTTAACTTTCCCAACGGTCAAGCTGTTAAGGTCGCGTGGTTGATAGAACTTGGGGAGTTATAGAGATCGTATAAGTATAAGTTATATATTAGTTGGAAGATTATATTCAAATCTAAATTAGATTTTATGACAATATTCATCTACTTTCCAAGAACACAATACCAAGAAATGATCATATATTGGAAGAGTAATGAGATTAAATAATTCTTAATCTTTAATGGTTTGTATTGAAAATTTAATTCTTATTAATTGTATTAAAGGTTTGTTTTTAGGATGAATTGGAAAAAAACAAAGAGAACAAGGATGATATGATTTATATGAACACTTTAGGGTGCACTAAAATGCTAGAGAAAGAGAGGCGCCATGTACTTTAATATGAATAGAAATAATATCTATATTTAAATTATTACTTAAGTATAAGGGATTTATTTTATAAAGTTAAAATTTGGTGGTATATCTCTATTAGATAAACTTCAAGATTTTTCATGTTGAGAGTGAACTAAAATAGAATATTTTAGATTTTAGAAAATATTGAATAATAATCCCAACAATTGAGTTCATTATTCCCAAATTTATAATAGTTTAACCAATGACATACAAATATATTTTTTTCTTTATAGTTATTATTGCCCAAATTTTTCAAAACTGTATTCTTATTGTTTCTAGATGTTATCAACAATAAGTTGGGAATACTTTTTGGATACATCACTTCTATAAATCATTTTATCTACCAATGATATTATTATATTCTTATCACCACTTTTCATTAACAAATTTTATAAAAAAATTATTTAAAACATGCATAATTTAAAAAAAAATATAGATTTATTATGATTATCATATTTAGAGATGGATTTTACCTTTATCAATGAGTTTTTTATAGATAATTATATAGGTTATCCCAATTTATTTTTAATATAAATATGAACCTTTTTGGAACAATGTATCTTAGTATAACTATGTATGGAAAATCACTATGTTCATAATGTAGGGAAGTTCCAACTTGAGTAGTTTTAGTAATTTACAGTTTTATCCCCAGATCAAGACACTTTATGTTAAAGAAATATTATTCATCTCTAACAATTATAAACTTGACTTCCCAATTTTTCTTGAGCTTCTGAATATAATACTCATGAATTTTTCATGATTCTTGGAGGAATTTATTAATCTTTTTTATATTTCATTCTTTGACCTCTAATTGGGCATCTTTTAAATTCAAGGAGGTGTTGTGAAATTTTTTCACCAGTAAAAGGCTTATCTTCTTCTTCCTATTACTTTCATCTTCACAAAATATGCATCAACATCAAATCCAAGGCTCTATATATTATTCATATACTTATAGAAGGTATATAAAAAGTAACATAGTTAAACTATATCTTCTCAATTATTCTAAATCTCTTAAATATTGATCATCATGTGTGGATATGTTTCTTATGTTCTTAAAATTAAAATTTCTTAAAATAGTACTATTTAATTCCCTGTGAATATATTTTATAAGAATAAAAATATTTTATCCTTGAGTTTTATTTTATCCTACTAAAGACTTAGAATATTAATCTTAATGTGATATTTAAAAATTTCACAACATATTCTTCCACAAATCCTACTACTTTAATCACCTTCCACATAATAATGGAATTTAAACATATAAAAAACCTTATAGCATAATATTTTTCCTTTTATGATGTGGATGAAGATTTACATCACAACTTCAATAAGAAAATTAGTTGAAAAACTATATCCCACATTGTAAATAACTTTATGAGACCACTTCCTTATAATAAACCACACTCCATAAGTGAATCCTTAAAATTGAACTAGATCTGGTGCCCTTAGTGGCATTTCATGTCATCCATCAAAGATAAAGCTACTCACCCTTCACCTCTCAACACCCACACTAACCCATGAAGGTTTTAGTCGCTCTCTATATTCCTCTTAGATAACTTGAGGTTGTCTACCACCTTTATTCTTGGTCAGGTGTTCTTTTGATACCCTAGATACTTAAGTGGATGTACTGGTTTTGGTCTATGAAATATTTTTTATATGTCAATTGAATTCCTCATCCAAATAATAATCCACATATTATAGTAGTAATATACATCCATAAAAGTCTAAAAACCTTAAAATACCTCCCCCTTTCCATTTTTTTCTTCCAAGATGTGTCTATCTCAATTTAACCTTCTCATGCACAATGAAACTTTTTTATTGGAACCCCAGTCCATCCTCAATATGCTTAGGATCCTTAACACACTTACAATTCATTCTCTTCTTCCACACATATTGAAATCATCAGTCATATAAAGTTAATCATCCTTATTGACAATAAATAAAACCATCAAGCTTGGGATCTTCAACCACCCCATTTTATTTTTTTATCAATACCCTCAAATACCTTTTAGTATATATGTGTGTATTCTGGCCTTTTTTATCTCCCTCTCATTGATAAAAAACACAATGGATTTTATAAGGGCAGAAAATATCCTTTTTATTTAAACAACTTCTCCTTTCAATCCTAATTTTCAATTAGGATTAAATTAAATTAAAACTAGTAATGACACCACAAATTTTTCTATATATGATCCTCTAGTTAATCACTCCAATTCTACATAGGAAAACTTGATGTGCAAAATAATAGTGAGTAACCATGTTATTCAAAATTCCCATTAATCATCATAAATGTGATACCACTATAAATTCAATACTTTAGGTTCTAAAAATTATATTTATCAAGAAAAAATGTATTCCTACACTCATATAAACAACCCCATCAAAATAGTTTTAGTTTATATAGGTTTACCCCCTATTATACTTTTATTTATCATCAACTAACACCCCACTCCCGCCATCAACATACTTGATATAACCAAATAAATATAGGAATGTGTGACTAGAATACCTCATAATTGAATTTAATAAAGCATATCTATATTTCTAAATTATTGTATTTTATTGATTTGGCATCACTTGCTCGTGATTTCTCCCCCTTAAGGGATGCACCTTTTAATTCATTAACATAGAAGATTTCCTTTATGTGCACTTTTACTCTCTAAAAATGTGACCACCCTATAACTGATGATAAGATCATTCTAAGGCTATTCAAGTATTAACAGTATGCAATCATATAATTCAAATTGATAAGAATATTTTAATTATAATTTCAATTGATAAGTATGTTTTAGAAAAAGGTGGAATCAACATGTCATCGAAAAGGTTAGGATTATATAATTTCAGCTTCTATGATCATGGATATGTTTTCTTACTGAGAAAGAAACTCTAATAATATTTAAATTTTATATGGAATAAGTTGTCACTAATAGTATGGGACATTCAGAACCATTTTTTATAACTTTTCTAAAGAAGTTTTAGTAGAAAAATGAGTGGAACTTATGGCCATTTCCAACAAATAATCGAATACTTTTCATTTTTAACGCACCCAATTCAGAGGTGGAGAGATTTATGTGATGAAAAGTTCCCAAAGCCTGATTTTTTTATCAAAGTGATAAAATAATCTATAATAACATATGAAACTATTACAAAGTGAATTATTTCATATATTGGAACCAGTTAAAACTGTACAGCTACACCCTATCATGGTATTATATCATTTATATATAAAACTATTAAAAATATCATTGGAAATACTAAAAAATTACTGGAAATACTAAATGATATGTGGTTTGTATATAATATTGTAAATTTGCACACTATTATGGATATTAATGGATAGAGACCATGCAGTT
Source organism: Viscum album (assembly GCA_963277665.1). Lineage (NCBI taxonomy): Eukaryota > Viridiplantae > Streptophyta > Magnoliopsida > Santalales > Viscaceae > Viscum > Viscum album. Next base: position 1,183,793,934 of record OY728139.1, read on the forward strand.
CATTGATATAGTTTTCATTTATGAATTATAGCATATGATCTAGTTAGTTCATAATTGGAAGCAACTTATGGATAGAGACCATGAACTTAACTGATATGGTTTTAATTTATGAATTATCGCATATGATCTAGTTATATGCTTCTATATTTTATGGATATCCTCAATAGATAAAATTTTAATTCATTCTATGTTGTGTTGAAAACCTATTTAGATTAAATTACTTACTTTAAAATGAGTTGCTCACTATATTATTAACCTAACATAGCTTCCTCCTTATCTATGCTTCCCATTTGATCTTTACTTTCACTTAATCACATGTAGATTCATTACCTTGAAACTTAATCTAATGTGATAATTGAAGTTAATACCACATAGTGACTCACCACTATAATTTAATCTAATGTGGGAAAGTTTTAACATGATGTTAGTTAATGGTTAATCTCACATGTCTTCACAATTTAATTTTTTTGGTTTCGTTTATCAATTGCATATTATTCAATAATGTGCTCTTATAGTAATCAATTTCATTTGTAGAAAGCGATATTGGTCATCGAAGGTCATTTTCCTCAAGGAAAACTATTTTGATCGAGTAGGAGGGAAAAGGATGCAAGTTCTCTAAATGCACATACACAAGAAAATATTTTTAAGTCTTTTTATTAATATTTCAAATTTTAATATGTAATTAATAATTAAATATCTTATTTATATTTTCAATGGTGTTCCCTATAGGTCCTTGATGAGAAATAACATGACAACTTTAGGACAAATGGTTATTTGAGATAGGTATTAGGTGAGGAGCATTGAGGGTGATTCTGATGTCGACCCATGAAAATAATTGTCCCCACTAGGTATTGGCCCTCATCGAGAACCTCTCAAAGCTCTCACACCACTGAGCTGTAAAACACTCATGAAAAAGCAGCTGAGGCCAAAAAAATAGTTATACAGAAGCGTGGGGAGGTAAACTGGTCACAGAATAGTTCCTAAAAGATATAATAGTTATATTTCCATCACTTCCATCATAGGCTACTAATGTTTTTGATTTATGTATGGAAACAATGTGCTCTTTATATAATGCACCAAGTGGTGTCAATGAGGGTCCAAGTAGAGGTTGAGGTGATGATACTCTTGGTGATGATGTTGATAAAGATGCTAGTGATGATTATGATGGAATTAGTGGTGATGAGGGAGATATTGATCCCCTCCATTTTTGAGTTGATAGTAAAGAGATGTATGTGTGGATGATATTTAATGACTAAAACCGATTGATTGTGTGGATTTTATATATGTATGTTATAGTATTGTAAATGGTTTAAAACTATTGATAACCAAATAGTTAAATGATAAATATATAATATTTTTATTACGTTAAATGTGTATTGTGGTTTGTAATTTATTTACAAGTTCTGGTAGAGGTTTTGGATGTTGTTGTTGTGTATTGGGGAGAGGAACTTATACTGACGGTTCTATGAACCGTTTTTATACATCACTATTGGATACGAATCTATACCCACGGTTTTATGAACTATGAGTATAGAATTGCACCCATAGTTTACTTCAAACCATTGGAATTCAAATTTGGTCATGATCTATACCAATGATTTCCTTTTAAACTATTGGTATATCCCTATAACGATTCCTATAATACCCATGGTTCACAGAACCATTAGTATATTCTATACCAATGGTTTTAAGGACTATACCAATGATTCTAAACTGTTAGAATAGGGTAATTTTCCAACAATGGTTGGCTAAGTGTTAGGTACCAAATCAATAGAAAACTTCACCTCCCTTACTAGTGGAAATCCAGAGAAATCAAAAGTAAAAACGTTAGGATACTCAACAAAAACTTTAGGGAGATCATCACTCAAAGATTCTCACTAGTTTTCAAAAGAAAACACTGATATTACCCTATCCAAATTCAAAAAAGGAGGTCCATCTCTACTCAACCTTGGGCCCAATTCTCTCTGAAAAACACAGCACACCCCATCAGGTGCAGTATAGAAGACCTGATGAAGATAACAGCCAATCTGGTACTTACAAGAAATCAGACAAACCATCTTGAAAATGATGTCAAGAGGTTTCATGTAAATGACCAAAAAACCCCATGTGAGATCAATCATTTATAGAGAGAAAACACAAGAGGGGAATCAGAGGCCCTTCTCTCTCTTCGTTCCGAGGAGCACAGTAATATCCATCACATAAGACAAAATATTTGTAGGAGGGTTTAGTAGGTTCACAACATGAGCTAATATGAATGACTAAGATGCACTAATATCAAATAAATTAGTCACTAAAGATGAATCTATAGTGATGGTACCTCTCATAGTCATTGAACCTGCATCAGATTCCTCTAGAGACTCTTCCACTACGTAAAGAAGATTTATTTCAGATGTATATGGATGGAACCCCTTAGTTCTTGAAGCATATGATTGAGTAATAGTACTTTTAGGTGAAAATAATTTTGTTCCACTACATGAAGTAGAAAATACATGATAGAACTTCTGAAAATGACCTAAGCATCCACACAAACTATATGTTTAGGGTGACTTGGTGAAAACCTATTTTAAATGCCCAAACATTACACACTAAATTCAAGTCATAAATCCTCTTCCATATGGTGTATGATGTATGGATGATGACTGCTACCTAGAAGCACCACTGGACTCATCACACTTTCTATTTCCTTTAAAGGAGCTTATAGTTTATCCACTTATAGAAAAAAGAACTCCCATAAACCCTAACTTACTAGCCAGGTCAAGCTCAGTGATCAACACTATATCCAACATATCAATATAAGTTGTGAGATTTAACATGAAGATTTGATATCAGATGTTATCATGAAGAATCTTATAAAACCCTCAATCCTTCAGTTTCTCATTCATCACCACATTAAGATAAAACTGAACAATCTCAGCAAAACGGTTTTCATACTGTGTCACGGTCCTATCACCCTACTAGAGGCTAAGAATCTCTTGGTATTTCACTAAGACCATCGAATCTGAATAAAATTGATTAGTAAAAAATTGTTAAAGGATTATTACTCAAAACCCTCATGTTTATTTTTCATCACCATCAAATCCTACTATCTCCTACTAGGTCCCTCAAGATTGAAGGTAGCAAATTTTAATTTAATAGAATTTGGTGTTTCCAAGAATTAAAATAGTAGCTTAATATTTTTCAACCAATACTCTGTCTGTTTAGGAACATTTGAACCATGTAAATCTTATGGTTTTTTATAAATAAACTCTTAAGCATGATCTCTATATTCCTCCCTTCGAGGTTACACTACCAGATCCTGAACGGGAACATGTGTAGGTACTTATCCCAGAACTTGGACAGCACACACCACTATCTCAGCCATATTATGATCCACTAGAGGATTCTCTCACTATGGTTCACCAGTGGATTCCTCATGTGGCTTATTCAAACATCTTCTTATAGGCATGATGATACACAATATCAACTAAAAACACCGAAACGTCAGTAAGGGTACACAGATCTTTAACTCAAACAATAGTTATAGGAATATCAATTCCATAGAACATAATTCAAATTTCTAGGATTTCAAGATATATAGTTCAAAATCATGTTAAATACTACAATCAAATCAAATTACTCATCATATATTCGTTTCCTAAACACCTATGGTGACTTAATGCTAATTACGATGAGAACTGTCTAGGAACTTGCTCTCAACTACCTTCTAAGTCCCATTAATCCAAACTCCTATCTGCTAGGACATCCTAGACTAAATACCAATATCATGGATAGAAGTTCAGCCTCCTCTGATACCACTTTTTCATGAACCATCCCAAATACCCTGGTACACTAATACTCGATTTGATCCTCACATAACTAAAAGGGTGTTCCCAATCCCCATGAAATAGAGACTAGCACCTGGAATCATATCAAGATCAAGAGGGAACGATTTTGCCACACAAAAAAATGGAGCATAAATGATACAAGTCAGTATGATAAAAACTAAGGAGAAAGTATCATAATCAAATAGATAAAACAATACCCAAAAAGTATATCATCAGAGGTCCCAACATCTGCCAAAGAAAAGTCTCATAAAACCTATGTAACATGTGGATCACATCTCTGCCAGACACCTCTATCACTCCAAGTCCTAATAATTAAGTACACCCACCACCGCCAAGTGTCTCTTTCCCTTTTCTTGGACCTTCCATAAGATAATCTAAAATTACCTAAAGACAAAAGTAGGGTGTGAGCTAAACAACCTCATAGAGTCTCACCAAGTGTTCCATAATTGATCCAATGATAATTAAACCAAACAAAAAAACCTGATTTGAAATAAAAAGGATGGAAAATATGTCAAATAGAATTAAATGGACATTTTATATTAAACATTTATATAAAAAATTCCATGAATAAAATAGTTCTATAATCAATGGCATGTATAATCAAATCAAACACAACAAATCACTATGCTAATAAACCCTAAGGTGCATTAGTTTCTGGCTATAGGATACTCATACTTCTCATTTATCATCACAACTCAAGATATGTGTGCACACTCAAATCAATACCCCATCATAGGACCCATTATGGTAAATCAATATATACCACATTAGGGGACCCATCAAGGGAAATAATGTCAAGTTTGGGTTAGTTAGTGTTTTCATCGTCGATCCACTGATAGGGAGTCAGATTCCAATCATGTTTATCCTAATAACTACTAACTACCCAGGCTCACATGTGCTTTAGTCAATAAATCAATTAATCATTGGAAAATCAATCATTTCAATACAATTCATCAATCATAGTTCAAATTCCCAAAATTATTTTTCAACATTCCTTCTAAATTTCAAAACCAAATCATAGGTTTTAATCAATTCATGACTTTTCAAATCATCTTTAATTTTAATTCAATTCTCTCAATAATCACATAAAATCATTTCATCAAATCCACATTCAAATCAATCAAATCCACCCAAAAATTTCAATACCATTAAAATTAGGTGTTTCACAATCCCATGATCTTTTTAAATCACACGTCAAATCATCTCAAGTTAGGGTTATTAAATCATTTAAAAACTCATTTCAAATCAATAAAGAAACATGGGTTTCATTTGTAGGGTAAATCCTTATTAAACCACCTACCTTTAATCATGGAATCAAATCAGCACCTGCAATATGAACTCTAAAAAGAACAAAGGTGAAGGAAATCAAGAAATCAAACCTAGAGTCAAGATCCATCAAAATGAAGATTATATCCATAAAAACGTGATAATATATCACTCACCAAGAAGGAGAGAAGAGGAGAAAGAAGAAATTATGAATCGAGGAGATATCACTTACTGGAGAGGATTCAAATGCATCCACTGGTGCTTTGATATGATAAGAAAGGATGTTGGTGGAGCCAAAAAGACTCTTAGGAGCCTTCAAAAGTCAAAATGGTGAATAAGGTTTGAGTGGAGAGAATCCATAATTTAAAATGGTTAGGGACATTTAATTCTAGAAAAACACAAACCATGTCACAACCCCACATGGCCATGGAACGAAAGGGTAAAAATACCTGAGACCATGGTGCAGCCACCCCAAACCATGCCACAGTCTCTCCTAGTTAACTGGCCTCTTGAAAATATGCCGCAGACCTCACCCAAATACACTTCACCTAGGGATGGGGTTATAATGTAGCCCAAACATCATGCCACAGTTATTCCTGTATTGGAAGAAGCACCCAACCTGCTCACTCGATCCTCCACATGACAGTATGTCCCTCCATGTCGTAGGTCCTAATCACTAATAAAGGGCTACATCACAACCCAATCTCTATGGCGTAACTATTACTAAAATGGTAATATCTCTACAAAATAGTCTCTAGGGATCCACAACACATCCCATCGCCTACATCACCACCATGCCTAACCTCAATTCCCCTACGTTGCATCTAGATGGTCTGCGATGCAGCCTCACTGTAGAAAACAAGGAAACCTTCATTATTTTTTTCAAAAAAACTCCAAAAGACTCGGAACCGCACCCAAACAATGGGGAAACAAAAAAAAAGTTAATAAGTTACTAAAAGTGGTAATGGGATGTTACACCCACTCATAAGGAAGTTTAGTACACTAATACCCTTGAAATACCCTTTGTTAGAGGGTCTTCCAAATTATAGCTTAATCTAACAAACTCTACAGTTATGATATCTTCTTGTATTAGCTTACTCACATAGTTATGTCTGAGACTAATGTATATAAATTTTACATTATAAGTAATTTTATATGCCATATAAACATTACTTCACCATAACAATGTATAAAAACTAGAGACATTGGAATAATCCACAATGGTAGATCTAATAAAAGAGATCTTATCCATCTCGCTTCGTTCACTATAGATACTAAAAAATCAAAAATCATTGTGATGTATGTTATACATGTTTATTTCTTCAATCCCCAATAGATCATTCCACGTGTACAAATATAATCCCTCATAAAAGACCGGTCCTCTAGGTTAGTAATCCAGCTCTCATAAAAAAACTTCTAACACCTTTGGGTTTCCACTATAACATATACAGTGATCCATAGTACCCTTTAGATACTTGAACACTCTTTTAATAGTATCCCATTTTGCATAACCTAGATTACTTGTATACCTACTCAACTTTCCAACAACATATGAAATATCAGATCTTGTGCTTGTCATGGAATACATGAGACAACTGATAACTCTTGCAAATTCCTTTTGAGAAATTGAACTACCATGATTTGGTAGCATCCTACTCCCAGAAAAATAAAGGGTAGAAATCAGTGGATAATAAATTATTCAAACCGCTTTAATACTTTCAATATAATGAGATTAAAAGTCATAATAAAATTCTTATTCCTAAAAATTTTGAATCCCAAAAAAATACAGTAGCTTTTCCTGAGTATTCCATATCAATGTTTCTGGATAAAATAGACTTAGCCTCATTTACATGATTCATATCAGTTCCAAAGATTCAAAAGTCACCAACATATACAAAAATAACAACACCATGAGTATTTTGGATGGTACTATAAACACATTTAATTTCTTGAAAAACTAAAAATACATTTGATAAAATTTCTTCATTAAATTTCGCATGTTATTGTTTTAGAGAATGTTATAAACCATATAGGTACCATTCCGATTTGTAAACATTCTTTTTTTCTTAGTACTATAAATCCTTCAATTTTTTTCATTTTTTTTCTAAATCACCATTTAAGAATATTTTTTTAAAATACATTTAGTGAATTTCCAAATTATATATGGATGTTAAGCAATAAGAATTCTAATTAAAGCAGTGTCAGTCATGAGAGCGTAGCTATCGAAATAATTGAATCCTTTATTTTGAGTAAACCTCATAACTGACAATTTGGCATTATATTTTTCAATTGTACCATTGAATTTTTATTTTCTTCTAAATACCCACTCACAACCTAGTTTTGAACAATGAAGAAGATCAACTAATATCCAAGTATTGTTCTTGGTTATTGTAACATCCTGACCCAGGTGCCACACACCAGTGCCCCGATCTGGTTGGCCACATGACCTCAAGTACACCTCCCTATATGCCAGTGGCTTTCGACTAGTAGTGAGGGTTTAATATCGATCATGGGGAGACTATACCCTCTTTATCAAAGTAACAAATCAGTGGAAATAAATAAAAATAACCAAGTGATATAACCATAACCAAACCCAATATTACAAGATGATCAAAATAGGAGATACAATATCAAAACTGAATAGTAGATATGTCATTCCAAAGTACGTGTCAAGTGTCAAAATGCAAACACAAAAGTAAAAACTCCAAAGTGGGTCCCAACACCAAGTCTGGTTCCATCATCCATGCTCTATCCCAACTCATCCATCTAACATAGGGACCTTTACCTTAACCTGCCCAGAAACCATGAAATCTATTCGGGTACCGATCAGGGAGCACGAGTAGGGTGTGATCACAACTTAGCAGGCCACCACCAATGACGTCTAAAACAATATCTGATCAATAACAGTGTATAGTTGTATAAATAATAAAATACAGGAAATAAAGTAAGAAGTTTATAATTATTCAATTACACTTTATTTAACCACATAACATCCCTGGGTTCCTAAGTACACCCAAACTCCCAATACCTGCTTCGGGCCATATTAGAGTATGAACCATATCACATAATCAATTCCCAATTCATTTCACTTCACAATTTATCCCAACCAATTGGAACCACAATTAAATGCCAACTAATGGGTGTAGAACGTCATGTCTAACACACCATGGTTATTTGGAGCCTCAGTCCTTTCCCCACACCCAAATAATTACTATGGGATTTTGAAGCAGCAGTATGTGTCCCACACTCATTCATCACTATGGGCTTTTGATGTAGCAGACCATGTCCCACACATGAATATCAATTTATCACTATGGGATTTTGATACAGCAGATCATGTCTCATGCAAGAATATCACACAATCACATATATCACAATATCACATGTATCACAATGTCACAGGTATCAAGGTTAATCAATATTAATCCTCTTTCACATTTCACAATCACAACATTACCTTAATTAATTCAAAAATTAACTAATATAATTCAACCAATTGAATATTCACAACAATTCTCATTAATTAATTCAACAATTAATTAATCAAATTTGACCAATTTCACAATCACAACAATAAATTAATTAATTCATCAATTAATTGATTCAACTCCACAATCATAAAAATCCATTAATTAATTCAACAATTAATTAATCTCATTCAATCAATTGTATAAACACAATAATTTCCATTAATTAATTCAATAATTAATTAATCTCATTCAATCAATTATATTAACACAATAATTTTCATTAATTAATTCAAAAATTAATTAATCAATTCACAATCCCAATATCCCATTCAATTACATAATCATAAAAATCCACCTTAATTAACCAATTTCAACAATCCTTTAATTGACCAATTACATAACCCCATTAATCAATCAATTCCACAATTCCTTAATTAATTAATTAACCCAATTAATTAATTCAATTTTAGAAAATTTGTTGATAAATATTCATTATAAATTCTAAAATTACATACTCATAATTGAAATCAAGACTTTGGTATTTGAATAATAGACTTCCTACCTCAAATCATTGACAAACGATCACCCAGCAAAAATTCCCCAAATTAAAATGGAAAGGTCAAACCAATGACAAAGAACGGCATCTTGAATCAAATCCTAGAAACAAGATCAAACAATTCAAGATTCAGAAAATATAGATCTAGATCTATCCCAATAGAGGATAACATCCCTTAGAATATGAGAGAAAGATGGGAGAGTGGGAGGAATCCATAAGGGATGAGAATCTCTTACTGGGAGAGGTGCAGATCTACAATATGGGCTTAGAATCAATAATAACAGAGGTTGGGATCCCTAGTAATTCATCTGAGAGCCTTCAAAAATGATAGAAACTGGTTATAGTTGAGCTAGGGTCGATTTTGGGTTAATATGGGGGTTCTTGAAATTTTTTATCTAATTTAGGGTTAATTAAATTTCATGCACGGTTTCCTGGGAAGGGGCACATGGTTTGCAAAACTGTACACCTTAACCATGTGCCTCTTATAGGGGATGCACTTTTACTCCTTATAGGATGAATGGTTTAACAAACTTTGTGTCATCTATGCAATCCATCTCTATATGGGGTTGCATGGTTTTCTGGGGTAGGGTGCATGGTTTGGACAAACTGTGCACCAACTATGCACTACCCAAAACTACTCCAAAATTTCCAATTTTTCACCCAAATGTGCCCAAGATAAAACCCAAACAAAGAGTACTCAAAATAAGGAAAAAGGGTACCTGTAAAAGAGCTCAATACTTCACTAGAAAAGGTTTGGATCTTACAATCTTTGTACCTTATAACAGCATGTCCTCAAGTTATACTCCCAAGCATCTCTAAGATTCTAAGTCAAAAAGATCGGGTCACTGAGCCCGCATATCTGCTTTCCTTTCCCACATATTCTCCTGCACATGCCCATGTTTCCACAATACATGAACTATCGGCATGGTCTTTCCCCACAACACTTTGTCACTACGATCCGACACACGAATCGGATGTTCCTCAAAGGACGCATCGGTATCAAGCTCAACATCATCCACATTGATCACATGAGAAGTGTCGGAGTAGTACCGTTGAAGTTGTGATACATGAAATACATCATGCATAGTAATGTATCTCTATGGAAGATCTAGTTGGTATGCCACCAGCCTGATTTTCTCCCCAACCCCAAACAGTCCAACAAACTGGGGTGCCAGATTTCCCTGTCTCTGAATCCTATGGTGACCCAACCTAGGCCACACCTTCCAGAACACACAATCACCCTCTGTAAACTATAGGGGTCATCTAAGTCTATCGGTATAAGAATTTTGTATACTTTGTTATGTATCCATATGCTTATGAATGAGCTAAACCTGCTCCGACATCTCCTACATGAGACTCGGTCCCAACAAATCTGACTCACCTACCTACATCCATCATAGAGGTGATCTATATGGACTACTATAAAGAGCCTCATATAGTGTCATCTAAATAGTTTTCTGATAACTATTGTTATAGGTGAACTCCACCAAAGATAGGTTCTTCTTGCAAGATCCACTGAAGTCAAGAACACACATTCGTAGCATATCCTCAAGCACCTAAATAGTATGCTCTAACTACTCATTTTTCTATGGGTGGAAAGTCATACTCAACAAAACCTAGGTACCAAGAGCCTTCTATAAGCCCTTCCAGAAGCGTGAAGTAAAGCGTGATTCATAGTTTGAAACAATACTTTGTGGAAATTCGTGTAGACTGAATATCATCCGAACGTACATGTCTCCTAGGTGATCCACCAAGAAAGTATCTCGTACCAATAATAAATGTGCTACCTTTACCATACAATCCACAATAACCCAAATAGTTTCATTATTCTAAGGCATCCTTGGGATACCCACCATAAATTCCATAGTAAAATCATCACACTTCTATTCTAGAATGGGTAACGGCTGTAGTAAACCACCAGGTCATTAATGCTCAATATTCACCTATTAATGGGGTAGTATCGTGTCATGAACCCTCCTATATCCTTTTTCATACTCAAAAACCAAAATTGTCTTTGTAGGTCATGGTACATTTTGGTCACACCTGGATGCACCACCTACCTCAAGGCATGAAATTCACGCATCAACTCCTCCTACATACTCATAGGCCCAACAACCCGATTCCTATCATAGATGATATCATATTCATATATGGTCTATTTTTAATGTGACTCCCCACCTTCAAGGATTTCCCTCAAGGTCAAAAACTCTAGATCCTCATACTTCCTATCCTAGATCTATCTCAAAAGTGTAGACTCCACTGAAACTGATATGAGAGTCATCTGCTCTTGGAACTCCTGAATCACAACATGCATCTCAGCTAGTAAATTCATCATCTTCCACTCAACACAAGACTCCTAAATAGCCTAAGTCTGAGTTTTCCTTATTAGAGTGTCAGTAACACTGTTTCCCTTCCCAGACGTATATGATAGATCAAAATCAAATGAATGCATATAATCAACTCATCTCCACTGCCGGATATTCAAATCTCACTGTGAAAATATATATTTTAATCTCTTATGATCAATATACACCATAAAATTTTCACCCAACGGATAATGTCACCAACACTTCAAAGCATATACAGGTGCTTCCAAATTGAGGTCATGTGTAGGGTAGTTCCGTTCATGTGGCATCAACTACCAAGACCCATACATCATAACTTGATCTCTCTGCATCAACACTACTCCAATTCCAACCCCATAAGCATCACAAAACATCGTGTACTCCCCACCTAGATCGGGTAGGATCAAGATTTGTGTCATTATCAAGTGATTCTTCAACTCCTAAAAATCATTATCACATGATCCATACCATTCAAGATTTACTCCCTTCTTGGTCAATCCTGAAAGTGGTGCTTCTAAATATGAAAAGTTTGGAATGAATCTCCAATAATATCCAACGAATCCCAGAAATCTACGAATATTGAAAACATTCTTGGGCTACTCCTAGGAAACCACTGCATGAACTTCCTATGGTTCCACTAACACACCTTCCTCTGAGATGATGTGACCTAATAATCAAACATGATCAATCCATAACTGAAACTTAGATAGTTTGGTGTGTAGATGGTGCTCTCTTAATGTACCCAAGATGATGTCAAGATTTTGGGCATGATCATCATGAGTCTTGGAGTACACCAAGATTTCATCCACAAACACTACCATAAACTGATCTAAGTATGGATGGAATATTTTGTTCATCAAGTCCATAAACACTACTGGGGAATTCTTTATCCAAAATGGAATCACGATGAATTCATAAAGTCCATACTTGATTCTAAAAGAAGTCCTCGATATATCAGAAGGTCAAAATATTAACTAATGATACCCTGATCTCTTGTCGATATTGTACAAAACACAAGCTCCCTCAACTGGTCAAAATGATAATCAATACATGAAAGTGGATACTGGTTCTTCACTTCCATATGGTTCAACTTTCGGTAATCAACACACAAGCATAAAATCATGTCATCTTTCTTTGTAAACAAAACTGGAGAACCCCAAGGTGATATACTCGGATGGATAAATCCTTTATCCATCAACCCTTCTAGATGAGTCTTGAGATCCTGGAGATCTGTTGGTCTCATTCTATATGGTGGAATAGAAATTGGATCTGCCCTTGGCATGAGCTTAATAGTAATTTCACATCTCTCTCAGGTAGTATCCTTGAGAAGTATTTAGGAAATACATCCTGAAACCGGTGCACTATGGGTGGAAAGACATCCTGCTTTACACCTCTGTTATCCATCAACAAAACTAGCAACCTGGGTGGTAAGCTCCCTTAGTTGATGGTGAACTGGACCTGTACGGACCTCCTTGATATCTCATTCTCCATGAAGAATATAATTGTCATCCTTAAGAGACGCAAAAGTCACTCTCTTATGGTAACAATCTATGTGGGCTCGGTAAACTACTAACCAGTCCATACCCATAATTAAGTCAAAGTTTGACATGTCAAGGATGTAAAGATCCCAACTGAAACAATACTCCCCAACCTCAAGAGAACAGACCTTGCACAAGAAGATGTCTCTCAGTTGTAACCCCAAGGGTGTATCGATCATCATAACCCCACTCAAAAACTCCACTACCAGACTCAACTCATTCACAAGTTGTTCAGATATAAAAGAATGAGAGGTACTGGTATCGAATAAGACACTAGATAGTGTAGAAGCTACAAGAATAGTACATTTAACTGTCAGTGGTACAGCCTCGCTATCCACCAATGTAGGCTAAAAGGCATACAACTGTCCTTACCATCTTCTTAGTGACGCAGTCTGAGTCCCCTAAGATGCACCACTCTACTGATACGGACACTCCTACCTAGAAGAACCCCATACACTTCCTCTACTACTATATCCAATATAACTATAACTACCAGACTGATACGGTGTAGAAGTCCCTCTTCTAGTACTATGGTTTCGTCTTACAGCTCCATCATTACCCATATATCATGGGTTCCTTCAGAATCTCTGTAGATGTATCATCTTGTCATAAACTCGGCACTCTATCAGTGGTTGGGGACAATTCCTATGAAAGTGGTCCAGCCTACCGCACTAGTGATAGGTCACTCAAGTAAGGTCATGTGCGATGGACCCATACCCCTGGTCACCCTTCTTGTTATCACTCTTGTTGGCATTCTTGTAATGACGCTTCTTTCACACGGAATATGTACCCCATTATCACCCAACAGAAACCACCTGTCCTCCCATGGAATCTTCCTTCAGATTCCCCTCAAATATAAGAGCTTGATCCACCACTTCAGAAAACTTATTCAGCTAGAAGATATCAACTTGAGACTTAATATCACATTTAAGTTCATCCTGGAAACTTCTTTACAAATTCGTCTTGTCTCATCTCTTTCAAGCGCTAGAGAAAATCACTACAGGTCAGTAAACCAGCCAGCATAGTCCATCACGGACATATTCCCCTTAGTTAACACCATGAACTCAACTTCTCTCTCTTGTTTCAGTGTCTCTGGATAAAAGTGCTCAAGGAAATTCTCTAAAAATTCCTTCCATACCATGCCCTCAGCCTTCCCATTCTGAGCCTATATATCCCACTAGCACTTCACCGATCCTCATAACATGTCAACAGCCAACTTGACCCTCTTCTATGTCGAAGTCTCTAAATAGTCAAGCACAGTCTGGATGGACTCAATCCAGAACTCAGTTTCCTCAAGTCCACTCTCTCTAATTAAAGTTGGACGGTGTTGTAGCTGAAACTCCTATGTCAGGTCAAACATATTCTTCACAACCTGTTCTGGGTCTCTCTCCATGAACTGTATGAACCGAGTGAAGTTCTCTTGGAACTGCTCGCCAACTTCCTCAACCAGAATTCTTGATGCCTCAGGTTCTAGTGCTGGAGGATCATTTCTATCCATGTTCGTATGTCATTATTTCCTCTGGAATTGTGGATGATCTCATTGATTTAAGATTGAAACATTCCATGTGGTTTCTAACGGGTTTGTTCGCAGAACCGGAAACATCCAATGATTCCATATCCATTTGGACCTACTTTCCAAAGGTAGGAACTCATTAGTTGTGGACTGATGAGGATTAGAAATTTGCATTGGTCGAGAGGATGGGAGGTCGGACTCATCACACCTTTTTGAGGGGAATTATTGTCTACTTCGGGACTCTCTTTATAGATTTAAGTTATGTTCGTGAATCCTTATTACATTACCAGGTATAAAATGAGATTTCCTTTAGATCTGACAATAAATTATTGATATGTAGGAAATTTAGAGAATATTTTATATGTATTAGAGGTTCTCCATTGATAGAGAATCATCTGTATTTGTTAGAAATTCTTAGTCAATGGTAACCTTCAATACATAAAAGTCTATTGGTCATTATGATGACCATACTGGTTTTAAAGCCACTCAGTGGGGCACTTGAAGTTTATTGTCATTCAGAAGGACATTGATTATTTCAGAGTTGGGATCGTACCCGCATATGGACTACCTACGTATCCTTTGTTTAGAAAAGGAATCAGAACCCATGTAGTTCGAGTAAGGGAGTGTGATGTTTATGCATGATTGATGGCTCAAAGAAAGATGTCATGATTACTTTTACACTCTAAGCTCATGTGATTCATGCTCAGTGTGAGAAAAAAGAGGTATTGGTGAAACCAGACAATTGTGCCATGAAGTATGCAATGATGTGGGGCTTATGTATGTATGACTGCCCAAAATAGATAAGGATTAAAATTTACTTCAGGGAAGAAATCCAGAAACATGGTCCATAAAGGTATATGTGCTTCATGGAGATTTGGATACTCTAATCTTGGGGCTTACTCCTAAGGAAGATGCCCAAGTTAGGAGGGGACTTATGATTGGGTTTTACTCCTGAGAAGGAAGCCCAGATCAAAAGAATTATGACTGGTCGATAGAAATTAAGAGTGGGGATTACTCCTGAAAAGGAGGCCCAGGTTAAATGGATTTGAAAATTAAAGGGACTTGGGGCTTACTCTTAAGGAGGAGGCCCATATTTGAGACTGGGGAATACTCCTGAGAAGGAATCCCAGGTTAAGAGAATTATGGTTGGGGCTTACTCCTAAGGAGGATGCCCATATTTGGGAATTTTAAGACTGGGGATTACTCCTAAGGAGGATGCCCAAAATTAACGGGAATTATGACTGGGGATTACTTCTGAAAAGGAGGCCCAGGTTAAGGGTTTCTCTCATCTTAAAGGATGAGGTTGAATGAATGACATCTCAATATTTAGTGACATAAAGATATGTAAATCACTAGGTTTTGAGAGATGTTCCACGGAATTCCTTTCAGATAAGGAAGTCAATCAAGAAAACATGCCATAAATGACTTTGAAGAGTGTCTTGAAGGATGAATATTGAATAGGAGAGGTAGAATGAAATAAGAAAGGTGAAATGGGTAGTAAGGGCACCCAAAAAGATAGGGGCGCACAAGTCCTGGCAGGCGCCCAAGTACTGCGTGGGCGCGCATGTCATGGTCGCATAGGTATACCTGCACGGCACATGGGTACTTGCGCGATTGTTAAGAAGTAGGGTAATACTTGGGTGATCCTTGACCAAATCCTTTAGAATTATCCC
Organism: Viscum album; assembly: GCA_963277665.1. Taxonomy (NCBI): domain Eukaryota; kingdom Viridiplantae; phylum Streptophyta; class Magnoliopsida; order Santalales; family Viscaceae; genus Viscum; species Viscum album. Next base: position 1,183,810,119 of record OY728139.1, read on the forward strand.
GAGGTACTTCCAGAAGAGTGGCGCGTAAGTTTTAATGAATAGGTAAGGAGGCGCGCAAGTGTATTCATTTCCCTTAAGGGAAAAACACTTAGGTATGCAAGTGTTAGTGATTTATAACACTTAGACCTTATGCCTCTTGTATATACCTTCCATTCTAGGTAAATAATTACCTTATAAGTGTTTGGAAGACTTGAAGAAGAGACTTGGGCGTTCAGAGCTCTGTATCTGAATTCTGGAAAAATTCCTCCTCGAAATGGGGGGCCCACCGGGGGTATTTATAGGCTGGAGAAGACCCCGGGTGGTTTTCAAAGAGGGCATGAAAGTCACTTGCGCGACCATTAGGCGGCGCACAAGTATACTTGCGCGACAGTGAGGGAACTTGCACGGCGCATGTACATTTGAAGCCTTGTTCATGCCTTTGTCAATTTTTGATGTTTTCTTCAAAGGATGAATCAATTTGTGCTAAGTCATTTCCCTTTCCATTTCTTTAGACAATGTGACGAAAAGGAGTGTCAACAAAAAGTCCCCCCTTAGAGTTGGATCCGAAAGAATAAGGATGTGACTCTGAGGAAAAGAAGAAAACCAAAGGGAAAGATATGCGCAAGTGTTCAGCGTGAAACACCCACCGCGCAGGGGCGAGTCGCGCAGGCTGGAGCGCGCGGGCTGTAGGCACGAAGGTTGCCGACCTGGCCTATATATATGCGCTCATTTGTCACGCATAGCACTGACTTCCGGATTTTCTATCTCTCGCCGCGCAAGTCACCTTCGCCGCGCAAGTTTCTCTTTTTTCCTTTTTTTATTCATTGTCGCGCTGCTTTCAAAGTATCTGGACTTGCGTGATGATACCTACATGCCAAAAACTTGCACGGCATATTAACACTTACATGACACATCTATACTTGCGCACCAAGATTAGACTTGTGCGCCTTAATGCATTTTCCATTTTTTTCGAATTCCTTCACAAATTTTATGAAAAATAAACCCATTTAAGAGTTAATTTATTCAACTTTTGTGCAGATTCAATGACTCTTAAGAGAATTGGAATGGCTGATGAACTGGAAAGCAAACGTCTTGATGATATGATGAATATCATTGGCCATGATTATTATACCGTCTGTGATAGCACTCTTCCGGATTTGGCCAAGTATCTGAAGAAATATCACTTTGATTTCCCACAAAGCACTTATCTGCCTTTGTACGGTTATGGTCATCTGTGAGAAGTCACTATCCCAGAAGCAAATAATTATCTCCCATTTTATTGGTTTCAGAATTACACCAACTTTTCTTCAGCAAATATCTCATGTGGAGGAGGAATTATAAATGCTGGAACAGTGGAGAAGGCCCACATGATGCATCATAGCCCTTGTACACCAGATCTGAAACCTCATAAGCTTGAGCTGCAACCACATTGTCATATTTCAATCTTCCGAAATGCTCAGATGGATCAATCCAAAGGCTGGAAGAAAAGTTGGGACTTCCGTCCTGGGGGAGGTGTGAAGACAACTTGGATGTGGGCATACTGGGTGTGACAAACCTGTGCAGAGTTTGTCAAGGATCTAAAAGGAGTGGCGATAAAATAAGCTGTCTGGGTTGGGAAAACATATTTTTACAGACATGATAACTTCGTGCCGAAGATACTCAGCCACTGGAGCCCAGAAACCACTTCTTTCCATCTGACTCATGGAGAACTAGGCATCAATCTGTGGGATGTCCACAGGATCTCAGGGGCTCCAATTTTGGGCGACATGTATGATGAAGTCATTCCTCCCAAGGTGACTTGGAATGATTCAGAGAAGACTTCTACTTTGGCTCGGGAATTATTTAAAATCTTCCACAGGCTCAATAGTTCAGAGACCTCCTTAACTCATTCTAGAAAGGATATTCATCCGGAGGAGTGGATGAATATATTTCTTATTGAGAAGAAAGAGAAAGATCCAAAGGAGAAGGAGTCGAAGGAGAAAGGATCCAAGAAAAAGAAATCCAAGGATAAGAGGCCCACCCGTCCTACCACCTGCCCAAAACCTGAGAAGAGGGGTGATCCTGGCACATTCTGGTCAACTCTAGAAGCAGGAGAGTTTGAGAAATGGGGATATGAGGTGAATCAAAGGATCCCAAGTAAGACTCATCTGACGGGCTTCTTACCTTTGGGGCTCGGCATTTATCTCTTGCCAGTCAGGGATTCGAAGGGAGGCGTTAGGCCAGGGACCTTCGTTAATGCAGAAAAGTTGGCTGAGGAAAAAATGGTTGGGTTGTCTACCCCTATTTTAGAAAAGATTCACAGGAGTTTACTTCATGTCTTCATGGTTAAATCTTCTTTAAGAATAGTGGGACCATTCCAAGTTTTATGGGGATGGATCGCCACTCACTTCAGGACTTATAATGTACAGAATGGAGTACAAATTCCTAGAAGTTCTTTCAGGCTATCAGTGCAAGCATTCTCTGGAGTTGCTCCATTAGATCTTAATTCCTATGACATGAAAGTGAGGCTGAGCATGTTTAAGGAATTAAACTTATTTCCCTATGGAAATCTGCCAACTGGGCGGTTTGTTTATGATGGAATAGCCCACTTAGATTTGAGGGCATACATGCTAGCTTGCAGAGATGGTGTGCTAGTTTCCAGGATTGATGGAGAAATTATATGCGAGGTCTATGCTCCATATAGATTTTCACTTCAATTCAAGTGTCTGCAACAGATTGTTGTATCTCCCCCAGTACATGTCAAGTTAGAGCAACATCCGATGGTTGCTCGGCAACTGTGGCTGCTGACGTCAAGGGAGAAGACTAGGGCGGTATTTGATCTACCAGTTGAAAAAGCAGCACATAACTTGACTACATGGTATGTCGAGCACTGGATATCATCATACCCTAAAGGTGTGCTAAATCACCCAGTTTATTAGGTGGGGAAAAAGAAGAGGACTGTAGAGAAAGAAACCCTTCCTCATGAAGGTAATGCTTCCCTACCTGAAGCTAATTCTCCAGATTCCTCCTCTAGGACTGATTCACCGGATTCCCATGATGGAAATGATGAGGCACAACAAGTGGAAAAGTGGCCTCGTGCCCGATATAATCCTCCAGTTAGAATCAAAATACCTACTCCATAAACTCCTAGTGAGTTACTTCATTGTGGTAATTTAATCACCATTACTTTATAAAGCAATAAGTATTATTTTCTTATTCTCTATCAATAGGTGCAGGAGCTTGGAAGAAATTGAATTTGAAGATTGTAGGACCTTACTTGCATCCTTCTGGTACACGCACTGAATATCTACGACCAGAGGTTGTCCAGACATGGCAGAGTCTATATTGTGGTATTGAGACCGCCTGGCTGGATTTTTGTGAGGGTCTACAACTCCCTAGAATAGGGAATCTTGTGGCTTCTACAGATATCCAATACAAGGATAACCCCAATGAAGTGCGGTCTTACATAAGAGATATGGAAATGCTCATATATGCCACTGATGATTCCATTCTTGTCACCAAGAGGGTGAAGAAAATGATAGATCGTGGTGCCGCTGAGGGGACTGATGAGGAGTGGCACGATTATGTGGACCCTGAAGATGTAAGTTTTTCTTTCCTTATTTTCCTTGAAACTTCATTTCAGTCAAAGCTTTATTAATTAAGGAAATTATTTTCTTCATCCTACAGCTTGCAAAGAAAGGAACTACTGAAGTTCCTTCACCACAGTACAGCCCTGGTGGTACTGCCATTGGGGCTGCTGCTGAATCTTCTCGCAAGTCAGGCGAGATATCTCCAGGACAGTAGGCCATGAATGAGGAGTTTGACATGGCCTTCTATTCTCCAATTCAAGTTCCAATAAGGGAGACTGTTGACACTCCCAAAAAGCCAAATAAGCAAAGGCAACTAAGGAGGAAGTCCACAGCTAAACGCTTCATTAGTAGCGGTAAGTCCTTCGGATAATCATGAATCTATACCCATGAAAAGTTTGCTCATATTTTTGGGGATTGCAGGGATTCTTCAATTTCCCATCTGAGGGAAAGGACTGATCCTCCTTTGAGGACCACGGAGGGTGCTGTGGAACAAATGCAAATTCAGGCTGACTTGGCTGCTTCTGAAAAAGAGCCAACATCTATTCCCAGTACTGCTCCTGCTGCTGCTACAAGTAGAGAAGAACCTGCACCAGAATCATTGGCGGCCGCGGCAACTGAATCCGCCATCCTTCCTAAAGAAGTTGTCCAGGGTCAGGGGCCGCAGAATGAGGGTCACCAAGAGGACACATCAAATGCTCCCACTGGTGAGACTAACCAGGATTCTGAAATATCATTGGATGAAATGATGAATTGTGGCATGTATTTCGAAGAATTTTATGATCATTCTAAGTTATCATGTGATTTAGAAGACCTTGGGCGTGAGTGTTATCCTTCGTCCAGTAAATTTTCTTATAATTTATACTTTTAATCATGACTGAAAATAATATGCAGTTCCATCCATAGAAGCTGCTGAACTGCCAATGCCTGAAGAGGGTGTGGACATTGATTTCAACCCTACCATTGCAGAAACATTAGCTCAAGTGGAGCTAAACCCAGTAAACCCTCCTGAGACCCATCTTGAAGATCCTGTTGAAACTGGGAAACATGGGGAGGAGTCTTCTCAAGCTGTTAATCTATTGTTAGGTAATGATTGTACTGAGTTTTCAATATAGACAACCAACTTTAATTATTCTATGAAACTAACCATACTTTTAATTGATCAAACAGGGCTATCAACTTCAATGGATAGAACTGGAGGTGAAGTCTCAACCTCCGCCCAAACAGTAGTAGAAGGTGAAGCAACCAGGGTCAGGGGGGAAGGAGCAGAACAGGGCACTTCCCTAAGTGCATTAATCCCAGATTACATGCCCCCCTATGATGATGATGTTGAATCAGATCCGGAGGTGCTTAAGGTGCTTAGCTTTTCACGACGCAAGGCATGGAACAACATATGGAAAATCATATCTGAGGTGCCTTTAGAAGAGCTATCATCAAATATCCCTCGATTATCGTCCATGTTATTCATTCTAGGACTTGGCGGTTTTGGATATGAGAAGATTCATGTCATGGTGAAACAGGTCATTTTCATAAGGGAGCAGGAGAAAAAGTGTCTTGAAGATCTGACCAGGGTGAAACTGTCAGTCAACATCGGCAAATTTGAGGCTGTGGTATCCCGAGCTGAGGCTGACTATGCTTCCAAGATGAAGGAGCTGAAGCATAAGATCAAAGATAAAGTCGTCCAGCAGATGCACCTCCAGCAACAGTTAGATGTTGTTACTAGGGAACTTGACCAACTCAATAATTCACTGGAGGGAGCTCAAACGAATGGTATGAAATCCATTGCGAATGCCAAGAAAGCACTCCATCACGCCGAAAAGAGTGAAGTTGGTTGGGTGCATGAGCTTCAAGTAGCTGCTGATGAAGCTCAGGATGTTGTTCATCAAGTGAAGACTTATGTTGATAGCCTCTTGTAATTTAGAAAAGAGAAGAGACTCTAGTCTGTGGATGTCCTTCTAATTCTTGTGCATCAAATAGAAGGAATTCTTTCATCTTAAATCACTTGTGCACGTATTTTCCTGCTACCTGCTTTAAATTTTATCTAATCCAATGGTCCTAGTAATCATAGTTTTATTTTTACTAGGATTATTATAAATAACCCTACAAACTTTGAATCTTTTAATTGCTCAATATTACCTAAATCATACAAAATGTATGTTTAGTGAGCTGGAACTTGACTTTTATTCAGAGTTCTCTTGTCTTTTGTGGGCAGTTTAAATTCATGCACGTCGGACATAAAGAGGCTAATGTTTAAGGTCGAAATATCTTTGACCGAATGAATTAGAATTGACTCAATTCCTTGAAAATTTATCTGAAAACATATTATCATACTCAAGTATGAGGGGAAATATGTAAACTATGACTTAAGAAAATTTGAATCTGAGGAATGATATGAAAAAGAGCTAAAAGTCATTAGAAGAAGTAGTTCCCAAGAATGAAGTTACCATTATTTAACAAACCCGTTAGGGGGTTGAATTATGTAGGGCCACCTAAGGGAATTGGTTGCATAGTCATATAAATAACATCTTTTGGCTGACAGGTCCGTTATGTAGACTACTTATGTAAGGCCGCCTAAGGGCACGTGCTGCATAGTCAGGCAAAATAATTCTTAGAAATTTACTTTTCTACTGCTAAGAAGCCAGTGAAAGTTTATGGGGATTAAACTTTTCCAAAGTATAGAGTTTTTTGTATGGAAAGAGGTACTTGAATATGGAGAAGATATTTCCAAACAAGATTATCCAAGAACTGGATGAATGTCACTCCTACGAAGGTCTGACCCAAACGTAGGGAAGAGAAACATAAACCATAGACTTGAATACTTTCAGATCATGAGAAAGAACATGAAATAAATATGTTAAGGATGGCTATTTTTTTACGTATCCTTACATATTTTTGATAAGACCAATAAGGAAAAAAGAGGCTTTATTCCCAAGAATGAATTTACCAGTATCTGACAAACCCGTTAGGGGGTTGAATTATGCAGGGCCACCTAAGGGAATTGGCTGCATAGTCAAATAATAGTATCTTTTGGCTGAAAAATCTGTTATGTAGACTACTTATGCAAGGCTGCCTAAGGGCATGTGTTGCATAGTCAGGCAAAAGAACTCTCAGAAATTTGACATTTTTGTGACTAGAAGTCAAGAAAAAGGTTATGAAGATCTGAAAATATTTAAGGTTAGGATTATGACACACAAAGATGGGTGTTTTCCAATGTGTGCAGGAATGCACAGATCAATTCTAACCATAATTATGTTGTTGTTGGGTCCTGAATTGAAATGTTGGACTTCACTACGTATCCCATAAATATGGGAATCAAGCCATAAATAGTTCTTAAACTACAGTTTAACGTCGTGCGGGACAAAAGGATAGGAGATATTAGTTTAGGGTCATAGAGCTCGGACCATTATAAGAAATACACAGTGTGTGCTTTCATGGGGACTTTTCAGCCAAGGGACTGAAAGTGGAATTTAGGGTTAGGCCCAAATACTTGGGGATGGATTCGAGGGACACTCGAACATTCCTACGTATCCCATAAGGATGGGAATCAAGCCCACGTAGTTCTATAAATACCCTCTATACAAATTTGGTTCGTACATGTGAAGGGTGAAAGGAGACTTTAGTGCAATGATGGTTTAACCCAAGATAAAAGGTTCAGGCATTGCCATGTATGCATGTAGTCTTTAGAATATAACATGATTTAAAATCAATGTAAATAATGATTCCCTGTCAGGTGAGGGTATCAAAGAATATTGTAGTTTATTGTCATACTAGACAAAAGTGTTGTATAGTTTAACGTCGTATAGCAAGGACGAAAGTGAACCAATGTAAAGATATTGATTCTGGGGGCGGTTTCAGGAATCAACATCGTACGAGATGGAGGTGAACTGATGTGAAGATATTGGTTTTGGGCTTGAACCTTGGGAGTTTGCCTACGTACCCAGCCTAGAAGGCAAGGATCAAAGTCCACGTAGTTCAATTAAATAATGAATTAGTGATCAAGTTGTTCTTGGGGACAACGACCCTAAAAATGATGTTGGGACTTACACATGGTTAATAGCCCAAAGAGAGTGTTATGGTTGAGGTTTTATCTAAGCTCACGTGAGTCATACTTGGTGTGAGAAACAAGAGGTAACAACAACCTTAACGATGGACAGTTTAATGTCATGTAGGACATATGAAGGGACTATGTAGTTTAAAGTCTTGTAGATAAGACTATTGGTGCTACACAGTTTAATGTCATGTAGCAGGGACAAAAGTACAGTTTAATGTCATGTAGTATGTATTAAAGGACTTTCTGTACAGTTTAGCATCATGTAGTTAGGACGATGGGAACAATACAGTTTAATGTCATGTTGGACAAAAAGAGGACTGTGCAGTTTAATGTCATGCAGTAAGGACAAAATATGATGCATTTTAACATCATGTTGGACGTATTAAGGAATTTTTCATAGTTTAGCGTCATGTTGGACAAAAAAGAGACGATACCGTTTAGCGTCATGTTGGATGAAAGTGCAAATAGTTTAAGGTCGTATGTATGGACCTTAGATGATGCAGCTTAACATATTGCTGGATGTAAGGGACTTGCAAATAGTTTAGGGTCATATGCATGGACTGTTGGTTATGCAGTTTAACATCTTTCTGGACGTAAGGTACTTCTATATTGTTTAGCGCCAGGTAGCTATGACGTTACAGTTTAACGTCGTGTGGGACGAAAGAAATGCAAATAGTTTAAAGTCATATACATGGACTCTGGATGGTGCAGTTTAACATCGTGTTGGACGTAAGGGACATGAAAATAGTTTAAGGTCATATGAATGGACCTTATATGGTGTAGTTTAACATCTTGCTGGATATAAGAGACTTCTGTACAGTTTAGCATCATGTAGTTAGGATTTCACAGTTTAACGTCGTGTGGGACGAAAGAAATGCAAATAGTTTAAAGTCATATGCATGGACTATTGATGGTGATACAAATAGTTTAAGGTCATATGTATGGACCGTTGCAATGTATTTTGTGTTTATGCAAAATACTTCTTCAGAAATATGGCATTGGTTGGAGTAGTGATGAGTTCTCCATCCATTGAGACTAAAGAATAAGCTCCATTAGAATAGAACTTATGTATTGAATAAGTTCCTTCCCATTTTGGCTCAAGCTTGGGAGGTTTCTTTCCTGGTATCATTGGAGTTCTGAGAACTAATACCAATTCTCCCTGAACTAATGAACGAAGAAGAACTTTTTTATTGAAAGCTCGTGCTATTCGATTCTGATAGAATTCTAAGTGATGCAGAGTGCACAATCTTTTCTCATCTAACTATTCCAATTCATTTAATCGCTTTTGAGATTGTTCATTTGTAGATGATTCATCACAAATGTATACTCTGAGTGAAGGTAATTGAACTTCAATGGGAAAGACTGCTTCTGTTCCATATACCAGTGAATATGGAGTTGATCGCATTGCAGTACGGGTGGTGGTTCGATAAGCCCATAAAGCATGAAAGAGTTTATCAGGCCATGACTTCTTATCTTTATCCACCATCTTTTGCATTATATTTGATAGAGTCTTGTTGAAGGCTTCTATCTGGCCATTGGTCGCTGCATGATACTGAGATGAATGATTAGATTTGATGTTGTATTCTTGATACAACTTCTTCACCTCGGATGAACAGAAGTTGGTGCCATTATCCGCCAATATGGTATGAGGGAAACCAAATCTTGCAATGATGTTAGATTTGATGAAGCTAACAATGCTTTTAGAACTAACTTCTTTGAGAGGTATTGCCTCTATCCATTTGGAAAAGAAGTCAGTAGCGGTAAGAATATACTTAAACTGCTTGGTCGTAGCTAAAGGGTAAGGTCCCACCACATCCATTCCCCATGTGGAAAATGGCCATGAGTATTTAGTTGTATGAAGTAACTATAGAGGTTTATGAATGAAGTTGGCATGTACTTGGCATGAATGACACTTATTTGTGAAATCAACATAGTCTTGTATCATTGAAGACCAAAAGTACCCAAGCCTTCGAATCTGATCAGACAGTCTATGTCCAGACTGGTGGGCACCACAGACTCCTGCATGCACTTCTTTCATGACAGCCATTGTCTCTTGACCATCAATGCATCTGAAGAGAACTCCATCAAAACTACGCTTGTAGAGAATTTTCTCTAGGTGATCTGGGCTATCATAAAGAGTAAAATTGACCACATGTCACCGAATTTGTTCTTTCCCAGCTCTATCAGGTGGAAGTGTTCCATTTTGAAGGTATTCCCTGATAGGTGTCATCCATCCTGTAGTATGACCATATGGTTTAGGAATGGGACTAATTTCATTAATTTCCTCTATACTGGTTCGAACATAAGGTGAAATTGCACAACAGTGGGCAATACTGATGGTTATCTCATCCCAATTTGGATCTTCCAGAGCTGTGGCTATATTAGCCAATGCATCAGCTTGGGCATTTTGTGATCGCGGGACATAAGAAAATGTCGGTTCTGAATGGAATTACGCCATTAACTCTCTGACGTAATCATACAAAGGGATTAGTTCTTCTTTTCTAATTGCATAATCCCCATTGACTTGATTGATTACCAGGTCTGAATCACCTTTCACCTTTAAATGATTCACTTGTGCTTGAAGTGCCAACTCCAAGCCTGCGATGAGAGCTTGGTATTTTGCTTCATTATTGGTACCACCTTTCCATAATAAGAAGGAATAAGGTAACAATACCTTTTCTAGAGAAATGAGCACAAATCCTAAGCCAACTTTGTTGAATTTAGGATTTTCCATTTTCCTCCCTATTGGACTTCTGGAAGCACCATCAAAGTACATTTCCCATGCCTGAGGACTTTCTTGAATAGAGAATACTTCCTCATCAGGGAGTTCAATAACTGAAGATTGATCTTCCACTGAAGGGTGTTTAGCCAGAAAATCAGCTAGAGCTTGGCCTTTTATTGACTTTTGAGACACATACTGAATGTCGAATTGCTGCAAGATAACTGCCCACCTTGCCAGACGTCCTGTAAGCATTGGACGACTAAGGATGAATTTGAGCGGGTTATTCCGAGATACCAATTGGACCTCGTGATGTTTCAGGTAGTGTCTCAACTTATGAACTGCAAAGATTAATGCTAGGAAACACTTCTCAATACTTGAGTATCGGGTTTCTGCTTCAATCATAGTCCAACTGAGATAGTAGAGGCTATTTTCATTCCCAGCATCATTCTTCTGAGTAAGAAAGGCACCCAATGATCGCTTTAGAGCTATCACGTAGAGGATAAGTGGTATTCCTTCAACAGGTGGCATAAGTACCAGTGGACTCAAGAGGTATTTCTTGATAATATCGAATGCTTCTTGACATTCTTCAGTCCACTGGTAAGTGACTCCCTTCTTCATCAATTTGGTGAAGGGTAAACTTTTGCCTGCCAAATTGGTGATGAAACGTCGAATATAGGCTAAGTGTCCATGAAGTCCTCTCAATTATTTCAAATTTTGAGGAGGTGACATACCAAGGATTGACTTGGTCTTCTCAGGATCGACTTAGATACCATGATGGCGTACAACAAAGCTGAGAAATTTCCCCGAGGTTACCCCAAAAGTACATTTTAAGGGGTTCATCTTCAAATTATGTTGCCGAAGTTTGTGGAATATGACTTCCAAATCAGCCAAGTGATTAGAACTTTGTTTGGATTTAACCACCAAATCGTCCACATAATATTCGACAAACTTCCCTAAAAAGGGTTTGAAGAAACGATGCATGGCACACTGATATGTTGCGCCTGCATTCTTTAGGACAAAGGGCATTACCTGATAGAAAAACACACCCTAAGGGGCTCTGAAATCTGTATATTCCTCATATTCTGGAGCCATTCGGATTTGATTATATCCGGAATATCCATCCATGAAGGAAAGTGCTTTATATCCAGCTGTTGCATCGATTAAAAGTTCAATAATCGGAACTGGAAAATCATCCTTAGGAAAATGCCAATTAAGATCTCTGAAATCAATGCAAACTCTAATTTCCCATTCTTTTTTTTCACTAGGACAATATTATACAACCACTTGGAATATTTAACTTCTCTAATGAAGTTAGATTTGATAAGCTTATCCACTTGAACCTCAATTTTGGAAGCATAGGTTGGGTGTGTTTTTCTCGCGGCTTGCTTAAATCCTTGATGTTCTTATGGTAAACCCAAATGATGAGTAGCAACATCAAGATCAAGCCTGGGCATCTCTGTATAGTTCCAAGTAAATATGTCTCAATTTTGCTTTAAAAAGGAAATATACATCTCTTGTTCTTTAAGAGTCATGGTCGCACTGATTAAAGTGGGGCGTGGATCTTCTTTTATACCCAGATTTATTTCTTTGAGTTCATCCACAGTGGTAGAGATACCCTCTTCAAATGCTGGAGGAGCATCTCTGAGATCTTCCTCTTCTTCTTCAACATGCGTTATTTCCTCTGTTTCTACTTGCATAGTAGATAATAAAGTAGAATTTTCATGATCATAAGAGACGTTAAAATTTTCACATCTTGAAGAAGAAGATTCCATTTCCAACCCAATTGATGATGAAGGGTCTTCTTTGGGTAATAAAGAGGAGATGATGGATTGAGAATCGACATCATCGTTAACCTCTAACATTGTTATAACTTCTTCTGGCCTGGTTGGAGAAGTATAGACTTGCTGGATTTCAGCAGATGAAATGAAGACATCTCTATTTGAGCTTTCATCATTGCCTGGTGGATCACCAATTTCTCCCATGTTGTCTGGCTCGATTGCCGTAATTGACATTATGGATATTTCCATAAGAGTATTTTGATTTGGGTCTATCCTGTCAATTTGACTAATAGGCAACACATAATCTGTACTCACATGTGCAAATGGATTTACTGGAATCTTTTCCAAACCATATGGAGCATTAACTTTGGTAATCTCCTTTGTTGTGGATTTCTCCCTTCCCTTCATGTGATAGAATTCCGCCTCAATGTATTGAGATTCACATGTCTTGAATGGGGCCTTATCACCATACAATGTCCCAACTTGACCATCGAAACAATATTTGAGACATTGATGGTATGATGAAGGGATAGTCGCATGTTGATGTAGCCAGGGTCTTCCAAGAAAGATGTTGAAGGCTGAGTCTTGATCAACAACCATGAAATCTGAATTGGATACAAGATCTCAAAACTGAGGTTTGAGTGTAACTTCGCTCATTGGTTCTTTTTCATTTTTATCATGTCCTTGTAACATCATAGTCGAAGGAGATAAATCAGATTCTGTGAGGCCCAATCGACGAAGTGTACGAATGGGCATGAGGTTGACTCCTGAACCATTATCAATTAAAGTTCTTCGGATATCTACACCATTGACCTTTTCAGATAAGTACAAAGGTCTAATATGCCCATGCACGACATCATCTTCATCTTCATCTGTGAAAGATATCACTGCATGGAATTCCGCATGATTATTCTCTATGTGATAGACTTCAGCTGCAGCAATATCAGTCTCAAACTCCTGAGGACTTGACAAAGCCTCGATGAGTGCCTCCCGAAGATCCTTTGACAGATTCAAAGCATCCAGAATTGATAACTTGGCCGGTACTTGGGCCAGGTGTTTCAATACATCATACTTTTGATCCAGAGGTCTGTATTTCCCAACAAGAACATGTGGTTTAGCAGGTGCCTTGGAAGTTGATGCCTTTGAATTTGATGCATCTTATATCGGGATAGGAGTTGGAAATATTCCTGGTTTTGGAATATTAGACCAATTAGATCCATTTACTTTTTGAGAGGATGAAGGTGGATCCCCCAACCGATCCTCCAAAATAACTATACCAGGACTGAATTTTCTATTGGTGGAAGAACTTTCTTGTTCTTGCTGAGCTCGCTGAAGGGATCTACCATGATTTTCTGCTGCATACACATTTCTAGTAGGGGTGGAATTAGAATAATGGATTCTGGGATATCCACGTATTCCTTTGTATCCCAAACCCCTGGAACTTCCTCTAATTCCTCTGTTTGATACAGGGAATTCAGGCTCATCGAAATCGAAACTGCGATTGGCATAAGGATATGTTAAGTGAATCATATTAATAGAATCGAAGATTAACTCTTCATCTGATGAAGAATATGCCTGACTAGCCAATTTAGGTTGTACTGTTTGGTGGGGCGGTGCCCATTGCTTTGAAGTAGATGGCATGAAATCTCCTAGAGTCAAAGATAGCTTAGGCTTTGATACATACTAATATTCTTCTGATTGTTCCTCTTTCTTCGAATTATGCCATTTCTTTGAGGATTTTTCCTCTGATGAAGAGGGTTTTGTTGTGGTATTTATGGCAGAAGGCACAATTGGTTTCTTCAATTGTGTTCGCAAAATAGCATGAGTTCGGTTGATTGTCTTTTTGACCATCCAATCATCATATTTTTGTGCATTTTTGTTCTTAACTTCTTGTCATTCGCCTTCCTCCTCTGGAACTATAGCAGTAACACATGCTACCTGAGCTGAAGAACCTTTCAGTTTAACTTGTCCCAAATCGACCATTTTTTGCAGGAGGTCTTTGAAGACAAAACACTCCGGAATGGGATGCCCCAACATTTGATGAAACGGGCAATAGTTGGGATGGTCTTCATCTCCTTACTTGTTTGACCTCTTGGGCATTGGAAATTGAACCAAATTATTTTCCAGAGCCGAAATGAAATAACTAGGAACTTGTTCATTTCAGAAAGAGTAAACTTTGCTTTTCAAATCCTTAAATTGTTTTCGTCTTTGATATCTTTGATTATCTTGAAAAAATGGCCTCTATTGTTGGCGCTCAGGAGGTGGAGCCCTTCGAGAAGATGAAGGTTTTGAAGTAGAAGCAGGTACATGTGCTTGTTTAAGCATAACTGTAGCATTTTTGGCTTTACCTATTCTCCTTCCTAGAGCTGATGGAATTACATGAGATTTAGCCTTAGTCTATATAAGAGAATCTTCAATCTGTTGAGCGATTGAATAAGGTCTCGAAACCCTCCTGTGTATTTCACAGGGATCAGTGGTGTGCGCAAATTATCACGCAAATTTTCCACACAGATTGGCAAAAAATCCTCTTGAGGGGGTGCTAAGCTTAGGGAATATGTTAATCCCTTCCAACGAGCAATGAAATCTGAGACCCTTTTATTCTCCCTCTTCTTAGAGTTTGTAAGATCAAAAATTGTTTTCTTTGGCAACATTGAGCTGAATTGGAGAAGAAATTGTTGACGGAGATCTTCCCATCCGATAATTGACCGAGATTGCAAGCTTGTATACCAAAAAAAGTTGTTCCTTGCAAGGTGCATACGAAGAATCTGAGTTTCACTACTTCTTGCTACTCTGAAGTTCCCATCATAGGATCGCAACAAGACACGTAATGCATCAAATGCTGTTCAGGATCGCCTGATCCATTGAAAATAGGGAATACAGGGTTCCCAAAACTTGATGGGGGAGGAATTGCATCAACCCATTCATGGTAAGCTCTCTTCTCTGGTTGAACCAGAGTACGCTTTCCCTCCATAGTCTCTAACCGAGCTGTTAATGACTCAATGGTAGTTATTAACTTTTGAGAAACATCCAGTTGAACTTGTACTTGGGTAGGTGCAATGACTGGAGCTTGGACAGGTATGGCAGCTGGTACTGCAACTGATGGTAGCACTGCCAATTGTTGTTGCACTTGACCCGTAGGATTAGACCTGTGAGGGTGTAATGATAAAGGAGTATATTCTTGATCTATCTCAGTAGCCACAATGAATTCCTTTGACTGACTGACTCCAGCACGCTTAGGGGGAAGACTACCCTGAAATAGTTCTGCATTCAACCTCCTCAATTCCTTCATTTCTTCCTCTTGTTGCGCAAATCTTTGCTCTAGTGAGAGCGATTGGACTTCTCCAGAGGAAGGGTATGTAACCTGGTTCTTTTCCCTCCCTTTATTGGACACCTTTCGGAGAGGGGGAAGTGGGTTACTTGAAGGATTACCTAGGTTCTGAGTAAGCCTTTGATTTCGTGTATGCACACCTTCTTCATTTGTGTCTGTGTATACAACTTCTTGAGCAGGAACCTCTTCATCTGATCCCTCTGAGTGAGCCTCATCTGGTGGATCAGCAACAACGGAATTGATGACATTAATTGATGCAAAATGCATTGCATCCCTTCTATCAGCATTTTTGTGATATTTTCTTTTGTCATGCCTCTGACAAGACATTTCCTTTTGTTGATTTGATCCCTCAGGAACTTCTTGGAGAACCATAATTTGGAGAGAATCCCCTGATAATTTGGCTCTTTTTTCCTCTTGAGGCTTCTTCCCCAATCGAGAGAAGACTGAATTTCTCTAAGGGAGGGATTGAGGATTTGAAAAAGTCCCCAGTCCAGTGGACTGGGGTTGTTCCTGCTGTCTTTGATCAACTCCTCGAATCCTATTTGTTGATTCTGATGGTTGGTTTAAAAGAGTCCCCAGTCTAGTAAGATGGGGTGGCTCTTGACATGCTATGTATGAGACTTTCTTAAAATCTATCCTGATCTTTCAGACCTTAGTCCGGAAATTAGCTGGATGCATCAATCGACATCCACTTTTATCACCTGGTTCAAAAGACCGTTGGATGATTTCTGACACTTATGTCACTTGATGATGTGCTTGCTCCATACGAGAGGCATGTTCAATATTCTCATTTGCTTAATTCAAGAGTAATTCAACAACTTGTTCTCTGTATTCTTGATTTTGATAAGAACTAGTTGAGGCATGTTCTTGGGAAATATTTTGATTACAAACAAAACCCATTGACTGTGGCTGGCCACGGGCAATAACATTGCATGAGACCATTTTCGGTGGGCTTTGCTGACTGGAGAGTACAGTGAAATGTAGTGCTCCATGAACACCCCATCCCCTGACATGAATACCAGATGGGGCATTGGAAATTAACTGGCGCAATCTTCTTAGTGCGCCAAGGCATGAACGTTGAAGGGCACTCTGCTGCTTTTCAGCCTGCGGATATCGAGAGACTGATAGAGATGCCAAATCAATCTGACGTTGTAACCCTTCTATTATCTTAACATGATTTTCATATTCATTATAAGATAATACTTTCTTTTTCAACTAGAAAAGAGTTTTCCATATGTTGAGACGAATGTCATGAATTCCATCTTCCGTCAACATCTCTGGAATTTCATACTGAGAGTCAGCCAGAGGCCAAAACATGACTGGCACTTCACCTTTCACCAGTTGTTTTCTCATGTTCAGCATTTCCTCTTTATCATTCAATGAAGATTCTTCTAACTGATTTGACCAGAGTTGGTTCTTCCTTGTTGCTTCATCGGATTCAACAAGATTGGTAGAGAATTCACTGATTAAACTAGAAGATGCATGACTTAGGGGTGGTTTAGAGAATGACCTACACCATGGGCTATCTTCTGATTGAGAAATTATTTCACCTACTAGTGATGAAGCATCAGACATGACTGATTTCTCATTTTCAAGTTCCTTAAGATAAGAGGTCTTTCTCGGCACTACATTGTCCACTGGAGCATTTTCCGGGCAATGTGCATCACTACTACGGAGAGGACTTTCGCAGTGAAATTCATCATCATGGGGAGGACCACCATGGTGGGTTACAGCAAAATATGAGATCTCTTGCTCCTTGGTCTTCTAACCACATAGAGGGTTCCTGTGGCTCTCATCTGAATATGAAACTTCAAGATCTACCGAACTATCATGAAGCAAGCCTTCATGATGAAGTGTTTGTTGAAGACCTTCAGAATTAATGTTCCCACTATTGGGGAATGAGGGAGTAGAATCTTGGATTCCAACAGATAACTGTCTGAGGGCATCAAGAACTCCAGCATCAAGCAAGGCCTTGTTATAGATTGGATCTTGATCTCTTAACTGTGCTGGGCGGGTCTTCTTCTTAGACGCCTTCTTACTCACCTTGGAAACCACTTGTTGACAAAAGTGGATACTCTGAGTAGGTGTATGTGCCTGATCAGGAGAGATGGTTAGGTTAGGCTGACGATCTCCACTTAAATCAGGTGTATGTGTCTGACCTGGTTGTCCGTATGATATGGGGGAGTATGCCCCCACAACCCTCTTGGACTGGAACAGATGTGTGTGTCAATTCCGGAGTGAACTGTTGACGTGTCACTCCACCGGTAGGGATAGATTTATGTGTCTTTCCCTAAGATTCTGCTGAAGTTGTGAAAGAGCGCTGTCGTGGGCGCCCTCAAATGATTAATGTGATTTTGGGGTACTTAGGTGCAGTAGAGTGGCTGACCGAGGTCATCTCTCAAAGGAGGAAGTGAATTTAACGACTTATTAAAGGTATTCTAAAAATAAAAGAGAATAAAATAAAAACACTACTTTAAAGGATTGGGGTTTTTTTATAGTTTATGAATCTAGAAGAAGTTTGCTGGAAGAAGATTGTATATTTTTTTGTTTTTAGTTTTGAAATGAATTTCGATTAAAATGACACAACAAGAAGATGTTTTTTTAGAAATCTATTTTAAAAGGCATAATCGATCTAACTCTACCTATTCATTCACTTATTAATCATTATAATTTAAATCAATATCCAATTAATTATGATCCCCTAATTTGTTATCCCTCGAACCCTATGAGAGTTAACTTAACCACAAAGATGAAATTACTTAAACCCTAGGCTAGCTTCGGAACACGCAATCGCAGCACCCTGCTTTGATTGTTGTTCTAAAGAAAGCTTATGGTCAGTGGTTAATTAGAGCACATATCCATTCTGTAAATGAGGATGAATTGTGTTTAGGGATTATATTTGAACTCTACAAATTTATTCTGTGTGGTCCTGTATTACCGATTAATATTACGCTCTCACAATTTACAAACAATCCCGACCTCGCGTGTTTTTGTGTTAATTTTTCAATTTCTTGCTTAGTTTCTTGTAATTTAAAAACACAATTCATGGATCATATTATGTGAATTATAGTATCTCATTTATTCAAAATAATTAAATGAATAGGGTAGAAGATAGATCGATTACTAAAAGACTACTCTTCCATGGGTGGCGTAATCATCGTAGAAGCGTTTTGCATGTGCAAAGGTTTATAATGGGTATAACCCAATAACGCTTCTACTAAATAATTCCAGCCCAAAGAGGAATATTAAAAGAAGAATAAGTTTAAACAAAACAGAAGAAAAGATAAGAAATAAAAGAAGAACAAAGAAGTTTATTACACAAACAAAATCATTACAAATGAAGGAGAAGAAGAAGGCTTCATCGAAGGGATCCTTGCTTCAAGAGATACCCTTATTGAAATGGTTGGATAATTGGATTGGATCCACTTCTCCTCTGACCTAAACTTCCCAAAGCACTTCCCAACCCCTCCAAATGATAAAAACTCCAATTTATAGAGGGGAGGGGAGGAGAGGTTACAAGTGGTTTCAAGTGTGAATGTGGAAATTCAGCCAAATATTTTATTCCAACTTGAACCGCCCATTTGACCACCAAAACGCGTGAATTGTCCGGCCTTCTAGAAGGATGCTTTGTGAAAAATCATGTCCTAGAGATTTCTTCAAATTTTGGGCTTAATACAAGACCGTATGAAAAAGATATGGCCCAAATACAGAACCCATGTCCATTCTGGCGAGTCCAGCCCACCATTGGATTAAGGGCCCATTTACTCCATCCAAATGAACTCTTTAGATCTAGTGTCCTGAATAAAAGTTGTATAAAATTAAGTGAGGAACACGGTTAAAAATTTTCAAATTCAAATAATAAATATAAAAATATTTATTTTCGAAATACTACAGTGCACTATTAAGGGTAAAACTGGAATTTTCACCAAATTTTCAAATGAATGATCAAATCCCAAATATTTTATAAATAAACATATTTAACACAATTTAGGTAAATTATATCATTTATTATCAATAAAATATTCAACAAAATAGTTTTTTATCAACTCCTCCACACTTACCCTTTTGCACTCCTGGGCAAAACCTCATGTCAAGTAAACATCAATATCAAATCAAAACCAATTTTAAATCACATATCATTGGGATCCACCGCACCAAGAATCAAAAGATATCATGCTGCATAAAAAACCTTATTTCAAGTTCTCTATTAATATCATTCAATATATTTCCACTTCATTTATCCTCTCATGCACAAAACACTTACCTCGCTTGAATTTTCTCTCATCACTCAAATATCAATTTTTTTTTTGCAATGTCTTTCTCATCCAAACTCATACAAGGGTCACCATAGGTTTGATATATTCCTACATCACCACACGATGTGATTCAAGGACATATGTTTATCATGAGGACTTTTTAGGGTTGTTCTGTGGCTTTCGGTTGGTAGGATTTAGATGTGAAAAATTCGGAGGCTGAATGAGGAGGGATTGACTCTTTTTAAAGAAAAATTGCATTAATCTAATTTTCACTTAAATATGGTCATCCTCCCATGCACAAAACACTTACCTCGCTTGAATTTTCTCCCATCACTCAAATATCAATTTTTTTTTTTGCAATGTCTTTCTCATCCAAACTCATACAAGGGTCACCATAGGCTTGATAGATTCTTACATCGCCACCCGATGTGATTCAAGGACATATGTTTATCATGAGGACTTTTCAGGGTTGTTCTGTGGCTTTCGGTTGGTAGGATTTAGATGTGAAAAATTCGGAGGCTGAATGAGGAGGGCTTGACTCTTTTTAAAGAAAAATTGCATTAATCTAATTTTCACTTAAATATGGTCTTCTCCTCAATCCCCATAGTATCAATTCAGCTCCATCATCATGAAAAGTCATGAACGGTTTACACCATTCATCATTTCAGCATCAAAAATGTCAATCTTCTCAAACATGATTTTCTTGAAAGCTCCAGATGGGCACAACTTTCCACCTCAATTAGAAGCTCTAGAAAAGGCACAGCTTCACTTGTCATGAAAGCTCCAGAAAAGGCATAGCTTTCAATATAATTACTTTCTTCAGCAGCAAACACATCTCTTAAGAATTTAATTTTTCACCCAAAGTATCACAGAATGTGGTGGCACAACACAAGATAGATTCCCCCACACTTAAGCTCAACTAGATTATGCAATTTCACTTCAAGAGTTGGTTGGATAGGGAAAATTGGCTTGTAATGTGGCTAACCTAACAGGTTGTGCATGGATTCTAATGGCTGCAAGGATTAAATATTCAAGGTAGGCCATTATAAAAAAGGATTCTTTGAAATAGGGGCTTTAATACCAAACAAATGCCTCAATCATTTAAACATAAGTACCTCAAACCCTCAAGTTTTGACAGGAATAGATCAAATTCTGGTTAAATCAAGCATGGTTTGGTTCTCTCAAGAAGTGAGGTGAATGTAAAGAATATGAAAATAATGGTTTAGAAGCCTCACAGGAAAGTGATTTCAAATATAAAGACAGTGAGATGTGGCATGGGATTCAAAATTCCGTGTACTTTTCATGAAATTACTAAATATTTGAACTTGAAACAAAGTCATTTCAGCATTCATTTATGCTTAGTTTCAAGGGGTAAATTGTTTCACTTATTGATATGGATTTAAAAATGGTGATGAGAATCATTTCAGCTCAAAAGTTTCAAAAAACACAAAAATTGTAAAATAAATACACAAAATTTGAAAAACAAACAAATTTTTTTTGGTTTTTTTTTAACAGGAAAACAATTGAAATTACTAAACTAAAAGGTTCCCTCCCCCGCACTTAAAATATTTTACTGTCCTCAATGTGAACCCATGAGATGATATATGCACATGAAATGCAGAATTTTTAAATAGGACAAATAATATAAAAGTGAAAGGGTTAGGAACAGCCTGATGTGCTCAAGTGATGATGGGGTTATGTAGTGTGATAAAATCCACTGCATCAGTAGGAAGTCCCTCAATGTATCTCTTCAAACATTTCCCATTGACTGTAAAGATCCTTCCAGTGTCTTGTATACTGTCCTATAAGCCCACAATGCATCATCCAAGCGCTTGCTCCAATCCTTCCTATTTGGCTGCATGGTTTTCTCCAATATTTGTTTCAACTCACGATTTGAAACCTTAGCCTGACCATTTGTTTGGGGGTGGTATGGTGTTGAGGTTTTGTGTGTCACCCCATACTTTCGAAGGAGGGAAGAAAAATTCATATCGCAAAAGTGTGTCCCTTGGTCACTGATGATGGCCTTTGGTACTCCAAACCTGCAAAAAATCTGTGCCTTCACAAAATCCACAACAACATGAGAATCATCAGTCCTGATGGCCTTGGCCTCCACCCATTTGCTCACATAATCAACAACAACCAAAATATACAAGAAACCATATGAACTTGGAAAAGGACCCATAAAATCAATGCCCCACACATCAAAAATCTCACAGAATAGTATGGGTTTTTGGGGCATCTCATGTCTCCTAGAAATATTCCCATTGTGTTGGCAACGAGAGCATGACTTACAAAACACATGGGCATCATGGAACAATCTAGGCCAATATAATCCAGAGTCCAAAACCTTCCTAGTTGTCCGTTGGGGTCCAAAGTGTCCACCACAAGAAAGTGTATGACAGAAATGCAAAACAGACTCAAACTCATGATCAGGAACACACCTCCTAATGACTTGGTCACTACACATGCGCCAGAGGTAAGGATCATCCCACACATAAAACCTAGACTCACTTTTTAATTTTTGTACTTGATGTTTCTTTAAATTTGTAGGGATTTCAGAGGCAACAATGTAGTTAACTAAATCTGCATACCAAGGATGCGTACCTGAGATGGAATAAAGATGCTCATCGGGGAAAGTGTCCCGAAGTGGTACCTGGTCCAAGGTGTCATCCTCTAGTGTGTGAATAAGCCTACTCATGTGGTCTTCCACCAAATTCTCTGATCCCTTCTTGTCCTTTATCTCAATATCAAATTCCTGAAGAAGGAGCATCCAATGGATAAGTCGTGTCTTTGCATCTGGCTTCTTTAGGAGGTACCTCAAAGCTGCATGGTCAGAAAAAACAACTACTTTAGAGCCCAATAAATATGAACAGAATTTATCTAAAGAAAATATGACAGCAAGAAACTCCTTTTCTGTGGTTTTGTAATTTTATTGGGCTGAATCCAGTGTCCTCGATGCATAGGCGATCACATGTGAACGTCCCTCCACCCTCTAAGATAAGACCGCTCCAACCGCGAAGTTAGAGGCGTCACACATAAGCTCAAAAGTAATCTCCCATCATGGGGGATGTATGATAGGTGGAGTGGTCAGATACTTCTTTAGCTCATCAAAGGAAGTCCTACAAGAATCGTCAAACACAAAATCAGAATCTTTTTGAAGTAATCGTGACATAGGAAGAGCGATCTTACTAAAATCTTTGATGAAGCGCCGATAAAATCCTGCATGCCCTAAGAATGATCTAACATCACGCACACATGAAGGATAGGGTAAGGATGAAATAATGTCTACCTTAGATCTATCAACCTCTATCCCATGTTTTGATACTACATGCCCTAAGACAATTCCATGCTCTACCATAAAATGACACTTTTCAAAGTTCAGGACCAGATTCTTCTCAATACAACGATTCAACACCTTTCCCAAACTACTTAGACATTCATCAAATGAAGACCCATACACTGTAAAATCATCCATAAATACCTCCATTCAAGTCTCAATAAAATCAGAAAAAATAATCACCATGCATCTCTGGAAGGTACCTGGGGCATTGCAAAGTCCAAATGGCATCCTTCGGTAAGCAAAGGTACCGAATGGGCAGGTGAATTTCGTCTTCTCCTGGTCCTCCGGAGCTATAGGAACCTGAAAATATCCAGAAAATCCATCCAAGAAACAATAGTGTGTCTTCCCAGCTAGTCTCTCAAGCATCTGATCAATAAACGGGAGGGGGAAATGGTCCTTGCGAGTGGAATGATTTAGTTTCCTATAATCAATACACACACACCAACTGTTTTGCACCCTCATTGGAACTAACTCATCTTTCTCATTTTTAACAACAGTAACACCACTCTTCTTTTGTACAACCTGAATTGGACTTACCCACTGAGAATCTGAAATGGGAAAGATTATACCTGCCTCGAGAAATTTCTCAACTTCTTTTTTAACAACTTCCAGGAGGGTGGGATTGAGTCTCCTTTGTGGTTGTCTCATCGGTTTATCCCCATCCTCCAAGAGAATCCTATGAATGCAAATGTAGGGGCTAATACCTGATATGTCAGCCAAGGTCCACCCAATTGCCCTGATGTTATCCCTCAAAATATTCAAAAGCTTTTCTTCATGTTCAAAAGGGAGATTGTTAGCAATGATAACAGGTAATCTCTCACCACTCAACAATTATGAGTATTTCAGATTTGGTGGCAATGGCTTGAGTTCTAATGAAGGAGGGTGTAGTATGGATGGATACATTGAAGGAACCGAAATATGTGCACAAAGAGCATCAGTATCAGAATATACATCATCAAAATCAGAGAATAAAGCATCAAATCCATCAGCATACTCTATAGCCATGTCATAATCAGAGTTCACATGATCAAAATCAGAATATGATTCCATTTCAAAATCAAATGTTAGAGAGTATTGTTCCTTAGAAACGGGTGTGGAAGTACTTTTAGACATCAAACTAGAACCAATACTCATAATCTCCATAAGCATAAGACAATCCAATTCCATGGTGTTTTTACTTGGTGGTTCAAAATGGGAGATAACAAATGCAGAATGATCCTCTGAGGGGTACTTCATGGAATCCATAACATTAAATATCACAACTTCATCCCCAAATTCCATGGAAAGTGTACCCTCATTGACATTTATGATAGTTTTTGCAGTTTTGAGGAAGGGCCTACCTAAGATAATGGGGGCATGAGAACTTACCTGATCGTCCTCCATGTTAAGCATGTAGAAATCTGCTGGGAAGATCGTGTCTCTTACCCGGACAAGTACATCCTCAAGGACTCCCGATGGATATGTTGTAGCTCTATTTGCCAACTTCACCACTACTCTTGTTGGCTTCAACTCACCAACCTGAAAGGAAGAGAATATAGAGTGAGGCATCACATTTATGAAAGCTCCCAAATCAAAAAGATCATCAGAGAAGTGCAACTACCCTATGGTACATGGGATGGTGAATGTCCCGGGATCCATGCACTTTGTTGGCATTGATAGAGTTGGTGTAATGAGTGATGAGACATTCCTTCCAAGGTTGATCCTCTCATTTTCCTTGAGCCCTCTTCGATTGGTACAAAGTTCTTTTAAGAATTTTGCATACCTTGGAATTTTCTTAATGGATTCAAGTAGAGGAATGTTGATCTCCACACGCTTGAATGTATCCAAAACCTCCTTTTGCATTGCTTCTTCAGCCATCTTCTTGGTTTGAACAACCCTGTTGGGAAAAGGAAGGGGTTTAGAAGGAACATCATCAGTCTTTTTCTTACCTTTATCTTTCTCCTTGGATTGCTCATCAGTTGGTTTGGAATGCGGCTTCTCCGGAGTTGAGGTGAATCCCAGTGGAATGGTAGGTACAGATGTATTGTTCATTTGCTTCTCACTTCTCGATGTGATGGCACTGACATTCCCCTTTGGATTTGGAGTGGGTTGGGAAGGTAGATTTCCAGAATTCTTACTCACAAGTTCATGGAGGGCGGTGGCAATCTGGCTTATTTGAGTCTTCAACTCCCTCAGCTCCAAACCTTGACTCTTTAGCTCATTCTGTTGATTAAGAACAATTTGCTTCAAAAGGTCATCAGTGTTAGAATCTACCTTGGGTGGGGGATTCCCTTGTTGCTGGCTTGATGATGCTTGGGATTCAAATCTCCTTTGGGGTTGTTGGAAACCCTGCTGGTAAGGCGGAGGCTGCTGGAAGTTTTGTTGAAATGGTGGACTTTGTTGTTGTCCAGAGCCATACCTCATGTCTGGTTGATCTTTCCACCCTTGGTTGTATGTTGGAGCAAATGAATCAAACTTCTTTTGGGGATATGGTTGTTGTTGCTGCTGAAATGGTCTCCCTGGGAATACTGCTGCACAATCTTCTGTTTCTTGTAGTTGGGGACAACAGTCAGTTGGATGGCTTGTATCAGTGAAAATGCCACAAGGCCTTGAAGGAGTGGGTTGGGATGTCTTTTGAGCCAAAGCAATCTGCCTCACCATAGTAGTCAATTCTTCCAACTTTGTATCAATCAAATGACTTTCAAGAGAAGAAGGACTTACCTGGTGTACTCCCCTGACATGTGGTGCACCTCGATCACCAAATTGTTGGGAGTTTTGGGCCATCTTGTCGATCAATGCATGTGCGGCTACTGGTGTCTTGTCCACCAATGATCCTCCAGTCGTGGCATCCACCATGCTTCTCTCCATAGGTGTGAGTCCTTCATAGAAGTACTGGATGAGTAGTTGCTCACTGATTTGGTGATGTGGTCATCTTGCACACAACTTCTTGAATCGCTCCCAGTACTCATACATTGACTCCCCTTGTGCTTGCTTGATCCCTGAGATCTCCTTACGAATAGAAGTGGTCCTTGATGCTGGAAAAAATCTCTGCAAGAAAAGATGTTTCAAATCGTTCCAACATGTTACATCTTCAGGTTGTAAATAGTACATCCAATCCTTTACAGCTCCATCAAGTGAGAATGGGAATGCTCTTAATTTAATTTGATCTTCAGAAACATTTCTTGGTTTTAAAGTTGAGCAAACCACATTAAATTCCTTAAGGTGTTTGTTGGGATCCTCACCAGATAAGCCATGAAACATTGGAAGAAGGTGAATTAATCCAGATTTCAATTCAAAGTCTGATTCGAGATTTGGGTATGCAATACAATTTGGTTGATAGTTAATATCTGGTGCAGCCAATTCTCGAATGTTTCTATTAAGTTCATTTCCATTATTTCCAGCCATTGGTTCTTCTTTTATGTTTGAATTTGAATAACTTCCAATTCCAATGTTTCCAGAAGAGAAGAATTCACCAACTGGTTGAATATTGAAACTTACCGTAGACTGAGAGTGTCTGATTCGTGCCCTAAGGCTGCGTTCAATCTCAGGGTCAAGATCTAAGAGATCTTCGGGATTAGTTCGTGTCATAAATCAATTAAAAATTAAAAGAAATTGAGTGGACCATAGTAAAATAAAAATGTGAAGTTGAGTTGATGGTCCAAAAAGAAAAGAAGAGGATGAAAAAAAGGAAAACTTGAGAAAGGGGAAATATGAAAGAGAGAGGTGAAGAAAATAATAAAATGAAAAATAAAAGAAATACCTCTAAATGGTTGAATAAATTACTTGCCTCCCCGGAAACGACGCCAATTTTAAAGAGCACTGTCATGGGCGCCCTCAAATGATTAATGTGATTTTGGGGTACTTAGGTGCAGCAGAGTGGCTGACCAAGGTTGTCTCTCAAAGGAGGAAGTGAATTTAACGACTTATTAAAGGTATTCTAAAAATAAAAGAGAATAAAATAAAAACACTACTTTAAAGGATTGGGGTTTTTTATAGTTTATGAATCTAGAAGAAGTTTGCTGGAAGAAGATTGTATATTTTTTTTGTTTTTAGTTTTGAAATGAATTTCGATTAAAATGACAAAACAAGAAGATGTTTTTTTAGAAATCTATTTTAAAAGGTGTAATCGATCTAACTCTACCTCTTCATTCACTTATTAATAATTATCATTTAAATAAATATCCACTTAATTATGATCCCCTAATTTGTTATCCCTCAAACCCTACTAGAGTTAACTTAACCACAAAGATGAAATTACTTAAACCCTAGGCTAGCTTCGGAACACGCAATCGCAGCACCCTGCTTTGATTGTTGTTCTAAGGATAGATTATGTTAAGTGGTTAATTAGAGCACATATCCATTCTGGAAATGAGGATGAATTGTTTTTAGGGATTATATTTGAACTCTACAAATTTATTCCGTGTGGTCTTGTCTTACCGATTAAGATTACGCTCTCACAATTTACACAAAATCCTGACCTCGCGTGTTTTTGTGTTAATTGTTCAATTGCTTGCTTAGTTTCTTGTAATTTAAAAACACAATTCATGGATCATATTATGTGAATTACAGTAGCTCATTGATTCAAAATAATTAAATGAAGAGGGTAGAAGATGGATCGATTACTAAAAGACTACTCTTCCATGGGTGGCGTAATCATCGTAGAAGCGTTTTGCATGTGCAAAGGTTTATAATGGGTATAACCCAATAACGATTCTACTCAAGAATTCCAGCCCAAAGAGGAATATTAAGAGAAGAATAAATTTAAACAAAACATAAGAAAATAGAAGAAATAAAAGAAGAACAAATAAGTTTATTACACAAACAAAATCATTACAAATGAAGGAGAAGAAGAAGGCTTCGTCGAAGGGATCCTTGCTTCAAGAGCTACCCTTATTGAAATGGTTGGAGAATTGGAGTGGATCCACTTATCATCTGCCCTAAACTTCCCAAACCACGTCTCAACCCCTCCAAATGAGAAAAACTCCAATTTATTGAGGGGAGGGGAGGAGAGGTTACAAGTGGTTTCAAGTGTGAATGTGGAAATTCGTCCAAATATTTTATTCCAATTTGCACCGCCCATTTGACCACCAAAACGCGTGAATTGGCCGGCCTTCCAGAAGGGTGATTTGTGCTAAATCATGTTCCCGAGATTTCCTCAAATTTTGGGCTTAATCTAAGACCGTATGAAGAAGATATGGCCCAAATACAGAACCTATGTCCATTCTGCCGAGTCCAGCCCACCATTAGATTAAGGGCCCATTTACTCCATCCAAATGAACTCTTTAGCTCTAGTGTCCTGAATAAAATTTGTAGAACATTAAGTGAGGAACACTGTTACAAAATTGCAAATTCAAATAATAAATATAAAAATATTTATATTTGAAATACTACAGTGCACTATTAAGGGTAAAACTGGAATTTTCACCAAATTTTCAAATGAATGATCAAATCCAAAATATTTTATAAATAAACATATTTAACACAATGTGGAGAAATTATAGCATTTATTATCAATAAAATATTCAACAAAATAGTGTTTTATCAAGTTGTTATAATATCCTGGCAAGCATCCAAAATATGAGCAGGGATTTGCTTCTGCTCTTTCACCATTGATAGAATATGCTTGGTGACTTCAGCTGCCGGAACGGGGATATAAGTTCATTCCGTGCTTGGAGTAGGTGTGTGTTCCTGCTCTTGTCCTCCTTTTCCTATCAGTGAATCCTGACAGTACTCAAGTGTGGGGGCAGAGAGTTGAGTCTGCCTCCTATTTGTCGTCGGAGCTTTCTGACTGACTTCTCTGAGTGCTACCAAGTGAGACTGTTGGTAGGCTTGATCAATACTAGCAGGTGTATGTGCCTGCTGATTGCACTTCTCTGGATGTGGTTGACGAGCTCCATCATATGTAGTCAGACGAGCCTGCTGACTAGCTGATGATGTATAAACAGGTGTATGTTCCTACCTATAGTACTCCACCGGAATTGCCAGGAGGGATTGGCGTGATGCTGCCAAACGAGTCTGCTGGACAGCAGAATTAAAACGGGCAGGTGTGTGTGCCCGCTCGTTTCTTGCCACCAAGTTAGGTTGGTGGACTTCTCCAGAGATGGCAGAGATGAGAACATGCTCACTGTTAACCGGATTTCGCCTCTGGAGATTCGTCTTGCCTGCTCGGGTTTGAGGAACCTGAGCCGAACGCCTGGAGTCGATACCCTCATCATGTTGAGGGCGTACTGCCGCACGAGTCTGGCGGCGATTGTTGATGGGAGCCCTCGGTAAGGACTCATGTCTCCTTGAATTAAGGCCCTGAGGGACCTGCTCATTCACCTCCTCAGAATATGGGAGTGAATGGTGACTGTGTTCCAGGGATAACGACCCGAAACGGTTGGAGACGGTGGTTAGCACCGCCTGCTTCTTGATCACTGGTCATCACTGTCCAAATGACCAGTGTGAGTTGTTCACTTGGAGGGCTTGTCGAGCAGCCTCTAGATTTGGAATAGTACCGTTTTGACGGTACTCCCTAACCAGCGCATTTGATACCCAGCGTTGAAGACGCTGAGTAGGTGATGTCATCCTCAGAGTGGATGACGATCCAGTAGGAGTAGCAGCAGCGGCATTCACAGCAGAGGTTTTCACAGCAGAGGTACTCACAGATGTGAACTTAAGAGAAGCCATTTTGGAAATGCAGAAGATCTTGGAAAAGAGTGCATGTTTGATATAACAGACAAAATCAAGATAATTCTGGCTACTACATCTTTTGGATGAGCAAATATGTTATCGATTGTTTTGTTGGCCATCTCATTGAGTTTTAAATAGGGGCCTACCAAATAAGCAAAACATCA
The DNA here is from genome assembly GCA_963277665.1 of Viscum album. Classification (NCBI taxonomy): domain Eukaryota; kingdom Viridiplantae; phylum Streptophyta; class Magnoliopsida; order Santalales; family Viscaceae; genus Viscum; species Viscum album. Next base: position 1,183,839,954 of record OY728139.1, read on the forward strand.
TTTTAACTTGGTTAAGGATTCACGTCGGGTTCACCATTTTTTGTTTCCTCTGGAATTGGGGATGATCTTGTTGATTTAAGATTCAAACATTCCAAGTGGTTTCTAACGGGTTTGTTCACAGAACCGGAAACATCCAATGATTCCATATCCATTTGGACCTACTTTCCAAAGGTAGGCGCTCATTAGTTGTGGACTGGTGAGGCTTAGGAATTTGCATTGGTCGAGAGGATGGGAGGTCGGACTCATCACACCTTTTTTAGGGGAATTATTGTCTACTCCGGGGCTCTCTTTATAGATTTAAGTTATGTTCGTGAATCCTTATTACATTACCAGGTATAAAATGATCTTTCCTTTAGATTTGACAATCAATGATTGATCTGTATGAAATTTAGAGAATCTTTTATATGTATTCGAGGTTCTCCATCGATAGAGAATCATCTGTATTTGTTAGAGATTCTTAGTCAATGGTATCCTTCAATACATAAAAGTCACTTGGTCATTATGATGACCATACTGGTTTTAAAGCCACTCAGTGGGGCACTTGAAGTTTATTGTCATTCAGAAGGACATTGATTATTTCAGAGTTGGGATTGTACCCGCAGATGGGATACCTACGTATCCTTTGTTTAGAAAAGGAATCAGAACCCACGTAGTTCGAGTAAGGGAGTATGATGTTTATGCATGATTGATGGCTCAAAGAAAGATTTCATGATTACTTTTACACTCTATGCTCACGTGAGTCATGCTCGGTGTGAGAAATAAGAGGTATTGGTGAAACCAGGAAATTGTGCCATGAAGGATGCAATGATGTGGGGATTATGTATGTATGACTGCCCAAAATAGATAAAGATTAAGATTTACTTCAGGGAAGAAATCCAGGAACAGGGTCCATAAAGGTGTATGTGCTTCACAGAGATTTGGATACTATAATCTTGGGTCTTACTCCTAAGGAATATGCCCAAGTTAGGAGGGGACTTATGATTGGGTTTTACTCCTGAGAAGGAAGCCTAGATCAAAAGAATTATGACTGGTCAAGAGAAATTAAGACTGGGGCTTACTCCTGAAAAGGAGGCCCAGGTTAAAGGGATTTGAAAATTAAAGGGACTTGGGGCTTACTCTTAAGGAGGAGGCTCATATTTGAGACTGGGGCATACTCATGAGAAGGAAGCCTAGGTTAAGAGAATTGTGGTTGGGGCTTACTCCTAAGGAGGATGCCCATATTTGGGAATTTTAAAACTGGGGCTTACTCCTAAGCAGGATGCCCAAAATTAACGGGAATTATGACTGGGGCTTACTCCTTAAAAGGAGGCCCAGGTTAAGGGGTTCTCTCATCTTAAAGGATGAGGTTGAATGAATGACATCTCAATCTTTAGTGACACAAAGATATGTAAATCACTAGGTTTTGAGAGATGTTCCACGGAATTCCTTTCAGATAAGGAAGTCAATCAAGAAAACATGTCATAAATGACTTTGAAGAGTGTCTTGAAGACTGAATCTTGAATAGGAGAGGTGGAATGAAATAAGAAAGGTGAAATGGGTAGGAAGGGCACCCAAAAAGATAAGGGCGCGCAAGTCATGGCAGGCGCGCAAGTACTGCGTGGGCGTGCAAGTCATGGTCGCGCAGGTATACCTGCACGGCACATGGGTACTTGCGCGATTGTTAAGAAGCAGGGTAATACTTGGGCGATCCTTGACCAAAGTGTTTAGAATTATCCCGAGGTACTTCGAGAAGATTGGTGTGAAAGTTTTAATGAATAGGTAAGGAGGCGCGCAAGTGTGTTCATTTCCCTTAAGGGAAAAACACTTAGGTGCGCAAGTGTTAGTGATTTTTAACACTTAGACCTTATTCCTCTTGTATAGACCTTCCATTCTAGGTAAAGAATTACCTTAGAAGTGTTTGGAAGACTTGAAGAAGAGACTTGGGTGTTCAAAGCTCTGTATCTGAATTCTGGAAAAATTCCTCCTCGAAATGGGGGGCCCACCAGGGGTATTTATAGGCTAGAGAAGACCCCAGGCGGTTTTCAAGTCTCATTAGACACCCATTTATTCAAATCTTACAATATTTTACAATTCTGAATTTCATATTAGGCACATTTTCATTTCAATTACACAAGGAAAAACATTTCAAGTTCAACAACTTACCCAAAACCCATTTTCCCGTGTGTGCCTAAAATTATGCATGTCAAAAAATAATCCTTAGTACCTAGAATGATGCATGCATACTCAACTCTCGTTCTATTCTGGGCCATGATCCAAATTTCAAAAAAAACTCAGAAACAATAATCACATCACACAACAAGTGCATCACCAAAGGTGAAATGGCATCAACTGTAACAACACACATCAATAACAACAATCTCAACATGGGTACTTGGGTTTTCCTGTGTACATGGGTTAGCTACTCCCATCGACGAGCTCATGTCCAAGTCCTGACACTTCTCAGTCTCCTGTCTACCTTTCCCAAATAGTAAGACAAAATAAAAGAAAAGAAAACCGGTCTATGATGCCACTTTGTAACATCCCGACCTGGGTGCCATGCATCGGTGCCCTGATCCGGTTGGTCACATGACCTCAAGCACGCCTCCCCATACGCCAGAGATTGCCGACTAGCAACGAGGGTCAAATATCAATCATGGGGAGACTATACACTCTTTATCAAAGTAAAAAATCAGTGGAAATAAATAAAAATAACAAAGTGATATAACCATAACCAAACCCAATATTATAAGATTACTGAAACATGAGATACAATATCAAAACTGAAAAGTAGATATGCCATGACAATGTACGTTTCAAGTGTTAAAATGAAAACTCAAAAGTAACAAATCCCAAGCAGGTCCCGACACCAAGTTTGGGTCCCTCATCCATGCACCATCTCAACTCAGCCATCTAACATGGGGCCTTTTCCCTTAACCTATCTTGTAAACATGAAATCTATTCGGGTACTGATCAGTCAACCTGAGTAGGGTGTGAGTACAACTAAGTAGGTCACCACCAATGGCGTTTAAAACAATATCCAGTCAATAACAATGTATGCAGTTGTATAAAGAATAAAACACAAGCAATAAAGTAAACAGTTTATATTTATCCAATTACTATTTATTTAACCACATAACTTCCTCAAGTTCCTGAGCACACCCGAGCTCTCAATACCTACTTCGGCCCATACCAGAGTCTGAACCATATCACATAATCAATTCACAATTCATTTCATATCATAATATATCCTGTATAATTGGAACCATAGTCCAACGCCAACTCATGAGCTTGTGTCTAACACCTTGTGAGTATTTGGAGCCTCAGTATTTGTCCCTCACCCAAATAATCACTATGGTATTTTGAAGCAGTAGTCTATGTCTCACACTCATTCATCATTATGGGCTTTTGATGCAGCAGACCATGTCCCACACATGAATATCAATTTATCGCTATGGGCTTCTAATGCAGCAGATCATGTCCCACACACGAATATCACAGAATCACATGTATCACAATATCACATGTATCACAATATCACATATATCATGGTTAATCAACATTAATTCTCTTTCATATTTCACAATCACAAAAATCCCTTAATTAATTCACAAATTAATTAATCCAATTCAACCAATTGAATATTCACAATAATTCCCATTAATTAATTCAATAATTAATTATTTCAATTCAATCAATTTCATAATCACAACAATCAATTAATTAATTCATCAATTAATTGATTCAATTTCATAATCACAATAATCCATTAATTAATTCAATCAATTGTATTAACACAACTATCTCCATTAATTAATTCAACAATTAATTAATCAATTCACAATCCCAATATCTCATTCAATTCCACAATCATAAAAACCCACCTTAATTGACCAATTGCAACAATCCTTTAATTGACCAATTCCATAACCCCATTAACCAATCAATTCCACAATTTCTTAATTAATTAATTAACCAAATTAATTAATTCAATTTAAGAAAATCAATTGATAAACATTCATTAAAAATTCTATAATTATATACATTTAATTGAAATCAAGGTGTTAGGATTTGAATAATAGACCACATACCACAAATCGTTGGCGAGCGATCGCCCAACGGGAATTCCCCAAATTGAAACAGAAAGGTCAAACTCACAACAAAGAATGAGATCTTGAATCAAATCTTAGAAACAAGATCAAACAGATCAAGATCCAAAAAAAAACTAGATCTATACCAACAAAGGACAACATCCCTTAAAAGATGAAAGAAAGATGGGAGAGCGAGATGAATCCATGCGGGGTGAAAATCTATTATCGGGAGAGGTAAAGATCTACAATTCGGGCTTTGAATCGCCAAGAACGGAGGTCGGAAGCCCTAGGAATTCGTCTGGGAGCCTCCAAAAAATGAGAGAAACCGATTATGCTTGAGCTAGGGTCGATTTAGGGTTAATATGGGGGTTTGGGAAATTTTTAATCGAATTTTCAGGTAAATTAAAACTGTGTGTACGGTTTTTTGGGCAGGGGCGCACGATTTGCTAAATTGTGCGCCATAAATATGCGCCTCTTCTAGAGGGGTGCACAGTTACTCCTAAGAGGGTGCACGATTTCAAAAATCGCGCACCAACCGTGCAATCCCTCTTTATCTGGGGTTGCACGGTTTGCTGGGACATGGCGCACAATTTGGGAAAACCATGCGCCAACTGTGCACTGCCCAAAACTACTTCAAAATTTCCAATTTTTCACCCAAATGTACCCAAGATAAAACTCAAACAAAGAGTACTCAAAACAAGGCAAAAGAGTACCTGTAAAAGAGCTTGAGACTTCTCCATAAAAGATCAGGATCTTATAGTGATATAGTCCATTCCATCATTTATAACTTCCTTCTAAAGAGATGCATTAAAGACAACTTAGCTACTTTAAAGGTTGTTGGATGAGACTATATTAAGAAAAATCGAAGTTTGTGTAACAGTACTATCGTTAGTTCCCTTCCGACAAGTATATATATAAATTTGATCCATATATATTGGGAATATGAGGTCGTTTAGTTTTATAAACCCGCTCGACCGTATCTTCTTGAGATACTCTTATTTGAGTTGGATTCCTCTATTTGGACTTTCTTAGATTAAAAGGTAAACATGTATGCATTAAAGATAGCAGATCTTGATTTAATAATTGTGTTCACATCTACTAAATCATTAGATTCTACAACTATATATGAATTTATAAACTTTTGAATGTTCCATATATCCACGAATCAATGCCTCTTTTACCCAATTTTTCCCTTTTAGGTACAGATGCTCTTACAATTGCACGACAACCCCATAACTTTAAATAATTTAGGTTTTGTTTCATATGTTTTGATAATTCATATAAGGTCATAGCCTTCCTTTTTAAGGGAACCCTGTTTAAGATATGACATGCAATTAATAATACCTCTCCCTAGAATCCTCTTGAGAGACCTGAGATATACATCATTAAATTAACCATTTTCATCAATGTTTTATTTTTTCTCTTAGTTACACCATTCTGTTGAGGTGTGTATTGTCACTTCATGTATGATCCCAAGAGATTCAAACAATAAAGGACTACAATATTCACCTCCTTTTTCAGATTTGATACATTTAAATGTAAGCACGCATTTGTTTTCAACCTCATTTTTATAGATACTACGTTTATCAATAACTTCATCTTTAGCATGTAAAAGATAGAAATGCAAAAAATCAAAAATAACAATAAAAGCAACAAAATACTATTTATTACCTATGATGGGTGTAGAATGAATATCGCATACATCACTACGTAATAATTTTAACAAATTACTTTTCCCTTTCTGCAGTTGGAAATGGTTTTTTAACTATTTTAGTTTGCATGCAAGTCACACAATTATGATCATTTCTACGCATGTTAGGTAATAATTCTATTTTTGACATGTCATGCATTTTCTTGTAATTTATGTGACCTAAACGATTATGTCATGAATCAGAAGATTCTAGCAAATAAGAAGAAACAACATTTATATTTAATTTGAATAATTCATTATACAAGTGACCCTTTCCAACAAAGATCTCACCCTTGGATAGAACAATGTTATCTGCCTCAAATACAAGCATAAACTCTTGTTTAAAAGCTCCTTGAAGCTAAGTTTAGACGAACTTCAGGCACATACAAGACATTGTTTAGAGTATGAATATTTCTTGAGGAAAATATGAGATTAACCACACCATTTTTTTGTATGTTTATGCTTGCAGAGTTCCCCATGTAGAGCGACATCTCATCTTTGATTGATTTCATTCTCTTGAAGAGAGATCTACATCTCATCTTTGATTGATTTCATTCTCTTGAAGAGAGATTTGGAGTTGCACACGTGTCGTGTAGCTCTGGAATCAATCCACCAAGAAGTGTTATCTTTGAGCACATTAGTTTCGATGATCATGGTTGCAAAGTACGCTTTTAAAACATTGTTGTCATCTTTCTTCTTACAAAAATGACGGCCTCATTTGAAGTGTCTTACTTGCCACATAAGTAGCACTCTTTTCTTCTTGAATTGTACCTTTTCTTATATGATGGTTTGGACGTTTTTCCCCTCAAGGACCAAGATGGACTCACTTTGCTATGGACTTTGGATTTATCATCCTCACGTTTATTTGCCTCATGCTTTTTATATTCCTCCTCAATTTGCATGTAGTTGAGAAACTCATTGATGGAAATCTCGTGTTTTTAAAAATGTACAACACTCTTCCAAGAAGGGGGTATCAATGATAGATATGACAACAATGACATTATCCATGTTCATCTTTTTTTGCTTTAAATGTTGTAAGATGCATTGAATTTCATAAAACTATTCTACAATAGATCTATTATCTACCATTTTGTACAAAATAAACTTGATTACTAGGAATTTCATGCTTATTGCATCATTAGTGATTAACTTTTGTTCCAAAGCATCTCAAATCTCCTTTATCGTCAAGAGGTGTTGGTAAGTGTCGACGAGATGAACTAATACATTGAGAACATGTCTTCGATACACGATATCACCATTCTCCCATTTTTACCACCTGAGAGAAATTCGGAGTCTCATCTTCAGATGTGACAAGTTTTAGAGTTGAGACCACATACACCATATTTGAGTGTTTGCAAGAACCAAATGCATCCTCTTTTTCCACCTCTTGAAAATGTTACCAAATGACTTCACCTTCATTGCATTGTTGAGCATTGTCGTATCCATGTTGATAGAATCTACTCTTAATATTATACAAGTGGGTAATGGAATGGACTTTGCTCATATCGTAGTAGTTGGAGCCCACTGGGGCGTGTTACAATGTCCCTCTCATCAAAACTAAATCTACACCCACTAAATCAATATTACAATGGGTTGCCCATAAATCTTCAAACAAATCCTCTTTAGGATACAAGAATGGATCGTTACTCTACATTTGTACTTAGAAATATCAATCAAGATACCTTGGAATCAAGAGAGTAATGAAAAAGGTGTGTTGTTGCGCACCAACAAAGTACATTTAATGCTTGTAGAATACATTAGAGGAATCTCAATCTTTGAGAGTAGAATTGTATGGAAGTGAATTGATTTTCCATGCCATAGAGATTCCATTTTATCGGATCGCACTGTTAGGGAACATACATGTGCATTAGATCTCGTCTAATCATGTATCAATTCTTGTACACACGAGGTGCAAAATGGAAGGTACCAACAAGAAGAAACCATCAACACATCCCATACAATGATTGGAGCTCGAAATAACGATAAAACTAACTTTGAAAGTTCTGAAAATGAGTTGGAATCTAAACTTATTATTGAACCAAAAAAATGATGATTGAGAAAAGGAAAATCAGAGCACCTGGTGTGTGCCCCTCCATACACGATCAGATCACAGCCCAGGAACATGCATCGCCATCGAAAGGGCCAAGGCATGGTGTCCTGCTGGCTGAAACACTGTGTTGCGCATCAGTACATCAGCTCCCGTGGCCGTCGCCGGCCGGCCACCACCACAACCATCTGCGCGGAAATGGGGGAATTATGGGGGTTCAAGCAGAGTTACTGAGCCCAACCCTTTTTCCAAGTCGCTTCAACTCCTTCCATGGACTGGATCTCACAAATTAAATCAAACCGCGGAAGGGAAAGGGTATTCTTATTAATTAACCCACCACATAGACACAAGCATCGACGATTACAAATCCCTAGGCCCAAACCATGTCGACGGCGATCTCAATCCCCGGCGTTTCTTCAATAATATCCGCCGGTGCTTCATTGCGGCAATCCGTCGAACAGCTAGATGGTCCTTCGGAAGCCCTTCTTGCCGGCGCAGCCGCCGGGGGGAAACCAGACAACGAAGAAGAAGAAGAAGAAATCAAGGGAGCCGGAGAAGTGGAGCCGGAGCTTCGAACGCGGAGAAATGCCGATAACAGAAGCGAAAGCGAAGCCATGAAAATATAATCAGAGAGGCACCATTCGAAAATCAGATCGGAGAAGACGACCGAGGCATCAGATCGAAAGAAGAATATTTATTATATACATAAATGAACCCACAGGAACCCTAAGGAAAAATACCGGATGAGGCAGAGGGAGCAGCAGGTGGGTATTAACGGGAGCGCCCACCGAGATCTGATCATTTAAACGCCGTCCGCCATCAAAGCGGTGGGCCGGTTCGTGTCGGCCGCATTACGAGTGTAAATAATCAAACCAAATATTAATTAGTAAACAGTTTGACATTTGAAATGAAAAAAATACCAATTCGAAAAAGAAAAAAAAAACTTTGATCCTTTTAAAAAAAACCTGAAATATTGTTTGAGATCTAGATTTTCATGGATCAGATTAATATCCAACATCCCATAATCAACTAATTTTGACTGTGATTTTTTAGAATAAAATATTCATATATCAATAGATCTTTTATGGTATCTTTGGAGGGTTTTGGAGGGAACAACCTTTGCCCAAATGGAGTGGAAACATACCACCAAAACCATTTTATCACAATATTATTGCCTTCAATTCAATTGAATAAATATAAATGAATAAAGTGTATTTTCTTTTGATGAAATCAGATACTTTATCATGGTTGATGAAGATCACCAAAAAAACATTCAATGGACTTCTTTCCTCTTAGGGTATCCACGGGCTTCTATGCATCTTCTGACGCTTGATATGAATCTTCTTTCTTCACAGTCTACTAGATCCTTAAACTTAAAGAGAAAGACAGAAATGAGTGCTTTTTTCACAACACAAATCATGTGTCTCATCTTAGGGTTTCAGCCTCATTTTATAGGCTTTTAGGATATTCTTTGAATATTGGACATGTCATAAATTGAAGAGCTCTTTGGAAAATTGAACAGTCCTTGGAACTTTTGGAAGTTGATGAGTGTTTGGAATTGAAGAGCTCACATGAATTGAATTGGCACTGGGGAGCTGTTAGTCGATCTCAATTGAGATGTGGTCAGTATGGCATTGATATTACACCAAGAGTTAGAGTACTCTCACAAACATCATTTTATCCTATGATGCGATGTCTGGTTGACTTTACATCAGAGGCATGATATAATTTGTTTCATAAGGCAATTCATTCATGAATTTGAAGCATGTTCGCATTGTATCTATTGACAACATGCTCATTTGATGATTAAGAAGCGCATTGAAGTTGAGTGGAAATGCAAAGCCGTGATTTTTTTTTGAGAAAGAGTCAAAATAACCATCTTCACACTGTGACCACATGCCATTTTAAGGAAGCAAAAACAACCATTGAAGAGTTCAAGAGAACATGAACATTTCATTGAGTGTTGTCTTTTGGAGTTATAGAGGTGTGCCACTAGGAGGCCCAAAAACAAGCATTTTATATGTCGTGGGTGCTCATGAAAACACCCATAGTGAAGTGTGTGTGGCATCTTGGTTCCACCTGAGGAATTCAATGGAGGAGCCGAGAAGTCACCATGGGAAACCATACTTAAAACAGGTGTGGTGGATCCCATTGTTGAAGAGAAAAATCACTATGAGAAACAGCTTGAAGGAAACAGTCATAGTGTTTGGGATTTTCAGTTGGAAATTGATCCGGCTACACAACAGTATAGGTGGCTATTGTAATCTTGGGTGCCCTAGACCCAACTTGAACATTGCTTTTGATTACCATATCGTGTATACAGTAGATATAAATGATGTATTCTTACCAATATAGTGTAAATATTTCAGCGTCCACTGTTTAATGGTAATGTCCATAGATTAATTGTCATATCAAAAGATTATAGCAGATCTCATGCTTTAATGAGAACCTCTAAATACTATGACATTAATCTTAAACAAAGTCTTATGGTCTAGATACATCTTACTGAATAGACACAGTATATGTTTGACTATCAGGTGTTGGGGGCTCATAAATATTGAGCCTTCTTCTCATGAAGTTTGTGTAAGAGTTGGTGTCCTAGAACCAACTGGTTTTACTTTGATTACATGGATATTTAATGTATTATTACATATTGTTCATTGTTATGCATGACTATGATGTAATAATGTCCTAAAGTATCTGTTGCATTGATAAGGTTGTAGCAGTTCCCCGCTATGATGAGAACCTTGAAATGCTATAACAATATTCTTAAATATAGTTCTATGGTTGGATGACATGCTATGATGAGACACATAGCATGCAAACCATCAGGTGCGAGTACTCGTAAGCAGACAAGACTTCCTCTCATGAAGTTCGCACTTGGTAATCTCCAAGATAGGAGATTATGAGAACAGAAATGCTAGTAAAAATTCGGCATGTTTTGGTGTCATCGGGTATTTCTATCTGCGGGCGTGTGTAATGATCCTTAGACTTTAAGATTATCATTAATACGTGTCACAACTTACGCATTTTGATTTACTGACAAAAATCGTCACGCAGAAAGTTGTCGGGAATTAGGGTGAGTTCGGTGCGTCATGAGTGGCATGTTATTAATGGATAAGTCGATGAACGATTTGTCACTTCCATTTATGGAAGTTGATATCTCAGCCCTTTCATTGAAATAGAACTGTCAAGCAAAATTCCATGGCCATGGTGTAACAGCGAGTTTATTTCAGTTAGTCAAAGAACGACGTATCAAGCATAAAATTTGATGACACAATCATGAAACTTGCTTGATGAGATATTGCAACAAAGAGATTATATTACACAGTGAGCATTCGTATGTGGATGTCATTGTTGCGACTTTACGTTCTTTCTCTTGGGTGCCTTGACCCATTGCTAGATAGTACTCTTGGACTTTAGGCAAACTCGCTTAATGCCAATGAGAAAGAATCCTAGAGGGTCACACACTAAGTGTTTTTGGTGGTCTCAGTTAAATTCTATTTGAATTTAATTAATGAAATAAATATTATTCTCAAGACTCTGGAATAATTTTATTCAAGTTACAATGACCACATAAATTAAATAAAATATATTTATTTATTTTATTGAACATTTAATAAATATTTATTTACTAGTTTGTAAATAAAATATTTATTTAAGAGAATAAATTATTTATTTGGGTGTTCAATAAATGGAAGTGGAGTTCGAGCGGACAAAGGTCGGTATGGTAGTAAAATAATTATTTGCAAGACGGTAAATAATTATTTAACTAGTTGGCACAAATTAAAATAACACTGCTATTATTTTATGACGCGGAATTTTATTTATAATTCCGTTTTGCGTAAGTTGGCGTACCATAAATAATGACGTGGTATTATTATTAAATGCATGAGTTTTCTCTAAGTTCATGAATGTATTTAATTATTGTTATGCAATTAAACATTGTAACTGAAATTCCATGTATATAAATAGGTAAGTACGCCTATTGTGCCACACACCACACTACACACCTGGTGAATGAAGAATTGTTGAGCCAAACAATTTCTCTCTTGAATCCTCTTCTCTCCCCTCTCAAGAACGAGAGACGTTTTTCAAGGCCGAAAAACAAGCGATCAAGAACGACCAACACAAGACACTCGTTTCGCCGCGCTAGCACCCGGAGAACGAGCGGTGTCGATCAGAGGCCATCAGAGCATCTGTGAATCACCGCTAGAGGGATTCTAGTTTGAATCCTTAAAAGCACAACGAGATAATCTGGAAGGGTCATTCTGAACGATCAACATCATTAATGAAGAAAAATACCAAAGATACAGGTATTATTTTTCTTTATGAAATTAATTAAATTAATTATAAACATGATGTGCAAGATCCTCTCTAAGGTTTTGGGCCTATTTATTCTTTATCTAAATCTTTGATTATATTCTGTGGAGACTGGTGTTCATCATCGTATTGATCCCAGCATAATCATTGATCATGGTAAAAATCAAAGTTGGGTACCGTTCCAACCACGCTTCCGCTGCACCCGGAACATTCAGTTTGCACTTGGTGATCTCTAATAGTAAGATCATGAGGACTGACCCACCAATAGGAACACCACATGTTTTGGGTGTCATTGGTTATCATTACTACGACTTTCCTTATCTCTTTAGAGGCCTTGATGAGTTGCTAAAATCTGCTCTTGGTCTATAAATTTTATTCATTACTATCGAGATAATGACCTAGAGGGTCATACACAGTAGTGTATTCAAGAATCTGTCATATTCCATTAAATAGGTAAATAAGACATGGTGAGTCCCACAACAGAGTCCAAGTGTTGACCAATTTATTGATCACCGATTAATAAATAAATTCACATTACTCAAGTTAAGAATAATTAGGTTGAATCTATTTAATATATTTACAAGTTAAGTAAATACGATGAATAATATTAATCGAATGAATATTATTTTAATATTCCAGGTTCATTTAATATTAAGCGAGAATTATGAATCGAGTTAATGACATGCAACACTCTACTGAGTCCCCTAACATGCACCACTCTACTGACATGCACCACTCTATTGAGTCCCCTGACATGCACCACTCTACTGATACGGGCGCTCCTACCCAGAAGAACCTCATACACTGCCTCTACCGCCGCGGCCAGTAGAACTATAACTACCAGACTCATACGGTGCAGAAGTTCCTCTTCTCGTACTCTAGTTCTGTCTTGCAGCCCCATCATTACCCACCTGTCATGGGTTCTTGCAGGACCTCTGTAGACGTCTCATCTTGTCGTAAGCTTGACACTCTGCCGATGGTTGGGGAAAATTCATATGAAAGTGGCACAACTTACCGCACTGGTGACAGGTCACTCAGGGTCATGTGTGATGGACCCTTCCCCCTAACCACCCTTCTTGCTATCACCCCGGTTGGCATTCTCATAATGACACTTCTTGGTCACGGAAGACGTACCCCCTGATCGCCCAGCAGAAACCACCCATCCTCCCCTAGAAGCTTCCTTCAGGTTCCCCTCAAATATGAGAGTTTGATCCACCACTTCAGAAAAATTCTTCAGCAGAAAGATATCAACTTGTGACTTAATATCACATTTAAGGTCTGGAAACATCTTTCCAAATTCATCTTGTCTCTTGTAAGCATTGGAGAAAAGCGCTGCATACTAGTAAAGAAACCAGCATAGTCCATCACAGACATATTCCCCTGAGTCAACCGCATGAACTCAGCTTCTCTCTCCTATCTCATTGTCTCTAGATAAAAGTGCTCAAGGAACTTCTCCAAAAATTCATTACATACCATGCCCTCAGCCTGCCCGTTCCGAGCCTGAATATCCAACCAACACTTCACTGATCCCCGTAACATATAAGCAGCCAACTTGACCCTCTTCTCAGTCGAAGTCTCTAAATGGTCAAGTATAGTCCGGATATACTCAATCCAGAACTCAGTTGCCTCATGTCCACCCTCTCCAGTGAAATTTGGAGGGTGTTGTAGCTAAAACTTCTGTGTCGGGTCAAAAATACTCTTCACATCCCGCTTTGGGTCTCTCTCTATGAACTGCATGAACAGAGCAAAGTTCCCTTGGAACTGCTCCCCAACTTCCTCAACCAGCACTCTCGGTGCCTCAGGTTCCACTACTGAAAGATCATTTCCATTCATGTCCTTTTATCTTCCTCTCAATAAACATCAACATTGAGGCATATCTCTACAATACCAAACACACATCTTAGGACACATAATGTAAAGACCCGTAAATTTCAAGGGATTTTTTTTAAATTCTTTGGAATTTTACGAGTCTGCAGTTTCTCACGGCACCTGATTTCGAGGCCCGATGTGCCCGGAATCAATTTCTGAAGTTTTGTTTGGGTACGTTCAGTAAACGTACGTGTGAGTTTTTCTAACTTTTGAATGGGTGCTCGGAATAGAAATATGAGGACACCGTTGAACTCACAGCACCAATTTTCTCTTAAGAAGGCTTTCACCTCGACGGTAGATGATCGGGTGTGAGAGTTGGTTTTTGGATTTCACGTGGATTAATAAAATAAAATAAGTAACAACTTATTTTATTTTAGTTGAACTCACGCCATGTGGTAATGTTTGTTAAAAGCTCCACATGGGGCTTAACCCCCCATTTAATGGGGAGAGAGAGGAAACCTCACAACCCTCTCATTTAATGATGTGTGTCAACATAAAATTAAAGTTATCAATTAATTTTATGTGTCAATATAAAATTAATTGCTGTCAATTAATTTTATGTGTCAATGTGAAATTAAATGATGTGTGTCAACATAAAATTAAAGCTATCAATTAATTTTATGTGTCAACATAAAATTAATTGATGCCAATTAATTTTATGCACCAACGCTTTTAATTCGCTTGACCTCCCTTTCTTTTTTAACCACATCGTTGGAATTTAGGAAGGTTCCTAATAAATGAACCGTCATAAATTCTACGATGGTTACATACCTCTCCCCCTCTCCTATATATAGGGAGCTTGGGAGAAGGATTTGGGACGGCTTCACAAAGCGACGAAGCGCTGGTAAAGTGACGCGATGCCCGACACTTGGAGGATTACGCTTCCTCCGACGAAGAACGCGAAGACGCCGATGACGACCAATTCTTCCTCGGCTTCTTCCTCAGAACCCTCCTTCCGACGTGGGATCTCTTCGACGACCCTTCTTCCTTCCTATTCATCGTCAACGGACCGACGCATGAGCTCAGAAGTGGAAGCGTACGACGAACGACGACAACATCGTCTTCCCCCACGACAAACCAACGCCCGTCGATTAAAAAGGTAGGGGTGTGTTTTAAGTTGTTTAACGCTTAATCATCTCTCGTTAAATCAACTTCTTGAGCCGCTTGCTATCGTTCTAACGTGGAGGGTTCGGGCCGCACGAACACGGCTCAACCCCTCCGCAACCTTTATGGTTTTGGAACCTTGGATCGACGACGACGTAACAACGACATGACAATGTGGCAACGACAACGAAGACGGTGAATAGAGGTCGCGCTTCCCGCGACCTCCGCGAAACCCACCGCCGGTTGAGCGGCGCCTGACCAGCCTACCCGCGTGTTGCCCCGCACGCGCCCCGGCCGAAACCGCGACCGGCCTGGCCCACCGACGCCCTGCCCACGCGCCCCGCGCGCTGCCAGCGCACCCCGCGCCTGCCCAGCGCCCTCCCTGCGCCTGCCCAGCGCCCAGGCCGCCTGCCCGGCACCCCCCGATGCCCAGGCCGCCTGCCCGGTGCCCAGGCCTCCCTCACGGCGCCTGCCCGACGCCCCCCGGTGCCCAGGCCGCCTGCCCGGTGCCCCCCGGCGCCTACCCGGTGCCCTGGGCCATCTGCCCGGCGCCCGACCGGCTGCCCGGCGCGCCCCGCACCCTTTCTGGTATACCCGCTGCCTGCCTGTGCCCCGCGCGGCCCGCTGTTGGCCTCTCGGGCCGAGCCGTCCGAGCCGCGCCCCTCACGGCGCCGGCCGGACCTGCCACTGGCCTTCGGGCCGAGTCACCCACATGGCGAATTCGGCCCGAATTGTCCACGCAGTCCCCTAGGTCGGGCCCAGTGGACTGGGCCAAAATTAGTGGGTTGAACCACCCAACGGGCCGGGTCGACCCAGACGGGGTCGACCCAGACTGAGTTGGGCCGAGTCAGTCCGACCGGGTCAGACCGGATCTGGGCCCACTTTTGACCCTTTGCTTGTGTTAGCCATATCTTTGGCACCAGACGTCTGTTTGACGAACTGTCAGCGGCGCTGGTAATCTCTTTGAGAAGCGTTCACTTCAAAAATATCCCATGGGAATTCGGGGTACAGTTGAGATACGATCGGGTTGGTTCGTACACGAAACCAACAGGGCCCCCGGGACAAAAAAGCTAATAACTCACAGACCGAGCATCCGATTGACGCGCCGTCTGTTGCGTTGAGACCCCTATGACGTAGAGGACCTTTGAGATACTTCTATGTGGGACTTCATGACACTTGGAGTATCGGCTTGTAGCTCGTGGAGCAGACCCTCCCGGAGACGAGCGAGCAGACTACGGAGACCTAGAAGCTGGCTGAGACCTGATGACGGTTTGTCCGATTCGTTCGGAGTGACTTGACTAACCCAGTGGGGAGCGCTATTGTGTGAGGCGGCAGACCCATGGAGGAGGAGCACTACTGTGTGAGGCGACAGACCCGCGGTACTCGACAAGAGGAGTACTACTGTAGGCTATTAGGGGGAGTGCTACTGTGTGAGGCGGCAGACCCATGGCGGGGAGCGCTACTGTGTGAGCCGGCAGACCCGCGGTACTCGACAGGAGGAGTACCTCAGCAGTCTAAGGTTAGTGAGTAGCACCTCGGAGTTGCGACAGGTTTACTGTGCTCGATAGAGGAGGAGTTCTCCAGCAGTCGTGGTTTCGTGAATAAAAATCCCGGTTTGAGATGAGTTAATGACCTTTGTGTTTTCCTCATGATTGAGATGGGTTACTTGATAACTTAGGTATATGTATGGGCATATACCTAAGTAATGGTTATCTGTTGAAATCATACTTTGTGGTTTTTTCTTGTTGGATTTTGTGAGACCTTGAGGGTCTTGGGGTCCCTACTGAGTATCGTTATACTTACCCCTGCACGGGATACGCCCACACCTCATTGTGTTAAATGCAGACGACGGACAGCGCTGACGGAGGCTGAGAGCGCCAGGATGGGACGGTACCCGGAGGTGGATCTTACGACGTTTCGGTACACGGTGGAGTTTGACGGATGTAGAGTGCTGAGGAGGCCATCTGTACCTACCCTTCAGGTAGGAACCCCAGAGGATGATCCAAGAGCTGCTTCCACCTTCCATCTATTTGTCCCTTTTTAGTTGTACTTGCTTTCAGTTGTATTTGTACTTTACAGTTGGGCTTGTATTCTGACCCCTTTTACTTTCTAGCACTTCTTTTGTATACAGTTTTGCTTAGAGTTTTCTTCTACTTGTACTTTGGTTGTGTGTTCATGTTTTATAAAGGCAATGCCTTCCCAGTTTTAGGGAAATACGACTTTGGTGCTAATCGCCAGCCCCTGGCCTATGAAAGGCGGGCTTGGGGTAGTCAGGATACGGGCCCCGGGGGACGGGTCGTGACAAATTGGTATCAAAGGATGTTGGTTCTACCGCAGAACTTCAGACTCTGATATTTTCTTTTATATGAAGCAACGTTGTTAAGGGTACTAAGTGTGGTCTTCAGTTCAGGGAGTCCAGTGTTGGTGCGGGCGGCCGACGTATCCATACACCAGGACCCTGACTTCTGATCTCCAACTCAGTGCACGAAAAAAATGATTGCGTGTGTGTTTTACAAAAGTTTTCTTTAAGTCAGCTCAAACCAGGTCAGCTGACGAGGTATTGTCTTTTGACCGTGTCGCATCTGTTTTCTTTCAGGATGCCTCCCCATGGACGACCAGCTAGAGCCTCGAGAGTTGTATATACTGACATCCCTCCGAGCGACGAGGCCTCAGTATAGGGCCCTCTTCCAGTTGAGGCACCAACGGAGGCACCGGCGGTACTACTCCCAATTGGGCCACCGATGCCACCAGCCCCAACGACAAATGATGCATGCCACTTGAGCGTGTTGCATGAGTTCCAGCGCCAGAGGCCACCCAGGTTCCGGGGAGAGACGGACCCACAGGCGGCTGAGGATTGGATGGAGGCTGTGGTGAGAGTCTTCAGGCTAGTAGGGACACCAACAGACTTCATGGTGATCCTTGCTGCCAACCTCCTTCAGGTCCACGACGAGGTGACGCTGCTCTGGGCAGACTTCGAGAGCCTGTTCCGGGCGGAGTTTGTACCAGTCACTCTTCGAGTGGTGCGGATACAGGAGCTACTACATCTACAGTAGGGTAGCATGACAGTGGCGCAGTACTCAGCGAGGTTCACTGACCTCTCGCGCTACTCCACAGATATGGTATGAGACCCTTTCTTCAGGGCCCGAACCTTTGAGTAGGGACTCAGGCGAGAGATCAGAGCTTCAGTTATCTCTCACAGCATTCCGACGCAGACGAGGGTGTTGGAGAGAGCCCTCCTTCTAGAGAGTTTCCTTGCTGAGCAGTCTCCAGCAGCGAGACCCACCACTAGCCGACATGCAGCGGAGCCTTCTACAGTTGGCAGTAGACAGATGACGCAGAGGTCTAAGAGGACCAGAACTATAGGTGGTCGACCACACGACTCAGGATCGGTAGTGCGGGGCACCCATAGTGGAGACAGATCCAGACCTGTCAGGCAGTGTTACTCATGCGGCGGACAAGGTCAAATGGCTCGTGATTATCCGACCCACCGCACGGACGATCAACAGTCAGTTGAGGGACCTCCCAGATAGAGGTAGAGGATCGATCGAGACGGTCTGCAGGGTGAAGGCGGACGTGGTAGAGGAGCTGGTCGTGTAGCTGGTGGTGGACTACGCTTCGAGGTGTTGCCACCACCACCACCTGGAGGTTTACCCCGACTGCAAAGAGCGGGTGGACAAGGGAGAGCACAACTTCAGGCAGCTGAAGCATACGACCATGGAGCTCTGGAAGCAGGTGAACAGGAGCAGGACTATTTCCAGGCTTAGGTGCCTTTGTTCATGATGCTTCTAGCTTTGTTGATGTCATTGTTTTTGGTTGCTTAGTGTCTTTGTACTTTGAGCTGCAGTAATAAAAGACACTTTTCCTTGTGACTTTTGCTTCCCTGCCTTTTTGTGTGGTTAATACTAAGAGGTTTCGGTTAAAACTATTGAATTGACCCTCACTTTTGAGTTTCCTACTGGAGGAGATCCAGTGACCACACACTGATGCCGATAGTGTGACTTGACCCTTGGAGGCGAGAGTAACGGTTGTATCTCTTGGTAGTAGCATCGAGGCCTTACGACATCGTCTATGACATGAATTAGTCCCGTTTATGTCAGGACTGACTGTATTGGGAAAAGGACGTGGTTCATCCAGGGGATGAGACCAGAATTCTCTTTTTGGCAAAGGAGGAATCTTAGCAGCTCTTGTAGAACGTAGGCGAAGAAGGGTGTAGTCGAGTTCTTTAAAATTGGCTAGTCTCACCCTTAGTTCATTGAGCGAATGGTTTACAGTTTACTCTAATCTCAGTAGTCTCAGGTGTATCTTCTCTCATAAGGACCTGAACCTGAGACAATGACGGTGGCTTGAGTTCCTCCAGGACTATGACTTCGAATAGTATATACTCTTGGGAAGGGGAACATAATAGTAGATGCACTCAACAGGAGATCAGACATTCAGCTGCTAGGTGAGGCGATAGAGCAGCTGGCCGCGTTGCAGATATCCTTTGTGGATAGGGATGGAGCAGCCTATCTACAGTCTCTTACAGTCACTCCCCCACTTCTTCAGCGAGTCAGGGAGGCACAGCTTAGGGACGCTGACTGCAAGACGTGATGTGCTCATATATCCACAGGGCAAGCACTTGATGGATTTTCTGAAGGTGGGGAGCACGTCATCCTCTTCAGAGGACGTACCATGGTACCAGTTGCACTTCAGGAGGAGGTGTTGAGGGAGTTCCACACTTCCCCTCTAGCGGTACATCCAGGAGTGGCGAAGATGTACTAGGACCTTCGACGATGGCATTGTTAGCCAGGTATGAAGAAGGTTGTAGCGTAGTTTGTCTCACGGTGCCTCACTTGTCAGCAAGTGAAGGCAGAGCACCAGGTACCAGCAGGCTTGGTTCATCCCTTAGAGGTCCCGGAGTGGAAGTGGGATGGGATATACATGGACTTCGTGAAGGGGATTCCACGTACATCCAAGGGTCATGACTCTATTTGGGTGATTGTAGACCGACTCACCAAGTCGGCTCACTTCCTACCGATCAGAGAGCATGGCTCAGTAGAGAGCTTGGGATGCCTCTACGTTTAGAAGATCGTACGGCTTCATGGTGTGCCATCAACTATTGTCTCTGATCGAGATGCTCATTTCACTTCCTGGCTATGGAAGGGGTTGCAGGAGGCTTTCGGGACGCAACTTCGCTTGAGCACCGCCTTTCATCCACAGACGGATGGTCAGATTGAGAGGACCATCCAGACCCTCGAGGAAATGCTCTGTGCATGTGTCCTCAACTTTGGTCGCAGCTAGGAGGATCACTTACCCTTGGCGGAGTTTGCGAACAACAACAACTACCACTCCACCATCGAGATGGCCCCTTACGAGGCACTGTACGACCGACCTTGCAGATCGTCACTGTGCTGGACAGACCCAGGGGAGTAAGCACTAGTGGGACCAGAGATGGTACGAGTTACCACGGAGAAGGTGCAGATCATCCAGGAGTGGATGGAGACTGCACAGAGCAGACATAAGTCCTATGCTGATAGGATACGGAGACCACTGGAGTTCGAGGATGGCGACCACGTCTTCCTACGGGTCTCACCATGACGAGGACTGCAGAGATTTGGCCGAGGCGGAAAGTTATCTCCGCGTTTCATTAGGCCGTTCCAGGTCCTCGGCAGAGTAGGTGAGGTGGCTTACCGCCTGTCCCTTCCACCTCAGTTGCATCGGGTGCACGACGTCTTCCACATATCTCAGCTAAGGAGATACGTGCATGACCCGTCCCACATCATCGACCATGGGGAGTTGGACATCAATGACAGGGTGACTTTCGCGGAGGTCCCAGTGGAGATTGAGGATAAACAGGAGTGGGTCTTGCGTGGACGGTTGATTCCTCTGGTGCGCGTTCGCTGGCAGCACGAGAACCTCCAGGAGAGCACATGAGAGCGGGAGGCTCAGATGCGTTCTCAGTACCCCTTTTTATTTCCCTAGTGTGAGTTGTAGCTTTACGGGGACGTAAAGCCCCGAGGTGGGGGTAATGTAAAGACCCAGAAATTTCAAGGATTTTTTTTAAATTCTTTAGAATTTTACGAGTCCACAGTTTCTGACGTTGCCTGATTCCGAGGCCCGGTGTGCCCAGAATCAATTTCCAAAGTTTTGTTCGGGTCCGTTCAGTAAACGTACATACGAGTTTTTCTAACTTTTGAACGGGTGCTCAGAATAGAAATCTGAGGGAACCGTTGAACTCACATTGCCGGTTTTCGCTTAAGAAGGCTTTCACCTCGACGGAAGATGATCAGGTGTGAGAGTTGGTTTTTGGGTTTCACGTGGATTAATAAAATAAAATAAGTAACAACTTATTTTATTTTAGTTGAACTCATGCCATGTGGTAATGTTTGTTAAAAGCTCCACATGGGGCTTAACCCCCCATTTAATGGGGAGGGAGAGGAAACCTCACAACCCTCTCATTTAATGTTGTGTGTCAACATAAAATTAAAGCTATCAATTAATTTTATGTGTCAACATAAAATTAATTGTTGTCAATTAATTTTATGTTTCAACGTGAAATTAAATGATGTGTGTCAACATAAAATTAATTGATGCCAATTAATTTTATGCGCCAACACTTTTAATTCGCTTGACCCCCTTTCTTTTTTAACCGCATCGTTGGAATTTAGGAAGGTTCCTGATAAATGAACCGTCATAAATTCCACGATGGTTACATACCTCTCCCCCTCTCCTATATATAGGGAGCTTGAGAGGAGGATTTGGGACGGCTTCACCAAGCGACGAAATGCTGGTAAAGTGACGCGACGCTCGACACTTGGAGGATTACGCTTCCTCCGATGAAGAACGCGAAGACACCGGCGACGACCAATTCTTCCTCAGCTTCTTCCTTAGAACCCTCCTTCCGACGTGGGATCTCTTCGACGACCCTTCTTCCTTCCTCTTCGTCGTCAACGGACAAACGCACGAGCTCGGAAGTGGAAGCGTACGACGAACGACGACGACATCATCTTCCCTCGTGACGAACCAACTCCGGTCGATTAAAAAGGTATGGGTGTGTTTTAAGTTGTTTAACGCTTAATCATCTCTCGTTAAATCAACTTCTTGAGCCGCTCGCTATCGTTCTAACGTGGAGGGTTCGGGCCGCACGAACACGGCCCGAACCCTCTACAACCTTTATGGTTTTGGAACCTTGGATCGATGGCGATGTAACAGCGGCATGGCAATGTGGCGACTGCGATGAAGAAGGCGAATAGATGTCTCGCTTCCCGCGAACTCCGCGAACCCCGACGCCGGTCGAGCGGCGCCCGACCAGCCTACCCGCGGGCTGCCCGGTGCGTGCCCCGGTCGAAACCGCGGCCAGCCCAGCCCGCCGGCACCCTGCCCGCACGCCCCGCGCACTGTCGGCACACCCCGTGCCTGCCCAGCACCCGGGCCGCCCTCCCGGTGCCTACCCGGCGCCCAGGCCGCCCTCCCGGTGCCTGCCCGGCGCCCCCTAGTGCCGAGGCTGCCTGCCCGGTGCCCCCCGGTGCCCCGACCGCCTGCCCGGCGCCCGACCGGCTACCCGTCGTGCCCCGCGCCCTTCCCAGTACACCTGCGCCCTGCGCGGCCCGCCGTTGGCCTCTCGGGCCGAGCCGTCCGAGCCGCGCCCCTCACGGCGCCGGCCGGACCTGCCACTGACCTTCGGGCCGAGTCACCCACGTGGCGACTTCGGCCCGAATTGTCCATGCAGTCCGCTGGGTCGGGCCCAGCGGTCTGGGCCAAACTTAGTGGGTTGAACCACCCAACGGGCCGGGTCGACCCAGGCTGAGTTGGGCCGAGTCGGCCCGACCGGGTCGGACCGGACCCAGGCCCACTTTTGACCCTTTGCTTGCGTTGACCATATCTTTGTACCAGACATCCGTTTGATGAACTGTCAGTGGCGCTGGTAATCTTTTTGAGAAACGGTCCCTTCAAAAATACCCCATGGGAATTCAGGGTACAGTTGAGATACGGTCGGGTTGGTTCATACATGAAACCAACCGGGCCCCCGGGACAAAAAGACTAATAACTCACAGACTGGGTGTCTGATTGACGCGTCGTCTATTGTGTTGAGACCCCTATGATGTGGCGGACCTTTGAGATACTTCTTCGTGGGACTTCATGATACTTGGAGTATCGTCTTGTAGTTCGTGGAGTGGACCCTCCCGGAGACGAGCGAGCAGATTACGGAGACCTAGAAGCTGGCTGAGACCTAATGACTGCTTGTCTGATTTGTTCGGAGTGACTTGACTAGACCAGTGGGGAGCGCTACTGTGTGAGGCGGCAGACCCATGGTGGAGGAGCGCTCCTATGTGAGGCGGCAGACCCGCGGTACTCGACAGGAGGAGTACCTCTGTAGGCTATTAGTGGGAGCACTACTATGTGAGGCGGCAGACCCATGGCGGGGAGCGCTACTGTGTGAGGCGGCAAACCCGTGGTACTCAACAGGAGGAGTACCTCAGCAGTCTAAGTTTAGTGACTAGCACCTCGGAGTCGCGACAGGACTACTGTGCTCGACAGAGGAGGAGTTCTCCAACAGTCATGGTTTCGTGAATAAAAATCCTGGTTTGAGCTGAGTCAATGACCTTTGTATTTTCCTCATGATTGAGATGAGTTCCTTGATAACTTAGGTATATGTATGGGCATATACCTAAGTAATGGTTATCTGTTGAAATCATACTTTGTGGTTTTTCCTTGTTGGATTTTGTGAGACCTTGAGGGTCTCGAGGTCCCTACTGAGTATCGTTATACTCACCCCTGCACGGGCTACGCCTGCACCTCGTTGTGTTGGATGCAGACGACGAACAATGCTGACAGAAGCCGAGAGCGCCAGGACGGGACAGTACCCGGAGGTGGATCTTACCACGTTTCGGTACACGGTGGAGTCTGATGGACGTAGAGTGCTGAGGAGGCCATATGTACATACCCTTCAGGTAGGAACCCCGAAGGACGATCCAGGAGCTGCTTCCACCTTCCAGTTGTTTGTCCCTTTTTAGTTGTACTTGCTTTCAGTTGTATTTTTACTTTACAGAGTTGGGTTTGTATTCTGACCCCTTATTACTTTCCAGAACTTCTTCTGTATACAGTTTTGCTTAGTGTTTGCTTCCGCTTGTACTCTGGTTGTGTGTTCACATTTTATAAAGGCAATGTCTTCCCAGTTTTAGGGAAATACTCCTTTGGTGCTAGTTGCCAGCCCCTGACCTATGGAAGGCGGGCTTGGGGTAGTCACGATATGGGCCCTGGGGGATGGGTCGTGACACATAACACACATTAGCACATTTAACAAGAGGGTTTCACAAAATCCATAACAAGTCATTCCCCCAAAGTTCACCACACGATCAAAACTGAGGTGTTATCACTACACTTAACCATCCTACATCTAGATCATGGTTAACAAAGGGTAAAATCGTTCTCATTTTCAAGTCTCATTAAAGACAAATTTATTTACATCTTACAAAATTTTAAAATTCTCAATTTCATATTAGGAACATTTTCATATCAATTACACAAGAAAGGAAAAACATTTCAAGCTCAACAACTTACCCAAAACTCGTTTTTCCGTGTGTTCCTAAAATAATGCATGTCACAAAATAATCCTTGATACCTAGACTGATACATGCATACTCAACTCTCGTGCCATTCTGGGCCATGAGCCAGATTTCAGAAAATCTCAGAAATAATAATCACATCACACAAATAAGTGCATCACCCAAGGTGAAATGACATCAATTATAACAACACACATTAATAACAATAATCCCACCCTAGGTACTTGGGTTTTCCCATGTACATGGGTTAGCTACTCTCATGCACAAGATCATGTAAAAGGCCTGACACTTCACAATCTTCTGTCCACCTTTCCCAAATAGTAAGACAAAAGAAAAGAAAAAAAATTGGTCTATAATACCACTTTGTAACATCCCGACCCATGTGTCACATACTGGTGCCCCGAGTCGGTTGGTCACATGACCTCAAGCGCGCCTCCTCGTATGCCAGAGACTAACGACTAGCAGCGAGGGTCAAATATCAATCATGGGGAGACTATACACTCTTTATCAGAGTAAAAAACCAGCGGAAATAAATAAAAATAACCAAGTGATATAACCATAACCAAACCCAATATTACAAGATGACCAAAACGGGAGATACAATATCAAAACTGAACAGTAGATATGTCACACCAATGTACGTGTCAAGTGTCAAAATTCAAACTCAAAAGTAAAAAATCCCAAGAGGGTCACAACATAAAGTTTGGGTCCTTCATCCATGTTTCATCCTAACTCATCCATCTAACATATGGTCATTTCCCTTAACCTGTACTGTAAACATGAAATTTATTCGGGCACCGATCAGTCAGCCTGAGTGGGGTGTGAGTACAACTTAGTAGGTCACCACCAATAGCGTTTAAAACAATATCCAATCAATATCAGTGTATGCATTTGTATAAACAATAAAACACAAGCAATAAAGTAAACAATTTACATTTATTCAATTACTCTTTTATTTAACCACATAACTTCTTCGGGTTCCCGAGGACACCCAAACTCTCAATACCTACTTTGGCTCATGCCGGAGTCTAAACCATATCCCATAATCAATTCACAATTCAATTCATTTCATAATATATCCCGAACAATTGGAACCATAGTCCAACACCAACTCATGGGCGTAGAACATCATGTCTAACACCCCGTGAGTATTTGAAGCCTCAATCCTTATCCCACACCCCAATAATCACTATGGGATTTTGAAGCAATAGTCCATATCTCACACTCATTCATCATTATGGAATTTTGATGCAGTAGACCATGTCCCACACATGAATATCAATTTATCACTATGAGCTTTTGATGCAGCAGACCATGTCTCACACACGAATTAATATCACACAATCACATGTATCACAATATCAAATGTATCACAACATCACATGTATCATGGTTAATCAACATTAATCCTCTTTCACATTTCACAATCACAACATTCCCTTAATAAATTCACTAATTAATTAATCCAATTCAACCAATTGAATATTCACAACAATTTTCATTAATTAATTTAATAATTAATTAATCCCAATTTCATAATCACAACAATCAATTAATTAATTCATCAATTAATTGATTCAATTCCACAATCACAATAATCCATTAATTAATTCAACAATTAAGTAGTCTCATTCAATTAATTGTATAAACACAACAATTTCCATTAATTAATTCAATAATTAATTAATCTCATTCAATTAATTGTATTAACACAACAATTTCCATTAATTAATTCAATAATTAATTAATCAGTTCACAGTCACAATATCTCATTCAATTCCACAATCATAACAACCCACATTAATTAACCAATTGCAACAATCCTTTAATTGACCAATTCCATAACCCCATTAATCAATCAATTCACAATTCCTTAATTAATTAATTAACCAAATTAATTAATTCAATTTAGGAAAATCAATTGATAAGCATTCATTACCAATTCTACAATTACATACATGTGATTGAAATCAAGACTTTGGAATTTGAATAATATACCACCTACCTCAAATTGTTGACGAGCAATCGCCCAACGAGAATTCCCCAAATTGAAACAAAAAAGTCAAACTCACGACGAAGAACGAGATCTTGAATCAAATCCTAGAAACAATATCAAACAGATCAAGATCCAACAAAGCTAGATCTAGATTTATTCCAACAAAGGATAACATCCCTTAAAAAATGTGAGAAAAATAGGAGAGCGGGAGGAATCCATACAGGATGAGAATCACTTACCGGGAGAGGTACATATCTATAATTCGGGCCTCAAATCGCCAAAAACGAAGGTTGGGGGCCCTAGGAATTCGTTTCGGAGCCTCCAAAATGAGAGAAACCGATTGTGGTCAATTTAGGGTCGATTTGGGGTTAATATGGGGGTTTGAGAAATTTTTAATCTAATTTTCAAGTTAATTAAAATTGCATGCACGGTTTCCTGCGCAAGGATGCACGTTTTACTAAATTGCATGCCTTAATCGTGCACCTCTTTTAGGGGGGGTGCACAGTTACTCCTAAGAGGGTTCAGGATTTGACAAATCGTGCACCAACTGTGCAATCCCTCTCTGTCTGGGGTTGCACGGTTTGTTGGGATAGGGCGCATGGTTTGGGAAAACCATGCATCAACCGTGCACTGCCCAAAACTACTCCAAAATTTCCAAATTTTCACCCAAATGGACCCAAGATAAAACTCAAACAAAGAGTACTCAAAACAAGGCAAACAAGTACTTATAAAGGAGCTCGAGACTTCTCTAGAAAAGGTCAGAATCTTACAGTTATAGAGTCCATTTCATCATTTATAACTTCCTTCTAAAGAGATGCATTAGAAGACAACATAACTACTTTAAAGGTTGCTGGATCAGACTCTATATTAAGAAAAATCGGAGTTTGCGTAACAATACTATCATCAGTTCCCTTCCAAAAAGTATATATATAAATTTAATCCATATATATTGGGTATCTGAGGCCATTTAGTTTTATAAACCCGATCAGTTGTATCTTCTTGAGATACTCTTATTCGAGTCGGATTCCTCTATTTGGACTTTCTTAGGTTAAGAGGTAAATGTATATTCATTAAAATACCAAATCTTGATTTAATAATTGTGTTAACATCTAATAAATCATTAGATTCTACAACTATGAATCTATAAACTTTTGAATGTTCCACATATCCATGAAATATGCAATCAATGACTCTTTTACCCAATTTTTCCCTTTTAGGTGCAGATACTCTTACAATTGCATGACAACCCCATACCTTTAAGTAATTTAGGTTTTGTTACCTATGTTTTGATAATTCATATAAGGTCGTAGCCTTCCTTTTTATGGGAACCCTGTTTAAGATATGACATGCAATTAATAATACCTCTCCCTAGAATCCTCTTGAGAGACCTAAGATATGCATCATAGAATTAACCATTTTCATCAATGTTCTATTTTTTCTCTTAGTTACACCATTCTGTTGAGGTGTGTAGGGAGTTTTCACTTCATGTATGACCCCAAGAGATTCAAACAATGAAGAACTATAATATTCACCTCCTCTGCCAGATCTGATACATTTAAATGTAAGCACACATTGGTTTTCTACCTCATTTTTATAGAAACTAAGTTTATCTATAACTTCATCTTTAGCAGGTAAAAGATAAAAATCAAAAAAATCAAAAAAAAAAATCATCAATAAAAGCAACAAAATACTATGTATTGCCTATGATGGGTGTAAAATGAATATCACATACATCACTATGCAATAATTTTAACAAATTACTTTTCCCTTTCTGTAGTTGGAAATGGTTTTTTAACTATTTTAGTTTGCAGGCAAGTCACACAATTATGATCATTTCTATCCATGTTAGGTAATAATTCCATTTTTGACATGTCATGCATTTTCTTGTAATTTATGTGACCTAAACGATTATGTCATGAATCAAAAGACTCTAACAAATAATAAGAAACAACATTTATATTTAATTTGAATAATCCATTATACAAGTGACATTTTCCAACAAAGATCTCACCCTTGGATAGAACAATGTTATCTGCCTCAAATACAAGCATAAACTCTTGCTTGTTTAACAAGCGCCCTGAAACTAAGTTCAGACGAACTTCCGGCACATACAAGACATTGTTTAGAGTAGGAATATTTCCTAAGGAAAATTTGAGATTAACCATCATTCCTTTGTACGTTTATTCTTGCAAAGTTCCCCATGAAGAGCGACATCTCATCTTTGATTAATTCCATTCTCTTGAAGAGGGATTTGTGGTTGCACACGTGTTGTGTAACTCTGGAATCAATCCACCAAAATGATCTAGCTTTGAGCACATTGGTTTCGATGATCATGGTTGCAAAGTGCGCTTTTAAAGCATTGTTGTCATCTTTCTTACGAAAATTACACTCTCATTTGTAGTGCCTTGACTTGTCACGGAAGTAGCACACTCATTTCTCCTTGAATTTTACATTTTCTTTTATACAATGGTTTGGTCGTTTTTTCCCTTTGAGGACCCGAATGGACTCACTTTGGCATGAGGACTATTGGCCTCCTCGTGTTTTAATCATGTTTTAATGCTCACAAATCATGTTAATCATGTTTAACCTATCACAAATCATGTTTGGAGATTGTTGGTTTCCTTATGTTTTAATGCTTACAACTCATGGTTTTAAACTCTCACAAGATCCTAATTCAGAATCTCACAAATCATGTCTGAATTTTGTAAACTATGCTTGATCTTGTTCTATTATGTTTTATTATACTAATGCTTAAGTCTAATCCATTCTGTGGATATTATTTCTTAAGAAAATTTACAGATATTTGGCTAAGTCTGAGAAACCGTAAGTTTGCCACCAGTTCCGTATTTTGGCAAAGTCCCTGACATCGTAACCCAGACACTATGACTCAAACACCATAACCCAGACATTGTGACTCTGACACCGTAACCAGTTCCAAATTTCATAAAGCATATGACATCGGTTCCTTGCTACCATCTTCAAGACATCGTAACAAGACAGTGTTCAGAGTTTTGACAAAGGACTAGACACTGTTACCTGAGACACTGTGATCCTGACACCGAATATGTGCTACCGGTTCCATATCTCAATGCAACTATGACACCGTGACTGTCTCACCACTCAAAGGCAAAGGAGAAGACATCATTTCCAGTGACACTGTTTCAAGACATACTGTGACACCGTTACTTTCTGTCTTTTTCAATTTAATTTAAAAGTTATTTCTAACAGTCATATTTGAGTCATTTAATAACACTGACATAATTAATGATCTTTTGTAGATATGTCAGTAGACAGTATGAGGTACGAGGTGTGGAGATAGTGTATCTTGTCAGCTCCAACACATGCACCTGAAATAAAAAGGAAAGTGTGGCTCTGGAGCATTAGAGTTCATGAAGTGAACCGCATGCGAATAGAGCAGAACATATTCACTGAAGAACACACAAAGAACTCTCAAATTTCTGAAGGCCAAACCACTATAGATCAGAACCTCAAACATTCTCACAACAACAACCCTAAGAAGAACAAGAGCTACAAAGAACATCACATCAAACTGGAAACCAAAACACGAGACTCGCGATACTCTGTTTTTCACAAGAGGACTCGAGCAGTGTGTGTGTTTGTATTAAAACACACTTTGTCTCCTGCATCCAATTGGAGGATATAAGATATTCTCACTCAAATGTCTTTTTACACCTTATTTACCCACGTATAACTGTGAAAGAGGTCATGTGTGACTTGATTGTCAGTTTTTCCACGTAGAACAGTGGAAGAGGTCTTGTGACCTAGACAGTCCTGTGTACTGTTGTTGACCCCGATCTAGGGTGTAGATCAAAGCTTTATATATATATATATATATATATATATATATATTGTTTAGTGGCAAGTGATTATCAAGTGAAGTGGATTAGATCTCGACTTGAGACTGAATTTATTTGCTGTGTGTTTCTATTTAGTATTTCTCTGTTTTAATTTATATTTTAGAAAACTAAATTTTACTTTGATAGTGAGTTTTGAATAATAGTTATAACTATTTTGCCTTATTAGAATAGTTTCAAAAGTGGTATCAATATCCCATATTGATATTACTGAGAATTAATCAATATTCTGAGAAGCTAATTGAAGAGTCAAACTATTATAATTTTATTACCTTGATTAACTGGTCTGATGTATTTTAAAATTGGGGAAATCTTTTAAATAAACTTTTTAGCATAATTTTTAATTGTAACTCAATTCACCCCCTTTTGAGTGTCATACTCCGACCAACAAGGACTTTTGATTTATCCTTAGGTTCATTTGCCTAGTTTTTTATATTCCTCCTCAATTTGCATATAGTTGAGAAACTCATTGATGGAAATATCTTCCTTGTGATTTTAAAAATGTTTAATATTCTTCCAAAAATGGGGGTTATCGATGATATATGTGACCACAATGACATTATTCATGTTCACCTTTTTTTTTTTGCTTTAGATGTTGTAAGATGCATTGAATTTCATAAAAAAAACTATTATACAATCGATCGATTATCAACTATTTTGTATGAAATAAACTTGATTACTAGGAATTTATTGTTTGTCGCATCATTAGTGATCAACTTATGTTCGAAAGCATCTCAAATCTCATTTGTCGTCAGGAGGTGTTGGTGAGTGTCGATGATATCGACTCAGTTGAGAACATGTCTTCGACGCACGATATCATCATTCTCCTATTTTTACCACCTGTGAGAAATTTAGAGCGTCTCATCTTCAAATAAGTCATCACATCCCTTAAAATTGGGTAGACTCTTCTCGAAAGACATTACTTTTATATCTAATCATGTGTGCCGAATCACACCTAAATTGATTTTTCATGCCGTAGAGATTCCATTTTACAAGCATTGGAACACTCAT
The DNA here is from genome assembly GCA_963277665.1 of Viscum album. Classification (NCBI taxonomy): domain Eukaryota; kingdom Viridiplantae; phylum Streptophyta; class Magnoliopsida; order Santalales; family Viscaceae; genus Viscum; species Viscum album. The sequence goes on from OY728139.1 coordinate 1,183,871,481, forward strand.
TTAGACAAGTCATCACATCCCTTTCATATCTAATCATGTCTATGGAATCCCACCTGATTGATTAGATGGCTCAGATCGCACCCATTAGCGAACATACATATGCATTAGATCTCGTCTCATCATGTATCAATTCTTGTACACACGAGGTGCAAAATGGAAGGTACCAACAACAAGAATCCATCAACACATCCCATACAATGATTGGAGCACGAAATAACTATAAAACTAACTTTGAAAGTTCTGAAAATGAGTTGGAATCTAAACTTATTATTGAACCAAAAAAACCATGATTGGGCAAAGGAAAATCAGAGCACCTGGTGCGTGCCCCTCCATACACGATCAGTTCACAGCCCAGGAACATGCATCGCCATCCAGAGGGCCAAGGCATGGTGTCCTGCTGGCTGAAACACTGTGTCGCGCATCAGTACATCAGTTCAGGTGGCCGTCGCCGGCCGGCCACTTCCACAACCATCTGCGCGGAAATGGGAGAATTATGAGGGTTCAAGCTGAGTTACTGAGCCCAACTCCTTCCATGGATTGGATCTCACAAATTAAATCAAACCGCAGAAGGGAAAGGGTATTCGTATTAATTAACCCACCACATACACACAACCATCGACGATTACAAACCCCTAGGCCCAAACCATGTCGACGGCGATCTCAATCCCCTGCGTTTCTTCAATAATATCCACCGGTGCTTCATTGCGGCAATCCGTCGAATAGCTAGATGGTCCTTCGAAAGCCCTTCTTGCCGGCGCAGCCGCCGGGGGGGAACCAGACAACGAAGAAGAAGAAGAAGAAATCAAGGGAGCCAGAGAAGCGGAGCCGGAGCTTCGAACGCGGAGAAATGCCGATAACAGAAGCGAAAGCGATGCCATGAAAATATAATCAGAGAGGCAGCATTCGAAAATCAGATCGGAGAAGACAACCGAGGCATCAGATCGAAAGAAAAATATTTATATACATAAATGAACCCACAGGAACCCTAAGGGAAAATACCGGATGAGGACAGAGGGAGCAGCCGGTGTGTATTAACAGGAGCGCCCACCGAGATCTGATCATTTAAACGCCGTCCGCCACCAAAGCGGTGGGCCGGTTCGGAATAATTCTGGCCAGCTACCCATGTCGGCCTCATTACGAGTGTAAATAATCAAACCAAATATTAATTAGTAAACAGTTTGACATTTGAAAGGAAAAAAAAATACCAATCCCAAAAAAAACTTTGATCCTTTTAAAACCTGAAATATTGTTTGATGTCTAGATTTTCATGGTTCAGATTAATATCCAACATCCCATAATCAACTAATTTTGAATGGGATTTTTTAGAATAAAATAATCATATATCAATAGATCCTTTATGGTATCTTCGAAGGGTTTTGGAGGGAACAACCTTTGCCCAAATGGAGTGGAAACATACCACAAAAACCATTTTATCACAAGATTATTGCCTTCAATTGAATTGAATAAATATAAATGAATAACGTGTCTTTTCTTTTGATGAAATCAGATACTTTATCGTGGTAGATGAAGATCACCAAAAAGCATTCAATGGACTTATTTCTTCTTAAGGTATCCACAGGCTTCTATGGATCTTCTTTCCTCGCGGTCTACTAGATCCTTAAACTTAAAGAGAAAGATATAAATGAGTGCTTTTTTCACAACACAAATCGTGTGTCGCATCTTAGGGTTTCAGCCTCATTTTATAGGCTTTTAGGATATTCTTTGAATATTGAACATCTCATAAATTGAAGAGCTCTTTGGAAAATTGAATAATCCTTGGAACTTTTGGAAATTGATGAGTGTTTGGAATCAAAGAGCTCACATGAATTGAATTGGCACAGAGAGTTGTTAGTCGATCTCAATTGAGATATGGTCAGTATGACATTGATATTACACCAAGAGTTGGAGTACGCTCACAAACATCATTTTATCCTATGATGCAGTGCCTGGTTGACTTTACATCAGAGGCATGACATAGCTTGTTTCATAAGGCAATTAATTCATGAATTTGAAGCGTGTTCGTGTTGTATCTATTGACAACATGCTCATTTGATGATTAAGTAGCTCGTTGAAGTTGAGTGGAAATGCAAAGCAATGAAGAAATTTTGAGAGATTCAAAATGACCATCTCCACATTGTGACCACATGCCATTTTAAGGAAGCAAAAACCACCATTGAAGAGTTCAAGAGAACATGAACATTTCATTGAGTGTTGTATTTTGGAGTTCCAGCAGTGTGCCACTATGTAAGAACCCATATATCTTTTCAGGTATGTTTTTCATTTTTCTGGAGTTTTTTGACAAAAATGAATTTTCTGGAAATTTCAGAATTACACGTCGTGTACTTTCTGAGTACACGCCATGTACTCTTCCCGGCTCGAAGCCGTGTGTTGGCCGTGCCCGGGCCACACACACGGTGTGTAAGGCTGAGGTGAAGGCCGATTTTTCGGAGTACGGAAAAAATTGAAGTACACGCCGTGTACTCTAGAAGTACACGCCATGTACTTTTTTTTCATTAAACGGACCGGGGTCGCGTCTAACCTCCATATTCGTCTTCTTCTTCAGTTTTCGACCGTCCGGAAGCGACCGTACGACCGGATCTTCGACGGGCTCCCGCCTCGCCATCCGTTCTCCGATTCGAGCACGGTCGATTGCGTTGGAATCGCAGCGGTGAGTTCTTCCTTCTGCTTTAGCCTTGTTTCTTGATTCCCCCTCATTTCCAAGTTATCATGGGATGAACGTTTTGTGCGTTTTCTCAGATCTACGTCGTTCTAAGGGGAATCTGTCGTCGAGGTTCACGTATATCGATCTCCTAGGATCGAGGTAGGTGGTTTGTGCCTTTCTGTAGAAAGTTGATGAATATTATGTGCAAATTCCACCAATACCCGTGAATGGGGTATTGCGTGTTTCCTGTTTTTCCCTTATTGTTTGCCTGCTTTGCTTGATTGCTTTAGTAGAGGTTATTGTTTGTGAGTAGTGTAATTTATTTTGTGCTCAGGTTGTTTTGCCTTGCTTGTTTGCCTGTTGGGCGTTTTTTCAGTTGCCATACCCTGTTGTAGGATAGTGGAACTGTCTCTTTTGTTACTGTTGAGCCTTAGTTGATAGCCAAGTAGTTCTTGAGGTTTACTTGGACGATACACACGCGCTGAGCATGTTTAGTTATACTCAGGACTGTGAGAACCTAGAGTAGTAGATCAAAGGGAGAATTGACGAAAGGGCTTCTCCAGAGTGTCTTTTAATTATGACGCGAGACTATATGGGGAATTGATGTTGAGTGCTTCTCCAGAGAGTCTGTAGATCCACGACGCGGGCCACAGGGGAAATTGACGTTGAATGCTTCCCCAAAGAGCCTTTAGCACGATACGAGACTACATGGGGAATTGACGGTGAGTGCTTCCCCAGAAAGTCTGCTTAATTACGTAGCTGAACCAGAGGGGTGAGACTGTGTGTGCCTCCCAGAAGGTTGCTAGTACTTAGAGGTTGAACCATAGGGGTTAGACTGTGAGAGCTACCCAGAGGGTTACATGTTTTCTTCTTGTTGTTGACTTCTTACTTGTGTGCTTTACTTGTTAGAACTGTGAATTGTAGCTGCTTGTGTTTTCCTGTTTACTGCTTCTTGTTTATTTACTGCCATGTATTCATTGACTGTTAGGCACAAATCTTTGGGTGATTGCCTACCAGGATTGTATCTCACACCCTGTTTGGGCCATGCTTTTGGGCCCAAGCAAACTATGTTGTTGCAGGTATAGATAAGAGCAAACACCCTTCTACTTCGGGATCTTGACTGCATCAGGAGCTAGGAAGCATGGGACCGAGCCGTGGCTCGCGATGCTGAGGAGCTTACTTTGTTTTTCTTTTGCACTTGGTTTCAGTTGTATTTCAGCACGTTGTTATGTTTGCTGTTTTCCTTAGATACTTGTACCTGCTGCATTATTGTCATCATAGTTATATATATACATTGCTTCCGCTGTTTGGTTTCTATTGTTATGCATATTGTTTACTGCTTCCGCTGCTTATTGTTGTTTTCTTACCTTGTATACCTTACCGAATGAGGGCATAGTTTCCCCACCGACTCACCAAGGCCCTCGCTGCTAGTCGGCAGCCTCTGGCGTTCGGGGAAACGCACTTGAGGTCATGTGGCGAACCGGGTACGGGGCACCAGTGGAGGGGCTCCGGACTCGGGTCGTTACAAAGTGGTATCAGAGGAGTTCTTTTCTCTAGCTTTACTGTTTGGAGACTTTAGCCATGGATAGGACGGATTTGGTACTTGACATTAAGTTGTGCTCGGGAGTAGCTAACCCGTGTACAGGGAAAAACCATACTACCTCGTTAATTGCAATTTTCTGGTTTTGGGATTTTATAGTTGATCTGATTTCACCTAGAGTGATTCACATGACTTGTGCGGTTATTGTTTTGATATTTCAGTTGTATTTCTGTCACAACCCGATGAGATGAGGGTATGCCATCTCATGCATCATATAGGCACTTGTAGAAATCACATGTCATGCATTCTTGTCATGCCATCTAGGGTGCATTAGCGATTGCATGCTGCTGTAATAGACTTTGTGTAGATTATGCATGCTGTTGTGATAGTTGCTTGATAGATTCTCTGCTGCTATGTTAGAAACTGTTGTTTTGTTCTTTGTTTAAAGTGAATGCCAAAAATTTGGTTCTTGAGGTGTTATGGGCCCTCACGGATCGGATTTTGGCATCTTTTCCCTCATTTTAGTGTTTCTGGAATTCTGCGCAGTTTCTGAGCTACTGCCCAGAAAAACCCAGAATACACGGCGTGTACTTTTTAGATACACGCAGTGTAGTTTTCAGGCCGTGTCACTGACCGTGTGAGCAGAACATGATGTCGTGGGAGTAACTTCGGGAACACGCCGTGTACGTTTGGTACACGCCGTGTAAGTTCAGAGCCGTGTACCCGACCGTGTCACTAACAACACGGGCCGGGGAAGCTCGGGTAGAACAAACCATGTCCTTAGGGAACACGCCGTGTAGTCCTGTCCAGGTACCCGACCGTGTCACGAACAACACGGGCCGACGTTACCTTCTTTTCCACACGTCGTGTTTGTTCGGAACACACCATGTAGTCTTTTCCAGGTACCCGGCCGTGTCACGAACAACACGGGATGGGGTCACCTTGCCTATGCACGTCGTGTTTATTCGGAGCACGTCATGTAAGTTTCAGTCGTGTAGACGACCGTGTGTTTCACAACACGGGCCGTCGAATCCTTGTCTAGTACACGCCGTGTTTGTAAGAACACGCTGTGTAGTCTCGGGTTGAGTCGGACCGTGTGGGTTAGCCGTGTAAGGAGACTCAGGCAAGGAAATAGTTTTCATGTACACACCATGTGTGGTTGTTAACACGCCGTGTAGTTTGAGGTGTACACGACTTGTAGGGAAGGAGTACACGCCCATGTCAGTGGTTTAAGAAGACACGCCGTGTAGTTTTATACACGCTGTGTAGTCGTGTTTTGCAAACTTGTGTGTTTTTCTTCCCCTGTTCCCGTTTTGTGATCTTGTATTCTTTTTCCTTGTTTTCTTGATCCAAGGTGTGATTTTGATCTTTCAGAGCTATGCCTCCGAGACGTCCTCCGGTCGTACGTCTGTCGTCAGGCAGTGATCAGACGCCAGACAAGGCTGATCAAGGACTTCCTGTTGATCCCCCATCCGAGCCAGCCTTGACACCGGTTGTCGTACCAGTTGCAGGCACTGAAGCGCAGTTCAGGGAAGGTTTCATGAGGATGATGCAGGCCTTCCAAGGAGCACCACCTCCTGCCTCATCTATGGCAGACTTGACGCAGGTTTTCCAGTAGCAGCATCCTCCCACGTTCTCGGGGGAGGGAGGACCTCAGGCTGTAGAGTCATGACTGGAAGCCATGCTGACTATCTTCGAGCATCTGGATACGCCTCCAGAGAGGCTGGTCAAGCTCACCACCTACATGCTCCGAGACTCCGCCAAGAGGTGGTGGGACGTGATCTCACAGGCCGGTCAACAGTAGGCTATGGCTTGGGAGGAGTTCCAGTGCGTGTTCTACGACTACTTCTACCCAGAGACCCTGAGGGCCGATCGAGCCGAGGAGTTCATGAGCTTAGAGCAGGGTACTCTATCTGTCATGGAGTATTCCTCTCGTTTCACTGAGCTGCAGCGTTTTACACCCCTTCGGGATGGGAGTGAGGTGTTCTTGGCAAGGAAGTTTGAGGATGGACTCAGGCGGGAGATTCGCTCGCAGGTGAACATCTTCCAGATGAATTCCATTACTTCCATCGTCAACCAGGCACTGATTGCGGAGCGCAATCTGAGAGACTCTGGAGCTGCGAGCCAGGGCGGTTCTGCTTCTAGAGATAGCTTTCCTTCAGATGACAGCAAGAAGCACTGTAGGGAGCCTACGCACAGTGATTCGAGGAAGCGAGACACATCATCAGGCAGCCAGGTGAGATGCTATCAGTGTGGCCGGACAGGGCACACGAGGCTGCAGTGCCAGAGGGACCCAGTGGAGTGCCGATCTTGCGTCAAGATGGGTCACCTTCAACGTTTCTTCCAGGTTTTCTCACCAGCAGCTGGTGACCGGGGTTCTTCTATGACTCCTCATCCAGGAGCAGCACCACCAGCTTCTCACCAGTCGGGGAACTGGAGTTCTTCCGGCCATTCGGGCCGAGGTGGAGGTCGAGGCCGTGGTGGTCAGCCACCAGTTCCTCAGCACCAGCAGGGTGGTTCAGCTCAGAGTGGTCAGCCAGGGGCGCAGGGCCGCGACACGGGCCAGTATTTCCCAATGAAGCAGACTTATCAGGAGCAGGATCCCGACCCTTCTACTGTCCGAGGTACGATTTTAGTAGCCTCAGTTTTATCTTCAGCCCTTTTCGATACTGGTGCTACGCATAGCTTTATCTCTGTTGTTGTTGTGGAGAGCCTTGGACTCTGCATCTTTTCTTCTGCCGACTCATTGACACTAGACACACCTTTGGGAATGAGGACATCTAGTGTACGCCAGTGTAGAGAGTTCCCTCTTGGGGTTGCAGGGTATTGCTTCTTATGGGATCTCTATGTCCTAGAGATGAAAGACTATGATTTCATCCTTGGCATGAATTGGTTGATTCCCTTTCAGGCAGTCGTCGACTGTTATCGCCGCAGAGTGAGTTTCGTTTCACCAGAGGGCGAGTCCTTTCTTCATAAAGGCGAGTGGGATGTTCGGGCGAGTCAGGTAGGACTCGAGCATCTTGGGCTAGAAGGGGTGACAGCCCAGATTGCTAGTCTTTATCTGGATGATCAGGAGACTCTACAGTTGGACTTTCCTCCAGTGGTGGATCGCTTCAGGGACGTCTTTCCAGAATACTTTTCAGGTTTGCCTCCGGAGCGTGAGGTAGACTTCTCTATTGATCTCGTTCCAGGAGCGGAACCAGTGTCCATTCATCCTTATAGGATGGACACACCTGAGTTGCAAGAGCCCAAGAAGCAGTTGGAGGAGCTACAGGCTAAGAGTTTCATCCGACCTAGTGCTTCTCCTTGGGGTTCGCCTGTCCTGTTTGCAAAGAAGGCAGACGGAACCCTTCAGCTTTGTGTGGATTATCGGAAGCTGAACGAGTTGACGGCCAAGAACCGATATCCCTTGCCATGGATTGATGACCTTTTCGATCAGCTTCGAGGATCTCGGGTGTTATTGAAGATCGAATTGAGGCCCGATTATCATCAGTTGCACGTTAGACCATCAGATATACCTCTAACAGCCTTCAGGAGCAGGTATGGTCTATACGAGTATACAATCATGCCGTTCGGTCTCACAGACACGCCTGCAGTTTTCATGGCACTGATGAACCGAGTGTTCCATCCTTACTTGGAATCTTTCATCGTGGTCTTCGTGGACGATATCTTGGTGTACTCTCACACTCGACACGACCATGCCACACATCTTGAGATCATTCTGAGTACACTGAGAGAGCATTGAATTTATGCTAAACTCTCGAAGTTCCACTTTTGGATGGATCAGATTCACTTCTTGGGTCACGTCATCTCAGAGGCAGGAGTATCAGTGGACCTAGAGAAAGTGAGAGTTGTAGTTTCCTGGGAGCATCCGAAGAACATCTTTGAGGTACGAAGTTTCCTAGGGCTGGCTAGATACTAGAAATGCTTCATTCAGGACTTTTCGCGCCTAGCAGTGCCTTTGACAGGACTGACCAAGAAGGGGGTGAAGTTCTCATGGTCAGATTCTTATGAGTCAGCCTTTCAGGAGCTGAAAGGGAAGTTGACGTCAGCACCGATACTAGTCTTGCCGGAGCCAGGCAAGAGTTACACTGTTTACTGTGATGCTTCAGGTATCGGGATGGGAGCTGTACTTATGCAGGGAGATGGAGTCGTTGCATACGGGTCTCGGCAGTTGAGGCCACATGAGAGAAACTACCCTACGCACGATTTAGAGTTAGCTGCTGTTGTTCATGCCTTGCGCTGTTGGAGACACTATCTTCTGGGAGAGCACTTTGTGGTCTTCACTGACCACAAGAGTCTCAAGTATATCTTCACTTAGTGTGATCTGAATCTGAGGCAGTGTAGGTGGGTCGAGTATCTTCAGTCATTTGATTTCTAGATTTCCTATACGTCGGGAAAGGGCAACACCGTGGCTGATGCGTTGAGCAGAAGAACTCAAATTCTGGCAGTTCAGGAGGCCAATAGTGAGTGGAAACTGATGGATCTGTTCTCTGATATGCATCTGGAGGTGCATGACAGATGGGGACAGACTTTTCTATCTTTTGTAGCTGTTACCTCCATGCTACTTGATCGGGTACAGATGAGGAAACTATCAAACTCAGAAGGCTTAGTCCTGCGGAAGAGTATGTTAGGAGAGGACCCTCTTCCTGGATGGACAGTGGGTGAGGATGAGATCTTGCGTTTACAAGGACGCGTATGGGTTCTAGAAGACATACGCGAGGAGATGATGTGGGATTTCCATTCCTCTATTTGGGCAGTTCATCCTGGCATCACCAAGATGTATCGGGACCTTCATCGCTAATACTGGTGGCCAGGTATGAATAAGGATGTTGCTGGTTTTTTCATGAGATGTTCTACTTGTCAGTAGGTGAAAGCAGAGCATCAGTGACCAGCGGGGCTTTTATAGCAGTTACCCATTCCAGAGTGGGAGTGGAACGATGTTGCGATGGACTTCATGACCGGGTTGCCAAGATCACCTCGGGGGAACGATGCTGTCTGGGTTGTCGTCGACAGACTTACGAAGGTTGCTCACTTCTTGCCGATCAAGGAGACCTTCAGTGTCAATGATCTGGGATGACTTTATATCAGAGAGATCGTTCGTCTGCATGGAGTTCCGCGCTCTATTGTTTCAGACAAGGATGCGCGCTTTACCTCTCGGTTCTGGTAGGGACTTCAGAAGGCCTTGGGTATGTAGGTACTTTTGAGTACATCATATCATCCCCAGACTGATGCCCAGTCCGAGCGCGTGATCTAGGTGATTGAGGATATGCTCCGAGCTTGCATCCTTGACTTTGGCGGTTCTTGGGAGAAGCATATTCCTCTGGTGGAGTTCGCCTACAAAAACAGTTTCCAGGCGACCATTCATATGGCGCCATACGAGGCTTTGTACGGTAGGCCATGACGATCACCCTTATGCCGGCTGGAGGCAGGAGAGGCAGCTTTGCTGGGACCTCGTCTTGTTCAGGAGACTTCATAGCAGATAGTGCTGATTCAGAAGAGGATGGATACAACGCAGTCTCAACAGAAGTCTTATGCTGATCAGCGGAGATGACCTCTGGAGTTCGAGGTCGGTGATCAGGTTTTCCTACGTGTCGCACCGAGGTTGGGACACAAGAGGATTCAGAGACAGGGTAAAATTTCACCGTGGTACGTCAGGCCGTTTGAGGTCTTGGAGAGAGTGGGGCCGACCGCCTATCGGTTGCATCTACCTCAGAGGTATCGGTCCATGCACGATGTCTTCCATGTCTCTCAGCTCCGACGTTACTTTTTAGACCCGTCTCATGTCTTTCAGCCTGAGGAAGTCGAGCTTGAAGCAGATGCGTCGTTCGAGGAGCATCCTATCCGGATTGTCAATCGTAGTACGAAGGTTCTTCGTGGGCGGTCTATTCCTCTGGTATGAGTGCTATGACAGCATGAGCGAGTACAGGACGAGACCTGGAAGAGGGAGGCCGATGTACGATCGTAGTGGCCGGAGCTGTTCAAGGTTTCTCCTTCTCCGCCTCATTAGGGAAATTCAAGGATGAATTTATTTAAGGGGGGAAGTTTGTAAGAACCCAAATCTCTTTTTAGGTATGTTTTTCCTTTTTCTGGAGTTTTTTGAGAAAAATGAATTTTTTGGAAATTTCAGAAGTACACGCTGTGTACTTTCTGAGTACACGCCGTGTACTCTTCCCGGCTCAAAGCTGTGTGTTGGCCGTGCCCGGGCCACACACATGGTGTGCAAGGCTGAGGTGGAGGCCGGTTTTTCGGAGTACGAAAAAAATTGAAGTACACGCTGTGTACTTTATTTTTTTTTCATTAAACGGACCGGGGTCACGTCTAACCCCCATATTCATCTTCTTCTTTTGTTTTCAACCGTCCGGAAGCGACCGTACGACCAAATCTTCGATGGGCTCCCGCCTCGCCGTCCGTTCTCCGATTCGAGCACAGTCAATTGCGTTGGAATCATAGTGATGAGTTCTTACTTTTTTCTTTAGCCTTGTTTCTTGATTCCCCATCATTTCCAAGTTATCATGGGATGAACGTTTTGTGCGTTTTCTCAAATCTACATCGTTATAAGGGGAATCTGTCGTCTAGGTTCATGTATATCGATCTCCTAGGATCGAGGTAGGTGGTTTGTGCCTTTTTGTAGAAAGTTGATGAATATTATGTGAAAATTCCACCAATACCTGTGAACGGGGTATTGCGTGTTTCCTATTTTTCCCTTGTTGTTTGCCTTCTTTGTTTGATTACTTTAGTAGAGGTTATTTCTTGTGAGTAGTGTAATTTATTTTGTGCTTAGGTTGCTTTGCCTTGCTTGTTTGCCTGTTGGGCGTTTTACCAGTTGCCATACCCTGTTGTAGGATAGTGGAACTGTCTCTTTTGTTACTATTGAGCCCCAGTTGATAGCCAAGTAGTTCTTGAGGTTTAATTGGACGATACACACGCACTGAGCATGTTTAGTTATACTCAGGACTGTGAGAACCTAGAGTAGTAGACCAAAGAGAGAATTGACGGAAGGGCTTCTCCAGAGTGTCTTTTAATTACGACGCGAGACTATAGGGGGAATTTACATTGAGTGCTTCCCCAGAGAGTCTGTAGATACACGACGCGGGCCATAGGGGGAATTTACGTTGAGTGCTTCCCCAGAGAGCCTTTAGCACGATACAAGACTACAGGGGGAATTGACGGTGAGTGCTTTCCCAGAGAGTCTGCTTAATTACGTAGTTGAACCAGAGGGGTGAGACTGTGTGTGCCTCCCAGAGGGTTTCTAGTACTTAGAGGTTGAACCATAGGGGTTAGACTGTGAGAGCTACCCAGAGGGTTACCTGTTTTCTTCTTTTTGTTGACTGCTTACTTGTGTGCTTTACTTGTTAGAACTGTGGATTGTAGCTGCTTGTGTTTTCCTATTTACTGCTTCTTGTTTATTTACTGCCATGTATTCATTGACTGTTAGGCACAAATCTTTGGGTGATTGCCTACTGGGATTGTATCTCACACCCTGTTTGGGCCATGCTTTTGGGCCCAACCAGACTATGTTGCTGCAGGTATAGATAAGGGCAAGCGCCCTTCTACTTCGTGATCTTGACTGCATCAGGAGCTGGGGAGTATGGGACCGAGCCGTGGCTCGCGATACTGAGGAGATTACTTTGTTTTTATTTTTCACTTAGTTTCAGTTGTATTTCAACACGTTGTTGTGTTTGCTGTTTTCCTTAGATACTTGTACCTGCTGCATCATTGTCATCATAGTTATATATATACATTTCTTCCACTGTTTGGTTTCTGTTGTTATGCATGTTGTTTACTGCTTCCGCTGTTTATTGTTGTTTTCTTACCTTGTATACCTTACCGAATGAGGGCATAGTTTCCCCACCGACTCACCAAGGCCCTCGCTGCTAGTCGGAAACCTCTGGCATTCGGGGAAACCCGCTTGAGGTCATGTGGCGAACCGGGCACGGGGCACCAGGGGAGGGGCTCCGGATTCGGGTCGTTACACACTAGGAGGCCCAAAACAAGCATTTTTCATGTCATGGCTGCTCATGAAAACACCCATAGTGAAGTGTGTGTGGCATCTTGGTTCCACCTGAGGAATTCAATGGAGGAGCCGAGAAGTCACCATGGGAATCCATGCTCAAAACGGGTGTGGTGGATCCCGTTGTTGAAGAGAAAAATCCCTATGAGAAACAACTTGAAGGAAACGGTCAGTGTCTGGGATTTTCCATTGGAAATCGATTCGGCAACACAGTAGTATAGGTGACTATTGTAATAGTGGGTTCCCTAGACCCAACTTGAACAGTACTTTTGATTACCATATCGTGTATACAATTATATATAAATGATGTATTCTTACCATTATAGTATAGATATTTCAGCATCTACTATTTAATGATAATGTCCATAGATTAATTTTCGTATCAAAAGATTATAGCATATCTCAGGATTTAATGAGAACCTCGAGATACTATAACATTAATCTTAAATAATTTTCTATGGTCTAGATACATCTTACTGAATGGAAAAAGTATATGTTTGACTATCAGGTGTTGGGGGCTCATAAGTATTGTGACTTCTTCTCATGATGTTTGCAATTGGTGATCTCTAGCAATGAGATTGTGAGGACTAACCCACCAATAGGAACACCACATGTTTTGGGTGTCATTGGTTGTCGTTACTATGAATTTCTTTATATTTTTAGGGGCCTTGATGAGTTGTTAAAATCCATTCTTGGTCTGTGGATTTTATTCATTTCTATCGAGATAATGGCCTAGAGGGTCATACACAATAGTGTATTCAAGAATCCGTCATATTCCATTAAATAGGTAAATAAGACATGGTGGGCCCCACCAAAGAGTCCAAGTGTTTTCTAAGTTACCGATTACCGATGAATAAATAAATTCACATTATTAAAGTTAAGAATAATTAGGTTGAATTTATTTAATATATTTAAGAGTTAAGTAAATACGAGGAATTATATTAATTGAATGAATGTTATTTTAATATTCTAGGTTCATTTAATATTAAGCGGGAATTATGAGTCGAGTTAATGACTCGAGTTTATCACATAATATTATATATATATTATAGGTATGTGACAAAAATAATAAATAATATTGATGCAGTTTAGTTCATCATAATTATTTATTTAGTGAATGTTAAATAAAAAGGGGTCGGGAAACTCTATCGGGTATTTTGAACATCCACTATAAATAGAGAGAGATCCTCCCACACAACATACTATTCATGGTGAGATTTCTAGATCCTCCATCTCTTCTCCTGCTTCCTAGAGAGAGAAGCTCTCGATCCAGGTGATCAGATTGAGTTCTCCTTCATGAATTGAAGGCATATCGATGCGATAATCATCAGGGTGTCGAAGGCATTGTCAGATCTCTTCACTAGCACTCAAAATTCAATGATCGATGCTTTAACAGTTTTTTGAAGTGCATGTGGACAATCTAAAGGGATTCCGCTATAGATCCTTTAAGCAGTGATCACTAACGACAAGAAAATGTCGAGCACAAATTCTGAAATGAAAAAAGGTATTTTTTTTTTCAGTTTACGTTTATGTGGTCATTTAATTTACATGAGATCTTTGAACCATACTAGGGCTGTGATTATAGAAGATGGAAAGTCTCGTTGTCCTGACGATGAAAAAAAATTAAAATCTTCGGCCCACCGACTTCCGCTGCAACCCTGGTACTTTCAATTGGTATCAAAAGGATCACATAAATTATCCAAGTTGAGAAAAAACTAAGTTGCATTAAATTTCAATAGAGGGTTTAAAAATGGTCCTAACAGATCCGACTGTGATTCAATCTGAAGTTGGATGACCAAGTTACCTCCATATGAATAAATTTTTATGGGTTAAAAATGGTTGTTATCAGGTATTAAAATTGAGTTGATAAGAGACAAATAAAAAAAACTTTATTCCCACCAAAGTCGATCAGAATTTGGTGAACCAGAATACCGACCAAATTTCCAATCCCCAAAATAGTCTTTTCCTGCTAATTATTATTTCACCAGAGTTATAATAATAATCATTATTGTTTTATTATAATAATAAACTATGTTATTAGACTTATTTTTTTAATAAAACAAAATCAAGTGGGCTGGAGGGCATGTTTTAAAAAAAAAGGCCAATAAGATTCCATTATATATATATTTGTCCACTAATCAGACAAATAGAGAAAATTAAAATGAGATATTTTGACTTTGATAAGATGATTTTTGTTTTAAAAAGGTAAAGCAATAGGGGGCACCATGGCTTCTCCCTCACGCCGACCTCGTACAGGCGTTGCTAGCCATGCCGCTCTGGCAGTGCCTCCTCCCAGCGGGGGACCTCCCGGTGCGCCGCCCTTCCCCTTAGTCGCCTCCATATCTCTGAAAAGGGATTACCCAGGTCAGTCAGGTTGCGCCAGTAACATCTCGAACTCGGATTCCACGTGACAGTGCTATGAGCCCAGTTGGCCACATTACATCAAACACGTCTCCCTAAATGCCAATGGTTATCGACTAGCAACTAGGGCCTAGGTGTGACAGTGGGGAGACTTTTCCCTTATTAGAAGAGTGTAACACAACAGAATACAATAACAATTCAATAGAGGAAACAATAATACCATGAAACTGAAGTAAACAACAGAAGAATGATAATAAAAATAATCAAAATTCATATCATACAATAGATGATACATGTCGCATGTTTCTATTAAAAATAGCCAAATAAGTCACAATTTTATCTGATACAATACAAGTGACAAAATTACAAAAAAGACAACAAGTATCCCAGTAGCATCGCAAGCCTTGGCTTGGTCCTATGCTCTCCTGCTCCTAAAAAACATATGAAGTACCTATAGGAGGGCGCTTTCCCTTATCGACACCTACAACCATACAATCTATTTGGGCCCAAAGCATGACCCAAACAGGGTCTGAGACTAAATCCCAGTAGGCAACCACCCAAGTTCTATGACAATCTATCAGTGAATATATATAACAGGCAGTGTAAAATAGTGAAAGTAGTAAGCTAGGAGGTACACCAAAGTAAATAATCCTACAAGCAATGATTTCCATTTACATTCCATTTCCATTTAATTAATAATTAAATTAAATTGAATTCATAGGTCTCAAGATCCAACCTAAGCCCGACATCCCCCATGTAACTGTAAGCACAACATATGCCTCAAAAGGCCATCTAGGCAAGAAGAAGTAAGATCGAATCCAAGATTGTGCTTTGGCTTGGCAGGCACATCTTAAACCATTTCAATATACAATATAACCCCCACTTTTCCCTGACATTCCTAAGATGGAATTCAAGTATCACTCCAGGTGAAAATCCACCAACACCCTACAAGCCCGTCCCGACGAACCTCTTAGGAACCCAATATCACTCTATGTGTGGTTTAAGTCCATGTCAACTGATCCTATCCTTGGTGGTCCTATAAGGAAGCCCCAAGTATCACTCATGACATATATCCAGTCCATGGAATCCCTTAATGGATCCATGATTAACTCGATATATAATTAAATATCCTCTATGATCCCATCCATGGCTTCCATGGCTCACTCATGGATTATCATTAAGAACAAATCCATTGAGACCATCCAAATCATTCCAAAGAATCCAAGGTTCACTCAAGGGACCAAGGTACAATAGTCATATAAGCTCTTCCATGGCATTCTTAACAGAAACCATGATTCACCCAATGATATATACTATTTAACCATTAACGGTTCAACATAATAATTCATTGATGTGCTAGGGTCAAAACCATAAGCATCTAAGAACTCACCACCATGGGTATCAAAAACCGGGACCAACCTCTAAGGATTTTCCTATCATTACACACATGGGAATACTTCTCATAAAAAGAAAAACATGTAAATTAAACTATTACAAGGCTTTATTATAACCTAAATCATGTGGTAAAGTTCACAGTTGGAGCCAAATAGTCCAAACATGCTTACATGAATATAGGCATAAACACGGGTCAAGGGGAAAGTCACCTATCCCATACCCTTAGCCAATTCAAAATCCATTTAGCATCATGGAAATTCCATTTAATAAACACTTCATTTTAAACAAACCAGGAATGGGAATTCAAGGCATACCTCATAGATACCCTAGGCCAAACGGCCATAAAATGGTCAAACTAGGCACTCACCCATGGGGTGGACCTTAATCTGGGTAAATAACCAATTACATGCTTTTAAACCCCTATTTAATTACCTAAACAATGATAGGAAACAACAAGTATGATTTATAAATCAAGGCGACACTACAAAAATGGGTGCGTGACACTCTGACATATATAAACAGCTCGAAAAATAGAGAAAGTCATGAGACCACCTACCTTAGGCTCATAATAGATAGCCCATCTAGTATCAAGACCTGATTGTGACGCCCCTGACATATTTATATTTGTAATAATTATATTTTGTTAGTTATTATGATTATTAGTATTATTATTGTTTTTTTTGTTTAATATTGGTGTTATCCAAAACAAATGCTTGCAGAATAAAATAAGAAACATTTTATTCAATAGAAACACTGATACATTATATCGATGAAAGGGATTAAAACTACTCAATAAAACTTATCACAAAATCTAATTGAACAAATATAAGACAAACCAACATCATAATAAGACCAATTAAGCAGCCTTCATCCCTTGAATCCACCAAAACAAAAAAAGAAATAACAAGAAGAATAGAAAAAATACAGTGAGTCAAAGGAATGTAGATCACAATCCTCTTAAAACAAGAAATGATCTTGATCATTGGAATACCTTGAATAGGTATTTATATGGCTAAGAAATCGTTGGGGTCTTAAGGTGATCTTTGTTTTTAAATATGACCGTTGGTTTTGGTAATGATTATAAAATTTTATAATTGTTAAGTATTTTTAGTATTTTGACTATTTTAAGTATTCTAAGTATTTAATTATTTTAAGTATTTTAATTATTTTAAGAACCTTAGGTACTTTAAGGGTTTTTAATGTTTAAAAGTAAACAATTTAGTTAATAAATGTGTGTTTTTAAGTGAATGTAAACTTTTAAAAGAATACCTTTTCATGTTTTAAAAGAAGTGTATTCTTATTAAACTTTTAAAAGAAATAAATTGTTATAAATTATTTTATAAAAATATATATTTCAAGTGTTAAAAAAATATATAGGGAGGCCTTAAATAGGCTAGAAAACCCTCAAGGGGTCGACCCCGACCATAGGAGATGTATACCCGAGTTCCTAGGCTCTTTAAGGTGTCTCAAGCAGCGCTGGAGCGAAATCCCAAGTAGGCACGACATGAGGCAAGTTGTGCACTGATGGGAGCATGGGAGAGGGTGTGTTCATGGGGTGAGATAAGGACCATGGATGGGATCCTATGTATAAGGACCCCATTGTGTGTGTTTGTGTCATCGAGTAGAAGGGAGCAGCGTCAAGCCTTATAAGGCGGTCCCAAAACCCTCCTGGTTTCGATGTTTGACGCAGATTTTTCTACTGAACATAATCTAGGCCGTTTGATCTCATCGCGTGAGATCCTGACCATCTGAACCAGTTTAGCCTTCGAACCCCCATCATCGTGGTTTCATCATCATGTTTTTCTAAGCCGTCTAATCGGACCGTGTTTGATATGGGCCACTAAACCTTTTTAAAAACTGTATATCCACTATGGTTGTTCAATTAGAGCCATGATCTAATCTTGATCATCCACCATTTTAAAATGTGTCGCATCATTTATGGTCATCTGATCAGATATGAAGATCGATATGGACTTTCCAAATTCTATCTTCAAGTCTCCCATCTAAAAAAAATTATGGTTAACCTCAATCCTTAGATCAGACTAGATTTAATCCGGACTTCCCAATATTTTTTCCCTTCTTCTTCCTCACGGAGCCACACTAGTCCCCATCCAAGATTGTAGCCATCAGACCCTCTCTATCCCCTCTTTCATGTGATATAATTTTTCCTTCCTCACCGAGATCCTTTAAGTCTTAACCATTTATTTAATTTAGAAAATTGATATTATTTTTAAAATAAACATCACGATCTATGACTCAGATCATCCTCCCCTCTTTTTATAATTTTAGGGCATCAATTAACCCTGTTGTGAGTTGAATTTGTGCTAATTAAAATTTTTAAATATTTAGTTTAGTTTAATCAGATCAATAATTTGAAACTTTGGTTTTTTTTAAAAACCCTCACTTTGCACACCCAAGTGATACTCAGGAATTCTTCTGTCATGCTCTCCCTCCCTCTCTTTCAGTTCTAACAACTCTCAGCCTTCCTTGATTTGAAACTAGTAAGGGATTTAATTATTTTCAATTGATTTTTTAAACTTATATATATGTATATATATGTAATATATATATAATCATGTAAAATCATATCTTTCTAATTAAATTTGAATACATGAAATGTCTATCTTGACGCAATGGATCTGCTTTTTAAAATCTTTTAGTTGTAAGGGTTATTTTTTCTATTCATTCCAAAATTATGGTTTTAATTTTATAGTTATATATATGGATGTATATTCATGTAAAACCCATATTTTGTAAACCCGAATTTCATTTATGACTACATCTTCTTGTTTTTAAGAATCTTTCCTTTACTAAAATCTAGCTACATGTTTGTATATACATACGTATACACACACATATATAACCCAAAATTTTCAGTGGTTATATTTATAATCTTGTTAAGGGTTATCTTTCCTTGAATCATATTTCTAAATAACCTATGTCAATTTTGAAATTATTATGGTTTTCAAAGCTGTTATACAAACATATATAAGTTTATATACTTATATAGTTATATATATATACACACATAAACACATATATATGTATTTGAATACAAACAACTTAATATTAGTTAGTCCTTCTCATCTATTTAAAAATTATAATGATGTGTACTTTCTAATGAATTTAAAACACTATAGAAACTTTGTTGTTCTCAATTTTCATGGGATTAACTTATCATTTTATGTGAAATTATTAAATGAGTTATCATTTCATGTGCAGAACCTATTTAGTTGTTGTATAATTTGTTTACTCAACTGCATGAGACAAACCTTTCCATTTCATGTGTGAACTATATTTATTTATCGAAGAAAAAAAAATTATATACATTTGTGATTAAATGTTCATTTATTTCATTATTCACTTTGTTGATGACATACAAAAAAAGAAAAATAATTTATGTATGATATGAATCTTTTTATGATAATATATGGATTAAGAAATAAACTATTCAAAGTGGTATGAGACACTTTGGATTTTTTAAAGAATATGTACCTCAATAATTTATCAATGAATTTATTTTCATCTATGACTAAGATTTAAATAAATCAAAGTGGTATGGGACACTTTTTATTTAAAGAAATATTCTTATTAGACAAATGAGGAATGCATAGGACTTATTATGTGACGGGTGAGGCCCACTATAGCCTCTCGATGCATTGGTAGGTCTCATGAGACATAACTATGGTCTTGGCATGATGCCTTGACAGAATGATTATGTATGGTCTTGGCATGAGGCCTTGATAGAATTTTTATGATTTTCCCACATACATGTTCCCTCATAATGTTTTTAGTAAGTGAAAGTCCATGTGAATATTCAACTAGTAAATTATCCATGGATAATGATCATTCTCTACAAACCAGTATTAATCAGTTTTATATTTCCAAGTGCTCATGGATTAAAGTTTTATATTTAAATATATACCTGTATAGAAATTAATTTATAAAGAAGGATTACTATTTAGTTTCCAAGGCATAATGATAAATGAAATCATTTTATGTGCAATCCTAAAAATAATATTATTTCATGTGTAAATTCATATCCGCACCTCCGACATGTCATAAAATGATTATGTTTGGTCATTATCTAACTTATAGGTGGAACTTCATGAATTTATGTTCAAGTTAATTCAAGATATATTCTATTTATAACTCCTAGATAATTTTATCAATTTTGAGCATGATTCATCCTAAAAGCTGTTTCAAAATCTCTAAAAAAATGGTGATGACATGCAATGTGAAATATTAATTTCATGTTTTTAATGCATGTGTTTTAAAGAAACGTTTTAAAGAAAAATTATTTCTTTATATTTTTGTTTTAAAACTCCTTACTGGGAATTTTTATTCTCATCCCATGTATTTAAAATCATTCTTACATGTTTAGTGCAAGTGCTACAATGAAATTCTAATGTGGAAGTATTGCTCTGATGTTTCTTTCCTTAATGTTTATTAGAAATTGTACATTTATATTTAGATTTAATATTGGATTCTAATTATCCAGAACCTGGTCTAGTAAAATATCTTCTGTTATGTATTATGTTGTCTAAATTTTCAGTTACTTTTTCAAAAAAAAATTTACACAACATATTTTTAGCACAAACTCTGGGAAACTAGGGTCTGGGTCCTTATGCTGATTCTCCCTGGTTTTGGAGAAATCTAAAGAATGGATAAAGAATGAGTTATTAGGGAATATGAGACTAAATCCAAATAGCATAGTTGATATCCATAAGAATCTAGAAAGTTTAAAAAGGAATCGAGGCATTACCATTTCAGATCCAAGGAGACGAATGGCACTCAATTCTGAGGTCGGACGAAGAGGGGATCTGAAAATCAAGAATCAGATCAAAGGGAGATCTCCCACTATTCTCCTACTATGCAATGAAGTATGGAGAAGAAATTTTAAGTTAAAAACATTTCAGGGGAAAAATGGTCATTTTACCCAAAATATCTAGATCGCACAGTTTACCCGCATATTTTATCAAACCATGCAGAAACCACACACAACTCATTATAAGTCACCAGGGCACTCACACAACTATCTCACATGGTCTCACTAACTATGCGATAGTCTCTACCTCAATCTGAAATTTCTACAGTCCTACCGCATGACCGTGCAGCTGCTACTGCACGGTTTCCTCTAACCATGTGGTAGATTCAAAACACCCAAGAATTGGGTTTCGGCCTCCCAATGAGAAGAATACACCTCCAAACCTCCCATGACCTCAAAGAGTATCCACATTAGGTCATATTTAATCAATTAAATTGAGAATTGATGGAAAACACAAATCCATACCTCAAATAAGAACCGGGTTCTTATAGCGCCCATCTCCACCACAGTGTCCTACCCCTTGAGCAACACCTACAACGAGTGAAGCTCCCAACTGGAGCCGGTCGGACATCCTCTGTAGGAATTGCCCACTCACCCTAGCCATTCCCTTCACTGGTGGCTGGACCACCTGAAGTTTGCTCCTCATCGGTCTGCCTACCCTGGTTTCCAAATCCCACGCCACCCCGTTATTCCAGTGAGCCCCCTCAGGCACACGCCGCCACCCCGGGTCGTACTCCTCTATGCTGGTGCTTTCCAAGCCGACCCTCCCTGGTTAGAACCAACACCTCCATCCTCCCTCGTCTCCGCCTCGCAAGGACCATCTGGAGACCTACAGTAGAGATGACCTTCGCCTTCTACTCACCCAGATCTGGGCCATCATCTCTCCTTTTCGGGACCCCCTCTAATCTTGATTAACATTATAGGACTAGCCCTAAGTCACCAGTTTGTGAACCTAGGAGCCGCTGAATATGAACTACTCATGCACCACCCTACCAATGATGTCATATCACCACCAGCGAGGGCCAGATCCTGGTCACCAGTGCACCACTATAGTCCCAAAACAAAGAGGTAACCCTATTCATAGGTTGGTAATTCCCCTCAAAAGGTTCCGGGAGGGTATGTATAAGGCCCTAGCCTTAAACCTTACATAATCTAGAGTTAAGTTGAGAATTTGACTTTAACTCACATTGAATATCTTTTCAGGTTTAGAGTTTTAGAGAATTAGGCCATAACTATTACATTACATCTCAACAATTACAAAGTAGTTACTTATAGTGTATCCATTTTTTTCACAATAATAAAACTCCTTAAAATAAAACAATAATTCTTTTCATGATATAAATCTTCTTGAATTCTTCCTTTCTCTTACCTTCCTTATACCCTATGAAAAACATTTCAAAAACTTAGGATGAGCATAAAAATCTCAGCAAGGGATATAAAATAAGGGAAGAAAACATTAGTCCATGTATACATAGAAATAAAAAAATCATACTTTTCAATCATAAAACATAATCTCTTTAACATACCTCATGAAATCATAAGATTTATGAATAACAAATAGAAAACATAAATCATAAAGTTAACTTGTGGCATCCAATAACATACTTACATTGTAGCTTTCACAGTTACATAGGGAGTTACGTTTGGAATACCCATTGTAGTATATTCCCTAAATCTCTTAAGAGAAACATTAACGTTTAGCTCTGTCACGTTACCCAATGAATTGAAGAGCTATCTTGGGCTCACCCGCCTTAGGTTTATCATGGAACCACCCATATTTGGTTTATCAGGTAACCACCTGTCAAATGTCCAAGTACCAATACATAATCATAACACATAAAATATTGAAATTATCAACATTTCACTCATCAATCAGAAAAAATCAATTCAATATATTGAAATATTCAATCCATTTACAAAACCATTTAAACCATTTAATAAAGAGAATTTTGAATCAGAGTGTCCCATGAAACTTTGAAACTTTTAAAGGAATTAACATTTTAAAATATTAATTTCCATATAAATAAATACTTAAAACTATTTTGAAAACAAGGAAATTAATGAGAAAGATTTATAAGAATAAATATTTAAAACATTTAAAATGATTTTTTAGGTAAAGAGTCCCACACCACTTGAGAAAATACTTAAATAAAAATAATTAAATAATAACATCAAATGAAACATTAAATATCATGATAATATAGAAATTTATGATATAAAATGTCAAAAGGGTTGTATATATAACTTATAGGATATTAAAGGTGCATAATATCAAGATATGCCTCAATGAAAGGAGATTGAGATGAAGTCCCTTACAAAGATCATTTTGTAAATAAAATAGATAGATTATGTGTATTCACTATAAGTACACATAAAGAAATTATAAATACAAGATATGATGTCAAAAGTTATTTCTCACATAATCATAGCACAACATAATCAAGAGGTAGAAGTTTAACCCAAAGAATGGAAATTGGGTTAAGAACACTACTGGAATTCCCATTTTTTGCGATGAGCTATTTGTAATGGGATCCCGTCGCAAATAGCCTTTTGCAATGGGCCCCCATCGCAAATAGCCTGTAACAGAAAACGGTGTCGCAACAGATATTTTTTGTGACGGACCCATCGCAAAAACTATCGGTTGCAACGAGAATTTTTCTCGCTGCAAAAAACCTCCCGATTATATACATTATATACCCAAAAACCTTTTTGCGACATGCCTTTCGCAATTAGTTTTTGCGACGGGACGGTCGCAATTAGTTTTTGCGACAGGAAAAATTCCTGTCGCAAATATCCTTCCAATTATATGCATTATATACCCATAAACATTTTGCGACGGGCTCGTTGCAAATACTTATTGCGACGGTCCCGTTATCTCGTTGAAAATACTAATCTTAAAAAAATATATTTCATTTATTTGCGATGGGGCCCCGTCTCCAAAAACCTCGTCGCAAATAATATAAATAATTAAAATAATAATAATATTATGATTAATGAAAAAATTATATTATTATTATAAAAATAATAAAAAAATAAAAAATATTATTATTATTAGTAAAATAAACATTAAGAAATATAATACTAAAAAAATATATTTAATAATGATTAGTAAAAAAATTAATATTAATATTATTAAAATAATAAAATAATAAAAAATTATTAAAAGTTTCAATATTTTCAAAAAAATATAAAAAAATCATAAAATATTATTATTATTAGTAAAATAAACAAATATTCAAAAATATAATACTAAATATAAGTAATAAAATATTAAAAAAAATTAAATTATCCAATATTTCCACCAAGATAAAAGACAGAAACTGTAAATAGTTCATATTATTACAAAACATGAATTCAAATGTTTTTAACATAAAAATAAATCACTAGGGGGGTCGTTTGGAGGAGGTGGAGGAAACTCTATCCCTAAACTACGAGTCAGACGACGCATGTACTCTATCTGCTCATAATACTCCTGCTGCCGCCACTGCTCCAATCGATGCAACTCCTCCTCATGATGCTGCTCCTACTGCTGCTGCCACCGAATCATCTCTTCATGCTGCTTCTGCAAAGTATCTATAAGCTCAGCCTGAGTTCACAACTACTCCTGATATTGTGAGCCAAAAGATGATGTCTCTCCACGAGCTCCCCTCGAGCTGGACGTCGACATCGTAACAGTACCATAATAAGTTCCAGGAGTCGAATGAGAGCTGATACCAACTAATCAGCCCTTCTCAAAGACATACTGAGTCGCCTGTATCCATGATGCCTCATCGAAATGGTGAGCACCGGTCTGCTCTGTCGTCTTGTCCTGACCCTCAGCCTGTGTCTGAGAGGTCGCGGCCTCATATGACTCCTTTAATTCCAATTTAAAATTAAAATTGTGAAAATATTATATACAGTTAATTGTCAAACTGAAAAAATAATACTAACTACAATCTGACGCTAGCGATCACCTCTAATATCACCAGTGGCTGGATCACTGTACATCCTCTGATAAATGTCGAACTCTGTAATATCGGGATGCTCGACTGCCTACAAAAATATAAAATAAACTGTTTATATTTAAAGTTATTTAAAATATTTAAAAAATATACTTACCAGATGCTCTCTATGCGAACTGAATGTATGGCTACCATCTCGATGCGTCACCTCCTGTCTCCCCCAATTCTGTCATCCCACTAAAGATCTCCTCTAAAATCCACCACCCAACCAGTGTAAACATAATCCATCCCAAACGTGAGATGAAATGTACTCTGGTCGGTGAGCTCTACACGACTCATCAAATTCTGTCACTCCTGTTTTCTTAATGGATGTCCTTCTCAAATTGCACAAAAACTGATGGAAACAGTCATGCATAGAAACCTGTCATGCTGCGTGGATAACGTCGTGCATGCTATCATCGATGGGATACCATAAACCCTATAAATAATTTATAATATCAATTTATTAATAAAATAAATTTCAAAATAAATATTATTTATTTACGTACCAGCCAATGATGGAACATGTCACGTTGCACATCAATAGGAATCTGTTCTCATGTGATCCATGGCTGAGAAAAATAATTGCGCAAGATAGCGCTCCCCAGTCCAATAGCTACATGCGCAAAACTGTGAAAAAGGAATAAATAATAAAAAAATTAGTATATATATAAATAAATTAATGAAATCTAACTAAAATATACATGTTACCATACCTCTGTGTGTGTGGATCGAAACCAAGATGTGGACGTCGCTCGGGGATAGGGTCAGGAATCATCAGTCGTGCAAGATCGCGCCCCCTTCGAGTACCCCCTGAACCGACAATAGACTGAGGTTTAGATGATCCAAAATCTCCCTCATGCAACGATAGGTCAGCCTCCTGCAACTCACAGAATATATCAGTGTCCATCTAAAACACAAAATGATTGTTGTTATCAGATAGTTGAAAATAACTATTTAATATAGATATATATTAGTTATGATTATAACCATAATTTAACTATGTTAATGTTCATCTTCATCCTTTTCTCTATAGCTATCAATGTCAATGTCTTCATCTTCCTCCTCAGCACCATCAATATCCATATGAGTTTCAGTTTCAGCATCTCTTGTTATTTCAAATTCATTTGTAACATCATTAACATCTTCATCACCATCAATCCTTAATTGTGGGGTGTCATCATCGATATTCATGTATCTTTGTGAATCAGATGGATTTTGAGTAGTCTCTTGAAAAATTTCAATTCCTTCCACTTCAATGAAACCACATTCAGTTTGAGTAAACTGATTTTCCTGAGATTTCATTTTTATTATGCTCCACCAATCACTCAAGTCTCTTGAAGTAGCACAGTACTTTGCATAATAAATTTGATGTGCCTGTTGATCCAGTAAAAATGGTTCATTTACTGCAAGAATAATTTTATATTTAATATCAATGATTCCATGAGTCAGATGAACACGCAAGCCTCTCTCAGTATCCAACCACCAACATTTAAACATTGTTATATAATTCTGTCCTAGATAACACAAATCAATAATTTCATCCAAAATGCCATAAAAGTCAACTTCAGTTTCTCTGTGATGTGATCCTCTCAAGCAAACTCCACTGTTCATTGTTTTTTTTGATTCCCCGTATGCATGTGTATGAAATTGAAAACCATTCACCACATATGCATTATAAGATTTAACCATTTTGGATGGTGGTTTACTCAATATACACAGTCGCTTATAAATTTTATCATCATATTGAGACACCAGAAAATTTGTAAAACAATTATCAATATAATAAATAATAAATGGAATTGATATTAAACCATCAATGATTTATGTTACCAGTTTTTGAAACCATTAAGAATTTTTTTTGTCCGCGTTCTTCAAGAGAAGCTACTGTAATTTGTGGAAGTTGTTTCTCGATATGATTATCATATAAAATACAAATAAAACCAGTTAAAATACTATAACATAAATTATAGAATAAGTGATATAAGAACTCACAAGACAAATGATGTCATTTCTTCATAGTTGAGAAGAATATATGTATGAGAACTGTGATGTTCATCATCTGAAATCCATTGTTCATGAACTCCACTGAAACTAAGATTTAGCTGATTAAAAACTGTTAATTGATTGTCCATTTTGTCATTAAATTCCCTTATTTTTGTCCCATGCGATTGTGTTTTGAGGGATATTGATATTCAAAATAATGAGAGCAAAAAAAAGCAATTTCCTCTTGCAAATAAGCTTTAGCAATTGACCCTTCAACTGATGCTTTGTTACATACTTTTTTCTTCAATTTCTGCATGCATCTCTCGAATGGGTACATCCATCAAAACTGTACTGGACCTCCAAATTTAGCTTTATGTGAAAAATGTAATATCAGATTTTCCATTGAATCAAAGAAAGCCGGCGAGAATAATTTTTCCAGTTTACATATAATTACAAAAATATCTTCTTCCAGTTTTCTTAGCGCATCGTAGTCTGTTGTCGCTGCACAAATGTCTCGAAAAAAATATGATATGTCTATTATCGAATCCCAAATCATAGAATTCAACAAACCTCTGAATCCAATCAGCATTAGTCTTTCCATTATAACATCACAATCATGACTTTTTAATCTAGTAATATAACAATTCTTAACAAATCTGCCCAAATTGGAAGCATAGACATCTGGAAGTCTCAAATCTACAATCCACTGACAAAATAATAAGTGAATCTCTTTGGACAGTGTATAAGATGCTTTTGGCTTCATTAACCTCTGTGATCTGACATTTTTAAATAGTTCAAGTTCCGATCGCCTGCAAATTTAGGCAAGATCTAATCGTGCCTTTACAGTATCTTTGGTCATACCCAGTGTATCCAAAACTGTATGAAATAAATTATCAAAATAGTTCTTCTCAATATGCATAACATCCAACATGCGGTGGACCGACAAATCAGACCAATACGAAAGATCCCAAAAAATGTTCAGTTTTATCCAATTATGTTCTTTCCCAAATCCATGAATTTTCTGTTGGTTTAATGTTGGTCCAAATGCGATGGGAGGTAATGAAAATACAACTGATTTTAACTCTGTACCTGAGATCATATTTGGAGGTTCATCCCTTTCAATTGTACCTTTTCTGAAATGATATTTTTTCCTCTGAAAAGGATGATCAGTTGGAAGAAATCTACGGTGACAATCAAAATTGCAAGGTTTTTTTCCATTGACGAGCATAAAGGCTTTGTTGTCTTTCATACAGTAAGGACATGATTTCAGACCATGTGTACTCCAACCAGATAAAATTCCATATGACAGAAAGTCACTAATCGTCCACATCAATGCAGCTTTTAATATGAATTTTTTTTTCATAGCAACATCATATGTATTAACACCATCACTCCACAATGAATTTAACTCATCAATAAATGGTTTCAAATAAACATAAATATTCTTTTTCGGATGTCCTGAGATTAATAGAGTCAAAAAGATATAAGGCTCCTTCATCAATATCCATAGAGGCAAATTGTATGGAGTTATAAAGACATGCCAACATGAATATTGACTACCATAAGAACCAAACGGATAGAAACCATTAGTAGAAAGACCCAATCGCACATTTCGGGATTCTATAGCAAAAGATGGATGCAGATGGTCAAAATGTTTCCATGAATCACCATCAGATGGATGATTCAAGCTTCTATCTGTTGAAATCTTGGTTTTGTTCCATGACATCATTGACGTTGTATTCTAAGACATAAATAAAGGCTGCAACCTGGGTGTAAGGGGGAAATATCTCAAATTTTTTACTGGAATCGATCTAGACTTCCCTGGTTGAGCTTCTTTATACCTCGATTGTCTACATATGGGACAACTATACAAGGACTCATTTTCTCTAGAATATAAGACGCAATCATTTGGACATGCATGAATCTTCCGATAACTAAGGCCTAAATTACGAACCAGCCTCTTGATCTCATAGTAATTTGCAGGAAACACATTTACTTCAGGTAATAATATTTTAACCAAAGAAAATGTCTGATCAAAATAGTTGTTTGACATTGCATTATCTGATTTAATAGCCATAAATTTTGCAACCGCTTATAATTTTCTTATCTTGCAACCAAGATATAATTCATCCTTAGCAGACCTCAAAAACTCATAAAATTCAGATGGTGCCAACTCAGGAGTTAAATCAATATCATCATGAGTTTTAGTTTGTTGCACATATGGAGCTGCAACATCATGTACTAAATTTTGAAACCGTGATGAATCTAGAATCAAGTTATTAGGATCTTCTCTGGAACTGTGTTCACCGTGTTAATACTAAAAAAAATAATCTGGTTGAAAACCAAACCGCAAGAGATGTCCCCCAACATTTTCAACTATGTCAAACATTCTCAGAGCACATTTTTTACAAGGACACTTAATTATGCCTTCTAAAACATATTCTGGTTTAGATGATTCAAATGATAATAAAGATTCAACACCCTCAATATATACAAGATTTAAACCAGAACCATTTGAATTTCTATGCTGATTTATCTAAGCATGATCATCTAATAATGACTGATGTCGACTTCCTTATTCCATATTTTTCTACATAAAATATAAAATCATCATTGTTTTTGAATAATTTGAAATTATAAAAACACTATTTGAAAAAATAAGATAAATAATTACAATTACTTTAATAATTACCATTAATTAAGGGTGACACAATTTCCAGTGGATTGACAACTACTCTTTTGTCCAACAACTCATTTACTTGCATCTTTCTCACACTGAAATCAGAATGAAGAATCTGGTCGGAGGTACACATATTCATTCTTGTGCATATGAGAATGAATATGTGTACCTCCATCGAGTTTCTTCATTCTGATTTCAGTGTGAGAAAGATGCAAGTAAATGAGCCTTCGGACAAAAGATCCCCCTTTTCATCGATGAATCGTCTTCTTCCAACTGTCACTGCCTGAAAACATTATAAAAAATATGATCCTACAAATGAATATCCAATCTCATGCATACAAGATTGAATATATCTACGTAGAAGCACATTTTTCATAATGTTTTGAGTCGGTGAGAGTTGAAAGGAGAAAAGTCATCGAGAAAAAGGAGTGCCGTCAATCCACTAGAAAATTTTCCAAGTTCTAAAAATTTATTAAAATTTCTTCCTAACTATTCCTAACTGTTCCTAACTAATTATTACTAATTATTACTAATTATTCCTATTTATTCCTATTTATTCTTATATGTTCATATTTATTCCTATATATTGCTAATTATTACAATTTATTGCTAATTATTACAATTTATTTCTAATTATTTCTAATTATTACTAATTATTTCTATTTATTACTAATCATTACAATTTATTACTAATCATTACAATTTATTACTAATTATTAAAATTTATTACTAATTTAAAAATACTTAGCAATACTTAGCAAAATGAAAACTGCTTGAAAAATAAAATAAAATTTGGTAATCATCGTTGTGGAGATGATTACAAATTTTCCCTTCATTATCCAAGTAGATTTCGTTTACTAATTATTACTAATTCTTACAATTTATTACTAATTATTACAATTTATTACTAATTATTACAATTTATTACTAATTATTACAATTTATTACTAATTATTACTAATTACTAATTTAGCAATACTTAACAATACTTAGAAAAATGAAAACTGCTTGAATAATGAAAGAAAATTTGGTAATCATCATTGTGGAGATGATTACAAATTTTCCCTTCATTATCCAAGCAGATTTTGTTTACTAATTATTACTAATAAAAAAAATTATATTATCAATATTTATGAAAAAACAATATTAATACTATTAAAATAATAAAAAATTTATAAAATATTAAAATCATCAATATTCACAACAGGATTTTCTCTATTCTTAACATGTTTAAATCTCAAAGGGTCGCCAATTGTCAGGTCATGTGCAATAAAAAGTTTGTGTCAGCCATGTCCAATGTAAACTCTATAATTGTCCTTGCATGGTTGATCACTTAGTAAATAGTGTTGCAATAGGACGACCAAAGTAATTTCATTCTCATCTCTAAGAATCATCTCGCTCCCTTTACATAGATCATTATTCCTTAAAATTTTGATGGGACATCAGTATCTTTCCCTTAAATTTTCAAGGAAGAATGGTCTATGTAAAGGGCCATGTGAGATAATTCTTATAGATGAGAAGGGCATGACTTGGGTTGTCCTATTGCAACGCTACTTGCAAGGTGATCAACCAAGTAAGGACAATTATAGAGTTTATATTGGACATGGCTGGCACAAACTTTTTTATTGCGCATGACCTGACAATTGGCGACCCTTTGAGATTTGAACATGTCAAGAATAGAGAAAAGCCTGTTGCGAATATTGATAATTTTAATATTTTATAATTTTTTTAATATTTTAATAATATTAATATTGTTTTTTCATAAATACTGATAATATAATTTTTTTATCAGTAATAATTATTGCTAATTATTGCTAATTATTGCTTATTATTGCTAATTATTGCTAATTATTCTTAATTATTCCTAATTATTACTAATTATTGCTAATTATTCCTAATTATTCCTAATTATTCCTAATTATTCCTAATTATTCCTAATTATTCCTAATTATTCCTAATTATTGGTAATTATTGGTAATTATTGGTAATTATTGGTAATTATTGGTAATTATTGGTAATTATTGGTAATTATTGGTAATTATTGGTAATTATTGGTAATTATTGGTAATTATTGGTAATTATTGGTAATTATTGGTAATTATTGGTAATTATTAGAAATTATTGGTAATTATTTGTAATTATTGGTAATTATTGGTAATTATTAGCAATTATTGGTAATTATTGGTAATTATTACTAATTATTGGTAATTATTACTAATTATTGGTAATTATTACTAATTATTGGTAATTATTACTAATTATTGGTAATTATTACTAATTATTGGTAATTATTCCTAATTATTGGTAATTATATCTAATTATTACTAATTATATCTAATTATTACTAATTATATCTAATTATTACTAATTATATGTAATTATTACTAATTATATCTAATTATTTCTAATTATATGTAATATTTACTAATTATATCTAATTATTACTAATTATATCTAATTATTACTAATTATATCTAATTATAGCTAATTATATCTAATTATATCTAATTATATCTAATTATTACCAATTATTACTAATTATATCTAGTTATTACTAATTATATCTAATTATTACTAATTATATCTAATTATTACTAATTATTACTAATTATATCTAATTATATCTAATTATTACTAATTATTACTAATTATATCTAATTATATCTAATTATTACTAATTATATCTAATTATTACTAATTATATCTAATTATTACTAATTATATCTAATTATTACTAATTACATCTAATTATTACTAATTACATCTAATTATTACTAATTAGATCTAATTATTACTAATTATATCTAATTATTACTAATTATATCTAATTATTACTAATTATTACTAATTATATCTAATTATATCTAATTATATCTAATTATATCTAATTATATCTAATTATATCTAATTATATCTAATTATATCTAATTATTACTAATTATATCTAACTATATCTAATTATTACTAATTATTACTAATTATATCTAATTATTACTAATTATTACTAATTATGACTTATTATTACTAATTGTTTTTAATTATATCTAATTATTACTAATTATATCTAATTATATCTAATTATTACTAATTATCCCTAATTATAACTAAATTCTGCTAATTATCTATAATAATCTCTAATTATTGCAAATTAACAATAATTATTTATAATTATCACTAACAATATTAATTTCTTACTAAAAATAAATATAAATAAAAATCAATTTAAATTTAATTTAATTAGAACTAATAAACAACAATTAAAATTAATATAAAAAATAAAATAAATATAAAAAATAAAATATAAATACCTTAAACATTGATATTCTAAAGGTATTGACGACTTACAATTGCTCTCGTATAAAAAACTTCAACTAAAAGAAAAATTTCCCTTAAAACTAGAGAATGAAGAGAGAAGGAAAGGCAGATCTGAGTGATTTGAAAAAAAAAACGGGATGGGGGTATATATAGTGTTGGTCGGAGTGGATACTCAAGAGGGGGTGTGAATTGAGTTCCAATTAAAATTTCTGTTAAAAATATTTCTCTTAAAATCCCCCTATTTAAAAACAAAGTTAAACTGTAGTGAATTTATACAGAGTGTAAATGTTCAATTAGTTTCTCAAAGATTGATTAGGTCTCAGTTAACTTAATCAGAAGATGAAATTAACTTTTGAAACTAACTTATTGGTTTACAATAAGTATAAACACTTACTAATTTAACTATCAAAGTAGCTTTAAAATAGTTTTGTATTTCAAAGTAGTTATCAGCGGAATATGATATATATATATATATAGTATACTCATGATTTAAACTAAAATGCACAGAAGATGTAACCAAGAGGTTCAGTCTCAAGCCGAGACTTAGTCCTCTCAACAATTTACAGAAAATGATCCACACCCTGGATCGGGGTAAACAACAGTGAACACACTGTCTAGGTACAAAGACATCTACCACAGTTCTACGTGGGAAAACAAACAACAGCTCACAGCTGTCCAGGTCTTACTTGACCTCTACCACTATCCACAGTGGGAAACAAAGAGTTATGGAGTTTGAGTGAGGATTTAAGAATCCTCCAGTTTAGCTCAGGAGATAGTGTGTGTGTAAAATAAACAGGGTACACACATTGCTCGAAATGTAAAGAAAGAATCTCTAAAGAAAATGTGAATGAGTTTAGAAAAGATTTAGTGATCAGCAGTGCAGCTCTGGACTCGTTTGATTGGTCATAAAAGCTTCTGAGTCCTCTGGTTTTTTGTCTGAAAAACAGAGTGTCGTTTTCTTCCTTGTTCCAGGTACAACTTATCAGCTTGAGTGCATGAAGTGTTTGTTGTAGTTCTTCACTCAAGATGAAGCTTGTGGTTTCCTTCAGAAGAGTGGCTTCAAGTATATCCAGGATACTTGGAGTATGGATGAAGCCTTGTGTGAATGCACCACGTTTGAATATTGTTGAGCCCTCTTAGTTTATTGTGCTCTCTGTATGCAACAACTTCACTTTCTATCTTTGTGTATATCTCGGCTAGGTCTTTATCTTCCCTTTTATAGCTTTCAGCTCTGACAAAAAGGAATGATTACTTTTTTCATGGGTACTAGGTACGGTTCCCTGACATGTCAACAAATATCATTAAATAACATTAACTGCATTAAAAACATCAAATTTAACCATTAGCTTAATAAATAAATAGTATTGATAGAATAGAGTTTGACTGGTTGGTCAATCATTAGTAGCTTTCTGTTGGTAGACATGTGCAGTGGACTTTGTGTAGCAGGACCTTCCATCGGTAGCTCTTTTGAACTTGTATCTGTAGCTATATATATCGGTGACCTCATTCTATCAGTATCTCTTGTTATCAGTAGATCTTAATCCATCGGTAGCTCTTGGGATATCGATAGATTGATGTATCGGTGACTCTATACTTGTATCGGTAGACTATGTCAGTCGCTTCATATCAGTCGCTAGTCTGTGTATCAGTAGGCCGGTCGGTAGCTCGTATCGGTAGACTTACTCTATCGGCAGACTTCTATCAGTAACTGTCTGTGAACTAGTTCTATCGGTAGACTTCTTCATATCGGTAGCTCTGTACATATCAGCGATCAAGTGTATACTAGAAGACTTAAGCATACTGGTAGACCTGTTCTATTGGTAGCTCGGTTTCTGTCGGTAGCTCTGTACATATCAGTTGCCTTAGCTTATCGGTGACTCTGTCTATCGGTAGACTAAGTACCGATAGCTTTGTTATCAGTAACTATATGCAGATCAGTGACAAACACTTATCTGTTTTATGAAAAACATATCCGATTGGGTTAGAATTAATTTATAACTTATATAAACATAGATAAACATTGATTAACATATCTCAAGGATTATTTTAACATTATTATCATCTTGATAACAGAATATCATATATTGAGAGAATTTGAAGATAGATAAACATTAATTGGGATTATCAAAATATGTGAAGGCATAATTGGGATTATCAAAACAGGTGAGGTCAACAATCTCCCCCTTTTTGATAATCACAACTTATGATATTATAGGTTTAAAATAATGATTAATTGTATCAAAGATAAAATTAAATGCAATGACATTAGAGGGGAAAAACATGGTATTTTTTCCTTAGATAATATGTCTCCCCCTAGGTGAATATTTCTCCCTCTTCGATACTTAGTAATATTTCTCCCCTTTATAGAATCTTTGTAGAATATTTCTCCCCCTTTGTGATAATCAAAAAGTGAGAAACAAGAAATAGAGAAAGGAACACAATGAAAAAGAAAGGGAAGCCACTTGTATTATATGTTGTAAAAAGGTACATAGATAGAAAACAAAATACAAGGGATTCCTATCAAACATCCTGCCCATGTTTTCAATCCACATCCTCAATGTGAGATTTTCCCTTTGAATCAGAAGAGGATTCAGGTGGTGTGGATTCAGGTGAAGGCTTAGGAATTCCAGAGATGATCACAGGAGGCTGAGCCACTGACACTGTTCCGGGCCTTTACTGAGGATTTCTTTGAGTGATCATAGGTGTGAGGCTTCGAATTGCTTGGGCAGGAGTCATCTGAATAGGAGAACCAGTAGAGGTAGAGGCAGGTAAGGCTGGAGGTACAATCACTGGCCTAGCATCAACATGCAAGAAAGACAACAACAGATTTTTGAAATCCATAATTATTCCTCCTCCTCTCTCTATAGCAGATATGAATTCATCCTTGTTCTGCATAAATTTGTCCAACACTGGAGTCAATTCCCTTAGTTTGACGACTTTCTCTTTGAATGCTTGATTGACAGGAGGTAACTTCAGATTTTCCAACAGAAGTTTGAAGTGATTGTTGAGTTGATGCTTTGTGTAAATCTTTTGGAAATAGGAGTCCACTTTTTCTTTCACTTCTTTATGAGAGGTAGAATCTTCTCTCATATAGTCTTGGACTATCTTCATTATTTCTCTAGCTTAATCTCTAGTAGAAAGCACAACTTTGCTCAGTTCGGATGATTCCACAGAGCTACTGGTTGAAACTGAACCAAGCTCCTCCTTCATCATAGCTCGAATCTGATTCAAATCCACTAAGGGTTTAGAAGCAACAAAACCAATAGAGAAGGTTATTGTTTCCTTGAAGTTTTTGGTCAACCCACAGATAAGATTTTGGACTTGAGAATCCTGGGTTTTAACATGATCTTTCATAGAGGTTTTAAAACCATCGAACACTGAAACCATCTGACTTACAACACTCTTGACATAGGCTAAGTCTTTGTCTGTTTGATATTTTGAACTCATGTAAGAGTCCAAAGAGACAACATATTTCTTTAGAGCTTCAAGATTTGCTTCCAGTCTAGATATTTGAGCTTGGAAATCTTTAACTTCTTCAATATTTCTGTCATAAAGGTTGAAAAATTACAACCGAGAGAGATTTCAAAAGATCTTTCCAACATACTAATCTCTTCAACAAAACAGTGCTTCATCTCAGAAAATGCGGCACTAAAAGATTCTTTCATCTCATCCTTTAAGGATTCAAGGTCAGCCCTGGTGATCATATCAACAGGAGAAACTGCAATAGGTACTCTTTCAGATGCTAAACTGACCACTGAGTCAGTCATGATCGATTGAATTGATGATACCAAAGAAACTTCTATCTTATTTACCTCTTCCATAAAACTATCCTTAAGCTTTTTCTTCAAAGTATCCAGGTCATGCATTCTGACCACATCTTCAGGTAGCAACTCTGACTCAACATTATAAAGGATTTTTGGTCTATTTAGAGATGCTTCATTCTCAGAATCAGGATAGTCTAAACCATATACCACAAAACCTGGGTCTTCTGCCCAGTCCTCAATATCAACAGCCACTGTAACACTTCCAAACTTGGTTTGATGCTCCCCCTCAACTGGTGCATCCTCAAGTAAAACAATATCATTCTCAGCATCATTCTCAGTAGGTCTTCCTTTTTCAAAAGAATCTTCTACTATCAAATATTTCTCTGCAATAGCTGGAGGGTCTTCCAAAATAGGCAAGGGTATGTCAACTTCATTTGAATCCTTAGAAGGCACTAATGATTGTCCAATAAATGGACTAAGGCTCAAATCAGCTAACAGAGATGATTCACTTTCATGAACATCTTCTTCATTCTCTACAGCAACCACTTCAACATCCTCTAAAGCAGATTCTTCCTTATCTGATTTATGTTGATCTAGATTTTCAGGAGCTGGGCTAGGAGGTAAGTCAGGGTCTCCTGCTTTATCAGCAGAGGACTATTCCTCTTTTGAATCATCATTGTATTATGGATCCTCTTCATCAGGTCCCAAACCTGGATCCCTCACATCCTTCGGTCTTGAAGGATGATCCACATGATTGAACTTATCATACACCTTCTTTTCATCAGTGACCCATTCTCCTCTCCATGGGTTCCAATTTATTTTCATGTATTTTCAAATTGTTTTGGTGACACAGAAATTGTTCCTTACTACCACTGTCTCATCTTGAGACTCATCTATTCCTTTCACTTTGATCATTAATGAGATCAATTTGGAAAAGAAAAAGGCATTAGTTTTTGACTTGGGTCTAATTATATCCTACATTTGAGTCATCAACAATATTCATAGATTCACCTTGACTCCATGTCTCAAAAGATGCAGGAGATAGATATCCTGATATCTTAAATTTGCAAAGTCTCATATCCTTGGTATTAAGACATGCTGAACAAACTTGAACAACAATCTACTCTCTCCATCCATTTTAGCAGCTACTACTTGTCTTTGATTTCCATCACCGGTGAGTTCCTTCAAGGCAGTATCATAATCAAAGATATAACTAATAGGTGGTATAGATCTCAAGACATATCCAGATACACCTTCGTGTGGAACTTTCAGAAATTCATCCCACTCAGTCGATGAAAAGGACAACTCCTTTCCATTCACAAATGAAGTTACTCGGTTCTCATATTCAGATTTCTCAAAACTTACATAGTCATAAAACTGTTTCACTAGCTTCGGATAGTAGGGACCATTGTTGTTCTAAAAACAATCTACCCAATTTTGATCTTTCAGCACTTCGAGCACTAACGATTTACTTGCCAGCAGCCATTCCACGCACAACTCTTTTCGATCATAATAACTCTATTCTACAAATGAGTATTTATTGTTCGTCTTTCTGATCTTGTTCTGCTAGCACTGCCACTTTCTTCTGGCTTGGAATTCTGCTTCTTTTCCTTAGGCTCATCAGCAACATCTCTAACAGAAGGGAGTTTGGTTTTTGCCATCTCGGATTCGATGGATTTAGGGTTCTCGAAAGATTCGAGAGTTAAGGTTTGAGGGTAAAGGGTTTGAGGATCGGTGGATTGAAAAGTATCTCGGACTTTGTTTCTATCATTTAGGAATCATAAAATAAATAAATAAAATAAGATAAAGTAAAAATGATTCAGATTATGGCGGCAGACAGAAGTTTAAAACAATGCACTCATCGGTAGGGTTTATCGGTGAGAATTTACATCGGTGAGGATTTACATTAGTGAGGATTTACATCGGTGAGAGTTTACATTGGTGAGAATTTACATCGGTGAGAATTTACATCAGTGAGGATTTACATCGGTGAGGATTTATATCGATGAGGATTTACATCGGTGAGAATTTACATCGATGATAATTTACATCGGTGAGGATTTATATCGGTGAGGATTTACATCGGTGAGGTAGCTACCGATCAAGGTTAATTATTCCCAACTCATGTCTAATGTAACTTAACCTATCTAAACTCTAAGGTTTGGTGAAAATGTCAGCTAATTGATGTTCAGTACCTATAAACTCAAGAATAATATCACCCTTTTGGTAATGATCTCTCAAGAAATAGTGCCTTACATCAATGTGTTTGGTCCTAGAGTGAGAAACAGGGTTCTTCAAAATGTTTATTGCACTAGTGTTGTCACAGTTGATAGAGACATGCTTAAAATCATATCCATAGTCCAAAAGAGTGTGTTTCATCCACAGAATTTGTGCACAGCAACTACCAACAACTATGTACTCTTCTTCGACAGTGGACAAAGCTACATAATTCTACTTCTTACTACACCAAGATACTAAGGATTTTCCCAATAAATGACATGTTCCTGATGTTCTTTTTCTATCCAACTTGCAACCAGCAAAGTCATCATCTGAATAACTCATTAACTCAAAGGATTTTCCTATTGGGTAAAACAAACCTAATTTTACAGTGTGTTTAAGATACTTAAAAATTCTTTTAACAGAAAGCAAATGAGATTCTTTTGGATTATCTTGAAATCTTGCACACATACATACACTAAACATAATATCTGGTCGACTAGCAGTAAGGTAAAGTAAGCTTCCAATCATACCTCTGTAATTGGTTTGATCCACTTGTTTCCCAGTTTCATCTGCATCTAATTTACAGACTGTACTCATAGGAGTTTTACTTTCCTTAATACTATCCAGACCAAAACGTTTTAAAATATCCTTTTTATATTTACATTGATTCAAAATAATACCATTTTCATTTTGAAAAACTTGAAATCCAAGAAAAGATTTGAGTTCTCCCATTAAACTCATTTCAAATTCATTTTGCATACTTTTTGAAAAATCAGTACATAAAGAATGTTTAAAAGTTCCAAAAATAATATCATCAACATAGATTTGAACTATTAAAACATCTTTAGAAATTATTTTAATAAAAATAGTTGGATCAGCAATCCCTTTAGTAAAACTCTTTGAAATAAGAAAATTACTAAGTCTATCATACCAAGCTCTTGGAGCTTGTTTTAAACCATATAAATCTTTAGAAAGTTTAAAAACTTGACTTGGAAAATTATTATTAGTAAATCCAGGTGGTTGTTCAACAAAAACATCTTCAATTATAAAACCATTTAGAAAATCACTTTTAACATCCATTTGATATAACTTGAAATTCAGATGAGCAGCATAGGCAAGTAGAATTCTAATAGCTTCTAATATAGCTACAAATGAAAAGGTTTCCTCATAGTCTATACCTTCCTCTTGACTATATCCTTGTGCAACTAGCCTAGATTTGTTTCTAACTATGTTTCCTAACTCATCAACTTTGTTTCTAGAAACCCATTTAGTGCCTATTGTCAAAGTGTCCTTGGGTCTGTCAACTAATTCCCAGACTTTGTTTCTTTCAAATTTATTTAACTCTTCTTGCATATCCATTACCCAAAATTCATCATTGATTGCATCATTGACATTTTTAGGTTCTAGCTGTGAAAGAAAGGCTTGATGTTCAACCTGGTTTCTTAGAGAAGCTCTAGTCTGTGTCCCTCTATTAAGATTACCAACAACAGCATCCAAAGGATGATTCTTTAGAATCCTTGTTGATCTAGTAAAGGTAGGACTAGAAATTTCAGGTTCATCTATAGGTTCGGGTTCTATAGTATCAAATTCTCGAATATGTCTAGAACTGGATGTTTTTACAGCAGGTTCTTTAGTTTTATCATTAAGGTCCAGAATAGTCAAATCTTCTTCAAGATTTTCAAGAGAGGTTTTAGGCTCATGTGGATCAGTTTTATAAAACTTTATGTGAAAAGATTCTTCCACACATTTGGTTCTTTTATTAAAGACTGTATAGGCTTTTCTAGTTAAAGAATAACCAAGAAAAATTCCTTCATCACTCTTAGAAGCAAACTTGTCTAGATTATCCTTTGTATTAAGAATAAAAACTTTACAGCCAAAGAATCTGAAGTAACTAACTTTAGGTTTTATATTATTCCATAATTAATATGGGGTCTTCTTAAGAACAAGTCTAATCAAGACTCTATTAATAATATAATAGCCTGTATCTACAGCTTCAGCCCAAAAATAAATAGGCAGGTCATACTCGTTAAGCATGGTTCTTGCAATTTCTTGAAGGGTTCTATTCCTTCTTTCTACTACACCATTCTGCTGAGGTGTCCTAGGATAAAAAAAGTTGTGACTATAACCATTGTATGAGCAATAAGATTCAAACTCATGATTTTCAAACTCACGGCCATGATCACTTCTCAGAGTTTTAATTTTAAGTCCACTAAGGTTTTCTACAGATTTGGAGTATTTGATAAAGTAAGAACAAGCTTCACTTTTGTGAGCTAAGAAGTATACCCAAGTATATCTAGAAAAGTCATCTAATATGATATAGAAATAATGCTTCCCATTTAGACTAGAAAACCTAGAAGGTCCAAATAAATCCATGTGAACCAACTCGAGAGGTTGAGAAGTTGAGACTTCTTTCTTTGATTTAAAAGAAACTTTATGTTGCTTTCCCTTTTGACAGGGATTACAAACTTTGTCTGATGGGAATTGAAGTTTAGGTAGGTCTCTAACCAAGTTCTTCCTAGTCAATTTTCTAAGTGAGTGGATATTTCAGTGTCCTAATCTTTTGTGCCAAAGCCAAGACTCTTTATGAAAATCATTTAAACAAGTAACATTTTTCTTATCTAAAGAATTCAGATCCACAACATAAACATTTTTATTTCTTAAAGCAGAAAATACTAAAACATTTTTAGAGTTAAAAACATTATAAGAATAAATTTCAAACTTAACATTAAAGCCATCATCACATAATTGAGAAATACTTAAAATATTGTATTTAAGTCCATCAACAAATAAAACTTTAGAAATCAAAACTGAATCAGTGTTACCAATCTGGCCTAAGCTGATGATTTTTCCTTTAGAATTATCACCGAAGGTGACATGGCCTACATCAACTTTTATTAAGCTTTTGAAACATGAATAATCTCCAGACATGTTCCTTGAACATCCACTGTTCAAGTACCATACCTTCTTGTGAGAACTCTTCAAACAGGTCTCCTACAAAACAGATTTAAACAAAAAATGATTTTGGTACCCAGATCTTCTTGGCTCCAGAAAGGTTAGCAATCAAAGCTTTAGGTACCCATATTTGTCTTATGGGTTTCATATAATTTACAGAATTAATAGATTTTGAAAGATAAACTTTATTTGATCTATAATCATATGAATAACTAGTTGAATCATAGGAATTTCCAGAACTAGAATAAGCAGAATTTTGTCCAGACTTAGGAATAAATAGAGTTTTAGTGAACCGTCTCTGTCCAGGTTGGTATCCCAAACTAGTAGTGTACTTTGGTGCAACTTGTTTTCCTAAAATTTGAGCAAGTGTATCTTTTCCCTTTGTGAACTTTTCTAAGTCCTTTATAAGTTGCTCATTAGACATTTTCAGTTCAGTATTTTCCCTTAACAGTTGACCATTCTTTTCTTTTTCTATATCAAAGGCAGATTTAACATTGACAGTGAGAGCATGCTGTTTATTTAGTGACTTATATTTTTCCTTAAGTTCATTACATGTTTCTTCCAGCATATTACAATATTCAAACAATTCAACCTTAGACATATTTTCATCATTGTCTGAATCACTATTATTTCCAGAATAATAATCATTCAACATAGGGGAAACATGTACCTTAGAGGTATTAGTCATGAAGCACATGTTGGCACGATTCTTTTCAGAATAAGAAACTTCAGATTCACTTGTGCTGTCCTCTGAAGCACTCC
The DNA here is from genome assembly GCA_963277665.1 of Viscum album. Classification (NCBI taxonomy): domain Eukaryota; kingdom Viridiplantae; phylum Streptophyta; class Magnoliopsida; order Santalales; family Viscaceae; genus Viscum; species Viscum album. Next base: position 1,183,913,940 of record OY728139.1, read on the forward strand.
AAGTAGCTTTTATGGATTTCTTGTACTTCTTGTCCTTATAATAATGTTTCTTTTTGAATTTTAATTTTGGACAGTCAGCCTTGATGTGTCCTTTCCTCTTGCACTCATAACAGACTATATCATCTTCCTTATCATATTTCTTCCAATCCTTCTTCTAATGAACCTTGTTGTCATAATTTCATTTGTATTTAGATTTTATGAAGAACTTCTTCTTCTTATAAAACTTCTTGAATCTCCTGGCTATTTGGGCCATTTCAGCATCACTGTCTAAATCCGAATCTTCACTGGTTTAACTTTCAGTAGGTGCATGCATTTTCTCCTTGTATTTGATATTTGAAGCAGTAGACTTGAATGCCACGGATTTTCTCTTGGGTTCATCATCTTCTTCTTTATTTACCTTAAGTTCTTCCTCATACATCATTAATTTACCAATAATCTCTTTTACAGGGAGAGCACCAATGTCACATGATTCTCTGATTGAAACAGAAGTGCCCCTCCATCGATATGGTAGACATCTCAAGATTCTCATGATTTGTTCCTTTGCTGGAACAACATTTCCATGTGAGCTCATAGTATTGAAAATATCATTGAACCTGAGATACATGTCAGAAATAGTTTCATCAGTATTCATTTTAAAATTATCATATTTAATAGTATAAGTATTTAATCTCATTTATTTAACATTGGTTGTTCCTTCATGAGAAACACCCAAAGTATCCCATATTTCATAAGTAGTTTTGCAAGCAGATATTCTATTAAATTATTCATCTCCTAGAGCACAATACAGGGAATTCATAGCTTTACAATTATTATTATAACCAGTATTTATAGGTTCATCCCAAGTTGTTCTTTCAGTTTCTAGAATTTTATATTGAGATTCTATAGCAGTCCAGATATCAAAACCCATACTCTCTAAATGTATTTTCATTTTCAGTTTCCACTGGGCATAATTGGTACCATTGAAGAAAGGTGATCGGTTAGTAGAAGCACCCTCTAGTCTATTGTCAGTAACAAGATTTTATAAAATAGTTTTAAAGAGATAAAATTTAGAACTAACAAAAATTTAAGATCTTTAAATATGAAACTAAAATCACAGTTGAAAAATAGAATGTTTTGAAAATTTGTATTAAAAAACAAACCTATGATACCAAATGTTGGTCGGAGTGGATAATCAAGAGGGGGGGGGGGGTGAATGGAGTTCCAATTAAAATTTCTGTTAAACATATTTCTCTTAAAATCCCCCTATTTAAAAACAAAGTTAAACTGTAGTGAATTTATACAGAGTGTAAATGTTCAATTAGTTTCTCAAAGATTGATTAGGTCTCAATTAACTTAATCAGAAGATGAAATTAACTTTTGAAAATAACTTATTAGTTTACAATAAGTATAAACACTTGAAAATTTAACTATCAAAGTATCTTTAAAATAGTTTTGTATTTCAAAGTAGTTAGCAGCGGAATATTATATATATATATATAGTATAATTATTATTTAAAAAAAAATGCACAGCAGATGTAACCAAGAGGCTCAGTCTCAAGCCAAGACTTAGTCCTCTCAACAATTTACATAAAATGATCCACACCCTAGATCGGGGTAAACAACAGTGAACACACTGTCCAGGTAAAAAGACCTCTACCATAGTTCTATGTGGGAAAACAAACAACAGCTCACAGGTGTCCAGGTCTTACTTGACCTCTACCACTATCCAGAGTGGGAAACAATGAGTTATGGAGTTTGAGTGAGGATTTAAAATCCTCCAGTTTAGCTCAGGAGACAGTGTGTGTGTAAAATAAACAGGGTACACACACTGCTTGAAATGTAAAGAAAGAATCACTAAAGAAAATGTGGATGAGTTTAGAAAAGATTTAGTGATCGACAGTACAACTCTGGACTCATTTGATTGGTCATAAAATCTTCTGAGTCCTTCTCTGATTTTTTTTCTAAAAAAGAGAGTTTCGTTTTCTTCCTTGTTCCAGGTACATTTTATCATCTTGAGTGTATGAAGTGTTTTTTGTAGTTCTTCACTCAAGATACAACTTGTGGTTTCCTTCAGAAGAGTGGCTTCAAGTATATCCAGGATACTTGGAGTATGGATGAATCCTTGTGTGAATGCACCATGTTTGAATGTTGTTGAGCCCTCTTAGTTTATTATGATCTCTGTATGCAACCACCACTTTCTATCTCTGTGTATATCTCGGCTAGGTATTTATCTTCCCTTTTATAGCTTTCAGCTCCAGTAAAAAGGAATGATTACTTTTTGCATGGGTACTAGGTACGGTTCCCTGACATGTCAACATATATCATTAAATAACATTAACTGCATTAAAAACATCAAATGTAACCGTTAGCTTAATAAATAAATAGTATTGAGAGAATAGAGTTTTACTGGTTGGTCAATCATTAGTAGCCTTCTATTGGTAGACGTGTGTAGTGGACTTTGTGTAGCAGGACCTTCCATCAGCAGCTCTTTTGAACTTGTATAGGTAGCTATATATATCAGTGACCTCATTCTATCGGTAGCTCTTGTTATCAGTAGCTCTTAATCCATCGGTAGCTCTTGGGCTATCGGTAGATCGATGTATCGGTGAATCTGTACTTGTATCGGTAGACTATATCAGTCACTTCATATCAGTCGCTAGTCTTTGTAGCAGTAGGCCGGTCGGTAGCTCGTATCGGTAGACTTACTCTATTGGCAGACTTCTATCGGTAATTGTCTGTGAACTGGTTCTATCGGTAGACTTCTTCATATCGGTAGCTCTGTACATATCAGTGATCAAGTGTATACTAGAAGACTTAAGCATACCGATAGACCTGTTCTATCGGTAGCTCTGTACATATCAGTATCCTTAGTTTATCGGTGACTCTGTCTATCGGTAGACTAAGTACCGGTATCTTTGTTATCAGTAGCTATATGCAGATCAGTGACAAACACTTATCTGTTTTATGAAAAACATATCCGATTGGGTTAGAATTAATTTACAACTTATATAAACATAGATAACCATTGATTAACATATCTCAAGGATTATTTTAGCATTATTATCATCTTGATAATAGAATATCATATATTGAGAGAATTTGAAGATTGATAAACATTAATTGGGATTATCAAAATATGTGAAGGCATAATTGGGATTATCAAAATATGTGAAGGAATAATTGGGATTATCAAAATATGTGAAGGCATAATTGGGATTATCAAAACAGGTGAGGTCAACATATAGGTTAGATTAGTTGCGACAGGGTTATTTGCGACAGGTTTCCCGTCGCTAATAGTGGTATTTGTGACGGGGCCCATCGCAAATATCCTCACCCACATTAATTACGGTCCGTGGTTAAAAGAGTATTTCCGACGAGACCCGTCGCAAATACCACCTGCCGACATACTATTTGCAATGGGCAGCTTTTCCAGTCACAAATGGTATATACCGCCGCCGAGCTTTTGCGACGAGCCCGTCGCAAATACCTTCGCCCGCATTAATTACAGTCGGCGGTTAAAAGGGTATTTGTGACGGGTCCCGTCGCAAATACACATACTATTTGCGATGGGTGGCTTTTCCCGTTGAAAATAGCATTTACCGCCTCCGGGCTTTTGCGACGGGGATGCATCCCCGTCGCAAATACCCTTCCTGCGTTTTGGCGCGCAAACCACGCAAACCTATTGCGATGGGTTGACTATTCTCGTCACAATTAACCTACTATTTGCAATGGGAAAAGACTCCCATCAAAAATACGTATTTCGTGGGACCTTTTGTGATGGTATAAATTCCCATCGCAATTGACCCGTCACAAATACCCATTTTCCCGTAGTGGAAGTTCCCTTACCTTGAGCCCGACTTGTCTTGTTTGTTCTTTATCTCCATGAATAATAAACTTAAGTTAATTTATACTTGATTAAGAACCCTTTTCAAGTTTATTATTCTTTTTATCTCACTTATTACCTTGTTATAACAATCATATAATTATTCAAGTTTATATCGGTCGTTTTGTTGATATTCGTTACTTGAGTCGAAAATGAACTTGTTATAATTAAAAATTGTCCATGTGGTAAAAAATCTCCAAAATAGTATTCATGATTTAAATATCATATATATCCTATATATATATGTATTTATAACAGTACATAACATTTTTAGAATGAAATGCACTGTTCATGGAGATGGTAGGTCATACGTACGCATGAACACTACTTTTATTTCTTTTTCATATTTAAGGTAATTAAAACTAAATGATACATAGGTATATTATAATTACATTATAATATCATAATTTATATATGTTACATAATTTCATCAATTCAATACTTTATATGTTTCATGTATGGCATGAACAAGTCATATCACTTTGAGGGGGTGGTACTCCACACTTCCTCAAATGAAATTATCGTATTTACACATTATGGAAGGCATAAAGGTATATTGTAAATAAAAATATAGAAGTATAGAGACAATATAAATATAATATATATCATATAAAAATATAGTTTCATAATAATGGCCACCATGAGAGGTGGTAGGGTAAAATCGAACAATCATCATTTCGTGGGGCAGTAGTTCGCCGTACACAGAAACAGTATGTTCGTATCCATTAGATGGAGGTGTATGTGTAACACCCCGAGCTTCCACGATACGCTTCTCATTCAATAATGCAATAACTTGCATTGTACGCAACTTCGAGTTCTAAAACACTGCGACTAATCAAAGTAGCCGTTATGAATAGTAATAACCACTTTTTAAAATTATAGAAATTTTATATTTCAAAATGGACTTCATTTTTGTATTCGTAATATCGAAATTATCCTAAGTTGAATTTTTTGTAACTTTCTGAGAACTTCCAATTTTTTATGAATAGTGAAAAATACTTAAAACAACTTTTTTAATCAAAATAATTTATTGTGATAAATTATACTATTTAGTGGTTTTAAAGTATAATTAGAATATATTTTTACCATTTTATCCAATGGTGGTCATTAGAATTAATTTAACATTGAAATTGGACATAAACAATTGCCAATCTTTTGATATAAATTGTTTCTTAAAAACACGCTATTTGTTGTGACAGCGGGAATTAATTATAAAATTAATTAATGAAACTTATATGTTTGGAATTTTTTAAAATAGACATAATTTTTGAATTCGGAATATCAATTATAGCTTAGGGTGAAATTTTGGCATTGTTCTGAAAAACTTCAATTTTTGATGAATAGTGAAACCACTAAGTGGTAGTTAAATAACTGATTTTACGTTTAAATGAAATATTACCACTTATGTGATTTTATTTTCAAAAATCCAACATACATGGTTGTCATTAAGAAGTAAAATGTGGTTCAATGAGACTAAAATAATTTTTTGGTGAATAGTAACTTTTAAGTTCTTAATCGCGATTAGAGGTAATTAGTGTAGTTTAAGGTAAAAACAATGTTTTAATAATATGATATGAGCTTTAAACTTGTACTACTCCTATTGGATGAGTCATGGCCGACCAAGAAAACCCATGGTTCAACTTGGGGACCCCATGGAGCCACTTTGGTTGGAAAATGACATTAATATATATTTATTTAATGTTAAAATTAAATTGACACAAACATGAGTTGTTTTACGAAAACAGTTTTTAAGTGGGGTTACACAAGTCCAAATTTTGATTATAAATATTAATTAGAAAGATAAAAAGATTTCCTACATCATAGTATTTTTTTATAATTTTTAGACATTAAATAAAATAAATTATTTATGACATCATGATGATGCAGCGATGACCTCATTATTTAACGATTTAAATAAAATGGGAAGATAATGAAAAATCCAAGGCTTACACTTGTCCAAAGACTATTGTATGAGGATAGTTCGAACCCTTATCACCTTATCCTAGAATTATATAAGTGTGGGACCTCTAAAATCCGAAACTCATTTTATAATAAAGTGACTTTTCTTTACTTTCCAAGAGTGCCCCTCCTCTACACTTATAAAAGGCCCCCACCTCTCCCACCTCATTTACACTTTCAAGCCATTTGGCTCGGCCAAACTCTGACCAAATACTCTCCCAACTTCCCCCTCTTACTCCTAGAAGCCTCACTTTGGGCAGAACTCTTCCCAAGGAAGCCTTTGTCTCAAATCAAAAAGAGTTACCCGATTTTGAGGTAATGTCTTCTCTAATGTTGTTTTGTTTTATTTTTCTTCTCCAACCCCCTAAAATCTTTTTATTCATTTCTTTTGTAACAAAACCAGTATCCTAAATATACTAGGATGTTGTTATAAGAAGGATTTGAGCTACACTTACACACACCTACATATAATGGTTAAAGAACATACGGTTTCTGTGGATGGCGAATTTCTGCCTCACGAAACGATGATTGTTCAACACTCATATAACACCTTCAAAGGTGGCCATTAAGATGTCACTATTTTTATATATGATATATAATATGTTTATGTTTTACTTATGCTTCTGTATTTCTCATTTATGGCATAATTTATGATTTCCATTATGGGTAAAATGCGATAATTTCATTTTAGGAAGTGCGGACTACCGCCCCCTCAAAGTGATTTGAATCGTTAATGCCATATGTGGGATGTATAAAGGATGGAGTAAATGGTATTATACACTATGTTATACTGGAATTATATTATACATTTATATCATTATGATTTCGTTCCATTAAATATGAAATTGAAATTAAAGTAGCGTTCATGCGTACGTACGGCTTACCGTCTCCATGAACGGTGCATTTCATTTATTACCTCTAAATGTTACGTAATATTATAAATGAATGTATATACTGGATATATAAGATATATATGACATCTAAATCATGAATATAATTCTGGAGATAATGGATATTCTACCACATAAACAACTTGTAATTATAAGAAGTTTATTGTTGACTGAAGTACCAAAGATCGACAAAACGACCGTTATTAACTTAAATAATTACATAATGTTCATATCATTGTAATAAGTGATATAATAAGGATAATGAAATTGAAAATGGTTCTTAATAAGGTATATATTAACTCTAGTTTATTATTCAGGAGGTTAAAGAACGGTTGAGTCAAGTCAGACACGAGGTAAGGGAACTTCTTAACCCAATTTCTATTCTTTGGGTTAATCTCCTACTTTCAAATTATGTCATGATATTATTATGTCCTATCTTGTATTAATACTTTACTTATGTTTACTTATGGTGAATACACATTATAGATGTAATTTATTTAAAAAAAATGATCTTTTTAAGGACTTCGTCTCAATCCTCTTTCATTGAGGCATATTTGGTTTTATACACAACTTTCTTTTATACGGTGTATAAACACCTTTGACTTTTACGTTTATTCAAAAGGAATCTTTTTTATACGAAGAGTTTTTATAAATGAAAAAAGGGAATGTTTTTCTTTCCATACTTATGTGGCGACAACGACTTCTCCGCCACCGTGACCATTATTTGAGTTTCGGCTTCCTCTACAAGCCATCATTTTTTTAATGAAAAATAAATACAAAGTTTTAACTTTATTTTATTTTGGTATTGAAAATGGTTTTGAAAGCATTTTTATTATATCAATGTGTTGTATTGATATCTTGTGATTGAAATGTGGAAATGTTATGTTTCCTTTATGCATGTTTTATGTGATACGATTATGTTATTGTTTATGATATGTTTAAACCTATTCATATGAGGAATGCATTGGACTTAATAAGTGACGGGTGGAGCCCGCTACAGCTCCTCGATGCATCGTCAGGTCTCATGAGACAAACTAGTGTCTTGGCACGATGCCTTGACAAAATCTAATTTGTGGTCTTGGCACGAGGCCTTGGCTACGTGGTTATGATAGTCTGGCATTATGCATTCCATCATTATGAAAGTGGTTATTGATATTGCATGTGATTATTCGACCAGTAGAATATCCATGTGAATAAGTAAATGGAATTATCTCATTTTACTTTTGCCATATTATGTTGAAGTTCATGTTTAAAAGGCTTTTGTTTTAGTTATACATTGCCTTAAATGTTAATGTTTATTTATGAAAGCTTACGCATTATTGTTATCCTTACTGAGCATCTGAGCTCACCCCTTTAAATGTTTTAATATTTTCTAGGATGTGAAGAAGTATTTTATGAATGACCTGCAGGGATAGTCAGAAGAGGCTATGAGTGTGGACTATGGAGACTTTGTTATTATAGTTTTTCACTTTATGATGTATTGTAACGTTTACAAATGTATCTAGTGTTTCCAAGGCTACTAAACTAATCGGTCTTTCGAGACTTGATCTTTTGTGATCATGCCAATGTTACGAAGTAACGCACCAGCTCTGGGTAGCTGGGGTCGGGGCGTTACAGTTGGTATCAGAGGAAGTTTAGTACAAACCTTGGAAGCTAGATTTAGATAAACTCTGATTAGAGCACATAGACCTAAGATGAACTTTGAGGATTAGTATAGAAGAACTTCTTAGAATTTTGGTATTGTAGAGATTTTGTGAGTTTTCTGAGCAATACATCCCTGTCTGGATACGAGCAGGTAGAGTCGGCTCTGGCACAGATGTTCCTAGGGGTAAAACCCGAAAACACCGCTTTGAGCTAGACTCGAACGGGAACTGGTGCACGACAACGGGCCTTGCTGCACTCTTGGTTATGACACTCCCGGGGGATATGCTTAGGATAACTCTCATTTTCTTTACAAATCATTATGAAGGGTTTATGAGTATATACTTCCTCAAAGAAAACATTTTTATGATTATGGATTATATCTATAAATAGTTCAATTTATGTTAAGTGTTTTATAAGTATGGGATTATGTATTTTGATTCATAAACTGATCTAGTTTATGCCATTGTTTAGAAATGGCGCCTAGTGGAAGAAATGGAAACCGTATCAATGCACGCACTCCATGTAGGGATTGCCCTCCTGCTCAAGATAATTATAGTGGGGCTGGTGATGCAACTGGTGCCGATCAGCTAATCACCATACTGGGACAACTTACTCAGGTTATGAATAATAACCTTACCCGTATGGAGCACCCTGATCCACAACGTGGAGGATCAATGTTAGATCGATTCATGAGGAAACAACCACCAACGTTCAATGGGATTACAAATCCCTTAGTAGCCGAGCAATGGATAAATTCCATAGAGAAAATATTTCAGGCTTTGGGGAGCAGTGAAAGGGAAAAAGTTATCATGGCAGTTTACCGCCTCACTGGAGATACTGATCAATGGTGGTCATTGATTCAAAACATGAAGGAAGATGATGAAGTATCAAATATGGAATGGAGGGAGTTCAAATATTTGTTTTTAGAAAAATACTTTCGTCGCGACCATCGATCAGATATGGAAAGGCAATTTCTGAGTCTGAGACAAAAGGAGGATGAGAATGTCACAAAGTATGAGGCTAACTTTACAAGGTTATCAAGGTATGCTGGATATTATATACGTAACCCAAGAAGTAAGATTGATCGTTTCTTTGATGGGTTAAAACCATTTCTTCGTCGAGCATTAGTCTCACAATCCTTTTCATCGTACGAAGACATTGTCTCGTGTGCTATCAAGACAGAAAAGGAATTCTCTAAGTCTTATGACAAGAAAGTAAAGCAAGAGAAGAAGAGAACGGTTGAACAAGAGACAGATAAAGGGAAAAAGGGAAAGAAGGATTTTCCATTATGTGATAATTGTGGGAAGAATCACCCTGGTACTTGCCTAAAAGGAATGAGAGTTTGTTATAAATGTGGAGAAAAGGGTCACCAGGCTCGTGATTGCAAGGGAAAGAAAGAGGCTATCAAAGTTGAATGCTATAATTGTAGGGAAATGGGGCATTATGCAAATGAATGTCCTAAGCGTCAAGGAAACTTACCTCAGAAAAGGCCAAGGGATCAAGGCCAATCTTATGCTGTGACTACAGTTGAAGCGGAATAATTAATGTATTGGTGCTTTTGGACTCAAGGATTATATTCTGGTTATAAGAATAATGTGATATATATAAAGATTGTACTGCAGTACTTTTTGATTTCAGTAAGGTTTTAATATGATTAAGGTAATCATATTTTTATAATGTGACAATAAGAGAAACTTTTCTTTGTTTGGGGAATCTGATGTTACAATTGATTTTGGAATTTAGAGACCTTTTAGAGAAAGTCTGGACGGAGGTATTTTGGATAACTATTAAGGTTGGAATGGATTAAGTTGAACCATGAATAGTATTGTTTAAGGTTAAAGCATTTCTGAAGTTTATTTTTGAATATTATAATACTATAGTTTTAGGAAAAGGACAACCTGCATGGTGGGGAATAACCCGTCGCGTCGGACAAAGCTGCAGGAATCGAACCCACAACCATAGTGCGACAAGCCTTTATTTCCTACCACTAGCCTACAGGAAGTCCCTGGTTATTACAAAATATTTTTACTAATCTAAATGGTATGTGTTAACATTTGGAACCTTATACAATTAGGATAAATAGAATATTTTTGAGTTCTGTTACCATTTGGAGTAAAAGTTGGGTTTGTGGTAAAAATTTATTAATGAATGAAAGTATACATAACAAGTATGTATATTCCCTTACGTTCTTAGTAAATCTCCTAAATAAATTCCTCAACATTATAAAAGGTAACTTAAAACAAAAATGTTGTCGGTTAAATTTTCCAATTGGGGATTCAATGACCATTTAACCAATCACAAGTTTGTGATTTTCTTGTAGTTAAACTTTCTCCTAATCCTGTTTTCTATAACTCTCCATCAGACCTTGATGGTTTGTTTCTCCTCCATATCCATATTTTCATAGAATCCTAGAATGGGCTATATCGGGTGACCTTTGTACTTATCTTGCTTTCTTTTAATGTTATATATTTATTAACCATGTTTCCGATGTGGGTTTTCCACAAAGGTATTTTCTATTTTCAACCTTTTATTTACAAAGAAAAATTTCAAATTGCGAGGACGCAATTTATTGAAGGAGGGGAGAATGTAACACCCCGAGCTTCCACGATACGCTTCTCATTCAATAATGCAATAGCTTGCATTGTACGCAACTTCGAGTTCTAAAACACCGCGACTAATCAAAGTAGCCGTTATGAATAGTAATAACCACTTTTTAAAATTATAGAAATTTTATATTTCAAAATGGACTTCATTTTTGTATTCGTAATATCGAAATTATCCTAAGTTGAATTTTTTGTAACTTTCTGAGAACTTCCAATTTTTTTTATGAATAGTGAAAAATACTTAAAACAACTTTTTTAATCAAAATAATTTATTGTGATAAATTATACTATTTAATGGGTTTAAAGTATAATTAGAATATATTTTTACCATTTTATCCAATGGTGGTCATTAGAATTAATTTAACATTGAAATTGGACATAAACAATTGCCAATCTTTTGATATAAATTGTTTCTTAAAAACACGCTATTTGTTGTGACAGCGGGAATTAATTATAAAATTAATTAATGAAACTTATATGTTTGTAATTTTGTAAAATAGACATCATTTTTGAATTCGGAATATCAATTATAGCTTAGGGTGAAATTTTGGCATTGTTCTGAAAAACTTCAATTTTGATGAGTAGTGAAACCACTAAGTGATAGTTAAATAACTGATTTTACGTTTAAATGAAATATTACCACTTCTGTGATTTGATTTTCAAAAATCTGACATACATGGTTGTCATTAAGAAGTAAAATGTGGTTCAATGAGATTAAAATAATTTTTTGGTGAATAGTAACTTTTAAGTTCTTAATCGCGATTAGAGGTAATTAGTGTAGTTTAAGGTAAAAACAATATTTTAATAATATGATATGAGCTTGAAACTTGTCCTAATCCTATTGGATGAGTCATGGCCGACCAAGACAACCCATGGGTCAACTTGGGGACCCCATGGAGCCACTTTGGTTGGAAAATGACATTAATATATATTTATTTAATGTTAAAATTAAATTGACACAAACATGAGTTGTTTTACGCAAAACAGTTTTTAAGTGGGGTTACACAAGTCCAAATTTTGATTATAAATATTCATTAGAAAGCTAAAAATATTTACTAAATCATAGTATTTGTTTTATAATTTTTAGACATTAAATAAAATAAATTATTTATGACATCATGATGATGCAGCGATGACCTCATTATTTAACGATTTAAATAAAATGGGAAGATAATGCAAAATCCAAGGCTTACACTTGTCAAAAGCCTATTGGATGAGGAGATTTAGAACCCTTATCACCTTATCCTTGAATTATATAAGTTTGGGACCTCTAAAATCCGAAACTCATTTTATAATAAAGTGACTTTTCTTTACTTTCCAAGAGTGCCCCTCCTCTCCACTTATAAAAGGCCCCCACCTCTCCCACCTCATTTACACTTTCAAGCCATTTGGCTCGGCCAACCTCTGCCCAAATACTCTCCCAACTTCCCCCTATTACTCCTAGAATCCTCACTTTGGTCAGAACTCTTCCAAGGAAGCCTTTGTCTCAAATCAAAAAGAGTTACCCGATTTTGAGGTAATGTCTTCTCTAATGTTGTTTTGTTTTATTTTTCTTCTCCAACCACCTAAACTCTTTTTATTCATTTATTTTGTAACAACACCAGTATCCTCAATATACTAGGATGTTGTTATAAGAATTATTCGAGCTACACTTACACACACATACATCTAATGGTTAAATAACATACGGTTTCTGTGGATGGCGAATTTCTGCCTCACGAAACGATGATTGTTCAACACTCATATAACACCTTAAAAGGTGGCCATTAAGATGTCACTATTTTTATATATGATATATAATATGTTTATGTTTTACTTATGCTTTTGTATTTCTCATTTATGACATACTTTATGATTTCCATTATGGGTAAAATGCGATAATTTCATTTTAGGAAGTGCGGACTACCGCCCCCTCAAAGTGATTTGAATCGTTAATGCCATATATGGGATGTATAAAGGATGGAGTAAATGGTATTATACACTATGTTATACTGGAATTATATTATACATTTATATCATTATGATTTCGTTCCATTAAATATGAAATTGAAATGAAAGTAGCGTTCATGCGTACGTACGGATAACCGTCTCCATGAACGGTGCATTTCATTTCTTACCTCTAAATGTTACGTAATATTATAAATGAATGTATATACTGGATATATAAGATATATATGACATCTAAATCATGAATATAATTCTGGAGATAATGGATACTCTACCACATAAACAACTTGTAATTATAAGAAGTTTATTGTTGACTCAAGTACCAAAGATCGAAAAAACGACCGTTATTAACTTAAATAATTACATAATGTTCATATCATTGTAATAAGTGATATAAAAAGGATAATGAAATTGAAAATTGTTCTTAATAAGGTATATATTAACTCTAGTTTATTATTCAGGAGGTTAAAGAACAGTTGATTCAAGTCAGACACGAGGTAAGGGAACTTCTTAACCCAATTTCTATTCTTTGGGTTAATCTCCTACTTTCAAATTATGTCATGATATTATTATGTCCTATCTTGTATTCATACTTTACTTATGTGTACTTATGGTGAATACACATTATAGATGTAATTTATTTAAAAAAATGATCTTTTTAAGGACTTCGTCTCAATCCCCTTTCATTGAGGCATATTTGGTTTTATACACAACTTCATTTTATACAGTGTATAAACACCTTTGACTTTTATGTTTATTCAAAAGGAATATTTTTTATACGAAGCGTTTTGCTAAATGATAAAAGGGAATGTTTTTCTTTTCGTACTTATGCGGCGACAACGACTTCTCCGCCGCCGTGACCATTATTTGAGTTTCGGCTTCCTCTACAAGCCATCATTTTTTTAATGAAAAATAAATAAAAAGTTTTAACTTTATTTTATTTTGGTATTGAAAATGGTTTTGAAAGCGTTTTTATTATATCAATGTGTTGTATTGATATCTTGTGATTGAAATGTGGAAATGTTATGTTTCCTTTATGCATGTTTTATGTGATACGATTATGTTATGGTTTATGATATGTTTAAACCTATTCATATGAGGAATGCATTGGACTTAATAAGTGACGGGCGGAGCCCGCTACAACTCCTCGATGCATCGGTAGGTCTCATGAGACAAACTAGTGTCTTGGCACGAGGCCTTGACAAAATCTAATTTGTGGTCTTGGCACGAGGCCTTGGCTACGTGGTTATGATAGTCTGGCATTATGCATTCCATCATTATGAAAGTGGTTATTGATATTGCATGTGATTATTCAACCAGTAGAATATCCATGTGAATAAGTAAATAGCATTATCTCATTTTACTTTTGCCATATTATGTTGAAGTTCATGTTTAAAAGGCTTTTGTTTTAGTTATACATTGCCTTAAATGTTAATGTTTATTTATGAAAGCTTCCGCATTATTGTTATCCTTACTGAGCATCTGAGCTCACCCCTTTCAATGTTTTAATATTTTCTAGGATGTGAAGAAGTATTTTATGAATGACCTGCAGGGATAGTCAGAAGAGGCTATGAGTGTGGACTATGGAGACTTTGTTATTGTAGTTTTTCACTTTATGATGTAATGTAACGTTTACGAATGTATCTAGTGTTTCCAAGTCTACTAAACTAATCGGTCTTTCGAGACTTGATCTTTTGTGATCATGCCAATGTTACGAAGTAACGCACCGGCTCTGGGTAGCTGGGGTCGGGGCGTTACAGTATGTAAGTGTAGTTAAAATAATTCTCATAAAAACATCATATTATATTGAGGATAATTGTTCTTTTATATAATAAAATAATGATAAGATCATAGTTAGTGGATAAGGAAAATAAAGGAAAGGAACTTGAGAGAAGACGTTACCTCTAAATCGGGTAACTTCTTTTGATTTGAGCCAAAGGATTTCTTGAATTTCCTTCTTCTAAAGGTAAGTATTCTATGAGGAAGGAATGGATGTTGGGAGATTATTTTATTATAATTTAGATGATCCAAGTGTCTTTATAGGTGTGAGTTATGTGGGTAGAGGTGGTGGCCTTTTATAAGAGGGAGGAGGGGCACTTTAGGAAAGTCTAGAAATTTTATTTTATTATAAATTTAATTTTGATTAAAAATGGTCCAAAAATAATTTAATTCAAAGATAATATGATTTTTTTCAAATAACCATCATACAATAATTTTTTGACAAGTTTTTAATATTTTTTTACCCTGATCTTTTTGGTTCAACCTTTATTTTACCCTTTTTAATCTTATCGTGATATCATGTTATTTACATATTGTGGGTTAATGTAATTACCATATCATGTCAAATGACCCAAAAAATACATTTATTACATATTTGGACTTATCTTAACCATTTGTCTGAATCTTAGATTTTTATAAATTTAATATCATTCAATAAACTATTTTGTATTTTAAGTTATAAATTATGTCAATTTTGGACACTATTCATACTTAACTTTTTTACAAATTCATAAAAACCTGATTCCTTCAAAAAAAAATACATTAAATTAAATATAATATGTCATTATAATCTATAAAATTAGTTTATGACATCAAAATAGAAAAATTACATTTATTTTAACATTTATAATATCATTTATTTGAATCCTTTATTAATGAAGCAATCATTGCATCATCATTGTGTCATAATAATAATAATTATTTATTTAATGTCTAAAAATTATAAATAAAATATCATGATGTAGAAAATATTTTTAGATTTAAAATGAATATTTATAGTCAAAGAGATAAATTATATAACCCCATATAAAAATTGGTTTAGTAAAAGATACATGTTTATGTTATATTTTTCTTTACTTTAAATTAATTTTTATAAAATGTCATTTTCACACCCATGTGGCTCCATGGGATCCCAAAATTGACCAAAGGATTCTCATAGTGAGAAATATATCATATAATAGGATTAGGAAATGTTTTAGGGTAGTTTAATATTATTATAATATTATTGTTTTACCCTTATTTACCAAATTTACCCTTTAATCATGGTAAATAAAATAATTACTGAAGTTACTATTCATAATGTCCAAAAATAAAAGGTACCTATTCACAAAATTTGGAATTTATGATTCCAAATATGGAATTAATTTTTCTAAATTCAAAACATAGAAGTTGCAGTAATTAATTTAAAATTAATTCTCGTTGTCAAAACCAGAATGCAGGTTTTTAAGAAGTAAAAACTATCAAAATATTGACATGTGTTTATGTCCAATTTCAATGTGAAATTACTTAAAATGACCAAAATTATATTAAATATTAAAAATATATTCCATTTATACTTTAAAACCATTAAATAATATTATTTAACCATATAAATTATCTATATGAAAAAAGTTGTTTTCAATTAAAATTTAGCGTATTTTTATTATTCATCAAAACATGGTAGTTATTATAAAAATGTAAAAAATTAATCCAAAGTAAATTTTTATATCCCAATTATAAAGAATAAGTTTATTTTTTCAAATATAATACATAAAGGTTCGAAAAATATAAATTTAAAAATGACTATTCATCAAAAGTCGGTAAAACTGTATTTTTAGAAAAATACTTCTTTTATTCGAAAAATTGAATGTATTATTATATCATATCTAGAAAAAATATAAGATGAATTTTAAACATTACATTGAATATATAACATATAATTTTCATTCAATAAAAATCTATAAAGAGTGATATGGTTTTATAAACACAATTATTCTCTTTTAAATAGGTTTTTATAAAAACACATCCTTTATATTCAATTGGTTTTTATTTCCATTTCTAATAAATTTGGTAACCAATGAATCATTATTTAAACATATGTAAACCATATTTAAAAATTAATTTTATATTATTCATTCCCGTTATTCCAATTTCTAGGCATTAACTACCATTTAAAATAATAATAATATTATTGTATTATATTTCGGTATAACTTAATGTTGTGTGCAATGTAAGATTTCAGAGAAACCCATTGTTTCATGTCAATTAACCTATTGAAAAAAGGGTCCCATTTAACATAAAATTAATATATTAATCATAAATATTAATAGAAAATAAAAATTATTATTCTATAAATACGTAGGTCGTTATATCATCCCCCCTTTTGGAAATTGCGTCCTCACAATTTTAAAATTGGGCTCAGAAACTTTATTGAAAATACCACATCAGAAAAAGAATTAATAAAACTATCACTTTAAAAGAAAAATGAGAAGTACAAAGGTCACCCAAGATAACACGTACTAGTATTCAATATAGTAAAACATGGATATGGAAGTGAAACTAAGTGTCAAGTTCTGATGGAGAGTGATATAAAACATGATAAGGGGAAAGTTAACAACCAGAAAACCATAAAATTGCAATGGGTTAAATGGTCTTTGATTCCCCATTAGGAAAAGTAAACGGAAAGCATTTTTTAAGTTCCTTTTAATAAATTTAAGAAATTTATTTATGATATTAACTGAGAACATAAGGAAATACACTTACTTTTCAAGTAGAGTTTCATCCTTTAATAAATTTATACCACAAACTCATCTTTTTTCCAAACGATGAGCATTCAAGATGACATGGTCACACCTAAAGTGGTAAAATCAACTTCTAGAGAATCACATAATCCACAAAAGATAAACTATATATTTCCCTTGTCTTTAGACATTAACCAAAACCAAAATGGTTAGTACTAGATCATATAATCCTCAAAAACGATAATCCTTTATAAAAAGAAATACTACTCTTAATCTCCAAAATTTAACAAACAATACCCCAAAGTTCAACAAATACCATTAAATAAAAAAATGTCCTTAAAATTATTGAAATTAATCCAAACTAAGATTGAAACCCAAAACTCAGAAGAATTTGATCACATAGTCTTCCATGATAAATCTTAACATTTATCTCCAAATAACATTGAACACTCTTAAAGTATCATACTAAAAAGTAATTAACCTAATCACATATTCTATATGATTGGTTAATCATTTATATAAATAAACCAAATCACCATATGTACACAATAAAAACATATATTCTTACAAAATAATATTTCAACCATTACTCCACAAATGAAATCCCATAGTATTCTATTTTCCTGAGGCATATAGTGTTCCCAAAAGAAAGAACGTCTTTCAAAATAACATTTTTCACTTAATCACTAAATCATTTTCATATACTAAGGATATCCATTTGATAAAACATGAGTTCTAAAATCAACTTATTCCTAATCCATAAAATCATTTAACTAAAAAGAATAAGTTATACTAACCAGGGACTTCATATAGGCCAGTGGTAGGCGATAAATCCCAGTAGCACTTCGATTGTGGGTTCGATTCCTATAGCTTTGTCTGATACGATGGGTTATCACACGGTCTATGTGTTTTCCTTTTTAAAAAACTATATAATTCTAATAACATTAAAAAAATGACATAAAATCCTAAAAAATAACCATAAAATATTTTAACCTCAAAGGTTATCTCATACCTCGCATTTTTCATCCCAAAAATTAATAACCCATAATTTCCTCAAAGATGAATGTCTCGAAAAATACCATCAATATCCTTGAAATAACATAAGCCTCAAAATGGGTTTCTAATTTATTGAACTTATAATATAACTTAAAATTATAAACCCATGATCATACCCTTACCCTTTAGAAAACATCCAAATCTATAAAGTTATCTAAACCTTTCCTCTAATACTAACTATAAGGCCCCAACCTTAAACCTTAATTAATCTTGAGTTAAGTCGATAATTTTAATTTAACTCACATTGAGTATATTTTAAGGTTTAGAGTTTTAGAGAATTAGTCCATAACTATTAAATTACAACTCAACAATTAAAAAGTAGACACTTGTACTGTATCTAATTTTTTTTCACAATAATAAAACTCCTTAAAATAAAACAAGAATTATTTTCATGATATAAATCTTCTTGAATTCTTCCTTTCTCTTACCCTTCCTTATACCCTATGAAAAACATTTCAAAAATTTGGGATGAGCATAAAAAGCTCAGTAAGGGATATAAAATAAGGGAATAAAACATTAGTCCATGTATACATACAAATAAAAAAATCATAATTTTCAATAATAAAACATAAGCTCTTTAACATACCTCATGAAATCATAATATTTATGAATAACACATAGAAATCATAAATCATAAATGTAAATTGTGGAATCCAATAACATACTTACCCTGCAAATCATTTTTTTTCATTTTCAAATGGCCGGTTTAAGGGGTTGCCGGTACCCAAACACCATTTCACCACATCCAGAAAATTCACCACATCCAAGGCAGAACCGCATTTCAAATTTCAAAAACAACTTCAAAATCCCCGCCATCCACCTTGAGCCACGACCCAAGCGTCAACGTACACAGATCTCGAGCCGCTCACCTGCCACAATAGTCCATGTCTTCTCAGTCTGCACACCATGCGAAGTCCACGCGACAGCCCGAGTCCACCGTCACGCGCCACCTTTCACCGGAGACGGAATCGTCATCACAATCTCGAGCCACGAGACTGCACCGCCCTGAGCCGCTTGCCTACACCAGGTCTGAAACAATAACCGGGTTGCCGACGAGCTTCTCCGGCCTCTATTGACATCGCAACGCCATCATCCCTCCGACATCACCACTTAAACACCACTGGCATAATCACAGTGGGAACTTTCACTCACAGACTATCAACAAATTCACCGGCGAGAACCGACCGCGCCGTCACCGTCACCATCGCCATCTCCAAATACAATGCCTCACCGACGGCACCAAAAGACACATAAACGATAGAAAAACAAATCCAAAACACCAGAACATCCATACTTCACCTCACCATGAGACGAGATGAAAGGAAGACCCAAAAACCAATTCCGAAAGATTAGGAATCACAGAAACACCACCCAACCGCACAAGCAACGCCCTGAATCTTAAGATCCCGCCGCCACCGACCAAAACGACTGCTTCAGACACGAAGAAACCCCAACGCACTCACCTGAGAACGGCCGGGACCCCAAGCACCACCGACGCAAGAGTGAGACCATCAAACGCTGAGAAGCACACCACAGGACACCAGCAACCTGCCGAGAACGAATCCAGGAGCGCTCCGAAGAGTATGCCGTCGATGGGAACCGGTCTTACACCCGCCGGACTGAACCAACAACCGCTGAAGCCCAAATAGAAACTCCACAGCAAGGGGAGACCATGAAACTGCGCGACGACACAGAGGGCCTGGCTGACTCACCGAGCTCGAGAGGAAGTTTTGCGCCGTCCGCAGTGAAGGGGCGGCGGCGGCGAGAGGAAAACCCTAACTCGGGAGCCCTTTACGGGCGCATCCTTCCATCCATAGGCCCTTCATGACACATGTAGAATTTAGGATTTTTCCAATAACATACTTACATTGTAGATTTCACAGCTACATAGGGAGTTAATTTTGGAATACCCATCACAGTATATTCCCTAAATATCTTAGGAGACACACTAACATTTACCTCTATCACGTTACCCAATAAATTAGAGAGTTATCCTGGGATCTACCGCCCTAGGTTTATCATGAAACCACCTGTATTTGGTTTATCACATAACCACCCATCAAATTTCCAAGTACTAATACATAATCCTAACACATAAAAGATTAAAATTATCAACATTTCACTCATCAATCAGAAGAAATCAATTCAATATATTGAAATATTCAATCCATTTCTAAAACCATTTAAAGCATTTAATAAAGATATTTTTGAATCAAAGTGTCCCATAAAACTTTGAAACTTTTAAAGTAATTAACATTTTAAAACATTAATTTCCATATAAAAAAAATCCTTAAAACCGTTTTGAAAACATGGAAATTAATGAGAAATATTTATAAGAATAAATCTTTAAAACATTTAAAATGATGTTTTAGGTAAAGAGTCCCTTACCACTTGATAAAATACTTGAATAAAAATAATTAAAGGGTAAAATAAAATGAAACATTAAATATCACGAGAATATATAAATTCATGATATACAATTTCAAAAGGGTTGTATATACACCTTATAGGATATTAAAGGTGCACAATATCAAGATATGCCTTAATGAAAGAAGATTGAGACGAATTCCATTACAAAGATCATTTTGTAAATAAAATAGATAGATTATGTGTATTCACTATAAGTACACATAAATAAATTATAAATAAAAGAAAGTATATAAAAAGTTATTTCTCACATAATAATAGCACAACATAATCAAGAAGTAGAAGATTAGCCCAAAGAATGGAAATTGGGTTAAGAAGTTCCCTTACCTTGAGTCTGAATTGTCTCATTCGTTCGTTCTTTATCTCCTTGAATAATAAACTTAAGTTAATTTATACTTGATTAAGAACCTTTTTCAAGTTTATTATTCCTTTTACATCACTTATTACCTTGTTATAACAATCATATAATTATTCAAGGCTGTTTTGTTGATATTCGATACTTGAGTCAAAAATGAACTTGTTATAATTACAAATTGTCCATGTGGTAAAAAATCTCCAAAATAGTATTCATGATTTAAATATCATATATATCCAGTATATATATGTATTTATAATATTATATAACATTTTGAGAATGAAATTCACCGTTCATGGAGACGATAGGCCATACGTATGCATGAACACTACTTTCATTTCTTTTTCATATTTAAATAAATGAAAACTAAATGATACATAGGTATATTATAATTACAGTATAATATCATATTTTATATATGTTACATAATTTCATTAACTTCATCCTTTATACATTCCATCCATGACATGAATGAGTCGTATCACTTTGAGGGGGTGATAGTCCGCACTTCCTCAAATTAAATTATCATATTTACACATTATGGAAAGCATAAAGGTATGTTGTAAATAAAAATAAAGAAGGAAAAAGACAATATAAATATAATATATATCATATATAAATATAGTTCCATCATAATGGACACCATGAGAGGAACAATCATCGTTTCATGAGACAGTAGTTCACCGTACACAGAAACAGAATGTTCGTATCCATTAGATAGAGGTGTGTGTAAGTGTAGTTCAAATAATTCTCATAAAAACATCCTAGTATATTGAGGATACTGGTTTTGTTATGAAATCAAATAATTATAATATCATAAGGAGTGGAGAAGGAAAATAAAGGAAAGAAACTTGAGAGAAGACGTTACCTCTAAATCGGGTAACTTCTTTTGATTTGAGCCAAAAGGCATTCTTGAATTCCCTTATGCCCAAGGTAAGTATTCTAGGAGAAAGGGAGGGATGTTGGGATATTATTTTATTAAAATTTTTATGATAAAATGGGATTTAGAGGTGCGAGTTATGTGTGGAGAGGTGGTGGCTTTTTATAAGAGGGAGGAGGGACACTTTAGGAAAGTCTAGAAATATTATTTTATTATAAATTCAATTTTGATTAGAAATGGTCAAAAACTAATTTAATTAAAAAAATAATATTATGTCAGTTCTAATAACCATCATACAATAATTTTTAGATAAGTTTTTAATATTTTTTATCCTTATCTTTTTGGGTTAACCCTTATTTTACCCTTTTTAA
The DNA here is from genome assembly GCA_963277665.1 of Viscum album. Lineage (NCBI taxonomy): Eukaryota > Viridiplantae > Streptophyta > Magnoliopsida > Santalales > Viscaceae > Viscum > Viscum album. Next base: position 1,183,936,433 of record OY728139.1, read on the forward strand.
TCTTACTCTGATATCACATTATTTACAGATTGTAGGCTAAAATAATTACCATATCCTGTCAAACGACCCAAAAAAAGTCATTTATTAAATATTTGGACTTATATTAACCATTTTTAAGAATATTATATTTTTATAAATTTAATATCATTCAATAAACTATTTTATATTTTAAGTTATGAATTATGTCAATTTTGGACACTATTCATACATGAATTATTTAAAAATTCATAACAACCTGATTATTTCAAACCAAAGGCATTAAATAAAATATAATATGTCATTATCATCCATAAAATTTGTGGATGACATAAAAATATCCAAATTAATTTTAATTTAACATTTATAATATCATTTATTTGAATCCTTTATTAATGAAGCAATCACTACATCATCATTGTGTCATAATTAATTTTTTTTAATATCTAAAAATTATAAATAAAATATCATTATGTATAAAATATTTTTATATTTTTAATAACTATTTATATTCAAAGAGATAAATTATATAACCCCATATAAAAATTATTTTAGTAAAAGATACATGTTTATGTTATATTTTTATTTACTTAAAATTAATTCTTATAAAATGTCATTTTCACACCCATGTGGCTCATGGGGTCATAAATCGACCCAAGTATTCCCATGTTCGGACATATATCATCCAATAGGAGTAGTACATGTGTTAGGGTAGTTTAATATTATTATAATATTATTGTTTTACCCTTATTTATCAGATTTACCCTTTAACCATGATAAATAAAATAATTACTGATGTTACTATTTATAATGTCCAAAAATAAAAGGTTCCTATTCACACAATTTGGAACTTCTGATTCCAAATATGGAATCCATTTTTCCAAATTCAAAACATAGAAGTTTCATTAATTAATTAAAAATTAATTCCCTTTGTCAAAACCAGAATGCGAGTTTTTAAGAAGTAAAAACTATCAAAAGATTGACACGTGTTTATGTACAATTTCAATGTGAAATTACTTAAAATGACCAAAATTTGATTAAATGATAAAAATATATTCCATTTATACTTTAAAACCATTAAATAATATTATTTAACCATATAAATTATCTCGATGGAAAAAGTTTCTTTCAATTAAAATTTAGTGTATTTTTACTATTCATCAAAACATGATAGTTATCAAAAAATATATAAAAAGTTCATAAAAAGTAAATTTTGATGCCCTGCTTCAAAATAAGAAGTTTATTTTTTCAAACATAATATATAAAGGTGCCAAAAACTAAATTTAATAATGGTTCTCCCTCAAAAAGCGGTAAAACTGTATTTTTAGAAAAATATTTCTTTTATCCAAAAAATTGAATTTGTTCTTATATCATATCTAGAAAACATATAAGATGAATTTAAAATATTACATTGAATATATAACATATAATTTTCATTTCTTAAAAATCCATAAAGAGTGATATGGTTTTATAAACACAATTATTCTCTTTTAAATATATTTTCATAAAAACACATCCTCTATATTCAACTGGTTTTTATTTACATTTCTAATAAATTTGGTAACTAATGAATCATTATTTAAGCATTTTTAAACCATATTTCAAAATTTAGTTGATACTATTCATTCCTGCTATTCTATCGGCTCGACATTAACTACCATTTAAAACAATAATATTATTATTGCATTATATTTCGGTATAACTCAATATTGCGTGCAACGTAAGATTTCAGAGAAACCCATTGTTGTATGTCGAGTACCCTATCAGAAAAAGTGCCTCCTTTAATGGAAAATTAATATCTTACTCATAAATATTAATAGAAAAGAAAAAATATTATTCTATAAATACTTGGGTCGTTACGGTCTACCCAACCCGAAATGGGTCTGGGCAGACCTACCTAGCCCAAAATAGCCAAGAATGATCTTTACACAGCTCATTACGAATCTGCGCGGGTATGGTGCAACCCGTAATGAGCCATGGTGGAGTTTCGGGGCCCGAAAAGTTATTTAAATTAAATAAAATATTAATTTTGGTTTAAAATAATAATTTTAATATCTGGTAAATTTAATTTAATTTTGGTATTAAATTAAATTAATTAATTAATTTAATTATTAGAATTAAAATTAAATTAACTAGTAGACATAAAAATAATCAAATTATTTAAATTTAATTAACTCATTTAATTTAATTAAAATTACCACGTACATTATTTAATGAAATTAAATTTAATTTTATCACACTTATATTTATACCAACTATTCTTGAGCAATGACTCGACCTGTATATGTGTGCCTTTATTTAATAGATTATTTAACTGTGTGTGATGTTGTAATTAATTAATACGGTCTGTGCATTATCATTTATTTTTGGTTAATATTTATAAGTGTCTGTGCACCCAATCTCTTCTCCTGCACATCGCATCCCTAGTCCCCCTCGCTTACACATGAGTATATTTGTACATTGGGTGAGGATGATGTATGACATGGACCCCAAAAAGATGAGGCAGAATACCAGACGAGATGTGGACCGCGCTAAGATGAGGTGTGACACTAGGTGAGATGTGAACCCCACCAAGATGAGGCGTTACTCTAGATGAGCAGTAGACATACTGGACAGGGGTGAGCTGCATCACGAGTCAAGTGACAACTCAGGTATGATGCCCCTAGGTCGTGGTTGGCCCATTTAATTTAAATGATTCAACGAATAATAAATGCTCAAGACCAGTTGGGTAATTTCTTTCCTTTATTCATTTATTTATTATTTTATGCATTTTATAATAGTTAGAAAATACATAAAATAATAAATAATAAAATGCGTAAAGAAGTGATGAATATTTTTTCTATTAATGTTCAGTTGTGAGCGCAAAAACATAGATAAAACAGATTAATAGAAACATATTACATTCATTGAGATAAAAAATAACAAAAACCATCAAAGAAATATTAAGTCATTAACCACCTTCCATCATTCAAGTTTGGACAAAACTGAGTGTTTATGGTGCTCATCCGCCAAAGTTGCGGGTGCCTCTAACTACCGAGGAGTTCTTATGAGAGTGGTTGACTTAAATAAAGTGGTAGTAAGGATTATCCAAATCTAACTAGATATCATTTTAGAGGCAAGATATGAGTAAATTAAGATATGATTTTAGAAGCTGGGACTCCACTCAACTGATCAGTAAACTGTCAGTTAATGTGGTTGGTCAGTCAAACTCCTACCTTGAACCCTCTGAGTAGTGGTGTAGCCAAAGCTTATAGACTATAAGGGGAGGTTCATAAATGATTTCCACTAGAATACTCAAGCGATAGAGTATTCCAATTCTAGTACATAAGGTTCCTAGAATTTTATAAAATAGTGGGATACATTTAATAATTTTAATTAATTAATCGATAATGTCTAAATCAGTAATCAAGATAAAAGTACAATCAGTTAAATTTTTATTTTTTTAATAAAATGGAAAGTAATACCAAAAATACATTATAATAAATATTGGACAAAGTAAATGTCCAAAATATCATGAATTTTCAAGTGTAGTACATGAACTTGTGCATAATACTATAATATTGGAAATTCAAGGTGTTGGTGTCCCAATACCTGTTAAGAAACCTCAAGGAGTGATGGTGTAAAAAATGATTATAGTAGTCTCATGGATGCATCATATTATTTCTATGTGATCATGACATCATCAAAATTCTATGTTATTTGTGGTTAAAACATCAGGACATGGATGATTACACATGTTGTCTCATCTTTGAGAAGATTATGAGGAGAAAGTGAAGCGAGATATAAATGGGTGATAATTACACTAGCTTTGTGTAAACATGAAAGGTAGACCATAGTCTTTCATGTAATCCCATTCCTGCACCCAATTACCCCAGTTTTATTTAAGATTATAAATGAACAAGACAGATTAATGCTTTATTACCTTTTATGTATGGTTTTTGAAGTAAATAAAGAACTCAAAGAAAGTTGAATTTTTATTTCTTAAGGAGAATAATTTGAAAGGCAAGGTGAAAATACCAATGCAAAGTGTAATTCCAAAGGCGCATTCGCAACGTCCTTCAATGACATGAGGTTGGTTATAAATAGGATTTTATTTTCTTCTCATATTATGAAATTGATTTATAGAAGTTTAAATAAAATGAATTGAATTAAAGAAACATGTACCTACTTCTTCTTCAGTTTATATTCATCAAATCTAAGTATTGTTTCTGGCATACTTCTTTGGTATTAAACTAGTTTTATATTGAAAATTTAAAAAATAATAAAAAATTTCACTTCAAATTTAATTAAATTATTTTATGTTTATCACTGTTAAAAGGTAAATTATACTTTTTTGATGATTTCATTATAGGAGGAGGTGATTTGAAGGGTTGGAGATGATGCAGAAGGAAAATGGTCCAAACTGCATGGAATCCCATGAACACTTGTCCACTGTTTTTCATCTTCTGAGAAATATGTGCATCAAAATGGGATGAATTTTTTTAAGAGTATCCAAAAATACATGGGATATAACTCATATTAATACACCCGAGCCCAATTTGTCCATATGGTGGCCCATCCGAACTAATCTGTCCATGGGACTGAACTTTCACGAATTCAAATGTTAGGTTCAGTATTTTGACAATATCTACCAATACATATCTCTAATAGCTTAAAAATTTTACATGGAGATATAAAATAGGTAGGTAAAAAATTATCATACTTTTGAAAAGTCGTTATATGGCCTTTTACTAGTCCAAAACTGAGATAAAGTTCATATAACAAAAAATGGGTTCCCAAAACTACTTCCTATTTTGGATATAAAAGGGAACCATGGGAACCTCATTTTCAAGTTTGACCAGAAGGAAAGGTGATACTATTTTGGAGTTCTAGATGAGTCTTATCCAAATCATATAAGTTCTGTAGTACCCTATCATCATAGGGGGATCAAGGATGAATAAGGAGATCCATCTAAGCTTCCTCCTCCTCCCGTTGTTGGGCTAAACGACATACATTCATTGTATGAGAGAAACACATATTTTAAGGGGCATTTCATCACTTTTACTACTACTAGTTTGATGTATTTTGGGTTTGAAAACATTTAATTCTAAATTATATTACTTTTATTAATGTTTTAATACTTTTTTTATTAAACCGAATTGAATGATCTTTACTTTTAACCGATTGGTGTGAAGTTTTGAGCACATAAATTATGTTGTTCTGATTAGAAAACACAAGGATACATTTACTCCCACTTATTTGAGTTTTAAATTTTCTTTGAAAGTTACTATACTCTACATAAGATTTGGACCTTGGCTATATGATTTTTATGTCGAGGTTTGGTTCAATATGCATCATTGTAAAATCTTGGAAAGTAATCAGGATTCTAATTAATTTCAACCAAATAATTACTTTAAAACTTAATTAATATTTAATAAAGATAAACTTTAGATGTGTGTAGTGAACTCACAAAAAAACCTTTTCTCATATTTTTTAAAATCCACTTGTTTTTAAACTATTAAACTCTTTAAATTAAGTCATTTTATTTTTAAAATTGTTTTCAAAACAGCCTCACTTTTATTCTATTTTATTAAAAATACACACTTTAAACACCCAATGCTCCTTGATAGATGACCTAAGGTTTACCCTTGACTATAAGTAAACTTTTAAAAACACAATCATTTGTTGTGTCATGATAATTCATTCAAATTTTGGCACCGTTGTCGGGGATCAAACCCGGGTCACCCACATGATAGGCAGTAATAATCATGTCACCAATTTTCCATGTATGTGTGTGTGTAATAACCAATTCATGATATTATTTCTACTTTATATAAAGTAAATATAGGTTATTTTATAAAATTTATTCTTAAATGATTCTGTCCACTGAACCTACACTACATCTTTTCCAATCAAATTTCAAGACCCACTCAATTAAGTATTCCCAGAAGTCAAACCCTAAGCTCCTAGCCTAGATATCCTCATATGTTTTATATTTCATCACTCCACTCATTTATTATTTGTCTTAATTTTTTTAAAAAAAGTTTCATTTGGAATAAATCTTACACTAATATCTCAAACCTTGTTTGATCTACCCTTGATACTAATTATAATAGTTATAAAAAGATAAAAGGTCAAAGAAGAGTGGTTTTTGATCTGCCCAAGACACAACCCTTATTTTTGTGTTTTTGTTTTTTTTAATTTTTTAGGGCATGAAACAGTTGGATAACTGGTACACATGCATTTGTTAATCTTGTATAGTAATGAAAATAATCAGATAAGGAATGAACGTTTGGAAAAATAATTTTGGAAAGCCGATAAATATCAACCTAACTTATATTTACCTTTTATTGAGTAAGAAATATTCACACTTCATGGTTGGGTGAAAATATGTGTGGAGATATTTAGTAAAATAATTTTCCCATTAATTACTCACACACAGGGTACCATTAATCACAAAGGTTTAAAAATGGTACAACCATTTATATTATCGACAAACAACCAATTTTATAGAAAATAGTCACACCTCAATGTTAAATTCATTCCAAAACACACATTCTATCAATGATTTTTTACAACACGAAATAGGGAAATTACTCATGAATTTTCAATAAGTTCCATGATTTAGTGGTAATCATTTTCCATGATTAAGTGGGAATAAAAAGTGAATATTTTGGCACAAAACTAAGGGGGAAAATGAGGGGGGGGGGGGGAGTAACAATACTATTCAGCACTCTAAAAATAGAATAAATAAGAAAGATGATGAAAATTCCTAACCCATGAATATACCCATCCCCACACCTAGAGCATGAAGTTTCCTCAGTGTAATAAAATATAATGTGGTAAGGAAGGAAAAAACATGGTGGGTATCATTGGTAAGATGCTTCTTGATTGTGGAGTTCCTCCATCAGGGACTCCGGAATGGCTTCATGAAAGTGCTTCAACCACTTCCCATTAATAGTGAAGGTTTTTTTGTTTATTTATTTTTAAACTGAGAAACAAAAAATGGATAAACATTAGTAATAGTGTATGGACCAAACAAGTGGGAATGAAGCTAACCTGGATGCAAATTTATCCTTTTATTATAAAGGAGGTCCTTCTGTCCAATGAGGAATTGATGTTGAAGGATGAGATGGTTGTGGGAAGCCTTGGTTCGCTCCTTATAAATCCAGGAGTTCTCATTTGAATCTCTTCTCATTTCCTTTAGCTATTGAATCTATAACTTCCTTTGAGAACCTACACCAGAATGAGTAGAATTGTATTCTTTAATGGACTAGTATGCCTAGTACTCTATGTCAATAGGGAGATGAAAAATCTTTCCAAACACTAGTTGATAGGGTGTCATTCCAATGAGAGTTTTAAAATAAGTATGGTAATCCCATAATGAATCATTGAGTCTAAGACACCAATATTTTCTATTGGGTTGAACCATTTATTCAAGAATCTATTTTACCTCTCTATTAGGCAACTCAAATTTACCATTGTTTTATGGGTGATATTTACTAGACACTCAATGTACAACCCCATGACAATGAAAAAGTGATTTCATTGTTCAGTTATAGAAATGAGATTCCTGGCCACTAATGATAAACCTCGGTAGTCCAAACCTATAGAAAATTTGGGTTATCAAAAATTGAAAAACTTTATTTTAATCATCATTCCTTATGGATCATGCCTTTACCCATTTTGACACATAATCCATTGCTAGAAGAATGTATAAGTTTCTAAATTAATTAGGGAATGGTACCATAAATTCAATGCCCCAAACATCAAAAAATTCAATGGAAGAGCAAGGGTTTTTGTGGAATTTTATTTCTTTTAGAGAAATTCCCCATTATTTAATAGTAAGGTCAAGATTTACATAAATCATGGTCATCCCAAAATAGTTTTTTTGCGAAAGATACTAGAATCGAGGACCTTGTGAGCAGTCCATTGAGGATGAAAGTGTCTCCCACAAGAAAGAGTGTGGCAGAACCTAAGGATAGAAGAAAACTCACTACTAAGAACACAATGCCTCAGGACTTGATCACTGCATGTGTGCCAAAGGTATAACTACTGGAAAAGTAACCTATACCCATAGTTTTTAATCTTGGGTATAGCTCCCAAAACCGTGGGTATAGGCTATACCCACAGTTTTGGGAACCATGGGGAGTTAAGGAATTGGTATAGATCTAAGATATACCCACGGTTTGAAAACAATATACCAACGGTTTCAAAACCTTGGGAATAGGTGTGTTCCACCATGTCATTAACCCTATACCCATGGTTTTAAAACCATGGGTATAGGTTTTAAAAAACGTTGACTGTAGGTTTCAACCCCTAGACTTCTAGTATATGAGTCACGCGCCTAACAACTACCCCATTATGCCTTATTGCTATATAAATATATATTTTACTTATATATGTTTATCTAAACCATGTCTATAGGTGGAAAACCATGGAAATAGGTGTTCCTGTTAATTTTTTTTGCCCCGTGGAAAATTTTTTCCCACCTTAACATGGGAAAGCTATACCCATAGTTTTGAAGAACCGTGGGTATAGGAATGACCTATACCCACAGTTTTGGGAGATTTGTGGGCATAAGCATGACCTATACCCATTGTTTTCCAAGAACTGTTGGCATAGGTCTCAAAAACACACCCTATAACCATGATTTTTCCAAAACCATGGGTATAGGTTGGATATTTTCACCTATACCCATGGTTTTTTCCAAAGATGTGGGTATAGGTTCACTTTCCAGTAGTGTAGGGGTTATCCCAAATGTACCAACGAGATGCATGTTTTATATGTACATCTTGGTTTTTTTTGAAATCAGTAGGAATGAAAGATGCTAGCGATTAATTTACAATTTCGGCATACCGAGGAATAACATCTTGCACTCGATACAATTGTTCATCAGGAAACATGTCATTTATAGAAATGTGACTTTTTATAGGAGTGAAAATGTTTAAGGTTTAAATTTTAGAAATTATTAAGTGAGTGGGTCTTGAAATTTGATTATAAAGGATGTAGGGCAGGTTCAGTGGATAGAATCATTTAAGATTTTTTTTGAAAATAACCTATATTTACTGAATAGAAAGTGGAAAGAATAGGATGAATTGGTTTTCACACACACATGTGAAGAATTAGTGACATGGTTAACTTCTAGATTTCTTTCTCAGATTGGTATCATGTATCTCTTATAATTTTGTTCTGATACAATTTATGAGAAATTTTTTTCCATGATCACCAAGAATAACTCGTTGGTGTAATTTTTTATTTGATCACATTGATATAATGGATTAAATTTACATTTAATGTTAAATATTCATGAATTTGGGAATATATCCAAGCATCATTTTTGTAAATGTTACTTTTCCCAAGAGTGAAAATTTTTAGGTGTGGGGGTGTGATCTCACCGCGATTCACTATTTTATTTCATCATTACACCACTGTGTTAAACTAGATTTATATTGAAAATTACAAAAAATAATAACAAATTTAACTTCAAATTTAATTCAATTATTTTATGTTTATCACTGTTAAAAGTTAAATTATGCTTGTTTTGATTATTGAATTGTAGGAGGAGGTGATTTGGAGGGTCGGATATGACGTGGAATGAAAATGGGCCAAACTGGATGGAATCCCATGAGAACTTGTCCACTATTTTTCATGTTATATGAAATAATTGCATCCAAATGGGTTGACATTTTATAAGAGGATCCAAAAATCCATGGGATACAACTCATCTCAAGACACCCAATCCCAATTTATCTATTAGGTGGCCCGCCCAAACTAATATGTCCAGGGTACCAAATCCTCATGAATTCAAAAGTTAGGTTTAATATTTTGAAAATATCTACAAATAAAGATGACCAATGGCCACAAAATTTGACATGTAGATATAAAATATTCCTTTAAAAAACTATCATATTTTTAACAAGTTATGATATGGCCTTTTACTATTCCAAAACTAAGATAAAAGTGGTATAACCAAAACTGGGAACCCAAAACCACCTCTCATTTTGTCTATAAAATAGTACCATGGATACCTCATTTTTAAGTTCGACCAGAAGAAAAGGTGCTACTATTTTTGAGTTCTATAGGATTCCTCTCCAAATACTATAAGTTCTGTATTCCCCTATCCTTATATTTGGACCAAGGATGAAGAAGAAAATCCACCCAATCTTCATACTCCCCTCAGTGTTGGGATAAATGGTGGGCGTTCATTGTGGGAAATATACACATCTTATAAAGGGTGTTATGCCACTTTTACTTCTACTAGTTTGATTTATTTTGGGTTTGAAAACATTTAATTTTGAATTATCTTACTTTTATTCATATTTGAATTCTTTGTTTGATTAAACTGAATGGAACACTCTTTACTTTTAACCGATTAGTTTGAAGTTTTGAGTGCGTAACTTGTATTGTTATGATTGGATAACACATGGATCCTTTTCTTCCCACTTTTTGATATTTAATTTTTTTGGAAGTTATTATACTATGAATAATATCTAGACCTTGGCTATATGATTTTTATGTCAAGGTTTGGTTCAACATGCATTGTTGTAAAATCTTGGAAAGTAATCGGGATTTCGATTAATTTTAACCAAATAATTACTTCAAACCTTAATTAATCTTTAAGAATTATGAACTTTAGATGTGTGTATTGAACTCATAAGATCCCTTTTTCTCATATATTTTTTAAAATCCACTTTATTTTCAACTATTAAACTCTTTAAATTAAGTCATTTTATTTTTAAAATTGTTTTTAAAACCACCCCTCTTTTAGTTTGTTTTATTAAAAATACACAGTTTAAACCCCCAAAGATCCTTGAGAGATGACCTATGGTCTAACCTAGACAATAAGTAAACTTTAAAAACATAATAAATTTGATGTTTCATGAAAATGCATTCATATCACTACTATTGAGTGTGACAGAGATAGGTTATCACCACATTTAAAGTGGGGGATTGGGTTCTCACTACCATTGAGTGTGAAAGGATAGGTGATTACTACCTTAAAAGTGTGGTATATTGAGTTTCTATACAAAACCATTAAAATTATTGCTGTGTCTTTTGGTTTGATGATAAGAACCACTAAAAACCAAGGGTATTCCTTCTTTTAATGGGATTCCTTGCTACAACCACTAAAAAAGGTTCATGATTCTTGCTACAACTGTTGAAAATCAAAGTTTAAACTAAAAAATCTCAAGGTTACATGAGGGGAGAAGATGTAGGGATCCCCTTTTGATTATTTCCAAAATTATTTATCAGTTTCTTATGATTCATCTCTTAAATTTACATTTCCACTGTGTTTAACTCTTATAATTTTTTTTCATTGTTTCCATTTTTTAACTACATAAAATATATTTTTAATTTTTAAAATTTTTTAAAGGAAGTTTACCCACTTTGCATCTCTACTCATACCAATAACTGATATCTTATCCAACCATGATTTTAAAACCCTAATGAGTTTTGATGAATTATATTTTAATTATGCCCTCTACCTCAAAACCCCAAGGTGTTATAAAAGGAAAATCTATGGGATGATCCACTTATTTTGATGGAACATATTACAGTTAATGGAAAACTAGGATTTATACATTTATTAGAAGTATAGGGTACCTTGTTTGGAGAATAGTTATGCATTTCTATACTCCCACTAAAGAAAAAGAATAAAAATTGACCCCTTGAAATATAATGGTTTTTGATCTTGATGGAAAATCCATGAATTCACTAAATTGTGGATTAGATAGTAAGTAATTTAATAATTTTTCTATATGTAAAAACCATCTTGAAAATTTGAAATCATTAAAAATTATGAATAAAGGTATCAAAAAAGTAATGGATACTAGGATTGATATGTATATAAATTATTTTTAAAGATTTAGTATTCATCCTAACAAGTCAATTAATTAACTTTTTACTAGATCTACTGACATTTTTAATGGAATTCAATCTCTTAATTGATGGTCTTATCATGAAGAAACTTGTGAAAAATATCATTTGGGTCTTTCTAAGCTCTTGGGAACCCAAAGTGACAATTATAAAAAAATCTAAGGACCTCAAAAATATACTGGTTGAAGAGATCATTAGGTCACTCATGGACTACAATAATACAGTGAAAAGGCATGCTATGAAGGAATCGATAGAGGTTTCTAAGAAAAAGAAGAAAACCATCTTTAAGGAAATTGGTGATGATTCATCTAGAAGTGATTATGACTTTGAACAGTTTATCATGAAGCTATGTAAGTTCATGAAATGAAATAAATACAATTATCATTCCAAACATGAGAATAAGAAAAGGTTAATAAAAGGTATGGTGCTATATTTACAAGAAAAAAGGTCCATATCAAGCTGTAGTTCCCCTTATCCAAAAAACAAGGTGAAGGAGAAGAAGCAAAGTAATAAAGAATTCAAAGTGATAACACATACTGAAAGTGATGAATCCTTCTCCTTCTCATCTGAATCAAGTGATGGAATACCCAAATTCTTTATGGCCCATAATGAGGTAAATTCTCCAACTTCCTCAAATTCTTCTTCAAATTCCCCTTTCTCCTCTATCCGTCATGATTTTGAAGATCTCAAATATACTAGAGATAAATTAATGGAAGGATTTTGTGAACTCACCACAAAATTAAAGGAGAATAAAAATAAATATAATATTTTTGTGAGTGAGAAGGATAAACTATCATAATAAAAGGAGGAGTAATCCTTTAAATTTAAAGATCAATTATAAGTTCAAAAATTAGAATAAAAAATTGAAGAAATAAAATAATCTCTTACCAATTTCACACAAGGTGTGAAAATTTTAATTTAATTATTCTTTCCCAACATCATGGGAAAGGTAATTATGGAATTGGTTATAATGCATGATCCATTACAAATACCACAAATACTATTTTTTAATAGGTATCTTTCAACATAATTTTTTCAATTATTTTAAGAAAATAGTCTACTTGATTTATGCATGCAATAGTAAAAATTCCCATTAAGTTAGAGAAAAATCAGTCCATCTCTCTTCAAATATATTTTATATAAGATCTCATATATATTGTCATAATTCATATACCAAGAAATTATTGCTTCTAAAACCAATATTTTCTAACATTTTTGGACGCAAATTTTGGGTACCAAAATCTCTTGAGTCTTTCTTAGTTTATAGGCATAATGTCTTAAGAGAAATTCCCAAGGAGAAACATAGTTCATGAATAACGAGTGATGGAGACACTTATATAGAGACTTATTAATTGATTTTATTTAATTTAAAATTAAATATCTTAATTATTTTTTTTTCAAATTTTTATTAACTTCTTGGTGTAATTTTTTTATTAAGGGGTAGTCTATATTGTTTTCCATAAATTATTCTGGTGATTTTTTTTTCAAAAATAAATTTCAAGCTTATTCAAAACTATTTTATACATCAAATAATATTCTTGAATATGATTTACATTTACATTATGTTCATTGATATACAATTTAAGTCTTTAATTCAATGCATTTTTATTAAACTCTTGATTAAATCCTATTAAAATTAAGAGATATATATTTAACCATTAGCTTATGGATTTCAATATTTAATGATCATTTTGGAAAATAGAAATTTTTATAGATTTTTCCTCTATCTGAAAATTTTTGATCTTCAATTTTTTTGTAGTATGGTATACTTTCACCTTGACCATCATTGATTTATACAATTTAATTTTAATTATTTAATTATAATGATGTAATTTTGTTATTTAAATATTGAAGTGATTGATCTATTTCATTCACTCTCTTAGGTGTATTTTTGTTCTTTATTAAATGAAATCTTGATTTAAATGTATTTGGGGGCCTCTTTTTCTTTTAAAAGTATACATCTTATGAGGGTGAGCCAAACCATTTTAAATATAAAATATTCCAAATAATATGGGAGTGAAAATTTCAATTTATAAAATATATTTTGAAAATTAGAATTATTTTAGTGTTGGAAATTTAATTTTAAAAACTACTTTTTTTGGAATATTGGATTAATATTTTGTCTATATTGAAATTAATTTGAAATATTTTATGGCCTATTGTGGTTTTAATACTCTAATAAAGGGGGATATGAATCTTTTTTCACATCAAAATCAATACTTTAGAGAAACTAATTTTAGAAAAAATCTCAAAAATGTTAATATTTAGAAGTTAGACTTTTACCATGTTCATGTGTTTATTATCTTTCAAAATTTTAAGAATGATTTTTTGAAAAAATTGAACACATGGAAGTTTTGGATTTAGTTTTATAAATTTGTTTTATAAAGTTGAAATTTTTCAAAACATCAAATGAAATTCAGTTTTTGAAACATTATGGGCTTTGAAATTCTCATTTACATTTTATCTCCCTTACAAATACCTTGTTATATTATTCATTAATTTTATGAGATTTATGATAATTATTATTGGTGAGTAGAAAATTAAATTAAGGTATAATTTATTTAATAACTTGTTTGTATTTTTTGAGAAGACTATATTTATTCAAATGGTTTTAAATAATTTTAAATTTTTTTAATGAATTTGTTAGTTATGGTTTCCTAACATCAAATTGGGAGTGGAAATTAATGATATTAAAGGTATGTTTTATGTTTATAAGAATCAAAATTGTTTTTGAAACATTAAATATTTTAATTAATTTCAAATATGTTGTTATTTTACTTTCATATTTTTTAAAAATAACAAGGGGGGATTTTGGAAATGGGAAATAATGGTAGATTTTTTTAAATGGGAAGAAGTTTTTCAAATTGGGAAAAAATTTCAAACTTAATTTTTTCTCTCTTAAGAATTGAAAATATTTGTAAAAATTTCATTTAAATTTCATTATGAAATATTTAATTTCATTTTAGTTATATTCATGAAAAATGAATCATAATTATCCTTGTATTATTAATTTACTAAGTGTTTTATCATAAAAAAGGGGAGAATGTTGTAAACCTCACTCTTTTGGGTGTTTTCAATTATTACAAGCATCTAAATGTGTTTCTAACATTTTAAATTAATGAATTTCAGTATTTCTTTGTTAGAAATTTATTCAAATCAAATAAAACATAGGGCTTGAAAGGGATGTGGAGGAACATCTTGGATTGTTCAACCAGTAAGTCCCAAAGGATACCCAATGGGATACTAATGGATTGTCGGTGGCACCCAGATAGAGAAAAAACAAATCCATTAGAATGGACCTTTCTTGCCTTAATTTGAAACCCAATGGGTCTATAATCTCCCCAACACCTCTATAATAGTAATAAATCTATTAAATGCTATAAATTCACCCCTATGGGTGATTAGATGCATGTTTATAACTTGGAGGTCATTTTTGTCTCATTTTTATTCATTTTCATAATTTTCAAGTTCTCTCTCATAATTTTTTCTCTTCCTCCCATCTCTTAATGTTATATTATTTTAAATATATTTAGTGTTTACTTCATTAGTCTTGCATATAGAAAGTATTTTTTTTATTTCATGGGTGATCACTACCATTGAGTGTGAGGGGAATAGGTTTTCACTACCTTTAAAGTGAGGGATCAGGTTCTCCCTACCATTGAATTTGTGGGGTTATGTGATCACTACCTTAAAAGTGAGGGAGATTGGTTTTCTAGGAATAACCATTAAAAGGATAACTGTGTATTTGGATTTCTTGGTAAAAAACACTAAAAACCAAGGGTATTACTTATTATAACAAGTTTCCTTACTTCAAAATATTAAGAGTAAGGGCTCTGGTTTCTTACGACAAACATTAAAAATAAAATTTTAGACAAAAAACTATCTAGGTTACTTTTGGGGGAGTTATAAAGGGATCCTTTATCGATCATTACCAAACTACTTTATCAATTGATTGTTCTTTGATTCTTAAATAAAAATTTTCACTATGTTTAACTCTTATAATTTTAGTTCATTTATTTAATTATTTTAATTTTATAAAATATAGTTTTAATTTATAAAAGTATTTAAAAGTAAATTCACACCCCCTCTTTCCATTTTAACTTGGACCAATAAAAACTAGGTAAAATACATGGTTTTTAGTGACATTTAAATAAATTTCCACCTCTGATGATGTACATGGTTTTAAAACCTCCCCACCATATAATTGCTTAACCACAATATAATTCGATGAAAGACTGACCAAAAACTCATCCATATTGAGCACCTCACTCTCCAATTTACCAACTACTGTGATAAAACTGAATGCATCTGTCTCATTTCCATATACTCGGAATACCATTTCTACTTAACAAATAGACTGATTCATTTCATGGGAACTCCCCACCCTATGAATAACCTACCTGGTCACTTCCTGACTAAATTCTTGATATCCCTGACCATAATATTGGAATAACAAAATTCTAACCACCATGCATTATGAATCCTGCATACCATTATATGATCATCTTATTACCACATTATACCATATTCCCATAATATCCCATATAATTCTTAATGCTCACACAAAACATGAATCACACATGATTCCCATATAAATATCATATCTCTCTTGATTCCCACATAAATCCTTCATCGTACCTTATGCACATATATATCCTGCATCGATATTGATTCCAACATGTATTCATCATACAGAAAACCATATCCACCCTCATGACATACCTCTAACTAATTTTATCACTTTTTATTTCTTTGAATATGGTTTCTTGACCACATACAACCGGCCTAAAGCCCAACTACTTAATGCATGTCCTCCCTATGGAGATATACTCACTACCAATCACTACCACCACTATGGGGAATATTTATCCCCAACACATCATATGAATGTGATAATACCCTGAATACTAGCTCCTAGTACCGTTCTCAATCCTACCATATATCATCAATCCTAACCTCGACCATTACTCCCAGCTGTCCATGATGATTTCTAACAAAACATCTCTAAATTCCACATTCAACTACAAGCCTGTAACTCCTTCGGAGGCTGGTCACACTGAGGCTGACCATGTATCATCTAACCATAATGGAAATATATCATTGAAAATCCACTCTACAGTGGAATCCTTGATTCCTTTCTCTGACTACTTTACTAGGCCTCCTCATGGCCCCACTTCTGGCTACCCAAAGCTCCATGACTTGTATCACCTAACACCATTGTCGGGATTAGTATGGTCTCACTATTTATGTTCTTCTCACCTATAAGTGATTGGTTCACTACCACTTTGAATGAGGTCAACTTGAATATGTTTACTATAACCCTAACATAATTCTATAAACTTTTATTGAATTGTTACACCATGGAGATTTCATCTCCTACTATAGTCAGTGTGAAAAAATACGTGTGAACCTCCCATAAAAATCCCTGACTATGGTCTCACCATGTTCCAAATTACCAAAATAACATTATTAATATTCTATTATAATCTCAGGAAAAGAGTTCCCAAAAAATATGACCTTTAAGTATTTCCAAATTAAACCATCATGTCTACCTATCTATACCTTTACATCCCACCAACCCTTTTCTGGTCCTTTGATAACATTTCCTTCTAACCCAGGGTGTCTAAATTTTATAAAAAATAGTCTATATAGACTCTATCAAATAATATTCCACCTACATTACACTATATCCCTATAATAAAGGAGGTTTCTACGTCTAAAAATCCCACATTAAATATACCATAGATGACTCAGATCCCTGAGATCCCTAGTCAATTCTATGAATGACCCACACCAAAATTCTCCTATGATACTCATCCAGACATGGACCAAACTCCTTTTCTTATTGTAGCTTTCCTATTGTCCTCAGTTCCTCCACTGATGGATCAAGCTCACTTACTCCATCAGGGGCCTTATCTCGTGCATGCCCTAGTTACAACACATCTCAGCCCTCCTGATGCTCAAATGGAGGTTGTATTGGTGGCATCATGTTTAGAACCAAATACCCTAATCAACATAAATATAGAAATCCATATATCATAAATATGGAAATATATAAAAGGAAAAACATCTCACCACCCTTAAACTTCCCTACCAAACCTATATCACATATCATCCAACCCTATGGCCACATTTCTACCCATATCAGAGTTAGGAACTACATAAACCATATACACGTAGGATCACATGCCCATTACATTAGGAATCACATAACTTGGCTAGCTAAGAATAATTCCACCAAGTGACTATGCAGTAAAACACTGTTTAGTCTATTGTTGACACTTTAAATAGCCCAAACACTTTCCATTTTTGGAACCATTACCATTCCTTAGGGTAGCTGGTTAGAATGGAACCAAAGGAATATATAAGAAAACATTTTTAGTATGTTTTTGAAACTTTAAACAACTCTCCTATTTCATTTATTCTAGGTTCCAAGAAATAATCACAAGCACACAAACATTTCATGTGATCCCTAAGTGCTTATCATGATGCATGAGTACTCCATCTTGCCTCTTGATCCATGATTCCAAAAAATATAGTTTCATAAAATAAAAATTAATCCAAAAACAAATAACTCAACTATAACCCCAAAAACCATAAAAACAATCCCATTTCTCTAGTAATTTGGAATTTAGTTCATTAAGATGTTTTCCAGACACTCAACATAACATTAGTACCATGTACCGACACATTTCTAGGCTCTATTATACCACAACCCAAAAAAGAAACTACTTTTTAACAACCCAACTTTAATATAACCTATAAATCATCTAAATTCTATTACCATAGTGTAATAAACCTACTTAGGTTCTATCATGTAATGCAAATTCTCTTCAATTCTAACTCATAAGAACAACAATGGGATCTCATACCACTTTGTAAAATCCCACCGCCCTAGTTCACTCATAAGAGTAACCAAACCATCAATTGACATGTGACCTTCGGTGCCCCTCCCAATATTCCAAAAGCTTATAAATAGTAGTGATGGTATATTGAGTGATAGTGGGGGGAATTTTCCCTCCAGTGAAAATAATAATAATAATAATAAAAACAACAAAATTACAGAAGTGATAAATCAAACACATATCACATAACCTGCTCCACTTGTACTCAGCAGCCAGAAGTGAGACTTTATCTGTGTCAACCAATGCTTGATTGGAATGATACATCGACAATGTATCATATAAGAGGATTAAACAACCTTAGAACCATTTCCATATCAAACTTTGATCCATTTATAGTACTCAAACCCACAAAGTATTCACACCTCCCGAAGGGCCCACTGAGGGTATGAGTATGAACTCAGTAGGACACCACCAACAATGTCCTTAGATTACATCCACACATATACCAGTGTATTAAATAATTTAAATAAATGGAAATAAACACATATACCATACACTATTTGGAACCACCTTATAATATTCACACATAATCCATTTGAGTCAACCTGACATCCCAAAGGCACATTCATAAGATATATCACAACTCCCATGGATTTCCACTACCTTCAACCAACCACCAACTCAATATGTCAACAAACCCAAGGCATGGTGATACTCATCCTTCCATAATTCTAGCCCACTGAACCCAAAATATATGGTTAGCCTTAACTCCCATACCATAGTCTCACATACCATCAACTATAGCCTTTTACGATGGGAGAATCCTCTATAGTAATGGTCAACACCATTTATTTTGAAGCATAATCTATAGAGGCCTCTTCCCATAACAAGAGGTCAACACTATCTCACTTGGCCTTATCCTATGTCAACATGACCCTATAAAATACATCAGCTAACCTTAATGAGAAGAATCACCAAAAATCCTTGGAAACACCACCAGTGAACCTTAGAAACCACCTAGGAACCATGTCACCCAACCATGGAGATGGTAAACACTACCCACCTCATCTTGATAAACCATTCCACCTCACTTATAGTGATCAACATCACCCACAGTCTCTCAGGTCATGCCCGATGAATTCCCACAGATCCAAATTAGCCATAAAATCATTGAATAATTTCCATAACTAGAATCATAATTCCTAAATAACCATGGATCCCCATATCATACCTTCCATTCCATACCTGGCTCAATCGTACCATTTCACCCATGAGACTACCATCAGGTATCACTCAAGAACAAAAAACACTCAAAGATGAACAAACCTAGAATCACCCGACCCCTCTCACATCCATTTATCACACATCACATAACACATGTATAAATTTAGAAGAAATATAGGCACCAACTATATTATAATTGTAGGCTCCCACTAATCCAATACCATCATTTTATTCAAGATCAAATAGTGGGAATTAGAAAATCATATAAAAACCCTAAAAATAGAGTATAATGACCATTAATGGTGATAACTAATTAGGTAGTGAAATAAATAGATAAAGTATGCTTATATATTGTTATTATTTCTCCAAGATACCTTCTAAAACAAACTATGCATGATTTTGACATGGAATGATTACGATCCCTCACTTGGAGCCCATTAATGAGAGAGGGAGGGGAGTTCACTACATACTAGCTGAAAGGCCTTCCCCATCTTAGATTTTCTTTTAAAAACAATTTATATTTATATGTTTTTCTTCCCATAAAAGGTTATGGTGTGAAAATATGTTCACACTAGTTCTTTCAGGATAGGGGACCCCTTCCCTATCATGCTTCTTCACATCATGACATCTAGTGATACAATATTAATGTTTATAGTCTACAACCATTTCAAATTAAAGCCTACAAAATTCACCTAAAATGTTTCCTCGATCACTCCAAAACCAAAAGACACTTAAAACTAGCTAAAACACATAGTTTTTAGAAAAATTTAAATATAATATCACCTCAAATAAATTTTAGGGCTTTATAAATCCCTAATATGAATATGAATAAGGGAGTAGTAGAGAAGAAGAAAGTGGTGATGAGGAGGCACCAAAGTAGTTATAATTAAGAATGTATCTCTTGGTATTATTTAATGAAAAATAAAATCTTGGGAGAGTAAATAATTTTTTGAAATCTAAGAATAATTTTTGAGGAAATCTCTTGATGAATTAAAATCCAAATACATTGTAAAAATTCAAGTTTAATATACACAAAATATGTGAGATCTCAATGTAATAATTGATGTTAGGGAAAATATGCTTGACATTTCCCAAAAATATTTCATTTAAAAGAATGAAAATTTAAAATCTCTTGAGGTAAAATTGGTTGATATTGAAAATTACTTGAGGATCACTCATCACGTTTTTTGAAATTCTTCCAATGAAGTTAGTGAAAACTTCAAAGTAGTATAGAACATTTATAATGATTCTAAACAAGTCAAAGATTTTAACATGGCACAAAAAACCATTTTTTATATATAAACTTCTAGTAAAAATGGCGGTAGTAGTGAAAAGTGGAATAAGAGAATAGTTATATAACCAAAGAAGAAAAAATAACATATTGTTAAAATCAAGAGTAGTTCTAAAAATTCCAAAAAAATATAGTGTGGAATAAGAACATTGAGGTTAATAAAAAAGGTAAGGTTAAGGTGAGATAAAAAGTTCATAATCATGATAATTCTAAAAAATAATGAGATTTCAAATCATAAGAAACAATATCAATCAGATTTTTAATATTTTACTTATTACGTAAGGTTGTTTCTCTTTCAGGGAAGATGTTGGTGTTTTTGATTCTATAAACATGAAGAATATGTGTATGAGTATAATTTTTTACTTCTTCAATCAAAGAGTATTTATGAATCTATTGGATTAAACTTTAAGTTCCTATATGCTACCCAAGATAATATACAAATGATATAATAAATAAAAAAGATAATCCCAAATTTATCAAGATGAGAAATATGAAAGAGAAAGCGACACTGGTTGAGGTTTCATAAAAATCTAGAGATGATAAAAGTTTTGGAAACTCAATAGTGGTTTCTCATAACACATGAATAGAAAAAAAATACTCTTGAATGATATCTAAGGTATAATATAGGTGATGTTACTTTTAAAAATGACATATCACTCAATGTAAATGTAGTTAGATACACCAATATTGGTAAAAAGAAATATAGAAACGTTATTTTTTTAATGAGTTAATGCATAATATACTGAGTGTATCTCAACTAATCAATATTAGGAGTGAAATTATTTTCAAGAAGAATGAATGTTTTATTATAAGTATAAATTATGACACAATATTGATGTTGGGATAGTGAACAAGCAGTGATCTATACCAAATTTCAATGAAAAGGATTTGTCCAACATGATCATGATGATAAGAAACCAATTATAACATAGGATACTTAGACCTTTGTAGAAAAAGTATATGAATAATATCATCAAGTGTGAATATATGATAAATCTATCAAATATTCATCAAGAAAGTCTCAACACTTGCGACACATATCATGAAGTTAAAAATTTGAATAATTTTTTTAAGATACTACAAAAAAATATGAAGTAACCACTTGAGGTTGTTCACTTAGATGTATGTGGACCAATGAGCTTGTAGTTAACCAATAGAGATAAGTATTTAATGATTTTTTTAATGAGTTTACTTTATTTTAATTCAAGTAAATCAAAATTACTTGATAAGATCAAACACATTATAAGAATTGATGTGAATCAAGTGTGATGTGAAATCAAAGGATATTATCCTGATAATGGATCTGTGTATAAAAATATATAATTTGAATCATTATTGAGAATTAAAAAATAAGGAAAGAGTATAATTCTTCATACATGACCTTATGAAATAGAGTTTCTAATAGAAATAATCAATATTTTGTGGATATGGTATTAAGAATGTTTTTAGAATAGGTCACTTTGATGTTATTTTGGAGACAAGACACAATAGTGGATGACTATACTCTCAGCTGGTGCATACTCCAACCGAATCCAGTCAATACAACATATGAGATGTGTTTTGAAAAAAAAAAACTGGACTTGATGATTTTGAGAGTATTAAACAACCTATATTATATCAAGATTAAATTTATAAATTTAGGAAAGTTTGATGAGAGGGATACTGAAGGTATATTTCATGGATACACACCCTATGTAAGGAGTTACCAGTGTTATAATAATAATATAAGAAAAATCATTGATAGATTTGATGTAATTGTATTAAAAATTCACAATTATTCACTAGTATAATTTATCTTAATGAAAAATATGAATACAAACTTATGAAATTTTTGGAAACAATGTTAGTATTCTAAATATATAAGAATATTTTCAAAACTCTCATGAAGATTCTGAAAATTCCAGTGATGAGGAAGTCCCAGAACAAGGATTTTAAACACATGAAGAAGTTTGAATAATTACAATCACAATATATTTTTTACATATTGAGAAAAAAAGTGTTGAAGAAGATTTAAAATATGAGGATTGGATAAAAATGATATAAGAAGAGAAGAATCAAATTAAAAATAATGAAACATGGGAATTGGTGTAACATCTTAAAGATATAAATGTTATCAAGAAAAAGTGGGTTTTTAGAAGAATCTAAATGGGTAAGGCTAATTATCATAGAATAAAGACAATTTTTTTCTAATGTATTCTATCAAATTGAGGGTTTTGATTTTTATGAGACATTTTATCTAGTTACATGTTTTGAAACTTTCAAAATATTTCTTGTGATTTGTGATCAAAGAAAGTATAATTTTTTTTAAAAAGGAGATGAAGTCAACATTACTTAATGGTTAACTTGAAGAATAAGTTTAAATTTAAACGATTTATCCTTAATGATGATGGTTATCAAGCAGGAAAGTTGAAGAAGGAGTTATATAAGCTTAAAATTTTACCCTAAGTATGGTATTTAAAGCGAAAAAACTACTTATGGTGTATGAATTTCATGAAAGGAAAAGTGGATTCTAATCGGTTTTACAAAGAAGATGACACAAACTCATACATAATGATTGTGTTAAATGATATAGTTTATATCAGAAACGAAAAAGAGAATTTCAATGGATTTTTATCCAAATGAAGAAATATTTTGAAATTTCAATGATCAGTGAGATGATTTTTTTTTCAAGTTATAAATACAATAGGTTCTATTTTTCTCTCACAAGATAATTATACACACAATTTATTAAATGATATTGTCAAGAAGGAATTGAGATATGTATCCACTCCTATAGGGGTAGGAACCAAGATGTTATTGGATGGGTAAGAAAGAGGAGTGGATGACAGAGTTGGAAATTTAATTATTATTATTTTGTATATTTAAAGGAATAAAACCCCAATAGTTTTTTATTTTAAGTTAAATTAATAATTTTTTGGTTTTAATGGATGTTTTTTAAATTCTTGTAAAAATGGTAAAATTCAAGGGTTTTATGTGTTTTTAATCTATTTTAGAAAAAGTGAACAATCCTTGATCTTATTTGTTCCATTGGTAAATTTTCATTTTAAACCTGAATAGGAAAATTTTTAAGCCCTTGACTATAATAATTTCATTTATCCTTGTTTGATACCCTTTTTAGAGTTTTAGATTTTTTTATAATATGTGTGAACTCAACCTCAGTATTCTTGTTAACAAGATGGATAAATTGTTGAATAAATCTAAGTTTGTTGGAATTAATGACAAGATGGAAGAGGTGATATTTAGAGTTTTTAATAGATGGATATTGGTTTATATATATGTTATATTTGTTGAAAAAGAAATGTGGAGGCCTAAGTATTGCATAGATCACGTCATTGAGATATAATGATCATATACATAAATAGGACCATGATACAACCCTTAGTGAAGTTCATGGGATAATACATGAAGTCTGAAAGGTGAGGGAAAGATATATGGGAGTAATTCAGATAAAATATGGTAGATGAATAGATTTTTATAATTATTGATAGTTACCTAACCTCATTGTCTAGCGTGTCAAATTAGATGTTTACTTTCATGAGAATTTCTACAATATAGCAGGAACCCTAGGTCGTCTCTTAATAGAGTATTAGATTATTAATCCAAAAATAAGGTTGTGATTATGAAAATAAAAGGGGGAATGAGGTTTTGGAAAACTTTGGGGTTTGATGATTTAATAAGCCAAAAGAAAATGTAAAAAGATAAAACAAAGAAGAAATTAATAGAATTAATTAAGCATGATCAACCCAGGGAAATATCATGATGATCATCCTTCATCGCTTCAAGAGATAGGGTTTAGATATTTTAATAATTGGTTTATAATACCTATAACTAGAATTTTACTGATTTTATAATAGTATACCTTCTAGGATTCGTTTGGAAACACACAATGATTCACCTGATACCACTGATGATAGGGTTATTTGTGTTCGACTTTATAACTGAAACTCACCGAGGAAACAAATGAAGAAATTGATGCGCTGTCTTGGTTTGTATGTTATTTTATTTTGATACCATTAAATAAATTTATATATCCTTGAAAGTGTTTATGATAGTTCAATTGACCAATATGAACCACACAAACACCTCAATTAAAAGGTGGAAGAAGAAATGGTGAATGGTGTGTGAAACATCACATGAAAGGGTACCCCCAAACATGATTATATGAGTTTGATAATGAAAGAACAATATATAAATAAATTAAATAAGAATATATGATTATTAAAAAAAATACACAAACCTGTAATTTAAAATAACATTAAAATATTACAAAAAAAAATCTTGGGATTTACATCACACCCTCTGGGTGATCACAAAGTGTTTGGAACACCATGGGAGGAGAGAAAGACAATGATGATGAAGTATCACTTCCCATGGCCTCCAGAACTACTAGTAATGAGTATAGGACACCTTTGGGTCTCCAAAATGGAAGCACCTTACCTCATGTATGAACTCCTAAATGTGGTTCCCAAGGTGTTCATTTATAGACAAAATGGGAGGTGGTTTTGGGCACCCTGATTTCAAGAAACCACTTGGCCCATGGTTTTGGGACACTAGAAAATTTTATCTCGCATTTTAGAAAACTAAAAAATTGTTTAAAGACCTCATTTATATCTCTATGTCAAATTTGGAGGACATATAATTTATATAATAAGATATATTTCCAAAATAGAGAGGCAAAATATTGACTATATAAATATTCAATTTATTGGACAGATTGGTTCTATTGGTCCAATTAATTGATGAATTAGGATTGTGTTCCTTCATGAAAGTTTTATCCCACTAAATTCTGGATCAAATCACAAAATTTCATCCCAAATGTATGCATAGATTCATATCAGTGTGTGGTTTAGTCCACTGGTGCACTTGGATTCATGCGCAGTTTGGGCCACACTTCTTGAACTTCATTGTGGATCCTCCAAATCACCTCCACCTACAATGAAAATATTAAAATAAGTGAAATATACATTTTTAATAGTGATTAATTTTAAATTATTGAATCAATCATGAAGTGAAATTTGTTATAATAATTGAAATTTATAATACAAAATCATTTTAACACAGTGGTATAAGGGTAAAAATGAATAGGAAATCGTGGTGCGATCACACCCCCACACCTAAACATTTTCACTCTTGGGAAAATTCTTATGTACTAACCAAGTCCCATTCCTATATCAAATGTGAGAAAAATTCCAAGATTATTTTTAAATTAAATTCATCATATCTCATTTATGAAATCAAATTTTCTATCATTTTTCTTCTCTCACATTCAAATTTGTTCAAATTCATTTGTTCACCCATGTAACATGTCACAAATTACCTCACTTAGAAATTTTACATCTTCACTCAAGGAACATATGAAAGTGGAGTTATTATATTTTCTCAAAGTTCATGTGATCTTACCATATGCTTTCTAAGATTTTAAGTCCTCTACCAGCAAAAAATAGTGTTCTACTCAAGAGGACTTCCAACAGGTTGTTCTGAGGTTTAAGGGTTGGTAGGATTTAATGTCTAAAAATTTGAGGCATAAGAGGAGTGTTTAATCTATTAAGTACAAAAAATGTCAAAATTCAGAAATTGTTCACAATTAATATACACGCTCAACCCCTCAAAAAGTGAATCACTTACAAATCACTATCCCTATTGTTTATTTGTGTGGGTCACGACCAATCACTGAATAATAATTAGTAAATTTCATATTTTCCCCATTTTTTATTTTATTCTATTTTTTTCAATGTACAGACCTATATTGTTTACAGTTTTCATTAGAGATAAAGAAGGAAACATGTGTAAGAC
Organism: Viscum album; assembly: GCA_963277665.1. Classification (NCBI taxonomy): domain Eukaryota; kingdom Viridiplantae; phylum Streptophyta; class Magnoliopsida; order Santalales; family Viscaceae; genus Viscum; species Viscum album. The sequence continues at coordinate 1,183,963,421 of OY728139.1, forward strand.
AATGATACAATATGTATTGTGAACCTAATTTCCAATGAAAATATAGACACCCTTTATATCAACCCATAGCAGAGATTCTTTCCTGAGAATTCCCCTGGAAACACCCTCTCCCCCACACTTTCTGAATGTAAAACAATAATGTACACAAGAGATGGGTGGGTAGGGATAAGTTATCTTATAATGTGTCTACCTAACAGGAATTTCATGGGCTCTAAAGCTTAAGAAGGGTAAAATTTCAAGGTGGACAAAAATAGAGGTTAATTGTACAAAGTCATTTTCAATGAACGATGGCCTCTATCATGAATGTATCAAAACTAAATATTATCGCTTAAAATAAAATCAAGGAAAGTTCTAGATTCTCTACATGACCCGAGACTCTCAAGAAAGTAATTAAAATGAAGAATATTTAGTAAGGGGACTAAAATGTCTCTTGGGTAAGGGAATGTAATATTGGATAGTGATAATGAGGAATGAGTTTCAAAAATCCATAAAACACATAATAATGAGTTGAAAATAAAAATTATAGAAAAAGGATTCCATATCAATATTCATTTGAAAAACATTTTTCCAAAAATAATGGAATTTTTCACATAATCAACTCAAGCATGAAAAATGATTTGGATATTCCCTTTAAGATCAATATTTATATAAAAACACAATTAAAGAAAAGGACATAAAAAATGAAAACACTTTTTTTTAATCCTAACTATGACATGTCACCCCCCACACCTAAAAATTACATTTTCCTCAATATAAGTATTTTAAATATATAGACAAGTAAATAAAGGTAGGGAGAAGGGAACACCTGCTAAGTGGTGTCATATGTGGAATCCATTAGATATATTTCCTCAATGAGATGATTTGGAAAATCACCATATAATTTTTTGAGCCTCTGAACATTGACAGTAAACCTCTTTCCACTCTTCTTATGAAAAACATGTATAACACCAAAAGTGTAAACATCAATATATATATAAGGACCAAGCCATCAGGAATAAAGCTTAATTGGGTGGAGATTTAGCCTCGAAATATACATTAGTACCTTATAACCAATATGAAACTTCTACTGATGAATTATCCCATCATGGATTGCCTTTTTCTTATCTTTATAGATTCTAGAGTTCTCATATGCATCATGCTGAATTTCTTCCAACTCTTGAATCTATAGTTTCATATACTCACCTGCATCTGAAAGATTCATATTTCATTATTTAATAGCCCAATATACATGGTGTTATATTTCTACCAGTAGGAGACAAGCCTTTACAAACACAAACCTATATGGTCACATTTTGATCAGGGTTTTAAAAGTTGTACGATATTCCCTAAGTGAATCATCCAAGTGCAAATTCCAATCTTTGCTATTGGGTTGTACCATTTTTTCTAAGATTTTATTAACTTACCAATTTGAGATTTCATCTTTTACATTAGTTTGGGGGGGATATGCAGTTGATACTTTATGAACAACCCCATACTTATGGAGCAAGTTTTTCATGTTGCGATTGTAAAAATGTGAACCCTAATCACTGATGATGAATCTTAGAAAACCAAACCTATATAAAATCTAGGACCTCATAAAGTCAACAACCACTCAAGAATCATCGTTCTTAGTAGCCTTTTGTTCCACCAATTTAGAGACATAGTCTATAGTAATTAAGATGTACAAAAATCCAAATTAATTTGGAAAATACCCCATGAAGTCAATGCTCCATGCATCAAAGATCTCACAAAATAACATGGGCTGTTAAGGAATTTCATTCCCCTTAGAGATATTCCCTATGAATTGACATCAAGTAAATGAATTACAAAATCTACAGGAATCTATATACAATTTTGGATAATAAATTCCCGAGTCAAGGAACTTTCAAGATGCATGTTGAGATCTCAAGTGGACCCCACATGACAAAGTGTGGAAGAATCTCAAAACTAAGGTGAACTCATGGTCAGGGAGACACCTACAAACAACTTGGTCATTAAAAATTCTCCACAATTAAGGGTCATCAAAAATGTACCATCGTGAATCATGCTTAAGTATATGGGATTGTGAAGTTTTAAAATCAGTGGTGACCCTAGATGTTGCAAGAAAATTCACAATGTCCACATACCAGGGGTTATGGTTCACAACATCACAAAGGTTCTCATGTGGGAATAATTCTACAATGGGGATGGGTGAGTCAACATAATGATGTAGTTGTGGGGAAATCCAACTAATATGGTCAGCTAAAACATTTTCCAATCCTCTGTTATCATTAATCTCAAGGTCAAACTCCTAGAGGAGGGGGCATACACCGAATGAGGTGGGGCTTAACATCAGGTTTCTTTAGAAGAAAACTAAGGGCAACATGATTAGAAAAGACAATTATTTTTTTCCTAATAAGATATGAATGAAATTTTTTCAAGGAAAAAATAATAGAAATAAGTTATATTTTAGTGGTCATGTAGTTTTCCTGGGTAGGGTCAAGGGTACGTGAGGCATACACAATGACATGAGGAGACTTCTCAACCATTTATAATAAATATAACCCAACTGCAAAGTTAGAGGCATCATAAAAAAGTTGAAAGGGGAGATCCCACCTTGGTGGTTAGATTATAAGAGGTGATGTAAGACTCATTTTTAATGAATTTAAATAATCCTCACAATTTTCATCAAAAAAAAATTCAAAATCCTTTTGTAACAATTGATACAATGGAAGTGCGATCTTATTAAAGTCGTTAATGAATTGGTGGTAAAAACGAGCATGGACCAAGAAATATCGCACATCATGAACACATTTTGGATATGGAAGGGAAGAAATTAATTCAATTTTTTTTATCCACATGAATTCCATCTTTTTAAATAACATTCCTAAGAATTATCCCCTAATCAACTATGAAATGGAATTTATCATAATTTAATATGATATATTTTTCAATGTAATGGCGGAGGACAAAACCTAAGCATGTCAAATAATCATCAAAAGAAGTTCCATAAACTATGAAATCAACCATAAAAACTTCCATAAAATTCTCAAGGTACTCAAATTAAATACAAAAAATATATCACTAAAAAGTACCAAGAATATTACATAGAAAAAAAGACATCCTTCTGTATGAAAATATTCTGAATGGATAGGTAAATTTTGTATTTTCTTGATCCTAAGGGGCTATATGAATTTGAAAATAACCTGAATAGCTATAAAGAAAACAATAATGGAACTTACTATCCAGTTTTATAACATTCGGTAAATAAAAGGTAGAGGAAATTGGTCCTTTCGTGTGGCTTGATTCAGTCGACGATAGTCAATACAAACTCACTAACTAATTTTCACACGTGTTGGAACCAATTCATTCCATTCATTTGACACAAACATTATTCCAGTTTTGTTAGGAACAATTTATACTGGGCTAATCCATTTACTATCAGATATGGGATAGATGATCCCAACAATAAGTAATTTACTGACTTTTAATTTTACCACTTCAAGGAGAGTAGGATTCAATCGGTGTTGAGATTACCTTATGAGATTAGCCTCATCATCTAAAAGTATATGGTTCATATAAATAGATGGGATAATCTTAGTAATATCAGCCAATGTTTATCCAATTTTTTTACACTATCTCAAATGGTCGAACAATTTTTATTCCTGCTTTGGTGAGAGGTTATTGGAAATAATGATAGGGAATTGGCCAATAACCTCAAGATAGGCATATTTTAAATTAGATATAAGTGGTTTTAATTCCAACAATAGTGGATTTTGGATTGAAGTAGGGGATTTAGGGAGATTGAGGTGCATGAAACTTTCTATATGTTTATGTTTATTCTCTAAGGGAATAGAATCAATGGAAATGATATTTGTAGAATCATTAACGGTTTTGGGTACCTAAGAATGAACACATTCTTTAATTAAATAAAAATATTTAAACATTTTTGAACCCACACAATACTCAAAACATAAATCAAAACTCAAATCATCCAAGGGTGCATAAGAGGAAAATGAATCAGAGTGTGGGTTGAGGAGAGAATTTTGTGTGTGTATGTCATTGGAGATCACTTCTATTAAATATAAAGTAATAGTGGAGTGATCTTCAATGGCACGTTTCATGGCATCAAAGATATTAAAACATAACTTTTCTCCACCAAACTCTATGGATATAGTACCATTGTGAACATTGATGATCTTCTTTTATTTTTTGAGGAATGGATAACCAATTATGAGAGGATCACGCCCTTGTGTTCAGGTATCTTCCATCTCAATAATGTATAAATCTACAGGGAAGATGAGATAATACACTCTTACGCGGACATCCTCGATCACTACGGATGGGTGTGTTGTGCTCCAATTGGAAAGTTTCACAATGATGCCTATTGGTTAAAGTTATCTAACTTATAGAGAAGTGTACATATAGTAAGGAATCACCTTAATTGAAGCACCCAAATCTAGCATTTCATCTGAAAAAGAAGGTCTCCTCTATGGTGCAAGGTATCATGAATGTTTCTGAATCCTTGCATTTGGTTGGTATTACTGGTTGTATCAAATCTGAGATATTCCTTCCCAGGTTGACTCTCCATTCCCCTTCATTCAACATATATGGGTGAAAATATCTTTAAGAAATTTGGTATAGTGATAGATTTTTTAACTTCTTCCAATAATGGAATGTTAACTTGAACCTTTTTAAATCTATCCATTATTTCATTATCAATATTATTATCAAAATTTTTCTTAGGTTTATAGAGTCTTTAAGGGAAAGGAATAGGAATGGATTGTTTAGGGAAATCCTCAATGATAATTTTTTTACCCTTTTTGTCTTGTTTTTCTTTAGTTCAATATTTTGAGGGTACAAAAATAGTGTTTTAAAGTGAGGTACTTACCTATTGTGTATAATTAGTAGAAGGATAAAATTATTTACCACTATGAAGTATAATTTCACATACATTACCTTTTTCATTTAGATTAGCAATGGGTTGGGAGGGTAGTTTTCTAGAACCATGCATCTTAATCTCACCAATAGTGTTTTCCAATTATCCCACATGAATTTGTAGGCATTGAATATAATATTGTGTGGTATGTTGGAACTAGAGGTTCTGGGTTTCCATTTTCTTCACCATGTCCTCAAGGATTGGTTTAGATTTTAGTGGAGGAGGATTTTTTTGAGATATTTAAGGATATTAAAGTTTCATACCTTTTCCTTCTTGATACTAATTCTGTTTAGGGTAGCTTGAGTTTCCTACTTATTGGTACTATGGTTATGATTTACACCTGGGGTTTGAATTTGGCCTGAATGGTTCTTGTTTGAAGGGTGGTGATTACTGAAAAGGACGTATTGATAATACTGCTACACATGACTCAGACGAATCCTAAAGTTTTGGGCACTGGTTAGAAAAATGAGTGTTATCAGAAAAATATCAGAATGTAATGGAATAAAAGAAGAGCGTGAGTTACCTTTTTCTTGAGATAATTGATTTATAAGGGTATTAATCTTATCAAGTTTATTATCTACCTTTTTTTCTAGGTATTAATGACTTACCTTGTGAACTCCTTAGGTTGGTGCAATTGCTTGTGTACCAAATTTTTGTGCATTTTGATCCATGTTGGCTTTTAAGTCATAATAGGTAGAAAAAGTTTTATCAAATAAGGAACCACTGGCTACAAAATATTTCATTCCAAGATCCATGGGGATAAGTCCCTCATAAAAGTATTTAATTATAAAATTTTAGCTAATTTTGTGGTGGGGGAAACTTGAGAAAAGTCTTTTTAATCTCTCCTAATATTCATGGAGGGTCTCTCCTTATGATTTCCTAATTCCACTGATTTCTTTTCTAATTGATTTATCTTGGGAGATAGGGAAAAAATTCTCTAAAAAGATTCATTTATGTACATTACATACCCCAATTGTGGTAGGTAGATAGTAAATCTAGTCTTTGGATACACCATCAAGGGAGAAAGGGAAGACCCTAAACTTTATGAGGTCCTCAAAAACTTTTTGGGGTTTCATTGTGGAGCACACTATGTGAAACTCCATAAGATATTTGTGAAAGTCATCACTGGGAAGGCATGGAATTTAGGAATGAGGTGGATGATGCATGATCTCAGCTCAATGTTTTCTTTTTCTTCAGGATATTGGATGTACATAGGTTGATACTCCACATCCAGAGTTGTTAGTTCTTTTAATGTTTGATTAGTTGCAACCATGATATATGGGGTTTGATTTGGTTCAAATTTTGGTTGTTTTGGGACTAATTGGGTTCTATAAGGGGTTCCTCAGTGTTACTTTATTATGCTAATTTATATGACCTAATTTGTGAGTGAAGCGTCTTGTCATTTTTGGGCCAAATTCAAGAGGTTTTTTTCTTTTGATTGAGTCATGCAAATAAGTTGTGATGGTTGTTTTGTTTTTTGTTATTTTTTATTTTTATGATTGAGTATGGATAAAATAAAATCACTTAAGAAGAGTTAATAGAGAAAAGAAAAGATATTTCTATACTATATAATTAGAGATAGAGAGAAGAAGATAGAGAGAGAAAAAAACACAAAAAAAGAAACAAAAGAAAAAGAAAAAACAAAAATAATAAAAAGGGATGGGGGGGTATTAAAATGAGTATTAATTAAGAAATAAAATAAATAAATAAAAGGAAATAAATAAAAAAATGATCTTGGATCCTTAGTAATGGCTCCAAAATTGGTCACGTTGTCGAGAACATCAAATTAGATGTTTACTTTCACTAGAATTTCTGTAGTATAGTAGGAACCCTAGGCCGTCTATCGATGAATACTTAGATAATTAATCAAAAAATAAGGTTGTGATTATGAAAATAAAATGGGAATTATGTGTTGTAAAATTTGGGGGTTTTATGATTTAATAATCCAAAATAAAATGGAAAGTTATAAAACAAAGTTGAAATTAACAAAATTAATTAAGTATGATCAACCCTGGGAAATCTCATGATGCTCATCCTTCATCACTTAAAAAGACAATGTTTAGATATTTTAATACTTGGTTTATAATATCTATAATAATAATTTTACTTATTCCTTACTAGCATACCTCCTAGGTTTCATTCGGAAACACACAATGATTCATCAGATATCGTCGATGATTGGGTGATTTATGTTCGACTTCATAACCGAAACTCACAAAGGAAACACACGAATAACTTGATGATCTATACAGGTTTGTATGTTATTTATTTGTGATAAAATGACATAAATTTAAATTTCCATGATAGTTTTTATGATAGTTCAGTTGACCAATATGAACCACACATACACCATAATTAAAAGGGCAAGAAGAAATGGTGAACAATGTGTGAAACATCACATGAAAGGGAACCCCAAACATGATCATATGGTATTGAGAATGACATACTAGTACATAAGTCAATTAAATAATAATATATGATTATTAAAAATAAAACATAAACCTGGAATTTAAAATTCCATTCAAACATTACAAAAACAAAGCATGGGATTTACATCACATTCCCCCCGAGTGATCACAAGGTATTTAGAACTCCATTAGAGGAGAGAAAGAAAATGATGATGAAGTAACAATTTTCATGGCCTAAATGAATAATAGGAATGAGTAGAAATCACCTCAGAATCTTGCCTCCTATTCGAACTCCTAAATGTGGTACCCAAGGTGTTCTTTTATAGCCAAAATGGGAGGTGGTTTTGGGCACCCTGATTTTGAGAAACCACTTGGACCATGGTTTTGGGCCACTATAAAATCTTATATCACTTTTTAAAAGACTAAAAACTTTTAGGAATACCTAATTTATAGATACATATCAAATTTTGTGGATAGATAATAAATATAATAAGATATATTTCGAAAATAGAGAGGCAAACTTTTGACTCTATGCAGATTCATTTTATTGGATAGATCAGTTCAATTGGGCCTATTAATGAAATAATTGAGTTTGGGATACTTAATTAAAGTTATAGAAAAATAAATTTTGGATTAGATAACAAAATTTCATCCCATATATATGCATTTATTAGTAGAAATGTGCGGTTGAGTCCATTGGTGTGTTTGGATTCATGCATATTTTGAGCCACATTTCTCGAAGTTTATTGTGGATCCTCCAAATCACCTCCACCCATAATAAAAATATCAAAACAAATGAAATATAAATTTTTAACAGTGATAAATATTAAATTATTTAATCAATCATGAAGTTAATTTTTTTATAATAATTGATGTTTACAATACAAAATCAGTTTAACACAGTGGTGTAAGGGTAGAAATGAATAGGAAATCGTGTTGTGATCACACCCCCATATATAAACATTTTCACTCCTAGGAAAAGTATTATATCCCAACCAAGTCCCATTACTAAATCAAAGGTGAGAAAACTTACAAGATTATTTTGAAATTAAATTCATCATGTCTTGTTTATGAAATCAAAATTTATATCTTTTTTCTTCTCTTATATCCAAATTTGTTCAGCTTCATTTGTTCACCCATGTAACATGTAGAAACGTACCTCACTTAGAAATTTTACCAATTCACTCAAGGAACATATGAAAGTGGAGTTATTCTCTTTTACCAGAGTTCATATGATCTTACCATAATCTTTCCAAGATTATAAGTCCTCTACTATCACAAAATAGTGTGCTACTCAAGAGGACTTCCAATAGGTTGTTCTGAGGTTCAAGGGTTGGTAGGATTTAATTTATAAAAATATGATGCATAAGAGGAGTGTTTAATCTCTTAAGTAAAAAACATGTAAAAATTCAGAACATGTTCACAATGAATGTACATAATGAACCCCTCAAAAAGTGTATCGGTTAAAATCACTATCCCCACTGTCCATTTGTGTGGGTCACAACCGATCAGTGAATAATAATGAGTAAACTTACTCTTTTCTCCATTTTTTTCATTTTTTGGTTTTTTTTCAATGTACAGAACTATATTTTTTACAATTTTTATTGGATATAAAGAGGGAAACATGTGTAAAATAATGATACAATATGGATTGTGACCCCAATTCCCATGGAAAATCTAGGAACCCTTTATATCAACCTATAACAATGATTTTTTCTTGATAATTAACCTTGAAACACCCTCTCCCCTACACTTGCTGAAAGTAAAACAAGAATGTACACATGATATAGGTAGGTATGGATAAATTAGCTTGTAATGTGGCTACTTAATAATAATTTCATCATATCTAAGGCTTAAGAAGGGTAAAATTTCAAGGTGGCCAAAAATAGAGGTTAATTGTACCAAGGGATTTTCAATGAATGATGACCTATATCATGAATGTAGAATACTTGAATATTATGACTTCAAACAGAATCAAGGAAAGTTCTAGTTTCTCTACATGACCTGATACTCTCAATAAAGTGATTAAAAGGATAAATATATAGTAAAGGGACTATAATGTCTCTCGAGTAAGGGAATAAAATATTGGTCAGTGCTAATGAGGAATGGGTTTCAAAAATCCATTAAACACCAATGAATGATTTTAAATTACAATTTCTAGAAAAATATTTCATATCAAAATTCATTTGAAAAACATTTTTCCAAAAATAATGTAATTTTACACACAATCAACTCAAGCATGAAAAATGATTTGGATATTCTTTTTAAGATCAATATTTATCTAGAAATACAAAATAAATAAAAATAAAGAAAAAATAAAAACACATTTTTTTGTTTTTTTAATCCTAACTATGACATGTCACCCTCCCCCACACCTAAAAAATAAATTGTTCTCAATGTAAGTATTTTAAATAAATAGACAAGTAAATAAAGGTAGGGAGAAGGGACAACCTACTAAGTGGTGTCATATGTGGAATCCATCAGTTGGATTTCCTCTATGAGATGCTTTAGAAAATCATCATAGAAGTGTTTGAGCCTCTACCCATTGAGAGTAAACCTCTGTTAACTCTTCTCATGCAAAACATGTATAACACTAAAAGTGTAAACACTAGTAATTATATAAGGAATGAGCCATAATGAATGAAGCTTACCTGGGTGGAGATTTATCCTTGAATTATACATCAGTACCATATCACCAATATAAAACTTCAACTGATGAATCATCCCATCATGGATTGCCTTTTTCTTCTCTTTATAGATTCAGGAGTTCTCGTATGCATCACACCGAATTTCTTCTAACTCTTGAATCTGTAGTTTTCTATGCTCATCAACATATGAAAGATTCATATTAAATTGTTTAATATCCCAATATGCATAGTGTTCTACCTCTATTAGGAGGTGAAAAGACTTTCCAAACACAATCCTATATGGTTAAATTTTGATCAGGGTTTTAATAGCTATATGGTATTCCCAAAGTGAATCATCCAATTGAAAAATCCAATATTTCCTACTGGGTTGTACCATTTTTCCAAAATTCACTTAACTTACCAATTTGAGATTTCATCTTATCCATTATTTTGGGGGTGATATGTAGTTGAGAATTTATGAACAACCTCGTACTTACAAAGCAAGTTATTCATGTTCCGATTGCAAAAATGTGAACCCTCATCACTGATGATAAATCTTGGAAAACCAAACCTACTAAAAAATGGGTACCTCACAAAGTCAACAACCACTCGAGATTCATCAGTAATAGAGGATTTTTCTTCTACCCATTTATAGATGTAGTCAACATCTAGTATGATATGCACAAATCCAAATGAATTTAGAAAATAATCCATGAAGTCAATGCCCCATGCATCAAAGATCCCACAAAATAAAATAGGATATTGGGGAATTTTATTCCTCTTGGATATATTCCCTATGAATTGAAATCGAGTACATGACTTAAAAAATTGATGGGTATCTCTATACAATGCTGGAAAAAAAAGCCCCAAGTAAATGATCTTTCGAGTTGTACGTTGGGAGCTAAAGTGGCCCCCACAAGCCAAAGTGTGTAAGAATCTCAAAACAGAGGTAAACTCATGGTCAGAGAGACACCTATAAACAACTTAGTCACTACAAATTCTCTATAATCAAGGGTTATCCAAAATGTATCATCATGAATCATTTTTAAGTCTCTGGTATTATGAAGTGCTGAAATCAGCGGGGACCCTAGATGTTGCTAGAAAATTCGCAATCTCCGTATACCAGGAGGTAAGGTCCAAAACCTTAAAAAGGTTCTCATGAGGGATGAATTATCCAATGGGGATGGGTGAGTCAATATGAAGGTCCATTGATAGGGAAATCCTACTAATCTATTTATCTACATCATTTTTCACTCCTTTATTTTCACGAATCTAAAGGTCAAACCCCTAGAAAGGAGTATCCACCAAATGAGGAGGGGCTTAGATTTAGGTTTATTTAGGAAAAAATAAGGGAAAAATGATCAGAATAGATAATTATTTTTGACACAATAATATATGAATAAAATTTTTCCAAGGAAAACACAATATAAAGAAGTTATTTTTTAGTGGTTGTGTAGTTTTCTTGGGTAGGGTCAAGGGTACGTGAGGCATACAAAATTAAATAAGGATAATTCTAATCCCTTTGTGATAAAAATTCCCCAACTGAAAATTTAGAGGCGTCGGACATAATTTCAAAGGGGAGATCCAACCTTGGTGGTTAGATTATGGGAGTTTATGTGGGACTCCTTTTTAGTGAATTGAAATCATCCTCAAAATTTTTATCAAAAAAAAATTCAGAATCCTTTTAAAACAATCAAGAAAAGGGAAGTGCGATCTTACTAAAGTATTTAATAAATCGACGGTAAAAACCAGCATAAACTAAGAAAAATCACACCTCATAAACAAATTTTGAATATGGAAGGGAGGAAATTAATTCAATTTTTTATTTACCCACTTAAATTACCTATTTTTAAATAACATTCCCAATAACTATCCCCCAATCAACCATGAAATGAAATTTCTCATAATTTAATCTGAGATATTTTTCAATTCAATAGCAGGGGAAAGAACCTGGGTGTGTTAAACAATTATCAAATAAATTTACATAAATTGTGAAATCATCCATAAAAACTTCTATATAATTCTCAAGATACTCAGAAAAAATACTCAACATAAAACTCTGAAAAGTACTAGGATAATTACCTAGACCAAAAGGCATCCTTTTGTATGAAAATGTGCCAAATGGATAGGTAAATGTTGTATTTTTTTGATACTCAGGAGATATATGGATTTGAAAATAATATGAATAGCCATCAAAGAAAAAATAATGGGACTTAATAGCTAGTATTTTTACCATTTGGTCAATGAAAGTTAGAGGAAATTGGTCCTTTCATGTGTCTTGATTTAGTCTATGTTATTCAATATGGACTTGCCAACTATTTTTCACATGTTTTGGAACCAATTCATTCCATCCATTTGACACAACCATTATTCCTTTTTTTAAGGTACAATTTTCAATGGTTTAACCCATTTACTATCAGATATAGGATATATGATCCCAGTAGTAAGTAATTTATTAACTTCCAATTTTACCACTTTAAGGAGTGTAGGATTTAACCAACAGTGAGCTTGACTTGTGGGATTAGCCTCATCATCTAAAATTATATGGTTCATAAAAATAGATGGGATAATCCTAGGAATACCATCCAATGTCCATCCAATTTTCTTTTTATACTATCTCAAAAGGTTGATTATTTTTTATTCTTGCTTTGAAGAGAGGTTATTGGAAATAATTATGGGAAATTGGTCAATACCCTCAAGATAAGTATATTTTAAATTACATTGAAGTGGTTTTAATTCCAAAACTAGTGGTTTTTGGATTTAAGGAGGGGATTTAGGGGGAATGAGGTTCATGAAACTATCTATATACTCATGTTTATTCTCTAAAGAAAGAGAATCAATGGAAATGATATTTCCAGAATCATTGGTGGTCATGGGTACCTCAAAATGAATACATTTTTCAATTAAAGCACAAAATTTACACATTTTTGAACCCACACAACACTTAAAACATGAATCAAAACTCAAATAATCCATGGGTGAAAATAGGAAAATGAATTAGTGTGTGGGTCATATATAGAATTATGTGTGTGTGTGTGTGTCTTTAGAGTGAACATTCATCGAATAGAAAGGAGGAGTGGAGTGCTCTTTAATAGGGTGTTTCATGGAATCAAGGATATTAAAATACACCTTTTCTCCACCAAAATCCATGGAAAACGTATCATTTTGAACATTGATGAACATCTTTGTTATTTTTAGGAATGGAATCTCAAGTATGAGAGGATAATGTCCTTGGGTTCGAGTATCTTCCAACTCAATAATGTATAATTCTGTAGAGAAAATGAGATTCTTCACTCTTACGAGAATATCCTTGATCACTCTAGATGGGTGTATTGTGCTCTGATTGGAATGTTTCACAATAATTCCCATTATTTGAATCTCTAAAACCTGTAGAGAATTGTATACATAGTAAGGAATAAAATTAATTGAAGCACCCAAATCTATCATTGCATCTAAAAACAAGGTCTCTCTATAGTGCAAGGTATCGTGAACGTGTCCATATCCTTGCATTTTTTTTGGAATTGCTTGTTTTATCAAAGATGAGACATTCCTTCCCAGGTTGACTCTTTATCCCCCTTCAGTCATCGTCTATTGGTGCAAAGATATTTAAGAAATTTGGAGCATCGAGGGATTTTTTTTAACTATATCCAATAATAGAATGTTAACTTGAACCTTTTTAAATGTATCCATTATTTCATAATCAATATAATTATCAATTGTTTTTAGTTTTAGAGAGTCTTTGAGGTAAAATAAGAGGAATGGATTCTTCTTTGGAATCATCAATGATAATTTGTTTACCATTTTTGTCTTGTTTTTATTTACGTAAATCTTTTGAGGGTACAAAAATAGAGTTTTCAAGTGAGGGACTTAAATGTTGTGTAGAATTGTTATAAGGAGAAATTTCTTTACCACTAAAAAGTGTAATTGAACATAAATTACCTTTATTCCTTCATATAAGTGAAAAGTTAGGATGATAGTTATCCAAAACCTTGCATCTTAATCTGAACAATGTTGTTTTCCAATTATCCCACCTGAGTTCATACGTATTAAATAGCCAATTGCACGATCTGTTAGAACTAGTGGTTTTGGGTTACCATTTTCTTCACCATGTCCTCAAGGTTTGGTTCATATTTTGGAGTAGGAGGATTGTTTTGAGATATGGAAGGATATGAAGGTTTCATACCTTGGACTTGTTGATACTAGTTTTATTTAGGGTAGCTTGAGTTGCCTCATTGTTAGTACTTTGGTTGTGATTTCCACCCGGGTTTTGGTTTTGGCTGGAATTGTTCTTGTTTTAATGGTGGTGCTTGCTAAAAATGATTCCCTAGGAATACTACTGCACAAGACTCTGATGAATCCTGAATTTGTGGGCACTAGTCAGAAAAAATGAGTGTTATCAGAACAAATACCACAATGTAATAGAATAGAAAAAGAGCATGAGTTACCTTGGGATTGAGCTAATTTCCTTTTAAGGGTATGCATATCATCAAGTTTATTATCTATTTTTTAGGGATTAATTACTTACCTTATGAACTCCTCGAGTTGGTGAAATTTCTCTTGTACCATAATGTTGTACATTTTGATCCATGTTGGCTATTAAGTCACAAGTGATAGAAAGAGTTTTATCAACTAGGGCACCATTACCTAAAACATCTATAATTCCACAATCCATGGGGAAAAGTACTTCATAGAAGTATTGAATTATAAATTTTCCAATAATTTGGTGGTGATGGAGACTTGATCAAAGTCTTTTGAATCTCTCATAATATTCATGAAGGGTCTCTCCTTGTGATTGCCTAATTCCAAAGATTTATTTTCTAATTGATGCAGTTCGGGAGGAAGGGAAAAAATTCTCTATAAAGATTCATTTAAGATCATTTTAGACCCCTAATTGTGTTAGGTAGATATCATAGCCAGTAGTTGACTACACCATCAAGGGATAAAGGTAAGACCCTAAACATTATGAGGTCCTCAGACACATTTTGGGGTTTCATGGTGGAACACACTATGTGAAACTCCTTAAGATGTTTGTGAGGGTCCTCACTAGGAATACCATGGAATTTAGGAAGGAGGTGGATGAGGCCTGATCTCAGCTCAAATTTTTCTACTTCCTTAGGATATTGGATGTATGCGGGTTGGTACTCCACATCTGGGGTTGTCAGTTCTTTTAAAGTTTGATTATTTGCAACCAAGATTTCTAGGGTTTTATTTTGTTCAATTTTTGATTAGTTTGGGACCACTTGGGGTTCCAAAATGGGTTCCTCAGTGTTACCTGATTGTCCTACTCTAGATGAACTAATTTTTGTGAGAACTGTCTTTTCAATTTTTGGTTCAAATTCAAGCAGTGTTTCTTTTTCTGATCAGGTCATGAAAATAAGTTATGATATTTATTTTATTTTTTTATATTTTTTCTTTTTATGATTGAATATGGATAAAATAAAATCAATTAATAAGGGTTAAATGATAAAATAAAATATATTTTTATACAATATAATTATATATATATAGAGGAAGAGAGAGAGAGAGAGAATAAGAAACATGCAAAAAAAAAAAACAAAAAACAAAAACAAAATAATCAAAAGAGATGGGGGATATTGAAAGGAGTACTAATTAAGAATTAAAGTAAATAAATAAATATAAATAAAGAAAAAAATGATCTTGGATTCCTATAAATTATGCCAAAATTTGGTCTCATTGTCTAGCTATTCAAATTAGATGTTTACTTTTACTAGAATTTATACAGTACACCAGGGACCCTAGGTTGTTTCTCGACAGAGCCTTAGATTATTAACAAAAAAATATTGTTGTAATTATGAAAATAAAAGGGGAATGAGGTTTTTTAAAACTTGGGGGTTTGATGATTTAATAATATAAAAGAAAATGTAAAGAGATAAAACAAATCATAAATTAACAGAATTAATTAAGTGTGATCAACATGGGGAAATCTCACGATGCTCATCCTTCATCACTTAAAGAGATAGAGTTTATATATTTTAATCCTTGGTTTGTAACACCTAGAACCATAATTTTACTAAGTTTATATAAGGATAAATCCTAGGGTTCAGTAAAAACCCACAATAATTCACTAGATACCACCGATGATTGTGTGATTTGTGTTCGACTTCATAACCAAAACTCACCAAGGAAAAAAATAAATAACTCGATGCATTTTCCAGGTTTGTATGTTATTTATTTTTGATACCATGAAATAAATGTACATGGACTTGAAATTTTTTATAATAGTTCAATTGGCCAATATGAACCACACAAACTCCACAATTAAAATGGGGAAGAATAAATGTTGAGCAGTGTGTGAAGCATCGCATGAAAGGGTACCCCCAAACATGATTATATGAGTTTGAGAATGAAAAACCAGTACATAAATCAATTAAATAATAAGGGAGTATGATTAAAAAGATATAAAAACTTTTAATTTAAAATACCATTAAAATATTACAAAAACAAATCTTGGGATTTACATCACATTCCCCCCGGGTGATCACAAGGCATTTAGAACTCCATAGGAGGAGAGAAAGATAGTAATGATGAAGTAGCACTTACCATGGACTCCAGAACTTATAGGAATGAGAATATAACAAATTTGGGTCTCCAAAATGGCATCAACTTTCCTCCTAGTTGAACTCCAAAATTTGGTTCCCAAGGTGTTCTTTTATAGCCAAAAAGGGAGGTGGTTTTGGGCACCCTGATTTTGAGAAACCAATAAGACCATGGTTTTAGACCAATAGAAAATATTATATAGCTTTTCAAAAAACTAAAAAATTATTGACCTACCTTATTTATAGATCCATATCAAATTTTTACCTAGATAATTTATATAATAAGAGATATTTCCAAAATATATAGGCAAACTTTTGATTCTATGCAGATTCATTTTATTGGAAATATTGGTTTGGATATGACTCTTAATGAACAAATTGGTCTTGGGTTACTTCATGAAATTTGTATCATACTAAATTTTGGATCATTTCAAAAAAAATCATCCAAAATCGATTCATTTATTAGTATAAGTGTGTGGCTGAGTCCACTGGTGTGCTTGGATTCATGCGTAGTTTGGAAATAATTTCTTGAACTTCATTATGGATCCTACAAATCACCTAAACCTACAATGAAAATATTAAAACAAGCGAAATATACCTTTTTAATAGTTACAAATATTAAATTATCTAATCAATCATGAAGTTCAATTTGTTATAATAATTGAAATTTACAATACAAAATTAGTTTAACATAATGGTGTAAGGGTAAAAATGAATAGTAAATCATGGTTTTATCAATACCCATGTATGGGATTTATCATGTAAGAAAATTTAATAGGGATGAAATACATAAATTTGGGTATGTAAAGTGTTCACATAAGAAAAATTTATGAAATAAGGAGATTTTGTAGGAGTGAACCATGTATGAAAATTTTATGATGTTAGGAAATTTGGATACATGATGGTCTATGTATGAAAATGTTGGTGTAAGAGAATTAATCTACAAAAAAAGTTATTGTATGTGAATACCATTTTAAAAAAATTGGTTAGACAGGGATCAAATATGAAAATTTGGATATGTTAGGAAGTTCACATACACAAATCCAGTGACATAGGATATTTGGACCACAAAAGGAAATTTAAATTCATAAAGGAGTTCATATATTTGACTCCAACCATGTATATGAATTGATTAACCACATATGTTTTTTTAGTAATGTAAGATTATTTTCCTATATATGGGTTTTCATGTAGGTAAATACTAGAAAAATATGTGATTTAAACAACAATTTAGAGGATTTATCTTTGTGTTATAGAGAAATATTTCAACGGATAATTACATTAAATTATGTATAAACTATTCATGAATTCTATAAACATCATGATACATGAAATAAGAGTCAATATCCAAGCCTATAATGGAATAATGAAGTTATAGGTGTGATACATTTAATTAAAAAAAATATTATTCATGTTATAGTGGATTATTTCACACCACAAATGAAAGATATCTGACTGAGAAGTAGTGAGGAACAACTAATGAGCAATGAATAGATTATTTTATTTATCCTAGTGTTTTTAAAAAAGAAAAAGTTTTGTGAGATAGTTGATCTGGTGGATATAGAATTCATCCATGAAAATCTCCTTAAAACATGGTAAGTGGTGATGTGGATTCTGTTTTTGTCAGAGACATGATAAATCAGAAGATTCTAACTCATACGGTGTTTGAATGATTCTTTAATGTTTCAATAATCATGGTCTATGATTTTAGGTCATGATTTTCACCAAGATTAGAATAAGATTGTAGTGATTCAAATAATTTATTAAATGGAATTAAATCCACACTATTAAAATAGAAATAGTTTGGTTTATAAAATAGTTATATTTTGACTACAAGTTACTAAAATCATGGGGAATATTATGGGTGGTTTGAAGACCTAGAATGGTTCTAAAAAAGGGAAATTAGATGAACTATTTTTTTTGAGAAATTTAAGATTCTAAATAAGGAATAAATTACATATTAAAAAAATATGGAAAATGAGATTTTATATTCTATAAAAAGGATAAAAAAAGTAAGAGTAAAAATGAATATTCTAATATTCATTGATAGATTCATAAGAAGAGAAGAAGAGGGTTTTGTGAGTTTTCTTAGATAGACCTAAATTAAGAAGAATAGGAGTTATGTTATTCTATGTGATTGGATAAAATAATCTTATACATCATATAAGAATGATTTTTTATGTTTAAAAAATAAGGAGAGTTCCATACACTACACTAGAAGGAGGAGTTCCAGATATATTTTGGAGAGAAGAAGCTGTGAAGATAGAGTTCATAATAGATTTGTGAATAAGTATAAGGAAGATCAACAAATCATATAAATACATACAAATATGAAATAAAATCACATGATACTATTAAATAGACCCACATATCCATAAATTACTTATAGAGATCCTACCCTAATGAAGTGAGCGATGGATGAGGAGGAAGGTAGTGAGATGAAAATGATCATTTCATGATAGTGAGTCAATGAAAAACATATGTAAAGGGAGTGGAATTAGGTGAGGAGTGACCCAACATAATCCCCATTTAAGAGAAGTGTGATATTATAGATTTTTGGTATTGACACATTATCAATAGCATGATCCTTTAAGTATACCACTAAGGGTGAACTAGGTAAAAATATTCATGTCTTATTTAATTTTTACATGCACACCAAATGAGTGTTAAAAAATCTAATGAATATTTGGTTAATGGGTTATTTAAGTGATTTTAATTAGATCAATGTCTAAAGAAAAGAGCGTAACAGGTGACCCTCAAATTTGAGAGGTCATGATCCATTATAGTAGTGAGACATAAAAGGGAAATGAGTTTATATTATTTAAGCATTGAATACCCATATTTACCCCCCCTCTTAGGGCACATATCACTCTAAGGCCCCTTAGGGACTAAATATTGGTATTAGAGGGTATTTTTCTTTTATTATATTTGTTATTCATCTAACTTGATTTTATGTTTTTTAGGAGAAATGTCATCCACAATGTAGGACCCATTTCTTGATGAAAATAATTTCAAAACCTAGAAAAAAGTAGTTCATGGACTTTATGGAATATTCACTCAGAGTTACTTGAGTGGTTCTTATGGATGGAATTTTTCTACTAAGCTGATATGAAGTTATATTTGAGATAGATCAAAGAAATATTGAGATTGATGCCCCAGTCAAAAAAGGAATTGAAGGATTCTCTTAAGGAAGAATCTTGCAAGGGGATTGGTCGTTATAGATTCTCTAAAAGCATGTGTATGTAGTTGGAAGTTTCATTTTTCAAAGAATAAAGGTTAGATGAAAATCAACTCATGCATAAGGGAATGAAAAATAATATTACCATAAGATATAGTTCTTCAATTGAGGTAATTAATTATACTTCTATATATAATCCTAATACTTTTTTGGAGAAATAATGTAGTGTTTTAGATTCTTTATTCAAGATTAAAATATATGTGAATCTAGTTAAGTGTAAACAACATCAAGTTTCCAATCAAGAAGGTGTTAATGTTATGGCTAATAGGATATTATAGACTTATAAGTGAAGGAAGAATAATGGGAATTCATGCATGAAGTGTACTAAATGATGATTAATTTTTTGGACTTAGAGAACATGAGACAAAAGAGATAAGAAGTGTCCTTGGATTTAGGCATATTGAAAATGGAAACGAAGATGAAAAAATAATGTAACATTCCTGAATAACCTTCCCAAGAGATCATAAATCAAATGTCCATACAGAAGAAAATAAAGGAAAAAATAATTCCTCTAAAAATAAAAATTTATGAGGTAAGATAATCAAGGATGGATTATGCTTCAATTTTGAGAGAAATGGATACAAAATTAAAGAAAAAGGATTCAAAGATTAGAGAACTTGAGGAGAGGATGAAAATCTCAAATGAGAATATTGAAATCCCTCCAATGATATCCTTAATAGCAAAAATGATTATATATCTAAAATAAAGAAGGGTTGAATAGAAGTTCCATCTTGATTATGGAATGAAGAATCCAAAAAATAATATGTCACTAAAATAATACTATTGTGGAAGAATTGGGAACATTATGATCATGTTTTTCAAAGCCTAGATGCCAAAAACTGAAAAAATAACTCCATCAACATGAACAAATTATTCATAAGAAGACTACATGAGGTATGATTATTATTTTATATGATTTATATATGATAAAATCAGTCATATTGAAAGGTTTTTTAGTTGGAAATATAAATATAAGGAAAAATATTCCATAAGGAGACAATCCACTCCCATGAAATAAAAGGATAAAGTTTATCCAAGTAAACGACCTATTAATCTGTAAAAATTGTTCAATATTTTAGAGAAAAATAATGCACCTAAAAACTTTAACCAAGAACCAAAATAATTCTACTCACAACAACTCTCTTGGAAGTAAATAAATAAAATATAGAAACTAAATTTAGGATATGTTCTAGCTATGTGAAATGTGTATGAATAAGAAATTTATAATTCATCGAAGAAGAATACAAATTCCAATATAAAACTTATGTTCATCAAGGTGGAAACATGCCTTAGTGATCACATAAAAACTACTATAAGTAATGAATTAAATCTTAGATTAATATTCCTTAAATGGATAAATATATCAGAATGGATACTAACAAGAGAAGGAACACAAGAACACATTTTCACAAGTGTGATCCATTCCACATTTATGAAAAAACCCCATCCAAGGAAGGACATCGATGCTAAAATACATAAAGAGAAGTTAGTAAGTGATTTCAATCAAAGAATATCCTTTTTAAATAAGTTGAACAAGACAATTACAAGAGATAAATAGGTGATGGAATTTTGTTCCATTAATCTGAAAAAGAGAATGGAAAGATTTAAGATAATGAGTTAATTATTCTTAACAATCCTCACTACTCATCTTAAGGAACCTTGAGGTACCCTTATCCCTATCAATTAAATGATTTAAAAAAATTGAGGTGATACAACTCTATAGGAGAGATATAATCCATATGGAAGTTATGTTAGAAAAGCACATTGAAGCAATCTTAAAGACAAATCTGTTTAGAATTGGAAATTTCTTATAACAAGGGAGTTTAGGGAGTTTTTCAATCCCATTTTGGTATCAATAATAAAAAAAGTTCAAGGATGAACCTAAATCATACAGGAGTGTGTAATAATAATTTTTCAGTCAATAAATGCACCAAAAAGCTCCTTGATAGAAGAAAAATTTAAATATAGAATCTAAAATATAATCACTAGAATTACTTAGTATGGATGTTGAAAGATCATGAAATGAATCTAATATATGTATCAAAACCTTTTATGAGTTTTTAAAAAGTATTAAAAACAATTTGAGTGATTTCCAATTGTATCAGGTCCTGAAATGAGTGGCCAACGACCACTGAAGTGAAGAGGAAAATCTTAGTAGTAGTAGAATCATTACTATTTTTTATGATTATTTGTTTTTTTATAATTAAAATTTGGAATCAGTTATCTTTGAATACAAGATAACCATTTTTGGTAATTGGGAGATGTTTTCCCAATAATTGGAACCCCCACATTGAGCAACAATAATTGGTGACAGGCGTTTAAAACTCAAGGGGATTTGAAGTTGATATTTTAAGGTTGTTACGACACAATTGTGAATGATGGAGACTATAAATAGATAAAGGATTTTCATTTCACTCACCCAATGTGTATTGAGTCTATACACTAACTATTTAGTGTGTAATAAATCACAATAATGTTTTTGGGAAAGCTAAAAAATAATGGTACTATAATTTTAATGAAATCATGAGTGACATGGACATCTTTAGAATTGTTAAAAAAACTAATTTTTTCTCCATTGAGATCAAGATCAGTAGACTTAGTTAATTATTTGAATGTACAAATAATATATAGTATATTCACTCACTAATTTTCTTGATCAAGTTCAAATATGTGAGATGTTCTATAATTGGCCACTCCAAACAGAAATTTTAAGTTCAAATTGGTATAAAGAGAATGAGGTTTTTTTAATGACTTGAATTTTCCTTGTATTGTTTTTGGATAATGTATTAATTATTTTTGAGACTAGGCACTAAGACAACATGTGATTTAGAGGCCCTATGTTCTTGGAATGCATGTTTGAAATATATTAAATATATTAAGTAGCATGCACGTGTAGTTTTTCTAAAAAAGTGGAATAACTTCCAAACCGGGCCCTGAATCAGAAATATGAGGGCATCGTTGTGTCCAGAACATGATTTTTACCCTTGGCGTGACATAATCTTTATCAACACTTGAAATTTGTGGAAAATTTATTGTGGGCATGAAATGGATAAAATAATTAAATAATTTTTTTGACATGATGACTATCGTGTCTTTAAGTTGAATATTATGGTGGAATTATAGGGTTATCCACATAACCCTAGAGCCGTTGGAGAGCCTTATTGGATCTCTCTTAGGTGAACATCAACTAAATCGAAGATTGGTGATTAGTGTGTAACAGGATTCCAAGATCTCTCCAATGACGACAACGCCTGCTCATTCTTCATCAGAGATTGATCCATATCGATGTTGTACATTGTTTGATTTGGTTTTATTTCCAAATTATTAATTCCTATGATGAACATGAATCAATCAACCAATATATTGATCCATGGTTCGGTCTTCTTATGGGATGGGTTAATTTTTAGGATTATTTTGGGCGTTTTGGTTAATTTTTATTGATTCTTCACTTGTCATTCTAAAGGTGAAATATCAAGGCCAATACGAACGTTGGATGAGGTTTGTTACTCTTCATTATGTTTATGCATTTCCCCTATATTTATTCATTCATTGTAGGCGTTCTTCATTGACCTGTGGTCCAACATCCACCGAGAAATCGATCATTGCATAAATTATTCAATATTGTAGATCTGGGATCGACATGACGTGATGGTGGTGTGATGATGGAAGTGGTGATGGATCAAATGTTTATGGATACCCAATTTCATGTTCTTTGGAGTGAAACAAATAACAGTTTATGATGGTCTTTTCCAAATGGATTTGATGTCTAGAACATGTTTTTAGTCGGTGGAAAGGGTCAGATGATATGGATTCTTGGTTTTCTGTTGAGGCACGTGGCCGGATCGATGGCCAGAGGTGCAAAATCCAGATTTGAGATTCTGGGAAATTTCATAGTATACAATGTGTAAGTCGGAGTGACATGCCATGCGGGCCCCATATCAGTGGTGTCTAGGGTTTCAGGAAGAATATAAATATCACACGGCATGTGACCTTGTCACATGGCATGTGGTCCCCTTTGACAAGCTTAGTGTATACCTCAGAGGGTACATGGGCATGAGTTGGAGTACATGGGCATGGGCACGCCGTGTAATTCCACATAGACATAGTGAGGCCGGGTATACATGGGCTAATTCATGTTCTGGGACACGAGGTGAGATACATAGGCATCAACATTCCATGTATTTCTACACAGACATGGACATGGGTCATTTACACGGGAATGTCTTGGGGTCTAAGGGACATGGAATATACCCCCACTACACATTGTGTACTCCCTTAAATCCATCTTGGAGTCAATATCCTTTGTATCTTGGACAAGTTTTGTGAGTGTGTGTTCCCCATATCCATTCCTTAAGGGTTAGTATGGAATCATCTCCTACATATAGTTCAATGATCCCTTCAACATTACTTCTTGGATATAGTTGTTGGAATACTTCCATGAGGCCCATAGTGAGATCTTCTATTCATCTTCATTCCCTAGGTGAAGTTATTAGTATCATTGTGACCAAAACTATGTGGGCATTGATCCTCTAGTTAGTAGGTTAATCCAGATTGGGTTGTTGGTATACCTTATGGTTTTGGGTGTGATCCTCATCTATGTATTGTATCTCTTTATAATTTCAGCGTGTACTTCCTATGATGAGACCTAATGATCAGTTACCTCTCATATGGACTTTATCAGTGCTACCAGGATCATAGAGAGAATTCTCCCAGACGAGTTCTATGTGGAACCTTTGAGTTGGAATCATAGGTTGGTATTACAATTGTGTCTTAACTTTAGAACATGTGTCATTTTTGAGTATATATGAATATTATTGCTATATATGATGTAGAAATATACTTATGTAGAGATGACTATATTCCTTTATTATAAGATTTATGGTTTTGGGGTGTCTTACTGGGTATTTTTATACTCACCCCTACACGATCTTTTCCCACATGTGTCATGTCTTGTGTAGATGATCGAACTTTTGATAGAGTCCTTAAGGGAAGAGGACTAGGTGGTGTTTAGTGAGATCGAACAGACCATGGTGTGTTCTTATGGTATCTTGATAGCAGTCCCCATTTTACTTTTAGGATGGACTAATTTTTAAACTCTTTGTGGTGGGTTTTTATTTGGCCCTGTTTACTTTCCTTTACTTCCTGATGTTCTCTGGTTGTGGGATTTATATGTATGCATGCATGGTTGTTTAGTTATTTTTACATTTTAGTATTATATGGGCTTGGATATGTGTTCATGTGTACATATACTTAGGCTAAGGCCTCCCATGTTAGTGATATTCCTATATGTCGCTAGTTTCCAGCCTCTATCCTATTGGAGGTGGGCTTTGGAGTCATAGTATGGGCCATTTTGGGACAAGTCATGATAGAGTAGTATTAGAGACATTTGATTCTACGTTAGGACTAGAGTATGTGAGATTGTTTTGGAAAAAAACTATTAATTATTTCAAGGCTTTTAGGGTAGGGACTCCTGTTTTGGTGTGGCGGTCGAAGTTTCCATACACCAGGACTCTGGTTACCTAATTTTTGACTTAGTACATGAGAACATTGGTTGTAGGGAAAAAAATGGTATATGAATCATATTGGAATGGGTTGTAGTTTCCATGTCCTCCTTGAGTCATCTCTCTAGATATACTCATTGATCGTGGTAGATATTGTTTATTTTAGGATGCCTCCACAATGTATCCTAGCTAGGGTTAAACATCAAGATCACAGGGATGACCCCCTCAGTGATGAGTCTTTGATACAGGGACTAGTCCTAAAGATGTTACCTCAAGGTGTTTCACCACCTATACCACCACCTGTAGAGTAGAATATGGTACCCATATTTCCAATGGATGAGGTGTGTAGGATGAGTTCACTTACTAAGTTTTAATGATAGTGACCCCTCAGGCTCTGAGGTGATCCCAACCCACAGGCAGATGAGGACAAGATTGAGGTAGTGACACAAGTTTTTCATCTGGTTAGGACACCAATAGATCACATAGTGGTCTTGGTAGTGATCCTTATCCATGGATCAGTAGAATGATGTTGAGGGTTAGTGATCCAGTCTTACAAAGAGGCGAGTCTAGCATGGTCATAGTTTGAGAACCTTTTTATAGAGAAGTTATGTTCAGCTACACTGAAGGATTTATTTATCTAGGAGATTATGTAGCTTCATCAAGGTATCACAATAATAGACGAGTATTCATTAAGGTTCACCAATCTCTCCAAGTACCTAATGGATATGGTTTGTGACTAGTTATTTTAGGCTCAAACTTTCGAGCAAGGAATGTGTAGAGACATCCAAGCTAGTGTTATCCCTATGTACATTCTTAAATATTATGGGGTGATAGAGGTTTATTTGGTGGTTGAGAGTTTCTTGGATGATCATACACAAACATTTATTGCTGGAAGTGGGGCCATAAGAGTAGAGACCTCGACAGTAGGGAGTCGACGTCAGTCTTAGGGACCTGGATGCATGAGATGTTTTAGAAGGAGGTCCCAGGATAGAGGTTATATGGTTCATGACTCACAGTGTGGGCCCATTCATCCTAGAGATAGGTGGTGATACTCTTATGATGGAAGGGTACATCTTAGCTGAGATTTTTGAACCCACCTTATGACTGACAGAGAGACCATGGATGGGACACTGAGGTAGAGGCAACAAAAGGAGAAGGTAATGTTTTAGAGTGTAGGATGTGAAAGAGGATCTAGTATTTCATATATAAGTGGTATACAATTTGAAATTTTTCCACCACAACCCTGAGGTGGTCTACTCTTGGGTTTGGGAGCTGGAGGATAGGTGTGGGGGTAGGTGCGGGTAGTCGAGGCTTATGACACAAAGGTTTTGATAATGATTTGAGGTATGATCTGTGTCTTTTATACCTTATCCATAGTACTGATAGATACAAGTTCTAGTCATTCCTTTATTTCCACCTATATTTTTTGAGACTTAGATATTATTTTTAATCCCTTAGCTCAACCCTTGAGCTTGGAAACTCAATCTGGAGAAGATTTAGTAATCACACACTTGTGCTAACAGTGTGAACTGAATCTTGAAGGTGAGAGTTTTTGTAGGGATATCTTTTTAGAAGCAATGAGGCCATATAAAATCATCTTATGTATGGAATGATTATCTACAATTCATGAAAAAATTAACCATTTCAAAAGAAATATGTAGTGTGTCCACATCGATGGGACTAGGTTCTCCTTTTTCGGTGAAAAGGAAACCCAGGAAGCAAGGATATACTCATGCATAAGAGGGTTTATATAATTTCTCATCAGTTGTGTAGTCTGACCCTTGTTGTAGTGGATTTTATGAGTTTTTAGTTCCCTCCAGTGGTGGTAGAGTACTATGATGTCTTCTATGAGTATGTTCTAGGTTACCCTCCCCACCGAGAGATACAGTTCTACATTGATATACAATCCGGGATGAAATCGATATATGGGACATCATATTGGATGGATCCCACATAACTTCATGATTTGAGGGTGCAGCTAGAAGACTTGCAGAGGAAGGGCTTTTTTTGAACCAATGTTTCACCCTGAGCAGCCCTATTTTTGTTCACTAAGACAGTGGATGAGATCTTGAGTTTTTCTGTGGAATACCTATGCTGAGCCAAGTGACTGTGAAGAAAAATTATCCACTATTGAGGGTCAATGACCTCTTTGAAAAGTTGATAGGGTCATTCTAGTTCTCGAAGGTTGAACTCGTATAAGGTTATCACCAATTGTGAGTATAGGTTGAGGATATACCGAAGAAAACATTCAAATATTTCTATGATAACCATGAGTATTGGGTGATTCCATTTGGTGTGAAGAAAACCCCAACAGTGTTCATGGGACTCATTAACCGGATATTTCATCCTTTCTTAGACCGATTCATGGTAGTCTTAATCAATTATATCATAGTGTACTAAGTGTCTAATAATCATGATAGAAACTTGAGGATGATTCTAGACACAATTAAATATCACTAGCTTTATATAAATCTATAAAAGTGCCAAATATAGATCTAAGAGGTCCACTTTTTGGGACACTTTATCTCAGTATATGGAGTGACAGTGGACCCAACCAAGGGTGATGTAATGTTTGCTTAGGAGCTACCCAATAGTGGGATGGAGGTGCAGAGATTCCCTGGGTTGGCAGACTAATACTAGATATTGATACTTGATTTCTCTAGGATATCAGAATTGATGACATCTTTTACCCAAAATGGGTATCCTTTTGTATGGATAGAAAGGTTCCATCAGGATTTTTAATAGTTGAGGAAGAGATTGTAGAGCGCTCCAATCTTGAGATATCTATAGGAGAGTGTCAAGTACGTAGTGTTATGCGATGCATCAGGAACCAGGTTTGGTTGTGTTTTGATGCAAAGGAATGTGCTGATTGCCTATGGTTCATACTATTTGAGACCATGTGATTAGAACTATGTAACCCATGATCTTGAGTTTGTAGTAGTAGTCTTTTCACTAAAGATGTGGCGTCACTACCTAATGGGTGAGTAGTTTATCGTCGATTCTGGTCACAAGAGTCTCAAGTATATCTTCTCTCATAAGGACCTTAACTTGAGATATAGGTGATGTATAGAGTTCCTCCAGGATCATGACTTCAACATTGTCTATACTCCTGGGAAGTAGAATGTGGTATCTGATAATATCAGACATAAATCTTGTTTGTAGTTATTGAATGAGGCATTAGAGTAGTTAGCCTCATTGGAGTTATCCTTTGTGGATGGATATGGAGAATATTACCACCAATTGAAGGTTGTCACCCCTCCTATCATGCAGTAAGTTAAGGAGGAATGGATATGGGATATTGAATATGATAACCTATGTACTCATATTTCCATTGGACATTATCTTGATGGATTAACTTAAGGTTAGGAGCATGCTGTTCTTTTTAGAGGACACATGATGGTACTAGTGATGTTAAAGGTGTAGGTTATGAGAGGGTTTCATATATCTCCATTGGTAGTAAATCCAGGTGTGTAAAAGATGTATCAGGACCTTTGAAGTCAATTTTGGTGTCCAGGGGTAAAGAATGGAGTTTTAGAGTTTGTCTCTCGATGCCATACTTGTCAACAAGTAAAGGCTAATCAGAAAGTTCCAACGGGTTTAGCTCAACCCCTTGAGATGCCAGAGTGGATGTGGGATGGGATATACATGGACTTAATGATGGGATTAACATATACATCTAGGGGACATTATGCCATATGGGTGATCATATACCGACCCACCATGTCGGCCCACTTCCTAGATATTTGAGATCAAAGTTTAGTAGAGAGATTCAGACACCTATATGTGCATGAGATAGTCTGAATCCATGGAGTTACCTCAATGATCGTATCTAACTATGATGCTCTCTTCACATATCAGTTATTTAAGGAATTTCAGGAGGGTTTCGAGACTCAGTTATGTTTTATCACAAAGTTTCACCCCCAAAATGACAACCAGACAGAGAAAACCATTCAAGTTCTGGAGGACATGATGCAAGCTTGCGTGTTAGACTTTGGCTATAGTTGGGAGGATCACCTACCACTGGTGGAGTTTGTTTAAAACAACATATATTATTCCACCATCTCTATGGAACTATTTAAGGCTTTTTATGGGTGACCCTACAAGTCAACACTTTTCTAGACTGACCTAGGAGAGTCGACATTAATGTGACCAGAATTGGTGTGAGAAACTATAGAGAAGGTGCAGATTATCGAGGAGTATATAAGTACTACATATATCTATCAGGAGTCTTATGAGAACATACTATGGAGGACCTTGGATTTTTAGGAGGTCTACTATACATACCTACAGGTTCCACCTCAATGTGGATTATAGATATTTGGTTGAGGCAGCAAGCTATCTCTGAGATTCATTTTCCCTTTCTAGATACTACATAGGGTTAGTGAGGTAGCCTAACTCTTAGATCTACCTCTATAGATATATAAGGTACACGACGTCTTCCATGTGTCACAACTGAAGTGATACATGCATTGACCATTTCATGTTATTGACTTGGGTGAGATGGACATTGAGGATTGAGCTATATTTACTAAGTACCTAGTAAATATTGAGGATTTGTAGGATATGATCCTTCATGGGTGAGCGATTTCTATAGTGTGTGTCTAGTGGTCGTATGAGAATCTACAGGAGAGAACATGAAAATGGAAGGCTTATATTCATGCTTAGTACCCACATCTCTTTGTGTAGACCTTGTTTTTTCTTTTTAGGGATGTAAAAGCCCCAAGGTGGGGAGAATTTAATGACTCATATTTTCAATGTATTACTTTTGAATATTGTATAGATTATATTTGAGACCAGGCACTGATACAGCAAGAGATTTTGAGGCCTGTTATGCCCAGAATAGATGTTTGAAATATATTAAATAGAACATGAGCATAATTTTCCTAAAAAAGTGTAAAAACTTCTAAATAGAGTACTATATCATAAATTAATGGGTACCATTGAGTTCATAAAATGTGTTTTACCCTATGTGCGATATAACCTTTGTGTGTATAGGGCGTTTAAAGAAAAGTCATCATGGGTGTGAAATGAATAAAATAATAAAATAAATTATTTTATTTATATTTTGTTGTTGTAGATACTGACGTGTATTTAAGTAGAATATTATAGTGGAATTACAAGGTTAGATTCATAACCCTAGATTAGTTGGAGAAAATTATAGGATCTCTCTCAGGATAACATTAACCGAATTGAAGATTGGTGATCAGTGTGCAACAGGATTCAGAGATCTCACCAATAACGATGATGTTGGATCATTATTCATCAGTGATCGATCTATATTGAGGTAATATGTTTTTTGATTTTTTTTCTTTACATGTTCTTAATTCCTATGATTAACAAGAATCAATCAACCAACATATTGATCTGTGGTTCGGTCATCTTGCAGGATGGGTTGATTTGTGGGATTATTTTGGGATTTTTGATTGATTTTTATTGATTATTCACTTTTCATTCAAAAGGTGATGAATTGAGGCCAACACCAACATTGGATGAGGTTTTTTCATCGTGTTTTTGGTTTTTCATTTCTATCAAAATTCTTTGTTCATTGTGGATGTTCTTCATTGATCCGTGGTTCGATATCCACTGAGAAATTGATAGTTTCACACCCATTTCTTGGCGCAATGATTCAATATTATAGATATGGTATTAACACAATGAGATGATGGTGTAATGATGGAATCAGAATAGATCATATGGTTTTGGATACCTGATTTCACGTTCTTTAGTGTATATTTAGGAATGGAGTTTTATGTTGTTTTCTGAATAGATTTGATGTTCATAACATGTTGTTCATCGATGGAAATTATCAACCGACATGGATCCTTAGTTTTCTAGTGAGGTGCATGGATAGATCGATGGAAAAAGGTGCAATAAAGGATGTGGAATCAAGATATGAGATTCTAGGAAATTATGCAGTACATGACATGTAAGTTGGAATAACATGCTGTGTGGTCCCCTCTCTGTGGCGGCTAGGGGTTTGTAAAAGATATATTTATCATATGGAGTGTGACCTTGTCACATGGAGTGTGTTCCCCTTCAATGAACTCGAAATGTAACTTTAAGGGTACATGGGAATGGGGTCAAGTACATTGGAATAGGCATGCTGTGTACTCCAACACGGACATGGCTAGGCTGGGCATACATGGGATAAGCCATGTATCAGGACATGGGGTAAGGTACACTAGTAGAAGAACACCATGTAATTCTACATGGACACGAACACGGGTTTTTTACATGGGAATGACCCAGTGTCAAATGGACATAGTTTGTACCCCTACTACATGTCATGTAATCCCTTAAAGTTGTCTTAGAGCCCTTGTATTCTGTATCTTGGAAAAGTTTTTTAGGGTGCATTCCCCATATCTATTCCCAGAGGGTTAGTAAGGAATCAACTCCTATACATAAGACAATGATACCTTTAGCAGGATTTATTGGATATTTTTTTTGAATCTTTGTCTGAGGACTAGAGTGATATCCTCTATTCATATTATTTCCCTAGGTAGATTTATTGGTATCCTCGTGACCAATACTACGTAGGAATCAATCCTCTACTTAGCGGGTTAATCCAGATTGGGTTGTTGGTATACCACATGTCTTCGAGTGTGATCCTCATTTGTGTATCATATCTCTTCGAAATTTCAGTATGTACTTCCTATGATGATACTTGATGAGCAGTTACCTCTTAGATGTACATTATTAGTGCTATCAGGATCATGGAGTGTGTTCTTTTGGATGAGTGCTATGTGGAACCTTTGAGCTAGAATCCTAAGCTGGAATTATAGTTGTGAATTACTAATAAAAACATTTTTATTGAATATTTTATTGATAATAAATGAAAAAAATTCCCCACATTTTGTTAAATATGTTTATTTATAAAATATTTTGGGATTAGATCATTCATTTGAGAATTTGATGGAAATTCTAGTTTTATCCTTTATAGAGCATTGTAGTATTTTTGAGATAAATATTTTTATATTTATTAAATTTTTTAAATGTGTTCCTGACTTAATGGGATACAACTTTTTTTCAGGACATTGGAGCTAAATCATATATTTGGTTGGACTAAATGGACCATGAAGTCAAAGGTGGGCTGGACCCGCCAGATTGGATATTACTGTAGTGTTTGGGAAAAATATTCTTCATAAGAGCTTGTATTGGGCCCAAATTTTGAAAGGAGCTGTCCAACCCATTTTTTCACAAATAATTATTCTAGAAGAGTAGTTGGTTCATGCGTTTTTGAGGTCAAATGAGCAGTTATAGTTGGATTAAAATATTTGGCCGAGATTCTCTATTCACACTTGAAACCACATTGAACCTAGATTCCTCACCACTCTATAAACTGGTGTTTTCACACTTTGGTATGGTTGGTCGAGGTTTTAGGATGTTGTGGCCGAAAGTTTGGATCCTGGAAGCATTTCAATCCTCTTTTAAGAAGTAAGTATTTATGCGTAGATCTCTTCCAAGAAGGCTCTCCTCTCCCACCTCCACTTTGTGTTCCATTGTTTTCATGCTTGTAATTTGAATTTTTCTTCAATAAATATTATGTATTATTCTATTTTTATCTTCATATTTTACTTACTTGGGATGTAATCAATAGTATAAATAATATTGGGTTATACCCTTTCTAAACCTTTGCACTTGCATAACGTTTCTATGATGACTACACCGCCCATGGAAGAGTAGTTTTTTAGTAATCAATTGATCTATATCCTTATTAATTCATTTATTTTGAATAATTGATATACAATAATTCACATAATATTATATATTAATTTAGTTTTTAATTTAATTGAAACTAATCAAGAAATTTAACAATTAACACAAATCATGCGAGGTCAGGAATTGTGTGAATTGTGAGAGCGCAACCTTAATCAGTAATACAAAACTATACGGGATCAATTTGTAGAGTTAAAATATAATCCATAAACTCAATTATTTATAATTTACAAAGATTAATTGTGCCTTAATTTACCACTAACCATAATCTAACCTTATAACATCAATCAAAAAAGGGTGCTGCGATTGCATGTTTCAAAGTTCGCCCATGGTTAAATTAACTTCATCTTTGTGGTAAAGTTAATTCTCATTGGGTTTTGGATTTAAAAAATTAAGGGATCAGGATTAAGTGGATATTAATTTAAATTATAATTATTAATAAATTATTTAAGAGTTAGAGTTAGATCAATTACACTTTCAAAAAATATTTTTCTAAAAAAAAATCTTCTCGTTGTTCTTTGTTAATCAACTTTTATTTAAAAAAACTAAAAAATAAAATGAATTTTTCATCTAGAATAATAATTATTTTTATTTTATAAATATCAAACAAGCCCACCCTTTATCCTTTTTAAGTGGCGTGTTTTTATTATTTTCAAAGTACCTTTATTATTATTTTTTAATTATTGCCTTTTGAAAGACGACCTAGGACAGACACCCTATTGCACCTAAATAATCCCAAACTAAATATCATTTAAGAGCGACCACGACATCACCTTTAAAATTGGATCCATTTTCAGGGAGTCAAGTAATTCATTCAATCAATTAGAGGTATTTATTTTATTTTTCATTTAATTATTTTCTTCTCCCCTTTCTTTCTTCTTTCCCCTTTCTCAAGTTTTTTTCTCTTACTCTCTTCTTTTATTTTTATCAGACCAACTCAAACTTCTTTTATTTTTATTATGGTCAAATTTTCTTAATTTAGCTTTTATATTTAATTTATTTAGGACATGAACTAATCTTGAATATCTCTTATATATTGACCCTAAGATTGAACGCAACCTTAGGGACCAAATCAGACATTCTCAATCTACGAGAAGTTTCAACATTCAACCAGTAGGATAATTCCTCCAATCCAAGAATATTGAAATTGGAAACACTTATATATCAAACCTAAAACAAGAAAAAATGGCTGAAAACAATACAAATTAACTTAATAGAACCATTCGAGAGTTGGCTACACCTGATATTAATTATCAACCAAATTGTTTTGCATACCCAAATCTCGAATCAAACTTTGATATGAAATCTGGGTTAATTCACATTCTTCCAAAATTTCATGGATTATCTGGTGAGTATCCAAAAAAAAATTTAAAATAATTTAGTGTGGTTTTATAAACCTTAAAACCAAGCAATATTTCTGAAGATCAAATCAAATTAAGAGCATTCTCATTCTCACTTGATGGAGCTACAAAAGATTGGATCTATTATTTACAACCTGAAGATGTAACTTGTTGAAATGATTTGAAATGTCTTTTTTGCAAAGATTTTTTCTAGCATCAAGGACCACTTCCATTCGTAGGGAGATCTTGAGGATCAATCAAGACCAATGGGATTCAATGTATGAGTACTGGGAGAAATTAAAGAAGTAGTGTGCAAGCTGCCCACATCACCAAACTAGTGAGAAACTCCTCATCCAATACTTATATGAAGGACTCACACCTATGGAGAGGAGCATGGTGGATACCTTGACTGGAGGGGCATTGGTGGACAAGACACCAGTAGCTGCACATTCATTGATTGACAAAATGGCCCAAAACTCCCAAAAATTTGGCAATCGAGGTACACCACATGTCATAGGAGTACATCAGGTAAGTCCTTCTTCTCTTGAGAGTCATTTGATTGATACCAAGTTGGAATAATTGAACACTATGGTGAGGCAGATTTATTTGGCTCAAAAGACATCCCAACCCACTCCTTCAAGGCGTTTTGGCATTTTCACTAAAAAAGACCACCCAACTGACTATTACACCCAATTACAAGTGACAAAGGATTGTGCATTAGTATTCCCTAAGAGACCCTATCAACAACAACAACAGCCACATCCCCAAAAGAAGTTTGATTCCTTTTCACCAGCATACAACCAAGGGTGGAATGATCAATTATACATGAGGTTTGCCTATGGACAACAACAAAGGCCCCTCTTTCAACAAAACTTACAATAGCCTCCACCTTACCAATAGGGTTTCCAACAACCCCAAAGAAAATTTGAAGCTCAAGCATAAAAAATTCAACAAAAAGGTAATTCTCAACCAAATATAGATTCTAATACTAATGATCTTTTGAAAAAAATTGTTTTTAATAAATAGAATGAGCTGAAGAGTCACGGTTCGGAGCTGAGGGAGTTGAAGACATAGATGAGATAGATTTCCACCACCCTCCATGAACTGGTAAGTAAGAACTCCAGAAATATTCCTTCCCAACCTACTCCAAATACCAAAGGGAATTTTAGTTCCATCACATTGAGAAGTGGAAAGAAACAGCTAATACATCTGCACCTATCATTCCACTGGGATTCACCTCAAATCCAAATAATTCCTATTCAAAACCAACTAATAAGAAACCCAAGGAGAAAGATAAAGGTATGAAAAAGATTAATTATGTTCCTCTTAAACCCCTTAACTTTACAAATAATGTTTTACAAAATAAGAAGATGGATGAAGAGGTGATGAAAAAAATAAGTTTTGTATACATTCAAGCATGTGGAGATCAACATCCCTCTACTTGAAGCCATTAAGAAAATAATAAGGTATGTGAAATTATTAAATAAACTTTGTACCAATAGAAGAGTGCTCAAGGGAAACGAGAGGATCAATCTTGGAAGGAATGTGTCAGTACTCATTACACTAACTCAAGAAATTCCAACAAATTAAAATTATATGGGGACATTCACCATCCCATGAACCATAGGGGAGTTTCACTTTTCTAATTATCTTTGTGATTTAGGATCTTCCATAAATGTGATGCCTCACTCTGTATTATATTATTTACAGGTTTGTGAGTTGAAACCGATGAGAGTAGTGGTTCAGTTGGAGAATAGAGATACGACATATCCAGAGGGAGTCCTTGAGGATGTACTTGTTTGGGTAAAAGACATGATCTTTTGAGTAGATTTAAACGTGCTTGAAATGGTGTACGATCAGGTAAGTTCATGTGCTCCCATTATCTTAGGTATACCATTCCTCAAAACTACAAAACTATCATAAATGTCAATGAGGGTACACTTTCCATGGAATTTGGAGATGAAGTTGTGATATTTAATGTTATGGACTCCATGAAGTACCCCTCATAAGACCATTCTGCATTTTTTATCTCCCATTTTGAACCACCAAATAAAAAACCCATGAAATTTTATTTTCCTGTGCTTAGGGAGATTATGAGTATTGGTTCCAGTTTGATGTCTAAGAGTACTTCCACACCTGTTTCAAATACACAAGACTCTCTTAGATTTGATTTTGAAATGGATTAATATTATGATTTTGATCATGTTTACTCTAATTATGACATGGATGTTGAGTACGATGATGGTTTTGATGCTTTGTCCTTTGGTTTTGATGATGTATATTTTGATACTGATGTTCATTGTGCACATATTTCAGTTCCTTCAATTTCTCCATCCATACATCACCCACCTTTATCGTAACTCAAGCCATTTACACCTAATATCAAACACTCATAGTTTTTAAGTGGTGAGAAATTAAATGTTATCATTTCTAACAATCTCAATTTTGAACATGAAGAAAAACTTTTGAATTTTTTGAGGGGGAACATTAAGGAAATCGGGTAGACCTTGGCTAAAATATCAAGTATTAGACCCTCCATTTTCATACAGAGGATTATTTTAGAGGATGAGGCTAAACCGGTTAGGTAGCCACAAAGGAGACTGAATCCAACACTTCTGGAAGTTTTAAAAAAATAAGTTGAAAAATTTCTCGAGGCTGGAATAATATATCCCATTTTAGATTCCCAGTGGGTGAGTCCTATTCAGGTTGTGACTAAGAAAAGTGGTGTTACTATTATTAAAAATGAGAAAGATGAGTTAGTTATAATGAGGGGAAAATTATTTGGTGTGTGTGTATTTATTATAGGAAACTAAATCAATATACTCACAAGGACCATTTACCCTCCCATTTATTGATCATATGCTCGAGAGAATAGCTAGGAAAACATACTATTGTTTCTTAGATGGATTTTTTGGATATTTTCTGGTTCCTATTGATCTTGAGGATAAGGAGAATACAAAATTAACTTGTCTATTCGATACGTTTTCCTACCAAAGGATGCCACTTGGACTTTTTAATGCCCTAGGTACCTTCTAGAGATGCATGGTGAGTATTTTTTTTTCTGATTTTATTGAGACCTGCATGGACGTATTTATGGATGATTTTACAGTGTATGGGGTTTCATTTGATTATTTCATATCTATTTTGGGAAAGGTGTTGAATCTTTGTATTGAGAATAATTTGGTCTTGAACTTTGAAAAGTGTCATTTTATGATAGATCATGGAATTTTCTTAGGGCATGTAGTGTCAAAACATGGGATAGAGGTTGATAGATCTAAGGTAGATATTATTTCATCCTTACCCTATTCTTCATGTGTGTATGATGTTAGATCTTTTCTAGGACATTTATAATTTTATCGGCGCTTCACTAAAATTTTTAGTAAGATTTCTATTCCAATGTCATGATTACTTCAAAAGGATTCCGATTTTGTGTTTGATGATTCTTGTAGGACTTCATTTGACGAGCTAAAGAAGTTTCTGACCACTCCACCAATCATAAAACCCCCATGGTGAGAGATTCCTTTTTAGCTTATGTGTGATGCCTCCAACATTGCAGTTGGAGCTGTCTTATCTCAGAGGGAGGAGGGACGTTCACATGTGATTGACTATGCGTCGAGGACACTGGATTTAGCCCAATAAAACTACACAACCACATAAAAGGAGTTTCTTTCTATCATATTATCTTTATATAAATTCTGTTAATATTTATTGGGCTCTAAAGTATTTGTTTTTTCTGACCATACAGCTCTGAGGTACCTCTTGAACAAGCCTGATGAAAAGCCCAAACTTATCCTATAGATTCTCCTTCTTCAGGAATTTGATATTGAGATAAAGTATAAGAAGGGGTCAGAAAACCTAGTGACAGACCACATGAGTTGTCTTACTCACACACTAGATGATGACACCTTAGATCAGGTACCACTTCGAGAAATTTTCCCGGATGAGCATATTTATGCCATATAAGGTACACATCCTTGCTATGAATATTTAGTTAACTACCTTGTTGCCTTTGAAATACCTACAAATTTAAAGAAACATCAAGTCCAAAAATTAAAGAGTGAGTCAATATTTTATGTTTGGGATGATCCATACCTCTGACACATGTGTAGTTATCAATTTATTAGGATGTGTGTTCCTGATCATGAGTTTGAGTCTCTTTTAAAATTTTTTCATACACTTGCTTGTGGTGGACACTTTGGACCATAACAGATAGCTAGTAAATTCATAGAATTTGGATTATATTGGCCTATATTATTCCATGATTCCCATGTGTTTTTTAAGTTATGCTCTTGTTTCCAACACATTGGGAACATTTCTAGGAGGCATGAGATGCCCCAATAACCCATACTATTCTATGATATTTTTGATGTATGGGGAATTGATTTTATGGGCCCTTTTCCTAGTTCATTTGGTTTTTTTATATTATGTTTTCTATTGATTATGTGAGTAAATTGGTGGAGGCTAAGGCCACCTGGACTAATGATTCTCAGGTTGTAGTGGAGTTTGTTAAGACACAGATTTTTTGTAGGTTCGGAGTACCAAAGGCCATCATTAGTGACCAAGGGACACACTTCTGCAATCAGAATTTGGATCCCCTCCTTAAAAAGTATGGGGTGAAACACAAAACATCAACACTATACCACCCCCAAACAAATGGCCAGGATAAGGTTTCAAATCGTGAGTTGAAATTTTTTTTGGAGAAAACTATACAACCGAATAGGAATGACTGGAGAAAGCTCTTGGATGATGCACTCTGGGAATATATGATAGTATATAAAAATCTCATAGGTATGTCTCCATTTTGTATCATTTTTGGGAAATCCTTTCATCTACCCGTGGAGGTTGAGCATCAGGCTTATTGGGCTATAAATAAATGAAACATAAATTTGGTCCAAGATAGAATTCAATAGAAGCTGCAAATTCAAGAGCTTGAGGAGATTCGATTATCTTCATATGAGAACTCAAGGCTCTACAAGGAAATATCCAAAGCATCTCATGAAAAAATAACCCATAAAAGGGAATTTCATGATAGAGAGAAAGTCATTCTCTATAGTTTAAGACTGAAGCTAATGCCAGGTATGTTGCGTTCCAAATGGTTAGGTCCTTATATTGTATATAATGTTTTTCCTTATGGTGTAGTGGAGATCGCACAAGAGGACACTGGAAAGAGATTTACAGTCAATGGGAAATGTTTGAAGAAATACATTGAGATACTTCCAACTGATGTAGTGGATTTCATCACACTACATGGCCCCATCATCACTTGAGAATATCAGGCTATTTCTAACCCTTTCAATTTTATATTCTTTGTCCTATTTAAAATTATACATTTCATGTGGATATATCATCTCATAGGTTCACATTTAGGATAATGCGATATTTTAAGTGCGGGGAAGGGGAAAAAATTTTGGGGTAGATATTTAGGATTTTCATTTGTGTGTTTTGTGTGTATTTTCTATTACGTTTTTGGTTAAAGGTTTCAAAAAAACAAAAAAAAACAAAAAAGAAAAAGAAAAAAATATATCATGTAACATTCTCATGTGAAACATATGGAAAATGCATGTTTTTAAAATTCATTGGTAGAATTATAATCATGAGTAAGATTTCATCATCAAGGGTTGATTTTTATAAAAATTGAAGTTGTCAATGATATGAATGATTCTGTCACTATAAAACCATTTATATTTTGACATCATTATTTATCCACACAAATTTTCACTCAACCATGACTTGCAAAATTTTTCCTATTCAATTGAAAGTATATTTATGTTTGGTAAAAAAATCATTGGTTGATCCATATGTTCAATTCTCTTTTGATTAGTTTCATTACTATACCGAATTGACCTATGTGTGTGTACCTGTTATCCGAATGTCGTGCACCCGAAAAAAATATGGGTTGTGTCTTGGACAGGTCAAAAAACACTCTTCATTGACCTTTTATGTTTTTATAACTATTATAATAAGTTTCATGAGGGGATCAAACATGGGTTGAGAGTTGAGTGCGTGATTGTTTCTAAGTGAAACTTAAAATAAATAAATGAGGGGAGTGATGAAATGTACAACATATGGGGATATCTAGGTTAGGAGCTTAAGGTTTGAATTTCAGGAATTCTTAAGTGAGTGGGTCTTGAAATTCAATTGCAAAGGAATGTAGAATAGGTTTAGTGAATTAAACCAGGTAAGAATAATTGTTTTACTTGACCTGAATATACTGAATAAAGGGTGGATTTATGAGATTGGAATGGTTGGTACACACACACGTGGAGAATTAGTGGCATGGTATACCCATTACTTGTTTCTCAATGATTAGTGTTATGAATCTCATTGAATTTTGTTTTGAAACAGTTTATGGGATAATGAATTTATAATTTATTGATATTGACTCTTTATGAGATTCCTACTTTTCCTATATTTTCACCGTGGATTGAGAAATATGAATACACATATGTTGTCACAATTTTTTCAAATACATGATATGAGGTTTTTCCCAGGAGTGAAAAAGGGTAAGTATTGGGGAGTTGATAAAACACATTTTTATTGAATATTTTATTGATTATAAATGATAAAATTTAATCACATTGTGTTAAATATGTTTATTTATAAAATATTTGGGATTAGATCATTGATTTGAAAATTTGATGGAAATTCCAGTTTTAGCCATTATAGTGAACTGTAGTATTTAATAGATAAATATTTTTATATTTATTATTTGAACTTGAAATTTTGTAACTATGTTTCCGAATCAATGGGCTACAAATTTTGTTCAGGACATTGGATCTCAATCGTGCATTTGGTTGGACTAAATGGACCATTAATCAAAGGTGGGATGGACCCACCATATTAAACATCACTATAGTATTTGGACTATATATTCTTCACAAAAACTTGGATTGAGCCCAAATTTTTAGAGTATCTAGAAAACTAAATTTTGTAGAAATAATTATTTTTGAAGAACAGATGGTTCATGCGTTTTGGAGGTCAAATGGGTGGTACAATTTGGACTAAAATATTTGTCTGAGATTACCCATTCACCCTTAAAACCACTTTGAACCTAGCCTCCCCACCAATCTATAAATTGGTGTTTTCACTATTTTGGATGATTGGTCGAGGTTTTGGGAAGTTTTTCCCGAAATCTTGTATCCTGGAAGAATTCCAATCCTCTTGGAAGAAGTAAGGATTTATGCGTTGGTCTCTTCCAAGAAGGGTCTCCTCTCCCACCTCCACTTTGTGTTCCATTATTTTCATGATTGTAATTCAAAATTTTCATCAATAAATCTTCTGTATTATTATCTTTTTATCTTCATATTTTATTTATTTGGTATGTAATCAAGAGTAGAAACAAGATTGTGTTATACCCTTTTTAAACCTTTTCACTTGCATAATGTTTCTATGATGACTACACCAACCATAGAAGAGTAGTTTTTTAGTAATCGATCGACATATATCCATATTCATTAATTTATTTTGAATAAATGATATACTATAATTAACATAATATGATATATTAATTTATTTTTTAATTTAATTGAAACTAACCTGGAAATTGAACAATTAACACAAATCACGTGAGGTCAGGAATTGTGTGAATTGTGAGAGCGCAAACTTAACCAGTAATACAAAACCATACAGGATCAATTTATAGTGTTCAAATATAACCCCTAAACTCAATTAATTATAATTTAAAGAGGGAAATTGTGCCTTAATTTACCACTTAACATAATATAACCTTATAACATCAATCAAAGAAGGGTGTTGCGATTGCATGTTCTGAAGATAACATAGGGTTAAATTCACTTCATCTTTGTGGCAAATTTAATTCTTATAGGGTTAGAGATTTAACAAATGAAGGTATCATGATTAAGTGGATATTAATTTAAATTATAATTTTTAATAAATTATTTAATTGGTAGGGTTAGACCAATTATACTTTCTAAAAATATTTTTCTAAAAAAACATATTCTCATTGTGCTTTGTTAATTAAATTTCATTTTAAAAAAACTAAAAAAGAAAATGGAATTTTATTCAAGAATACTTATTCTTATTATTTTATAAATATCAAACAATACCCCCCATCTTTTTAAAGTGGTGTGTTTTTATTATTTTCAAAGTAAATTTATTAAGTTGTTTTAATTACCACTTCTTGAGAGACGACCTAGGTCAACCACCCTACTGCACCTAAATAACACCAAACTAAATATCATTTGAGAGCACCCATGATAACAAATTTCAATTACCTTTATATTGTATGTCTTTGTTGAGTATATTTGGATATTCTTGTTATATGTGATGTAGATGTATACTTATGTAAAAATGATTGTATTCCTTTGTTGTATGACTTGTAGTTTCAGGATGTCCTACTGAGTATTATTATACTCACATTTTCATGGTAATTTCCTACACATGTTGTATCTTGTGCTGATAATCAACCTTTTGAAAAAGTACTTAAGGGACCAGGACCAGGTAGTTCTTAGTGAGACCATACAGACCGAGGTGTGTTCCCGTGGTATCCTGATAGAAGTCCCCAATTTACTTTCAAGTTGATTTTTAGGATATTTTTGGAGGGATTGTATTTATCTTTGTTTAATTTCATTTACTTATTTTCATACTCTGGTTTTAGGATTTAGATGTATTAATGCGTGGTTGTTCTTTTTTTTACATTTCAAAATTGTATGGTCTTGGAGATGTGTGCATGTATACATGTACTTAGTCTAAGGTCTCTCATGTTAGTGATATGCCTACTCGACACTAATATCCAGCCCTTGACCTATTAGAGGTGGTCTTGGGGGGACACAGCATGATCCCCTTTAGGATGGGTCATGAAAATTTCCCTACAAGTGAATCAAAAATTGGTATCATTAAATTATTTAAAGAAGTGGGAGATAGTAGGATCAAGTGGTTTGGTAATGGTGGTTATGAAAAATATGTAATAAATTATCCCATATCCTCAATGGGAGAATTAAAACACATGAATAATCCCTCTTGTAAAAAGGAGTAGTTGAGATTTGTTGGAATTTATTCCCATGCATTAAAGGGATAAAAATCACAAGGAAGCCTAAGAAATGAAAAAAGGGGGAGATCAAATCTCTATCTATATAAAGTTGGAAAGAGTATTTCTTTAAAAATTTCAACACATTATAAAAATGGAGAACCCTATTCCCAAAAGGGGAGAAAATCCAAGAACACCCTAAGGGGAGAAAAATAAATGATCAAACCTTCCTAGAGTCTATTTATATTTAAATGAAAAATAGGAATATATCTTGGTATCTTGGAGTATCTTTTCTACAAAATCCAAAGGGATATATTATTGTATGCCCTTTTTTAGTGTTGGATTTGTTGAAAATATGTTTGGACTTGATCTAAGGTGTTTTTTTGACAAGATAGGGAGATTTTTGGATATCATTCATTGTAATTTCTAACAAGATGGCCAAGGTCCTTTTTAGAGTTGTTAATAGACGGAGTTTCATTTATATATATGATGGATTTTTGAAAAATAAATTTGGAGGTAAAAGTTGTGAATAGAGCATGAAATGGATATATAATGATTATATACATGAATTATACCATGAAATAACCCGTAGATAAGTTCATGGGATGATCCATGAATGCCAAAATCCATGGGAAACAGATCTGGAAGATGTTCAGATCAAATATGGAAGATAAATAGATTTTAAAAAAATATAGCTATTCATGTATGGGATTTACCATATAAGAAAATTTGGAAGGGGAAACATACATTAATTTGGCTATGTGAAGTGTTCACATTGGAAAAGTATATGATGTAATCATATTCGGTAGGAACAATCCACATATGAAAATTATCGATGTAAGTAAATTTGGAAACATGATGGTTTGTGTATAAAAATATTGGCATAAGTGAATTTGGATGTAGAAAGAGTTTACATATGTGAATCCCACATAAAGGAAATTCATCCATGCAAGAATCACATATGAAAATTTGGCTATGTGTGGAATTTAATATATACACATCAGATAACTTTGGTGATTTTCACCATGTAAGGAGATTCAGCTATACAATGGAGTTCATGTATTTTAATATGACCAAAAACAAAAATTAGAAACCCTTATATGTGTTTTCAGTTAAGTAAGATAATTTCCCTATATATGAGTTTTCACTTAGGAAAATGTTAGCGACATGTGGGATTTCTATAGTGACATAAGATATTTATATTTGTGTTATTATAAAGACATCAACCAATGGGGAATTGTATCAGATAATGTATAAATTGTTCATGAATTTTAGACGCAACATGGTACTTAAAATCGGTTACATGATTCAATATGATAATGTAATAAGTAATTTATGGGCAATATGTAGTGAATCAGATGAATTTTTTTACACTGTAGTGGAGTATTTAATGCTACAAATAAAGGATATCCATTGTGAAGTAGCTAGGAATTACTAAGGAGTGATAAAAATATTATTTTATTTAACATAAATTTTTTAATGATGAAAATGTTTTGGATGATTTTGGATTTTGGGGATCTAGATTTCATCCATGATAATCTCCATAAAACAGTGGAAGTGGTGAAATAGAGGATGTTTTGGTTGGAGACATACCAAATCAGGATATGATGACTCAGAT
Organism: Viscum album; assembly: GCA_963277665.1. Classification (NCBI taxonomy): domain Eukaryota; kingdom Viridiplantae; phylum Streptophyta; class Magnoliopsida; order Santalales; family Viscaceae; genus Viscum; species Viscum album. Next base: position 1,184,008,309 of record OY728139.1, read on the forward strand.
GGTGGCTGAATGGTTCTTTAATGTTTTAATAATCATAGAGGATGTTTTTAGGTCATGATTACCACTAATATCACAAGGAGGTTTTAGTGATTCAAATAGAAAATTAAATGGAATTAAATCCATATTTAAAAAAGAGAAATAATATAGTCCATGAAAAATATATATTTTGAATTCATGTTACAAAAATGATGGAGAATATTTTGGTTGTTTTAAAGACCCATAATAGAAATGAAAAATGAAAATTAAATTCCACACAATTTGGAAGAATTATAGGGTCTAACAAGGAAGTAATTCCATATTAAAAAATATGGAATATTAGATTCTATATTATATAAAATGGATAACATTAGGAATAATGAAAACAACTCTTCCAATATCCATTGATACATCTGTAAGAAGAGAAGAAGAGGGATCTATGAGTTTTTATTTATATTACTAAAGTAAGAAGATGAGGAGTTCAATCGTGCTGTGTGGTTGAATAAAATAGTCTCATACATTGATGAAAAAGGAGTTATTGTGTGATGGAAAAAATAAGTGGAGTCCTAGGTGATACCTTGAAAGGAAGAGTTCTAGATATATTCAAGAAAAAAGAATCTATGAAGAGGGAGTTAATATAAGATCTATGAAGAAGTAGTATTAAGAACCATAGAGAATATACTTTAATTTGAAGAGAAAATCAAATCAATTAGTGTTTTTGAAGGGACCCACATTTCCTTAAAATATGTAACATCCTAGACCCAGATACCCCTAAATAGTTCCCTAAGCCTGTTGGGTCACAAGGACTCAAGTACATCTCCCTAAACGCCAGAGGCTGTCGACAAGTAGAGAGGTCCTAGGTGATTCAGTGGGGATCCTATGCCCTCATCACCAGAGTGTAAAATAGTGGAATATTAATAACATACCTATTGAAAAAGTAGATACAACAAATAATATAACTGATAAATAAACAATACAAGAATATATAATAATGCCAAAAGTGTCTCATATGTAATGATGATGATACATGTCTTCAAAAAGTAGCCAAAATAGGTATAAGGAAATAAAATACAATACATGTATCTAAAATGGAAAAAAGACCAAAAGTGTTATCTTTGAATAGCATTGTGAGATTCAGCTAGGTCATATTCTCTCCTTATCCTAAGCATGGCACAAAATCAACCCTTGAATTATGGGCACTTGCACCTATCTCTAACTGCATCCAAATAGTCTATTCAGGTACCCAATGGTGGCCTGAACAGGGGGTGAGATACAATCCCAGTAGGTAACCACCCAAAGATATATACATTTCATGTTGTGTAATATAAAAATATAGGCAGTTGGTAGGTAAATAGATAAGTAGTACTAAACCGTAAAGTTCCCATTGAACATATAACTAAGAAAGTGATATCATATATCCAAGAACGATGCCTTACAAAAAAAAAGAATCAACTACTATAACAAGGAATCTATAACAAAAAAAGTAATTAACATGACCTCGCTATACAAGCAAACATATCCTGTCAATCACAGCCTTGCTGTACAACCAGAAGAGTCAAAATACCCATGACTAATCTATTCAAACAATCATAACATATTCCTCATGGACAAGTCATATAATTAAAGTGTCGGGCCACGAAGGGCTAGATCCAAGGTGTAGAAGAACAAGGAATCCTTGTTAATCCCTAGGATAATATTGATGGAAACTTAGTAAAGGGACTAGTGGGAGTCCTAGGAGCATGTCTACCAACATGTCCTATATGATTCCAGAAAAGATGGATCCAAGGGGTAGAAAATCCCATGGAATCCTAGAGAATCAATAACCAATGATCACACTTTATCCAAGGCATCCACTACCGCTTTCTAGATCCAAGGAACATGTCCAAGGAAACTATTCATATATATACCATTCATATAATTTATCATATAAAAACATATGGGTATAATCACACACATACCAAAAATCAAATCTAAGGAAACAATAATATACCCACTCATTGTTTACAATCCACCTTCAAATATATCACTTGAGTTTACCCACTCATTTATACTTTTTTTTCATATTATCCATTTAAGAAAATTCAAGTCAATCAAATGAGTATTCTCACTCATTCAACCATTTAACATCGAATCCATTCAACCAATTCAAGTATGGAATATCAACATAACATTAGGTATGGAGGCATAAAATCTCCCTAAAAAACAATTCAATTCCATTTAAATGTGATTTTTCTTCCTACATATAGGAAAGCATGAGAACTCACCCCTTTGGGTGGTTTAACCAAGGCATAACAAGTCAATTCTATAAGGCACACCCCATGGGTGGACATGGTTTGGGAAATGACCACCAAAACATCACAATGGAACCTAAGGGAATCCCTAATAGGTCTGGTTACATCTAATTTAATTAATCAGTTCAAATTTAGGGCCATGTCGGAATGTCTATTGGATGGCCTAATGATAGGTGGACTAATAAAGCACCAAAACTCAAGGAAGTTATATAGACCACCTACCATAACTCAGTAGTAGAGTGATCATCCAGTATCAGCTACTGATTTGACTTAGATTGGGAGAAATATGAAGAATGGATGAAGAACCTAAAAATAGGGAAAATCATCTTGCACCTAAATAACAGAACCAATATCCAGAATAATGGAGAATAACTAAAAACAAATCAAGGTCTTACCATTAAAGTTCTAATGAGACGAATGAAATTAGATTCTGAACTCAGGTGTAAGAGTTACCTAAAATCCTACCCTAATCACCAAGGAAGATCATTCAAGTGAAAATGTTGTTGTGTGGGAGAAGAAACACAATTTAGGTTTAAATTGATTTTTAATTTCATTAAAAATTATGAAATTTTCTAATAGAAATTAGGGTTCACATGGTTTAGGTGCACATTTTTTCAAACCATGTACCAAACCACATGGTCTACTGTAGAAGAAGGTTCACCCACATGGTTTTCCCACATAGTTTGACTAACCATGTAGAAACTGTGAAAAAATCCTTTGTAAAAGTTACAAACATAGCTGCCTGGCCATGCATCCCATTCTGAAGGGTTTGTCTAAACTGTGTGGCCTGTATCTCCCCTCTGTCCAACCTCACATGGTTTGATCAAACCAAGCGACCTTCCCTATAAATTTTCCACTAATCATGCACCAGGCTTAAACCACCCCAAACCTGGGTTGTCGACTTTGAAAAAGCTCCAGAAACCCCTGATACCTCCATTTCCTCAAAGGTAATTCACGTTAGAAAAAATTTAAACATTAAAATAGAAAATAAGGGATATTCATGTCATATGAAAACTTGGGTTCTTACAATATTCCTCCTTAAAGAAATTCATACCCAAATTTCCTTTTGAAGGGTGGTTAAGATTCTTCTAAGAACAACCCTGGCCACTAAGCATGTACGTCGACCACTCGATCCCAAGTCTCATCTTATAAAGGGTCATGCTACCATATCACTTGTACTAGAGGAACTGAACATCCTTGAAGAACCTTCATTCTCCTATCAACTATATGAATCAGATTCTCCTTGAAGGATGCATCAACCTGTATCTGCACCTCCTTGGTCTGAAAATCATGAGAAGGGTCTGAATGATAGAGGTGTAGCTGAGATACATGGAAGATATTGAACATGGATGGGTGACTCTGAGGTAACTCCAAATGATAGGCTACCAACCCAACTCTCTCCAAAATCTTGAATGTCCTGACATATCACGATGAAATATTACCTTATTTCTTGATCCGTCCATGTCCCAGCCTCGGTGAAACATGTAGGAAGACCCAATCCCTGATGTCAAACTCTAGAGGTCATCTTTGGTGATCGACATAGTACTTCTATTGAGAATGTGTAGTAGCCATCCATATCTAAATCAACTGGACATACTCAGAAGTCTCATGCATGATATATGGTCCCAGTAAATCTATCTCACCTACCTTTAGCCAGAAAAGGGGTGTTTGACATGGCCTACCATACAAAGAAGCATAAGGTTTCATATGTATAGTATATTGATAGCTTTTATTGTAGTAAAATTCAACCAAGGGTTTATGATTCTTCCAAGATCCCCCAAAATACAAGACGCATGCTTGCAACATGTCCTCAAGTACCTGTATCATACACTTTGACTGGCCATCAGTCTGAGGGTGGCATGCTATGTTGAGAAGAACCTGTGTACCCAATTCACTATAAAAACTCTACCAGAAATGATATGTAAAGTGGGAATCCCTATCTAAGATGACAGTGCATGGTACCCCATGACACTGTAATATCTCATGGATATAAAACCTCCCAATATTATCAACACTGAAGGTATCCTTTATCAGAAATAAATGAGAAACCTTCATGATCCTATAAACAACAACCCACACAACAACATTATCTTGAGGCTACTGTGACAAATAGGTCATGAAGTCCATTGAGACATCATCCCATTTACACTTAGGAATATTAACTACTATCAAATTATGGCAAGTCATTGATGTTATTGCTTCACCTGCTAATAGGCGGAACACCTCGTGATGAAATTAGTTACCTCTCTTTTCATACCTAGTCACCAGTACTGACAACACAAATCATGGTACATTTTTTTAATCCAGGATAAATTTCCCAATTTAAGGCATAAAATTCCCACATTATCTCCTTGATTATGTCCAATGGAACCCAAACATGACCATGAATACACATAATCTCATCTTCACCTATGGTCAAACTAGGAGGTGGGTCCTCACCTTCCACACTCACCTATAGGACTAATCCCTCTAAATTCTATAGATTACTCATTCTCACTTTATCCAAAAGGGTATAGGTCACAGTTGAGGATGATAGATAAGTCTGTCCCTATCTGTCATGCACCTCTAAGTGAATCTCTAAGAACAAATCTATGAGTTTCCACCCACTAATAGCCTGCTAGACTTCCTATATTTGAGTCATCCTGCTCAGTGAATTTTCCACTTCATTGTACTTACCTTTCATGTAGGAAAACTTGAAGTTAAAAGACTATAGGAAATACACCAACCTATTCTACCTTATATCCAGATCACGCTATGTAAATATGTACTTGAAGAGTTTTTGGTCTGTGTACACAAAAAAAATGATCTCCTAGTAAGTAATGTATCAAAAAATGCAAAACATGAACAAATACAACCAAATCACGATCATGCATCAGGTAGTTCTTATCATGTGGCCTCAGTTATAGAGACCTGTATTCCATGACTCTACCCCCTGCATTAACACTAATCCTAGCACGATAACTGATGTGTCAAAATACACAATGTAACTCTTTCCATGTTCGTATAGTATTTGGACCGGTGTTGAATTCAATCTCCCTTTCAGCTCCTGAAAGGCTGTCTCGCAGATTTATGACCATACAAAATTCACACCCTTGTAAGTTAAGCACATAAATGGTGCTACTGAGCATGATAAGTTATGTATGAAACACTTTTAATATCCAGATATCCCCAAGAAACTTCATATGTCAAATATGTTCCAAGGATGCTCCTAGGAAACCACAACTCTCGCCTTCTTTGAGTATACTGGTACTCCTATCTCTGAGACGATGTGACCTAGAAAGTGAATTTGTTCTATCTAGAAGTGGAATTTTGTGATCTTAGAATATAACTGATGCTCTATAAGTGTATCCAAAATGAACTCAAGGTGTTTGGAATGGTTGTGTTGATTATGAGAATATACCAAGATATCATCCACGAAAACCACCACAAAAGAATCCAGATAAGGATGGAACACTCAGTTTATCAATTCCATGAAAACCGCTAGCGCGTTCATGAGACCTAATGACATGAACAAATAATCATATATACATACATGTTATGTAAAGTTGTATGAGGTATGTGTGTAGGTCTAACCCCAACCTGGTGATACCCCAACCTCAAATTGATTTTTGAGAAAACCCGAGCCCCTAAAAGTTGATCAAATAGTTCATCTATCCATGGGAATGGATACTAGTTATTAACTATCATTTGGTTAAAATTTTGATAATCCATGCATAGACTAAGGGTAACATCCACATATTTTTCAAAAAGGACTGGAAAACCCCCTTGAGAATTATTGGGTCGGATAAACCCCTTTGCCTCCAAATCCTATAGCTAGCTCTTGAGCTCCTGCAACTCCATCGTAGCCATCCTATAAGGAGGAATGGATACCGGTGCATCTCTTAGAAAAAGTTTTATATAGAAATAAACCTCTATAATAGGAGTTAAAACAAAAAATTCATTTGAAAACACATACCTGAAATAATCAACCATTGGAGGAAAGTCCACATGACATGCTCCCTGATCATCTAGATACAAACTAGCAATCTGGGTTTTCATCCCACCTAGACCGTGATGTTGCAGTACATCTTGGATTTCTTGGAAATCCCATTCCAAATTATGACTATTAACTATACCTTCTTGTGATTTAAAAGTCACTCTCCGGAGACAACATTCAATATACTCTTGATAAGACACTTGTTAGTCCATACCGAGTATGATGTTAAACCCTGTCATCTCGAGGGGAAAAAGATCCCAGATGAAGAGACACCCACAAAAATCAAGGGGACACTCCCTTTATAAACTCAAATACTCCATTATGATTCCCAATGATGTGTATAGAATCATAACACCCACATAAGACAACACAATGAGCCCAAGGCTTTTCTCCACATGTGAAGATATGGAACAATGCGATGCATCTGTTTCAGAAAAAGTAGATGCAATAGTAGAGTCTAGTAAGATCATACCTCTAAATCTAGATGGTCTAGAACCTTTATCTTTGGGAATAGATTATATAAAAAATATCTAGCCTAAAGCACAACCCTGTGATACAACCTCACTGCATGAAGTAGGCCCAATCTGATGTCTAGGTGTAACTGGTGTCTGGATACCTCAGCCACAACCACCACTAACTCAGCTTGATCAACTGGCACTGATCCAGATCCCTGAGTGACATGGAGATGAGGAACCTACTCCTCAACCTAGTTTCAGAACTAACCCCCACCACTCATAGTTAGAGGGAAGTTCCTGCAGAAATGCTACATGTGGACCGTCCTACTGTAAGCTCGACACTCGACTAGGTTGCAGTCACACTAATTATTTAAGTGGCCTCAACTAACACAATAATTATAGAACACTGATCTACCAGTACTCACAACCAAACTGGTACTCATCTCATGGGATGCCTCAAAATGCCACTTCCTTCCTTAAGACATTGAAACACTGGGTCAAGAAATATCATCGCCCTACTTTGTTCCCCCCAGCTTCTCTCAAGTTATTCTTAGTAATCAGTACCTGATTCATAATTTTAGTGATAGAGGACAACCTGAACACTTTGAAATTAGATCTAATATCATGTCAGAGGCCTTACTCAAATTATATCACCCTTGATAGTTCATCAGTAAGGTACATCATTGAAAAACGTTGCAGCTCTATAAATCATGCCGAGTACTCCATAACCATCATCACACCCTTATCTAGATGCATGAATACACTAGCCTTATCTACCCATATAGTCTCGAGGTAGAAAATTCATAGAACCTAGTTTTGAAATCAACCCAAACTATAACTTGTAGCCTATCATCCTGGTTCAGAACATCCCACCAACACTTTTCTACCCCGCAAAGAATGTAAGTCGTGAACTCTAACCTCCACTCAAGAGGGGCTTAAAGGTTCTATAATATCAACATCATAGTCTCTAGTCATATATCAACAACCTATGGAACAATGTCCCCCGAAAACATGGGATGCTGCTGCTGTTGGAACACATGCGTCAGCTCATCCATAGACAAGGCATGTCATGGTGCTCCCCCTTAAGTATGAATGAAGCAAAAGAACCCCTTACGTAACTATGCCTCATCACCTATTTCCATAATAGAAGTTGGTGCCACAACCGGAACTAAAGTGGGATTTACTGGTATCCCATGGCCCATCACCTCCATAGTGTGGTCGTCGCCTCCCTCCCGACATATGACTGGAGGTCATTATAATGCAATTCCTCTACAATTCCAAACACACACCTCAGAAAATAACGATATCAAGATTCACAGCTCAAAAGAGTTGTACATGTTAAAACCCTCAAAAAACCAATTCATAACCCATATCTTGCTTCTAAATCTAGTATTATAATAAGAACAATCACCAAAACAACTAGATACACTGCCTATTTCCCACTCAAAAGTCGGGTCTAGGTTGAGTCTCTATTTCAAGTTAATTTTTCCATTCCATTCCATTTGGTATCCATTTACATTTGATTTCCATCAGTCATTCATTAGAAAGTTTTTAACCAATGGTTCACCAGGTTTCAATCCATGAGGGCCCATAACACCTCCTGATCCAAAATTTGGTGTCCATATCATTAATATCAAAACATGTTCGCTTTAAATAATTGTTTTAAATGGTTCATCAATTTCCAATCCATAAAGTCCCATACTCCTTATGAACTAAAATAAGGCATCAATTTCTCTTCCTCTTCAAAAAATCTATCACAACAACATATATAACTACCACATAACCTATCACAACAACATGCAAGGAGTAATTCATCTTAAATGGCATGGAATAATGCATGGAAAGTGATTTATAACAAGTTCTTATATGATACTTGAGATGTATAACCTCATCTCATAGGTTTCCAACACAATAGAACCCCTAAATCATATCAATATTAACATTACTATAAAAGTGTGACACCCAATTGTGGAATCATATCAACTGTAATAGAAAAATATAGAAAGCAACAATTCTATTCAAAACAATTTAGATTTTCCATGTACGTGGGGTAGCTTATCCCGATAAAACCTCATTACCAAACTAATATTCATTTTTATCCCTATCTATTGTTACAAAATAGTAAAATGGAGGGGAGCTGTCATGGGTGCGCTCAAATGAAGTGTGATTTTTGGGTATTTTGGTGCAGTAGAGTGGCTGACCAAGTTCGTCTCTCAATGAAGGAAGTAATTTAAAAAATTATTAAAGATATTTTGAAAATAAAATAAAATATAAGAAATAAAATACTTAAAAGGATGTGGGGGTTCCATTTATAAAATAATAATAAGTATACTAAAAGTAGATTTCATTTTTTTGTTTTTATTTTTGAAATGCAATTTGATTAAAAAGACACAACAAGAAGATATTTTTTTAGAAAATATTTTAAAAGGTGAAATCAATCTAATGATACATCATAATTTACTCATTCATCATTATCATTTAAATTAATATCCACTTAATTATTATCCATTAGTTTATTAACCCCTGAACCCTATGATAATTAACTTAACCACCAAGATGAAATTAATTAAAACCTAGGCTAGCTTCAGAACATGCAATCACAACACCCAGCTTTGATTAGTATTCTATGAATAGATTTTGTTCAAGGGTGAATTAGGGAACATATACAATTTTTAAATGATTATTAATTGAGTTTAGGGATTATATTTTAACCCTAAAAATTGATCTTGTGTGGTCTTGGATTACCGATTAAAATCGCGCTCTCACAATTCATACAATTCTCGACCTCATGAGTTTTGTGTTTATTATTAAATTTCTTTATTAGTTTAATTTAAATTAACAAATAAATTAATATATAATATTAATTGAATACAAGTATCTCATTTATTTAAGATTAATGAATGAATAAGTTTAGAGTTAGATCAATTACTAAAAATAACTACTCTTCCATGGGCAGTGTAGTCATCATAGAAACAATTTTCATTTTCAAAGGTTGTGGAAAGGGTATAAACCAATCACATTTCTACTATTGTTTTATAGCCTGAAGATGAATATTAAGAGAAGAATAAAATTTAAAATAACATAAGAAATGTAAGATAAATGAATATTTTATTGAAAGCACAACAATATTATAAAGTGAAAAAGAAGAAGAAGGCTTCGATGAAGGGATCCTAGATTCAAGAGATCTACCACTTGGAATTCTTAGAGAAATGGAGTGAAACCAATTATAATATTCATTAAATATCCAAATTCACATCCCAAACTCTATAAATGAGAAAAATTCAATTTTATAGAGTGTATAGGAGGCTAGGTTTTAAGAGGTTTCAAGTGTGAATGGGGAAATTCAGCCATATAAATTAAGACAACTTTTACCGCCTATTTGACAACCAAAATGTGTGAACCAACTATCCTTCCAGAAGTATGATTTGTGAGAAAATGGTCCCTAGAGTTTTTATCAAAATTTGGGCCTAATAAAATCAAGGATAATGAATTTATTTCCCAAACACTGAAGTGATGTCCAATCTGGTGTGTCCAGCCCATCTTTGACTTCATAACCCTTTTACTCCAATCAAATTTATGATTTCGCTTCAATATCCTGGATTAAAGTTGTATCCAATTAAGTTATAAACATATTTACAAAATTTTAAGTTCCAATAATATATATATATATAAATATTTATGTCTGAAATTATACAGTGAATTTTATAGGGTAAAACTAGAATTTTCATCAAATTTTCAAATGAATGATCTAATCCCATATATTTTATAAATAAACATATTTAATACAATGTGAGGAATTTTTTCCATTTATTTTCAACAAAATATTCAATAAAATTGTGTTTTATCAACTCCACCACACTTACCCTTTTGTACTCCTAGGAAAACCTCATATCATGTAATCCAAAAAATTGTGGAAAGATATGCATTTCCATAATTCTTAGTGCATGGTGGAAATATAGGAAAAGTAAGAATCTAATAAAGAAGTAAATATCAATAAATTTGACATAAATTGTCTCATAAATTGTCTCAAAACAAAATCCAGTGAGATTAATGAGACTAATCATAGTGAAACAAGTCATGGATCTACTATGGAAATAATTCCCCATGTGTGTGCCAACTATTTTAAGCTCATATCTCTGCCTTTTATTCATTATATTTAGGTCAAGTAAATTAATTATTATTACCTTGTTTAATTTTCCGAACCTGTTCTACATTCCTTTGAAATCTAATTTCAATACCCACTCACTTAAGCATTCCAAAAAGTCAAACCTGAATCTCCTGGCCTAGAAATCCATATATGTTGTACATTTCATCTATCCCATCATTTATTATATAATTTTTTTCAAAAGTTAAACTTGGAACAAATCTCACACTCATCTCTCAACCCTTGTTTGATCTCCTCATAACACTAATTGTAAAAGTTATAATAAGATCAAAGGTTGGGGAAGAGTGGGTTTTGACATGCCCAAGGCACAACCCATATTTTTGGGTTTTTTAGGGTGTTGAACATTCAAATAATAGGTACACACTCATAGGTCAATTTGGAAAAGTAATAAAATTGATTGAAAGAGAAACGAATGTATGGACCAACCATTAATATAAGATTATTTTTTTACCTAACATGACTATACCTTCAATTGAGTAGGAAATATTTAATAATTCATGGTTGCATGAAAATTTGTGTGGAGAAATCAATGACACAATTTACCATGAACAAATATCACAAAGCATGGTATAAAAATCAAAAAGGTTTTATAATGACACAACCAATCATATCATCGACGAATTCTATTTTTATAAAAATAAACCCTTGATGTTGAAATATTTCTTATGATTATCATTATACCAATGAATTTTGAAAACATGCATTTTCCATATGTTCCACATGGGAATGTTACATGATATCTTTGTTTTTTATTGTTTTTTATTGTATTTTTTAAATTTTAACCAAAAAATTAATATAAAATACACACAAAACACACAAATGAAAATACTAAATTTCTACACCAAAATGTTGTCCCATACCCCACACTTAGGATATTGCATTATCCTGAATGTTAAATTATGAAATGATATGTGAACATGAAATTCAGAATTATAAATAGGATAAATAATATAAAAGTGAAAGGGTTAGAAACAAAATTATATTCTCAAGTGAGTATGGGGTTATGCAGTGTGATAAAATCAACTGTAAGAGTGGGAAGTACCTCAATGTATTGCTTCAAACATTTCCCATTAATTGTAAATATACTTTAAGTGTCCTCTTGTGTGATCTCCACTGCATCATAAGGAAACAAATTAGACAGAACATAAGGGCCTAACCATCTAGAATACAACTTACCAGACATCAACTTTAGTTGTGAACTGTAAATAATGAATTTCTCTCCAATATAAAACTCCCTTTGTTGGATCATTATTTCATGATATTCTTTTTATATTTCCTTGTAGAGCCTTTATTTATCATATGATTATAATTTAATATCCTTAAGCTCTTGAATTTATAGCTTCCTTCGAATTACATCTTGGACTAAATCCATGTTGCATTTCTTTATAGCCCAATATTCCTGATGCTCGACTTCCACAGGGAGATGAAAAGCTTTCCCAAAAACAATACAAAATGGGGAAATATCTATGAGGGTCTTGTATGTTATCCTATAATCCCACAATGCATCATCCAAGAACTTGATTCAATCCTTCTTATTTGGTTGTACAATTTTCTACAAAAAAACTTCAACTCCCAATTTTAAACCTTACCCTGGACATTTGTTTGGGGGTGGTATGGTGTTAATGTTTTGTGTGTCACCCATTACTTTAAAAGGAGGGAATCCAAATTTCAATTACAAAAGTGTGTCCCTTGGCCACTGATGATAGCCTTTGGTACTCTAAACCTACAAAAAAACCGTGTCTTAAAAAATTCCACTAAAACATGAGAATCATTAGTCCCAGTGGCCTTAACCTCCACCCATTTACTCACATAATCAACAAAAACCAAAATATATAAAAAATAAAATGAACTAGGAAAAGGACCCATAAAATTTATTCCCCATACATCAAAAATCTCATAGAATAATATGGGTTGTTAGGGAATCTTGTGTCTCCTAGAAATGTTCCGAGTGTGTTGGTAACGTGATCATGACATAAAAAACACTTGTGTATCATGGAATAATCTAGGAAAATATAATACAAAGTCTAAGACTTTCCTAGCTATTTTTTGGAGTGAAAAGTTTCCTCCACATGAAAGTGTATGGAAAAAATGTAGAATAGACTCAAACTCATGAACACAAACACACCTCCTAACAACTTTATCACTACACATGATCCAGAGGTAGGGATCATCCCAAACATAAAATATTGACTCAAATTTTGACTTTTGGACTTGACATTTCTTTAAAATTGAAGGAATTTTAGAGGAAATAAGTTAGTTAACTAAATAAGCGTACCAAGGATGTGTACTTGAGATGGAATAAATATTATCATCAAAGAAAGTGTCTCGAAGTGGTACCTGGTCCAAGGTTTCAGACTCTAATGTGTGAGTAAGCCTAATCCTACAACCCACCATCAAGTTTTCTGAACTCTTCTTATCCTTTATCTCAATATCTAATTCTTTAAGAAGTAACATCCATCAGACAAGTATAGGATTTGTGTCTAGATTCTTCAAGAGGTAACTCAGAGTAGCATGTTTAGAAAAAACAACAACATTAGAGCCTAATAAATATGAAATGAATTTATCTTAAGAAAATTTGATGGAAAGAAACTCCTTTTCTATGGTTATGTAGTTTTATTGGGCTAATTCCAATGTCCTCAAAGCATAGGCAATAACATGTGAACGTCTCTACATCCTCTATGATAGGACTGATCCAACTGTGAAGTTTAAAGCATCATACATTAGCTCAAATGGAATGTCCCATCGTGGGGGCTGTATGATTGGTGGAGTGGTTAGACACTATTTTAGAACATCAAAGGAAGTCCTGAAAGAATCACCAAACACAAAATCGGAATCCTTTTGAAGTAATTGCGACATAAGAAGTGTAATATTACTAAAATATTTGATGAAACATTGATAAAATCTTGCATTCACTAGGAAATATCTAACATCATGCACACATGAAGTATAGGGTAAGGATGAAGTAATATCTACCTTATATTCTATCAACCTATATCCCTTGTTTTGATACTACATGCCCTAATACAATCCCATTCTCTACCATGAAATGATGCTTTTCAAAGTTCAAGACCAGATTCTTCTCAATACAACAATTCAATACCTTTCCCAAACTAGAGATACAATCATCAAATTAATACCCACACAATGTAAATTCATCCATAAATACCTCAATGAAGGTCTTAATAAAATCATAAAAATTACTCACCATGCATCTCTGGAAGTTACCTAGGGCATTGTAATCTCCAAATGGCATCCTTTGGTAGGAAAATGTACTGAATAGACAAGTGAACGTTGTCTTATCCTAATCCTCTGGAGCTATAGGAACTTGAAAATATATAGAAATTCCATCCAAGAAACAATAATGTGTCTTCCTAGCTAGTCTCTCAAGCATTCTATCAATAAATGGGAGGGGAAAATGGTCCTTATGAGTGGACTGATTTGGTTTCCTATAATCAATAACCACACCTGAACTATTTTGTACCCTCATTGGAACTAAGTCCTATTTATCATTTTAACAATAGTAACACTACTTTTCTTAGGAACAACCTGAATAGGAATCACCCATTGGGAATCTGAAATGGGATAAATCACACCTTCCTCGATCAATTTGTCAAATTCTTTTTTAACAACTTCTATAAGAGTTGGATTCAGTCTCATTTGTGGCTGCCTAACTAGTTTAGCTCCATCCTCTAAAAGAATCATACGCATGAAAATAGAGGGGATAATACCTGATATGTCATCAAAGATCCACCTGATTTCCCTGATGTTACCTCTCAAAATATTTAAAAGTTTTTCTTAATGTTCAAAAGGGATATTTTAGAAATTATAACAGGCAATTTATCACCACTAAACAAGTATGAGTATTTTAGATTTGGTTGAAATGGATTGAGTTCCAATGCAGGGGTGATATATGGATGGAGAAATTTAAGGAACTGCAATATGTGCACAATGAACATCAATATCATAATATACATCATAAAAATAAGAGAATAAAGCATCAAATCCATTAGCATACTCAAAATCCATGTCATAATCAGATTTCACATGATAAAAATAAGAATATGAATCCATTTCAAAATAAAATCTAAGAGAGGTTTGTAAATTATAAACTGGTGTGGAAGTTATCTTAGACATCAAACTAGAAGCAATTCTCATAATCTCTCTATACATATAACAATAAAAATCTATGGAGATTTTACTTGGTGGTTCAAAATGTGAGATTAAAAAAGTAGAATGGTCCTCTGAGGGGTACTTAATGGAGTTCATAACATTAAATATCACCAATTTATCTCCAAACTCCCTGGAAACTGTACCATTTTAAAGTTTTATGATAGTTTTTATAGTTTTGGGGAAGGACCTACCTAAGATAATGGGAGCATAAGAACTTACATAATCATCCTCCATGTTAAGAACATAGAAATCTGCTGGAAATATCATGTATCTTAGTTGAACAAGTACATCCTCAAGGAATCCTACTAGATATGTTGTATCTATGTACTCTAACTTCACCATTACTCTCGTCGGCTTCAAATCACCAACCTATAAATAAGAGAATACAGAGAGAGTAATCACATTTCTGGAAGAACCTAAATCACATAAAGCATAAAAAACGTGTAACTCCCTTATGTAGCATGGTATAGTGAATGTCCTGGGATCCTTAAAATTTGTTGGCATTTCTATATTTGGTGTAATGAGTGCTACTACATTCCTTATAATATTTACCCTCTCATTTCCCTTAAGCCCTCTTCGATTAGTAAAAATTTATTTTAAGAATTTGACATGTCTTGGGATTTTCTTTATTGCTTTAAGTAGAGGGATGTTAATCTCAATATGCTTGAATGTATCAAAAACTTCTTTTTTCATCACCTCTTCATCCATATTCATGGTTTGTACAACTATATTTGGAAATGGAAGGGGGTTAGTAGGAACATCATCAATATTTTTCTTACCAATGTCTTTCTCCTTGGGATACTCAATAGTGGTTCTTGAATGGGGCCTCTCCAGAGTTGAGGTGAATCCCAATGGAATGGTAGGTGTAGAAGTAACAGTTTTTTACTTCCCACTTCTCAATGTGATAGAACTAACATTCCCCTTATAATTTGGAGTAGGTTGGGAATGAATATTTCTAGAGTTCTTACTTACCAGTTTATGGAGGGTAGTGGAAATATGGATCATTTGTGTCTTCAACTCTCTCAACTCTGAACCTTGAATATTCATATAATTTTGTTTATTAAGAATAATTTGGTTCAAAATGTCATCAGTATTATAATATAGCTTTGTTTTATAATTCTCTTGTTGTTGACTTGTTGATGTTTGAGCTTCAAATCTCCTTTGTGGTTGTTGGAAACCCTATTGGTATGGTGGAGGCTACTGGAAATTTTGTTGAAAAGGGGGCCTTTGTTGTTGTCCAGATCCATACCTCATATTCGATTGATCCTTCCAACATTGGTTGTATCCTTCCAACATTGGTTGTATGCTGGAGAAAAGGATTCATACTTCTTCTAGGTATATGGTTGTTGATGTTGCTGATATGGTCTCTCATGGAATATTGTTGCACAATCCTATGTCTCTTGTAATTAGGAGAAATAATCAGTTGGGTGGTCTATTTTAGTGAAAATACCACAAGGCCTTGTAGGAGTGGGTTGGGATGTCTTTTGATCCAAATAAATATGACTCACCATAGTGGTTAATTCTTCCAACTTGGTATCAAATTCAAGAGAAGATGGACTTACTTGATTTACTCCCCTAACATGTGTTGTACCTCGATCATGAAATTATTGGGAGTTTTATGCCATATTGGAAATCAATGCATGTGTGGCTACTAGTTTTTTTCACCAACGCTCCTCCATATGTGACATCCACCATGCTCCTCTCCACTGACGTGAGACCTTCATAGAAGTACTGAATGAGGAGTTTCTCACTAATTTGGTGATGTAGAAAACTTGCAAACAACTTCATTAATCGCTCCCTATACTCATACATTGACTCCAATTGTGATTTCTTTATCACAAATATCTCCTTACAAATGTAAGTGGTCCTTTATTCTGGAATAAATAACTACAAGAAAAGACGTTTCAAATCATTCCAACATGTTACATCTTTAGGTTTCAAATAATACATCCAAACCTTTGTAGCTCCATCAAGTGAAAATGAGAATGATCTTTATTTTATTTGATCTTCAGATACATTTATTGGTTTAAGAGTTGAGAAAACCAAATTAAATTCTTTTAAATGTTTGTTTAGATTGTAACTAGATAGTCCATGGAAATTTATAAGTATGTGAATTAACCCAAATTTCTGTTCAAAGTCTGATTTGAGATTTGGGTATGCAATACAATTTGGTTGATAATTAATATATAGTGCATCCAATTATTGAATGGTTATATTAAGTTAATTATTTTTGTTTTCATCCATTGGTTCTTATTTTATGTTTGAATTTTAATTGATTCCAATTCCCATGTTACCAGAATAGAGGAATTCTCTAACTGGTTGAATGTTAAAAACTTCCCATAGATTGAGAATATTAGATTCGATCCCTAAGGTTGTGCTCAATATCAGGTTCAAGATCTAAGAGATCTAAGAGATTAATTTATGTCATAAATAAAATAAAGATAAAAAGAAGAAAATTAGACCATAATAAAATAAAAATGAGAAGTTTGAGTTGATGGTCCAAAAAGAATAAGTAGAAGAAAACAAGGAGGAAGAAAAAAAATCAGATTGGGTAAAGAAGGGATAAAGAACAGAATAAGATAATAAATTGAAAAATAAAATAAATACCTCTAATTGGTTGAAATAATTACTTGCCTCCATGTAAATAGTAGTAATTTGAAAGGGTGTTGTTGTGGGCGCTCTCAAATGAAGTATAATTTTTGGGTACATAGGTGCAACATAGTGATTGACCAAGGTCATCTCTCAAAGGAGGAAGTAATTTAAAAACTTATTAAAGGTATTTCGAAAATAAAATAAAAGAGAAGAAACAAACAAATTAAAAGGATATGGGTGATTCCATTTATAAAATAAGAATAAATATTCTAGAAGCAGATTTCTTTTTTTTTTTTTATTTTTGAAATGAAATTTTAGTAAAAAGACACAACAAGAAGATGTTTTTTAGAAAATATTTTAAAAGGTGTAATTTATATAAATATAATTCTCAATTTAATCATTCATAATTATAATTTAAATTAATAGGAACTTAATTATGATCCTTTAATTTATTAACCCTTGAACCTAACAAGAATTAACTTAACCACCATGATAAAATTAATTAAACCCTAGGCCATCTTCGAAACTGCAATCACATCACCCTAATTTGATTGGTTTTATATAGCTAGAATATGATAAGTGGTTAATTAGGTCACATAAAAAATCTATAAATGAGTATTAATTGATTTTATGTATTATATTTTAACCCTACAAATTGATCTTATGTGGTCTTGTATTACCAATTAAGATCGTGCTCTCACAATTCACAAAATTCTAGACCTCATATGAATTGTGTTTATTATATAATTTCATGATTAGTTTAATTTAAATTAAAAACTAAATTAATTGATCATATTAATTGAATAAAAATATCTCAGTGATTAAAAATAAATGAATGAATATGTTAAGAGGTAGATCTATTTCAAAAAAGAACTACTCTTCACTGGGCGGTGTACTCATTGTAGAAATAATTTGCATTTAAAAAGTTTATTGAAAGGGTATAACCCAATAAGGATTCTAATATTTATTTCACGACCAAAGACGAAGATTAAAAGAAGAATAAAATTGAAAATAACATAAGAAATGTAATAGAAACTAAGTGTTTATTGAAAGCACAACAATATTACAAAGTAAAGAAGAAGAAGGCTTCGATTAAGGGATAATAGATTCAAGAGATACCCCTCTTAAAATGCCTAGATAAATGGAGTAAAACCAATCATACTATTCCTTAAATCTACCAATTCACGTACCAACTCCTCAAAATTAGAAAAACACCAATTTATAGAGTGGATGGTAGGCTAGGTTTTAAGAGGTTTCAAGTGTGAATGTGGAAATTCAGCCAAATAAATTAAGACAACTTTAACAGGCTATTTGACATCAAAAATTTGTGAACCATCTATCCTTATAGAAGAATTATTTGTGAGAAAATGGTTCCTAGAGTTTCTATCAAAATTTGGGCCTAATAAAATCAAGGATAAATAATTTATTTCCCAAACATTGAAGTGATGTCCAATCTGTCATTTCCAGCCCATCTTTGATATCATGGCCCTTTTACTCCAATAAAAGTCATGATTTAGATCCAATGTCCTGAATAAAATTTGTATCCCATTAAGTCAGGAACATATTTAAAAAATTTTAAGTTCAAATAATATATATAAATATATATATATTTATGTTCAAAATGCTCCAGTGAATTTGAAAGGGTAAAACCATAATTTTCATTAAATTTTCAAATGAATGATCTAATCCCAAATATTTTATAAATAAAAATATTTAACAAAATGTTAGGATTTTTTTACCTTTATTATCAATAAAATATTCAATAATTTTTTTTATCATAAAACAACCAGAAGAGATTGCTCTAATACCACTTTTTAACGTCCTGGTCTTGGATGCCACTCAATAGTACGCCAAGCCCAGTGGGTCACAAGACCTCAACCGCATCTCCCTAAATACTAAGACTTCCGACTAGTAGTGAGTGCCTAGGTGTGTTAGTGGGTAGAATATTCCCTCATCACTAGAGTGTAACACAATGTAATATCAATAACATACCAATAAAAAAAGTAGATACCAAAAGATGATAACTGATAAATAAATAAGATAAGAGTATATAACAATACAATAAGTGTCTCATATATATAATGATGATAATACATGTATCAAAAATTCATCCAAAATAGGTACAAGGAAATATAGTACAATACATGTTTCCAAAATGGAAAAAATACCAAAAGTGATATCTCTAAATAGCATCATGATCCTCAACTTGGTTCCGTTCTCCCCTACTCCAAAGCATGACACAAAATAAACCCTAGAACTATGGGCACCTTTCCCTATCTATACCTATATCCAAATAGCATATTTGGGTACCCAATGGTGGACCAAAAAGGGTGTGAGATACAATCCTAGTATGTATCCACCCAAAGATCTATACATTTCATGTTGTGCAATATAAAAAGATAGGCAGTTTGCAGTTAAATAAGAAAGTAGTACGAAATAGTAAAATTCCCATGGAACATATAACCAAGAAAGTGATATCATATAGCCAAGAACGACTCCCTGAAAAACAATCATTATCTCCTATAATAAGGAATCTATAAAAAACTAAGTAACTAACATGGCTTATCTATACAACTATACATATCACATCAATCATGACCTTGTCGTACAACCAAAAGAGTCAAAACTCCCACGACCAAGATGTTCAACCAAGCATAACATATTCCTCATGGTCATGCCATATAATCAAAGTTTCAGACCATGAAGCGTCGTATCTAAGGTTTAGAAGACCAAGACATCCCTGTCGAGTCCCAAGAGCATCTCGATGGAAACTCGGTAATGGAACTGGCTTGAGTTCTCAGAACATTTCTACTAACATATCCTATATGAGTCCAATCAAGTCAAATCTAAGGGACATAAAATCCCATGGCATCCCACAAAATCAAGAACCAAAGATAATACTATATCCAAGGCATCCACTACCACATTCCAAATCCAAGTAATATGTCTGAGGCATCTATTCATACATTTACCATTCATACTGTTTATCATTTCAAAACATATTGGTATACCCACCCACACACCACAAATAAAATCCAAGGAAACAAAAGTGTATACCCACTTATTTTTTACAATCCACCTTCAAATATATCACCTTAGTTTAACCACTCATTTCTACTATTGTCAGATTAACCATTTAAGAAACTTCAAGTCTACCAAATGAGTATTCCCACTCATTCAACCATTTAACATTTAATCCATTCAACCAATTCAAGCATGGAATATGAACATAACATTAGGTTAGGAGGAAAGAAATATTCCTAATGAACAATTGAATTCTATTTAATTTTGATTGGGATTCCTACATCTAGGAAATCATGAGAACACACCCCTTTGGATGGTTTAACCAAGGAATAATAAGTCAATTCTATAAGGAACACCCCATGGGTGGACATGATTTAGGAAATGGACACCAACACCTCACAACGGAACCTAAGGGAATCCTTAACTGGTCTAGTTACATCTAATTTAATTAAACAGTTCAAATTTAGGGCCACAATGAAAAGTTTAGAGGGTGAATTGATGGAAGGTGGCCTAATAAATCACCAAAACTCATGGAATTTGTATAGACCACCCACCTTATATTTATAGTGGAGTGATCATCCATTATATAATCTTGATTCAACTCATATCAGGATAAATATAAAGAATGGATGATGAACCTGAAATTAGGGAAAATCAGTTTCCACCAAAATAGTGCAGCTGATATCCAAAATAATGGATAATGGCTAAAAAAGAATCAAGGTCTTACCATTACGAATCCAATGAGATTAACGACCTTTGATTCCAAGTTTGGATGAAAGAGTTACCTCAAACCCACCATAGGAACCAAGGAGGATATCTAAAGTGGAAAAGTTTATGCGAGGGAGAAGAAACACAATTTAGGTTAAAATTGATTTTTAATTTCATTAAAAATTACTAAATTTACCAAATAAAATTATGGGTCACATGGTTTAGGCTCATAATTTGTCAAATAATACACCAAACTACATAGTCTACTGTAGAAGTAGTGTCACCCTCATAGTTTCCCCTCATGGTTTTACTAATAATGCAGGAACCATACAAAAAGTCTCTGTAAATGTTTCAAACATGGCCACATGGTTTGGCCTTACCATGTTGCTTGTAGATCCCCTCTATCCTTCTTCACACAGTTTGATCAAACTTTGTGTCTTTCACCACATTATTTTCACTAATGGTGTTCTAGGCTTAAATAACCCCAAAACATGGATTCCAAGCTCCAAACAAGCCCTGAACACCCCCGATAGCTCCATGAAATCAAAGGGAATTCACAGGAGGACATATTTAAACATTAAAATAGAAAAGATGGGATACACAACTCAAAAAAAACCCTAAGTTATTATAATTTTCTTGGAGATTCCAACCTGAAGTAGTGAGTTAAGGAGGATTAAGAAGGATGTGAACCTGCAATGGGCCTTGGGAGATATTGAGTTGACCCAAAATAATTACAAAGGGAGTAAACCTAAGTGATAAGTGACCAAGGCTAAACCATATTGAATAGAAGTTCAATTTTAGTGATTTGGTGGATCAAAATATTGTTGATAAAATGCTCCTAGAGTATCCCAGTGAGGGTGAACCATGTAAAAATATTCATGTGTTATTTACTTTCTATATGAACACCAAAAGAAGGTCAAACAATTTAATGAATATTTGGTAAAATGGTTGGTCAAGTGATTATAATTAGATCAACATCCAAAGAAAAACTTATAGCAAGTGACCCTTAAGGTTGTTAATTTTAAATTCATTAGTTTAGTGAGACTTATAGGAAAATGTGTTTAAATTTTTTAAGCATTATATACCTTGATTCAACCTCTTAGGGTATATCTCACTCTAAGACCCTTTAGGGACTAATAAGCGTTGTAAGTATTTGTTCACTATGTTTATAAGAGTTTTGATCCCATATGACATTTTTATCTCATAAGACTTTTATTCAGATTTGTTTATGATTTTTGTGGAGTCTCATAATATTAAATTCCAAAGCCATATGAATATCTTATACGAACATGCATGCGAAGAAGGATACACTATTATTGCTACCTGGAGGATGATCATGAAAATGTGTTTCATGAACATGGAGGATTATTAAAAGATATTTGAAGGATTTTAAATTTCAAATATATTTTACCTCCATCTTGTTTGTATAAGGAATCCATGAACTAAAAACATGGAGGGTGATATGGATAAAATATTCTGGATGGATTCATACTAGAGAGTTACACACACAGTACTACTATAGTCTAACCAACAAAGCAGGAAGCAATAAAGAAGAAGATATGGGAATTAATTTAACCATTTCCGGATAAATTCTCAAGAGGTTGTAGGGAGTAGAGATTTGATTACTTTCCCTTTGAGTCTTTTGTTTGTATCATTTTGAATTTCATCGAAAACTATATTTTTGAATAAAGGCGGTCATTTTTTTCTTAAATACACTTTCTTCTAATCATTTTGGATAGTTTTCCAATATATAAATTAAAGTAATTAATTTTATTGTTTAAATTTATTAAGTGAGGTATCATATAAGAATACGATGATTTTAAATTGTTTTAACTACAAGGAGGTATTTTGGTGGTCGAATCACTTCTATAGGAAGGGAAAAATTTATATCAAGGTCTTGGTATGATAATCAAGAAAAATTAGTTGTTCAATTGAATGCATTTCAATGAGAATTAACTTATTCAAGTATGTAATATTTTTTAGAAATAGAAAAAGGTGCGTTTGAAGGATCAAAACATGTCCATAATTACTATCTTAGAATCCAATTTCAAAATCTTTCCAAAATAGTTGTATATAATTTTAAAAATAATATACACTTATCTATTTTCAATTGAATTTGTTTCTATTTTCTTTTATTCTTAATCAAAAACATGAAATACCAACTTTTATTTAATTTTTTAAAAAATAGAAAAAATAAGTGATAGTTTTTAGACTTAGTAAGAAACCTCCTTGAGTGAAAAACCTGGGAACCACTATACTGCTTTTATTAGGGGATATTTTTTTTGAAAATGGATATAAAACATACCCCTTTATTAAATTGGTGTTGTTTCCAATGAGGATGACTAAGTTGTTTTAATATGTTTTTGTATTTCAAAAAATTAAAACCCAAATTTGTTTTCCTTAGATCCTAAAATGGACTGAACTTACCATTATTAAGCTATAACTGTTAGGTTTATTGAAACTAAAACCCATTTTATTGACCTTACGAGTGAGGGAAATCTAGGAGATCAACTTGAAGCATCAAATACTTCCAGAAACACACTGAGAAGAAGACCATTTAAAACTAAAATCATAATGGATAACAAAAATAACTTTTAAATAATTTGATTTATCTTATGAACACAATAAAAAAAACATATAAAATACTCTAATTATCCTACTAGATTTGAAATTAAATCAGGATTAATTAATCCAATTATAAAATTTAATGGAATCCTATGAAAAAATACACATGATCACATTCAAAAATTCAGTTACCTTTTTGTTAATATTAAACCATAAGGAATAGATGGATATCGAATGAAACTTATAGATTTTCCGTTTTATTTAGAAGCAGCTTCAAATTAATGGTTTTTCAACTCACATTCAACTATGATTATAGAATGTAATGTATTGAAAAAATATTTTTATTTTCTTTTAAAACTTCTGTATATTAAAAATGAAATTTATGGAATTTTTAATTCTCAAGGTGAGACTTTTCATGAATAATAAGAATGATTTAGGTGATTATGTTTTAGTTTCCCCCAAAATCATATTAGTGAACAAATTATGATTCAATATTTTTATGAGGGAATTTGCCTTACTAATAGGAGTATGGTAGCTGCTATTTTAAGAGGATCTTTAGTTGATAAAGCCTATCTCTTTAAAGGACTTCAATCACAAACCTAGCCCTAAATGATCAAAAATTTAGAATAAAATTCCCTCTTAGTATAAAAAATGCTCAAGAAGTTCCCAATTTCACCTATGAAAATATCATAATTATGAATCAATATGGTGATATTACCACTATGGTCCAGTCAATTATGTTTTCTAACACTTCACAAACCCAAAATGAACCATAAACTAGTTTTTAACTATAAGTTCGTTGTGGAATTTGTGTTTCCAATGAGTATTTTAGTGATCAATTTGTATTAATCCATGAAACTTATAAAAATTAAAATTGTTCTTTTCCAGGAACACCTTTTTTAACAAAACCAAAAAGGACCTATTCAATCCAAATAAAATTTTAACCAAAGTTTGAATAATCAGTTACATGGAATATTTAGAATGAATGAACAACTAAATTTTTTTTCTAAGGCCAATCAACATATAAAAAAATGATAATTCAATGATCAAGATAATTCTCAACATAGAAGGAATTTCAGACCTTTATAACCCACTCAAAAATCTAAAAACAACCTTAATGAAATTTTGAGACAATAATGGGTTTTTATGAACTCTTTGATGACCCAAATGGAAAAATTAGTCATTGATATTGGTAGTATAAGAAATAAGATCAGTGTATTTTTACCTTCATAATGTAAAGTGAAACCTAAGGAAAAAGGGAAATAAAATTTGAGTGATATAGAATATAGTTATGGAACTATGTTTAATAGCCCCCAAAACGAGAAATTGAAAATTAATTTTGAACCTGAACATGAAAAAAATAATTCTAAACCCTTTTCAATTGACACAGACCCTATTAAGTATAGAAAAATGATTTTTATCCAATTATAAATTCATAACATGTTTTGAAATAAAAATCTTTATCAAAAGAAGAATATTTTCTTGAGATAACTAATAATAATTGGAAGATTATTATATAAACTTATGTTTTACAAAATAGTTATAAAAATATATCAAGAAGTGAAAAAACCAATGATGCATTCCACTTAAGGTAGTCCATCAGTGAAGAAAAGTGATAAAATTTGTTTGGATAAAGTCATTTTAGGAACTTTTAGTAAAGTTCAAGGAAACATCCCTTTTCCTGGTGTTGTTAAACAGATTCTAGGATGTACTAAATATTTGATAGAAAATATGTTCTCATAAAATTAAATTGAAAGGAGGAGAAAAATTATACCTTGATATGAATGTTTCCTCCATGATTCAATATTCTCTACCTGTTAAATTAAAATACCCAAATAATTTTACCATTCCCTCTACCATGGATGAGTGTGAATTCAATGATGTCATACTAGATATAAGAACTTACATAATTTTAATGCCCAATTTTATTTATTCATATTTAAAAATTGGAGATCCAAAACATATTAGAATTATTATGAAATTATCCAACTGAAGTATAACCAAACTTCTTGAAGTTATAGAGGATGTTTTAGTTTAAAAAAGGGACCTGATTTTTCATACTAATTTCAATGTTTTCGATATAAAATATGGTAGGTGTTGTACACATGAACTAATGATTCTTGGAATCCATTTTTAAAAATTTCTAAGAAAATTATAAATGTTTATAGAGGAACATTTTAATTTGAATTTAGAGGATAAATAGTTCACTTTTATATTTTTCAGTCTATGAAACACTTAATGTAAGATCATTCATCCCCTTAAGTGAACATGGTTGAATGGTTTTCTACTGAGTTATTTCTTAATTATGCATGTGATGATCTGTTAGCTATTATTTATAAAAATTATTCCATGTTTATTGTTGTAATTTACTATCATATAAATGAACCTATTTTTTGTAAGGAGAGTATAGATGATAAAACTACTAAATCTAAACTTTTTGTTTTTTTAATATTTTCCCTCTCATCTCATTAATACTACCAAGAATCTAGGAATTGATAAATTTTATTATTTTTTTGGAATAAATTGATAATTTTTCATGTTAAACCACCGACAGGACTTGAAAATTGATAAAATTAAGGTTGAAAAATTAGTTTTTACAGGTTGCTTTAAATATATATTTTTTTGAAAAATAATTCTTATAAAAGGACCCATTAATATCATGTTATACCTGATTTTAATATAAAATATTCTAAATTTTCAATTAATTAGAAGCTAAAATTTATGTTTTTGAGTCAAATAAACATTCTTTAATAAATGAAAAAAACCATTTGTGTAATACCTTGAAATTTTAAAATATGAACATCATATTCAATAGCATGTATGAAATGCAACCCCAAGTCTTGAAATGAATATAACCTACTAAGAATTTATGATATATTTTTTTATTTTAAGTATATTAAATACTTTATATATCTTTAAATGCACACTAAACTGATTTTATCTTACATTACATTCAACAATGGCTTCCTTCGATTGCTGATGTTACACGCAAGACTGCGTTTTACCAAATACTATTAATATTATTATTCAAAATGACAATTATCTCCTATAAATTAAATTAATTATTTTGAATAAGATTAAATAAATTATGAAAATATATGGTTTAATTCATTTGTTACCAATTAATTATAAATAAATATAAAAACCAATTTAATATAAAAGAAATATTTTTATAAAAAAACTATTTTTATGTGGAAAAAGAATTTTATCATAATAAAATAAATTAATTAATATTAGTGGATGAAATTAATGAAATTTATATATTATAAATTTAATAATTTTTTTACATTCATCCAATATATCTGATAGGCATAAGATAAGAACAAATCTAATTTTATGTATACAAAGTTGTATTTTTCCAAAGGTTGTTTTGATGCATTTTAAGGGCACACTTGTTTTAAAACTAAAATTTAAAAATTTTATAAATTTTATTTGAAAAATTAAAATTAATTTTTTAAATATTAATTTCAAAATTAGCTTAGGGTTATTTTTTTGAATTAATCTGAGATGTTTCATTTTTTGATGAATAGTGGAAAAAGTACTGAATTTTAATTGAAAACTAACTTTTCATCTAAATAATTTATAATGATAAATTATATTTTGAATTATTTTTAAAGTCACAATAGATAAATTATACATATATTAATCCACTTTAGGTTATTTTAATCAATTTTTAATGGAATTTTTATTTAAAAATATTTCAAACTTTTGAACATTTTCACTTTAAAAAAACCTACTTTGTCTTCACATCTATAGGATAAATGTAAAATTAAATTATACCAATTATGTGAGTTTAATTAAGAAATATGGATTAAATATTTATAATTTATAATATGGTCAAATTAATTTTTGAACAAAGTGATTAGTCAAAACCGTTATCAGTCCGATTAAGGTAAAAATGAGTTTAATTAGTGGTTAGTCTTAAAAGTTAATATATGGAAATGAAACAAAACTTGTCTAAATCCAATTTATTGGATATATTTAGACAATATACACTATTTTATCAAAAAAATTATTATATGAGGCATATGAGGTAAGGGAGACCTTCCAATAATATTTACGTTTTGGTATTTACAAGAATGTCAATCCTCCTCTACTATAAAAGGGTACTCACTCCTCTCACTTATTCACACACACCAATATATTTGGATCAGCATAAATATATCCAATTAACTTAAAAACTTTCCTTAAATAATCTTAGAAACCTTATCTTGGTCATAAATCCACTTATGAAGGTATTAGTACAAACCTAAGGAGGGTACCTGAAGAAGAGGTAATTGTTTTCTAAAATCATTTTAAATTTATTAAATTATCTACCTACTTGAATTATTATTATATCATGATTATATAATAAAATAATTATATTAAATATAATTATATGTTTTTATGAATGGTAAGATCTAAAACCACACACACATCCGTAAAATGGTTTACGAAATCATTGTTTGTGTGTACGGTGGACTACCATCTCACGAATCGATGTCATTAATTTTTTCATTACCACCTGTCAAGGATAATAATAATGATATACATAATATTTATATATTATATTTATAATATTTATTAGATATTTACAATTTCTAAATTATTATGTTACACAAAACATCATTTTTTTCATTTTGTGGGAATACGATAACATCATTCGTGCACACGGCAGACTACCGCCTTGTGAAGCGATGTGATTAGTTTAATATTTAAATGGAATGTATTAAGGATGGGTTTAATAAAAATAAGTGATATATATGAAATTAAAATTATACTATAATTATAATATATATATTTAATTTACTTTTCTTTCATTCA
Organism: Viscum album; assembly: GCA_963277665.1. NCBI lineage: Eukaryota > Viridiplantae > Streptophyta > Magnoliopsida > Santalales > Viscaceae > Viscum > Viscum album. Next base: position 1,184,037,034 of record OY728139.1, read on the forward strand.
ATATGACAAGAAAATGGAAACAATGTTCATGCATACGTACAATCTACCGTCTCCATGAATGATGTATTTCATTTCCTATCACCAAATTTTATGAATTAAAATAAATCCATATATATTAAATATATATGATATTTATATCATGGATTAAATTAATAACATTTTTGAAACCACTATATAAGAGGTTAAATCATGTTAATAAAAAAGGAATCGTAAGGTAATGGATTTCATCAAAATTTCATTTCATTGAGGAATATTGTAATGATATTCACTAAATTACTTTTATATGGTATATATAATCCCCCTTTGACATGTAATATCATGAATATTCATTAATAATGGTATTTTGAGTTTTGATTTTAATTATTTTATCTAAGGGGATTTGAAATTAAAAGTTCCAAGTTGAAAAGAAATTTCATAGCTCAATTAATTTTCATTGGGTTATATTACTTCTTTGCTATCATTGATATTATATATTTATGTGAATAATGAATTTTAATTATATATTGTTTTATTTTCACTTTTTTTATGTGTATTTATATTTGATATATATAATTTATTCCTTTATTAATTCTCACTTTGACGTTATTTCCATTTTAAGGGTTTATTTCACAATCTCATTTTAGTAGAGATTATTTATTATTGAATATCCATTAAATATATTTTCTTAAAAAACCATTTTTTCTAAAAAAATTATTATTTTTTCTTTAAACTTTTCATAATTATTTATTATGATACATTTCTACCCGTTTTTTTTGTTTTACAAAATGTTTTCAAAGGACCCTTCTTATCTCTTTTCGAATAAAGCACTTTTCTAAACTTTTTTTGAAAAAAGGAATATTATTTTTACCTTATATGAAATTACACACCATTATTTATTTTAAGCTTCCTTTGCATAATATTTTTAAAAGAAAATTTTTTATAGGTTATTTTTCAAAGAAAAATATTTTAAATTTTTTTTCCAAAATGAAAATTATATTTTCCTCAAGGATATATTTTAAAGATATTTTAATGGTATTTCCATTAATAAACAAAAAAAACCATGTATTCTTACTCTAATGGGTATAAATTATATTGATACCATCCTAATTCTTCCTCTAGATGGTTTATGATCATTTTGAATAAGTAAAGTATTGATATTCACTCCCTTGATCAATTTTTATATTCAACAACTTTCCTTTAAAATCTTCACTTTACTATGATCATTAGACATTAAATTTCCCCTGAATGTACACATTATTTATCATGGATATGATTATTTCCTAAACCATATACAATTTTTACATACAGTGTTCAGTTTGAAAGTTATTTGATCATCTGGGGAAATAATGATAAATTTGTATCATTTATTCAATACAGATACATTTTGATAAGGATTATTATTTATGAATTAAATCAATTATTCAATATATGAGGAATGATTTGGACTGATAGTTATGGGTGGGTCTTTGACTTTATATACCCCTTCGATGAATCAATAAGTCTCATGAGACAGATTAGTTATCCAAATTAAACAGGTTTCTACCTATACTTTTAAATCCTCTTGTAAAAGGTCTTGATGGTATATGTGTTCATGTGCCTTAGACATGAAATCCAATTATTAAGCATTTCCATCCCTGAGAATTTAGTTATTATTATTATTATTCATGATATTTTCACTTTGAAATTATCTATGGATGTCATTGATTCTCACTGTATTGATTAAATGACATGTGTTTCAGTTACTTACCTTTAAATATTGATTTTCCTTATCCAGTTCCTTAAATGGAATGTGTTCTCAGTTATTTACCTTACCAAGTTTATTACTCCTATTGATTCATTATTATCTCTGTTGTACTTAACCCTTACTAATAATTTGGGATCACCCTTATTTTTTTTCCTTTTTCCAAGATTCCATGAATTTTATTATGACTGTTATGCAAGGATACGCTAGAAGGAATAAATTTATTCTTGAAAAACTTAAGAAAAAAATGTTGTAATTTTTGTATTAAAATGTAATATAAGAATCATATATATATATATCTATTTTACCAAGACTAATAAACTCTTTGTTATTTTGAGATGTAATTAGTTATATCTTATTCTAATGTAATGGTAGCAGGTATCCGCTCTGGGATATTGGGGACAAGGTCACTGTAGTTGGTATCGGTGTAATTTTAGTAGAAACTTTGGGAACTATATTTAGGAAAACAAATATTATGGAACACAACCCTATGATATAATTTGAGGATAAGTATATAGCAACATCCTAAAGTTATGATAAGTTAGAGATTGTGTGGTTTTTACTTACAATACATCTCTGTCTGGATACTACAAGTGGACGTGGTTCTGGAACATATGTAACTAGGGGAAATAACTCTGAAAAGGTCTTGTTAGGATTGACTTGAGTATAACTTGGTATATAAAAATGGACCTTACTACACACTTGGTTTTACACTCTCAAGGTATATGCTTAGGATAATTTATATTTTTTTTACAAACCATTATAAAGGATTGGAATAGATAATGACAATGAATGACCTAGGTTAAACCCTAGAATAAGGAATGACCTATATGGAAATAAAATAGATAAAGTATTTATGTATTGGGTTTTTATAGAAAACCTTTGAATTTTTTTTAATGATTAAATTTCAAGGATTTCTATCATATTTATTTTTGGAATCATATTAATATGGTTTTATAAAAAGGAAAAATTGTATTTTGGGTGACAACCCATTGTATCCAGCTAGGTAGTGGGGCTTAAACCCATGATCGAAGGAAGATAAGGGTTTCGTTCCTACCACTGGCCTACATGATGCCTCGTTAATGTGTCATTGTTTTTAGTTAAAAAATTTGATTAATAAATACTAAATATGAACCAATATGTGTTACTTTTTAGGTTTAGAGATTAATTAATTATATTGGATAATTTTTCTAACTATATTAGTTTTAGAAAATATTTAGAAACATAAAGACTTCTTTAATGGATCTTAGGACCCATTGAAATTGAATTTTAGTGATTCAGGCATAAAAAATTAATTTTTGGATATTTATTTCTTGGAATAAGAGATGAATTTGATCGAAGCACAACCAAAGGATGTAATTATTCTTATAAAATAGAAACATATCAAGTAAATATATTTCATCATATTCTTAGATAATAAAATAATTCCTTAAAATTAGGAAAATTATATTAAAATAAAATTTTATCCTATTACCATTATTTATGATGATATCAACTACCTTTTCACACCTATTTGGTTTATGGATATAAGTCCCTCAACTTTATATTGATCATTAACTTTCTTTGGATCAATGAACTCAATCACATTCCATAATTATTTTCACTTTTCCTTCAAGTTCATATCTTCACTTTCCACTAATTTTCTCCTATGTAGAATCCTAGTTATATGTTATTTCATATGACTATTGTACTTCACTTTATATCTTATTAAGAGAATAGTTTATTAACCATTTTATGATGTGATTTTTTGAAATAAAATAATTTTAAAATATAAAACCGTAGATTATGAATATTAAGTTTAAATTTCAAGCACAAAATTTATTTAAGGTGGGGAGAATGTAACACCCTAAAATTTTAAAATATAAACATCATATTACATAGAATGTATGACACGCAACACCAAAAATAGAAAGGAATATAACCTCATAATAAATTAAAATATATTTATTATTTTAAATTAATCCAATAGATACTATAGATTTCAATGTATTTTACATTGATTTTAGCTTGCATTACATGCAATGATGACTTTCTTCGAATGCTTACACAACACACAATACGAAGTTTTACTGAATACAATTAATATTATTATTTAAAATACAAATTATCTACTAGAAGTTAAATTATATATTATGAATAGTATTAAATAAATTATTAAAATATATTTTTTAATTTATAGCTTATGAATTAATTATAAATGTTTATAAAAACCAATTAAATATAAAACAAATGTTTTTATAAAAAAACTATTTTTCTTCACCAAAGGAGTTTTATATTAATAATTTAAATTAAATACTATTAGTGGATGATATTAATGAAATTTATATATTATATATTCAATAATTTTTTAACATTTATCTAATATATTTTATAGGTATAAGATATGAACAAATCCAATTTTACGACTAAAATGTTGTATTTTTTAAACGCACTTTTTTTGCCTTTTAATGAAGAACTTGTTTTAAAATTAAATTTTGAAATGTTTATAAATTTTATTTGAAAAAATAATTTTATTTTTTCAATTTTTATGTCAATATTATCTTATTTTTTATTTTTTGGTATTTTTTTGAGAAGTTTCATTTTTTGATGAATAATAAAAAAATATCAGGCTTTTATTGAAAACTGACTTTTCATCTAAATAATTTGTAATGTTACATTATATTTTTAATTAGTTTTAAAGTAAAAATAGGTCAATTATATATATATTAATATAATTTAGGTCATTTTAATTGATATCATATTGAATTTTGATATAAAATCTTTTCAAACTTTTGAACTTTTTTACTATTAAAACCCCCCTCTTTGTCATCATCTTTGCGGGAAAATTTTCAATTAAATTATGTAAATTATGTGAGATGAATTTAAAAATATGGATTCCTTAATCGGAATCATAATAATTTATAATTTATAATAAGTTCAACTTAATTTTTTACCAAACTTATTAGTGAGAATAGTTAATGTTAATCACAACAAGTAAGGTAAAAATGAGTTTACTTAGTGGTTAATCTTAAAATATAACATGTGGAAATGAACAAAATTTTTTCCAAAAACCATATTATGGATATATTTAGATCATATTACCTATTTTATAGAAATTTTATCATTATTTTAGGCTCATGAGTAAAGAGAGAACTCCCAATACTGTTTATTGTTTGGTATTTATAACAATACCACTCCTCATTTGCTATAAAAGGGCACTCACTCCCCTCACTTATTAACAACTACCAGGAAATTTGATTCATTCAAAAACTGAAAAATTAACTTACCAACTTATATAAACTCATCCTATAATCCTTATCTTGTTCATAAATTTAACTTAGTAATGAATTAGTTCCAAACCTAAGGAGGGTACCCACAAAAGAGGTAATGATTTTCTAAAAGTGTTTTTATTTTATTTACTTATACAAATAATTAAATTATTATTATATAATGATTATATAATAATCTCAGTATATTAAATATAATTATATGTTTTATGTTAAGGTCACTACCTTCAATTACACACACATTCGTCAAATGGGTCACGAAGTCCTCGTTCGTGTTTATAGTGGACAATGACCTCATGAACTGATGTTGTTCGATTTTCCATTATTACCTGTCGAGGATGATAATAATGATATATATATATATATATATAATATTTATGATTTATTTATCTTTTTATAATTATTATATAACACATACCTTCATTCTTTCCATTTTGTGGTTATATGATAATGTCGTTCATGTGTACGACAGACTAATGCCTCACGAAGTGATATAATTCATTCAAGTTTTATGTGGAATGTATTAAGGATGAGTTTAATAAAAATATGTGATATATATGACATAAAAATGATGCTATAATGATAATATATATATCATTTAATTTTATTTATTTCAATACAATAAGAAAATTGAAACAACATTCATGCGTTCATACGACCTACTCTCACCATGAATAGTGTATTTTATTTCCTATTACCAAATTTTATGGATTAATATAAATAAATTTATATGATATTTAAATCAGGTTTTAAATTCTCGAGATAATTAAATCATGATCTAATTAACAGGAACAAAAAATAACAATCCAAAACATACTAAAAAAACAAAGTAGTTATTACCCGATATGATGAAAGTCATGAAATATTATTAACAAACTGGTATTAATATGTTATAAAAGGATCATATATGATATCATAAATATAAAAATAGTTAGGTTATAAGTTAATATTAGGTTTAAAACCACTATAAATCATTTTAAATAATGTTAAACTAAAAGAAATCGTTGGGTAAGGGATTTCATCTCAATTTCATTTCATTGAGGCATATTATAATTCTATGCACCTAATTACTTTTATATAGTGTATAAATTTCCCATTTGACACATAATATCATTAATAATTTATTAATAATGGTATTTTGAGTTTAAATTTTAATTATTTCATCTAATAGAATTTTAACTTAAAGTTTCCAAGTGGTAAAGAAATTTCATAACTCAATTTATTTTCATTGGGTTATATTGATTATTTGTCATTATTGATATTATAGGAGTATGTATATAATGAATTTTGACTATATATTGTTTAAAAAAAAAATTATTTTGATTTAAATTTTATACACATAATTTATTCACTAATTATTTCTCACTTTAAAGTTGTGATCATTTTAAGGGTTTATTTCACAATCTCATTTTAATTAATATTATTTATTATTGAATATCTATTAAAGGGAATTATTTGATCATTGTTTAATAAACCCTTCCATTTTATTCTTATATAGTTATTAATGATATTTTTCAAGTGATAATACCATTTTACACTCTTTGGTACATAAAATTATTGAGATTTTTTTAATAAATTCTGACTTTATTTTTTTCTTCAATTAAAAATTTGTTTTCTTACAAAACCATTTTTTCTAAAAAAAATTAAAAATTTTTTTCTTTAAAGTTTTCAATATTATTTATTAAAAGAAATTTTTACCCATTTTTTAGTTTAATTTTTTTTCTAAATGAATCCTCTTATCTCTTTCCGAACAAATCACTTTTAAAATATTCTTGTAATACAAAATGAATTTACTTTTTACCTTGTACGGAAGTAACTACCATAATTTATTTGAAACTAACTTTGCACAATTTTTTTAAAATATTTTTTTAAAGTTAATTTCTCAATGAAAATTATTTTGATAATTTTTTTCAAAATGAAAAATGATATTTTCCTTAAGGAAGTTTTTAAAGATATTTTAATGGTATTTCTTTTCATCAACAACAAAAAAACTATATTATTTCTCCAATTGGTATACATTATATTGATTCCATAATTATTCTTCCTATGTATGGTTTATGATCATTTTGAATAATGAAAGTATTGACATTCACTTCCTTGATCTATTTTTGTAGTCAATAACTCTTCTTTGAAATTTTCATTTTCATGTGATCTTTAGACATTAAATTTCCCATAACTATACACATTATTTATCATGGATATGATTATTTCCTAAACCATATACCATTTTTATATAAAGTGTTCACACTAAAAGTTATTTGATTATATCAGGAAGTATTGATAAATTTTTATCCTTTAATTAATAAGTATACATTTTGATAAGGCTCATTGTTTATGAATAAAATCGATTATTCGATATATAAGGAATTCTATAGAGTGGCAGTGATGGGTGGGGCCTGAACTTTATATATCCCCTCAATGCATAAACATGTCTCACAAGACAAACTAGTTGGAAAATTTAAATGGGTTTCTACCTATAGTTTTAAACTTTCTTATGAAAGGTCCTGACGATATAGTTTTTCATGTGCCTCAAACATTATGCCCAATAATTAAGCATTGAATTCACTGAGAATTTAGTTATTATTAGTTTTACCCATGATATCTTCACTTTTAAATTATATGTGGATGAAGTTCATTGATAGTTTATTGATTAAATATCATGTGTTTTAGTTACTTACTTTTCCATATTTATTTTTCCTTATCCATTTATTTAAATGGCATGTATACTTAGTTATTTACCTTACCATGTTGATTATTCTCATTGATTCATTATTGATTCTACTATTATTAAACCTTACTAGAAATTTAATATCACCCTTATTTTATCCTCTTTCACTAAGATTCCCTGAAGTTTACTGTTAATGTTATGTAGGGATACACTAGAAGGAATAATGTTATTCTCAAAAAAGAAAAGAAAAAAACTTATATTGTAATTTTTGTATTAAAATGTAATGTATGACTCATGTATGTGTTTATTTTACCAATAATACTAAACCATTCTATACTTTGGGATGTTATTCCTTGTATCTTATGCCAATGAAATGGTAGCAAGCACCGACTCTAGGATGCTGGGTTGAAAGTCACTACAATTTGATCCATAAATGAAACTATTTACAAAAAATATGAAATATGAATTCTTATGTGAAAATGATAAATTACTCAAAAAACTTACTTACAAAATGTCTATCAAAATATAAGATAATTTGATTTTAAGTGTCCTTATAGGACCCAATAAATATTTAGTATGGATTTTATCCGAATTAAGGGGAATTAGTCCTTTAATTTTCTTGTAAAATAGTATATTATAGGAGAATACCACACCTATTAGAATATTTCAAAAGAGATTTTACCTGATAAATTTAGTGGTTTTTAAAAATTATTTTACCACATTGTTGGATGTTGGAAGTATTTTTCAAATTTTTGAGAGCTAATGGGTTAGTCCTATCTATGTTTTCCCTAAAAAAGGGGCTTCAAAATTTTAAATAATAACTTCAGTGATGTTTTCCATGTTAGGATTTCTGAAAAATAGAAAATGTTTATTGATTTTATAAATATCAATTCAGGGATAAGTAATGAACCTTTTTCTCTTCTATTTCTTCACAAAGTACTTGATATGTTATCTATACAGACTAACTATTATTTTCTTAATGGGTTTTCTGGTTAATTTCAAATTCACATTGCACCAAGAAAACTAAATTCAATTTACCATGTAGCACCCCCAGTTTGAGGTATGTAACCATTTTATGCCTTTTATGTGGTTAAAGTTGTTGGGTAATTTTTGGGAGATTTTTGGGAAGGTTTAGAAAATGTTTAGAGGCCTTTTAAAGGAGAACAGGGAAACTGTGCAACAAATCCATGTAACCGTGAAACTTGGGATAGTGTAATTTACACAGTTTGTATAACTATGCGAACATACTTTGTAAGGTTCCCTTCGAGACAGTATCAGGAGCACAGTTAGTGCACAATTTGTCTAACTGTGTGATATAACTATGCATAACTTAGAAAATTGGATTTTTAAATCCAGGATCACTCTAGATTTTCCTGAAACCTCTCCTTTATTCCCCAACTCAAAGACCACTTAGAAGTTTTGGTTATCAATGGTTAGAGGGGCTCTACCACTCGTTTTAGAGGCAATTCTAAGGGTTTTTGAGGTGCGGTAAAGGTGATTATTCTCTAATATGTCTCATCTCTTGGGTTTTTCTTGGTTTTCTTTAGATCTAACTCTCCCTCTCTCTCTATTTTCTAGATCTATTTTTTTTGCATGTAGATCTAGGGTTGTTGTTTCTAAAATTAATGAGATTGGGGATCTTTGTTGTTAGGAAGAGGGATCTAAGGCGTTTTTGGTAGAAGGTTTTCCTAGATTTGTGGTGCGGTTGTGTGTTGGTCAATTTCACTGAAATCCTAAGGTAGCTGGCTTCTCTATCGACTCCATTTTTCTAGAACTATAAGACTTGTTTTCAATTAATTGGTTTGTCTTGGATTTGGTTGGGATTATGATGTGAAAATATTGTTGTAAATTAATTTTGTGATGAGTTTTGGATTTTTGGGAAAATGGACTATTGTGGTGAAATGTTCTTTGTTATCAGGTTTTAAAATGATGATTTAAAAATTGGCAGCTTGGGTTGATTTATGAAAATTGGTTTCAATAAAAAGGGATATCTATATTGAAATTTAATGTGGCATGAATGATTTTCTAAGGGATTGTTTGGTTGTGAAATAATTGGTTTCATATTTTTGTGGATTTAGTGGGTGTATATGCTTGTTTAATGGCTTGATAATTTTATGTTTGTGTTGGATTGATGAGAATTGGGAAGGCAGTACCACTATATAATGGGATGTATAGTGTATGAAAGGGACACCATCAAGGATAAGTGGACTTGAAGTACTACTAGATTGGGAAAGTAGTAAACTGGATTGGACGAGAAGTTCCATCGTGATTGTTTTCCAGTCAGGGTATATGAAACTATATAACTATGCTTTGTTTGAGTGTGGTTATGCATGGTGGAAATTTTTGTGCTGATATGTGATGGTAAAATGAATTATGGATCATTTGTTGGTTTTCCCTTATAATGTGTGGATTTGGGTGGAGGATGGCTTGGTAAGGGTGTGTTTGGCTTGTTCGAAATTGTTTCACTATTTGATGTTTTATATAAACTTCTTTACATAAATGTGATAATAGTTCTATCCTAGTGGTGTGTATAGGGAACTATTTTGGGGAAAACTACTAGGTATTTATACTCTCCCCCTACTTTGGCACTTTGGTGATTTTGCAGATGTGGTATTTCGGAATACATGAAAAGGTAAAGCATCTCATTTTTCTAGAGGTACATCGTGATGCTTGGGAAGTATTGTGGTGTTTGGAGCATGGAGCTTGGTGTGGAGTTGTGGACTATGTCATAGTTTCCTTTAGGTATTGTTGATGAGCCTTCCACTTGGAACTCTGATTTTTTATTTTTTATATCTATTTGTATTGGTTGTTTTGGAACTATTATAGAAGAGTTTGGTTGTTTGGTTGTATCTTGGTAATGTGTTATCATGGTTTACATATTGACATGCATCATGTAGTTATGGTTGGTTGGTTTATTATAATGGAAAATCATTCCCCAATTGTTCTTGAATCCCTTGGCATTACTTTCTAGCCTTTGGTTCCTCGGGAACATTGCCTAAGGCTAGGTAGCATCTCACCACCTTCTCAATCCAATGAGGACAGGGTGGGACATTATAAGTGCTATCAGTTTATTTAGTCCTTGATGTACAAGTAAAGTTTCCCTTATTTAGTCTTGACATCAGTTTTCAGTCTTGGTGTTGGCATTTGTTCTTGGTTTATTCCTTGAGTTAGGATGGTAGTAAGGCATAGGATTGTTGGAACATGAAATGTAAAACATAAAAGGACATATCTAATCCTTTTATGCTGAACTTCAAGTTACTAGGGAGTTGGGTACATAAGTGTTTTGGAGATACTTATAGGCATTGGAAATCTCATTTTTGTGGGTGTATCCAATGAGACGAGCATGGAATGCATGGTAAAAATGACTTCCCAATAATATTGAATATTTCATTTGGTATAATTATTTATGTTTTGGTATGAATATATTGAATTTTGAAAATCCTAAAATTATTTTCAAATGCGTGGATTTGAAATGTGGACAGTTGTGGTATTTTTGAAATGTGTCAATTTTCAAAACATGGTGGATTTTTCAAAAATAGTGCAATAAGGGAAATGTGAACTTATGGAAACCTTGGTTCTGATAGTTGAAATGAAATTGAATTTGAAATTTTAAGCCTTTTCTTGATAGGAAGTTAGACTTATGGTTGTTTTTTTATTGATAGAAATTTCACTGGGCAGGCATCATAGAGACAACTGGAGGAGGCTGCTGCAAATGTGGTTTCACCTGAGCCCCAGTTGAACCGGTATCTAGTGCAGAGTATAGTGAAATATTTCAAAGATATGGAAAGTGGGAATAAATTAGATGATCCAAATCATTTGGATCATGAAGTTCAATTTCAAAAGGATAATCCACCGATCTTTAGGGGTGATTCCGAACTGAGAAAGGCCGAGGCATGGTTGAACTAAATGAATAGGATATTTGAATTCCTGCGAACACCGGTTGAGTTGAAAGTGAAGCTGGAAACTTAAATTTTAGAAGATATTTCCATTCAGTGGTGGGAGTTGGTGGTCCAAGATGGAATGTACCAAGGGATGACATGGCATGGTTTTGAGGAATTTTTTAACAAAAAATTCTACTATAAAATGTTTATAATTCAACATAAAACATATTTCTTTACTTTAAAGAAAGTGAACCTATCAGTAATAGAATATACACATAAGTTTTTGAACTTAGTGTGGTTTTCACCCAAGGTGGTGGGTAGTACATCATTGAAGGCACATATTTTTTAAGTTGGGTTGAGGTATAAAATTCATTCTAAAATAGGGGTGTTATATATAAGTGATTACATAGAAATGGTGAATAGAGAAACAGTCAGATCCCAGATATTTATAGAATAATACTTTTTCATTTATATTAATATTTATGAATAATATATTATTTTTAAATTAAAGGGAATTTTTTTCTAATAGCTTACTCAAGATGCAATAATGAGTTTCTTTGAATTCTTACGTTGCACACAACTTTAAATTATACCGAAAAATAATATAAAAATATTATTATTTTAAATGGTAGTAAACAATCATCCATTGTATTGAAGATAATGAATATAACTAACTAAAATAAGATTATAAATATTTTTTAATTGTTTATACATTTATCCAATAAAGTTCAGAGGCTTAAAATGAGAATGAATCCAATTTTAAGCATAAAATACTCTAATATTTTTAAAAGGTCAGTTTACTGACTTTTGATGGTGAAACCTTTTTAAATATAGTTTTTGAAACTTTTTTTATGTTCTATTTGACAAAATAAACTTCTTATTTAGAATTGGGACATCAAAATTTACCTGGGTTGAAATTTTGGTATTTTTCTGATTAAATTCATATTTTAATGAATAGAAAAAATACTTCATTTTAATTCAAAGCTGTCTTTTCATATAATTTATTTATGTTGTTAGATTTTCATTTTAATTGGTTTTAAAGTTCAATTAGATTATTTTTTATCATTTAATCCAATGTTGGTCATTGAAAGTTATTTTACATTGAAATTGGACATAAACACTTGTCAATCTTTTGATAGTTTTTACTTCTTAAAAACCTGCTTTCTAGTTTTGACAACGGGAATTAATTTTAAATTCATTTCTGCCAATTATATGTTTTGAATTTGAAAAAAAATATTCCATATTCGGAATCATAATTTCCAAATTATGCGAATAGTTACCATTTATTTCTGGACATTATGAATAGTAACTTCTGTAATTATTTTTATTTACCATGGTTAAAGGGTAAATAAGATAAATAAGGGTAAAAAATAATATTTTAATAATATAAAACTACCCTAAAACGTGTCATAACAATAATGGATGAGTTATTTCTGACTATGAGAATCGTTAGGCCTAAATTTTGTCATTTGGGAGCCACTTGGGAGTGACAATGACATGTTATAATAATTAATTTAAAGTAAAGAGAAAAATAACATAAACAAGTATATTCTTACTAAAACAATTTTTATATGGGTTTATATAAGTGATAGAGCACTGTCGTGGGTTCCCTCAAATGATTAGTGTGATTTTGGGGTACTTAGGTACAACAGAGTGGCTGACCAGGGTCATCTCTCAAAGGAGGAAGTGAATTAAAACAACTTCTTAGAGGTATTCTAAAAATAAAATAAAAGAGAATAAAAACACTAATTGAATGTATTGGGTTTTTTTATAGTTTATAGATCTAGAATAAGTTTTCTGGAAGAAGATTGCATTTTTTTTGTTTTTAATTTTGAAATGATGTTTGATTAAAAAGACACAACAAGAAGATGTTTTTTTAGAAATCTATTTTAAAAGGCGTAATCGATCTAAATCTACCTCTTCATTCACTTATTAATCATTATCATTTAAATAAATATCCACTCAATTATGATCCCCTAATTTTTTATCCCTTGAACCCTACGAGAGTTAACTTAACCACAAAGATGAAATTATTTAAACCCTAAGCTAGCTTCGGAACACGCAATCGCAGCACCCTGCATTGATTGTTGTTATAAAGATATATTATGGTCAGTGGTTAATTATAGCACATATCCATTCTGTAAATGAGGATAAATTTTTTTTGGGGATTATATTTGAACTCTACAAATTTATTATGTTTGGTCTTGTATTACCGATTAAGATCACGCCCTCACAATTTACACAAAATCTCGACCTCTCGTGTTTGGTATTAATTGTTCAATTACTTGATTTGTTTCTTTTAATTTAAAAACACAATTCATGGATCATATTATGTGAATTACAGTATCTTATTGATTCAAAATAAATGAATTAAAAAGGATAGAGGTCGATCGATTACTAAAAAGAACTACTCTTCCATGGGTGGCGTAATCATCGTAGAAGCGTTTTGCATGTGCAAAGGTTTAAAATGGGTATAACCCAATAACGCTTCTACTCAAGAATTCCAGCCCAATTAGGAAGATTAAGAGAAGAATAAATTTAAACAAAATATAAGAAAAGAGAATAAATAAAAGAAGAACAAAGAAGTTTATTACATAAACAAAATCATTACAACATGAAGGAGAAGAAGAAGGCTTCATCGAAGGGATCCTTGCTTCAAGAGCTACCCTTATTGAAATGGTTGGAGAATTGGAGTGGATCCACTTATACTCTACCCTCTACTTCCCAATGCACGTCCCCAACCCCTCCAAATAAGAAAAACTTCAATTTATAGAGGATAGGGGAGGAGAGGTTACAAGTGGTTTCAAGTGTGAATGTGGAAATTCGGCCAAATATTTTAATGAAAATTAAACCGCCCATTTGACCACCAAAACGCGTGAATTGGCCAGCCTTATAGAAGGATAAAATGTGAGGATATAGGTCCTCTATATCCTCTCCAAATTTTGGCTCAATAAAATCCCATATGTAGGCGTTATGGCCGCAATACAGAAGCTTATCCATTCTGGTGAGTCCAGCCCAGCTTCGACTGTATGGCCCAATTACTCTATTAAAATGCATTCTTTTGATCTAGTGTCCTAAATAAAAGTTGTAGATAATTAAGTTAGGAACACTGTTAAAAAATTTAAAATTCAAATAATAAATATAAAAATATTTATATTCGAAATACTACAGTGCACTATTAAGGGTAAAACTGGAATTTTCACCAAATTTTCAAATGAATGATCAAATCCCAAATATTTTATAAATAAACATATTTAACACAATTTGAGGAAATTATATCATTTATTATCAATAAAATATTCAATAAAATAGTGTTTTATCAATAAGTGATGTATTCAACTATAAATATTCATTATAAATATAAAAATATTTCATACATCATGATAGTTTATTTATAATTTTTAGACATTAAATAAATAAATGTAATTATGAAACGATGATGATGCAGTGATTGCTTCATTAATAAAGGATTGAAATAAATGATAATATAAATATTAAAATAAATATTATTTGACATAATTAATGTCATCCATGAATTATATAAGTGAATATTATATGTTAGGATTGATTAAATGTTTTTTAGAAGGAATCAAGTTGTTATGAATTTGTAAAAAAGTCAAGTATGAATAGTGTCCAAAATTGACATAATTCAAAACTTAAAATATAAAATAGTTTATTAAATAATATTAAATTAATAAAAATATAAGATTATTCCAAATGGTTAATATAAGCCCAAATATGTCATAAATTACTTTTTTAGGTCTTTTTATATGATATGGTAATTACATTAACCCACAATGTGTAAATAACATGATATCACTGTAAGATTAAAAAGGGTAAAATAAGGGTTAAACAAAAAAGATAAGGATAAAAAAATATTCAAAACTTGTCTAAAAATTATTAGATAATACGTATTCAAACCAAAATAATATTATCTTATAATTAAATTATTTTGGACTATTTTTATCAAAAATTAATTTATAATAAATTAATATTTCAAGACTTTCCTAAAGTGCCCCTCCACCCTCTTATAAAAGGCCACCACCTCTACCCACTTACTCACACCTATCCCTTGGATCATACAAGTTATAATCAAATAAGCTCCCAAAATTCCTCCATTATTTATATAATCCTTACCTTGGGAAAAAGGAAATTCAATAAATCCTTTTAGCTCAAATCAAAAGAAGTTACCCGATTTAGAGGTAACGTCTTATCTCAAGTTCCTTTCCTTTATTTTCCTTCTCCACTTCATATGATCTTCTTATTATTTGATTACATAAAAAAATAGTATCCTCTATATACTATGATATTTTTATGAGAATGATTCTAACTACACTTACACACACCGCCAACTAGTGGATACAAACATAATGTTTCTATGTGCGGTGAACTACCGCCTCACGAAACGCTGATTGTCCAATTTTCCCCTACCACCTATCATGGTTTAAATTATGAAGGAAATGTATTTATATATGTTATATATATTATATTTATATTATCTACAATATTCTTCAATTTTTATTTATAACATACCTTTATACTTTCCATGTTGTGTAAACACAATAATTTCATTTGAGGAAGTGTGGACTACTGCCCCTCATAGTGATATGAGTCATTCATGCTATAAATGGAACGTATAAATGATGGATTTAATAAAATTAGGAGACATAAATGACATAAATATAATAATTTTATTATAATATACATTTATATAATTTGATTATTATTCTTTTAATATGAAAAATAAATGAAAGTAGCGTTCATATGTACGTACGGCCTACCGTATCAATGAATGGTGAATTTAATTTATTATCTCCAAATATTATGGAAATTATAAATACATATATAATGGATTTATAAGATATTAAATCATGAATAATATTCTGGATATGATGGAATTTTGACCACATGGATAATTTACATCCAAAAAGTTCATTTTCGACTCAAGTATTGAATATCGACAAACCAGCCGATATGAACTTAAATAATTATGTAATTTTTAGAACATGATGATAAGTAGTATAAGACGAATAATAAACTTGAAAAAAGTTATAAGGAATGTATAAATTAACCTAAGTTCAATATGTAGGAATATAAATAATGAATGAGACAAGTCAGGCTCAAGGTAAGGGACTTTGTCTCAATATCCTTTCATTGAGGCATATTTTGGTTTATACGTGACCATATTTTATATGGTGTATAATTATACCATTATTATTTTAATTTAATTAATAATTTTTCAAAAGGAATATATTTTTAGGAATCATTTTACTAAACTACAAAATGAATGTTTTTTAATGTATGGGGCGACAACAACATTTCCGCCATCGCGACCATTATTTGATATTTGACTTCCTTAATAATCTGTAATGTTTTTAAAAGGAAAAATAAATAACATATAACCTTTTTATATATTTTTGTGTTTAAAATGGTTTTGAGAAAGTATTAATTATTTCAATATATTGAAATGATATATTGTGATTGTAATATGGAAATGTTATCGTTCCGTTATGCTTGTTTTTTGTGTTATGATCATGTTATAATTCTTGGGAATTGTTTATGTATACGGGTAGTTCCATGATAAATCAAGGGAGATTAAGCTTGATATAGATCTCCAATTCATTGGGTAACATGAAAAAGGTAAACGTTAAGGTTTCTCTTAATAGATTTAGGGAATATACTGTGATGGGTATTCCAAAAGTAACCACAAAGGTTACTCCCTATGTAGCTGTGAAAGATAAAATGTAAGTATGTTATGGATTCCACAAGTTACCTTTATGATTTATGAATTCTATGAGTTATTCATAAATCTTATGATTTCATGAATAATATTAAAGAGATTATGTTTTATGAGTGAAAATTATGGTTTCATTGATTTGTATATATTCATGGACTAATGTTTTCTTTCCTTATTTTATAACCCTTAGTAAGATTTTTATGCTCATACCAAGTTTTTGAAATGTTTTTCATAGGGTATAAAGAAGGTTTAGGAAAAGAAATAATTCAAGAATATTTTTATCAAGAAATGAATTCTTGTTTTTTAAGGTGTTTAATTGTTGTGAAAAAACTAGATAATATAGAAGTGTCTACTTTGTAATATTTGAGATGTAATGTAATAGTTATGGCCTAATTATCTAAAACTCTAAACCTAAAAAGATCCTCAATGTGAAATTATTTATAAAAAATTAATATTATGTAATATTTAAGGCTGGGGCCATATAGTTGGTATCAGAGGTCAGTTTAGATAACTTTAAGGGTTATTATATTGTTAATAGAATATCTATAAACTATTTTTACTTTATGGTCAAATTTAAATATCATTTAAAGATTACCATATTGCTTCATCTAAGATACATTTGTGTTTAGAATGGTTTTCCAAAGAGGAAACATGGCATCAATTATGAGATAAAATCAAGAAAAAAATAACCTACCAAACTAGTAACCAGGGATGGTCGGAATCAGAACTGAATAGTTGTAACACCTTGACCCTAGAATCTAGGAGCCGGTGCATTATTTTAATACATTGGAATGATTAAAAGTAATCAAGTATTGAAGGACCAATTAGTTTAGTAGTCTTGGAAAAAAAATTCATACTTAAGTTCAACATTACAACTTGAAAAGAAAAACAACACTAATTTATTCCAATAGAAACATCCAAGATTCCAAGATTATTCCTGCAAGTCACTCATAACTAACTTCTTCATATCCTGGGAAAATGAAACATGAGAAAGGGGTGATATCAGATGCTCAGTAAGATTAATAAATACAGCGGAAGATAACATAAACATTAGTCATAATGAATAATTGAAAACACATGCCTCAATGAATAATAAACAAGAGCACTTTATGGAAGGAATATGAGAAAATTAAATAATTCCATAATAAAACATAGTCATGGGTATTATAATAGTCGAATAAACACATGAAATATGAATAGATAATCTCATAATTATGGAATTCATAATTTCAGACATTCTGAAACATTTTGTCAAAGCCTCATCTAAGACATCTAAAAATGATTAAGGCCTCAACCAAAACCATATATCGAAAATTGGGAAAGGCCTTGGCCAATTCCATGTCTAATTGTCTCATGAGACCTACCGATTCACCGAGGAGCTATAGCAGGCTCCACCCGTCACTTACTAAGTCCAATTCATTTCTTATATGAAAAGGTTGAAACATAATCTGAACATTTATATTAAAACTAGCATACGAAATGTCAATATTTTAACCACAAACCATGAATGATTTAAAAATAACACATCCATAGTCAAACATAACTAATTAAATACAATATGGAGTATTGTATTATAATAGATCAAGCTTAATAGATAATAATGAAGGATATTAACATAGATTAAAATAATCATCAAAACTATTTGAGATAAATAACCCCCTTTTTCTTGAAAACATTCAAAAGTATCACTATTTATCAAGAAGCCGTTTAAAAAATATTTTTGAATCAAAGTGTCCCATACCAATTTGAAACATTTAAAATGAATTTTCATTTTAAAACTTTAATGACCATATAAATAAATCCTTAAAACCATTTTTAAGACTTGGACATTAATGAGAAATATTTAGAATAATAAATCTTTAAAACATTTAAAATGATATTTTAGTTAGAGTTCCTAACCAAATGAGAGATGCTTGAATACAAATAATTGAGGTAATAAAAACTTTATAATACAATTATAATAAAGGGATTCATGATATACTATGTGAAAGTACAATATATACACCAAATTAAAGCTAATTGGCACATAACAACAAAGAAGTCTCAATAGAATGTAAGTTGAGATGAACTCCTTTATAAAGACTATATCCTTAGGTTAAGGATAAATCAATGAAATAATTATATGTGAAAGATATAAATACACTAAATATGATTGGATATTCAGTGTAAATAAATCATAAGATATTCACACATATTCATTTTAATAAAAAACCAATGACTTGGATGTTTAACTCAATGAATGGAAATTGAGTTAAAATTATTCTTATCAAGTTCATATCGATGACTTGAGAATTTATCAATTGAGTGATTATGTGTATCAAAAGTATATCCACACAAAGGGGAGTGTAAATTAAAATATAAATAAATAAATAGTTATTTCACACATAATTATAGCTTGACATAATTAATAATTAGAAGATTAACCCAATGAAGGAAAATTGGGTTAAAAGGTTCCCTTACCGATTTTGTAACTTACGAAACATACTACCCATGAAAGAAGGATCATAAAATGAAGATGTAAATAACCATAAACTGAAGTATATTACACAATTAATAAAATCTTGGGTAGTATATACACCACACAAAAGGAAATAGTGGCGAATATAGCATGAATCTCACGGGAATAAAAAGTGAGATGAACATCCCTTACCAAGTTTTAATCAATCGTGTCGTATGAAAAAATGTTAATAACCACCAAATTTTTCATATAATAACATGAATATATATAGAATCATGATAATATATATCAAATGGTAGTACAAAATACACCACATGCAATAAATTAGTGGCGAACAATGGAAATCTCACGGAATGAAAAGTGAGATGAGAAACCCCTTACCTCATGTCCGACTTGTCTTGAATGTTCCTTATTCTTACTGAATAATAATATTAAGTTAATTTTTACTTGATTAAGAAATTTTTTAAAGTTTATTATTCATTTTATATCAATTATTACCTTTCTATAACAATTAGATAATTATTTGAGTCCATATTGGATATTTTATCGATGTTAGGAACTTGAGTCAAAAATGAACTTTTTATAATAATAATTTTTCCATGTGGTCAGAAGTCCATTATCTCCATAATGATATAAATGATTTAGATATCATATATATATATATATATATTATATCCATTATATATATTTATTTATAATATTACATAACATTTGGAGATAAGAAATGAAATGCACTATTCATTGGGACGGTAAGCCGTACGTACGCATGAACGCTAATTTCATTTCTATTTTGTATTTTATTGGAATTAAAACATAATGATACATAGGTATATTATAATTAAATTATAATATCATATATAATATAATTAACTCTATACTTTATACTTCCCACACAAGTCATTAATGAGTCATATCACTTTGAGGGGGCGGTTGTCCGCACTTCCTCAAATGAAATTATCACCTTTTACCCATAAAGGAAACCATAAAGGTATGATATAAATGGAAAATACAGAAGAAAAAAGAAAAACTAAATATAATATATATCATATATAAATACATTTCCATCTTAATGGCCTCCATGAGAGGTGGTAGGAGATAATCGAACAATCATCGTTTCGTGAGGCGTTAGTTTTCCAACCTTAGAAACAGTTTATTCTTCACCCATTAGATGGAGGTGTGCGTAAGTGTAGTTTCAATATTTCTCATAACTAAATCCTATTGTATTTAGGATACTTGTGTTGTTATAAAATAAAGGAATAAAAAAGTTTAGGGGCTTGGATATATAAAATAAAACAAAATAAAACAAAAGAATTTAAGAGAAACCATTACCTTTAATTTGGGTAACTTCCTTTGGTTTGAACCAAAATGACTTCTTAAAGTGACTTCTACCTAAGGTAAGGCTTATAGGTGTAAGAGAGGGATATTTATAGCTTATTTGGGAAGGGTTTGGATGATCCAAGGGGCTTGAGAGGTGTGTGGAATGGGTTAGAAGTGGTTTTTTTTAGAAGGGGGAGGAGGGTCTCTTTAGGAAAGTGTGAAAATATTATTTTATTATATAGTGATATTCAGTTTCTAAAGGTCCAAAACTAATTAAATTCAACGATAAGATGTATAATGGTCGAAATAAAATTATCCAATAATAATTGGACAGGGTTTGGAATTTTGTTTAATATTAATAATCTTATTTATTTAAATCATTTATTAATGAGGTAAATAATACATCATTATTGTGTCATAAATAATTTAATTTATTTTATGTCTAAAAATTATAAAAAAATACCATAATTTAGGAAATATTTATAGATTTACAATGAATATTTATATTTGAAAATATGACTTATATAATCCCATGTACAAATTGATTTACTAAAAGATATTTGTTTATGTCATTTTTGACTTTACTTTAAGTTAATTAAAATAAAGTGTCATTATCATTCATAAGTTGCTCCTTGGGGTCCCAAAATCGATCCAAGGATTCACATGGTTGGCCATGACTTATAAAATAAGGTTAGGACAAGTGTTAAGGTAATTTTGTTTTATTATAATATTCTTTTTACCTTGAATTATCCTATTTACCTTTAATCGTGGTAAATAAAAGTCAAAAGTTAATATTCACCAAAAATTATTTTCATCTTATTGAACCAGATTTTACTTACTAATAACAACCATGTATGTTGGATTTTTTAAATTCAATTCACAGAAGTGGTAAAATTTCATTTAAATGAAAAATTCAGATTTTTAACTACTACTTAGTGGTTTCACTATTCATCAACAATTGAAGTTTTTTAGAAAAATACCAAAAATTCAGCCTAAGATATATTTGATATTCCTAATTCAAAAATGATATCTATCTTACCAAATTAAAAACATAGAAATTGGATTAATTAATTTAAAATTATATCCCATTGTCAAAACAAATAGTGTGTTTTTAAGAAACAATAACTATCAAAAGATTGACTATTGTTTATGTATAATTTCAAAGTGAAATTAATTACAATGACCAAAATTGGATTAAATGGTAAAAATATAATCTAATTACACTTAAAAACCAATTTAAAATATAATCTAACCATATAAATAAATTATATTAAAAGGTAGTTTTGAATTAAAATACAGTATTTATCACTATTCATAAAAAATGAATATTATTAGAAAAATACCAAAATTTCATCCAAATTAAATTTTGATGTCCCGATTCTAAAGAATAATTTTATTTTTTAAAATTGAATATGTAAAAGTGTCAAATATTGGATTTAAAAAGGTTTTTCCATTAAAAGGTAGTAAAATTGCATTTTTTTTTGAAAAATACATTTTTTATCTGAAAAATTGAATTTGTTCTTATAATATGTCTAATAAAAACATAATACATAAGTTAAAATTATATGGAGTATATAAAATTCAAAATCCAGTTAATACTATTCATAACTGTTTTTTTGAATAGCTAGTTTGGTAAGTCGTTGTGCGCTCGAACTCAGTGTTGTGTGAGGTGTAAGTTATTGAATTACTTTGAAGAAATAACGTATTATGAAATATTGGGGTGTTAAATTATCCCCTCCTTCAATAAATTGCATCTTATAAATTTTAAATTGTTCTTCAAAAATAAAAGGTAAAAAAACTAGAAATATACCATTCTGGAAAACCCACATCAAAAATTGGGTTAATAAAATTTAGTCTTAATAAGAGGGAAAGGGAAATGAAAAAGTCAGAACCAAATTATGATCTTGATTAGGAGAAAATTGGTGGAAATTAGAGACACATAAGTGGAGGGAAAACGTAAATATTTATAGGGAGTGATTGAGGTTATCAATCACAAAAATGTGTAAAATTGAGGGCCTCAAAGCCATTAATCTATGACGATTTAAAATATCATCAGTTCAAAAAAACATAAATCATTAGTATAACACATTTTTTGTTTTAATATCCCTTCCATAAAGTTTAATAATTAATTTATTCATAGAATAAGAAAGAAAAAAAATATATACTTGACAAGTAGAGTTTCATCCTTCATCTAATTCTTACCACAAACTCATCTTTCACTCCAAATGATGAGTATTCAAGATGACTTAGTCACACCTGAAGTGATAAAATAAACTTATAGAGAATAACATAACCCTAAAAATAT
Organism: Viscum album; assembly: GCA_963277665.1. Lineage (NCBI taxonomy): Eukaryota > Viridiplantae > Streptophyta > Magnoliopsida > Santalales > Viscaceae > Viscum > Viscum album. Next base: position 1,184,060,386 of record OY728139.1, read on the forward strand.
GATCTATATATTTCCTTTTTCTTTAGAGATTAACCAAAACCAAAATGGTTAGTAAAATATTAGATGACCCCCAAAAAGGATAATACTTTAGAGAAAGAAATACTAATCATAAATTCTAAAATTAAACCAACAATACCCAAAGTTCAATAAATACCACTCAATAAGAAATTTTCCATAAAATCTTTCAATATAATCCAAACTAATATTGAAACCCAATACTCAGAATAATTTTCTTATGTAGTCTTCCATGTTAAATTGTATCTCCAAATAACATCGACTACTCTTAAAGTCACATACTAATTAAACTAATCACATGTTCTATATGATAGGTTAATCATTTACATAAATAAACCAAATATCTATAAATCCACAATAAAAACATAGGTAAAAACCCACCATTACTCCTCAAATGAAATCCCATAGTATTCTATTTTCCTTAGGCATATAGTGTTATCGAAAGAGCGAACATCTTCCTAAATATATAAATACACTAAATATGATTGGATATTTAGTGTAAATTAATCATAGTACATTCACACATTTTCATTTTAACAAAAAACCAATGACTTGGATGTTTAACTCAATGAATGGAAATTGAGTTAAAATTATTCTTACCGAGTTCATATCGATGACTTGAGAATTTATCAACTGAGTGATTATGTGTATCAAATTTATATCCACACAAAGGTGTTTGAAATTAAAACATAAATAAATAAATAGTGATTCCACACATAATCATAGCATGACATAATTAAGAATTAGACTATTAACCCAAGGAATAGAAATTGGGTTAAAAGGTTCCCTTGCCAATTTGGTAACTTACGAAACATACAACCCATGAAAGAAGGATCATAAAATGAAGATGTAAATACTCATTAATTGAAGTATATTAAAAAATTAATACAATATTGGGTAGTAAATACACCACATAAAAGGAAATAGTGGCAAATATAGCTTGAATCTCACGAGAATAAAAAGTGAGATGAAAATCCCTTACCACGTTGTAATCAATCGAGTCGTATGAAAAAAAGTTAATAACCACAAAATGGTTCATATAATAACATTAATATAAAGATAATAATGATAATATATATCAAATTTTAGTACCCAATACACCAAATGCAATAAATTAGTGGCGAACAATGGAAATCTCATGAAATTAAAAGTGAGATGAGAAACACCTTACCTCAAGTCCGACTTGTCTTGTATGTTCCTTGTTCTTAATGAATAATAAGATTAAGTTAATTTCTAATTTATTAATAAAATTTTTAAAGTTTATGATTCATTTTATATCACTTATTACCTTTATGTAATAATTAGTTAATTATTTGAGTCCATATTGGATATTTTATTGATGTTCGGAACTTGAGTAAAAAATGAACTTGTTATAATTACAATTTTTCCATGCGGTCAAAAGTCCATTATATCCAGAATGATATAAATGATTTAGATATCATATATATATATTATATATCCATTATATATATGTATTAATAACAATACATAAAATTTGGAGATAATAAATGAAATGCACCGTTCATGGAGATGGTAAGCCGTACGTACACATGAACGCTACTTTCATTTATATTTTGTATTTTAATGGAATTAAAACATAATGATTCATAGGTATATTATAATTCCAGTATAATATCATATATAATATCATTAAATCCATACTTTATACTTCCCACACAATTCATTAACGAGTCATATCACTTTGAGGGGGCGGTAGTCCGCACTTCCTCAAATGAAATTATCACATTTTACCCATAAAGGAAACCATAAAGGTATGATATAAATGAAAAATACAGAAGAAAAAAAGAAAACATAAACATAATATATATCATATATAAATACAGTTCCATCTTAATGGACACCATGAGAGGTGGTAGGATATAATCGAACAATCATCGTTTCATGAGGCGTTAGTTTGCAAACCATAGAAACTTTATGTTTTTCACCCATTATATGGATGTGTACGTAAGTTTAGTTTGAATCCTTCTTATAACTACATCCTAGTATATTGAGGATACTAGTGTTGTTATAAAATAAAGGAATAAAAATATTTTAGGGGGTTGGAGAAGTAAAATAAAAAAAATAAAAAAAAAATAAAAAAAATAAAAAAAATAAAACAAAATAAAACAAAAGAATTTAGGAGAAACCGTTACCTTTAATTTGGTCAAATTCCTTTGGTTTGAACCAGAAGGATTTCTTGAAGTGACTTCTGCCTAAGGTAAGGCTTATAAGTGTAATAGAGGGATCTTGAGAGATTATTTGGGTAGGGGTTGGATGAGCCAAGGGGCTTGAGAGGTGTGTGGAATGGGTTAGAAGTGGTGTCCTTTTATAAGGGGGGAGGAGGGGCTCTTCAGGAAAGTGTGAAATTATTATTTTATTATATAGTTATATTCGGTTTATAAAGGTCCAAAACTAATTAAAGTATAATATAAGATGGATCATGGTCGAAATAAAATTATCCAATAAGAATTGGATAGGTTTTGGATATTGTTTTAATATTAATAATCTTATTTATTTAAATAATTTATTAATGAGGTAAATACTACATCATTATTGTGTCATAAATAATTTAATTTATTTGATGTATAAAAATTATAAAAAAATACCCTAATGTATGAAATATTTTTATCTTTCCAATGAATATTTATAGTAAAAAATATGACTTATATAACCCCATGTAAAAATTGATTTACTAAAAGATATTTGTTTTTGTCATTTTTGCCTTTACCTTAAGTTAATTAAAATAAAGTGTCATTATCATTCATAAATAGCTCCATGGGGTCCCAAAATCGACCTAAGGATGCCCATGTTCGGCCATGACTCATCCAATAAGGTTAGGAGAACTGTTAAGGTAATTATGTATTATTATTATATTCTTTTTACCTTAAATTACCCCATTTACCTTTAACAGCAGTAAATAAAAGTCAAAAGTTACTATTCACCAAAAATTATTTTCATCTTATTGAACCATATTTTACTTACTAATAAAAACCATGTATGTTGGATTTTTTAAATTCAATTCACAGAAGTGGTAAAATTTCATTTAAATGAAAACGTTAGATTTTTAATTACTACTTAGTGGTTTCACTATTCATCAACAATTGAAGTTTTTCAGAAAAATACCAAAAATTCATCCTAAGCTATATTTTGTATTCCAAATTCAAAAATGATTTATATCTTTCCAAATTCAAAACATAGAATTCGGATTAATTAATTTAAAATTAAATCTCGTTGTCAAAACAGTGTTTTGAAGAAACAATAACTACCAAAAGATTTACACTTGTTTATGTATAATTTCAAAGTGAAATTAATTCCAATGACCAAAATTGGATTAAATGGTAAAAATATAATCTAACTACACTTCAAAAACAATTTAAAATATAATATAACCATATAAATAAATTAGATTAAAAGGAAGTTTTGAATTAAAATATAGTATTTCTCACTATTCATAAAAAAATGAATATTATTAGAAAAATATCAAAATTTCATCCAAAGTAAATTTTGATGTCCTGATTATAAATAAGAATTTTATTTTGTCTAATCGAATATGTAAAAGTGTAAAATATTGGATTTAAAAAGGTTTCTTGGTAAAATTGTATTTTTTTGAAAAATACATTTTTTATCTGAAAAATTAAATTTGTTCTTATAATATGTTTGAGAAACACATAATACATAAGTTAAAATTATATGGATTATATAAAATTCAAAATCTAGTTAATACTATTCATAACCGTATTTCTTGAATAGCTAGCTTGGTAAGTCATCGTGCACTTGAACTCGGTGTTGTGTGAGGTGCAAGTTATTGAATTACTTTGAAGAAATAATGTATTATGAAATCTTGGGGTATTGCAATAGTTTTTTTTGCAGTGACGGAACAATTGACTCAGGATATAAATGGAGGTGGTATCCATGCATGAGTTTATCTAGATCAATCACAGAGGAACATGTCTGTAGTGAATAATTTCATGAGGAAACATCCCCCATCATTTAGAGGATCATCTAACCTTGTGCTTGTTGAAGGGTGGATTAAATCACTGCAAAAAATTTTCAATGTCATGGGGTGTTCAGAACATCAAAAGGTAAGTCTTGCTGTTTACTGTTTTGAAGGTGAAGTTGATCAGTGGTGGTTGATGGTTAAAAATATCAAGGATAGTGAGGAGATTGATTCTCTTTGTTGGGATGAATTAAAAGGTATGTTACATTAGAAATATTTTCCTAATGCGGTTTGAATTAGGATGGAAAAAAAATTCTTGTAAATGAGGTAGGAGGATGAATCAGTGGCTTCTTATGAAGAAAAATTAACTCGACTGGCAAGGTATGATCCAAATTTCATACGGGGTTTTGATAGTAAAATCAATCATATTTACTCAGGATTAAATCCAAAGTATCAAAGGTCATTAGCTTCTCATGAGTTCAAAAGTTATGAAAAACTTCTTCGATGTGCGAAGAAGGTGGAAATTTAGTTTGATGATTATCATGTGTTCTTTGAAAAACAATATAATAAAAGGTTAAGGTGGCAGATGGAAGGGAAGAACTCTTTAAAAAAGTCTGATGGTAAGAAACTTAAGTTTATAGTTTGTGAAAATTATGGTAAAAGGGACACTGGGGAATGCTTTTTGAATTCTGGTAAGTGCTTTTGATGTGGTAAAATTGGACATAAGGCTTATAATTTCACTAGAAAATATTAAGTGAATGGCAAGAAAAAATTTGATTTGCCATCAATAAAATGTTTTAAGTTCAATGAAATGTGTCATTATGCAAATGAGTGTCAGAATAAGAACTAAAATGATGGAAAACAGCCGGACTACAAGCAGAAAGGGATGGTGAAATCCTTTACAACTACTTTAGAAGATGTTGGTCCATCAAATGAAGTAGTATCAGGTACATTGTTTGTTTATTAAGATTATTCCATTGTATTGTTTGATTTAGGGTCTACACATTTTTTCTTTTATGAGAAATTTTCTAGTAAATTGGGAATTCTATCTCAAGATATGAATCCTGAACTTGTAGTAAAAACACATGGGGAAAATTTTGAGACAAAAAGAAATTATAATAACCTTTCTGTCCTTATGTGTGTATAGAATATGCCTACAAACCTTATTGTTTTTCATCTAGTAGAGTTTGTTTTTTTTGGGTAAATATTGGCTTTCCGTTTATCATTCTAAGATTGACTGTATAGCTAAAGAGTTTTCTTTTCAAAAATAATTTCAATTTTCATACAAGAATAAACCCTTACTTTTGATAACCTATCAAGAAGCTGAGAAAATAATAAAAGAAGGAAATAAATGTTACCTTGCACATATTGTTGAAAACAAAGGAACTATTCAGATTAATGATGTACTAGTGGTAAATGAGTATCTTGATTTTTTTTTCTGATGATTTTTCTGGTATAATACCTGACTGAGAAGTTGAATTTACTATTGACTTGGATCCTAATGCTAAGCCAATTTCAAAACCCCCTTATTGAATGGCTCAAATTGAACTTTTAGTGTTAAAGAAGCAATTACAGGAGTTATTAGATAAAGGTTTCATTTGACCTAGAACATCACCATGGGGTGATCCTGTATTATTTGTTAAAAAAAATGACGGTTCAATGAGACTTTACATTGATTATAGATCCTTGAATAACATCACCATTAATAAAAAGTATCCTTTTCCTCATATCAATGATTTGTTTGATCAGCTTCAGGGAGGTTATTATTTTTCTATTATTGACTTGAGGTCGGGGTTCCATCAGTTTAAAGTAAAGGAAGTAGACGTTTCATAGACCAAATTTCATATTAGATATGGCCATTATGAATTTGTAGTTGTGCCTTTGGGTTAACCAATGCACCTGTTGTATTCATGAATCTTATGAATAGAATTTTCTGTGAGTTCTTGGATAAGTTTGTGGTTGTGTTTATTGATAATATTTTGGTATATTCTAAAAGTAAATAGGATCATGAAAGTCATTTAAGGTTTGTGTTTTAGATCTTAAAAGAAGAGAAACCGTATGGGAAATTCAGAAAGCGTGAGTTTTGGTTAAAACAAATTTCATTCCTTGGTCACATTGTTTCTAAAGATGGTATAACTATTGATCCTGTTGAAACAAAAATTGTTGAAGAATGTCCAAGACCCAAAAATATAAATTTGATTCATAGTTTTCTTGGTTTAGCAGGTTATTAATGGTGGTTTGTTGAAAATTATTCATGGTTATCTATCCCACTGACTAAGTTAACTCGAAAAAGGGTTAAGTTCATGTGAAAAAAAGAATGTGATGAATGTTTTCAGGAATTTAAAAGAAGATAGATGAATGATCCAGTTTTGGAACTACCTTATAGAAATGGTGAATTTGCTATCTATAGTGATGATTTGTTAAAAGGACTTGGTTGTTTTCTAATGAAGAATGACCAGGAAATTACTTATGTTTCACGTCAGTTGAAAACTCATGAGTTAAATTACTTTACATAGGATTTAGAATTAACTGCTGTTGTTATTGATTTAAAAATTTAGAGGCATCATCTGTATGGTGGGAAGTGTGAAATATGTACTGATAAAAAAAGTTTGAAGTATATATTCACTCAGAAAGAATGAAAAATGAGAAAGAGGAGATTACTATAATTAATCAAGGATTATGATTTAACAATTCATTACCATCTAGGAAAGGCTAATAATGTGGATTATGCTTTGATTCTAAAGAGTAGTGTTATATTAAACATGCTACGTTTGGAATGAGATCCTTTGGTTTTTGATTTGATGAATTTTGGATTGGAAGTTTTTAGTGAAAGGAATTCCTCTATTTTGTTTTAGGTGGTAGTTAAATCATCTCTATCAAACAGAATTAAGTAATCGTCGAGAGAAGATAGTGAGTTGTAGAAAAAGGTAAAATTGGTTCAGAAGGGTAAGTTACCTGAATTTAACATTGATAAAGAATGTGTTTCGAGGTTTGGAAAGAGATTATGTGTTACTTGTGATTCACAGTTGAAGAAAGAGTTATTATGTGAAGCTCTTAGTTCTTTGTTTTCAGTTCATCCTAGCAGTACTAAGATGTACATAGATCTTCAGAAGTATTATTGGTGGGATGGAATGAAAAGAGACATTCCTGACTTTACCCTGAGATGTTTGATTTTATAATAGATTAAAGTAAAGTGGTAGTTACCAAAAGGGATGATTCAGCCTTTTCTAGTGCTATAGTAGAAATGGGAAAATGTATCTATAGATTTTGTAGTGGGATTTCCAAATAATTCTCAAGGTAACAATGCAATCTGGGTTATTGTTGATCGATTGAGTAAATCTACTCATTTTCTTCCTATTCGAGATACTCTATCTCTAGATCAACTTTCTCAATTGTATATTAAAGAGATAATCAGGTTATATGGAGTTACTATATCCATTGTATCTGATCATGATCCCAAGTTCACTTATAACTTTTGGAAAGGCCTTTAGAATTCATTGCGTACTAAATTAAATTTCAGCACAACTTTTTATCCGCAGTTAGATGGGAAGTCAGAATGAAAAATTCAGACATTATAAGATATGCTACATGTTTTTTAAATGGATTACTAGGGAATTTGGGACAAACATCTTTCTTTGGTTGAATTTTATTATAATAACAGTTTTCATTCCAGTATATAGATGACACCATTTGAAGAATTATATGGAAATAGGTGTCGAACTCCGTATTTTTGGGATGAAGTAGGTGAGAGGAAGTTTATGGGACCAAAATTGGTAGAAGAGATGGCAGAAAAAATTTAGTTGATTCAGAATCACATGAGAACAACTCAGAGAAGGCAGAAAAGTTATACGGATAACCATAGGAAGGATCTTTCTTTCGAGGTAGGTGATTGTGTTTTTCTCAAAGTTTCTCCATGGAAAAGTGTGATGCATTTTGGTAAGAAAGGAAAGCTAAGTTTGAGTTTCATTGGATCCTATGAAATACTGGAGAATGTTGGATCAGTTTCCTACAGAGTGGATTTACCTCCAGGTTTATCTGAGGTACATAATGTTTTTCGTGTTTCAATTTTGAGAAATTATATGCCGGATCCATCTCATATTTTGAGTCTAGAGGTAGTTCAGTTGTAAGAGGATCTTTCTTATGAGGAACAACCAGTCCAGATTCTTGACCGTAGAGAGAAAATGTTGCGAAATAAGGTAATTCATCAGGTAATGGTTTTTTGAAAAAAAAAACATATAGTTGAAGAGGCAACATGGGAATATGAAAATGATATGAGGGATAAATACCCCCACTTATTTGATAAGTAAATAAAATTATGGGGACACAATTTCCAAAAGGGGGGAATGATGTAGGATCCTAGGTATTTATAGAATAATACCTTTTCATTTCTATTAATATTTATGAATAAGATATTATTTTTACATTAAAGGGGATGCTTTTTCCGATAGCGCACTCAACACACAACAATAGGTTTCTTTGAAATGTTACGATGCACGCAACTTTGAGTTATACTAAAAAATAATATAATATTATTATTATTTTAAATGGTAGTTAACGCCTATGAGTTATATTGGAAGGAATGACTATAAATAACTACAATATTATTATACAGGTTTTTTAATTATTTTTACATTTATCCAATAAATTTTGGATCCTTAAAATGAGAATGAATCCAATTTTAAGCATAAAATACTCCAATATTTTTAAAAGGTCAATTTACCACCTTTTGATGGAGAAACCTTTTTAAATATAGTTTTTTTTTCACTTTTATATGTTCTATTTTAAAAAATAAACTTCGTCTTTAGAAGTGGGACATCAAAATTTACCTTGGTTAAAATTTTGGTATTTTTCTAATGAAATTCACATTTTCATGAATAGTGAAAAACACTGCATTTTAATTAAAAACTATCTTTTCATATAATTTTTTATATAGTTATATCATTATTTTAATTAGTTTTAAAGTGTAATTTTATTTTATTTTAATACTTTAATCCAATTTTGGTCATTGGAGGTGATTTCATATTGAAATTGGACATAAACACATGTCAATCTTTTAACAGTTTTTACTTCTTAAAAACCTGCTTCCTAGTTTTGACAATGGGAATTAATTTTAAATTAATTTCTACCAATTATGTGTTTTGAATATGGAAAAATAGATTCAATATTTGGAATCATAAGGTCCAAATTTTTTTAATAGGTATATTTTATTTTTGGACATTATGAATAGTAACTTCATTAATTATTTTTATTTACCATGGTTAAAGGGTAAATATGGTAAATAAGGGTAAAAATAATATTTTAATAATATAAAACTACCCTAAAACATGTCCTAATCCTATTTTATGATTTATGACTAACCATTAGCATCCTTATGTGGAACGTTTGGCCTATGGGAGCTGCTTGGGAGTGATAATGACTTGTTATAATAATTAATTTAAAGTAAAGAGGAAAATAACATAAATAAGTATCTTCTTACTAAAAAAATATATGGGGTTATATAAGTGATATATTCAACTATAAATATTAATTATAAATATAAAAATATTACCTACATCATGATATTTTATTTATAATTTTTATATATTAAATAAATAAATTTAATTATGAAACAATGATGATGCAATGATTTCTTCATTAATAAAGGATTGAAATAAATGATATTATAAATATTAAAATAATTATTATTTGACATAATTAATGTCATCAAAGAATTATATAGGTGAATATGAAATGTTTGTATTGATTCTATGTTTTTTTCTAAGCAATAAAGTTGTTATGAATTTGTCAAAAAAGGCAAGTGTGAATAGTGTCCAAAATTGACATAATTCACAACATAAAATATAAAATAGTTTATTAAATGATATTAAATTCATAAAAATATAATATTCTAAAAAATAGTTAAGATAAGTCCAAATATTTCATAAATAATTTTTTTGGGTCATTTTACATGATTTGATAATTATATTAAGCCACATTGTGTAAATAACATGATATCATTGGAAGATTAAAAATGGTAAAATAAGGGTTAATACAAACAGATAAGGATAAAAAAATATTTAAAACTTGTCTAAAAATTATTCGATGATGGTTATTTGAACCAACATCATCTTAACTTTTAATTAAATGATTTTGGGACTATTTTTAATCGAAATGTAATTTATAATAAATTAATATTTCAAGACTTTCCAAAAGTGCCCCTCCTCCCTCTTTTAAAAGGCCACAAACTCTACCCACTTCTTCACACATCTCAGGCCCATTGGATCGTCCAAATTCTGCTAAAATAAGATCCCAAATTCACTCCTTTCCTCCTATAAGCCTTATCTTGAGAAGAAGGAAATTCAAGAAATCCTTTTGGCTCAAATCAAAAGAAGTTACCCGATTTAGAGGCAACATATTCTCTCAAGTTACTTTCCTTTATTTTACTTCTCCAATACCTATGATCTTCTTATTATTTGATTACATAACAACACCAATATCCTAAATATACTAAGATGTTGTTATGATAAAGATTCAAAATAAACTTACACACACCTCCATCTAATGGATATGAACATACTGTTTCTGTGTACGTCGAACTACTGACTCACGAAACGATGATTGTTCAATTTTCCCCTACCACCTCTCATGGTTTCCATTATGATGAAATTATATATATATATATATATGATATATATTATATTTATATTGTTTCTCTTCTTCTGTAATTTTTATTTACAACATACCTTTATGCTTTCCATGATGTATAAATACGATAATTTCATTTGAGGAAGTGTGGAATACTACCCCCTCAAAGTGATACGACTCATTGATGCTAGACATGGAGCATATAAAGGATGGTTTTATTAAACCTATGGGACATAAATGACATAAATATAATAATGGTATTATAATATACTTTTATATCATTTTATTATTATTCTTTTAATATGAAAAAGAAATAAAAGTCACGTCCATGCATATGTATGGCCTACCGTCTCCATGAATAGTGCATTTCATTTATTATATCCAAATATTATGGAAATTATAAATACAATATACTGGATATATATGATATTTAAATCATGAATAATATTCTATAGATGATGAAATTTTTACTACATGGACAATTTAGATCAAACAAGTTCATTTTCGACTCAAGTAAAGAATATTGACAAACCGACCGATGTGAAATTAAATAATTATGTAATTTTTATAAAATGATGATAATTATTATAAAATTAATAATAAACTTGAAAAAGGTTATGAATAAAGTTGAAATTAATTCATGTTTATTATTAAGCAATATAAAGAACGATCAATACAAGTCAGACTCAAGGTAAGGGACTTCATCTCAATATCCTTTAATCAAGGTATATTTTGGTTTATACACGACATTATTTTATACGGTGTATAATTATACCCTTTTATTTTAATTTAATTCAATAGTTTTCAAAAGGAATCTTTTTTTGAAGCATTTTACTAAACAACAAAAGGAATGTTTCTTTTTAACATACTCGGCAGAAACAACCTTTCCACCGCCCCAAGCATTATTTGATATTTCACTTCCTTAACAAGACATAATATTTTTAAAAGGAAAAATAATACCATATACCCCTTTCACATATTTTGGTTTTGAAAATTGTTTTGAGAAATAATTTATTATGTCAATATCTTGAAATGATATATTATGATTGCAATGTGGAAATGTTATCTTTTATTTATGCTTGTTTTATGTGTTATGATTATGTTATGGTTCTTGGGAATGTTTTATGTATACGGGTGGTTCCATGATAAAAAAAGGGTGGGTGAGCATGATATATATCTCTAATGCATTGGGTAATGTGATAGAGGTAAATGTTAAGGTTTCTACTAAGAGATTTAGGGAATATACTATGATGGGTATTCCAAACATAATTATGAAGGTTACTCCCTATGTACCTGTGAAATATACAATATAAGTATGTTATGGATTCCACAAGTTACCTTTATGATTTATGAATTCTATGATTTATTCATAAATATTATAATTTAATGTGGTATATTAAAGAGATTATGTTTTATGAGTGAAAAGTACGATTTCATTGATTTTTATGTATTCATGGAATAATGTTTTCTTTACTTATTTTATAACCCTTACTAATATTTTTATTCTCATACTATGTTTTTGAAATGTTTTTCATAGGGTATAAGGAAGGGTAAGAGAAAGGAATAATTCAAGAAGATTTTTATCAAGAAAATAATTCTTGTTTTTAAGGTGTTTTATTGTTATGAAAAAATTTGGATAGAATAGAAGTGTCTACTTTGTAATATTTTAGATGTAATGTAATAGTTATGACCTAATTCTCTAAAAATATAAACCTAAAAAGATCATCAATGTGAAATAAAGTAAATTCTTGATAAAAAATCCAGATTATGTAATGTTTAAGGCTATGGACTTATTGAAACAGTAGATGAAAGGGATATTTTGGGGGCTATAGGCTGGGGAAGAATGTTGGTTCCCATGGGAAATGATGGGAAATGTAATGATAAGATAAATCAGAAGAGGTGCACTTATTTCTAGAGTGGGATTATGGCTCTGAATCCAATGGTAGGATCATTGAATCTTCCTCTAAATCATCAGAGTAATTCTGGATGTTTTCTATGTGGCTCTACGAGCCCCATCAAGTGAGATTGTATGGAACAACCTCAAACATGTCATAAATATAAGAATATGATGCACCTTCAGCATTATTGTTGTAATTCTACGTGCTTGGGAATTTATAACACTCCTCAGGGGTTTTAGGCATCCTATTCCTCGACAAGATGGGGGAAGCAACATACCGCTCGCCAGTAGAGAAAAGTTATTCATGGTGATTCCAGGAAAATCATGACTCCTTGGGTTTCCACATCCCTTTAGAGGTGATGTCTCTCCCATCCTCCTATTCTTTAACTTTCCTTCTCCCCATCCATATTTTTCTTTCTAGTTTCCTCCTTTCCTATATATATCTCTCTTATTCTCTCTAGGGCTCGATGCTATGGGTTTAACTCCTATGTTATCTCAGTATTCCTTTAGTCAGTCATTTTCTCCAAAAGTCCTCAACTGATCTCACCCTGATCTGATTTCTTGTTCCCCTGTACCTCTCTAGGTCGGAGCTAGAGCATTTTTTCAAAGATATTCTGGGTTATGTGGTCGAATGGTTGATGGGTTTCCAGGCGCTTCAGGAATTAAATTTCTTATATCATGCATGCTATGAGTTTTCTTTGAAGATAGTATCCATCAGAGACCTCTTTCACTCAACTTTGCTCTGACCTCAAGTTCTTCAGCACCTGTTCGAGTCGGATCTAGAGCAGTAGAATCTTTGAGGTTCTGGGATGTGTGGTTCAGCAGAAGTTGGTGCACCAGATGCGTCATGAGGTGGTTTTTTCTTGTAAATTATGTTTATTTCTGGTGAGTTTTTATTTTCATTTATTCCTCAATGAAGTCGGTGAAGAATTGATTTGATTATCTGCATGAGATCTTTCTATTTGATGATCAGTCAGTGTTGAAGTCAGATTGGGTTTCTAGTTTTAGTGATATTTTATTCTGTGTAGTGTCGGACGTCGGTGTCGATGATGATGACGAAGATGAAGTGATAGTGAGGTGGGATGTATGTGATTGTTGCCACCTCAGATGGATTCTCTTCAATGATGTGGTAACCTTAGGGGGCGCAGATCAAGGCAGCATGCCACCCGAGATTTAGGGTACCGAGGTAATGGGAACATGGTCCTGCTGTTTTTTGAATTTCAAATTTGGTATGGTGGTTTTTGCTGCATCATGTTTTTGTACTCCATAATCTTGGTGGTGGATTGGTGGCATCTTGTTGAATGTGAGGTTCTCACTTTACGTTAAAGTGGATTTTGAAAATACCAAAAAAATGGAATTAGAGGAATAGGCTATGATGGATGATCAGTCGGGACCATCCACAATGTGAGGTATGGTTTTTTAAATTCTACATTGATGTAAGAGTTGTTTGATATGGGAGCTTCGCATTCTTTTTTTTCTTCTTGTGTTGTTAGTTTGATGGGTTTAACTGTGGAAATGATGCCTTTGGTTTTAAAACATCAAACTCCACTGGGTCAAAGAGAGTTTTGAGCCTTCCTATGTAGAACATGTTGTATAGTTGTGGATGGGGTTGAGTTGATGTGGGATTTCTTAGTGTTTTATATGTATTCTAATGATATAATCTTGGAAATGGATTTGATGGAAATTTTTAAGGCCCACATCTAATGTTATGAACAGAAATATAGTTTTATGATGGATGATGGTGTCAAACATCTCTTTAGATGAGAGAAGAATGAAAAGTTGGGTGCAATTGGCTTTTTGGCACTAGCTGTTGGAAGGATCTTATATCCGTTAGTGTCATTGTCATTAGAATCAGTGTAAGGAGTTCAGTATAGCATTTTTTGAGCAATTATTGATCAGTTTCTAGATGTATTTACCAAAGAATTATCAGGGTTTCCACCCATGAGAGAAATAAAGTTTATGATTGATCTCCTTCCAGGGACCATTCCTATCTCACTTCCCTATTACTAGATGGCACCAATAGAATTGAGGGAATTGAAAGTGTGGTTGGACGAGCTAGAAAACAAAGGGTTCATTTGACCTAGTACATCTCCATGGGCAGCGCCAGTCTCTTTTGTTAAAAATTCATATGGAACTTTGTGGTTGTGTGTTGATTATCATAGGAAAAATTAAGTTAAGGTAAAGAATCAACATCCACTTTCACACATTTATGATTTTTTCGATCAGTTTAGGGGAGCTCAGTGGTTCTCCAAGATTGACTTGCAGTCAAGATATCATCAATTTCGAGTGCTTAAGGAAGATATTTTGAAAACAGCCTTCCGGAGTAGATATGACTACTATGAGTATTTGATTATACCCTTTGGTATGAAAAATTCACCTGTGATTTTTATGGAATTTTTAAACCAGATATTTCAGAAATTTATAGAATCTTTTGTAGTGTAATTTATTGATTATATATTGGTGTATTCTAGGACAAGGGTGGAGAATAAGCAATACTTGGTGATAGTGTTGGGGATCTTGATAGATCATCAGTTATATGAAAACTTTTCACAGTTTGATTTTTGGATATGGGAGGTTCATTTCCTTGTCCATGTTATTTCTAAGAAGGGTATTTAAGTTGATCTGAAAAATATAGGGGATATTATTTCGTGGAAACTGCCAAAGATTGTTTTTGAGATATAGTGTTTCCTTGGTCTAGCTTGCTATTATCAATGTTTTGTTTGAAATATATCATGACTAGATTCACCAATGATTGATTTGACAAAGAAGAATGTTCTATTTCAATGGAATGAGAAGTTTTAGAAATATTTTTAAGAGCTTAAGGGTCACCTTACATTAGCACCAAACTTGGTTTTTTCCAGTACCAGGAAAATGGTACTCAGTGTTTGTGACACATCAAGATCAGGTTTGGGGTGTGTTCTCATGCAAGGGGATCATGTGGTTTTGTATGGAACATAATAGTTGAGGTTTCATGAGAAGAACTACCCAACACATGATATAGAGTTGGTAGTGGTGGTTTATGCTTTGAAAATGTGGCATCATTATCTCTTCGGTGATAAATTCATAGTGTTTATCGATCATAAGAGTTTAAAGAATATTTTATCACAAAGATATTTGAACTTGTGGAAAAGTAGATGGATGGAGTATCTCTAGATGTTTTATTTTGACTTGATGTATACAACGTGTAAGGTAAATTAGGTGGAGAATGCATTAAGTAGGAAGTTTTTTTCTCAGGTGGTGAAACATGCACCAGATCTGTGGCAGTTGATGTCGGTCATAACTGACATGTAGTTGGAATGTATGGATTAGAGCGATTGAGTGGTCTTATTTCTAGTATCTTTGGTTACTGACTTGGTTGGTTTGATTAAAGATGCACAAGAATCTGATTCTGAATGTATGACAATTAGGTCAAAACTCAATGGTGGGGAGACCATTGAGGGTTGGGAAATAAATGGGCCTTCATTTTTGTGTTTTCGGAATTAGATTGTTATACCGGTGTATTGTTAGGAGTAAACTACCAGGGCTTATCATAATTATAGATGGGCTATTCATTCTAGAATTCATAAAATGTATAAAGCATTGAAAGAACAATTTTGGTGGGCTAGTATAAAAAGGAAGGTAGTGGAGTTTTTTTCTAGATGCTTGATTTATCATCAAGTCAAGATAGAGAATCTGTAACTTCTAGGTATGTTACGATATTTACCTATCCCTCTACGGAAGTTGAAACATATAGTGATGGATTTTGTTATAGGTCTCCAAAGAATGGTTAGAAAGAAGGATTACAAATGGGTGATAGTGGATCATCTCACAAGGCCAACCCATTTCATCCCCTATTCTTGAATCTCATATGATGGAGGATCTGTCCAAAATCTATATCCATAAAGTGGTAAAGAGGCATGGTGTTCTAGTTTCTATTTTATCATATAGATATCCAAGGTTCACATCTCATTTTTATAAATCCTTAAGGAAAGCCCTTGGGACATAGTTTACAACGAGTATGGTGTACCATCCTCATAAGAATGGGAAATATGAGAGAATGATACAAATATTGGAAGATATGTTACTGTCTTGTGTGATGGATTTTAGAGGCTCATGGGAGGATCAATTACCTTTAGCAGAATTATCATATAATAACAACCATCATTCCTTGATACATATTGTCTATTTTAAGCATTGTATGGGCGTCTGTGCCGTTCTCCACTTTGTTGGGTGCAAACAGGTGAGAATTTGATATTGGGACCAATCCTTGTCCAAGAGACTATGGAGAAGATAAAGTTGATAAGTAACAGACTAGAAATGACTTAGAGTTTTGAAAAATCATATGTGGACCACCGTCGATGACTGTTGTCGTTCAAGGTAGGCGATCATGTGTTTTTTAGAATCTCTCCTAGGCTTAGACATCATCAGTTTGGAAAGTAGGGAAAGAAATATCCAAGTTATATTGGGCCTTTTGAGAGACTTGAGTTGGTTGGAGAGGATACATATAGGTTGGATTTTCCACCATGGTTTAGTGTAGTGCACAATGTATTCAATGTTTCTCAGTTGAAGAAGTATTAGCCAGATCCTAACCATTTGATTTGATGGGATCATGTTGAGTTAGAGTAGGATGATTCCTTAGTGAACATGCCCATGCAGATTGTGGATAGGTAAGATAAAGTCTTTCATGGTAATAGAATCAATCTAGTTCAGGTTTTTTGGTAGCATGGTCAGATTTAGGCAGAGACTTGGGAGTGGGAGAAAGAGATAATTGGGCAATGACCCGAGCTCTTTCATCAAAGCGATGGTTCTATAATTTCTTAGGATGGAAATTCCAATGGAGGGGAGAATTTATAACCCCATATTTGAGGTATGAAACATTTATTTTATGCATTTTTATGTTATTAAAGTTTTTGGGTAATGTTTAGGAGAGTTTGGTAAGGTTTTGGAAATGTTTGGAGGCCATTTAAAGGATCATAGTTTGAGCACGGTTTGGGAAACTATGCAATATACCCAGGTAACCGTGCAATTTAGGACAATGGGCTTCACATATTTTTTCTAACCATGCAAGGAGAATGTGTGGGGTTCCCTTCAAGATAGTAACAGGAGCACTGTTAGTGCACAATTTTTCTAATCGTTCAATCTAACCATGCGTGACATAAAAAATTGAATTTTTAAATCCAGGATCACTCGGGATTTTCCCTAAACCTCTCCTTTCTTCCCCAAATTGATCCTCACTTGTGATTTTTGGTTCTCAAGGGTTATAGGGGCTCTCCCACTCATTTTGGAGGGGATTCAAAGGGGTTTCAATGTGCGATGAAGGTGATTCTTCTCTCGTAAGTCTCATCTCTTGGGTCTTTCTTGGTTTTCCGTAGATCTAGTTCTCCCTAGCTCTTAGTTTTCTAGATCTACTTCTATATAATGTAGATTTATGGGGGTTTTACCTAAATTAATGATATTGGGGCTTGTTGATATTAGGAAAAGGGATCTAAGTTGATTTTGGTGGAAGGTTCACCTGAATTTGTGGTGCGGTTGTGAGTTTATCGATTTCACTGAAACCCTAATGTTGGTGGATTCTCTCTCGAATCCATTTTTCTAGAACTAAAAGCCTTGTTTTCAATTAATTGGGTTTTTATGGATTTAGTTTTAATTATGATTTGATAAGATTATTCTAAATTAATTTTGTGTTTATTTTTAGATTTTTGGGAAAATGGTTATTGTGGTGAAATGTTCTTTGTTGTCAGATTTTAAAATAATGATTTTAAAATTGGTATGTTGGGTTGATTTTTGAAAATGGTTTTCAATAAAAATGGGATTATTTATTGAAATTTAACGTGTCATTGATGATTTCATAAGGGATTGTTTGGTTGTGAAATAGTTGTTTGCAAATTGTTGTGGCTTTAGTGGGTGTATGTGCTTGTTTAACGGCCTGAGCATTTTTTGTTTGTGTTAGATTGATGAGAAGTGGGTGGGGAGTAACAATATAAAAATGGGATATATATTGTATAGAATGTCCACCATCAAGGATAAGTTGGCATGAAGTACCACTAGATAAAGAAAAATGTAAACGAGCTTGGATGGGGAGTGCCACCATGATTGTTTACCAGTTTGGGTATATAAAACTCTATAGTTATGCTTTATTTGTGTGTAGTTATGTAAGGTGAAAATTATTGTGCTAATATGTGATAGTAAAATGGATTATGTATCTTTCTTTGGTTTTCCCTTGTATTATGTAGATTTGGGTGGAGGATGGCTTGGTAAGGGTGTGTTTGGATTATTGGAAATTGTTTCACAATTTGATGTTTTATATAAAATGATTTATATAAATATGCTAATAGTTCTATCCTAGTGGCATGTGTAGGGAATTAATTTAGGGAAAATATACTAAGTATTTTTACTCAACCCCTGCTTTGGTACTTTGGTACTTTTGAAAATGTGGTATTCTAGGATACAGGAAAAGGTAAAGCATCACATTTTTCTAGAGATACATTATGATGCTTGGGTGATATTGTGGTTCTTAGATAATGGAGTTTGGTGTGGAGTTGTGGAGTGTGTAATGGTTTCCTTTGGTTATTATTGATGAGTCTTCTTCTTGGTACTCTGATTTTGGATTTTTACAATCTAGTTGTATTGGATTTTTTTGGGAATTGTTATGGTAGAGTTTGGTTGTTTGGTTGTCTCTTGGAAATGTGTTATCATGGTTTACTTGTTGAAATTCGTTATGTAGTTGTGGTTGGTTGGTTTATTCTAACAAAAAATCATTCCCCAATTTTTCTTGAAGCCCTCAGAATTACTTACCAGCCTTTGGCACCTTGAAAACATTTCCTAAGGCCAAGTAGCATCTCACCGCCTTCTCAAGCCAATGAGTAAGGGGAGGGACGTTACATACCTTTTAGAAAACTTTCATATAAAAATATAGATTTTGGTTTGTGTAATGTTATAGATAATTTTAAAATATGTATGATGATCATTTTTTATAAATTTCTAGAAAGTTGTATGGAATTTTGTTTGGATTATTTTAAAGTCTACGAATCATCTTTTTAATGTTGTTTGAAAGGTTTAGCTATTATTTTTGAAATTTTCATTAACAAAAATCTTATTCTAAACTATGAAAAATTACATTTCTTAGAAGTTAAAGGAGTTTTTATTGGATATGAAGTGTCTAATGTTAAAATTTAAGTGGACCAATCCAAGGTTGATGTAATGGCCCGGACCTCTCCGGTCCATTACTTTGTGAAATGTTGGTGTTGGAGGTGTTCTGGGAGGTCAAGAGGACTTATTCCCAACACTTTGCCAATTTTCCAGTTCTGTGAACAGTGTTTCCAGTTTTATGAACAGTAACAGATCGGTAGCATAGATCAGTAGCACGGATCGGTAGCACAGATCAGTAGCATAGATCGGTAGCACAGATCAGTAGCACAGATCGGTAGCACAGATCAGTAGCACAGATCGGCAGCACAGATCAGTAGCACGGATCGGTAGCACAGATCAGTAGCACAGATCGGTAGCACAGATCGGTAGCACAGATCGGTAGCACAGATTAGTAGCACGGATCGGTAGCACAGATCAGTAGCACAGATCAGTAGCACAGATCAGTAGCATAGATCGGTAGTACAGATCAGTAGCACGGATCGGTAGCACAGATCAGTAGCACAGATCCGTAGCATGGATCGGTAGCACAGATCAGTAGCACAGATCGGTAGCACAGATCAGTAGCACGGATCGGCAACATAGATCAGTAGCACAGATCGGTAGCACAGATCGGTAGCACAGATCAGTAGCACGGATCGGTAGCACAGATCAGTAGCACAGATCAGTAGCACAGATCGGTAGCACAGATCGGTAGCATAGATCAGTAGCACGGATCGGTAGCACAGATCAATAGCACAGATCGGTAGCACAGATCGGTAGCACGGATCGGTAGCACGGATCGGTAGCACAGATTGGTAGCATAGATCGGTAGCACAGATCAGTAGCACGGATCAGTAGCACAGATCGGTAGCACAGATCGGCAGCACAGATCGGTAGGTGTATAGTAACGGTAGGTGAACAATGTTTCCAGACTCCTACAGTTTTGCCTCTTTTGACGTTTCCTTTGACGTAAAAAGCATTTAAAGCCTTATTTTAAGGGCTCTTAAGGCCGTTTAAAATTCCATAAATCCTATATTAATTATTCCTAAGGCTTGGAATGTTTTACTTGGTCAAACCGCGTGGGTTAATGCGATCCGTTTTTAATGGAGAATTAACCGGATCTTAAACCGTCGCCCCATTAAATCTTAAAAAGGGACGAGATATCATCCTCCCTTGTTCTTTCCATTTGTTCTCGGCTAAGAGATTCTAGAACCTTTGAATCCTTTCCGTAGGAGTTGCACAATCAATCTTTACCCCGAGGGTTGGTTCTGCTCTGTTTTAGATACAACCGAGCCCTGTCGATCAATCTTCGATATAAGGTATGTTGTATCATCATTCTTTGAGGTTCATCTTCTCCTATCCTCCTTTCCATAATTATACCATGTAATTTCCAAGATTCTAATGGGTTTTCTTGGGGTTGGTTGGTACTGTCGTACCGCAGCATCCTCCGGTGGATGCAGTTGTCGCGAGGGGAGGATCGTGACCTGTTGTGTGGATAAAGAACGTGAGGAACTGTTTGAGGTAGAGGATTCATGGCTTCTCTAATTGTGTATGTGAAATCGTAGAATTAGCATGATTTATTCCTTTGGATCACAATGAAATTGACCTAATTAAATACTTTAACCGGATTAAAAGAACTAGTTGATCGCATGTTGTTGCTTTATACCATGATAACGGTTTGCCTCGTGTTTTCCTAGATATAGTGATATCTATGTTTCATTGTTTCATTGTTCGTTCATGATAGAAATTGATAACGAATGTAAAGCCGGAATTAATTGTTAATTAATTGGCTAAAGATAAAGAGGCATGTAAATTAATCTGGTTGTTGCCGTTGTTGTAGTTCTAATTTGAGGATAATCAAATTAGGGAAGTAAGCATGGTTATTTAATTGTAATAGCTTACTGATTAGGTATCCATGCTTGGAACCTACGAATAACAAATCTGTTAATTCAATATGGATTAGAAAACAGATTATGTGGGAATTTCAAAAGGTTTCTGAGTTACCCGCTTGCTTGTAAGGCTGAATGCCTTGTGGTTTGGAGCTCTGAGTGCTCATTGTGTTGAAGGCTGAATGCCTTGTTAAAGGGCCGAGAGCCCATTTTGTGATGTTTGTTTTCCTGCTGCTTGTGCTGTGATGTGAGCCTGGATGGCTGTTGTGATATGTGGAGGCATGGAGACTTGTGGTTGTGGCAGCGGATGACGCCTAGTGTGGCGAGATGCATCGGTTTATGCATATGGGTGTCGGGGAGGACACCAAGTGTGATGGTATGAGATGAATGTGATGGTTTGATGTTGGTGGTTTGGTTTGGTTGTTTATCTGCTTTACTTTTCCCCACTGCTCAAGGAAGCTGGTCTTGCTTACCCTCTTTCCGAAGGAGGCAAAGACACGCGGGGTATGCCACGTGCTTTTCGTGTTTAGCCTCTCGATGGAGGATGGGTCTATGCTCTTTCTATAGGCGGAAAAGACTCGACGGGTAGTATATCTACTCACCGTGTTGAGCCTACTTTGTGTTTAGAAGCATAGGATGTTTTTCTAGAATGCCTGGGAATGTGGAAAAGTAATTCTGTAATGAATGTTTGATTAAATGGTGAAAATCCACGGGGATGGAGATGCTGGAATTTAAAGGTGATGTGAATCTTAAAAAGGAGCAGTTGTTTTTGAAAGTGATGCCATTTCAGTTTAATGTGGAATTCTTCATTCTTAATTAATGTTTAAAGAATTAATTAATGTACAGTGGAACTGATAAATGAGAATGGAGTAATCTAATAAAGCTCTTCATTTTTTGTGTGCTTATAGGATACCTAGTCTTAGAAGTAGCAACCTGGAGTCTGAGAGACGTTAGCTGCAGTTGTATCTAAGACTAGGTAATGCCCATAGTGTGGATGTGAGTTACTTATATATTCTGTACTTTTTGTGTTTCTATACGCTACTCCACCCTGTCGGTAAGGGCAACTGACACCCCGGGGATTCTGAGCCCTGGGGGGGTGTTTTCCCCAACATTCTGATGGGAGGTTGAATGGATGACTACCCCCTTTGGCCCCGCTCTCTTCTCTTGGTAGATCCTTGTGCTGGTAGGCACAGTGGTTAGTTTTACCCATATATGTGTGTAGAGGGCTGTAATGGCTTGTGGTTATTTCACACACATATATTCTGGATATAGTATCCTATGGAATACTATAGGTGTAACGTGTATAGGATGTGATGGCTTGAGGATCCTTACTCGGCGTATGGGCTGTGATGGCTTGAGGAATAATACTCGACGTATGATACACGTTATACGATCTATGGTGGCTCCCGGAAACTACCTGGTTACTTTGGTTGTGAGGACGGTGTGGTGCTTCGCCCAGGTGTCTGCGGGCAAGCCTTTGTGGTGCACGAGGTGCAGATTGTGGAGCTTAGCCCAGGTGTCTGCGGGCAAGCCTTTGGAGAGAGATGCACAGGACGTATGTCGTTGGGGCAAAGCGGAAAACCAGTGGGGAAGTAGTAGCGTGGTACCCTTGATATTCTTTACTACATGCTATATTCTTGTATGCGTTACTTGGTGAGAGTAGCCATGGTGAGGTTGGGAACATAGTATACCTGTTTAGGTGACGAGTTAGTTTAACTTATTGTTCACTGGGCTTTAGCATGCTTTCTTTACTTTTGCACGAGAGTCCTGGGGAGGATCCTACTGAGTATAATGTTATACTCACCCTATGTACATATAAACTGTTTTTTTCAGGTCACTTGGAGCAGGTTGGAGATCAAGCTGGTTACTACTAGCTTGCGGTTGGAGGAGGAGCTGTTCGGGCTTGTGGTCGCTGTCGTTTTACTTTCTTTTGGGTACCTTTAGTTTCCCCTTTCAGTTGTAGTACTTTTGCATGACATTTCATATATGTACTTGGGTTTCTTTTATATTTCAGTTCTGAGTTGGAGTTGGTTGGAGTCTATTCTATCTCTCTCTTCTGCATGTGTTCTCTTAGAGGGCAATGCCTCCCATTTGTATGTTATTATACCCTCGGTGCTAGTCGCCAACCCGGGGCCTACTGGAGGCGGGACTCGGGGGTCACTATCTCCCTTTTCACATTGCCGGCCCAGGAGGGGTATACTTTGTGGGGAGGGGGTCATGACAGAGTGGTATCAGAGGTCTGGTTGAGGGATAGAATGGAGTTTGGAGTTAGGCACAGGTGAGGATGCATGGGATGGTGGGGCAACGGTGTCATTCATGTTTAGCAAGTGGGGTAAACACTGGAGACCGACAGAGACATAGGCGTTCAGGGCCCCCTATGATCTGTTGCACGGACCTTTAAGTTTACAATGGCTACTAAACAAAGTGATACTTGTTTCAGGGTAGAGACCTAGGAAAGGATCATGCATCATTATTCTTTGTGCTTGTGTTTGAATGGGTAGACCTTGGGATGGGTAACCTAAAATTAATAAAACAAAACAATTAACTAATTAATGTTGAGTCTTCCATATTCCAGGCTTAGGAGCTCTAACAGTTGTTATTTTACAGGTATGGCTCCAGGTCGACGTCCTCGTCAGGTTTGCGCAGAAGATGCCCAGCAGGCTGTTCCAACAGATCGCCACCGGGTATAGGTTGATGACGATGACACCTGGAGGAAGACACTCCGAGAGTTTCAGCGCCAGAGTCTACAGAAGTACGAGGGCTCCGTTTCAGATGCAGTCACAGAAGACTGGTTGGAGGAGGTTGAGATAGGCTTCAGTTCGATTCATGCTCGGAAGGAACACTGGGTGTCCTTGGTTGTGACGATGTTGCGTGGAGCAGCGAGACAGTGGTGGTTCTTGTTCCTCGGGGATCGTGAGGAGTCAGCGATCTCATGGGAGGAGTTTTGAGACAGGTTTAGAGTCGAGTTTCTTTCATCGACTGCGAAGGCGTCCAGTCGCCAGGAGCTTCTTACCCTTCGACAGGGGAGCTCCAGTGTTCGGGAGTTTGGAATCTATTTCAGGAACCTTCTACGATATGCTTCAGACCTGTTACCAGATTATGAGGCCAGGGCGAGGCATTTCGAGGAGGCTTTGCGTCCAGAGATCCAACGCCAGGTCACCCCATTTATGGTGAAGACATATCTTGAGGTGATGGCGAGGGCAGAGGTTGTTGAGAGGACTTTGGCTAGGACCAGATCGTCACGAGAGGGGAATCGTCATGATTCCTCACGAAGCAGAGCTATGGTCCGGGGTTCCCGGTTTTCAGGACAGAAGAGTTTCCGTTCACCTGGGGGTAGGTCCCAGCCCTTCCCATCTCGTTTCTCCGGAGGCAGCAACTCTCAGGACTATGCCAAGGGACCAGGCGCTTGTTTTTCTTGTGGTGGTCGTGGTCATCAGCAGCGGGAGTGCCCAACTTTTCAGAACAGTCATCGTGCACCAGGCGCTCCACTCCAGGTTCCTCCGTTGAGGCAGTTCCAGCCGAGGTAGCAGCAGCAGGTGGCAACAGCTTTAGATCACCAGAGGGTAGATGGAGCAGGCAGAGGACAGCCCCATGACGCTCCCCGTCCTCAGAGAGCATAGCGTGGCCGTGGTGGTGGTCTTCATCAGTGTCATAGAGGCCGTGGAGGTGGTCGTGGTCAGCTTCATGCTCTAGCGTTGCCAGCCCCAGGCGATCCAGACGTCGTCCGAGGTACCCTTTGCTTGTTTTCTACCTTGGTGTATGCCTTGTTTGATTCAGGAGCGACACACTCCTTTATATCCCCTACCCTTTTCCACGCTTTGGGACTTGAGGTAGAGAGGCTTCCAGTGCCCTTGGCGTTGACTACGCCAGTTGGGGGTCGAGCTAGCTTGTTTGAAGTATGTAGAGACTGTGAGCTAGTGTTGGGGCAACACCGCTCTTGGGGAGATTTCCTATGTTTGCGAATACAACCATATGATGTCATTCTTGGCATGGATTGGTTGTATTCGGTGCAGGCTGTTGTGGATTGCTACAGGAAGAAGGTCGTTTTCTTTGATGAAGATGGAGAGAAAGTGGTGTTTGTTGGTGAGAGAGATCCTTGGATGAGTCATAGACGAGTTTCATCCTTATCATCCATGATGGCTGGGATGATGCTGAGTTCTTCAGAGGTTCAACAACTGGCATTTCCTAGGGTCGTAGAAGAGTACCCTGATGTCTTTCCAGAAGAGGTTGTATCCTTACCCCCTCGACGAGAGATCGAGTTTGGGATCGAGCTACAGCCGGGAGCGTCTCCTATCTCTATGTCTCCGTATAGGATGGCCCCTTCTGAGTTACGAGAGCTACGTATTCAGCTTGATGGTCTGTTGCAGTGTGGTTTTGTTCGGCCAAGTGTGTCACCTTGGGGTGCACCAGTTTTGTTTGTGAAAAAGGCTCATGGCAGTTTGCGGTTGTGCGTCGATTATCGTCGCTTAAACAAAGTGACAATAAAGAACCGCTATCCTCTCCCGCGGATTGATGACCTATTCGATCAACTGAAGGGTGAAAGTTGGTTTTCAAAGATCGACTTGCGGTCAGGATATCATCAGATGCGTGTAAAGGATGAGGATATCCCGAAGACTGCTTTCCGCTGTCGTCATGGGCATTATGAGTTTGTTGTAATGACATTCGGCGTGACAAATGCTCCAGCTGTTTTCATGGGGTTGATGAATGCTGTGTTCCATGAATTCCTGGACAAGTTTGTTGTGGTTTTCATCGACGACATCCTTGTATACTCCACATCTGAAGAGGAGCATGCAGAGCATCTACGATCCGTTTTGGGAGTTCTTCGCCAACATCGGTTGTTTGGGAAGTTGTCCAAGTGTGAGTTCTGGGCTCGAGAAGTTCGTTTCTTGGGACATGTTGTGTCCCAACAGGGAGTAGCTGTGGATCCTTCTAAGATAGAAGCAGTGGTGTCTTGGCCAGCCCCCAAGACCGTGTCAGAGGTGCGAAGTTTCCTTGGTCTCGCAGGCTATTACAGGAGGTTTGTGGCTAATTTCTCCCGAGTTGCGACTCCTCTGACAGCTTTGAACAGGAAGGATCAAACGTTCATATGGACTGATCAGTGTCAGACAGCTTTCGAGTATCTAAAGGAGAAGTTGGTAAGTGCTCCAGTCCTTTGTCTTCCAGCGGAGGGAGTCCAGTTTGATGTTTTCTGTGATGCTTCACATCTGGGGCTAGGCTGTGTTCTCATGCAGCAAAGGTCCTTTGTTTCTTATGGGTCTTGGCAGTTGCGTCCCCATGAACGCAACTATGCCACCCATGATCTTGAGTTGGCAGCCGTGGTGTTTGCTCTGAAGTTGTGGAGACATTACCTCATTGGTGAGCACTTTGTGGTTTTCACCGATCATAAGAGTTTGAGGCATGTTTTCTCCCAACGTGACTTGAACTTGAGGCAGCGTCAGTGGATGGAGTTCTTGCAGGAATACGACTTTGAAATATCGTATACACCTGGAAAAAGGAACGTTGTAGCTGATGCACTAAGCCGAAAGTCACGTAATGATGTTGTGCGTGAATCTGGTGATTCCTGGAGAGTGATGGAAGAGCTATCAGCTTTGCATCTTGATATGGGAGAAGTTGGGGGAAGAGGTTGTCTTTTCCAGATGACGGTGCAGTCATCCCTGATGCAGAAGGTGGAAGAGTCTCAGTTGGGTGATCTAGAGGTGGAAGTTTGGAGAGACAGAGTTGTTTGTGGGGAGGCCCCTGATGGTTGGTCGGAGGATGAACAACACCGAGTGTTGTATCATGGCAGGCTTTTTGTTCCCTTGGTGATGCGCGAGACAGTTCTCCGAGAGTTCCATAGTTCACCCTTGGCAGTACATCCTGGTGTGAAGAAGATGTACTGATCCTTGAGGAGTCAGTTTTTGTGGCCTGGGCTGAAGCGTACAGTTGCAGAATGTGTGTCTCGATGTTTAGTCTGCCAGAAGGTGAAGGCCGAACACCGTGTTCCCGGTGGTCTTCTCCAGCACTTAGAGATTCCTCAGTGGAAGTGGGAGGACATCTCAATGGACTTTGTTACAGGTTTACCTTGAGCACCAGGAGGACATGATGCTATATGGGTGGTAGTGGATCGTTTAACTAAATCGGCCCACTTCATAGCAATCAAGGAGTCGAGCTCAGTGGAGGTTTTGTCGAGGCAGTATCTGGAGGAGGTGGTGAGGCTTCACGGAGTTCCTAAGATGATCATTTCTGATCGAGATCCTCGTTTTACCTCTAGGGTGTGGAGAGGTCTCCAGCATGCTTTTGGATCTCAACTATGCCTTAGCACTGCTTTTCATCCTCAAACGGATGGTCAGACAGAGCGATAAATCCAGACTCTTGAAGACATGATGCGCTCTTGTGTTCTTTATTTTGGAGGTTCATGGGTGAAGCACTTACCCTTGGTAGAGTTCGCTTACAATAACAGTTTTCACTCTACCATTGACATGGCGCCGTTTGAAGCCTTGTATGTCCGGCCATGTCGTTCTCCGTTGTGCTGGACTGGGGTCGGAGAGTCCGCAATTCTCGGACCAGAACTAGTGCAGAATACGACAGAGATGGTTCAAGTGATTCGTGAGAGGATGAAGACAGCACAAGATCGTCAGAAATCTTATGCTGATCAAAGAAGGAGACCCTTAGAGTTTAATGTTGGGGATCATGTGTTTCTAAAGGTGACTCCCCGTCGTGGGCAGCGAAGGTTTGGTCGTGGAAGTAAGATTTCTCCCCGGTTTGTTGGGCCTTTCGAGGTGTTAGCTCGTGTTGGAGCTGTGGCATATCGAGTAGCACTTCCCCCTCAGATGAGTCGGATACATGATGTTTTTCATGTATCGCAGCTCCGTCGTTACCTTCATGATGAATCTCATGTTATCGATTGGGGAGAGATCGATATTGATGATGATGCAACCTTCGAGGAGCGACCTGTGGAGATCCAAGAACACAAGGAGAAGGTGTTGCGTGGGCATTCTATCCCCTTAGTTCGTGTCTTGTGGCGACACGGTGGCATGGAGGAGAGTTCCTGGGAGCGTGAGTCACAGATACGTGCTCATTACCCAGAGTTGTTCAATGTTTAACTCCTTTCATGTAATGATGTTTCCTCTCTGGTTAGATCGTTCATGTTTTATTTATGTACCTTTGATGAGATGTTATGTTTGAATTGTTTGGGTATGGATTGTTTGTTTCCATACTCTCGGATGTCGTAGTTTTGTTCCATCCTTTGAACAGCTCAGGGTTGTTTTCCCCTGAGAGGTATCTTATGGGGTGGTTGTTCGGACCCCTCTTCTCTTCTGGGTTGGTTTTTAATTCTCGAGGACGAGAATGTTTTGAGAGGTATCTAATGTAATGGCCCGGACCTCTCCGATCCATTACTTTGTGAAATGTTGGTGTTGGAGGTGTTCTGGGAGGTCAAGAGGACTTATTCCCAACACTTTTCCAATTTTCCAGTTCTGTGAACAGTGTTTCCAGTTTTATGAACAGTAACAGATCGGTAGCACAGATCAGTAGCACGAATCGGTAGCACAGATCAGTAGCATAGATCGATAGCATAGATCAGTAGCACGGATCGGTAGCACAGATCAGTAGCATAGATCGGTAGCACAGATCAGTAGCACGGATCGGTAGCACAGATCAGTAGCACAGATCAGTAGCACAGATCGGTAGCATAGATCAGTAGCACGGATCGATAGCATAGATCAGTAGCACAGATCAGTAGCACAGATCAGTAGCACAGATCGGTAGCACAGATCAGTAGCACGGATCGGTAGCACAGATCAGTAGCACAGATTAGTAGCACAGATCGGTAGCACAGATCAGTAGCACAGATCGGTAGCACAGATCAGTATCACGGATCGGTAGCACAGATCAGTAGCACAGATCGGTAGCACAGATCGGTAGCACAGATTAGTAGCACGGATTGGTAGCACAGATCAGTAGCACAGATCAGTAGCACATATCGGTAACACAGATCAGTAGCACAGATAAGTAGCACGGATCGGTAGCACAAATCAGTAGCACAGATCGGTAGTACAGATCAGTAGCACGGATCGGTAGCACAGATCGGTAGCACAGATCGGTAGCACAGATCAGTAGCACGGATCGGTAGCACAGATGGGTAGCACAGATCGGTAGCACAGATCGGTAGGTGTACAGTAACGGTAGGTGAACAGTGTTTCCAGACTCCTTCAGTTTTGCCTCTTTTGACGTTTCCTTTGACGTAAAAAGCATTTAAAGCCTTATTTTAAGGGCTCTTAAGGCCGTTTAAAATGCCATAAATCCTATATTAATTATTCCTAAGGCTTGGAATTTTTTACTTGGTCAAACCGCGTGGGTTAATGCGATCCGTTTTTAATGGAGAATTAACCGGATCTTAAACCGTCGCCCCATTAAATCTTAAAAAGGGACGAGATATCATCCTCCCTTGTTCTTTCCATTTGTTCTCGGCTAAGAGACGCTAGAACCTTTGAATCCTTTCCGTATGAGTTTCACAATCAATCTTTACCCCGAGGGTTAGTTCTGCTCTGTTTTAGATACAACCGAGCCCTGTCGATCAATCTTCGATATAAGGTATGTTGTATCATCGTTCTTTGAGGTTCATCTTCTCCTATCCTCCTTTCCATAATTATACCATGTAATTTCCAAGATTCTAATGGGTTTTCTTGGGGTTGGTTGGTACTGTCGTACCGCAGCATCCTCCGGTGGATGCAGTTGTCGCGAGGGGAGGATCGTGACCTATTGTGTGGATAAAGAACGTGAGGAACTGTTTGAGGTAGGGGATTCATGGCTTCTCTAATTGTGTATGTGCAATCGTAGAATTAGCATGATTTATTCCTTTGGATCACAATGAAATTGACCTAATTAAATACTTGAACCGGATTAAAAGAACTGGTTGATCGCATGTTGTTGCTTTATACCGTGATAACGGTTTGCCTCGTGTTTTCCTAGATATAGTGATATCTATGTTTCATTGTTTCATTGTTCGTTCATGATAGAAATTGATAACGAACATAAAGCCGGAATTAATTGTTAATTAATTGGCTAAAGATAAAGAGGCATGTAAATTAATCTGGTTGTTGCCGTTGTTGTAGTTCTAATTTGAGGATAATCAAATTAGGGAAGTAATCATGGTTATTTAATTGTAATAGCTTACTGATTAGGTATCCATTCTTGGAACCTACGAATAACAAATCTGTTAATTCAATATGGATTAGAAAACAGATTATGTGGGAATTTCAAAAGGGTTCTGAGTTACCCGCTTGCTTGTAAGGCTGAATGCCTTGTGGTTTGGAGCTCTGAGTGCTCATTGTGTTGAAGACTGGATGCCTTGTTAAAGGGCCGAGAGCCCATTTTTTGATGTTTGTTTTCCTGCTGCTTGTGCTGTGATGTGAGCCTGGATGGCTGTTGTGATATGTGGAGGCATGGAGACTTGTGGTTGCGGCAACGGATGACGCCTAGTGTGGCGAGATGAATCGGTTTATGCATATGGGTGTCGGGGAGGACACCAAGTGTGATGGTATGAGATGAATGTGATGGTTTGATGTTGGTGGTTTGGTTTGGTTGTTTATCTACTTTACTTTTCCCCACTGCTCAAGGCAGCTGGTCTTGCTTACCCTCTTTCCGAAGGAGGCAAAGACACGCGGGGTATGCCACGTGCTTTCCGTGTTTAGCCTCTCGATGGAGGATGGGTCTATCCTCTTTCTATAGGCGGCAAAGACTCGACAGGTAGTATATCTACTCACCGTGTTGAGCCTCCTTTGTGTTTAGAAGCATAGGATGTTTTTCTAGAATGCCTGAGAATGTGGAAAAGTAATTCTGTAATGAATGTTTGATTAAATGGTGAAAATCCACGGGGATGGAGATGCTGGAATTTAAAGGTGATGTGAATCTTAAAAAGGAGCAGTTGTTTTTGAAAGTGATGCCATTTCAGTTTAATGTGGAATTCTTCATTCTTAATTAATGTTTAAAGAATTAATTAATGTACAGTGGAACTGATAAATGAGAATGGAGTAATCTAATAAAGCTCTTCATTGTTTGTGTGCTTATAGGATACCTAGTCTTAGAAGTAGCAACCTGGAGTCTGAGAGACGTTAGCTGCAGTTGTATCTAAGACTAGGTAATGCCCATAGTGTGGATGTGAGTTACTTATATATTCTGTACTTTTTGTGTTTCTATATGCTACTCCACCCTGTCGGTAAGGGCAACTGACACCCCGGGGATTCTGAGCCCTGGGGGGGGGGGTGTTTTCCCCAACATTCTGATGGGAGGTTGAATGGATGACTACCCCTTTGGCCCCGCTCTCTTCTCTTGGTAGATCCTTGTGCTGGTAGGCACAGTGGTTAGTTTTACCCATATATGTGTGTAGAGGGCTGTAATGGCTTGTGGTTATTTCACACACATATATTCTGGATATAGTATCCTATGGAATACTATAGGTGTAACGTGTATAGGCTGTGATGGCTTGAGGATCCTTACTCGGCGTATGGGCTGTGATGGCTTGAGGAATAATACTCGACGTATGATACACGTTATACGAGCTATGGTGGATCCCGGAAACTACCTGGTTACTTTGGTTGTGAGGACGGTGTGGTGCTTCGCCCAGGTGTCTGCGGGCAAGCCTTTGTGGTGCACGAGGTGCAGATTGTGGAGCTTAGCCCAGGTGTCTGCGGGAAAGCCTTTGGAGAGAGATGCACATGACGTATGTCGTTGGGGCAAAGCAGCAAACCAGTGGGGAAGTAGTAGCGGGGTACCCTTGATATTCTTTACTACATGCTATATTCTTGTATGCGTTACTTGGTGAGAGTAGCCTTGGTGAGGTTGGGAACATAGTATACCTGTTTAGGTGACGAGTTAGTTTCACTTGTTGTTCACTGGGATTTAGCATGCTTTCTTTAATTTTGAACGAGAGTCTTGGGGAGGATCCTACTGAGTATACTGTTATACTCACCCTATGTACATATAAACTGTTTTTTTCAGGTCACTTGGAGCAGGTTGGAGATCAAGCTGGTTACTACTAGCTTGCGGTTGGAGGAGGAGCTGTTCGGGCTTGTGGTCGCTGTCGTTTTACTTTCTTTTGGGTACTTTTAGTTTCCCCTTTCAGTTGTAGTACTTTTGCATGACATTTCATATATGTACTTGGGTTTCTTTTATATTTCAGTTCTGAGTTGGAGTTGGTTGGAGTCTATTCTATCTCTCTCTTCTGCATGTGTTCTCTTAGAGGGTAATGCCTCCCATTTGTATGTTATTATACCCTCGGTGCTAGTCGCCAACCCGGGGCCTACTGGAGGCAGGACTCGGGGGTCACTATCTCCCTTTTCACATTGCCGGTCCAGGAGGGGTACACTTTGTGGGGAGGTGGTCGTGAAAGTTGAGGTCATTTATTTTCTACATTACCTAAAAATAATGATATTTGTGAGATCATTTCAAATCAATTCTAGTTTTCAGGATTTTCCTAAACTATTTTAGCTAGAAATTGTTTCCTCTATCGAGATTTATTTAAAATGATTCTCAATTTATCTTTGATGAGAGTTTTAAATGAGCCTTTATAGAAATGAAATAAAATCTAGTATCACCACCCAATGACCAACCAAAAAATGGGGCTTACCATTTTGAATTGATGAATGATGCATCTGATTTCTCCCTTGGGGAATTTTTGAGTCCAAAATTGGAAAATAAGTTTCATGGGACGGATTATTCATCAAGGATTTAGATCAAGCTTAATCAATAACATAATAATTGAAAAGGCACTATCGGCTGTAGTTTTTTTTACTTTAGGTAAGTTTAAATGTCATTTATTAAGATCTAAAGTGATTGTTTTGATAGAAAATTATGAAATTATATTTTTAATGAAGGAACACAATGAAAAAACATGGCATATAATATGTATTTTATAATACCCCAATATTTTAATTTATGATTTCCTTTAAATAATCCAATTTTTTTGATAGATTTCTCTGTATGCAACACTAAACTTAAATGAAACCATGTTATATTAAGATAAAATATAAATATTTAAGTTTTATCATTAAAGAACAACCATTTAATTATAAGTAATGTGTATTAGTAACTAATTTATGAAATATATTTATAATTAAAACAGTTGTTACTTTGAATGAAATTTAATTAGTTTACCTCAAATGACTAATTAAATCATTTATTTTTTGAAAAGTTATTTTTCTAAAAAACATCCTTTTTATGCGATATGAATTTATATTTCAAGAAAACTATGATTAATGATAATATGAAATTTATATTAATAACTGGTTAACACTAATTTATTTGGAAAATTATATAAGATAAGAATAATAGGAGTTAATATTTGAAAATATCATTTTCTAATAAAAACAAGTTTTCATTATATTTTAGGATTTTATTCAAAAATTTAATTTAAAATGTTTGGAATTTGAAAATAATAAAAATTAAAATCATTTCTTAATTCCTCTTATCAAAATTTAATTCATGTGAATTTTTGAGTATTTTCTATAAATATTGTGTTTTAGTTGAAAAATATGGTTTTCACAAAACTTGTAATTTCAATGACTTTATCTGTATGTAAGAATGATTTATAAGATTAAAAAACATTTTAGGTGATCTAATATTAATATTTATAAAAAAATTATGAATTTTAAAAATAGTCTTTAAGCTCATAAATCCTATGTCCAACATTTTTCAAACTAATTAAAATGTTACATTAATAAAAAACTACTTCTGGTCATTTATTTAAATCAATTATTTTCAAGGGAGATTATGTTTTGAATTTACTTGTAACACTTATATAATTTATTTTTTATAAATGAATAATTTATTTTTTTAAAATCAGTATTTAAAATAATTTTATCTTATATAAAAATTTAAGCTTAAAAATGTTATTTCTTTAACAATTGTTTTTATGCGATTAAGTGGTTTTATTTTAAAAATACTTTTCACACATTTAGAAATTTTATATGAAATAATGATTTCCAAATTTATTATTAAAATTATAAAATATGTGAAATTATTAATCTTACCATTTTTCATTAGAACTAATTACTAAGGTTAGAAATCAATTACCAAGGTAAAAGTAAATTATTGTAAAAGATAAAATGTTGAAATACAAATCCTTACAAAATTAAAAATTGTATAAAAAGGATTTGTTAAGTGATTTCACCCCAAAGTAAATTTTCTATCCACTTTTTTTTTTCATTTTTTGGCCTTTGAAACTATAATAGTAACCTTACATTATTGAAAATATAAGGGTTTTTCCCAAAACCACCCTTTCCTTCACTTATAAAAGGGTAAAATATTCACCACTTCAAGACTCACCTCTCATTAAAATTTTTCTTTGAATTTATAAAATTTTTATCCTCATATATACCTCTCTAATTTTGAGAAGCTTATTATCCCCATTTTTTAATATTATGCCTTCATTTTTAATGAGACTTCCATGGAAAACTCAATTCCCTAACATGAGTATTATTAGCCACTAGGTTTTTATTCTAAATTATATTATATAAATTTTATTCTATAAAAACTAATTTAATTATATTATAATAAGTTTTATATATTAAATTTTCTATATTTAGGTAATTTTCATTTTTTAATACATATACTTTATCCATTAAGAAAAACAAAATTGTTGTTCGAACATTGTGTGGACTACCACCACCACGATGAAACATGTTTCATTATCAATCTCTACCTTAGAGGGATAGATATAAGGATGGTATAAAAGGTTAAATAGTATGTTTTTAATATCGACATTATTATGTTAGGACAAATTAGATAAACTATTAATTATATGATCAATAAATGATTATCATTAATTTAATCACTTAGAATAAGCTTACTTAAAGAATAACCTTTTATTCAAATTGTGTAATATTTCCACATCAATTATTTATTAAATTAATTTATTCCAATTTTGAGATATCTCACTAATAAACACAAAAATAATATCATTATTATTATTTTATATTTATATTATAACAAAACCACCTCATAATCATTCATTAAATCATAGTATGTTCATGTTTGGGTCGGTTAAACCACCTACATGAACAATACTATGAATTTAAATCATGAATTTTTATGGGAAGATAATTAATGGAAAAATATTATATAAATGATTGAATTGTGTTTTCTTGGTTCTAGATATGTTATATCAATATTTAATTCATTAAATAATAAAATAGACTTCGATTGTTAAGAATCACTGAAACATGATTCTTATCAATTTCATAATCAATGATAAAGACTAAAAAACTCATTAAAGGATTTTAGAACATATTAAATAATTATAAAGTAACAATATAAGTAACCTTAATCACCTTTTAATGACTAAATTTAAAATAATAATGAATACTGGCACTATTGTTTTGAAACTAGTATAAACAATCAAGACAATAAACACCTGATGTGGAAAATATATAGAATTCATATAGATAATAACTATTTATGAAGATTATAAATTAAAATGGATACATTTCAGTTCCTTAATTAAGTGACTAAAATATATATTTTTGTGATATATGAGGTTAAATTACATTCTTGTATGTCAAGAACAAGAGGTAAGGATTTCGTCTCAAATTCCTCTCTTTAAGACATGTTTTGTATTATAAAACTAATTTAATTTTCATATTTTATATAATAACCATTTGAGATATAATATAATGAATTATCTATTAATAATATTATTTTAATTTCAATTAAAAGCCCCATATTTCAAGTGGTTTTTATTAAAGTGTTACTTATTTCACAAGGGTTTTCTTGGTCTAAATTCTGATTATTTGAAACATGTTACATGGTATGCACCATGTTCCATTTACATGGTGTTATATTGATTTATTATCCCATAAATGTTATATACTTTATTTCCTTTTATTTCATGGGATTTACTATCCTAATCACGTTTCCTTACTCAAGTGTCTATTGATTTAATTTTTTTCTATAATAGTGCGGATTTTTGGAAACTCAATTATCATGAATTGAGTTATGATCATTCTTTAAACTTATTTCATATATTTTTTTTAAATTATTACCTTTAATTTTATTATGTGGTACTCTCTTTTTTTTGTTGGGGATATACATTCCTTATACATAAAAATATTTTAAATAATTTCTCTATTATTTGGATATGTTCTTTTAAAACCATGAACTTTCTTTCTCTAGTTATATTAAGATTATATTATTCTAGTATTGACATAGTCATATAGTCATTTTTACATATGGTGTGAACATCATATTTTAAATAACTAATATTTGGTGATGTTCACCTAGAAAGTATGATGTTTTACTGATTTGTGGAAAATTATTGGTGTTCTGTTTATTTTTATTCCAATAAGGATTATTATTGTAATGTTGAATATGAATTGCTTAACCATATACCTTATTTTTTAGGATGATTTATGATTAGGTTATCCATTTTATTGAACTGAGGAAAATTATTTACATTCATGATGATTATTTACTACTAACTTATGTTGATTATGTATAAATTTCTATTTTCCTCATTATATGGATATCCAAGTTTTATTCAGTAAGAGTTTCCTCGAGGAATATTATAAAAGTTATTTCTAACTTTTATAGTGAATTAATTGGAATTAATAAAGCTAAGAGTGGGCCCTAGAATTATATATCCCCTATATTATTCAATAGGTCTCATGAGATAAAATAGATTTGGATATTTTGGGTTTTCCTTTCTAATTTATAAAGATATATTGACTACAATCTCAATGAAAAGTAAAGTTTATATTTATAAGGCCTTGACAGTAGGTTTTTGTTGTCTTTCATTGTGGATTATATAAGTATGAGATCATTTATGTTAAAATAAATGTTTTAAATTATTTTCATGGATATGATCTCAATTTCAATTTCATTATGGATTCATTTTTTTCCTATTCATTCTATCATAATTAAGACATGTTTATTCCATGATTACTTCAGTTATATTTTTCCCCTACTGGGTATTTGAGCTCACCCATTTCTTATTTTCCATTTCTCTAGGTTATAAAGAAAGGTTTTACACATTAAATTTTTAAAAGGGTGTAATGTGTGAAATTATTTTTGGGAAATTATGAAGAGTTATTATGGATTAATTTATTTCATATAAAGTGAAAAAATGTCCTCTCAATATAAAGAACATGCGATTTATTAATTTATGTTGTTTACTAATTATTTAAAGATCTAAATATAAAAAGATACTTTGGATATAATATATTGAATAATAATTATTTATTTTATAATTATGGATGGTTATATCTAGAAATTTATAGCTTTTATAAAATAATATATCTAAAGTATGTGTTTATAGCATCAGATCTGAGAGTGTGGGTGTGGGGCATCATAGTGGGCATGAAAGTAAATGTTTAGATAACTTTAAAGATTAATATGTTTGTTGAGGAAAATTTAAGGGTTTATAAGTAAGGTTTTATCATAAGATCAAAGGTATAGATGAAAGGTTGGGATAATTATATGATTTAATGTTAAGGTAGTAATACACATCTTTTTATAAAATATCCTTAGTGAAAATCCTATAAATAATCCTATATGAAGGATGATATCCTGAATTTTGGTAGAGTATTGAGTATGTGGTTTTTCTATCAATTAAATCTCTATATAGATACTATAATTGGATATAGTCTCTATTATAGTTGTACCTAGGTATAATAACCTCAAAAGGGTAGATTGGGTATTAAATCAAGAATCCCTAGGTACATGACAAAGATGTATAACTGCACACATGGTTTGACACTCCTAGATGATATGATTTGGTCAATCACATTATATTTATGAAAAATTATGGTGTATTTGAATATGTTTTGGTTAGAAAACCTAATAATAATGTTACAATAGATAACATAGACTAAAATGTAGAGATTAATAAGTTAAGATACATATTAATTAATATTTTATTTCCTATATAAGTGATAAGTTGGATTTGAGAGCATGAATTTCAATGATTTTTAGGTTCAGAATATTTTAATAATGTTCATGGTAACTTGGGATATCTATGTTGAGTATTAGGTTTTGATGTATCTGAGAACATAAATCAAAGTAACCTAGGTTTAAGCAAGAATGATATAGTTTAAACTAAGATTTGTGTAGGTTTTATTAAAGTAATCACAGTCTAACATTATCATAAGGGTAAATGGTTTTAAGGTTGAGTCCCCTTTAGGTTATTGATTATTATGATTCAATATTATTGATAATGTTCCATCAATTATGTCAACCATTTTGGTGCTTGGAATAACTTTAACAAGAATGAACCACATGTGCGAGGGACAATGCAGATATAACCTCAATGAACAACCCATCAGAATGGTAGATGGATTGAGAATCCTTAAGATTATGAAAAAATAGATATCATGAAATATTATTTACAATGTGAACATTTTATAAGTACCAAACACTCCAAAGAATAGAAATATGGTGTCTCATGAAAGATCAAGTGATGAAGATGATGAAGGAAAGAAGATTCAATTTCCTATGTGTCAAGAATGTGGGATGAAGGATGTGGGTATTTTCTTTAAACAGAGATTTTGGTGCTATAATTTTGGATATGATGTTCATCAGAATCAAAAGTGCAATGGAAAGATAAAAGAAACAAAAATATGTCGCTTCAATTTCAATATATTTGGGCATTATGTGACTCAATGTCCCAATCCAAGGGAGAATGAGGGAAATAGTCACCAATAAACATGTGAACAAATAAAATACTATCAAACTACTACTAATGAACCTGATAGTGAATTTTTACTCTAGATTTTTTAGTATCCTATGTCAAGAAGTTTCCCACAACTATTGGATATTAGGTTATACATAAAAACCTATTGTGATATGATTATTAGATAAACCATTTTCAAGGTTTTTGGTACGCTATTTCTTATGGATCTAGATCTTTTCCCCTTAGTATAACTCTATGTGAAAATAGGAATGGGTCATCTCTCTTTATAAAATTCTTATAATTTTTTTTTTCATATTGATAAATCTCATTATATATTCTAAATAAAACCATGATCATCTAGAAGTTTATAGTTAAATATAATTTCCCCATAAAAATTACTCTGGACTTATAAGTCAAATTTTGAGGATGAAATTTATTAAAGTGGGGGGGGGGATGTAACACCCTAAAATTTTAATATATGATTACCCTTAAATAATTTGATTTATTCGATAACATGCTCTGTATAAAACACCAAAATTAAATAAAACCACTATATATTTAGATAAAATAGAAGTATTTAGGTTTGACCACTAAAGCATATCCATTTAATTACAAGGAATGAATAGAAGAAATAAATTTATAAAATACATTTATAATGAAAATAAAGGCTATTTTGAATGAAATTCAATTAGTTTACCTAAAATTACTAATAATACCATTTATTATTTGAAAATTATTTTTATAAAACATTTATTTATTAGGAGATATGAATTTTTATTTCAAAAAACACATGATTAAAGATAAATTATTTTTGATATAAAAAAATTGATAACATAAATTTAGTTTATAAATGATTA
The DNA here is from genome assembly GCA_963277665.1 of Viscum album. Lineage (NCBI taxonomy): Eukaryota > Viridiplantae > Streptophyta > Magnoliopsida > Santalales > Viscaceae > Viscum > Viscum album. The sequence continues at coordinate 1,184,100,353 of OY728139.1, forward strand.
GAAATGAGAACAATAAATTTCATATTATAAAATGTCATTATCTAATAAAAACTTGTTTCCATTATATTTTATGATTCAATTCAAAAAGTGAATTTATAAATTTTTGAAACTTAAATTTATAAAAATTAACTTCATTTTTTAATTCCTCATATCAAAATTGACTTGGTATGAATTTTTGTGATTTTTCTACAACGTTTAGTTTTTAGTAAAAAAATATGGTTTTCATGAAAATTGTAATTTCTTGGACTCTCTATATATAAAAATGACCTATAATATTATAAAACATTTTTGGTGAGAAATTATGAATCTATGGAATAAAATTACTCATTTAAAAATATTCTTTATCTTATAAATTCTATATCAAAAAAATTTATAACTAATTAAAATGTTACTTTAATAAAAAATAATCCTTCGACCTTTTCATTGAATCAATTATTTTCAAGGGAGATCCAGATTTTTATCACCATTTATGCCTCATATCCTTTATTTTTTTTTATAATAAATCAATTTATGTTATTAAAATCAGTATTCAAAATAATTTTATCTTATATATAAATTTAATGCTTAAAGATATTATTTCTCTAAAAACATTTTTACACGACTAAGTTTACTTATTTTAAAAATATCTTTTCAAAAAGTTCGAAATTTTATTTGATAATATTATTTTTAAATTTTTAATTATATGTATAAAATTCGTTAAAAAGTCCAATCTAAATTCTTCTAATTAAAATTAATTACTGAGTTTAGAAATTTATTAACAAGGTAAAAGTAAATTAGGGTAAATGATAAAAAGTTTAAAAAGGTCCTTAAAACACTCATGGTTGACTAAACAGTGAGTGTTTGATGTGATTTTCTACCCAAACTCATTTTAGACTCCTCTTTTTCACATTTTTCTCCTTTGAAACTTGAATAATAAACTTAAATTATTCAAAATGTTAGGGTTACACCCAAAAATACCCTTCCATTCACTTATAAAAGGGAAACATTTTCACCACTTCAAGACTCACCTATAATTATAATTTTTCCTTTAAAATCTAAATTTTTTATCCTACTAGATATCTATCCCATTTTGAAAAGCTTCTGATCACCATTAGTTATCATAAGGCCTTAAATTGACTTCCAAGGAAAATTTATGTCCCCAGCATGAGTATGATCAACTAATTAGTTTTTATTCTTAATTATATTATTTTAAATTTATTATAACCACACTAATATAATGATATTATAATCATTTTTATACTTTAATGATACTATATTAAGGGTATTTTCATTGTTTAATTCATATACCCTATCCAGTAATAAAAAGAAAATTGTTGTTTGTGTGTTGTGCAGACTACCCCTCTATGACACATCCTGTTTCATTTTACATAACTGGATTACAAGGATGGATTTAAGTATGGAATTAAAGGATAAATATTATAATTTAGATATAATTAATTCTCTAGTATGAAAAATTAAATAACCTATTAATTACATGAAAAAAATAATAATCATCAATTTAATTCATTAAAATAAGCGTACTAAGAGGATAACCCATTATTCAAATTGTGTAATATTTAAATATCACTTAATTATTCTTATAGTTATTTAAAATTATTATATATCACATTAATAAACACTAAATAATATCATTATCCTTCTGGTTATATATAATTATTAATTATTCATCTAGTTCTTTTATTCATTGAGTTATGATCATTATTTGAAATTATTTTATGTAAGTTGGGTACATTAAACCATCTGATTGTATTATTTGGTAATATATAAATATTTTATGGGGACATACATTCCTACCATATAAAACCTTTGACCAATATTTATCACTTCTTGGGATATCTTCTTTTAAAACTATCCACTTTCTTTCTACATGTAGATTATGATCATGTTGTTCTAGTATTGACTTAAAAATCTAGTAATTATTCTCTAAAGTGTGAATATTAAATTTTACATAACTCATATTGGATGATGTTCACCTATAAATTATTATATTTTATTGACATATAGAAAATTATTGGTATTATTTATATTTTTACTCTAATGTAGATGATTATTGTAAAGTTGGATGTGTATTGGTTAACCGTGCACCTTATTTCTATGGATGGGTTATGATTAAGTTATCCATTTTTATTGATATGGGGAAAATTATTGACATTCATAATGATTATTGTCTACTAACATAGGATTATTGTGTACTGATTTCTGTATTCCTTATTATATGGACAATACACTTTTATTAAGTAATAGGTTCCTTAGGGAATGATATAAATGGTATTTTTGATTATTATGGTGAATTAATAAAAAATATTTAGTTGATGGGTGGGACTTAAAATTACATATCCCCTTGATGCATCTACATGACTCACCCGACAAAAATATTTTTTGCATTTGGTGTATTCCAACCCAATTCACCAAGTTGTATTGACTCCGATCTCGATGATAAGTAAAATGTCATGAAATAAGGCCTTGACTACAAGTCTTTGATGACTGGCGTTGTGCATTCCATCTGTATGAGATCAGTATTATTTATACACAAGTTTTAATTTATTTTCATGGATATAAAATACTTCTTGTTTCATGTTGATTATGGATTCATGTTTCTTATATATTCCATCCATCATATTTAAAACATATTTATGCCATGATTACATTAGTTATATATTTCCATTATATAACATCCCGGATCCAGGTGCCGCCCAAAGGTTCCTCGTACCCAGATGGTCATATGGCCTCAAGCTCATTTCCCCAAATGCCAGAGGCTGCCGATTACTAGCGAGGGATTTGGGTGTGATAGTGGGGAAAATATACCCTCATTGGCAGAGTAACACAACGGAAACAAACAGCAAATGGTAGCAGAAGCAGAAATACCATACAATAGAAGTAAACAGCGGAAGAATGATAGTATAAACAACTACAACATATATAAATAAATGATGCATGTCACATGTAACTAGGAAAGCATCCAAAAAATTCACAATTCTGGAAATACAATAATGAAACCCAAGTACATAAATAGTAAAATCCAACAGCATCGTAAGCCTCAGCTTGGTCCCATGATCTCCAGCTCCAACAAAAACCAAGTACCAGATGAAGAAGAGAACTTTCCCTTATCTATACATACAACCATATATTCTGTTTGGACCCAAAAGTATGACCCAAATACGGTGTGATACAAATCCAAGTAGGCAACCACCAAAAGAACTGTGCCTAACTTTCGATGAATATATATTGCAGGAAATGTGAAAAATGAAGCAATAAACAAAGAAGTAATCAAAAGTAAACAATCATACACTTTCCAAATACATTCATTTTCATTTATTAATTATTCAAACCGTTGAATAATGAAATCCCGAGATCTTTCCTAAGATATGTATCCCCTATTTAATAGAAATAAAGATGTCTTAAAATACCATCTAACAATCAAGTAAGATTGAGTCCAAGCTTGTGCTTTGGCTTGGCGGGCTCATCACAATCAATCAATCATTCAAATAATCCTATGGGAAATTTCTCATAGTCTACCCCCTCTGGTTAAACATATCATCAATTCAATAAAGATATAATGACCCTATGGGAAAGCACACACAGTATAACCCCTTTGATCCCACAAAAACAAAGGCTCTCTAAGGAAAAAATCACCGTCAATTCCCCATGTGGTATTTTAAAGATAAACTACAGACTCTATAGAGGATCACTCAATGTACATTCCCCCTATGGTCTCATAATGGTATACTATAGACACTCTAAGGGAGTAATCATTGTCAATCCCCCCTATGGTCTCACAATGTAAACATAACAGACACTATGGGGAAGCCCTCAACATCAATTCCCCCTATGTTCTCACTACAACATGTTCTCTTAGACCTATGTAATAAAATCGTTCACAAACGATATCCATTAGCCCAAATTAATCTCAACTACTATAAGGATAAGTAGAAAAAGGTCATAACATAGGCATTTAACAATAATCAATTAAGTAATCAATTCCAACCAAACAATCAAGGCAAGGAAAAAGGTATGCCTCATAGGAAACCTAGAACAAACAGTAATAAACATTGAAACAAGGAAACACACCCATGGGGTGTACCCTAAACATGAAATTTAGCATAATATATCAACGAAAACCCTTAATCTATCAATTAATCTATGTCATTTGATAACATGGGTCAATTCCTTAACACGAAGTACTCGAATCATGGGTAATTTGCACTTAGGAATATATAACTCAAAGAAAAACTCTGATAGGAAACAAACCACCTACCTCGATGTTGTATGAATAACACTCCTAAACGTTAGCCCTTGAACCAACCAAGAATTTCATAGATCTAAAAAAAGGTAAAAAACATTCAGCCTTGGATAAATCGAGAGAGAGGATAAATTAAGAAGAGAGGCTCTAGGGAAAGAGATAACTCACTGGTGGGAATCGAACGCACCTAATGGCGCCTCAATCAGAGCTTGGACAGAGGAATGATAGGTGCTTGAAGATAATCGGCCATGCATCACTCTCCTGTATGAGACATGGGAATAATAAATGAGTTTTGTAGACGAGACGCAACCCCAATCATATTAATAAAAAAATAGAAAATTACATGGTGTGTTAATTTAATGTACACACCATGTACATGCCTCAATCAGCCCCCACTTTAGGTAGTCCACACAGCCATGCACTCGACTGTTACACAACTAGTACATGGCTACCCGTGGCAACTGGGTACATGGCGTATACTTAGAAAATTTACAAATTCTTCATTTTTCCTGAAAAACACCCGAAATAAAAATCCATACCTGAAATAAAGATCCGGGATCTTAAAAACTTCCCCCATTAAAGAAATTCATCCCCGAATTTCCCTTAAAAGGGTGGTGAAAAAGAAACTTCAAACAACTCTGGCCACTGTGATCACACGTCAGCCTCCCTCTCCCAAGTCTCATCTTGTACTCTCCCATGATGCCATTTCACATATACTATAGGAACAGACCGGCCATGGAGAACCTTCACACTACAAGCCAAAATCTGAATATGGTGATCCTTAAAGGATGAATCAATATACAACTCATCCTCATCAGGTTGAAAACATGAGATGTGTCCGAAAAGTAATGTCATAGCTAAGAAACATGAAATACATCATGCATATCCCAATACCTATGGGGTAACTACAACCGATAGGAAATTGACCTGACTCATTCCAAATCCTTAAATGACCAGACGTATCTCAGTGAAAGATTCCCATATCTTTTAATCCTCCTATGTCCCAACCTCGGTGTGACATGTAAGGAAACCTGATCTCCAACCTTAAACTCCATAGGTCATCTCTGTCGATAAGTATAATATTTCTGGAGAGATTTTGCAGTATCCATCCTCTTCTAAATCAAATATATCTACTCAGTGGTCTCCTGAACAAGATGAGGTCCTAAAATAGCTGCCTCTCCTGCCTCCAACCGACATAGGGGTGATCATCATGGCCTACCATACAAAGCCTCATAATTTTTCATCTGAATCATCACCTGAAAACTGTTATATTAGGAAAATTCCACTAGGAGTATATGTTTCTCCCAAGAACCCCAAAAATTTAGGATTCATTCTTGAAGAATGTCTAAGACCTGAATCTTGTGCTTAGACTTGACATTTTTTTGGGGATGATAATCTATACTTAGAAGTACCTGTATACCCAAATCCTTTTATAGTCCCTTCCAAATACAAGCAGTAAACTGAGACTACCTGTCTGAAATGATAGAGTGTAGAACCCCATAAAAATGTACTATCTCATAGATGTAAAACCTTCCCAGATAATCAACACTGAAGGAATCTTGGAATTGTAAGAAGTGTGAAACCTTTGCGAGTCTTTCAAAGACAACTCAAACTACATCATTCCCTCGAGGAAACCTCGTTAAACCTGTCACAAAATCCATCGCGACATCATTCCACTTCCACTCGATAATGGGTAACTGCTATAAAATCCCTACCAGTTGCTGATGTTCTTCATTCACCTACTGATAGGTGGAACATCTCATAAAAAAACCAGAAACAACTCTCTTCATGCCCGACCACCAATACTAATGGTGTAGATCTTGATACATATTGGTGAAACCAGGACAAACTTCCCTAACTAAGGAATGAAAATCTTTCCAAAACTCCTTGCATATGTTTGATGACACCCATATGTTACCATGAAAATGAAAGATCACATCCTCGCCTATGATCTACTTAGGAGTAGGGTCCTCTCCTGACATGCTCTCTCGTAGGACTAGGCCTTCCAAATCCGATAGCTTCCTCATTCGCACTCGATCCAGAAGGGTAGAGGTAACATGTATAGAAGAAAGAAAGTTTTTACCCTATCTGTCATGAACCTCGAAATGCATCTCAGAGAACATATACATAAGCTTCCACTCACTACTAGCCTTATGAACTACCTGTATCTGAGTCCTCCTACTCAACACATTAGCCACTGCTTTTCCTTTCCTAGGAATTTAGGCTAGATCAAAGTTAAAAGTATGAAGGTACTCAACCCACCTTCATTCTCTAGAATTCAGATCATACTGAGTAAAGATATACTTGAGACTTTTGTGGATAGTGAAAACCAAAAAATTATCTCCCAATAGATAATATATCCAACAGTGTAAATCAAGTACAACTGCAGCTAACTCCATATTGTGCATTGGGAAATTTCTCTCATGTGGTATCAACTACTGAGACCTGTATGCAATGACTCCTCCCCCTTGCATAAGAACTGCTCCCAGCCTGATGCCTAATGAATCATAGTATATGGTGTAACTCTTTCCCGGTTCTGAAAAAATTAGTATTGGTGCTGATGTCAATCTTCATTTCATCTCCTGAAAGGATGAATCGTAGGAATCTATCCACAAGTAATTTTCACTCTTCTTAGTCCGGCGCATCAGTGGCGTTGCTAAGCATAAAAATTCCTGTATAAATAATATGTAGTATCCTACCAACCCTCGAAAACTCTGTACCTCAAAGAAGTTCTTTGGATACTCCCAATAAACCACTGCTCTCACTTTTTCTAGGTCTACTGATACTACTATCTCTGAGATGACAGGACCTAAGAAGTGAATCTCATCGATCCAAAAGTGGCATTTTGTGATCTTAACATATAACTAATGCTCTATCAATGTAATCAAAATGATATCAAGATGTGTGGAATGGTCATGTAGATCCTGAGAGTACACCAAGATATCATCTATGAAAACAACCACAAAAGAGTCCAAGTAAGTATGGAACACTCGGTTCATTAGTTCCATGAAAGTCGTCAGTGCATTCATGTGACCAAATAGCATAACCAAATACTCTTATAGACCATACCTGTAGAGACCCGAAGCTTAACGTACATGGAAATTACATTACTTTTGCGGAATACTTAGTACATAACAAAAACACACACACAAGAAACGTAATAGTTTAGTGTCTTTGGAAACTTGGAATATAATCTTCTAATCGTGGTGAAATATTTTCAACATCTCCCATAAAGATCATCCTTTTTTTTATACCTAAAACCTTTCTTTATATCTTGGGGAAAAGAAAAAATAAAAGGGTGAGCTCAAATACTCAGTAAGGGTAAACAAAATAAATATCAATCACATCATATACATAAGAACATAACTTTTGGAAATCTTAACCTGCAAAAGAAATAATAATTTCATAACATGGAAAAAATCATAGTAGTGAAATGTAATCCCAATAATCATAACTTAAAACATGAAACTTTGTGGAATACACACATAATCATAGAGAATCATTTCTTATTAGTCAAGACTAATTTCCAAGACCATCTTACTGGAAAAAGTCCATTTCTGAACCGAGTTCACTCCTCGTTTCAGTCTGGTTTCACTAGACCCATTTAACCTACCGTTCCAGCCATGTCTATCTCATGAGATATAAAATCTTTACCCAATGCATTGGAGGGTTATATAGGTCCCACCCATCTCATAATGATACCATTCCAATGTGTGCCACAAAATCAAAAACCATACATCATAGCATAACCCATGAAATAAAAATGGGAATCTTAAACATCATGACATCATAAAACAATTCATATAAGATAAAGGAATTCATAAAAATAATTCCATCACAACATAATCAAATAAATGTAATAATAGGGATAAAAACAGAACCCTTTATTATCTTAGATGGAAAATAATTTTGATAAAACACTTGAACTCCATTCTTGAAGAAAATATCCTTTCTACTTCAAAAACAATATTCCTTTCTTAACATGTCATACATTTATAAAATAAAAGAAGTTGATTAAAAATAAACTTGATAACTTGTAAATGATGCTTCTTGGAAATAATGTTTTAAAAATCCATTCATGCCGTATAAGTTAAAAAAAAACATTCTTCGTACTTTTGTCGGAAAAGTAAAAAAAAGCACCTCGTACGAAAAATGACAAAAGATTCATTTCATATCTTTTACTAAAAACTCACCAAAGGGTAAAATTAGAATTAAAAAATTATAGGTGGATGGAAACAATATTACATATTGAGGAAACATGGATGTGGATGATAAAATACACCCCAGTAAATACCAATGTATAAACAATCTCGGATAAAAATGAGATTCTGATATTTCCCTTACCTTAGGTCCGATTTGCTTCGTAAGTATCCAAACCTCCTGTATAATGATTTAAATAAGGTCATTGAATTATTCCAGAATCATAATCATTGTTATGATATCATATATGGTTCACTTATGATTTTATATTACCCGTTCTTTTGTAAATTCCATGTTAAAGAGCGTTTTGGGTAAAATCGTTTCATTTGTCGTTCGTGTTTTGACTTGTAATTATTAATCTGATTACTTAAATCATGATTTCATAATTCCATAATATAAAACATGATTTATATATATATTCAGAATATACATATATATAATAGATCAGTAAATGGAAAGAAATACACCATTCATGGAGACGGTAGGTCGTACGTACGCATGAACGTTGTTTTCGTTTCTTCATTGAATTGAATGGAATTAAGTAGTTGACATACATATATATACACATAAATCCAGTATCATTATTATGTAATATATTTCATGATTACTTATTATATATAATTTATAATCATTCATGAATGGTTAACGTGGAGAATGAATCTCATCGCGTCGTGGAGACGGTAGTCCGTACGTACGCACGAGCGATGATATCGTTCTCATGATCGTGGAATTTTATTGGAGTGTATGTATACTATTTCAGAATCAATATCAATTTAAAATAATCATATATAGTTATTATGTACACCATTATACCCATCCAAGTAAGGCGGTGGTGGAAAATAGATTACACCACGGCGTGGAGATGGTATTTCGTACGTACGCACGCGTGGTGATTTCGTTTTCCGTAGGATGGATAGATGGTGAAATAGGGTTGTTTCATACTTATAATGACATATCAGTATATTAGTGATACTGATGTTATTACTTCATAATGAAACAACCTAAGGAGAATAAGTGGAAGAAGAAATAAAGGTGAAAGAATCCGTAACGGAAATTACCTCTTCTTTGAAGCGCCTCTTTGAGACCTCCTCTTAGGGCACTAAAATTGGTCTTTGAAGAAGACCAGGACCTCTAGGATGTTTATAGGGAAGTGGAGAAGAGAATTGGGCAGGGTTTTGACGAGCTTGAAGGCTCAAATTGGTGTGAGGAAGAGAGGGATGAGGTTCCCTTTTATAAGGGAGGAGAGGGGCACCTTTGCAAATATAAGAAATATTAGTTTATATTAAATCCCAAACCCACTTACAAACTTCCAAAATGACTCATATCTGAAGCTTAGAAGAGATAGGATTGTAATATCATCAACCAATAAAACTTAGACATGTTAGGAATTTATTTTAAACATTATCAACTTGATTTATCCTTATTTATCAATTTAATTTTATTTGTGGTAATAATATTCTAAATTTTAAATTATTATAAATAATTACATATGTGCTGTGAATTTTCCATAATTTTACACTTTATGACATTTTAGACCATATAAATTTTGATTTATAATTTTTAAATATTTTTGTGATTTTTAAACAATTTTATAATATGTTATTTTTATAAAATAACAATAGTGTCAATTTTGACACTATTCATTTATTTGAATTTGAATAAAATATATACAGAATATATGTTCAAACTAAAAGATTTAATAGATTCATAAAATGTCATATGTATCTAGAAAATTAGTGTATCACATTAAATAGTTCATATAATATTTATTTTAATATTCTTAAAAAAATTTATTTGATATTTTAATTAATAAAATAATTTCAACATCACTATTGTGTCATAATTAATGATAATTATTTAATCCCTAAAAATTCTAAATAAATTTCTATGATGTAGATAATTGTATTAGCTTTCTGTAGACTATTCATTTTTGAAGTTTCATTATGTTTATCACTTAAGTATAGTTATTATACTAATAAGATTTAAGAAAGTGACATGTTGTCACATTCTTTGGTTTTAATAATAATTAAATTATTTTCATGGAACAAAGTCCATTAAATGAATCTAATCCGACACTTAGGTGATATGGGTCGAATTGTAGTCATCTAATAGGATTTTGGCAGGTGTTAGGGTAATTGTATAATCTTATATTTATCCTTAATTACCCGATTTACTTTTAACTATGGTAAATAAAATTTACCGTAGTTACTATTCATAATGCCCAAAAATAAAAAGTAGCTTATAAACATAATTTGGACCCACTGATTCCAAATATTGAATCCATTTTTCCAAATTCAATACAAAAAAGTTTCAGAAATTAAATTAAAAATAATTCCGTTGTCGAAATAAAACGGGTTTTTCTTTAAAACATTGCAAAAGATTGAATTGATTTAACCTACGAATTTAATGTAAAATCAATGCTAATGACATAAATTATATTAAATGGTAATAATATATTCTATTTATACTTTAAAACCATTCAATATTATAATTTAACCATATAAATTATTACGATGAAAAAAGTTGTTTTTAATTAAAATATAGCGTGTTTTTACTATTCATCAAAATATAAATTTTACCAGAATAATATGAAAAATTTATGAAAAGTAAATTTTTATTTCTTGATTCCAAATAAGAATTTTATTTTGTCAATTTTTACTTATAAACATGTAAAAAACTAGATTTAAAGTGGGTGCACCATCAAAAGGCGGCAAAACTGCATTTTTTGAAAAATACTTATTTTACCCGAAAAATTTATTTTGTTCTTATACCATGTTCTAGAAAAAGTGTAAGATGAATAATAATGTTATAAACTTCAAAATTTAGTTAATACTATTCAAAACGGCTAGTTCATAATAATAATATATCGTTGTTTAGTAAAACCCGGTATTGCGTACAACACACGCTATCGAGGAAGGTCGCGATTGCGTGTAATGCAAGCCAAGTATGGGTTGCGTGTTGTGCAAGAATCCTTTGTTGTTTCGTATAAGAGAATCCAAACATATTTCATTTATACATTGAATATATATATATATATATATATATACTCAATGTTGCGTAGAATAACTATTATCAAAATTGTGTGTAACACGATCCAAGAATAGTGTTGCATATACTGCAAGCTAATACGATGTTTCGTATAGCGCAAGGTAATCTTGGTGTAGCATACAACACAATAAATTAATGAAATTAATAGAATATTTTTTTATAAAATCTCGGGGTGTTACATTCTACCCCCCTTAAAATGAATTTCGCCCTCGAAATTCGTCGGGGTTATAAATGGTTTACTACTCGAAAGTTTGTTTAATAGAAACCCACATCGTAAAAAGGAATACTAAAACATGGCTTTAAAAACTAAAGTATGAAATGTAACGGTTACCCAAATTAACTAATCACTGGGTTTCCACGTAGGAGAACATAGGTGAAAATATGGATATGGAAGAAAAATCTAACCATCAAGTTCTGATGGAGAGTGGTAAAGAACATGGCTATGAAAAAGCCAACAATCACAAAGCTATAGATTTGTGATGATCTAAGGTACCATCTGATTCATCAGATATAAGGGAACTAGGAAAACATTTTTGGTTTTCAAGATCATTTCCCTAAAGTTGATGAATTAAAAGAAATACTTACATGATTTTGGTACAATCTCACTGTTGTTCATAAATTGAACAATTTCCACTTCATCCCTTAAAGAAATGAAGTTGAATTTATTATTCGTGATGTGTTAGAAGATCATGTGATAGAATGATGTGTCATTCCATCTCTTTCAAACAAAAGGTTAGAAAAAGTTATAAGTCAATCTTATGGTTAGATTAATCATATATGGTTCCAAAAATGAACTTATACTTCATATATCATACCGCTTAATAAAATAAAACTAGTTTCTACTAACGAGGGACTTCCTGTAGGCCAGTGGTAGGCGATAAAGCCCAGTCACACTTCAGTTGTGGGTTCGATTCCCACAGCCTTGTCCGACGCGATGGGCTATCGCCCTTACTGCAGGTTGTCCTTTTTCTAAAACTATACTACTATAACATCCCCTCAATAATATCAAAAAAAAAACTTCTATCCTTAAACAATACTAACTTATGTCCAACATAATCCATTCCAATATTTAGGCTTATCCATAATACTCCAGTCCACTCTCATAATATAGTGAAAATGATTACCAGAGATTTAATACCATCGTTGATCCCCATATATCATAAGATATGTCTTGTTGGTCACATTCCAAACATTCGAAGGCCTTAATCATGTATTCTCTTGAAAGATGAATACCCATTGAACCTTAGTGAAAACATGAATGCAGTTAAAAGTTAAAACTTTCCACATACGAAAATCCTCAAAATTCTATATACTCAAACCATGATATCACTTTGTCCTTATATCAATCATGAGCTCATGAATACTGTCAAACATTTCATTTCCTCCTTATCCCTTCATGATTCACATATCATCTGGTTTCCAAAATATTTGAATCACTTTTCATGGTTATCTATACCTTAAAATTATTGAAAACCACAATAGAATAATACAAAAATATTCTAATACACAATAAAAGTAAATCAACAACATTATTCTTGAATACCAATACATAAACACTTCAATCCATCCTCTTCAATTATTTTCCTGGAATAAGTCCTTCCTTGATTTAGAAGTAACTTTTTAGGTCAGGGCATTGAGTTGGGTAATTCCCATGTTCTCCACAAATAATACATTGAACTCCATAACAGTCTGTCACTCTATGACCCTTTTCTCCACACAGATAACATCGGTACCTCCATTTGAGGTATTCTTCAAGGTACTTCTTCCCTTCTTTAGAAATCTCAATCTTCCTTTCTTTATGCTCCTCAACATGCGAACATGCATAATAGTCTATCTTCCTCTTCTTTGATGAATTAGGCATACCACTAAATTTCACCTTGTTAATCATATATTGCGATGACTGATTCGGCATAATCACAATATCTTTCTCTCTAGGAATTACACAATTTTGTTGCTCATAGTCACCAATTTGTCTATTGGATTCAATGTTAACCGAATTCCTTCTGGTTCCCTCCATTAATTAAAACACAAAAAGAATTCTGTGAGAGGCAAAAATCATGCTAGAGAAAACAACATAGTAAAGTGGGATTACCCTCAATATCTAACATCTTAGGTTAAATTCTAAGATCGTTAGCTTAATTCTAGGACTATAACCTATACGTATACTTAACCTTAGAGACATCCCTAGACATACCTTAGAAATATCTTTAGGGATCTCACTAACGTTTTTGCATCCTAGTTTCCAAAGGTTGACTAAACCTTTCCTCTGATACCGACTGTAGAGACCCGAAGCTTAACGTACATGGAAATTACATTACTTTTGCGGAATACTTAGTACATAACAAAAACACACACACAAGGACCGTAATAGTTTAGTGTCTTTGGAAACTCGGAATATAATCTTCTAATCGTGGTGAAAGATCTTTAAAATCTCCCATAAAGATCATCATTTTTTTATACCTAAAACCTTTCTTTATATCCAGGGGAAAAGAAAACATAAAAGGGTGAGCTCAAATACTCAGTAAGGGTAAACAAAATAAATATCAATCACATCATATATATAAGAACATAACTTTTGGAAATCTTAACCTGCAAAAGAAATCATAATTTCATAACATGGGAAAAATCATAGTAGTGAAATGTATTCCCAATAATCATAACTTAAAACATGAAAATTTGTGGCATACACACATAATCATAGATAATCCGTTCTTATTAGTCAAGACTCTTAGCTAAGACTATCTTAGTGGACAAAGTCCATTTCTGAACCGAGTTCACTCCTCGTTTCAGTCCTGTTTCACTGGACCGGTTTAACCTACCGTTCCAGCCATGTCTATCTCATGAGATATAAAATATTTACCCAATGCATTGGAGGGATATATAGGTCCCACCCATCTCATAATGATACCATTCTTATGTGTGCCACAAAATCATAAACCATACATCATAGCATAACCCATGAAATAAAAATGGGAATCTTAAACATCATGACATCATAAAACAATTCATATAAGATAAAGGAATTCATAAAAATAATTCCATCACAACATAATCAAATAAATGTAATAATAGGGATGAAAACAGAACCCTTTATTATCTTAGATGGAAAATAATTTTGATAAAACACTTGAACTCCATTCTTGAGGAAAATATCCTTTCTACTAAAAAAACAATTTTCCATACTTAACATGTCATACATTTATAAACTAAAAGAAGTTGATTAAAAATAAACTTGATAACTTGTAAAGGATGATTCTTGGAAATAATGTTTTAAAAATCCATTCATTACATATAAGTTAAAAAAACATTCTTCGTACTTTTGTCGGAAAAGTCAAAAAAAGGACCTCGTACGAAAAACGACAAAAGATTCCTTTCATATCTTTTACTAAAAACTCACCTAAGGGTAAAATTGGATTTAAACAATTATAGGTGGATGGAAACAATATTAAATATTGAGGAAACATGGATGTGGATGATAAAATACACCCCAGTAAAAACCAATGTATAAACAATCTCGGATAAAAATGAGATTCTGATATTTCCCTTACCTTAGGTCCGATTTGCTTCGTAAGTGTCCGAAACTACTGTATAATGATTTAAATAATGTCATTGACTTATTCCAGAATCATACTCATTGTTATGATATCATATATGGTTCACTTATGATTTTATATTACCCGTTCTTTTGTAAATTCCATGTTAAAGAGCGTTTTGGGTAAAATCGTTTCATTTGTCGTCTGTGTTTTGACTTGTAATTATTAATATGATTACTTAGATCATGATTTAATAATTCCAGAATATAAAACATGATTTATATATATATTCAGAATGTACATATATATAATATATCAGTAAATGGAAAGAAATACACCGTTCATGGAGACGATAGGTCGTACGTACGCATGAACATTGTTTTCGTTTCCTCATTGAATTGAATGAAATTAAGTAGTTGGCATACATATATATATACATAAATCCAGTATCATTATTATGTCATATATTTCATGATTACTTATTATATATACTTTATAATCATTCATGAATGGTTAACGTGGAGAATGAATCTCATCGCGTCGTGGAGACGGTAGTCCGTACGTACGCACGAGCGATGATATCATTCTCATGATCGTGGAATTTTATTGGAGTGTATGTATACTATTTCAGAATCAATATCAATTTAAAATAATCATATATAGTTATTATGTACACAATTATACCCATCCAAGTAAGGTGGTGGTGGAAAATAGATTACACCACGGCGTGGAGACAGTATTCCGTACGTACGCACGCGCGGTGATTTCGTTTTCCGTAGGATGGATAGATGGTGAAATAGGGTTGTTTCATACTTATAATAACATATCATTATATTAGTGATACTGATGTTATTACTTCATAATGAAACAAATTAAGGAGAATAAGTGGAAGAAGAAATAAAGGTGAAATAATCGGTAACGGAAATTACCTCTCCTTTGAAGCGCCTCTTTGAGACCTCCTCTTAGGGCACTAAAATTGGTATTTGAAGAAGACCAAGACCTCTAGGATGTTTCTAGGGAAGTGGAGAAGAGAATTGGGCAGGGGTTGGCTGAGCTTTAAGGCTCAAATTAGTGTGAGGAAGAGAGGGAGGAGGTGCCCTTTTATAAGGGAGGAGAGAGGAACCTTTGGAAATATAATAAATATTAGTTTATATTAAATCCCAACCCCACTTAAAAACTTCTAAAATGACTCATATCCGAACCTTAGATGAGATAGGATTGTAATAGCATCAAGCAATAAAATTTAGACATGTTAGGAATTTATTTTAAACATTATCAACTTGATTTATCCTTATTTATCAATTTAATTTTATTTGTGGTAATAATATTCTAAATTATAAATTATTATAAATAATTAAATATGTGCTGTGAATTTTCCATAATTTGACATTTTATGACATTTTAGACCATATAAATTTTGATTTATAATTTTTAAATATTTTTGTGATTTTTAAACAATTTTATAATATGTTATTTTTATAAAATAACAATAGTGTCAATTTTGACACTATTCATTTATTTGAATTTGAATAAAATATATACAGAAGATATGTTCAAACTAAAAGCTTTAATAGATTCATAAAATGTCATATGTATCTAGAAAATTAGTGTAGCACATTAAATAGTTCATATAATATTTATTTTAATATTTTAAAACAATTTATTTGATATTTTAATTAATAAAATAATTTCAACATCACTATTGTGTCATAATTAATGATAATTATTTAATCCCTAAAAATTCTAAATAAATTACTATGATGTAGATAATGTTATTAGATTTCTGTAGACTATTCATATTTGATGTTTCATTAAGTTTATCACCAAATTAAAATTATTATACTTATAAGATTTAAGAAAGTGACATGTTGTCACATTCTTTGGTTTTAATAATAATTAAATTATTTTCATGGAAAAAAGTCCATTAAATGAATCTAATCAGACCCTTAGGTGATATGGGTCGACTTTTAGTCATCCAATAGTATTATTGCAGGTGTTAGGATAATTTTATAATCTTATATTTATCCTTAATTACCCAATTTACCTTTAACTATGGTAAATAAAATTTACCGTAGTTACTATTCATAATGCCCAAAAATAAAAAGTATCTTATTAACATAATTTGGACCCACTGATTCCAAATATTGAATCCATTTTTCCAAATTCAATACAAAAAAGTTGCAGAAATTAAATTAAAATTAATCCCGTTGTCGAAAGAAAACGGGTTTTTCTTTAAAACATTGTAAAAGATTGAATTGATTTAGCCAACGAATTTAATGTAAAATCAATGATAATGACATACATTATATTAAATGGTAATAATATATTCTATTTATACTTTAAAACCATTCTATATTATAATTTAACCATATAAATTATTACGATGAAAAAAGTTGTTTTTAAATAAAATATAGCGTGTTTTTACTATTCATCAAAATATGAAAGTTACCAGAATAATATGAAAAGTTTATCAAAAGAAAATTTTTATTTCTTGATTAAAAATAAGAATTTTATTTTTTCAATTTGAACTTATAAACATGTAAAAATCTAGATTTAAAGTGGGTGCACCATCAAAAGGGGGCAAAACTGCATTTTTTGAAAAATACTTATTTTACCCGAAAAATTTATTTTGTTCTTATACCATGTTCTAGAAAATGTGTAAGATGAATAATTATGTTATAAAATTCAAAATTTAGTTAATACTATTCATAACGGCTAGTTCATAATAATAATATATCGTTGTTTAGTAAAACCCGGTATTGCGTACAACACACACTATCGAGGAAGGTCGCGATTGCGTGTAATGCAAGCCAAGTCAGGGTTGCTTGTTGTGAAAGAATCCTTCGTTGTTTCATATAACATAATCCAACCATATTTCATTTATACATTGAATATATATATATATATACTCAATGTTGCGTAGAATAACTATTATCAAAATTGTGTGTAACACGATCCAAGAATAGTGTTGCGTATACTGCAAGCTAATACGGTGTTGCGTATAGCGCAAGGTAATCTTGGTGCAGCATAAAACACAAGGCATTAATGAAATTAATAGAATATTTTTTTATAAAATCTCGGGGTGTTACATTCTACCCCCCTTAAAATGAATTTCACCCTCGAAATTTGTCGGGGTTATAAATGGTTTACTACTCGAAAGTTTGTTTAATAGAAACCCACATCGTAAAAAGGAATACCAAAACATGGATTTAAAAACTAAAGTATGAAATTTAACGGTTACCCAAATTAACTCATCACTGGGTTTCCACGTAGGAGAACATAGGTGAAAATATGGATATGGAAGAAGAATCTAACCATAAAGTTCTGATGGAGAGTGGTAGAGAACATGGCTATGAAAAAGCCAACAATCACAAAGCTACAGATTTGTGATGATCTAAGGTACCATCTGATTCATCAGATATAAGGGAACTAGGAAAACATTTTTGGTTTTCAAGATCATTTCCCTAAAGTTGATGAATTAAAAGAAATACTTACATGATTTTAGTACAATCTCACTGTTGTTCATAAATTGAAAAATTTCCACTTCATCCCTTAAAGAAATGAAGTTGAATTTGTTATTCGTGATGTGTTAGCAGATCATGTGATAGAATGATGGGTCATTCCATCTCTTTCAAACAAAAGGTTAGAAAAATTTATAAGTCCATCTTATGGTTAGATTAATCGTATATGGTTCCAAAAATGAACTTATACTTCATATATCACAACGCTTAATAAAATAAAACTAGTTTCTACTAACCAGGGACTTCATGTAGGGCAGTGGTAGGCGATAAAGGCCAGTCGCACTTCAGTTGTGGGTTCGATTCCCACATCCTTGTGCGACGCGATGGGCTATCGCCCGTCCTGCAGGTTGTCCTTTTTCTAAAACTATACTACTATAACATCCCCTCAATAATATCGAAAAAAAACTTCTATCCTTAAACAATACTAACTTATGTCCAACATAATCCATTCCAATCTTTAGGATTATCTATAATACTGCAGTCCACTCTCATAATATAGTGAAAACGATTACCAGAGATTTAATACCATCGTTGATCCCCATATATCATAAGATATGTCTTGTTGGTCACATTCCAAACATTCAAAGGCCTTAATCATGTATTCTCTTGAAAAATGAATACCCATTGAACCTTATTGAAAACATGAATGCAGTTAAAAGTTAACACTTTCCACATACCAAAATCCTCAAAATTCTATATACTCAAACCATGATATCACTTTGTCCTTATATCAATCATGAGCTCATGAATACTGTCAAACATTTCATTTTCTACTTATCCCTTCATGATGCGCATATCATCTGCTTTCCAAAATATTTGAATCACTTTTCATGGTTATCGATACCTTAAAATTATTGAAAACCACAATAGAATAATAAAAAAAATATTCTAATACACAATAAAATTACCTCAACAAAATTATTCTTCAATACCAATACATAAACACTTCAATCCATCCTCTTCAATTATTTTCCTGGAATAAGTCCTTCCTTGATTTAGAAGTAACTTTTTAGGTCAGGGCATTAAGTTGGGTAATGCCCATGTTCTCCACAAATAATACATTGAAATCCATAACAGTCTGTCACTCTATGACCCTTTTCTCCACACAGATAACATCGGTACCTCCATTTTAGGTATTTCTCAAGGTTATTCTTCCCTTCTTTAGAAATCTCAATCTTCCTTTATTTATGCTCCTCAACATGCGAACATGCATAACAGTATATCTTCCTCTTCTTTGATGAATTAGGCATACCACTAAATTTTACCTTTTTAATCATATATCGTGATGACTGATTCTGCATAATCACAATATCTTTCTCTCTAGGAATTACACAATTTTGTTGCTCATAGTCACCAATTTGTCCATTGGATTCAATGTTAACAGAATTCCTTCTGGTTCCCTCCATTAACTAAAACACAAAAAGAATTCTGTGAGAGGAAAAAATCATGCTAGAGAAAACAACATAGTAAAGTGGGAGTATCCTCAATATCTAACATCTTAGGTTAAATTCTAAGATCGTTAGTGCAATTCTAGGACTATAACCTATACGTATACTTAACCTTAGAGACATCCCTAGACATACCTTAGAAATATCTCTAGGGATCTCACTAACGTTTTTGCATCCTAGTTTCCAAAGGTTGACTAAACCTTTCCTCTGATACCAACTGTAGAGACCCAAAGCTTAACGTACATGGAAATTACATTACTTTTGCGGAATACTTAGTACATAACAGAAACACACACACAAGGACCGTAATAGTTTAGTGTCTTTGGAAACCCGAAATATAATCTTCTAATCGTGGTGAAAGATCTTCAACATCTCCCATAAATATCATCCTTTTTTATACCTAAAACCTTTCTTTATATCCTGGGGAAAAGAAAACATAAAAGGGTGAGCTCAAATACTCAGTAAGGGTAATTAAAAGAAATATCAATCACATCATATACATAAGAACATAACTTTTGGAATTCTTAACCTGAAAAAGAAATCATAATTTCATAACATGGGAAAATTCATAGTAGTGAAATGTAATCCCAATAATCATAACGTAAAACATGAAACTTTGTGGCATACACACATAATCATAGATAATCATTTCTTATTAGTCAAGACTCATTGCTACGACTGTCTTAGTGGACAAAGTCCATTTCTGAACCATGTTCACTCCTCATTTCAGTCCTGTTTCACTAGACCGGTTTAACCTACCGTTCCATCCATGTCTATCTCATGAGATATAAAATCTTTACCCAATGCATTGGAGGGAGATATAGGTCCCACCCATCTCATAATGATACCATTCTTATGTGTGCCACAAAATCATAAACCATACATCATAGCATAACCCATGAAATAAAAATGGGAATCTTAAACATCATGACATTATAAAACAATTCATGTAAGATAAAAGAATTCATAAAAATAATTCCATCACAACATAATAAAATAAATGTAATAATAGGGATGAAAACAGAACCCTTTATTATCTTAGAGGGAAAATAATTTTGATAAAACACTTGAACTCCATTCTTGAGGAAAATATCCTTTCTATTTAAAAAACAAATTCCTTTCTTAACATGTCATACATTTATAAACTAAAAGAAGTTGATTAAAAATAAACTTGATAACTTGTAAAGGATGCTTCTTGGAAATAATGTTTTAAAAATCCATTCATGTCGTATAAGTTAAAAAAACATTCTTCGTACTTTTGTCAGAAAAGTCAAAAAAGTACCTCGTACGAAAAACGACAAAAGATTCCTTTCATATCTTTTACTAAAAACTCACCGAAGGGTAAAATTGGATTTAAAAAATTATAGGTGGATGGAAACAATATTACATATTGAGAAAACATGGATGTGGATGATAAAATACACCCTAGTAAATACCAAAGTATAAACAATCTCGGATAAAAATGAGATTGTGATATTTCCCTTACCTTAGGTCCGATTTTCTTCGTAAGTGTCCGATCCTCCTGTATAATGATTTAAATAATGTCATTGACTTATTACAGAATCATACTCATTGTTATGATATCATATATGGTTCACTTATGATTTTATATTACCCGTTCTTTTGTAAATTCCATGTTAAAGAGCGTTTTGGGTAAAATCGTTTCATTTGTCGTCCGTGTTTTGACTTGTAATTATTAATATGATTACTTAGATCATGATTTCATAATTCCAGAATATAAAACATGATTTATATATATATTCAGAATATAAATA
Source organism: Viscum album (assembly GCA_963277665.1). Lineage (NCBI taxonomy): Eukaryota > Viridiplantae > Streptophyta > Magnoliopsida > Santalales > Viscaceae > Viscum > Viscum album. The sequence goes on from OY728139.1 coordinate 1,184,122,118, forward strand.
TATATAATAGATCAGTAAATGGAAAGAAATACACCGTTTATGGAGACGGTAGGTCGTACGTATGCATGAACGTTGCTTTCGTTTCCTCATTGAATTGAATGGAATTAAGTAGTTGACATACATATATATAAACATAAATCCAGTATCATTATTATGTCATATAGTTCATGATTACTTATTATATATACTTTATAATCATTCATGAATGGTTAACGTGGAGAATGAATCTCATCGCGTCGTGGAGACGGTAGTCCGTACGTACACACGAGCGATGATATCATTCTCATGATCATGGAATTGTATTGGAGTGTATGTATACTATTTAATAATCAATATCAATTTACAATAATCATATATATTTATTATGTACACCATTATACCCATCCAAGTAAGGTGGTGGTGGAAAATAGATTACACCACGGCGTGGAGACGGTATTCCGTACGTACGCACGCGCGGTGATTTCGTTTTCCGTAGGATGGATAGATGGTGAAATAGGGTTGTTTAATACTTATAATAACATATCAGTATATTAGTGATACTTATGTTATTACTTCATAATAAAACAACCTAATGAGAAGAAGTGGAAGAAGAAATAAAGGTGAAAGAATCGGTAACGGAAATTACCTCTTCTTTGAAGCGCCTCTTTGAGACCTCCTCTTAGGGCACTAAAATTGGTATTTGAAGAAGACCAGGACCTCTAGGATGTTTCTAGGGAAGTGGAGAAGAGAATTGGGCAGGGGTTGGCCGAGCTTGAAGGCTCAAATTGGTGTGAGGAAGAGAGGGAGGAGGTTCCCTTTTATAAGGGAGGAGAGGGGCACCTTTGGAAATATAAGAAATATTAGTTTATATTAAATCCAAACCCCACTTAAAAACTTCCAAAATGACTCATATCCGAATCTTAGATGAGATAGGATTGTAATATCATCAAGCAATAAAATTTAGACATGTTAGGAATTTATTTTAAACATTATCAACTTCATTTATCCTTATTTATCAATTTAATTTTATTTGTGGTAATAATATTCTAAATTTTAAATTGTTATAAATAATTACATAGGTGTTGTGAATTTTCCATAATTTGACACTTTATGACATTTTAGACCATATAAATTTTGATTTATAATTTTTAAATATTTTTGTTATTTTTAAACAATTTTATAATATGTTATTTTTATAAAATAACAATAGTGTCAATTTTGACACTATTCATTTATTTGAATTTGAATAAACTATATACAGAAGATATGTTTGAACTAAAAGATTTAATAGATTCATAAAATGTCATATGTATCTAGAAAATTAGTTTATCACATTAAATAGTTCATATAATATTTATTTTAATATTCTTAAAACAATTTATTTGATATTTTAATTAATAAAATAATTTCATCATCACTATTGTGTCATAATTAATGATAATTATTTAATCCCTAAAAATTATAAATAAATTCCTATGATGTAGATAATTGTATTATATTTCTGTAGACTATTCATGTTTGAATTTTCATTAAGTTTATCACCAATGTAAAATTATTATACTTATAAGATTTAAGAAAGTGACATGTTGTCACATTCTTTGGTTTTAATAATAACTAAATTATTTTCAAGGACAAGAGTCTATTAAATGAATCTAATCTGACCCTTAGGTGATATGGGTCGACTTTTAGTCATTCAATAGGATTTTGGCAGGTGTTAGGGTAATTTTATAATCTTATATTGACCCTTAATTACCCGATTTACCTTTAACCATGGTAAATAAAATTTACCGTAGTTACTATTCACAATGACCAAAAATAAAAAGTAGCTTATTAACATAATTTGGACCCATTTATTCCAAATATTGAATCCATTTTTCCAAATTCAATACAAAAAAGTTGCATAAATTAAATTATAATTAATCCCGTTGTCGAAAGAAAACGGGTTTTTATTTAAAACATTGCAAAAGATTGAATTGATTTAACCTACGAATTTAATGTAAAATCAATGCTAATGACATAAATTATATTAAATGGTAATAATATATTCTATTTATACTTTAGAACCATTCAATATTATAATTTAACCATATAAATTATTACGATGAAAAAAGTTTTTAATTAAAATATAGCGTGTTTTTACTATTCATCAAAATATGAAAGTTACCAGAATAATATGAAAAATTTATCCAAAGAAAATTTTTATTTATTGATTACAAATAAGAATTTTATTTTGTGAATTTGAACTTATAAACATGTAAAAAACAAGATTTAAAGTGGGTGTGCCATCAAAAGGCGACAAAACTGCATTTTTTGAAAAATACTTATTTTACCCGAAAAATTTATTTTGTTCTTATACCATGTTCTAGAAAATGTGTAAGATGAAAAATAATTTTATAAAATTCAAAATTTAGTCAATACTATTCATAACGGCTAGTTCATAATAATAATATATCGTTGTTTAGTAAAACCCGGTATTGCGTACAACACACGCTATCGAGGAAGGTCGCGATTACGTGTAATGCAAGCCAAGTCAGGGTTGCGTGTTGTGAAAGAATCCTTTGTTGTTTCATATAACAGAATCCTACCATATTTCATTTATACATTGAATATATATATATATATATATACTCAATGTTGTGTAGAATAACTATTATCAAAATTGTGTGTAACGCGTTCCAAGAATAGTGTTGCGTATACTGCAAGCTAATACGGTGTTGCGTATAGCGCAAGGTAATCTTGGTGTAGCATACAACACAAGACATTAATGAAATTAATAGAATATTTTTTTATAAAATCTCGGGGTGTTACAATACCTGTTGAAAAATGTTTTAAGAGGTATATATAATGGTCTAATGCGCAACTGATGATAACTGGATCTTAAGACAATATTAGAGAACACCTAGGCTCCTCAAAGCTAATAAAAGAGATCACCAATCATTGGAAGGGGATATCAGTTCTTAACCGTCAACTAGTTTAGCTTATGATAATCCACATGAAGTTTGAGGGTACCATCTGCCTTCTTCACCCCAAGGAGAAGTTCTGGGTCGGATGAAACCATTTTCCTGCAACTCATCTAACTACTTATTGATCTCTTGTAACTCTAGTGTAGCTATCCTATAAGGGGGAATGGACACCAGTGCTAATCCTGTCAAAAGCTCAATAGAGAAATCTACCTATTGCTTCAGAGGTAAACCTAAAAAGTCATCTAGAAAGACATCACTAAAAGGATCCACCATTGGAGGAAAGTCCATCTGTGAAGTTCCCTGGTCATCCAGATATAAACTAGTAATCTATGCTGTAATTCCTCCTAACTCATGATGATTGGGTACAACTCTACTCTCATGGACATCCCATTTGACCTTGTGTAGAAAAGAACCACCCTTTAGTGATGTGACACTCACCCTGAACTGATAGCAGTCAACAAATTCTTGAAAAAATACTAACCAGTCCATTTTGAGACTGACTTCTAAGCCTGTCATCTTTAATACATAGAGGTCCCATAAGAAGTGACACCCACCAACTTGAAGAGGGAACTCATTACACTAATGTACACTAGCCTTCTTAATCCCCAATAGAGTTTTTAGCATCATAACATCATCATAATTAAAGATACAGATCCCAAGGCTCTCCACAGTGGTAAGAGATATAAAAATATGAGAATCCCCTATGTCAAAAAGAGAAGAAGCTAAAACTAAGGAAACTAGAATCATACCTCTAATCATACAGGGTTAGTGATCATGCTTCTATTGAGTCTACTCCACTACAAAAGTTTTATCTCCACTGAGGCCCTGTGACCCTGCCTGACTACCCTAAGCTGATCCACCCTACTTTCACTAAAATCACGTCGACTAGCTACCACGACCACAACCTCCTCCTTGACATGAATAGCTGAATGAACTCTAGTTACCTAACTAATGAGAAAATGGTGGTCCTTCTCCTGAACATAGAGTCATAGAATAACTCCTATCACTAGCTATTGATGAGAAAAAAATTGGAAAAAATGATAAAGATGACCCATGTTTCTGAGAGATAGGCACTCAAATGGGTCTCTCAGGAACTGAAGTCTCATATACCCACTATTACCACACTAGTAGAATACCTCCTAGATACCTAAAGGAATATCCCATCTACTCAGATATCCATGCGTATACTCCCTGTGGCGCTTCCTACTATCAGTAGAATTACCAAATTTGGATGGCGAACCACCCTAGCTCGCAACTCCAAGCTCCCTCAGATTACGCTTGGTGATCAGCGCTTGGTTGACTGTAGAAGATATGGAAGTCAACCTAAATAGAATCAGATTTCATGTCTGAGACCATCCTCAAACATCCTGGATAGAAATAACTCATCACCCCCTGGAATTGGTGTGAAGCATTGCAGCTCTGTGAAGTGAGAAGAATACTCCATAAATAAAAGAGTAACTTGTTCCAAACTGATGAACTCTCAGGCTTGGTCGGACCTCAAGGTCTCCGAGTAGAAATAGTCATAGAAGGTCTACTGGAACTCATCCCAAGACATAACTCAATGACGTCCCAATTGTGATATCACATCCCACCATATCTTGGAGGAATCCCAAATCATGTAGGTTTCAAGCTTCACCCTCCTCTCAAGAGGTGTCTCGAGATGCTCAAAGATAGACAACATGTATTCTAACCATTACCCTGCAGCCTAAGGTTCTCCATCCCTTGAGAAATTGAGAGGATCCTACTACTGAAAAACCAATGTCAACTCTACCATAGACGAGGCAGGATTCAGTGCTCCCTAGTAGTTCTGCATAAACCTCATGAAGCCTTGTCAGAATTGTATATCAGAACCTGTGTTTGGTACAATAGTTGGTGCCAAGATGGGCAAGACAAAAGGATCTTTTAGTAGTCCCTGATCTACCATTTCTGGTGTCTGGTTGTTTCCCTATATTTAGCGTACAACCAGAGGACGTCTCAGTGGCATGAATCTAAAAGGTCAAGTGCACACCTCAGTTCAAGATTATCAAGGACTGAAACTTAGAAGTGTATAAAAGGAACAGGAGAATAAAACATTCAAGTTTCACAAAATAGGGGTACACAACGTGTATAACACCTATATGACGTGTTCCTGTATGCTTTCAACATGGGCATGTATTTCTGCCAAAACTAGTCATATAACACCCCTAAACACAACTTGTTCCTCCTGTGACTTGGTGTGTACTTGGATTTTACCTCCTACCTGTGTTCTACTACATGGATAAACCACATGGTTCTCTCTTGGGTAACACTACACGGTGTGTTAACCCCAAACACGGTGTATACCACTTAAGTTCCAACCGTCCATGTCATTAGTCACATGGTCGGAGACACGATCGACTCTTAAACGACATGTAAGAATATGACATGACATGTACAACCTATGTTTTATCCACTCGTTTCATTAATCACATAGCCAGATACATGGCCTATTCAGAAAAATGTGTACTCCCAGAACACGACGTGTTCTACCAAGCATTTACAAACCCCGTGTCTTTGCTGAAACAGTTAATCAAATGGATAAATACTACACAACGTGTACATACATTACATGACATGTACTTATGAAAAGTTTTTTCTTCCAGAACAGATGAACACATGGAATGTGTTCATAAAACCACATGCCGTGTTGTGTGGGTTTCTTTATAGTAGACCTCTAAAACTTCTCCAAAACCCTTAAAAACACAAAAATTTGTCCCAAGAATGAAAAATTACTACCTGTGAGGGCCCATAATCCCATGAATCAAAGTTTTGCATCCTTATTCACATCATAACTAGACAAAATTCAATTGAAGTTCAAACCTGATCCCCCAAATTACAATCCAAGATGACCCATACACCTCAGGAACAGAAGTTTGGAATCCATCCAAATTAAACTTTACATATTCTTGTACCCTATCAAAAAATAGGTATTCTATCACAAGATCTATCACAACAACATGCATATCTAGCCCATCATCTATCACAACAGCATGAAATCAGTAATTCACCCTAAATGGAATGACAATAATGCATGACATGTGATCCTTATAAAGTGTCTATATGATGAATGAGATGGAATACCCTCATTTCATTGGGTTAAAATAGTAATAGAATCTCAATAACATCAAAAATAGATGCAAAATACAAGTTAATCACCCGATGGTGAAATAAAATCAACTATAACAATTGAAAAACCAAAAAAATTGCAATATTCGAGGTAAATTGGATTTTCCCTATAAAAAAGTTAGCTAATCCTAGGAAAAACTTATTACCAACCACCTATTCCTTCCTATCTCTGTCTATAGTCTCCAAATAGTAATAAAAAGTAGAAAAGAAATCCTCTGATACCACTTTGTAATGTCCCAGATCCAGGTGCTGCCCAAAGGTGCCCCGTACCCAGTTGGTCACATGGCCTCAAGTGCATTTCCCCAAATGCTAGAGGCTTCCTACTAGAAGTGAGGGACTTAGGTGTAATAGTGGGGAAACTATTCCCTCATTGGTAGAGTAACACAGTGGAAACATATAGTAAATATTAGCAGGAGCAGTAATACTATACAAAATAAGTATATAGAAGAAGACTGATAGTATAAAAAATTGCAGCATATATAAATAAAAGATGCATGTCACATGTAACTAAGAAAGTATACAAATAATTTAGAATGATGTAAATACAATACTGAAACCCAAGTATAGAAATAGTAAACTCCAACATCATCATAGGCCTCAGCTTGGTCCCATGCTCTCAAGCTCTAATAGCAATCAAGAACCCGATGAAGAAGGGAGCTTGCCCTTATCTATACCTATAAGCATATAGTCTATTTGGGCCCAAAGTCATGACCCAAAAGGGTGTGATATGAATACTAGTAGGAAAATACCAAAATACATGTGCCTAACTATTAGTGAATATATATGGTAGGCAATATGAAAAATGAATCAATAAACAAGGAAGTACTCAAAAGTAAACAATCCTACAGTTTCCAATTACATTCATTTTCATTTATTAATTATTTAGACCATTGAATAATGAAATCCCAGGATCTATCATAATCTCTGTATCCCCAATGTAATAGAAAGAAATATGTCTTAGAATACCATCTAACAATCAAGTAAGACCAAGTCCAAGCTCATGCTTTGTCTTGTCAGGCTTGTCACAATCAATCAATCATTCACAAACAACCCTCTGGGAAATTTCTCACAATATAACCCCTATGGTTCAACATATCATAAATTAAATAAATATATAAATACCCTCTGGGAAATATCACATTGTCTAATCTGTTTGGTCCCATAAAAACAAAGAATCTCTGAGCAAGCACTCACCGTCAATTCCCCCCATGGTATTTTAATGATAAACTACAGAGTCTCTGAGGCAGCACTCAATGTCCATTCCCCATGTGGTCTCATAACGGTATACTATAAACACTATAAGGAATAACTCACCATAAATCCCCCTATGTTCTCACAATGTAAACGTAAGAGACACTCTGGGGAAGCCCTCAACATCAATTCTGCCTATGGTCTAACTACACCAGGTTCTTGCAGCCCTGTGTAATACAATCAGGCACAAACGATATCCAATAGCCCAAAATAATCTCAACTACTACATGGATAAGTAGATACAATTCATAACACATGAATTTAACAAGAATCAATTAAGTGATCAATTCCAACCAAATAATCAAGGAAAGGAAACAAGGTATGACTCATAGGTAACCTGGACCAAACAGCCATAAACATTCAAACAAGGAAACTCACCCATGGGGTGTCCCCTAAAAATGAAATTTAGCATAATATATCAATGAAAACCCTTAATCTATCAATTAATATAAGGTAGATGATAATAGGTTTCAATTACTTAACATGAAATACCCAAATCATGGGTAATTGGCACTTAGGAATATATAACTTAAAGTCAAACTCTGATAGGAAACAAACCACCAACCTCAACGTTGTACGAAGAACACTCCTGAACATCGGCCCTTGAATTGGCCAATAATATCATAGATCTACAAAAGGTAAAAAAAGTTCAACCTTGGATAACTAGAGAGAGAGGATAAATCAAGAAAAGAGGCTCTTGGAAAAAAGAGAAGTCACCGGTGGGAATCCAACGCACTTGAAGGTGCCTAAGTTGGAGCTCAGATGGAAGAATGGGAGGTGCTGGAAGATAATTGGTCATATATTTCTCTCCTGTATGAGACATGGGAAGAAGAAAAGTGTTTTGGAGATGAGACACGACCCCAGTCCGATTAATAAAATAAATATAGAAGTACACAACATGTTTATTTAATATACACGTTGTGTACATGCCTTAACTAGCCTCCGCTTTAGGTAGTATACACGACCATGTAGTCATCTGTTGCATGGCTAGTACACGACTACCCATAGAAACTGGGTACACGAGGTGTAATCAAGAGTACATGACATGTACTTATAAAATTTCCAAATTCTTCTTTTTTCCACAAAACACCCAAAATCAAGATCTATACCTGAAATGAAGATCTGAGTTCTTACAAATTACTAAGAATTTGAACAAACCCCTTTCTTATGTTTCCATCTCCCCAGGTTATAAAGTAAGGTAATACACATGACATGTTTATAAGGATATCCCATGTGGAAAAATTTGTGGGATGTGATGAAGACTTATTATGGATTAATTAGTTTTATATAAATTTGAAAAAAATGTATTATTGATATAGAGAACATGGGATGTGTTATTTTATGTTGTGTCCTAATTATTTAAAGGTATAGACATGAAAAGATACTTTAGATTTAATATATTCAATAATCATTATTGATTTTTTAATTATGAATGACTAGATCTAGTATTTTATAATTAGAATCAAATCATGTTTGTGGAGTATGTATTTGTGGAACCAGATTCAGGAGTGTGGGTCTAGGGAGTCATAGATTTTTTTGTTTCAAGAGTTTTATGTTGAAAAAAATGATATGAAAGGAGGTGAAAATATTGTGTATCCCTATTTTAGTAGATTACCTATTGTTTTATTTTAGAAACATAATATCTATCCACCCATTAAATAAACCTTTCTTGATAAGGAATTATATGACGTTAAAGAGTGAGTGTCCATGGTTTGATGATCTTGTGAATAATATTTTTGATAATAATGTTTCCAATTGATTTTCTATAAGATAAGTTTATATTAAAATGAGTGAAGAAATAAAATAAATTTTGGATGATCCTTGCTTATGGCATTCTGGTGGTGAATAAATAATTAAGAGATGTATCCTAGATTCTAAATTTTAATCAGTAATGAATTAATATCATATATTGTGTTGTGGTGGTAAATTTATACCCCAAATAATTTTTAGGAAATTTATTAACTAAATTTATATTATCCTACCATTTTTTTAGATTTTTTCAAATTCTATATAATGTGTAAAACCTTCCTGTTCTGGGGAAATATTTCAAAGATAAATAAAATTCCTCAACAAACTCATTTATTTTGTGATGTGTTTTATGTTTGGGGAATGGATACCTGAGACCATTTACCAATTATTCTAGATATATTTACATTTTAATTTATATTGAAAATTTTTCCATGTGGATAAATAATATTCCCACTAGAGTTGATGATGCAATTTTTTTGCTAAAATTGTGAGAGGAAATCAGTTTTCCAAAGTTCATTATCACTGGTGATAGAATCGTTTTTTTATAATATGAAATTAGAATATTTTTGAAGGAATTATAAATTTATTTATAGGGTTTATACAACTTATGACCCATAAACAATTGGGATGGATGATTTTTAAAATATAGAGATATTTTTTTTTTGCAAACAATATTGACCCAAATATAAAGGATTAAAATTTATTATTAGATGATGCTTCTTGGGATCACAAGGCATCATTAAAAAATCCAATTATAATTTTACATTATATATTTTTTGTGGAAAATATTATCACCTTTCTATATAGTTATAAAGAAAAACAATTGGGTAGTTAAAACCTGTTACATGAATCTTTTTTTCTAGAATAGAAATAAAATTATGATTACATGATTTAAAGGAGATAATGAAAAATACATATGGAATATCTATTCTATACAAGGAGAAAGATAATATTTTTATGATATAATAATCCTCAATAAATAGTTCAAAGAGGGAGACAAAGTGGTTCAATTTGAATCTAATATCAAGATGTTTTCATGAATGTTTTTTTTCTAAATGGTCTATCCATATAATTGTTATTTATGTTTTACCCTTTTTAGTTTTCCAGATTGAATAAATAGAGAATTAAAAACCAATTATTTTAATGGATAAATATTAAATATATTTATAGAGAATTTTTGAGATCTTTCATGGTAGGAGGTCCACCTTCAAGAAGTTGGCCACAACTGAACACCACATTGTGTCCTTCCTTTCTACTTGTTTTTATTATGTCTATGAGTTATAATTTTGATTTATCATATAAAGATTTTTTCCACGTGGATATTAAAAAAATATCTGTGGGTGGAGGATCATCATTTTCTAATTTAGTATTTTTTTCTTTGTATTTTTTTTTATCTTTTATTGTTTTTAATTCATTTTTGAGGGTTTTATTTTCATTTTTAGTTTGTTTTTGAAACTTATGAGATCAAATAAATACCTTTTTTAATTTTTAACCTCATTTCCATGAGTGAAATAATTTAACCCATAGAATTAAATTTAAATTAATTGACAAATAAAACTTTTTCTGGATTCAATGCTTTAGGGAATTCCTAAAAGACCATTGATTTTTTAATCCCATTCCATAAACGACTGACCAAATTTTAGAATCTAATACTTGAGATGAATTTAAACCTTATTTTGAAATATTATTCACATTCACCTCATTTATTTAAAGAAAAAAATAGTGTTTCATTTAACCAGAATTTAATTTTTTTCTATCAAAACATGAGAGTTTTCGGCACTTGTGTTGATAATTATTTAAGAAATTATTTAATTTTCAAAGACTTCTTTTCATAATAATACTTTTTTTCAGTATTTTTCTTAACATTTTATCCGTGTTATCCTTGAAAAACCTTTTGGAAAGGTACATTAAAAACCTATAATCCTTATAAATCCTTATCTAAATTTGAATTTTAGTGATCCATATGAACTTAAGTGCATAGGATTCTATATTGGGGGGGGGGTTGAATCATTTAATATTGCTTTATAAGGAATATTTAAGGCCAATAAGTTGTTCTTTGAGATGAAAATATTTTTAGAAAATATAACTAAAGTATTTTAGATCATAATTCTAGAAACAATATGATAAAAAGAATATTTTGAGTGACAGATTCTATAAATAACAAAGAAAATTTAATTTTTAGAAGAATAAAAGAAGTTTTATCATTTAAAAGAAGGAATAGGGATTCACAACAATCTTTTCAATACAAATAATCCCTTGATTCCTTCAAAACTAAAATTATGAATAGATTTTTAGAATAAAAAAAATAATTTCAGATATATTGAAGGTACTTGAGTATAAAAATTGATTATAATGAAATTATAAAGGCATGATTTGTCTTTAAGAATTATTAATATGTTTGGTGATGATTAATTACCAAATAGAGTCGGTATAATACCATTATTTAGTGAAAATATAATTGTATATTCTTTCTTCAAAAAGAGCCAAACCACCTTGTTCTAACTGAGATATTTTGAATATATAAAAACTACTGACCCTTTACCATGGAATATCCTAGAAAATTAATCATAATTAACACTAGTCCATGATTAATTTGGGTATATATTTAGGAACTTATCAATCATGTGGTGTCCCTTGAATTGTTTTGGAAAAGAAAAACATTTATTAACAAGATTAAAAAATGTTGATGAGGGAAAATTATAGTGAAGTAAGTGTTTTGTGTTCCCTAGAGGATAGATGATACGGGAATTAAATTAATGAAGTGAAAAAATAATTTTTAATAATTTGTTTTAGTATGTATGATAATTTTGAGTGCCTAGGTGTTAAAATAAATAATCTTAATGGTTTTTTTTGTTTTTTTATTCCCATTTTTCTAGGAGTTTAAGTCTTATGTGTGTGGGAATTGATTGAGATGAAAGTTTTTTACTTTTTATCTTTATTTAGAAGACTAAATCCCTACTATTTTATATTTTATTGTGAAATTATTTATTTTTTATTTTTAGGGATGTTTGGGGAATTTTTATGAAAATAGAAATAATCATGGTTTTTCTGTGTTTTTAATATTTTTTTGGGAATAATTGAATAAACCTTTATCTTATTTATGAATGTGAGAATTTTTAATTTTAAACTTGAGTTGGAAGATTTTGTGCTTATAATTTTCCTATAATACTTTCATTAAGACTCATAAGTATTTGTTTTGTTGAGAGTAAGACTTTTGATCCCCTATGAATTTTTTCATATTGTAAGACTTTTATTCAGAGTTTCCTATCATTTTTGTGGAGTTTCTTAAGACTTTTGTGAGTCTATAATACTTTTTGTAGAATATCACAAGAATTTAACCTAATATGATCTATGACTTTGTATTGAGTAAAAAATTGAAAACCCAATTCCATTTGAATTTAGGTCCCACAACACTTTAAAAATTTTATAAAATGGAATTATTTTAGAATAATGTTTTACTACCAAACTAAACTTCCTAGATTAGATATTTTACTTTATGATATTTCCAGAACCCATGGAGAAGGAGAGACACACTACATATAAACTTTGAAAACCCACTATATAAACTAAATGATCTCATTTAATGGAATTTAAATAGGATATGGATTTTAGGAAGATTTAAGAAGATTAAAGAAGTAGATCTTGTGATTATCATGTGCGAACATGCACATGAAGAAGGAAATACTACTACTGCCACCTGGAATATTATTACGGAAAAGTTATTCGTGTTCATAGAGATTTACTAGGAGTGATTTTAATGTTATTCTCTTTCAAATATATTCCCCTGCATCTTATATGTATAAGGAATACATGAACTGAATATGAGGGAGAACTAGATAGAAGAAGCTATAGAGATTCACATAAGAGATTTACATGAACAACACTACTAAATTTTGGGTATTAAAGTAGGTAGAAAGAAACAAGAAGATAAAAAAACTAATTTATCCATATTAGGATAAACTCCAAATCATCTATGGGTAGTGGGGATCCATGGAATTTCTCTCTGTAGACATTTAATTTTTTTATCCTAACTTTCACTAAAAGCTATATTTTTGTATGAATGTATTAATTTTCTTTATTAAATGAATTTATTATAATATATTTTATATTGTTGTACAATATATGAATTAATGTAATTAATTGATTTGTTTAAATTTCTTAAGTGAGGTATATCTTAGTAGTATAGTGATTACATTTTGGTTTAACTACATAGAGGTATTTGAGTTGTTGAATCACTTAAATAGGAGAAAAAACATTCATATAGAGGTCTTGGTATGATATTAAAGTATAATTAAGTGTTTACTTTAAGTTATTTGAGTGATAATTGAGGGATTAAAGTAGGTAATATTTTTTTACAGGGAAAAAATCATGTGTTTGAAGGATAAAAACTTGTCCAAAACTACTCACATAGAATATGAATTCACAATATTTCCCAACCAGTTTTGTCTTATTTTCAAAATCCTATAATCTTATCTATTTTTTGAACTATTTTTAGTGTAATTTTTTTTATCAAAACCCAAAAATCACCACTTTTATTTAATTTTATAGATATAGAAAACAGAACTGATAGTTTGGAAACTTAGTAAGAAACCTCCTCAAGAGGCAACCCTAGGAACCACTATACTACATTTTTACGGGATATTTTTTTTAAAAGGACCCATGAAAAACCCATTATTCAAGTGGATCAAATTTAGCTTTGAAGGCATATTTATAGATTATTCAATTTGAAAACACCAAGACTGAAAAATATTTTTATAGTCACTCTTTGTGCCTGACTCCAAAGTAATCGTAATGAGTCACATCTTGAATTGATGAATAATATCTTTTGATATGTTAAAAGAACTCTTGATAATGGATTAATGTATGAAGAAAGGTATATATTTTAAAATTTATTTATATACGAAATTATATTATAGAGAATATATTGGTGATCATAAATATACTTATGGGGGTGAATTATTTATTATAAGAATGCGTGTTTCATTTCACTCTAAGAATAAAAATTAAAACTCTGTTAGATTAATAAAAGATGAGTATATTGTGAAAAATCAATCCAAAACAAAAATTATTTGGATAATGTCAAACTATAAAGAAATGAGGGTGAATGTTTCATACCCATTGGTGATTGAGTGGGATAACTAAAGTGTAATAAATTTTCAAATAATCTGATGTAATATTCATGGTTGAGAAACATTGACATAAATTACCACTTTATTAAAGAGAAGGTGGAGTGTGGAGAGATTTTATTTGATTATGTTTCAACTAAATGACAAATTATACATATCATGATGAATACCTCACTGAAGGATTCATTCTAATAGTTGATAGTATTATTGGGAGTGTATTCTCTCCCAAATTCCATGTATGTTTTCTTAGTAATTTTAACTTTTTAATTCATTTTCATTAGTTGAAAATGGGGTAGTATATAAAATGAGACATTATTCAAAATAAGGATAAAATATAAATTATTTTTTAGATGATAATTTTAGGGGATAAGTCAAAGATATTTTTTCCATAAAGGGTGAAAATTGACATGTTGGTATATAAATTTTGTAGTAGAGACTGTGAATTAATTTCAGTATTTACCACAAATAAAAATGAGGGATTGAAGAGACCTTAGGAATATTGAGTTATACTTAGATCATTAAGAAGTTTTTCATTTTTTGGAATTGAAAATATCTCATGAATTGAATTTATAAAGGTGTATTTTTTATTTGATCTCAATAAAGTCATGGTCAATAAGACATTTATCATACACTGAGAGTTGGAGTACTCTCACAAACACCATTTTATCCTATAGTGTGTTTTTTTATTTCCTTCACATATAATGAATTCTATGAATTTTTCTTGAGTCAATTCATTAATGAGTTTATAGTGTGTTAATTTGGTATTTTTTGACAAAATGATCATGGATAATTAAGAAACTCATTGAAGTTGAGTATATATGAAAAGGAATAAATAAATTTTAAAAAATAGTCCAAATGAACACATCTACATCAGCGAGAAAATGTGTTCTAAAGAATAAAAAATAACATGTAAAGAGTTTAAGGGAACCATATCATTTTATTAGGGGTTTCCCCTTATAGTTTTAATGGTATTTCATGGGAAGGCCCAAAATATGTTTTTCACATGTCACAGTCATCCATGAAATGCCCATAGTAAAGTGGGTTTAGAATCTTAGTTCCATAAGAATTTTAAGGAGGGTAATCGAGGTCACCATGGGAAAAAAATGATCTAAATGGGAATGTTAGATCCTGCTGTTGAAGAGAAAAACCATTGTGGGAAATGACTTGAAGGAAGATAGTTGTATTGTTTTGGAGTTTTAGTTGGATTCTAAGTTTATGAAGCCATGACACATGCGATACCATGTCATAGAATACTAGTGGTGTACCATAGCTATCACAAAAACCATTTTTATTGGATTTTCATGTTAATGATATGTCTAAAGATATTAAATGGAATTATATAATTATTGGAGGATACATAGTCACATAAATAGGATCTATAAAACTTTTAAAATTGGTGTTTTGTGGATATCCATTCCATGGTGGTTTTCAATATTTAAATGATAGTATCTCTCCTCAAACCAATAGGTGAGTAATCTTTATGAGATCGAGTGACATGTTTCATGGATAATTCTAGGAGGTTTTAGTGGTTTTATGAGAAGAAGAACAATGGTTCACACATGATCCAAATTCTAGAGACACATGAATAATGTGTATAAAAGATTGATCAACTTTTTGAAAATTTTTATTCTGTGTACTAGTAGTTAAGGGTTATATCGTTTACCATTTCCTTATTCTTATTGATGATAAATTTTTAATGTGCTTGGAGAGATAATAACATTTTCACACTAGGGATTATCCACCTCATAACAAGAGTTTATGAACCTTGTATTCATCATTCTATCAAATGTGTTCTTTATATATCCTTCTCAAATTATCATATCATCACTATAGAGATCCATTTGCACTAACCAATAATGAGAATCATTGTACGAGAGTTGGTGTTTTTGGTTAACCATTAAATCACCTCCCCCCTCTTAATGGAGTTATAACATCTTATGGGATTATCATAAATTCTCATTATTTTATCATTCAATATGTTATGAATTTATAATATATGAAATAAGTTACAAACCATATATAACATTAAAGAAAATAGAATAATTATTTTCTTTAAATATTTCATTTTTTTATATCAAAACACATAAAAAAATAATTATGTTCTTAAATGATTTGGTGGGAGGAAAATAACTTTCCAAATTAATAAAAAAACCATCCAAAACCTATTTTACCACAAGATCTTACTTTAATTTTGAACTAAATAAAATAAATGAATAAAAATGTACCTTTTTATCAAATTTTATCTGAGTTGGAGATGGAGGATTTGTTGTGTTTATTATTAATCATTTTTTTAGGTCTATTAATAAAAAGGGATATTTTTTATAAAAATTTGATCATAAAAGTTTATAGGATGAAACATAGAGTTTTTTTGTGAAAAGGGAAGTTTTTTTCACTAGTGAAAGTTTATTATTACTAGTTAAGGTGCTTTGTTCCAGTTAAAAATTACACTATTCAATAGTTGAATGCTAGTTAGGTTACATGCTAGTCATGTGTAAGTGTGTTATTTTGTTTTACACTAACTGGGGGATTTACTCTTGTTAGGAACCATAGAAGTGGAGTTGGGTGAACAAAACACTATAGAATTCAGAAGGAATTAGTTTTCATGTAGATTTGGGTTTTCCTATATATACTATCTCACCCCTCCTTAGAAAAAAATGAAAAATTTGGGGAAGGATCAATGGATCTCTATTTTCACCAGGCCCACTTGAGAAAATATAATTATAGAAACTGAGATTGAGTGAATATATATAATCAAAGTCAAGTGCATAAAGATATTTCCATAAGTGATACTTTAGTTAACTTACCTATGAAAAAACTGATTTCATGGAAGAATTTTAGAAATTGAAGGTGAGTAAAATTCATTTTCATGAACATAGTTATGTGAAAATTGCAGAGAGAAGGAAGTTTTGTGAGAGATAGTTTAGAAAATCACCTTAGTGAAGGGATTTTCATGAACCAAATTTGATAATTTGGTAATGAGTGAATTTGGTTGTGTATAGGTACTTAAATAAACTATACAAGAGTAAAGGTACTTTACAATTTTTTTTTGTGAACTTGAGAAAAATAATTTGGGAAAAAACGAAGTATTTTAATGAAGTATTATTGGTGGGTGTTCTTGAGACCATGAATTAAATTATAGAATAAAACTTTGGTATTCATGATTATAAACTCCCAATATATTCTTGATGATATATAATAAACCAATATGTTGATAAACTAAGAAGTCTAAAATTTTATTTTTTTAAAAAGGAGGAGTTGAAACACACAAAAAAATTGAATTTTTATAAATATGAGGAATGAGTAAAAAGAAAGAGTGATCAATAAGTGGGATAATAAAATTTAAGACCAAGAGAATCAATTATAACAATGTCAACACATCCTAGGGGAAGGGATTCAGTGTTAGAAAATGACATGATGGGGAACTCTTTGGAATCCCTTTCAAAAATAAAGTTTTCAACATGGTTCCTTTCATGCAATGTGTGGAGAAGCTTAATATAGTTGGTAAAGAAGGTATTTCATTTTTGATCAAATAAGTGATTTTATAAGGAGTAGAGATGATAAATTTAAGAGTGTTATGTATGATATTCAATTCCATATCCACAACATCTAAAGAAATGTGGTTTTATTGGAATATTTTGAGGCTATTGAGGATGAAATTAGCCTTCTCCCAAAGAGAATCATCATTCCCATAGAGCACACTGAAGGAAAATATCACTGATCCTTTGGAATCATGAATGACACCCATATATGTAACCATGACTACATGGGCCATCAATATTGAGTTTAACGCCATGTGTGGGAGTATTACATCAAACCTAGTGTCCCAATGGAGTGTTTCATAAAGAAGGTGAATAATAGATTCTAACCACACAATTCCTTATAGAGGGAACCCCCTCCTAGTTTTTCAGAAGATGAGAGAGTTCCACAACAAGGAATATATCCCTCACCACCAAATATCTACTAGATTATGTGGGCCTATTATGAAAAAACTTGTTCCTTGCTTCCCAAATACACTAACCTCTAGCCATGAGGAGTAGAGCCTATGAATTCCTCTCATGTTTTTTACTGCTAACACCATTGAACCAAAGATGGAGGAAATCTTAAATGTTATTCACAGGAAATATAAAACCAATAAACTCTCAAATGTTTCTCCACATAATTTCCAATCGATCTCTTTGACAAAAGAGATGCATGGTTGATTCCTCCTTATGATCTTGGAAACAAGAGGAATTTGAGGCTAAGTGAACTCCATTACCTTTAACCACCACATCAGTTGGTAATGCATGGTTATGAATTCACTTGACTTGGAAGTTGAATTAATCTAGAATATCCTTGCACTATAGGATACCACCCCACACATCATGGTCATGAGATGAATTCATCAAGCATATATATGCCTTAACGTAGAATGTACCCGATGTAGAACCCATTAATATACAAGAAATAGATACATCCTTGATTTTGATACCTTTATAGAGCTTTTTTTTGATTGGGATTAGAGATCACTTGAATTAAATATGGATATATAATGGCTTGATTGAAGGCCATATCTAGTGTGGGGCATCTTGGATAGCCCAACACATCGCCCGCCCAGTTTCAATCCCATAATTTAATGTCCCATGTCCAAAGTGACCATGAATAAAAAATTTATCCATTTAACTAGTAATGATTTGTTGGTTCTAGTAGACTTTCCCAATTCTATGTGTATTCTTCTCTGAATAAACCTTATTAGTGAACCTGGTAAAAATGTTGTGCCTTATTTTAATTTTTGTAGTTGTTTTTATGATGAATACTCAACTAACTATGATTGGTTTAACATGTTTCTACCAGTATGGTAACAATATCTAATAATTAAAGAAAAATTTCACACCCAAATTCACCCCTCCCATATCAGGGCTTCATGGGTTATAATAAGTGGTATCATATCAGAGGTTATAGGCATTGAATTTATTAGTTTAAGTTCATTACCATGGAGAAAATAGTGAACACCAAAGGGTTACCTCTGTTTGATGAAATCCATTATCATATTTAGGAGAACATAATTAGATCACACCTATAGTATCTTTGGTTATATATTTTCCCTTTTATAATACATGAAATAAATATTAGTGAAGTATCATAATTTTACAAGAGTAAAGTAGATTGAAAGAAAACCAATTTCGATGCCAAATCTCAAACATTATTCATCTAGAGCTTTTCAGAATAAAATATATATGAAGGTGATGATTTAGACCATCAACAAGGACGTGTTGGATAAAATTAATACTATATATAAAGTTTAAAACAAGGTAAATTATTCAAGGAATCAAGTTATTAATAATATGTTCAATGAAATCTTAATACTTATTGAAGAGATCAAAGATTTCCATAATGTGAATAAGATTATGTGGAGACTTCCACCTCTTTACAATATAAAGGTTTCATATTTTAATGGTAATAACTTGGTAAAAAATTCATTAGGTGATTTTAAAAGTATTCAAGTTGCTTATGATATGTGTTTCAAGTCAGAAGTAATAAAAAACACTCAAATAAAAAATGAATTTTAATGATATAATTTTTTTAGTATTTCTAAAGGTGGAAATGATGAAAAATATTTGAGTGATAGATTTTTATCTCTTGTTCAATGAGAACTCAATAGAAGAAAACATATATTTTAAGGTAAGACACTATTGGATTGTTTATAGTGTAGTAAAGTTAAGAAAATTATAGAAAGGTGTTCAAAGTGGTTTCATAATGATGATGGTGATATAGAAATGATGTAGAATACCAAAAGAACTTTCCCTCCTAAGGGATATTTAAATCTAGTAAATTCATTCAAAGAAGATTTTAGAGAAAGATATTGGTAAGAAAAGAATAATATTATGGTAATAAATATTATTTGGAAGATGTTGAAATATATTTCAAGTGATATTATGAATATTATATAATAGAAACAATGGGAAAATGATTATTAAAATGGCTAAATCTTATTGAACCAAAAGTTTTTATTTATCACATGGTTAATCTTTAGAGGGGTATTAAGGAGATAGAAATTAAAAGAAAGAAAAACATTAAAATTAGCCTTTTTAAGGAGTATTAAGAATATAGATATCAACTTGAAGTAGACATAAATCAACTATAGAATGATTTATAAGATCGTTAACCTAGTCATGAAAACTCAAAAGAATTAGTATAGTTTAAACTCATGATAAAATAAAAATCCAAAATGGTTGATTATCTTAAATATAATATAGAGGAAAAATAAAATAGATTTAGAACTCATTAAGAAGAAGTTTCTACGTTGATAATTAATATTGATTTTAAAAAAAATATTTTAATCCTAAGAAGAATATGTACTTGGAATAGTTTGTAGATAGTTAAATATTAGAAAGAGAAAAATGAGGCTCTGAAGGCATTGGGAAATTATAAATGAACAAAGGATGAGATTCATGGTAAAAGTGGAATCGACTATGATGCCGATACATCTTAACCTAAAAAAATAATATATTCGAAAAATTGAAGTATAAAGGTGGTGATTTTGGTGTCAATAATAAGGAATTAGTTTCATGTAAAAAATAATTCTAATAATAGGAAATCAAAGAGTGAGAATAATTTCTTAATCTTTAAGGATTGATAATCAAATAAGGATATTTATGAAGGATAGAGACATGTGGAGGAATGAATGGGGGAAGATATTTCCTATTATGAAATGTTTATTCTATGGATTTCATGGTCACACCATGTCCTATTATGAAGAAGAAAGGATCTATTTGAATGGGGAAATGAATGGAAGACATAAAAGAAAAAATTTGAAATATCCTTCATATTATAGAAGAAATTATTTCTATAGATATTTCTTTCATTGATATAATTTTGAACATAAATATATTTTTGGTAGGAAAATGATAAGAAATGGTGGTTTTCATCATGGAACTCAGAGGAAAGTGAATGATAAAAAAAATGAAAACATTACATTTAAAATTGGTATAACTCATTGTAGGAAGAAAAAGTGTATGATTATAATAGTTGTTATGAAGAGAAATATAATATGCTATCTAATTCCTCAACTCAACTATTAATCTCATGGAATAAAATAAGGAAGGGATAAAAGAATAAACTAGATGAAATTTCACTCAAGTCTATAGAGAACAGCTCACATGGATTCTTTATAGTGAGTGTTCTTCTGACATGACATGAAATATAAACCTCTCGAAAATTTGAAAGTAATAGTTGATAGAATAACGTGTTTAAACAATTATGGAGATCTAAAAATCAAAAAAATGGTAATACCATGTTAGCAAGTGATTAGTTGAATGAAGAAAAGGTTCTCTATGTGGATGTCTTACTACACATCTTCTTTAGTGTGAGTCAACTTTGTGTCTTTGGACTAGAGGGTACAATTAACTATATGGGGTTCCTAATAAAAATAAAGGATAGAAACTATAATATAGAAGGTCAAATTATGGATGGAAATCTATATCATGTGGAAAATAAAGATATCACTTTTCTTCTATTTGTTAAAAAGGAGAATAACTTATGGCTTTATAGGCTATTCTACATTCATTAATAGAGCATAAAGAACATATACATACATAAAGATTATACATAAATTAAAAATATGATATTAGATAATGAAAATACATGGAATACATGTTGGTGGTGAAAGACGGTCTAAAATTCATATTTTTATACAAAGACAAATGGAATACAATCTCATTGACCTAGTTGTCACAGATGTATGAAAACTAATTTATCAACATTCCACATATGGATAAAGGTATTTTAATAGATTGTTGATGATTAGAGTAGAATATTCCATATTATATTCATGTAGAGAAATATCTAAATCATATAGTGAATGAAGAGGTACTAAAGGAGAGTAAAAAGTGAGGCCATACATACTATCAAAATCCTGAAATATGATAATGGAAGGTAATAAATGTCCATTAAATTTGAAAACAACCTCAAAAAATAAGGAACTAATAATGATTAATCATCAGAAAGAAATATATAGTTGAATGAATTTATTGAATTAAGAAATAGACATACTAATAGTATAGATAAAAAATTTCTCATTAAAAGGGGTTTCTCTCACTACAACTATAAGTAGGTAGTTTAAGTAGTGGTGCATACTCAAAACTAGGTGGTTCTAAGGATAAGGGAGGAGAGGAAAACCAATGGAATATAGAATGGATGCAAAACTTATCGGAATTTTTTTTGAGCCTTTATGGAAGTATATGTTATATCTCAAATAGAGAGGGTAATCAACACATGTGTGGTAATGAAATAGATGAAGGAAAATTTTTTGGATACTAAAAGATGAGTATGGCCTACAAATGATTTAAAAAAAGGATGAATAGAATTGTGGAGAGTAATTATGTCAAATTCATTGAAGAAAAATACTAAAGTAATTCTCAATGTCAAAAAATTGATGAATTATGTGAAAATATGATGAAATTGATAAAAATTATGTGGATGTGAAAAGTTACCTAAATGATGAAGATTCTATATATGAATTATATGAGGAGTTTATTGGAACTATCGAGATCTAATGTTTTATTTGTTATCAATTGTGATTTGAATGGAATAAATGAGAAAGTTTATAAATTTTGTTGAATCAATAAAGATTAAATATGGATGGAGGAGTTTTGGAAGCTATTCGATAAATAACACACCTAAGGAAACAGATCATTTTGTGATCTCTGTGGAAATAAAAACTTTAGAAATGTCATAGAAAATGTGTAAGGATAATTTCAGATTCAAGTACGAAACAACAAATTTAGTGACCACACCATTTTTATACTTTGAGTTCAAAAAAAAATTTATGCACTAGGATATAAAAAAAGAATAAAACTAGTATGTGTTGGAATTGATTTTAAATACATGTAAATCTTGTGGTCAAGATAACAGAGAGGGACTCATGGAAATTGTATGAGGTAGTTCCAAATAAAATCAATGACAAAATTTGTATTGGCCTACATAATGAATTATGGGCCTCCCAAATTAAATATCGATGTGGGATTCAATATATACGTTCCTCTTCACAACATAGGCTATCACGATGTAAATGAAGTTGAGATGGATTTAAATGAAAAAAATGAATTGGAGGTTCTAGTGTTGTGGAGAAAGGTTAATTCCACAAGTTTATATTATAAAAATATTATTGAAATTTTCCACACAAAAGGGAAGAGGTTGAGATGTGAAGCATGTTTAGCAAAGTTTCAATGTCACTAATGATTTGGTGACCTCCATGATACAAAGGATGATTACTCTACAATCTATTAAGAGAAAAAGGAGTACCAGGTATCAAAATTGTGGTTTCACTATAGATGGTCTTATTTTTAGAGATAAAATGTATTTTTAGTTGTCAACAACTATAGATCTATTTACCATATAATTATAGACTATACACCAACTGGTATTGAAGTGGAAAATCTGGAGATTATTTCACTAAGACTTATTTAGAAGTTAAATTAAGGATTTGGTCAAAATCTATGGATCTAGATGAATGGAAAGATCATATTGTAACATAGGAGACCATACTATAATATGGGAGTTTCAAAGAAGAACACAATTCAAGAAAGTATGTTGCATCATTAAGATGGTTGAACTACAGATATATAGATATTAAAATTTATTTATAAAATCATGTGATTTTCTCAACTTAATGGAAGGTTTATGGGTGTTTTTATGAACCCTTAAGTGTCTATATGTGGAAATTGATTACACCCATTTTTTTTGTAGGAATGATTCCTTTATGTTAAAGTAAAATCAACTGAAAAATGAATAAGGGAACTACCAAAGATCTAAATAGAAAAAAACAACATTTAAAACAATAAAGAAAATATAAATCATAGAAGAACTACCTTAAAGACTATGATTTGGAGAAATAATTGGAAACACAATGACAACACCCTTGTGTGTTATTCATTTTGAAGAACAATTTTAAGCAATAATTGTATTGAATTTATTTTTATTCATTTTCTTAAAGTATTGAACAAATATAAAAGAAGAGTATGTGCCCCTAGACCGGTATTATTTTTTACAAATCATTTGTATCACTCACTATACATAGTGCTAAACCCTTATTATGTCAACACAACATTGAAATATACTCCTTGGAGTATCACTTTATGGAGAACCATGTAAGACCCAATGCCATTAATTTATTTTATATATTTTAATTTTGTGTGTGTGTGATGATGTAAAGGTTTATATTGTTCTTATTAACATGAAAAAACAATATATTAGGAAGGAAAGAAGAATAAAGACCCTAATTCACCCCCCACTTATGGTGTATTGGGCATGTGGGTGCAACAACTAATATTGAATCCCATAGGTTATTTCCAGATGATTATATCTCAAAAAATATTTTTTAATGAATAA
Organism: Viscum album; assembly: GCA_963277665.1. Classification (NCBI taxonomy): domain Eukaryota; kingdom Viridiplantae; phylum Streptophyta; class Magnoliopsida; order Santalales; family Viscaceae; genus Viscum; species Viscum album. The sequence goes on from OY728139.1 coordinate 1,184,146,695, forward strand.
AATATTAAATTAAAAGGGGTTACCTTTTTTCAATGTCTATAAATGTTAGATATTTAAAAATCATACAAGATATCACCTATGATATCTCAAACTTGAAATTTTAACTACTATTTTACATGGAATACAAGTCAGTGATTCCACCTGAATGTATATGTGTAACATCCCAATTAATGATAGAATAAATCATTTTCATGTTTACTAATATTTATTAATTTTATATTTATATTCATTATAAAAATATTAAGTAATTTTAATCAAAAATGAAATAGTTTTATTTAAACTCATTATATAAATGATTTTTGTATGAAAGTTTAACTGCCAGTAGAGTTTAAATTATATAAAATGAATTTTATTTTTGAAATTATAATTTCAAAATTAAATTAGGGTGAGATTTTGGGATTTTTTGGAAAATATTTAATTTTTATTGAATAGTTAAAAATTCATATTTTTGTAAAAATTTTATTTATTTTGAATAAATAATGAAATTTAAAAGTACCATTATATTTGTAATACGATTTAAGGTAAGATAAGTATTATTTAGTTATATTTAATTCACTTAATTAAATTTGAATCATATTTATATTATATTTTAGTATAAGTTTATTTCTGTGTTTAAAAACGACATTTTTCTAAAAATTGTTTTAAAGTGCATAGTGTTTCTCTATTTAATTTAGTTAAAAAAACTCAAATGAGGATTTTTTTAATTAAATTTATAAATTATATATTAATAAATATTAATTTAAATAAATAAAATGATGATTACTTGTCATAGAGTTAATGTAAAATCATCTTAAGCTTAAACAATATATTTCTTGAAAAAAAATTTTTATTGCATCTATTGGTTTTATTTTAAATTAAATTATGAAAATTATAGGAATTGAATTAATAGAATGGATTCCATATCTGTAATCATAATAAATTATATTATCTAATAATTTTAACTTAATTTTTTGTTATCATAAATAGTGAAAATACTAAAAATAATTTACCACACCTAAGTTGAAAATGAGTTTATGAGGAGTTAAAATAAAAAGATAATGGTTAAAATGACCTAAAAACTTATCAAAATTATCTTTTCTGACCATATTTAGGCCTTATATCATCTAAGGATCAATAATTTTAAATTTTGGAGACTTTTGGATTGTGAAACATGTGGGTATATATTTTTGTTTCGAAGATTACAAGTGTGCCACTCAAATCAATTATAAAAGGACACCCACTCTTCTCTCCTCTTCATACCTTCAAAACATTTTGGTTCATCAATCACCTAACAAAATCACTTCTTCACTCCACCCCACATCCTATAGTCTTGGTTTTTATTAGAAAACCAATCCAATAATTCTCTTTGTGTTAACCAAAGGAGGTTGTCTGAAGGATAGTAAGATAAAGAACTCACACGATGAATCGAACATGAGGTATGAGACTTTATATCAATTTCCTTTCATTAAGGAATATTTTGATGTTATAAACCTATATTATTTTATTAGGTGTATTTAAATCCCCCTTTTAAATTTTATATCATGAATTTATCTATTCTCATGACATTTAATGTTTTTAATGTTATTATTTCATGGGGATTACAATTCAAAAGTTTTCATAGTAAGTGACATTTCATTAAAACAATCCACTTAAAATTTTTCTACTAACAATATTTTTCTTCCATTCTTATATTTTTAAAATAATATTATAAATGTAATTATATAGACATTATATTTTTATAAAGATATTTTTGTCTTTATTTCAATGTTTTTCAAAAAAGAAATATTTGTACGGAATGTTTGAATTTCTTTATAAAAAAAAAACATTCTATTTTAACGTATACGATGATAATGAATTTTCCCACTTCAATAACCCTTATTTTAGGTTTTAATTCCTCTATAATATTTCATTTTATCCAAGAACATTAAGATAAAGGTAAACATTTCATGGGTTTTCATTCTTTTCACTAGACTAATAGTTTTCATTCTTTTTATATCCATTACTAAGTTTCATTCAGATCCCATGTTTTTTTAAATAGTTTCCAAAAGGTTTGTGGATGAATAATGGAAAGGAATATTTAAAGTTTAATTTCATGAAAATTTTCATGAAAATAAATCATGTTTTATTTTAAAAAATTTATATTATGGGAAAGATGGATACTAATATAAAGTGTCTCCATTGTATTATATGGATTTTTTATGTATGAGTTATACACTAATTCTCTAAAACTCTAGACTTGAAAATAACATCAAATGTATTAGGGTTATTTCTTGTCTTAAAGCTCAATATTATGCAATGTTTAAGGCTGGGTCCTTATACTATGGATGATGTTGACAAAAACCTGGTTGATGCTGATGAAAAGGCTTAAAATAATCTATCTAGAGACTTCTCCTACCATATACAAATTTAAGTAATGGATTTAATAACATCAAAATACATTTGGATTATACTTTCAAGCATTTTTTATGGAGATAACAAAGTGAAGGGTTCTAAGTTGCAGTGATTCAAAACAAATTTGATGAATTGAAGATGTGTCCTAATGAGGACATCAATGTTTTGTTTAATAGACTCATTGAAGTTATGGGGTCCATTCATGGTCATGAAAATTAGATTAATTCTACATATATTATGAATAATGTTCTCATAAGACTCACTCCATTATACAATTTCATGGTTTCAACTCTTAAAAACATGATTTTACAAATATATCTCTTGAAAATATTCATAGTAAGATGGTGGATTACGAGATCCATGTGAAACCAAAAAGAATAAAAGTACAATTATCAATTGAAATTTATTTCAAAGATATGATGAATATGTAGTCACATGAAGTAGGAATCAAGGATGAATATATAAGAGATAAAGTTTTTTTCACTTGTTTTAAGTAGATTTAAATGATGCCAAGTATGGTATGCTGGTAAACTTCTATTTTCTCATTTCAATTATAGAAAGGATTGAAATAGTTTAATAAGAAACCAAATAAAAAAGTATATTAGATCAGAATATGACACAAGATCAATTATATAATGAAGTTTTTATTATAAATGAAGATTTAAATCTATAAATTCAACTAGGATGAGATTCCAATGGAAAAATGTATTGAGTAAAGAAGAAGAAGAAAAATATAGGTTCCTTGAAGATGAAACATTTATGTTCATTTCATATGTAGAGGATGTTAAGATAGACACTATTGAGGAAACCAAGTATGAATATGAAAAAAATATCAACCTAAAGGGGCATTAAACCTAAAACTCAAAATCAAAGGACCTATTAAAGAGTTATACATTCAACATATGAAAAATCAAAAGATAGGATGATCTCTAAAATAATTGACAATGTATATTGATCCATATAAATCCAAACTTACATGACAAGAGAATATAGTATATTAAATTTAATATTCTTAAGCTTCATCATAGGAAGTGAATGATTTCAATGAATAAATCTAAGAACAAGAAAACATAATTGATTATCTGAATAGGTAGTTAAATGAAAAAAATAGGGTTGAATATCTCTCAAAAAATTTGTAACATTGTAAATGAATCTTGAGGCTGAAAAAGGTGGTTTATGGAAAGAAAAATATTCAATTATATAAGTTCATTCAAAAGGAGTTGACTAAAATAATTGGGAGTGGTACAAGGACTATTGAGAAAACATAAATAAATATAGACTAAGGTTTTTTTGGGTATGATTGAGATTATATGAGAACCTGAAAAATATGAGGCTCATGGAGATTCAATACAAAATAAGAAAAAATAAAAAGTTTTTGAAAAATATAAAATACCAAGGCTAATCCAATAATCAATAAACTACTCCAATTATAGAAACATATTTAGAGGAAGTGATGGAATGAATTATTTTAATGAAATTCCAATGTTGCGCCTTTTATAGATATACGATGACTTAGTGCGCAACAACAAAGAGAGATTTAAAATGAGAAGATCTCAAAATCCAATAATAAAGGATTCGATCATATCCTAAATATCAAAAAGAGAGTTGTTCATATGGTTATTGTTATAACTATTATAGATTTTTTCAAATGGAGATAAATTAAAAGAAATGTATAAGTGAAAATCACTCTAATGGGAGCCAAAGGAGAAACATGATTGAAAAAAATATGAAGTCTCATTTCAAAACAGATTCCATCCTTCAGAGGAAGAGTATTATTATCTCACTTCATATAATAAAAAAATATAATACACCACATTTTATCTTGAACCAAGTTGTAGTATCTTAAAAGAGGAAGAATAAAAACTCAAAAGATATTTTTCGGATGTTATTTATCTTAATGAAACCAAAAAAACACATGTATCCTCAATAGTCGGTGCTCATTTAATATGACTGAAAATGTAAATTAATTGAACAATGTGAAGAGACATAAAATTATATTTGGAAATGAATGATTATTGAATACTAATGGAAGTATAAAGACATAGATGGATAGAGAAGAACAAAAAAAATACCTATGTTCTTTTTTTGGATGGATATTAGTGTAATCTTCTCATTGTGATTTAGCTTTGTGATGCTAGACACGAAGTTGAACTCCTTTGAATGGGTTTATCTATCAAAGTAAAACTAAATAGTGTTTTATAAAGTGATGTATATCCACTGAATATCTATATCAAGTATATTTTAAAGAGAATAAAAACTATTTTATTACATTGGAGGAAGAGAATATACTTTTTCATTGATGGATTTGGCACATAAACCTATAAATCTAGGAGAATCCATTCAAATTAAAGGTTGTAACTAATATACTAAATTTGAAATTGGGTTAGGAGATGACATGTGAATCTTGTATAATAGAAAAATTGGAAATAAATTCCTATAGACCAAAGAACAAGAGATCCTCAAACCCATTTGATCTGATCCACACATATGTGTGTAGTACCATAATGGTTATTAAAACATATGGTGAGAATTAATCCATTGTGTTAATTTATTATTATGGTAGAATGGGTTTTATCATGTTTATACAGGCTAATATGGAGTTAATTAAATGCATTAATTGATTTTAAAAGAGATTTGAGAATTAAACAGGAAGAACCATTAGGGTTCTTTGATATGATAACAACACAAATTACACTTAAAATAAGATTGAAAACTACATGTTGAAGAACATCATAAAACATGAATTTTCATAAGTAATAAAACTATAAAATAAGTGTGATAGAATAGAGATATTTAAAATGAAATAGTGCGGTGATAGAGTTTCTCAATAAAAGTGGAATCCCTCTCCATTATTGGATGGAATTCGTGTAAGCTATTGTTTACACATTTAATTGGGCATTAGTAAGACTTTGAGAGAATATAGAACCATAAGATATGTGACATGGAATAAAACTAATGTTGAAATAATTTATATTATTTAGAAGTAGATGTCATATATGAATCAAGGATGGTACTCAATGAAAATATTGTGATACTATTAATGGGGGGATATTTATATGATACTACATTAAGAGTAAATCCTATAAATGTCTCAAAAAAAGATTGAAAATGATTTTTGAAATTAATGAAATTAATGTTATTGGAAAAAATGGAAATATAAATGAAATTCTAGATCTGAGTGTGGTCAGTGATGGAGAAGAACTAATGGATACAAATCTTACTAGTACACATTATACTACATGTGAGGAAAATTTATAGGAACAATTAGTGGATAAAGAATCTATAGAAATGGGGCATTTAATGACTCCTTAGATAAGAAAATGGGATGAAGTTAATGAGCCAAATATTATTGGTGATAAAAATACACATACACAAACTGAGATAATGAGAACATTAGAGAAAACTTCTCTATTGTATATTGTGGAGACAACATCATTTGAATAAACTGTGAATGATTACTCATGGGTTAACACCATGAATTATGAGTTTATTAAAATTTAGAAAAACCAAACTTAGAAGATCAAATATAGGCTATTGGATCAAAATTCCATAGGAAAGGAATGGGTGATCATAAATAGACATGACGATCAAGTAAAGTTGATCCAAAATAAGGCATGATTAGGTTTTAGGGGATTAATGTTAAAGAAACAATCAATCTATTAGAAATACTAGTGTTAATAAGACATTTTATTGTTTTGACTAGCTAGAGTAATAACATAATCTACCGAATAGATATTAAGATGATTTTTTTTAAAATGTAATTATAAAAAAAGAGATTTTCATTGAAAAACCAATGATTTTTCTTATTAGTACTAATTAATATAATGTATTCACATTAGTCAAGGTACATTATAGATTGAAACAAGTGCCCTGGGATGGGTATGCTTAGTTGGAGACTTTATTAAAGATGCTATAATTTATAAGAGGAGGATTCAACCACAATATCTATGTGAAGTTAACCAAGTAAGATGATATCATGGTTTTCATTTAAACTGATGATATAGATACCCTATCCTTTTACACATATCATTAAATGATTTTAACCATAATTAAACAACAAATTACAATCCAAAGATCATAAAGTATAGTGTCTTGGAAGACTAGGTACATAAAATTGAAAATAGGGAACTAAATAAAAAATTTCTTTATTTATAATCCATTATGATATCCTAATATCCTTTGAACCCTTAAATATGTATAGGATAACCTAGAGATAACATGAAAAAAAGGATGAGTTAAAAGTATAGTAAGTGAATAAACATTAAAATAAAGATTAGAACACGAGTTAGAGGGTGTAACATAATGATATAAAAAGGCATAGAACATGATTAATCATAATGAATAATAACATGGGTCCATATAATCACGGATTCATAGTAATTTGGTATCAAAATAAAACATGAATTTAGCATGAGTCAAGGATCGTTGGACATAGAATATCACGAGTCAAGGCTAGTTTCACATAGAGGAGCACGAGTCAAGGTTAACCATCAAGACTGTTTCATATAATGTCTTATGAGACTAAACATTATGCAATGTATTGGAGTTCTAACTAGTCACACCCATATTAACATGTTCATGTCTATGTGTTCCACATGAATAATAATACATAACGAATCAAACATAATCATAAGGTTTACCCATGGTAAGAATTGGGTATCATAATCATATCAAAAGGAATAACATATGGGGATATCAAAATGGTGTCCATGAAAGAAAGGATTTAAATAATAGATAGAAATTAATAAGGTAAAATAGTCATATATCATGATAATTTATTTCAAAATTAATTGAATACATGTGAAAATGGCGTTTAAGAAACATTAGAAATAAAGCATTTTAGTGCGGTTTAAAGAAAATTTTAAAGAGAATTTAAAGTAGAAAAGGGAATAATCATTTATATAAAACCCGAAGTGAACCAAGAAAGATTTAATAATAAAATTATCTATTTTATAAATAATAGTGGTGGCTTAAATTATATTATGGAACAGACTTGAAAATGGGTAAGAATTTGGGAAGTTCCCTCAAATCGGGATTTCTTATCAGGAAGAATTGAGTAGAGAGCCTTTTAAAAACATGCATATACCCAAAAATAAGGATGAATGGATCCTAATAGATGATTTTGAAACATATAAACAACATTTATATTATGTAAATAAAAAAATTGAATTTAATTTTTATAAAAATAGATAAATAATAACCCAAATAAATAATGGAGGTTCAGGTAGAATCCCTTACCTTAAGTCCAAAGGTGTTCTTCAATTGAACTTAATGACCTGGATATTAAAATTAGATTAATTAATTAATAAATAAAAAAAAATTTATACAATTATTTTATTTATTATAACTGTATTAAGTTCATTTATGGCCTTTTTGATGGGTTATGAGGTTCAATTTCATCATTTAGGATCACTAGTTTCCTTAGTTTTCATGATCGATTTACTTGTATATGTTTATGTAAAATCATTTAGAATGAGGATAGTTGTCTATAAATAAACTTATATTTTATTAATGAACTTATAGAATAATAAAATACCATTTTTTCTCTAAAGTTAGGATTATTAATTATATAAATTATTAATGATAATCATTTAGATTAATTTAGCATTTTTTGATCACAACGAACTCATATTGTTTTAAAAATTAATATCATGTGTAAAAAAATGATTCCATAAAATTAAATAATATATAATGATTATATTATAATCTGGTTCAACCATAAAAATGGTTTCATGACCATCCTTAAAGATGTTAATGTAAATTGAAAACTTCTTCATCCATGAATGTGATAAATTAACACACCAAAGACGATGTTTTAATTTTAACTATAAAAGGATACAGAAAGAGAGGTGATGATTAATTATTCTATTAGCATAATATAATTATAGTATATGTAAGTTAATGTATTTATAATTAATTTTGTAATAGGGGAGGTGAGGATAGAAAAATTAAATAAAGGAACTTGAAAATAAATTAAAAGAAAAGGAAGAGGGTTTTACCTCTTAATTCCTTCTTCTTGAGAACCTCCTTAGGGGATTGGTTTTGGTCTTTTATTAAGTTAAAAATATCTTATATGGGGGTAAGGGTCTTGGGAGGATATTTGAGCATAATTTGGACAAGGATCAAGACTAGAGAGGTGTCAGGAGAAGAGGTGGTGGGGGTGGTATTTATAGTGGAGGAGCGGGGTGTTTTCTCATTATTTTACTAAATATTTTTTTATTTTGGCTCAAGAAGATGAATAGTTTGAGAATTATCATAAAAAAATATTGAAATAATTTAGGGTAGTTTGAGATTTTGGGCTTACATCATCCATACATCATTTATGACTCCATCATTCATGTATTTAGCATTTATAATAATTATCATATTTTACTATTCACAAAAAATTCAAGTATTTTAGAAAAATCCCAAAAATTCACCCTAATTTTTTTTAAAATGTAGAATTAAAATGATTACTCCATTTTATTAAAATAATTTTCTATATATGATAAGATTAATTTTTAATTATAATTTTGATTTACTTGAAAAATACATAATTTAAAATTATAACTGATTTTATATCACTTTGAAAAATTAACTATAATCTCATAAAATTATATTATAATCATAATAAATCAATATAATAATTTATTAATAAATTTTATAAAAATAAATTTTCTTTTAAATTATTAAATTAGTCATAAAAGTATAATTAAATACTTATGACTTACAAAAATACCAACACTTAATTAATAATTTTTAGAATATTTATTTACTTATACTATGATATAATTATATAATATTTTCACTTATAAGATGGATAAATTTTATTCGTAATTTCATTGGTGATGTTACTATTCAATTGGATGGTTTACTATTCATAAGGGTCGTGTTACTATTCCGAAGGTCAAGTTACTATTTCATCACTATAGGTTACTTAACTTCTAGAAATGCTTATTATTTCATTCATTCATTATTAATAAAGATTATATTCTATTCTCTTATGTGTTTATGCCATATGAAATAATTATAAGAAGGGAATTTCTATAGATAAAACTTTGGGTTGTTACATTCTTCCACCCTTATGAAATTTCACCCTCAAAATTTTATTTTACATTCAAAGTTGAAAATAGGTGTGGGTAATTCTCTCCCATTGCTAGATCTGGTTACCATGTTGCCTCTTCATACTTATGTTTCTCCAAAGTACTTTTACCAGGTGAGTAGTCTTGTTTTGTAGAAATTTATCTCTACAATCCAAGATCTTCACTGGCTGCTCTTCATAAGAAGGATTATTCTCCAACTATACCACCTCTAAAGTTAGTACATGTGAAGGATCTGGTATGTGCTTCCTTAAGAGGGATACGTGTAATACATAATGTAATTGAGACATGGTTGGTGGAAGTTCTATTAGATTATCAATATCTCGAACACGGTCAAGGATCTCGAAGGGGTTGATGCACCTAGGAATTAGCTTCCCTTTCTTCTCGAATATCATGATCCTATTACATGAAGATATCTAGAGGAATACCATGTATCCAACCTTAAACTTTAAGTCCCATTGATGATTGTCTACATAGATATTTTTTTGACTTTAGGCTACATTGATGTGCTACTAAACGTTTTTCACCTTCTCCACCATTTATTCCACCATTTCAAGCCCTAGAAGCTTACGTTCACCAACCTCATCCCAACATGCCAGTGTTTAGCACCTTTTCCCATAAAGGGATTTGTATGGATCCATTTGGATGCTCGAGTCAAAACTATTGTTGTAGGATAATTTGAAGATTGGAATATGTTGGTCCTATCCTCATTGAATGTCTATAGAACATTCTATCAACATTTTATCCATTTTTTGTATAGTCCACTTAGATTGGCCATCAGTTTGAGGATGATAAGTTGTATTGAAGCTCAACTCAGTGCTTAGAGCACATTAGAGACTTTTCCAGAACTTGGAGGTGAATCTCATATATCAGTCAGATGCAATAGATAGTGGTACTCCATGTAGTCTTACCACTTCTTTGATTTATATCCATGCTATTTGATCCAGTGAGAAGTCCTCTCTAATTGGGTTAAAGTGAGATTCATTTATAAGACGATCCATAATAACCCATATATCATTGTTTCCTATGGATGTCTTTAGAATTCCAGTGAAAAAGTCTATGGTGATGTTTTCCCACATCCATGTTGGTATGGATAATGGTTTCATCATACCTTTATAACTTTTCCTTTCAACATTCACTTGCTGACATACTAGGCACTATGATGTATATTCAATGATCTTCTTTTTCTTACTATCCCACCAAAAGTTCTCTTGGAGATCTCGATACATCTTTGTGATCCCTGGGTGAATAGAGAATGTTGAGCTATGTGTGTAATTCATAAGCTCTTTATTTTGTCTCTAGATTGGATGGTACACATAGTTGTGACCCAAATCTTATGAATCCATCCTCACCGATCTTGAACTTGGAGTATTTCCCATTCTTAATAGCTTCCACCTTTTTCTGAATGTTCGTATTATTTCTTTGAGCATCCTTTATTTTCTCCATAAGCGATGGTTGAGCAATAATTTGAGAAAGGATTGATGATGTTCCTTCCTTAATGATTCCCATGTCCATCCTTTGAAAATATAAGAGTATTGGATCCTTATCAATTCTCGTCATTGATAAATATGTAGGATCCTTTCTACTTAGAGCATCTTCCACCTTATTTTCCTTACCAGGATGGTAGTGGATTGAGCCGTCGTAATCCTTGATGAGCTATAACCATCTTCGCTGGTTCATATTAATCTTATTCTATGATAATATATATTTTATACTCTTGTGATCAGTATATATCTCACACTTCTCCCCATAGAGATAATTCCACCATATTTTCAATGTAAATATCATAGTTGCCAACTCCAGATCATGTGTAGGATAGTTTTTTCTCATGAATTTTCAACTTTCATGAGGTGTAGGGTATCAATTTGTCATTTTTCATCAGTACACAACCTAATAATTTATTTGAAGCATCATTGTACACCATAAAGAGTTCTATACTTTTTGGGAGTGTGAGTACTGGCCTAATGATAAGCCTCTTTTTAAGATCCTTTAAGCTTTCCTCGCATTATTGTGTCCATAAAAAATTCAATTCCTTCCGTGTTTGATTAGTTATTAGGTTTAAAAATACAGATAAGTTCTACACAAATCATCAGTAATACCCATGTAGGATAAGAAAACATTGGATCTCTATTACAGATATTGGCCTGGGCCACTCTTCAATTTCATTTATCTTGGAAGGGTCCACAAATATTCCTTTACTGGTGATAACATACCCCAAGAATGATACTTAATAATTCTAGAACTCACATTTACTATACATTTTATATTGTTTCTCCCTTCAAAAAGTTTTTAGCACAATATTTAAATGCTCTTCATGTTCCTCCTTGCACTTGGAGTATATTAGAATATAATCAATAAAGACTACCACAAATTTGTCTATGTAATTTTTAAAGATTCTATTCATTTAATCCATGAAAATGGTTGGAGCATTAGTGAGTCCAAAGTGAATCACTATGAACTCATTGTTTCCTTATATCATTCAAAAGGCAGTCTTGGGAATATCTTCCTTCCTCATCTTTAATGGGTGATATCCTAACTGAAGGTCAACCTTAGATAAATAACTGACCCTACATAGCTGATTGAACAACTCATATATCCATGGTAGGGGATACATTTTCTTTATTGTTATTTTATTGAGCTCACAATAATCAATGCAGAGGCACATTGATCCATCCTTCTTCTTGACTAAGAGTTCAGGCACACCCAAATGGTGAAGCACTCAGTCATATAAAACCCTTGTCCAAATTCTCTTATCATTACTTCTTCAGTTATTCGAGCTCCATAGTGGTCATTCTATACGTTGTATTTGATATAGGTATATATCCAAGAATAAGTTTAATTGAGAACTCAACCTCTCGATTAGGTAGAAGACCAAGTAATTCTTTAGGTAAGACATTAGTGTAATCCCTCGTGATGGGAATGTATTAGATCATGATCATCTCCTTTGTCTCAATCATTTGAGTGAGATATGCTTTCTCATAAGGAAATAATATTCACACTTGAGATGTTGATTCTAAATGATATTCATCTTCCTCCTTAGAATGGTAAAGAATTAGAGGATGCTTTGGGGTGTGAATATTGATATCCCTTTCATAAATGTTGATGTTATCTTTGTATAAATATTGAAAATATATGCCCAAAATAGCATCAAACTCTACCAAAGGAAGTAAGAAAATATTTTTTGGGAGGTTTAGTACACAGACATTAACAAGGGAGGAGTTATGTACTTTGGATGTAGTAATTTCCACATTAGCTATTCTCACAGATAACCCAACCTTCATATTTTGAGGTGGTGTTTTAATAGTTCTACTAAACTTGAAAGATATAAAAGGTGTGTAGAACCAGAATCACATAGTACTTATTCTATTCTTGAATGAATAACTAGCATACCTGTCACCACATTGTTGTCCAGATCCACCTCAGCAGAGGTGATAGAATATTCCTTTCCTTTTTTTCTTGGATTTTGTTATTTATTTCCCCTAACAACCTTGGGATTAGAGAATTGGTTTGAAAAATTATCATGTTCTTTGCATTTGAAACAATGAACTACAAGTGGAGTGTTGATCTGAACCTTCCTTTCTTCTTCCACATTAGTGGAATTATTCATGTCCCTTCAGTAGTTCTTAGCCAGATTACCCATTCTTCCACATTTGAAGCATTTCTTGGTTCCCTTTAGATAGTTCCCAGGATTCTTCTTCCCACAATTTTGACATGTTGGATATTCAGTCTTCTTTCCATCATAGGATTTATTTATAGATCCACCCATATTAGACTCTATTTTTCACTTTTTTTTCACTGATACCACGATACCATTAAGAGTCTCTGATATCCATTTCAACCATGAGGGCATAATGTGCAATATCTTCATAACTATCGAAGTCTTTAACCACCAACGCATTTCACAGATTCAGATTTAGTCCACTAAAGAAGAGATCCAACTTTATTTTAGTATTCATGAAAAATAAGAAGGTGTATCTTTCTAGACTTGTAAATTTTTCTTCATATTACATGATATAATCACATTCCTTCTAATTTAGTTTGATTAAATCTCTTTCCATTTTGAGATAGAGGGTTTAGGGAAAATATTTATTGAATTTTTTTTCTTGAATTCCTCCCAATAGATGGAATAAATTTTCTCATTAGACTTCTCATTTTTTATTAGTGTCCACCTCTGATCAGATTCCCCATTAAAATGATAGATCGACATCATAACTTTCTCTTCTTCTAAGAACTGGAGGATAGAGAATATCTTTTCAATGAAGTCAACACACTATTCCATGATGAGGGGATCAGAATAGTCACTAAATAAGGGAGGCATTTTCTGTATGAAGGATTCGATAGAAAATTTATCTCTCTTAGGAGAAGTAGGATGTTCCACATGATTCAAGTTATTATTAATAACTTTATCTAGTTGATAAAGTACTTTCATGAAGTTTTTGGGGACCAGTTCCCATAAAATTTGGTATTTTATTAGGGAAATCATCACATTTACTATCACATTGATTGTGAGAACATGTTATTTTATTTCCCTCTATTAATTAAGAAAAATAAAGTGCAATTAGGGGGCTTGAATACTCATCTAATAAGAATATAGAGGAAACTTTAAACATATAAAGATAAAATCTTAAATGAAAAGTATACCCTAACTTGTGATTCCTTGGGTTTCAATCTAGGTTATCCATGATATGTTTCCTAATATATATTCTTATGGGATATTTTCCCCCTTAATAATGGTTCATAATGAGATTAGGAACTTACCAAATCATATCCCCCTGAAGTGTCAAACTATGTGCATAATAAGGACCTTTGTTGTGTACCAGGTTACCCCGAGTTGGGCCCAAAACACCTTGTCAGAGTTTTTACTCCAAGGTACATATGTTCTAGAACCACATCCACTTGTAATATCCAAACATATATGTATTTTCTTGATAAACCAATTACTCTATACAAACCAAAATTTATGGATGTTTTATCATACTTAGTCTAATCCTTATGGTTTTTACTTAAGTAATCTATTCCTAGTATCAAAAAATAACTAAACTTTTCCTTTGATACCAACTATATCGACCCTAGTCTTTTAAACATATCATTACATGCTTTTAATCATAATTAAACAAAAACTTACAAGCCAAGGATGGTAAATTCTATTGTATTGGAAGACTAGGTACATAAAACTTAGAACACAGAACTAAATAAAAAATTTCTTTAATTTTCATCAATTATGAGATCCTAACTTCCTTTGACCCCTTAAATCTCCATAGGATAACCTGAGGATAATATAAACAAATGGATGAGCTAAAAATCCTAGTAAGGGGATAAATATTAAAATAAAGATTAGCACATGGGTTAGAGGGCACAACATAATGATATAAAAAGGTGTGGAACATGATTAATCATAAGGAATAATAACATGGGATCATATAATCATGGATTAATAGTAATGTGGAAAAAGTATAAAACATGACTTTATCATGAGTTAAGGCTTGTTGCACATAGAGGAGCACGATTCAAAGCTCGTTACACATAGAGGAGCACAAGTAAAGGCTAATCACCAAGACCGTTGTACATAACATATCATGAGACTAAACATTACCCAATACATTAGAGCACTATCTCTGCACACCCATATTAACCTTTTCATTACTATGTCTTCCAAATGAAGAATGATACATAATGAATTATACATAAATATAAGGTTTACCCATAGTAAGAATTGGGTATCATAATCATATCAAAAGGCATAACATAAGAGGATATCATAATGGTGTCCATGGGAGAAAAGTATTAAATAATACATGGAAATTAATAAGAGAAAATAGGTATATATCATGATAAGTGATGTCAAATTGAAGTGAATACATGTGAAAATGGTGTTTAAGAATATTAGAAATAAAAACTTTTAGTGTGGTTTAAGGAAAATGTTAAAGGGAATTTGAAGCAGAAAACAACATAATATTTTATATCAAACCAGAAGTGAAACAAGAAAGTTATCATAATAAAATAATTGATTTTATATAAAATAATGGTTTATTAAAACAAATTATGGAGCACACTTGAAAATGGGTAATAATTCAGAAATTTACCTTAAATCGGGTTTGCTTGTTGAGAAGAATTGAGTAGGGAACCTTTTAAAAACATGTATATTCCTGAAAAAAGGATGAATGTATATTGATACATTATTTTGTAAAATATACAAAGAATTTAAAAGATATAAATAAAAATAAAATATAATTTCATTTGGGTAAAATTAGAGAAAGAATAACCCAAAGGAATAATGGAGGTTCAAGTAGAATCACTTACCTTAAGTCTGAAGGTGTTTTTAAATTGATATTAATGTCCTGGATGATCAAAATAGATTCATTAATTAATAATTAAAGAACCATTATACAAGTATTTTATTTATTATAATATTATTAAGTTTATTTATGTCCTTTTTGATGGGTTAAGAGGTTCAATTTCATCTTTTAGGAGCGTTAGTTTCCTTAGTTTTTATGATCATTTTACTTATATATGTGTATGGAAAATCATATAGAATGAGGATATTTATCCATAATTGAAATTATATGTTTTTAATGAACTTATATGATATTTAAATACAATTTATTTTTCCTAATTTTGGATTATTAATCATATAAATCATTAATGAAAATCATTTAGATTAATTTAGCGTTTTTATCACAACAAACTCATCTTATTTTATAAATTAATATCATGTGTACAAAATGATTCTAGAAAATTACATAAGATATAATAAATATATTAAAATATGGTTCAAACATAAAAATGGTTTCATAACCAGCCTTGAATACAGGAATGGAAATTGAAAACATCGTCGTCCTTGAATGTGATAAATTAACACACCACAGACAATCTTTTCATTTATGTATAAAAGGAGGGGGATAGAGAGATGATGATGAATTATTCCATTAGCATAATAAAATTACAATATATTTAAGGTATTGGAGTTATCATACCATTTGGAAGAGGGATGGTGAAGAGAGAAAAATAAAAGAAAGGAACTTGAAAATAAATTAAAAGAAAGAGGTTTACCCCTTTTACCTCTTGATTCCTTCTTCTTGAGAACCTCCTTTGGGGATTGGTTTTGGTATTTTATTTAGAACAACAGATCCTAGATGTGGGGAAGGGGCTTGGGTGGATATTTTAGTAGAATTTGGACATGTATCAAGGCTTTAGAGGTGTGAGTATAAGAGGTGGTGAGGGGTGGTATTTATAGTGGAAAAGAGGGGTCTTTCCTCATAATTTTACTCAACATTTAATTTTTTTTCTCAAGACTATGAATAGTTTGAGAATTACCATAAAAAATATAAAAAAAATTTATTATAGTTTGAGATTTTGGGATTACATTTTCCATACATAATCTATAACTCCATAATTCATGTATTTAGCATTTATCATAAATTATCGTATTTTACTATTAACCAAAACATCAAGTATTTTAGAAAAATCCCAAAAATTCACCACAATTTTTTTTCATCATATAAAATTCAAAACTGAACTCCATTTTATAAAAATAGTTTTCTAAATATGAGAATTTTTTTTATTTTATTAAAATCATGATTTACTTGCAAAATACATATTTTAAAATTATAATTGATTTTATATCACTTTGAAAATTTAACTAATGTCTCAAAAAATTGTATTATAATAATAAGACATCAAAATAGTAATTTATGATACATTTTTGGAAAATAAAGATTATTTTAAAATACTAAATTATTCAAAAAATTTAATTAAATATTTATGACTTACAAAAATACCAACACTTAATTAATAATTTTTAAAATATTTATTTATTGATACTATGATATAGTTACATCATATTGTCACTTATATAATGGATAATTTTTTTAATACTTTCATTGGTGAGTTTACTATTTAATTGGTCATTTTACTATTAATACGGGTCACATTACTATTCCAAAGGCCGAGTTACTATTTCATCAGTATAGGTTCCTTAACTTTTAGAAACAATTATTATTTAATTAATTCATCATTTATAAGGCTTGTATTATGTTCTTTAATGTGTTTATACCATATGAAATAATTATAAGAATGGAATTTCTATAGATAAAACTTTGGGTCATTACATATGACATCACATTCAAAGGAATCAAGTGGAATTCAGTGAAATGTTTTGAAAAAATGATGAGTTCAAAGATTTAAGTGTCAATGATTTGGGAGTTAAAAATTTTCATCAGGATACAAGTTGAAAAAATGGAAATTATAATTTTGTTTCTCTAGGTAGATGTTGTGATTCAAGATGGAAATCTGAACACTAATAATAGTTGGAACCAAGCTAGGAAAACATGATGAAGGGAAATCAGTTAATCAAATGCTTTATGAGAGGATATTTATAATATTTTTGTGTCTTATGAAAGTGAGGCATGAAATATTCTTTACAACTTTCCTAGATTCCCTCTATTGAAGTTACACCAAGGTGGAACATCTTTTGGTTGTGAATAAAATCATGATATAAATTTGGGGAAAACTTTATAATGGTTCGATGTATTGTGTAGTAAATGGAAAGGAATTATATGACTACTAAAAGGTAGATTGGGATGGAGAAATTGTGGATAGAAAATACACAAGTGGATGAGAATTTTTCATTAGAAATAATTTTATTGGATGGATTAGAAAAATACAATAAATAAACTCTTTTAGTATAATATACACATAATATATTTCAGTAATAATGTTTTTCATACAACTATATTGGATGAAACAATAGTTTTAAGAACTTGGAGAGGAATTGAAGCTACCTATAGTAGCCCATTATGATAATGAATGTGAAATTTATATAATGAAGAATATCATACAATATTCCCAAATAAAACATATTGATATATAATACCATTTTATTAAATATAAGTTTGATCAAGGAATGATTATGATAGAGGATGTGGATACTAATCAGCTTGTTTAAGGCATTTGTACAAAACCTTTTTCCACACTAGCATTTTGAAAACATTGTTTGGACCTTAGTGTTCAACCAAATCCCTCAGATTGAGGAGTATTTAAATATATCATGTCCCTATTATATTTAATTTAATATTTTGAAATTGTTTTTTATTATATGAAAATAACTAGAATTTTCTGTAAAATGTAGTGGAGATACTATATAGCGGGATCTAGTAGCAAAGGGAAGGATAATTTGAATCTATGAACAACATTGTGGAAATTAATACTTTCTATTATTTTATAAATAAATATTTGAATCATATGAGACTATATAAATTATTAAAAGTTTTCTTCTTAGTTTTTTGAGCAATGGAAGTGTTAAAGAAACCATTTAAATTTTACTGTCAAAGGGTGAAAGAGATCTTGATGAGATTAATACTAAAGAAACACCGTAAAAAAACTATAACAAAGTTGCAAGGGGATTAACTAAAATGGGGATAATTTAAATAAATATTTTAAGTGTTATGTTGTTATGATCTATAAAACACTAATATTTTATGATATATTTCACTTTAAATAAAGTCAATGAGTTTTATAGATTTCTTTACAGGCAGCACAAAGCTTAAATGAATCATGATATACTATTAAAATATTATATATTATATGTGACTAGTATTTATGATCCATTAGATTGGAAGATATGAATAATAATGAATAAATTATGAAAAGTGCGTATAAAATGTTTCATTAATTAAAAAGATCATTTAATTATTAGGAAATAAGTAGTCAATTTTAAATGTTATAAATAATATCATTTTATGTTGAAAGATAATTTTTTCTTATTATTGTATTTATATATATATTATATGTATTGATCACTAATGAAAAAGTATATTAATGAAATATATTTTTATTCAATTTAAACAAATTAATAATTATTCATATTTTTATTATTAATTGGTTATAAGTGAAGATAAAATCATTTGAAGGTAAAATGAGTTATTTTTTATAAAACTATTTTTATTGTGTGTAATATATTTTATATTAATAAATTGAATTAATTTGTATTGATGAATGATTATAATTAATTTAGTGGGGGTTTGGCTTAGTGGTAAGCACCCACTAATTCTACATGTGAAATGGGGGTTCAAAACCCATTCGATGTAGGGTACTTTTGTAAAGACCCGTAAATTTCAAGGAATTTTTTTTCTTAATTTTTTTGGGATTCTACGAGTACGCAGTTTCTGAGGGATACTGATTCCGAGGCCCGATGTTCCCGGAATCAATTTCCGAAGTTTAGGTTAGGTACATTCAGTGAACTAATGAACAGGTTTTTCTAACTTTCGAATCGGTGCTCAGAATAGAAATCTGAGGGCACCGATGAAACCGCAGCGCCGATAATTGCTTAAGAATACTTTTACTAGAGTTGCGTTCGCTCGGGAAGAGATGTTTAAAAATGTGGTTTAAGTGCAAGAGAAATAAAATGGTGTTAAATTTTATTTCTCTCTTCTAAGTGGTTTAACTCCCATATGTGGGAGTAGGGGTGGGACCCACTAAAGGTCTAACTCCTCTTGGTAGGATTTAGTGAGGTGGGGCCCACATGAGCCCCACCCCCTTCAAATTCCCTTAACTCCTCTTCCACATTAACGATGCCAAATTATTCCTCCATTTATTATGACAACTTAAGATTAATTAATTGGGTGAATTCAACTTTGGAAGTTTTGAATTGTTGGAAAAGTAAATAAAATAAGGCAAAGGCCTTATTTTATTTTGGGTTGTTTTCGTTGTGTGGAGAATTGAGAGAGGGAGAGTTCTTTACTTTGAAGAACTTGATATTCCTCGTTGAAGAACGCGAAGAACGCCGACACACCTACCATATTTACTCCGCGTCAAAGAAAGGGAGACGCCGCTTCTTCCACGAACGTTCACTGTCAACATACACAGAGCCTCACCCGCAACTCCGTATTCCACGACGCGAGCTTCCTCAAACTTCTTGGAGGTAGGGGTTGTTTCATCGTCCAAGTTTTATTTAACGAACTATTTTGTTAAATAATTAGCCGCCTGATATCAATATAATGGGAGGAGAACGGACCGCACGAACATGGCCAAACCTCCTCCCCTTTCCGTTGATGATTTTTCTTGTGGCTTGAAACAAAGGTGGTGCCATTGCACCGCACAAGGCCAGAGCGGGCCGTGGCGGAGGAGCGCAGCGCCGACGCACCATGCCAGAGCACCAGGAGGCTGCGGCCGGGGTGGGCCGCGGCGCCGTCGCGCCGCGCCAGTCGGACATGGGCCGCGACCCAAGGCCGCGATGGTACAGAGGAGGAAGACCAGACTCTGCCGGCCACCGGTGAACCTGGAGGTGGAACCTACAGGTCCCACGGCGGCTCCGGATGGCCATTACAGCCGGCCGATTCGGGAAGTCTGGGGGTCGTAACCCCCGACCAGCGTGCCTAGGGAGGACCCCACAGGGGTCTGCCGTTTTGGGAAAATAGGGGGGCATCGCCCCCCCTTCCACGCCCGCTCAGCACTCGGGCGCCCGCACCAGGCTGAACCGGCCGCGCCGGGCCGAACCAGCCGCGCCGGGCCGGACCGCCCGCGCTGAGGCGGGCCGCCCAAGCTGGTCCGGCCCCCCGCGTCGGGCCGGGCCGCTCCTACTGGGCCGTGTCGTTCCAGCTGGGCCGGGCCAACCCAGGGGGTATTGGGCCGGGTCGGACCGGGCCTAAACCCCTGTTTCCGGACAGATCCGTTCAAATGCCCATAACATGGGCTACGGACCTCCGATCAACACACCATCAATTGCGTAGAGATCTTTGGATCGATATGGTCATTATGGTACATTACACTCAATGTTTATGAAGACTTTGGATACGGTCGGGTTGGTTCGAACACGAAACCAACCGAGCCCTCGGAGCGGAAATGCTTATAACTTGAGATCCGGACGTCCGATTGACATTCCGTCGACTATGTTGGATTCCTCTTAGTGAGATGGTTCTTTTGGATTACTCCGCTCAAGGTTTGGACACATTTGGAGTACGATCGGGTTGGTTTTGACTTAAAAACCAACCGGGCTCCTGGGACGAAAAAGCTAATAACTCTCAGACCAGGTGTCCGATTGACACACCGTCTGTGGCGTTGTGTTCCTTTCGATGAGACGAAACTATGGGATATATAAAATACGTACTTCGTGTCAGTTTATGTATTGAACCCCTTGGCTCATGGAGTGGACCCTCCCGGAATCGAGCATGCTGTGTGCGGGAACACTAGAGCTGGCTGCAACTGTGACGATGATGGCGACTGTACTGGGATCCTCCGTGGGTTCGGTCGTGACGACGACCGTACTGGAATCCTATGTGGGTTAGATGGCGATGACTAATGTTCTTGTATCCTATGTGGGTCCTAAAAAACTTGACTACTGTTCTTGTATCCTATGTGGGTCCGACAGTATTTGACTCAATACTTGTATCCTATGTGGGTTCGGCAGAGTAGCTGGTCTTGTATCCTTTGTGGGTCCGACAGCTTAGCTGGTCTTGTATCTTATGTGGGTCCGACAACTTAGATGAATCAATGGCTACATCTGATCATCTCTATTTCCTTACGAAGAAGTATACCTGTATGAGCTGAGTCTTGACTTTCAATCACTATCTTCGATATGATTGTTTTGCTATCCTATGTGGATTGGGTTGTGTTATCTTGTGTGGATTGGATTGTGTTTTCCTGTGTGGAATGGGTTATATTTGGGCTTGTGCACTATATTCGAGCTGGAATAGATGACTTAGGTATATGTATGGGCATATACCTAAGTAGAGTTAGTTGTTACTTCGTGATTGTATCTTTCTTTTGTGGTTTATCCTTCGTGGATTCTGGGAGACCATCGGGGGTCTCGAGGTCCCTACTGAGTAGCGTATATGTAGAGGCCAGAAGCTTGACGTACATGTACATTACATTAATTTTGTGGAATACATAATACATAACAAAAAAAGACACACAAGGACTGTAGTAGTTTAGTGTCTTTGGAAACTTGGAACGTAATCTTCTAATCGTGGTGAAAGATCTTCAACATCTCCCATAAAGATCTCCCACTTTTTGTTTCCTTACCTCAAACCTCTCTTTTAACCCTGGGGGAAAATAAAATATAAAAAGGGAGATCTCAAATGATCAGTAAGGGTAAACATGGTTAAAATAAAACATACCATATACATTTGAACTTAAAAACCTGAACATAATGTTTAAACATCAAAATCTTGAGCAACGACTTAAAACATGAAAGTATATAAGGAATAGATCATAATGGAACATAAATCATGATAACATAGCATGGTAATAAAATATGTAATTATGGCATCCATTAAGAACATGTAATGATTTCCATAGTAGCTAAGGCATTACTGCCAAGACCATCTTAGTGGAAAAAGTCCCTTTCTGAATCAAGTTCACTCCTCGTTTCAGTCCTGTAACACTGAACCGGATTAACTTACCGTTCCAGCCATGTCTATCTCATGAGATATAAATCTTTACCCAATTAATTGGAGGGATATATAGGTCCCACCCATCTCATAATGAAATCATTCTTACTTGTGCCACAAAATAAACATACATCATTCATAATAACCCAACGAATAAAATGGGTTTCATAAACATCATTCCATCATAACGTAATCCATACAAAAAAATTGGATATCATTTAATAATTATAAAAGTGAAACCATGTAAATAATAGAGACATGATACTTGAAACATTCACATGTGAAATAATGTCATCATAGATGAAAATGGTTTTAATAAAACACTTGAAATGAATTCTTGTGGAAAATATCCTTTTTTATTCAAAATCATTTTTTTTTCACAAAATGTCATGAAACTTTAAAAGAAAAGGATTTTTTTTGAAAATAGTCATGAAATAGTTTGTAGGAAGCTTCATGAAAATAAGGATTTATAAAACTGTAAAAATCCTTTCATTCCGTATACGTTTAAAAAACATTCTTCTCGTACTTTTGTCGAAAAAGTCAAAAAGTACCTTGTAGGGTAAATAAAAGAAAGATTCCTTCCATACCATTGGGTAAAAGTAAAAATGGGTAAAAAGGAATTTAAACATACATGAAACCATTTTTAGGAAAAATGGACATGGATGATAACAATAACCTCAGTAAATACTTACAAATAAACAATCTCGGATAAGAATGAGACTGGAATAGTTATCCCTTACCTTATGTTCGATATGCTTCGTATGTATCCGAACCTCCTGTATAATGATTTAAATAATGTCATTGACTTATTACAGAATCATATTCATTGTTATGATATCATATATGGTTCACTTACGACTTTATATTACCCGTTCTTTTGTAAATTCCATGTTAAAGGGTGTTTTGGGTAAAATCGTTCCATTTGTCGTCCGTGTTTTGACTTGTAATTATTCATATGATTACTTAGATCATGATTACTTAATTCCAGAATATAAAATATGATTTATATATAATATA
Source organism: Viscum album (assembly GCA_963277665.1). Lineage (NCBI taxonomy): Eukaryota > Viridiplantae > Streptophyta > Magnoliopsida > Santalales > Viscaceae > Viscum > Viscum album. Next base: position 1,184,170,546 of record OY728139.1, read on the forward strand.
TTTTCAGAATATACATATATATAATAGATTGATAAATGGAAAGAAATACACCGTTCATGGAGACGGTAGGCCATACGTACGCATGAACGTTGTTTTCGTTTCCTTATTGAGTTGAATGGAATTAAGTAGATTACCTATATATATATATATAAATAAATCCATTAGATTTATAATGTCATATATTTCATTATTATTGCTTATATATACATTATAATCATTCTTAAATGGTGAAGATGGAGAATGAATCTCATCGCGTCGTGGAGATGGTAGTCCGTACGTACGCACGAGCGATGATATTGTTCCCATAATTATTGAATTGAATTGGATAGGATGATAAAATATATCATAATCAGTATGATTTTATAATAAATATGTATAGTTATTTTTTACGCCATTATACCCATCCAAGTAAGGTGGTGTTGGAAAAACAGATTACACCACGGCGTGGAGACGGTATTCCGTACGTACGCACGCGCAGTGATTTTGTTTTCCATAGGATGTATAGAAGGTGAAATAGGGTTGTTTCATATTTATAATAACATATCAGTATATGAGGGATACTGATGTTATTACTTCATAATGAAACAACTAAATAAGAAGAAGTTGAAGAAGAAAGAAAATTGAAAGAATCGGTAACGGATATTACCTCTTCTTTGACACGCCTCTTTGAATCCTCCTATTAGGGTACTAAAATTGGTCTTTGAAGAAGACCAGTACCTCTAGGATGTTGATAGGGAAGTTTAGAAGAGAATTTTGAAGGGGTTGGACGATCTTGAAGGTTCAAATTGGTGTGAGGAAGGGAGGGAGGAGGTGCCTTTTATAAGGGAGGAGAAGGGCACCTTTGGAAAGTGTGGAAATATTATTTTATTATAAACTTATCTTCGGTTTCAAAAGTTCCAAAAATAATTAAATATGAAGATAAGATTACTCATGGTCTAAATAAAATCATCCAATCAGAATTGGACATGTTTTGGAAAATATTTTAATCATTATAATCTTATTTTTTAAAATCATTTATTAATGAGGTAAATACTTCATCATTATTGTGTCATAAATAATTTAATTTATTTGGTGTCTAAAAAAAATATCATCATGTAGGAAATATTTTTAGCTTTTTAATGAATATTTATAGTTGAAAATATAATTTATATAACCCCTTATAAAAATTAATTACTAAAAGATTTTTGTTAATGTCAATTTTGTCTTTACATTAAATTAATTAATCCAAATTGTCATTGTCACTACCAAGTGGCTCAATGGGGGTCCCAAAATCGACCCACGGATGCCCATGGTTGACCAATACTCATCCAATATGGTTAGGACAAGTGTCAAGGTAATTTTGAATTATTATAATATTCTTTTAACCTTGAATTACCTTATTTACCTTTAACCGTAGTAAATTAAAAAAATTACCGTAGTTACTATTCATAATATCAAAAAAATAAAAGTAACCTATTAACATGATTTTGAACCACTGATTCCAAATATGGAATCAATTTTTCAAAATTTAAAACACAGAAGTTTCAGTAATTAATTTAAAATTAATCCCGTTGTTAAGCAAACGGGTTTTAAAAGTAAAAACATTGTCAAAGATTGAAATGTTTTTACCTATGAATTCAATGTAAAATTAATGCTAATGACATACATTATATTAAATGGTAAAAATATATTATATTTATAGTTTAAAAAAATTCAATATTATAATTTTACCATATAAATTATTACGATGAAAAAAGTTGTTTTTAATTAAAATATAGCATGTTTTTACTATTCATTAAAATATGAAAGTTATCAAAAAAATATCAAAACTTTATACAATGTAAATTTTTATATCATGATTCAAAATAATAAGTTTATTTTGTAAAATTTAACTTATAAACTTCTCAAAAATTATATTTAAAATGGGTGCGCCATCAAAAGGCGGCAAAACTGCATTTTTTGAAAAATACTTATTTTATGAGAAAAAAATTTATTTTTTTCTCATACCATGTTCTAGAAAATGTGTAAGATTAATAATAATGTTATAAAATTCAAAAGTTAGTTAATAATATTCATAACGTCTAGGTTATAATAATAATATAACCATATATCGTTGTTTAGTGAAACCCGATATTGCGTACTACACACGCTACTGAGGAAGGTCGTGATTGCGTGTAATGAAAGCCAGGTTAGGGTTGTGTGTTGTGCAAAACTCCTTTGTTGTTGCGTATAACAAAATCCAACCATATTTCATTTATACATTGAATATATATATATATACACTCAACATTGTGTAGAATGACTATTATCAAACGAACTTGAAATTGTGTATAACACGATCCAAGAATTGTGTTGCGTATACTACAAGCTAATACGGTGTTGCGTATTGCACAAGATAATCATGGTGTAGCATAAAACACATGACATCAAATAAATTAAAAATAATACTTATCATAAAATCTCGGGGTGTTACATTCTACCCCCCTTAAAATGAATTTCGCCCTCAAAATTCGTCGGGGTTATACATGGTTTACTATTCGAAAGTTTCTTTAATAGAAAACCACATCGTAAAAAGGAATACCAAAACTTATCTTTAAGAACTAAAGTGTGAAATGTAACGGTTACCCAAATTAACTAATCACTGGGTTTCCACATAGGAGAACATAAGTGAAAATATGGATATGGAAGAGAAATCTAACCGTCATGTTCTGATGGAGAGTGGTAGAGAACATGGCTATGAAATAGCCAACAATCAAAAAGCCATAGATTTGCGATGATCTAAGGTACCATCTGATTAATCGGATATAAGAGGACTAGGACAACATTTTTGGTTTTCAGGATCATTTCTTTAATGTTGAAGAATCAAAATAAATACTTACTTGATTTTTGGACAATCTCACCGTTGTTCGTGCCTTGAACAATTTCCACTTCATCTCTTAAAGAAATGAAGTTGAATTTTCCATTCATGAAGTGTTAGCAGATCATGTGATAGAATGATGAGTCATTCCATCTATTTCAAACAAAAGGTTAGAAAAAGTTATCAAATATACAAAAGTCCATCTATGGTGTGGTTAATCATATGCGATTCAAAAAATGAACTTATACTTCATATATCATACCGCTTAATAAAATAAAACTAGTTTCTACTAACCAGGGACTTCCTGTAGGCCAGTGGTATGCGATAAAGGCCAGTCGCACTTTGGTTGTGGGTTCGATTCCTGCAACCTTGTCCGACACGACGAGTTGTTGGCCGTGCTGCATGTTATCCTTTTTCTAAAACAATACTATTATAACAAAAAGTTCTATCCTTAAACAATACTATCCATTCCAATCTTTAGGCTTATCCAAAATACTTCTTTCCAAACTCATTTTATAAAGAGAACGATTACTAAAAAGGTAATATAACAAGCACGTGAATACCATCATTTATCCCTCATATATCTTTTTGGTCACATTCCAGTCATGTGAATACCTTAATCATGTATTCTCTTGAAAAATGAATACCCATTGAATCTTAGTGAAAACATGAGTGATGTCAAAAGTTAACTCTTTCCACATACCAAAATCCTCAAAATTCTATATACTCAAACCATGATATCACTTAGTCCTTATATCAATCATGAGTTCATGAATACAATCAAACATCTCATTATCTTCTTATCCCTTCATTATGCGCATATAATCTTCTTTCCAAAATATTTGAATCACTTTTCATGGTTACCGGTACCATAAAATTATTGAAAACCACAATAGACTAATACAAAAATATTCTAATAAACCATAAAAGTACATCAACAACATTATTCTTGAATACCAATACATAAACACTTCAATCCATCCTCTTCAATGATTGTCCTGGAATAAGTCCTTCCTTGATTTTAGAAGATAGTTTTTAGGTCAGGGCATTGAGTTGGGTAATGCCCATGTTCTCTACAAATAAGACATTGAACACCATAACAGTCTGTCACTCTATGACCCTTTTCTCCACACAGATAACATCTATCCCTCCATTTGAGGTATTCCTCAAGGTTCTTTTTCCCTTCTGTATAAATCACAATCTTTCCTTCTCTATGCCCCTCACTATGCGAACATGCATAAAATTCCATCTTCCTCTTATTTGATGACTTAATAATACCACTAAATTTCACCTTGTTAATCATATATCATGATGACTGATTCGACATAATCACAATATCTTTCTCTCTAAGAATTACACAATTTTGTTGCTCATAGTCACCAATTTTTCCATTGGATTCAATGTTAACCGAATTCCTTATGGTCCCATCCATTGACTAAAACACAAAAAGAATTCCGTGAGAGGCAAAAATCATACAAGGGAAAATAACATAATCAAGGGGGAGTACATTCGACATCTAACATCTTAGGTTTAATTCTAATATCATTAGCGCAATTCTAGGACTATAACCTATACGTATACTTAACCTTAGGGAAATACCTAGACAGACCTTATAAATATCTCTAGGGATCTCACTAACGTTTTCCCATCCTAGTTTCCAAAGGTTGACTAAACCTTTCCTCTGATACCAACTGTAGAGGCCCGAATCTTGATGTACATGTACATTACATTACTTTTACAGAATACATAATACATAACAAAAACAGAGACACAAGGACAGTAATAGTTTAGTGTCTTTGGAAACTTGGAACGTAATCTTCTAATCGTGGTGAAAGATCTTCAACATCTCCCATAAAGATCTACCACTTTTTGTTTCCTTACCTAAAACCTTTCTTTTAACCCTGGGGGAAAATAAAACATAAAAAGGGTGAGATCAAATGCTCAGTAAGGGTAAGCATGGATAAAGTAAAACATACCATATACATTTGAACTTAAAAACATGAACATAATGTTTAAACATCAAAATCTTGAGCAACGACTTAAAACATTGAAGTACATAAGGCATAGATCATAATGGAACATAAATCATGATAACATAGCTTGGGAATAAAACATGTAATTATGGCATCCATTAAGAACATGTAATGATTTCCATAGTATCCAAGGCATTGCTGCCAAGACCATCTTAGTGGACAAAGTACCTTTCTGAATCGAGTTCACTCCTCATTTCAGTCCTGTAACACTGAACCGGATTAACTTACTGTAACGCCCCGACCACAGCTACCCAGAGTCGGTGCATTACTTCGTAACATTGGCATGATCACAAGAAAGATCAAATCTCGAAAGACCGATTGGTTTAGTAGCCTTGGAAACACTAGATATATTCATAAGTTTTACATTACATCATTAAACGAAAAACGACTACAACAAAATATTGTCTCCATAATCCATACTCATATCCCCACATAATATCCCTGCAGGTCATTCATAACTTACTTCTTCACTTCCTGGGAAAAATAAAACATAGAAAAGGGGTGAGCTCAAATGCCCAGTAAGGATAACAATATAGCGGAAACTTTCATAAATAAGAATAAACTTTTAAGGCAATGTATAACTAAAACAAAAGCCTTTTAAAGTTGAACTTCAGCATAAAATGGCAAAGGTAAAATGAAATAATGCCATTTACTTACTCACATGGATATTCTACTAATCGAATAATCACATGCAAAAATCAATAACCACTTTCATAATGTTGGAATGCATAATGCCAGACTATCTTAACCACATAGCCAAGGCCTCGTGCCAAGACTACAAATAAGATTTTGTCAAGGCCTTGTGCCAAGACACTAGTTTGTCTCATGAGACCTACCGATGCATCGAGGAGCTATAGCGGGCTCCACCCGTCACTTATTAAGTCCAATGCATTCCCATATGAAAAGGTTTAAACATAACATAAACATTCGTATTAAAACTAGCATACGAAATGTCAATAATTTCACCATAAACTATGAATGGTATAAAAATAGCACATCAACAGTAAAACATATCACAAAACCTTCAATACAATATAGAAGTTTTGTATCATAATAAATCAACTTCGAATAATCTTAAAATCCATCAAAGGATGTTGACATAGATGAAATCAAAATTCTTTTTAAAGAAGTATCTCCTTTTATTTTGAAATCATTTAAAATCCATATAAAATAAAACATTTTCTTTGAAAATATTCTTATAAGCTTGTATGGAAAGCTTCGACGATTTTATAACGGCGGAAAAAAACCGCACCCGCCGTATAAGTTAAAAAAAACATTCTTACCTCAATTCTGTCGAAAAGGTTAAAAAGGACCTTGTTTTGAAAACGATGGAAAGATTCCTTTATAAACCTCTTATAAAAAGTCAAACAAGGGTATAAATGACTTAAACCCATATTCTTGTAAATAGTAAAAATGTTTTGAAATACATTTTGAAGAAACATGGATGTGGATGATAACGAGATCCCAGTAGATTATTACGTATAAACAACCTCGGATAAAGAAGAGATTGTGAAATAACCCTTACCTTGTACTTTTCCTTGGTTGGGGTAGGTTAACCTCCTGTATAATAGTGAAATAATTGTTACTAAATTATACAAGAATCATATACATTAATATGATATCATATATGATCTTTTAATATTGATTTGATAATAATATCTTAGTATTATCGCTGTTTCGGGTGTGAACTTACTTGTTTTCTTTTGTATGTTTTGTTACGTAAGACATGTTTGTAAAGGATAAGTTGTATATTATTCAAATCCAGAATGGTATCAAGTCCTTAAACATCATTTTTAAATCATCAAATGATAATTATACTTGAATGGATACGATGGAAAATGAATCTCATCGCGTTCGTGGAGACGGTAGTCCGTACGTACGCACGAACGCTACTTCCATTTAATTTTTATTTTAAAAGAATCGAATACAAATGATATATAGGTATATTACTATTCCAGTATAATATAATATTTTATATATGTTACTTAAGTTCATTAACACCATCCTTTATACGTTCCATGTGTGGTATGAACGAGTCATATCATTTTAAGGGGGCGGTAGTCCGCACTTCCTCAAATGAAATTATCGTATGTATATACAACATGAAACGAATAATGGTATGAAATAAAATGGAATTACATAAGCTTATATATAACATTTATATCATTAACATCATATTTAATTACAGTGCCATCATAATGGCCACCATGAGAGGCGGTAAGATGTATTTGAACAATCATCGTTTCGTGAGGCGTTAGTTTGCCATCCACAGAAACATTATGTTCATCATCCATTAGATGGAGTTGTGTGTATGTGTAGTTTTAATACTTCTTATAACAACATCCTAGTATATTTAGGATACTGTTGTTGTTACAAAAGAAAGTAAATAAAAAGAGTTTGGGGGTTGAAGAAGCAAAATAAATGAAAATAATTTAAGAGAAATCGTTACCTTTAATTTAGGTAACTCACTTTGGTTGGAACCAAAGGACTTGTTGAAATGCTTTCTGCCTAAGGGGAAGCTTCAAGGAGGAGGAGAGGGATGTGGGGAGCTTAGTTGGGCAGAGTTTGGACGAGCCAAGTGGCTTGAGAGGTGTGAGGAATGAGTAGAAGTGGTCTCCTTTTATAAGGGGGAGGAGGGGCTCTTTAGGAAAGAGTGAAAGTATTACTTTATAATATAATTATATTCTGTTTATAATGGTCCAAAAATCATTGAGGTCGAAGATAAGATGACTCATATTCTAAATAACATCAACCAATAAGAATTGAACAGGTTTTAGATAATATTTTAATCATTATAATCTTATTTATTTAAATGATTTATTAATGAGGTAAACATTGCATCATTATTGTGTCATTAATAATTTAAATTATTTGATGTCTAAAAATTATAAATAAAATATAATTATGTAGGAAATCTTTTTAGCGTTCTAATGAATATTTATAATCGAAAATCCAATATGTATAACCCTATGTAAAAATTGTTCTTCTAAAAGATGTAAGCTTATGCCATTTTTATTTTTATTTTAACTTTATTAATATAATGTGTCCCTACCACATACAAGTGGCTCCAAGGGGTCCCCAAATTGACCCAAGGATGCCCATGGTCGGGTATGTGTCCACCAATAAGGTTAGGACACATTTTAGGGTAATTTTGTATTATTATAATATTATTTTTTAACCCTTATTTACCGGATTTACCCTTTAACCATGGTAAATAAAATATTTACCACAGTAATTATTCAAAATGTATAAAAATAAAAGTTACCTATTTACACAATTTGGACATCCTGATTCCAAATATGGAATCCATTTTTCTAAATTCAAAACACAGAAGTGGCATAAATTAATTTAAAATTAATTCCCGCTTTCAAAACAAAAAGCGTGTTTTTAAGAGGTAATAACTATCAAAAGATTGACACTCGTTTATATTCGGTTTAATTGTAAAATTATGTCCAATGACCAACATTATATTAAATGGTAAAAATATATTCTAAATATACTTTAAACCCACTCAAATTCATAATTTATCACTATTTATTATTTTGATTAAAAAAGTTGTTTTTAATTAAAATTTAGTAATTTTCACTATTCATCAAAATATGAAAGTTATCCGAAATGTACCAAAATTTCACCTTAGGCTAAATTCGATATTCCGAATCCAAAAATGAAGTCCATTTTCAAATATAAAATATATATAATTTCAAAAAGTAGGTGTTACTATTCATAACGGCTAGTTTGATTAGTTATGGTGTGTTAGAACTCGAGGTTGCGTACAACACACGCTATCGCATTATTCGAAGGGAAACGTACCATAGAAGCTTGAGGTGTTACATTCTCCCCTCCTTCAAATAATTGCGTCCTCGCAATTTCTAGGGTTTTACTGCATAAAAAGACTCGGGTGGTTCTTCATCATAAGTTCCTCGGGTTCCCACGTTGCCTCTTCCATCTTATGGTTTCTCCACAAAACTTTTACCAGACGCGTCGTCCGGTTTCTCAGAACTTGTTCTCTTGTATCAAGAATCCTGACGGGCTCTTCGCAATAAGACAGATCGGGTTCCAGTTCTAATTCCTCATAGGTGAGTACATGCGTTGGGTCAGGCATGTATTTTCTCAACAGAGATACGTGGAACACATCGTGAACTTTGGAGAGACTTGGCGGCATTGCCAATCGGTAAGCTACAGCCCCAATTCGTTCTAGAATTTCGAAAGGTCCGATGTACCTGGGACTCAATTTACCTTTCTTACCAAAACGTATGACTCCCTTCCACGGAGATACCTTTATGAAAACATGATCACCGACTTGAAATTCCAAATCCTTCCTTCGATTATCGGCATAGCTCTTCTGCCTACTTTGAGCTGCTTTGATGTGATTTTGGATTACTTTTACCTTTTCCACCGTTTCCTCCACCAGTTCTGGGCCTACAAGTTTTCTTTCACCAATGTCATCCCAACAGGTTGGTGTACGACATCTCTTTCCGTATAACGCTTCATATGGTGCCATCTGAATACTCGAATGGAAGCTATTGTTATAGGAAAATTCTACCAGAGGTAAATATTGATCCCACATACCCTGAAAGTCAAGTGAGCAAGATCTCAACATGTCTTCTAGGGTTTGAATAGTCCGTTCTGATTGTCCATCTGTCTGAGGGTGGTAAGAAGTGCTCAAATGAAGTTCAGTATCCAGGGATTTCTGAAGACTTTTCCAGAATCTTGAAGTAAAACGGGGATCATGATCAGAAACAATCGATAGGGGTACTCCATGAAGTCTCACAACTTCATTAATGTATAGTCTTGCTAGACGTTCCAGGGGTAGATCTTCTCTTATAGCAAGAAAATGTGCTGTCTTGGTAAGACGATCAACAATAACCCATATTGCATCGTTCCTTCTAGGAGTCTTTGGTAGCCCCATGACAAAGTCCATCGTAATATTGTCCCATTTCCACTCCGGTATAGGAAGAGGTTGCATGACTCCTCCAGGCTGTTGCCTTCCAGCTTTCACTTGTTGACAAACCATACATCTTGACACAAAATCAGCAATCTCCCTCTTCATATTGTCCCACCAAAAATATTCCTTCAAATCTCTATACATTTTGGTGCTCCCAGGGTGTATAGAGAAATTGGAACTATGAGCATCATCCAGCAATTCCCTTTTTAGATCAGGTATATTGGGAACACAAAGTCTCTTCCCGAATTTCAAAATTCCATCTTCATACACAAAGTCTCTCAGTCTCCCATCATTCACAGCTTTAATTTTTTTTGGAATTCTTCATCATCGGTCTGAGAACTCTTAATCCTTTATAGTAAAGATGGTTTGGCAACCATTTGAAAAAGCATTGATGTTTCACCTTCCCTGGTTATTCCCATGTCCATCTTCACTAGATCCATGAAAATTGGATCCCTTTCAATTCTCATATTGTTCAAAACTCCATGGTCTTTTCTACTCAAAGCATCTGCCACCTTGTTTGCCTTCCCTGGGTGGTAGTGTATCGTGCAATCATAATCCTTGAGTAATTCAAGCCATCTCCTTTGCCTCATGTTGAGTTCTTTTTGTGAGAAAATATACTTCAAACTCTTGTGATCAGTATAAATCTCACATTTTTCACCATAGAGGTAGTGCCTCCATATCTTCAAAGCAAAGATCACTGCTGCTAACTCTAGATCATGAGTAGGATAGTTTTGTTCATGAATTTTCAACTGTCGTGATGCATAGGCAATAACTCTATCATTCTGCATAAGGACACAACCAAGTCCTTTCTTCGATGCATCACTATAAATAACGAACCCATCATTCCCCGATGGTAGAGTCAATATAGGAGCATTGACTAATCTTCTCTTCAGTTCTTCGAAACATTCTTCACACTCTTTTTTCCAAACAAATTTAACCCCTTTACGTGTGAGCTTCGTTAATGGGTTAGCCAATCGGGCAAAATTCTGGACGAAACGTCGATAATAACCTACCAAACCAATAAAACTGTGTACCTCAGTTATACTCGTAGGTGCTGGCCATTCTTGGATTGCCTTGGTCTTAGAAGGATCAACAGAGATTCCATCTTTAGAGACAATATGGCCAAGAAAAGAAATCTCCTGAAGCCAGAATTCACACTTGCTAAACTTCCCATATAATTCATGCCTCCTCAGAGTCTTCAAGATAATGCGCAAGTGATTTTCACGATCTTCGTAGGTTTTGGAGTATACCAAGATATCATCAATAAATACCACCACAAATTCATCGAGATACTCCTTGAAAACTCTATTCATCAGATCCATGAATACAGAGGGTGCATTAGTCAATCCAAACGGCATTACAGTAAACTCGTAATGCCCGTACCTGGTTCGAAATGCTGTTTTCGGAATGTCTTCCTTCTTCACACACAACAGATGGTATCCAGATCGAAGGTCAATCTTTGAAAAGTATTGAGCTCCATGCAGTTGGTCAAATAAATCATCAATACGAGGTAGGGGATACTTGTTCTTTATCGTTATAGCATTGATCTCCCTGTAATCGATACATAACCTCATAGATCCATCTTTCTTTTTAACAAAAAGAACAGGGGCTCCCCATGGAGAAACACTAGGGCGAATAAATCCCTTATTACTCAATTCCTCTAGTTGTTTCTTTAGTTCGACTAGCTCTACAGTGGCCATTCTATAAGGGGTCTTAGATATAGGCCTTGATCCAGGAATCAAATCAATAGAAAACTCAACTTCTCGTTCTGGAGGATGTCCAGGTAAATCTTCCGAAAATACATCTACAAATTCTTTCACAACAGGTACATCCTCTATTTGAACATTCCTTTCCTCACCGACAGTTATTTCATTCTCTTCCTCCCCGATAATTGAATTAAGTTGAACTACTGGGGGTGGATCTAAATAAGAATTAGGTGGTGACGATTCTGCTCTAAAAATAAGGTGCTCCTTATCATTATCATCAAGAATCGTAACCTCTTTCTTCTTACAATAAATCTTCGCATCATAGTCCGAAAGCCAGTCCATACCGAGGATTATATCAAACTCAATCATAGGTATGACGATGAAATCAGCAGATAAAGAAAATTTATGTGCTCTAATGGGGACTGATTCACAAAACTTTGTTGCAACGATACTTCCCTTAGGAGTTTTAACTGACAACTCCCTTATTAAATCAAATTGGAAATATCTAATTTTCTTAGAAAACTGGGAAGATATGAAACAATGCGATGATCCAGAATCAAATAATGCATTTGCTAAACTTGAGGAAACCATTAAATTACCTGCCACCACATCTTTCGGAGCTTCTACCTCTGCAGTAGTGATAGCATAAGCCTGGCCTTGATCCCTTGGCCTTTTCTGAGGTAAGTTCTCCTGACGCTTAGGGCATGCATTTGCATAATGCCCCATCTCCCTGCAATTGTAGCACTGAACGTTGGTAGCTTCCTTCTTCCCCTTGCAATCATGAGCTTGGTGGCCTTTTTCACCACACTTGTAACAGACTCCCATTCCCTTCAAGCAAGTACCGGGGTGTTTCTTCCCGCATTTACCACAAGATGGATATTCAACCTTTCCTTTCTTCCCCTTATTTGCATTCCCAGATTGATCAGCAGGTCTCTTCTTCTCTTGCTTTGCTTTAAAGTCATAAGACTTAGAGAATTCCTTTTCGGTCTTGATAGCACATGAGACAATGTCTTCGTACGATGAAAAGGATTGTGAGACTAATGCTCGACGGAGAAATGGTTTTAACCCATCAAAGAAACGATCAATCTTACTTCTTGGGTTGCGAATATATTCTCCAGCATACCTCGCTAACCTTGTAAAGTTAGCCTCATACTTTGTGACATTCTCATCCTCCTTTTGTCTCAGACTCAGAAATTGCCTTTCCATATCCGTTCGATGGTCGCGAGGGAAGTATTTTTCTAAAAACAGATCTTTGAATTCCCTCCATTCCATATTTGATACTTCATCATCTTCCTTCATGTTTTGAATCAATGACCACCATTGATCAGCATCTCCAGTGAGGCGGTAAACTGCCATGGTAACTTTTTCCCTTTCACTACACCCCAAAGCCTGAAATATTTTCTCTAGGGAAAATATCCATTGCTCAGCTACTAAGGGATTTGTACTCCCATTGAACGTTGGTGGTTGTTGTCTCATGAATCGATCTAACATTGATCCTCCACGCTGCGGATCAGGGTGCTCCATACGGGTAAGGTTATTATTCATAACCTGAGTAAGTTGTCCCAGTACGGTGATTAGCTGATCAGCACCAGTTGCATCACCAGCCCCACTATAATTATCTTGAGCAGGAGGGAAATCCCTACATGGAGTGCGTGCATTGATACGGTTTCCATTTCTTCCACTAGGCGCCATTTCTAAACAATGTCATAAACTAGATCAGTTTATGAATCAAAATACATAATCCCATACTTATAAAACACTAAACATAAATTGAACTATCTATGAATATAATCCATAATCATAAATATGTTTTCTTTGAGGAAGTATATACTCATAAACCCTTCATAATGATTTGTAAAGAAAGTGAGAGTTATCCTAAGCATATCCCCCGGGAGTGTCGTAACCAAGAGTGCAGCAAGGCCCGTTGTCGTGCACCAGTTCCCGTTCCAAAGCGGTGTTTTCGGGTTTTACCCCTAGGTACATCTGTGCCAGAGCCGCCTCTACCTGCTCGTATCCAGACAGGGATGTATTGCTCGGAAAACTCACAAAGTCTCTACAATACCAAAATTCTAGGAAGTTCTTCTATACTAATCCTCAAAGTTCATCTTAGGTCTACGTGCTCTAATCAGAGTTTATCTAAATCTAGCTTCCAAGGTTTGTACTAAACTTCCGCTGATACCAACTGTAACGCCCCGACCCCAGCTACCCAGAGTCGGTGCATTACTTCGTAACATTGGCATGATCACAAGAAAGATCAAATCCCGAAAGACCGATTGGTTTAGTAGCCTTGGAAAATGCCAGATATATTCATAAGTTTTACATTACATTATAAAATGAAAAACTACTATAACAACATAATGTATCAATAGACCACACTATTATCCCCTCATAAAATCCCTGCAGGTCATTCATAACTTACTTCTTCACTTCCTGGGAAAAATAAAACATAGAAAAGGGGTGAGCTCAAATGCCCAGTAAGGATAACAATATAGCGGAAACATTCATAAATAAGAATAAACTTTTAAGGCAATGTATAACTAAAACAAAAGCCTTTTAAAGTTGAACTTCAGCATAAAATGGAAAAGGTAAAATGAAATAATGCCATTTACTTACTCACATGGATATTCTACTAATCGAATAATCACATGCAAAAATCAACAACCACTTTCATAATGTTGGAATGCATAATGCCAGACTATCTTAACCACATAGCCAAGGCCTCGTGCCAAGACTACAAATAAGATTTTGTCAAGGCCTTGTGCCAAGACACTAGTTTGTCTCATGAGACCTACCGATGCATCGAGGAGCTATAGCGGGCTCCACCCGTCACTTATTAAGTCCAATGCATTCCCATATGAAAAGGTTTAAACATAACATAAACATTCGTATTAAAACTAGCATACGCAATGTCAATAATTTCACCATAAACTATGAATGGTTTAAGAATAGCACATCCACAGTAAAACATATCACAAAACCTTCAATACAATATAGAAGTTTTGTATCATAATAAATCAACTTCGAATAATCTTAAAATCCATCAAAGGATGTTGACATAGATGAAATCAAAATTTTTTTTAAAGAAGTATCTCCTTTTATTTTGAAATCATTTAAAATCCATATAAAATAAAACATTTTCTTTGAAAATATTCTTATAAGCTTGTATGGAAAGCTTCGACGATTTTATAACGGCGGAAAATAACCGCACCCGCCGTATAAGTTAAAAAAAACATTCTTACCTCAATTCTGTCGAAAAGGTTAAAAAGGACCTTGTTTTGAAAATGATGGAAAGATTCCTTTATAAACCTCTTATAAAAAGTCAAACAAGGGTATAAATGACTTTAACCCATATTCTTGTAAATAGTAAAAATGTTTTGAAATACATTTTGAAGAAACATGGATGTGGATGATAACGAGATCCCAGTAGATTATTACGTATAAACAACCTCGGATAAAGAAGAGATTGTGAAATAACCCTTACCTTGTACTTTTCCTTGGTTGGGGTAGGTTAACCTCCTGTATAATAGTGAAATAATTGTTACTAAATTATACAAGAATCATATACATTAATATGATATCATATATGATCTTTTAATATTGATTTGATAATAATATCTTAGTATTATCGCTGTTTCGGGTGTGAACTTACTTGTTTTCTTTTGTATGTTTTGTTACGTAAGACATGTTTGTAAAGGATAAGTTGTATATTATTCAAATCCAGAATGGTATCAAGTCCTTAAACATCATTTTTAAATCATCAAATGATAATTATACTTGAATGGATACGATGGAAAATGAATCTCATCGCGTTCGTGGAGACGGTAGTCCGTACGTACGCACGAACGCTACTTCCATTTAATTTTTATTTTAAAAGAATCTAATACAAATGATACATAGGTATATTACTATTCCAGTATAATATAATATTTTATATATGTTACTTAAGTTCATTAACACCATCCTTTATACGTTCCATGTGTGGTATGAACGAGTCATATCATTTTAAGGGGGCGGTAGTCCGCACTTCCTCAAATGAAATTATCGTATGTATATACAACATGAAACGAATAATGGTATGAAATAAAATGGAATTACATAAGCTTATATATAAAATATATATCATTAACATCATATTTAATTACAGTTCCATCATAATGGCCACCATGAGAGGCGGTAAGATGTATTTGAACAATCATCGTTTCGTGAGGCGTTAGTTTGCCATCCACAGAAACATTATGTTCATCATCCATTAGATGGAGTTGTGTGTATGTGTAGTTTTAATACTTCTTATAACAACATCCTAGTATATTGAGGATACTGGTGTTGTTACAAAAGAAAGTAAATAAAAAGAGTTTGGGGGTTGAAGAAGCAAAATAAATGAAAATAATTTAAGAGAAATCGTTACCTTTAATTTAGGTAACTCACTTTGGTTGGAACCAAAGGACTTGTTGAAATGCTTTCTGCCTAAGGGGAAGCTTCAAGGAGGAGTAGAGGGATGTGGGGAGCTTATTTGGGCAGAGTTTGGACGAGCCAAGTGGCTTGAGAGGTGTGAGGAATGAGTAGAAGTGGTCTCCTTTTATAAGGGGGAGGAGGGGCTCTTTAGGAAAGAGTGAAAGTATTACTTTATAATATAATTATATTCGGTTTATAATGGTCCAAAAATCATTGAGGTCGAAGATAAGATGACTCATATTCTAAATAACATCAACCAATAAGAATTGAACAGGTTTTAGATAATATTTTAATCATTATAATCTTATTTATTTAAATGATTTATTAATGAGGTAAACATTGCATCATTATTGTGTCATTAATAATTTAAATTATTTGATGTCTCAAAATTATAAATAAAATATCATTATGTAGGAAATCATTTTAGCTTTCTAATGAATATTTATAATCGAAAATCCAACATGTATAACCCTATGTAAAAATTGTTCTTCTAAAAGATGTAAGCTTATGCCATTTTTATTTTTATTTTAACTTTATTAATATAATGTGTCCCTACCACATACAAGTGGCTCCAAGGGGTCCCCAAATTGACCCAAGGATGCCCATGGTCGGGTATGTGTCCACCAATAAGGTTAGGACACGTTTTAGGGTAATTTTGTATTATTATAATATTATTTTTTAACCCTTATTTACCGGATTTACCCTTTAACCATGGTAAATAAAATATTTACCACAGTAATTATTCAAAATGTATAAAAATAAAAGTTACCTATTTACACAATTTGGACATCCTGATTCCAAATATGGAATCCATTTTTCTAAATTCAAAACACATAAGTGGCAGAAATTAATTTAAAATTAATTCCCGCTTTCAAAACAAAAAGCGTGTTTTTAAGAGGTAATAACTATCAAAAGATTGACACTCGTTTATATTCGGTTTAATTGTAAAATTATGTCCAATGACCAACATTATATTAAATGGTAAAAATATATTCTAAATATACTTTAAAACCACTCAAATTCATAATTTATCACTATTTATTATTTTGATTAAAAAAGTTGTTTTTAATTAAAATTTAGTAATTTTCACTATTCATCAAAATATGAAAGTTATCCGAAATGTACCAAAATTTCACCTTAGGCTAAATTCGATATTCCGAATCCAAAAATGAAGTCCATTTTCAAATATAAAATATATATAATTTCAAAAAGTAGGTGTTACTATTCATAACGGCTAGTTTGATTAGTTATGGTGTGTTAGAACTCGAGGTTGCGTACAACACACGCTATCGCATTATTCGAAGGGAAACGTACCATAGAAGCTTGGGGTGTTACACTTACCATTCTAGCCATGTCTATCTCATGAGATATAAATCTTTACCCAATTCATTGGATGGAGATATAGGTCCCACCAATCTCATAATGAAATCATTCTTACTTGTTCCACAAAATAAACATACATCATTCATAATAACCCAACGAATAAAATGGGTTTCATAAACATCATTCCATCATAACGTAATCCATAAAAAAAATTGTATATCATTTAATATTTAGAAAAGTAAAACCATGTAAATCATAGAGACATGATACTTGAAACATTCACATGTGAAATAATGTCATCATAGATGAAAATGGTTTTGATAAAACACTTGAAATGAATTCTTGAGGAAAATATCCTTTTTTTCTTCAAAATCATTTATTTTCACAAAATGTCATGCACTTTTAAAAGAAAAGGATTTTTTTGAAAATAGTCATGAAATATTTTGGAGGAAGATTCATGAAAACAAGTCTTTATAAAACCGTAAAAATCCTTTCATGCCGTATATGTTTAAAAAACATTCTTCTCGGACTTTTGTCGAAAAAGTCAAAAAGTACCTTGTAGGGTAAATAAAAGAAAGATTCCTTACATACCCTTGGGTAAAAGTAAAAATGGGTAAAAAGGACTTTAAACATACATGAAACCATTTTTAGGAAACATGGACATGGATGATAACAACAACCCCAGTAAATACTTACGAATAAACAATCTCGGATAAGAATGAGACTGGAATAGTTATCACTTACCTTATGTCCGATATGATTCGTATGTATCCGAAACTCCTGTATAATGATTTAAATAATGTCATTGACTTATTACAGAATCATATTCATTGTTATGATATCATATATGGTTCACTTATGACTTTATATTACCCGTTCTTTTGTAAATTCCATGTTAAAGAGTGTTTTGGGTAAAATCATTTCATTTGTCGTCCGTGTTTTGACTTGTAATTATTCATATGATTACTTAGATCATGATTACTTAATTCCAGAATATAAAATATGATTTATATATAATATATATTCAGAATATACATATATATATATATAATATATCGATAAATGGAAAGAAATACACCGTTCATGGAGACGGTAGGCCATATGTACGCATGAACGTTGTTTTCATTTCCTTATTGAGCTGAATTGAATTAAGTAGATGACATAAATATATATATACATAAATCCAGTAGCTTTATAATGTCATATATTTCATTATTATTGCTTATATATACTTTATAATCATTCTTAAATGGTTAACATGGATAATGAATCTCATTGCGTCGTGGAGACGGTAGTCTGTACGTACACACGAGCGATGATATCGTTCCCATAATTATTGAATTGAATTGGATAGGATGATAAAATATATCATAATAAGTATGATGTTATAATAACTATGTATAGTTATTTTTTACACCATTATACCCATCCAAGTAAGGTGGTGTTGGAAAAACAGATTACACCACAGCGTGGAGACGGTATTCCGTACGTACGCACGCGCGGTGATTTTGTTTTCCATAGGATGTATAGAAGGTGAAATAGGGTTGTTTCATATTTATAATAATATATCAGTATATTATGGATACTTATGTTATTACTTCATAATGATAAAACCAAATAAGGAGAAGTTGAAGAAGAAAGAAAATTGAAAGAATCGGTAACAGATATTACCTCTTCTTTGAAGCACCTCTTTGAATCCTCCTCTTAGGGTACTAAAATTGGTCTATGAAGAATACCAGGACCTCTAGGATGTTTCTAGGGAAGTTGAGAATAGAATTTGGCAGGGTTTGGCCGAGCTTGAAGGCTCAAATAGGTGTGAGGAAGGGAGGGAGGAGGTGCCTTTTATAAGGGAGGAGAGGGGCACCTTTGGAAAGTGTGGAAATATTATTTTATTATAAACTTATATTCAGTTTCAAAAGGTCCAAAAATCATTAAATATGAAGATAAGATGACTCATGGTCGAAATAAAATCATCCAATCAGAATTGGACATGTTTTCGAAAATATTTTAATCATTGTAATCTTATTTATTTAAATCATTTATTAAGGAGGTAAATACTTCATCATTATTGTGTCATAAATAATTTAATTTATTTGGTGTCTAAAAAAAATATCATTATATAGGAAATCATTTTAGATTTCTGATGAATATTTATAGTCGAAAATATAATTTATATAACCCCTTATAAAAATTAATTACTAAAAGATTTTTGTTAATGTCAATTTTGTCTTTACATTAAATTAATTAATCCAAATTGTCATTGTCACTACCAAGTGGCTCAATGGGGTCCCAAAATCGACCCAAGGATTCCCATGGTTGGCCAATACTCATAAAATAATGTTAGGACAAGTGTCAAGGTAATTTTGAATTATTATAATATTCTTTTAACCTTGAATTACCCTATTTACCTTTAACCGTAGTAAATAAAAAAAATTACCGTAGTTACTATTCATAATATCAAAAAAATAAAAGTAACCTATTAACATAATTTGGACCCACTGATTCCAAATATGGAATCCATTTTTCAAAATTTAAAACACAAAAGTTGCATTAATTAATTTAAAATTAATCCCGTTGTTAAGCAAACGGGTTTTAAAACTTAAAACATTGCCAAATATTGAAATGTTTTTACCTATGAATTCAATGTAACATTAATGCTAATGACATACATTATATTAAATGGTAAAAATATATTCTATTTATACTTTAGAAACATTCAATATTATAATTTAACCATATAAATTATTACGATGAAAAAAGTTGTTTTTAATTAAAATATAGCGTGTTTTTACTGTTCATTAAAATATGAAAGTTATCAAAAAAATATCAAAACTTTATCCAATGTAAATTTTTATATCATGATTAAAAAGAATAAGTTTATTTTGTAAAATTTAACTTATAAACTTCTCAAAAATTATATTTAAAATGGGTACGCCATCAAAAGGCGGCAAAACTGCATTTTTTTGAAAAATACTTATTTTACCCGAAAAAATTTATTTTGTTCTCATACCATGTTCTAGAAAATGTGTAAGATGAATAATAATGTTATAAAATTCAAAATTTAGTTAATACTATTCATAATGGCTAGTTTATAATAATATTATAACCATATATCGTTGTTTAGTGAAACCCGGTATTGCGTACTACACACGCAACCGAGGAAGGTCACGATTGCATGTAATGAAAGCCAAGTTAGGGTTGCATGTTGTGCAAGACTCCTTTGTTGTTGCGTATAACAAAATTCAACCATATTTCATTTATGCATTGAATATATATATATATATACACTCAATGTTGTGTAGAATGACTATTATCAAACGAACTTGAAATTGTGTATAACACGATCCAAGAATTGTGTTGCGTATACTGAAAGCTAATACGGTTTTGCGTATAGAACAAGATAATCATGGTGTAGCATAAAACACATGACATAAAATAAATTAAAAAGAATACTTATCATAAAATCTCGTGGTGTTACAGTATACTCACCCTGCACGGGCTATGCCCGCACTACGTTGTGTTGGATGTAGATGACATACAACGTTGATCGAGGTAGGAGCTCATGGAGCTGGACGGTACCTGGAGGTGGATCACTGGACGAGATGTACACAGAGCGGATGGCTGGAGCCAAGGAGCGGAGGAGTCTATTTGTACCCACCCTTCAGGTGGGATTTCCAGAGGATGGCTCTGTGTTTCTACTTTACTTCTCTGCTGCTGTACTCTCTTTTCAGTTGTACTTTACTTTTAGTTGGGTTTGTATTCTGGCCCATTTACTTTACACCACTTACTTTTGTACTCAGCTTACTTAGTGTTTACTCAGCTTGCGTACTCTGTGGTGTTTGTTTAATTTATAAAGGCAATTCATTCCATTTTCATCGAGATTTACTCCTTTGGGGCTAGTCTCCATCCCCTGGCCTATGGGAGGTAGGCTTGGGGTAGTCACGACATGGGCCCCGAGGACGGGTCATGACAAATTGGTATCAGAGGAGTTATGTTCTACCGCAGAACTCAGGACTCTGGTCTTCCTTCTATGTGAAGCAATAATGTTAAGGGTATTGAGTGTGGTTATCAGTCCAGGGAGTCCAGTGTTGGTGTTGCGGCTGATGTATCCATACACCAAGACCCTAACTTCTGATTTCCAACTCAATACATGAAAACATTGATTGCATGTGTGTTTCAAAAGTTTTCTTTGTGATTACTTTGTGTCAGCTCACCAGGTATACTGTATTGACCGTGGTGTACCTGTCTCTTTTCAGGATGGCCCCACAATGGTAGCCAGCTTGGGTTCTGAGCTTTGTGCGAGACAACAGCCCACCGAGCGACAAAGCCTCGGTGTAGGGCCCTATTACAGTGGAGGCACCAGCGGTACCTCTACCTGCCGAGTTACCGATTCCACCAACCCCAGCAGCTGAGAGTGCATGTCGCCTGAGTACACTGCATGAGTTTCAACATCCGAGACCACCCATGTTCCATGGGGAGACGGACCCTCAGGTAGCCGAGGATTGGTTGGAGGCTGTTGTTCGAGTTTTCAGGTTAGTAGGGACACCAGCGCACCTCATGGTGATCCTTGCAGCGAGTCTCCTACACGCGACAACAGGTAGATGGTGGAGCCTGATGCTACAGGTGCATGACGAGACATCTCTCCTTTAGTCGGACATCGAGAGCCTCTTCCACTCAGAGTTCGTTCTAGCCACCCTCCGTGCAGTGCTTATTCAGGAGCTACTGCAGCTGCGACAGGGAAGCATGACGGTAGCCCAGTACTCGGCGAGATTTACCGATCTCCCACATTATTCCATGGACACGGTACGGGACCCGTTCTTCCAGGCCCGAAACTTCGAGCAGGGACTAAGGCATAAGATCAGGGCATCGATGATCTCCCTCAGCATTCCGACGCAGGCATGAGTACTGGAGAGAGCCCTTCTTGTGGAGAGCTTTCTTGCTGAGCCCACACCAGCAGCAAGACCTACCGCAGGGCGGCACGTAGTGGAGTCTTCTGCAGCTGGCAATCGACGGATGTCACAGGGGTCCAAGTGGACCAGACCATCAGGCAGACGACCTCAGGATACTGGCTCAGAGGTGTGGGGCACACGACGTAGAGCTAGCCTTACAAGGAGCAGACAGTTCTATGCATGTGGAAGGCAGGGCCACATGGCTCGCGACTGCCCGACTCGCCATGTAGAGGTGTAGCAGACGGTTGAGGGACCACCCAGGCAGAGACAGAGGTTCGACCGTGGCGGGTCCGTAGGGAGCAGGTGGATGAGGCAGAGGAGACGGCCGAGCAGTAGGTGGTGGGTGATGCTTTGAGGCTCTACCACCACTACCACCAGGAGGTCCACCCTGACCACAGGGAGCTGGCGGACAGAGGCAGGCTCAGCTTCAGGAAGTGGAGGCCTACGACCACGGCGCACATGAGATGATTCAAGGTACTATCTCTGTCTACTCCACCCTTTCTGCAGTTCTTATAGACACAGGAGCGAGTCATTCTTTCATTGCCATTGCCCTTGTTCGGAGCTCAGAGATTCCGACAGAGCCGTTGACTCGATCCTTACGGCTAGAGACTCCAATGGGAGCAGACTAGATGATTACACACTAGTGCCGGCAGTGTGAGCTTACTCTAGGAGGAAAGAGCTTTGGCTGGGATCTTCTTATAGCGGTGTCAAGGCCTTACGATGTCATCTTGGGCATGGATTGGTTATCTATAGTTCATGCTCAGATAGACTGTATTAGGCACAAGGTGCAGTGTGTCCGCACCGATGGGAGCATGTTCACCTTCACCGATGAGAAGGGAGCCTTTGCAGCACAGGATGGACTCACGTAGAGGAGAGGACAACCAATCACTCGTCAGTTGGATAGCCTCATCCTAGGAGCAGTCGACATGTAGAGTCTGAGTTTACCTATTGTAGTGGATCAGTATGCGAATGTTTTTCATGACGTCATTCCAGGACTACCTCCTCGCATAGAGGTAGACTTATACATTGACCTGTACCCCGGGACAACCTCGATATCTACTCCAGCATATCGGATGGCTCCTGATGAGCTTCGAGAGCTACGGGTACAGCTGGAGGACTTGCAGGGCAAGGGATTCATCCGACCTAATGTTTCACCCTGGGCTTCCCCGATTTTGTTCGCCAAGAAGGCAGATGGGAGCTTACGACTGTGTGTCGATTACCATCTCCTGAACCAGGTGACCGTGAAGAACAAGTATCTGCTTCTGAGGATTGACGACCTCTTCGATCAGCTCAAAGGAGCACAGTGTTTCTCGAAGATAGACCTTAGGTCAGACTATCATCAGCTCAGAGTTCGAGATGAGGATGTGAAGAAGATAGCTTTCAGGTGTTGGTATGGCCACTATGAGTTCTTGGTTATTCCTTTCGGCATAACTAATGCTCCAGAAGTGTTCATGAGTCTCATGAACAGGACCTTCCAGCCTTACCTCGATCGATTTGTCGTAGTCTTCATCGACAACATATTGATTTACTCGACCACTGAGGAGGAGCACACCTACCATTTGCGGGTTGTATTAGATACACTCTGAGAGCACCAGCTTTATGGTAAGATTTTGAAGTGTCAGTTCTGAATACGTAAGGTCCACTTCTTGGGGCACATCATCTCTGAGGTGGAAGTTTTTGTGGATCCTGCGAAGATCGAGGCTGTGCTAGCTTGGGATCCACCCAGGAGCGTGACGGAGGTGCGGAGTTTCTTAGGTCTAGCTGGGTACTATCAGAGATTTATTCCAGACTTCTCCAGAGTTGCGGTACCACTTTCAACTTTGACGAAAAAGTGGAAACCCTTTGTGTGGTCAGATAGATGTCAGCAGAACTTCCAGGAGCTGAGATAGAGATTGACCAGTGCACCCATCATGAGGCTACCAGAGGAGGTAGTAGGGTACGTAGTCTACTGCAATGCATCAGGGACCAGACTCGGGTGTTTCCTGATGCAGGAGCAGGCAGTGATCGCCTATGGATCATGATAGTTGAGGAAGCATGCACAGAACTATGCTACCCATGACCTCGAGTTAGCAGCAGTGGTCTTCACTCTGAAGATGTGGTGGCACTATCTGATGGGAAAGCGCTTTACAGTCTATTCTGACCACTAGAGTCTCAGGTATATCTTCTCACAGAAGGAACTGAACCTGAGACAGTGGAGATGCCTCGAGTTCCTCTAGGACTATGACTTTGAGATAGTTTATACTACTAGAAAGGGGAACGTAGTAGCCGATGCACTCAGCAGGAGGACGACCATTCAGCTACTTGGAGAGGTGACAGAGCAGCTAGCCACTTTGCAGATATCCTTCATGGATAGAGATGGGGTAGCCTTTCTTCAGTCGCTCACAGTCACACCTCCACTTATTCAGTGGGTCTGAGAGGCACAGCGTGGGGACGTTGACTATGAGACGCGGCGTGCATAGATTTCCACAGGATATGCACCTGATGGATTCTCTATAGGAGGTGATCATGTCGTCCTTTTTAGAGGACGTACCATGGTACCAACTGCATTATAGGAGGAGGTGCTGAGAGAGTTTCACACTTCCCCTTTAGTGTTATATCCAAGAGTGGCGAAGATATACCCGGATCTTAGATGACAACACTGGTGGCTGGGTATGAAGAAGGCTGTGGCTGAGTTTATTTCTCGATGCCTCACCTGCCAGCTGGTGAAGGCGGAGCACCAGGTACCAGCAGGCTTGGTACATCCCTTGGAGGTTCTAGAGTGGAAGTGGGATGGGATATATATGGATTTCATGACTAGACTTCCACGTACTTCCAGAGGACACGACTCTATTTGGGTGATCGTCGACCGACTCACCAAGTCGGCCCAGTTAATACCCATCAGAGAGCATGGCTCAGTGGAGAGCTTGGGACACCTCTACGTTCAAGAGATCGTACGGCTTCATGGGGTGCCATCGTCTATCATCTCCGATCTAGATGCTTTCTTTACTTCCCGGATTTGGAAGGGGTTACATGAGGCTTTTGGGACGCAGCTACGCCTGAGCACCGCTTTTCACCCTCAGACGGATTGTCAGACGGAGAGGAACATTCAGAATCTCGAGGACATGCTCCGTGCATGTGTCCTCGACTTTGGTCGCAGCTGTGAGGATCACCTACCTTTGGTGGAGTTTGCATACAACAATAGCTACCACTCCACCATCGAGATGGCACCATACGAGGCATTGTATGACCAACCTTGAAGATCACCTCTGTGCTGGACAGACCCTGGGGAGTCAGAACTTGTGGGACCAGAGATGGTCCTGGCCACGACAGAGAAGGTCCAGGTCATCCAGGAGCGGATGAGGACAACTCAGATCCGAAAGAAGTCTTATGCTGACAGGAGGTGGAGACCACTAGAGTTCGAGGATGGTTACTATGTTTTCTTACGAGTCTCACCTCGACGTGGATTACAGAGATTTGGCCGGGGCAACAATTTATCTCCGTGCTTCATCGGACCATTCTAGGTTCTCAACAGGATAGGCGAGGTGGCTTATCGCCTGGCTCTACCACCTCAGTTGCACCGGGTTCACGACGTCCTCCACGTATCACAGTTGAGGAGATAGGTGCATGACCTGATGCATATCATCGACCATGGGGAGATGGAAATTGATGATGGGGTGACTTTTGCAGAGGTTCTGGTGGAGATCGAGGATCGATAGGAGCGGGTCCTACGCGGGCGATAGATTCCTCTAGTGCACATCAGATGGCAGCATGAGAACCTCCAGGAGAGCACTTGGGAGCGGGAGGCTCAGATGCGTGCACAGTACCCTCATTTGTTCCCCTAGTTTGAGATGTATCTTTATGAGGATGTAATGCCCTGAGGTGGTAGTAATGTAAAGACCCATAAATTTCAAGGAATTTTTTTTCTTAATTTCTTTGGGATTCTATGAGTACACAGTTTCTGACATCATATGATTCTGAGGCCCGGTGTGCCTGGAATCAATTTCTGAAGTTTAGCTCGGGTACGTTCAGTGAACGAACGAGCGAGTTTTTCTATTTTTTGAACCGTTGTTCAGAATCAAAATCCGAGGGCACCGATGAAACCGCAATTCCGGTAATTGCTTAACAAGACTTTTACTAGAGTTACTTTTACTCGGGAAGAGATGTTTAAAAATGTTGTTTAAGTGTAAGAGAAATAAAATTATGTTAAATTTTATTTCTCTCTTATAAGTGGTTTAACTCCCATATGTGGGAGTTTGGGTGGGACCCACTAAAGCTCTAACTCCTCTTGGTAGGATTTAGTGAGGTGGGTCCCACATGAGCCCCACCCCATTCAGATTCCTTTAACTCATCTTCCACATTAATAATGCTAACTTATTCCTCCATTTAGTATGAAAAATTAAGATTAATTAATTGGGTGAATTCAACTTTGGAAGTATTTAATTGTTGAAAAAGTAAATAAAATAAGTCAAAGGCCTTATTTTATTTTGGGTTGTTTTTGTTGTGTGGAGAATTGAGAGAGGGAGAGTTCTTTACTTTCAAGAACTTCATCTTCCTCGTTGGAGAACGCGAAGAACGCCAACACGCCTTCCATCTTTCCTCCACTTCAAAGAAAGGGAGACACCACTTCTTCCACGGATGTTCACCATCAACGTACAGGGTGCCTCACCCGCGATGCCATATTCCGCGACGCGAGCTTCCTTGAACTTCTTTGAGGTAGGGGTTGTTTCATAGTTCAAGTTTTATTTAATGAGCTATGTTGTTAAATAATTACTCGCCTGATATCAATATAATGGGAGGAGAATGGACCGCACGAACACGGCCGAACCTCCTCCCCTTTCCGTTGATGATTTTTCTTGTGGCTTGAAACGGAGGCGGTGCCATTGCATCGTGAAAGGTTGAGGGAAACACGGCCAGAGCGGGCCGTGACAGAGGAGCACCGCGCCGTCACGCCGCACTGTTGAGGCTGAAAGAGGCCGCGGCTGGAGCAGGGTCGCGGCAGAGGAGCGCGGCGCCGTCGCGCCGCGCCGGAGCACCAGGAGTCCACGGCCGGGGCGGGCCTTGGCGGAGGGGCGTGGCGCCGTTGTGCCGCGCCGGTCGGACATGGGCCATGGACTAAGGCCGCATCCGCTCAGCGCACGGGTGCCCGCACCGGGCTGGGCCACCCGCGCCGGGCCGGGCCGCCCGCGCCGGGCCGGGCCGCTCACGCCGGGCCGGGCCCAAACCCCATATTTCCAGACAGATCCGTTCAAACGCCCATAACATGGGTTACAGACCTCCGATCGACGGACCATCAAATGCGTAGTGATATTTGGATCAAGACGATCTTTTCGTTATATTACACTGAAGGTTTCAGAAAACTTTGGGTATGACTGGGTTGGTTCGAACACGGAATCAACCAGGCCCTCAGAGCGGAAACACTTATAACTTGAGCTCCGGACGTTCGATTGACGTGCCATCGACTTTGGTGGATTCCTTTTAATGATACGGTTCTTTTAGATTACTCCGCTCGAGGTTTGGATGTAGTTGGAGTACGGTCGGGTTGGTTTGGACATAAAAACCAACCGGGCCCCTGGGATGAAAAGGCCAATAACTCTCAGATTGGGCGTCCGATTGACGCACCATCTGTCGCGTTGTGTTCCTTTCAACGAGACAGAACTTTGGGATACATCAGCTATGTACTTCATGTCAGTTGATGTATCAATCCCCTTGAATCGTGGAGCGGACCCTCCTGGAATCGAGCATGCTGTGTGTGGGAACCCTAGAGCTGGCTCCGACTGCGATGACGATGACGACTGTACTGGGATCCTCCGTGGGTTCGGTAGCGACGAAAACCGTACTAGAATCCTCCGTGGGTTCAACGGTGATGACTATTGTTCTTGTATCCTATGTGGGTCCGGCAGTACTTGACTATTGTTCTTGTATCCTATGTGCGTCCGGATGTATTTGACTATGTACTTGTATCCTATGTGGGTCCGGTAGAGTAGCTGGTCTTGTATCCTTTATGGGTCCGAAAACTTAGCTTGTCTTGTATCCTATGTGGGTACGACAGCTTAGATGAATCAGTCTCTACATCAGATCATCTCTATCGCCTTACGAAGAAGTATACCTGTGTGAGATGAGCCTTGAATTTCAATCACTATCTTCGATATGATTGTTTTTCTATCCTGTGTGAATTGGGTTGTGTTATCCTGTGTGGATTGGATTGTGGTTTCCTGTGTAGACTGGGTTATATTTGGGCTCGTGCACTGGAGCCGAGCTGGAATAAATGACTTAGGTATATGTATGGGCATATACCTAAGTAGAGTTGGTTGTTACTTCGTGATTGTATATTTCCTTTGTGGTTTATCCTTAGTGGATTCTGGGAGACCTTTGGGGGTCTCGGGATCCCTACTGAGTAGAATATACTCACCCCTGCATGGGATATGCCCGCACTACGTTGTGTTGGATGCAGACAATGGACAACGCTGATCAAGGTAGTAACTCGTGGTGATGGACGATACCTAGAGGTGGATCACTGGACGAGACGTACACGGAGCGGATGACTGGAGCCGAGGAGCGGAGGAGACTATCTGTACCCACCCTTCAGGTGGGATTTCCAGAGGACGACTCAGTGTTGCTGCTTTACTTTTCTACTTCTGTACTCTCTTTTCAGTTGTACTTTACTTTCAGTTGGGTTTGTATTCTGGCCCATTTACTTTACAACACTTACTTTTGTACTCAGTTTACTTAGTTTTTACTCATCTTGCGTACTCTGTGGTGTTTGTTTACTTTATAAAGGCAATGTCTTCTCTTTTCATCGGGATTTATTCCTTTGGTGCTAGTCGCCAGCCCCTGACCTATGGGAGGCAGGCTTGGGGTAGTCACGACACGGGCCCCGAGGATGGGTCGTGACTACTATAGCAGCACTGTAGTGTAATGTAGTAGCGGCGACACTGTAGCACCCGCGGGCACTGTAGTAGTGGTAGGTCACTGTAGCGGCGGCATGGTACTGTAGCAGCAACAAATACTGTACAGTAATCTATTAGCGCAGTTACTGTAGTAGTACTATTCACATAATGGGCATTGGGCCAAAAAAATGAGCCTACGGGCCATGTATTGGGCTAAATTCCCACTGGGCCTTCGAGCTATGTAATGGGTCTCCCTCTACCCAGTTAAAGAGGTCCTTGCTTTGCTTTAATAATAATTGAGGCTTCAGTCCCAACCTTTGAAAAAAATGAATGATTTTAATTAAAGGTATATATAATATATTTAATCAAATATATTAACATTCATTTAGTGGGTTTTACAATTTAATGAATAATAATAAATTCTCTTTTATGCTTAAAAATGTATTTTTGTAAAAATGGATTCAATTTCATTTTGTAAAATTATTTTAAATTTAATTTCATATAATTTTATAAATTAAATCTAATAAAATGATGTTCATATTTGTAATTATTATGTAGAAATTTATTAATTAGTTCAATTTAATTTTTTATCATTATGAATAGTAATGGTAGTTATAATTAGTTACCAAGATAATGGTTAAAAGGATTAACATTGGGTTAAAATAAAGAGATAAGGGTTAAAATGATATAAAACATTATAAAAATACTATTTAATCTATGGATTTAGATCCTATATAATCCCATCTTCTATATTTATCCAAATTGGATCCAATTTCCCATGATAACGACTTTATATTATTTTAATATTCTTTATAATTATATGTGTGCAACACCACTCACTTATAAAAGGGATCCTCACTTACTCTATTATCCATACTACTTGTTCCCTTTATCTCAAGAAATATCTATCAAAATACTATTACAACCTTACTCCCATAATTATAGTGGTTTTGGTCTTCATAAAATACCACTTCAATAAGGATTAAGGTGTAATCAATGGAGGTTTCCCAAGGGAGAGGTATATTTTATTACCAAACCTTTTCATGTTTTGTTATCCTTAAACCTCATAAAAATATTATACAACCATATTAAATTGATGAAGTTAGTATATTAAGTATAATTAAATGTTTTTATGTTAATGTTACATCCATTTTCTATCTTAATTATATCTAATGAAAAATAAAAACACCACTCATGCGCACGTAGGAACTACCATATCATTAAAGTGATGCATTTTATTTTTCATAAATTTCTCTCTTGTATGATTATATAGATGAATTTACTAGATTTAAATTATTTTATAACATAATTATGATTATATAAATATAATATTTTAACTACCTTCTTACCTTTCCATCAATTGGAAAGGTAAAATGTCACCTGTGTGTACATGTGGACTACCACCTCCATGAAGAGATGTGATTTGTTTTTCATTTAAGATTAACATAGACGGTAATAAGGATAGATTTAATTAATATATATGACATATATGATATAATTATAAATATTTAAAGTTTAATTATTATTTATCTTTCTTTTGTTCCATCTATCGAAACGAGGAAACATCACTCATGCGTATGTATAAACTACCATCTCCATGAAATGATGTAATGAATTTTTTATCGCCAATGTATATGAATAGTTATAAAAGTTTATATAATGGATACATATGATATTTATGACTTTATTAATATTCTATAGTTTTTGAAACCATGAAAAATTTGCAAGTAATAGAACCATCAAACCAAAACATGCATAAAAAATGAACCAATTTTTAGCAGAATAATGATTTCAATGAAATTTTAGTAAAATAGTAATTAAAAATTATAATGTAATGATATATAGTAATATGTATATGTATACAGTTTAGTAATATATGTGTAATAAATCTATAATTATTATACAAGAGTTTTTATCATGTATGCAGTAAGAAATGACCTATGATAAGGTTTCTTCATTTCAATATTGTTTTGATGAGACATGTTTCTTGATATGAACCTATTTGTGTTTGTATGGTTTATACACTTCCCCTTTGATATTTTTTATGATAAATATCTTTATATTTGTGGTATTTAATTTTTTATTTGATTTTTATTCTTATGAGGGGTTTATGATTCAAAATTACCAAAGTGGTATAAGTTTATGTTATAATTTTATTTCCTTTAGGGATTGTCAATATAAAATTTAAACTAAGTAAAATTATACAATCCTTATCGTTTAAGCCCCATATAATTTATCATACTATTTTTATTCTAATAATTTTCAAGTATTATAACCATTTCCCTCTATTTGGAACTTAAAATTATTGAGAAAATGTTTTTAAGAAAAACCAACCTTATTTCTTTTGGTCGGTTAACTATTTTTTCCACATAGATGTTCTTAAAAATATTAGATGAGAGTTTTTTTTATATAAATCGATGTTTGTTAAAGATTATTTTTACTACATTTTAATTTCTTTAAATATTATTAAAAGTAACATTTTTAAAACATATTACATACGAATCAATTTTTACTTTTTATAAAAGTGTGAAAATAATGTTTTCTTTTAACATATATAGGATGAATAGAATTCCACACCACCATAAACATTATTTTATTTTAATATTCCTTTAAATGTTTTCATGGTTATTTTAAAAGAAAATATTTTTTCACAATATCAGGGATTTTTTTAATATGTCGAAATAGAATTATATTTTCCATGTTTTTAATGAAATGTTCAAATATTCATTTAAAGTTATTTTTTTATCTATGCCAACATTATTTAATGATTTTTATGTTTAAATGGGTATATGATATTATGATATCATCCATGTCTTTTCTCTTGATATCTTATGATGGTGATGTTTTAAGGATGGTTCTATTAAAACCATTTCTTTAAAATGGAATAATTATTTTATAATAAAATATTTTTCAAACACATTTCTTTTCAATGAGTTATGCTATAATGAATGTTTTTATGATATTATAAAACAATTATGTATGGTTTTAATTATATAATGGGTGATCCAGAAATTATACATCCCTCCAATTCATTAGGTAATGATTTATTTCTCATGAGATAACTATGTTATGTGTGAACCTGATTTCATGTTTATAAAATTAAGTGTGGAACTATTAATATTTTGACATGGTCAAAATTTTATGCCTGGACCAAGTCCTATGTCCATAAATTTTATATGGGGACCTAATTAAATTTCCTTAATATTATGAGGGTACCTTTTCGTGTTTATACTTGTTTATAATGCTATAATTTCCTATGTTTATTCTTATTCCACATTCCTATATCGTATGCTCATGTTATACTCTATAACTCATTATTTTCGATTCGTGATTATTCTCATGTATTATCTTGGGATGAAATACATATTATATGAATCATGATTTATGATCTTAACTAATTGGGTTTGTTTTTCATAAGTTATGATCATCTTTTCTTACTCTTTTTCTTATCTTTGTCTCACTTAAAATCATTGATTGATATATTCCATGTTAACCCTTACTAAGCATATAATCTCACCTATTTTTATGTTTCCAATTTCCCTAGGTTATAAATAAGAATATTAAGTATGATAATCCTAGAATGGTACTATATGGGAAGAATAATGTAATAAATATTGAATATATTTCATGAAAATAAGTTGATTATGTATATAGTCTCAAATGAAACTAAACCTTTACAGTCCTCAAGGTTGTATTATTATGAGATTTATTGAATATTAATTTAAAATTATGTAATATTTATGTATGTAATCCTCAGTACGTGTTAGTTGGTATTATATAAGGGTTAAATTATTTTGGATATTAGGATTAGAACGCTTTGGTAGAAACTATATGGATATGTCTAACCATAGGATGAAATCTTGATGTTTTGGTAAAGTAGATATTATGTGGTTTCCTAGAAATGAAATCCCTATCTAGATACAAAAAACTATATAAAGGCTCTATAACAGATTCAACTATGGTTAATAACCCTAAAAATGTTGGATGGGTATAAAATTTATCTTTACCTAGTGTAAGAAAAAGAGTCCCAACTACACACCTGATTTGACACTCCTATGAGATATCCTTTTATTAAGTCACATTATATTTATGAATCATTATGAATACTGAGAGGATAGAAGCAATGAAAACCTATGATAACCCATATTTATTTGGTATTAACCTAAAGTGTTATGGGTTGATAAGAAGTTTTTATAATTTATGACATCTTTGGAATGATTTTTATGATTATATGATTGATCACTCTGATTGACAATGCTTAAATATCACACTATGCGATTTGGTTTTAGGAAATAGATAAAATTAGGAGGATACAAGTTAACTATGGGCATTTAGGGTAATGAGGTTATTGTCCAAATGAATAACCAATCAAGTTATAATCTAGAGTGAAAATTCTTGGTGTTATTTTTAAACAACTATCTCGATTTATATTTAACAAACTCAAAATGGGTGAGTTTTCTTACACACTAGATAAGAGAAAAAAAGAGTTTCATGTGAGTTCAGTTGATGAAGACCATAGAGGAAAGAATATTAAATTCCCTACATTACAAGAATGTGGGAAGAAACACATAATTAAATTTCTCAAAGAAATGAGAATTTGTTTTATGTGTATAAAATAAGGTCATATAAAAACTAATTTTCATGAATAAAATGAATATTTCAATGGATAAAAATAAATTTCATCCTAGGTCACCCCTAATCATTTAATGTATTAAATTTTTGGAACATGGTCATTATCTAAGTCAATTCTCTAATCCAAGGGATAACTCCTAGAACTAGGGAAGAATGAAGGGATTATTCTATATGAATCACTAAATTAATGGCACACTTATCCCCTAATCCATAGTTATGGATGTCATGTTTATGTTTATAAGAACATATTCCATGAAAATATTATTATTCTTCCTTTAATAGAATTTGATGTGATTTTGAACACCGATTTACACTCTTCATATAGATCTCATATAAATTTATAATGAATAAAAGTTACATTTGATATTCCAAATTATCATATGACATTCTATAGGTGAAAGGATGAACCTGAGCTTCCAATTGAAATTAATTATATTATATGGGTCTTACTACCTATTTTGTGGGTTTTATATTTCAAATGGTTAGGGAGAGACCTAATTTTGAATAATTAGAATGAATTATCTATATGGTTAAAGTTATGATATATATATATAATTAGTATAAAATCTTGGATTATATATTGAAAAATAAATATTTGAATATACACCAAAGTAGTGGATAACGTTTATTAAATATTTTGACGACTCAATACACTACTACCCTAGGAAGGTGAATAGGGTGGTTGATTATCTCAATTATAAGGACTATTCTAGTTTACCCGGGATGATTATTGATATGTCTAATACATCTGTATTCATAGAGTATAGATCTTGAAATAATGAAGAAATTGGGTCTTATATTACTCATATGAATGTTCAACCATCTATCCATGTAAGGATAGAAGAGGTATATAAATAATATGAGGGACTATAGATGAAGTTAAGGAATGTTCCTGAGTTTAATTATAATTATGATGGAAATTACAGACTCAAGAATAATGTATGTGCCCCGTCAATACCAAAATTGAAGGAGTTGTTGGATAAAGCTCATCGTTCATCAGTCTATATCTATCCTAGAATTACAATGATGTTATCTGATAGATTATTTCTATTGGGAAGACATGAAAAGGGATTTTGTATAGTATATATCTCAATCCCTAGTATCGTAGTATGTTATGTTTCAGAGATAGAAGTCTACGGGGATATTATCACAATTACCCATGCCAAAATGTTAATGGTAAAACATCACTATAGATTTCATATTCGGACTCCCCAAAACATCTAAATGTTATGATTCTATTTGGGTTATAGTCAAACACTGTACAAATTTAGCACATTTAATTTCTATCAGAGAATATTTCACTCTTGATCAAATTTCCTGGATATACATTAAGGAA
The DNA here is from genome assembly GCA_963277665.1 of Viscum album. Lineage (NCBI taxonomy): Eukaryota > Viridiplantae > Streptophyta > Magnoliopsida > Santalales > Viscaceae > Viscum > Viscum album. Next base: position 1,184,205,624 of record OY728139.1, read on the forward strand.
GTGGTAAGGATGTATAGATTTCCACTCTCAATAATATCTGATAGAGACCCATGGTTTACCTTGATGTTATAGATAATTATTTAGTAATATTTAGATACTGATTTGAGCTATATAACTATATATCACCCTTATATAGATGATTAGTTTAATATGAATATTAAAACCCTAGAATATATACCAATATATTTTTGTATGTATTTTAAAGGAGTTTAGAGTCAATAGAATCTTTTGGTGTGATTTTATTACAATAATAGATTTAACTTAAGCATCCGGATTACTTCTTATGAATCCCTATATGGAAATAAGTGTGTGATATAAATATGATGCCATGAAGTTGGAGAAATGAAGCAATCAGAACATGATATTAATGAGTAAATAAGAGATAAGGTTATATCAATTTGGAAACACATCAAGGGAGCTCATAATTTATAGAAGTGTTATTGTCACAATTTTCATGGAGATCTAGAGTTTGATGTTGGTGATATGGTATTCCTACAAATATCTCCTTGTAATAAAGTTATGATATTTGGAAAGATGGGAAATATAAACCCTATATATATTGGTCCTTTTGATATTCTTTATCATATCATGATGGTAGTTTATCACTCATCGCATCCACCTAACCTCTATTAAGATCATGATGTGTTCTATTTTTCACTTTTGGGGAAAAACATATCTAATCCTTAACATGTACTAAACCCATAGGTTACACCAATAGAACATGATATTTATTTTGGGTGGAAATGGGTGTAAATATTGGATTATATAGATGAAGTGCTATGAAATATGACTACTCACATGGTAAAAGTTTTTTGGAGGAATCATAAATTTGAGGAAGCTACATAAGAACCCAAGAATGTGATAAATCATAATTATCTTCATTTTTTATATCAGGGTAAGAAAATTTTGATAGTTAAATTATTATAATGGTGGTAGAATATAACACCATGTGATTTTATGATATATTTCTCTTTACTAAATATTATTTGTTTGATATCTTGTTTTACATTCAATACTGAATTTAAATGAACCACAATATACTATGAAAAGATTATTATTAAATGCGGTTATTATCACCTAGATGTTAGATTAGAGAGTACAAATATGACTAAATAAATCATGAAAATTATGTAAAAAAAATCCTTAATGAAAATGAGTTGATTAATTCCTATGAAATAATTACTCAATTTTAAATGTTAAAAATAATATCATTTTACATTAAAAGATAAATTTTTAAAAGCATTGTATTTTTATATATATTATTCTTACTGAAAAATAATTAACTATAATGATGATTAATTAAATTACTATTGAATTTATAAAATTTATAATTATTCATACATTGATTAAAAATTGGTTAGAAGTGAAAATAAAATCATTTGAAGTTAAAAGAGCTATTTTTCAGAATACTTTTTTTATTGTACACAATGTATTTTATCTTAAAAAATTGAGTTAATTAGTACTGATGAATTGATTTAATGAAATTAGTAGATATTATATTAAATCATATATATTAACATTCATCTGATGTTTTTTACTAGTCATGTAATAATAATAAATTCAGTTTTATGCTAAATAATACTTTTTTTTATAAAAATGGTTTTCATTGCATTTTGTGCACTTATTTTAAAATTATTTTTACTAATTATAAAAATTAAATATGATAAAAAGGGATAAATATTTTAAATAAATATTTATAAATTTATTAATGAGTAAAATTTCATTTTTGGTCATTATGAATAGTAATTGAGGTAAAAAATCATTTCTACGATAATTGTTAAAAGGGTTAATAAGGCGATAAAATAAAGAGATAAAGTATAAATTGAACTTAAAGATTTTTTAAATATTATTTTATGATTTTATTTCAATCCCATAACATCATACAATTTAATTTTAGATAATTTGGATCTACTTTCCCATAAGATTCACTTTATTTTATTTTATTATTCATAATAATTACAAGTGTCTTTCTCCTCTTACTTATAAATGGAATCCTCCTCCCCTAAATTTTCCATAACACTTAAGTCATTTAGCTCAAAAAATATCTTACAAAATAAATTTCCAACCTTCCTTACCTCATCATAGAGGTTTTGGTATTCATAAAAGACCATATAAAGAATGATCTAGGTGTAAGACAATGGAGGTTTCCCGAAGAAGAGACATTTGTTCTTACTGACCTTTTCATGTTTTATTCTTATTAAATTTAATATATATCTTATATAAACATATTCACATGATTAAATTATCATATTTTCTATACCTAGATATTTTTATGTTAATATAAAAATTTATTATCTTCTTTATATCTAATGTAAAATAAAAACATCGCTTATGAGTATGTATGAATAATTATCTGCATGAAGTGATGTATTTTATTTTTCATCACCACCTATATTGGAAGGTTATATAGATGAATTTAATTTATATAAATTTCTATTATAACATAATTATGATTATATAAAAATAATATATTATCTTCCATTTTACCTTCCCATCTGTTTAAAAACGACAATATCGGTCATTTGTACATGTGGACTACTGCATCCATTAAGCGATGGGATTTTTTTTCACTTACACATAAAATATATGGTTATAAGGGTAGTTTTAATGAATATTTATGATATATATTATATAATTATGATTCTATAATTTTTTTTATATTTATTTTCTTCCATCTACCTAAATGTGGAAATGTCACTCATGCGTACATACAGATTACCATATCTATGAAGTGATGTAATTAATTTTTCATCACCTATTTATAAGAGTTATTAAAAATTTTATATAATGAATAAATATTATAAATAATATTTTATTAAGATTTAGGATATTATGAAATCATGTCCAAGGTGCAAGGACTAGAACTAAAGAACAGAAACATGAATTGAAAACAAAATAGTTTTCATCTTAATAATATTTTAAAATAAGAGTTATTAATAATAGAGTAAGTAAAAATAATAATTTAATGATATAAATTTATATGTATATGAACTTGGTTATTTAATATATTTATTATAAATATATATTTATTATACAAGTTCTTTGAATGTGTTTGAGGCAAAAAATGGCCTAAGGTAAGGGTTCTTTATCTCAATATTGTTTCATTGAGACATATTTCATGATATGAACCTATATGTGTTTTTTTAGTGTTTATAATGCCACTTTGATATGTTATATCATGGATATATTTATATTAATTTTATTTAAAAGTTTCATTTTAACAATTTTTTTCAATGGTTTTATGATTCAAAAGTTACATATACAGAAATGGTTTATGTTACAATATTATTTTGTTTCTAGATTTTCTATGTTAAATTTCCATGAGGGAAATTATATAATACTTTCTCCTTTAATACTCATATATTTTTTTTATATTTTTTTTAATCATTTAATTTTCAATTAGTAGTACCATTTTTCACTCTTTGACACTTAAAATGATTGAGAAAATGTTTTTAATAAAAACTGAACTTCTTTCCTTTTTGTTAAATGAAATTTTTCTTCCATGAGAATGTTCTTCAAAAAAAAATTATGGAAGTTTTCATATATGAATAAATGTTTTGGAATTATTATTTTTTAATACCTTTGAATTTATTTTAAAATTAATATGATAAATATTTTCAAATATTTTATGCACGAATCACTTTTTAATTTTTTTTTCAAAATCATGAAATGAATGTTCTATTTTAAAATATAGGGTATAGAAAAAATTTACCACCATCATGACCGTTATTTTAAATAAATATTTATTTAAAAAATTTAATGGTTATTTTCAATGAAAATATTTTCCTAAAAAATATAGGATTTTATAGTTTTTAATGATACTAAAATAAAAGGATATTTTCTATGTTTTTAATGAAATTTTAAAATGATCTTTTAAAGTTATTTTTCATCTATGTTAGTATCATTTATGAATTTTTATTCTTTACTGAATATTTGATATTATGAAACCTTCCAATTTTTTTCTCTATTTGGATTATGTTTTTGATTTTTTAAATATGATTCCATGAAACACATTTTTTTTGGGGTTAATTATGTTATGATGAATTCTTTATGAAACCCATTTATCTTCCATGGGTTATGATCTAATTAATGTTTTTATGATCTTGTGGAAAAACTATTTATGTTTTTCAGTATGTGATGGGTGGTAGAATAATTATATAACCCTCCAATTCATTTGGGTAAAAATTTATATTCCATGATATATCTATGTTATGCGTGATTCTGATTTCAGGTTCACAATATTAAGCATAGACCTATTCATATTATGAAATTCATAATTTTATGCATGGAATTGGTTTCAAGTCCATAAATTTTATGTATGTACTGGGTTACCTATCCTTAATATGTCGATTTTTAGTGTGGGATCCATAACTCATTCATGTTGGGCCCAATTTCGGTGCAATTTGGTGGGTGGATGCACAAGATGTTTTGGAACATATTTTATGAGAGGATGGATTAATTAGCCATTTTAATGTTCATTAAATAATTCTAATCTGTAAGTTTGCGATTTGGAGAGTCTGACTGGGCAAAATAAATTGTCATAGTAAAACAGGAATAACTCTTGGAATACTTGTCCAGTTGTGCTGAACTGTTGAAGAGAGATATACAATATAATTATGAACAACATTCAAGAATGGTGAAACACATTCAGAGGTCATTTAATGGGGAAAAACTGTCAAATTAAGGGGGGGATTATTCCCATAAAAGGAAGGGATCTCCTCCCTCTTAAGGAATCTCATTCCATCACATTATTTATGGGACACTAAAGAGGAGAATTTTTTGGCTTTCTACCTTTTATTTATTTTATTTTACATAGATTTTTAATGCCTTGTTCTTCCCCATTCACATCGATTACCCTTACCATGGTGGGGTAAACATTTTGAGTGATTCGGGAAGGGTTGGTTCTCTATTTTGTAATGCTTGAGTTCTTGGATTTAATTGATTGAAATTTATTTCCTCTTAATAGTTGTTTTCAATTTCATATAGAGGATTTTATTAAAAAGTGCAATAGTTGTTGAATTTTAATTCCATTGTTGATTTTTCCTTATTGAATAATCATTATCTCCCACCATTGATTTATTCTTTATATATAATGGAATAGACCACATATTAGTGGTGAAGTACTCGATGATCGTCAGTACGTGTAAAAGGGGTAGTGAATGTTCTTAATTGTTTGGGATAAACAAGACCTGATCAGGTATTTCCTAAATCAATTGAGTGTGTTCAATATAACTCTTTTTCACATGGAAAGAGAGTTGAAAAAACTGATATCTTGGTAGGGTTTTCTCTCACCATCATAATTTTACCAAGGAAGTGAGAGGAAACGACTGTGGAAACTCACTTTAATTAACCCAAAAGAAGTGGTTTGAATTAAATTAAACAAGGATATAATTACAATTAGGAAATCAACCCCAACCTAATCACTCTATTAATATCATAGTTTTAATCCTTTTAATTTAAAATTTCATTTCAATCATTTTCTTATTGATTCATTCTAAAAAAAACCATTTTACCCTCATTTAAAAGTGAAAATTTTTTTCTGTGAACTCCTCTTCGGGACACATCCTAGGGTTAATCAATAGAATACACTTAAGTAATTTTAAAAAATGTTTTTTCTATACCCTATGATAGGCATGCGTCAAACTTGGCACCGTTTTTGGGGAGGCAGTGCAAAAAAATATATTTTAAAATTTTAAGGACCCACAACTCAAAAGAACCATTAATTAAATTTGATCTAGAAATTGAAAGAACATTAACCCAACTATGAAAAATAAACCTACCATAAATCTTTTAAGAAATAGATCTATCAAATTCAATTGAAACTTTTAGTGGTCACTCTGAACCTAAAATCATGGTTGGAAATCCCAACCCAACCCTACGTGATCTACGTGCACATAAATTTTCCATTCAAAATAACCAACTCATTGCACCCACTGAACCAAATGATTTTTAGTTCTGTGTCAATATGATTCATGTGCTTCCAAAGCTTCATGGTCTTGCAGGAGAAGATCCAAATCAGCACATGAAAGAATTCAGATACACTTGCTCAAGCTTCAGGCCAAGAGGAGCACCCTAAGACCAATTTCAGTGGAGGAGATTCCCATTATCACTCGAAGGAGCGACTAAATAATAGTTTTAAAATCTAGAAACTGGGGAGATTAGTGATTGGGAAGACCTAAAGAGACATTTAATGCAAATATTCTTTCCTACATCTAGGATCACTATCATCAAGAAGGATATTTACATCATACGACAATCAACTAGAGAAACCCTCTACGAGTACTGGGAGAATTTCAAGAAGATATGTTCCAGATACCCACATCAAGAAATTGAGGAACACCAATTCCTTATGTTCTTATACCTAGGACTTATGGATAATGATCAAAATATTCTAGATGATTCATATGGGGGATCCTTGATTGACAAGTCTCCTGCAGATATCAGAGTACTAATTGAGAATATTGCTCAACACTAACAAAAATTTGGAACAAGATGGTCAGGAACAAGATTAATCCATGAGGTGATAACATCTGATTCAACAGAATTAATTATAAGTGAGATGGATGAACTCACCAGGTTAGTGCGATTGATGACTGTAAAATAAGTGAATGAATAATAAAAAATGAATCATGTATGTGGTTTATGCTCTTCTAATTATCATTACACTAAACAATTTCTAGAAGTGAAAGGAACCACATTTTGTGCTGATATCTATCGGCAATGGAAATTCCCACCAAATCCACCACATCATCCAAAAAACCAACTCGGATATGGATTCCAATAGACCCAAGATAGACCTCGTTTTCAACAGCAATACAACAACCCCCATCCATTACAAAACTCCTATAAACAACCCTCTTAGAACCAAGAAACGTTTCATACACCACCATTCCAAAGAATGATATATGAGCAACCATCCACTAGTGCACAACCATTAATTTAGAACCAACAACAATAGTCATATGTTGAGGGGATTAAGGAAAATGTGAAAGACTTATCCAACCAGTTAAAAAATGTTTTGGAAATTCTAACCAAACATCCAGGGAATCTTCCATCACAAAGAGTTGAAAATTATAAAGATAATGTCAATTAAATCATAAAAATAAGTGGAAAATAAATCCCACCTCCATCCAACATTGATCCTAAAACAATACCACCTGTTCTGATGGAGAATGATTTTGAAAATTCAGAAAACCTTGTGAAAATACACTAAGAATATGAAAAGGAAGAGGAGGAGAAGGATATGCCACATAATAAGAGACAAGAAATGACAATTAAAAGGAAAATAGGGGATAAGAAAGACTTACCCCCAACATTTCCAACAATGTTGATTGAATAAAAAAAATGTCATGAAGAATCACTTCAAAAATAAATTCTAGACACTTTTTAGAAAGTGGAAATCAATATCCCCCTACTTGAAGATATCAACAAAATTCTAAGGTATGAATTTTTTTTGAAATATATTTTCCCAAAAAATATTAGATTTCATGGGAATGAATGGATAATCTTGGGGATAAGTGTCACATACCTTATCACACTACATATTCCAACCAAATGTCAAGATTCAGGGAGGTTTTACATTCCATGCACCATTGGTTCCTTAAATTTATCTAATGCTTTGTGTGATATAGGTTCTTAAATTAATGTATTTCCTCACTTTTTATACACTAATTTTCAGATGGGAGACTTAAATCCCATAATATTGGTGGTCTATCTTGCAAACAGATCCACAGTTTTCCTACCTGGATCTCTAGAGGAAGTCCTAGGGAAAGTCAGAGATCTCTTATTCCCAGCTGACTTCTCTGTACTAAATATAGAATAAGATAGGAGACCATCACACTAACCCATCATTTTGGGGGAAATTTATTGAATACATCTAAAACCATCATCAATTTCTATTATGGTACACTCACCATGGAATTTTTAGATATCACTATCCACTCCAACATTTTTGAATCCATGAGGTACCCATTATATGATCACTCCCTCTTTTTACTATCCCATGAAGTTATATAACAACCCTTCTCTTTATTTACACATTTAAACCTGATTTATTACATAAAAAACATTACTTTATATAACATAATAGATTTATATTTATAGTGTATTTGGGTATTAGGAACATTACATAACAACTTATAACATAAAACACAAAATCTTTATTGAAAAATTCCTTTACAAGACCACTACATTTGCTCATACTTAGCATTGCATGAGAAAACTTGAGGACATGCATAAGAATAGGTTGAGATATAAAGACCATTAAGGGAGTAAAAAGGAACAACATGAAGGACAAAATACATGTTAGGTAATAGGCATATCAATGGAGCATAAGATAAACATGAACATAAAGGCATGATATAGAATGATTATCATAACATGGAAATGTGGCAACAACATTTGACATGATATTAGCATGAGACGGGGCCCACTTCACATTGAGCATGAGTAAACCCTCATTTCACTTGAATTAAAATGAGTAAAACCTCATTTCACTTGACGTATCATGATACTAAACTTTACCCAATGCATTGGAGAGATATCAGGGTGCACCCTTGTTAATCGTTTAATTTCATGCATAGGTGTGCCACATGGATCATATAACATGGATTCATCAAAAATCATAATTTATTCCATGATAAAGGAATGTGTAATTCATACATAAAACTCTATAATTAATATGTAAATGTTCTTAGAGGTGAATAACCTTGATAGAGAAATGGGAATGGTATTCACTATACTATGACTTTGACTTGGTAAATCAGAGTGCAATTTCAGCAGCATAATGAGGTGACATAAGAATTCATAAAAATGTTTTATGAGGGAGGAAGGGGTGTATAATCATATTTAAATTAAATTTACATTAATTAGGTCATATATATACATGTCCCAACATATTTAATGGAATTTAGATTCATAATACAAAATAATTTCTTGAATGTAAACGAGGAGAGAGAAATTCCTTAGAGAATTTGGGAATAATAATGAGTGTACTTGGGAGAAATTGATGAGATATAAATGGTTATATAATCATTCAAAAATAAATATCTAAGTATGGTGGATTTGAAAAATCATACCCCAACATTTTTAATTGAAAATAAAAGGTTATAACAACATAATGAAATTTGAACAAAAATGAGAAAGGAAGAAAATACCTTACTTGGAAGTGTGATACCAAAGAATTGGAAGAGGCTTGAGAGAGGATTCTTAGGAGCTTTGGAAACATTATTAGGATTATATAGAGTGGATGGAAGGTTTAATTCGAGCTCCAAAGGCTTTGAGTGAAGAGGAAGTGCGATCTTGGGTAGATTTATATAGGAAAAGGGAGGGAATTATTTATTATTTAGGTTTTGGACCCTACATATTAAACTACTCAAACCCCAAACCATCCCATGGCTTTTGAATTTTTTTGTTGTTAAATTAAAGTGGAAAAAATTATTTTATAAGGCCAATAGACGAACTTATTAAAATATTAGGCTTGCTTATGTGGAGGTGAGTCACACTTTCAAGGAAAAACATTTAAAAAGTTAAACTGTTTTGTAAGTCTTGGAGGGTTCACTAAGGCTTTGTGAAATAAATAAAATAAACCTAAAATCACATTATTTTAATGATAAAAAATATATTTTCCTAAAATCTCATTTATAGTATTTTATTACATCGCTATTGGGTCATTATGATGTCATAAAACACATTATATAATTAAACGGTATTTAATTTTTACCCAAAAATTCGGCTGTATTAGAAAATTATGAAAAATTACCACTGGATAATTTTGATATCCTGATTCCAAAAAAAATATTCATTTTATCAAAATAATTTTCTAAATATGTTAATTTTTACTTTTAAAATAAAAACCAACATTTATAAAAAAATTCATGGGTTTTGAAAAAAATTGCTTTCAAACCTTAATAAAAATTACAATTGTATTCATAAAAATTATTTGATAATTTATATTTAATAAAAATTAATTTAGTAATAATATTTTATTAAAATATTATTTAAGTAAAAAATCCATTAATTCATAAAAATTTATTTCTTAATTAAATGTTAACTAAAAAATTCTATTTGTGCTTTAAAAACTATTTACAAAGTAAAAATAATAAAATGAATGTATATTATTTGTTCTATGAAAAAATAATGCACATAATCATAGTTCTAGGGTCTTGTTACATAACCCAATATAACACCTGCATAAGACCTTATGGTAAGGTGCGCGATGGTGACAGACTCTTGGGGTGGCTCGAATATCATTGCACGAGTGATAATCTCTATTAGCTTCCACTTCTCCCATAGGTAATTGTGCTTAATATTAACATGTTGAAGCTCAGCTTGGGCTTGGTCAAGGGAAAATGCTAGTGACACTACCTCCTTTATGAGCTCCGAAAAATGGGCTTCGTATGGGGAAATTCTACTAGATGAGGTCATTGCTTCCATTGTCTGAGTAAATTGGATTTGTTAAAGCCTTATATTTATACTAATCATGTGATCATTGTTCAATGGATATATTAGCAATGATCACAATTCTTAATGGTATTTTGAAATCCAAAAACATAAAACCAAGTAAGTTCATATGTTATATAACCATTTTACATAATATGACATTTAATTAGATCAAGAGAAATTTTCATTGATAAAAGTTTGGGTTGTTACAATCTTATCCCCTAAAGAAATTTCACCCTTGAAATTTCTTTTTCCCACACTAAAATAGATGTGATTAACTCTGCTTCATCACTTCCTCTGATTCCTACGTTGCTTCTTCAAACTTGTGGTTTCTCCACAACACCTTGACGAAGGGAATTGTCTTATTTCGTAGAACTTTTTCACTACGATCTAAGATCTTCACCATATTTTGTTCATAAGAGAGGTCATTCTACAATGGTACCACCTCTAGATTGAGTACATGCAATGGGTCAGGTATGTAATTCATCAAAATTGATACATGGAATACATCATTTACTTGAGAAAAGTTTGGTGGGAGTGCTAGTTGATAGGCCACTGCTCCAATGCGAGCAAGGATCTCAAAAGAGCCAATGTACCTTGGACTAAGCTTTCCCTTCTTCCCAAATCTTATAACTATCTTCCATGGTGATATGTTAAGGATTACCATGTCTCTGACATTAAACTCTACGTCTCATTGATGATTATTAGCATTGATATTTTTTTACTTTGAGAAGCTTTAATGTGCTGTTGGATTGCCTTAACCTTCACCACCATTTCTTCGACCATTTCTGGACCTATGAGTTTCCCCTACCCAACTTTATCTCAACATGTCAGTGTTATGCACCTCTTCCAATAAAGGGCTTCATAAGTATCCATTTGGATGATTGAGTGGAAATTGTTGTTGTAAGAGAACTCAACTATAGGAAGATGTTGATCCCATCCTCCTTTGAAGTCCATTGAGTATTCTCTCAACATGTCCTCGAGTGTTTGGATAGTCTGCTCAGATTGTCCATCAGTTTGAGGATGATAAGACACACTAATGTTTATCTCAGTATTCAGATCATGTTAAATACTCTTCCAAAACTTAGATGTGAATCTTGTATCTCGATTAGATATAATAGATGGTGGTACTCCATGCTGCCTTACCACTTATCTGATATATATCTGTGCCAGTTGATCCAATGAGAAATCCTCTCAAATTAAAACGAAGCGTGAAATCTTTGTAAGATGATCCACAATAACCCATATAGAATTGTTTCCTTTGGATGTCTTTGGAAGTCCGATGAAAAATTCCATGGTTATGTTCTCCCTTTTCCAAGATAGTATGGGTAATGGTTTCATCATCCCTTTATACTTTTGCCTCTCAGGCTTCACTTTCTGACATACCAGGCACTTTGATGTATACTCAGCAATCTCTTTCTTCATGTTATCCCACCAATAATTCTCTTGGAGATCTTGATACATCTTTGTGTTTCCTGGGTGAGTAGAGAAATTCTAACTATGTGCATCATCCAAAAGTTCTTTCTTTAACTCTGTATTTGATAGAACACATAGTCTTGTCCCAAATCTCACAATTCATTATTCATTAACATTGAACTCTGAGGATTTCCCTTTTCTGATAGTTTCCACCTTCTTCTGAATTCCCATATAATCCTTTTGAGCATCCTTTAACCTTTCTAAAAGAGAAGGTTGAGCAATAATTTGTGAAAGGATTTATGATGTTCCATTCTTTATGATTCCCATGTCCATCTTCATCAAATCTAAGAAGATTTGATCCTTTTCAATTCTCATCAATGATAGAATTGTTGGGTCCTTTCTACTTAGAGAACTCGCCACCTTGTTCACTTTCCCAGGGTGGTAATGGATTGATCAGTCATAGTATTTGATCTGATCTAACCATCTTCGTTGGCGCATATTAAAATCTTTCTATGTGAATATATACCTAAGGCTTTTGTGATCTGTGTATATTTCACACTTCTCCCCAAAGAGATAATTCCACCAAATTTTCAAAGTGACGATTACTACAGCCAAATCCAGATCAAGTGTTGGATAGTTTTTGTCATGAAATTTAAATTTCCTTGAAGCATAGGTAATGAATTTTTCATTTTTCATCAACACACATCCCATTCCCTTCTTCAAAGCATCACTAAATACCACAAAAAGTTATCCACTTGTGGGTAATATGAGCATGAGCGTAGTGATAAGCCTATTTTTCAAATCCTTCATGCTCCCTTCACATTCATCACTCCAAGAAAACTTGACTTCCTTTCGAGTTAGCCTCGTAAGAGGGTTTGAAAATCGTGATAATTTTTTCACAAATAAGCGATAATATCTAGCTAACACCAGGAAGCTACAGATATATGTTACTGGTGTTGGCCTTGGTCATCCCTCTATTGCAATTGTCTTGGAGGGATCCATATATATACCATTTATTGTAATGATATGACCCAAGAATGAGACATCCTTCAACTAGAACTCACACTTACTGTACTTTTCACAGAGATTCTCCTTTTTCAAGGTCTCTAGTACAGTTCTTAGATGCTTCTCATGACCCTTCTTGGTTTTGGATTATATTAGAATATCGTCTATAAAGACTACCACAAATTTTTTGAGGTAATATATAAAGACTCTATTCATCAAGTTCATGAAGATTATTAGAGAATTAATGAGTTTTAATGGGATTACTATGAATTCATAGTGCCTGTATCTTGTAAGAAAAGAAGTCCTTGGTATATCCTCCTTCTTCAACCTTACATGGTAATATCCCAGCCACAAATCCACCTTGGAGAAGTATTGTTCTCTATTTATCTGATCAAACATGTCATCAATATGGGGAATAGGATACTTGTTCTTTATCATGATTTTTTTGAGCTCACAATAATCAATTCAAAGGTGCATTGACCCATCATTCTTATTGACAAAGAGGACTGGAGCACGCCATGGTGAAGCACTTGGGCATATAAAACCTTTATCCAAATTATCATTTAGTTGTTTATTCATCTCCTCAAGCTCCACAACAACCATTATATATGGAGTCTTGGATATTGGCAACATTCCAAGTACAATATCAATTGAGAATTTAAAATCTTTTCTAGGAGGAAGGCAAGGAAATTCCTCGGAAAATACTTCAGCAAATTCCCTCACAATAGGCATGTCTTCAAGGATGGTTGCTTCCTTAGACTCAATCATCCGAGAAAGATACACATGATCATAGGGTAGTAATATCTATGCTTGAGATGATGGTGATAAAGAATATTCATCCTCCTCCTTGTACTTGTACAGAATTGGGGGTCGATTCGCCATATGGAGAGTGATTTCCCTCACAAGGAAATTAATGTTGGATCTATACAAGGAAATACAATCCATGCTAAGAATTGAATAAAATTATACTATAGGGAGTATGAATATGTTCTCTAAGACGTTCAATCCACAAATTATGACAGGGAAGGAGTTATAATCATGAGATTCAATGATTGACCCATTTTTCGTACTCACCGACATCTTTACTTCCATGATTTGTGGTGGTGTTGGGATTGTTCTACTAAACTTTAGGGATATAAAAGAATGTGTAGAATCAGAATAAAAAATTATGTTCTCTATTCTTAAATGAATAACTAGTGTACCTATCACCAATTCTTTTTTGGGGTTCACTTTAGTGGCAGTGATGGCAAAAGATCACCCTTACTACCTTGGAGGTTATTGGTTGCCTCCGAAAACCCTTTGCTTAGGGAACTGATTTGCAAAGTTCCCCAGTTCTTTGAAGTTGAAGCAATGAACAAAACATTGAGGGTTGAATGGAGTATTCATATACTTTTTCATAGCTGTAGGTTTCTCTTGTCTGTAGTTAATAGTCATGTTCCCTTCTCTTCCACACCTAAAGCATTTCCTCATCCCCTTCAAGCAATTTCCGGGGTTCTTCTTTCCGAACTTTTGGAAAGTGGGCTGATGGATTTTCATAGCACCGTTGGATTTATCCATTGAAACATGAGAATTAAATTCCACCTTATTCTTATTATCCCCATGATACCACTGATATTTGTCGATCTCTATTTCGACTTTGTGGGCACATCAGAAAATTTCCTCATAGCTATCGAAGTCACAGATCGGTAGGGCTTTCCACAGGCTGGGTTTTATCCCACCAAAGAAGCGGTAAACCTTGAATTAAAGGGTAACGACAAAGCTAGAGTCATATCATGAAAGACTTGTGAAGTTTTCCTCATATGCTCTGATAGATTCATCAACTTTTTTTCTTGAGGGTAAGGAATTCCCTTTCTATCTTACGTCGGAGGGTGCACAGACAATATTTATCGATTTTGTTCTGGAAATCCTTCCATTCCAACGCCTCAGTATCTTCCATAGGCTTAATATTTTTGATCAATGTCCACCAATAATCATATTCACCCTCCATATGATAAGAATCCAAAATAAACTTCTCTTGATCAAAAAATTGAAGGATGGAGAAGATCTTTTCAATGGAGTTGATCCATTGTTTGGCAATTGAGGGATCAGATGATCCATTAAAAGTAGGAGACATTTGTCTCATGAAGCTCGGTATTGAAACCTTTTCTTTCTTAGGGGGGTTTAATGTTACTATTGACCCTTGTTTCTATTCAAAACTTTAGTTATTTGAGAGAGTATTGTGACAAAGTTCACGATTCCCGCTCCCATCGGATTAGGTATCTCATTAAAATAGACGTCACGTTGATCTTTGCATCAGTTGTTAGCCTGAGTCCTCCTATTACCAGCCATTGGTTGGAATAAAATGAATGTTATGGGTAATACATAAATATTTATCAAAATATAAAAATGGATGACTTATAAATTACTTTTATTTCTTTAACATATGAATTTATAGGCTTTAATCTATGTTATCAATGATCTACTTCCCAACATATATTTTAATTGGAATTTTTTTAATTTACATAATAATTGTTCATTATAATCTTGTAAATTTACCAAAGAATATCCCCCAGGAGTGTCTTAACCAAGAGTGCATCAAGGCCCATTGTCATGTACCAGGATACCTCGGTTCAAGCCCGAAACTCCTTATCAGAGTTTTCACTCCCAAGTACATCTATGCCAGAGCCACCTCTAACTGCTCGTATCCAGACAAGGATTTATTTGATTAATAAACCACTTACCCTATACTCACCAAAATTTAGGTATGTTCTTATTATACTTAATCATATCCCTAAGGATTTTACTAGGGTTCTCTAATCCTAATCCCAAAAATAACTAAACATATCCTCTAATACCAACTATAACAACTCTACTCTTTATTACACACATAAAAATGATTTATTACATAAAAAATTCACTTGAAGAAACAAAGAAGATATAGAGGTCTAGGGTCTTTTGGGATTATGAATATTACATAGAAACTTAGAACATAAAACACAACATCTTTATTAAGAACTTCATTTACATGACCATTACATTCCCTCATATTTAACATTGCATGGGATAACCTGGGGACATTCATAAGAAAAGGGTGAGCTATAAAGCCCAATAAGGGAGTAAAAAGTCATAACATGAAGAATAAAATACATGTTAGGCAATAGGAATATCAATGGAGTATAAGAGAAACAAGAACATAAATGCATGCTATAGCATGATTATCATAACATAGAAATGTGGAAACAACATTTAACATGATATTAGTATGAGACGGGGCCCATTGAACATGGTGCTTGAGTAAAACATCATTTCACTTGAATTAGAATTATTAAACCCTAATTTCACTTGATGTATCATGATACTAAACTTTACCCAATGCATTGGATCACTATCAGGGCGCACCCTTCTTAATCATTTAATTTTATGCATATGTGTGCCACATGGATCATATAACATAGATTAATTAAATATCATCATTTATTCCATGATAAAAGGAATGTGGAATTTTTACAAGAAAATCTATAGTCAATAAGTAAATGTTCATAAAGGTTAATACCCGTGATAGAGAAATGGGCATGGTATTCACTACACAATGACTTTGACTTGGAAAATCGCGGTGTAATTTCGGTAGCATAATGACTTGACATAAGAATTCATAAAAATGGTTGATGAGGGAGAAAGGGATGTATCATAATATTTAAATGAAATGTATTGTAAATTTTTCATATATATACACTTCCTGACATATGCAATGGAGTTTAGATTCATAATACAAAATAATTTATTGAATGTAAATGAGGAGAGAGAAATTCCTTATGGAATTTCGGTATAGTAAAGAGTGTACTTGGGAGGAATTAATGAGAGATAAAGGGGTCTATAATCATTAAAAAATAAAGAGTGAATTATGGGGTAGGTGAAAAATCATACCCCAACATTTTTAATTGAAAATAAAAGGTCATAACAACATAAATAAATTTGGAAAAAAATGAGAAAGGAAAGAAAATCCCTTACTTGAAAGTGTGACCCAAAAGGCATGAGAGAGACTTGAGATAGGATTATTGGGAGCTTGGTGCACCTTGTGACGATTATATAGAGAGGAGGTCAGGGTGTGTTCAAGCTCCAAAGGCTTTTAGTGAAGAGGAAGTGGGATCTTTGGTGGGTTTATATAGGAAAAGGGAGTGAATTCTTTATTATTTAGGTTTTGGACCCTACACATTAAACTAGTCAAAACCACAAACCATCCCATGGTTTTTTCCCATGGTTTTTGAAAAAGTGGAGTGGAAAAAATTATTTTATAAGGAAAATGGTCGAGATTATTAAAATATTAGGCTTTCTTATGTGGAGTTGAGTCACACTTTTATGGAAATCAATTTAAAAAGTTAAAATGTTTTATAAGTCTTGGAGGATCCACTAAGGATTTGTAAAATAAATAAAATAAACCTAAAATCAAATTATTATAATTTTGAAACATATTTTGGTATAATATATCATTTATAGTATTTTATTACATCACTATTTGGTCATTATGATGTCATAAAACACATTATATAATGAAACTGCATTTAATTTTTACCAAACAATTCCACTGCCTTAGAAAATTATGAAAAATTCACCCCTGGATAATTTCGACATCCTGATTCCAAAAATAATATTAATCTTATCTGAATAATTTTATAAATATGTGAATTTTTACTTTTAAATTAAAACCTACATTTATAAAAAATTCATGGGTTTTGACAAAAATAACTTTCAAAAATCAATAAAAATTACAATTTTATTCATAAAATTATATGATAATTTATATTTAATAATAACTAATTTAGTAATAATATTTTATTTAAATATTATTTAACTCAAAAAACCATTAATTCATCAAAATAGATTTCTTAATTAAATATTAAATAAAAAACTATTATTTGTGCTTTAAAAACTATTTAAAAAGTAACAATAATATAATGAATGTATAATTTTTGTTATATACAAAAATAACGCACATAATCATAGTTTTAGGGTCTTGTTACATAACCCCTTATAACACCCACATAAGACCTTAAGTTAAGGTGTGCGATGGTGAAAGACTTTTCAGGTGGCTCAAATAGCATTGCATGGGTGGTAATCACTATTAGCTTCCACTTATCCGATAGGTGATTCCACTCAAGCTTAACGTGTTGAAGATCGGCTTAGGCTTGGTTAAGAGCGAAGCCCAATGACACTACCTCCTTTCCGAGCTCTGAAAAATGGGCTTCGTATGAGGCAATTCTAATGGATGAGGTCATTGCTTTCTTTTTCTGAGTAAATTGGATTTGTTAAAGCCTTATATTTATACTAATCATGTGATCATTGTTTAGTGGCTATATTAGCAATGATCATAATTATTAACGGTATTTTGAAATTGAAAAACATAAAACCAAGTAAGTTCATATGTTATATAACCATTTTACATAATATGAAATTTAATTAGATCAAGAGGATTTTTCAATGATAAAATATTGGGTCATTACAAGTTAGTACTGAACCCATTGAAGAACCAGGTATGTGCCATGAATTCTTAGACTTAGGTGATAATTTTTCCATTAATAAAAAAGTGAATGCCCAAAACACTGGAGATTCTGATTTTATGTGGGAAGAAGAGGTAAAATATTATTTATTTGATGATTTGTTGATTGATGAGGAATATGATATTGTTTCTTGTGTGCCATAGGTCCACCCTTTGTAAGTGGGGAATGTTGGTTTAATTTCATCCCTTGAGAATCCCCATGAACCTGCTGAACAGTTATTGGAGGGAGTACATGAGAAGATAAAAGTGGATTTTCTAGAGTAAAATGAGACAAAAGATACTTACATTGAAAGGGAATAATTTGATATTGATTCATCATTGTTTATTTTTTTTCAAATAGAATTACACTCTGAAATTTCCTTTGATGATTCCATTAATGTAAAATACCTTGAGAAATCACTAGAGAATGAAGAATAAGTTAGGAAAGTGGATAAAAAGGAAGAGGACTAATTCATTATCCTAACCCACCTTTAAAGTATTATATAATTACCATGGGGGTGGATTTGTTGTACTATATTCTTGGAGTTATAAAAAAATGAAGAGTTGCATGCTGTAAAGAAGAATTTTTACTGGTTCATGAGAAAGAAACGAAACCCACCATCAGATTGGGGATAACCGATTAGAACTGACCATCTGGAGGCAGTTAAAAACCAGGGCCCACTTGGGTGATTAAACCAAGATCTATCCTTCTATTCTCATCCTATTTCTACTTTTTTTCTTTTAATAAATATCTGATGTTTTTATTTATTCATTTATTTGTAGGTTCTCATAGTGCAACACTTAGGAGATTAACTCAATATTGCACTGTGAATAAGTAAGATTGTACCTATCCTTTATACTTACTCATTTGTTGTGAATCAATCAAAAATCTAATTACATGTTAAATCCATTTGAATGCATTGAGGACACTGCATAATTTAAGTGTGGGGGAGGGGAACCTTTTTAGTTTAGAATTTTTATTTTTAGTTTGTTTTAATTTTTTTCAAAAAAAATATTTGTAATGTGTTTATCGAATTTTTCTGTGTTTGTTTTTTAGTTTTTGCGTGTTTTTAAATATTTTTAACTCAAATGATTTTCATTTACATTTTTGAAACCCATTTAAATGAGTGAACCAATCTATTCCTGAAACTGATCTTAAATAAATTCTGAAATGACTTTGTTTCAGGTTCAAATGTTTTGGAATTTCATGAAAAGTAATCTGATTTTTAAATCCCATGCCACATATCACTATCTTTATTTTTAAAAAAACTTTCCTATGAGGCTTCTTTAGCATTGATTTTATATTCTTTATATTCACTTCATTTCTTGAGAAAACAAGACCATGGTTACTTTAACTAAAATTTGATTTATTCTTGTGAAAACTTAATGGTTTAGGTACTTGTGTTTTAAATGATTGAGGCATTTATTTGGTTTTAAGCCCCCTTTTCAAAATAATATTTTTTATTATGGACTAACTTGTACATTAATCCTTGTACTACCTCATTTTGTTGATACATTGGTTAGAAAATTAAATGTTTATGAGATGATATTTCTGAGGAAGATTTCATTTTGTTATAAGTTGTTCCTTTCTTGATCTTTCAAGATAAAAGAGGTTATGCCTTTCTGAAGCTTCCAAAGTGGAAACAAAGTTGTGCTTATATGGAGCTTTCAAGATAAAAAAAATATGAGAAGCATTTTTTTCCAGTGAAATGCTAAATGGTGTGAAATTTTTTTGATTTTTCATGATGTTAGAGATAAATTTCTACAAAGGGTAAGAGAATGAGACTATACTTGTGTGAAAATTAGAATCTTGTAATTTTTCTTCAAAAAGTTCCAAGTCCCCCTTTTTCAGCCACAAAATTTTTTAACATATAAATCCTACCAACTGGAAGGCACAGTACAACCCTAAAAATTTCCTCATGAGAAACACATGTCCTTGAATCACATCTGGTGGAGATGTATAAATTTATCAAGCCTATGGTGACTCTTGTGTGAGTTTAGATGAGAAAACCCTTTTTGAACATTTATAATCGTGAGATGAGAGAAAATTCATGTGAGGTAGGTATTTTTTGTGCATCATATATGAAATTAAGTGGAAATATATTAAATAACATAAAATGGATAACTTGAAATAATTTTTTTTTATGAGGCATGATATATTTTTATTTCTTAGTGTGGATTTGGTAGATCTTATTGGTATGTGTTTTGGATTTGATTTGATTTAATTTTGATGTTTACTTGACCAGGAGTCCAAGTGTTAAGTGTGGGGGAATTGATATAGAAAATATTTTTAATCATTTTATATTTAATTTCATTTTTATAAATCCCACCAAATTACTGATTTAAGATAAATTTCTTCATTTTATGATATTGGTGATATTTTGAGCTTAATAATAAAAATGGCCCATTTTGTATTTTAAACTATTTCAAATTATTTCTGTATTTTGTCCATAACATTTCCTACATTAATCCAAATTAAAAAATTATTTATTTTACAGATTCAACACATCTAGGGGTTCATTTCATCCTTCTTGACCAAAATATTAATCGACTATATGGAAGATCAAAATAACCTCAAAAAGTGGACCATGAAAATTGTTTACAGATATGTCAATTTTTGGTGTGGGGTTCATAACTCTTTCATGGTTGGCCCAATTGTTGTGAAATAATGTGGGTGGACACGCAAGATAGTTTTTTAAAATATTTCATAAATTATATGATGCATTAATTTTCTGTTTTAATGGTCATTAAACCATTCTAATCCTGAGGTTTGTGATTTAGAGAGTCTGACTGAACACAATAAATTGGTAGAGTAAAACAAAAATAACTCTCGGAATACTTGTCAAAATACATTGAAATGTTGATAAGAGACATTCAAGATAACTATTAAAAACATTAAATAAGGGTGAAATGTGTGAATAGTTCATTTAATGGGACTAAAAATGTCAACTTTCAGGTGATACATTCTACCTATAAAAGGAGAGGAGCTCCTCCCTCTCAAGGCATCTCATTCCATCCCATTGCTTCTGGGACACCATAGAGGAGAAATTTTCGACTTTAAAACTATTATTTATTTTCTTTTACATATATTTTTAATTCCTTATTCTTCCCCATTCATCTTGATTGCCCTTACTATGGTGGGGTAAACATTTTCAGTGGTTCAGGAAGGGTTGGTTTTCTATTTTGTAATGTTTGAGTTCTTGGATATAATTGAATTAAATTTATTTCTTATTCAAAGTTGTTTTCAATTTCATATAGCATATTTTATTATAAAGTTTGATCATTATTGAATTTTAATTCCATTATTTATTTTTGTCTTGGTAAATAATCATTATCCCCCTCTACTGATTTTTGGTTTATATATGATGGAATAGACTAGGGATTAGAGGTGAAATACTCAATGATCATCAGTACGTGTAAAAGGTTTAGTGAATGTTCTTAATTTTTTGGGATAAAAAACACCCAATCGGGTATTTCCCGAGTCAATTTAGGATATTCAATACAACTATTTTTCACATGGAAGGATAGTTGAACAAACTGAGATCTTGGTAGGGTTTTCTCTCGCCATCAAAATTTCACCAAGGAAGTGAGAGTAAACAATTGTGGAAACTCACTTTAATCAACTCAGAAGAATAGGGTTGAATTAAATTGAAAAAGTATAGAATTAAAATTGGGAAACCAACCCCAACATAATAAACCTATTTATATCAGAGTTTTTAATTCTTTGAATTTCAAATTTTCTTTCAATCACTTTCTTATTGATTTATTCTAAAAAATTCACCATCGTACCCTCATTTAGAAGTCAAAAACTATTTTTTGTGCACTACTCTTAGGGATAAATTATAGTGTTAATCACTAGAATGAACTTAGTTAACTTTAAAAAATGTTTTTCCACTCCCTATGAGATGTGTGCATCAAACTTGGCACCGTTATCGAGGAGGAAGTGCAACAAAAAAAAGATTTTCAAAATTGAATGACCTGCAACTCAAAAGAACCATTAATTGAATTTGGTCTAGAAATTGAAATAAAATTAAACCAAAAAATAAAAATAAACCTACTATAAATATTTGAATAAATATATCTCTCAAATTCAAGTGAAACTCTTAGTGTTCACTCTGAACCTGAAATCATTTCTGGAAATCCCAACCCATCCCTATGTGATCTATGTGGACCTCAATTTTCCATTCAAAATAACCGACTAACTGTACCCACTGAACTAAATGATTTTGAATTAAATGTCAATATGATTCATGTGCTTCCAAAGTTTCATGTTATTATAGGATAATATCCAAATCAGCACATGAAAGAATTCAGATACACTTGCTCAAGCTTCAGGCCAAGAGGAGTTCCTGAAAACCAATTTGAGTGAAGGGAATTATACTTATCACTCTAAGGAGTGGCTAAATAATGGTTTAAAATCTACATCTTGGGGGATTAGTGATTGGGAAGACCTAAAAAGATTTTTCATGCAAATATTCTTTCCCAAATCCAGGATTACTTCCATCAAGAAAGAGATTTACATCACACAACAATCAACTAGAGAAGCACTCTATGGGTACCAGGAGCATTTCAAGAATCTATATTCCATATTCCCACAACAAGAAATGTAGGAACACCAATTAATTGTGTTCCTCTACCAAGTACTTTTGGATAATGATATAAATCTTTTAGATACCTCATTTGGGGGATCCCTGATTGACAAGTCACCTTCTGATATTAGATTAGTAATTGAGAATATTTCTCAAAACTCAAAAGAATTTGGAATAATAGGTTCAGGAATAAGAGGAATCCATGAGGTGAGAATATATAATTCCACAGAATTAATTAGAAGCCAGATGGGAGAAATCACTAGGTTAGTGTGATAGATGGATATGAAACAAGTGATGGAATAACAAGAACCGAATATGGTATGTGGTTTATTCTATTCTAATTATCATTACACTGAACAATGTCCAGAAGTGTAGGGAACCTAATTTGGTGCCTATACCTATTAGTAGTGGAAATTCCAGACAAATCCTCCATGTTATCCCCAAAACCAACTAGGATATGGATTCCAACAAAACTAGGATAGACCTCCTTTTAAACAACAACACCATAACCCCCCTCTATTCAAAAAGTCCTATAAACAACATTTTCACCAACAACAACCCTTTAATTAACCACCATTATAAATAAATACATATGAGAAACCATCCAACAATGCACAACCATCAATTGAGAACCAACATCTATAGTCCGATGTTGTGGGGCTTAAAGAAAATGTGAAAGACTTATCCAAATAGTTAAAAAATGTTTTGGAAATTCTAACCAATAATCCAGGGAGGCTTCTATTCCAAACAATGAAAAATCCTAAAGATAATGAAAATGAAATCATAACAAGAAGTGGAAAAGAAATACCACCTACATACAACCTTGAACCTGAAACAATACCACCTGTTCTGAGGGAGAATGATGTTGAAAATTCAGAAATTATTGTGAAAATCCACCAAGAAGAAGAAAAGGAAGAGGATGATGAGGAGGATAGGCAATATAATAAGAGACAATAAATTCCAATTCAAAGGAAACAAAGGGAGAAGAAAGTATTACCCCCACTATTTCTAATAAGGATGATTGAATCAAAGACATTTCATGAAGAAACACTTTGAAAAGAAATTCTAGACACATTTTAGAAAGTGGAAATCAACATCCCCTCCAAGGTATGAATTTTTTTTGAAATATATTTTCACAAAAAAGAAAAGACTTCATGGGTTTGAAATAATAAACTTGGGGAGAAGTGTCTCAACACTTATCACACCGTAGATTCTAACCAAATGTCAAGATCTAGGGACGTTTTCCATTCCATGCACCATTGGTTCATTAAATTTATCTAATGGTTTGTGTGATCTAGGAGATTAAATTAATGTATTTCCTCACTCTATACACACTTCTTCGTGTACGGGAGACTTAAATCCCACAAGAGTGGTGGCCTAGCTTCTAAACAGATCCACAGTTTTCCCAGCAGAGTTCTAGAGGATGTTTGGGTGAAAGTAAGAGATATATTATTCCAAGATAACTTATATATGCTAAATATGGAAGAATATATGAGCCCATCACACTCACCAATCATTTTGGGGATACCATTCTTGAGGAAATCTATAATGATAATCAATTTCCATGAAGGTACACTCTTAACATAGAATTTGGAGATAACACTGTCCACTTCAATATTTTTGAATCCATGAGGTACCCATTAGACGATCACTCCTTCTTTTCACTCTCCCATGAAGTTAGTACTAAACCAATTTAAGAATCGGGTATGTTCCATGAATTCTTAGACTTGTGAGATAATTTTTCAATAAATGAACATGTAAATGACCAAAACACTCGAGATTCTAATTTTATGTGGGAAGAATAGGTAAAATATGATTTCTTTGATGATTTGTTGATTGATGAGGAATATGATATTGTTTTTTGTGTGTAGGAGGTCAACCCTTTGGAAGTGAGGAATGAAATTTTAATTTCATCCCTTGATAATCGCCTTGAACTTGCTGAACAATTATTGGAGGGAGTACATGAGAAGATAAATATGGATTTTTGGAAGAAAATGAGACAAAAGTTTCTTACATTGAAAGGGAAGAATTTGATATTTATTCTTAATTTTTTAGTTTTTTTCAAATATAATTACACTCTGAAATTCCATTTGATGATTCCATTAACGTAGAATACCTTGAGAAATCACTAGAGAATAAAGAAGTTGGGAAAGTGGAAAACAAGGAAGAGGGCTCATTCATTATCCTACCCCACCTTTCAGTAAAAAAAAACCTTCAATCCACTGCCATTCCAAATAAATACATATGAGAAACCTTCCACCAGTGCACAACTATCAATTAAGAACCAAAAGCTACAGTCAAATGTTGAGGGTCTTAAAGAAAATGTGAAATACTTATCTAACCATTTAAAAAATGTTTTGGAAAGTCTAACCAAGAATATAGGGAATCTTCCATCCCAAATAATTCCAAATCCTAAAGATAATTTCAATTAAATCATAAAAAGTGGAAATGAAATCCCACCACCATCCAACCTTGAACCTAAAAAAATACCACCTGTTCTGAGGGAGAATAATGTTGAAAATTTATAAAATCTTTTGAAAATCCACCAATAAGTAGAAAATAAAGAGGAGGAGGAGAAGAATAGGCCACATAATAAGAGATAAGAAACTCCAATGAAAAGTAAACCAAGGGATAAGAAAGAATTACCCCAACATTTCCAACAAGGATGATTTAATCAAAGAAATTGCATAAAGAAACACTTCAAAAAAAATTCTAGACACTTTTCAGAAAGTGGAAATCAATATACCCCTACTTAATTCTTTCAAAAAAATTGAATGGTATAAAAAAATTTAAAAATATATTTTCACCAAAAAGAGATGATTTCATGGGAATGAAAGAATTAACTTTGGGAGAAGTGTATCAACCCTTATCACACAACATATTCCAACCAAATATCAAGATCTAGGGATGTTTTCCATTCCATGCACCATTGGTTCATTAAATTTCTCTAATTATTTTTGTGATCTAGGTTCTTAAAATAATTTATTACCTCGCTTTGTATACACTTCATTGTAGATGGGAGACTTATATCCCACAAGAGTGCTGGTCCAGCTTGCAAACAGATCTATAGTTTTCCTAGATGGAGTTCTAGAGGATGTCCTGGTGAAATTAAAATATATATTATTCACAATTGACTTATATGTGCTAAATATGAATGAAGATAGGATACCGTCACACTCACCCATCATTTTGGGGAGACCTTTATTGAAGATAGCAACAACCATCATCAATTTCCATGAAGGTACACTCACCATGGAATTTGGAGATAACACTATCAACTTCAACATTTTTTAATCTATGAGGTACCCATCAGATGATCACTCCCTCTTTTCACTCTCCCATGAAGTAAATCCTGAACCCATTTAAGAATAAGGTATGTTCCATGAATTCTTATACTTATGAGATAATATTTCAATTTATGAACATGTGAATTCCCAAAAAAACTGGAGATTTTGATTTTATGTAAGAAGAAGAGTTAAAATCTGATTTATTTGATGATTTTTTGATTGATGAGAAATATGATATTGTTTATTATGTATAAGAGGTCCACCCTTTAGAAGTGGGAAATGTTAGTTTAATTTCACCCCTTGAGAATTCCCTTGAACTTGCTAAACAATTATTGGAGGGAGTACATGAGAAAATAAAAGTATATTTACAGGAGGGAAAAGCGACAAAAGTTGATTACATTGAAAGGGTATAATTTGATATTTATTTTTCATCGTTTGGTTTTTTTTAAAATAGTATTACACCCTAAAATTTCATTTCAGGATTCTATTAATGTAGCATACCTTGAGAAATCACTAGAGAATGAAGAAGAAGTTTGGAAAGTAGAAAATAAGGAAGTGGACTATTCATTATCCTACCCCACATTCCAAGTGTTATGTAATTCCCATGGGGGTGGATTTTTTGTTCTATAAACATAGATTCCTAAATTAAAAATAAGAGGTGAATGTTGGAAATATGTATTTTTATTGGTTGATGAGAAAGAAACTAAACCCACCATTAGATTGGGGATAACTAATTAGAAGTGCCCATTTGATGGTAGTCAAAACCCAAGTCCCACTTGGGGGATTAAACCAATATCTATCCTTCTATTCTCATCCTATTTATAATTTTTTTATTTCAATAAATATATTATGATTTATTTTGTTCTTTTGTTTTTAGGTTTTCAGAGTGCAACACAAAAGAGCTTAACTCAATGTTGCATTGTGAATAAGTCAGGTTTTTCCTCTCCTTTATACTTACTTGTTTGTTGTGAATCAATCAAAAATTTAATTACATGTCAAATTAATTTTAATTCATTTAGGAAACTGCATCATTTAAGTGTGGGGGAGGGTAACATTTTTAGTTTATGTTTTTTATTTTTAGTTTGTTTTAATGTTTTTCAAAAAAAATATTTACAATGTGTTTTTAAATTTTTTGTGCTTTTTTAGTTTTTGTGTGTTTTTGAAACTATTAAACTCAAATTATTATCATTTATATTTTTGAAACCCATGTAAATGAGTTAACCAATATATTTCATGAAACTGAGCTTAAATGAATGCTGAAATGACTTTGTTTCAAGTTCAAATCTTTTGGAATTTCATGAGAAGTACTCTAATTTTTCAATCCCATTCCACATATCACTGTATTTATTTTCGAAATAACTTTCCTATGAGGATTATTTACCATTATTGTTATATTCTTTATATTCACCTCATTTATTAAGATAACCAGACCATGATTTCTTTGACTATAATTTAATTTATTCTTGTCAAAACATGAGGGTTTGAGGTACTTGTGTTTTAAATGATAGTGGAATTTATTTGGTTTTAATCCCCCTTTTCAAAATAATCTTTTTTATTATGGAATACCTTGTACATTAATCCTTGTATCCCTTAGAATCCATAAACAAGCTATTATTTTAGACACAATAAAATCCAATATTCTCTATTCCACCTACTCTTGAAGTGAAATTGCATGATCTAGTTGAACTTAAGTGTGGGGGAGGATGTCTTTTGGTGTACTACCTCATTTCTGTGATACATTGGGTGGAAAATTAAATGCTGAAGAGATTATGTTTCAAAGGAAGAGTTAATTTTGTTCAAATTTTTTCCTTTCAAGATTTTTTATAATAAAGGAATTTATGCCTTTATGGAGATTTCAAAGTAGAAATAAATTTGTGCCTGTCTGGAACTTTAAAGAAAAAAACAATGTTTGAGAAGAATTTTTTTCTAGTGAAATGCTAAATTGTATAAACTTTCCTTTATTTTTAATTATGATAGAGATAATATAATAAAAATGGGAATAGAAGGATACCATACTTAAGTGAAAATTAGAATCTTGCAATTTTGCTTCAAAAAGATCCAAGCCCCCTTTTTTTCCACCGAATTTTTTAACATCTAAATCCTATCAATTGAAAGCCACATAACAATACTAAAATGTACTTATGAGAAACACATGTCCTTGAATCACATCAATTGGTGATGTAGGAATTTATTAAGACTATGGTGTCTCTTTTGTGACTTTGGATGAGAAAATCCTTATTAAACTTTTAAAACTGTGAGATGAGATAAAATTCATGTGAAGTGGGTGTTTTTTGTGCATGGGATAGGAAAAGAAGTGGAAATATATTAAATAATCTAAAATGGGTAACTTTAAATAATTTTTTTATGAGGCATGATATCTTTTTATTTCTTAGTGTGGATTTGGTAAATCTCATTGGTGTTTGTTTTGGATTTGATTTGATTAGATTTTGATGTTTATTTGACCAGGATTCCAAGTTATAAGTGTGGGGGAATTGATAGAGAAAATATTTTCAATCAATTTAAATTGAATTTCATTGTTTTAAATCCCAAAAAAGTGTTAATTTAAGATAAATTTCCTCATTTTATGATACTGGTGATATTTTGAGATTCATAGTAAAAATGGACCATTTTGCATTTTTAACTGTTTCAAATTATTTATGTATTTTGGACATAAGATTTTCTATGTTAATCCAAACTGGGAAAATATTTCTTTTAAATATTCTAAATATACAGGGATTCATTTCACCTTTCTTGACCAAAATCTTAATCAATCATATGGAATCTTAAAAGATGATCTCAAATTGGACCATGAAAACTGTTTACAGATTTGTTGATCTTTGGGATTGAGTCTATAACTTGTTAATGGTGGGCCCAATTTCTATGAAATATAGTGGTTGGATGGGAAAGACGTTTTGGAACATCTTTTATGAAGGAATGGACACGTTAATTGGCTGTTTTAATGGTCATTAAATCATTATAATCTAGAGGTTTTCGATTTGGAGAGTCTGACTCGGCAGAATAAATTGTCAGAGTAAAACGAGCATAACTCTCAGAAGACATGTCCAAATATGCTAAAAGGTTGAGGGGACACGTCAAAGATAATTATGAACAACATTAAATAGGGGTTCAGTGTTTGAAGAGGTCATTTAATGCGTCTAAAACACATCAAGCTTTGGGGGGAAAATTCTTCCTATAAAATGAGGGGAGCTCCTCCCTCTCAAGGCGTCTCATTCCATCTCATTCCTTTTGGGACACCAAGGAGGATAAAGTTTCAGATTTATCCCTTTTATTTATTTTATTTTACATATATTTTTAATTCCATATTATTCATAATTCACTCTATTACCCTTACCATTGTGGGTAAATATTTTTGAGTGATTAGGGAAGGGATGGTTTTCTATATTGTAATTTTTGAGTTCTTAGATATAATTGAATGAAATTTCTTTC
Source organism: Viscum album (assembly GCA_963277665.1). Lineage (NCBI taxonomy): Eukaryota > Viridiplantae > Streptophyta > Magnoliopsida > Santalales > Viscaceae > Viscum > Viscum album. Next base: position 1,184,235,320 of record OY728139.1, read on the forward strand.
TTCTTCAAAGTTGTTTTCAATTTAATATATAATATTTTATTATCAAGTGAGTTTGTTCTTGAATTTCAATTCCATTATTGATTTTTTCCTTGGTAAATAATCATTATCTCCCTCCACTGATTTTTAGTTTATATATAATAGAATAGACTAGATATTAGTGATGAAGTACTCAACCATCATCAGTATGTGTAAAATGGGTTGGGAATGTTCTTGATTTTTTTGGGATAAACAAGACCTGATCGGGTATTTCCCAAATCAATTGAGGATATTAAATTAAAATCATTTTCACATGGAAGGATAGTTGACCAAACTAAGATCTTGGTAGGGTTTTCTCTCACCATGATAATTTCACCAAGGAAGTGAGAGAAAATGATTATGGAAACTCACTTTAATCAAATCAGAAGAAAAGGTTTAAATTATATTGAATAAGGATAACATTACTATTGGGAAACTGACTCTAACCTAATCACCCTATTAATTTCATATTTTTTAATCCTTTGAATTTCAAATTTCCTATCAATTATTTTCTTATTGATTTATTCTAAAAACACACTATTTTTACCCCCATTTAAAACTGATAAACTATTTTGTGTGCACTCCTCTTAGGGAGACATCCTAGGGTTAATCACTAGACTCCACTTAGGGAATTTTAAAAAAATGTTTTTCCACACCCTACAATAGTCATGCGTTAAACTTGGCTCTGTTTACTAGGAGGAAGTGTAACAAAAAAAGATTTTCAAAATTGGATGACCCAAAACTCAAAAGAATCATCAATTAAATTTGGTCCAATAATTGAAAGAACATTAACCCAACTAAGAAAAATAAACCTACTATAAATCTTTGAAGAAATAAATCTCTCATATTCAAGTGAAACTCTTACTGTTAACTTTGAACCTAAAATCATGGTTGGAAATACCAACCCAACCCTGCGTGATCTATGTGCACCTCAATTTTCCATTCAAAATAACCAACTCATTTCACCCACTGAACCAAATGATTTTGAATTTCATTTAAATATGATTCATGTGATTCCAAAGTTTCATTGTCTTTCAGGAGAAGATCCAAATTTTCACATACAAGAATTTAAATACACTTGCTCAAGCTTCAGGACAAGAGGAGCACCTGAAGACCAATTTCAGTGGAGTCCATTCCCCTTCTCCCTCGAAGGAGTGACTAAAGGATGGTTGTACAATCTACAGCCAGGGGAGATTAGTGATTTAGAAGACCTAAAAATATGTTTCATGCAAATATTGTTTCCCACATTGAGGAGTATTTCTATCAAGAAAGAGATTTACAACATACAACAATCAACTAGATAAAACCTCTACGAGTACTGGGAGAATTTCAAGAATCTATGTTCCAGCTACTCACATCAAGAAATAGAGGAACACAAATTCCTCGTGTTCTTATACTAAGGACTTCTGGATAATGATTGAAATCTTCTAGATGCCACATTTGGGGGATCCCTGATTGACAAGTCACCTAAGGATATCAAAGAAATAATTGAGAAGATTGCTCAAAATCCAATACAATTTGTAACAAGAGGAATACATGATTTCAGAAAATCCGATTCATCAAAATTAATTAGAAGTGATATGGGTGAACTCACCAGGTTAGTGCGATAGATGATTGTGAAAAAAGTGAAGGAACAATAAGAACCGAATCAGTTATGTGGTTTTTTCTCTTCTAATTATCATTACACTGACCAGTGTTTAGAAGTGTAGAGAACCAAATTTTGTGATTCTACCTACCAGAAAAGTCTATTCAATCCAAATCCACCATTTCAACCCCCAATCCAACTACGATATGGATTCTAACAAACCTACTATAGACCACCTTTTCAATAGCAATACCAGAACCCCCCTCTATTACAAAATTTTTATTAACAACCCTTTTAGCAAAAAAAAACCCTTTCATCCACCACCATTCCAATGAATGACATATGAGAAACTGTAGACTAGTGCAAACCATCAATTAAGAACCAATAGCTATAGTCAGATGTTGAGGGGCTTAACGAAAATGTGAAAGACTTATCCAAATAGTTAAAAAATGTATTGGAAATGATATACATGAATCCTGGGAAGCTTCCATCCCAAAAATATCCAAATCCTAAAGATAATTTCAATTAAATCATAACAAGAAGTGGAAAAGATACCCCACCTCCATGCAACCTTTAACCTAAAACAATACCACATATTATGAGGGATAATGATGTTGAAAATTCAAAAAATCTTGTGAAAATACACAAAGAAGTAGAAAATGAAGAAGAGGAGGAGAAGGATTGGCCATAGAATAAGAGACAAGAAATTACAATGTAAATGAAACAATGGGAGAATAAATACTTACCCCCACCATTTCCAACAAGGATAATTGAATCAAAGAAATTCCATGAAGAAATACTTCAAAAATAAATTCTAGACACTTTTTAGAAAGTGGAAACAAATACCCCCTACTTGGACCTTTCAAAAAAATTCCAAGGTATGAAATTATTTTAAAATATTTTTACACCAAAAAGAGAAGATTTCATGGGAATGAAAGAATAAACTTAGGGAGAAGTGTCTCATCCCTTCTCACACCATAGATTCCAACAAAATGTCAAGATCTGAGGACATTTTCCATTCCATGCACCATTGGTTCATTAAAATTTTCTAATTATTTGTGTGATCTAGGTTCTTAAATTAATGTATTTCATCACTCTTTATATACTTATTTGCATATGGAAGACTTAATTCCCACAAGAGTGGTGGTCCAACTTGCAAACAGATCCACAGTTTTCCCAGCTGGAGTTCTAGAGAATAACCTGGTGAAATTCAAGGATCTCTTAATCCTAGCTAACTTCTATGTGATAAATATGGAAGAAGATAGGAGACTGTCACACTCACCCATCATTTTGAGGAGACCTTTCTTGAATACTACTAAAACCATCATCAATGTCCATGAAGGTACACTCACCATGGAATTTGGAGATAACACTATCCACTTCAATAATTTTTAATCTATGAGGTAACCATCAGATGATCACTCCCTCTTTTAACTCTCCCATGATGTTAGTACTAAACCCATTGAAGAATTAGGTATTTTCCATGAATTCTTAGACATAGGAGATAATGTTTCCATTAATGAACATGTGAATTCCCAAAACACTAGAGATTCTGATTTTATGTGGGAAGAAGAGGTAAAATATCATTTCTTTGATGATTTTTTGATTGATGAGGAATATGATATTTTTTCTTGTGTGCAGAAGGTCCACCCTTTGAAAATGGGTAATGTCAGTTTAATTTCATCCCTTTAGAATCCCACTGATATTTCTAAACAATTTTTGGAGGGAGTACATGAGAAGATAAAAGTATATTTGATGGAAGGAAATGAGACAAAAGCTACTTACATTGAAAGGGAAAAATATGTTATTTATTCTTCATTGTTTAGTTTTTTTCAAATATAATTACACTCTTAAATTCCCTTTGTTGATTATATTAATGAATCATACCTTGATAATTCACTAGAGATTGAAGAAGAAGTTGGGAAAGTTGAAAATAAGGAAGATGACTAATTCATTATCCTACCCCACCTTTCAAGTGTTATGTAATTACCATGGTGGTGGATTTTTTGTGATATATACTTTTATTCCTCAACAAAAAGAAAGAGGTGCATGATAGGAAGATTAATTTTTATTGGTTCATGTGAAAGAAACTAAACCCACCACTGGATTGTGGATAACTAATTAGAACTTCCCATCTAGAGGTAGAAAAAACCCATATCTCAATTGGGGGATTAAACTTAGATATATCCTTCTATTATTATCCTATTTATACTTTTGTTTCTTTAAAAAAATATCTTATGTTTTATTTTGTTCTTTTATTTGTAGGTTTTCAGAGTGCAACACTTATGAGCTTTACTCAATGTTGCACTACGAATAAGTCTGGTTGTACCTCTCCTTTATACTTACTTGTTTTTTGTGAATCAATCAAAAATATACTTACATGTTAAATAAATTTGAATTAATTAAGGAAACAACATCATTTAAGTGTGGGGGAGGGGAACCTTTTTTGTTTAGGTTTTTTATTTTTAGTTTTTTTTAATGTTTTTTTAAAAAAATATTTGTAATTAGTTTTTAGAATTTTTTTGTGTTTGTTTTTTAGTTTTTGTGTGTTTTTGAAACTTTTGAACTCAAACTATTCTTATTACCATTTTTGAAACCCATTTCAATTATTGAACCAATCTATTTCATGAAAGTGAGCTTAAATGAATGCTAAAATTACTTTGTTTCAAGTTCAAATATTTTATAATTTCTTGAAAAGTACTCTGATTTTTAAATCCCATGCCAGGTATCACAGTCTTTATTTTCGAAATCATTTTATTGTGAGGCATTTTTACCATTGTTGTTATATTATTTATATTCACCTAATTTATTGAGAGAACCAGACCATGATTTCTTTAACTAGAATTTGATTTATTCTTATCAAAACATGAGGGTTTGAGGTACTTTTTTTTAAATGATTGATGAATTTATTTGGTTTTAAGCCCCCTTTTCAAAATAATCTTTTTTATTATGGCCTAACATTTACATTAATCCATATAAACCTTAGAATCCATCATCATCTTATTAGCTTAGATACATTACAATCCAATTTTCCCTATCTGACCTACTCTTGAAGTTAAATTTCAGATCTAGTTGAACTTAAGTGTGGGGGAGGATGTCTTCTGGTGTACTACCTCATTTTGGTGATACATTATATAGAAAGTTAAATATTTATGAGATTATGTTTCTATGGAAGAGTTCATTTTGTTAAAATTTGTGTCTTTATGGATATTTTCTGATAAAAGTAGCAATGCCTTTCTTGAGATTCCAAAGTGGAAAGAAAGTTGTGCCTCTCTGGAGCTTTCAAGGGAAAAAACTATATTTGAGAAGAATTTTTTTCTAGTGAAATACTAAATGGTGTGAACATTTATTGATTTTTCATTATGATAGAGATAATTTTCTACAAAGGGGAATATAAGGAGACTATAATTGAGTGAAAATTATAATCTTGAAATTTTTCTTCAAAAATAGCCAAGCCCCCTTTTCGACTGTAGATTTTTTTAACATCTAAATCATACCAACCAAAAGCCACATAACAACCCTAAAAAGTCCTCATGAGAAACACATATCCTTGAATCAAATTAGGATGAGATGTGGGAATTTATCAAGCCTATGGTGTCTCATGTGTGAGTTTGGATGAGAAAAGCCTTATTGAACATTTACAATTGTGAGATGACAGAAAATTCATGTGAGGTAGGAGTTTTGTGAGAATGGGATAAGAAATGAAGTGGAAATATATTAAATAATATAAAATGGAGAATTTTAAATAATTTTTTTGATGAATCATGATATATTTTTATTTTATATTGTTGATTTGGTAGATCTCATTGGTATATGTTTTGGATTTGATTTAATTTAATTTTAATGTTTACTTGACTAGGATTCAAAGTGCTAAGTGTGGAGGATTCAATATAGAAAATATTTTCAATCAATTTACATTGAATTTAATTTTTTTAAATCTCACAAAAGTGTTAATTTAAGATAAATTTCCAAATTTTATGATATTGGTGATATTTTTAGCTTAATAGTAAAAATAGACCATTTCTTATTTTTAACAATTTTAAATTATTTCTATATTTTGGCCATAACATTTTCTAGATTAATCAAAATTGAAAAAAAATTCTTTTCAAGATTTTATGAATACGTGGATTTATTTTATCCTTCTTGACCAAAATCTAAATCGACTGTATGGAATACCAAAAGATGCTCACATGTTGGACCATGAAACTTGTTTACAGATCTGTCAAGTTTTGATGTCGGGTCCATAATTCATTCATGGTGGGCCCAATTATTGTGAAATTTGGTGGGTGTAATTGAAAGACGTTTTGGACCATCTTTTATGTAGTTGAGGATGTGTGAATTGTCCATTTTATTGGTCATTAAAGCATTATAAGCAGTTTGTTTATGATTTGGAGAGTCTGACCGTACAAAATAAATTGTCAGAGTAAAACGAGAATAAATCTTGGAATACTTTTCCAAATATGCTGAACCTTTTAGGAGAGAGGTAAAATATAATTATAAACAACATTTAAGAAGGGTTCAATGCGTTAAGAGATCATTTAATGGGGATAAAATTTGTCAACTTTCTGGGGGAAAATTCTGCCTATAAAAGGAGGGGAGCTCCTCCCTCTCAAGGAATCACATTCTATCCTATTCCTTCTGGGACACCAAGGAGGAGAACTTTTAATATTTCTCCCTTTTATTTATTTTCTTTTACATAGATTTTTAATTCCTTATTCTCCCCCATTCATCTTGATTACCCTTACCATGGCGGGGTAAACATTTTGAGTGATTTGGGAAAGGTTGGTTTTCTATTTTGTAATGCTTGAGTTCATGAATATAATTGAATGAAACTTCTTTCTTCTTTAAAGTTATTTTTCAATTTCATATAGACGATTTTATTATCATGTGTGATCGTTCTTGAATTTTAATTCTATTATTTATTTTTTCCTTGGTAAATAATCATTATCTCCCTCCACTGATTTCTGGTTTATATACGATGGAATAGACCAGGGATTTGTGGTGAAGTACTCGATGATTGTTAGTACATGTAAAAGGGGTAGTGAATGTTCTTGATTGTTTGGGATAAACAAGACCTGATCAGGTATTTCCCAAATCAATTGAGGATATTCAATATAAATCTTTTTACCATGGAAGGATAGTTGAACAAACTGAGATCTTAGTAGGGTTTTCTCTCACCATCATAATTTCACCAAGTGAGAGGAAAACATTGTGGAAACTCACTTTAATCAACTCATAATAAGAGGTTTAAATTAAATTTAACAAAGATAGAATTATAATTGGGAAACCTACCCCAACCTAATCACCCTATTAATATCATAGTTTTTAATCCTTTTAATTTCAAATTTCATTTCAATCATTTTCTTATTGAATTATTCTAAAAACACACCATAATTACCCTAATTTAAAAGTGAAAAACTATTTTTTATGAACTTCTCTTCAGGATACATCGTAGGGTTAATCACTATACTACACATAGGTAATTAAAATTAATAATTTCCATGCCCTACAATAGGTTTGCATCAAGGAGTAAACAGAATTGATCTTAATGAGATAATACACAAAAAACTAAATATTATTATAAAGGTAATGAGCCTTAAATAGTGTGACCTTGATCAAATATTTTATCCACTGAATGAGTGAATATTAGTGTATTTTGGTACACTAATTTTTTTTGTATTCTCTTTGGACTATCCCTTAGTGGTGAACTAAGATAAATTTTTATGCCTTGTTTTAATTTATGAATTGGTTTCCATGGGGAATATGAAACTAACTACGGTAGGTTTAACATGTTCTTAACAATGTGGGAATAAGATCTTGATAAGAAAAGAAAGTTTTCACACACCAATTCACCCCTATGTTCTCAGGGTGTCACAGGTTGCCACACATTTCTATAGTAATCTAAATTTGTCTGAGCTATTCACCACAAGCTTGATAGAAATCACTAAGAAGTAACTAATTAACTCCTTCCTATAAATCTATCCACAAGATGTGTGAATATTTTATTATTTGGGAATAAACTCCTTCAATATATGGTCTTCTAGAACCTTCAATTTAAGGGAAATAATAAAACAAGATCTCGGGTGATTTAACCCAATGAGTTTCACAATAATCATATTCTCACTTAACATAAACTAAAAACCAACTTATATAGTCATCTAAGGAGGCCCTTTGGGTTATTAAAATTTTACCATATCAATGAAATGTTTTATAAATTTCATAGGTCACAACTTTCTTTAACCATTAGTCCATTAATGATTAATATTTAATCCTTTTTAGGACATTCAATATCCTCTAGATTATCCTCACATTATAATAAACGATAATGATAACATGAAGTAGGATATGGTGGTTGATCCATTCAATATTGCATGTCATGTAGTATACTATGAAAAACACTACAATATAGTGACCCTCAATATTTCATTATTCAAACCATTATAGACTATAACATTGTTTAAAATACTATGTTGTGGTGGTTACTTTAGTGAAAATTTCCAAAAATATCCTACTTTAGCTAAAGTGCTACCGACTTATCATATTTTCACATTACTTGACATTATGTATAACAAGTTATGAAACCATATACAAAAAATGTATTTAGACGACTTCTAAAAAACCTTTTGGAAAAGATATCATTTATATTCATCACATTTTATGTTATATGTAGAAGCTTAGGAAAATACTTCCAAAACCTCTTTTAAATATCTTATAAAACACTTTTTGAGTATCTCCTAATGTTTTTAAAAAATTATTTGTAAAAAAAATTCAATCATTATTTGCACAACCAAGAAGTATGAACCCACTAGAATCCATAACATTAAAAAAATTATGAATTTATCAATCTATAATTGTATGAATTGTGCAACCTCTAGAAAATCATAAATTCTACTTAAGCTATAAAAGCATCTTTCATGATCTCTATCAAACACATGTATCCCCATACATAATGAACTATATATTTTTGAGTCGGTGAACTAGGTCATGGTTCATATCTTCACCATCTCGATAGATGGGTAAATTTCAATCTTCAAATATACATTGATGAAATATTTTTTTTGACCATGTTGAGAATGTTTTTTAGAATATTTATTAGATGTTATTTTAGTATTAAAACACCCAAAATAGGATGTCAATCATTGATAGAGAAACTTTTTCTACATGTATAAGGTCACACCATAAAAAAGGGTGTTGCAGTGTTGGAGGGTGCTATGTAAGATTATGTTTTTGGATTTGGGGGAGGTCACACTACAATGTGAGTAATTTAATCCTAATCCCCATGTACATGAATAAGTTTTTCATTTAGGGTAGTATCATGCCACAATAGGGTGATTGTGATGTAAATCCTTAAACTCGGTGTAACATAGTTGTGGAGTCTCAAGAGGGATCACATTATAGTGATGGCGATTACACCATGGAGCCCTTGGTGGTCTTAAAATCTATGGGGATATTCCTTGAAACCCTTGATTGAGTTTCTAGGTTCTTATTTGGGGAAGGATGTTTCACCATGATCCATTTTTCTAGGATTTAATGTGTCCCCTTGAGCATGTTGGTTCACTATGACCCACCTTGGTCACATAAAAACATCCCTCTAATTTTTTTGAGGGCGTGTTTTAATTTTTAGTTTTTCTAATTGAGACCCCCCTTAGGTTCCCTTATGTCCAACCACTCAAAGTAATGGATAAATCCCATCCTTTTCACTCCAAATATCCCCATTTTCCTACCACCAATCTATGCTATTTGGGATTGTTTCATCATATAGATTCAAGGTAAGATCAGTCTCTTTCTCCTCCTTATTCTTCCTATTTATCCTCCTTAGATTTTGGGTCACCTGATTATTTTTTTGGAGATATGATTCCACTAAATCATGGATACATCATCCCACTTCTGGGGGATTTGGTGTACAACTTATATAGGTTGTTATAGAAGTATTTTTTCATGTTGATGTTAAATATTTAGTCTTAGTTATGTAAACATATAAATTTAATTAAGGTTTTTGTTGAATTTGGGTATAAATTTTCATTGAATTAGCATATTAATTTAGGTATTTTTAATTGATTAGGTATGGGTATGTGTTTGGAGTGGAAAAAATCCTATAACTCATGGTTTTAAAAAATTTACCATGCCCATTAATATTGGTATCAGTTTTTCAAATTTGTGAAATTGGATTTATGTAATTGGTTTATTAATTTTATGGTGTTCATGGTTGAGTTAGGTTCTTGTGGAATTTAAAAGGGCCAAGTGAGCTTGAATGATTAAATTGGATGGAAAATTGAGATATTTGGATTTTATATTTCTAATTAAATTGATCATTTATAGATTTTATAATCATTTAGTATCATTATAGATATTATTGGAACGTTCTCATGACTATTGTGGATCTCATATATAATTTGGTATGGGCTTGTGACAACCTAATAATAAACAAGGATCATATATCTTTCTCTATTTATATTTGGTGTTTTCTTGGTCAAAAGAGGTTTGGTGTTCCATTTTATATAACTCATGGTGGTTTGAGTTATATTTTTATAATGTAAGTGGGTTTTCCATTTCTAAATTTAATTTAAATGGGGGTTGATTCAAATCATAAAATCAAAGGAAAAGTGGAAATTTAAGGAACTTTTTTGAAATGGAATTTATAAAAAAATGAGGTATTTTTCAAAGAAAATTTTCATTTAGATTTTTTCCAAGGGACTTAAATGAGTAAAAAAATAATGTGATACATTTTCAAATGGTTTCAAAAGGGTTTTGAATGAATACATAAGTTATTGTTTTAGAAATGTTTTCGTCCATTTGAAATTGCATGGGTGATATCCCATTTTATAATACTTATATTATTATGAATGCGATTCAGGATTTTGGTTTCCAAGTATGTTATATTTTTTCATGATATAATAGGGATCATTGAATAATATTTCTTTTGGGTGATGGGTTAGTTGATCGGATTGATGCACATGTTAGGTTTACTCTTAGTATGGGTTTATAGGAAACATGGATTAAATTTTTTATGGGTTATACCTTTGTATTAATTGATTAATGGATGAGTTGTTTACAATTTTAATTTGTCTTATTAATGACACTCTTGTGGGTGGTTGGACACTACAATTCCTTATAGGAGGTCCTTATGATCTGAACTTAGTCATTAAGGTGGGAGTCAGTCCCTATATCTTTTAATTGATTCCTTTGGTAGGATTCATGGGTTGTGGCCTAAGGGTAATATCAACCATTTATAGGATATTATAATGGGATAGTAGAATTGGGATTTTCCTTTATTTCATTTTAATTAGTAATGATTTAGGAATGTGGTAGGAGATACAATCTTCCTTCTTTGTGTTATTGAAATATGGATGGTAAGTTTCCCTCCTATTGAAATTGGATTATGGAATATGATATGTAGTGATGGGGGAATGTATCCTAAGATGTAGTGATATTATAAAAGGAACATCCTAAAATAGTTTTGATTCCCATGGGACAGTGTTATCTCATATGAACTTCGTAATCAATACAATACTCGAGGAGCATGTGCTTTGTTATTGTGAATACACATTCATTGTTGTTTTATTAGTTGGGCTATCTAGTGTTGATATGGTGTTTTCTAGTGTGTGGAAATATTGGTGTTTATTTTTTTTATTAATGTGATGTTTGGTGTGGGTTAATTATGAGGCCTCACCCTGAGTGATAGGGTGTTTACATGAGACATGGTTATGGAAAATCACCCTAAGTGAGGAGGTTGTTGGGATAATATGTGTTTATGAGATCTCACCCTGAGTGAGAGGGTGTTTTACTGATGTATATTTATTAAACCAAAACTTCAGTGATGGGATGATGGTATGAAACTTGGTATGTTTCCCCACCCTATGTGTTGGGGTTTCGGCATGAGACATGGTTATTAGACCTCACACTGAGTGATAGATTGTTGTCATGGGATTCCTTTAAGGATGCATCACCTATAATTATAGGATGCTATCACGAGACATAGCTTTTCACCTTTCCCTAATTGATAGGGAATTGGTTTATTTATGTGAGTGGTTTGAAAAGTTACACCCTCCTCAATAACACTTATTATATTATTTTTTGGCATGTAGATGGATTATGGGTTGGGTGGGATTCTAAAGAGAAATACCTTACATTGTAATGAGACTATTATTATGTTTATGTCTAATAAGATAATAGAGGTGATGTATAACTCATTGGGTCATAGTGGTACGCATGATCTTGATCATAGGAAGAAAGATCTTGGATTGAGATAGTTCCTATGTAATGACACATTGATTTATGGATTTTTATTTTTAGTGGAAATATGAATTTTATGTCTCAAACAAAGGGTTGTTTTTGGAATATAGATTCATATTGAAACTTTGAGTGTTTTATCATCACTATGAGATATTTTGGGATGTTTTTTGAGGTTCACAAGGTATATTAGGATCTTAGGTGGGGGTTGAAGCATAGTAGTGTTGCAATCTAAGGCTGAAGACACTACTAGGTACCGAGTAGGATCCAATAGGTACCCACTTGCACTAGAATATGGGATATTATCCCTTAGAGTTCTATTGGATGGATTTTGGAACTCCCTTGGTGGTCAATGCCTTGCTAGGTTGTTGGTTGGGGATGAATGGGTGCCTGGTGAGCCCAAGTGGTATTTTTTTACTTAAGTCACAACAGAAAATTGACAATCAACACCATCCAACCTTATAAAAACTATGTGAATTGAGAGATATAAATTCATCCAGTTATCTATCTATATTATTCTCCTTGAATCCAAATGGATGGGAGTGGTTACCAATGTCTCTACCTGGTGATTTTAGGTCACATTCAACTCCAATTTCCACCATTTTAAATTTATTAATCACCTACTTATTTTAGTTTATCCAAACTGGAAATTTATGTCATATTTCATCAAGGCATGGTAAAATTTGACTGGGATAAAGGGTAGTTCATGTGTGGTGCATGGTGAAGGTCCCATAAGGTGATTCTTATGTTATCATTAATCATGTGTCTCAAGGTATGTGACTTGATGAATTAAATTAGTATTTTTTTGTGATTTTGTATAAATTTGGCCATTTTATAGAATTATTAATTGGTGATTTTTTGTATAGTAAGATTTGGTGCATGTTTGGTATAGAACAAAACCTTTCGCGCTTGGTTTTAGTGTTATAAGAATACCTGATGAGTTTTCAATGAATATAACTCTTTGGATTAAATTGAAAAAGTAATTATAATTATTTATAATAATTTTTTCATGGTTTATGATATAAGATTGGTCTTTTGGATCTTGGTGAGGATTGGGATGAGCTTCAGTGAGGGTTAGTCATATGTGGAATAAAGGGGGTGACTATATAATAGAGGTAGGCGATCTATTCAATATTTAACCATATGTGTATATGAATGTACTTTTGTAAATATTCTTAGGGTTTGGTTTTTAAATGACTAGTTTGGGGCTGAATGCATACCATTGGAAGTGAGAGTCTTGGATAGATCCTTGTGAATATAGAGTGTTTTCTTTTTAAATGGTTTATAATTGGATAGATTCATATCAACTACATTACCAGTGGGGTATTGATCCAAGATTTAGGAAGAACCCATAGATTTATTTGGTTTGGGAAGAAGAAACAAATATTTCTTAAGATAATACTCAGTATGATAGGTATACAACATCTGAAGGGTTGTTTTATTTTGTGGTGGATGGTTAGAAAGGATGAGTGTTTTACCTCAAGGTGTGTGAGGTAAATAGTTGCGGATTGATCCTTCCACATGTCTATAGTGTGATGTGATATATATAATGGTGTAGTATTGGGATAATTATGGGATGGTTATGTCATAATTATAATAAAGGATGAATCTTAGGTTGGTTCCTCTACGATGTATGATGATATTTTTTATGGGATTGGAGTGGGAAGTGATGCATCATAGTGTTACTAATGGTTCAATACTATATACTATATACCACCAATGGGGTTTTGGATTATTTTGGGTTTGGAATGGTAGCATGGTAAACTGATACGTGGTGAGATTTCCTAAGGTTGGGCCTAGTTGAGCTATGTGGATTACTCCCTGATGGAATGTTAGGATGAGATGGTTGTTTGGATGAGAGATGAATGTGGGTTGTATTTTTATGATTATCTTAGTATTTTTTCCAAAAAAAATTTTGTAGTTTTTTATGAAACCTCACCTTGAGTGAGAGGGTGGTAGTCAGAGATGTGGTATGAAATGAGGTCTATATTATGGTATGGTACCTCACCTTGAGTGATAGAGTGGTGGTGTTTAATGTGGTATGAAATCAAGTAAAAAATATTACCTAGATTTAGTGGTTATAGGTGTGTGATGTGATGTGGTGTATGGTATGGGATGATCTGATACCTCACCCCAAGTGTTAAGGTGGTGTAATGTGACATTATATGTGTTGTGAGATGTGGAAATAGACCTCACCCTAAGTCATATGGTGGTGGAATGTGTTGTGGTATGTGAAATGGTATAAGCCCTAACAATGAGAGATAGTGTGATGGTACGTGGAAGGGTATTTCATGAGGCATATTGTGGGGTGCATAAAATCACCCCGACTGAGGGGTGGTGGAATGTGGTAGGATATATGATGTGGCATGTAGTGGGGGTATATGAACTTGCCTTGAGTGAGAGGGTGGAGGTCAATAGCGTGGTATGAGACATTGTATGAGACCACACCATGAGTGAGAGGGTTTTATTCAAGATGTAGAGTTAATACCTTTCCATAAGTGATTGGTTATGAGTATAGAGTTATGTTGTGAGATGACTTCTCTTACCGAAATTGGATAAAGCCGGTGGGGTTAGGTGTCATGGGGTTAAAGTTATCACATGATGATATGAAATGTTTTTATGTGTGATGTTTTGATTATTTTATCACTTGGATACCCAAATATGATGAAATATATACAGGTAACTTGGTGAGACCCTATAGAATTATATTCTCACAACCTACATGAACTCCTTAGTTCATGTGTAGATCTTATGTTTGGATTATTGGTATTAGGTTTTAAGGGATATTTGGATGGAGTGTCTAGGTGGGGATTTGGAGATAGGTATGATGAGGGAGATATGGATATGTCTTGACCATTATTTAGTTTTTATTTATATTTTACATGAACAAACAAATGGGATTTTCTCATTATATATTTCATGTATATAGGCTTGAGTCACTTTTTATAGCTTATTAATATTTGTTGTTATTATTGGTTAATGCTTAACTATGATTCCATATGTTTACTCTAATGAAATATGATATTACTATTATTTAACTATTATTGAATTTTATGGTACTTAGAGTATAGTATCACCATGTTGAACATTGAGTCTTGCAGTTAGTCGACAACCTTTTGCATAGAGGAAGTCATGAATAAGGTCATGTAGTACCCTAGATCAGGATGAAAATGGATTTTTTGACTAGGGTATTAAAAAATAGTATCATGGCATTACCTTGGCTGAATTACTTCTTAGGTACATGGTAGTTATAGATAGGAATTTTTTGAATATAAGATGTGATTTTGGAATATTACATCATAAACACCTTTCCTACTGGAAAATCCAAGTTTCCAGGGGCATGGAATTATTGTTCATTCATTTCACTCTATAACTTAGATGTTTATTAAAGTATGATATTCTCATTATATATTATTGTTTACATTTTTTCACTCTTGACCTAGGGGGGAAATAATGTGTGTGTTCATTCATCTAATTAGGTAGATACGATTATTTCGATATACGCATGACTATTTGTCTATTTGAAATGTTTTTTAGAAAAATGGGGGAATTTTTTTGGTAAATATTTTTTATAAAAGAAAATTTTGATAAATGGTTTGAAAATGGTATTTTATTAACTAAAATTCCAGGAGTAAATAATTTTTTGCTTTCCTAAATGACTTTTTGTTGATATATTAATTAATTGAAATTGTGCCGATGTCTATATGTTTTTCCATTATATGATGGTGTTACACTATTTTGTATCCTTTTTATTTTTCTTTATAAATATAAATTAATGATATCAGGGTGATGATGTTACATTTGTGAAATTATGGAGGATGTACTTTCTCTAGTGGGTTGGATCGAGTGTGGTTTTTCTAGTTTGAGAGGTATAGGTGGTATGGGACCAAGATGTGTCTTGTTTGTAATGAGATGATTTGGTTAGTGAGAAAACATTGAAAGGGTAATGTTGTCATTTATGATTCCTTTTGTAATGTATTATGGATCTCCCTAGAGTGAGTAGAGGGTTCATTGTGTAATATATTATTATGATTTATGGTTGGTTAGTATCATTTATTCAGGTAAACATGAACACTATAATTATTAGGATAGAGGATAGTGTTTTGGAAGTGGACCTAATTTTTTTAGATGGATTTTGGTTTTTGCTAGATATAATGGTATGAACCTCCCTAGAGTGAATGGGGGAGTGGCCTCGTGCTGAGGTGGTGGTCACACCAATTGGTCAATCGATTGTGAGACATTCAGATCTTATAGAGAAAGTGTGTTTTCATTGTCCATTGGGGGAAAGTGAGGGGATATCATGCACTGTTAGAGGTGTGATGGATTGTTCCACCTTTTTTGAGAGGTAATGAGTATATGAATTTGATATGAGATCAATGGTCAACTGATATGGAGTCAATAATTTGTTTTTTTCTTAGGTATTATTTAGGGGATACCAAAAGTGAAACAATGAATGGTGAATTATGAGTGATTTGAATTTTTTTAGGAATGGGTAGAGTGAAGTTCTTTTATTGTGGTTCCTAGTTGAGAGAAATATTTGAGTTAAAATAGAGCCTATATTTATGGTTCAAGGTTAAAAAAACATGTGATACATAGTCGTGTTTGGAAGAAAAGTATAATTGTGTACTTGAAATGTACACTTGATATAGTTTTTTTGATGGAAATATGGATGGTTTATTAGGAAATAATCATTAGGTTTGTATTTTGGAATCAATAAGAAATATTGGTTGGCATTCACCCATGGGATGTTAAGTACTGGGAAGAAACATCTCTAGGGTTAGTGCCTTAGTGAATAACTCTAGGAGCAGGTGGGATATTTGGAACTCCTTAGGGTGAGTTTAGGTTTTTGGGGAAATCCTACCACGTCTTGGAGGATTATATAATGTTCTATTAAATATGTATGTTTAATCCATAGGTTGGTGGATTAGTTGAATGTTTATAGTGATAGAAATGTAGGCTAGTCAATAAATGAAGTGTGGAACTCATGGGGAAGGTTCCAATATATTAAAAATAGATAAATGGATTTTCCAACTAGGTTAGGGCCAATGTGTCCTTGGGATCCCAAATGTTATGATGATTGAGGATAAAATAATCAGTATGGATAGAGAAAATAGTGTAAATTTAGGACAAACTGATGTCATATAACCTGAGGGTAGTGTCCTTAGGTTGGGTTTTGAGGTAATTATGTGCGATCCTCATGAGTAGTGATCATCAGGGAATGATGTACTAAAGAAAAATGGGTTTTTAGAAAGATATGGTAAGGGAAACTATATAGTGGGGAGTGAACCAATGTCTATTAGAGAATATAACCCCATTATGAGGGTGTTTTGGGTGAATGTCATGGGGGTATTCTCATAGTAATTTTGTAATGCGTATCGATTAGTGTTTCATGTTTGTTCTTCGGTATAAGTAGGTTGGTTACATTCAATTATTGTGTTCAATATTTGAAAAATAATGGTCCTTGTATATCGAGTATTTTTTCAGAAGGAAAATGATAAATATAATATTATGGTGGGGGTACCTTATCTCTCTTGGGTGTATGACCCTTATGTTGAAGGTTCATGGTGGTGGTAAAACTAGTAGCATGGTGGTTGTGACCGTTCCCTAAATATTAGAAAATGGGCGATAGATTTTATTAGGTTCCATGGTAAACTACAAAATAGGAAGTTAGTTTTGGTATTTGGGTAGGATTATTTACTTTGGTTGCTGACTTAGGTGGAATTTGATTTTTTTTGAGTGAGATGTGGATTTATGATTAATCAGTGCTCATGCGAGAAGGCTGATGGTGGATTTGGATGGAATGAGTAATTGAACATGGAATCAAACCAAGTATTAAGATTCAACATTTATGTGAGTGTTTTGATAATCTCGTGATGCCTCTAATAGTTAAGTCACTAAGATCGAGTTGAGGTGATAGTCTGCCGGCATGTGTGGATGAGTGTTTTTGAGAGACGGTCAACTAGTGAAGGGACACCCAATGTTTTCATGTATAATTGGATGTGAGGATTTGGGAACTACATCAGGTGTGTTAATAAATATGTTTCAATCATGTTTTGAGGATTATATTAGGGATTTATGGGGGAAGTTCAGTTTATCCAAGTTAAATGCACGGTAAATTAGACCATGACTTTTTTAGTTTGGGAATCAAGATTGGAGGGTGGTGTACGTTCTTGATCAATGGTTCAGAGGTTTTATGGAATTTTTTAATGATTCTTAGGGATGAGAAACATTGTGGTGATGATTTTGGGATGACCCATAGATTTATGGGACACTATTTTTAGTGGAATTTTTAATTTTCTGTCCTAGACCAGGTGGATTTTAGGAACTGGGATTTGGATCATAATTTTGAAAGTTTGAGTATCTATAATTGATGTTTTTAGATGTTTCAGCAGGTTTAAAAGACATTTCCAAAGATTGGGTAGGGGTCAAAGTATGGTGATGTTACAACATAAGGTTATAGACAACATTATTTACTCAGTGGCAATGAAATATGAGTAAATAGATCATATAGCTCCACCAAGGGCCAACAAAACACCCTAGTTGTCAAGTGAATCACCAAGTATCTTATAAAGGTTGGTCAGGTATCCGATGACCTTGGGTGGAATTTAATTTTTATAGGAACAATCAAAAATTAACAATTGACCCCTCTGAACTTATGTAAATTAATGACCATAGTAGATATCCACTCTTCTAGATCTATCCCTCTCCCCTTGAACCTCATATACATGGATGGTTTTAGGCATCTATCTATGGATATTTTAGGTAATATTTGACTCCTCTTTCATTTGTTCATTAATTTATTCATCTTACTCTAATTTTGGTTCATTTATGCTAGGGATTTATGTCATATTATACAAAGGTGTGGTGAAATATAGAAGAAATTAAATGAATTTTATATATAGAGTAAATAGGATGTCCTATATTCATTCATCATGTGTCTCAAGGTATGTTTCCCAGTGATTTAAATTAGGGATTTTAGTGATTATCGATGAAATTGGCTATTGTTTTGGTGTTTATAATTGTGAATTTTTTATGGATTAGGATTAGATGTGTTTATTGGGTTAACTGAACCTTTTGTCTTGTGGTGTAGGAAGCTCAAGGATACCTAGTGAGTTTTTATCAAATACACATCTTTGGACTACATTATAAAATTAATAATAATTAATAATAATTAATTTTTTATGGAATGTGATATAATAGGGTTTTTAGGGTCATAGAGATTCATGGTATGAGATTTTTTGAGTCTTATTTGGGCATGGAATAAAAGGGGTAACTCTTTAATAATGGTAAGTGATCCATTAAATATTAAAAAATAAGTGTATATTCGTGTTCTTGTGTTAATATTCTTGGAATTTGGTTTTTAAATGACTGGTTAGGGGCCAAGATTGTTACCTTGGGTATGAGGGGCTTAGATAGAGCCTTGTGAATAAAAAGTGGGTGATTTCAGTGTGGTTTTAAATTAGGTAGATTACTGACGACTAGATCTCTAAAGGGGAATCTATCCTAGACATTGGGTGAAATGCTAGAGGGTTTTGGTTTGAGAATTAGAAATAAAATAACTTAGGATAATCATTAGAGGTAAAAGTACATCTGAAGATATGTATTATTGTGTTGTGATTTGCTAGTTTGGGTGAGAATTTTACCTCAATATGTGTGCGGTAATTGGCTATGGATTATTCCTTTAACATGTCTAAAGTGTGATGTACTATGTAGAGTGGTGTATTATGAGGGTTGATATAGGATTGAAATGTCAGAATTGTAATAAAAGAGGAATCCCAGGAAAGTTCTCCTATGTTGGATGTTGATATTTTATGTGGGATTAGAGTGTGATGTTTTGTAGTATAATGTGACCAATGAGTCGGAACCGTAGTATTTCTATAACCATATGTGTTTGGGATTATTTTGTATTTGGAATGTAGGCATGGTATGTTGACACATGATGAGATTGGATAGGCTTGGTGGTGGTTGGGATATGTGGATTACTCTTTAGTTGCATTCTAGGCTGAGATGGTTGGATGAATGATGGAAGCTTTTAAATTATGTTTTTGTATATATTTTATTATTATATCTTACCATGTTTTACAACATGATATGAAGTCTAAACTTTAGTGACTGAGTGGTGGTAAGAGACATGGTATGTGTTGTTGTGTGTGTTTTATTATGTGACACCACCCTATGTGAGAGGATGGTGGTGTGTGATATGGCTTTTGACCAAGTGTGAGTCCTCACCTTGAGTGAGAATTTGGTGGTGTGTGATTTAATGTAGTGTATGGAATTAGATGTGGTATGAGGTTTTACCCTTAGTGGTTTGGTGGTGGAACATATTTAGATATGTGATGGGGTACAAGACCCCACCCAAAGTGAGAGGGTGATGGTATGTGGCATGGTATGTGATGTTTCATGTGGCATGGGACGAGACCTCACCATGATAGGGATAGAGGGTGGAGGTGGGTAGAATGGTATGATACATGGTATGATACTGAATCCTATATGAGAGGGTTTTGGTCAAGATATAGAGGTTGTATCTTCCATGGATTAATGGGCTATGAGTCTAGATTTGTTTTTGTGAGATGACTTCTCTTTCCGATATTAGTAGAAATAGGTGGGGTTAGGTGTCATGGTGGCCTAGTTAGCACATACGAACCTAGCTTGTTCATTTATATGATATTTTGATTATTTTCTCATATGAAAACATAGATATGATGGTTTATACAAGGGGAAATTAATTAGACCTATTGAGTTATATACTCACAAAATATACAGATACCTCAATTCACATACAGACCTTATGTTTGGATTATAGGTAGTAGATTGTATGAGAGATATAACTAGAGTGTATAGGCTGATATTTGGAGACAATTTTGAGTAGGGAGTAGTGGATATGTATTCATCTATATTTAGTTTTTATTTATCTTGTATGTGACTCTTCTATTGGGAAATCCTAATTGGATGATGCATGTATATTGGCTTGATTAATTTTTTTATTGCATGCTTAAATCTATTATTATTTATATTTAGCACTTTGTAGTGATTACAAGAATTTAATATAGTGTTATTTTATATTTTTGTTTCTTTTTTTAATATGTGATGGTGTTGATAGTATAGTCTCTCAATGTTATAAATTGAATCTCACCAATAGTCAAAAATCTCTGGTGTATGAGAGGCACACTTGTGGTCATATGGTACCCCTAACTTGGGAAAATATATAGATTTATAGTCTATGATGTTACAACATCAATTTGAGTCCTTAGTTTGTGTGTTTATTCTAGAGTTGTGGGAACATGGTTGTTTCATATATACATTATGTTATGTTTTTTGGTAGTTGGGTTTCACCAAGAATGAATTTCACTCTCTCAATATTTTCATGTACATCCACTTGATCACAATGAAACTCAGTGTGTCGATATGAGTGGGGGAATGGTAACATGTCATGGAGTAACCACTACACATATACATGGCATGGGTTTTAATGCTCATGTCTAATATTCATGTTTTATTTTTGAGACATGTATCATTTTGAGATGGACATGTAATTTGAGTATGGTGGGTTGTAGAGGCTGATGAGTCATAATGAGTTGATCATATTAATTGGGCAATAAGCCATTTTATATTTATTTTTTAGTTGTGTTTCATATGTAACATCTAGTGTTCCATCTGTTTTATAAATATTTGATGATTATTTTTGTGTATTATATATGATGGTTCAGCTCTATTTTATTATATTCATTATATAGACTGCTCTACAGATTAATATTCTAGACTATGGGAGTCCTCTTAAATCACTTTTTATGTCTATAGGTTTTGGGAATGTTCATTATGAAAATGGTTTATACTGAAATTTAGCTAGATTAAGGTGTGAACCCTGTGGATTTTTAGGGAATATTCTCCCAATTAGTTATTTAGGCCCTCACCACTAGTTAGAAACCACTGGAATAGGTCAAGGTCAACTAAATTCTTCCAATTCCCCTTTCTCAGGTATCATTTGGTTAATCTAGGTTAGGGCATTACATTATACCTTTTTCCACTTTTAGTATTATATACAAGTATACATAATCAAATAATCATTTTTTAGGAAATCAATAAATCATGGTACATAGAGAATGTCAATCCCATATATCTTACTTATATATTATCTATTCTCCAATTATAGACTAACCATATGGATGAGCACATCACATGTGACCCACCAAAGTGGATGATAATGTCGCATGCCCCTTATCAAGATAAATAAAAAAATTACATGAACCATATATAGGTATGGATATATACTTCCTCAGTTTATCTCAATCAAGGGCCCAAATTTCATACTCATCATATGTTAGTAGAAATACCTTCTTAGTTAATACTCAAAAAACAAAATGATAAAAAACATACCCAACCACCAATGGATTTGCTCATACTTAGGCCTAGAAAATGTTATCAATGTATGAAGGTTATAATTTTAGGAATATTTCCAACTTTTGATATTGGGATTAAATATGAAACATGTATCCCTAATATACTAAAAAAAGTGTATAACACTGAAAATGGTATACTTTGTGGGTCATCCAGTACACAAAACTCATTTTTTAATCAAATGCATATTTTATATCTCTATACAAAATGAAAACCATGATAACCTTTATATTCTATAAAAAACTATAATACTTTATGATTAAAATCAGTTAGGTATAATTCATAGCCACACTTTTATAAGTCAATTATAATTTCACTTCATGGGTATATGCATCCAACATGAAATAATGATAAAGTGGATGTTTCCTTTTATATAAAATGATACATTTTATATTTTAAAAGTCCTTTAAAAATATTCATAAAACCATACATAAACACCCATCTAATCATATCCCATATTTTATACCACTATATAATCCTTATACTTGTTTCACTTTTCCGTATTTCGTTAAAATAATTACATCTCTATATAATTAATTCCACATCTCTATGTGACCACCTGATAAAACCACTCATTAAACATTTTTATCAAGTAAAACCTATAATAAAGGTTTGTTAGAATAATGGTGAGACTTAGGAATCATGAGCCCAATTTTCTACTCTTTTAGTAAATGTTTAAAACTCCTTTACTTTATAACATACATTTTTATAATGTTAATATCTCGTTTAGTCTACTTATAACAATTTATATGTTCATTGTCATCATTTTGAAACATTTACATACTAATTTTACTTCAATATAATTTTTTTTAAAATGTAACTATTTACATTAACTTTCTTTACCAATACAACATAATGTATTTTAGGGTATAACATGACTTTGAATTTGATTTTTAATGGTATCATCTTTTTTTTTTCAATATTCTAACTCGTACAAGTCCAAAAATACTTTCACTATCTCTAAGAAACCATATTCTCTCTA
Source organism: Viscum album (assembly GCA_963277665.1). Taxonomy (NCBI): domain Eukaryota; kingdom Viridiplantae; phylum Streptophyta; class Magnoliopsida; order Santalales; family Viscaceae; genus Viscum; species Viscum album. The sequence continues at coordinate 1,184,258,527 of OY728139.1, forward strand.
GAATATCATGATAAGACATACAATCTCATTTGTGTTTAGGTTATAACTCTTATTTAATTTATTCGAAATATTTAAGAAAGAAAATATTTTATCCATATAATTTATGGTATTTTAAAAGTTTTAATACATATTTTAAATATAATAGTTTTTTTACTTTAAAATATGACACTGGTGAGTAGTGGGATATCTTTCCTTAATATATTAAAAAATATGTTATATAAAATATTTTATCGTAAATTAATTTGTTTTATCCATAACTTCTATTCAAACATGTTAGAGAATTTTATGAATCATATACCATGTAAACTAAAACCATCATCTCTTATTAATCATAACAACTCTTTATTAATGAAAAAATTCTCTTATCATATAATAAAAATAAGATAAAAAGTGCACATCCTTTATTTAGATTAATTTAAGATTGATATATATATCTACACCTAACTCCATGATTTAGAAAACCTTTTCTTTAACACTTAAATGAATAATTAAATCTTAATCATTTATTACTTTGATTTTGAACACCTATATATATAATTGTTTTAAAATATAAATTTGGTATCATATAACATTATAAATCAATGAATTGGTTCGATAACACTAATACATGAAATTAAATTTCCATACGGTTTCTTAAATTCTTTTGGGTACTCTAGAAAATTTAGTCCAATGAAAATACAACATTTAATTCTTCACACATTATTCATGTTTCAATAACCTTGGATGATAATTATACTATACAATATTTTCCATCTAGATTAAAATTTACCCATTTGTATTATCAACATAGCACCAGAGTCTGAACATCCCATGTCCTACTCAGTCACCCCCAACACTATGAAGATATAGGGTAAATATTTCTTAAACTCATTTATATTTAAAAATAAATTTGAAATAATAATTTCAAATGGAATTATATATCCAGATCAAGCCTTAAAATATATTTTTAGTCTCTCTATGCGTAATTCCCAAGGCCAAACTATTACAGGTAAACAATGTATCACAAAACTATTGCAAAATACACACTCTAAGGAGCCTTTATTTATTGCAAAATAAACACTCTAAGGAGCCTTTATTTATGAATTTATTTGTAAAATAAATTTTAGTATTTTAATTTGAATAAATTAACTTCATTTTTGAATTCCACATAAAACAATTAAACTAAGATGAATTTTTGGGACTTTTCTAAATAAATTGATTTTTTCTAGGATTGTAAAAAATATCATTTTTTCTCGAACCATCACTTTTATGACATTATCATAAAACAAGAATGTAATAACTTATTTTTAAAAAAATATATTAAATAAATATATATATATATATTTTAAAATAAATCATTTAAAATCATTCTATTTTATTTATAAATCCCATATATATCATTATCGAAAAATAAATAATATTTCACTCTAAAAAATAGTTTTTATAAAATTATTTAAGAAATTAAATTTTTCTACTTTTATGAATAAAATTTAATAGAATAGATTTAATATTTAATATAGACATTTCCATATTATTTAATAAGTCCAATTTCATTTTTAGGCATAAAAATAAGATTACTTGGATTAAATTTAATTACTACAATAATGGTAAAAAATCTCAAAGAAATGTTTAATTAATATTGTGTAATTTTTATCTAATCAAATAAATTAATATATAGCATCCCAACCCGGGAACCACCAAAATGGTCCCCCAAGTAGGTCACTCACATGACCTCAAGTGCACCTCCCTGTATTCCAGAGACTATTGACTAGATGTGAGGGTCTAATGATGGTACAGTCGGGAGACTATACCCTCAGGATTAGAGTAGCACAATGGGATAAGAGGTAATAAATAAATCAACCAATGGTGGAATCATTATAAATAAAAGGCAGTGTGGAAAAATAATAATAATAACTGAAGAAAATAAAATTAAATGGTCAGTTCCAAATATACAATGTTTCATGCATGTCCATATGAAGCTAAAATAAACAAGAAGAAAAAATATAGCAGGCAATACAATACAGTATAATAGAAATATAATAAATCCTTGAGGTTTTCTCCATGATCATCCTAAGATCCAGCTCAGTCCTATTCTCATAAATTTTATAAATAGGTGTAACATCACAAAACACAGTCCATGATCCTGAGTATATAAACATGAGGTTTGTTCGGGCACCCCAGTTCATTGGCGGCCTAAACATGGTATTATATATACATAATAAACCACCACCAATAATATCTAGTGCCATCCAGTCTATGAATATAAAATACAGATGTGTTTGGGAATAATAAATAAACATTAAATGAATAAATGTAAACAAATCGATATCAGGTTCCAGAAGGATACCTATCTGACAACACGTTCTTCGACCTAAGACAGAATACCTCTATATTTACATATATCTATATAGAGATATGTATATATATATATATATTAAATATAATTGTAGGAAATTTTATAGCCATATATATATTGAAATATATGGATACGTTTTATTATCCATAATTCGATACATAACTCAAGTATCCATGCATAATTCTACTCGTAATAATAATAAGAGTCCCATAATAATAATAATAAGGGTCATAATGCCTGAGGATCAAAATAAATATAGGATTCCATGATAGGTATCATAATAAATAATGGATTCCATGCCAATTATCATGAGTAATAATAAGGATTGTCTTACCGAACCACCAAATCAAGGGGGTGTGGAACGTCATGCCCAACTACCCAAGTGATGTGGACATCATGAAAACATCCTTGACTAAGGGGGTGTGACATATCATGGCCAATGAACCTACTCAATATCCCTTTAGTCATTAAGAAATATAAGGTAATTCACTTTCCCTATGATCCCTTGGCCCAATGTTCCGTAAATAGGCAACTAGCATTGCTCAAGGAATAGTGGATCCTTTTCAATAAAATTAATTTAACATTTATTAATAGACCAAATGTTCAACTAAGACATTAAAACCTTTCAATTATAAAAATAGGTGGTTCCATGTTTGTGCATTCCATATCACAACTCAAACATAGAATATTAAGGAGGGCCATGTCCATAAATATGTCTTTTAACATTTCAAATAACTTAATTTTATTATCCTATTTTATTATTGGAGACAGCGAACCTCAAAGGTGGCTTTATTATACAACAGGGTAAGATCTATCATATTAATCTCATCTAATTCTATTTAAATTATCCCTTACATGAGGGATCATTCATCACATCCAAAAGATACTCAAATTTGATAAGGAAAAGGCATTATATGTCAAGCATGAGAAGTGACATCCGTAAGGGCGATTTAATTATGAAAACAAGCAGAGAGGTCAAGGAGTATAAAAAAGTCACCCCAAGGGGGTGGTTCAGGTCAAGGTAAATAGCCTCCAACTATTTAAATTAAATCATAAAGGATATATAATTTATGTCTTTAGTTCTTACTCTACTAATTTTACATTTAAAGGAAAATTCATGGAGAATCCAACATGTGGAACAATGAATTAATCTATAAACAAGAAATACGTTAATGGAAAATCATGAGACTTCCTACCTCATACTTGGTATGGTTAACTCGTCCAATATCGATCCTTGAATCAATCCATTATAAGAGAAATCAAAGAAACAGAAAAATACCATGAAAATAGAGAAAAATACCTCACACGAAGATAACACATGGGATGAAGAGGAAAACAATTAAAGAATTAATAGGAATGAATAGAATTTCATTATTTATCCAATGAGACTGATGACAAGTGATTCTGAAACTGGATGGAGGAGATCTATCCATGATTAGGAGAGAAGAAGAGGAGGAACTTGTGTGGGAGGGCCTACTGTGCCTGAGAAAGAGAGGAAGGGAGGGGTTAAAATATAAGGGGTTTAAGTTAAAAACTATAAATTCACCCACTTTTTAAGAGATTCAAGGTTTAGGCGCATGATTTTCCAAACCTTTCACCAACACTACCCAAGGGAATTCACCCCTCACACGACAAACACACGGTTAAACTACTCATGATAAACCCATGAAGAATTCCCTTATCTCCTATTTGAGACAATTTTCATATCCATGTGGCTTGGGTCACAAGGTTTAGTCCAACCAGGCACCCCTCAGTAGCCATCTGAAACACCCCTCCTGGTTTTTCCAAGATGTTTAGGGGAACAGTGTGATCAAATTGTGTTTGTAGCCTGATTCCTCCAAAACTCAGAGCTTCAGGCTCTAAACAAGCCCGAGATGCTACTGATACCTTCATTAGTCTTTAGGTAATGTTTAATAAGGTAAAACAATGAATTTTAATAGGAAAATAAACAATCATACCTTCATAAAAATTTAGGTCATTACAATATGCCCACCATGGAACTTCTCATCCTTGAGAAGACTTGTGGAGATAATGAAGATAGCAATTGACCTACTCGGTCAAGAAGCTTCATTCAAACATGTACATTGTGTTTTCACCACCCAAATCACCACCAAGAATCCTTTAAGAATATGGTACATAATCCATAGAAACTCAAGTCAATGCTTGAATTCAAAACTAAAACATCGAGAAAACGCTTACTCGAGCCCTTCAAAATAGGGATATGATCACTACGTCATCTAATTAATCATCCATCCTATAGTGTTCCCCACCATAGATTCTATAATTTAAAGGATAATTTCAAGTCATGGTATCTTCACCAAAATAATTTTTAATTTAAACATTCCCATAGCATTCTAATGATTCTCTTAGAATAATCCTTAGCTTAAACATATGTTCAACTCCCAGTTGACCACATTTATCCTGGTCAAGTTATATTCTTATGAAAATTCTTGAACAACCTTGAACTACACTCACCTCATCCTGACGACATTCCTGATACGGTTCCTTGCCCATAGTATTCCTTAAGACAAAATAAAACAAGTCACATGACCTCCAACTGACTATTATGAAAAATGATCATCTTAAATGGTTGATGTATCACAAGATAGAACATGATGTCTTTTACTAAGGAACTATGAATTTTCTGCAATAATATCCACCAAGGCACGTATTTTACTTCTGGTGATGTATCATGGCCAAACAATCTCCTATTCATTCATGTTTTTGTGACTCAGCATGAACATGGTGTATACCTAATCCAACACACCTCGATCGTCACTCCTTTAACAAAAACAACCGATCCCCAATAAAGTTTTAGGTAACCTTGGAATCATAAAATAGAGTCTAAGGATCCATTATGATGTATTACATACTCCGATGATTATGAGTGATACATCAATACATGACTAAGATGTCCATATATCAAAACACTGACTAATACCAATGACAGTTAAGTCAAAGAGTTGGCAGGTTCCTGTGAGTTTGTCTAAGGTGTTCCTACTTGGTAACCCAAGTATCACTTGGGACCAACCGTGCCTCTATAAACAACCACACTTTTGAGGCACAACTCACATAGAGTCTATTTATTGGAAACAAAATACCTTTTAAACTTTAGCTCGGCCTATGACCGATGCTTTCTCGGCATATCCTAGATGATATCAAGATAGGGAACATGATCGTCACTAAGACAAGAGTACACCAAGAGGATATCGATAATTACCAAGGAGACATGAGACAATCCCATTATATCAAAGACAAAGTGTTTGTTATGGTTTCTAAATAACCATATCAAATTACATGAAGGGATAAGTTGAACCATCATTGATCGATTTCCTTTAAAAGAGCTAGGTTGGTCCTGCTGATGCGTCATCATTATCCAATCACAATTCCTTCACTACCAGATAATTTTGTTATTACACAAGCATAGCCCAATGAGATCCAACCTAACTATCTATTTTTAAAGGTTTCTTACTCAGCAATACATCCTATCATCATGTTTCCTTACAAGCACCGACACATTTATATCTTACTAGCCCCTTGGGAATTCAAAAATAATACCAACCATTTTCAAATGGTCCACCTTAGTTGTTATTATTCTACATGGAAGGACACTTTTCATTAGAGTTAATGAAATGATCACCCCCTTAGGAGAATCCTAGTAACTATTTACTAAAAATTGAATGTCATTTCACATCACATGATCTATCAACCACTAGTTGCGGGTCCTAGAGATGTCCAATACGATTTAGAAATTGTTAAGCTGAAATAAGAGAGAGACAAGACACTTAAAAGTGTACTAGGATAGCTTTGTTTTGGACATACACGTGAAACTACTCCTGAGTTACATCCACACGCGCCACATCATCAGGCGTAAAATTCAAAACCAGCTGACCAACATGTTAAAACACCTAATCCTTTTTATGACATCATCATGAGCATTAGGATGAGTTTGATTTACAATAATGCCCATGTCTCTCTACTCCAAAGATTTCCTGTGAATGTAGCATAATAACTCAAGTCTAAACAAATACCACCAAACTCATACGATTAATTGTACCATTTTAGCAACTCGATGGGTATTGCATGCATCAACGCATATTACCTCATGATTTTATAAGAAAAATGACACATACTTGATACAATCCATTGGCTTATTAAACCAATGCATCCTAGTATCTGATGGACCATAAAAAGAACTACCCCAGATTCATACTATACCATATGACTATAAAACGGGATGACAATGTCCCAAGTCATCCAATACTGAATAAGGGGGAGAGGGGTCACACTACCCACTAGGCGGCTAACCATGTCCTAGGCATTTGTAACCCAAAAATACTGAGCATTTCTCAAACATATGACTATAAAAGGGTCAACTTATCAAACATCCACCCATAAAGACAAAGGTTTCATTTTAGAAACTTAGAGTCCTACATGGGACAAACGACACCTGAACAGTACCACACATCAGAAAATTCATCAGAGAAACTTGTAATTATTTAAATTTATAAGGTTGATACCTACCTCGAGTTAGTTCCTTACTAAAGAATAAATCATCAATCCTACCAATAGTTTATACCTGATAAGTCACTAGGCCCTACCTCCTATCATATAGGTTAAAATTAGCCTATAGGAAATGCTCACATTCCCATTCTAAGGCAAACTCAAAGAACATTGAAACTAACCTTACAAGAGGGTTAAAGACAAAATTCTAGTTTATGGTGGTTTTATTTGAGATGATTCATTTATTTAAATTTGATCTTCCAACATTTTAAATTATCAATTTAACATCAAGTACTAGTTATAAGGAAAATTGTACTTTTCACGTTTATTTAGTCAATTCCACAAGGAACACGGGAAATTTTTATCAACTTCCATTCAAGTTTTTATATTTAGATGATATCCTATCATAATTAGGAAATTTATCACATAACTCCATTTTGAAAAATCATTCATTTGTTTTTAAGCTTCCACAATTAACTTAGTTAAAGAAAATACCAATTCTAGTCTATATAGAAATATACTCTTTTGGTTGGAATTGGAATTTTATGTAACTAACATCTCATATAAGGATAGCTCAAAAGAAAATAAAAGGTCTTTTATTAATTAAAGAGGGGACTGGTCAAGTAAGATTCCACCATATGTTTATATGTAACACCATATAAATGGTCGCGATCACGTTAAATAAATATCCTTATAACATATAAACATACCCCAGTTGGGTTAAGCACTAAGGCATAAAAAACAAAGGTGACCTGTGAGGGTCCCGTTAATTACTCCAAGATCAAATTACACCCTTAGTGGGTTTATCTGATAAGAACAAAATACCATGACAAACCTACTTCTGTTGAGTCAAATCTATTTGATAAGAAACATGCCCCAACTGACCTACTTGGGGTCCAATTGTGTATTTAAGAATTTAGTCATGCGGGTCATCATGTCCAAGTGATTAAGTTATAAGCCTTTATATAAGGGACTATTTCTAACAAGATTTACATTTTATCATAAGTTTGTATTTAATGGTTTGATTATTAGGTTTACCCTTCACAATTTATAATGGATCATACACTTTATAAATTTCTATTGGTCCCCCATTTAATCACAACCAGAATGGTTTAATCTCATGCGATCAATGGTCCATGGATCAAACATATCCAAATAGTTTGGTTAAATAGAATGTCACCACCAGGCTATACAGGAAAACACTGCTTAGATCGATGTAGACATTTTATATAACCAACCATTTATTGTAAATATAATAAGGCATTCTTTGACATGAAATAAATATAGTTAACATGGAAATTAATTAACTAATCACGGTGAGCATATAAACAAGCTAAATAATTGTGGATCACAACACAATAATCATAAAAACATTTTCTATAGGAAAACATGAAAAATAAATTACATAAGCATAGCATAACACTCATGGAACATATCACTATATCAGACCATCTAAAAAAATACACTCTATTTGGAATGACTTATGCATGGCATGTGAATATCTAAATGCCTATAATGATACATGTAGGGATACTTCCTTGTCATACCAAGACAAGGGTACAATACTGTAAATCTCATAAATCAATGAGTAGAAAAAGTTCACCAATCACTCAAGTTGAAATCATAATCAACTGTGACAATGAACAACAATCTCATTCCCAACAACTTGGTCTTTTCTCTATGTGTGGATGATCACTCCCAGACACAAATATTTATGAAGTGTCAACACATTCCTGGTCTCCTTTCAACCAGCACAAAATAGTAAGACAAAAGGAAACAAAAAACCTTAAATACCACTTTCTAACGTCCCAATCCGGGAGCCACCAAAACGGTGCCCCGAGCCAGTGAGTCACATAGTCTCAAACACACCTCTCCGCAATCCAGAGGCTATCAACTAGAAACATGTTTCTAATGATGATACATTAGAGAGAATATACCCTCATGACCAGAGTAGCATAACATTATAAGAGATAATAAACAAATCAACCAATAGTAAAAGTAGTATACATAAAATAAGAAACATAAGAATAATAATAGTTGAAGAAAATAATAAAAAATTTCTAATTCCAAATATAAAACAATGCATACATGTCCATATGAAGCTAAAATAAAGAGAAGTAAACATAAAACATGCGATACTATCACTACTTATCCCCAGGGGCCCGTGCCTTGACTACCCCAAGCCTACCTTCCATAGGCCAGGGGGGTGACTAGCACCAGAAAGGAATATCCCTAAAACTGGGAATGCATTGCCTTTAAAACTGTATCCTCACACAAACCAAGCACACAAAAATATACAATCACAAAGTAAACTATATAGTTAATAGGGTGTGTACAGTAAGTAAAGGGGCCAGAATACAAACCAATCTGGAAAGTACAAGTAAAACCGAAAACAACTCCTGCGAACACCCGCCAAAGATCCTACCTAAAGGGTAGGTAGAGCTCATGATCAGTCGTCTTTGCTGATTGTATCATCTAATGCCCACCTCCAATCAGTATCCAGTCCTGGTACCCTCATCCTTAGTCAGCGTTGTCCATCATCTGCACAAGACACAACAAGGTGCGGGCGAAGCCCGTGTAGGGGTGAGTATAACAATACTCAGTAGGGACCCCAAGACCCCCTAAGGTCTCTTAGAATCCAAAAAGGATAAACCGAAAAGCAATATCATAATCACAAAACACGAAATATTAGTCAACCCTACTTAGGTATATGCCTATACATATACCTAAGTTATCAAGTATACCCATCTCATTCATGAGGAAACACAAGGCCCAACTCATTAGCCCAAAGCACAACTATTCCACAAAGGAAATAATATCATGAAGGTAACACCATGAAGGTAAGAAACACAAAGGTAAGGAAACATAGAATAATACCACACATGTATCATGAAAAAGGTAAGTACCTGAAAGGTAACACCACACAGAAGAACACCATGAAGGTATCACCACGAAGGTAAGTACCACAAAGGTAACACCACAAATAAGATTACCACAAAGGTATAACCACATATAAGGATACCAAAAAGGTATCGAATCATCTCACACTAGGTATAACTTATGTATGGAAGTATAGATGATTAAATGTATTTCTAGATCATCTTACTTTGTCGAGAAGCTCTGCTGTTGACCCACACAGGATCAAAGATGGCCCACACAGGATCTGAAGATGACCCCCACAGGATCTGGAGATGACCCACATAGGATCGATATGTGCTGGCCCACACAGGATCACTGATTGTTGACCCACAAAGGATATGAAGATGACCCACACATGATTTGAAGATTCTTCAAGTATAGCTATCCATAGGGTTCCCACACTAAGAAATCTTGATTCTGGGAGGTTCCTCTCCTCAAGCCATCGGTCGATACTTCAACTGCCACAAAGTCCTATAAAGAAGTATCCAAAAGGTCTGCCATGTCATAAGGGACCAAATGCAACGATGTTGTGTCAATTGGATGCTCGGTATGTAAGTTATTAGTGTTTCCGTTCTAAGGGCCCGGTTGGATTCAGGTTCAATCTAACCTGAACGTACTCCAACTTTATCTAAAACTCATGTGGAGTATACCAAAAGGACTATCTCGATCCAAGGATTCTGGTGTCGTATATAGTTCATCAAATGGACACTCGATTCTCAAGTTATGGCCAAAACGGTATATCTAGGTCCATATGGGTCTGGGTCCGATCCGACACGGCCTCGGCCAAACCGAACCCATTAGGGTCAACCAATCCCGATCTGGTTCAACCTCTCCTTGTTCGGTTCAACCCGTCCCGGTCCGGGTCCAGCCCGCATGGGCAGGACCATAGCGGGCCCAACCTACTAGGCGCGTCCTGCTCTAGCGCAGCCCGCTGCGGCGCGACCCACTATGGTGCGTCCCGCAGTTGGGTGGCCCACTGTAGAGGGGTCTGCCTTAGCCAACACCCGGCCCCCCCTCGGTTTTCCCTAAACAGTCCAGAAAACTGTTCGGCAAGCACACGGGACCCGCCGGAGCGGTCCCACTCGGCGCGACGCAGCTGACTGGAATGGTCGTCCCACCTTCCAGCGGCGCAGACGCGCACTACTCCTCCCACAGCCAACCGAATTGGTGCACTGCCAAATCCAATGGGCCTCGATCTTCTCTTCTACCAGTGGTGTAGACGCATGCCGCCCCACCTTCACACCGCCACAACCGATGGGCCTTGGCCTTCTCCTCCTTCGGTGGCACGGTTGCGCTGTCGCCGCCGTCACGGCTGGCCGGTTTGCCGGTCTCCGCTTTGTGCCCTTCCAACGTCATTAAATGGTGACATGGTCGTGTTCCTATCAACTCATCGCTCCACCTACGAAGAACAAGTCAAATCATGAAGAATTTTGGAGGAATCGGGCCATGTTCATTTGGCCCGCACCCTCCATGTTAGACCGATATCCGGCGGTTCATGAGGATGGAAACAATGTGAAATCCATGAAGATAATTTATAAACAAATCCCTACCTCGTTCATTGGAGACGATGTGAAGAAGGAGATTAAGATGATGAAGACACTGATGCTCGTTGCTCCTGCAACTTGTTCCATGGTCGTTTTGACGTTCTTGATCTGGAGAATGTTCTTCGTTGTAGAGGTTCTTCATTTGTTGGATATTTCTCCAAGGGTCTCTATTAGCAACAATTTTCCCACAACCTCAAGAAAGGTGGGGAGCCAACTTAATAAATTATGTTTATTAATTAAACAATTAAATTTGGATCATTAAATTTGGGGATAACTAAGAGTTTCCTCCCATTAAAAGAGGGTTCGGGTGGTCCCCACCACCAAATATTCAAATGGGAGGTTTCAAATAAATATAAAAGTTATTGTTTTATTTTTCATTTTTCTTTTAACTCTCCCACGAAAATTCGAAAAACTATCTTCTACCATTGACCAACTGTGGTCGAGGTGAATGTCTCCTTAAGCAAATAGCAGTGCTTTGAGTTCAACAGTGTCCTCAGATTTCAATTTAGAGCACCAGTTCAGAAGTTACAAAATGCCACTCGCACGTTTATTGAATGTACCCAAAAAAAGTTCCGAAATCCATTTTGGTATTATCAGGACTTGGAATCATGCATCTTCAATTTTCCCAAACTCGTAATATTTCCATATAATTAAAAAAATTACATAAAAAAATCCAGTTCTTTACAGTCTCCCCACATCAGGTTTTTGCATCCCCAAAAGCCAAAACATTAACTAGGGAAACAAGTGGGGGTACTGATCATAAATATGAGCCTCCTACTCCCATGTTTTCTTCTGGAGGTTCCCATACTTCCAATGAACGTGCACTAGAGGTATCGACCACCCACGAAGGACCCACTCATATCGATCCTCAATCTCTACTAGAACCTCTGAAAACGTCGCCCCATCATCGATGTCCAACTCGCCCCAATCAATGATGTGTGAGGGATCATGTACGTATCTCCTCAGTTGGGATATGTGGAAAACATTGTGCACCTGGTGCAACTGAGGGGGAAGAGCTAGGTTGTACGCCACCTCGCCAACTCTGCTGAGGACCTGGAAGGGTCCGATGAACCTCAGAGATAACTTGTCTCCCAATCCAAATCTCCGCAAACCTCATCAGGGTGAGACCCGTAGAAAGACATAGTCACCATCCTCGAACTCTAGAGGTCTCTATCTCCAATCAGCATATGACTTTTGCTTGCTCTTTGTATTCTTCATCCGCTCCTGGATGATCTGCACTTTCTCTGTGGTAGCCCGTACCATCTCTGGTCCCATAAGTGCGGACTCCCCTAGGTCATTCCATAATAGAGGTGATCAGCAAGGTCGTCCATACAATGCCTCAAATGGTGCCATACTGATGGTGGAGTTTTATTTGTTGTTGTATGAGAACTCTACCAAAGGCAAGTGATCCTCCTAGCGGCAGCCAAAATCAAGGATACAAGCATGCAACATGTCCTTAAGGGTCTGAATGGTCCACTCTGTCTGACCATCCATCTGAGGATGAAAGGCAGTGCTAAACCGAAGTTGTGTCCTAAATGGATCCTGTAACCCCTTCCATAGCCGGGAAGTAAAACATGCATCACGATCAAAGACAATCATAGATGTTACCCCATGAAGCTGCATAATATCCTGCACGTAGAGGCTTATCAAGCCCTCTACTGGTCCCTGCTCTCTCATAGGTAGTAAGTGGGCCGACTTGGTGACTTGGTCCATGATCACCCAGATAGAATCATGTCCCTTGAATGTGCGTGGAAGTCCTAACATGAAGTCCATGGAAATTCCATCCAACTTCCACTCTCGAACCTCTAGTGGTTGAACTAATCCTAATGGAACCTGATGCTTTACCTTCACTTGTTGAAAAGTGAGGCACCATGAGAAAAACTCTACCAGTGCTTTCTTTATTCCCGTCCACCAGTGCTAATGCTAAAGGTCCTGGTACATCTTCATCACTCATGGATATAACACTAGATGGGATGTATGGAACTCCCTCAACACTTCTTCTCGTAGAGCCACCAGTACCATAGTACATCCTCTGAAGAGGATAACGTGCACCCCACCTTTAGAAAATCCATTAGGTGCCTGTCCTGTGGATATTCGAGCACGTCAAGCCTCACAGTCAGTGTCCCCAAGATACACCTCCCCGACTCGATGAAGGGGTGGAGGAGTAACTGTCAGATACTGGAGGTAAGTTCCTCCATCTCGATCCACATAGGATATCCACAAAGCGGCTAGCTGCTCCATCGCCTCACTCAGAAAATTGTATAAAAAATCTCCTGCTGAGTGCATCTGCTACTAGGTTCCCCTTCTTAGGAGTATAGAATATCTCGAAGTCATAGTCCTGGAGGAACTCAATCCAATGTTGTTGTCTCAGGTTCATGTCCTTCTAATAAAAGATATACCTGATACTCTTGTGATATGAGTAGACTATAAAATGTTCGCCCGTCAATTAATGTCACCACCTCTTTAAGACAAAGGCCACTGCTGCTAACTTTAGGTCATGGGTAGTGTAGTTCTTCTCATGTTGTCTCAGCTGTCAAGAGCCATAAGCGATCGTTGCTCACTGATGCATCATGAAACATCCAGGCCTAGTCCCAGATGTGTCGCAGTAGACTACATACCCAACGCCCTACTCCGTTAGCCTTAAGATGGGGGCACTCGTCAGTCTTTGCCTCAACTTCTAGAAACTCCGTGGAAATCTCTCTGACCACACGAAGGGTTTACCATTCTTTGTCAATGCTGATAAGAGTTCCACAACACTGGAAAAGTCAGGCACAAACTTCCGGCAGTAACCGACCAAACCCAGGAAACTCCACACCCCCGTTACACTCCTGGGTGGCTCTTAAGCAAGAAGAACATCAATCATCACTAGATCCACAATAACTCCAACCTTCGAGATGACATGCCCCAAAATGTGGACCTCTCAGATCCATAACTGGAACTTCGAGAGCTTACCATAAAGATGGTGCTCTCAGAGTGTGTCAAGAACTATCTGTAGATGATAGGCCCGATCCTCCTTCATAACTAACTAAATTAGGATTTCGTCAATGAATAATACCACAAAGCGATCAAGGTATGGCTAGAAGATTCTGTTCACGAGTCCCATGAACACTACTGGGGTGTTGGTCACACTGAATGGCATAACCAAGAACTCATAGTGGCCATACTGACATCGGAAGGCCATGTTTTGCAGATCCTCGTCTCGTACCCTGAGCTGGTGATTGACTGATCTGAGGTCTATCTTCAAAAAACACTATTCTCCCTTCATCTAATCAAAGATATCGTCAATCCTTGGGAGTGGCTACTTTATCTTCACAGTCACCTGTTTTAGGTGCCGATTGTCCACAAAAAGTCTCAAACTCCTATCCTCCTTCCTGGCAAACAAAATCGGGGCTACCCAACGAGAAAACTGAGCCTAATGAATCCCTTGCTCTGCAAGTCCTCCAGATGTACTCACTGCTCTCGATGCTCCATGGGAGACATCAGATATACTGTTGTAGATATCGGTGTCATCCCGAGATACAATTTGATGTAAAAGTAAACCTCTCTGTGAGGAGGTAGACCCAGAACATCATCAGGGAAAAAATTAGCGTACTGGTCCACCACTACAGGATAGATCAGACTCTCAACATCAACCACTCTAAGGGTAAGGGTAGCCAACTGACGTGTGATCAGCTGCACCCACCTCCGGGTAAGTCCATCCTGCAATGAAAAGGTTTTCTTCTCACCAGTGAATGAAAACCTGGTACCATCCTCATGGACACACTGCACTTTGTGACTAATACAGTCGATCTGAGCATGGACTATTGATAACCAGTCCATACCCAAGAAGACATTATAAGGCCTCGATGCCGCTACTAGAAGATCCCAGCCGAAGCTCTCACCTCCTAGAGTAAGCTCACACAACCGGCACCGGTGTGTAATCCTCGAATCCACTCCTGTAGGAGTCTCTAGCCGTAAGGATCGAGCAAACAGATCCACCAGATTCTCCGAGCTCTGAACGAGGGTCATGGAAATGGAAGAGTGACTTGAACCTATGTATATAAGTACTGCAGCTAAGGTGGAGTAGACATAAATTGTAACTCGAATCATCTATGGAGCACCGTGGTCATAGGCCTCAGCTACCCAGAGCTGAGCTCGTCCCTATCCACATACTCCCTATGGTCGGGGTGGACCACCTGAAGGTGGTGGCAGTAGAACCTTGAATCAATGACCACCGCCTACTGCATGGACTAATCCTCTTCTATGTCTGTCTGTTGCTTGTAAACCTCCTTGATTGAATCTTATCCTCTACCCAGGCAGTCCTTGACCGTCAACTGGTCGTCCATACAGCGGGTCGGGCAATCGCGAGCCATGTGACCCTGTCCACCGCATGAGTAACACTGCCTACTCCTCGCCTATCCTGCTCTGTCTCAAGAGCCCCTCACAACTAACCATGTATCTTGTAGTTTTCCACCTTTAGGTCAAGTCCTCTTGGGCTTCTGCATTATATTTCTTCTTCCAGCTGCAGATGACTCTTCTACATAACATCCGGTGGTGGGTCTCACTGCTGGTGACTACTCAGCAAGGAATATCTCCACTAAGAGTGCTCTCTCTAACACCCCCGTATGTGTCAGGATGCTGAGAGAAATTATAGAAGCTCTAATCTCCCATCTGAGCCCCTTCTTAAATGTTCAGGTCATGAAGAAAGGGTCCTGCACTATGTCAGTGGAGTAGTGTGAGAGGTCGGTGGACCTCACGGAATACTAATCCACAGTCATGCTACCATACTGTAAGTGTAGAATCTCTTGTATACGAACTGAGTTTAAATTTGCTGGGATGAAGTCTGCCCTGAAAAGGCTCTCGAAGTCCACCAAGATAAGGGTGACATTGTCATGAACCTAGAGCATCAAGCTCCACCATCTGTATGCCACTTCCTAAAGAAGACTAGCAGTAAGGATCACCATGAGATCAGCTGGTATCCCTACCAGTCGAAAAACTCTAACCATAGCCTCCAACCAGTCCTCAGCCACTTGAGGATTAGTCTCTCCCTAGAAACTTGGTGGCTTCTGGTGCTGAAACACATGCAGGGCACTGAAGCAGAGTGCACCCTCTACTGCTGGGGCTGGTGGCATCAGATGCCCAATGGGTAGTGGTGCTTCTGGTACACCACCCGGTGGTATAATTGTCATAAGGGGGCCCTCTATCGATGCCTTTTCGCTCGGTGGGTTGTCATCATGTACTCTACCTGGAACCCTGGATGGCTGTCTGCATGGAGGCATCCAGAAAAGAAATAGGTGCACCACTGTCAATAAGTTTTACCTAGTGATCTGAATCGAAGAGATCACAAATAAAACATTTCAAAAAAACACACAAACGATCAGTGTTTTCGTCATTTGAGTCAAAAGTCGGAAGTCAGGGTCCTGGTTTATGGATACATTGGCTGCCACACCAACAATGGATTCCCCAAACTGATAACCACACTCATAACACTTAACAACATTGCCGATTAGAAGATCAAATTCCAAGTTCTTTAGTAGAACCGACTCTTCTGATACCAATTTATCATGACCCATCCCCCGGGGCCCGTGTCGTGACTACCCCAAGCCCACTTTCCATAGTCTAGGGGCTGGAGACTAGCACCAGAAAGGCATAACACTAAAACCGGGAAGGCAATACCTTTAAACCTATATCCTCACATAAACCAAGCACTCAACAAGATAAAATCACCAAGTAAACTATATAGTAAACAGGGTGTGTAGAGTAATAAAAGGGACTAGAATACAAGCCGAACTGAAAATTACAAGTAAAACTGAAAACAAATATAACGAACACCCACCAAGGATCCTACCTGAAGGGTAGGTACAACTCACGATCAGCTATCTCTATGGATCATCTCATTAAATTTCAACCTCCAAGCAACCTCTAGTTCTGGTACCCTCATCCTCGGTCAGCATTGTCCATCATCTGCACAAGACATAACAAGGTGCAGGCAAGTCCTGTGTAGGGGTGAGTATAACAATACTCAGTATGGACCCCGAGACCCCCTAAGGTCTCTTAGAATACACAAAGGATAAACCAAAAAGCAAAAATGTAATCACAGATCAGGAAACATTATTCAACCCTACTTAGGTATATGCCCATACATATACCTAATTTATCAAGTATACCAATCTCATTCATGAGGAAACACAAGGCCCAACTCATTATCCCAAAGCACAACTGTTCCAAAAAGGAAAGAATACGAAGAAGGTAACACCAAGAAGGTAAGAACCACATAGGTAATGTAACACAAAATAATACCACACATGTATCACCACGAAGGTAAGTACCTCAAAGGTAATGCCACACAGAAGAACACCACGAAGGTAAGTACCACAAAGATAATGCCACACAGAATATTACCAAAAAGGTATCACCACACATAAGAATACCAAAAAGGTATCAACTCATCTCCTGCTAGGTATAACTTACGTATGAAAGTATAGATGGTTAAATCTATTTCTAGATCATCTTACATCATCAAGAAGCTCTAATGTTGACATACATTGGATCGAAGATGACCCACACAAGATCTGAAGATGACCCGAATAGGATCTGGAGATGACCCACACATGATTAGTATGCGTTGACCCACATAGGATTGTTGAGAGCTAACCCACACAAGATCCGAAGATGAGCCACACAAGATCTGAATATTTTTCAAGTACAACCAGCCACAGGGATCCCGCACTAAGCATGCTTGATTCCTAGAGGTTACGCTCCTCAACCCACCGGTCGATAATTAAACTGCCACAAAGTCCCACTAATAAGTATGCCAAAGGTCCACCGCATCATAAGGGACCCAATGCAACTGACAATGCATCAATCGGATGCCCGTTCTGTAAGTTATTTGCATTTTTGTTCCGAGGGCCTGGTTGGATTCGAGTTCGATCCAACCCGGACATACTCTAACTTTATCCAAAACTCAAGTGTATTATACCAAAAGGAATTTCTCAATCCAAGGATCTCGGTGCCACAAACGGTTTGTCAAATGGACACTCGGTTCTCATGCTATGGCCAAATGAGCGTATCTAGGTCTAGATGGGCTTGGGTCCGGTCCGACCCAGCCTGGGCCGACCTGACCCGATTCGAGTTGACTCTTCATGGTCCGGGATTAGACCGGATGGGTTAGACTGTGGCCGGCCAAGCCTGCTAGTCCGTGGACTGGCCCGGCCAGAAAATGGGGCGGCGCGGCCCACTGCAGCGTGGCCCACTGGGGCATGACTCGCTCTGGTGTGGCCTGCGGTCATGTGGCCCACTATGGTAGGGTCCACCCTAGCCGACACCGAGGGGGGGGAGCCCCCCCCCCCCCGGCTGGTTTTTGCCGAATGGTCCAGCAGACCGTTTGGCTGGCGGGTAGGACCCGCTGGAGCGGTCCTGCTTTGCCCGACACGGCCAGACAGAATGGATAGCCCACCTTCCAGCAACGCGGAAGCGCACCGCTCCTCTCACAACCGACCGGTTTCTGGCTGCCTTGGTGCACTTCTGCGGCTGACGGGCCACATCCTTCTCCTCTACTAACGGCATAGATGCGCACCTCCCCACCGTCATGAAGCCAGCCGCCGTGTTGGCCATCATCCTCCCACCTCCGTGGCCAACGGGCCGCGACATCCTTCAGTGACACTATTGCATTGTCACCGCTGTCATGGCCGAATGGTGTGTTGTCCGCCACTTTTTGCCCTGCCGGCATCGATAGCCGAGGACGTGGTTAGGTTCCGCTCAACCCATCACTCCACCCGCGAAGAACAAGTCAAATCACGAAGAATTGCGAAGGAATCAGACCATGTTCATTTGTCCCTCACTCTCTGCGTTAGATCGATAGAAGGCGGTTCATGAGGATGTAAACAATATGAAATCCACAAAGATAATTTATAAACAAATCCCTACCTCATTCGTTGGAGACGGCATGAGGAAGGATATGAAGATGATGAAGACACCGACGCCTGTTTCTCCCGCAACTCACTCCAAGGTCGGTTCCATGTTCTTGATCCGGAGAATGTTCTTAGTTGGAGAGGTTCTTTGTTTGGAGGATATTTATCCAAGGCTCTCTCTTACCAACGATTTTCCCACAACCTCAAGAAAGGTGAGGATCCAACTTAATAAATTAACTTTATTAATTAAACAATTAAAGTTGGATCATTAAATTGGAGAATAACCAAGAGTTTCCTCCCATTAAAAGAGGGTTCATGTAGTCCCCGCCACCATATATTCAAATGGTAGGTTTCAAATAAAAATAAAAGTTATTGTTTTATTTTTATTATTTTTCTTTTAACTATCCCATGAAAATAGGAGAAAATAACTTCCACCCTCGACCAACTACGGTCGAGGTGAATATCTCTTTAACCGAATATCAGTGCTGTGAGTTCAACGGTGTCCTCATATTTTAATTCTGAGCACAAGTTCAAAAGTTACAAAACGCCATTCGTGCGTTTATTGAATGTACCTGATTTTTTTTTTCAAAAATTCATTCCGGGCACACCGGGCCTCAGAATCATGCACCGTCAATTTTTACAGACTCATAATAATTGCATATAATTAAAAAAAAATTGCATGGAAAATCTGGGTCTTTACAGATACAATGTAGTATAAAATAATTATACAAAATCCTCAAGGTTGTATCCATGAGCATCCTAAGCTCCAACTCTATCTTGTACTCCTAACTCCCATGAAAAAGCGCAACAACACATAACACTGTTAATGATCTTAGAACTATAAACAAGAAGTCTGTTCGGGCACCCCAGTGCAAAGGTGGCCCGAACAGGGTGTGAGATATACTCAATAGTCCACCACCAACAGCATCTAGTGTTATCTAGTATATTAATATAAAATACAGCAGTGTGTTGGAATAATAAATAAACATTAAATGAATAAATATAAACTAATTAAGATCAATTTATGAAAGGATACTCAGCCAACAATACATGCTTCATCATAAGTCGGAATACCTTTGTATTTACATATATCTATATAGATGGATGTGTGTGTATATATATGTTCACTATAATCATTGGAACATTTATATCCATATATACATAGATACATTGTATTATCTAGGACCTAAGGTATAACATAGATGTCCTTGCATAATACTACTCATAATAATAATAATAATAAGATTCCTATAATAATAATAATAATAAGATTCGTCATACCCAAGGTTCATAATCAATATAGGACACCATGCCAATTATCATAATCAATATAGGATGTCATGTAGAGTATTGTGAATAATAATGAGGGTCTTACCCAACCTCCAAATCAAGGGGGTGTGGAACATCATGCCCAATAGCCCACGTGGTGTGGATGTCATTCCAATATCATCAGCCAAGGGGTTGTGACATTTCATGGCCAACAACCCTACTTCAGGTCCCTATAGTCATTAATAAATATAAGGAAATCCACTTTTTTTATGATCCCTTAGCCCGACGTTCCATAAATAGGCAGTTGATATCACTCAAGGTGTAGTGGATTCTTTTCAATATAATTTATTTAACATTTATTAATATACCATGTGTTCTTCCAAGTCATTAAAACCATTAAACTATAAATAATAGGTGGGGACATACATGTTCATGCCATATCACAACTCAAATATAGAATATTAAGGAGGTATATGTCCATAAATATGTCATTTACCATTTAAAATAACATCATTTGATATCCCCATTTTATTAGAGGATACAACGCACCTCAAAGGTGATTTTATTATAAAACGTGGGAAAATATATCATATTCAGTTCATCTAATTCAATTTAAATTATCCCTTACATGAGGGATCATTCATCGCATCCAAAAGATACTCAAAAGAGAGAAGAAAAAGTAATTATACATCAATCATGTGAAGCAACATTCATAAGGGTGACTTAATTATGTAAACATGCATAGAGGTCAAGGCATATAAAGAAATCACCCCAAGGGGGGTGGTTCATGTTGATGTAAACAACCTCAAACAGTTTAAATTAAATTATAAAGGAAATATAATATAAGGTTTTAGGTCTTACCCTAATAATTTCACATTTAATGGACAATGCACGAAGAATCCGGTGTGTGTAACATTATGACATAATCTATAAAAAGAAATAATTTAATGGAAAAGAAAGAGACCACCTACCGCAAAATCAGGATGGTCCGTTGGTCCAATATTGAGCCTTGAATCAAGCCGATTCGAGAGAAATCGAAGAAACGTAAAAACGCCTTGAAAATAGGTCGAATTATCTTAGACGAAGATAGTTCCGGGGATAGAGAGACAGACCATGGAAGGAGTGAGTGGTATGAAGAGATTATCGGTATGCATCCAATGAGATAGACAAAAAGCGATTCTGACACTGGATGGAGGAGATCTCTCCATGCCTAGAAGAGGAGAGGAGGAGGAGATTTTGTGGGAGGGACTACTGTTTGTGAGAAAGAGATGAATAGGGGAGTTAAAACATAAGTGGAGTAAATTAAAAAACTGTAAATTCACCCACTTTTTAAGATGTGTAACATTCGGCCCCACAGTTGACCAAACTTTCCACCAATCATGCGCCAACATTTCTTAAGGGAAGCCACCACTCGAATGGATAGTGAATGGTTAGAATAACCATACACAACCCTTACATAACACCTATGTCTCATGTATGAGAGAAGGAGCATGAACATGCATCTTGGGTCACACAGTTTAGTCCAACCATGCACCCCTCAGTGACCATCTGAAACACCCCGCATAGTTTAGGTAAGTCATACAGGCTTAGGGGTACGGTTTGATCAAAACATTTGTCTGGTCTGATTCCTCCAAAACTCAGAGATTTAGGCTTCAAACACGTCTTGAATTCTCCTGAGACATTACTTGGGCCTTAGGGAACATTTAACAAGGTCAATATAGGATTTAAATCAGAAAAAAAAACTATCTATACCTTTATAAAAAGTTGGGTCATTACATAACCTATAGCTAACCTGTCTTTTCATTCATTAACATTACATATCTTTTTTGGAATACTTAAAAAAATATACAAATAGACTCCCAAAGACCATACTAGTCTAGTGCCTTTGGAAACATGGAAACATAAACACTAGTACATAAATGAGCTACATTATCTCCCACTAGGTTCTTGACTAGAACCCTTATTAGACACATCAAACATAAAACATATCTTCATAACCTAGGGAAAGAAACATAAAAAGGGGTGTGACCAAATGCTCAATAAGAGTAAACAAGGGAGATATGTAAGAATAATCATAAGCATAAGGGTATGAGAACATGATCATGAAAATAGAAGATCATACCCAATATATCAAAGATCCTATACATGAATCATGGCATAATGCTTGGCAATTCATAAGACATGAATCATAAGGAAATAAAGAACATAATCCATGAAAGAACAACATAGGAATAAATCATGGAATTCTAGCAGACACATGAGCATATAATATGATTTCCATAGTAGCCAAGACATCACTTTCAAGACCATCTTGGTAGTATGGGTTCACTCCCCATACCATCTTGATAGTTATGGTTCACTCTCATAGTAATCTTAGTAGCATGAGTTCATTCCTAATACCATCTTGGTAGTCATGTTTCACTCTCATGGCTATCTTAGTATTCAAGGTTCATTCACAAGACCATCTTAGTATATCTCATTAGATATAAATCTTTACCCAAAGCATCAGAGGGAGATATAGGTCTCACTCATCTCATAGTGAAATCATACATACATGTGCCCTAAGATCATAAAAAAATAATTTCATATCCCGTTAAATGAAATGGGTATTATAAAAATGTGATCATATAATATCCTATGAAAAAAGATATAGGTGTCATAATCATTTTATCATAAACATAACCCTTGAAAAGAATCCAGTTTCAATAGCATATAACCTGTGAAAGAGAAATGAGTTTCATAAACATAATGTCATCAAAACATAATCTATTCAAAGAAAGAATATGAATGGAAAAAATTTAATAATTTCCCTAGAAAGGCATGAGTAACACCAACAAATGTAATCTTAGATCGAAAATAATTTTGAAAAATCTTTTAATTTTTTTGAGGAAAATATCCTTTCTTCATTGAAAAGGTTTTTTTAAAACAGAAAACCTTTTTAAAAAACGTTTTCTTTGAAAATAGATTTGAAAAATTATAAAGGAAGCATTGAAAACCATAAAACATCATTAAAATACCTTTTACATGAAAATGTGATTCAAAGTTATTTTGAAAACATTTTTGAAAACATTTTTGAAAATATTTTTGGAAAACATGGTTTTTGAATACAATAGATTTTCGACCAGAGAGAGAGACAGTCAGATTTTACCTAAAAACTTTATCTTAAGTACTAAAGAGTGGAAAAAAAGATACTAATACATGAATATATCTTGAATAAATAGAGAAGAAGGAAAATCATGAGTTTTCTTTAGATATGGATCATAATATTTCATCATAGGAAACATAAACATAAACAATCTCGAAAAGCTATGAGATTGTCACAATAAACTCTTATAACTTGATAACTTGGGATCATACTATCCATGTAAGAAAAAAATTTACATGAAGATTAAAATATCATGAAATAAAATAAATTCATTATATAACATGTAAAATTGATGTATAAACACATCGAAAGAGAATTAAGATGCATAACAAAACATGAGTCTCAATGAAGGAAAATTGAGACAAAACTATTTTACCAATTTGGTAACTTTTGAAAATTAAACCCCATGAAAGAAATTTCATAAAATGGATATATGAATACCTATAAATTTAAGTATAAGATACATATAATACAATCATGGTCAGTGCATACACCACACAAAAGGAAATAGTTGTGAACATAGCATTTATCTCATAGAAATAAAAAGTGAGATGAAATGTTCCTACCTTGTCTTTTGGCTCTCGTCATACTCGTTCAAAACATATGGATAATAAATATATATTTATTATAAATATTTTATATAACCATATTATTATATATATATAGTCTCAATATGACCTTATATTACCCGCTTGTTAACAATCCTATGCTAAGGTTTCACTTCAAGTAATATTCGATTTATTCTTTACATGTGTCTTAATTTGTTATATCTTTGGTATTTATACTTTATATCAAGATTTAAATAATTTAAAACATGATATAAATATCATTTATATTCATTATATTTGTAATATAATAATCTATAGAATATATAAGTATGAAAAGGAATACACCGTTCATGGAGATGGTAGGCTGTACGTACGCATGAACGCTATTTCCGTTTAATCGTGGCATTGAAAGAAAGAAAGTAAAATGAATATATGTATATATGTGTATATATATATATCATTATCATAGTAGATTTATGATATCATATATATCTTATATATTTACTAAAATCATCCTTAATACAATCAATGTAGTTCATGAATGAATCATATCGCTTTGAGGGGGTGGTAATCCACACTTTCTAAAAAGAAATTATCGTACTAACACCAAATTAAAAGTAAAATGATATGTGCTGTAAAAGGAATAAAAAAACTTAAATAAATAATAAATATAATATATAATATATATAAAAATATTGTCCATCATAATGTTCCACATGAGTGTCGGTAAGGAAAATTGAACAATCGTCATTTAGGGAGGCGGTAGTTCGTCATACACACAAACAATATTTTCATTATCCATTAGATGGAGTTGTGTGTAAGTGTAGGTTTAAAACATTGAATAAAAACATCCTAGTATATTTAGGATACTGTTGTTTTTATACAATCATGGAAAAAAGAAAGTGAAAGGGTTGGAGAAGGAAAATATAAGGACTTGAGAGAAGACATTACATCTTAATCGGGTAACTCCTTTTGGTTTGTGTCAAAAGGCTTCCTTGGACTGTCTTTACCCTAAGAGAAGGCTTATAGGGGGAATATATAATTGTTTGGAAATATATTTTTCAGATATTACCCAAACTTAAGAGGGTTTAGGGGTGTGAAGAAATTGGATAAGTGGTGGCCTTTTATAGGAAATGAAAAAGGACTCACTTGAAACTGTTTGAAAACAAGTTAGGTGTACACATGTTCTTACCTAAAAAAAGTCATAAAAAACATAAATAAATCAATAATGGAAGGTTTATGGACTAATCATGGAAAAAAAATTGGTTTTGAACAATTTTATAGGTCATTTGGACTCTTAAGATTAAGGTTTAGTCCCTAATTAAGCTTAATTTGACCTTAATCGTTGTGATTATCACTTTTACTAATCATTTTGGTGAAAAATCTACATGATCAAATTTGACTCTAAATATTATGCTGATTATAATGGTGTATGTAAATTTTTCTTAATTCAGTTCATAGAAGAAAAATTTTTAAGGTTAATGGTAATCTCACATACGAGATGAAATTACGGGTCTTTAAAGTAGAAACACGTTCAAAAGTTTATTACGTTTTTATAATCAATTTCAAAGTGAAATTGATTCTAATGAACTGAATTGTATTTATATATGTATAATTGATCCAATTTGACCTTAAAAATAATTTAAAATATAATTTAATCTTAGTAATTATTCAAACGAAAAGGCAATTTTTAACATAAAATGTGTATTTTTCACTCTGCATCCAAAAATGAAGTTTCTTAGAAAAATCTCAAAAATCCACCATAATATAATTTCGACATTATAAAATAAAAAATTAATTTTATTTTATCAAATTAAATTTCTAAATGTTTCTAAAATTAATTTTATTATTTTTCATAGAAGGACATTAAAGAAGCTCATTTGAGAAAATGGTATTTGAAAACATATACGGAATTTACTAAAAATCATACCCTTCATTATAAATATGTTTTATATAAATAAAAAAATTATAAATAATATTTGAAAAGTAGTTATTACTTTTCATATTACTAAGTTTAACAGATAGATTATAATTATCTCATTTAAATAATTATAACTATAAAATGATATTTCATAGAAACATTGTTGTTGCGTGTAACATATGTCAAGTCGATGTTCTGTGTAACATACGCCAAGTTCATGTTCTGTATTACATATTTAAAGTTCATTTCATGTGAAAAAAATGTTTGACTTAGTTCATTGCAAGAAAAAAAATGAAAATTTACTTTATTTGGGAAAAAATGTCCATAAAAACTTGGGGTGTTACATCCTACCCCTCTTAAAAATAATTTCACCCTCGAAATTTGTCACTCAGGTAAAAAAATGAGGACAATTCTGATTCATCATATCCATAAGTTCCCACAAAGATTCTTTTAACTGGACATTTATCCATAAAACTTTGATCAGGTGAGTGGTCTTGTTTCATATAACTTTCTCTCTACGATCCAAAATATCAACAGATTGCTCCTCATAAGAAAGATCTTGCTCCAGCGGTATGATCTGTGAGTTTAGAACATGTGAAGGGTCGGGCATGTACTTGCTCAGGGGAGCTACATGGAACACATCATGGAGTTGAAAGATATTTTCAGGAAGTTTCAAGTAATAGGCTACCATCCCAATACAATCAAGACTCTCAAAGCGATAAATATACCTAGGTTTTAGTTTCCCTTTCTTCCTGAATCTCGTAACTTTCTTCCAGGGTGAGATTCGTAGAAACACATTTTCACCAACTTCAAATTATAGATCGTGATAACGGTTATCAGCATAACTTTTCTTCCAACTTTGCGCTACCTTGATATGTTGATGAATGGTTCTAACCTTCTCGACCATTTCTTCAGCAATCTAAGGTCCCAATAGCTTTCTTTCTCTAACGTCATCCTAACACATTGGATCTCTACATTTCATCCTATAAAAGGTTTCATAAGGTGTCATATGAATGATTGAGTGAAAGTTATTTTTGTAAGAAATCTCAACTAGAGAAAGGTGTTGATTCCAACTACCTATGAAATCTAGAGAATAAGGTCTCATTATATCCTCTACGGTTTGATTTTTTTTCCAAACTGACCATCTATCTGATGATGATAAGTAGTGCTGAAACTCAATTCTGTATCCAATTCTTACTGGAGACTTCACTAGAATGTTGAGAAGAATATCAGATCCCGATATTATATAATATAATTTGATATTTCATGTAACCTTACCACTTCCTTAATGTATATCTTGGAAAGTTGATCTAGAGATAATTATTCTCTGATTGTGATAAAGTGTGTTGACTTAGTAAGACGATCAATTACCACCCATATAGCATTAAACCCTTAAGATTTTTTGGGTAATTCAATGAAAGAATTCATATTGATGTTCTCCCATTTCCATTCTGGTGTGGGTAATGGATGCAACATCCCCTTTGACTTTTGTCTTTCAGCTTTAACTTGTTGGCATACCAAGCACCAAGATACAAACTTTGTGATATCTCTCTTCATGTCATCCCATGAAAAGTATTCTTTCAAGTCTCTATACATCTTCGCACTTTTAGGACGAATAGAGAATGAAGAACTACGAGTTTCCTCTAATAGTTCATTCTTCAAATTTGGTTTGGAAGGAACACATACACGATTCTTGAACCTCATCATTCCATCCTGATCAAGGTTAAACTCAAGAACATTTATTAATTTCTTTTGAATCTCTACATCTTCCTTCTGCGCCTCCTTGATCTTCACTTGGATAGAGGGTTTAAAATTAATTTGAGAAAGATAATATTTTCCCCTTCTTTATGGGTTTCTAGATCCATCCTTTGCAAATCCATAAATATTGGATCTTTTTTTATCCTCATCATGGATAAGCTAGCATGATCCTTCCAACTAAAAGCATCAACCCCATTTTTTTCTTTCCCAGGGTGGTAATGTATTGAGAATTCATAATCCTTTATCAACTCTCACCATATTCTATGGAACACGTTCAAATCCTTCTGTGTGAATATATATTTCAAAGTTTTATGATCAGTATATATATCACACCTTTCTCCATAAAGATAATGGATCTATATCTTTAATGCAAAAAATTACAGTTGTTAACTCTAAATCATGAGTTGGGTAATTTTGATCATGAATCTCCAATTGTTTTGAGGAATAAGAAATAACCATGTTATTCTGCATAAGAACACATCACAATCCATTCTTGGATTCATCACTATATATTACAAAATTTTCCCTTCTACAGGGTAATGTAAGCACAAGTACACTGACTAACCTTCTATTCAGTTCCTTGAAATTTAACTCACACTCATCTGTCCAGAGGAACTTGACACCCTTTCGAGTTAACTTGGTCAGAGGATTAGATAGTTGTGATAAATTCTCCACAAAAATTCGATAATATCTATCTAAACCAAGAAATCAACGGATCTTAATCATCATGGTTAGTCTAGGCCAGCATTCAATAGCCTCTGTATTTGATGGATCTATTGATATACCATCTCTTGAGATTATGTGACCCAAAAATGAAACCTTTTTCATCCAAAATTTACACTTTGTAAATTTTACATATAGTTTCTCTTTCCTTGGGGTGTTCAGTACAATTCTCAAGTGATTTTCATTCTCTTCTTTTCACTTTTAATAGATAATAATATCATCTATAAAGATTACCAAAAACTGATTGAGGTAATCTCTAAAGACTATATTCCTTAAATCCATGAAGATAGCAGGGGAATTAGTAAGACCAAAAGGAATCTCTATATATTCATAGTGTCCATACCTTGTACGGAATGTCGTCTTGGGTATATACCATTTCTTGACCCTCAATTGATGATATCTAGAACAAATGTCAATTTTGGAAAAGTATTGAGATCTATGCAGTTGATCAAACAATTCATCAATAAAAGGGAGAGGATACTTATTATTGATTGTGATCTTGTTCAACTCTTGATAATAAATGCATCATCACATTGATCCATCTTTATTTTTCACAAAAAGAGCAGGTGCACCCCAAGGTGACACAGTTGGCCGAATGAATTCCTTATCGAGGTTTTCTTGGAGTTTCTTCTTCAATTTCTGCAACTCAATCAGTGTCATTCTATTAAGAGTCTTTGAAATTAGTGTGGAACCAATTATAAGTTCTATTGAGAACTCAACTTCATGTTTTGGTGGAAGACTAGGAAACTCTTTCAGAATGACATCCACAAAATCTCGAACAATAAGCATATCATCGATGTAAATTTTCTCCCCAACAATTTGATATAAACAACCCTTTTGAATGGGAATTAAGACCCATACATTGGATATAATATCTATCGAATGTTCATTTTTATCATCACATTGATGGATGATTATAGGAGGATTTGAAATATCAAAATTAATTTCCCTTCATCAACAATTGATGTGATATTTATGAAAAGAAAGTAAATTTATGCCTAAGATGACATCAAATTCAACTAAAGGAAGAATGATAAGATTTTCAGGAAGCACATTCCCAAAAACTTCAACTAGAGAGGAATTATAGACTTGAGATGAAATAATCATACCATCAGGGTTTTTCACTAATAATTCCATATCTAATTGTTTTGGTTAAACTTAACACCCTTAGAAAATTATTTAAATATGAAAGAGTGAGTAGATCCAAAATCAAATATGACATTAGCAGTTCTAGAGTGGATGGTAAGTGTACCTTTCATCACATTGTTATCGCACCCCTCATTAGAAATATAGATTTCATGATATTTCCCCTTGTCCCTCAGCTTAAGAGGTTGCTGACGTCGATCATCATCACCAACCCTTTGGTTTGGGCAGTTTTTAGAATAATTTTCGTTCTCCTTACACTTGTAGTAATGAATCATGGGAGGTTAATTCTCTGCCAATTTTTCCCTATTCGTAATGTAAGCTAACTTATTCCCATAACTTCAGCAATAAAATTTATGATGGTATTCTCTTCCACACTTAAAACATTTATTAAACCCCTTAAGGCAATTTCCTCCATGCTTCTTCTCACACTTAGAGTATAAAGGGAAACTCATCTTCTTGTCTTCGTGGTTTTTAGATTTTTCTTTAAACTTCATCTTCCTCTTCTTGTCAAACCCATGATATTGATATGTGACTCCAACCTCCATTTAAACCTTGATTTCACAACACACAATATTTTCTTAGCTACTAAAGTCTCTTATGGACAACACCCTTCTAAGACTTGGATTTAAGCCACTGAAGAACCTATCAACATTACTTTCAGGTTGGATGATAATTCTTGAAGCATACCTCGCAAGTCTCATGAAACATTCCTTATAGGTACTAACATATTCATCATCTCTTTTCTTAAACTCAAGGAAATCTTTCTCTATCTTGGGACAAAGAATATAAGGAAAGTACTTATTGAGAAATGGCTTTCTCATGCTATGAAAACTGGAGAACGAAAAATATATTTTTAGTAGTACTGATCCATTGTTAAGCAATAAGTGGATCAAAAGACCCTATGAAATAAGGTGGATATATCCTCATGAAAGACTTAATAGAATTGTGTTCTCTCTTTTTCTCATTTGGATTTCCACCATGATTCATAACTTGAGAAACTTGTGTGAGCATAGAAATAAGGTTTTGCATTCCATATCCCATAGGATTCAGTTGCTTAGGAGGAAAATTGTTGCATTGTCCATAACAATCACCATTAACATAGTTCTTTTGGGCTCCAATCATTGAATAAAACCAAAAGTATAGAGTAAGAAATAGTTATTATAATAAGGAATCACGCTATCATGAAAAGTCATTTATAGGATATCTAAGTTATAACACCTTCCTTAATCTATGACACCGTATGTTTAACCTAGATTATTCATTGACAACATATTTTTAAATCTTTCATGATGGTTTATGAAGATTTTGTGAATTTTCCAAAGCATATCCCATGTGAGTGTCAAACTAGATATGCAACAAGTCTCGTTGTCGTGTACCAGATTACCCCTAGTCAAACCCGGAACATCTTGTCAGAGTTGTTACCCCTAGGTACATTTTTGGTAGAACCACATCCACTTGAAGTATCCAAACATGGATGTATTTCTTGAAAATCATTTACTTTATCCTTTACCAAAATTCTAGGACATTTTCCTATACTTTCTCTTATCCTTAGACTTATCCCTAGACATGTACTTAGGGTTCTCACTAATATTTTTTTTTCGTAGCTTTCAAATGTTAACTAAACCTTTACAATAATACATACTATAATGACTCTTGCTTTTCATACATTAACATTGCATAACTTTTACAGAATACTTAAAACATTATAAAAACAAATGATTAAAGACCATACTAGTCTATTACCTTTGGAAACATGGAAATATAACAATGCTATATAAATGAGCTATATTATGCCCCACTAGGTTCTTCTTGACTAGCACCCTTTTCAGAAACATCAAACATAATACATATCTTCATAACCTGGGGAAGGAAACATAAAAAAGGGTGACCTAAACTACTCAGTAAGGGTAAAAAAGTGAGATATGTAATCATAATCATGAGAATAATGGTATGAGAAAATGATCCTGAAAATAGAAGATCATACCCTGCATATCAAAGATCGTATACATGAATCATGGCATAAATCTTGGAAGTTCATAAGACATGAATCATAAGTAAATAAAGAACGTAATCCATGAAAGCATTACATAGGAGTAAAACATGGAATTGTGGTAGACACAATAGCACATAATATGATTTCCATAGTATATAAGGCATTTTTTTCATGACCATCTTAGTAGTATGAGTTCACTCCTCATACCATCTTGGCAGTCATGGTTCACTCCCATGACCATCTTAGTAGCATGAGTTCACTCATCACACCATCTTGATATTTATGGTTCAATTCCATGGTAATCTTAATAGTCAAGTTTCATTCTCAAGACCATCTTAATCTATCTCATTAGATATAAATATTTAATCAATGAATTGGAGGGAGATATAGGTCTCACCCATATCATAGTGAAATCATACATACATGTGTCATAAGATCAGAAACAATCATATCATAACCCATGAAAGGAAATGAGTATTATAAACAGGTAATCATATAATAAAATGTGTAAAATGATACAGGTTTCATAATCATTTCATTATAAACATAATCCGCAAAAAAAGTGGGTTTCAAAAGCATATAACCTGTGAAAGAGAAACGAGTTTCATAAACATCATGCCATCAAAAAAAATTTATTCATAGAAATAATATGAATGGAAACATTTAATAATTTCCCCAAAAATAAATGAGTAACAACAACGAATATTATCTTATATGGAAAATAATTTTGAAAGATCTTTTAAAAAAAATTCTTAAGGAAAATATCCTTTCTTCATTGATATTTTTTTAAAAACATAAAACGTTTTTGAAAAAATTTTTATTTGAAAATAGCTTTGAAACCTTATAAATGAAGCATTGAAAACCATAAAACGACTTTAAAATCATTTTTTCTTGAAAATTGGCTTCAAAGATCTTTTGAAAACATTTTAGAAAATATTTTTGAAAACATTTTGGGAAAAGTTGGTTTTGAATACAATAGATTTCTGATTGGAGAGAGAGACGATCATATATTACTTAAAAATGTTATCTTAAGTACCAAAGAGTGTAAAATGGTACTAATAGATAGATATATCATGAATAAACAGAGGACAAGGAAACTCATGAGTGTTCTTGAGATATGGATCATAAGATTTCATCATAGGAAGCATAAACATAAATAATATTAAAAAGCAATGAGATTGTCTCAATAAAATCTTATAACTTGGTAACTTGGGATCATACTCTCCATGTAAGAAATGTAAATTACATGAAACTTAAAATATAATTAAATAAAAGAAATTAATAATATGAAATGTCAAATGGAAGTATATACACCTCAAAATAGAATTTAGGTGTATACCAAAACATGAGTCTCAACAAAGACAAATTGAGACAAAACAATTTTACTGATTTTGTAACTTTTGAAACTTAAACCCTAGGAAAGAAAGATCATAAAATAGATATGTAAAAACCTATAAATTTAAGTATAATATTCATATAATATAATCATGGGAAGTACATACACTACACAAAAGGAAAGAGTGGTGAACATAGAATGTATCTCACGAAAATAAAAAGTGAGATGAAATCCTCTTACCTTGTGTCTTGACTCTCATCGTACTCGTTCAAACCACTTGTATAATAAATAAAAATTTATTATATATATTTTATAGAACCATATTATTATATATAATTTTTTATTATGACCTTATATTACCTGCTTGTTACCAATCCTGTATTAAGGTTTCATTTCGAGTAATATTCGCTTTATTATTCACATGTGTCTTAATTTGTTATATCTTTGTTATTTATACGTTATATCAATATTTCCAGAATGTAAACCATGATATAAATATCATTTATATAGAGTATATGTGTATTATAATAATTTATAGAATATATAAGTATGAAACAGAATGCAGCATTCAGGGAGACGGTATGCCGTACATATGCATGAACGTTATTTCCGTTTAATTGTCATGTTGAAAGAAAGAAAGAAAAACAAATATATGTATATATATATATGTGTGTGTGTGTATCATTATTAAATTATATTTATGATATCATATATGTATTATATATTCTCTGAAATCATCCTTAATACAATCCATGTAGTGTATGAATGAATCATATCACTTTGAGGGGGTGATAGTCCACACTTCCTCAAACGAAATTGTCGTATTAACACCAAATGGAAAGTAAAATGATATGTGTTATAAAAGGAATACATAAGATTAAAGAAATAATAAATATTATATATAACATATATAAAAAGAGTTCTCATCATAATATCCATCATGAGAGGATGAAAGAAAAATTGAACAATCATCGCTTAGTGAGGTCGTAGTTCATCGTACACATAAATAGTATACTCGTTATCAATTATATGGGGGTGTGTGTAAGTGTAGGTTGAAACCATTTCATAAAAACATCCTAGTATATTTAGGATACTGGTGTTGTTGTACAATCATGGAAAAAAGAAATTTTAGGGGGGGGGTGAAGGAAAATAAAAGAAAATATTTGAGAGAAGATGTTACCTCTTAATCGGGTAACTTCTTTTGGTTTGTGCCAAAAGGCTTCATTGGATTGTCTCCTGGCCAAGGGAAGGATTCTTGGAGGATGGGATGATTTCTGGGAAGTATATTGGGTAGATCTTGGCCTAACTAAAGTGGCATGAAAGGTGTGAAGAAGTGGGAGAGGTGGTGGCCTTTTATAGGGAAAGAAAAGGACTCACTTGAATTGTTTTTAAAACAAGTTAGATATACAAATGTTCTTACCTAAAACAATTCATACCAAACAAAAATAAGTCATGAAAAGAATGTGTATGGATGATTTATGGACATTAAATGGATTTTATACAAGTTTATATGTCATTTGGGCCCCTAAGATTGAGGTTCGGTATCTAATTAAGCTTAATTTGACCTTAATCGATGTGATTAATTTTAATCACTTTTAGTATTCATTTTGGTCCAAAATCAACATGATCCAATTAGACTATAAATATTATACTGATTACAATGCTGTATGTTTTTTTTTTCAAAATTACATTCAGACAAGAGGAAAAATTACGATTAATGTTAGACCCGCATATGAGACGAAATTACAAGTCTTTAAAGTAGAAAAAATTTCAAAAGTTTATTAAGTTTTTATAATCAATTTCAAATTGAAATTTATTCTAATGAAATTTATTGTATTAAAATATGTATAATTGATCTAATGTGACCTTAAAATAAATTTAAAATACAATTTAACCTTAATAATTATTTAAACGAAATGGCAGTTTTAACTTAAAAGCAGTATTTTCACTATTCATTAAAAAATTAAGTTTCTTAGAAAAATTTCAAAAAATAACCCTAATCTAATTTATACATTATAAATTCAAAAATTAAGTATATTTTATCAAATTAAATTTCTAAATTTATCTAAAACTAATTTTATTATTTTTCACATAAGGACATTAAAAGGAGTTCATTTAAGAAAACAATATTTTTTAGCATATAAGGACTTTACCAAAAATCATATCCTTCATTATAAATATGTTTTATCTAGATAAAATAACTATAAATAATATTTTAAAAGTAGTTATTATTATTTATATTACTAAGTTTAACGACTAGGTTATAATTATCTCATTTAAATAATTATAACTATAAAATGATGTTTCATAAAAACATCATTGTTGTGTGTAACATACGCCAAGTCGATGATTTTTATAAAGTATGTCAAGTTCATGTTTCATGTTATGTATGAAAATTCCATGTCATGTGAAAGGAATGTTTTACTTAGTGCATTATAGTAAATAGATGAAAATTTACTTTATTAAAAAAAAGGTCTATAAAAACTTGAGTTGTTACATAACCACTTATCAATAATGATTATAATATAAATTTAACCCTATATATATACACTAATATTAATTCATTTAGTAATGAATACTAAATATGAATAGGAATACTTAGTTGTGAAACAATCATTTTTCCACAAAAAACTATTTTTCAATATATAATTAATTTTAATTTAAAAGTTAATTTTATTATATTTAGAAATAGAATTGGATTAAATAGAGCCTAAATATTAGTTCCTCATATGGAAATCTATTATTAAGTGTTACCTTATTTTTTTAATAAAAATAAATTACTTAGTTTAAAACTTTTTACCAAGGTAAAAAATAAATTTAAAAAGGAACATAAAAATATAATGGTAAATAACTAAAAAAATGTTTAAAACACGTGAAAATTATTTTTTTGAGGCTTTAGTGGCCCAAGTACACTCCAAACTCCACTATTTATAACTTTTAAAGTTGTTGACCATTGAATAGTGTAATGATATGATTTAAAAGTAAAGAGTATTCACAAAAGTTCCATTTTATTCACTTATAAAAGGGACACACTTCCTCCATTTGATGCCAAACTTATCCCTTACATTTAATAGGAACAAGAAAATACTTTATTATTAAAAGAAAAAGAAAAGAAAAAGAAATATGGACTGGGTAATACTAGAAGTTATTCCCTCATGCCAAGAAAAGACAAAAGTACCATAAAAAATCACAAGCAAACTTACATTAAGGATCATAGTCTTCATACCAATCTGATTCAAAATCTATGGGTCCATGAGACCTGGTAACCATGGTTGACTTTAGGTATGATTAGTCATTCCTATGTATTTATTTCCATAGAGGAATAGGTTGGAAGCCTTTATCATCAACAAAAACTTTTTCCATTTTGAAAAATTCTGAATAAAGGAAATATTCTTCGAGAAATAATCTTCTATATAATCCCATTTTCCATAGATGCCTTGTGTTTCTCTTATAGTTTATTGATTTCATCATAAAAAGTTGAAAGATTTTCACTACTACCTGGGTTGAGGTGCTCCTTAGTTGGAGAGAAATGACCCATTTCCAATGTTTCACCAGGTTTAAAACTACGAAGCTCATCTCTAACCTATTCACCTTGCTTTGGATCTGTGATAAGGGTTCCCAGCCCAAATCCAACTAAATCAGACCTGCATTCCACAATAACATGGTTCTTTAACTCTTGTGCATTAGTCCAGGTTTTCTGAGTCACATGAGCTTGATAAGACTCCTTATCCATTTGTACAAAACCTGTACTGACATGCTCCTTGTCGTTATCAAGAGGGGAATGTATGTTGCCCACAGAAATCACATTATTATGCACTTTATGCCTTCTCAATTTCTTCCTATAGGAATCCTCAGTATGTCCTTTTAAATAAAAAAAGAAAAAACCATATTCATGTAACATATATTTTTGGCATGACCAATAACTTGACAATTTGGGAAGAAGTCAGGTAGTCTTTCGTATTCCACTTTCAAAGAAATATCACCATCCAATGCAGATAAAACTATGTTATTAATCAAACAAGAATTCAAGTCTACCTATACTAGTACTCTGGAATAATGACCATATTTAGCAACCTCAGTGGTCCGATCCATTTTTATTGGGATTCCCACAATAGAGGCAATATCAAATAAAATATTAGGATGCCATAAGATCTAGTTGACACCAAAAATTTTGATTAAAACTTGAGCTCTAGTATTTTTAATGAAAAATGGATTAAAATGAAAATATCATTCCTGAAACCAAATCATATATGGATTTAATGCAATAGATCAATTCCCCCAAACTCTGTGCTTCAGATCCTTTAAAGGAAAAAAAATAATATTATAGAAATCCCGACCCATTGGAATACATCTCCAATTAGAAAATCCCCATGCAGAAGTAAGCGCACAAACCAGATCATCAATTTTCTAGAGTTTTCCTCCCGCAGGCAGAATGAGTCTAGAATTTATGAAGGGCTTACAGATATTAAATCTATCAAGAATAGCCTCATTGTTAGCAATCACCCGAGAAACATCTCTTTTCTTCATGATGCATTCTGAAACAACATCCTTCACAAATGCAAAATGTATTATATTGGAATCAGATTCAACAATACCAAATTGGGATGTGGTTGTTGACAGGTTACCCCATTTCATCGTTTTCTCCGCATTAAGAAGACAATGCATACTTGAATCATCATCCAAAATAATAACAGGCTGAGGAAGAATCCTATAAATCGGCACAAAACCCACAGATCTATGAGAGCCATTCGAATCGGCCACCATCACCGCAACCTGACACACATTAGCACCAACCATATCAGATCCCCAATGATCGATCATATCATCTACCACTATCGAAGAGTGATGTAGACCGTACACATCAGTCATCATCGCCATAAACCGAGCACCAGTCATCTTCTTCGACACAACAACTATTATGGCCAGTTCAGATGTAGATCTAGATCCGTCGATACTTGGGTCACACGTCACAAACTCCACCACCGAAGATTGATACGCTACATCCGCATCTGCCACCGTCAACGCAAAAAAATTAATAACCTCGATCATGTTCTCCAAAGGTCTCACCTCGACTGGTTCGAACATACTAGAGTTGGGTCGGCAAGTACCAGTCATCTTCTCTGACTCTGCAACCAATCTTTCCAGTTCAGATCTAGATCTAGATCTGTCGATACATGGGTCACACGTCACAACCTCCACTGCTGATTCTTGATGCGCTCCAATCGCATCTGCCACCATCAACGCAAACTGGCGATCTATAATTTTCCTCACCAATGATCTCATCCCAAAAGGCTCAAACGTACTAGATTCAGGATGGTGAGGTCCATCAATGCCCTCCTCAACATGATGGGCATCCTCACCTCCAGCTAATAGTACATGTCTGAGAAAATGAGGGATTCCCATTGATTGACGTTAATCTGCCAGGTCATCGAGATCACCCTCTCTCCCACACTTATCCCTTATAATTTATTCTCAAAACTATGGAATTTTCTTTCTACTATATCTATATGCCACTTTTGAAATTGGTTGGAGGTGAATTTCAGGGGGACTGTAGATGGAACTATAGTGGTACTGTAGCAGCACTATTCGGTACTGTAGCAGCTGGAACTGTTCACCCGATTTGGGCATTCGGGCCACCGGTTTGGGCCTATGGGTCTCGGGGCCTTTGGGTCATCAAAAGGCCTTTGGGCCTCAGGGCCTTTGGGCCAAAGAGACCATGGAGTCACCCAGTTCACACAGAGAATGACCCAGAAGAGGATCAGAGAAAGAGTATCAATCACCAGATGAAAAGCTAACCAGAATGGAAGAATGAGAGGGTTTGAAAACCGCCATCGGGACCAGGCATCTTGAATCTTTGTACGAGGCAATGCTAGTCGATCAGCAATGCAAAGTGTGGAGCTAGGAGGTCAATGATACAAAAGATGGGGAGGAGCAGCTCTAGTGGGTTGGGCCTATGGTTCATGTAATGGGAATAGTATGCCTTTGGGCCTTCGGGTCATGTATTGGCCTTCAGGTTGTGTCGGGTCTTGTGCCTTGGGCTTACGGGTCATGTAAAGGTTCCATTTCAACCCTTAAAAGAGGGATTATCCATAATAAAATAAAAATAAGTCCTTCAAGCCATTCAGATGGAAAATAAAGAGATTTTAATATATAAATTTAATTACCATTATTTATTCTTACACATCATTTGAAAAAACAAAAACATTGTTAGTGCATGTTCCCAAATTTTACCTCCACGAAACATCTTCCATTTTTTGTACCGCCTTTCATGGTTGATTTTAATAATGGGATAAATTAATATATATGATTTAAATAATATATATATTATTATGAAATTTCAAATTATAATATACCTTAATTTCCTCTCATTCTTTGATAAATAAAAATGTTGACCATATGTTTTGTGGACTATCGCCTGTACAAAATAACATATATAAATTTTTTCTTATTTATTAAACCCTCCTTAAATCTAAATCATCACCATAAAAGTATCTAAATAATATCATTATTCCCTTTAAATAATGATATAATGTCCAAAATAAACCAATTTCATAATTATAATCATCCATTAATTATAGTATTGACACGTAA
The DNA here is from genome assembly GCA_963277665.1 of Viscum album. Lineage (NCBI taxonomy): Eukaryota > Viridiplantae > Streptophyta > Magnoliopsida > Santalales > Viscaceae > Viscum > Viscum album. The sequence continues at coordinate 1,184,298,147 of OY728139.1, forward strand.
GGTCATTGACTACGTGAAAATTAATTAAAAATTCCCTTATTTAAAGCTAGTGTAACTAGTGTGTAGATATTTTAACTATAGAGAAGGAAGTAGGTGTGGAGTGACTAATAAAGACACAAAAACACTCATAGAAAACAAGTAGTAACAAGTAAAACACTAAAAAGATGTATCAGGAGAAATAAAAGCTTGTGAAAGGAGTGATGATCAAGAAATGTACTAGAAATAGACAATAAAAGCAACAACTATGATAGAAGGGAACTCAATTGACTGGTTTAATAAATTTTACTTCATTCTTACACAAATTATCCACTAGAACTGATAAGTTTAACAGTTAAAAAGCTTTGTCGATTGGTTATCCTATTACTAAAATAATTCTCCAATTTATCAATTATAGAATTAATCATTAAAAAAATTATAAAATAATCAAATTTTCAATTAATATTGTTGTGTAATTCTTGCAAGAAATAAATTTTCAGAAGATTGAAAATGAAGTAGTAATTTTAAATGAATTTAATAAAAAAATAATTAATTTTAAGAGAAATAAAAAATTTGAAATGTTTCAAGAATTGGTTAAGAGAAAAGGAATCCAGAAAAGAGATTTATGAACAAAGAAGCAATGTTTTAACTTGTAAATATGGTTCCCCTAAAAATTTTATCTAGAAAACATGTTCTGATTTTAAATTTCAATAGAACTCATTGTAGAAGTAACATAAATCATGAGAAGGAAGAAGTGAAATCTTCTCTAACGAGATTCATTTCTTCCAACTAAAGTCTTCATTCTGCTATATGGTTCTCATCTCCAAGCTCCCCCTCTAATGTGCATAAAAAATATGGATCCCACCTTTTTCTCTCCTCAGATCCCTCTTTTAATTTTCAATTCAAAACATTTCCTTACATTACTCGTTCCTGTTAACTGTCATCACTGTAAGAATTTTTTTTCTTTTAGACTTTTGTCACCTCCAGTGTCACTCAAATAAGTATCTACATAAAATCCAACCACTTTCTCAAGTAATTATTGCTCGAGGTTTCATCACAATTTAATATCTTAAATTCCTAGTAATTGACTCTACATGTCAATTTTTTATGTAGCCTTGCATCTCCAGATTCCCAAATGCATATTTTTTAACCACTGTTCAAGGAAAAATGAGCTTACATTCATCAACATCAATTATTTAATCGAATAATATAATTATGGTTGAGAAATTTCACACCCAACTAGTCCTTAAGAAAATCCAACATAAATATCAATGCAATTTGAACATAGTTTTTGAAGCTTTCGCTGGGGCGCATGCATCTGTCTTGTTGGGGGACGACGACGCTGTTTGTTTCCCCGCATTCCCGCTTTCCAAAGGCGGGCGACATCTGTTCCTTGTTCAGGGAAATTTGATCCTTGATCGAAACGAGATGATGGGATGTCGGTTCTTCATTCCATGGATTACTCCTCAGAACTCGTCACCAAGTCCAGGTCTCCCTTATATATTTAAGATGTTGTTTGTGAAACTCTTTCTAGTTCCATATCTTCATGGACAACAGTTAATTACACTACTTCTATCAGGAAATTCCAAAGGGTCCGGTCAGGGCAGCAACCTTTGGTTAGGGGAGTAGTCATGTTGGACAACACTGGCGTGTCTGGACGCTGGGACACTGGCATGTTTGGGTTTCTTCCCCCTATTATAGGGCTTCCTGAGGGCGCGGAAGCCCAAGACATCCCACTTTAGATATGGGGAATCATATTCCATATGCATGTATCTGAGGTTTTCCCCAGCTTCCCATGTTTAACACAGGGTATGTTACGAGTTTAACGCCTATCGGAGATGGATCAGACTGATAAGAACACTGATTAGAGTGGACCAGATGGGTGCAACCCAAGGAGGGAACACTTATGTCGGGGCCAATGTGTGGTTAGCTTCCCGATTGTTGTTAAGGGGAATGTGGAATGAGGCGGCATGATCCCACCGGGATGTGGCGGCCCGGGTAAGAACCAGGATGGATGATGGAGGGTCTAATGAAGTAGATGGAGAATGAGACGGAGTCGACTCAAGGACGATGGTGATGATGGTATTAAGTCTCTAAGAGACTTCCTACGTATTCCCATGGCAGGGAATCAAAGTCTACGTAGCTCATCAGAAGATGTCTTGCCATAAAAATGGGTTGACAACAGATTTCTGATGAATGGAGTGACAATGGCTTACCGATGAATAGGGGATGCAGTTTAACGTCATGTGGGATGGAAAGGGGAATATATTTTAACGTCATGCGGGATGAAGGTGGTCCGATGTGAAGATGGTTGAGACCAATGGATGGTAGGCTCGAACCTCAGGGAGGCGTCCTACATACCCTGCCTTGGCAAGGATCAAATACCGTGTAGTTCAGATGGAGTGGGTGCCAACGTGAAGGGGGTTCAGACCCAATGGGTGTTGGGATTGAACCTTTGGGAGGCTTTCTATGTACCTTGACTTGGAAAGGATCAAATACCACGTAGTTCATATGGATATGGAACAACGTGGAGATGGTCGGGACCAATGGGTGTTGGCCTTGAACCTCGGGGAGGATTCCTACGTACCCTGCCTTGGAAGATATAAAAGTCCACGTAGTTCGGGAGAGGATGTGTGGGGCTTACACTCTAGGATTCCTAGTTTGGTGCACCGACATGAAGATGGTCAAGACCAATGGGTGTTGGGATTGAACCTCACTGAGGATTTCTATGCACCTTACCTTGGAAAGGATCAAAGTCCACGTAGTTAGGGAGGATGGTTTGGTGAACCGGCGTGAAGATGGTCGGGACCATTGGGTGTTGGGATTGAACCTCAGGGAGTCTTCCTAGGTACTTTGCCTTGGCATGGATCAAAGTCCACATAGTTCGGGTGGGTGAAATGACATACTGATAACTTGGGAAACAATGGCTTACCGCTGATTGAGGTCCACAGTTTAACGTCATGCGGGATGGGGGTGAACCGATGTGAAGGTGGGTCAGAGCGACTGAGTGTTGGGCTTGAAACTCGTGGAGGCTTCCTATATACCTCACCTTGGCAAGGATCAAAGACCTCTTAGTTCAGGTTGAGTGTGGGGATTACACTCTAGGCTGCCCAGAAATATGTCATGTTCGATGCTTGTTCTAAGCCCACGTGATTCATGCTTAGTGTGAGAAACTAGATGCAGCAGAAACCTAACAATCATGTTGTGAAAGGTGCATCCGCAGAAATTAGAGTGGGTCTTACATGTGGTTAGCAGCCCAAAAAGATGGAGATTTGGACTAACTATAGGGTGGATGCTTGGTGGTGACGAAGCCCAACGGGAGAGGAATTTGGCACCGAAGAAAGGAGGGGCATGGATGCTACCTCCTGCCAGAAAGGCTAGGGGCTTACACCAGGATGGTTTCCCTTTCCCCATGGAAAAAATCCCTTCCAATAAAGAGGATATCATTCCATGTGAGGAATGATCTCACTCCCGTGGAGACCAATGGGCGTAGAGAATGTCCAAGATGGGGCACCCTATGTGCGAGGCATGGGGCGAGGTCACAGTTTAACATCATGTGATAAGGACGATGGTGCTTGGAAGTTTAATGTCCTGCAGCTCGGATGAGGTCGGATCACTCCGCACCTATAATACTTGCATAACCGGAACCTTCTACACCTTGGTGAAGAGAAGTGATAGGAAATGTCGTGGCTAGGGGATGTCGTGAGGTGATCCCATTGGGGGTCCACGTTAATGTGGCTCTGTGAAGAAGAAATAGTCGTTAGCATGCCTATGCAAAGAATCATGAGGCGAAGAGACACAATGTGAAAAAGCTCCCAAGGGACTTTAAGGTTACTTCGTACGAGCCTAGAAGGTCGTATGAGAAAACGGTGTGTATCATAGTTGTTTTGGGCATGGGAGGCACCCGAAAATGTTGTCTGCAAGAGATACTTCGAAGACATGCGCACAAGGAGGGAGGCTTGTGCGCAAAATGGAATAGTTGCGTGGAAAATGCTAGGCCAGTGCGAAATTGAGAGACGTGCATGGAAAATACTGGGTCAGCGCACAATTGGAGAGGTTAGGTGCGCAAAGGGGGCCGCAATTTTGCCAGAAATTGGTGGAAATTGCTTGAAAGGTATAATGGAGGTGCGCAATTGGAAAGGGTTGCGCGCAGTTGAAAGGGATTGGGAAAGATTGGAATGGGTTTCATGAAATTGGAATGGATTTCATGCAATTGGAAAGTGTTGCATGAAATTGGAATGGATTGTGCAGAGGGGAAGGGACTCCAAGGGATTTGGGCGAGGGTTAAGCCTGAGTGATCTCGCGCGGAGGCAGACCACTGGGTGGCCTGTCACCAAAAATCCAACACCTGAAGGCCATCTTTTGCATGTAGGAGAGGTGGATTTCACACAGATTAGATGGTGTGGTTTCTTAACCCATCTAGAAGTTTAAGGGGTTCCCTTCTATTTATAGGCGCTCGAGGTCGTTGGATCCGTGCAGAAACTGGTCCACGTGAAATATTGTGCGCTGGTGTCAGAATCGCGAAATTTCAACAGCACAGTGGCGACCGCACATGAATTTCCATTCCCGTGGTTGGTGGTGAATAAATTTACACAATAGCATAGAAAACTTCTTCAGATCCCACAGTTTTCTGTGTGGGAGAGATTTTCTTCACGCACTCTGGATACTTTTTCGTGTGGCCCTTCCGCCACCCCCTAGAACAGATCACCAGGTCAAAATATTTCTTCACTTTGTCGTGCCAAAACTTAGTTCAGCCCATGAATGTTTTTCGGCATCTAAAAATTCCCCCCCTCAGAATAGGATCATCGAGGGGACACAAAGGTTGGATTCTGAGGGAAATTCTGAGACACATAACTTCTAGTTGTCACTGTGCGCCAAAACCCACAGATGCTCGTAAAACCGGGGAGTGGCGCACAAATCACTTTTTGTGTGTGCAGAAAAAACCTACTATATGCCTATAAAAACCCTCATGGGACCCTCATCCCCTAAAGATGTTCCTACCATGATAAGCCCTGAGCTCTCGTACACTTAAAACTTCCCCTGTCTAAAGAGAAAAACCGCTTCAGTTGTGCGTAATTCCCCTAGTTCAACCATCGTTTTACGTGCAGACCTGGGTTTTTTGTGCCACTGCCTCTATTTTTCGCACCAAATCCTATTTTTTCGTGCGACCTCCAAATTTTTCATTCCATATAAGTCTTTTCGCGCTGAATCTTAGAGACCTCACCGAATGAAAATGGATGCTAATTGGGCCGAAGTTGAGAGAGAAGTTGTGTTCACCGCTTGAATGGCTGAGATGGTTTCCAACCTGAGGTTTATGGTGCCCAGAAGATCGTATCTAGTAACCATACTCTCTTAAACATGTTGAAACTAGACCATAAGGAGTATTCTCTCTCTGAAAACTTGCCGATATGGGACTTTGGTATTTTTGAGGAGGTACCTGTGCCACGATTTGAAGTCGACACACCACAGTCATGGGTGACCCCCAAGGATAACCTACCTCGATATAATATCCCTAAAAATGGTCATCCTGGTAGAGAAACCACACATATGGATGTCTACGTCCTGAATCCCAGGACCATGACTATTTTGGGAAGCGACCCAGTCGTAGAGGATTATCCAGCCCATTATGCAAGTACTTTCCGACATAGTGTTACTGGTGAAACTAAAAGCTGGCTGCAGGATTGAGATTTGTGGCCCGGAGGCAACTTCACCAGTTAATGGGCCTAAGCATATTGGGTATTCTAGATGAGTGACCTATTTGGGGATGAATTGTGACACATTAGTTTGTTTGAGGTGGTGTGGATGTTGATGTTTCACTTCTACCGTCAGCATGAGCTCAGGCTAGAGATGTTTACCTAATGGTCCCCAGATACCAATACCTTCCATCTTCACCATGGGGAATTTGGTATCAGCCTTTGGGAAATTCACTGCATCGAGGGTATCCCTCTGGATGAGCATCATTATGATGAATTCTTTTCAACGAGAAACATCTGGGGTGACAGATCACAAATGCCTATCCTAACATGGAATCTTTTGGAGTTGGTTAAGGAGAGGCTGGGAATCAAAGACTTTTTTAAGGAAATCAACTATAAAAATGGTTTATCTTGTTTCTGAAAAAAAGATCCAGAACTCAAGATGCTGGGGCGAGGAAGACGTTGTCCGACCGCGGAATAGAGGAGTAAGAGCGGATTGTACTGGAGGATCCTGGAGGTGGGGGAATATCAATCATGGGGTTTCAGTATAAATGAAAGTCAGGACCCGAACGTCTGGTACGCTGGATTTCTTGCAACCATATTGAGTGGGTGGATCCCACCAGTGAGGGACAAAAGGATGGGAGTTTTCCAGTGACATTGGTGATGGCTGGCATCATGGCCACTAATCAGAGGTTCAATCTGGGAGTCCCCGTGTTAACCCGTTTGTACGCCATCTTGCGGTGAATTTCGAGAGGGGGTACCTGAGGAGGATCTGTGGTCCCTTCTAGATCTTTCATGGTTGGATCACAGATCATTATAGTGGATATACCTTTCAGAATGCCATTCATCCTCCGAGTAATGGCCTGTGACCTTCCTTGCTGAATATTGTCGGGGTTATGCCATTTATGCTCAATGAGAAGGGGTTAAGGATCAGAATCAGAAATCATGCCAATTTCACTTTTAGCCCGTTCCCCACTCCAACTCTCCAAATAAGAGACAATTGGAAAATCTCATTGGAGAAGAGGGAATACATCCAGGGCATCAGAGGTGGGGTGCCTGTGGCTCGAATTGATGGGAAGATCCTTTGTGAGCCCTACGTGCCATCAAGATTCGCTAGGCAGTTTGGATGCCTCCAGTGGATGCCAAATAATGTGTATATAAATGTCTGGGAGGAGAGGAATCCCTGTGTTCTTCATCAAATGTGGCTGATGTTCACAACCCATGGCTCTGGTGACGTCATCCCCTTTCTCCCCACCAAAGTTGATGATGGCCTCTCAATAGAATATGAAAAACATTGGGTCGTAGAATAACATGAGGGACTTTTGTAGAAGCGAGTTCAACAACTCAAGGTAGCTAGTGTAGAACCTGGGTGGCGAGAGAGAAGACAAGGCACTGTTGGGGAGGAAAGGCTAGAAGCAAGTTGGGAAACTGGGCCCTCACAGGACGGGATTACAGTAGTGGTAACGTCACATGGCGTGAACGTGCCCTCACCGCCTAGGGGGGAAAGGGCTCACGGAGTGGTTAAGGAACTTCTTGGGAAGAAGATAAGATATCTGCTTCATCCTTCTGATGATGTCGTCTTCCTGGCTCTGTGGTTAGCCTGGTTGACCCTACGATAGTCGTTGGGCACCGAAGCCCTCTGGAAAAATATAGTATGAGACAAAATGCAGCTTCCAGAGGTCAGACTCATTCGGATTGTCGATAGGGTGGACTTCAATCGAAAGAATTCGTACCTGACGGCCATGGATGCGTATGCACACCAGTGAGGTCGGCGTGAGGAACCACCTCTCCTGGTGAAGGTAATGATCATCCAGGAGCATGATCCAGACAAGATGTCACATGAGGATGATAACAACGACGAGGACCTGGTGGGTAGAAAGACAGAAGAGTAGGAGGCAGAAGGATAAGGTGAAGGAGAAGAGGAAGGAGGAGGTGAAGGAGAAGATAAGCTTGAAGGTGGAGGGTCTCAAGGGACATCCCACCAAGGGAGTCTTCGGGAGAGTGGTGAGATTGGTGGCTCTAATGTAGACATAACTGATCTACTCAAGGTATGTATCAGCCCTCATCTATCCTTCCCTCCCCCTTTTCTCCTCTTTAATTTCAATTTAATTTCTTTATCCTGCTCAGGAGCATCTTATCTCTGACCGATAAGCTTTATCTGGAGGGGTGGGGGGAGGAGGTTCCATTAGAACAAGGTGGGGAGCCAACACCCATTATTGAGCTAACGAGTGCTGAGGGATCCCCCACTGTGACAGATCCTGTGATAAAGAGGATTCCAGATACTGACACACTGAGTTATTTTAAGCTTTATCACATAGACACTTGTATTGGCTATTAGAGAACCCAGCTGATCAGGGCGTTCATCATTTGTGCAGTAATCACAGCATTGGAGGCTTGACAGGCCGCCGATCCCAGACTATCCGCGAGTGATTCGATGGAAAATGTGCTATCCCATTCAAGGAGCACTTCCAAAATTGAGCCGGCCTAGGAACTTAGTGAGAAAAGAGCTGGGGATATCAGTGACATTAATGTCGGGGCGAGGCCAGAAGTTGGTTTAGGAGATACCGAGACTGAGATGAGAGAGGTGGGTCACCCAGGTGTTGAAGAGCCTACAACCTTGGGAGGAATACCTGAAGAAGACCCTACCGATGGTCTCTTGGCTGCTTTCCCTGACTATCAGCTTGCAGATCCCGAGGAGATAGATGATTCTAATTCAGAGGCGGCTGAAGAGAGTCGTATGATTTAGCGCAAAGGGTGGAAGTGTATCAAGTGATTTCTCGATCAGCCTCAGACATAATGGCTAAAACGGATGAGATTTCTCCACAACTGGCTAAGCTTTCTCTGTGCTGGAGGGGTGGATACTCACTGCCTTAACTCGATAGTCCGTAAATACATGGCCAAGAAGTTGTGTGAGAGCAGACGATGCTCCAACGTTGCCCGATGTAAGAACAAGTCGGGGAGTACCCAAGAATTCCTGAAGGTAGAACAAGAGGTCCAACACATTGAATAATAGATGAAAGAAAAAGAGGTAGTCATTTCCAACTGTTCCAAGCTTGTGGATAAATTGAGGGCCTAGCTGACGGACTCCCAAGAGTAGCTAGGGGAATCAAGTCATCAAATGACTGAACTTCAAACTGAACAGGCACAAGAACAGGATAGGGAAAGTGCATTGCGCTCTATAGCCACTGCTGAAAGAGGGTTCTTAAGAGGCGAGAAGCAATCCTAGAGGCCACAAGCCAAAAGGTAGAGGCATTGGAATGATCTATCCAAGATGATGATCCTTAAGGGCCCTGTTTTGGTTGAACTCATAAACTCATTTCTCCTTACTACCTCTTTTTCAGAATTGCATGCATGGATAGATGCATGGATAGGTTTATTAATTTGTTCGTTTGGTTTAATGGATTCAACCACAATCCTGAAATAAATAGCAATCCATTCCTAAGCTCAAATGGGTTGTACCATGTGTGAGAAACAAGAGATTATTTCACTATTACTTCGTTTGAATGTAGGAGTATCAACCATGCTTTGGGAACCTGTGGTTCAAACAACCAATCTTGATTATTGGGAAGAGAAGGGAGAGGCTCGATTAGGGGATGAGGACCTCAGAACAATCGATGTTTCTTATTCCCAAATGTGATCTAGTGCACAAGCGGGGTAATGCTAGGGGCATTTGAAATTAACCCGAATAGATGGTAATGGAAGGTGTGAATCATGATACCCATGATTCGGAACACCGTGGGGGTGACATGAAAATGAAAGATAACTGTTGACTGAATTCGAAACACAATATCCTTATTGCGTTAGCCTGAAATGGATATAACAAACGAGGGACGACCGTTGACCATGATCAAAACACGGGGCCTGACTCAAAATGTCATCCATTTTTCTTCCAGAACGTTGTCCCATGACAGTAGGCGATCCATAGGCCAAACATCTATACTGTTAGGTGGTCCTTTTAGATGTAAAAGAGGAAAAGGGTCCGAATAAGGGGCCTAAAAAGCATGAAAGGTGTAGTGATGGTTTTCTCGAACATAACCCAATACTCTTGACATTTTCCACCGTGGTGGAAACACATCAGGTGGGCGCACTGGTCTGATCATGGATCATTCCTACTTCTAGACAGGACCTCTCTGGTGAGGAAGCTATCGCGTCCCAACGTTTGTCATGGGGAATCCCGAACTTGTTCAGGGTAAATCTACAATTTTAGGGTTCCCCAAAAGAGTTTTGGCCAAGGGACCTAAAGAGAGGGGAAATGATTTCAGATTCCTAGGGATGGACCCGGAGAAAGGATGTCTGGGCATTCCTATGTTTCCCATGAATATGGGAATCAAGCCATACATAGTTCTGTAAAATGTAATGCAGTTTAACGTCTTGCGGCAAGGAAGAAGGTTATCTTAGTTTTGGGTCATAGAGCTCAGACCGTAGATGGTAAGGAATGTGGGGGACACATGGTGAGGTAAACATAAAACCCGAAGTGAATGAGGACCTGGTGTCTGGATCACCATGTGTTTTTTGGGAAGGTTTTAGGTCGAGGGACCAAAAACGTAAGTTAGGTTGGACCCAAGGCAATGTGCACGGGAATTCCTACGTATCCCATACAGATGGGAATCAAGCCACACGTAGTTCTAAAAGGTGGCACAGTAAGGTACCGGTGCTGAAGAGAATAAGGTAGTGCGTGTCTGGCCCTTTCACCTAAGGAAGCAATATTTGATAGATCTTGTTTTTCCTTTAGGATGAATGAGTGTTGTTTTTTTTGTGTAGTGATGGACCTAGGATATAATGTTCCGGAATCTTCACAAGAATCAAGCCGTTTGTATGAATTGAAAAATAGTATGGTGTATGATCGATAAAAAACATGATGCCTCATCGAGTGAGGATATCACGGTGTAGTACCATTTTTCATCTTGCGGCCAGGACGATAATGTCGCAGTTTAGGGTCATGTGATGGGACCAACCATGACTTTTAACATCATGCAGTATAGAAGTAACAGTTTAGAGTCATGTGGGACTAGGTAGAATAGTCTAGAGTCGTATGGCTCAGACATATACAAGAATAATGAGGTTCAAAAGGGAATGTGCATGGGGTGATAAAGCATACTCGACGTGAATGAGGACAAGGTCTGCATCATACCGTGCACGATTCCATAAAAGAAACCTCAGGCCGAGGGGCCAGGAAATATTAGAGGATATGGGACAGGGGAGGATGGCTCTCAGTTGAGCTGGACCTGAAGAAGAGATGTCTGGGTATTCCTACGTATCCCATGAGGGTGGGAATCAAGCCATACGTAGTTCTAGAAGGTTCCTTTTAACATCATGCAGGAAAACATACAGTTTAATGTCTTGTAGGACATGAATTAGGGGGGCTAACTCCTAGAAAGGGGCATGCACGGTGCAACTATTGCAAAACTGATGTAAATGAGGATATAATCCCATACCATGCCACACAGTCACACAAGAGTTAGAGTCCAGAATTCAAGACAGAAGAGACAAATTAGCGGAACATGAGCCTGAACCAAAGAAAATATGTTTAGGTGTTCCTAAGTATCCCATGTGAATGGGAATCAAGTCATACATATTTATAAAAGAGATCTTAGTTTAAGGTCTTAGAGATCAGGACATAGGAGAAAAAGAATCCTTCCAAGTAAGTGCGTACCTCAACTGTATCCCTAAGCCCACATGAGTCAAACTCAGTGTGGGAAACAAGGGAGGAAGAGGTTTTTTTGCAACACCTAGAAAACACACCAAAGGGAAGTCGTTGTAGAGCCCCGAATGATGCCTTTACTGTGGCTTTTTCCTCCTAACGTGCGAATGCACACTGAGGGATAGTTCCAGAAGTGTCAAAATTCCATTTGGACATGATGGGGAGGAAAATAATGTGAATCGTGTAACCTAAATTCAAGGCTTGATGGGGTTGGCGTGATGATGGAGGATTACTACTGACCATGTTTGAAACACAACACCCATATCGCATTAGACTGAAATGGGGACTATCAAATGATTTTCAACCGCTGACAATATTCACAATACGGTACTTGTATTGATTTGTTGTCTGAAACCCTCGAGGACCTTGGCCCATAATGGTAGGAGAGCCCTTAGGCCTAGCATCCATGCCATTTGGGGGTCCCTTCGGGTGTGAAAGATTATGGAAGCCCAAATGAAGGGGTACACGAAGCCTGAAAAATGGGTGAAAGCATGTCCACGTAGAATCTGACACTCTAGGTTCTAGACCAGAGTACTTTTGGGCACATTGGTGAACCACCGTAGAGGGTCTAGGTGCTCAACTTGAGAGCAACCAATTTGAAAAGATGAGTATGGAAAAAAGAGACGGATAACTATGAGGAGAAAGTGGTACATGGAGTGGTTGTTACAAACCCGACATGATTGAGGACATAATACCATACCACACCATATATCCCTCTCAGGGAAGAATACAGGCCAAGGGGACTAGATAACGGGTAGATCTCTAAGAGATGGTGATGGACCCAAAGTCTAGATGTTCGGGTGGTCCTACGTATCCGTTTAGGATAGGAATCAAGACACACATAGTTCTAGAAAAGGGATGATGCAAATAAGGTCCAGAAACCCTCAACGAGGGGAATGTACGACACAACGAGTAACCCAAGGTGAATAAGAATATGAGTCTATATCGTACAACCCTAAGTGAGAACTTGGTCCAGGGGCCCGAAAATGCTGTGGGGCCTGAGGCTGGGCCTCAGATGAAAAGTCCCAGCTAGTTTTCAGTTTAACGTCTTGCAGTGAGGATGAAGGTTGGGGTAAGGTATCTCATCCAGGGATGTGTACGACATGGTGAGTAACCAAATGTGAATGAGGACATGAGTCCGTACCGCACCACACAATCCTAAATGAGAACTTGGGCAAGGGGCCCGAAGGGGTCGAAGGACCTAAGGCTAGGCGTCCCAGCCAACTGTAGCCATATGACCTCTTGTGAGGTTACCACCTCATCACAACTCCTAAGCCCACGTGAGCAGTGCTCAGTGTGGGAAACAAGGAGTCAGGTTCAGCTTTCCCTATCATATAGGGGTCTGATAGCTGGCATCGCCCGAAAGGAACCACAACTCGAAGATATAACAGATAGGATGAACCACCACACTCAATGTTTGGGATCTATGGGGTTGGTGAAAACGACAAAGGATAGCCACTAACCATGTTCAAAACATAGTGTCCTTATAGTGTGACCTGAAATGGGAACAAAAATGAGCACCAACCACTGACCATATTCTCAATGCAGGACTTTTAACAATTTTTTGCTCAAAATCCTCAAGGGCGTTGGCCTGAAGTGGTAGGAGATTCCTTAGGCCAAGCATCCATGCCAGTCGGGGGTCCTTTTGGATGTGAAAGATAATGGAGTCCCAATCAAAGGAGTGGGTGAAGCATAGTTGTGACCATGCATTTTAATGTCAAGAAGGGCGGTGAAAGTGATGGGAATCTTCAGGGAGTGGAATATATAGTGGGATCGATATGAGCTTGATCTGAATTGGGGGAAAATCCTGTACCATACCATGTGTCCTAACCCGAGGGAGGAATTATGAGGTTTGGGCTGGGCCAACATACAAAATGTCTGGGCGTTCCTAAGTATCTCATGAGGATGGGAATCAAGTCGTACATAGTTCTTAAAGGCCATACGGTTTAATGTCTTGCGGTGAGGATGTGGGAGATTGGAAGAACGAGGAGGGATCACATGGTGCGATCATCATAATCCTGACATGAGCAGGGCCAAAGAAGCCTTCACTACGCCGTGAAAGGATCCTCCATGAGGTCTACCCCCAGGGGGGGATAGTCAAAGAAGAGAGTTTGGGGGATGGACTCAAGACGAAATGTCTTAGATTTCCTATATATCCAATTTGGATGGGAATCAAGGCACACACAGTTCTGAGGGTTAAGTTTAACATCTTGCAGGACGAAATACTGTTTAACATCATGCGGGACGTTTTACAGTTTAAAGTCATGTAGGACTGGGTAGTTTAGGGTCATGTGGGACCAATCATTTTAGGGTCATGCAGAACCAGAAATTTCAGGCAAAGTATTGCTTGAGGAACATGGAATTGGTGGGAGGTTTTATACACTCACCATCCATGGTTACCAATGAGTACGTACCATTGGAGTAAACCTTGTGAATGATGTAAGGTCCTTCCCATTTGGGATCCAACTTGGGTGGTTTCCTACCAGGTATCATTTTTGTCCTGAGGGCCAATACCAAATCACCTTGCAAGAAAGGGCAGAGATGAACTTTCTTGTTGAAATCTCCGGCTATCTTGTTCTGATGGATTTCTATATTGTGAAGGGCATGAAGCCTATTCTCTCCAAGTGCTTCTAATTCAACCAGATGGATTTTGGCTACTTTATCTAGTTCCTACTAGTCATATAACATTGTGCGTAATGAAGGAAACTGAATCTTGATGGGTAGGACGACCTCAGTTCCAGACACTAGGAAATATGGGGTCACCTTGGTGGAATTACGAGTCGTTGTCCGGTAAGCCCAGAGGGAATTGGAGAGTTTTTTGGGAAAACTCTTCTTATTCTATCCAACCATTTTCTTCAAAATGTTAGAGAGGGTTTTGTTGAACGCCACGATCTTTCCATTTTCTTGCGCATAATAGCGGGAGGTATGGTTAGAACAGATGTTGTACTTGGCGTACAATTTCTTCAGCTCAGCTGCTCGGATGTTTGTGCCGTTATCGGTGAGGATGGCATGAGGAACTCCAAATCGGTGGATGATGTTGGAAGTCACAAATTCAACGATGGAACATGCCTTTACCTCCTTGAGTGGAATTGGCTCTGCCCACTTGGAGAAGAAATTTGTAGTAGTTAGGATGAACCTACACTGGCAGGCTGTTGTCAGTGGGTAAGGTCTCATGACATCGAGTTTTTTTTAAAGTTGGTGCCTCAGTCAAAGACCAAGGCACAATTTATTTCTCAAAAAGGAAAGGAGTTACAAAAGTCTGAAAGATGGAACCTTATTACAGTCCTTATCATAAAAAGGGAGTGAAACATTAGGCAAAGCATCCAACCAGGGAATATCCTGGTTGACCCCCTTGTTGGCAAGACTATTAGCAACCATGTTCGCTTAACAGAACACATGTGTGGAAATGTAGCTGAGCTCCATGAGTGAAGAAATACATTTCATCCATCATGAGGTAAGCGGCCATGCAAGGTGCACCACTCCTTTCTAGATGGATTGGACAATAGTGGTTGAATCACATTCAATCCACAACTGGTTCCAACCCTTTTTCTTAGAAAAATCGACCACATGTATCACTCCCAAAATTTCTGCTTCCAAGACCGAGGCCATACCACATCCACCGAAGAAGCAGCCAAGGCATCTGCCAAGAAAATCTCTAAAGATGGCACCACAACCTGCCGGACCCGGGTTTCTTCTAGAGGCACCGTCGACATTCACTTTGATCCATCCTGGAAGCGGATCTTTCCAGAAGACCTCAAAGGTGCATTGAGGTTGGCTATAAGATCCCTAAATCTGGAGACGTCGAAGGATCTCAAAATAACCAACAAAGTTGTCACATTGATCTTTCTGAAGAGAAGCAGCATCTTTGATGGCAATGAGAATATTCATTTTTCCTATAAGGTCCCACGACATCGAGTCCCTATACCGCAAATGGCCATGAGTACATGGTAGATTGGATAGGATCTAGCGGCCGATGCATGAAATTAGCATGAAATTGGCATGCGTGGCACCTCTTGGAAAACTCAATGCAGTCATGGATCATGGAGGGCCAAAAGTACCCCAATCTCTGGATATGGCGAGATAGCTTCGGCCTAGTCTGGTGGGCGTCACAAGAACTGGCATGAACCTCCTACATGACCTAAGAAATATCGACTCCTTGGATGCAATGAAGAAGAATACCATCAAACCTGTGCTTGTAGAGGATCTTATCATGACCGGGACCGTCCTGGAGGGTAAACGGTAATGCACAGTGTCATATACACTCGTGCTCGACCCGATCAGCTGAGAGGTAACAATTTTGGAGATATTCGACAAAGGGGGATCTCTTGTCGAGAGTCACTTCAACCACTGCATCTGGGGGTCCTGAAATGGAGGCTCAGGTGGTAAGATGGATTACCTACAGTCTATCATCATTATCTAGGGAGACAGGAGCAATGAATCTCTGATGTGCCATGTGGATAATCAGATCGTCTTGCTCGGGTTCTGCAAGTGATGCATCCAAGCCAGCCAGGGTGTCAGCTCAACCATTCTGAGATCAAGGGACATGATTAACTTCCAACCAAGATGGTAATTGGGCCATTAGATGGAGAGTGTGCTCCAACAATGGTACAAGCTCTAGCTTTCTGATGATGTAGTCACCGTTGATCTACTTGATGACTAGTTTGGAATCCCCTTTCACATGCAAAAGGGGCACATCAATCTCAAGGGCCAGCTTGAGGCCAGTGATGAGAGCCTAATACTCTGTCTCATTGTTGGTGAAGCCTTTTGAAAACAGGAATGAGTACGACAGAATAGCTTGTGCCGAGGTAATGAAGATGATACCCAAGCCTACCCTGTTGAGCCTGTGATCATTGAGACTCCTGCCGGTGGGGCTTCGGAAAGCACCATCTAAGTGCATCTGCCAGCACAATATTGCTTGGTCTACCGAGAGGATTTCCTTATTAGGGAAATTGAGGTCCAGAGACTGGTCAACAGGAGATGGATTGGTAGAGAGGAAGTCTACCAATGCTATCCCCTTAATATATTTCTGAGGGACAAACCTGATATTGAACTGCAGAAGAATTACTGATCACCGAGCCAGATGACCTGTCAACATGGGGCTGTTCAGGATGTACTTCAGTGGGTCTACTCGAGACACTAGAAATACCTTGTGGTCATGTAGGTAATGTCGAAACTTCTATACTATGAATACCAGTACAAGGCATCTCTTCTCGATAGGGGAGTATCTGGTCTCCGTATCGAGGAGCATGTAGCTGAGGTAGTAAAGGCTGTTCTCCATCCCCTCATTGTTCTTGTGGCTGAGAAGGGCACAAAGAGATCATTCCGGGGTGGTCACATAAAGGACCAGTGGTTTTTCAGAGATTGGTGGCATTAAGACCGGAGGCTGGAGCAGATACTTCTTGATTTCTTTGAATGCAGTCTGACATTCTTCCTCCCACTCATATAGTGTGCCTTTCTGCATGAGATGAGAAAAGGGCTTACACTTTCCGACTAGGTTTGCGATCAATCAGCATATGTAGGGTAAGTGGCCTTGAAAACCTCGAAGATCCTAGATATTGCTTGAGGGAGACATTTGGCTGATGGACTTGATCTTCTCCGGGTCAATCTCGATGCCCCGATATCTGACAACGAAGCCGAGAAACATGCCATAGGTGACTCCGAAAGCACACTTCAATGGGTTCATCTTTAGGTGGAGAGAACGGAGGAAACCGAACACTTTATCAAGATCCTTAAGATGGTCCTGGTGCTGGAGGGATTTGACCACTACATCGTCCACATAACACTCCACCAGTGTCCCAAGGATCGACTTAAATATGTAGTGCATGGCCCACTGATAGGTGGCACCTGCATTCTTTAGGCTGAAGGGAATAACCTGGTAACAGAAAGTAACTTTTGGTGCCATAAAAGCTATGGAATCCTCATCCTTGGGGGCCATTCGGATCTGGTTGTACCCAGAGTACCCATCCATGAAGGAGAGGGCTTGGAACCCAGCTGTAGCATCGATCAATAATTCAGTCACAGGAAGGGGAAAATCATCTTTCGGATAGTGACTGTTGAGAACTTGGAAGTCAATGTAGACTCTGATCTATCTGTTCTTCTTCCTATCTGGTATGATTTTGGGAATACATTTGGGGTACTAGACCTCCTTGACGAAATTGGCCCTGATGAGTTTGTCAACTTCGGCCTCAACCATGGCACCGTGAGAAGGGTGCATTTCTCTGGGAGACTGCTTGAACCCGCGGTGAATTGCTGGAAGACAGAGGTGGTGGATGGCTACCTCGGGATCTAGCCCTAGCATCTTGTCGTAACTCTAGGAAAACACATCATGGTGCTGATTAATGAAGTTTATGTACCATTGTTGCTCCTCGGGGGGCATGGAAGCACTGATCAACGTGGTTCTCAAGTCTGCCTCGCTACTGAGGTTCACCTGTACCAATTCATTTACCGTGGCAGAGATGCCCTCTTTAAAGGCAAGAGGCACATCCTATAAATCATATTCTACTTTTATGGAAGAGGGATACTTTACAGGGATAGTTTCTTCTAAGTTTTAAAATCCTGATGGGAGGCTGGTACCAGCCTGAGCGGCAGTGGTCAGCTGAACCTGATTTGTATTGAAGTACGGGGTGATTTTCCATCGTTACATAGACTTGGGAATGCGTTCCCCCCTCGTTCCAGACACAAAGAATCATTTTACTATGTCCTGGGTTGTATCCTACAATCGGTGGATTAGAAAGACATAGGCATCATCTAGATCTATCCACAGGTCAGTCGCATTCGTGGCATGCTTGACCTCGTTGGTCTGAATCTGCTTTTCCTTTCTCTTGTAGTGGTCAGCATCCAGATAGTGAGATTCACTAGAGGAAAAGGGATATGTGTCACCTTGAAGCATGCCCACTCGACCATTAAAGGAGTACTTGAGGCATTGGTGATATGATGAGGGAACATCCACATGCAGGTGGAGCCATGATGTTCCCATCAACGCATTGTAGGCGGTATCCTGTGAGACTAGCATAAATTCGGTTCTGGCAACTAGGCCACCAAACGGGGTATTCAAGTGGATCTTACTAACCAGTGTCTATTACAACCTATCATAGCCTTGGATTCTTAGGTCAGAGGGACTCATATCATCTTCAAACAATCCCAGTTTTCGCAGTGTCCAAGTCAGGATTAGATTAATTCCGGAGCCCGTGTCGACAAGACAATGACGAACTTCTACGCCATTGAAATGGCCAGTGATTTACAATGGGAGAATGTGCCCCTGTATGGGGGAGAATTCTTATTCTCCAGATAATGAGATAATGGCCTGAAATTCAGCATTCTCGACCGCTTCAGCATGAAAGGCTTCTGCGGCTGCCACTTCCGTCTCAAACTGAAGGGCCCTTCTTAAAGCCTCATTGAGGGCCTCAAGCATATATAACGATAGGATAAGGTCCTCGAGGATGGAAAGCCTTACTGGGATGCTGGAAAGGCGCTAGAGAGCATCTGTGCTAGGTGTGAACTTCTTACAAGAGGTCACTCCATGACACGAGGTATGGTGGGCCCTCCCAGCTAGACCGATGACTGGCTGGTGCTGGGAACATCATGCTGCCCACTGGATGAAGCATGTGGAGTGACTACCGGATGATGATCCGATGACTGTAATCGGTCTGGGGGGAAGCGCGACTGATCACGCTGAGGTCTGGGTGGCTCTGCCATATCCAGTATCACAAACGACGGTGAAGGCGGACCTGATGACACTGGATGAGGAGGCCGTGCGTGCTGAGCTCTGTGATAGGCCTGCTGTCTGGTCTCATTGGCATGCACAACCTAGCTAGAAGTTCCAACTGATGTGCCTCTACGACCCATATGTTCGCAGCTCCGTCGAAGCTAGCGATGACTGGGGATGTTGGGGAGACCCACCTGGCACTCCCCATCACTGGGAGTCATGTAGGGGTTTACCAGCTCCAAAGTGTTAACTGAAGCATACCCTTGACCGTTACATGAGGAGTCTTCCATTACATGATGGATTATAAGTGGGATCTTCATCTCCACAAGCATGAATTCACCAAGATTATGGGATGACGATGACAACAGCAGGGGACTTTTCTTTCCCTTACGTCATCGATGTTTTCTCTTCTGGGAAGAGGTCGGCTAAGACGATGATGTAGAAGTGGTGGCTACAGATTCTGAAGGCTCTAGCCGATTCAAGTGTTCCCAGATGACACCATGGGAATGGGTGACTGTTTTGTGATTCATCCAGTCATCATACTTCTGGGATCCATGATTGGAAACCAAATTCCACTCACCCTCTCTATCGCTACTACTATCTGGCCTCACAAAGATGCATGCTACCTGCACCAGGGCTGGGAGAAGCCTGACTATGTTGTTATCGACCTGGTCTTGAATCCAGTCTTTGGACACATAACACTACTTGAGGGTGTGACCTAGGATCTGGTGATAAGGGTAGTAGTTGGGGCGATTAGTGAGGTTTGCCTCTTATAGCCTTCTTCACTCAGGTAAATGCAAAATCCACTGTTCCAAGGCACTTAATAAATAGCCAGGAATATGATTCTCATTGAATGAGTAAGTCTGATTTATTCTGTTCAGAAAGGGGGCACCTGGAGCCTATCGAGGAGGTGGAACTCGGTTATCTTGCCTAGTTAGTGGCGGGACATTACGTGGGGGAACCTGCCGATTCTGCGGCGGTCGCTGCTGGGCTGGAGGCTGCGCCTGTGGTGGCAAGCCTCTGCGAGGTTATAGAGGCGGCACTACTTGTAATAATTCCAGCTGTTTGGGGGCCTCTATTTGGGCCATTGCGATGGGCTCATCCTTGGTGACCCTTCTCGCGAGGATTGAAGGAGGAAATAGATGTGTCTTCTTGGCCTACTGTAGGGATTCCTCTGGGATCTGGTCCTTATTAGGGAAGTCTCGTAATCCACCAGGGTAGTTCTGGGTGATCAGAGAGGTAACTAGTTTCATCTTAACATTTCTCACACACATCGTCAGTAATTTCTCCTGACTTAGTGTCATGTCAAGGGAGTATGTGAGCCCTTTCCACCGGGCGACAATGTCGGAAATGTGCTCATCAGACCTCTGCTTTCACTTGAGGAGGACTAAAAAACTCGTTTTCTGCATGGTGGAGCTGAACTGGTAGATGAATTGCATACAGAGGTCCTCCTAGCTGGTCATTGATCCGATGGGGAGCTAGTTGTACCAGAAAAATGCAAGGCCTTCCAATGTCTGCACAAAACACCAGAGTTTGGTGGATTCAGGCTGTGTTGGGGTCCCCAACATGGGCCCACACCTTGAGATGAAGTGGTCGAAGTGCTGTGGTGGGTCCCCTATCCCATTGAAGGGGGGAAAGGTGGGATTTATGGAACCCGGGGGTGCTTGCATATCATCCACCCACGCCGGATACGGCTTGCCATCAGGTGTGAGTGCCACCTGTTGTGTTTCCAACGCCTCTAGGTGGTCAATGAGTGCCACCATTGGATCTTCTGGATGGGGGTCCCTATCTTGATGAGGATCCCTAACCACGAGTGCATTAAAAGGTTCTTCAACATGGTAAGATGGTCTAGTGGCTTGGGGAGCGGCTGGTGGTATGACCCTCGAGGAAGCTGGGGGAACACGAGCCGTGTCCCTTGGGTTGCCACGCTGTTCCAGAGGGTTTGGAGAGATATACCGTGCCCTATTTCTGTATGTTCCGGCTTCAACCCTGTCCATGGGGGAAGGATGGTCAGGGTCGCCTAGAGGAATCTCTCTGAGGGGAAGTTCTTCCTGCCCCTACAACCGTGGCCTAGGATTACCATTGTCTAGCCGTCACTCTGTAGACCGTTCAACCAGGAGTTCATCGACCAAATTCTTTTGTTGGGAATGTTTCTGACGCAACAAATCTTTTTCAGGGTCTTCCTCCGTCTTTTTAACTTAGCCAGACGGGTCGAAGGGTTTGGCGGCTCCGAGATTCTCTTTAACCTTACTATGATTTTGGATAAGAACTAATGCCTCAGTGGGCGTAGAGAGACCCAACATGTTCCTCTGTTAACGAGTAACACTCCTCGAGGGTTCCAGTAGTTTTGGCACGCCTTCAGGGGGAGGTCCCAGTCCAGGAGCTCCAGCTCATTTTCCTCTTCTGATAGGGTGGCCTTGTTGACCGTGACTCTACCTAGGGGAATGTCGTCAATGTCGCCTAGCGAGTAGGGTTGTCGTCGAATAGGACTGAAGAGGAGGACAACATATTGTCCCCATCCACAGATCTGCTGGTGGGGGGAATCCTCCTTTATAATCTTGTAGTGTAATTTTAAACTATGAAAGCATTGTTGTTGGAGGGCCCTATGGTGACCTGGTGACTCAGGGTGTTGGGCCACAGGGAGTGCGGCCAAATCAACTAGACGACATTTCTCTCCAATGTCTTCAAAATTCAATTGGATCTTAGGATAAAACACTCACTGATGACGAAGACGAAAGTGCTTCACCCAGAGGGTTTGAAGGAAACACTCAACTTCCTCTGGGGTGAGGGATTCCAGCACACAGAAATTCGGTGCTGCCACGTGCCAAAACATCTCAAGAAAGTGGCCCACTATGAGGATATTTCATATGCTCCTTGGCTCGGATTCAGGGTCTGGCCCTTCATTTCCCCACTTATCAACCAGAGGCAGCTGAGGAATCAGTAGCAGTACCGAAGCAGATCACTAGGACAATAGGCCGACCGGTGGAGAGTACAATGAGAGAGCTGACAAACTGCCGCATCTGGGGTTGTCCTCCGAAGAGTGAAGTGAGTTAGCCACTACATCGCGGTAGGATGATCTAATATTCCCAGTTCCTGGTGCAGGGACTAGGGCTACCGATGATGGGCCGCGCTGCTGCTCACCCGCCATCGGTCCCCAGAATAGCTCTCTGTGATCTTTAGTCAAGGTAGAGAGTGATTCTGGTGATGATGGTGGTGATTTCTTGAATGTAACCTACATGGTTGCCAAATTTTCTTCCTCCTGGATATACTTGCAGAGGGAGGCGGGAATCCGATGGACTTCGCATTCTGGGAGTATGAGGCTGATGCGCCTCGTTATTGCCTCGGCCCTTGACATAGAGGACCAAGGGAAGGGTTCCATCACTGAATTGTACTCTGATTCGGAGTCTGAGAAGTGGATTGGTTTGATCTCTATCCAGACCTTACCATAATTATTCTTACGGTGGCGACGACCCGCCTTTCTTCCCCTGGATGGCTTTTTGGGATAGGGTAGATTTCCGACACGAGAGGGACCTCCGGCCGTACTGGGGCTGGTGCAAAGAGGATTTCTGCCTGAGTTAGCCAGGGTGTGAGGAGCACTGTGGTAGATATCAAAGGGGACATGGGGAGGACCTCTGTGGGTAGCGCTGGAGTAGGTAAGACCTCCGCTGGAACTGAAAGGAGCACAGGGGGACGTCCATACTTGTTCCCCCTGGTGACATCAGTATGAGGAGGGTCCTCATACTGGTCGAGCTGAACATGGGTAGGACCTCCATGCTGGGCACTGGTGAAGTGATGTCGACCCTCACTCCTCTGATTGTTGGGGTGAGGAGGACCTTCGCCAGCTGCTACAAGGACACGGGGAGGGTCCCCGCATTGGAGAGAGACCGGATGTGCAACGTTCCCATACCAATGGTATGTGGCTAGAGGAATGACTCCATATACGGTGTAGTGGGCATGGGAGAGACTTATGTACTGAGCATCACCACCGCAGGGAGGTCCCTCGCTTGGATTGACGATGGCATGGGGCAGACCTCCATGTGGAGCTTGGAAGCAGGGAATATCTGTGTTCTCTATGGTAGTGGTATAGGGAGGACCTTATCACTGGGTGTCGTTGCCACAGGTTAGTCCGCGGTGGCCACTGCCTGTGCCAGTGACCAAGAGAGTCAACCTAGCCTTCCCGTGGGGTAGTTGGGGCCTCGATCTAGGTCATGTGTATAAATGTATCTGCTCAGCATACATAGGGAGTTGGTGATATGCATCAGCGGTGGCTCGGTCCACAGTAGACGGTGACATTGATGCCCCTTGGCTGACGTCCTCTACGGCTTGCGCCAGATGTTGGCGTCAGGTTAAACGGACCGGAGCCGGTGGTGCAAGTACATGGCTTACCTGATCCCCGGCTAGTAAGACAAGGTGGAGATGCTGAAGTGGCCTGGTGGGAGCCCTTGCTGGGAGCCCCTGGAATGGGATCTTGGCTAGGTTGACCCATATATCCCCTACCTCATCAGCATAGGGAAGGGAGTCGTCGAGACGTTCCAGGGAGAGGCTCCTAAAATGGTTATATGTTGGAGTGGGGAGTAGTGGCTCCCTGCACGGCCCTCAGGAGCGGTGTTGATGATGAGGCACAGATTCCTATAAATCCAGGAGAGTCGTGTCTTGATTCAGGATAATACCCTCATCCTCGTACCAGTGAATGAGGTCATTGATCACCCTTCGTTGGATTAACTCTAAAGGGGAGATAGGGCGCGGGTGCCCAACACCGGTAGTTATTGAATTCATCACAGAAGTTGAGGACCCATGCCGGGTTTGTGTATTGGCGTTGCCCCTACCCCTGCGTCGGTGGGTGGGTGGTGATTGGGCACTTGGTGTAGCATCTTAGATCCTCAAATGAAGGGAGAATGGACCATTAGTACTATAACAAAGAAATCGACGTCTAGTGCCCCAGTGCCATTTCCTCTTCCATGGATGGTATGAGGGATCCACCCTGACAATGTTGCCGACCGAGATTCCCAATGTTTTGACTGCCCCAACTTCTGATGAGTTTCACACCAGACCCACTATTTTCTTGGTGGGACCCGGTGCCAGATAGATGGATCCACTGACATGCTAGTCCATTGATTTATCGAACGCTACTAATCTCTATATTGAGGAGAAGATCTTCACGTCAGGTTCACCATTTGTTTTTCTGATGCATTCTTCGGGCTGTGCGCGTCCGTATTGTTGGGGGACAACACGTTTTTTGTTTCCCATCATTCCAACTTTCCAAAGGTAGATGACATACATTCCTTATTCAGGGATGTCTTCTCCTTGATTGAAATGGTATGATGGGATGTCGGTTCTTCCTTCCATGGATTCCACCTCAGAACTCGTCACCTAATCCAGGTATCCCTTGTAGATTTAAGACATTGTTAGTGAAACTATTTCTAGTGTCATATGTTCATGGACACTAGTTAATTACACTGCTTTTGTTGGAACATTCCAAAGGGTCTGGTCAGGGCATCAACCTCTGGTCAGAGGAGTAGTCACGTTGGACATCACTGGCGTGTCTGGACGCTGGTATACTGGCGCGTCTGAGTTTCTTCCTCCTATTATAGGGCTTTCAAAGGGCACATAAGCTGAGGAATACCATATCAGATGCATGTAATCATATTCCATAGGCATGTATCTGAGGTTGTCCTCAGCTTCCCTTGTTTAACACAGGGTATGCCTCAAGTTTAACGTCTGGCGGAGATAGATCGGACTGATCAGAACACTGATTAGAGTGGATCAGATGGGTGAAACCCCTGGAGGGAACACTGATGTTAGGGCCACTGTGTAGTTAGCTTCCTGATTGTTGTTAAGGGGAATTGGGAATGAGGTGGAATGATCCCATCGGGATGTGGCGGTCTGGGTAAGAATCAGGATTGATGATTGAGGGTTTAATGAAGTGGATGTAGAATGAGACAGAGTCGACTCAAGGATGATGGTGATGATGGGATTTAGTCTCGAAGAAACCTCCTACATATCCCCATGGTAGGGAATCAAAATCCATGTAGTGCATTTGAAGAAGGATTACCGTCAAAATGGGTTGACAATGGATTACCACTGAATGAGGTGACAATGACTTACCGTTGAATGGGGGACGTAGTTAAATGTAATGTGGTACAGAAATGGGCATACAGTTTAACGTCATGTAGGACGAAGGTGGTCAGACGTGAAGATGGTCGAGACCAATGGATGGTGGGATCGAACCTCAGGGAGGCATCCTACATACCCTTCTTGGACAACGATCAAAGACCACGTAGTTCAGATGGAGTGGGTGTCGATGTGAAGGGGGGTCGGACCCAATGGGTGTTGGTCTTGAACCTTGGGGAGGATTCCTACATACCTTACCTTGGAAAGGATCAAATACCACATAGTTCAGATGGAGGTGGACCGATGTGGAGATGGTCGGGAACAATGGGTGTTGGGCTTGAACTTCGGGGAGGATTCCTAAGTACCTTGCCTTGGAAGGGATCAAATTCTACGTAGTTCGGGATAGTATGTGTGGGGATTACACTCTAGGCTGCCCAGTTTGGTGTACCGATCTGAATATGGTCAAGACCAATGGGTGGTGGGCATGAACCTCAAGGAGGCTTCCTACGTACCTTACCTTGGAAAATATCAAAGTCCACGTAGTTTGGGAGGATGGTTTGGGGAACTGACGTGATGATGGCCAGGACCAATGGGTGTTGGTCTTGAACCTCTGGGAGGCTTCCTACATACCTTTCCTTGGTAAGGATCAAAGTCCACATAGTTTAGGTGGGTGCAACGGCTTACCGCTGACTTAGGAAACGAAGGCTTACCTATGATTAAGGTCCACAGTTTAACGTCATGCGGGATGGGGGTAATCGAAGTGAAGGGTGGTAGGAGTGACTGGGTGTTGGTCATGAACCTCATGGAGGATTCCTACATACGTCGCCTTGGCAAGGATCAAAGACCTCATAGTTCAGGTTGGGTGTGGGGCTTACACTCTAGGCTACCAAGAAGGATTTTATGGTCGATGCTTGTTCTAAGCCCACGTGAGTCATGCTCGGTGTGAGAAACAAGAGGCAGCAAAGACCTGACAATCACGTTGCGAAAGGTGCATCCGTGGAAAGTAGAGTGTGGCTTAAAATTGGTTAGCGGCCCAAAAAGATGGAGATTGAGACTTACACTAGGGTGGATGCTTGGTGGGTATAAAGCCCAACAGGATAGGGATTTGGCACCGAAGAAAGGATGAGCATGGATGCTGCCTCCTGCTAGAAAGGCTTGGGGCTTACACCAGGATAGTTTCCCTTTCCCTGCGGACAAACACTGTTCCAATACAGGTGATGTCATTCCATGCGAGGAATGATCTCACTCCCGTGGAGACCAATGAGCATAGAGAATATCTGAGACGGGGCACCCCACATACGAGGCACGGGGTGAGGTCACAATTTAACTTCATGTGCTGAGTACGATGGAACTAGGCAATTTAAAATCTTGCAGGTCAGACAATGTGGGATCTCTCCGCACCCCTAGGACTTACATAATCGGCACCTTCTACACCTTGGTGAAAAGAAAGGATAGACAACGTTGTGGCTAGGGGATGTCGTGAGGTGATCCCATTGGGGGTCCACGTTAGTGTGACTATGCGAAAAATAATAGTCGTTAGCGTGCCTTTGAAAAGAAGTATGAGGTGAAGAGACGCAATGTGAAACACGGCCCAAGGGAATTTAAAGTTACTTCATACGAGCCTAGAAGGTCGTACATGAAAATAGTGTGTGTCGTAGATGTTTTAGGCGTGGGAGTCACTAGAAAATGATGTCTAGAAGAGAGACACCGAACACGTGTTCACAAGGAGGGACGCATGCTTGAAAAATGGAACATTTGTGCGGAAAATGTCAGGTCGGCGTGCAATTGAGACACTTGCGCAGAAAATACCAAGTTGACGCACAATTAGAGAGGTTTGGCACGCAAAGGGGGCTGCGGTTTTGCACATAATTGGAGGAGATTTTGTGCATGTAATAAGGGCGTCACACAATTGGAAGGGATTGCACACAATTGTAAAGGGTTGCGTGCAATTGGAAAGGGTTGCGTGCAATTGGAAGGGTCTGCGCGCAATTGGAATGGGATGCGTGCAATTGGAAGGGATTTCGTGAAATTGTAATGTGTTGTGAGAAATTTGAAGATATTGCATCCAGGGGACGAGACTCCAAGGGATTTTGGAGAGGGTTAAGCTTGAGTGATCTCACGTGAAGGCAGACCGCTGGGCGGCCTGTCGTGAAAAATATCGTATGAAGTTCATCTTTTGCGTGCATGAGAGGTAGATTTCATGCAGAAGATATGGTTCTATTTCATCAGCCGTCTGGAAGTTGAAGGGGGGAACTCTTCTATTTATATGCGCTCGGGGTCATCAGATCCACGGAGAAATTGGTACTCACAAAATATAGTGCGTTGGTGTCGACAACAAGAAATTTCAACAGCACGGGGGCGATCACGCGCGAATTTCTACGCCTGCGGTCGGTGGCGCGGAAATTTCCGCACCAACATGGAAAACTTCTTCGGATCCCACGGTTTTCCGCACAGGAGAGATTTGTTTCATGCACTCCAGAGATTATTTCCCACGGTCCTTCCGGGCCCCCTGGAATGGATCACCGGGTCAAAATATGTCTTCGATTTGTCGCGCTGAAACCTCCTTCAGCCCTGAGTGTTTTTCGACATCTACAAACACACACCTTATGCACGTCCATTTTCTTCAATGAACCCACATTGATCAGTGATTGAGGACCCCTTCAAATCATTACCTAAAAAAAATTAAAATAGCAAGCAAACAATGTTCGACATCATCAAATATAGATTTCTTATTTAATGGATTCAGGATCCTTTGATTTTCTCAATTTCTTGATCTCACTTCCATCTTCCCCATTTGGTCGATTTCGGTACCAAGTTAGAACCTCTCTTGGAAGTTTCAACCGAGATTGAAGTTCATTCGATAGAGAGGATCCAAACTCCCAGATTTGATGGACTTGACCTCGGCTTGAATGATTGCATGACTTCTTCAGAAATAGATTGATAGGGATTTTTTTTGGTGAGCTCATCTTCAACTAAGAATGGAGGGAATCAACCTCAATTGAATTCATAGGGTTACCCAGATGCAGATCAGAAAAAAAATCCATCCTTGGTGACACTCATTTTAATACTGAAGATTAGTATTTTCCCAAATATAACACAGTACCTTCAAACATAGGTCAAACTAGGCTCACCTATGTTCTTCATCAGCGGAAAATATTCATTCATCGCCATTTAATTGAAACAACTGGACTTCCTTGATTCCGACGTGTCTTCAAACTCAAAAATCAGGTTCTAAGCTTGGCCATAACTTGGAGCCTCAGCATCATCTCACTTGCGAACTCAACCGAGATGGTGAGAGCGGCTTTGTTCAGCTTCAACGGTGGCGACTCGTCTTTAACAAGCTTCAACGTCAAATCCTCTAACAGATCCATCTTCTCCGGTATGGAGTTGTGATTATCTTCGATGAAGTCAATTAGAAAACGATTTTTGTCTTCATCTATGGAGATGCCATGGAAATTGGTTAAAAATTCATCAAATAAGAGGTGCATCAAATTTCTCCACATTTAAGCATTGTTTTTACTTAATAATTACTAATCAATTTCAGTGGAAAAGAATAACTCTAAAGAGTTAAAGACTAAAATGTCACAAAGAATTAGTCCTCAATGTAATTTCCCCCCGTTGACTCTCTCAAGTTGAAAATGTGATTTGTCTCCTAAAATTATTGGTTCAGTGCAAAAATGGTTTCATTTTTTACAAAATTGATTGAAATTGAAAATTTTAAAAATAATTTAATCAAACATTAATTTGTATCCAACTAGAAAACCGATATTCTCTTTATTTATCGATGAACTGACTCACATAATTAGAAGGCATAATAAATTGATTCATTGTTTTAATGAACAAGTTTAATAATTAAAAATAAGAATAATTAACTCATCCAACAATTTGAACATTTATAAAGAACCAAAGAAATAAGAAAAGGAGGCTCAACCCGGATAAAGATATTTAGTTCATAGTCCATTTGGATTCATATCTTATGAGTTTAATTCTAAACAAAAATTTGAAAGCCAATGATGGTTGTATAAAATTCAACCAAAATTTTACTATCAATAATTTATTTCAAAAGGGAAATAAAAATGATGTGCTGAATTATAATCCATGGGGTAATATATATTAACCTCCTCAACGTGGTATCACAACCTTCAAACTTAATAAAAAAAGTTACCCACTAAAAATATAGATAAAAAATTAATAAACTCACAATTTTGAAATTTTTAAGAGGGTTTTTGATGTGTATAGTAGTGAATATAGACTCGCATAATAAATACCCCCACCCTCGTACATAAAAATTAATATTATTATTAAAGTTTAATTCAAAAGTTAAGGAAACAATCAATCATTTTGGTTCAAATATATTTTTCAGTACAATTGCAAAATGGCATGTTTTAAGGGTCTTGGGAATGTTCAAGAACCATTCACCACAAGTTTGAAACACTTTTCCAAAACAAAATTTAAAATATTAAATGATTTGACATTTCAATAGAATAAATGTATTTAATTAAAATAAAAAATGTAGCATGTTCAACAATTATTCATAAAGTGCCATTTTCAACATATCAGATTTTTTCTTAAGAAATCAAAGAAAAATTAAATTTTAATGGAATTTTAAAATATCCAGGGAGTTTCCCCCACACTTATATTAATGAAATATGAAGCAATGAAGAAGTAGAATTTATGTATGGGAAAAGAACAAAAATTCCCCAAGTCATAGGAGCTTTACTCATATTAGTTCATTCAAAAGTACTCCCCATATAAACCATGAGTGATTGGCTAGAAAGTGACAATACCTACATCATGAAAAGATCAACATTAGATTCAAGAATATAGAGTTTAAGAAATTAATTAACCAAATAATTTTTTTTGGAAAGTGAATAAAGCATGATCAGGCTTATAGATCCTCATTGCTTGGGTAAAGAGAAAAAAATTCAATAAAAATGCGATCAATTGAGAACCAGGAAGAAATCAAGAAATTATTTTTTTTGAAAAACAAAAAATAAAAACATTAGGGACCATGGGTTCAAACCCATGAAGAACTGAGTTTAATTTCCTCCAGTAGAATCAATGGATATTTAGCGTTTTAGAATAGAGGTGACAACCAAACCCTTTGACAACCCCTCCATGTAATGTTTTACTCACTGGACATTGACCATGAATGTACTATTTTCCTCTCTAATTAACTCCAAAGCTCCACTCACAAGCACTCTCAGGGTAGTAAAGCTCCCAAACCACTTGGTTTCGAGTTTCCTTGAAAAAAACTTCAATTTGGAATTAAACATTAATACCCTATGGCCAATGTTGAAGTGCAATTTTGAATAACAGAGTCATGAAAATCTTTTGTTCTATATTTATAAATTAAATCATTCTAATACAACTCTGTTCATATTTCTTCCATCTCACTTAACTCAAATAATCTCCTCTCATAAATAATTGAAATCGTAGTTTAGGGATTTCACTACCTAATAAAATTTATTATATAGATCTGTAGGAAAATGATATGTCTTAATAAAGAGAAGTTTATAAGGATAAATCCCTATAAGAGTTTTATAATTATTATTTCATGCCCATAATGTCTCATCCAACTTTAAAGACCAATGCTTTATTAAACTATTCATAGTTTTATCCAAAATCTGTTTCAATTCTTTATTTGAGAACTCTGCCTACCAACTAGATTTTGGGCGATATGTGGTACCCGTTTTATCTATAAAATCACTTTTTCCATTAATGATTTGAATTTAATGTTCTTAAAATATTTACCACTATCTATGATAAATTCTTTTGGCACACCAAATTTGTAGAAAATATTCTTCTTGATGAAATTCACAAAACTACTGGTAATATTGTTTGAGAGAGCTACTGAATCAACCCACTTAGAGATATAGATTACAAAAAAAAGGATGTACTCATTCCTGTATGGATATGGGAATGGTCCCATAAAATATAACCGCCAAACATAAAATATTTCAACTTATAGTATCCCATTATATTGAAACTATTGTATCCTACCCACATTACCTAGCCATTGATATATATCACATCTTATTACTAGACTTATTACATCCATAAACATCGTAGGAAAGTAAAAACCTGATTGGAGGACCTTTTGGATAGTATTTTCTACCCCATGGCATCTAACCCATGAAGAAGAGTGAAAAATTTATAAAATATTAAGAATTTCCTCCTTAGGAACTCACCTCATGAGTATCCCAATAGGACACCTTCGAAAAAGAAAGGGTTCATCCCAAAATAAATACATAAGCTCAATAATTAACTTCTTCCTTAGATTTTTTGAATGTTTGTTTGGAATGACACATAGAACCAAGAAGTTTGAAAAAACTACAAACCAATAAGAATCTTTCAAATAAGCAACAAAAAATTATTCATTTAAAAAAGATGCATTGATCTCTATTGGTTCACTAGTTTGAATTGTTGTTTTGGGTAACCTAGAAAATTGGGTCTTTAATCACCTTTCCTATCATTAATTACTAAATCAAACTCTTGTAGCAACAAAGTGCACCTCATAAGCCTCAATTTAGACTCCTTATCCAACAGATATTTAAGATAAGAATGATCTCTGAATATTATGACTTTTGATCCTATATAATATTGACTAAACAAGTCTAAGGAAAACATGATAATAGTTAACTCTTTCTTAGAAGTATAAAATTTCTTCAAGGAATTATCTAGAAATTTGTTGGTATAGTAAATCACATATAACATCTTCTCTTTTCTTTTTCCAAAAACCGCCCCTACTTACCAATCACTGGCATCACACATAACCTCAAATAGAAGTTTCCAGTCAAGGGTAGTAATTATTGGTGAATATATGGGATTTTATTTTAGAAAATAAAATGATTCTAGGAATTTACATCAATCCCAAATGGTATATCCTTGACTAACATTGAGAAAAGTGGCCCAACAATTTTAGAAAAGACTTTGAAGAATCTCTAGTAAAAACCGACATGTACAAATAAACTTCGAATTAATTTTAAATTTGATGGAGGTTAAAACTTTTGAATCACGTTAATATTATAATTTTATACTTATAACCCCTCTTAGAAACTTTATGGCCTAAGAAAATCCCTTTTGTAACCATGAACATACATTTCTACCAATTTAAGACAAAGTTTGTCTCCTCACATCTCTATAAAGAAATTTCTATATTTTCCAAGCATCTTTCAAAATTAAAACTAACTATGGAAAAGTCATCCATGAATAGTTTAATAATTTTATAAATAATATTAGAAAATATGGCCATCATACACCTTTGAAAAGTGTTAGGAGCACTGCATAAGCTAAAGGGAACCCACTTGTAGAAAGATATCCCAAATGGGGTGGGTTTTTTCCGATCTTCTAGGGATATGGGAATATTGATATAACCTAAATAACTATCCAGAAAATAAAAAAAATCATTTCTAGCCAACCTCCCAATAATTTGATTTAGAAATTTCATTGTAAAATGTCCTTTTTTGGTGGAAAAGTTAAGATTTCGATGATCAATTTATAATCTCCACTTGGTAGTTTTAAAAACATGAATTTGTTCATTTTTCATATTAAGTATGACTTAGAAACCCCCCTTCTTAGGGGAAAATTGTACTTGTCTTACCTAGGGACTGTTAGAGATAGAAAAAAATTCCAACATTAAGAAATATAACTACTTTCTCTCTAACTAACACTTTCATATTTTGCTTTAATATTATTTGACCTTTGACTCTAGGTTAGTACTCAATATCCATTGATATTTTATACATATAATAAGATGGAATTATTCCCTTAATATTAGTTATGGACCATTTAATTATATACTTCAAATTCCTTAGAATATACATAGAATTCTATTATTGGATCATAACTAACTCAGTGGAGATAATTGATGGTTCTGGGTGAAATAGAAGTGTGCAGAGGTGGGTGATATATTAAAATTTACTTTAATAATTTTTTCTTGATAATAAGAGAAAGGATCTTGCATGTAAAATTTATAATTAATTTATTTAATATTTGAATAAATGAATACCTGGGTTGAGGAACATTCTTCATTGGTGAATGTTGACCATCTGAAAATACCATTTTAGATTACCCTTGTTGCATTGTGAGGATCAAAGGATCGAGTCCCCCTAATAGTGATCCACACTTGCTCCTATGATATCCATGCAACACCGATTGATCTTCAAGTCCTAGCATGGTGAGTCGAATTTCTTTTGTTTTTCATTCTTGATCACTCATTCTATGGTCTTGAAGAAGTATCTCTTAAACGTATTATTCTTGAGAGGGAGAGAGGAGGAGGAGTTGAGAGATAATCTGTTGTTCATG
Organism: Viscum album; assembly: GCA_963277665.1. Lineage (NCBI taxonomy): Eukaryota > Viridiplantae > Streptophyta > Magnoliopsida > Santalales > Viscaceae > Viscum > Viscum album. Next base: position 1,184,331,640 of record OY728139.1, read on the forward strand.
AAAATTCTAAATACTCAATTTTGGATATCCTACACAATATACATAACCATCTATTTATAGAGTTAGGATTTAAGTTAAAATATTATTTAATTTTATACTGACCATTAAATAACATGTATTACCTTTAATAAACCTCATTACACAAAATAATTATATCATTACTATTTATTGGAGCACACCAACTTGCACAATAATAAATATTATGTAACAGTCTTGTTAATTAATATTTTCCACCGGACTCGGTCTTGGTCCGTTCTAACTCATCCATTATTTATTGAATAACCAAATTAATATTTTATTTATGAATAAATATTTTATTCACAATCTAGTGAATAAATATTTATAAAAATATTCAATAAATAAAATAAATACTTTATTCACATGACGGAGAAAAAATATTTATTTAATTTATGTGATCAATATAACTTGAATAAAATTATTTCTCGTACATGATAATAATATTTATTCCATTAATTAAACTCAAATAGAATTTAATTGAGATCAACAGAAACACTAAGTGTGTGACCCTCTAAGATTATTTCTCATTGGCATTAGGTGGGAATGCCTAAAGTCCAAGATTACTACCTAGAAATGGGTCAAGGAATCAACGAGAAATAACTTAATTTCTCAAATTCAACAACCAAATACAAACACTCACTGTATAATATAATCCCCTTGTCACAATATATCATCAAGAAGGTTATAAATTGGTGTCACCAACCTATATGCTCGATATTTATTTCTTTTACTATCTAAAATAAACACGTTGTTACACTATAACCATGAAATTTAATGCAACAATTCTATTCCAATCAAAGGGATGCGATATCAGCTTCCATAAAGATGGAAGGGACAAATCCTTCATCAACTTATACATTAATAACATGTCACTCATGACGCAGCCAACATATCCAACTTCTCTATGAACTATTATCATCATGGTTTATGAAATACATATAATTATGTGCGTTGTAACATGTATTAATAATAATCTTAAAGTCTAAGGACCATGACACATGCTCATAGATAGGAATATCCAATGACACCAAAACATGTAGAACTACTACTAGTTGGTCTGTTCTCGTAATCTCCCATCTTGGAGATTATCAAGTTCCAACTTCACAAGAAGAAGACACATATTCTTATGAGTACTTGCATATGAAATTATATATACTATGTGTTCCATCATAGTAATTTATCCAACTATAGTACATTATTTTTGAATATCGTCATAGCACATCAAGGTTCTTACCATAGAAGAGAACTTCTATGACCTTATCAATGTGATGTATACTCTAGGAAATTATTATATTAGAGTTATGCATAACAACAAACAATATGTAATAATAAGTTTTATTAATATTCAATACCTCAAATATTTATGTAATCAAAGTAAAAAATAGTTGTTCATAGGTTACCAACTCTAAAAAACTACCACTTAGACTAGAGGCAACTGCCTATGGCCTTCATTCCACTAGACCTCACATGATAGTCATGTTTTTTCTGAGTCAAGGCTTTAGTCAAGGGGTCTTCCACATTTTCTTCCATGGAAATACTAATCACTGCAACTTCACCTCTATGAGAAAAACCCCTTAAGAGATGATAATTCTGAAGTTTGTGTTTTGTCTACTGATGTGACTTTGGATCTTTAGAAAGAACCACCAATGTAGTATTATCACAATGGAGTGTGATAGGATCTTTACTGTTAGGTTCCACATCAAGATCTTGGATGAAGTTACGCATCCATACTTCTTCTTTAGCTACATGGGAATCCATAAAATACTCAGACTCTATTATAGAATTGACAATCAAAGCCTTATTTGATATCTTCTAGCTCACAACACCTCCATTAAAAGTGAAGATATTTCCCATTTGTGACTTCATGTCATATTTATTAGTTTGGAAACTAGAATCTACATATCCTCTGATGATTAGTTCCACATATCCTCTATAAACCATGAATATATCCTTAATATGACTCAAATACTTAAGGATAGTCTTGACTGTGATCCAATGGCGGTCAGCTAGATCAACTTGCTATATTAGTACTACACTTAATGCATAGGCATTATCTAGCCTAGTACATAGAATAACATACATGACTGACCCAATAACTGATGCATATAGAATCCTTGTTATTATATTTCTTTCTTCATGTGTCCAAGGACACATTTTCCTAGAAAGATGAATGCCATGTGATAATGGCAGAAATCCCCTATTGATTTTTCCACACTGAATCTCTTCAGTATCTTGTCAATTTATGTACTTTTACATAGTTCGAGCAACCTATTTTATATATCACGATGGATCTTGATTCCAAGAATATATGTTGCCTCACCCAAGTCCATTATAGAGAAGCATTTATTCAACCACGCCTTAACAGACTGTAAGAATGATATTTCATATTCAATTAAAAATATGTCATCAACATATACTATTAAGAAAATTATTACACTCCCACTAAACCATTTACTGGCACAAAGATCACATTCAATCTTTACAAAATCAAATTTCCTTATAGACTCATAAAAATTAATTTCCCATTACCTGGATGCTTGCTTTAATCCATAAATGGATTTTTGCAACTTTATTAACATTTTGACATCCTTTGAAGTCACAAACCCTTTAGGATGTGTCATATAGACATCTTCCTAAAGGTTCTTATTATGGAGGTCTATTTTGACATCCATTTTCTAAATCTCATAATCATGGAAAGTCACAGTGGAATATATAATTCTGATGGATTTTAGCATTGTAACTGGTGAAAATGTTTTTCATAGTCAATTCCTTGACATTATTTAAACCCTTTTACAACCAGTAACGCCTTATAGGTACTGAATTTTACTTCCATGTACAGTTTCTTCTTGAATACCCATTTGCAACCAATGATATTTACATCTACCGGAGGGTCTACCAAAATCTAGACTTGGTTTTGGTACATGGAATACATTTAATAACTCATGGATTCTTTCCACTTGGAATCATCTATGCCTCTTAATACTTTCCTGAAGGTTATAAGATCATTATTATCAACTAATAATGAGTCACCATACTCAATGAAAAGAAAACCATACCATTCCAGTTATCTAACCTCTTTAGTACTCCTACGCACTAATTGTGTCTCTGGGATAATTTATTCTTCCATAGGTCTTTATGGAATTTGATCCTATGCCAAATCTTGTGTATCTTGAGTCTGGACTTCATCAAAGTTTATCTCTCTCTCTCTCTCATTATCTCTTTTACTAATAAGATCCTCCTCAAGAAATGTGAGACTTTTCTCAACCACACCTTTTTGTCTGAAGGATTTTATAGATAGTATCCCTTTGTTTCTTTGAGATATCCTATAAAGATACCCTTTTTCCTTGGGTTGAAAGCTTGTTACATGAAAATGCCTTAAAAAATAATTCTCAACCCCATAAATGTAAGTAAGAAAACACGAGTTTCTTTCCATTCAATAATTAGTATGGTATACTCTCTATTTCTTTAGTTGGAAATATATTTAGTACGTATGCTATTGTTTGTAACACATATCCCCAAAAGGATAATGGAAGAATTTTATGACTCACCATTGATCTCACCATGTCCAACAAGGTGTGGTTCCTCATTTCACTTACACCATTACACTGAGGTATATAAGGAGGAGCGAGTTAAAATAAAATACTGAACTCCCATAGATAATCAATGATGTCTTGATTAAGATATTCTCTACCACGGTTTGAGAAAAGTTTCTTAATCTTTTTACCAAGTTTATTATCAAATTCATTCTTATATTCCTTAAATTTTTCAAAATAATGAAACTTATACCTCATTAAGTAGACATATCCATATCTACTAAAATAATATATAAAAGTTATTAAGTATGAGTACCCACCCCTTTGTTCAATTGTAAATGGTCCACACACATCAGTATAAACCAATTAAATAATCTCATTAGCCTTTTAACCTTTCCCACTAAAAGGGTATTTGGTCATTTTTTTGTAAAAATGCTTGACATACACAAAGTGGTTTAAGTTGAAAAGAATATAAATATCCATCTTTTTGTAATTTAGTCAAGTGATTATCATTTACATGACATATCCCATGATTCCAAAGTTGGGTGTAGTATGGTCCATGTGAAGTTACTTCATTATCGATTTCCATTATTTGGTTTGTTTAATACAACACATAATGGTCGTTATTTAAATGCTCCTTACCATAAAAAATGAAATATTTATAAAAGAAGCAAAATTTATTCCCAAATTTGAAAATAAATCTATCCATATCTAGTATCGATACAAAAATATTGTTTTTGGTCACTGAAGGCACATAATAAAAACCCTTTAAAACTAATATAATTCCAATTGGCAATGTGAGGTGGTATCCCCCAATAGCTAAAACAACAAGTTTATCTCTATTGGTTGCTCAAAGATCTACCTCTCCTTGGTAAATCTTTCCAAATATACTTGGTTCCTGTATTTGAATAAATATTTGAGCACCAAAAGGTGTATCTAATACCCAATTTGTAGAAATAGATAAATTACACTCGATAAAAAATGCACCTGAAGCTTTCACTTTTATCTTTGGTTGGGTGAATTTTTTATTCCAGTGGAAATTCTTTCCACATGTGAGATAGACAAGATCTTGTTCTCTTTCTTGCCCCTTGATCTTCCTCTTCTTTGAAGGGTGTGAAGAGGATTTGGGATAAAATAAATTCACTATACATTTCTATTTTTCCCCATAAGGATGGAAGGGTTTTCACACTTCATATCCTTATCTACTTGGAGAATAAGAGTACGAAGATATGGCAGCGACTTCTCAATGTTCATATTATAATTGAAATTCAAGTTAGAGAATCTCTGAGGGAGTGATGCCAAAATGAGGTCGGTTCTCAATTCTTCAGGGAGTTTAAACCCTAGAACATCTAAGTGATCAATGTAGCCAGTGAGATTGAATATATGAGGCCCAGTTAGGGCAACCTCTACAAGATTGATCTAAAAGAGTGCCTTGGAAATATCAAACCATTCCTGTCTTGTAACACCCCAAGCTTCTATGGTACGTTTCCCTTCGAATAATGCGATAGCGTGTGTGGTACGCAACCTCGAGTTCTAACACACACCACAACTAATTAAACTAGCCGTTGTGAATAGTAATACCTACTTTTTTGAATTATATATATTTTATATTTTAAAATGGACTTCATTTTTGGATTCGGAATATCGAATTTAGCCTAAGGTGAAATTTTGGTACTTTTCGGATAACTTTCATATTTTGATGAATAGTGAAAATTACTAAATTTTAATTAAAAACAACTTTTTTAATCAAAATAATTAATAGTGATAAATTATGAATTTTAGTAGTTTTAAAGTATATTTAGAATATATTTTTACCATTTAATATAATGTGGGTCATTGGACATAATTTTACAATTAAACTGAACATAAACAAGTGTCAATCTTTTGATAGTTATTACCTCTTAAAAACACGCTTTTTGTTTTGACAGCGGGAATTAATTTTAAATTAATTTCTGCCACTTCTGTGTTTTGAATTTAGAAAAATGGATTCCATATTTGGAATCAGAATGTTCAAATTGTGTAAATAGGTAACTTTTATTTTTAGACATTTTGAATAATTACTGCGGTAAATATTTTATTTACCATGGTTAAGGGTAAATACGGTAAATAAGGGTTAAAAAATAATATTATAATAATACTAAATTACCCTAAACCGTGTCTTAACCCTATTGTTTGATACATAGTCGACCATGGGCATCTTTGGGTCTATTTTGGGACCCCATGGATCCACTTGTAAGTGATAATGAAACTTTATTTTAAATAAGTCAAAATGAATACAAAAATGACACAAGCATATATCCTTTAGAAAAACAATTGTTACATAGGGTTATATAAGTTGGATTTTAGATTATAAATATTCATTAGAAAGCTAAAAAGATTTCCTACATAATGATATTTTATTTATAATTTTTAGACATTAAATAATTTATTTTATTTATGACACAATGATGATGCAGTAATTACTATAATAGTGAAAAATTAAAATAAGTGATATTATAAATACCCAAATAAATATAATATGAAACTTTTAATGAATTAAACTAATTTTCTAGGATAATATGATATATTAGGATTTATTTAATTTACTTTTTTATAAGTAATAAATCTGTTATGAGTTTCACAAAAATCAACTAATGAATAGTGTCAAAATTGACATAAAAGAGTTCTTAAAACAAATATTATATTATTAATTGATATTAAATTCCTAAAAATCTAAGGTTCGTCCAAGAGACTTATATCATGATAGGTTAATCATTAATGGACCACTTGGGGGTCGCTTGGATGTATATGGTAAGTTTATTAACCATATAATATAAAAATACAAAGAGACATTGTAAAAGTGAAACTAATTAACTTAGAGTTAATACTTAAAGATAAGGTTAATATAAGTACCCAAACCTGTCTAAATTCTATTGGATGAGTTGTTTTCGACCCATCCCCACCTCAACCTTTGAATAGTCAACTTTGGAGCCATTAGAAACCGAATATGAATTTATTATAAATTAATATTTCTAGCTTTTCCAAAGGTGCCCCGCACCCCTCTTATAAAAGGGCACTCCTCCTTCTCATTTCTTCACACCTCTCAAGCCACTTGGCTCGTCCAAACTCTGCCCAACTAAGCTCCCCACATCCCTCTCCTCCTCCTTGAAGCTTCCCCTTAGGCATAAAGTATTTCAAGAAGTCCTTTGCTTCCAACCAAAGTGAGTTACCTAAATTAAAGGTAACGATTTCTCTTAAATTATTTTCATTTATTTTGCTTCTTCAACCCCCAAAGTCTTTTTATTTCCCTTCTTTTGTAACAACACCAGTATCCTCAATATACTAGGATGTTCTTATAAGAAGGATTCAAACTACACATACACACAACTCCATCTAATGGATGATGAACATAATGTTTCTGTGGATGGCAAACTAACGCCTCACGAAACGATGATTGTTCAAATACATCTTACCGCCTCTCATGGTGGCCATTATGATGGAACTGTAATTAAATATGATATTAATGATATATATTTTATATATAAGCTTCTGTAATTCCATTTTATTTCATACCATTATTCGTTTCATGTTGTATATACATACGATAATTTTATTTGAGGAAGTGCGGACTACCGCCCCCTTAAAATGATATGACTCGTTCATACCACACATGGAACGTATAAAGGATGGTGTTAATGAACTTAAGTAACTTATATAAAATATTATATTATACAGGAATAGTAATATACCTATGTATCATTTGGATTCGATTCTTTTAAAATAAAAATTAAATGGAAGTAGCGTTCGTGCGTACGTACGGACTACCGTCTCCACGAACGCGATGAGATTCATTCTCCATCGTATCCATTCAAGTATAATTATCATTTAATGATTTAAAAATGATGTTTAAGGACTTGATATCATTCTGGATATGAATAAGATACAACAAACATGACTTATGTAACAAAACATATAAAGAAAATGAGTAAGTTAACACCCGAAACGGCAATAATACTAAGATATTATTATCAAATCAATATTAAAAGATCATATATGATATCATATTAATGTATATGATTCTTGTATAATTTAGTAACAATTATTTCACTATTATACAGGAGGTTAACCTACCCCAACCAAGGAAAAGTACAAGGTAAGGGTTATTTCACAATCTCTTCATTATCCGAGGTTGTTTATACGTAATAATCTACTGGGATCTCTTTATCATCCACATCCATGTTTCTTAAAAATGTATTTCAAAACATTTTTACTATTTACATGAATATGGGTTAAAGTCATTTATACCCTTGTTTGACTTTTCATAAGAGGTTTATAAAGGAATCTTTCCATCGTTTTCAAAACAAGGTCCTTTTTAACCTTTTCGACAGAATTGAGGTAAGAATGTTTTTTTAACTTATACGGCGGGTGCGGTTATTTTCCGCCGTTATAAAATCGTCGAAGCTTTCCATACAAGCTTATAAGAATATTTTCAAAGAAAATGTTTTATTTTATATGGATTTTAAATGATTTCAAAATAAAAGGAGATACTTCTTTAAAAAGAATTTTGATTTCATCTATGTCAACATCCTTTGATGGATTTTAAGATTATTCGAAGTTGATTTATTATGATACAAAACTTCTATATTGTATTGAAGGTTTTGTGATATGTTTTACTGTGGATGTGCTATTTTTATACCATTCATAGTTTATGGTGAAATTATTGACATTTCGTATGCTAGTTTTAATACGAATGTTTATGTTATGTTTAAACCTTTTCATATGGGAATGCATTGGACTTAATAAGTGACGGGTGGAGCCCGCTATAGCTCCTCGATGCATCGGTAGGTCTCATGAGACAAACTAGTGTCTTGGCACAAGGCCTTGACAAAATCTTATTTGTAGTCTTGGCACGAGGCCTTGGCTATGTGGTTAAGATAGTCTGGCATTATGCATTCCAACATTATGAAAGTGGTTATTGATTTTTGCATGTGATTATTCGATTAGTAGAATATCCATGTGAGTAAGTAAATGGCATTATTTCATTTTACCTTTGCCATTTTATGCTGAAGTTCAACTTTAAAAGGCTTTTGTTTTAGTTATACATTGCCTTAAAAGTTTATTCTTATTTATGAAAGTTTCCGCTATATTGTTATCCTTACTGGGCATTTGAGCTCACCCCTTTTCTATGTTTCATTTTTCCCAGGAAGTGAAGAAGTAAGTTATGAATGACCTGCAGGGATATTATGTGGGGATATGAGTATGGATTATGGAGACAATATGTTGTTGTAGTAGTTTTTCGTTTAATGATGTAATGTAAAACTTATGAATATATCTAGTGTTTCCAAGGCTACTAAACCAATCGGTCTTTCGAGATTTGATCTTTCTTGTGATCATGCCAATGTTACGAAGTAATGCACCGACTCTGGGTAGCTGGGGTCGGGGCGTTACAGTTGGTATCAGAGGAAGTTTAGTACAAACCTTGGAAGCTAGATTTAGATAAACTCTGATTAGAGCACGTAGACCTATGATGAACTTTGAGGATTAGTATAGAATAACTTCCTAGAATTTTGGTATTGTAGAGATTTTGTGAGTTTTCCGAGCAATACATCCCTGTCTGGATACGAGCAGGTAGAGGTGGCTCTGGCACAGATGTACCTAGGGGTAAAACCCGAAAACACCGCTTTGAGCTAGACTCGAACGGGAACTGGTGCACGACAACGGGCCTTGCTGCACTCTTGGTTACGACACTCCCGGGGGATATGCTTAGGATAACTCTCATTTTCTTTACAAATCATTTTGAAGGGATTATGAGTATATACTTCCTCAAAGAATACATTTTTATGATTATGGATTATATCCATAAATAGTTCAATTTATGTTAAGTGTTTTATAAGTATGGGATTATGTATTTTGATTCATAAACTGATCTAGTTTATGCCATTGTTTAGAAATGGCGTCTAGTGGAAGAAATGGAAACCGTATCAATGCACGCACTCCATGTAGGGATTGCCCTCCTGCTCAAGATAATTATAGTGGGGCTGGTGATGCAACTGGTGCCGATCAGCTAATCACCATACTGGGACAACTTACTCAGGTTATGAATAATAACCTTACCCGTATGGAGCACCCTGATCCGCAGCGTGGAGGATCAATGTTAGATCGATTCATGAGACAACAACCACCAACGTTCAATGGGAGTACAAATCCCTTAGTAGCTGAGCAATGGATATTTTCCCTAGAGAAAATATTTCAGGCTTTGGGGAGTAGTGAAAGGGAAGGTGAAACATCAATGCTTTTTCAAATGATTGCCAAACCATCTTTATTAGAAAAGATTAAGAGTTCTCAGACCGATGATGAAGAATTTCAAAAGAAGATTAAAGCTGTGAATGATGGGAGATTGAGAGACTTTGTGTATGAAGATGGAATTTTGAAATTCGGGAAGAGACTTTGTGTTCCCAATATACCTGATCTAAAAAGGGAATTGCTGGATGACGCTCATAGTTCCAATTTCTCTATACACCCTGGGAGCACCAAAATGTATAGAGATTTGAAGGAACATTTTTGGTGGGACAACATGAAGAGGGAGATTGCTGATTTTGTGTCAAGATGTATGGTTTGTCAACAAGTGAAAGCTGGAAGGCAACAGCCTGGAGGAGTCATGCAACCTCTTCCCATACCGGAGTGGAAATGGGACAATATTACGATGGTCTTTGTCATGGGGCTACCAAAGACTCCTAGAAGGAACGATGCAATATGGGTTATTGTTGATCGTCTTACCAAGTCAGCACATTTTCTTGCTATAAGAGAAGATCTACCCCTGGAACGTCTAGCAAGACTATACATTAATGAAGTTGTGAGACTTCATGGAGTACCCCTATCGATTGTTTCTGATCGTGATCCCCGTTTTACTTCACGATTCTGGAAAAGTCTTCAGAAATCCCTGGATACTGAACTTCATTTGAGAACTGCTTACCACCCTCAGACAGACGGACAATCAGAACGGACTATTCAAACCTTAGAAGACATGTTGAGATCTTGCTCACTTGATTTTCAGGGTATGTGGGATCAATATTTAGCACTGGTAGAATTTTCCTATAACAATAGCTTCCATTCGAGTATTCAGATGGCACCATATGAAGCGTTATACGGAAAGAGATGTCGTACACCAACCTGTTGGGATGACGTTGGTGAAAGAAAACTTGTAGGCCCAGAACTGGTGGAGGAAACGGTGGAAAAGGTGAAGGTAATCCAAAATCACATCAAAGCAGCTCAAAGTAGGCAGAAGAGCTATGCTGATATTCGAAGGAAGGATTTGGAATTTCAAGTCGGTGATCATGTTTTCCTGAAGGTATCTCCATGGAAGGGAGTCATACGTTTTGGTAAGAAAGGTAAATTGAGTCCCAGGTACATCGGACCTTTCGAAATTCTAAAACGAATTGGGGTTGTAGCTTACCGATTGGCAATGCCGCCAAGTCTCTCCAAAGTTCACGATGTGTTCCACGTATCTCTGTTGAGGAAATACATGCCTGACCCAACGCATGTACTCACCTATGAGGAATTAGAACTGGAACCCGATCTTTCCTATTGTGAAGAGCCCGTCAGGATTCTTGATACAAGAGAACAAGTACTGAGAAACCGGACGACGCGTCTGATAAAAGTTTTGTGGAGAAATCATAAGATGGAAGAGGCAACGTGGGAACCCGAGGAACTTATGATGAAGAACCACCCGAGTCTTTTTATGCAGTAATACCCTAGAAATTGCGAGGACGCAATTATTTTAAGGAGGGGAGAATGTAACACCCCAAGCTTCTATGGTACGTTTCCCTTCGAATAATGCGATAGCGTGTGTGGTACGCAACCTCGAGTTCTAACACACACCACAACTAATTAAACTAGCCATTGTGAATAGTAATACCTACTTTTTTGAATTATATATATATTATATTTTAAAATGGACTTCATTTTTGGATTCGGAATATCGAATTTAGCCTAATGTGAAATTTTGGTACTTTTCGGATAACTTTCATATTTTGATGAATAGTGAAAATTACTAAATTTTAATTAAAAACAACTTTTTTAATCAAAATAATTAATAGTGATAAATTATGAATTTTAGTAGTTTTAAAGTATATTTAGAATATATTTTTACCATTTAATATAATGTGGGTCATTGGACATAATTTTACAATTAAACTGAACATAAACAAGTGTCAATCTTTTGATAGTTATTACCTCTTAAAAACACGCTTTTTGTTTTGACAGCGGGAATTAATTTTAAATTAATTTCTGCCACTTCTGTGTTTTGAATTTAGAAAAATGGATTCCATATTTGTAATCAGGATGTTCAAATTGTGTAAATAGGTAACTTTTATTTTTAGACATTTTGAATAATTACTGCGGTAAATATTTTATTTACCATGGTTAAGGGTAAATACGGTAAATAAGGGTTAAAAAATAATATTATAATAATACTAAATTACCCTAAAACGTGTCCTAACCCTATTGGTTGATACATAGTCGACCATGGGCATCTTTGGGTCTATTTTGGGACCCCATGGATCCACTTGTAAGTGATAATGACACTTTATTTTAAATAAGTCAAAATGAATACAAAAATGACACAAGCATATATCTTTTAGAAAAACAATTGTTACATAGGGTTATATAAGTTGGATTTTAGATTATAAATATTCATTAGAAAGCTAAACAGATTTCCTACATAATGATATTTTATTTATAATTTTTAGACATTAAATAATTTATTTTATTTATGACACAATGATGATGCAGTAATTACTATAATAGTGAAAAATTAAAATAAGTGATATTATAAATACCCAAATAAATTAAATATGAAACTTTTAATGAATTAAACTAATTTTATAGGATAATATGATATATTAGGATTGATTTAATTTACTTTTTTAGAAGTAATAAATCTGTTATGAGTTTCACAAAAATCAACTAATGAATAGTGTAAAAATTGACATAAAAGAGTTCTTAAAAAAATATAATATTATTAATTGATATTAAATTCCTAAAAATCTAAGGTTCGGCCAAGAGACTTATATCATGATAGGTTAATCATTAATGGACCACTTGGGGGTCGCTTGGATGTATATGGTAAGTTTATTAACCATATAATATAAAAATACAAAGAGACATTGTAAAAGTGAAACTAATTAACTTAGAGTTAATACTTAAAGATAAGGTTAATATAAGTACCCAAACCTGTCTAAATTCTATTGGATGAGTTGTTTTCGACCCATCCCCACCTCAAACTTTGAATAGTCAACTTTGGAGCCATTAGAAACCGAATATGAATTTATTATAAATTAATATTTCTAGCTTTTCCAAAGGTGCCCCTCACCCCTCTTATAAAAGGGCACTCCTCCTTCTCATTTCTTCACACCTCTCAAGCCACTTGGCTCGTCCAAACTCTGCCCAACTAAGCTCCCCACATCCCTCTCCTCCTCCTTGAAGCTTCCCCTTAGGCAGAAAGCATTTCAAGAAGTCCTTTGGTTCCAACCAAAGTGAGTTACCTAAATTAAAGGTAACGATTTCTCTTAAATTATTTTCATTTATTTTGCTTCTTCAACCCCCAAAGTCTTTTTATTTCCCTTCTTTTGTAACAACACCAGTATCCTCAATATACTAGGATGTTCTTATAAGAAGGATTCAAACTACACATACACACAACTCCATCTAATGGATGATGAACATAATGTTTCTGTGGATGGCAAACTAACGCCTCACGAAACGATGATTGTTCAAATACATCTTACCGCCTCTCATGGTGGCCATTATGATGGCACTGTAATTAAATATGATATTAATGATATATATTTTATATATAAGATTCTGTAATTCCATTTTATTTCATACCATTATTCGTTTCATGTTGTATATACATACGATAATTTCATTTGAGGAAGTGCGGACTACCGCCCCCTTAAAATGATATGACTCGTTCATACCACACATGGAACGTATAAAGGATGGTGTTAATGAACTTAAGTAACATATATAAAATATTATATTATACTGGAATAGTAATATACCTATGTATCATTTGGATTCGATTCTTTTAAAATAAAAATTAAATGGAAGTAGCGTTCGTGCGTACGTACGGACTACCGTCTCCACGAACGTGATGAGATTCATTCTCCATCGTATCCATTCAAGTATAATTATCATTTAATGATTTAAAAATGATTTTTAAGGACTTGATATCATTCTGGATATGAATAAGATACAACAAACATGACTTATGTAACAAAACATATAAAGAAAATGAGTAAGTTAACACCCGAAACAGCAATAATACTAAGATATTATTATCAAATCAATATTAAAAGATCATATATGATATCATATTAATGTATATGATTCTTGTATAATTTAGTAACAATTATTTCACTATTATACAGGAGGTTAACCTACCCCAACCAAGGAAAAGTACAAGGTAAGGGTTATTTCACAATCTCTTCATTATCCGAGGTTGTTTATACGTAATAATCTACTGGGATCTCTTTATCATCCACATCCATGTTTCTTAAAAATGTATTTCAAAACATTTTTACTATTTACAAGAATATGGGTTAAAGTCATTTATACCCTTGTTTGACTTTTTATAAGAGGTTTATAAAGGAATCTTTCCATCGTTTTCAAAACAAGGTCCTTTTTAACCTTTTCGACAGAATTGAGGTAAGAATGTTTTTTTAACTTATACGGTGGGTGCGGTTATTTTCCGCCGTTATAAAATCGTCAAAGCTTTCCATACAAGCTTATAAGAATATTTTCAAAGAAAATGTTTTATTTTATATGGATTTTAAATGATTTCAAAATAAAAGGAGATACTTCTTTAAAAAGAATTTTGATTTCATCTATGTCAACATCCTTTGATGGATTTTAAGATTATTCGAAGTTGATTTATTATGATACAAAACTTCTATATTGTATTGAAGGTTTTGTGATATGTTTTACTGTGGATGTGCTATTTTTATACCATTCATAGTTTATGGTGAAATTATTGACATTTCGTATGCTAGTTTTAATACGAATGTTTATGTTATGTTTAAACCTTTTCATATGGGAATGCATTGGACTTAATAAGTGACGGGTGGAGCCCGCTATAGCTCCTCGATGCATCGGTAGGTCTCATGAGACAAACTAGTGTCTTGGCACAAGGCCTTGACAAAATCTTATTTGTAGTCTTGGCACGAGGCCTTGGCTATGTGGTTAAGATAGTCTGGCATTATGCATTCCAACATTATGAAAGTGGTTATTGATTTTTGCATGTGATTATTCGATTAGTAGAATATCCATGTGAGTAAGTAAATGGCATTATTTCATTTTACCTTTGCCATTTTATGCTGAAGTTCAACTTTAAAAGGCTTTTGTTTTAGTTATACATTGCCTTAAAAGTTTATTCTTATTTATGAAAGTTTCCGCTATATTGTTATCCTTACTGGGCATTTGAGCTCACCCCTTTTCTATGTTTTATTTTTCCCAGGAAGTGAAGAAGTAAGTTATGAATGACCTGCAGGGATATTATGTGGGGATATGAGTATGGATTATGGAGACAATATGTTGTTGTAGTAGTTTTTCGTTTAATGATGTAATGTAAAACTTATGAATATATCTAGTGTTTCCAAGGCTACTAAACCAATCGGTCTTTCGAGATTTGATCTTTCTTGTGATCATGCCAATGTTACGAAGTAATGCACCGACTCTGGGTAGCTGGGGTCGGGGCGTTACATGTCTAGCTTGTTTCTTGGTAAATACCACAGAGTTTATGAAACATGATATATGTATCCATGTTTTTGTGAGACTTAATTAGTTATATAGACATATATGAAAGCATCAAACTTTTAATGTAGACTGCATCACTCAAATTTTTTCCATAGATAAATAACTCTTCATCGCTCACCTCTTTAGCAGATAGATCAGACATTGAGGATTCTAGCACGTAATATTTCCATTCATGGAGGAGCACAATCCAAATATGTCAAAACCATTCCTAGAAGTTACTTCTAATTAGGAGGTTTCTTTCTCTAATATTGATTGTAGGGATAGTGTGAATGATGAACTTTTAATTTTATTCTACACTGAAAAAGATCATATTATTAGTACTTTACTATATTACATAATAAGTGAGATATAATAAATTAAATGTTTTATTTATTTATTTATTTATTAAATAATACACTATTTTATCAAGTCTCAATATCCATCACCATTTAACTTGGAATTTCTCATTGCTTTAACATTCTAGTGGAAACGATCTCCATTACTTTTATCAATGATCTATACTTTGGCCACTAAAAAACACAATAAAGTAATTAGGTTGGTGGTATTTCTAACTAAAGACTTGTAGCTCCTTGATCTGTTGAGTGGATTCTCCTATCTTGAAATCCTAATATGTATTTCCTCAAAACTTTCCTCTAAAATTATATTGAGCAGATTTTGGCCGCTAAGCTCAATATAATTTCGGTTATGTCAACCCAAAAATCTCATGAAAACTCCCCGATAAAAGTAAGTGTCCATACATTGTCCATGTACTACACTTAGTTATATGCAATGTAAGGCTTAGTATGACTTAATATTTAATTGAGTGATTTTAATTTATTATGCATAAATTTTATCTTGTTTTATCCTTTACACTTCTTGTTAATATTAAGTGGATTTTACTTAAATAATAAACCTTGTTAGAGAAAACATTTATGTATAATTAATTAATTTGTTTTCTATATTTACACGTTAATTTATCAATTTATGTGATCACAACCTTGCATCCATAAAATAAATAATTTCATAGATATAAAAAATTAATTAATTAAATGACCCATTCTTGAGCTTTATCTAATGATTGATTTAATGAGAATATATTAATTCAAACTTTAACCTAGGGGAAATAACTCCTATTAACAGTCTTGTCATGAGTTACAACATTATATCTATCCACCTATTTATCACCTGGGTTTCATCATTATGGTTTCATCTTGATTCACATCTATGCGCCTTGGGATTCTCCATTAATTACAAATATTTATTACTCACATGCAGGTGAGGGGAACCAAAGGATTGGTTATAGGGGGTTATATAAATATCCTTGGACACATAGGT
Organism: Viscum album; assembly: GCA_963277665.1. NCBI lineage: Eukaryota > Viridiplantae > Streptophyta > Magnoliopsida > Santalales > Viscaceae > Viscum > Viscum album. The sequence goes on from OY728139.1 coordinate 1,184,348,298, forward strand.
CCTACATAATAATGGAGGGAGGGATGAAACACAATCCATCATTTAATTTAATATTAAAAATTTTTAAACTCATGTAATAAATTAACTTAAAATTTCCAACACATAAATAAGTCTTGTTCAAGATCACGAATGGTCATACATGCAATGAATACACAAAATTAAATGGCTAACACTCATTTATTTATTCATTCTTTTATTATTTAAGATAAACATTCTTTCACTAATTAATTAATTAATTCCTTTTCATATTAATGATTATCCAATCTTATTTGGAGATAAACATCATTAATGGAATTCATGGAAAATAAATGATATAAACAATAATGATATATTAATTAAAATAAATTTGTAGAGCATTTAAAATTCTTTTAAACCATTATTAAATTTCCAAACACACAATCATGTTCCAATCAATAAAATAAGGTTTTAATTCTTCAATTTTAAAATTTAATGTATTTTTAATTTTTCCTATTAATGTGAGACTACACAGATTTTACATGCAGCTACATGCCATGTACCTCGATTGTCATATATCCGAGTTACAAGCATGGGGATTTGGCATGTTAACGTGACCAAATTACAGGGTGTGTACATGCCAGCTACACACCGTGTATCCACTTGTCGGGTTCCAAGTTGGCACGATCAAGACGTGGTGTGCAATAAAAGCACCATTTGTAATTATTTTTTGGGAACATCTAGATACAATGCACATGGGTATAAGGCGCGTGCTCCGGCTGCACGTTGAGTAACCCAATTTTGCCAACCAATTTCTTTCAACTTACCAATGACATCTTCAGTCGTTATTCATTTATTCTTTAACCTTTAAGAAAACAAAATATTGAACAAACATTATTAATATGTCGATAACATGTTAATTCAAATCATATTAAATAATAAATAATATGAAATGAAAATCTAACCACAATTTCACATAGATCAAAAATAAAATAAATAATTATAAAATTAAATGTGACTGTTATGATACCATGTGATGTTTTTGGGTGCAGCAGAAGCATGCAGAGGTGGGAGATATATTAAAATTTCACTTAATAATCATTTCCCAAAACAAATGGTAAAGATATTGCATGTCAAATTTATAATTAATTTATTTAATATTTAAAGAAATAAATACCTGGGATTAGAAACTTTCTTTGTTGGTGAATTTTGATCATTTGAAAATACCATTTTGGATTACCTTCATTGCACTATGAGGATCTAAGGATAGAATCCCTCAAGCAGGGATCCACACATGATCTTATGATCTCCAAAAAACACCACTCAATCTTTGGGTTCTAGTGCGGTGAGTCGAATATCTTACATTGTTCATTCTAGATCACTTGTTCTGTGGTCTTGAAGAAATATCTCTTAAGCTTCTCATTCTTGAGAGGGAGAGAGAAGGAGTGGTTGAGAGAGAATTGTTTGTGCACAATAATTCTCTATTCTCAATTTTGTATACCCAACAAAATAGGCATAACTGTCTATTTATAGAGTTAGGATTTAAGTTAAAATATTATTTAATTACATAATAGCCATTAAATAACATTTATTACCTTTAACAAACACCATTTCACATAATAATTATATTATTACTATTTTTTGGTGTGCGCCAAATTTCTTAATATCAAATATTATGTAACGGTCTTGTTAGTTAATATTTTTCACCGAACTCGGTCTTGGTCCGTTCAGACTCTTCCAGTATTTATTGAATGACTGAATAAATATTTTATTCATAAATAAATGTTTTATTCATAATCTAGTGAATAATTATTTATTAAAATATTCAATAAATAAAATAAATATTTTATTCACACGATGGGGAATTAATATTTATTTAATTTATGCGATTAATACAAATTGAATAAAACTATTCCTCGGATATGAGAATAATATTTATTTTATTAATTAAACTAAAATAGAATTTAATTCAGATCATTGAAAACATTTAGCATGTGACCCTCTAGGATTATTTCTCATTGTTATGAGGTGGGATTGCCTAAAGTCAAAGATTATTATTTAGCAATGGGTCAAGGAATCCTTGAGAAAAAACATAATTTCATAACATCTAAAACCACATAAGAATGCTCACTATGTAATATAATCCCTTTTTACAATATATCATTAGGTGTGTTACACTTCTGTGTCACCAATCTATATGCTTGATATGTTTTTTTTGACTATCTGAAATAAACACATCATTAAACACCATGGCCATGGAATTTAATGTGATAGCTCTATTGCAATCATAAAGTCTAAGGACCATCACACACACTCGTAGATAGCAATATCTGATGACACCAAAACACGGGGAATTCCTACTGGTGTGTCTATTCTCATAATCACCCATCTTAGAGATTACCATGTGTGAACTTCATGAGAAAAATCGTCATTTGTTTAAGAATACTCACACCTGACAGTCTATGTAATATGTGTTCCATTATAGTATGTCATCTAACCACAAAACATTATTTGAAAATATCTTCATAGCACATCAAGGTTCTCATCATAGTGGAGAAATTCTATGACCTTATCTATGTGACGTATACTCTAGGACATTATTACATTAGAGTCATATATAACAACAAAAAATACATAATAATAAGTTTTATTAATATTCAATACATCAAATATTTATTCCATAAAAGTACAAATAGTTGGTCCTAAAACACCAACTCCAACAATAATGGTAGGGATATTATAACTTTTACCTAAAAATGGTATTTTAGATGATAAGGAAGATGATTCATCTCTAAAGTGGGTGCTTCTTGAATAAAGGTAATCATTTGGGCCTTGGAGGCCCATGGAACTCAATATGCTTCCTAAAAAATAAATGAGAGCTAAAGAAACCCTTTGGATTAATACTATAAAAATTATAAAAATCCCCAAAATTAGCTTCCAGTTTTGGTTTTAATATGTTTTCTATGGAAAATTTATCAAGATTTTTCAGAAACTCACACTTATAATCATCACTTTACTCCACCACTTTACTTAAAAAAATTCCCATGAAAGTCTTAGCCTATGAGGTGTTACTATTTATTTCTTCAATCATATTTGAAAATTATTTTTCATAATCATCAAATGGTTCTTCAGATTCATGCATCCTTTTAGTAGAATAGTTTCTAGATTGTGGTGAAATTATAAATTTTTTAAAAACATTAAATTCTTCTCTTTTATCTCAAAATTTGAAAATAAATTTCTCTTTATCCAAATTTATTATAGATCCTCCAATGGAAAGGAATGTCTAACCAATAGTGTTAGGGAATTCCTTGTCACACTCCATATCTAGCATAAAGAAATCAGTAGGTAAAAATAGTTTCCCAACCCCAACTATCAAATCATCAACTCTTCCTATAGGGTGGGTGATTAAGTGGTATAGAAATTGGAAGACAACAATGGTGGGAAATAGATCTCCCAATCTCAACTACATGAACAACAATTAAAGGGTATGTTTGATACTAGTTACATGTTCACAAATTCAATTTACCTATCCTCAATTTTCAAAGGTACAAGGAATCAAAAAACTACCATGATATTTAAGCTTAGGAGGAATCATATTTTAAACTACAACACTATATTCCCCTATTAAATTTTATGTGGAAAACTCCTCAAGGGGTTTCTTATTTGATATTTTTTTAGTCATTTCAAATATGATCGATCTTGAACTAAATGTTGTCGTAATGGTATATTAATGCGAATATTTTGAAATAACTCAAAAAAATTGATAAGTTCATCTTCATGATTATCCATCTCAATTCTCTCAAGAAAACGAATGTGTGGAGCCAAATTCCATAAAAATGTTTGCATCCATTCAGGTTCTTTCTCAATATTTTATTTCCCTTTGGTTTTTTATGATTTTCACCTATTTATTATCTTTCCTAATAGGTGGCATAGTAGGCTGTGTAGAAATTTCATTGGGATAGTATATATTTTTAGTTTCAGATGTTTCATTATTTTAGTTGTCATTTTCTTCTAGGATTTTAGTTTTATTAGGTTAAATATCCCTGATGGATTCTCGGTGAGTCCAAAGACCACTCTTAGTAATGAAATCTATTACAGTTTCACTAAGATCGACTTCAGTAATGCTTATAAATTCTAATTTCTCTCTTTGATTCATTCTCCCAGAAAGTTGGGCCATTCGAGTTTCCAAAATTCTCATCCTAGAATCAGATTGCAATTTATCAGAATAATATTAAGACTTTTTTATTAAATTTACTCTTAAATATTTCTTCTATATAATTCATCATATTCATAATATTTTCCATCTAAAAAAACATTTAGACCATAATGATCCCTTGAGAATTATAAGGTTATTCCCTTGGTTGGAATTTAGTATGGATACCTAGGTTTCATTTAAAAACTAGGGGTACAATAGGTCTGAAAAAACCCTACTACTTCTAGGAAAGGTTGGTATTATTTCAATAAAATTGATTGTAATTATGAGAAAAGGGATCATCCCTTGGTTGAAAATAAGGTTCATAACTATAAAATTTGGAAATATCAGGTTATTGGGTGGGCATATCAAAGTTATGGATGCAAGATTTGGAATGACCATAAATGCCACATTTGTGTCATTTCTTCCTAAGTGTGTATTGATAATTTACATTATAATACCCATTATCATTGACTTCATCTTGTTAAAAAATATTATTTTCTTTTATTACTATTTTATTCCCCTTGAAAACTTATGTTGCGAGTTATATAAAAGTCTGTTGAATATTTTCTTAAGTACTTTAGCAGACTTATTAATAAAATCCACACTATATGCCTGTTCAACTAGGGTCTGATGGTATGGGGTGAGGATTTTAAAAAATGTGACCATGAGGAACTGTATAGTACACTAATGATTTGGAAACTATCTAATAAGTCCCCTAAATCTTCCCCATAACTTTTTAAATATATATTTCTCATCTTGAAAGAAACCAATGGTCTTACACCTAATCTCTGTTGTCATTCTACATGGATAGAGTTAAATTTTAAAGGAATTAAATATTTAATACAAAGAATTGTAAATATACTCATTTAACTATTGAAACCATGTACTAGAATTTACCTTTAAATAGAAAAGGAAAACTCTAAGTTTTATCTCTTATTCACTTATTACTTTTAAAGGCAGTTGTTGAACTAAACAATAGATATCTATAATGAAGTCCAAATAGTCTTAACTAGGAAGTCCATTATATAATGGAAATATAGAAAGAAATGATTTTTTATATCATAGTTTTAATCCCAAGGGGTGTTCCTAATACAAGATGGATTAATAAGAATATTTGAAACCTAATTATTCAAAAGGAAAAATATCTCCACTAAATAATTATTAAGCATATTTTGATTTTTATTATTATTCATATTTTTGATATTTTATTCAATTTTTTATTTTTTTTTTCTTTTTAATTTTTGAGAAGTTAATGTTAATTTATTTTATAATAGATTTTAATTTTTTTCCTTCGATCTAGTGTGTATAAACACTTAGACTCATGATTTATTCACAATAAACTTCGACTCATAATTTCTAGTTATTTTTAGAGGACGAGTTTTCTAATAGTTTATTTTGAAAATATTCATAATTATTTTTCATTTTTTAGAGTTTTATTGATGTTTTGACCTTTTTTGGTTGGGTCACTCATGCCTCCCCAAATAATAATTCCAAAATTTAACACACAGGGTCATTCCTTTGTTGAAATATAGTGTTTGAGGTGTTCTGGGTGGTCAAGGTGACTTATCCCTAACACTTTTCTAAATTTCTAGTTTTGTAAAGTGTTTTCAGTTTTGTGAATAGTTCCTTCAGTGAGTAATTTTTACTGTCGGCGTCGGTGAATCATTTGTACTGTCAAAGTCGGTGAGTCATTTGTATTTTCGATGTCGGTGAGTCATTTGTACTATCAGCATCGTTAAGTCATTTGTACTGTAAGCATCTGTGAGTCATTTGTACTATTATTGTCAGTGAGTCATTTGTATTGTCTGTGTCAGTGAGTCATTTGTATTGTCGTCATCGGTGAGTCATTTTTAGTGTCATAATTAGTGAGTTATTTACACTGTCGGCGATGGTGGGTCATTTGTACTATCGGTGCCGGGGAGTCATTTGTACTGTCGACATCGATGAGTCATTTGTACTGTCAGCGTCGGTGAGTCATTTTTATTTTTGGCATTGGTGAGTCATTTTTATTGTCGGTGTCGGTGATTTATTTATAATGTCGGTGTCAGTGAGTCATTTTTATTGTCTACGTCAGGGAGTAATTTGTACTATTGGTGTCAGTGATTCATTTGTATTCTCGGCATTGGTGAGTCATTTTTACTGTCGGCATCGACGAGTCATTTATACTAGTCAGCATTGGGAAGTCATTTTTACTATCGGTATTAGTGAGTCATTTGTACTGTCAGTGTTGGTGAGTCATTTGTACTGCAGCGTCGGAGAGACAGATGTGAATAGTGTTTCCAGAACTCTTTCATTTCATTTTTGCAAATTTGTATATTTTTTCTGATTTCCCAATTTTTCCCTTTTAACATCTTTCTTTGACATAAAATGGTTTAAATACCATATTTAAGTGTGGTTGAATCCATTTTAAGGTCAGTAAATCATATCTTTTATTTTTCTAAAAAAAATAGAGGCTTTTAATTGGCTAAACCATGTGGTTTAATGCGATCCGATTTTAGTGGAAAATCCAATGTATCTTAAATTATTGATCCGTTAAATCTTCTAAAGGGAGAAGATATATTCCTATCATGTTCTTTCTTCTTTTTCCCTAGTGCAAGATGCTAAAAAATTTCCTTCTTCCTAAAGGATTCATTCGATTAAACATTACCCCTTGGATTTATTCCCCTTGAGGTTCTTCCTGCTGCAAGCGCACCCCCTATTTTGGTGCAACCAAGCAGTGTTGATCATTCTTCAATATAAGGTTTGATCTACCGTCATTATTCTCGGTTCCTATCCTTATGTTTCCTTTTTACCTATTATTTCATGTGATATCTGTGTTCCTAATGGAGTTTCTTGGGTGTTGGCTGGTGTGGTGGTGTCTCTGCATCCTCAGGTGGATGTAGTCATCCAGGATAGGTGATCATGATCTGCTGTGTGGATCTTTATCATGTATAGAACGCGAAGAACCATTTGAGGTAGGGGATTCATGACTTATCTATTATTTTACGTGAAAATGTAGAGTTAGCATGTTTTATCCCACTAGATCACAATATAATTGACATAATAAATATTTAGACCAGATAAATAAATTGGTATCGATCATATGTTATTGCCTCTTGTTTTTCTAGAAAGTGTGATATCTATGATTACCTTGTTTAGATTGTAGTTCATGACAGAAATTAGTAAATAACATAATTTGGGAATAATTATAATTATTTTTCAAAGATAAAGAGGCATGTAAATAAACCTGGTTGTTGTTGCAGTAAACACGTTTAATTGAAATAATTGCTGAGCTAGAGGCATGTCCATGCTTATTGATAGAGAATTAAAGTAATGCCAATTAAATATTTAGTTAATTTGTGATAGATTAATATTTAGGTTACCCATATTTGGAACCTACAAATGAAAAATTAGTTAATTCTAGATGGATTAATGAACCGGCTGTTCGATAAAAGATAATGTTTGGTAGGGTTCTGAGTTAACCTCTTTATTATAAGGTCAAGTCCATTGTGCTTTGGAGCCATGAGTTCTCATTATGTATAAAGGTTGGATGCCTTGTTTAAGGGCCAATATCCTAGTTGATATGATGTTTGTTTCCTGCTCCTTATGCTTTGATTTAAGCCTAGATGGCTGTTGTGATATGTGGGGGAAGGGAGGCCCATTAGTTGAGGCAACAGTTGATGCTTAGATTGTTGAGATGCATCAGTTTATGTATGTGGGTGTCAGGGAGGACACCAGAGGTGATGAAATGGGCCAGTTATTGAATGATTGGATGCTTGCTGAATCTTGTTGGTCATTTATCTGCTTCACCCCCAGTTCTCAAGGATGTTGGTCTTTCTTAGTAACACCCCAAGATTTCATAGTAAGTTATCTCATTAAAGTAATTCAATAGCTTGCACTACACCCAACACCGAGTTCGAGCACACCACGACTTACCAAACCAGCCGTTCAAAAAGTGGTTATGAATAGTATTATCTGAATTTTGAATTTTATATACTCTATATAATTTTACAATCCATATTATGTTTTTCTTAGAAATAATGTAAGAACAAAATCATTTTTTTCAGATAAAGGATGTATTTTTCAAAAAATGTAATTTTACAACATTTTAATGGTGAACCTTTTTTAAACCAATATTTGAAACTTTAATGAAATTAAATTATTCTTTATAATTGGTACATAAATATTTAGTTTGGATATTTTTTTTGGTACTTTTCTGATAACTTTCATATTTTGATGAATAGTGAAAATTACTAATTTTTAATTAAAAACAACTTTTTTAATCGAAATAATTTATAGTGATAAATTATGCATTTTAATGGTTTGGATGTATAATTAGATTATATTTTTTTTATCATTTAATACAATGTAGGTCATTATAAGTAATTTCACAATTAAATTTGACATAAACACATGTTAATATTTTGATAATTTTTACTTTTTAAAAACCCTCTTTTTGGTTTTGACAACGGGAAATAATTTTAAATTAATAAATGCAACTTCTATGTTTTGAATTTGGTAAAATAGAACTCATTTTTGAATTTGGAATATCAAAATTTTATTTGGGAAAATTTTTGGTATTTTTCTGAAAACATTCAATTTTTGATGAATAGTGAAAAACACTACGTTATTATTTATAACTGAATTTTCATTTAAATAATTAGTTATTTTATTTTAATTTGTTTTAGGTAAAAATAGATACATAATACCTATATACTTTCAACTTAATTCATTGGAGTCATTTTATAATAAGTTTAGATATATAAAAGTTTATCTAACCTTTTACCGTCTTTTACCCACCTTCTAGGAGCATTTACAAATTTACATAATCTCAATTTTACCACTTATGTGAGTTTAATTTAAAAAATATTAGAGACATAGTTGAAATAAGTAAATAAAATGTGGTTTAATAAGATGAAAATAATTTTTGGTGAATAGTAATGTTTGACTTTTATTTACCACGGTTAAAAGTAAATAGGGTAATTAAGGGTAAAAATGAAAATATAATTACTCTAACACATGTCCTAATTCTATTGGATAAGTATAATTTGACAAAAAAATAACCATAGGAATAAAATATGACCCCCTTTGGTCCACTTGAATAAGATTAGAACATTTATTATTATTTTATTTAAAGAAGAGTTAAAAGAGTTAAATTCAAAGATTACTAACTAAACTATTTTTAATAAAGGGTTACACACAATATAAATTCGACTATAAATATTCATTGGAAATATAAAAATATTTACTAAATAATGGTATTTTATTTATAATTTTTAGACATTAAATAATTTAATTTATTTATGACACAATGATGATGTAGTAATTACCATATTATTGAAATATTAAAATAATTGATATTATAAATATCTAAATAAATGTAAAATGAGACTTATGTTGAATTCCCAAAATTTTATAGTTTAATATGACATGTTAGGTTTGGTTAAATAAATTTTATTTGATGTGATAAAGTTTTTATGGCTTTCAAAAAAATCAAATACTAAATCGTGTCAAAATTGACATAATTGAGTTTTTAAAAAACAAATACTATATTATTAATTGAATAATATTCTTAAAATCTAAGGATAGGACAAATGACTTATATAAGGTTATATATATTAATAATTAACCACATGGGGTTCGTTTGGCTTGTTATAGTAAGTTTATTAATTATATAATATAAAAATACAAAGAGACAAGGTAAATATCAAACTATTAAACTAAGAGTTAAATCTAAAAGATAAGGTTAATATGATGACCTAAACTGGTATAAAACCTATTAGTTGAGAGGTTTTCGACTCATCCCCCCCCCTTATCCTTTAAATAATTTATTTTGGATCCATTAGAAACTGAAAATTATTTTATTATAAAATAATATTTCAAGCATTTCCTAAAGTGACCCTCACCTCTCTTATAAAAGGGCACTTCCTCTTCTCTTAATTTCATACCCCCAAAGACTTTTAGCACTAACAAAACCTACCAAACTATCCTCAAAACTTTCCTACCTTCATCCTAGAGACATTACTTTGGTCATAAATCCAACCTAAGGATCCCTTTTGATCAAATCGAAAGGAAGAACCCGAAGAAGAGGTAAATATTTCATCACCTCTTCCAAGTTATTTTCTTCTTCCACTTCATATTTCTTTGTTGTTTCCATTATAAAATAATAACTCCTATATCTTATATATATTGTGATGTTATTATAAATTTTTTTCAACCATATTCATTATTCTATCCATCCTATAAATGACAAAGTCACCATACGTGCGTACGTAAGGATTACCGTCTCCACGTCGTGGTGTAGTTTGTTATTCAAACACTTCATTATTTGGATGGGAATAATAATAAGTATAACTGATGTAAATAATAAATATAACATTTTAATGATTCTTTATATATGATATAACATCCAATTATATACGATTTCACCATCAATATAATGATATTGTCGCTCGTGCATATGTACAGATTACCGTCTCTAAGACACGATGAGATTAATTTCCACGTTCACCATTCAATGATGATTATAAAAATATATATTTTTAATAAGTATGTAATATATGGAATAATAATTCTACTGGATATATATATATATATATTTATGTACTTACATATATCTTATTCACTTACTCCCGTTCAATACGATATGAAAACGGAAACAACATTTATGGGTACGTACGACCTACCGTCTCCATAAATGGGGTTTTCCATTTCATATATCTATCTATTATATATATCTATACTATATATATATGATATATAAGTCATTTTTTAATTCTGTAAGTATTTAAATCATTATCTAAGTGATATGATCAAGAATAACAAGTTAAAATACGTACGATAAAGAAAGCAATTATTACCAGAAATGTTAATTTAACAAGGAAATTGTCATTAAATAGAATATATAAAGTCATAAATGAGTGATATATGATATAATAAATATTAATATGGTTATGTTATAATTTAATAACATACTATGGTCATTATATAGGAGGTTAAAGTACCCTCAAGCAAAGGAAAGTCCAAGGTAAGGGTTAATTTCACAATCTCTTTATTATCAGAGGTTGTTTTTACGTAAGTATCTACTGGGAAATATTTATTATCCATGTCCATGTTTCATAAAAGGGTTTTCAAAAGGATTATTTTTAAGGGAATTTTTTTACTAAAACATCATTTTAAATGGTTTAAATATTTATTCTTCTAAACCTTTCTCATTGATGTCCATGTTTTCAAAATGGTTTTAAGGATTTATTTATATGGACATGAATGTTTTAAAATGTTAATTCCTTTCAAAAGTTTCAAAGTGGTATGGGAAAATTTTATTAAAAACTATCTTTTAAATTAATTCCTTTATAAATTATGTGATTTTAAGTGATTTCATGAAAAATGGACATTTCTCTCAAAGATTTTTATTGATCACTTTCAACTATGTCAACATCCTTTACAGGATATTAGTCTTGATAAAGGATGATTTATTATGATAAAAATATTCCATATGTTATTGAAGGTTTTGGGTTATGTTTGACTGTGGATGTGTTATTTTTATACCATTCATGGATTGTAGATAAATTATTGACATTTTGTATTCTAGTTTTAATATGAATGTTTATGTTATGTTTAAAACTTTTCATATAAGTAATGCATTGGTCTTAGTATGTTATGGGTGGAGCCCTCTATAGCTCCTCGATGAATTAGTAGGTATCATGAGACAAAATAGTGTCTTGGCACAAGCCCTTGACAAAATCTTATTTGTAGTCTTGGAACAAGGCCTTGACTATGTGGTTATGAAGTCTGACATTATGCATTCCATCATTATGAAAGTGGCTATTGATATTGCATGTGATTATTCGACTAGTAGAATATCCTTGTGAATAAGTAAATGAAATTACATGATTTTATCTTTTCCATATTATGCTGATGTTTAAGTCTAAATGGCATTTGTTTTATTCTTATACATTTCTTCAAATGTTTAAGCTTATTTGTGAAAGTTTCCGCTATATTATTATTCTTACTGAGTGTTTGAGCACACCCATTTCTTATGTTTTACTTTTCCAGGATTCCATGATGTGTATTATGATTGATAATAAGGGATAATCTAGGGGATTAATGGTGTTCTCAAAGGGTCAATTATGTGGTTTTTTATTTTCTAATGTGTAATTTAACGTTCATGTATGTAATCTATTTTCCAAGACTACTAAACTGATCAGTCTTTTGGGACTTTAATCCTTGTAATCATGCCAATGTTTTGTAATATTGCTCAGACTCTGGGTAACTGGGGTTGGGGAATTATAGTTGGTATCATAATAAGTTTAGCAATAACCTTGGAAATAGATCTAGATAAACTCTGATTAGAGAACATTACCCTAAGATAGAATTTGAGGATTAGTATAGAATAACTTCCCAGAATTTTAGTACTGTAGAGATTTTGTGAGTTTTCCAAGCAATAAATCCCTATATGGATATGAGTAGCTAGAGGCGGCTCAAGAACAGATGTAACTTCAGGTAAAACCTGAAAACACCGCTTTGAGCTAGACTCGAATGAGAACTGTTCCATGACAACGGGCCTTGCTGCACTCTTGGTCACGACACTCCCAGTGGATTTGCTTAGGATAATTCAAATTTTCATTACAATCCATTATGAAGGATTTAAGAGTAAATATTTCCTCAAAGAAAACATATTATGATTATAGATTATTTGAATAATCTTTTCAATTTACATTATGTATTTTACAAGATTGGAATTATGCATTGAGATTCATAAAACTAACCTAGTGTATTCCATTGTTTAGAAATGGCTCCCAGTATATGGAATGACAACTCCAACAATATGCATGATCCAAAGAGTAAGAAGGGTCATATATTTCATGGTATTAAGACAACATTTAGAATTGAAATAGTCTCCCATGCATTATCATCATATGCAGAAATAATATCACGTGTCAATAAGATCAGTAAAGAATTCTCTGGGTCCTATGGATTTGAAGGGAAGACAAATAATAAAAGGATAGTAGAAAGAAATATGGATAAATGGAATTAGGGAAAGGATGATTTTACCATATGTGATAACTGTGGAAAGAATCACCTTGGTAAATGCTTGAAGGGAATGTGAGTTTGTTATAAGTGTGGAGAAAAAGGACACCAAGTACATGATTGCAAGGGTAAGAAAATGGTTTCAAATGTACAATGCTTCATCTGCAAGGAGTTGGGACACTACGCGAATCAATGTACAAATCATCAGAGTATACCACAAATGCTACTATTGGATAATAATCAAGTTATGATACAAATGAAGATGAAGAGGAATGATTAGAGTTCTTATGTTGTCATTAATGTATTGTGTCATTTGAGTATTGTATTAATGATGTACATGTTATAAGAATTATAGAGTATATAAGGATTGTACTATAATACTATTTCATTAAGGACATGAGATTCTGTGGAACCAAGAAAAGGTGACTCAATAGAAAGTTAATGATTTTCGAAAATATATGGTTGAAGGAAAGATAGACCTTAATATAGTTCTAATACTAGGGTAGTGATTTTTGAAATAAGATATGATTGATTTGGATAAATTATATTCAATATTCTTGACTACTTTGAAAATAATTAATTGTTTGTTTATTCCATTATTGTTGAAGTTTACAACATTTTTGGATATAAGGAGTATATCTAGTATTTTATACTGAATAAGGGAGCATGAATGTAATCAATAAGATTTTTTGGTAATTCAGAGTGTTAACTTGTTTTAAAAGAATACATGATGAAGTTATTCACAGGTTATTATGTGGAAAGAAGATCTTCATTGTACTTACATTCCGAATAAATTTTGGACTATGAGTTTGGACAGAAGTATTTTGGATAAGTATAAATGTTGGAATGGATAAATTTTGACATCAAATACTATTCTTAAGGTTGAAGAATTTCTTAAGATTATTTTTGGATTGTTATAAAAAGGACAACCCAGAGGTCAGGCGACATCCCGTCGCGTCTGGCAAGGCCGCAAGGCTTGAACCCGCAATCGAAGGGTGACATGGGTGCATCACCTACCACTATTCTAGGTGATGTCATGGATTGTATAATGTAGTTTTTTTAAAAGTTATGATAGATGAATTATAAATTCAATATTTTTGGAACCTTATACGATTAGAATAAATATAATATTTTGGAATTCTATTATCTTTTGGAGTGAAAGATGTGTTTATGGTAAGAATTTGTTAATGGATGAAACTATAATTGTCAAGTATATTTTTTACTCTCATTCTATGAATAAATTAATTATTAAACTTTAGGTAAGGGATCTTAAAATAAAAATTTTCTATCCTAATACCTTATGTTTTGTTGAACTGATGATATTTTAAATCATCCTAAATTGATGGATTTGAGGCCCTCAATTTTACACTTGTTTGTGATTGATGACCTCAATCACTCTCTATAAATATTTACATTTTTCCTCTAATTATGTGTCTCTAATTGCCACAAATGTTCTTCTAATTGAGATCATAATTTGGTGGTGACTTTTTCATTCCCTTTACCTCTTATTAAGACTAAATTTTGGTAACCCAATTTCCGATGTAGGTTTTCCACAAAGCTATTTTTCTATTTTTAAACTTTTATTTTAAAATAACAATTTTAAATTGTGAGGACACAATTTATTGAATGAGGGGAGAATGTAACAGCCCAAGATTTCATAGTATGTTATCTCATTAAAGTAATTCAATAGCTTGCGCTACATGCAACACCGACTCCGAGCACACAATGACTTACCAAACTAGCCATTCAAAAAGTGGTTATGAATTTTATTAACTGAATTTTGAATTTTATATACTATATATAATTTTAGAATCCATATTATGTGTTTCTTAGACATTATATAAGAACAAACTCATTTTTTAGTTAAAATAAGTATTTTTTAAAAAATGTAATTTTTTTGCCTTTTAATGGAGAAACTTTTTAAAACCAGTATTTGAAACTTTAATGAAATTAAATTATTCTTTAAAATTGGGACATAAAACATTATTTTTGGATAATGTTTTGGTAATCTTTTGATAACTTTCATATTTTGATGAAAAGTGAAAATTACTAAATTTTAATTAAAAACAACTTTTTTAATGAAAGTAATTTATAGTGATAAATTATGAATTTGAATGATTTGTAAGTATAATTAGATTATATTTTTATTATTTAATACAATTTAGGTCATTATAAGTAATTTCACATTTAAATTTGATATAAACACATGTCAATCTTTTGATAGTTTTTACTTTTTAAAAACCCGTTTTTTGGTTTTGACAATGGGAATTAATTTTAAATTAATAAATGAAACTTCAATGTTTTGAATTTGGTAAAATAGTATTAATTTTTTAATTCAGAATATCAAAACTATATTTGGGTAATGTTTTGGTATTTTTGTGAAATCATTCAATTTTTGATGAATAGTGAAAAACACTACGTTATTATTTAAAAAAGACATTTTATTTAAATAATTAGTTTTATTATTTTAATTTGTTTTAGGTAAAAATAGATACATAATAACTATATACTTTCAACATAATTCATTGGAGTCATTTTATAATAATTTTAGATATATAAAATTTTATCGAACATTTTATCGACTTTTACCCAACTTCTAGGAGCATTTACAAATTTGCGTAAAACATAATTTTACCACTTCTGTGTGTTGAATTTAAAAAATATGATAGAAATTGTTGAAATCATTAAGTAAAATGTGGTTCAATAAGATGAAAATAATTTTTGGTGAATAGTATCGTTTAACTTTTATTTACCACGGTTAAAAGTAAATTGAGAAATTAAGGGTAAAAATGATATTATAATTACCCTAACACATGTCCTAATTCTATTGGATAAGTCTACTTGGACCAAAAAAAACCTTGGAATAAAATATGACCCCCTTTGGTCCACTTAGATAAGATTAGGACATTTATTAATATTTTATTTAAAGAAGAGTTAAAAGAGTTAAATTCAACGTTTAATAAACAAACCATTTTTAATATAGGGTTACACACAATATAAATTCGACTATAAATATTCATTGGAAAATAAAAAGATTTACTACATAATGATATTATATATATAAATTTTAGACTTTAAATAATTTAGTTTATTTATGACACAAGGATGATGCAGTAATTACCTTATTAATGAAATATTAAAATAATTGATATTATAAATATCCAAATATATGTAAATTGAAACTTCTGATGAATTCAAATAATTTTATAGTTTAATATGACATTTTAGGGTTGGTTAAATAAATTTTATTCTAAGTGATAATGTTTTTATGGATTTAAAAAAAATCAAATACTAAATAGTGTCAAAATTGACATAATTGAGTTTTTAAACAAATACTATATTATTAATTGATATAATTTTCCTAAAATATAAGGTTCTGGGAAAGGACATAGATAAGGTTATATATATTAATAATTAACCACATGAGGTTCTTTTAGCTTGTTATAGTTGTTGGAACCATGTCTGTTCTATGCAGGAATTGGAGTTTGGTTTGTGTTTGTTGTCAATCCTCAGTGGAAGTTCCGAATGTGTGCCAGAAAAGTGATCATACAGTTCAAACAGACAACAATATTGAAGGTGGCGCTGTTTCCCAGTGTTTTCCAAATTTTTGGGCCTCAAAATCAGAAAATGAAGATATGGATTGTCTACAAAAGGAGGTGCACACAAAGAGGAAGTGGTGCGTGAAAAATAAGAGCCTTGTGCGAAAAATTTGAGTTGGGCGCGAAAAAGAGCGGGATTCGTAAAATGGAGGATCGAGGTTTTTCGCGCAAACAGTGTTTCAGAATCAGAACTTCAAAAAACGGAAAAGTCATGGGTTGCACGAAATATTTGATGATGTGCGCGAAAAATGGTTTCGGCGCGAAAGATTAAGCGCCAGATGAGAGGTTTTACGTGCCACATAGGTTTTTCCGCGCAGGGGTCTTTGACACCTATAAATATGAGGTGACCCCCTTCATTCCGTACGGTTGAAGACTTAGAGAAGATCCGAGGTCTGATGCATGAAAAGGATCGCGTAAATGGGCTTGCATGAAATTTGCTGAATTTCCCGGAAAATTTAGGGATGCGTGAAAAATGATGAGTTGCACGTAAAAATTGGGTTCACACATAAAATATTCAGTTGCGCGAAAAAGGGGGTTTCTACCCGAAATATTTTTCCACGCGAAAAGTGATGTTTGCGCGCAATAGAGATTTTTTGCGTGCAAAGGGTTGGTGTTGCGTGCGATTGTCAGTGAAGTTTGTCTGCACATTCTAGTTATCTGGTTTAGTGGTTCTGTGCATTCTAGTGCATCTATTCCAGACATCGATGCAAGCAGAGTCTCGTACTGAGCAGAGGAAAAGACTTCAATGCAAATCTATTGAAGAGACCTTCACGTCTATAAACTGAGTGAGACTTCACCAAGGGCAGTGGGCCAGGGGGAGTCAACAGGAGTGACCTGAGGGAAACAATGAGCTATCCCTGAACCTTTGTAAAGGCAGTGAGCCTGGGTCATAGTGATTGTTCCCGAACCATTGTAATCCACCACTAGTGAATTTTAGTGGAATTTTGTACGACTGACAACCTATCGGCATATTCTCCTTGGATGTAGCCCTTAGTGGTGAACCAAGTAAAAAGTGTTGTGTCTTCTCTCTGCATGTGAATGTCTTCTTTCTAATCTTATCCATCATATAGGTTTTACAAGTTTCTACCAACATGGGAACAAGATCCTATACTTAAAAAGAAAAAGTTGTCACCCTGATTCACCCCTCCCCTCTCAGGGTGTCCTGGGGTCCTACAATAGTAAGTTTATTAACCATATAATATAAAAATACAAACAGACATGGTAAATGTCAAGCTATTAAACCAAGAGTTAAATCTAAAAGATAAGGTTATTATGATGACCTAAACCTATATAAAACCAATTGTTTGAGAGGTTTTCGACCCATACCCACCTTATCCTTTAAATAATTTATTTTGGAGATATTATAAATAAAAAATTATTTTATTATAAAATAATATTTCAAGCATTTCTTAAAGTGACCCTCACCTCTCTTATAAAAGGGAACTTCCCCTTCTCTTAATTTCACAACTCCAAAGCCTTTTGGATCGGCCAACCTCTAACCAAATATCCTCCCAACTTTCCTCCCTTCATTATAGAGGCATTTTTTTGTTCATAAAGCCAACCTAGGGAGTCCTTTTGATCAAATCAAAAGGAAGAACCTGAAGAAGAGGTAAATATTTCGTCACCTCATTCAAGTGCTTTTCATCTTCCACTTCCTCTTTCTTTATTGTTTCCATTATAAAATAATAAATCCATTATATTATATATACTGTGATGTTATTATAAAAATTTTACAACCATATTCATTTTTCTATCCATACTGTAAATGACAAAGTCACCATACGTGCGTACGTACGGATTCCCGTCTCCATGTCGTGGTGTAGTTTGTTATTCAAACACTTCATTATTTGGATGAGTATAATAATAAGTACAACTAATTTAAATAATAAATATAACATGTTAATGATTCTTTATATATGATATACCATCCAATAACATACGATTTCACCATCAATATAATGATATTGTCGCTCGTGCGTACGTACGGATTACCGTCTCCACGATGCGATGAGATTCATTTCCACGTTCACCATTCAATGATGATTATAAAAATATATATTATTAATAAGTATGTAATATATGACATAATAATGATACTATATATATATATTTATGTACTTACATATATCTTATTCACTTACTCTTGTTCAATATGATATGAAAACGGAAACAACGTTTATGTGTACGTACGATCTACCATCGCCATAAACGGTGTTTTCCATTTCATATATCTATATATTATACATATTTATAATATATATATATATATAATATATAAATCATGTTTTATATTCTTTAAGTATTTAAATCATGATCTATGTGATACGATCAAGAATAGAAAGTTAAAACACGTACGATAAAGAAAGAGATTATTACCCGAAATGTTAATTTTACAAGGAAATCATTATTAAATGGATAATATAAACTCATAAATGAATCATGAATCATATAATAAATATTAATATGGTTCTATTATAATTTAATAACATACTATGGTCATTATACAGGATGTTAAACATACCCTCGATCAAAGGAAAGTGCAAGGTAAGGGTTAATTTCACAATCTCTTTATTATCTGAGCTTGTTTTTACATATCTACTGGGACATATTTATTATCCATGTCAGTGATTCATAAAAGAGTTTTCAAAGGGATTATTTTTAAGGGACTTTTTTACTAAAACATCATTTTTAATATTTTAAAGATTTATTCTTCTAAACCTTTCTCATTAAAGTCCATGTTTTCAAAATGGTTTTAAGGATGTATTTATCTCGACATGAATGTTTTAAAATGTTAATCCCTTTTAAAAGTTTCAAAGTGGTATGGGAAAATTTGATTAAAAACTATCTTTTAAATGAATTCCTTTATAAATTATATGACTTTTAAATGATTTCATGAAAAAGGGATATTTCTCTCAAAGATTTTTACTAATCATTTTCAACTATGTCAGCATCCTTTACAGAATATTATTCTTGATCGAGGTTGATTTATTATGATACAAATATTCCATATTGTGTTGAAGGTTTTGTGTAATGTTTGACTATGGATGTGTTATTTTTATACCATTCATGGTTTATGGATAAAGTATTGATATTTCTTATGCTAGTTTTAATACAAATGTTTCTGTTATGTTTAAAACTTTTCATATGAGGAATGCATTGGACATAGTAAGTGATAGGTGAAGCCCACTATTGCTGCTCAATGCATCCGTAGTTCTCATTAGACAAACTAGTGTCTTGGCATAAGGCCTTGACAAAATCTTTTTTGTAGTATTTTTACAAGGCCATGACTATGTGTTTATGATGCCTAGCATTATGCATTCCATCATTTTGAAAGTGGCTATTGATATTGCATGTGATTATTCGACTAGTATAATATCCATGTGAATAAGTAAATGGAATTATTTTATTTTATATTTTCTATATTATAATGAAGTTTAAGTCTAAATGTATATTTTTAGTCTTATAAAATCCGTTAAATGTTTATTCTTATTTGTGAAAGTTTCCGCCACATTGTTATCCTTACTGAGAATTTTAGCTCACCCCTTTATTATGTTTTCTTTTCCCAGGATCTCATGAAGTGTATTATGATTGATAAGAAGGGTTAAGTTAGGGGATTAATGGAATTCTCAAAGGATCATTTATGTTGTGTTTTATTTTCTAATGTGTAATGTAATGTTCATGTAAGTAATCTATTTTCTAAGACTGCTAAACTGATCGGTCTTCCGGGACTTGATTCCTTATAATCATGCCAATGTTATGTAATAATGCACCGACTCTGGGTAACTAGGGTTAGGGAATTACATGCTTACCTTCTTTCCAAAAGGGGTGAATATGCATGGGGTATGCCAAAATCTTTCTATGTCTAGCTTCTCTTGGGAGGATGGGTCTATGATCCTGTTATAGGTGAAAAAGACTTTATGGGTAGTTCATCAACTCACCATGTTGAGCCCCTTGTTTTTAGTATCTCAGAATTTTTTCTAGAATACCTAGGAATATGGGGAAGTAATAATTTTATTTATAAATGATTGAATAAATTATGTTAAACCATGGGGTTGGATCTTGTTGGGATGCAATTCTGAGGTAATATTTTTGAGAAGCTATTGAATTGGTTTGGTTATGCCTAGAGGGCATGAGACTTTGGTGTGATGCTAATGAAATGTAATGTGTAATTGATAATGGTGAATTAATGTTTAAATAATTAATTAATGTAAAGTGCAACTGATAAAAATGGAATGAAGTAATATAATAAATCTCTTTAAATGTTTGTGTGCTTATAGGATACATAGTCTTAGTAGTGGTAGCTAGGAGTACGAGAGATGTTAGCTGTGGTTGATTCTAATAGTAGGTTATACCCATAGTGTGGTTGTTAGATATAGTGTATTCTATAATTTTTGTGTTTCTATACACTACACCACCCCATCAGTTAGGGAAACTGACACCCCAGGGATTCTGATCCCTCAGGGGTGTTTTCCCCAACATCCCAATGGGAGGACAGATGACCAACTACCCCATTTGGCACTGCTCTCTTCTCTTGGCAGTTACTTGTGATGGTAGGAACAATGGTTAGTTTCTCCATATATGTGTCTAGAGGGTTGTAATGTTTTTTGGTTATTCACACACATATATTCTTGATATAGTTTCCTATGGACTATTATAGGTGTAACATGTATAGGCTATGATGTCTTGAGGATCCTTACTTGGTCTATGGGCTGTAATGGCTTGAGGTATAATACCCAATGTATGATACACATTATGCGAGCTGTGGTGGATCTTGAAATCTACCTGGTTACTTTGGTTATATGGAAATAGTGGTTGTGTTTCATGAGGTGCATGTTGGGGTGTTTCTTCTAGGTTTCTACGATCAATCCTTTTTAGAGAGAGATTCTTAGGACATGAAACATTGGGGAAAAGCAGAAAACCAGTGGGGATGTGGTAGTGGGGTACCCTTGATATTCCTTATTATATTATATACTTGTTTATGCGATACTTTGTGAGAGTATCCATGGTGAGGATGGGAACATAGTATACCTATTTAGGTGACGAGTTAGTTTCACTGTTTTTTCGTTGTTCTTTAGAATTCCTTATTTACTTTTACATGAGATGCTCCTGGGAGGATCCCACTGAATATGCTATTATACTCACCCAATGTATATATAAACTTTTTTTTCAGGTCACTTAGATTAGGTTGGAGATCGGACCAGTTACTTCTAGATTGAGGTTGCAGGAGGTGTTCGAGCTTCGTGGTCACTTCCGTTTTTTACTTTCCTTTGGAACATGTATTTTTTTTTAGATTGTAGTAGTTTTTGCATGAAATTACATATGTGCACTTGGGATTTATTTTATATTACAATATGAGTTGTAGTTGGTTGGGGTTTGTCTTATCTACCTATTTAGTATGTGTTCTCTTAGAGGGTAATGCCTCCCATTTTGTGTGTTTATTATACCCTCAGTGCTAGTCGCCAACCTAGGGCTTATTGGAGGCATGACTTGGGGGGTCAATATCTCCCTTCTCACATTGCCAGCCCAAGAGGGGTACACCTTGTGGGGAGGGGGGTCATGACAAACTAGTATCAAAGGGAGGTTGAGGGATAGGGCGGAGTTTGGTGTTAGGCACATGTGAGGTTTCATGGGTTGGTAGGTAAACTATGTCAGAAAAGTTTAGAAAGTGATGTAAACACTGGAGAACAACTGAGACATAAGCATTTTGGATCCCCAGTGATCTGATACATAGACCATTAAGTTTACAGTGGCTACTAAACGAGGTGACACTATTTATAGGGTATATACCAAGGAAAGAATCATGCATAATTCTTCTTAGTTCATGTGTTTGAATCAGTAGTCATTGGGATAGGTTAACCTAAAATGAATAAAAGAAAAAAAATTAAATAATTAATGTTTAGTCTTCCATATTCCTGTTTTAGGAGCTCTAACTATTTGTTATTTTGTAGTTATGGCTCCAGGTCAATTCCCTCATCATATTTGCATAGAAGATGTCCAACAGGTTGCTCCAACAGATTGTCAAAAGGCATATTTTGACAATGATGACACTTAGAGGAGAACACTCCAAGAGTTTTAGTGCTAGAGTCTACAGAAGTATGCGGGATCCATTTCAGATGAAGTCACAAAAGATTGGTTAGAGGAGGATGAGATAGCCTTCAGTTCGATCCGTGCTCAGAAGGATAACTAGGTGTTTTTGGTTGTGATGATTCTGTATGGGGTAGTGAGGTAGTTGAGGTTCTTATTCCTCGAGGATTACAAGGAGTCAACGATCTCATGGGAGGAGTTCCGAGACAAGTTCAGAGTCAAGTTTCTTTCTTCGACCGTGAAGGCATCCAGTCATCAGGATCTACACAACCTTTAATAAGGGAGCTCCAATGTGTGAGAGTTTGGAATCCATTTCAGGAACCTTTTACAATATGATTCGTACTTGTTACCAGATGAGGAGGCTAGGGTGAGGCATCTTGAGGAGGCTTTTCATCCAGAGATCCAGCACCAGGTCACCCCGTTAATAATGAAGACATATATTGAGGTGCTTGCGAGGGAATAGGTCTTTGAGAGGAAATTAGAAAGAATGATATCATCATGAGATGGGAGTTTTCCATATTCCTCATGAAGGAAATTCTTGGTCTTGGATTCCCGGTTTTCAAGGAAGAAGAGTTTTTGTTCGGCTGGGGGTAGGTCCGAGCCCTCAGTATCTCATTTCTCTTGGGGCAGTGAATCTCAGGCCGATTACAAGGGATCAGACACTTGTTTTTTATGAAGTCTGAGGTTATAAACAATGAGAGTGCCCAAACTTTCCAAGTGGTAAATGTGTACCAGTTGTTTTACTCTAGGTTCCTTCTTTGAGGTAGTTCCAACCAAGGCAATAGTAGTAGGTTGCACCAGCTTTGGATCAATATAGAGTAGATGAGGTAAGAAAATGACAAAACTATGTTTCTCCCTATCCTTATAGTGAAGAGTGTGTCCATGGTGGTAGTCATCATCAGGGTCTGAGAGGCTGTAGATTAGGTCGTGGTCAGCTTCATTCTTTAGCATTTACAGTGCTAGGTGAGCCAGACATCGTCCGAGGTAACCTTTTATTATTTTATACTTGGGTGTATGCCTTGTTTGGTTCAGGAGAAACAAACTCATTTATATCACCTTCCCTTTTCCACTCTTTGGGACTTGAGGTAGGGAGGCTTCCAGTATCCTTGGAGTTGACTACACTAGTTGGAGGTTGAGATGACTTGTTTGAAGTATGTAGAGACTATGAGCTAGTGCTGGGGTAGCACCACTCATGGGGATATTTCCTATGTTTATGGATACAACCATACTATGTCATACTTGACATAGATTGATTGTATTCTATGTAGGATATCAAAAATTTCTTTTGAAGGTAGGTGGTGTTCTTCGATGATGATGGAGAGACAGCAATGTTTGTTGGTGAGGTAGACCCTCAGATGGGTTAGAGGTGTGTTTTTTCCTTATCATACATGATTGATGAGTTGATGCTAAGTTCTTTGGAGGTTCAACAGTTGGAATTTACTAGGTACATAGAAGATTACCCTAATTTCTTTCCAGAAGTGGTTGTAGCATTACCCCCTTGATGAGAGATCGAGTTTGGGATCGAGCTATAGCTAGGAGAATCTCCTATATTTATGTCTCTATATAGGATGACCCCTTCTGAGTTACGGGATATGCGTATACAGCTCAATAGTCTGCTATAGTTTAGTTTTGTTCGGTTGAGTGTGTCACTATGGGGTGAACCAGTTTTGTTTATGAATAAGGCTGACTATAGTTTGCAGTTGTGTATTGACTATCATTTCTTAAATAAAATGTCAGTAAAGAATTTCTATCCGCTTCTGCAGATTGATGAATTATTCGATCAATTGAAGAGTGAAAATTGGTTCTCAAATATCTAATTGTGATCAAGATATCATCAGATGCATGTGAAGGATAAGGATATCTCGAAGAGTGATTTTTGTTGTTGTCATGGGAATTACAAGTTTGTTAAAATTCCGTTTGGTGTGACAAATGCTCAAGATGTGTTCATGGAATTGATGAAAGTAATGTTCCATGAGTTCCTGGATAAGTTAATGGTGGTTTTCATTGATTAAATCCTTATGTAATCCACATTTGATCAGAAGCATGCAATTTATCTGCATTCTATTTTGGGTGTTCTTCATTAACAGAATATATTTGGGAAGTTGTCAAACTGTGAGTTTTGGGCTCTAAAAGTCCATTTCTTGGGGTATGTTGTATCCTATCAGGGAGTAGTTGTGGATCCATCAAATATCTAAGTAGTTCTGTCTTGGGAATCCCCCACAATAGTGTCGTAGGTGCGAAGTTGTTTTGGTATCACAGGATATTATAGGAGGTTTGTAGCAGATTTCTCTTGGGTTGAGACTCCTATGACATTGTTGACCAGGAAGGATTAGGTGTTTGTGTAGACTGACCATTTTCATGAATCGTTTGAGTATCTAAAGGAGAAGTTGTTCAGTGCTTTGGTTGTTTGTTTTCTAGTAGAGGGAGTTCATTTTGATGTTTTCTATGATTCTTTTTATCAGAGGTTAGTCTTCATTCTAATGCAGTAGAGATAAATTGTTTCTTATGGGTCTTGGAAGTTTCATACCCATTAATGTAATTATTCCACCCATGTTTTTTTGTTGTGGTGGTTTAGTTTTCTCTAATGTTGTGGAGAAATTACCTCATTGGTGAATGATTTGTGGTTTTCACCGATCATAAGAGCCTAAGGTATGTTTTCTCTCAGTGTGACTTGAACTTGAGGAAGCGTCAGTGGATGGAGTTATTATATGAATACAACTTCAAAATATCATATACACATGGAAAGGAGAATGTAGTAGTTGATGCACTGAGAAGGAAGTCGCGTTGTGATGTAGTGCATGAATCTGGTGATTCCTAGAGAGTAAGAGAATAACATTCAGCATTGCACCTAGATATGAGAGAATTTAGGGGTATTGGTTGTCTATTATAGATGATAGTGCAATCATATCTGGTGTAGCAGGTATAAGAGTCCCAGTTGGGTGATCTTGAAGTGGAGGTTTGGAGAGACCGAGTTGTTTGTGGTGAGGCCCCTGATGGTTGGTCTGAGAATGAAAAATAGTGGTGTTGTATTAGGGAAGGCTTTTAATTTCTTTGGTGATTCATGTGATGATTCTCATAGAGTTATATATTTCTCCTTTAGTACTGCATCCTGGCATGAAAAAGATGTACCGAGCCTTGAGGAGTCAGTTTTGGTGGTCGGGGTTGATGCATGTAGTTGAAGAGTTTGTGTCTCGTTGTTTGGTCTTCCAGAAGGTGAAGTCCAAGCACCATGTCCCTTTTGGTTTTCTACAGCCATTAGATGTTCCTCAGTTGAAGTGGGAGGACATCTCAATGGAATTTTTTTACTGGTTTACCTCGAGCTAATGGAGTCCATGGAACTATTTGGGTGGTAGGGGATCATTTAATAAAATCATCCCACTTCATATTAATCAAGGAGTTGAGCTCTGTGGTGGTTTTGTCGAGGCAATATCTGGAGAAGGTGGTGAAACTCCACGAAGTCCCAAGGATGATAATATCCGATCGAGATCCTCATTTTACCTATATTGAGTGGAGAGGTCTCCAACATGCTTTCGGTTCCCAACTATTTCTTAGCACTGCTTTTCATTCGTAGATATATGGTCAAACAGAGCAGACCATCCATACTCTTGAAGACAAGTTGCACTCGTGTGTCCTGGATTTTGGAGGTTTGTGGATGAGGAACTTTCCATTGGTGTAGTTCTCTTATAACAATAGTTTTCACTCCATGATCAGTATGGCATCATTTGAAGCCTTGTATGGATGACCTTTCCATTCTCCATTATGATGGACTGGGGTTGGAGAGTCCGTAATTATCAGGCTAGAACTGGTACAGAACACAACATAGATGGTTCAGGTGATTCATGAGATGATGAAGGCAGTGCATGATCATCAGAAATCATATGTCGATCAAAGGAGGAGACCTTTTGAGTTTGATGTTGGGGATCACATGTTTTTTAATGTGACTCCCCTTCATGGGTAGCGAAGGTTTGGTTGTGGGAGTAAGCTTTCTCCTTATTTTTTTGGGCTTTTCGAGGTATTGGACAATGTTGGAGCTGTGGAATATAGAGTAGCACTTCCCTCACAGATGATCTAGAGACATGATGTTTTTTCAGGTTTCACAGATCCGTCGTTATCTTCATGATGAATCTCATGTAATCGATTGGGGCGAGATTGATGTTGATGATGATGTGACCTTTGAGGAGCAGCTTGTAGAGATCCAGGACAACAAGTATAAGGTGTTGTGTGGGAATTATATCCCCTTGGTCCGTGTCTTGTGGAAACATGATGGAATAGAGGAGAGTACACGGGGACATGAGTCGCAGATATGTGATCAATACCCCACGTTGTTTAATTTTTATCCCATTTCTTGTAATGATGTTCATTTATGATTGGAGACCTTTCATTTTTATGATATGAATTTCTTTTTTTCCTTTTGTGTATTTTTCTCTTTTGAGAGGTATCTCGATGGGTGGTTGTTCAGACCCCATTTCTATTTCCTTTTAGGTTTATTTTGAATTCTCAAGGACAAGAATGTTTGATAGTTATCTAATGCAATGTATTAGATCTCTCTAGTATATTACTTTGCTAAAATATGGTCTTTGAGGTGTTCTGGGTGGTCAAGGTGTCTTATCCTCAACACTTTTCAAAATTTCCAGTTCAGTGTATAATGTTTCTGGTTTTTTAAATAGTACCATCGGTGAGTCATTAGTAATGTTGGAATCGGTGATTTATTTTTACTGTCAGCGTCGGTGAGTCAATTTTACTATCAGCATTGGTGAGTCATTTGTACTATTGGCTTCAGTGATTCATTTGTACTGTCGACATCAATGATTCATTTTTATTGTCGGCATTGGTGATTCATTTGTACTATCAGTGTTAGTGGGTCATTTGTACTGTTAGCGTCAGTGATTCATTTGTATTGCCTGTATTGGTGAGTCATTTGTATATTCAGTATTAGTGAGTCATTTGTACTATCAGCGTCCATGGGTTATCTGTACTATCAGCGTCGATGAGTCATTTATATTATCTGTGTCAGTGGTTCATTTGTACTATCGGCATCGGTGATTCATTTGTACTATCGGTGTCAGTGAGTCATTTCTACTGTCGATTTTGGTGAGTCATTTGTATTATCGGCATTAGTGAGTCATTTTTACTGTTGGTGTCTGTGAGTCATTTGTACTGTGAGTGTTGGTGAGTCATTTGTAATATCAACATTGGTGAGTCATTTGTATGCTCGGTGTCTGTGAGTCATTTGTACTATTGGATTTGGTGAGTCAATTGTACTGTCGGCATCAAGGAGTCATTTGTACTGTCAGCATTTGTGATTCATTTGTACTTTCAGTGTAAGTGAGACAGATGTGAATAGTGTTTCCAGAACTATTTCATTTCCTTTTTCAAATTTCCAGATTTTATCAGATTTCCTAGTCTTTCCCTTTTTACGTCTTTCTTGAATTTAAAATGGTTTAAATGCCATTTTAAAGTGTGTTTGAAGCCATTTTAAGGTCATCAAATCATATCTTTGATTTTTCTAAAAAACTGAAGGATTTTAATTGGTCAAACATGTGGTTTAATATGATATGCTTTTGATTGGAAATCAAGCGTATCTTAAATTTATTCTCTGTTAAATCTTCTAAGTGGATGAGATATCTGCGTCCCTCATTCTTCATTCTTGTTCCTTGGTGTGAGACACTTGAACCTTTAATTAGTTCCATAGGGGTCATGCGATCAAACTTTCCTCCTTGGATTGGTTCCACTTGAAGTTCTTCCTACTGCTAGCACACCCCCTATTTTGGTGCAACCAAGAAGTGTCGACCAGTCTTCAATATAAGGTATGATATATGATCATTATTATAGGTTCCTCTCCTTATGTTTCTTCTTTCCCTGTCATGTCATGCAATCTCCATGTTCCTAATGGAGTTTTTTTGGGTGTTGGATGGTGTGGTGGTGTATCTATATCCTCGGGTGGATGCATTCCTCTAGTAGAGGTGATTGTGATCCTTTGAATGGATAGTTATCATTTAAAGAATGTCAAGAACCTTTTGAGGTAGGAGATTCATGGATTCTCTATTCTTTAATGTGTAACTATAGAGTTAGCATGTTTTAGACCACTAGATCATAATGGAATTGACATAATAAATATTTAAACTGGATAAATAAATTGGTATTGATCATATATTATTGCTACTTGTTTTTATAGATTGTGTGATATTTATGATTTCCTTGTATATCATGACATTCTTGATAGAAATTGGTAAAGAACGTAAATTGGGATTAATTGTAATTATTTTTCAAAGAAAAGATGGCAAGTAAATGAACCTGGTTGTTGTTGTAATAAGAATGTTTAATTGAATTAATTGATGAGCCAGAGGCATGTTGATGCTTGTTGATAATGAATTAAAGGCATGTCAATTAATTGTTTAGTTAATTTGTAATAGCTTACTATTTAGGTTTCCCATAGTTGGAACCTACAAATAATAGATCAGTTAATTCCAAATGGATTAAAGAACCAATTGTTTGATAAAATATAATGATTGGTAGGGTTCTGAGTTACCATCTTGCTTGTAAGGCTGAGTGACTTGTGCATTAGAGCCATGAGTGCTCATTATGTATGAAGGCTTGATGCCTTATTTAAGGGCCAAGAGACCAGTTGATATGATTTTTGTTTCCTGATGCTTGTGTTGTGATGTGATCCTAGATGGATGTTTTGATATGTGGGGGCAGGGAGGCTTATTGGCTGTGGCAGCAGTTGATGCATAACGTGATGAGATGCATCAGTTTATGCATGTGGGTGTCGGGGAGTACACAAGAGATGATGAAAAAGGTCGGTTATTGAATTATTGTATGCTTGTGGAATTTTGTTGGTTGTTTATCTTCTTTAATTTCCCCACTACTCACTAATGAAAAAATGAGCTATACCCACGGTTCAAAACCGTGGGTACAACCCCCAAAACTGTGGGTATAGCCTATACCCACGGTTTTGGGAACCATGGGCTGGAATGACGTTAGTATAGGGGTCTCATCTGATACCCACGGTTTGGAGAACCGTGGGTATATGGGAGTCAAATGTGGCACACCGCTATTCCAGTGTGGGACACAACAAACCCCACGGTTTTCAAACTGTGGGGTATTTAAATTAAAAAAATACACCTGGGGGGTTTCGAACCCGCACCCCATGCTGAGCATCGAGGCTACGCCCCGACCAACTGATCTGTGATTCTTATTTGTTATATATACATATATTTTCATATATATATTAATATGAGGTATTTAAATTTAAAAAAACAATAGGGGGTTTCGAACCCGCGCCTCGGGCTGAGACTTGCGACCGCGCCCCACCAACTGAGTTGTGATTCTTTTTTTGTTATATATACATATATCTTTGTATATATATTAATATGTAGTACTTAAATTCAAAAAACATGGTCGTGGGGTTTCGAACCCGCGCCGCGCGCTGAGCATCACGACCACACCCCACCAACGAACCAACTGAGCTGTGATTTATATTTGTGATATATACAAACATCTGCATATATATATTAATATAATCCATGTGGGGTATCTAAATTCAAAAAAGGCGGCAAGGGGGATTTGAACCGGTGACCTAAAGCACCCGTGGAGAAGGATTTACCAACTGAGCTAAATAATTTCTGAAATTTTATATTTATATGTATATAAATATATTAATCTAAACCGTGAAAAATGTCTTCCCGCCAATTTTTTCGTGTCCCACCTAATTTTCTTTACCCACCATAATGTAGGAAATCTATACCCACAGTTCTGGAGAACCGTGTGTATAAGTCTTAAAAAAAACAGCAATTCCTACTGTTTTCAAGAACCATCAGTATAAGTTTTTGAAAAATACCCTATACCCATAGTTTTCTCCAAAACCATGGGTATAGGTCTTAAAAGAAAACTATACACACAATTTTTGGCACAACCATTGGTATAGGTGACCTATACCCACAGTTTTGAAAAAACGTGGGTATAGGTTCACATACTATCCCAATACCCACATTTTTTTTCAAAACCGTGGGTATAGACCTATTTTCCAATAGTGACTCAAGGTAGATAATCTTGCTTACCCTCCTTCCAAAAGGGGCTAAGATGTGTGAGTTATGCCACATGATTTCTGTGTTTAGGTTCTCAAGGGAGGATGGGTCTACTCTCCTGCTATAGGTGAAGAAGACATGACGAGTATTTCATCTACTCAAAATGTTGATCCCCCTTGTTTTTAGTATTTTATAATGTTTTTATAGAGTTCCTGAGAATATGGGAAAGTAATAGTGATGTTAATAAATGATTGAATAAATTATTTTAACCCATGAGGTTTGAACTTACTAAGATGAAATGCTAAGGTAATAATTTTGAGAAGTTGTGGACTTGGTTTGGTTATGACTAAAGGGCATAAAAAATTGGTGTGATTCTAATGAAAAGTTATGTAGAATTGATAATGGTTAATTAATGTTTAAATAATTAATTAATGTAAAGTGAAACTGATAAAAAGGGAATGTAGTAATACAATAAATCTCATTAAATGGTGGTGTGCTTATAGGACACCTAGTCTTAATAGTGAAATCTGAGAATTTGAGAGACATTAGCTACAGTTGAGTCTATGACTAGGTTATACCCATAGTGTGGTTGTGAGCTATAGTGTATTCTGTAATTTTTGTGTTTCTATACGCTACTCCACCCATTAGTTAGGGAAACTGACACCCCATAGATTCTGAGCCCTCGGGGGGGGGGGGGGTGTTTTCCCCAAAATCCCTATGGGAGAACGAATGGATGACTATCCCCTTTATCTCCACTCTCTTCTCTAGGTAGTTACTTGTGTTGGTAGGAACAACAGTTAGTTTCCTTATATATGTGTGTAGAGGGTTGAAATGGCTTGCGGTTATTCACACACATATATTCTGGATATAGTTTCTTATGGAGTACTATAGGTGTAATGTGTATAGGTTGTGATGGCTTGAGGATCCTTACTCAGTGTATGGGATGTAATGGATTGAGGTATAATGCTCGACGTATGATACACATTACGTGTGCAATGGTGTCTCCCAAAAACTACCTGGTTACTTTGTTTATGTGGATGTAGTGGTTGTGTTGTATGAGGTGCATGTTGTGGTGCTTCACACAAGTGTCTGCAGGTAAGACTCTTTGGAGAGATATGCTTAGGAAGTGTGACGTTTGGGAAAAGGGGAAAACTGGTGGGGAAGTGGTAGCGAGGTACCCTTGAAATTTCTTATTATATTATATAGTCTTTTATGCGATACTTGGTGAGAGTAGCCATGGTGAGGATGAGAACATAGTATACCTATTTAGGTGATGAGTTAGTTTCACTTGTTGTTCACTGTGCTTTAGCATAATTTATTTACTTTTGAATGAGAGGCTCTGGGGAGGATCCTACTGAGCATGCTATTATACTCACCCTACAAATATATAAACAGTTTAAGGTCACTTAGAGAAGGTTGAAGATCAGACTGGTTACTACTTGCTTGGGGTTGTAGGAGTTGTTTGGGCTTTGTGGTCACTATAATTTTCTACTTTCTTTTGGTACTTGCAGTATTCTGTTTCAGTTGTAGTAGTTTTTGCATGACATTACACATGTGTTCTTGGGATTTCTTTTATATTGAAGTCTGATTTGGAGTTAGTTGGAGTATGTATTATCTCTCTATTTCGCATGTGTTATCTTAGAGGGTAATACCTTACATTTTTTGTGTTTACTATACCCTCGGTGTTAGTCACCATCTCAAAGCCTACTGGAGGCGGGACTTGAGGGTCACTATCTCCCTTCTCACATTTCCAGACTAGGAGGGGTACACCTTTTGGGGAGGAGGGTCATGACATAAAAAAACTTAGGAAAACAAGTAGTAACAAGTAGAACAATAAAAATAAGAAATAAGAGAATTAAAAGGTTGTGATTAGAGTGATGATCGAGGAGCTTATAATCCATGTTGGCTAGTTAACCTGTGACTGAAATAATTCTCCAATTTATCAACTGTAGAATTAGACATTCAAAAAATTATAAAATCAATTTTCAATAGAATCAATTTTTCAATAAATATTATAGTTCCATTTTGATAAGAAATATATTGTTAGAAAATTGGAAATGAATAAGCGGTTTTGAATTAATTTAATATAAAAGAAATTCACTAATTTTTAAAGAAAGACAATATGTGAAAAAATTCAAGAATTGATTGAGAGAAAAGAAATCCAAAAAAAATATTTATGCATAAATAGGTAATGTTTTAACTTTTTGATATTTTTACCTAATAATTTTATCTATAAACCATGTTCATATTTTAAATTTCAATAGAATTCATGACAGTAGTAACATACAATACAAAAAAAGAGGGCATCGACAGTAGTTTTTTTGTGAACTGGCAGCGGTTTAAACTGCCGCCTAATTATATAGTGGTGGATACCAAAACTGTTGAGTATTTCACGGTATCTAGTCATTTAGTTATGGTTCATTTAATTTCATGGTGGTTTTGGTATGTGTTGTTTTTTGATCATTTACTGATGGTTTCATTTTTATTTAGAGGCGGTTCTTTTAAAAAAATATTACCCAAAAAAATAGATTGCATGAAACTAACCACCACTAAATATATTAGTGGTGGTTATGTCTAGTAGTGGTTAAGGGCAACTACTTATAGATATTATTTTATTTAATTTACATAGAGGTAGTTACTAAAAACCACCGCTAAATATTACAATTAGATTTTTAAAGTAAAATATTTAATAAAAAAATATAAATAAAAAAACTAATATACAATAAAATAAAACATAAATATATGATAAACCCATCATATATATGTCATAAACACACAATTATATGTACAAAAATTCATAGTCAGCATAACCTCATTTGAAAGATACCTCAATCAACCCCTATACATCAGTCAACCCATACCTCAGTCATCAATATATACATATAAAATAGTCCAACAACAACTCATTCCCAATATACATCCATGCCATGACCTCCATTGCATCTGTCTGCCTCCACATCATCTCATCAACTAAAGCCAACCACATCATCTCATCAACTTTAAAAAAAGAAAATCGAAATTTAAACTAAATATAATAAATCAGAATTATAGTAAAATAGTTGATAAGATACTACTACAAAACAGACCTTTAACAATGCAGATAAAGGGTAACCTTTATCAGTGTTTTATATAGCATTGATAAAAGATACCCTTTGTCAGTAAAGATAAAGGGTTCCATTAATCAATGCTTTATTATTAGCGCTGATGACGGTCCAGAATAAAATTGAATAATTAAACAAATAATAATTAAAAAAAATATTTACAATTTTATTAATTAATTTATTGTTGATAAATATGAATAAATTGAATATATATATATTATAAATATTAATAAAGAATGTATATATATATATATATACATATACATTAAAGATATAGATATATAAAATGAATTAAATGAGATAGTTAAACAAATAAAAATTAAAAGTCGTAAATTAAGAAAAATATTAAACAATTTATTAATTAAATAATTATTGATAAAAATAAATAAATTTAATATACATATATATAGATTATAAATATTAATAAATACTATATATAAAATATAGATATATAAAATGAATAAATTTTAATAATTAAACAAAAAAATAAAAAATGAATAAATTATAGAATTATTAAAAAAAGTATTAATGAAACAATTATTAATAAAAATAAATAAGTTTAATATATATAAATAGTAATAATTAATATATATTAAATACAAATATATTGAAAATGAATAAAATCTGATATTTAAAAACATATTAATGTCTTATTCATTTTTAACGTTGTTTGATTTTTCAATTTAAAAAATATCAAACATGTGTTACATTGATTTCACATATATATAAATAATTAATGCATTTGTACACATAAATATTTATGTAATAAATGAAATATTATATAGAAATGCATACACCTAATATTTATGCAATTTATTCAAATTTTAGTATATTTTAGAATTTCATTATAACATGACACATTTAATATATTATGTTTTTAATCATTAAATTTTATTAATTTATTTTTAATATTATTATAATTAAGTATTATTTATTCATTTTAATATTTTTTTATTTTAATATTTTTTATATTTTTTGAATTTAATAATTTTCTATTGTTTATATATATATATATATTTACTATGTTTTAGTATTTTCAATATGTATTAATCTTTAATTAATTATATATCCATATTTTTTAAATAAATTATATTTAATTAATAAAACATATCTATATTTTCGATATTGTTTAAGTGTACTCACTTTTAATTATTCAATTTCAATCTCATTTTTAAAATGCATGTATTTAAAAGTATATATTCATTAGTAATGTTAAAAATATAATTGTATATAAACATGTATAAATAAATATATTTATAACTGTATATTTACTACATTTATAAATTTACATAGTTATAATTATTATAAATAAATAAATATTATTTTTTTTAAAAGTATTTATATAATTATTAATAAATAATTATTTATATTTAAATGATTTTAAGATTATAATAAATTTATTTAAATAATGAATATAATATATTTATATTTTTTATAAATGTAATTTGAGGCTGAAGCCTTAGTTTATTCGTGGAAAGATGCTACATTATAAAGAATATCAGGTAATATATAATGTAGGGATGTACTCGATGATACTCAAACTCGAGACCCCACCGAGACCCACAGGGACAACTACCACTGAGCTGTAACCTATATATATAATTATATAAATATATACAATGATATAAATATATAAATATACTTTATAAAAGTATTTGTATGTTTATAAATAAATAATTATGTTTTTAAATAATTATAAAATTACAATAAATATATTTAAATAATGAATATATTTATTATACTTATACTTATATTTATATTTATTTATTAAATATATATATAATTATATAAATATATATAATTATATAAATATATTTATAGTTATAAAATTATAAAAAATATATTTAAATAATTAATATTTTCACTATATTTATAATATATTAATATTAATATTTATATATATTTATTAAATATATATATAATTATATAAATATATATAATGATATAAATATATTTACTATATTTATAATTATTTATATTTATTAAATATATATATATATATAATTATATAAATATATATAATGATATAAATATATTTATAATTATAAATATATTTATAAATGTATATTTACTATATTTATAAAAACATATATTTATAATTATAAATAAAAAATTATTTTAAAAAAAAGTATTTATGTAATTATAAATAAAAAATTATATTCTTATATAATCAAAAAATTATAATAAACAAATATATAATTATATATATATTTACAATATTTTTTTATAATTATAATTTTAAATCTTTTATCAGCACATATCAATTTAGCGCTGATAAAAGGTATCTTTATCAACACTTTTTTTAAGCACCAATAATGGTGTCCTCGGTCTATTTAAAGGAACCCTAACCGCAACTGATTCAGTCATTATTCCCAAGCTCTCACGGAACTCCACTGCTATCGGCGCTCCTCCTCTATGTTCTCTCGGACGAATCAATGCCTGAATCCAAGGTATATTATTTTCTCTATTTCCTCTCTCGTTGATTGCTTGTTTGGGTTTTGCGGTTTGCTTTTTGGCGTTGTTCTCAACCATGACCAACCTAACTTCTTCACTGGACAATAATGATTCATTATGCTTCTTGACTTTAGTGTGCTCTTCACTGGGTGCCAAACCTTCTCCTTCTTCTTTCTATTCCCTCATCAAGAATCCCTAACATTTTAAAATTACCATAGAGGGCTTCCCATTTCTCACAGTTGAATGTGAAGGGTATATCCACGATAAAATAGATTATTTGTTTCATAAACGGTTACTTAGTTCCTTTTAATATATTCATGAATTCATAAATCATGGAAGTAACCTAATAAATAATGACATAGATATTAATGATTAAATTAAGGATCCTATAATTCCCATTTTACCTAGATTCTATAGAAAGGGTTGTATATCTTATGTAGTAACACCATTGGGTAGGTTTGGTAGTGATTTGAGATCCACGACTATTGAGAAAGCATTGGGTTTTCATGAATTTCATGTTTGGAAGGATGTAGTTACTGTCATGATATGTAATTCAAAAATCAGTCCCTAATCAGAGATGGTATTGTATTTAACTTATTAGGAGTCTATATAACATTCATACCATGCTGCTTAAATTCTGCATTTGCAGTCTACGTTTCTGGAAAGAGAGAGTGGAATTCTTATCCAAGTTAAAAAAATTATTACTATATCATGAGAACCTATATGTTGGGTTAATTTAAATTCCTATACACGGTGTTCTATTATAAAATAAGACATACAGTTCCTAAGTTCTCCAATATACTTTAGGGAGTTCTTAAATTCTATTTTAATTTTTGCATTATGTTAGTATATTTTATTATATAATGAATTTTGTTGTTGTTGTTGTTGTTGTTCTCCATATTCTTCTCTTTTTCTTCAATAGAAAAACCTAATTTTTAGAAACATCTATGGAGTTAGTATTAGTTTTCAATCGAAGTATCAAAACATTTTACCCATTTCATATGCATGATCTAGACATTGGACCAGTATGTTAATGATGTGATGATTTAGAGGATGATGTATGAGGTGTCACTGAAATCATTATAGGCCTAACATTTTTAATCAATACATTATACAAGGTGGTATTACATGATGTTGTGCTCAAGTGGTGAAATAAATGTTTATTGTTGCACGAAATACTGAGGACCATCATATCCAAGTGAATGTAGCCTAGGATGAATCTCATTTCATGGCTAAAAAATCATATTTTTTAAAATAGAGAATTTATTGTTTATTAACCATTTCAATATCTTATTCATGATTTAAATAATTCAATTCCAATTAAATAAATCCATTGATAATGGTTTTATATTGGTTTTGAACATAATCAATGATAGTGAATTGTTTTAATTAGGTTAGAATTTTAGGAAATGTAAAAACTCTGTGACTTTTATTTCGTAAGTCTTCATTTTTATCTTTGTATACATTTTTTCTGATTATTTAACTAATGTATTTTGTTTACTTATCTAATAATTTGTTCTATGGAGTAATTTTTTTGAAAATTATGGTATTAAACGTAATATGTAACTATTTTTTTGTTAAAGTTTGATAAATCTTTCCTTATAACATTTTCTTTGAATAATCACTTGATATTATGTGAAATGATTTTTAATATACCTCTTAATGTATGATTACAATATTTTTCTGCAAGAAATACATATATGGATGTGATAAAAATAATTTTTATCGTATATTATATATATGATGAGTATTATGTGGGGGATATGTATGGTATGCTATAATGTGAGTTACTATATACAAGCTAGTGATTCATCAAGGGATATGGTGTGGGTGATGTGACATTTGTGTTGTTGTATGTTATTCTTTATGTTTTTTAGAAGTTAGGTTGAACTAATGTATTGTGACACCCATTGTGTGGTTATTTCCTAAAAGAGATAATTATGTTAAGACTTCCCATACTTCAAATGCACTTCCTAAGAAAAATGGCTACGTTACACTACCAAAATATGGGTTTTCATATCTCCACCATTTAACAATGCTAAAAAAAGCGTTGATGAAGGGTACTTTTAACAGCGTTGAAAAAAATGATATTAAAAGTACCCCTTTATGAATGATTTTTTTAGTAGTGCTGATAAATGAGGGTCTTTATCAACATTTTTTTACTAAAACGGTTAAAGGGTATATTTCGAAAAATAATTAAAAATAATATACTAATATATAAATATATAAATATAAATATATTTATATTGATATAAATATAATATATATATTTTAAATATGTTTTATATAAGTATAAATAGACATTTACACTTAATAGATAAGATATTTAGAGAAAATGGATTATAAAATATTTTAAAAAATATTATTAACTAATAATTTGATAATTATTATCATGTAATAATCATTTAATAAAAATTTGAATATAAAAAAAATCAAAAAATCAATAGAATATCTAAAATAAGTTGAAAACATATCAAAAAATTAAAACGACTGTAACTTTTGATCCGAATGTCTGTTTTAGCTTTACCACATATCAAATAGAATCCTACAACGAGCTATATGCAATAATAAAATAGGAGAACACTTTTTCACATTTTTAGAGTCCAAAAAAGGCCCTAAATGCCTCTAAAACTGAGTTTTTAGTCGGGATACCCAAATGTTTTAACATTCGATGGAATTCCATCCTTGTTTAAGTGGGTATTTTTTCCCTTTTTCGATGGGGAATGAATTCATTCCCAATGATTACATTCATATTGATATTATAGATTTAAATTTTTATAATTTTTCATAATTTACTGTTATTTATAATGAAATATATAAAAATATATACATATTTTTTTTATATTCACACATAAAAAATTAATTTTATTGATGAATTATTAAACATATTTACATATTCAATATATTTATCAATATATAACCCTTATATAAATAAAAAATAATATCCATTTTATTTAAAATACAAATATATGAATAATTATATACTTATATAATGTGTGTGTGTGTGTGTGTTTGTGTATTAGTGAGTGTTTGTATTAACAAACTCATATATATTATCTATATATTTCAACATATGAATATACATATTAATATATAATATATGTATATTTATAAATATATATAATTATGTATTATTATACTTATAGATACACATATATAATAAATATATGTATGTATGTATGTTGTATATATGTATTTATTTATAAACACACAAAAAAACATATTTTATAAATGTATTAAATAATAATAATAATAATAATAATATATATATATTAATATAAAAATAAATATAAGGATAAAAAATATAACTAAATATATAAATAAATAAATAGATATAAATATATATTAATATACGAATAAATAAATAATTAAATAAATATATATAAAAATTAATATAACTGTATATAACTATATTAATATAAATATATATTAATATACAAATAAATATAACTAAATATATATATAAATAAATAGATATATCATTAAATAGAGAACCAAATAAGATGAGCGAGTGGAAAAGGCGTAGACATGGAAGGGAGGGGTATGAGGTTTGAATCCAAGTGGAGGTAGGGGTGCATAGGTGGGTGCAGGGGGGGGGGGGTATCACTATTAAAGGGTGAGGGGGGGGGGGAGTGTGCCTATCATTGTTAAAGGGGTGGAATGGGTGCTCACAGTTGGGGCTTATTAGCGGTGTTGAAGGGGGGTCATGCACTGTTAAAAGGGCGGTGGCTCTACACTCCAATTTATAGATTTTTTCTAATTTTTGTTTATTCTTTTACTTTTATTAGCACTTTTTTAGCGCTGATAAAAGGGGCATTTATCAGTGCTTTTTTAGTGCTGATAAGAGGTCCCCCTTTTAATAATGCCTTGTTTATCAACCCTTTTTTTAACACTAATAAAGTATTTTTTTAGTATTTAGGGATAATCTTGGATGCTAGGGGTCTAAGGTTGAATCTCATGGTACCTGTGGTGAGGTTCTTTATAGAGGGAGATAAATAATTTGTATCCTCCTATGATTCAAATGTAAAAATCTTATTAGTGAAATTATTTGAATGTGATGGAATAACCATGCTATAAACTTATGGTGTGATTAGTATAATTCACTAGTATGAAATGAATTCAGTACATTTGATTATCATGGTGTCTTGGTTGGTACACACTCACTTGACTTACATATGTATTTTGAGTGTTATTGCTTTGAATATACACTCTAATATATTAAGTATTATATATTTTAGGGGATTTATTAGTATTTATTTGTTTATTTATATACTCAAACCCTACTCACAAACCTCAGTAGATATAAAGATCTTATATTTGAGATACATGTGATGGAAAAAGTTTAGTAACATAGATTAGAGTTAGTGAAACTCAGTGGGGATGAGTTGATGTTCTCTCGGTAGTGTTAGGGAACTCTTAGAATTTTGAGATGAGATTTGAAAATTTTAATTAATATGTGGTAATTTAAAAAAATTTAATGATAAAAATTACATCCTCAACAGCTTCATCCCCTAAATTGTTATTATTCCATTTGTTTACTTGAAACTCATCCCCCATATCTTCTGTGTTTCTTGAACGACTCTGAGTAGTAGTCATCCAAAATGATCACTGGTACCCGATATGGATTGAATACTATTCAGACTAGTTCAAGAGACATAGGTTAATGTCCAAAATAGTTGGATGATTATTCTCAAGAAACAAAATGAACTAATAACTACTATTGAGATGAAGATGACAAGGATGAAAATTGTCTACAAATTTCACCTTTGGGTAAATTCAGAGGATAACACCTACCATAGTAAAGTAATTCTTTTCTTAAATTTAATTATCCATTTAATTCAAAATGGATTCATGCTAATAATTTGACAAAATAGTATTAATATGGAGTTAAAGAGTTCATCAAGTTTAAAATAGAGCATTCATGCGACCCATATCAAATATTATTTCTATATTTACTTTGTTGCTATTCACGAAAAATTAATTGTTTGACTACTCATGCAGACAATATCTTCTGCACACGATGATGATACCAATCCTTAGGAAGAATAAACTGATGATAATGAAACTGCATAATTAATAGGGTATCAACAACATGTTGATGAAAAAAAACAATAATGCAATAACATAATGTTGAATAAAATTATCAAGGTAAGAAGTGAGGGTATAAAATTTGAGGTTTGTTAGAATAAACATGACCAACCTATTGAACCCATCAAGTCAATGTTCATTAGTTATGTTGGGGTTACAATGAGGATTAATGTTCCAATTGATATTGATTCGTGGTGCCACATCTAATCATCAAATAAGGAAACCCTTTGAAAAGATATATCGGCAATGTTACGACATACATTTTCTACTTTACTAAAAAATAATATAATGAAATGTTGATTTTATATTTATTATTCCTTGTAGAGTTTGTTTATTTTAGAATATTTATATAAGAAATTTGTCTTAATAGACACAGGAGAATCCCGTAGAGGCTTCCAAGCTATTCTTACGAAGTAACATCTTAGAGATGCTGAGGGGGAAGTAAAGGCCCACCCACTAGTTAGTTATGAACACATTATATAGAAAGAAATGTGGTCTAATTTTATCAATTTTCATAATGAGAAATCATTTAAGTTGAATTTAAATCAATAATATATTATTTTAAATTATTTATTTTATTCATTTTGATTCAAAAAATTTCATTTATGAAATAGAAAAATAGTACTGAAAATAAAGAACATGCATCAAAACCAATGTACCCCTATCTCAAATCAAGGATGGGGTACGCTTCAATAGAGAATAAATTGGTATATATTTTAAATCAAAAATAAATTTTATATGTGATATGAAAAAACATATGTTCCTTTATTTATATGTAGATTTATTAATCAAAATATGAAGCCACTTCCATCCCATATCATGTGCTATGGAAGGAGGATTATGTAAACAAGTAGGGTAAACTAGTTGATGAAAACAAACAATTAGTATGGAAAACATGTGTAAGTATGACATAATAGTAATTTTTTATGATTTATAATATTATTACATAAAAATATATATTTATGTTCATATTTTTTTTGTATGGTTTAGACATAAGAATCAACAGTGAACATACTGGAAGAAAAACTACTTTCAATTTCTTTGAAGCAGCCAAAACAATATGGTCATGTTAGAGGATTGGGGTCTGTAGTGTATCATAGAACATATACTTCAATGATAAAACCACATGATGATTCATATAATATGGTGTGATGATTATAT
Source organism: Viscum album (assembly GCA_963277665.1). NCBI lineage: Eukaryota > Viridiplantae > Streptophyta > Magnoliopsida > Santalales > Viscaceae > Viscum > Viscum album. The sequence goes on from OY728139.1 coordinate 1,184,390,971, forward strand.
ACACAAATAAACTCACTACAAGATATTATTGTCTGGCCTGGTTTGGCCGACCAATGTATGATAAAGGGATCAAAGGAAACCAAAAGTGGAATAATGATCCACACATGAACCAAATAATACAAATATCTCTGAGGCTAGTCATTCCCCCCATCCACATGACTTATGTGGGAAATAAATTTTATAATTACTCTCTCTCATAAATGTGAATCAAACTAATTTTGAAAACTTTATATTACTAAAATTCTGTAGGGTACAATTATGTGTGATTTGTATCTCTCAACACCCATGCACCACCTTGATGTAAGGGGTACAATGTATAATATCCCATAAGAAAAAATAAACCATAAAGAATTCCAAAAAGATCACATGAGGGTGGGGATTTAGGTAGCTCATTATCTAACTATTGAGTTTCATGTATATAAGAGTTAATGAAAACAGGTCTAAGGTGATTTATGTTATGGATAGAGCGATGGATAAATGGAAGATCAAATCAAGACAATCTAGTGAATTGACCAAGGAATAAAAAAAACTTACAGAAGTATCTTTTCCCATCCAGTTCCAGAGAAATATTTATTATCAATATAACAACATGTTGATACCACATTTAAGGATGAAAATATTTCTTACATTCCATATAGAAAAGAAATACATAGAACTTTCATGAAAGATTTAATTGGTCTCGAGACTATAAATGAGATTCTCAAGCATGAAGGGCTGGGAATATCAGTTGTGAATACATACATAAGGTACATTTTCATAATATTTTTGTCCAAATAGTTATCTAATATGTTTAGTAATGTTAATAAATATTCATACTTCCTACATGAATTTATATCATTACTATTTAAAGGTAAAATTGTGCGAAGTATGATTTGGATTCATTAATCCTTGTATCATTTCTATAGAAAAACGTACTGTTGGATAATGAAGAAATTAAGAATAAATAAGATGAGTTACTCAAAGAATTCGGGAAAAAATATTAGATGGTAGAATATTTTTTATTCCTACAATACAGAAGTAAATCTATAAAATCTAATCACATAAAATATATTTTTAATTTTTTCATTACTTATTTGTTTTTTTAGGCAGCACTAGATGATGATCTCAGTCAATCTGGATATGCTAAATCTTTATTTTTTGGATCCAATGCATGGATATCCAACCAAACGACTACACATGATGTTTATTATGAATTTGTAATACAATTCAATCAACATTTTATATATAAACTTCAAATTATATTTTTTAGTCTGTGTTTTAAAAAGAATTTTGTTATGATAGGGAGATCTATAAATATAGGTGAAATCATGACATGAAGTCGGTGTATAAAAAAATATATCCTTTGGATTACTAAAATTGGAAAAATATTAAAGTATATATATAAATATTTAACCATAAAAATATATTTCAAAACGATTTACTTATTTTGGTCAATGTTTCTTAAGTGTATGAAGCAGGATAATGGAACTGACTATGGATATTATGTTTGAAAATTTCTGAGAGAGATCATAAGGCATGAATGGACTATAATCCCATAATAGTTAATTTCCAAATTTAATTATAATTTAATTTAATATATTTATTAATAATTTTTTGTTTATATTTTCTCAATACTATCAAGATTTCTGACAACCTTCATACTCAAAAGAAGAAATAAATTTGTTTAGAGATGAGTGAGATACGTACATATTTTTCAGAATGTATGATGACAAAAAATTTATGTGATTACCTGCTATTATTGTAATCTATTATGAGCTATGTATGACCTTAGAAATATATTTTTCGTGTGAATCATTATTTTCAAAATGATTATATATTATTTTTTATTTTTTAACAAGGAGAAGTATAATAGAGGAAATCAATTTTTTTAGAAGCCCTAACCTTAAAATAATAATTTTTTTGGGAAATCAAAAAGTTGGAGGTGGAGGAAGAGGTGGAGTTAGAGTCAAATTTGTAGAATGAGGTAGAGGAGGAGGCATATGCAACGATTGAGGAAGAGACTGAGGTAGAGGAGAAGATGTAGTGCTAACTTACAAGCAATAAAATTACTGGGAACTGAAGTAGAATGAGGATCATACCAAGGTTATGTTTGTGAAAAATTATTTGATAGTAAAAACAACACTTTTCACTTAAGATAAGATCCATTGTGAATGTTTTTTAGGTGTCTAATTGAAAAAATGTTTTCACCACACATTTAAGTGGTTTTATATAAGAATTTAATTGGAGGAATTTTTTCAGAAACAAAACAAACAACACTTATTTTTTTAAACTGATTATCACATGCTTCAATTTCCATTAGTAAATTCCTTGTACTATAAAATACTATTGAAGTGTGAAATAAACCCCTCACCATGAACAAACTAAAAAATAGTAAAAAACAGATATAATTGTTTGCCCATGAATTCTCTACACTACAATCAAATTTTCAAATACTTATGTGTGTAAGAAACCACCGAAGCTAGCAGGTGTATGAGACAACTATTGGAAGATAAACAACATTGAGATATTGTGGTAATTTAGGAGGACAAATGTCAAAGGAGACATGAAATCAAATGAAAAGAAACTGCCTTATAATGAAATCCCTGAAAATGAAAAACCCTCTTCAAATGAAATTGTGAAGCAACAAAAATATATACAAAGAAAACTTTGAAAAAGAATCTAGAAGATTGATCCAAAACCTCTAAATAAATAAATAAATACAAAATTTCATCAAATGAATCACGAATTTTCAAAAAATAACAAAACAAAAGTTTCACATTGGTGGGTGGTGGAATTATTTGGGCTATTCGATCATCAATTATATGCATTATATAATATAAAAATTGCTTATGAACTCTATAAAAGTAACATTCATTGTGAATCTGAACATTAATTATGTAAATTATTTGATGCTCACAAGTTCATTAATAAAAAATAAATTAGAATAGGGATATTTCCGTTTTGATGAAAAAATAATTATGATGTAATGTTGGAGTTTATCATCAACTAGAATATTGAAAAGGATATACTGATATTTTAAAAATAAAAGAAGAATTAAGGGTTCAATCATTGAATTTTGATAGGTTCACATTAATGGTTAATTTTTTCTAGTAATAAATTAATTCATCAACAAGTATGATTCACTCTTGTACTATGATCATGCACTCAATAAGGATGATTCACCCATGATGATGTAATTTTCTTTTTATTATATAATTCCTTCAACATTATGGGTTATCAAACTATGATATTTTTAGATGATCCATAGTATTTAATGCACTATAGGATAAAAAGATATGGTGGAATAAACCATACCTCATAGCAATACACGGTGTACCCAGTATGACTAAAAATGTGTGGTTTCAGTTTAAAATGAAATTTTAGTAAAAAAAAAACAATTAGCATACTCCAAAAAAAGAACAAAATTCGTATTGTTTTTATACTTTAGGAAAATGATCTATAAGTAATTTTTGGTGTGTAAGAATTAGTTTCACATCTATCCAATACATGGTGTGATTGATGTGACTCTAGGTGTCCATTTGTATTTTAGAATTTACATTTTAGTACACAAAAGTGGTACTAAAAAAAATAATCAAATGAACTTGAATTGTCTTGATAGTTTAGGAAAATGATTCATAATTCATTTGTGACATGTAGGAATTAGTATCTCATAACACCCACACACAATGTGACCGATATGACTCATAATGCATGTTTCCAATTTAAAATGACATTTTAGTAAAAAAATAAGTGACATACTCAAAACCAATCAAACACATTTGGATTTTTTTTGATAATTTTGGAAAATGATCTATAAGTAATTTGGGATGTGTAGGAATTATCCATGCCTCAATCCGATGAACAGTGTGACCGGTATGATTTCAATTGCATCTTTTAATTTAAAATCAATATTAATTTTACCAAAAAAGAAACTAACATACTCAAAACCAAGAAAAAGCATTCGAATTGTTTTTATAATTTAGGAAAATAATACACATGTTATTTTTAATGTGTTGGAATCATAATAACCTCAATCTGATACACAATGATCCCGATATGACTCTATGTATCCGTTATTAGTCTAAAATTGATATTTTCGTTCAAAAATGATTCACTCATTGAAAACTGAGAAAACATGATTGTATTGTCTTTATAATTTAGGAAAATTATTCATAATTCATTTTTGAATTGTAGGAAATAGTCTCACATCAAACCGACACATGATATGATTGATATGACTCAAAGTGTGTGTTTCTAGTATAAAATGACATTTTATTAAAAAAAGTGATATACTCAATACCGATAAAACACATTTATATTGTTTTATAATTTATGAAAATGATATTTAAGTTATTTGGGATGTGTAGGAATCATCCACACCTCAATCCGACGCATGGTGTGATCGGTATGACTCTAAGTGCATCTTTTTATTTAAAATTGACATAAATTTTACAAAAAATGACAACTAACATACTCAAAACTGATCAAAATAATTCATATTTATTTTATATTTTAATAAAATGATCCATATGTCATTTTGTATACATAGGAATTAGCTTTACCTCAATCCGATACACGATGTACCCATTATGACACCAAGTTTCCTTTATTTGTTTAAAATTGGCATTTTGGTTCAAAAAAGTGCCACTCACTAAAATACAAGAAAACTTACTCATATTGTATTGAAACTTTATTAAAATTACTCATTATTCATTTGTGATTTGTAGGAGTTAGTATCACATCAAACCCACACATGTTGTGATCAGTATGAGTCAAAGTGTGTTTTTCCAGTTTAAAATTATATTTTAGTAAAAAACACAAGTGATGTAATAAAAACCAAGAAAACACATTCATATTGTTTTTATACTTTAGAAAAATGATACATAAGTCATTTGGGACGTGTAAGAATCAGAATCTACTTAATCCGATGCATGATGTGATTAGTAAGACTCTATGTGTGTCTTTTAATTTAAAATTAACATTAACTTAACTAAAAAATACAACTAACATACTCAACATTGATAAGAAACATTAGGATTGTTTTAATACATTAGGAAAATGATCCATAAGTCATTTGTATGTCTATGAATCATACTCAGCTTAATCTAATACATTACGTCCCCAATATGACTCTAAATGACCATTATCAGTTTAAAATTGATATTTTAGTTTAAAAAAGTGACACTAACTAAAAAAAAGAAAATGTGCTTGAATTGTCTTAATAATTTAATAAAATGATTCATAATTAATTTGGGACATGTAGGAATCAATATCCTGTAAAACTCACACACTTTGTGACCAGTATGACCCAAAGTATGTGTTTTTAGTTTAAAATGAAATTTTAGTAAAAAAATGTCACGTACTCACAACTGAGAAAAAAAATTAATTTTTTTGATACTTTAGGAAAATAATAAATATTTCATCTGGGAGATGTAGGAATTATCCAAACCTCAATCTGATTCACATTGCGACCTATATGACTCCATGTACGTTTTTTTATTTAAAATTGTTATTAATTTTACTAAAAAAGATAACTAACATAGTCAAAATAGATAAAATACATTCATATTGTTTTGAAACTTTAGGAAAATGATCCATAAGTCATTTTTGATATATCGGAACTTGATTCCCCTTAATATGATACATGATGTTCCTGGTTTGAGTTTAAGTGTATGTAATCAGTTTAAAATTAACATTTTAGTTCCAAAAGTGTCACTCACTGGAAACCGACCAAAACCACTCAGATTTTATTGATAATTTATGAGATTGATTGATAATTCATTTGTGACATTTATGAATTAGTCTCATATAGAACAAACACACTATGTGACTGGTATGACCTAAACTATGTGTTTCCACTTTAAAATGAAATTTTAATAAAAAATACAAGTGACATACTCAAAACTGAGAAAACATGTTTGGATTGTTTTGATACTTTAAGAAAATATTCCATAAGTCATTTGGGATGTGTATGAATAATCCACACATCAATCTGATTGAAGGTGTGACTATTATTACTCCATGCACATCTTTTCAATATATAATTTTTATTTTAGTTTAAAAGGCGTATCACATCACCAAAGCTGAGCAAACGCGCATTGATTTTTTTCTCATCATTATTTATTCTATTACTTAATTAATTTCCTTATTATTTTTATCTTATACTTATTTAGTAATTTTCACAGAGATAATTCTTGAAGATAAACAACAAATGATGTGACGTGCAAGAATAAACAATAACTCAATTTGATACACAATGTTCCAGGTATGACTCAATGTTTTGTTTAAAATTAACAATTTATGTTTAATTTATTTCTTTATATTATTACTAACATAAGAATTTTTTTATTAAATAGTTTTGTTATTTTAATCAAGAAGGGGTGGTTTTTTATTTTATATAGGTTCATTTTTTGTTCTATAATTGTGTTTTTTCTTGTATTTGTGTTATAATTTTTTTATTTAAATTCTATATTTATATATGGTTTTTCTAATTTATGGTGTTATTTATGGTGCTGTAATTTTCTATTACAGTTCACTGTAGTATGTCCTATTTTTGGTGCTACATTGTGTTATAACATGACATTATGGTCTACCCCTTGATCAACACATTTAGTAGTGGTGATAAAGAATTAATTTATCAACACATTTATTAAATTTGATAAAGGGGCCCTTTACTAGTGATAAATAAAAGTGCTGATAAATATTGGATTTTATCAGTGCTTCTAAAAGAACTGATAAAATCCAATGGATTTTAACTGCATTTAGGTAGTCACTGCTTTTTAGTGCCGATAAAGGCATATTCTAGTGCTATTAAATACCTCTTTTGTGGTAGTGAAATTTAAAGATACCCTAGAAACTAAGAACCATCATAAATACCTTCTGAAGAATTTCATGGATCAGAATATTGAACCTTCTAACTACTACCAACATCTATCACCTACAATGAAAAGCCGAACATTTAAGAAAAGAAACAAGAATGAGAAAAGACACAGAATATATTTAGAATGTTACTCTTAAAATTTGTTATTTTGTCTATCAAACAGAAGAAATTTCAACAAAAACAAATAAAATATCATGAAAAAAGATTGAAAATATAAAATTACCTATTTAAGATATGATACATAATTTGAAACTAAAAAGGGATAAGTAAATATTCTAATTAATTTTTAAATTGACATACAGTGTGCTTGAAATTTACTTAACAAATAAATTTTAAATACTTTGATATCACACAATGTCCAATATTTATAAAATAACTAAATAGTGGTTATCTCATGATTTCATGTCAATATGGGGCAGTTTTCTACGGTTTTGACCATTACACAGATGTTTTAGTGCTTTAAAACTCTAAAAATGTGTTTATGAACAATTTGGGAAAACCATAACTCATAATGGAATATCATCAGATCCTAAATTTCAAAAATCAATCTACAATAATTTTTTGACGATTTCATGACAATCCGACATCGTTTTCCAATATTGGACCATCCAACAAATGTTTTAAAATGATTTGGTACCTTCAAAATGTTTTTACCTAGTCATTCCGGCCACACTACATGTCAGATTTATGTGCAGTCTACACGTACACATGAAAAATAAAAAAACAATGGATTTCCCTTGATTTCACGTCAATCTAAGATCATTTTCAATAATATTGACCATTCCATGCACATTTTAGTATTTAAAAACCTTAAAAACAAATTTATCTCCATCTTAGGAAAACTGTTACTCAAAATTTCGTGTCGTTGATTCCTACATTTAAAAAATCAATCTAAAATCATTTTCCTCCAATTTTAGAGAAATACGATTTCATTTTATTGGTTTTGACCCACCACATGTTTTAAAGTATTTGGTACCTTTAAAAAGTGTTTACCAATTCATTTTGATCGCATCACATGCTGGATTGACATGTTTTCTTTGTATACACATAAAAAATAACTCAATGGTGGTTTTCTTATGATTTCACATCAATATGAGTTCATTTTATATGATTTTAACCATTCCACATACGTTTTAGTGTTTCAAAACACTAAAAACGTGTTTACAACCATCCCATGAAAACCATAATTGGGAATGATGTTCCATCAATTCCTAAATTTCAAAAATCAATCGATGGACATTATCATTAGATTTTAGGGAAATTTGATGTTGTTTCCTAGGTTTTGACGTCAACACATGTTTTTAAAGGCTTTGGTGTCCTTTAAAAAGTGTTTACCAAGTCATTTGGACCACACCACACATCGTATTGACATGTTGTCTATATATACACATCAAAAAATAACACAAAAGTGGTTTCCCAAGATTTCATGTTAATATGATGTTATTTTATATGATTTTGATAGTTCAATGCACGTTTTAATGTTTTAAAACACTAAAAACATGTTTAGAACAATCTTGAAAAAAATCATAGCTCATAATGACATGTCGTCAGTTCGTACATTTCAAAAATCAATCTATGGTCCTTATTCTATGATTTTATGGAAATATAAATTTGTTTTCCTAGTTTTAACCCCTAAATATGTTTTAAGGGATTCTATACCTTTAAGAAGTGTTTGCCAAGTCATTCCAACCACACCACATTTTATATTGATGTTTTGTCTATGTATACATGTCAGAAATTAATCAAAATTGGTTATCACATGATTCATGTTAATATGAGGTCATTTTCTATGGTTTTGACAGTTCCATGTGAGTTTTAGGGTTTTAAAACATGAAAAATGCATTTTTAGCCATCCTGAGAAAACCATAACTTGGAATGATATGATGTCAATTCCTACATTTCAAAAATAAATCTACTTTCATTTTCCTCTTATTTTAGGAAAATCCAAAGTTTTTTCCTAGTTTTGACCCCCACATATGTTTTGAAATGCTTTAATAGCTTTAAAATGTGTTTATCGAGTCATTATGACCACATCACACGTTGGATTGACATGTTGTATAAAAGTACTCATCAAAAATAACTCTACAATATTTTTACCATGATTTCACATCAATATGAGGTTTTTTTCTAGGGTTTTGACCGTTCCACACACGTTTTAGTGTTTTAAAACACTAAAAATGAATTTATGGTCATTCTGAGAAAACTATAACTGAGAATGACATTTTTTTGGTCCCTACATATCAAAAATCAATCTAAGGTCATTTTTCTAGGATTTTGAGGTAATATGAAATTATTTTGCTAATTTTGACCCCTAAAAATGTTTTTAAAACCATTTGTACCATTTAAATTTTTTTACTGAGTCAGTCCAACCACACTACATGTCAGATTGACATTTTATCTGCATGTTCAGATAAAAAATAACACAACGGTGGTTATAAAATGACTCCAAATGAATCCAAGGATTTTTTTCTATGGATTTGAATCTTGCACACACATTTTAGCATTTTAAAACACTAAAAAACAATTACAACCATCTTAGGAAAACCATAACTTGGAATAACCTTTCATTAGTTATTATATTTCAAAAATCAATCTATAGTCATTTTCCAATGATTTCATTGAAATATGATGTTTTTCTCTAGTGTTTACTGGTTGACGCATGTTTTTAAATGCTTTTCTACCTTTAATAAGGGTTTACCAAGTTATTCCAACCACACCACACGTCATATTGACATGTTGTCTATGAAAACATGTCAACAATAACTCAATAGCAAGTTTTCCATGATTTCTTTTCAATCTAAGGTTTTTTTCTATGGTTTTGATAATTACACACATGTTTTAGTGTTTTAAAACACAAAAAACATGTTTACAGGAATCCTATAAAAACTATAACAAAGAATTAAGTATAATTGGTTCCTATATTTTAAAAATCGTTCTATGGTCTTTTTACTTTGATTACATGGAAATATGACATCGTTTTCCTAGTTTTGACTCCCTGACACGTGTTTTAATGGCTTTTTCTCCTTTAAAAAGTGTTTACCAAGTCACTTCGACCACATGACATGTCGAATTGACATGTTTCCTATGCATACATGTCAAAAACAACTAAACAATTTTTTTTTCATGATTTCACGTTTATATGAGGTCATTTTCCATGGTTTTAACCATTCCACACATGTTTTAGTGTTTTAAAACACTAAAAAAATATTTATGATTATACCTAGAAAACCATAGCTCATAATGAATTTTAGTTGGTTCCTATATTTCAATAATCAATATAAGGTCATTTCCATATGATTTCATGGCAATATGACATCGTATGATTGGTTCTGACCCCTCGATACATGTTTTCAAAGGCTTTTGTACCTTTAATAAGTGTTTACTGAGTCATTCCTACCACACCACACATCGTATTGATGTTTTGTCTATGTGTACATATAAAAAATCAATAGAAGTTTTCCCATGACTTCATGTCAATATGAATTTTTTTTTCTATGGTTTTGACCATCCCATGCATGTTTTAGTGTTTTAAAACACTAAAAGCATGTTTACAACCATACTAGGAACATCATAACTCAGAATGAAGTTTTTTTAGTTCCAATATTTCAAAAATCAATATACTATCTTTTTCCTATGATTTCAAGTCATTCAGACATTTTTTTTGGGTTTTGACCCCCCAAAACATGTTTTTAAAGGTTTTTGTAGCTTTAAAAAGTGTTTACTAAGTCATTATGACCACACCACACGTCATATTGACATGTTTTCTATGCGTACACATCCAAAACAACTCAACATTTGGTTTCCCATGATTTCACTTCAATATGAGGTTATTTTCTATGGTTTTTATCATTCCACACACGTGTTAGTGTCTTAAAATAATAAATACATGTTTACAACAATCTCTAGAAAACTGTAACTCAAAATGACATTTCGTTGGTTCTTACATTTCAAAAATAAATCTATGGTCGTTTTCCTATGATTTCTTGGAAATATGAAATCATTTTCTTAGTTTTGACACCCCAAAACTTGTTTATAAAGGATTTTGTACCTTTAATAAGTGTTTACTGATTCATTCTGACCACACCACAAGTCAGATTGATACGTTGTCTATGTGTACACATCAAAAATAACTCAAAAATGGGTTTATAATGATTTAGTTTCAATATTAGGTCATTCAATATGGGTTTAACCATTCTATGGACCTTTTATTGTTTCAAAACACTAAAAAAGAATTTATGGACATCTCTGATAAGTCGTAACTCAGCATGACATACCATCATTGCTGACATTTCAAAAATAAATCTATGGTTATTTGTCATTGATTTCATGGCATTTAAATGTATTTTTATTGGGTTTGACCACTCGAAACATGTTTTTAAATTCTTCTTTACATTTAAGAAATGTTTACCAAGTCATTCCAACCACACTACATGATACATTGACATGTTTACTTTGCGTACACAAACAAATAACTAAATGGTGGTTTTACCATGATTTCACAACAATTTAGGGATGTTTTATATGGTTTTCATTGTTACATGAATGTTTTAGTGTTTTAAAACATTAAAAACGTGATTACGACATTCTAAGGAAAATCGTAAATTAGGATGAAATTTAATTAGTTCCTACATTTTACAATTAAATCTACAGTCTTTATCCACTGATATCATGGAGATATGAGTTCGTTTTCCCAGTTTTGACCCCCCTGACACATATTTCGAAAGACTTCTATACCATTAATAAGTGTTTATCGAGTCATTCGGACCACACTACATGTTGGACTGACATTTTTTCTATGATTACACATAAAAAATAATTCAAAAATGGTTTCCCTAATTTCAAATCAATATGGGGTCATATTCTATGGTTTTGACCATTACACGAACATTTTAGTGGTTTAAAACAATAAAAACGTCATTACGACCATATCGGGAAAACTAGAACTTGGAATGACATGCCACCAGTTCTTAAATTTCAAAATTCAATCTATGGTATTTTTCCTAGTATTTTAGGGAAATCTTACATTGTTTTCTATTTTTGACCCCCAACAAATATTTTTAGAGACTTTGATACCTTTAAAAAGTGTCTACCAAGTAAATTCTGAAAATAGAACACTTCAGATTGATGATTTGTCTATGCGTACACATCAAAAATAAATAAAAGGTGGTTTTACCTTGACTTTATGTCAATTAGAGGACTTGTTTATGGTTTCGAACCTTACATGAATATTTTAGTGTTTTAAAACACTGAAAATACATTTAAAAACATCTAGAGAAAAATATAATTTAGAATAATGTGTTTTTGGTTCCTAAATTTAAAAATTAAATCTACAGTTGTTGCCTTATAATTTCAGGGAAACATGACATCATTTTTCTAGTTTTGACCCCTCATACACCTTTTTAAAGGCTCTGGTACCTTTACAAACTTTTTACTGAGTCAAAACCGAGCAAAAATACTCATATTATTTTTCAAATTATAGATATTTCACTATAATTTATTTTTAACATATAAGAATCAACCACATGTCAATTCGGAAAAGGATGTGGTTGGTATGCCTTGAAATTTTTGTTTTTTTTATATAAAAGTGTAATTTTAGTTTTATTTATAGAAGTTGTATGTGTTCTTTGTAAATGTGTGAATGGTCTATGGAATTTAGAATTTAAATCAGTAGGATGAGCTATAAGGATACAAATTTCCTCAGGGATCATGCCGGTCACCCACTGAAATATAGAAACTTAATAATTTTCCATTACTGACCACCACTGATCTTGCGTTTCCCAACAAGAGTCTTATTGTTTCACTTTTTCTTTCAATATTTCAATTTCTCTTTGTGATTCTGGATCAATGACACTACTCGAACCCCCATCGGGTGTAACAATAACAGATGATGACACCCTACCAAACACAACTAATGGAGTAGACCTAGAACCCATCCCATATACATGTCCCAGAATATCTTTCCCTAAAATGATTGCAACAACAAAATTCTATGAAAAATATGAAGATTGTTAAGGGTTCACATCCCATATTTCTTGAATTATAACTTTTTAATAAAAAAATATTAACAATGATTTTTTAAAATATCTGAACTTCATAATACAATCTCATTAAAAAAATTTAATTACTATTTATTATTATTTCATTATTATAAAAACATAATATTGAAAAATAAATTATAACAACAAATAGGACTTAAACCCAATTAATTGGGGCCGACTAGATGTATCAAACAACACTAAATTAGTATCATTTAATCTATATAGTTATTCCCATTTAAGTAAGTTTACGGCTTGTTAGTTGTTATCATATATTTTTCATTATTATGTTTTTATAGTAAGGAAATAAAATTAAATAATAATTAAAAATACTTACTCAAATGTCTTTGGTAAGCTCATTTACAAAACTGTCATCAGGTTTCCTATGCACTTTAAACCACATATCTGTTCATCCAACAAAGTGACCTAATTCATTATCCTTTATGGAAAAATATAAAAAAGTTAGAAAAAAATTTACTTGTAATAAAATGATATAAATAATACTAAATACAATACAAATCGAAATTATTCTTTTTCTTTAAATACTCTGATGCTCAGCAATGCGGGGAATGACTTTCTTCTCATGATTCATAGTATTTTTTAGATAATTCCTACAAAAAATAGCGACATTAATAAAAATAATTTTTTTAATGTTTATGTTATTAAGATACTATAAAATATTAAATTACCTCATGAGATGAATCCCTATTAATATCAACAAATATCTTCCATTGCTCATGAGAAATGCATGGAGGCACTTTCTCATACATCTATCATGATCTTAGAGACGTTTCATTAAAATCATGCCATAATCACTATTTAATATCTATCTATTTCTTGCCCAAAAATTTCAAAGTCCATGAGTGTGAAATGGATTCAGGGAATTCCAAATGAAAAAACATATAGAAACAAAAAACACAACACTTTATAAGTATATTACAAAATTTTACTCATGTATTTTAAATTAGTTGTCAAGGAATATTAAATTAATATTACCTTTATATGAGTATAAAATAGCTCCTTTTTCTAAGCTATAGGAATATAAATCTATTATTTATAATTAATAGGAAATCTCACTATATTGTATGCAAGATACCCAAGATTCTTCCCATAGATTCAAGAAGCATCCCAAGTAAGAGCCCATAACTCATAAAATGGAATGATAATTTTGAAGTCCTTTAGGTCCCATACATCTATCATGTTCATATTTGTATCCATTATATAGTTATCTTTATATATTTAAAAAAATAAATAAAAAATCAATAAAATATATAGTTTTTTTGTATGATTATATACATACCAGAAATGATAACTCACTAATATCCTCTAGATAGAGGAGTGACCGACTACACCATCACCGGAGGTGAATCAGGTTGTGGGATACCAATGAATTCTGGTGAAATGTCTTGCTCACTAATAGTGTTGGGTATAATAGAATTACTTGGTTATATAGAAGCTAATAGTAGTGGTTGAATGCTCCAAGATTTTGATCATCTTCGATCTAAATATGTTTTGTTCTAAACATTCCTAAAATTCAAATGGTTCATTTATATTAAATGTATACAAAATAAAAAACTAAAACTCTTTTACAAAAAAAGAAAAGAGAAACTTGAACAATGTACATATGCATGAAATACTTATCAATGATTAATTGTATTATATTTTCATTAAAAATTTATACATTCAATTATATTCGTCTTAATTGTCTTCATTGTTATCAACTTCAACTACAACGAGTCCTTCATTTTCACCTTATCTTGAAATTTCTATTATTTTGATATTGTTAGGACAAAACTATTCAATGTTTTTTGGTTTATGTGGTTCATTATCACAAAGTACCAATTGATCTTCATCACCCATATCATATAAGTATCTCTACTTTAAGTATAAAACAACACACGAAACCTCATGTATTACATCATCCACATAATAATCCATATTCACTTTTAAATCCACGATAAATGGATCATGATCTACATTCTCACCAGTATGGATCAAGCGAGAGAAGTTGAAAGAAGTCAAATGTAACGAATATTTCATTATACCCCTACCAATGTTGAACTACTTGAATTTGAATAAGACAACTGAAAACTAACCATGATAGTTCAATTAAATCATATCATTCAAATTTTCATAGTATCTATGGCACCCCACCTTTTTATTTCATAACTTTTCATTACAATTAACATACAGAAGATCTTTAAAGTATAGTGTCTTGGAAATCAGGAACATAATACATGAAAAAACCATAAAAAATACTTCTAAAAACCATTTAAGGATTCATCATAGGTTCATACTAAGTATAATTAATTCATATCATAACTTGAAGACATACATTAAATGAAAGGGTGAGTAGGAGGCCCAATATGGAAAACAAGGGAATCAGTTTACTTGTGAAATCAAGAAGAACTTGATATAAAACATAAAACCATGAGCAATGGAAGTAGAGGAATTTCATAATGAAAATAACTTCAGAAATAACACGAATATGTGGCTAAAAAATTTAATTTATACATTCATGAACATATCACAAAGGTTCATCCCAAAGGTGTCATAAAAATTACCAAGGTTATTCACCAAGGTATTGTGAAACTTGTCATCTCTAAAGATTAAATTCTTTACCAAATGAAATGGAACACTATCAGGGTGAACCCTTAATATGTATTTACTTTAATGTGAGCCACATTTATCATAATAAAACATTTCATAAATAACCCATAGAGAACAAAATAAATGGGTTTTATTTCAAAATTCTGACCTTTAAAAAGATCAAAAAATAGATCATTATGTCATTTATAACCCATGTAAAGGGAGTGAGGGTTATATGTATGTAAATTAAAGAATAAAATATAACATTTCTTAATTTATGAACACCAATATAAAATAAATAGGTCTGGGTATTCACATAAATAAAACAATAGAATTTCTTGAGTGAAAAAGAGAGGAATTTTGAGATGAATATTCTGCAGCATAACAGCTACATAACAACCTTTTAGAAAACAGTAAAAAGAGAGGGTACATGGGTAAAACACGCATAAATAACTCATAATATAGTATGAGGGTATAATAAAATGGAGATAAGAACATGTTATGGATATTTGAATGTCATAACACATGAAAAGGAAACCTGAAAGGAAAGAGAAGATGTGATTTCTTTTACCAAAAATCTGGCAGCCTAATGACATCACTTAAAAATTCAGAAAATAAATTGATGAAAGAGAAAAGGGGCTCTCATCATCTGGAAATAAAATTTATAGTTGTAAAGATATATAATTATAGGCCCCCACATAATAAAATTTAACTACAATACATAACATAAAGGAAGTCATGACTTAAAAGAGGAGGGTGAAAGGATCTCTTACCTTGAAGAGTAACTTCAAAAGCTTGAAGGTTGGGAACATGGGAGACTTGAGGGAACCTTGGGAGAACGACATAGGAGGTAGAAATACCAGAGCTTTGTTGAGGAGGATTTTGGAATGAAAATAATGAGGGAATGAATTGGTATTTATAGGAAAAGTGAGAGAATAAATTATTAATTTCCAAGGGACACCTCATCAGTGGTATTTTCAAAACCATGGGCTTTCCCAAGGTATTTTCCCATGGTATTGACCACTTGGGACACATAATAACATATATTACTATTAAAAAGATTACCAGATTATTTAAATCATGACCACATCCTCAATGATTCCATTAAACACCTGAAACTCAAAACTATATTTTTACTATTCACCAAAAAATCAACTATTTCAGAAAAAACCCAAAAATTCACTCTAACCTAATATCGATTCTCTAAATTCAAAAATGAACTCCATTTTATGAAAATATTTTTTTAAATAATTTTAATTTAATTTTTAAATAAAATAATTATTTATTAAAAAAAATACAACTTTAAAACTATAAATCATTTTGTAACACCTTAAGAAAGTAATCAAGGTCTCATAAAATTATCGTATAAACATAAGAAAATAAAGTAACAATTTATGATTAAATTTTATGAAAATAAATTTCCATTTTAAATTATTAAATTAATTATAAAATTTTAAATAAAATATTTATGACATACAAAAATACCAAAACATAAGCTACAATCATTTTTTTCACTTTTAAGATGTCTAGAATGTATTTATACATTCATAGGTGAAGTTTCTATTTTTTGGTAGATTTACTATTCATTACAATTCATTACTATTCATACAGGTATGTTACTATTCATACTTTACTATTCACTAAAAATTATGTTGAACTTATTAGACTCTAAATTTCTTACTGAACACAACTCTAGAAGGCCATTTTTTGAAAATCAATTCAAATTATTAGTTATTTAAAGAAGAAAAAAATAATTTAAAATACCCCTTTTCCCCAAAATTCATCAATAATATGGAACTATAAATTCATCCTACATTTATCTGAATATTTTAAATTCACCAACTTTTTCATAATAAGAAACAATAGTTTTATTTATACAAAAGGATTACAGAAAGTAACTAAGGATTCATTACATAGCCTCTTATAACACCTTCATAAGACCTAAGTGTATGGTGTGCTATGGTGATAGAATCTTGGGGTGGCTCAGACAACATTTTTTGAGTGGTGATTTCTATTAGCTTTAACTTCTCCCTTAGGCAATTCCGTTAAAGCTTCACATGTTGATGTTCATCTTGGGCTTGGTCCAGAGAAAAGCCTAGTGATGCTACCTCCTTCCCAAGCTCTGAAAGATGGGCTTTATATGGCCTGAGTCTACTGGATGATGCCATTGACTCTTCTTTCTGTATTAATTAACCAAGAACACCTGTATTTATAAGCAATAATTTCAACATTAAGAGTTTAGTTTCCAACATTCATATTGAACAATAGTCTTATAATAGTCGAAACCTAAGAGTTTCACTTCATTAATTAAAGGATATAGTTTTGTGGCGTATAAAATGAAATAACACACAAATTTAGGAAACAAATATTATTCAAAAGTTCAGGTCATTACATTCTTCTCCCCTTAAAAAATTTCATCCCAAATTTTTTAACTCGTACCCTCAGAAGAGAAAAGGTGTGGGTACTTCTACCTCATAGACTCCTCTAGTTCCCACATGGATTGTTCACATTTGTGGTTCCTCTACAACACCTTAACAAGGTGGGTATTCTTGTTGCGTATATAATTGTCTCGATGACCAAAGATCTCCAATGGCTTCTCCTCATAAGAGAGGTCATGTTCCAATTGTACCACCTCTAGATTTAGTACATGTGAAGGGTCAGGAATGTGCTTCCTCAAGAAGGATACGTCGAAGATATCATGAACTTGTGATAGATTTAGAGGAAGTGAAAGTGGATAGGCCACTACTCCTACACAATCAAGGATTTCATAGGGGCCAATATACCTAGGGCTGAGCTTCCATTTCTTACCAAACCTCATGACTCTATTCCAAGGTGAAATTAAATTAAACACATTGTCACCAACATAAAACTCCAAGTCCCTTCGTTTGTTGTCGACATAGCTCTTTTGCCAACTATAAGCTGCCTTAATGTGTTGATGGATGACATGGAAATTTTCTGTCATCTCTTGCACAAGATTAGGCCCATGAATATTTCTCTCACTCGATTCATCCCAAAAAGTAGGAGTTCTACATCGCTTCCCATATAGAGCTTCATAGGGTGCCATCTGAATGCTCGAGTGGAAGCTGTTGTTGTTAGATAACTCAACTAAAGGGAGATGTTGATCCCATCTACCTTTAAATTCCATTTATCATGTTCTTAGAATGACCTTGAGTGTTTGAATAGTCTTTTTAGATTGGCCATCAGTTTGGGGGTGATAGGCCATAATGAAATTCAATTCAGTGCTTAGAGCGTATTGAATACTTCTCCATAATTTTGATGTGAACCATGGATCATGATCAGATATTATAGAAAGTGTAACTACATGAAACCTTACCACTTATTTCACATAAATCCTGGAAAGTTGATCAAGAGAGAAGTCTTCTCGAATGGAGATAAAATGGGAATTCTTGGTGAGATGGTCCACAATAACCCATATCACATTGTTTCCTTTGGAAGTTCTTGGGAGACCAGTGAGGAAGTCCTTAGTGATATTGTCTAACTTTCATGCTGGTATGGGTAGTGGTTTCAACACTCCTTTAGGAAGTTGTTGCTTTTCCTTAACTTTCTAACATACCTGACACCTTGAAGTGTAGTCAACAATATCCTTTTTCATATAATTCCACCAACAATGATCACGAAGGACCCTATACATTTTTGTGCTTCCAAGATGTATATAAAAAGTAAAAATCTATGAGCTTTATCCATCAACTCCTTATTTATTTCTTAAATAGATAGAACACATAGTCTGGTTCGAAATTTCAGCACACCTTCTTGATCTATATTGAACTTAAGAAACATTCCATCATTCACAGCTTCAAAATTCTTCTGTAATAAAGGATCTTCTTTCCATTCTTCCCTGATCTTCTCTAGTAATTATGGTTGAGAAACCATTTGGGTTAGGGTTGATGATGTCCCTTCCCTTATAATTTCCATGTCTAGTTTTACTAGGCCATTGATCAAAGGATATCTTTGAATCTTTATCATGGAAATAACAATTGGGTCTTTCCTGCTTAATGCATTAATGACTTTGTTTTATCTTCTAATATGATAATGAATTGAAAAATCACAGTCTTTGAGAAGTTCCAACCATCTCATTTTTCTCATGTTAAATTCCATTTGTGTGAAAATATACTTCAAACTTTGATGGTCTGTGTATATATCACATTTCTCCCCATAAAGATAGTGACTCCATATCTTTAGAGAAAAAACAACCATAGACATCTCCAGATCATGCATAGGAGAGTTCTTATCATGAGTATTCAACCATCGAGATTCATAAGTAATGACTTTGTCATTTTCCATGAGGATGCCCCCAATCCCTTTCATAGATTCATCGCTAAAAATAATGAATCCTTATCCACTTGAGGGTAGAGTTAACATGGGTACAATAACCAATCTATTCTTCAGCTCTTGGAAACTTTTCTCACACTCCTTTGTCCAGATGAACTTGACTACTTTTCGAGTTAACTTGGTTAATGGATTAGAAAGTCATGAAAACTTTTTCAAAAACCTCCTATAATATCCCTCTAGCCCAAGGAAACTACGAATCTCAATTATTTTTGTAGGCTGAGGCCACTCCTCTACAAATTTTTTCTTTTTAGGGTCAACTATGATTCTTTCATTGGTAACAGTGTGCCCCAAGAAAGAAACTTGTTGTAACCAGAATTCTAATTTTCTGAACTTCCCAAAAATCCTCTCCTTCTGTAGAGTTTTCAAAATAACCCTTAGATAATCCTCATGCTCCTCAAGACTTCTGGAATATATCAGAATATCATCAATAAAAACTACCAAAAAGTTTTCAAGGTAGTCCTTAAAGAATCTATTCATTAAATCCATAAAAATATCAGGTGCATTAGTCAGCCCAAAAGGAATAACAAAAAACTCATAATGCCCATATCTTGATCGAAAGGTGGTTTTTGGAATATCTTCTTTCTTCACCCTCAATTGATGATAACCAGATCGAAGATCAATCTTAGGGAAGAATTGATCCCCACAAAGTTGGTTAAATAAGTCATCAATTCTTGGAAGAGGGTATTTGTTATTTACTGTGATCCCATTCAGTTCTCTATAATCAACGCATAGCCGCATTGATTCATCATTATTCTTCACAAAAATAATAGGTTCCCCCCAAGGAGACACACTCGTTCGGATAAACCCCTTATCCAAAAGATCTTGGAGTTATTTCTTTAATTCCTCTAGCTCCACATTTTCTATCCTATATGAGGTCTTTGATATTGGATGAGATCCAGGTATGAGTTCAATAGATAGATCTACCTCTCTTTCTAGGGGAGGTCCAGACAACTCCTTAGGAAATACGTCAACGTATTCCTAGACTATGGGGACAATTTTTATCCACAAACTCTCATTTCCTTATTCTTCTTCACTGATCAACTCCATAAAAAAGGATATAGGTGGTTCTTCAAGACACAAATCAGTCTGAGATATCTCTCCTTGGAAGATAACTACAGGTTAACCATTCAAGAATATTGAGATTTCCTTCCTTCTGCATTTGATCTTAGAATTATACTTTAACAGCCAGCCCATCCCTAGTATAATTTTGAATTATAGCATAGGAATTACTACTATATTTTCAATAATATTATGCGCAACAAAGTAAATACTAGAGTTTCTAAACCCTGATGATGCCTGGATAATCCCACGAGGAGTCTTGTCTGATAACTATACTTTTATCAATTTGGGGGTTGATTCTAAATTCTTTGAAAACATGGAGGAAATAAAGGAATGCGTAGAACCATAATCAAATAAATTACTTTCTAGCTTTGAGAAAAAAACAAGAGTACCTACTACCACATCATTTGGAGCTTCAAATTTATCTATCTTGATAGAAAAATCATGACCTTTATCCCTTGGTCTTTGCTGAGGCTGATGGTGGTTCCCCTCCACTGCCCTCAGATTTAGACAGTGATTAGAAAAGTTCCCAAGTTGTCTACAATTAAATCACTGTAAATCAGGTAGGAAATGCACCATCTTCCCCTTGTCGTTAGTGTTTGTAAGTCGTGGTTTCACCTCACTATGACAATTCATCACAATATGGTCATCTCTTCCACACTTGTAGCTTTTCCCGCTCCCAAGTAGGTAGTTCCATGAATTTTTCTTCCCACATTTATTACACATGGAATGTTGCACTTGGTTTCCTCCTCTTCCCTAATCAAAGGTCCTCCCTAAGCTGGGATCCATTGATCTCTTCTTGTCATTTGATTTATGAGACCATTGTGTCTCATCAAACTCTAGATCAACTTTCATCGCACTCTGAACGATCTCCTCATAGATATCATAGTCTTGGTTTGCTAGATTCTTCCACAGATGAGGTCTCAGTCCACCAGAGAATCTATCAACCTTACCATTTGGATCCATGTCAGATCTAGAGGTGTAATGTGAAGGCCTTGTAAAGTTCATCCCATAGCTTCCCACAGATTTATTCTCCTTCTGATTCAACTCAAGAAAATCCTTCTCCATTATTATTCTCATCAATCTTGGGAAATACTTGTTGAATAATATCCCTATGAACTCTTCCCACTCCATAGCTTCAACATCCACTCTTGGCCTTGTGTTTTTAATCAGTTCCCACCACTGATCAACTTCTCCCTCTAAGCGGTAGATAGCTAGGGTAACCTTCTATTTTTCAGAATATCAGAGCATAGAAAATATCTTCTTAATAGAGCTGATCCATTATTCAACAATAAATGGGTCGGTAGATCCATTGAAAATTGGTGGTCATTGAACCATAAAGGATTCAACAAAAAGTTATTCCCTTCATGGTGAGATCGGTCTCTCATCTTGATTCATGTTATTTACCATAACTTCAGTTAGTTGGTTCATCATTCACACGAAAGTTTCTATTTTGGATTCCATCGGAGGGCCATCAGTGCATGGTCCATTGTGGTCATCATTTGCACTATTCCTCCTATTTCCTGCCATTTTCTAAAAGAATGAAACCTTAGTGAGAAAATTATTTCATTTAAAAATCTTTTAACTATAAAGGATTTTATGACTTAAAAATTCTTTAAACAATTACATTTCTCTATAAATTCTTCTTAATGATTCATAAAAAGATTATGATTAACCAAACATATCCCCCTGAAGTGTCATAACCAAGAGTGTAGTAATGCCCATTTTCGTGTACTAGGATACCCCGGGTTAAGCCCAAAACTCCTTGTCGGAGTTCTCACTCCTATGTACCTCTGTTCCAGAGCCGCCTCTACCTGCTCGTATCCAGACATGGATGTATTGTCTTGATAAACCACTTACTCAATACTCACAAAAATAGCAAGAAGTTTTCCTATATTTAAACTTTTCTATAGTATTATTCCTAAAGTTTTCATAGCCTAATTTCCATAAATAACTAAACTATCCTTTGATACCAACTATGGAATCCCGCCTATTTATTACATAAATTTTCATTACAATTTACATATAGAGGATATTTAAAGTCCAATGTCTTGGAAATCAGGAACATAATACATGAAAACAATATAAAAAATTCTTCTAAAACTCTTGTAAGGATTCATCATAGGTTCATACTATGAAAAATTACTGCATCTCATAACCTGGAGACATAAATCAAAGGAAAGGGTGAGTAGAAGGCCCAATAAGAAAAATAAGGGAATTAGTTTACTTGTGAAATCAATAAGAACTTGATAAAAAACATAAAAACATGAGCAATGGTATTAGAGGAATTTAATAATGAAAATAACATGAACCATAAAATGAATATGTGGCTACAACATTTAATTTAGTCATTCACAAACATATCACCAAGGTTCGTCCCCAAGGTGTCATAAAAATTACCAAGGATATTCACCAAGGTATCGTGAAACTTGTCATATCTAGAGATTAAATTCTTTACCTAATGCATTGGAGAACTATCAGGGCACACAATTAATATGTATTTAATTTCATGTAAGACACATAGATCATAATAAAACATTTCTTAAATAACCCATATATAACAAAATAAATGGTTTTCATTTCAAAATTGTGATGTTTTAAAAGATCACAAAAATAAGATCATTCTGTCATTTATAACGCATGGAAAGAGAGTGAGGGTTATATGTATGTCAATTACAAAATCAAAATATATCATTTTTTTATTTATGAACACCCATATAAAATAAATAGGCCTGGGTATTCACATAAATAAAACAAGATAATTTCTTGAGAGAAAGAGAGAGGAATTTTGAGATGGAAATTCTACAGCATAACGGCTACATAACATCCTTTTAGAAAACAATAAGAAGAGAAGGTACTAGGGTAAAACACTCATAAATAACTAATAATACAGTATAAATGTAGAATAAAATGGAGATAAGAACATGATTTGTATTTTTTTAATGTCATACCACATGAAAAGGAAACTTGAAATGAAAGAGAAGATGCGATTTGTTTTACAAAAAATTCAGTAGCATAACGACGTCACATAAAAATTCAGAAAATAAATTGATGAGAGAGAAAATGGTCTCTTATCACTTGGAAATGAAATTTTAAGTAGTAAAGATATATAATAACAAGACCCCAAATAATAAAATGGAACTATAAGACATAACATAAAGGAAGTCATGACTTAAAAGTGGAGGGTGAAAGGATCCCTTACCTTGAAGAGTAACTTACAACTCTTGAAGGTCGGGACCTTGAGAGGCTTGAGGGAGAATTTGGATAACTACTTGGGAGTTATAAAGGCCATAGATTCGTTGTAAAGTATTTTTGAATGAAAATAATGAGGGAATGATTTGGTATTTATAGGAAAAGTGAGGGAATAAATTATTAATTTCCATGGGACACCTCATCAGTGGTATTTGAAAAACCTTGGGCTTTCCCATGGTATTGGCCACATGGGACACCTCATAACATATATTACTATTCAAAATTCTACCAGATTATTTACATCATGATTAAATCATCAATGATGTCATTAAACACCCAAAAATCAAAAATGTATTTTTACTATTCACTGAAAAATCTAATGTTTCAGAAAAAACCCAAAAATTCACTCTAACCTAATATCGATGATATGAATTCAAGTATGAACTCTATTTTATGAAAATAATTTTCTAAATAATTTTAATTTATGTTTTAAATAAAATCATTATTTATTTAAAAAAAAATACAACTTTAACACTATAACTCATTTTGTAACACCTTAAGAAAGTAATCGAGGTCCCATAAAATTATTGTATAACCATAAGACAAGTAAGTAAAAATTTATGATTAAATTTTATGAAAATAAAATTCCATTTTAAATTATTAAATTAATTATAAATGTGTAAATAAAATATTTATGACATACAAAAATGCAAAAACTTAAACTATAATCGTTTTTTCACTTTTAAGATGTCTAAAATGTATTTATAAATTCATGGGTGAAGCTTCTATTTTTTGGGTTGATTTACTATTCATTACTATTCATACGGGTATGTTACTATTCGTACTTTATTATTCACTAAAAATTAAGTTGATCTTATTAGAATCTTAATTTCCTACTGAACACAACTGTAGAAGGCAATTTTTTGAAAATCAATTCACATTATTAATTATTTAAAAAATAGAAAAATATTTTAAAATACCCCATTTTTCCAAAATTCATCAATAATACGGAACTATAAATTTATCCCACATTTATCTGGATATTTTAAATTCAAAAACATTTCCATAATAAGAAATAACAATTTTATTTATACAAAAGGATTACTAAAAGTAATTAAGGCTTCGTTATATAGCCTCTTACAACACCTGCATAAGAACTAAATGTAAGGTGCGCTATGGTGATAGAATCTTGGGGAGACTCAGACAACATTTCCCCAGTAGTGATTTCTATCAGCTTGAAATTTTCCCTTAGGAAATTTAAATCAATCTTTACATATTGATGTTCGGCTTGGGATTGGCCCAGAGTAAATCCCAGTGACGCTACCTCTTTTCCAAGCTCCGACAGATGGGATTCATATAGCCCGAGTCTACTGGATGATGGCATTGACTCTTATTTACAAATCAATTTACAAAGATCACTTGTATTTATAAGCAATAATCACAAAATGAAGTGTTTAGTTTTCAATGGTAATTTTTACCAATGGTTTTATAATAGTCGAAACCCAGAGGTATCACTTCATTAATTAAAGGATATAGTTTTGGGGAGTATGAAATGAAATAACACACAAATTTAGGAAACACATATTATTCAAAAGTTCAGGTCGTTATAGTATCCAACCTCTAAAAGTGTAAATACACCACTATTTTGTGTTTTTAAGTCTTCAAGATAAATTGTAAAAAACTTGATGCCATGAATATTGTAGGAATCGAATCTCTTAGTATTCTTTAGAGGACCTCAAGCCAAAAAAAAAAGAAAATCATTTGATATTTCAGATCAATTATAAATAATCATTATCTAGAAAAAAAAGATAAAAGGTATTACTTTTAACATAGAAAAAATAACTACACATCAATAATATGAATATGAGTTTATACTTACATGACGATCAAACCATTAAACCATCTCCTTATTAACATGTTTTGTTAATTCCAACTCGTTTGGAGATTAACCCCTTAGTCACCACTTTGTTTTAAATCACAATTTTTTAATAAATGTATCTACAATAACACTATTTAGTATCACATATCTATATTCTTGTAGAAAATCCAATTCAATCAGTGTAAAATTTGACCCCTTTCTAATTGGTCATACAATAGTTGGAAATAACGATGATTGGTTTTCAGAATGAGAATTAATTGACATGTCATCAAAATGTTAAATATGATTGAATCTAGTCTCAGTAACACCCAAATACCTATAAAATAATGTCAAAAACTCTTTGTCTAGGTAAAATTCAGCAATATAGCCTTCTGGTAGATCTTTATTCCTCACATATGATTTCAAATGACCTATGTACGTAATGAAAAAAATAAGAAACATATGAAAAAATTATAGTAATTATTTGATAAAATAAAACTCACTAATAAAAATAAAAATAAAATCAATGTAACTCTCAATTAGATACATCCATAAATATTGTATAGGTCCACAAAGTTTAGCTTCTTCAACCAAATGAATAGTCAAATGAATCATGAATATGAATAATGAATGGGGAAATAATATCTCCAAATGAAAAATTTTCAAAACAATGCTTTCTTGAAGTTTATCAAGATCAGTTGGATTTATAGTATTTCTACAAATCTCTCTAAAAAACGCACGAAACTCAACTAGAATTGTAGTTACTTTTTTAGGAAACATATTATGAAATGCTAATGGAAGTATTTCCTCCATCAGAATATGTGAGTCATGAAATTTCAATCCATGTAATTTTTGATGTTTTAAGTCAATGGACCTTGACATGTTACTTGAATATCCATCCAGCAGTTTTACATTCTTTAAATTTCTAGGGAATATGTATTTCTTATGATTTTTCATTGTAAAAATTAGATTTTAAGGATACTTTACATTCTCATTTTACCACAAACCATGCTTTATATTCATTGACTCTAAATCCTTATAAACATTAAGGTGATCCTTAGATTTAGCTTGCTTAGTAAGCAATGAAAACAATTATATTATCATATACATTCTTCTTAATATACATTACATCAAGATTATGATGTATTAAAATAAACTCTCAATAAGAACGTTTGAAAAATATACTCTTTTTCTTCTATTGTTGTGTTCTAGATGCTTCAGATACTATACCTCAAACCCTTTCCCCATTATTTAAATTGATAGAAGTTTCCAAATTCTTCAGTGACATTCATTAATTTTCCCAGTATTTTTGAACCAAATAATACCTTCAATGGCTTTATCAATTCAATATCTTCATTAAATCATGTCTTGTTAAACTTGAATTTATGAGAAGCATCAAGAAATCAATGATGATATATAAAAAACCATTTTATTCTATGAGGTAATCATTGAGGTTCAAAATCAAAATTACAAAATTGGACAAGCCAAACCAGTATGAGTGTTCCAACCAAATCAATATCCTAATCTAGGAAAGTCACTAATTGTCCACATTAATTCAACATTCATTTTGAATAGTTGTCTCATTGAATAATGAAATGTATCCATGCCATCATCCCTTAATTCCCACAATTCATTGATTATAGGTTGAAGATATACATCAATGTAATTTCCCATAATTATCATTCCAAGAATAATCATTTAAATAATGAAATAAGTCTTCCTCATACACATCCATAGAGGTAGATTATAAGGGATCAAAATAACTGTCCAAAATGTAATAATTAGTACATAAAGTTCCAAAAGGGTTAAAACCATCAGAAACCAATCCTAAACATACATTCCTAGTATCTGAATAAAAATATGGATATAATGAATCAAACATCTTCTTGGATGTTGAATATTTCGGATGTATCATCAATCCATCATTACTATCCTAATCAAGCCACTTAATGTTGTATGTAGTCTTAAGTGACATGATTAGTCTTTGTAAGTGTGCTTTCATAGGAAAGTAATGTAGTGTCTTTTCATGAGTTTTCTTCTTCTATTTCTTCCTAGGGTTTCATTGATTTATACTCTCAATTTTTTTCATTGAATTCAATATGCTTGTATGAAATCTTATGAATTCTTCTTTATTATACACTTCTCCCTAGTAAATCATAAAGTCATTAGGGCATGTATGTATATTTGTATAATCAATTCCATGTTTTTTATGATTTTATTCATATCGTAGAATGATGTAGGGATCTTAGATTCACAAAATTCACCACAAAATAACTCTAGAATCATGGAAATTTCATTGTCAATAATTCCATAGAGACACTTGATATGATATAAATTTAGTAGAATAAACAACTTTAAATACATGAAACACACTTCATAGAGTTCTTGTTGTCCGTATTTAACTAATCCATAAAACTCATTTTCTTGGTCACTGAAGTTCTGAGAAAGATTAACCTTCTTAGGATCAAATAAAGGTTATTCTGATCTATTAAAATCTTGTACATTGTATTCTACAAAACAAAATGTGTCATTAAACAAATTTCAAACTGAATTTTCCTATGTCGAGTTATTTTTTGTCTTGTTGATAGTATTTTCATTTTTTTGGACCTTCCATAACGTTCAATTCACCATGGAAAATGAAAAATACATAACAATTAGGAAACTATTTCAATATGAAATGCTCATATACATTTTTCTATTCAACTATCACTTTAATTTATTATCAGGGCATAAAATTTTATTCTCTTATCCACCGATTGGTTTTCAATTGCTAATCTAAAAATTCTTCCAAACCCTTAGCCTACTAAGATGTGTTTCAAGGTAAATTAATCCAACGTTTATCCATAGGTATTTTATTTTATTCTTCCAATAAATTCAGATATAATGATATAAATGTTTAATCAAATTGGTAAATTCAAAATTAAATATCACCCAACTTTGTCATTGACCAGGGTAGGGTCTTGATTAGACATAACACAAATTCGACATCAAAATGATTCAATCCAAAATTAAAAATATGAACAACACTCAATTAAATTAAACTCTCTATAATTTAATGAAAAGTCTTAGAAAAGTTTAATCAATTGTACCTTCAACAATGTCAGGGGCTGCAGTCAGCAGAAAGATGGGAAGAGAATCTGTTGGGGTCGTCGTCAATGAGAAGGTGGGAGTCGGGGTTATGAAGATCATCAACAGGGGGGGTCAGGGTCATGATGGTCATTGGAAGGGGGGTTCAGGGCCATGTTAGTCACCAAAATGGGGGATGAGGGTCACAATAGTAGATAATAGGGGGGGTTTGGGTCACGAAGGTTGCTGATAGTAGGATCAAGGTCACGAACATAGACGGAAGGGAGGGATGGGGTCACTGTGGTCACTGGTAAGGAGGGGGGGGGGGGTCAGGGTCACAATAGTCACTGAAAAGGGTGTTGGGGTCATGATAATATCTGACATGGGTGTCGTGGTGATGAAGGTTTCCTATTGGGGGTCGTGGTCTAGGTGGTCACCGGTGGGGGGGGGGGGGTTAGGGTATTGACAGTCTTCAAGGGGAGAAGAAGTTTGGGGGAGGGGTCGGGGCCAAGGGTCACCAATAAGGGGAGAAATAGGGGGTGTGGGTTAGGGTTTGGGGTCACTATCGAGGGGAGAGGGAGGTGGGGGGTTCACCTCTTAGGAGGGGAGAGGGATGTTGGGGGGGGGGGGGGCGTCAGGGGTCGTAGAGGGGAATGGGGTGTCTCAAGGTAAAGGACTTGGGGGGGGGGGTGAAATTTAATTTTTTTTAATATGTAGTAGTGGTTTAAATTAAACCACCTATATTTGTTAAAATAAAAAAAATATAGCAGTAGTTTAATAAAACTGCTGCTAATGAACCATCACTAAGCACTGATTTTTTTTGTAGTGAGAAAGAAGGAGAAAGAAGAGGTGAAATATTCTCTATCCAGGATCTATTCTTCTAGCACAAGAAATTGTTCCACCACATAGTTCTCACCTCTAAGATCCCACACTGACTTTAGAGAATGTGCATAAATAATATGACAGAGTTAACCTTTTTCACTCCTCAGGTACCTATTATTAATTTTTCATCCAAAACACCGCCTTAATTTGCTAGTGTCACTTAATAGTCATCACTGAAATCATTTTTTTCATTTATACTTCTTTCAATTCCACTATCACTCAAATAAATCTCTATATCAACTCCTTCCACTTTATAAAGTTATTATTTATCCAATTGTCATTGCAATTTAAACTCTTAAATTCTTAATAATTGAGTCCACATGTTAATTTTTTATAAATCCTTTACTTATCTATATTCCAAAATAAAACTTCTTCTGACCACTTTTTTAAGGAATGATGAAATTAACTATATCAACATATAGTATTTAATCAAATCAGATCATCTCAGTTGATAAAATTGACCTCAAACCATTCCTCGATGAGAACCATATGAAATGTTTGTATAATTACACCCATGAATTTGAACAATAACCTCCTGAACATACATTTTCTTCAACAAGCTGCATTGAATAGAGTGATCAAGTCCCCCATCAAATCAACACCTAAAACCAGAAATTCATATAATGGATGATTTGTTTTTGGAATAATCAAATATAGATGTATTCTTTAATGTAATAATGATCCTTTGAATTTTTCTATTGCTTGATATCACTACTGTCTTCATAATTTGGTCGATTTAAGTACCTAGTTATAACCTCCCTTAGATGTTTCAACGAAGATCAATGTTAATTCATTCATAAGGATCCAATATCTCAAATTTGAAGGAATTGACCTCAGTTTGAATTATTGTATGAATTATTAATAAACAACTTCATTGGACTTTGTTTGGTGAGCTATAATTAAACTAATAATGGATGGAATCAACCTCAATTTATTTCATACGATTATGAAGTTGGATTTAGCAGTTAGAAATGTGGATGCATATGAAGAATTGGATATAGATCACTGGAGGCAATCATAGGAACAAAAGTGGAAGAAAAAAGAAAAACATGTTTATCTCTTCTTTTAGATTATCTTACAATGAAGAAAACATACCCTATTTGTAGGGATAAAAATTTAAAACAAAAAAACTATCAAATTAAAACCTAAATAAAAGTCCACAGTTTGGTGTAGTAGGCGAAATATATGCTTTCAGTGCCAAACACATCAATCGGCCAAGTTTGAAGTCACTAGGCCTCCATTACTGTAGTAGATGTTTAGAATAGTCCAAGGAAAAAATAAATTTATTATCCAACATCCTCCCTTAAACTTGTTTTCCTTATGAAACATGAATTTTCATCATATTTGGGTGAAGGACCAACAAGTGCAATGAATTTACCATAGTCAATGCTTTCCTTTTTTTTATGGATTTCGATGGCGTTAATGGAATGAATTTCTTTATCTATCAAATTCCTTCGTATTTCATTGGTTTTAGCTTCGTTGAATCTAAATATATTGGAAGTAACCAAGATACAATACAAATTTACATACTCCTACATTGGTTATGTTATCTCATATATACTTGTAAGGATTCAAGTGTTTTGGGGGAATATATAAGAAATTTCTTGTTCAATGCCTTTAGAAATATGAGTATGTAGTAACGACATCATTGGTTCTTCAATTACTCATTCCAACAATGGTACTTATTCAACAATTTCTTCATCTTATATAGTGAGTCATAACTCACTCGAATTATCATCTTTATTACATTTCCATGTCTGATTTTCATCAAAGACAACATATCTTCTGAATATAATCTTCTTGGTGATGGGATCATACAAGAGATATCACATTGGTCGATCTCCGTTTCCAATAAGGACACACTTCACTCCTTTGTCCTCATAATTTTTTCATTTTTACTATGTGATCCTGACATAGGCAATGGAGCCAAAGATTCCAAGATGGATTACACTTGGTTTTTGTGTACTCCATGTTTTATGTGGCGTATTTTCATCAACATTTTTAGTTGGGAATCTATTGAGTAGATCACCAAACACAAAGCCTCTTCATCCCAAAAACTCATAGGCACTTTTCTATATTTTAACATGCTTCTTTCCATGTTAGGAATGGTCATATTTTTTCATTTTTGATATTCCATTGAGTTGTGGTGTGTAAGATGATGTTATATGGTGCTGAATTCCATGATTATTGAGGCACTCTTGAAAAAAATTAGAGGTGTACTCCCCACCTCGATCAGATCACAATGTTTGTATTCGATGATTTATTTGATTTCCACTAACTCCATGAATTATTTGAAGATTCCAAACACTTTTTACATCATCTTGAGAAAATATATCCATGTTTTCCTACTATAATCATCAATAAAATTCAGAAAATACCACATTTTCCATTTTATTTTGGATTCAATGGACCACACACATTAGTGTGAACTAGTTCGAGTGGCGCAACAACTTTCTAGTTGGACTTCATTAAAAAGATATTTCTATATTTTTTTAGAACAAAACTTTCACATAGTTGATTCAGGTGTCAAATGATATTAATCCCATTTACTATCTTCTTACATCCTAATAATCATAATCTTTCAAAGTTTAAATACCCGAAACTAAGATTCCATATCCATTTTTTATCATCATGTACCGCCATCAATCACTGTGCTATGTCAGGTTAGATCATAATAAGAAACATGTAATTTTTCTCCATCATTACTTTTGTAACCAACCTTCCTTTTTCATCAAAAATCACCATTAGTTTATAATGTTAGCTTATGTGAAATCCTTTTTCCACAAAATTTCTGACAATCAAGATGTTGGTCTTCTTGTTGAGTACATATTAGGCATCGGAGATGAAAACTTGGTTGTCATATTTCTTCTTGAGCAGAATATCTACTCTTTGATAGAAAAATATTGTTGAGATATCTAAAAATTAAATCTCTCATAAAACTCTCTCATCCAGGTTCATAAGCAAGTGATTGTGCCATGTCATGTGGTTTCTAGCTCCATAATCAAGATACCACGTTCCTTGATTTTGTGTTGATGTTTGTGTCATAAAAACTTGAGACTCACTAAAAGTATATTCCACAAGTGGTTGATGATATGTTCCTACATGGTGTCATTATCCATGGGTTTCTCACTCCAACATTTATTGCTATAATGTCCAAGTTTTTGACAATTATATCATTGAACATTTCTTTTATCCACATAGAGATTATTGAAACGTCCTCTTCTTCCCCATCCTCATTATCATGGAGTATTTTTTTAGTATTCATGAACTACTTGACTTGTGCTTCTTCTACCTCATCCTTCTATTCTTGGATCAAATTATTGTCAATGGAATCCTCTATATCGAGTTCTTCAAGATGTCCCCTTTCTCATTTTTAGAGTTGTTGAGTTACAAATTTGATTGCAGGGAATGATCCACTCAATTTTGTTTCACTCTAATGGTTTACCATTAGTTCATGGCTTAAATATATCCCATGAGTTCTTTGATAGAGATCATCTCCATGTCTTTAGTTTCTTCCAAGGTAATGACTATGTAATAAAATTTTGGATCAATGGTTTGCAACATTTTCTCACATAACTGCTCATCGGTAATGTTTTATCTATTTCTTTGTAGGAGTTTCACCAAAACCATTACATGAGTATGATACTTAAAAACTATTTAAGAATATTTAATAAACAAGGATTCAAACCCACCTCATAGAGATTAAAGTCAAATCTGTTTCACTTTTTTTGAACCTTTGAATTCCTTGTGAAGGTTTTAACACATATCCATTAATGATTTAAATGAAGTGATTATTTCAAAAGTTGCTTTATCAAGGCCTGAATAAATGAATGATTTTTCCTTGAAGTACTGGTTTCATTCCACTTGAAGATTTTCCTTTTGAACATATGGTAGAGAAACCTCTTTTTCTTTGGATTTTGACTTGGTGTACCCATCCTCTGTGATGTTCATAACTTCTTGGGTGCCAAAGAGTGCTCAAATTTGGATGCAAAAATTGTCATAGTTTTTCTTCATCAGCTTAGAAACCAAAACTTGTGAAATTGTTTTCTCCATGTAAATTCAAAAAACATTTTGGCAAAAAATGGGTAGATGTAAATTGATTTTTTTTCATAAGTGTATGGTGAATTTTTTTTTTCGGAATTGAAGATTGATATATTTTTTAGAATCCCAGATGATAATTCTTTTTTGAATTGGAGACTACAACAATTTTTGAATCTTAGAATACAAATTTTTTTTATAGCATAACGTAAGAGGGGGTGTGAAAGGATGGAAGTTGGAAATTATTTTCAATAAAATAGGAGTCCAAGGGGCTGAGGTGTGGTGATGGGAGGAAGAAAAATAATGAGAAAAAAATTTGATTTTCAGAAATATGAGATATGTGAAAAGGGAAGAGAATATATATATATATATATATGATAATACAAAATAGGGAGGAAAAAATAAGTGTAGGGTGTGGATTTTTTACAAAATAAAATCACTTTATTTGTTCGAAAATGAAAGATTCCAAACACAAGATGGGAAATATAAATAAAAGTTGGGAAATTAAAAATGATAGAAATAGATTAACTCAACTGTTCATAATATTCTTGTTTGAGTGCTACAGATGAATGGCAGAAGATCCAAACAAACTTTCACTCAAGTAGCTGATACATATTCAAACCTTTTGATACCACTGAAGGTGGATTTAGCAGTGGAAAACATGGATGCAGATGCATATCCTTAGAGGTGATCACATGAAAAAAATGACCGCAATAAGAAACAAATGTCTATTTCTTCGTTTATATTATCTTATAATTTATGAAACACACCCTATTTATAGGGATACAAGCATAAAACAAAACAAATTATCAAAATAAACCACAAATAAATGTCTATAGTTTGGTGTAGTAGGTTTCATCCAAGATTTCCATGTCAAACATGACAAGTAGCCAATTTTGAAGTTGTCAGGCCTCCATTGCAGTAGTAGAAGGTTGGTTCCATCCAATGAAAAAATTGGTTTATTATCCAATAGATTATCTCATCCAGTGTTGGCCAATTTCATAAGGATCATAATCATAAATCTATCACTGGTGACCCTCATTGAAACATTTACAAAGATCCTATGCATTAGTTTGAAATGTAGGTCAAACTAGGCTCATCTTTGTTCCCCATGAGAGGAAAAACATCGATCATCACCATTTATGTGGCTAGGATTCGTTGATTCCGGTTACTTGTAATCGAAGGTTAGTTTGGGTGCATCTTCAAATGATGGAACCCAATTAGATATAGCTTTAAACATAGAAATCAGGTGCTAATCGCAACCCTCACTCAATGAATTGAGATCATCTACCTCATAAAATCTTATTTGATGGTGAAAGAGGATTTTTTATCCTTTAAAGATGGTGGTTTATATTCAACATGATTCAGTGTCAAAACCTCTAATAGATCCATCTTCTCCGGTGTAGAATCGTGATTCTTTACTATTAAATCAAATAAAAAAATAGGCTTTTCTTCATCCATAGCGAGGCCATGATGATTGGTTCATCATCTTCAAGCTTTATATTGAAAATAGAAGGGATCACCAAATATTTCTATTCTATTCCATATTTTAGGCTTTGGAAATTAGATGTCCAAGAACTAGTCAATTATTCGATCACGTTTATACTACCTTGGTCTAAAATATTATCTTCAATTTTCTATGTTCCTTAAATTCATTATATGTTTTCCCTATTCAATCTTGGATGAATCTTATTCATATACTACAAGATTATATTTGGGGTTTTCATAGAATCTTCTCTAGTTTCTCTGGTCAAATAGAGTTCCTAATCTACTGGAACTAAGGAAAAACCTCAGTGGAACTTTTTTACTATTCTCGGGAGTAGTGAATGTTCCAGTGGGTTTTTTTCTTTGTTCCAGTAGACCAAACACTCTATTTCACTAGAGTTACTAGAGATGATAATTTACACTTTAAAAAAATTCTTCTTTCGAGAAATGGTTTCTCTCTTTGGATTTAATTAAATGATTTTGGTAAGCTCAAGGATTATCAATTAAAAACTAAGCTTCAACCTCACTCAGATTTCCTTATCTCGATTGTGTTTTTATTTTTGGATGCTTTAATTCAAATTATTCTCATGGTTTCTGTAATATATCTAGTAGGTATATGGTGGGTTACATTTATCATACAGGGGATAAGTAACATAATTAATTTTCTTACACGGGTAAACTAATTAAAAATATAGATTAAAATAAAATTCAAAACACAAATAATATTATTTATTAAAAAAATCAGAATTAAATAATCAAAATTATTAAATTATGAATCATAAAATAACTATTTTAAACAAAATTAAAAATTAGGTAAACAAATAAATTAAACAAGGCTCAACACAGTCATTATTCTGGCATTAAATTAAACATTTTTCATACTATAACAATGAAATTACCAATTAAAAATAAATAAACCACAAAACTATAATTAACCACTTAAATATCTATTTTTGAATTAAATATAAATTAAAAACAATAAAATTTATGTTTCAAAATGCATAAAATAAGAACCACATCATGTATGTTCATGTTTGGATCGGTCTAACCACATACTTGAAGGATGCTATAAAAATGTTTCATGGATGAATATGCGAAATTTAATACTAATATTTTTATAATTTAATAATAAAATATTTATTTTTTATTTTTTAAAGGGTTATCTTTAATATTTAACTTATTATTAAAATAACATCTTTTATTAATAAAATTTCCAAAATAAGTCGACACAAATTCCACTTTAACACAACATAACTAAAACACTAATGAAACGTGATAAGATATTTATAAATAAATTAAATATTTCAATACTAGTACATTATGTTTTCTAGGAATGATAAATGTTCCAAGATATAAATAAATAAAAAAACTATTATTAAGAAACTAGTTTAAAGCGATCATGATTACACACACCCGATATTGAAAATAGATAATAACTATGTAATATACATGTAGAGAATAATTATAAATAAAGTTAAGAAAGGATATAATTATTACTTATGTTATGAAACAGGTTATTAGGAATGTTTTTTTTTGTTTCAAATGAGGTTATAGCACATTCGGATCACTGGGATCAAAATTATGGGTTTTCTATCTCAAAATACTCTCTTTGTGACATGTTTTGTTTTATACACCTAATTTCATCTATGTACTATATATAGTAACTATTTGAGATTTCATATCATGAAAAACGTTTATTCATGGTATTTTAAGAGTAATTTTACTAACACTCTTTCAAAAGGCATTTATTGAATTGATACCCAATCCATAAGGGGAATTTTTTGTCTCAATTTTCATTCTTTCGGACTCATGATGCACTCACCAATTAATTACTTTTTCATGATTCATACATTTATATGGAAGAATTTTTTCCATTTGTTTATGAAACTAAATGGACTTAAAATTCTATATGTTTATCACACCCTCATATTCTTTGGGTTCAAGAGTTATCAAAACCATTGTAAAACTCATTCTTTTCCATAGTGGAAAAACCATCATAAGTTTTGGTAAAGTAAAAGTGTGTATAGTTTCCTAGAAAATACATAACTATTTGGATATTTTAAAGTGTATGAGACTATTTCATAGATTTACATAGGGGAAATCACCCTGAAAATGGTTGGTTTAACATCGACACAATAATCGATCTATTGCACGATGAGTAGGCCAAGGACTACACAACTGTCTAGAAACTCTTAGTGGATATGATTTGGAATTTTCAAACGATATTTATAAACCATGATAAAGGATTTTTCATACCATTAACTTGGTATAAAACCAATTAAATCAATTTAACCCAATTACTATCTTCCATGGATAACATGACACATTTGAAGTACCCTTACCAGTGTATATTTTTAAAAAGGCACTTCTTTTTACTTTGATGATACCCCACATATTATAAGTTAGTTAAAGGAAATCCTCATAGATAACCACATTATTCCATTGAATGTGGAGTATTTTTTTCTGTATTTTTATTATATAGATAACCATGTTTTTATTCATATAATGTTTCCTTAGGTAATGGTATGAAATGTCTTGTTCAATCTTATAGTTAATGCATTATATTTAAACAGGTAACAAGTGGGGCTTGGAATTATATATCCCCTCATGTATCCATAGGTATTGGGAGACAAAATTAATATTTTATGATGTATTCCTCTCCCCATATCATTATAGAGTCTTATAAAAAGGCCAAACAATATTTTTTAATGTATGAAATTATGAATTCCATCAGTATGATATCAATGATTATTTTCATCCATGTTTTCATATATTCTTAAGGATATAGAATTATCTCAGTTTTAGTTGATTATGGATTTAGGGTGTTTATTTATTCCCACCATATCACATGTTCCATTTTTTTTATGATATCATATTTTTTATGATATCATATTTTTATGATATCATATTTTTTATGATAAAACTTATTGAGCATCAGATCATAACCTTATTTTTTCCTTTCCCTAGAAAACCTAGAGAATAACTAAGTGTAATTCTATATAATATAATGGAATTGATAATAATATTCCTACATTGTTTTCATGTTGTATCTTATGTTTCTAATTCAATGTAGGTATGTATATATTCTTCCAAGACTACTAATCATTTGGATCATATAAGAATTCTTGTATTCTATACCAATAAAGTAATATAACTACTAGATATGGGTTTATAAAGTTCGGGATGTTATAGTTGGTATTATATAAATTTTATAAGAATCCATAGGGACTAGATTTATAAGAACCTATTTAAAATTAAAAAATATTTTTTTAGACCCTTATGATTTTAAAGAATTTTTTTCTAAAAAACCTAATAGGAATTATATTTTACAATTCAATATCATGTGCTAACTACGTGCATTCCCTTTTTAAGAGAAAAAAATTAATGGAAGGAATGGGAATCCTATCAACACATATATTTAATGCACCAATTTTCCTCCTAATAAAGTATATGAGGATATAGTTAGATGTAATTAGATCATAACCATATTAGTGTAGTTGTTCATGGTTTAGATAAACAAATTAACCTGTATAAAGAATCTTGTGGATCCACAATATCATATAATAATGTTGAACCACTTAATATTTTTGCAACCCACTCCATCTAGTAAAACTAATAATCCATTGGTAACTGAGTAATGGATAAATTACCTAGAGAAAATATTTCTCTATCTGGGAAGTAGTAAAATAAAAATGGTCTTTAGTGTGGTATAACATCCAAAGGGAGAGACATTACATATGGGTTCCTTTTAGACCCACCTTTAATAAATTAACATAATTAAATTATGGGATAAAAGGATGAGAATAAAATATATATGAATGGGATATAAATCCCAAGTATATAGTATGTACCCATCGTATAAAAATACATTGAGGGTTTTCTAGAAGAATTACATAGTCACCCACATAAGCGTAAAGTTAAGTTCTCCATTAAACTCATTCGTGGTGCAATAAATATATCTAAAGATATATATAAAATGGTCGTATTGGAGTTGGAGGAGTTGAATAAATAACTATAGGATTTGTGTGATAAGGTATTTATACACACTAGTGTTTCATCATGGGGATCCACTATTTTACTCATGAAATAGAAAAACACATTATTGAGATTGTGAATTGATTAATGGGAGATCAATAAAATTACTATAAATAATTAATTCCCTTTACCATGCATTAATGAATTATTTGATCAAATTAAAGTAGCCTAATAATGAGAAAATATTGATTTTATCTCTGGTTATTATAAGATAAGGGTGGAGAAGGATGATATATGGAAGATAAGATTTCAAATAATGTATGGACATTATGAGTTTATAGTAATTCCCTTTTTAATTACTTATGTACCTTCTCTCTTTATGGATATGTTGAATAGAGTATTCAAGGATTATCTTGATACATTTTTTGTGGTATTCATTGATGTCATCTTGATATAATTTAACAACTATGAAGCGCATGAGAGTGATATGAAAATAATTCAAGATACCCTTATAAAAAATGAATTATATGGGAAATATAATAAGATTGAATTTTGGATTAATTAATTTTATATTTATGGACATATTGACTCTATGGATGGAATTTATGGAGATCCTTTAAAGATTAAGGTAATTAAATAATTCTCTACATTGATGAACATAATTAATATATATAGTTTCCTTGGTTTATAAACTTACTATTAGTTTTTTGTTCCAATTTTTTCTCGATTGGAAAAACCATTAACCAAGTTAACGTGTAAAGGTTTAAAATTCACATGTTCAAGGTAATGTGAAGAATATTTTAAATATATAAAGAGGAGGATGATTAATGAACTGGTATGAACTTTACCATTAGGTAAGGAAAGATTTTTAATATATAGTGATGCATCGAAGAAAGGACTGGGTTGTGTCTTTATAAATAATTATAAAGTGGTTACTTATGCATTAATGAAATATAAATACATGAATATAACTATAGAAATCATGAACATAAGCTAGCAGCTGTAATATTTTCTTTGAAATTATACAGACATTACCTCTATGGTAAAAGATTATATATATATGTGGACATCAACATTCTGATGTATATCTTATCTCATATGAAGCATAACACGAGACAAAGAAGATGGTTGAAACTAATAAAGGACTATGACTTCTCGATAAACTACCACCTTGAGAAGGAAAACAATGTGGATGATTCATTGAGTAGGAAGGAACATGGATTTCTAACCATGATGAGGATTAACAAGGATCCTATATACATATATCTATTAAAGATGGATATGATAATTTTTAAGCAAGGGGAGCCAAAATTACTTTTTCCATAATTTGTTCAAATATACTTACTAGAAAAGAAAAATGATTCCTAGAAGGATAGAGAGGACTTACATAGGTAGATTACAATAGTAAATTATGAAAAATTGTTAGACTTCAATTGCATAGAAGGAGTGCAGATGTTTAGAAAGTTGTTATATGTTCCATCTGTACTAGATTTGAAGAGGGAACTTCTAGATGAAATACATCGCTCAAATTTCTATTTACACATTGGTAGTATAATGATGTATAGGTATTTAAGAGAAAATTTCCAGTGATATGGTATGAAATAGGAAATTTTAGACTATGTATGTCGATGATTAGTATACCTGTAGATAAATGATGAAAGAAAACATCCTAAGGGAGCCATAAAAACCCTTCCTACACCTATATGGAGGTGGGAAAATATTAAAATGGACTTTTTCCATGTACTTTTGAAGACTCCAAGGAATAACTATGTAATATGGGTAATTATCGATCTCTTTACTGTGTTTTCTCATTTCATAGTGATAATAGAATATCTACCCCTTAAACAAATTTCTAATCTCTATATTAATAAAATCACAAGGATACATGGGTAACCTTTATAAATTTTATATAATCATGACCCTTGGTTCAAAATAAAAATTGTAGCAGCATCTTTAAAATGTTACTGACAATGAGATGCATCTAAGAACCACCTATCATCTTCAAACTGATAGGATATCCGAAAGGAATATACAGATATTTGAGGACATACTTATATCATGTTCTCTTGTCTTACAAGGTATGTTGGATCAATACATACATTTGGTGTAATTGGAATACAATAATAATTTCCATTTGAGCATATAGATTGAACTGTACAATAAAATTAATGGGAATATGGGTTGTACACCAAACTATTGAGAATAAGTTAGAGGAAGAAAGTTGGTTAGTCCAAAGTTGGTAAATGGGATGACTTTTAAAGTACAAACTATTTAGGATAATATTAAATCATCCCAAATTAGTCAAAATATATATACTAATAATAAATGGAAATTATTGGAATATCATGTGGATAATCATGTATTCAAGAATTTTTATCTATGGAAGGGAGATGTAATATTTGGTAAAAAGTGGAAGTCAAGCCCTAGGTATATTTTTCCTTTTAAAATATTAGAAATAATTTGAGCTATTTATTACCAATTGGATATGTCTCCCATCCATTATAAAGTACAAGAGGTCATCCTAGTCTCATTATTAAGAAAATACATACCAGATCCAATGCATATACTCACATATGACGGAATATATTTGGAACCAACATGTATTATAATGAGAAGTTAGTCCATATTATTTATACCAGAGTGATTGTGTTGAGTAATTAAACAACTTTTCATGTAAAAGTACATTAGATAAATAGAAAAACTATAGGAGAAAAACTGAGAGCCAAAATAATGAGTCGTCATCGGGCTTCTGGATCCTCACCACTTCCTTCTACCATTCGCTAATACAGATGACTTCACTACTGCATGGTCTAAGGGGGTTTGTTTCTGTGAAGGATTCTAGTTCCTCTTTCTTAGATTGAGCTACGATTTCCAATGGAAGTGTGACCCCCTATTGTGGTGATTTGGGTAAGATTCCTGAGTCTTCCTCTACCTTTACAAAATCCTATAATTCTTCAGATGATGGGTAATATCATAAGGAGATTCTTGGATTTCAATGAGCACTTGTGATCTTTGTGAAACCTCATTGTGACCTATATTTTTGTGGAAGTAGATATCTCAAAGCCCCCTATTGAAGTTTTTTGGACCGAGCTTGATAATGAGCTCTACTACCATAAACTAGTGGTTTTCAAAAACTGGGTTAATTTTTTTTATATCATGCTATGGCCTAGGTAACCTATAATAGGATTGTCATTCATCTCATGGAAAACCTCTAATTATGGATGATATCATCTCACTTCCTTTTGATAAGAACTCTACTGGTATCCCAGATAATACAGGTCTATGTGTCTCTCTTCCAAATGGGGACATGTCGATGCTTTCTAATTTGAAGGGGATTGAAAATTATTTCTAGTTTGAGGTGTGATGTGGCTGGGACCATATATACTATATCGGTGGAAGGGAATCTTCAGTTTAACTACTCTACAAATGATCATTCCTATTATCACGTTTTGTGTACTAGGGGGTGTAGAATGCAGGAGCATACCTATTCGAGCTCTCATCCCTCTGCAACAGTGGGGTATGTTCTGATACATTTTGCCTAAGGTATAACTCTAGTGTAGGATGATCTTATCGAGTGAGACATCCCTAGATCTGACCATCTATAGAACTGATTCTAGGTCTTGTCTAAACTATAGGTTGTTTTTTCTCAATAGGAAGGATGGATGATGGTAATTAGAAAGTGTAAGTGGAAAATCAATGGTTCCAAGGAACATGTTGATTCAGTGGTAGGTGTCCATGGAAAAAACACTTTTCTAGTTTTTGATGGAGATAAATGTCATCACATAACTGTTGATGAAATGACTAGTCAATTTTTAGTATATGGTGTTGATCATATGCATGGACGAGGTCTTTATAGACCACATAAGAAAAAGGAGAATAATGGAACTCAAGACTCATGGAGTCATGTTGTGCTAAATAAGAAAAAATAAAAATGGAATATGGACTACACTTACATGCCTAAGATAATGGAGAAAAGGTCATCTAAAAAGGTGGGGACAACAAGGCCTCTAAATATAAACCTAATATTTAGGGGAAGGTGAATGAGAAGCACATTAATCTCCAGGAAGTTAACCATTTGGTAGAGGGTGAGGTTCTTAAGGACCAAGAGGAAACATAAGATCCTATCAAAGACTCAAAGAGAAAGTATAAAATTATATAAATAAAAAATAATAATGCCTAGATCTCATTCTACACTAAAAGAAGAAATTCCTGAAGGATGTTATCAAATAAATTCTACAAAGGATGAGGCTAACTAGAGATATAGAAGAATGACCGAAGTTGAAACTAAAGAGAAAAAAGGGTATGGATCACAACACAAAATCACATTTTGGTATTATGATTCAATATAAATAAAATATATATGTAGGAATACATACAGACTTGGGATAATTTGGCCCATCATTTTGAAGAAATCATCAAGGAAGACTCGTAAACTAAGGCAACTTATTTATAATGGAAATTATATAGGGTGAATGGTTCTTATAATATCACCCTTGTGTTTAATGATTTTTTGATTTATTTATTGTTAAATGATCCTATGTTAGGCCCTTTTAAGGTTTACCACATTTCTATAAAATTGTTTTAGAAAAAAAAATTAATTTTTAGTGAGTATTTATAAAACCCATGTATACAATTTTGGAATATTAAGTAATATTTCACTCTAAGAATTTGTTTTTATGTGCTTATATTAAAAATTAATTTTGTCAATTATAAGATTATAATTTAACAGAATTAATTCCAAATTTTAAATCAATATTTATATATTTATAATAATTTAAATTCCATTTTTAGGCATAAAAAAATATTTAAAGGATTATTGTTAATTAACATGAAAATTGTAACACTATTTTTCTTAAAGTATTGTTTTTTTAATAGTGTAATTTTTATAAATGAAAATAAATTAATAACTTATAAATTATTATTGTAATATAATTTTAAAACGTATATATATATATACTAACACTTATTCATTTAGTAATGAATACTATATATGATTAGGAACACTTAATTGTGAAAACATCATTTTCCTACAAAAATTGTGTTTCTATATATTATATATTTTAATTTAAAGTTAATTTTATCATATTTATAAGTTGAATTATATTAAATGGAGGATAAATTTAGTTTCATCATACCCAAATTTTTTAATAAGGGTTACCTTATATTTTTTTTAAAATATAAATCACTTAGTTAAAAACTTTTTACTAAGGTAGAAACAAAAATGAAAAAAATGTAAAATTATAATGGTAAATAACTAAAAAAATGTTTACACCATGTGTAAAATTTATTTTTTAAGGATTTATCAACCCATGTACACCCCAACATCCATGATTTTTAACTTTTGGCGTCATTTAACTTTTATTTGTGTAATGATAGCATGAGAAAGTAAAGTGTATTCACAAAAGTGCCATTTTCTTCACTTATAAATGGGTCAAACTTACAACCCTTTATAACAAACATATTCCTTCTAATTTAATCTTGAAACTATACAGTTTTGACCTTCCTAGAACCTCATCCCGCTTCCTTTGG
This sequence comes from Viscum album, assembly GCA_963277665.1. Taxonomy (NCBI): domain Eukaryota; kingdom Viridiplantae; phylum Streptophyta; class Magnoliopsida; order Santalales; family Viscaceae; genus Viscum; species Viscum album. The sequence continues at coordinate 1,184,435,888 of OY728139.1, forward strand.
CCTCTGGTCACCATTATTTTTCTTAAGGCCTCTATTTAAAGGATATTTCTAAGAGAAAACTCAAGCGACGTAAGTATTACCTTACACATAATCTATTTTTTCTGAATAATAATCTTACTAAAATATTATATCCATAAAAATATAAATATATCAGTACCATTTTTATAATTATATGTTATTATATGAATTTAAAATTTAGTATTTATTTCTCTCCATGCATTAAGAAAAAAACAAAAGTTTTGTTAGTGTGTGTCCACAGACTACCACCTCTACGAATCGACATCTTTTGTTTTTTATTCTACATATCATAGTATGTTTTATTTATGGTATTGATGAATAAATATGATATATATAATATAACTATGATTATAAAAGTTCAGTATATCATTTACCTTAATTCCATCTCATTCATCAGGAAATGAAATTGTTTACTGTGTGTTGTGCGGACTTTCACCTCCGCGATGTAATGTATTTTATTTTTCATCTAGTTTAATTATTATTTATTAAAATATCATTAAATGTGAATCAATACCTTAAAATTATATAAATAATATCATTATTCACCTATAATAATGATATTATAATCAAAATAAACCACTTTCGTAATCATAACCGCCCATTAATTATAATAGCTTCATGTTTGACTTGGTCTAACCACATACCTGAACAATGTTATAGAACTATATCATGGATGAATATAAGAACATAAATACTAATACAATTATAATTTTATAATAAAATAATAATTATTAATGGTTGTTTGAAGGATATATTAAGTGTTTAACTTATTATTAATATATCATATCCAATCTCTAAAATTACCAACATAATCCGACACTAATTCAACTTTCATGAAACATTACTAAAATAGTAATGAAATGAGATATGATAATTGTAAATCAATAAAATTTATCTATTATATCACCTTAGGATATCTATTAATGATTACCTTTGGGATAATATTAAAAAACAACACCCCTATTTTGAAACTAGTTTCAAACGATCAAGATTACTCACACCCAATATTGAAAATAAATAATAACTAACTAATAAAAATGTATATAATAATTATAAAATAAGTTTAGAAAAGATTGTAATTATTAACTAAGTTATAAAATAGGTGATTAATATAGTTGTTTTGTTATATAGGATATTAGAGAATATTCAGCTAACTAGGAATAAAGGTGAGGGTTTTCCATATAAAATTCCTATCATTGAGACATGTTTTGTATTATACACCTAATTTCCTTTATGTGGTGTATATACATTCTATTTGATATTTTATGTCATTAAAAACCATTTATTCAAAGTATTCGAAGAATAATTTGAATTCATCTATTTCTAGTGGGTTTGATTGAATTTCTACCCAATACATAAGTGGGGATTTTTTTCTCAATTTTCATTATTTGGGACTCATAATAGTTTCCCACTTTTTTCCATTTATGAGGTGAATAAAGTTTCATGGAATAATTTTTACCATATTCCTCAAGAATTTCAAGGGATTTAAAAATCTATATTGGTATCCCTCCTCATATTCTTTTGACTCAAGAGTTATTAATTTTTCTAAAACTCAATATTATCATTAGTGGAAAACCATCATTTTTTTAGAAAATTAAACGTGCATATATTTTATTTGGAAATAAATATTTGTCTGGTTACAAGAAAGTGTATGTGTCCATATCACAAATACAGCTAGGGGTTATCTACCTGAAATGGTTTCTTTCAGAATTGAATCAATCCTTACTTTAATGCATGATGAGTGGGCCTAATACTATACACCAGGATAGAAACCCCCCATGAGATATGATTTAGAATAATCACATACACTTTATAAACCATGATGAAGGATTTTTCATACCATTTAATTGGTCTCCAACCAATAAAAACTATTGAACCCAATAAATATTTTTCATTTATATCCCAACATATTAAAATTACCATGACAATTATATTTCTATGATAAGGGAACCTTATATTACTTTGACAATACCCTATAACTTTGATATTTATTAAGGTACGTTCTTCAAGAATTCCTCATTGTTATATTGAGTGGGTAAGTATTGTTTTTCTATATTTCCCATTATACAAGAATCCATGTTTTTATTCAGACATAGGTTCCTTAGGGAACGATATAAGATGTGTTTTTGACTCTTTTGGTGAATTCATTGGGCTCTAATAGGTGATGGGTGGGGCCTAGAATTATATATCCCCTTAATGAATCAATAGGTCTCATGAGAAAAAACAACATCAATTATGGTGTATACCTATCCCTATATTAATATAGTGTTTTGGAATAAGGACTTCAAAACATTTCTTCATGTTAAAAATTATGCATTCCCTTATTATGAGATCAATAATTATTTTTACATACATTTTCATATATTTTCATAGATATATCATACCCTCATTTTTAGTTGATTTGGAATTCAACTTGTTTATTTATTCCCACCACATCACTTATTCCATTATTATGTTATGACAGATTCTGATGTATGATATTCCTTACTAATCATACCAGATCACCCTTAATTTGTTTCCTTTCCCTAGGATACCCAGTGGAGAATTATGTGTAATTTTTAGGATTATGATGTAAGGTCTAATAGTGTTCTCGCAATGTGTTTATGTTGTATCTTATATTTTTGAATGTAATGTCTTTATGTACAATTTATTTCAAGAATAATAATTTGTTTAATCCCATGAGTACTGTTTTATTCTATACTAATAATGTAAATAACTATTATATATAGGTTTTTGGATTCTAGGTTGTTACATGTAGTCCTAAATTTACTCAATCATATTGAGTATATGAGTGTATACTGATGTTAAATTAGTAATTTAACATCAAATGCCATTTTAATTACATGTGAATCCTTATAAACTTCTCAAATTTATTTGGATTAACTTATTGAAAAATTTAAATAGTCAAATACTCTAGAAGGGGATATTGTATATAATTTTCCTTCCTTTCTGAGAACAATTCTCAAAATCCTATACCTGCCTATAGAGTTTCTTCCACCAAGAATTCCTTTATCAAATATTGAATTGAAATTCATGTTATATTATGATGATAAAAATTATCTATAGAAGAATCTTTTATTATATGATTTTGATTTTTAACATTCATTTAATAATGGTTATTAATAAATGTAATTCATAGTTATCAACCCAGTCAACTGAAATAACATGGAGACGGGTGGTGCAACATGACCTAAGACATTAATAATTGTATTCCTATGGATACTTACTATTATTAAGGCTTACGTGTGATCATGGGGAAATATACCCTCATTTAAAAAATAAAACTAGTACTAGAAAAACCAATAACATAAAACACAAAACTGGATAAATAAAACTAAAAAAATATTCCACACCAAATCAAATAATGTTTAAAAATACAACATATATTACATTAATGATTACCCAATGTGATATAAACTCATATATCAGAATAAAAAAATGTAGAATCAGGGAAAACAGTGCTATAAAATGAATATCCACCCAAGTCCATTCCCATAACAACCTTGCTACCATCTCACACTGCACCCCATTACCGATGCACTCCAACTCCTACCTCAGGGTCATGCCTTATACTGAGATACAAAACATGAGAGATGTAAATGAATCGAGATTATCATGAAGTGTGTGAGTAAAAAAACAAATATACCACGACCAATGTACCCCTGAATAGCTCCAAAAAAATGCAGGTACATTCATATATTGAAATGAAAAAACACCCACCAACCTATTGATACATGGGGTACAATACTATCACCCACATTAATCTCCTTACCTTAATCAACTAGAGATATAGTGGGATGATCTAACCATGTTTTTAACACACCTATAGTATCCCATTATTCTCCATTATACCTCATCACACCATTAGTGATTCTAAAGCACCATGATACCCAAAACAATCTATGACCAAGTTACCACCATAGGGTATTACCCCCTTCACGTATAAATCCTGAAAACCCCATTTAATTGAGTGTTAAAATATATCTATAACATGTGTCTAACATGCATGGTGCATACCTATTATAGTTTTATGATAAAAATCTTCACTATAAGCCAGACATTGATGGTGGATCCCTAAAAAAATATGTTATTCATCCCTATTGTCCCACGCGCGAACATGATCCAATAACCATATTCCCCCATAGTTTTTAGAAACAAAAATAACCTACAACCACATACCTGATGAAGAAATAACTCCCCATAACTGATGAATGATATATCACCATCATTCAATACTGAAAAATTACATCACCACCCAAAGTATTTATAGACAGTCAACATCGCCCCATAACAAAACATTATACACCTCAAAACTCGATGATCTTTAGGTCACCCTGTAACCACCTAGAATTTTATCAATGAAATTTACCTTATTATAAATATTTTATATCATATAAAACACATAAAACACATAAAACACATAGAGAACCTAATAAAAATTTTCTCATAAATTAATAATGAAATAGGTGTTATTCATAGAAACTAAGGAACCTATACCTATGGAATAATAACCTAACCATTGAAATATTAATATGAAAATTAGGAATAATAATCCCACCAATAGAATAGTAACCTCACCTATGAAATTATAAATAAAATTTAGGTATCTTACAAATTGAAATATGATATAATTATATCATGGTATATATACATAAAAGTTTTAAAAATGAAAAATTAAGTGTTAATTTTTTTGTAAAGCATAAATGTTTATTTTAAATTTTATAATTAATATATTTATTTAAAATAAAATTTATTTTTATAAAATATATTAATAAATTAATATATTTTTTTATCATATTATTATAAGATAATTTTATGAGACCTTAATTAATTTTTCAAAGTTTCATAAAATTAGTTATAATATTAAAAAAAATATTTTTTGAATAAATGATGATTTTAATTAAATATTAAAGTTATCATATTTAGAAAATTATTTTCATAAAATGGACTAAAATTTTGAAATCCACATTTTGAAAAATGTTAAGGGTGAGTCTTTGGGATTTTTCTAAAATAGTTGAATTTTTGGTGAATAGTGAAATGTGGTAATTTACGGTATTTAATATTTTGAGCCAAATACATGAATTTTTGAGTCATGGATTATGTAAGAACCCATTAGTTAGAACTAAAATTTACTAGTTACTATAATTAGTCATAATAATCAAAAATATTAATATTCTTGAGTTAAAATAATAAACTATTTAATGAAATAATCAAAAACACCCCTCTCCCCCTATAAATACCACCCTCACCACCTCATCTCATCATACCTTCTAAGATTTTTAGATTGGTTAAATTCAACCCAATTAATCTATTAAGCCTATTCCAAACATTATTTTATTTTTTGTATCACCAAAATATGAATTCCAGGTTTTTTCATGTGGTTATCAAGGAGACAATATTTAAGATGTAAAACCCTCATTCTCTCTCTTTTATTTTATTTTATTTTCTTATCCTCCCTCAACTCTCCTATCCAAAGTGAAATGATAACTCTGGTAACATAAATATACGTTAATTTTATTCAGTTAATATAATATTCATCATCAAATTTGTTCTCCTATACTTTTATTCTAAATATGAAAACATCATCCGTGAGGTGTCGATTCACCGCCATCGTGGACGACGAGTTTTCATTTTTCATTACCTCCATCAAGGATGATAATAAAACCATTTTCATAGTTAAAAAATTATAATATGTGTATTAAAAGTAATTTAATTTTCTTTAACTAGTGTATAAACATAATATTAAATAAAATGATACTAGTTCGTGATGGTCCTAAAAAAACTTTCCAAAAATAAACTAATCATTTTTCATTAACATTTTATTTAATGAATCATCCTCATGTAAAAAAATAAAATGATATATGGGAACATTTAAATTTCTAGAAGTGAATTAATACCATATAGTCTCAGTTCTATAGAATTATTCCAATTTTAAAATAACTTCCATAATTATTCATAAGAAAACCGATCTTGAAACCATGAAACAAATGCTCCTGAAACAATGATAATAAACACAATAACTCATAAAAATTTCCATAAATGAACTTAATAAAATAATAATAAATCATATATATGTTTAATAGGTTATGAATTAAATTATTAATGAATATAGTTTGATTATCCAGGACATTGAGTACAGGTGTGGAACATTTTCGGACATAAGGTAAGAGATCTCTACGGACTTCCATTACTCCTTCGGGTTACACTTTATTTACCCCAATTTGATTCTTCATACTTCTTATATAATTATTCTACATTCTATTTATATGTTCAAAACTTATGTGTCCAGATCAATTCATCTTTTTTCAGGGGTAAATACATATTTTATTAGGTTACCTTCTCAATTTCTCCGGATAAGAAAACTCAATTAAAGAGAACATCCAATTTTCTTACCTATTTTAAAGTACACCCTATAATATATTTTAAACCACCATTATTTTTATAAAACCACTAATTTCATCATAAAAAACTATCTTAGTTTATTTCCAGTTTTATATAAAAATTATGCCTTTGTCCTCTTTAAAGTATCTTAAATATATTCCCATAAACCGCACTAAAGTGGAACATTTTTAAAGTTTCATAAAAACTCATTTTTACATGATTTAACTTTAGTTGGAAATAATTTATGATGAACTTTGCATATTTTACCTTATAAATTTCAATTTATGATTTAAATATATTATTTCATGGACACCATCATGATACACACTTTGGTTATTCCTTATGACATGATTACGATACCCATTTCTTTCCACGGGCAAGCCTTATGTTTATTACTTATGCTTGATTTTTTAAATGGAATACATATGCACAAACATGTTATGATGGGTGAGCCCAAATATTTCTACAATGAATTCGGTAATGTTTATTCTCATGAGACGTGATGTATGGGATTAAGGAGTAAACCTAACCCATTATGGGACTTTGTCTACCATGTGATATAGTCTTAGAAGTTAACCTTAACTCATTTTTATGTCATGTTGTATGTTTCTAAGACATTCCTAAGTTTACATGATTACATGATCCCATGTTCTATATGATATTGTTCCATATGTTTATTCTCATGAAATTACTTTTTATGTTATCATGTTATGCTGTCTAACTTATGTGATATTCTTTATTACTATTTTATTCCATCACGAGGCTTTTTAGCTCATCTATTTGTTCATTTATTCCCTAGGTTATCCAATTCATATATAAAATCTCAAAGGAATTTATGAGATCATTATGGAGTTTAAAGAAAATATGCCTTTATTTTGGTTTCATGCTTTCTAATTATGTTCCTAATCTTCCAAATACACTAGAATTTATGATCCTTGGGTTGTATTTGATGGTTAAGTTTTCTTAAAATTGTGTAATAATATTTTTAAAAGTGTTGGCACCAAAATATGTGTAGAGGAAAAAATTCACAAAGATCACACCAATGCCAAAGGGGCTGCTCCGTGAAGCTCCCTTGCAGAGCCACTTAGTATCGTGGCTAGCGCAAAGCCATGTACTCCTATGAGATTTTCACAAAGTAAAATAGGTGGAAGACTCTGTGGTTACGACACAATTGACAGAAATATCCGCACCACAGAGGGAACCATATTTCCTCTACGATCCACTGGAAATTGAGGGAAGCCTCTACGAGCACCACAGAGGGAATTAAGGAGGCGTCTGCACTGAGGAGGGGATGACAGTCGACTCTGCAGTTATGAAAAACATGATGTAATCTGATTCCGATCACAAAACATCATGTGGCTTTGCAACGAGCTGTCAGCACTTAGCACTACCCCATGCCTATAAATACAAGGCTTCTCTCAGACCCAAAGGAAAGACACCCTGGCCTTTCTCTTTCTCAGCTCTCAAAACACGAAGCAACCTCTGATCTACAATGCATTGAAAAAAATTAGCTCTTCAACGTATTTGAGCATTGATAAATACCGTTTACTTATATCAAATACAACCCCTCTTCAAGAATGGGTTCCCTTCACAGAGCCCATGGGCCCCTACGAAGGAAGGGTCTCCCTAAGGGGACTAGGCTCTTCTCCAAGAACTGATGCTTCATGAAGAAACTTCCACGCACATGTGGACCACATGATAAGGTAGGACCACTTTTCTTCGTGAAGTAAATTGCTTCGTAGTGCCATGTTTTTCAAGGCATCCATGCTCCCTGAAGTCCTAATCCTCGAGAGAATTTTCACTTAGAGAAGCACCATTTATACGCATGTATACTCCATGCCTAGGCTAGGCCACTCCACTTCTCTAAGCATACCACTTCGTGAAGTCTCTCCACTTTTTGGGGGAACCAAAGCTTCACTAGGTCCCTTTATGCAATTATCTTTTCTTCATAAACACTTCTCTTATATATCCCTCTAGGTTTGTATGAAGTTATTTCAAGGTACCTTGGGAAGTTCTTCCTATTGCGTTACTTAGCCTCATGATTCTTCTCATAGGCATGATAACATCTATTTCTTCTTCACATAGACACACTAATGTGATCCCCTCAATGGATCACTCCATAACATCACCTCAACATGGAATTGCTGATGACTTCCCTTCACCATGGGTGGGTGGGTATCAGTTATGTAAGTCCTAGGGGTGAGGAGTGCATCCTCATTGTCTAAGATATAGGACGTTAAACTTCCAAGAACCATCATCCTCTGCACATGGTGTTAAATTGTGGCCTCTCCCCATGCAATATACACAGAGTTCCCAATCTCAGACATTTTCCACACCCACTAGTATTCACGGGAGTGAGATCATTCCACACATGGACCGAGATCCTCTTTGTTGGAATAGAATCTATCCGTGGGGAAGGTAAACCATCTTCATTTAAGACCCTAGTATTTCTTGCGAGTGGTGACATAATTTCCCCTCCTTTCTTATTTGGTGCACAATGTTCAGAGGAGAAGGGGTCATAGGGACCTTCATTACCCCATCCATCTCTGTTTGGTATTTATCGCCATCAAGCCTCCATCTTGGAGTATGTCCCAATCTAAGTCTCCCTTGGATGTAAGCCACGGTGAAGCCCACTCTATTCCTCATGGATGAACCTTTCATAATGTGATCATCAAGTATTTTATACCTCTTATTTCTCAAACCGAGCATGGATCACATGGGATTAGAGTAAGCACTGACTATGACATCCTCCCTGGGATGCCTTAGTGCATAATCCCCAAACACGCACTCCAAATTACGTGGAATTTGATCCATTCCCTTTCCAAGAAAGGTACATAGGAAGCTTCCCTATGGTTCAATCCCATCACCCATCGGTCCTGACTATATCATGTTGGTTCACTCTCGTCCCATACGATGTTAAACTGCACTCCATTTCCATCATGCATAACGTTAAACTATATGATTTCAAACTACGTGGGTTTGATCCCTGTCTCCTAGATAGGGTACGTAGGAGGCCTCCCTGAGGTTCAACCACATAAAAAGGTAAGCTGTTGTAGTCATCTTCCAATGATAAGACGTTGTAGTCCCCATCCAATGGTAATCCATTTTAGTCCCCAACCAACGGTAATCCGTTGTAGTCCCCATCCAACGGTAATCCATTGCAGCCCCCAACCAACGGTAATAAGTTGTAGTCCCCAATCGCATATGAGCTATGTGGGTTTGATCCTAGTCTCCAAGATAGTATGCTTACGAATACACCCTGAGTTTCAACCACAAACACTGGTAATATTAAGTCCCCCTGTTGGGATCCACTTTTTTGGTTTGTCCTAGTTGCGTCAGACCAACTCACAGGTCTCTAACCACGTGTAAGCCCCATCATGTCATTGGGTCACTATCCTCTACACACACCCCGATTCCATAACCCATCCTGAACTACATGGACTTTGATTCCATGCCATAGGGATACGTAGGAATCCTCCTTGAGGTTCAATCCCATAACTCATATCCCATGATAGTCTCTCCCTATACCCTTTGTGTTTCGGGAGGGTCATGTCCCAACCTGGAGGATCTACATCCTACGGGTCCCATCCATGCATCCATCCTCATAGGCCTCCTCCTTAGGTGTCCCATCACCCCACCAAACTACACAGACTTTGATTCCCCACCATAGGGGTACATTGAAAGCCTATATGGGATTCCAGACCAACACTACTATCACCGGTGTGATGGTTCCATCTCATTATCCATCCACTTGACTCAACCATTCACCATCCATCATGGTTTTATAGGAGCTTCCACATCCCAGTGGGATCATTTCATCCACCTCCTCACTACCCCCTGCAGTACCTGAGCCACTAACCATGCATAAGCCCCAACATGTATTCAGGTCTCTTTTCATTGTGTACACCCCGATTCCAGGATTCACCCTTCGAACAACATGGGTTTTGATCCTTTTATCTTATAAGGGGTACGTAGGAAACATCCCTAAGGTTCAATCCTAGCCAACGGTAAACCCCAACGTCCCCTTTATAGTTACCCATGCATCCTCGGATCTATCTCCACTGGACATTCTGATCCACTCATTCGGTAAACCTCCTAGGTGTTCCCTCACAGGGATGCACCAATCTGATCCACTCCTGTCAGTGTTTTGATCAGTTTGAGCCATCTCTGACAGAAGTTAACCTCACAGAATACCCTATGTTAAACATGGGAAGTAAAGGAAAACATCAGAGACATACCTATGAAATATAATTCCCTGTACTCAACGTGGGATGCCTTGGGCATCCACACCCTCAAGAATCCCTATCATAAGGAAAAGAAACCCAAACACATTAGTGTTTTAGCAACCAGACACACCAGCGATGTCCAGTGTGACTACTCCCCCGACCGAAAGTTTCTTCCCTAACTTGACCCCATGGAATGTCCTACCAGAAACAATGTAATTATACAAAAACCACAAATATATGGAACTTGGAAGAGTTTCATAAACAATTAATTAATCTATAAGGGAGACCCGAAATAGGTGAAGAGTTCTTAGGAGGAATCCAAAAAATGATGAACCAAAATCCCATCATCCCATTTCAATCAAGGAGAAAAATTCCCTGAATAAGTGATAGATGCTACCTGCCTTTGGAAAGTGGGAATACAAGGAAACAACCAGTGCATCATGGACAAAAGGATGTGCGCCCCAATGAAAGCATTAGAATTAGAAATGGTGAACCCAACATGAATTTATTCTCCTCAAGGTTGAGATTATTAGTGTTCGAGACATCAGAGGATAAGTGTGTCACCAGATCCAGTAATCTGGTGCCTGGTCCCGCCAAGAAAATAGTGGGCCTGATGTGAAACTCACTAGAGATTGTGGCAGTTGAACATTGGATATCTCGGTCGGTGATGTTGTTAGTGTTGATCCACCTTCCAATTGTGGAAGACATAATGGCATTGGGGAACTTTACTTCTCTTTCCATATTTCATCACTAATGGTTGAACCTATATGCTTTGTAGGATTGAAATTGTTATGACTGGATACTGATCACCACCCACCTACTGACAGAGGCGTTGGGGTAATACCAACACTAAAATCCTGCATGGCTCCACCTCTTCTATGAAGGACTCCACGTCTATAGCCGCTGGGTTCCCACACCCCACCTCACAATCTAAACTTGTTTAGAGGAGGGTGATTAATGACCTTGTCTGACGATACGAGGAAGAAAGGATTACCCCAATCTAGGATTTGGCATGACATGACCTAGAGGCTTCTGCGTCTCATCGTCACTTATGGCCCAAAGGCTACATAGGGATCCACTACCCCAAAATCCGAACTACAATCGTTTTAGGAGCCTCTCCCCAGAGTGCTTTGAAAACTCCCTCCCCTACTCCAATGAGGTGAGGGATATCAGGGCCAACCTAGCTATAATCCCATCCCAAGGGCCACCAAAGAGGGATCCCACTAGGCCACTTCAGCTCCACCACCCAACCCCAGAGGATTAAGAGTAGGTGTGTAACAACCCAAGCTTCCATGGTACGTTTCCCTTTTAATAATACAATAGCTTGTGTTGTACGCAACATCAAGTTCAAACACACCACAACCAATCAATCTAGTCGTTATGAATAGTAATACCCACTTTTTAAAATTTTATAAATTTTATCATTCAAAATGGGATCCATTTTTGGATTAGGAATATCGAAATTAGCTTAGGGTGAAGTTTTGGTATTTTTCTGAAAACTTTCAATTTTTGATGAATATTGAAAAAACACTGCGTTATTGGTTAAAACCGACTTTTTATTAAAATAATTAGTTATTTTATTTTAATTTATTTTTTGTCAAAATGGATACCTAATACCTATATATGTTTAATGTAATTAATTAGAGTCATTTTATAATATGTTTAGATATATAAAATTTTATCAAACTTTTTACCGTCTTTTACCCACCTCCTAAGAGCATTTAGAAATTTGTATAAAAATTAATTTTACCACTTTTGTGAGTTAAATTTAAAAAATATGAGAGAAATAGTTAATATTATTAAGTAAAATGAGGTTAAATAAGATGAAAATAATTTTTTATGAATAGTATCTTTTTAGTTTTATTTACCACTGTTAAACGAAAATAGGGTAATTAAGGGTAAACAAGATATCATAATTACCCTAAAACATGTCCTAATTCTATTAGCTAAGTGTAATTAAACAAAAAAAACTTAGGAATAAAATATGATCCTTTAGGTCTAATTGGATTAGATTAGTACATTTATTATTATTTTATTTAAAGAAGAGTTAAAAGAGTTAAAATCAATGTTTAATAAATAAACTATTTTTAATATAGGGTTATACAAAAGATAAATTCGACTATAAATATTCATTATAAAGATAAATATTATTTCCTACATAATGGTATTTTATTTATAATTTTTAGACATTAAGTAATTAAATTTATTTATGACACAATGATGATAGAGTAATTACCTTATTAATGAAAGATTAAAATAATTGATATTATAAATATCAAAGTAAATATAATTTGATACTTTTAATGAATTAAATTAATTTTATAGGTTATTATGACATTTTGGGTTGATTAAATGAATTTTTTTTCGAAGTAATAATGCTATTATGAATTTAGAAAAAATAAAATACCAAATAGTGTCAAAATTGACATAAAAGTGTTTTTAAAAAAATATTATATTATTAACTCGTATTATATTCTTTAAAATACAAGGTTCATCCAAAAGACTTAAATAATATTATATATGTAATTAATGAACCACTTGAGGTTCTCATGGAAATTTATAGTATGTTTATTAACCATATAGTATAAAAATACAAAGAGACATGGAAAATGTCAAACTATTTAACTAAGAGTTAAATCTAAAAGACAAGGTTAATAAAACAAACTAAACCTATCTAAAACCTATTGTTTGAGAGGTTTGCAACCCATCCCCACCATATACTATAAATAATTCATTTTTATACATTATAAACCGAAAATTATTATATTATAAAATAATATTTCAATCTTTTTCTAAGGTGCCCCTCACCCCTCTTATAAAAGGGAAATTCCCCTTCTCTCATATTCACACTTTAAAAGCCATTTGTCTTGGCCAAACCCTGCCAAAATATCCTATCAACTGTCCTACATTCATCCTAGATTCATTCCTTTAGTCATATATTCAACATAAGGATCCCTTTTGATCAAATCGAAAGGATGAACCTGAAGAAGAGGTAAATATTTCATCACCTCTTTCAAGTTCTTTTCTTCTTCCACTTCATCTTTCTTTGTTGTTTCCATTCTAAAATAATAACTATAGTATCTTATATATACTGTGACGTTATTATAAAAATTTTAAAACTATATTCATTATTCTATCCATCCTATAATTGAAAAAGTCACCATACATGCGTACGTATGGATTACCATCTCCACGTCATGATGTAGTTTGTTATGCAAACACTTCATCATTTGGATGGGTATAATAATGAGTATAAATGATGTAAATAAAAAATATAACATGATAATTATTTGGAATATATGATATACCATCCAATTATATACTATTTTAATATCAAAATAATGATATTGTCGCTCGTGCGTATGTACGGATTACCGTCTCCACAAATTCGATGAGATTCATTCCCCATCGTAATAATTCAAGAATAATTTGAATGTTATGATTAAAAATAATGTTTATGAACATAATATAATTATATATATGAAAAAAATACATCCTATCTATAATAAACATGGCTTACGTAACCAAGCATATAAAGGAAAATGAATCAGTTAACACTGAAAACGATGATACTACTAAATTATCATTAACAAAGAAATTTTAGAAGATCATATATGATATAATATTAATGAATATGGTTCTTGTATAAATTAATAAAAATTATTTCACCATTATACAGGATTTTAACCTACCCTCTACCAAGGAAAAGTACAAGGTAAGGGTTAATTTCGCAATCTCTTTTTTATCCGAGGTTGTTTTTAAATAAGTATCTTCTGGGACCTCTTTATCATCCACATACATGTTTCTTAAAAATTTATTTCAAAACATTTTTAATATTTAATAGACAATGGGTTAAAGTAATTTATACCCTTTTTTGAACTTATATGTTTTTAATGGATCTTTCCATCGTTTTTCAAAAAAGGTATATTTTAACCTTTTTGACAAAATTAAGGTAAGAATGTCCTTTTTTAACTTATACAGCGGGTGTGACTATTTTCCACCATTATACTATCTTCAAATATTCCCATAAAATCTTATAATAATATGTTAAAAATAATTTTTTTCTTTTATAATTATATGACATTTAAATGATTTCAAAATAGAAAGAGATATTTCTCTAAAGAAGTTTTGATTTCTTCTATGTCAACATCCTTTGATAGATTTTAAGCTTTTTTGAAGTTGATTTGTTATGATACAAAACTTCCATATTGTATTAAAGGTTATGTGATATGTTTTACTTTATATGTGTTATTTTTACACGATTCATGGTTTATGGATAAAGTATTGACATTTCGTATGCTAGTTTTAATACGAATGTTCATGTTATGTTTAAACCTTTTCATATGAAGAATGCATTTAACATAATAAGTGACGGTTGGAGCCTGCTATAGATCCTCGATGCATCAGTAGGTATCATGAGACAAACTAGTGTCTTGGAACAAGGCCTTGACAAAATCTTTTTTTAGTCTTGGCACAAGGCCTTGACTATGTGGTTATGAAGTCTGGAATTATGCATT
The DNA here is from genome assembly GCA_963277665.1 of Viscum album. Lineage (NCBI taxonomy): Eukaryota > Viridiplantae > Streptophyta > Magnoliopsida > Santalales > Viscaceae > Viscum > Viscum album. The sequence goes on from OY728139.1 coordinate 1,184,451,030, forward strand.
CCATCATTATTAAAAGTAGCTATAGATATTTCATGTGATTATTCGACCTGTAGAATATCCATGTGAATAAGAAAATGGAATTATTTGATTTTGCCTTTTCCATATTATGATGACGTTCATGTTTAAAAGTATTTAGTTTTATTCTTACATTTCCTTAAATGTTTATGATTATTTATGAATGTTTCCGCTATATAGGTATCCTTACTAAGCATTTGAGATCAACCATTTCTATGTTTAATTTTTCCCAAGATACGAAGAAGTATATTATGACTGACCTAGAGAGATAAAATAAGGGATATGAGTGTGGCCTATGGAGACTATGTTGTTGTAGTTCTTTATTTTACAATGTAATGTAAAACTTATGAATGTATCAAGAATTTACAAGGATACTAAAATAATTGGACTTTAGAGACATGATCTATTTTGATCATGAAAATGTTATTTAATAATGAACCGACTCTGGGTAATTAGGGTCGGGGCGTTACAAGGTGAGTTATCTATTTGCACCACCGGCCCTGGTCCAATTTACTCGACGCCATTGTCTGGCGCAAGCTGAGGAGGGCACCTGCTAGGGGGTGTCATCATCGATGTCTATAGTGGAATGTGCTACCGATGATGTATACCATCAATGCCCTGTTTATACTGAATAGGGGCACTTATACGCCTGACCTGAATCAAGGCCCCAACTACCCCACGAGCAGGTTGGGACAACTCTCATAGTCACCGACAGAGGTAGCATCTGTCATGGGACAACCCATGATGATGACATACAGTATAAAGGTCCTAGCCATGCCGCCACTAATGAGAGAACATGTTATTACCTCTCCCAATCTTGGTATGGATGTCCCCCTCATGCCACCATCAATCTGAGCGAAGTTCCTCCACGCCTCACTGACATCCAGCACAGAAGTTTCTACCGCACCTGTGACCCCAGATATAGAGTCGTTCCTATTGTCACAGGTCACCTAGGTGAATATCCTCCCCTTCTAGTCAAAAATCAGCATGGGGGTCTTCCTCATGTTCTTACAACAACCTAAGAAGGTCCTCTACATCCCGAAAATCAGAGAAGTGGAGGTTTTCCTTTCTTCATTTGCACCCAATGTGGAGGTCTTCCCCGTGTTCAGTTTGATCAATATGAAGGCCCCCATCATACTGTCACTACCAAGGGAAACACACATGGAGGTATTGCCATGCTCCCACTAGCTTCAGCAGAGGTCCTACACTCTCCAACACTTCCTGCAGAGATTATCTCCATGGGACATCCAACGAACACGGAGGACCTCCCCATGTTCCATTTGACATTTTTCTATGTGCTCATCACACCCCAACTCACCCAGGAAGAAGTCCTATCCACCCTAGCATCAATTATCCCAAAGGTTCTCCTCGATTTGAAAACCTAACCTGTCCCAAAGAACCAACTCGGGACAGGAGGGCGGGTCCCTAAATCCATAAGAAGAACACTAAGATGTTTCAGACCTGGATTAAGCCCGTTTTCTTCTTAGATTCTGAGGAGGAATGTAATTTAGTAATGGAACCTTATCCCTGATATCTTATGTCAAGGGTCGGGGTAGGAATGAGGCATATAAGCCTCATCCTTCTGGAATGAGAGGTCCACCAAATTCCAACCTCCCTCCGAAGATATATCTAGGAGGAAGAAGATTTGGCCTCTTTCTATGGCCTAACCATGAAATCCTCCCTATCATCAATATGGTCATTCTCTACCTCAGACATAGATCATAGAGAGTTATTTTGGGGACTGATAGAGGATTAACATCAGCCTTACCCACCATCAGTAACCGTATCCCCTATGCAGGACACTACAGTCGCAAGTCCATCTAACCGAGATGTGGTGGTGTAGTCATTGCATTATTCAGAGGATATCCCAAGATGCGGCGGCTTGTTAGCTCACTCGCTGTATTATCCACCTGCCAACCTACCATAAAAATGATCCACCTCATTACCATTTCCAGTCCCTCAGCTTCCCAAGTCGATGAATGGGGAAAACAAGGGCCGAATCTGGAGCTCGAGACAAGGAGCTTGTGGGACATCCTTACAACGAATCATATCCCAGAGATGTTCTGGCCAGTTGCAACTGCGATCTTTAGTGTGTCAGAATCTCTTACCCAGGAGGAGGTCATGTTCTTTCATCAAACCCTCTAGGAAACACACTTCTATCTCCATTTTCGGTGAGTGTCTTACCCCAAGAGTCTGAAACACTTTGAAGATATTGTCCAGCAATGTTGTATGGTTGATTTGGATGGACTCCTTGTGGCCTAGTGCCCTGAGTCACCCAATTTCCATCAGGCCCTCTAGTAGTAGTGTGTCTATATCTTTAAGGAGATCTTCCAGATTATCAAGGAGGCTTCCCCCATGTTTAGGTCCACGGTTGGGGGCAGTATGCCTCCCTTCATTTCAGTTCTATCCGGCACCATCCTGACTCTCCAAGCGATATTAAGGATATTACTTCAGGTAGAGTTGCATTTAACATGGATGACCAATCATAGGGAGACAATGATCTAGAGATACTTGAAAAGAACATACCTCTTGGGGGAGTTCCACACTTATTGGATTTTTTGGGAAGGGTCACTCACTAGAAAAGAAATTTAATGGGTATTCATGTACCTACCAAGTCAATAGTCCTGAGTTGGAATTCCAATAATGGTAAAAAGAATCCTGGGGCTGTCTAACACTCTAAACCATCTAGCCCAGTGCAGAAGATGGAGGATGATCCCAAAAAGGCCGTGTTGCGTCAATAGATTGAAGAAAAGAAAAATATGGTTGATGACCACCTTGCTGAGTGTGCAGTGAAGAGGCGACCATACTATGGTGACCCTTGACTGAGGAAAAAGGGGAAAGTACACCCCCCAGTCGAGTTACCCCCAGGTGACCCTAACCATCCTACCCACATAGACATGATAGAGTCTGGATCTTATGGAAAGAGGGAGCGATACGCCTTCCCAAATCCACCCAAATTGCATGATTACCGTCCTATGGACCCAAATCAGGTCCTCCTGGTGGTCCTACAGGTTATCCCACTAACTGATCCATGAGCCGCTGGGCCTGATTATCATGTTTATGAACCTTCCAATGCACTGGTGGTTAGGGACCCTCATCGAGATAGGAATCCCCACCCTGATGATCCAATTAAATTACTCATCATCCGCCTAGAGGATTTGGAAACCTGGAATGTGAAAATTCTTTCTGATGGAAATCTATATTTGGCATGGGTGGATGATATGCCAAAACCCCTAGTTTCATAAATCCTACATTTTTTCCTTTAATGGGATAGCTGATCCGCTGTAGCATCTGGCCCACTTCATCTCAAGCTATGGACCCATGCTGGGAACTCCAGCTCAGGAGGAGGCCACCAAACTCCGGTGATTCATACAAAGAATGGAAGGGCATATGTATGTCTGGTAAAACCAGCTACCAATTGGGTCAGTATCTAGTTGGGAAGATATTCATAGTTAGTTTCGTTACCAGTTCAGTTCTACCACCTGGAAGACGAGTATTGCATTGCCCGGTGGAAAGGCCTCACCTACTCCCTTGATATCCCTCTGACTCAGGAGAAGCTACAAGAAATGTGTGTGGGGAATGTTAAAACTAAACTAGTCCCCTTTTTCATCACCAAAAAATACCTTGGGGGATTTTGATATTTCTTTGATAAATCCCAGTGCTAGAGGAAGCTTTATAGTAGGACAAGCAGGTGTGTATATTACCTCCTATGGTTCCCATGAGAAGAGATGCTGAGGCAGAGTCTACCATGGTAGAACATATAGAGGCCCCCTGGAAGCTGGAGTTATTACCAGTGGAGTCACCTTCATAGCCTCGTAGAGGCCTATCACCTCAGGCACAACATCCAGCCTAGCAGCAACTACCTTAGAATCGGTAGGCGCCCCAGCGCAATGCACCACCACCACCTAGGTGAGATAACTAAGGTCCACCTCCTCAAAAGGATCCTTTATCCCCTCGTTAGGTCCAAGATCTCAGAGCCCCCTTCTCAGATTGAAGTAATTAAACCTAATCTTTTAGGGAGGCTTAGGTCCCCAGTTATTCCCAAAGTGCCTTGAAATAGGGAATTCTATGGTTTCCAGAATGTATGATACCCGAAGAGGAAAATCACACTGCTCACCCCAATTATTTCCCCTACCACCAGATCCTGGTTCACATCCTCAACAAGTGCTATGTGTTAAAATAATATCTTTAAGACCAAGTTGATAACAATATAGTCATGTAAGGCCCATCCCTGGCACAAGTGGCATGTGTATTCATATAGCCGGACAACAATAGTGACAATGAAGATGAGTGGTAGAAGGTTCATAACCATGGGTCTCAAAAATAAAATAACTAGATGTCCTATAGGGTAGTCTCTTATGACCATGGTATTATCCATACATGTTCGAATTGAACTGAGTCTGAAAAAGTTTCTTCATCACCTGCAACCAATAGTTTTTATGTTGATGTCTTAGTCCTCATATTCCCCGGAAGGCAAGCATTGGTGACGCAAGGGAAATCAGAGTCCCCCACCAATGCCATAGTAATCTCGTAATCTCAGAAACTTCATGGACCCAGATATAATGATTGATCCTAGAATCCATCCAGTGTAGGAGGATTCTTCAAGTGATAACCAAGGGTATGCTTCAACTAACAATGAGGATCTGGTAAACCCCTACATGATTCTTGACGACGAGGAGCACCAGACGGATCCTCCCAATGTCCACAGCCATCACCAGCATCAGTGGAGCCATGGTTATGTGAGTCATATGAATACATTGATCAATAATTCCATCCAGGATGTTCATGAAACCGAAACCAGATGACATGAAAAACGTGGGGCTCCCCACATGCAACCTCCTCATCTGGTTTATCTAGGTCCGTCTTCACCGCTTTTGTGTTACTTGATTAGGTAGAGCCGCCTTGACCGTGCTGCGATCAGCCATGTTCTGTTACAGACCGGTCTCAATATTCTATCCCTCATCTAGTAGTCTCTCCACGAGTTTTGACTAGCGATTAGCAAGACATTCCCAACACCAGCTATTCGCCGGTTCATCCAGAAGGGCACATCATACCTCTTACCACAGAACAAATTTCTATAGGCATAAGTTTACACTTGTAAAAGAAGTATGATATTTTTAAGAATCTTTCCATCATTCCTGTGAGGATCTCTATTCTCGAGACTCTTTTACTATCGGCATATACATGTGAAGACCTTGCTGAGACTTTAAGAACCCCCTTCCAATTCAAGACAGAGGTAGAAGATGTAGAATCGTTCTATGCTGAGGTAGTCAAGAATTCTGAATGTCCTGAAATAACCTATTTCTATGGAGAATATGAAGGTTCTCCCATACAAGGGAATATTCTCCCACTGTAAATCATTGCCCATTTTAATGTCATGGAGGTTCTCCACTATCTTTTCCACATAGGTTCACGATATCAACCTTATCTCGACCCAATTAATCTAAAAGATAAGGCTATTTGAGGATGATATGAGTCCATATAACCTAAAAATTCAAGGTTATGAAAGGATGGAATAGACTCTAGACAGCAAGATCCACCTAAAGACTCAGTTTAGTGGCCTGGTTTCTAGCACCGAGTTCATGGTTGTCTCACCGGACACCACCTACAATGCATTGATGGGTAGGCCATGGATACACCTACATGCGGCAGTCCCTTATTCGTACAAAAAATGCCTCAAGTAATCCCTTAATGGTGGAGTAGGCATACTCCAAGGTGATTCATCTCCTTTTTCCTCTTGTGAAGCCCAATACTTGGATACCGACTATAATAAGAGTTAGGACAAGAAGATTTAGGATAAAGATGTTGAACATGCTATGGCTGCTACCGACCTATGGACAGACCTGGATGTGGCCAAAATTTTCCCAATTCACCAATTGGAATCCACAAATATATATCTAGGTAAATTATTTGTTGTTTCTAGAATGAGGTAGAAACACATTCCCAATTCTAAGGGACACCGAAAGATCACCTCATATTTCTATAAAAACTAGGCTCGGGTGATCTCAGAGCCCCCTACTCCCATGAGGTATCAGGATGTCCACCACATGGCATAAAAAATACATCATAATTTCTTGTTTCGCTGGGTAGGGATAAACCAGATCAAGAAGATGCACCACTATTGCTTTGATATCATCAAGCGTGGACCCTTGGGCGGATGACCATATGGGACCAGGTCGGTATCTTTCATCACTATGATATCAATGATACATGATCTCCCCAATGCGGTTTCCACTACTGATTAAGATGGAAGCAGTGTCCTGTCAGGATCTGTCGACTCAGAAGAATCTCTTCCCACCGAGGATCCCTCCTATGTAAATGAGGAAGTAGATTTGAAGGATGATCCTCCCACATTTGAAGAAGGTGTCTCCACCACAGTCGATGAATTGGTACAGATGAACCTTGATGATGATACAAATCTGTAACCCACATTGATCAGCACTTCTATGACCATCGAAGAGTAAAAATGATACGTGGACTTTCTAAAGCAGCATCGTTATGTATTTTCCTAAAGTTAGAATGAGATTTCAGGACTAGATCCTTAGGTTTCCATCCACTGACTCAGTCTTCTAGAAAATAATTACAGGTTCAAACAACCTCCTAAAATGATGCACCCTTCTCATGGTTCCATGGTTGTGGCTGAGGTGGATAATCTCATTAGATCTAACTTTATCAAAGAGGTCTTGTACCCAGATAGCTAGCCATCATTGTGTCCATCCAGTAGAATAACAGACAAATCATAGTCTGTATCGACTTTCGGGATCTCAACCATCACTATCTGAAGGATGGTTTTCTCCTTCCCATGACAGAACTGTTGATTGATTCCATCTCTGGGTTCTAGGCTCTCTCTTTCATGGATGGGTATTCCGAGTATAATTAAATCCAAATGGCCCCTGTGGAGGAAGATTCTAGAGCCGTCAGGGAACCACAAGGTATATTCTTCTACCAAGTAATGGCCTTTGGACTAAAGTATTTAGGTTACACCTATCAGTGTGCCATGCATCACATATTTAATCCAATCCTTAGGACATTGGTGGAATGATGCATGGAAGAACTAGTGGTCAAATCAAACTAGTTCCAGGACCATCTCAAAGATCTCCAGAAAGTGTTCGGCGTACTCTGATCCTACCATCTGAAGATGAAACCCTTGAAGTGCACCTTTGGTGTCATCTCTAGAAAGTTTGTCGACTTTTTTGTCAGATATAGAGGAATCGAGATCGATCAGGAGAAGATCAAGGCCATTAGTTAGATGTCTCCCCCACACAAAATTAATGATCTTTGAGGTTTTCAAGTCCACTTATCCTATATACACCGATTCATCACAAATCTACCCGGCAAGTGTAATCCCTTTTCTTGGCTCATGAAGAAAGGTGTCGATTATTAGTGGGATGAGGAATGTCAAAATACATTGATGGAAATCAAGTAGAACCTGTTACAACATCTGGTTCTGATGCCACCTATTTTCAAAAAGCCATTGGTCCTTTATGTGATCACACTAGAATGATCTATCAGTGTCCTTCTCGCCTAGAAAAACAATGATGGAATGGAGAACAGTATATACTATCTCAGATGCATGATCCTCGATACAGAGAATAGATAATCCTTTATCAAGAAGAACTACCATTCTCTAGTGTTTGCATTACAAAAGTTACGACATTACTTGAAGCACCATGAGATAAAACTACTGTCTTGAGTGGATTTGTTGAAGTACATCATGAACTGCTCCATATTTATAGGTAGTCTAAATCAGTGGGTAGTGATCCTATAGCAGTTTGACATCAGGTTTGTCCCCCAGAAGGAAATCAAGGGACATGCATTGGCAGACTTCCATGCCGCCCATCCAACTCCCACAGACCAGTCTTTGGAACTTGATTTTCCAGATAAGGCAATCCTGTTAGTGGATTAAGACATTCCGTGTTGCCAAATGGACTTTGATGGCACTTCCCGAAGCCCTAACGGTAGAAAACTCAATGATCCCATACTCAACAGAGTGGGCCTGGGTATCATCTTCATCACTCCAGCACAAGCTATTCTTCCATTTTCTTTCCTATTATCAGAAGGCTATACCAACAATGAGGCAGATTATTAGGCCCTCATTACAGGTCTCGAGATCTCCCTTGAGATTGACGTCCCCCACCCACATGTGAAAGGGGAATCTGAACTAGTCATCAAGAAGATCAACTACGACTACATTTCCAGGATGTCAAAGCTCATGACACTATTAGAACATACCCTCTAGATGATGACCCAGTTCTCATCTAAGTCAGAAGTTACCCATGTCTCTTAATCCCAGAACGGTATATGCAAAACATTTTCCAGCATGGCTATATCTCTTGTAGATCCCGATCAGGTTGATTTGATTATCCGCGTGGAACATAGGAGAGTCATCGCTCCAGTTACTCCGGATGACAACAATAGCCTGCAGGTAAGCCTCCTTACCACCAGTTCCTCCATGTCAGGTACCCCAGGTTCCCCTGATGTGATATTGGGAGTGACTCTTGATTGGAGGACCCACTTTATTAAGTACCTCTAGCATGGTAATCTCCCAGCAGATTGAGCCGAGCGTGAGAAAATACGATGAAGTAAATTGTTGTTCACCCTCCAGAGTAGTCATATTCTTGATCATAACCTCTATAGAATAAGATTTGATGGGATTATCCTATATTTTATTCTAGGAGGTGATATTTCTCAGGCCATGGAGGTTCACATAGGTTCCTGTGGGGCTCATTAGTCAGGGCTGAAACTCTCTCATCTGATCTATAGATTGGGGTATTTTTGACCTTCCATGATCCATGATTGTATTGAGTTTTCCAAGATGTTCCATGCATGCCAAATCCATGATAATTTTGTGCATTGGATTCCATATCCTCTCCACACTACAAAGTAATCTTGGCCCTTTGTGGTCTGGGGACACGATGTCATGGGACCCTATCCACCAGCTACAGCTCACCAATTCATGTTTATTCTAACTATTACAGATTTATTTTCCAAGTGGGCGGAGGCTGTTCCACTCAAGTAAGTCAAGGACTATTCTATCATTGAATTTTTGATCTCAAATATCATTTACCGATTCAGAGTCCCTCACACTGTCCTCACCAATAATGACACCAACTTCTAGGAAGATGAACTATATAAGTTGTATGCCATGTACAAAATCCATTCTAACCATAACTCCCGCTATCATGCATAAGAAAATGGTTAGATTGAGGTTATCAAAAAAACCCTCTCTAACATTCTGTAGAAGATAGTTGGCTAGAAAAAAAATAGTTGGCCAGAAAAACTCCCCAACTCTCTCTGGTCTTATCAGACAATGGCTCACAATTCCACTCAAGTGACACCATATTCCATAGTTTATGGAACAGAGGAAGTCCATCCCATCGAGATTTAGTTTCCCTCATTGATAACAATTGTTTATGATCTGTAGACACCAGATAAGGTAACTAAAATCCATCTGGAAGAATTAGAAGAACTCAATGAGAATAGGTTTCACTACTAGAACTTGTCCTTTTATCAGTTTGAAAAACCGACATTAACAGTTCTAGAAAAGCATTCTTAATGATGGAATAGAAAGGGGGGGGGGGTACCCTTTATCATCACTAATAAATCCCTCATTTATCAATGCTAAAAAAGGCGCTGATAAAGGGGGGAATTTAGCAGTGTTTTTTAGCACTGATAAAGGTGGGACTTTTCCAGCTCTATCATGAGCGCTGATAATGGGACCCTTTATCAGTGCTCTTTTAGCGCTGTTAAAGGAATCCTTTATCAGTGATCAAAAAAGCGCTGATAAAGGCACCTGCCTCTGCACCTGCACAACCAACACCTGCACATCTGCACACCTGCACAAAATAGCACCTGCACACGAACCAAGAACCGAAAGACAACACAAAACATACAATATTTTGACAGACAATGCTATATACATTTACTTAACATCCCGAATACAAAAAAACACAATGCTATATACATTTAAAACAATGTTTTACAAGGTTACAATTGCAATTATCCAACAACAGTTATAAACATTAATGTTTCATCCTTTGATATCCGTGATCCCCTCTCAAAAATTCTCGTCCATGGTATTTGTTGCCGAAAAAAGCATTCGAACTAAAGGAAAAAAATTCTCCTATATAAGAAAACAAATATTATGTTTGTAATACAATAATGAAATAAATTAAAACATTAATATGAAAGAATACATTAATATGGAAATGTGAAACTAAAATATGGAAATGATAAACTCAAATTTTGTCATTCTAATAACAATGAAAGGGAATATTGTTAAATGAATATGTTTTTGGATGATTTATATCATTTAATAAATACTGATTCTTTTTGTAATGAAAAGCTTTACTGGTCACACTATGTGTCGGATTGAGGTGATGTTGATTCATACATGTCAAAAATGACTAATGGATCGATTTCCCAAAGTATTAAAACAATCCGAACGCGTTTTCTCGGTTTATCATATGTCACTTGTGTTGTTTTCTAAAGTTAATGTCAATTTTAAACTGATATCAGACACTTTTAGCCATAATAGTCACACTGTGCATCAGATTGAGGTGCAGTTGATTCTTACCCATCAAAAATGACTCATGGATCATTTTAATAAAGTATCAAAACAATACGAACACATTTGATCAGTTTTCCATATGTCACTTGTGTTGTTTTCTAAAGTTAATGTCAATTTCAAACAGATATCCGACACTTTTAGCCATACTGGTCACACTGTGCGTATGATTAAGGTGTGGTTGATTTGTACACGTCAAAAATGACTCATAGATCGTTTTCCTAAAGTATAAAAACATTCCGAAGTCGTTTTCTCAGTTTTCCATTTATCACTTGTGTTGTTTTCTAAAGTTAATGTCAATTTCAAACTGATATCAGACACTTTTAGCCATACCGGTCACACCATGCGTCGGATTGAGGTGTGGTTGAATCATACACATCACAAATGACTCATGGATCATTTTACTAAAGTATCAAAATAATATTAACACATTTTCTCTATTTTCCATATGCCACTTTTGTTATTTTGTAAAGTTAATGTCAGTTTGAAAGTGATATCAGACACTTTTAGCCATAGCGGTCACATCGTGCATCGGATTGAGGTGTGGTTGATTTTGTACACATCACTAATGACTCATAGATAGTTTTCCTAAAGTATAAAAACAATCCGAATGCATTTGATCATTTTTCCTTATGTCTCTTGTGTTGTTTTCTAAAGTTAATGTCAATTTCAAACTGATATCAGACACTTTTAGCCATACCAGTCACACCGTGCATCAAATTGAGGTGAGATTGACTCTTACATGTGAAAAATGACTAATGAATCATTTTCATTAATTATCAAAACAATCTAAATTTGTTTTCTTGGTTTTCACTATGCCACTTGTGTTGTTTTCTAAAGTTAATGTCAATTTCAAACTGATATCAGACACTTTTAGCCATACCGGTCACATCGTGCGCCAGATTAAGGTGCAGTTGATTCGTGCACATCACAAATGACTAATGGATCATTGTACTATAGTATCAAAACAATCTGAATGCGTTTTCTCAGTTTCCATATCCCACTTGTGTTGTTTTCTAAAGTGAATGTCAATTTCAAACAGATATCAGACACTTTTAGCCATACCAGTCACGCCGTGCATTGGATTGAGGTGAGGTTGATTCGTACACGTCAAAAATGACTCATGGATTGTTTTTTCTAAAGTATAACAACAATCCTATTGCATTTTATCAGTTTGTCATATGTCACTTGTGTTGTTTTCTAAAGTTAATGTCAATTTCAAACTGATATCAAATACTTTTATCCATACCAGTCACACTGTATGTCTGATTGAGGTGAGGTTGATTCGTAAATGTCACAAATGAATAATGGATCGTCTTCTTAAAGTATAAAAACAATCCAAATGCGTTTTCATGGTTTTTCGTATGTCACTTGTGTTTTTTTCTAAAGTTAAGGTCAATTTCAAACTGATATCAGACACTTTTAGTCATACTGGTCACACCGTGTGTCGGATTGAGGTGTGGTTGATTCATACATGTCAAAAATGACTCATGGATAATTTTCTTAAAGTATCAAAACAATCCGAATACATTTTCTCAGTTTTCCGTATGTCACTTGTGTTGTTTTCTAAAGTTAATGTCAATTTCAAACTGATATCAGAAACTTTTGGCCATACCACTCTCACAGTGTGTCAGATTGAGGTGTGGTTGATTCATACACATCAAAAATGACTCATGTATCATTGTCCTAATGTATCAAAACAATCCGAACACGTTTTATCAGTTTTTCTTATGTCAGTAGTTCATAAGATTCTCTCATTAATTTATTCTTTTCTAGAAACTCAAATCATTTCTAAAACCATTTTTTACAATATAAGGATATGAAACATAAGAAAGGGTGATCATAGATGCTAAATATGTATAAACAAAGGAGGTATCAATGATTATATAATGATAACATAAGTAGTAGGAATTCACCTTCATTTTCCTATTTGTTTACATTCTAACATCAGGTAAGCTGCCCATTCATTTCTAAACACATCTATATCATCTTGTGAATATGAGTTTTTTGCAAAAGTCATAGTAGTACTAAAAAAATATAAATACACAAAGGATTAATAAATATTTTAAATTAACTAGTAATTATTTTCAAAAATACTTTTTCAGGGATGCTAGTTTGTTTATGAAATATGATCTCTTTCATAAATTTACAAACATAATAACTGCAGTCCTTTCCATTTGTTTGTTTTAAAAACTGTAGAAACATCAAGAAAAATAATTAATATGTTTTGATATGTATTTGGATAGTAAAATATAATTATATATACCCTGATACTTGTCCATTTGTAGATCTCGTGTGCCTTATCGTCCTTATGACCTGGATTCATTCCAGCCTTTAGATGTTATTCGTACACCACCCTATCATAACAGAATCCTCATTAAAATATAATATAAATTTTATAACTATATATTTAGTTCTAAAATGTTGGATCTAGTGTATTACAAATTGACAATCGCCATCATCTGTGGTCAGTTTGTTGGATATCCATGTAGTGAATCTAGAAAATAAATCTTTGGAGTATCCAAATTGAATGCAATGACAATCCAATGCTACCTAAAAATACAAAAAGGAATAAGTAATGATAGAAATGAAAATATAATTGATATGATTAAAATGTAGAGTTGTACCCCTACAACATTCGTATTAAAAAGATCATGTGAGTCGTAATTCTGCATTGAAACGTTCTGAGCAGGTTTGACATTAATTCAGTCTAAAAATCAGAATCTATTTCTTTTTGTTGTGTAGACATGGTGTGAGGACTAATGAGTCCAAATTTTTATTCATGAGAAAATACCTTCAATTTTTTTTCATATATACGCTTGTGAAAAATATGAAATATATTTATCCATAATTATCAGAGTATATCAGCTTCTGTAAAATCAAATCATGAAAACATACCTCATGTATAAATTTATAACTGAGGCGCCTAGCCAGTCGTATGTGATAATTTCATCTACAACATCATCACTAACGAAATATAATGTTTCCTCTCCTTAAATATATTTTTCACAAAAAATTGTGTGATTATTGCTGCCTTTCATTTTCGTATCCACATGAGCTTGCAATGATATTCAATGTGGATATAGAATGGGCGGGGTGAAGGTTCCCTTAGTAGATCGTTTTGATCGGTTGGTAGATCCTTTTGAGCCGTTATTTTGTTTTTGCTCCTTTATTTTTTCCTTCTGTAATAACATTCATTGGTTCAACCCTTTTCTAATTAAATGTTAAAGCTTCTTCTTGAGAAATAAATTGGAAATGAATACCTCCTGGTAAACATGTTTTTTTACAAGATGCAACGACCATGCAATGAATGTTCCACAATCTTTTTCCACCGTATGAATGTCATCATCGTCATTTGGAATAGATAGCTCGGTGCTTGGTCATTAGCTACGTTAATTGACACTTTGACATGACTGGTTGGAAGTTGTATAGAGTGTAGCGTGTCATTTTGAATATTGAACACCGTAGCCCTCGCTATAAGGAGATGGGTGGGAGTTGACAGATATAAATCACAGTCATTTTTACCCTGTATAATATCATTACAAGAATGGTATCAGTGTCTATGTGATTCAAGGCCACCGAAAGTATGTCCGCATCCGATGCGGGTGTTGTTGATTCCTATGACTATGTCAAATAGAAAATATGTTAAAATAAGTAATCATTGTTATGTAATAGTGATTTAAAGAAAAATAAATTTATATTATGTCATACTTACACATGTTTCCAACACTTTTTGTGTGTTTTCATCTACCGGTTTCCCCTCTTTATTAACATGATCCACCTTCCATAGCACATGGCGCAGGATGGAAGTGGCTTGGGATTTTGATTCATCAATCTGTATATAAATAGAGAAACATGGTTACATTATTTTTTTATGTCACATAAAAGTATTACAGTACTTTTAAAATATGTACCAATTGATTTTCAATTGAAGCGTACCCCAGCCTTGCTTTACGGTATGGGTATGCTAGTTTTGCTACCCGTTATTTATTTTCAGTACTCAGTTGTTGTTTCATAAATAAAAAAATGTCAATCAAAATGATGAATATAAGAAACTTTAAACAACGTGTTACCAAACACAATGTACTTGAGAAGTATGCTCCGCACGACGATTTCAAAACACATCCCACACTCCTTGGGATATCAAGTGTGCATAAAGAGGAGGTGGGTGCAGATTGATTTTCCTTTTAGCATCTTTCAGATTAAATTTTGTTAAAATGGTGAGAAAGCCTCTATGAACCCTTACTGCCAGTCTTAATACATATTCCTTGTGTGAGACAAAAACTATAAATGCACTCTGCAAGAGATGATGTAGAGTTAGTCAATATTTTAGTATTTTATTTTAATAAATTAAATAAATGATATCATAATGTTACCGTAATCTCTGCCAACATTAATGTTTTCAACCCACTGACAATATGGTTCTCTGACTCTCAATCGGAACGCGTTGCCGAGTGATGATTCCAATGTAGATACTAAACATGGATTTGTTGGGTTTTACATGATGGATTCAGTTATTCCATCTCACCTCATATTTGATGCCTTTTTCTTTTTTCCTTAAGGCTTTTGGCTAAAACTATCAAACTACGGTGCACCTATTTTTTTGTGCCACCGGGGTTTCATTTCCTACCATTTACTCGGTTTCCGCATCATTATTATGTTCCTCTGAAGCGCTAGCATCGACACTGGGACCAACAACAAGAGGTTGAGAAACCTGTTGTACCTCAGTAGTGGGACCATCAACAATAGGTTGAGAAAACTGTTGTACCTCAGTAGTGGGACCAGCTACAACAAGTTGAGAGACCTATTGTACCTCAGCAGTGGGACCAGCTGCAACAGGTTGAGAAACCTGTTGTGTCTCGGGATTGGGTGCATCCACAGGTGCAGAAGTCATTATCTACAGAAGTGGTTTAACATTTAATTTATATCACATAAAAGTAGCAGAAAAGAGATAATAATATAATGTAACACAATCTATATTACAATAGAAAATAAAATGATTATTGAACTCTCTTTTTTTAAGGCTGAAGGGATTTGACCCCTCTATCGACTATCCATATCCCTTCATTGTGGTCTCCTCTGACATAAAAAACGTCATCTACATTGGGACAACTGTGAAATGATTGCAAAGTACCAATGAAAGGGTATTCCTCTGTTGAATTTTCATCTGACCCTACAGTTTTTTGGTCGATAATAGAACAATTGGCCAGTTTTAGTTTGCGGAATCTGGAATATAAAATACTTTCACTGCCTGTGATGCCAATATAAACAGTTCATCTTTCTACAATTCCTTACTGAAATCAACTTTCATGAATCCCAATTCATCTTTTTTAACATTACTCCTATTATCAACCCACTTGCAATGAAAAATCAAAACTTGGAATTCCGTATAATCCAACTCCCATATATGTTTAATGATGCCAAAGTATGACATATTCTCATTAATTGGATTTCTGTCCTTAGCTCCAAAAACATGCATCACTTCAACCACAACTGTAAACCCACTATTTTTCACGGTACAATCTTCATCATGTTCATTAGTATAAAATGTATAACCATTAACTATATAATCATTGTAAGATAATACATTCACAGTTGGTCCTCCGGCTAGCCGTCGAAGTCTGTCTGAAATTGACTCTAGATTTTCATCTGACTTCTTAAAAATATGGTCTCGAAACAATCCTATAAACTATCGATTATGTGTATCTGACATCCAATTTTCATCCCTAGATGGATTCAAATGCCTAATAATTTCTTTGTGGGTTTCAACATATGGGTCAATGTCAAAATTGTTATGAAAAACATAATAGTGGGCCTGCTCCCGATCTATAATATTGATTGTGAAAACCTGTCTTCTAGAAATTCCTTCACCCTCAAGCCGCCCAGTGTGACGAGATTTCGGTAGGCCAATTATTTCCACACCAAACACGTATTCGGTAAACAATTCAATGGCTTCCTCAACAATATATCTCTCCAAAATACAACCCTCTGGCCGAATTCGATTTTTGACATACCCTTTCAAATTATTCATATACCTTTCAATGGGGTACATCCATCTGTAATGTACAGGACCACATAGTTGAATCTCTCTCAGTAAGTGGACCATCAAATGAACCATCATATAAAAAAATTATGGCGAGAAGAACATTTCTAATTCACATAATATGACGGAAATTTCTCTTTCCATAGTTGGCAATATCATTGGGTCTATAACTTTTCAGCATATAGCTTGGAAGAAGAAAAATAGTTTTGTCAATGTATAGTGGACATTCTTGGGCAGAATGCATCGTAAAGCAATAGGAATGAGATCTTGCATCAAAACATGGCAGTCATGTGATTTCAGACCTTTTAACTTCAAATTTCTCATTGACACGAGGTTCCTGATATTTGATGAATACCCCTCTGGAACCTTTACATCATTCAAGAAGTTTCAAAACTGATATCTCTCGTGCCTGGAAAGAGTGTAAGCAGTAGGAGGAAGAAATGTTTGTTTTTTACCCTTCACTAGTGCCAAATCTTCTCGTATTCTCATCTCAACCATGTCCAACCTAGCCTGAATTCCATATTTTGTTTTTCCAGGTGTATTTAGCAACGTTCCAATTACACTATCAAATTCATTTTTTCTACATGCATAACATCAATAAAATTGTTGACATACAGAAAATTCCAGTATAGTAATTCAAAAAAAAATTGATCTATTTTTCCAACCGATTTTCGTAAGGTTTTTTGAAGCCGGTTTACCAAAAGTAGTGCCCACATTTTTAACTTTCTCAAACAATCGATTGCCTGTTAGTGATGATGGTGATGTATGTTCTTCTCAACTTCCATCGAATGATGTCATCCAAGATCGGTACTTATGTCGTCAGGGTAGAAATCTGTGATGTCCTAGAAACATGGTTTTCAATGAATGTTTCAACCTAATTGATTGTGTACCTTGTTCACAAATGCGACACCCATGAGTTCCTTTAATGATATATCCTGAAAAATTTCCATAAGCATGGAAGTCATTTATCGTCCCATAAAACATGGATCTCAAAGTGAAATCTTTCTTTTTGTAAGAATCATACAATGTAACACCTGAATCCCACAATAATTTCAAATCTTCGATCAATGGAGCTAAATAAACATCAATATCATTACCCGATTTTTTGGGTCCTAATATAAGAATAGATAACATGATGTATTTTCATTTCATGCATAACCACGATGGTAAGTTATAATTTACCAACATAACCAGCCATGTATTGTGACTGTTGCTTTGAAAACCAAAAGGATCCACTCCATTTTTATATAACGCAAGACGAAGATTTCTCGACTCATTTCAAAATTCAGGATACTCAGGATCAATTATCTTCCACTGAGGAGAGTCTACTGGGTGACGTAGTATCCCATCTTTAATTCTTGTATCTGCATGCAATGTCAATTGTCATACAGTCTCCTCACTTCAATATAGGTGCCTAAACCTTGGAATGATTGGAAAGTACCATACAAATTTAGTAGGACATGATTCATCTTTCTTGTATCAAGAATCACCACAATTTGGGAATTCTTTAAGTGATTTGTGGTCCTTGAGAAACTGTATACATTCATTCAGGAAGGTGTGTATTCTTTTAGAGATCATACCCATCGAGCATAGAATTCATTTGGCATCGTATGTTTGGCTCAGGAGCTCATTATCTTTTGGGAGCATGCCATTCAAGAGAGAAAGTAGTTCCGTAAAACTGGAATCACTCCACCTATTGTCTGCTTTCAAATTATACAACTTCAGTATGGATGACAATGCTGTATATTTAGTGCAACCAACATACAATGGAATATTTGCACAACTTTTTAAATTCTCAAACAATTTTGGGTAATCACGAAGTTCATCTTCGATGGTCCTTTTCATTTCCTCAATATGATCTTCATCATCATTCACATCTATAATCACATCCTCCATAATTTCATCTTCATTGTTCATAATTTTAATCATATCAGATGACCCATAAAACAAAATGTTATCCCAGCCACTACCTATATTCGTTGTTTCCTCGTGTTTATTCCAATATGTATAACTCTAATCTATTCCATGATAGATCAAGTGTTCTTTTAACTCTTATGGACTATTTTTTTTAATAAAAACAGTGCAAACACGGACAAAGGATTTGAGAATAGTCATATGCGTGATCTTTTGCAAACTTGATAAACTTTTTCACACATTCTTCATACTCTTTTTTCAATTGATTGGAATTCATCCATTATTTATTTATATTCATCCTATTTGAAATCCAAAGGATGGGTATATAGGTTAGGAGAGAAGGAATATGCGTATAATTTAGATAAAAAACTAGATAATTAAAAAATGTTGGGGGGAATTCTCATTAATAGAAAATCTTGGGTGGTTATTGGGATTCATCCATTCTCTTCCTCTCTTCGATCCCCCCTAACAAGGGGTGGTTCTTTGGTGTTTTTTATAGTGCGTTAGTTATTTCTTCCCTCATACTTCCTCCATTACTATTATCATTTATTTCTCTATGTTTTGGGATGATTTTCACTAGGATTTGTGTGATGATTTCACTATATCATCTTCAAATAAATCCAGATGATGTAGATTTTGTTTGTATTGGATAGAGGTTATCCTCGTATGATGAATGCACCATGTTTTGTCTGGTTTAGGTGGTGTTGTGTTTCACAGTGAGTTTTTAAAAGATTATTCCTAATTATATTAAGGTGAATAATTGATTATAAGTTTCAATAATTAATTATTTGGGAATTGTGCCTTGAGATTGGGTCTCAATCATTGGTACAAGATTAGACAAGGCATGTATAGTATTGGTTGAGGATGAGTTGATCTTAGTGAGGGGGTTACTCCATTTTTTGAGGTAGGTGGACCCTATAATACAAAAACATGTTCCAATTTATGCATGATTATGCATTCATGCATTAGTATATGTGTTCCAGTGAAAGGGATATAAATCAAGAGCAACCTAGGTAAATAAATAGGATGTTTTTGTATCAACCAAGAGATATAGTGAGGGTTCTATTGAATGTTTGTGATTTTGTGATCATCTAGAGATTATGTATCCATGGAGGTGAGGTTTCTAGTTGTGTTTACGAGAGGATCGGGTTTGGTATGATATTTTTATAGCCTAGTTAGGTTTTATAAGTATATTTTAGTAGGTATTAGAGTATTAGGACTAAAGAAGATGGATAATATAGTTTTATATCTCACGTATGATGGGGAACACCCTCTTAAGGATATATAAGAGTCATGGTGTGTGTGATGAGTAGGACATTCCATATTGGGATTGGTGAAGTGTGACATAGAGTATTTCCTCCTTATAATTGTATTAAGAGATATCCAAGGGGAGATATGATATGGTACCTAAGTGAGGGTCATGGTAATAGTCTGGATGACTTAGCATAGGGTATCCAAGGCTCTTAGTGTGAGTTTCTTAGGATGGTCATTATTTAGTTTTAATGAGTTTTAATGTGGGAATTAGAAGAGGATATATACTAGACTATCAAGGCCTAGATCAAGTATAGCATGTGGGTTGTGACATTACCATGTATAGATGAGTGTGTGTTGGTATCAATGAGTAGAGATGGGTTAGGTTTGTAGAACTCAGTAGATTCCCTTATAGGAGGAATTAGAATGTTGATAGGTTGGGAATAATAATCATGTATAACCAAGATGGTTTTAAGGAGATTATTATGAAAGGATAAATGGATGGTGACTTTTATCATTTATGGTCAGACTGACTAAGATATTAGGACTTCATATGAATTTTACCTAGTGAAAGTATGATCATCCATGGGGCCACCTATTGATGATGTGGTTTAGCTAGTACGAGAGGTTGGCCATCTATATAACCTCATTAGATTACTATTTATATATTTTGTGGCATGAGACAAGATGGATGGCCTTTATTTAAGTGATAAGGTGTTGGTAGGACCATACTTTGAGTGAGAAGGCATTGGTCAAAGGGGATTGGTGTGTGACTTACATGGGATCCACCAATTGATGGTGCATTTTGACTTGTGATAGAGGTTGGATATTGTGATTCCCTCCTTAGATCATTTTTTGTATGATAATAATATTTGAGATATTGAAATGGGGATCACATAGTATTGGTTTGGAGTAGTTTTATGTGAGGTTTTCTATAGTGATTCCCTCATGAAGTTTTTTATGTGATGTGATGGTGAGACCCACCATAAGTGAGAGGTGATAAACTACTATGTTGTGGAATTAGAGGATATGTAAATCACACCTAATATGATAGGTTGGTGGAACTATTATGTTATAATAAAGGGTGTGATATTTAAATTGGTATATAAACAGACCCAGAGAGAGTGGGTGGTGGGAAGGAATTGGTAGAAACCCTATTAAGGTTCGTTTTTTTCAAACCCAAGGAGAATAGTATACAATATTGAACATACTATACATATGTCTCATCCCATTTGCATGCCTCACCTGATGACATGAATTCACCAACACGGATGGTTCAAACCCTACCTGGCCTAACTATGGGGTATTATCCAAAATCAGAAAAGTTCCATACTAAGGGCCACTAGATGGAGTGAAATCCTAATCTAGTTTAACAATCTTTCACAATAAATACTCTCCCTATTCTAGTTTCTATCACAAGGCTATAGTGGGGAGAGATAATCAAGATCAAACAAGCAACCAACCACATATACATGTGGCACACACATAAGAATCACACACATGAATCACGCAAAATCCTAATTAATCTCAATATTGAAAATAAATGCAAACATAATTAATTCATGCAAATTCAATTTTACTCACTTTAAGGAGGAGGAACCGGTGTCGAAGGAGGAGGAGGCGTCGACAGCAGAGGCAACGAAGGCAGAGGAGGTAGTTCAGAGGCAGCGTGGAGGCAGCACGAAGGCAACAAAGGTAGAGGAGGCAGCAGAGGTAGCGAAGGCAGCAGGTGCAATGGAGGTAGCAGTGTAGTCGGAGGAGGAGGAGGAGGAAGGGGAGGAGTTAGAGGTGGATATGGAGTATGAGGAGGTTGTGGTGGAGGAGGAGGAGGAGGAGATGCATCAGAGGAGGAGGAAGAGGATCTGTGGTAGAGGAGGAGGAGGAGGAGACATGACAAGAGTAGGAGGAGGTGGATGAGCTGCCGAAGGAGGAGAATGAGGCAGCGGCTATGACAGAGGAGGAGGAGAAGGAGGCGGCGGTGGAGAGGAGGCAGCGTCAGAGGCGTAGGGTAGGGCTTCCACGATTGATAGGTTGCGGGGAGGAGGAGTCGTGGAAAGAGGAGGATGAGGATAAGTAGGCACAGAAGGAGGAGAATGAGGTAGAGGCCGTGGAAAAGAAGGATGAGAAGGAGGCTGTAATAGAGAGGAGGCAGCAGTAGAGGTGTAGGGTAGGGCTTCCGTGAAAGCTTTACAGGGTGCGGGGAGGAGGAGGACGCGATGGAACTTATAAATCTTGTTGGGACCTTTATCAGTGCTAGTAAAAAATGCTGATAAAGGATGTCTTTATCAGCACTTTTCATTTTAGCACTGATAATGACCCACTTTATCAGTGCTTTTGTAGCACTGATAAATCCATACTTTATCAGTGCTAATAAAAGCGCTGATAAATGTTTAAATTTAATAATTTTTTTATATTAATATATATTTATTTAAAATGATATTTATCATAAATATATATATATTTATTAATAATTATAAATCTAAATAAATATATCTTTATTTATAATAATAAATTTATTGGAAAGGTATATTTATATATATATCATTGAAAATATAACAAAATATATATTTATTTTTTAAATATAATGTAATTTTAATTATAAGTGTACATTTTTTAGAACATATATATTATATGGGTAACATAATAAATTACAAATCAATAACACATCAACGTGATATGTTATTATAATCTATAAATGAACACTATTCATTCACATATATTATCACATAACTTATACGCATGATATATTCATTGACCCTAATTCATTGGAAAACACATATATATTTATAAATCTAATAAATATAATGAATTAATAAATCTAATAAAACTTATAAATATAATAAATATATTTATTATTAATCATATAATTATTTAATTATATATATATAGTTATAACATGTGTTTTTTATTTATTGTATACAATAAACATTATCAGCGCTAAGAAAAGCGATAATAAATGTAACCTTTATTTGCGCTAAGAAAAGCACTGATAAAGGGATATTTTAAGCGCAGATAAATGTACCCTTTATCAGCACCAAAAAAGCACAAATAAAGGGTACACCTTTATCAACACTTGTTTCCGCGCTGATAAAGGGTACATTTATCAGCGCTTTTTTGGCGCTGATAAAGTCATACCACTTTATCAGTACTTTTCTGTTAGCGCTGATAAAGGCAGGTGCCTGCCTTTCCCAATTTTGTGGTAGTACTTCGTTCCCTGCACAATCTGGAAAGGCATCAGAACAAGTTATCCATAGATTTTATTATGTAAGTTCACCTCCGCTCTTTCTTGTAAGGTGACATGTTGTTAGCCCTGAGAACGCCAATGATACTTGGTAGGAAAATACCCAAACTAGATCCCAGATGGGAATGACCATACATCATTTAGAAGGATTAACCCAATGACACATAATCCCTGGTTACCATGGATCATGATTGTTTAACTTCTCCCACCAATGCCTAATTCCGCAAGCAGTACTTTTCTTGAGTAATCCTCAGTCCTACATGACTTTAAACTGTTTCGTCCTGCATGACGTTAAAATTTTTTATCATCCTACATGACATTAAAACTTTGAGCAACAGATATACCGTTACAGTATGTGCCCTATGACAATAAACTATGGTCTATATGGGTCTTACATGGATTTAAAATTTTCCATGTTTACCACATGATGTTAAACTTCATGATCCGTCCAAGCTGAAAGACATAAAACTACACAACACTCACCCCGCATGACGATAAAATACAAAATGGCCTGAGCTATAGGACCTTAAAACGAGATCTCCCTAAATTATCATCCCACATGATGTTAAACTGAACAAAATCTCAAGAACTATGTATGGATTGATTACCATCCTTAGGGGATACTTAGAAATTCTCAAATGCTTCATCTTAGAGTCCAGCCCCAAAATTCTTCTCCTTGACTACCCCTGAGTATAGTTCCCTTGGAGGGCCGCACACCGTGTCTTGTATACTTCTTTATCCCCCATTCATGTAGGGTTTACAATGATCACACAATGTTCCCCTACCATTCTTCTATCCTATCCACATCCTCACCGCACGACGTTAAACTGCATGGCCCTATCAGAACTACATATGTCTTGATTCCCATCCTCATGGGATACATAAGAATTCCAAGATATTTCATTCATAGGATCAACCCCAAACTGTGAGATCTCCTCTTGGATCTATCCCCTGGGCTCATATGCTTCTCAAAACAAATAATGTGGGGCAGGCTTTGTTTTCCCTCTTTCATGTTGAGTTTATCATAACTGCATCATGTATTACCCTCCGTGGAGATCTCCACCTCTTTCTCCCATCCCACATGAAATTAAACTGTCTGGGAATATTAACGCTTCATAGGACCCTTTTATTTGGGTCTCCATAAACATTCCCATTCGAAAGGACCCCTGAATGGTATGGATGCTCAACCATATGGCTTGCCTACCGTTTCAGGCCAACATCCTAGAGGGACTTGAACGACACATTGATACAAGTCCCACGTTGTGAATATGTTCAGGGGTCGATGCTCATTTGTTGTTCCCATTTCAGGTCACATGATATAGATGCTATGTTTTATACATGGTCAACAACCATCCTCCATTGTTATCACCATCCCTATATGTCCCAAATATTGGTTGTAGTGATTCATTATGTCCAAATATACCTTCGAACATCAGCATTCCTCAAGAAGGGATGTTAGTCTAGTTGGGATCGACCTCGCCCAATCTTTTTCCTCCATTTTTGTTCCCTTACATGCTAGAGAGAACCTAATCCCACACTTTGTTTCCCACACTAAGAACTTTTCATGTGCGATTGTGAGGTTTGTTAAGGAAATAACCACATAAAGGGTCACATAATCACGGTCCGAACTCGATGACATTAAAATAAGATCACCACTGTCCTCACCACACGATTCTAAACTGCGTGATCCGTCCAAACTAAAGGACGTAAAATTACTCAGTACTCGTCCCATATGATGATAAACTACAAACTTGCTATGTATTTTTTTTCCCATGGCCCAGCCTCAGGTCCCTGACTTTTCCATCCCCCTGGACCAATTTCTCACTTAGGATTGTGTTGTGTGGTAGGTACTCTATATACTCATTCACATTGGTATATTTTTTCATGCCATACACATCCCCTTGAGATGCCCCTTCTTCATCCATCGTTCTTGCCGCAAGATGTTAAACTGAATGGGTACCACCAGGCTTTACGCGTCCCATCATTTTGATTTCCATAATCTTTCACATATGAAAGAACCCTGAAATGACATGGATGCTAGGCCTTAGTTCTCTCCTACCGTCTTGGGCCAACAACCCTGAGGACTTTGAATGAAAATATGACACGAGTCGCACATTATGAATATGGTCAGCGATCGTTGCTCAGTTGTTTGTTCCTTTTATAGGTCACATGATAGGGATACTGTGTTGAAAACATGGTTAGTAGTTATCCTCAATCATTTTTGCAGTTATATGGTCTCCCAAATGACAGTCCTGATTATTCACCCTTTCCACCCATCAGTCCCACACACATGACATTAAACATGGCATCTACAATTAAGGCTCTATGAACATAAACTAATATCTACCATATCCTTGTTGCATGACATGAAAATACATGACATCTCAAATACTACTTTCGGCTTGACTCCCATCCTCGTGGGATACGTAGGAGAACTCGAACATTTCATTTAAGGGTCCAGCCCTGGTTCATCTATACTTTCTCTCAGCATCATGGCCTGTGTTCTCTCTGGGAATTATAAATGGTGTGACACACAAGCGTTTATGCCCTTATTCATGCCGGGTTATCCACTATGCCATAAATTTTTTTATTGAGTTACCCCATCCTATATTTGTCCTTTCCTCTTGATGTTAAATTGCACGACAGTTTTCAGAACTATGTGTGGCTTGATTCCAATCCTCATAGGATACGTAGGAACACCTGAATATTTTTTCTTCGGGTCCAACCCAGTTTCTTAGAAACCTCTTCATATTTCTAGCCCCTTTTCAGGAGTCCTCCAGGAGGATATATTTGGTGTGGTATTGGCTGAGGACCTCGTTCATGTTGGGTTTCAAATAGCCACACCACATACCTCCCTCTTAATATCTCTTCATCCCCTACCCTCCACTTATCTTCTCGAGTCTTCTGCTCTGAAATTAGCCCCCTCGACCCTCTTTATCAATCCACTAACATGCCCCAGAGCATTATAGTTTAGAACCTATAGTGTTGGATTCTACATGGACATATTTCCATCCATTTCCATTCTTCATGTTTCCCTTTATTTGGGATTTCACCATCTTTCACATTCAAAAGAACCCCCTAACGGCATGGATGATAGGCCCCGAGCTCTCCTAATTTCTTGGGCCAACGCCCTTGATGATTTTGTATGACAATTTGATAAAAGTACGACAATGTAAATATGGTCAATGGTCGATACTCAATTTTTTGTTCCCATACCAGGCCACATGATATGGATGTTGTGTTTCGAACATAGTCAACAGTAATCCTCCATCGTTATTCCACCTCCATTAAGAATTAAGTATTGGTTTCATGATTTACATCCTTTTCCACTCCATCATGTCTAAGTAGGATTTATACACTATTGGTGCTATCCCTCAGTGCGCATTTTCATGTTAAGAGGACGAATCCATGGTAAGGTGTCATTCGAGGCTCCACACCATTTCATCCTTTCTCTGTATTCCACGTGTTGTGAAGACATTCTCAGACCTTGTTTCCCACATCGAGTGCAGCTCATGTGAGATTACATATTTGGTCAAGGTTTATGCCCATTTGTAAGAATATCACTTCATTTGGGCCGAACTCTATGACCTTAAAATAAGATATCCCTACATCCTGGTCATATGATGTTAAACTGGATGGTACCTATCAAGAACTATGTATGGCTTGATTCACATTTTACGGGATATGTAGGAATGCCTGGACATTTTGTCTTCAGGCTTAGCTCAAGATCCACTAATTATCTCTTCTATTCATCCTTTTGGACCAGAATTTTATATGGTTGTGTAATTTTATGTGGACTCCTAATGTCCTCATTAACATTGATTTTTCCATATCTACAACACGTACTCCACTTTTAGGAGCTAGTCTCTCTTGCATCTTGTCACACATGATGTTAAACTACACTCTCAGAACTTTGTAGGGATTGATTACCATACTCATGGGATATGTAGGAACACCCATACATTCCGTCTTCGGGTCCAACCCATACCCACTAATCTATTCTGACCCCTTGGACTAAGATTTCTTCTCTGGGGTTGCGCATGGTGTGGTGTGGACCTTGTCCTCATTTACATCAGGTATGCTTTATCACACGTTTCAAATTCCATATTAAACCTCATTCGTCTATATACATCCAAAACATATGACCTTAAACTATGCTTCCTGGACCGAATGACTTTAAACTGTTGCGTATTTACCACACGATGTTAAAATACCTGGGTTGGTCCTATCATACGACCCTAAACATTGACATTATGATCCTATATTCATGACAAAAAACATCACCGAATTGTGGTATCCTCACTCGATGGGAAATCATATTTGGTATCAGTTCTCCACCATTCCATTTTTCAAGGCCTACATATGGATTTATTCTTATGAAGATGCATGGATTCTTCCTCCTGGGTTTGTTTCATCACAAAAGAAAAACACATCCACCTTAAAGAACAAACAAGATCCATCAAATGCTGCTTCTTTTGGTACATGGGCCAAACCTGCACGATAGTATTGTCCCCAGCATTAGTACGCTACTATTACATATTATAGAACTATTTATTTCTTGATTCCCACCATAATGGGATACGTAGGAATTCCTAGGCACTTTTCCTCGGGCCCATCCCAACTTTCATTTTCGGTCCCTCAGCCTAAAATCTCCCATGGGAGCACATGGTGGGATACAGAATCCTACTGTCCTCATTCACATTGGGTTTTATAAAAACCACACCATGTTTATCCCTTACTTCTTTCTATTATGGTCTAAGATATACAACCTTAAAATAAGATCTCCACATATCCTTATCAAATGACGTTAAACTACACGACATCTTCAGAACTATGTATAACTTGATTCCCATCCTCTTGGGATATATAGGAATGCCTAGACATTTCATCTTCAGGTCCAGCTCTAATTATCTCAACTCATGCCCCTTCTTCTGGCCCCTTAGCCCGAATTCTATCATAAGCATGTGGTGTGGTGCGGACTCCTTATGTCCTCATTCACATCAGGTTTTTCAAAAACCACACCATGTTTCTCCTATGTATCAGCTCAGCCCGGTCTAAGTTCTATGACCATAAACTATGATATTCCCACAATAAATATGTTTGTCTTGATTTCCATCCTCATGGGATACGCATGAGCACTTCGAAATTTGGTCTTAGGGTCCAACCCCAAGAATGTATCATGAGATGGGAGGCCTCCTTGGTCCTCAACCATGCCAGGTTTTTCTACTTTTCCATCCTGTGCACATTCCATTAAACCAAGATCCCTCCTCAGGGTCAACTCTATGACCTTAAACTAAGAGTTTGCATCCCCAAGAACCTTTACCTTAGAAATGGGCTCAACTCCCTCCATATAACATGTCTCATTGGCATACTCAAATGTGCCATGTCAAAGATCCCAAAGCGTTAAATTTTCTCATGGACATTCCCTCATTTCATGTTCATGCTTCATGAGCCCTTTATTTGGATCCCCATATGCTTCCATGTATGAAGGGACTCTCTTTATGGACAGTTATCATGCCACATTAGCATACCAACCATCATGGACTAATGCCCCAGAAAACCTCTGACGACATTTTGTGACAGCTCTCATGTTTGGAACATGGTCAGCGATCGACCCTCATTTGTTTATCCCCATGCTAGGCTAACACAAAATAGATGTTGTGTTTCAAACACGGTCAACATTTATTCTCTATATTAATTCCAACATCATTTCAATCTAGCCCTATGGAACCATGATTCACATATTTCCACTCCCTTATGATTAAGTGGAATTCCAACGCACTCAGTTTTACCTCTCTGTGTATCTATGTGCATTAAGTTGGTGGGTCAATAATATTGGGACATAATTCACCTAGCATTCCATTACTCCCAATGTGTGTGTACCTTTACCAGGAAAATACCATCCCTACTCCCTGTTTCCCACATCGATCAAGACTCACGTGGGATTAGTAGTTTTGGTGGGACGTGTACTGGTGCATCTGTAACACAAATTCCTTTCATCCCGCGTGACCTTAAACTGTAATCTCAGAACTATGTATGGGTTGATTCCCATTTTTATGGGGTACGTAGGAACGACCAGACACTTTGTTTCAGGACCAACCCAAATTTCCCCATCTTTAGTCTCTCAACCAAAGATTTCCCCTGGGGTTATGTGGTGTGGTGAGGAATCCTTATGTCCTCATTTACGTCGGGTTTATAAAAACCACATCATGTACTCCCACCTTTTTGGGATCTTCCCTTTCACTCTCTATCCTTCTGTATGACATTAAAATACACAGATCCTCTAGAACTACGTATTTCTTTATTCCTATCCTCATGGGATATGTACGAACACTCGCTAACCTCCCCTCAGGTCCATCCCCACGTTAGGCCACCTCTGTTCTATAAACTAAAGAATCCCATTGAGAACATGTTGTGTACTGCAGACCTTGTTTGTCCCCATTCACATTAGGATATGTAACACACTGAAAATTTCCTTTTTGGGTATACATGTAATTTGAACACGAATTTAAACTATGTTTCTACCCTAAACAAGTTCAGGATGCCCCATGATAATTATGGGATGCGTCATCTTCCTCTCCAGAGAGGATTCCCCCTACTAGTGTCGGTCTCTGTCCATTCCATGCTCAAGAACTACATATGGATTGATTCCTACCCTAGAAATATACAAAGTGACATATGGATTTCTAGCTCCTAGATCAATCCATGTGATTTTAAACCTTATATATGGTCATCCTATCCGTGTCCCCTCTTTAGGGATCATTCATTGCATCCATCCTCACCGTATAACGTTAAGCTACGTGTTTATCATCCCCATTGGAATGATGTAAAACTGTGAACCACTATAGGTTCTTTCCAGAGAGAACCTTTTAGGAAATGAGTGTGATCCTTGATCAAACCGATTCACTACACTAATGTGCTTTCATCAAGAAGGTATAATTTCAAGAGTGTTTGAATTCATTCGAACATCCCATCACTCCACCCTCCATGCTTTGCGTGACCTTTATTTGGACCCTCTTCCCCTTTCATGCCTAAATAAATCCCATAATGGAATGGATTATCGGCTTATGGCTCACCTAATATCTTGGGATAACATTCTACAAGACCAATGGATGAAATTTCAAGTTAGGACCCATGTTTAGAACATGGTCAGCAGTCAGACCTCATTTTCTATCCCCATTTCAGGCTAATGTAATAGGGATACTGTGTTTAGAACACGGTCAATTTCTATCCTTCATTGTCATGCCATCCCTGTAGTGTTCCAAATTTTGTTTATCATGATTCACACTTTCCACTCCCCTCTGTTTGTATTGATTCTAACACCCCTAGTGTTACCCAGCTCATGCACTAGAGCACATTGGGAAAACGAAAATTTGACTATTCGGAGAACTTCAATATCTATTTAGGCCTCTCTCTTTTTTCTCAGAACTCTGGATTGGTTGTCCAGAACCATAATTCATAGAGCCTAGTTGGCACTCTCATGTTCAAATAGAATAACGTTGCAGTCACCCCTTTTTTACCACATCGGGCACGACACACGTGAGCTTAGGGATTGATCGATGAATATTTCGTGAATGTGATAGAAATGAAACAAACCAATATAAATAACAGGATTAATTCATGAAAACAACATAAAATACGTTTATGTGTTCATGCAAATTACAATTCCAAGGATTGGAACCTCCCATGGATGGGTTGACCTCTTCAATGGAGCATCCCAGCTCCGCCACTCTCTGGCTATTAGTGTCCAGGATCCACTGTCTGCTATTAAGATATTTTCCGTCCTAGATGGAAATGGGGGTGTAATTCATCAACCTCAATTCGGGCCCGATCCTTGTCATATCAGATGATGGTAATCTCCTCGGAGGCTCTCCTCATCTACTCTTTGAACTATTCCAGCTGGCCTTCAGCTACGATATGAGCCCCGATTGCGTGTCAATAAAAGTGTAATACTCATCCACCCATGCCATCACCCACTGGATCTCATTTTCAGCCTCATGGAGCCTCTTGATGTTCACCAACTTCCTCTACTACCATCCCACAATGAGGCCATGGTCAAGACCCGTATTTTCTCCTCCATGAATCCTCGGATGAGCATATGAGGATGTTGGGTATTCACTCCTCAAGTGCATAGTTCACATATCCAGGAATAAGCCTCCCCATATGGTATATCCATTGATCTTAAGGGTTTCCCCGATAAAGAACTTGATCAGCTTCCATGACTGGTGATAGATGACCTTACTATCCTCTTCATTGGAAGCCATATCATCCCTGTCCTTGGGGTCGACGGGTTCATATGTATGGAATGCCTCCAAGAACTCATCCGCAGGATCTGTATCTGATGTCTGGTCGGGTAGGTTAGGACCCATGTCATCCAATTGATCCCCTTAATTATATTACACCTAAATGACTTCAAGTTCCATCATGATGATGGTCCCACCCATGATTGGGAGCACTGTGGCTTGGTCAGTATGGAGGTTTGATTCCACGACCACCAGCGTTCCCCTAAGAAAATAATCACCAGGGGCCCCAATCATCCTCACCAAGGCGGCCGACACCATTAGAAGAACTATGCATATAAAAAGTATACAAACATCAGTTGACCTAATCAAAGGACAACAATTACAGATTCTATGAAGAATACTTACAAATATCAAATAATTGGTCTCTCCCATGAGCTGTTGCCACTAGAAACCTGAGGCGTAACCATCCATATATGGTTGAGAAATCCAAAGTCTTCATGAGAACCACCCTGGGTGTCATGGCCCTACTACGCGTGGTAATCACCATTGTTAAGGGTGCAGATCCTGAAATTGTATCTGTTATTGTGAGGGAGAGGGTTTTTCATATGAGGCCCTCCTTCATATGTCAAATGTAAGTTGAGAAGTCCTAAATGACCTGGATGAGGAATACTATAAAATGGTTTAGGGTTTTACCTCAAGAGCCTCTGCAAACTCTTCCAGTTCAAAGTTTGTGATCTCACCCTCCTTTAGAGGGCTTCCTCTACCAGCCTCCTCCCCCCAGGAGGCCCCTTATGATTCTTACGGTAGAGGGAATTTCCTTATCAATTCAGTGACCAATAATTACATAGGGGTTGTTCGATCAAGAAACACCTTCCCTATATCCTCCATTGGACGTGAAGCACCTTAAGAGTGCACAATGTACTCCAGATTGGAAATGTAATGATCCCCTTCCACCTGAGATAATGAAAAGCCGACACTGGAATGATTAATCCTTGAAAAATCTGTCCCGAGATGGATCAAATGGTTCCAAATTTTGGAAGGATTGAATAATTGTTTGTTGAAATCACAAATGTCCCAAGCCTATGAGAAAATAGCATCCTCATGGATGTCTATATAGAGCAGCTACTTCCCCAGATCCTAATTGTGTATCCGACGGACCCCCTGGGCAGCCTCCATTCCGGATGACTTTTCTCCTCAGGGACCACCAGGTCTGACACTTTTGGCCTCCCGATCAGTGCAAGCATCACCACTACTAAAACCTCGCCACCACGGGACGTCCTTTCCTCCTTCTGGACCTGAACTCGAGGTTGAGGGGGGACCCCATCACTAGCATGTATGGTCCGTAACTTTAGCATCTCCCCAGGGTAGGCTTGCCCCCAACTCTTGGCATAATCCTTCATCAGCCCATAGATAGCTGTGGGAGGAGGAAGATCATTCGGCATCTTCCCATCCTTTCATGTGAACATGATCCACATCTGCCTCATTACACATGGATGGTCCTCATGGTGTATTGCCAAGTAGACTTGCGGGGTTAGCCTCTGTATGCACTGGAACTGCCTCGCGAAGTGGTGTGGGGTGTACGACTCATAGAGAGGCTCGAGGTAAACCCACTCCACCAAGACTCTATCCCGAAAGAAAAAAAGGTAGGACTAATGCTCTTCCATTCCATGGACATCATTAATGAACACACCTATTGGCACTGAGAATGGGTGGAAGTTGAACTCGTCTGCCTTCCAGACTCGTTCCAGCACCACCAATAGTGCCAACTTGGTTAGAAAACTCCCCACCACATTCATAATGTTCTATCATAAGTCAATCCCTTGAGGGGAAATGGGGTTCGGGTAATCATAGGTTCCCATATGTGCTACTAACCACCCATTCAGAAGATGGAGTAGTCCACACACTATATGTGTCTTCTTCCCTTCACTAATATTCCACAACATTTTATAAAACTTATCCAACATTGGTATCCCCAGATTGACCTCCTCCCCCGAATCCAATATGGACACCATGATAAACTTTCTCAGCCACATGCCCATGTTTGTCTCCCTTAATGGTAGAATCTAGCTACAAATGAGATCCAAGATAAATGCAACCAACCTAACGACCATTTACTACTCTGTTCTAACACTGAATCCCCATTTCTTCCATTGGATGTACCCAAAGATCCTCCAATACAAGTTCTCTTTACTGTGATGGGCCCCCTTCGGGCAATTGGGAGGCCTCACATGAAACTTCCCATCTGTAGGGGAATTCAGGAACATAATGAACCACTACTTGAAGTGATAGTCCCTCACTGACTACTTTCCCTCTCCTAGCACCAGGTCCATCAATACCCTTGATAGTGGTGGAATATGCTTCAGGTCCTCATAGGTATTAGCGGTGGTGAGGAACTCATCAGAAATCACCCCAAAATCATGATCCCGAAGATTTTTTTTTCAATCCCAGAGGATGATACCAACCTCCCCATAGTGAAAATGGAATGTGATGGTCCTCAAATACCACATACTTATCAGCTCTGGAATCGGTTGATTCAGTTGGTAGATGTTGAATTGGGAGGCTGATGCCACCTCATACAGGCCCACTTTCCTCATCTCTTCCCCAAACGCTTCACAAGAGGTGGAAACCTAGTAGGCCCATGACCAATCATCTATAAAAGTTCCTCCCTGACGTAGGTCCCACTCATCAGTACTTCCCTTCTCCGAGTTCTCCAAGTCCACATTTGAATTGGTGCAGTACTAAGAGGGATATACCTTTTGCTGCAATGCCTTCCCATCGATGTTGTTTACATGATTATACAAATAGTTGGAATTTACGGGTGTATAATCCTCCAAGCATAACCATCGGCCACCCTGAACTATTTAAACTAGCACGGCATACTCCTAAACTAGTAGGTTGGATCATCCCTACTCGCTTCGGGGATGAGAACACCATCTCTCATAACAAATCTGTATATGTACAGTCACTTGTAGAGGGGGTAGTTCTTATGGTTGTCCGAAAACAACTCCACCTAGGATTCGTTTTCCGAGTGACTCTGCACGAATTCTCTGATCCCCAAGTTATTAACCATCTCTTCCCTCTAAGAAGCATTCTCAAGGACCCCCTGGTAGTTTCTTGGGGATATATTTCATCTCAAAGTTTTGGAATTTTTTGTTCTAGATCATAGAGCTCGGTTGCAGAGCTCATTCATAGAGATCAGTCACAGAGACATGCCACATATCCCTGTCATAGACCTTGCAGGAACAGGCCACATAGTTCACAATCTTGGAGTTGAAAGACTCACTATGTTCCACAGATCAGAAATGAACCAATTCACAAAGAATGGTTTCAGAGCATACCGAGCTTTGCGAATCAAGAGCACAATCTCAAAAAATGTGTAGATGAGTAAGGAAAAAAGAAGGGTCATCCTCCCATATTTATAGGCAACATCCTCTGAGCTTCACAGCATTCCTAGCCACATAGAGAATCACGACATTCTCGACCCGTGCATCGCCTCCCTACATCACGACCCTGCTTCACGATATTTCTTTTCCATTGGCCTAAAAATCATAGTGATCTACCCTCAGACTGTGACCCTCATCTTCTCCCCAGCTCCAAGTATGAGGGGGTAATTCTTGGAACCAAAATATGTTCAGAGGAAACAATTCTCAAAGTGCACACCAATGAAAAGGGGCTACTTTACGAAGCTCATTCATAGATCCCCTTAGCACAATGGCCTACAAAAAACCATGGCCTCCTCTGTGATCTCCACATAGTAAAAGAGGCAGACTACTCTGTTATTAAGATGAAATTGAAGGAAATATCTGCACCATGGAGGGAATCATATCACCTCTGCGATCCCTTGAAAATTGACAGAAGCCTCTAAAAGCACCTTAGAGGGAATTAAGGAGGCATCTGCATCAAGGAGGGGATGACGGTCAACTCCGTAGTTATGAAAAACCCGACTCAATCCACTTCCGATCGAAGAGCGCCATATGACATCACAACGAGCTGTCAGCTCTTTTCACCACCCCTTTCCTATAAATACCGGGATTACCTCAGACCCAAAAGATGGATACCCCAACATTTTTCCATCTCATCTCCCAAATCAAAAAGAAACTTCCAATCTGTGAATCATTGAAAAAAATGATCTCTTAATGGTATTTGAGCATTGTTAAATACCTTTTTATTAGCTGAAATACAACCCCACTTCAAGCACGGGTTCCCTTCGCGGATCCCACGAGCCCCTGTGAAGGAAGCATCTCCCTAAGGGGACTTGGATCTTTACAAAGAACACATGCTTTGAGAAGTTCCATCCATGCACATGTGAAACCCATGCTAAGGAAATATCACTATGCTTCATAAATTACATTTCTTCAAGTTCCACACTTTGTAAGGCACCCATTCTCCATGAAGTCCTACTCAGAGAAAGAACTTGCACTTCGTGAAGCACCCTTTTTATTCATGTATACTCTATGCCTATTCTAAGACACTCCACTTCATGAAGAATACCCCTTCGTGATGTCTCTACAATTTGTGGGGAACCAAATATTCGCAAGGTCCCTTCCTGTGAACCTATTTGATTCACAAACCCTTCTTCTGAATGGACCTCTAGGTTTGTACGAAGTGATTTCAAGGTCCCTTGGCCATTGATTCATTTTTCATTGCTTAGCCTCCTGATTCATTACATAGGCACACTAACAGGTACTGATTCTTTACATAGCCACACTAACATGAACCCATAAATGGATCACTCTATAACACCACATCACCATAGCATTTCTGATTCCTTTCCTTACCCAAGGGATGTTGGGTATCAATTATATAAGTCCATGGGGTGAGGAGTGAATCCTCATCATCTGAGTTTTGGGACGTTAAACTACCAAGAAACATAATCCTTAGAACATGACATTAAAATATGGCCTCTCCCTATGTAGAATACATAGGGTGCCCCATCTCGAACATTTTCCACGCTAACTGGTATCTTTAGGAGTGAGATCATTCTTCACATGGACTAAGATCCTCTTCCCTGGAATGACATCTGTCTCTGGAGAAGGGAAAAAATCTTGGTGTAAGCCCCTAGTCATTCTTGCGAGAGGTAACATCATTGATCCTCCTTTATTCTTCAGTGTAGAAAGTCTCGAGGAAAGAGGGGAACATGGACCTTATTTACCCTATCCCTATCCCCTTGGGATTTATCACCATTGGGCCTCCATCCTAGATTAAGTGATAGTCTTTGTCTCCGTAGGCCATAAGCCATGCATAAGTCCGCTCTATTCCTCACAGATGCACCTTTCATGATCTGATCGTCAGGTCTTTTTCTACCACTTGTTTCTCACACCAAGAACGACTCATGTGGGATTAGAATAAGCACCGACCATGACATTATTCCTAGGCTTCCTTAGTGTGTAATTCCCAAACACCCACTCTGAACTACATGGACTTTGATCTTTACCCTTTCTAAGAAAGGTACATAAGAAACCTCACTAAGGTTCAAGCCATCACCCATTGGTCCCGAAAAAATCATGTCGGTTCACACTCTTCCCACACGACATTAAACTGTATTCCCTTTTTGTCTCACATGATAATAAACTCTATGCTTTCAAACATTGTGGGTTTGATCCTTATCTGCTAGAAAGGTACGTAGGAGGCCTCCCTGAGGTTCAACCCCATCCAAAAATAAGCTGTTGTAGTCCCCATCCAATTGTAATCCATTTTAGTCCCCACATAATAGTAAGTCGTTGTTTTCCCCAACCAACAGTAATCCGTTGTAGTACCCATCAAATAGTAAGCCAATGTAGTCCCCAACCAATGGTAATCCATTTTAGTCCCCAATCCCATATGAACGATGTGGGTTTGATCTCTACCTCCTAGAAAGGGTATGTAAGAAACCACCCTAAGGTCAACCCCAAACACTAGTAAACTTCAGTGTCCCCCTATTGGTATCCACATTTCAGGTCCATCCCAATGGTGTTAGACCAACTCACCGGACACTAACCACATGTAATCCCCATCATGTCATTAGGTTTACCTCTTCTACACACAACCCAATTCCATGCCCCATCCTAAACTATGTGGACTTTGATTCCCTGGCATGGGGATACGTTGGAAGCCTCCCTGAGGTTCAAAACCATCACTCATATCCCATTATAGTCTCTCCCCTAACCTTTTATGTTTTGGGAGGTTCATGTCCCAACATGGAGGATATACTTCCTCTAGGTTTCATCCTTGTGTCCATCCTCACAGGCCTCCGCCTCAAGTGTCCCTTAGCCCCACCAAACTATGCATACTTTGATTCCTTTCCATGAGTGTACGTAGGAAGCCTATCTAGGGTTCAATACCAACACTACTGTCACCTTCATGATGGTTCCATATCATTTTATATCCACATCAATCAACCATTCACCATCCATCCTAGTTTTACCCAGGCTACCACATCCCCGTGAGATCATTCCATCCACCTCCTCACTGCTCCTAGTAGTACCCGAGCCACTAAACAAGCTTAATACCCATCATGTCATTAAGTCTTGGTTCTTTGTGTACACCCTAATTCCATGATTATCCCTTTGAAGTACATGGGTTTTGATCCATATCTCCTAGACGGGGTACGTAGGAAACCTAACTAAGTATCAATCCCAGCCAATAGTAAACCCTATCGTCCCCTTAACAGGGACCCAAGCGTCGTCAGATCCTTATTCACTAGACATTTCGATCTACTCATCCATTAAACCCCCTAGGTGCTCCCTCTTAGGGATGCACCCATCTGAAACACTCCCGTCAATGTTTTGATCAGTATGATCTGTCTCTGATAGATGTTAAAATCTTCACATACTCTGTGTTAAACATGGTAGGATGAGGGAAACCTCAGAGACATTCCTATAGAATATAATACCCCATATTCGACATGGGATGCCTCGGGATTCCGTACCCTCGAGAATCCCTATCATAAGGGGAAGAATCCCAGACACATTAGTGTTTCAGTTTCCAGACACGCCAACAATGTCCAATGTGAATACTCTCCCAAACAAAGGTTACTTCCCTAACTTGACCCCTTGGAATGTCCTGATAGAAGAAATGTAATTAACCAACGTCCAAAATGATATGGAACTGATAAGAGTTTCACAAACATCATCTTAATCTATAAGGGATACCCTGACTAGGTGATGAGTTCTAAGGAGGAATCCACTGAAGAAGGAACCAAAATCTCATCATCCCATTTTGATCACGGAGAAAACCTTCCTGAATAAGCGATGGATTCCATCCTCCTTTGGAAAGTGGGAATTCAGGGCAACAACCAGCCTATCCTCAATAGACAAATGCACGCCCCAAAGAAAGAGTCAGAAACAAAAATTCTAGGGTCTCTATAGTTGGTATTAGGACATAGTCTAGTTATATTTAGATATAAAGACTATAAAACATATGTAAGAACCCTAGGGATAATTCTGTCACCATGGATAACTTAGATTGAATCTTAGGGAATCAAAAGATAAGATATAATTTTTATTTATAAGTTTAAATTTCTATGTTCAATGTTTCCTTTTTATATTCTTATCAGCTATGTATTCATGCTACCATAATTATATATTTTTTTCTTAGTAAATAGTAGGAAATTGGAAACAATAAATGAAAAAGTAAATGTGATGAGTTACCTAATGAAATTACAAATCTTATGGGAATGAGAGTTTAAAAAATCATGATATTATTTTCTCAATTGTATCAAGTTATGAATAATAACTTGAAACATGTGGAACACCCTCCTTATCTTAATAAAGATAATGTTATGGTTGAATCCTTTATGTGAAAAGGCCTCCTATCCTTAGTGGATTTTTGAACTCATTATCAACGAAAAATGGATTAACTCAATTGAGAAGAATTATTAGTCCTCTAATGCTTTGAATAAGAGAATTCATACAGACGGTCTTTCATTTTGATGGGGAAGCTGATTAGTGGTGGACACTGATCAAGAACACAAAACCTAAGGAGAAAATTAATTCCATGGAATGGGAATCCTTCACGAAAATTATTTTCCAATAAATATTTCCCATAACACTACATTTTTATATGTAAAGGGAGTTCCTTGGGTTGAAGTAAAAGGAATTTGAGTCTATCAGGGCATATGAGGAAAAAATTACAAGGCTTACATTTTATACCTCTGGATTTTTCATAAACATTTAATGCAAGTTGGATCACTTATTTAGTGGACTAAAGTCGAGTCTATAAAATGATTTGGAGATTAAAGACATTGACAGCTATGAGGAAATTTTATGTTGTTCCCTTAAAGATGAAATGGAGATCAGAGACTCTCAGTGGTCTTGTGGGATCAAAGATAAAAAGTGTGAAATGGATTATAATATGGGAGGAACAACATATAAATCCCACGATAGAAAAAACCCAACTTCTTATATATAAAAAGTATTGGAAGAGGAATCTTGGGAAAAACCTAAGGGGAACCAAGAGATGCTTCAAATGTGGAAGAGAGAATCATTAGGATATTTTTTCTAAAGGTATTTAAATATGACCACTAATATAGAAGAAGAAAGGAAGATTCATACCAACACTCAACCTATGGTGTGGTGTTTCAACTATAAGAAACATGGGAATTATGCGAGACAATGACCTTATCTAAGGGTTCTCAAAGGAAATCAATAATAACATCTAAGGTAGCAAGGAAGGGCATATACTATCACTGCTACTAAGGTGGAGCCTGAAAATGATGTGGGGATAGGTATGTTGGTTATTCATTCAATAATAGAAAATATAGTATTTGATCATGGTTATATACATTCTTTCAAATATATAAATTTTATTAGAACTATTTAAACACAACCTCAAAATATGAAGGTTGACTTATCTATGAGAACAATGAATGGACAAATTACTACATCTAAAGAATATCAGTCCTACCAACTTAATATTTGTGGACTGAACCTCCCCAAAAATCTTTTCTTACTTCTTTTAGTGGAGTTTAATTATATATTGGGCATGTATTGGATATATTTATATAAATACAACATAAAATGTTAAGAATGGGAGATCACTCTTCACATCCCGAGGCATCCTACAATTATGTGCAAGTGTGAGGAGGAGGATGAATCTTATTTGGAATAATCATCTCAATTGTGGATATTATTTCCTTATAAGAAATCATATATGTCTCGAACGATTGATATAAAGGAGTGTTGGGAAAAAATCCCTCAAGGTATCATTGAAGCATTTTTAAGGTGATTGTGTTTGTTGACAAGGTGGAAAACCGTTCTGTGATTGTTTACAAAGCAAACCATGACATACAAATTTGTTGACAAAGAGGATTTCATGGTGGAATGTCGAGTTCAAGAACTGTGGTCAACGATCCATGTTAGATTAAAGAACATAGACAAAGGAATTGATTATCTGGAGGTAGTACAAAAAAACAGAAACAAGCTGGGGTCGTTTTCTAGTGTTGGCCAAATTTTTGGGCCTGAAAATCGATGAAAGATGAAAAGTGGTTTTGGCAAGGAGACTTGCGTGCCAGGTTCTTGAAGTAGAGGAAAGTTGCGTGCCTAATGTTTTTCAGGACCAGGAGGTCAAAATCTGGAAAAGGAAAGTGGGTCGCGCAGGTATTGGTGTGGTCGTGTAGGTCATGTGCACGCCATGAAGAGACTTGCATGCCGTCGCATAGGGTGATAAAATGCCTATAAATATAGGACCACCCTTCTCATTTTAAACGTAGTTCAACACTTTGAAAAATCAGATCTCCTGTCACGTAGGTGTGGTGGTCGCTCAAGTGGTTGTGTGTCACGCAAGTAGGACTTGTGCGCCAGATTTGAAGAAGGGAGATTTTTGTTTATTGCGTTCCAATATTGGTTTGGGAATAAAGGGAAGTGCATCGCGCAAGTTTGGAGTTGAAGAAGCTTGTGTCGCGCAAGTGTCTAAGGTGGACTTTCACACCAGTTGTGACTTGCACGCCAAGACTTACACATCCGGTTGTGTTTTTTGGCTGTGTGGAAGCTGGAAGTTTTCCCGATACCTTCGGTGAAAAGAAAAATTCATCTACATGTGAAAGCTGGACTTCAACAGAGCATCTACATATAGAGGAAGATTCATTCCTTCATGCAAATGAAGAGACCTACAAGTCTATAAACTGTGAGTGGATTCTTTCCAGAGTAGTGGGCAAAGGAAGAGAAAGAAGGTGATCCTCTCCACCGGAAGTGAGCCAGAGAGAGAATGACAGGGAGTAACCCTTGGGAAAGTAGTGAGCTGACCCTAAACTTTTTAAAGGCAGTGGCCTGGGCATAGAAGTGATCTAGCCCGAACCTTGTAAATAGTAGTGTGCTTTTAGTGAATTGGTACATCGACACATTCCCGATGTATGATCCTTGGACGTACCCCCGTGAGGGTGAACCAAGTAAAAATCACTGTTTTCTGTGTATGCTTTATGTTCTGTTTATATTGTGCAATGGGAAAGAGAGATAAGAGTGTTTTTCATAACAATGAAACAAGATCAGAGCAGGATTTAATTTTAAATTTGTCATACCATGATTCACCCCCTCTCAGGGTATTCATCCTTATGGACCTAACTAGGAGAGTATCATGCTTTAAGACATGGCCATTTTAAGGGACTACACTGATATATTCCCTAATGAATTTCTTATTCTTCCTCCTGACTGAGTGATTGAGTTCTCAATTGAACTTATTCTTGG
This sequence comes from Viscum album, assembly GCA_963277665.1. NCBI lineage: Eukaryota > Viridiplantae > Streptophyta > Magnoliopsida > Santalales > Viscaceae > Viscum > Viscum album. Next base: position 1,184,492,962 of record OY728139.1, read on the forward strand.
ATCTATACCTATATCAAAGAATCCTTATAGAATTTCCACCATTAAGTTAGAATAATTGAATAATTAGTTACAAGATAATCTATACAAGGGTTTCATATGCTTGAGTTATTCACCATGGGGTACATCGGTCCTCTTTATCAAGAATAAGGATGGATCGATATAACTCAACATTGATTATCATTAGCTCAACAAAATCATGATAAAGAACAAGTGTCCCCTAGCATGGATATATGGCTTGTTCGATCAACTAGGTGGGGCCAAGTATTAATCTAAATTGGACATTCGGTCAAGATATCACCAATTAAAAGTGAATAAAAAATATTTTCCCAAAACTACCTTTCAACCAAGGTATGGATAGTGTGAGTTCATAGTGATTCCCTTCAAACCCAATAATTCTCCCTTAATTTTCATGGATTTAAAGAATATATTATTTATATCTTACCTTAAAAAATTTGTGGTTGTCTTTATTGATGATATTCTGTATACTCCAAGGGCAAGGAGAAACATGAGGAGCATTTGAATACTATGATAATGGATTTTTGAAGGGAGAAACAATATATAATGTATAATAAATTTGAGTTTTGTATGGAAGAAGTATCATTATTTGGGAATGTTATCACCAAAAATGGATATTCGTGGACCCTTCTAAAATAAAGGTAATTGAGGAATGGCCTAGAACATCATTTTTAAAAGAGATCCCTAGTTTTCTTGGCTTAGCTGGGTACTAGTCAACTTTTTTGAAGAATTTATCATGATTTTCTAACCTGATACAAAAGTTAACATGGAAAGGGGTAATGTATGTCTAAAAGGAATAATGTGAGGAAATATTTAAGGATACCAAAATGAGGATAATCACTACACCTATGCTCACTTTACCAATAATTGGAGAATGTTTTTTGATATATAGTGATTATTTGAAAAACGTATTTGGTTGTGTACTCATAGTGTAACAATCCAAGATTTCATAGTACATTATCTCACTAAAGTAATTCAATAGCTTGTGCTACACGCAACACCGTGTTCGAGGGGACCACAACTTACTAAACTAATCGTTAAAAAAGTGGTTATGAATAATATTAACTAAATTTTGAATATTATATACTCTATATAATTTTAACAAACATATTATGTGACATAATATAAGAACAAATTCATTTTTTCGGATAAAGTAAGTATTTTTCAAAAAATGCAATTTTACCACCTTTTAATGGAGAACCCTTTTTAAAACCAATATTTGACACATTTATATATTCGGTTTAATGAAATTAAATTCTTCTTTATAATAGGGACATAATAATTTAGTTTGGATAAATTTTTGGTGCTTTTCTGATAACTTTCATATTTTGATGAATAGTGAAAAACCCTATGTTTTAATTGAGAAAAACTTTTTTAATCGAAATAATTTATTGTGATAAATAATGAATTTTAATGGGTTTGAGGTATAATTAGATTATATTTTTCTAATGTAATAAAATTTAGGTCACTTTAAGTAATTTCACATTTAAAGTTGACATAAACACATGTCAATCTTTTGATAGTTTTTTCTATTTAAAAACCCGCTTTTTGGTTTTGACAATGGGAATTAATTTCAAATCAATAAATGAAACTTATATTTTTGTAATTTGGTAAAATAGACTTCATTTTTTAATTCTTAGTATCAAAATTATCTTAGGGTAATGTTTTGGTATTTTTCTGAAAACTTTCAATTTTTGATGAATAGTGAAAAACATTGCGTTATTATTTAAAACCGAATTTTTATTTAAATAAATAATTATTTTATTGTAATTTATTTTAAGTCAAAAAAGATATATAATACCTATATAAGTTCAATATAATTCATTGGAGTCATTTTATAATTAGTTTAGATATAAAAATTTATCAGACTTTTTATCGTCTTTTATCCACCTCCTAGGAGCATTGGAAAATTTGCATAAAACATAATTTTACCACTTCAGTGAGTTCAATTTCAAAAATAAAAGAGACACAGTTAATATCAAGAAGTAAAACATGGTTCAATGAGTTGAAAACAATTTTTGGTGAATAGTAACTTTTGACTTTTATTTACAACGATTAAAAGTAAATAGGGTAATTAAGAGTAAAAATGATATCGTAATTACCCTAACACATGTTATAATTCTATTGGATATTATAATTTTACCAAAAACAACCTTAGGAATAAAATACTATCCTCTCTATTCCACTTGGATTAGATTAGGACATTTATTATTATTTTATTGAAAGAAGAGTTAAAAGAGTTAAATTCAAAGGTTAATAACTAAACATTTTTTAATATAGGGTTACGCACAATATAAATTCCACTATAAATATTCATTAGAAATATAAAAATATTTCCTACAAAATAATTTTTTTTATAATTTTGAGACATTAAATATTTTAATTTAGTTATGACACAATGATGATGTAATAATTACCTTGTTAATGAAATATTAAAATAATTGATATTATAAATATCCAAATAAATGTAAATTGAGACTTCTGATGAATTCAAATAATTTTATAGGTTAATATTACATATTATGGTTGTTTTAATAAATTTTATTCTAAGTGATAATTTTTTTGGATTTAAAAAAAACTAGATACTAAATAGTGTCAAAATTGACATAATTGAGTTTTTAAAACAAATATTATATTATTAATTGATATAATATTCATAAAAATCTAATGTTTGGTAAAAGAACTTATATAAGGTTATGTATATTAATAATTAACCACATGGGGTTCTATTTTCTTGTTATAGTAGTTTTATTAAGCATATAATTGAAAAATACAAAGAGACATGGTAAATGTCAAACTATTTAACTAAGAGTTAAATCTAAACGATAAGGTTAATATGATGACCTAAACATTTCTAAAACCAATAGTTTGAGATTTGTTCTACCCATACCCAGCATAAAATTTAAACAATTCATTTTTGTGCCATTAGAAACTGAAAATGATTTTATTATAAAATAATATTTCAAGGTTTTCCTAAAGTGAACCTCACTTCTCTTATAAAAGTGAAATTCCACTTTCTCTTAATTTCACACCTACAAAGACATTTGGATCAGCCAAACTCTGCCCAAATATCCTCCCAAATTTCCTACCTTCATCCTATAGGACTTCCATTGGTCATAAAGACAACCTAGAGAGCCATTTTGATCAAATCAAAAGGAAGAACCCGAAGAAGAGGTAAATATTTTATCACTTCTTTCAAGATCTTTTCTTCTTCCACATCCTCTTTCTTTGTTGTTTCTTTTCTAAAATAATAACTCCAGTATCATCTGTATAATTTTATGTTATTATAAAAATGGTACAACTATATTTATTATTCTATTCATCCTATAAATTAAAAAGTCACCATACATGCGTACGTACGGAATACCGTCTCCATGTCGTGGTGTAGTTTGTTATTCAAATACATAATTATTTGGATGGGTATAATAATGAGTATAAATGATGTAAATAACAAATATAAAATGTTAATGATTCTTTATATATTATATAACATCAATTTACATATGATTTCACCATCAATATAATGATATTGTAGCTCGTGCGTACGTAGAGATTACCGTCTCCACGAAGCGATGAGATTCATTCCCACGTTCACCATTCAACGATGGTTATAAAAATATATATTATTAATAATTATATAATATATGAAATAATAATTATACTAGATATATATATATATATATATATATTTATATGTATGTACTTACATATATCTTAATCAGTTACTTTCGTTCAATATGATATGAAAATGGAAACATCGTTTATGCGTAAGTACGACCAACCGTCCTCATAAAAGGTGCATTCCATTTCATAGATCTATATATATATGATATATAAATATGGTTTTATATTTTTTAAGTATTTAAATCATGATCTAAATGATACGATCAAGAATAACAAGTTAAAACACGTACGATAAAGAAAGCGATTATTACCCAAATTGTTAATTTAACATGGAAATCATTATTAAATGGGTAGTAGAAAGTCATAAACGAATCATGTATCATATAATAAATATAAATATGGTTTTGTTATAATTTAATAACATAATATGGTCATTATACAGAAGTATAAACATACCCTCGACCAAAGGAAAGTGCAAGGTAATACTTAAGTATCTACTGTGACATATTTATTATCCATGTCTATGTTTCACAAAAGAGTTTTCAAAGGGATTATTTTTAAGGGAATTTTTACTAAAACATCATTTTAAATGTTTTAATGATTTGTTCTTCTAAAAATTTCTCATTAATTTCCATGTTTTCAAAATGTTTTTAACGATTTATTTATATGGACATGAATGTTTTAAAATGTTAATTAATTTAAAAAGTTTCAAAGTGGTATGGGACATATTGATTCAAAACTATATTTTAGATGAATTACTTTATAAATTATGTGACTTTTAAATGATTTCATGAAAAAGGGATATTTATCTCAAAGATTTTTACTGATCATTTTCAACTATGTCAACATTCTTTACAAGATATTATTCTTGATCTAGTTTGATTTATTATGATGAAAATCTTCCATATTGTATTGAGGGTTTTGTGATATGTTTGATTGTGGATGTGTTTTTTTATACCGTTCATGGTTTATGGATAAAGTATTAAAATTTCATATGATAGTTTTAATACTAATGTTTATGTTATATTGAAATCTTTTCATATAAGGAATGCATTTGACTTAGTAAGTGATGGGTGGAGCCCACTATAGCTCCACGATGCATCGGTAGGTATTATGAGACAAACTAGAGTCTTGGAATATGGCCATGACAAAAATCTTATTTGTAGTCTTGGAACAAGGCCTTGACTATGTGGTTATGAAGTCTGGAATTATGCATTCCATCAATATAAAATTGGCTATTAATATTGCATGTGATTATTTGACTAGTAGAATATCCATGTGAATAAGTAAATGAAATTATATGATTTATATTTGCCATATTATGCTGAAGTTTAAGTTTAAAAGTGTTATGTTTTAGTCTTATAAATTGAATTAAATGTTTATGCTTATTTATGAAAGTCTTCGATATATTGTTATCCTTTCTGAGCATCTGAGCTCACCCCATTATTATGTTTTATTTTCCCTAGATTACAAGAAGTTTATTATGATTGATAAGCCAGGTTAAGCTAGTGGGTTAATGGTGTTCTGAAAGGATCAATTATATTGTGTTTTATTTTCTAATGTGTAAAGTAATGTTCGTGTATATAATCTATTTTCCAAGACCACTAAATTGGTCAGTTTTTAGGGACTGGATTCCTTGTAATCATGCCAATGTATTAAAATAATTCCCCGAATCTGGGCTTCTTGTGTCAGGGCGTTATAGTTTGTATTAGAGGAAGTTTAGAAAAATAATTGGAAATAGATTTAGATAAACTCTGATTAGAGAATATTTCGCTAAGATAAAATTTGGGGATTAGTATAGAAGAACTTCCTAGAATTTTTGTACTATTGAGATTTTTTGATTTTTCAAAGAAATACATCCCTGTCCGGATACGAGCAGGTAGAGGCGGCTCTGGCATAGATGTACCTAGGGGTAAAACCCAAAAATACCGCTTTGAGCTAGACTCGAACAGGAACTGGTGAACGACAAAGGACATTTCTGCACTCTTCGTTATGACACTCTTGGGGGATATGCTTAAGATAATTCACATTTTCATTAAATGAAATTATAAAGGATTTAGGAGTAAATTATTCCTCAAAGAATTTTTTTATGATTATAGATTATATGCATAATTTTTTCAATTTACGTTAGGTATTTTACAAGTTTGGAATTATGCATTGCAATTCATAAACTAACCTAGTGTATGCCATTGTTTAGAAATTAAACCTAGTAGATGGAATAAGAACTCCATTAATACACATGATCCAAAGAGTAAGAAGGATCATATCTTTCATGGTATTAAGCCAACATTTAGAAATGAAATAGTCTCCCATGTATCATCATCATATGAAGAAATAGTATCATGTGTTAATATGATAATTAAAGAATTCTATGAGTCTTATGTATTTGAAGGTAAGCTAGAGAAGAAAAGGATGGTAGAAAGAAAGATGGATAAAGGCAATAAGGGAAATAAGGATTTTCCCATATGTGATAACTTTTGAAAGACTCACCTTGGTAAATGCTTGAAGGTAATGATAGTTTGTTATAAGTGTGGAGAAAAAGGACACAAAGGACGTGATTTCAAGGGTAAGAAAATGGTTTTAAATGTACAATGCTTCATCTACAAGGAGTTGGGACAGTAAGAAAATCAATGTCTAAATCATCAGAGTGTAACCCAAATGCTGCTACTAGATAATAATCAAGTTATGATACTATCGAAGATGAAGAGGAATGATTAAGAGTTCTTATGTTGTTGTGTAATTTGAGTATTGTATTAATGATGTACATGTTATAAGAATTATAGAGTATATAAGGATTATAATACAGTACTATTTCATTAAAGACATGAGATTGTGTGGAACCAAGAAAAGTAACTCAATGGCAAGTTAAACTTTTTGGAAAATACATAGTGGAAGTAAAGAGAAAACTATAATATGATCTTGATACCGAGGTATTGATTTTGGAATAATAGATGATTGATTTATTATATTTGATGTTATTGACATCCTTGGAATTGGATAATGGTTTGTTTATCCCGTCATTGTTAGAGTTTACAATATTTTTGGATAGAAGGATTATATCCAGGATTATATAAACAACAAGGGAGCATGAATGTAATCAATAAGGTTTTATGGTAATTAATGTTGTTACCGTGTTTTAAAATAATACATGATGAAGGTATTAACATGTTATTACATGAAAAAAGGATCTTCATTGTGTTTCCCTTCCTTATATATTTTGGATTGTGAGTTTGGAAAGATGTATTTTGGAAAATTCTAATGGTTGGAATCGATTAATTTTGACATTTGATACGATTGTTAAGGTTAAATACGTTCTTGAGATTATTTTTGAATTGACATAAAAGGACAACTCAGAGGTCTTGCGATAACCCACTGTGTCCGGCAAGACCGCGAGACTTGAACCCGCAACCAAAGGGCGACAAGGGTGCATCACATACCACTAGCCTACATGATTTCCTAGTTTCTATAATGTAGTTTTATTAAATAGTCTGAAAAATGAATATATATTCCTTTTTTAACCCTATATGATTAGGATAAATAGAATATTTTTGAATTATATTATCTTTTGGAGGGAAAGATAAGTTTGTGGTAGGAATTAGTTGACAGATGAAACTATAATTGTCAAGTATATATATATATATTTACTATTATTATATGAATAAATTAATTCTTAAACTTTAAGTAAGGGATCTTAAAACAAAAAATATCTTATCCTAATACCATATGCTTTTTTTGAACTGATGATATTTTACATCTTCTTAGATTGATGGCTTGAGGCCCTCAATCTTACACTTGTTTGTGATTGATGAACTCAATCAATCTATATAAATATTTATATTTTCCTCCAATTATTTGCCTTTTATTGAAATCAATTTTCTCTTAATCGAGATCATAATTTGGTGGTGAATTTTGTATTTCCCTTTCCCTCTTATTAAGACTAAATTTTACTAACCCAATTTCTGATGTGGGTTTTCCACAAAGGTATTTTTCTATTTTTAACCATTTATTTTCAAAGAACAATTTCAAATTTCAAGGAATCTATTTATTGAAGTAGGGGAGAATGTAACACCCCAGGATTTCATAGTACATCATCTCATTAAATTAATTCAATAGCTTGCGCTACATGCAACATCGTGTTCGAGCACACCAAAACTTACTAAACTGATCGTTTAAAAAGTGGTATGAATAGTATTAACTAAAATTTGAAACTTATAAACTTTATATAATGTTAAAATACATATTATGTGACATAATATAAGAAAACATTCATTTGTTTGGATAAAGTACTTTTCATAAAATGCAATTTTACCACCTTTTAATGGAGAACCCTTTTTAAGACCAATATTTGACACTTTTATATATTCAATTTAATGAAATTAAATTCTTATTTATATGTGCGACATAAAATTTTAGTTTGGATAAATTTTTGGTACGTTTCTGATAAATTTCATATTTTGATGAATAGTGAAAAGTAGTTTGTTTTAATTGAATTTTTTTAATCAAAATAATTTATAGTGATAAATAATGAATTTTAATGTTTTAGAAGGATAATTAGATTATATTTTTATCATTTAATACAATTTAGGTCATTATAAGTAATTTCAGATTTAAATTTGACATAAACACATGTCAATCTTTTAATAGTTTTTACTTTTAAAAAACCCATTTTTTGGTTTTGACAATGGGAATTAATTTTAAATTAATAAATGAAACTTATATGTTTTTAATTTGGTAAAATAGACTTCAATTTTTAATTTGTAAGATCAAAATTATATTTGGGTAAATTTTTGGTATTTTTCTGAAAACATTCAATTTTTGATGAATTGTGAAAAACACTGCGTTATTATTTAAAACTGAATTTTTATTTAAATAATTAATTATTTTATTTTAATGTATTATAACTAAAAATGGATATATAATACCAATATAAGTTTAATTTAATTCATTGGAGTCATTGTACAATAAGATTATATATATAAAATTTTATCGAACTTTTTACCATCTTTTACCCACCTCCTAGGAGCATTAGAAAATTTGCATAAAATATAATTTTACCACTTCTGTGAGTTGAATTTCAAAAATATGAGAGACACAGTTAATATCAATAAGTAAAATTTGGTAGAATAAGATGAAAATAATTTTTGGTTAATAGTAACTGTTGACTTTTATTTACCACGGTTAAAAGTAAATATGGTAATTAAGAGTAAAAATGATATCATAATTACCCTAACACGTGTCCTAATTCTGTTGGATAAGTATAATTCTACCAAAAACATCCTTATGAATAAAATATTATCCTCTTTGGTTCACTTTAATTAGATTGGGAAATTTATCAATATTTTTTAAAAGAAGAGTTTAAAGAGTTAAATTAAAAGTTTAATAACTAAACCATTTTTAGTATAGGGTTACACTCAATATAAATTCCACTATAAATATTAATTAGAAATATAAAAATATTTAATACATAATAAAATTTTATTTATAATTTTTAGACATGAAATATTTTAATTTATTTATGACACAATGATGATGCTGTAATTACCTTACTAATGAAATATTAAAATAATTGATATTATAAATATCCAAATAGATATAAATTGATACTCTTGATGAATTACAATAGTTTTTTAGGTTAATATTACTTGTCTGTTTTGGTTAAATAAATTTTATTCTAAGTGATAAAGTTTTTGTGGATTTCAAAAAAATCAAATACTAAATAGTGTCAAAATTGACACTATTGAGTTTTTAAAACAAATATTATATTATTAATTGATATAATATTCATAAAAATATAAGGTTCAACCAAAGTAATTAGATAAGGTTATATATTTTAATAATAAACCACATGGGGTTATCTTTTCTTTTTATAGTATGTTTATTAACCATATAATAAAAAAATACAAAGAGACATGGTAAATGTCAAACTATTTAAATAAGAGTTAAATCTAAACGATAAGGTTAATATTATGACCTAAACCTATCTAAAAAATATTTCTTGAGAGTTTATAGACCCATAAAAAACTTATAATTTAAATAATTATTTATGGAGCCATTAGAAAATAAATAATATTTTATTATAAAATAATATTTCAAAATTTTCCTAAAGTGACCGTCACCTCTCTTATAAAAGGGTACTTCCCCTTTCTCTTAATTTCACACCTCCATAGCCTTTCGGCTCTACCAAACCCTACCAATATATCCTACCAAATTTCCTCCATTCATCCTAGAGGCCTTCCTTTTGTCAGAGATCCAACCTAAGGTGGCCTTTTGATCAAATAAAAAGGAAGAACCTGAAGAAGAGGTAAATATTTCATCACCTCTTTCAAGTTATTTTCTTCCTCCACATCCTCTTTCTTTGTTGTTTCCATCCTAAAATAATAACTCCGGTATCTTATATATACTGTGATGTTATCATGATAATGTTAAAACCATATTCAATATTCTATCCATCCTATAAATGACAAAGTCACCATATGTGTGTACGTATGGATTACCGTCTCCACGTCGTGGTGTAGTTTGTTATTTAAACACTTAATTATTTGGATGGGTATAATAATGAGTATAACTGATTTAAATAATAAATATAACATGTTAATGATTCTTTATATATTATATACCATAAATTTACATATGATTTCACCATCAGTATAATTATATTGTTGCTCGTGCGTACGTACAGATTACCTATCTCCATGAAGTGATGAGATTCATTCCCACATTCACCATTTAATGATTATTATAAAAATATATATTATTAATAAGTATGTAATATATGAAATAATAATGCTACTAGATATATATATATATATATATATATACTTACATAAATCTTATTCACTTACTTCCGTTCAATATGATATGAAAACGGAAACAACGTTTATGCATATGTACGACCAACCGTCTCCATAAACAGTGTCTTCCATTTAATATATATATATATATATGATATATAAATCATGTTTTATATTTTTTAAGTATTTAAATCATTATCTAAATGATATTATCAAGAATTAGAAGTTTAAACACATACAATAAAGAAAGCGATTGTTACCCAAAATGTTAATTTAACTTGGAAATCATTATTAAATGGGTAGTAATGTGTCATAAATGAATAATGTATGATATAATAAATATGAATATGTTTCTGGTATATTTTAATAACATACTATGTTCATTTTATCGGAGTATAAATGTACCCTTGACCAAAGGAAAGTGCAAGGTAAGGGTTAATTTCACAATCTCTTTATTATCTGAGGTTGTTTTTTTCGTAAGTATCTACTGGGACATATTTATTATCCATGTCCATGTTTCATAAAATAGTTTTAAAAGTGATTATTTTTATCGGTCATTTTACTAAAACATCATTTTAAATGTTTTAAAGATTTATTCTTCTAAACCATTCTCATTAATTTCAATGTTTTCAAAATGGTTTTAAGGATTTATTTATATGGACATGAATATTTTAAAATGATAATTCCCTTCAAAAGTTTCAAAGTGTTATGGGAAACTTTGATTCAAAACTATCTTTTAAATTAATTCATTTATAAATTATATGACTTTTTAATGATTTCATGAAAAAGGGATATTTCTCTCAAAGATTTTTACTGATCATTTTCAACTATGTCAACATCCTTTACAAGATATTATTTTTGATTGAGGTTGATTTATTATGATACAAATATTCCTTATTGTATTGAAGGTTTTGTGATATATTTGACTATGGATGTGTTAATGTTATACCATTAATGGTTTATGGATTAAGTATTGACATTTCTTATGCTATTTTTAATACGGATGTTTTTGTTTTGTTTAATCCTTTTCATGGGAGGAATGCATTGGACTTAGTAAGTGACAGGTGGAGCCCACTATAGCTCCTCGATGAATTGGTAGGTCTCATGAGACAAACTAGTGTCTTGGCACAAGGACATGACAAAAATATTATTTTTAGTGATGGCACAAGGCCTTGACTACATGGTTATGATTTCTAGCATTATGCATTTCATCATTATAAAATTGGCTATTGGTATTGCATGTGATTATTCGACTAGTATAATATCCATGTGAATAAGTAAATGGAATTATTTGATTTATATTGGCCATATTATGCTGATGTTTAAGTTTAAAAGGATTATGTTTTAGTCTTATACATTTACTTAAATGTTTATTCTTATTTATGAAAGTTTATAATATATTTTTATCCTTACTGAGCATCTGAGCTCACCCCTTTCTTATATTTTATTTTACCAGGATTCCAAGAAGTGTATTATGATTGATAAGAAGGGTTAAGCTTGGGGATTAATTTCATTCTTAAATAATCAATTATTTTGTGATTTATTTTATAATTTGTAATGTAATATTCATGTATGTAATCTATTTTCCAATACTGCTAAACTGACCAGTCTTTCGGGACTTGAATGCTTGTAATCATGCCAATTTATTAAAATAATACACAGAATCTGGGATTTTGGGGTCAGGGCATTACACATAGATAGTGATGAAGTGATAGAATACACATCATGATACTTGAAGATCCTTGAGTAGAACTACCCGATTCATTATCTGGAGCTAGAATCTATGAATTTTTTAATGAAAATCTAGTGGCCCTACCTCTATAGTGAGAAGTGTGAAATATTTACTGATCATAATATACTAAAGTATATATTCACACAAAGGGAGATCAACATGCATCGAAGGAGATGGTTAGAGATAATTAATTACTATGGTGGCTATACTCCCCATCATCATAGGAAGTAAAACAAGTTAGATGATTCTTTTAGCAAAAAATAATCTTCTACTCTATCAATGATTCATATTGAGAAACACATTATATTCATCGAAATGTAAAGGATGGATATAGAAATCATAATAGTAGGGAATACATCCTACCTTTACCAAATTATTTCCCCACCATCTATCTAATAGAATATCAAGGAAGTGCAACAGGATGATCTGGAGCTATAAAATAAGGTGAAAGAGGTAATGGTATGGAAACCACATGGGTTCTATAATGATGATGATTGTCTAATTCGATTTGGAACTAGGATTTGTGTGCCTTAATCACCTGATAAAAAGAAGGAGATACTATATAATGCACACAAATCATCTTTTTCCATGTATCTTGGAAGTAGTAAGATATTCTATGATCTTTAAGAACACTTCTGGTGGGACTATATGAACAAGGAGATTACAGTGTATATCTCAAGCTATTTGGTATGTCAAAAAGTTAAATTAAAGAAACAAAAGTCCAAAGGGATGAAGAAAAATTTTCCTGTACCCACTTGTAAATGGGAGGATGTCATTATGGACCTTTTCATTAGTTTCCCAAAAAAATATAAAGGAAATAATGCGAAATGGGTTTCGGTTCATTGAATCACCAAGACTGCCAACTTTATTTCTCTTCAAGAATATTTATCGTTTGAACAAATTCAAAGTTAAATGATAATGAAGTGGTGAGGTTTCATGAGGTACCACTTTTGATCGTATCTGATCATGATCCAAGGTGAACATCAAAATTTTGGAGAGTTATTCAATATTATTTGAGTACTGAATTAAATTTTAGCTCTTCGTATCACCCCCAAACTGATGGGAAATCTGAAAGGACTATTCAAACACTTGAGGACATGCTGAGGGTCCGGTCAATGTAATTTAAAGGTGAATGGGACAAAAATCACTCATTGGTCAAGTTCACATACAAAAATAGTTTCCACTCAACTATTCAGATGGTTATATATGAATATTTATGTGGGAAGCGATATAGAACTACAACCTATTGGGATAAAGTTGGTGAAAAAAGTTTCCTTGAACCTGATCTTGTGAAGGATATTACAGAGAAGGTTCAAGCTATCCAAAAACATATGAAAGCTGCTCAGAGTCAGCAAAAGAGATATACTGATAACTGTTTAGGGGATTTCTATTTTGACGTTGGAGATAAATTATTCCTCTAAATATCACCATTGAAGAGAGTCACGTAGTTTGGAATGAAAGGGAATCTTAGACCAAGGTACATTAGCCCCTCTGAGATCCTTGATCACATTGGAGAAGTGGATTATCAACTTTCACTTTCACCATATACAGCTCAAGTTCATGTTGTGTTCCATGTATATCTTTTGAGGAAGTACATACCTGACTCCTCACATGTACTGAATCTGTAGGTGGTACAACTAGAGAGTGACCTCTAGTATAAAGTGATGCTGGTGAAGATCTTGGACCATAAAGAAAATTCCTACACAACAAGATGACTTATCTTGTCAAAGTGTAGTAAAGGAATCATAAGTATGAAGATGTGACATGGGAACCAGAGAAAGGAATGAAGGATAAGTACCCTCACATATTTTTAACTTATAATGTAAAATGAAATTCCTTGGGTGAAATTTCATAAGGGGGAAGAATGTAACAACCCAGAATTTTATCATTGAAATTTCTCTTATTATAATTATGTTATATAGTATAAAACAAATACATCACATATAGAACATAATAAAAACATTATTCTCTGAAATAAAAATAAAAACGTTTCCCCAACCAGGAGAATGATTCAGATGAGGCTTAGGGTAGGACTTACAGCTATGAATGGCTTCCATATTTAGATGAAAGAGAGGGTACGTCTCTCTCCATCAGGACTAGGCATCATGAACTATACATGGAGAAATTATAGGTGTGTATCATTGCAATTGTTTAGAGTTTGAATATATATATATATATATATATATATATATATATGAAATTTCTGGGTGGGTCAGCTCCTGTGGTGTCAACTTTGGGGCCTTCAGGGTCATGTAAGAGGACTTTCCTCCTATGTTTATGGGAAATGTAAGGTCCCAAATCAATAATTAAAATGGTATTATCTAAAAAAATTAATAAGAAATATTTATAGATATTAAGGAACATATACCGATGGAATAATAACCTGAATGTTGGAATAGTAATATGGCCATTTTGAATAGTAATTTAGCTAATAGAATAGTATCCTAAACTATAAAATTATAAATAAAATTTAGGTATCTTATAAATTAAAATATGATATATTCATATATTGAATAAGTAAATAAATGTTTTAAAAATGATAAATTAAGTGTTGATATTTTTGTAAAATGTAAGTGTGTATTTAAAATTTTATAATAATATAACGATTTAAAAGAAAATTTATTTTCATAAAACAGATTCATAAATTAATACTTTGTTTTCTTATGAGTATAATATAATTTTATGATACCTTAATTAACTTTTCAAAGTTTCATAAAATTAGTTATAATATTATAATAAGTATTTTTCTTATTAATATTGAATTTAATTGAAAATTAAATTTAACATATTTAGAAAATTATTTTCATAAAATGGAGTATATTTTTTATATATAAACATCAAAAAATTGTTAGGGTGAAATTTTCTATTTTTTTTAATAGTTGAACTTTTGGTTAATGTTGAAATACAATAATTTACGGTATTTAAAATTTTAAGCAAAATAAATGAATTTTGAGTCATGTATGATGTAATCATCCATTAGCTAGAACGCACATGCACTAGTTACTATACCTAGTCACAAGAATCCACACTATTGATAGTATTGAGAGAAAATAATAAACTAATGAATAAAATAATCAAAAACACCCCTCCCCCTATAAATACCACCCATCAACACCTCTTCTCATCACACATTATATGATTTGAAACCTGTATAAATTCTACCAAATTATTATCTTAAGCCTCTTACCCATGTCTTGGTATTTCTGGTCTCACAGAAATACGAATTCTATGTTCCTTAACAAGTTTTTCAAGGAGACAATATTCAAGAGGTAAAACCCTCATTTCTCTTTTATTTTATTTTATTTTCTTATCCTCCCATCACCTCCCCTATAAAAAGTGAAATAATAAATCTAGTATCATAAATATACTACAATTTTATTTTTTTAATGTAATATCCATCATCAAATCTCTCCTCCTCTCCTTTTATTCTAAAAATGAAAACATCATCCACGAGGTGTCGATTAATTGCCTTCGTGGACGATGAGTTTTTGTTTTTCATTACCGCTGTCAAGGATGGTCATAAAACAATTTTTATTATTGAAAAAAATTATAACATGTGCATTAATATTATTTAATTTTCTATAACCATTATATAAACATAATATTAAATAAAACAATACTAGTTCGTGATTTTCGTAAAAAAACCACCATAATAAACTAATCATTTTTCATTAATGCTTAATTTAATGAATCATCCTCATGTAAAAAAACAAAATGATACATGGAATAATTTAAATATCTGGAAGTGAATTAACACCATATAATTTCACTTCTAGATAATTACTCTAATTCGACATGAACTTCCATAATTATACACAAGCGGACTGATCATGAAACCACGAAAAAAACCCTCTCAAAACAATGAAAACAATACCTATAATTCAATTTAATTTCCACAAAAAAACTCAATAAGATTATAATAAATAAAATATATGTTTAATAGGTTCTAAAATAAATTATTAATGGATATTATTTGATTATCCAGGACATTAAGTACAGGTGTTGAACACTTTTATAAATAAGGTAAGGGATCTCTATGAACCTCTGTTTTTCATTCGGGTTATGCTTCCCTTACCTTAATGTTTTTTCTTCATTATTCTTATATAATTATTATTATTTTTGTTTATATGTTTCTAACTTATATATCTAGATCAATTCATTATTCTTTAATAGGGAAATACATATTTTATAAGGTTCCCTCCTAAATTCCTCCCGATAAAAAAGATCAATTAACGGGAATTTCCCAATTTTTTACCCATTTTCAAGTACATACCATAATAGGTTTTAGGCAAAAATTATTTTTCTAAAATCACTCATTTCATTAAGAAAAACTATGTTAGTTATTTTTTGGTTTTATACAAAAAAATATTCCTTTTTCCTCTTTAAAATCTCTTTAATATTTTTCCATAAACCGCAAAAAAGTGGTGTATTTCTAAAGTTTATTAAACACTCTTTTTATATGATCTCACTTTAGTTAGACATAATTTATCATGAACTATACCTATTTTCCCTTATTAATTTTCATGTATGATTTAAATCCATTTTTTATTGACACCATCATGATACACACTTTGGTTATGCCTTATGACATGATTATGATACCCATTTCATTCCATGGGTAACCCTTATGTTTATTACTTATGTTTGATTCATCACATGGCACACATATGCATGAAAATTTTATAATGGGAATGATCATATAGCGATCCATGTAATGTATCAGTTTTGGGAGCCGCCCAGAGGTGCCTCGTACCTAGTTGTTCACATGGTCTCAAGTGAATTTTCCAAAATGCCAGAGGCTACCAACTAGCAGTGAGGGCCTTGGGTGTGATAGTGGCAAAGCTATGCCCTCATTGGTAGAGTAACGCAGTGGATATAAACAAATAAAAATAGCGGAAGCAATAACAACATGCAATAAGTAAACAGTGGAAGTCATAAACAACTAGAGCACACATATATAAATGATTCATGATACATATGTCTACGAAAACCACCAAACAAGTCACAATGCTGGAATAAAGTACTAAAACAAATTACAAAGAAAACAAATAAACTCAAGCAGCATCATAAGCCTCATCTTGGTCCCATGCTCCCTAGCTCAACAAAAATCATGTACCTGAAGTTGAATGTCACTTTTCCTTATCTATACATGCAACAATATAATCAGATTGGGCCCAAAATCATGACCCAAAGAGGGTGTGAAATGAATCCCAGTAGGCAACCACCCAAAGATCTGTGCCTAACAGTCATTGAATATATATGGTAGGAAATAATAAAAATAAAGTAGTAAACAAGGAAGTACTCAAAAGTAAACAATCCTACAATTTTAATTACATAGATTTTCATTTATGAGTTAAGAAACCAACAATCATAAGTAACCCTATGGGAAGTACTCACAGCCTAACCCCTCTGGTTCAACTTTAGCAAAGACTCTTTAAGGAAGCACTCACCATCAATTCCTCCTATGGTATTTTATTGGTAAACTACAGACACTCTTGGGAAGCACTCAATGCCCAATTCCCCCTATGATCTCGCAACGTGGAACTAAAAACTCTTTGAGTGAGAACTCACGTCCATCCCCCCTATAGTCTCACAATGTGAAAAGTAAACAAACACTCTAGGGAATCAACCAGCATCCATTTCCCCTATGGTCTACTACACCAAGTTCTCACAACACTGTGTAAGTCAACAAAGTAAAAATGATATATGGAAGACAAATTAAACCTCAATAACTACATGGATAAACATTATAAAACATATCACTACATGTCATATAAAAGTCACTCCATCCTAACAACACTTGGAATGGAAAACAAAGTAGCCTAATAGGAAAAGCTAGACCAAATGATCAATATCAAGAAATCATGGGAAACACATCCATAGAAAGGTAAATAACCCTATTTACAATCACAAATCCTCTAATCAAGCACACAAGGCATAACAGACAATAATAGGGCTAAAAAACCATAAACACGCAATATCCCGAATGAGGGTATTGGGAACTATTGCATGTATATCTCAAATACTAAATATGGAAAGGAACAAACCACCTAACTTAGCATTTTAAAATCGATATAGTCGAATCAGAGCCTTTGATTTGACCTATAAAACTGTAGATCTACAAAAACATATAAAACATCCAACCAAGGATATCTCACAAATGAAGAGGAATCTGTAAACGAGGCTCTAGAAGTAGGAAGAGCTTACCGTAGTGGTTCTAACACAATCGATAGTGGTTGATTCAGAGAATGGATGATGAGTCAGGGACTCATAGAATAATCACTAGCTATGGACGCTCCTAGATGAGATGAGTTGAAGAGAAGTTCATTCTTCCAATTAGACGTGAACCCGAACCAATTAATAAAATAAAAATAAAGTACATGGCGTGTTCTTCAAAAGTGAAGGACGTGTACTTGCTTTACCCATCCTCCACTTATGCGGTCTCTAGGTCCCCCCACATGGCCATGTACTTGGCTAATACACGGTCAGTACAAGGTCACCCGTGATATCCAGGTAGACAACATCTACTTAAAAGTACATGAAAAGTACTCCTGAAATTTTCATAATTTCCTATTTTTATAAAAAACAACCAGAAATGAAATACATACCTAAAAATAAGATCCGGGTTCTTAAAAACTGCCACCTTATTTATATTTATACCTGAATTTTTCTAGCAAGGCGGTGTAGAAGAATAATATTTGAACAACTCTGGCCACTGTGATAGTATGTCGGACTCCATCTCCATAGTCTCATCCTGTAATCGACCGTGCTTCAATAGCATTCGTACTATAGGAACAGACGGACCACGAAGAAACTTTGAATTTCGATCAACAATCCAGATAAGATTCTCCTTGAATGATGCATCCATCTCCAAATCAACCTCCTTGGGTTGAAAGACATGAGACAGGTCTAAGAAGTAATGCCACAACTGAGAAACATGGAAAACATCGTGCATAGCCCAGTACCTCTATGGTAACTATAGCCGATAGGAAACCAGACCCACTCCCTCCAATACATCAAACGGCCCAATGTATCTCGACGAAAGCTTTCCCCATCTCCTAATTCTTCTATTTCCCAACCTCGGTGTGACATGCAGGAAAACATGATCTACAACTTCTAACTCTAATGGTCATTGTCATTGGTCATCATAATACTTTTGTCATGACTATAGAGTAGACATCCTATTCTGAATCAAATCTATCTACTTCTTGGTCTCCTGGACAAGACAAGGTCTTAGTATAGTTGCCTCTCCTACTTCCAGCCAACATAGGGGTGATCGGCATGGCCTACCGTACAAATCCTCATAAGGTGCCATTTTAATAGTTTATTGAAAAATATTGTTATAGGAAAACTCTACTAGAGGTATATGATTATCCCAAGAACCTGAAAAATCTAGGATGCATGCTTGAAGCATGTCCTCTAGCACCTGAATCGTACGCTCAGATTGGCCATCTGTCTATGGATGGTAAGCTGTACTCAGAAGTACCTATGTACCTAAAGCCTTTTGTAGTCCCTGCTAGAACTGAGAAGTAAAATTTTCATCCCTATCTGAAACAATGGAGTGTGGAACCCCATGTAGACATGGAATCTCTCGGATGTACAACCTTCCCAGCTCACAAACACTGAAGGTCTCCTTGATCAGTAATAAGTGAGAAGCCTTCAAGAGTCTATCAATGAAAACCCATACTGCATCATTCCCTCGAGGAGACCTCAATAAACCTGTCATGAAATCTATCAAGAAATCATTCCACTTCCATTTGGGAATGGGTAACTGCTGCAGAAGACCTGCAGGTCGTAGATGCTCTGCCTTCACTTGCTGACAGGTGGAACACCTCATGACAAACCCAACGAAACTTCTCTTCATACCTTTCCACTAATACTGACAGTGTAGATCTCAATACATCTTGGTGACACGAGGATGAACTGCCTAGATTAAGGAATGAAAGTATCACATCAGATCCTCACATACATTTGCTGACAGCCATACATGCCCCTAGAAATTCAATATCTCATCATCACCTATGGTCCATCTGGGAATAGGGCCCTCTCTTGACACACTCTCCCATAAGACTAGGACTTCATCATCTGATATATTCCTCATTCACACTCAATCATGTAGAGTATAGGTAACAATTATAGAAGAAAGAAAAATCTTCCCCTATCTATCGTGCACCTCTAAATGAATATCAAAGAACATGGCCATAAACTTTCACTCACTGATGGCCTCCTAAACTGCCTGTATCTAAGTCCTCCTACTCAATGCATCAGCTACTGCATTTCCTTTCCCATGTGTATAGGCAAGCTCGAAGTAAAAAGACTGAAGGTACTCAACCCACTTTCGATGTCTCAAATTCATATCACGCTGTGTGAAGATATACTTGAGACTTTTGTGGTTAGTGAAAACAAAAAAATTCCCTCCCAACAGATAATGTCTCCAATATAATAAAGAATGAACAACTGTAGCCAACATGAGATCATGTGTTAGGTAGTTCCTCTCATGTGGCCTCAATTGCCGAGACCCGTACGCAATGACTCCTTCTCCCCACATAAGCACTACTCCCAGCCCAATACCTGATGCATCAGAGTAAACCATATAACTATTTCCCCAATCTAGAAATAATAGTATCAATCCTGAAGTCAACCTACCTTTCATATCCTGAAAGGTTGACTCACAAGAATCTAACCATAAGAACTTTATACCCTTCTTAGTCAGGCCTGTCAATGGCGCTGATAAGAGTGAAAAGTCATTTATGAAACATCTATAGTATCTATCCATCCCTATAATACTTTATACATAAAAAACATTATTCAGCTACTCCATGAAAACTACAGCTCTCATGTTTCTAGGTCTACTAACACTCCTGTATCTGAGATAACATGACCCAAGAAGTTAATCTGGTCCATCCAAAAGAGGCATTTTGAGTGCTTAGAATATAATTGATGATCTATCAATGTACTCAAAACAATCTCAAGATTTGTAGCATGGTCGTATCGAGTGTGAAAGTACACCAAGATATCATCCACAAAGACTACCATGAAAGAATCCATGTAGGGATGGTACACTCGGTTCATCAGTGCCATGAAAACATCAGACGCGTTCGTTAGAACGAACGGCATAACCACATATTCATATAGACCATACATACTCCAAAAGGCTATAAGAGGTATATGTGATGGTATGATGTGCAAATGATGATAAAAAAAGCTCAATTCAATCTTTGAGAAAACCCCGGCTCTACGAATCTGACCAAAGAGATCATCAATCCTCAATAAGGGATATCGGTTCTTGACTGTCAACTGGTTCAACTTCAGATAATCCACACAAATTCTGAGGGTACTTTTCACCTTATTTGAAAATAGGACGGGTGAACCGTAAGGATAAATACTGGGTTAGATGGAACCCTTTTCCTGCAACTCCTCCAACTACTTCTTGAGCTCCTATAACTATGGTGTATCCATCCTATAAGGAGGAATGGACCCCGGTGCTTCTCCTAGAATGAGCATAATAGAAAATTCTACCTCTCTCTCCAGAGTCAAACCTGGAAATTCCTCTAGAAATACATCTTTTAAATGATCCACCACTAGAGGAAAGTCCAACTGTGATGTTCCCTGGTCATCCAAATATAAACTAGAAATATTTGATATAACTCCTCCTAAGACACAATTCTCGGGTCCTACTCTGCTTTCCCGAACATCCCATTCTCCGTTATGTAAAAACAAACTGCCCTATGGTGATGTGAAACTCACCCTATGATGATAGCAATCGATAACAGCCTGAAAGGGAACTAACCAATCCATTTCGAGAATGAAATCATATCCTCTCATCTCTAAGACATAAAGGCCCCATAAGAAGTGACACCCACCTAATTCAAGAGGGAACTCCTTGCATTGATGTAAACTAGCCATTATTTTTCCCAATGGAGTGTCCAACATCAAAACATCAGAAGAAGAAAAGATACAGAGCCCAAGTATTTCCACAATAGTAACATATATGAAACTATTGAAAGCCCATGTATCAAAAAGTATAGAAGCTGGAACTGAGGCAACTAGAATTGTAACTCGAACTGTAGAGGGTCTAGGATCTTTTTCCTACTGGGTCTACTCCACTACAAAATTCTGGCCTGAACCACGACCCAATGATCCTGCCTGACCATCCTGAGCTGATCCACACCATTTTCACTAAAATTCTGTCAATTGGCTACCATGACCACGAACTCCACCTCGGCCTGAATGGAAGGAAGAACTCTAGTTCCCAGTTTGATGATAAACTGGTGGTACTTCTCCAATAAACAATGTCATAGAAGAAATCCTATCACCGGCTATTGGTGAGTATAATAGATATAAATGATGAAGATGACCCATCTTTCCAAAAGATAGACACTCCACTGGGTCTCTTGGGTAATGTGGCCTCATATGCCTGCTCTTTCCACACTGGTATCACACCACCTGGACATAATAAGAAGTACTAATCCTACTTGGATATCCATGTGTAGACTCCCTATGACATTTCCTACTGTCAGTATGAGGGGTACCCTCTCCAGATGCCAAACCACCCGGGCTCACAGCTCCCGAATACCTAGATTGCGCTCTATGATCAGTGCATGGTTTAATATAGAGGAGATGTATGTCAGCCTGAAGATGTTCACCTGAGATCCGATGTCGTTCCTGAGACTATCCAAAATCTTCCTCTCCTGGAATAACTGATCTCCCACTGGTATGGGTGTGAAGTGCTGCAGATCTGTGAAGTGAGAAGAGTACTCCATGATAGAAAGAGTACCTTGTTCCAGACTTATGAACTCTCGCCTCGATCAGCCCTCAACATCTCTAGGAATAATTATTCATAGAAGGCACACTGGAACTCATCCCAATCCATAACCTGCTGGCTTCCCACCTATGAGATCACATCCCACCATCTCTTGGCGGAATCCCGAAGCATATACATAGTGAGATTCACCCTCCTCTATGGAGGCGTCTCCTAATGCTTGAAGATAGAAATCATGGATTCTATCCATGACTCTGCATCCTAAGGTCCTCCATTCCCTATCAAGGTGGGAAGATTATACTGCTATAAAACCCACGTCAACTCTACCATATACGAGAAAAGAGGTAGTACTCCTCATAAGGTCTCCATGAACCTCATGAATCCCTCTCGGAACTGTGAATCTACCCCTATATATGGAATAATGGATGGTGCCATGATTGGCACTATAGGAGGATCTGCTGGTAGTCCCTGATCAACCATGTCTGTTGTCTGGTCACTACCCTATAAATGGCCTACAACTGGAGGATGTATCGGTGGTATGACTCTACAAGGTCAAGCACACACTTAGTTTAAGACTATCAATGACTGAAACTTGAATGTGTTAGAAGGGAACATGAGAAGGAAATCATTCTAGATTTCAAAAAGGTGGGTACACGATGTGTACAAATCCTACATGACATGTTTCCCTTAAGATTTCATATGGGAATATACTCCTACCAAATCTGGTCGTGTAACACCCCGTACAGACAACATGTTCCTAAAAAGCATGGCGTGTACTTGAATAATGTTCCCATTACCGAGTTCTTCTACATGACTAACCCACACGGTTCCCCTAGAACAAAACTACACGGTGTGTTTGTTCCATAAACAGAGTGCACTATAAGAACTTCACCGACTCATGTTTTTAGTCACATGGTCGGTTACACAGCTGACTCTACATGGCGTGTTTGTTCCAGACACAACATGTAATAGACTAAATTCACCAACCCATGTTGTTAGTCACACGACCGGTTACATGGAAAACTCTACATGGCGTGTTTGTTCCAGACACAGCGTGTACTAACTACCTATAATCCACCCGTGTCATTGGTCACACAGTTGGACACATGGTCAAAACACACGGCGTGTAAGTCTGGTACACGGTGTGTTCTACCAAAGATTTCCCAACCTCGTGTCTCTGCCCACACAGCCAGTCACATGGTTTAACAACTAGATGGTGTGTACATATAGTACACAACATGTACTTAAGAGAAGTTGTTCCTTCCCGAACAGAAGGATACATGTCGCGTATTCATTATTACACGATGTGTATTATGGGTTTTTCCGGATAGTAAGCCTCAAAAACTATTCCAGAACCCATAAAAACACTAAAACAAACATTAAAGTTCCAAATTCGGATCCATGAGGGCCCATAATCCCTGATAATAAAAGTTTGGTATCTTCTAAATGTCATATATAAGCATAACAGAGAAATGTCCCACCAAATTATGATCCATGAGGGCTTATAACACCTTAAGAACCAAAGTTTGGCATTCGTTCAAATGAAACCTTACACAGTCCAATACCCTATTTAATAGTTGGTATTATATCAAGGCATCTATCACAACCGCATGAATATCTGGAACAACATATATCAAAACAACATGCAATCAGTAATTCACCCTAAATGGCATGGAAAGAATGTATAACATGGGATCTCTAGCAAGTGTATATATGATACATGAAATGTCATACCCTCATCTCATTGCATTGCAATAGAAATAAAACCTCAATAGTATCCTTTTTAATCGGTCAAAACATGTGAATCACCCAATGGTGAAATCAAATAAACTGTAATAATTGCAAAACCAGAAAATTGCAATACACAAGGTAAGTTGTCTTTTACCTGTACGCGGGTTAGCTACTCTTGGACACAACGTATTACAAACTACATATTCCATCCTATCCATGACTATAGGCCCCAAATAGTAAGTCAAGAAAAAAAGAATTCCTTTGATACCACTTTGTAATGTCCCGGTTCCGGGAGCCTCCCAAAGGTGCCCCATACCTGGTTGATCACATAGCCTCAAGTGCATTTCCCAAAATGACAGAGGCTGCCGACTAGTAGTGGGGGACTTGGGTGTGATAGTGGGGAAACTATTCCCTCATTTGCTGAGTAACAGAGTAGATGTAAATAGATAAAATAGCGAAAGCAGTAATAACATGCAATAAGTAAACAACAGAAGTAATAAACAACTGAATCACACATATATAAATGATTCATGATACATATGTATAGGAAAAAAAACAAACAAGTCACAATGCTGGAATAAAGTACTAAACCAATGTACAAATAAGAAAATAAAATTCAGTAGCATCGCCAGCCTTAGCTTGGTCCCATGGTCTCCAGCTCCACAGAAATTATATACCAGAAGTAGAAGGGCGCTTGGCCTTATCTATACCTGTAGCAATAGAATCTATTTGGGCCCAAAAGAATTACCCAAAGAGGGCGTGAGACGAATCCCCATAGGCAACCACCCAAAGATTTGTTCCTAACAGTCAGTTAATATATATGGCAGACAATAAGAAAAATGAATCAGTAAACAAGTAAGTACTCAAAAGTAAACAATCATACAGTTTCAATTACATCCATTTTCATTTATTAGTTAAGCAACCAACAATCATAAGTAACCCTTTGATATGTACTCATAGCCTAACCCCTCATGTTCAACTTTAGAAAAGACTCTCTAAGGAAGAACTCACTGTCAATTCCCCCTATGGTCTTTTATCAGTAAACTAGAGACACTCTGGGGAAGAAATCAACTTCCAATTCTACATGTGGTCTCGCAATGTGGAAATCTAGACACTCTAGGGGAGCACTCACATCCATCCCCCCTATAGTATCGCAATATGAAAAGTAAGTAGACACTCTGGGGAAGCCCTCAGCTTCTATTCCCCTTATTGTCTACTAACTAGGTTCTCACAACCCTATGTAAGTCAATTGTGAACATATGATATATGGAAGAGATAATAAACCTCAAGAAATACTTGGCTAAATAGTCTACAATATATTAAAACATGTCAGATAAAAGTCACTCCATCCTAACAACACTAGGCATGGCAAACAAATTATCCTAATAGGCCATGCTAGAACAAATGGTCAATATCAAGCAAACATGGGAAATACATACATAGAAAGGTAAATAACCCTATATAAAATCATAAATCCTCTATTCAAGAACACAAGGCATAGAGGAAAATAATAGTGATAAAAAACCATAAACACGCAATACCCTGAACAAGGGTATTGGACACTTTTGCACATATAACTCAAAGAATAACCACAGAAAGGCACAAACCACATACCTTGGCTTTGTACGGTCAATATAGTTGAATCCCAACCTTTGATCTGATCTATAATTCCATAGATCTATAAAAACATTTAAAACAATCAACTGAGGATATATCACAAAGGAAGAGGAATCAGAAAATGAGGCTCTAGAAGAAGGAAGAGCTTATCGTGGTGGTTCCAATGCAATTGATGGTGGTCAATTCCGAGAATGGATGGTGAGTCGGGGGCTTAGAGAAGAATCATCGGCTACAAATGCTCCTGAACGAGACGAGTCGAGAAGAAGGGAGTTATACCATTTAGAAGCGACCCCAATCTATTTAATGAAATGAAAATAAAGTAAACAATATGTTCTTCAAGGGTATACGACGTGTACTTTCTTTAACTAGCCTCCACTTTAGGCTGTCTCTAGGTCACCCACATGGCCTTGTACTTGGCCATTACACGGTCAGTACACAGTCACCTGTAGCAACCAGGTACATGGCGTGTACTCCTGAAATTTCCATAATTTTATTTTTTTTCTAAAAAACAACCATAAATGTAAGACATACCTGAAAAGAAGATCCGAGTTCTTACAATCCAATGCATTGGGTAATATTTATTTTCATGGGACATCTTGTATGATATTAGGGAGTAAACCTAATGCATTATGGGACTTTGTACACCATGTGATATAGTCTTGGAAGTTACCCTTGGCTCGTGTTTATTTCATGTTGTATACTTCTTCCACCTTTCAATGTTTCCATGATTACATGATCCCATGTTCTATATGTTATGATTTCATATTTTTTTACTTGTTTCATGCCTTTTTATGTCATAATTTCATGAATTTTTACTCTTGCATTATTCTTTATTGCTATGTTTATTCCCTTACATGGAATTTTATCTCATCCCTTTGTTCATAAATTCCCTAAGTTATTCTATGCACATGTAAGAGATAAAATTAAGGTAGGACATCATTATGGAGTTTAAATAAAATATTCCTTTATTTTGGTTTCATGGTTTCTAATTATATACCTAATATTCTATATACACTAGACTTTAAGATCCTTGGTTTTTGTTTGATAGGTTACTTTTTATTAAAATCAGGTAATAATATGTGTAAAAGGATAGGGTAACTATTCTACCACAATAGAATCTTTTAGAAACACTATAAACATGAAGTAAATGATTTAGGTCACTAATCAATTGAAACACAAGTAATTAAAAAAAATAAAACAAACTCCATACCTTCAATTACAATATGACCCAACCCAATTAGTAATGAAAGCTCACATCCAACAAAATACACATCCAAGTGATGCACACGAACATCAACGATTACTCCTAGAACTATCATATAGATATCTAAACCATACAGTAACCCAGAAACCTCTCTTTATTGAATTACCATTCTATGTCATTCACTTATCACGGTCGACACATCTGATTGATGGATTCCAACATCTTATAGAATGCACCTGAAATGTTTACCATGATTTATGCCCCTTTCTCAATTTGGATAACCCATTTAGTGTCCAATTCCAATTTCTTACCCTCACTTTAACCATGGACTATCAACAATGATAATCCATATGAACCTAAACAAATTTCATGAGACCACACGCCTGCTACAAAACACCTACTGACCACTTAAGATCCATAAAAACTATAAGTGGATCCATTTTGGCATTATCTTACCTATGCACCTACCACCACCCTATAACATTTCCTAAAGATGCATATATTGATATAAAATATTTAGGTTCCACTAACCTAGAACACACAACATATTTCCTATCATGTATCACTGATTAATTTAGATCAAATCAAAACAAATCCAAAATCTTGGAAAACCACCTAATTTAGGGTATAGTCAGAAATGTACAATGAAGTGATAAGAGATGCAAAAAAAGAATAAAAAGGAATCAAATACTTACTTACCACAATACCTTATGATAGATGGCATGAAAAAATAACCAAGAAAAAGACATACATCCCTTGGAACAAGAGATAATTATAGGAAGAAAGGGGAGATCTAAGTGGTTGTGATGCTAAGAATAATGAGGGAATCCATTACTTAACATAAAATTTATACAAAAAAAATTAATTTGAAAATTTTAGAAAACTATAAATGTACCTAGTTGTATGAAACCACCTACCAATAGGTACCTCATAGCTCACTAGATAGTTTTTCCAGGGCCATTAGTTAACTAAGGGATCTCTAAGGGATACCTGCTATCTTTATAATTCCCTTGAGTACCCATTGCTATGAAATGAATATCCATTGATGTTTTCACTCAAATAGATATACTACACACCAATAAAACTCCGTAAAACCCTAATCATGACTCATGAACTCTACCAACACCTATAACACTCTAATAAGTCCTAAATACCCATAGTTTAATTGACATTATACTTGAGCTACTTACTCAAACACCATAAGTTGTTAAAACCTCCCCAAAATAACACAAATCATTCCTGAGCTATATTTTTCTAGAAAACTCAACCACACACCCATGGAATAATTCTCCTGCCCTGATCCCCAACTCAAATCCACTGAAAAAACTGAGATGGTTCCAAAAATAACCATAGATTCTTAAAAAACATTCCCCGCTAATGAAAGATGTCTAATTTCAATAATGGATTCTCCTAATGATAGGAATTTAAAACTACCAAAACCATCAGTTACCCGATCCACCAACATCACCTCAATACATGAATAAAAGAACTAATTTCCATTAAGAACCTCTTGGTGTTTTCATCCCAAATCCCACATAAATTAGATACTAAACATACTGACTCTTCTTGAAAACCACCATACAACACCCATTCAGGTATTTCCCATTTAACCAACTCCTTTAGGAAACATAAAACTGAGAAATGATAAGGCACCTCAACCATATATATGTTGGCTTTACCCAAACCATCAACCACAACGTGTTATCCAAGTGAGGATATTATCATGGGTTATGCAGAAAAGTTCATAGCATGTATTTTTTTCTACTCCAACAATGTTAGACCCCTCCGACTATCAACAATGGTATACGTGCGATCAAAGGGATATTATACCCTTACTCAAATATAAAATTTTAAATAAATGAAAAAAACAAAAAACACGTAACTAAATAAATAAAACTGACAGTACACAGCCTGATAAATGAAATTTTATATAGATAGACAACATATATACCAATGATTCTTACTTGATGCAGGACAATCTAATACATTATACCACCAAATGAATAGCATGGAAGATCATATCACTGTAAAATAAGTATCCACCAAATATCATTCCCATAACATCAATGAAACCATCCCTCATTATAACCCATAATTGATTAACTCCAACTCCTTCCTTAGGTATATTCTATAAATTGATATATAAAACATGAGAGCCACATGTACACTGAGATGACCACGAATAGTGTGAGTATGAATCGTATTTGACCATCACCAATGTTCCCATAAATGGATATAATAATATAAATGTGCATGCATAACAAGAAATAACAATAAAAAACACCCATATGACGTATCAATACATGAGGTACTAAACCTTCACCAACTTGCATTACCCTACCCACTTTGACTACTGTCAGTGTGGAAAAATCTACCCATGGTATGAACACATTCTTAGGCTCCAATATTCCTCTAATTTACCTAATAACATCATAGGTGGTCTCTCATGAACATGATACCAAAACTTTGTCATGAAAAATCCACAACTATGAAGTATTACCCCTATTTATATCCATCCAAATGGCCCCATGTTATTTAGTATCAAACAACACCCATAATTTATGGCCAATATCTATGGTGTATTCTTACTCTAGTATAAGGATCTATATTATCACCCTAATCTACACATCAATGGACGATTCTTCTAATAATTTAGTGGTCATAACCATCCTCCCATGTGTGCACATGATTTGATTGCTTAACCGCACCATAGTGTGTAGTGACACTAGTATCCTAGGACCACATAACTAAGGAACTACTATCTTCTCATCACCAGTGAAAAACATATCTCTATTATTTCATACTGATTAATTACATCACCATCCTAAGTGTACAAGATGAATAAAAATTCCCTACAAGCATGACATCGCAAGACTTAATACCCGATGATCTTTTTTCACCCCTTTTAGAATTAATTCACAATGCCATAACCCATGAATAAATGATTATAGGTCACTACAAACATGGTAGGCATGCAATTTACCATATACAAAACTTCTAATCATTTCCATACACTACCTAGTTTCAGAAAAAACTCACATCCCATGGCCTATTAATCCAAAAGAAGCACAAATTCCACCTTTTGTTCCCCTATAACCCTCATCTAGATTTCTCAACCATAAAATAACCCAAACAACTCAATTTAACCAATTTCCATTATAGTTCATCCATATCTCATGGCCAACATATTCAAATAATGAATTCCATTATCTCAATTTCTCCCCCTTGAAATTTATAATAAGATCACTACCCATATCTCAAATTAAATACTCATTTATTGTCCATTTCCCATTTTATACCCTCACTTTAACCAAATACCAATGCCCTTGGAAATTCTCAAGACCCCACACTAATTTTAGGAGACCACACCCATGGTATATGACACTATAGGACCCCTAAAGATACATGAAAACTATTTTATTTCTAACTTTAAAATTATATAAATTATATTTATACACCCACTATAACACATCACATAAACATTCATATATTAATGGAAGAAATTAAAGTTCTAATTACCTAGAACACATAATATCCTACTTATCGAGTATCAAAAATTGATTTCTATTTAATCAGATGAAATCATAATTACTGTAAAACCCCCATTCTAGGGAATAACTAGTGAAGAACAAATAAATAATGATATAAATAGAAAATAGACTCAATAATACCCTAAGACTTACCTCTTCTGATCCCCTATAATAGATGGAATAATGAACCCGGGAAAAAATGAGATTTCCCATTGAAGGGGAGACAATGAGATGGATAAAGGGGATATCCAAGTGGATATTCTACTTGGAAGAATGAGGCATCTGTAATTTGAGATAAAATTTATAAAAAATCATTAATATAGTTAATTTTGTTTTTCAAGAAAGTGTATTAGTATGAACCATGTATTATACCACCAACCATGGTCACCCAATACATCATTGGGTACCCGAACCAGGGTCAATGACTATCTGATGTCCCCCAAAGGGATACATTCTCTCTTCTTAATTCCACTATTACCCATTACTAGACACCATGAAATTGATGATATATTTAATCAATGTGGCATACCCCACACATAGGACAACTTCCTAAAAACCAACTTCCAACCTCCAAAAACACTTGAAACACCATAATAGGGTTCAAATACACATGATCAAAATAATATAAAACCTTAATTATCCATAAATAATCAAAACCATTACAAAGATCCTAAAAATAATACCCTTTTTAGTATAGGTCAAATCCATTATTGGTATATTTATCATATTTCATCATAACTTGTCCCAGCTAAGCTCATAAAATAATCCTTGAATATATATTTTTGTAAATCATTTCATTCATATCACATTTTACACTTATATATTTAAGCATAAAAATCCTTACCCAATACATTATATGTGTAATATCAACTGTATTCCTTTAGTATCATAATTTTCAGGGTTTATAGTGTATGTGTTACCAAAATCATATTCCAAATATAGGTACCTAATCATATTAGGGTCTCCTATAACATTCTTTCCTTACAAAAGATAATCCATGGGAACCCCGATTGGGTAGAACCTACCCAGTTATATGATTAATGTATTGAAAAGATTCACATTGTAAGGAATCTAAAATTTATTAATTTATGGGGATTTAGATTCTCACATTCTAATCTCATGTATTTCCTTTAAATGTATAAATGATTTTAATTATTCAGTTTTGAATCCCTATTCTTGATTCCAAATTAATATGATTTAACCATATTAATGTGTAAGTATTTATGAAACTAATGGATTGTGTTACTAATAAAAATTAAAATCAAACTATATTTACACATATCTAAATGAATTCCAATCATAAGGTACTCTAATTAGAAACACTGATCACTATAATTTAAACCACTTAAAGCTTTAAAATATATAAGAAAGTTCAAAATATTTCCAAACCAGAAAAACCTTGGAACACCAATGTACTGTAATTTAGAAAGTCAAGTTGCTCTCTAAATCACCACAACATATCAACACTCTAAAACACTCTAATAATTAAAACTCATGGGAATAAAAATTCAAGTGATATAAATTCTATAAGAAATAAAAACAAGGATTTTAGTTGTTCATATATTAGTAATATATCTACAAGAGAACTCTACTTCTTTATTTTGTTTTATTTAAGTGAAAAATATCACACACATATATTTATTCTTACATAAAGGTTTTATAACATTTACATATAAATAGATCTAAACTCAAAATATTCATATTACACATGTATAAGTTCCCACACCCCACCTTTTTAGTGGGGTCAGAGTGACCATTTAGTTCCACCATCCTCTAATACTTAAAGGGACCCACTATTTTCCTCAATAACCTTCGATTTTTTATAGAAAAACTTTCCACAACTATCAATTTACAGTGAATGAAAAAATTGTTTTTATATATCAATCTAATGAATCTTATATAATTCATTTACTGTTGAAATTACCATGAAACCCTTTTGTATCATCACCATAAATACTTAGTCATACTATAACTTCCACGCATCTAACATCTGGAAAACTTAACATCTACACACTAGGTTTCATAAAATAACTACCAGAACACTGACATCATTTGTCTTCTACTATTGTGAGTCTTCATCCGGCCAAAACATAAGTTTTAGAGTTTTTAATTCCATATGTATAAATAAAAACATAAAAGTAACAACATCCTTCTTCAAAAATAATAATAGGGAATCATTAAAGCCACCAAAACATATATAAAAACCAATATTCTATCTTTTATAGTAACAAGTAACAAAATCTCCATCCCACCTTCCAATAAACCTAGTCTACCAAGACACATTGTTTTTTTTTGAATTTTCAAAACTAAAAAATTGAAAAACATGTCATCCAAATTATAATTTTTTCTAATAATACACAAATACATCACTATACCCTATATAATCTTCCATATGAAATGATATTTCAGATAAATGTTCCTTGTCCATGAGTGAAACATAGGATTATTTGCCAAATAAATTGTACTATACCTACCCTAGTAGATAAATCCATTTTCTGATTCCTTTTGAGATCCTCCAATGAACAATTGATCTATTTCAATTATTTCCCAACATTTATAATGACCAAATATTCATATTCCATTATGATAGGGATATAATTAGTTGAAACCTCTACATCCAATATATGACTATTTCTTCTAAAGTATACACATAGCTTGTGGATCTCATTAGTGTATCTACATTTCCTCAAATGTTTCCATCCATATAACCCTGTAATGGAACATATATTATTAAAAATGGAGATATATCTTATAATCCTATGAGATACCAAATAATGTACTTTATAACCACCCGGTTTTCCTTTCCCATATTCACCATAAACCAACAGATGTCTCTCCATGAAATTCAATTTATAGCCTTATACAAATCATGATGTACAATAACCTACCTACTAATGAAAAAAACAAAACTTTTTTTTGCATATAATTAGACTTATATTTCATTTTTAGTGATTTATACTTGGACAATTTTAAGTGTTTGAACAATAGGGTTGACACTAGTTTACATATGATCATTTTGAATCTCTTGATGAATTTATTGATATAACATTTATGAGACATTTTGATCTTCACCTCCTGAATCCATTTAATTTCAAAACCTTCTAGAAGCATGTAATTCATTTACAAAATAAGTATTATATAAATCATATCCTTGAAAATATTTTAGTTTCAATAATGATATGAGTTACCATGGATAAACCCCTTCTCAAATATAAGGGAATAAAATTTTTTATTCCATTTTCTCAATTCCTTTTTAATAATTTATAAACTTATTTTCATCTTACACAATAAGTCTCTATTCTATTTATCCATGAAACCATTTTATTGCTTCATATATATATGTGTACCTCTAAATGTCCATAAAGGAATGTTTTTTTCCCATCTATTTACTCTGGATTCAATCTTTAAGAAGAAATTAGACTCATCACTTTATAGATGGTTGTATATTTAATTACTAGTGAGAAACTTTTAGAGAATTATACTACTTCTTTCTTCTGAATATCTATCACAACCAGAATATATTAGAACCTCTTACTTCTTTTAGTGTATTATTTCAATTATAAGACCTGTTTGTTGTATATATCTTTCTTATCCTGTGGTAATTATTTTTTCTACCAAGTTTCATTTTCATCATATGAATCAATCTTATTTTTATGTATAAATCACAGTTTCTAGAATTATTAGGACAATAAATTTATTCTAGGATCTTGGGATCTCCTCCATCTATAAAAATAATGTAATGTAAATCGGTTCCAAACCTCTACACCAGTCATTCGAATTTGTAATATCTCTAAAATTTAGCTTGTATATATAATATTTCCTATACCAATACTTCTTAAACATTAATTTCAAGATCCTTACCTAAAGCTACCTTAGTTATTTAGATTTTAGGTATACCTTCCACTACCCCTATAGATTCCTATGAACTTTTAGTGCCCCTAAACATTATAAAACTTTTTTCCTTTTGAAACAATCATTAAGATTAAATCCAATTTGATCAACTGATTCTTGGTTGTCAACTTAAACTTTCACTATGTTCTATTATTTCAATGATATTGTCTCATTAAATATAACATTAATTATTTTAATAAACATTAAATTTTTATTAGTCTAAAGATAGAAAACAAATATTTAATAAGCATAAACAATGAAGAAACATATAAAAGAATTAACTACAAGTTTATTTCAAACCTTTTCATTAACTTGGACATAGTATATACAAAAACATTGAATTGGGTAATTTACACCCATTTGACATTATAATGCTATTCTAGAACCTTCTACCCCATCAATGTAGAAGTATTCCTATTAACAAGGTACACAGTGAAACTAACTATTGTTTCCCAAATTTCCTGAGACATTTTGGAATGTAGTCTCATACTCTAAGCCTTTACATATGATGTATGATTAATTCACTCCACCACAAAATTAATGTTCTGTTTTCCTTGTACAATATTATCATATTTGATTCATTTTCTACAATAAAACCTAAAAAATAACAACAACTCTATTATCATCTATTATTATACATTATAATTTTTATCTTATTTAAAATACCTTTATCCACCACGGTCCTTCATAAAAAAACAAATTGATCACCTTGAAATTTTCCATAGGGAAGTAAAACCACAATTTCCTTGTTGAATCAATGATGAATGTAATATAATTATTGACCAACCATGGGAATGGTATATCATAATCCCCAAAATGTTCACTTTTATGATCTCTAACTTCAGAGATTTTTTTATCCTTCTATTAACATTGAGAGACACCTTTCTAAAAATTCCAAGTATACAACTCTCACAACTTCCGAATTCTATGTGATCAAGATTCATTATACCATTTTCCACTAAGACATGCATATTATTCTTAGTAATTTTCCCAAGGAAACAGTGCCATAACTTTTAACTTTTAGAAGTTTTCATTCTAGAAATTGTTTATCTATATGATATTCTCATTACGTATAATTTCACATCCATGACATCTTTGGACTTGACCATAGAACCCTGCATAAAAAAATATATAATACTTTTTATGCTAGTTATAAATCATACTTAATGCATTTGACCAATGGAAATTTTGTTCTTCCGTAGACCTGGTATGTTCCAAACTCTCCATAAAATAAATAACAATCTATTTTTTAATTCATATATTTTAATCACCCTTTTCCATAATCTCAAGAGCTTCATCATTTTATAGATGAACATTACTGAACCTTATAGATTCATTATTTTCCATGCACCCTCTCTTGACCCAATAATACCATGGTTCCTTAGAATAAATGTTCTTTGATTCCACTGAAATATTGAAACTGAGAAGTAAACTACTATCACCTTAAGTTACAATTTTAGTGAAACATAAACTTTTGGAGGCGTCCCTTCCTTAACTCACATAAAAATCTACATAATATTTCTTCAAGTTCCCTATCTTCCTACAATGCCAACATATGGGTCTAATACCATTTGATTTTCCTTAAATTCAATCCCTTGGACAATTACCCTATTTATTTGATCTCTATATTGAGGAGAAAATTCCCTACATTCTATATTTATTATTGTTCAAATAATCACTTTAACTTTTCTACATTTGATCTCTTCATTCAAAATGGTCCTCAAAAACTAGGTTGGTTTGCCTAGAATTCATACATATGGTAGTTACCATCACATCCCAAGACTATGATAGAAATTACGATCATATAAGATCCCACACATCTTATATGAAAATTAATTTAATTGATTTTATGAGACTTGGAATCATGTTAAATTCATTATCTTGGTCAACTAAGGATATTTCTTGTGACATCCTCATGCTGAATAAACTTCTCATCTTGAAAATATTGTTCTTAATTATCATATTCAAAAACACGTATGTTAGATTATCCATCAACTCCAATATTGTCTTTATCTCTCAGATGTTATAGAAAATTTTCCATTCTAATGACATCTAAATAGATCCTATTGTCTTTTTATCTAGTATTTCAAATTATTATTTATCCATTTTTCCTTGTTTGAGAATCATCAACAGAACCTAAAGGTCCTTCTAAATTAAATATTCCTCTATCTATATCCTTTTAAATCCAAAGATCATACCATCAAACTCATCCCCTTTGAAACTTAACTTTTTCTAAAGACATACCATTAAAAATAACGGCTCTTACGGAATCAAAACATTTCATGATAAGGGATTCATTGAATGAAATTTTTACTGAGTGAGATATCAATCGTTGTTGGAAAACAAGCTACAATAAGGCTTATTGAAATTAAAAACATTGATCACATGAAATTAATACACTAAAAGCTTTATAATATTTAATAGAGATCCATAAATTCCCATACTATAAGGAACCTATAAAATTGATGTTCTAAAACTTTTGAATTCAAGATGATTCTTAAATCACCACACCTAGTTGAAAATATTGCATAATCAAAATAGAAAAATCATATAAATAAAAATTCAATTAAAATAAAAGTATGAAATAAATAAAAATAAGTTTACATGGTTGAAATTTAAGTCTAGAATCTATAATGGAAATATGTTCATTCCTTTCATTTAATAGAAATTTCAAAGATTACACTCATAATCAATCTTATATAATTATTTTAAAAAATTTATTAATCAATAAAGCTAAATGTAACAAAGTTAATTACACATGTACAACTGTTACCAATCCACCATTATAGTGCGGCCCATCTAGTCAACCGGCTCAACCATCCTCTGATATGTTTTGGGGACACACCCTTTTCCTTAGTAAAATTTTATTGCCTACAGAAAACATAGTCACACACAATGAATTTTATTGAATGGAAAAGATAATTTTACATATTAATATGATGACCGTTATATAATTCTTTTGTTCCTAAAAATACTAAGAAACCATTACATATCATCATTATAATACCTAATGAATATTATAACTTTTTCTCATCTAACATGTAGACCACTGAGCATATGTAATCTAGGTTTCGAAACATAACTTTTAGACCAATGCCTCCATTTTTCTTCTATTATAAAAAGTTTTCATCAGGAAAAAATATATGTTCCATAGTTTTCCTTCCATATATTTTAATCATAACTTAAAAACAAACTTCACATTTTCTAACATTGGGAATATAAAATCCTTTAATTTAAAAGAATATAATAATTTGAAATAAAAAATATCCAAAAGAGTAATCCTGTAGAAACAAGTAACCAACCCCCACTTTCCATTACAGTTCCGAATATCATATTCTAGTAAGTATTCTGACATAACTTCCCTCCACCCATGTTTCTTTACTAAATAGAGACTCTAATTCCATTAAAGTTTTGAAACCTAATATGTATTAACTATAACTAGCTTTATAATTCATGTTCATAACCTAATATAAACCAAATTCATAGTATAATAAAA
Source organism: Viscum album (assembly GCA_963277665.1). NCBI lineage: Eukaryota > Viridiplantae > Streptophyta > Magnoliopsida > Santalales > Viscaceae > Viscum > Viscum album. The sequence continues at coordinate 1,184,531,355 of OY728139.1, forward strand.
GTAAATCAATTATCATACTTAGAATATAACTCATTAAATATATTCATAATAATTTAAAGAAATTTTTTAACCCTTTAAACCAAAAAAACATCAACTTATAATATAAATAATATATATTTGGATAAATAAAGAAAGAAACAAAGAAATAAATAATCCCTAAATGCTTAAATGGGATAAACATTTATAGAAAATTCATAAATAAAAAATTCATAACCAGTAGTTGGGGTGTGTCTTTGTGGTAAGCACCCCTTAAATTTACTTGAAAAATGGGGGTTAAAAACCCATTGGGCATAGGTACTGTAGTATACTGTAGCAACGACGACATTGTAGCAATATCGGGAACTGTAGTGGAAACATGTCACTATAGCGGCAGGAGAGTACTATAGCAGCGGTAGGTACTGTGCAGAACTATAGCAGCGCGGGTACTGTAGTAGTACTATTCACAGAATGTGCTTTGGAAAAAAAATGGGCCTATGGGCCATGTAATGGGCTAAATTTCCACTGGGCCTTCGGGCTATGTAATGGGTCTCCCTCTACCTAGTTAAAAGAGGAATTTGATTTGCATTAATAATAAATGAGGCTTTGGCCTAAAACTTAAAAAAAAACTCATAACCACTTTATAATTTATGAATGATCTCATGAACATTATGTAACATAATTAACTATAAATATTTCAGATTTATTACAATATGACCAATTTTAAATTATTAATCTACAAGGCATTTAATATGAACTCCTTAATTTAAAAAAATATTATATACTTTAGGAAAAAAAATTATAATAATATAAAATTTCATATATTATGTAAACATTTTACATAATCTAATCATCACATATTCTTAAAATAAGTCATTTCAATATAAACACTTCATATTCTTATTTACGGAGATTCATAAATAAATATAAACATTTTTATATTTCAATTATTTTAATTGATAAATAATTAATAAATTATATACCATGTAAAACCACTTTAAACATAGATAAAATATACCAAAATATGTTTGATAAAGTTTATATCTCCCATCATATTCAACACATGCTCGAGGGTTCTACATCAACGAAAGGTTTTGAGAATTTTTATAAACATTAATTTTTTTTAAATTCAAATCACAACCAATGTTTTTTTTTATTTTTGACCAGTGTGTGGTGATTTTCCAAATGGAAACCACTTACTAGGGATAACCATGAACATTTTTACAAGGATAATCCATTTTGGGTTAATATTTACACCGTAATCATGACTGTTTCAAATAGATTCTGTCTATTTTGGTAGAAGTCTTACTTTTAACACTACATTAATTTTCCATCTAAAATATGAAATTGTTTATCCTTGGTTATAATATTGAGCATGCATATATACTATAGTTCAGTCCATTTTGGTCCTATGGTCATTCCATATACTATAATGTTTCAGTATTCTCTATGATGTGTTAATCCTTATTGTAATAAACCATGAAATAGTGATCAGTTTACCATGACATAGTGATGAAAAAAATGATGATTTTTCGATGATTTTTCGTTTTTATTTTACATATATTATGGCATGGTCTTATATATTTTCTAGCACCCTTACCATTGTCACGATAAAAACACATCGTAGTATAAAAATGTAAAACAACCATGCATATTTTGATATTAAAAATTCAATGTTTTTGAAATTATTATTTCTCTAGTTTCTTCATTAAATCAAAAAATCATTCCTTATAAGATGGAATAGGCTATAATATTATTGATGGGTTTAAGAGGTGATAACACTTATCAATAGATAGTGTAAACATAAAACAAAACCTATTATACTATAGTATATCCCATTAATTTTAGAATGAATAATATACATTAAGAATAATATACTATTTCTTTGATGATCTAAATTCATGCAAGATATTCACCACGATCTTGACAGTGTTAATAGGGAAACAAAAAACAATCTCCTCACTGTAAAGGTATTAATGAGATGTTTAAATATTCCAGAATTTCGGAATAACACCCTTCATTTCACAGTCATCATAAACCATAATTTTAAATACTTGAAGAAAAGTAGTTATATGGTGCTTAAACCTAATGAGTTTCACAACATTTAGATACACATTTAACAAAATTAAGAAAAAATCACATAGTCATCCTAGAATACCCTTTTTATTCTAACTTTATGTTATATCGATGAAATTTTTCATTGGTTACAACTCATTGTATCCATACTAATTAACATTTGAAAATTTTTATAGGATATTCAAACTCCGTAGATAATCATAAATGATAATAAAATAAGAATAACAGAATGAATTAAATGATGACTGATTATCCATGAGATATTGAATATCATGTAGGCCACCATGTGAAACAACATGTCATAATTACCCTCACTATAATATATTTTACACCATCATATACCACAACATGGTATAAACCACCACATAATGATGGTTACTTTTGTGGAAATTTATAATAGTTTGAACAAAACATGATGTATTGTTTGTAATAATGGTCAATCAATGCATATTATCATATAACACATGATTTTTCATGAAACAAACACCATCGTGACTTTCTCTATATTAAGGATTATACTAGCACAAACCACATCATTTTTTATATGACCACTCCATGGTTTAACTTTAGTCGATATTTCTATCAATATACAACTTTCACTAAAAACTTTTAGAATTAGTATAATTTTTAATGTAAAAAATTGTGAAAACATATACAAAAATACTTTGAATATATTTCGAAAATACTTTTGAAAAACTTATCAATCATTTTTAACATGTTAGAAAAACGATGTAGAATAGTTTTTGTATTTTATTTAAAAATACATTCCAAATGGATCTGTATATCATTATATATTAGTGTTTTAGTGCCTTAATAAGTTTGAAGTAAGATGAGTAATTTATATTCATGGAAGTATAAATTACACTGTAACACACTATGTGTTACACTATAATATTTTTTTCCAGTGTTATTCATTACAGTCAGATGTTTTATTTGTAGTGACTTATTAGTTAATTAATATAATTTTTATAACTAAATTTTATAGAAATAACAATGTAAAAATCATATGTTAATAGAAGAAGTATGCACCATGAATAGTTGAAAACTAGATAAATTGTTTTGTGTTATGTATTATAGGCTGAGTGTTATTCCATAGTGGAACCCTATGGATTAATGGTGGAGTTATCAGTAAATTGGGTTGCTTGAGGATGGTTGTTATGTCTTGTGGATAATGTGATAGTGGTATTTCATGAAGTGAATTTTCAAGGTTCCCCAAACCCACACACCCATGTCTAGTGCTAGAAATGCATACTTCATTAATATGATTGATACCAAGTGAGAAGAACTAATCAATAAAAATATATATTTTACATCATTTCTATAGGTTACGAATTACCTCTCATAAATAATCACAAGATGAAAAGAATGAATGGTTTAGTGTCTTTGGGGATAAACATCATAATAAACTTAATTTATTATACTTTGAACATTTCTCCATAATTGAACCAAACTATACTCCCATATAAAATTCTCATAAGTTACACTCATATTCATAACATGGGGAAATGAAATATAAGGAAGGTGTGAACTGAAACACCCAATAAAGGATAAATTATCAAATTTTCATCAAGAGTTAAATCATAAGAATATGAGAAAATGTGATCATGGGAAAAATATCATATAAAAAAATAACATAGAACATTAGGAGTTTTACATAAATCATGATAGTAGGACATGTAATCTAAAATAAAAAAATATTTAACATGTTATAAGAGTGATATAATACACAAGATCTATGAATTATAATCATATAAATATGCCATCTCAATGATATTTAGAATAAAAAATAATTATGGAATAAACACAATCAAAGAAAAAAATTACATAGTGGATAAACCACTAATATATCACAACACATTATACTGTTCTTAATACATTACATCCTATGAAACATAAATGATTCGTGAATCATAAGTCATGGACCATTATTGACTTGAGTATCATAACTTATGATTCATTATTGAATCTTGTATCATAAATCATGGTCTACTACTGACTCGACTATTATAACTCATGGTCCATTATTATCTCACGAGACATCAAATATTAACTAATGTATTGGATGGTGATATAGGTCCCAACCCATAATAATCCATACATTTTTGTTCCATATAATATCAATCATTCATCATATCCAGAAAAATCATATAAAGAAAATGGATTTCATATCATTTCCAAATAGGACCACATAACATGATATTATAGTTAATTTTATGATACAAATAAATTCAATCACCCCAAATGAGTACTTCATAAAATTATTTAGAATGTGATTAATAAAATATAACTCCACATGAACTAAATATTTTATATTAAAATAAAAATTTAGATACAAAACTTAAAATATTTCATAGAAAACATTTCTTTATATTGACATAAAAAGAAGAAGTTACATGTTAATCTTGAAATGATCACTTTAGAGAAATTGAAATAATGAATTTTCAAAATAATTATTTAGAAGGAAATATCAATAATGAATCCTTAAAAATACATAAAGGTTTCAAAATGGTGATGTGGAACTATTTTTATAAATTTTAATTTTAAAAATAATTTTCAATAATGGAGCATTAAAAAATATATGACGGTTTCAAAAAGGCAAGTCTATTTTTTTGAACATTGTTACTTTTAGAAATAACAATTAATTAACAATATCTGAAATTTCCTATGTTAAAATCAAGAATTCATTTTTAAAATAAAATTTTTAACTTCTAAATAATATATTAAAATTTCCATTTCTTTTGAAAATAATTATAAATTAAGATAGTTTAGAAACCATTTTAAAAACATTAAGGTAATCATCATAAAGGAGAATGATCATAATGATAAAAGAATGTGTTCACATGGGAAACATAAAAAAGAGATGTTTTTTTTCAGAAATATATGTGTTTAAAACATTAAAACATTATTTAAAACAATTTTAATGAATTAAAATAGTATAAAATTATCTTATTTAATTATTTAATCATGTATAAGGACATCTATAAAATGTATATGGATGTGAGGGGGAATATTCCCGACTATAAAGAAGAGGTGGGTTTAGTTTAATTTTTTAGAATCACATTGAGAAAACTATATAACAAATAAATAAAATGGATATAGGACAAGTAAAACCTCTATAATAACTAAATGAGGAGAAAATGTATAGAGTTTTTGAGAGAGTGAGTATAAAAATTCACTATATGTATTATCATTCAAAAAAAAATCATGATTTGAAAATGAGATTGGTGATAAAACCCACATGGATTTGGTAACCCTTGAACAAAAGGTAATTGAAAGTTAAAATTTAAGATGGATACTTAATAAATTTTACACTGATTTAAATTATTTTTAAAAAAATACATTGGTAGTATTTAAATCTTATAAAATATAATAAGTGGGGAATATTTCAAATGTCTCAAAGAATAATAATTGAGACAAGAAACCCCTTACCATAATTATAGGATTTATGAAAATTTATTTCAAACCATGTATAATGAACATAAATATCATAATAACTAATTTCATAAACTTATTCATATCTATACCAATTTTTACTTTGTAGTTTTAATAACTTATTACACATGCATTATTTAGTTATCTCTTATTTTCATTATTAGATATTGTAATGATGATTATTTTAAACATGTTTCATAATAGAGACATTGAAATACATTAATTGATAATAATTCCATCATTAATATATTATATAATACATTTAAATCATTATTCTTAAATGATTTATACATCCACAAGTTTATTTTATGGGAACTATGGGTGTGGTTCGAGAGAAAAAGATCCACGATGAGTTTGTTTCGAGTAATCTACCAATAAAAACCTAATACATCATAATGATCATCAATTATTATTCATATCTTTAGGAAAATATTAATGATATATATATAACTCCATTTTACCATATATATGCATCAAATATGTTTTAGAACCAACTGTGTAAGGTGGTGATGAAAAGTGGGATGCGTCACTCATGGTGGCTATAATATTCATTATACATAGACGTCAGTTTCATTTCCCATGGAATGGAAGGAAGATAAAAATTGATTTATATTATAATAATATTAATAATTTTATAAATTTCATATTTATTCATTAAAAACCCCCTTTAACCATCCTTGTACGTTCTTAAATGAAAATGAAATAAGTTTCTTCATCGTGGTGGCGGTTCGCAGAACACACAAATGAAAATTTAATATTTTCTATAGAACAAGGGGGAAATGTTTATAATAATTATTCTATAACTATAATAAATTTAATTATAACAACAATAATAATATCATTATATAATAATGGAAAATTCATATTTTTAATATATTTATATAAATGAAAAAAGGTTAGGGAGTGATTAGCACTCAAGTTCAGAACATGCGTTTTCCCTAAGAAGACTTCTTGGAAATGGCAGACATAGTCCAATTTATTGTGAAAATACATTATGACAATATAATATAATTATAGGTGAAGTACAATGGTTAGAGTATCAAGGGAAATTTAAATTTATTGAGTGGATTTGAAGGGGTTGTGGAAGGACCCATTTATGAGTGGAAGGAATGTCATTTTTGATAATACAACCTCTGAATATAAAAGGAACAAATGTTTCATAAGGAATATGAATTAAAAAATGTAAAATAATATATATGATATATTTTTGGTCAATAAAAACCCCAATAACTCATTCAGAGACATTTTCTTAAAACGTTTTAGCTATTTTTTACTTGGTTAAACTCTTTTTACCTTAATTTAACTTTACTATGATAACTACATTTTTGACCTCAATAAATAATTTTTATGACTAAAAATAAAGAGAAACATTTCAGATAATTTTAAAATTCCAATTTAAAATATCGAAACCATTCATAAAAATAAAATTTCTATGGGTTACAAATATTAATTTTAATATTACCACAAATTATGAGAAAATATATTTTTAGAAAATATATTTTTAAAAATAAATGTAATGTTATGATAAAATTATAAATGTTGTTGATTTTTGTGATAGTAATTGATTTATTTAAAAAATTAAAGTTATTTATATTTAAAATAAATCCAAAACAAAATATCACAATATGAACATTTAATTTAAAAAAGGCTGAATTGTTTTATTGGAATACAATATTACTTGAGTTCCAAAATGTTAAAAATTGGGTTTCTAAATAAAACATAATATTTTAAATTAATAATTTTATCCATTGAATACATATTTTATTATTAAAAAATGTTCATAATTTTCTATGTTGTTATATATCCAAATGATGATATAATGTTTCTAGTATTTATAAAAATGATATTTTTCACCATTCACTTAAAAATAAATCAAAATATATCAAATTTTCAAGTTAATCAAATATCACCATTATAAATAAAAAATTAAGTGAATTTATTCAAATTAAAATTATAAAATTTAGGAATTTAATTTTTAATGTAAATAAAACATATATCAAAAAAATTATTTAATAGGAAAATGTCATCATAGAAATTACCTATTATTATTCTTATTTAGTACCAATTTATAATTAGATTATTGTTAATATATTATTCACACAATAAATTTATTTTATGATCATTAAAGCATAATATATTTAGTTTCTTAAAAAACACACATCTCATGTAAAGATAAATTTATAAAAATACATTTTTAATCATAAAATGATATTATTTGTTATTGAGCTATGCTAATTGAATTTATTAGTGATTTGGTATTAAAAATGACCACCTTTTTTTAAAATTTGTCCATTGATTTAAAAATTAGGTTACTTTTATTTACACCCTCAAATATAAGGGCTACAATATAATAGATATACTTACTTATTGTAATTTTATTTCATTAAAATATATTAATAGATTTGTTTTAGTTCACTATTTCATGGGAATAAATCTATCAAACACATTAGATTTGATTTATTTAATTATATATAGTAAAATAGTGGAACATTATATTGTCCACTCCTTAAATAAATTGCATCCTCACATTTTTTATTACTACTCCCAAATTAATGTCGTTTATTGAAAAACTTGTCTCATGATTTATTTATTAATGAGGTATCGACATTATTAACATGGGTAAGACTATGAAACTCATATACATATTAGAAAATTCATAATATTTACATTCTCTTAAACCATTTTTCTAAATACCCATCATGGTAGGTTTTTAATTTCTATATAATGAAAATATTTTTCCAAGAGACCATATAGTCAGCCTTGCAATGATAGATGTTCATAAATTAACTTGAGACTTGAAATGTGATTACTATATTTTATTATTATAGGTTATGTGTAGAGATAGATAACCCATTACCAAAATCACATAAAATTAATTTTAAATAAATTATATTAAGATTTATATTCCCACAAACTCCAACATGGGATACAACAATCTTACAACATGATGTTTTTTCAGAAAATTAAATCTTAGTGGTAATTTTTTAATACCCTTATAAAAAAATAATAAATATAATTGGGCTCATAGAATCAAAATCCTATAAAAAATCTAAAAATATAGGTCATAGGATAAGTGTTCCTAAAAAAATCATTATCACAATCCACTTCAGTAGTGATTATTGCATAAGCTCTTCCAGGTTTCTATTTTTTAGGTGGTTGCTAATGCCTATTATCTTCATTAACCCTTGTGTTTGGGAATTTATTTTCACGATTCCCAAACTCCATGAATTTAAAGAATTGACGTGTGGGTGGATTATTAGTATCAAACTTATGTTCCTCCATTTAATTGACAAGACTATTTTCTTTATTTAAATAATTATGTGCATGATGGACTACTCTATAAAAAATAAAACATTTTCTTAATTATTTTATTCAATTAATTGGTTGCTTTATCCTATATTTTTTGATGCAGGTGGTTTAAATTGTATTCCCCTATGTGTTTTATCATATTATATTTCATGAAACTCCATATTTATTTTCTTTTTATTAGATCCTTGGGAATGACAAGAGTCTCTATCATCCATTTCCACCTTAAATTTAAATTGAAAATTTTCTCATTTATATAAAAGTCTATTATAGAAAATTAATTTTGAGTACATGTTTTTTACTCATAAAAATTATTCAATATTAATTTAGGTGTCTGTAAAAATATTTGAGGCATACTATACGAGTCTTGTGATTTTGACTGCATAATTTTCAAGGAATTAATCACCATTTTATTTCATATAGATTAATTATTACTCTATTTTTATGTGAATAGTTCGAGGAAAAAATATAGTGAATAATATTTTCTTTAACTCATACAATCCCATTGAAAAACATTATTCCTTCATAGTTTTATTTTTTAATAAGTTCCAACTATTTGTGAGCCTCACTTTCCCGATGATAAATAGGTAAAATAACCCTCTCATGGCTAGATCATTGGAGAATGAAAAATATCTTATCTATTATATTAACAAACTATTCAAAATATTATTTGGTTGGAAGACCCACTAATGGAGGGTGGTCATTGACTCATAAAGGACCAAAAACTGAGTCTCTACTTAATTGGTTAATTATAAAGCTCAACATGGTTTATGTTTTTATTCATAACATTGGAGAGATAAGTGAGAATAACCATAATATTTTTCACACCTACTTCCAACTCGCTTGGTTTCTCATTGAGACAATCACTGCATTTTTCATCACATCCATTGATATATCCATTTAACATTTATCCAACCATTACATAAATAAAGGAAATTTAAATATTGATAATACTTAAATTAAATTTATATAAATAATTTCATATCTAATATAACTTATAAATAATATGCATATCCTAAATTTTGTATCTCCAGGATTCAACATAGGTTATCTATAGTCATTTTATTATTGGCTAACTGAATAAAATTAGTTATATTTTATATCCCCAAGATCTATTTTAAACCCTTATTATTTGTTCCTTAAGAGAATATTATCAACTAAATCTTGTCCACTAATAGTGTTAAACCAAGTGTATAGTTTGACCTCTTTATCATTTAGTAGGTTAATATAGAGTTAGTTATTGACCACCTTTTTAAGGTTGTTACCCTTAGGTGAATATGTGTCAATGCATGGGTCAATTTGTTCTATCAAGACAAGGATATCATTCCTAGGAAACCAAAAAATATATAATTTTCCAAAATCTCATAAATTTATCCAACACTTATTATTATCCCTAGGGGTTTTACTTAAGTTATCTCATCTTAATATTACAATATAACTAAAATAATCCTAAAATTAACCAAAATAGTCCAAAAATGTAACTAAACCCTATTCTATTACCAAATGAGGTCACCTATACCTACAATCCTAGGTCTAGTGATAACATTTCATACATTAAACAGATGTTTGATACCAATTTAGATAGCCCAATATATAAATATATTTATGTTGTATAATTTAGATAAGTTAAAAAACACAACTCTCAAATAAATTCACAATCCAAATAATAGATGGTTTTGAGTCTTTGAGGATTAGATGTATAATAAAATTATATCCTAATGCTTATAAACTTTTCCCAAAAATAAAACCACGCTAGATTGATTAACAAACATCTCAAAAGATACAATAATATTAATAATCATGGGAATGAAAAAAATAATAAATGGGTAAGATCAAACACGTAGAAAGGGAAATTTTTTTAGAATTTCATTAATAGTTATATCACAAGAATATGAGAAAACAAGATTATTGGATAAATACCTTACAAAAAACACATGAAACAAAAGTGTTACCCACAAATCATGATAACATGACATGAAATATCAAATGAAAAAATATACTATAGATTAATAGTGCGAGATAATACACATCAAATATGGATAGTAATTATATATATATGGAATGTCATTAAATCATAACATAATAATAAATTATGCCCCACACATAATCATTGGAAATAATTACATAGTGATTCAAGAATTAAAATCCTACGACCCATTAAGATAATTATCACATATCATGTCATGAATAACTTTGTAAATAAAAATGTTTTCATATATTTTTTAAATTTTATTCCATAATGTGATATCAAGAGTATATCATTTGATACCATAAATTCAGTCACCTAAAATAAGTACTTCATAAAGGAATTTAGAATGAAATTCATAAAACATATCTCCAAAAGAGATAAATATTTTGTAGTTAAATTGGGAAATGTAAGTGAAACATAAAGAGTTTTTATAAAACATTTCATAAACTTGTAATAAAAAATAAGAAGTTATGCATCAATTTTGAAAATATTACTTTTGAGGAAATAAAAAGAGGGAATTTTCAAAAAACAATATTAACAAAATCTCAGTAATTAATCCTTTAAAAAAGACATAAAGGTTTTTAAAAAGTGAATAAAATATATTTTCAAAACATTTTCATTTATAAACAATATTAAAAAATTGATCCTTAAAGATGATATAATGGAAGTGAGGTTTTTTTTAAAACTATTACTTTTAAAATGAATCTTCAATAATGGAGCCCTAGAAAATATTTTTTTTTAAACTAGTAAATCCTTTATAAAATTAATTTTTTAATTTTGAAAAAATAATATAATATTTAATTTTATTTATAATTTTATTAATAATTAAAATATTTTGGAAAAATATTTTAAAACTTGAAAAGGGAACTTTATAAAGAAGAATTCTCATAAAGGCGAAGGAATTATTTTAAACAAAAAATGTAAAAAATGAATGATTTTTTCAAAACAATATTTGTGGAAAATGTTAATTTATTCTTTAAAATTATTTTAAAGAAAAAAAATAATATTAAATGAACATAATCAGTTACTATATCATGGATAAGGACATCCATGAAATGAATGTGGACATAGAGGAGAAATATTCCCAATTGTAAAGAAGAGGTGAGTTTGGTTTCACTTACAAGGGTCACATCTGATAAATTATATGTTGAGGAAATAAAATACAGAAAGGATATGTAAAACCTCAATAATAACTAGAGTTGAATTAAATGATTATTTTTTATAGATAAAGAGAATACATATTTATGACAAAACCTGATTTTATTACAAACATAACCATGATTTATTACATAAAACTTTACCTGATACAACAAATAAGATCGAGAAGTTTAGTGTCTCTGGGGCTTAGGATCATTAAATAAAAACATAAAACATGAAATAAAACATCTTTATTGAAAATATTATTTACATGACCACTACATTCCCTCGTACTTAGCATTGCATGGGATAACCTGAGGATATGCATAAGAAAAGGGTGAGCTATAATGACCAGTAAGGGAATACACATGGAATAACATGAGGAGTACAATACATGTTATAAATTAGGCATATAAATAGAGAACAAGAGAAACATGAACATAAAGGCATGATAAAGCATGATAATCATAACATGGAAATGTGGCAACAACACTTAACATGGAATTAGCATGAGACAAGGCTCATTGCACATGGAGTGTGAGTAAACCCTCATTGCACATAAAGCATGAGTAAACCCTCGTTGCACTTGAATTATCATGAGTCAACACTCATTTCACATGATGTATCATGATACTATACTTTACCCAATGCATTGGAGCTCTATAAGGGCGCACCTTTCTTAAACATTTCATTTCATGCATAAGTGTGCCACATGGATCATAAAACATGGATTCATAAAACATAATAATTTATTCCACGATAAAGGAATGTGGAATTCATAGATGAATCTTTATAATCAATAAGTAAATGTGCATAAAGGTGAATACCCTTGATGGAGAAATGGGCATGGTATTCACTACACAATGGCATTGGCTTAGAAAATCGGTGCGATTTCGGCAGCGTAACGGCGTGACATAAGAATTCATAAAAATGGTTGATGAGAGAGAAATGGGTTCCTCATAATATTTAAATGTAATTTAAATTAAGTAGGTAATATAGATACATTTCCCAACAATTTTAATGGAATTTATATTCATGATACAAAAGTATTGCAAGAATGTAAATGAGGAGAGAGAAGTTCCTTTCAAAATTTCGGCATAGTAACCGGTGTACATGGGATGAATTTAATGAGAGAGAAAGGGTCTACCATCATTAAAACATAAAGAGGGAAGTATGAGGGAGGTGAAAAACCATACCCCAACATTCATAATTGAAATTAAAAGGGAAAAACAACTTAAAGAAAATTGGACAAAAATGAGAAAGGAAGAAAAAATCGTTAGTTGGAAGTGTGCTTCTAAAGTCTAGAGAGAGGCTTGTGAGAGGCTTCTTCTGAGCTTGGAAAACCTTGGGAGGATTCTAGAGAGAGTAGGGCAGAGGTTGGATGAACTCCACAGGCTTTGCGTGGGGAGGAAGTGGGATCTTGGGTGGTTTTATATAGGAAAGGTGAGGGAATTCTTTATTATTTAGGTTTGGGACCCCTTATAATAAATTAATCCAAAACACAAACCATCCCATGGTTTTTGCCCATGGTTTTTGGAAAAGGGAAGAGGAAAAAAATATTTTATAAGGCCAAAGCCCGAAATTCTTAATATAGTATGGTTTCTTATGAGGAGGTGAGTCACACTCCCATGAAAATTAATTTAAAAAGACAAGGTGTTTAATAAGTCTTGAAGGGTCCATTAATGCTTTGAAAAGTAAGTCAAAAAATCCCAAAATCACATTATTTTAATGGTAAAACATATATTGGCCAAAAAAAAAGATTATATTATTTTATTACATCACTATTGGGTCATTATGTTGTCATAAAACACATTATATATTTAAACGGTATTTAATTTTTTACCCAAAAATTTGACTGTCTCAGAAAATTATGAAAAATTCACCGTTGGATAATTTTGATGTTCTGATTCTAGAAATAACATTAATTGTATCTAAATAATTTTTTAAATATGTTGATTTTCACTTTTAAAATAAAAACTAACATTTATCGAAAATTCACGGGTTTTGACAAAAATGGCTTTCAAACCTTAATAAAAATTATAATTACATTCATAAAATTATAATATCATTTATATTTAATAAAAATTAATTTAATAATAATAATAATAATAAAATTTTGTTAAAATATTATTTAATTCAAAAATCCCTTAATTTTAAAAAATAGAATTCTTAATTAAGTAATAACTAAAAACATTATTTGTACTTTAAAAACTATTTACAATGTATCCATAATGACAAGAAAGTATATTCATTATTATATAAAAAAATAATGTACATGAACATAGTACTATTTATTTGTTATATAACCCCTTAAAACAGCCGTATAAGACGTAAGGGCAAGGTGTGCGATTGTAACAGACTCTTGGGCTGGCTCAGATAACATTTCTCGAGTGGTAATTTCTATAAACTTCCACTTCTCCTGTAGACGGTCCCGTTCAAGCTTGACATGATGAATATCAACTTGGGCTTGGTCAAGAGAGAATCCCAAGGATGCCACCTCTTTTCTGAGCTCCGACAAATGGAGTTCGTATGGGGCAATTCTATTGGATGAGGCCATCACATCCTTTGTCTGAGTAAATTTGGATTTGTTAAAGCCCTATATTTATACTAATAATGTGATCACTGTTCAATGACTATATTAGAAACGATCAAAATTCATAACATAAAACCAAAGAAGTTGACATTTTATATAAACATAAAGAGATATTTAATTATATCAAGAGAGATTTCCATTAATGAAACTTTGGGTCATTACAATATTCCCCCCTTAAGAAATTTCGCCCTCGAAATTTTCCTTTTCCAACACTAAAACAGATGTGGGTAACTCAGCTTCATTATTTCCTCTGATTCCCAAGTCACTTCTTCAAACTTGTGGTTTCTCTATAACACCTTGATGAGGGGAATTGTCTTATTTTGTAGAACTTTTTCTCTATGATCTAAGATCTTCACTGGTTGCTCCTCACAAGAAATATCATCTTCCAATTGTACCACCTCAGAAGAGAGTACATGTGAAGGGTATGGTATGTACTTCCTTAAGAGGGATACAAAAAATAAATCATGTACCTTGGCCATAGTAGGCGGAAGTGCTAGTCTATATGCCACAACCCTGACACGATCAAGAATATATAAGGGGCTGATGTACCTTGGACTTAACATTCATTTCTTTACAAACCTCATGAACTTATTCTATGGAGATATGTGTAGAAAAACCATGTCTCCAACTTTAAACTCAAGGTCTGGTCGATGATTATCTACATAAATCTTCTGTCGACTCTGGGCTGCCTTGATATGCTGCTGAATGGTTTTCACCTTCTCCACCGTTTCCTCGACCATTTCTGGTCCAAGAAGCTTACGTTCACTGACCTCATCCCAACATGCTGGCGTTCTGCACCTTTTCCAATAAAGGGCTTCATATGGTGCCATTTGGATGCTCGAGTGGAAACTGTTATTATAAGAGAACTCAACCAGAGGAAGATGTTGATCCCATCCTCCTTTAAAGTCTATTGAGAACGCTCTCAACATATCCTCAAGTGTTTGGATAGTCCGCTCATATTGGCCATCGTTTGAGGATGATAGGCCATACTGAAGTTCAATTTAGTATTCAGAGCATGTTGAAGACTCTTCCCAAACATAGAGGTGAATCTTGGATCTCGGTCAAACACAATAGTTAGTGGTACACCGTGCAACATTACCACTTCTCTGATATATATCTGTGCCAGTTGATCCAATGAGAAATCCTCCCAAATAGCAATGAAGTGTGAAGCCTTTGTAAGATGATCCACAACAACCTAGATTACATTATTGACTTTAGATGTCCTCAGAAGTCTGGTGACAAAGTCCATGGTGATGTTCTCCCATTTCCATTCTAGTATGGGCAATGGTTGCATCATCCTCTTAGACTTCTGCCTCTCTCCCTTCACTTTCTGGCACACCAATAACTTTGATGTATATTCAATGATCTTCTTCTTCATATTATCCCACCAAAATTTTTCTCCGAGATCTCGATACATCTTTGTCTTCCCTGGGTGAATAGATAAATTTGAACAATGTGCATCATTCAAAAGTTACTTTTTCATCCACGGACTTGATGGAACACATAGTCTTTTCCCAAACTGCACAATTCCTTCTTCAACAATATTAAACACCGAGGATTTACCTTTTTCGATAGCTTCCACTTTTTCCTGAATTCCCACATCATCCTTTTGAGCACCTTTAACCTTTCCACAAGAGATGGTTGAGAAATAATTTGTGAAAGGATTTATGATGTTCCCTTGTCTATGATTCCCATGTCTATCATCATCAAGTCTAAGAAGATTGGATCCTTCTCAATTCTCATCATTGATAGAATAACTAGGTACTTTCTACTTAGGGCATCTTCCACCTTGTTCGCTTTCCCAGGGCGGTCATGTATTGAACATTAATAATCCTTGATGAGATCTATCCACATTCTCTGACGCATATTAAGCTCTTTATGTGTGAATATATATTTAAGACTCTTTTGGTCAGTATATGTCTCACATTTCTCTCCATAGAGATAATGCCGCCAGATTTTAAAGGCAAAGATCACCGCCGCCAACTCCAGATCATGTGTTGGATAGTTTCGCACATTGATTTTCAACTGCCTTGAGGCATATGATATAAATTTATCATTCTGCATTAGCAAACATCCTAATCCCTTATTTGAAGCATCGGTGAAAACAACAAAATGTTCCCCACTTATGGGTAAAGTGAGCACGAGTGCAGTGATAAGCCTCCTTTTCAACTCCTTGTAGCTTTCTTCACATTCATCACCCCAAGAAAACTTTACTCCCTTTAGAGTTAGCTTGGTAAGAGGGTTGGACAATCGTGAGAAATTTCTCACAAATCGTCGATAATATCCAGCTAACCCCAAGAAGATATGGATATCCGTTACCGATGTTGGCCTCGGCCATCCCTCAATTGCATCTGTTTTGGAGGGATCCATCGATATCCCATTGTTTGTGATGATATGGCCCAAGAATGAGACTTCCTTCAACCAAAACTCACACTTGCTGTACTTTTCATAGAGCTCTCCTTGCGCAAAGTCTCTAGTACAGTTCTTAAATGCTTCTCATGGTCCTCCTTAGTTTAGGAGTATATTAGAATATAATCTATAAAGACTACCAAAAATTTGTCTAGGTAATCTCTAAAAACTCAATTCATAAATTCCATGAATATTTCTCGATCATTAGTGAGTATGAAATGCATTATAATGAATTCATAGTGCCCGTATCTTTTACAAAAAGCAGTCTTGGGGATACCTTCCTTCTTCACCCTTACTTGATAATATCATGACCGCAATTCCACCTTGGAGAAGTATTTTTCTCCATGCAGCTGATCGAACAAGTCATCAATTTGTGGGAGAGGATACTTTTTCTTTATCATGATTTTGTTAAGTTCACAATAATTGATGCAAAGCCACATTGACCAATCCTTATTCTTGACGAAGAGGACTGGTGCACCCCATGGTGAAGCACTTGGGTGTATAAACCCTTTATCCAGATTCTCCTGTAGTTGTTTCTTCAGCTCTTCAAGCTCTACAACAGCCATTCTATACGGAGTATTGGATATTGGTAAATCCCTAAATATAAGTTCAATTGAGAATTAAAAATCACTTCTAGGAGGAATACCAGGTAGTTACTCGGGAAACACTTCAGCTAATTACCCCATAATAGTAATTTCTTAAAGGATGGTTTCTTCTGTGGACTCAATCATATGAGCCAGATACACATGCTCATAGGTCAGTAATATCCATGCTTGAGATGATAGAGCTAAATGAGATTCATCTTCCTCCTTACACTTGAAAATAATCGGGGCCGATTCTCCATATGGAGTGTGATTTCCCTATCCTAAAAATTTATGTTGTCTCTATATAAGGAAATCCAATCCATGCCAATAATTGCATCAAATTCCACCAGAGGAAGTATGACAAGGTTTTCTGGGAAATTCAATCCACATATTATAACAGGGGAGGACTTATATTCATGGTATGTAATGATATCCCCATTTTCCGTACTCACCAATATCTTCACTTACAAGATTTGTGGTGGTGTTGGGATTGTTCTACTAAACTTTCGAGATATAAAAGAATTCTTAGAACCTGAATAAAAAAGTACGTTCGCTATTCTTGAATGAATAACTAGCGTACCTCTCACCAATTCGTTGTCGGGGTTCACTTCAGCAGAAGTGATGGAAAAAAGCTCTTCCTTACTTCCTTAGAGGTTGTTGGTTGCTTCCGAAAACCCTTGGATTAGGGCACTGATTTTCAAAATGACCCAGTTCTTTTCATTTTTAGCATTGAACAATGAGTTGAGGTTCGAACGGAGCGTTCCTCTCCTCTGTCGTAGCCACAGGTCTTTCTTGCTGACAGTTAACAGCTAGGTGCCCTTCTCTTCCATACCTGAAGCATTTCCTCGTCCCCTTAAGGCAATTTCCAGGGTGCTTCTTTCCGCAATTTTGGCAAGTGGGGTGCCAGATCTTCTTAGCACTGTTGGATTTATCCATCGGACCACCAGCATTGAAGTCCACCTTATGCTTCTTATCCCTGTGATACCCTTGTAATTCTATGATCTCTATTTCAACCTTGAGGGCACATCAGACAATTTCCTCATAGCTGTCAAAGTCACAGATTTCCAATGATTTCCGCAGGCTAGGATTCAGACCACCAAAGAAGCGGTCAACTTTGCATTCTGGGGTAACGACAAAGACGGAATCATATCATGCAAGCCTTGTGAATTTTTCCTCATAGGATCCAACTGATTCTTCATCTTTTTTTTTGAGGGAATGGAAGTCCCTTTCCATCATAAGCCAGAGGGTGCGCGGAAAATATTTATCGAAAAACATCTTCCGGAAATCCTTCCATTACAATGCCTCGATCTCCTCCTCAGGAATTTTATTTTTGATCAACATCCACCATTGATCAGCTTCACCCTCCATATGATAAGCTGCGAGGAGAACCTTCTCTTGTTCAGAAAATCGAAGGATAGAGAAGATCATTTCAATGGAGTTGATCCATTGTTCAGTGATCATGGGATCAGATGATCAACTAAAAGTATGAGGCCTTTGTCTCATGAAGCTCTCGATAGCGACTTGTTATTTCTTATGGGGGTTGAATGTTCCTCTTGACCCGTCTTTCTATTCAAAACTTGAGTTAGCTGAGACAGAAGCGTGACAAAGTTTTCGATTCCCGCTCCCATTGGAGTGGGCATCTCATTAGTACAGTCATCACACTGATCTTCACAACATTTGTTAGGCAGAGTCCTCCTATTACCGGCCATTGGCTGGAATAAAAGGAAATTTAGGGGTAACACATAAAGGGTAATCCAAAGACAAAAGTTGATGACTTATAAATAAACTTTTATTTCCTTAACTCATGAGTTTATAGGCTTCAATCTAGGCTTTTCATGATCTACTTTCTAATATATATTCTTAGGGGAATTTTTTTAATTCCCTTAATAAGGGTTCATACTAAGCTTGTGGATTTAAAAAAACATATCCCCCAGGAGTGTCGTAACCAAGAGTGCAGTAAGGCCCATTATCGTGCACCAGTTCCCGTTCGAGTCTAGCTCAAAGTGATGTTTTCGGGTTTTACCCCTAGGATACATCTGTGCTAGAGCTGCCACTACCCGCTCGTATCCAGACAGGGATGTGTTTGCTTGATAACCCACTTACCCAATACTCACCAAAACATAGGGACATATTTGTTATACTTATTCTTGTATCTAATACTTTACAAGGGTTTTCTTATCCTAATCCCAAAAATAACTAAACCTATCCTTTGATATCAACCATGACAACCTTGCTTTTATTACAAACATAAAGATGATTTATTACAAAAAACTTCACTTGATAAAACAAAGAAGATCGAGTGGATTAGTGTCTTTGGGGATTATGATCATTACATAAAAACATAAAACATGAAATACTGCATCTTTATTGAAAACTTCCTTTACATGACCACTACATTCCCTCGTACTTAGCATTGCATGGGATAACCTGAGGACATTCATAAGAAAAGGGTGAGCTATAAACCCCAGTAAGGGAATACACATGGAATAACATGAGGAGTACAATACATGTTAAAAATTAGGCATATCAATAGATCACAAGAGAAACATGAACATAAAGGCATGATAAAGCGTGATAATCGTAACATGGAAATGTGGCAACAACACTTAACATGTAATTAGCATGAGCCAAGGCTTATTGCACATGGAGCATGAGTAAACCGTCATTGCACATTAAGCATGAGTAAACCCTCATTTCACTTGAATTAGCCTGAGTCATCACTCATTGCACATGACGTATCATGATACTATACTTTACCTAATGCATTGGAGCGCTATAAGGGCACACCCTTCTTAAACATTTCATTTCATGCATAATTGTGCCACATGGATAATAAAACATGACTTCATAAAACATAATCATTTATTCCACGATAAAGGGATGTTGAATTCATACATGAAACTTTATAATAAATAAGTAAATGTGCATAAAGGTGAATACCCTTGATGGAGAAATGGGAATGGTATTCACTACACAATGGCATTGGCTTAGAAGGTCAGTGCGATTTCGGCAGCGTAACGGCGTGACATAAGAATTCATAAAAATGGTTGATGAGAGAGAAAGGGGTTCCTTGTCATATTTACATGTAATGGACATTATGGAGGTCATATAGATACATGTCCCAACAATTGTAATGGAATTTAGATTCATGATACAAAAATGTATTGCATGAATGTAAATGATGAGAGAGAAGTTCCTTTTCGGAATTTCGGGGTAGTAATGGGTGTACATGGGAGGCATTTAGTGACGAAGGAATTATGGATTTGATAACACTTAAACCAAAAGTACATTAAAAATTTTAGTTTAGGTGGATTTATAATACATTTTATACTCATAAAAAAAATATAATAAAAATAAATCCATGGTAACTATAGACACTACAAAAAATTAAATAAGTGGTGTATATGGCATACGTTTCTAAGAAAACAATGGGATGAGAAACCCCTTCCCTTAATTCATGGCTTGTACGAAAGTGATTTTACCTAAATTATAATAAAAATAAATATTTTAGAAAATAATTTCAAATAATTATTAATATCTATAGAACTTCTTACATGTTGGTTATAATAACATTTTATACATTAATTTTTTACTTATCACTTATTTTCATTATTTTATGTTGCAATTCCAATAGTTTCACACATGTCTCATATTTGAGATGACAAACCCCATTTAATGAAAATATATTCAACAATATTATATTATAAAATTAATTATAATCATATTTTCAAGGTATTTACATTCCCAAGTTAATTTTATGGGAACTATGGGTATTTTTTGAGAGAATGGGATCCACGATGAGCTTGTTTTGTGTAATTTATAGATAACAAGAGATTACTTGACAATGATTGTAATTTTTTTTCATAATTTCAGAACCATATTCAGAATATATATATATATATATTCATATATTTATATGACTCATTTATTTCATATATATTCATCAAATATGTTTTATAACCACCAATGTAAGGTGGCGATGAAAAAGAAACATGTTGCTCATAGTGTTAGTAGTCTGCACATACATAAGGATGAGAGTTTCATTTCTTATATAAATGAAGGAAGATAGAAATTGATTTATATTTTTTATAATCATAATATTATAATAAATTTCAGGTTTATTTATTAAATAACCTCAATTAACTATCCTTGAAATTATTTTATGTAAAATGAGACATGTTCCTTCATTTTGGTGGTACATTGTACATATTAACATATAAAAATTTGTTTTTTCTAAAAATGGAAATAGGGTGGATAAAAATTATTCCTCAAAATAATAACACTTATTATTCTTATAATTCAATTTTCATTTTATTATAACGGGAAAATTATATTTGGAAGATAAAAATATAAAGGAAAAATGTTAGGGATTGATTAGTACTCACATTGAGAACTTGAGCATTCCATTGGAAGAGATTATTGAAAATGGAGAAATTATGAAAATTTATTTCTTCCACAAACTTTTGTTTTCTTGTAATAGGACTAAATAATAAGTAAAATGGGTAGAGTTTCTAAATATCACAAATTAAAATTGAAGAATTAATGTTTTGTTTCTTTTTTAGTATATCATAAAGTAAATATTCAAGGATTTATTCAATAAAGTGTTAATGATATTTGAGGAAATTGGATTCTATTATTGGTAAAAAATTATTTGATTACATAACTTGATCAAGGTGTTTCCATGTTTAATAGAACTAAAAAAGTGCTAGGATACTAGCTTGAAGTGATCTTGTATAGATCATAAAAGACAACATGATATTTGATTTCATTCCTAATGATACATCCATGTTTAATTGTGATGATTGTTTAACTTTTATTATTTCATAAGACATGTGCTAATAGATTTTAGATTCTGATTTTTTTTTTCAAATAGAGTATAAAAAAAAATTTAAATAAAGAAACCATCCCTTAATTGGGTGATTATATATTTTAAAGAAGGATATGTAATATTCTACTATTAAATGAGGAGACTTATTACAAATTCCAAGATTTGTGGTTTATTTTTTCATGATGAATCTTGAGATGAGATTTTAGTTCCTTGGGATTTAATTTGTTTTTACTTATTAAATTTGAGTTGGTTTTTTTAAAATATCCGACCGTAGACCAACTAAGGACCCAACTCAACCACACATGTGAGACATAGTTCTACGACATTGGAGGAATATAAACCAAGCTATCCTAGGTGGTATGTGATTATGAGGTCATACATACCACCCACAATGAGTATATGGGGGATCATAGTGTTTGAATTGGGAAAACAAGTAAGTGCCCAGAAGGATCATGTAATTGGGTGGCATGACCCATAATGTGAATGTGGTAAGTGTATATGGGTTCCAAATATGGTGTCAAATTGTGCTGTTTAAATAGAAACATGTATTATTCAGTGGAGGAAAAACATTTTGGGGAGTGATGTAGGATCTAGAAAATGTGATAGTGTTATTTTGATTTAAAAATTATATATAAAAGTAGGCCATCTAATTCTATGTATCTTCACCATTCGATCAAGATGATCATTCATCTTTAACCTTTAGTCTTTAAAGGAATCAGTATGCAATATCTAGAAATCCACATTCTTTCTATATCTATTGATCAAGAAAAGTGATTGATATGTGCTCAATCATCCTAATTCCACACATGTAATGTCCATCTTGCATGCATGAGTTTTTATAAATAATGATGCACTTTTATATCTTGATATAAAGATATAGAGGGTTTTTCATTAATCCATCACATAAACATCCTTTATCTCATAAATCCTTTAGTATTATTTGATCACATATATCTAAGGCATCACATGATGATCAATGACCTCATTAAGATCCAACCATGGATATAGCTAGTTTCTGGAATCATTAAGGATTATGTGATTGTGTGTGCATCAAAGAATCACATGAAGAATATAGGATTAAAGAGAAGCATTTTTGGTATGGATGTGAGTATTCCTCCATGATTGAAGAAGTCTATCAAGAGAATCCTCAATGTCTTAAATATTTTCATCACATGGGTTTGAAAAATTCAAGAGTTTTGGCATTAAGATCATTGATATTTTCTAACATATTTAGAGATATAAATCGAAAGATTTGACTTGGAATGAAAATTATAGGAGAGATGATGATCAACTCATCTATAAATTTAGAGGAAAGGATAATTATTTATGATGATGCCATTTTATTTTGAGAATAACTCTAACTTCTCTTGAAACAGATCATCTGTGTGCTTTATGAACAGATAGAAGAAGAAACCAATGTTATTTTTTCATGATATGGAGAAATATCCTAGTAATACTTCCATTTAATTCACAAATAATGATTTTAATACATTAATTACTCACTTGAAGAAGTTACGAGAAGAAAAAGAATGATCATGTGAAGAATGTTTTCCCATGTGATAATTCTTTGATGAAGGAACTAAGACACCACACACACACACACATATTTAGTGAAGGAAGGGAACTTTCATAAATAACTAAATATTTCATGAAGAAGAAGTCTATGATATCAAATACATTGAATGTGATGAATAAGTGAGTCCACATGATGAACTATATCACACAACCACTAGATCAATTCTTTTACACCCTTTCACATGGAAACAATTTATAGTGCATGGGCATGATCATGTGATATGTAAACATGAATTAATATACCTTAACCATTTACAAGGATTGTTGAGTTCGAGACAAAATTTATTCAAATATAAGTAAATGAACCTAAGAAAATAACATAAAATAATAATATGAATAAATGATATGTTTTATAGTTTGCAACATACATAACATTATTTCATGCATGTGAATGGTGAATTTGATTTTTTTTATTTAGAATATGAAGTGCTAGATTTGGGAATTCAGAAAAGTGGCACTGTGTTTGTGAAATTTTAATCCTGTATAATAATATCAATAAATATATATGGTCATGATTCCTCATTGGGAGAATAAGTATTTTTTTTAATTCCTGAGAATTTAACATTTTGACACTAAAATTGGTAGAGTGTTCTAATTAGTAGAGAACATTCATAACTGAGTATTTAGTAAATTGAGAAGGTCTAAATCATTTTAAGATCAATGGATAGTGATAAAGATTAGAAAATTGTAAACCAGTTTCCAAATTTGTTGAATAGTTGTGCACAAGAGAAATAGATATTGTATGCTTTTAGTTGAAGAACATTCTTAGTTAGTGAAGAAAAAACCTGGAGCGAATGGTTATATTTCTGTCTGTGGATCAACATTGTAGAGAAAGATGATTGTGGTGTATAACCAATCAAGGGTAAGAGAAGATGGTTTGGGTGTCTAAAAACAAAGGAGTTGGAGTTGGTTATTGGGGTTTATATCCAAGATCGACTAGATGATCTAATAATATGGTGTATAATAATTTTATTCGTTATCCATTATAATATATGATAAAATGATAGTGGATAATCTATATTGTGGTGTCTAAATAACAATTAAAGGAGTATTTATTTATACAAATCCTTGTAAATACTATTTTTTATCATTTTATTATTTCTTTATATTAGTTGAGGTTATGATATATGATTTAGTGGATTGGGAACTTTAACAAGTTTAATAGGATTAATTAGAAGGAAATAATTTAAAAAATAAAACCACTAATTCACCCTCTCTTAGTGTTCAATCTAGATCGGGGCTGTACAAATGGTATCAAAGGAAAGGTTCCCTTTAAATATCCATGTTCATTACTATTTGTTTCTATACTTTTAATGAAGTGTATATTTCAAGAATATTCTGATTTAACTTAGATAGAGAAAAAGGATGATACTCTTGATTATAGAAATCATGGAATTTCTAACAAGACTCAGAAAATAAGAATAAATGAAAGGAAAGTATGCTGAAGAATAATATAATAGTTAAGGGATAAACACCACTAACTGAAGTTAATTCAATTGGTATAAGTAAAAGTAATTCTTTTGATTATGATTCTTCATTTGAATCATGTTCAAGAAATGACGATGATGTATCACTTAGAGATATTCCTTTTGAATTGAAAGGGACTTTGAAGATATTCCCCAAATAAGGGGTAAATTATATTTTCAGAACTATCAACAGTCTTCAGAATGGAATATTACAACTAGAAGAAGTGGAAAGGTTTATGGAAGAAGAATTGTCTTAAAGGGTTTTCATATGAGCACTAATTGTTTTTGGAATAAAAGGATGAAATAATGTCAATTTTTCAATGAATTACATGTTGAAGCAATAAATAATTGTAAAGTAATATTTTTTCAAAACATTTCTTTGAAATTGTTTATCAGAATATTCCCATGAAATTGAAAAATTACATAATGTTTTTAGGGATATAAAATCTTCTCAATGAGTGGTTAGAGTAAAAAAACTAAAGGAGCCTAACAATTATTTACAATAATGAAGAAAAATTATTAAAGGAAAAATAAAGAATATAGAGGAGGATTTGGAAGACATGATTAGATCTATTGAGGATAAAAATAAATCCCTAATCATGAAGTGTTTTTTGTTGGAGTTGAGATTGAGGAATCAAGACTCACCACAAGATAGAACTTCCCAAGTTGGTGGAAAATAAACACTTCCTCATAATTTTTAATTGAGAGTCATGAATCTAAGAAGACACATTTTTTGGATTTGATAACCAAATCAAGGTATATTTTGAGAATATGGTATCCCATAACCAAGAAACTATATTATGTACTGATTCTATTTCAATTAATGGTATATGTTTTAAATGAAAATTTGGGAAACTATAGATAGTGAAAAATATTTATAAACACACCACATTAAGGGTGGCTGATATAATATGATTTGGGGGTTATTCCACAATAATTGTCTAAATTAGTGGTGGTTAAAATAGGAAATTCTAATGTTGACAACCTATAAAATATGGATTGACTACACCAGAAAAGAATAGAACATTATATATAGGCTATTATCGGGGTTTTTGAATGTTTGGGAAAAAAGTGTTGTAATGTTGATATAACATGAAAATTAGTGAAATCAATAGAATTCTAGAAGCATATAGGAGAAAAAAATGTTAAAAGAGAAAATATATTGACTAAAAGTAAAAGGTAAAAGAAATGGATAATAATTCTGGTGAAAAAATTAATATAAATCTAATTTTATAAAGAAGAAAAGGGAGATATTCTTTCCTACATCAAAGAGATATATAAATATGTTACAAAAACAAAATTCACCTTAGAAAAATAATGCATATCTTGAATAATTACAATAAAAAACTGTCTAGACATAATATATAACAAGGGGGGAGACCTAAGTTATGTTTTTTTGTTAGTACTATGAAATGTATGATTATAAAGAGTAAAATTGTTGTTATAACATTTAATATCTAGGATACATTCATGAATCAAGGTGGATTCATAGTGAATAGAAGAGCATTGATTATCAATGAAATAAATAAAGGACCATAAATACATCCAAGCTATAAATAAAAAAAGTAATTAATACTTAGAAAAAGTGTGTGGGAGATATGGATTAGAGAGTCATAAAGCTGAGGTGTACATGACCAAATTAATTAGAAAGGTTTCATAAAATATTAAATAGAATAAATATTTCAATTTAAAATAGAGAAAGTCATATATATCTAAAAATAAATGCGAGACACCCAAAAATTTTGAACAAACCAATATCGAATGTTTAATAGTTTGTCCATAACATCTTATATTTTCTGAGAAAATGGAGAAAGATAAAATGGTTAATATACCTAAGGGTAAGAATAATATATTAAAAGGATAGGATGAAATTCATAATAATTCATCTACTAGTGATGATCTAGAGATTAAAAATAATATGTGGTAAAATCTTGGACAAATTTGGCATGAGATATATAATTTAATGTAAATCATACCAGCCTAAGAAGAGAGTATGAAGGGGATTCACCCCACGTATTTATTGAATATTTTTGACCAAAATTTAATTTTTTTTGAAATATTTCAATGAATAATGGACATGCATTTCAAAGTTTTACTAAAATGTTGGGAATATTAAATACATAATTAAAATGAATTAAAATGAATAAAATTGTTAATAATTTTACATTTTTAATTTATGTGATTTTTTAGAATTTACGAAGTATTTTTGAATAATTTCAGTTAAATAAATGTTTCAATTGGCTATCCCTCAACCAACAAAGCACACCATGTCACTTATCTAAGCCTTAAGAGGGCCGACCATCAAGACATGCAGGTAGGCCTTCTAGTGGTAGGGGAGCTAGCCAAATGAGGGGTCTAGGCCTGTGAGGCGTGTGAGACCATGATATGATCCCATATAAATAGGTGGTCTTATTCCTTTACGAGCCACGTGGTGTGGTTTGTCCCATGTTTTGTGAGCATGTGTTCCCGTGAGCCCACCCGAGTACAAGATTCTAAGAAGTGGAACCCACGCATTTCAATACAAAAGGGCACAAACTCTAAATTCATTTCCAATGTGGGATGGGTTCTAATGTGGTTACTATTCATAATAATAAAATTAATGTCATTTTCATCTTTCTCAATCCCCTCATGCTTGGACACCCCCACACTATTGACTCCACTGCTGCTCCCTCTCTCACCACCACCAATTACTATTATCATTTAAAACTACCATTAATTCGCCCATAAAACCTCGATATTGATACCAATATCCATTACATGGCCTTAAACTTTTATGGAAGACCATTGTAACCACAAACAACCAGATTGAAACCATTTTCAAGTATTCGAACATTGTGAAGGTTGGATGACTCAAGGAGGATCGCTACTACTGAACCTGATATGAAGAAATACAAAATTCCATGTGTTTATACTACCTTCTAAAGTACTACCTTTAATTCCACATTCATTGAATCCATTAATGAATTGATAAGGTTTTGCACCACTAGTCTATGATATAATGTGAAAGGAAATCTCGTGATATCAACAGACTCCAATAGCAAGTCTAAAATAAAAATATATTTTCAAATATTTCAAAGAGAATTGTAAAATCCAATTACAGAAGATATGATAAGGCCAAGGGATTATTATGTTCCTATAAAAGGGCTAGATTTACTACCTAGAAGGTTTGACACATTGAGGAGGATGTTGATGCTAGTTCATATTTTCTAATTCCTCATATTTTTTTATATGGTTTTATTAATATTCTATATTCTTATATAAATTTCATAATTTAGATATCACATGATTTATATTTTAACAAAAGTATTTCCCCATCCAAAGTCCTTTTCTTTTTCTTATTTTTTTCTCCATTCTATCTGTAGTGTTTTATATTATTTTATTTTCACAGTTTATTAATTTAATTTTTATTCACCCCCTCTACTGCATTATATCTCTTCATTATTATTTTCTATTTTATTTATCTTCTTCACTTCTTCACACCATTGTGACATATTACCCTTCATTATTAGGGGATGACCCAAGGCTTGGTCTTTTGTGAGGTTAGGTGTTCTTGAATTATAAGATTTAGTTCCTAATTAGTTTTTTGTTTATGGTATATTTGAATGACATGAACAGGTGAGGCGAATGTCCACCATGACATAAAACTCAATTATAAAAATATTTTTTTTATTTTAAGCATTTCCCTCACTTATGTTGGATACAATCTCTTCCCATGGTAGAGTGTTTTTTTCAATTGATAACATGATATATTATGGATCTAGGTCATAGAAGGTGTCACACTCCTGATTTAGGTGTTCGGTCAATCTTGATTTCAAGAGGAGGTGGAATTTTGATTCCTTAGGAATTTGAGATTCTATAACTACTAAATAGAACATTAGTAGCCTATGAATGAGGTCTAATAATTGAGATACCAAACTAAAATTTAATAAAATAAATAATAATAATGATTAAACCTAAAACCGAACCTAAAGGCTAAGTACATTCTTTCCAATCTCGTTCTATTTTCATTTCATGGTAATTTATAATTTCCTTTATTTTCATTATTTTAGAAAATAATCAAAACCAAAAAATATCATTTCTTATGAAAATAATAAAAACATTAAAAAAGAAGTTCTTAGGTTATTTTGAATAATTAATTTGATAACTATGAAGCTCCTTAAGCGAGACGACCCAAATCCACCACTATGTTGCAGTAAGATACAATTATAAATTTTCTTTTTTTTCCATACCCCATGATAAGTGCGTGTCAGAGATGATAAAAAAAAGGTAAATAAATTTCATTTAAACCTTATATGGACAACTCCAATACACATGAGGATGTTATTCTTTAGAAGAATAAAAAAATTCAAGAATTGAAAGATAATAACATGAAGAAAAGTAATTCACAATATGAGATCAAAAGAAAAAAGAACAAGAAAATATTGAGAGGATAATATGAGTATGAGTTCTCTTTACAATGAATAAATATGAACCTTATTATTCCCATATATATATATATGATTTTTAATTAATTGTATGTAATTAAAGGATATGTTTGTATCCCTTGAGGGGGATCATTGATGAGTTAAATTTATTAGCTCTTCACTACATAGTGAATGTGGAACTTTAGAAAAACTTGTTAAATTGGAACATATGGTATGAAAATCACTCTCATAACCTTACTCTAAATGAATTGATAATTATTATCTAGGGGAGTTGATATTGATCTATGAATGGGGATATATATATATATATTCATACTTAATGTTTTTGATGTTTTTGTTGACATTTGTACCAGATACATTGTATTTATTGATAAATACATCTTGAGAAACCCCATAATATGATGAGAAAGTTATCTAAGATTTATATATCATGTTGTATAATTTATAGATAACATTTTTCACCTTGGTTATAAACACGTTCTTTCTACAAATGGTTTTCCCACATAAATATAGATTTTTCTATCTAAAGGATTTTTTATATGTAAATACATGTGATGTTATCCTTCACTCACAAGTGGCTATAGATGAGGACTTAATTGAATGGAGGAGAAGAGGATGTACTGATGAAATAAGAGGATTTATGAGATGAGAAGGCCCCTATTTCACTATTTCATTTATTTTCAATAATGGGGAGATGCATATTAACTTTAAGAGGTGAAAAAGTATCAATAAAAAATAAAGGGGGATATTAAAGATAACAAGTGAAATATTTAAGGATGAATGTTTTTTTGATAGTATATATTAATGTCTATATTTAAGGAATAATTTAATGAGTATTTGACTATACATCAAGCATTGTATTTCATGATTGATAAATCATCTTTGTATGTCCATAAGCAGATTTCATGTGTTTCCATGTTTAATGGAATTAAAAACGTGTGAGTCTACTAGCTGGAATTGTTCATATTTGGAACATTAAAAATAATGTGGTATTGGATGTCATTCTTAATAATACATCCACATTTAATTTTGAGGTTTTTTTTACTTTTCTTAATTCCTAATACATGTGGTAATTGTGTTTATAGTTTTCATAATGTTTTCAATATCTGTATAATTAAAAATTAAATAAAGAAACCACACCTTAATTGGGTGAATAAATATTTTAAATAAGGCCATGAAATTTTATATTATTACATGAAGAAATTTATTGTGATGGAAATGAAAAAATATATTTATATTTTAGTGTGATTAATATTGAGATGAAATTTGAGTTTCTTAGAATTTACATAGTTTTTACCAAGTAAATTTGGGTTATATTATAATAAAAATTTGGTCAGAACTTAACCATCGAAGGCCCACCTCAAACACATTTGTTTGACCTAGATCTTCCATTTTAGAGGTAGATTACCCTTTATAAACATGGTGGAAGGTGAGTATGAGGGAATGGATAAAACCCACATGGAGTACACGTGGAATTATAGATTTCACACATGCGAGCACCCGAGTGGACCAAAAAATGTTGTTGTCTGGCCCATTATGGGTTGTGTTAAGTGTATCCAAATTTCAAATCTAGTGCTAACTCAACTAATGTGAGTTTAATCTTATATTATTAAGCATAGAGAATCAATTTCAAAGATAGATGTGGGATACACAAAGAATGTTACTATTTCTCCATTTAAGAAGTCATGCATAGAAGCATGGTAATCTGATTTGATATATCAATTAAATTCGATCAATTTATATATTTTTCTTCAACCCTTAGACATAAAATATATCTAAATGTGTTCTTAGGATGACCACATTCTAGAAATATCTAGTGTTCAAACTAAGAGAACCTAATATGATCAATCATCTTGAATCAATGCATGAAATATCTTTCTTTCATACATGGTTTTGTTTGAAGAATGTGCTAGTTTTATGGAATGATATGAAGTTATAGAGAGTGTTACACAAAAAAATCACAAAAATAACCTCAATTTCAAGAATCCTTTAGTACTATAAAATCACACATCTCTGAGGCATTACGTGAAGATCAACGACCACATGAAGATCCAATCATAGACAACCTCTATCTAGTGAATCATTAAGGATTAATTAATTATATGTACAATAAGGAATAATATGAATACAGGAATCCGATCATGTAAATCCTTGTTTCCGTAATATTTTGAGTCACATGATTTTGAAAAATTTGAGCAGTTTAAATTTTTGAGATTTTATATGATCTTTAGAGATATTAGTATCAATCCTTAAATAATCATGAAAATTAGAGGATAGGTGGTGATCACATTGGTAATAAGTATAGTGGATGGTATGCGGTTTTAAGATACTACCATTAATGTTTGAGAAGATATATTATTTCTCATGAAATCGAGAACCTGTGTACTTTGATCATGTGAAGGAGAATAAATATGTGTTCTTTTTTCAAGATAAGGATAAATATCCCATGAATCCTTTTAGGTCATTTTTGAAGCTTCAATTGTATGCATTAATCACTCACATAAAAAGGATATGTGGAGAAGAATATAGATCACATGAAGAACACTGTCTCATGTCATCTATATTTTTCAAAGAAACTAAAACACTATGTCTAATAATACCTATTACCTAAAGGTATTGTACCTTCACAAATACCTTAATCATTAATGAATAATAATAATAAGATATGATGTAAATTTTTATCTAAAGTAAATTAGAGACTTCATGATGAACTAGATCACACTCTCACTAGAACAAAGGGATAATTAGTGTAATGGGAGAAATAACATGTGATTACAAACACTTGTGCATAGAAACAATTTATAGGCCGTATATGTGATAATTTGATGCATGGAAATTCATTGAGATACCTTAACCATTTACAAGGATTTTTGAGTTTGTGACCCAAGAGAAATCACGATTATATAGGGAACCCATGTAAAGAACATAAAATAATAATATGAATAAATGAGGTGTTCTATGGTTTAAAACATGTACCATAATTTACATTTTGCATGAAAAAAATTCATTTGAATAATTTGTATTGATAATTTTAAGTTCATTTGTAGAGAACATGGAGACAAGTGGAACCGAGTTTGTGTAAGTATATTATTTCATAATAATATCAAGAATCATCTAATTTTAGGATTCATCATTGACAGAAGAAGTTTTTGTATGCCAGAGCATTTGAATTTTTGATACTAAATTGAGGGTGATGTTTTAATCATAAGAGAAAATTAATAACTAATAATTCATTGAATTGATAAGGCCTAGATCATTTGAAGATCTTTGGATAGTAAGAAAGATCAAGAAATTGATAATAATTTGGTAAAGTTCTTAAACTGTTATTAAAGAACAACCGATTGTTTTCTATCTATTATTAGAAGTTTATTTTATCTACTAATGTGTATAGTGGCACTTACGTCAAATCCTTAGTGATGGTACAAATTTTAGAGTCGATTGTTTTTAATTTGATATCTTTTGATTAGGTGGGGAGTTTGTTTATAGAGTTTAGTTGAAATGATTGATTAATGAATATTGATATAAAAATTTAATAATAATTGGGATGAGTTCATAATTAGGGATTTAAGCTTATTATATCCTTTATTATTACTTTATCTTGCATTAAATTAACACCCACTTCACAAGATGACTTCGATCAGAATTACCACCTATTAAGGATTTAATCCAGGCCTTAAATTAAATAGGGTTCTAATCTCAATCAGTAATTGTTTATGGTAGTGTATTTATGTTTCCAATAATCCATGTAATCAATAAGTTAAACAAAATAATTCATTATTCCTTGACATTTTTTCTTTAACCTACAGAATGATAACCTAAAGTATACTCAATGAGAAAAATCTCACAATTACTTAAAATCCCCAAATTTTTACTCACCCAATGGTATATTTAATCAAACATTGATATTGATAGTAATATATTTATATATGTTTTTTATGGTGATGAATTATATAGATAATAAAAATATTGTGATAAGAAAATAGTTGTGCACTGAACACACACACAAACAACAAGGAAACTTAAAATGAACTTTTGGTAGAATGTGAAAAAAAGGGGAAATAGATTTTAACTTGATTTAAAATATTTCAAGACCATTAATATTAGAAAATAGAGGGTTTATGTTAATAAGAGGTGATGAATAAGAAACATGAATTAATATAAATTTACAACACAAACACTTAAGATATTACAAATGAATAAGAACACAATAGTAAATCAAAATAAGCATAGAGGAATGGTATCTCAAGTAGGAACTTGAGTCTGGGAGATCCTCCCAAGACTTTTGAAAATAGTTGTTCATTCCAACCTCTCCTCCTTTTCTCTAAAATTATAACTCATTTCAAGGAGAGGAAGGGTATGTATTTATAGACCATGGATTTGGACTATTTGTATTAAAAATATTCCCCTCCAATTGGATCACCAATATGGTACTCAAAAAATCAAAATCTAGAGAAATATTATTCTTCAAAGTTGTAGATAAAAGTTTTTACAGTAAACCCTCAATTGTTGGAGGCCATTGGATATAAGGATCCAAATTTATGGTGGTTTGAATAATAAATTTTAATCTATCCATTTGAATAATGGATTTCTCGAAGGCCATAATGTGAATGGGTTTTTGAATAGGGATATTTTCTAAAATCAAAACCATTTATTATAAAAATTAATCCTCATATATCTTATATTTCATACTACAAAATATTTTCTAAAAAGGATGTATATATTAGGAGAAAATTCAATAAATGTGTAATGATTTTAATTCCCGGATAGAATGGTGGGGTGGAATTCAAAGCATCATTTGGGAACATTTATTTTTTAGATTTGGGACATGAAATTTTTATCTGTGATTAATTTTTATATTCAAGAATATATTCAGGATTTTAAAAAAATATGGTATTTTTTATTGTGCCTAGAAATTGTATCATCATGGATGGTAGAGTTTCTTCACAGATTATTTGGGCCTTCTTGTGTGGACTATATGACCCTTAAAATGGATGAATTGGACCAAAACCAATTTTAATTATTTGTAGGAAATTGAATAAGGAACCCTAAAAAATAAAAATCATACCATTTGGATATGTAAGGAGGGATTTATAACTAAAATAGTAAACTGACTAGATTCGATTAACACAAATAATTCTCAAAAATTATATCTATCATTAAAGCATGGGTATTTCACACCAATTATGATCTTTTTTATGAAAATACTAGAGGGAACAGAGAAAAATTTATGAAGAGACGAATAAAACCAGTCATACATTAGAAAACCAAATTCAATATACATGTAGAGGAAGTTCATTCTTAATAATCGTATAAGAAACTGGGAGTTGTTGGAGATGTTTCTATATATGGATCAATACTAAAGAGAAGTCTGATTGGGGTATATATGAGGAGATAATATGGTTGGGGTATAATACCAACCAAGGTAAAATATTTGGTTATGATCTGTAGAAAAAATATCAATTATAGGATCAACTTCGGGGTTTATAACCAATTTATGCATTATCAGATGTAATGAACGACTAAATTATAGTGGATAATCCATGTTGGGGCATCAAAATAACACAGAAATGAGTATTTATTTTTATAAAACATTTTAAATACCATATTTTGTGCTCTGTATTTTTATTTCTACATATGAGGTGTGGCTGTGAGACATTATTGAGTGGATCAAAAAACCTTAACAAGTTCAAGAGGTAGAATTAAAAGGGAAAAAATTATAAAATTATACCACTGATTTAACCTATCTTAGTGGTCAATCCATACCAGGGTTCTATAATTTATATTGAAATTCAAATTTATAGAGTTACTTTGAATGGGTGGTTGAAGGCCCCTTTTATAAGTGGATGAAATGAAATTTATTTTAAATATTAACTGTTAATATAAAAGGAACACATGTATTACATGGAATGTGGAATCCAAAGTGGAAAATAATAGAGAAGAGATATGGTTTGGTCAATCCAGAACTCAACCAATAATTTTTTGATTATTTTACATGTTTTTTTACTTTTTAAATTGGTTTATTACTTTTTACATTAATTTACTTTTATAGTGGTAACTACATTTTTAACCTGGGTGAATAATTTTTATGACCAAAAATGAAAAGTTTATTATTAATTTTTTTGAAATTATGATTCACATATGTAAAGAATTTAATCATATAAAATTTCCAAGAATTATAAAAATTAATTTTAATATTAGTTATCATCATGTGTAAAACAATGCTATGAAAAAGTGTGTTTTTAACCTAAAAATGATGTTAAGGGTATAATTATTAATTTCATTAATTTACATGAAATAAATTAGTTTATTATAAAAAAATTAATATTTTTTCCCTAAAATAAATTCAAAACAAAATTTCACCAACTTAATATTTATTTAAAATAAAACACTAAAAAGATTTTAATTATAATAAAATATTACATGGGTTTAAAAATTTTATACATAGATTTTCTAAATTTAAATTAATATTTTAAATTTATAATTTAAATATTAAATATTTATCTGATTATAATATAGGTTTTATAAATTTTTATGTTGTTCTTATATCATAATGATGTCATAAATTTCAATTATTTGACAAAACACTATTTTTAACCATTCACCTAATTTCTTTCCAGAAAAATCTAAAACATTAATATTATGATTATATTGAAAAGAAGAATAAAAAAATAAATTTATTATTTTCAAATTCCATTTATTTAATTTATGAATTTTATTTTTTAAAGGAAATTAAAAATATAATTAAAAATGTTTAAAATTGTAAAATGGATTTTTAGATATTAACTATTATTATTCTTATTTCATACCAATTAGTAAATAAATTATTTTTAATTTATTATTCATATCAAAAATATATTTTATCATCATTAATCCCTAATATTTCTTTTCTAAAATAAAAAATACATAGCTCCTAAAAGGCTATTTTTAATAAAATATATTTTTAATCATAAATGATCTTATTAGTTATTTAGATATATTTATTGAATTTATTCAATGAATTCATATTAAAAAACACCTTTATTTTTATTTATAAATAGATTTCAAAATAAAATCACATTTATTTATACCCTCTAATTTACAGACTATGTTATAACAATAGTACTTTCTATTTATAGTTTTATTTTAATAAAAATGTTTTTGTGACTTTGTTTTATTTTGGTGTTACATGTGAATAATACCACTAAACACATTAGAATTATTATATATATAATTATTGTAAAATATTGGGGTGTTATAGTATTACAACATGATTGTGGTGGTTATGCAATAATGCAATAATTTTTTTTAGAAGATAGATCATGCCACAATGTTCTAATTATGAATGCTATTAGGTCATAATTTTAAAGGAATGCCTAAATTATAGGAATTTTATCATAGTGTTTTTTGTAAAACCATAATTATTTTATGTTTTAATAAAATATATGAAAGATCTTATATAAAAATTACTATCTAAAGGTGAAAAATTTGAGTTTGAAAATAAATTTTTTTATTGGTTTTCAAATACATGTATGGACATAATTTACCATGATTAATGAGTTAAGTAAGGCCTCAATTAGAGAAAAATATCATGTTTTTAAATTAAGTTAAAAAATATAATTATTATATTAAGAGTATGATAAAGAGTTAATAAGATTAATTGAGAGATATTTTGAATAATTCCAATGGGAGTGTTATTGATTGAAATAAAAGAAAATGGGCTATGATTGTTATATAAAGACAAACATGAAAGAGGAGACCATCATGTTGATGGAGAAAAAGTGTATTAATCCACCAACATATACATATTATATTATATTTAGCAGTTTAAATTAAATTTATTCACTTAATAGAGTAGTGAGTTTTTTGAGTAAGAAAAAAAATGGATTTTCATTATTTGGAGTGGTAGTAAACCAAGAGGTATAATGAGTTCTAATAAAAATATATCATCAGGTTATCAAAAATAGTTATTAATCCTAAGGTTATGATTTAGTATATCATGAACGTATATTGTGTCTAATGAGGATAACATATTCACCTGTGTAACTATGTTTATGTATAATCCATATACATGTTTTAACTAGAGTGTGTAAGGGGTTTATTTTTTATTTGTGTAAAATTAAAACACTAAAGAATAATAAAAATGGTTAAATGACCATGATAATGATCGATGATTGATACATGGGTAACATTTTCAATTATTATGACATCATGTTTTATAAAAAATATAAATCCGTACTTTATCAATTGATCAATGAGAAAATCCAAAATCATGAATATCTCATCTTGGGTTTCTATGAATTGTCAGTCTCAATATAAAATAATCAGTATAAGAAAATCCTCTTTCTGGTGTGCATGGATAAGTATTAGACTATCATAATAATACCTCAATAGTGAACTCACCTTAAATTATTTCATCAACACTTAATTAAGAAAGGGTGATAGAAAACAATTAACAGTGAGAACTTGGTCTTCAACCCATATACCATCAATTTATATATACTTTAATACACAACTGAAAATATTCTATTGTATATATAAATGAATTATTGGAGGGATAAATATAATTAAAAGCACAATAATAAATTTGGTTTTCATAGATATAATTGATAACAATCATATATTTATAAAGAACACAAATCATTGTAAAATGATATTAATAAAAAATGAGTAATTATAAAGATGCATTAAAACTAAAGAATAATAATGGATCTCCATCACTTAATAAACCATTAGCTATGGGTTAATCCTTATATGTGAAATATTATAGCCATGATAATATAGTTCCACCAAAATAAAATAAGTAAGATTGAACCAAAAATCCACCCTCAAATATAAACATTTTACGATTTAAATAGCTTCCTCATCCAATTTAAAAACAGATCCTTGTATATCCTAGATCCATTACACATGGAGTATGATGCCACCATCATCTAAATAGATGAATATATAACCTCTATTTTTATATTGCATATCCTTCTCTCAAGGATCGAGTGATATTTGGAAATTGAGTTTCTCTATTACCCTAATTGGTTAAAAAACATCATATGAAGATCCTTCATGGTCTCTATAATGATTGTATCTTGAATCCCTTAGGATGTTTGAGTAGTATCCCCAAACCACCTCAGGGGAAACTCCCAATAACTAGAGGCTGGTTTGAATACAAGGGGATGAAGGTTCAAAACATGGAAGATAGTTTTCCAGAGTAATATAATATAAGTATTTTATTTTGATAAACACCCATATTTATCATGGCATATATGGATGTTTTTAGGGAATAGGTAAATAAAACTAAATATATGAAATAGTGTACATATGTCATTACATTACCACTATTAAATACATCCACATGTAATTGAAAGTGTCATTATTGACGAAAATGGAATATATACAAAGTGTCCAAGCCAAACATGGCTCTAATTAACCAAATATAGTGGTTCCAAGTGTATAACACCCTAAAATAACTCTATAGGCAACAAATATGTCACCAATTGGACCATGCAACAAAATAAAAAAAAGACAAAACCTAGATTATATTCCCATATATAGTTAACTCTCTTACTCAGGTGCTATGACTTTAATTGTATCATGTAAAGATTGATCTTCATATATCCAAGAGGGGCCTCGGTAAGGAGTAATTATAACACGGTCAATATGTGGACAACATAAACCCCTAACTAATTATCATAAGTTAAATTAAATAATTCAATAAAACTAGGTTATAGGAGTAGGTATACAACAAATGATATTCTTTAATAACGTTAATCAATTTAAGCATAAATAATAATAATAGACATATTATACTAGGAGGGTCTATACACATGATATATAATTTGATCTTAACCAAATGTTTGTGAAATTCTACCAATAAGATTCAGTGTGAAACACCCATTTTATTTGGTGGAAATAAAATCATACATTTTAGATTTAGGATAAAGGAATTTCCCATCCCATTTGAGAATAGGGGAATGGCTATATAAGAGTTATGGAATTAAAATCCCATCCCATATCATCAATAACCCTATCAATATTAGGTATACATGGGAAGATTTTATATATTAATAATATACAAATCTTTATGTATAACTTATCAACCTCATATTCTAAAGAAATAACTACATCTCAAAGTATATGTTTTTTCAATCATGATATATTTACAAAGGATAAACATACAATTAATGAATGTAGAGAAACAACAAGGAAATTGTCATTCATACAGTTTTAAACTATACTATAAACTAATTTTAAGATATTTAATATTATTTTTACAATATATAACTAAAAAATATATCAATCATAGAATCCTAATAATTAATTAAAAGACAAACCTTTCATTCCATGATATATTTCCATGGATTTTTTTCATGAAAAATTTATTTTACAAAACCATTTGGTTTTTATTTAATTAAATTAAATTTATAGAAAAAATCCTTAAGAACATTAGATTTTAGAGGGTGTTAACCTAACAAATTAATTGTATATTAATCCTACATGGTCTAGGGGGGAAGGATAATCCACTACTTGGGACTTTAGACTATCCTAGGATAATAATAAAATATGTGGTTGAGCTAACATTAACATAAAATATGATACAGTGGAAGAAAAATATTTAATACCTTAATATCAGTTAGCTTAACTATCCACAACATCTATACTAGAAGAACTTGAAAGATTTGATAGTTTCCATAAATCCTTTGTTGATGGAACAAAGGATTAAATTCATTTCCTTTGAGAAAAGGGCAACAAGAGAAGATGATATTATGTTCAAGTCCAAAATTTGATAAAGATGATACTCACAAAGTGTTTAGATCCACCTAGATCAAGGATCGATGAAGGTTCCTGAAGTTATTTAATTGGGTGAGAGAGTATCTCTCATGAGGCATTATCTACTACAAATAGGGAGAAAATCCTGATGTGCAATTTTCTTTAGAGAAAATTTATCATTTAAAAATAAATAATTCCAACAATAATTATAAAATAGCCTCTAATGCCAAAAACATACCCAATATAGGTACATTGAGTACTTAGTGGTGTTGTTAAAGGACTTGTATCCACTTGGCTACCACAAGGTACTTATTATCAATACATCGAGTACTCGGTGATCCCAACACATGGGTGTCTTTACTTTTTGTCCTCATTCTCCTAATAATTGCTCTATTTCAAATTTTATTCCAAGAAAAATCTGATAAAATATAAATTATTAAAAAAATAGGGATTACCTGCCTATAGATTTTATGGTGTCTGTACCTTCCCTACAATCAAGAGTCTCATTTCTAAGAAGCTTCCACTAGTTTCTAGAAGAAATAACCTTATATATTATACTTTCACCTCATATTTTCACTCCCAAGGTTCATATTATAGATTTCCAAGATACCATATATAAATTGACCCATAATTTTCATTCCTAAATACTACACCATTATAGATAAATAATCAATTCATAAAATTTTTATCCACACCATAACCATAAAGGTTTAGTTTCTTTGGAGACTAGATACATAATCTTATTATTTAATGAAAGTTCATAATTATTTACCACATATAATTCTTCTTAGGTACACCATATTTAAAAAATTTATTCTTAACTTTTGGATAAAAAGACATAAGAAAGGGTGAGATCTTATTCTTTATAAGGTTAAACATAGGTGATATAAATAAATGTTCATCCATGAGGAAAGATAAGCATAAGGTCATGATATCATGATCATAAATTAAAATTTTCATACATAATCTATACTAGATCGTAAACATGAGACATGAAATAAAATATTATCATAATTATTGACAATATTCATTAGAGTTCAGAATCATCAATAATCACTCATAATCCATAATATAATAACATGGACATATGAATGTGAAAACGATAATATCATTATAAATATGTATAAATAGAAAACATTTTACTTATTAAGTTTAAGATGTGAAAAACAACCATTTCATAATCTTATGGACATAAACCCTAGTCTATGTATAATCATATAGACATGAAAACCAGGTCCATACATAATATTATTGACCTAAAAACTAGGTCCATGCATAAAAAAATAAATAAAAAATTAGGTTCATGTATAACATATTAATATCACTAGTTATCCATCTTTACCCAAATACATTTAAAGGATATATAGTTCATAACCCACCTATAGAATAATAATAATCCATTTATATTTGTGACAAATGATAATAAACCATTCATCATATATCATAAACTATGGAATTGAAATATTTTTCAAGAAAATATCATTATTATAATTATAAAAAATAAAAATAAATAGTATGAAAATTATCATTATACCATATCCATTATAAATCATAATTAACATGAATAGATGTTATCTTAAATAAAAATTCATTTAAAATACCACTTTTAATATTTCTTGAGGAAAATTACCTTTTTAATTTGAAATCACATAGTTAAAATATAAATACTTCCAAAATTTTATGGGAAATTTTTCTTCGAAAATAACTTTTGAAACATTTAAAGGAAATTTAAAAATATTGAGTCATCATGATTGTAGATAATTTTTTTCATGTAATTAATGTTAAAAAAAGATGTCTTCCACATTTTTGGTGAAAACTCATAAGTGTATCGTTCATAAAATGAAAAAAAATCATTAGATTTTTTTTATAAAAATGAAAATATGTGAAAAAATAATTTCATAAATAAATGTAGAATAGTAAAAAAAATTGAAAGTAGTTTAAATAAAATATAAACTTCAAAGAAAATTTTTCTCGACTGAAAGAAAAACAAGGTTGATTTTCCATGTAAATATTATTTTTCTATATTGAGAAATTATAAGAGGAAAATGAAATAAAAAATAGTAATTAATATATATTACCACTAGATAGGAAAATAGATTCTTGTTTAAGATATTGAATTCATATAATTCCCCCATCAGTGACTAAAACATAAACAATCCTGAATAATGTTAAGACTATGAAATAAACATTTACCACATTGGTAATGTTAAAATAAAAATCTCATGAGAGGGAGAACATTATAATTAATTTTAAATTCACAAAATTTTTATATAATAATAAAAAAATACATGAATTATAATTATATATACTACAACATCTAAAACAATGGTGAATATGTCATAAGTGTCATAGAAATAAATGAGATATGAGAAACAAATTACTCAGTTTTTTATTCCTTCTAAAGCACTCTATACTACCCTATACCAAATATAAATTTATTTTAATTCTATAAAACCATAATTTAAATACTTATAATATTATATATGATATTATTATAACATTTTAACAGTAATTTATTAATAATTTATTATTAAGATCATTATTTCCATGTTTTTACTATTTGGTTTCTCATGGGAATTTTAGTTTGGTAGTTCTCATCCTTATACATTGATTATGATTACATAATATCTATAATATTAATATTGATATAAATATAATATATATTCATTATATATATATATATTTATATTCATCCATAAAGTATAGAGATCGAAAAATGTATTACACCATTTATGGAGATGGTAGGCTGTATATATGGATTCATGTTGTTTTCACTTTTCAATAAATGGAATGAAAAAAGTTAAATAATAATTCACCATTAAATAATAAATAATATATAATTTATATTATATATTAATTAATCATATATTTATTAACCTCCATGAAAATGATAATTGAAAAACAAAACGCATCACTTTGTGGTGGTGGTGGTCCACACATATGCAAAGGAGAATTTATCTCTTTCCAATAGATAGGAATGTAAGAAGGTAGTTATGATATTATAATTAAAAAAGTCTAATTAAATCATAAATATAATATATAAACTTTAAATGCATCATAATACCCATCCATGTAAAGTGGTGATGAAAAATTAATTACACCACAATTTAGAGGTGATAAACCATTCTTACGGAGGATTAATGTTTTCTCTTTCCGAAGGATAAAAAGGTGTACAATGTTTATTACATCATCATTAAAAAAAGTAAATATATTTAATACTCTAAAATAATTATTTTGTAATGGATAACATTGATTTATGAGAGTATGTAGAATAAATAAAATTGAAAATGATCGGTTAAGATTTATACCACTTTTGTGAGAAACCTCTTTTGGATTACTTCTTAAGCATTGAAAGGATAATCTTTTGGAAATAAAATAAGCTCTAGAATTAGTTAAATAATATAAGAAGGTATTATGTATGGTATTATATGAGATATAAACCTCAATATGTGTGAGGAATAGAGGAGAATATATTCCCTTTTATAAGTGAGGGGAGGGTCCCTCTTAAAATAAGTGAAATCATTAAATTAATATAGTTTAATTATTATAATCACATTACTCAAAATTGACATATTTTGAAGATATAATGAGTATAATTATAACCAAACTCATTCAATAAAATTTATTAATTTTTATGTTATGTTTTAATGCTTATATTTTAGATTTAAACCCCATTAATCTTTTTGATAGTTACCACAAAATTAAAGTTTTATACTATTTAAAGATCAAGAATGATACCATAAAATTAAAAGTGAACCATAAATGGACCATTAATGATATTTTAAACCATATACCATTTATGTTTCGAAAAATATATTTTTTATGAATTTTAAATAATTTAATAAAATATTGTCTATTATAAAATATCATTAATGTCATTTTTGGAAATACATGTAATATGAAAATAAAACATGTTTCTAACTCATTTAAAATGGCCCCAAAATTACATGTATCCAATTATAAGAAATAAATTGTATTAATATAATCATCAAATATTTTTTTACTAGCCTAGATATCATTTAAACCTTATATTTTGGTTTAGCCTCTTGGTTAACCAATTTTAACCTTAACTAATGTAATGACTTTTTCAATATTAATGGTTTATAATTATACTTATAAGTTTAAAATTTGTTCATAAATGGTAGAATGATTATATTTTCATCTATTTATCACCATAATTTTTATATTTCTATATTTTTATTATTTTTAACTAATTTAATAATATAATTATAAAATAAAATAATA
Organism: Viscum album; assembly: GCA_963277665.1. Classification (NCBI taxonomy): domain Eukaryota; kingdom Viridiplantae; phylum Streptophyta; class Magnoliopsida; order Santalales; family Viscaceae; genus Viscum; species Viscum album. The sequence continues at coordinate 1,184,576,115 of OY728139.1, forward strand.
TTAATTTCATTTTAAGAACTATTCCCATAATTTGAATTGGGAGACAAATTGACAATAATTTTATTCATATATAAACCTTTAAAAACTACCTAAATGTTATATTGATCTAAAAAATTCAACAAACACTATAATATATCCAAATTGTATTATTTTTATTATTTTTAAAATCATTTATTTTATTTTCTTATTAATAAAATTAATACATTTTCGAGGATTCATAATCATTTAAGGTAATTATTCAATAACCAAAAATTAAAAATAAATTTCCATTAAAAAATTTTTACCAATAAAATAAACATTTATAATTGATATTAACATATTCTTATCCATATGTATTTTTTTAGATATTAAAGTCAAGATAGTGACATTTTTAATATATTCTTTTGTCAATCTAATATAAAGGCCCTAATTAAGAAAAAATAGAAGTAAGTGACCGTATATTTCAGACATGGATATACATATCCAAACTACTGTCATACTATATGATTAATACAACTATTAGAGAAATTTTCAATCCTTATCCCAAATTTTTAATTTTTTCCATATTTTACCCCTATTGAAGTGAGAAATATTTTACAGGGTTACTATTGATAAAGAATTAAAATAATAGGGACATATATAGTAAATCTTATCCTCATTATAAAAAATATTTGATCCATTTTTTAGTATTCAATTTATAGAAGTGGTATAATTTAATTTCAAATTAAACTTACAAAACGTGATAAAAAATTGTTTTCTAAAAAATACATTTTTTGAATTATAAATTTTTTTATACTAAAATCCAAAATAAATTTAATTCCAATATCTTTAATTATATTATTCCTAAAATTATCCAATTTTAATTTTACAGCCATTTTAAAACATAATGTAACTTTGTATATTATTTAAACAAAAATATTGTTATCAATAAAAATAAGTATTTTTCTCTATCCATTGAAAAATAAATCCTTTCAAAAAATTATAAAAAATTTAATATGACATAATTATGACATAGTGATTAAATAAATTAAGATAGTTTTCTAAAATAAAATTTCTATATATTGAAGAAATTAATTATAATTTCTCTATAAAAAATATAATACAAATATTTTTTTAAGAAAATTCATTTTTGAAGCATAAAATGAATTCACCAAAAATTTAGTGATCATTTCATAAGAATTAATCAATAAATTGTTATTGTGATAGAATACTATAAAGATATTTTATAATGTGGTTATTCATATTCATACCCACCAATTCATATGCTAGGTCACATTTGAATAATAATATTTTTATAACATATCCCAATTCTCTAGAAGCTTAATGTTGTGTGTTAATAAAGATATCAATATTATTATTATTTTAAATAAATTTTTGGGGTGTTACATTATCACCTTTAAATAAATTACACCATAATAATTTCATCATGGTTAGAGAAGTTTTAGCATTTGAAAATACCTTTGTTAAAACCCACATTGTATAGAGGGATAATAAAAATTCCATTGAAAATGGGATGTGGGTAATGTAAAAGTTTCCTAAAATAACACATATTCTGGTTAATAGATAAGGAAAAAATTTATTGGATGATAAAATATAGGCATGGAGGAAAAACAGGTTTCCAAGGACTCATATATAGTGATAGTGAACATGCTCATGTGAAAGTTAAGGCCCACCAAACCAGAAATTTGTGATTGGGTGAAAAGGCCATAGATTCATTAAAAATGAAGGTAAACATTTAATATTTTTATTTTGATATCTATTCCTAAATTTGAGGTATTAATAAATATCAATATAGAGAACTAAGTAAACACACCCACTTAATTAATTTCCATTTTATAATCTGAATTTCATTTTTTCGATTGTGCTTAAATTAATTTCCACTTCCTCTATTTCTCTAATAAATGAATATCCAATATGAATTTTTTCATACCTAAAGAACTCACTAAAATTTAATGAATCATAAGATATATAAGTCATTCATTTGACCTATAAATATTTAGAATAACCAAAATGGTTATAATAATTTATCGAATGTGGATAAATATAATACATTAATATCTAAAACTCTTCAATAACACCCAATGTTCCACTTTATCCATTATATAAATACATAACTTTAAGACTCCTCCAAAATATGTCTGGCTAAATTCCAAACCCAAAAATTTGAAATATTTGATCAAATATTTTTTTTCACAATTAAATTTAACATTTATCCCTATAAAACATGAATTAGTTCATAATGTCACATGATTAATATGTGAATACTGTGATTATCTTAAAACTTGATAGTATCACGATCACCTAAAACATCAATTAAAACATATATGATTCCAAAAATTAACACTAGACTTATTTGTAAAATGAAATCAGAGACTATTTAATATTTTCTATAAATCTAAAAAATGTAATAAAATTTATCAAAGATGGATTAAATCACATTGTCATCAAATCACTAAACAATTTCAAGGCAAATAATAATATGTCATTTACTCAATAAATTTCAATCATCTATTTATCCTAACTAAACATTATTAAATAAATATCAAGAATATATTAAGTGTTATCTTTTTATTAATCATTTTTTCTCCAACAATATCACCATACAACTAAATCACTTTTCTTAAATATCTGTACCATTGAATATATGTTTTCAAATACTTAAAGAGAAATAAATGTGGAACAATTCGTAGATTATTTATGATTATTATAACAAAAATGTCATCGATATAACACATTTAAAACATAATTATACATTCCAAAAACTTAAACAATTAATTACTTCCACTCTAATGATTTTAATAACATTGGTCCTTGGTATAGGAGTTGACCCATGGCTTAGGGAATTGACTCATATATTATTAAAAATTAACTACAAAAAATAAATTGAATTAATTGGAAATTAATTTCTCTATGACCTTCATTTAAACATAGAAAAAATAATACCCTTCCTATTGAGAAATTATCTTTGGTTATCATTGCCACATTCTTAATATGAAAAAAATGAACTTTCATTCCTCTATTATCATTACCACATGAACTTTCATAAAAGCCAATTTTTATTTTATATGATTCTTTAAGAAACTTGCTAAAGTTTATGTTTTTTTATCATAAATGATGATCGATTATTAGTAATATTAACAAAGTTTTTCCTTCAAGTTCCTATTTCACTTAGTTTTTCTAGAGGAAAATCATTACAATTTCCATCATAATCAGTATTAATATGAATCCTCCTAGTTTAAACCACTGTGTAAAACAAAAAACTATAGTGTGACAAAAAATAATCATAGTGAGAGATCATGAACTTTTTTTCATATAATTTATAAATAGTGAAACCTTAATTACAACCAACGACACATTATATTTTACCTAGGTCATAATTGATTATCATGTATTGAAATCATTCATGATGGATCATAAATAAAATGTGAATTTATCTAAGATTATGCACTGGGAGTGTAAAAAAATTTGAATAGTATGGGAATAATTACCATGAACTAGAATTATGATCCTTTTATACTCGACCAAATCCTTTTAGAGTTATTAACCCTAGACGCATCTATACCAAAAACCAAATCTTGTTGGACTATCCAAATAGAGATGTATTGTTATCAAAACCACGCAATCACTTCTTTCCCAGAACTCTAGGATGTTATCATATAATTAATCTTATCCTCAGGGTTTTAATAAAATTTATATAATGATAATATCTAAGAATTAAATAAACCCTACTTTGATACCAATTTTAGAGATCTAAACTTTTCATACATAAATATCACATCATTATGGATGAATATTCAATATAGAACATTACGATCCATGCTAGAACCATAATTGGTTTGTGTATCTAGAGGCTAAATATGAAATCTTATTATTTTATGAAATATATTAAACATTTACCAAATATAACACTTATTAGGTATACCCTAATTTAAAACTTTCTTCTTAACTCTTGGATAAAAAAACATAAGAAAGGGTGATCTCCAACGAATAGTATAGGTAAACATATTAAATATTGATCAATGATCATAAATGAGAATAAGATAAAAATTAAGGTATGATATCATGATTATAAATTAAAAATTTCATACCCAATAATTCATAGATCATAAAAAAGATTCATGGTATAAAACATTATCATAATAACAGACAATATTTATAAGAGTGCAACATCATCAATAATCATCCATGAGCCATGAGAGAATAAAACATGCCTATTAATGTAAAAAAATTATAATATTAAAACATTGTGAACATTTATAAATAGAAAAATGTTCACTCGTTAATTTAAGTGCATAAAATTAGGCCCTTAGATAAACTAATGGTTATGAAACCAGGTACATGTATAATATTATAGACCTAAAAACCGGGTCCCCACATAATCTTATAGACATGAAAAATTGGCCCATGCATAAAATTGTGAACATGAAATTAGGCTAATGCACAAAATATCAATCTTATGATTAATCAATATTTACCCAATGCATTTTTGGCTTATAATAATTTAGTCCCACCCATCATATAACCATAATCTATTTATATGTGTACCAAAAAATCATAAATCATTCATCATATATGATAACCAATGGGAAGGAAATGAACTTTATAAGCATCACATCATCCTAATAAAAAAATATCCAGAGAAATAATAAGGATGGTAATAATGGATAATATCCCAAACATATCATAATTACCATCAAATAATTTCATCTTAAATAAAAATGACTTTAATAGACCACTTGGTATATTTCTTGAGGAAATTACCATTTTCACTTTGAAATAAATTATTTAAAATAAATAAATTTCCATAATTTTATGGGAATACTTTTCTACGAAAATAAAAATGGAAACTCATTAAGGAAGATTCTATGTGTTGAATGGTCATGATGGTAGTAAATTTAGGTCAAATCGTTTATGTTAAAACAATGATTCATTTCACATTTTGGGTAGAAATTAAAAAGTGCATCATTCAGAATATGATAAGAAGATTCCTTTGAAATTTTTTTATAAATATTAAAAAATGGGAAAAAATTAATTTAATAAATGATTTGATAATATAAAAAAATATTCTAGATTTTTTTGAAATAAAATATGTACATGGAAGAAAATTATTCTTTACAGAAAGAAAAAAAGGTCAGTTTTCTATAAAAACATTATTTTGGTATCTTCAGTAATTAAGAGAGGAAAATTAAAAGGAAAATCTATATTTATATAAATAAATAAAACAGATTAAAATAGGTTGGGTTTATGATATAAATAAAATATAATTCCCCCAACGGAGACATAAACATAAAAAATCCCGAATAATGATGAGATTATGAAATAAATCCTTACAACTTTGGTGACTTTCAATCAAAGACCTCATGAAGGAGAGTAATTTAAACAGATTTTTCAAAAACAATATTTTTTATGAAAGAAAATTAAAAGACATTGATAGTAATTATATATACCATAAAAAGGAAATAGGTGGTGAATATGGCATAATTCTCATGGAAATAAAAGGGAGATGATAAACCCTCACCTCAAGTTTGAACTTCTATGAAATCACTCTTACATCCTATATAATAGATTTAAATTTATTATAAATATTTAAAAGAATCATGTTCATACATATAATATAATATATTATTCACTTAAAATAGTTCAACACCCATTTATTAATAATTTAATATCAAAATCATCGTTTCCAGGTGTTAATAAATTTTTTTTTGAGAATTTTGATTCAGTAGTTCAGGTCCTTGTACATTGATCATGGTTTTATCATATAAAGAATGTTAATAATTATTTAATTATAATATATATATATATATATATTTTCATACATATAAGATATCGATATAAAAATGAATTACACCGTTCATGGAGATGGGGGGCCATACGTATGCATGAACGCTGTTATCACTTTTCGACGGATGAAATGAATAAATGTTAAATAATAATTCAATAAATAAATAAAAATAATAATTATACATTTTAGAATAATTAATATATCATAAATACCACATATAGTCAATAAATATATTTTTATAACCATCCATGTAAATAAAAAATGGAAAACGAATCCCATCGCTTCATGGAGGAAGCAGTCCACACATATACAAGGGTGAAGTTATCTTTTTTTCCAATGGATATGAAGGAATGAAGGATGATGTTATATTAAAATTATAGAAAAATAATTTCTTTATAAATATCATATATAAAATTTAAATTCATTATAATAAGCATCCATGTAATGTGGTTATGAAAAATTAATTACACCACTATGTGGAGACAGTAAGTCATACATATGCACAAGCGATGTTTTCGATTTGCATAGGATAAAAGGAATGTGGATAATTCTTGTTACATTATCATAATAAAAATTAAGTATATTTAATATACTGAATTAATTATCTGAGAATATATACCATGGATTTATAGGAGGTATAAGAAGAAATAAAATTCAAAACACTCACTTAAGAGTTATACATCTTCATTGAGAAAAATATTTTGGATTAAAACATAATTGTTTAAGGGATAGTATTTTAGAAATACTAAAAGATATAGGATATGGTGAAGGAATATAGGAAGGTATTATGGAAGGTATAGTATGTGTTTGATGGACCAATAAGTGTGAGGAAGAGATAATAATAGGTTCCCTTTTATAAGTGAGAGGAGGAGCACTCTTGGAATTACATAGAGTTAAATAAATATAAATTAATTTTATAATCAAGTGAATCAAAATTAACATATTTTGAATATAGGATGAATTAATTTCAAACTAATCTTATCAAATAAAATTTAGAAAAGTTTATGTGATGTTTTAACCCTTATATATTCGTTTTAAAGCCCCGTTAATCCTTTTTACAATTATCACAATTATTCCATATAAGGAGAAATGACCCATAAATGGACTATGGTTGAAATATGAAACCATATACCATTAAATTGTACTAAAATTTATTTTTTAAATAATTTAATAGAATATTATTAATTATAAAATAAACTTAATGTAATTTATTGTAAATACATGAAATATTTGAATAAAATATGTGTCTAATTCTTATAAAATGGTAAACAAATGACATAAATTTGAAGATAATAAATATATGTTCTTAATATAATCGTCCAATAGAATTTTTATAGGTTTAAATATTTTTTTTAATGATTATCTTTTGGTTTAAAAACTTGTTTAACCAATTTTAACCTTAACCATGGTTATGGCCTTTTCAATATTAAAGGTTTATAATTTTACTTACATGTTGAAAATTGGTTTGTAAATTGAAAAGGGATAACATTTAGAAAATTTATCAACCTAATTTTCTTATTTTAATATTTTAATTATTTTTAAACAATTTAATAATATATATTTATTATAGAATACCATTAATGTCATTTTAAGAACCATTCCCATAATTTGACAATGAAAACAACTTGATTGTAATGGTATTTGACTAAAACATTCCACAAATCCCAAATACGTTATATTAATCCAAAAAATTTGTGGAAAATAATTATTAATCAAAATTAAATTAATTTTAAAATTTTAAAATCATTTATTTTGTTTTTTATTAATTGAATAAATACTATTTTGGTGTTGCGTAAGTATTTAAGGTAATTATTCAATCACTAAAAACATAAAATAAATTATCATGATAAAAAAAATATTTTATATATTATATAAGAATTTATAAATAACTTATCCTCTTATTATCCTTATATAAAGTTTTTTGGGACAATAAAGTGAAGTAAGTAATATTTTGTATTTATTATTTTATTAAAACAATATAAAGGTCATAATCGATGATAAATGGAACCAAATGGATATATATTCGAGACATGGATTGAATAAGACAACCTCCAATCATCCAACAGGATAAAGCTATGTTTTATACAAATTATAAATACTTATAAGAAACACCCTATAATTTTATAAAATATATTATTTAAAATAAATTTAACTTCTTTGATAGCTTGGGCTACACAAAACACTAACTTTTAATAAACCACGATATACTATTTATATTATTATTTAAAATAAATATTATAAAATAGATGTTAAAATTTTATGTATGAATAAGAATAACCAACTTTTTAAAATTATTTTTAATTGTTTTATATAAAATAAACATATTGATAGAATAGTTCTTGATATTTAGTAAAGCCTTTATATACTTTTAAAGTACATTTATTTTAAAAAATGTTTTTCTTACTCTTTATGAAGAAATAATAAAAGTAATTTTTACCAATATTGGAAAATTTATTAAAACAAATAAACTTTATTTTTGAAATATAAATTTAAAAATTATCTTTGAGTTATTTTTTGAGAATTTTTGGGAAAAATTAATTTTTCGTTGAAAAGTAAAAAATACTGATTTTAATTAAAGAATGTCTTTTATTTTAAACAATTCAAAAGATCCATTTTATTTTAATATGACTTTAAAAGTAAAATTAGTTCAAATATATATATATATATATAAATTAAATTTATGTCACTATAATCAATTTCTTATTGAATGTTGATATTAAAACATTATATACTTATGAAAAGTTTCTCTTTGGAAAACCGCTTTTTCATCGCTTCTATAAGTTTAATTTTAAATTATAATTTTACTATCTTGTTAATGGAATTTAAAAAAATGGATTATATATTTTTAATCACCACAATTACAATTATATAATAGGGTAAAATTAATTTTTTTTTGAAAATTTATAGTAAAAATAGTAAAATATTAATTAATGTGGTTAATGTTAAAATGAGTTATCCAAGGGGTTAAAATAAAAATATAAGAGGTAAAATGACATCAAATATTATTTAAATAAAATATTATGACCATATATATACCTTATATCATCAAGTGTTATATAATGAGACATTTTGTATCCTTGTATCATGTTTAAAATGTGGATACACCTTTTTATTTTAATACATTCCTAGTGTGTCCCCTCCCACGCTTATAAAAGGCCAACCACTCTATTATCCTCTTCGTGCTTAAAAACCTTTTTTTGGAAAATTCCTACCTAGATAAATTAATTATATACATAAGAACACCCTATATGCCTTATTTAGATTAGAAAACTCTTATAAGATGGCTTTATGTGTAGACCTAAAGGGGTTCTTTAAGAAAGAGGTATAGTCCTTACACAAGCATTTTCTTCTTTTTTTATTCCTATAACTACTTAATATTAAATAAAACTATTATAATATAATAATATAAGTATATAATATATAATTATATGTTAATATGTTATTTTTATGACCGAAATATATCGCTACCACCATCAAATGGAAAACGAAACTGTTGATTGTGTGTATGGCGGACTACCTCCTCATGAACAAATGTATTTTTTTTTCAAATCACCACCACCACTAAAAAATGGATATAGTGATGAATTAAACATATTTATATGATATTTATATCATAATTTTACTTCTTCAATTATAATATCACATATACCTTCTTACTTTCTAATCCGTGAGAATCAATAATGCTGCTCGTGGGTATGATGGACTACCACCTCACGAAGAGATGTCATTTTTTCTTCACTTATGCTTTAAATGAAAGGTAATATGAATCAGTTTAATGAAAAAATATGATATGTATGAAATAAAAAATATTATATAAATTTAACATATTATTAACCTTTATTTCAATTCATCCATCGAGAAAATGGAAACAATGTTCATGTGTAAGTATGACCTATCGTCTCCATGAAAAGTGTAATTCATTTACTATCCCTAACTTTATTGGATTAATATAAGTGCATATATATTGAAAATATATGATATTAATATCATGGTTAACATTATGGAGATTATTTAACCATGATCAATGTAAAAGGATCAAAAATAGCAGATCGAAACAAACATAAAAAACGAAGTAATTATTACCCAAAACATTGTTTTGACAAGGAATCATTATAAATTGGTAATGAAAGGTCATAAGTAAATAATATATTGTAGGATAAATTTGATTATTATTATTTAATAAATTTATAATAAAGACATATTTATTTAAAAATAGGTATGAATATTTATGAAACATGTCGAGACTTACTGTAAGGGAAATTCGTCTTAAATTGTCTTCTTTGGGACATAGGTTATATTTTGAACCAATATTCTTATAAGAGGTATATATAAAACCCAATTGATATGTTATATCATTAAAGTATTTATTATAATTATATTTAATATTTCATTTAATTTTATTCTTTTATGGGTCTTATGGTTCAAAATATACCGAAGTGGTAAAGGTTTTAGGTTATAATCTCATTGTTTATTGGGATTGTTTATAATTATGCTCCAGATAATGAAATATTATTTTATATATATATCTCAATAAACACATGAATTTTATTATCCTATTATTATTTCATAAAAATTAAAAAATTTCCTTTCATTTTACTCTCTTTATGTAATCATGAGTCCAAAAGATAGTTTTTAAGTAAAACTGGCTTTATTATTCTATTCAGTCAAAAATTCATATTTTTTCCTTGTTAATGTTTTATAATTTTCTTAAGGAAGTTGTTATTGAATTAATGTTATTTAATAAACATATTACTGATGATTTATTCATTTTTTACAATTTATTAAAGGAATATTCTTTTAATTTTCCAAACAATCCCCCTTTGGCATTCACCAAAAAGGTGAAAGGAATATTTGTTTTTAACATATACAACATGAATGAAATTTCCAATCATCATGAAAAATAAATGATTTAAATATTCTATTGAATGTTTGAAAGGTTATTTTAAAATATTTTATTTTATTTTATATTTTGAAAATACATATATTTTAAAGAAGTGTTTTCAAAATGTAAAGTATATTTTCCTTACGAAATATCCAAGTGATATTTCAAAATTATTATATATATAAGATGACATCCTTTCATGTAACATAATATTTAATGGGGATATGATCCAATGATAGCATCATTATTATTTCTTTTTATAGTTTATTTTTATGATAAGGATATTTATATGAAACCCATTATTTTCCTAGGGGTTATACTATAATGAAATGATGAAATATTTATGAAACATATTTATTTTCCATGGGTTATTCTATGGAGAAATGTTTATGAAAGCAATTTATTTTTAGGGATTCTGATATGATTGATGTTTTATGATCTTGTGGTACAATATGTATTATTTATATTTTATGACCAGTGGGACCTAAATCTCCTTCCAATGTATTGGGTAAAGATTTATATCTCATGAGATAAATAGGTCTATATTGGGGAGTGATTCTAGATCATTATGATACATTGTACAATATTATAGTATAGTGAGTGAACCTGGACTACTATTATGGATTTGGGAGTGAACTAATCCCACTATTATTTTTTTAAATGAGCCTTGACTACTAGTGAAATGATTTTCTATTCTTATATGTATTCCACACATCTATTTCAATTGTATGCTCTTATGGATTATGTTATTATATACTATTATCATTATTTCCTTATATAATTCTAATATTTATAACATTACTCATTTTTATGAACTATTATATGCAGGGTATGGCTTTCAAATTTTATTCTCATGTTCTCATTCCCTTATTCTAATGTTATGTCAATATGTTTTTCGTTTTCTCATAATGATCATTTGAGATCACCCTTTTTTAAGTTTCCTTTAAACAGGTTTTGATGAAAGGTTTTATATATGAAATGTCTATGAAGTGTACTGGGTGGAAATATATTTATGAGAGATATTGAATATATTTCATAAAATAAGAAGATTTTGTATCTAGTCCCCAAAGAAACTAATCTTTTATAGTCACCAAGAATATATTTGTGAAATGTAATGAATATTACCAAAAAAGTCCAGTCAGAGGCTAAGCCACTGACCATTTATTAAAATAAAATAAAATTGTACCAGCAATCATTACAAGGCATAAAAACAACTAAATATCATAATAGTTATACCTTTCACCACATCCAGAATAGATTTCTTCCTCTACAGTAGCCGACTCCCATTCCGAGCTCTCATTGTGCTTTAAGACCTTGACATGTTTCCTTTTAATATTCAACTTCTCCAAAGAAATTAACTCCTTAGAAGACTGCATTCCCTTTTTCAATCCAGAGGCTGCCCCGCCTTCTTTCCAAACAGTGGAACTGGTAGAAACCGACTTTTGTAGATAGGAATAATCTTTCCTCAACCTTGTTCTTTTTGGAACTGACATGGATCCCTTACTCTCGGACATCTTCTTCCCATCCTTAACAATTTCACTATAGGAGGATCGGACCAAGCTGCCAACATTCTCCTTGCCACTGTCAAAGAGTTCCCCCCATTTTCCAGTGATGCACACCACTTGGTATGTAGAGACCCGAAGCCTTTCATACATGGACATTACATTACTTTTGCGGAATACTTATTACATAACAAAAACACACACACAAGGACCGTAATAGTTTAGTGTCTTTGTAAACTCAGAATATAATCTTCTAATCGTGGTGAAAGATCTTCAACATCTCCCATAAAGATCTTCCATTTTTTTACCTAAAAACATTATTTATATCCTGGGGAAAAGAAAACATAAAAGGGTGAGCTCAAATTCTCAGTAAGGGTAAACAAAAGAAATATCAATCACATCATATTCATAAGAACATATCAATTTGGAAATATTACCCTGCAAAAGAGATCATAATTTCATAACATGGGATAAATCATGGTAATGAAATGTAATCCCAATAATCATAACATAAAACATGAAACTTTTTTTTCATACAAACATAATCATAGAGAATAATTTCTTATTAGTCAAGACTCATTTCCAAGACTATCTTAGTAGAAAAATTCCCTTTCTGAACCGAGTTCACTCCTCGTTTCAATCCGGTTTCACTGAACCAGTATAACCTACCGTTCCAGCCATGTCTATCTCATGAGATATAAAATCTTTACCCAATGCATTGGAGGGAGATATAGGTCCCACCCATCTCATAATGATACCATTCTTATGTGTGCCACAAAATCATAAACCATACATCATAGCATAACCCATGTAATAAAAATGGGATTCTTAAACAACATAACATCATAAAACAATTCATATAAGATAAAGGAATTCATAAAAATATTTCCATCACAACATAATCAAATCCATGTAATAATAGAGATAGAAACAGAACCCTTTATTATCTTATATAGAAAATAATTTTGATAAAACACTTGAACTCCATTCTTGAGGAAAATATCCTTTCTACTTCAAAAACATTTTCCTTTCTTAACATGTCCTACAATTTTAAACTAAAAGAAGTTGATTAAAAATAAACGTGAAAACTTGTAAAGGAAGCTTCTTGGAAATAATGTTTTAAAAATTCATTCATTCCGTATAAGTTAAAAAAACATTCTTCTCGTACTTTTGTTGGAAAAGTCAAAAAAGTACCTCGTACGAAAAACGACAAAAGATTCCTTTCATATCTTTTACTAAAAACTCACCAAAGGGTAAAATAGGATTTAAAAAATTGTAGGTGAATGGAAATAATATTACATATTGTTGAAACATGGATGTGGATGATAAAATAAACCCCAGTAAATACTAAAGTATAAACAATCTCGGATGAAAATGAGATTGTGATATTTCCCTTACCTTAGGTCTGATTTGCTTCGTAAGTGTCTGAACCTCCTCTTTTTCACGCGCCTTCACTTAACCTCCACTTAAATAACTAAGGATGGTCTTTGAAGAAGACCAGGACCTCTAGGATGATACTAGGGAAGTGTAGAAGAGATTTTGGCAGGGGTTGGCCGAGCTTGAATGCTCAAATTGGTGTGAGGAGGAGAGGGAGGAGGTGCCCTTTTATAAGGGAGGGGAGGGGCACCTTAGGAAAATCTCAAAATATTATTTTATATTAAGGTCAAATTAGGTTTATAATGGTTCCAAAGGGTCTTATTTCGAAGATAAAGTGGTGATGGGTCGAAATCCTCTCATCCAATAGGATTCAGACAAGTTTAGGTTATTATTTTAACCTTATCAATTAGATTTAACTCTAAGTTAAATAATTTAACTTTTACCGTGTCTTTTTGTTTTCTTACACTATATGGTTAATAAACTTACTATATCAAGCCAAACGAACCCCAAGTTGTTTATTATTAATATATATAATCGTATCTAAGTCATTTGGCCGAGACTTATATTTCTAGGAATAAAATAACAACTAATAATATAATATTTGTTTTAAAAACTAATTTATGTCAATTTTGACACTATTTGGTACATGATTTTTATGAAATTCATAACAAAACGATACGTTCGAACCAAGTTACTTAAATCAACAATAACATGTCATATTAACCTATAAAATTAGTGTAAGTCATAAAAAGTCTCAAATTACATTTATTTGGGCATTTATAACATCAATTATGTCAATATTTCATTAATAAGACAATTACTACATCATCTTTGTGTCATAATAAATGATAATTATTTAATCCCTAAAAATTCTAAATAAATTCCTATGATGTAGATAATTTTATTATATTTCTTTAGACTATTCATGTTCTAAGTTTCATGAAGGTTATCAGTAGATTAAAATTATTATACTTATAAGATTTAAGAAAGTGACATGTTGTCACATTCTTTGGTTTTAATAATAATTAAATTATTTTCATTGAAAAAATTTAATTAAATGAATCTAATCAGACCCTTAGGTGATATGGGTCGACATTTAGTAATCCAATAGGATTTTGACATTTTTTAGGGTAATTTTAAACTATTATATTTACCCTTAATTACCCGATTTACCTTTAACTATGGTAAATAAAATTTACCGTAGTTACTATTCATAATTCCCAAAAATAAAAAAGTATCTTATTAACATAATTTGGATCCACTGATTCTAAATATGGAATACATTTTTCTAAATTCAATACACAAAAGTTGCAGAAATTAAATTAAAATTAATCCCGTTGTCGAAAGAAAACGAGTTTTTCTTTAAAACATTGCAAAAGATTGAATTGATTTAACCTACGAATTCAAGGTAAAATCAATGCTAATGATATACATTATATTAAATGGTAAAAATATATTCTATTTATACTTTAAAACCATTAAATATTATAATTTTACCACATAAGATATTACGATGAAAAAAAGTTGTTTTTAATTAAAATATAGCGTGTTTTTACTATTCATTAAAATATGAAAGTTATCGGAAAAATATAAAAACATTATCTAATGTAAATTTTTATATACTGATTCAAAAGAAGAATTTTATTTTGTCAAATTGAACTTATAAACAAGTCAAAAACTAGATTTAAAGTTGGTGCGCCATCAAAAGGCGGCAAAACAGCATTTTTTGAAAAATACTTATTTTACCCGAAAATTTTATTTTGTTCTTATACCATGTTCTAGAAATGTGTAAGATGAATAATAATATTATAAAATTCAAAATTTAGTTAACACTATTCATAACGGCTAGTTCATAACAATATTATAATAATATATCGTTGTTTAGTAAAACCTGGTATTGCGTACAAAACACGCTATCGAGGAAGGTCGTGATTGCGTGTAATGCAAGCCAAGTCAGAGTTGCGTGCTGTGAAAGAATCCTTCATTGTTTCATATATCATAATCCAACCATATTTCATTTATACATTGAATATATATATATACATATATATATATATACTCAATGTTGCGTAGAATAACTATTATCAAAATTGTGTGTAACACGATCCAAGAATAGTGTTGCGTATACTGCAAGCTAATACAGTATTGCGTATAGCGCAAGGTAATCTTGGTGTAGCATACAACACAAAACATTAATGAAATTAAAAGAATATTTTTCATAAAATCTCGGGGTGTTACATTCTACCCCCCTTAAAATGAATTTCGCCCTCGAAATTCGTCGGGGTTATAAATGGTTTACTATTCGAAAGTTTCTTTAATAGAAACCCACATCGTAAAAACGAATACCAAAACCAATCTTTAAAAACAAAATTATGAAACATAACGGTTACCCAAATAAACAAATCACTCGGTTTCCACATAGGTGATAATATGGATATGGAAGAGAAATCTAACCATCGTGTTCTGATGGAGAGTGGTAGAAAACATGGCTATGGAAAAGCCAGCAATCACAAAGCCATAAATTTGTGACGATCTAGGGTACCATCTGATTCATCAGATATAAGGGAACTAGGACAACATTTTTGGTTTTCAAGATCATTTTCCTAAAGTTGAAGAATTTGAATTAGAATAAATACTTACTTTATTTTGGTACAATCTCACTGTTGTTCGTTCCTTGAACAATTTCCACTTCATCTCTTAAATAAATAAGGTTGAATTTGTTATTCGTGAAGTGTTAGCAGATAATGTGATATAATGACGGGTCATTCCATCTGTCTCAAACAAAAGGTTAGAAAAAGTTATATACATAAGTCGATCTATAGTGAGATTAATCATATATGGTTCCTAAAATGGACTTATACTTCATATATCATACTGCTTAATATAATAAAACTAGTTTCTACTAAACAGGGACTTCTTGTAGGCTAGTGGTAGGCGATAAAGGCCAGTCGCACTTCGGTTGTGGGTTCGATTCCCACAACCTTGTCCGATGCGATGGGTTGTCGCCCGTCCTGCAGGTTGCCCTTTTTCTAAAACTACATTACTATAACATCCCATCAATAATATCAAAAAAATGTTCTATCCTTAAACAATACTAACTTATTTCCAACATAATCATTTCCAATCTTTAGGCTTATCCAAAATACTTCGGTCCAAGCTCATAGTATAAAGAAAACGATTACTTGAAATGTCATCAACCAAGCATGTGAATACCATCATTTATCCCCCATATATATATATATATTGTTGGTCACATTCCAATCATGTGAATACCTTAATCATGTATTCTCTTGAAAAAATGAATACCCATTGAACCATAGTGAAAACATGAATGCAGTTAAAAGTTAACACTTTCCACATACCAAAATCCTCAAAATTTTATATACTCAAACCATGATATCACTTAGTCCTTATATCAATCATGAGATCATGAATACTGTTAAACATTTCATTTTCTCATTTTCCCTTCATTATGCGCATATCATTTTATTTACAAAAATATCTCAATCACTTTGAATACCACATTAGACCAATACATAAATATTCCAATACTCCATGATACAACATTATTTTGGAATCCCATTACATAAACACTTAATCATTCCACCACATCGTTGTCATATTCAACATCGCCAATAGTGATCGCATGTGACTTCCCTTTTTCATTTTCCTTAAGCGGTTGCTCATGTCGATCATCACTAACCCTTGGATTAGGGCATTTATTAGCATAATTCCCCATTTCCTTGAACTTGAAGCATTGAAGTGTTGGTGGTGCGTTCTCTGCAGTCTTTGCTTTATTCACATCATTAGAAACCCTTTTTCCATTAATTCGATACTCAGCTGCTCGATGACCTTCTTTTCCACACTTAAAACATTTTCTAGTCCCTTTAAGACAATATTCACCATGCTTCTTTCCACACTTTGTGCATAAGAAAACATTCATCTTCTTTTCACCATTATTCTGAGATTTCTCCTTGAACTCCATATTTCGTTTCTTGTCAAAACTATGAGATGGATATGTAACACCAACTTCCATTTCTACCTTGATAGCACAACGCACAATTTCTTCATAGCTACTGAAGTCTCTTATAGCTAATGCCCTTAGAAGATTTGTTTTTAATCCACTGAAGAATCGATCAACTTTACTTTCAGGTTGGATGATAATGCCAGATGCATACCTTGTAAGTCTTGTAAAATTCGCTTCGTATATACCAACAGATTCATCATCCTTTTTCTTCAGCTCAAGAAACTCCTATTCCATCTTTTTTCGAAGAATACGAGGGAAGTACTTACTGAAAAACAAGTTCTTGAACTCGTCCCATTCCATGGACTCAATTTCATCTCTTGGCCTCGTATTCTTGACAAGATTCCACCATTTATCAGCTTCACCTTCCAAACGATATACTGCTAAGATGACTTTATCTTGTTCAGAACATTGAAGAACTAAAAATATCTTTTCAGTGGTACTGATCCATTGTTCAGCAAAAAGTGGATCAGAAGACCCACTGAAAGAAGGTGGACGTTGCCTCATGAAGGACTCAATAGAATATTGTTCCCTTCTCTGCTCATTTGGAAGTCCAGAATGATTCATAGCTTGTGTAAGTATAGCAATAAGATTTTGCACTCCATCTCCCATAACACTTGTTTGTTCACGAGGACAATCATTGCATTGTCCATTACAGTGATCAACACGGTTCCTTTGGGTTCTAGCCATCGTCTAAAACCCAAAAAGAATAGTGTGAGAGGCAAAAATAATGCTAGGGAAAACAACATAGTAAAGGGGGAGTACCCTTAATATCTAACATCTTAGGTTAAATTCTAAGATCGTTACCGTAGTTCTAGGACTATATCCTATACGTATACTTATCCTTAGGGACATCCCTAGACATACCTTAGAAATATCTCTAGGGATCTCACTAACGTTCTCACATCCTTGTTTCCAAAGGTTGACTAAACCTTTCCTCTGATACCAACTGTAGAGACCCGAAGCCTCCCATACATGGAAATTACATTACTTTTGCGGAATACTTATTACATAACAAAAACACACACATAAAGATCGTAATAGTTTAGTGTCTTTGGAAACTCGGAATATAATCCTCTAATCGTGGTGAAAGATCTTCAACATCTCCCATAAAGATCTTCCATTTTTTTACGTAAAACCATTATTTATATCCTAGGGAAAAGAAAACATAAAATGGTGAGCTCAAATTCTCATTGAGGGTAAACAAAAGAAATATCAATCACATCATACTCATAAGAACATAACAATTTGGAAATCTTACCCTGCAAAAGAGATCATAATTTCATAACATGGGATAAATCATGGTAATGAAATGTAATCCCAATAATCATAACATAAAACATGAAACTTTGTGGCATACACACATAATCATAGAGAATCATTTCTTATTAGTCAAGACTCATTGCCAAGACTATCTTAGTGGAAAAAGTCCCTTTCTGAACCGAGTTCACTCCTCGTTTCTGTCCTGTTTCACTGAACCGGTATAACCTACCGTTCCAGCCATGTCTATCTCATGAGATATAAAATCTTTACCCAATGCATTAGAGGGAGATATAGGTCCCACCCATCTCATATTTATACTCTTCTTATGTGTTCCACAAAATCATAAACCATACATCATAGCATAACCCATGTAATAAAAATGGCATTCTTAAACAACATAACATCATAAAACAATTCATATAAGATAAAAAATTCATAAAAATATTTCCTTCACAACATAATCAAATCCATGTAATAATAGGGATAGAAACAGAACCCTTTATTATCTTAGATGGAAAATAATTTTGATAAAACACTTGAACTCCATTCTTGAGGAAAATATCCTTTCTACTTCAAAAACATTTTCCTTTCTTAACATGTCTTACAATTTTAAACTAAAAGGAGTTGATTAAAAATAAACTTGAAAACTTGTAAAGGAAGCTTCTTGGAAATAATTTTTTAAAAATCCATTCATGCTGTATAAGTTAAAAAAAGCATTATTCTTGTAATTTTGTCGGAAAAGTCAAAAATGTACCTCGTACGAAAAACGACAAAAGATTCCTTTCATATCTTTTACTAAAAACTCACCGAAGGGTAAAATGGGATTTAAAACATTGTAGGTGAATGGAAATAATATTACATATTGAGGAAACATGGACGAGGATGATAAAATATACCACAGTAAATACTAAAGTATAAAAAATCTCAGATGAAAATGAGATTTTGATATTTCCCTTACCTTAGGTCCGATTTGCTTCGTAAGTGTCTGAACCTCCTCTTTTTGACGCGCCTTCACTTAACCTCCACTTAAAGAACTAAGGATGGTATTTGAAGAATAACAGGACCTCTAGGATGATACTAGGGAAGTGTAGAATAGATTTTGGCAGGGTTTGGCCGAGCTTGAATGCTCAAATTGGTGTGAGGAGGAGAGGGAGTAGGTGCCCTTTTATAAGGGAGGAGAGGGGCACCTTAGGAAAATCTCAAAATATTATTTTATATTAAGGTCAAATTCGGTTTATAATGGTTCCAAAGGGTCTTATTTAGAAGATAAAGAGGTGATGGGTCTAAATCCTGTCATCCAATAGGATTTAGACAAGTTTAGGTTATTATTTTAACCTTATCAATTAGATTTAACTCTAAGTTAAATAATTTAACTTTTACCGTGTCTTTTTGTTTTCTTACACTATATGGTTAATAAACTTACTATATCAAGCCAAACGAACCCCAAGTTGTTTATTATTAATATATATAATCTTATCTAAGTCATTTTTCTGAACCCTATATTTTTAGGAATAAAATAACAATTAATAATATAATATTTGTTTTAAAAACTAATTTATGTGAATTTTGACACTATTTGGTACATGATTTTTATGAAATTCATAAAATAATGATAAGTTCGAACCAAGTTACTTATATCAACAATAACATGTCATATTAACCTAGAAAATTAGTGTAAGTCATAAAAAGTCTCAAATTACATTTATTTGGGAATTTATAACATCAATTATGTCAATATTTAATTAATAAGACAATTATTGCATCATCTTTGTGTCATAATAAATGAAAATTATTTAATCCCTAAAAATTCTAAATAAATTCCTATGATTTATATAATTGTATTATCTTTCTGGAGACTATTCATGTTAGAAGTTTCATGAATTGTATCACTATATTAAAATTATTATAATTATAAGATTTAAGAAAGTGACATGTTGTCACATTCTTTGGTTTTAATAATAATTAAATTATTTTCATTGAACAAATTTAATTAAATGAATCTAATCCGACTCTTAGGTGATATGGGTCGACTTTTAGTCATCCAATAGGATTTTGACATTTTTTAGGGTAATTTTATAATATTATATTTACCCTTAATTACCCAATTTATCTTTAACTGTGGTAAATAATATTTACCATAGTTACTATTCATAATTCCCAAAAATAAAAAAGTAGCTTATTAACATAATTTAGATCCACTGATTCCAAATATAGAATCCATTTTTCCCAATTCAATACACACATGTTTCATAAATTAAATTAAAATTAATCACGTTGTCGAAAGAAAACGAGTTTTTCTTTAAAACATTGCAAAAGATTGAATTGATTTAACCTACGAATTCAAGGTAAAATAAATGCTAATGACATACATTATATTAAATGGTAAAAATATATTATATTTATACTTTAAAACCATTCAATATTATAATTTAACCACATAATATATTACGATGAAAAATAGTTTTTTTAATTAAAATATTGCATGTTTTTACTATTCATTAAAATATGAAAGTTATCGGAAAAATATCAAAACCTTATCTAATGTAAATTTTTATATCCTGATTCAAAAGAAGAATTTTATTTTGTCAAATTGAACTTATAAACATGTCAAAAACTAGATTTAAAGTGGGTGCGCAATCAAAAGGCGGCAAAACTGCATTTTTTGAAAAATACTTATTTTACCCAAAAAAATTATTTTGTTCTTATACCATGTTCTAGAAATGTGTAAGATGAATAATAATGTTATAAATTTTAAAATTTAGTTAACACTATTCATAACGGCTAGTTCATAACAATATTATAATAATATATCGTTGTTTAGTAAAACCTGGTATTGCGTACAACACACGCTATCGAGGAAGGTCGCGATTGTGTGTAATGCAAGCCAAGTCAGAGTTGTGTGCTATGCAAGAATCCTTCGTTGTTTCGTATATCATAATCCAACCATATTTCATTTATACATTGAATATATATATATATATACTCAATGTTGCGTAAAATAACTATTATCAAAATTGTGTGTAACACGATCCAAGAATAGTGTTGCGTATACTGCAAGCTAATACGATGTTGCGTATTGCGCAAGGTAATCTTGGTGTAGCATACAACAAGAGACATTAATGAAATTAAAAGAATATTTTTCATAAAATCTCGGGGTGTTACATGGTACCCCTCATTTTCTCCCTGATCTTGCTGAGAAATACTTTTAGCATCAATCATATCCAGACAATGTGTTTGTTTCGCAAATTGATAATCATCATGAGTCCCCTTCTCTATTGCAGTTTCACCAGAAAATGCATTCTTACTGCCACTTTCATTCAGTGAAGTAAAAAATATATAATACCTTTATATAAAAAACATGGGTTATTATAGTTTTAATGAGGGTAAGGTTTAGTTAATACATTGGAAACCAGGATGAGATAACTTTAGTGTAAACCATAAGAATAAGCCTAAATATATGAAAGTATACTTAAATTTTGGCTAAGTATATTGTGAGTGGTTTCCAAAAAATTAAATACCAATTTGTATAGTACATGTAGATGTGGATTTGGAAAATTTGTACCTAGGGGTAATAAATCTGAAAAGGGTTTCTTAAGATGGAATTTATCATCACTTGGTGCACAAAAGTATTCTTTGCTGCATTCCTTTTTTTAAAAACCTTAAGTATATGGTTTTGAAATTCCAAAACTCATTAAACACCACCTTGAAGGATTCTAATAATGACCATGAGTGACCTAGTTTAAGCCTAAGGGGCCATATATTGAAAATAACGTGTCATGATTTAGACATCCTATAAGTGATTTTTTCTGATCATGTGGTTCACCACAATGATTATTGTTGGTTATGATATGTTTAATTGTTTTATTAAATGGATGTAACATGAATGAATTGTGTTAATTATAATTTTGATGAATAATTCAATGATTTTACTCATGACTGACCAAAATTTATGGGACATGTAATGAAAAATATCATTACTATACCCACACAAATTTCTCAAGTAATGAATTATACTGAACATCCTAGTGAGAAAAAGAGGGAATTTTTTTTGTTGAGTCCTCCATGAGGAAACGTTCACCTTATTTTAGTGGTTCCGCTAATCCACTAGTTTCTATGAAATGTATCAATACCATTGAAAAGATATTTTCTATTCTAAATTTTTTAAAGAATTAATAATTCATTTTCTATGTCTATCATTTGGAAGGATAAATAGATCAATGATGGAAAAATATCAATAAGGAAAATTAATAAGATAAAATTGACTCCATGGAATTGGATTAGTTTGAGAACTGATTCTTAAATAAGTAATTTTATCATATTATTCACATAAAAATATAGAAGGAATTGATTGAGTAAATATGAAGGATTATGAATCCATTGGTACCTATGAGGTGAATTTTACGAGACATGTGAGATAAGATTTTTGTATTATCATTCATCCTTAAATTAAATATTATTGATTCTTTAGTGGCTCAAAAACAAGTATCTAAAGGTATTTATCCATATGATACTTTGGTTTGATGCGATATCAAGGTGGAAATATAGATTAGAATTATCTATCAGTCTCATGGGTTTGACAAGAAAAGAAAGATGAAATTCAAAGGAAACTCTAAAAAACCTGGAGAGAAGAAGACGATATTTCCTTCCTTATCACATGTGAAAGGAAACCTTGATAAAATTGTTTTAAGGGGACTAGTGAAAATTTTAACTATTGAAAGGAAGGTTATTGGGAAACTAAATGATAAAGTACTGTGAAGAAGTTAGCTAATGAAAAACTAAATAGATGTCTCCATAGAATTATCCACCCACACTCTATAGTTTCAAATGCAAGGAGTATGGGAATTATGCTTACAGTGCCAAAATATAAAGGTTAATGATGTTGATCGATATTAGAAACCTATTATGTTTAGAGACTATGGGAAATCTCATGCGATAACTATTTCCGATGTGGTAAATAATAACTATGTGGTGAACGGTACACATTCCATCCACACTAAAACTAATAATGCTTTATTTGAATCTATATTTACCCACCCATTTATATCTGATTAATTTTATACGTGTATAAAAATTCCACACTAATTACTATATATTTAATTATAATTTAATACCCCTAATGATATGATGATCACATCTGGAGGCTATGATTCATCACTAGTTGAATTTTGTGGGAATGTGTTTCTGGAAAATATTATTACTCTCCCTCTGGTTGAAATTAATGTTATCTTAGGTATGAATTGGATTTATATACATAAATACAAAATAAATTTCCTAGGAAGGGATGCCACATATAATATTCTAAAGTAACTTATGACTATCTATTAGAGTGAATATAAATATTAAATTCCAAAAGAGATCACATCTATTATATGGGTCTTGGTTCCCATTCAAAAGGGACATTTATCTCAAATGTTCAGGGAGAAAATCAACGTTGGTGATATGCCTATTTTGTGGGAGTTTGATTATTTCTTTCTAGAAAAGTTTTATAGTCTTCCCTTGAATCATGAAGTAGAGTTTTCAATAGAATTCATACTTGGTTCTAGACCAATTTAAATGAGACCCTATAAAATGGCTTCGATTAAGTTGTAGGAATCGAAGAAGATACACTAGGAGAACCTCAACAAGTTATTCATTCATCCATGTATGTCACCATAGAGTGCAACTATTATATTTTTTAAAAAGTAAATAGGGATTTATTTGGATCTTCATTGATTATCTTGAACTAAATAAGATCAAAATCTATAGCGTGTATCCTCTACCCCATATTGATGTCTTGTTTGATCAACTACATAGAGCTCAATACTTTTAAAATATTTACCTTCATTATAGATAAAATTAAGTAAGTGTTAAGAAGGATGATATACCCAAGAAATAATTTTATATAAGGAATAGGAACTATGAATATATAGTGATTCCATTTGGTCTTACTAATGCCCCCAATCTTTATAGATTTAATTAATATATTCATTATAAATTACCTTGATCAGATTTTGGTGGTATTTATAGATGATATTCTCATATATTCAATTAAAAAGGATAAGCATTTGGATCACTTTTGAATATTACTAAATAACTTAATGACTGATAAACCGTATGAAAAATTTAGAATGTGTGATTTTTGGCAATATAAAGTTTCATTATTGGGTCATATAACATGAAGAGAGGGTATATTAGTGGATCCATTAAATATATATGTTATTTAACACTAGCCTATACTATCCAATATGAATTATATAAAAGTTTTATTGGTTTGGATGGATATTATTGAAGGTTTTTAGTGATTATCTTACAACTCTCTAATCCACTCACCAAGTTAACTCAGAAGGGATCCCAGACCCTATCGACGGATGAATGTGAGGAAAATTTCATGGATCTTAAGAGAATATTATTTAGTGAATCTATGAATACATTAAAATATAGTGGATAAATGTTTTTAATAATTATTTATTCATCAAATAAGGGTTTATGATTCATTCACATGCGAAATTACATGGTTATAGATTATTCCACATGAAAATTGATGGTTCATGAGTAAAATTACACAACTAGTGATTTGAAGTTAGGTGTGGTAATTTTTTAATTAAAGATATAAATATATTATCTTTATAGAGAAAAGTGTGATATATATACTGATAAAAAATTCTTAAAATACATATTCACACAGAAATAGTTGAATATGAACTATAGAAGATGGTTGGGTTTGATTAAATATTATGGCTGCTCAATACATTACCACCTTGGGAAAGAGAACAAGGTGGAAGATGCTTTGAGTCAAAAGGATCATACTAGATTATCTATAATGAGGATCAAAAAAGATCTAGTATTTATGGAATTGAAAAGGATGGATGACGAAATCTTTAAGTAATGGGAGAAATCATATCTTTTTCAAATAAGTGTTCAACCATCTTCACATTTGAGAATAAAAGAGCTGTAGAAGGATGATATGGAGCATTAGAAGGTGACAAATTTTCATGATTTTAACCTTCATCGTGATTGAATGATAAGGTTTATGATTTTTTTGTGTCCCTACAATACTAGTTTTAAAGCAGTTATTAGAGGGTGATTATAGTTCTTCATTCTCTATTCATTATAGAAGTATGTAGATGTATAGGGATTTAAATGAGAATTTATAGTGGTATGATAGGAATTGATATATCACAACGATTTTATCTTAGCTCCTGTTATGTCAGTAAGTAATGGATGAGAGAAACAAATATGAGGGGATGTTACAACTATTACCTATAGCACAACAGAAATGGGAAAACATCACCTCGGATTTTTTCATCAGAATCCCCTAAATGTCTAAAGGGGATAATGTTATAAAAGTTGAAGTTGATCTTTGTACAAATTAGACACACTTAACCACTATTAGAGAATATTTATCGTGGGATTATATTTCTAGAATATACATTAAGGAAGTGGTAAGGTTTAATGGTGTACCAGATTTATTTGTATTTGATAGGGATCTAAGGATTACCTCAGTGTTCTAGTGAAGTATTCAAAAAGATCTTGATACGATGTTTATTTTCAGGAAATTATATCATCCTAAGATATATTTTTAATCTAATACAACCATTAAAATTCTGTAGAATATTCTGAGATAGTGTTTTATGGATTTCAAAATGAGGTTAAGTTCAATACCTTCCTTTAGTCATTTTTTCTTACAACAATAGCTTTCCCCCAAGAATTCAGTCAACTCCTTATGATGTTAGGGAAATAAATATATTGGAATAAATATATTATGATGAAGTTAGTGAAATAAATCTATTGGGACATGAGATAGTTGATGTAATATCTGATAAAGTTAGAGTCACTCAACAACACATAAGGGAATCACAAATTTGACAAAAACATTTTGCAGATAATCACCAGTGTGATCTAGAATTTGAAATTGGTGACAAGGTGTTTCTATGAATTTATCCAAGGAATAATTTAATGATATTTTTAAAAAATGGAAAATTAATTCCTAGGAATATTTCCCCTTTTAAATTCTTGATCATATCAGGATAATAACTAATTGATTAAAACATTCAACTAACCTCTCTCAAGTCCTTATTGTGTTTCATTTATCTCTCCTGAGGAAGCAAGTAATTGATCCACTATATATAATAGAATAATATTTCATAATGTTAGTGAATGAAAATTATTATAAGGAACAACTGAGGGATATTCTATATCATACAGATTAAGTGATATGAAACAAGACCACTCAATTGGCCAATTATTTATGGTGAAACCACTAACTTGAGGAAGCTATGTGGGAACCTAAGGATGTAACGAGGAAGAAGTATCCTCATTTATTTTTACCAAACAAAAAAAAATTTATGGAAAAATTCATTTAATAGGGGTAGAATGAAACACCCTAATATTTTAAGAAATATATATTTTTCAAATAAATTTAACTTCTTCGATATCTTTCATTACATGCGACACATAGTTTTAATGAAGCACAACATATATTTACATTTACTTTTAAACATGATAGTTATAACCTAGTCATTAAAAATGTAGGTATGAATCAAAATAAATACATTTTGAAAATTAAGTATAATGTTTTTATATAAATAAAACATATTTATAAACGATTTCTTGGTGTTTAGTAAATCACTTTTATACTTTGAAAATACACTTCTTCTAATTTTTTTTGATAAAATAATAAAATTAAAATTTTAAATTTTAAGAAAAATTATTCAAAAAAATAAACTTCATTTTTTAAATCTACATGTCAAAATTATTTTTGGGTTAATTTTGCATAATTTCAAGAACGATTAATTTTTCAATGAATAGTAAAAAAATAATTTTTTTTAATAAAAAATTCATTTTCGTTTAATGAATTTAGAAGAACCATTTAATTTTAATGTGGTTTTGAAAGTAAAATTAGTTCAAAAATAAATTTCTTAATCAAATTTAGTTCATTGGAATGATTTTCCTATTGAATTTTAATTTTAAAACTATCTATACTTATAAATATTTTCTCATTAAAAACCACTTTTTCATCGGGTCTGATGGTCCAATTATAAATTAAAATTTCTAAATTATATGAATGGAAGTTTAAAAAATTTACTCAGTTTTATAAATCAAAATAATTAATAATACATAATAATTTCAACTTAATTTTTCATCGAAATGAATTGTAAAAATAGTAAAAAATTAAATACCACAGTTATGGATAAAACAGGTTTTTCTAGGGGTTAAAATAAAAACATGGGAGGTAAAATGACCTAAAATTTTTCCCAAATCACATTTTATGGAAATATTTCTATCTCATATAATTTTTAGTTATATAATGTTCAATATTGGATTCTTTTGGCATGTTTAAAATGCGGGTACACCTTTTTATTTTCAAAAATTCCATGTGTCTCCACTCCCCCACATATAAAAGGCCACCCACTTTCATTTACTATTAACACTTCTCAAACCATTTGGTTCATCCAATACCATCCCAAATACATTATATAAATCACTAACCACATCCTATAGGACTTATTATTATTAAAAAAAACCCTCAAATGAAGGCTTTATGTGTAAACCAAAAGGGGATCTCTGAAGAAGAGCTATAATTATTAACCATGGGTTTTTGTTTTATTTATTCATCTAACTCCAAATATTCTTCATCCATGATGATATAATAACATCATAACAATCCATATGCTTAGATATTTGTATGTTAATTTAATTAAATATATCTATCTCCACATCCATCAAGTGGGAATCAAAATGATCAATTGTGTCTTTAATAGAGTATTGCCCCACGAACCGATGTAAATAATTTTCCATCACCACCTTTAATGTTGGGATATAATTATGGATTTAATATAAATATATTATTTTTATGAAATTATTTTTCTTTTGGAATTGTAATATCTAATATACCGTTTTCAAATCCATTCCATTCTAATAATATAACATCGCTCGTGAGTACAGCGAACTACCACCTCTTGAAGAGATCTGATACATTCTTTACATCGGTATTATATCAAAGGTAAAAAGGAAAGTTTTAATTAAAACATGTTGTATAGATTACATAAAAATTATTCTGTAAAGGTAATATATTATTTACTTTTGTTTTGTTTTATCCATCGAAAAAATGTAAATAGTGTTCATTTATACATACGACATACCGTTTCCATGAATGATAAAATTAATTATATATTTATAACATTAATAGATTGATATAAATATATATGTTGAATATATATGATATTTATATCATTGTAAAATTTAAGGATAAGATAAAACCATGATAAACCTACGTAGGGGACTGAAAATTTTTCAAAGGGAAGAAAATACCCCTACAATCAATTTGCAGAGGGAAGAAAGTATTATTACAAGTGTAAAAAGGTGAATGGAATCAAATTGAGCTACAAAATTAGGAATAAGGTTGAAGGAATTAAGTTTTCAAAAGATTTTAAGTGGCCCGTGTACCATCATTGGGAAGAGTTCTTGGACTACCAGGATCATGAACCACCGGTACATGGAATGACCAGTGAGGCATTGGCCCGCAGAGAGATGTACAACGAACCCAATAGACCACGAACCACATTTATAAAGGACTCAAGAATGCATATGCCATCCGCATAACATCACACGAACTTAGAAGTTTGAGGATGAAGCAAACTGGAAGGGTTTTATGAATCATGATCGTGAACCGTGTCCTCCGTGAACCCTGATTTACTGAGTCTTCTATCGGTTAGGATATCTCTTCATGGGCCCCCAAAAATGGTGCTACATTCCAATTGATATGATTTCCACCAATTTTTTATAAAAGGATCAGAAAATAAATTGAAGACGAAGGATGAAGAATGCTCAAAGGGGACCCTAGACGTTGGAATAAAAAACTCATAGAGGATTCCAGCTTCAGTCTTGAATCATCAACGAATCCTGAATTGCAAACCACACTCTCAGCATGTACAACCAGCTGCTAACCATAAAATGGGGGAACATAATAATAATAAGAGAACTGAGAACCACATATTTATCACATATGAACTCCCTGAAAATGATAATATCATAAACCCTCCATTAATATGGTGTTCCGCATAGTGTATTGCTACACAGATTTATCTCGGCACCACGTACTATATCTATAAGAGGATGAAACCCAAATTGGCCTGACATACCGCATCTAGAATTGCATACCACTATGGTGTGCAGTGGTCCATACCCATTCCCGCTTACCACATTGGTACATGGATGACCCCTCTATCCACACACCATTACGATATGCGGAGCTCCCCCCATCCCACATAAGAAAACAATGTGTAGAAAGGGGTGTTTTGGGTATTCTTTCCTCCAGTTCCAATATCATCCCTCCATTATCTTCTAGTACTGTATAGTCCCTCTGTGAACCAGTCCCCCAACATCTGAAAAATGCCTCTCCCAAAGCCACTAGACCTGTATGATCAGACCATCAAGTGTATTAGTATGCCCCATTGAGGCTACATACCAATGGTAAGAGGAGTCACAAAGGATCTCCATACAACGGTTCAGATTTTAGGGATGTCTGTGGTTCTACATTCCCATGGTAACCCGGAGTCCAACCTTGGGATGCTAACATGAAATTCCCTATTTTAGATATTAAGGGTGATCACATGTTTTTCTATTCAATGAGGAATGGTGATCAGTCGAAGGGGTTATGTTCTCTTCCACTTGTGATGAGGAAGACACTCCTCCCTTTCCTATAACGCATTCTGGCGTACTCCCATTGAGGTAAATCCCCAATCTTCTGATGTCAAGATGGATGACATTTAATTTCATTCCAAATTAAAAGGTTCTTCACCCAAACCCCTCTCCCAGCATTGCCCTGGCCTCTTCCGCCGTAGGCTCTCCCTCTCCCATCAGTAGGAGAGGAGGCATGTGGTTGGTTGGATCTCTCACATCCACTTGTTTCTCACACTTATCATGACTCATGTGGGAATAAATATTTTGATGATTACAGCATCCATGAAAATATTTACTATGAGAACTCTGATTCCAAATCAAACCAAGATATGTAGGACGCCGAATTGAAGGCCCGAGCTTAAAGGGTGAACTTCAAAAAAGGTTCACCCAAAAATGACCTCTCAAGTGGAAATATTCCATGCATAAGCCCCAATAATTCTAAAATATGATAAAATTGATTTCTGATCAAACCAGGATATGTAGGATGCCCGCTTCAAGACCTGATCTCAAAAGGGTTCCCTTCTAAAAGGGTTCAACCAAACATGAACTCTCAAGTGGGAAACATCCATGCATATGCCCCATTAATTATGAATTATGAGAACTTTGATTCCTGATCAAACAAGGATATGTAGGATGCCTGCTTGAAGGTCCGAGCTCAAAAAGGGTTCCCTTCCAAAATGGCTCACACAACAATGTCCCCCAAAATGGTAAGCTTCCCTGTGTAAGACCCATCTCATCTGAACTACATGGGTTCTAATTAAACTCTCGAGGATACGTAAGAAACCAATCCTATGGGTCAGATCCCAATATCAAGCCACTTTCCATCCCCCCTGGATGATGATAAACTTCAGAGCACCCCTTTTCATGGCTTAAGTGAGCATTGCCTCCGTAGCATCAAATCCATATATGCCTATGATGATCCTGCAAACCAGGGGTTGCCTGTGGACACACTCTTCAGGAATTAACCAAGGATTCATGAACATATGAACAAGAATTAAATCTATAAGAGAGTCCCAGAATATAAAATAATCCCCCCACAAAAGGGGTGTGGTGATCCAAGCTTCCCATCCCCCTGACCAATGGAGTCCATAATTGTCATTGGACAAATAATTGTCCAAAAAGTGCCTGCCTTTGGAAAGCAGGTCCATAGATGATGGATACCAGGGTCATTGGGTATTTCTTGCTCCATGAATAAGCCCGTTGGAGACCATATGAGGAAGTGATATCGTAGGAGGACTAATTTAAGAAGTACTTGACCCCACGTAATCTCCCATTGGGACTATCTAACTGTGGGATCTCTTTCACAGTATATAAAGGGTATATTACCCAACCCCTTTAGGGTTAATCCAACCCTACATTAAGGGATAATGATGAATAATAGGTCGAAACAAAATAAATGTTGAATTTGATGTGAAACCATCTCTAGAAAAAGAGATGAGTGATGATTCTCATCGAACCATTTTAATCATCACCATGAATGTGCCACCTCAGGCCAAAACCAAAATAGTGAACCCGACATGAATCCCTAACCAAGGTGGAGGTTCTACCACAATGATAATAGTCAAACTTATATTTCATGTAGGACCATTTTTTCACCCCAGTATGAGCTGAATACACCACCTCAGGCCGAAACAAAAATGGTGAACTTGATGTGAATCCTTAACCAAGGTGTCGGTTCTACCCCAATGATAATAGAAAAAAAGACATTGAACATCCAACCATTTTGTTTTCCCTTGTATGTTTTAACACACCACCATGGGCCAAAACAAAAATGGTGAACCTGACATTAATCCTTAACTAAGGTGGTCGTTTTACCCCCCTCAAGCCCCTTCTCCTTACCACAAAAACAAAAGGGTGGTGGGGGAGGCCAAACTGAATCATCAAATATGCATATGTTTAAAAGAATGATACTTTGATGGGGTTTTTGGTTTTTATGTCATATATGTATATTATAGGTTCTTACAGAGCAACCATTGATCCAAATGACATCCCATTGACCAATACAGACACACGCATTAGCAATCTTACAGGCGGTCGGGGCCCCAACGAAGAGCAGGACCCCCTCGCCTACCCCGCATATTCAACGTTGGGTATCCAACACGTTGACAAAAGAGTACCACAGAAATGGTACTCTCCCCATGGTGGAGGTTGTGAGACAAGACCTATAGTCTAGGAAGGCTCGCCATTTTCCTTCTCAGCCGTAGCTAGCATCCCAGCACAAGGCAACCCCAGTGGTACTCTCAAACCATTTTTGGAGCCTGTCCCCATAATGTGAAAATGAGTACCTCCCTTATAATAGGGAGGTCAATGATGTCAATGTTAGAAACTTCATCTCAATCGCACATGGGTCTTACTCATGGGCCCCTACTAGAGAGTGTTGCCACTGAAACCAGATGACCAGGCCTCCTCACGTTGAAGAGGACCTTATGCCGAGGGCACCTACTAAAGTCCAGGAGACCTGGGCCCCTCGGGATGCCTGCCAAGGGTGGAAAATATATAATCAGGAATGCGCTATCACCCTAGTTTCCAAGGAGCAACTCATTCATACAAACACAATGATATTGAATGTGAAGACGTAAAACGCTACCCCCTCTACTCAAGCCCACCATAGAAATAAGGTGGCACCATACGAGTATGTGCACATTCCTGCTAGTGCTCACGGGTCCTTCTATGAATATAGAGAGGAAGACAATAGGAAAACAAAAAATACATGTTGACACATATCAATCCCACAACCAAATAGGATGGAAACCAGCTATACGCAAGTACAAATACCTGCTAATGCATATCAATCCTACCATCCAAATAGTGTGACAAACAAATAAGAGCAGATTCAAATTCATGCGTATGCATACAAAGATAGTGATACAAATATTGCGGAAGGAGAGAAGATGAAAATCTGCGCTCATGAAGATGAAGCCCACTGGTCAAATACAACGATAAAAGAAGAAGAAAACGGGTGGAATACATATTCCTGTGTCCCGATATAGGATAACTGGCAGTATCTACTGGCAACCCATGGAGGACCAAAAGTAGGCACAAAATCATACTCATATATAATAATGGGCCTTCATACCCATTCTATAAAAAGATGTATCTTAGAAAATACTGTCAATGATGGGAGATTAGACATCAATTACAGACCACATCATCCAAACATGCCAAGACATTATTGAATTAGTGAAAAAGGTCAAAAACTGGGCCCATGACCCGGTTTCCTCGAATAGAGTGACTTACTCGCAAAATGGGTTAGTCACTATAGAGTATTTATGCATCCCTAATTAAGTACAGGATAGTCAAAATAAATATCCAATGATACATGGACTGAAAGATTTGTAAAAAATGCACATTCTAGCTGGGGGACACCGGTCCAACGTGGTGGTCACTCTAGGGTAGGCGTATATCCCTACCAAAACTCATGATGTTCGCCTGCATAACCAAGTAGAATCATAAGACACAAAAAGACATGGATCCATATATGAAGGTTGTTGCCAACATCAGGCAGCCCCAGTTACCTATAAGAGAGTGCTCAAAAATAAAATGCGCCATAGGAAAATGGAAAATGAAGAGTGCAAACATAATCCTGCTCTTCTAGAAGATGGGGTTCTTGACACCCCTAAAAATATATAAACAATGGATCAAGAAACTGTCAGTACATTATCAAATTTTGGAAGTGGTAGTAGTAGTTGTGAAGGCCCTCCCTACAGTGTCACTACCAGTAGATTTGAAGGTCCCTCCCAGTGCTCCTGCGAGGGATAACTCTGTGGACCCAAAATGATCGATCATGAGAGTCTATCTCCTGATGCGAATCGAGGTAGCCCTACCATTGAGCCGAAAATATAGGAAAACATTCTTCCCCTTTCCTTCATCCACCCTAATGGTCCTCCCCAGGGTATACATTGTAGATATTCTTCTCCCGATAGTCGGACATCAAGTCATGATGATAGTCTTTTCCATAATGATAGTCATTGTGAACGCCCTCCCCACAATGGCATTTTCTATGAAGGCCCTCCCCACAATGGAATTTTCTGTGAAGGCCCTCTCCATAGTAATGTCATACAATGATAAAGTCCTCCCCTCATTAAAGTACATCATAAAGGTCCTCCCCAAGATATACACTGCAAAAATTCTCCTTGCAGCTAGGTATCTAGTTGTAATAGTAGTCATCGCCATCATAGCAGTCATCTTGAAGGTCCTCCCCTCAGTGAAATAAAGTAGCAAGAAGGTACTACCCTCACAACAGCCCTCCCTGAAGGTCCTCCCTAGGGTATATTATGTAAGGAAAATCCATGTGGTCAGACATCAAGTTTCAATAGTATCCCTCACCATTGCGGCACAAATTGTGGAGGTCCTCCTCATAATACAATGGCATAAAAGAAAGGAAGTCCTACCCTTTTTGAAACAAATGTGGTAAATCCCACCTATACTAAGGTGCTCAAAAATATGGATAAATACATACCATACACTACAAAAATGAAGAGTGATATACATTCTCAACTAGAGGGAGGTCTGGGGAAACACCCATCTTCTAATCCACCCCCGCGCCGTTCTCACGTCAATTATGATGTCACTAGTCCAGCTACTTAGAACGAAATTATTAAGAAGCAGTTAATCTGGTCATATCAATTACAGGAGCCCCCAGAAGAACAACATTAGGATATTTTTCTTGTGAGAAGACAACTAGATAAGGATAATATACCAGTGATGTATTAACCTATGACCACTTCTCACTCTGACATACCAGGAGAGTTGTCTGGGGAATGTATGCATGAAATTTGCCTCAATATATGGATGACCCTTTGCCAGCTAAAAGAAAAATTCCTACCCTACGAAGGAGATGCAAACTATGTCAACATTTTAGGGGAGGTTTACTAGATAATCAACTTGGAATCCATCATATTCGCACGAGAACCACCATCAGGTAGATGGAAGAAAAACCTTGAACTGCCTTTCCTCTATGCACTGCAAAAGTTATGTCTGCTCATTGGTGACACCTTGACTGGAGTTCATATTCGGGGATAGAGAGAACATGGAGCTCTGAAATTCACCCCACGTCCCAAATAGCAACCCTCATTGTAAATGACATCCTGGAAAGTCATTACCCAAAGGAAGAAATAAAATTTAATTTCTACTTATGAAAGATGAGATACTCAATAAAAACCGGCCTAGAGTATGTCTCAAAAGCGTCAGGACCAAAGTGATCAATACGTTTAAAAGATTAGGATTCAGGCAACAAAGAATATCCAGTAGGCTTCACACCCAAGGTAAACCAACTAAAAATCATTTCTCATGTCTTCAAAAGAGCATAGATTCCATGCAGGCCCTATTCCATACTTGGCTCACACCCACACGGGAGTTCATAAAAAAAAATGTAAAAATAGCGGTGGATACCATCGTGATGCAAGAACAACCCCATCCCATAAGGCAGTAAAAATTTTTAAATCAAAATTATCCTATAAGACCAACAAATCTAGGCTGTAGCGCATCAACGGAAGAATGAGAATAACCCAATCCCGCAGTGTTGAGGGAATTTTTATCCCAAGTCTATGCACAACAGACCTCTGTCTTCTCCTTTCTATAATGAATGATGGGAAGAGGAGCGACACATTCCCCCATTCTCATGGTTAGCACCCTCTTAGAGTAAGGTGCATTGTTTGATCTGATTACATCTCCCTTCTGGAAAATCTTCACTAAGAAACCTGAAGAATACCATAGAATGGAAGGAGAAAATCCAACAAAGGATGCAAAAATCCTTCTTACCATTTAGAACCAAGTACACTACCCTTAATGTGGTATGCATTAGTGAACATGGTAGAAATCAACTCCATGGATATCATAAGAAGTGACATAGGTGGAGGGGATGAAAGGGAATATGGTTCCCTCCCTGAGGCATCCCACACCGAGCCTGATGGTATGCATTCCCAGAACTAGAGAGCTATTTTAAATTTGGGCACCCCTTCAGTTAATCTGTCATTACCTCCATTGTAAATCCCCAACAAGGATAATAATAATAATACGTGGTTGTCTATGATCCACCTCTTCCCCCCCAGAGAATATGCCCCTCACTCTTGAAGAAATGTTCTCCAAGCGGGAGGAAGATATGAAAGAGCTCTGGCGAATTAATGCTGAGCTACGTCAAGGGAGATACCTCACCAAATGTCTTCCCCCTATTGGGAAGACAACTAGAATATATTTAGGTAAACCCAAAAAGGATAACCCAAGCTAGGTATCCACCCAAAATTCTAGTACCGCCATCATGCAAAGATTTGGCAACTACCACACCAGCCCAAGCTCAATCCCAATAGGATATGTATCAAGGGATCTTGAACACCTTCGAGCAACTAATAGGTCAACTAGTAGCCAGGTAGGGGTTACGCACTCCAATACAACCATAGCGCAAACCCTACCCTGACTGGGCGTGCAACGTTCTACCACAACCAAACACTAGAAACCCCGTTTTCATGTATTCAATGGATCAGAGACCCAGAACTGCATTTAATGCACTATGCCTCCTATTGTGACCCCATGATGGGCACTCTAGAGTAGAAACAAGTAAAACTAGGGCGCTTTGTGCAAACCCTGCATGGATCAGCTTTTGAATGGTATACTAGCTTGCTAGCTAACTTAATCACAGGTTGGGAGGACCTCTGACAATAGTTTCTCTTCCAGTTCAGTTCAATGTTGTGTAATACAATAGTCATTGATCTCATGAATTTCAATCAGTGAGAGAACGAGAGAGTATCATACTTCATTAATATATGGAAAGGCCTAACTTATTCCCAAAACCAGCTTCTACCCCAAGATGAAATTCCCCCCATGTGCATTGATAACCTTCATGATGAATTGCGAACACCGCTTATCCTGGTGAAGCACATAAGTTAGTTTAGAGATTTATCTTCAATTTTCTAAAGAATTGAAGAATTTGTGAAAAGGACCAATCTCAAGTCCCGAGTGGCCCCATCATACCGAAGAAAAAGAGAAGGAAATGTTGAAGAAACTTCTGTCATGCTTAATCCCCCTGGCACCGGCTCTAGTTGCGAGGCCCCACCGAACTGTGAAGGGCCCCCTTGATGCCACCAGTCACCCCCAGCTCGACAAGATGAGTGATGTGGTGCTAAAATAAATCAGTTATAAGAACAAAGAAATAAAGTCTAATCATTTTGATATGACTAGGCCCGCAACTATTTCAAAGCTTCAATGAATTGAAACATTATTTGCTACCATATACAAATAGATTCGATGAAGTGGGTCTAGACGACCATACAAATTATTGTCCCTATCATTAGATACTAGGACACACCATATAGGAATGCTTACATTTCAAGGATCTCTTACAAAAGATGGTGGATTATGAGAAAGTCAAGTTGGGACCGCCGCTAGTATAAGTGGAATTTGTTTTCACCTCATACTCAAGAGAGGAAGAGGGATGTAAAACAATTGCTAGGAAGAAGGAGAAAATTGTGATAATTGGATGACCTAGAAGACAGTCAACTGAGTTCATGGTATCCTCCAGGCATAGTTGAAACAACCAACTGTGCCCCCAAAAGATCCTAATACAATACAACTATCCTACTTAGCCCCACTATCCTCTAAGGTCCAGAAGGGCAGAATGTAGAAGAAAGAAGATGGGATGACACTAAAGCTGAAGGAAGTGTTGACACTTTCAGATTTCATACCAACAGTCTTGGTACAATAGGTACCGCCCCTCTAAACGCTACAATAACAACCACCCCATCAAAGGGAACCATCAGAAGGAGATGTTCAAACATAAATATTGTCAGATAATGAACTGATCATCAGATCCATTAATGTCATTCACTTGACGGACCCCTTCTCAGATAGAGACTATGGGCACAAAACCAAATTTCCTGCACCCAACCGGAGATCCAAGGGAAGAGGTTGTAGTAGAGTGAGGTTTCCTGGAAGTCATGATCATGATAGGATTAAAATTTACAGCCACGCCATAACTCAAACTATTAACATCATAGAAACATGTGAAATGACCATTCAACAGACACAACGGGAACATGAATTCTCTTTCACCCCCACAAAAAATAATTGAAGCTGATTTATCTTGGAGTATCTATTAGGGAAAGAAAAAAAATACAAAATCAGACAAGGCATACATGTAGACTAGTTCGACCAAACTCAGAAAGGATCGTAGTACCACCAGATCTTATCATAAAGGCCAAACCATCCACATCCAAAGAAAAATCCCCTAAAGTGTTTGTGAAAGAGAATCCTAGACCTAGGAAGCAAGACCTTTAGAGAAGAAATATGATATTCTAAAGAAAATTACTTCAGTACTAGAAAAGCTGTAAATCCTAGATGGTTTAAGACTTCTAGGAAATCTTAGATAGGACCTCATCAAAGCCTTACAAATTCCCCAGGACTTCGAGGCCAAAGTAGCAGTAGCCAGAGTCTATCAGATGGAGACCAATCACAAAGAATTTCATATCATCATATCCTTCACATATAGCTATGAAGATTCCGTCTTGAAAGGGAACATCAAACCCTTATATGTGTATGGCCAGATAAAGGGAATTGATTTTAGGATTATTTTCATCAACAACGAATCTAGAGTAAATCTCCTCCCACTGCGAACGCTTCGTTAGCTGGGATATGATGATGATATATTGACACCATGCACCAAAACTCTGCTGGGATATGAAAAAAGCAAATAGAAACCATTAGGTCAAATCAAGCTTAAAAACCTGGCTTGGAGACCTCATGTCAGATTCAGAGTTTTTAGTAGTGCGGAAAATTACGGCCCTCAACCCCTTGTTAGAGAGGCCTTGGCTAGATCAACATGCTACAATTCTATCATCATACCATCAGTGCGTCAAATATTGAAATAATGAAAAAAACAGGACATTTAACCCTGATAAATCCCGGTTTGAGTCCCGTGACTTGCATTATATCAACGCAGGGTTCTATGAATTGGAATAAAAAATTCCTTTGGCTAATGAAATTGATTGAATTACTGCCCCAAATGGATTGAAAATGGTTCCTGTTGACCCCCACCAGTAGCTTGGGGAAGAGTATGTATTACCCATTAGCCAAGTTGAATGCATAAGTGAAAGTCTCTAGGAAAAATCAATTGTATGCATGAT
This sequence comes from Viscum album, assembly GCA_963277665.1. Classification (NCBI taxonomy): domain Eukaryota; kingdom Viridiplantae; phylum Streptophyta; class Magnoliopsida; order Santalales; family Viscaceae; genus Viscum; species Viscum album. The sequence goes on from OY728139.1 coordinate 1,184,615,701, forward strand.
CTTTGTTACGTCCGTCAAATCCAAAGAAATGGCAGATAGGATGACTCCCATGATGTCAGGAAAATCATTAACTAAGATACTCCTAACCCATCCTTGGGACCCCAAACTGCCCTCACCTTACTCAATAAGGGAAAAGATGATTTCTCTCCCATCATTGGAGAGTTCATCTCAAGAATATTCTCTCCACTAGAAGAGGAATAATAGGGAGATGATGAAGATTATATAGAAGAAGAAGAAGACCTAAAATATTCCCCTCATGCATTCAAAGAATGTCTCTCCACTATAATCGATGAACTGAAGGATATAAGCTTGGGCACCAAAGATGACCCGCAGCCCACCCTGATTCGTTTGGCTATGCCTTTCGAGGAGCAGGAGGCATACACCTCCTTCTTAAGGAAGAATTGGGATGTGTTTTCCCAGAAATACATGGAAATTATAGGCCCGATATCGAGGTTTACATTCATCATCTGGGTTTACTAGAAGATCACTGGGTCCATAAGCTGGCATCCATAAGGACCCACCCGACACATGCTACCAAAATAGAGGCTGAAGCTAGAAATATGATCAGAGCCAAATTCATACATTAAGTCCAGTATTAGATCTATATGAAAAAAAAATTTCCCTATCAAAAAGAACAATAAACCTATTAGAATCTACATAGACTTCAGGGACCTCAATCAAAATTTCTTGAAAGACAATTTCTCGATTCTGATCATAGAATTGTTGAATGATACAACTTCCAGATATGAGGTCATCTCTTTCATAGATGGCTATTCTGGATACAAACTGATCCAGATGGGCCATGGGGATGATGAAGCTACTACTTTTAGGGCCCCTAAGGGAGTGTTCTGTTATAAAGTGATACCATTTGTTCTACAGAATTCCGAGGCCACATATTAGCATGACATGCATCACATCTTCAAGCCCATTTTTGGGAAAATATTTTGAGTTTTATGTTGAAATGTTTGTGGTCAAATCACAACAGCTCTCAAACCACCTGACCGATCATGATATTTTCTTCATGAAACCATGACAACACAGTTTAAATATGAATCCCCTAATGTGATCCTTTATCATTACCTCTAGTAAATTCATATTCTTCTTCATATGAAATCACGACATTGATCTCGACTAGGAGAAGAAAAAATTTATCCTTGGAATGTCCCCACCCCACAACCTCATTGAGTTGAGAGGTCTCCAGGGGCACATGGCCGACATCCGGCACTTTGTAGCCATCATAGAGGATAAATAATTACCTTTCATGAGGTTACTGAATAAAGGGGTTACATATGAGTGGGATAATTATTTCCAAGAAGAATTTGAAAATCTCAAAAGATATCTCCTGATCCCACTGGTGATGACGCCTCCAGTTTAGGGGAGACCACTCATTTTGTACATAATCTCCCTGGAATGGTCATTAGGTGCCTTTATGACACAGAAGATTGACACCGATAGGGAGAATAACCTCTATTACCTTAGATGAAAAATGATTGATGTTGAAACTCGGTATTCAAAAATTGAAAGGAACTACCTAGACCTAATCGTTGCGGTTTAGAAACTTAGGAATTACCTGCAGCACCATGAGGTCCACCTAGTCTCCCACTATAACCCGCTCAAATATATCGTCAACCATCCCATGCTAATTGTATGCCTATCATGATGGGTTGACGTCTTACAATAGTTTAACATATGTTACGTACCCCATAAGTCCATCAAAGTCTAGGCGTTAGCAGAATTCCTAGAAGAGCACCCCTTGGAAGGAAAAACTTTTCTAGATGCCAAACTTCCAGATGAAGAAGTTTTCTCCATCTAGGAGGACTCCCAGACATGAAAAATGTACTTCGATGGTGTTTTCAGAAGCCTGATAGAGAAAATAATGGAGGATCCCAAACTCAACAAATTGGGGCAGGGATTTATACTCATATCCCCCAAAAGGTCATCCTACCTTACAATTTCATGATTTTGGATGGGTGTACAAACAATGAAGCAAAATATCAAGCCCTAATTATAGGCCGAGAGTGGTCACTACATGCATGATCCAAACACTTGAAGATAAAATGTGATTCAGAGGTAGTAATCAAATAGGTCAATGGTGACTATTAAATTAATAAAGAAGTATTGTCCCCTTTGATGAACCATGTTCGAGAGCTTATTGAAGAATTCCCATCATAACCTACATTGACCTATGTCCCCCGGTCTCAAAATGCACAAGCTGATGCATTGGAAAATGTAGTCATGTCGTTGGCTAATCCAGACCGGGATGGAATGTTCATTAGAAATTCCCAATTCCAAGTGGTGTTTCCATTTATCCAGAATTATAAAGAGGAGATAAACTAAATAAGCCCCATTTTTGAGCCTTATAGTCACACCACTGTCTGGATGACGCCCATTGAAAATTAACATCAGAAGGTAAAACCGCCACTAGATAGGGATGGGAGTGAACGTGTCTGAAGATGAGTAGTAAAGTTTTCCTTATACAATTTGGTAAACCTAGAAAAGGTTCTCTACAAATAAGGCCATGATAGATTCCTTCTTAGGTGCATTTATGGAGAACAGACTACTTCCTTCATGAAAGAAGTGTACACCAAAGCTTATAGAGCACACCAATAAGAAACCAAGCTCTTTCATAAAATATGAAGGCTTGGGTATTACTGGCCCACTATGATATAGGATTGTTCCATATTCATCAAGAAGTTCCATTCCGGCCAAGTTCAAGCTAATTTCATACACTGACCCCCAGAGTTACTTCATACATCTAAGTACTCATAGCCATTTTCCCATTGGGGGATGGATGTTGTAGGACTATATCCCCCACCACAATAATAAAACTCAAGTTCATACTCACATCAACCGACTAATTTTCTAAATGGGCCAAATACATGACCATTAAAGAAGTCAGGGTAAAAAGAATTGTTAGCTTTGTGAAGTCCAACATCATTACCAGGTTTGGTGTACCTCATACAATATTAACCAAAACGGCACAAACATCTACTTTTCCGAGTTATAATAGTTATACCAAGAGTATGGGATCAAATAAAATCATTCATCCTACTACCATGCAGAGGCCAATGGGAAGATAAAGGCTTTCAACAGGACTCTATCCAACGTAATCCAAAATATAGTAGATAGGGATAATAAATCATGGCCAGAAAAGCTCCTTTGTGATTTGTGGGCTTACCAGAACATGACCTGCACAACCACCTAGGTGACCCCGTACTCACTGGTGTACAGGGAAGAGGAAGCTTTTCCTATCAAAATCCAAGTGTAATCACTTCGTGTGGCTATTTAGATCAACTATCCATGGAAAAGTAATCCCATAGATAGTTTGATGAGTTGGAGAAGCCAGATGATAAAAGGATTCACACTTTACACCATTTGGAAATATATCAAAATCAGATCACACATGCCTATATAAAAAAGGTTCTCCTTCAATGTTTCCTCAATGGAGAAATGATGTTAGTCCTCAGAACACTAATGATACTTGGGAAGAAGCCCCAAAAGCTTGAACTAAGGTGGGAAGGACCATATGTAATACATAAGTTCTATTCCATCCATCCAAGTTTACTTTTTTTATTTTCTAACACTTTTAAGGGGATAGTGAGAACCCTCACAAAAAAAGTTCAAACATCAAAGGAAGCAACTAAATTGTTAAAAAAAGTTGAAAGATATTAGAATATCCTTCCCTAAAAAGTTTCCAAGGGAGGGAACTTACCTGGTAGTCTGGATCTACCTCTATGTTGTGTTCATAGTGCCTTGAAAGGTAATCCCAAGCTCTCATATATTCTTCTTTACTGATCTTCTCCAAATTGAATCCTCTAATCAATATATGACCTTTCTTTTCAATCCATTCAGCTTAATCCTTGGAAACTTCCACTTAGATCGATCTTTCCATCATTTGGATGATGTCTTCCCTATCTGCCTTGATCACCAGGAAATCATCCTTCATTTCTTCGCCATAGTGCCTGAGTAGTTCCATCTGATTATCCCAATCCTTGTCCTTCAGGCACTGAAAGCTGTCAGGAGAACCTGCCTCACATTGTTGTCTAGGGGAAATAGCATCCTCTTTCAACATCATCGTCTCCTCAGAGTGAAAATGTAGCTCCTCTTGTTGGGCTTATGCCTTTGAGGCTCCTTCCACCTACAATTGAGACTCTGTGGCACTAAACTGTGGGGCCTCCACTCCTTCCTCTAACTGGATCTTGTGCTCCATGAGTTTACCCTTTTTTGGTTAACCAAGTCTCTATCAATTTTAGAACATAGGATTATTCCTTACGACCCTTGGGTTTTAGCTTCATATAAACAATATATCTCCCTAGGTCCCTATTTTCCTTCTTTCTTTTCATCCTTATTTGATTGTGAATACCTTTATTTACTCTCCCCAAACTAATGTCATCTTAGGGCTGTCCAAATCTATCAGACTCGGCCTTAGAGGGATAGTTGAGGTTTCCTTCAAAACCTCTATCTCCCCACACAGGCACGAGAATACCTTGTCACTCAATGTTTCTCACATCGAGTATAACTCATGTAAGATTAGGATTCGTGGTAAGGATTACCTTACACAAAACAATTATAGAGAAATATGGTAGACTCAACACCCATAGAAAATGAAACAAAAAATGTTCTTATCCCTATGTTCGAGCCAGATCGGTACATGGAACGTTCAGAACTATGTGTGGCTAGATTCCTACTCTTGCAGGACATGTAGTGACCCCCAGATTTGGAATCCCGACCTAACCATTAAAAACAATTCCCTTGCATGACCCTATGCATAGAACGAATATTTGTAGGGAACATTGAGGACTATGTACCACTTGATTCCTGCCGTTGCAGGATACGTAGTGACACCTGGATCTAGAATCTCTGCCCAACCACTATTAAAAAAACATCCCCTTCCCTCGTGCATAAGCCAGACTTGTGCGGGGATTCCATTAAAGGTCTTGACTATATGACAGTAAACTTCTAGATTCTTCAAGAGGCACGTATGGCCCGATTTTCAATCCTAAGAGATCCCACACATTCCCCTACTCATAATAATTCAAAAGAAATTGATTCCCCTTATACATATGATCCAAATCTATATAGAAGCTCCCATAGTTCATAGTTAATCATTGTCTGGGTATTTCATCTGTTCCGAGACACATCTTTACAGTTTTCCAAACTCCATACAATGAGAAAACATGGATCCCCATAATCATTCATAGCCTTCTAAGATGGAAGGACAGTGTCGTGTGGACACCTTTGTTTGGATATGCACATCATTCCCCAGTGGCTCAACATATGTCTCATACAAAACGACCATCAATCAAAAGAAAATTCATCCCTAGGAGATTCCTATCCTATCTCAATACGCTCGATGGCTTCCAAGACCCAGGCCATCCCTCCTGATTCAAGTATCCCCCAGGACTATGGTTTATATCTTCTATCATCACTCACATCTAAGGAACACCAGAACATCCTAATTTCAATTAACTCAAAGCTATTAATGATCATTATGACAGTGTAATCGTCCTCACTGCATGACTCTAAACTATATAACATTATGTCCCCACCACAAAACATTAAACTGAAAGGGAAAAATAATCACTACGGGGAAAATGGGTATTTGCGACGGGTTATTTGCGACGAGGATAAATCCCGTCGCAAATAGCCCCGTTAAAAACTTATTTGCGACGGGGGTATTTGCCTGTCACAAATAAGTATCCTTTTGCGATGGGATTGCTTTCCCCGTCGCAAAAGAACTGGCGCGTTTGCACGCCAAATCGCGGGAAACATATTTGCTACGGGCGGTTATTGCCCGTCGCAAATAACCGGTGGCGGTAAAAGGTATTTGCGACGAGCATATTCTTCCGTCGCAAATAGTATGTCGGTGGCTGGTTATTTGCGACGGGTCCCGTCGCAAATAACTATTTAACCGTTGACCGTAATAAATGATGGCTAAGGTATTTGCGACGGGTAGCCCGTCGCAAATGGACCCGTCGCAAATAATCTAACCTATAAATACCCCCATCCGTTTTTTTCAAGTCATTCTCAAACTCCATCTTCTTCTTCTCTCAAAATTCTAGTTCTAGAGTTGAGCGTTTCTCAAGTTTAATTTTTTTCTTCGGAGTTGATTTTGAAGTTTTCAAGAACGATCAGAGATCAACCTCAGATCAATTTTCAAGGTATTTATATTTATTTTAATTTAATATTTATTTTAAATTTTTTATTAGTTTCAATTATTCTTAATTAGTTGTAATTTAATTATGTTTACATTGTTTTGTTACTTAATAAATTTAAATTCTTAGTATTGTTCATAGTTAATGGTAATTAGGAATAATTAGTAATAATTTTTAATAACTAAGAATAAATATTAATAATTAGTAAAAAATAACAATAATTAGGAATAATAACATTATTACATTATTAGTATATTTTATTATTAATATTAAAATAATATAATTTTTTATATTATATATACAATTCTCTTTTCATCTGTGTGTTTTCTGTCTCCATATGTATTATTTGTATGTGGAGATAGAAAACAGACAAATGAAAGGAGAATTGTATATAATATAGAAAATTATATTATTTTAATATTAATAATAAAATATACTGATAATGTTATTATTTCTAATTATTGGTAATTTTTCATATAATTACTAATAATTATTAATAATTACCAATAATTAGCAATAATTAAGAATAATTACCAATAATTAGGAATAATTATCAATAATTAGTAATAATTACCAATAATTACCAATAATTTGGAATAATTACCTATAATTACCAATAATTACCGATAATTACCGATAATTAGTAATAATTAGTAATAATTAGGAATAATTTGTAATAATTACCAATAATTAGTAATAATTACCAATAATTACCCATAATTACCGATAATTACCAATAATTAGAAATAATTACCAATAATTAGGAATAATTAACAATAATTAAGAATAATTACCAATAATTAGGAATAATTACCAATAATTACCAATAATTAGTAATAATTACCAATAATTAATAATAATTAGAAATAATTACTAATAATTACCAATAATTATTAATAATTAGTAATAATTACCAATAATTAGTAATAATTAGTAATAATTAGTAATAATTACCAATAAATAGTAATACCTAACAATAATTAGTAATAATTACCAATAATTAGGAATAATTACCAATAATTACCAATAATTACCTGTAAATAGTAATAAATAGTAATAATTAGTAATAATTAGGAATAATTACCAATAATTAGTAATAATTCGTAATAATTACTAATAATTAGTAATAATTAGTAATAATTAGTAATAATTACAAATAATTGGTAATAATTAGTAATAATTAGTAATAATTAGTAATAATTGCCAATAATTTGTAATAATTACCAATAATTAGTAATAATTAGTAATAATTAATAATAATTACCAGTAATTAGTATTAATTACCAATAATTAGTAATAATTACCAATAATTAGTAATAATTAGTAATAATTAGTAATAATTACCAATAATTAGTAATAATTAGTAATAATTACTAATAATTAGTAATAATTAACATTAATTAGTAATAATTACCAATAATTAGTAATAATTAGCAATAATTAGTAATAATTACCAATAATTACCAATAATTAGTAATAATTAATAATAATTAATAATAATTACCAATAATTAGCAATAATTACCGATAATTACCAATAATTAGTAATAATTAGTACTAATTACCAATAATTATTAATAATTAGTAATAATTACCATTAATTAGTAATAATTAGTAGTAATTAGTAATAATTACCAATAATTAGTAATAATTACCAATAATTAGTAATAATTAGTAATAATTAACAATAAATAGTAATAATTAGTAATAATTAATATTAATTAGTAATAATTAACAATAATTAGTAATAATTAACAATAATTAGTAATAATTAACAATAATTAGTAATAATTACCAATAATTAGTAATAATTACCAATAATTAGTAATAATTACCAATAATTAGTAATAATTACCAATAATTAGTAACAATTAGTATTAATTAGTAATAATTACTATTAATTAGTAATAATTAACAATAATTAGTAATAAATAACAATAATTAGTAATAATTACCAATAATTAGTAATAATTACCAATAATTAGTAATAATTACCAATAATTAGTAATAATTACCAATAATTAGTAATAATTAGTAATAATTAGAAATAATTACCAATAATTACCAATAATTAGTAATAATTACCAATAATTAGTAATAATTAGTAATAATTACCAATAATTAGTAATAATTAGTAATAATTACCAATAATTAGTAATAATTACCAACCAATAATTAGTAATAATTAGTAATAATTACCAATAATTAGTAATAATTTCCAATAATTAGTAATAATTAGTAATAATTAGTAATAATTAGTAATAATTACCAATAATTAGTAATAATTACCAATAATTAGTAATAATTAACAATAATTAGTAATAATTACCAATAATTAGGAATAATTAAAAATAATTACCAGTAATTACCGGTAAATAGTAATAATTAGTAATAATTAGTAATAATTAGTAATAATTAGGAATAATTACCAATAATTAGTAATAATTACCAATAATTAGTATTAATTAGTAATGATTAACAATAATTAGTAATAATTAACAATAATTAGTAATAATTGACAATAATTAGTAATAATTAACAATAATTAGTAATAATTACCAATAATTAGTAATAATTACCAATAATTAGTAATAATTAGTAATAATTAGTAATAATTAATATTAATTAGTAATAATTAACAATAATTAGTAATAATTAACAATAATGAGTAATAATTACCAATAATTAGTAATAATTACCAATAATTAGTAATAATTACAAATAATTAGTAATAATTAGTAATAATTACCAATAATAAGTAATAATTAGTAATAATTAGTAATAATTACCAATAATTAGTAATAATTACCAATAATTAGTAATAATTAGTAATAATTTGTAATAATTAGTAATAATTAGTAATAATTACCAATAATTAGTAATAATTACCAATAATTAGTAATAATTACCAATAATTTGTAATAATTACCAATAATTAGTAATATTTACCGATAATTAGCAATAATTAGTAATAATTAGTAATAATTACCAATAATTAGTAATAATTACCAATAATTAGTTTTAATTACCAATAATTAGTAATAATTACCAATAATTAGTAATAATTAGTAATAATTACCAATAATTAGTAATAATTAGTAATAATTACCAATAATTAGTAATAATTAATAATAATTACCAATAATTAGTAATAATTACCAATAATTAGTAATAATTAGTAATAATTTGTAATAATTAGTAATAATTAGTAATAATTACCAATAATTAGTAATAATTACCAATAATTAGTAATAATTAACAATAATTAGTAATAATTACCAATAATTAGGAATAATTACCAATAATTACCAATAATTACCGGTAAATAGTAATAATTAGTAATAATTAGTAATAATTACCAATAATTAGTAATAATTAGTAATAATTAGTAATAATTAATAATAATTACCAATAATTAGTATTAATTACCAATAATTAGTAATAATTACCAATAATTACCAATAATTAGTAATAATTAGTAATAATTGGTAATAATTAGTAATAGTTACCAATAATTAGTAATAATTACCAATAATATTAATACTCTGAAAATAATAAAAAATTTATCTAATATTAAAATTATCAATATTTGTAAAAGTTTTTGCTTTATTATCAACATATTTAATTCTTAAATGGTCAATTTTTAGGTCTATCTCAATAAAAAGTTTGTGTCAGTCGTGTATGATGTAAACTCTATAATTATCCTAGATTGAGTGTTATTTCTAACAAATTATTCAAAACCAGTAATGCATTTATATTTTAAAGAAAAATATGGAACAACGAGGTCATCAACAATCATTATTAGGTGACCGCATATGGATAAATCAACGTAGAAATCCAAACGGTTCTGGTTTAAATCTAGTATATGTAGAGGGTGTGGAGACTTTTTTATCATTTACGGCATCAAATCCAGAATTTGTTTCAGAAGGCAAAATAAAATGCCCTTGCAGAAAATGTGCATTGAGAACGTTTGACACGTTTGACAAAGTGGGGGAACATCTCTTGCGTTTTGGTTTTCAACCAGATTATGTTTTTTGGTATCAACACGGTGAACGCAGTTCTAGGGCAGGTGATACCAACTTGATTCCAGATCCATCCTGATTTCAAGATTTAGTATATGATGTTGCAGGTTCATCTGTTCAACATACAGAAACTCCGGCTGATATAGCTTCAAATCCTGAGTTGGCACCGTCTGAATTTTATGAGTTGTTGAGGTCTGCTGAGGATGCATTATATCCTGGCTGCAAGATGAGCAAATTAGAAGCAGTTGCAAAATTTATGGCTATCAAATCAGATAACGGAATGTCAAACACCTGTTTTGACCAGATATTTTCTTTTCTTAAGACACTGTTACCCGAAGGAAATGTTTTTCCTGCAAATTAACATGAGAGTAAGAGTCTGGTTCGAAATTTGGGACTTACTTGTCAGAAGATTCATGCATGTTCAAATGACTGCATTTTATATTCTGGGGAAAATGAGTCGTTGGATAGTTGTCCCACATGTGGGCAACTGAGATATAAAGAAGGACAACACGAGAAGTCTGGTTTGATTCCTGTAAAACAGTTGAGATATTTTCCGCTTACATCCAGACTTCAGCGTTTATTCATGTCTAAGAATACAGCGACAATGATGTCATGGCATTAAGAGAATATTTCAACCGATAAAAGCTTGAATCATCCAGCCGATGGTGATTCATGGAAACATTTTGATAGAGTAAATCCATCCTTTGCTTTAGAAGCTAGAAATGTTTGACTGGGCCTTTCCACTGATTGTTTCTGTCTGTTTGGATCTTATGGTAGTCAATATTCATGTTGGCCTCTTTTTTTAACTCCGTACAATTTACCTCCATGGATGTTGATGAAGGAGCCATATACCTTTTTGACTTTACTAATTCCAGGACATCTGAAGAAAAATATTGATGTTTATTTGAAACCATTGATTGATGAATTAAATTTATTGTGGAGTACTGGTGTCAGTACATATGACATTGCAACAAAACAGAATTTCATACTGAGAGCAGCATTGATGTGGACAATTAGTGACTTCCCGGCTTATGGGATGTTATCTGGCTGGAGTACACATGGTCAGAAATCATGTCCTTACTGTATGGGAGAGAACAAAGCATTTATCCTCATTCATGGAAAGATACCTTGTTATTTTGACTGTCATCGAAGATTTATTACAGCTGATCATCCTTTTCGCAGAAACAGATCTCATTTCAGAAAAGGAACAGTTGAAAGGGATAGATCTCCAAAAATGTTATCAGGTTCGGAGTTAAAATCAGTTTTATTTTCATTACCTCCCATCACTTTTGGTCCCACAATAAACCAACAGAAAATTTCCGGTTTTGGGAAAGAACACAATTGGATTAAACGTAACATATTTTGGGATTTGCCATATTGGTCTGATTTGTTGGTCCGACACATGTTAGATGTCATGCATATTGAGAAGAAATATTTGGATAATTTGTTTCATACAGTTTTGGATACGCCAGGAAAGAGAAAAGACAGTGTAAATGCACGTTTAGATCTTGCCCAAATTTGCAGGCGTTCAGAATTGGAACTGTTTGAGAATGTCAGAACAGAAAGGTTACTGAAACCAAAAGCAGCTTATACACTGTCTAAAGAAAACCGTTTATTATTTTGTCAGTGGATTGTAGATTTGAGACTTCCGGATGGCTGTGCTTCCAATTTGGGTAGATGTGTAAAGAATGGTCATATTACTGGATTAAAAAGTCATGATTGTCATGTTATAATGGAAAGACTTCTACCCATTGGATTAAGAGGTCTGTTGAATTCTGTGATTTGGGATTCCATAACATACATGTCTCATTTTTTTCGGGAAATTTGTGCAGCTACAACAGATTATGATGCTCTAGGAAAACTTGAAAAAGGTGTTGTTGTAATTATATGTAAACTGGAAAAAATATTTCCGCCATCTTTCTTCGACTTAATGGAACATTTGATGTTACATTTTCCATATGAAGCCAAATGTGGAGGTCCAGTACAGTTTTAATGGATGTACCCATTTGAAAGATGCATGAAAAAATTGAAAAGAAAAGTACGTAACAAAGCATCTGTTGAAGGATCTATTGCAGAAGATTATTTGCAAGAGGAAATATCTGTTTTCTGCTCCCATTATTTTGAATATGAGTATCCTTCAAAACACAACCGAATGGGACAGAATGAGAGGAATATTGATGAAATCGAAAATCAATTATCTGTTTTCAACCAGCCAGAGCTTGGTTTTTGTGGAGTTTGTGAACGCTGGCTTTCAGATGATGAACATCATAGAGCTTATACATATGTTCTGCTCAACTATGAAGAGATGACATCAGTTGTACTATAAGTGTTTATATCACTTATTCTATCATTTATGTTACAGTAAATAACTTTGGTTTTTATAGGTTGTATGATAATCATATCAAAATACAAATTCCACAAATTACAGCAGCTGCTCTCGAAGAACGTCGACTGAAAAATTTCTCTCAGTGGTTTCAAAAACTGGTAACATAAATTCCTTATCTTTTAGCAACTCATTCAATGTATAGTTTACTATATTGATAATTATTTCACAAATTTTCAGGTGTCTCGACATGCTGCTAAAATTGACAAACGGCTGTGCGTATTGAGTAACCCACCTTCCAAACTTGTTAAAACTTATAATGCAAATGTGGTGAATGGATTTTGATTTTACACACATGCATATGGGGAATCGAAAAAAACAATGAACAGTGGAGTTAGTTTGAGAGGATCTCATCATCGAGAAAATGAAGTTTACTTTTATGGAATACTTGATGAAATCTTTGAACTCTGTTATCTTGGACAACATTACATAACCATGTTCAAATGTCAGTGGTTGGATACAGAGAGAGGCGTGCGTGTTCATCAGACTCATGGAATCATCGATATTAAATGTAAAAGTTTTCTCACAGTAAATGAACCATTCTTATTGGCTCAACAGGCACATCAAGTTTATTACGCAGAGTACTGTGCTACATCAAGAGACTTGACTGATTGGTGGATTGTAATAAAAATCAAAATTCGAGACAATCAGTTTAGTCAAAGTGAATGTGCTTTCACTGATGTGAAAAGAATTGAAGTTTTTCAAGAGAGTACCCAAAATCAATCTTTTTTACAAAGAGACATGAGTATCGATGACGACACCACACATTTAAGATTCGGTGATGACGATGATGTTAATGATGTCACATATGAATTTGAAATGATAAGAGATGAAGCAACTGTAACTCGAATGGATATCGATGATGTTGAGGAGGAATATGAAGATGACATTGACATATATGAAGATGATGATGAAGATGAACACTGATAGAATTCCATGGTATTTATATACAATCATAATATGTATATATGTATATATAATAGTAATTATCAATTATTTGCTAAAAACATTCACATTTTCTGTTTCAGATGGATGACGCCACATTTCGTGAGTTGGCGGATGCTGACCTATCTTTCGATGCGGATGATTTGCTGGCAGATGACCCTCAGCCTTCAGGCGCCCCAGGGAGTATGCGGAGGGGGTGCGGTCTTGCACGATTGATGATTCCTAACCCCGTCCCCGAGCGACGTCCACGTCTTGGGTTTGATCCACGCACACGGAGGTGTGATTACCTGTGTGATAACCTGTGGATTTGAATAAGATTTCATTAATCTATTCACATAATAAATGTTTATTATTTTTACAGTTTTCCGCATATAGCAGTCGGACAGGGAAGCACTATTTTGCGCAACTATTTCTCTCAGCCGTGGACCACATGGGAGCAGATTCCCATTGATGTGCAGCAGGCCATGTTCGGCCATTGGTTGGTACGTACGTAAATAAATAATTTTTATTTTGAAAATTATTTCATTTATAACATGATATTTTGATTTATTTGTAGGGTCTATGGTATCCGATCGAGGATACCATGCGTGGCGCCATCCACGAGGCATGGGAGGTGGCCATGCATGATCGCCTTCGTCAGTTTTTGCACAATTTAAGAAGAGTTGCCATGAAGAAAGCATGAGTGTCAGATTTTGACGAGTCATGTAGAGCACACCGACCAGAGTACATTTCATCCCATGTATGGGATGGATTATGTGCGCACTGGTTGAGTGGTTTTTTTTCAGAGGAGATCATTGGTGGGGAGGCAGAATCGGGGGAGACAGGAGGTGACTCATCGAGCTGGGAGTCGTTATTTCAGTACTCATCGACAGCATCTGGTACGTACATTATTTATAAATATTTTATATAACTATAAATATTAACAGTTTATTTTTTATTCTTATAGGCTGTCGAGAACCCCGATATTACGGAGTACGACCTATATCGAAGGATGTATAGTGATCCTGCTACTGGGGAGCTCAGAGGTGATCGTCAGCATCACATCGTGGTCAGTATTATTTGTTTTAATGTTTAAAAATTAACTGCATATAATATATTCACAATTTTAATTTTAAATTGCAACTACAGGAGTCATATGAGGCCGCAGCGTCACAGGCCCGGCCTGAGAGTCAAGCTGAGTCATCAGATCAGATCACTGGCCGTCAGTTTGATAAGGCAGCATGGATGCAGGCCACCCAGTATGCCTTCGAGAAGGGCCGGGTAGTTGGTATCAGCTCTCGACTGACGTCCGGAGATTATTATGGCAGTGCTGCGATGTCGGCGTCCAGCTCGAGAGGAGCTCATGCATCTTATTCTGATACACAGTATGAGGATCAGTTGCGATCTCAGACTGCACTGATAGAGAGTCTCCGACAGGAGCAGGAGCAGATGCGTCAGCGCATGATGAGGAGCTTCGATGCCAGCAGCAGCTGTACGAGGAGCAGACGAGTCGGTGGCAGCAGCAGCATCAGGAGCAGATGGAGTACATGCGCCGACTCACTCATGCTTTAGGGATGGAGTTTCCTCCACCACCATCTACAGATCCCCCCTCCCACTCCCCCTACTTCATATTAGAGTTTGTTTTTATGTTATAAAATTTGTGAAATCAAAATATGATTTTTTTTCTATTCGTAGTTTCTGTCTCATTATACAATATTAATAATATTATATTTTGAAATAACAATATTAATATGAATAATAATATTATTTATATGTTATAATATTAAATTATATATATATATTAAAATTTTATAATATTATAATTTAAGTATATTTTTTTGTAATAATTGAATTATTATAATATTTGAATGTAAAATAATTCTATTATTTTTATATTAATTAAAATAACTTATTAATATATTTTTTATTTATGAATTATAATTCTAATATTAGTATATTAATTAAATCATTTATTAATATTCTATTATTTTTTATTTTTGAATTATAATTCTATTATTATTATATTAATTAAAATAATTTATTAATAATTTATTAATTTTATTTGTGAATTATAATTCTATTATTATATTAATGAAAATCATTTATTAATATTTTATTATTTTTTATTTTTGAATTATAATTGGATTATTATTATATTTATTAAAATAATTTATTAATAATTTATTTTTTTAATTTTTTTATAGTATTTGCGACGGGATACTATGCCCGTCGCATAAACTATTTGCGGCGGGCCCGTCGCAACAGGTATTTGCGATGGGGCCCGTCACCATTACTATATGAAAAGTTTTTTACAAATATACGGAGTACTATTTGCGACGGGGAGAATCCCCGTCGCAAAAAAAAGGCTTTAGCGACGGGCCCGTCGCAAATAATTGTTGTTGCGACACCGTTTTCAGCAACAAGCCATTTGCGACGGGCCCCCGTCGCAAAAAGCCATTTGCGACGGGATCCTGTCGCAAATGACCCGTCGCAAAAACCTTTTTTTTCTAATAGTGAATCCTTATTGTATAAATTTAAACTGCATTACAATTTTTTATTACTAAAGTGCCTTCTGATGTTGATTTTTCTATTCATTGGTGGTGATCTGGAACCCTCAAAATTCCTTATTTTTCCCATTTAGAATAGCTCATGTGAGATTATGGATCTTATCAAGAGATTCACCATGACATTATGGTAAGACAGTTCCAGAAGTTGTTCCTAGATGCTTGACCCTAAAAGGCATGTCACAGTTCCCTTCCCCGTAAGGAACCCCACGTCGTATCCATATAGCATTAAATGACTAGGTACCCCTAAGATGGTACGAATGCCTCACCCTGCATATGAGTTATATCTTTATAAGGGATACCTAATACCATGAGTAAATCACAACCCAAATGTCATTAATATATCTGGATTTACTCTTTTTCATACCACAAACTCCATGCTCTGAGTTATCTTGAATCCCCATAATCTTCTATGGACATTAGATATGGAAGGCCAGTGTCTTGAAGACACCTTTGTTTCGATATGCACATCATTCCCCTGTAACTCTGCATATGTCTCACAAAAAATGACCATCAATCAAAGGAAAATTCATCCCCAGGAAATTACTATCCTATCTCAGTATTCCCTATGGCTTCCAAGCCCCGTAACACCCCTCTTGATTCAAGGTCCCCCAAATTCATGGTTTACATTCTTCCTCCTACACATGTCTTGGATATACATGAACATGTGAGACTAATTTATCTCTACTCTTTTTTAGGTTTATGTAATATAAATACACCCCATCCATATGTGTGAAGTTAATCCGTATACAAAATAAAAATTCCCCCACTCATTTCTTGTATTCCCATAGGATTTTAGTTAAAATGTCTCTTTTTGTGTTGAGGTTCACCCATTGACAAAGATCATATACCATGTACATAAAGTTCCCAATCTCCATAATCTATCATAGATATTGGAAATAGAAGGCTAGTTTTTTGTAGAATTTTTTTTTCCAAATATGAACATCATGACCTAGTCGAACTTCATTTTTCACCTACAAAATGTCTGTCAATCAAAGAAAAATTCATTCTCAGGAAAGTCTTTTACAGTTTTCGAATTCTCAGACAACATTCATGTCCAAACACACCCCCGAATATGGAAAACCCCTATATAATGGATAACATAACTTCCACTTCCCAAATTCCCCTAACATAAAATATATTTCTAACTAAAATGACCATTCATTATCTCTCCCTTATTCATGTAAGATCCGAATGTGAATAATTTCCCACTCAAAGCCGAAATGAATGTAGCTAATATTTCTGGAAATCATCACTCATACCGGCCACCCACTATGGATACCAACATCAAAATAAGTTCGAAGTGTTGAAAATCCTACCAGGCCCTTGGATATAGAAGGTCGGTTTCCTACAGAAACCTTTGTTTTACTATACACATCATGCCCCAATGGCTCTACATATTTCACCTACAAAACAACCATCAATTAAGGGAAAATTCAACCCCAGGAGAGTCCTTTCTTACCTACATATGCCAAAACAGTTCCCAAGACTCATGCATGTCCAAAATTCACAAATTTAGGGCCATGAAAGACCCCTAATCCATGTCTGAAGGATATTAGAACATTTTTGGCTGACGAATCCCGAATTGGACCTCTACCCCATTAATATGTTCAAAGATGTTCAAGCTAAAAAATAGTAATAAGTTGGTTTTATTGGACTATGAACTACCAAAAAATATATTCCATACTCTCGAGAGTGAAAGTATACAAAGGGAACCGTTGGATAAAAGTCTAGTATCAGTTCGTTAAAACTACACCATGTATGGTTTAAAAATAATATTGATCCATAAAAAGAGATGTATTGTTTAATAGGTCAAAAATCCATAAAGGGTGGCCTAAAAAAAGTCATGTTATTCCCACTAATCCTGTGTCAAGGAGGACTAGGAAAAAATTAAGGTTATAACGGAAAATACATGAATGTTCATGAGGTTATTCCATAAAACCTTATCAATATTCAAACTACACTCACTGAGTCATGTGTCTAAGGAAAAAATTATATCCTGAGTCGTTTATTTCAATTTACTGGTCATGGTTTAAAATTAATAACTAATAGAAATGATGTTTATATGATTAATTGTGATCAATTGAAATGATAGGAAAAGGAAAAGAAGAATCATTTGAAGGAAAATCAGTTTCATTTAGTTCTTCAACAAAGGAGGAACATCCCTAATATGAATTCACTAAAAACTATCAAAAAGGAAAAAGAGAGTACACATTATGATTAGGGGAGATCTACAACAAGGATCAGCTTGACCTTTCCATAAAAATGGAATGTGATTTCCATGGGCTGTCAAGAGTTTTCTCTAAGGATTCTCTTTCATCTACTTTGGCCTTGACCATTGGATGCACCTAGTCTGGAATGACTTTAAGGTCCTTCCCTTTCTTCTAGGTAGTATTGTAGTTGGCACACGAATAGGCCAGTTGAGCCCTCAACCTTTCTATATGGTCCTTGAACCCACAAAAATCCTCCTTTTGGGAAACCACCAAATCATGAGCCTTCACTTCCTCATCTGTTATTACTTGAAATAATATTTTTTACAAGGAATAATTAAAAAATATGTAATAAAAGTTCATAAGTAAATAATATTTGGTATGATAAATATGAGTATGGTTATTAATATATTCATAATAAAATTATATTTATTACAAAGGAGGATCAAATGGGTATAAATTAAGTCCGGACTTTAGTTATGGGAAATTCATTTCAAAATGGCTTTTTTTGAGATATAGGTTATGTTTTGCACCTATATAATTTTTTGAGGCATATATAAATACCCTAAGACATTTTATATCATGAACTTATTTATTCTAATTATATTTAAAGATATATTTAAAGTTATTCTTTCATGGGTCTTGTGATTCAAAAGTTAAAAAATGGCAACAGTTTTATGTTATGATACCATTATTTATTAGGATTGTTTACTATTATTCTTCTGATGATTAAATATTATGATCTATCTATAAAGAAACGCATAATTTTATTCTGAATTTTTAATTTCATAAAAATACGTGTTTTAATTTCATTTAACTATCTTTATATACTCAAGAGTAAAAAAATAATATTTTAAAGGAAAATTGACTTTATTTCTCACATTGGTCAGAATCATTTTTTATTCTATGTCCATGTTTTCTAAAAAAATTTTGAGAATGTTTTTACTGATCTCCACTAATTGATTAAATATATTTTTAAAAATGTTTTTCTTTATTACAAATCATTTGAAAGAAATATTAATTTCATTATCCAAACAAGGAATGTTTTGATTTTACTAAAAATGTGAGAGGAAAATTTGTTTTAATGTGTATGGCATGAAAAATAATTCCATTCATCATTAACACTAAATGATAAAAATATTCCCTTTCAAGTTTTCTAGTTTATTTTAATATAAAATGTTTTATTTAATATTTTAGGGAATATCTATATTTTAAAGATGTATTTTGAAAATGGAAATTATATTTTCCTCATTAAATTATCCTGTTGATCTTTAAAAATAATTTTCCATATAATATAACATTCTTTGATGTTACTTAAGATTTAATGTGGATATAATCCAATTATACCATCCTTATTATTTCTCTTGATGGATTATATTTAAATTGACAAGATTTTTATGAAACCCACTGCTATTCTATGGGTTATGCTATGATGATATGATGAAATTTTTATAAAACATATTCATTTTCCATGGGTTATGCTATGATGAATTGTTTATGAAACCCATTTCTTTTCATGGGATCTGATATGATAAAATTTTTATCATATTTTGGCACACATGTGTATTATTTTCATTATTTCATGGGTGTTGACGCTCCTTTTCATCATAGAGTCTAAATGAATGATAAGGGAGATACCTTGAAGTCAAAGTGATTCATCCTTTGAAGAAACATCAAAAAATTTACAAAGTCATGAACAAAGATTAATTTGCACTTGGGTCGTGCAAGTTCCACCAAGGTCATGCATGTATACTTGCGTGCTGCCTAGTGGTCACGTAGGTGACTTGTGCACCCTCTTTGATTTTCGCCCAGGGTCTTCACCAGCCTATAAATACCCCTGGGGGGGGGGGCATTTGAGGAGGGAAAATTCCAAAAACATAGATTTGAGCTCCCGGTGACCTAGTCTCTTCTCAAAGCTTCCGAACACTTATAAGGTAATTTCATACCTAGAACGGAAGATCTAAAGAGGAGGGGGGCTATGTGTTGATAATCATCAACACTTGCTCGCCGAGGTGGCCAAACCTTAAGGGAAATGACCACACTTGCGCACCGCCTTATCCCTTTAACAGAACTTGCATACCACCCTTCTGGAAGCCCCTAGGGATAACACTAAGGGCTTGAGCCAAGTTTCACCCAAGTATTACCTTAAGGGTTGACCGTCGTACAAGTACCCATGTGTCGCTCAATTGTACTTGCACGACCATAACTCGCACGCCTACGCAGGACTTGTGTGCCTCTCTCTTTTTGGGTGCCATTCCTACATATTTCACCTCTCTTATGCCTATCCACCTCTCCTATTCAAGATTCAGCCATCAAAATCCTCTTTAAAGCCATTTATGGAATGGTTCCTTTGTTGGCCTCCTTATCTTAAAGGAATTGTGTGGAACATGTCTTAAAACCTAGGGATTTACATATCTTTATGTCACTAAGGTTAAAGATTTAACTCATTAGACCTCATACTTTAAGATGAGAGGATCCCTAACCTGGGCCTCCTTTTCAAGAGTAAGCCCTAGTCCAAGTTCTCTTAATTTTGTCATCCTCCTCAGGAGTAATCCCCTAGTCCCCTAAATTGGGCATCCTCCTTAGGAGTAATCCCCAGTAATAATTTCCCAAATCTGGTAATCCTCCTTAATAGTAAACCCCACGTTCCCAAATTATAAATTCCCTTAACCTGGGCCTCCTTCTCAAGAATAAGACCTAGTTCTCAAGTCCATTTACCTGGGCCTCCTTCTCAGGAATATGCCCCAGTCATAATTCCACTTTAACATGGGCCTCCTTCTCAAGAATAAGACCTAGTCATAATTTATCTTAACCAGTCTTAATTTACTTTTGATTTGGGCTTCCTTCTCAAGAGTAAAACCCAATCATAAGTCCCCTCCTAATTTGGGAATATTCCTCAGGAGTAAGCCCCAAGTTAGAGTATCAAAATCTCCATAAAGTATATATACCTTTGTGAACTTTGTTCCTGGGTTTCTTCCCTAAAGTGAAACCTAATCTTCATCTATTTTGGGAAGTCATATATACATAAGCCCCACATCATTTCTTATGATGGCATAATTGTCTGGTTTTACCAATACCTATTGTTTCTCTCACCGAGAATGACCCACAAGAGCTTTGAGTGTAAAAGAAATTATGACATCTTTCTTTGATCCATAAATCATATATAGACCTCATACTTCTTTATTCGAACTATGTGGGTTCTGATTCCTTTTCTAAATAAGGATATGTAGGTAGCCCATCTGTGGGTACAATCCCAACTTTGAAATTATCCATGTCCTTCTGAATGACAATAAACTTCAAGTGCCCCACTGAGTGGCTTTAAAACTAATATGGTTATCATAATGACCAAGTGATTTCTATATAATGTGTCTAAGGATACCATTGACAAATAATATCTAAACAAATACAAATGATTCTCTATTGATGAAGAACCTCGAATACATATAAAAGACTCTCTAAATCTCTTATATATCAATAATTGATTGTCAGATCTAAAGGAAACCTCATTTTCATACTTGGTAATGTAATAAGGATTCATGAACATAACTTAAATCTATAAAGAGAGTCCCAGAGTAGACAATAATTCCCCCCAAAAGGGTGTGATGAGTCCATCCTCCCATCCTCTTGACCAATGCAAATTCTTAAGCCTCATCAGTTCATAACTAGTGAGCACCTACCTAAGGAAAGTAGGTGTAAATGGATATGGACTCATTGGATGTTTACGGTTCTATGAACAAACACATTAGAAACCACTTGGAATGTTTGAACCTTAAACCAATGAGGTCATCCCCATTTCTAAAGGGAACAAAAAATGGTGAACCCGACGTGAATCCCTAACCAAGTTAAAATGATGTATTACTTATTTGTTAGGCCCCTATTTAAACTCAATGAGAGGGACAACAAGACAATCACTAACATATGTTCTTATCCAAAAGATGTAGTGGCTAGAATTATCTTGATTACGTGTGTTATATCCAACATGCACTCATTTCCATGATCTTCTGCATTATAAAAAATGGGTTCTCCTAAGTTCACACCTGTGAATACTTCTGCTGTGAATGCCTCTGTTGCTACTTTTACTGGAACGTCGTTTGCTCTGAGGACGACATCACCTACTTATCTTCTTCAACGCTGGGTATAAAATGCGTTGGTTAAGGAGTACTGTAAAAATGGTACTATTCTGACTCTAGAGGCCGCTCGACAGGCCCTCCAAGTCAAAAATTCACCCTGGTCATCTGGGCCGCAATAACCATCGATGAAGAAGCAGGTGGTGCAAACCACCGTCTCCAACTGTTTCAGGTCGTTATCCCTGGAACACAATCACCATTCACTCCCATATTCTTGGGAGGTGAATGAGCAGGTACCTCAAGGATTTAATTCATGGATACATGAGTCTTTCCTAAGGTCTCCCATCAATAATTTCTGCCAGAATTGTGCAGAAATGCGCCCCCAACATGATGGGGGTATCGTCTCTAGGCATTCAGCTCTAGTTCCTCGAACCCGAGTAGGAAAGACAAACCTCCAGAGGAGAAATAATATCAAAAGTGATCAGGTTCTCATATATACCATATCTGGAGAAGTCCACCAAACTAACTTGGGGGCAAGAAATGAACGAGCACACACACCCGTCCGTTTTAATTCTACTGTCCAGCAGACTTGTCTGGCAGCAGCATGCCAATCCCGTCAGGAAATTCTTGCGGAGTACTATAGATAGGAACATACACCTGTTTATAAATCATCGGCAAGTTAGCAGGCTTGTCTGATTACATACGATGGAGCTCGCCAACCCAATGCATTGACAAATGGTAAAGAGGCACATACACATGCTTACACTCATCAATCCTTCCAGCAGCCTCTTCTGTCAGTATTGAAGGAAGCTCGTAAACCACGTTCGGAGGAGTGCAATCAGCAGGCACATACACATGCTAGTATTGATCAAGTCTACCAACAGTCTCATTTGGTAGCATTCATAGAAGTCAGTCAGAAAGCTCCAGCGACAAACAGGAGGCAAAATCAATTCTCTGCCCCCACACACGAGTACAGTCAGAATTCACTGACTGGAAAAGGAGGAAAGGAGAAGTAACATACACCTAATCCAAGCACGTAATGGACATATATCCCCGTTTCGGCCACTGAAGTCACCAAGAACATTCTGTCAATGGTGAAAGAGCAGAAGCAAATCCCTGCTCATATTCTGGATTCCTACCAGGATATTATAACAGCTTCAGCAGCATTTCAGGGAAAGACACATAAATAAATCCCTACCAGTGAAGGGACACATCAATAGTTCACTCCGGAACAGACACACACATCTATTCAAGTCCAAAGGGATTGTGGGGCGTACTCCCCCATATCATACGGACAGCCAAGTCAGGCACATACACCTGATTTGAGTGGAGATAATCATCCTAACCTGATCATTTCTCCGGATCATGCACATACACCTTCCCATAATGGCCACTTTTTTCAACAAGTGGTTCCCAAATTGAGTAAGAAGGAGTCTAAGAAGAAGACCCACCCAAAATAGTCAAGAAATTAATAGCCAATCTATAAGAAGGCCTTACTCGACGCCAGAGTTCTTGAATCCCTTAGACAATTATCTGTTGGAATTCAAATTCTAATCCCTCAGTTCCCAATAGTGGGAACATTAATTCTGAAGGTCTGCATTAGATAATTACTCATGAAGGCTTGCCTCATGATAATTCAGTCAATCTCTAATTTTCATCTTCAAATTAGATTCATAGGAACCCTCTATGTGGTCAGAAGACCAAGGAGAAAAATGTTTCATCTTTTGCTGTAACCCACCATAGTGGTCCTCCCCATGATGATGAATTTAGCTATGAAATTCCTCTCTGCAGTAGTAATGCACACTTCCTGGAAAATTCTCCAATGGGCAATGTAGTGACGAGAAATCCCTCTTATCTTGAGGCACTTGAAAATGTGAAGCCACTCTTTTCTGATGCTTTACCAATAATAGGTGAAATAATTTATCAATCAGAAGATAGCCCGAGGTGTAGGTCATTCTCTGAACCACCCTTGGGTCGTTTGTCTTCTAGTTTGATCAGTGAATTCTCTACCGATCTTGTTAAATCTGATGAAGCAACAAGGAAGAACCAGCTCTGGTCTAATCCGGTAGAAGAATATTCATTGAATGATAAAGAGGAAATACTGAATATGAGAAAATAGATGGGTAAAGGTGAAGTTCCAGTCCTGTTTTTTCCTCTGGATGATTCTCAGTATGACATTCTAGAGATGTTGACGGAAGATGGAATTCATGATATTCATCTAAACATATGTAAAACTCTTTGTCAGTTGAAAAAGAAAATATTATCTCATGATGAATATGAAAATCATGTCAAGATAATAGAAGGGTTACAATGCCAAATTGACTTGGCATCTCTCTCAGTTTCTTGATATCTGAAGGCTGAAAAGTAGAAGAGAGCCCTTCAGTGTTCATGCCTTGGCGCACTAAGAATATTTCGCTAGTTAATTTCCAATGCCCCATCTGGTATTCATACCAGGGGATGGGGTGTTCATGGAGAAATACATTTCACTGTACTCTCCAGTCATTAAATCCCGCTAAAAATAGTCTCATACAATGTTATTGCCCATGACCGGCCACAGTCAATAGGTTTTGTTTGTAATCAAAGGCTTGCCCAAGAACATGCTTGAACTAGTTCTTCTCACAATTAAGCATACAGAGAACAAGTTGTTGAATTACTCTTACATCAATCAAATAAGAATATTGAACATGACTCTCATTTGGAGCAATCATATCACCAAGTGACAGAAGTGTCAGAAATCATCCAAAGGTCTTTTGAGCCTGGTGATAAGAGTGGATGTATGTTGATGCATCCATCTAATTTCCAGACTAAAGTCTGCAATATCAGGAGACCTTTCAAGAAAGTCTCGAATGTAGCATCTCAAGAGCCACCCCAGCTTTCCAGACTAGGGACTCTTTTAACCCAACCCTCAGAATCAAAAAATAGGATTTAACGAGTTGAGCATAAACAGCCCCAGTCCACCGAACTTGGGAATTTTTCAAATCATAAATCTCTTCCTCAGGGAAAGTCAGTCATCTATCGATTAGGGAAGAATCCTCAAGAGGAACGAAGATCCAAATTAACAGGAGATTCTCTCCAAATTACGATTCGTCAAGAAGTTCCTGAGGGATCAAATCGACAAAAGGAAATGTCTCATCAGGGACATGGAAGAAGACAATATTGTAGAAATTCCGATAGAAAGGATACAACGCATTATGAGTAAATTAATGTCATTAATTCCGTTGTTGCAGATCCACCAGAAGAGGCTCACTCAGAGGGATCAGATGAAGAGTTTCCTACTCAAGAAGTTGTACGCACAAACACAAATTAGGAAGGTGTGTGAACACGAAATTAAAGGCTTACCGAGAATCTGGGTGTTCCTTCAAGTAACCCACTTCCCCCTTTCCAAATGGTGTCCAATAAGGGGAAATGAATGAATCAGGTTACATACCCTTCCTTTGGAGAAGGCCAATAACTCTCATTAGAGCAAAGATTCGTACAACAGGAGGCAGAAATGAAGGAGTTAAGGAGGTTGAATGCAGAACTACTTCATGGTAGTCTTACTTCTAAACGGGCTGGAGTTAGTCCTCCAAGGGAATTTTTTGTGGATACTAAGATGGATCAATAATATCCTCCTCTACCAATACACCCTCACAGGTCTAATCCTACGGGTTAAGTGCAAAAACAATTGGTGGTGCTACCATCGGTTGTAGTACCAGCCACCACATCTGTCCAAGCTCCAGTCATTGCACCTATTCAGGTCCACACTCAACCAGATGTTTCTCAAAATTTAATAACTACTATTGAGTCATTAACAGCTTGGTTGGAAGATATGGAGGTAAAACGAGCTCAAATTCAACTAGAAAAGAGAGATTATCCTGAATGGGTTGATGCAAATCCTCCCCCATCAAATTTTGCAAGTACCACATTCCCAATATTTAATGGTTTAGGAGACCCAGTGAAATACTTAACACATTTTGTTTCTCGTTGCGATCCTATGATGGGAACCCCTCAGTAATAGGAATAATTTAAGCTCAGTTGTTTTGTGAAGTCATTACAAGGGCCAGCTTTTGTCTGGTAAACAAGCTTGCAATCCCGGTCAATTACCGGATGAGAGGATCTCCGCCAAAGATTCATTTTTCAATCCAGTTTAACATTGCCAAATACAACGGTTTTTGATCTTACAAATTGTAAGAAAAGGGAAAATAAAAGGGTTTCAGATTTCATTGATCGCTGTAAGGGATTAACATATTCCCCGAGCTTAGCACTCCCTCAAGAATAATTGTTGCCAATCTATGTGGAAAATTTGCATGATGAGTTTTGCACACCGTTGATCTCTATGAAATACACAGGAGGGTTTCGAGACCATACTTCGATCTCTAAATAGATTTAATATTCTCTTGTGAAGACTAAGGATAAAACTCATGTAATTCCATCAGATTCAGGAAGGATAATGGGTACAGTAGAGACTACTATAGTTTTTCTTAAACAAGCACCTGTACCTGCTTCTACTTCAAAACCATCATCTTCTCGAAGGGCTCCGCCTCTTAAGCGCCAACAATAGAGGCCGTTTATTCAAGATGATCAATGAGATCCAAGAAGAAAATGATTTGAGGATTCGAAGAGAAAAGTTTACTCTTTCCGAAATGAACAAGTTCCTGTTTATTTCATTTCAGCTCTAGAAAGTAATTTGGTTCTATTACCAAGGCCCAAAAGGCCAAACAAGGAAGGAGATGAAGACTATCCCAACTATTGACCATTTCATCAGATGTTGGGACATCCCATTCAGTAGTATTTTGTTTTTAAGGACCTCCTGCAAGAAATGGTTGATTCGGGACAAGTCAAACTGAAATGTTCTTCAGCTCAGGTAGCATGTGTTACTGCTACATATACAGAGGAGGAAGGAGAGTGGAATGAAGTTAAGAACAAAAATGCACAAAAATATGATGATTGGATGGTCAGAAAAACGATCAACTGAACTCATGCTATTTTGAGAACCCAATTGAAGATACCGATGTGTCTTCTGCCATGAAGGCCACAACAAAATCCTCTTCATCAGAGGGAAAATACTCAAAGAAATTGCTTAATTCAAAGAAAGAGGAACAATCAGAAGAAGATGAATTCGTGTTAAAGCCCAAGTTTTCTTTGATTCTGGAAGATTTTATGCCATCTACTTCGAAGTCACGGGCAACGTCCCACCAAACGAAACAACCTAAATTGGATAGTCAGACAGAGTCTTCATTGGATGAATAGTTAATCTTCAGTTTTGTTAATATGATTCACTTAACAGATTCTTATGCCAGTCACAGTTTCAAACATGATGAACCTGGGTTCCCCATATCAAACAGAGGAATCAGAGGAAGTTACAGAGGCACAAGGTATAGGGGAAGATGTGGATCTTTCAGAGGCCACTATTCCAATTCTACCCCTGCTAGAACTGTGTATGTGGTAGAAACTCATGGTAGAGCACCTCAACGAGCTCCAAAATAAAAAGAACGTTCTTCCACACAAGGAAGATTCATTCCTGGAAGATTTGTTCTAGAAGATCATTTGTATATTACACCATCTTCCTCTCAGTATGTAAATATACCTAGTCAGTCTAATTTTCCAATGCCAGGAGTATTACCAACTCCTACCCCGATACAAGATGCATCAACTTCTAAAGCATGAACTTCCAAGGCACCTGCTAAACCACATGTTCCTGTTGTGAAACACAGACCTCTGGATCAAAAATATGATGTATTGAAACACCTGGCACAAGTACCAGCCATGTTATCAATTCTAGATTCCTTAAATCTATCAAAGAATCTTTAGGAGGCACTCATCGAGGATTTGTCAAGTCCTTAAGAGTTTGAAGCTGAAATTGCTACAGCTGAAGCCTACCATGTTGAGAATAATCCTGCATAATTCAATGCAGTGATATCTTTCACAGATGAAGATGAAGATGATGTTGTGCATGGAAATATTAGACCTTTGTACTTATCTGCAAGGTCAATGGTGTAGACGTCTGAAGATCTTTCATTAATAATGGTTCAGGAGTCAACCTCATCCCCATTCGTACACTTCGTCGATTGGGCCTCATAGAATCTTATTTATCTCCTTCTACTATGATGTTACAAGGATATGATAAAAATGAACAAGAACCATTGGGCTATATTACACTCAAAACTCAATTTGGAGATCTTGTATCCAATTGATATTTCATGGATATTGATCAAGACTCAGCCTTTAACATCTTGATTAGAGGACCCTTGCCACATCAACATGCGGATATCCCTTCATCATACCATCAAGGTCTCAAATAGTGTTTCGATGGTCAAATTAGGACATTGTATGGTAATAAGGCCCCGTTCAAGACATGTGAATCTCAATACATTGAGGTGGAATTATACCACATGAAGGGAAAGGAGAAATCCACAACAAGGGAGGTTACCAATGTTCATGCTCTATATGGTTTGGAAAAGATTCCAATAAACCCATTTACACGTGTGAGTACAGATTATGTGTTGCCTGTCAGTCAAATTGACAAGATAGACCCAAATCAAAATACTCTTATGGAAACTTCCATAATGTCAATTACGACAATCAAGCCAGACAACATGGGAGAAATTATTGAATCACCAAGAAATGATGAAAACTAAAATGGGGATTTCTTCATTTCATCTGCTGAAATCCAGCAAGTCTATACTTCTCCAACTAGCTTAGAAGAAGTTATAGAAATGTCATAGGTGAATGATGATGTTGATTCTCAATCCATCATCTCCTCTATATTACCAAGGGAAGACCCTTCATCATCAATCGAGTCAGAAATGGAAGCTTCTTCTTCAAGATGTTCAAATTTTAACATCTCTTCTAATCATGAAAATTATTATACATAATCTACTATGAAAGTAGAAATAGAAGAAATAGCACATGTTGAAGAAGAAGAGGAAGATCTCAGGGATGCTCCTCCAACATTCGAAGAGGGTATCTCTACCACCGTGGATGAACTCAGAGAAATAAATCTAGGTACAAAATAAGATCCATGCCCCACTTTAATTAGTGCGGCCATGACTCTGGAAGAGAAAGAGATGTATATTTATTTTTTAATGAAAAATTGTGATATATTTTCTTGGAACTATAATGAGATGTCGGGGCTTGATCCTGATGTTGCCACTCATTGTTTGGGTTTGCCAGAAGAACATCAAGGATTCAAACAGGCCGCAAGAAGAACAAACCCAACCTATGCTTCCAAAATTGAAGTTGAAGTGGACAATCATATCAAAGATAACATCATCAGAGAAGTTCAATATCCCAAGCGGTTGGCTAATATTGTCCCTGTGAAAAATAAGAATAGAAAAATTAGAGTTGGATTGATTTCAGAGATCTAAATCTGCATTGTCCAAAGGATGGTTTTCATGTTCTGATAACAGAACTCTTAATTGATGAAATAGCCGGCTATGAAGCACTTTAATTCATGGATGGGTATTCAAGATATAATAAAATCCGAATTTCTCCAGAAGATGAGGAATCTGCAGCCTTTAGAGCCCCTCAGGGTGTGTTTTGATATCAGGTAATTCCCTTTGTCATGAAGAATGCAGGCACAACATATTAGTGTGCCATGCATCGTATCTTCAAACCCTTTTTAGGAACGTTTTTTGAATGTTATGTCTACGATTTTGTGGTTAAATATAGTTAACGTTATAATCACTTGACTAATTTGGAAGTCATATTCGACGAACTTCGGCAACATAATTTGAAGATGAACCCCTTAAAATGTGCTTTTGGGGTAAACTCAGGAAAATTTCTCGGCTTTATTGTATGCCATAATGGTATCAAAGTCGATCCTAAGAAGACATAGTCAATCCTCATTATTTCACCTCCTCTAAATTTGAATTAATTGAGAGGGCTTTAAGGACACTTAGGCTATATTCGGTGTTTCATCGCCAATTTGGTAGGAAAAAGTTTACCCTTCACCAAATTGATGAAGAAAGGAGTCACTTACAAGTGGACTGAAGAATTTCAAGAAGAGTTCGATATTCTCAAGAAGTATCTCTTGATTCCACCAGTATTAATTCCATATGTTGAAGGAATACCACTAATCCACTATGTGACATCTTTAGAGAGATCATTGGGTTCCTTTTTCGCTCTGAAGAATGATGATGGGAATGAAAACAGCCTCCACTATCTCAGTCGGACTATAGTTGAAGCAGAAACCCAATATTCAAATATTGATAAAGACTACCTAGAATTAATCTTTGCAGTTCGGAAGTTGAGACACCGCCTAAAACATCATGAGGTCCAATTGGTATCTCACATTAACCCGCTCAAATTCATCCTTAGTCGTCCAATGCTTACAAGACGTTTGGCAGGGTGGGCAGTTATTTTGCAGCAATTTTATATTTACTATGTGTCTCAAAAGAAAATTAAGGGCCAAGCTCTGGCTGATTTCCTTACTGAACATCCTTCAGTAGAAGATACATCTTCAGATATTGAACTTCCTGATAATGAAATCTTCTTTATTCAAGATAGTCTTCAAACATGGGAAATGTACTTTGATGGCGCTTCCAGAAGTCCAACAGGGAGGAAAATGGAAAATCCTAAATTCAACAAAGTTGGGTTAGGAATTGTACTCATTTCCCCAGAAAAGGAAGTTCTACCTTATTCCTTCTCATTGTTGGCATGCAGTACAAATAATGATGCATCGTACCAAGCTCTTATTGCAGGCTTGGAATTGGAACTTCAAGCACAGGTGAATCACTTACAGGTTAAAGGTGATTCAGACCTATTAATCAATCAAGTCAATGGGGATTATACCATCCGAAAAAAATAAATAATACCTTTGTATGGTTATGTTAGAGAGTTAATGGTGGAAATTATTATAGAACCAAAATTTTCTTATGTCCCGATATCAAAAAATGCCCAAGCTGATGCACTGGTTAGTATAGCCACAGCTCTGGAAGATCCAAATTGGGATAAGACAACCATCAGTAATGCCCACAGTCGTACAATTTCACCTTATGTTCAAAACAGAACAGATTAAATCAATGAAATTAGTCCCATTCCTAAACCATGTGGTCATACTATAGGATGAATGACACCTATCAGGGAATACGGTCAAAATGGAACATTTCCACCTGATAGAGACGAGAAAGAACATGTCCGGAGACATGTGGTCAATTTCACTCTTTATGATGGCCCAGATCACTTAGAGAAAATTCTCTACAAACATGGTTTTGATGGAGTTCTCTTCAGATGCATTGATGGTGAAGAAACAATGGATGTCATAAAAGAAGTGCATGTAGGATTCTGTAGTGCCCACCAGTCTGTACACAGACTATCTGATCAAATCCGAAGGCTTGGATACTTTTGGCCTTCAATGATACAAGATTGTGTTGATTTCACAAAGAAGTGTCATTCTTGCCAAGTACATTCCAACTTCATTCATCAGCCCCTAGAGCTTCTTCATACAGCTAAATACTCATGGCCATTTGGCACATGGAGAATGGATGTAGTGGGAACTTATCCTTCGGCTACTGCCAAGCAGTTTAAGTATATTCTTACTGCTATTGACTTATTTTCCAAATGGGTAGAGGAAATACCCCTCAAAGAAGTCAGTTCTAAATGCATTGTTTGCTTCATAAAGTCTAACATCATTACCAGATTTGGTGTCCCTTATACCATATTGACGGAAAATGGATCCAACTTCTGTTCATCTGAGGTGAGGAAGTTGTATCAAGAATACAATATCAAATCTAATCATTCATCATGGTATCATGAAACGACCAATGGACAGATAGAAGCCTTCAAGAAGACTCTATCAAATATACTACAAAATATGGTGGATAAAGATAAGAATTCGTGGACGGATAACCTCTTTAATGATTTATGGGTTTATCGAACCCCCACCCTCACTGCCACACGGTCAACTCCATATTCTTTGGTATATGGAACTGAAGCAGTCTTTCCCATTGAGGTTTAATTACCATCACTCAGGGTATCCATTTGTGATCAGTCATCTACAGATGAACAACCTCAAAAGTTATTGGATGAATTAGAATGATTAGATGAGAAAACATTGTGCACGCTGCACTAATTGGAAGTCTATCCGAATCGAATAGCACAAGATTTCAACAAAAAAGTTCTTCTTCATTCACGAATTCAGGGAGAATTGGTATTGGTTCTCAGAATTCCAATGATATTAAGAAAGAAACCTCCCAGGCTAGAGCCAAAATGGGAAGGACCTTATTCAATACATAAGGACTACTCTAATGGAGCATATTCTTTATTCTCAATGGATGGAGACCTCATCACTACTCCAACCAATGCCAGATTTCTGAAGAAGTATTTTTTATTAACACAAAATAAACCATCCACGGTCCATGCATATGACCTTAAACTACTTGCACCCTTATTGTCCAGCAAGACGTTAAACTACATCATCCACGATCCATGCATATGACCTTAAACTATTTGCACAATTATTGTCCAGAAAGACGTTGAACTGCATCATCCACGGTCCATGCATATGACCTTAAACTATTTTCATCCCTTTCGTCCAACATGACGTTAAACTATGACGTCCTATCTACATGATGCTAAACTTTACAGAAGTACCTTACGTCTAGAAATACGTTGAACTGCATCATTAGTTGTGGTCCATGCATATGACCTTAAATTATTTGTACCCTTATTGTCTAGAAAGACATTAAACTGCATCATCCATGGTCCATTCATATGACCTTAAACTATTTACACCCTTATTGTCCAACAAGATTTTAAACTGCATAATCCACGGTCCATGCATATGACCTTAAACTATTTGCATCCCTTTCGTCCAAAATGACGTTAAACTGTGACGTCCTAGCTACATGACGCTAAAGTGTACAGATGTCCCTTACGTCCAGCAAGACGTTAAACTGCATCATCAGTTGTGGTCTATGCATATGACCTTAAACTATTTTCATCCCTTTCGTCCAACATGACGTTAAACTGTGTATTCTTTGTCCTCATTACATGACATTAAACTGAACAGTCCCCCTTTCGTCCCACATGATGTTAAACTATACTATCCCCATAATCTTAGATACAAGACGCTAAACTATATAGCACCCTTATTGTCCAACATGATGCAAAAACTATGTTCACGTCCAACATGACGTTAAACTGTGTCCCTATATTTGTCATACATGACATTAAACTGTACTGCTCATTCGTCCTACATGACGTAAAACTGAAAAAAGTCCCTTAATACGTCCTATATGATGTTAAAATGTATTTTTTCCCTTCTACATGAAACTAAAATGTGCAGATCCAATAGTCCTCACTGCAAGATTTTAAATTCCATAGTCCCTTCATACATCCTACATGACATTAATCTGTGCATCGTTAAGGTTTCTGTTACCTCTTGTTTCTCACACTGAGTATGAATCATGCGAGCTTAAGTAAACTTCAACCATAATACTCTCTTTGGGCCTCTAACCATGTATAAGTCCCAACATCATTTTTAGGTCGTTGTCTCGAAGAACTACTTGATCACTAATTCATTCGTTAATTGAACTACGTGGACTTTGATCCTTACCTTCTAGGCTGGGTACACAGGCAACCTCCTGAGGTTCAAGCCCAAAACCAATCTCTTCACATCAGTTCACCTCCATATCATACGATGTTGATTCATGAAGACATCCCCAGAATCAATATCTTTACATTGGTTCACCTTTGTCATTGCTATATGACGTTAAACTGTACAACAATTTTGTCCTGTATGACAATAAACTATAGCATTATTTGATACCATCACCTGAGAGGGAATCTTTATTTACATTGATCTCCAATCATGTTATATTACAATGACTATGTGCATACATGGTAATTCCTAAACCTCTTATCTTGGGTCAAACCATCATTACACTAAAGTCTCCTTTTCACCCTTCACTTGTACGAACCAAATCTATACATAGGGTATTTCTAGAACTACGTGGGCTTGATTACCATCCTTATGGGATACGTAGGAAGGTTTGAGCATCCCTCGAATCTAGCCCCAAGTCTTTGGCCCTAACCCCAAATTCTGCTTTCAGTCCCCTGATTGAAAAGTCCCTATGAAAACACACACTGTGTATTCATTATTATGGTCTGAGCTCTATGACCCTAAACTAAGATCTCTCATACTTTCGTCACACAGGATGTTAAACTGTATTTCAAGAACTACATATGGATTGATTCCCATACTTATGGGATACGTAGTGATGTCTAACATTTCCATTGAGGACCCAGCCAAAACATGATTATGGTTATCATTGATCTGTGTATCTCTACATACAGTGGACAATGCCCATTTTTATGTGTCATAATCCTAACCTTAAATATTTTCAGATCTTCATAACCATTTTCATAACATCTGGTCACAAAATTTCCAATTTCTGAGAGTTCCTTTTCTTGACTATGTAGCACGTTCCCTTAGGTGGCCTTTCATAAGTAGTCTACATAACATGCTTGTTATCTAAAAGATGCTATTATTTGACTATGCAGTCAATTCCCTCAGGTGGCCCTTCATAATTCCACCCCCTAACGGGTTTGTCAAATAATGGTAACTTCATTATTACGATGAAAACCTCTTTTGTCCTTATTGGTCTTATCAAAAATATGTAAGGATCCACATAAAATAGCCATTCATAACATATTTGTCCCATGTTCTTTTTCATGATTTGAAAGTATTCAAGTCTATGGTATATATTTACCTTCCCTACGTTTGGGTTAGACCTTCGTAGGAGTGATATTCATCCAGTTCTTAGAGAATCATGTTGGGAAATATCTTCTCCATATTCAAGTACCTCTCTCCACACATCAAACTCTATGCATTGGAAAATTTGAATCCCCCTAAACATTGATTGTATTTTTAGCAGTAGAAAAGAAAATTTCTAAGAGTTATTTTTCCTGACTATGAAGCATGTGCCCTTAGGCGGCCTTGCATAAACAGTCTACATAATGGACCTATCATCCAAAATATGCTATTATTTGACTATGCAGCCAATGCCCTTAGGAGGCCCTGCACAATTCAACACCCTAATGGGTTAGTTAAATAGTGGTAACTTCATTCTTGGGAACTACTTCTTCTAATTATTTTTATCCCTTTTTTCATATCATTCCTCAGATTTAAAATTTCTTCAGTCATCGTTTACATATTTTCCCTCATACTTGAGTGTGGTAATATGTTTTCAGATAAATTTTCAAGGAATTGAGTAAATTTTAATCCATTTGGTCAAAGATATTTCAAACATAAACATTAGCCTTTTTATGTCCAACCTAAATGACTTCAAACTGCCCACAAAAGACAAGGGAACTCCGAAAAAAAGTTAAGTTCCAGCTCACTAAACATACATTTCGTATGATTTAGGTAATATTGAGCAATTAAAAGATTCAAATTTTGTATGGTTGTTTATAATAATCCTAGAAAAAGTTAAACTGTGTTTACTAGGCCCATTGGCTTAAGTAAAAAAATTTAAAGCAGGTAGAAAAAGAAGGCATGCACAAATGATTGAAGATCAAAGTGTTTTGCATTGATGCACAAGATATAGAAGGACATCCACAGACTGGTGTCTCTTCTCTTTTTTAGGAATTACAATAGGATTTCAACATAACCCTTCATTTTATTCACGGAATCTTGATCTTTATCAACAACCACCTAGAATTAATTCATTCAATTGGATACAATAACAGATGCAGTGATACTTTCTCTTCTTGGAACAATCATAAAAGACTGTTCTAGAGTGCGGTTTGAGAGAATTTTTGGCTGATCGAACAGTGACTCTGTTTCTGTCCAAGATACTTGGAAGATGGATACATGGATTTGAGAATAGAGCATTGGAAGTAAAGAGCCATTTTGAGAGAGTAATATTTTCAGATATTGTTTCTAATGTCATGATAATTTTTCTATCCATCAACCAGCAGCGGAAAACATATCAGCCCATGGTTTTCCATTTTCATATCTGTAAGGAAATGGAAAGGAAGATAAATTTGAAAGTTCACACCATTGTTGTTGCTATTAATGCACAACATAACCGAAATAGAGGAGTAGTAGTACATATTCATCTCGAGCATATAGTTCTTTTCATGTGGAATGTTGACACCTTGCAGATGACCATTCCCATACAGAGGCAAGTAAATACTCTGTGGGAAGTTAACATGGTATTTCTTCAAGTAATTGGCCAAATTTGGGAGACTACTGTCACAAATATCATTGTAATCATGGATAAAAATGTTCATCATGGCATCAATTCGATTTCTCGCCAGTTCATCAACCATTCCAATTCTTCTAGGAATCATTGAATTTGCAAAAAGGTCGAATAAATTAACCCTTAAATAAGTTAATTTTTCATAAAATTTGTGAAGAAAAGTGAAAAAATGGATAAGGCATTAAGGCGCGCATGTCCAAAGTTGGTGCGCAGGTGTAATTGTGTTGCGTAGGTTTTTGTGTGCAGGTATCACCACTTAGGTCAAAATACCTCTGCAGCAGCGCAGCAACGAAAAGAAGCAATGAAACCACGGAAAATCGGCAACTTGCGTGATGAAGGCAACTTACGTGAAGAGAGCTCAAATGTTTGAAATCCAGGTTCTTGGTGTGAGAATGTCCGCATATATATCGGCCTTGCCGCAACCCTGCGCACCTAAAACCAGTGCGCTCAACCCTTGCACACCGCCATTTGTGCGCTCAAGACTTTCGCGCCGCCATCTGCACGCTCCACACTTGCGTTCCACATGTTCCTTGGTTTTCTTCTTTACCTCAAAGTCACATCCTTATTTCATTCGAATCCAACTCTGAGGGGGGACCTTTGTTGATGCTCCTTTCCTTCATAGAGTCTAAAAGAATGAAAATATAGATTCCTTGAACTCAAAGTGATTCGTCCTTTGAAGAAATATCAAAAATTGACAAAGGAATGAAAAAGGATTCATTTGCACTTGGGTCGCGCAAGATCCACCAAGGTCACACAAGTATACTTACGCACCGCTTAGTGGTCACGCAGGTGACTTGTGCGCCCTCTTTGAATTTCTCCCAGGGTCTTCAGCAGCCTATAAATACACCTGGTGGGCTCCCCATTTGAGGAAGAAAAATTCCAGAAACTCAGATTTGAGCTCCTTACGCCCTTGTCTCTTCTCGAAGCTTCCTAACACTTCTAAGTTAATTTCTTACCTAGAATGGAAGATCTAAGGGAGGGGGGGGGGGAAGGTCTAAGTGTTGAAACTCATCAACACTTATGTGCCTAAGTGGCCATCCCTTAAGGGGAATGACCACACTTTCGCGCCGCCTTACCCCTTAAACAGAACTTGCACGCCACCATTCTAGAATCCCCTTGGGATAATACTAAGGGATTGAGCCAAGTCTCAACCAAGTATTACCTTAAGGGTTGACCATCGTGCAAGTACCCATGGGTCGCACAAGTGTACTTGCGCGACCAGCACACTTGCACGACCAGAAATTGCGTTCCTACGCAGGACATGGATGCCTATCTCTTTTTGGGTGCCCTTCCTGCCTATTTCACCTCTCTCATTCCTATCCACCTCTCCTATTCAAGATTCAGCCTTCAAAAGCCTCTTTAAATCCATTTATAGCATGGTTCCTTTGTTGGCCTCTTTATATGAATGGAACTCTGTGGAACATGTCTTAAAACCTAGTGATTTACATATATTTATGTCACTAAGGTTAAATATTTCATTCATTAAACCTCATCCTTTAAGATGAGAGGATCTCTAACTTGGTCCTCCTTTTCAGGACTAATCCACAGTCCAAGTTCTCTTAATTTGGGCATCCTCCTTAGGAGTAAGCCCCAAGTCCCCTAACCTGGGCATCCTCCTTAGGAGTAAGCCCCAATCATAATTTCCCAAATCTGGGCATCCTCCTTAAGTGTAAGCCCCATGTTACAAAATTATAAATTCCCTTAACCTGGGCCTCCTTCTTAATAATAAGCCCCAGTTCTCAAGTCCCTTAACCTAGGCCTCTTTCTTAGGAATAAGACCCAGTCATAATTCCCCTTTAACCTGGGCCTCCTTCTCAGGAAGAAGCCCTAGTCATAATTTCTCTTAACCAGTCTTAATTTACTTTTGATTTGGGATTCCTTCTCAGGAGTAAAACCCAATCATAAGTCCCCGCCTAATTTGGGAATCTTTTTCATGAGTAAGCCCCAAGTTAGAGTTTCCAAATATCAATTAAGTAAATATAACTTTATGGACCTTGTTCTTGGGTTTCTTCCATGAAGTGAAACCTAATCATCATCTATTTTGGGCAGTCATATATACATACGCCCGACATCATTTCTTATGATGGAATAATTGTCTGGTTTTACCAATAACTCTAGTTTCTCCCACCGAGCATGACTCACATGAGCTTTGAGTGTAAAAGTAATTATGACATCTTTCTTTGAGCCATCAATTATACATAAACCTCATACTTCATTATTTGAACTACGTGGGTTCTGATTCCTTTTCTAAATAAGGATACGTAGTTATCCCATCTACGGGTACGATCCCAACTTTGAAATAATCCATGTCCTTCTGAATGACAATAAACTTCAAGTTCCCCACTGAGTGGATTTAAACCCAGTATGGTTATCAGAATGACCAATAGATTACTATATAATGTGTCGAAGGATACCATTTACTAAGAATCTCTAAATAAATACAAATGATTATCTATTGATGAAGAACCTTGAATACATATAAAAGATTCTCTAAATCTCTTATATATCAATCACTGATTATCAGATCTAAAGAAAATATCATTTTCATACTTGGTAATGTAATAAGGATTCACGAACATAACTTAAATCTATAAAGAGAGTCCTAGAGTAGACAATAATTCCCCCAAAAAGGTTGTGATGAGTCCGACCTCCCATCATCTAGACCAATGAATATTATTAAGCCTCATCAGTTCATAACTAGTGAGCACCTACCTTTGGATAGTAGGTCTAAACGGATATGTAATCATTGGATGTTTCCGGTTCTATGAACAAACTCGTTATAAACCACTTGGAATGTTTGAACCTTAAACCAAAAAGGTCATCCCCATTTATAGAGGAAACAATGGGTAATAACTATATCACCCTCTAAGGTATTGGGTATATATTTATATCTTAGGAGGTAAACATGACTAAAACAAGGAGTGAACCTAGTTCAATAAGGAAATTTTTCGACTATAATAGTATAGGGAGTGAACCTTGACTACTATAATGTATTTGGGAGAAAATCTATTCCACTAGGATAGTTTTGGAAATTATCCTTGACTACTAAGGATATTAATTTCTATGATTTTGCATATGCTAAAAAACTATTCCAATATTTTCCTCTCATTGATCATAATATTTGATTTTTTTATGATTCTTGCATTATCAACTACTAAAACTTATTACACGACTCATGTTTATGAAATATGATATGAATGGTATGATTTTAAAATGTTATTCTCATGTTATCATAGCCTTATTCTTTAGTTATGTATATATCTCCCATGTATACCCTTAATAAGGATATGAGCTCACCCTTTCTTATGTTTCTTTTCCCTAGGTTATAATGAATGGTTATAAGTATGGAATGTCTATGAAATGTACTAGGTGGGAAGATCTATATGGGATATGTTGAACATCTTTCATGAAATAATAATATTATGTATCTAGTCTCCAAGACACTAACCACTTACGGTTATCTGGAATCAATTTGTGAGTTGTAACAAATATTCATCGAAAAATATATAATGTTTATGTATGAAATGACCGGGGAGTTATATTATCCCATGGTTTTAAACTAATTTTACATGAATTACCTTACTGAGGTGAATAATATTTACTAGGGATACTATTCAAATTGACCAAAAATAAAGGGAAACTATTTACCAAATTTAAACCTCATGATTCCTAATATAAAATCAACTTTTTCAAGACTTAATTCATATAAGT
Source organism: Viscum album (assembly GCA_963277665.1). Classification (NCBI taxonomy): domain Eukaryota; kingdom Viridiplantae; phylum Streptophyta; class Magnoliopsida; order Santalales; family Viscaceae; genus Viscum; species Viscum album. Next base: position 1,184,655,922 of record OY728139.1, read on the forward strand.
TTTAGATTTTAATTTAATATTAAACCCATAAAATCTTATGAAAATTAGTTTTCCAAAAAAAATGTTTTCCAAAGCATAAAATATTTTTATACCAAAATCTATCATAAAATTAATTCCAATGTCCTTAATTTTAGTATTCATGATAAGAAAAAAATTTACTATTAAATCCATCTCAAAAAAATGGAAATTTATAAATTCATTAATAAAAAAGGAACTTTAACAAAAAAAATCAAAATTTTCACTATTCATAAAAATCATCGCTTTTAGAAAAATAAAAAGAATAAAATATAGGATGATTTGGAAATGATGATTCAAAAAATAAATTTAATTTTGTAATATATAATTTCAAAATAAGGAAAAAATTAATTATAATTCCCACACAAAAAATGAAATAGATTTTTTTTAAGAAAAAACATTTTCAAAGAATAAAATGACTTCACTAAAAATTGAGTACTCATTCCCAAAGTAATAATAATATTTTTTTTAAGTATGAATAATATGAAAATATTTTATAATGTAGTTAATCATATTCATCCCTAAAAATTCAACAGCTAGTTCTCATTTAAATAATATATATTTTAATATATCTCAATTCTATTAAAATTGGTTATTAAGAACCCCTCCTCCAATGGTTCCCATCCAGGGATGATAATAAAGGAAGATAAATAATTGCCCTTGAGTCCCACGTTATATATTCCCCAAGTTTGTGGATATCACTGAGGGTATAAAAATATCACAAATGAGAAGCATTACCCTCTATAATAATATGATTAGGATATTAGATGAATAAAATGCAAGAAACTCCATGACATAATAAAAAGAAAACAAAAAAAAATGCCAAATGCATTTATAAATAAAACGGATAATGATAAAAGTCTCCAAAATAAATACCCAAAAGACAAAGATATAGTGGTGATAAAACAACTTCTCTAAATCACAATACATAAATTTTTAACACGATCCATGAATACCTCCTAAAACGTAAAAATAGTATGTTTATATATAGGATTATCATAAACATATACTCATCATGTTCATAAAAAATTCTATCATTCACATATGAAAAGATCATAAAAATACACCCATGATAAAGTAGTATATCCCACAACAACTAAATAGGTCTACTATACAATTACATCTCACCAAGGCTTTCTCACCGAATAATGCATCCATCAAAAATAAGATAATCTGAATCATATCCATAAATGGTACCCCAAATCACTTTCTCACTGGGTTTCCACTCTCACACCACAACCTTATACACATTAGGCTCTCCCATACCCGTTGTATAATATCACACAACATATTTCTCATATACATCTGATCCTTCACATCAAATCATATTACATATCACTCAAAAAAAGTTGGTCCATAACATCACATCATATCACATCACTTCAAATCACACTTCCAGACTCCTAGTCCATCACAACACATATGAAACTACATAACTACAGTAATAGGTAATTATAAACAGGATGAATTCAGACTTCATGCCCCTCCCACCATGCACGACCCCCACCACATGATATTTCATTATATAATCAAATAACCACACCTATTTCACTTTTTAACTCTAGACATCACATGTTGTGCATAAATAACTCACCTAGAAAAGAGGGCAGGGAAGAGAAAGTATCCCTCCATCCATCCTCGCCACTAAGATGTTGAAAAAAACACAACCAAAAAATCTGGTTATCGAAAAATAATTGTCAACATGGGCGGGGTGTGTATATAAATAAAAACGAACATAAAAGGTAAATAAATAAATAAATACATATCCACACATAATACTAAAAAATGAGTTCACAACCAAAGAACTAACCAACTCACAACTGTTGGTATTAGGGAACTCAATAGAAGTTGATGGGTCGGATAATTAATTTTTTTTCACCATTGATCAATGTAACTGCATCATCACTGATGAAGCATAGCCTAGTATAATGTCTTGAGGATCTTTCATGAAAAATTTTAAGATAAAATTTAAATAAAAGATTACATTGATTGATTCAAGTTTGAATTTATAAATAGTTTTCCTTCAGTGAACATTACTTAAAAGAACTTAAGTCGAATCCCTCTAGATCATCTATATGCACATATAATGCCAATGGGTGCATAAATCATCAAATTTTGGTTGCTAGCACAGAGATTTATTGAATATTTCAACATATCTATGATCACTATAACAATGATTTGTTTATCCATGTAGAATAACTTAAATCAAAAGCTCTGATCATCTTTCCATCTATATAGGAAGTAAGAGAGGAGGGAGATAGAGGTTCTCAACCATTTTGAACTGAGTAGTATCATGTATGATAACCTCCTCCTTCTTTTATAGTGAATTTATAAATACCCAAAAATGGCTCATGACCCCTGGATATTTATCACCAATTAAAAATGACATCTTAATAATGATTAACAGATTTATAATAATCATTTATAATTATATCACCTACTTGTAATATAAAAATTATATTACAGTATAAAAATGACCCATTAACTGAACTCATTATTCGCATAAATATTAAACAAAACTTGAATATTTAAAAATATTCATTTTAAATAATTTTTCATGTATTTAATTTAATATTTTTAAATAATTTTAAAAGTAAATTCAATATTAATTATTATGAAATAAAATTGTTTATTCATTAGAAATTTTATATCTTTAGACAAATCCTGAACCTCATGCTGGGGCCCACTATATCCTATACTTTTATTCATATGAATAGGTCAAACATTTAATGCACTAAGTGTGTGACCCTCTAAGGCCTTATCTTGATAGCAGTGAATACTCTTCCAAAAATAGAAATAAATATTAAAAACACATCAAGGCCCTTAATAGGATATAGAAAATTCATAGTAATGAAATCCTTTCTTATGAACACATGCAGTGTAATATAATCTCATTGTCTTGAAATATCTCATAAATCATGCCACACAATTCATGTCACCATCCATTATTTCTTCATTATTCATTGTCTATACTAGATGGACCTACTTTCTTCTACAATGGACAAGGATTTAGTCAATGTACTACCATCCCGATCAAATAGGTTTGAGATGTGACTTCCTTTTGGAAGAAATAAATTCCATCTTTATTATTTAATCAATTTCCTACCACCAATGACACACCCAACCCGAACTACCTCACTAAAAATTCAGTTCCATTGTTTGTTCCTTACACCAAAGTACACCATCAAATAGTGTATATTGATCATAATCTCAAATTAAGATATAATTACATGTGTTTTCAGATAGTAAGTACCAATGACACATGAAAAATGTGGTGTTCTGATTTGAGGGCATGTCCCCATGATCACATCTACTTGGGATCACAAATTGTGAACTTCATGTGAATACATCTCGATTATTATGAGCCCCCAAAACCAGATAATTATACCTCAAATGTATCCAGTCAGTACGATATATATGAACCATAATTCATATGTTGAATATTAATGTCATATTATTGTTAGGTTCTCATTATAGTATGGTAACTACTATATCCTTTTGATAAAAAAATCTGTGGATATTACCATGTAAATTTTGGATTCAGAAATATAAAGACAATTATGGTAAGTTTACATCATGAATAACCCACATTGTACATGATATTGTAACACACAAGTATTATTTTAATTATGTTTAGGAAACCCTCTATTATAACACTCCCAATTTCACTATAACCAAATTGATAACTAACCTTGTTTGTATACACATGATAAGAGCATTCTTCTAGTGAGTTATGCATTTAGTCATTGGGCCTTACATATCTCAGCTGCATGGACATTATACTATCTACGACATCACATCCTTGAGTAAGACTCCTCAAGAGATGATATCCCTAAGTATATTGATTATTTTCCCATTGTCAGAACTTGAAATCTTGGATATCAATACTATAAATATTATCATAATTTATATTATGATAAAATTTTTAGTAATCATGATTCCAAGAAATAGAAAAAATCATTTTTTGTTATACACTTACTCTTTAGTTACATTTGAAGCCATAACACACTAGTTATTTATAGATATGGATACCACTGGTAGGAATGAGCTTCTATTTCTCATTAATCTTTCTTGAATGTGATAGTATATCATATTAATACAAAGTGAGACTAGTTTTCACTGTTAGCATAGTGTCCTTTCTTATCTAAGTACCAAGAACATATCCTTTTTTACTTTAGCAAGTACATTTATATAGTTCTGATTTTATCCCATGAAATTCTCCTAGATATAACTGATATTTTACTACAATAAATTATATGTTTATAATATCATATATTTCAAATTGAATGAAATATTATATTGATGAATTGTAAAAGAGTATGTAATTATACTCACCAAATTAACCTCATCCTATAACTCATACATGTCATCCTGGATTGATTTACTCCTTGTGAAATTATTAATAATTCACTCTTTAATTATGGATGCTTGTATTTTTCAATACTATATTAGTATATGTACCTTTTCTTGGTATAAGAAAACCACTAGGTATATATCAATTCATATTTATGTCTAAATATTATATTGCTACTTTATGTCTGTTTCTGGAGATATATTTTCATTTTGGTTTTAAAAAATTGTAAGACTAATAGTTTTCTTCTATATGTTATGAAACATATTTTTCCTGGAAAATAGTGATGATCCTATAAAACTTTTGTATAAACAAGGAAAAAATTCATTCCAAATTAATATTCTATGATATTTTTTCTTACTTGAATCAAAAAATATATTTTATTAACTTGAACCACTTAAAAAATTCTATGGTGTCATCAACCCTTTCTGGTTTCATCCAATACTTTCTTTCCAATATTGGTGTTCTTGACATCCAATTCCTAATTTAATGATCATAGAAATTAGGTTAAAAAAAGTAAAATTCTAATATATTTAGTCATAATTAATTGGTTTTACCAATCAATCCTTATTGGTTCGACACTCATACCACCCATGTATAGTCTCACTTTAATTCCAACCATATTATTCAAAATAATAAACACCAATATTTTGAAACATGGAATATATTAATGTGATTTTAATTGATCATATCAATATTAAATAATTTCCATATAAAAATTACTTGTAATATTTATTATTCTTATAGAATAATATATAACTTGACACAGTGATTGTAAAACCACCACAATTTCTTAAGATTCCAACATAGTATGTGTATCTAGAACTTTCCTTTTCCATAAGATATTCTGAAACGTTTTCCTATGAAAACTATTTGTTCATCTCTAACATGAAATAAATCCAAGTAAATATTTCTCCCACTATGTAAAATAGATATTTTTACCCTCTTATGGAAATATAGTTTAGTACTTAACTATAACATTTCTATCATAGGAATTTATATAACATCATATATGAACTTTAGGATAATTAATTTAGATGCACATTGTGTTTTTCTTGATGTAATATTTTTAATATCCTAAACAAACTCTTTTCATATAAACACATGTTCTTATGAAATTATGGATTTATATCATACTATAAATCATATGATATAAATTTTTAATTATAGTTGGTATATGGTTATGTGATAATTCCACTATTTTTGAAGCACGTGTTAAAATAATTGATGTATCAATAAATCATATGAGTTGAAACATTGATTATCTATTTACTTACATCATGAATCTTGTGTATTTAAGGAAATGTGCATTTATGAATTAATACATGATATATTTAATTAATCAATTCTTGTATGTAAGACTAATTATTAATCATCCTTACTAATAATAAAACATTGATGTGTATGAGGAAATGTGCATTTAGAGATTACTACGTGATACATTTCATGATCAATGAATGATTGGCCTATATATTCTTCAGCACATGGGGCCAAATAAAATCATATATTATAACCATGCATATATCATAATTCAGTTTTACATTCCTTAACAACACATAAATTAACCTTATGAAGTATATTTTCCACTGGTTTAACATTAGAATAGTTCACACCCTCTTGCTAAACAAAATTTTCAAGATTTGTGGATAAACGTTATTTCTAATAGATTAATTTTACAAAACTAAATGCATTAATAATAGAAAAGTCCAATAGCTCTAAAGCGTTTAGAAACCATACTATTTATATGCTTAAAAACTACTTAATTTTACTATACAATGAATTTTCTTGAAAAAACTCGGTATAAATGAGTGTAACATTTTATATTAATTAGTTACTCCCAACAATTCAAGAATTAGTAAAATATTGTTCACGTATGTGGACACATCAAAAAACATTCATTCAAAAATTAAATGAATGTATCATTGTTTCCAATGAACACATAAAAAATGTTTTATTTTTAATAAAAAAATGTTCTACTAGAATACTCAATATTAGTAATTATAATTTGTGTACTTGTCACCAAAAACATAGGAATCACTTATTCTCAGCCACTTAAAGAATTCACCCTACTACTTATAATGTTTATTTTCTTACTTGGATACCCTATTTTTATAGAATTAAGTGATATGAATATTTTATTAAATACCCAGGATGTATAAGAGATAAATTACATAAAAGTGATGAATATACCTAAAGAAGAAGCAACTACATTCTTCTTCAATTCAGTTTATAACATTTAATCTTCCATAATATTATCTCATGACATGTGGAGAAAATAACCCACTGTATAAGGATTTTATTACATTATTTTAAAGGATGTTGTTGCGGGGCCTTTTGAGTCACACTTTCCATTGGAATTTCCAAATCACCTTTAATGTTTATCACCATAATAACTAAAGACTAATATTTTTCTTTAGTTTTTATCTATTTTGTAAACATTACCTAAAAGTTAATGAAGCATTTTCTTTACATATTCTTCATATTTTTTTAATCATAAAATAAACTAGATAAATTTAGTGATAAATATATAATAATGGGATGTATTGAAAGAACTTGTCCCATCTATTAATTTACACATTTTCAGTGTAATCATATCCCCATTCATATCTTTCTTCAATGTCTCCGTGCATACTTCTCTGAGATGAGACAATGTGTGATATAATCCATATTATAATGTTTTCTCCTCAACTCAATTGATATCGATAATGAAATTACAATGTAAAAATAAAATGATTCTTATATGAGTATCTTATAAGAATCTTTCACACCCACACTTCCTGAGGTGGATTAACAGGTAGTGTGGACTCCAACACATAGAATTTCTTTTACCATAGTTCTTTGCACAAGCGCATGAGATACTCTTGGAGATTCATGATTGTGAGGAAATGTTATGTTCATAATTGTAGTTATAGTGTATATATGGTATTAATTTCCATTGTTCAACAGAATAATTTTTTTTCAAACTAGTACATTTATATGGTTTACTAATTAGACATTACTAATTAAATCATTAAATGTCTGCCACTACTTTATCAAACCCTTGTCACCATCACTACTAGACTCAGAATAATTAATCGATAGAGTATTCTAGTGGAAATAATGCGTAAAATATTTACCCAAACTTCAATAAATTTATACCCCATTACCCTGAAGTTTTTAAGGTTAGTGTTTTCCTAATCAACTACATTAACTCACGGATTTGTGAACTATTGAGTGAAGACTCAACTTCTAAAACTATAAACATGAATTACTCAATGCTTTTCCTCCTGAGACGAAACAAGCCAAATATATAAATTTTTTATATTCAATATTTATTTAACTTGACCCATTACTCTCATGAGAACTCCCCAATAGTATAAGGCACCCTCAACTAGGGCGGGCGAACACATGATTTTGTTCAAATTCAAATGATGAATGATGTTATGACTTAATATTACTTTGAGAGTTTATATTATTTATCCATTAATGATTTCATTTTCAATATCATATTCACCTACAATGAGATTACACTCACAACTCTACCATGCTTTAAATATAAAAACATTCATCTCATCTTAAATTAATGTAATCTATGCATTATTTGTTTATTATTTTATGTGTAAATGATGCCTAAATTAAATGAACAAACCTAAAGATCATGATAATATGATATCGATTTATAAATGTAAAATTAATGGATCAATATTGATTCTAGGGGTATAATACTAGATTCTTTTCTATCCCATATAGGAGCTGACCCCCCAGTCCAAAGAATCCACATCTTGTTTGAAATGTCACATCTTCTTGGCGTGGTTCGCTTCTTACAATGTCTTGTAACACCCTAAGATTTTTCACATAAATTTAATATTTAATTCATGAAACAATAATTCTCTACCAAACACAACTTTTTTATAACATATCCAGTAAACATAAGTTTTTCACCACTGTGATTTGAATCTCAAAAAATTGACATTCACGTTTGTGCTTAGTAAGATATTTAGAGTCTGAAAAGACAAAATTAATTTTTGGTGAATAGTAACATACCATTATGAATCTTAATATAAATTGTAATATGACCTGTATGTATAATAAATCATATTATTATTTTATTTTCTTAAGGTTATAATATAATGAGATCTTTATTAATGTTTTAAGGTGATATAAAATGAATTATAGTTTTAAAATTGTTATTTTTTGAATAAATTATTATTTTATTTAAAAATTAAATTAATAACATTCCAAAACTTATTTTCAAAAAATTGATTTCATTTTTGAATTCTACATGTCGAATAATTATTAGGATTAATTATTGGGAATTTTCAGAAATACTAGATTTTTTGATGAATAGTAAATACAGTAATTTACAGTATATATATACTTTATTAGTTAAATTCAATATTCCTAGAATGATGTATTATGTAAGAACACTTGGTTTAAACTCACATGAAATTATTACAATTCTTTTTCACAAGAATCTGTACTATTGGTTGACATTGGGAAAATAATAAAATAATGTGTTAAATAATGGGGAACCCCTCCTCTCCTCCACTATAAGACCCCCTCAATCCCTCTTATCATTACTCCTATCAAGAATTGTGCCTTGTATAAATTCTAATAAAATATCCTACCAAGATCCACCCCACGTCCAAAATCCCATGGTCTCATAATTACACCAAAACCACTTCCTTAAAGAGGTTGTCCAGGAACATTACATCCTGAGGTAAATTCCTCTTTTCATTTCTTTTATTTCAAGTTACTTTATTTTCCTTTTCTTTCCTCACATATATTCATCACTTTTTTTTATAAATAGAGTACCTTAAATGTATAAGAATTTTGTTATGATAGAGGAATAATTCATCATCATCTCCCATTTTCCCTACTTTTATACAAGAAATGAAAACACCATCCAAGATGTGTTAATTTATCACATTCAAAGATGACGAGTTTTCAATTTCTTTTTCCATCTTCAATTCGGTTCATGAAAACATTTCTATAGTTACACCAGAATATAATATATGTATTATAACTTACTTAAGGTTCTATAATCCCTTTATAAACATGAAATTAATTTATCAATAAAAATGAGTTCGTTGTGATAAAAAAACCACCAATTAACCCAAACAATTATCATTAAAGTTTTATATAATGAATCATGTTCAATCCCAATAACAAAAGGAAGTTTAAAAACATGTAATATTATGTTTGTTCAATAATAACATAAAACGTCTATTCTGAAAAAAATTCTCAGTCTACCTGTCTATCTGTACATAAATATAAGTAAATCGATCAAGAAAACCAAGGAATAAAACACTCCCAAACAATAAAATTGAATCTCTTAACCCAAAAAAATACCTTGAATGAACATAATAAGGTTATAATAAATCATTTAACTATATAGGAGGATATATAATCATTAATTTATGAACCTAAATTTTATTATTCAGGTCGATAATATCAAGTGTGGACCACCTTCTGACTTAAGGTAAGGGTTTTCCTCCCGAACCTGCATTTCCTACCGGGTTACTTTTATTATCTACTTACCTAAATTAAATTATTATTAATTAATATTTACTCATTATAAATTCTCTGTGAATGATTAATATATGTGTTCCAACTATAATTCTACCTTCATTTATGGGTAATTATATGTTTTAAATGGATCTTTCAAAAAGTCTTCCTCAAATACAAGCCCGACTGAAGGGAATTTATCAAATTCTTACCTATTTTAAAGGTCACATTATAATCTATTTTTTAAAAAAATTATCTTTTTAAAATCACTAATTTTATTATTAAAATACTATCTTACTTAATTTTTGGTTTTATACAAATATGTTTTCTAAATAACTCATAATTTCAAAGTAAAAGAGTATTTATATTAAGAATTAATCGACGATTTTATAAGGGTATCTTCATCTGTTTCAACACTTCGATTGATTATTATGTATTATTGAAATTAATATTTATGATATCATCTAAAATATTTAATTTAATTTTTTATTATTATTTTGACTATGGATGTTCTATCTTAAAACCATTCACCAATTTACTCTAAAAGGTTAGTGTTTATGATTAATGTTCAGGGAAGGTTATTTACATTTCATATGTTAGTTTCAATATGAATGTATATATTTTTTATGTTTATCCCTATTCATATGAGGAATGAATTTTCTTATTATGTGACTGGTGGGGACCACTATATCCCCTCTATGCATCGATAGGTCTCATGAGACAATTAAACATTGTCTTGGCTGAGGCATCGCCCATTTTTAGATATAGTTTTGGCTAGGGCCTTAATCTTTTTTAGATGTCTTGTATGAGGACTTTATGGTATGTTTCAGAATGTATGTTATATGAATTTCCCTCATTATGAAGCTATAAATTCATATTTCATGTGGTTATTTCACTAGTATAATACCCATGATTATGTTTTATTATGGAAATAATTACTCCGCTCATATTCCTGCCATAACGTGTTCAAGCTTATTATTTTTAAAGGCATGTGTTTTCAATTTTTCACCATGATTAATTTTTATATTTATGATATATTATTCTGTTTTTCTTACCCTTAAGGAGTATCTAAGCTCACCCCTTCTTATGTTTCATTTTCCTAAGACATTAAGAGGTATATTATGATTGACTTGTTGGGACAATAATAGAGTGGTGGATGTTACCAATGGAACTTTTTTTATTTCAATTTATAATGATGAACTTATGTATATATCGGGATTTCCAAATCAACTAAACTATTCATTCTTTTAGGATATAGTTTTCTTGTAATCATGCTAATATGATGTAATAAAGTACCAAATATGGCAAAATGAGGTCGAGTCTTTATATTATTCATCATAATTAATAAATATTTGCATGTTAGATAAGGGGTATTAAGAGCTATCACTACAGATAAATGACTTTTATCCAGTCACAATGGCCCTTATACAAATAATGATAAATACATATGATGCAAAAAATGTTTTTTAATTAATTAATTTATACAAACAACAACAATATGAATTAATTAATTAATTAATTAAAAATACAGACATAAATTGGTTGTTCACTACTGATGATCTGTCGATGTGAAAATTACAAGAATGGTTAAAATTAATTTTTTGATCAATTTGTCTAATGGAAAAAAAATAAATTAGAAAAATTATTTGAATTAAAATAATTTATTTCATGTGGTCACAAATTAATTCAAATTTTTAATCTAAAAAAATGAAATTAATTATGTTTATGAATATTGTAAATTTTTATGGGTCCATATAGGTTAGGGAGGGTTAGGAAGGACCCACCCCAGCTCATTCTAGATTAGGTAGTACCCACCTAGTCCTATTCTATGTTAAGAAAGACCCACCATAGTGCTTTCTAGATTGGGGTGACCTGGCTTAATTTTATCTCAACCGATCTCCCAAGGGGACCACCAAACACAAGTGGAAAACCATGGATAGAGGTCTGTACAGTAGGGAAATATTGGTGGGGAAAAGAAAAAATAGTGGATGGTTGGTGGGGTGTGGTATTGGGTGGAACTGAGGTAATAGATCGAGCGATGCATGGCGGTGGCCAACTATGGGGTTGATTTGGGCTAGAAGTCAGCTAGACTGAGAAGCGGTTTCTAGTCAGTGCACGATGATGATGTTTTATGAATCTAGTAGGGGAGAGTGTCAACACAGTGACAGGTGATTCCATGAAAGGTCTAGTATAGTGGGTGCCGAGTAAGGTCGCATGCATATATATAAATGATGGCCATGAGAAGAGATGGAGGCCATGAATGATGGTGAAAATCAGGCTAGAGAATGGATACCACCACAAGAATTTGAGAAGGGGGTCAAGCTATGAAGACACTATGGGAGGCAACCATACAACGTGGCTATGACGATGGCCGAACCTAGCCCGGTTGCTGATGGTCGTATGATGGGTAGTGGTGTTAACACTCTCTATTTATAGATATTTTTTTGATACAATGTCAATGTTACCCCTTAATTTATTTATTTTTTATTTTTTTTTTATTTTTTATTTAGGTCTTATAATTCTCAATGAACTCTTTGCATATTTTTTATATTCTTTTGTTTTGTTTGTTTTTCTAACAGTTTCCCCAACAACCCTTTTTTTGAAAATTTTTGTTTTACTCCAATTTTTTTTCAAAAAACTATAATTATGGAACATTTGAAAACGAAACATTTTTTTGAATTCAAAAATTACTAAGAAATTAAGTCCTCGGGAGAATATCACAATTATGAACACCATAATTCTAGTTAGAGTTTGAGTTCATTTGATAGTGACCAAAAAATATTCCATCTGTAGAAAAAAATAATTTTTTATATACTCTCACACAAATATTATATATATATTTAAACATTCTTCATTTATAACCATCAAGGATGATGATGATCCAATATTATAACTTTATACGAGCACAACATCACCATTTGATGTTTTATTGAACCACAATTTGTAGCATTGGGACCATAGTGCTACCCTCAAGACAAATTTAATGATAATTTAATTTTTCTTTAAATATAATTTCATGTGATCCCTTTGATAACAATTATTGGTAATGGGGATGCAATGGAAGTTGATGGGTTGGAGAATTTTAAAATTTTCCCCAGTGAATGATTTAACCATATTGGCACGAGTGAAGCACAACAAAGTACAATGTCTCGAAGATCCAATGTGAAGAATTTTAAGCACAAAAATCAAATTAGAGAATAGCTCAATCTATTTGAATCTTTGTTCATCTATCATTCATAAATAGAGACCACTTATAAATAGAATTAAAATAATATAACACTAGATATTCCAAAAATTATTTAAAAGTATAAAGGATCCTAAATAGTCAAATTTTGGGTTCTATCATGGTGATCTGAAGAAGTATTCAATGTACTGATGGTCACCATAGTGATGATCCTTAGATATGTGAAGAAGAACCCAAATCAAAAGCTTGAATCATGTTTTTCTCTCTCTAGGAAACATAATAGTATATAGAGGATATCAAATACTGTATAGTGAATGTTATCATAAAAGAGAGCTTCCTCATTTTATAGTGAAATTCTAAATACCCCAAAATGGATCTTGGTCCTTGGATACTTATAATCCACTATAAAAGACATATTATGACTACATTAATGAGTCATAAATATCTTTTGAATTTTTATCACTTATAATATAAAAAAATATATTTCATGATAAAAACAAGCCATTAAATCAACTCATCATTCCCATAAAATATTAAATGAATCATTAATATTAATAAATATTCATTCATTTAAAATTTTTCAGGTATTTAGATTATAATTTTAAATACATTTAATATATAAATTCAATTATAATTATTTTAAACATTAATAATATAAATTTATTTATATTTTGGTGATTTTATATTTTCAGATGTATTCCCAACCCTGTGGTGGGGCCCACCATGTCCTATACTCATATACATCAGAATATGCCAGAATATTGAATATACTATGTGCGTGACCCTCTAGAACCTTATCATTATAATAGTGAATACTATTTACACACAAGGAATGAATTTTGTCAACTCATCAAATCCACTATAGAAATATGGAAAAGTTAGATCAATGTCAATTATTCCTTTGAACACACTCTATATAATATAATCTCTTTGTCTCATGATATATCATAAATAAGGATCCACACTTCATGTCATCGTATTTTCACTCTTTATTATTCATTGTCCATATTGGATGGAAGTACCCTCTTTAACTATAGACATGGATTTAGGTAAGGCACTTTCATCTTGAGAAACTATTCCCACGATATCACATCCCTTAGAAAATGAAAAAAATCTGTCTTTATTATTCAATAAATTTTATACCCCTAATAATGCAACCAATTAATGATACCCCACTCTGACTTCAATGCCATGGTTTTTTCCTTATATAAAAGTACATGATAAAATAGTATACACTGATAATAGTCTCAATTCAGGAGACCATTACATTTGTGTATATATATGAATTACCAATAAAATATAAAACACATGGTGTAACATCATGAGTCTTTAAAAGGAAAAGTCATGCTCTATAATGTAAAAGATACACAACTCTGAGCTTAAAAGTAAAACTAAATAATTTTATTAAGTGACCGTTAGAACATAACAATTAAATTAGAAAGAATGAATTGTAATAAATGAATTATGAGATATAATATGTTTATACTCAATAATATTTTATTAGGTTATTATTATAAAATTAAGGACATAATTTGTGTAAATTAATTTTATTATTTAAATACACTTTCTTCATTAATGTTTTTAATTTATTTTATGAGAGAATAATATAATTAATTTATAGAAATTTTAGTAAAATTATTTTATTAAAAAAATATTATTTCAAAAACTATCATATCAAAATAATCTTATTTTGATATTTTGATAATTCTCTGAAAAGTTTTATTTTTCAATGAATAGTGAGAAATACCGAATTTTATTGAGAATTGTATTTTATTTTCATGTATTTAAAAATTAAAGATATATTTTAGATTAGTTTTCAAATTTAATTTTTTAATTTCAATTTTAAATAATATAACTATGGTTATTGAAATATATTTTAAGCTTTAGTTTATCATAAAAAAATTATATGATTAAAAGATTATTTTTCTTAAAAAAACTACTGTTCATTGCGTTTTTCTGATTTAATTTTAAATTAAAATTTGAAACTTTTTTGTTTTGAATTTTAGAAAATTTATTCCATATTTTGAATCAATAGATCCAAAATTATTAAATAGTTCAATTTTAGTTTTGGTCAATATGAATAGTAACATTGACAAGTATTGTTACAACGATAAAGTGTATATCAGATAATAAAGGGTAAAAATAATTTTATAAGGAATATAAAATTACGCTTACACCTTTTTAAAATTTCATTTAATGTGAAATATTCATCCATAAGGTTTTAGGTATCAAATATATGGAATTTGGTTTCCATTTTAAAGTGATTATAACATTTATAATATTTTTTAAAGAAAAGTTGAAGATGACACACTCATATTTTTAATAATTATAACATTTTTAATATTGGTTTATCCAGACGTTATATTTGAAATTAATTATTAATTTGAAAGATAAAGTATATATCTTCATCATGTTCATTTTTTTTAAATTTTAGTGAATAAAAATTACCTTAAATTATTATACAACGCCGATGTAGTAATTATTTTAGTTGTGAAAATATCAAGTAAAAGTTAATAAATATAAAAAAATAAACAAAAAAATTTGATAATTAATGAAATAAATTAAATCTATAGATTAAATTATATTATTTGGGATGTAATAAAATACTTGGCTCGAATTATATGTCTTATATTGATATTATTAAAGCCAAAGTAATGGATAGTCATCAAAATCAACATTATGAATATTTTATGGTAAATAATGTTTTATTCAATGATATAAAATTCATAAAAATATTAAATTAGGCCAAATTATTGGGATAATGTTTAAATTTTTTTCCATGATTTATTTATGGATCTTTTGGAATTTAATCATAACAATATTGACCCTCAATGATTGAAAAACATGTTCTCATAGTAAGAGTTCAAGGGGTTAAATAAGGGTTAAAACAAAACGATGAGGGTATAAATATAGTCAAAAATTATATAATTTTTATTTTATGAGGGTATTTATAACTATAGTCATCTTATATTCCAAATTAATAATTTTTTAGTCATTTTAATTGGAAATTAATTTACAATAATTTAATATTTTTAAATATTCCACGAGTATCCCTCCCCTCCCTTATAAAAGGGAACATATTCTTCTCATTTATTCAAACATCATTAACCTTTTTAATAATTAAATACCTGAAAAAATAAATTAATAAAATACATAACTTATATATAGTGTTATTGTTTATTAAAAATACAAACCTCAGTGGTCTTAAGGTGTAAAGAAAAAGAGGTTTTCCTAAGAAGAGGTATAGCTTTTATCTACTTGTTTTAGTATTATTTATTATTCATCTTCTTTAAAATATTATTAAACCATGATAAAATAATAAAATAATTATTTTCAATATACTTATATGTTATTATATCCATATAGAAATCTATATCCATATCCACTTCCATGAAATGAGAAATGAATTCATCTTTCGTATGTATGGCAGACTGTCGCTTTACGAAACAATATAATTTGTTTTCCATCATCCTCTCTCAAGACTAGTTATAATGATAGAATTAATATTTATATATTAAATTAATTAAATATGTATAATTATTAGAATATAATATATCAGCTAAATTCTTATCATTATATTAATATAAAAATGATAACGTCATTCGTGCGTACGTGTGGACTACTGCCTCTATGAAGCGATGTGATTAATTTTTCATCCCCATTTTACCTGGATAATATATATAAGGTTATTTAAAGATTTAAAATCTTGTATGTGATATTTTTATCATTATGTGAAGATAAAATGATACTTACCTTTTTTCTATTATTATCATTGAAAAATTTAAATGTTACTCATGAGTATATGTACCATACTGTCTCCATGATTTTAACATACACCATTTTTTTTATAAAATTATTTAAAAGAAGTATTTAAAAATAAAATTAATCTCTAAAAATTATACTTATTTAAGGAATATTATTATGGATATTATTTAATACTAACATATTTGACCAAATTTAACCTACCTAAGTCATTTTGAACTTATGATCTAGATATGGTGAAAACGTCTGTTGTGAATATAAATAGATAAATACTTGTTATAACATGGTAATAAGTGATATAAAAAGAAAAATAAAATTGAAAAAATTATAAATAAACTAAATAATTATGATAACATTAATATTCAAGAATATAAAGTACATATGTGACAAATCAGACTTGAGGTAAGGGATTTTCTTAACTCAATTTCTAGTCAATGGGTTAAACTTATAATTCTTTAATTACTCCATTCTAAGAATATGTGTAAAATGAGTTTTAATTATATTATGTGTATTTTTAATTATATTATTTTGATCATATATTATACAAATAATATATTCATATGATTTATACTAAATTCAATGATATAACTTTTGTAAGGTATATTCTTTTAGAAATACTATTTAAAGTTCATCTTTCAACTAATTTTACAAAATAATAAAATATTTTTTTAACTAATACGCCATGATCATATTTTTCCAATTTTATTATTTTTTGATGATTTTTTGTTACCTTTATATTTTTTCATAGTTATTTTTCAAATTTTTTTTTCATTATGATGTGTACAACTTTTATATTTTAAAAGTGATTTTTAGAAAAAAGGGGTAATTTTGATATTTAAAAGAGTTTTTTCACATCATTTTAAGAGATTTTTCAATTGTTTTATTCATGATATGGTCCTTGGAAATTATTTATGATGGTTTTTACTATATATTAACATGTGATTCCATTTTATATCATATGATAGGTTCACATAGATCGTGCTGTAATGCATTGGGTAATGAATTTTTTCTCTAGATAATTATATCGGAAGTTGGGCATATGGTTATTCTAATTTATAAGTGTTTTTTGTAAGGGTTTTGTAAGGGTTATATAAAAATGATTTTCCAAAGAACCTATAATAAGTTTATATTCTTAATACAAATTTTTCATGGAAATATATTGATTTTAAAAGGCAATATAATGATAATTTAAAGGAAAAATGATTCTATTTTTGGATGAGAAGGTATGTTTTTAAGGAATGGATTTTAATGGGATTTCATGTTTTTCACTGAACTAATGGTTTTCTTCCTTAATTCCCTTAATGATATTTTCTCTCATCCCATTTTATAAATTTTTTTCCATAGGGTTTTAAGTAAGTGTAATGACATAGAAGAGGTCAATACAAAATTTGTGAAGATATATCATTAAATGAAAAAAAAATTATTTCAAAAGGGTTTCCTTTAGTGGAAAAAATTGATATAGAGTATAAGTGTCCACATAGAATGTATGAATTTACTTTGTAAGAGTTTTTACAAATTCTTTTAAACTAAAAACATAAAATATATTTTTGAAATGAAAGTGATTTATAGTTTTAAAATAACTAGAATATATATTATTTAAGGCTAGGTTCTTCTAGTTTGCATCAGAGTATGGTTTATAAATTTTGGGTATTAACATGTTTTTAGGTGGGGTATTATTAAGAGATATAGATATCATCATGGATTTATAATTTAAGGGTTTATCATAAGATTAATTTCATATAATTAAAATTTTAGGCTTTGTGTTAAGAAATTTTTAGGTGAGTAATGACATTTTTGGATATATTTATTTTTTGAGGTAATTATGGGTTATTACATTTTGGGATAAAAACTAAAAAGAATGAGATAAGATTTGAGGTTAATAAATTTATTAAAAGTTTCATATATTAAGGTTATTTTGAGGATTTTATCATATTTTTGGGAATGTTATAAGAATTATATATATTTATAAAAGGATAACCCAAAGAATGTGTAACAACCCATCACGTCTGGCAAGGCTGTAAAAATTGAACCCACAACTGAATGAAGACAAGGATGAAGTGCCTACCACTGGATGACATGAGGTAGTAATTTGTATTAGATTATTTATATTTATGTAAAATATGTAATATATATATTTTAACTTCATTTTACAAACTTCTGTCTTATCATATTGATAACCATGGGATTAGAAATTGATTTGGTGATTAATTAGTCAATGTTATTTCATGAGACATTCACTACTTTGGGAACCATATATGATTAAGGTAAAAATAATATTACAAAATTTATTTTAATAATAAAAGTTTAATTATATTTTAGAGTCATATATAATTTTATTTTGTATTTATGGCGATTTAGGTGATTTATGGAAATGATTATCATATCTTAGTGATGTGATATGGGAAATTACATTTTGGTATGAGACTTTAAGAGTGATTGATATTATATGGAGATAAAAACTAAAATTCTCTTGGAATAATATGTTATCAAATCTTTCTGATGTTTGGTTTCCAATCTTAGTTTGGACTATTTTATGGAATTTTATGGACAAATATTTATCGGGTGAACTATGTTGAACTTTTGGTATCATAACTAAATTTTAGAGATTAAAGTAGTTTTTCATCATATAATGATTTATTATTTTTGGGGAAATATATTATCTTCTCCTAACCATTTTGGTTTTGGTTAAGTCCCAAATTCAAGAAGAATATATTTTCATTATTTGGAGGATTTTTTGATCTATAGAATTTGATTATAGTGTTTCAGGCATGAAAACATTTATACTCATCATTTGGAGAAAAAATAAATTTTTGGTTGAAATTAATTACAGTTTGAGACTCTACTTTTGAAGTAATTATATTTATTTATGTTCTTATTATAGTAATTTAAATAATTATTCAACTCTAGGAGAAGGATTTTGAATAAAAAAATTTATTTGTTTACTTTCCTTACTAGGAAATCAGTGTCCTTTCAACCCATCATATATTTAAGGTTCTGTGATTGTTATATTTTCCTAGAACATGTTATATATCACTATATTTTATTTCTTGGGATTAATATTTTTCTCTTTGATGTCCATTTTTATATACGTAAACCTAGTTATGTGTTATTCTATATGACATTCGTACTTCCCTTTATTTCTTTTAAATTGGATATTTTATTAATCCTTTTTTCAATGTGGGATTTGAAAAAAATAATTTTGAAATGAAAAAACATAATTACCAAGAATAGATTCAAAATATGGTGGATGAAATTTCCAAAATGGTGGGATAATTTAACATATTGGGTTCTAAATGGAATGACTATATTCGATAGCGTACAAGATACACAACAACGAGCTTAAAAGAAAAACTAAATATTATTATTATGTGGCTGTTCTAGCCTGACATTTAAATTGATGGGAATGAATAATATTTACTAAATTATGAAATATAAAATGTTCCTTCTAAATAATAATTTATTAATTAATGATTATAAAATTTATCACTTAATTTTAATAAAGTCATTTTATTATTCAAATACACTTTCTTCAAGAATGATTTTTCGTTGCCTTTGTGAGAGAACAATATGATTAATTTCAGGAACATTTAGAAATATTATTTTGTGAAATAAATATAATTTTTAAAACATCATATCAAAATTATGTTATATTTTTTTAATTTTCTAAAAATGTTGATTTTTCAACGAATAGTTAAAATACAGATTTTCTATTAAAAATTGTCTTTTCTTTTTAAATATTTACAAAAAAATTATATTTTAGATTATTTTTAATTTTTTTTTCTTTTGATTCAAAATAATCCAATTATGGGTTTTAAATGGATTATATACTTTAATATAGTATAAAAAAATTTATGTTTTAAAATATCATTTTTCTGAAAAAACTATTTTTATTACATATATCCAGTTTAATTTTAAATTAATTAATTAAAATTATGTGTATTGAGTTTTTAAAAATGGATTCTATATTAATAATAATTATTTACAAATTTAGTAAATATTTCAATTTTATTATTGGTATTTATGAATAGTAACCTTGGTAATATTTGTTACCATGGTAAATTGTAAATTAGGTAATTAATGTTAAAAATAATATGATAAGGACTATAAAATTACCATAAAACATTATAAAATTTTATTAGATGAGTTATATTCATCCATAATAATTAAATTATAGAATATATGACCTTTATTTCCATTTTTATGTGATTAAGAACTTTAAAATATTTATTTAAACAAAAGTCAAAGATGTCACAGTCATATTTTTAATAACTATAAAAATTTTAATATAGGGTTATTCCATGTCTATATTAAACTATAAATAATATATCTAAAGAAAATATATTTATATTCATCATGGTTATTTATTATTAATTTTTAGTGAAGATATAATTACCTTAAATTCTTATACAACACTGATGGAGTAATTACGTTAATAATGGAAATAGTAAATAAATATTATTAACAATATTAAAATAAATATAATTTGAGATACTTAATGTGATAAAAGAATTTTATATATTACCTTGATATGTAATTAATAAAATAAATTATTGTTTTCTAATTATAGGTGTTATTTTGATATTATTAAAGTCAATGTAATGAATAATCCCTAAAACCGACATTTGGAATATTTAATTGTAAATAATATTTTATTAAATGATATAAAATTTATAAAATATGAAAATTTTAAAATTTATTGTTGTAAAGTTTGAAATCTAATTAATTATACATTTCTGGGTATTTTATTATCTTATTGTTACAATATTAACCGTCAAAGAGTAACAAACAATGTTTTGACGGTAATAGTTAAAAGGGTTAAATAACAGTAAAAAACAAATGATAAAGGAAGAAATATAGTAAAAAACTTATATAATTTTTCTGAAATGGGTATCAAATGAAATTCTATGAGAATATCAGAATGATGATAGAATGTTTCAGACATGTTTTTGCTACAGCTCAAGCTTTTGGTTTGCTTCTCTTGCTAAATTCACCCTGTACCCTCCTCGATACCTTGTTTGTGTATGATATTTACTACTTATTTTTGAATTATAATTTTTGATTTTATAAATACATTATTTGTGGAATGAATTGGGTAACCAATTCTTGTCACAACTTTTCTAAAAAAAATTAACACTTTTTTGAAAATCAAGAGTTTCCCTACCCTATTCTATAAATGGGAACACCTTCTTCTCATTTAATCACACCTCATAACCATTGTTTTGCCAATAAATTCCCAAAAACATTCATAGAATCCAAAAATTCATTATATATGTCATGATTTATAAAAAACACCAACCTTACTGGTCTTTAGGTGTTAGGAAAAAGAGGATTTCCAAAGAAGAGGTATAGTTTTTATCTACTTATTTTAGTTTTATTTATTTATACACTTTCTTAAGATCTTATTAAACCATGAAAAAATAATATCACCAATATAATAAATATAGTTTTATTTTATTATGTACATTTCATATCCTATACCCATCTCCACTTCTAGAAAATTGGTAATGAAGTCGTCATTCATTTGTATGGTGGACTGTCAACTCACAAAAAAATGTAATTCATTTTCCATCCTCATCCCTAAATACTGGTTATAATTATGGAATTAATGTTTATATATTATATTCATGACATATTTATCATTATTAAATGATAATATATAACTTAAATTCGATCAATTTAATTCATATATAAATGATTATGTCCTTCGTGCATACGTGTGAAGTACCACCTCCATGAAACTATGCGATTTATTTTTCATCACAATTTTACATGGATGATATATATAAGTATATTTAAATAAATAAAATTATATATATTATATTATTATCATTATTTAATTAAAAAACTATACTTAACTTTTTTTCAAAATTATCATTGAATAACAAATAACTCAAGCGTTTGTACAACATTCCTTCTCTATGATTTTAACATAGTTCATTTTTCATAATAATTTTTTACGGTAGTTTTTTAAAAGTTTAATTTATTTATTGAAATGATAATAATTTCATTAATATTATTTTATATATGATAATGTTGAACCCTTTTACCAAAGTCAACCTACCGATGTTATTTTAAACTTATGAACGAAAAATGGTCAAAACATCTGACATGAACATAAAAAATAAGAACTTGTTATAACATGGCAATAAGTGATATACAAGGAAAAATAAACTTGAAAAATGTTATAAATAAATTAAATAATTAAAATAATTTTATTATTCAGGATGATATTGGAAAAATGGGATAAATAATTATCTAGGTAAGGGATTTTCTTAACTCAATTTCCATTCATTTGGTTAAACTTATACTTCTTCGATTATTTATAATAATGATTATATGTGAAATTAATATTAATATCTCAAGTATATTTTCAATTATGTTATGTGGATTAAAATTTTATATACATAATCTATTTATCATATTAATTCTCACTTTAGCGATATGATATTTGTAAGCAACAATATTTTAAAAATACTTTTTTAGGTTCCTCTTCCAACTATTTTTACATATGTCTAAAATATTGTTTTTTAACTAATAACGAATTAGTGGATTTTCCAACTTTTATAATTCTTTGATCATTTTATTTTTCCTTTAAAATTTTACATAGTTATTTTTAAATATTTATTATTTATTATTCGAGTATCTTTTACATTTTAAAAGTGATTTAAAAAAAAGGTATTTTGATATCTGAAAGTGTTTTGCACATGGGATTATGAGAGTTTTCAATTATTTTAATCATGATATGGTACATGGAAATTAGTTATGACTAAAATTTATAGATTGTTCCGGGTGATCCCATTATAGTTTATATAATGGGTGCACCCAGATAACTCTCTAATTCATTGGGTATGGAATATGTTCTCCAAAAAATTATATTGGAATTTTTCCCTATGGTAATTCCAATTTATAATGGGTTTTGTAAGGGTTACGTATAGTTTCAAATATTATTATTCCCCAAGTATCCTACATTACTTTAATATGCTTAATAATGAGTTTTATTGTAAATACCTTTATTTAAAAAGGTGAGATTACAATATTTTTAAAGGGAAAATGATTATATTTTAGGATGAAAAGGTATGTTTTTGAGAAATGTTTTTAATGGGATTTCATGTTTTTCACTAAACTAATTGATTTATGTATTTTATCCATTATTGAGATTTTTCTTCTCCTATAATGCTTTAAAATGTTTTCATAGTATTTTAAGGAAGAGTATGGACTTGGATGAGTTCAAGATAACATTTGTGATGATATTTCACTACTGGAGAACATGTTTTATTTTAAATGGTATTTCTTTGGTGGGAAAATGGATACTGATCATAAATGTCCACCTTTAATGTATGAGTTTACAATGTAATAGCTTTTTCTAATTCTCTAAAACTCTAAACCTAAAAGATATTTGGGAAAATAGTTATTCATATTTTTTAAATAACTAGAATATTTATTATTTAAGCCTGAATCCTCACATGTGATGTTTTTATTAGAAGGTTAGTCATAATGATATCCTCTTTTCAATATCACCAAGTTTAAAATTCTTAATATGAAGCCTTAATGATTTTGAGATCCCAAAACATTATTATTATACATCATTTATGTATAGTAAGCATGATGTATCTAGGAAATTTGACATACGTTTAGGATTAATTTCATTGTATCTCATGGTCCTCATTATTTCATGGGAACTATTATAACCTTTTGATACAAGAAATAATCTATGGAGATTACCTTTTAAATACTGAACATAGAAATATCAACACTATTATGATAAGTGTAAATCATGAATAACTCACTGTATACATGATATGATAATAGGAAATTACTATTTAATTTGGTTATAGGTTACCAACTTTTACGAAAAAAAATCACCACCCAACCTCACATCACTGTCAGATTCATTTCCACAATTAAATGCACAACACTACATAAAATTCCATAAGCCACATCCACATTCCACCCTTTCTTTTTTTATTTATCCAATTTATGAAATTACAATATACCAACTAACATCATTTATTAATTCCCTTAATTTATTTATTTAATCCTATTTATCTCACTCTTATGAACTATCTATATAATCCACACTTACTAATTTAAATTCAATCATTCATTACACATTTAACCCACACCATTTAATTCATCATTAACATTTAGATTAATTACATTACTACCCCAGTATCTAGAAAGACACTTAAAATTTCAACAAACCATACACCTTTCGCAAACCAATGGCCAACCATACCACTATTCATAACCACATCCTCATCACATCAACCATAAACCATGCCCACATCTTAGATAATATTCCCCACACATCACCGATACACATCACATCCACACATCATAAATAATTCACATGAAATCCTTACCCATTTCATAACATCACATCATAAAACTTACCATATCATTACCACACATAAATAAAATTCTCTTATAACATACTCACATAACATATTACATATTTAACAAGGGGATTCACATCCCATTTCACTTTATTTTTAAGGGAATTCTTACACAATCCATACTTCCATGTGAAACCAATTGAATATCCTGATATAATATATTATCCATATTCATTCAATGTTATAAAAAAACAATCATACACAAATGTTTACTTACTCACAATAACTCTATATGAAAAAAATACCCCGTTAGCCCTAATTTTTTGTGAGGCTTCAATCCTATTAAATCACAACATCAATTATTTTAATGTTATAAAAACATGAAATTTCATTCCACTTCCCCTTAAATTTGAATTAAATTGGTTATTTATCACTATTAGGATAGATATAAAAATTTCTAATTATAAGAAAAAGTATATCCCATTACACAAGATACACTATTTGGGAAATAAAGGATAACCTAACTCAAATGGAGATTTTCAATAAACTTCATATGGTTGGAGTATGATAAAGGCCACTATAGAGAACTGAAATTAAGGAGAACACTGTTACCAGCTTGGATTACTTCAACGATATCATTTTTACATCGAAACAATAGCAAACCCTATAATTTTTGTCGAAATTGACCGTCTTAGAAAATAATATAGGGGAGAAACTAGGAAAATAAATTGAGGAACTCACCCAAACCGGTATGGGTTAATAATATAAGGTAGAGGTTGAGATCAACCAAAAGGTGGATGAAGGAGATCCTTCAAATAAATATGGGTTTCCCAATAAACATGATAAAAGTTTCACAAAAGGTTGGATTTGTGCGGATTTAAGAATTTATAGGTGGAAAGTAAAATATAGTACTTCAATATATCCATGATTCTCTACACCACAGAGGAAGAATTCAATAGTGCAGTGAGAAGAACCACACCGTAACTTGTCTAGTCAAACCATAATATGTGATTTGAAGCTATATATATACAACAGATCCT
Source organism: Viscum album (assembly GCA_963277665.1). Lineage (NCBI taxonomy): Eukaryota > Viridiplantae > Streptophyta > Magnoliopsida > Santalales > Viscaceae > Viscum > Viscum album. Next base: position 1,184,682,097 of record OY728139.1, read on the forward strand.
ATAAAATTAGGGAAACACCATGACATAGGTAGGACTGCTATGCTGTAAGACCCAAAAACCTTGAAGGGGCTACGTCGTAGCCCATATCTATGGTATATATTACCCATAAATGGAAGAACCATAGAAAACTGATCCCAAGACTCCACCCTATAGCCGAGGTATAAGGCACCAGCCTTAAACCTTACTTAATCTTGAGTTATTACAAGATTACACATTGAGGATCTTTTTAGGTTTAGAGTTTTAGAGAATTAGATCATAAAACTTGCATTACAATCCACATTTAAACAAAGTGGTTACATAAAGATAGTATTAATTTTTTCCCATCAATGGAACATATTTAAAATAAAACATGGATTCTTTCTTGACACTTCCTTGACACTATCATCATATCATGTACCTTTCCCTTGACCTATGAAAAACATTTCAAAAAAAATTCGGATGAGCATAAAAATCTCAGTAAGGGATATACAAATATATGGAAAGGAAAAATGGGTACATATATACATAAGAATGAAATCATACATTACCAATAAAACATAAGCACTTTAACATACTTCATCAAATCATGAATAAATCATAGAAATCATAAGACATAAAGGTAACTTGAGGCATTCATAACATTCTTATGTAGGGAGTAACCCTCTTAGTTACGTTTAGAATACCCATCACAGTATATTCCCTAAATCTCTTCGGAGAAACCTTAACGTTTCACTCCTTCGCGTTACCCAATGCATTGGAGAGCTATATCGGGCTCACCCACCCTTAGATTATCACAGAACCACCCGTCTTCATAATAATGCCCAAGAACCTCAACATAATCGTATCACATAAAACATGCATAAGGGAAACATAACATTCCCACCTTTCAATCACAAGATATCAATACAACAAATTGATATAAAAAAATTATGAAAACCATTTTCAATACCAAAATAAAAGAAAAGTAAAACGTGTTATTTATTTTTCTTTTAAAAAGAATGTATGGCTTGTAGAGGAAGCCGAAACTCAAACAATGGTCACGGCGGTGGAGAAGTCGTTGTCGCCGCATACGTACGACAAAACATTCCCTTTTTCCGTTTAGTAAAATGCTTCATATAAAAAAGATTCCTTTTGGATAAACATAAAAGTCAAAGGGGTTTATACACCGTATAAAAGAAGGTTGAGTATAAAACAAAATATGCCTCAATGAAAGGAGATTGAGACGAAGTCCCATACCTCGGGTCCGACTTGACTCGGTCGTTCTTTAATCTCCTGAATAATAAAATTGAGTTAATTTCTACTAGTTTAAGAACTTTTTTCAAGTTCATTATTCCTTTTATATCACTTATTGCCATGTCATGAACACTATTTAATTATTTAAGTTAATAACGGTCATTTTAACGATCATTGGTACTTGAGTAAAAAATAAACCCTTTATAATTACAAGTTTTTCATGTATCCATTATATCCAGAATTATAATCATGATGTATATATCATATATATCATATATATCCAGTATATACATGCATTTATAATATTACATATTCATTTAGAGGTAAGAAATGAAATGCACCGTTCATGGAGACGGTAAGCTGTACGTACACATGAACACTACTTTCTTTTCTATTTCATATTTCATAGAATGGAATCATAATTATATAAAGGTATATTATAATTCCAGTTTAATATCATATATAATATCATAACTCTGTCCTTTATACATCCCACATATGGTATTTAACGAATCAAATCACTTTGAGGGGGCGGTAGTCCGCACTTCCTTAAATGAAGATATCGCGTTTACCCATAATGGGAACCATAAAGGTATGCCCAAAATGAAAATACATAAGCTTAAGGAAAACATAAACATATTATATATCATATATAAATATACTATCATCTTAATGGACACCTTTCAAGGTGTTAAAAGAATGTTGAACAATCATTGTTTCGGGAGGCATAAATTCACCATCCACAGAAACAGTATGTTCTTTAACCATTAGATGTAGGTGTGTTTAAGTGTAGCTCGAATACTTCTTATAAAAACATCCTAGTATATTTAAGATACTTGATTTGTTACAAAAGAAATGAATAAAAAGAGTTTAGGGGGTTGGAGAAGAAAAATAAAACAAAAGGACTCAAGTGAATACATTACCTTAAAATCGGGTAACTCCCTTTGGTTTGAGCTCAAAGGCTTCCTTGGGAAGACTTCTGCCCAAAGTGAGGCTTCAAGGAGTAAGAGAGGGAAGTGGAGAGACAAAATTGGGAGAGGTTGGCTGAGCCAAAGGCTTTGGAAGTGTGGGTAAGGAGGTAGAGGTGGGGGCCTTTTATAAGAGGATAGGAGGGGCACTCTTGGAAAGTAAAGAAATGTTACTTTATTTTCAAATGGGTTTCGGATTTTAAAGGTCCCACATTGATATAATTCGAGGCTAAGGTGATAAGGGTTCGAAATATACCCACCAAATAGGTTTTGGACATGTGTAGGTCTTAAATGTTACATTATCTTTCCATTTTATTTAAATCGTCAAATAATGAGGTCATCGCTGCATCATTATGATGTCATAAATAATTTAATTTATTTAATTTCTAAAAATTATAAAAAAAATACTATGATGTAGAAAATCGTTTTAGATTTCCAATGACTATTTATAGTCCAAAATATCCTTTATGCAGACAAAAGTAAAAATATTTTACTTAGGTGATACATTCATTGTTACATTTAACATTCTTTAAAAAATAAAAAGACAAAAAGTCACTTTCTCACAAAAGTGATTTCATGGGGCCCCCAAGTTTGGAACAAGGCATCCCATGGTCGGCCATGAGACAACCAGTTGCCTTAGGACACATTTTGGGTGTCATTGTTTATTATTATGATATTATTTTATTATCCTTAACTACCCGATTACTCATTAATCAAGATAATTAAAGATAATTACCGTCATTACTGTTCATAATGTCCAAAAAACAAAAGAGTATTAATTACATAATTTGGACCTTATAATTCCAAATATGTAATAAATTTTACCAAATTCCAAACACATAAATTTCAATAATTGATTTAAAAATAATTCACGTTGTCAAAACAAATAGTGGTTTTTTTGAAACAATATCTATGAAAAGATTGGCATTAGTTTATGACCAATTTCAAAGTGAAATTAATCCTAATGACCACCATTGGATTAAATGGTAAAAATATATTCAGATTACACTTTAAGACCAATTAAAAATATAATCTAACCATATAATTAAATTAAATGAAAAAGCAGTTTTGATGTAAAATGGAGTATTTTTCACTATTCATTAAAAAATGAACATTGTCAGAAAAATACCAAAAATTTATCCAATGTAAATTTCAATGTCCCAATAATAATGAATATGTTTATTTTGACAAATATAGATTATATAATTGTCAAAAGTTTGATTTAAAAAGGGGTTTCCATCAAAAGGCAGTAAAACAATCTTTTAAGAATATTAGTGTATTCCATACTTAAGAATGGATTTATTTTCATTTTAAGCCTCTAAAACACTATCTAATTTATTAATAGACATAGATAAAAATATCTACTATTCATTACTTACTTGGGATGTTACATCCTTCCCCCCTTTAGAAAATTGTGTCCCCATAATTTATTTACTTGTCGAATAAATGGGGGTACTTATCCCTCATTGCATTTTCAGATTCCCATGTTGCCTCTTCCATCATGTGGTTTTTCCACAAAACCTTTACCTGATTAATCACCTAATTTCATAACACTTGCTCCCTGTTGTCAAGAATCTGGACCGGTTGTTCCTCATAAGATAGGTTCTCTTCCAGCTGAACTACATCTGGACTCAAAACATGAGATGGATCTGGAATGTACTTTCTCAGCATCGAAACATGAAAAACATTGTGTACCTGAGATAAACTCGAAGGTAAAGCCACTCGGTAAGCAACTGATCCAACTCAATCCAGAATTTCATATAGTCCAATGATCCTTGGACTCAGCTTTCCTTTTATACCAAATCGCATCACACTTTTCCAGGGTGAGACTTTGAGAAAAACATGATCACCCACCTCAAAAGTTAGATCCTTCCTCCTGTTGTCTGCATAACTCTTCTGCCTACTCTGAGCTGTTCTCATGTGTTTCTGAATCATCTGAACTTTTTCTACCATATCTTCTACCAATTCTGGTCCCATTAACTTCTTTTCACCCACTTCATCCCAGAAAGCTGGAGTTCGACACCGCCTCCCATATAACGCCTCAAATGGTGCCATCTGTATATTGGAATGAAAACTGTTATTATATGAAAATTTATGCAACGAAATATGTTAGTCCCAACTTCCTTGATAATCCATCGAAGAAGCTCGTATCATATCCTCCAAGGTCTGAATTGTTCGTTCTGACTGCCCATCTTATTGAGGATGAAATGTTGTACTAAAATTTAATTCAGTACCCAACGACTTCTGAAGGACTTTCCAAAGGTTAGAAGTGAACCTGGGATCACGATCAGATACAATGGAGAGAGGAACTCCATGTAACCTGACTATCTCTTTAAGATACAAATGGGAAAGTTGATCTAGGGAAAAAGTATCTCGTATAGCAAGGAAATGATCAAATTTGGTCAAGCGATCAATAATAACCCAGATTGCATTATTACCTCGAGATGTATTCGGTAATCCCACAACAAAGTCCATGGATATATTCTCCCATTTCCGCTCTGGCACTGGTAAAGGCTGAATCATCCCTTTCGGTAACTGCCGCTCTTCTTTAACCTGCTGAAAAGTCAAACACTTCACAGTAAAATCAGCAATATCTCTTTTCATTCCATCCCACCAGTAATACTCCCAAAGATCTCTATACATCTTAGTACTCCCTGGATGAACTGAAAAAGGAGAACTATGAGCTTCACATAACAACTCTCTCCTCAAATGTGAATCACAAGGCACACACAATCCCTTCCCAAATCTCAAAACGCAATCATTATCAATGTTGAATTCAGGAAAATTACCCTTCTGAACCATCACTACTTTTTTCTACAACACACTGTTTTGCTTCTGTGCTTGCTTGATTCTGTCTGATAGAGATGATCTCACTGATACCTAAAGAAAAACAGAAGAACATCCTGCACCAACAACTTCTATGCCAATTTTCATCAAATCCTTAACCAAAGGATCATGTTCCAAACACAACATTGCTAATGAAGCATTACTTTTTTGACTCAAAGCATCAGCCACTTTATTTGCTTTTCCTGGATGGTAATGAATTGTACAATCATAATTCATGATTAATTCTAGCCATCTCCTTTGTCTCATGTTCAATTCTTTATGAGTGAATATATACTTTAAACTTTTGTGATCAGTATATATTTCACACTTTACTCCACACAAATGATGCCTCCAAATTTTTAAAGCAAAAACAACAGCAGCTAATTCAAAATCATGTGTAGGGTAATTTACCTCATGAGTTTTCAACTGACGTGAAGCATAAGCAATTACCTGATCATTCTGCATTAGGACACAAACAAGTCCTTTCAATGATGCATAACTGTATATAACATACTCACCATTCCTTGAAGCTAGTTCCAAAATTGAAGCATTCACCAATCTTCTTTTCAATTCCTGAAAACAATCATCACATTCTTTTGTCCAGATAAACTTAACACCCTTCCGAGTTAGCTTAGCCATTGGAAAAGATAACTGTGAAAAATTTCTAACAAAACTTCGGTAATAGCCTGGAAAACCAAGGAAGCTACTAATCTCTGTTACATTTGTGGGTATTGGCCATTCTTCAACAACACTTGTTTTTTGAAGGATCAACGATTATCCCATCTTTAGAAACAATGTGACTAAGGAAAGAAATTTGTTGCAACCAAAACTCGCACTTGCGGAATTTTCCATATAGTTTCTTTTCTTTTAAGGTTTGCAAGATAACCCTTAAATGTATTTCATGCTCCTCTTTACTTTTAGAAAACACCAATATATCATCAATGAAAACCACCACAAACTTATCCAAGAACTCATGGAAAATTCTATTCATTAAGTCCATGAAAACAGCAGGTGCATTGGTTGGCCCAAAAGGCATTACTAAAAATTCATAATGGCCATATCTTGTATGGAACATAGTCTTCGGAACATATTCTTCCTTTACCTTCAGCTGATGGTACCCCGATCTCAAGTCAATCTTTGAAAAATACTGAACTCCCTGGAGCTGATCAAACAAATCATCGATATGAGGCAAATGATATTTGTTCTTAATAGTGATGTTATTCAAGGCTCTATAATCAATGCAAAGTCTCATTGAACCATCTTTCTTTTTAACAAATAAAACAGGAGCACCCCATGGTGATGTGCTAGGCCAAATGAAACCTTTCTCTAATAAACCATGAAATTGCTCCTTCAACTCTAAAAGTTCAATTTGATCCATTCGATAAGGGGGTTTTGAAATTGGATTAGCATCAGGAACTAAGTCAATAGTAAACTGAACATCCCAATCTGGTATTATTCCAGGAAACTCATCAGAAAAAACATCAGGATACTCATTTACCACTGGCACATCATTAATATGAACAGTTCCTTTATTTTCAACGATGTGTGCAAGGTAACATTCATTTCCATCTTTCACAAGTTTCTTGGCCTCTTGATAAGTTATCAACAGTAAGGGTTCATTCTTGTACAAAAACTGAAAGTCTTTCTGAAAAGAAACTTCTTTAGCTCTACAATCAATCTTAGCATGGTAAATAGAGAGCCAATCCATACCCAAGATAACATCAAACTCTACTAGAGGTAGAACAATAAGGTTTGCAATTAGGTTCTTTCCACAGATAAGGATAAGAATATTCTTATAAATTATTTTTTCCTCAACATTTCCCCCAGGTGTTTTTACCACATGTTCAGGAGTCATTTCTTGAGATGGTATTCCCATTTTACTAGAAAAGTTTTCAGAGATGAAAGAATGTGTAGACCCCGAATCAAACAACACACTAGCATGATCTGAAAAAACAAACAAAGTACCTGATACAACTTCATTTGATGGCCCGACATCTGCTGAAGTAGTTGAAAAGGATTTCACCACCCCTTTCTTCTTGTAGTCTAACTGCTTCCCATCACTCAAGCTCTTTGTCGGACACTCGTTTGCATAGTGACCCATATCATTGCACTTAAAACATTTCAGTAACTATAAATCAAATTTGGTCTTACCTTTACCTTGATCTTTTTCAGTGCAATCACGAGACTTATATCCCATCTTACCACTTATGTAGCACTTTCTAGAATTCAGAAGACATTCCCCAGCATGCCTTTTGCCACATTTATCACAAACTGGAAACTTAGTTTTCTTACCATCAGACTTTTTTGAAGAATTCTTACCTTTCTCCTGCCACCTCAGTCTCTTCTTCTGTTGGTTTTTATAGAACACTTGATCATCCGCAAACTCCATTTCCACCTTCTCATCACATCGAACAAGATATTCATAACTTTTAAACTCACAAGAAGCTAATTCCATTTGATATTTTGTCTTTAATACTGAGAAAAAATGATTGATTTTACTATCAAGGTCTTAGATAAAATTTGGATCATACCTTGCCAATCGAGTGAACCTTTCTTTATAGGCAGCCATTGAGTCTTCCTCTTGCCTCAATTCCAAGAATTGCTTTTCCATCCTAAGTCTAACAGCCTTAATAAAATACTTCTCAAGAAACATACCTTTGAATTCATCCCATTCAAGAGCATCAATCTCATCGACGTCCCTGATATTTTTAACCATAGACCACCACTGATCTACCTCACCCTCCAAATGGTAAATAGCAAGACTATCCTTTTGATTGTCTGAACACCCCATGACATCGAAAATCTTCTCCAGTGATTTAATCCACCCTTCAGCTAACACAGGGTCAGATGATCCTCTAAATGATGGGGGATGTTGCCTCATGTAATGTTCCACCACTAACATGTTCCTCTGCGGTTGATCTGGCTGATCTCGTGTATGGATACCACCACCATTTATCGCTTGAGTCAACTGTGCCATTACTGCAACAAACTGTTCAGTTCCAATTCCGACCATCTCAGGATGCTGATTCGGAAGTTTATTTACTTATGTATGCCTTCTTAGCACTTCTTCCCCGTTTCCTCTATGGAAAACCATTGTGAACAAACATGTCTTAGATGAAGCAACATGGTAATCTTCAAATAATATATCACTTCAATTTGACCATAAATTGTTTTTGGATAATCATTTAATAGAATTCTAACTCCTAAAATTATCTAAATCGACCTCTGATACCAACTATAAGGCCCCATCCTTAAACCTTACTTAATCTTGAGTTATTACAATATTACACATTGAGGATCTTTTCAGGTTTAGAGTTTTAGAGAATTAGATCATAAAACGTGCATTACATTCCACATTTAAACAAAGTGGTTACATAAAGATAGTATTAATTTTTTTCCCATCAATGGAACATATTTAAAATAAAACATGGATTCTTTCTTGACACTTCCTTGACACTATCATCATATCATGTACCTTTCCCTTGACCTGTGAAAAACATTTCAAAAAAAACTTGGAATGAGCATAAAAAGCTCAGTAAGGGATATAAAAATATATGGAAAGGAAAAATGGGTACATATATACATAATAATGAAATCATACTTTACACATAAAACATAGGCACTTTAACATACCTCATCAAATCATGAATAAATCATAGAAATCATATGACATAAAGGTAACTTGAGGCATTCATAACACTCTTACGCAGGGAGTAACCCTCTTGGTTATGTTTGGAATACCCATCAAAGTATATTCCCTAAATATCTTCAGAGAAACCTTAACGTTTCACTCCTTCGCGTTACCCAATGCGTTGGAGAACTATATCGGGCTCACCCGCCCTTAGTTTATCACGAAACCACCCGTCTTCATAATAATGCCCAAGAACCTCAACATAATCGTATCACATAAAACATGCAGAAGGGAAACATAACATTCCCACCTTTCAATCACAAGATATCAATACAACACATTGATATAAAAACATTATGAAAACCATTTTCAATACTAAAATAAAAGAAAAGTAAAACATGGTATATATTTTTCTTTTAAAAAGAAGGTGTGGCTTGTAGAGGAAGCCAAAACTCATATAATGGTCATGGCGGCGGAGAAGTCATTGTCGCCGCATATGTACGACAAAACATTCCCTTTTGTCGTTTAATAAAACGCTTCTTATAAAAAAGATTCCTTTTGGATAAACGTAAAAGTCAAAGGGGTTTATACACCGTATAAAAGAAGGTTGAGTATAAAACAAAATATGCCTCAATGAAAGGAGATTGAGATGAAGTCCCATACCTCGGGCCCGACTTGACTCGGTCGTTCTTTAATCTCCTGAATAATAAAATTGAGTTAATTTCTACTTGTTTAAGAACCTTTTTCATGTTCATTATTACTTTTATATCACTTATTTCCATGTCATGAACACTATTTAAATATTTAAGTTAATAACGGTCGTTTTAACGATCATTGGTACTTGAGTCAAAAATAAACCCTTTATAATTACAAGTTCTTCATGTATCCATTATATCCAGAATTATAATCATGATTTATATATCATATATATCATATATATCCAGTATATACATGCATTTATAATATAACATATTCATTTAGAGGTAAGAAATGAAATGCACCGTTCATGGAGACGGTAGGCCGTACGTGCGCATGAACACTACTTTAATTTCTATTTCGTATTTTATAGAATGGAATCATAATGATATTAAGGTATATTATAGTTCCAATGTAATATAATATATAATATCATAACTCCATCCTTTATACGTCCCACATATGGTATTTAATGAATCAAATCACTTTGAGGGGGCGGTAGTCCGCACTTCCTTAAATGAAGATATTGCGTTTACCCATAATGGGAAACATAAAGGTATGCAAAAAATGAAAAATACAGAAGCTTATGGAAAACATAAACATATTATATATCATATATAAATACAGTGTCATCTTAATGGCCACCTTTGAAGGTGTTAAAAGAATTTTGAACAATCATCGTTTCGGGAGGCAGAAATTCGCCATCCATGGAAACAGTATGTTCTTTAACCATTAGATGTAGGTGTGTGTAAGTGTAGATCGAATACTTATTATAACAACATCATAGTTTATTGAAGATACTATATTTTTTACAAAAGAAATGAATAAAAAGAGGTTAGGGGGTTGGAGAATCAAAATAAAACACAAGGACTCAAGTGAATACATTACCTTAAAATTGGGTAACTCCCTTTGGTTTGATCTCAAAGGCTTCATTGGGAAGACTTCTGCCCAAAGTGAGGCTTCAAGGAGTAAGAGAGGGAAGTTTTGAGAGAAAATGGGCAGGGGTTGGCCAAGCAAAAGGCTTTGGATGTGTGGGTAAGGAGGTAGAGGTGGGGGTCTTTTATAAGAGGAGAGGAGGGGCACTCTTGGAAAGTAAAGAAATGTTACTTTATTTTCAAATGCGTTTCGGATTTTAAAGGTCGCACATTGATATAATTCGTGTATAAGGTGATAAGGGTTCGAAATATACCCACCCAATAGGTTTTGGACATGTGTAGGTCTTATATTTTACATTATCTTTCCATTTTTTAAATCGTCAAATAATGAGGTCATCGCTGCATCATTATGATGTCATAAATAATTTAATTTATTTAATGTATAAAAATTATAAACAAATACTATGATGTAGAAAATCTTTTTATCTTTCCAATGACTATTTATAGTCCAAAATATCATTTATTTAGACAAAATTAAAAATATTTTACTTAGGTGATACATTCTTTGTCACATTTAACATTCTTTAAAAAATAAAAAGATAAAAAGTCACTTTCTCCCAAAAGTGATTTCATGGGGCCCCCAAGTTTGGCACAAGGCATCCCATGGTCGGCCATGAGACAACCAGTAGCCTTAGGACAAATTTTGGGTGTCATTTTGTATTATTATGATATTATTTTATTATCCTTAACTACCTGATTACTCATTAATCAAGATAATTAAAGATAATTACCGTCGTTACTATTCATAATGTCCAAAAACAAGAGTATTAATTACATAATTTGGACCTTATGATTCAAAATTTGTAATCTATTTTACCAAATTCCAAACACATAAATTGCAATAATTTATTTAAAAATAATTCCCGTTGTCAAAACAAATAGCGGGTTTTTTTGAAACAATATCTATGAAAAGTTTGGCATTAGTTTATGACCAATTTCAAAGTGAAATTAATCCTAATTACCACCATTGTATTTAATGGTAAAAATATATTCAGATTAAACTTTAAGACCAATTAAAAATATAATCTAACAATATAATTAAATAAAATGAAAAAGCAGTTTTGATGTAAAATGCAGTATTTTTCACTAATCATTAAAAAATGAACATTGTCAGAAAAATACAAAAAATTTATCCAATGTAAATTTCAATGTCCCAATCATAATGAATATGTTTATTTTGACAAATATAGATTATAAAAGTGTCAAAAGTTTGATTTAAAAAGGGTTTTCCATCATAAGGCAGTAAAACAATCTTTTAAGAATATTAGTGTATTACATGCTTAAGATTGGATTTATTTTCATTTTAAGCCTCTAAAACACTATCTAATTCATTAATAGACATAGATAAAAATATCTATTATTTATTACTTACTTGGGATGTTACACGAGGTCTCCATATCAAATCCATCACCAATTTAGAAGGGGTTGCATCACAGACAAGATCCACAACACAACTACCCCCAAAATAGAAGCAGATCCAAAATGCCTCTAACCACCCACTATGTTGCAACCAGACCTCCTACAATGCAACCAACCTAGGTAGAACTCACATCCATGCCACAACATTTCTCTATACCCCAACCATGCCATAAATTAAAGTGGTATTAAAACACATTCTCCAGGAACCTCATGCCTCATATGTCCTCTCAACGCCACAACGACCTCCTCTACAGTGCAAACCCATACTCCAAACTACTTTACTCTCCAGATCTATCAAACCTTTCCATACAAAATCTTCATGAATTACCCTTTATACTATTTCCACTAGAATTACCAGGATGTAATGGGTTAGACGGTCTATGTCATTACATCAGTGTTACATATTAAACAAAATATTTGGTTTATTAGTATTTTATCTAAATTTTTAGGATGTTATAATTTGAATCTAACTAGAGGAATTAACTTAACTTTCTATATATTCTCAGTCTAATCAATGATACATATACGATTCTCCTTATAAAAGACATAAAATTCCATATCAACGTCATCATATAGTACCATGTGTGAGGATTCTATTATATAATTTATCAATTGAGAAATATAAAATGTGTTACGCATAGTACTGAATTTTTATGATAAGGATAGTTGATAGATTTCCTCTTTGACTCCACTCAGGATTTAGAAAGGCTTGAAAAATATCATGGTTATATTCCCTTGTTTTCCTGATCATCGGGGACCTAACCTTCACCAAACCCGATGAATGATGTGATCACCCTTATGTAATTAAAATGGTATCCTTTGATGATTAACACATAACTTTTAAAAAATCTATGTTGTAAAGGGAAAATTAGAGAAAAAGTTTAGTTGTTTCATCATATCATATATTATACTATACCTGTTTTCTACTGATTCTCCAATTTATATCTAGATTATAGCTTAACGATATAGGATTATATATAGAGCTTTAAATTGATCCATTTGAATAAATTCATGGTTTATTTTGTTAGAAGATAATTCCACCAAGTGTATTTGATCCCCCCATGATATAAAATAATCTAGGATACGTTCTTGAGGATTATACTATAGAATAATAATAGTTTAATCAGATTGAGTATCAATCTATGAGTCATAGGTAGTACTCAATTTTATCTGATACTCAAATTCACATTGAATTACTTAATGGAGCTAAGACATAAAACACAGGTCCCATTCAAAGATTATTATAAATAGTACACCATGAAGAATAAAAATTTATTTAACAAATAATATCTTCAGATCATCCAATGAAAAGGACTCATTTATTGTAAAAAACCAAGACTTCATATTTATAAGATAAACATTTACCCATTTTTCATATTATCTTCTAGATTATCTTGGAAGACTGAAAACAAACTTTAACATGATGTCATCCATTTTCCATATAGAGGAAGTGATTAAAGAGTACCCACTTTATTTGGAAGCTCTACATTTACCCACCAATAGGTGACACATCTGGAAATAAATTATTCAATATCATTTTTCAAATTAGGACACCGAAAATGTGGATTAATATCATGGTAAATCATTATGATCATTTTTTATATCTCCAATTTATAGGAATTTAACTCCTTCATCACCTCTGACTTCATAATCAAAGTTTCCACCATTCTTCCATGGATATATAAGAATGAATTAGAGTATTGGGACTAGCTACTAAGGATCTCCCCACAATTGAGTTTTTATAGAATAATGATACATTAGAATCAAATATATAATATTCCTTTACATGATCCATAATGAAGTACATGAGATCAACACAGTAAAGTTATTTCCCACTATGATCTTCCACTATATCTAAGTTCAATTATTTTATAAGAGACATTTTTATCCATTCTTATTTTCCTTCCACTATATTTTGAGGGTGGAATTTATTTTGAGAGAATAAAAAATAAATTACTTTCTAAGGAGATTATTTAATTTCAAAATCAATCGATTATAGATATACCAACTAATTAATCTAAATTAATACTATTAAAATATAGTTCATATAAAATATATTTAATGATTTTCTAATTTTGGAATACCAAAAATCACTAATCAAACAAATAGTGTTTTTGTAGCATTAATATATGAACTATAGAAGTCAATTAAAGATCACATCTAGGGTAATTGATTTCATGAAGATAAATTTGTATAGAAACATACACTATTTCCCGGTGATCCTTTATAAGAACACATCCATGTCTAATTTATGATACACAACAATATACGAAAACCCCATTTCCTATTTAATGTAGAATAAAAATTGGTGTGATGATAAAATTCCTCTTTAACTCCCAAATTTTATTCACACATTTCATACCATATTTCTTATTTAAAGCTATCATAAGGGTATAAAACATATTTAAATCCTAAATGAAGCATTGGTAATATATCATGAGTTTTTGGAAACTTATTTTCTTAGAAAAATTAAAGATACTTTACAAGACATCCCCAATTTTATTTTTTTATGATCTAATGAGATGCTATCTTAATATATATTATTTGTGAGTAATTTAAATTGTTGGATATAGAAATGAAATTTTTATACCTTTGAATAATTTTTTTTCTTGCAATGAATCCATGATGATGCATAGATATATACCATTTTTATTCTAGGATTTTTAATATATGATGATATCATCAGAAAAGAACATAAAAAATGAGTCGAAAATTAGATTAATTATCTTTTACAATAAAACCAAAAATAATAGATTAGTATTGGTCAACCCAAAGTGTATTACTAGATACTCAAAATAACTATATTGACTTAACAAAGTAATAATTGGAATATCTTCTGGTGTGACCTGAATCTGATGACAACATTTTTGCATTTGAATCTCACATGACAATCTTTCCACCATTAACTAAAAAATGGTTATTAATTCTTGGAAAATGGTATTTACTCTTGATCATGAATTTATTCTTATTCTAGTAGCTTACCCAAAGGAGTATAATCCCATTTTCTTTATGGTGTAAATAACTAAATCACTAAAAGGATATGTGATTAACCTAATAAATCCATTTAATTATAGTTTCTATTGATTAATCATTAGTTATCCCAAATACGTTGGTTCCATTAAATGAAGTGGAATCAAAATAGGTTAAGTTCTAGGTAAGTATTTTATTGTAAAATCTATTTCACACTTTGGATAAAATTATGAATACTATTCATGAAAAACATCAGGATAGAGGTATACCACATGAGGTAAAAATTGACACTGTAAAGATTCCAAAACTATAAGGATAAGATGAGTAATTTTCAGGGTGATATCGCCAACATGAACTTTATTAGAACCCACTCAATTATCTTGTATCACTAACTCCACAAAAAGTGTATATTGTGAAGTAGTTAGAGAAAAGGAAAAATATTCTTTGAAATAGAAATCAATACATGAATAGAATCAAGTCATTCAATCCATTCATAAAATGATGTTAATTGACTCTAAATTCATAACCATAAAACCATAAAAATTCCAAACTGAAGCAATAACTAAAGAACATAATGTAATATGCATGATCGTTTCTGTACTACTCCATAAGGGAGGTCATGAAAGAAGATAAATCTTCAACTTTATGTTCCATTATTTTACATTAGTTGAGTAGAAATAAAATAATACAAAGAAACAATATCAAATAAATTACAAGATAAAGTATAAAATACTAGAATATCACCATCAATAATAGAATTACCTATTCTAGAATTGGTGGTAGATTAATAAACTATATATACTCTTCCTGAAACCTTTTACTTGCTCTAGTGTGAAAAATATAATATTGTATAATATCTATGTGAAACTTATTATTTTGTTGACCACAATGACCTAACCTCATAGAGGGCGATCAATTGGATGTATTACGATGATCCATTGACTATTCCAAAGATACCTTGGTTAGTTGAGATTTTTATCCAACAATTTGGGATGAATGACCTCAAGAGAATCTTTTTGAATGGTTATAAAGATATCATGAGTGTAATTTCATCACATTGAAATTAAAATATTTATTTATGAGAATAATTCACATACACATGTTACACTAAATAATAAATATATATTTTCTACAGTTCTGCCATGAATTACATAGAGATAACTATAAAGACCCTATTTTTAACTTGAATGAATTTGAAATATATATAGAAATATTTTTCTGTGCTAGGCGTTGAGATGACGTGTAATTCCAAAGCCCGATGTTCCTGGAATTAATTTTATAAAAATATTAAAAATACTTTATATTATGCATGTCCGATTTTTTTAAAAAATTGATAACTATTAAATGGAATTTATGATCGAAAATCTAAGACTGTGATTGAGTTTATAACACAAGGTTTACCCTAGTCACAATCTAAAATGGTTCAGTGTATGGTGTTTGAATATAGCGACTGTTGGCAGGTGAATTTAGTTAAAATAAATAAATAATTTTATTTTTTTACCAAAATTAAATAGACATAGAATACATATATACATTATCCATTATGAAGGATCTTTAGGATTTGACATATAACCCTGAGATCATTAAGAGGAGCTTCTTCTACCCTCTTGATGGAAAATTAGAATCAGAGGATAATGAATCTCCATATCCAAGAAGATCGAGGAACAAAGAATGCAATTACTTCTCTTATTTTTTGGTGAGGGTGTTATTAAATAAAGAGTGATCAAAATCTAAATAATACTCATCAATTTTTGGATTCTTTTCTAAATGATTAAATATATTGATCATGATCATACTATTTCATTGATCTGTGTTCGAATTAAGCCTTTACATGAGCCCATGAACCAGTTTAAATGGTTTCCACAATTCTCTCACCCCAATAATTTCAATTTACATTATTTTTCCCATGAAAACTTGACCAATGATTGTATCACATTTTCTATTATGATTTCCCCTCTCTGGTCTTCATGTTTTTTGTCTATTAGCCTTTTTCATGAGCCCATGAACCAATGATTGTATCACATTTTTTATTGAAAACTATGTTTACAAAGTAAAATTATAATTTTAGATTATATTTAAAATTTAATCAGTTACATTTATTTAAAAAAATCTATTAAACTCCCTTGAATGATTTGTTTAATTTATTTTGGTATATAAAATTTTTTATAATAAAAAAGTCATTTTTCTAATAAACATTTTTTCATCGCGTTTTGTGGGTATAATTTTATATAAAATTCTACCAATTATATGAATATAATTGTGAAAATTAGATTCCATATTTCAAATAGGAGGTCTATATTTTGTAAATATTTCCCTTTTATTTTTTGGAATATATGAATAATATCCTTAGTAATTTTTATAACCATTGAAAAGGGTAAATTTGGTAGTTAAGGTTAAAAATAAAATGGTAAGTACTAAAAAAAGACCCTAACACATGAATGAATTTATTAGAGGAGTATATATAATCCATAATCATCTGAAATTTTAATATATGGACTTTTTCTGTTGGGACATGTTTTAACATTTATATTATTTTATATAATGAAGAGTCAAAAATTCTTTCCCCTTTGTTTCATTATCTATAATTTTTTTATATTGGGATAAATAGAGTATTTATTCGGATATAAATATCCATTTAAAATGTAAATTATTTTTTCATCATGGTAATTTATTTCTAATTTATTGATTAAATAATAACATCAAATGCTTATGAAATATTGATACAAGTCTTGTATAATCAGTAGAAAAATCAATAAAATGATTTTAAAAAATCTAAAAATATTATTATTTGAGTGATTTATAATGTCTCATTATTTTTGAGATACATATAACCTATTTCGGGCATGTTAAAAGATTATAGTATAAACAATTTTCTATAAGGAATATTTTAATGTCAAATTAAATAAATAGTTTTAAAATTGAAGTTAATGATATTTGATAATAAAAAATATTTTATTAACTAATTTAAAATTCACAAAAAAATTATATTACAGTAAGTGAATGGTACAAGGTTTAAGATATTAACCACAATCCACTAATGGGTATTTTTTTCCTTTTTTAGTTTCTTTATTGACCCCAAAATATTAAAAAATATTGTTATAGTGGTAATCTTTGAATGGTTTAACTGGGGTTAAATAAAAATGATAATGGTGAAAGCGCAAATAAAATACTAAAATATTTATTTTATGATATTATTTTGACCCATAGACATACTATATTATAAATAAATCATTTTTACCTACTTGGATATCAAAATTATTTTATATTAATTTAATACTTTTAAAAATATAGAAAGTGCCCCTCCCCTCACTTATAAAAGGGAACCTCGTATCCTCTTTTATTAAGAATTGAAAATCCTTTTTGTTTAAAAGTTAATTTGTAAAATATCTTCCTTAAATCCATATCCAAATTTTATAGTACCTTTTTTGATCATAAATCCACCATAGTATGACCTTTCGTGTAAACATTAAGTGGTTTTCTGAAGAAGAGGTATTGTTCTTAACCAAGTGTTTCAGTTTGGTTTATTCTTCCACCTCATTTAAGTATTATTCAACCATGATAATATAAAAAAATAATTATATAACTTATAATGAGATGTTATTATGTTAATGTAATAGCCCACATACATCTCATATTCCATCAAAATGGAAAATAAATCCATCATTCATATGTACAGCGGACTAGCACTCCATGAACCGATGTAATTTATTTTCCATCACAGTCTCTCAAAGATAATTATTATGATGTATTTAATATATGTATATGTATATGATATTAATGACATATATATACATCTTTAAATATAATATATTACATATATTCTTACCTTTCCATCTATTGAATAATGATAACATCTTTCACGCGTATTTGTGGGTTACCAACTCCACGAAATGATGTGGTTCATTTTTCTTCAGTGTATAACATGAATAGTATATATAAATTTAGTTAAATAAATAATATGTTATTTATGATATAATTTTTTATTATTTAATTATTAAATAATAGTTACATTTTTTATTTAATGATAAATGAAAATTAGAAACATTAATCATGCCTATAGATGACCCACCATATCCATGATTATAATTTAGTTTATTTTTCATAAAAACATTTCATGGTTTATTTTAAAAGTATTATTTATGGATAAAAGTAAAATTTATTTACTTATTTTAATTATATAAAAGATGGAATCATTACCCTATTACCACAATCAACACACAACCTTCATTTTTAAATTATGAACCGAATGTCCTCAAAGCACTCGATGTGGAATTAACTGATTAAGTAACTAAATATGTCATTAGAGTAAATGAAATAAATATTTTACGTATAATGTATTATTCCTAGAAAATATTATTATGGAATAAAATTATTGATATAATTTTACCATGTTGGAGTTAAAGGACATACCTGTATTGTTTGGACTTGTGGTAAGATATTTTATCTCAATTTATCTTTATTGAGGAATATTTAATGTGATGCCCTTTATTTTATTTTAAAATTTTGTATACACAAAAAATATGATATTTTATATCATGAATCCTTTACAATTCATGTTATTTTATGTTACAATTAAACATTTTTAATCTAAGTGTATTTGAATTGAATGTTACCAAGTGTTAAAGGGGTGTTAACTCAATTTCATTTTATTTGGTTATAATAATTCTTTATTGGAATTATTATGAAATTATTATAGGTAAATTGATATAATTTATTTTAATTTTGTATTTCAAATTGGTTTATTTTTATTTGTATGTGTTCTCCTTATCACTTCACTGATTAATTATTACTTCAAAATTTATTAACTTTATAATGGGTTTCTTTGTTTTAATGTCATTTTTTGGAGATAAAATTCATGTCATGCACTATGATATCCCTATATGGTGTAATTAATAAAAAAAATAATGAATTTATAAACATTAAATCATTAAATTTATGGTATTTGTAGATCCAAATCATATTATTTATATAATTTTTATTTTCAACGTTACCAAAGTGGCAATGCCTTTATGTTACAATATCATGTCTTTTTGAGATTGTTTATGTTCAAGGTTACATTATGGAAAATTAAATAATATTATTTTATTAAACCAATTATATTTTATTCTAATTTGTTTAGAAATTTGGTATAAATTACTAGTTACCGTTTCATACCATATTTATTAAAGAAACATCAAGAATTTTTTTTGTTAGTGATACTAATCTTATATCTTCTTTTATTTCAGAAATATTTTTCTTCCATATCTAGGTTTTATAAAATATTTTTAAGAATATTGTATTATAAAAATAAATTAATTACTAAATTAATTTTAGATGATAAATTAATTCAATTGAAAATGGTTTAATACTAATTTCTTAATGTTTTCCACAAGGGTCACTTTTGATTTTCATTACAAAATTCTTGAAAAGAATATTTATTTTTAACATTTATACCGGGAATTTATTTTCCCACACTCATGAATAATATTTATTAAAATATTAATTTATAATTATCTATTATTATATTCAAAGAAATTTTTTCCCAATATATTGTACATTTTTATAAAAAACTACTCAAAGGAAAAGACATTTCTCTTGTTTTCAAATAAACAATTTAAATATTATTTAAAAGGTATTTTCATATACGTCAAAAATAATATAATGATTATCCTAATTTATTGGGATTATGATATTATGATACCATCCATATTATCTATATATATGTATCAAAATGATTATTTTTTATATATTTTTAGGAAACTCGTTTGTTTCCCATGGGTTAAGAAAGATATGCTGGTTGCTTTTCCCAGTTGTTATGTTAAAAAGTGAAAGATAATATATATTTTATTCATGAAAGGTACTTTGGAATTATATATAAGAAATATGAGATCCTAATAAAGATTATATGATTGTTTTAGATCCATTATAGATTTTGAAGATGTGTGATCCTAATATAGCTTATACGATTGGTTGACACCTGTTATTGCTCCTGAATATGGGTGGGCTCGATATAATTTATATAATGGGTGAGATGCATTATAGATCACTAATGAATTAGTTAATGATTATTTTGGAATTAAACCATATTGTTATTCCAATCATTAGGGTTTTTTGAGGGTTATATAAATCTAATTTTCCAAGACACCAACACATTTTCATATTACTTTCAATAAGTTTTTAATGTTTCCTTTGATCAATATTAACATCACATTGATCAGGATTATTGAATCATTTGTCTCTTGTATTATGTTAAATATTTATACCATGTTTCATGATTGATGAACTAATTATTAATGAGTAATATTTCTATTATGTTATGCTCATGCACTTTGGCTATGTTAACATACCCTAATTCCAATGTTATTCTCATAGATTTCATTCACATGTTAATGCCTATGTTTACCATTACTGAGTGTTTGAGATCACTCTTATTTTGTTTCATTTAACCTAGTTTATTAAGAAATATGCTATATTATTTTTGTCAGGAAGGTTTCATGTTTGAATAATTTTCTGGTAAATGTTAAAGACTTAATACGAAATATGAAAATCTTAGTATTGTGGGAAAGGTACTCACTTTAAATCATAGTTTTTGTTTTTGAGAGTGTTTTCAATAATCCTATAAAACTATAAAGGTAAAATATCCTTGGGTTTGTAAGTGATTTGATATTTTTAGTTTTATTTAATATGGTTTTATAGGATTTAATTAGGTCATGTTTATCAGTATCAACACCGTAAATGTAAAGATTATGTTTTTAGAACCAGTTCTATGGTTGTGGGTTCGTTTTTGTTAAGTAGTATTATGATTCAACTAATAATTTTATACTATTTCGGTGAAATATTATTTATTTATTTAATATATTTTATAATAATTAATTATGATTTTTTTGAATTATTTCTTGGGTTTATTTTTTATTTATGAGTCATAACTCCAATATAATTATTGATGAACTCTCAAGAGGTAACTATAGATATCGGACCGTTAGTGGTCCTTGTTATTATTAATTTTTTTTAAGTCACTCATTCATCATTTAAATGTAATTGAAGTTAGCTTCCCACATTTTCAATTTTATAATAGAGATTAGGTTGCAATTTTTGAAAATTATAATAATTCTATCATTAGAGGAGAGAGAGGTTCCCATGAAGAAAAACATTATGGGAGGATTATTGTGATATTTAATGTTCTTAAAATACCTAATTGAATTAAAATAATGTTTTAAATATTTATAATAAATGTTAAATGTAGGAATTAGTTGTATTTCATTATTTGGATAAATCCATGGAAGGAAAATTCATGGGAAAGTTTCAAGACATTGTTTATACAACAATATTATCCAAAACATGTAAAATTGGAAAGGGTGATTGAATTTGCATTGCATCAACAAAAATGGGTCACTATTAATAGAGTATTTTATTTAAATCATTGATCTACTACCATATTTACAAGATTTATTCTCACATGATTTTGTGAAATAAAAATGTTTTTAAACGGGTATTAATTCTCATATTTAGTTTATAATGTGTTGTTTTACTTAACCTCATACATAGTGGTAATGAAGTGGGTTGTGAAAATCAAAGAGATTATGATAAATGTGCCTGAGTTGGGTGATTATTCCTCTATAATTTTTCTGAAGTATATTATAGTATGGAAATTGGGAATTTGGTTAGATATAGTCATACAAGTGGTAGTATGAAGAGACTAACCTTTTTCATCTCTTTAGGTTCTTCCAAGAGGAAATTTCTGGCATTCCACTGATTACTAAAAAAGGTCATAAGAAGACTTAATATTATTTAGATCTTAATAATAATCCATTTGTTGGATTATTATGAAATATGAAAATGTTTTTTAAATGAACAATATATATATATAATAGGTAAATTTATTTCTATCATTCAAAGTATCTTCATGTTCAACTAGCAACAGTGAAGATAGTGGTATATGATCATGATCCTATTGAACCGTAAATTTTCATGTTAAAATGTAATGATATTAATATTTTTTATCATGTTATTATATCATTATAATTTTTTTTCCAATGAAATATTTTCATATTACATTCTATTTAAGGTTATGTATTTTTTATGATGATATTTCATCGATATCGACTATGAAGAGGTTTTAGGATATTATTAAATAATTTTATTCCTCTAGAATATTACCAATCACTAATAAATTAAATTATTAAATATTATTGACTATTTATTATCATGGATTTTTTTCCATTATTTTTGTATTCATGTGACGATGAACCGTATAAGTAATGGAGATTTTGGTATCTTCTCATTCTATTTTAATTCAATATCTTAAAGGTGATCTAAATTTTGAGTAGACCACTATTGATTGAATTAATTATTTAAAGGGTCGATGTGTATTAGGGGTTGTTATGTTTTATTATTTTTTAGAAGAAATTGGAGCAAGAATATCATTATTTAATATAAGTCATACATTCATGTGTGTCTAGATATAATGTGATATAATCATATGTAATAATAATATTGGGCGAGGAGGGAGGTGGCTCATTACATTTACACTAATCATATAGTTGAAAACATTCAACAATTAATCCCCAAACTATATATACCTAGAGTATAATCATAGTTTCTTTCCAATTTAAATATTTATTATCCTCAATCTTTTTGTACATAGTATTTTCTATGATAATTAGTCCCTATTGTGGACAAATGATACCATTTTGGGTTTTAATTACGTCTTAAAATGGGAATATAACATTTACACATTCATTGAAAAATCATAAACATAGTATAGTTATTGGGGAAAATGTAATGTATCTAGTTTATATAGTTTTCCCCTTTGAGTATTTCTCTATATATATTGGGATTTGTTTCCTCAGAGTTGGTGTTGTGTTTTGGGTGTCATAGGACTCCAAGATTATTATATTAAAAATATTAATATATATTAAATCATGTGAATGAATATTTTAAGAATAAATTTTTCCCACTAGATTATTACCTAATATGGAAAATTGGAAACTTTAGTTGATTCTGGATTGTGGGGTTAACCCTAGGAACAACATAAATTTGGTTGGTGTCGGGTGTTAGGGTGAATATAGCTGTTGGAAGTTCCTTAAATAATTAAATATTTTATTTTATTTATTTAATTAAATTCTAAAAAACCCTAATACCTAACTATTTCTATGTCATTATAATGAATACATAGGGTTATCCCAAAAACCCTGAGATATCAGAGAGGAGAAAGAGAGCTGTATTGATATTGGAGGCTCAAAAATATTGATCGTTAACAAGAATTGAGGGGATCCATGGGATTAATGATTTATATAATGGGATCTTAAAAATTATCCCCAATAGAGACATTATTAACCAATGAAGGATTAGTTATTAAGGTTAGAAAAATTATATTTTAGATATCACCCCCTTGTTTTATTTGAAAATCCAGGATTTGTTATCTTCTTTCTTATTTTCATTCCCCATTCTTCGCAAGAGACCAATGTTATTTTGGATAAATTGATGTTGATGATTTTTTATTTTTTTCACATGATTTACAACCATTGATCTATAATATTTAATCACTAGCTAGGATCATGTAATTCGATGATGTTTTTCACTTCATTCATGTACTTTTACCACCATTGCTTTTTACATTCTTCATTGTTAGCCCACAGGGCTAGTGATTCGACATTGTTGGGAAATATTTGAGCAGATTGAACACCTTAATTCATTATTGATGCACAAAATATGTGGTAATTGGTGTTTTTTTCATGTATGATGATAAAATGAAGATGTATGGGATAGATTTGAGGATTAGGACTCTAACTAGTGACATGCAACATGATTGTTACTTTTTGGGTAACTAGAATCTGATTATCTATCCATCCGAGGATTATAGATGATTATAAAAGGTGAATACCCATTGATTCAGATATTTTGGGAATGTTAAATTATGGTGTAAGTGGTGGAAATGTAGGACGTTGAATCCGTATGAAGAAAAGACTCACTGTCTACAAAAAACCCAATTACACGCCATATACTCGGAGGACCAGATGTTGTGTAATCCAGGTTCTCATGGTGGATAGTTTTTCATCCTAAGTTAAATATAAAATTCCATGTGGTTTGGTCCACATAATATGTGAACCTATCTGCGATGCTAATCTATGTTCTAAAGGATCACACCCATGACCTTGTGTGGATAGACATGTTGTGTTCCCCCTAGGGACACACTGTGTATAGTTACATGGCTAGCTAAGTCGTGTACCCTGAGTACATGCCCAATACCTCAGGTGAATGTAAACACCATGTGATTCTAGTTATAATAGTGTAATTTCACATTCTTTTCCAAGATGTGTCCAAGCGAGGATAGGCCCATGTTTCTAGTTAGGGTCACATGTCGTGTGATCCAATATACACAGTGTTCAATTTTTCCAGATTCTTCTCCCACACATATATTCTTCTCAAGGACTCAGATTTAGTATCATAAGTAGCTGAGCCAATGTATTTTTCCATTTTGGGTATAATGGTGGCCTTCATTTCAGTATCATAGGTATGTTGTGAGGTTTTATTTGTTAGACACCTATTTTAGCGATGCTTAACTAGTCATAGTGATTGGGTGTGATCAACTAATTGTTACCAGGGTGATTACTCCCTTATATCCCTTGGGTTTAGGTATATTATATCATTTATAATGGTTTATATGATACTACCCCACATTATAGAAGGTTTGGGTCCTTTATCTATGGATCAGGACTCCCTGTATTCGAGCATAGGTGTGTGCGGGTGCTCCATTTGAGTTATTATACCTTGACTGGGAAACATAGTGGAATGTTCCGGGTCCTTCGTACTCATTATTTAGAGGTTACATGTGATACTTGTCTTGGATATGGGACCATTGGTGCTATGGTATAAATATTCCTTCCTAAATGGTTGTAAAGATAGATATCCCCTTTCTCTCTTCAGTTGGGTTTATTTTGATCATATCCATTATTTGGATTACTACCCTCATGCCTTCTAGTTTGATCTATCTATTTTTATTATCTTTCTTCCCTATTGGTTTTCATTTCATCATTATGGGTATGTATATGATCACACCTACATGGTATTTTCCCACACATTTTGTGTCATATATTGATGACAGACAGATCGATGATGACATTAGTGGTCCCAGTATTGGAGGAGTATAGTGGTAATTGGACGTGATAACTATTTTTGGTTTTTTTTCTTGGAGACTATGAGTCATAATCTCTTTAGTTCTCCCCTTTACCAGTAGTTTTAATGTTGGGACTATATTTTTTGGTTAGATGTGTTTTTCCCATTTATATCATTTTTACATTACTCTACTTTTATATATTTTCTAATGAATATAGTATGTTTTCTTCACACTAGATGTTTCGATATTTTATTCCTATATGTTTGAAATGTTTCATGGATTTGGTTGTGTGAATTAGTAAACTAATTTATTATATGGCCTCAAATTTCAATAATATTCCTACTCGACACTTGTTTCCAGCCCCCCACCTATTGGAGGTGGACCTAGGTGTCACTCATGGCTTACTTCCAACCTAGACAGGGTCCTAGTGAGTTGGGTTATGAAATAGTGTTATGAAAGGTGTTTTATACTCTAACTATTTTTTGGAAATGGAAATTCCATAATAATTGGTTTAGTAAATAAGGGAAATAAATTTCTGAGTATATAGATTTTGACTCTCATTTTAGGAAACCCAATGTTGGTGTGTCAGCTGATACATAAACCAAGAGTCTGACTAACTGATTGTTGAATTGGGAGTTTATAGTGACTATACATGTGTGAGATCATCCAACATCATGGGGTACACACAAAAATAATCTCTTACCATGATTCTCAAATCACATCATAGTTTTGGATGGGTTTGAAGGAGGATATCTGGAACTAGTTATGAATGATTATGGTATTACCCCATATATGGATGAAAATACTGAGTATAACATACATGTTTTAGAGGACATGATAAGATCCAATATTTTTTACTTTAGCTGAATCTAGGAGGATCACTTACCAGTGGTGGAGTTTTCTTATAATAACAGCTATCATAGTACTATTGGTATAAATTCTTTTATGGACCTACGTAGGAGACCCTGCAGGTCACCCTTGTACTGGATTGATATTGGTGATACACCTCTTTTTTGTCTAAAACTAGTGTATATGAAAACATTGAAGGTTTTAGTGATCTGGTTTCATATAATAATAGCCCAGAGTTAATAAAAATCCCACATGTACTGATGTCGTAGGCCTTTGGAGATTGATAAGGGAGACCATGTTTACCTACTATTCTCCCATAAATGGGGATTATTATAGTTTTTAGGGGGATGGAAGAAAACCTTGTGGTTAATTTATCCATTTCATATCAAATGGAGGTTTATCGGGGTTGCATACTGATTAGATTCACCCCCATATTTGGATCGAGTGATTGGTTTCTTCCATGTGTCACAACTGAGGAGATACATGAACAATATATTTCACATTATAAACTGGGGTCATCTAGACATCAAAGAAAGAGCCACCTTCTTGGATTACCTGTTGAGAACCAATGATCAATAGGATATGATCATGAATTGATGGAACATTATTCATGTTTGAGTGCTTCGGAAGTAAGGGAATATTCTAGAGAGCTCACTAGAGAGAGAGAGTTCTAGATGTAGGCTCAGCTCCCCCACCTTTTTTTGTATATTTTACTTTTTAGGGTGAAACTCCTTGAAGGGTGGGAGATTTGGAAAAATATAGTTTATTTAGTTTTATCCTTTTAATATATATATATATAGATTTGTTTCCTTAGAGTTGTATATGTGTTTTGGTTGTTGTAGGACACCTTAATTAATATATATAAAATGTGAATATATATTAAATCACGCATTTAGATCATTCTATAATAAATGGGTTTCCCATTGACAGAGAACTCAGATGGAAAATATGTGATAATGTTTATTTCCCAAATATGAGGTTTACCCTAAGTGTGACATAAAGCCTATCATTATTGAGCATTTAAGTATAGAAAATGCAATGTGTTAAGAAAAATAATTAATTTATTTCATCAATTTATATAAATTCCACAAAACACTAATAACTCTCAATTTATATGTCATTATGAAAAATCCCCAAGATTAGATACATAACCTTGGGATATTTGAGTGGAGGAGGAGAGATTAATTGAGATTAAATACTGAGGAATGTGTATTTTCAACAATTATTCAAGAGATTCATGAGATGAACAATGAATGCAATGGAATCTTCACCATCATCACTAGAGGAAGTTACCCTGACCAATGAGAATTTTTTTCTTTAGGTAGGTCACATTATTTTATAGATTTTCCCCTTTTTTATTCGACAAGCATAGATTTCTTATTCGATTTGTTATTTGTGTTACTCATTCTTCACATGATCGAAATATTATTTTGGTTTCATTGATCCTATTTATTTATATTTTTTTCACCTATTGTTCTCCCTCTGATCCAAATATGTAATCATTTATTGGGATCGTATTATCCAATTATGTTTCTCACTTCCTTCTTGTACTTTTCCCACAACCATTCATCGTTTTCTTCAAAGTTAGCTCGCAAGGTCAGTTATTTGACATTTTCAGAATATATTATAGTATGAGCAGACTCTTATGTACTTGAAATATACACAAATGACATGGGATCAGTTTTTTGTGAATGGTTCCTAATGGATTGTGCATGGGGTTGACAGATTCTGGGATCGGTACATCGAACAGTGAAAAAGAACTCATTATTTAACCATAATCATGTTTTATAGTCATGAAAGTATAGGGAACACTGAATGATGACACGAAACTTCAGATCTAGATATTTTGAGAATGTAAAATGGTGATATATGTGGTGGAAATGGTGGATCCAACAACAACATGAAAAAATGATTCACTTTCTGTGAAAAAGTAGATAACACACCATGTATCCAAGAGGAACATATTCCATATAGTATGGGTTCTCATGACTTATAGGGTTTTATCCTATGATAAATATAAAATAGCTTGTGGTTGGGTTCGTAAACAATGTAAAACTACCTTGGTATCCAAGCCATGTGCCAAAGTCACATGTACAAGATCCTGTATGGATAGACATGTCATGTTCCCCATAGGGACACACCATGTACATGAACATGACTAGTTGAGTCATGTACTATGAGTACACACTCATGAACCTTAGTAAATATAAATGTCTTGTGACCCCATAGAAACACCATACAGAGTCACATGGATGGACAAACCGTATCAATGTGGGGATATTCCTTTGTGTCCAGGTAGAGTCACATTCCATGTGACCCTATATACACCCCATGAACTTTTTCCAAAAATATTCTCTCTTGTGCATCATCATTTTTGAGACATGGATTTGGGTTTGAAATTATTATATATTGAGTGGATTTACACATGGGATTTGATAGTGGAATTTATTTTAGCATTAGAGGCATGACGTGGGGTGATGTAAGTATAATTCATCTTTAAAAAATTATTATCTAGTGGTAGTGATTGGGTTTGATAATCATAATGTTAGCAGGGTCGGACTCCCCAGTGTCTCCTGGGTATGGATTTACCAAATACTTTATACAAATAGGGATGAAACACCTCCATATTATAGAGGGTGAAGGTACACTATCTATATAGTGGTAATCTCTATCTTTGAGCATAAGCACATGTGGGTCCTCTATTGGAGTAGTGACCCCTTAGCTGGGACATGTAGTGTAGAGGTGTGGGTCCTCCATACTCATTTCTAAGAGGTTATAATTGATTCTTGGAAAGGAGATAAGCCATTTGTAGATGTGGGAAATCTCTACATTCCAAGATGGTTGTGGACATAGATACCCCCTTTCTATATTATATTAGGGTTCTTCCAATCATGTTCATTGTTGGGTTTCGTTACCCTCTTTCCATATGTGTTGATTTAATAGTTTTTATTATTTTTCTCCCCTCTTGGTTTTTGGGGTGGCCTACTAGGTATGTATATACTAACCCCTACATGGGATTTACCATCACATATTTTTTCTCATGAAGATAGAAGATATGTTGGTGGTGAATTTGGTGGTCTATATATCAATGGAATGTGGCAGTACTTCATGTTGTAGACCAAGTTCAATGGTTGGCCTTGGATACTGTGAGCTACGCTCTCTTCAGTTTCCCCATTTCATAGTAGTTTTCATATCGGGACCTCATTTTTGTATGGAAATTTATTTTCCATCCTTATATAATTTTATTAGAATATTATACTACGATGAATTTATTAGTGGTTATTCTATAAATTTTTTAGTCTAGATGTTTAAGTCCTTTATTCCTATATCACTGCACTATTTCATGGATTTAGTTGTGTGTGTGCATAAATGAAATTTAGGATAAGGACTCCCATTTAAGTGATATGACTACTTGGTACTTGTCTCCATCCAATGTCCTATTAGTGGTGGGAATATGGTTTCACTTTCATCTTACCGTTGGCCCAGGTGGGACCTCGATGCATCAAGTAATGAAAGAAAAAGTTAATGTTGGAGAGAATTATGACACATACATTGTAATTATTAGGTATTGAATTTTTTATTTACTAGTGATGAATTTTGGTTTTGGTTTTGGGTTGAATTTTTATTCTTTTTAGGGGTTTTCTAGGTTGTATGATTAGTGTGAAAACATAGGCATGATATCATGTATTTGAACAATAATGGAGGTAATTCATGTAATATGCTTCATGGGTAGCCGACCATTACATGATACCATTTTAAATTGAAAAGCATTATATTTTTATAATATTGTAATTAATTTTTTAGAACACCACCTAGTCTTACTCTATACATTAAGACCTGCATCCAGCCGTCTCCCCAAATTTATCCTCTAATTCTCCATAGTGGAAACCCATCAAAAGTGGTCATTTCAACATCTATTTTCACTAAAATTTGTTTCTATATTCCCCAATAAACATCTCAATCCATCATTTCTTTTGATATTGTTTCACAATTTCCATGAAAAATTTGAATTCATGTTAGCATGATATCAATTATGGGTTTATTAATTTTAGGTTTCCAAATTTTTATCCAATGGTTTCCCTTGATTTTTCTCAAGTGTTTAAGTATTCCCCACTATGTTTACCCTAGATCTAGTAGGTGTCTCCTTTAGTCTTCCTTTTTTTTTGTAACCACATACTCTTTCTTGATTTTAATCATTATTTTCAACTTAAAATATTTGTTATAATATTTATTAATGATAATTTCATGGATTTATATGTGTTTATATAAAGGTTTCATGATATAAATGTATTTTTTCTATAATTAAAATACTATGGCCTATTTCTTTGAAATCTTTGTGTTGGTCAGAGTAGATGACTCAAGAGAGTGGTGAATTGATTATCTATAAATATTTTTGTTAAAAATTGGTTCTTTAAAATACCACCCCCTATTAAAATAAAATCAAAGTCAGTTAGTAGTGAATTTATAAAAGACCTGAAAGTTCAATTAGATTCTTAGAAGATTGATTAGTTTTCATCTTTACCAATCTAAATATTTGTAAATATTTTGAAACTAATATATTGATTCAAAATAGATATAAAAACTTACAAAACTAACTATCAAAGTTTAGTTTATCTTAATGTGAAAAATAAATATCATATTAAAACTCAAGACTAACAGTATAGTGGCTAAAACAAGAGGTTCAGTCTCAAGATGAGACTTATTCCTCTCCACATGCTGATCACCAACCACCAAGCAGTTTATATTAATAAACATTTGATCCACACCCTGGATCGGGGTTCAAAACCACACACAGGGCTGTCCAAGTCACACTTGGCCTCTACCACTATTATTCATGGGAAACCTATCAATCATATCACATAGGATCTCTTCCACAGTTCTACATGGGATACAAGAGTATAAAGGTATTGAATGTGAGGATATTTTAGTATCCTCTAATTAAGCTCAAGAGATAGTGTGTATGAAAAAAACAAATGCACACACTACTCTAAAAGTAAACACACGAAGAAAGCTGATTTATAAAAGAAGAATAGAGTTTAGAAATCTCTGCAGGTTGTGCAGGAATACTCTGGACTCAATGGATGTAAAGAATATCATATTCTAGCCCTCTTCTAGAATTTGTTTCCATAACAGGGTATCATAGTCTCTGTAATCTAGTTTACAGGTGTGTAAAGGTTCATCTCTTCGATTTCAGGATGTTCAACAAGCTTTAGTAGGATGCAGCTTTTAATATTAATCTTCTTTTATACTCAATATTCAAGTTCTTCTTTTTGTAATAATTTGCACATTCGCATAGCCAACCTTTAGTTTTTCTAGTGGGTTCAACATTTCTTATTTTTGGTTGATCTTCTAATCCTTTTATACATCATGTTCTAGTAGGCATTAAGATCTCCCAACATGAATGTACCTCGTACTGTCTGTGGATAGTCCTATGGACAACATTAAATAATTTCAAAAACATCAATTTGTCTAAATATGACCGTTAGAAATAAATTTGAATTAATATATTTGAAATAGTTATTTATGACTATCAAATATTCATAATTATCAGTCTGTCATCATCGGTTTGTTATCATCGGTGTGTCATCAACGGTGTGTTATCTTCAGTGTGTCATCTTCAGTGTGTCATATTTGGTGTGTCATCATTGGTGTGTCGAACATCGATGTTTCATCTTTGGTGCGTCGAACATCAGTGTGTTGAACATCGGTGTGTCGAACATTGGTGTGTTATCTTCGGTGTATCAACTTTTGTGTGTCATCATCAGTGTGTCATCTTTGGTGTGTCAAAAATTGTTGTGTCGAACATTGGTGTGTCGAACATCGGTGTGTCGAAGATCTGTGTGTCAAACATCGGTGTGTCAAACATTGGTGTGTCGAACATTGGTGTGTCGAACATTGGTGCTAGTGACATTGAAAATTTTATGAAGTGTCTGTCTTACACATAAAATTACCAGATTAATTGAAATTCAAAAATACAGGTAAGAATATACATGTAAACATTGATTCACATATATATATATATATATATATGTTATTGACTTATTGAAGTATATAGTTCTATATGAAATAATTGATTAACTTAGAGATATTAAATGGCATGAAATAGTAATATATGTAGGTTAACATTATTTGAGATTATGAAAATGACTACAACATATAGGTTCCAATAATCTCCCTCCTTTTGATAACAACAAATTATATCATACATGTAAATATAAGGAATAATAATAACTGAACTTATCATAATCTTCACTGAATTTGATTATTCAATATAACTAAATCCTTCCCTTATGGGAGTTTTTAAATCAAAGATCCCCCTCAATAAATGGATCATGATGAAGAAATTCCATGTGTCTTATACCATAATTTCTCCCCCTTAGACTAATAATGTATACCTCTTATTTCTACCGCTTTTGGGATTAGCAAAAAAAATAAATAAGATAAATAAAAATATAAATAAAAGAGAAGCATAAGAAAATAGATCTATTAAGAAGAAATATCCTGAGAGAAGAGGAGGTCTGAAGATAACACCAGGAATGGAAACACCTGAAGGGGCATTAGATGCATGACTAGGCCTTCTCTCTGAAAACACACGACTGTGATATTAATCTGTAATGACCTGTTGAATATGGGAAAGATCCTGAGAGATAGACATTGGAGTAGAAGGTCGAGAGGGAGTACCAATTGAAGTAGTAAGAGGGACCATAGTTGCTTCATCCTGGACATGAAAATATGGCGTAAAGAGATTTATGAAATCACTAAGGATTTCACCACCATATTGCATAGCTTTCTTGAAGTCATCCTTATTATCCATGAATTTATTCAGAAAAGGGGTAAAAACCATCAATTGAGTAACTTGTTTCTTGAATGTTTCCTTGAATGGAGGTATTCTAATATTTTCTACTAGAAACATGAAGTTATTTATCAGAACATTATTGGTATAAATCATTGTAAATTACTTATCCACTTTCTCTCGAATCTCTTTATGAGCAGCAAAGGCTTCATTTGTACACTGCCTAACAAAATTGTACACAAGGTCTGTATTTTTGTGCTCCTTTTAAAGAGTTTCTTTGAATGAAATACTCTGAAGATTTTCATGTTCCTCTCTCATCACAGTCTTGAGAGATTCCAAATAAGTATCAACCCCTTTCCCACTCTAAGAGCTGGAAGGGCCATTAATCATTTTACCAAGATCCTCTTGTAATTTCTTCAGATCTACACCTAGTAGATGAGTCACCAAGTTCCTAACAACATCTAGTACACCACCAAAGGAGGTCTTGAAATCACTGGATAGATAATTTAACTCATTGTTCATCTTCATTACTTCATCTCTTAGAAAGTCATTATGCCTAATAATGTTTTCTGCTGTGGTAATGAGATTAGTTTGAGTCTCCTGGATCACCACCCATGCAATCTTTACCTCATCTGCATTTGAAATACCTATTGTAGTGGAGGCATCACTTATGGATCCAAATTAGGCTTTCACTAACTCAAATATACCATTTTTTAATTGCTCCAAATCATCCTTAGTGATGTAGTCACTAGGAACATTATGTGCTACTAGCTCTACTACTGAAGGTGAAACTGGTGAAACATGATCAATAGGTTTTGCTTCATCTTCGGCTTTTAGAGTAGGAGGTGAAGGCACCCTCTCCTCATATGAGACATATTCAAACCCAAAAAGAATGTATCTTGTATCATTATTCCACTCTCTAGTACATGTCCAGTATCTTGGCTCAACATTATCAATCTAGATCCTTATTCCTTGAGGCTCAGAAACAATTTCAACTTCATCAGCTTCTTCATCCTTTCCTCTGGCCATAATAACATTTCTGGGCACCTGAACCAACTGAACATCAATTTTTTCATGTGATCCAACCACTTAAACATCACCAAGCACTTCTTCAATTGGAGGAACTTGATCCTCATCTTTTTCATCATGGCCACTTTCCATAAGTTCATTCATTTCCTGATTGATGTCTTGATTTTCCACATTATGATGGGGTGACCTATACTCATGATTAGAATCTCAATGATCAACAACCTCCTGTTCAACAGGCCCAACACCATCACCAGCTCCATTTAAAGACTCCTCACTGGATTTTTCAACCACTCATTGTCCCACTTTTAAATAATCACTTACAAGATCATCATCATCATCATCATCATCATCATCATCATCATCATCATCATCATCATCGTCGTCGTCGTCGTCGTCATCTTCGTCGTCGTCGTCTTCGTCGTTTGAATCTTCATCCGATTTACTTACATAACCATCAACTCTAGTAATCTTGATCTATTCCTCATCCTCATATCCTAACAAAGATTCTCTTGAGTGTAAGTCCACAGGTGAACTAGCAGGTCCATAAGAAATATCTTTAGGGATTTCAGTAATATCACGATCAATAATCTCATCAAATGGAGATCCTTCTTCCCATAGCCTTCAGTCTCAGTTTCCTCATCAGAACAAATAGTTTCTTCTCCTGGTTTGGGACCTGGATCAACGTGATCCTTTGGTCTGATATGATAGTCAATTGGATTGAAATCCTCATACAAAAATTCATCACCACCTACCCAACATTTCTTCCATTTGTTACAAAAGATCATAATCCTTTTAAAAATATATTTTTAAAGACATAAAACACTACAAGAACTTATCACTTCTTCTCCATCTTCCACACAAACTAACTTTTTTAACATGGAAGAGATCATCCTCAGATATTACAAACATGTTGCCTTCTTGGATGGATTTATCAAATTAGATACATGCACCCAAAGATACCTAAAATGGTTCACTTTTATCCCACGTTTCAACAGATAGATCAGGAATACATCCTGATACTTCATATCAGAAAAATCTCCCTTCCTTGGGGAGATTTGACATTGTATAAACTTTAAAAGAAACCTTACATCTTCTTCAAAATCACTTTCAGTAGTCCTCCTAGAATGTCCATTTCCAGTAATCTCCTTCAAATAATCTTCATAAGAGAATAAATCAGAGGAACGTGTAATATTACTAGGATAATTAGCATTTACACATTCATGAGGCATCTTCAAGCACTCAACCCATTCCTTAGATGAAAAGTTATTTCATTTCCCTTTACCACTGTCTTCATTCTAGATTCCTCATCATTATCCAGAGATATATTCAATCGTTGATAAAATTCATGTAATAAATGGGGATAATAAGGCCTTTAATTATTAGAGAACCAAATTATCCACCCTTGAGATTCTATCACTCTTAATAAAAATGACTTTATGGATAAAATCCACTGAGCCGACACTTATTTCTCAGCCATAACCACCGACTTTCCAAGCTCAGTTTTTTATTCCCGCTGAACTCACCTTTCTAATGCTTAGTAGATGGAGATTTTCTTGGATCTTCCATAGCACACTTGGTCCTTTCCATTTTGAGGGTTCAGATTCCAATAGAGTCTAGAGGTCTAGGGTCGAGAGATAGAGTGACAAAGAGTAGAAGGCTTTATGGTTGTGGGAAGGTGAAAGGTCGGGATAGATTAAACATAGTATATCATTTAGGGATTGTAAATAGTAAATAATAAAATTTAAATTTGGAAAAAATAATACCAAAATAGTTTCATTTTATTTATAATAGAAATAAGTAAAAAATAAACCTTAAATAAATTGGTGTTATTAAATCGGTTTTGCCCGATTGTTTTCAGGGATCAGTTTCACAAGATCGGTTTCAGGGATCTGTTTCACAAGATCGGTTTCATGGATCAGTTTCACAAGATTAGTTTCACACGATCGGTTTTAGGGATAAGTTTAACAAGATTGGTTTCCCAAGATCAGTTTCAAAACATTGGTTTCACAAGTTCAATTTCAATATATCGGTTTTAGGGATCAGTTTCACAAGATCAATTTCACAAGATCGGTTTCAGGGATTGGCTTCACAAGATCGGTTTCACAAGATCAGTTTGACATGAATTTCTGGATGTATCATTCATAGTTAATGTCTGGTGTAGTCCATTATCTTAGATATTAGGGGTTTAGTGAATATATCAGCAAGCTTATGCTCAGTCCCAATAAACTGAAGAGTTATATCACCTTTTGGATAATGATATCTCAAAAAGTGATTTCTTACATCAATATCCTTTATTCTAGAATGATAAAATGTATTCTTAGAAATGTTAATAGCACATGTGTTGTCACATTTTATGAGGATATGTTTGTATAGAAATCCATATTCTAATAAGGTGTGCTTCATCCAAAATATTTTTGCACAACAACTTCCAGCAGCAATGTATTCTGCTTTAGCTGTTGATAATGCAACTGAATTTTTCTTTATACAATACCATGATATATCGAGTCTTTCCCAAAAATTGAAATGTTCCAGAGGCACTCTTTCTGTCTAACTTACATCCACCAAAATCATCATATGAAAAGCTAACTAAATCAAAAGGTTATCCTTTAGGATAGAACAATCCTAAATTAGTTGTATACTTGAGGTATTTAAAAATTCTTTTAACACCATTTAAATGTGAATCTTTTGGGTTTTATTGAAATATCGCACACATACACACACTAAACATAATATCTGGCCTACTAGAAATTATGTAAAACAAACTCCCAATCATTCCTCTGTAAGCAGTTTGATCAACTGATTTTCCATTATCATGAAGATCCAACATACATGTAGAATTCATAAGAGTTTCCCTAATCTTAATGCTATCAAATCCATATCTTTTCGAAAGATATTTTATGTACTTAATTTGATTTAAAATAATACCTTCTTTATTTTGAAATATTTTAAATCCAATAAAATATTTAAGTTCACCCACTAAACTCACTTCAAACTCTGTTAGCATTATTATTGAAAAATCATTAAATAAATAATTTTTAGAAGATAAAAAGAAAACATCATTGACTTATATTTGGGCTATTAAATAATATTTTGAAATAATTTTTATAAATAAAGTAGGATTTTCAAGTCCATTTGTAAAGCCTTTATAAATAATAAAATTACTCAACCTTTCATAACAAGCTCTTGGAGATTGTTTCAAACCATATAATGCTTTTGATAATTTATACACATGATTTGGAAAATGTGGATTTGTAAAACCTAGGGGTTGTTCAACCAAAAAATCCTCAATTATATAACCATTATGAATGCACTTATGACATATATTTTATTAAGTATAAAATCAATGTGTGCTGTATAGGAAAGTAAGATCCTAATTGCCTCAAGTCTAGCTACCTGTGCAAATGTATCTTCATAATAAATTCCCTCTTCATGGTTATATCCTTGTGCAAATAGTATAGTTTTATTTCTAAATATATTTCCATATTCATATACTTTATTTCTAAATACCCATTTGGTTCCAATGGTCAAAGTATCCTTCAATCTATTTATTAGTTTCCAACCATTATTTCTTTCAAACTGATTAAGTTCTTCTTACATGGACATTACCCAAAATTCATTTATGATCGCATCATTGATATTTGTAGGTTCAAGTTGTAATAAGAAAGTTTGATGTTCAACATGGTTTCTCAAGGAAGATCTCGTTTGTGTTCCTCTATCTAAATCTCCAACAAAAATATATAGGGGATGATTCTGAAGGGTCCTAGTTAGTCTAGAGAAAGTAGGACTTGATATTTCATATTGGTCAGGTTGATCTAGTTCACTATGGTTATGATCATGAGAATTTCCATAACTAGAAGTTTTCATAGATTTCTTCACATAATGATTTGAGGTTTTATCATTAATGTCTAGATTCGACATATATTCTTTAATATTTTCTAGAGAGGTCTTTGGCTCATGTGGATCTACTTTAGCAAACTTGATATGTACAGATTCCTCTACACATTTGGTTTTTTTTTATTAAAGACTCTCTAGGCTTCACTTGATGTAGAATATCCAAAAAATATTCCTTCATCACTATTGGATATAAATTTATCTAAATTATCTTTAGTGTTTAGAATATAAACTTTACATCCAAACACATTAAAATAACTTACTTAGGGTTTCCTATTATTCTACAACTCATAAGGAGTTTTCTTAAGGATGAGTTAGATTAAGAATATATTTATTATGCAACAATCTATATTAACAGTGTTATCACAAAATTAAAAGGGTAGGTCATATTCTTTAAGCATTGTTCGTGAGATTTCCAGTAGAGTTCTATTTAATATTTCTAAAAAACTATTCTATTGAGGTGTCCTAGGAGCATAGAAATTTTTATTTTTTCCATTTTGTGAGAAACAAGCTTCAAAATATTGATTCTTAAACTCACTACCATGATCACTTCTTATAGATTTAATCATAAGTCCACCAAGATTTTCTATAGTCATAGCATACTTGGTAATGTGTGAACAAGCTTCAGTTTTCTGAGTTAGGAAAAAGGCTCATGTGTACCAACATAAATCATCAACAAGAACACAAAAATAGTGCTTTCTATTGAGACTTAAAGCTCAAGATAGTCTAAACTAGTCCATATGAACCAATTCAAGACATTGATATGTAGTTAATTTTTTCATTGAATTGAAAGAGATTTTATGTTTCTTTCTTTTCTAACAAGGATTATATACTTTATTGTTTGGAAACTATAATTTGGGCAAGTCTTTAACTAAAAATTTTCTATTTAACTTCCTAATAGAGTGTATGTTGCAATTTCCTAGTCTTCTATTCCAGATCCAAGACGTTTTGTGAATGGAATTTAGACAAGAGACATTCTGTGAGGCTAGTGTGTCTAGATTACTAACATATACATTATCATTTCTAAAAGAAGTAAATACTAAGTTATTCATGGAATAAAAAACATGGAATGAATAATTTTTAAATTTAACATAAAATCCATCACAACACAATTGATATTTGTTGAGCAGGTTATACTTTAATCCATACACATACAGTACCTTAGAAATTGAAATAGAGTTTGGGTTACCAATCTATCCTAGGCTGATGATTTTGCCTTTACCATTGTCACCAAATGTGACATGTCCCGCATAAATCTTGATAAGACTTTTAATATTGAATAGTCCCCTATCCTATGTCTTGAACAATCTCTATCCTAGTATCACATCTTTTTATAGGAGATCTTTAGGTAGTTTACCTAAAAAATAGTTCATCCATGAAACGACTTTGGTACCCATATTTTTCTGGGCCCACATAAATTAGTGATAAAAGATTTAGTAACCAAATACATTCTTATGGGTTTCCTATATGTAGAATATAAAGTGTTTGAAATTTAAACACTATTTGGTCCTGAATAATTAGATGTAGTAATATAATTCTTGGAACTAGAACTTGTTGTAAAATTCTGGTTTTTGAAAAAGACAGTAGATTTTCCGGATCTAGTTACAAAATGTGATTTGGATAAATTACTTTGACCTAATTGATATCCTATTCTTTAAGTATACTTAAGATATATTTGTTTACCAAGCATTTGATTAAGTGTACTTTTTCCATTAGTGAAATTTTCGAAGTCTTTCTTCAATTGCCCATTAGTAATTTTTAACTCATTATTTTCCTTGGGCAGTTAAGCATTTTTCTCTTTTTCTATTGTATGTTCAGAGTAAGAAGTCACAGTAAGAACATGACGTTTCTTCAAATTTTTATACTTATTTTTCAATCATTACATATTTCATTTAGTATATTACAATATTCGAATAATTCATCACTTTTCATATCCTCATACCCATTTTCATAATAATAAGAATTATGCATAGGAGAGTATAAAGTAACCTCATTTTTGTTTTTTATAAAACATATTTTATCCATATCATATTTCTCATTTTGAGAAGATATAGATTCACTTGAGCTATCCTTGGAGGCCCTCCAGGTAGCCTTCATTGGTTTCTTATACCTTCAATCCATATTTTCATAATTTTTCTTGTATTTCTTCTTTGGACAGTCATCCTTGACATTTCCTTTCCTTTTACATTAGTAGAAAATTATCTCTTCTGATTTATCATTTCTCTTCCAATCCTTTTTTCCAATTACCCTTGTTTTCATATTTTTCATTGTAATTGGGTTTTTTGAAAAAGAAATATTTTTCCTATAAAATTTATTGAATCTTATTTCCAAATGGTCCATTTCTTCATCACTATCCATAGCTACTTCATCACTGATTGATCTTTCAGTAGTAGTTTGAACTTTTTCATTGTCTTTACTTTTTGAAGCTGTTGTCTTGAAAGCTACAGACTTTCGTTTTGGTTCATCCTCTTCTTTATTTACCATCAATTCCTCTTCATACATCATTAATTTTCCAATCAATTCCTTCACTGGAATCCTATCAATATTGCACGATTCTCTATTAGACACAGAAGTTCGATGCCATCTTTCTAGTAAGAATCGCAGAATCCACATAATCTTCTCTTTGGATATTACTTCTCTTCCTAAAGAAATCATGGTATTTACAATTTTATTGAACCTGAGATACATATCAGAAATATACTCATCAGGCTTCATTTTGATGTTGTCATATTTAAAAGTATAATTATTTAATCTCATTTCTTTAACATTAGATGTTCCATCATGAGAAACAAAAAGAGTGTCCCGAATCTCATGTGTAGTTTTACAAGCACATATATGGTTAAACTCTTCATCTCCTAGTGCATAGTACAGAGCATTCATTTCGTTAAAATTACTATTATAGGCAGTGTTTGTATGTTCATTCCAAGTGTTTTTAGCAGTTTCAGTAATTGTATATTTACTTTCAATAGCAGTCCAGATTTTAAATCCCATGCTTTCTAGATGTACTTTCATCTTAAGCTTCCATTGTGCATAATTAGTTTCATTAAATAATTGTCATCTATTGATAGTTTTTCCCTTGGATTTCGGGGATGACCTCCTTTTATTGGAGGTTCAAACATTCCGATCGGTTTCTAATGGGTTTGTTCGTCGAACTGGAAACATCCAATGATTCCACATCCATTCGGACCTTCTTTCCAAAGGTAGGTGCTCATTAGTTTATGGAATAATGAGGCTTAGGAATTTGCTTTGGTCGAGAGGATGGGAGGTCAGACTCATCACACCTTTTTGAGGGGAAATATTGTCTACTCCGGGAATCTCTTTATATATTTATGTTATGTTCGTGAATCCTTATTACATTACCAAATATAAAATGAGTTTTCCTTTAGATCTGACAATCAACGATCGATATGTAGAAAATTTAGAGAATCTTTTATATGTATTCGAGGTTCTTCACTTATAAAGAATCATCTGTATTTGTTAGAGATTCTTAGTCAATGGTATCCTTTGATACGTAAAAGTCTCTTGGTCCTTATGATAATCATATTGGTTTTAAAGCCACTCTGTGGGGAACTTGAAGTTTATTGTCATTTAGAAGGACATGAATTATTTCAGAGTTGGGATCGAACCCATAGATGGGATACCTACGTATCCTTTGTTTATCAAAGTAATTAGAACCCACGTAGTTCGAGTAAGGGATTATGATGTTTATGATTGATGGCTCAAAGAAGGATGTCATAATTACTTTTACACTATAATCTCACGTGATTCATGCTCGGTATGAGAAACAAGAGGTATTGGTAAAAAAATTAGACAATTGTGCCATGAAAGATGAAATCAAAAGAAATAATGTGGGGTATATGTATGTATGACTACCCATATAAATGAAGGTTAGGATTTACTTTAGGGAAGAAATCCAAGAACAGGGTCCATAAAGGTATATGTGCTTCATGGAGATTTTGAATACTCTATCGTGGGGCTTACTCTTGAAAAGGAGTCCCAAATTAGGAGATGACTTATGATTGGGCTTTACTCCTGAAAAGGAATCCCAGATCAAAGGTAAATTAGGACTAGTTAATAGAAATTAAGACTGGGGCTTACTCTTGAAAAGGGGGCCCAGGTTAATAGATATTAAGACTGGGGCTTACTCCAAAAAAGGGGGCCCAGGTTAAGAGATTTGAAAAATTAAGGTACTTGGGGATTACCCCTGAAGAGGATGCCCATATTTGATACTGGGGCTTACTCCTGAAAAGGAGGCCCAGGTTAAGAGAATTATGGTTGGGGCTTACTCCTAAGGAGGATGCCCATATTTGAGAATTATGACTGGGGATTATTCCGGAAAAGGAAGCCCAGGTTAAGGGGTTCTCTCATCTTAAAGTATGAGGTTCAATGAATTAAATCTCAATTTTTTAGTGACATAAAGATGTGTAAATCACTAGGTTTTGAGAGATATTCCATAGAGTTCCTTTCAGATAAGGAATCCAAATCAAGAAATCATGCCATAAATGGCTTTGAAGAGTGTCGTGAAGATTGAATCTTGAATAGGAGAGGTGTAATGGCTTAAGAGGGGTGAAATGGGAATGAAGGGCACCCAAAAAGGCAAGGGCGCGCAAGTCCTGGCAGGGGCGCAGGTACTGCGTGGGCGTGCATGTACTGGTCACGCAGGTATACCTGCGCGACACATGGATACTTGCGCGACGGTTAACCAGTAGGGTAATACTTGAGCGACTCTTGGTTAATGCATTTAGAATCCTCTTGAGGTTCTTCCAGAAGAGGGGCGCGCAAGTTCTATTGAAGGAGTAAGCCGGCGCGCAAGTGTGGCCTTTTCCCTTAAGGGATGGCCACTCAGGCGTGCAAGTGTTGATGAGTTTCAACACTTAGGCCTTCCTCCCTCTCTATAGATCATCCATTATAGGTAAGAAATTACCTTCTAAGTGTTTCAGAAGCTTTTAGAAGAGACTAGTGTGTCGGGAGCTCAAATCTGAGTTTCTGGAAAAAATCCTCTTGAATGGGGGCCCACAGGGTCAATTTATAGGCAAGAGAAGACCCCGGGCGGTTATAACATAGGTCACGCAAGTCACTTGCGTGACCACTGGGCGACATGCAAGTATACCTGCACGACCATTGTAGAACTTGCACGACCCTTGTGCAACATTTTTCTTATTCCTTCCTTTGTCAATTTTTGATATTTTTCCAAAGGTTGAATCACTTTGAGCTCATATATTCCCCTTTTCTGATATTTAGATTCTGTGATGAAAGGATCCTAAAAAAAGTCCCCCCCTCAGAGTTGGATCTGGAGAGAATAGAGGATTTGACTCTGATTAAATCGAGAATCACAAGGAAATTGGGGCGCACAAGGTAGGGCGCGCAAATCAGCTTTGGGCGCGCAAGGCCTGATGCGCAGGGATACGGACCTTGATCACGCAGGGTGTGGCACGCTGGGTCCCGACCGCGTTTATAAATAGAGGGCCTCACTTCCGTACAATCATATGGATTTGCGGATTTCAAACCTTTGAGCTCTCGCCGCGTAAGTCACCTTTAGCCACGCAGGTTGCTCTGTTTTCTGATGTTTCTTTGCTGTCACGCTGCTGTATAGGTATTTGTACTTGCGCGGTTTATACTTGCATGTCAAAAACTAGCGCGGCACAGAAACACTTGTGCGTCAGGTTTATACTTGCGCGCCTTAATGCCTTATCCATTTTTTTTGAATCCATTCACAAATTTTATGAAAAATAAACCCATTTAAGAGTTAGTTTATTCAACTTTTGTGCAGATTCAATGGCTCCCAAGGGAATTACAACGGCTGATGAACTGGCTAGAAAGAGGATTGATGACATCATGAACATCATTGTCCATGATTACTATGATATCTGCGATAGCACTCTCCCAGATTTTGCTAAGTAATTAAAGAAATATCATCATAATTTCCCATAGAGCATCTACCTGCCTCTATATGGTCATGGTCATCTGCAAGGAGTCAATGTTCCAGATGCAAAAAACTATACGCCTGAAATTAAACTGCACTTCTACTCCTCTATTTCGGTTATGCTATGCATTTAGAGCAACAAAAATGGCGTGACCTTTCAAATTCTTCCTCCATGTCAATTCCTTGCAGATATGAAAATGGCAAACCTATGGGCTGAAATGTTTTCTGCTGCTGATTGGTGGAGAGAAAAAATCATGGCATTAGAGAAATATCTGAAAAGAGTACTCTCTCCAAATGGCTCTTTACTTCCAATGCCCCATTCTCAAGTCCATGTATCCATATTCCAAGTCTCTTGGACAGAAACAGAGTTACTGTTTGATCAGCAGAAAATTTTCTCAAACCGCACTCAAGAACATCCTTTTACAATTGTTCCAAGAGGAGCTGGTATCACTGCCTCTCTTATTGTATCCAGTTGAATGAATGAATTTCAGGAGGTTTCTGATGAATCTCGGGATGCCGTAAATCAAATGAAGAGTTATGTTGAAAGATTCTTGTAATTCTTGAAAAAAAGAGAAGAGACTCCAGTCTGTGGATGTCCTTCTATCTCCTATGTATCAATGAAAAAACACTTTCACCTTCAATCATTTTTACCTGCATTCTTTTGCTATATGATTTATATTTTACCT
Source organism: Viscum album (assembly GCA_963277665.1). Taxonomy (NCBI): domain Eukaryota; kingdom Viridiplantae; phylum Streptophyta; class Magnoliopsida; order Santalales; family Viscaceae; genus Viscum; species Viscum album. The sequence goes on from OY728139.1 coordinate 1,184,727,020, forward strand.
AATCCAATGGTCCTAGCAAGCATAATTTGATTTTTACTAGGATTAATGTAAATAACCCTACAAACATGAACCTTTTAATTTCTCAATATTACCTAAATCATACAAAATGTATATTTAATGAGCTGGGAACTTGACTTTTATTCAGAGTTCCATTGTCTTTTGTGGGCAGTTTAAAGTCATGCACGTCGGACATAAAAAGGCTAATGTTTAAGGTCAAAATAGTTTTGACTGAATGAATTATAATTGACTCAATTCCTTGACAATTCATCTGAAAACATAGTACCATACTCATGTATGAGGGAAAAAATATGTAAAATATGACTTAAGAATATTTGAATCTGAAGAATGATATGAAAAAGATCTAAAATGAATTATAAGAAGTAGTTACCAAGAATGAAGTTACCATTATTTAACAAACCCGTTACGGGGTTGAATTATGCAGGGCCACCTAAGGGCATTGAATTCATAGTTAAATAAAATAGTATCTTTTGGTTAACAAGTCTGTTATGTAGACTGTTTATGCAAGGCCGCCTATGGGAATGTGATGCATAGTCAGGAAAAAGAAATCTTAGAAATTTACTTTCCTTGTGCTAAAATCCAGTGAAAGTTTATGGAGATTCAAATTTTCCAAAGTATAGAGTTTTCTGTATGGAAAGAGGTACTTGAATATGGAGAAGATATTTCCAAACCAGATTATCGAAGAACTGAATAGATATCAATCCTACAAAGGTCTAACCCAAACGTAGGGAAGGATAATATAAACCATATAATTGAATAATTTTATATCATGAAAAAGGATATGGGACTAATATGTTAAGTATGCTTGTTTTGTGGATCCCTACATACTATCATTTAAGAAAAATAAGGACAAAAGAGGCATTCTTCACAAGAATGAAGTTACCACTATCTGAAAAACTCGTTAGGGGGTTGAATTATGCAGGGCCACCTAAGGGCATTGGCTGCATAGTTAGATAATAGTATCTTTTGGCTAACATGTCTGTTATGTAGACTGTTTATGCAAGGCTGCCTATGGGCACGTGCTGCATAGTCAGGAAAATGAATTCTCAGAAGTTTGACATTTTTGAGACCTAGAAGTCATGAAAATGGTTTATGAAGATCTGAAAATATTTAAGGTTAGGATTATGACACATAAAGATCGGTATTTTTTAATGTATACAGAGATACACATATGAATGCTAACCATAATAATGTTGTGGATGGGTTCTGAATTGAAATGTTGGACATCACTATGTATCCCATAAGGATGGGAATCAAGCTCATACATAGTTCTTCAATTACAGTTTAATGTCGTGTGGGACAAAAGGATTAGAGATCTTAGTTTACGGTCATAGAGCTTGGACCATTATAAGAAATACATAGTGTGTGTTTTCATGGGGACTTTTCATCCAAGGGACTGAAAGTGGAATTTGGGGTTAGGCCCAAAGACTTGGGGCTGGATTCAACGGACACTTGAACGTTCCTACGTATCCCATAAGGATGGGAATCAAGCCCACGTAGTTCTAGAAATACACTTTGTACAAATTTGGTTCGTACATGTGATGGGTGAAAGGGGAATTTAGTACAATGATGGTTTAACCGAAGATAAAAGGTTTGGGCGTTTCCATGTATGCACGTAGTCTTTGAAATGAAACATGATTGAAAAATAAATGTAAATAATGGTTCCCTCCTAGGTGAGGGTATCAAAGAATATTGTAGTTTATTGTCATACTGGACAAAAGTGTTGTATAGTTTAACATTGTATAGAAAGGACGAAAGTGAACCAATGTAAAGATATTGATTCTAAGGGTTGTTTCACAAATTAACATTGTATGAGAAGGAGATGAACCGACGTGAAGAGATTGGTTTTGGGCTTGAACCTTGGGAGGTTGCCTACATACCCATCCTAGAAGGCAAGGATCAAAGTCCGTGTATTTCAATTAAATAATGAATTAATGATCAAGTTGTTCTTGGGGAAAATGAACTAAAAAAGGATGTTGTTGGGGCTTAAACATGGTTAGCGACCCAAAGAGAGTGTTATGGTTGAGGTTTTCTCTAATCTCACGTGAGTCATACTCGGTGTGAGAAACAAGAGGTAACAACAACCTTAACGATGCATAGTTTAATGTCATGTAGGACATATAAAGGGACTATGCAGTTTAAAGTCTTGCAGTTAGGACTATTGGTGCTGTATAGTTTAGTGTCATGTAGCAGGGACACAGTATAGTTTAATTTCATATAGGACGTATCACAGACTTTCTATACAGTTTAACGTCATGTAGTTAGGACGATGGGGAAAATATAGTTTAACATCATGTTGGACGAAAGGGGGACTGTGCAATTTAATGTCATGCAGTGAGGACAAAAGGGTACACCATTTAACGTCATGTTGGACGCATTGGGGATTTCTTCCACAGTTTAGCGTCATGTTGGACGAAAGTGCGAATAGTTTAAGGTCATATGCATAGACCGTGGATGATGTAGTTTAATCTCATGCTGGACAAAAGTGTAGTTTATGGTCATACAAGACCTTTGATGATTATGTAGTTTAACGTCTTTCCGGACATAAGGGACTTCTATACAGTTTAGCGTCATATAGTTAGGACATCACAGTTTAACGTCTTGCTAGACGTAAGGGACTCGCAAATAGTTTAGGTTCATATGCATGGACCGTTAATGATGAAGTTTAAGGTCATACTGAACCATTTAGGGAATTTTTTCCAACAGTTTAATGTCGTGTGGGACGAAATTAATAAAAATAGTTTAAGGTCATATGTATGGACCATTGTTGTATAGTTTAACATCATATAGAAAGGAACAAAGAGGGACTTTGCAGTTTATTGTCATGCAGTGAGGACAAATTAGGGAATTTTTTTCCTCACAGTTTAACGTCGTGTGGGACGAAATTAATACAAATAGTTTAAGGTCATATGTATGGACCATTTTTGTATAGTTTAATGTCATATAGCAAGGAAAAAAGTGGGACTTTACAGTTTAATGTCATGCAGTGAGGACAAATTAGGGAATTTTTTTCCCACAGTTTAACGTCGTGTGGGACGAAATTAATACAAATAGTTTAAGGTCATATGTATGGACCGTTGCTGTATAGTTTAACGTCATATAACAAGGACGAAAGATGGACATTGTAGTTTAATGTCATGCATGGAGGAAAAATTAGGTAAAAACAATTTCCCACAGTTTAACGTTGTGTGGGACGAAATTAATACAAATAATTTAAGGTCATATGTATGGACCGTTGCTATATAGTTTAACGTCATATAGAATGGAAGAAAGAGTGACTTTACAGTTTAATGTCATGTAGTGAGGACAAATTAGGGAATTTTTTCCCACAGTTTAACGTCACTTGGGAAGAAATTAATACAAATAGTTTAAGGTCATATGTATGGACTGTTCCTCTATAGTTTAACGTCATATATCAAGGGAGAAAGAGGGACTTCGTAGTTTAATGTCATGCAATGAGGACAAATTAGGGAATTTTTTTCCCATAGTTTAACGTCGTATGGGACGAAATTAATAAAAATAGTTTAAGGTCATATGTATGGACCATTGCTATATAGTTTAACATCATATAGCAAGGACGAAAGAGGTTTTGTGTTTATACAAAATACTTCTTCAAAAATCTGGCATTGGTTGGAGTAGTGATGAGTTCTCCATCCATCGAGATTAATGAATAAGCTCCATTGGAGTAGACCCTATGTATTAAATAGGGTCATTCCCATTTTGGATCAAGCTTGGGAGGTTTCTTTCCTGGTATAATTGGAGTTCTGAGAACTAATACCAATTCTCCTTGAGTGAATGAATGAAGACAAACGTTTTTGTTAAAAGCTCGTGCTATTAGATTCTTATAGAATTCCAAGTGGTGAAAAGTGCACAATCCTTTCTCATCTAACCATTGCAATTCATTCAATTGCTTTTGAGATTGTTCATCTGTAGATGATTGATCACAAATGGAAACTCTGAGTGAGGGTAGTTTAACATCAATGGGCAAGACGGCTTCCGTTCCATATACCAATGAATATGGAGTTGACCGAGTTTCAGTGCGAGTGGTAATCTGATAAGCCCATAATGCATGAAAGAGTTTATCAGGCCATGACCTCTTATCTTTATCCACCATCTTTTGCAGTATATTTGAAAGTGTCTTGTTAAAGGCTTCTATCTGGCCGTTGGCCGCTGCATGATACTGAGAGGAATGGTTGGATTTGATGTTGTATTTTTTATACAACTTCTTCACCTCGGATGAACAGAAGTTGGTTCCATTGTCCATCAATATGGTATGAGGGACACCAAATCTGGTAATGATGTTAGAATTGATGAAGCTAACAACGCATTTAGAAGTGACTTCCTTGAGAGTTATTGCCTCTGCCCATTTGGAAAAGAAGTCAGTAGTAGTAAGAATGTACATAAACTTCTTGGCCGTAGCCGAAGGGTAAGGTCCCACCACATCCATTCCCCATATGGAAAATGGCCATGAGTATTTAGCTTTATGAAGAAACTCTGGAGGTTGATGAATGAAGTTGTAATGTACTTGGCATGAATGACACTTCTTTGTAAAATCGACACAATCTCATATCATTGAAGGCCAAAAGTATCGAAGCCTTCGAATCTAATCAGACAGTCTATGTCTAGACTGGTGGGCACCAGAGACTCCTGCATGCACTTCTTTCATGACATCCATTGTCTCTTCACCATCAATGCATCTGAAGAGAACTCCATCAAAACCACGTTTGTAGAGAATTTTCTCTAGGTGATCTGGGCTATCATAAAGAGTAAAATTGACCACACGTCGCCGGTTTTGTTCTTTCTCAGCTATATCAGATGGAAGTGTTCCATTTTGAAGGTATTCCCTGATAGGTGACATCCATCCTGTAGTATGACCATACGATTTAGGAATGGGACAAATTTCATTAATTTCCTCTGTTCTGATTCGAACATAAGGTGAAATTGCATGACGATGGGTAATACTGATTGTTGTCTCGTCCCGATTTGGATCTTCCAGAGCTGTGGCTATATTAACCAGTGCATCAGCTTGAGCATTTTGTGATCTTGGGACATAAGAAAATGTTGGTTCTAAAGGGAATTCCGCCATTAACAATCTGACGTAATCATTCAAAGGGATTAGTTCTTCTTTTATGATGGCATAATCTCTATTGACTTGTTTGATTACCAGGTCTGAATCACCTTTCACCTTTAAGTGATTCACTTGTGCTTGAAGTGCTAATTCCATGCCTACGATGAGAGCTTGGTATTCTGCTTCATTATTGGTACCACCTCCCCACAATAAAAAGGAATAAGGTAACACTGCCTTTTCTGGTGAAATGAGCACAATTCCTAATCCAACTTTGTTGAATTTATGATTTTCCATTTTCCTCCCTGTTGGACTTCTGGAAGCACCATCAAAATACATTTCCCATTCCTGAGGAATTTCTTGAATAGAGAAGACTTCCTCATTAGGGAGTTCAATATCTTAAGATGTGTCTTCCACTGAAGGGTGTTCAGCCAGGAAATCAGCCAGAGCTTGTCCCTTTATCGCCTTCTGAGACACATACTGATAGTCGAATTGTTGCAAAATAACTGCCCACCTTGCCAGACGTCCTGTAAACATTGGACGACTAAGGATAAATTTGAGCGGGTTATTGTGAGATACCAATTGGACCTCGTGATGTTTTAGGTAGTGGCTCAACTTCTGAACTGTAAAGATTAATGCCAGGCAGCACTTCTCAATACTTGAATACTGGGTTTCTACTTCAAGCATGGTTCGACTGAGATACTAGAGGCTGTTTTCATTCCCAGCATCATTCTTTTGAGCAAGAAAGGCACCCAATGATCACTCTAGAGCTGTCACGTAGAGGATAAGTGGTCTTCCTTCAACAGGTGGCATGAGTACCGGTGAACTCAAGAGGTATTTCTTGATAATATCGAATGATTTTTGACATTCTTCAGTCCACTGGTAAGTGACTCCCTTCTTCATCAATTTGGTGAAGGGTAAACTTTTTCCTACTAAATTGGAGATGAAACGTAGAATATAGGCTAAGTGTCCTTGAATTCCTCTTAATTTTTTCAAATTTTGAGGAGTTGACATACCAAGGATTGACTTGGTCTTTTCAGGATCGACTTCAATACCACGATGACGTATAAAAAAGTCGAGAAATTTTCCTGAGGTTACCCCAAAAGTACATTCTAAGGGGTTCATATTCAAATTATGTTGTCGAAGCTTGTGGAATATGACTTCCAAATCAGCCAAGTGACTAGAACATTGTTTGGATTTAACTACCAAATCATCTACATAGCACTCAACAAACTTCCCTAAGAAGGGTTTGAAGATACGATGCATGGAACGCTAATAAGTTGCACCTGCATTCATTAAGCCAAAGGGCATTACCCGTTAGAAAAACACACCCTGAGGGGCTCTGAAGGTTGTAGATTCCTTGTCTTCTAGGGCCATTCGGATCTGATTATATCCAGAATATCCATCCATGAAGGAAAGTGCTTCATAGCTAGCTATTGCATCAATTAAAAGTTCTGTAATCGGAACTGGGAAATCATCCTTAGGACAATGCCGATTAAGCTCTCTGAAATCGACGAAAACTCTAATTTGTCTGTTCTTCTTATTTACAGGGAAAATATTAGCCAAAAATTTGGGATATTGAACTTCTATGATGAAGTTAGATTTGATAAGCTTATCCACTTCAGCTTCAATTTTGGAAGCATAAGTTGGGTGTGTTCTTCTCGCGGCTTTCTTAAATCCTCGATGTTCTTCTGCTAAACCCAAATGATGAGTAGCAACATCAGGATCAAGCCAGGGCATTTTTGTATAGTTCCAGGAAAATATATCTCTATTTTTCTTTAGAAAAGAAATATACATCCCTTTCTCTTCATGAGTCATGGCCGCACTGATTAAAGTGGGGCTTGTATCTTCTTTTGTGTCCAGATATATTTCTCCGAGTTCATCCAGAGTGGTAGAGATACCCTCTTCAAATGCTGGAGGAGAATCTCTGAGATTTTTCTCTTTGTCTTCAACATGTATTATTTCTTCCATTTCTACTTGCATAGTATATGATAAAGTAGAATTTTCATGATTCGAAGAGATTTTAAAATTTGTATATCTTGAAGAAGAAGATTCCATTTTCGACCCGATAGATGATGAAGGGTCTTCTTTGGGAAATAAAGAGGAGATGATGGATTGAGAATCAACATCATTGTTCACCTTTGATGTTGTTATAACTTTTTCTAGACTAATTGGTGAAACATAGACTTGTTGGATATCAGCAGATGAAATGAAGACGCCACCATTTGTTCTTTCATCACTGCTTGGTAGATTACCGATTTCTCCAATGTTGTCTGACTCGATTGTCGTAATTGACATTATGGATCTTTCCATAAGAGTATTTTGATTTGGGTATATCTTGTCAGTTTGACTGATAGGCAACACATAATCTGTACTCACATGTGTAAATGGATTTACTGGAATTTTCTCCAAACCATATAGAGCATCAACTTTGGTAATCTCCTTTGTTGTGGATTTCTCCCTTACCTTCATGTGATAGAATTCTGCCTCAATGTATTGAGACTCACATGTCTTGAACGGGGCCTTATCCCCATACAATGTCCCAACTTGACAATCGAAACAATATTTGAGACATTGATGGTATGATGAAGGGATAGCTGCATGTTGATGTAGCCAGGGTCTTCCAAGCAAGATGTTAAAGGCTGAGTCTTGATCAACAACCATGAAATCTGAATTGGATAAAAGATCTCCAAACTGAGTTCTGAGTGTAACTTCACCCAGTGGTTCTTGTTAATTTTTATCATATCCTTGTAAAATCAATGAATAAGGAGATAAATCATATTCTGTGAGGCCCAATCGACGAAGTGTACGAATGGGCATGAGGTTGACTCCTGAACCATTGTCAATGAAAGTTCTTCGGACGTCTACGCCATTGACCTTTCCATACAAGTACAATGGTCTAATATGTCCATGCACAACATAATCTTCATCTTCATCAGTAAAAGATATTATTTCATGGAATTCTGCAGGATTATTCCTTATTTGATAGACTTCAGCTGCAGCAATTTCAGTTTCAAACTCTTGAGGACTTGACAAAGCCTCGATGAGTGCTTCCCGAAGATCTTTGGACAGATTCAAAGCATCCAAAATTGATAACATGGATGGTACTTGGGCCAAGTGTTTCAATATATCAAACTTTTGATCCAGAGGTCTACATTTCCCAATAGGAATATGTGGTTTAGCAGGTACCATGTAAGCAGATTCTTTGGAAGTTGATGCATCTTATATCGGGATAGGAGTTGGCAATATTCTTGGTTTTGGAGGATTAGACCGGTTAGATCCATTTACTTGCTGAGAGGAAGAAGATGTAACCTTCAAATGGTATTCCAAAATAACAGTGCCGGGACTGAATTTTATATTGGTAGAAGAACATGCTTGTTCTTGCTGAGCTCACTGAAGGGCTCTACCACGAGTTTCTGCTGCGTACACAGTTCTAGCAGGGGTAGAATTGGAATAGTGGATTCTGAAAGATCCACGCCTTCCCCTGTATCCTGAGCCCCAGGAACTTCCTCTAATTCTCATGTTTGATACAGGTAATTCAAGCTCATTGAAATCGAAACTGCGAATGGTATATGGATCTGTTAATTGAATAATATTAACGGAACCAAAGATTAACCCTTCGTCTGATGAAGACTCTACCTGATTAGCTTGTTTAGGTTGTTCCATTTGGTGGGGAGGGGCTCGTGGCTTTGAAGTAGATGGCATGAAGTCCGCCAAAGTCAAAGACAATGTAGGCTTTGACACATACTCATCTTCTTCAGATTCTTTTTCTTTCTTTGAATCATGCCGTTTCTTTGAGGACTTTCCCTCTAACGAAGAGGTTTTTTCCGCAACATTCATAGTAGAAGACACAACTGGTTTCTTTAATTGTGTTCGCAAAATAGCATGAGTTCGATTGATTGTCTTTCGGACCATCCAATCATCATACTTCTGTGCATTTTCTCTTTTGACTTCTTTCCATTCTCCTTTCTCCTCTGGAACTGTAGCAGTAACACATGCTACTTGAGCTGAAGAACCTTTCAGTTTGACTTGTCCCGAGTCGACCATCTTTTGCAGGAGGTCTTTAAAGACAAAACACTCCTGGATGGGATGCCCCAACATTTGATGAAAATGGAAATAATTGGGACGGTCTTCATCTCCTTTCCTTTTTGGCCTCTTGGGCATTGGCAATTGAACCAAATTTTTTTACAGAGCCGAAATGAAATAACCAGGAACTTGATCATTTCGAAAAGAGTATGTTTTTCTCTTCAGATCCTCAAATTGTTTTTATCTTTGATCTCTTTGATTTTCTGGACAAAACTGCCTTTTTTGTTGGCACTCAGAAGGTGGATCCCTTTGAGAAGATGAAGGTTTTGAGGTAGAAACAGGTACAAGTGCTTGTTTAAGCATAACTGTAGCAGTTTCTGCTTTACCCATTCTCCTTCCTGGAGATGATTGAATTACACGAGATTTATCCTTAGCCTGTATAAGGGAATCATCAATCTGCTGAGCGATTGATGTAAGGTCTAGAAACCCTCCTGTGTACTTCATAGGGATTAACGGCGTGTGTAATTCATCACACATATTTTCCACACAGATTGGAAACAATTCTTCTTGAGGGAGTGCTAAACTCAAGGAATATGTTAATCCCTTCCATCAAGCAATGAAATCAGAGACCCATTCATTCTCCCTTTGCTTACAGTTTGTAATATTGAAAACTATTTTCTTTGGAAAAGTTGAGAAGAACTGAAGGAGGAATTTTTGGCGAAGATCCTCCAATCAGGTAATTGACCGGGATTGCAAGCTTGTATACTAGACAAAATCTGGTCTTTGCAAGGTTCGCACGAAGCATCTAAGTTTCACTGCTTCTTGCTGCTCCAGAGTTCCCATCATAGGATCGCAACAAGACACGTAATGCATAAAATGATGTTCAGGATCGCCTAATCCATTAGAAATAGGGAATACAGGGTTCCCAAAAATGGATGGTGGAGAGATTGAATCTACCCATTCATGGTAAACATTCTTTTCTGGTTGAACTTGTGCACGTTTCCCTTCCATAGTTTCTAACTGAGATGTTAATGACTCAATAGTAGTTATTAACTTTTGAGAAACATCTAGTTGAACATGGACTTGGGTAGGTGCAATGACTGGATCTTGGATAGATGTGGCGATTGGTGCTGCAACTGATGGTAGCACTTCCAACTATTGTTGCATTTGACCCATAGGATTAGACCTATGAGGGTGTACTGATAGAGGATGATATTCTTGATCCATCTCAATAGCTGCAACAAATTTCTTTGGCTGACTGACTCTAGCATGCTTAAGAAGAAGACTACTCTAAAGTATTTCTGCATTCAACCTTCTTAATTGCTTCATTTCTTACTCCTGTTGTGAAAACCTTTGCTCTAGTGAGAGATATTGACCTTTCCCAGAGGAAGCATATGTAACCTGGTTCTTTCCCTTCCCTTTGTTGGATCCTTTTCATAGAGGGGAAAGTGGGTTACTTGAAGGATTACCTAGGTTTTGAGTAATTTTTTGACTTCATGTATGCACACCTTCTTCATTTGTGTCGGTGTGTACGTCTTCTTGAGTAGTGACCTCTTCATCTGAGTCCCCTGAGTGAGCCTCATCTGGTGGATCAGCAACAACGGCATTGATGCCATTGATTGATGCATAACTCATTGCATCCCTTCTATAAGAATTTTGGTGATATTGTCTTCTTCCATGTCTTTTATGAGACATTGCCTTTTATTGATTAGATCCATCAAGAACTTCTTGACAAACCGTAATTTGGAGGGAATCTCCTGATAATTTGGCTCTTCGTTCCTCTTGAGGCTTCTTCCCCAATCGAGAAAAAATCGAATTTCTCTGAGGAGGGGATTGATGATTTGAAAAAGTCCCATGTCCAGTGGACTGGGGCTGTTCCTTCTCAACTCCTCGGATCTTATTTGTTGATTCTGAGGGTTGGTTTAAAAGACTCCCCAGTCTGGCGATCTGGGGTGGCTCTTGACATGCTATGTCTGAGACTTTCTTAAAATCTATCCTGATCTTCCGAACCTTAGTCCGGAAATTAGCTGGATGCATTAACCTATATCCACTTTTATCACCTGGTTTAAAAGACCGTTGGATGATTTCTGACACTTCTATCACTTGGTGACGTGATTTCTCCAAACGAGAGGCCTGTTCAATATTCTCGTTTTCTTGATTCAAGAGTAATTCAACAATTTGTTCTCGGTATTCTTCATTTTGAGAGGAACTAGTTGAAGCCTGTTCTTGGGAAAGATTTTGATTATAAACAAATCCCATTGATTGTGGCCAGCCGTGGATAATAACATTGCATGATACCATTTTTTCCGGACTTTTCTGACTAGAGAGAATCGTGAAATGCAGTGCTCCATGAACACCCCATCCTCTAACACGAATACCAAATGGGGCATTGGCAATTAAATGACTCAATCTTCTTAATGCGCCAAAGCATGAACATTCAAGGGCTCTTTGCTGATTTTCAGCCTTCGGATATGAAGAGACTGATAGAGACGCCAAATCAATCTGATGTTGTAACCCTTCTATTATCATAAGATTATTTTCATATTAATCATAAGATAATACTTTCTTTTTCAACTGACAAAGAGTTTTCCATATGTTGAGACGAATATCATGAATTTCATCTTCCATCAACATTTCTGGAATGTCATACTGAGAGTCAGCCAGAGGCCAAAACATGACTGGAAATTCACCTTTCTCCAGTTGTTTTCTCATGTTCCGCATTTCTTCTTTATCATTTGATGAAGATTCTTCTACCTGATTTGACCAGAGTTGGTGTTTCCTTGTTGCTTCATTGGATTCAATTGTATTGGTAGAGAAATCATTGATCAAACTAGAAGATGCAAGACTTAGGGGTGGTTCGGAGAATGACCTACACCATGGGCTATCTTCTGATTGAGAACGTATTTCGCCTGCTAGCGATGAATCTTCAGACAAGACTGGGTTCACATTTTCATGTGCCTCAAGATAAGATGGCTTTCTCGGCACTACATTGTCAACTGGAGAATTTTCCGGGAAATGTGCATCACTACTACGGAGAGGACTTTCGCTGCGAAATTCATCATCATGGGGAGGACCACCGTAATGGGTTAGAACAAAAGATGAGATATCTTTATCCTTGGTCTTATGACCACACAAAGGGTTCCTGTGGCTCTCATCTGAAGATGAAACTTCGAATCGACCGAATTTTCATGAAGCAAGCCTTCAAGACGAAGTTTCTGTTGAAGAACTTCGGAATTAATGTTCCCACTATTGGGAAATGAGGGAGTAAAATCTTGAATTTCAATAGATATTTGTCTGAGGGCTTCAAGAACTCCAGCATCGACCAAGGCCTTGTTACAGATTGGCTCTTGATCTCCTAACTGTTCAGGGTAGGTCTTTTTCTTAGATGCCTTCTTACTCACCTTGGAAACCACTTATTAACGAATGTGGCTACTCTGAGCAGGTGTATATGACTGATCAGGAAATATGGCTAGGTTAGGCTGACGATCTCCACTCAAATCAGGTGTATGTTCCTGACTTGGTAGTCCGTATGATATGGGGGAGTATTCCCCACAACCCTCTTGGACTGGAACAGATGTGTGTGTCTATTCCAGAGGGAATTGTTGATGTGTCACTCCACTGGTAGGGATAGATTTATGTGTCTTTCCCTGAGATGCCGCTGAAGTTGTTATAATATCCTAGCAGGCATCCAGAATATGATCAAGGATTTTCTTCTGCTCTTTCACCATTGATAGAATATGCTTGGTGACTTCAGCTTCCAGAACAGGAATATACGTCCATTCCGGGATAGGAGTAGGTGTATGTGCCTGCTTATGTCCTCCTTTTCCTGCCAGTGAATCCTAACAGTACTCAAGTGTTGCGGAAGAGTGTTGAGTCTGCCTCCTATTTGTTGTCGGGGCCTTCCAACTAACTTCTCAGAATGCTACCAAGTGAGACTGTTGGTAGGCTTGATTATTTCTAGCAGGTGTATGTGCCTGCTGATTACACTTCGACGGAATTGCCTGGTGGGATTGGCGTGATCCTGCTAGACGAGTCTTCTAGACAGCGGAATTAAAATGGGCAGGTGTGTGTGCCTGCTCGTTGCTTTCCACCAAGTTAGGTTGTTGGACTTCTCCGGGTATGGCAGAGATGAGAATCTGCTCACTGTTAACCGGAATTCACCTCTGGCGATTCATCTTGCCTTCTCGGGTTTGAGGAACCTGAGACGAATGCCCGGAGTCGATACCCTCATCATGTTGTGGGTGCACTGACGCACAAGTCTGGCCGTGATTTTTGGTGGGAGCCCTCAGGAAGGACTCCTATCTGTTTGAATTAAGGCCCTGAGGGACCTGCTCATTCACCTCCCCAGAATAAGGGAGAAAATGGTGATTGCGTTCCAGTGATGATGACCCGAAACAGTTGGAGACGGTAGTCAGCACCGCCTGCTTCTTGATCACTGGTCGTCGTTGTCTGGATAACCAATGTGAGTTGTTTACTTGGAGGGCATGTCGGGCAGCCTCCGCAGTTGGGATGGTACCATGTTGACGGTACTCCTTAACCAGCACGTTTTATACCGAGCATTGAATATGCTGTGTAGGTGATATCGTCCTTAGAGAGGACAACAATCCAATAGGTGTAGCAGCAGTGACATTTTCAGCAGTAGTATTCACAGGTGCAAACTTGAGAGCAGCCATTCTAGAAATGAAGAAGATCTTGGAAAAGAGTGCTTGTTTGATATAACAGACGTAATCAAGATAAATTCAGCCACTACATCTTTTGGATGAGCACATATGTCAATGATTGTTTTTTTGTCCCTCTTATTGGGTTTTAAATAGGGGCCTAACAAATAGGGAAAACATCATTTTAACTTGGTTATGGATTCATGTCGGGTTCACCATTTTTGTTTCCTTCGGATTTCGGGGATGACCTCCTTTGATGGGAGGTTGAAACATTCCGATCGGTTTCTAACGGGTTTGTTCGTAGAACCAGAAACATCTAATGATTCCACATCCATTCGGACCTACTTTCTAAAGGTAATTGCTCATTAGTTTATGGACTGATGAGGCTTAAGAATTTGCATTGGTCGAGAGGGTGGGAGGTCGGACTCATGACACATTTTTTAGGGGAATTATTGTCTACTCCGAGACTGTCTTTATAGATTTAAGTTTTGTTTGTGAATCCTTATTAGATTACCAAATATAAAATGAGTTTTCCTTTAGATCTGACAATCAATGATCGATGTGTAGGAAATTTAGAGAATCTTTTATATGTATTCGAGGTTTTTCACTGATAAAGAATCATCTGTATTTGTTAGAGATTCTTAGTCAATGGTATCCTTTGATACGTAAAAGTCTCTTGGTCCTTATGATGACCATACTGGTTTTAAATCCACTTAGTGGGGAACGTGAAGTTTATTGTCATTCAGAAGGAAATGAATTATTTCAGAGTTGGGATCAAACCCGTAGATGCGCTACCTACGTATCCTTTGTTTATAAAAGAAATCATAACCCATGTAGTTCGAGTAAGGGAGTATGATGTTTATGATTGATGGCTCAAAGAAGGATGTCATAATTACTTTTACACTCTAAGCTCACGTGAGTCATGCTCGGTGTGAGAAACAAGAGGTATTGGTAAAAAAAAACTAGACAATTGTGCCATTAAAGATGCAATCATAAGAAATAATGTGGGGCTTATGTATGTATGACTGACCATATAAATGAAGGTTAGGATTTACTTTAGGGAAGAAATCTAGGAATAGGGTTTATAAAGGTATATGTGCTTCATGGAGATTTTGAATACTCTAACTTGGGGATTACTCCTAAAAAGGAGGCCCAAATTAGGAGAGGAATTATGATTGGGTTTTATGTCACGACCCGTCCTCGGGGCCTGTGCCGTGACTACCCCAAGCCCGCCTTCCATAGGCTAGGGGCTGGCGACTAGCACTAAGGCATAAATCCCGATAAACAGGGAAGACATTGCCTTTGTAAAGTAAACAACCACCACAGAGTAAGCAAGCGGAAAGAGTAAACACTAAGTAAAAACTGTAACAAGCTGTGCTGAAAGTAAAAGGGGCCGGAAATACAATCCCAACTGTAAAGTACAACTGAAAGGGGAAAACAACAACTGAAAAGAAAAGCCGCAGTGTCGAGCCGTCCTCTGGAAGTCCCACCTGATGAGCGAGCACAGATAGCCTCTACAGCACTTCGGTCCAGCCGTCCGCTCCGAGTACGTCCCGCCCAGTGGTCCACCTCCAGGTACCGTCCTGCTCCGCAAGCCTCCACCATGATCAGCTTTGTCCGTCGTCTGCAACCAACACAACGAAGTGTGGGCATAGCCCGTGCAGGGGTGAGTATAATCTACACAGTAGGGACCCCAAGACCCCCGAAGGTCTCCCGAAATCCACAAAGGACAAACCACAAAGGAAAGATACAATCATGAAGTAACAACCGACACTACTTAGGTATATGCCCACACATATACCTATGTAATCAATTCCCATTCCGCTCCAACATCCGAGCCCAAGCACAACCTAGTCCACACAGGAAAGAAAAACGTATACTCACACAGAATAGCACAACACAATCCACGAAGGAGAGAAAATGTAATCCACATAGGATAGATCAACACAATCCACAAAGGAAAGTAAACAGTAAATCCAGACAGGATAGTCCAACACAATCCACAAAGGAGAGTAAACAGTAAATCCACACAGGATATTCCAACAAAATCCACAAAGGAGAGTAAACAGTAAATCCACACAGGATAGTTCAACACAATTCACAAAGGAGAGTAACACAGGATTCAGCTCACACAGAATATTATTCGTCAAAAAGGGTGAACGGGATGATCAGATATAGATACTGAATCATCTAAGCTGGGACCCACTGAGGATACAAGACCAGCTGTCTTCATTGATTCATCTATGTTGGGACCCACATAGGATACAAGACCAGCACTGAATCAGCTAAGCTGGGACCCACATAGGATACAAGACCAGCACAGCTGGGACCCACATGGGATACAAGACCAGCACTCTTCATTGATTCATCTATGCTGGGACCCACATAGGATACAAGACCAGCACTGAATCATCTAAGCTGGGACCCACATAGGATACAAGACCATCATGGCTGGGACCCACATAAGATACAAGACCGGCACTCTTCATTGATTCATCTATGCTGGGACCCACATAGGATACAAGACCAGCACTGAATCATCTAAGCTGGGAGCCACATAGGATACAAGACTAGCATAGCTGGGACCCACATAGGATACAAGACCAGCTCTCTTCATCATCGCAGTCCACTGAGGATCTCTGCACAGTCGCCGTCGTCGAAGTCGCAGCTAGCACTAGGGTTCCCGCACACAGCCAGCTCATTCGGGAGGGTCCGCTCCATGAGCCGAGAGGCTGATACATCAATTGACACAAGTCCAGAGTTGATGTATCCAAAAGTTCCATATCATCAACAGGAACTCAACGTCGCAGACGGCGCGTCAATCGGACACCTGGTCTGAGAGTTATTGGCTTTTTCGTCCCAGGGGCCCGGTTGGTTTTTAAGGAAAAACCAACCCGACCGTACTCCACCTAAATCCAAACCTCGGGTGGAGTGAGCCAAAAGATCTGTCTCACTAAGAAGGATCCACCAAAGTCGACGGCACGTCAATCGGAAGTCTGAAGCTCAAGATATGAGCGTTTCCGCTCCGAGGGTCCGGTTGGTTTCGTGTACGAACCAACCCGGCCGAACCCAAATTATTCCAAAACCTTGAGTGTGATATACCGAAACGACCGTCTCGATCCAAGGATCACATCGCCGCTAATGGCGCGTCGTTCGGAGGCCTGTAGCTCATGTTACGGGCATATGACCGAAAACGGTCTGAAGATGGGGGGTCTGGGCCCGGGCCGACCCGGCCCAACCCCCCTGGGTCAGCCCGAACCGGGTCAACCCGACCCGGATGGACCCGGTCTCGCCCGGCCAGGGCGCGGCCCGGCCCGGCCGGCCGGCCCGGCTCGTCTCGGCCAAGTGGCCGAGCAACGCAGGGGGCGCGCTGCCCCCGCGTGACAACACCGCGGCCCCCGCCGGGGGCCTCCCTGGTCAACGGACGCGGCAAAGCCGCGTCCCGTGTGCACTGGACCCGCGCAACCATGGGTCCACGTCGGGGCGCCGCCGGTGGATTCCGCGGGCCACTGGAGTTGCTCCGGTGGTCCGATTTTCTTTTCGTCTGCGCCGAGGCTCCTCCCGGGTCCCGTTCTCCACTGCAGAAACAACGGATCATCCCTACGGCATGTTTTTTCATCGCCCGCCAATCCACGCTTCAACGAAGAACTGCGGAGGGTTGTCAGGCCGTGTTTGTTTGGCCCGTATCCTCCGCGTTATATGATAACAATCGGGAGAAATAATTAACACATGTCAAACGTATCAATTTTTTTTTAATAATTTATAATTGCACTTGATCTGGGTTCTTTTGTTTTAGAAGAAAACAACCACGGGAATAATAAGTTATTTCCAAACAAAATCCCTACCTCTCCGTAGTCGTCGAGCGTGCGTTCCTTGCAGAATTGATCGTCGCGGAAGGAGGCGATCGTCGCATCACGGAAGGGCGTCGCGTCGTCGCGGAAGAGCATCGCGTCGTTGCGGAATACGGTGTCGCGTCGACGAACTCCGAGGTTCAAGAACATGTAGATTTAATTAATAATAATTAAATCTGTGATGTTTTTATAACCCACAAAGAGATTTAAAAGAAGCGCAACTCCCTACCTTGTCGTTGTCGATCGAAGGTTGTCGCGGGGTTGGATTGTCGCGAAAGAACGTCGCGGAAGAAAAATTGTCGGCGTCGCGGTACTTGGTGTCACATCGTCGATCTCAGAGGGCTCAGCGTTCTTCGTCACCCTTCGTCGAAGGCCGGCGTTCTTCGCATTCTTCACGTTCTTCGCGTTCTTCACGAAGGAGGATGAACAAATTGAGGTTTCTGTCAAACCCTCTCAACGAACAACACTCAATGAGAAAAGGTGTTGGTCTTAATTTATTAACATGCCAACAAACGAAAAAGAGATAAGTAACGACCCATTAATTCATAGAATTAATTCAACGAATAAAACCTCCCAATTAAATGGTGCGTTAAGAATTTAAGAAAATGCGTCAGTTGACTTTCATAATGAGGGGTTTTCGCGGTTGCGTTACTTAGCGGAAAAGAAACGGTGGGGCTCGTGCGGGCCCCACCACAAAAATATCCTACCAAGAGGGTAGGATATTTTTGGATAGCACCCTATCCGCATCAACTCAGCTTAAGTAGCTTTAAGTGGCTTTCAAGTGGCTTTAAGTGAAATAAAATAATGTTTGTCGTACTAATTATTTTATTTCTTAACTTTAAGCCCAAAAATTAAAAAACCACACCTGAGGAAACGCAACTCCAAAAGATGAGTTTTGAAGAAAATACCGGCGCTGCGATTCCATCGGTGCCCTCATAATTCGATTCCGAGCACCGGTTTAAAAGTTAGAAAAACCCGCTCATCCATTCACTGAACGTACCCAATCCAAACTTCGGAAATTGATTCCGGGCACACCAGGCCTCCGAATCAGGTGCTCTCAGAAACTGTGTTCTTGTAAAATTTCAAATAAAATTAAGAAAAAAAATTTCCTTGAAATTTACGGGTCTTTACATTACTCCCACGACAGGGCTTTATGTCCCCGTAAAGCTTCACTACAAACTTAGGGATACAAAGGCGGTACTGAGCATGCATTTGAGCCTCCTTCTCCCAAGTGTTCTCCTGGAGGTTCCCGTGCTGCCATATGATGCGCACTAGAGGAATCGATCGTCCATGAAGGACCCACTCCTGTCGATCCTTGATCTCCACCGGGACCTCCGAAAAAGTCTCCCCATCATCAACGTCCAGCTTCCCATGGTCAATGATTTGTGTCGGGTCATTCACCTATCTTCTCAGGTGAGATACGTGGAAGACGTCGTACACCCGGTGCAACTGAGGTGGTAGATCCAGGCGATAAGCCACCTCGCCAAACCTGCTGAGGACTTGGAATGGTCCAATGAAGCGTGGAGACAACTTCCGCCTCGGCCAAATATCCGTAAACCATGTCGAGGTGAGACACACAAGAAGACGTGGTCACCATCCTCAAACTCTAGTGGCCTCCGCCTCCTGTCAGCATTAGACTTCTGTCGGCTCTGAGCTATACTCATCCGCTCCTGGATGACCTGGACCATCTCCGATCCTACAAGAACTGCTAGGATTTCTTCTTTTCTGATAAGAGAAATATGGTCTCATCCCCAGGATGAAACACTTCCTTTACCTAATATATCCAATCCCGACATGGATGTTACTAATCCATACCAATGATGACGTCGTAAGGCCTCGACGCTGCTACCAAGAGATCCAACTGTTACTCTCGCCTCCAAGGGTTGAGTCACACTATCGGCATCAGTGTGTGGTAACTAGGTGTCCTCCAGTAGATGTCTCACAAGTGAGGGTCAAGTCAACAGTCTAAAGTGGAACCTCTTAGTAACAACACAAAAGAGTTCATGAATGAAAACATCACAAAGTTAAGCGTCTTTTACTATTGCAGCTCATAATACAAAGACACCACACAACAACAACAAGGAACTATAAGTACAAAAGACGTATCCACTAGTTCCGCTCCTGTCCATCTGCTCCCAGAGATCCATGATAGAAGGCCTTAGCTGCCTGAAGATGAGCTCTCTCATGTCCACCAACTCCCTGCGGTCGGGGTGGACCTCCTGGTGGTGGTGGTGGCAACACCTCGAAGTGTCGCCCACCATCTGCTACTCGGCCAGCTTCTCTACCTCTTCCTCCTGCACCCTGCGGACCACCGTGGCCGAACCTCTATCTGGGAGGTCCCTCTACCACCTGTTGCTCATCTGTAAGACGAGTTGGGAAGTCTCGAGCCATGTGACCTCGCCCGCTGCATGTGTAGAAATGATTGCCCCTCGTGTAGCTGGCTCTCCTTTGGGTGCCCCGCACAACCGAATCTTCATCCTGAGACTGCCCAACTGATGGTCTGGCCTGCTTGGACCTCTGTGTCACCTGTCTACTGCCAGCTGCAGAAGACCCTGCTACGGGCCGTCCTACAGAGGGCCCTGTCACTGGAGCCTGTTCGGCGAGAATACTATCCACTAGAAGGGCTCTCTCCAACACCTCTGCCTATGTCGGAATGTTGAGGGAGATCATCGAAGCCCTGATCTCGTGCCTCAGTCCCTGCTCGAAGGTCCGGGCCCGGAAGAATGGGTCCCGTACCATATCTGTGGAGTAGCGCGAGAGATCAGTAAATCTCGCCGAGTACTGGGCCACTGTCATGCTACCCTACCGTAGCTGTAGCAGCTCTTGGATGCGCACTGCACGGAGGGTGGCTGGGACGAACTCAGAGCGGAAGATGTTCTCAAAGTCCGTCCAGAGGAGAGATGTCTCGTCGTGCATCTGGAGCATCAAGATCCACCATCTGCCTGCTGCCGCGTGCAGGAGGCTCGCTGTGAGGATCACCATGAGGGCTGCTAGTGTCCTCACTAATCTGAAAACCCGTACAACTACCTCCAGCCAGTCCTCGGCGGCATGAGGGTTCTTCTCCCTACGGAACCTGGGCGGTCGCTGGCACTGGAACTCATGTAGTGCACTAAGGAGACGTGCATCGTCAGCGGCTGTGGCTGGAAGCATCGGTGGCTCTACAGATATAGCTACCGCCAGTGCCACTGCTGACAAAGGGCCCTGCACCGAGGCCTCATCGCTCGGTGGGCTGTCATCACGCTCGACTCTCAGAACCCTAGCTGGCTGCCATCGTGGGGCCATCCTGAAAAGGAAACAGGTTCCCCATGGTCAGAACAATATACCTGGTGAGCTGAAAAAAATAATCACAAAGAAAACCGGAAACACACATGCAATCAATGTTTTCGTGCATTAAATAGGAAATCAGAAGTCAGGGTCCTGGTGTACGGATACGTCGGCCGCCGCACCAACACTGGACTCCCTGGACTGATAACCACACCCAATACGCATAACACTATTGTTTCACAAAGAAGAAAGATTAGAGTCTGTGGTAGAACCGAACTCCTCCGATACCAATTTGTCACGACCCATCCTCGGGGCCCGTGCCGTGACTACCCCAAGCCCGCCTTCCATAGGTCAGGGGATGGCGACTAGCACCAAGGCGTAATTCCCGATAAACAGGGAAGGCATTGCCTTTGTAAAGTAAACAACCACCACGGAGTAAGCAAGCGGAAAGAGTAAACACTAAGTAAAAACTGTAACAAGCTGTGCTGAAAGTAAAAGGGGATGGAAATAGAAGCCCAACTGTAAAGTACAACTGAAAGGGGAAAACATCAACTGAAAAGAAAATCCACAGCGTCAAGCCGTCCTCTGGAAGTCCCACCTGAAGGGCGAGCACAGATAGCCTCCACAGCTCCCCGTTCCAGCCGTCCGCTCCGAGTACGTCCCGCCCAGTGGTCCACCTCCAGGTACCGTCCTGCTCCACAAGCCTCCACCACGATCAGCGTTGTCCGTCATCTACAACCAACACAACGAAGTGCGGGCATATCCCGTGCAGGGATGAGTATAAGCTACTCAGTAGGGACCCCGAGACCCCCGAAGGTCTCCCAAAAATCCACAAAGGATAAACCACAAAGGAAAGATACAATCACGAAGTAACAACCGAAACTACTTAGGTATATGCCCATACATATACCTAACTCATCAATTCTCGTTCGACTCCAACATCCGAGCCCAAGAACAACCCAGTCCACATAGGAAAGCAAAACGTATACTCACACAGATTAGCACAACACAATCCACGAAGGAGAGAAAAAGTAATCCACATAGGATAGTTCAACACAATCCACAAAGTAAAGTAAACATTAAATCCACACAGGATAGTCCAACACAATCCACAAAGGAGAGTAAACAGTAAATCCACACAGGATAGTCCAACACAATCCACAAAGGAGAGTAAACAGTAAATCCACACAGGATAGTTCAACAAAATCCACAAAGGAGAGTAACATAGGATTCAGCTCACACAGAATATACTTCGTCAAAAAGGGTGAAAGGGATGATCAGATATAGATACTGAATCATCTAAGCTGGGACCCACTGAGGATACAAGACCGGCTGTCTTCATTGATTCATCTATGCTGGGACCCACATAGGATACAAGACCAGCACTGAATCATCTAAGCTGGGAACCACATAGGATACAAGACCAGCACTGAATCATCTAAGCTGGGAACCACATAGGATACAAGACCAGCACAGCTGGGACCCACATAAGATACAAGACCAGCACTCTTCATTGATTCATCTATGCTGGGACCCACATAGGATATAAGACCAGCACTGAGTCATCTATGCTGGGACCCACATAGGATACAAGACCAGCACGGCTGGGACCCACATAGGATACAAGACCAACCCTCTTCATTGATTCATCTATGCTGGGACCCACATAGGATACAATACCAGCACTGAATCATCTAAGCTAGGACCCACATAGGATAAAAGACCAGCACTCTTCATCGTCGCAGTCCACTGAGGATCTCTGCACAGTCGCTGTCGTCGAAGTCGCAGCCAACACTAGGGTTCCCGCACACAGCCAGCTCGTTCGGGAGGGTCCGCTCCACGAGCCAAGAGGCTGATACATCAACTGACACAAGTCCAGAGTTGATGTATCCAAAAGTTCCGTATCGTCAACAGGAACTCAACGTCGCAGACGGCGCGTCAATCGGACGCCTCGTCTGAGAGTTATTGTCTTTTTCGTCCCAGGGTCCCGGTTGGTTTTTAAGGCAAAACCAACCCGACCGTACTCCACCTGGGTCCAAACCTCGGGCGTAGTGAGCCAAAAGATCTGTCTCACTAAGAGGGATCCACCAAAGTCGACGGCACGTCAATCGGAAGTCCGGAGCTCAAGATATGAGCGTTTCCACTCCGAGGTCCCGGTTGGTTTCGTGTACGAACCAACCCGGCCGAACCCAAAGTATTCCGAAACCTTGAGTGTGATATTCCGAAATGACCATATCGATCCAAGGATCGCATCTCCGCTGACGGAGCGTCGTTCGGTGGCCCGTAGCTCAAGTTACGTGCATAAGACCGAAAACGGTCTGAAGACGGGGGGTCTGGGCCCGGGCCGACCCGGCCCAACCCCCCTGGTTCGGCCTGAACCGAGTTGACCCGACCCGACTGGACCCGGTCCGGCCCGGCCATGGCACGGCTCGGCCCAGCTTGGCTCGGCCAAGAGGCCGTGCAACGCAAGGGGCGCACTGCCCCCACGTGACAACACCGCGGCCCCCCGCGGGGGGCCGCCCTGGTCAACGGACGCGGCAATGCCGCGTCCCTTGTGCGCTGGACCCGCGCTGCCGCAGGAACGCTGGCGCCGCCGCCGCCACAGCTTCAGCCACAGTGGCCCTTTCCGGCGGTGCGTTGGGGCGCCGCCGGTGGCTTCCGCGGGCCACTAGAGTTTCTCCGGTGGTCCGATTTCCTTCCCGTCTACGCCGAGGCTCCTCCTGGGTCCCGTTCTTCACTGCGGAAACACCGGATCGTCCCTGCGACATGTTTTGTCGTCGCTCGCCAATCCTCACTTCAACGAAGAACTGCGGAGGGTTGTCGGCCCGTGTTTGTTTGGCCCGCACCCTCCGCGTTAGATGATAACAGTCGGGAGAAATAATTAACACAAGACAAACGTATCAAAAACAATTTTAATAATTTAAAATTGCACTTGATCCAGGTTATTTTGTTTTAGAAGAAAACAACTATGGGAATAAAACGTTATTTCAAAACAAAATCCCTACCTCGCCGTAGTCGTCGAGCGTGTGTTCTTTGCAGAATTGATCGTCGCGGAAGGAGGCGATCGTCGCGTCGCGGAAGGGCGTCTCGTCGTCGCGGAAGAGAGTCGCATCGTCGCGGAATACGGTGTCGCGTCGATGAACTCCAAGGTTCAAGAACATGTAGATTTAATTAATAATAATTAAATCCATGATGTTGTTATAACCCACAAAGATATTTAAAAGAAGCGCAACTCCCTACCTTGTCGTTGTCGATCGAAGGTTGTCGCGGGGTTGGATTGTCGCGGAAGAACGTCACGGAAGAAAAATCGTCGGCGTCGCGGTACTTGGCGTCACGTCGTCGATCTCCGAGGGCTCAGCATTCTTTGTCGCCCTTCGTCGAAGGCTTGCGTTCTTTGCGTTCTTCACATTCTTCGCGTTCATCGTGAAGGAGGATGAAAAAATTGAGGTTTCTGTCAAATCCTCTCAACGAACAACATTTAATGAGAAAAAGCGTTGGTCTTATTTAATTAACATACCAACAAATGAAAAAGAGATAAGTAACAACCCATTAATTCAAAGAATTAATTCAACTAATAAAATCGCCCAATAAAATGGTGTGTTAAGAATTTTAGAAAACGCGTCAGTTGACTTTCATAATGACGGGTCTTCACGGGTGCGTTACTTAGCGGAAAAGAAACGTTGGGGCTCGTGCGTGCCCCACCTCACAAATATCCAACCAAGAGGGTAGGATATTTTTAGATAGCACCCTATCCGCATCAACTCAGCTTATGCAGCTTTAAGTGGCTTTCAAGTGAAATAAAATAAAGTTTGTTGTAATAATTATTTTATTTCTTAACTTTACGCCCAAAAATTAAAAAACCACACCTGAGCAAACACAACTCCGGAAGAGGTATTTATAAGAAAATACCGGTGCTGCGATTCCATCGGTGCCCTCATAATTCGATTCTGATCACTGGTTTAAAAGTTAGAAAACCCCCTCATCCGTTCACTGAACGTACCTGATCCAAACTTCGGAAAATGATTCCTGGCACACCGGGCCTCGGAATCAGGTGCCTTCAGAAACTGCGTTCTTGTAAAATTCCAAAGAAAATTAAAAAAAAATCTTGAAATTTACGGGTCTTTACATTACTCCCACCACAGGGATTTACGTCCCCGTAAAGATTCACTACAAACTTAGGGATACAAAGGCGGTACTGAGCACATATTTGAGCCTCTCGCTCCCAAGTGCTCTCCTGGAGGTTCCCGTGCTGCCATCTGATGCGCACTAGAGGAATCGATCATCCACGAAGGACCCGCTCCTATCGATCCTCGATCTCCACCGGGACCTCCGCAAAAGTCGCCCCATCATCAACGTCTAGCTTCCCATGGTCAATGATGTGTGTCGGGTCATGCATGTATCTACTCAGGTGAGATACCTGGAAGACGTCGTGCATCCGGTGCAACTGAGGTGGTAGAGCCAGGCGATAAGCCACCTCGCCAAACCTGTTGAGGACCTGGAATGGTCCGATGAAGCGTGGAGACAACTTTCTGCCTTGGCCAAATCTCCGTAAACCATGTCGAGGTGAGACACGCAAGAAGACGTGGTCTCCATCCTCGAACTCTAGTGGCCTCCGCCTCCTGTCAGCATAAGACTTCTGTCGGCTCTGAGCTATACTCATCCGCTCCTGGATGACCTGGACCATATCCGATCCTATAAGAACAGCTAAGATTTCTTCTTTGCCGATAATAGAAATCTGGTCTCATCCCCGGGATGAACCGATTCCTTTTCCTAATACAGTCAATCCCGACAGGGATGTTACTAATCCATACCAAAGATGACGTCGTAAGGCCTCGACGCTACTACCAAGAGATCCAACCGTTACTCTCGCCTCTGAGGGTTGAGTCACACTATCGACATCAGTGTCTGGTAACTGGGTTTCCTCCAGTAGATGTCTCACAAGTGAGGGTCAAGCCAACAGTCTAAACCGGAACCTCTTACTAACAACACAAAAGGGGAGAGGAATGAAAACATCACAAAGGTAAGCATCTTTTACTATTTCATCTCATAATACAGAGAAACTACACAACAACAACAAGGAACTATAAGTAAAAAAGACGTATCCACTAGTTCCGCTCCTGTCCATCTGCTCCCAGAGCTCCATGATAGAAGGCCTTAGCTGCCTGAAGCTGAGGTCTCGCATGTCCACCAACTCCCTGCAGTCGGGGTGGACCTCCTGGTGGTGGTGGTGGCAACACCTCGAAGTGTCACCCACCATCTGCTACTCGGCCAGCTCCTCTACCTCGTCCGCCCGCACCCTGCGGACCACCGTGACCGAACCTCTTTCTGGGAGGTCCCTCTACCACCTGCTGCTCATCTGTAAGACAAGTCGGGCAGTCTCGAGCCATGTGACCTCGCCCGCTGCATGCATAGCAATGCTTGCCCCTCGTGTAGCTGGCTCTCCTTCGGGTTCCCCGCACAACCGAATCTTCATCCTGAGACTGCCCAACTGATGGTCTGGCCCGCTTGGACCTCTGCGTCACCTGTCTACTGCCAGCTGCAAAAGACCCTGTTACGGGCCATCCTGCGGAGGGCCCTGTCACTGGAGCCTGCTCGGTTAGAAAACAATCCACTAAAAGGGCTCTCTCCAACACCTCTGCATGTGTCGGAATATTGAGGGAGATCATCGAAGCCCTGATCTCGTGCCTCAGTCCCTGCTCGAAGGCCCGGGCCCGGAAGAACGGGTCCCGTACCATATCTGTGGAGTAGCGCGAGAGATCAGTAAATCTCGCCGAGTACTGGGCCACTGTCATGCTGCCCTACCATAGCTGTAGCAGCTCTTGGATGCGCACCGCACAGAGGGTGGCTGGGACGAACTCGAAGCAGAAGATGCTCTCAAAGTCCGTCCAGAGGAGAGATGTCTCGGCGTGCATCTGGAGCATCAAGATCCACCATCTGCCTACTACCGCGTGCAGGAGGCTCACTGCGAGGATCACCATGAGGTCTGCTGGTGTCCTCACTAATATGAAAACCCGTACAACTGCCTCCAGCTAGTCCTCAGCGGCCTGAGGGTCCGTCTTCCCGCGGAACCTGGGTGGTCGCTGGCGCTGGAACTCATGCAGTGCACTAAGGCGACGTGCATCGTCAGTGGCTGGGGCTGGAAGCATCAGTGGCTCGGCGGATAGAGCTACCGCCGGTGCCACTGCTGACAAAGGGCCCTGCACTGAGGCCTTGTCGCTCGGTGGGCTGTCGTCACGCTCGACTCTCAGAACCGTAGCTGGCTGCCATCGTGGGGCCATCCTGAAAAGGAAACAGGTGCGCCACGGTCAGAGCAGTATACCTGGTGAGATGATACAAAATAATCCCAAAGAAAACCTTAAACACACATGCAATCAATGTTTTCGTGCATTAAGTCAGAAATCAGAAGTCAGGGTCCTGGTGTACAGATACGTCGGCCGCCGCACCAACACTGGACTCCCTGGACTGATAACCACACCCAATATGCTTAACACTATTGCTTCACATAGAAGAAAGATCAGAGTCTGCGGTAGAACCGAAATCCTCTGATACCAATTTGTCACGACCCGTCCTCGGGGCCCATGCCGTGACTACCCCAAGCCTGCCTTCCATAGGCCAGGGGCTGGCGACTAGTACCAAGGCGTAAATACCGATAAACAGGGAAGGAATTGACTTTGTAAAGTAAACAACCACCACAGAGTAAGAAAGCGGAAAGAGTAAACACTAAGTAAAATCTGTAACAAGTTGTGCTGAAAGTAAAAGGGGCCGGAAATACAAGCCCAACTGTAAAGTAAAACTGGAAGGGGAAAATAGCAACTGAAAAGAAAAGCCACAGCGTCGAGCCTTCCTCTGAAAGTCCCACCTGATGGGCAAGCACAGATAGCCTCCACAGCTCCTCGGTCCAGCCGTCCGCTCCTAGTAGGTCCCGCCCAGTGGTCCACCTTCTGGTACCGTCATGCTCCGCAAGCCTCCACCACAATCAGCGTTGTCCGTCGTCTCCAACCAACACAACAAAGTGTGGTAATAGCCCGTGTAGGGGTGAGTATAAGCTACTCACTAGAGACCCCGAGACCCCCGAAGTTCTCCCGAAATCCACAAAGGATAAACCACAAAGGAAAGATACAATCACGAAGTAACAACCGACACTGCTTAGGTATATGCCCATACATATACCTCAGTCATCAATTCCCGTTCATCTCCAACATCCGAGCCCAAGCACAACCCAGTCCACACAGGAAAGCCAAACGTATACTCACATAGAATAGCACAACACAATCCACAAAGGAGAGAAAAAGTAATCCACATAGGATAGATCAACACAATACACAAATGAAATTAAACAGTAAATCCACACAGGATAGTCCAACACAATCCACAAAAGAGAGTAAACAGTAAATCCACACACGATAGTCCAACACAATCCACAAAGGAGAGTAAACAGTAAATCCACACAGGATAGTTCAACACAATCCACAAAGGAGAGTAACACAGGATTCTACTCACACAGAATATACTTCGTCAAAAAGGGTGAAAGGGATGATCAGATATAGATACTGAATCATCTAAGCTGGGACCCACTGAGGATACAAGACTGGCTGTCTTCATTGATTCATCTATGCTGGGACCCACATAGGATACAAGACCAGCACTGAATCATCTAGGCTGGGACCCACATAGGATACAAGACCAGCACAGCTGGGACCCACATAGGATAAAAGATGAGCACTCTTCATTGATTCATCTATGCTGGGACCCACATAGGATACAAGACCAGAACTGAATCATCTAAGCTGGGACCCACATAGGATACAAGACCAGCACGGCCGGGACCCACATAGGATACAAGACCAGCACTCTTCATTGATTCATCTAAGATGGGACCCACATAGGATACAAGACCACCACTCTTCATCGTCACAGTCCACTGAGGATCTCTGCACAGTCGTCGTCGTCGAAGTCGCAACCAGCACTAGGGTTCCCGCACACAGCCAGCTCGTTCGGGAGGGTCCGCTCCACGAGCCGAGAGGCTGATACATCAACTGACACAAATCCATAGTTTATGTATCCAAAAGTTCCGTATCGTCAACAGGAACTCAACGTCGCAGACGGCGCGTCAATCGGACGCCTGGTCTGAGAGTTATTGGCTTTTTCGTCCGAGGGGCCCGGTTGGTTTTTAAGGCAAAACCAACCCGACCGTACTCCACCTGAGTCCAAACCTCGGGAGGAGTGGGCCAAAAGATCCGTCTCACTAATAGGGATCCACCAATGTCGACGACACGTCAATCAGAAGTCTGGAGCTCAAGATATGAGCATTTCCGCTCTGAGGTCCCGGTTGGTTTCGTGTACGAACCAACCCGGCCGAACCCAAAGTATTCTGAAACCTTGAGTTCGATATACCGAAACGACCGCCTCGATCCAAGGATCGCATCGCCGCTGACGGCACATCGTTCGGAGGCCCGTAGCTCAAGTTACGGGCATAAGACCGAAAATGGTCTGAAGACGGGGGGACTGGGCCCGGGCCGACCCGACCCACCCCCCCTGGGTCGGCCCGAACCGGGTCGACCCGAACCGGCTGGACCTGGTCCGGCCCGGCCGGCCAGCCCGGCTCAGCTCGTCCAAGCGGCCAAGCAACGCAGGGGGAGCGCTGCCCCCGCGGGGGGCCGCCCTGGTCAACGGATGCGGCAAAGCCGCGTCCCGTGTGCACTGGACCTGCGCGGCCGCGGATCCGCTGGCACCGCCGGTGGCTTCTGCGGGCCACCGGAGTTGCTCCGGTGGTCCGATTTCCTTCCCGTGTATGCCGAGGCTCCTCCCAGGTCCCGTTCTTCACTGCGGAAACAACAGATCGTCCCTGCGGCATGTTTTGTCATCACCCACCAATCCGCGCGTCAATGAAGAACTGCGGAGGGTTGTCGGGCTGTGTTTGTTTGGCCCGCACCCTCCACGTTAGATGATAACAGTCGGGAGAAATAATTAACACATGACAAACATATCAAAAACAATTTTAATAATTTAAAATTTCACTTGATCCAGGTTCTTTTGTTTTAGAATAAAACAACCACGGGAATAAAAAGTTATTTCCAAACAAAATCCCTACCTCACCGTAGTCGTCGAGCATGCGTTCTTTGCAGAATTGATCGCCACGGAAGGAGGCGATCGTCGCGTCGCGGAAGGGCGTCGCGTCGTCACGGAAGAGCGTCGTGTCGTCACAGAATATGGTGTCGCGTCGATGAACTCTGAGGTTCAAGAACATGTATATTTAATTAATAATAATTAAATCTGTGATGTTGTTATAACCCACAAAGAGATTTAAAAGAAGCGCAACTCCCTACCTTGTCGTTGTCAATCGAAGGTTGTCGCGGGGTTGGACTGTCGCGGAAGAACATCGCGGAAGAAGAATCGTCGGCGTCGTGGTACTTGGTGTCGCATCGTCGATCTCCGATGGCTCAGCGTTCTTCGTCGCCCTTCGTCGAAGGCCGGTGTTCTTTACGTTCTTCGCGTTCTTCGCGAAGGAGGATGAAAAAATTGAGGTTTCTGCCAAATCCTCTCAACGAACAACACTTAATGAGAAAAAGCACTGGTCTTATTTTATTAACATGCCAACAAACGAAAAAGAGATAAGTAACGACCCATTAATCCATAGAATTAATTCAATGAATAAAACCACCCAATTAAATGGTGCGTTAAGAATTTAAGAAAATGTGTCAGTGGAATTTCATAATGATGGGTTTTCGCGGGTGCGTTACTTTGCTGAAAAGAAACGGTGGGGCTCGTGCGGGCCCCACCTCACAAATATCATACCAAGAGGATAAGATATTTTTAGATAGCACCCTATCCGCATCAACTCAGCTTAAGAAGCTTTAAGTGGCTTTCAAGTGGCTTTAAGTGAAATAAAATAATGTTGTCGTACCTATTATTTTATTTCTTAACTTTAAGCCCAAAAATTAAAAAACCACACCTGAGCAAACGAAACTCTGGAAGAGGCGTTTCTAAGCAAATATCGGGGCTGCGATTCCATCGGTGCCCTCAGAATTCGATTCCGAGCACTTGTTTAAATGTTAGAAAAACCCGCTCGTCCGTTCACTGAACGTACCCGAGCCACACTTCGGAAAATGATTCCGGGCACACCGGGCCTCGGAATCAGGTGCCGTCAAAAACTGCATTCTTGTAAAATTCCAAAGAAAATTAAGAAAAAAAATTTCCTTGAAATTTACAGGTCTTTACATTTTACTCCTGAAAAGGAATCCCAGATCAAAAGTAAATTAGGAATGGTTAAGAGAAATTAAGACTGGGGCTTACTCCTGAAAAGGGGGCCCATGTTAAGAGATATTAAGAGTGGGGATTACTCCTGAAAAGGGGGCCCAGGTTAAGATATTTGAAAAATTAAGGGACTTGGGGCTTACTCCTGAAGAGGAGGCCCATATTTGAGACTGGGGCTTACTCCTGAAAAGGAGGCCCAGGTTAAGAGAATTATGGTTGGGGCTTACTCCTAAGGAGGATGCCCAGATTTGAGAATTATGACTGGGGATTATTCCTAAAAAGGAGGCCCAGTTTAAGGGTTTCTCTCATCTTAAAGGATGAGGTTTAATGAATGAAATCTCAATTTTTTAGTGACATAAAGATGTGTAAATCACTAGGTTTTGAGAGATATTCCACAGAGTTCCTTTTAGATAATGAATCCAAATCAAGAAATAATTACATAAATGGATTTGAAGAGTGTCTTGAAGATTGAATCTTGAATAGGAGATGTGGAATGGCTTAAGAGGGGTGAAATGGGCAAGAAGGGCACCCAAAAAGGCAGGGGCGCGCAAGTCCTGGAAGGTGCGCAGGTACTGCGTGGGCGCGCAAGTACTGGTCGCGTAGGTATACCTGCACGGCACATGGGTACTTGTGTGACGGTTAACCAGAAGGGTAATACTTGAGCGACTCTTGGTTAAATACTTTAGAATCCTCTTGAGGTTCTTCTAGAAGAGGGGCGCACAAGTTCTATTGAAGGATTAAGGTGGCGCGCAAGTGTGGCCTTTTCCCTTAAGGGCTGGCCACTCAGGCACGCAAGTGTTGATGAGTTTCAATACATAGGCCTTCCTCCGCCTCTTTAGATCATCCTTTCTAGGTAATAAATTATATTAGAAGTGTTTCATAAGATTTGAGAGGAGGCTAGGGCACCGGGAGCTCAAATCCGAGTTTCCGGAAAAAAATCCCCTTGAATGGGGGGCCCACAGGGACTATTTATAGGCAGGAGAAGACCCCGGGAGGTTATCACTTAGGTCGCGCATGTCACATGCGCGACCACTGGGCAACGCGCAAGTATACCTTCACGACCATTGTAGAACTTGCGTGACCCTTGTGCAACATTCTTCTTATTCCTTCCTTTGTCAATTTTTGATATTTGTCCAAAGGCTGAATCACTTTGAGCTCAGATATTCCCCTTTTCCGATCTTTATATTCAACGATGGAAGGAGCGTCAACAATAGTATCCCCTTATAATATATTTTCCATGATACATATTGTAAAATAATTTGAAAGAGATAAAAATTTAGAAGTAACAAAAAAAATTAGATCTTTGAAAAACATCTATAATCACAGTTGACAATATTTGAAAACTGACAATAACTTTTAAATTACATTGATACCAAATGTATGTCGGAGTAGATGACTCAAGAGGGGGGGTGATGTGAGTATCTATAAATATTTCTGTTAAAAATTTGTTCTATAAAATAACATCCCCTATTAAAATAGAATGAAATTCAGTTTTTAGTGAATTATAAAAGCCTTTAAAGTTCAATTAGATTCTCATAATATTTATTAGTTATCATATTTTCCAATCTAAATATTAGTGAAACTTTTGAAACTAATCTACTGATTCCAAAATAGATATAAACACTTGATAAAATAACTATCAAAGTTCAGTTTATTTTAATGTGAAAAATACATATCAGATTAAAACACAAGACAAATAGAACAGTAGGTAAAATAAGAGATTAAGTCTCAAAAGGATACTTAGTCCTCTCCACTTGGAGATCACATGCCAAAAAGCAGTTTATATTAATAAAATTTTGATCCACACTGTGGATTAGGGTTCACAATAACACACAAGTCTGTCCAGGTCACACTTCACCTCTACCATACATATTCGTGGGAAAACTATCAAACATGTCACACAGTATCTCTTCCACAGTTATATGTGGAATACAAGAGTAGAAATGGATTGAGTGTGAGGATATTTTAGTATACTTAGTTTAGCTCAGGACCCAGTGTGTATGAAAGAAACAGATGCACACCCTGTTAGAAACATAAAAAAAGAACACAATAGAGTTACAAAAGAAGAATAGAGTTTATAAATCTCTGTGTGTTGTGTTATAAAGATCTGGACTCATTGGATGTATAGAATATGATATTCTTGCCCTCTTCTAGATGTTGGCTCCAAAAAAGGTATCGTAGTCTCTGTAATCTAGTTCCCAGGTGTTGCAAGGTTCGAATCTTCGATGTCAGGATGTTTAGCGATCTTCAGTATGAGGAAACATATAATATTAAATTTCTTGTATACTCATTCTTCAAGTTATTATATTTGTAATATCATGCACATTCACATATCTAGCCTTTAGTTTTTCTAGCAGGATTAGTGTCTCTTATTTTTGGTTGAGATTGTAATACGTTTATACTTCATCTTCCAGTAGGCATGAATATCTCCCCACATGCATATACCACGTACTATCTTTTAATAGTCCTAAAAACAACATTAAATAATGTCAAAAACATTAATTTTTATAACAATGACCATTATAAATAAATTTGAATTAATAAATTTGAAACATTTATTTATGACTATCAGTGGGTCATAAGTATCGGTATGTCATCGTCGGTCAATTAACATCAGTTTTCCATCATCGGTGTTTTATCTTCGTTGTGTCAACTTCAGTGTGTCATATTTGGTGTTTAATCTTCAGTGTTTCATCTTTATTGTGTCACACATCGATGTGTCATATTCGGTGTGTCATCTTTAGTTTGTCGAACATATTTGTGTCGAACATCATTGTGTCGAACATCAGTGTGTCAAACATAGGTGTGTCGAACATTGGTGTGTTTTCTTCGGTGTGTCAACTTTGTTGTGTCATCTTTGGTGTGTCATCTTTGGTGTATCGAACATTGGTGTGTTGAACAATGGTGTGTTGAACATCACTATGTTGAACATCGGTTTGTCGAACATCGGTGTGTCGATCATCGGTGTGTCGAACATCAGTGTGTCAAATATCATTATGTCAAACATCAGTTCCAGTGACTCTGAGAAGCTTATGAAGTGTATTTATTACAAGTAATACTACTAGATTAAGTGATATCCAAAAATATAGGTAAGAATACACTTGTAAACATTGATTCATATATATAAGTTATTGACTTATTATAGTATATAGTTTTGTATGAAATAATTGATTTACATAGAGGTATTTAATGGCGTGAAATAATAGTATATGTAGGTTGACATTTTTTGAGATTATAAAAATAACTACAATATAGAGGGTCCAACACTATGCATAAAAAGTTTCAGATATGTATCCTTTTTTCTTTCACGAAATAATTAAAGTGTCATACATTTATAGATTTATTATGAATTACACTGATTTGAAATCATGTTTGTATTAAAGTTTTTAGAAATTCAGAATATCATTGATTATATCAAATATTACTTATTCGATTAGGAAACAACTTTATTTTTACCATTTACATTATTTATGAAATTTTTTAGTTACTTTTTCAAAATTGGGTGTTCCTTTTTTTGATGTATTTTTTAAATTTCATTTCCTTGTAAGGAATATTCTAAAGATATCATTGATTTTTATCATTGTTTAAACCCTTTATGTTTTTCTATTTATTATTTTTGATGTTCAATGATTAATTATAGTTATGTTGTGGAATGATCATGTAATATGGATACTATTATTGTTTCTTGATTTTTATTATGAAAAGTGGATGATTCTATAAATAAATATTTTAGGTGAGGGAGAGTTAATTTTTGATAAATAATTTTGATAAAGTATTATAATGTTATTTGTTATATTTCATTACTCACATTATTTTCTAAGTCATGGGATTCATTGAGAATCCAGGTGAGTGTTACCTCCCAAAAGATGAACGTTGGAAGAATTAATGTTGGGAAAAGTTACCAGAACACATGTTCAATTTTGTTGAAAAGCAAAAGAAGAGAAATCATGACCACATGAGGGTTAGGTGACTGGGTTACATGATCATGTAAATCATAAAGGTAAAAAAGTTCAAATAATCCCTAAAATTCATGAGATTAATCAATGAAAAGTGATGGGAAAATCCATGAGAGGGTTCCCAAGAGATCGCATAACATTGGGCGCCCCATACGATGCCTCCCCAAGACCTGTGATTCCCCAAAGTAGAAGGCTTCATGTAACAAAATCTATTTGAGGTAGGTGATTCACATGGTTAGAGTTATTTTTAAATCATCCCCAGTGTCATGTGAACAATGATGATAGGGAAATCATGTGACTCATCTATGTGAGGTTTTCCATGATGGGATATTCAATTAGTCGTTGAAAATTTTATAATGCCCCAAAAGACAATTGATAACCAAGAACTAAGGGAATCATGTGAAATTAATGTTCCAAGGTGGGATGGTCTTGTGGTATCTTTTCTTTCTATGATCTCATCCCATAATTATGCGATTTACCCACTAAATATAGATCATGTGACTCAAATAGAAAAATATGGCTATTAGGGGCCCATCCTATGATCATTTTTTTTCATGTGATGAATTGGGGAGATGTCACTTAGGATGTGAAACTTAGTCACGTGAGGTACACGAGAAACATCCACCCTATATAGAAAATATTCCACTAATATAATCATATGAATTTGTCTCTCCCACCATACAATTATATGAAAATATTGGGTGTAGGCATTTATAAACCCCATTACATTCAGGTATGGAGGATTTTGGAGGATTTTATTTTGAGAGGAGATTATGAAAGGATGACTAAAATGAATTTTAGATAATTTATGGATCAAATGAATCACATGATTTCTGAGTCTTATTCCCAAATAACTTGGTGAGAATGTATGGAAGAAATTCAATAAGAATGAGTGATCATAGTATGTGGCCACTCACATGAGATTCAATTGTGTAATGACCTCCCAGGAACATGATCACATGATGACTTCTAGGCCATATAATCAAGATATGGCCTCTTAGTCATGTGACTAGGCCATGAAATCATAAGATCCCTATGCCCTTGTATTCTTGTGAGACCCCCTTAAGCTTCATGTGATCATGTAACTGCACACCATCAATGGTAAGTGCATAGTCCTTCTTTATTCATGTAGAGCACATGACCATTCCTTATTCATGCAGAGAACATGACCCCATGGCATTCACATGATTTCCCGACTCTCAAGAGTACAAATAAAACACTCCTAAGTACTTATTCTCCCATAAGTCCAAACCAATGAATATTCTTTAACCTAACTCTTGGGGAAGTAATACTTATGAGTTAAATTTATCTCTCCTGACCATTAGTGGTCAAGGAATAATATGAACTATAAGGACTAAGATTCATGTTATAATTAGGATATATAAAATTTCATCATAATGCATGATCTCAATATCCACCATAGTGACATGTTTAATCATTTTTTACCTATTGATTCTCACATCAAGTATAACTCAAATGATCTTAGAGAATTGAAAAATTCATTCCATCAGAATAAAAAAACACCCATATGAACTATGAGTACTCTGATTCATGTTATAATAAAGGTACGTAGGATGTATTCCTATGGACTAAGTTTAATATCCAATATGTTTTCATCATATGTTTCATGAGGCTGTTTTCCTTGAGAAGACCAAAATACACTCATATTTTTAGCTTTTATATTTCAATGTACCATGCATAATATCATAACACTTATCCCATAGATTCATGTTCCTCTTGATACTCATAATCATACTTCTATTAGGGAAGATTAGTGTGTAACACCCATACCAAAATACCCCCATTATTGGAATCCTCCTTAGATGTAAGCCCCAAATTAGTTTTCTTCAATGGTAAATACTCTCAATTAAGCATATTATGGAATCCATGGGGTGTATTCTCTTACATAGATTCAACCTTATTCTTGCATTCAATGCATCCGATCATTTACTATCTCTTATTTCTCACATCGAACATGACTCACATGGGATTAATTATCTACAATGATCATTCCCTCAGCAAGATTCAAATTTATCTAGCATGGGTATATTTTTTGGTGAAATCCCCAACCATATTACCGTATTATTAAAAAGTTTCATATCCTCGATGAAACATCTTAGGGTAGAATAATATATATAATTACTTCTTAAACATCATAACTACATGGAATCAAATTCCATCTTACATGGGATACACAAGATGCCCCTTTGACTCTTAAGCCACCATATCATATATAGAAATTTCCCCATATACTTTTTTACCAAATGATGTTAAACTGTATCGTATGGTCCTATCATGTGACCTTAAACTATGTCACTTGAACTACATGGGATTTGATTCTAATCTTGGTAGGATACATAATATTAATCCTTTAGGTTTAAAACCAACATCATAGACTTTTCTTATTATTCGGTCATATCTCTCTTGAGTTCATTTACACCCTTCACTTGTATAAACATACTCATATGAGTTTGTAAATCCCATCAATTAGGGACATTTTTCCCACAAAACATCTTTCCATGCCATATTCCCTTTAAAATCATGCCTACACTCAAAATGATATATTCATTTTGGGTATCACTATGTTATCCTTTTTGGTATACATTCCAAATTGGGATTATCTTTGTAGGTCCAATTCCTTGTGATATAAAATCATCCTCATAGGGCCATATTATTTTTAAGGTCAATTATAATGGTATTACCATTCATAATTCCCACACTAATTATTTATAGGTATCTTTATTATAATATTCATGTGATTATAATGTTAAAATTCATGGACCAATCATTTTCACATGAACTTAAAATGTATGACATGTCCTGTTAAGTGGAACTGAACATTTTGGGACTTGATTCCTTACACAAGGATATACAGGAAGGCACAATTATTGTTTTGATCCTAATACCATAATCACATATCACCATCCTCATCATTAATAAACTACATATAATCCAACTTTATGGATTTAGAATATAGAAACCCATGAGACATCATCACTAAGTAGTAATGGTAAACACGATGGAGAACATATGATATATATAGACGGTATTATCAAAGGGATTTCTATGATATGAATAGACACTCACATTGGTGGGTAACAACCAGTTTTAAAATGTTAGGTCAACTAGTACTATGTTGGGGTTTGGGAAAGATTCATGAAAATGTCAAAAATATATAAGAGAGTCTTGGAGTAGGTATTAATTTCCGCATAACCATGTGTTAAGATCCCAAAATCCCATCCACTAAAACAATGTTATTTTTTATGTGTCATTGGTATGTAACACCAATGTTCAAACTTCCAATGGAATCCAAGGTTATCATCTAGAAACATGTCAGGGAACCCATAGAGAAAGAAGTGAATGCCACAACAAAATGTCCCCTCATATGGATTACTACCATGTAATATAATCCCTTTATCATAATAACTATAATCAAGTAGGTTTCATGCCAGTGCCATCAACACATAGGCTCTATATCTCTTTATTTTAATTTCCGAAGACAGAAATTTCCTATAGAACCCCAATTATATGGATTTATTGAGGCTATATCATTTCCATAAAAGGGTCTAAGATATTATATTTTTTAATAAACATAAAGGATAAATACATTCCCTCATTATTCGTTAATGCCATATTACCTGTGATGCACCAACATATCCTACCTCACCATGATCACCTATCTTCACTGTTTTCATCAATACATTAAATTATGTGACTCATAACATTCATTAATAATAATCTTAAATTCTATGTACCAATACACATATCCATTTATATGAAAATCCAATGACACTTATAAATCTGGATTTCCTACTGGAAGGTCTATTTATCATAATATTTAATGTGATATTACCAAGTGAGTATACCATGAAAAGTTTCCTCATAGTCCTGTGAGTCTCCACCACTAATATAATATATCATTCGTGTCCCTAAAATCATATCATCTATTTATAGAACATAAATTCAATAATAGTGTATTCGTACTTCCAGGTTCTCATCATAGCGGGGACCTACTATGACCTTTTACTGCGAAAACTACTCTTAGGACACTATGACATACTATATCTCAAAAAATAACATTCATGATGTGATAAGTAGTTTACTAATATAAAAAAAATTAATACATATTTATCATAAAGTACATAGAAGTTGGTTAAAAGGGAACCAACTCAAACAAACTCCCAATTGCACTAGAGGCAACTGCTAATAACCTTTATTCTGCTAGCACTCACATGATACTCATCCTTCTTCTATGATAGTAATTTAACCAAGGGTTACTCCACATTCTCTTCCATGGATAATCTTCTTATTTCAAATTCACCATCTGATTAAATCCTTCAAAAGGTGATACTTTCCGAGTATGTGCTTTTTTCCATTGGTATGACCTTATCTCTTTTGAAAGAGATACCGCTGAAATATTATTACAATACAATGTGATAAGTTATTTTCTTCTAGGTAACACATCACGATCCTAGAAAATGTTTTGAATCCAAATGAATTATCTGGATATATCCTAAGCTGCTATAGACTCAAACTCTACTGTAGAGTCAGCAATAACTTGCTGCTTTAAACTCTTCAACCTCATAGTTCCTCCGTTGAGACAAAAAACATATCCTGATTGAAACATCAGATCATTATGATCTATCTGAAATGCATTATCAGAATAACCCCTAATGACCATCTCCTCCTCCCATATATACAACAGGAACATATCCTATGTTATTCTAAGATACATAAGCATAGCCTTAAAAACAGTCTAATATTGTTCTATTGGATCTTCTTGATATATTCCTACCATGATCAGTGCGTAGGAAACATCAAGTATAGTAGATAATATAGAATACATGATTGATTGTATCTCTAAAGAGAATGAGATCATACTCATTCTATATTTCTTATTTTTTCTGGGGACACATTTTCTTAGAAAGATATAAACCAAGTGAAATTGGAACAAATCCTTCTTGGATTGTTCCATAATAAATCTATTTAGTTTCTTGTTAATATATGTACTTTGACTAAGTCCAATAAACCTCTTAGATCTATCACGAATGATATGTATCCCTAGAATATTGGCTACTTAACCTAATTCTGTTATAAATAAGTTTTTATTTAACTAGTCCTTAACTGACTATAATATTGATATTCCATTTCCAATAAGTAATATTTCATCAATATATACTACTAGGATAATGACCACATTCCCATTAAACCCTTTGTAAATTCACAACTCACATTAATTATTAATGAAAAAAACTCAATTATGGATTCATTGAATCAAATGTTCTAGGACATAGATTCTTTCTTCAATCGATAAATGGATCTCTGTAACATGAAATTTTTTTTGGCATCACGTGGAAAATCTTCTAGTTGTGTCATATAGGCATCTTCCTAATGGTCCCATTACGGAATTCTGTTTTGACATCCATATGTCAAATATCATAGTCATGGTAAGATGCTATATGAAGTATGATTCTGATAGATTAACACATGGAAACTAGTGAAAATGATTAATCAGTGTAAATTCAATGATGTTGTTTAAACCCTTTATCCACTAGAATTTATTTATTGGTACTTACTTTACATTCCATGTCCAATTTACTCTTGAATACCCATTTTCATTAGACTATATTTACATCAACTAGCACATTTAATAGAACCCAAACTTGGTTTTGATAAATAGATTCCATCTTAGAATTCATAGCTTTTAGACATCTTATATCATCTAAGCTCTCTACTTCCTTCTTGAAAGAGAGAGGTTCATCATTGTCAACCAACAATGATTCACCATCCTCAGTGCCAAGAAAACCATATATATTTAGTTCTCTTACATATTTTACACTTTTATGTAGAACTTTTGTTTTAGAAACTGCTTCTATGGGGACCTGTGAAATCTGTTCCTATACCAACTATTTTGTATCTTGAGCATCAACTTCGTATAAGCTGATATTTCTCCCACTATCCTTTCTAAGAATGCGACCCCTCTAAAAAAATACAGATTATCTAGCGACAATGACTTTATTATCTGAGGTGTTGTATATATAGTATCCCTTTTTTCCCTTAGGATACCCTATAAATATACATGTCAATCCATGGGGGGAAATATTGTTTTCTAAGAATGCCTTAATAAACTACTCACAACCCCATACACATGTATGTGATAATTGTTTTTCTTTCCACTCTATAAAATGAAGGGAATTCCATTTTCCACATTAGTTGGTACTCGATTTAATGTGTATGTTGTAGTTTCTAATGCATATCACCAAAAGGATAATAGAAGATCTCCATGACTCATCGTCGACTTTACCATGTCTAACAAGGTACAATTCCTCCTTTCACTAACACCCTCACTATACTATATAAGGTAGAGTGAGTTGAGATATAATCCCAAACTCCTATAGAAAATATTTGAAATCATTTTATATGTATTCACTACCGCAATCCGATCTAAGAATCTTTATCTTCTTACCAAGGTGATTTTATACTTCATTCTTTAATTCCTTGAATTTCTCAAAGGACTCAGACTTATACCTCATTAATTATAGATATCTATATCTACTCATGTTATCAATAAAAGATATGAAGTAATAATATGCACCTATAGCTTCTTCTGGAAATGGCCCACACACATCAGTGTTTACAAATCCTTGAAGCTCTGTGGCCCTTTCAACCTATCCAATGAATTATGGTTTGGTCATTTTCCTTGTAAAAAAGCATAAAATATTTCAAGTGGTTTGAGCTCAGAATAGTCTAAATAACCATCCTATAATATCTTTGTCATACTCTTATCGTTTACATGACCAAAACAATGATGCCACAACTGGGTGTTATATGAGTCATGTGAACATGATTCGTTATCGATTTACAACACTT
Source organism: Viscum album (assembly GCA_963277665.1). Classification (NCBI taxonomy): domain Eukaryota; kingdom Viridiplantae; phylum Streptophyta; class Magnoliopsida; order Santalales; family Viscaceae; genus Viscum; species Viscum album. Next base: position 1,184,768,982 of record OY728139.1, read on the forward strand.
GTGTTTCATAATTTAATACATAAATAACATTATTTAAGTTCATAATATTATAAAATATGATTTCATTATAAAATAAACAACTTTTATTTAAAATTTGACAATAATCTCATCTGTATCAAGGCATGAAATAGAAATTATATTCTAGGAAACTATAGGTACATAATAAAAATCTCTCAAAACCAAAATCATTCCCATTGAAAATAAAAGGTAGTATTCACCAATGTCTAGGGAAGACAACCTCTCTCTATTGACAACTCTCAAATCCACCTCTCCTCTATAAATATTTCAAAATATACTTGGTTACTGTATTGGCATATAGATGTGAGAACCAACAACTATATCTAATACCCATTATGTAGAAATTGAAATATTGAACTCAATATCGAATTCACCTTTAGCTTCCTCTTGCTTCAGGGTGGAGTACCTCTTCCAGTGGCTTGACATGCCACAAGAAAAACATATTGCCTACTTATCCTTTCCTTAGCTCTGGATCTACTTATTCTTATTCTATCTATATGTATTAGGCCTCATTTACTTTTCCTTTCTTTTATTATTCCCTATATGGACAATGTGCTTGGAAAACCACATGAACTTATCCACTTGGTGGATTAAATCAAGAAGTTCCCTAAGACTCATTTCACTTATTCTCATATTATAATTAATGATAAAGTTGTAGAAGGTCTTGGGTAGTGATGAAATTGTGAGGTCTGTATGAAACTCATCTGGGAATTTAATCCCTAATATGTCTAGGAATTAAATGTATCTAATTATCATGTATACATGAGCCCCCAATGGTGTATAATCTCCATGCATAGTTTTGAAAAAAGAATTGGAGATCTCATACCTCTCTTGTCTCTCCTTCTCGTGATTGGGATCTGGAAGGTGAGAAATCATGCTATAGACATCCATATCCTCATGCTGCTTTAAAATATCATTGGAAAAGTTTGATATCATGAAGAACTAAACATATGTAGTACCATTTAGATGTTTCTCATAGATAAAAAACTCTTCATCACGTACATTATTACCAGGAAAAACTGGTAATGGTTCTTCCACCACATACAATTTTCTTTCATGGTGAAGTATCACACATGGGTACCTTTTCCACTATTGGAAATTTATATTGGTGAGAAGGTTTCCATTATCGTGTTCTGGTCACAATGATATGTTTAATGTCATTTTATTTCTATTTCTACAAATAATATAAGAATAATTTTAGTACTTTATCTCATAAAATTTAGCAAAAAAATAAATATTATATTTATTAGTCTCCCACAATTTTTTAGAAACCCAAGAGCCCTCATCATTGGCTTCAAAATATCATGTTTATTAGAGAATATTGTTTAAATTATCCATATTACCCTTCTCATTACCCCAAATTTGGATAGTTAAGAAATCCAAATGGTTTTAGGTAGGCATTGTAAATGCCAAATGTATTAACTCACAGTTCCTTTATCTGCTGAGTGGACACCCCAATCCTAAAATCATTAATTTAGATGTCCTCAACCTTTACCTCTTAGATACACTAATTCTTACACTGATAGTCAACCCATGATGTGAACCAAGTTAAATCATCCCAAAAAATCATGTTAGAATTCACCGATAATTAAAATCACCCCAACATTGACTGGTCATGAAATTTGAACTATGTTTTGATTCTAACCGAAGTAATGGAAAGATATACCGACTTAATATTTTATTGATAGATTTTATAATTATATGCGCAATTTCACTTTTATTATCTTTATAACATGATTGTTAATATCAGGTGGTATTACATTAGTGGTTAACCATGTCTTCGATAATATTTACGTATAATCTAGGTTATATTAGTTCCATTTTTCATGATTGTTAATTTATTCATTATGATATTGCGACAAAACATCCGTAATGAAATAAAAATTCAACACGAATGAAATAAAATAAAAGGTATGATAATGACACTATAATAATGGTTATTTATCAAGCAGCTGTTAAAAAAACTATTGACCTAGGAGATAAACACCTTGAATTAATTGAGGTTTTTGTTTATATATTTACACCTATCCACATTTTTATCTCCTTATATTAGTTTCTCCTTAGCTCCGAACATGAACCACCTCTACTATATTGGGAGCTTCATCCATTACATATGAAATTTACTCACATGTAGGTGTGGAGAAATGGGTTTACTATAATGCCTCAGCCTTAAACAATACATAATTTTGAATTAAGTCAAGAATTAACATAGAGGATCTTTTCAGGTTTAGAGTTTTAGAGAAGTAGGCCATGACTGGTACATTACATCATGAATATTACATGTAGAAACTTATACTCATTATCCTTTTTTTCATAAAATAAAAAATCTTAAAAGAAAACAAGAGTTATTTTATTGATATAAATCTTTATGAATTATTCCTTTCTCTTACCCTTTCTTATACCCTACAAAAAACATTTCAAAGACTTGGGATGAGAATAAAAATCCTGATAGGGGTCATAAAATAAAGAAAGAAAACAATAGGTCATCAATACATAAAAAACATATGCTCTTTAACATACCTCATGAAATCATAAGATTTAAGAATAACACATAGAAATCACAAATAATAAATGTAACTTGTGGCATTCATAACATACTTAAGTTGTAGCTTTCACAGTTACATAAGGAGATATGTTTGGAATACCCATCACAGTATATTCCCTAAATCTCTTAGGAGAAACATTAACATTTACCTCTGTCACATTACCCAATGAATTGGAGAGCTATGTCGGGCTTAACTGCCCTAAGTATATCAGAGAACCATCCATATGCGTAAACAATGCCCCATAACTATTACATAATCATAACACATGAACAAGCATAAAGGAAATATAATATTTCCATGTTACAATCACAATATAACATTTCAATATATTTACATAATCAATCCATTCTCAAAACCATTTTCAATACCAACATATGTAAAAAGAATATATGTTATTTATTTACCTTTCAAAAACACCATGGCATTTAGAAGAAGAAAAATATCAAATAATGCTCGTAGCGGCGGAAAGTTCATTATCACCACATACGTTGAAAACAATTATTTTAACATTTAGTAAAATTCTTCATAGTAAAAATATTCCCTTTGAATGATAGTAAAAGTAAAAGGGGGTTATTATACACCGTTTCAACGCAAGGCATGCATTAATAAAAATATTTGTCAATGGAAGGAGATTGAGAGGAAGTCCCTTATGAAAATTCCACAGCCTAACGATGTCACTGAAAAATTCAAAGAATTAGTTGATGGGGGAAAAAATTGTCTCTCATCAGTTGGAAATAAAATGTACAACAATAAGGATATAGAAGAAAATATACCAACATAAGTAAATGGAAATTAAAAGACATAACAAAGAAGAAGTCTTTGACTAAAAGAGGAGGGTAAAAAGTATCATTACAAAGATCATTTTGTAAATAAAATAGATCGATTATGTGTATTCACTATAAGTACAAATAATTAAAGTATAAGTACAAGATAGAATATCAAAAGTTATTTCTCACATAATCATGGCATGACATAATCAATAAATAGAAGATTAACCCAAAGAATGGAAATTGGGTTGGGAAGTTCCCTTACCTCATGTCTGACTCGACTCTTTCATTCTTTAATATCCCGAATAATACTCTAAATTTAATTTATACGTTATTCATAATTATTTTCAATTTTATTATTCCTTTTATATAACTTATTGCCTCGTTATAAACATTTTATAATCAATATAGTTAATAATTGTTCTTCTCTCGATATTTGGTACTTGAGTCAAAAATGAACTTCATATAATTACAAGTTGTCCATGTGGTCAAAATTCCATTATCTCCTGAATTATATTCATGATTTAGATATCATATATATCATATATATCGAGTATATATTTATTTATTTATAAAAATATATAACATATGGATATAATAAATGAAATGCACCGTTCAAGGAGATAGTAAGTCATACGTATGCATGAATGCTGCTTTATTTTCTATTTAGTATTTAATGGAAGGAAAAAATAATGATACACAGGTATATTATAATTCAAATATAATATCATATATAAATTCGTTAACTCCATACTTTATACTTTCCATGTTTGTCATGAATGAGTCATATCACTCTGATGGGGTGGTAGTCCTCACTTCCTCAAAAGAAATTATTGTATTTACCCATTATGAAAACCATAAAGGTATGATATAAATGCAAAATATAGAAGCATATATACAATATAAAGAATATATATATTATATATAAATATATTTCTATCATAATGGCCACCATGATATGTGGTAGGAGATAATTGAACAATCATCGTTTCGTGAGGCAGTAGTTCACCATCCACAGAATCAATATGTTCAAATCCATTAGATGGAGGTGTTTGGATGTTTAGTTATAATAATTCTCATAAAGAAATACTAGTATATTAAAGATACTGATTTTTTATAAAATAATGTAATAAAGAGAGTTTATGGGGTTGCAGAAAGAGAATAAAATAAAAGAACATGGGAGAAGACGTTAACTTTAAATTAGGTAACTCCCTTTGGTTTGAACCAAAAGGATTTATTGAAATGACTTCTACCAAATTTAAGGCTTATATTTGGAAGAGAGGGATTTTTTGAGATTATTGGAGTAGTGTTTGGATAATCCAAGGGGTATGAGAGGTGTTAGTAATGGGTTAGAGGTGGTGGCCTTTTATAAAGGCAGGAGGGGCACTTTAGGAAAGTTTGAAAGTATTAATTTATTATAAAATGATTTTCGATTTCAAAAGGTTAAAAACTCATTAAATGAAAATATAATATTAATATATGTATAAATAAAACCAACCAATAATAATTTTATAGGGTTTGGATATTTTTCAATCCTTATATTTTTTATTTAACCCTTTGTTAAATTATTAACTTTTACCATGTCTTCTGGTATATTCATAATATATAATTAATATATTTACTATAAAATTACAGTAGACACAAAATAGATTATTAATTAAATTTGTAACATTATATATTTCATTTGGAAAGATCGTATATTTTTAGGACTATTTTATCATTTAATAAAATATTAATGATTTAAAAACTCATTTATGTCAATTTATATAATATTCATATCATGACTTTTTTTTAAAATCCAAAACAACTTTATTATTTATAAAAAAATTTATTAATTCAAAGATACAAATTCATAATTATATATAAAATTATTGGATGTCATAAAAAGTGTCAAAAAAAATTATTTTAGTATTTATAATCTCATTTATTTAAACCATTCATTAATCAGGTAATCATTACATCATCATTATGTCATAAATAAATTTATTTATTTGATGTATAAAATTTATAAATAAAATTTCATGATGTAGGAAATCATTTTACCTTTATAATGAAGTTTTATACTTTAAAAAAATCACTTATATTACCCCATATATTTTTTTAGCAAAACAATACATGTTTATGATATTTTTATCTTTACATTAAATAAAATGTTATTAACGTAATTATCATACCCAAGTGGCTTAAAAAGTCCAAACGTTATATCCAAGGATTTTATTAGTCAGCCATGAAACATGCAATAAGTTTGGGACAAGTGTTAAGGTAATTTTATATTATTATATTATTATTTCTACCTTGAATTACCCTATTTACCTTTAACCACGGTAAATAAAGTTCAAAAGTTACTATTCACCAAAATTTATTTTCATCATATTGAACCAAATTTTAATTACTAATGAAAACCATGTATGTTTGAATTTTTAAAATCAATTCATAGATGTGGTAAAATTTCATTTAAATGAAAAAGTCAGTTTTTTAACTACCTTACAATGTTTTTCACTATTCATCAAAAAATGAACATTTTCAGAAAAAAAAACCAAAAATTCACACAAAGAAAATTTTGATATTATGAATTAAAAAATGATGTCTATTTTACCAAATTAAAAACATAGATGTTTAATTAATTATTTTAAAATTAATTTCTGTTGTCAAAACTAGAAAGCATGTTTTTAAGAAGTAAAAATTACAAAAAGATTGGCATGTGTTTACATCCAATTTCAAGGTGAAATTACTTCCAATGAACAAAATAGGATTAAATGGTAAGGATATAATCCAATTACACTTTAAAACCATTTGAAAATATAATATAACCATATAAATAAATCAGATGAAAAAACATTTTTGACTTAAAATACGATATGTTTCACTGTTCATTAAAAAAATTATTTTATTAGAAATATACCAAAAATTCACCAAAGTAAATTTAGATGTCCCACTTCTAAAGAAGAAGTTTATTATGTAAAATAGAATATATAAAGGTGACAAAACCTATATTTAAAAAAGGGATCACCCTAATGAAGTACTAAATCAACATTTTAAATAATATTAGAGTATTTCATGATTAAAATTGAATTTATTCTTATTTTAAGGCACTAACATTTTTTGACTAAATGTAAAGAAATTTATCAAACATGTGTAATAATAATTTATTTAGTTATTTTCATTCCCAATAATACAATGTATATGCATTAACAATCATTTAAAATAATATTATTATCGTATTATTTTTCGGTATAACTCAAAGTTATGTGGAACATAAGATTTCAAAAAACCCGTTGTTGCATGTTGAGTACGCTATCGAAAAAAATGTACTCTTTAAAAATTAATATATTATTTATAAATATTAATAGATATGAAAAAGTATTTTTCTATAAATACCTGGGTCGTTACATCTTTCCCCCCTTTTGGAAAATTGCGTCCTCGCAATTTCAAAATTGGGCTTCGAAACTTACTTAAAAGTCCCACATATAAAAAAGAGCCAATAACACTATAACTTAAAAAGAAATAAAGAGATGTAAAAAGGTCACCTAAGATAACACATACTAGGATTCTATAAAAACATGGATATGGAGGAGAAAATAAGTGTTAAGTTCTGATGGAGAGTGATAAAAAACCTGATTTGAAGATAGTTAACCACCAAAAAAACCACGAACTTGTGATAGGTTTAATGGTCTTTGATTCCTCATTAGGAAAATTAAAAAGTCAAAAATATTTTTTGTTTTAGGTTACCTGACATAAATATTAGGAATTATTTTATGATATTGACTAACAACATAAGGAAATATACTTACTTTTCAAGTAGAGTTTCATCTTTTAATAAATTTCTACTACAAACTCATATTTTTTCCAAACAACGAGTATTCAAGATGACTTGGTCAAACCTGAAGTGCAAGAATCAACTTTTAGAGAATCAAATAATCCACAAATGATGAATTATATATTTCCGCTGTCTTTAGATGTCATGAACCAGCCTGAGTTGACCCTGAATCGATCACCTTGGCCAGCCTGTGACAAGTCCCGAGAGGCCTTCCCGACCCTCCCGGGATGGCAAAAAGGACTGAGGGAATAAATAGAGTAGATAAGGGAAAAATTTACCCAAAAATAAACAATAAAACAATAGTGAATAGAAATGGAGAGCCCAAACACATTTATATAAAATAACTGAATTAGTCATCATGTATACAACAAAACCGAGAGAACAACTAAACGATACAACTAAACTGACCAGAAATGATGACCAAATAACTCCATTTGACCCCATTGGTCACTCTACAAAAAAACATTCACATTCCACTCAATGTGATCGAACATAAGCTGAAACCATCCCAAGGGATAAAAATAGAGAATAACTATAGGCGTGAGTATTAAAATTCAGTAGGCTGGCTCGATAATCTATTCCCAATTCACATGCATTAAAATAAGAGAAAAATCCATTTCAATTTTGAAGTAAAAATTAAAAAATTATGGATTTCACCAAGTTTACTAAAAAAAAGTACAATCCATTGGCCTTATTTCTTTCCAAAACAATATTCATTCCACTAGTGTGCTAATAACATTTTCAAGGGGAAAGTGATATTTACATTTTCAGATTTGCACAAGAGGATAAAAAACATTAAATTGAAACCCATTTTTATAAACCTAATCTAAACCAGACCGCCAAAATCCCGGAAAAACAATATAGAAGAAGGTATAATAGTAATCACACAACATTGGAAATGTAAATATATATACAAGCATCATATTCATCACTACATGAAACTGAAAGCCAATAGACATGGGTGAACCTTGGAGATAAAGAAAAAACCATAACATACTAATACATGATACTCCATCCCCTTTGGCCTGCCACACATGATGAAAATTAAAACTTAAAATGTCGGGCCACCCTAACTCAGGACAAACCGAGGGGCCCAATCCCATAGTAATAAACCCAAAATATATCCACCTAATATGAGAAACTAGTTAGTCCATCCACTACAAGCATCGAAATAATTCATAGAGTTTTATCTAAATATGAAAGGTTCTCATTTACCATGTATATAAAAAGTGGGTGTGCCAATTGATTCCATCTGAGCATCCACTCACAACATTTATATAATGATAATTCACAACAGACATCACCATGAGTCACTCCAAGGACCGATCTCATGCCATTAATCAAAAATAACATAAAGAGTCAAACCTAAGGAACTCTCATAATAGATCACACTTATTCCTTAGTATGGAAGTACCATCCATTATATAAATATATTCATGGCATGAGAAACATCTACAGGAGGTTTTTATAATAATCAATTTCACTATTTCTCACAAAGTTTCCAAATGGGCCCTTAAGCATTTCTAAAAACACGTTTTCCAAAGGTACACATTTCACTTTTAATAAAGAGGTGTATACACACCATTTACATTATAAAACCACTTTCATAAATACCTTAAAACACTAAGGTTACATATTCAAAACATGACCATTTTCATAAGGATGCCAAATGGGTCATTTTCTGGAAACTCTGACCAAAACATGTTATAAACCAAAACCCATTTATTTATCAAACCAAATAAACATTAGAAAGTGATAAAAGGATCCCAAAATTAAAATTTTCATTTATCCAATGTATTTATAAATCCAAAAAAATCATTTTATGTTGAACTAGACACACAAAAGCCAACCAGGAAATTTACCGAACACATGACATGAACTCTTTAACAAAACAACTTATTTTAAGCACTTGAAAAGGGATAAAATACCATTTTCATGACATAAATTTATTCAATAAAATTGAACCTATTAAAAATACCATAAAATATGTGTGAAATCTCATGGAATAATTTATCAAATAAGAGGATTGCATATTTATACCAAAAAAACTATATTTTTTAACAAAATAAGGCATAAAAGATCATTTGCATGCAGAAAAATTAAAAACAAGGTTTCATATAAGCATATATCATATAAATAAGGTCATAAAAGCATGATAATGATGAAACATAAATGAACAAATATTGTTCAAGGGATATCCTACCACAAATCTGTTGCGTAAAGGAAATACACACCCGAAATCCCCCGCTGCGGTTCCCGACACTCTATATCTATGAAGAACCACCCTAAATAGACCAAAAACCCATAAAAATAATTCCAAAACAGTACCATAGGTCCATCATGACCAGGGGAGAAGAGGAAACCAAAATAAAATGGAAGGATAAGGAAGAGGGAGAATAAAGGAGAGGGAATCTGACCCTTTTAACTAAAGGACTCTTCATCCTCCCTTAGATCTGGACCTTAAGTGGAAAGGTAGTGAATTGGAACATATTGGATATTATTATTAGGTTAGGAATAACCAAGGAAATTTCATTTTGGGTAAAAAGAGTAAAAGATGAAGGATTTATGAAAGAGACAATTTAGCTTAAAAAATATGACCAATTTCAGGAATCTTGAGCAGTTTCTCCCTACAACTCAGCTAAGATGAGATCCAAAGAGTTAAAATCAAAAATGGGGGTGATCCTAGGTATTTTGGTCTTGAGTAGGAGGTTGAATCACCAAAAAATGTAAAAAAATAAAATATATATAAAAGAAACAAATTATTTTTTAATAATGGGAAATGGGCCCACGGGCTAGCCCAGTACCAGAATAGATTACCCAAATTCACTATTCTAAATAATTCTTAATGGGTTGAAAATGACATTTAAGATTTAATATGTAGGATGGGAGAAAATATAAAGTATAATGAGTAAAACATTTTAAAAAATAATGTAGTTATAAAAAACAAAATATGTTTTTAAATCAGGAAATGGGATCACGGTTTGACCCAAATCATGAAGTAACCACCCTTTCTACAAAAACAACCAAAACAAAAAGAATTGAGGAACCCAACGATGGATGATTATATATAAAAAAATATTAAAAACTCAAAATTAATCTCACACAAGACCCAGGAAAATGATCGGGATTTCCAATGAACCGGATCAAAACAAAGACATGAAAAACCATGTGTGACAATTCTCCCAACCATTAAAGCTTTCTGCCCCTGGAAATACATAACACTTTCTAGATGAAAGATAAACACATAAGGATTACTTATCAATATAATCCATCATATCAATACAAGTAAATATCATTCATAATTAAAGGATCTTCAGACTCTTTCGTCGAACAAAACACCAACTCACAACCACTTCCTGGGAATCAACTGATGAATCATGTCACAACCTCCACAAAAAAATGATGAACCAGATTGGTGGGACTTCTTCAAATTAACACAATGATCACCCAAACCAATATCACTTACGAAAACATAATATTTCATGGGAGTCCAAAATGGACTTCCCACCATTATGAAATGACTAGCACATGACAAGTTCTTAGGATGAAAGACCATGAGACCCATGGCGAGTATCTCCACCATCAGGAACAAACTAGGAATGAAAAAAAAAAGAATTCAATATGATCTTGTATCAGGCCCCACTCACATAATCCCACCAAAAATCTCCTGTAGGAACCTACCAACCCATGTTTAGAGGAATACAACATGAAAATTATTCCACCCACTCGCGAATGGAGGTGGAAAGAACTAGGCCAACACTCTCTGCATGGATCCAAAACCCCACCAATTAGGGAGAGCAGGGAAGGGGATCCAATAATTGGGCCATTGAAACCATAAAAGAAACAAAGGAACTACCTCACTGAAAAGGTATATGTATGAGCTTAGAAATACTGTCCACAATCTTATGACTTTTGACTATGTGACAAATTCACTTTGAATCCTATGGTTGGAGCTCTGATGGATGAAGCATATCCTTCCTTGCAGTAAGTATTTGATAATACCAAACTTTTACTCCATCCGTTGGTTCCACAAAGTACCACATAACACTCCCAGGAAGAAAAAACAGATCACGAGACACCATGAAACTCTCTTCCCCAACAATATTTTTTACCCAAACAAGAACATGGAGGTACACAACACTATTTTCTCTCACTCATAACGAGGAGAAGAATGAACAGGGAACATAAAAACACCCACTAAACATCACCGATCACAACTACTACAACTGAGAGAATCACTATAAAGGGACAAGACTTTAAATCTAGCCCAAAAAACTCTCTATTTCAACTAATGGGCCAAGGTATCATTCTAAGAGGTGGATTTATCATTTGAAACAAATCCTTATGTTGATAAAATGGAAATATTTCCAACATAGAACCATCTGTGTCCACATCACAACATCCAACACTTCCATAGAAACCCACTAAACATTACCCCAATACCGAGCCACCAACAAGATCCCATCTCAAGATGCAACAAGAGTATGACTTCTAGATCACAAGGAAGCATACCGAATAGAAACCACTTATAAGACATAGGATAAACCATCCACATAACCGTCAGTTCATAATAATCCCTAGAATTTTTTTAGATCAAAACACTTTTTAAAAAAGAAACTAACTTGGTGGATTTTTCACATTCACCAATGGTGTTTCACTAAGTATCGCTCACATGAACATTTAAGTGCCACCCCAGGAACTCGAATACCATTCCATACGACCATTCATCTATATATACAAAAAACATTGCATGTGAGAACCCATGAAAACACTAAAGGGAATAAAATAATTATTAAAAAAATAATCATGTACCTTCCAAAGGCACATTAACCACCAAATCAAAATGCATTTTCATATTTTACAAGACAAACCGCTCTTCATCATGAACTATTTGATTAAAAAACATCCCATTTAATTTAATAGATCTTCCAAAAGCAACCATTCTATTCCAAATATTCCCTTCCCATTTTAAAAAAAAACCTAGCAAGGTCTCTTTTCATAATCTGACAACCACAAAGGCAGAAAACCCTTTCCCAAAAAACAAAAACTAATCAAAAACAAATTTCCAAAACCAATTCCTTAGATTCAAACACTTTCAAAAATCCCAAAACAACCCATTTAAAACAATGTTTTACAATTAATTTAAAATATTCCATGATTTCCAAAAATATAATTTCAAAATCTTATGTTTAGATTAAGGAAAATCCAATCCTTACATATCATTTCTTATTTATCCCCAAGATTTGTTTAAAACAAAAAGAAACCCAACATTCATAAACCTTTTTCATATTAAAATTTGAAAACTTATTTTCCACTTTTTAACAACAAAAAATTCCTTTAAAACCCGTTTTCATAATATTCACACAAGGATTTTCAAAAAAAATCATAATTCAAGAAAGGCCAAAGATACCCACAAAATAGAACTAGTGTTGATGGGTATGTTGATCATACGGTTGGCAGCCATATGTCAAACACACCACCCACACAAAGAGTCTTCTTAGGACCATTCCTCGGGCTCCACATGGCTTTCCTGGCCCTACGATCTCATGAAGACCATTAGTCCAACTCCCATTGTCGTATCCCAGCACCAAACAACCTATAGAACCAAAGTCACTAATAAAACTGGACTTCTAATGGAAACCTAAGGATTAAAACAAGGAAGAGTTGATGATGCTCCTTCGAACCTACCCCTCGAGTGCTGACAATCATACTCCATCTACCTTGAAATCCCCAAATCGAAAAGGGATCTCTATAAATAATGATATGCTAAGATATAACCACCTTTGATACCATTGTTTCATGAACTAGATCGAGTTGGCCCTGAATTGGTCACCCAGGCTAGCTCATCACATATCTCGAGAGGTATTCCCAATCCTCTGGGGATGGCGAAAAGCACCGAGGGCATCAATAGAGTAGACAAGAGAATGATTTCTCCCAAACCCAAATAATAAAACAACAGTTAAGATAAATGGTTATCCCAAACACATTTATATATAAAAAGCTTAATTAGCCATCATGTATACAACAAAACTGGGAGAACAAATAAACGATACAACTAAACCAACTAGAACTGATGACCAACTAAATCCATGTGAACCCACTGGTCACTCTCTAACAAAAAAATCACATGCCGCTCAATGTGATTGAACATAAGCTGAAATCTTCACAAGGGATAACAATAGAAAAGAACTATACTCAGGAGTATTAAATCTCAATAGGCTAGCTCGATAATCTATTCCCAATTCACATCCTTTAATATAAAAGAAAGATAAATTTCATGTTTGAACTAAAATATATATAAGTATGATTTTTGACAAGTTTACTCAATAAAACATTACAATCCATTTCCCTTATTCCTTTCCAAAAATAGCTTCATTCAACTATCATGCCAATAAAATTTTCAATGGGAAAGTGATGCTTACGTTTTCATTTTTCCACAAGAGTATAAAACAATTTAATTTGAAAACCATTTTCATAATCCTAATCAAAACCATACCATCACTTTCCAAAAAAAAACAATACTCAAGAAATCATAATAGTAATCACACAATAGGGGAAATGTTAATATCTATACAAGCAGCATATTCATCACTACAAGCAACTGAAAGCCAATAGACAGGGGTGAACCTAGGAGATCAAGAAAAACCATAACATACTAATACATAAGACTCCATCCCCATTGGTATGCCACACATAATGATAATCAAAACGCCCAAAGTCCCAACCACCCTAACTCAGGAAAGACCGAGGGGGGAAATCCCATAGTAATATACCCAAAATATATCCACCTACTATGGGACACTCGTCAGTCCATCCACTACCATTGTAGAAATAGTTCATTTAATGTTCTATCAATATGGCAGGTTCCCATGTCTCATGTACTTAAAAATGGAGTGTGCCAATCGATTCCACATGAACATCCCATCACAACATATATATAATGATAATACACAACAGACATCACCTCGAGTCACTCCAAGGACCGATCTCATGCCATTAATAAAAAATCACATAAAGAGTCCAACCTAAGGAACTCACATAATATATCCGAAGGATTAATCAGTAATAAGGTTCCATCCATTATATACAAACAAGAATGGTAGGAAAAAAACCCACATGAGGTTTTCATAATAAACAATTTCACCATTTTTCACAAAGTTTCCAAAAGGGCCCTTAAGCGTTTCTCAAAACAAACATTTTCCAAAGGTAGAAATTTCACATTTAATAGAGATGAGTATACACACCATTTATAGTATCAATCCAATTTCATAAATACCTTAATACACTAAGGTTACATATTCAAAACACGACCATTTTCATAAGGATGCCAAACATGCCATTTTTCGGATGCTTAGGCCAAAACATGTTATAAACCAAAACCCATTTATTTGTAAAACCAAATCCACATTGTAATGCCATAAAAGGATCCAAAAATAATTTTTTTCATTATTCCAATGTATTTATAAATCCAAAAAAATAATTTTAAATTTCACTGGACACATAAAATTCAACCAGGTAATTTACCAAACACATGACTTGCACTCTTTAACAAAAAAACTTATTTTAAGCACTTGAAAAGGGATAAAATACCTTTTTCATGACATAATTTTTTTCAAATAACTGAAACATATTCAAAATAGTATAAACTAGGTGTGAAATTTAATGGAATATTTTTTCAAACAAGGGGAGTGCACATTTATACCAAAACAACAATATTTTTTAACAAAATGAGGCATAAAACATCATTTGCACACAGAATAATTAAATCCAATGTTTCACAATAGAAAATAACATATAAATAAGTTTATAACTGCATTATAATGATGAAACATAAATGATAAAGTCTAGTTAAAGGTATATCCTACCTCAAATCCTTGGCGGAAAGGAAACACACACCCGAAATCACCCACTGCGGTTCCCAACACTCTAGATATTTGAAGACCCACCCTAAAAGAACCAAAGCCCCATAAAAAATCATTCCAAAATAGAACCCTAGGTCGTTCAAGACTAGGTGATAAGAGGAAACCAAAATAAAATGGAAGGAGAAGGAAGTGGGAGAAGAAAGGAGAGGGAATCTCTCCTTGGAAACAAAAGGATTCTTTATCTTCCCTTAGATCTGAACCCTTAGAAGAATGGTAATGTCTTGGAACTTCTTGGATATGCTCGTTAGGTCTAGAAAAATTGGGTAAATTTTATTTGGGGTAACAAGAGTGAATTATGAAGGATTTATGAAAGTGATAATTTACCATAGAAAATCGGGATGATTTCAAGAATCTTGAGAATTTTTTCCCTAATAATTGACTAATATATGATTCAAAGAGTGTAAATAGAAAATGGGGGTGTGCCTCAGTATGTAGGACTCTATTGGGAGGTGGAAACACTAAAAAATATCAAAAAATAAAAGATATATAAAAGAAAAAAATTATTGTTTTAAAACATGAAATGGGCCCACGAGCTTTCCCAATACATGAATAGATAACCCAAATTCACCATTATTATTAATAATTAATGGGTACAAAAGGATATGTAGGCTTGAATATGTCAGATTAGGAAAATTAATATGTGGAATGAGTCAAAAATATTAAAAAATTAAGGATTTATAAAAGTAACAAAATATGTTTTTTAATCTGGAAATGGGATCACGATTTGGCCCAAATCAGGAAGTAACCACCCTTTCTACAAAAAATCCTAATAAAAGAATTTATGAACCCAAATATGGATTATTAGATATAGATTTCACTTCAAACCTCAAGATTAATCTCACCCAATACCCATGAAAAGGATTTATATTTCTAATGAATCAGATCAAAACAAAGATATGAAAAATAGGTTGTGACATTAGACATTAACCAAAACTAAAATTGATAGTAAAAGATCATATAATCCCCAAAAAGGATAATAATTTATAGAAAAAATACTACTCTTAATCTCCAAAATTTAACAAACAATAACCAAACTTAGGAAAAGACCATTCAATACACAATTGTCCCTAAAAATTCTTCAACGTAATTCAAACTAAGATTGAAACCCAAAACTCAGAAGGATTTGATCACATAGTCTTCCATGGTAAATCATAACATTTATCTCCAAATAACATCAACTAATCTTAAATTCTCATATTGAAAACGAATCAACTTAGTCACATATTCTCAATGAGAGGTTAATAATTTCCATAACTAACCAAAATCTCTATAAGTCTACAATAAAAATATAGATTATTCTAAGATAAAATTTCAACCATTACACTATAAATGAAATCCCATAGTATTCTCTTTTCCTTAGGTATATATTGTTCCCAAAAGATAAAACTTCTTCTAAAATATCCTTTATCATATAATCACCGAAAACGTTTCTTATACTAAGTATATCCATTTGATAAAACATAAGATTCAAAATCAATTTATTAATGACTAATAAAATCATTTAACTAAAAATGATAATTCATACTAACTAGGGATTTCATATAGTCCTATTATAGGTGATAAATCCCAATCACACATTAGTTGTGGGTTTGATTCCTGCAGCTTTATCTGACACAAGAGGTTGCCACATGGTTTGCGTGTTGTCCTTTTTCAAAAATTATATAATATTATAACATTCAAATAAATGACATAAATTCCTAAAAAATAAACATAACTTATTTTAACCACAAATGTTATCTCATACTTCAAATTTTCTCCCCCAAAATAATAACCCGTATTTTCCTCAAATTCAAGAATAATTTAAACCCAATTTGTTTTTTCTTACAATATCCACAAAAAGAAAAGATAATTCTTCATGGAATAAAATTTTCACACATCAAACTTTAGTGTTACACATACTAAAAAAATACATACAATGTAATCCTGTGATTTATATATTTAAACATATCATCATCCATAGATCCAGCATACCTCTTCAATTCCTAAAATATTGACATCTTAATCATCAAACATTCTTCCTAATCCATTATCCATGTTTTTTCATCTTATTCTTTTATACTAATTTCCTAAAAATAAAATCATGTATTATGTCCTATGATTTCAGTAATTTCTAAACAAGTTTTAGGAAATAATCCATACCTTTTATAGGTCATTTTCAGTTTCCTCATATTCAATTGGAATGATATTAGAAATTGGTAAAAATATATTTGTACGATCCTGTTGATCCCTTTCCTAAACCTTATTTGCTGGAAATTTACTTGTATAATGACCATGCACATCACATTTATAACAGTCACTTGATTCTTCAAAAATAACATATTTCCCTTTCCGGGAGTCAATAGGATATTCATTTTTCCATTTTATGTTCTTGATTAATGACCATTATTATTACATCTATAGAATCTTCCCATCCCTTTGAAGCATTTTCCTAAGTGTTTCTTTCTACATCCATGACATGTAGGTTTTGAAATATACTTACCTTTATGATTTTTTCCTGAACTTTTGTAGGGATTTGTTTCTCACATAAATGATTCCTCAGAAAAATCACCAAGGATCAAGTGGTGAATCATGACTCTTTATAGTTGGTTAAGAATAACCATAAGAGTTCTCATTGCAGCTCCCAATTCATTCAGTTTCTTATTTAGAAAATGATCATAGTTTTATTCACATACATTGTTACTTTAGTTACTTCTTGATCCATCCATTTAATAAAACAAAAATGGTTAGTGTGAGTATATTGGTAAAATCATCATATAATATCTAATGAGGAGGGTTGTCACAAACCAGCACAAGTCGACCCTGAACCTGTCACCTAAGCCATCCCGCAACAAGTCTCGAGAGGAATTCTTGATCCTCCTAGGATTGGAAAAAGCACTGAGGGAATCAATAGAGAACACAAGGGAACGATTTCTCCTATATATAAACAATCAAATAAAGACTTGAAATAAATGGAAAACCAAAAATACATTTATATAAAAATCGAACTGAACAATATTTTTACAAGAAACTAAAAGTACAACTAAACAAACAACTCAACCAATAAAATATAAAAACCAACTAAATCCATGTGACCCCACTGGTCACTCCCCAATACAATGATCAAACATCGCCCAAAGTCATAAAACTCAAGCTGAAACCTACAAAAGGGCTAAAAATAAGAGAAGACAATAGGCTTGAGTATTGAAACTCATTAGGCTAGCCTGATATTCTATTCCCAATGTAATTATTTTAAAATAAAAGAAACATAAAATTCACGTTTTAAATACAAGATATAAATGAATATATTTTGAATGAGGTTCCATGCTATAATAATTATTAGACAAAAACATGCATGTTTTATAAACAAGAATTCCAGTAATATTTTTTCAAAGAGGTGAAACATCAAAATGAAAATATTTTTCAAGAGGGCTGCTTTAAAGAATGTAAAAATTTAAATAACTCACCCATAAAACTGAATTTACAAACCAAACACACCTTATGTTGACGGTGAGTACAAAATAGAAAATGGGCACAAGTCATGGGAACACCCTAAGGCTGTAGATAGTTGTGATCCCCAGGTAACTCATATCTCGGTAAAGGTAACCATAATAAATATACATTCTCATGCATAAAATACACTAGTAGGGAGAATAAATATAACCTATTGGTCCCCCAATAGCATCATCATCATAGTTTAGTAAGTGTTGTCATCGTCAAACTTGCTAGGTGAAATAGGGGCCAAACCCAACGGGATCACTAGTATACTAGTACACGTCCGCCCACCTAGATACACGAGATTACCATTAGTGTTCAATCAAGTTAAAAATTTTATCAAATAAAAATTTAACATCAAAATACCATTACCAAACCATAAAAAAAAATCCCCCAAACATGCTTCACATTTCTTTCACGGAACAAAAAACCACTAATCTTTTTTGTAAAACAATTTCATGTAGTGTATTGAATATTTTCACATAAAAATCATTCAATAACATTCATTCAATTATAAAAACATAACAAAAACATATCCAATCATATTTGGAAGCCTTAAAAATATATAATAAAATCATTTCATGGACCTTAAAATAATCCTAATTGATGCAACATGGCATATACATGTGAAACACTCATTCTTCATTTTTTATGAAAGGCCAAACGTGCCTTTAAACATTTTCTCAAAACCAAAATTTCAGAAAGGTATGAATTTTAGTTTTTTTAATGAGGTGTATACACACCATTTAAAGAAAAAATAAACATATATAAATCCATTAAAACTATCAGGTTACATATTCCAAACACAACCATTTTCATAAAGATGTGAAGCATGCCATTTTTCGGCAACTCGGGCCAAAACATGTTGTAAACCAAAACACATTTATCTGTAAAAACAAATACAAATTGGAAATCCATAGAATAAAACAAAAATTAAATTTTTAATTCCCACAATTTATTTATAAATCCAAAAAATAATTTTTAAATCACACATAACCCATAAAAACCAACTTGGAAATTTTCGGAACACATGACATGCACTTTTAAACAAAAAAATTTATTTTAAGAAATTGAAAAAGAATAAAACTAAAATTTCATGCAATATTTTATTCAAGAAACAAGAAAATATTCAAAATATCATAAATATTTTCTAAACCTCATAAACTAGTTGCGAAATATAGTAGAACATTTAACCAATCACTTGGAGTGCACTTTTATGAAAAAACAGCACAACCTTTCACAAAAAAAGATTAAAAACCATTTTACACACTAAAAAAATTATCCAAAGGATGAAAAACAATAATAAACAAATATATCATATTTTAAAAATATGAAAATGATGGGACATAAATGATAAAGGCATGTGAAAGGGATATCATACCTCAAATCCTTGGCGCAATAGAAACGCACACCCGATATCACCGTCCGGGGGTTTATAAACCCTAAACCTATGACAACCAGACCCAAATGAACAAAACCCCCAAAAAAATAATGGTCTCACAGAACCATATGTCTAGAAGGGCTATATTAAAATATAAAACCAAGAAATAATGAAAGGATGATGAAGAGGGAGGAGAAATGAAATGTAATATCACCATGGAGACTCGAAAAATCTTCGTATTCCGTATGCTCTGCACCTTTAGAAACACCAAACATACTTGAAACGCCGTGTAGTGGCTACTAAGTTCTAGAAGAACCAAGGGAAGAAGATTTGTGGAAAAAATAGAAAAATTGAATTATTTATTAATGATACAAAATACCTTTGTAAAATCTGGACGATTTGAGAACCATTGAGAATATTTGACCTAATCTGTGACTAGATGAGATCCAAAGAGATAAAATGGAACATGGAGGTGAGACTATGGTTCTTGACTTTGAGTTGGAGTTGTAATCACTATAAATTATAAAAACATGAAGAGTATATAGAAGAAACAAATTATTTTTCTAAAACTGGAAATGGGCCATCGGGTTGACCCAATACCTGAATAAATAACCAAAATTCACCATGATTATGAATTTATAAGGGGTTACAAAGGATATTGTAGTTTTAATATTTCAGTGAATCCCAAGTGGAAAGTATAATTAGTAAAAAATGTTGAATAATGAAGGATTAATAAAAGAAACAAATTTTGTTTTTAAATATGGATATGGTCTCATGGTTGGCCCAAATAATGAAGTAACCTCCCTTTTATCCAAAAATATCAAACAAGATATGGGACCCCAAAGGCAGGATGATTAGAAATATATTTAAGTTCAAAAATAAAGACTAATCTCACCCAAAACCCAAGAAAAGGATAAGAATTTCCTATAAACCGGATCAAAACTAAGACACAAAAAGAAAAAAACCTAGTGTGACAATTCTGCCCACTATTAAAACTTTCTGCACCTGGAAATCCATAACACTTTATAGCTAACAGAACAACACCTAATAATTCCTTATCAACATGATCCAACCTATCAAGAAAAATTAATATCATTTACCATCAATAGATCTTAATAATTTTCCCCAAACAAAACACCAACTCACAACCACTTCCGGCGAATCAATGAAAAGATCAAGCCACCACCTCCATAACCAAGCCAAGAACCATATTGTTGGACATATCCCAATGAACAAAATGATAACCCAAATCAAAGTTCAGACATGAAATCCATTGACTTGGGGAGGCGGTGGAATGGGCACCCCACTATTAAATCAAAACTACCATATGATAGATCCTTAAAGGAAATATCTTCGAGACTCGTAGTGGGTCTCCCCACCATTAAATACCAACAAGAAATGAAAAAAAAGAATTCAACATGAATTATAATTGGGTATCACCTATGTAGGCCCATGAAAACTCCCCCACAAAAACCTACGAACCCAAGAGGGTTACAACATAAACATCTAAACCACCCACTACTGAATAGAGGGGACAAGAACTGGGCCAACACTTTCTACATGGATCCAGACCAACAAAACTTGGGGATGGGAGGGAAGGGGACAAAATAATTAGGCCACTAAAACCACAAAATAATCAAAGTAACAACCGAAAACAATCCACCTATGAACATGTAAAACCAAGACTGCATCTGATTTACACTGGTTGTCCACTCAGAGACATTGATCCCAAACCCAGATCCATAAAGGCAAAAACATAGAAACTATGTGAGGGGTAAGTTCACCATGCTCATTGAGAAAAGATAAAATTTACATTGTTGAGGAACCAAAATAGATTAGAAACTAACTTACTAAAATGGTGGACGCAGGAGCCTAGTCGAGTACTCCACACCTCTGGCGATTTCTTGACTGCATGAAAAGCATCACTCTAAGGCCTATGGCTGGAGCCTTGATTCTTGAAGAATCTGTTGCACCGCAGTCAGGTGATAAGGATCACAAAACCCCTTAAAAGCACACTTTCTCAACCAAACAACTTCATCAAAAGAGGAATGCATAGATTCATAGTGTTGTTCCCTCTGACTCCGAACATGGAGAAAAATGGACAAAGAATAGGGAAAAACACATCAACATCACCAGACAAAACTACTATGTCCATAATAATTATCATGTCCTGGAATAACTTTAAATTAATCCCTAATATATCGATATTCCAAAAAACAGGCCAATGAATCATTCGAAGAGGTGGATTTAAAATTTTAAACGAACACTTCGTTTGATCAACCTGAAATATTTCCAATGGATAACTATCTATGGCCACATCACAACATCCAAAACATATTTAGAAACCCACTTAATATTACTCCAAAATAGATCCACCAACAAGATATCATCTCAAGACACAAAAAGAGTACGACATCTAGATCACAAGGAAGCATAATGAATAAAAAAACTCTTCAAAGACCGTTTCCCTCTAGAATTGGGGATGACCTCATTGTTTGAAGGTTCAAACATTACAATCAGATTATAACGGGTTTCTTCGTAGAACCAGAAACATCCAATGATTTTATATCCATTTGGACCTACTTTCCAAAGGTAGGTGCTCATTAGTTGTAAACTGATGAGACTTAGGAATTTTCATTTTTCGAGTGGGTGGGAGGTCAGACTCATCAGAACTTTTTGAGGGGAATTATTTTCTAATCATGGACTCTCTTTGTAGATTTATGTTATGTTCGTGAATCCTTATTACATTACCATGTATAAAATGATCTTTTCTTTAGATCTGATAATAAATGATTAAATATGTAGGAAATTTAGAGAATATTTTATATGTATTCGAGGTTATTCATTGATAGAGAATCATCTATATTTGTTAGAGATTCTTAGTCAATGGTATCATTAAATACATAAAAGTCTCTTGGTAATTATGATGACCATACTAGTTTTAAAGCCACTCAGTGGGGAAATTGAAGTTTATTGTCCTTCCGAAGTACATGGATTATTTCAGAGTTGGGATCGTACCCACAGATGGGCTACCAACATATCCTTTGATTTGGAAAAGGAATCCGAACCCATGGAGTTCGAGTAAGGGAGTATGATGTTTATGTATGATTGACGGCTCAATGAAAGATGTCATATTTACATTTACACTCTAAGCTCATGTGAGTCATGCTCATTGTGAAAAGCAAGAGGTAATGGTAAAACCAGAAAATTGTGCCATGAAAGATGCAATTATAAGAAATGATGTGGGGCTTATGTATGTATGGATGCCCAAATAGATTAAGATTAAGATTTACTTTAGGGAAGAAATCCAGGAACATGGTCTATAAAGGTATATGTACTTTATGGAGATTTGGATACTCAAATCATGGGACTTACTCCTAAGGAAGATTCCGAAGTTAGAAGGGGACTTATGATTGGGTTTTACTCCTGAGAAGGAATCCCAGATCAAAAGTAAATTAAGACTGGTTAAGAGATATTAATACTGGGGCTTAATCCTAAGAATGAGGCCCATGTTAAGGGATTTGAAAAATTAAGGGACTTGGGGCTTACACCTAAGGATGATGCCCATATTTGAGACTGGGGATTACTCCTGAAAAGGAGGCCCAGGTTAAGAGAATTATGGTTGGGGCTTACTCCTAAAAATGAATCCCATATTTGGGAACTGGGAGACTGGGGATTACTCCTAAGGAGGATACCCAGATTAGGGAATTATGACTGGGGCTTATTCCTGAAAAGGAGGCCCAGGTTAAGGAACTTGGAGCTTACTCCTAAGGAGGATGCCCAAATAAATAAGGAATTGGGGCTTATTCCTAAGAAGGAAGCAAAATTTAATGAGAATTTGGACTGTGGCTTACTCCTAAAAAGGAGGAACAGGTTAAGGATTCTCTCATCTTAAAGGATGTGGTTGAATGAAGGAACTCTATAACTTTAGTAAAGTAAAGATGTGTAAATCACTAGGTTTTGAGAGATGTTCCACAGGATTCCTTTTGGGTATGGAAGCCATCAAGGAAATCATGCCATAAATGGATTTGGAGAGAGTTATGACGGCTTAATCCTAAAAAGGAGAGGTGGATAGGTATATGATGGGTGAAATGTGCAGGAAGGGAACCCATAAAGAGAGGGGATGTAAGTACTGCGTGGGTGTGCAAGTACTGCATGGGTGTGCAAGTACTGCGTGGGCGCACTAGTCCTGATCGCACAAGTATACTTGTGCGACACATGGGTACTTGCGCGCCAACCAATCCTTAGGGTAGAACTTGGGAGAGGCTTGGCTCAAGCCTTTATTACTACCTCTAGAGACTTCCAACAGAGAGACGCACAAGTTATATCGAAAGGGTAAGGAGGCATGCAAGTGTGACCATTTCCCTTAAGGGCTGGCCACCTAGGCACGGAAGTGTTGATTAGTTTCAACACTTAGGCCTTCCTCCCCCTCTTTATATCTTCCGTTTTAGGTAAGAAATTACCTTAGAAGTGTTAGGAAGCATTGAGAAGAGACTAGGGTGGTGGGAGCTCAAATTTGAGGTTCTGGAATTTTTCTTTCCCAAAATGGGGGGCCCAAATGGGGTATTTATAGGCTGGAGAGACCCTAGAAAAAATTTCAAAGAGGTCTCACAAGTCACCTGCGTGACCACTTGGCGGCGCGCAAGTCTACTTGCATGACCTTGGTGGAACTTGCGCGACCCCTGTGTAAATGACTCCTTGTTCATGCCTTTGTCGATTTTTGATGTTTTCTTCAAAGGATGAATCACTTTATGCTAAGGCAGTTCCCTTTCCATTCGTTTAGACTATGTGATGAAAAGGAGTGTCATCAAAAGTCCCTCCTCAGAGTCGGATCCAAATGAAATGAG
The DNA here is from genome assembly GCA_963277665.1 of Viscum album. NCBI lineage: Eukaryota > Viridiplantae > Streptophyta > Magnoliopsida > Santalales > Viscaceae > Viscum > Viscum album. The sequence continues at coordinate 1,184,793,751 of OY728139.1, forward strand.
GATATGACTCTGAAGAAAAGAAGAAAACCAAAGGAAATGTGGCACACAGGTGTGGAACGTGCAGAGGGTAGCACACAAGTGATGAGAGCATAGGCATTGGCGTGCAAGGGTTTAGGAACGTAGGGGTGTGACCTGGCCTATATATAGGCGGTCATTCCTCGCGCAAAGCACTAAATTTCATGATTTCGAGCTCTCACCGCACAAGTTGCTTCCATCGTGCAAGTTACTTGTTTTCCGCTGTTTTACTACTATCGCACTGCTTTAGAGGTAATAGGACTTGCGCGGTGATACTTGCGCCCCAAAAACTTGCGTGACACATCCATACTTGCGTGCCAAAATTATACTTGTGTGCCTTAATGCCTTAGCCATTTTTTTCTGAAATCCTTCACAAATATTATGAAAAATCAACTTACTTAAGAGTTAATTATTCAACTTTTGTGCAGAATCAATGGCTCCCAAGAGAATCAGAACGGCTGATGAACTGGAAAGAAAGCGACTTGATGATATGATGAGCATCATTGGCCCTGATTACTATACCATCTGTGACAGAACTCTCCCAGATATGGCTAAGTATTTGAAGAAGTATCATCGTGACTTCCCCAAGAGCATTTATCTTCCTTTGTATGGCTATGGTCATCTGCAAGAAGTTACCATTCCAGAGGAAAAGAACTATCTTCCAGTTTCTTGGTTTCAGAATTACACCAACTTTACTGCCGCAAATATCTCATGTGGAGGAGTATTTATAAGTGCTAGATCAGTGGATAAGGTCTATATGATGCATCATAGACCTTTTACTCTATATTTTAAAACGCATATGCCTAAGCTGCACCCACATTGTTATCCCTCAATTTTACGAAACTCTCTGATGGATCAATCCAAAGGCTGGAAGAGAAGTTGGGATTTCCATCATGGAGGAGGTGTTAAGCCAACCTGGATGTGGGCATACTGGATGTGACAACTTGTGCGGATTATGTCAAGTATTTAAATGGAGTTTCGATATACGAAGCTATCTGGGATGGGGAAACATATATTTATAGGCATGATAACTTTGTGTCGGAGATACTCAGCCATTGGAGCCCAGAAACCAATTCCTTCCATTTGAATCATGGAGAAGTAGGAATCAGTCTTTTGGATGTCCAAAAAATCTCAGGGGATCCAATTTTGGGTGATATGTATGATGAATTAATCCCTCCCAAGGTGACATGGAATAATTTGGATAAGACTCCAGCCTTAGCTCGAGAATTATTTAAAATCTTCCATAAGCTCAAGAGTTCAGAGACCTCCTTAACTCATTCTAGAAAGGATATTCATCCAGAGGAGTGGATGAATATGTTTCTTATTGAGAAGCAGGAGAAGGAGCCGAAGGAGAATGGATCGAAGGAGAAGGGATCCAAGAAGAAGAAGAAGCCCACTCATCCTACCACCTACCCCAAAAAAGAGAACAGGGGTGCTCCTGGCACATTCTGGCCAACTCTGGAAGTGGGAGAATTTGAGAAGTGGGGATATGAGGTGAATTAGAGGATCCTAAAGAAGACTCATATGGTGGGCTTCTTGTCCTTGTGGATAAGTGTTTATCTCTTGCTTGTCAAGGACTCGAAAGGAGGCGTCAGGCCAGGGACCTTCGTTATTGCAGCCAAGTTGGATAAGGGAAAAATGGTTGGGTTGGATCCCCCCATTTTAGAAAATATTCACAGTAGCCTACTCCACGTATTCATGGGTAAGCCTCCTTTGAGAATAGTGGTACCATTCAAAGTTTTGTGGGGATGGATCACCACTCACTTCAGGACGTATAATGTAAAGAATGGAGTACACATTCCTGTAAGTTCTTTTAGGCCATCAGTGTAGGAATTATCTGGATTTTCTCCATTAGTTATCAATTATTATGACATGAAGGTGAAGCTGAGAAGGTATAAGTAATTCAACTCCTTTACTTATGGAAATCTGCCAACCGGGCGGTTCGTGGACGATGAAATAACTATCCTGGATTTGAGGGCATACATGCTGGCCTGTAGAGATGGTGTGATGGATGCCAGGATTGACAGAGAGATTATATGCATGGCCTATGCTCCATATATATTTGCACTTCAATTCAAGTGTTTACAACAGACTGTTGTATATCCCCCTGTACATGTCAGGTTAGAGAAACATCCGATGGTTTCCCGACAACTATGGTTGCTGACATCTATGGAGAAGACTGGGGTAGTGTTTGATCTTCCAGTTGAAAAAGTGGCATATAACTTGACTACATGGTATGCTGAGCACTGGATAGCATCATACCCTAAAGGGGTGCTGAACCATCCAGTTTATCAGTTGGGGAAAAGGAAGTGGACTGTAGAGAAAGAAACTCTTCTTCATAAAGGTGATGCTTCCCCACCTGATGTTGATTCATCGGATTCCTCATCTAGGACTGGCTCACTAGATTCCCAAGATGGGGATGATAAGGCACAAAAAGAAGAAAAGTGGCCTCATGCCCTATATAATCCTCTGGTGATAATCAAAAGACCCACTCCATTAACTCCTGGTGAGTTACTTTATTGTGGAAATTTAATCACCATTACTTTATAGAGCAACAAGTCTTATTTTCTTATTCTCTATCAGTAGTTGTAGGAGTTGGGAAGAAGATTAAGTCAATGATTGTAAGACCTTCCTCGCAGCCTTCTGGTACACATACTGAATATCTATGACCAAAGGCTATCCAGACATTGCAGAGTATATATTGTGGTACTAAGACTGCCTAACTGGATTTGTGCGAGGGGCTACACCTTCTTGCAATAGGGAATCTTGTGGATTGACAGATATCCATTATGAGGATAAACCCAATGAAGTGCGGGCTTATATCAGAGAGCTGTTAATGCTCATATATGCCACTGACGATTCCATTCCTGTCACCAAGCGGGTGGAGGAAATGATAGATCATGGTGCCACTCAGGGGACTGATGAGGAGTGGCAAGATTACGTGGCCCCTGAAGATGTAAGTTTTCTTTCTTTTTTGCCTTGCTTCTTGATTTAATTCAATGATTTGTTACTCAAGGAAATAATTTTCTTCATCCTGCAGCTTGAAAAGAAAGGAACTGCTGAGGTTATTTCGCCACAATATAGCCCCGGTGGTACTGCCATTCGGGCTGCTGCCGAATCTGCTCGCGAGTCGGGTGAGATATTTTTAGGATAGAAGGCCATGAATGAAGACTTGGACATGGAATTCCATTATCTAATTCATGTTCCTGTAAGGGAGATAGCCGATACTCTAAAAAAACGAAATAATAAAAGGCAACGAAGGAGGAAGTCGACAGCTAAACGCTTAATTAGTAGTGGTAAGTCCTTTGGGAAATTATTAGTCTTAAACCATGAGAAAGATTGCTCATTTTCCTTGGGATTACCGGGGCTTCTTCAATTTACCCTCTAAGGGAGAGGACTGATCCTCCTTTTAAGACCACAGAGGGTGTTGTGGAACAATCGCAAATTCAGGCTGACTTGGCTGCTCCTGGAGAAGAGCCAGCATCTGTTCCCAGTATCCCTCCTGCTACTATTGAAAGAAGAGAAGAACCTGCTTCTGGTATGTTAACAATGCTTCAAAAAATATTTAATGAAACATTGACTGACTTCCATTCTATTATACTTCAGGTTCGACCCCTGTTTAGAGATTTTTGAGGCTATTGCAACTGATGCAACAATTTTATCTGAAGATGCTGTCTAGGGTCAGGGTCCGCAGGATGAAGGTCACCAAGAAGACAAATCAAATGCTCCCACTATTGAGACTAACCAGGATTCTAAGATGACTTTAGACGGAATGATGGAACTTGGTGCATCTTTTGAAGATTTTATAAATTATGTTAAATTACCATGTAAATTAAAAAATTATGTATGTGAGTGTTATCCTTCGTCCTATTAAAAAATAACTTCTAATTAGATGTCTAATCATGATCGGTTCAAATGTGAAGTTCTGTCTGAGCAAGATGCTGAACTACCCATGCCTGAAGGGGGTACAGAAAACCCTACTATTGCAGAGACATTAGCACAGGTGGAGCTGAACCCAGTGGTGCTTCCTAAAACTCATCCTGAAAATCCTGTCAGAGCTAGGAAAGATGGGGAGGAGTCTTCTCAGGTTGATGATCTACCGTTGGTTAAGGGATAACAATATTTTCGATTGTACATAATTTTCAATAAAGTCAAATAACTTTTTTATCCTTTGAAACTAACCAAAGCTTTTAATTGATTATGTAGGGCCATCAATTTCAGTGGCTAGAACTGGAGGTGAGGCCTCTGCATCTACCCCAATAAGAATTGAATGTGAAGAAGCATAGGTCAGTGGGGATGGAGCAGAACATGGTACTTCCTCAAGTGAATTAATCCCAGATTACATTCCCCCCTATGATAGTGATGCTGAGTCAGATCCAGAAATACAGAAGGCATTCTAATTTTCACGACGCAAGGCATGGCAAAACATATGGAAGATCATATCTGAAGTGACTTTAGAAGAGCAGTCATAGAATATCCCTCGACTGTCATCCCTATTTTTTATACTGGGACTTGGCGGTTTTGGATATCAAAAGATCCATGCCGCGGTAAAACAAGTTATCTTAAGGAGGGAGCAGGAGAAAAAGTGCCGTGAAGATCTAACCAGGGTGAAGCTGTCAGCCAATATTAGTGAATTTGAGGTTGCAGTATGCCGAGATGAGGCTAACTATGCTGCCAAGATGAAGGAGATGAAGCATAAGATCAAAGATAAAGTCATTCATCAAATGCACCTTCAGCAACAGTTAGATGTTGTTACTGGAGAACTTGACCAACTCAATAATTTATTGGAGGGAGCTCAAACGAGTGGTATGAAAGCCATCATAGATGCTAAGCAATCACTCCATCAGGCTGAAAAGTGTGAAGTTGGTCGATTTCATGAGCTTCAAGTAACTGCTGATGAAGCTTGGGATGTTGTACATCAAGTGAAGACTTATGTTGACAGTCTTTTGTAAATTCTTGGAAAAGATAAGAGACTCCAATCTGTGGGCGTCCTTTTAATTCTTGTGCATAAAATGAAAAACATTCTCATCTTCAATAATTTGTGCATGCATTTTCCTTTTCTACCTACTTTAGATTTTTACTAATGCCAATGGGCCTATTAAGCATAATTTGATTTTTACTAGGATTATTATAAATAACCCTACAAAATTTGAATCTTTTAATTGCTCAATATTTTCTAAATCATACAAAATTTCTGTTTAGTGAGCTGGAACTTGACTTTTATTCAGAGTTCCGTTGTCTTTTGTGGGTATTTTAATGTCATGCACGTCGAACATAAAGAGGATAATGTTTAAAGTTGAAATAGCTTTGACCAAATAGGTTAAAATTGACTCAATTCCTTGACAATTTATTTGAAAACATATTACCACACTCAAGTATGAAGGAAAACATGTAAACTATGACTTAATAAATTTTTAATCTGAGGAATGATACGAAAAAGAGATAAAAGGAATTAGAATAAGTAGTTCCCAAGAATGAAGTTACCAATATTTAACAAACCAGTTAGGGGGTTGAATTATGCAGGGCCGCCTAAGGGAATTGGCTGCATAGTCAAATAATGGTATCTTCTTGGTGACAAGTCTGTTATGTAGAATGTTTATGCAAGGCCGCCTAAGGGCACATACTGCATAGTCAGGCAAAAGAACTCTCAGAAATTTACTTTTCTACTGCTAAAAAGCCATTGGAACTTTATAGAGATTCAAATTTTCCAAATCATAGAGTTTTATGTATGGAAAGAAGTACTTGAATATGGAGAAGATATTTCCAAGAAAGATCGTCCAAGAACTTGATGAATGTCACTCCTACGAAGGTATGACCCAAACATAGGGAAGAGAAATATAAACCATAGACTTGAATACTTTCAGATCATGAAAAAGAACATGAAATAAATATGTTAAGGATGGCTATTTTTTTGCAGATCCTTACATATTTTTGATAAGACCAATAAAGAAAAAAGAGGATTTCTTTCTAAGAATGAAGTTACCATTATCTGAAAAACCCGTTAGGGGGTTGAATTATGTAGAGCTGCCTAAGGGAATTGGCTGCATAGTCAAATAATAGTATATCTTGGCTGAAATGTCTATTATGTAGACTGTTTATTCAAGGCCTCCTAAGGGAACATGCTGCATAGTCAAGAAAATGAACTCTTAGAAATTTGAAATTTTTGTGACTAGATGTCAAGAAAAGGGTTATGAAGATCTAAAAATATTTAATTTTAGGATTATGACACACAATGATGGGTATTGTTAAATGTATGCAGAGATAAACATATCAATTCTAACCATAATCATGTTATGGATGGGCCTTGAATTGAAATATTCGACTTCACTACGTTTCCCATAAGAATGTGAATCAAGCCATACATAGTTCTTGAAATACAGTTTAACGTTGTCTAGGATGAGAGTATAAGAGATCTTAGTTTAGGGTCATAGAACTTGGACCTTTATAAGAAATACATAGTGTGTGTTTTCACGGGGAATTTTCAGCTAGGGGATTGAAAGTGGAATTTTGGGTTTGTCCCAAAATACTTGGGGCTTCATTCGAGGGACACTCGAACGTTACTATGTATCCCATAAGGATGGGAATCAGGGCCACATTGTTCTAGAAATACCCTCTATACAAATTTTGTTTGTACACGTGAAGGGTGAAAGGGGATTTTAGTGCAATGATGGTTTGATGCAAGATAAAAGGTTCAGCAATTACCATGTATGCACATAGTCTTTGGAATATAACATGAATGGAAATCAATGTAAATGATGATTCCCTCTCAGGTGAGGGTATCAAATAATATTGTAGTTTATTGTCGTACATGAAAAAGTGATGTACATTTTAACGTTGTATAGAAAAGACTATGGTGAACCAATGTAAAGATAGTGATTCTCAGGGCGGTTTCACGAATCAACATTGTATGAGATGGAGGTGAACCGATGTGAAGAGATTGGTTTTGGGCTTGATCCTTGGGAAGTTTCCTACATACCCAGCCTAGAATGCGAGGATCAATGTTCGCGTAGTTCAATTAAGTAATGAATTAGTGATCAAGTTGTTCTTGGGGACAACTACCTAAAAAATGGTGTTGGGACTTATGCGTTGTTAGCGGCCCAGAGAGGGTGTTATGGTTAGAAGTTTGCTCTAAGCTCACGTGAGTCATACTTGGAGTGAGAAAAAAGAGGTAGAAACAACCTTAACAATGTACAGTTTAATGTCATGTAGGACATATGAAGGGACTATGAAGTTTAAAGTCTTTCAGTTAGGACTATTTGTGCTGCACATGTTAGTGTCATGTAGCAGGGAAAAAATACAGTTTAACGTCATGTGGGACATATTAAGAGATTTCTGCATAGTTTAGCATCATGTAGTTAGGACGATGGTGAAAATGCAGTTTAATGTCATGTTGGAAAAAAAGGACTGTTCAGTTTAATTTCATGTAGTAAGGAAAAAATGACACAGTTTAACGTCATGTTGGATGTATTAGAGACTCTTTCCCAGTTTAACATCATGTTGGATGAAAAAGGGACAATACCGTTTAGCATCATGTTGAACGAAAGTGTGAATAGTTTAAGGTCATATGCATGTACCATAAATGTATAGTTTAATATCTTATGGGATGAAAGTAATACAAATAGTTTAAGATCATATGCATGGACCGTTGGTTATGCAGTTTAAAATTTTGCTGGACGTAAGGGACTATATAGTTTAGCATCATGTTGGACGAATGTGCAAATAGTTTAAGGTCATATGTATGGACCCTTGGTGTATTTTGTGTTCATAAAAAATATTTCTTCAGAAATCTGGCATTGGTTGGAGTAGTGATGAGTTCTTCATCCATTGAGATTAAAGAATAAGCTCCATTGGAGTAGACCTTATGTATTGAATAAGGTCCTTCCCATTTTGGCTCAAGCTTGCGAGGTTTCTTTCCTGGTAGCGTTGGATTTATGAGAACTAATACCAATTCTCCCTGAACAATTGAACGAAGACAAACTTTTTTGTTGAAAGCTCATGCCATTCAAATCTGGTATACTTCCATGTGGTTTAGGGTGCACAATCGTTTCTCATCTAACCGTTCCAATTCATTCAATCGCTTTTGAGATTGTTCATCTGCAGATGACTAATCACAAATGGATACTATGAGCGAAGGTAATTGAACCTCAATTGGAAAGACTGCTTCCGTTCCATATACCAGTGAATATGGAGTTGACTGTGTTGTAGTGCGGGTGGTGGTTTGATAATCCCATAAAGAATGAAAGAGTTTATCAGGCCATGAACTCTTATTTTTATACACCATCTTTTGAAGTATGTTTGAAAGAGTCTTGTTGGAGGCTTCTATCTGTCCATTGGCCACTGCAGGATACCGAGATGAATGGTTGGATTTGATGTTTTATTCTTGATACAACCTCCTCACCTCAGATGAACAGAAGTTGGTGCCATTGTCTGTCAATATGGTATGAAGGACACCAAATCTGGTAATGAGGTTAGACTTGATGAAGCTAACAATGCTTTTAGAACTGACTTCTTTGAGGGGTATTGCCTCTTCCCATTTGGAAAAGAAGTCAGTAGCTGTAAGAATGTACTTAAACTTCTTGAATGTAGCTGAAGGATAAGGTCCCACCACATCCATTCCCCATGTGTCCAATGGCCATGACTATTTAGTTGTATGAAGCAACTCTGGGGGATAATGAATGAAGTTGGTATGTACTTGGCATGAAGAAAACTTCTTTGTAAAATCAATAAAATCTTGTACCATTGAAGGCCTAAAGTATCCAAGCCTTTGAATTTGATTAGACAGTCTGTGTCCAGACTGGTGGGCACCACAAACTCCTGCATGCACTTCTTTCATGACAACCACTATCTCTTCACCATAAATGCATCTGAAGAGAACTCCATCCAAACCACGCTTGTAGATAATTTTTTCTAGGTGTCCTAGGCTATCATAAAGCGTAAAATTGACCACACGTCTCCAGATTTGTTCTTTCCCGGCTCTATCAGGTGGAAGTATTCCATTTTGAAGGTATTCCCTGATAGGTGTCATCCATCCTGTAGTATGACCATATTGTTCAGGAATGGGACTAATTTCATTTATTTCCTCCATTATGATTTGAAAATAAGGTGAAATTGTACGATGGTGGGCAATACTGATGGTTGTCTCGTCCCGATTTGGATCTGCCAGAGCTGTGGCTATATTAGCCAGTGCATCATCTTGGGCATTTTTTTATCTTGGGACATTAGAAAATGTCGATTCCGAAGGGAATTCCTCCACTAACTCTCTTAAATAATCATACAAATGGATTATTTCTTCTGTTCTGATGGCATAATCCCAATTGACTTGTTTGATTACTAGGTCTGAATCACCATTCACCTTTAAGTGAATCACTTGTGCTTGAAGCGCCAACTCCAATTCTGCGATGAGAGCTTGGTATTCTGCTTCATTATTTGTACCACCTCCCAACAATGATAATGAATAAGGTAACACTACCTTTTCTGGAGAAATGAGCACAATTCCTAAGCCAACTTTGTTGAATTTAGGATTATCCATTTTCCTCCATGTTGGACTTCTGGATGCACCATCACAGTACATTTCCCATGTATGAAGACTTTCTTGAATAGAGAAGACTTCCTCATCAGGGAGTTCAATATGTGAAGATGTGACTTCCACTGAAGGGTGTTCAGTAAGGAAATCATCCAAAGCTTGGCCATTTATTTCCTTTTGAGACACATATTGAATATCAAATTGCTGCAAGATAACTACCCACCTTTCCAGACATCCTGTAAGCATTGGATGACTAAGGATGAATTTGAGCGGGTTATTGCGAGAGACCAATTGGACCTCATGATGTTGTAGGTAGTGTCTCAACTTTTGAACTTCAACGATTAATGCTAGGCAACACTTCTCTATACTGGAATATCAGGTTTCTACTTCAATCATAGTCCGACTGAGATAGTAGAGGCTGTTTTCATTCCCAGTATCATTCTTCTGAGCAAGAAAGGCACCCAATGATCACTCTAGAGCTGTCACATAGAGGATAAGTAGTCTTCCTTCAATAGGTGGCATTAACACTGGTGGACTCAAGAGATACTTCTTGATAATATTGAATGATTCTTGATATTCTTTAGTCCACTAGAAAGTGACTCCCTTCTTCATCAATTTGGTGAAGGGTAAACGTTTTCCTTCCAAATTGGCTATGAAACTCCGAATATAGGATATGTTTCCATGAAGTCCTCTAAATTATTTCAAATTTCAAGGAGGTGAAATACCAAGGATTGACTTTTTTTCTCAGGATTGACTTCGATACCACGATGGTGTACAGAAAAGCCGAGAAATTTTCCTGAGGATACTCCAGAAGAACATTTTCAGGGGTTCATCTTCAAATTATGTTGCCGAAGATTGTGGAATATGACTTCCAAATCATCCAAGTGATTATAACTTTTCATGGATTTGAACACCGATTCCTCCACATAACATTCAACAAACATCCCTAAAAAGGGTTTGAAGATACGATTCATGGAACATTGATATGTTGCGCTTGATTTATTTAGGCCAAAGGGCATTACCCGATAGAAAAACACACCCTGAGGGGCTATAAAGTCTATATATTCCTCATCTTCTGGAGCCATTCAGATTTGATTATACCTGGAATATCCATCCATGAAGGAATGTTCTTCGTAGCCAGCTGTTACATAAATTAATAGTTTTGTATTCGGGACTGGAAAATCTTCCTTAGGAAAATGCCGATTAAGACCTCTGAAATCAATGAAAACTCAAATTTGACAATTATTTATTTTTACTGGGATGATATTAGCCAACCATTTGGAATATTGAACCTCTATGAAAAAGTTAGCTTTGATGAGCTTATCCGCTTCAGCATTAATTTTGGAAGCACAGGTTGGGTGTGTTCTTCTAGCAACTTGTTTGAATCCTCGATGTTCTTCTGGAAAACCCAAACAATGAGTGGAAACATCAGGATCAAGACCTGAAATCTCTATATAATTCCAAACAAATATATCTCGATTTTTCTTTAGAAAGGAAATATACATCTCTTTCTTTTCAAGAGTCATATCCGCACTAATTAAAGTGGGGAATGGATATTCTTTTGTACCTAGATTTATTTCCTTGAGTTCATCCACAGTGGTAGAGATACCCTCTTCAAATTATGGAGGAGAATCCTTGGTATCTTCCTCTTCTTCTTCAACATGTGTTATTTATTCTGTTTCTACTTGCATAGTAGATGATGAAGCAGAATTTTCATGATCAGAAGAGACGCTAAAATCTGAACACTTAAAGAAGATGCTTCCATTTCTAACCCGATTGATGATGAAGGGTCTTTTTTGGGTAATAAAGAGGAGATGATGGATTGATAATTGACATCATTGTTCAAATCTAAAATTTCTATAACTTCTTCTAGCCTGGTTGGTGAAGTATAGACTTGCTGGATTTCAGCAGATAAAATGAAGACATCTCCATTTGAACCTTCATCATTGCTTGATGGATCACCACTTTTTCTCATGTTGTCTGGCTTGATTGTAGTAATTGACATTATGGAGGTTTCCATAAGAGTATTTTGATTTGGGTATATCCTCTCAATTTTACTGATAGGAAATACATAATCTGTACTCACATGTGCTAATGGGTTTACTGGAATCTTTTCCAAACCATATAGACAATTAACTTTGGTAATCTCCTTTGTTGTGGATTACTCCTTTCCCATCATGTGATATAATTCCAGCACAATGTATTGAGATTCACATGTCTTGAATTGGGCCTTATCACCTTACAATGTCCCAACTTGACCATCAAAAAAATATTTATAACATTGATGATATGATGAAGGGATATCCGCATGTTGATGTAGCCAGGGTCTTCCAAGTAAGATGTTGACGTCTGGGTCTTCATCAACAACCATGAAATCTGAATTGGATACAAGATCTACAAACTGAGTTCTGAGGGTAATATCACCTAGTGGTTCTGGTTCATTTTTATCATATCCTTGTAATATTATAGTAGATGGAGATAAATCAGATTTCGTGAGGCCCAATCGATGAAGTATATGAATGGGCATGAGGTTGACTCCTGAACCATTATTAATGAATGATCTTAAAATGTCTACACCATTGACCTTTCTAGATAAATACAAAGGTCTAATATGTCCATGCACGACATCATCTTCATCTTCATCTGTGCAAAATATCACTGCATGGAATTCTGCAAGATTATTCTCTACATGGTAGGCTTCAGCTGCAACAATTTTAGTTTCAAACTCACGAGGAATTAACAAAGCCTCAATGAGTGTCTTCCGAAGATCGTTTGATAAACCCAAGGCATCCAGAATTGATAACTTGGCTGGTACATGGGCCAGGGGTTTCAATACATCATACTTTTTATCCAAAGGTCTGTATTTCCCAATAGGAACATGTGGTTTAGCAGGTGCCTTGGAATATGATGCTTCTTGTACCGGTATAGGAGTTGGTAATACTCCAGGCTTTGGATGATTAGATCAATTAGGTCTATTTACTTGCTGAGAGGAAGAAGGTGTAACCTCCAACCGATCTTCCAAAATAACTATGCCAGGACTGAATCTTCCTTGTTTAGAAGAACATTCTTATTCTTGTTGAGCTCGTTGAAGGGCTCTACCATGAGTTTCTACCTCATACACAGTTCTAGAAGGGGTAGAATTGGAATAGTGGACTCTGAAAGATCCACATCTTCCCCTATACCCTGAGCCTCTGGAAGTTCCTCTAATTCCTCTGTTTGGTATTGGGAATTCAAGCTCATCGAATTCGAAACTGTGATTGGCATAAGTATCTGTTAAGTGAATTATATTAACAGAACCGAATATCAACTCTTCATCCAATGAAGACTCTACCTGACTAGCCAATTTAGGTTGTTCCATTTGATGGGGCGGTGCCCATTGCTTCAAAGTAGATGACATAAAATATGCCAAAGTCAAGGAAAACATGGGATTTGGCATATACTCATCTTCTTATGATTTTTATTCTTTTATTGAATTATTCCGTTTCTTTGAGGAATTTCATTCTGATGAAGATGGTTTGGCTGTGAAATTCATGGCAGAAGACACAATTGGTTTCATCAATTGTGTTCGCAAAAAAAAGCATGATTTTGGGTGGTTGTCTTTATGACCATCCAATCATCATATTTTTGTGCATTTTTGTTCGTGACTTCTTTCCACTCGACTTACTCCTCTGGATCTGTAGCAGTAACACATGATACCTGAGCTGAAGAACCTTTCAGTTTGACTTGTCCCAAATCGACCATTTTTTTGCACGAGGTCCTTGAAAAAAAACACTCTTGAATGGGATGCCCCAACATTTGATGAAACATGAAATAGTTGGGAAAATCTTCATCTCATTCCTTGTTCGTCCTTTTGGGCTTTGGCAATTGAACCAAATTGTTTCCAGAGCCGAAAAAATAACCAAGAACTTGTTCATTTCGGAAATTGTAAAATTTGCTTTTCAAATCCTAAAATTGTTTTCGTATTTGATCTATTTGATCATCTTGTTGAAATAACCTCTGTTTTTGATGCTCAGGAGGTGGAGCCCTTCGAGAAGATGAATGTTTTGAAGTATATGTAGGTACAAGTACTTGTTTATGCATAACTGTAGCAATCTCTCCTTTACCCTTTCTCCTTCCTGGAGCTGATGGAATTACACAAGCTTTATCCTTAGTCTTTATAAGAGAATATTCAATCTGTTGAGTGATTGAAGTAAGGTCTCGAAACCCTCCTGTGTATTTCATAGGGATTAGTAGTGTACGCAACTCATCACGTAAATTTCCCACACAGATTGGCAACAATTCCTCTTGAGGGAGTGCTAAGCTTATGGAATATGTTAATCCCTTCCAGCGAGCAATGAAATCTGAGACCCTTTAATTCTCCATTTTCATTGAGTTTGTATGATAAAAAACTATTGTATTTGGAAATGTTGAGCTGAACTGAAGAAGTATTTTTTGGTGAAGATCCTCCCATCTGGGTATTGACTGGGATTGCAAGCTTGTGTACCAAACAAAAGCTAGTTGTTGTAATGACTGTAAAAAACACCTGAGCTTTACTTATTTTTATTTCTGAAGGGTTCCCATCATAGGATCGCAATGAGAAACAAAATTTTTTAAGTGTTGCTCTGTGTCTCCCGAACCATTAAAGATTGGGAATGTGGTACTTGCAAAATATTGATGGGGGAGGAATTGAATCAACCCATTCAGGGTAAGCTCTATTTTATGGTTGAATTTGAGCATGCTTTCCCTCCATAGCTACCGACCAAGCTATTAATGACTCAATAGTAGGTATTAACTTTTGAGAAACATCCATTTGAGCTTGTACTTGAACAGGTACAATGACTGGAGCTGGTACAGATGTGGTGGGTGATACGAAAACTGATGGTTGCACCGCCAATTGTTGTGGCACTTGACTCGTAAGATTAGACCTGTGAGGGTGTAATGATAAAATAATATATTCTTGACCTATCTTAGTATCCACAATAAATACCTTTAACTGACTAACTCCAGCACGCTTATGAGGAAGACTACCCTGAAGTAGTTCGACATTCATCCTCCTCAATTTCATCATTTCTTCCTCCTAATGTGAAAATATTTTCTCTAGTGAGAGAGATTGGCCTCTCCAGAGGAAGGGTATGTAACCTGATTTTTTTCCTTTCCCCTTGTTGGATCCCTTTTAGAGATGGGGAAGTGAGTTACTTGAAAGAATACCCAGATTCTGGGTAAGCCTTTGATTTCTTGTACGCACACCTTCTTCATTTGTGTCTGTGCGTACAACTTCTTGAGAAGGAACCTCTTCATCTGATCCCTCGGAGTGAACCTCATCTGGTGTATCAGCAACAATGACATTGATGACATTAATTGATGAATAATGTGTTACATCCCTTCTACCGACATTTATGCGATATTTTCTTCTTCCATGTCTTTGATAAGACATTTCCTTTTGTTGATTTGATCCCTCAGGAACATCTTGAAAAACCGTAATTTGGAAGGAATCTTTTGATAATTTGGCTATTCGTTCCTCTTGAAGCTTCTTCCCCAATCGAGAGAAGACTGACTTTCTCTGAGGGAGGGATTGAGGATTTGAAAAAGTCCCTAGTCCGATGGACTAGGGCTATTCCCGGTCAACTCCTCGAATCCTATTTGATGATTCCAAGGGTTGAGTTAAAAGAGTCCACAGTCTTGCAAGCGGGGGTGGCTCTTGAGATTCTATATCAGATACCTTCTTGAAAACCCTCATGATATTTCGGACCTTAGTCCAGAAATTAGCTGGATTCCTCACCTTGCATCCACTTTTATCACCCGGATAAAAAGACCGTTGGATGATTTCTGACACTTATATCACTAGGTGATGTGGTTGCTCCAAATGAGAGTCCTTTTCAATATTATAGTTTGCTTGATGCAGGATTAATTCAACAACTTGTTTTCTGTATGCTTGATTTTTAGAGGAACTAGTTGAAGCCTGTTCTTGGGAAAGCTTTTGATTACAAACAAAACCCATTGACTATGGCTGGCCATGGGCAATAACATTGCATGAAACCATTTTCGGCGGGCTATGATGACTGGAAAGCACAGTGAAATGTAGTGCTCCAAGAACACCCCATCCCCTGATATGAATACCAGATGTGGCATTTTAAATTAACTGGCACAATCTTCTTAGTGCGCCAAGGAATGAACGCTAAAGAGATCTCTGCTACTTTTCAGCTTTCGGATATCGAGAAACTGAGAGATATGCCAAGTCAATTTGGCATTGTAACCCTTATATTATATTGATATGATTTTCATATTCATCATAAGGTAATATTTTATTTTTTAACTGACACAGAGTTTTCCATATGTTGAGACGAATATCATGAATTCCATATTCCGTCAACATCTCTGGAATATCATACTGAGAGTTGGCCGAAGGCCAAAACATGACTGGCACTTCACCATTTTCCAGTTGTTTTCTCATATTTAGTACTTCCTCTTTATCATTCAATGAAGAGTATTCTACCTGATTAGACCAGAGATGGTGCTTCGTTGTTGCTTCATCGTATTCAAGAACATCAGTAGAGAATTCACTGATCAAACTAGAAGATGAACGACCCAGGGGTGGTTTGGAGAATGACCTACACCCTGAGCTATATTCTAATTGAGAATGTGTTTCACATGTTAGTGGTAAAGAATCGAACATGACTGGCTTCACATTTACAAGTGCCTCAAGATAAGAGGGCTTTCTTGTCACTGCATTGTCTTCTGATGAATTTTTCAAACAATGCGAATTACTACTGTGGAGAGGACTTTCGCAGCAAAATTCATCATCATGGGGAGGACCACCATGGTGGGTTATAAAAAAGTTGAAACATTTTTCTCCTTAGTCTTCTGACCACACAGAGGGTTCTTGTGGCTGTCATCTGAAGATGAAACTTCGAGATCGACCGAATCGTCATGAAGCAGGCCTTCATGAGAAATTATCTGATGCAGACCTTCCGAATTAATGTTCCCACTATTGGGAACTGAGAGAGTAGAATCTTGAATTCCAACAGATTATTGTTTAAGGGATTCAAGAACTCCAGCATAGAGTAAGGCCTTGTTACAGATTGGCCCTTGATTTCATGTCTGTGTTGGGTGGGTCTTGTTCTTAGATTCCTTCTTACTCAATTTGGCAGGTATTTGTGTCTGGCCAGGAGAAATTATCAAGTTAGGCTGATTATCTCCGCTCAAACCAGGTGTATGTGCCTGACTTGGTTGTCCATATCATATGGGGGAGTACGCCCACAACCATCATGGACTGGAACAGAGGTGTGTGTCTGTTCTAGAGTGAACTGTTGATATGTCACTCTGCTGGTAGGGATAGATTTATGTGTCTTTCCCTATGATGCTGCTGAAGCTGTTATAATATCCTGGAAGTCATCCAGAATATGAGCAGGGATTCGCTTCTACTTTTTCACCATTTACAGAATGTGCTTGGTGACTTCAGCGGCCAGAACGGGGATATACGTCCATTCCATGCTTGGAGTAGGTGTGTGTTCTAGCTCATGTCCTTCTTTTCCTGTCAGTGAATCCCGACAATACTCAAGTGTGGGGGCATAGAGTTGAGTCTGCCTCCTGTTTTTCAACAGATCTTTCCGAATGACTTCTCCGAATGCTACCAAACGAGACTGTTGGTAGGATTGATCAATACTAGCAGGTGTATGTGCCTACTGATTGGACTCCGCCGAACGTGGTTGACGAGCTTCCTTCAACACTGACAGACGAGGATGCAGGCATGATTGATGAGTGTAAGCAGGTGTATGTGCCTATTTACCAGTTGCCAACAAATTGGGTTGGTGGGTTCATCGTATGTAGTCAGATGAGCTTGCTTACAAGTTGATGATTTATAAATAGGTATATTTTCCTGTCTATAGTACTCCACTGGAATTTCCTGACGGGATTGGCGTGATACTTCCAGACAAGTCTGGTGGACAGCAGAATTAAAACAGACGGGTGTGTGTTACCCCTCATTGTTTGCCACCAATTTTGGTTGGTGGCCTTCTTCGGAGATGGAAGAGATGCGAACCTACTCACTTTTGACCGGATTTTGACTTTGGTGGTTTTTCTTGCCTGATCGGGATCGAGGAACCTAAGCCGAATGCCTAGAGTCGATACCCTCATCATGTTGAGGGAGCACTGCCGCACGAGTCTGGTGACGATTATTAGTAGGATCCCTCGGGAAGGACACCTGTTTCCTTGAATTAAGGCCCTGATAAGCCTTCTTATTCACCTCCTCAAAATATGGGTATTAATGGTGATTACATTCCAGGGATAACGACCTGAAATGGTTGGAGATGGTGGTTGGCACCACCTGCTTCTTGATCACTGGTCATTACTGTCCGGACAACCAGGGTGAGTTTTTCACTTGGAGGGCTTGTCGAGCATCCTCTAGAGATGGAATGGTACCATGTTGACGGTACTCATTAACCAGTGCATTCGATACCCAGCATTGAAGAAGCCGAGTAGGTGATGTCATCCTCAGAGCGTACGACGATCCAGTAGGAGCAGCAACAGATTCATTCACAACATAGGTTTTCATAGCAGAGGTATTCACAGACTTGAGCTTAATAAAATACATTCTCGTAATGCATAAGATCTTGGAAAAGAGTGTCTTTTTTATATAAAAGGAATAATCAAGATAAGTCCGGCCACTAGATATTTTGGATAAGCACATATGTTATTGATTGTTTTGTTGGACCTCTCATTGAGTTTTAAATATGGGACCTAACAAATAAGTAAAACATCATTTTATCTTGGTTAAGGATTCAAGTCGGGTTCAACATTTTTTGTTTCCCACTAGAATTGGGGATGACCTTATTGTTTGAAGGTTCATACATTACAATCAGTTTCTAACGGGTTTGTTCGTAGAACCGGAAACATCCAATGATTCCATATCCATTTGGACCTACTTTCCAAATGTAGGTGCTCATTAGTTGTGAACTGATGAGACTTATGAATTTGCATTGGTCGAGAGGATGGGAGGTCAGACTCATCACACATTTTTTAGGGGAATTATTGTCTACTCTAGGATTGTCTTTATAGATATAAGTTATGTTCGTGATTCCTTATTAAATTACCAAGTATAAAATGATCTTTTCTTAACATCTGACAATCAATGATTAAATATGTAGGAAATTTAGAGAATCTTTTATATGAATTCTAGGTTCATCATCGATAGAGAATAATCTATATTTGTTAGAGATTCTTAGTCAATGGTATCCTTCAATACATAAAAGTCTCTTGGTCATTATGATGACCATACTGGATTTAAAGCCACTTAGTGGGGCACTTGAAGTTTATTTTCATTCAAAATGACATGGGTTATTTAAGAGTTGGGATCATACCTACAGATGGGCTACCTACGTATCCTTTGTTTTGGAAAAGGAATTAGAACCCACATAGTTGGAGTAAGGGAGTATGATGTTTATGTATGATTTATGGCTCAAAGAAAAATTCCATAATTACTTTTACACTCTAAGCTCACATGAGTCATGCTCAGTGTGAGAAACAAGAGGTATTGGTAAAACCAGACAATTGTGCCATGAAAGATGAAATCATAAGAAATGATGTGGGTCTTATGTATGTATGACTGCCCAAATAGATGAAGATTATGATTTAATTCAGGGAAGAAATCTAGGAAGAGGGTCCAAAAAGGTATATGTACTTTATGGAGATTTGGATACACTAATCTTGGGACTTACTCCTAAGGAAGATGCCCATGTTAGGAGGGGACTTATGATTGGGTTTTACTCCTGAGAAGGAAGCCCAGATCAAAAGTAAATTGGGACTTGTTAAGAGAAATTAAGACTGGGGCTTACTCTTGAGAAGGATGCCTAGGTTAAGGGATTTGAAAAATTAAGGGACTTGGGGCTTACTCTTAAAGAGGATGCCCATATTTGAGACTAGGGATTACTCCTGAAAAGGAGGCCCAGGTTAAGAGAATTATGGTTAGGGCTTACTCCTGAAAAGGAAGACCATATTAAGGAACTTGGAGACTGGGGCATACTCCTAAGGAGGATACCCAGATTAGGGAATTATGAATGGGACTTATTCCTGAAAAGGAGGCCCAGGTTAAGGAACTTGGGGCATACTCCAAAGGAGGATGCCCAAATAAATAAGGACTTGGGGATTATTCCTAAGAAGGAATAAAAAATTGATGAGAATTTGGACTGGGGATTACTCCTGAAAAGGAGGCCCAAGTTAAGGATTCTCTAATCTTAAAGGATGAGGTTGAATGAATGAACTCTCTAAATTTAGTGATGTAAAGATGTGTAAATCACTAGGTTTTGAGAGATGTTCCACATGATTCCTTTCAAGTAACAAATCCAATAAGGAAATCATGCCATAAATGGCTTTGGATAGAGTTCTAAAGGCTTAATTTTGAAGAGGATAGGTGGATAGGTATAATAGGGGTGAAATGGGTAAAAAGGGCAACCAAAAATAGAGGGGCGTGCAAGTACTGCGTGGGCGCGCAAGTACTACGTGGGCGCGCAAGTCCTGGTCGCACGAGTATAATTGCGTGACACGTGGGTACTTGCGCTCCGGCCAATCCTTAGGGTATAACTTGGGTGAGGCTTGGCTCTAGCCTTTATTACTACCCCTAGATAAATCCAGTTGAGAGGCGCGCAAGTTATGTGGAAAGGGTAAGGTGACACGCAAGTGTGGCCATTTCCCTCAAGGGCTGGCCACCTAGGCACGCATGTGTTAATGAGTTTCAACACATAGGGCATCCTCCCCCTCTTTAGATCATCCGTTATAGGTAAGAAATTACCTTAGAAGTGTTTGGAAGCTTTGAGAAGAGACTAGGGCACCGGGAGCTCAAATTTGAGGTTTTGGAATTTTTTGTACCCAAAATGGGGGCCCACAGAGGGTATTTATAGGCTGGAGAGACCCTGGGAGAAATTTCAAAGAGGGCGCGCAAGTCACCTGCACGACCACTGGGTGGCGCGCAAGTCTACTTGTGCGACCTTGGTGGAACTTGCGCGACTCATGTGTAAATGATTCCTTATTCATGCCTTTGTATATTTTTGATGTTTTCTTCAATGGATGAATCAATTTATTATAAGGAATTTCCCTTTCCATTTGTTTAGAATCTGCGACGAAAAGGAGCGTCAACAAAGACATAGAAAAAAAACTAGCCACAGGACCATCAGTTTATAAAGAAATGCCATAATTTTTCAGCTCAAAACACATTAAGAAAACAATCTTACTTAGTGGATTTCAACATTAACCAATTTTGTTTCATCGAGTCTCACTTACGTGAACATTTCCATGCCACCCCATGAACTCATCCACCATGCCACATAGGCCATCCTTCTAGATATCAATAAAACCAGGCATCTGACCACCCATGAAAACACCAAATGATAAAAAAACATCATTCCAAAAATCATGTAGATTCCAAAGGAACACTAACCCCCCAAGTCAAAACCCTTTTCATATTTCCAAAAACAAACCACACATCATTAAGAACCATTTTCTTAAAAACATACTCCTTTTCAACTTTACAACTGTCAAAATGAACAAGCTACTCCAAACAACCCCTTCCCATTTTTTAAAATTCAGAAAGGTGTCTTTTCATAATCTGATGGCCATTGATACCAATAACATTTCTAGGAAACACAAACTATTCAAAACCAAATTCAAAAACCAATTAGTCAGATTCAAACACCTTTAAACATCTAAATACACCACATTTAAAACAAAGATTGAGAATCTCCTTAAACTGATTCACACTTTCAAAACATTTTATTCCAATAAAGAATATGTTTAGATTAGGGATAATTCAACCCCGTTAAATCATCTATACTTCCTCCTAAAAAAATTTGTTTCAAAAAAATACAACCTTCCAAAAACAATTCTTATATTTAATTATTGAAAACCCCGTTTTCCTCTTTTCAAAATCCTATCCTTCCTTTAAAACCCATTTCAAAAATTCTCACACAAGGATTTTAAAAACAAAAATTTAAAATTTAAGAATGCTCCAAGAGACCCAAAAAAGGGAACTAGTGTCGGTGGGTGACTAGACAATAAGGTTGGTGGAAATATGTAAGAAACCACACCAACACAAAGAGACTTATTAGGACCATTCCATGGATCCACATGGAGTTCTAGGCCCTATGGGCTCATAGAGTCCATTATTCAGATTCCCCTTGTCATATCCCAACACCAAACAGAAAACAAGAACAAAGGACACTAATAAAATCAGACTTCCTGTGGAAACCTGAGAATTAGAATGATAAAGAGTTCATGACACTCTTCCTGCACTTACCACTCACGTCCCACAAACCTACTACATCTTACATGAAATACCCAAAATAAAAACGATTCTCTAAAAAGAAAGGTCTCTTATGATATGACCTTATTTCATACCATTTTGTCATAAACCATCCCAATTTGACCCTTAACTGGTCACCTAGGCCAGCCCACAACAAGTCCTGAGAGGCATTCCCAGTCCTACCAGGATGGCGAAAGGCACCGAGGGAATCAACATAGTACCCAAGGGAACTATTTAACCAAAATATAAACAATAAATAAAACAACAAAAATAAAAGGACATCCCAAAATACATTTAATAAAAATTAAATTGAACTTTATTTCTACAAGAAATTGGAAGTAAAAATAAACCAAAAACTAAACAGAAAAAACCTGACAGCCAACAAACTTCATGTGACCCCACTAGTCACTCTCCAAAACAATTATCCCAGTTCACCCAAGGTGATCAAACTCAAGCTCAAACCTACATAAGGTCTAACCAATGAAGAATACAATAAGCATGAGTATTAAAACTCAGTAGGTTAGCCTGATATTTTTTTCACAATGAAATTCCTTTAAAATAAATGAAACATAAAATTCATGTTATAAATACAAGATATTAATGTTTCTTTTTCAAATGAGGTTCCATGCTATAATAATTGTCAGAAAAAAAACTTGCATGTTTTATAAACAAGAATTCTAGTAATAATTTTTTAAAGAGGTGCAAATTCAAAATGAAAATAGTTTTCAAGGGTGATGGTTTAATGAATTTAAAATTTTAAATAACTATCACACACTAATTAATATTTCAACCAAACACACCATATACCGATGGTGAGTACAAAATATAAATTGAGAACAAGTCACAGGAACACCCTTAGGAACTAGTTCGTTGTGATCCCCAGGTACCTCGTATCTCGGTGAAGGTAACCATAATGAATATCCATTATTATGCATATGACCCACTGTTTGGGAACATACCCATAACCTAGTGGTATCCCAAAAAGATCATCATCATTGTTATGTTAGTGTTGTCATCGTCAAACTTGCTACGTGAAATAGGGGCCAACCCCCATGGGATCACTAGCATACTAGTACACATCCACCCACCTAGATACTCCGGATTCCATTTAGTGCTCAATCAAGTTACACATATTATAAAATACACTTTTCACATGAAAATTCCATTCCCAAACCATAAACACAAAATCATCTTACAAACATTCTTCACATTTATTCCATGGATCAATAAACCACTAATTTTTTTTCGTAAAACTATTTCATGGAGTGTATTGAGGTTTTCCACATAAATATCATTAAAAAAACTAATTTAATTATAAACACACAATAAAACAATAACCAACCATATTTGGAATCCATAAAAAAATTTAATAAAATCATTTTATGGACCTTAAAATAATCTCAATTGATGCAACAAGGAATATACAAGCAAAACACTAATTCATCATTTTTTAGGAAAGGCCAAATGAGCCTTTAAAATTTTTCTCAAAACCAACATTTGACAAAGGTATGATTTTCAGTTTTACTAAAGAGGTGTATATAAACCATTTTCAGTTTCAAACCACATTCCTAAACCCCTTAAAACACTCATGTTTCACATTCAAATCACAATAATTATCACAAGGATGTGAAACGATCCATTTTCTTGCAACATGGGACAAAACATGTTGTAAATCAAAAACCATTTGTTTGTAAAAAAAATCCAAATTGGAAATCCATATAAGGACCCAAAAATAAAATTTCTAATTATTCCAATGCATTTATAATTCCAAAAAAATAATTTTTAAATCACACTTAACCCATAAAAGACAACTGAGCAATTTAACAAAGACATGACATGCACTTTTAAACAAAATAATTAATTTTATGAACATGAAAAGGAATAAAACCCCAATTTTAGTCCATATGTTATTCAAGATACTATAAAATGTTCAAAATACTATAAACCAGGTTCTAAACCTCACAAACCATTTGCAAAAGATAGGGGAACATTTAAACAAACACTTGGTGTGCACTTTTAAGAACAAACAACACTACCTTTCACAAAATAGAGATTAAAAACCATTGTTCACACCAAAAGATTTCAAAATTAGGAAAATCCAAAATAAACATATATATAAGGTGTTAAAAATATGAAAATGATGAAACTTAAATGATAAAGGCATGTGCAAGGGATATCCTACCTCAAATAATTGGCATAATAGAAACGCACACTCGATATCACCATCCAAGGGTTTATAGACACTGAACATATGGAGACTAGACCCAAACAAAAAAAACCACATAAAAAATCATAGGATAATAGAACCATAGGTCCATCATGGATATTGGAGAATATATAACCAAGAAAAAATGAAAGTAGGAGGAAGAGGGAGGAGAAATGAGAAGGGATATCACCCTGGAGACTCGAAAACTCCTTGTATTCTCTTAGATATACTCACTTTGAAAAAAGGGAATGGATTGAAACTCCTTATAGAGGCTAAAAAGGTCTGAAACAAGTATGGGAAGAATATTTGTTGAAAAAAGAGAATGAAAGGAATTTTTTATGAATGATACTAAATAACTTTTGAAAATATGGATGATTTGAGAACCATTGAGAATATTTTCCGTAATCCACGATACGATCAGCTACAAAGAGATAAAATGTAACATGGGGGTACGCCTGGGGTTCTTGGCCTTGAGTGGGAGGTGGAATCATAGGAAATTGTAAAACATGAATACGATATAAAAGAAAAAAATTATTATTTTTTAAAACTTGAAATGGGCCATTGGGCTGGCCCAATACCTGAATAAATAACCTCAAGTCACCCTGATTATTAATTTATGAAGAGTCCAAAAGGATATGATAGTTTTAATATATCAGTGGAGGAAAAGTGGGGAGTGTAATGGGTGAAAAATAATGAAAAATCAAGGATTTATAAAAGAAAAAAAATGGTTTTTAAATCTGGAAATGGGCTCACGGTTGGCCCAAATCATTAAGTAACCACCCTTTCTTCCAAAACACTAAACAACCCATGGGGAACTTATGGTAGGATTATTAGAGATATATGTTATTTCCAAACTAAAAATTAATCTCACCCAAAACCAAAGAATGGTATCTGTATTTCTAATTAATCAAATCAAAATCAAGATTTGAAAAAAAACCCAAGTGTGATAATTCTTCTCACGATTAAAACATACCACCCTAGAAAGCCATAACACTTTACAGCAGAAAGAAGATAACCTAAGGATTCCTTATCAACATGATACAAACTATCAATACAAATAAATATCAATTACCATCAACAAAACTTAATCCTCTTCCCCAAACAAAACACCAACTCACAACCACTTTCAGCGAATCAACGGAAAGATCAAGCCTACACCTCCACAATGAAGCCAAGAACTAGATTGTTGGGCCTTCTACAAATGAACCAAATGATCAACCAAATAAAAGTTCACTCAATAAATATAATGACTTGGGGGGGTGAAGGCTGGAATAGTCTCCCCACCCTTAAATCACAACTACCATCTGGCATATCCTTAAAGGAAATATCTTTAAGACCCGTAGTGGGTCTCCCCACCATTAAAAACCAACTTGAAATGAACAAAAAAATATTCAACATGAACTAGAATTTGAGATCACCCGCATAGGACCACCAAAACTCTCCTAAAACAACCTTCAGACCCAGGCTAAGAGGGTTACAACGTGAACAGATAATCCAACCACTCCCAAATGGAGGGGAAAAGGACTGGGAAAACACTTTCTACACGGATCTAGACCACCAAACTTGGGGAGGGGATGGAAGGGGACCCAATAATTATGCCATTGAAACCACAAAAGAAACAAAGGAACTACCCAAAACCCACCACCTATGAATAGGTAAAACCAATACTGCACATGATTTACACAGGTGGTCTACACAGAGACATTGAAAAGAAACCCAGATCCATGAATTCATAACCACAGACACTGTGTGAGGGGTAAGTCCACCACGTTCATTGAGACAAAAGGAAATTCACTGTGATGGGGAACAAAAATAGATTAGAAACTACCTTACAAAAAACGGTTTATGCAGGATCCCAGTTGAGCACTCCACACCTCTTGTGATTTCCTGACAGCGTGAAAAGCTTTACTCCAATGACTATGGATGGTACCCTGATTCTCGAAGCTTCTACTGCACCACAGTCAAGTTCTAAGGATCACAACACCCCCACAAAACTCACTTTATCAACCACACAACATAATTTAAAGTGGAATCCATAAATACATCGCACTTCTCCCTCTCTCTCTGAACATGGTGTAGAATGGACAAGGAATATAGCGAAACACATCAACATCACCGAACAAAACTGCTATGTCCCAAAGAATTACCACAACATGGAATTACTTTATAACAATCTAAAAATCTCCCTATTCCAATAAATGGGCTAAGGAATCATTTGAAGAGGTGGATTAAATATTTTAGATGAATCCTTAGGTTGATCAACATGAAATATTTCCAATAGAGAACTATCCATGGACACATCACAACATCCAACACATCTTTATAAACCCACTGAACATTACTCCAAAATAGACCCACCAACAAGATATCATCTCAATACACAACAAGAGTATGACTTTCATATTACAAGGAAGCATACTAAATAAACAACTCCTCTAAGACATAGAAAAAAAACTATCCACATAACCAAAAATTTATAAACAAATGACATAATTTTTTGTCTCAAAACAATTTTAAAAAACAATCTAACTTGGAGTATTTCCACATTCACCAATGGTGATTCGTCAAGTCTCACTCACATGCACATTTCCATGCCACCCCAAGAACCCAACCACCATACCATATAGTTCATCCTTCAAGACATTGATAAAACTAGCCATGTGAGAAACCATGAAAACACCAAAGTCTAAAAAAATAATATCATTCCAAAAATAATGTACTTTTCAATAAAACACTAACTACCAAGTCAAAACCAATTTCAGATTTCACAAAACAAACCACACAACATTAAAAACCATTTTCATAAAAACATACTCCTTTTCATTTTTAGAACTTTAAAAATAAGCAAGCTACTCTAAACAACCCCTTCCCATTTTCTAAAATTCAGAAAGGTGTCTTTTCATTATTCGATTTCTATTGAGACAAATAACCTTTCTTGGAAAACACCAACCGCTCAAAACAAATTTCAAAAATGAATTCATCAGATTCAAACACATTTCAACATCCCAAAACAACCCATTTAAAACAATGATTTATAATCTCTTTGAAATGATTCACACATTCAAAACATTTTATTCCCGGAAACAAAAAGTTTGGATTAAGGAAAATCCAATCCCGTTAAATTATTTATAATTCCTCCTAAAAAATTTGATTCACAAAAACACAACATTCCAAAACAATTATTATATATAATTTTTGAAAACCCCTTTTTCCACTTTTCAAAATCCATTCACTCCTTTAAAACCCATTTCCAAAAATCCCACACAAGTATTTTCAAAACAAAAATTCCGAATTTAAGAAAGGTGCAAGAGATAAAAAAAGGAACAAGTGTCAGTGGGTGACATGACCATATGGTTGGCGGCCATATGTCAAACACAACACCAACATAGAGAAAATTATTAGGAAAAATCCCCATCTACACATGGATTTCTTGGCCCTACGAGCATATAGAGGCCATTAGTGAAACTCCCCATGTCATATCCCAAAACAAAAAAAATCAACAAGAATAAAGGAAACTAATAAAACCGGAATACCAGTGGAAAACTGAGGATCAGAATGAGAAAGAGTTCGTGGCGCTCTTCTCAAACTTACCCATAAAGTCCCAACAATCCTACTCCATCTACCTTGAAATACTCCAAATAACAAGGGTTCTCTAAAAATAATGACCTGTTAAGAGCCAACCTCCTTTGATACCATTTTTTCACGAACCAGCCCGAGTCGACCCTAAACCTGTCACCTAGGCCATCCCACAACAAGTCCCTAGAGGCATTCCCAATCATCCAGGGAAGGCAAAAACCACTGAGGGAATCAATAGAGTACATAAGGGAACAATTTGTCCCAAACATAAACAATCAAACAAACCACAAAAATAAATGGAAATCCCAAAAATACATTTACGTAAAAATTGAATTGAACGTTATTTGTACAAGAAAATGAAAGTACAACTAAACCAAAAAATTAACCAAAAAAACATGACAACCGACTAACTCCATGTGACCCAACTAGTAACTCTCATACACAATGATCACATGTCACCCTAGGTGATCAAACTCAATCTGAAACCTGCACAAGGGATAAAACTAGAAGAAGACTAGAGGAGTGAGTATTAAAACTCAATAGGTTATCCTGATATTCTATTACCAATGAAATTCCTATAAAATAAAATAAAAATCAAATTCATGTTTTAAATACAACATATATAATTACCTTTTTCAAATTAGGTTCCATTCAATATTAATTAGAAGACAGAAACTTTCATGTTTTATAAATAAGAATTCTAGTAATAATTTTTCAAAGAGGTAAATCTTCAAAATGAAAATAGTTTTCAAGAGGGATGATTTAAAGAATATAAAGTTTTAAATAAATCACAAACATTGCTGAATTTACTAACCAAACACACCGTATGCTGGTGGTGAGTAAAAAATAGAATATCTGCACAAGTCATGGGAACACCCCTAGCTACTAGTTAGTTTTGATCCCCAGGTACCTCGTACCTCGGTGAAGGTAACCATAAAAAATATCCATTCTCATGCATACGAGCCATTAGTAAGTAGTATACACATAAACTAATGGTCCCCAAAAAATATCATCATCATAGTTTAGTTAGTGTTTTCATCGTTAAACTTGCTACATGAAATAGGGGTCAAACCCCACATGATCACTAGCATACTAGTACACATCCACCCACCTAGATACCCAAGATTCTCTTTAGTTCTCAATAAAGTTACACATATTATCAAATACAATTTGTACATCAAAATTACATTACAAAACCATAAAAACACAACCATCCCACAAACATTCCTTACATTTCATTCACGGATCAATAAACCAGTAAAATTTTTTGTAAAATAATTTCAAGGAGTGTATTTAGGATTTGCACACAAAACTTATCCCAAATAACTCATTTAATTATAAACACACAACAAAAACATACCCAACCATATTTGGAATCCCTAAAAACATTTAAAAAAATAATTTCATGGACCATAATATAATCCCAATTGATGATACATGGCATATACATGTAAAAAACGCATTCATCATTTTTCTAGGAAAGGCCAAACAAGACTTTAAACATTTTATCAAAAACAAAATTTGAAAAAGGTATGAATTTTAGTTTTATTAAGGAGGTGTATACACACCATTTATAGTATAAAACCACGTTCATAAATCAATTAAACAACTCAGGTTACATATTCAAAAAACAACCATTTTCATAAGGATGTAAAACGAGCCATTTTCTGGCAACTCGGGCCGAAACATGTTGTAAACCAAACCCCATTTAAACAAACACTCGGTGTGCACTTTTATGACATAACAACACTCCCTTTCACAAAACAAGGGTTAAAAAACCATTTGCACACCAAATAATTATCCAAAGGATAGAAAAAAATAATAAACATATATATAAGGTGTGAAAAATAAGAAAATTATGGAACATAAATTATAATTTCATGGTCAAGGGATATCCTTTCTCAATTCCTTGGAGTAATAGAAACGCACACCCGATATCACCAACCGAGGGTTTATAAACCCTAAATCTATGATGACCAGACCCAAATGAAAAAAACCCCATAGAAAATCATGGGATAACATAACCACAGGTAGATCATGGCTTTAAGAGAATATAAAACCAATAAAGAACGAATGGATGAGGAAGATGGGGGAGAAATGAGACAGAATCTCACTTTGGAGAATCAAAAACTCTTTGTATTCCATTAGATCTGCACCATTCGAAAAAAGGGAATGTCTTGAAACTAAGTGTAAGGGATACTAACGTATGGAAGAACTAGGGGAAGAATATTTGTGGTTAAAATAGATGGAATTTAATAATTTATGAATGTGACAAAAAACCTTTGTAAAATCTGGTCGATTTGAGAACCATTGAGAATATTTTCCCTAATTCATGAAAAAATGAGCTCCAAAGAGATAAAATGAAACATGAGGATGTTCCTAGGGTTCCTGCCCTCAAGTGGGATGAGGAAGCACAAAAAAATATAAAAAATTTATATGATATAAAAGAAAAAAAATTAATTTTTTAAAACTGGAAATGGGCCATCGGGCTAGCCCAATATCTGAATAAATAACCCACATTCACAATGGTAGTTTTAATATGTCAGTAAAGGACAAGTGGAATGTTTAATGAGTGAATGATGTTGAAAATGAAGCATTTATATAAGAATCAACTTTGGTTTTTAAATTTGGAAATTGGATCACAGTTGGCCCAAATCATGAAGTAACCACCATTTTCTTAAAAACTCTCAAAAAAGATTTGGGGCACCAATGGTAGGTTGATTAGAAATATATGACAGTTCAAAAATCAAAATTAATATCACCCAAAACCCAAGAAAAGTATCTAGATTTCCACTGAACCAGATCAAAACCAAGACATGAAAAAGAAAAAAACCCGATGTGACAAGGGTAAACACCAATATATACTTATTCAAGTTATAATAAACTCATTAAATTTATCTCAAATTACTATGAAAGTTTCTAAAATTATAAACATTATAGTTATGTCACTTATACTTAAATAATACCATAACCTCTAGTTTTATCTAAACCGACCTATGATACTAACTATTAGGCCCTAGCCTTAAACATTACATAATCTTGAATTAAGTCAAGAATTCACATTGATGATCTTTTCAGGTTTAGAGTTTTAGAGAATTAGGCCATAACTATTACATTACATCATGAATATTACTTGTAGACAATAATAATCAGTATCAATTTTTTTCATAAAATAAAAACACATAAAATAAAACAAGAGTTGTTTTCTTGATATAAATATTCTTGAATTCTTCCTTTCTCATACCCTTCCTTATACCATATGAAAAACATTTCATATACTAGGGATGAGCATAAAAATCTCAGTAAGGGTTATAAAATAAATAATTAAAACATTAGTACATAAATACATACAAAAAATAAGCTCTTTAACATACCTCATGAAATCATATGATTTATGAATAACACATAGAAATCATAAATCATAAAGGTAACTTGTGACATTCATAACGTACTTATTTTGTAGCTTTCATAGCTACATAGGGAGTTACATTTGGAATAACCATCACAGTGTATTACCTAAATATCTTAGAAAATACATTAAAGATTACCTCCATCACATTACCCAATGCATTAGAGAGCTATCTCAGGCTCACCCACCTTAGATCTATGATGGAACCACCCGTATGCATAAACAATTAGCATGAACCATAACATAATCATAACACAGAAATAAGAATAAAGGAAAGATAACATTTCTATATTGCAATCACAATATTAAATTCCAATATATTGACATAATCCATACCTTCTCAAAACCGTTTACAATACCAAAATATGTAAAAATAATATATGGTATTTATTTTCCTTTTAAAAAAAATATGGCTTATAGAGGAAGCCAAATATCAAATAATTCTCACAGCGGTGGAAAGTTCGTTGTCTCTAAATACATTAAAAACATTTCTTTGATTATTTTGTAAAACACCTAGTAGAAAAAATATTTCCTTTGAAAGAGATTAAAATTAAAAGGGTTTTATTAAACACTGTGTAAAAGCGAGCTATGTATAAATAAAAATATCTCTCAATAAAATGAGATTGAGACGAAGTCCCTTATGAAACTTCAACATCCTAACAACGTCATTTAAAAATTAAGAAAATGATTTGATTGGAGAAAAATGGTCTCTAATAACTTGAAAATAAAATGTACAAAAATAAGGATATAGAAGAACATATCCCAACATAATAAAATGGAAATAAAAAATACATAACAAAGAAGAAGTCATCGACTAAAAGTGGAGGGTGAAAGGTTCACCTACAAAGATCATTTTGTAAATAAAAGAGATCGATTATGTGTGTCCACTATAAGTAAACATAAAGAAATTATAAATACATGATAGAATATAAAATTATATTTCTTACTTAATCATGTTATGACATAATCTAAATGTATAAGATTAACCCAAAGAATGGAAATTGGGTTAAGAAGTCCCCTTACCTCATGTCCGACTTGACTCGTTCGTTCTTTAATCTACTAAATAATAAACTAATGTTAATTTTAACACTATTAAGAACATTTTTAAATTTTATTATTCATTTTTTATCACTTATTACCAAGTTATAAAGATTATATAATCATTTAAGTTAATAATGATCATTTTGTCGATATTTGGTACTTGAGTCAAAAATGGACTTCTTATAATTACAAGTTGTCCTTGTGGAAAATATTCCATTATATCCAGAGTTATATTCATTATTTAGATATCATATATATATATATATATAATAGTACTTAACATTTGGAGATAAGAAATGAAATGTACCATTCATGAAGACGATAAGTGGTATATACGCATAAACGCTACTTTAATTTATATTTCATATTTTATATAAAGAAAACATAGTGATACATAGGTATATTATAATTCAATTATAATATCATATATAATTTCATTAACTATATAATTTATATGGTACACGTATGGAATGGACAATTCATATCACTTTTAGGGGCGGTAGTTCACACTTCCTTAACTACAATTATCATATTTACCCATTATGGAATCTATATAGGTATGATATAAATGAAAAAAACAAAATAATACATAAAATAGAAAATATAATATATATTACATATAAATACAGTTCCATCATAATGGCCAACATGAGATGTAGCAGGAGATAATTGAACAATCATCATTTCGTGAGGCAGTAGTTTTTTGCCCACAGAAACAGTATGTTTGTATCAATTAGATAGAGGTGTGTGGATGTTTAGTTAGAATAGTTCTCATAAAATAACCCATTTTTAAGATACTTTATTTGTTATAAAATAATGGAATAAAAAGAGTTTGGGTGTTTGAGAAAGAAAACAAAAGAAAATAACTTGAGAGAAGTCATTACCTTTAAATTGGGTAATTCCATTTGGTTTGAACCAAAAGGCATTATTAAATTGAATTACGCACAATGTAAGTCTTTGAGTTGGAATATATGGATTCTAGGAGCTTATTAGAGAAGTTTTTTAATGAGACAAGGGTCTTGGGAGGTTTTAGTAATGGGTTAGAGGTGGTGACCTTTTACAAAAGGGTGGAGGGGCTCCTTAAAAAAGTTAAAAAGAATTATTTTATTATAAAATGATTTTCAGTTTAAAAAGGTCCCCAACTCATTAAATTAGAAGATACGATGGATATAAGTCGAAAAAAATCATCCAATAATAATTGGACAGGTTATTGATATTTTTTAATCCTTATCTTTTTTATTTAAACATTTATTAACGTACTTAAATTTTACCATGTCTTCTTGTATATTTATACTATATAGTTAATATATTTACTATAAAATTCCAATCGACCCAAAATGGGTCATTAATTACATGATTAACATCATATATGTCATTTGGATGAATATTATTTTTTAGGACTATTTTATCAATTAATAAAATATTAATTTTTTTAAAAACTCATTTATGACTTTTTATATACTATTCATATCATGAAATTTTTTAAGAATCCAAAAGAAATTCTTTTTAAAAAAAACTTCATTAATTAAAATAAAAAAAGTCATAATTATCTCTAAAATTCTTGGATGTCATAAAAAGTTTCAAAATAAATTTATTTTAGTATTTATAATCTAATTTATTTAAATCATTAATTAATGAGGCGATCATTACATCATCATTGTGTCATAAATAAATTTATTTATATGATGTAAAAAAATTAAAAATATAATATCATGATGTAGGAAGTATTTTTATATTTATACTCAAAAATATCACTTATATAACCCCATATAAAAATTGTTTTATCCAATCCATACATGTTTATGATATTTTTATTTTTACTTTAATAAAAGTCATTAATGTAATTATATTACCCAAGTGGCTTCCAAAGGCGAAACGTTCTACTTTAGGGTTGTATTTGTCAGCCATGACTCATAAAATAAGTTTAGGACATGTTTTAAGGTAATTTTATTTTATTATAATATGATTTTTTCCTTGAATTACCCTATTTATATTTAACCACAGGAAACAAAATTCAAAAGTTACTATTCACCAAATATTTTTTTCATCCTATTGAACCAAATATTACATATTGATGACAACCATGTTTTTAAGATTTTTGAAATTAAATTCATATAATCGGTAAAATTTTATTTAAATCAAAAAGTCTATTTTTTAAATACTATATAGTGTTTTTCAATATTCATCGAAGATTTAACGTTTTCATAAAAATACCAAAAATTTATCCCAAGATAATTTGGATGTTATAAATTCAAAAATTATGTATATTTAATGAAGTTAAAAACATAGAGGTTTCATTAATTAATTTTAAATTATTTTCCGTTTGTCAAAACTAGAAAGTGTGTTTTTAAGAAGTAAACACTACAAAAAGATTGACATGCGTTTATGTCCAATTTCAAAGTAAAATTACATAAAATGACCAAAATTGAATTAAATGGTAAAAAAATAAATCAATTACAGTTTAAAACCATTTAAAATGATAATATAATCATATAAATAAATCATATGAAAAGGCAGTTTGACATAAAATACGGTATTTTTCACTATTCATTAAAAAATAAATTTTATCGGAAAAATAACAAAACATTACCAAAAGTAAATTTTGACGACATGATTCTAAAGAAGAAGTTTATTTTGTCAAATGTAACATATAAAATGTGTTAAAAACTAGATTTATAAAAGGGTTTCCATCAAAAGGCTGTAAATCGTCCTTTTAAAGAATATTAAAGTATTTCATGCTTAAAATCAAATTCATTCTTATTTTAAGCCTCTAAAATTTATTGGATAAATATAAATACATTTAAAAAACATGTTTAATAATAATATAGTTAGTTATGTTCATTCCCAGCAATATAACTGCTATGCATTAACTACAATTTAAAATATTATTATTATTATATTATTTTTCAGTATAACTCAAAGTTGTGTGCAAGATAAGATTTCAAAGAAACCTATTGTTGCGTGTTGATTATTCTATCGAACAAAGAATGATATTTAATATAAAATTAATATCATATTCATAAATATTAATATATAATAAATATTATTATTTTACAAATACCTAGTTTGTTACATTTACATAAAAGAAACCGTGGGAACATAGGCCCCACATAATAATGAGGAGAGAAGGCACATTGGATAAAAAATTAATTTAATAAAAAATTAAATAAAACAAATCACATACAGAAGGTCTTTTCTCTCTCTTGATCATCCACATTCATGTGAAAAATAACGCATGTAAAAAAAATTGTATTCAATTCTTAATCATTCTTATTTAAGATAAATCGAACTCGAATAGATTAATTACTATCTTTAATTAATAATCCCATTTAAATTAATCATTATCTGAATTTACTGGATATTATTATCAATTATAAATTTAAATAAATTTAATAAATTCATTTAAAATTAACTATGTACATAAATGAGCCTTAAAAGCCACAAGGTGAATACCTGTCCAAATCTACCCAACATGTATAATTCGCGTATACTGTTTTACTTTTTTGAAATATGGAATACATGACTTTTCACATAGTTTCAAAACGTTTAATTCATAGATAATTACATGGATTATATGATTATTTGGTCACATGTTATGCTTCAATGAATGTAGAGTAAAAACTTGTAACATGACTCATAAATGATATGCGTATATGAACATTACCCAAATATTAATTAAACCTTTAAATATTTATGTACATTAAAACCTATCACATGGTGCTTCCTATCTTAACATCTACATAAATATACATATCTAAAGGTTTAACTAATAAAATAAATAAATTTTAAATATGTGTAATTGGTAAACAATACACTACATATAGATCTTCTCTACACATCATGTACATTTCTCATTGTCTATCTATGGTACATGCCTAGGGACTCGATGTGTCAATCCTAACTCATAAATTGGAGTATATGACGTGTCCAATGTGACACATGACATGTGATATTTTAATTACATGGTCACAAGTTAGGTAATCCATGTATAGAAATAAATGACCAATATTAAATTCAAAGGGACTACACCTTGTGTACAAGTGCTACACGATGTGTACTTCAGTTGACTATGCGCCTATCTATCATGGTAAACATGTAGTGTAAGAATTAACTACAACGTGTTCCATTAATGAACATGGATTGAGTAATTTCAAAATTAAATCCTGATGTATTGAACACAACTACATGACATGTAACTCCAGTTAGATGGATTGTACTGCTGTGTTATCTGAGTAGAATCCTTAAAATCTCTAGATGAGTTCCTCTATTTTATTTTAATCATAAAATTAAACGCCTTGATTAGATCTATGAGAAATTAATGATGAAGAATTAGATCTCCCAATTGATATTAAAATAATGATTAATCGTGAATTGAAAATCTAAATTTCAAATTCTTAAATCACCAATGATTTTAAAATAATTACAAACAATTATTTTCTCGTTTTGATACCACTTTTAGTTGTAATGAATATGTGCATTGAGTGGTTCTGAACATTTCATTTCCTATAATAAATGATCAATCAATGATTTATTTGAAAATGAATTCCATGATAAATGGAATTAAATCAAATAAATATACAAGGGATAGAACACTAGAACTGAGAGAGAGAGAGGAGATGAACATATATTATTTATAATTAATATAATTAGATTAAGAATTACTTCAAAGGAATTCTTTATTTGTTGATGAATCTAGTGAAAGATCTATGGTTAACATTCATTATGTTGTAGAAACCAACTGTATATTTACTCAAGCATTGAACCAGACACGTTCTAGGAATCTCTAAACATCACCGAAGGAGTCTCTAGGTTCTACCACGGGAGATCCTTGAGCTTGGTTCATACGTCTTGATTGCCTCGAGAAACATTTCTAAAGTGTTCACGTTGATCCGGTGGAAGATGATTTCATTCCATTCTTGGGGGACGGTTACTATCTAGCCTAGAGAGGATTATACAAGATTCTTTATGCACATACGAATTGACTAATGATAGAAGCAACATAATTGGGTACTTATATTTATATGATTAAAATAAAATAATTGCACAAGTTCCCTTAATTAATGATTTAATTTTATAAAAAACCCAAGTAAAATTATAATAGTAGTATTATTTTTTCTCAACATGTCCTTAACTTATGAATTATAACTAGATTTTATTTAATTTAATAATATTCAATATTTATTATTTATCACTCAACCATTAAACTTAGTCCACTATTCCCCGACAATATTTACTGGGCCTTGAATAATATCTATTTATTTATTAAATAAATATCTGTAACACCCCAAGATTACATAGTGTGTTATTTCTTCAAAATAATTCAATAACTTTTACTACACGCAACACCGAGTTCAAGCGCACCATGACTTACCAAAAAAGCCGTTCAAAAGAGGTTATGAATAGTATTAACTAAATTTTAAACTTTATATAATCTTTATAATTTTAGAATCCATATTATGAGTTTCTTAGACATAATGAAAGAACAAATTCATTTTCAGTATTGCACTTTTACCAACTTTTAATAGTGAACCCTTTTTAAATACAATATTTTAAACTTTTTGACTAAATGGGGACATCAAAAATTTAAAATGAAACACCCCAAGCTTCTGCGGTACGCTTCTCTTTGAATAATGCGATAACATTTATTGTATACAACATCGAGTTCTAACACACCACAACCAATCAAACTAGCCGTTATGAATAGTAATACCTACCTTTTGAAATTATATATATTTTATATTTCAAAATGGACTTCATTTTTGGTTTCGGAAAATTGAAATTATCCTAAGATGAATTTTTGGTATTTTTCTGAGAACATCCAATTTTTATGAATAGTGAAAAATACTAAAAAACAATTTTTTTAATCGAAATAATTTATAGTGATAAATTATATTATTGAGTGGTTTTAAAGTATAATTAGAAAATATTTTTACCATTTTATCCAATGGTGTTCATTAGAATTAATTTCACATTGAAATTGGACCTAAACAATTGTCAATCTTTTGGTATATATTGTTACTTAAAAACACGTTATTTGTTGTGACAGCGGGAATTAATTATAAAATTAATTAATGCAACTTATATGTTTATAATTTTGTAAAATAGACATCATTTTTGAATTCGGAATATCAATTATAGCTTAGGGTGAAATTTTGGCATTGTTCTGAAAAACATCAATTTTTGATGAATAGTGAAACTACTAAGTGGTAGTTAAAAATACTGAATTTTTTATAAAACATAATTTTACCACTTCTGTGAATGGAATTTTAAAAATCCGAGAGACACGGTTAATATCAAGAAGTAAAATTTGGTTCAATGAGATGAAAATAATTTTTGGTGAATAGTAACTTTTTACTTTTATTTACCACGGTTAAAAGTAAATAGGATAATTAAGGGTAAAAATGATATTAATATTACCCTAACACATGTCCTAATTCTATTGGACAAGTGTATCTCGACCAAAAACAACCTTAGGAATAAAAAATTATCATTTAGGTCCACTTGGATTAGATTAGGACATTTATTATTATTTAATTCAAAGAAGAGTTAAAAGAGTTAAAATCCAAGTTTATTTACTAAAAAATTTTTAATATAGGGTTATACATAAGATAAATTAGATTGTAAATATTAATTAGAAAACTAATAAGATTACCTACATAATGATATTTTATTTAAAAATTTTAGACATTAAATAATTTAATTTATTTATGACAGAATGATGATGCATTAATTACCATAATAGTGAACAATTAAAATAATTGATATTATAAATACCCAAATAAATATAATTTGAGACTTATAATGAATTACACTAATTTTCTAGGATAATATGACATATTAGGATTGATTTAATTTACTTTTTAGAAGTAATCATTCTGTTATAAGTTTCACAAAAATCAACTATTTAATAGTGTCAAAATTGACATAAAAGAGTTTTAAAACAAATATTATATTATTAATTGATATTAAATTCCTAAAAATATAAGGGTCATCCAAGAGACTTATATAATTATAGGTATATCATTAATGGACCACTTGGGTGTCGCTTGGATGTATATAGTAAGTTTATTAACTATATAATATAAAAATACAAAGTGACATGGTAAATGTCAAACTAATTAACTAAGAGTTAAAAATAAATGATAAGGTTAATATAATAACCCAAACCTGTCTAAATTCTATTGGTTTAATGGTTTTCGACCTATCCCCAGCATAAAATTCTAATAATCAACTTTGTAGCCATTAGAACAGAATATTAATTTATTATAAATTAATATTTCTAGCTTTTCCAAAGGTGCCCCTCACCCCTCTTATAAAAGGGCACTCCCCCTTCTCCTTACTTCACAGCTTCATAGCCTTTTGGTTCGCCTATACCCTGCCCAAATACTTTCTCAACTTCCCTCACTACAACCTAGAGGCCTTATTTTGATCAGAAAGCCAACCTAAGGAGCCCTTTTGATCAAATCAAAAGGAAGAACCCGAAGAAGAGGTAATGTTTTCACCACCCTTTTTCAAATTCATTTCTTCTTCAACTTCTTATTTCTTTGTTTTTTCCCATTATAAAATAATTAATCCAGTATCTGCTATATACTATAAAATTATTATAAAAATGGTACAAACATATTCAGTATTCTATCCACCCTTTGAATAACATGTCATCATACGTGCATAAGTACGGCTAACCGTCTCCACGTCATGGTGTAATTGTTATTCAATAAATTATTATTTGGATGGGTATAATAATGATTTGTAATTCATGTAAATAATAAATATAACATGATAATTATTCTGTATATATTATATACCATCCAATTATATATTATTTTAATATCAAAATAATGATATTGTCGCTCGTGCGTACGTACGGACTACCGTCTCCACGAACGCGATGAGATTCATTCTCTGTCGTATCCATTCAAGTATAATTATCATTTTATGATTTAAAAATAATGTTTAAGGACTTGATATCATTATGGATATGAATAATATATAACCTATCCATGACAAACATGGCTTTCATAACAAAACATATAAAATAAAATGAGTAAGTTAACACCCGAAACGACGATAATTCTAAGATATTATTAACAAAGCGATGTTAAAAGATCATATATGATATCATATTAATGTATATGATTATTGAATAATTTAATAAAAATTATTTCACCATTATACAGTAGGTTAACCTACCCCTATCCAAGGAAAAGTACAAGGTAAGGGTTTAATTCACAATCTCTTCATTATCCGAGGTTGTTTATACGCAATTGTCTACTGGGATCTCTTTATCATCCACATCCATGTTCCTTAAAAATGTATTTAAAAACTTTTTTACTATTTACTAGACAAAGGGTTAAAGTAATTTATACCCTTATTTGTTTTGAAAGGAATCTTTCCGTCATTTTCCAAACAAGGCACTTTTAACCTTTTCGACAAATTTAAGGTAAGAATATTTTTTTAACTTATACGATGGGTACGGCTATTTTCCGCCGTTATAAAATTGTCAAAGATTCCCTCAGAATATTATAGAAATATTTTCAAAGTAAATGTTTTATTTTATAATTATGTGATTTTTAATGATTTCAAAATTAATATTTTAAGAATTTGTGAAAGGTACTCTTTATCAAGATCACAATTTTAAATGTTTTAAAGATTTATCTTTCTAAATATTTTAATTAATGTCAATGTTTTCAAAATGATTTTAAGGATTTATTTATATGGACATGAATGTTTTGAAATGATATTTCTTTTCAAAAGTTTCAAAGTGGTATGGGACACTCTGATTCAAAAATCTCTTTTAAATTATTTCCTTTATAAATGTGTGACTCTTCAATGATTTCGAGAAAAGAGATATTTCTCTCAAATAGTTTTGATTTGCATCTATGTCAACATCCTTTGATGGATTTTAAGCTTTTATGAAGTTGATTTATTATGATACAAAAATTTTGTATTGTATTGAAGGTTTTGTGATATGTTTTACTGTGGATGTGTTATTTCTATACCATTCATGGTTTATGGAGAAAGTAATGACATTTCGTATGCTAGTTTTAATACGAATGTTTATGTTATGTTTAAACCTTTTCATATGGAAATGCATTGGACTTAGTCAGTGACGGGTGGAGCCTGCTATAGCTTCTCTATGCATCGGTAGGTCTCATGAGACAAACTAGTGTCTTGGCACAAGGCCTTGGCAAAATCTTATTTGTAGTCTTGGCACGAGGCCTTGGCTATGTGGTTATGATAGTTTGGCATAATGCATTCTATCATTATGAAAGTGGTTATTGATATTGCATGTGATTATTCGATTAGTAGAATATCCATGTGAATAAGAAAATGACATTATTTCATTTTATTTTTTCCATATTATTTTTAAGTTCAAGTTTAAAATTATTTTGTTTTAGTTATACATTGCCTTAAATGTTTATGCTTATTTATGAATTTTTTCGCTGTATTGATTACCCTTACGGAGCATTTGAGCTCACCCCTTTCTATGTTTTATTTTTCCCAGGATTACAAGAAGTATATTGTGATTGATAATAAGGGTTAAGACAAGGGAATAATGTCATTCATAAATTATTATTTATGTTGTTTTGTATGTTATGAAGTGTAATGTAACATTCATGTATGTAATCTATTTTCCAATACTGCTAAACTAATCGGTCTTTTGAGACTTGATTCCTTGTAATCATACCATTGTATTAAAATAATGCACCGAATCTGGGTAACTAGGGTCAGGGCGTTATAGTTGGTATCAGAAGAAGTTTAGTACAAACCTTGGAAGCTAGAATTAGATAAAATCTGATTAGAACACATAGATTTAAGATGGACTTTTAGGATTAGTATAGAAGAACTTCCTAGAATTTTGGTATTGTAGAGATTTTGTGAGTTTTCCGAGCAATATATCCCTGTCTGGATACGAGCAGGTAGAGGCGGATCTGGCACAGATGTACCTAGGGGTAAAACCCGAAAACAACGCTTTGAGCTAGACTCGAACGGGAACTGGTGCACGACAACAGGCCTTGCTCCACTCTTGGTTACGACACTCCCGAGGGATATGCTTAGGATAACACTCATTTTCTGTATAAATAATTATGAAGGGTTTATGAGTATATACTTCCTCAAAGGAGAAATTTTTATGATTATGGATTATATCCATAAACTATTTAATTTATTTTATGTGTCTTACAAGTTTGTGATTAGGTATTGTTATTCATAAACTAATCTGGGGTATGCCATTTTTTAGAAATGGCTCCTAGTAGAAGGAATGATAACTCCAGCAATGCACATGAACCAAATAGAAAGATAGATCATATCTTTCATGGTCTTAAGCCAGAATTTATAAGAGAAATAGTCTCCCATGTATTATCATCATATGAAGAAATAAGATCATGTGTTGATAAGATAAGTAAATATTTTACTGAGTCCTATGGCTTTGAAGGGAAGCAAGAGAAGAAAAGGATAGAAGAGAGAAAGATGGATAAAGGTAAGAGGGAAAAGAATAATTTCCCTATATGTGATAACCGTGGGAAGAAACACCCTGGAACTTTCTTGAAAGGAATGACAGTTTGTTATAATTGTGGAGGAAAAGGGAACAAAGTACGTGACTGCAAGGGTAAGAAAATGGATTCAAATGTACAATGCTTCATTTGCAAGGAGTTTGGACACTATGCGAACCTATGTCCCAGTCATCAGACTATGCCACAAATGATTCTATTGGATAATAATCGAGTTATGATACTACCACAGATGAAGAGGAATGATTAGAGTTCTTATGTTGATTATG
Organism: Viscum album; assembly: GCA_963277665.1. NCBI lineage: Eukaryota > Viridiplantae > Streptophyta > Magnoliopsida > Santalales > Viscaceae > Viscum > Viscum album. The sequence continues at coordinate 1,184,836,569 of OY728139.1, forward strand.
TCATTTGAGTGTTGTATCAACAATGTACTTGTTATAATAATTATGTAATATATAAGGATTGTACTGCAGTACTATTTCATTAAGGACTTGAGATTGTGTGGAACAAAGAAAAGTGACTCAATAGTAGGTTAAATTTTTGGAAAATATATGTTTGAGAGAATGATAAATCATAATATAGTTCTGATACCGAGGTAGTGATTTTGGAATAATACATGATTGACTTGGATAAATTATATTGGATATTCTTGACTACCTTGAAACTGATTAATGATTTGTATATTCCATCATTGTTGGGGTTTATAACATTTTTGGATTGATGAAGTATATCCAGCATTCTATATGGAATAAGGGAGCATGAATGTAATCAATAAGGATTATGGTAACTTAGGATGTTTTAGTGTTTTAAAAGTATACATGATGAAGGTATTCATATGCTATTACGGGGTAAAAAGTTTCTACATTATGTTTACCTTCCTTATAAATGTTGGACTGTGAGTTTGGACAGAAGTATTTTGGATAAATTCTAGTTTGAGATTAATTTTAGATTGCCATAAAAGGACAACCTGGAGGTCGGGCGGCAACCCGTCGCGACCAGCAAGGCCGTGAGACTTGAACCCGCAACCGAAGGGCGACAAGGGTGTATCACCTACCACTGGCCACAAGATGTCCTAGATTTAATAATGTAGTTATTTTAAGAGATCTGGTAGATTAATTATAAATTCGTTTATTTTGGAACCCTGTACGAAAAAAATGTTGTCCTAGATGGTACCTTAAATCATCACTAATTTATGGATTTGGGATTGTTGGCCTTTTCATAGCCATGTTCTCTACCACTCTCCATCAGATAATTGATGGTTAGATTTCTCTTCCATATCCATATTTTCCTATATGGAACCCTAGTATGTGTTATTTTCGGTAATCTTCATACATTCCACTTTTTATTTTAAATAGAGGCCTCAGTAATTCATTTTTCGATGTGCAATTTCAACTAAGATATTTTGAAATGTAAAAAATGTGTTATCCTAATACCTTATGTTTTGTTGAATCGATGGTATTTTAAATCATCATAGATTGATGAATTTAAGGACCTCAATTTTAAACTTTTTTGTGATTGATGACCTCAATCACTACCTATAAATATTTACATTTTTCCTCCAATTATATGTCTCTAATTGCCACCAATGTTCTTCTAATAGAGATCATAATTTGATGGTAACCCTTTCATTTCTCTTTTCCTCATATTAAGACTAAATTTTAGAAACCCAATTTCCGATGTGGGTTTTCCCACAAAGATATTTTTTTATTTTCAACCTTTTATTTTCGAAGAACAATTTCAAATTGTGAGGACGCAATTTATTGAAGGAGGGGAGAATGTAACACCCCAAGATTACATAGTGTGTTATTTCTTCAAAATAAATAAATAACATACACTACACGCAACACTGAGTTCAAGCGCACCATGACTTACCAAACAAGCCGTTCAAAAGAGGTTATGAATAATATTAACTAAATTTTAATCTTTATATAATCCTTATAATTTTAGAATCCATATTATGAGTTTCTTAGACATAATGAAAGAAAAAATTCATTTTCAGTATTGCACTTTTACCAAATTTTAATAGTTAACCCTTTTTAAATATAATATTTTAAACTTTTTGACTAAATGGGGACATCAAAAATTTAAAATGAAACACCCCAAGATTCTGCGGTACGCTTCTCTTTGAATAATGCGATAGCGTGTGTTGTACGCAACATCGAGTTCTAACACACCACAACCAATCAAACTAGCAGTTATGAATAGTAATACCTTCTTTTTGAAAATATATATATTTTATATTTCAAAATGGACTTAATTGTTTTTTCAGAATATTGAAATTATCCTAAGATGAATTTTTGGTATTTTTCTGAGAACTTCCAATTTTTATGAATAGTGAAAAATACTTAAAAACAATTTTTTAATTGAAATAATTTATAGTGATAAATTATATTATTGAGTGGTTATAAAGTATAATTAGAATATATTTTTACCATTTTATCCAATGGTGATCATTATAATTAATTTCACTTTGAAATTGGACCTAAACAATTGTCAATCTTTTGGTATATATTGTTTCTTAAAAACACGTTATTTGTTGTGACAACGGGAATTAATTATAAAATTAATTAATGAAACTTATATGTTTGGAATTTTGTAAAATAGACATCATTTTTGAATTCAGAATATCAATTATAGTTTAGGTGAAATTTTGGCATTGTTCTGAAAAACTTCAATTTTTGATGAATAGTGAAACTACTAAGTGGTAGTTAAAAAACTGAATTTTTCATAAAACTTAATTTTACCGATTCTGTGAATGGAATTTTGAAAATCCGAGAGACATGGTTAATACCAAGAACTAAAATGTGGTTCAATGAGATGAAAATAATTTTTGGTGAATAGTAACTTTTTACTTTTATTTACCATGGTAAAAAGTAAATAGGGTAATTAAGGGTAAAAATGATATTAATATTACCCTAACACATGTCCTAATTCTATTGGACAAGTGTATCTCAACCAAAAGTAACCTTAGGAATAAAATAATATCATTTAGGTCCACATGGATTAGATTAGGACATTTATTATTATTTAATTCAAAGAAGAGTTAAAAGAGTTAAAATCAATGTTTATTTACTAAAACATTTTTAATATAGGGTTATACATAAGATAAATTCGATTGTAAATATTCATTAGAAATATAATAATATTCCCTACATAATTATAGTTTATTTGAAATTTTTAGACATTATATAATTTAATTTATTTATGACACAATGATGATGCATTAATTACCATAATAGTGAAAAATTAAAATAATTGATATTATAAATACCCAAATAAATATAATATGTGACTTTTAATGAATTAAAATAATTTTCTAGGATAATATGACATATTAGGATTTATTTAAGTGACTTTATTAGAAGTAATCATTCTGTTATAAGTTTCAAAAAAATCAACTGTTGAATAGTGTCCAAATTGACATAAAAGAGTTTTTAAAACAAATATTATATTATTAATTGATATTAAATTCCTAAAAATCTAAAGATCAGCCAAGAGACTTATATCATTATATGTGTATCATTAATGGACCACTTGGCGGTCTCTTGGATGTATATAGTAAGTTTATTAACTATATAATATAAAAATACAAAGTGACATTGTAAATGTCAAATGAATTAACTAAGAGTTAAAACTAAAAGATAAGGTTAATATGGTAACCCAAACCTGTCTAACTTCTATTGGTTGAATGGTTTTAGACCTATCCCCACCTTAACCTTTGAATAATAAACTTTGGATCCATTATAAACCGAATATGAATTTATTATAAATTATTATATCTAGATTTTCCAAAGGTGCCCCTCACCCCTCTTATAAAAGGGCACTCTCCCTTCTCATTAATTCACACATTAATAGCATTTTGGTTCGTCTATCCCCTGCCAAATACTCTATAATATTCCCTCAATAAAACCTAGAGTCCTTAGTTTGATCAGAAAGACAACCTAAGGAGCCCTTTTGATCAAATCAAAAGGAAGAACCCGAAGAAGAGGAAATGTCTTCACCACCCTTTTTCAAATTCATTTCTTCTTCTACTTCTTCTTTCATTGTTTTTACCATTATAAAATAATTAATCCAGTATCTACTATATACTGTAATATTATTATAAATATGGTACAACCATATTCATTATTCTATCCACCCTTTGAATAACATGTCACCATACGTGCGTACGTATGGCTTTCCGTCTCCACGTCGTGGTGTAATTGTTATTCAATAAATTATTATTTGGATGGGTAAAATAATGATTTTTAATTCATGTAAATAATAAATATAACATGATAATGATTCTTTATATATGATATAAAATCCAATTATAAATTATTTTAATATCAAAAGAATGATATTTTCGCTCGTGCGTACGTACGGACTACCGTCTCCATGAACGCGATGAGATTCATTCTCTATCATATCCATTCAAGTATAATTATCATTTTATGATTTAAAAATAATGTTTAAGGACTTGATATCATTCTGGATATGAATAATATACAACCTATCCATGAAAAACACGGATTACGTAACAAAACATATAAAATAAAACGAGTAAGTTAACACCCGAAACGACGATAATTCTAAGATATTATTAACAAAGCGATGTTAAAAGATCATATATGATATCATATTAATGTATATGATTATTGAACAATTTAATAACAATTATTTCATCATTATAAAGGAGGTTAACCTAGCCCCAACCAAGGAAAAGTACAAGGTAAGTGTTTACTTCACAATCTCTTCATTATCCGAGGTTGTTTATACACAATTATCTACTGGGATATTTTATCATCCACATCCATGTTCCTTAAAAATGTATTTAAAAACAATTTTACTATTTACTAGACAATGGGTTAAATTCATTTATACCCTTATTTGTTTTTAAAGGAATCTTTCCGTCATTTTCCAAACAAGGCACTTTTAACATTATCGACAAATTTAATGTAAGAATGTTTTTTTTACTTATACGACGGGTAAGGCTATTTAACGCCATTATAAAATTGTCAAAGATTCCCTTAGAGGCTATAAGAATATTTTCAAAATAAATGTTTTATTTTACAATTATGTGACTTAAATGATTTCAAAATTAATATTTTAAGAATTTGTGGAAGGTACTCTTTATCAAGATCATAATTTTAAATGTTTTAAAGATTTATCTTTCTAAATCTTTTAATTAATGTCCATGTTTTCAAGATGATTTTAAGGATTTATTTATATGGACATGAATGTTTTGAAATGATATTTCTTTTCAAAAGTTTCAAAGTGGTATGGGACACTTTGATTCAAAAATCCCTTTTAAATTACTTCCTTTATAAATGTGTGACTTTTCAATGATTTCGAGAAAATAGATATTTATCTCAAATTGTTTTGATTTGCATCTATGTCAACATCCTTTGATGGATTTTAAGCATATATGAAGTTGATTTATTATGATACAAAACTTTTGTATTTTATTGAAGGTTTTGTGATATGTTTTACTGTGTATGTGTTATTTTTTATACCATTCATGGTTTATGGAGAAAGTATTGACATTTCATATGCTAGTTTTAATACGAATGTTTATGTTATGTTTAAACCTTTTCATATGGGAATACATTGGACTTAGTAAGTGATGGGTAGAGCCCGCTATAGCTCCTTGATGCATCAGTAGGTCTCATGAGACAAACTAGTGTCTTGGCACAAGGTTTTGGCAAAATCTTATTTGTAGTCTTGGCACGAGGCATTGGCTATGTTGTTATGATAGTCTGGCATTATGCATTCCATCATTATGAAAGTGGTTATTGATATTTCATGTGATTATTCGATTAGTAGAATATCGATGTGAATAAGTATATTGAATTATTTCATTTTATTTTTTCCATACTATGTTGAAGTTCAGGTTTAAAAGGCTTTTGTTATAGTTATATATTGCCTTAAATGTTTATGTTTATTTATGAATGTTTCCGCTGTATTGCTTACCCTTACAGAGCGTTTGAGCTTACCCCTTTCTATGTTTTATTTTTCCCAAGATTCCAAGAAGTATATTGTGATTGATAATAAGGTTTAAGACAAGGGAATAATGGAATTCATAAATGATTATTTATGTTGTTTTGTATGTTATGAAGTGTAATGTAACATTCATGTATGTAATCTATTTTCAAAGTCTGCTAATTAATTGGTCTTTTGAGACATGATTCCTTGTAATCATGCCAATGTATTAAAATAATGCACCGACTCTGGGTAACTAGGGTCGGGGCGTTACAATATCACTACATTATTTACCAAAAATTAAGTAAATATTAAATTAACTAAAAAGAAAATAAATATTTATTAAATATTTTTCTCATAATATATTATCTAGAATAACTAGTGATAAAATAAATGAGATCAAGATTACATGAATAATTATTAAACCATTTTTAAGAATAATATTTATTCAACCTGTTGAATAATAAATAATAATATATTATTTTACTGAGATTATAGATACACTTAGTGTGTGACCCATTAAGACTCTTTCTCATTGTCATTAGGTGAACCTGCATAAATTCTAATGTTAGGATCTAGAAACATGTCAAGGAACCCATAGAGAAATAATTTAATTCCTAAATTACATGTCTCCTTATATGGACACTTACCATGTAATATAATCCCTTTATTACAATATCTCTAATCGAGTAGGTTGCAGGAATGTGCCATCAACCTATATGCTTAATATATATTTCATTGAATATTTGAAAACAAAGCATTCCTATAGAAAACCATGAATGCTTTATGTATGCTATATCATTTCCATTAAAGGGCCTAAGATATTAACTTTCATTAATAAACAGAAGAGATTAATCCTTTCTCGCATTATTCATTAATGCAATATTAATCGTGACACACCCATCATATCATACATCTCCATGATCATCTATCATCATGGTTTTTATCAATAAATCAATGTTCGTGACTCATAATATTCATTAATAATAATATTAAAGTATAAGGAACAATATAAAAATTGGGTAGAAGGTGATATCCAATGACACATATAAATGTGGATTTTCTACTAGTAGTTCTCGTTCCAATAATACCCTACTATATATTACCATGGGCATACATAATGAGAAGGTGCCTCAAAGTCCTATGAGTATCCACCCCTAATAGTATGTATCATTTTTGTCCCTAAGATGACATCGTTTGGATATAGAACATATATTCAATAATAGTGTCACAACACTTCCGGGTGCTCATCATAGTAGGGAACTGCTATGACTTTTAGTGAACAAACTACTCTTAGGACATTATCACATACTATGTCATATAGAATTACAATCATTATGTGATACATAGTTTATTAATTTTAAAAAATTAATAAATTTTTATGTTTTGTGCAACATAAGATTTAAAACAACTCTTATGAAATTATGTTAATAAATATTTATCTCCTCTCTCCCATGAGAGATTGTAGCCACCGAGATCAAGTCTTGATGAAAGATCCTCAAGAGATTGAAAAGTGGGAGAGAGGATATCTAAAGATGAATTACCCAATTCAAACGGGAAGATAATTCCAAGGGTTATGTTTATTATGGGATAATGTGTTAGTTAAAATGACTAAAATGACCAATATAATTATAAAATTTTCTATATCTCCCATGGGTTCTCGATCTATGTCCATCAGGCACCTAGTGACGTTTCATTGGATTTGTAGCCATTAGTCTACTACTAGGTATTTAGTACTTATAGAACAAAGGGACCATCCCATTTTCTACTCAATATCCTCCTAATTCCAATAATTACTCTTTATTCTAATAGAAACCTCAAAAATGAAATGCATAAAAAAGATAGGAATTAATTCCTTGTATAGGTTTGGGTATTTATATTACCCTCACCATTACACGTATTCCATGTGGTATGATGATGATATTTATATATAAAAATTAATATTCTCTTCCTTACTTAAACTTCTAGTTGTTTCAAGTTCATATGAATTTTTTTCATCTTAATCAATCTTTTATAGTAGAAGTATTCTTACCCGTGTGGTTGAATAGAATTTGATTCTATATTCATGAAAAAATACGTATGAATTTTGATTTTATATAAGAAAAATATTATACATATTACTATAAAATATAACACCCCAAGGATTTATAAATAAATGAATGAAACCATGAGTCTCCACAAAACACCACTTGGTTATTGTTGAGCCAGTAAACAAAATATTTACACCTATGTGATTTGAATTTTGAAAAACATACATACACACTTGTGTTCAGTAAGATATTTAGAGTCTAATAATACAAAATAAATTTTTAGTGAATAGAAACATACCACTATTAATAGTAATATGAATAGTAATATGGCCCTTATGAATATTCAATCATATTATTATTTTATTTTCTTAAGGTAATAAGCTAATGAGATCTTGAACAAATTTTCAAGGTGTTATAAAATTAATTACAGGTATAAATTTTTTTATTTTTTCAATAAATTATAATTTTATTTAAAAATGAAATTAATAAAATTTGGAAATTTATTTTCAAAAAATTGAATTCATTTTTTAATTCTACATGTCGAAAAATAGTTCGGGTGATTTTTTGGGATTTTTTTGAAATACTCAATTTTTCAATGAATAGTAAAATAGAGTAATTTACCATATATATATTATTAGTTAAATTTACTATTCATACCATCATGGATGATTTAAGAACACAAGTTTCATACTCACATGATATTATTACTATTATGGGTCACACGAATCTATAATATTGTTTGTCTTGAGGGAAATAATAAAATAATGAATAAGATTTTAAAAAATCACCCCTCTCCTCCACTATAAAACCCCACCACTCTTGCTTCTATTCACTCCCATAATTCCTTGTGAATTGTATAAATTATAATCAAATATCCTCCCAAGATCCCCCCTGCGTCCATAACACCTAGGTATCATAAAAAGACCAAAACAACTCCCATAAAGAGGCTCTCAAAGAAGATAACTTCAAGAGGTAAATTCCTCTTTTCATTTATTTTATTTAAAGTTCCTTTCTATTCTTTTTCTTTCCTAAAATCATTTCATCTAAATGTTAAAATCACTACAGTATCATAAATTTACTAAAATGTTGTTATTATAATGGAATAAATTTTCATCATCTCTCTTTTCCCCTTATTTTATTCTAGAAATGAAAACACCATATAAGATGTGTTAATTTGTGACATTCAAGGACAGAATGTTTCAATTTCTATTATCATCATAAATTATGGTCACAAATTTTTTTTATGGTTTAAATAGACTATAATATATGTATTATAACTTATTTAAGGTTATTTATTCCTTTTTTACACATGATGTTAATTTGTAAATCAAAATGAGTTCGTTGTGATCAAGAACTGCCAATTAACCTAAACAATTGTCCTTAATGTTTTTTTATAATGATTCATATTCAATCCCAATAAGCAAAAAAATTTATTACATGTAATATTATAGTTGTTCACTAATAAAATAAAACTTCTATTCTGTACAACCAATCTCATTATACATGTTTATCCATACATGAATATAAGTAAACCGATCATGAAAACCAAGGAACAAAACACTCCAAAACAATGAAATTGAATCTATTAACCCATAAAAAGGCCATTAATGAACCAAAATAAGGTTATTAGAAATCAATTAAATGTATATTAGGTTATGGACCTATTAATTTATGAACCTAAATTTTATTTTTCAGGTCATTAAGATCAAGTGACGAACACCTTCATACTTAAAGGAATGGTTTTCTACCTGAACCTCCATTTTCATTCAGGTAACACTTATTATCTAATTACCAATATTAAATTCATATTTATTAATATTGACTCATCATATATCATGTTATAATGTTCAATATATGTTCAACAAACATAAATCCACTTTCATTTTTTGGGAGTTATATGTTTTAAAAGGATCTTTCAAAAATTATTCCCAGAATACAAGCCCGATTCAAGTGGATTTCTAAAATTCTTACCTATTTTCAAGGGAACACTATAATATATTTTCAGAAACCATTAAATTTATAAAATAGATAATTTTTTTATGAAAATAATATCTTACTTAACTTCTATATTTATACAAATACGTTTCCAAAAGAACTCTTCTTTTTCAAAGTAAAAGAGTATTAATATCAAGAAATACTTGATGATTTTTTAAGAGTATCTTCATTTATTTCAACACACTTGTTGATTTGTATGTATGATATACTATACCATATTTAAGTTATTGGTTTATTATTAGTATGACTATATATGTACTATTTTAAAACCATTTACCAATTCATTCAGAATGGTTAGTGTTTATTCTTAATATTAGGGGAAAGTTATTAACATTTCATATGATAGTTTTAATATGAATATATATGTTGCTTATGTTCAACCATGTTCATATGAGTAATGAATTAGACTTATTAAGTGAAGTTTGGGGCCCTCTATAGCCCCTTAATTCATCGATAGGTTTAATGAGGCAAGCTACGGTCTTGGCATAAAGCGTTGACAAAATGATTATTTATAGTCTTGGCATGAGGCCTTGACAGTATGGTTATGATGTCCACCATTATACATTCCCTCATTATGAAACTGGTAATTTAATGTTCATGTAGTTATTGTACTTTTAAAATACCCCTAATTATTCTTCATTATTTCATTTATTATTCATCTCTTATTCCTGTGATAATGTGTTCATGTTCATTTTTAAAGGCTTGTGTTTTTTTAGTTATTCAATATGACTAAGGTCTATGTTTATGGTATCTTCCAATGTTTTTATTACCCTTAATGAGCATTTCATCTCACCCATTTCTTATGTTTAATTTTCCTAGGACATGAAGAGATATATTATGAATGACATTTAGAAATATCCTAGGATTTATGGATCTTTTCAAAGAAGATTAAAATTTGTTTTTCATTTCAAGTTGTAATTTGGAAATTATGTATGTATCTTGTTTCCAAAACTAATAAACTACTCTGTACTTTAGGATTCATATTCCTTGTTTATATGCCAATCAAATAAAATAAGGCACCATCTTTAAGAAACTGGGTTCTGGTCCTTATAGTTGGTATCAATGGAAGTTTAGTAGAAAACATGAAAAGTAGATTTAAAAAAAAATAGATTATGGAACAAAAACCTAAGATAGTCTTTTAGGAAAAAACACAATAACATCCTAGATTTTTTGTTAAAGAATACATTATTCGGATCTTTCTCTAAAATTCAACCTTATCTGGATACAAAAAGAGGATGTGGTTCTAGCACAATTTTACCTAAGAGTAAAAACTCGAACAATGAGTTTCGGGCTCTACCCATGGTGTCCTAATACATGGAAATGAGCCTTACTATACACCTAATTTGACACTCTTGGGGTATATTCTTAGGATAATTAAAATTTTCTTTATAATCCATTATGACAGATTTAAATGTAACATTTTCCTCAAAGAAACCACATTAATGATTATGAGATTATCTATGTATAGAATTTCAATTTATGCTAATTATTTTTCTACATTGAGATTATACATCATGTTTCATAAAATAATCTAGTGTATGCCAATATTTAGAAATGGTGCCTAATTTAAGAAATGGAATCTACATGAACACACTTTTCCCATGAATTTATTTCCCTCAGATGAAAGATAATGATGTTGGCAATTGTGTTATGACTAGTTCTAAACAACTTATAACTATACTAGGAAAGGTGACTTAGGTTATGAATAATAACCTTACCCGTATAGAGCATCCAAATCCTAAATTTGGGGAGATCTATATTAGACCACTTTACATGACAACAACCTCCATAATTTAATGGGACTACCAACCCATTCATAGAGTAGCAGGGGATAATTTCATTAGAGAATATATTCCTCACCTTGGGATGTAATGAAAGAGAGAAGGTTGTCATGGAATTTTATCGACTATCGGAAGATTCAGATCCGTGGTGGTATTTAATCCAAAACACAAAGGGGGAGGAATTAATAGAAGAAATGGAATTTAGGGATTTTCGAGAAATTTAGTATACAAATAATTATCTTTTGAATAATGATCAGATATGGAAAGGATGTTTCTGAATCTGAGGTAAAAAGGGGATGAGAATGTTGCAAACCATTATGATAACATTATAAGGTTATCATATCCTTCCGCATACCACATACATAATCCAAAGTAAAATATTGATTTATTATTTTATGGGTTAAAACCACTCCTCATAAGGGCTCTAGTCTCCCATAGTTTCTCATCATATGATGATATAGTCTCATGTGCTATCAATATAGAAAATGAATTCTCTAAGTATTATTATTTTAAGAGAAAGAAAGAGAATAAGATGGAAACTAAAACACTATACAATAAAATAGGTAAATGGGGAATAAGGGAAGATTTTACCTTCCACCATGCGATAATTGTGGGAAGAGAAACCTAGGTACTACCCTAAAGGGTATGGGTGTTTGTTACAAGTGTGGAGAAAAAGGAAACATATACCAGGATTGTAAGGGGAAGAAAAAAGATACCAATGTTCAATGCTATAATTTTATGGAGAGGGGAAATTGTGAAAATTATTTTCCTAGGCATCAAGGAAATATTCCCCATTTAAGGAGATGGGAGAAAGGCCAATAATATGCACTTAAAACTGTAGAGGTTTAAGTTCTTAATGATTTGGTGGTAGGTACTTTAATCATTTCCACGAACTTAGCCAATTATTTATTTGATTCTGTATCATCTCAGTCTTTCATATCTTTCATGTTTTCCATGAAAATTATATATTTACAATTTGATTTAATAAGGGAGCTATCAGTTAAAAATCATAAGGGAAGTATCATTGCAACAAAGTTGTGGCATGAAGTCCACATTATGGTATATAAATGTACTTTATCTAATAATTTTATTATCCTAATCATGATTGAATTTGATATAGTCATTGATATGGATTGACTTATGAACTGTGATGAAAACATTTATTATAAGAAAAAGGAGGTTACAATTTTTAAGGATGATATTGTATCCCTTATATTTAAGGGAAAAATCAAAATTATATTCTCATATAGATCCACCACCAATAGTTCAAATTAATTCAATTATTGAATAGGAAAGAAATGTAATAACTATGGGAGAGGAAAGGAATATTAAAATAGAGCATGCACCTATTATGCATGAATATGTTGATGTGTTTTCATAGGATTTACCTAGACAACCTATAGAGCATGAAAGTGTATTTTGAATTGACTTATTTCCCAATTCAATTCCCATATCAATGACCACATATAGAATGGAAACTATAGAATTAGTATAATTGAATAAATACCTAGATGAATTTAGTGATAAAGGATTAATTCACCATAGTGTTTCTTAATGAGTAGCCCTTTTACTTTTCGTTATGAAGAAACATGGATATATGAGGTTGTGCATTGACTATAGATAGATCAATGCTATAACAATAAAGTAAAATTATCCCCTACCTCACATTGATGATTTATTTGATCAACTTCATATAGCTCAATATTTTTTGAAGATTGACCTTCGATCTAGATATCCTCAGTTGCAAGTAAAGAATAAAGACATTACAAAGTTAGCATTTCGAACCATGTATAGGCATTAAAAGTTTACCGTAATGCCTTTTGGACTGACTAATGCACCCTCTGTCTTCATGGATCAAATGAATATGGTTTTGAAGTAATATCTTGATGACTTTGTTTTGGTATTTTTTGATAATATATTGGTATACTCCAAAAGCTACAAAGATCCTGAAAATCTCTTGCGCACTATTCTGAAAACTACTAGAAGAAATGAATTATATAGGAAGTTTAGAAAATGTTAATTTTGGCTTCCATCATTTCCATTTCATGGCCACATTGTCTTTAAGGATGGAATATCTATTGATCATGTGAAGAAAAATGATGTCCAGGAAAGTCCTACTCCAATGAACACAACTAAGGTACATAGTTTTATTGGTTTAACATGTTATTATCAACATTTCGATCAGATATTTTCCCATTTATCCAACCCAATGAAAAATCTTACATGTAAAGGGGTTATGTTTATATGGAAAAAATAATTTGTGTATTGTTTCAAAGAATTGAGGAAGAGATTATTGAACGGTCTGATCCTAACTCTACCATCAGGGAATGATCGGTTTGTTATCTATAATGATGCATCAAATAAAGGACTCAATGTTTTTATTATGTATGATGATATATTTATTGTATATGAATCATGGAAATTATAAATTCATGAACAAAATATCATAATCATGATCTAGATTTATCTACTGTTATCTTTTCTCTAAAAATATGGAGACACTATCTCTACAGTGAAAGATGTGATATATATAACGATAACAAGAGTCTAAAGTAAATATTCTCACATAAATAACTCAACATGAGGAAAATGAGATGTCTTAAACTACCCAAGGATTATTGTTTTTTAATACACTTAAATATATAAAAGGAAAATATGGTAGATTATGTGTTTAGAAGGAAAGATCATAGATTTTAAAAAAAAACGAGGACTGAATGGGATCCCGTATTCATGAATCTAATGAGGATGGGAATGGTAATTATCAAAAAGGTAAAAAATAATTACTTTTAAAATTGGTTTCCCAACCATCTTTATTATAAAGGATTAAAATCTCTCATTCTGATAATGATAACCTTTAGAAGAAAATTAATGCTGCGAAAGATGGGAATTTGGATGACTTTAAATGTGAAGATAAAATTTTGAAATTTGGTAAGTGGCTATGTGTTCCCTCTAAACCTAAGATTAAAAGAGATTTATTGGGTGATTCCCAGAGTTAGAATTTATCTATACACCGTAGTAGCACTAAAATGTATAGAGATTAGAAGGAACATTTCTGGAGGGACAACATGAGGTGAGATACTGTTTATTTTGTATCAAGAAGTTTAGTTTGTCTCCAAGGAAGGTCAAAAAACAACATCCTAGAGGTTTCATACATCCTCTATATATCCCTATATAGAAATGGGATGAAGTTTATTCCACCTCTAGGATTTGAATTTTGAAATTCTGACATACACGATTACATTTAGTATTATATTTAGAGAAGATAAACTTATTTTTTTGGTGAATAGTAACATACCATTATGAATAGTAATATGAATAGTAGAATGAACATTGTGAATTTTAAATCATATTATTATTTTATGGTCTAAAGGTTATAAGATTACGAGATCTTGATTAATTTTCAAGGTGGTATAAAAAAATTATATTTTTAAAATTGTTATTTTTTGAATAAATTTTTATTTTATTTAAAAAATAAATTAATAATATTTAGAAAATTATTCTCAAAAAATGGTGTTCATTTTTTAATTTTGAACATTGAAAAATGGTTAGGGTGATTTTTTGGGATTTTTCTAAAATACTCGAATTTTTAATGAATAGTAAAATATAGTAATTTACCACATATATACATTATTAGTTAAATTAATTATTCCTAGAATCATGGA
The DNA here is from genome assembly GCA_963277665.1 of Viscum album. Classification (NCBI taxonomy): domain Eukaryota; kingdom Viridiplantae; phylum Streptophyta; class Magnoliopsida; order Santalales; family Viscaceae; genus Viscum; species Viscum album. The sequence goes on from OY728139.1 coordinate 1,184,851,594, forward strand.
TTATGTAAGAAAACATGGATTTAACTCATAGGCACATGTTACTATTATGGGTCACATGAATCAATAATATGGGTTGTCTTGAGGGAAATAATAAAATAATGAATAAGATATTCAAAAATAACCTTTCTCCTCCACTATAACCCCCCTCAATTTTTCACAAATATCCCCCCAATCCCTACCCCACATCCATCAGCCCTTGGTCTTATAAAATTACTAAAACATCTCCTCTAAAGAGGCTCTCAAGGAAGATAAATTCTAGAGGTAAATTACCACTTTAATTTATTTTATTTCAATTTTAATTCTTTTCTTTTTCTTTCATCACATCCTTTCTCTCGGTCCCACACACCCTAGGTTTATCACGGAACCACCCATTTACATAACAATGCCCAAGAAACATAATATATTCGTAACACATAAAACAAACATAAAGGAAGGATAACATTTACTCATTCAATCATAATATATCATTAAAATAAATTGACACAACACATCCATTATCAAAACCATTTCAATACTAAAATACATAATATAGTATTTGGTATTTGTTTTTATTTTAAAAATATTATGGCTTGTTAAGGAAGACAAAGATCAAATAATACTCGCAGAGGCAGAAATTTCATTGTCACTTTGTAAGTTAAAAGAAACATTCTTTTTTTTCATTTAGTAAAACACATTGTAGAAAAATATTCTCTTTGAATGAAATGAAAAATCAAAGGTGTTTATACTGCATATAATAGAAAATCGTGTATTAAAACAAAATATGATTCAATTAAATAAGATTTCGACGATGTCCCTTACCTCGTGTCTGATTTGAAATGTTTGTTCTTTAATATCCTGAATAATAAACTAAAGTTTATTTATAATTTCTTAAGAACCTTTTTCATGTTTATTATTACTTTTATATAACTTACTACCAAGTTATAAGCATTATGTAATCATTTATGTCAATAATGGTCGTTTTGTCTATATTTGGTACTTGGGTCAAAAATATTCTTATAATTACAAGTTCTTCACGTGGTTAAAATTTCATTATATTCTGAATGATATTAATGATTTAGAGATCATATATATCATATATATCCAGTATATACATGTATTTGTAATAGTACATAACATTTTGAGGTAAGAAATGAAATGCACCGTTCATGGAGACGGTTAGCCGTACATCCTCATGAACGCTACTTTGATTTCTATTTCTTATTTAAATGGAAGTAAAACTTAATGATAAATAGTTATATTATAATTACAATATAATATCATATATAACATCATTAAAACCTTCCTTTATTCACCCCACATATGGCATTAATGAGTCATATCACTTTGAGAGGGCGGTAGTACACACCTCCTCAATGGAAATTATCGCGTTTACCCATAATGGAAACCATAAAGGTATACTATAAAACGAAAATATAGAAGAATAAAGAAAACATTAACATAATATATATCATATATAAATATATTGTCATCTTAATGGCCACCATGAGAGGCGATAGGGGATAATCGAACAATCATCATTTCGTGAGGCGTTAGTTTTCCATTCACAGAAACATTAGGTTTTCACCAATTAGATGGAGGTGTGTGCTAGTCTAGTTATAATACTTATCATAAAAACATACTATAATATTGAGGATACTGGTTGTTATAATGAATAAAGGAATAAAATGTGTTTAAGGGTTGGAGAAGTAAAATAGAAGAAGAGAAGTTAAGAGAAACTGTAACCTTTATTTCAGGTAACTCTCTTTGGTTTGACCCAAAAGGACTTTTACCTAAAGAAAGGATTCTAAAAGGAGTATAGGGATATTGAGAGCTTATTTGGGTAGTTTTTGGGTGAGCCAAAGGGCTTTGGAGGTGTGAGTAATTGGTTATAAGTGATGACTCTTTATAAGGGAGAGGATGTGCTCTTTAAGAATGTCTGAAAATATTTTTTTATTATATAATGATATTCGGTTTCTAAAGGTCAAAAACTAATTAAAGTTGAAGATAAGATGACTCATGGTCTAAATAAATTGATAAAATAATAATTGGACATGTTTTGGATATTTTTTTTAATATTTATAACCATATTTATTTAAATCATTTATTAATGAGGTAAATGCTGCATCATTATTGTGTAATATATAATTTAACTTATTTGATGTCTAAAAATTGTAAAATAAATTCCATAATTTAGGAAATATTTAAATATATCCAATGAATATTTATATTTGAAAATATAACTTATATAACCCTATATAAAAATTATGTTACTAAAAGATATTTGTTTTTGTCATTTTGGCCTTTACGTTATGTTAATTAAAATAAAGTGCCATTATCACTTCAAAGTGGCTCCATGAGGTCCCAAAATCAACCCAAAGATGAAAATGGTCGTAAATGACTCATCCAATAATGTTAGGACCATTTTTATTGTAATTTTGTATTATTGTAATATTATTTTTACCTTGAATTACCCTATTTACCTTTAATTGTGATACATAAAAGTCAGAAGTTACTATTCACCAAAAATTATTTTCATCTTATTGGACCACATTTTACTTAATAATAACAACCATGTATGTTGTATTTTATAAATTCAATTCACAAAAGAGGTAACATTTCATTCAAATGAAAATGGAAGTTTTTAACTACTACTTAGTGCTTTCACTATTCATCAAAAATTGGTGTTTTTCCGAAAACTACAAAAACTTCAGCCTAAGTTATATTTGATATTCTGAATTCAAAAATGATTTATATTTTAACAAATTAAAAAAAATATAATATTCATTATTTTATTTAAAATTAATTACTATTATCAAAACAAATAGTGTGTTTTTAAGAAACAATAACTATCAAAAGATTGATACTTTTTTATGTCCAATTTCAAAGTGAAATTAATTAAAATGACCAACATTGGATTAAATGGTAAATACAAAATATAATTACTCATTAAAACCAATTAAAATGATTATCTAACCATATAAATAAATTAGATTAAAAGGCATATTTGAATTAAAATACAATATTTTCACCATTCATTAAAAATGAATCTTATCATAAAAATACCAAAAAATTACCTAAAGTAGATTGTGATGTCCCTATTAGAAAGAATAATTTTATTTGGTCAAATATAACATATAAAAGTAACCAAAACTAGATTTAAAAGGGTTTCTCCAATAAAATGTGGTAAATCGACCTTTTAAAGTAAATTTTGCTCAAAATTTGATTCATTCCCATTTTAAGCATCTAACATTTATTGGATAAATATAGAAACATTTAACAAACATATATAATCATATATTAATTAGTTCTATTCATTCCTGTCAATACAACAACTAGGAATTAAAAATAATTTAAAATAATAATATTATATTATTAGTGTGTAACGTAAGATTTCAAACAAACCCGTTGTTGTGTATCGGGTACACCATCAAACATAACAACCCCTTTAAAGTAAAATTAATATTTAATTCAAAAAATATTAAATAAAAAGTAGAATTCATGTTTCTCTGGGATTCTACATCCTTCCCCCTTTTGGGAATTGTTTCCTCACAATTTTATTCACTTATCAAATAAATGGGGGTACTTATCCCTCATAGCATTTTCAGATTCCCACATTGCCACTTCAACCATATGGTTTTTTCAAAAAACTTTTACCTGATGAATTACCTTATTCTGCAACACTTGCTCTCTTCAGTGAAGAATCTGGATTGGCTATTCTTCATAAGAGAGATTCTCTCCCAACTAAACAACCTCTGGGATCAAAACATGAGATGGATCTGGCATATAACATGAAAAATATTATGTACCTGGGAAAAATTTGGAGGTAAATTCATTCTATAAACAACTAATCCATCTTTCTCCAGGATTTCATAGGGTCCAATGAACCTCAGACTTAAATTTACCTTCTTACAAAAAATGCATCACACTTTTTCATGGAGGAACATTGAGAAAGGCTTGATCACCTACATCAAAAGAGAGATCCTTCCTCCAGTTATCTGCATAACGTTTCGGTCTACTCTGATCTATTCTCATGTTCTTTTTAATCAAATGAACCTTTTCTGCCTTCTCTTCAACCAATAATGGTCCCATCAGCTTACTTTCACCTACTTCATCCCAAAAATCGAGAGTTTGACACCACTTTCCATATAATTCCTCAAATGGAGCCATCTGTATAACGGAATGAAAACAATTATTATAAAAAAATTCATCCAAAGAAATATGTTGGTCACAACTTCTCTAGTATTCTAGTGAAAAAGTACGTAGAATATCCTCCAAGGTCTGAATTGTTCATTTTGACTGCCCATGTGATTATAGATGAAAAACTCTACTAAAATTTAATTCAGTACCAAATGACTTTTGAAGGCCTTTACAAAAGTTATAAGTAAACATGGGATCATGATCAGATACAACGGAGAGGAGAACACCTTTTAACCTGACTATCATTAACATACAACTGATAATGTTGATCTAGAGACAATGTTTCTAGAATTGGAAAAAAATGAGCAGATTTAGTCAACCGATTAACAATAACCCATATTTCAATATTTCCTTGAGATGTCTTTAGTAATCCCAAAATGAAAACCATGGATATATTTTCCCATTTCAAATCTGGAACTGGTAAAGACTAATGAATCCCCTTCAGTAACTATCGCTATGCTTTAACTTGCTGACATTTCAAGCACTTCACAATAAAATCAGCAATATCTATTTTCATTCCATCCCATCAATAATACACCTGAAGATCCCTGTATATCTTAGTGAAACTAGGATGAACTGAAAATGAGAAACTATGAGCTACACATAACAACCCATTCTTCAATTGTGAATCAAAAGGCACACATAATCGTTTCCCAAACCTCAAAACACAATAATTATCAATGTTAATTTGCGAAAATAAACCTTCTTAACCAAATCTACATTTTTCTACAACTCACTGTCTTCTTTTTGTGCTTATTTAATTTTGTCTGATAGAGATGATTTCACTGACACTTGAAACAAAACCAAAGAATTTCCTACACCAACAACTTCTATTCCAAAGTTCATCAAATCAAAAACCAAAGGATCTTGTTCTAAACAAAACATGTTTAATGAAGCATTACTTTTTCGACTCAAAGCATCAGCCACTTTATTTTCTTTTCTAGGATGGTAATGGATCATGAATTCATAATACTTAATTAATTCCAACAATCTCCTCTGTCTCATGTTCAATTCTTTCTGAGTGAATATATACTTCAAACTTTTGTGGTCAATATATGTTCCAAATTTTACTCCATACAAATGATGCCTCCAAATTTTTAAAGATAAAAAACAACAACTAATTTCAAATCTTTTTTTGGGTAATTTAACTCAAGAGGTTTAACCTGATGTGAAGAATAAGAAATTACCTGATCATTATGCATAGGGACACATCCATGTACATTCAATGAAGCATCACTGTAAATAAAAAACTCACCATTTCTGGACGGTCATGTAATACCGGAGCCTTCACCAATCTTCTTTTCAATTCTTGAAAACAATCGTCATATTCTTTTGTCCAAAGTAACTTAAACCTTTTCAAGTTAAATAAGTAATTGGAATAGATAACCGTGAAAAATTCTCAATAGAACTCTTGTAATAACCTTCCAAACCAATAAAACTATGAATCTGGATTATATTTGTGGGTCTTGCCTATTCTTCAACAAATTTTGTTTTAGTAGGATCAAAAGTTATGCCATTTTTTGAAATAATGTGACCAAGGAAAAAAAAAATTGTAACCAAAAATCACACTTACTGAATTTCCCAAATAGTTTATTTTCTTTTAATGTTTGCAAGAAAACCCTTAAATGACTTTCATCCTCCTATTTAATTTTAGAAAAAACCAAAATATCATCAATGAACACAACCACAAACATATCTAAGAACTCATGGAAAATTCTATTCATAAGATCCATGAATACAGTATGCACATTTGTTAACCCAAAAGGCATAACTAAGAATTCATAATGGACATATCTCGTACGAAACATGTTCTTTAGAATGTCATCTTCCTTTACATTCAACGGATGGTACCCCAACCTCAAATCAATATTTGAAAAATATTGATCTTCATGGAGCTGATCAAAGAAATCATCGAAATGAGACAAAGGATACTTGTTCTTAACAGTGATGTTATTCAATGATCTATTATCAATACAAAGTCTCATTGAACCATATTTATTTTTAACAAACAATATAGGAGCACCCCATGGCGATGTTCTAGGTGGAATGAAAACTTTATCTAATAACTCATGCAATTACTTATTTTACTCTAAACTTTCAATTTCAGTCATCCGATAAGGGGGTTTTGAAATTGTCTTAGCATCAAGAACTATGTCAACAATAAATTCAACTTCCCGATCAGGTATAATACCATGAAAATCATCAGGACAAACATCAAGGCACTCATTTACAACTGGCACATCATTATTCTGAATAGTTCATTTTTTTTCATCAATATGTTCAAGGTAACATTCATTTCCATATTTTACTAGTTTGTCAGATTTTTGGTATGTTATCTTCAGAAAGGGTTCATTATTGTACACAAACTGAAAATATTTCTGAAAATAAACCTCTTTAGCTCTATAGTCAATCTTAGCATGATCAACAGAAATCCAATCCATACCCAAAATAATATCAAACTATACTAGAGGCAAAAAAATTAGGTTTACAGGTAGATTCTTTCCGAACAAAAGGATATGAAGTTTATTATAAATTCATTTTGTCAAAACATTTCCTCCCGGTGTTTTTACCATAAGTTTAGGATTCATATCTTGATATGGAATTCCCAATTTACTAGAAAACTTCTCAGAAGTGAATGAATGTGTAGACCTTGAATGAAACAACACAATGGCATAATTTGAAGAAACAAACAGTGTACCTGATACTACTTCATTTGATGGCCCAACATCTGCTGAAGTAGTTGAAAAGGACTTCACCACCCCTTTCTACTTGTAGTATAGCTGCTTTCCCTCATTTGAGTTTTTCGTTGGACACTCATTTTCATAATGACCCATTTCATTGCACAGAAAACATTTTACTGACTATAAATCAGATATTTTCTTACCATTACCCTACTCTTTTTCAGTTCAATTATGAGCCTTATGTCTCATTTAACCACATAGGTAGCACTTACCTGAATTCGAAAATATATTTCCCCGATTGGTTTTTAAATTTTTTTTCACAAACTAAAAACATAAGTTTCTTACAATCATACTTTTTTGAAGAGTTCTTCCCTTTCGTCTTCCACCTCATCCTCTTATTTTGTTGTTTGTCAAAGAACACCTGATTATCGAAAAACTCCATTTCCACCTTCTCTGCACAACGAACATGTTTTTAAAAACTTTTGAACTCACGAGAAGAAAAATCCCTTTAATACTTTGGTTTTAATCCCAAGTAAAAATAGTTAATTTTACTATCAAGATCTCGTATGAAATTTGGAGCATAGCTTGCTAGTCGAGTGAATGTTTCTTCATAAGCAGCCAATGAGTAATACACCTACCTCAATTATAGGAATTGTATTTCCATCCTAAGATAAACCACCACAGGAAAATATTTCTCAAGAACCATACCTTTGAATTCATCCCAATCAAGAGAATCAATCTCCTCACTATCCCAGATATTTTTCACCATCGACCACCACTGATCAGCTTCAACTTCAAAACAATAAATAGAAAGACTAAACTTTTAATGTTCTGAACACCCCATGACTTCAAAAATATTCTCTAGTGCTTTAATCCACCCTTTAGCTATCACAGGGCCAGATGATCCTCTTAATGATGGGGGATGTTGCCTCATGAAATGATCCCCTACTGACATGTTCCTCTATGGTTGATTTGGATGATCTCGTGCATGGATACCACCACCACTTATAGCCTGAGCCAACTGTGCCATCACTGCAACAAACTATTCAGTTCTGATTCTGACCATCTCAAGTTGCTGGTTTGGAAGGTTTTATTCACCCTCATGTCGTCCCAACATAGCTGCCCTTTTTTCTCTGCAGAAAACCATTCTGAACACAAAAATATCTTAGGCGAAGAAACATGGTAATATGTAAATGTTATATCATTTCAATATTAACATAAATTAATTTATGGATATTAATTTAACAATACCCTAACTCCAAAATTTATCTAAACCATCCTATAATACCAACTATAAGGACCAAACCATAAACATTACATAATCATGAATTAAATGAATAATTCACATTGAGGATATTTTCAGGTTTAGAGTTTTGGAGAATTAGGCCATCACTATTACATTACATCTCAAAAATTATAAGGTCAACACTTCTACTCAGTTTCATTTTTTTTCATAGAATAAAAACACTTAAAAAAGAGTCATGTCTAGTCCCATGTTTTAGATAGCATGAATTTTCCTTGATTCCATCCTTGACCCTATTAATCTTTCAGTCATGTGAAAAACCATTCAAAACCTGGGATAAGAATAAAAATCTCAGTAAGGGTTATAAAGAAACAAAAGAAATCATTAGTCCATCAATATATAAAAAACATAAATTATTTAACATACCTCTTGAAATCATAAGATTTTTTAATAAAAAATGGAAATCATAAATCTTAAGGGAAACTTGTGGCATCCATATCATACATACATTGTAGCTATCAGAGCTATGTAGGGAGTTATAATTGGAATACCCATCATAGTATATTCCCTAAATCTCTTAGGAGAAACATTCATGTTTACCTCTATTATGTTACCCAATGAATTGGAGATATATCTTAGGCCCACTCACCCTAGGATTATCAAGGAGCCACCCGTATATGTAACAATTCGCAAGAACCATTACATATTCGTAACACATAAAAAAAACATAAAAGAAAGATAACATTTCCACATTTCAATCACAATATACCATTAAAATATATTGACATAAAAAATCCATTATCAAAAGAATTTTCAATTCCAAAATACGTAAAAGATTATATGGTATTTGTTTTTCTTTCAAAAACATTACGGCTTGTTAATGAATCCAAAGATCAAATAATACTCGTGGCAACGGAAAGGCCATTGTCACCGCGTACATTAAAAGAATTGTTTTTTTCGTTTAGTAAAATGATTCGTAGAAAAAGATTCCCATTTAATGAAATGAAAATTATAAGGCTTTTATATAGCATATAAAATAAAATCATGTATTAAAACAAAATATCCCTCAATGAAAGGAGATTGAGACGAAGTCCCTTACCTCGGGTACGACTTGACCAGTTCATCCTTTAATATCCTGAATAATAAAATAAAGTTAATTTATACTTTCTTAAGATCCTTTTTCAATATTACTATTCCTTTTATGTCACTTATTTACATTTTATAAACATTATTTAATCATTTATTTTAATAATGGTCATTTTTTCGATATTTGGTACTTGAGTCAAAAATAAACTTCTTATAATTACAAGTTGTTCACGTGGTTAAAGGTTCATTATATCCAGAATGATATTCAAGATTTAGATATGATATATATCATATATATCCAGTATATACATGTTTTTATAATATTACATAACATTTGGAGGTATGAAATAAAATGCACCGTTAATGGAGATTGTAAGCCATAGGTACGCATGAACATTACTTTCATTTCTATTATTTATTTTAATGGAATTAAAACATAAGGATACATAGGTATATTATAATTCTAGTACAATTTGATATATAATATCATTAACTCATTCCTTTATACATCACACATATGGCATTAACGAGTCATATCACTTTGAGGGGGCGGAAGTCCGTACTTCCTCAAATGAAATTATCGCATTTACCCATAATGGATACCATAAATGTATACTATAAAACAAAAATACATAAGCATAAAGAAACAATAAACATAATATATATCATATATAAATATTGTGTCATCTTAATGGCCACCATGTGAGGCGGTTGGAGATAATCGAACAATCCTCGTTTCGTGAGACGTTAGTTTTCCATTCAGAGAAACAATATGTTCTTCACCCATTAGATGGGGTGTGTGTAAGTGTAGTTCGAATACTTCTCATAACAACATACTAGTATATTTTGGATATTGGGTTTATTATAAAAGAAATGAATAAAATGTGTTTAGGGGTTGGAGAAGTAAAATTGAACAAAAGAATTTAAGAGAAACTATGACCTTTAATTCGAGTAAGTCCCTTTGGTTTGAACAAAAAGGACTTATTGAAGTGACTTCTGCCAAAGTTAAGGTTAATAAGAGGAGTATAGTGATATTTAGAGCTTATTAGGTAAGGGTTTTGATGAGACGAGGGGCTTGAGAGGTGTGAGGAATGGGTAAGAAGTGAGGGCTTTTTATAAGGGGGAGGAGGGGCTCTTTAGGAAAGTGTGAAAATATTATTTTATTATATAATGATATTTTGTTTCTAAAGGGCCAAAAATAATTAATGATGAATATAAGAATAATCATGGTAGAAATAAATTCATCTAATAATAATTGGAAAAGTTTTTGATATTTTATTAATATTTAAATTCTTATTTATTTAATCCATTTATTAATGAGGTAAATAATGCATCCTTATTGTGTCATACATAATTTAATTTATTTGATGTCTAAAATTTTTAAAATAAATAACATAATTTAAGAAATCGTATTATATTTCCAATTAGAATTTGTAGTCGAAATTATAACTTATATAACTCCTTGTAAAAATTATGTTACTAAAAGATATTTGTTTATGTCATTTTTGCCTTAACTTTAAGTTAATTAAAATAAAGTGTCATTATCAATCCCAAGTGGCTCCATGGGGTCCCAAAATCGACCCAAAGATGCCCATGGTCGTAAATGACCCAAAAAAATAAGGTTATGACAATTGTTAAGGTAATTTTGTATTATTTTAATATTATTTTTACCTTGAATTACCCTATTTACCTTTAACCGTGGTAAATAAAAATCAAATGTTGCTATTCACCAAAAATTAATTTCATCTTATTGAACCAAATTTTACTTACTAATAATAACCATTTATGTTTTATTTTTGAAATTAAATTCACAGAAGTGTCAAGATTTTATTTAAATGAAAATGTCAGTTTTTAACCACTACATAGTGGTTTCACTATTCATTAAAAATTGACGTTTTTCAGAAAAATACCAAATATTAAAACTATGATATATTTGATATTATGAATTAATAAATTATGTCTATTTTACCAAATTAAAAAAATTTAGTTTCATTAATTAATTTAAAATCAATTCCCATTATCAAAACAAATAGTGTGCTTTTAAGAAAAAATAACTATCAAAAGATTGATACTTGTTTATGTCCAATTTCAAAGTTAAATTAATTCCAATGAACAAAATTATATTTAATGGTAAAAACATAATATAATTACACTTTAAAAAAATTAAATATATAATCTAACCATATAAATAAATTAGATTAAAAGGCATATTTGAATTTAAATACAGTATTTTTCACTATTCATTATAAAATGAATCTTAGGAGAAAAATACCAAAAAATTTACCTAAATTAAATTTTGATGTTTCTATTCTGAAGAAGAATTTTATTTGGTCAAATAGAACATATAAAAGTGACCAAAACTAAATTCAAATAGGGTTCTCCATTAAAAGGTGGTAAATCGACCTTTTAAAGTAATCTATGCTTAAAATTAAATTCATTCCCATTTTAAGCCTCTAACGTTTATTGGATAAATGTAAAAACATTAAACAGGCATATATAATAATATTTTAATTAGTTTTATTCATTCTCTCCAATATAATGGCTAGGTGTTAACAACTATTTAAAATAATAATATTATATTATTAGTGTGCAACATAAGATTTCAAAGAAACCTGTTGTTGTTTATCAGGTATGCCATCGAATATATAAACAACTTTAAAATAAAATTAATATTTAATTCAAAAAATATGAATTAAGAAAAAAGTCATATTTCTCTTGGATGTTACAATTGGTGTCATTCATTACTTTCTAGGGAAATGATTCAATGTATCCATTCACACTTTTTATATGAATGGTTTATGTTTTGATGGGATGATGTTTATGATATCCATGTATCGTTTATGGTGGATATTATTTTGATAAACGCTTCTTTTCATAGGTTATGATTTTGATGAAATGAATAATTAATCTATGTATTTTTCTAACTGGTATGATATGACTACATGTTTATGAAAACCATTTGTTTTGATGGGTTGTGGTATAATTTTTTATAATTTTGTGGCACATGTATAAATGATTTCATTATCATATGGTTGGGACCTATATATCCCAATAATTCATTAGGTAATGATAAATGTTTTATAAGATCAAAGGGTACACGAGAGGGCACCCCAATACCAAAACAAGAGGGTATATGGGTGGATATCCCATGCCCAAAACAAAAGGATAAAAGGTAGTACATCCCATGTACGAAACGATATGGTAAAAATGAGGACTTCCCAATCCGGAAATAAGATTTTACATGGGAGGACATCCCAATCCCAATACAAGAGGATACAAGGGAGAAAATCCCAGTCTTGAAGTGGGTACATAGGTTATTATCCCTAGCCTAACTTGTTAAAAATGCCTTTGTCTGCCACCTTGACATATGGTTTTTATATGCTTATGTGTTTTCCAAAATTCCATGTTTTATTCATATGTTATTATTTAATGGATTCTTCTATTTATTTCTTTATAATTCATGTCTTATAAAAAACTAACCTTAATTATGATCATTCGTAAGAAGTTTCAGAATCTGAAATGTTATTCTCAAGTTCCATACCCTTTCATTCATGCTATGCATACACATTACCTTTATTTACCCTTAATAATAATTTTAGTTCACCCATTTCTTTTGTTTCATGTATCCAAGTTATGAATAAAGGTTTTAGGGAGAAATACTAAAGTTGAATATTTTTATGGGAGATTTTTATGATCATTCACTAGGATATAATTTTTTGATTCCATGTTTCCAAAGACACTAAACTATTACGGTCCTCAAAAATGTTATTTGGTAATGTATTGAATATTCATGTAAAATAATGTAATATACATGTTTGTTAAGACTATGTTTATATAGATTTCCATGAATGCACATAAAATTATGTAAAAGTAATGAGTTTTTAAAATATTTTATTTTTGTGATGGTAAGGATCTTCTTAATGGAATTCAGTGTCATAAAGGATTAGTTTCATGATGGTGTGTATGATCACAAACACATAATAAAAAATGGTATATCTTCGAAAATACAATAAGTAGAGAATCACAAATATTGAAGGGTCAATAGTGATTCTCCATGACTACAATAATCTATGTGAACTGTAAATTTCCCAATTTCATTAAAAAAAAGGGTGTTTCTTGAATGATATTGGGTATCAGCATGAAAAGGTGATGAAAAATATTAGTGCTTTGGAAATATTGGTAATGACTATAAATAGGCCTCTCCCCCCTTCAGAAACTAGATAATGTCTTTTGGAAAATTATTTGACTCTGAATTTTTGAAGGTGATTCAAAAATGTTATTTTTGTGAAAAATTACACATATAATTGATGTTCATGAAGTCTACGTATGTCGACCCAAAAATTATAAGCATCGATAAATTATTAATATTCCTGAAGGATATAAAAAACATTCCAAAATTTGTGATCTTCACAAAGTTTAAGTGTCCTTTGAAAATTTTTTGAGCTTCACGAAATGATGTTTCTTCGTGAAAGCTGGTTCAGCTTCCCAAAAGATGTGAGCTTTGTGAATGTTGTCAGGTCATGAAAGGAAGAGTATTTTTGTGAGGAATTGTTTTTTACAAATGATGGGTGAGATTCATGAGGGTAGTGAGCACCACAAAAGTGTATAGAAAGGATTTACATGTTAATCTGTGGTAATGTGAAATTTATCAATTGGATGAAAGGATAACATCAATAGATCATCTACCTATAATATAGGATTCACTCATTAATTCTAAAGAAAAAACCTACATATCCCAAAATTGTTTGTGAATCCTTTCTATAGTGGTGAGAAAAGGATGATGAATATGGTGATAATTTACACTGGTTGCGATCCATTTAAGGAAATATTGTGGGTGTTAACCATGGGAAGTAGTGAGATATCCCAAAAAATTGTAAAGGTAGTGAACGTGGGCATAAAGGAGATCTATCCCGAAGCTTATATTTGGTAGTGATCCTTAGTGGATTTGTTACATTGCCACATTGACATTGTATGATCTTTGTACATAGCCCAGTGAGAGTGAACTATGTAAAATTGTTGTGTCTCATGCATGCATTAATTTATATTTATACTTTATTATGGGAAAGGGAGAGAAGGGTGATTTGTTTAAAGATGAAACAATATATAAAGGGTAAGTTGTTTTAATCTATCATACTCGGATTCACCCCACCCTCTCAGGGTAAATAACATAGTTAGGATACCACAATTTGTGACATATACACATTGATAGAAGGGGTGGCTAATGAAAATCACTAGGATAGTGGTTCTTTATTATTATACTATGAAATGTAAGACACTGTATACAAAAACATGCCATGTCCCTTTTTATAGTAGGACACACAATATGGTGTCAAATATCATGGCACATCTTCATTGACACTATATGCACTTCACATTTTTATTCATGAGTCTCCCATTATCTCATCTCTTATATAGAAAGGTACTAAAATATGAATATGCATGTTGATCTCATTTTCATCATCTAATTACCATCATAGAACTTGGACACTACCTACCAATCATTCTCATATCAACACACCCATAAGATCAGAATCTTGGATAGTAATTACCTAGTCTACTAATGAATATATAATGACCAATGGTTCACATATAATGAATAAATTATCCTCATATACATCTATAATCCATACATCCACCAAGCTCATTATACATTATTCTTATGACAAAATAATTTAATCAGGTTCCTACATCTCCAACATTTTCCAAATAAGATCATACGCAACTACATTACCCTTCCTTGGATAATATTACATCTCTAATATGAAATTGTAGGTACTTTAAATAATTATGAAGTATCATATTCTTATCCTAGTGATAAAATATATAATGGATTCTATTTTGGACCCTATAGATAATAAATCACTTAAGGTACAGATAATATTGCCAACACTTCAAGGCAATTTCCCATGTTCCAACTCTATGTCCTATACAGGTAGTTCTTCTCATGGGGTCATATATGACATGAACAAAAAGAAACTACATGATCCCTCAACATATGAAAAACTCCTTAGCCACCAAATGTGGAATCAATGTATACTATGTATCTGACCCCAAGATCTAGAAAACCAAAGTCAGAGTACTTATTAATCTCTTATTCATCCCAACAAAATCATCATTACACTATAAAACCCATTAAATATTCTCATATTCTTTGTAAGCCCCGTAATTAGTTATTTTATGTTGGATAATTCCTAAATGAACCATTTATAGTTCCCATAAAACTCGAAGAAACTTTTTATATCTAAAACATTATGAGTGCGATGCCAAGACATCACAACTTCCACCTTCTCCCGTTCCACCAAAATTACAAATGTTTATATCACATGAATAAGAAAATATACCAATCGTATATATAAGGTAAACATTGATGTATTTTCACCAAATTGATGCACTTAGAGTTTTCTCAACAAGGTCAAAAGGTGCATGATATATAAATCATAATTCTGTGAATATATTGGGATACAACTAACAAAGACCATGATAAATGAATTAAGATATGTATAAATGATATTGTTTATGAGATCAATGAATATATCTAAGGAATTACGGAAATATAAATGCATAACTAGGTACTCATACAAGATATATCTACTCCTAAACACCATCATAACAATATTATACACTCTAAACTACAACGGATGTAATCATAAAGGAAGATCAATATTAGAGAAACAATGTGATCCCTATAAGTAATCATAGAGAACATCATTCCAAGGTAATTGATAGATTTTATTTAACATCCCTTGATTCTCCTCCATGTAGAACACAAAAACAATATCTAAAATTTTCAATATAATAAAACATTACTAGATAACCCCATGGTGACATGATTTTTCTGATGAAACACTTCATTTTCAAGTCTTCAAGAAAAATCATGAGTTTTATCACCTCAGTTCATGCCGTAAGATAAGGTTGAATAAAAATAAGGTTTTCACCTATCATGAGTACTATAAAGAACTCTACATCTCAGTAAGTTGGAATATTGATGATTTCAGTTATAAAGACATCTCTAAGAGTTTGATAATAGGAGAAAAAGAGGGGACCCGATAACAAATTTCACATTGAGTGCTAAGCTAGTTTCCTAAGTCGTGATGTCTTAAAAATGGACTAAATCTAGTCCCAGTTTATTAGTTTCATATCTTCGCCAAAATAAATACCTTTTGTGAAATAATGGATACCATCCTCTAATATAAGTCAATTTGATAATGAAAAAATGTTAGCCATTCTATTCCAATAGTCAAATAAAATATAGTTATTTCAATTATGTTGTTATCCAACATATTTATACATTGGTAAATAACTACTAGAAACTCACTAAATAATTGTTGATGATCATAATTCATCCCTAAGTGTTCTACAAGAGATAAAAAATAATATGATAACTTAATCAGCATGTCGAGACTAGTAAAAAAATTTGAAAATAATTGGAATCTTCAATATTAATAAATTTTATAGAAAGAGAATGATTTAGTAATACCATAGAACATATGATGAATTTTCCCAATCCATAGTCTACAAAAAAATTCAATGGAATACACTAATGATTCCTCAACTCCATATTCCTAGCCCTAGGGTGAATGACTTTCCATATTCAACATCATCTAAGGAGTCTAAGACTATGGGTGAAGACCCTATCCTATTTATTTGGTCTCTATTTTCACATATCCTACACCCATATGTAATAATAACGTAAATGATAAGCTGAAACACTATTAGATATTCACCATCCGTAGACACTTTATATTCGTTATCTAATGATTTGGGAAGAACCTATGATATTTTATGACATTAAATTAATTGAAACACTATGGAACTCCTCCTACGTGGGATTATGAAAACAATATATGACCAACCTACCGACTACCATCCTATTTCACTTGCTCAGTATTCCTATTCCAACTAAAATATGTGACGCTAACCCTACCATTGAAATGTACAACCACCGGATTAATAATTCACAGTACTTTTCTAAATACACTATCATCTTCTAAGATATTCTCAATAGTCAAAGACTTGCACAGAACCTTTGGGTATACTATTTGGTTTAATATCCCAACCTACCATCTAATATCAATCTGAATACCTATCATTAAAATCCTAGAAATTTTTGACCTTCCAAGAGGGGAGAGAAATAATGTAGTTTGGTAAATCACATGGTGTGCACAAATATTTTCATGAATACCTCATGAAGATCCATTAATTCTTGATCCTAGTCTAGATTCACCTTATCAATAAATAACTCTCTAAATAATAGGGCCTACAAGGCCTCCCTAAAAAGAACACCATGTTTTTTACTTTTCCATTGATACCCAAAGAACTCCTTGCAAGTCCATAAAACATAAATCCCTCATGATTAACTCATTATCCCATTGAGGTCCTGAAAAAGTTAAATATTCCTTTAATGTTTTTTATCTAGTACTTGACATCATATAGTACTATATTTCTTAGTAAGGATGGATTTGTTTGAGTTGGAAGTTAGTGGTGTAGTCAACCATATTCCTCTATAACCCTCAGACATGTGAAATAACAATCTAGAAGACTCTAGGATGGAGTGTCTCCAAGGCCTAAACAATTGGAGCATCCACATAATCATAATTAGGTTCATCCTCCAAAATAAATTACAGTGTGATAAGAACATCCACCCTTTTTGAAGAATTTTTTCATACTTCACAAATTAGTCCATTAGAACATCTATTATGTGGAAAATTCAAAATTGAAAAAGATGATGATAAATATAAGGGAAACTTTATATGATATTACATTATGTATCTTGAGGAATACATAAAAGATATGTACTTTGAGATAAAATATAATGAAAATTCCACCAAGATCAGCTCAAGGATGAAGCCTAATCTTTGATATCTACATTTTATTCAAAGTCATATTTATACACACATAGTAATAATGATCATTTTTAATTAATACAATTATTGTATAGGGTATCATTAAAGTACAAATATATCATAGAATGATAATATATATATATATATATGACTTGAATAATGAATTTTATTTATGAAAAATCATGAATAATATATATATATATATATATATATAAGCAATTTGATCCTACATGAATATATAGGATGCATGAAGTCACCCAAACACCATGAACTCTAAAAACATAATGTACTCAGGATAAGGAAAACTACTAAATGAAAACATGTAACAGCAACTCCATTATCTCTAACATAGATTCCACTTGTATGTGTGATGGACAAGAACACACATAACTACCCTACATAATTACTATGTATCCTAACTCCTTTATAAAATTCCAAAAAACAATGGTAAATAAATGGAATGTATACCACTATTGATAACTTTTTAAATACCCAAACTATGATTTCCCAAACAACACTTGATTGGAGATGTTGCAATACACCTTGCATGCCTCCTCATACACATGATATTGTTGACTAGAAGCAAGGTTATAATGGAGTAACAAGGATACAATAACCTCATTAATCATAACAATACACCATGAACATTACAAAATATCATACCCACTATACAACTGAGGATGATCATGCATTAAAAGTTCACAGAAAAATTCCTCCCATATCATACATGGAAAAAGTACCATGATCCAAATTTATAATTCAAAACCATATGATATAATTTATAGGTAGATAAATAATAACAAATTATTTTAAGTCATATGAAGATCATTATATTACCACCACCAATGTTATACTCCAAAAATTATCTATCTATTTTATCCCCGTTTCCCTTACCTAGATCCCTAATAATGAATTATATACATACATAGATATTCTCATGTACGGTGTGAGTTATAAAATCCATTAGAACAACAAAAAAGGGTCTTTAACATAATATAAAAATTATAATATATTTATGCCTTACTAAATGTAAATGTACAAGAATGAAATAAAAATCATATTCCATGTGTTCGTGTTATGACCAATCTACCATGATTACTGGTCATATATGACTTATCTCCACTCTATAAGGGTATTTTAAAAACAATTAAGAAGTGATAAAGAGATATCCACAAGGATGGTGAAGATATCTCTTAGTAGTAACATGGAATAAAGTTAGCTCAAGCCACGTGGTCATTGTATTAATCCATTTTCATGTGTTAGGATTCATGTACTTCATAACCCTACCCAATGTCTAGGTCCATCAACATCATCTTTTCAAGAAATACACACCCCGCCGTTATGGTATAAATATATCAAAAATGGTCCACTTTTTTTTGAGTAAAAATAGAAATACCACCAATGTTATGATAATAACACATAACGGGGTAGCGAATATATATGTAGATCGTATAATGTCATTATTTGAATCATTATTAACTTATAAGTACATGATACCAACAACAAACATAGTCAAACAAGATATATAGGAACATTCATGGAATCAGACATCATATAAGGGTCTATCATGTTACAAAAACATAGATATTGGTCAATTAAGATACACTAAATCAAGTATTATATCATGTAAATAAGGTTATACAAGTAACTAAATTGTAATGAGATTCCTAACTTAATCATTATGACAATAATTAATGAAACATTTTAAAGAGAGATATCAAGTCATTCTTGATAATTAATTAGATCAAGAATGCACACCATAATCCATATAATTGATAAAGATTAAATAAAATCCATGTCATAGAGAGATATTATAGAAGGTTATATGATAATAAAAAAGGGTCTAGCAAACATATCTCTTGGGATCATCCAATGCTATTAGTTTTGAGATTGTTAAAACGATGTTTGACCGATGTAGTAGATTATCCACCATTACAGAAATGATCCTAAAATTAATCATTATATGG
Organism: Viscum album; assembly: GCA_963277665.1. Lineage (NCBI taxonomy): Eukaryota > Viridiplantae > Streptophyta > Magnoliopsida > Santalales > Viscaceae > Viscum > Viscum album. The sequence continues at coordinate 1,184,871,590 of OY728139.1, forward strand.
AATTTAAGTCTATATAAATAGAAAAAAATTCTTCAACTTTGATTATTCTCTAGGGAAGAATAGTATTTCTTGATTCCACTGAAATAACAGAGGATTGTAGATCACATAAAATAATTCATTGATCCCCAACATGCTCTGATCTAGAACAATGAGGATCTGAAGTAAAATTCATTTCTGATAAAATCATTTGGGGGTATCTATATCTAAGAAGGACATAAATATGAAATATAATAGGTCAAATCATATAGTTTGTTGAATTAAGGCTAAAGTTTTTATATGTAATCCCTTAAAACATGACTTAGTCGCATTGTTTGAAAACTTGTCTACCAAATGTGTCAATCTTTCTACCTTAATAGGACACCTTCACAATATGGTCTCATATTCTAACAACGAGTGTTCTAACCATGATTCTTACACTAGAATGAATTTCATGATTTCTAAGTATAAGATGGATGGTTTCATAAAACCATTCACCCTAATTGTGATCCACCGCATGTGTTTGTAAAAAAATCCTCATACTTTCCTAGAGATTTAGTATTGTTTGAGAAAACTATTCCCTAATCTTATTCCATTATGTATAAAAAAAGGACTTTAAGAAACTAACAAAAAACCCTTACAACTTATCCCAATAATTTGTTTTTGAAAAATCATCAATAATGGATGAAATTAACTCAAAACACACTAGAAATGTTGGAGTTTGTTACACTATTTCAAGGTAATACTAGTTTATGCACATGCATACATGAAAATAAAAAAAGATAATATATATTATGAGATCTATTAATTAAACATGGTATTATTTTTATCCCCATATATCACAAATTAATTATAATCCATTCATTGTATTAAGTAATTAAAATAATATATAATATAAAAAAAGTTCCTTAATAACCAACAATCATTTTTATAGTAATAATACTTATTTTTATTTTCATTATTTATCCATTAAAAAAATAAAAAATGATTCTATGTATGATTCCCTAAAAAAAATCTTGAGAAGTGGGTATATATTTAATTGAATAATTTCACTAATTATTATATGTATGTAATATTTGTGAAGTGCATTAAATTAAATGAAGGAAGTATGGAGTGTTAATAGAAGAAAGGAATTATAAGAACAATTATACCATTTCAATAGGAATATTTTGAGGGATAAATATAATTATGGATTTATTATTGTTTAATACCAAAAAATATAGAATTATGAGAGGATTTAGAGGGTTTTTTGTGACTAATAATACATCACAAAAGGGAAAACAATTTATGATTAATATCTCAATGAAGTTAAATTGAGACGCTGAAACCATTACAAAGATGGTAACATAATAAGAAAAGTAACATTATAAGGATATAATTAATAATGATGGAATCATGATATAAAATATCAATGAGGCTATAAGTGCACCATACAATAGAAAACATGGTGTATAATATAAACATTTATCCTGGAATTGAATGTTGAGGTAAATAACCCCTTACAAAAATAGAAATATTCGAATTAAAATATATTATATGATAGAATTTCCAGGGAAACATTTAATACTAGTAATAATAAGAGTATAATGATATAAAATATTAAAGGTTATTTAGACTCACTATTCCAAATAAAACATATTTTTTAATAAGAAATATCTATTAATGGGTGAAAAAATTAGAAGAGAAAACCTTACCTTCATTAACGACTTCCTATATTGAACATGAATATCATGTAGAATAAAAATAGATATATGGATTACCAATTTCATAATTATATTCATATCTATAATATTTTGTAGATATCATTTATAAATTTTCACTCTATGTATATTAGTTAGTTATTGTCTACTCGAAATATTTGCGTGAGTTATTTTTAATGTTTTGAACTAGTTTTTTAATAGTGATGTTTTTATTCATTATTCAGCCAATTCTCATCATTACCATATCATACAAGGTAATATAATTTATATTTTAAAATTATATAAAATTATATAGTTTTTTATGTGGAATTTTTTGTTATGATTAGTAAATATGAAATCAACCATGGTCATGTTTCAGTGATTTTTCATGAATTGATGTTGGTATCTTAATTAATGGGTTGAACATTCATTTTATAATTAGAGAAAGAAAATAAAAAATATATGTATTATTATTATTTATATAATATATTATTTTGTAATTATTTTCTCATTTTTTCCTCATTATTAATTTAAAATTTTAATCAATTAGGTGGTTAGATCGATCCAAACATGAATGTACTATAATTAATGGATGATTATGATTATAAATTTGGTATATTATTTGAATAATATAATAAAGACATCAATATAATGATATTATATTTATACTTTTTTTGAATTAATTTCATGTTAATATGGATTATAAAATAATTAATAAACTAAATGATAAATGAGATACGTTACTTCATGGTGGTGGTTGTGCACACAATAAATGATTAATGTTTTCATTTATCAAATAATGAGAGGGAAATAATATAGATTATATTTTCTCTCTTCATGACCATAATAATATTATATTTTTAACGTTTATTTTTCAATTTCATCCTTATTACTGGTTAATAGAAGTGGTGATGAAAAATGGAGTATTTCTCTCTATTGAGGTGATAGTTAACACAATGAAATATTAACATTATTTTATTTATCTATGTTGAAGGATATGAATAAATAATGGTTGTTCCACTAATAAAATAGAAAATTATTATAATTATTATTCTTAGTTAATTTTATAAATATTATTATGCCAGGTTTTTAAGGGAATTAAAAAGATAGAAAAGGAAAATATTAAGTAATACACACTTTGGGACCATGAACTTTCTCTTGGATGTATCCATTAAAAGTGAAGGGATTCTACAAGATAATTGTTATTATATTCTAATGAAAAATATATATGTTTCTACATATAGAGAAATTTTATATTTTTGTGAATAAATTATAAGGAATGTATTTGGAATGAAGGGCTGGAATTCTCCCATTTTATATTTGAAGAAAATAGATCTTTTATGAATGCCAATTATTTTTCAATAATAATATACAACTATTCATGGGAGAATGGTTACATAATTGAGAAATAATATTGTGTGGATTAATAATGGATTTATCATGAAAAAAAATTATTTCCATATATGTTTTGAACATGCTGTAAGGCATTTTTTCTTATATTTTTTCTTTTAAATTTTCTTTTTTTATCGGGTAACAATTTTTTACCTAAGTAACTAATATTTTTCTAAATAGATAAGATAACCCATCCTAAAATAAATTAGTGTGTTGAACAAAAATTTATTCACAATTTAATATAATTTTATATTAAATTAATATAAAATTACCCCTTAAATTAAAACTTTATATATATAGGAAAACAATTTTTGAATAAAAGTGACGTTTCAACAATTTTGTGTCCATGATTATATATTATTTACTACCAATTAAATTTGTTTAAACATAATTAAATATTTTTTAAATAATAATAAAATATTTTTCCTTTAAAATATGTAAATTTAATTTATTATATTAAAATTACACAACAATAATAAAGAAATTCAATGAAAACAAAAGTTTAACCCTTTTCCTGTCCATTATCATTAATCTTATTCATCATAATGTTATGCCAAAAAATTAAATTGAAAATATTATAGAATATGATAATAGGGATATAAAATATAAAATACATATTTAAACATTTATTTTTTTAGAAATTATGGAAATTGATTCTTAATAAATGTGATAAAAATATTATCTAGAAAAAATTTATCATTTGTTCATAAAATGTTAGATGTCGGATTTAAAAATTTATAATGGTATTTAGAAATTTATAGTATTAATAAATAATATATTCTGGTGAATTATAATGTTTTATAAAATTTTATTTCTAGATAAAATAATGCTAAGTAAGAAAATGTTATAGTTTTACTTCAAATTTTAGTTTTCACTATTCATCCAAAAAACAACTATTTAATAAAAATCCAAAATACATCTTAAGATAACATTGAAATTTTTATTCTTAAAAATAATTTTACTTTTTCAAAATAAAATTCTAATATATGATATTTACATCTTTAAATTATTATATAATTATTTTTTTGAAAACATTTTAATAGAGAATGTTTTTTATAAAAAATATTAACAATTCATATTCATATTTCATATTAATTACTATTAAAATTTGTGTAAATATATTTCTCATATAATAAATATATTTTACCCATAGTGAATACAGTTTCTTAAAAAATAGAAAAAATGAAATTTTTAGAAATGTTTCATTTTAAATAATATATCAGTCTTATTGGTACTTTCACTATAGTAATATTTTATCAATGTCATAACATTAATAGTAATTTTTTTTGAACATATATTTTATAATTTTCATATATCAATTTTTACTCAACAATAATACTATTAAATATTATTTCCCAATTAATTTTTTTGGTTTGGTTTTGTGTGTCACAAATGATCAATCAATTTTTGTTTAAAAGAAAATAAAACATACAATCACTAATATCATATTGTTACATGTGATACCCCAGACCCAAATAACTAGATCTAGTGATTCAATATTACTCTTTATATGATATATTTGATATAAATTGATGTTAACAATATTTTATCTTCAATAATTTATACATCAAAAACAAATACCGAGTCAATAATTTCATGAAGACAATTCTAGTTTAGAGTTTTACAGAATTATGAAAACTCATACAATTACATGTGGAATACTATGACACAATGTACATTTTCTTCCACGAAAATATAAACATATGTCTATATAAATATTTCATGCATTAATATTTTAATTTATTCATGAAAATACATCAATAAAATTTTTATAATTCATACACATCCTAACTAAAAATAGATAAAAAATGTTTTATTAGAAATAAAAATTATTAATAAGTTATATAAAATGAAATTAAATCCATTATTCAATTAAATTAAAAGAGAACACACTAGAATGTCTTATGTTTTTCGTATAAAGAATCGAGCTCAAAATAATCACTTTCTTCCTTTTGAAAAAAATTACCCACATTTTTTTATAAAAAATTTCATAAGAATGAGGATATAAAAAATCATAATTATAATGGTTTTATTTAAAAAAGATGAGGAAATTTATTTGAAAAAAACCATTCACACTTATGAGAACATAAAAAATATTTTTAATTTGAATTTAATTTTCATTATTTTTTAAATTAAAGGAAATCCATAAAATTCCTCGAAAACATAAACATGAAATATATTAATTGATATTAATATAAAAAATGAAATGGATAAAAGCAACTCATTTCGTAGTGATGAAATGAAAAATTTTGGACATTTAAATCATAATTTATGATCCCAGACATTATGATATTATCATCAAGGCCTTGAGTCATAACATCATGATCATATGTAAAAGGTACTTGTAAAGATATCAAGGCCTCATTACAAAGAATCAGAAATTTATGGGACTCTAAATGATTCCCCTTCTATATTCCCTCGCGAGGCCTACCAATGCATCAAGATGTAATATAATAGTGGGAACTACCCATTTTTAAATAATTCTAAAACATTACTTACATATTTAATAAAATATATAATAAATAAAAAAATTTCCTTAATAATTAATAAAAATATTATTGAAAATGTTAAAATATCATGGACCGATAGAAGAAAAAGATTTTAAACATTTTAAACAACATTTTAATGAAAAACCATTTACCTTGAGTCCTGACTTATTAATAATGTTATCTAACCCAAACATAAAAATTATATCAATAATTAACAATCTTAAAAACATTTTTCAGGTTTATTATTATTCCTGTAAATACAATCATTATCATGTTTCATTTAGTTACTAAATTGGTTATGTTTTCATTGGACATTTTGAAGTTAATATATCATTTACCTTTTAATTAAATTTTATTTATTAACTATAGTCAGTGTGATCACGATTAAATAAACTATATAATCTTAATAATTTTATTATTTTCATGTTTTTAAATTTAATATACATTTTTTACCATCTGTATAAGGCCCCAACCTTAAATCATTACATAATCTTGAGATAAGTCAGTAAATTGACTTTAAGTCACATTGATGATCTTTTTAGGTTAATAATTTTAAAGAATTATGTCATTAGTAATATTGTACATCTAAAATATTACAATGTTGACACTTCTACTCTACATTTGTTTTCATAATATTAAAACTCCTTAAATAAATAAATAATTATTTTCTTGATAAAAATATTATTGAAATCTTCCTTTCTCTAACCCTTTTTATACCCTATGCCAAACATTTCAAAAACATCAGATGAGCATAAAAAATTAGTACGTGATATACAATATGGAATGAATAGATTAGTCCAGGAATACATAAAAATCAATGAAATCATACTTATCACTCATAAAACATAAGCTCATTAACATACCTCATGAAATAATAAGATTTATGAAAAACTCATAGAAATCAAAAATCCTAAACGTAACTTGTGGAATCCATAACACACTTACATTGTAGATTTTATAACCACATAGGGAGTAAACTTCATGGTTATGTTTGGAATACCCATCATAGTATATTCTATAAATATCATTAGAGAAAACATAACATTTTCCTCTACCACATTACCCAATTACTTGGAGAGTTATCATGGGATCACCGACCCTCGGTTTATAATTGAACCATCCCTATATATAATTAATTACCATGAACCATAAAATAATCATAACACCTAATCATGCATAAATGAAAAATAACATTTCCATATTTCAATCGTAAGACATAATTTCAGGATATTAATATAATCCATCCATTCTCAAACCCATTTTCAAAACCAAAATACATAAATAGAAATTTGTTATTTACTTTTCTTTTTTAAAAACATTACGACTTATCGAGGAATCCAAATATCAAATAATTCATGTGGCGGAAGAAAGGTTATTGTCGCCACATAAGTTAAAAAGAAACCATCATTTTTTCATTTAGTAAAACTCTTCCTAAAAAATTCGATTTTTAAAAACATTTAATGAAATTAAAATTCAAAGGGGTTGATTATATATCGTATAAAAAAAAGATATATATAAATCAAGATTTTCCTCAATGAATGGAGATTGAGATGAAGTCCCTTACCTTGATTCTGATAAGTCTTTTTCATTATTTGTCTTCCTGAATTATAAAAATAGGTTACTTTATACTTGATTTAGAACCTTTTTCATGTTTATTATTCATATTACATCACTTATGAACATGCTATAATAATTTGTTTACCATTTGAGTTTATGTGAGATGTTTTGTGGATAATCGGTTCTTGAGTCGAAAATGAACATAGTATGATGTCCCTAGTCCATGTAGTCATAAGTACATCATCTCCATAATAGTATTCTTGATTTAAATATAATATATTTATCCATTATATATTTATTTATAATAGTATATAACATTTGGAGATAAGAAATTTAATGCACCGTTCATGGAGACGGTAGGCCATACGTACGCATGAATGCTACTTTGTCTTCTTTTTCATATTAAAGGAATGAAAACTAAATGAAAAAAATGTATATAATAATTAAAATATAATAACTATGTTATATATGTTACATAATTTCATTAATGACATCCTTTATATGTTCTATGTATGGCATGAATGAGTCATATCACATTGAGGGGGTAGTAGTCTACACTTATTCAAATGAAATTATCATATTTACATATTATGGATATCAAAAAGGTATATTGTAAAAAATAATTATAGAATAATAAAGTACATATATATATATATATAATATTTATCATATTAATTAATTCAATTCATGTATATAATCATATTTTAATGAATACCATGTATAATGAATCACATCATATCGTGGAGACGGTAGGCCGTACTTACACACAAGCGATCATATCATTCACTTAATGGTTCAATACCAAGAAACTGATCTATAACCACACTTATAAACCCATTGGTTAAAAAATAGTGGAAACACCCACAAAAGTAGCCATGGATCCCTGGCTAAATATCCCCACCGATTCATTTTTTTCTCCTTCTGCTCGATCTATCCTCCACGAAACCCCTCAACAGCCCGACGCCTCCTCGCCGCGACCCTCCTCCTCCAGTGATGTTTAACCAAGTGGCCTCCCCACCTACTCTATTCCTTCATAATAAATATCCCTGACAACACATCCCCAACATTGAGGTTGACACCCCCGAATCCCTCCCCGATGCCTCCTCCCCAACAACCCTCAACACCCACAACACCTCCTCACCGCGACCCTCCTCCCCATGATCATCATCCTATAGAGAAGCAACTCCAAGAGGCCTCCCCACCTCCTCCCTTCTTTCCTGATGGCTCTCCCCCACAACAATCAACACCCCTGAAGCTGAGGTCGACACCCAAGATGCCCTATCATCATGGTATTTGAAAGTTTATTTAATTTCTTCTGTTCTTTCTTGGATCCGAAGAAAATATTGGATGTGGAGTAAACTATGAAGCTATGGTAGACGACCTTGTTCCTTTTAAATTAATGAATTGATTTTATATTATTTTTTGCCATTCTAAACACCATAATTTCTATGTGATACAACCAATATTCCAAAATAATGAAATTAATTTTTATAACCTTGCTTAAGGTAGTCCTGGAAACTTAAATTTTCCATCCTAGAATGTTTAACCCAATTTGATCCACCTTATAGGGTGAATCGAATTTAATGTCCTATAAGAAATATAATTGAATTTAAATTGAACCTCCAATTGAGGTATATTGAGTTTCCCCTATTATTTAATTGTAGTGTGAATATAGAAAACGTAAAATTGTAAGCATGTATTCATAGGACCTTATTTATATTTTTTATAGATTGAAAAGTAATTATAAATTAAATTCCGAAATTGAATCAAGTGAATTTTAAAATGGTATGGGTTCTACCATCCATAAACATCCTACATGACCTGGAAAGTCTGATAAAAGTTTTCTGACATGAAACACCATGTATACGATCACTGGACTTTTGAAATAAAACGAATTATAAATATTATTTCATTATGTAGTAGGCGATATATAGATTCATAGGTAGAATTAGTTAGATGACATTACATGATGAGTGGTCTTAAATTATGACACACGTGACACCCGAGGTTCTCTATATGGAATATCGAGGATGGTGTCTGAGGGAAGTGTGTTACATTATGCATTGAGTGACACTTGGGTTCCCTATATGGACTACCAAATACAGGCTTAGGATGCGATGAAATTATACCATGCATTGAAGATACTTTAATTCCTACGAGGATAAAAATAAATTGACTTGTAGTGTGATGGGTTTACAGTACACTAAATAAATACTACAGTTACCTATGTTAAATGAATTGGATTGTCCAAAATTTATAATTAAATTAATTTGATAATGTGTATTCTAGTTCAAAGAACATACATGGATTTGGCCAATGATTCACATTCATGCAAAACATTATTATTTCCATCTATCAGTTATAAATGACATGGGTGTTATTCAACCCTTATTTAAGTATTATAATATATTATTCTAGTTTGAAAGACAATATTACAATTTTTATAATAATTAATAAATGTTCAGACATATTCCAATATAGGCTGAAGCAAGTTTTATAGATGGATGTACTATGGCGAACCATTAATGACATTATTTATTTCATTATCACCTTTATTAATTTTAATTGTACACCACTCATTGTATATTCACATATTATATTTTTCTAGACACCTTTGATGGCGGGCTAGTGAGTTTATCTCACAACCAGTTCAAGCCGCTGATTGGTTCCTGAACAGACTCAATGGATATAGACATGGAAAAAGGGAAACATCAAGTATTGGGTGCTTGATTTTATATACTATGATGGATTATGGGATAAGAGGATTGAACCAATACTCACAATGATATTTGAGATAAATTTTGATATTTTTTACATTATTGTATAACAAGTTTCATTTCCCTTGCTACTTTAGTTCCCCTATATTACCTAATTCAGCATATCATACAGTCATGATGTACGTTTAATATGATACTAGATATTGGTTTTTTATTTTTTACGATGTTATTCAACTATTTAGTATTATTATTATGTATATTATGCTTTATCATTTGTATGTACATCTAATCTAATATTTTATCAGTTATTTCCACTATGTGGGGCGTGTAGGTGGGGGGATGGGGGAAGTGTGTGGTTGGGGGTTCCAGGTGGTGCCAGGGGTGTGCAGGGGGAAGTGGGGGGTGCAGGGGGGGGGTGTAAGGGAAAAGTGGGGGCAGTGGGGGTGTATGTTGGGGGGCTAGTTTAGGAGGGAATGGTGGATGGGGTCTAATGTAGGAGGTGTTGGGGCTGGTGCGGGTGGGAAGGGGGAATGGGGTGAAATAGGGGCTAGGGATGTGGGCTGGTGCAGGTGGGGGAGGGGGGCTGTGGGGACTGGTTCAAGGGGCTTGGGGTGGGGCTGGTGAAACTCATCCCATCCATCTTTTCAATGGATATAACCAACTAATCTCTCTTGTCCTGAAAAGTTTAATATTCTTTTGATTTATGGCCCTTCTCATTATAATCAATCTTTTGATGCTTCAATTTGGAATACATTACTTTGAATTCATCAACTTGGCTATCCCAGCTCCTGGGGATCATCCACCTTCTATGGTTCTATTATTTTCCCTTATTCTTTTCACATTCTATAGATAATTTTTATCATCTGTTTTATTATAGTTTATTTTTATGAATGATAGATCTATATTGTTAGGATAGTGTTTTAAGGATCATTAGTTCCCCACCTAAGAGTTAATCAAGGTTTGTCATTCTATTTTTTAATTTGAGAATATTGTGGTCCTCAAGTTGTGGTAGGAGACCTAATACCTTTCTCTAGGTTTAATGTGAAAGTGTGAAATTATCATCATTTAATCCTTCGGGTAATAGTGTAGTTAACCTAATCAAGATAAGAAGATGGGAATATAAAGTAAGAATGAAGCTATTTTTTGGTCTTGTAATCACTTTGGGTATTATACCTACTAATGGCTTGTGTTTTTCTAGGAAAACGTGTTTTCTTTTTATTATATCAGTTGTTGTTCTTAGCATATTTTCTTTCTATAAATTTGATAAATAATGTAAGTATGGAAATATTAATGACTATATTAAGTAAAGAGGAATGTAATAAAATATCTTCTCTTCCATATTTCTCAAATAATATGAAATTTATGTTAAACACAAGTTGATGTTATTTCAAATATATTAATAGATGATAAGTTATATGTTACCTATTTCTAAAAATCTGTGCATAAATTTTTTTATAATTCATGGAGGGAATTGAAATATTTTTTTTCAAGAAAAAAATACATTGGGTATTATCAATACCATTCTTATTGTGTAAGTCCTGTATATCATTATCTTTTGGCCTTAATGCCTTTTATAGTGTGTATAAAATACCTTTTGATTGTTGTGTGCTCTATGAACATTTAGTTCCTTTTAATATTTTTTTGATAATAATGTCTGTTATGTTCTCTTGATTAGAAATTGGCTTGATTCCTAAGGATATTTTACTAATATATTTTTTGATATGGTTGGGAACCTTGTATGAGAGATGGGTTGGTAGATAGATTGTATCTTTTTTGATATGGCTGATATTTTTTTTATATGGATGGGAACCTTAGATGAGAGATGGGTTGGTAGATATTTTATAGTGATAGTTGATATTGATGATGGGTTGATAGCTTGTTTATAGTGAAATTTCATGTCGTATTCTAATGGTTCATCTAAAACACAGAACACATTTTCTTCTCATTAATGAAACATATGATTTACATATGACCCCTAACACATGTTAATCTTTATATTTTATCGCAACCCAAAAATCATCATTACTACCATTAATTAGGGAAAACCCAATTTTATATTTAGATTGTATATTTTTTATTCCATTCTTTAAAATATTCAAAATAGGTGAATAAATCATAAAAATAGATATAGTTTTTATATAACATGATATATTCTATAGATTCAAATGATTCTTTATGAATTTAGAAATCAAGAAGGATATATGAATGAATAGTTTTAGGTGGGGTTAGTGGGGGTTTAGGTGGGGGTAGTGGGGGTGGAGGTGGGGGGGGGGGGTAGTGGGGTTAACGGTCAGGTGAAGGGGGAAGTGTGCAGAGGGCAGTGGGGGTTATGGGGGCTGGGGGAGTGTGTAGGGATGGGGGAAGGGGGTGTTGGGGGGGGGGGGTCAAATGAGTTGGGTGAAGGGTCAGGTGGTGGTGAAGGGTGGGGGTATAGGTGGGGGCATTGGGGGTGAAGGGTAAGGGATAGTGGGGGTGAAGGGGGCAGTGTGTAGGGGAAGTAGGGGTGAAGAGGGTTGGGGGTAGTGTGCAAGGAGGGGGGGGGGGTTCAAATGAGTTGGGGTGAAGGGTGGGAGTAGTGGGGGAAATGGGGGTGCATGTGGGGGTGCAGGGTGGGTGGGGGTGTGAGTGTGTGGGGGGAACTGGGGCTGTATGTGGGGGGCACTAGGGGCACATTGGGGGGGAGGGCAGTGGGGTACATGTGTGGGGGGTAGGGGAAAGTAGGGGGTGGGGGCAGTGGGGGGGGGGGTGGGGTACTACATTTTAGTAATAATATAATGGTTATATATATTAATATTAATTAGTTTGATGGAAAATAGTATAACATCCGATGGATGAAAATATAATTATATCACATATAAAAATACCTAGATTTTCTACTAAATGGGTTCAATCCAGAAAGGATATAGAATTTTTAATGGGAGTACCTCAATTTTAAGTCATATTTATTGGTGAGGATTTCATTGGAATGTAATGTTTCATTCAATATTAGTGAGAGTAAATGAAAAACAAAACTATTGGTTTCCTTGAAAAACATATATGGAAAACCAAAATCATTAAACAAGGTATTTATGATATATAAGTTGTTTGATTTGAGACTAATTTATGTATTTCCAACTATAGGACATGTTAAAAAAATAAAATGGTTATAAGTAGGCTAAATTCAATCAAAGTCACTTTCAAGGATGATGTTTGGAAATTAATTTTCATTCATTAACATCACACATATATATAATAAGTCATTATATCTCCTTTATTTTCCCATTATTTTCTTATAAGTGGTTTCTTATGATAAATCTAGTTCTAACCACCACCATTGAAGTGAGTGAGTTCAACGTCATATTTGGGTATGGTTTATTCCATTTTTATTCTTTATCCGAATTTTAATTTGGGATTTTTTGATTTTTGGGTTCCTTATATTTTTTAGTGTTTTGGATTTTGTTGAGGTGGATTCAAGTCATCATTGATGACGGCTTACATGTGTATGCATAGGTAGAAATAAACATATATAAGTTCCCCCTTTATATATTCACTCACGGGAGTATGAATATATATATTGGGGATAGGTGTGCTTATATATAGATATAAAAAATGAATACATGTGTAAGTATAAAGGGGTAGATTCATGTATAAACATATATCTAAGGACCCGCTTGTGAATATTTGGCCATGAAAATATTTACATAGGGGATATGTTTCTATATATATATGTGAAGTTTCATATGCATGCAAGTGGAAAAAATAAAGATTTGAGTTGTCGTTGTCAAAAGCAATGCACATTGAGGTTGAGGTAGGTTCCCTCTACCTAAACCTTTAATTTTAATTCTAAAATTTCCTGATTATTTTAAACACATGTTTCCAAATTTCTTATTTGTTTTTAATTTTTTTTCTAATAACCACTATCTTTTTCAAGGAAGTATAGGAATATAGCCCTTGAACTTATTTATATACCCTGTTCAAAGAGGTTAACAAATGAATGTAGTTTCTAGATACTATAACAAGAGATCAGAAAACTATACATTGATAATCCATAGAGACATTCATGATCTCATTGAAATTCTAAATAAATTCATCATAAAAACCACTAATTAATTTAAGGATATATTAGTTCCAATACCAAGCTTCCTTTCATCTTCTTTGGTATCATAAAACTAACCCAAAATATTCATATTGAAATCTTGTAGAAGGAATTTTGTGAACATATCACACTATATGGATTGAATATGTAAGGTGACATAATTCCATTTTGAGACACTCCTTCAAAACAAACTATATTCAAGGAATTTGAGTTGGTATCCTATAAGTACCCAATTGTCTTTCATCTTCTTTAAAACTAGTAATATCATCCTACCATAAGGACAATAATTCAGATTAGCTTTCCATTTGTAGTAGAGATCAATGAAACAATTCATTTACCTTGGTAGTCTTAACTTCATATTATTAATCATAATATATAAGACGTACATATCCTGGAAATGACTTTATCCATCTCTCGTACTCTTTTGGCTATCCTACTATGAAAAAACATGCATAGAACCTTCCACTTAGGTTTTAAGTCCTTCACTGGTGTGATGGGTTCTTTTACAAGTGCAGGGGGAGGGTACATGGTGTGTGTGTGGGGGGGGGGAAGGGGTAATGGTGTGTTTAGGGGGGGAATGGGGGGTGCAGGAGGTGCATGGGGGTGCAGGGGAGGGGGAAGGGGGGTGTGTTGGGTTTTTTTGAAAGGGGTAGGGTCAGGGGGAAAGGGGTGCATGGAGAGTGCAAGGGGTGTGCTGGGGGTGTGAAAGGGGGTGTACAGGGGGTTCATGGGGTGGGCAGAGTGAGGGGGTGTGTAGGTGGGGGAAGCGGGCTGGGGGTGTGCTGGGTGTAGGGGGCAGGGGGTGTGCTAGGGGTAGGTGGAGAGGTGTACTGGTCGGGGGGCCGGGGGTGTGCTGGGGATTGGGGTAGGGGGTGTGAAACTCTAAACTACATACCTAGGACTCAGACATTGATACCATTATAACATGACCCAAACCACTGGGAACCAACTTGGGTAGGTGATGCGTTTGGTGATCCACCCTGAGACTTCATCTCATTTCTGAAGGAACTTTGTTTTTTAAGGAGAGGATTTGAATATGCAGGTGACCTATTTTATTCATGAATGCATAGGCTGTTGTAGGAGGGTGTCTAGGAGGGGGTGTCCAAGAGGGATGGGGTAAAAGGTAGGGGTGGAATGGGGATGGAAGGGGGTGCAAGGGGGTGTACAGGGGGGAGGGGGAAGGTTTGGGGTGTGAATGGCTATCCAGGAAGGGGGGGGGGGGGGTCATGGAAGGGGGTCTAGAAGGGTGGGGGTGTCCATGGGGGAGTTGGGAGGGGTGTGCAGGGGGAGGAGGTGTGTGTATGTGGGGTGGGGGGTCAAGGTGGAATGGCGTGTCCTAGAGGTGGGGGTGTGTATAAGATATTGCGAGAGGGTGTCTCGGAGGGGGGTGGGGGTGTGGGTCTAGGGGGGGTGTTCCTAGGCTATTGCAACAGGGTGTCTAGGAGGGGGAGTGGGTGTTCATTGGCTATTGCAGGAGGGTGTCTAGGAGGGGGGTGTCCAGAAGAGAGGGGATGGGGTGAGATGGGGAGGAAAGGGGGGTGAACGGGGTGTGAAGGAGGGAGGGGGTGTCCATGATAGGGGGTGTCCGGGAGGGGGGGGGGGGTCCATGATTGGGGGAATGTTCAGGAGGGGGAAGGGGTTTGCATAGGGGGTAAGGTGAGAAGGGGGATGTCTAGGGGGCTATATATGGTGGGGGCTGTCCAGTGGGAGGGAGAGGGGATACAGTTGGGGGGATATCTAGGGGGTGGGAGGGGGGATGGTGTTGTCTAGGATTGGGAGGGGGCTGTAGGGAGAGTAGGGTTGTCCATGGAAAGGAAGGGGGTTGTAGGGGGAGTGGGTGGGTGGGGGGGGGTGTCCAGGGAAATGGAGAGTGATACAGGAGGAGTGAGGGGGTTGTCCAGGGGGTGGGAGGGGCAGTAGGTGGAGTGGTGGGGGATTTCTAGGGGTAGGGAGGGGGTTGTCCTGGGGGTGCTGTGTAGGGTGGGTGGGTTTTCTGGGAAGGGGGGGGGCAATAGGTGGGGGATTTCCAGGGGAGGGAGAGGGTCATTCAATTCATGGTGTGGTAGGGGGGTGTTGGGGGAGGGGTTGTCCAAGGAAAGGGAGGGTGGTGCAGGGGGGAGTGGGGGAGTGGGTGGGGGGGGGGGGGTTCTAGGGAAAGGGAGGCGTCTGAAGGGGGAGGGAGTTGTCTAGGGGAGGGAGGGGCAGCAACTAGAGTAGGAGGATGTTGAGGGAGTGGTGGGGGATATCTTGGGAAAAGGGCGAAGCAGGGGGAGAGTGGTTGTCTAGGGGAGGGAGGGGGGATGGAGGTAGAGTGGTGAGGTCTGTCTAGGGGCAGGGAGGAGCTGTCCCGGGGTGGTGTCTTGGGGAGGGAGGGGACTGCAGGTGTGGGGGAGGGGGGGGGGGGGGTTATCCAGGGGAGGGATGGATGATGAAGGGGGGGGGGGATGTACAGGGAAAGGGGGCTGTAGGGGGGGGGGAAGGAGTTGTCTAGGGGAGGGGGTTGCAGTTGGAGTGGTGCTGGTGGGAGTGGGTGGGGTGGGGGGTTATCCATGAGTAGGGAGGGGGCTGTCCAGGGTGGTTGTCTCAAGGAGGGGAGGGAGGGGGTTGTTCAGGGGGTGGGAAAGAGGGTTTCTAGGGGGGATGTGTAGGGTGTGGATTGTCTAGTTGGGATGGAGGGGGGGGGGGTGTAGGTGTGTGAGATGTCTATGGGAGGGAGGGGGTGTTGTCTAGAGGGTGGGAAGGGCTATAAGGGGAGGGGGTTGTCCAGTGAAAAAGAGAGGGGGTTATAGGGAGAGTGGTGGGGGATATTTTTTTAATGAATTTTCTGACCCTAGCCATAACTTTTAACAATGTAAATAGCCCTATTGCAATAGTTAAAAATTGTGGCTATAATTTTAATGCCGTAGTTAGAAACTGTGGCAATAGAGGTTTTATGTCATGTGGTATAGCCATGGTTCTAAACTGTGGTTGTATACCTATATCCACTGTTTGAACTATGGTTGTATACCTATAGTCATGGTTCGATCCATGGATATAGATCTATAGCCACATGTGGAACCCTTGATATTGGTCATGGTCTATAGCCACACCAAACCAATCCATGGTTCCTCATACAGTGGCTACTACCTATAGCCGTGGTTTGAGGACATATAACCATGGTTTTAAACCGTGGTTATAGTCCAAATTTTCCGTAGTGGTTAAAAGATATAGAATTGGATGGTATATTAATTATACAGAATAATTATCGAGTTATATTCATTATTTAAATACATTATAAAAATCATTATACCCATCCAATTTAAGGGTTGTCGAATAAAAAATTACACCATGGCATGGAGACGGTAAGTCATATGTAAGCACGAAGGGTGATATTGTTATTCGTAGGATGGATAAAAGGAGGTATAAGGTTGTTCCCAAATTATTATAACATCTCATCATGTAAAGAATAGTGAATTTATTACTTTTTTATGGAAATGACATAAGAATAGGAAGTAGAAGAATAAAAGGATTTTGAAAGAGGTGATTAAACAAATACCACTTTTTAGAATATCTCCTTTTGATTTTCACAAAATGTATCTATAAGATGGATTTATTCGAAATGAACTTCCTATAAGAGGACGTGAGGGATTTTGGGAGATTATTTGAGCAGAATTTAGATGATCCAATGGTCATGAGAGGTTTGATTGAGAGGGTAGTGGTGGTGGCCTTTAATAAGAGGGAGGAGGGGCAGTTTAGGAAAGTCTTGAAATATTATTTTATTATAAGTTGATATTCGAATTCTAGTAGTTAGAAAGTGATATATTTCAAGGATTAGATGAGTTTGTGTCAAAACACTCCAAAAAAGGATTTAGATAAGTTTAGGTCACAAAATTAACCTTATATTTTATCTTTAACCCTTATTTAAAAACATTAACTTTTCCCATCTCTTCATGTATTTTAACAATATATGTTTACTATAGTTACTATAAAAATCCAATCGAACCATAAGTGGATAATTAAGGACATTTTTAACATTATATAATTCAGTTTTATAAATCATATATTTTTAGGATTATTATATCATTCAACAAAATAGTATTTCTTTTAAACTCATTTATGTCAATTTTGAAACTATTTAGTAATTGATTTTTTTTAAAGACATTAATACTTTATTCCTTCATAACAAAAGCATTAAATAAAATCTAGTAGGTCAAAATAATCCCTAAAGTTCTTGGATGGCATAAAAATGTTCATATTAAATTTATTTTAATATTTATAATATCATTTATTTGAATCCTTTATTATTGAAGCAATCATTGCATCATCATTATGACATAATTAAATTTATATATATAATCTCTAAAAATTATAAATAAAATAAAATGATGTAGGAAATAATTTTAAATTTATAATTTTCATTTATAGTAAAATATATCACTTTAATAATCCTATATTAATATTGTTTTAGAAAAATGATACATGTTTATGTTATATTTCCCTCTACTTTAAATTTATTCTTATAACATGTCATTTTCACACCAAAGTGGCTCCTAAATGACATAAGTTCAGTATAAGGAATTTTTTGTTCGACCATGACTCATAAAATTTGATTAGGATATGTTTTAGGGTAGTTTATTATTATTATAATATTATGTTTACCCTTATTTACACAATTTACCCTTTAACCGTGGTAAATAAAAATAATTACTGACGTTACTATTCATAATATTAAAAAAATAAAAGGTACCTATTTACATAATTTGTACCCTATGATTTAAAATATGGAATCTATTTTTCCAAATTCAAAACATATAGGTTACATTAATTAATTTAAGATTGAATCTTGTTTTCGAAACAAGAAAACGAGTTTTTTTATGAAATAAAAACTATCCAAAGATTGACATGTGTTTATGTCCAATTTAAATGTAAAATTACAATCAATGAACAAAAATAGAATAAATTATATAAAATAATACAATTACACTTTAAAAATAATTAAAAATATAATCTGACTATACAAATAAGTTCTATAAAAAGGCGGTTTAGACATAAAATGCATGATTTTTCAATGTTCATTAAAAATGGACTTTATCCGAAAATTAACAAAAAAATTTACAAAGTAAATTTTGATGTTACAATTATATATAAGAACAATATTTTGTCACATATAACATATATAAGTGACAAATACTAAATTTAAAAAGGGTTTACCATCAAAAGGCGGTAAAACGGCCTTTTAAAAACATTAGAGTATTTTATGCTTCAAATTGGATTCATTCTAATTTAAACCTAAAAAAATCATTGGATAAATGTAAAAACATTTAAAAAATATTTAAAATAATAATATAGTTAATTATATTCATTTCCAATAATACAATAGCTAGGCATTAACTTCGATTTAAAATAATAATTTCATTGTTGTATTATTTTTCAGTATAACTCACTGTTGTGTGTAACGTAAGATTTGGGAGAAACCCGTTGTTGAATGTCAGATAGGATATCATACATAGTGTACCCTTTAAACTGATATTAATATTAGATTCAAATATATTAATAGATATGAAAATGTATTATTCTATAAATACCTGGGATGTTATTGTCTTTGTATGGAGGTAATGAAAAATGAAGAAAATCATTTTTTGAAGATGTCAATCTGTACATACATGTGAAAGAAATTTTCATTCCTAAAAAAATATAAAAATATAAATTATATACTGAATTAATTTTAAAAAATCGTAGTCATTTTACAAATATTATATCCATTCATTAAATATTTTCTTATAACCTTCCATGTAAGGTAGAAATGAAAAATGAATCCATTCCATTCATGAAGATGGTAGTCCACTTATATGGATAAGTGAAATTATCATTTTAAAAAAGTATTAAAATGATATGAAGGTACATCATATTTTCACTATGTATGATAAATTTTATTTCATAAATATAATAAATTTCACAAATTTTCATTAGATCCATCATTATAGTGATCCTTCTAAGATGGTAATGAAAAAAATTGTATTACTTCGTGGAGATGGTAGTCCATGCATACACATGAGTGAAGGGTTTTTTCCTATTAGATGTAATAGGATATTGAAATATGATTTCACCATTATAATAATAAAACTTCTGAATAATATTGAAATTTATGTTGTAATGTCGTTATGGTTATGATAGGTTGAATGAGGTAGTAGATGAAATAATATTAAAAGAAATTTGTTAAGACTTATAAATCTTCTTTTGATATCCACATATGGATTGAGAGTATTTCCTTTGAATATGACTTCTATGGTCACTCCATGGGTTTGGGGAAATGTTAAGTGTAATTTTATGATGAAATTTTATTGTGTTTTGAGTGATAAATAATCTCATGTTATCTACTGGAAATCGTATTTTGAGTTCTTAGTTATGGCCAAAAGTCAATAGAATTTTCAAAATTGATTAATATTTACGAGTCGTGAATGAAATTATTAAAATAAAAATTTCATATATACAAAAATTAAAAATATAAATTTTAAGTTTCAATCTATATGATTCATTAAAAGATATAATGTATTTTTTTAATGAGTAATTAATAATTATTATGAAGTAAATACAATTTAAGATCTTTTTTTGAATTATTTTCAAAATATGGCTTTAAAAAGTCATGAAAATAAAATATTTATAATATAAAAACTTTCACAATTAATAATTATTTATAATTATCCATGAATATTTTGTAATAAAATAATTCTTCCAAAAAATATTACTTTTAATTTATTTGATTAATATAATTCATTTTTCTACTGTATGCACGGGTACTACATCAGCGTTTCTAAAGAATTCTTGGTAATCATATCTTTAAAAAAAATTTAAAAAATTTAATATCATACAAAAAAATTTATTCATATTTAAACACCATTAATACCCACTCTTAATATATTTTTATAACCATTTAATCACATTACTAACATTTAATTAAACATAGTAGAGTTTTGTAAATACTAATTATTTACTAAAAATAATATAAAATACATAATCAAATGAAGGTTGTAACACCCCATTAATTTTATGAAATATATTTAAATAAAAACTAATTTTATTTCATTGATGTCTTGTGATGTATACAACCTTGGCTTAACTTGTGCTACATGTAATAAAATGTTTTTATGAAACAAATATTTATTATTATAAATAATGAAACAAGGAAAATTATGACCTAACTATTAGAATGATGGGTATTTAAAGGATTAAAAATATAATGCAATTATTTTTTGTAGCTAAATATAAAATTCTTTGACCAATTAATTAAAAATGAATAGAAAAACTTTTTAAAAATAAAAGGAAATGTTTTAAAAACAACTATACCCAAGTGTGTTTCACACAAATAAATAAAAAAAATCAGTCATGTCAGATTATATTAATGATATATATATAACACTAAATTTATTTTTTGACATTTATCTTATGTGTTTTCTAAATAGGATATAAGAAAAAAATCATACTTTATGCATAAAAGAAGTTTATTTCTAAATAAGAAATTTTCCTTCCTTTTAATGAAGGAATTGTTTTAAATATAGTTTTTGAATCCTTTATAAATTATATATTAAAAAATAAAATTATTATTTGAACATTTAATTAAAAAGATTTACTTTATTTTAATTTATTGTATTTTTTTGAAAAGATGCATATTTTGATTGGTAGTGAAAAATACAGAATTCTAAATGAAAACTGATTTTTTTGTATAACATATTTATAAAGATAATTTATGTTTTAAATTAGTTTTAAATAATAAATAATAAAATTTTACATTAAATAATTTAATTTAGTTTATTGGAAAAAATTTCACATTCAAATTGGATATAAAAATATTTCAAACTTTTAGACATTTTCACTTTTAAAACCTATTTTCTCATTCCGCCAATGAGATTAATTATAAATTAATTATGCCCAATTATTTTTTTGTAACATTGATAAATGGATTAAATATTTGTAATCATAATTTCAATATTTATTAATTCAATTTCTTTTAGTTTTGGACAATATAAAGAGTAAATTTAGTATTTTTTATTACCACAATTAAGGAGAAATATGGTGATTAAGAGAAAAATAATATTATAAATACTAGAAAAATACCCAACCAATTTACAGAATTTTATTGGGTGAAATAAATTATATATGTTTCACCAAATGTTCTAATGTTAATTATTTGATGTAAAATTTTCTATAAAAATTAATTAGATATTATTAAAATCAAAGAAACTGACAAAATGTCACACCCTTACTTTTAATAAGTATAAAATTTTTAATATTGGGTTAAGTATAATATATTATCTACTAGAAATAATATTATGATATATAAATGGTTTATATACATCATGTAAATTTATTTATAAGTTTTAGTATTGAAATAAGTTTAATAATAATGTGATAAAGATGATGCAAAAATTATTCAATTAATGAAACAATCAATTAAATGATAATAGAAGTATTAAAATAACTATACTATAACTAAATTAAGGTGCTCCACTAATTTTATAGGTGACCATTACATATTTGGGGTGTATTAAATGAATTTTTTCAAATTTATCTTGCTAGACTGATTTTCATAAAGTCAATGTAAAAAATAGTTTAAAAATTGAAACTATTGACATTTTATGAAAATAATATTTAATTAAATTATTTAAAAATAATAAATAATAATTGAAAAGGGAAAACAAAAATTAATAAAATACACTAAAATTTTATTTATTATTAATTTCATATTGAATTTTCATCACCTATAAAAAATTACAATCATTTAAAATTGAATTTTTTTCCCTTAGTTAAAATTATAATAACTCGACTAAGGGATTAAAAAAATAAGGAATAAAATAATACCAAAACATGTCTACAATATATTGTATGATTCTACTACAAAATTGTCTAATCCTATATTCGACTTACCGGAAATTCATTTTTTTATAGAATTTCAAAAGTTGCTTTAAAGGTTGAGCGGTAACCAACACACAATTAGGAGGGAACCAAAAACCACATTCATAGTTCAAAATTCAAAATGCACAACTCTTGAAGAGATCACGATCCATCACCCATGCCATCTTTAGTCAAGTTATTATCTTTATCATCATGAGTCATCATTTTCGTCCTATTTCCACCTTGAAAATTCCGTTCAACCACCGTACCCCTTGTCAGAGACTATCGGAGGCTGTCAGAGACTGATGTCGCCTCTATTCTAAAATTTCCATCATAGAACTCCATGTTTCCACCATAAAAATGTTATAACATAAAACCAATAATTTCTGAAGTTTCAGTGGTCAGATAGTATACCTCTCTAAGAACCCAATCCACTTGAACCACCCCTCCTAGAACCCCCTTGAATACTTGTGCACCAAACCAATTAAGAAGGGTGCATTGGAATATGAAGTTAGAGTAGGGTTGAGTGTATGGAGTCCTCTATAAGGCACCAAGTTTGAAGATGTGTCATTATTAACATGGGAGATAAATAAATATACCACTATAAAAACAAATATCCCAGAATAGAGAAACAACCACCCCAGACCAGACAATAATCCACATCAAATAAAACCAAATCCAAGTCATCTAAAAAAATCAAAATAGGATCAGTTGAAGAAGGAAGCCCCAACCGCAAAAAATAAAAAATAAAATAAGAAGAATAAGGGATAGGTCCAATGCATAGGAAGAACCCAAACCCATACCACTACGATCGACTTTCCAAAACCATCCCTTGTTTGAACAGATCTGGAATCAAGTCCGACTCGAGTAAATTCAAACACAATGGGTAGGCCAGAAAGGGAAGTGGAGAGGAAGGACCCCGATCACCACCACTGACACTGACCCAATCCATCTAATGCACCAACACACTGACCCAGGATGGGGGATCGATGCACTAGGCTTAACCGGAAGAGGGGTAGTGAGTAACGAGCGATTTCTAAACCAGTAATTCGAATTAGTCGAGAGGGGGAATTAGAAGGTGATAGATGTAAAAGGAAGAAACTAGGTGGATCATGGAGCACTATCTCCATCGATTAGACCCACAAAACCATAAGAGGAAGGGGAGGAGAATCATCAAGAGAATCCAGAACATCAGGGGTAGAGAGAGTCGGGTGAGTGTGTGTCCATATTCAAATATGTGGAATTAGGAGGTATTTCGATTGGTATTTAATTTATTATAAAGTCATATTTTGAAAATTTAAAAAGTACCCCTGCCCTCTCTTATATATGTTCATAAATTCTTAACTTTTGTTATCACATGAAACCCAATTTGGATTTAGCAACATATCCCGAAATCTCCTACGAAATTCCATCCCTTAAACATAGAATCCGTATTGTGGAAATAAATCTAACCAATGATGTTTTTTTAAAAATAAAAAGAAGAAATGCAAAAAAGATATCTAATTCATAAACAAACATTGTTGTTTTATTCATTCAATAAAATAAAAAAAAAATTTATTTATTATTTATATAAAAACATTATTATGTTAAATATAATTATATTTTGATAAATTAGTTGCTTGATCTTTGCTCACACACACTTCCTTCAAATGGGATACACAATCATCATTCGTGTGTATAGAAGATTGTTTCTTCGTGAACCAATATAGTTAGTTCTTATATTTCCACTATTATTGGTTGGAAATAATGATATATTTTTGTTTTTTGTATTATATATAAGATATTTTTATCATTTTCTAAACAAGTTTGTTTGTGAATTTTCCGAAAAATATATAATGAAGTAATGTTTTTTCTGACTTATATGGAATGAAATTAATTTTATTCCATAATGAATCCTTAATTCATTTAATCATCCATCAAAATCATACATAGTTGTTTTCGTAAAAAATATTTTAAAATTTCATGTAATTTTATGGAAAGAAAACTTTTTCAAAGAAGAATGGATATTTTCCTCAAAAAGTATTTTCATGTGATATCTTAAAATTATTTTCTATCTAATATAATGTTATTTTATGGTACTTATGTTTTACTAGAAATATGATTCAATTATACCATTATTATTCTTTCTCTAATTAATTTATTCTTATAATGCATTGATCCTTATGAATTTTATTTCTTTTCCATGAGTTATATTCTGATAAAATGTTTATTAAACCCACATTTTATGGGTTATGATATGACAAATGATTTTTATTCTAGTGTAACACATGAAAATTGTTTTCATAATTTGAATGGTGGTACCTATATATCAATCCAATTAATAGGGTAATTATTTATATCTCATGAGATAGAAAATACTATTATGGGAACTTAACTCATTTCAGTAATATAGGACTATAACTAAAGTAAAATCATTTCAGTAATACATGACTGGAATGAGGAGTGAACTTTTTTCAATAAAGGACTTTGTCCTCTATGATGGTATTGGAAATTATCCTTTAATAATATGGAATTTTTTTCTATGCATATGTGTATTACTAAATTCAATGTCTTATGTCATACTATAATGGAATATGTTCTTTGATATATTTGTGAAAATATATGATTTATTCCATGACATAAAATCATGATCGTTGATATACATGATATGACATTAAAAGAAAGTCTTATGAAATTATATCTAATTGTTGTGTTATGATTGATTTCTCCCTTTTTTACCATTAATGAGAATCTGAGATCACTCTATTCATTTTTTTATTTTCCCCAATTTATAAATATTTTTTTTATATAGGTATACAAATGGGGAAGTTCATTATGGGAAACAAAAATATCCTTCACCAAATTCAATGTTTGTGTTCAATGTTTCCAATGGCACTAAAATAATATTGTACTTTGCAATATTATTTTGTAGTTTATGAATGGTTTTGAAAAAAATGATGTAATTTCAATTTATATTAAGATTGGGTAATTATTGATTCTCTTAGAGAGAAGGTTTAGTCATCCTTTGGAAACATGGATGATAAATATTTTGTGGGATCCCTAGTTATATTTCTATGTTTTTTTCTAGGTTTATCTCTAAGGATAATCCTAAGGTGACATATATTTAAAATTTTGTTCCATTATTTAGACATGCTATAAGTAATTTTTCATCATCATGCCTTTTTCTTCTAGGATAAGTGTTGACCGCAATATGGTTTTTGGTTGAAGTCAATAGAAAAAAGTTGAAGGAGCATGGTTAACATTGAATGTTTCACTTGTGAAAAGTAAAGGAATTATTCAAATATATGTTCTACGTGGAAATACCATGAAGATAATTATGAAGGTGGTAAGATTATCAGTTTTACTGTTATGGGTAAAGAGATCAAAAACAACTTGTGAAAGGTATGGTATGTTCTATCAATATTGGTTACCTTAATAATAAAATTCATGATTTGATTGAGGGTGAGGAACCCTAATACATGATTCATATATCATATTATAGGAAAGAATAATATTTTGATTTCTATGTAATGTTTTAATAATAATGTTGAATGATTGATGTGTATATGCTTGGGAATTAAATTATTATGTTATCTGAATCGTAAAAAATATAAGTGTTTTCAGTTTTTGTTTTTCAATATGGATTAAAAAGGATATATTATATAGTTTGAAATACATAGAAAATTTATTTAATGGAAATTTTATATTCATGGGAACCACAATATTAATTGAAATATAACCCATAATATGTTTTTAATGTTGGGATAATGATGTTCATATAAAGATATATTGGATATGAATTACTAAATTGGACGGTATTGATTTCCTTGGAATTGATAAATTAATTTTTTAAAAAGTGATTTATGTTATCATGAATGGAGTTTATGAATTTTCTTTTGACTTAACTAATATATTCAATAATATTTGGAATAAGAAAGAAGGCATGCTTCCAATAAGGATTTATGGTAATTACAATGTTTCAATAGAATACATGATTAAGGTATTGACATGTTTTGTATGCGATAAAAAGAGATACATTATTAAATACGAGGGATAAAATCTAAGAGGATTTTGAGAAATTTAGTGACCTTATTTCTAATTTTTTGGAATTTAATTTCTGGAATGGTTATAAAGATAACCAATTATAGAATGTTTTATTTAAAACATAAAATGAGATTTTATGGAATAACTTATTATATGGCCATATGAAAATTGAGTCATATTGGATAATTTGTGCATAAATTTTTTAGGATAAGGGTAGATTGAATGACCTATCATAATATTTATGGACCTAATCATCCTATAACTCTTTAGGAATGACAAATTCACCTTCATTTTATAGAATAAGATATGACATGTAAATTAATCAAGGCACAACAAAGGGTGAGGTTGTCCTAAAATCATCTAAGTATACCCTTTCATGAAAATTATTAAAATTTTATGATTAGGGTATTGAAATAAACAAATGTCTTGTTATCATCATTTTTATTATATCACTGACATTTCTTAACCATCTTTGGGTTATGGATTTATGATCATTAACATTATTTGATCTACGTTCTCTATCACTATCCATCAAAACATAATAGTTGTATTTCTATTCCATGTCAATGTTTTCACCTTCCACCTATTTACCCTGTGTTTAAACTTCATTTTGAGTAAATTTTGGAAATTATTATATTTCTAACTTTCCCTTTTTAAAAAGTAGTTTTAGTCGTCATTTTTTTATGTGAGTTTTTATGAATCTAACATTTATATATATAAACATTGATGGCCTCGATAAATTTCATGGGATAAATTAATATTAATGGGGGTAGAATTTAAGGCCTACATATTTTATTGAAATAAAATTTTTACATAATTTTATTTCATTGTTGTCTTATGTTAAACATAACACCGTCTTAGCTTCTGTTAAATACAATTCTGAGTTTCTACGAAACATAATTTTGTTATTATAAATATTTAAGAAAATTTAATCACAACCAATATGTTATAATGAAGTCTATGAAATATATGAACTATATTATTAAATTACTATTTTTATATGTATATAAAATTCTATGTCCAATTATTTATAAATTAATAAAAACCCCTTTTTTAAATAAAAGGAAATGGTTTTCTGAAAAACTATACACAAGTGTGTTTTATAATAATAAATAAAAAAATCACTCATGTTGAATTATACTAAAAAAATTATATTTAATATATTCATTCTATGTTTTTACATTTATCTTATGTGTTATCCATATATTATATAATAACATGTCCAATTATTTTCATAAAAGAAGTGTTTTTCTAAAAAGTCAGTTTATCCGCCTTCTGATAGCGCACTTGTGTTAAATGTTGTTTTTTAAAATTTCATAAATTATATTTGAAAAAATAATCTTCTTATGTAAAAGTAAAATATTAATGTTTACATTGGATGTTTTTTTGGTTTTTTTGAGAAGTTTCATGTTTTGATGAATAGTGAAACATTCTGAATTTTATTTGAAATATGCTTTTTCATATAAATTATTTCGATATATAATTGATGTTTTGAGTTTATTTTATATTATATTTAGTATAATTTTATATTAATTAATCTATTTTAGTGTATTGTATCTAATTTCACACAAAATTTGGATATAAAAACATTTTAAAATTATAGACATTTTCACTTTAAAATGTATTTTATCATTCTGTCAATGGGATTTGTTTTAAATTTATTTTATCCAATTATTTCTATATAATTGTGAAAATGGATTCCATATTTTTAATTATAAGATAATAATTTATTAATTATTTCCCTTTTATTTTTGGTCAATATGAATAGTAACTTTTGTAATTTTTATTACAATGGTAAAGGGTAAATTAGACAATTAAGCATAAAAATAATATTATAAACACAGTAAAACCATCCTAACACTTTCCCAAAAGTTATTGTATGATGCAAATTATACAATTATTTCTTAATATACAAAATATAATTATTCAATGGAAAATATCCAAGAATACGACTTATATATTATTAAAATTAAAAAGATTGACAAAATGTCACACTCATACTTTTAATAAGTAAAATATTTTTAACATGGGGTTGAATAGATTATATTATGTACTCTATATATTCTTATAAAATATAATTTTTTTTATAGATCATGTATATTTATTTTCAAATTTCATTCATGATTTAATTTTCATAAATAATGACACCATGATGTAGTTATTATTTAATTAGAGAAACAATCAATTAAATGGTATAATACATATTAAAATAATCATAATAATAAATAAATAATGTTATCCATGGATTATATATTTTCCAATTACTTATTAGGGGTTTATTAAATGAATTTTTTTGAAGTTATTTTTTCTCTATTTATTTTCTAAAAGTCAATATAAAGAAGAGAGTCAAAGTTGACACTAATGTTATTTTATGAAAATAATATATTAGAAAATTATTTAAATATAATTAAACCTACTAAAAAATAAATAATTATAATATGATCTAAAATGTTATGAATTATTCATTTATTATTTAATTTACATCACAAAAGAAAAAAATTTAAACCTTTTAATTTTGAAAACCGTGTTACATTAAATAAAAATAAATAGGTTAACAAAGGGATAAACAAAAGGATAAGGTTTAAAATAATTACAAAACATGTCTAAAATTTATTTTTTGATGATATTAAAACCTTATATAATATTATCATGTATGAAATTAACTTTTAGAGGTATTTATATTTTTATTGAATTTATTATCAATTAATCTTTTTAGGAATTCCAAAATGTTCCTATCCCATATCATATAAAATGTAACCTCTTCTTCTCTTTTATTCACAATTTAGAACAAATTTTTTCATCCAAACACTATCCAAATATCCTCCCAACAACCATAACATAATATTATACACCTTATTTGGGAATAAATTTAACTAATGAAGTCATTGCATTCAAATCAAAAGAAGATACCAAAAGAAGATGTAATGCTCATAAAAGATCATTTTTGTTTTATTTTTTCAGAATACGTGGGAAATAATTTTTATTTATTGTTTATATAGTAACATATGTATCCTAAATATTCTGATATATTTTTATTTTAGCATTGTGACAAAAAATCACACAAACTTCCATTAAATGGGATGCACAATCATCATTTCGGTGTTTGTCGAACTACCGCCTTACGAACCAATGTCATTCGTTCATCCTTTGTGACCTTTCATGGTTTGAAATAATGATAGAATATATGTTTTTATATGATATAAAATATATTTATTATGTATTTATGATTTTTTTAATTATTATATAGCACATACCTTCATTATTTATATTTACAAATATGATAACATCATTTGTGGATGTGTGGACTACTGCATGCTCAAAGCGATGTGATGTTTTCACAGTTTACATAGAATATATTAAGGATGTGATTAGTAAACATATATTATATTTATGAAATAATAATTATACAATAATTATATTATATATATATATATATGTGTGTGTGTGTGTCAATTAATTTATTTCTTTCAATATGATAAATAATGGAAGAAATGTTCGGGTGTACCTACGTATGTCCATATCATCAAATAGTGTTTTTCATTTAATATTTCATCCATTTAAATTTTATTATAATTATTTATATACTAAATATATATCATTTTTTTAATTATTCATATGATGAAATTATTATATAAGTAAGAGGATAAAAATATAAAAAATCATAACACATGTGAGTAACAAAGAAGTTATTACTCGAAACATAACTTTGACAAAGAATTATTAATAACCATGTAATAGAAGTATATAAGTAAATCATCTATAAAATAATATAATTCAATAAGGTTATATAATAAATGTATAATAAATTTTTATTAACTATAAATGATGTTTTCATGAGTATTATGAGAGTCAGTACATAAGGCATGGGATTCATGTCTCATTTATATTTCCGTGGGAAACATGCATTAAACTTGTTTATTATATGTGGAGTATATAATTAACATGAATATATTTTGTGTTTATTGTTTAGAAAACTATGGTATTCTAATATCCATATTATTTTCTTTCGTTCATGGGCTATATTATTATATTGAATATAAATTGATGAGTGTTTATTTCAGTATCTCATTAATATTCAAGATTGTTTTTATTTTAAGTATCCATTAGGTAATACTACTCTTCAGTTTCCATGTTTTCAAAAAATGTTTTCAAAAATATTTTTAGTATCCTGAAATTAATATTTAAATTTGTTTTTACCAATTTAATAATTTTTATGAAATGGTTTGAAAAGAATATTTTTTTTTAATTTTCTAAACAAGGATATTTATAACTATTCTAAAAATATATATGGAAGGAATGTTTTGTGAACTTATACATCAGTAATGAAATTTTTATCCATCATGACGCCTTCTTGATTTGAAGCTTCCCTTACAATAAGAAGTGGTTATTCTCAGATAAAATATTTTCTTTTCAGATCCCAAGTAATTTTATGAAAAAAATAAGTTTTCAAAAAATAAAGGATATTTTTCTCAAAAATTATTTTCTTGTGATCTATCCAAATTATTTTCCATCAATTATAATGTTATTTTATATTACTTATGTTTTAATATAGGTATGATCCAATGACACCATTCTTATTATTTCTCTAAATGATTTATGTTTATGAGGTATTGATCCTTTTTTTCATTTCCATGAGTTATGTTATGATGAAATATTTTTGAGCACACAGTTTTTATAGGTTTCGGTATAATGAATTTTTTGGTTATTGTGGCACAAAAATGTATGGTTTCAATTATGTGATCTATGGGACTTATATTGCTCTCAAATTTATTGGGTAAATATTTATATCTAATGAGATGAACATGATTGGAAATGGAAGTGAGATTTGTTCAATAATACCTGAATGGAAGAATAGTTAACCCAGTTCAGTAATACATGGATGGAACATGGAGTGATTTCAATTTAGTAAATGAATTTTTACACTATTTGGGTCTTTTAAATAATCCTTGACTAATATGGAACTTATTCTCTATGAATATGTGTATGCCAAAATTCTATGTATTGTGTTATGATCTCAAAGAATATGTTCATTTATTTTTTACGATATTCTATGATTTATTCCACAACGTGAAATTGTGATCATTGATATATAGGATTGGATTTTCAAATTTATTATTTATTTACTTATTCCTCATGATTGTATTATGATTGATCTCTCCCTTGTTTACAATTACTAAGCATCCGAGCTCACCCTTTATACATGTTTCTTTCCCCTAGTTTATAAAGAATTATTTTAGGTTGGAACACAAAAGGGAAAATGTTTTGTATGGATCATAAAAGATCATTCACATGAATATAAGTTTTTTTTCATGTTTCCGAAGTCACTAAACTAATAGGGTCTTTGAGAATTTGTTTCTGTAATGGATAAAATGTTCCAAAAAATGATTTCATGTCAACGTACTTTAAACTTAGGTCATTGTAAAGATGGAACTAAAATGATTAAATTTAAAATATAACATGATAAATGATTAAATCCAATCATTAAATAATAATTAAGATTATATTTTATGACCTTACCAAAAAATCTTAATTAACCAATTTTATTCTTTTATTAGGGTCACTGAATTTTCTCTATGGTCATTTTTTATAAAGTCAAAAAATAAAGTCGACATCATTACTACATTGAAAAATATTGATTCCAAATACACTGTCCATTTTTTAAAATTATATTACTTCTATTAGAAATAGTAAATGTTAATGATTTTTTTTAAATGATGCAATGAAATTACAGATTTTTTAAAGAATTTAATTTTAAGCATAAAAATTGTTTTAATCAAAAACATAATATACTTTTGATTTTTATTGAATTTATTAAATTATATTTAATATATGGTATATTATTTTAAAACCAAACGTAATAAAAAAAATTATGATTCATTTAAATTACTTGATTTAAGGTAAAGAAATTAAAATTTTGGGAAAATTGATATTTTTCACTACTCAATCAAAAATCAATCTATTTAGAAAAATTGAAAAAATTCACCCCAATATAATACTTACCATATAATTTAAAAAAACCATTTTATTAATATCTGTAGAAACTTCACCCTAGAATATTTAATCCATTGTCTAAAACCATTATATTAGCATGATTATAGGTAATCAAATCCATAATGAGTGATGAGTTTAATAGTATTGGTAAACCAAATAAAAACACGAGCCTTTATTTAAAATGAATACACTAATTAAAAAATAAATTTTTATTTATTTAAAGGGTAAATTTATTCTATATAATGTAACCTTTTATATCTTTCTTATTACACCTCAAGTAATCATGGGGAAAGAAAATTAAATAAGGGAAAGCTCAAATGTTCACTAAGGATAATGTACAACCGAAGAAAAAATGAATCAATGAGAATATTCAATATTTCAAGGTTATAATTGAATATATATGTCATGTAATAAATAAATTTATTTGGATGTGAGTAAATGATATAGTCAATTAAATAATTATAAATGCATTCCATTTAAATAATTGTATAATGAAAACTCAATTTTTGTAAGGAAAATAACTGAAACACATTTAATTTAATTAATGAAATGATAATGAAATACATCCATAGATAATGTCAAAGAAAAAATATAACTGATAATAATAAATTAAATTATGGAAATAATTAATTATAGGACATCTTGTTTCTTAATCACATGATACCTTTACTATCAATATCTATTTTCAATATAGTTTACTTATTTGGGTAGAACCCCGTATATTATTCTTGGAAACAAACTGGAAGGGTTTGTTGCCAACTAATTTCATCTCATGAGACTATTTATGAATCACGGGGATAACTTTAAATGGTCCCCAACCCATTGATATTTAATTAACTATTCCCCAACCATAGGGCATCCATTAACTGATCCTCAACCCATATAGTGAATGACCAAATAATTCCTCATATAACAAATAATCGATTTTAGTAAACCATGTTCCCTATCAAATATTTATACTGAGTAAAGGTTATAGATTTATCAATATTACATAATAAATAAAATTCATTTATTGTAAACACCATATGTTAAAATGGAATATGTCTTAGGAAACGAACATATACATGATAAATGATATAGAAATGAAGTAGGGTTTTCTTAAAATAATTTTATAAATCGTTTTGAGAATAAAATAGAATAAAATGGTATTATTACTTGAAAAAGGTCATTAATAATCCTAGGAGAATAAAATAAAATTATTTATTGAACAATTTTCATATAATTTCATCAAAAATAAAATTGAAGTGTAGACAACACCGAATAAAATGAGATTATGAAGTAAACCCTTGAAACAACAATAATGTTGAATTGATGATCAATCTATGAATAAATTATATGTTTCAAATGTAATCACATATAAAAAACTATAAATACAAAAATATATAGTAATGATATATTACACATATAATATTAGAATATTAAGGATAATGAGGAAGTGATATATCCTGAAGAAATGAAATTTGGTTATGAAACTCTTTTCTACTGGGTAATTCTTAATTCAAATCCCCTTAGAAGAAAT
The DNA here is from genome assembly GCA_963277665.1 of Viscum album. NCBI lineage: Eukaryota > Viridiplantae > Streptophyta > Magnoliopsida > Santalales > Viscaceae > Viscum > Viscum album. The sequence goes on from OY728139.1 coordinate 1,184,905,876, forward strand.
AATTAAAATTGAAACTAAAAATATAATGAAGATTAAATAATTTGTGATATTATATATCAAAATAGGCAGTATACACACCACATAAAAGAATTATGTGGTGAATATGACATTTATTTCAAAGACGTAAAATGTGAGATGAAAATATATTACATTATGTTTGGTTTCAGGTGAACATACGTTAACATCCAGTATAATGTTTTTAATAATGTAACTAAATTATAAAAAAACCGTACTCATATTAATAATTTCATATATTATCTTCTTATAATATATTATTAATAGTTTCTTAATGACCATTTATTATTTTCACTATTTCAGTTGTTAATTTCCTAGTTTTTCAAGTGAGTTTTGACTTGTTATTTGTTGGTCCTATCATGGTTTCATAATATCCATAATATAAACCAAGAATTCAATATAATATATATTCATTATATATTTATTTTGAATAATACATAAAATTTTAATAAAGTAAATGAACTTCACCATTCATAGATATGGTAGGACGTACGTACACATGAATACTACATTTATGTTTCTATTGTATAAAAAATAATGAAAGGGAAATTATGTATATGTATACATAAATTTTATTTTAAATTATTATAATCACATAATATATGTCTCATTAGTTTATTAAAACCATTCTTTATACATTCAACGTATAGCATGAATGAATCACATCGTATTGAGTAGGCGGTCATCCAGACTTCCACAAATGATGATATCATATTTCCTAAAAATGGAAAACATAAATCTATTTGTTATATAAAAATTATAGAAACATTAATATATTATAAATATAATACATATCATATATAAACATAATTTCCATCATAAATCCCACCATTATAGATGGTAATGGGAAAATTAACACACATTATTTCGCGAGGCGATAGTCCTCTGTTTCCATGAACCCGTTACCCATTAGATATAATTGTTTGAAAATGTACATAAAAACCTTACAATAAAAACATTTAAAAATATTTAGGATAACTTGTTTATTATATTATCATGTAATAAAAATATTTTTTGGGTGTATAATAAAAATAATACAAAGGATATTTGGGAGGGATGTTACCTCTTATTTGGGTAACTTATTTTAGTTTGAACCAAAGGGCTTACATGGATGGGTTTAATCCCAAAATAAGTATTTTTGGATTTTATTACGGGTTTTGCAAGCTTATTGGAGATTATTTTGGGCATTTAAAATGGCTTTATAGATGTGAATAAAGGGGAGGGGTGAGTTCCCTTTTCTAGTGGAGGAGGGGTGACACCTTTGTAATTTTTTTAAAAGTGTATTCCATCCATGTTTATCCATGTCCAGTGGCTCCAATAAAAGTAACAATTAAAGAAAATGGTAAATATTGTCATTATAATTCCATAAAATGGATTTTTGAGTAGTTTCTAGGTCATTTAGCCTTTTATGTTTAAGGGTTAGTCCCTTTTAAGCTATTTTTCTATTAATCTGTGTAACTATGTTTAATCACATTCAATAAGATTTTGATGAAAACTAATTTTAACTTATTAGAACATATATATTATTCTACATAAAAATAAAGAATTAATTTTTTTCTATTCAAATCACAAAAGTGGTTGAAATTAATTTCAATATAATCCCATAGATGGGATGATAAAGCAGGTTTTTAAAGTAAAAATATTCAAATGTTGGATATATTTTTATATCCAATTAAAAAGTTAAATTGATTCTATTCCCCTATATTATATTATTTTATGTAAAATTTATTTGGTTAATATTTAAATACCATTAAAATTTAATTTATCCTTATAAATAATTTACATGAAATAACAGTTTAAAGAAACAAAATCAGATTTTTTTACTATTCATTAAAAAATGAAACTTCTCAGAAGAAAACAAAACATTAACTGTAATTTAATTTTTTCATTATTTAATATTTTTATTTTATTTTGAATTTTTTTTTTAAAATTTACAAAATTGGATTTAAAATAGGTTCTACATTAAAAAGAAGGAAACTAGTTTTTAGAAAAATAAAAATTTAAAGCATAACACTAGATTTATTTTTATCTTATGTATATAAAATATATTAGATAAATAGAAAACAAATTATTGAACATATTTTATATATTACATTAATATAAAAAAATAATTATAATTAGTTTAATTTATTAAGAAAACACACGTTTGGAAGCATAAATTTTTTTCTTTTATTTCCTATCAGTTTATATTTTAATTTCTAACTAATTGGTAACACGTGAATTCATATTATATTTTCATAAAACATATATTTTCACAAAATATTTAATCCTATTCAGAACAAGTAATATAATTTCGGGTTTATGTTTTATTATATTCAATAATAATATTTTAGTAATATATTATTGTTTGGTAAAAATTAGTCACACGTGTAACAAAAACTATTAAAGAAACATGTTATTGCATGTGATGCAGGGTAACTTAGTGTTTCATGAATTGAAAACTATAGATTATATTTATTTAAAAATATTAATTATATTGTAAATTTTCTAGATATTATATTCCCTTATATCCTTGATGTATGTTTATACATGTTATTGAATATATTTTTCTAACTTTATAATTTTTTAGAGATACATTATCCTAACCTTTATTAAATTGTGTCCTTAAAATTTAAACTCTATCTTAGAAATCTAGGATTTCATATTTCAAAACTCTTTTATTGAAATCACACGTCATGAGAAGAGTTAATAAATTTTTTATTAATAATAGAGAGTGATAATTACATAGGTCACATGGAATAACATATAACTGGGCCTATATATAAGAGAAATTTCGAGGAAAGTGGAGATATGGACATAGAAGACTTGCATAAATAATTATAGGGAGCGATTGATGTCAATTTTCATAAACAATTAAATGATAAAAGGAATGTCAAGGGACTCGGAGCCATAAATATTTCATTATTTAAAAGACCAATAGTTCAAAAAAATGCATTAGGACAAAATTGTTTTAATAATTTTCCTAATTTGTTGTAATTATTTTACATCCTGAGAATATAAAAAATTATAATTACTTGATATATTCCAACATAAATAATTTTATTCTTTTGTTGGGATTTTATAAATTTCCAATTCATCCATTACATTAAGAAATTAATATCCAAAAATTGACTCTGATATATGTAGCACTAAAATACACATTCAATGGATCATAAGTCTCATAAAAGAGATACAAGTCAAACAATTTGAGTCAAAATATTCTCTAAAGGATATATGGTTAATTAATTAATCTCCAACCCTTAAAAGTAATAGTATTTGACCATCATCAATAATTAGTCATGAAATTATTTAACTAAAAATAATTAAACATTAACCTGGACATCACGTAGGCCAATGGTAGACAAGAAACCTATATCGTCCTTTGGTCATGTGTTCATGTCCCACATCCTTGCGAGACTTGATGGGTTGTATAACAACCATGCTCTTTATTACACACTAAAACAAGATTTATTACATAAAATTCACTTGGTAAAACATATTATATTGATATTTATAGTTTCTTTAGGGATTATGATCATTAAATAAAAACTTAAAACATGAAATAAAACATCTTTTTTGAAAAATTACTTTACCTAACTACTACATTCCCCATACTTATCATTTCATAGGATAACCTGAGGATATTCATAAGAAAAGGGTTAGTTATAAAGCCTAGTAAGGGTGTAAAAAAAGAGTAACACGAAGATTAAAATACCTGTTAGGAAATAGGCATATCAATGGAGAACAAGAGAAACATGAACAAAAAGGCATGATAAAGCATAATAATCCTAACATGGGAATGTGGAAACAAAACTTATCATGGAATTAACATGAGCCAAGGATCATTGCACATGGAGCATGGGTAAACCATAATTGCACTTGAAGCACATGTAAACCCTCGTTTCAATTGAATTAAAATGATTCCAAACTCATTGTACATGACATATCATGACACTATACTTTACCCAATGTATTGGAGCGCTATCCGAGCACACCCTTCTTAAACATTTCATTTCATGCATAAGTGTGCCACATGGAGCATACAACATGGAATCAAACATCATCATTTATTCCATGATAAAGGGATGTGGAATACTTAAATGAAGATATATAATCAATGAGTAAATGTCCATAAATTTTAATACCCTTGATTGAGAAATGTGTATGGTATTCACTACACAATGACATTGTCTTGGAAAATCGTATTGCAATTTTGGCAGCATAACAGCATGAAATAAAAAATCATAAAAAATGGTTGATGAGATAGAATGGGTGTATCATTAAATTTACTTGAAATGGACTATAAGGGGATTATTTAGATACATGTCCCAATAAACATAATGTAATTTAGATGCATAATACAAAATAATTACTTTGTTGTAAACAAGGAGTGACAAATCTCTCACGGAATTTTGGTATGGTAATAGGTGTACATGGGTGGAATTAATGAGAGAGAAAGGGGTATCCCATCATCCAAACATAAAGAGGGTAGTATAGGGAAGGTGATAAATTATACCCAAACACATTGAATTGAAAACAAATGGGAATAACAACTTAAATAAAATTGGAAGGAAATGAGAACGGAAGAAATCCCATAATTGGAAGTGTGCTTCCAAAGGCATGGGAATGGCTTGAGAGAGGCTTCTTAAAAGCATGGGGTTCCTTGGGAGGAATATAGAGAGATAAGTTAATAGTTTTTATGAACTCAAAAGACTTCTAGTGAAGTGGAAGTGAGAGATTGGGTGGGTTTATATAGGAAAGGAGAAATAATTGATTATTATTTAGGTTTGGGACACCACACATTAAACTAATCAATATCACAAATCATCCCTTGGTTTATTCCCATGGTTATTTTATTAAGGGGATTGGAAAACAATATTTTATGAGGCCAATGGCCAAACGTATTAAAATAATAGGTTTTCTTATGTGGAGGTGAGTCACACTCTCAAGGAAAAAAAATTTAAAAAGACAAAATGATTTATAAGTCTTGGAGGGTCTACTAAAGCTTCGTAAAATAAATAAAAAAATATAAAATCACATTTTTAATGGTAAAACATATATTGGACAAAAATAATGTTTTTAGTATTTTATTACATCACTATTGGGTCATTATGATGTCATAAAACACATTATATATTTAAACGGTATATAATTTTTAATCAAAAATTCGACTGTCTCAGAAAATTATAAAAAGTTCACCTTTGGATAATTTAGAAATCTGGATTCCAAAAATAATATTCATTTTATAAAAATAAGTTTCTAAATATGTGAATTTTTACTTTTAAAATAAAAACCAACTTTTATAAAAAAATCATGGGTTTTGACAGAACAACTTTCAAATGTTAATAAAAATTAAAATAGCATTCATATAATTATACAATAATTTATATAAATAATTTAATAATAATAATATTTTATTAAAATATTATTAAATTTAAAAATCCATTAATTCATCAAAAAATATTTCATAGTATAATATTAACTAAAAATACTATTTGTGCTTTAGAAACTATATACAAAGTAACAATAATAAAATGAATGAACATTCTTTATAAAAAATAATTTACATACTCATAGTGCTAGGGTATTTTTAAATAACCCCTTATAACACCCGCATAAGACGAAAGGTTAAGGTGTGCGATGGTGACAGACTCTTGGGGTGGCTCGGATTACATCGCTCGTGTGGTAATCTCTATTAACTTCTTATTCTCCTGTAGTCTATTCCCCTTAACCTTAACGTATTCAATCTTGGATTGGTCTTTGTCAAGAGTGAAACCCATTGACTCCACCTTCTTTCCAAGCTCCGGAAAATGGTATTCGTATGGGGAAAGTCTACTGGATGAAGCCACTGCTTCCTTTGTATAAGTAAATTGGATTTTTTAAAGCCCTATATTTATAATAATCATGTGATCACTGTTCAACGTCTATATTAGGAATGGTCACATTTCATAATGGTATTTTAAAATAAAACCAAATAAGTGCATATATTTTACATTACAATAAGTATAAATTTAATAGACCAAGATGAATTTTCATTAATGAATTTTTTTTGGGTCGTTACAATCACCCCCTTAAGAAATTTCACCCTCAAAATTTCCTTTTCCCGTACTAAAATAAATGTGGGTAACTTTTCTTTATCACTTAATCTGATTCCCACATCAGTTATTCAAACATGTGGTTTCACCACAACACTGTGACGATGGGCATTATCTTATTTCATAGAACTTGTTCTCCATGATCTAATATCATCACTGGTTTCTCATCATAATAATGATCATCCAATAATTGTATTACATCTGAAGAGAGTACATGTGAAGATTATAGCATGTTCATTCTTAAGAGGGAGACATGAAATAGATCATGTACTTTGTCCATAGTGGGTATAACTGCTAGTCGATAGGCCACTCCCAGACACGATCAAGAATATCAAAGGGGACAGGGTACCTAGGACTTAACTTCCCTTTCATTCCAAACCTCATGACCTTCTTCCACGGATATATGCGTCGAAATACCATTTCTCCAAATTTAAACTCAAGGTCTCATGAACAGTTATTTGCATAACTCTTCTATTGAATTTGGGTTGCCTTGTTATGTTGTTGAATGGTTTTCACTTTCTCCACCATTTCTCCAACCATTTCTGGTCGTAATAGCTTCCTCTCACTAACGTCATCCCAACATGCCAGTGTTATGAACCTCTACCCATAGAGGGCTTCATGGTGAATTTTAAGAAGGAATTACAATCATAATGTGAAATGATGTTCAAGGTGTAAAATTAACTAAATTGGTGTTTCTGAATAATAAAGTACATGAATATTATATATATTAACAATGAATATTAGCCTCATTTATTGGCTAATCACACTCCTCAACTTGAGTTTTTCTAGTCCTGAGAAAAATATATCTCAACAATATGAAATTCAAATTCCCTTTTCAATAAACATTTTAATACATAATGATCACCAAAAAACCATATACCAAACAATCATGAAATCCATAATAATATTTTAGTACATGATAGTTTCATAAGTATATCCGAATCCCACGCTCATTCCATTATTCAAATTCATCTCCATATTTCATCTTGTATCAATTAAGTGTGATGATGTGTTGTACATTACACTAGACATGAGGGTTCATATTTATTCAAGAGTGAAATGATGGATGTTCTATGTGGAATCAAAATTCAATATTAAGTTGAGTATTTAATTTTTTTTGTTTTATTATTATTATTATTATTATTATTTCAATTTTTTTGGTAATTGAAATTGCACTGAAAAGAGTCAACACCTATTGCGAGACTTTGCCGATGACTGCCATGATTAATGACCTTAGGGAACCAAGTGATTACCACATACTCGGGCATCATCTCGAGTTATCTCAGTCAAAAAAATTCAAATTACCAAAAATAGAGATAAAATTACTAACTCTAGGCCAGAAAACAATGGAGTCACAATCTCCAAGTGTCAAAAGCCACACATTAGGTTATTTCATTTCTATATGAGAAAATTTATAGTTTTTTAAAGTTTTTTGTTGAATACTTATATTAAAACTAAAATGACCACCAAAACTATGATATTTATTTGGGGGACCCCATGAACTCAATCTAATACCCCAGTATCCCAAGGATGTACGTTGTGATCTTTTTTTTATTTTGATGAAAATATAAATGATGAAATATCACATTGGGCAACCACACTTCCCAAAATTTATGCTCATGAAATTATACGTGGATTAAAATAAATATTAGGGCATGCTAAATTATTTGATATTTAGTTTTAAAGTGTACAATCTCTATTATCATGTTCTAGGTTAAAGAAAATATTTTCATCCATTTACACACTTTTTTTCAAATCATTCATTTCTTATAACACAAAATCATTTTTTATTCTGTCTCCCCCCAAAATAAAATAATGTTTTCCCAATGTTTAATAAAAAGAAAATTTAGAAGGGGGTAGAGGTAGATAATGAGAGTTCAAAAAGGAAATTGAAAACATGGATCATTTAATGAAGTCACCTGGTGGTTGAAGTTGAAATTTTTGTTGCTCCCTTTTAATCCCTTGATCTCTATGTCACTCTGAGAATTCTCTTGTGGAAAAAAACAAGCAGAAAAAACAAAACAGAAAAAATATACATATACATATATATATTTATATAATAAATAAAGTAACATATATATATTTATGTAAATTATAGAATAAGAAAGCCCAGAATGTTTTAGGTTAGTGGTAAGCACACTCCCTTGTCTCCCTTCGGTCCAGGGTTCGAATCCTCACGGCTTCACAGGTTGTGACCGGGTTTTCCCCACGGCCTACGACGTGTCCCCCCTTTTTAATTATTATTAAATTTTTTTGTATTTTTATTTTAACATTCAAATAGATAAAAATAATATAAAATAAACTGATGATACATTGTTTTATTTTTAAATTTACGGATAGGGTATTACTCAAGGATCACACCATGTGACACAAATTAATATCATTCTCCACTTTCATACCTATCAATTCTAATAGTAGAAGAACATTCCAATAGTCTATTTTTTTAAATATCAAAATGATTCATTAATCCTATTTTAAAAAAATGATTTTCAAAGTGAAAACCACAACTTGCCTCCCATGCAGTGCTTTGGTTTAAGGTCGCTAGCTTAACTTAGACCCTTAATTATTTTTGTATTTTCCTCATCTAATGTAAGTTCACATAATTTTTCATCAACATAATTTTTTTGGAATGGTTCAATGAATGGTTTTAATCTATGACCATTAACTTTAAAGGTTTGACCATTGGTGGGATCTTGAATTTCTACAGCCCCATGGGGGTACACCTTATGCACTATGTATGGACATGACCATCTAGACCTCAACTTTGCCGGGTGTAAATGAAGTTTATGACTATTAAAAAGAATACGTTTACCTGGTACAATGTGTTTTGTTTTAATATTTTAAGATTGCATGGATAGTACTTAGGCTTTATTGATCCTTGAATTTTCATATGCCTCCTTCCTAAGTTCCTTAAGTTCACTAAGAACTAATTTTTTGTTTGTTTCGGCCAATTAGAGGACATAATTCATTTTCTTAATTTCCCAAAAGGCCTTATGTTCAATCTCCACTAGAAAATAGAATTCTTTACCAGAAACCAACTTGTATGGGGAAATTCCTAAAATGGTTTTAAATGTGGTTTGATAGTCCCAAAGAGCATCCAAGAGTTTCTCGGACCAATCTTTCCTAGAAGGATTGACCTTTTTTCAAGAATATTTTTAATCTCCCTATTCTCTAACTCATCTTGACCATTGGTTTGAGGATGATACACAATAGAAACTTTATGATAAATCAAATTCTTAGACTTGAGTGAAGAGAATGGATGGCTGCAGAAATTGGTTCCTCGATCACTGATTATAGCCCTAAGAATACGAAATCGAGAAAATATGTGCTCTTTTAGAAATCAGATCACAACATGATAGTTATTAGACTTGGTGGTAATTGATTCAACCCATTTTGATACATAATCAACAACTAAGTGGATGTAGAGGTATCCCCTAGAATTTGGGAAAGGACCCATGAAATTGATTCCCCAGTAGTCAAATAATTGAATCACTAAGATTAAAGTGAGTGGCATTTGATTCCGTTTTGTGATTGACCCTACTTTTTGACACTTAGGATAGCTTTTATAAAATGTGTAGGAGTCTGTTGAGAGGGTTGGCCAGAAGAGACCAAACTAAAGAATCTTAGATTATGTTTTCTTTGAGGAAAAGTGACCTTCACATTCCTCACTATTAAATAATTTAAGGATGGACTCTTGTTCAGATTTTGGGACACACCTAATAATGACTTGTTCAGGGAAGAACTTATAGATGTATGGATCATCAAACACATGGTGGCTAACATCATAATGTAATTTTCTTTGAGCTTAAGGCCCTAAGAATTTTGGAATTACTATTGTAACTATGAAATTTTCTATGTCAACATACCAAGGGTAGTTAATCAAAGAGTATAGGTATTCATCAAGAAATGAATCAGACACCGAAAGGTGATTTCAGTTGTCTGTGAATTCCATCCTAGATATGTGATCAATTCAACATTTTTAAGACCCTTTTTATCCTTGATTGTGAGGTAAAATTCTTTTAATATAAGGACCCACTTAATCAGTCCAGCCTTAGCATCTTGTTTTTGGAAGATGTATTTTAGTGCAGAATGGTTAGTGAACACTATGATGGGGGATCCAAAGAGGTAGGAACTAAAATTATCTAAGGAAAACACAATATAAAGTAACTCCTTTTCAGTAGTGGTGTAGTCAATTTGGGCATCATTTAAGGATTTTCTTGCATAAGAAATGATATAAGGAGTTTTATCACAATGTTGTCCTAACACAAATCCTACAGAAAAGCCACTAGAATCACACTTAAGTTTGAAAGGAAGGATCCAATTTTTAGATTTCGTAATAGGGGGGGAGAGGTGAAATAAGAATTGAGGGTTGAGAGTGAACCATCACAGCTTTTTTTCCAAACAAATGGAGCATTCTTTACTAGGAGAGCACAAAGGGAAGATAGATTGAACTAAATATCGTGACGAATCCTCTACAGAAACCAGCATGTCCAATGAAATACCTCACTTACATAACAATTTTGGGTGATGGAAGGTGATGAATGATGTCAACCTTGGCATTATCAAATTCTATCCCCCTACCCGAGACTAGATGTACTAGAACTAGTCCCTCTTTAACCATGAAATGAAATTCTTCCCAGTTTAGGACCATATTCTTTTCTTCACATCTTGAAAAGACTCTCTCCACATTCCTCAAACATCCGTCAAATGTATCCCCAAACATAGAGAAGTCATCCATGAAGACCACAAAAAAATCCCCTACCATGTCTGAGAATATTTCCATCATGCACCATTCTAAGGTTCCAGGGGCATTTCATAACCCGAAGGGCATGAATTTGAAAGAAAATGTGTCGAATGGACATGTGAATGTAGTCTTCCCTTAATCCTCTTGGGAGACCTCAATTTGATTATACCCTGAGTATCCATCTAGGAAACAGTAGAAGGAATGACCTACCACTCTCTCAAGGACTTGGTCGGTGAATGGTAAGGGGAAATGGTCCTTCTTGGTGAATGAAATTTTTTATAGTCAATTTAGACCCTCCATCCACTACTCACCCTAGTTGGAAGAATCTCTCCATCCTTATTGGTTATCACTTTCATTGTTGCTTTCTTGGGAACCACTTGGATTGGGTTGACCCACACACTCTCATATATGGGGTATATGATACTATCTTTTAACAATTTCAGAAGTTCCATCCTTACTACCTCCAAGAGATTACGATTGAGTCGTCATTGAGGTTGACGACATGGATTTGAATCAGATTCCAAAACAGTCCTATGAGTCCCAATAAGTGGGATAATACCAGTAATATCTGACAGGGTCCAACCAATGGATTTATTATGCTTCATAAGGATATCAAGAATCATCCTTACATGATTGGCTTTAATAGAAGAAGAAATTAAAATAATATGTGTTTGAATTTCCCTTAGGAAGGCATACTAGAGTGCAGCGGGAAGTTCCTTTAATTCAATATCAGGTTGGTTGAGAATTTAAATAGAATATTGGGACATTGGATCTAGATCAATTTTATTTGATGGAGTTTTAGATAGGATTGATTCCCCGCATGTTGATGTTTCAGCTACTACATCTTCTTGATCAGATTTACAGAAGGAAGTTGGAGTGGGATCCCTGAAAGTGGTTTCCTAAAAGGTTTTATTGATTGTTGGACCTAATAATTAATCATAAGACCAATTTGAAAATGAATCAATCCAAGGAGATAAAATCCCCTCATGTGAAAAAAGGAAATCAATCTCATCCTTACTTAAACATCCATAAAATATTCTTTGATGTTCTATGGATTCATTATCAATGCTTCATATCATGTTTACTTCATGAGTTTCCTCGTCAACACTTATTTGTGAGCTTTCATTGTAGATGATCAAGTCTGGGATCATGTTTCCAAAGGTGATGGTCATGTTCCCATTTCGAACTCAGATAATAGAGTTTATTTCTGCATGGAAAGGACAAATAATGATGATTGGGGTTTGTTCCTTATTTCCTATTATCTAATGGTTGTCAAGGACAATGAAATCAGTAGGGTTGATGAAGTATTCAACCTTTACTAGAATATCCTTTAAAATCCCCTTTAGAACCCTAATGCTGTGATCACCAAGTTGAATTGTGACAGATATGGGTTGGAGCTCTTCTAGGCCTAATTGGCAGTACACAACATATGGGATGGGATTGAAACTAGAACCTTTGTCACACAAGGCCTTGAAAATTTTTCACTATACTAGTTCAACATTGATGTAAAGGAAACCCTTGTCTTTCAAATTAAGAGGAATGGTCCCTGGAATGGTGGCACTCACATTAGCAGCCAAAAGGACTTGGTTTTTATGTGAAAATTTTATTTTAAAAGTGCACAAGTACTTAAGGTACTTTTAGTAGGCATGCATGGTTTGGAATGCATAGAGAAGTGGAATGTTCAACTTGACTTGTGTGAAGATCTCCCAAAATTTTTCACTCAATTCAGGCTTGGTTTTCCCCCTCATGCGTTGAGGAAGTGGTGTAGGTTATGGGGTTGTTTGTTGATGAGTTGTTTCTTTGACAATGTTATCATGTTTTTCAGTTTAATCATTTGTTTCATTTGAATTTTCAACTAATTTTGAATCTTTACATGGGTTCTGAATTAGTTTTTTTGGTTTATGAATTGATTTCCCACTTTTTAAAACAGTTACAACCTTTAGTTTTTCATGAGTTGTTTGAGTACAGCTTGACTCTCCCATTATTGTTTTTTGTGGAATTTACTGTGTAATAATGGGTGCCTTTCTAGTTTTAATGGCTTGATGTTCTTGGATATGAGAAGAGATATCTGAGTTCATCTTTCCTATTTGTTTTCATAGTTTTTCTAGTAGGCTTTGTGGAAGAGTTTGGGTTGGTGCTTGAGAAGACTGGATTATCCCTTGGGGATATTTTTGAGGTGGGATGGTTTGTTGAAAATGGAATGGTGGATATAGATATTGGATAGTTTGGGTTTGGAACTGGTAATGGGTTTGATAATTCCTATGGGGGTAAGGATTTTGTCCCTGTGGTTGGCTTGGTTGTTGGTTATCATTCAAGTGTAACCCTAGGTGGTCATTATACCTTGGGTTGAAGTTGGTTTGGTATTAAGGCTTTTGAAATTTCAAAGCATTTACTTCCACTGGGGGTCCTCATAAAAGAACATCCTTGATGGATGGAATGGTTGGGTAGTTGTCTTTCTTATGGTCATGTTTGTCCCAAATTGTGAAAATAGGGTCAACAGTTTGGATTTCATGGACTTTCCTAAGGTCTATCTCTTTAACCTTCCTAGAGAGTGCTGCGATTTTAGCCCTAATGATTTCCTACCTTCTATGTGTATGAATTCCAGTAGTTTTTTAGGGATTTTCATAATAAGGTGAAGTTCCCCCTGATTGGTTTTGTTCAGAAAGTCTTTACAGATACTCGTAAGCATCATTTGGGGCTTTGTTTTTAAAGGTTCTATTACACATCATGCCAATGAATTGTTTTTTCCCTGGACCAAACCCTTCATAGACAATTCTCACTTGTTTTGGAATAGAAAAACCATGGTGTAGAACCATGTTTAGAGTGTCCTTGAACCTCTCCAATGTTTCATAGAATGAATCTCCCTCTTTTTCAAAAATGTTTTGGATGATCTCCCTATGTGAAATTGTTTTGTGGTGGGGAAAGTATTTTTTGTATAATTATTTATGTAGTTGAGTCCAAGAGTTGATGGATGATGGTTTCAAATTTTTTATCCAATTTGTAGCTCGATCCTTTAAAGAAAAAGTGAATAGCCTCATCTAGGCTGATTCTAGTTGATGTGGGGGACACATGGTTTCTACAATGTCATTGAACTCCTTAACGTGAAGGTGGGGCATCTCGGACTCCATTCCTTGTAATGTGGGATAGTGGTATAGGACATGGGGTTTAAAGATTTAATTCGAATCTCCCAGGGAATTGTGTCTATTACAGGAGGGTTCATTGTTCCAGGTAGGTGTGAGGTAGTCATTCATGGTTTGATCGACTGCATTCCCCATGTTTGAGGCTGCCTCATTTGGATTTCCATTTTGGTTTCCACCCGGGTTTATGAGTTGGTTTCATTGAAGACCTCCCATTGAAATGGGCTCAATTTTATGCTCTTTAATATCAATAGGATTATTATTAAATGGAAACAATCCCCTAGGTTCACTTGACTCCCCAACCGTAGGACTTTCCACCCTAACTAGACGGTTTGATTGATCGTGTGTATAGGCGGACATGTTCCAAAAGGCAAAAAATGAGAAAGGGAAAAGATAAGAGATCTTGGTTGAGAATAGAATAAATGGAGGAGAATAGAATGGGTGTTGCAATGACATACTTGGGTCCCTGGTAATGGTCTCAAAATTTTATTCATGCTCAAATTTACCCAAAATATGATGGTAGAACAGTCCTTGTAGTTTATCTTGGGTTATATAATCCTTAGAGACCTAAGAAGTAACTTACAGAAAAATACATTATATGGATTGTTTTTGGATATGAAGTGTCCAAATTGGGTTTATTTCAGATGGGTTTAAGGTATCACTTTAGAATTTAAGTTAATTAAAATTAATATAAAGAGTTTATCCAAGTTTATCGCTTGGGGTGGATTGGATGAATTCCTATTTCAATGATTTCAATTTCTTTTATTTGAGATGGGTTCATTTATAAAGATCAAACAACATCATAGCTTATTGGCTTAATACCTAAACCCTTTAATACTAATTACCTATACAATTTAAGTATCCATATTTTGAGCACTTCAAGGTAAATGTTCGTATTAGCACTTGAAGTGTGTGGCCTTAAATTCAACAAGGACAATGGAGTTTAAAAATCATCTATTAAAAATCTCAATTAAAGAAGTGATTAGACATTACTGGGGTGATAAATAACATATAATCCAGCCCCTTTATACTATCTTGAATCATCCCATAAGTGTGTTATCTCTCCATTGATCCTATGGATTAAATGGAAGTGGGAAGTAGACTCATGAGGGGGAATTGAAGAAGTAAATAAAACAATAAAAAAATGATCACTCCACCATTGTGTGAATAATTTCACAAGGTATGGTGTAAATAAATTCCAAACATGAGGAAAAAATATCAAAATGATATGGATTAAAATGGTATAATAATAGAATAAGAACTTTTATTAAGAAATAAGGATAAATTAAAACAACTTACATGTGGAAGACAAACTTGAGACAACGAAATCGCAACATAACATTACAATGAAATAAAGAGAAAAATATCATCAACTCATCCAACAACACTACCTTAAATAGTCATTTTTGAATCCTTGGGTCGATCCTACAATAGTCCAAGTCTCCTCAATTAATTTTGGTAGTCCATAGGTGGGTGGAAAGTTGAGGGAGAGTTGATTTTTCCACCCTTGACCCGAGGAGGCAGCCAGCTTTTATCCACTTAACAGACGTGTCTGAATGGCCTTCTAGATGTCTGAATATGAGTGATCCATAGAGGAAAAACGTAAAGCTCCAGATTTCCCCTAGATATCTATGAAATTTTATCCAAAAGTAATATGTGGTTGCTGATAAATGATTAAATTGGAGAGATGTTTTTCTGGGCCGCAGAATCTGGCCCATAATTTTATCTCTAAATTATGTCTCCCTAATAACCACCATGGAAGCTAAATTAGAACTATATTATGATGAATGATTTTTTCATATATATGAATTCTATCATTCTATAAAATGTGGGCTTCATTGGGCCTGTATGATGGGCCCTGCAATCTTATCAGTTGGCTGGTTCCCAATCTGCCTTCTCCAAAATTGTTTGCATGAAATCCCATTTTGGTGGTCTTCCAATGTTAATCTTCCAACACTCCACAAGTTTTAATTGTTACCAATATAATTATAAACCTGAAAATTAAATATGAAAATAAAATCAATATCATTGGGAATTTAAAATGATGTTAAAAAATGTACCACATTATAGTGCATTTTATGAAGGAATTACTATCATAATGTGAAATGATATTCAAAGTGTAAAAGGAACTAAAATTGTGTTTATGAATAATAAATCACATGAATATTATATATATTAACAATCAATATTATCCTCAATTAGTGGCTAATAAAATACTAGGAAATTCCTCAAGAAACACTTCAGCGAATTCCCTCACAATAGGCATGTCTTCGAAGATGGTTGTCTCCTTAGACTCAATCATCTGAGCCAGATACGCGTGCTCATAGGGCAGTAATATACATGCATGAGATGATGGTGCTAAAGAAGATTTATCTTATTCCTTTAACTTGTATATAATCGAGGGTCGATTCTCCACATGGAGAGTGATTTATCTTTCACGAAAATTTATGTTGGCTCAATATAAGGAAATTAAATCCTTGTCAAGAATTGTATCAAATTCCACTAGAGGGAGTATGAGGAGGTTCACCGGGAAGTTCAATCCACAAATTAAGATATGGGAGGAGTTATATTCCTAGGATGAAATGATTTACACATTTTCCATACTCACCGACATCTTTACTTTCATGATTTGTGGTGGTGTTGGGATTGTTCTACTAAACTTTTGGGATATAAAAGAATGAGTATAACCTAAATCAAAAAGTACGCTCTCTATTATTGAATAAATAACTAGTATACCTTTCAACTCTTCTATGTCAGGGTTCAATTCTATAGTAGTGATGGAAAAAGCTCTCTCTTTCTACCTTAGATGTCGTTTGTTAACTCTTAAAACCCTTGACTTAGGGCACTGATTTTCAAGATGCACTGGTTCATTGTAGTTGAATCAATGAACAACGCATTGAGATTCAAACAGAGTGTTCCTATCCTCTATCACAGCCATGGGTTTTTCTTTATGGTAGTTAATGTATAGGTTCCCTTATCTTCTACACGTAATGCATTTCCTCATCCCCTTCATGTAATTTCCGGGGTACTTCTTTCCAAACCTTTGGCATGTGGGGTACTGGATTTTCTTAGCACCATTGGATTAATCCATCAGACCTCCAGAATTAAAGTCCACCTTACTCTTCATATCCCCATGATACCCTTGAAGTTCTCTAATATCCATTTCATCCTTGAGGGAACATCATACAATTTCCTCATAGCAGTGGAAGTCGCGGATCGTCAGGGCTTTCCGCAGGCTTGGTTTTATCCCACCAAAGAAGTGGTCATTCTTGCATTCAGGGGTAACGACAAATCTGGAAGCATATCATGAAATCCTTGTGAAGTTTTCCTCATACTCTCTAACAAATTCATCACCTTTTTTCTATAGCAGAAGTAAGTACCTTTCCATATTAAGATGGAGGGTGCATGGAAAATATTTATAAAAAAAATCTTCCAGAAATCCTTCCATTCCAACTCATCGATCTCCTCCTGAGGCTTCAGATTTTTTATCAATGTACACCATTGATCGTCTTCACCCTTCATTGGATAAGCTACTAGAAGAACCTTCTCTTTTTCAGAAAATTGAATGATGGATACGATCTTTTCAATGGAGTTGATCCATTGTTCCGCGATTGAGGGATCAAATGATCCATTAATAGTATGAGGCCTTTGTCTGATAAAGCTCTCGATAGCGACTTGTTCTTTCTTAGGGGGGTTGAACGTTCCTCTTGACCCATGATTCTATTCAATTATTGAGTTAACTGAGAGAGTATCATGAAAAAGTTCACTATTCCTGCACTCATCAGATTGGGAATCTCATTTGAATAGTCATCACATTGGTCTTCACATTGGTTGTTAGCCAGAGTCTTCATATTACTGGCCATTGGCTGGCATAAAAAGAAAGTTAGGGGTAACACATAAAGGGTAATACAAAAACATATGACTTATAAATTCCTATTATTTCCTTAACATATGAATCTATAGGATTCAATCTATGTTATCCATGATCTAATTTCTAACATATATTTTTAGGGGAATTGTTTTATTCCCTTAATAATGGTTCATACTAAGCCTGTGAATTTACTAATGCATATCCCCCATGAGTGTCATAACCAAGAGTGAAGAAATACCCATTTTCATGTAAGAGGATACCTTGGGTCAAGCCCAAAACTTCTTATCAGGGTTTTCACCCCTTGGTGCATCTCTGCTAGAGCCACCTCTACCTACTCATATCTAGACATGGATGTTTTTTCTTGAAAACCCAATTACTCAATACTCACAAAAACTTAGGTATGTTTTTATTATACTTAGACTTATCCCTATGTATTTCACTATGGTTTTCTAATCATAATCCCAAAAATAACTAAACATATCATTTGATATCAACTATAACAATCCTGCTCTTTATTATACACTAAAACAAGATTTATTACATAAACTTCACTTGATACAATATAGAATATATAGAGGTATTGTGTGTTTGGGGATTATGATCATTACATGAAAACTTAAAACATGAAATACACCATCTTCATTGAAAACTTCTTTTACATGACCACTATATTCCCTCGTACTTAGCATTTCATGGGATAACCTGAGGACATGCATAAGAAAAGGGTGAGCTATAAAGCCCAGTAAGGGAGTAAACAAAGAATAACATGAATATTACAATACATGTTAGGCAGTAGTAAAATAAATGGAGAATAATATAATTATAAACATAAAGTTATTACAAATCATGATAATCATAACATGGTAACGTGTAAACTGCACTTAAACTGAAATTAGAATGAACCAAGGCTCATTGCACATGGAGCATGAGTAAACCCTAATTCAACATGAAGCACGAGTAAACACTCATTTAACTTGAATTAGCATGAGTCAAAACTCATTGCTCATGTGGTATCATGATACTATACTTTACCCAAGGCATTGGAGGGCTATCAGGGTCCACCCTTCTTAAACATTTCATTTAATTCATAAGTGTGCCACATGGATCATACAACATGGAATCAATCATTATAATTTATTCCATGATAAAGGGATATGGATTACATACATAAATATTTATAATCAATAATTAAACGTTCCTAAAGGTTAATACCCTTGATATAGAAATGTTCATGGTATTCACTACACAAAGACATTGGCCTGGAAAATTGTAGTGCAATTTCGGCAGCAAAACAACGTGAAATAAGAACTCATAAAAAATGGTTGATGAGATAGAAATGGTGTCTCATAATATTTACATGAAATGGAATGTAAGGGGGTCATATAGATACATGTCCCAAAAAATTTAATGGAATTTAGATGCATAATACCAAAGAATTACTTGGATATAAATGAGGAGAGAGAAATCTCTCACGGAATTTCGGCATGGTAACATGTGTACTTGAGAGGCATTAATGAGAGAGAAAGTGGTCTACCATAATCCAAACATAAATTGGGAAGTAGTTTCAAGGGGAGAAATCATACCCCAACATTTGTATTAAAAAAAAATGGTCATAACAACTTAAAGAAAATTGGACAAAAATGAGAAAGCAAGAAATACCCAAATTGGAAGTGTACTTCTAATGGATTGGGAAAGGATTAATAGAGGCTTCTAGAGTTCTTGGGGCACCTTGGGAGGATTTTAGAGAGATGAGGTCAGAGGTTGGAAGAACTAAAAAGTCTTTTAGTGAAGAGGAAGTGGGAGACTGTGTGCGTTTATATAGGAAATGAGAGAGAATTCTTTATTATTTAGGTTTGGGACACCACACATTAAACTAATCAAAACCACAAATGATCCCATTGGTTTTTCTCATGGTGTTTTCCAAAGGGGATTGGAAAAAACTATTTTATGAGTCTAATAGACTAAATTATTAAAATAATAGGTTTTCTTATGTGGAGGTGAGTCACACTCTCAAGGAAAACAATTTAAAAAGACAAAATGTTTTTTAAGTCATGGAGGGTCCACTGGTGCTTTGTAAAATAAATCAAATAGATATAAAATCACATTATTTGAATGGTAAAACATAGATTGGCCGAAAATAATGTTTATAGTATTTTATTACATCACTATTGGGTTATTATAATGTCATAAAACACATTATATATTTAAATGGTATATAATCTTTACCAAAACATTCAATTGTCTTAGAAAATTATGAAAAGTTAATAATTGGATAATTTCAACATCCTAATTCCAAGAATAATATTAATTTTATGTAAATAGTTTTCTAAATATTTGAATTTTGGACTTTTAAAATAAAAAATCGACTTTTATCGAAAATTCATGGGTTTTGACAAAAGCAGCTTTCATACCGTAATAAAAATTACTATTGCATTAATAATATTATAAAATAAGTTATAAATATAATTTAATAATAATAATATTTTATTAAAATATTATTTAATTCAAAAATCCATTAATTGATAAAAATAGATTCTTTAGTTGAATATTAACTAAAAATACTATTTGTGCTTTAAAAACAATTTACAAAGTAACAATAATAAAATGAATGCAAATTATTTATACAAAAATAATGTACACAGTCATAGTGATAGGGTATTATTATATAAACCCTTATAAAACCCTCATAAGACCGAATGGTAAGGTGTGCGATGGTGAAATACTCTTCGCGTGGCTCAGATAACATCGCTCAGGTGGAAATCTCTATTAACTTCCACTTCTCCCGTAGTCGGTTCTGCTCAAGCATAACGTGTTCAAGCTCGGCTTGGGCTTGGCCAAGAGAGAAGACCAATGAAACAAACTCCTTTCCGAGCTCTGAAAAAATGGGCTTCGTATTGGGTAAGTCTTCTTGATGAGGCCATCACTTCCTTTGTCTGAGTAAATTGGATTTGTTAAATCCCTATATTTATACTAATCATGTGATCACTGTTCAATGACTATATTAGCAACTGTCACAATTCTTAATGTTTTTTCAACATAAAACCAAATAAGTGCATACATTTTACATAACCATAAAATGAAAATTAAATAGACCAAGATAAATTTTCAATAATGAATTTTTTGGGTCGTTATAGGTTGTCTCCTTCTAGACATGTTGTTCATTTCTAAAAAATAGTAACAAAAGTTACAAAATAAATATAATGGATTTTTTGAGATAATATTAATCACTGAATATCCTTTTAACTAAGGTTTTCAGCACAACCACAATATATAACTAATTTATAATTTTATTTCAACATAGTTCCTTCCTTGGTTTAAGCCTCATTTATTATTTAAAGCAAAGACCTCATTCTAACGGGGTAGAGGCAGACCCATTGCATATCCCAAAGTCCCAAGACCAAGTGGTCTGAATGAGAGGCCTGAAAGCCCATTTTTGTCCCAAAGAGCCCCTTTGGTGAATAGTGTTGCTATAGTATACAGGCTACTACAATGGATACTACAGTACCATTGCTGCTACAGTTACTACTACAGTGCCTCTGCCACTATAGTTCCACCACTGCTACAGTCCTTCCACTGAAACAGTACTACTACAGTACATGCTACAACACTACTCTAGTACCTGGAAATTCATCCCTTCCCCGATTTGATCATGAGTCTTTTTATCCAAAGCAGGAGACTTTACCACTTGGGTACAAGCTCATTGGAAAATTCTTGGTTTAAGGGTTAACCTAGTCCAGTAATTTTCATTTTCAATTCAAATACTTCATAATAGATTCAAAATATAGTATGAAATATCATATAAATATCCCATGGCAGTGTCAAACTAAGTGCACAGTAAGTCCCATTGTCGTGTAACAGGTTACGATCGATTGAAACCCAAAACACCTTTTTTGGAGTTATTAACCCCTGGTGAATATGTTCCCAAACAATGTCCACTTTTAGTATTCATATAAGGATGTGTTTTTAGTAATACCCACATAATCTCTAGCTTAAATAATTCTATAATGTTATTCTACACTTATCTTCAAAGTATATCATTGGGAAATTTTACCAAATATATGTTTTCCAAAATCTATTGCCCATGGTTTCTACTATAATCCCTTTGATACTAATTATAGAGACCCAACCCAGAATCCCAGAGTTATTATCTATTACCATTACATTGGAATTATTACAAAGAATAAAATCCCTATGAACATAAAATGTTTGGTAGTTTTTGTAAACTAGATACACACATAAGTCCTCTATTAAAAATAAATACACTAATTACAACACAATTGTTTTACTTCATTTTAGGATAGATTTATTTTATATAGTGTATACATGCTTATATTTCATATTACACATCAATGAATCCTATATAAAGGAAATAAAAAAAGGGTGCGCTTAAATTCTAAATAACTATAAAGTACAACAAAATAAAAAATAAATCAATGAGAACAATGAATATGGGAAGTTAATAACTAAAGAAAGAATCTATTTAGTCATTAAATGGAGTAGTAATTGATAAAACATATGCCAAGGTAACTAAATAAAACCCCATGCCTTTTAAATAACAGTATAAGGAATAATAATTATTGCATGGAAAATAAATGAAACACATTCCATTTAATCAATGAAATGAATCCATAGATAATATCAAAGTAAAAATCTCATGGATAATAATAACTAAAATAAAGGACATTCTTAACTATTCGATTCCATGTTTCCATGGAACATTCTACCATTACCATAAATATATTTTTTCAAGAAATTTAAAATATATTGAGGGAAACTAATATTTTTTTCTTGTAAACAAACTCTAAGGGTTTTTCACCAACTAATTTCATCTCATGAGACAGCTGATATATCAGGGGGATTACTTTAAATTTCCCCCAACACACAGGGCTTGCATAAACTAGTACCCACCCCATAGGGATTTCATTAACAATTTCCAAACCATACAGTGTTTGTCTAAATCATTCTTCATATATCAAATAATCAATATAATTAAATAAATTCACTTTTAAAATATCCTTATTGAGAAAATGATACAAATTTATCAATATTACCCTAGTTAATCAGATAATGTTAAATGTAAAAAATTTATGTAAATATGGTATATATTTTATGAAATTAATATATCCATGATAAATAATAGAGGTAATTAGTGGGAATTATATATTCAATAATCATAGGAAATTGAATATTTCAAGGGGAAAAAAGGAATTAATGTAATGAATGTCAATATATTACCTGGAAATGAAATAATAAACCATCTAAAGTAATGATAAGGATGGTTTAAATACAACAAGTCCTATGTGTTGTTAAAATAAATAGTTTTTTTCTTTGAAGAATGGAAGTACTATAAAGATATATTTTAAAAATATTCTTGAGAAAAATTACAATTTCTTTACATTTTGAAAAACTTTTTGTTTGAAAAATATATTTAATACCATTTTAATTAGAAATGAACCTTTTAAACATTTAGTGAAATCATCAAAGATATTATGATGGATAAATATGGATATATCTTATATGGTAAAAAGAACATTTCTTTTTCACTATAAAAGGATATAAAAATTCTTTATACAGAAAGAGATGAGAGAATTCCTTTGAAAAAGTTTTTAAAATAAAAAGGGTAAAAAATTATTTAATAAATATTGTTTGGAAGGTTAAAAAAATTAGAATCCATTTTTAGAAAACATGGTTTTTAGAAGATACTATGTTCTCCGACATAAGAGAGATATGAAGATTTGTTTTCTTAAATAATGTTATATATCATTTTGACTACCAATGAGTGAAAAATGGTACTAATACTTGAAAAAGGTAATTATTAACTTGAGGATTGGAAAGTTAAAGGTTTTATTTCACATTGGTCAAATAATGTCCTCAAATGGAAATTATACTTTAAGCAATATTGAATTAAATGAGATCATGATGTAAACCATTGAAAAGACCATAATGTTAAAGTGATACTCAATCATTGAATAAACTATTTATGTCAAATTTAAATCCAGTTAACTTGAGTATAAATAAAAAAGTATATAGTAAAAATTTATTACACACATAAAAATATAACATTAATGATAATAAAGAAGTAATATTACCTAATGAAAAGAAATTGGGTTTTGAAATTCTTTTCCACTTGGTAACACTTAATTAAAATCCCCTTAGATGAAATAATTCAAATTAAAACGTGAAATACCATGAATATAAAATAATTTATGATATAATATATCCAAATTGGACTAATATAAAACACATAAAATAAGTAAGTGGTGAATGTTATATTTATCTCACAGATGTAAAAAGTGACATGAAAATCCCTCACCATGTGTTTCTTTTTAGGTGAACATGCTATGAAATCCTGTATAATGGTTGTAAACATTTCACTAAATTATACATGAATTATAATAATATTTATAAATTCATATATTTTCTTCTTATAATGTTTTATTTTTTTTTTGTTGACAATCAGTCATTATGTTCACAATTTTAGGTGTTAATTTCTTAGTTCTATAAGAATGTTTTGACATGTTTTTTCCTATCACTGTTTAATAATCTAAAAAAATTTAAAACATTATTAAAACATTATATATATTAAGTATATATATTTATAATAATCCATAATATTTTTACATTACAAACGAAATGCATCATTCATAGAGACAGTAGGTCATACATACGCATAAACGCTACTTTCATTTCCATACCATAATTAAAATAATGAAAAGTAAATGAAATATATATATATAATAATTAATGTATAATATTCATGTCATATATTTCACTTAGTTTTTTTAAAACCATCCATTATACATTCCATGTGTTTCGTGAAGTAATTACATCACTTTGAAGAGGCAATAGTCCACATTTTCACAAATAATGTTAACGTACTCCCAAAAAATGGAAAACATAAAGGTATGTGTTATATAAAATTAAAGAAAAAAGAAATTATAAATATCATAAATTTATTATATAAACATAATTTTAATAATAATTCCAACCTTAAGTGGTGGAAAATAAAAAACTAAAAGTAATAATTTCACAAGGCGATAGTCCGTCGTACACACGAACGGTCAGTTTTTTACCCATTAGATGGAAGTGTGTGTATGTGTACTTATAACCCTTATAATTAAAAAATATAATTATATTTTGGATAATAAGGTTATTAAATAATAATTGAAAAGTTATATTTTAAGGGGTAGAGAATAAAAATAAAACAAAAGATCTTGGAGAAGGATGTTACCTCTTCTTTGGGAAACTTTTTTTGGTTTGCACGAATGAGATTCCTTGGATAGATTTATTACAAAAAGGAGGATACTATGATGAGGTTAGGGGTGTTTTAATATAATTTTAGGAGAATATTTTGGGAATCAAAAGGTCTTTAGAGATGTGAATAAGTGTAAGGGGTGAGTTCATTTTTATAGTGGAGGAGTGGTATTCTAATAAATTTTTTGAAAGGAAATTACACCCATGTAATTCTTATATGAAGTGGATCAAATATTAAACCAAATTATATAAAACTTAATATAGGGTATAAATATGGAAATAAAATTGATTTTTTAAAATTTTATTAGTCATTTTCCCTTTTAATGTTATATTTTATTCCCTTATAATGTTAGTTCTTTTCTTAAGAACTAAAATTAATTTTAATCACTTTGAGTAATGTTTTCGGTCAAAAAATAATGTTACCTTATTAGAAAATATAAATTATTATTAATATAAATATTGAATCAATTTTTCGAAATTAAAATAATAGATGTGTAAGAAATTAAATTAAATTAAATCATGCAGATGAGATTACAAAAAAGGGTTTTAAAGTAAAAATGTTCAAAAGTGTTAGATTTTTTTATATCCCATTTCAAAGAGAAATTAATCAGATATACTAAAATGGATTATTCTATATAAAATTTAAAAAACAATAAAAAATTTAATTTTATGTTACAAATAAATAAGAACAAAAAGTGTTTTGAAATAAAATTCAATATTTTTTCACTATTTATAAAAAATGAATCTTCATAGAAAAATACCAAATATTTACCCTAAGATAAAATTAAATATTTTTTCCTTATTATTCATGAGAGAAGGGATAACTATAACTTTTCCCCGTATAAAAATATAAATTAAAACATTAATCTATTGTTAAAGAAGGATGAATCCAAACACAACTTATCCACGAGCCTTTGGTTAATATAATACATATCTATATGGGATAACCCATTTAGGAAATAATAAAGGATTCACCATGATAGTAAACTATCAAAGATATACAAGAAGATGATACCATACTCAAACCAATTATTTTTGGGATTATAAAATATATATTCAATGTAATTAATGCTATACACACAAATAGAATGATACATTAGTAAATTTAATGTGTAAGAATGTTTACCCCCATTATCTTTCACAAAAATATCAACCATCACCAAAAATACTTATATATATTATTGGATATAAGTATAAGATTGGAATGTTTTATTGGGATTCCTAACCGAAAATTTGTTTTTAGGTATATCTCGAAATTATATATTTATATAGATTTTATATTTCTATAAAATATTCCAAACTACTAGATTCATCTCCATATACTAACACCCTAAAGGGATTCACTCACTGAAACCATCCCCACAGTATCTAGAATATTACATTATTTTCATTTATCATTTATTATATTGAAATATAAATATAATCGAAATAAAATATTTAATTTGTTTTGTAACATTTTTAAAATTAATTTTATAATGAAAATAAAGAAAAATGGGAGACTATTAATTCCATTTCTCCATAGAAATAGAAACATGTTTGAAGGTTGTTTCTTAACACATATTTTTATTATTTTCACATCTAATGTGTCTAAAGAGCATATTTCTAGCTTTAGTTTCACTATTCGAATTCTGAACAACCTTGGATAACATTAAATCATTCATATTATATTCCCTTCCCTATTTTTGGAATTTGTATATTATAATGTTTTTAATAAATAATATTCATACATAAGTTCTTTACCACATTATTCACTCTCTTAAAATATTTCCTCATTGGTAGTAAGTATAGAGATACAATTATATTCATTATAAACATCTTGCATACATAGTCCGCACATCTTTCTAATAACTCCATGGTTATCATTCCCAGGAAAAATGTAATTAAATTATGTGTCTTATTTATTTGGAATTTTCCAATTACTATTAACCTTCTTAACTTTAATTAGTTTCTCTATAATCATAGTTTATTACAAATGATCTTTCCAAAATATCATAAATTAGTTACTTATGTATTCAGATTTTTTTTATTTTAAACACATTTTTTTAATTTTATATTTTATTTCTTTGGGAAAAACATTATTCTCTTCTTTTGGGTTTTATTTAATAGAAATATAAGTCTTCCTATTTATACTGTAGATTGATTCTCATATTGTATTCAGATTTTTATACTTTAATATAGATTCTCCTAGATTATTAATAAATCTCCATGTTGTGGCACGTCATACCAAAATAGTATTAAATCTATTTTTTACACCATTTAATATATCCATTAATTTAGAACACTTTGGAAACGTTTTCCCAACAAATGTATTTTGATTTACACATTTATTTAGCTACACTTATCAAAAGGTAGACTAATTTTATATTCTTCTTTTACCTTTTAACATTCTAGTTTTTTTTACTTTTTGGAATATTAATGATAATTAATCGGTTAAAACTAGTACTCATAAATATAACCCTATTTTGGGCGACTGTTTCAAAAGGTATCAAGAGAATTAAATATCTTCATAATTAAAAGACTGTTATTTTTATACTATTTATACTTTTTCATCAATTTTATTATCCTTTAATTTCTATTACCTCTTTATAAATGTATTTTGTATATTAAACACCTTATAAAATTATTCCAATGTTCTATTCCATTATACGCAAATCTCTAAATGTACATGTTTTTTCCAATAAAAGTATTTGATTGTTCAGTTGAGGTAATCTCACCCGATTTCATTCAATACTTTTTTATATATAGTTTATTTCACACATTTACGTAATAAATCAAAACATGCATGATTTAAATATGGTTTAATCATTCATAAATTTCTAAGATATTTTCAGTTTAAATTTTTATACAATTTGATAGAACAATACATAAAGAAGCGGTAAATTTCATACAATGTAATTTTTTCAACAAAATGAAAATTAATTTTACACCATTTATTAATTCAAGAAAATTTATATTCATTTAATATGAATCACCTAGTGGAAAAAATGACACATTTTAAGTTAATTGTCATCTTTATATCATTTTTTCTGTAAAATTGGGTTATGAAAAGAAAACATTAGTTGTGGATATAAAATTAATTCAATCTCATTATTTTATTGAAAAACATGAAATACTATGAAAACATTTACCTTATTCAAAATATATGTTTTAAAATATAAATAAAACATTTACAATTTTGAGGAAAAATATGTTATCAAATAAATCAATTTAGACCCATTAAAAATAATATGGAAACCATGAAGGCGTCATGAGTATTGTGGGAACACATTAAATAATTTCTTTGAAAAAAACCATTCAACATTAAAATTTTATAATATTCTATTCCTTTGTGAAATCAAAAGGTTTACATAAAAAAATTAAATAATAATATATGTATCATGGAGAATCATATTCAAATCTATAATTAACTTATTTTTAACTCATATCAAAATAAATGATGCCCTATTAATTCTATTGGCATAACTAGCTTAGTTATATCCATCATTTTCACCATCAAAGACTACATCAGTTCCAAATGCATTTGAAACATATATTTGGAACATCCATCATCATGATCTATATTATTCTCACAATAAATCATATATAATGGTTATATACCATATCATACATTATTAATATTTCATTTTTCATCACAATGCCCTTGAAAACTCCATTTAAACCCACAGTCAAAACACTTTTTATCACATGATCACAAGGAGAAATATACTTTATCAATAAAAATTAATAATGGTGAAAACGTATCTATAAAATTTGAAATTGAGTTTAAAATTTTAAACTAGGTATTATATATTATTTATATTTATAATAAATAATGGACATGACTGTGGGAAAATCATATCATGATGTAGTTGTTAAAAAAATATTTTTTACTTCGCTAAAAGACACACAAATGTCCGATAAAGTAGCATTTAAAAACTAATTTGAAAAAATTGGTAAAAAAATAAATTTTCATTGATAATTAAATTTAGTAATATTTTAATTATAAACAATAACCCTCTTGAAAAACCAAAATGTACAAAAATATTGAGGAAAATATTTCAAATGGAATATATTATAAGATGGGTTTAATGAAAAATCCATTACCTTGATATTCATATAACACTATATTATTTCCAAATCCTAAATAATAATATTATATCAGTTTCATAAATTATTAAGAACCTTTTATATGTACATTTAATTATTTTTTCCCTTTTTTATTTATCATCTAGATTAATTTAGTTACTTAATTTGTTAAGTTCACTACGTTCATTTTGGGGTCACTTGATTTATAGCATAAAAATAGTTATGTGTGTTGATTATGGTAAAAGTGGATATCATTAAAATAAATATATAATTTTTAACCTTTTATGATTATTAAAAGTATACATTAAATATTCTTCTAAAAAAACCAGGTATGCCTGTAATAAAAAATGATTCAAATCAATTCATGGAGATAGTAGTCCATGTATAATCCAGAAATATGTTCCCAAATTTCATCTCAATATAAAAAAAGTTAGTACATAATATTATAGTTTTTAAAATAATAAATATGTTATACATTTCAAATACTATAACTATTTTATTCCTTGATACCGTCCTTGTAAGGTCTAATGGAAAAAATTAATCATATCGGTTTGTGGAGGTGGAAGTTCACACGTACGGATGAGAAACCATATTTTTCTCTAACAATTTGTAGGTTAATAATATAAATTATATATTATTTTGAAGAAATAAAAATTCTATCATAAATAGAATATATATTCATTTTATCCATTATTTAAACCATACAAATAATTTGGTGGTGAAAAACCAAACACATCGCTTCCATGAGGTGGTTGTCCACATGTACGCTCGAGCGATGTATTCATTTACCATAGGATGGAAAAAGATATAAATATGGTTTGTAAAATAATAAAAAATAGGTTAATTATATTAAATATATATAAATCATTATTTCATAATGTTTAAGGTTTATTTTATGAAGGTAGAAGACTAAATAAATACGAAACACTTAGTTAAGAATTATATCGCTTCTTTGGGAAACCTCCATTGTCCTACACATTAAGAATTCATAGATATGTATTATAGTGATAAAAATACCAATATATGATGTAAATTATTTTTGAAAGGCATTTTTTTTATTAAAGTTTCACCCTAAAATGATCAATAAGTTTGATTAATTGAATAGAGGATGTGCACTTTTATAAATGAGGGGGCGAAACACCGTTAATTTTTTACAATTATAAAATTATATAAAGTATTAATACTAAAAAATTGGACCTTAGATTATAAATTATTGAATATAAGGCGATAAGTTTAAAAATAATATCATCTAATAAGTATTCATATAACATTTGTTGTGCTTATCACATATTCCTTATATTAAATAATCAATTTTACAATTTTCATCTTTTTCCCGGGTGATAAATTTTTACAAAGATTACTATTAATAATTAAAAAACATATTAACCACATTATAAAATGTTAACCTAATAATTCCAAATATTATATAAATTTCTCATGTTTATTTTTTCATAAGTGTTAGAAATTAATTTTAACATTATAATTTGAGCCACAATGAAGAAATGTTTTAGAAAAATGTCTTCTTATTCCTAAAACTGATATTTTATCAAAATAAAATATTATGATAATTAATATAGAATTAATTGGATTATATTTATTCCATTAAAATAATTTTACATCAAAAAAGTCCAAAGTAAAATTGTAATTTTTTAATACATGAAATGTAATGATAATTTTAATAAAAATTGATATTTTTTACAATTCACAAAAATATATATTTTTTTATAAAATTATGAAAAATTATCCCTACAATACATTTGATATTAAAAATCTAAAAGTTAATAAATATTTTACAACTAAAATTTTTAGTTAAATATATTTATATTTTAATGAAAACAAATTAATACATGGGAAAAAATTTACTTTAATTACTAAATTCCCATTTATTTAAAATTATTCTTAAATATATGATGAATATGATCCCAAAAAATGAATAAATAATAATCCTAAGAACTATTTAGTTCTAGGATTACATATTTTTTCATATTTTTATCCCCTTAAATAAATTTCATCCTCTCAAATTTATTCTTTACATAAATATAAGATGGTATTATTCCCTCATAGAATTTTCTTACTCTAATATTTCATCCAAATTCATGTGAGTTTTCTATAAAACCATTACCTAGTTCACCACCTTATTCTATAGTACGAACTCTCTTTGATCTAAAAATTGAATTGGAATTTTTTTTTAGTAGTTATTATCTTCCAATTGTACCCCATGAAGTCTCCAAATATGAGATGTGTCATGTATGTACTTACTTAACAGTTAAATATAAAATACATCATAAAACTAAGATAAAAATTAATGTAAATATACATGGTAAGTTACTGAACCTAATTTATCAATACTATTACAAGGTATTAGTAAACTAAAAACATAGCATTATTTTTTATATCAAAATAAGTGATTTTTTTTAAAGATATACATTATGAAAAACATAACTCTATACATCAAATGAATTGTCTTTTATATAGTTATTTATATAAAATATCACCCTTATCTATGCTTCCATCATATGGTGTTATATAATATTAACGATATAAATAATCTCTTCTTCTAATTATGGTTCTAATAACATCCTTTAAATAAATTCTCCCTAGAATTATGGAAATTTACCTAGATTTCCTTGTAATACCTAAAAAGGTTCAATCTGAATACTAGTATGAAAGCTGATATCATAAAAAATTCCTCCAATTAGAGATATTGATCACATATTCATTGATAACTCAATGAGAAAAACCAATTAATATAATTCAGTTAATTAAATTTTCATTATTATTATCCATTAGGTTGAGGAATAAATATCATATTAGGCTTTAAATTAGTACCTAAAGACTTTCCAAGGAATATAAAAACATTGAATTAAAAATAGGATCATTATTTGATATACAGTGGGAATCCATGTAATATATCTATAAAATTATGACAATGTCTTGAAATTTTATCTAATGATATCATATCTAAAATAGTAAAAAGGTTTATATTTATTCAAAAAATAAAAATTAATAAAAATCACAATATTACGTCTAGATGTCTCTAGTAATATTACCAAAAAATTGTAGGGTTATTTTTTCTCATATCTATTATAGCACTAAAAAATAATGACACATATCTAATGGTAGACTTAACATATAATTAACCTATTGATAAGTAAAAAAATTCATAGTAAAACATGAAATATCATTCATCATTCGTATATAATAATAATAATCTTGATGGTCTCTACACATCATAGTGTTGGCTGGATGAAATAAAATTTGAAATGTATGATCTTTATTTAAAAATTTATTTTTCAAATATGAATCACATGGCATGGACATCCTCCTTTTAAATCTCATAACACATTTTTTATTATTTTTTAATTTCAAAAATAGACCCTTGTTGACCAGTTAATCAATTTCTCAAGAATCATGGTCTACCTTTTTAATGTTTAATTCCATAACACCAAAACCAATACAGGGGGGTTATATAATTTTTTTTGGAAATAATTCACAAATAAATAACTACTATATAATTTTATAAATTTAAATTAGACAATGATACATTATTTTTTCAAATCAGGGAAACAATTAGTTTTCATGATTTCTTGGATGATAGTGAATTGTGCAATCAGAATCTATTATTAGTTCCAATAGTCTTATTTTCCTCACGATTAACATTTTTTTTAATAAATACACTAACCTATTATTGTCAATATATTTCACATTTTACCCTATAAAAAATTTTCTTCAATATTTTTCAATAAAAACTACTATTTTTTAGATTAGGATTATGTTTATGATAATTATACTCATGAAGTTTCAATTTACATATGGAATATGAAATTAACTAACCATATTTCATCAAGACACAAATATATCTCCTAAAATAAGCAAAAATGTAAAAAAAAATTCCCATTTCTTATTGTAAATTGTAGCACGAGAGTATTAAAAAAAATTATTTTCAATTTATTCATAAAATCATCTAATTCCATTATTCAAATGAATTTAAATCCTTCTCGAGATAACATAGTCAATGGTAAAGATACCAATTAAAATATATCAAGAATATGCTGATAGTTAGGCTTTAAGATAGTAAAAATATTAATATATGTGACATTTATAATTTATTTCCATATGTTAACCAATCTATTTTTGGATGGATTAACTGATATTAATTTTTAAGAAAAAACATACTCATATAATGAAATCTGTTCTAACAAAATATCACAATTATTGTATTTTTTATAAAATGCCTTTTTTATATAATGAAAATAATTACATAGGGTTTTAGCATGTTCCAATGGTCTTTTAGATGATACTAGAATAAAGTTATTTAGAACCACCACAAATTTATCTAAATAATTATGTCAAATTCTATTCATAAGATCAAGCAATGTTGTGGGTTAATTCATCAATCAGAAATCCATAACCACAAAATCATAATTCCTATTCCTATTACATAACATCATAAACAAAATTTATTCCTTATTCACCATCTACTAGTGATAGAGAGATATTTGACCATTATTTAAAAAATAGTGATTTTCTTGTATCTACTATATCCATTGATTTAGTTGGTTTTGGATTTTAAGAAGCATTCGGTACTATTTCATCTAAAACATCAACCTCATAATCAAAAATTACATTGGGAAATCATTAGTAAATAATACCATATATTCATTTACCACTGACACATCACCAATTTTAATAGTTCATTTCCATTCAAAAATATGTGGGAAACAACTTTAACATCCATATTGAATAACTTTTTAAACTTTTTGATATGTTATCAATGGTTTTAATTAATTCACATAAATAAAGTGAAACTCATTTTGGAAAATAACTTTTGTATATCTATAATATATCAAATTATGAAAAATTGAAATCCAATCCATACCTAAAATAAATTCAAAAAAAATAATGGTAATACAATGAAATTTATAGGAAAGACCATTCCATAGATGATTAGTTAATGAATTCTTTAAATTCATATTTTCTTTTTACAAACCCTATTGTATTTTTACCAAAAATTATGACAATATTTATCAAGTATGTATTTATATTTTACTTGAAAATTTAAAAGATATAAAATAATGTGAGGATCATAAATCAAATAATACATTAGATTAATCTATATAGACATTTAATGTACCAATCACCTCTTAATTTGAAGGTCTCACATCTATAATAGTATTCCTAAAAGACTTTACTGCAAATTTTGGTTTCGAATCATGATGATTCCAACTCTATTAACTAACTTTGAACAAGGATTAGCCTAATTTCATAACTCATTGAAATCAGAATATCTTATTATTACATGATTGTCTATTTTTTCCACACTTTTCTGATTAGTAAAATTTCCCCGTAATTCATGTACCAAATTACATAGCATACCACATTAGTAAAAAATCCCTGATCCAGCTAAACTTTCCTTAAAGACCCCATTCGTATTTTTGAAAAAATTTAGCGGATTAACTCTCTATTTATTAGTTTGATTCTTATCAAATTCAAACGAACATGAAAAATTATCAACCTTATAATTATTATGTATATATGTTTTGAAAATATCTATATAAAATTTATCATAAAAACAAACAACCACATCATAATATTTAAATTTATAAGAGGCCAACACTCTTTATAAACTTTTTCTGTTCAAATTTAAAATATATAAATTTTAATTTCATGATCAAGAATGTATTTTTTTCATACCTATTGAAAATAGTATAATTTTATTCATAAGTGGACACTGGGTTATCTTCCTTTTTCTTCCATTATATTTATTTCATTGTCATTATATGATTATAAATATTTGAAAAATACATCTCTAGAAAATGATATTTAAAGAACATCAACTCCCTGGGATAGATCTCTTCCTTTTACTTACTACCCATAATTAGAGACCCCCATGAACAAAATTATCCTTCAAAATGTTAAATATCATGATATACCATTTTATATTCTATACATACCAAAACATTATATAACTTATCCATTTTATTTATCCATCCTTTATGCTGTAATTATTATGAAGATACACCAAAATATATATTGTTTTTATCATGAAATTATCCACTATATATGTGTTCCTCTATGGATCATTTAATGGGTGACACTATTAATATCCTACACCAACCATGATAACACTATAACAAACTTTTATGCACTAATTATCCCATGTTGCTAATTTTGAAATTTATTATCCTACTAATTCCTTCTAATTACAACACCCTTGTTTCCTCACTTGTATACACATTTATTAGATATAACAACATAGAAATTTTCAAAATTATTTTCATTAATATATAACTATATATTATAGTATCATTAAATATTATTTTATGATTCACCTAAAATCTAATCGTATCTAAACCAAAATCTAATACCAAATATAATCCCCCTATAAGATAATCAACCTATATTTTCATGATTCATAATAATGGTTTCACTTTCATTGACATCCTAGATATTTTCTATTTTAAAATTTTAGATAATTACATAAATTAGAACATAATAATGTGATTAATTTCAGATAAAGGAAATTTTTCCACATAAATAGTGATTTATGTTTAAACACATGTATCATTCATGAAACCATTTCCTTATTTTGGTTTTGTTACCAAATCAAAAGTCATAACATTTCTAATGATTTAAAACATTCTTATGTATTGTGAAATTAATTTAAAGATTTTTAATGAGTAATATAAATATTAGTATAGGGTATAAGAATAATGAAATCCTTTTTGAGTAGTGAAAACATGAGTACCCATAATGAACTTAACATTTTTCACAATGAAACATATAAAATTGAAATAAAAATTTTGGACTCCTGAAAAAAAATCACTTAAAAACTCTTTTGATACCCATTATAAAATATAATGAAACCATGATGGATTCATGAAGCACATGGTAAATTATCAAAAGATTTCTCTGAGAAACAACCCTTCCACCGTGAAAAGTTCATAAACATTCAATGTTGAAAATAGAACTATTCGAATGGTTTGAAACCATTGGGATGTGATGAAGAACCATTAGTAAATTCTATAACAATGGTTATCCAAAATATTGGACATAATGTCTTGGGTATTGTCCTATAATAATGTTTTCTAGTATCCTATTGTTATAGGACACAAGGGATTAAATTTCACAAATTTGTTTATGAAACCATGGGTATATACTAATTCC
The DNA here is from genome assembly GCA_963277665.1 of Viscum album. NCBI lineage: Eukaryota > Viridiplantae > Streptophyta > Magnoliopsida > Santalales > Viscaceae > Viscum > Viscum album. The sequence continues at coordinate 1,184,942,203 of OY728139.1, forward strand.
AAAAGTTCTACAATCCATTAAAGTAACCTTTATATATTGTAAAATAAACCAATGTTTTTTGCGACCATTGGTGTAGGTTTATACCAATAGTTTGTCAAACCATTGGTGTATACTTAACATATCATAGATTCCAGCAGCACCCCTACCTTGGCCAACTACCAGTAAACCTCATTGAACACATAATGCCCATGAACATGGCCCAAAACATGAAAACATCACCAAAACCCTACACATACAAACACAAAACCCAAAACACAACAAGAACATATATAAAATTTTGGAAACTAATCAATTCATTCAACCAGTGATAACACACGTTTTTAGCATCTCATATATTCATTCACATACTATCATCAAACATCATATGTCATATATATTAGTCAATTATATAAAGGATAAATACCTCTAACATCTCAACCAATATCATCATAATCATTATCATAAACAAATTCAGCATCATCAACATTCTCACCATCATCGAGAGTATCATCATAGCCATTACCATCACCATCTCTAAGAACACCACCATCTAAACCACTATTATGTACATCGCTCGATACACCATATAATATATGCATCATCAATATATATTTATCACATGCTGTGATTGTATCTGGTGGACGTGATGGAAATAAGGTTACAATAAATTTCTTAAATTCATCATTGGACTTTTGATTTTGTTCATGCTCGGACATTATCATTTTTTTCCCACTTCTTCCTCTATAAGAGCCTCTAATACATATAAATGAGCTATTTACTACTCGGTTCTACTGAAACATGAACCAAATGTGGGACAATGACTAGTGTTGAAAATAATCTTCCCTGGTCAACAATGTAGTCTCTCATTACCCGCATCTCTTAATAACTATATAAAATGGCCATTTGGGGCATATTTGTCACCTTTATTTTCATCATGGTCCTCAAAGGACACTACTAAAAATGTAAATGATCTTTTTAATTATGAAATATATATTAAAATATGAAATTATCTATGTAAAAATTTTCAATCATTTATTGTATTTGTTTGATTACGGTCCTTTTATCTTATATCATTCCACTCATGAAAAACCATTTTACCCAAGGTAAATGACCTTACATAATCAATACCACTCTCTAAAAAAAATTAATGTATAATTCATTAACTAATGATACATTATTTTTTAGAAAACATTTAGTCATTTTAACCCATATTTAATTTAAAAATAATAAATAAATCAAAACGAATTAAATTTTCAAGAAATTTATTTTATTATAACTAAATATGTGAAACTATAAATAATAAAACCAAAATTAAGTGGGTATAGATATAAGAATTCATTACTCTAATAAATTATATGTGAAGGGGGTGGTAATTAAATGGAATAAATTTGGAAGAAAGATCATTTAATTTTATTTACATTGTATGAATGAGAATAATTCACTACAAATTCATACAATTCTGTTAATAAATTATTATTAAATGTGGTATTTTTAATAATAGCAGTATTATAACCATAATCAAATAAAAGAGACAATTGTAAATAAGAAATGAATATGTTGGATTTATGAAAAAACTATGAGATTATTTAAAATCGACATGTTTGATGATATTAATATACATCGTGAATCATATGTTGAATATGATGGTTACTATAAACTTGAGACCCAAATTTAGATTATTCAAGATGTATAACAATAAATAATTTTAGTTTTTTATATATTTAGTGTTTTCATAAAAACTATTTTTGAAAGTCGATATGTTGATTATATTGATGTTTATAAGTTTATTATGATGGTGGAAGTGAAGGATTTTCATGATGATATGTGTTTTAGAAGAGGAGATAATATTTTTCTGAAAGTAAATTTAATTTCAATGTATTGTTGAATAGTCAGTCAAAAAATGATAGTTTCAATTAATTAAAATGAAGTATAAGATTCACACATTGAAGAACTATTTACTTTGAATGATGAAAGAGTAGTTAGAATATCGTAACTCACCCAATATGTGAAATAATATTCTACATTTTTTTGTATGTTTAATAGTGTTTTAAAAGTAGAATAAGAATTATTATGAAGAATAAGTGGTATAAAAATATCTAAAATATGTTATTTTATTTTTATTTTAATTAAAATTTACAATTCAAATTATATTTTATTTTTCTAGTGGTTGATATATTCTATGATTCATGCATGCATGTTTTTGGAGTGATGTGTTATAGAAAAATAAAAACTACTATTACAAATTATATAAATTATTGATAATTTTTTTGAGTTAAATAAGATGAATAAATTTTTATGTGGATCACATGATGAGAAAATTTAACCTACAACTATATAGTTTGATGATGATCAAGAAGAATCATCAATTTAATAACATTAATGTAATTATAATATAATTTTGGTCTTTGTTATTGTAGAATACCCAAATGTTTTTTCATTTTAAATATCATAACAAGTATTCAAACATATTGATTGGATTTATATCATGAGTATGAAGATATACATTAAATTGTTATGCATACATATCTATACTAGTGGGTCAAAGGATATTCCATTCATGTTTCTTGAAACTGAGGTACCTCTAAATATATAGTCTTTAATGAGAATGATGATATTACGTGCATGTTTGTACACATATGAGTTTGAGGATATTCCCCTGATCCATCCCAATTAGTGGAATTATTACCATGGAAGGATGTGAGGAGTTCAGGTTAAATAATTATCTAAAATATCATGTATTATAGTTGAATTTGAGTTGAGTATTATTCATTTATTTTTCATTGATTTTTTTGAGTATATGCCTTGAATTTAAGTAGATAATATTGATTTTTCATAGTTAGTGTGAGATTGAGTATGGTATGAACATAAAATAGATGATTTTATTTTGATATACAACAATTAAGACCAGGGTGAGTTAATAAAAATAAATTTATTAAAATAATATATGTAATCATAAAGAACCATGATGGAATTAACATGAGATCTCGGCATATGGGATTTCCACTATAGAAACATGGATATATATATCCTAGTATATCATGATAGAATGAGATACTTGAGTATAGGTATTAAATTATGATAATCTGGTGTAAATGATCAATTTTTTACTAACATGGTGAGTTACTCAGGAAACCTCATAGTTCAAACAAGAAAAGAAATTACAAAAATAACACACATCAACCAATCCAAACTATTTCATGGAAAAAATTCAAGTTTGAAAGGAAATAAAAATTTTCCAACAATAATAGAAAATTCATTATCCCTTATCCAAGGTCCCACCACCATGTTAATATACAACATTATCAACTAGGATTTTTTTGTTTTTCCACTGTCACATGGAATCTCTATTTCATGTTTTGTACCCTTCCAAACAAATTGTATTTATTTATCTGTTTCCATGAAGAGACACTTTTTCATATTCATATAAAATTCTATATAGCTTCCTCACCCATATTGAACCTCCCATATATATGTGTCACATTATGACCCTTCCAATAGTAACTATCATGCATATGAAACCTATCCTAGGGTGTGAAAATTAGAAATGTTACTTATAATATCTAAGCCATCAACCCCTAAGGTTTAAATCCTAGATATAATAAAATAGTTTTACCCAAATCATATTAATAAGAATTCATTATAGTTTACCACACCTCACAATATGTAACATAGAGGTTTCCAAGATGTTCTCACTACACACACACACACCATATTATTCTATATATATATATATATATATATATATATTCTATTTTCACCCAAAAAATCCACATCTCGATCGGCAATATAAAATTTAATGGAGAAATTTCTTCTACCAAGCACCAAGTGACACAAACAAATTAATATTGAAATCTGGTTTTTAAAAAAATAGTTTAAATCCACAATTTTTATATCCAAATCTGATGTTTTGAAAAAAATATATCATTTTTTACAAAATTATATTTCTTAAATTATTTAATAAGAATAAAATGAATAAAAATAAATCATATGAAATATATATTTATCCAATTCATGGGTTATTTCAAAATATACATACAAAGTTACACCAAATCTTAATTATTCCGTTATTTTTAATATAAATATTACACACCAAAGCCTAATATCACTCAATTCACTATTATAGGAGACCATAACATTCAAATAAATGGCCTATATTTGTAGTTCTCACAAGATCATTGGTAATATTATAGGTGAAAAGTATGGTTTAATAGGAATTCACAATGCAAAATATGAGGATTATAATGATCTGTATATCAACCAATAATCCTGAAGTAGAAATTATCCTAAACAGGGAGAGAACTCACCTGATTTTCACCCTTCTGGTGGATCAACATTGATGGAGTTCATCAATAATGAAATAAGTCTAGATATTGGTTATAAATCAATATCATATAATCTAAAATTTTAATGAATCATTGAATACATGCTTTATCTTGAGAAGATATGATTTTATAGTTAGAATCTTACTATGATAACAAATATGAGTAAAATAACTGTCCATGTGTTAGGGAATGTGGTTAGTCTTTTTTTTATGTTTATGATTAATAAATAATGAAAATTCAAATAAGGTAATGTTTTATTAAAATGATTAGGAATATATTTTCATGGGACACTTGTATTTTTGAATATGATACATTTGATGTACTGAAAGGATATAATAGTCAAGGGATTTCAATTACATTAATGTCATAAAAAATAAACACAACTTGAAAGAAATTAGTGAAGGTGATTTAAATAACTCAAGGGTTATTACAAGAAAAAAATATTATTATGTCATTAAAAATTAATCTAACCATGATCCAAACATGTTAAATACTTATTCTGAAATATATCATTCTTATAATAAATAAACAAAATATTAGTCCAAATTTGTATATAAATTCACCAAAAAATTAATTAACCTATTTTTTATAATCATTATTTTTTAATGTTCATAAATTCACATTTACATAAAAAACGTTATTATGATAATATTATAAATTATCAATATTTTTTAAAAATGAAGAATTTTGTTCCATAATTTATTTTAAAAGAAAATTAATAGTTGTGTGTAAAATAAAAAGGAATGATTCTTTTTATGATATGATATCATAGTCCACCCCAAAATATAGTGTTATTTCGTAGAATCCTTATTTTATTTATTTCATTTTAATTCTTCCGAATAATTAATTTTCAATAATATAAAAAATATTATTAATGCAAATTATTATAAAATACATTCAAAATGCCATAATTTTATTAATAGCTTAATCATGTTACTTTTACAATGAGCTATAATTTCTTGATAATGTGATCTTAGACACTCATTCTTGATAGATATGGACTCAAAATATATTCCAGATCTAATAACCCATCCACTATAAATCATATGCTTATATGTTCCCTATAGCACACCTAATTTTATGAGTTATACAGTTCTCATCTCCTCACCATCAATTAATTTATAAAAATCTTGAATCAAAATATTAATTCAAGTAAATAAAATAATAATATAAAATTAAATATAATGAATTTCCTTACTAAATTTTCACCCAATAATTGTCCTTCAATTCATTTTTATGGTGTCTCTAAGATATTGTCTCTATAGGAATTATTTCAGAGTATTTCAAAAGTTTCACCATAAAACTATTACATTATCTACTTATTTTATAAATCATTTGATTATCCTAGCTGTACTCAACCAACAACTATGTATGTTAGTTCCATATCTCACATATGTTTATATTCCCACATAACCTAGTGTTAGATCCAATTGTGAAAGAGAAAAATTATATCAATAAATATTTTAATGAAAATAAATTGTTGCTAAAAATTAAATACGTTTCTATAAAAATTTATGAGCAATGATGATTAGTGGGTACTATTTTATCCCTATGATTTGAAGGATTTTCAACCTTTATTGTTGTAGTGGGGTCCAATATCGGCTCGTGAGGCACGTAATGTGTATAGTAGAAGTAGGTGGATCATGAATGTATGTGTTCAAGGAGAATGGATTAGAAAAAATATATAGGATTAACCTCTTTTAAAATGTATAATACAAATGGAAAGTAGGATCCATCATAAAATAAGGTAAATAAATACAAGGATGATGAGATGAAAATAGTGGTGAAGGTATCGGAAGCCTAAATATCTTGGGTTCCTTTAATGAATTTGTGGAATAAGAAATTCTGATGGATTTTATATCTATTGAAGGGATCATGATTTATTGCTTACAAAGAGTGGTGAGAGAATCTCTAGTACCACACCCACACATCGTCTGGCTACGAACCACTTCCACTAGGATCATTGAATAATAATTGTCTCTTAATTGGTTGACCCTAATTAAATTTTCAATAGAAAAATTAATGACATGGAATTTTATTTTATTGATATATAAATATATATATATATATATTTGAAATAAAATCCTCAAAATAATTAACATAGGTGGAATTCACATCTCTATCATTAAATGATTAATGTCTGACATACATGTCCTTTATACATCTCCTATGATTTACATTTCTTGAAATTGAGAAATAAAATATTAATTTAATTCATAATTAATAACAAATGTTTAATGAAAATATGAATGAATACGTGACATTACATAATTAAGGAATAAAAATTTTCAAACCATACAAATGATACATAGTAATATTTCAAAATAATATTAGTTTTTGTTGGAAGAGTATGAAAATATTAAATACATGTCATTAAAAACAGACATCTTCATATTAGCATGTTTAGAATGGGTATGATATAATTTTCTTCTTCTATTTTCAATTAAATCTAATTCAGTTTTTGATAAGTTATTTGGTTCATTTTTGTATATTAATTAGGCCATTTGTCCAATTTTTTGGGTAGGGTCATTTGGTTCATATATTTGGTTATGTCAGTTATCTATTTTTTGGTTAGATCATTAATTTCATTGGTTTTTATTTTCATTTTAATTATTTTAATATCTTTTTTGATCAATTCATATTTTTTAATATAATTCATTTTAATCACTTTTATTTGGTTTGGTAGGTTACAGTTCAATTATATATTTGAAAGTGAAACATAGAGAAAAATGAAACAATTATATATTGAAAATTCACATTATGGTCATGTTGGATAAAATCTATTTTTATTAAAAATTAAATACATTTGAATAGTACCAACCTAAAAAAGCACAAGTCAGGCTAAACCAAACGAACTAAGAAAACTAATGTATTATTCTATATATTAAAAAGCACAACATCAAGTTCACAATCAACTCAGACAATTGATTTATTGGATTCATCATAATTAATAAATTTTTCAAGGATAATGGGGGAAATGATGGTATTAGTTTCATCTCCACAATCATCAAGAATATTTCATGGGATTACTTCAATAAGGACACAAATTTTTTGAATCCAATGATCTATGATATAAAAAAAAATTCCAGTGATACCAATATATATATCATATCCATAACATGAATTTAAGTCATTCCCATAACTGAAAATCAATAATCATCATTAAATTTTATATATCTCATTATCAAAGAAATCTTGTTGCATTACATTATAGTCAATCGACCATGAGAATAATAATCAAATTTTTGTATTTTATCAACAAATCCATAATAAGATATATTTTCAAATAGATGCAAATTATCTTATATAATGGAATAAAATTATATTGTGACATTACTATAGCACCATCTTATTGTGTAATCCAATTCATTTATAATTCAGTGACAATAAATTTATACATATTTATCACAATTTCAGTTCATTAATGAACCATAAAATAAGGACCGGAAGCCAAATATCTTATTTAATTTGATAAAAAATCAGCAAGTAAAATCAATACCAGAAATATAAAATAATATTAAAATTAACTAAATATTAATTATTTTAAATTATTCTATTAATAATTACACCATCATTTTGGACCAATAAGAAAAATATTTTTTATGAAAATTCTATGTCTTTTTCCCAGATAAGTAAATATTATTTATATTTATAATTATTTTATGTTTCTAGATAAAAAAATAGAAATAGGGAAATACATATGTATAATTACATGGTATAAGAGAACATATACATGTTCAATATTCTTAATTGATGTATTCATTTAAAAAATCATAGTTAAACAAAACTTTACGATGTACCATATACCGCTCTTCAAGGATTAATATAGTAAATATATATGATCTCTGAATTCCTCTTGTTTATTGAAGTAATGTAAAACAAGGTTAAATTGTCTTATATTGAACTTCTTTATTTTTTATTGGCCAGTTCTATCTCATGGTCACATAAAAAATATAACTTTTACAGAAATCTATACATTCATAATCCACGTAACCTTTCACAATGGATCCTTAAGGATGATTCTTATTTCATAAATAATGCATCAATGTGTAAATATATTTTTAGGTGGATAGATACAAAAAATAAAGAAGTCCTCTAAGAAGTATTTTAGCAGGAATAAAGACTTGTATATGCATCATGAAAGTGAAAAATGTTAGAGGAAAAATTTATCTAACTCACACAAAATAATGTTACCTATTTATTCTGTTTTTTCAAAAATTTCTTGAAAACAATATTAGAAACAATAAATCTATAAAAATGGAACAAACAAATAACATTAACCCTTACATTATTGACCAGCAGATGACATAATTCTTTTGGAATAAATTCATAAAGATGTATTTGATAATCATGAGTCTTTAAATATTTTATCTTTGAATCTGTTATGTTAACCAATTTGGATATATTTCTTGAATAGACATCATGAAACTTTATAGTCTCCTGTACATCCATCAATTAATTTTTTTTCTACTGGTGTCATCATATTTGAAGCACATAGAAAATTCAAATTATTATCACTGATATAGATGGGATGAAATTTTGGTATGATATCCCAATAAATCATGTTACACCAATATCATAAATCATTTTTTTTCATCCCATTTTCATTTAGAATAATTGAAAGAAACATTTAAAATATATTTATTTTAATGTGTATCATATATATACAGTGATGTAAAAATTAGTTGGACAATAAGTAAAATCAAATAACATACATTTCTTATTTCAAATGTAACTAGACTCAATGAAATCAATATTTCTATTTATATATTTCATCAAAAATTTCCTATATAAAAAATTGACATATTTAAATTCATTAAGAAAATAATTTGTAGACACACACTAAGGTGTAATTATAATCCCTATGGTATGGTCAAACCTTATTTGATTATTTCTATAGAGATGATCAATTAAAGAGAATATTCAATGTCCCATAAAACTGAAATTATAATGAAATATAGGTCTTCCACACCGTTTATTACTTATATAAATGTAAAAGAATGTTTTTACCCTCCTGATCCAACAATACATCATTGCATAAGTATAAAAATTACATTTTTTCACATAAGTGGGACACACATCTTAAATATTTGTTTTGAACAAGATTAATATGTTTGCACAACCACATTTTAAGGAAGCTTATACTCGTTTATTAAAAGATTCATATATACATATATATAATTTCTTAGATCGGAAAGAAAAATAATTGAATATACTTAAAAAATTGAAATGTTTTTTCATTAACATCCATGTATAAAGGTTAAAATGTGCATGAAAAATGAATATGTACTACGAAAAGTAACCATCTAACCAACAATATTAAAACTATCACATGATAGACCAAACCATATACTATATAAATTAGCTAAACATGAAATATGACAAGAATAAAATTCCCACCATGATAATATATATAGGAAGAATGAAACCATCATTATATTTTGTACTATTAGTGTAATTCCATCCCATATTTTTTGATATTTAATTAGGAAAAAATATTTTAGAGTCTGGAAATTAATGGAACATGGAAAATTATTTTTAATGGAAAACATGATGGTGTTCCATCAATATTTTCCATCCATAGATACATTCCAAGGGTTATAAAATCATTTTGGCTTGTAGTATTCTCCCGAAATATGATTCAATATATCATAGGCATGAATTTATTTATTTTTAGAATCCATGTTCGTCAACTAACTTCCAGGTCATATAATGGTTTGATGAAATATCTGTATCATATGGACTCAAGAAGGTAAGAATATAATTTATGGAAGTATTATAAATCCCATACATGGGTTCCCCTGAAAAATCCATATTAAATATTATATCCTTTTCATTTTACCACATTTCTAATATACTAGATTCATAGAATCATTATTCAATTTTTTTTTCACATTGTCAACATCATTATTTTCATTAAATGAAACATCTTTACTTTTATCATTATATTATTTTATTAGAAATATTTATTTTTTATAATGAAGAATAAATGTAAAATGGGCATAAAATGAAATCTATAATACAGTCCTCACTTTCAGATGATGAATATTTTGAGATTTGTTTTACTCTATTATGATAATAGGGAGAGTAGTTTATTTGAAAACTGTATATGGTGATATGGTAGCTGACTTATTTATGTCTTTATTATGGTCTTCCAACACAATTGTTACATTGTAAATGTATAATACCACTATATTAATCATTTTTTAATTTAAATTCTATAAATCTCACCAATATGTTTTAACATCTACTTCAGACCTGATAAGTTCATAAATCAATCATCTATCCATTATCTAAAAAATGTTATATTTTTTTATGTTAACATTAATGAAATAATATTTAAGTAAAATTTAAAATATATTGAAGGAAATGATAATTTTCCAATTTATAAAAAACCATAACTGATGAAAGTAGTATATATGAGAATAGAATAATAAAAAAATATTATATATATAATAAATTATATATATATATTCAACTATTATGTTTAATTCCATAATATTAACTACTAATGACTATAGATGATGCTACCCATAATTGTGTTTAAAATTTTTGTTTTTATTTTTTCTCTTATTCTATTCAATTTTGAAGCTATCTTATTCTTATTCTATATATTCATGTATAAAATATTACAGTCTCTAGTTTATCTTCTTCGGTATTACACATAAATTATGAAATAAGGTTTCATTAATCCATAATTACTAGTTTTTCATATTGAGGGATGTTAAAGTGATTCATTATTAAATTTAATAATCATCCCCCATGAATGATGTTTTTGATATCTATAATCTGTTATAAAAACCATTTATGTTCAATTTAGTAGCTTTTTTAATGATTTCTAGGGGTTTTATCAAATTTTTAAGAATAATTTTATACTCAAAATAAATTTTTAGACATACTATTATGTTATAGATCAATAATAGTAATATGTAGTTTGAATATGAAATTTTATTATGGGTTCTTCATTATATTATCCAATTAGTAGGCATTAAGATATTTATTTTGAATATTCTTTCATTTTACTAGGATGTTTTTCTACCTAGTTCTACGTGATTTTGTAAAACATACATTGAGAAATTTTAACTAGAAAAGGGATTCAGGATAAACATTATAACAAAACAAATTGGTGGATGTTTGTGTGGCGATGTGTGAAAGTGAAATAAGGTGGTAAAATAGATCAAAAGTACAAAATAGTTGAGAAAATAAAGAAACATTGTGTGTGATGAAAAGAGTGGGATATAAAGGTAATTTTGAAAAATCGTTGTATTAGAAAAATTATTCATCGAGTGAAAGTAGTAATGAAAATGTGACAGAAATCGATGAAAATAGTATAATGGGGATACGTTTGATTTGGGTTATTTGAAATGTTTTTCTAAAATTATGTATTTATTATAGGATAAAAAATAAAACTATCAATTTTTATTTATCTCCATCAAGATTCATCAACCAATCGATAACTATCCATGATCATTTCCAAAAAATAAAAACCAGTTCTAATATAAATTTAGTTTATTAGTGAAGGCCATTATGATTCTATATTGTCAGATTAAATTAGTGTAGTTCTACTCACTAGTTCACTATTACTCTTGTCAATTTATTAAAAAATGAGAAAACATTTAGATTTTTTGAAAGTTTTTAAAAAAAATACATGTTACTGAAAAACTAAAAAAATGAGGAGTGAAAAAATGACATGAGAGAGTCAAATTAGATTCCACAAATCAAAAACGAAAGGCTAACAATTAGACTGAGAAGTGTATCACTAATAAAGTAATATAGATGGGTTGAGATAATAAAATAATCTACTAAAAACTAAAATTAAATATATAGAAGTATTCCACGTATAAAATAGGGAAATAAATAGATTAAATAAGAATAGATTACCAAATTATCCTTTAATATATTTAAGGTCAACCCTTGTTTTAATAGCACATGTTTAGATTTATACATATAAAAAGTGTGTAAATGATGAAAAAAAATAATATACATTATAATTTTAGAACTATAAAAAAAATTATTTTGATGGTTTATATAATTGATGACTGATTATGTAGTCCTCAATTTCATATTCTGGATAAATGAAATTAAAGAAGATTATTATTTTAAATTTCCATGGGTGAGGAGTAAAATTAAACACTGAGAACTACAAGGGTTTAATATGGATGTTAATGATATGGGTGGAGGGGTTCCCCCATGTCTGGTAGATTATGGTAGGCTATAAAAATTGTTTTTTAAAACCTCTCAAATAGCCATTTATATAACGAGGGTTTTATAAAACCATTTTTAATGCCGTATGTATAAAAATTTTTAACAAACCATTAGTATAACCTTTTATGAACCAGGATGTATTGATAGTTATGATGAATCATTAGAATAAGGGGGCTTATACCAATGTTGTTTGAAAATTTTTTGTTTAGGTTTTTTGGTATACATTACTTTTCCACTTGTCGTTCCTGACATTATGGAATAAAAATATTTCCATAAAACACATATTATAAAAAAATAATAATGTTTTATTAGATAAAAATAATAATACACCATGTTCAATGGTGATTAACCCATTTTATAATGAATTTATTAAATTTAATTCCATACGAGAAGCTAAATTGTTTATCACCCATATTTTTTCATCAAATACTACATTGTTACCTAATCCATTTAAGGGATACATCAGACTCAACCATTTTCATCAGATATATCGGTCTCACCTATAAAAAAATATAATACTAATGTAACTTATCATGAACAAAACATTTTTCTTATTTCCAATTACCTCTTATTACCCTTGAAAAAACAATTTTAACCTATAAGAAAAACATTTTATAGTTTTATATAATCATAAAGAGACATATCTTTTATCTTCATGGAAGCTTCATGATCAGGTGCTTTCAGTCTTTTAGATTCAAAGCACATTCAAATTCATTTTTCATTTAAGGAAGATCTGATCTACAACTGGGATAATGATCTACGAGATATTGATGGATTCCGGTTTACTCTTTTCTAGTGGTCCTTCTTTTTTCATCTGATGCATCACTCCCCATTTATGGGGCTCTGGATATGCCTCCTGGTCTTCCATTACCTTTCCAGAATTTAGTGATTCTTCTGTTAATAATAAATGTGATACATCGCTACCTCTGTTCAAATGCCCGCACAAGCACCATTTTCCATCCAGTCTCCTCGATAATTTGTGTTGAAGTTGATGTTTCAAAGGGACCATTGAACTCCATCATCATTGAAATTAAAGTAGATATCTACTGGAATCATAAGGTTTGTTATGATTCTTGGGTTTTATTTTACTTTGGCTACCATCATTTGGGTCATGAAACTTATAGATATTGTCGAAGCCCCTCTAATCTTACTTGGAATGATACCCCTTAGGGTAGCCTGGAAGGTGGCTTGACATATGCGGGCTATGTCAACAAGACAGATCATCAGGGTACTAGTGGGGATGGAATCCCCTCCATTATTCTGATCGAGGTTAACAAGTTTAATCCAGACACCAGTGTGGTGGAAGAGCCTAAATATTTGGCTTTCAGAAAGTCTGTTCTATAAGAGGACCAAGGAAAATCTATGGATTCGAGAAGCATCTCATGTACTCCTTCATTTTCACAGTCTATGAAATCTATATTTATTCCTATATAAGAGATGATAGAAGTGGACCATGTGGCTCATTTGGGGACTGGTCTTCTCAGCAAGAATGTGGACAATGACTCTTTGAAGGACATAGATTACTTCTATGATAAGATCAAAAAATATGATAGACTCTCTACCGATGATCCGAAGATCACCGATATTTAAAAATTTTAGGATCAATTTAGGATATTCTCCCATCATTTTTAATGCTGATCCTTTTGTAGGGGAGAAGAAATCTGGTCAAGATCTTTCTCCTCTTGTCAGTGGTGAGAATGAAAGTGTGATGTCTTTAGAACCATTTTCACCAATTAAAGAATTGTTGTCTTCTTTAAAGTGAGATGAAACCAGTCCTCTTAAAAACCATAACCTATTTGTATCCTGGGTTGGAAGAGAGTAAGAAGATTCATAAAATGAAGAGTGGAATAAAGTAATTTCAAAAATCAAAGAAATGGGTTGAACCAAAATTTGTTGAAGACACCGAGATAGGTCATAGATATAGTGACTCCTAACAAATGACAGAATATGAGAAGAAATATTATGGGGATATGAATACTAGATCCAAACTGAGAAAGAGAAAACATGGTAATCACCAATCTGGGAATTTTCTGATTCAAAAGGGAGGGAATAAGACTAGGCCCTACAAGGAATACATGAACCTCCATAAAACATTTGTTACTAGATCATGAGGTAATTACAAGAATGTTTTAGCAAAAATAGGTGTAGATGATTCACTAACTACCAAATTAAGGAGTTTTAAAACATTCGTGACAAGTGAACAACTAGATTGTGGAAATCCTGCTAAGTGAAGTATGAAGTGGGAAATCGGGAATAGTAGAAGGAGACAAAGGGGAGTTTTTTTATCTCATACTCAATTCTAAGGAAGAAATGAATGAAAATGTAGTTCGGGTCAACGCCACCAAAGAGGAGGTCTAAAGAATCTATGAAACAAAGCTGTGAGTTTATACCAATGAAGAGAAATATGAGTGGATAAAAAAGAAAGATCGAATACTGGCATTAGATTTCAACCAACAAAAAATTAGCACAGATTAATTTATACAAAAAATAGACAGAATGGCCAATCACGTTTAAGAACCCATCAGCAATGAACATAAACTTGAGGTTAGTACACTTAAATTGTAATTATATAGGTTATTTAACTCAAATAATCTCAGTCTTGTTTTCAATGAATTTGTGAGATCCTTCAGTCTATAAAGTTTTTTTTATAATGAACGTGGTTTCCCACATCTCCTTAAAGTGGCTTCGAAATAAAAATTTATATTTGGTGTTGAAAAATTAATTACACTACTTTTTAGAAATGGTAATCCCTACATATGTTTGAAAATAAAATTATTTTTTCTAATTAGTGAAAAAGAAATAATTTAGATAAATTGTAATATTATCAAATAAAAAATAGGTTATAAATTTCATTTTTTTATCCTGATTACATTCATTTTTTGTGAAAATGAAAAAAATAAATTATATCGCATCATAGAGGTGGTAGTTTACACATACTCAGGTGTGATATTCTCATTTTCAAAATGATTGTAGGGAAAAAAGGAATATAATATATTTTAATTAAATTATTATAATTATATAATATATATTTATTATTTTGTCTTTGTAACCATTTTTATAATCTCAGCATGAAAATTGAAAGACATTGCCTTCATGGATGTGGTGGTCTGCTTATACGTATGAATTACATTTTCATTTTCCAAAGAATGGTAAAGGAGATGAGTATTGGTTGTACCATAATCATAATAACTTTTAATCAAATGGTATATAATTATTTTATATTTTCATAATGATAAAATAATATTTTAAGGAGGTATAATAAGAAATTAGAATGAAACACTCATTAAACAATTATACCTCTTCTTTTGAAACCCTCCAATGGTTTACTCCTTAAGCTTAATTTGGTGAGTAATTTATTGATACAAATACTTTTATGATGTGGGGAGAGAATTTATGTAGATATTTTATTAGTTATTTTTTACCCAAAATTCTTGATGTTTGTGAATATATGAGGAGGGGAGGTGATGTTTTATATATAAGGGGAGTGGAACACTTGTAATTTTTCCATTTTTAAGAATAATGTAATGAAATAATAATGGAAAAGAGGATCCAAAACTATCAAAATTTTATGATAATGTAATAAGTTTATAAATATAATCATAAAATATGAATTAATATAATATTTATCATTATTATCCATTAATTGTTACAATAATTAACATATTTCAAACTTTTCTTTGTTACCACTAGGGTAAAGATTAACCAAGGTTACTATTCAGAATGACCAATAATTAAATTGAAAAAATAAACAAATTCAAAACAACTAATTCCAAATATGAATTTTTTTAGTTTCCTTTTTTATATTTAGAATAAATTAATTTGAATATGAATAAGACAACCATGATGAATTGTTTTCCATAAAAATATTCATTTAATCCATTGAAAAGATTTTATACCAGAACAAAATGTAATCAATATTACTAATGAATTAATAGGATTTAATTCATTCAAATAATAATTTTTCACATTAAAACCAATCGAAAATAATAAAAAAATTGTATGATATACTTTAAAATAAATTACAGTTTATAAAAATTATTAATTTTCACATTTCACCAAAAAATAATTTGTTCCATATAAATACCAAAAATTTACCCTAAGATGTACAAAAATACGATGAATCAAAAATTAAATACTTTTTTATTCAATTTAATTTATAAAATAAATAAATTCCAAAATTAATAAAACAGATAACTCATGGGAAGAAAATTAGTAAAATTAATGCATTCATTTTTCAATAATTTTTTTTATAAAACTATTGGGAATTTGAATTCCATAAAATGAATAATTATAATTTATAAGAGATATTTAATTAAAATATTATTGTGGTTATCATATAATGTGATATTCTTGAGATATAATTTTTCATGGAAATATCCACATCCTTATTTGATGATATAGTCTGATTTAGAGAAATGTTATGAACAAATTTTAATTTTAATTTCATTTTCAGACCTCTACATGTTGAAAAAACATGTTTAGTATGGAACGTGTTTATAGATTTTGGGTTTACATTCTATGATAACATAGTGTAGATTATTTTGTGTATGATCTACCATGTTATTTTACATTAATATGAGTCTTATTTTATTCTTTATTTTTATTGTAAATTTCTTTGGAATAATATATCTTCTAAATAGTTTGGGATGTTCTAGATTGAGAAGATTCAATATGTCTCATTTTTACCTCAAATAGGATAATTCATATTGAGTGAGTTATTCCCATCAAAAAATAATCTCATTTTTCTTCTTAATAATCCTTAATCTTTTCTACTAATTTTTCATTCCTTTATATACATTCATTCAAAGAACTGTTAGTATCCTTAATTTATTATGCTTTGAATTTTAGGTGTGCATCATTAACATTTTTAAAGGTCTAGTGTAATTTTTCAAAATAGTTAATAATTTACTCAATAAAAAATATTGATGCTTATTTCCCGAAAAAAACTGCCTATCATGATTTCATTAATTAAGGATGTATTTTCATTGATAAGATACATAGTCTCTTCCATGGAATCAACTTGGTCTGTGAGAATATTTTAAATTATGAATTTTATACATAGTTTATCTTCAATTTTGACCTAATTATTCTAGTTTATGACTTTCATAAATAATTCATATAAATACATAAAAATGAAAACATTTTATCAAGATCATTATTCACATACCTTTAAAATTGAGAGTTGAATTCTTCAACTACTTTTATATACACATATTTTTCATACTGTAAAAAATTATGATTGATTCCTCAAAATATAAACTCTAATATTTTTAATGGATGATAACTTAACAATATGACCATTTTATATTACTAGTTTATCCTTCTTACCTTTGGATATTTTTTCTTATTTTTATTCCTATATATTTTCATTATTTTTTAATGTATTAGAAGATAATGTTACATTATATTTAATTTAGATTTATTATATTTTCTCTATTGAAGGAATGGTAATATTTTCTTCAAATTCCCATTTCATGTTTATCAAGAAAAAAGATAGGATAAACATAGATCTAGTCAAAGGGAAAAATGCCCATAAAACCACTTATAGAGCCCAATTTCTTTTGTATACACATGAGGAATGGGGGATCAAGTGTAACTTTCTTTCCATGATTAAGTATATTATTTAATTGTTTGTGGTTCATTATAAATCCTATATCATTGTTCATAGGTATAGATATTAATATTTTAAATAAAACAATCAAATTATAATGTAACATTAAAATGTAAAATTATAACAAATCATACTGTTTTTATAATATTCGTCTCCTCTCAGAAGATATAATCCTTACCATGTTTCACTTTTTCAGCTTTATGATTTTTATTATAAATTCAATTTGATGTGTTTTAATTTTTATTATAGGTTTTACATGTGGGTAAGGATGGTATGATCCATGTCCTTATGTAAATATCATACAATTGTATATCCATTCTCGATAAAAACCTAACATCCCACCTTGTGATCCCACATCATAGTAGTTCCATGTTACCACAAAAAGATAATTCTATATAACTGATTTAGAGTTATTTAGGTGACCTATACTCTCTATCGAGTTGTTTTTCAGAAACTAGGTTATGGGAAATAGATCATAATTCATATTGTTCTTGTTCTCCACTCAATCACACTATGATTTGGAATCACTATGGAAATGATATATTTTGAGAGTCTTAATGCATATTATTTATAGTAGTAACAATCTATGTGTGTCTATCTAAATAACCCCCTTTTCATAATACTTTATCCCTTAGATTTTTTTAATGTATCAGGTTCTTCGTTTTTGATATGAAAATTGTATTCTCTTGAATGAAGTATATATTTCATTCAAAATATTTTATAATTTATCATGAAATAAAACATCAAGGGTTCTTCTAATAACATTGTTTTATCATATAGTTAACTTTCATCTATATAAAATCATAGTTAATATAGTGAATATTATTCTCAAAATATTTATATTTATTTTCTCCTGAAATATCTACGATATAGCATTATATTTATTCTCATTGTACTAACTCCTACAAATCATGTTAGGTACTTAATGATTTTCTTTAATAATAATTCTATATTCCATATTTATATAATATTAGATAATATGAACTTAATATTTACCCCAAACCAGTTGAAATTAAATATTTTATACATTAATTGGATATGACATGCAATTGTATGATAAAGACTACAGCGTGGAGTGAGTCACTATTTCCCATAGGTATTAACCTTCCATAAAACCCCTTACAACTATAGAGTGGTGATTATTTTATTCCTATTTAAATACTCCCATTTTTTCTATAGCGTAACTCTTCAATAACGGTCAGAATGTATAATGAAATTTTACTATGATAATGCCATATTATTGCATTACTATAATCATGACTGACACTAAAATGTTATGGAATTTTTATTTACATTTAACTATATTATATAGATTTATATCAGGAACTTCATTACGAGATATTGAAGGATCTTTCATAACTCTCATATTGGTACTTAGTTCATATAAATAACTATTATATATATTTCTATGAATATCAATTAAATTTTATCATAATATTTATTCCTGAATTATTTATAATTAATAATCTATAAACACACTTTATTACCTTAATTTTAATTTTAATTATTTATAGTTAAATTTACAATGGTATATATTTACCTTAAATTGTCTCTTAATTACAATCATGCAAGCTAAATGTTCTAACTAATCAGATATATATTTTGGTTACAATTATGAAACATTCCAAATTTCTTAATTACCTTAACAGAAGTTCAATATTTTAGGGAATCGTTTCCATGTTATGCCACTATATTTTACATAATTCAGTAAAGATATAATTTACCAATATATAGACTAATATTTCATTGTATTACCTTTATATATCCTTAACAACTTTTATGTAATTATTAATACATTTATATAACTGTTGTGAGACCTATAAAATCTATATTTAATATTACATAGGCCCTTCAACTGAAATATTACCTTTAAATATTTAGGATTTTACCTTTATACCACTCTGATATTTTGGTATTAACATTATGTAAATAGATAATTACATTTACATAACAGATGATATTCTATATCACCCTTTCATTGTTGTAGGAATAAGTTGTTTCCTTTATGTAGGAACTAATTTACCATTATGTAAATCCTCATTATTCCATACTTCACTTATATCACACTAGAACATTATCAACCTCAATCAATGCCAAATTTGACACATTATGATTGTGTCCACACTTACTTAAACACTTAATATAGTATATTTCATACAAAAAACCCTTGTATGTGTATTCTTTATCTTTTAATCTAAACACCACTATTTAAATTCGGGTCTTTTTATATCCAAATTCAGACTACTCTTAAATCACCTTCATTCATCCAGTTGGTCAATCACCTTGAATAATTATTGTTTAAGTTATTTGAACTATTTTAAAAGGACTTATAAACATTAAATATCTATCTAATAATCATCATAGTTATGGTTTCTTGAATTCATATCAGTATTATCATCACGTAACAAATAATAATTCCTCTTTTTCAAACATATTATCATTAACCATAAACTCATTGTTTTACCTTTTCCATTTGTTATTATAGTATTTTTATTATCTTTCTCACCACAAAACATATATTTATACCATCTCATTATCAATGGAATCATAATCCATCATTACTAATAGTTAACATAATTCAATAATGGGAAAATAACTTTTTATAACAAAAAATTTGTTCTTTTTTCCATGCCACCCATCATTATTGATAGTAATCACCCCCGGTGGTCGATTTCAGATAATTATCCCATTTTCAGTATAACAATGATCATCAATCATCTCCAAGAAGTAACCATTTCAATTTCTTTATATACACACCCTCTTCAATTTTAATATTCAAAATGGATGAATTTTTATTGAATTGAAACACCATGTATTACCTTTAGTCATCTATAACATAAAACACCTTTATATTTTAATAACATGAATCAACAGTAAGTATAATGAAAATATAAACCCTTTAAGACTATGAATAATTTTTATAAAGGTTTATTTTTCCTTCTATATCACATTTACCTTTCTATAAAAATATTTATCAAATACAAACATTTTTTCAATAAAATTTCCAATAATCATATAACGTAACAACTCCCATTTGTATTTATCCTATATTTGGTCAAATTATTCATTAATTGTTTCTATCCTTCATCGAATCTTCCATTATTCACTCACACTTCATGGATTAAGATGAATAAATAAATAAGTATGGGTTTTTATCCACCATGTTATCATTGTTTATTTTTAGTCATGTGAATTCCACGTAACATCATATGGGAAGTTTATGAGGAGAATATATGAAACTTAGTACATCCAGATCAAGACAACGATAGTGAAAAATAATCACTAGAGGTGGGATGCATTAAGACATTGTAATTTTCAGCAACCAAGAGTGAAGTTAGTCAATTTTTAGGTTTACAGTTCAATAAAATTTGTGAGTTATTACATCAAAGTCACCAAATGATGTTAGGTAAGAGAAATTCTTGAAACTATTTTGAAAATGTAGTGGAATGTCGGATAAATTAGTTGGAATTAAATCATAACTCCATCTGATCATTATAATTCAATGGTCATGTGTCAATTTTTATGGACAATTGAAGGTAAATTTTCACAATAGTGGTATGTCTAAAAATATTATATTTTTTGGTAAATGGATGACTATATGGGACCGACTATAAAAATGAGGTGTGGCCACTAACATATGTGGACTTATGTTTTGATTTTTTATTGACATTATTGGAAAAATTATTCTATGGATAATATAATCCTTTTGACTTTTGACTCAAATGAAAATGTAGTAGTGTTCTATTTCGGATATTGAATTTAATGTTTGGCCCATTTTAGTGTTATTTCCGTTACCTTTTCATTGTTTTTTGAATTAATGTTTGTTTTTGAGTATGTATAGAGTGTGTGTTGATTGTGGATTTATTTTGGTTATTTTGTGGGAATATGATCATTAAATTCTATTAAATTTATGATATACAGGATTGTTCAATAAAAAATGTGAATGATCTTTTTCCACTATGCTAGTACATCCATATATTGTATCATCTTGTTATTAATGTTTCCATATGATATATAACAAGTTGTATCACGGCTTGGATCAATGATATGTCACACACACTATATAATAAACATGAGTAACATTTACTCTCATTTATTGAAATTACTTCAATTATATGCGATTCAATGTATCAAAATTTAAGGAATTGAATGAAGTAAATGAATAGATAGATAAATTTGGTGGAACATAATTACTCTGTTAGATAATAAAGATGGAACAACATCTGATTCATATGGTCTTGGATGTTCTCTTGATGGGATTAAATCCGTAGGCATTATAAAAAGTTGAATGACAATAGTTTCCCAAAATGGAATTTGATTCATTAGGATTTCATTTTCTCAAAATATATAAATTAAAATATTGGAATTGAAACACCATTGTTGAGTTAATGAATTCACTGGTGGAAATTTTTCAGAATATAACATATTTAAAAATTGTATTCATGATGTAGAGGTTTATTAGAATTATATTTTGACAAGGTAGATAAGTGACCAATCCTTTGAATGATGTTAAATAGATTCTAGGATAAATCCAATCAGTTAATGATTAATACATGGATGATGTTTGGGTATAATTGTTTTTAAAATTATAACTAGATTCATGGGATAAAATAGTAAGTATTATAAGAGAATATTGTATAAAAATTGTCTTCTTTTTTGGGATGTAAAAAATATAACCTTAACTATTGATATCAAAAAAAGATAAATCCAAGAACTTATAGGAATGGTTTATAATATTTAAGGTATACTAAAATAACATTATTAATGTTATATTAGATCAAATTGAATGATAATTCCAGATATAGGGGCCAGAGTATTCAATAGACCTTTTGCCATATGTTTTCAATATACGATGAGAGGGAATAACAGGAAGGTATTTAATGACAAAATTGTGAATAGTGGAAGGAAGATTATAGTTCTTCATTTAATATTAGTTTGATTCATTGTAATATTACTTTATAATTTACTTCCAATATTATGGTCAAATAATTTTCTATTGATTTTGAATCATCATTCCATTAAATGGAATAGAAAGGAAAATTGTGAATTATATATCAAGAGTTTTTGAAATGGTTCTCATATTTCCTGTAGAGGGTCATTAGATTATCAAGAAGTGAGATGTTATATTTTATATGAATAATATAATATCTCTTGAGTTGATGATTTTGACACATAATAGGTCTATGGTAAAAACTTATTTCTAATAGAATACTTTATAAGTTAGTTAAAGGTAAGATATTCACAAATGGGGGGTTTTATATAACTCAGGTTCCAAGTTTATTCTAAGAGGAGAAATGTATTTGAAATTAATTCTAACTATAATATTATAAAATATTAAAATATTTGGGGCATTAAAATTATGATTAAAATAGCAATGTAAACATTTTCAAGTGAACCCTGGAGAGGATAATATGAAATATCTAGTGGTAAAGTGTATATTGAATCATAACCACACATACATTTGATGGTGTGGATGTTATGTACTCTATATGTTGATAATTACTTACTTATACTTGAATGAGATGATTACTATATCTTAGGGTATTGATATACATCACACATATGTTTTTATATCTTCCCAAGATCATTTTCATTAATTATCCTTGTAATTCATCACTTTTATTGATGAATCAATAAAAAAATTATTTGTCTAATTCAGGAAAAATATATTCAAGATGTTTTTATTTATTTTAGGATGGAAATTCATACAGGAATGGTAAATCAAAAAAAATGAAATTATTTAGGTTTGATACCGGAAGTGAATGTAGTAGAAGTGGTTTCAAAAACTATTATCAAAATAATGAAATAAAATTAGAAAAAAATATACATCGGACCCTAGAGTATAATGATGTGGATAAGAGAATGAATTATACAAAAATAAGGAAAACATAAGGAATAAAGATTTACTCTAGAGTGTCAAAGGAAATTTATTAGTAAGCTGTCAAATATATAGTGTACTAAGTTAAAAAAGTTCATTTTGGATCGATGATGAACAATAATCATGAGTATTTATGGTTTCAAAAACCAAAGGATGTAAACCAACTATATGTTTTTGAATGTATATCCTATATCTAATTTTATGTTGGGGATTAGGAAAAAATAAAATCTACGTTCTAGAAGTATTTAATTATATTATATAGTGTTTAGAATATTGGATTTATACTATTAGAAAATTTCAAATAGAAAATAAAGAGGCACCAAAATTCTCACCACAATAAAATTTACTTATAGAAAATAAATAATTTTTTGAAAAGGATGTGGAGATAAAATATTCCACTAAATAGATCCCTATTTATTTGGTTGAATTTTCCAAAAAAAAATCATCTTTAATAAATTTCAAGGGTTTGAATGTTTTGAAAGAGAATATTGAAGAATTTGTATGGGAATGATCATGGTATGTAATAGATCATGTTAAAGTATCTAATGATGAATTTTTTGAAACTAATTTTAAATAAATAGAATATCCATAAATGGAATTGTGAATATTTTTTAGAGGAATACAAATGATATAAGGTATTAGAAATTAATATCCAAACATTTGTTTAATAGAAGAAGTATAGAATGAGAGATCAGAATAAGCTTTAATTCGTTTTGATTCTTGGATTTGAGAGTAAGCATTAAATGATTATCTAGATTTATATTATAAAAATAAATCCTAGGAGCTAAACGATATTCCACATGGGAAGAAATACCGTTAAAAAAATGGTACTACTGGTTAATAAAAGATAATAGCTATTGGAATTGGTGTAGTGTTATGGTAATTGTTAAATGATTTTAGTAGAAGGAATTTATTGATTTATATTAAATAATTTCATCTGTTACTAAGAAAATACTATCTATATTGTGATAAAAATGATTTCTGGTGAAATGTTTTAATGATATTATAAGGATATAAATACGTTATTCCTTGATTTTGACTATATGGAGAATATTTATATTAGTAAACTTTCTAGTTTCATGGAAAATTAAAATTATTACAAAATAATTAAGCTAAAAATGGTCCTTTATAACTTGAAACATGTTCTAAGGAAATAAAACTATATTTTCAAAGGATTTTTTCCTCATAAAGGTTTCATGTACAATAATGAGTAACACTGTTTTAACTGGAAGGAATTTTATAATGGGTATTTTGATTAGTTTCTATTGTAATATTATCGTATGATTCTTGTAGGTTATGAATATAGAAGAATTCAAATGTTATAGATATATTTTTCAAGATGATTTAATATGAAAGGATTAAGGGAGGCCATGGAATTATTATCAGTGAATATTGAGTGATAATTTAAAATGAAATGCTTAGTTTTTTATTGTAGGGTCTACATAAAGAAGATAATTTAATGATGTTTATTCAATACATTAGCTAATTTTAACTCAAGTGGTTAGACACTTAATTTTATCCAATGGATAGTCACTAAAAACATTACATGAGGTGATGTATATGGAGAATGATCTATTGTAATTAGTAATACCTATCATGATATTCACCATGGTATAAAATTCTGTTAACAATAAATTTTTAGTGGGATTCATTTGTTGGTTAGAGGAAAATCCAAGGAATGAACACATGGAATCAATGAAATAGATAGTAATGTATTTAAGAATATTGGAAGATACAACCATGTGATTCAAGAGAGGTAATTCATTACGAGGGTATATAGATACAAAAAAGGTGGATCTCTTCTAATAGAGCTCATCCCCCACCGGCGATGACCTATCGGAGATGTTCGCGGCTCCGATACCCTCTTCCCTGGAAGGGGGAGGGGGAAATCTCTTCGTTCCTCCATAACGGCTCAGTATTTCATCCCATTCATGAACCTGGACTTCGTTACCCAATTCCATATATCCTACTTTTCCCTAAGGTCCCTAACCTTCACATCAGCTCACCCCAGCTCGCGATTTCTACGAAAGAGTTCAACGAGGCCTCGAATATTCACTGGTTGATGCTTTTTTCCCGATTCAGAGGTCTTCGTCCCTCTATCAATGATTATGATTAATTATTATTTGATTCATGGGATATATAAGAGCAATAGGGGGTGTGACTCTTTGATCAGAATCACCAGATAATATGTTTCTCCTCAGAGGATGATCTGATTGCCGCCTTGTCCAGAGTCCCTCGTGCAATCAACAGATGTAGCTTTTTTCCTTCTTCGTTGGTCTATTAAACTCACCATGAATCATGACGTGCCTTCATCTGTGGAATGGGTTTGTTTTCCTGATCTACCTCAACCTTTATATAACCCTTAAATTGTTCGAATTCTAGGCAATATGGTTAGTAGATACTTGTGCTCTGATAGTCGGATTTGAGCTGTATTTCACCTAATCACCCCTCACACATGTGTCAAGGATAACGTTTTGAAAACCCCCACGGAGTGGATGTAGATTTTAGTTTGAGAATTGTTTTTGGAAAAAAAGGTTCAACATCAAATCGTGGCCTTCATTCTACCATGTGTGTCACAAACTAGTACATTCAGTCTCTTCTTGTCGTCATGGGAAGAAAGTTAGTCATGTTGAGATCAGTGCTACTGAGGGGAATGTGGTGCAGGTTGACCCTGTTCCGAACTAGAAGGAGTGGATTTTTTATGGTTAGTATGATAAAGAAGAGGTGCACAGGGTTTCTTCAGAGGAGGTAGAGATCTCGGGTGGAGAAAGGGTGCAAAAATCAGATATGGTTCTTCCTCCAGGACCTAGTGTGGTGGAAGTATTCAAAAGGTTGAAGAGTGATTTGGATAAACCTCCTAACAAAAATACAATGGAAGTGGAAACTCAGGCCAGTGGAGTCGTTGAAGAAATTCTGGACACACTCGCTGCACCTACTCAGGCTCTAGAGGAGTCTGCTGGAGCTGTTAGAGATGTTTCCCCAACATCTGGGGCGGAGGCGAGAAATCCATGCCCTTATGCTTTGGTGGTGCGGGCTGGTAGTAGCATGAACTCTAAAATGATATCTCATGGAGAGAGCATGTTTAATGTAGAACATGAGTTGGATAATACTTTACATGGGGTTCATAGACCACTGGATACCAAGAAGGACAATAACTAAAGGAGGTTCATGTCATGCATTGCCCTCATCGAATGATTTCGAAGTTTGAGCAATGAGGGAGAGTCTGAGGGAATTTCAAGGGGTCCTAATGAGGCTGAGATTGAGGGTGATGAAAAAAGCTTTGATGATAATGGTTTGTGATGGGTGGGAAAAGGCTTGAACAACCAAAGACCAAATAAAGGGATCAAAGAGAACAAGGACCCGGTGCGCTGCATTGTTTCTAGGAATTCGAATCTGAAAGGGCGCAAATACTACTCATACCTTCCTAGACTGATGGGGACCCAGTTGGCCACAAAAGAGGGGAAAATCAAGGAGCTCTAGATCCATACAATTAAGGGAGTGGAATGTCAATAAGTCTTTGTATCCGAGTCTCATGAGAAAGAGAATGAACCCTTATAGGATGATGATCAACATGAGGAGATTCACTTCCATAGTAAGAAGGTTAAGCTAGTGGTGGAGGATGCTACTTCCCCTAGTTCACTATGTGAGGTAGGAACTAGCCCAATTGATATGGTTGGTGTAGAGGGAGTGGAGGTGTATGTGAGGTAAGAGGTCTCACATACCAAGGTGGGAGCATAGGGGATTCCTGGGGAGCCATAATTAGAGGTTGTTATCAGGGAATATCCATAGGAGTTGCAATTACAATCTGAGGAAGATATGACAGAGAAGGTGGTATCAATCCATGCTTCTGCTACGGTTACAGAATAGATGTAAGCAAGATCAATTATAGTAGACACAGATAAGGGGGAAAGCGATTAGATTGAAAAAAATACCTAATTCTAGTCATAGGGTTCAACATTAAGGAAATAGTTGAAGAGGAGTTCTTGTGAGCCTAGGGTAAGATGGATTTTCATTTCGAGGACATTATATAACGACCTATACTTTACATACATTGTTAATACTTCAAAATTGAAGCACACTTATTACAAAATATGACAAAACCACAAAGGACCGTATAGGTATAGTGTCTTTAGAAACTGGGAAACATAAACAACTGGTTCATAAATCTTCTACAGTGTCTCCCTTTTATTTCATCATATCTAGGGTCCCTTTTAGCATATTCTACTTAATATCCATCTTCCTGACCTGGGGAAAAGAAAACATAAAAGTGTCAGCTCAAATGCTCAGCAAGGGCAAATAAAGGAAATAAAAATCATATCATATCTTTTTGAAAATCATAACCTGCAAAAGAGATCATAATATCTTAACATGGAATAAATCATGGAAGTGAAAATGAGATCCCCATAATCATAACATAAAACTTTAAACTTTGTGGCATGCACACATAATCATGGAAAATCATTTCTTGTTAGTCATGACTCATTGCCAAGACTATCTTAGTGGACAAAGTCCCTTTCTGAACCGAGTTCACTCCTCGTTTCAGTCCTGTATCACTGAACCGAAATAACCTTCCCTTCCAGCCATGTCTATCTCATGAGAGATAAAATCTTTACCCAATGCATTGGAGGGAGATATAGGTCCCACCCATCTTATAATGAATACTTTCTTATGTGTGCCACATAATCATAAATCATACATCATTGCATAACCCATGTAATACAAATTGGAATCTTGAACATCATGACATCATTAAAAAATTCATACAAGATAAAGGAATTCATAAAAATAATTCAATCACAACATGATCAAATCAATGTAATAATATGGATAAAAACAGAACCCTTTATTATCTTAGATGGAAAATAATTTTGATAAAACACTTGAACTCCATTCTTGAGGAAAATATCGTTTCTTCTTCAAAAAACATATTTCCTTTCATAACATGTCATACGACTTTAAAATAAAAGAAGTTGATTAAAAATAAACTTGAAAACTTGTAAAGGAATCTTCTTGGAAATAATGTTTTAAAAATCCATACATGCCGTATAAGTTAAAAAAAACATTCTTCGTACCTTTGTCGGAAAAGTCAAAAAGTACCTCGTACGAAAAAAAACAACAAAAGATTCCTTTCATATTCTTTAATAAAAACTCACCGAAGGGTAAAATTGGATTTAAAATATTGTAATTGGATGGAAACAATATTACATATTGAGGGAACATGGATGTGGATGATAAAATACACCCCAGTAAATACTTACGAATAAACAATCTCGGATAAAAATGAGATTGTGGTATTTTCCCTTACTTTAGGTCCGATTTGCTTTGTACGTGTCCGAAGATCATGTATAATGGTTTAAATAATGTTATTGACTTATTCCAGAATCATACATATTGATATGATATCATATATGGTCATATTCTTAGCTTCTTGTTAATAATATTTCATTGTTACTTGTTACTCGGGTCTTTATTGCCTTTTGTTCTTATGCGTGTTTTGCCGAAAAAATTCTTATTCTTCTTTTAAGGTTATAGATACCTTATAACCAGAATGGTATTAGTGTAACATATATCATATTTATTCATTCAATTCATTTATATAATTATTATGTAATGATGATCATGTAGAACGAGTCGCTTCACATCGTGGAGACGGTATTCCGTACGTACGCACGAGTGATGATATCGTTCCTATGATCATGGAATTGTATTTGAGTATATATATATATATATTATTTCAGTATCAATATTACTTTATAATAATCATAAATAGTTACTCATTACACCATTATACCCATCCTTGTAAAGTGATGGTGGAAAATAGATTACACCACGGCGTGGAGACGGTATTCCGTACGTACGCACGCGCGGTGATTTCATTTTTTTCGTAGGATGGATAGAAGGTGAATTAGGGATGTGTAATATTTATAATAACATATCAGTATGTAAGTAATACTGATGTTATTACTTTATCATGAAACAACTAATGGAGAAGAAGTTGAAGAAGAAAGAAATTGAAAAGATCGGTAACAGATATTACCTCTTCTTTGGAACGCCTCTTTGAATCCTCCACTTAGGGAACTAAGATTGGTCTATGAAGAAGACCAGGACCTCTAGGATTATTATAGGGAAGTGGAGAGGAGAAAATGTCAGGGGTTGGCCGAGCTTGAGTGCTCAAATTGGTGTGAGGAGGAGGGGGAGGAGGTGCCCTTTTATAAGGGAGGAGAGGGGCACCTTAGTAATATCTCAAAATATTATTTTATATTAAAGTCAAAATCGGTTTATAATGGTTCAAAAGGGTCTTATTTCGAAGCTAAAGTGGGGAAGGGTCGAAATACTATCAACCAATAAGATTTAGACAATTTTAGGGTATTATTTTATCCTTATCAATTAGATTTAACTCTAAGTTAAATAATTTAACTTTTACCATGTCTTTTTGTTTTCATTAATTATATGGTTAATACACTTACTATAACATGCCAAACGAACCCCAAATTGTTTATTATTAATATATATATCCTTATCTAAGTCATTTGGACGAACCTTATATTTTTAGGAATAAAATAACAATTAATAATATAATATTTTATTTAAAAACTATTTTGTGTCAATTTTGACACTATTTGATATATGAATTTTTTGAAAGTCATAACAGAATTATATGTTCGAACCAAGTTGATTAAATCAACAATAATATATCATAGTAACCTATAACATTTGTGTAATTCAAAAAAAGTTTCAAATTACATTTATTTTGGTGTTTATAACATCAATTATGTCAATATTTCATAAATAAGATAATTACTGCATCATAATTGTGTCATAAATAAATTAAATTATTTAATGTCTAAAAATTATAAATAAAATACCATTATGTAGGAAATCATTTTAGTTTTCTAATGAATATTTATAGTTGTATTTATCTTATGTATAACCCCATATTAAAAATGATTTACTTATTAAACATTGATTTTAACTATTTTAACCCTTCTTTAAATAAATTAATAATAAATGTCCTAATCGAACCCAAGTGGGCCTAAATGGTCATATTTTATTCATAAGGTTGTTTTTGGTCGAATTACACTTATCCAATAGAATTAGGACATGTTTTAGGGTAATAGTAATATCATATTTACCCATAGTTACCCTATTTACTATTAACCGCGGTAAAAAAACTAAAAAGTTACTATTCACCAAAAAATTATTTTTATCTCATTGAAGCACATTTTACGTACTGATATCAACCGTGTCTGTCAGATTTTCGAAATTCCATTCACAGAAGCGGTAAAATTAAGTTTTATGAAAAATTCAGTTTTTAACCTACCACTTAGTGGTTTCACTATTCATCAAAAATTGAAGGTTTTCAGAAAAATACCAAAATATCACCCTAGGATAATTTCGGTATTCCGAATCCAAAAATGAAGTCCATTTTAAAAAATAAAATGTATAAAATTTCAAAAAGTGCTTATTACTATTCATAACGGCTAGTTTTAATAATATTTTAATAGCATATCGTTGTTTAGTGAAACTCGGTATTGCGTTCGACGCAAGCTATCGAGGAAGGTCGCGATTGCGTGTAAAGTAAGACAAGCTAGTATTTAGTGAAAGATTCCTTTGATGATATATAAAAAACAAAATATTACTCATAAAAATCTCGGGTGTTACATTCTACCCCCCTTAGAAAAGAATTTCGCCCTCAAAATTCGTCACTTTGTAACAAACAGATGAGGATACATCTCCCTCATCATATCCTCAAGCTCCCATGTAGCTTTTTCAAGTTGGTGGTTCCTCCATAAAACTTTCACCAAGCGAGGGGTCTTGTTTCGTAGGAATTTTTCGCTACGATCCCGAATCTCTATCGGCTGTTCTTCATAAGAAAGATCTTGCTCCAGTGGTACAACTTCTGAGCTGAGTACATGTGAGGGATCAGGTATGTATTTTCTCAGGAGAGATACATGGAACACATCGTGAACTTGAGAGAGATTCGGTGGAAGCGCCAATCGGTAAGCTACCTTCCCAACACGATCCAGTATTTCGAAAGGACCGATATATCTAGGGCTCAACTTCCCCTTCTTTCCAAATCTCATAACCCTCTTCCAGGGAGATATTCGTAAGAACACTTTATCACCCACTTCAAACTCTAGGTCTTTTCTTCGGTTGTCGGCATAACTTTTCTGTCGACTTTGAGCTGCTATTATGTGTTGTTGAATAGATCTAACGTTTTTTGCCATTTCATCAACGAGATCAGGTCCTAATAGCTTTCTTTCCCCAACTTCATCCCAGAAAGTTGGAGTCCTGCATTTCTTTCCATAGAGAGCTTCATAAGGAGCCATCTGAATACTGGAGTGAAAGCTATTATTATAAGAAAATTCCACCAAAGGTAGGTGTTGATCCCAACCTCCTTTGAAATCCATAGAGAAAGCTCTCAACATATCTTCTAGGGTTTGAATTGTTCTCTCAGACTGACCGTCTCTCTGGGGATGATAAGCAGTGCTGAAACTCAACTCTGTATCCAAAGTATGCTGAAGACTTCTCCAGAACATCGAGGTAAATCTCGGATCCCGATCAGATGTAATAGAAAGTGGTACTCCATGCAATCTTACCACTTCCTTTACATATATCCTGGCAAGCTGATCTAGAGAGAAATCCTCTCTAATAGCAATGAAGTGTGCAGACTTTGTAAGACGATCAACTATGACCCAAATAGCATTATTTCCTTTGGATGTTTTAGGAAGTCCTGTGACAAAGTCCATAGTGATGTTTTTCCCATTTCCATCCGGGTATGGGTAATGGTTGTAACATCCCCTTAGACTTCTGTCTCTCAGCTTTAACTTGTTGACAAACCAAGCATCGAGAGACATATTCAGCAACATCTCTTTTCATGCCATCCCACCAGAAGTACTCTTTCAGGTCCCTATACATCTTCGTGCTTCCAGGATGAATAGAGAATGAAGAACCATGAGCCTCATCCAGCAGCTCCTTCTTTAATTCGGGGATGGGAGGAACACAAACCCGATTCCTGAAATTTATTATCCCATCACAATCAAGGTTGAATTCAGGAACATTTCTCACCTTCTTTTGTAACTCGACATCTTCTTTCTGTGCCTCCTTAATCTTCGCATGTATAGATGGTTGAACATTCATTTGAGAAAGATAAGATTTTTCCCCATCCATTATAATTCCAAGATCCATCCTTTGTAAACCCATAAATATTGGATCCTTTGTGATCCTCATCATGGATAAACTAGCATGGTCTTGTCGACTTAATGCATCTTCCACCTTGTTTGCTTTCCCATGGTGGTAATGGATTGAGCAGTCGTAATCCTTAATCAGCTCCAACCATCTTCTTTGACTCATATTCAAATCCTTTTGTGTGAAAATATACTTTAAACTTTTATGATCAGTATAAATATCACACCTTTCACCATAAAGGTAATGCCTCCAAATCTTTAATGCAAAGATTACCACAGCCAACTCCAAATCATGAGTTGGGTAATTTTGCTCATGGATTTTCAACTGTCATGAGGCATAAGCTATCACCATATCATTTTGCATAAGAACACACCCCAATCCCTTCTTGGATGAATCACTGTAGATCACAAACCTCTCTCCACTACAGGGCAATGTGAGCACAGGTGCACTGGATAACCTTCTTTTCAACTCCTTGAAATTCTCTTCACATTCCTCTGTCCAAACAAACTTAACTCCTTTCCGAGTCAACTTGGTGAGTGGATTAGATAATCGTAAAAAATCCTTTACAAAACGTCGATAATATCCAGCCAAACCAAGAAAACTTCGGATCTCAGTTACTGTTGTTGGTCTTGACCATCTTTCGATAACCTCTGTTTTTGCTGGATCCACAGATATCCCCTCTTTTGAGATTATGTGACCCAAAAATGAAACTTTTTGAAGCCAAAACTCACACTTGGTAAATTTGGCATAAAGCTTCTCTTTCTCAGGGTCTTTAATATAATCCTCAAGTGATCTTCATGCTCTTCCTTGCTCTTTGAATAGACAAGAATATCGTCTATAAAAACTACCACAAATTGATCAAGATAGTCTCTAAAGACTCTATTCATTAGATCCATGAAGATAGCAGGGGAATTAGTAAGACCAAATGGCATCACTATAAATTCATAGTGTCCATACCTTGTACGGAAAGCCGTCTTTGGTATATCCTCCCTTTTGACCCTTAATTGATGATACCCTGAACGAAGATCAATATTGGAAAAGTATTGAGCTCCGCGTAGTTGGTCAAATAAGTCATCAATGCGTGGGAGAGGACATTTGTTCTTGATAGTGATCTTGTTAAGTTCTCGATAATCAATACAAAGTCTCATTGATCCATCTTTCTTCTTAACAAATAGAACAGGTGCTCCCCAAGGTGACGCACTAGGGCGTATGAATCCCTTATCAAGATTCTCTTGGAGTTTCTTCTTCAATTCCTTCAACTCAATTGGGGCCATTCTATAAGGTGTCTTTGAAATTGGCAAAGCGTCCGGTACGAGTTCTTTTGAAAACTCAACTTCACGATTTGGTGGAAGACCCGGTAATTCCTCCAGAAATACATCATCAAACTCCCGTACAATGGGCATATTCTTAATCTTGAGTTTCTCACCAACCATTTGAGATAAATAACCTTCATTTAGTGGAATCAATACCCATAAGATAGAAGAAATCTCCACTGGAAGGTTATGTTCATCCTTGCATTGATAGACGATCGTAGATTGATCTGGAATATGAAATGTGAATTCCCTTCTTTGGGAATTGATATGAGCTCCATGTAGAGAAAGACAATCCATGCCAAGAATCACATCAAATTCCACTAAATGAAGGATCACAAGATTTGCAGGAAGCACTTTCCCACAAACTTCGATCGGAGAAGAATTATAAACTTTTGATGCGACTGTTGTGCCATTAGGTGTTGTCACAGCTAACTCAACATCTAATTGTTGAGGTAGTACGGTGATACCCTTAGAAAATGTTTCAGAAATAAAAGAGTGGGTGGATCCAGAATCAAATAAAACATTTGCTACTTTAGATTGGATGGTAAGTGTACCTTTCACCACTTCGTTATCCTAGTCCACATTGCTGATAGAAATTGCATGTGACTTTCCTTTGTCTTTAGCCTTAAGATTTTGTTGACGTCGACCATCATCACCAACCCTTGGATTTGGGCATTGATTGGCATAATGCCCCATCTCCTTGCACTTGAAACATTGAAGTGTAGTAGGTTCATTCTGTTTATCCCTTCCTTTGTTTTCATCATTAGACATCTTCTACCCATTATCGCGGCATTCAAATGCCCGATGACCTTCCTTTCCACATTTAAAACATTTACGTGTCCCTTTAAGACAACTCCCTCCATGTTTCTTTCCACACTTTGAGCATAAGGGAAAGTTCATCTTCTTTTCAGTGGGCTCCTTAGATTTTCCTCTGAATTCCATCTTCCTCTTCTTATCAAACCCATGTGACTGATGGGTTACTCCAATCTCCATCTCGACTTTGAGAGCACATCGAACGATTTCCTCGTACCTATTGAAGTCCCTTATGGCTAACGCCCTTCGAAGACTTGGTTTTAAGAAACTAAAGAATCGATCGATCTTACTCTCAGGTTGGATAATAATACCAGATGCTTACCTTGCAAGTCTTGTAAAATTTGCTTCATAGGTACCAACAGATTCATCATCCCTTTGCTTCAGTTCAAGAAACTCTTTCTCCATCTTTTTTCGGAGAATACGAGGAAAGTACTTATTGAAAAATAAGTTCTTGAACTCGTCCAATTCCATAGACTCAATTTCATCCCTTTGCCTCGTATTCTTAATAAGATTCCACCATTGATCAACATCTCCTTCCAAACGATACACTGCTAGGATGACATTATCATGTTCAGAGCATTGAAGAACTGAAAATATCTTTTCAGTAGTACTAATCCATTTTTCAGCAACTAATGGATCAGTAGACCCACTTAAAGAAGGTAGACGCTGCCTCATGAAGGATTCAATAGAATGTTGCTCCTTCCTTTGCTCGTTTGGAAGTCCTGCATGATTCACAGCTTGAGAAAGTTGTGTGAGCATGGCTACAAGATTTTGCATTCCAGCTCCCATATCGTTTGGTTGCTCAGGGGGACAATCATTGCATTGCCCATCGCATTCCGCATTAACACGGTTCCTTTGGGTTCCAGCCATTGACTAAAACCAAGAAGAATAGTGTGAGCAACACTAATTATAATAGGAAAACCACATAATCAAGGATAAAATTTCACACGTAAGGTTTTATCCTAGGGTATTCATGGCCATTTCTAAAACACTAAGATTGTGTTCTATGCTTAGACTTATCCTTAGGGTTCTAACTAAGGCTTTCACATCCTAGTTTCCAAAGGTTGACTATACCTTTCCTCTGATACCAACTATAACGACCCATACTTTACATACATTGTTAATACTTCAAAATTGAAGCACACTTATTACAACATATGGCAAAACCACAAAGGACCGTATAGGTATAGTGTCTTTAGAAACTGGGAAACATAAACAACTGGTTCATAAATCTTCTACAATGTCTCCCATTTATTTCATCATATATAGGGTCCCTTTTAGCATATTCTACTTAATATCCATCTTCCTGACCTGGCGAAAAGAAAACATAAAAGGGTGAGCTCAAATGCTCAGCAAGGGAAAATAAAGGAAATAAAAATCATATCATATCTTTTTTAAAATCATGACCTGCAAAAGAGATCATAATATCTTAACATGGAATAAATCATAGAAGTGAAAATGAGATCCCCATAATCATAACATAAAACTTTAAACTTTGTGGCATGCACACATAATCAGGGAAAATCATTTCTTGTTAGTCATGACTCATTGCCAAGACTATCTTAGTGGACAAAGTCCCTTTTTGAACCGAGTTCACTCCTCGTTTCAGTCCTGTATCACTAAATCGAAATAACCTTCCGTTCCAGCCATGTCTATCTCATGAGATATAAAATCTTTACCCAATGAATTGGCGGGAGATATAGGTCCCACCCATATTATAATGAATCCTTTCTTATGTGTGCCACATAATCATAAATCATACATCATTGCATAACCCATGTAATACAAATTGGAATCTTAAACATCATGACATCATAAAACTATTCATACAAGATAAAGGAATTCATAAAAATAAATCAATCACAACATGATCAAATCAATGTAATAATAGGGATAAAACAGAACCCTTTATTATCTTATATGGAAAATAATTTTGATAAAACACTTGAACTCCATTCTTGAGGAAAATATCCTTTCTTCTTCAAAAAACATTTTCCTTTCATAACATGTCATACGAATTTAAAATAAAAGAAGTTGATTAAAAATAAACTTGAGAACTTGTAAAGGAATCTTCTTGGAAATAATGTTTTAAAAATCCATACATGTCGTATAAGTTAAAAAAAACATTCTTCGTACCTTTGTCGGAAAAGTCAAAAAGTACCTCGTACGAAAAACAAACGACAAAAGATTCCTTTCATATTCTTTACTAAAAACTCACCGAAGGGTAAAATTGGATTTAAACTATTGTAAGTGGATGGAATCAATATTACATATTGATGGAACATGGATGTGGATGATAAAATACACCCCAGTAAATACTTACGAATAAACAATCTCGGATAAAAATGAGATTGTGGTATTTTCCCTTACCTTAGATCCGATTTGCTTTGTACGTGTCTAAAGCTCCTGTATAATGGTTTAAATAATGTTAATGACTTATTCCAGAATCATACATATTGATATGATATCATATATGGTCATATTCTTAGCTTCTTGTTAGTAATATTTCATTGTTACTTGTTACTCGGGTCTTTATTGCCTTTTGTTCTTATGCGTGTTTTGCCGAATAAATTCTTATAATTCTTTTAAGGTTATAGATACCTTATATCCAGAATGGTATTAGTGTAACATATATCATATTTATTCATTCAATTCATTTATATAATTATTATGTAATGATGATCATGTAGAACGAGTCGCTTCACATCGTGGAGACGGTATTCCGTACGTACGCACGAGTGATGATATCATTCCTATGATCATGGAATTGTATTGGAGTATATATATATATTATTTCAGTATCAATATTACTTTATAATAATCATAAATAGTTACTAATTACACCATTATACCCATCCTTGTAATGTGATGGTGGAAAATAGATTACACCACAGCGTGGAGATGGTATTCCGTACGTACGCACGCGCGGTGATTTCATTTTTTCCGTAGGATGGATAGAAGGTGAATTAGGGTTGTTTCATATTTATAATAACATATCAGTATGTAAGTAATACTGATTTTATTACTTTATCCTGAAACAACTAAAGGAGAAGAAGTTGAAGAAGAAAGAAATTGAAATGATCGGTAACAGATATTACCTCTTCTTTGGAACGCCTCTTTGAATCCTCCACTTAGGGAACTAAGATTGGTCTTTGAAGAAGACCAGGACCTCTAGGATTATTCTAGGGAAGTGGAGAGGAGAAAATGGCAGGGGTTGGCCGAGCATGAGTGCTCAAATTGGTGTGAGGAGGAGGGGGAGGAGGTGCCCTTTTGTAAGGGAGGAGAGGGGAACCTTAGGAATATCTCAAAATATTATTTTATATTAAAGTCACAATCAGTTTATAATGGTTCCAAAGGGTCTTATTTCGAAGCTAAAGTGGTGAAGGGTCTAAATCCTATCAACCAATAAGATTTAGACAAGTTTAGGATATTATTTTAACCTTATAAATTAGATTTAACTCTAAGTTAAATAATTTAACTTTTACCATATATTTTTTGTTTTCTTTCATTATATGGTTAATACACTTACTATAACATGCCAAACGAACCCCAAATTGTTTATTATTAATATATATATCCTTAACTATGTCATTTGGACGAACCTTAGATTTTTAGGAATAAAATAACAATTAATAATATAATATTTGATTTAAAAACTATTTTGTGTCAATTTTGACACTATTTGATATATGATTTTTGTGAAAGTCATAACAGAATTATATGTTCGAACAAAGTTGATTAAATCAACAATAATATATCATAGTAACCTAGAAAATTTGTGTAATTCATAAAAAGTCTCAAATTACTTTTATTTTGGTGTTTATAACATCAATTATGTCAATATTTCATAAATAAGATAATTACTGCATCATAATTGTGTCATAAATAAATTAAATAATTTAATGTCTAAAAATTATAAATAAAATACCATTATGTAGGAAATAGGTTTACCTTTCTAATGAATATTTATAGTCGAATTTA
Organism: Viscum album; assembly: GCA_963277665.1. Taxonomy (NCBI): domain Eukaryota; kingdom Viridiplantae; phylum Streptophyta; class Magnoliopsida; order Santalales; family Viscaceae; genus Viscum; species Viscum album. Next base: position 1,184,981,494 of record OY728139.1, read on the forward strand.
TCTTATGTATAACCCCTTATTAAAAATGATTTACTTATTAAACTTTGATTTTAACTATTTTAACCCTTCTTTAAATAAATTAATAATAAATGTCCTAATCTAACCCAAGTGGTCATAAATGGTCATATTTTATTCATAAGGTTGTTTTTGGTCGAATTACACTTATCCAATAGAATTAGGACATGTGTTAGGGTAATAGTAATATCATATTTACCCTTAGTTACCCTATTTACTATTAACCGCGGTAAAAAAAGTAAAAAGTTACTATTCACCAAAAAATTATTTTTATCTCATTGAACCACATTTTACTTACTGATATCAACTGTGTCTGTCAGATTTTCGAAATTCTATTTACAGAAGCGGTAAAATTATGTTTTATGCAAAATTCAGTTTTTAACCTACCACTTAGTGGTTTCACTATTCATCAAAAATTGAATGTTTTCAGAAAAATACCAAAATTTCACCCTAGGGTAATTTCGGTATTCCGAATCCAAAAATGAAGTCCATTTTAAAAAATAAAATTTATAAAATTTCAAAAAGTGGTTATTACTATTCATAACGGCTAGTTTTAATAATAATTTAATAGCATATCATTATTTAGTGAAACTCGGTATTGCATACGACGCAAGCTATCGAGGAAGGTCGCGATTGCGTGTAAAGTAAGCCAAGATAGTATGTAGTGAAAGATTCCTTTGATGATATATAAAAAACAAAATATTACTCATAAAAATCTCGGGTGTTACACATTATCAGGGACGACCCTAGCAAAAAGGTAACAAATCATTCCTATAAATTTATTAAGGAAATTATGTCCAATGAGTTCAATCTTGTTTTTAACAATTTTTTAATGTGCTATAGAGTTTGATGGATCAGTTTTACTTTTTGGTTTCACACTTTCTCCAAAAAAGTGTGATTTCAATAAAAAAATCTGGATTAGATACAAACAATAGAGATGATTTCAATACATTGAATAGTCAAATAGGTTGTGTGATAACATTAATATGAATTAATGTTTATTAGATTTACGAGATGTGGCATGTGGTATCCAAATATATAAATAAACCAGAGTATATTTCTACAATGGAAAATGGGAAAGAACTAATCAGGATGGGGTGTTATTTTAATAATAATCGAAGAATCATGGGAGGTGGATTGGTCTACAATGAAACATAGAGTGTGATAAATTTTATGACCAATATTTTGATTCATGCTTAGATGAATCACATTGACATTCAATATTAATTTATCAAAAATATTCATTGATTATAGTAAGAAATAATTGTGGCAGATAACTATTAATATTGAATAAATCAGAAATTTTAACTATTTTCTGATATAGAAATTGCTGAGGAACCATTTTTAATCAGTGGTACTTGGGTGAACTAAATGAGTTTGGATACATCATCCATAATATAGAAGACGAGTTTTATGTTTTATCTATATAACATAAGGATCCCATGTTTTCAATGAAGAATATTTCCGGTGGGACATCGTTAGGATTTTAATTTCATCTTAGAATCCAATAACATAACCAAAAATAGATGCTCTATTTGTTAAATTTGTTTTATGAAAATAAAAACCATTAGAAACATCATGGCAGGAATATTGGACAAATTCAAATTTCTAGTTAACTATAGTTTGTATAGTTAATTATTTAAATAATGGTTTAATTAATGTTATAAATTATTTATTTAGAGTATTTGGACATTTTCATATAAGATTCATTCCTCAAGGTTTTGTAGAAAAGTTGTTAAATGTAAGAGTAATTAAGTATAGCATATGAGTAACTTCGTCAATTCCCATATCTAAATGATCTATATTAAATTTATATAGTGGAACATAGTATACCTTTCTTAGTGGTGTAATTCCAAAAAATATTGTTTTTTCAGTGATCCTAGATAAAAATTTGGTATCCACTATAAATGTGGGGTGGGGACACATGTACTCATCGAAATTTGTTATATGTTATTATCAATATAATTTCCTAAATTTTACAATAGTGATTGTAAACCTTATAACTTCTTATTGTATTGAAATAAAAAATTGTTATCCCATGGATAAGGGACATAATGTTTGAATAATGTAAAACATATTTCCAAAATGTTTTCCTTTTTTTTCTATTGAATGTTTTTTATGATTTTTTTCATGTGGATGTGAGAGTTGTTCATCTCAATGTGGGTTTTTTGTTTGCATTATCTTCATAAATTATGATAAATTTATGTTAGAGGGGGTCTTATAAAAAATTATTATTATTTTCGTTCTTCACTAATCAATTGGTTTGGATCAATATATATTTCAATTGATGAAGGTTTAATGTGAATCCCAATAGTTTGAACTGGTTTTTCAGGATCAAAAATATTATTTTGAATGACTAAATAAATTTTCCACATTTCATAAAGTAATTTTTTTTTATTATTTACCACCATATGAGTATTAATTATCATGTTCCCTATGAATTTCACTTGAAACTTTATCGTTTCATGAATTTTTTTGTGCCTTCATCAATGAATTCAACACTATTTCCATCAAATATAGAAAATTTTATTTAATTTACATACACATTTGATGAGTGTTGTAAAACCATTAAATTATAAAATTTATAAATACTCTTTTATATTTAATAGTATAGATATCAACTTCTATTTATAGATAATTAAAAATAAATTGGTTTACATTTCATACACAATGTTTTCCAATATTTTCTCATATCACTTTTATGATACACGGGCTTCCAAATACCCATAAAAACATCAATATAGGAGTCTTCATCTAGCATATTTCAAGTGGAGACTATTCTTGATTGGTATAATATAAAAAATGGGTTTTAATAACATTCAAAATAGTAATATCTTACCTATAAAAGAATATTGAGAACATTTTCAATAAATATCTACTTGAGTATTAGATTATTATTTATCAAGACCATTTTCTGATGGTGTGTATGATGAAATAAAATTATATTACATACCATGATCTTAGAAATATTCTCCAAATTTTCACCTTTAAAATTTATATCAATTATCCATTGTAATTATTTTAATGTGAAATCAAGCCCCTTTTATATAAATTTACATATATTTTTTGAAATATATAAGGTTGGTAACTTAGAAAATTATAAATAGAATATATTTTATATAAGTAAAATTATCAATAATGTATATAAAATAATTATCTGTATTTAATTATTTTATCTACATAACCTTATAAATATATAAATCAACAACTTCATAGAGTTTGAATGTTTGAATTTAATACTCATTTTCGAAAGAGTTTAGAATTTTCCCATTTTAGTATATAGAAAAAATAAAATCTCATTATCACTTTATCATAGTAAAATCTAAATTAGTTTGCCCATCCATAATCATATTCATATAAATTTATCAAAGAACAAACATTCTTCTATATCATAATTCCTTACCATCCTTCACCCTTAAATAAAAAAAAATATTTTAACATCTCCCTATTGAAACTGGTTACCTCTTTTTTATTGCTATCTAGTCACAATATAATAGTACTTTAACCTCTTCACCAAGAATATATCCATAAAAATAAGTCCTCATAATTATTTCTAAGAATAAAAAAACATACCATGTTTCTCAATATCCTTTTAAAATAAATTATAATTTCGTAATTCAATATGTTTTATCCATTCTAAATTTATAAAAAACATTAATTTTTTGTGACCCATCATTCAAAAATTACATTAAACCATTCTTCAACATTTTTTAGACCTAATGTTTTTTATAAGTTTCTTTGAGGTTTTTTGGGATCAAGGTTAGTGTAAATGTGATTCTTTGTGTTATATTTCTTCTAAATACCTAAATTATGTTCAAATTCATTTTTATCCTAAGGATGATATGTCTAAGGACTATAATTTAAATAACCATTAATCCCTATCAACATGTTTATATGTTAGGAATAGATTCACATAGGCATGTTGATTCAATTTTATAGTAAAAGGGGTTACACTATACAACATATGTTTTTTTCTATAAAATATTTTTAAGGAATAAGACAAGAAAAATTATTTTAGTCCACATTAAATCTATTAAATATCATTTTCGATCACATTATTGATCATTATTCACATCATGGAGATTCTAAAGTAGGTATTATGATGAAAAATTGTCTATAGGACATTACACCGCATTTTGAGTAATCACAACACTAGGGAGACTCAACCAATTATCTCCACACTGTAGTGAATTCCACACCACTATACATGAAAATATGGATTTAAGGTGCTATTTTTGAATTTTTATCCTCATCATTTAACTCATATTTTCCATGGTAATCAAGAAAACATTTAGTGTAATATTTCATAGTTCATGGATTATGCCGAAAAAAAGGATTAGTCATTTTTTTATATTATTAAATTTTAAACATCCACATTATAGTAGGTATAATTAAACAAAATACGTTCGTAAAGTTAAAAAACAAATTGTTTTAACTTCCACCTCATGCCACAATAATTGATTCCATGTTGTATTGGTTTACTTTAAAAATATTCATAGTTAAATCAGTAATTTCGATTTAGCCTCATATTAAAATATTAGTGGATATTTCGGCCTATTATAACTACTACATTGAATTTATTATAAATATTAATTTTGTAGATGATATATGGGTTTTTATTAAAGAAGAAGATTATAATTCTAAATTAAAATAAAAATATGAAATAATTTTTGAATAAGTTCATACTCTATATTTTTTATATGTGTAATTTTTGGATAAGATTAGTTTCAAAAAGAGAGATAATAATATGATTTTATGGATTTGTTCCATATAATAAATATTTTTTTATAATCCAAATAATAAAAAAATATTATAATTAATAAAATAAATTTGTATGTGAATGTTTAATCAATATAAAGTGATGAAACAACTTGTTCTTGTACGGGTTTTAATGATAATTTCTATTTTCCTTATACAGTATATGAAGAGGCGATGTAGAAGAATGTATCTTATTAAAAACATATAGGTAGTCTATTTTGTTGGAGACTTTTCAATTTTTTCATATTTTTATCATTGTAAATTGGGTAATTCACTTGCTTGTGGGATGCACTAAATCATATATAAGAGTCTTGAAAAGATGTTCTTCCTGGTTATAACTAACCTTTAGTTCTGACATAATGATTCTTGGAAGTAATGCGATCCTGGAATATTTCATATCATAAAAAGGACTATCCTTCTCCAACTGATAGGTGAACCATGTAAATATGTTCTTTTCTATTAGGTTGGTGTGTATTTGGTTTGTTGTAGAAATTATCACTACAAAATAACATGTTTTTAATGTTATTTTAAGAAACAATTATAAAATAATTCTAGTCACTTATTCAACAACACCCTTCTGCGACCATACATTGAACATTAAGTGGTTCTACAAGTCATATCAGAGCAGTTTACATTAATTTTGAATTGAAGATTAGGTGTTATGAGCATTTGAGGTCTCATATTGTTCATTTTAAGATGAAGTAAATGATATATATTATCTATAATGTATAAAATAAATGTACTCAATGGTAAAGGTATTCTAATATTTTATGGGAACAACAAACACATATGGAAATTCATATTGAAAAATACCTGTTATCTATTAGTTATGGTGTTTTGGAATATAAAACCAATGGGCTTATTTCCTAGGAAAATATGTTTTTATTATTTAAAAATGAAATAGGAATTTAGAGAAATATGTTTTTTAAAAGAATGATATGTATTCATCCATATTTAAGAGTTTATTTTTTAATTTTAAAGCATTCAAAATCTAAATTTATATTAAGTGTAAACATAAGTGTATCTTTGATTGAATGTAAAATCAGAAACATGCTAAATTTGTGTTTTGGAGAAACATGTCTTAAGATATATATGCTCATGAAGATGATAATATTGATATATTCTTTATAAGGGTGGATAATGTTGTGATCCAAATTGGAGGATATGGGGTGAATTAGGAAGATTCTGATATTTTTAAAAATATATTTTTTTGTTTCCTTCAATGTGTGTTCGATTCTATGTCTCTTCTCTTGAATAAATTGATCCATGTAATATTAATATAGATATGTTTTATACTATATTAATTTCCTATATATTTAGGAGATTTATTATCATTAATGATAAGGTGAATGATGAAATATATATTTCTTTTAATGTGCCAAATAATGAGACATTTAAAGTGAAAATTTATATCAAAGAATAGTAATGTATTAAAGTTTCAGATGTTGACTTAGAGGATAATTTTGAGGAATTTATATTTATTATCTCATATATTATGAGAATAGGTAAACGAATTTACAATTTTAATCTTCCTTTAAAAAAGTTTATCTATTGATATAATGTTAACTATACTTCAAATTTTCTAAAATACAAAACCAATAATGATTATGAATATGAATATGAAATGCGTATATTATTCACAATGAAGAAACACAATAATCCCATGGTTTATTATAACGAAAATAGTAATAAGTTAACTAAATTTCATATGATAAAATACTTTTTTAAATAATGTAATGAATATGGAGTTTATTTTTTATACTATGGTGATAAAGTTCATAAACTAATCCTTGTAAAATATAATTTTAAAAACATTTCAAGTGATTAATGTAGTTACAAATGTTTATAAAAGTAAAAGAATACGATATTATTCATGTTAAATATATATAAAAAATTAATCCTCTCAATATCTTCTAAATTGGATAAGTTTATCAAAAAAAAGAAATATAATAATTTCCACAACAAAAATGATCCTAAATTTGAAGAATCCCGAGTTAAATACAAGATTATATGGAGCGTTTACCACTCAGGTAAGCCCCCAACAATGTTAAATTCTCACAATTTTGTTAAAGAGTTGAATAAATATATTAAGTATTAGAAAATTCTTAATATCAGTTAGGAATAAATATTCAAGGATGAAGAAAATGATATTTCTCATTTATAAAAATAACATGATCATACGAGTAGAATATTAGAATAAGTGCATATCCAATCTTAATAATTATAATTTTGAAGTAAGGTAATTTTTTAAGAATATATAATCTCAATTATACTAATATAAATCATTCTATTATGTGAATACAAATAGAATATTGTTGAAAATAAATAAGAATAAATTCATGATAAACAATGAGGTGGCTAAATCATGTGATGTTTCTAATTCAAAAAAATATATGGGGGCACTGAGTTAATTAAATAATATCCTATAATAATAGTGTCTGAAAAATATAAAAAAATATTTATTTGTGGTTCACAAAGTTCGGTGTTCACCGATTTTTTAAAGACTTAATTCAAAATTGCTGACTCTAAAATGTGTGAATGAAAATTCACAACATTTGGATAAAATATTTCTTAAAGAGGTAAAAATGATTTCTATTATTAATGATATATATAAAACATTTTGAAAGAAAATATTATTTTTCAATTACCAGCATTATAATTAAACTATAATTTGTGATTAGAATGTGTTGTGGGGGAGTTATACCACACAAAAGATAGAACTTAAAAAAACTAGTTATAAACAACAAGAAAAAACCATAGAACCTATTTGATTTAAAAAAAGAATTCTATAGAGGGTGTGATTTGGGCGTTCAAGATTATAATGATCTATATAAACTTTTAAACCACTAAAATATTTTTTCTAGTCAAAATCATTATATAATGAATAGGAAAGGAAATATATAGGGATTAATTTTGGAAGCATCACATAAAACATCCAACTGGGATGTCTATGGATTTTGGATAGCCAATTCACATCCCACAAGACTTTTGATCAAAAACTATTGAATGAATTGAAAAACTATATAGATGGCCTAGTTATCTTTTATAATTATTTTTCTCTCAATATTAAAGGAGTTTTCATGGATGTTATTTTGAAAAAGAAGTTTAAATTCAAAAAATACAATTTTTTAATGGATTTAAGAACAATGTCAATAGTTTTTAATTTCTCCACGATAATTGAAATATAGGGGTATTTGAAATAATTTACTTCATGGTAAGTAATATTTATGATGAAAAAATTGTGACAAAGATAATAGACTATAATAAAATTTTTTAGTGTGGGTAATGATGAAAACTCATTCTATCATTCTATGAAAGAATAAAAAAAATTGTAGAATTTAAGGATTGACCATATTGGATAAAACAAGTTGAATATGATCAATTTATGAGAAAAGTTTCTTGATATTATCTTTTTATTAATTGAAATAAATTGTATGTTCTCAATATCAAAAAATGGTATGATTGTTAAAACTTCATAGAAGATGTTTGATATTAAAATATACTAAACCATTCCAGATTTTTCATTTATATGTGTGGGTTCTTATGAGGAAGAAATTTATTAATGGAGAAATTTAATTTATTAAATTTATTGATAAATTCGCCCATGTTAGTTTTGTCATGATTATGATAGACATGTTTGTGTATTAAAACTATTTAAGGGATCTTGGGGAAGTGTAGAAAATGAATATGGTTTTACTCTCAGTGAGATTCTAATAGATAATGAGACTATGTTTTCTAATGTGAAATTTGATGCTTATATAGATAATAATGGAATCCAACATGAACATAGTGTGATATACACAACACAACAGACTGTTGTGGCTTATGGAAAGAACATATGTTTAGGGGATATGTCTCGAAAAATATTGTCAAAGAATGATAAATCTTTTTATTTTCAGAAACAAGATGGTGGTATAGTGGTCTCTATAGAATATCATTTTTTTAATTGAATAAATTAAAATATGTCACATTATGATATTTATTTTAAAAAAACTCAAATTTTGATGTATCTTCATGTATTTGGAAACTATTAAATTATCATGATGAAATGTGATAATATTAGAAAGTCTTAAAATATATGTGTTGTTTGAATATTTATAGGATAACCTCCAAATCTATGTAGTTTTCATTGTTTCAATAATAAAATTTTAATGATAGTTGATTCTATGGATTTGAATGTGATGGGACAAATAAATAAATAATCTTTTTTTGGAAAATAATGTTCTAGGACATATGATAAAATTATTTTTCATAAAATTAATGAAGAAATATTAGACTGGGATGAAATTGTTGAAGGTGTATAGGTAGGATAATAGGATTCATACATTTCATGTAATGAGAATAAATATCACTCATCTCACCCAATTATGAGAAAGAATTTTCAGGTTCAAAACATCATTTGGGGTCAAGGACAGTGTGTTCAATCTAGGTGAAATATGATTAATTCGACTCATACCTCATTGTAATGTCAAATATAACATATAGAAATTGAATAGTAAATAATTCATCAACAATGGTGTGATGATATGATTTAATAACTGGATAAAATAGATAAGACTAGCACTTTATATTAACTACATTATCATAAGGAAAATAATGTCTTCGTGACAAAGTTGTTTTTCAAAAAAAAATTGTTACAACCCAATATTTTTCAATGGAAATTTCTTTTTTATAAACATGTTATAATCACATGAAATAAAAAAATAATGAACTACTAAGTTCTATGTGACCCTTAAACCTATTTTTATCACTTCTGTGATGTGAATTTTGAAAATCTGACATACCCAATTGCGATCAGTATGTTATCTGGAGTCTGATAAGAGAAACATAATTTTTAGTGAATAGTAACCAACTCTTATGAATAGTAACATACCCTTATGAATAGTGATGTAGCCTAATGAATATTAACCTTAAATATGATATTATATAAATTATATTCAACTAAAAGTACAATATACCTATGCTTTGGAAAAAGTAAATAAATGTTTTAAAACTTTTGTTTTTTGAATAAATTATGATTTTAATTAAATATTAAATTAATCATATTTAAGAGAAATTTTTTTGAAAAATGGACTTCATTTTTGGATTCTACACGTCAAAAAATTCTTTCGGTGATTTTTTTTATTTTTCTGAAATACTTGATTTTTTTGAATAGTGAAATACCATAATTTACAAAATAAGCTAAATACAGTAATTATAGAGTCATGTATGATGTTCTCCAAATGTAAGCCTAATTCATTAGGATTCACATGATAATTTTACTATTCTTGGTCATGGAATAATAACCATTATTTTTATTGTGGAGAAATACTAAATTAATGAATATGAAATTGAGAAATCCCCTCTCTCCTCTACTATAAGAACCCCCCATCACTCCTCTTCTATTCACTCATATGCAGCCTTGTTCCTTCTCCAAATTCTGTCCAAATATCCTCCCAAACTCCAATCCCAGGTCCAGAAATCCTTGGTCTCATAAGAATACCAAAACCTCTCCCTTAAGGAGGCTCTCTAAGAAGTTTGGTTCAATAGGTAAATTCATCTTTTTAATTCTTGGTCTTTCCATTCATGTTAATTTCTTTTCTTTTTCTATTATTACCCATCCCTATCGAAATTTTGTGATGAATCCAATACCTTAAATGTAATGTAATTTTTTAATGATAGTGAAATAAGTTTTCATCATGTCTTTATTTAACCTTCTTTTGTATTAGTAGTAAGAACACCATCTGAGATTGTCAATTTAGCACATTCAAGAACGTTGGGATTTCAATTTATATTATCATTCTCAATTCTGGTCATGAAACCATTATTTTTATGGTTGAAAAATATTATTATATATTTAATATACCATATTTGGGGTTCTTTAATCCATTTATACAAATGGTATTAAGTTATAAATAAAAATTAGTTCATTGTTATCAAAACCCAAAAATTAACAGAAACCGTTATCCTTAAAGTTCTATATAACAATTCATCCTCAGGCCATGTAGCAAAATTATATAAATTACCATTATATATTATTTATGTTCATAAATAATATGTAATTTCAATTCTGTATATTTTTATCCCTTCAATATGAATTTTATTACTTAAGTACAAGTGAACCGATTATAAAAATAAAGAAGTCCAACACTAGGGAATGACAAAATTCAATATAATAGCATATCAATAAGGGGAAAAAATTAAAAATTATTTTGATAAACTAAATAAAAGTCTAATAGGTTTCTAAATATTTTATTAATAATTATAATTTCATACTCTAGGTGCATAATTACACGAGTGGAACACATTCGGATATAAGGTAAGGGGTTTTCCACCCGAACTTCTATTTTCATTCGGGTTACTTTCATTGTCTAATTACCTCAATGATATTCTTATATGTTTATATGTACTCCTCATAAATTATGTGTGAGTATTATATATATGTTAACCATCCACAAAACCTTCTTATTTTATGGATAGTTACACATTTTAAAAGAATCTTTCAAAATTACTTCGAAAATACAAGCCCGGTTCCAGGGATTTTCTCCAATTCTGACCTATTTTCATGGGAGTTATATAATTATTTTTTGAAGCCATTATATTTATAAAATAACTAATTTTTTAAGAAAATAATATATAACATCACTTCATGTTTTATAAAATGATTTTCCCAAAATAACTCTTCTTTTTAAAATAAAAGAGTATTTATCTCAAGAATTTCTTAATGAATTTATAAGAGTATTTTCATCTGATTCAACACTATGATTGATTCTTATGTATTATTGGATTTAATAATTTATGAATTCATCTACCATATTTGATTTAATTTTTTATGACTAACTCTATTGTGGATGATCTATCCTAAAACCATTCTCTATATTACTGGGAATGATTAGTGTTTTATGTTTAATGATTGGGGAAAGTTAGTTACATATCATATGATAGTGTCAATATGAATTTATATGTTTTTATGTTTATCCCTGCTCATATGAGGAATTCATTGGACTTATTATGTGATGTTTGGGGCCCACTATAGCCCCTCGATGCATCGGTAGGTCTCATGAGACAAATAGATGTGGAATTTTATGAGGCCTTTCCCAATGTGATATTTGGATTTTGGCTGAGGCCTAAATAATTTTTAGATGTATTGGCCAAGGACTTGACAAAATATTTCAGAATTTCTAGTATATGCACTACCCTCATTATTAATCTAGTAATTAAAAGTTCATGTGACTATTTGATAGGTAGAATACCTGTGATTATTTTTTATTATAACATTATTTACTCATCTCATATTCTTGCCACAATGTGTTCAAATTTATTTTTAAGGCATGTGTTTTAAACTATTCACCATGCCTTATGTTTATGTTATCTCATGCTGTATTTTTTACCCTTACTGAGCATTTGATCTAACTACTTTATTATTTTTCATACTCCAAGGTTATGAAGAAGTAAATTAGGAATGCCTTGTTGGGATTAACTACGAGGCTTGGATGTTTCTAATCGAATAAATCAGTGTTTTTATTCCCTTCATAATGTAATTTTGAACTTATATATGTATCTTGTTTCCAAAAGATACTAAAATACTTGGTCCCTCGGGATACATATTACTTGTTTATAGGCGAATGTAATAAAATAAGGCACCAGCTCCGGGCAATTGGGGTCGGATCCTTACACTTGGTATCAGAGGAAGTTAAGTAGGATACTTAGAAACTAGATTTAGAGAACATAGATTTGGGAAGAGTCCCTAAGATTGTCTATGAGGATAAAAATACAAGAACGTCCTGATATTTTGGTAAGGAATAGATTATGTGGGTCTTTCAAGCAATACATCAATGTTTGGATACAAGCAGGTAGAGGAGGCTCTGGCACAGATGTACCTAGGAGTGAAAGATTTGGCAAGGAGTTTTGGGCTTGACCTGTGGTATCTTGGTACACAAAAATGGGCCTTGTTGCACTCTTGGTTATGACACTCCTAGTGGATATTCTTACGATAATTCAAATTTTCTTTACAAAATATTAAGAAGGATTTAAATGAATATTTTTCCACAAAGACACCATGTTTATGATTAAGATATTAGTTGTGTGTAGAATTCTGATTTATGCTATGTATTTTTCTACATTGAGATTATAAATTATGATTCATACCCTAATCTATTGTATGTCATTATTTAGAAATGGCGCCTAGTGAAAGGAATGGAAACTGCAGAAACACGAGGGTCCCCTGTAGGAATTTCCCTCTGGTAAAAGATAATGATGTTGGCTCTGGTTCGATGATGGGTGTTAAGAAACTAATAACTATACTGGAAAAACATTGTCAGGTTATCAATAATAACCTTAACAGTATAAATAATATGGATACACCACGCAGAGGAGCTATGTTAGATCGATTTATGCGACAACAACCACAATCATTCAATGGGACTACAAAATTAGTTATTGTCGTGCACTGGATAAGTTCCCTAGAGAAAATAATTCTCTCTTTGGGATGTAATGAGAGAGAGGAGGTCATCATGGTAGTTTATCATATATCAGGATATGCATGTCAGTAGTGGTAGTTAATCCAAAACACAATGTAGGAGGAAGAAATAGCGGAGATAGAATGGATGGACTTTAAGGAAATATTCCTAGAGAAAAACTTTCCTCATGAACAGAGAGTGGATATAGAGAGGAAATTCTTAAATCTGAGGTAGAATTAAGTTGAGATTGTTTCAAAGTATGAAGCTAAATTCACAAGGTTAGCAAGACATGTTGTGGACTACATACAAAATCCAAGAAGAAAAATTGATTGATTATTTGAGGGCCTAAATCCATTACTCAAGTGGGAACTGATCTCTCAATGTTTTTCATCATATGATGATATATTTTCATGTTCTATCAAGATAGAAATGGAATTACCTATGTCTTGTGACATTAAGAGGAAGTAAGAAAATAAGAGGGCTGGTGAAAAATCTAGGAAAGTAAATAAGGGAATAGGGAAGAAGGGAAGAGTTTAATTTTCACCTTGTGATAATTTTTGAAGGAAACACCATGGTGCGTTCTTAAAGGGAAAGTAAATATGCTACAAATGTGGTCAGAAAGTCCATGTTGTAGGTGATTAAAAGAGGAAGAAAAAATCAATTAATGTTCAACGCTATAATTTTCAGGAGATGGTAAACTATGCTAATGATTGTCCAAAGCATCAAGGAAACATGCAATAAAAAATTACAAGGGAGCTGGGACAATCTTATGCATCATAACTGTAGAGGTTGAAGTTATGAATAATGTGGTTGAATGTACTTTGATCATTTCATCGAACTTATCCAATGCTTTATTTGATTTTGGATCGTTGCAAAAATTTAAATCTCCCCAATTTTCCAAGAAAATTATATATGTCCAATTTTATTTAATAAATGAGTTATCAGTCAAAAGTTTTAGTGGATGTATCATTGCAACAAATTTGTATCGATCAGTCCTCCTCATGACACATAAAAAAGCATTAGTTTCTAACCTTATCATCATACCAATGGTTTACTATGATATAATTCCCAGTATAAATTAGATTCAAAATTATGATGCGAAGATCTATTTCAAGAAGAAGGAATATACAATTTTTGAGAATGGTGTAGAATCCCTTATTTTTAGAGCAGAAACCTCACCATTTCATTCTCATCTAGATCCACCATAGTATATCTAATAAATTCAATTAATTGGGTGGAAGGGAATGAAATAAATATAGGTGAGGAAAAGAATATACAGATAGATGACATAGTTATTGTGCAAGAATATATTGATATCTTTCTAGAGGATTTACCTGGACATCATCCTTATCAAAAAATTGTGTTTTCCATTGACTTAATTCATGGTTCAAGTCCAATATCAAATAACCCTTATAGAATGGCCACTGTGGAGTTAGTGGAACTAAAGAAACAACTAGGGTAATTAAGTGATAAATTATTTATTCACCCTATCATTTCTCCATGGGGAGCCCCTATTATTTTCGTTAAGAAGAAATATGGGTCTATGAGGTTGTGAATTACCTACAGGGAGATCAATGCTATTACAATAATGAATAAGTATACTCTATCATGAATTGATGATTTATTTAATCATCTTTGTGGAGCCCAATATTTTTCTAAGATTGATCTTTGATCTGGATAACATCAGTTGCTCGTGAGGAAGGAAGACATTCCAAAAATGGAATTATGAACCAGGTACATGCATTATGAGTTTATAGTAATTCCTTTTGGACTAAATAATACACCATCGGTTTTCTTGGATTTAATGAATTGTAGCGACTCAGTTTTTTGGCCCTGTCTGAATTTGGAATATTTCTATGAATAATTCCAAAGCTAAGCGCGAAGACGGTGTGCGATTCCGAGGCCCGGTGTGCCCAAAATTATTTTTATAAAAATATTAAGTATTTTTATACTATGCACGTGGAGGGGGTGTGATATCTCCTAAACGGGAGCAGAGAATGGGAATCTGAGGGAACGGTTGTGTCCGGAGCGTGCCGTTTACCCTAGGAAAGGTTTACACATTGTGGGTGCTGGCCTCCGGTGGAAAGAGCCACCAGGGGAATTTTCATAAATAAGTGGAAAAGTCTATTTATGAGCGTCGGCCTGAATAACTTTTGAACGGAGTGTTGGATCGCAAATCCGAGTCCGCCGTTGCGTTCAGAACAGCTCGTTTACCTTAGGGGTGACCTTACCTTTGTCTGTATCGGGTGTCAGGACGGAGGCGACTTGGTGGGGAGTAATATGAGTTGTTTTATTAAATAACAAAAAGGAAAACCATTTCATCTCTCCCCTCCCACCTTTTACGTGCGGCGCCAGACGAACCCACCCCACCTTCTCTATTTCATCGCCAAATCGAGCCATAATCGTCTGTTTTCTGTGTCGTTCTTCAGTGGATCTAGCTTCAGGGCGTCGTCGGCATCGATCTGCACCCGAAGCATTGGCGTTTCGCCTGCGAGGTAGGCGGTTTGCGTTTTAATCCCCTGATCCCATTTTTATTGTGAATTGCATCGTTTTGAGGTCGTTGCAGGGAATATCAAGTCTCAGGGGTCTTACCGGTGCTTTCAGATCGTAAAACGGACCACCCGGGTCCCCGGCGGTCCGCGGAAGGTCCGCCGATGCGGCACCGTCGCCGGTGGAGCCCAGCAGCCCACGGCGGAGCCGGCGGAGGGCCGCCAGCCAGGGCGGGCCGGCGGCGGCCGGTTCGGCCCCCTTTTGTCATAAAGGTGTCTTTAAACCCCCGTATCTAGCAATCCAAGAGTTGGATTTGCGTGCCGTTTCTGAAGACGCGAACCCGACGACGAGGTGAACACTGCAGTGTGGGTTCAAGGGTTTAAGGGTTCGGGATCATGGCTTGGGAGTTTAAAACATCGTATAAAATAATATTATTTTATTATTTTACGACATCGGGCCATTGTAACTTCTACCTGGAGCAACCGAATGGAGTGCCGTCAGTGGCGTTGAGACCCTGATGGTACGACAACATTTTTGAGATGGTTTCCGGGTGTTGGGACTGAGAACGAGGTGCGGGCCCCACGAGGCTAGGTTTTGGCGTTTGCGGAGAAACACAATTTTCGCTCTAGGAGTCTGATTTTGGTGGGTGAATAGTCGATCTTGTGATTTTTCCGAGAGGATCGCAATGGTGCGATTCTTTCATTGAGTTTTGGAATCGAGGCGTGGGCCCCACCCGAGCTGGCTTCGGTGAATAGTACCTTTTTCACCGGGTGTCCGTTTCAGATGAACAAGTAGTCGATTCCATTTATTTTTCCGAGGGGATCGTCGTGGTATGATCCACTTGATGGGTTTCAGGATTGTTGTGTGGGCCCCACTCGAGCTTGCTATGGTGAATAGTACCTTTTTCACCGGTTCTCTGTTTCGGGCATGTAAGCAGTCTATCATGCGTGTTTTTCCGCGTAGATCGCGATGGTGGCCTTGGAGGTGCGCATTGTGGCGTTGTTGTGGGTCACTTAGGTTACCGACGTTTTGGACAAGCAATGGTTGAGAGTACTCCCTTGGTTCGTTCCCACGAGGGTTCGTGCGCCATCACAACCTTCGTACATGTTTGTGATTCTCTCGATTGGATGTTTAAACTGTTAGAGTTGTGGCATCCCTCCGGTGGGCCCGAAGCAGGATCCTCTAGCATATTTCCCTAGATCGGGTTCTTGGTATCATTATGACCGCTAATTCACAGGCGGCGATCCCATATCTAGCAGGTTAACCCCGTTGGGTTTGTGGCATCATCGAGAATATGATCCCATACACAGTGGGCCATGCTCAGTTGGGTTGTGGAATCATCAAGTATACGATCCCCTGCTCTACATCATGTTTATAGTAGGGTTACAATATCATTGGTTATGTGATCCCCAACTCAGTGCCTGGTTTCTGTAGGGTTGCGACATCATCAGTTTGATCCCCTACATCGAAAGTTATACCATATAGGGTTCCGATATCGTCGAGACCACATATATATGGGAAACGATCATCTATCTGAGATGTGCTTCTATCGAGTGCCGGATCGAGTTGTGGTATCCCCCAGTGGATCCTGGGAGTGATCCCTTATCTGTTAGATCAATGATTGCTAGATCGGGTCATGGTATCCCCCTGTAGATCCTGGGAGTGATCCACCATCTATGAGATCTTTGCCTACCGGAGTGGGTTTTGGTATCCCCTAGCAGACCCTAGTAGTGATCCCCTATCCAAGGAGTCTGGTGGTTATGTTGTTTCAGCAAGTTATCCTCAGTGATTCTATCTGACGAGCATGATATCTCAGGTGAGGGTCTGAGTGGTTTGGGATAAACCTGATGGAGTGTATCTCTCGGATGAGTTTCATCTGGGATGACAGTGATCGTGTGGTGTACTCTCCTCATTGTGGACAGTTTCTTGTGATTAGGTCAGTACCTCTTGTGGCTTGGTGCGTGAGCTGGGTATATCTGGATTGTTCAAGGTGTATGTATGGGCATACACCTGAGCTGAGCTAACTAGTTTTTTTAGCCGAGGATGGTCATGAGATGGAGTTTCTCTCTCATATAGGTTCCCTTTGGCTGGGATGAGCGGACTATTTTCTTTCAGTTTCTCACTTTTGTTTTGGGTTTTTGGGGTGCCTACTGAGTATGTTTATACTCACCCCTGCACAGGCTTTGCCAGCACATGTTTGTGTCTTGTGCAGACCAAAGGCCTTTGGACTGGTTCCCAAGAGGACCCTGAGTAGGTGGATCTGAGTGAGAAAGATTGACCGGGGTGTTTACCAGTGCGGTGCCAAGGGAGCTTTCTAGTGGGTGTTTGTGGAAGCGTTCCCCTTCTTCAGAGCAGGTTGGATGCACTTTTGTAGTTTCCATTTGGTGGGCCCTGTTTTTCCCTTTGTACTTCTGTTGTACTCTAGTTTGGGATAGATGTATGCATGAATGTTCTTTTCATTTTTATATATCTCTGCACTGTTTCATGGAGGTGTTTGTGGGTGCGTGTGTACAGGTACCTTAGGAAAATGCCTCCCATGTGTGTGATAGCCTACTCGGCGCTGGACGCCAGCCCCTGGCCTTTTGGAGGAGGGCATGGGGAGTCGCGGCTCGAGCCCCATTGGGTCGGGTCATGATAGAGTTGTATCAGAGGAGGTTCCACCATTGGGATCTCTGAGCATAGCTGGTCTAGCTGTGAGTTTGGTTTGGGTATCATAGCGGTAGTGTTAGTGTGTTTCGAGCTCGTCTTTCAGGACAAAGACTCCAGTGTTGGTGCAGCGGCCGATGTATTCATACATCAGGACTCTGATAACCTGCCTTTCGACTAGGTACATTCGTACACTGGTCGCAGGGACATAATGGTACATGAATCATATAGGACTGGTTTTTGTGGTTTCATTGTCCTTCTTGAGTCAGCTCTCCGGATATACTCTTTTACTGCGGTGCGTCTTGAATGTATTTTAGGATGCCTCCACGATGAGAGACAGCGAGGGTTACACAATGGGATTGTGGTGACGATCCGCACAATGCAGAGGTTGTGGACCAGGGCACAAGTTCTGAGGCTCGACTTCCAGGTGGTCCACCAGTTGAGCCACCACATGTCAAGCAGCTGGTTGTGCCGACAGTGCAGGACGAGGTTGCACACAGTCTGAGTGAACTGTATGAGTTTGAGAGGCAGCAACCTCTGAGGTTTTGGGGTGATCCTGTAATAACGCAAGATTTTATAAGATATATTATTTTTAATTTCTTTTATATCTTATGTTGTACGATACACCAAGATTACCTTTCACTATACACAACACCGTATTAGCTTTCAGTATACGCAACAATATTCATAGATTGTGTTACACACAATTTCAAGTTCGTTTGATAATTTTCATTCTACAGAACATTGATTATATATATATATATATATTCAATGTATAAATGAAACAATGGTTGGATTTTGTTATAACAAAACAACAAAGGAGTCTTGAACTATATGCAACCCTGACATGGCTTGCATTACACGCAATCGCGACCTTCTTCGACAGCTTGTGTTGTACGTAATACCGGTTTTTACTGAACAATGATATGTTTTTATAATATTATTATGAACTATCCGTTACGAATAGTATTAACTTTATTTTGAATTTTATAACATTATTATTCATCTTACACATTTTCTAGAACATGGTATAAGAACAAACTAAATGTTTCGGTTAAATAACTATTTTTAAAAAAATGCAGTTTTGCCGCCTGTTGATGGCGTACCCACTTTAAATCTAGTTTTTGACATGTTTATAAGTTCAATTTTACAAAATAAAATTATTCTTTGGAATAAGTATATAAAATGTTACATTGGATAAATTTTTCATATTATTCGGATAACTTTCATATTTTAATGAATAGTAAAAACATGCTATATTTTAATTAAAAACAACTTTTTTCATCATAATAACTTATGTGGTTAAATTTTAATATTGAATGGTTTTAAAGTATAAATAGAATATATTTTTACCATTTAATATAATGTATGTAATTATCATTGATTTTACCTTGAATTCATAGGTTAAATCAATTCAATCTTTTGTAATGTTTTAAAGAAAAACACGTTTTCTTTCGACAACGAGATTAATTTTAATTTAATTTCTGAAACTTTTGTGTATTGAATTTGGAAAAAAAGATTCCATATTTGGAATCAGTGGGTCCAAATTTTGTTAATAAGCTACTTTTGATTTTTGGAATTATGAATAGTAACTACGGTAAATTTGATTTACCATAGTTAAAGGTAAATCGGGTAATTAAGGGTAAATATAATATTATAAAATAACCCTAGCACATGCCAAAATTCTATTGGATGGCTAAACGTAGAACCATATCACCTAAGGGTCGGATTAGATTCATTTTATTTACCTTTTACAATGATTATAATTTAATTATTATTAAAACAAAAGAAAGTAACAACATGTCACTCTCTTAAATCTTATAACTATAATAATTTTAATTTAGTGACAAACATCATAAAAAGTCAAACATGAATAGTCTTCAGAAATCTAATAAAATTATCTACATCATGATAATTTATTTATAATTTTTAGGGATTAAATAATTGTCATTAATGGTGATACATTAATGATGCAGAAATTATTTATTAAGTGAAAAATCAGTAATATAGTTTTTATTGAAATAATAATACCCATTACAATCCCCAAAAACCTGATAAAAACTTATTGTTAGTATATATCTATATCATAATAATCCAATGACCTAATATATAACCGTTTGGAGTCCTATAAAAGTGATTATGACACTTATATTATTTTATTTTAAATGATGCCAAAGTTGTCACCTTCATAATTTAATAAATATAACAATTTAAATATTGTGATTTTATGATGATAAATTCGATTAAAAGTATTTTTTTGAACGTTAATAGATTTATTTTCATCCTAGGATTTTATTTTTAATTTATATGCAACAAATAAGTATATTAAATTATTATACAAAAATGTTGTAGTAATTATGTTATTAAGAGATAAACAAAATAAATGGTTTTAAAAATAATAAAATAAATATTATATGAACTATTTAAAGTGCTCCAATACTTTTCTAGATACATATGACCTTTTATGAATCTATTAAAGCTTTTAGTTCGAACATGTCTTCTTTATATATTTTATTTAAATTCAAATAAATGAATAGTGCCAAAATTGACCCTATTGTTATTTTATAAAAATAACATATTATAAAATTGTTTAAAAATCACAAAAATATTTAAAAATTACAAATTTAAATTTATATGGTCTATAATGTGATAAATTAACCAATTATGGAAAATTCACAACAAATAATTAATTATTTGTTATAATTTAAAATTTAGAATTTTATTACCACAAATAAACTTATATAGATTAACTAAGGATAAATCAAAATGATATGGTTTAAAATAAGATCCAAACATGTCTAAATTTGATTTGTTGATGCGATTACAACCCTATCTCCTCAAATATTTTAATATGAGTCATTTTTGGAGGTTTTTAAGTGGGGTTAGATTTATTATAAATTAATATTTTTTAGAATTCCAAAGGTGCCCTTCTCCTCCCTTATAAAAGGGCACCTCCACGCTCTCTTCCTCACACCACTTTGAGCATTCAAGCTCAGCCAAACCCTGCCAAATTCTCTTCTCCACTTCCCTAGAAACATCCTAGAGGTCCTGTTTAACTTCAAAGTCCAATCTTAGTACCCTAAGAGGAGGTTTCAAAGAGGCGTATCGAAGAAGTGGAGGTTCAGACACTTACGAAGCAAATCAGACCTAAGGTAAGGGAAATATCACAATCTCAATTTTATCCGATATTGTTTATACTTTGAAATTTACTGGGGTGTATTTTATCATCCATATCCATGTCTACTCAGTATGTAATATTATTTCCATCCACCTACAATTGTTTAAATCCAATTTTACCCTTCAGTGAGTTTTTAGTAAAAGATATGAAAGGAATCTTTTGTCATTTTTTGTACGAGGTAATTTTGAACTTTTCAGAAAAAAGTATGAGAAAAATGTTTTTTTAACTTATACGACATGAATGGATTTTTAAAACATTATTTCCAAGAAGCTTCCTTTACATGTTTTCAAGTTTATTTTTAATGAACTTCTTTTAGTTTAAAATTGTATGACATGTTATGAAAGGAAAATGTTTTTGAAATAGAAATGATATTTTCCTCAAGAATGGAGTTCAACTATTTTATCAAAATTATTTTCCATCTAAGATAATAAAGGATTCTGTTTCTATCCCGATTTTTACATTTTTTTGATTCTGTTAGGATGGAAATATTTTTATGATGTCCTTTTATCTTATATGGATTATGTTATGATGGCATGATGTTTAAGAATACCATTTTTATTACATGGGTTATTCAATGATGTCTGATTTATGGTTTTTGTGGAACACATAAGAATGGTATCATTATGAGATGTGTGGGACCTATATCTCCCTCCAATGAATTGGGTAACGATTTTATATCTCATAAGATATACATGGATGGAATGGCAGGTTAAACCGGTTCAGTGAAAAAGGACTGAAACGAGGAGTGAACTCGGTTCAGAAATGGACTTTGTCCAATAAGATAGTCTTGAAAATGCACCTTGACTAATAAGAAATGATTCTCTATGATTATGTGTGTATGCCACAAAGTTTCATGTTTTATGTTATGATTATTGGGATTACATTTCACTACTATGATTTTTCCCATGTTATGAAATTATGATTTCTTTTGCAGGTTAAAATTTCCAAAAGTTATGCTCTTATGTATATGATGTGAATGATATTTATTTTGTTTACCCTTACTGAGAATTTGAGCTCACCCTTTTATGTATTCTTTTCCCCAGGATATAAATAAAAGTTTTAGGTAAAAAAAGAAGATCTTTATGGGAGATGTTGATGATCATTCACCATGATTAGAAGATTATATTCCGAGTTTCCAAAGACACTAATCTATTATGGTCCTTGTGTGTGTGTTTCTGTTATGTACTAAGTATTCCGCAAATGTAATGTAATGTCTATGTACGTCAAGCTTCGGGTCTCTAAAGTTGGTATCAGATGAAAGGTTTAGTCAACCTTTTGAAACTAGGATGTGAGAACTTTGGTAAGATCCCTAGAGATATTTCTAAGGTATGTCTAGGGATTTCCCTATGGTTATGTATAGGTTATAGTACTAGAATTACGGTAACCCAAGATGTTAGATATTGATGGTACTCCCCCTTTATTATGTTGTTTTCTCTATGGTGATTTTTTCCTCTCACACTATTATTTTTGGGTTTTAGACGATGGCTGGAATCCGAAGGAACCGTGTTGATCAATGTAATGGACAATGAAATGATTGTCCTCCTGAACAAACAAATGTTATGTGAGATGGAGTGAAAAATATTATTTCTATACATACACAAGCTATGAATCATTCTAGACTTCCAAATGATCAGAGAAGGGAACAATATTCTATTGAGTCCTTCATGATGCAACGTCCACCTTCTTTCAGTGGGTCTTCTGATCCACTTGTTGTTGAACAATGGATCATGACCACTGAAAAGATATTTTCAGTTCTTCAATGTTCTGAACATGATAAAGTCATCTTAGAATTATATCGTTTTGAAGGTGAAGCTGATCAATGGTGGAATCTTATCAAGAATACGAGGCCAAGAGATGAAATTGAGTCCATGGAATGGGTCAAGTTCAAGAACATATTTTTCAATAAGTACTTACCTCGTATTCTTCGAACAAAGATGGAGAAGGAGTTTCTTGAACTAAAGTAAAAGGATGATGAATCTGTTGGTATATACGAAGCGAATTTTACAAGGCTTGCAGGGTATGCATCTGGCTTTATCATCCGACCTGAAAGTAAAGTTGATCGATTCTTCAGTGGCTTAAAACCAAACCATCGAAGGGAATTATCTATAAGAGACTTCAGTAGCTATGAAGAAATTGTGCGTTGTGCTATCAAGATAGAAATGGAAGTTGGAGTTACTTATCCATCTCATAGTTTTGACAAGAAACGAAAGATGGAGTTCAAGGAGATATCTCAGAATAATGGTGAAAACAAGATGAATGTTTCCTTATGATCAAAGTGTGGAAAGAAGTATAGTGGAGATTGTCTTAAAGGGGGTAGAAAATGTTTTAAGTGTGGAAAAGAAGGTCATTGAGCAGCTGAGTGTCGAAGTAATGGAAAAAGGTTTTCTAATGATGTGAATAAAGAAAAGACTACAGAGAACGCACCACCAACACTTCAATTCTTCAAGTACAAGGAAATGGGGCATTATGCTAATAAATTCCCTAATCCAAGGGTTAGTGATGATCGACATGAGCATCCACTTAAGGAAAAGGACAAAGGGAAGTCACATGCGATCACTATTGGTGATGTTGAATATGACAACAATGTGGTGGAATGATTAAGTGTTTATGTAATGGGATTCCAAAAGAATGTTGTATATAGTATCGTGGAATATTGGAATATTTATCTATTGGTCTATTGTGGTTTTCAATAATTTTAAGGTACCGGTAACCATCAAAAGTGATTGAGACATTTTTGGTAAACAGATGATATGCGCACAATGAAGGGATAAGAAGATAATGAGATGTTTGATTGTATTCATGAGCTCATGATTGATATAAGGACTAAGTGATATCATGGATTGAGTATATAAAATTTTGAGAATTTTGGTATGTGGAAAGAGTTAACTATTAACAGCATTCACGTTTTCAATAAGGTTCAATGGGTATTCATTATTCAAGAGAATAATTTATTAAGGTATTCACATCTTTGTAATTTTACCAACAAGATATATCTTATGATATATGCGGGATAAATGATGGCATTCACGTGATTGCTATGTGACATTTCAAGTAATCATTTTCTTTATACAATGAGCTTGGACCGAAGTATTTTAGATAACCCTAAAGATTGGAATGGATAATGTTGGACATAAGTTAGTATTGTTTAAGGATAGAACTTTTTTCAATATTATTGATGGGATGTTATAATAATATAGCTTTAGAAAAAGGACAACCTGTAGGACGGGCGACAGCCCATCGCATCAGACAAGGCTGTGGGAATCGAACCCACAACCGAAGTGCGACTGGCCTTTATCGCCTACCACTAGCCTATAGGAAGTCCCTATTTAGTATAAACTAGTTTTATTATATTAAGCAGTATGATATATGATGTATAAGTTCATTTTAGGAACCATATATGATTAATCTCACTATAGATGGACTTATATATTTTTGATAACTTTTAAGATAGATGGAATGACCCATCATTACATCACATGATCTGCTAACACTTCACAAATGACAAATTCAACTTCATTTCTTTAAGATATGAAGTGGAAATTGTTCAAGGCACGAACAATGGTGAGATTACAATAAAGTAAGTATTTCATCTAATTAAAATTCTTCAAATTTAGAGAAATGATATTGAAAAACAAAAATGTTGTCCTAGTGCCCTTATATCTGATGAATCAGAAGCTACCTTAGATCATCACAAATTTATGGCTTTGTGATTGTCGGTGTTTTCATAGCCATGTCCTCTACCACTCTCCATTAGAACTTGATGGTTAGATTTCTCTTCTATATCCATATATTCACCTATGTTCTCCTACGTGGAAACCCTGTGATGAGTTAATTTGGGTAACCGTTACGTTTCATACTTTATTTTTTAAAGTTAAGTTCTGGTATTCCTTTTTATGATGTGGGTTTCAAATAAAGAAACTTTCAAGAAGAAAACCATTTATAACCCTGCTGAATTTCTCAGGAAAAATTCATTTTATGGGGGGTAGAATTTAATAACCTGAGATTTTATAAGATATATATTTTTTAATTTCTTTTATATCTTATGTTCTACGATACACCAAGAATATCTTGCACTATATGCAACACCATATTAGCTTGCAGTATATGCAACACTATTCTTAGATTGTGTTACACACAATTTCAAGTTCGTTTGATAATAGTCATTCTACGCAACATTGAGTATATATATATATATATTCAATGTATAAATGAAAAAATGGTTGGATTCTGTCATAACGAAACAACAAAGGAGTCTTGCACTATACGCAACCCTGACATGGATTGCATTACACGCAATCACGACCTTTTTCGATAGCGTGTGTTGTACGCAATACCGGGTTTTACTAAACAACTATATGTTATAATAATATTATTATGAACTATCCTTTACGAATAGTATTAACTATATTTTTAATTTTATAACATTATTATTCATCTTACACATTTTCTAGAACATGGTATAAGAATAAAATAATTTTTTCGGGTAAAATAAATATTTTTCAAAAAATGCAGTTTTGCCACCTTTTGATGGATCACCCACTTTAAATATAGTTTTGACATGTTTATAAGTCCAATTTTACAAAATAAAATTATTCTTGGGAATTAGGATATAAAATTTTACCTTGGATAAATTTTTCATATTATTCAGATAACTTTCATATTTTAATGAATAGTAAAACCACACTATATTTTAATTAAAAACAACTTTTTTCGTCATAATAACTTATGAGGTTTGTTATAATATTTAATGGTTTTAAAGTATAAATAGAATATATTTTTACCATTTAATATAATTTATGTCATTAGCATTGATTTTACCTTGAATTCGTAGGTTAAATCAATACAATCTTTTTCAATGTTTTAAAGAAAAACTTGTTTTCTTTCGACAACATGATTAATTTTAATTTAATTTCTGCAACTTTTATGTATTGAATTTGGAAAAAAAGATTCCATATTAGGAATCAGTGCGTCCAAATTATGTTAATAAGCTAGTTTGTTATTGGGAATTATGAATAGTAACTACAGTAAATTTTATTTACCATAGTTAAAGGTAAATCGGGTAATTAAGGGTAAATATAATATTATAAAATAACCCTAACACATGAAAAAATTCAATTGGATGGCTGAAAGTATAACCATATCACCTAAGGGTCGGATTAGAATCATTTTATTGACTTTTGACCATGAAAATAATTTAATTATTATTAAAACCAAAGAAAGTGACAACATGTCACTCTCTTAAATCTTATAAGTATAATAATTTTAATTTAGTGATAAAAATAATAAATCTAGGAACAGGAATAGTCTCCAGAAATATAATAAAAATATCTACATCATGACAATTTATTTAGAATTTTTAGGGATTAAAAAACTATCATAAATGGTGATACATTAATGATGCAGAAATTATTTATTAAGTTAAAAATCAGTAATATAGTTTTTATTGAAATAATAATACCCATTAAAAGCACCACAAACCTGACCAAAACTTATTTGTAGTATATATATATATACCATAATAATCCAATTACCTAATATATAACCGTTTGGAGATTTATGAAAGTGATTATGACACTTATATTATTATATTTTAAATGATGCCAAAGTCGCCACCTTTATAATTTAATAAATATAACAATTTAAATATTGTTATTTTAAGATGATAAATTAGATTAAAAGTATTTTTGCGAAAGATAATATATTTATCTTCATCATAGGATTTTATTTTTAATTTATATGAAACAAATAAGTATATTAAATAATTATACAAAAATGTTGTAGTAATTATTTTATTTAGAGATAAACCAAATAAATGGTTTTAAAAATAATAAAATAAATATTATATGAACTATTTAAAGTGCTCCACTAATTTTATAGATACATATGACCATTTATGAATCTATTAAAGCTTTTATTTCGAACATATCTTCTGTATATATTTTATTTAAATTCAAATAAATGAATAATGTCAAAATTGACACTATTGTTATTTTATAAAAATAACATATTATAAAATTGTTTAAAAATCACAAAAATATTTAAAAATTATAAATTTAAATTTATATGGTCTACAATGTTATAAAGTAACCAATTATTGAAAATTAACAACAAATAAGTAATTATTTGTTATAATTTAAAACTTAGAATTTTATTACCACAAATAAACTAAAATAGATAAAATAAGGATAAATCAAAATGATATGATTTAAAATAAGATCCAAACATGTCTAAATTAGATTGGTTGATGATATTACAACCCTATCTCATCTAATCTTAGAATATGAGTCATTTTTGGAGGATTTTATGAGGGGTTAGATTATTATAAATTAATATTTTTAAGAATTCCAAAGGTGCCCCTCTCCTCCATTATAAAAGGGAACCTCCTCCCTCTCTTCCTCACACCACATTAAGACTTCATGCTCGGCCAACCCCTACCAAATTCTCTTCTCCACTTCCCTAGAAACATCCTAGAGGTCCTGTTCTACTTCAAAGACCATTCTTAGTTCCCTAAGAGGAGGTTTCAAAGAGGCGTATCGAAGAAGAGGAGGTTCGGACACTTATGAAGCAAATCGGACCTAAGGTAAGGGAAATATCACAATCTCATTTTTATACGAGATTTTTTATAATTTGAAATTTACGGGGGTGTATTTTATCATCCAAATCCATGTTTCCTCAATATATAATATTATTTCCATCCACCTGCAATTGTTTAAATCCAATTTTACCCTTCGGTGAGTTTTTAGTAAAATATATGAAAGGAATCTTTTGTCATTTTTCATACGAGGTAATTTTTGACTTTTCTGAAAAAAGTATGAGAAGAATGTTTTTTAACTTATATGACATGAATGTATTTTTAAAACAGTATTTCTAAGAATCTTCTTTTACAAGTTTTCATGTTTATTTTTAATCAACTTCTTTTAGTTTAAAATTGTATGACATGTTAAGAAAGGAAAATGTTTTTGAAGAAGAAAGGATATTTTCCTCAAGAATGGAGTTCAAGTGTTTTATCAAAATTATTTTCCATCTAAGATAATAAAGGATTATGTTTCTAACCCTATTTTTACATTGTTTTGATTATGTTTTGATGGAATTATTTTTATGATTCCCTTTTATCTTATATGGATTATGTTATGATGGCATGATGTTTAAGAATCCCATTTTTATTACATGGTTTATGCTATGATGTATGATTTATGGTTTTTGTGGCACACATAAGAATAGTATAATTTTGAGATGAGTGGGAACTATATCTCCCTCCAATGCATTGGGTAAAGATTTTATATCTAACGAGATAGACATGGCTGGAACGGCAGGTTAAACCAGTTCAGTAAAACAGGACTGAAACGAGGAGTGAACTCGGTTCAGAAATGGACTTTGTCTACTAGGATAGTCTTGGAAGTGATCCTTGACTAATAAGAAATGATTCTCTATGATTATGTGTGTATGCCACAATGTTTCATGTTTTAAGTTATGATTATTGGGATTACATTTCACTACTATGATTTATCCCATGTTATGAAATTATGATTTCTTTTGCAGGTTAAGATTTCCAAAAGTTATGCTCTTATGTATACGATGTGATTGATATTTATTTTGTTTACCCTTAATGAGAATTTGATCTCACCCTTTTATGATTTCTTTTCCCCAGGATATAAAGAAAGGTTTTAGGTAAAAAAAGAAAGTTTTTTATGGGAGATTTTGAAGATCTTTCACCATGATTAGAAGATTATATTCTGAGTTTCCAAAGACACTAAACTATTACGGTCCTTGTGTGTGTGTTTTTGTTATTTACTAAGTATTCCACAAAAGTAATGTAATGTCCATGTACGTCAAGATTCGGGTCTCTACAGATCCAGACCCCCAGGCAGCTGATGAATGGTTTGAAGAAGTCACCCGAGTTTTCCCCCTACTGGGGACACCTCCAGATCAGATGGTGGTCCTTACGGAGAGCCTTCTTCATGGTTTTATCAAGCAATAGAGGAGTTTGGTGACAGAGTCCCATGATGAGGAGACGCTCACATGGGCAGAGTTTGAGCGGCTCGTCAGGGAGGAGTTCTATCTGGTGACGCAGATATCAGTGCGGATCTAGGAGCTTCTACAGCTTCGACAGGAGGGAATGACCGTGTCGGAGTACTCGACGAGGTTTACAGACCTGTCGCACTACTCCTTGGATATGGTTTGAGACCCGTTCTTTAGGGCTCTGACCTTCGAGCAGGTCTTACGTAGGGACATCTGAGCAGGTGTGGTTTCCTTCTGCCTGCCCACCTATGCTGGAGTGCTGGAGCGAGCGTTGGTGGTGGAGAGCTTTCTGGCTGAGCAGATTCCCCCTGTTAGTGCTGGGCACGTGAGGGCTGAGATGTCAGCATCTGGTAGCCGATGACATACTCAGGAGTCTGGATGTGGCCAACATATAAGGAGGTGACCCCAGGATGGAGGATCTGAGGCTCAGGTCTCATAAGGCTCGCGGGCCATTTTTGTTCAGCCGTATGAGAGGTGGTGTTATGCTTGCGACGGTCGGGGACATCGTTCTAGATATTTTCTGAACCGACGTGCTGCTGAGAGGAAGCCGGTCGATAGACCGCCTTGGAAGAGGCAACGTCTAGAGCAAGGAGGTCTGCAGGGTGGCAGACATGGTGGCAGAGTGGGTGTAGGAGGAGGTGATGGTAGGCGATACCAGTTGCCACCACCCACACCCCCAGGTGGTCCACTCCAAGCTCAGGGAGCTGGTGGCCGAGGGCAAGGACAGATGCATGCCCAGGAGGCTGTTGACCTAGAGGCTCCGTGGATGGATAGAGGTACGCCTTGTGTCTTTTCTACTTTCTACAGTAGTTTGATAGAGGCTGTTTAGCGGTACCCTTTCCTTTTCATTGCATGATCAAGTTTTGATCAGGGCGTTGGTAAGACCATGTGTTGGTGTTGTTCAACATTCTTCGAATGCATGAGAAAGGGGGATCCTTCCCCCACTGAGACACCTTTATGTGACGCGATTAAAACCATGCGGGCAAGTCAGTGCCGCCCAAAGCGGATAGTATTGAGGTGTGGTGGATGAGTCCCTCTGCCTTATGAATTCGGGCAGGGGTGTTTGTTGGTGAACTCCCTGGTGTGTGAGACCCAGTTGAGAGTCCAGTCGCTTCCCGTGAGCTTAGGGCTTTTCGGGGTCGAAAAGTTCTAAGGGAAGGAGGATGTAGCAACTCGGGTTTTTGGCCCTGTCAGACTTTGGAATATTTCTATGAATAATTCTAGAGCTAGGCGCAAAGAATGTGTCTGATTCAGAGAGGATCTTAATGGTGCGATTCTTTCATTGAGATTCCGAATCGAGGCGTTGGCCCCACCCGAGCTGGCTTCGGTGAATAGTACCCTTTTCACCGGGTTTCTGTTTCGGACGAATGAGTAGTCGATTCCGCTTGTATTTCCGAGGGGATCATCGTGGTATGATGCGATCTATGGGTTTTGGGATCGTTGTGTGGGACCCGCATGAGCTAGCTACAGTGAATAATACCTTTTTCATCGGTTCTTTGTTTCGAGTGAGCAAGTATCCTATCCTGTGTGTTTTTCCGCATAGATCGCGATGTTGGCCTCGATAATGGCCTTGGAGGTGTGTAGTTTGGCATTGATGTGGTTCGCTCAGGTTAGCAACATTTTGGACCAACAGTGGTTGAGGGTACTCCCTTGGTTCATTCCCATGAGGGTTCATGTGTCATCACAACCTTTTTATAGTTTTGTGATCCTCTTGATGGAATGTTTAAACTGTTAGAGTTGTGGCATCCCTCCGGTGGGCCCAGAACGAGATTCTCTAGCATCTTTTCCCTAGATTGGGTTCTTGGTATCATTGTGACCACTTATTCATGGGCGGGGATCCACAATCTAGAAGGTTAAACCAGTAGGGTTTGTGGAATCATCGGGAATATGATCCCCTATGAAGTGGGTCGTGCTCAGTAGGGTTGTGGCATCGTCGGGTATACGATCCCCTGCTCAGCATCATGTTTATATTAGGGTTGCAGTATCGTTGGTTGTGTGGTCCCCTACTCAGTGCGTGGTGTCTATAGGGTTTTTGCATCGTCAGTTCGATCCCCTACATTGCATGTTATACCAGATAGGGTTCCTGTATCATCGGGACCACCTTTATATGGGCGACGATGCTCAATCTGAGATGTGCTTCTGTCGAGCGCCAGAACGGGTTGTGGTATCCCCCAGCGGATCCTAGGAGTGATCCCTTATCTGTTAGATCTATGAATGCTAGATCAGGTCATGGTATACCCCAGCGGATCCAGGAAGTGATCCCAAATCTATGAGATCTTCATCTACCAGATTGGGTTTTGGTATCCCCTTGCGGACCCTAGGAGTGATCCCACATCTGAGGAGTTTGGTGGTTATGTTGTTTCAGCGAGTTATCCTCAATGATGCTATCCAGCAAGTGTTATCTCTCGGGTGAGAGTCTGAGAGTTTTGAGAGATACCTGTTGTAGTGTATCTCTTGGATGAGTGTCATCTTGGATGGCAGGGATCGAGTGGTGTACTCTCTTGGTTTTGGACAGTTTCTGGTGATGAGGTCGGTACCTATTGTGGCTTGGTGCATGAGCTTGGTATATCTGGATTGTTCAAGGTGTATGTGTGAAAATACACCTTAGATGAGGTGACTAATTCTGTTTAGCCGAGGATGGTCACGAGATGGAGTTTCACTCTCATCCGGGTTCCCTCTGGCTGGGATGAGCGGACTGTTGCCTTTCAATTTATCTCTTTTGTTTTGGGTTTTTGGGGTTACTATTGAGTATGATTATACTCACCCCTACACGGGCTTGTCCTGGACATGTTTGTGTCTTGTGCAGACCAAAGGCATTTTGACGGAGTCCCAGGAGGACCCAAAGCAGGCGGAGTTGAGTGAGTGAGATTGACCAGGGTGTTTACCGGTGCGGTGCCGAGGGAGCTTTCTGGAAGGTGTTTGTGACCATGTTACCCTTTTTCAGAGCAGGTTGGACGTGCTTTTGTAGTTTTCTTTTCGTGGGCCCTGATATTCCCTTTGTACTTCTACTATACTCTACTTTGGGATAGATGTATGCATGCATTTTATTTTCATTTTTATATATCTCTGCACTATTTCATGGAGGTGTTTGTGGCTGCGTGTGTACAGGTACCTTAGGCTAATGCCTTCCATGTGTGTGATATCCTACTCGGTGATGGACGCTCGCCCGTGGCCTTTTGGAGGCATGCATGGGGAGTCATGGCTCGAGCCCCATTGGGTCGGTTCGTGACATTAATAATGTTTTAAAGGAATATCTTGATGAAGTTGTAGTGGTGTTTATTGATGAAATCCTGGTATACTCTAAAGTTTTTGAAGATCATGAAAATCACTTGGGCATTATTCTGAAGACCCTTAAAATAAATAAATTATATTGGATGTTTATAAACTGTGATTTTTTTCTCCAATAAATTTCCTTTCTAGGTCACATTATCTCTATGGTTGGAATATCAGTTGATCCTGTGATGACAAAGGCTGTGCAAGAATGACCTACTCCAATGAACATAACATCGGTACATAGTTTTATTGGTTTAGTAGGATATTATTGGTGTTTCGTACAGAACTTCGCCCATTTAGCTAACCTAATGACTAAGATCACACTAAAAGGGGTTAAATTCATATGGACAAAGGAATGTGATGAATGTTTTGAAGAATTGAAGAGGTGGTTAGTGAATGATCTAATCCTAACCCTACCATTAGGGAATTATGGGTTTTTTATGTATAGAGATGCATCGAAGAAAGGAGTTGGTTGTATCCATATGTAGAATGATAGAGTGATTGCCTATGAATCTAGGTAGCAAAAAATTCATGAAAAAACTATCCATCTCATGATCTTGAGTTATAAACAGTAATCATTTCCTTGAAGATTCAGATACATTGCCTCAATGGATAAAAATACGGGATATATATAGATCATAAGAGTTTGAAATATATATTCTCATAGAAAGAACTCAACATGATACAAAGGAGATAGATTGAGCTACCCAAAGACTATGATTGTACAATAAACTACTACCCGAGGAAGGAAAATAAGGTGGCAGATGCTTTGAGTAGAAAGGACCACAAAATTCTAAAAACGATGAGAGATGAAATCCTCTGTTCATGGATCTAGTAAATATGGATATGCGAATTATCAAGTACGGTAACACACCACTACTTTTTCAAATAGTTTCCAAACCTTATTTACTAGAAAGGATAAAAAGTTCTCAGGCTGATGATGAGGAGTTTCAAAAGAAAAGTAATGATGTAAATGATAGGGATTTGATTGACTTCGTATATGAAGATGGTGTTTTGAAATTTGGAAAGAGTCATTGTGTTCCCTCTATTCCTAATCTAAATAGAGGACTATTGGATGATGCTCATAGATCTAATTTCCTTATACACCCTAGTAGAACAAAATGGTATAGTGATCTAAAGGAACATTTTTGGTGGGAAACATGAAGGGGGAGATTACTGATTATGTGTCGAGATGTTTGGTGTGTCGAGATGTTTGGTGTGTCAACAGGTGAAGGATATAGGAAAACATCCTAGAGGATTCATAAAACCCATTCCTATTAGTATATAGAAATGTGATGATATTATGATGGACTTTATCATGGGGATACCAAAGACTCCAAGAAAGAATGATGAGATATGGGTCATTTTCGATCTTCTTACAAAATCACCACATTTTCTTGCTATAAGAGAAGATTTAACACTTGAATATTTAGCTAGAATATATATTAATGAATTTTTAAGACTTCAGGTTGTTCCCTTATCAATTGTTTCGGATCGTGATTCCCATTTTACATCACAGTTCTGTAAGATTCTTCAAAAGGCCCTAAATACTGATCTTTTTTTTGAGCACTTCCTACCACCCACAAACTGATGGACAATTAGAACAGACTATTCAAACTTTGGAAGATATGTTGAGTTCTTTTTCATTTGACATTGAAGATATGTGGGATCAGTTTTTACCTCTCATAAATTTTCCTATAACAAAACCTTCTATTCAAGTATTCAGATGGAACCATAGAATGTTTTATATGGAAAGAGATTCCATACACCCAATTTCTAGGACGATGTTGGTGAGAGAAAGCTAGTAGTCCGAGAACTTATTGAGGAGACATTGGAAAAGGTGAAGATTATCCAATCCCATATCAAACTATCCGAATTAATGGAAAAGATCTATGCTGAGAAATGAAGGAAGTATTTGGAATTTCAAGTAAGATACCATGTTTTCTTAATGGTATCTCCCAGGAAGGGTATTATACAATTCGGTAAGAAGGTAATGTTAAGTCCCTGATAAATCAAAACTTTTTAAATTATAGACCAAATTGGAGTCGTTGCTTACCATTTGGAAATGTTTTAATGTTTCTCCAATTTTCACAATTTGTTATACATGTCAATGTTACAAAAATACATGCAAGACCAAACACATGTACTCACCTATGAATAAATAGAACATGAGCCCGATCAGTCTTATTGTGAAGAGCCTATCAAGATTACTGATACCATAGAACATGTATTGTGAAATCAGACGAGTAATCTCATAATGGTTCTTTGGAGGAACCATAAGATGGAAGAAGCAACATGGGAACCTGAGGAGCTTATGTTGAAGACATACTCGAATCTTTTTAGGTATTATTTTGTGAATTTTGAGGATGAATTTTTTATAAGAAGGGGAGAATGTAACGACCCACCATTTTTCAATTGAAATTCCTTTCTTATAAATTTGCCATAATCACATGAAATCAAAATATAATGAACTACTAGGTTCCATTTGACCGTTAAACATAATTTTATCACTTCTGTGATGTGAATTTCGATAATTTGACATACACAGTTGTGATTAGTAAGTTATTTGGAGTTCGATAAGAAAATATTAATTTATGGTGAATTGTAACCTACCCTTATGAATAGTAACATACCATTATGAATAGTGATATACCATAATGAATAGTAACCTTACCTATGATAGTATATAAATACTACTCAAGTGAATGTACGATATACCTATGCTTTGGAATAACTAAATAAATGTTTTAAAAGTATTGTTTTTAGAATAAATTAGGATTTTAATTAAATATTAAAGTAATCATATTTTGGAAATTATTTTTTAAAATTGAAATTCATTTTTGGATTATACACATCAAAAAATGGTTAGGGTGATTTTTTGGTTTTTTCAGAAATACTTGAATTTTTTGATGAATAGTGATATACCATAATTTACATAGTACGTTAAATACACTAATTATAGAGTCATGTATGATGTTCTTCTGATGTAAGCCCAATTTATTCGGATTCACATGATAAAATTACTCTTCTTGGACATGGGAGACTCACTATTTTTTATCTTGTAGAGAGATAATAAATTAATGAATATAAAATTGAGAAATCCCCTCTCCCCTCCACTATAAAAATCTCTCTTCACTCCTCTTAGGCCTTGTGCCTCCTATAAATTCTATCAGAATATCCTCCCAACCTCCTCTCCCATGTCTTGAAATCCTTGGTCTCATAAAAAGACAAAAACCTCTCCCTTAAGAAGGCTCTCAATGATGTTTTTTCAAGAGGTAAATTCCTCTTTTTAATTCTTTGTCTTTCCATTCATGTTCATTTGTTTTATTTTTCTATTATTACCTCTCCTAATCCAAATGTCATGATGACTCTTGTACCTTAAATGTACTAGAACTTTTTCATGATATTGTAAGAAGTTATTATCATCTCTTCCTTTTACCTTCTTTTATACTAGTAGCAAGACCATCATCCGAGATGTGTCAATTTATCATATTCAAGGATGACATGCTTTTGATTTCTATTATCATTATCAATTTTGGTCATGAAAACATTCTTGTTATAGTTGAACCAGATTACTATATATTTAATATACACTATTTTTGGTTTTTTAATCCCTTTGTACAAATAGTATTAAGTTATAATGAAAAATGAGTTCGTTGTAATCAAAACCCACAAATTAACCTAATCTATTATCATTAAAGTTCAACATAATAATTCATCCTCATGCCATGTAACCAAATGATATAAATGACCATTATCAATTCTTTATGTTCATAAATAATATATAATTTCAGTTATGGATATTTATATCCATTCCACATGAACTCCATTACTTAAGAACAAATAAACCAATTATAAAAAAAATGAAAACGACACTACGAAATAATGAAATTCAATATAATAACTTACCAATATGGGAATAAATGAACTAAACATAATTATGATAAAATAAATAATATTCTAATAGGTTCTCAAATAGGTTATTAATAATTATAATTTCTATTCTAGGAGATTAAGTTCAAGAGCGGAACACGCTTAGATTTAAGGTAAGGGTTTTTCCACCTAAACATATATTTTCATTTGGGTTACATTCATTGTCTAATTAGCTCAATAAAATTATTTTGTGTTGTTATGTACTCCTCAGAAATTCGGTGTGATTATTATAAATATGTTTACAAACCATAACCCCTCCTAATTTTATGGATAGTTACAAATTTTAAAAGGAACTTTCAAAATTGTTTCCAAAATGCAAGGCCGATTCAAGGGAATTTCTCAAATTCTTACCTATTTTCAAGGGCACTCGATAATATTTTATTTGGAAACCATTATCTATATAAAATAACTCATTTTTTATGAAAATAATATCTTACTTAAATTCCGGTATTATACTAATATTTTTCCAAAAGAACTATTCTTTTCAAAATAAAAGAGTATTTATCTCATGAATATCCTAATGATTTTATAAGAGTATTTTCACATTATTTAACACTCTTGTTGATTATTATGTATTATTGGGTTTAATAATTTATTAAGTCATATAAAGTATTTGATTTAATGGTTTATTACTAACAATATTGTGGATGATCTATCATAAAACCATTCCCCATATTACTTATAATGGTTAGTGTTTTATGTTTAATGATTGTGGAAAGTTAGTTACATTTCATATGATAGTTTCAAAATGAATATATATGTTGTTTATATTTATCACTACTGATATGAAGAATTAATTGGAAATATTATGTGATGGTTGGGGCCTGCTATAGCCCCTTGATGCATCAATAGGTCTCATGAGACAAATATACGTTGAATTGGCTGAGGCCTTTCCCAATGTGATATATGGATTTCGGTTGAGCCCTAAGTCATTTTGGTACGTCTTGGATGAGGCCTTGAAAAAATGTTTTAGATTGTCCAGAATATTCACTTACCTCATTATAAAGCAAGTAATTTAACGTTAATGTGTTTATTCGAATATTATAATACTCTTGATTATGTTTTATTGTTGCATTATTTACTCAGCTCATATTCCTGCCATAATGTGATCAAATTTATTATTAAAGGCATGTGTGTGAAATTATTCACTATGTCTTATGTTTATGTTATCGTCCTCTATATTTTTTACCATTAATTAGTATTTGATCTCACCCCATTCTTATGTTTCATTTTCCCAGGTTATGAGGAATTAAATTATGAATGACTTGCAGGGATTAACTAGGAAGCTTTGATGTTTCTAATTAAATAAATACGTGTTGTTTTTTCCTCCATGATGTAATGATGAACTTAAATATATATCTCGTTTCCAAAATCTACTAAACTACTTGGTCCTTTGGGATACATATTCCTTTTTTATATGCCAATGTAATAAAATAAGGCACCGTCTCTGGCAATAGGGGTCGGGTCCTTACACAATTTAATGAAAAATGACAATTAGTGAGAAGTAGTGAAATAATTATTTTCAAAGAATATTTATGGGTTGAATGAGTATATTTTTATTAGATCTTTTCAATAGTTTCTTTTTTTAAACCATTAGAGTGTTTCTTTCTATTTTTCAAAATGTTAATACAATATATTTCATACAGATTTCATGTATTCCTTCCTCAATGATGAGTTGAAAGAGGAGGTATATTTATTGATCATCCATGTGGTTTCATATATAGATAAAATATGAATTTTTTATTCTGGTTAAATAATTAGATATATGGGATGAAAAAATCTTTAATCACTTTGTATTATAAGATGGATACCTATTTGAAGATGTTTAACTTCATAAAAGGAAAAGTGGACATTAATCGTTATATCATAGATTCAAAAACGATTTCAATTGTTATTATTATTTCTTTACATGACCTTATATTTTAGGGAAATTTTGATGAAGTGTGTGAGATTTTTATTAGAAATATGAAAGGGTTTTTGGAAATATTATTCATGTATAGATGATATAAATTATTTTATAGTATATATTTCAAAATAATGGATACATTTTCTTTTCTCAAGAAAGTTATTCTATAGAAATGTTGAAGGGTTTTTCATGGAAGATTCAAATCATGCTTCCAAACACATTTCAATGGGAAAAATGTTTTTAAATGATATAAATGGAAATTATTTTTATAATAGAGGGTTTAGATTGTTGATTAGATATCTTTTATATCCCATAGCTTCAAGGATAGATTTTGGATATTTAAAATTTGGGTACAACCACGAGAGCGACACTCACAAAAGGAAGAAAAGTACATGTAAATCACAAGCCCAAGGATGTGACCCCGTGACCTGCCCCTCACCGCCCAAGCCCTGAACACCCCACCACCAATGGTGGGGCTAGTTTTAGGATATTTTGTTACACATATTTTTAGGTATCAATGTAAACAAAAAGTATCTTTAGTGTAAATTAAAAAGGATTATCATATTTATTAATTGTACAATATATTTTAGGATTAAATATTAAAGTATATGGAAGTGTGACCTATTTGGTTACATAGATTTATAGAGGGAATCTTGTGTTGATTATGGGAGGGATACAAATTGTGGAATTTTATATATTGTAGATTGGGGTATTTATTATCATTATATAAAAAAAGTTTTCTGACTTAATAATGACTAAAGAAGAAGATGTGGATAAAAATCATGAAAAAATTTAAGTACTGGGGATGAATACACTATTGTAATATTTAAGGTAGAAGTGATGTTTTTAATTCCCTTGGGATATGATAATTGACGTGTTGTAAATTTATCAATGAATCTAGTTTGGTATTCAAAATGTAATAATGTTGATAAAAAATATCATTTCATTAAAAGACTTCTGGAAATAAATGGATTAAATGTTTGATTTACTCCTAAATAGAATCAAATTGATATTGTTTTTACCAAGATAATTCAAAGGAATGTATTTTATAATATGAAATTGATGTTGGGAATGTAACCTCTCTATTCTTAAGGCTGATGTGTGGTTGTTTTCCCATATCTGTTCATTTATTTTGAAATTATTATCAATGGGGTTGAAAATAACAATATAAATATAACATTATATTTAGATCCTTAGTGCCTGTGTTACGAGTAGAATATTTATGGGGGAGTATCCATTGGTTTTGGTCTCTATTAAGGGGGTATATTTTTTAAGAGAGTCATTAAAAGGGGATGAATTGTTTCTAAATTTATTGATGAGTGGGAACTCTTATAAATCCTTATTTGAGTAAATTCATGTATTTTTTTGAAAGAATTTATTTGATTTGTAAAGATAATGATTTTAAAAGGATAATATGTTCTATTTTGAAGGAATTTTGCTGCTATGTTATGGAAAATGTGTTATTATATGTTTAATTTTCTTGAATTTGATACCATCTTCGATCATTTTTGCTTAGAATTATTTAATTTTTATCCATTCATAATTATTCAAAGTCTTTCCTTGATTTATGTAACATTGTTTATCAAAAAATCCAAAGGGTGTATTGTTGAGAATATTTTTAATATGTTTTTATGAGAATTCATTGAAATTGTTTATTATTGATGTGATTCATTATATTTGGTTTTCTTTGAATATATAAATCATATTCAAAATCATGTTTATTGTGAGTTGAATTCTTTTACGATTATAATTTAGAAGATGATTAATTTGAATCATTGTGGTAAATATCATGGATGAATTTCATGATGCAAGTATATTGAGCGAAGTAGTATAATGGGTTCCATATTGAATTTTTTTTAAACATAGATGTAGTTTAAGGAATAATTATTTTCACTGTAATTGATATACACACTATATCCAACAAACATAAATTTGGACCCCACCATGACATATTGGACACTATATAAAGATTTTGAATTATGCAGCAGGATGAATCTTTTTTATCAAGACCCATTCAAGAGAGTTAGAGACCACACCCCATGGGAGTTTCAATAAATAGTCTCCATGTGGCTGGGTATATCCATGATGAGATACGTGGAAACATATTTTTTCTTATTCCTATAGAATTTGGATCCTCCAATCCACACCTAATGTTCTATAATGTAGTTAAGGAAATTTATAGAGGACCATGATATTTTTCATGGATTTGACCACAGAGGATGATTGTTCTTTTCTATTTCCTCTAGAAAATATAGGACCTCCACCATATAGTCGGTATCCTGCACTATAATTTATTCTGAAATAATACAATACATCTTCCTTAACCATCCATCTCATTCCGTAATGGATCAAGGTGAAAAATAAATGTTTTTTTCTTGGAAAATCATGGTAGTCATATTAGCCATCCTAATTTGGCTTCATATTAAAAATTGGTTGTCATTTTATCATATTATAAAGGAAAATTACAATTTATTATTCAAGATCATGCTGGTATATTAACCAATGGTTTTAATTGAGGATGGAGATTTTAATTTTAAATTCATATTAAAATCTGAATTAAATGTTGAATAAGGAAATTTTTTATACATTTTATGTTTGTGATTATTAAAGAAAAAAGTGTGAAAAGAGAGGGAATAATATAATGTTTTTTATACATTAAATAGAGTGAAGATTTTTTTAATATAAAGAATATGAAAGGATGGTGAAGAAGGATATTGAAGTGGTTGTTTCATGTTTTCTCAAAATAGTGTAAATTAATAACATGACCATGTGTATGTATAGAAGGGATTTATTCCCATATGAAGTGAAATTAGAGTGGAATTATATGAATTAACAACACACAATGATTTGGTGGAATTATATTATGTTGAAAACTCTTCGGTTTTTTAAAAGAAATGAATAATTCAAATGTTTGTGATACACCTGCATGTGGGGTGCATCGAAGCATAGTAAGAATAAATAAAAGCACGTGTTTCAAGGTTATACCTAGAACATTGTAATCATATGATTATTATAGTGGGTAATGTAATCTGAGAGGAATTAAAATCTCACTAAAGAAATCCATTAACACATTGAGATATGAACCTGGTAAATATGTTGTATTGCCTTTTATTATTGTGTCTTTGTGTGAGTTGCATTAAACATAAATATATCCAAACATGGGGGGGGGATGTTATTTTCATAGAAAAATGTAAAATA
Organism: Viscum album; assembly: GCA_963277665.1. Taxonomy (NCBI): domain Eukaryota; kingdom Viridiplantae; phylum Streptophyta; class Magnoliopsida; order Santalales; family Viscaceae; genus Viscum; species Viscum album. The sequence goes on from OY728139.1 coordinate 1,185,023,348, forward strand.
TTATTGATCATTGGTTTAAAACACCAAAAATATTTTAGTGATCCTGAATATGTTCTACAAAATTTATAATTTGTTCAAAAAGATTCATATCACTATTAATGTGAGTTGAACTCCCACTATCCAGAATCCATGGATGTTAATTTTTTTTATTATTCAAAGAAACATCCATGAAAACTATTATTTGCATTCCTTTATTCTTTATTTTTAAGGGTTGTGATTATTAAAAAATCTCTACAAATCCAGAAATATATTTATATAATTTTCATATCATTAACTTGGATGCTCAATCATTTCAAAAAAAAAATTCATTATATAAATTGGATTTTTTAAATTTCATATAAAAATACAATATTTTACTGATATTTTTACATCTGAAAGGCCTGAATCACTATCAAATAAAGTATTAATAGTCATTTTGATTGATGGAAATACCCTTTATTATACCAGTATATTCATTCCATTGGTTTGGATTCTCCCACGTACCATAATTTGAAAAAATGAGAACATTTATTTGAAAACAATTTGTTGTCATCAGTGTGTAAATATATATCCATTTAGATTTTGGAGTCTAATTTTAACAATTTTATGTGCACCTGAGTTACTAAATATCCAAATCATATTCCACTTATTACTAAAATTATTATATGATATTATAAATATTCGATTTTTAGGTAATTTTCATTCAATCTTACATGTTAAAAAAATATTATATTTCTATGATTTCTTTTTTTAAAGAATCATCAATTTCATTGACATTAACATAAAATAACCCTTTTATTTCACATATCTATGATCATTTACTCTTGTTAATGTGGTATTTGTAGATAAAAAAGATTATTACATTACTTTGAGGTATTATCTCTTTTGATAATTCTTTTCTTTCCATTTCCCACTTCTTGAAAAAATATATTAAGGAAACCCTTGAATTTTTTCACATAACATTAGAGTGGAAAATATATTTTTTCAATATATTTAATTTTTTTTATTTTGCACTATCTTCCATAACCATCTTCAACTTCTTCTCTTTAGTGAGTAACACTTTTAAATCGTCAATATTCTTTGACAATATTTATTCTTTTTAAGAATGAGTAGTATTAACATAATTTAAAGTATGAGAATCCTCATTAAAACTATAATTATCTTTCTCCAACATTGTTACCATTAAAATGAACTCTATTAACTTGTAATTTAGTATAATCATTATCTCGGTTCCTTCTTGTTCATTACCACCATAATCTCTATATCTTGGGGGACTCGTCATCATTAACATTATTAATGAGCAACTTTTCCTCCAATTGATATAAAATTTAAACATAAATTTCAACTTCATCAACATATTTATCATAAATAATATATAATTAATTTATATTTTCATATTTTAGAAAATTCATACAATTTAACTTTAAGTGAAAATTTTTATTGATGGTTTTTGTTTGTTTAGTTATGGATAGACTTCATCATCGCATTATTATTTAATCGAAATTAGAGAATTAGTGTAAAATAGCCAACAACAATATATTTTAAAAACTTCTATGTAATATTTTCTCATTACATACCTCTATCATTATAAATGATTGAAGAGATGAATTAAAGAAATATATAAAACATTATCTGAACACCTTCATCATTATCAAATTTATCTTATAACTCCATAATTTTTCTTATTTTTATAATATTTCATAGATTTAATATATATTAAATTTTCATATTAAAGTATTCATCAATAATTGTTTCCATTTTTAATTTAATTATTAATAAATATTCTATACAAATAATCTATTATAAATGTTTCAAGATCATGGTCTTTAGTAGTATCATCAAAACTATTAGTAGTTATTACCACTGCACTTACTATTGGGTGGAAGTTCAAGAGCACATAGAAATTGTCCAAGGGATGTTATATTTTATGTAAATATTAATTTATGGATTTTAAAATACATATGTGAATTATTTTAAGGGGTTGAGGTTTGCTTAAGATGAGTTCAAAAGGCTATAAAAAAGATTATAAATATTGCTATGAATAAGTTATATATCATTAATAGAAAAATTGGAATAGTGTATAGACGTATAAGACTAATTTATAAACAAAAAATGATGAAATATATCTCATAGATGATACATAAGAACATGTACAATAAAAGTTGAATGTATCATAATTCATTATCCTAACTCTGAGTTTTCCTGGTGGAATGTAAGAGCATCATGATCGTTTATAATAGTAATCTTCTTTTTTTGAAGATATGTATGATTTAGGAACTGGTATGAATGGATAAATATAGCCATAAAATAATATTAACATAGATATATAATAAATTTTATATGATTAATTTTTTTGGATATGTAAGAATAACCTATTTTCCCAATATAGACATATGATCTTTCAGAACAACATATAAGATTTATCATGTTTTATTATGTTATACATATAATTAAATGAAATGATGGTATGTCTTTATTTAGAATATAAATATTTAAATTACTACTGATGATATGTGTTTCAGTCTGTTATCGTGTTGTGATTAGAATATTGATTTTTCAATGAGATTGTTCTTTTCTCTGCAATTATTACTTTCAAGTTATTATATTGATGTGGGAAAGTTCTATGTGTTATATGGAAGATCGTATGAGGGGGTTGATGTTTTAGAAAAATTAAATGATAAGGTTGTATGATTTTCAAAGGTTCTTTTTATATGAATTCAGAATATTTGAAAGTAATTAAATTGACTCCATTAATAAATATTTAAGATATTATTCATCATAATGTAAATATTTGACCAATTTAAAATATGAAATTAATGATATCATATTTCAAGGGTGTTTCCATAAATGAATTGTGGAAAATATCCACATTATCATAATGTTTATTTAATAAAGGGGGAAATTGATAAATAAAAATTATATGAGAAGAAAATATTGAGAATAATAAACTGATGATCTATATCCATCTGTTAAACCATTTGGAATTCAATGTTCATGAAAAATAGGGATCATAAACCCATTGAAAATATTCTAATGTCTTGAGAAAAAAAATTATTGCTATTGAAGAATCCTAGTGTTAATTATAGGAAATTTCCTTTCCAGTTTTAATGTATTATAAACTAGATCAATTTACTTTTTTAAAATGCCAAGGAAAAGACCATTTTTTAAAAAAAAATAGCAGAAGAGACAATTAGAAGACATAAGGGATCATATAAGAGATTATTCCCTCATACCAAGTGAATGTCATAAATAAAAGTCAAATTGATTAGAAGATTCATAATCATCATACAAATCTATTTCATAATCTATGGGACCATGAGATCTGGTAACCATGGTTCTCTTTAGGTATGTGTAGTATTTCCTACGTCTTGATTTCCAAGGCGAGTCTAGTTGGAAAACTTCATCGTCCACATGGAATTTTTTCCCTTTTTAAAATGCATGAATAAGGGACAGACATTTGGGAGAATTATTATTTATATCATCCCTTTTACCTTGGATGCCCTACATTTCTCTTAATTTATTGATTTCTTCTTCAAATTTTGACAACTTGTCACTATCACCTGAATTTGGATGCCCTTCAAATGTAAGTTAAATGTCATATGAATAGTGATCATCATGATTTTGGGTGACCACCTCCATTGGGAATTTCTCATAACCATTTTCTTGAGTATCTTGAGTCACCTGTGACATCTTTGGAGAGAACTCCTCGGCCATTTGTTATGCATCAATACTAACATGCTCATTGCCCTTGTTAGGAGTAATTATTATATCCCTAATAGAATCCATATTAATATATAGTGACTGCTTCATCAATTTCTTCTAATAAGAAACCTCATTATTCTATTTTAATGAAAAAGTGGAAAAAAATTCTTACGACCATTGTCCATAACAAGGCCAATTATTTGACAATCTAGACTGAAACCAGGAAGTAGTTCCTATTCAACTTTCTAAGAGATAACATCACCCAGTTCTGACCGAACTACATTATAAATCAAGAAACAACTTAAATCTGTCTCCACCAGGATCCTGTCATAGTGATCATATTTTGAAACCTCTGTATTCTAGTCCATCTTGATTGGAATTCCAATGGTAGAGAAAATATCAAATAAAATAAGGATTCAATATTATCCAACCAAGTCTACTAATTTGGATCCAAGAATGAGCCATATTAGTTTTTTTTATAGAAAACTGAATAAATCCAAAATCCTATTCCAGAAAACTAACCATACAATTATTTAATGAGATTGAGCCAATTTCCCATGACCTTCGCTTCAGATCATCTTCTTGGAAGATTATGCTAAAGAATCCCCAACCCATAAGGATACATCTCCAATAAGAAAACATAAAATGGAGGCCAGCTTTAGAAAAAAATCATCAATTTTACAGATCTTTATGATGGGGAGAATGAGCCAAGAAATGATGGAGTGTTCAGATATTTTGAATCTATCAAAAATAACCTCTTCATTTGTATGAACACTAGCAGCATCACCCTTCTTCATGGTCCTATAAGAATTTTTTTTTTGAAATGAAAAATGGCTGTTAAAGTACCTTGAATTTCCTGTAACACCAGAGTGTGAGAAGATCTTCCTGCTTCATCAATATAAACTATAGGATGTCAATTCACCTGATTTTCATTCTCAACATTTGTGATCTTGGACCGAGAACCAGTCGCGACCATAGAGGGTCGACCAGCTCCATTTTCCTCGACCACCAAGACATTGTACCGCCACTGCACTGTTCAACCGAGATCCCTTAAACTCGTTCCCTGCATATTGAAAAGCAGTGGCAGTAGTCCATCATGAATCTTCCAGCACAGTCACCTGATTTTCATTCACCATAGTGTTCAACAGAGATTTCACCACAGATCGACATGCTCCATCAACAGCACTTTCATCCATAGTTGTAAGACATGAATTGTTTGGCATTGTCGCCCACTTCCAGTTTCGAGTATCTTTGGTGGAACCATTAACTTCAATTAACAGATCCTCAGATCTAGATCTGCGAGGTCCATAAAATCCCACCTCAACAGTCGTAGAATTTCTCCCATGTCCATGTTTTCTTCACATCCCAAATCGTCCCAAAATCTGGACAATTTTGACAGGACACTCCACCATTTTATATATTTTATAAATTCCCCATATTGACCCATTTTATTTATATAAACCTATTCATAACGTAATATATAAATAATAAATAACAATTTTTCTAAACTCAACATAATTTATAAGTAATACTAACTATCAAATATATATATTTTTAATAATGTGTATATAAATAATTCTGATTATAACTAACTATGTGTATATAAATAATCATAAATAATTTATAAATAATTTTGATTATAGATAATTATGATTATGAATAATTACGATTATCTTGAATTAATATTTTATATAAATAATTTATAAATAATTTTGAAATAATAAATATTTTGAATTAATAAATCTAAATTAATAACTATTTTGAATTAGTAAGTATTTTTCAATAATTATTATTTTGAATTAATAATTTTTATTTACTAATTTTTATTACCTTGAATTAATAATTTTGAATTAATAAATTATATAAATAATTTTGATTATATTTAATTAATTGTTTAAAATTTTAAAATTTGTATTAACATATGTTCATAGTTTACTGTTTAACTAATTTTGATGATTTGAAAGATAATGATTGATTAAAATCAAAATTAATATTATTTCATTTTTTATAAAAAAATGTAATTGAAATAAATTTTTTAAAAATGTTATTTGTGTCATTTAACATAAATTGTTGATGTTTGGAAGATATGGGGGTAGGTGTGATGTTTGTGAGGATCTAATATAGGGTTTTTTTTATCTTGAGATAATATGTCCCTTCATCCCATGTGTATGTGTTATTTTCTAACAAAGGTTATTTATGACATTTGCATCAAAAGTGTTTGTTTTATTTTCCATTAAAAATTGTCACCAAACATGATTAAGATAAATCCAAATCATTTCTTTTATTTTAGTAAGTCATTGATCCAAACACAATGAGAGAAATTACAATATTTTCTTTTCTTTTATCACTTTTATAAACTATCAAATAATTTCTTTTCTTTTACTAAACTCTCACCAAACATAGGGTAAATCTATTAAAATATACTATCATGTAATATATGTATTTGGAAACACTATTTGGTTAAGTAAGATACCTTCCCTCTATTAATCGTGTTACTATATTTTTGATACATCTATGTGTCTGGCTTAATTTTAACATAGTAAGGACACAATCACCGAAACTATGGTGGAAATTATAAAAACATGGTGTATGTTATATTTTTACTTATTTATTCTGCATACCAGATAGGGTGAGGTTGAACGGTTGAGTGGATATTGTCTTTAACTAGTGATATATGTTATTTTAAATTAATTTTTTATTAGAGTAAAAATTATTCAACCCACATCCCCTCTATACAAAAAAAACTCAATGTCACACAATCAATCGTATGGAAAATTGAAGTGGTATAATCATGATAGAGATTACATCTCACAGATTTAATCCTGGAAGGATATAAGATTGATAGTCATAATTATATTAATTTTATGGGAGATATTTATTTGATGGAAAGAACAACCATGGTTGGACAAATATGATTACTCCCGACCTATTTATATATTTGCTGGAGATTACTGATGTGGCCACTAATGGTTTTATTACTATTCGGAATAAAATTCCACTAAAACATGTTATTAATATAAATGATCTTATTGATTACATGGTATATAAATTTATTCTGATGTCATTTTTAAAATATATAAAATCTGGTTATAGGATACAAAACATCCAAATAAATTTGTGATATGTAAAAAATAATTTTATTAAAGAAATATAAAAGTAATGGAATCCAAGATAGATATATTTAGGAAAATATTTAATGATTTTAAATTTTTTTAATGATTAATCTATTGATGAAATCATTATATTATTGAATGATTTAGTTAGCAATATCTTCTGTTTTTGAGATAAATTATAAGACTCAACAATGGTCAAAATTTTTGAGAATATTTTTTGATATATCTGATATAAAAATTATACCATCTAAAGATAGATATGAAATTTATCATAATGAAATGAAGAATATCATTATTTCATATGAATTTAGACATGATATTTTTATATAAGTGGATCAAAGATAAGAAAAATTGGCTTCAAAGTGATAAATAATTATAATCCTTAAGAGAAAGGATGATTTGTCCTTAAAATCTAAAGATGGTGAATGACATAACAAGTATACATGAATAATTATTCTTATTTCAAAGACCATAAATAATGCGGTGGTAAAATAAAGAGATAAACTCCCATAATAATATATTATGCATAGTTAAGATATGGTGTAATTGATTTTCTAATAATAAAGGTAAATTTAATATTTATGATGATCAAGATGATTATTTTAGATAAATTAATTGATAATTATATCACTAATGAACAATAAAGAAATTATGATCAATATAAATGACCAAAATAAGAAAAACAATATTTCTGTTGAGTCAATAATAGGAATAATAATATACTATAAGCAATTAGTAAGGATAAAAAATATGGTAATATATTTAAATTTTATAACTCATATTGAAAAAGAATAGTGAACTTCACATATTGATGAAGAAAGTGAAGAGACTAATAGAGAGACTAATTAGAAATATGTTCTTGAGGATTTTCTTGAGAAAACACCAATATCATGAATGGAAATTTTCTTCTTAAGAAATAATACATGAGGGAAAAATAATTTGGGAATGATTTACACAAGAGGGAAAATAACTATGCACAAAAACTCATGATTCTTAATGTTAGAATAACTGTACATGTAAATATATTATAAGCTATTAATTAAAAATCTACTAAAAAAGATAAATAGGGAACAATCATAGTATCGTAATTGTAACAACCAGAAAATTTATAAATAAAATTCCATTTTGAAAAAATAAATAGATTATTATATAATATTTTTACAGAATAACGATTCAATAAATTTTTTATATTTGACAAATTATAAAATACATATTTTCATTTTTAAAAGAACATTAAAAAATTATGAATTACTAATATAGCTATTATACAGTAACCATTATGATTATTATACAATAAAGGATATGCTATGTTCCAGTTGGCACATGCAAAAGAAGAGACAGTCTCGACTAGTTGGAACATACCCTATAATACCCATTTAACAAAAATTATAAGGGATATATTATCACTGAGATTTTCCCCTAACCAATCCCAAGATGAGATCTGAAATCTATAGACGAGTGATACATTTTACGGGATATGTTCAATAATATCATGATAGTGGCCCAAACCATGTTTGTCAAACAATCGTGAGAATGTGTCCTCATAATTCACCTTACCCATATGGTATACACTCGTGTAATAAGGGGTTATGTTTTTAGACCATATGATTATTATTTTATATATTTATATTTTTTTAAAAATAATTATTATATTTAACCTTTTTATTATAACTTTTTAAACAAATAAATAATGTTTTTTGAAATAATTTAGATTTATATAAGATGAAACAAAAATTGTATTTTTTGGAAACAAATAGTTTGAATCAAGAAACTCTTTCTGATGAGACCATACCATTTTTAAATATATTTTATTTTAATATTATATTCTTATCTAATAAAACTTAAATTAATATAAATCATAATATAATTTAATAAAGAAATATGTAATTTTTATAGGGGTTAGAAAACTGTTATCATCTTAAAAACCCTTATTTTTTTAAAAAAATGGGGACTTTTCATTTAAATGTGTATATTTTCATATATATATAGAAAAACAATTACAAGACAAATATGATTGTTGAAATTATCAAGTTGAATATATCTAATGGTGAATGTTTCATAATTTTCTTAGTTAGTCAAAAAAAATTTTCAAAATTAAATGCGCTATAAAAGTATGGTATATTTTATGGAATCATAAAATCCTAAAAGTGATGTAATAAATACTATAATGAGAATCCGTTACAGAAAATATTTTTTATCGAATAAATTAATGTGTTTTTGGTTGTTTTATTAATTTCGAAACCCGTAATAAAATTCAAAAACATATATTACATTTTATGGTTCTAAAATTAATTCAATTTCAAAAATCTTCAGTTCTAGATCATCTAGGGTATAATTTTATGAAATTAAAATATTATCATATTAAAATATTGAAAACCATGGGAAACTATGGGAATGTTTGTGGTTTTAATTATATTATTGTACAGATACAAAAACATATGTTTATAAACTAAAAAATAATTGAAACATATTTTAATATAAATACCCACAAAAACTCCCACCCATCTTATCTCAAAATTCATTAAGTTAAACATTCCTAACCATATCCCACATTAGTGAATACCCATCCATATTTCTACTCATGAGTAATAACCTAGACATAAATATCCTTCATTGATAGGGGAATTCCATGTATTTAACCTACACCCCTATATCATGAGAACAAAAGTGATGAAAATAATCCTAATGTTGTAAGACATATCTTGTTAAAATATTTATATACATTATGTGAATGCAATCGGTGGGAATTAAATTATATAACTATAAAATGAATTGGTTAATGTTTTTGTCTCATGATATACCATGTAAGGTTAATGGGAGGTTATCCAAAAACACTTTTTTATGAAATCTAAAATGTAATCCTTGAATTATTTTTAAAATTTCATGTTTTTTGTTGTTTAATCATTCCAATTTTGTCTTTATGTTATTATATTATATCATGATTCAATGTTTATGTGTTTGTTTCTCACTCCACTTATGTTTCTAGGATATACCTCTTGAATCACATGTGTTACATTACATTATTATATTATTTTAGTATTTCCTTATTGTGATTTATACCTTCCCTATTATTATGTACATCCATAGGCCATCCTAAGAAGTTTTAGAATAGAAATGGAATTTTAATGGAATGTTATAAATTTAGGAAATAATGTTTTTGTACACATGATTTAATTAATTAGGCTATCTGCCAAATTTCCTAGAGACAATGGGGTTCATGATCTCTTTTTATTGTATTATGTATATATTTATATGATAAATCATGAATTAATATGTATTAAAACATGATTTTTCATATTGATTATCAAATTAAATTATACAGTACATGATAAATTTTCAATAAATTATTGGATGTAAAAATGAATAATCTCATGTGGATGTTGATGTTATCCCAAATAGTAATGTAAAATATAATCATATAAATATAAAATTTAAAACTATATAAACTATTATTTTAGGTTATAAAGTTAAATCTATATGGTTTGGGTTAATGGAATCCAAGATGAAACCACTGCTATATCAAAATGTGTTGAGGGTACTATGAGTAGGTGTATTATCCCAAGACAAAAACAAAAGGGATATCATAATTCTCATTGATAACAACTATATTTCTCCGAATATGATTTATACATTTAGTGAAGATATACATTTAAAGGCTATTTATTATGATTTGGAATATGTTTAAATAAATAATATGTCTACTTGTATAAAAATTATTTTCCCAGGTGGTATGAATTGATGGTGGATCCACTGTAAATAATTAAAATGAAATAGTAACTAAAAGAAAGTTAAGATCATCGATTCAGTAAATATTTATTCCTAAATTAAATCTTTTTTTTAATAAAATGTGTTATAGATGATATCATCATCATCTATAATAATATTTTCACGAATAACCTTTTAGGACAATAAACTGATGCTAATATATTTCAGAAAAATGTAATGTTAGTGAGGTCTCTCATTATTAAGCTTTCATTTAAATCTCTAAAAATGTAGAATCCATGGATAATTCAATGACATGAGAGGAGATACAAACATCTTCTAGAAAATAATAGTTCAATATAGTTTTTTGGATACTTTATAATAATATCTATAAGGATTAATATTTTTTTAACATTTGATAGCCTTATTTTAAATTATTTTAAGAGGGATCCCTTATACATTACTCGTATTCCCAATGAACCTAAACAAAATAGGACCTGCAGTCCCAATGAACAGGAAAAAAAATACCCCTAGATCATATAATTTACTCCCCAATATCCCATTGACATAATTTTAATTATCTATAACATCCCCTTATAGAGCATCATGGTGTATGGTATTATTTGATAAATCCATACCCTCTCAATAATACCAATTTTATTAGCTCTACTGATTGTTTAATTCATGATTTATTTTTTTAATCCTATTAGGAATACATGATAGATCTACTCAGATAGATATCTGATTGAAGGTAAATGGATTGAAAATTATGCTTCCACTTATATCCAATTTATGTTCCCATAAGCTGATGATGACCCACTACTAACGGGTCACTGAGTCTATATGCCCAGTCCATTGATTTGTCGCACCATTTTCATTGATTCCCTAGATGCCTCTATGTCTAATTTTCCAAATTAATAACATAGACGTTTCATTATGTAATTTTAAAATTAATTCTAGTTATCAAAACGAAGAGCATGTTTTTAAGAAACAATAACTATCAAAAGATTGAGACTTGTTTATGTCTAATTTCAAAGTGAAATTAATTCCAATGAACAAAATTGGATGAAATGGTAAAATTATATTTTAATTTCCCATTAAATCCAATTTAAAATATAATCTGACCATATAAATAAATTATTTTAAAACATAGTTTTGAATTGAAATACAACATTTAAACTATTCATTAAAAAATGAACTTTATCAGAAAAATCCCAACAAATTTACACAAAGTAAATTTTGATGTCCCAATTTTAAATAAGGATATTATTTGGTTAAATAAAATGTATTTGAGTGACCAAAATTATATTTAATGAGGTTTCTCATTTTAAGCCTCTAACTTTTATTGGATAAATATAAATATAATTAACTAACATGTATGATCATATTGTAGTTAGTTTTGTTCATTCTATCCAATACAATTTCTATGAGTTAACTTCCATTTAAAATGATAATATTATATTATTAGTGTGCAATTTAAGATTTCAAAGAAACCAATTTTTTCGTATTGGGTACGCTATCGAACATAGAATCCCATTTAATGTAAAATAAATATTTAATTCACAAATATTTATAAAAATAAAAAGTGTCTGATTCTCAATTTATCCGGGATATTACATCCTTCCACCCTTTTAGGGATTTGCGTCCTCATAATTTTAAAAATGGGCTTTCAAACATCATTAAACGTCCCACATCGGAAAAGATTCAATAAAAATATCACTTTCAAATAAATGAAGATAAGTACAAAGGTTACCCAAGACAAAAGATACCAGGATTCCATGAAAGCATGGATATGAAAGAGAGAACCAACGGACAATTTCGGATGTAGAGTGATAGAAACCATGATTATGAGAACGTTAACCGCCATAAAATCACAAACATGTGACGGGTTCAATGGTTCTTGATTCCCCAGTAGGAAAAGTTAACATACAAAGTTTTTGTTTTATGTTACTTTTCATTGAGTAATCAATTTATGAGCTTAACTAAAAACACAAGGAAACACAATTACTTCTCATGTAGACTTGTATCCTTCAGTAGATTTCTAACACAAATTCATATTTCCTTCGTACGATGAGTATTCAGGATGACTTGTTTACATAAAAAGTGCTATAATAAACTTCGAGAGAATCAAATAATCTAAAAAAGATAAACTATATATTTCCCTTTCCATTAGTTATTAACTAAAACCAAAATGTTTAGTACAAGATCAGATAATCCCCCAAAAGGATAAACTTTTACATAAAGAAAAACTACTCTTAATCTCCAAAATTTGTCTAACAAAAACCCAAGTTCAACAAAGACCATTCAATAAATAGTTATCCTTCAAATTATTCAAAACAATCCAAACTAAGATTGTAACCCAAATCTCTGAAGGAATTAATCACATAGTCTTCCAAGGTAAATCTTAACATTTATCTCCAAATAACATCAGTTACTCTTAAAGTCTCATACTGAAAAGTAAATAACCTAATCAAATATTCTCCATGATAGGTTAATCATTTCCATAGATAACAAAAAATAAACTTATTCATGATTCATAAGATCATCTAACTAAAACTAATTAGTCATACTAACTAGGGACTTCACGTAATATAGTGGTAGGTGATAAATACCAGTCGCACTTTGGTTGTGGGTTCGATTCCCATAGCTTCGTCCGACGCGATGGGTTGTCACACAGTTTGTGTGTTGTCCATTTTTAAAAACTACATAATTTTATAACATTCCCAAAAAGAGATAAAATCATAAAAAATAACCATAACATATTTTAACCATAAAGGTTATCTAATAACTTTCGTTTTTCTTCCCAAATTTTATTAACCGATAATTGCCTCAAATTCAAGGATCATATACACCCAAATGGTTTTTTATAAATATATCCACAAAAGAGAAGATAATTATTCCTTGAATAAAATTATCATATATCAAACATCAGGGACACATACTATATAATGTCTTATAATGTAATCCCATCATCATATGGGACTTAATACTTTTAAGCATTTCACCATCATAAAATCTACCATAACTCTTTAATCCCTCATATGTTGAATTCTTACTCATTCAAAATTACTTCTTGATCCATTAACCATTCCTTTCCAACATATTCTGAAATACTAATTTCCTACAAACAAAATCATGAATCATATCCGAAGATTTCAATAATTGGAAAACATATGTTATGAAATAATCCATACCTTTCATTGGTCATTTTCAGTTTCTTCATCCTCAATCGGAATGGAATTAGGTATTGGTAAACGAATATTTGTATGATCATAGTGATCCCATTCCTGAAACTTCATCATAGGACATGTGATTTCATAATGACCATGCTCACCACATTTAAAACATTCAATTGATCTTTTAGAAAGAACTTCATTCCCTTTCCTAGAGTCAACTAGATGCTTCCTTTTTCCATGGCAGGTTCTTGCTTTATGACCTTCATTTCCACATCTATAGCATCTTTCTGTCCCTTTGAAACATTTTCATATGTTTTTCATTCCACATATTTGACACATAAGTTTTTGAACATACTTACCTTTATGATTATTACCTGAACATCCGTAGGGATTTTTTTTCTCGCATATATGATGTCTTATAAAAATCAATAAGGTTCTGGTGGTCAATCACGACTCTAGATAGTTGTTTGAGAATAACCATAAGAGTTCTCATTGTATCTCCCATATCATTCAGTTGCTCGTTCAGAAAACCATCATAGTTTTCTTCACATCCACTGTTACTTTGGTGCCTGCTAGATCCATCCATTTACTAAAACCAAAAAGGTCAGTGTGAGTATATCAGTAAAATAATCATATAATATCGTATGAGGAGGGTAAACAATAAGGTATACGTATTCATGTTATCTTAAACTAATTCAATTTACAAAAATAAGTATGACTCTTTCTAAAATCTTAACCATTATGGTAATGTCACATATGCTTAAATTGTACCCTAACCTCTAAAGTTATCAAACAGACCTCTGATACCAACTGTAAGGGCCCGACCTTAAAAATTACATAATATTGAATTAAATGAATAATTCACATTGAGGATCTTTTCAAGTTTAGAGTTTAATAGAATCAGGTGATAACTATTACATAACAAATTGAAGATTACAAGTAGAAACTACTACTCAGCATCCAATTTTTTTATAAAATAAATACTCCTAAAAAGAAAAATGTCTAGTTCCTTGTTTTAGACAACATGACTTTTCCTTGATCCAATCCTTGACCCTAATCATATATAAGTCTTGTGGAAAACATTTCAGAAACTTGGGATGAGAATAAAAATCTCATTAAAGGTTATAAAATAAAGAAGGAAAACATTAGATCATCAATAAATAAAAATCAATGAAACCATACTTTTCAATCGTACCATACCATACAAAATCATAAGATTTATTAATAACACACACAAATCATAAATAATAATGGTTACTAATGGAATCCATATAAAACATACATTGTAGCTATCACAACTACATGGGGAGTAACACTTGAAATACCCATAACAATATATTACCTAAATCTCTAAGGAGAAACATCACATTTACCTCCTTCGCGTTACCCAATGCATTAGAGAGCTATCTCGGGCTCACCCACCCTAGGTTTATCACGGAACCACCCATATACAAAAACAATGCCCAATAACCATAAAATAATCATAACATATAACACATTCATAAAGGATATATAAAATTTCCACATTCTAATATATCAAATAAAGATATTGAAATAAACAATGTTTTATCAAATCATTTTCAAAACCATTTAAAAAGAGATTTTTGAATCAAAGTGTCCCATACCACTTTGAATATTTTAAATGAATTATCATTTGAAAACATTAATGTACATATAAATAAATCCTAAAACCCAATTTGAAAAAATGGAAATTAAAGAGAAATATTTTGAAGAATAAATCTTTAAAACATTTAAAACGATCATTTAGTTAAAGGGTTTAAAAAAAGAGGGACGCTTGAATAAAACTAATTGAGGAATAAAATTTAATAAAAGCGTTATAATATCATGAGAATAATGTTATTCATGATATAATATTACAAAGGACATTATATACACCACATAAGAGTGAATTGGTGCATTACAATAATGATGTCTTAATGAAAGTGTAAATTGAGATGAAATCCCTTATAATGATGGTATCCTTAAATTAAGGATAAATAAATTACATAATTATGTGTGAAAAGTATATATACACCAAATATAAGTTTATATTATGTTTAAAACAATCATAGGCAATTCAAACATATTCATAGGATGACATATTCAAGAAGTACAAGTTGATCCCAACGAATCAAAATTGGGTTAAGAAGTTCCATTGTAAAACTTTGATAGCCTAACGTCGTCACTTTGAAATTCATAAAATGAGTTGATGAGACAAAAAGGGTATCTCATCACTTATAATTAAATTTTACATCAATGAGGATATAGAAGAACGTATCCCAACCAAATAATAAGTAAATTAAAAGACATAACAAAAAGAAGTCTTTTAAAAATAGGAGAGTGAAAGGTTCCCTTACCGATTTGGTAACTTACAAAACATACACCACATGAAAGAATAATAACAAAATGAAGACTTAAATACTCATAAATGAAATTATATTAGACATATAGTACAATAATGGACAGTAAATATGCCATAAAAAAGGAAATAGTTTCCAATATAGCATGAATCTCACGGGAATAAAATGTGAGATGAAAAACCCATACTTCATTGTATTCTAAATGAATCGTATGACAAAAATTTAATAACCACAAAATTAATCATATAATACCATGAATATAAATTTAATCATGATAATATATATCAATGGTAGTATACATTACACCACATGTAATAAATAAGTGATGAACAATGGAGATCTCACAGAATCAAAAGTGAGATAAGAAATCCCTTACCTCGCGTCCGACTTGACTCGATCGTTCTTTAATATCATGAATAATAAACTAAAGTTAATAGATAATTTCTTAAGATAATTTTTCAAGTTTATTATTCCTTTTATATCACTTATTACCATGTTATAAATATTATGTAATCATTAAAGTTAACAACGTCCATTTTGTCAATATTTGATACTTGAGTCAAAAATGGACAACTTATATTTACAAGTTGTCCAGGTGGTCAACATTTAATTATATCCATAATTATATTAATTATTTAGATATCATATATATCATATATATCATGTTTATACATGTATTTATAATAGTCCATAACATTTGGTTGTAAGAAATTAAATGCACCGTTCATGGAGACGGTAATCCGTACACACGCATGAACGTTAGTTTCATTTCTATTTCTAATTTTCATGGAATTAAAACAAAATGATACATAGTTATATTATAATTTCAGTATAATATGATTTATAATATCATTAAATCTATCCTTTATACATCCCACATAAGGCATTAACGA
Organism: Viscum album; assembly: GCA_963277665.1. Taxonomy (NCBI): domain Eukaryota; kingdom Viridiplantae; phylum Streptophyta; class Magnoliopsida; order Santalales; family Viscaceae; genus Viscum; species Viscum album. The sequence continues at coordinate 1,185,040,273 of OY728139.1, forward strand.
GTCACATTACTTTGAGGGTGTGGTAGCCCGCACTTCTCAAATGAGATTATCGTTTTTACCCACTATGGAAACCAAAAGGTGTGATACAAATGGGAAGTAAAGAAGCATACAGAAATAATAAACATATTATATATATCTTATTTAAATACAGTTCCATCATAATGGCCACCATGAGAGGTGGTAAGAGGTAATTGAATAATCATCGTCTCGTGAGGTGTTGGTTTTCCATCCACAGAAACATTATGTTCTTCACCAATTAGATGGAGGTGTGTGTAAGTGTAGTTCTAATAATTCTCATAATAATATCCTAGTATATTTATAATACTGGTTTTGTTACCAAATAAAGGAATAAGAATATTTTAGGGGCTGGAGAAGTAAAATAAACGAAATCAAATTAAGAGAAACAGTTACCTTTAATTTGGGTAACTCCGTTTGGTTTGAACCAAAGGACTTCTTGAAGTGCTTTATGCATAATGTAAGGATTCTAGGAGGAGTAAAGGGATGTTGGGAGATTAATTGGTTAGATTTTGGAGGAGGAAAATTTCTTGAGATGTGTGAGGAAATGGTTATAAGTGGTCTCCTTTTATAAGGGAGAGGAGGGGCTCTTTGGGAATGTGTCAAAATATTATTTTATAATGTAATGATATTCGGTTTATAAAAGCCCCAAAATCGTTAAATTATAAGATAATATGACTAATGGAAGAAATATAATCATAGAATCGTAATTTTATAGGGTTTTTATAATATTTCAATCATTATAATCTTATTTATTTAAATTATTTTTTAATGAGGTAAATATTGCATCATTATTGTGTCATGAATATATTAACTTATTTGATGTCTAAATATTATTAAAAAAATAATATCATTTAGGAAATATATTTATCATTCTAATTAATATTTACAGACAAAATGATTCTATATATAACACCATATAAAAATAATTTACTAAAAGATTTTTATTTATGACATTTTTTCCTTTACATAAAATTAATTAATCTAAAGTGTCATTATGATTCATAAGTGGCTCTATGGGGTCCCAAAATCGACCCAAATACGCCCATTGTCGGACATGACTCAAAAAATAATGTTAGGAAAAGTGTTAAGGTAATTCTTAATTATTATAATATTCATTTTACTTTGAATTACCCTATTTACCTTTAATAGTGGTAAAAAAAGTCAGACGTTACTATTCACCAAAAATTATTTTCATCTTAATGAACCACATTTTACTTCTTGATAACAACAATGTATGTAGGATTTTTGAAATTCAATTCACAGAAATGGTAAAATTTCATTTAAATGAAAAATTCAGTTTTTGTAACTACCACTAAGTGGTTTCACTATTCATAAAAAATTGATGTTTTTTCAGAAAAATACCAAAAATTCAGCCTAAGATATATTTGATATTCTGAATTCAAAAATGAATTATATTTTTCCATATTCAAAACATATAAGTGGCATTAATTAATTTTAAAATTAATTCCTATTATCAAAACAAATAGCATGTTTTTAAGAAAAAATAACTATCAAATGATTGATACTTGTTTATGTCTAATTTCAAAATGAAATTAATTCCAACGAAAAAAATTGGATTAAATGGTAAAAATATATTTTAATTTCACTTTAATACCAATTAAAAGGATCATGTTACCATATAAATAAATTATATTAAAATAATGTTTTGAATTAAAATACAATATTTACACTATTCATTAAAAAATGAACATTATCAGAAAAATTCCAAAAATTTACACAAAGTAAATTTTGATGTCCCTATTCTAAAGAGGGATTTTATTTTTTAAAATATAATGTATTAGAGTGACAAAAATTATATTTGAAGAGGTTTCTCCATTAAAAGGCAGTAAATCGGGTTTTTAATGTAAATTATACTTAAAATTAGATTCATTCACATTTTAAGCCTCTAACTTTTATTGGATAAATATAAATACATTTAAAAAACATGTATAATCATATTTTAGTAAGTTTTTTCATTCCCTCCAATACAATGGCTAGGAGTTAACTTCCATTTAAAATAATAATATTATATTATTAGTGTGCAATGTAAGATTTCAAAGAAACCCATTGTTGTGTATTGGGTACAATATCGAAAATAGCATCCCCTTTAATGTAAAATTAATATTTAACTAATAAATATTAATAAATATGAAAAGTGTCTTATTATTTATTTATCAGGGATGTTACAGTAATGTTGTGGTATACTTCTCAAAGAAGATTTATAAACATTTGAATTATTTATTAAATAATATAGATGATGTGAGTCTGGTTTTGAAATTTTTTTGAGGAACGCATGCTTTTAAATGTAGATTTCAACATATCATGCGTATTTTTTTTCAAGCAGCGCACTCTATGCATTTTCTTAAAATGTCTTGGTGGATCTTTAAAATGATTATTGAATTTATATGATATGGTGTGGTTTTTGTAAACACATTGATATGTTTAATGTGGTTTAGTAGATAATGTAGAAGGTTTGGGGTATGTTTTGAAAGCATGTCAAGGTGGTTATTTTAAGTTGTTTGTTCGTTTGGATTATTTTAAGTCCATGTTTATATATTTTAGTTGTCATTACAGTTGCATCATTTTGGCATGATTTTTTCAATGGTCCTGCGATCATCACCAATCGTGTGCTTGAATACCCGTTCAAGTGGTGTCATGTCCTCATGATTGGTTTGTGAGTCGAGCTAGGTCCCCCACTACACACGCCTTTTAAATTTAGAACTTATGAATTGCTTGATATTTTATTAATTTCAATAAATTAAAAATAGTATTAGATAATTATTTTTGGAATAATTACTTGATTTAAATGATGAAGTTTATTTTATACACTACACTTGATATATTTTCTTGGTGAATTGACCCACAATAGTGAAAGACTTCTTATTTGGACTTTGAATATAACTCACAGATTTTCAAGTGTATTTCTATTTTGATGATAAATGATTTCTTCGGACGTGTGAGAAAGTGTTTGGTTCTCTTTAGAAATGACGTTTTTCTTAAGAGTTGGTCATGTCCAAATTGGAATTTTAATAAAAATAAATTATTTAGAAAACCCTCATTAGAGTGAATCAGGGATGACCATGCTATGTAAGTTGTTTGTGTGAGTTGTTGTGCGTTATGTTCGTGCATGGTGAGTAGTTGATTGTTTTAAATTATTGACTCATTGCTTTTTTTATTACACGTATTGATATGGGATCTTGGAATAGTAAGTGAATTTTCTAATAATGATTGCTTCAGTAGTTTAGATTATGCACTGGCTAGTGGCCCTTAGTACGGACTTTGCTCTGCTAGGGGATTAAGCCCCCCAGTTCACCCAGTTAGGGAAACACTGAGCGTTTGGGCATTATGAAATCCTCGAGAGTAGACATGACTTCAAGATGAGTCACATGTATATTACATTATGGATAATTCATGAGCTCCTTGGTTCAACCCATGTCTTTTTGTCTCCCTTTTGCTAGAAGTGATAAATTTTGTACTTGTATGTGTATCTACATTTCCCTTGTTGTGTACATACCATTTAGAATTTTTGTGTGATTTTTTCATGAAAAATGGTGCACTGGTTTTGTGTAGTTTTATAAAAATGGTTATTGAATTAAAGTTTTTTGTTCTCTTTGTACAAAACTGAAAATGTAAAAATAGAATTCGCTTTTAAAATTCTATTAGCACTAATGAAAATAATATAGTTTTGAAAATTAATAAGGGAAATGATTCATGGTTTATTTTATGGTAAAATATTTATGAAACCCTATTTCTATAAATTGTAGTAAAAACATGAAATTAGTGAATTCTTTATTTAAGGGCATTTGAATTGCGAATAGAATTAGTCAAGCCTACCTACTGTGTTTAAACACTCATGCCTATAGTTATTTATTGTTTTTAGATTCTGTCACAGGTTTGACATGATCTAGTTTTTTGTGGGTGAGAGTTAGTTCGGGTTTGGTGAGGGACTCTCGGGGTCCCGAGGATGTTTTGTCATGGTCATGTTAGTGCATTGTTGTTGATCATTCTTTCGTTTTTTATGTTTTTTATTTTTCGTGATTTGTTCTACCTCTTTCCCCATTATTTATTTTCATTGGGAGAAATATTTCCCACATTATTTATGTTAATGACCCAGTGCTTGTGGCCAGTCCTTGGTGATCATGAATTCCTCTTCAGCCTTGTCGCAAATTGGCTCAGGTGACCATTCTAGGGTCGACCAGGGTTGGTTCATGAAAAAATGGTATCAGAGGGGGTCATCTCATGAGAATACCATGTTTTTCATAATTCTCATTATTATTTGTGGTTATCATGGTAGAAGGAGTTGAATTATCGAGACTTGAGGCATACAGATGAGAAGCACGTCATGAACCCGTGCTCATTATGAACCTCGATTCACCATGGGATGTTTGGGTTTTTCAATTTCCATTGATTCTTATAGCTTGTTTGGCATTGGGAAATGAAATGGGCGCTGGGAAAGTATCCTTTGTGAGATTACATGGTCTGGAAATCCATGTAGAGCCAGGGACATTAACCTATAGTACTTTTTTATGACGGTGGCGTGACTAACCTATCCGGCCAACCATATGTTTGAGTCACCCATCGATAGTAGTTTCCCCTAGTGAATTGTATGGGTTTATTTAATTCTAAAAATTGTTTGTAAATTAAAATTTTTAAAATTGTAAAATGTTTAATTTGAAACTGAAATGACTATTTCTTGATTATGTTCTTTGTTTCCTTATTCCTTAGTGTTCTCCCCAATGACAGTTTGATGAATGCCCAAGGTACAGCTTCTGGTTGTGCGCCCTTTGCAAATCCTCTAGTTGATGAACCTATAGACTATGTTCTGGATTTATGGAAGTTGAACCCTCCCCTGTTTTATGGTCAATAAGATACACTTGAACCATAGGAGTGGTTGCGGAAGATTGAGAGGAACTTTAGTTTCATTGGGTTACATGAGTCATTGATGGTGAAGTTGGCTACCTTTATACTTGAAGGTCCATCTTTTAAATGTAGGAAGTCTGTTTCTCGATGAAATGATCGATATGATCTCACATGGGACTTCTTCAGTTATTCATTCATCCAGCAATATTTCTCTAAGTTGAAGAAGCTGATGAAGAGGGGTGAGCTATGTTGTGTTCAGTAAGGCATTGAATCGGTACTAGAATTCAATTTACGTTTCTTGGACCTAGATCCGTAAGACAAATGATTTTTTTGAAAATGATACTGGAGGGGCTCAAAAAATTGAGTCTGGATTCTAACCTGAATTGCAGTCAAATGTGGTAGAGCATAACCTAACCACATTCGCAGATGTTGTGGGGAATGCCGTTATTGCCGAAGTTGTGTCAGTAGGAGGACATGATGTGGTGAATCCTTCCCCGACCTTGGGAAGCATTGCAGATGATATAGATAGTAAGAATGGGAAGATACCTGATGCTGGAAGCTCTAATATAAGAATCAAGTGGCCTTCAGATCTTCATCCATCTTATTTACTGCGCAATGTCGTGATCTGTCACCAGTGGGGTAAGTAGGGACACAAGAGGCCAATGTGCTCGAGTGCTCCGAGACCCGACCACGCCTTTGGACATCTGGGTCACATGAATCAATTCTGTCGAGCTATTTCCAAGAAGCATGCTGAACCCAGACCTGGATCGTCTAAGGTCACCTCATCTCGTAAATAGGAATATGGTGTTGTTTGGGGATTAGTTGAGGATTTATCTTTGTAGTATTTCTTGGATGTGGTGGTTGTATCTTGTAGCATTTTGTAGTGCTTATTTTCCTTTAGTATTAAGAATTGTTACTCTCGAACAACATTGAAACCATTATTTTTTTGGAAGTGTGTTTCGTGATTTTTTTTGATGTGTTATGTTTGGGAATTTTTGAAGCCTGACTATGAGTATAGAGATGATTCAATCATTTTTTCTCCAGCCATAGGTCCTGGAGTGAAGCTGGGGCATATTCAGGAGGCCCCCAATAGTGAAAACGTCCCTTGGATTAATATTTGTCCTTTGTGTGGAATGGTTTGTGTTATTATGAGGTTATGATGTTGTTGATATAGTAATGGTGGTAGTTTTGATGCTCTATCAGTTAGCCAATTCCATTATCCCCCCTTGTGGTATGGGGTCTTTGGTACATGAAGAATATTTTTATGTTCATTTAATCTCATCAGTTATTATGGTGGAGAGAACCAAAGTTGGTGTCAAAGAGTTGCACCAGAATTACTTTAGTGTTTGCCTGATTAGGTTGGTGGGGAGTCCATTCATGCCTCCCCGTGTCAGTATCAGAATTTCGCTTCAAGTATCATTCTGGGTGATGGGTGTCCTGATGCAAAACCACCAAATTTTAAGTTCTTACTCCCAAGTAAACGTTGGGATTGGAGTGTATCCAATGGTTCTGTTGGACTAGGATTATAGGAATAAGTGTCAGAGGTTGTTTAAATTTATTGATTATTTGGTTGAAACAGATGATCTAGTTTATTCTTGGTGACTATTAAGGTGATTGTGCTTTAAGAATGTGTTGTGTGTTAGAAGATTTCGATGCCTATTTGGATCGACCAACTCGAGGTGATTAAACTTTTGGAGGTGGGTGGCACTTAATAAGTTTTATCTTTGATTCTAGATCTTTTTTTGGCTTTTTTGAGGGTGGAAAGCGTTATGGTGGGAAGAATTATCACACCCCGACCACATCAATTATTTTATTTCATTTTTTTACTTGGTCTTATATAAATATTTTTTGGGGTTTGGGTTGAGTCCCAGACAAAAATTTCATGTTTTGTTAAAAATTATGCGTTTTTAAGTTGACGTCATTGGACGCGCGGGCAAAGTGTGTTTTGGAGACCCCTCACAGCTTTTCCCAGGAAACTGCATTATCCAATTGACTGAAAAAAAAATTAAAATGAATAAATTTGGTAATTTATTTTGAATTTTAAAATTTTTATTGTTAATAAGAAATTATATTATTTTAATTTTAGGCGAAAAATTAAAATTGTTAATTTAATCCTTATAATTATTATTCTTCTTCATCATCTTATTATTATTATTATTATTATTATTATTATTATGTGCATTATTTTTATTATGGAATAATGTTTTATTTTTATTTTTTTAATTTTTTTGTTTTAATTTTTTTGTTATTTTTCTTCTGTATTCTGTTATACCTAATTCTACCCCATGCGTGCCACCCCCTCGTTCCTCTCATCTCCCTCTCTGTGCGAGCCACCTCCTTCCCTGTACTAGCACTGCACCGTGAACCCCACTGGTCTCCCTCTTGCTACACCGGCCTCCCGCTGGTCTCCCCACATTGCAACTGTCCTCCTCTGACCATCCCAGGGGATAGCCCTCTCTTAATGCCCCTCCTTCAGTCACACCCAGTGCCCTCCTCCTGCATGCTTCCAATTGCCTCATATGCCCTCTGGCCTTCGACCCACTGCTAGCTGCCACTCTCTCCTTCCAGCCGACATCGTCCTAGTGTGCCTCAGCTTCAATATGCTGCTCTTCTTGACCAGATCTCTCTCTCACCATAACAATCCTCTCCGGCAGACCAATAACTCCCTCGGTGCCCATGTTTAGTGCACAATACCCCGAACTCATAGCCTCCTTCTGTCTGGCCTCCCCCTTTACCTTAGATCAGGCCATTACGAGCCCCCACCAGCCATTCCCCCATCTATCCAACATCGTCTTGCTGTGGTGGCCTTTATTGTATTCGGACAGCCTGCTGCAACCCTTCTTTTTTCCTTGTTTTTCAAACGCATTCCCATTTTGGTGAAAGTTCTCCTCCATTTTGGTACGTTTTTTAGGTGTTCTCCAATTTTATGGTTTATTGCTTGGGGTTAAATCATAATTTTTTTGTGTCTTATCTTGTCTTGTATTTTGTTTTTAGATTCCTGTAGGTGCATTTGTGGTACGAATGAGGTTTCGCACCACTTTCAATATATTTTTCAACATTTTTTGTAGGTGGTTCCATGATTTATTATTAATTGATGAATTAATTTACACATTTAATTAAATTATCATATTATTTAAATTATTTTTTTGGTGAATATTTTTTTTAGGAATTGATGAATTTCTTCACTTATTTGATTTTATGGCATGTTTATATGTTGTAGAGTCCACATTGTGTTATCAAATAGATTTTTAGTAAACCATATAGTTGGTTTATTAAAATGTACAGGGGTTGAAAATTGCATTTTAGAAATGTATTGGTGTGAATTTGTTTATAAAAGATTTTTTAAGGTGTTTTGAGTTGGTTTTGTGTGTGTAAAGCTGTGGTATACTTCTCAATGAAGATTTATAAACTTTTGAATTATTTATTTAATAATATGGATGTTGTGTGTCTAGTTTTGAAAATGTGTTGAAGATAACGTTCTTTTAATAGTAGATTTCAATATATCGTGCGTTTTATTTTCAAGTTGCATAGTCTAAGTGTTTTCTTAAAATGGTCTGGTGGTGCTTTAAAATTTTTAGTTACTTTTATAACGTGGTGTGGTTTTTGTAAACACATTGAAAACTTTAGAGTGGTTTAGTAAATAATATAGATGGTGCGAGTTGTGTTTTGAAAACATGTCAGGGTGGTTCTTTTGCGTTGTTTGTTTGTTTGGATTATTTTAAGTCCATGTTTATATATTTTAGTAATCTTTCCAGTTGTAGTTCCTTGGAAATATTTTTCCCAGAGTCCTACTATGGTCATCTTGCATAAGATTCCACACCCATGTGAGGAGTTTCGCATCTTCGTGATTGGTTTAGGAGTTGAGGTAGGCCCCCCAATGCAATGGCCTTTAAATTTTGAATTTACTAATTGCATTATATTTCATTAATTTTCAATAAATGAGAAATAGTATTAGATAATTATTTCTGGAATAATTACTTGATGTAAACGAAGATGTTTATTTTATACATGGCACTTGAAATATTTTTTTAGTGAATTGACGCACAATAGTGAAAGAATTCATGTTTGGCCATTGAATGTAATTCAAGGATATTCAAGTGTAGTTATGGTTTGATGATAAATTATTTCTTCTGACGCATGATAAAGTGTTGTGGCCCTCTTGAGAAATAATTTCGTTCTTTAAAGTTGCTTAAGGGCCATTTGGCACATTAATAAAAATAAATTATTTCAAAAACCATCTTTGGAGTGACTTAGGGGTGACCATGATATGTATGTTGTTTGTGTGAGTTATTTCACGTTATGTTCAAGCATGGTGAGTGGTTTATTGTTTGACATTATTGACTCATTTTTTTATTACACGTGTTGACATGGGAACTTGGTATAGTAAGTGAATCTCTAAGAATGATTATTCCACTAGTTTAGATTACGCACTGGCTAGTGCCCCCTAGTATGGGATTTTCTCTTCTAGAAGATTGAGCCCCTTGATTAAGCCAGGTAGGGAAACACTCAGCCTTTTGGTGTTATGACATCATCGAGAGTAGGCATGACTTTAGGATGAGTCACACGTATAGTACGTTCTAGATTTTATATGAGCTCCTAGGTACAACCCATGTCTTTTTGGATCTCCATTTATATCAATGATAAATGTTGTACTTGTATGTATATCTATATTTCCCTTGTTGTGTACTTACCATTTTTCATTTTTTTGTGAAGTTTTATTGGAAAATGGTGAGTTGTTTTTTAGTATATTTCTGAAAATTGTTCTCAAATGAAAGTGTTTTTTTCTCCTTGTACAAATCTAAAAATGTAAAAAATCACTTTCTCTTTTAAAATTCTATTAGAACTAATGAAAAGTACATAGTTTTGAAAATAAATAAGGGCAATGGTTCATGGTTCGTTTTCATGTAAAATATTTATGAAAACCTATTTCTATAGATTGTAGCTCAAAATTGAATTTAGTGAATTCTTTATTTAATGGCATGTGTAATGGGAATAGAATTAGTTGGGCTTACCAACAAAGTTTTATTACTCAGTCCTAGAGTGTTTTTTTATTTTTAGTTTATGACATAGTTTTGACTTGAGATTTTTCTTCATGGGTGAGAGCTGGTTGTTGTTTTGGGAGCGACTCTCTGGGTCATGAGGAGTTTTTGTCATGGTTAGGTTTGTGTATTTTTGTTGATCGTTCTTTAATTTTTCATGTTGTTTATTTTTCATGTGTTGTCCTACCGTTTTCCACTGATTTATTCATTTTCATAGGGAAAAAACATTCCCAATGTCTTTTTGTTGATGCCATGGAACTTTTCACCAGCATGAGAGGATCAATAATGCCTTTCGGGCCTTGTCGCAGATCTGCTCGGGTGACCAGTCCGGAGTTGACCCAGGTTGGTCCATGATAGTTATATAGATTATAGAGTGGCAAATTATGAGATATATGAATATTAAAAAGTGATTATTTTGAGGTCAAAAATCAATTTTAAATATTTCAATCCTCACTAATTGAATATTTTACTAAATTAAATATGAATATCATCATGTTATATTTAAAGTGACATTCCATACTAAAATTATAGATAATATTATTTTTATCAAGTGGAGTACTAAAAAAGGTTGATGGTTATTTAGATATGGATGTATGAGAAGAAAATATTTATATAAGAAGACTGGATGTATGTGTACAACTATTGGACAATCTAGAAATCAGTGTTAATGAACAAATATGAGTACGAATTCATTCAATATATTCATAAGCATTAACATTTTTTATTTTTATAGAATCAACTTGATTTTTATTATTATAATTTTATTTATAATTTTTAACACCATTATAAAATGGAGGTATCATATATTACGAACATTTAGAGACATAAGTTTTAAGAAACACAAATTATTTATGGATTATACCTTCCATCTTGAAATATCTTTCTAACAGTTATTAAATATTAGTTCCTCAGACTTTACCTAAATTTCCCATGGTATTAATCATCCAAATTAGTTGTGGGGTTTATGAAAATCTTATATAACATGTATTCTTATATTATTCCTTAGTACATAGAGAAATTTTTTAATTAGGTTTATCCAACAATATACATTGTATCTTTTTAACTACTATAAAATCTTAAATAGTGTCACAAAAAAACTAATAGTGATTACAAATTAATTGATTCCTATAAGGTAGTCGTGAATAGAATCGACGTCATTAATTTTTATTTCTTCATACTTCAAATAGAAAATATATAATTTATCATTGATTACTTTCATATTCCCCTCATATATGTTCTCTAAATATTAATATATAACTTTCATTATCATAATTTACATAAATTTTTTAATTTATTTCTCTAATAGTAATTAAGTAATTTAATAATGTGGATGGAAAATAATATATATATTATATGTAAAAAATGTATCCCTATATCATCATACATATGAGGAACATATATATATATAGAAAAGAAAAAAACCAAACTAATAGAACATAGGAATTCAATCATTCCCTATTTCCAAATATGATAGATCTATCAATAATTTTTTTAATCCTCTTAGTATTCAATAAATGCATGAGATCTATTTTAGATTTAGATTTTAGAAATGAAATATCACCTACTATAGAAGACATGTATCATTTATATTCTTGGATAAAAGTTAATGGAATCCTAGAGAATAAATTTCATACAAATTAAAGAAATCAAGTTTCCAATATGTATTATGATCCTCAAGGGTTGACATAGGACAAGGTGAATATGTGTATCAAATTTCATGAATGTTTTAATATAAAAAACCTTCATTTCATGTTAAATTTAATAAGTTAATTTTAATTTTTACATTCCTAATTTTATAATGATTTTTATCAACAATAATCACCTAATTCAAAAATCATGCAGCCACAAAAAATACTGAATATAGTGAATGTCAAAGTTAAACTCTTTAAAAAATTGACTTTATCTATTGTATGATCTAGAAATGATGATATCACATGATCAAATAATAAATATGTATTCAAATAATAAATAACTATTCCAAAACATGTTTTATATAAAAATATATCTGGAATAATGTCTCATTATCCCATAAAAAATATGAATCTCGAAGAGATATGAAAATGTTATTATTAAATGATTATATTTGATGGAAATATTTTTTAGATAAATTTAACCTTCAGTTATATTCCTCAGACATCAAATTATTAATCAAATAGTGAATAAAACCATTCTTCAAAAACCCATTACCATATTTAAATCTATACTAAACTATCTTGATTAATGAAACAATCATTGAGATTTAGTCATTCAAAAAATAGATTACACCACCATAGATAACATTACATTTTTCATTATATTTCAAAAAGTAAAAGGGTTTAAAATTATATCCCACAGTACATTATCACAAGGGAGAGTTAATCCACCCAATGCCACCGTTGGACTTGTATTTAAGTGTTTTTATGGGGTTTTCTGGTTTTCCTGTGCTTCTTTCTTCTATTTTATTTCAATTCTAATTTCATGTCAATAATTTAATATGATGTGGATGATTTTCTATGGATTTATTTTAGATATAGTAATTTCCCTACTATTTGTTCTGATGTTGTTTCATATCACCCCTTGGATTAGGGATTTGTGGTTTGGACTCAATGTCATTTACTTTGTTTTTTAATGCAATCAAGGTTAATATGGATTACAAGATTTGAGGTCCCATCTCTAATGATTAGGGATATTTTTTTTCTATTTCAATATGAAGCATAGATGGTTTGTCAAAAGAATTAATTTTTCACTGCTAACTATATATATCACCATAAACATGTTTGGTATAATAATTTTGGGGAATACATAATGGGATATATGGGTATATTTTCGCATAACTATAAAATATGGGTTTCTAGAGATCCAGGTTTGTGTCCCTAATCATTCATCATCCAAGAGACTTCGGTTTGTAATTTCTATTTTTGTTGATGGAATGGAAATTAAACTAGCATCCACATATTATTGGTCAGTTTTTTTACTAATATTGAATAATTTTTTCAGTTTTCCATCTTCCATGGTTAAGTAATTTGATAGATAATTATTTAATGGAAGTTATTTATGTGTTTTTGTGTTCCTCAATGATTAGTGGGTTTGGTGGGTGTTCTTTTGTCCGTGGGTAAGTACAAATATTTCTGATTATCATGATGCTCATCTTACATAGTTACCATCTCATATAAGGATAGACTTTATGTTATATTATGAGCTATTTTAGGATCCTCATATGAATCTTAATTGAGTTGAAGAGATGGACAGGGGCTTCTTGGGTAAATGAGTTGGGTCAACCACCACCACCAACAAACTCAGTTGGGATTTTTTTAGTTTTATTGAATTTTATCTTAGAGATATGGATGCGCATGGTGTTTCATTATTAATAAATAGGTGTAATTCAGTGATTATCATCATAATGTTTGAGATTAAACTATTTTTGTGTTGTTGTGGTTCTAACTAGACTAGTTATTGGAGATAAGTTATTGTGTTCAGTTTTGGATGGTCTTCTATTTCAAATAGGTAGATTATGTGATATTGGGATCTACGTGCCCTATATATATTAATCATGGGATTTGGTCAGCCATTATTATTAGACTATCTTGGTTTGAGTGGCTTGTTGAATTAATATTTGATAGTGTGTGAGGATATTTAATGCTCATTGTTAGGTAAATCGGCCATAAGGTTTTGGTTTTCTTTTTTGTTGATTTTTTGGTTTGGTCAACCTGATTTTTCTATACTCATTTTTTCTACCACTAAATTTGGTTAAATGTGATTTTAAACTCATTATACATGTGGCATTACTGTTCCCCCTGGACTGGAAAATTTTGTGAGGAATGAGTGCGAGTTGAGGTTTTTTTATTCCCTGTTTTGTTTTTTTGGGATTGGGAATCTATATTCAATCTCATAGCATTTTTATAGGGCATATTCAATTTTTACACATTGATAATAAATTCAATTTGATAATTAAACAATAACCTTTATCATTATAAAGAAAATATTTCATAAAATTCTATGTTTTTCTAACTTCACTATTTGAGTGAATAAATATTCCCAACACATAAACTCTCCCTTAGGTATATACTTATAATAGCTTGAGAATTTGAAAGTGGAACATTATGTTCAATAGTGTATATGACATGGAACACCGAGCATGAAGAAACCATGAAATATTAGAATTTAAATATTTTTGTTATAGACTATCCACGAAATTAGTGTTTATGAATATGATTAAGATTATGAAATATAAATATAGTTTTGAAAAAATTCATAGATAATAAGAACTAATTTTGTTTAGTAAATCCTATTAATTATTTTTATATATGTTTTCTTAAAAAATTGTATTTCATGCTTTTTCTTAGAAAATATTGTTTTTTATTTTCTGATAAATTTATTAATGGAATTTTCTGAAATGGTTTTTATTTTTGAGTTCAACATATAAAAATTATATTTGGATAAAATTTTAGGGTTTTTTTCTAAAATGATTGGTTGTTCACTAAATTTTAAAAATACCATTATTATATATATATATTTCAAAACTATCATTTATTTTCATTAAAATGACCAATTTTTCATTAAATTTTATTATAAATTAATATATATTTTTTTATTTAAAAATAAACTAATTAAATAGCTTCTGATCAGAAGTATACTTGATTTTGGATTTCTTTTGGGCATAAAATAATTTTTACAAAAAAATTAATTTCATTATATTTAATGAATTTCTAATAAAGGTAATTTTTGTAACTTATAAGAATTTATTTTTATAAAATGTTCTTTATTAAGGTATTTAAAATATATAATTTATCCAATGATTAGTTTTTGAGGAATTTCTAAGGAAGGTAATTTTTTGGTGAATAATAAAAATTAATGTTTTCATAAAATACTATATCTTTTTTGGTATCTCCATGTCATAAAATGATATAAAAATTTATGAATTTTTTAATCACTAGTGTATGATATAATAATATAAATATCATACTAAAATAATTCAAAAATTATAAATTAAAATTTATTTCATGATAAATGTAAAAAAAGATCAGTGTCAAAACAATTCTATTGCAACACGAGAAAAATAAAATTTAGTCTCCAATAAATATCATTTTAGAAATAATAAAACATTTATCAATATTGTTTTTAAATATTAGGTATTATTGATGAATTTATGGTTAGATATAAATTTTTATGTAACATATCAAGTGGATTTTCCAAATTATTATACAATGCATATAGAAAGTTGGAAAAGTTAAAAAAAATATTAAATAAATTTTCATGATATAGATGAGAGTAAAAAATTAAAATTGAAAAACATATATAAAATTATATTGAACCAAATGAATTTTTTATTGTGGTAATTTTTTTTAGTTTTTATTGAATATACAATGACACTAAATTCTTACAAAATAATGGTGCGGTGCTTGTGAAAGTTATAGAAACATATAGTGGTTAATTTTTTTAAAAATTAAATCATTATTTATACAATGAAATAATGTTACCAAATAATAATATAGATTAATATGAATTTTTTAGGAATATGTATAATGATTATATTGTAATTTCATTTGTTCATGGTGAATTTAATGTCAAAATAAATGAACAGTGCCAAAAAGGAATTAATAATGCATTACAATTTAATTATTTCATTAAATTATTTAAAATTTATCAAAATATTGAAAAAAGAAAAGGTGGATAAAATATTTTTCTAATTTTCATCTTTTATCAATTATTTTCCTAATTTTATACATGGAAATAAAATTAAAAACCTCTAAAATTGAAAAATGTGTTACGGGGGTTTTTATTAAGATTAGTAACTAAGTGGCCAAATCGAATGATCTGGTTTAAAATCCCTCTTAAACATATCGAAATATTTTTGGATGATAGAATTTGAAGACAAAAATATCATATAATTAAATCCTTCACTATTGGGAAAAATATTTCTAGATAATAAATTTATTATATTTTAGTCATTCATGAAATTAGAAGACTTCTCCACTCAGTTATAAATGGGAACCCCTCCGTTCACTTCATTACACCACTATGAGAATTATATCTCAACGAAACCTTAGAAAATTCTATTCAACACTCCCTTTTCTAAATTATAGTTTTGCTGGTATACTAAAAATTCTAACCCTAGGTCATTTTATATGAGTTTTAAATGGGTTTCTTCAATAAAGATGAGGTCAAGATTCTTCCAAATAAAGTCGAAATCGAGGTAAGGGTCATTCAATATCAATTTTTTTTTTTGTTTTTTCCATAAGTTATATTATGCACATATCTACTTTTATTAGGTGTATATACTACCATTTGACAAGTTATATCCTGAATCTCCTTATGTACATGATATTTAATATTTTATTTTATGTTTTTCTTCTATGGGTCTTATGACACAAATGTTTCCAAAAATGGTAGGGGTTTATTATCTCAAATTACATTCTTTGGAATATATGTTATGTCATGCACCCTTATTATTTTAATTTGTTTAATTAAATCCATTTGAATTTTTTTACCATTGTTACCCTTTTTTCATAGTATTTACTATTTTATTAGAGTTTATTCATTCATGGGGCTTACGAATCAAATGTTACAAAACATGTATGAGTTTTAATCACAGTATCACTTTTTTCAAGGATTTTTTATGATCACAACTATAATGTGGAATAATTATTATCTTCCTCCCAAGGAACTCATGAAAATTTCTCCTCTTGTGGTTATTTATTAAGAATACATGCTTTCCTATCATTTTCCTATGTTAATGTACTCAATATATCAAAAGAATATTTTTATAGAAAAGATGGAATATTTTCTCTCTTAGGCCAAAGATAATTTTTCATCCATATCAATGTTTTCTTAAATAATTAATGTATTTTACTATTATTTTATTATTTATATGACATTTTATCTGATGTTCTAATTTTTAACTAAATGGTTTAAAATTATTATTCACCTGGTTTTAAAAATGATATTGTTCACTCATTAAAAAATCATGAAAGTAATGGTTCGTTTTAACTTATATGGAATGAATGGAATGTTCCTATATCATGACCACTCAGTACATTGAATAATCCTTTATATTTTTTGATGTTTTTTTTTTCTTAGAAAATTGTATCATAAATACATTAGAATTTATTCTAATTTAAATATATTATTTCAATGTAAAAAAGGATATTTTCTTCAAAAAATATTCCAAGTTATATTTAAAATCATTTTCCATCATAGATGATATAATTTTACATTTACTAACTTTTATTGGGGATATTATCCAATGATACCATCATTATTCTATCTGTGTATGCTATATGTTTATGATGAAAATATATTTCTGAAACTGATTACTTTTGAATGGGTTATGCTATGATGAGATGATTATATTTTTATGAAACACGTTTATTATACATGGTATATGCTATGATTACATGTTTATGAAACCCATTTCATTAAAGGGATTCTTATATGATAATGTTTTATTATCTTGTGGAACCCATATTACAATCTTCATTATGTGACGGGTGGTCTCAGGAATATATAGACCTACATTGCATTGGGTAAAAATGGATAACTCACAATTTAATTATTTTATGTGTGAACCCAATTTCATGATCACAATTTGATGCATGGATCTAGATTTCATTTCCATAAGTTTAAGAATTGAACTATATTTAATGTTTATATTTTTATGTGGGTAACTTCATTTCTTGCTGAAATTATTATTCATGGACTTGGATTTTGAATCCATAAGTTTATTTGTGGGCATGATTTCATGTTGAAATTTTTATAAGAGTTTTTGATTTCATTTCTTTAATATATTGAGTGAACTTGTTTCTATTTTAACATGACCATCTTGTTAGAAGGATATTTTTTTTAAAGATTCTAATATTTATGTTATACAATTACGGATCATTTAAATTTATTCCTTTATAATAAATGTATTATGAACTCCAAATATATATACATAACATATGATTATAATATATAATTTTATAGGTACGATTTTCAAATTTTAACATCAAATTATCATTCTCTTATGATCATGTTATTCAAAAGTGAGCATTGATATCTATCTTTGTTACCCTTACTGGGAATATATCATTACAATTTCTTTTGTTTCCTTTATTAAGGTTGTGAAGAATGGTTTTATATATGGTATTTATTTGAAGAGTACCATGTATAGAAATCTTTTTGTGATATACTGTCGATCATTCATGAATAAGATGGTTATGCATCTGGTATCCAATAAAACTAAAACTATAACATTATGGATTTGATATTAATGTTATTTATTGAATATTGTTATATAAATAGGTAATATTTATGTATTAAAATATTGTGACTCTATATTACTACATACCCTTATTTAATTACATTTATAATTTATGAAACATTACACTCAATTATATACATTATTAACCTTCTGTTCTTTCTCTTTCATTGGAATTTGAAAATATAATTGAATCAAAAAGAAATAATTCTCTTATACTTCTCCAACATCAATATTTTTTTTTGGATTAGTAAAACCCTCTTAGTCACCCATGGTATAATTTAGGTACTAAATTAATCGAGTTTCAGTTAGCCAGGATTCATCAACTAATACACATTAACAAAAATAAAAGAAACTAAAAATTAACACTAACCATAGTGTTTTGATGCTATATTCATGGGATAAAAAATTCTAAATTCAGTTATCTATTTTTTAATATTTACAAAGAATATAGATTCATATAACAGTTCATGAAATCGATATTCCCATTTTGGTTCATATTAAAATACCATAACAATCTCCTCACGATTATCTGTGTTTATAAAAACCTGAAACAATCCACTTATGTTTCAAACAATTTACCCCATAGATAATGATATGTTCGTGAAATAATGAAAAATATTTTTTATAATAAAATGATCAATTCTTCTTATAAAATTATGTAATATGTATCCATATGGTGAAAAGAGATTTTGAAAAATTTTCCCCGACAACTTCAAATTAAAAAACCACTTATTTCCATATCTCTATAAATTATTTCCCATTTAAAAATAAACCACCACATTTTCATAAAATCACCGCATTATTTTTGAATAATTTTTCTCAGTAGATACCAAAGACCGTAAGTAATAATTCTACATAGAGAGACATATTGTGGTGGAAATGGGTTTTATTAACAAAATAACTTCCATAATAAGTTTTTTATTGTCTGAACTACTTATTTTATTCATTGATAAGAACCAAAAAATTGTAATGTAATGATGATTTTATATTTTCATGTGTCCAAGCATTAGATATTTCCAAAAAAATATTCTACTAAAAACTAATTCCAATCAGTTACAAAAAAATTATATTAAAAATGAATTTTTTGAGTTTGAATGTGATTTATGTATTTATAAAATTAGTGAATAAAATGCCACATCAATATCAAATATCAGATAAACTATTCTTCATTTTCAAATGACCATACCCCTATTTCTAAAAACAAATAATACATAAAATATCTTATTTCTAAAACATATTCTGAAAGAAAACACATATGATTAATATCTTATATCTCTACCCCTCGTAGTATAAAACTTAAAATAAATGATAAAATAGTGACATTGGATTTGGTTAATTATGAATTATGAAAAATTAGACCATTAAGGATATGTGGCCTTATATTTGAAATTGTTTATATCTTGCGGGGGAGACAGGGTTCATAATGGTTCATATCTTAGATGAACATCCTTCATGGGGTAAAAATTATATTTATTCTTATTCTTCGTCTTTATGATATCCAATTGGGTGAAAACTCTATATTTATCATATTGAAGTGAAATTTTCAAAACTTTGATGTTGGTAAAATGTTTTTGAGACTATGGTTAATTGAACTCTAATTAAAGGGGTTAGGGAGATGATATACCGACCATAAACCCTTATCCTAGATATAGTGTTAAAAATATAATCATTACATTTATGGATTTGATCATGATAAAATTTTCCCAATATTTGAAATAAAAAAAATCAATATAAAATGGAAAGAATGGATCACATATATTCCTAATGACCTATTTTGTTTATAGTTTTAGATATTAATGAAAAACTCTGATATAACAACTCTGATGTATTTATATGATAATTTTCCCCAATATACCATGAATTTATTTTTCCACATTATTATTAATAACGTTTCCTTTTAAACCTTAAACACAGTGAGGAATGTTTAAAATTATTTGGTGAGGAGAAAAATAATAGAAAGGGGACTTTTAAAAAAGTAATGAATCTTTTTATTCCACTTTAAAACATGGGATCATATAAGAGTGTTCTACTTTAACAAAGTAATGTTAGGCCTCAAATTATCATTTACATACACATGAAATGAAATTTAATAAACATATTTATTCATCAAACATATTATTAAATTTATATATAAAAAATCATAATCGTGATTGTTTATTAGAAAATATGATAATGTATGAAACTACCTTTTCTTAAAAACAGACAATTTACCCTTATAATTAAAATAATTTCTCATAAAATAGACGTTTATCCTAAAATATAAATAAAAATATTTCCATGAAAATAAATTAAAAATCATATTAAAATTATGTATCTACCATGGGACATAATCTTTATTTTATACATAAAATATCCCTTGTAATAATCCTTATAACTAGAATAACATACTCTATTTATTCTAACATGATTATTTAAAGATGATAAAAATTAACTTGTACATTTTAGAGTTTTATAGGGCTCACATATAATCCTATAAAATATAAGAGGACCACAAAATACCAAGATCACATAAAATATTTCATTTTCGTTATCATACTCAAAAAATATACATCAAACCCATAATAAAAAAAATTTAGATTATGATATATCTCTTTATATTAAAACCCAATTTTCTAGATAAAAATATTTAGAATAAAGGTAAGGTTGGTTTTTCATTAAAAAAATGGATTCTTTTAAATGTCTCTACATGACTTATAATAGTTGTGGAGGAAGGAAATGTCATTATCATTATATACATTATAGTAGTACATTCCATTTTATTTTTATTAAAGAAATTTAAAATGTTTTGTATTATATATTTAAAATATTCCCTTTAAAAAAAATGAAACTTTGTATAAATATAGATAAACAATAAATTATATATTATATATTCCAATATAAATAAATCAAAAATATTTTTTTAATAATATGTATATGGGGGAAAATATTTTGAAATAAAATATTTAAATGTTTTTAAAATAATTATCGAAGGGTATGTGTCCCTTACCTCAAGTACTAAATGTCTGTACATTATTTATAATCTGGAATAACAAACTTTTGATAATTATTTTCTTTTCTAGTTACCTTTTAAAAATTATGATTCATTTCAATTCACTTTTTCCAAATTAAACTTAATTACATAATAAACTATGTTCAAACCGAATGTTTGGGAATATTCATATTATAATTCAAATATATATTGTGTTTGTTTAATATAGTTAAATTTGAAATTCATCCATAATTTATAGAAAATTAATCTTAAAATATTAGTTATTTTTTTTCATTAAATATAATTTTAGAATCATTTTGGAAATATGTAATGAAACATTAATCTTGTCATTTTGCGTATCTGGTAGTCCAAACATACACACAAATGATGGTGCAATTTTTCAATGGATGGGGTGATAAGAAAATATATTATATTTTATATTTCACAATTTATAATTATTTCATTAGTTAATCATATTTTAATTAAATTAATTATAATGACCAAACATGAATAGTGGTGATTTGAAATGAAATACATCACATTGTGGTGGCAGTAGTCCATATGTACATGTGAATGATGTTTTTTGTTCCCCATAATAATAAATAGGGGATAAATAAGATTATAAATTTGAAATAATAAATTATAATTATTTATAATTTACTAGTGAAATTATATTTGAATTGTTTGGAAGAAATTTATGATTTTATCCGAATATGTAAAATTAAAACGCTGGGTTATGATCATTACTTTCTCTTTGAATAACCTCCGATGGATACCTCCCTAACGACATTAGGGGTTTTCTTTTAAGAATAAAAATAACCTATATATGTTTTCAAATTAATTTTAAAAGAGGTGATTATAGGGTTTGGTCAAGCTATGTTGATCGAGTATTTGTTAAGTATAGAAGATATGTGATTCCCTTTTGTAGTGAAGGAAAATGGATTCCTCGTAATTACATATATATTTAAATATAATAAATACCATCCTATGTAAAATTAATACCAATTGTATAAATATTTAAACTAATATATGTTTAGGTTTAAATGAATTTATGGAATTATATTTTTAAGGATTATATGTCATTTTTTTCATTTCCTTTGGGTATAACACCTTCATAAACAATTTATAATGGTAACCAAGGTAATCAAATTCAATACTTAATGGTTATAAATTTAGTTCAAATATAATAACTAGTTTGAAAATGGATAATGGATTATATTTCCAATACTATCCCATAACCCTTATCTTGTTTCAATATTTATATGTTTTTCATATAATTGAATGATATATCATTTGGTATAATATACATTTAATTTTATTTTAATAACTACTCATTTTTTATACTTTAATTAGATCAAGGTAGATATGAAATTATGATGCATACTTTTTCAAAATCTGGTAAACATTATTATTTTTCATAAGATAAATTTCACATCCTAATTTATCTAATAAATATTAAATTTTTTAAAAAATCAATTACTTTGATTTTTCTCTTGCAGTTACAAGCACTGTGTAAAAGTATTGTATGTTTTTAAGGTAACTATTATATCAATAGAAATAAAATTTAAATTAAAATAATAAAAAATTATATATTTTATAAGTAATATTTATATTCTTTTGTAACATTTTTTTATCTTTATATCAGCATATAATTGAAATTTTATTCCAAGGGATTTGGATTTTTGTCTTTTCCTTTATTAAAGATAATATAAAAAGATATTTTTCAAAAATAAATGGTAGAAAAATGAAATATTTTTTAATATATGAATTGTTTTCAAACTGGACTCATTAAATATAATTTATTTACATGTTAGAAATAAATTTGGATCCATATCACAATAATATTAGTCGTAATTACCTATTTTTTCATTATTGATGTGATAAATATGTACCATGGTTTCTAATAATTACCAACAATAATAGAGTTGATCTATTTTTCAAATTTAGACTTTATAATTCCAAATTAATAATCTATTAAAAAATAAATACTTTTAATTAAATAAATTTAATATAATTATGAAAAATTCATGAAAAATAATTTTTAGGAAAATTCCATATTTATGATTAAAAACTTTTCACCGTGAAATCAAGTAATAAGTTAATTTTATAATATTTTTGTTAAATAATAAATGGAGAAAATATTTTAGAACTTTTTATTGACAATAAATAAATCAAAACATATGACCATATGCTTAAATATAATGAACCAAAAAATAGTATCTATTTTGAATAAAATATAATTGAGTTTCATAAAAATCAAGCATGGGTTCCCTAAATATCATATTGAGATAATTTTTACAATATGATTTTAAAAATGATAACCTTTTCATATAGTATTTTAAAATATGTTTGAAACAAATATAGTATTTTGTCAAAATAAGAAATAAAACAATTTTTTAACAAAACACATTTTGAAGTTTAAAATGAATTTAATAAAAAAAATTAGATCTCATTTACTAGGATTTCTTTCAACACAATTTATAAGGTGGGATCATATATATATATATATACTGTAATTTTTTTATTCTATACATACTTTATAATTAAATTCCTATGTTATATAAGTTATTTTTAAATAACAACATTCTATAAAAAATATATCTCAGAGATTCATATCTTCTAAATTATCTAACATATTATTGATTTAAAATCTTAGGGTGAAACATAACCCCATCCCACACACTATTAAAAAATTTCTTCCTCACAAATTTACCATGACCTTGTTAGTTGATGGTTTAATATTAAAAAATAACTTTGGTGGAAACTTACATTATAAAAGGGGTTAATATAATATCATTTTGAATAAAAAATAAAAAATAAAATATTAATTTCAGACGGAATAACATACAACTATGCATCAAAATATGGAAATATTAGTGGGAATTGAAAATATGTACATTCATGAGAATATTAATGTCCACATAATGGTGGGGGGTGGTATATAATGTGATATTGAGGAAGTTAATGACCATGAAAATATAAATTGGTAGTAGATAAAGAGGACTATAAATTCATTATAAGTGATGGTAAAAAGTAAATTTTTTTATTTTAATATCCTTTTCCTAGTGTTTAATGAATCCTTTACCATCATAAGAGAGAGGAAAAAATGCATTCTCAATTTTCATTAGTTGAAATAAGAACAATACCTTCTTTGTTTGGATTTGGACTAATTTTCACATTGTTATAATCAATTTATTCAATGAAATGTATTTTCAAAATAATGTTTCTACACCTGATGTACTAAAATAAAATTCTAATGGATCTCAATATCAATAAAATGATAACAAAATATTACCCCTTTCTTCAGACATAAACAATAACCAAATTTTTTTTGGCACTAGGTATGATAATTTCTAATTCAAATAAACTTTAATATATATAAATAAAAGATTAATATCTAAATCCACAACAATAAAACTTATTGTTCATTGTATGTCATTCAATAAATAACAAACCTAAAAATTATTCAAAATATTCTTGACCAATTTATAGACTCGTTAATTTGAAAGAATTGAACACATGTTCTTCTTAGATTAATTTAGTTTTTATCTCCATTATGAATTTAGTAACTCATAAATATCCCAAAAAAATTTTTATATATCCGAATTATATAATCACTAAAATATTATATTTCTTTATAGAAAAAAACCTAAATCAATATAATGATAAATTAAAATAATATATTCTTTCAAAAAAAATTATTTCTTTATTTCCCTAATAAAAATACATCACATACAAAATTTTTTATATTTAACATAATTATATAATGTTCCCAATGTAGAGAGATTCATTAGGAATAAAATTAATGATACAGTCAAAGAATCACTTTTCAATACCATGATTTTTATATGATTAAAAAAATTTCCCAACAAATAATAACCATTTTATCCAAATCAATCATAATTACCTAAACCTAAAATACCATCTCATCCTAAAATTTTATCATTACCATTAAACTTATGCCAAAAAATCTAAAATCATTATTTTTAAAGTTAAATATTCTCTAAAATGCATTCAAAACCCAAGTGTTATGTTACCATAAATGTCTCCCAAAATACTCCTAGTCTTCTTAAAAGTGCATCACTTAAAACCTCATATGGGTTGAAATTTCATTTATTATATATGATAAAAATTAATATTATTAACCCAAGATGAAATATATAATTATTAATATAACATCACATGAAAACTACATAATCTCCAAAATTATATAGGTTTAAATCTCATACCCACTATAACAAACCAAATCCCATTAAACAAGATATGTTGCTAAAAAATATTTGGATTTTAGTCTCTAATAGTGAAAAATGTAACCCAATTATATCCATTTAAATATACAATATAAAAAAATATTGTATTAATTAAACCATTTAGTACCACAAAGTCTTATAGTTTTATAGAATCTATAAAAACTCTTACTTAACAGTACCCTTTTCTTTAAGTGAGAATATTTCCCACTATACCCATGATTTCATTTTCCATATTACTTCTTCATCACTGTGCTTTCTAATACTTAAACCATATGAAAAATATTTGAAAAAATAGGATGAGAAAAAAATATAGTTAAAGGATATATAAAAAAGGAAAAGAAACTTGTTATCCCACTTCAAAATGATGAGATCTTATAAGTAATTTGTCCTTAAAATTATGAAATTTTAAGCCCAAATAATAATTTATGTATACATGATATTTTCTTTACTACCCAATGTTATTCCAAAAAAAAAATTTAATTATAAATTCAAAATCATAATCATTAATATCTCTTAGAAAACATCAGAATCCTTAGAGAAAGATTTTCTTAAAAACATACTTCCACTCTTAAAGGTAATAATAATTCCTTATAATAAATAACATTTATATTGCTTTTCAAAATTCAATGACTTTCGATAAAAATATTTACAATGCATAAAAAATACTTTAGGTTTCTTGGGAAATCATATTTATTGAACACATAAAAGAATAATTAAAATCTAATAACCTACTAATTTAATTCCAACATAATTATCTTGAGAATGTAATCATCACCCAATGTTTTGGAGGGCTATAGCATGGTCACCCATTATTATTAAATATTTCCAAGGACTATTACATACATGAAACATATAATGTAATAAATTTAAATCATAAAAATCATAAAAAACCTTTTTATCATATATGAAAATTATTTTTGGATATTTATATATCTAATAAATGTAAAACCTAATTTTCAAAACTAAAATACATTGAAAAAAATATTAAGGGGGTTTTTTCCATGAAGAAAAAATTAAATCATGAAACAAAAACCAAATATAAAATAAATATAAATGTTGTCAGAAAATCCAATATAGTTATATATATTAATAGAATATATTCTTTATAAATTTTGTGACGAAATTTGAAACATATAATATACAATCATAAATTTTTTTAGCCCAACTATGTTAGTTAGCCTGATATGGGGAGAGGGGATGAATCAAAGAATGAAAGATTAAAATAACTACCCTTTTGTATATTGTTTCATCATTTAATAGAACACCTTTCTATACCATTTTTGTAGTAATGTATGATTAACAATTAATGCACACATGAGACACTTGTATTTGACATGGCTTCACTATGCTATGTCTAAGGTTTATATAATGTAAATTTTCTATTGTACCAAATCCACTAAATCTCCCTACTATTTACAATGTTCTTAGGGGACTCACTATCTCTTCTAATTTACAACCAATCACAATATGAAAATATCAATACACTCTCAATAGAAGTGTTCTTGCTGCCCCTACAGAATACTCTACTTATGATCACATGAATGAATTTTTTACATATCATTTGGTGCATCATTAATTTGAACTTTCATTTAATTATGAATACCAATTTACCAATGAATAAATGTTAATTACCTTTTGATTTTATATGAGTCACTTTCATGAATTCTCTTTACCAGTATTCATAAAACTGATCAATTTTCTACAAAAAATATTATTTTATGAAACCCACAACATTTAAATAAATCAAAACATTTTTGAAACATAAAAATTTCACAATAATAAAATGTTTAAGTATGCTTACATTTTTTTTTGAAAACAAGATTTCATAATAAAACTGAATGTCTTATGGAAACCTCATGCAAGAAAAACCATTGAAAAAAACCTTAAAATATTCATAGTCTTTGGATTTTTATTGAGGATGACTCAACGAAATGAGGGGGGTATTGACATATTTATAGAAATTGACTCCCACTTTTCAAAATTTTGATCACACAACTTCTTTTTTTTAAACTCTCCAATATTTTTTTAAAAAACATTCTGTATTTGTGAAGTTACCATGAATTATGTTTTTAAGGACTTCACATAATTATGTAAATTTCCATCATTCATTCCTAACTCATCCATCCATTGTTAATTTCAAATCCTTGAAGATTAATAAAAACATATTTAATAAAAATATTCAGAATTCCGATGATCTTCCATATTTTCACGAGACAACCCTATAAATTTAACAAACACGATACATGAGGATTCTTCCAAAATTTTAGACCCCAAAAAATAGGAAAACACTTAGAAAAGATTCAACCAGGTATATGTAATTTTTATACCACTTTCAAAACTTTCATACCTCTATCTTGTAATTTTTTAATAATACCATGTAAAAAACTAACGAACTCCACAACACAATTTTACAAAATGGTTTTTAAAAAATGATAATCAATAAAAAAAATTCAATTTTTCCTAGAGGTTTATTTTCTAAACTATATACAACTCTAATATTTATGATAACCCTGAACCTTTTTATTTCACATTACTGTTTTCTAAACCTTCTACAAAATTTTTTTTTTGTAAATTATATAGATAAATCAAACATTTACTCCACATACACTCTTATCCAACATATTCGACACTAAGTGGGATAAATAAGAGTAGCATGAAATATTCACAAGTGAAAAAATTTATTCCAAAAACTATAAAATGATTTAATTAGAAACAAAATATTCTATGATATATAACATTTTATCAATAATTATTATCATCATCATATTAAAAACCTCTACATAGTTTATACCCATATTAAATTATCCACATATTCTAACAAGGATAATTTCTACCCCTTTGTAAATTAACCCAATGGTCACTCCTTTGGGATAAAACATTATAAATAACGTGTATCAACATATAAGGGTAAAATAAATCCATTCTTTAAGGATAAGAGGTCCCATATCTACAATTTTTAGGTTTGGGGAGTAAATTAGAATCCATGATCTGGTTGATGTCATTAAAATGCTAAATAAGGTAATAACTTCATTAAAATATCTATATATTGTAGTTCATTAGACACAAACTCCAAATTCACAAGAACATAATCCCCATATCCATGAATAAATTATACTTGATTTTAATGTTATTACACCATGAGTGATGGAAATTTTTTTATACGATTTATTATACATTAAATAACTCATTGGATTCTAATCAAAGACTTCAATTCAACTCCCATATCATCATGCTAATGCTTCATCCATAATAAACATGTAAAATATTGAGTGGGTAAAATATATTATGCTCCTTCAGTTCTCAATAAAATGAAATCATGTTTTTTATTATCCAAGAAATTCACAATCTCTTATGATTTAATGATTCACATAAAGTTGATTTTTCCATAATATTTTGAACTCGGCCAATATACATATGAATATAACAATCACTGTGGCTGAGTTTTTATATTCTAGAAAAACAAAAATCTAACCTTCCCTAGATATGCTAAATTAATTTTTTAATAAACACATGTGGATTAATTTTGGATTTCATTGACACCACAAATCGTGGATAGTGAAAAGAAATATTAGTTCATGTATATATTAAATAAACTAGATAATGAGTGCTCTAATTATATTATTTGACATTTGCTACTTTCCCTTCATCACCTCCTAACAGTTTCATCCGTGTATCCCATATTTTTTTTCATTCCATTAGAATTATACATTCTTAATCTTCATAAAACAACCATGGATTATTTGGATTGAGAAATTGGTCTTCCATTTCTTTCTTTTCCTACCTGTAAACCGAGGAAAAACTATAGTTCACCAATCATTTTTATTTCAAACACACTTTTATAGAATTCAGTGATTTATTTTATCTATGATTCATATGATCGATCAAATATTATTTCATCAACATAAACTAGCACCATCATCTTTTTATTACTATCATTGATGACATAGATATTTTAATTAACTCCCCCATGATGAAAACAGATCTCCATTAGAGAAATTAATTGTCTCTTAAATAAAACACTCCCATTGATATTTCCAACCCAGATTTTTCCCTCCTCTTCAAAAAAATATTGTTATCATATTATTGGACAAGAAAACCATCTTAATTCTTGATATATAGTTATTATTATGAAACCACGTCCATAAATACCAGCATGACATCCATATGTAAAACAATAAACTTTCATATGATTTAAGAGACTATGAATATGAAAATAGTTTAATTCCTTAGAACGAGTTAAAATATTCCATAAAAATAGATTCCCTCATTATGGGAGTATCCCTTGTAGAATAGTAGTGATTCATCCTAACCCATTTTACATCTCCAACATCTTCATTAAAACATTTAAGATTTACCTGAGATAGGATAGACACCTTATGTATATGCCTATTTCTGATTTCATGGACTGGAATTACCTTATAAAAAATGATGTATTTTCAACCAATTCAATCTCTACTATTTATATTACATGATGATATATATTTTTACACTTTCTCATTATCAATATATTCTTCCTAATAAGATTGTTCAACTTATACTCCCCTAAGAGTATTACCTTCTTATCTATATTATCAAGGAACTATTGATTGTGCTATTGAAGATTGCATTAATTCTCTACTATAGTGATGTAATTCATTTCATCCACACTTCCCAACCTATTATTAAAGTATTTATAATATTCAATATTTCTAGAGTATCCATGTAATACCCCCTCATGTCCACAAGACTCAAAATTTCAATATTTATGGTTATTTATATTTAAAATCATACTTCAATGATTTGAAATTATATCAATGTTGTCTCCTTTTTATACCATAGATCCTATAGATTATTTTATTCTTTTGGGCACAAAAAATCCCTTTTATATATTTAGAACTATTTCAATACTACTTCAGTCTAGAATATATCTAGTAGGAATTGTTTAATTAGAATTGCTCTGGTCTTGTTTTTTATAATCTGAAATATCCTAAAAATTTTATTTATTTGAGGATTAATCTCTTAAAAAACATGGTTCCTTATTCTATGATTCATTATATAATATTATACTTGAATATTTTGGAATTATATACCATTCTTAGTTTGAAACATTGGAGTCTTCTATCCAAGCATCCTTTCCACTTCCATCTGATATTTTGTTATTCAACGGAACATTTCGGAATTGTGAAAAATAATAAATACTAGTTCGATAATACAAGAATAATGATGGATAAGAACATAATACATCTTTACATAAATGTATATTTGCGAGATATCTTCACACACATCAATATTAACCAGTTAAAGAACTCAGGTTTACTTTTTTTTTTGTTTTTTTAATGTTTTTCTAACAATATTCCCTTATTGAAAATCATTGTACATTTGAGTGTGATCACATAAGATCATGGATATATCACATGTTCTATTAATTCTATAACCCATTTTTTATTCTTTGAATTAGATAATTAATTACACATCTCCATTGTAAAGAGAAGGATTTCCCTTTTTATGATTTCCCATTAAAACAACCATACCGTAATTTCCCTTGAACATAAAAACATTATTGGTAAATAATATAACATAACACAAGTTACAAAGTAAAAAAAATTTAAAATTTTTTGGCTCGAAACATTAAAAACCAAGACATAATCATGTATCATGTATTTCCCCCCAAATTTTTCTTTTCCAAGGATAATAATGATTAGGTATTAATCTTATACAAATTTGAAAACACCATCAATATTATTTTTTATTCCTATAACATGATCCTTATTTCATACCATTCATGATGTAAATCCACTTTCAAGGATCCATAAACCAACACATTCAGCTTCTTTAAGTGAAATATCTAAAACCACTTCTTTTTCATTTCATTTCATTTTTATTGAAATAATTGACATTATGTATATTGTGGAATATTATTAATGAACTTCCTCAAATTATTATGGGACAACATCATATTGAGATCTGTAAATCAATTTTACATTTTAAATTAATTAGAGGATTCTTTATATTTCTATTTACAACCACATTGGTTATGCTTTAACACATTCATCATCATTTTTGAAGAGAAATATCTATCCATGTATCCAAATCCTCCACACTAGAAATAATATCCATTAAAATCATTCATGGAATATTTAACTCCATGTGGATCTATTTTCAACTAATGTTCCGTTACACAGCTTTTGGATATGGAACTTATAATTTTTGGACTATCATATATTTCCATTCAAAAATAACTATATAAAAGGTGAATCCTTGTGATTTATTATTGTAGGGCTACTTGTTCCAAGGTTTCTCTGAACCATCTAAATCTGGTTTGTACCCAAATCAGTTTTCAACCATTAAGTGGCACTTTTGGTCAGAAATATATCATCATAGATTTCTATTTTCAATCAATCCCTAGACCATCCTTGTCATTTTATAATGAATGTTTCTTTTATTTTTATAGAAAACTATGCTACACTTCAATCTTTTTTTTCAATTAGGTTATCTACTTTTTAAATGTAATACCTTGAGTCAAGAGTCTATTGATAGTCTATTTTTCTCATAGGATGACATGTTCCACTTCATGTTCTTTGATAAGTTTTAATTGAACTTTTTGATTGTTATTGAAACCATTGATAACCCATTTCTATTCTTTAACATGGAGCGTGCACTAAAAAAACCTTTTCAGATTAACTAGATTTGAAAACTAGATTTTAAATTTATTCCTTCTACTCTAACTTCTATTCATCTCACAAATTTATATATTGTTTAGAATCATAATACATTGTATTTTATTTTTTGGTTTAATCTCTCCAAACATCAATCTCCTGGAGATAGTTTTCAAATTAATTATTGAAAGTAACCCTTCATTAAACATTAACTTCATTATTGGTTTCCACCCTTATCCATGAGTTACTGACAACTTCCAAAAAAACATTTTTTCAAGGATTCTTATAGTTCTGCATCTATTCAACCTCATATTGTTTTGAACTATCATTTTTTATGAATGAATAAATTATTTTTGATTAAATATCACTTAATATTTTTATTACCTTTATTTAGGATGAATAATTCTTCATTGTAATTTTGACTTAATCTTTATTATTATTTTAAAAATTCTTTCGGGACCATGATATAATATGTCCAACTATTACATATCAAAACCTTGTGATTGGATGT
This sequence comes from Viscum album, assembly GCA_963277665.1. Lineage (NCBI taxonomy): Eukaryota > Viridiplantae > Streptophyta > Magnoliopsida > Santalales > Viscaceae > Viscum > Viscum album. The sequence continues at coordinate 1,185,072,772 of OY728139.1, forward strand.
TTACCTTTTAACATTCCATTCCCACTTTGTAGATTTTATTAAAGGAATGACATGACCTCATCCATATCTTCTTATTCGAGGATATATTCAATTTTGATCCTTTTTTGGGCTTTATTTATAGTTCCTTGTAATTTCCTTGGTCCATATCCACATTATCATCATTTCTCCTCTCGTATATGACAAGAGTACTATATAGGCTATCAAATTTTAGCTCCCTTGGATTTTCTCTTCCAATATATAAAAATTCAAATTAAACCATTGTAGAAGTATACTCAATATGTTCTTATAAATCTTTACATCTTTAATAATTTTTTTTAGACCACACATGTCTTCCACAAAAGCATTCACCCGGTATATGAATGAATATATAGAATCTTTAGGGTTCATTGTTATGTACTCTTATTTTTTACAAAAAATACGTAACAAATATTCATTAACTTTTTAATTAGCTTAATAAAATTTTAATATATTTCTCTACATAGAATTATTTCACATACATGACATCGCATTCATGTAGTTCGTGTTAGATAATAATCCACATAAGTTTTTGATTCCTCTTGAATTAAAATAAAATTCACTTAATTATATTTTTGATAGAACACTACTATGCACACTAACATAAATACCATACATCACAATTTTAATGAAATACATAACTAAATATCATTATTATCTGATACATCTAATTATTCAACATTCATTAATTTATTTAATCAAATTTTGGAATCCATTTGTGATTAACAACCTCATTAGACAATATTTAGAGAGAATAATCGATTATATCATTTTCTACTAATACCAATTTTTTTTAAACTAAGATAAATACTCAAAGATGGTGGGTTAATCAGCGTATGAGGAAGTAAAAAACAACGCCTTTAGATATTTTTTTCATTAAAAAACAATACTCCCTCCAATTATCAAATCAATTTATGAGAAGAAATAAAATCACTAATGAGAAACAAAATCTTTACTTGGTTCAATAAACTGGGCTACGTATAATGAGTATGAAAAGGAAATGTTCCTATATACAAAATCCAATTAAGGAAATTAAAATTTCAAATGTTTGGGGTTTACTTTATGTCCCTCCTAGATTACCTTGAATCATAGTTTAAAATATCTATACTCTCTCAATTGATGTTTTCAAATTTATCCTTCAGAAGATTCTATAATTGATCACTTGAATCAATATGTTTTACAATTAATTTGGTGAATCATTACCTTCCAAATTCATCCACTTTTTGAATTACAATTTTCAAAATAATTATTGGGAAATCCATTTTTATTCATGTATGTTTCACTTTCACACAACCCCTTACTCAAAATTCAGAAAACTACCAAATTCATTGAAAACATATCTTATTAAGAACACCCAAAATTTGAAAAAACACACAAATATTTTGAAACTCACAATTTTCATGGAACTCACTACTCTTGTGAATCTTACATAACACTCACAAAACATCCAATATTTATGAATACTATGGTCCTATGGAATCCTTATTGCATGAAAAACATTCCCGAACCATATTCCTAAATTTAGATCCTTTGGATTTTTATAAATTAATACTCTATAAAATGAGGGTGGTAGATGCATATTTATTGTTTTTCCTACATTTCATAAATATTTTATTCTTTAATGATCCTTTTTTGTGAAAAACATAAATCTTTTTCACGAAACTCCCTATATTAGTAACACATCATGGAAATATTTCCTTTTGTTAAACTTATGATAATCATATAATATTATATCCTTTCTTTATGAATCATAAATTATTCAAAAACCTCCAAATGTTCACGAACCAAAAAACTTTCATGAGAAGTCAAACATTCATGAATTCCACTCATTTCTATATTTTCAAAAGAAAACCCTATAAATTAAACTTTCTGGATACTTGAGCTATCCTTCTATTTTTGGAACCCAAAAATTAGAAAACACATGGAAATAGTTCCATCTTGTACAGGTGACTTTCTTTACCACTTTAATATATACAATACCGCATTCTTGGATTATCTTCATCATACATTTTTATAAAGTTATATGGAAATACATAATTGACCTCTTTAATCATATTTTTTAACAAGGACAATCAATCATAAAATATCGAAAAGTTTCCTTAAAGTAAATTTTACCAACAAGATTCCTTTTGAATAATATTTAATGACTTTTAAAAGTGATAAAAATTTACCATTCTAAATAACAAGTACATCCATATTTTTTTTGATAATATGGATATGAAGGAAAAGATAGTGAAATGAAATTATTAAAACATTTAGAGTGAGTTTTTAAGGTAATGTGTCCCTTTAATCAGGTCTCTCATTCAATGAACATTCCATATCATACAAAATAATAAAGATATGTTAATTAATTTAATTTTTAATAATTCTTTTCCTATTTTTTCATTTTTTTCACTCAAATACATGTTATACATAATTACATAATTCATAGTTTTCATGTTGGATGTTTGAGAACACTCTAATAATATGTTGGATATGTTATGCGTTAGTTAAATAAGGTAAATGTATAAATTACTACAAAATATATAAAATATTAATCATGAAATAGTTGTGATTTATAGAATTTAATAAAATTTTATATTCATATATGTATGTCATACATGAAAAAATGAATCACATTTCTTCTTAGATGTGGTAGTATACACATATTCATAAATAAAATTATCTTTTTTCAATGGTTGAGATGGTACTAAAATAGAATAGATATTGTCTTTAAATAATTATAATTTTTTTAGTAATATAATTTATTTTTATTAAATCCATCAAAACAACCAACCACAAAAGGTCGGGAGGAGAAATGAAATACACCACTTCATGATGGGGGTTGTCCACACATATGCAAGAATGATGTTTTAATTCAAAATATGATTGAAAATATATGAATATGTTTATGAAGTTAAAATAATATCACATATGAATATTACAGATATATAAGTTATTATATTTTAATGGTTAATATATAATTTATTAAGGGTGATGAAAAAGCAGGATGAAATTTCCTGGTTAAGACGATTACATACTATTTGAAGAACCTCTGCTGGATCATGACTTCAAGATCATAGGGATGGTAATTTTAGAATATAATATCATTTTTGATGTATATAAGGAAGATTGAAAGTGGTAATGATAGGTTCTGATTGATCTAAGTTCCTCATGTTTGATTTAGTATAAGAAGAGAGATGGTTTCCTTTTATAACAAAAGAAGTGATGCCATACAAATTAAATTAAAGATTTAAATAAAATAAATTATTTTTCATGTTCGTGTGTAAATAAAAGAATAAAATATTAAATATAGGATATGGTAATTTTTAAATTTTGAAACCTCAAAATTTCGAAAATAAGAACATTCGGTGTGATAACATGTATGAAATGCAACCCCAACGATATGATGGAATATAAGATCCCAGTACTTTATGATATATTTGTATTTTGATAAAATTATTCTCTCTAATATTATATTTTATATGTAAAAACTGACCATAACATGAATAACACAAACCAACATGTTTGCTCAAAATATTGTGTTACAAGAAAGACAGAGATTGATCGAACATCAATATACAATTAATATTATTATTTAATATGACAGAGATTGATCTAACATCAATATATATATATATGTATATGTATATTACACACACATTTATTAGTTATCTATTTATTATCAACAATAATATGAATCATTTAAATAAAAAAATGTTATCTGAAAAAATGAATTTTTTTCTAAAAGAAGGAATAATCATGATTAGAGATCATAATTTAAAATTAATTTATTACACTTTTATAAAATTTATATTAAAAAATGATCATAATTTTTCAATATTGGAATATCATACTTACCATAGGGTTAATTTTTGGGATTTTTCAGGGAATCTTCATTTTATTATGAATATTAAAAAATAATGAATGTTAATTTAAAATTTCCTATTAATTCAATGAATTTTATATGATAAATAATATATATAAATCGATTTAATGTAAAATAATATAAATTTAATGGATATTAATACAATTTTTGTCATTTTAATCATTTTCATGTTGAGTTATGATATGAAATATTTTTAATATTCAGAACATTTTCACATTGAAATCCAACTCTCTCCTAACATATAAGTGATAAATTATTAATTAACTTATACAAATTCTGAGGATTTATTTTCAAAAAATGGATACCATATTTTGAATTATAAAATATTATAATTTTTAATAATTTTAACTTAATTTTTCCCATTATGAATAGTGGAGATAATTAAAATATGTTATAGTGATTAAGGTAAAATCATATATAATTATTTTTTAAAATTAGAATATAATGTGTAAGAATGAAATAACACATTTACAACACAAATTGGATTGTAATAGTTAGATAATTATGACATATATATTTAAATTTATTAGTTTAACGGACATATTTACCTAAGAGTGACCTATATAAAAAGTTAAGATAGAAAAAGACAAAAAAATTATCCTTTCACACTTGTAATGTCTATAAAGAATTCCCATAAGGAAAAACCCACACTAATTAAGTTAAATATATTATTGAAAAATATAATTCAATTTTTTATCATAATAATTAATCTCTTTTTAATAGAGATGAATTTGTTACTTTAAATTATTATGAAATTCCAAGAGATTAGTTATTTAGTTAATAATAAATATAATAAATCAAAATAAAAATACTAAAAGTGATGGAAATTGAATGAATTGTTGTCTTACTTTATTTTTCATGATTAAAATTTTATTTTAAATAGTTTCCAACATAAAATATTCAAATTATGTTATTTTATTGATATTTTAAATTCAATATAAATTAATAATGAAAATATTAACATTATTGTTTTTATATGATAAATTATATTTTATTAACTAATGTAAAATAACTAAAAAACAAATATTCATACACGTTTAATTTATATGATAATAAATATAAACTATGTTAAATTAAATGAGTAATGTTTCTATAAAAATGACTATATTGACCATTAAATAGTAAACACTCGATTAACACAGTTATAGTTAAAGCGATGTTTTTCAACAATACACGTGATTGTGTTAAAATTAATTTTAAAAACCCAAATTACATTTATTTTAAAATTTTGATATCATATTTATAAAAAGTGGTTAAAAATTTTGTAATAATTGTCACTCTATTTTAGTCTTTTAGGATAAATTACTTCTCTTAGAAAACATGTTAATATAATGAAAAGAACATTATTATAATATAAGAAAATAGTGGAGTTAAGTAATAAAATGATCAAATAACATGTTCTACTATATGGTGGAGGTTATTATTGTCCATAAAATCCTTAAAACATATTTATTAATAATCCTAATGAAACATAAGGTAATGGAGTCCTCCCAATAGTGAATACATTGGAGTATTTACAAGAGTATTAAGCCTCCTCAACTATAAAAGGAAACTCACTCACCTTAGTTCATCATTCTTCACAATTCAATTTGATCAACCATGATATTCCCAAATTACATCAAAAAATGAATAAACTCATCTCATAATCCTTAGTTTGGGTATAAATTCAATCAACCATGGTTTCAATGCAAACCCATTGTGGATACCCAAAGAAGTGGAAATGTTCTTATAAAAGCGTTTTTAGTTTATTACAATCTCTAACTCAATAATTAATATTATTCAATGCTCTTATAAAAAAAATTATTTTACATATACGTAGTAGTTTTAATTTGATGTTTATGACCCAAAACCTCACACACTTCCATTACATGGGTTATGCAACCATCATTTATTTGTATAGAGGACTACATCATCGTGAACCGATATCATACATTTTTTGATTACCACCTTTCATGGTTGGGAACAATTATAGATTTATATAATATGTATAATGTATATATTATATTATATTTTATTATTAATCTTTAACTATTATACCATACGTTATTTCATTCTTTCTATTTATTTGGAATAAGATGTCTTCACTCGGGCGGACAGAGAACTAGTGCCTCATGAAGCGATATGGTTCATTCACACTTTACATAGAATGTATTAAGAATGGGTATAATAAAAATATGTGTCATATATAAAAACCAATTATATTATAATGAATATATATATATATATATATATTATTTACTTTTATTTATTTCAATATGACAAGAAAATCGATATAATGTTCATGTATACGTACGACCTACCCTCTCCAGGAAGAATTTTCTTTCATTTCGTGGAACAAGTTTATATGAATTACATTAATGAGTATATAAATAATATATATGAAATTTATATCATGACTTAAATAATGGAGATTATGAAATCATGATCAAATTAAAAGGTACAGAAAATAACAACTTGAAACTTAGTCGAAAAAGAAATTAGTTATTACCCAAAACAATGAAAATAATGAGGGATTTTTAATGAACATGAGATAAGATTTTATAAAAGGATTGAATATGATATTATAAGTATAATTATTATTAAGTAATAAGTTAATAAAATTCTTGAAACAATTATATATAATTTAAATGATCATTAATCAAAAAGGATGCGTAAGGTAAGGGATTTATCCCAATTTACATTCTGTTGAAACTTATTTATCATTATGAACTAATTGAATATTAAATAGTGTATATACTTCCCATTTGAAATGTATAATAATTAATAATTAATTATTCATGTTATTTTATGTTTTACAATGAATTATTTCATTCATGGTTATTTGACATCAAAACTTTAATGTGGTAGAAGGTATTAAACAATCCAACTTTATATTGTGATTATTAAATTTATGTTGAAGAAATGAATTTAATCGGATCAATTTTCATTGAAAATTTTATATCACATAAATATCCAAATATTTAGATGATATATATGATTATTTCATAAACTATGAATTTTCATTACATCCATTGTTTACTTTGAATGTTATTTGACAAAATATAGAAGTATTGTTAAATCCATAACTTTTACTCCATACAATTATTCAATGATAAGGAATATTGTTTATGAATTAAATAGATTATTTTATATATGAATAATTATTTATTAAGGTTTTTACGGGTGGGGAAAAGTATTTTTATTTCCCATTGATGCATCGACAGGTGTCACGAGACAAATTAGATAGCCCTATTAAATTATTTTTTACCTATAATATTAAACAATATCATGAAAGGTCATGACGATATAGTCTTTAATGTTCCTAAAACATGATTTTATATAATTAAGCATTGCATTCATGATGAATTAAAATATTATTTTCCATGAAATTTTCTATGTGATATTATATATTGATGCACTTCATTTTAATTTTTTTATATAATGGAGGGTGTTTTAAGATATTTACATTAGCATATTTATTATTCCTTATCCATTTATGTAATTGGAATGTGTTCTAAGTAATTTACCTTTCCATATTGATTATACCTTATCCAGTAATTTAAATGGAGTGTGTTCTCAGTTACATACTTTTTTATATTAATTGTGATTACAAATTCATTATTTCTACCACTATACATAACCCTTACTAATCAGTTAAGCTCACCCTTATTTGGTTTCTTTCCCCATGATTACATGATGAATATATTGCAACGATTTGATAGAGGAAATATGGTTATTCTTAAAAAATAATATTTTGTAATATTGGCATTCCTTTGTAATCCATGACTCATATAAGTATCTAGTTTACCAAGACTAAGAAACAATTTGATTCTTTAGAACGTTATTAATTGTATCTTATTCCAATTTAATAGTACAAGGGATCAGCCCTAGGATTCTGAGGCTGAGTATCTATAGATGTTATTAAAGGATGTTTAGTAAAACCATAGAAACTATATTTAGGAAAATAGTTACTAGATGAAAGAACCTTATGATTGAATTTGATGATATGTATATAATAACATCCTAATGTTTTTAAATGTAAAGATTATATAGGTTTTCCTACACATACATCCCTATTTAGAAAATAAAAGTCGTTGTGGGTCTCTAATAGATTTACCTATATGTAATAAGTCAAAAAAGGGTGTATTAGGCATGGATCTAGTATAACATAGTTTGTGAAAATGGGCTTTATTGTGCACATGTATTGACATTACCAAGTGATATTATAAGTATAATTCAAATTTTCATTAAAACACTTTATGAAGGATTTGAATAGATAGTGAAGATAAATGACCGAGGTTAAAACCTAGAACCAGGAAGAAACTATAGAGAAATAAAATGGATGAATTATTTTCGTATAAGTATTTTACCTATTGATTTTTTTATAAAAATTATGAAATATATACGAATTTGGCTAAATTTTTGAAGAATATTTGTGTTCAATAAAATATTATTTATAAAAAAATCATTATTATGAGTTTTAGATGATCATAGGTTCATTTTATTAACCACTAATTTTTAAAATGTGGGTGGAAGGAATGTCGCAATATTAAGGAAAGTTTGGATATGTTTATAGAAATTAAATGTTTCAGTGTAAAATTTATTTGAGTAATAATTCCTTTTAATTTTATAGATAGATGTTTATATTTATTAGTTACCTTTATGGTCAATATGATCACTAATGAATTTTTTAATAATAGTAAAATAAGATTATTAGACTTTTTAACCAAAATTATGTTTTATACAATGTCTTAGTAAAAAGGTTATTTAATGATGATTTTTGTCAAGGATGTCCATTATAATTATTTAGGAGAATTATAATATTTGTATTAATATACTTTATAAAAAGAACAACCTGTAAGCCTGGTGACAATATGTTGTATCCATAAAAGAGGTGGTTATTGAACCCATGTCTGAATAATGATAAGGGTTTCATGCCTACCACTTTCCTAAGTGATTTCTTAGTTAATATGTCAATTATTTTAGTTAAAAAATTTGGAGAATAAATGTTAATGATATACCAATAGTATTATTTTTCTGGATTATATATTAATTTATTAAAAATATTGGTTTTCAATAATATTTTTAGATATAAGGAAATAATTTTCATTCATTATTGGACTTTTATCTTTGTTAAACATCAATTTTAGTTCTTCAATCACAAAAACGTCATTTATGAATATTCATATTTTGAGTAAGTGATGAATTGGAAATTGATTTAAGAACGACCAAAGGGTGAAATTATGATTATAAAATAGAAACGTATCAGGTCAGTATATTTCAATATATTCATAGAAAGATTGTGAATTCCTTAAATTTATAGAAAATGGTATTGAAAAAATGTTACCCTATTATAAGAAAATTTGATGAATTATATGGTCTTCAAATTATAATAGATTTATGGTTTTAAGTCCCTTTAAATTCCATTTATAATATATATTATTGTGGTCCATGACCTAAATAATTCAATATAAATTTCTATTATATTCCTAAGTGTCTATAATATCATTTTTCACCAATGCTCTTTTACATAGAAATTAGGAAATATGTTATTCCATCGACCTTTTTACTTCCCATTCATTCTTATTAAAAGGATATTATATTAAAAATTTAAGGATTTTGGATTTTTAAAAATAGTATTTTCAAAATTCAAACCCTTCAACTCTATGGTCGGGTTGAAATTGTTAGGAATAAATTTATTTAAAGTTGATAGAATGTAACACATTAAAATTCTAAAATAAGGGAATTAGATTTTGTAGTGCATATGACATGAAACACGATGTGTAGGATAGAATAAAATATATTTCAAATTTATGTTATATTAATATTTATATAAATTCAATATATATAATACTATATATTACATGAAACACTGATATTAGATTGTGTTATAGAGAACATCAAGTTTCTTCGAAAGCTTATGTAATACGCAAGATTGTCTTTTATAGAACAACACTATACTATTAATATTATTTTTTAATATGATAGTTGTCGCCTAGAAATTGGAATGGAAGGATTGAATAGGATCAACTAAATTATTAATATTTATATATAGGAAATATGTAATTGGTAATCTATTTATTTTAAATAATAATACAAATCATTTAAAATACAAAAAATGTTTTCTGAAAAACTGTATTTTTTTTTCTAAAAGGTCGTACAATTGTTCATGGAGAACATTATTTAAAATTAATTTTTAAAAAAATTAGAAATATTATTTTTAAAAATTAATATCATTTTGTAAATTGGAATATGAAAATTATCTTACTGTGAATATTTATTATTTTTCAGATATGTTATTTTTTTGATCAATAGTGAAAAGACTAAATTTTAGATGAAAACTACATTTTTATTTAAATAATTTATAATATTTATTTATTTTAAATTTTTTTAAGCAAACATTTAGTAAAATATTTTATCTATAAATCCAATTTTTTTCATTGGAATCATTTTCATATTGAAATACTATTAAAAAACATTCTAAACTTTTGAACATTTTAACTTTAAAAACTCACTCTCTCCACGTGTCTTTGAGATTTATTTAAAATTAAATTTCTACAATTATATTGATTTAATTGGTTATATAGATTCAAAATTTGAAATAATAAAATTTAAAAATGTATAATATAGTAAAATTAATGTTTTACCATACTTTTGTTTCGAAAATAGTTAATTTTTTTCATAATGATTATGGTAAAAACTTGTTTACTTAGCTGTTAAAATTAGAATAAAAGGTGTAATAATAACCCAATAATTGGTAAAACAACCATTTTATAGAAATATATAGTCCCTTATGAGTTATTTTAAAAACATTATGAGTTTAGGTGGAATTTTTCATTACAGTGGCCTATATACTATGTTATGTAAAGAAAAAGAAAAAAAGAAACCTCCCTTGCATTTAATGTGTATAAATATTTGGGATAAAGTTATAAAACCAACATTATTATGATTATATATATTATACTAAAATTAAAATCAGTTTTTTCGATCATAAAAAGTTATCCTTAATTTTTAGATATAAATTAGTTACATAAAATTCATAGGAAATGACAAAACGATAATTATTTAGTTAATAATTGAATAAAATAAATGATAAAAAAATATTAAAAGTGCATAAAAATGAATGAATTATTTTCTTAGCTTAATATTTTATAATAATATGTCAGGTAATATATATTTTAACATAAAATATAAAAATTAAATTATTTAATTGTTATTTATAAATTTAATTTATTTAAATAATGTGAAAATTGACTTTAATTTTATAGTATAATAAATTATATTTTATTAAATGAATTACACATAATAAAAATCATATATACAACAAATATATTTTAAAAAGATAATAAATATCAACTATGTTACATTTAAGGCCCACTTATTATATTATTATTAGTATATTGACTGTTAAATAATGAAAACTCAGTTAGAATAATGATGGTTAAAGCAGTGCTTTATCAAATTAAATATGCTTGTGTTAAAATAAATTTAAAAAATGTTTTTTATTTTTTTAATAATAGATAATATATATATAATAATATGGTATAAATTTTATAATAATCCTCATTCTATTTTACTCTTAAATTATGAATTGCATTGGTTAGAGAACTAGTTATCTTAATGAAAAAAACTAAATTGGTAAATTAAGGAAACAAAGTATTTAAGGAGAAAAATATTTACAACATGATTTATATTGTGTTTTAGAGGTTTTATAGACCATATAATCCTTATAAAATATTAACTATCAATCTTTTAGAAACAATAGGGAAGGGAGGCTCCCAATTTTGAATATATTTGTGTATTTATAGGAATGTCACTCTTCCTCGACTATCAAATGGCACTCATTCTCCACACTTTTACAGACCTCTCATGCCAATTTTTTCTACCAAGATATTCCCAAATGACTGAAAAACATCAATATCCTCATAAAATATTGATATAATAAAAATTTTATATTAAATATAATAAGATTTTTTTGTTTTATTTTTATGACCTAAAACTTCAAAATCTTCCATTATATGAGTCACCAAATCATCATTCATATATATGGTGGACTATCATCTTGTGAACCGATGACATTCATTTTTCCTTTACCATCGTTCAAGGTTGAGAAAAATGATGGATTTATTGTTTTTATATAATTAATATTATTTTTATTATGTTATTATTATTCTTTATTTTTTACATAACACTTACATTAATGTTTTCCATTTTAATATGATTCCTTCTCCCATGTGTATGACAGACAACTACCTCATAAAGTGATGTGATTTGTTCACACTTTATATGGAATGTATTAAGGATGGGTATAATAACAATTACATGGTGTATATGAAAAAAACATGACACTATAATTTTAATATATAAATATATAATTTATTTCCCCTTCTTTCAATATAATAAAAAATGGAATCAATGTTTAAGCGTATGTTTGGCCTACCATCTCCATAAACATTGTATTTAATTTCATATCACCAAATTTTGTGAAATACATTAAATAAATATATAATAAATATATATGACATTATTATCTGGGTTTACATTCTATGTATGATTACATCATGATCGATATAAGAATGAAAAAATTAAAAAATCGAAATTTACTGGAAAAAACAATGCCATTATTACCTGAAATAAGGAAAATAATGAGATATTATTAATGAATGGGTGATAAGTTGATGTAATAGGATGATATATGATATTATAAATATTATTTTTTTTCATAAATAAATGAATAAATTCTTAAAACCATTATACAAGAGGATAATTATCATTCATCCACAAGGAGGCATAAAGTAAGGGTTTTCGTCTCAATTTACTTTCCACTGAGGATTATTTGTTTTATTGGACCAATTCACTTTTAGATAGAGTATATAATACTCATGGAAATTTATTATCATCAATACATAATACCATTATAATTTTTAATTTATATTATATATTTCAAGGATATTTTACATGAAAATTACAATGTGGTGGAAGTTATAGATTATCTTACTTTCTTTAGTGATTCTTATATTTTTCTTAAAATAATTACATTAATGTAATAATTTTTAATTGGAAATTACATTTAACTAAAATATCAACCTATTTTCATGATGGATATGATTTTTTACAAAGGTGTGTACCACTTTTACATATGGTGTTTACTTTTAAAGTAATTTGATTAACTTAAGAAAGATTGATAAAATTTGAGAGCTTATACAATATAGAAATATAATTATAATGGAAATTATATTAGGAATTATATTGATTATTTAATATATGGGAAATTATTTTTGAATGGAATTAATAGGTGGGGATTTTAATCTATATATCCTCTCAATGTATCAATAGGTCCCATGTAAAAAATTAGTTCCCCCAATTTAATAGGGTTATACCATTAATTTTAAACTGTCTTGTGAAATGTATCGAGGATTTTTTTTAATATCCCTCAAACATGATAACCGATAATTAATAATTTCATTAATTAGGAGAGAAATTATTATTATCCATTATATTTTTCAATGATAATATTTTTGGATGAATTTCATTCCTATGTTATTTATTAAATAGAATGTGTTCCTAGTTTTTTACCTTACCATATTTATTATTACTTATACAATTATTTAAATAGATTGTGTGATCCATTTTTAACATTACATATTATTTATTTCTTAACCAATTATTTAAATTTAATTTGTTCTCAATTATTTACCTTTCTATAATTAGTTTTCTTATTTTTTCATGATTACTTTCTCTATACTTATCTCATACTAAGAATTTGAGCTCAACTATATTTTTTATTCCATTCCCCAGGATACCATGATGAATACAAGGAATTGGTATTATAGAGGAAATATTATTATTCTAAAAATAATTTTTTTATTTAGTATGTGTATTCAATTGTAATTCAATACCTAGTTATGAATTTATTAAATGAAGTCTACTATACTATTCCCTCATTTATGATGAAATTCCTTGTATCGTAGGAGAATTTAATGGTTATAGCCATAGGCTCTAATATACTGGGATGGGTTTGCTAAAATAAAACTGAACATATAAAATTTTATTTGTTTATATGGTGTTTAAAACATTATTTTGGGTTTAACGCCTTTATTAACCATTTTTTACCATAACCATATGAAAAATTCAACACTTAAGGGTTGTGAATTTATTTATAATGTAAATATTTCTAACAAATGGAATAGGTATGAAAATTTGATCATATCCAACCCCTAATTTTAATTTCAATACTTTTATGATTTTTAAATCATCAAATAATATATTATTAAACATAAAATACACATAATTACATTTAATGAACTATTGATATATTTTAAATTTAAATACATTAATAAAACTATGGAATTAAAAAATAACCTACTTAAATATCAATTATATATTATTATTAACCATAACATTTAAGTGAAAATATATGGAATCTAAAAAATATTACTTTTTATGTTTCTATAAATATTTTTATATATATTTTATTTTCTAGCACAATAATTGTGTAATCATTGTGAAAGAATGAAAATTAATTGTACTAAAAATAAAAATTTAAAATAAATTACCATATTTAAAATAATTTAAATATGTAAAAAATAAACTTTTAGATTAATTCAAAACATTCTCTTATCTTTATGTGAACATACATGGCATATTATGAAAAATAGATTAGCATTTTAGAATTTTTCATTACATAAATAATTTGATGCTCTTCATCAAGGAAAAATGGTACTAAAATTCCTCATAATATATGAAGGGATGGTCAAACAAACAACATAAAATAGAAATAATTCAAGTTTTAGATATATTTTTAACTCCTTAGGACATTATTTTTAACCATAATTACCTGGTATAGCCTTATCATGGTGATAAATATATACCATGGCTTCAACTTGTTATGACTGAAAATAAAATTAAAATATTTATAAAATTATTACAAAATTATACATAATATTGAATATATATAATAGAATTCAAAATATTTTAGTTGAATAATTTATATTTAATATATTTATGAAAAGTACACAATAAAAAATATTAAGGTAAAAACATTATTTAATAATAAAAATAATTTCACATTGAAATCAAGTAATAAGTTAAGTTATGTGAATTTTTTTTAGTTAATAATAAATAATGGATAGTTTTTAGACTTTTTAATTGGAACAAAACCTATAGGAACTATCCAATAATAACATTGAAGGAAAAGACAATAAATAGTTTTTAATTTGAAAAAATATAATGTATGTTTAGAAAAGTCGAGCATACATTCCTAAATTATAAATATTATTTTAATATACATTCTTTACCTTCATTAAAATATAAATTCTCATTAATAATGGTTAAAAATTTATTTACTCATTCATAAATAGTAATAGTAACATAAAAGTTTTAGTACATGAAAAATCAATATTTTCGCAATTCACCCAAAAACTCAAGCTTTTATGAAATAAATATAAATAACATTCATTATATTATATTTTTGATAAGTTAATTTCTAAAACAATATACATTATATCAAAAAAAATTTATAGATGTTTTGTAAATTAATTATTACATTTTACCACAAAATAAAATAAAAAACATTCTTAAAGGAATTGAAATTTTAGAAGTATGACATGAATTTTTTTAAAGAAATTTAATAATTATTTACTAATATTTTATTTAAAAATTTTATTATGTAAAACCTATATATATATACCAATATATCAAAATTTCATTCTTCTTATTCCTACCAAATATATCAATGAATTTTTTATATCCATTAATTTTAAATAATAATATTTCATAATCATTAATGTTTGGTTTTGTGTGTCTTGTATGCTATCGAACATTATATTATTTTAAAATATCAATGTGTTTAAGATAATTTTATTCAATAATTTCAGATTCAAATGTAATATTTAATGTGACTTTCACTATAGTTAAATAATTTTCTACTTTGTGAATTGGCATCCCATGAGTGTCCATGTGACGGAAACATCGAGAGGTTCTTTAATATTGGATTATTTTTAGGTATATGTTGGAATAAAATAATTTAAACCTTGGATTAAAATAGATCTATCATATTTTAATTCCTTAAATTTAAAAGGTATTAATGCTATATTACACAGTTTTAAATGTATAAATAGTGTTTTTAATGGTAGAGAGATTTGTAGAAAAGACATGTAGTGAAATATTAGGTATTTTAAGGGTAAGAATAATCTTGAAGTGATTTTCAATAACAATTAGGTACCAGATAAGGATTAATATTAACTAAAAAAACAAAAATTTGGCCAACCCACTTGTTTTTCCAAGGGGTCTGCTGGGTTTGAATAAGTCAATAGTGTGCAACTGTATAGTAATTATCGGTCCATTGGGAGGCACGTGGTACTAAGATGAGTAGTTTTTAAAGGTGAAAAACCCCTCATTTAGATTTCAACCACTTATGATTTTAGGTATTCTAGTCCATCAAGATAAACTATTTGGATATCCACCCCTTGTGTATCACACCTTGATCATATTTTATTCCATTTGTTCAAAGGTCAAATAAAAGGGTTTTCTCAATGTGGATCAAAGTGAGTTACTCTCATATACACCTATTTGAACCACCCTTCATTGTCATATATTTAATATTGATATATTTTGGTATTATTGATATTTATTTCATTAGATCGTAGTGATGTCACACTAAAGAATGGGAATTATTTTCTCAATGGCTAAAAGAGGCCTTAAAGTGATTAAAGAACATTTTTTCTCACTATCTAAGTGGATGAATCTTCAAACTGATTTTATTTGGACACTTTATAAAAATTAAATAACATAAATGATTAATTCAGTATTTTAATTTTTTACTCTTTATATAGGATCAAGTGTACATCATGAGTAATTTTCACCACATTTCACAATGTTCCAACATTAGTACATGTTGTTATAACTTTTCATTGATTTATTATGATGAGAAAAATATATATTAAATGGTTCTTTGATTAATACATTGGTTTTTCCTTTTAATATAAGAAATTATGGAGTTATGTACATCTAAAAGTATTTTTATGATAAATTGGATATCATAATAAAGGTATGTGGCCTTTATACACAAATTATGGTGATTTGGTGTTTTTTTTTGATAACATGATAGTTATAATTTTTTTGTGATTATTATAATTTTTATCATGATATTGTGATATGAAATCATTCCACAAATTTAATGGAACTTCATTATGTTAACAAAATAAAATGTTTAACATTCTAAATATATGTTTTTGTGTTATTGTGGTAAAATAAGGGATGTGCCCAATTTATAGATCTCATGGAGTTGTATGTTGGTTTCTTATTTGATTTCTTAATGGGAATATTTTTCTACCTTTAGAATAGTTTTTTGTGGAAACATTTGTTTTAAAAATATAATTTCATGTCAGAATGGGATATTAGAATGATTGATTTTGATATGGACCTATATAGATAAAATTCATGATTTCTATAGGTGTTATATATTAAAGGAAATGTGATCAATTTAGTATTAATAAACAAATTCTTTTGACTAGCCTAGTGTGGGAAATTCATTATTTTCAAAATGTATACTTATTTGTTACATCCTAATTGATGGATGTATAGTATGAGTTCACTGATTGTATGATTATAAAAAACCCATTTATTTTAAATATATCAGTTTTTTGGTTTATGTGAAGAATTCATATCTGTAAAAGAAAAATTTATTTTAAAAATATAATCTATATTAATTTCAAGTGAATGTTGATGATATATGATCAATTAGATACTAATTATAAGATTAAAATTATTATGTTTACTTCATGGTCGAAAATATGTAATATTTTAGGTTTTCATATATTTTCTTAATTTTTTATGATATATTTACTAACATTTTTAAATAAAAATTTTTTAAAAATAAAAATTTTCTAGTAATTTTATAGGATTATATTTATATTTTATAGTATTAAAAATCATAAAAACTAGTACATAATGGAAATAAATAGAACTTTGTTTTCATATAAAAGGAAATATTTATTGTTTTACAGAGGTATATTATTTATGTATATTTTTGTGTTTAATTTTAATATTTTACATTTAATAGCATTAGTTTGATTTAAAAAAATTATTCAGGTATTTTCATTCATAAAGACATAACTTTGTGGAAATTATTTTATATAAAGTTATAAAAAATAAGGTTTTAAATTAAATATTATATGTGATATTTAATCATAGTAATCAATAAAAATTAAGGTAAAACATTATTAGTGACATATTTAAATCTATATATGTCTTCATAATGCATAATATATGATTTAATTAAAATTAACTATGAAAATTTACTATTATAATATGTTTAGTCTTAAATTTTAATTCATATTCTATTAAAAAAATTAAATATTCAATTAAAATTTAATTCAATTACATAAAAATATATATTTATATTAAAAAGTTAAGAATAATGTAATAATATATGAAATATGATAGTGTAATTCCCTGATTTTTGATGAATCATTTTTTAAAATAAATTAATTACTTTTATGTCTTGTGTTATTAATTATAACATGTTATTCTTACGCTACACACAAGATTTACATTGCTTTCTTTATAGGCAACACTACGTTTCGAAAAAATATCATTTTATTATTAAATTTATTTAAATAAGAAAATTAAAACCTATTCATTAGAATGGAATATATTAATATTATACAATTAATTATGAATTTATTAACCCATAATTATTTGAAATAATAATAATAAATTAATCTAAAATCCATTTTACAATAAAAGAAAATGTTTTTGGGAGAAATTATAAAAATGTACAAATATGTGTTTTATACCAATAAATAAAAAAATCTTGTTAAATTAGATCAATGATATATATATATCTGTGTGTGTGTGTGTGTGATATTCAATATATTTCTTAAAATTCATCTTATGCGTTTTCTAGACATGATATAAAACAAATCCAATTTTACGCATAAAAGTCTTATTTTTCTAAAAAGGTAGTTATTCTCCCTTTTGATGGAGCACTAGTTTTAAATATATTTTTTCGAAAGTTTTATAAATTATATTTTAAAAATACACATATAATTTGATATAATAATATCAAAAATTACAATTGTTCAATATTTTGTATTTTTTTGACATGTTTCACGTTTGGATGAATAGTGAAAATTATTGAATTTTAATTGAAAACTATTGTTTTGATAGAAATAATTTATAGTGTTAAATTAAATATTTTACTAGTTTTAATGAATAATTGGATATAATATTTATTATTTAATCCAATGTAGGTCATTGGTATTAATCTGTCTTTGCATTTTTATAAAAAAACATTTCAATCTTTTGGAAATTTTCACTTTAAAAAACACCTTTCTCGTTGAGTCAATGGGATTAATTTTTAATAAATTTATAAAACTTATTTGAATTGAATTTGAAAAAATTGATTCCATATTTGGAGTTATAAGTTAAAAATTTATTATAAATGTTTTTTTATTTAATAAAAATATGAATACTATCTTTAGTAATTTTTATTATCAAACTTAATGCTAAATCAGGTAATAGAGGGTTAAAATAATATTATAAATGTAAGAAAAAAGCCCAAAAACATACCCAAAGCATATTATAAGAATTTAATTCCAACTTTATTACATAACTATTGAAATTTAATAACTTAATGAATTTTTTAAGGAAAATTACATTGATAATATTAAAATCATTGAGAGTGAAAAATTCTCATACTCTTACTTGTAATAAATGTAATATTTTTTATATGTGGTTAACTAGATAATATTCTCAACTATATATATGATAATAAATTATAGAAGGATTATCTATATCATGGAATTTTATTTTTAATTTATAGTGATGATATATATATATATATATCATGAATAATTAATCAATGATGATGTTGTAATTATTCAATTAATGAAACAACCAATTAAATAATTTTATAGATATTAAAATAAATATTATTTGACTTAATTAAGATGATAGAAAACATTTATAGGTGATTATACCATTTATTGTGTTTATTAAATTAATTGTTTTTATTTTATTTTGCTATATATATTTTCTTAATGTCATTGTTATAAATAATGTCAAAATTGACAGGAATGATATTTTATGATACTAAAATTTATTAAATTATTTGAAAATTATAAAAAAGAATATAAGGTAAAAATTTAAAATATTTTAGAAAATGATATAAATTATTTATTTATGATTTAATTTATGTCACAGAAGTAAAAATTAAAAACATTTAATATTGATAAAGCCGATACATAAGTTAAAATTAGAATTGCTTAACTATAGGGATAAACATAATTATAATGTTTAAAATAATACCAAAACGTATAAAAAATATAATTATTTATTATATAAAATCCTTATGTCATCTTATATTTTAAATTATATATTCTTTAGGTATTTTCATTAAGATTTAATTACTATAAATTAATCTATTCAGAAATTCAAAATGACCCACACCTCAATTATAAAAGTGAACCTCTTATCCTCTTTTATACACACTTCAAAACATATTTTTTAGACCATAATCAATCCAAATATTTCTCCAACATCAGTCCTTTCATACCAGAACACTTAATTTATGCATAAATCCTACCAATAAAATTATTTTTGAAAATAGAAAGCGATATTAAAATAATAAGTAACATTCCTCAATCAAACTTTTCATTTTATTTCTTCCTTGAATCCCTATAATTATTCATAATCCATGATTATATAATAAACTAATTATCCTAAATATAATTATATTTTTTATTATATTTTTTACCTATACTTACACACAATTCTATCTAACGGGTAACAAATTTACCATTCTTCTGTACGGTAAACTATCATCTCGTGAAATGATATTGTTTTTTCTTCCTTTAATACCTATCATGGATGGGAATTATAAGTAAAAATATGTTTTTATATGATATATATTTAGTTTGTGTTGTTTTTATTCTTGTTTTATTGTTATATAGAACATACCTTCATAATTTTTTTTGGAAAATTATAACTTCTTTTGTGGACGTGTAGTATATTTCCTTCTCAAAGCGATGTGATTCATTCACACATTACGTGGAATGTATTAAGGTTGGTATTAGTTAATTTATATGAAATAAATTTAATAATACTTTTACATGAATGATATTATATATATATATCATTTACATTCTTTTTTTCAATATGAAATGAAATTGATGTAGTGATCATGCGTATGTATGACCTACTATCTCTACAAATAGTGTATTTAATTTTATAATTATAAATTTAATGGATAAACATAAATAAATATAATATATATATATATATATGATATTAATATAATAATAATTATTATCTATATATTTAAATCATGATATAACTATGAGGACTAAGAATAACAATTTAAAACATATAAGAGAAAATGAAGCGGTAATTACCCACAATAATACAAAAACTTGGAATTGTTAATAAGAAAGAAATATAATGTCATAAGTAAATGATATATGGTATTATATATATGAATATGGTTCCTTAAAATATTTATAATAAACTTATATATATTAGACATTAGTTTTCTATGAGTATGACGTAAGTCAAGGCATAATATTTGGGATCTTGTCATACTTTTATTTTCATGGGACTCATGCCTTAGACACAACTTGTATCCTTTGTGTGATGTATATAATACCCATGATTTTATTTTATGGGTATTAGTATGAGTATTATCTTATTTTAATATACATATAATTTACTTTATTTTATGATGAATACGATTCTACAAATTATAATGTGATAAGTGAATATTTGACAATCTCATCAATAACTCGTATTTTTTCATAAAAAATCACCATTGTGGAATATTTAACATCGACATCCATATTTTCTAGAAATGTTTCCAAAAATGGTTTTAAAATTTTACAATGAATATTTAATTTTATTTTTACATATGATTATGTTTTTACCAAATCGTTTGAAATGATATTTTTTTATAATTGTTTAATCATGGCTCTTTGTGACTTTATCGACAAAAATATACTGAGAAAATGTTTTTAACTTATATATAATGAATGGAATATCCCTCCATCATGATGATTTAATTACTTTATGATTAATTTACTACATTAAATTTCTGTTTTCAACTAAAATATTTTATTTTAAATTGGGAATATATTAAAAAAATAAAACATTTTCAGAGAATAAATGATATTTTCCTCAAGATATATTTTCAAGTGATACCTTCAATTTTTTTCAATATAATACCACATTCATTGATGTTTCATATCTCTTCATGGGGATATTTTTCAAGGATACTATCCTTATTATTCAGATATATTGTTTATGTTTTTTTATGGAATGATACTTATGAAATCAATTTCATTTCATGGGTTATATTATGATTGAATGATATTTATGAAATTCATTTCATTGAATGGGTTATGATATGATGGATGATTTATTTCGATGTAGAACACATATGTGTAGTTTTCATTAAATGATGGGGGGAACATATGTCTCCCTCCAATGCATTAGTTAATGATAGATATTCTATGAGATCAAATGGTACCCAAGAGGTAATCCTAATCCCATAACCAGAGGTTACACTGGAGGTAATCCTAATCCAACAAAAAAGAGTACATGGGAGGTTATCCAAATCCTTCAACAAGAGGGTACTTAGGAGGCCATCCTAATAATGATAATAGAAGGTAAATGGGAGGTCAACCCAGGCCTAAAGATTGTATATAGGTAATTAGGCTAATCCTAACAGACAATGGATATCTTTTTCATTATAATTGAAAAAATATATTATAATATAATGTGTATGCCAAAATTTCGATGTCTTATTACATTACTATACTCTCATGGATCATTTTCTACGATTATGTTGTGATTCATGTCTTATGAATTGATAATCATAATTCCATGACTCATGTAAATGATCTTTGATACTCTGGGTATGATCCTCAAATGTTATTCTCATGTTTTCATAGCCTAATGCTCAGATTATGCTTCAAAAACTTCAATGTTTATCCTTAATTTTAATCTTATCTCAATCTTTCTTATGTTTCTATTCCTCATGTTATAAATAATAGTTTTATGTAGGGGCAATATGTGGGAAGTAATTTATTGGAAACATATATAATCGTTCAATAGAATATAATCTTGTGTTCTATGATTCCAAAGGAACTAAACTCAAACTATATTTTAGAGTGTGTTAATGTAATGTATGAAATATTCAATAAAAAATAATTTATATCCATGTATAGAAATCATTCGTCATTATTGATAGAAAATCTGATGTATATAAAATTTTAATTTATCCAAATACATACATATAATGAATATATTTATGGTTATATTTGACTTATGATATTCTATGATTATGTGTTTTTCATAAAATCCAGGTCTTATGCCATTTTTATACACTCATATATCATTTTATTTGATTATCTTATGATTTATGTCTTTTTAACTTCTAATATTTATTCCATGTCTCATGTAAATTCTACTTGATATGGAAGGTATGATCCAAAAATTTTATGCTCATGTTTTCATATACTTATTCTAAAGTTAGGTTTACTTTTCTCCCAAGATTATCATTATTAAGAATTTTATCTCACTGTTTAATATGTTTCCATTCTTCCGGATATATATAATGGTTTTATTTAAGCTTAATAAAGTTGAAGATCATTGTGCAATAAATTGAAGATAAATCAACATACTATATTTTTGTATTCCTACTTTCCAAAATCACTAAAATAACACAGTCTTTGGGTGTGTTTTTTGTAAGGTATAAATTGCTTTGAAGAAATGATTTAATATCCTGGTATTAAAATCATGTGTTTTATAGTAAGAATCATATTAAATATGTATTAATCCAATGGAAACTATGATGAGAAAACATCAGAGATATCCCTAGGGATATTTCTATGGATATATCTAGGGATGTCTCTAAGAATAAGTATTAGTTTCCATATATTAAAGAATGCATCATAATTTTGACATCCTAAATGAGATTTTTCATATTTATGTGGTTTTATGATATTATATGTATTGATCACGTTATGTTTTCTTTACTTAGTTGATGACAGGAACTTGAAGGAACTGATCAATGTTGAATGGGATGAAAAAATTGCTGATGAGAATACAAATGAGATTATTAATAGAGTGATGGATGCGTTGATAATTCCTAATACATTTTGATTGAATATGATTAATAATTTTTACCTTAACCAACTCTAAGACTCGCCCAGGAAGATAATTATTATTATTTAAATATTATTATTGGATACCATAGAGGAAAAAAGATTCAGTTTAACTTGTGTCATGAATGTTGGATGAACCACCAAAACAGATCTACCAGAGGAACATGAAGATGTTTTTACTATGGAATATAAGGACACAATGAATGAAACTAAAAAGGGAAAATGAAATCTTCTTCTAACTCTATATATGGGAATATTTTCCTCCCTAATGTACCATCAATTTATTAATTCTTAAAATGTAAAAAAGAATGAGAATTATGAAAATCGATGTCCTATGTGAAAAACTCATGAAGATAATTAGGAAGGTGGTACAATGAATGGTTATATTTCTTGATGATGATGGGACTACATGTGAAATGCGAAAGGAATGATTTATTAAGTAATAGGGTGAGGTAGAATTTTCAATTCCATGAGGATAATGTGAAATAATTAATGTGTTTATGTATTTGGATTAAAATATTATGTTATATGAATTGTGAAATATATAAGGATTGTTTTGTTTATGTTTTTCACTATGTATTTACAAAATTAAGTAGAATTATTCTGATTAAATAGAAATGTGGTTTAATGTAAGGTTGATATTTTCGGAAAACATGTATTTTAATAAATGATAACCATTAATATGTGCATGACGTTGGGAGAATAATATAATGATATTTCTGATTGTGATAATATAAATGGGATAGTATTGATTACCACGGGGGTGATAAGATGAAAAAATGTTTTATGATATCATTGATTTCGATTATAGTTTTTTGGTATTTATTTTATGAGGAAAGATTTTATTTTTTAAAGATTTCATACTTCTCTACTTTTTTGTGGTAATTCAATTTATTACCATGTTTCAATAGAAAACATGATAACGGTATTCACATGTTTGGTATGTGACAATTAAGATCTATATCATGGTTTTTTTGGATATATTTTATTTTCAATAACCTTCTTTAAAAAATATTTGATTTTAATTTCTTGCGAGGATCATAATAGTAACTATTTACAAAATTTTTCTGTTGAAATATGGATGATGTTTTAGAGATTAATGTTTACAATTTTGAATATTTAATAACATGTGAAAACCATTTTTTAGTGAAGATAAGGAGATATATCTTGAATGATTTATTATCCCATTATGGATATTATGATCCAATATTTCATTAGGCATTACAATTTAGACCATATTTCCTTTAGTAAGAGATGAAGAAAAAATTGATCAACGCAAAACCGATGGATGAGATCGTTCTTAAAAAATGGAATGAAATTAAGTATGTATATCTTATTTTGAAAATTATCCAAAATTAGGAAATGTATCTTGAAAATATAATTTATTTTATTACCATTATATTCGATGAATCAAATGGTCCCTTTTATCATTAAAATTTTATCATTTTGTGATGATTAAAATTATAATTACCATGTTCTTAGTCAATCTCCATCAGAACGTAATAGTTTTACTTACCGTATATGTCCATATTTTCACTTTCTAATAATCCTAGTTATCTGGTGATATTTTCCTTTTACATTCCCTCGGTTTAATAGGATTTTTTATTGACTCTTTTTATGATTTGGGTTCTCCCCAATAAAATTCTATAATATCCACATTTTATTTTTGACTTGAAATTTAAAATTTCAAGGATGTGATTTCCATTTTAAATTATTGATTGTATTGGAATGATGGCCTATACATGTGAACATCAACCAAATCCCCCTCAAGTTCATGACTTGTTCCATGTATATATTTTAAGGAAGTATATACCTGATACAATACCTATACTAAACTCGGAGTTCATTCCATTGTAGTGTGCTCCTTATTATGAAGGGAAACTGATATAAATTTTGGATCATAGAGATAATGTTCTAAAAAACAAAACCAGACATATTGATAAATGTTTTGAGAAAAAAAACACAAGATTAAAGAAGCGGTGTGGTAATTTTCGGATAGGATGAGGTAGAAGTATGCTATTTTATTTGTTGAAATGATAAATTTCATTGGATATATTGACTTTTAAGGGGAGGGGGTAGAATATAATACCGAAATTTTTAATGAACATTTTTTTGAATAAATTTAATTTATTATACATACTCTTTTTTACGCTACAACAATTATTATTTCACTATAGGAAACTAAATCATATCTCTCTTTACTAGAAACACTGAGTTTCTACGGAACATCATTTTAATGTTATACTTATTTAAACAACACAACTATAACCCATGCCTTAGAATAGATGGTTTTTATTGGAATAAATAAATTACTAAATTATTTTTTCACATAATTATTTGAAAAATTAATTATAAATGAATGCAAAACCCTTTTTAATATAAAAGGAAATATTTTTCTAAAAATTTATTTAGATGTCCACAGGTGTGTTTCATACAAATAAGTAAACAAATAAACCATTTTTAATGATGGTAATGAAATATATATATACATATATAATATTAAATATAAATTTTAATATATATCATATGTATTTTCTATACAGGATATAAGAACACATCCTATTTTATGCATAAAAGTTCTATTTGTTCAAAAAGGCAGTTTTACCACTTTTTAATGGAAAACCTTTTTTAAATATAGTTTTTATACGTTTAAAAATTATATTTAATATTGAAAACATATTATTTTAAATAGAAATACCAAAATTATCAATTGTTTATTTTTTGGTATTTTTTTGGCCATATTCATGTTTTTATGAATACATAAAATGCTAAATTTTAATTGAAATTATATTTTTCATCAAAGTAATTTATAGTGTTAAATTATATATTTTATTGGTTTTATCATATAATTATATTACATTTTTATCATTTTGTCCAATTTATGTCATTGGTATCTATTTCAACGTTAATTTGTATATAAAAACATTTCCTGATTTTGGATGTTTTTATTTTAAAAACATATTTTCTCATTTTATCAATGGTTTAAATTTTTAATTAATGTCCGAAAATTCTATGAATTGAATTCAAAAAATTGGATTCCTTATTTGGAATCATATGTTAGAAATTTATTAAATATATTCTTTTTATTTTTTTATAATATGAATAGTAACTTTAGTAATTTTTATTACCACAGTTAAGGAAAAATAGGGTAATTAAATGTAAAAATATTATTATAAATATATTAAAACTATCCTAAAGCATTCCAAAATGTTTTGTGATGATGTTTAGTTTACCCTTAACACATAAGTATTAATTTTTAACAATTTAATGGATACTTTTCCATGTAAATGACATGGATATTACAAAAATTAAAGGGAGTGACAAAATGAACACCCATACATTTATTAAATATACTATTATAAGTAAGTAGTTATATATAACATATTCCTGAATATGAATATTTTTTTGAAATCCATGATTTTTAAATATTTAATGGAATTTTAGTTTTATTTTTTAGTGAAGAAATAATTATCATGAATAATTACACAATGATATTGTAGTAACTATTCAATTAGTGAAAAATCAATGAAATAATATTAGAAAAAATTAAAATAAAGGCAATTTGACATAATTAAGGTTATCTAAGAATTTTAAAGCATAATATTAAATTTTAGGGGAGTATTAAATGAATTTCTTATATGTTTCCTTTCTGTATTAATTTTCATAATGTCAATGTTTTGAATAGTGTAAAAATTCACACTAATTATTTTTTATGAAAATAATATTATATATAATTATTTTAAGAAATATATAACTTATTTGAAAATAAAATATATATAATATTGTCTAATTTTTTATATATTATTCATTTTTTATTTAATTTACATCATATAAGTAAATATTACAACCTATTAGTATTGAAAATTTGTTACCTTAATTAAAATTAAAGTTGCATATATAAGGGATAAAAAGTGATAAGGTTTAAAATAATACCACAACATGTCTAAAATATATTTTTTAATTATATTAAAACCTTTTCTCTTATTATATTAGAATATATGAATTTTGGAGGTATGTTTTTTGAGATTTAATTTATTATGAATTAAAATTTTGAGAAAATCAAAAGGACCCCTAAACTCAATTATAAGTAGGAACTTATTATTCTCTTTTTAACACACATAAAAACCTATTTGGATCATAATAACTATGAAAAAATATTATAAAAATATACCTAGCTTAATTATAGAAGTGTTACTTTGGTTATTAATCCAAAAAATGAATTCCTTTGTGAAAATAAATTAAAGATACCCAAATAAGTGGTAACATTATTCAATGAATGTTTTCATTTTATTTCGTCCTTAAAACCCTAAAATTATTTTTATTTCTTGCTTATATAACTAAATAAGTTTCCTAAATACAATAATATGTTTTTATTTCAAGTTATCTACCTAAAATTAAACACTATTATATCTAATGTGTAACTAATTAACCGTTCTTGTGTATGGATAATGACCTCTTCATGAAACAATGTTGTTTTATTTTCATTTACTACCTCTATTGGTTTGTAATTATGATGGATACTCTATTTTTATAGGATATATATTTTATTAATTATGTATTTAAAATTATATATTTACTAAATAAAAAATTACTATATTATTTACATTTTCTAGAAATAGGATAACATCATTTTTAGTCCTCTGGACTACTACCTCAACAAAGAGATGAGATTCGTTCAGAATTTACATGGAATGTATTAAAGATGGGTTTAGTGAAAATATATTATACATATGACATAATAATGATAATAAAAAGATATTATACATTCAAATATATTTCATTTACTATATTTATTTCAATATGAAATGAAATCGAAGCAGCGTTCAAGCTTATGTACGACCTACTGTCTCCATGAATGGTGTATTTCATTTTCAATTTCAATAATTTATTGATAAAAATAAATTAATATATAATTAATTTATATTATATTTATATAATGGTTATAATTAGTTAGATAATTATAACATTATCTAATGTACAAGAATAACATGTATGAGAAACATCACAGTTATCACTCGAAACATAAATTGAACATGGAATTGTTAATAAGCAGATAATATAATGTTATATGTAAGTACTATATGGTATTATATTTATGAATACAGTTATTTAAAACATTTATAATAAAAATATATATATTATACAATCTTATTTCATGAGTATTATGAGATTCAATACACAAGGTAAGGGATTTTTTCTCACATTTATTTATGTGGGATACATGCCTTATACACTACTTGTTTCTTTTGTATGATGTATATAATTCGTAATTATGTATTTTAGGAGTATTATTATGAATATTATGGTATTTTAAAATCTATATAACATTATTTATTTCATTGGTAATTCAATTCTATATATTATAAAGTGATAAGTGAAAATTTTACAATCTCAGAAATAATAGGGATTGTCTCATTTTAAATCACAGTTGTGGAATATTTATATTCCTTGTCCATGTTGTCTAAATTTTTTGTCATAAATATTTTTATTATTATAATATGAACATGTTATCTTATTTTTACCCATGTTTTATTTTTTGTGAAATTATTTTAAAAGAATATTTTTCTCATTGTCTAAATAATTCTCTTTGTGATTTTACCGATAAAATAATATCTAAGGAATGTTTATAAAAAATAACAATTGAATGGAATATTATTCTACTGTTATTCATTAATTAACTAAATCATACATTAATTGATTAATATTTCATTTCAAAATAAATCATTTTCTATTAAAATGGTCACATATTTTATGAAAAGAAAATATTTTCAATGAAGAAAGGATAGTTAATTCAATAATTATTTTTAAGTGATACCTAAGAATTATTTTCCATCTAAGATAAATATATATTATATTAATTATTCTTTAATGGGAATATATTTCAAGGATACAATTCCTATTATTCCTATTTCTTGTTTATGTTTTTTATGTAATGATATTTATAAAACCCATTTCCTTTTATTGGTTATGTAATGATGGTATGGTATTTATAAAATACATTTCATTCCATGGGTTATCATATGATGAATGATTTATGGATATATGGAACTCATATGTATAGTATTAATTGAGTTATGGGTGAGACCTTTATCTACCCCCAATGCATTAAGTAATGATAAATATTCTATGAGGTCAATGTGTACACTAGAGGATATCCAAAGCCTATAATAAGAGGGTACAAGGGATGCAATCCTTAGCCCGAAACTAGAGGGTAAATGGGAGGCCATTCCAATCCTGCAGCAAGAGGGTGCCCAACGAGTCATCCTACTCATGAAACTAGTAAGTACAAGTGAGGTCATACCAAACAAGAATTATCTACATGGATGAATTTCACAATCATAACTTACAATGAAAATCTTTTTGGGTATCATTAACATAAGATATTATAAGATTATATGAATTCCAAAAATTACATCTCTTATTCCGTTGTTATACTCTCATGGATCATGTTCTTTGATTATTATTTGATTCATGTCTTATGAACTTACAATCATTATTCCTTGATTCATGTAAATAATATTTGATATGCAGGGTTTGATCCTCAAAATTTATTCTCATGTTTTCGTGCCCTTATTCTAATGGTATGGTTATGTATCTTCCATGTTTATCCTTACATATCATTTAATACAACCATTTATTATGTTTACATTCCTCAGGCTATTAAAAAATGTTTTAGGTAGGGGTACTAAAGGGGATTGTCTTTGTGGGAGAAAATGAAGAACATTCACCATACTAGAATGTTTTGTTCCATATTTCCAAAAGTACTAAACTAATATGTTCATAGGGTGTGTGTTTATGCAATGTACAAAATATTCTAAAAACATGACTTCATATCGATGTATGGAATGAATTGGTCTTTATAGATAGAATATTTAAGGTATATATTTTTTTAAATCTCTATATTAAAATTCTATTTTATTTTGCGTTGAGTAGTCAGGATAAATCCATTTTAAAAAATGTGATTTTAACATTGAATCAAACATTACAGTAACACAATGAAATTCTAAAATAAGAAAATTTTATTTTATGGCCTCTATGACACACAAAACCATGCATAGAATAAAATTTCACACCATGAAACATTATGATATTCTTATTTTTAAATAAAAAAATATCTTCAGTATATTTAATTATATGAAAAAATGTGTTAATATTCTATTACATGCAATGATGAGTTTTTTTATTCCATGCAACATAGTGTTTAAATGATTGATGAAATATTATTAAAAAATTAATATTTAATATTATACTTATCAACTAGATTTTATGTCGGTGGTATGAGTAGTAATATAAAAATCATAAAAATCAGGGTTATATATTAATTATAAATAAAATAATAATCATTTAAACAAAAAGTGAAATGTTGTTTGAAAAGAAATATTTTTCCAAAAGACAATTTAATAACTCGTTTCACACATAATTTAAAACTAATGGTTTATATTTTTAGAATATTTAAATGAAAAATTAAACTTAATTTTTTAAATCCTCATATCAGAACTATATTATGGTTATTTGTTAGTGATTTTTTTTTGAAAAGTTCCATTTTTTGATGAATAAAGTAAAATACTAAATTTTAATAGAAAAATGGTTATTCATTTTAATATTTATAATAATAAATTTTAATTTTTAATTTTTTAAATGTAAAATTAGTTCACTATATGTATATTAAAACAATTTAGGTCATTAGAATCATTTTTACATCAATGTTTGATATAAAAACTTTGTATAACTTTGGAACATTTTCTCTTTAAAGCACTGGTTTTTCATCATGTCTACAAGATTAATTTTAAATTATTTTTTACACTTATAAGAATTAAATTATTATATATTAATTCCATATTTTGAATCAGAATAAATTATATTTTATAATAAGGTAATCATAATTTTGGACCATATGTATTAGTGAAAATTAGATAACATTAATTATCATAATTTGGGTTAAAATGGGGATTTGTTCATTACTTGCCTCTGTATTATAATTAATTTTACCCTCACATTCGTTTTTTTAAAATAAATTGGATTTAAAATATTGAATTAGATATTTTAAATTATATAATAAATATCATTTTAATTTTATTTTTAAAGGATAAATTACCTAGGAAGGTAAAAATATACAAGTTACTGTGGCAAGAAAACTAAAATTGTAAAATTGAGTAAACGTAAAGAATAAGAAAAGACATAAAAAATGTGTAATTTTTTTATGGTGCAGTCATGTCATGAAAAAATAATTCATTATCTCAATTATTGATATATTTTTTAAAGACATGATGTAATTGTGACCTCCCAATAGTTAATACTTTTGGGTAATCAAAAATATGTGAGCCCTCTACAATTATAAATGGTCACTCACTCCCCACACTGAGGCAAGCATCTAAAACAAATTTTATCAACAAAAACTAGACTAAATAAAATCTAATATTATCTCCCCTCATACTATGATACTTAGTTTTGGAATAATTCCAAAACATGAAGGATTTGGTGAAAACATAATGATGATATCTGAAGAAGAAGTAACGTTCATCAATTAGAAATTCATCATTTTTTATCCTCCACCTAGAAAAATTATAATTAAAAAATAATTATATAGTAATAATGTTATATTTAATATAATTATATTTTTATGGGAATTAATAACAACCATATCCACCTCCATCAAATGGGTTATGGAATTATTATCCATGCTTACAATATACTACCCCCTCGTGAACCAATATTATTCATTTTTCTATTTCTACCTACAAACATTTTCGATAATGATGGATATAAATTATATATATGATATTTATAACATTCATATACCTATGTAGTCATTATATCACATATTTATTTTTTATGTTCCATTTTGTATGGAATACAATTATGTCCTTAATGTGATAGGAAGATTACAGCCTCACGAACCGATGCAATTCGTCTTTCACTAATGCTTTACATAGAAGGCGATAAAGCTAATTTTAATGAATATATGTGATGAAAATTAAATAATTATGATATTAATGACAAAAATATTATTTCTTAATTATAATATACCAATTTATTCCTTACCTTTTCACTCACTTATAGATGATAACATCGTTTTTGTATGTGTGGACTGTTACCTTCACAGTGTGATGAAGCTTTGATATATATTATTATTATCATTAATTAAGGATAAAATATTACATTCCTACTTTCCATAATGATCATTCAAAAATGAAAACGTTAGTCTTGCATACATAAGACCTACCATCTTAATGATCGTAATATACTTCATTTCTAAATAAATCTTTCATTATTGGGAATAAATGTATAATTTATTAATAAATATTAAATTATTTCATTATTATTATTAAGGATATTATATTCTGTGTAATATGGTAATGTACCATATCTTTAATGAAAAAATATTCTTGAAACAATAAGTCAATTAACACCCGAATCATTGAAAATAGTGAATATTTACTAATGTATGGGAGATAAGATGTTACCAAAGGGTGATATATGATATTATAAATATTAATATGTTTTTATAGGTTAATAACATGTATAGAACCAATATATATGAGGTTAAATCTTTTTCAACTAAAAGAATGTGTGAGGTAAGGTATTTCATCTGCTTTTACATTCTATTGAGACTTAATTATTATTATGAACTAATTCACTTTGTTATTTTGTATAAACATACACTTTTACATTTAATATCATGATTCAGTCATTATTAATGGTATTTTATGTTTCAATTTTAATCATTTCATCAAAGGTAATGATGACTCGAAAATTACCATGTCGTAAAATTTATTGTATAATATCTCTTTCTTGAGTGGTTGTTAAATTTCCCTTAAAACAACCACTTTAATTGGAATTAAACTTCCATAAAATGTCCACATTACTATATTATGGATATGAATAATACCTAAACATTATAAAATCTTTATATGAGGTGTTTATTGTTAATTTTATTTTATTTACTAGGGAAATATTGATAAATCTCCATCCTTTTCACAATAAGTACATTTGATGTCAACACACTTTAGTTTATGAATATAATTGATTATTTTATATATGGGGAATGATTTTTTAATTAGCCTGGATTTTATTTATTCCCTACATGTTCCAATATCTCTCATGAGACAAATCATTTAGCCAAACCCAATGGATTTGAAACCTATAGTTTTAATCTATCTTATGAAGGTCTTGTAAGTAAGTTTCTTGTAAATGGTCCTAACACAAATGATTTGGAAAAACCTAAAGGGTTGGAAACCAATTGTTTTAAACTATCTCATGAAAGGTCTTGATAGTTTTTATATTTTGGATGGAATTGAATCAAATGATATGTGTAGAGAACCCAAACTTGACGTACATGGAAATTAAATTACTTTTGAAAATACTTAATATATAAAAAAACTGACACACAAGGGCCGTAATAGTTTGGTGTCTTTGGAAACTTGGAACATAATCTTCTAATCTTGGTGAAAGATCTTCAACGTTTCCCATAATGATCTTCCATTTTTTCTTACCTAAAACCTCTCTTTATATCAATGGGAAAATAAAACATATAAAGGGTGAGATAAAATTCTCAGTAAGGTTAAGAATGGAGAAAATATAACTAACCATATACAGTTGAACTTCAAAACATGAACATAAAGTTTAAACATCAAAATCATGAGTTGTGAAATAAATCTTGGAAGTACGTAAGGCATAAATCATAAAGGAACATAAATCATGATAAAATAGCATGAGAATAAAACATTTAATTGTGGAAAACCATTAATCATAAGATATCATTTCCATAATAGCCAAGGCATTGCTGCCAAGACCATCTTCGTTCACAAAGTCCCTTTCGGAATAGAGTTCACTCCTCATTCCAGTCCTGTATCACTGAACCAGAATAACATACCGATCCAGCCATGTCTATCTCATGAGATATAAATCTTTAAAGAATGCATTGGATGGAGATATAGGTCCCACCCATCTCATAATGACATCATTCTTACTTATGCCACAAAATAAACATAAATAATTCATCATAACCCAAAGAATAAAATGGGTTTCATAAACATCACCCCATCATCACAATTTTCCATATAAAACACATGGATATCATTTTATAATAAGAAAAATCACACCATTTAAATAATAGATACATTATACATGAATCATAAACATTCCAAATAATTTCATCTTCGAGGGAAAATAGTTTTTACAAAACACTTGAAATGAATTCTTGAGGATAATATCCTTTCTTCTTCGAAATCATTTTATTTTCACAAAATGCCACAAAATTTTAAAAGAAAAGTATTTTATTGAAAATAACCATGAAAACCTGTAGAGGACGTTCATGAAAATTTGGTGTTATGAAACCATAAAAATCTGTTAATGTCCTACAAGTTAAAAAAACATTTTTCTCGTACTTTTTCCAGAAAAGTCAAAAAGTACCACGTATAGCAAACAAAAGAAATATTCCTTCCATAACTTAATGTAAAAGTAAAGAGGGGTAAAAATGAATTTAAAAATACCTGTAAGAATATTAAACACTTTATGAAAACATTTTTATGGACATGGATGAAAAATATAACCCCAGTAAATGCGTACGTATAAGAAATCTTGGAAAAAATGAGATTTGAAAAATTATCCCTTACCTTATGTACGATATGCTTCATATGTATCCGAACCACATGTATGATGATATAAATAATTTCATTAAATTATTACAGAATCATATTCATTGTTATGATATCATATATGGTTCACTTATGACCTTATATTACCCATTATTTGGTAAATTCCATGATAAAGCAGTGTTTTGGGTAAAATCATTTCATTTATCATACATGTTTCGATATGTTGTTCATGATATTATTACTCATATCATTATTTAATTAATTCTTGAATGTAAAAAAATTATTTATATATTATATATATTCAGTATATAAATATATATTATAGATCGATAAATTTAATGAAATACACCGTTCAGGGAGACGGTAGGCCGTACGTACGCATAAATGTTGTTTTCATTTCCTTATTGAATTAATTAAATGTAACATATATGTACATAAATCCAGTATCATTGTTATGTAATATCTTTCATTATTATTTATTACATATATACATTATAATCATACTTTAATGGTTAATCATGGAAAATGAATCTCATCACGTTCGTGGAGACGGTAGTCCGTACGTACGCATGAGAGATGATATTGATCCCATAATTATTGAATAGAATTATAGTGAATGATATAATATCATAGAATCATTATGATTTTATAATAACAATATATAGTTATTCTTTACACCATTATACCCATCCAAGTAAGGTGGTGGTGGAAAAACAGATTACACCACATCATGGAGATGGTATTCCATACGTACGCAGGAGCGATGATTTCATTTTCTGTAGGATGGATATAAGGTGAAACGGGGTTGTTTCATATATATAAAAACATATCAGTATATTGGTGTCACTGATGTTATTACTTTAAAATGAAACAACTAAAGAAGAGGAAGTTGAAGAAGAAAGAAACTTGAAAGAATTGGTAGAAGAGATTACCTCTTCATCGACGCACCTCTTTTAAGCCTCCTCTTAAGGAACTAGAGTTGGTCTTTTGAGAATACCAGAACTTCCACAATGTTTCTAGGGAAGTGGAGAAGATAAATGGGAAGGTTTTACTCGAGCATAAAGGCTCAAGGTGTTGTGAAGAGTAGAGGGAGGAGGTTCCCTTTTATAAGGCAGGAGAGGGTACTTTTGAAAACCTCAAAAATATTAATTTATAATTAATCAAACCCCACATAAGAACCTAAAAAAAGACACATATTTGAAGATTATATTATATAGGGTTTTCATTTCATAAACCAATAAAATTTTCGCATTTCGGTAATTTATTTTAAAACATATCAACCAGATTTATCCTTATTTAATCTATTTAATTTTATTTGTGGTAATAAGATTATAAATGTTAAATTATTATAAATAATTACTTCAGTGTTGTGAACTGTAAATAATTGGATAATTTATGACATTTTAGACCATTTAATTATTAATTTATAATTTTTAAATTTTTTTGTAATTTTAAACAATTTTATATTATGTTATTTTCATAAAATAACAATAGTGTCAATTTTGACACTATTCATTTATTTGAATTTAAATAAAATCCTCAGAGAGGATATATTCGAAACAAAATGTTTAATATATTCCTATCATGTCATATTCTTCTAGAAAATTTGTGGAGGACATTAATTAGTTTATATAATGTTTATTGTAATATTTATAAAACCATTTATTTTATTTTTATCTTAATAAAACTATTACTCCATGATTTTTGTATAATCATTTAATATACTTATTAGTGGCATAAAAATTAAAAATAAAATTCTATGATAAGGATACATATAATTAATTTCATAATAATATTTTTTCTTGAATTTATAATCTTAAAATTACAACATTTTTATTCTTATATTTATGAAATTATGAAGGTGACATCTTTGACTTCATTTAATTGGAAATAATATAAATGTTCTAATCGGTTGTATAAGGCTCTAAAGGGTCCAAAACTCGACCCTGGGATGATTAGGGTATATTTATACTCTACCAATAATTTTTGGTCAAGTTTATGGTCTTTTTGAAAGGTATTATTATTTTAATAAAAACTATATTATTGATTTTTCACTAAATAAACAATTTTTTGGATCACTATTGTGTCACCATTAATGACTATTATTTAATCCCTAAAAATTATAAATAAATTCCCATGATGTACATAATTTTATTATATTTCTGGAGACAATTCATGTTTGATGTTTCATGAAGTTTATCACTAAATTAAAACTATAATACTTGTAAGATTTAAGAGAGTGACATGTTGTCACTTTCTTTGGTGTTAATAATAAATAAATTATTTTCATAGTCAAAAGTCCATAAAATGAATCTATTCCATCCATTAGGTGATATGTGTCTCCTTTTAGAAGTCCAATAGAATTTTGGAAGCTGTTAGGGTAATTTTATAATCTTATTTTTACCATTAATTACAAGATTTACCTTTAACTACAGTAAAAAAATTCCCATAGTTACTATTCATAATATGAAAAAAATAAAAGTAACCTATTAACATAATTTGGACCCATTGAATTCAAATATGGAATCCATTTTTCAAAATTCAAAACACTGAAGTTGCAGTAGTTAATTTAAAATTAAACCCATTGTTAAGAAAATGGGTTTTAAAAGTTAAAACATTGCAAAAGATTGAAATGATTTTACCTGTGAATTCAATGTAAAATCAATGATAATTAAATAATTTATATTAAATGGTAAAAATTATTATATTTATACTTTAAAACTAGTCAATATTATAATATAAACACCTAAATTATTTCGACGAAAAAAGTTGTTTTTAATTAAAATATAGCATGTTTTTACTATTCATTAAAATGTGAAAGTTATCAGAATAATATGAAAAATTGATCCAAAGTAAATTTTTTATCCTGATTCTAAATAATAATTTTATTTTGTCAAATTGGTCTTATAAACATGTCAAAAACTATATTTAAAGTGGGTACGCCCTCAAAAGGTTGGAAAAAATGCATTTTTTTTAAAAAATATTTAATTTACTTGATAAATTTATTTTTTCCTCATACCATGTTCTGGAGAATGTGTAAGATGAATAATAATGTTATAAAATTCAAAATTTTGTTAATACAATTAATAATGGCTAGTTCATAATAATATTATAACAATATATCATTTTTAGTGAAACCCGATATTGCGTACAACACACGCTATCGAGGAAGGTCACAATTGCGTGTAATGCAAGCCAAGTCATGGTTGTGTGTAGTGAAAGCTCTTATTATTGCTGCAAATAATATAATTAAAACTTATTTCATTTATAAATTAAACAAAATCTACACTTAATTTTGCGTAGAATAAATTCTACAAAACGAACATGAAATTGTCTCACTAAAGTTCCCACATCCTAGTTTCCAAAGGTTGACTAAACCTTTCCTTTGATACCAACTGTAGCGGTCTGGAATTACTTCCAGTGGACTGTAATTAATACCAATCAGGGAACCCCATGGGTAGCTACACCCCATGGGTGGGACACACCACCATCCCCAGTGGCACCCATTTCCTCATGAAGCCCTTGGGCAGAGAGTCATGCTTCATCCAATGGTCACATGTGAGATTAACCAAGGATCGAATTCATTCGTACATCCTTTGCCTCTGATACCAACTGTAGAGACCCAAAACATGACGTAAATGGAAATTACATTACTTTTGTGAAATACCTAATATATAAAAAAAATAGACACACAAGGACCGTAATATTATAGTGTCTTTGGAAACTTGGAACATAATCTTTTAATCTTGGTGAAAGATCTTCAACATCTCCCATAAAGATATCCCCTTTTTTTCTCTTACCTAAAACCTTTATTTATATCCTAGGGAAAAGAAAACATATAAATGGTGAGATCAAATGCTCAGTAAGGGTAAGCATGGAGAAAATAACAAAACCATATACATTTAAACTTCAACACAAGAACATAATGTTTAAACATAAAAATCTTGAGTTGTGAAATAAGTCTTGGCAGTACATAAGGAATAGATCATAAAGGAACATCAATCATGAAACAATAGCATGGGAATAAAACATTAAATTGGGGAAAACCATTAATCACATGATATGATTTCCATAGTAGCCAGGGAATTGCTGCCAAGACCATCTTAGTGGACAAAGTCCCTTTCTGAATCGAGTTCACTCCTCGTTCCAATCATGTATCACTGAACCAGATAAACTTACCATTCCAACCAAGTCTATATCATGAGATATAAATCTTTACCCAATGCATTGGCAGGAAATAATGGTCCCACCCATCTCAAAATGAAACCATTCTTACTTATTCCTCAAAATAAACATAAATCATTCATCATAACCCAAAGAATAAAATGAGTTTCATAAATGTCATCCCATCATCACAGAATCCATATAGAAAAAATGGATATCATTTTATCATAAGAAAAAACAAACCATGTAAATAATAGAGACATTATAATTGAAACAATAACATTATAAATAATTTCATCATAGAAGGAAAATAGTTTTGATAAAACACTTGAAATGAATTCCTGAGGATAAATATCATTTCTTCTTCAAAATCATTTTATTTTCACAAAATGCCACAAAATTTTAAAAGAAAAGGATTTTATTGAAAATAACCATGAAAACATGTAGAGAAAGATTCATGAAAATTTGGCGTTATGAGACCGTGAAAATCCGTTCATGCCATATATGTTAAAAAAACATTCTTCTTGTACTTTTTCTCGAAAAGTCAAAAAGTATCACATATGGTAAGTAAAATAAAGATTCCTTACATAACACCAAGTAAAAGTCAAGAGGGGTAAAAATGACTTTAAAAATACATGGGAGAATATTAATCCCTTTATGAAAACATTTTCATGGACATGGAAGAAAAAATATAACCCCAGTAAATACGTACGTATAAGCAATCTCAGATAAAAATGAGATTTGCAAAATTATCCCTTACCTTATGTCCAATATGATTCATATATATCTGAACCTCATGTATAATGATTTAAATAATTTCATTTAAATATTACATAATCATATTCATTTTTATGATATCATATATGGTTCACTATTGACTTTATATTACCCGTTCTTTTGTAAATTCCATGATAAAGCAGCATTTTGGGTAAAATAGTTTCATTTATCGTACGAGTTTCAATTTGTTGTTCTTGATATTATTACTCATATCCTGATTTACTTAATACCTGAATGTAAAAAATTATATTTATATATATATAATATATATTCAGTATATAAATATATATTATATATGGATAAATGGAATGAAATACACCGTTCATGGAGACAGTAGGTCGTACGTACGCATGAATGTTGTTTTCATTTCTATATTGAATTAAGAAAAAGAAACATATATGTATATAAATTCAATATCATAATTATGTAATATAATTCATTATTATTTATTAAATATATAATTTCTAATCATACTGGAATGGTTAATCATGGAAAATGAATCTCATCGCATTCGTGGAGACGGTAGTCCGTACGTACGCACGAGCGATGATATAGTACCCATAATTATTGAATAGAATTGGAGTTAATGATATAATATCTCAAAATAA
Source organism: Viscum album (assembly GCA_963277665.1). Lineage (NCBI taxonomy): Eukaryota > Viridiplantae > Streptophyta > Magnoliopsida > Santalales > Viscaceae > Viscum > Viscum album. Next base: position 1,185,113,942 of record OY728139.1, read on the forward strand.
GTATGATGTTATAATAACCATATATATTTATTCTTTACACCATTATACCCATCCTTGTATGGTGGTGGTGGAAAAACATATTACACCACGGCGTGCAGACGATATTCTGTACGTACGCATGCACGGTGAGTTCGTTTTCCGTAGGATGGATAAAAGGTGAAGTGGGGTTGTTTCATATTTATAATATCATATCAGTATATTAGTGTTACTTATTTTATTACTTTATAATGAATAAACTAAAGAAGAAGAATATGAAGAAGAAATAATCTTGAAAGAATCAATATAAGATATTACCTCTTCTTCGACGCACCTCTTTTAAGCCTCCTCTTAAGGAACTAGATTTGGTCTTTAGAGAAGACCAGAACCTCCATAATGTTTCTAGGGATTTGGAGAAGAGAAATGTTCAGGGGTTGGACAAGATTGAAGGCTCAATGATTTGTGAAGAGGAGAGGGAGGAGTTGCCCTTTTAAAAGGGAGGAGAGAGGCGACTTTGGAAACCTCAAAAACATTAGTTTATAATAAATCAAACCCCACTTAAAAACCTCCAAAAATGACTCATATTCTAATATTAAATAATATAGGGTTTTCATATCATAAAAAAATAATATTTAGACATGTTGGAAATTTATTTTAGACCTTATCAACATGATTTATCCTTATTTAATCTATTAAATTTTATTTGTGGTAATAAGATTATAAATTTTAAATTGTTATAAATAATTACATATGTGTTGTGAATTGTCCATAATTGGATAATTTATGACATTTTAGACAATATAAATTTTAATTTATAAATTTTAATTATTTTTGTAATTTTTAAACAATTTTATGTTATGTTATTTTTATAAAATAACAATAGTGTCAATTTTGACACTATTCATTTATTTGAATTTAAATAAACTCCACACAGAGGATATATTCGAACAAAAAATTTTAATCGATTAATAACATGTCATATGATTCTAGAATATTTTTGAAGAACATTAATTAGTTCATATAATATTTATTTTAATATTTATAAAACCATTTATTTGATATTTCTCTTAATAAAACAATTACTACATGATTTTTTATAAACATTTAATATACTTATTAGTTGCATAAAAATTAAAAATAAAATCCTATGATGAAGATAAATATAATAAAATTCATAATAATATTTTTACTCGAATTTATAATCTAAAAATCATACCATTTAAATTTTTATATGTATTAAATTATGAAAGTGACATCTTTGACATCATTTAAAATAAAATATTATTAATGTCCTAATCGGTTTTATAAAGCTCCAAATGGCCCAAACATATCCCCTTGGATGATTAGGGTATAAATATACTCTACCAATACCTTTTTTTCACGTTTATGGTCCTTTTTATAGGTATTATTATTTTAATAAAAACTATATTATTGATTTTTCACTAAATAAACAATTTCTGCATCACTATTGTGTCACCATTAATGAAATTTATTTAAACCCTAAAAATTATAAATAAATTCAAATGATGTAGATAATATTATTATATTTCTAGATAATATTCATTTTCTAAATTTCATGAAGTTTATCACTAAATTAAAATTATTATACTTATAATCTTTAAGAGAGTGACATGTTGTCACTTTCTTTGGTTTTAATAATATTAAAATTAATTTCATGGTAAAAAGTACCTTAAATGAATATAATCAAACCCTTAGATGATATTTTTCAACTTTTAGTCATATAAAAGTATTTTGGGAGGTTTTAGGATAATTTTATAATCTTATTTTTACCCTTAATTTTCCGATTTACCTTTAACCGCAGTAAATAAAAATTACCGTAGTTACTATTCATAATATCATAAAAAATAAAGTAACCTATTAACATAATTTGGACCCACTGAATTCAAATATGGAATCCATTATTAAAAATTCAAAACATAGATGTTATAGTAATTAATTTAAAATTAATCCCACTGTTAAGAAAATGGGTTTTAAAATTTAAAACATTACAAAATATTGATATGATTTTACCTGTAAATTCAATGTAAAATCAATTCTAATGACATATATTATATTAAATGGTAAAAATATATTCTATTTATACTTTAAAACAATTCAATATTATAATCTAACCATATAAATTACTACAATCAAAAAAGATTTTTTTAATTAAAATATAGAGTGTTTTTACTATTCATTAAAATATGAAAGTTATCAGAATAATATGAAAAATGGAACCAAAGTAAATTTTTATATCCTGATTCCAAATAAGAATTTTATTTTCTGAAATTGAAATTATAAACATGTCCAAAACTATATTTGATGTTGATGCTCCATCAAAAGGTGGAAAAGTTGCATTTTTTAAAAATACTTATTTTACTCAATAAATTTATTTTGTTTTGATACCATGTTCTAGAGATTGTGTAAGATGAATAATAATGTTATAAAATTCAAAATCTAGGTAATACTATTCCTAAAGGCTAGTTCAAAATAATTATATAACAATATATCGTTATTTAATGAAACCCGGTATTGCGTACTACACACGCTATCGAGGAAGGTCACAATTGTGTGTAATGAAAGCCTAGTCAAGGATGGGTATAGTGAAATCTCCCTTTGTTTTTGCATATAACATAATGAAAACCTATTTCAATTATACATTAAACAAAATCTATACTTAATGGTGTGTTGAATAATTTATTCAAAATGAACATGAAATTGTCTATAACACGAGCCAAGAATAATGTTGCGTATACTGCAAGCTAATACGATGTTGTGTATAACACAAGATAATTTTGGTGTAGTGTAAAACACAAGACATCAATGTAATTAAAAAGAATAATTCTCATAAAATCTCTGGTTTTTACAATTTGGCTACACTCGAAGGGTTTGAAACTAGTAGTTTTAAACTATCTTTAGAAAGTTATTGACAGAAAATGTATTATGAAAGGTCTTGATAATATGATTATGATGGTCGAAATTATACATTCCCTCATTATGAATTTATTCATTGATATTCCATGTGATTTTTCAATTAATAATAATATCCATGGTTATGTTTCAAGATCATTTGATTATTTATGTGACATTATTTAATCATTATTTATTCCTTCCATATGATAATAGAGTTATCGATCAAAGGGTATGTGTTATAGTGATTTAACTTTTCATATTTATTATTCCTTATTAATTACAATATTCCACTTTAATCATACCATTACTAATAATTTGAGTTTAATCTAATTTTTTTTTCCTTTCCCCAAGATATGAAGAAGAAATCATTGAATGAGTTTTTAAGGTTTCAGATCATTTTCTTTTGTTATGTATTAAGATTTTCTTTCTATTACCAATGTAAAATGGTTTTTATTTATGTATCTAGTTCTAAAAAAAATATATTTTTTCCTTCATAATTTGATTCCTTATATTGTGTTCATATTTAATAAAGTAGGTACCACCTTTGACATAGAAGATTTAGGGTCTCTACAGTTTCTATTAGAGGAAGTTTTGTTATAAACATGAGAACTAGATTTAAGAAAACATATATTAGAATTCATAACACTGTGTAGGTATTTATAGATAAATATATAAGATCATCCTAATTTTTTCATATGAAAGAAATTATGTGTGTTTTTTAAGAAATGTGTACATTTATGGACAAAATATGTAGACATGGTTCTAACACATGGGTACATAGAGGTAATAACATTGAAAGGGGTGCATTAGGCTAGACCTGGTCATCACATGGTGCATGAAAATGGGCTTTATTGCACATCAATTTTGTTACACTTGGGGGATATTCATATGATAATACACATATTCTCTACTAACCATTGTGATGGATTTTAAATATCGTGATATCACCAATGAAACCATGTTTATGATTATCAGGGTATCTATGCATAAAATTTTCAATTTATGTTATGTATTTCACTAGTATTGTGCTTAAATATTATTTTTCATAAGAATATGATTTAATATAGTGTTTGAAATCATTTAAAAATTATTCCTAGAATAATTAATTTTAATTACATCAATTTACATTTTTGAAAGAAAAATAATGATCATTTCACTGACGGGATTTGACAAATATTTCCAAGGGAACTAGTATTTTAATCATTCCCACCATATAAGGATATAGTATCATGGTATATAATGATAGATTAATAATTATAAAAGTTATATAGCTTATAAGAAAATTAAGATAAAAAGAGGATGATATAGAAATTGATGGATAATGCAAAGGGGAAGAAGGATTTTACCACAAGTAATAATTAGTGAAATAATAACCTAGGTACATTATCAAAAGTACATAGAGTTTTATAAATTGGTGGAGAGATAGTCCCCAATTCTTGTGATTGAAATAGTAGGAAAAAGATTCCAATGAGATGTGACTCCAATGTAAGGAAATTGGGAACTATACAAATCGATTTCTGAATCTTAAATGGAATATTCCTCAGAAGAAGTTAATGGAGATAGATTAAAATTTTGTTATTACCATAGAAAAAGTGGAATAATTAATTTTATTGTGTTTAGATTAAATAATTATATCATTTTAGTATTTTATCAATGATATCATGTTTATAATAATTATGAAATGTGTAATTATAGTAGTGAAATATTTTTCATTATGGTTTTGAAAGTTTATAAGGAATGGTACTGATGGTTGTGAAAAATGATTTAGTATCAATTAGAACATCTATAAAAAATTATTGATGGAAATAAAACCCTAAATATTTTTCTTATTTGGAGATAACTATTTTGGGGTTAATAGATTATTTATTTGGATAATGTAAAATATATATTACTAACTACCATGGAACTTATTATTTTGAAAAATAGCTTTATGCTATCAATAATGGAGTTTACAATATTTTTTGATTTAAGGAATATATCAAATAATATATTTTTTATTAAAGAATATTGTGTTTATTATATATATTTTAATGATAATTCATGTTAATACCTTGTTTCAAGAGATTACATGATGATTCTATTCACATAATTGGTATGTGACGATTAAAAGATACATCATATTGTTTAGTGGGTAAATGATGAGTTCATTTTGGAAATTTTGTGACTTACAATATAAATATTTTAACATAACCTTTTTGAGGGGTCATATGGTTAATCATTTATGAAACTTTTTATGTCGAACATTGGATGAGGATTTTGATATCTTTGTATTACTTCACCTTTTAATGATTTCTGCATATTGGATAATCAGTACAAAAAATATTGTTATCATAATAACTAGAGATCAATGGAATGACTTATTATTATATTATGGATCTTATAATCTGTTAAAATTATGTTTTTAGAACTTCAATCATAAAAATTAATTTTTAGATACTCATTTCTTAGAGTATGGGATGAATTGGAAATTGATGGAAGAACAACCAAAGAATAAAATTATGCTTGTGAAATAGAAAAGTGTCATGTATGTATATTTCATTATATTCATAGATAGTTCTATAATTCCTCATCATTGGGAAAATTATCTTAATTTGTTTATCATATTACATTCATATCTAATAAATCAGATGGCGTTTTAGATCATCACTGACTAAAGATATTTTTTTCAGAATCTATTTTGTGGAAAAATTGAAAATAAATAAATTCTAAATCAGAGGTTTTAAACTAAAAAAGAACCCACAAAAACAAAAAAAAACAAGACTATGATAGTGAAAACCACTATATAAATCTCCCAGTAAAGTCTAATAACCCAATTTTCTGGGCCATTATTCATTAGATCTTTAAAATGAGCAAACATCTTATCTCAGGCCTGAATGTATTACTCCATAATGATGTTCATTTCACCAAAACCACATAAAAAAATTCAATCCTATTTTTTTAACCACACCCTTTTATATTAATCAATGTAGCCATTATTAATGACCTCAGTCACTCTCAATAATTATTTATGCTTTTTTTCAAAGTCCATATCATTGCTCTCTACTAATGTTCTTTTACATATAAAGCTAGTTATGTGTTATTCCCTATTACCATTTTAAATCCCTTCATCTATTACTAATAGGGTGTTTTTTAATAATATTAAGATGATGATTTTTCAATAAAGGTAATTTTGAAATTTCAAACCCTTAATTACAAAGAACAAGTTTATATTTTTAGGATTGAATTTATTTAATATGGAGATAATGTAAAAAAAAATTATAAAATAAGAACATTGTATTCAATCGAATGTATGACCTGAAACACCAAGATTATAATAGAATATAACCCCCCATGACCATAAAATAAAATTATTATAATATAAATTCAATATCATTAATAGATTCGATTTCATGAAAAATTGTGTTTAGCTTTCATTACACACAATAATGATTTTTTCTTGTGTTTCATGAATTGTCGAGTTTAAATGAAATGGAAAATATTATTAAAATATTAATATTAAATATAATAGTTATCATCTAGATAAAAAATAAGATATATGAATATTACAAACTATGTTATTATTGTTATTTTTATCTATTGATTATGAATAAAATAAGAATCATTTAAAATATAATTACATTTTTTTTAAAATTGTTTTTAAAAAGGATGGTACAGTTTCTCTTAGCAAAAATAATTTAAAATTAGTTTCTAAAAAATTTAGAAACATTATTTAAAAAAATTAGATTCATTTTATGAATTCATAATACAAAATTTACCTTAGTGTTAATTTTTTTTATTTTTCTAAAATGTTTCTTTTTTGAAGAATAGTGACCAATACAGAAACTTAATGGAAAATATACCCTTTATTTATATAATTTAAAATGTTAGTTTACATATTGAATTTATTGAAATATAAAATTATTTCAATTATATATCTATTAATATAATTTATTTCATTAAAATCAGTTTCATATAAAATCATTATATGAAAAAAAAATTAAACTTTTGAACATTTTATCTATAAAAAACCTCATTATTATCACATATTTAGTATATATTTTTATTATTATTTTTTTCACTTTTTAATTGATTTTGAAAAATGGATTCCATATATTGAATCTTAAAATTATTTATTTTATAATTATTTCAGAAAACAAATTCACTAAAATGATTAGTGAAAAAGATAAAAATCTACTTCGATGATTAATGTAAAAAATTATGGTTTTGCACATTAGATGATTTTTTTAAATATTAATTTTATAGACAAAGAGGTCTTAATTAAATAAATAAGATTTAATAATTTGAATTATTATGTCTAAGTTATATAAAAAACCTCATATTAACTTTATTGTTAAAATATAAATTTCCTTGGAAAATAAAAAGATACAAGTTATCATGGAAAAAAAACTAAAAGATTAAAATTGAATAAACATAAATAATAAATGAAAAAATGATTAAAAATATATTTATTTCTGGAATGATTATGTTATTATAACATATATAATTTTATTTTATGATTCTTAAAATCCCTGATTTTATTCCAAATATATTATCTTATTTTTTTTATTGTATTTATCCAAAAACTTTATCTTATACTATTTCTCTAAGTGATTATCTTAGGATTTGTAAAATCATTCAACAAAATAATTGAATAATATCATCATTATTATCAAAATCATTAATTTTTGGAATTTAATCTAACTATTTATGTATTTTTTCATACAAAGAGAATGGTTGGGGAAATTAATTCTCAAGTCAAATACTTTAGATATAATGAAAATATAAAAATATGTTTACCTATAAAAAGGAAAATGAAAAACTGGTTATCTTATGTGAGTCTAAGAAAAATGAGTATAAAAACTATGTAACATATTCATCTTATTATAAAGAATTATCTACGAAATTTTTGAAGATATTTTATCTTACGTAAAAGAAAAAAAGAAGATTTATCTTATGAAGTCTCTTGAGAATTTATCTTATGATGAAAAATACTTATTGCTGTATCTATTTTGATGATGTACCTATTATGTAGAATGACATGATTACTTTTCTAATTTATTGATGAAGTAATTTCATACTTTTATAGTAATAAATAAATGAGATTATCTATTTATGGAATTATTTATCTATAAAAGCCTTTCCAAGAATGGTAGGATCCAAAGAACAAAAATATTTATGATATCAATACCACAAAACTAATGTTGAAATTTGGAGGTAATGGATTATTGTACATAATATCCTATATTATAAATTTACAAATTCATGGATTATTTGAACATTAGGATTATCTAATTATTATGTTCAAAATGAAATTTAAAATGAAGTCTTTTTAACTACATAAGAAATAGAAGATGAGATGATGAACATGAGATAGATAAATGTGAAGAAAGATTAGAACACACCTTCATTGAACTCCTATACATAGAAAATATCAAGAAAAAATGATTGCATTGTTTTTTCATGATTCTATTAGATTTATTAAATATAATACAAAGTTATACATAAAATAATAACATATTATTAAGAAGAATCATCAACTAATATCAGTTCTATCTTTCAAATGTGTTCTTAAATCATATATTTCATTATTTGTTCATTCTACTTTTTTTACAAATAGTTTTGGAGTGTGTGTTGAGACCATAGATAGGTCTTTTAATGGGAGATCCTGGAAGAATTCTATTGTACTATTTTATTATCTCACAAGTGATTTTACCCATCCAGGATCCCCCATTAAAAGGATTGTTATGATGAAAATAACCAAACTCATGGAGTTGAGTGTCGGTGGAGTGGACTATGGGATTTTTTTTTTCAAAACACTATAAATATATTTTTTTTCCTCTTTTCATATGTTGTATTTTGTTCAACCAATTTTTACTAAGGAAACATGATTTAAAAGATCATTCCCTAAGAGGAAGGTTTTCTATAATGAAAATTTTTAAGAACACAATTCACCTCCAACTCTAGAGTGTTAAACTAGCCATTATCTAGGATAAAAATTTGTATCAGAGCATGTGTCTATTGAGTTTAAAACTGTTTAATATTAAAGAAGAAATATCTATTTTAAAATAGTTATCATATATGATAACTGAGAAGGTATGTCAATGGTTAGGGATTAATATTTTAATGGTAAAAATTATAGTTACTCGAAAGCTCTCCTAACCATATATCTAAAAAATAATTTGTTGAAAGATTATATCAAACTAGTAAATCCCAATAAAATTATTCATATATATTCTGAAACATGCAATGCTATAGATGAAACAAGATATTATATAAAATAAAAAACTATGAATTCTTTAATCTAAACATTTGTAAAAAATGGGTTTAACTGAGTTTATCAATGTCAAACATCACATGAAATGTGAAGCACTATAGTAGTTTCAAATGAAGGTACAAAAAATGTGATGAAAGGTTATAACAAATCATGTAATGATTTAAAAGAGACCAATAGTTCCTCTAATGATTCTATAAATTTCACATTATCATAATCATAAGATTAAGCTATTAATCATAATGCCAACATATTCTTTTTAGAAAATTAGGATAGCATAATTTCAAACTATTCTTCTTTGCATGAAGTTGAACAAGAAAGATAAATCTTATCATATAAATAATTAAATAAATATTTTACCATGTTGATATCCATGTATGAAATATTGAAAAATATAAAATTAATGCCCTCATAAATTCTTCTAATAATATTGTTAATGAATATGATTAAAAAATAAAAAAAATAATAGTTAAAGAATAAAATAGAAAAAAAATAAAATATTGAATACTGATCACGCTAATAAAATAGCGAACCTATAAAATAATGTTCAAATAATTAAAGACATTGAAATGTTTATTACTAAAGGACATTATTATCTATTTAAATTCCATTTTCAAAATCAACTTAATAATGAAATATTTGGAAAATGATGCTAGGGTTAAAATATTAAATTCTATCAAAACAATTTTGTAATATGTTGTAAAAATATAAATATTTATAAAGTAACCTATTTTTATTATGGATAAATAGGGAATTATAATAACATATAAAATTTTAAAAATCCTCATTTATATAGAATAAAAAATGATTTAATTATAAATGATGTTTCAAAAAAGTGCTTGGTTTTCAAGAAAACAAAACAAAGTTGATACAAAATTCTAATATATATAACATTACTAAACCCAAAAGAGTTTAAAACCCCAAAATATTGTGTTATATGATTTTTCATTTTAGGGAAAAACCAAATAAATATAAATGAAACATTTTTTTGGATAGTAGTTTTTCAAGACCTATGAATTGTAATTTATCAAATTTTGAATCCCTATAAAAGATTGAAGGAGGTGATTTCACCAATGGTGACATTGAAAATAGATAAATAGATGGAATTGGAAATGTTATAAGTCCTCAGTTTATTCTCATAAAAAAAGTTCATTATATTAAATATTTTAATCATAACCTTTAAGAGCTTAATTTATATGTCTTGTATGTATCCATTTAATTTTAGATTAATTATATATTTTAGATCTAATATTGATGCCTAAGGTTGTTAGAATGGTTTAAGAGGTTACTATGACTTGTTTAGAGCTAGGAACCCTAGTCGGGGTTGGGGGGACAATAGGCCTCCCAGTTAGTAGAAATTATGATACCCATCCCACATGGTCTCTACTAAAACTCTAGAGCTTGATAGCAGGGGGAGGCAGGAAAAATAATTTTCCCTAACTATGATCCATTAGATTCATCGTATAACAACCCCCACTTTTCATATATTAACATTAAATAACGTTTTTGAAATACTTAAATCATTATAAAAACATATTCTAAAATATTTTATTCATCTAGTTCCTTTGGAAATATGTAAACATAGACAATGTTACATATGTGAGATACATGATCTCTAACTAGGTTCTTCTTGACTAGAACCCTTCTGAAACACATCAAAAATAATACATAACTTTATAACCTGGGAAAGGAAACATAAAATATCGGGAGCTCAGATGTTCAGTAATGTTAAAAAAGGGAGATATGTATGAATAATCATGACCATAAGGGTACGTGGACATGATCATAAAAATTGATGATCATAACCTATATATCTGAGATCATAAACATGGATCATGGCATAAATATTAGAATTTCATTAGAAATTAATCATAAGGAAATCAAGAAGATAAGACAAAAATTCAAATCATATGAATAAAACATGGAATTTTGGGAAAAACATTAGAATATATATTTATTTCCATATTAATCAAGGAATCACTAAAAATAAAATCTTAGTAAAAAATCTCTCTACTAATCTGGTTTCACTCCTTAATCCTTCTATACATTTCTATATCGAGTTCACTCCGCATTAAAACTCTGTATTACTAAACAATGTTCATCTCACATTATATCCATGTATATATCATGATATATAAATATTTACCCAATTAATTGGAGAGAGATAAATTTCCACCCATCTCCTAATGGAATCATACATACATATACCAACAATTATAAAATAATGACATCATAACCCATTAGATGAAATGGGTGTCATAAATATGCAATCATATAATAAATGGTTCAATTGATTCTTGTTTCATAATCACTTCATAAAAATCATTACCCATAAATAAAATCGGGTTTTATAAAAATATAACTCATGAAAGTGTAACGATTTTCATAATCATTTAACACATCAAAGAGAAATTGGTTTCATAAACAAATAAAATTTCAAAGAGAAATGGTTTCATGAAGACCATGAGATCAAGAATAACCCATTCTGAGAAATATTATGAATGGAAAATTTATATCATTTCCTAAAAAGGAAAGAGTAACATATGGATGCCATCTTTTATGGGTAATAATTTGGATAGATCTTTCAAAAACATTTCTTGAGGAAAATAACATATCTTATATAAAAATAGCTTTTTAAAACATAAAACCTTTTGAAAAAATTTTCATTAAAAATATATTTGTAAACATATAAACGAATATTTGAAAAACATAAAAAAATTCAAATCCTTTTTCCTTAAATTTTTTTGATTTTTTTTTAAATCATGGTTTTGGAAATAAAACACATTTCTAACTTAAGAGAAATATATAGTCATATTTTTTATAAAAACATTTTATTAATCATCTTAATTAACAAATAATGGAGAAATTGTACTTATATATGTGAAAATCATTAATAAATAGATGGTAATTATAAGGCCTTAGCCTTAAACATTACTTAATATTGAGTTCAGTCAATAATTTTACATTATTTCACATTGAGGTATAGAATTAGGCCATAAATCCTACATAAAAAATCATAGAAATACAAATTGGACACTTCCAACAGTATCAATTTATTCTATAAAACACTAACATTTAAAATAAAATGTGGTTTATTTTCATGTTTAATCATCATTACTTTTTCGTGATCCTATAATTGAATCTATTATCCCTTAAATTCCATGAAAAACATTTTAAAAACATAATATGAGAAAAAAATGCTCAGTAAGGGATATAAAATAAGGATTCAATTTGTTATTCCATGAATATTTTAAAATCTTGAAAACATTTTAAAAAAATCACACTTTTCACCCATAAAATATAGAATCCTTTTTCATACCTCATCAAATAATAAGATTCTTATAAAACATTATAGAAATAAAAAAACATATGGGTTACTTGTGGAATCCATATAATAATTACATTATAGCTTTCATATATACATAGGTATTATCCTTCAGGGTTACATTTGGTATACTCATCATAGTATATTCCCTAATTATATTAGGAGAAACCTTATCATGTAACTCTGTCTCATTACCCAATGCATTGAATAGATATCACAGGCTCACACACACTTGGTTTATCAGGAAAATACTAGCATAATTAAACAACATCCAATAAACATAACAATATTATAACATACAAAACATGCATAAAGGAAAAATAAAATCTTCACTTTGAAATCACATTTCATATTTACAAACCGAAAAATCATAAATGGAAATATATTTTTTAAAATAAATTTGTAAAAATTTAAAGTAAAAATCAATACATGATACCTATAGGAAAGTTATAAATTATTATCATGGCGTATATGTTAAAAAATATTCGGATTTGATGAAATAATCCATCCATTTTTAAAACATAATTAAAACCATTAAAAATGATTTTTGAATCAAAGTGTCCCAGACATAATTGAAGCTTTAGAAAAAAATTATCATTTTACATCATTAATGTCCATATAAATAATTCTTTAAAACCATTTTTAAAACATGCACATTAATTAAAAATATTTATTAAAATAAATTATTAAAGAATTTAAAATGATGTTTTAGTTAAAGAATCCCTTACCAGTTGAGAAACACATGATTAAAAATAAATAAATAATATTGTTTATTCAGAACATTAAATATCACAAGAATATATTAATTCATGATATTAAATGTAAAAAGGGATTTAAATACACCTTATAGGATAATAAATGTTAATAACATCAAGATACACCTCAATGAAAGGAGATTGAGATGAAATCCCTTACGTTGAGTCTGACTCATTAAGTACAATATTTATAATCTTGAATAAAAAGAATAGGTAAATTTATAATATTTGGATAATATTTTTCATGTTTATTATTCCTTTTATATCAATTATTACCCTGTTATAATAATTTAAAATTTATTTATGTTCATATCAGTTTTTTGCTGTTATTCAGTGCTGAAGTCGAAAATGAACTTGGTACAATGTCAATAGTCTATGTGGTTATAATTCCTTCATATATAGAATAATATTCAAGAAATAATTCCCACTTTTATATAGTAATTATAATTTTAAATCAAACAAATAATTATGTTATGAAATATGAACAATGTTACAATCATAGAGGTAGTAGGTCGTACAAATGCATGAGTAACATCTCCCATTTTCATTGATAGTTATGGAAAGAATGTAAGAAAAATTTTATCTCTCAAAAAAAATAATATCATCATTAATATCATATTTTATCATTTAAATATACTTATATATATGATACAAGTGATGTAGTGAATAAAAAAATCACATCGCTTTGTGGAGGTGACATTTAACACGTGCGTACAAACGACATTATCATTTTAGTGCATATAAAGTAAGAACAGAATTGATATATTATTATCATATAATGATTAATATGTAATTAATATCACACATGAACATTAATAACATTATTATAACCCATCATGAGGGACATTTATGGAAAACTAATTACATCAGCCAGTGGAGGTGATAATTCACATGTACGATCAAAAGATTAATTCCTTTCCAATTTAATGGAAGTGGATATGGATTTAGGTGATGATATTTTTATAATAACATATCATTATCTTGAGAATTATATAGTTACTATTTATTCATGTTTTGATGGCATTTTAACGATGTGAATGAAGAAATAAAATAGAATTACTAAAAGAAAATGATACCTCTATTCCGGTTAATCACCATTGAAGAACACCTTAACACCTCTAAGAAGGGTGTTCAACCTAAAATATTACCTCAAGAATGTGGGGAGGGATTATAGTAAAGGTTTTGGGAATATAATTTCTAAACCAAAAGGTTTTGGAATTGTTATTAATTGAGGGTAATGAGTTCCTTTTTATAGGATATGGGAGGGGAACCCTTGGAATTATTGAATGTATTAAATTAATATAAATTAAATTTTGATTTAAAATGGTTCCAAAAAAATATATTTAAATGATAAGATGATTTTGGGTAGAGTATAAAATATCCAAATAAAATTATTCATGTTTGGAATACTTATTAATCCAAAATATTTATCCTTTTTTACCCTTTTTAATCTTACAGTGATATAATGTGATTTACCATTTGTGGGTTAAAGAAGTTAGCATAAAATATCAAAAGAACAAACAAATATTATTTTATGACATATTATGACATATGGTAAATTTTTTTCAGAATATTATATTTTTTATAAATCTTAAAATGTTTAATAAACTATTTTATATTTTAAAATACCAATAGTGTCTATTCTGACACTATTCAATAAACTTTTAAAAAATATCATAAGAACAAGGTAAATTCGAGCCAATGCCTTTAAATCATAAAATAATGTAATATATATAAAAACAAATATTGGATGGCCTAAATTATTTCAAATAATATTCATTTTAATATTTATAATAACATTTTTTTTATTTCATTAATTATGAAATTACTACATTAAATTTGAGTCATAATTTAATTTAATTATTTAATTTATAAAAATTATAATTAAATTATGCTGATGTAGGTGATTATTTTATCTTTTCAATTACTATTAATAGTTGAAGGGATCCCTTTTATAACTCCATATTTAAAAAAAACATTAATTTTTAAAAACAAAAGTGTAACAAAAATTACTGTTCATTGAATATAATATTATAAATGAACTGAAATCATCCAAATACATCCAAGAGGTCCTATAATAAACCCAATGATAAAAATGACAGTAATAAACTCATAAAATTAATTTTGGACGACTTTTAGGGTAGTTTTATGTTATAATAATATTGTTTTTACCTTTAATTACCCAATTTACATTTAATAATGGTAATATAAATAATTAATAAAATTAATATTTATAATGTATACAAATAAAAGGGAAATATTTACTTAATTTGTAAATAATGATTCAAAAAATGGAATCAAATTCTCAAAATTGAAAAAATAATATTTAGTAATTATTTTAAAATGAATCATCATTGTCAAAACAAGAAAACACGTTTTTTAAAAGTAAAACCCATGAAAATATTGACATGTGTTTATATCTAATTTCAATGTAAAATTTCATCAAATAAAAAAAATTATTAATTGATAAAAATAATCTAATTATAATTTAAAACTAATAAAAAATACAATCTAACAATATAAATAAATTAGAAAAAAAGTAGTTTTGATTTAAAATGCAGTATTTTTTACTATTCATTAAAATATGATTTTTATCACAAAAATACAAAGATTTCATCCAAAGTAAATTTTCATGTCCAATTTCCAAATGATAAGTTTTTCTTTTTAAATATAACATATAAAAGTATCATAAACTATAATTAAAATGGGTTTCCCATTAAAAGGCAGAAAACTGTATTTTTAAAAAAGAACTCATTTTTCCATAAAATTGTATATGTTCTTATATAATAACTATAAAACACCTAATATGAATTTTAAAAAATTTATCGAATTAATAATTTTTAACATAATCAAAAAAGAGTGATTTTATTATTTTATATACATAATTATTCAAATTCTAATACTTTTTTCATAAAAATACATTCTTTATATTCAATTTTTTTGTAGTTTCATTTCATATAAATTTGGTCACCAATGAATCATTATATAAAAACGTGCAAACAATAATTTCAAAAATCATTTAACACTATTAATTACTTACACTTTATGGTCTAGATGATAACTTCCATATTAAATAATAATGTCAATAATATATTATTTTTCAGTATAACTCAATATTGTGTGCAACATAGGATTTCAGAGAAACCCATTGTTGAGTGTTTAGTATGCTCTCACACATATAATACCCTTTAAAGTAAAATTAATATATAATTCATAAATAATAATAAATACAAAAAATTATTATTCTATAGTACTTGGGATGTAACAATATTGATTCTCATGAGGGTTCCTTGGAGATGTATCATAAGAGTTCATTAAAGGAACCATAATCATTAACAATACAGAAAAGCGATGAGATTGTTTAAATAAACTCTTACCACTTGGTTATGTGGGATAATACAGACCATGATAGAAAATGTAATTGCATGAAGTTTTAAATAAATTAAATGAATGTGATTCATAATATAACATATCAAATACACCTTCTGAAATAATATTGGTGTATAAAAAACATGTGCCTCAAAGAATTCAAATTGAGACAAACAATATTAGCTAATTGGTAACTCTTGAAACATAAATCCCAAGAAATAAATATAATAGAGTTTTTATGTAAACACCCATAAATTAAATAATAATAATCATATAATACATTAACAGTTAGTATATAAACCATGAAAAATAAAATAGTGGGGAACATAGCATGTATCTCACAGATATAAAAAGTGAGGCGAAATTCGCTTACCTTGTGTCCTAACACTCGTCATACTCATAAAATATTCTTGTATAATAAATATTATTTTATTATAAATATATCACATAACCGTATTTTTATATATAATAACATATATGGATTTATTATGACTTTATATAACCCACTTGGTAACAATTCCATGTTAAGGTTTCATTTCAAGTAATATTCACATTTTTTTCTCAGGTGTCATCATTTGTTATATCATTGGTCCTTATAATTATATCATTATTTAAATAATGTAAAAAATTATTATAATATCATGAATAATAGGTATTATCTATGATATTAATCGATATAATATAGTATTATTAAAATTTTAATGCACCGTTCATGGAGACAGTAGGCCGTATGTACGCATGAACATTGTTTCCGTTTAAGTTCCATATTTAAAGAAATATGGTAGATGACATATATGTATATATATTAAAATATATATATAATTATTATAGTATAATTATTATATAATATATATCATATAAGTTTACTAAACACATCTTAATTCTTTCCACGTAGTGTGTGAGTGAATCACATTACTTTGAGATGCTGTAGTCCACTCTTCTCAAAAGATATTATTGTATTTACAAAAAATGGAATGTATAAAGTTATATGTTCTAAGATATTTATATAAGATTAATAAAAATTATAAATAGATTATATATTATATCTAAATATATATTCTTTCATTATTCCCACCATGAGAGGTGGTAAAGGAAGAACAAACCATCATCGTTTTGTGATGTGGTAGTTCACCATATGCATGAACATTATATTTATTACCCATTAGGCAGAGGTGTATGTATATGTAGGTCAAACACTTATAATAAAAACATCTCAGTATTTTAAGTACACTACTTTTTTTATAAGTATGAAATAATATGAATTGGGGTGGTGGAGAAAGAAGATAAAAGAATTGATCTTGAGGGTGTGTGTTACCTCTTAAGTGGGTAACTCTTTTTGGCTTCCACCAAAGGGATTACTTGGAGGAATTTCATCCAAAAGAGAGACATCATGGAGAAATTGAGGCTACTTATTTTGTACTAGAATACCACAAGTCAGACCCATAACATCTTTTCAGTTTTTTTTCTTTTAGTTACATTTATTATAGATACATATCCACTTGTAGTATCCAAACATGGATGCATTTCTAGGAAACCACTCACTCTATCCTTTACCAAATTCCCATGAAATTTTCCTATTATTTTCCATATCATTATACTAATCCTTAGACATGTCCTTAGGGTTATCACTATTTTTTTTTCTAATCATAGATTCTAAAGGTTAACTAAACCCTTTCTATGATACTAACTATAGAGACTATAAATATCCAAACATTAAAATTAAAAAACTTTTGAGAAATACTAAAAAATTATACAAATATATGCTTTATGATATTATTAGTCTAGTGTCATTGGAAACATGGAAACATAGTTACTAGTCCATAAGAGAGCTACATTATCTCCAACTAGGTTCTTCCTAACTAGCACCCTTCATAGACACATCAAATATGATTCATATCAACATCACCTGGGAAAAGAAACATAAAAATTGGTTATCACAAATGCTCTGTAAGGGTAAAAATAGAGACACATAATAATAATCATTAACATAAAGGTATGAGAACATGATCATTAAAATAGAATACGATTCCCTACAAATAAATGTTTATAAGCATGAATCATTGAATAAAGTTGTGATGCTCAAAAGACATGAATCAATATTAAATAAAGAACATAAGCCATGAAATAATTTCGTATGAATAAAACATGGAAATTTGAAAAATAAAATAAGAAAATATAATGATTTCCATAGTATTTGAGGAATCTCTTACAAGGCCAAATTAGTGGAGACAGTCTTTTATTGAACTTAGTTTAGTCCCATTTATAGCCTTGTATTACTGAACTGGGTTAACTCCCCATTCCATCCCTATACTACTAAATTATGTTTTTTTATCATTCCATCCATGTATAGCACATGAGATATAAATATTTACCCAATGCATTGGATGGAGATATAGTCACACCCGTCTTATTATGAAATCATACATATATGTGCCAAAACAATTTAAACAATTGTATGATACCCCATGATATGAAATTAGTGTCATAAATATTTAATGATAACTAAAATTATAGAAAATATTGAGGTTTCATAATCATATAATAAAAATAATAACATATTAAAAGAAGTTAGATTTCACAAGAATATAACCCATGAAATAGAAACGGGTTTTATAAACATATAACAGGTGATAGAGAAATGAATTTCATAAACGTACAACCCGTGAAAGAGAAACATGTTTCATAGACATCATGAAATCATGCATAAACCATTAAAATAATCAATATTAATGGAACCTTTAGATCATTTCCTATAATTTTATGACTAACATAAATAGATTTTATCTTATATTAGAAATTGTTTTGATAGATCTTTTAAAAAATATTCATGAGGAAACTATTGTTTCTTCTTTGAAAAATTATTTTTAAAACATAAAAAAAATTGAAAACCTTTTTATTTTAAAATATAATTGAAAAATTATAAATAAATCATTTAAAACCATTAATAATTATAAAAATCATTTTTCCTTAAAAATAATTTTTGAAAACATATTTGAAAACATGGTTTTTGAAATGAAACACATTTTCAACTGAAAATATAAATACAGTTAGATTTTTCTTCACAAAATTTTCATACTAATATTAAGTACCAAAGATTCGAAAATGGTACTTAAAAATTGAAATATATTTAATAAATAGAAGAGAAGAAAACTCATGAGGTTATATAAGGGGTGGATCATATGATTATATCAAAGGAAGTATAATCAGAAATAATCTCGAAAAGTGATAAGATTATTTCAACAAAACAATAACAATTAGTTCCATGAGATCATACTCTCCATGTATGAAAATATAATTAAATGAAGCTTAAACTATCATTAAAATAATGTTATTAATGATATAAAATGTAAAATACACATTGGGAATGAATGTAGGTGCATAAAAAATATGTGTCTCAATGGAGAAAAACTGAGACAAAATATCTAACCAATTTGGTAACTGTTGAATCATAAATACCATGAAATAATGATAATAGAGTGGAAATGTAAATAAAAAAAATTTAATAATAATAATAATCATATAATATATTAATGAGTATTATATACACCAAATAAAAGAAATGAGTTGTAAACATGGCATGTATCTCACAGATAAAAAAAAGAGAGATGACATTCCCTTATCTTATGTCTTGACAATCAGCATACTCATAAAATATTCATGTATAATAAACATCAATTAATTATAAATATATCAAAAAAACATATTATTATATCTTATTCCATATTTGTTTTTATTATGACTTTATATTACTATATTGTTTACAATTCCATGTTAAGGGTTCACTTTAGGAAATATCCTCTTTGTTCTCTGCATGTGTCTTAATTTTTCATATCTTTGGCCTTTATACGTACATCATGATTGATAAAATGTAAATAATGATAAAAAAATCATTTATATTCTATATAATTGTATTATAATAATCTATAGAATATATGAGTATGAAATAGAAATACACAGTTAATGGAGATGGTAAGTTGCATGTACACATGAACATTGTTTCTGTTTAATTATTATATTAAAAGAAAGAAGTTAAATGACACACACAAACTCAAACACACACACACACACACATATATATATATATATCATTATTTTATTATAATTATTATATCATATATATCATAACATTTCACTAAATTCATCTTTAATAAATTACATATAGTGTGTGAACGAATCACATCACTTTGAGGGAGAGGTAGTCCATAATTAGTTAAATGATATTATGATATTTATACTATAGGGTCC
This sequence comes from Viscum album, assembly GCA_963277665.1. NCBI lineage: Eukaryota > Viridiplantae > Streptophyta > Magnoliopsida > Santalales > Viscaceae > Viscum > Viscum album. The sequence goes on from OY728139.1 coordinate 1,185,134,775, forward strand.
TAAAAATTCAAATAGGGGAAGGAAATACCACCAAAATCACTTTTTATATGGTAGAAAGTACTCCTACAAGTCTAAAAAGTTTAATAGACTCGAATTGAGTTGCTAATTTCTGAAGAAACATAAAGGAACTCAAGTTTTAAAAGAATTACGAGTGGCCCACGTAACATCATTGGGAAAGGTCTGCAGACTACCCGGATCACGATCCACCATTAATGTGGAATGACCTGTGAGGCATTGGCCCAAAGAGCGATGTCCAACGAACCCATCAGGCCAAGAACTGTGTCACCGAAGGACTCATGCGCGTGAAGGCCATCTGTGTACCATCCCACGAACTCATCTGTTCTCAGATGAAGGGAACATGCAAGGTTCTGTGAACCATTATCGCAAACCATAGCCTCTAAAAACCCCAATTGACTGAGTCTTCTATGGGTCAGGATATATCTTCATGGGCCTCAGAATATGGTGTCTCATGCCCATAGATTCAATTTTCCCCATGCTCTATAAATGGAGCACAAAATTAATTAAAAACATATTCCAAAATCATGAAGGGGACTCAGAGGTTGGAAATAAGAACTCAGAGAAGATTCCGGCTTCAGTCTTGATTCATCGACGTATCTTGAATTGGGAACAATGCTCTCTATAGGTAAATTTAGCCATGAACCATAAAATTGGGGAAATTAACAATAAAAAGAGAATAGATAACCATATACTTCACACATATGAACTTCTTGAGAACAATAAGCCATTAGACCCCCCTTCAATATGGTAATCTGCATAGTGTACTACTATGCGGACTGAACCCGATGCCACATACTGCATTAGTACGTTGATGGAACCCAAAGCCGTGTGATGGGCCATGTACCACTATGGTACATGGTCATCCATACCCATGACCACATATTGTATCGGTACGCAGGAAACCCCTATTTCTACATACAACTATCTTATGTAGAGCCTCCCCGATCCCGCATAAGAATTCAGAATGAGGAATGTGGTGTTTTCGAATATTATTTCCTATGGTTCCAACCTCACCTCACCATTACCGTCCAGTCCTCCATAATCCCTTCATGAACAAGTTCTTCGGCATCATACCAAACCCTCCTCCAATTCCACTAGACCCATATGATTAGACTATCGAGTCCATCAATGCACCCTTGTGTGTCTATATACCCATGGTAAGTGGAGTCAAGAAGGCTCTCCCCACAACGGTCCGGGCTTCAGGAATGTTTATGGGACTACATTCCCATGGTAACCTGTAGTTAAACCCTGGGATGCCAACATGACCCTCCTTTTTTTAGGAATTAAGGGTGATCACGTGCCTTTCAATTAAATGAGTAATAGTGATCAGTCGATGGAGTTATGTTTTATTGTCCTTTTGAAGAGGATGCAACTCCTCCCCTTACAATAAAATATTATGGAGCCCTCCCACCGAGGTAAGTCCACAATCTGACAAGGACGAGCTGCATGACCTTTAATGTCATTTCACATTGAGAAGTTCATCTCTCCACACCCTCTCCCACCGTCACCCTGTTCTATTATACTGGAGGTTCTCCCTCTCCCAAATATTGTAGAGGAGGAATGTGGTTGGTTGGATCTCTCACATCTGGTTGCTTCTCAAACCGAGCACGACTCATGTTGGCTTAGTGGTTTGTGAAGATTAAAACATCCACACATTCTGACCTATAATAACTCTGATTCCTAATCAAACTAGGATACGTAGGATGCGTACTTAAAGGCCTAAGCTCGATAAGGATCCGTCTCGTAATTGGTCCACCCAATCATGTCTCCTTTAATGTGATCTTCCATGCGTAAGCCCCAACCATAAGAACTATGAGAACCATGATTCTTGATTAAACCAGGATACGTATGATTCTTACTCAAAGGCCCGAGCTCAAAAGGGTGCCCATCCAAAAGGGTTCACCAAACCATGCCCCTCAAATGGACAGCTTCCATGCATAATCCTTATATAATTCCAACCCACATGGGTTATGATTCCTTTCCTGAGGATATGTAGGAAACCCATCTTATGGGTCTGATCCCAACAACAAATCACATTCCACCCCTTAGGATGATGATAAACACCAGAGTTCCTTGTTTTATGGATCAAGTCTACTCTACCTCTATAGAATAAGATATATGTATGCCTAAAATGTTATTTAAAACCAAGGGTAGCATGTGAACACACCCTTTGAGAATGAACCAATGATTAACGAACATATGAACACGACCAAAATCTATAAGAGAGTATCAGAACAAGAAATAATCCTCCCTTAGAAGGGTTCCATGAGTCTATACTCCCATCCTCTCGACCAATGGAGTCCTCAAGTGTCATTGGATGAATCATCAATCAACGAGCACATGCCTTTGGAAAGCAGGTCCATGAATCATGGATAACATGTCTTTTGGGTGTTTCTGATCCCTGGATAAACCCGTTTGAGACCATTCGAGGAAGTGATATCTGAGGGGGACCGATTGCAAAAGGAAATGACCCCACACAATCACCTGGTGGGACTGACTGACTGTGTAATCTGCTTCTCAATATTAAAAGGGTAAATTACCATGTCCCCAAAGGGTTAATTTTGGATCCTTTTAAAGGATAATGATGCAGAATGAGCCGAAATAAATGAATTTGTGAATTTGATAGGAAACCATCTCTGGAAAATGCGATGGGTGTTGATCCTCATCGTACCATTTTCACCATCACCTGAAACACACCACCTCAGAGGTAGAACAAAAATGGTGAACCTAATGTGAATCCTTAACCATGGTGGGAGTTCTAACCTAACGATAATAGACAAAAAAAATGATATTGCACATCAAACAATTATTTTTTCCCCAGTACGCGTGAAATGCACAACCATGGTGGTGAAACAAAAATGGTGAACCCAGTGTGAATCTTTAACCAAGGTGGAGGTTCTACCCCAATGATAAAAGACAAAAAAGGATATTGAACGTCAGGCCATTTTGTTTTCCATTAAATAAATGAAATGCATCACCTCAAGAGTGGAACAAAAATGGTGAACCCGATGTGAATTCTTAACCTATGTGGTTGTTCTACCCCAATTATAATAGACACAAAAGGATATCGAACATCAGACCATTTTTTCAACCCGGTATACGTGAAATGCTCTATCTTTGAGGTAGAACAAAAATGGAAAACCCAACGTGAATTCTTAACCAAGGTGGTCATCTTACCCCACTCAAGCCCCTTCTATCACAACAGAATAATGAGGGAAGGGGACAAGATGAATCCTCATATATGTATATGATTAAAAGAATGCTAATTTGATGAGGTTTTTTGGTATTTATGTCATATATGTATATTGTATTTCCCAAAAAGCAACCTTTGATCCAAATGACATCCCAAGGACTGATGAAGTCACATGAATCAGTGATCCCATAGGCAGTTTAGGCCCCAACGAAGAGAATGACCCCCTCAGCTACCCACTATCTTCAACGATGGGTATCTAACACACAGATCAGGGAGTACCACCAAAATTGCACTCTACCCATGCTAGAGGCTATGAGATAAGTCCTCCAGTCTAAAAAGGTCTACCATCTACCTCTTCATCTATGACCGAAACAACAACACATGGCGGTCCCATTGGTCATATCAAACCATTTCGGGAGCCTATCCATAGAATATGATAATATGTACCTCCCTTACCTTAGGCATACAAATGAAGTTGATGCTGTCAAAATCATTTTAACTGCACATGTGTCCTACTCATGGGCCCCTACCAAAGAGCATCACCATCGACACTGGACGACCAAGACTCCTCCTACTAAAGAGGACCTTATGACTAGGGCACTAGATAATTTATAGGAGACCCGATCCCCTCGGTCTTCCCACCAAGGGAAGAGAATATATAAGTAGGGACATGCTATCACACTTGTTCTTGAGGAGAAAATTTGTTGTCCTAATGAGATGACATTCAATGGGAATACTTACGACTCTACCCCCTCCACTCAAACCCACCAATGAAATAGGGTGGCACAATACGATCACATTAACATTCCTACTAATCCTTGCCGGCCCCACTATGCTGACAGAGCATCAAATAATATGTAGATGCAGATATCTACCGATGAAAAATTTTCCCGTCAACCAAATAGGGTGGAAATTAGATACACTCAGGCAAAAATACTTTTGGATGTCTTTAAATCCCTTAATCCAAATAGGAAAGAAACCAATTATACCCAGACAACAATACATGATGTTTTATTTCAAGCCTGCTACCCAAATACGGCGGTAAGAAAATATGAGCAGATTCAAATTCATGTAGATGCATAAAAAGACTATGAGACAAATACAGTAGAAAGAGAGCATATAAAAATCATATCTCATGAATATGAATTCCATTAGTCAAATACATTGGTAATCATATAATACAACTAGTGGCAGACTTGTTCCTCTATCTTGGAATAAGAGAAATACCAGTATTTACTGGAAACTCATAGAGGACCAGAGAAGGTACAACCCCCTACTATGATATCAGAATGGGCTTTTATAACCATTATAGAAAAGGATGTATATCAACACATCCTTGAAATTATGGAAGATCATACATTGATCCCAATCAATATCCTCCAAACATGCCAAGAAATTACTGCATCAGCGGCATATGTGAGAAGTTGGGCCCACAACCCAATTTCCTTGAATGAAATGACTCACTCGCAAAAAGAGTTAGTCACTCCATAGAAGTTATGCATCCCTACTCTAGTATAAGAGGATCGACAAAAATATCCTGCGATATACGAAAAGCCAGATCTGGATTAAATACCTGTTCCAACTAGGAGATTCTGGTCCAATGTGGAGGCCACTCCAAGGTAGACTTATATCCTTTACAAAACTAAATTTGTTCTTGGTGTATCTCAATGAAAAAATGAGACCCAACAACTCATAGAACCTTATATGAAGGCCATTACCAATAGAATATTACCCCAGTTATCTATAAGAGAGATCATACAGACAAAATGTGCCAAAGGAAACTAGAAAATGAAGAGCACATACTTGATCCTTCTCTGTCGGAAGTTGGGGTTCTTGACACCCTCAAACATATATAAATGAAATCCTAAGACCATGTTAGTACATTAAAAAATTATGGAATTGGTAGTAGCTATTATGAAGGCCCTCCCTATAATGTCTCTACCTACAGCTTTAAAGGTCCTCTACAGAGCACTCACGGGGGCTCAGTCCATGGGAATAGAATGATCGATCACGATAGCCTATCTCCTAATGCGCATTGTGGTAGCCCCCCTCAACCTAAAGATCAGATAGTAAGAAGTTAATTACCTTACATTCATCCACCCTGATGGTCCTCCCAGGGTATTAAATACAGATATACTTCTCCATGTTTCTTGAAATTAAGTCATGACTGTAGTCCTCTTGAGGATGACAGTCATTGAAAAGGCCCTCCCTACAAAGGAAGTTTCTATGAAGTACCTCCCCATAGTAACATCAAGCAACGAGAAGGTCCTCCCCTCCTTGTAATACATCTTGAAGGTACTCCCTAGGATGTACACTATAGAAATTCTCCCTACAGGTAGGTATCAAGCCATGATAGTAGTCCTCTCCATCACAACATACATTGATAAGGTCCTCCCCTCAGTGAAACCAAGTAGCAAGAAGGTCCTCCCCTCAATGTTTCCTTCTATGAAGGTACATCCCATGTTATCTGTCATAAAAACATTTCCCGCAATCAGGCATCAAGTTGCATTAATATCCCTCACCATTGTAGCACCAATTGCGAAGGTCCTCCCCTCATCCAAAATTCATACCGGTGAGAAGGCCATCCCCTTGCCAGAACAAATATGTGAAAGACCACCTATGATAAGGTTCTAAAAAATATGGATTCCAACACATTGGGAATTTCTTATATAAAGAGTGACATTCTTTCTCAACCAAAGGATGGTCCTGGGCCACACTCATCTTCTGATCTACCCCCGCGTCATCCACAAATAAATGAGGCTCTTACTAGCCCGGTTTCTTGGAATGAAATTTTTATGAAGCATTTGATCTGGGAATATGAAGTAAAGGATCCTCTAGAAGAAAAAAAGTAGGATATATTGATTATTAGAAGACAACTAGCTGAGGATAATATACAAGTGATGTATTGGCCTATGACCACTTCTCACTTTGACATACTGGGAGAGTTATCTGGGGAATGTACGAATGACATTCACCACAATGTATGGACAACCCTTTACCGGATGAAAGAAAAATTCCTACACTAAAAAGTGTATGCAGAAGAAGTCAACATGATAGGGGAGCTTATCTATTAAATTGACCTGGAAACCCTCCCATCTGCACAACATCCACAAACAGAAAGGTGAAAGAAAAACCTTGATCTGGATTGCCTCTATGCACTGCATAAGTTGCTTCACCTCATTTGTAATGCCCTGAAAGTAGTTCACATTTGAGGATGGGAAGAACATGGAGCTGTACACTTCACCCCTCACCCCATCCAACATGCCCCATTAGAAATGAAAACATTCAATGTTATCCCACGAATTCAGAAACCAAACGAAACCCATGTTCAACTAGGTGGGATTCCGAAAGAAAACCGGCCCAAAGTATGTCTAAAAAGCATCCGAAATAACGAGAACAAGAAATAAAAAATTTTCTTAGTTAGGAAACCAAGAACATACAGCAAAAATCCCACTTAAGGGAATCCAACCACAAAGTAGTGCTCATGTATTCAAAATAACATAAAATTCGTGTAAGCCCAATTCAATACTCGGCTCACACCCGCGCGGGAGTACGTTATACTGAAAAGGTGGAAATAGTAGTATCTATAACTATAATACAGGAAAACCCCAACCCATAGGGTTGGGGGAATTTTTAAATCAAAATTCCCTTGTAAGACCAAAAAATCATAGTTGTAGCACATCAATGGAAGAATATGAACATCCCTAGCCCGCAAGGTTGGGGGTATGTTTAACTCAAATCCTCGCCTAGAGGACATCTGTTTTCCACCCTCTAGGAATAATGAAGGATAGAGGAGTCACCTGTACCACCCCTCTCATGGTTCACACCCTTTGAGACAAATCACATTATGAGGTAATACAAAGGCTCCCTTTGGGTCAATATCCACCAAGAAACCAGAAATGTACCATAGAATGGGAGGATAATGTCCAAAAAAAGATTCATAATGGACTTCCAACCATTCGGATCCTAGTACACCTACCCAATGTGGTATGCCTTAGTGAACATGGTAAACATACACCACATGAATATCATAGGTAATGACATAGATTGAGAGGATGTGAAAGAATATGGTTTACTCCTAGAGTCATCCAACACCAGGCCTGATATTGTGCATACCCATAACCAGAGACCAAACCTAAATCTAGGAACCCCCTCTATTAATCCGACATTAACGCCCATGAGAAATCCGAAAAAGAAGAAGAATAAATCAAAGGTCATCTATAACCCACCTTATCCTTACCCTAAAATTGAATTCCACACTCTCAAGGAATGGTTCTTGAAGTTTGAGGATGAAATGAAAGAGATTAGGTGAATTAATGCTAATCTATGTCAAGGGAACTACCGAGTCGGTTGTGTTCCCCCTATAGAATGTTAGGAGGCGCTCCCAGAAGAGGATACCTTTCCCGAAGCACTCATCCTGGTGAATGAAGCCAACCTCAGAGGTCCATTTTACATGGACCTAGAAGGACATAAAGACTTCCCCCCAATAGGAAGGAAACAAAAATATATTCGGGTAAACCCGTAATGGATACCCTCAGATGGGTATCCACCCCAAATCCCAGCTGCTCCAGCACACCCCGTCATGGCTAGTTCTGCACTATCCCAAGCTCAAGCCTGGCTGGATATGCATCAAGGGGCTCTTGAACACTGTCGAGAAATTAATAGATTGACTAGAAGCCATGGAGGGGTGACACAGTCTGATATAGACAGAGAGAAAACTCTACCATGATTGGGTAAGAAATATTCTCCTACATCCAAAATTCAAAAACCCCTTATTCCCATTATTCAATGGCTCAGGGGACACAGAACAATATCTAATTCACTATGCCTCTTATTGAAACCCCATGATGGGCACTCCGGAGCAGCAAGAAGCAAAAAACTCATGTTATTTGTACTAACCCTATAGGGATTATATTTTGAATGGTATACTAGCCTTACAGCTAACTCAATAAAAACCTAGGAGGACCTCCAGTGACAGTTTCTCTTCGAGTTCAGTTCAATGTTTCATAAGAATATTGTCATTGATCTCATGAACTACAAATAGTGAGAGAAAAAAATATTCTCTCACTTCATTTTCAGATGGAAAGGCCTGACTTATTCCCTAAACGGGATACTTTCCTAGGATGAAATGCTCACTATGTGCATTGATAACCTTTGGGATGAATTAAGAATTCTTCTCATCCTAGTGAAGTACACAAGTGGGTTTAGATAGTTATCTTCTATTTCACAAAGGATAGAATAATCCTTGAAGTGGACCAATCTCAATTCCTGAGTGGCCCCATCAACACAAGGGAAATAAATAGGAAAAGATGAAGGGGCTCCTATCACTTTTAATCCACCCCAGCACCATATCTAGTAGCAAGACCCCACAGAGCCATGCAGGACCCCTTGGAAACCAAAAACAACCACACCTTGGAAATATGAGCGAATGGGTGATAAAATAAATCAGTTCTAAGGAAGAAGTAATAATGTTTACTCATACTGAGATGACCAGTTCTTCTTCTATTTCATAGCCGCTATGAATTGCAACTTTCTCCAGCTACTGGAGCCAATTAAAGTTGATGAAGTGGTTCTTGACTACCATCCAAAATATTGTCCCTACCACCAAATATTGGGACATAACTCCAAATAATTCTTTGTTTTCAAGGATATCCTACAAAAGATAGTGGGTCTGGGAAAGTCAAGTGGGGCCTGCCACCATCACATGTGGCATATTTTTTCAACTCTGACTTAATAGAAGAAAAGCAATGGAATAAAATCCCCACTAAGAAGTATAAAACGTTTTACAATTGGATGATGTGGAAGACCATCAATCGAGTCCATAGAAGCCTCCAAGTGCAGCTAAAACAACCAAATATGCCCCCCAAAGCTCTAAATACAGCAAAACCATCCTCCTCAGCCCCAAAGTCCTATAATGGATATATTAACATTAATAAAGAGAACATATATGAGATGACACCATAACCAAAGTCAGTGTTGACATTTTTGTCTTCATACCAACTAACTTGGTACAATGGGCACTGCCCGGCCAAACAAAATCGTAAAACAGAGATAGTTAGACAGAAAAAGTGTCCAATAAATAACTAATATTTATCTCTATTAATGTCATTCACATAATGGACCTTTTATTGTATGGAGAATATGGCCACAGAAATAAATTCCTCACACCCAACCGGAGTGCCAGAAAAGAGTCCGCAGAGTCCAGATGTTTCCTGGAAGGTACGATCATGGCATGAGTCAAATTCCTAGCCATTCTATATGTCAACCTGTTAATATCAAAGAAACTTATGGAAGGACCCTCTAGTAGACAGAAAAATAACTAGAATTATCCTCCACATTCGGATGAAATCCAAGACCAATTATCATGGAATATCTACCAGGGAAAATACAAAGATCAAATCTCCCATGGCATGAAGGGAGACTAGTTTCGATAAATTTGGAAAGGACCGTAACACCCCTGGCCCCGGTTACAGAGGACAAACCACCAACATCTAATTCCAAAAACACATAAAGTTTCTATGATAGAGAAACCCCAAGCTGAGAAGTGGGAAAATTAGTACATAAATATGATATTCTATAGTAAATGGCATCATTACCCGAAAAATTTTCAATCCTAGATGTGTTAATCCTATCCATAGATATTAGGGAGGAACTCATCATAGCCTTACTAAGTCCCTATGAGTTTGGGGCTGAAGTAGCAACAAACTAAGTCTACCAAATGGAGACCAGTCCTGAATATTTTCATGTCATCATCTCCTTCACAGATAGGTGTAAAGATTCCATAATTCTAGGGAACATCAAAACCCTTATATGTGTCCAACATGATAAAAGGAATTGATGTCCGGAGGATCTTCATTGACAATAGCTCTGTATAAAACCTCCTCCCACTATGAATTCTTCTTCAGTTGGTTTATGATGAAGACATATTGACACCATTCACTGCAACTCTGCTGGGATATGACAAAAACGAGAAAAAACCATTTGGATGAATCAAGATTAAAACTTAGCTTAGAGAAATCATGTCAGAGTCCGAGTTCCTGGTCGAATGGAAAATTACGACCATCAATGTCCTTTTAGGGAGGCCTTGGATACATCGTCACTCTATTATTCCGTCATCAAACCATCAATGCATCAAATATTTCACTAATGGAAAAAAGTATATGTTTCACACTGATAAATCCCCATCTGATTCATGTGAGTCACATTATATTGATGAAGGGTTATATGAATTGGATGAAAAAAATAATTCAAAAATTAAAATTTATGGGATTACTACCCCTAATGGATTGGAAATGGCTCCCTCTGACCCTGTCCAACAGCATGGGGAAGAGTATGTATTACCCATTAACCATGTTGAATGAACAAGTGCAAGTAAGGATGTAGACTCAATTATATACATGGTCTTCGTTACGACCACCAAGTCCAAAGACATAGAAAAGTTGGAAGGCTCCCATTATGTTAGGAAAATACCTATCAAATATGCTCTTGACCCATCCACAGAACCTAAAACTACCAGCACCTTACCCACTATTGAAAAAGATGTTTTTTATCCCATAATTGAAGAGTTCATCTAAAAAATATTCAATCCATCAGAAGATGATGATGATTAAGATGAAGTAAAAGAATAATAAGAGGAATAAGACCTCAAATATTCCCATCCTATATTCAAAGAGGGTGTCTCCACCACAATCGATGAACATAAGAAGAAAAACATGGACACCAAAAATGACCCATGACCAACTCTTATCAGTATGGCTACGCCTGTTGAGCAGAAAAAGGCATACAACTCCTTACTAAATAAGAATAGAGATGTGTTTTCCTGGAATTGCATAGAAATGATAGGGCTCCATCCTTAGGTTTCCACTCATTATCTAGGCTTACCAAAAGACCACCGGGGCCATATGTAGGTAGCTAGAAAGAATTGCCAGATGCATTCTGCCAAAATAAAAGCTAAAGTTGAAAAGCTGATCAACACCAACTTTATATGGGCGGTCTGATATCCGATCTGACTGAAGAACATAGTCCCTGGAAAAAAGAAGAATGGATAGATTAGAGTCTACATTGACTTAAGGGACCTCAATCGATGTTTCCCAAATGATTATTCTCGGGTCTCGTTCACATAATTGTTAATCGATGAAACCACAAAATACTAATCCCTCTCTTTCATGGATGACTATTCTGGATATGACCAGATCTGGATAGCCCATTGTGATGAAGAATCCACTACTCTTAGAGCCCCTCTTTAAGTGTTCTATTATAAATTGATGTCCTATGGTATATCGAATTTAGGCACCACATGTCAGGGTGCCATGCACTGCATCTCCAAGTCCTTCTTGGGAAAATTCATCGAGTGTTATGCTGATGATATAGTGGTTAAATCATGATAGAAGTCAAACCACAAAGCCGATCTTGAAACATTTTTCAAAAAATAGTGTCAATATAGTTGAAAGATAAATCCCCTAAAATGATCCTTTATAATTCTCTATGTAAAATTCCTCAGCTTCATCATATTCCATCATGACATCAAATTAAATCCCGAGAATACAAAAGCAATCCTTTTCATGTCCCCACCTCACAACCTCAATGAGTTGAGAGGTCTCCAGTGTAACCTCTCCTACTACAGAAACTTCATATCCAACCATGCATGTAAATTCTAACCTTTCACTAGGCGCATGAAGAATGGAGTTATTCATGAGGGGGAAAATGATTTCCAATAAGAGGTCGACAAGATTAAAAGATATCTCCTAAGGCCACTAGTGCTGATGCCACTAATTGAGGGGAGACTTATCATTTTGTACATTACTGCCCTGAAATGTTCATTAGGTTCCTTAGTCACCCAAAAGAATGATTATAGTATTGAGAAAAACCTATATTTCCTCAGCAGAACAATGATTGATGCTAAAACTCGATATTCAACAAATTGAAAAGAACTACCTAGGCCTAATCTTCGCAGTTCAGAATCTCAGGAATTACCTGCAACACTATGAGGTCCAATAGGTCCCCCACTACAACCCACTCAAATATATACTCAACCATCCCATTCTAAATGGATGCCTAACACGATGGGCAGTCATCCTACGAAAAGTTGACATATGGTACATGCCCCAGAAGGCCGTCAAAGGCCACGATTTAAAGGAATTCCAAGAAGAGGACCCCTCGGATGAAACAACACCATTGGATGCCAAACTTCTAAATGAATATGTGTTTTCCATTGAAGAGGACCCCCATATAAGGGAAATGTACTTATATGGTGCCTCTTGAAGCCTGACAAGGAAAAAGATAGAGGTTCCTAAGATCAACAAAGTGGGGTTGAGAATTATAATTGTATCCCCAGAAAATTCCATCCTACCTTAATATTTATTTAATTCAGAAGGGTGAACAAATAATGAGGCATAATATCAGGCCCTCATTTCATACCTAGAATCGGCACATCATGATAAATCCAAACACCAAAAAATAAATGGTGATTCAGAGCTAGTCATCAAATAGATCATTAGTGACTACGCCATTAAAAAAGAAGTATTAGCCCCTATGATGAATTATGTTCGAGAACTATTGACATAATTCCCATCATAACCAATGTTAACTTATTTCCCCCGATCAAAAAATACCCAAGATGATGCTTTGGAAAATGCATCCACAGCCTTGGCTGATCTATAACAGGATGAAATTGTCATTATAATTTCCCATTAACAGATGGTATTTCCATTTATCTAGAGTAGTACGGTGGAAATTGAAAAAATTAGCCTTTTTTCTAAGCCTTATGGTCACACCACCAACGAGATGATTCCCATTGTAAATTACCTTCAGAAAAATAAACTCCCAAAAAATAGGGGTGGAAGGGAGCAGGTCCATAGAAGGGAAGTCAAGTTTTTTCAATTACAATGGGGTAAACCAAGAAAAGGATTTATACAAATAAGGCCTTGACAGAGTCCTTATCATGTTCATCAATGGAGAAGAGACTACTTCCTTCATGATAGAAGTGCATGCCAGAGATTGTGAAGTGCATCAATAAACAACCAATCTCTATCACCAAATCTGAAGGATTTGGTATTACATGCCCAATATGATACAAGATTGTTTGATATTCTCCAAGATGTTCCATTCCGGCCAAGTTCATGCCAATTTAATACACTGAACCGTAGAGTTAATTCATACATCTAATTACTCCTAGCCATTTTCCACCTAGGGGATGGATGTTGTGGGAACATATTCTCCCTCCATGTCAATTCAATTTAAGTTCATAATCATAGTGACTGACTTCTATTTGAAAATGGACCAAAGCCATATCCCTTAACGAATTTGGGGTAAAAAACATCACTAGCTTTGTAAAGGCCCACTTAATTGCCAGATTTGGTGTGCCCCGTACAATACTGACAGAAAACGGCACAAACATCTTCTCTACTAAGTTGGACAAGTTATACTAGGAGTGTGGAATCAAATCCAACCATTCATCTCACTACCATGTGGATTACAATGGGAAGATATAGGATTTCAACAATATTTTTTCCAATATACTCCAAAATAGGGTTGATAAGGATTAGAAATCATGGCCAGACACCTTTGTGGGCTTAACTGTCCACAACCCACACTACCACCCAGGAAACACCGTACTTACTAGTATACGGGGTAGAGGCAGTTTGTCCATTGTAAATACACATTCCACAACTTCATGTGGCCATTTGACATCAATTGTACATGAATGAGCAATTCCAGATATGGTTTGACGAGTTGGAGTAGCTTGATGAAAAAAGGATTCACACTTCACCCAACTTAAAAATATACTAAAATTGGATTGCATGAGCCATTAAGAAAACGGTTTTACTTCGATCTTTCCCCAAAGGATAAATGGTGTTAGTCCTTAGAACCCTGATGATACTCAGGAAAAATCCCCAAAATATTGAAAAAAAGTGGGAAGGACCATATGTCATACATAAGGCCTATTCCAATAGATCATATCCCCTAATATCGAAGGATGAATAGCATTTCATGGATCCCATAAATGAGAAGTTATCAATTAGGTACATCACATAATAATGATGCGATTACATGGTACAAACTCTAAAACCTTAGACTACGAGTAATAATAAAACCATGTCATGGTCCAAACACTATGACCTTAATCTATGATAAATAATACTGTGATTATATAGTCCAAACTCTAAGACATTAAACTATGAGTAATAACACCGCCGTGTCATGATCCAAACTCTAAGACCTTAAAATATGCATAATAATACTATGATTCCATGGTCCAAACTCCTTGAACATAAAATATGAGTAATAATACCATGAATCCCTCTTTCCATGTTCCCAACTCTAAGATCATAAACTATGAGTCATTTTCCATTCCACACGAAGTTAAAATATAAGGAACTCATCCCTAAGAGATGACATTAAACAATGACTCATGTTCTCACAGTAAGATGTTAAACTACATGAAAAAAAGTAAAATAATCTCATGAAAAATAAACTACATGATATCTCACAGAACTATGTACCGATTGATTCCTACCATCATAGGTTATGTAGTGACTCCTCGATCCTTGATCGTAGCCTATCCCCCACCAAAAAATGCCTCCAACATATCTCCTACCTCCCAACACCTGCGAAGGAAACCCTATGTCCACTCCTTGTTTCTCACATCATGATTATATAATGTGATATTAGGATCATTGGTAAGGATTTTCTTCTGAAAACATGTTATAGAGAAGTATGGTGGACTCGACCACTATAGAAAATGAAACAAAATGTGCCTACACATGGGCCGAGCTAGATCAGTACAAGAAACATTTAGAACTATGTATGGCTTGATTCATGCCCATGTAGGATATGCAGTGAAACTAAGATTTGAAATCCTGGCCCATCCATCATATAAAAATTCCCTCACATGTCCTTACACATGGACCAAGCCAAATCGGTAGAGGGAACTTTCAGAACTACTTATGGATTGATTCCTTCCCATGCAAGATAGGTAGTGTTGTCCAGATTTGACATCCCGGCCGAGGAACCATAAAAAGAAATTCCCCTTTCCCCATGCATAGGTTAAACTTGTATGGGGAGTCTATGAATGGCCCTAATCTCACGACAATAATCTATGAAATTCATCAAGAGTTATGTGTGGACTAGCTCTCAGTTTCATGAGATCTGACACATGCCTCTCACTCATGAGAAGTCGAAAGTTCCTACTTCCCCCTATAAATATGAGTCATACCTATGTAGAAGCTATAGTAGTTTATAGTTAATCATGTTTTGGGTATTCCTTATTGTCCCCAAAACATATTTCCCATTTGTAGAACTCCATACCCTCAGAAAACATGGATCCACAAAATCCTTCAAGGCTATCTGAGATGGAAGGCCAATGTCTTGCAGACACTGTTGTTTGACTATACAAATCATGCCCTAGTAGATCTTTATATGATTCCCAAAAATGGCTGTCAATCAAGGGAAAATTTTTCCCTAGTAGAGTCCTCTCTTATCTCAATACGCCCAATGGATTCCAAGCCCCATGTCATCCCACCTGATTCAAGTTGCCCCTAGGACAATGGTTTACACATTTAATCATGAATCACATCTAAGGAACATTGAAACATCCTCATTGAGATTAAATAAAAACTATTAATCATCATTATGAAATAATAATAGTCCTCATTTCATGACTCTAAACTTTACAAAATCATGTCCTCACCACACGACATTAAACTGCATGGATAAATCATCCTTGTTGTGTGATGTTAAACTGTGTAGTAATTGTTTAAGATTAAACTTCCCTCTAATGTTGATTTTTCTATTCGTAGGAAATGACCCTGAATCCTCATAATATCTTTCTTCTCACACCTATCATAGCTCACATGAGCTTAGGGATCTTAGTGAGAGATCCACCATTACATTATCAAAAAAGAGTATAAGAATTTGTGCATAGTATCACGACCCTAAAAGGCATGTCATGGTTCCCTCCCCCATAATGAACCTTATGTCCTGTCCATACGACATTAAATGATAGGATACCATAATGATGCAATGAATGCCTCAACCTAGATATGAGTCAGATATACATAAGGGACACTTGATTCCATGAGTAAATTGCAGGCCAAATAGTCCCAATATGTCTAGATACACTCCTGCCATAACCCAAACTCCATGCTCTGAGTGATCTTGAAGCCCCATAACCCTCCATGGCCATCTGAGATGCTTATCCAGTGTCCTGCGAACACCATTGTTTGAATCTACACATCATGACTTGGTGTCTCTTCCTATGTTTCCCACAAAACAATATCCTTCAATAAAAGGAAAATTCATCCCCAAGAGAGTCATCTCCTTCCTCATAACACCCAATGACTCCCAAGCTTCATTCCATCCCTCCTGATTCAAGGGTCCTCAAAGTCATGGTTAATGTTTACTCCATATGCACATCAAGGATATATCAAAACATGCAAGCCCAATTCAACTCTTGTCCCTTTTGAGGTTTTTAAAGATACACCATCCATATAAGTGAAGTTGATCTTCATATAAAAGAAGAGTTCCCCCACTCATTTCTGCGATTCCCCCAAAGTAGTTCAGTTAAAATTCCCCTTTTCATGTTCAGGTTCACCCCTTGTCGAAGGCCACATACCGTTTCTAGAATGTTCATAATAACCATTGGAGATGGAAGTATAGCGTCTTAAGGACACATTTGTTTGACTATGTACATATTTCCCCAAAGGCTCTGCATATATCTTCTATAAAATGAATGTCAATCAAATTCAAATTCGTTCTTAGGAGTGTACTTTTCATCTTACATACACTCAAATGACATTTATGCCTTTTCACACCCCCAGATTTGGAAAAATTATACATAATAGCTTACATACCATATTCTTTCCAAATTCCACTGACATAAAAATGACTTCTAACTGAACTGACCATTCACCAGATCTCCCTCACACAAGTAAGAACTCTGCGGGAAAGGTTCCCCCTAAAAGTCGACATAAATGTCACTGATGTTTTCAGACAGCACTACTCAGGACAACCACCCATTGTGGCTCCCAACATTAAAATAAATTAAAGTGTTGAAAATCCAAACAAGGACATAGAAGATAGAAGCCTAGTGTCTTGCAGACACATTTTATTGACTATGCGCATTATTCCCTAGAGGTTCTGTATATTTTGCCTACATAAAATCCATAAGTCAAAGAAAAATTCATCTCTAGGAGAGTCCTCTCCTACCTACGTACGCATAAAATATCTCCAGAACTTTATGGATATCTAAAACACACAAGTTTGTGATCTAGAAAAATCTATAATTCATGTCCGAAGTATATTAGAACATTCCTAGGCGATGACCGTGAATTAGGGAACTCAACCGTTATGTTGGTAAAATCTATTCAACCTAAAACATTAGTAATAAGTGTGATTTGCAGGACTATAAACCTATAAAAGGAAAAAAGACACCATACATGCCAGAGGGAAAATCTAGAGAAGGAACCTCTGGGTAAAATCCAAGTATCTATTCGTTAAAAAACATTAATCCATCAAAAGAGGCATAAAACTTGTTAGGTCGAAAACCCGCAAAGGGGGGACTAATAAAAAGTCATGTTACGTGAACTAAGCCCTGTTCCAAGAAGGATTATGCAAAAATTAGGGTAATAATGAAAAATACATAAACATTCATGTGGTTGTTCCATAAAACCCCAGTAATAGTCGAACTATGCTTGCTGATTCATAAGAATCAAGAAAAAAGTAGAGCACAATTCGATAATTTTAGTTTAATGGTTTCAAATCACTATTTAAAAATAATACATAGTTTAAATGATGTTTATATGATTGATTATGATCAATTGAAATTATGGGAAAAGGTAACGAAAAAAATTCAGGAAAAAAAGTTTAATTGATTTCTAAAAAAAATGGAGGAGCATCCTTAGTTTAGAGTCTCTCCAAATTATAAAAAAAGGAAGATTACATATCATGATTTGGGATGGAACTACAAAAAAGCTTGGTTTACACTTTCCTGAAGGATGGAAAGTGATTGTCTTAGGTCGTCGATAGTTTTCTCAAAAGAATCTCTCTCATCTGTATTGGCCTGGACCATCAGACACACCCACTCCATAACGACTTTAATGTCCTACCCTTTCTTCTGGATGGCTTCATAGTTGGCACGTGAAGAGTCTAATTGATCCCTAAACCTTGAGGTGTGGGACTTTCTCTCCCATAGCTCTTCCTTTTGGATGTCCACCAAATCCAGAGCCTTCACCTCCTTGTCCTTTAGATGATCGAATTCTTCAAAAACATCTTGAATGGTCCCCACCTGGTGATGGGAAGAATTGAACATTCTTAGCTTGTCTATAAAGGAGGAAAAGTCTTCTCCGTAAATAATGATTTGGTAAAGAAAAAGGTGTAAGTGTCGATAATCATGTCCCCCATAACCAATGAATCATGCCTGTCGTAGGGCGTGGAAAAAGAAAATTTATATTTCTAATGCAGCACAGTGGATGACCAGGGTCATCTCACACAATGAGCGTTTGTAGTCGTTTCAATCACTGATTCTCATTCTCCTATTCTAATTTTTTTTATAATTTACTAAAAATGATGGTTTTATGGGTTTTTGAAAATAGTGAAATTAAAATAATTCAATACATAATTAAAATCTAAATGCTGACGCAGAAAGAATGAAATTAGGGAAGAAAGGCCTTGATCATAGGGTTAGATAACACAAGTTCGTTCATTATTTATTTATTGATAAAATTCAATTTTATAATTCATGTTATGAAACCTCATTAATGAATTAATTTCCTTTGATTTATTATATGTGTGATTTTAACATGCGTCTGGCACACCAAACCACAACTCCTCCAGTAATCAAGTAGGGTAACACCACAACCGAGAATGTTATTACTACACGACCTGGCTACACTGTATACTGTTTCATCCCTTATAGTAACCCTAACTCCACTATATAAAAGGGTTACCTAATATATGACAGGGGAAATGATTATACAATGAAAATAAATGGATTTGGAAATAGTTTTTTGGTGGACGATCACCACACCCGTGCAATATTCCCGCCTCCACCACAAATAGAATAAAACATTATGAATTGAAGAGCAATAATAAATAACACTATGAAACTTACCCTTGGCCTCCTCTCCTTGGTGTACCAGATGGTTTTGGGAAGGATTGGAATGATTTGAGAGGTAGGAGCTCCTCTCCTTTTATAGGATGATTTAGGTCCTACAACAGTTGTCACATGTTGGACCCATTAATTGGACGAATAATGTGTGGAATCTATAAAGGTTGTTCCTTACATTCTTTTCCCTTCACCCTAAAAATTTCAGCTCATTTGGAATCCAAAAAATGAGTTATGAATGTTTCATTGTAGGATTCTATTTCAAGACGATGCTTCCAGGAAGGTTCCTCCAAAAGAATTACATTCAATGGACACATTAATTACTTCAACCCTCCCCCAAATTTATTTTATAGCCATACCTATATGTCCCCATGAAATCCTAGTTTTAAACACCTCATTTGGATGTGTGTAGTCTGATTTGGGTTTCCGTTACGGTGGTGGGGTCCACACTGTCCACCCAGAAACCTTTCCAACATCAATGATTTGTTACTCCCTTTAGATGGCCTAATGAGCTCCTGGTACAGAAGGAAAAGATGAAGGAAATACAATCTAGATTCTAAAACAATTTTAATCAAAAAATTTGGAATTATATATTTCGTGATGTGACTAAAATACCATTGATGTAGAAACATGTCTAAAATCAATAATTAGGTGTTTTTCACCATTTTTCTCAAAACACATCATAAATCCAAAATTGATTCATATAAGATCAAATTAATTATTTTGGATGATTAAAACAATAGAAATTCATAAAAAATTGTGTAAAATATTATCTCTATTAATTCCCCCACAATTAAAATATTCTTGTCGTCAAGAATAAAATCTCAACATGGAATTCAGAGGACACTAATGTTACCAATATTCAAATTCCTAAGTAATAAAATTTAATAATTTTCAATTTCAAATCAAACATTATAAAATCTATATAAAATATCAATTTAATTTCCCATTTTTCAAAGGAAAAATTAAACCATTTATATTACATTTCACCTTTGAAAAAATGGAACTTCTTCCTTCATTCATTATAGCATCTCAATTCATTATTGTTAAGCATTACGCAACATGATTTACCTCACCTTTGAGTTTTTCTAGTCATCTCTCATGATACAATTCAAGTAGAGTTACGCTCATAACATGAGACTATGGACCTTTTCCATAATCTGGTAAAAGAACTATTTTCATACTTTTTAAAGAGAAAAGGGACATAAAATCATGAGGAGTTTTCAATAAAGGTTCAAATGACTATATGGCTTAGGGTTGGTGGGTAAATGATTAAAATAATTTAAGGCCAGAAGTATGAGGTTTGAATCTTAAGTACAATTCATGAATAATCAAGTGAAAACACGTGATGATCCTCACTAAAATCCCTTTGATAATGTGAAACACAACACCACCCACCTTTTAATGATATCAAACACGAGTCAAAAAATTATTACAAAGAATGATATCATCCAAGTTCTCCCACTTTTTAAATATGATCCAGAAAGGCACAACTTTATTTATCTCTCTTTTTTTTTGATTTTTTTGTAAAGATCAAGAAAGGCACAACTTTATTTTCTCCTTTTTTAAGGAGTACCATATAAAATGAAAGAAATATAATGAAATTATGATTCATGCCCAATTTTCTAATTATACATTGCCCAAAATGATAACGCAAAACTCACACCACCCAAAAAATGATACACATCCCAATGAATGCACACAAATGGCCCATCCCCCAAAATAAAACTTGAATAATCCATGGAAAAACACTAAAAGAGTGTGAAGGTAAGGAAAAATCATCTTTTAATGTGTCTTAAACCTATAAGACAATTCATTGCTTCTATGGGATAACGATGTATATATGTAAGGGTGGGTCTAAAGTAATTATTTGGCTAGTCAATCTAGTGCCTCAATCATTTTAAATGTGTTTTTTACAGTCATAGCTTTGAAAAGTTTTAATACATTTTGCGGTAGGTGGCATGCCCCATATCACTCATGAAATATTCTCAAGATAAAATAGGAAATATTTGGTCTAGAAATCCTCTCAGTAATGGGAATATATCATTGGACAATCAATCATGGCATGATTCAAAATAAAAAATAATTCACATGAATTTCAAAATTTCAAATCATGAAAAATGGTAGGGAAATTTCCTATACATGAATCAATTAATTACATCAAATCTTGAGTCCTATTTTAAATATTCATGATTCACATTAATCATCCAATTATCCATTTTACTCATTCAATCTAATTTACATTATAATCTAAAACGTGACATCACTAGATTCCTAAGAAACTAATGTCTCCTAGATAAGTCAGGTTAATCCTTAATTTGAGTGTGGGTATGAAATTATTATATTTAAATATCAAATCATGTTTTGGACTAAAAAAATGAAAGGAGTTTAAGAGATAATCATAAAATGTGAACTCCATTTTGAAATAAACCTTTGGTCTGCTTCATCCATTGATATGGGATTATTTCTACCATCATGAACCTATAAAATAAAACAACTCAATGAAGCACAAAGATCATGTAATTAAAGCTCAAAAAGATAAGAGTGAGAGGGCCGTATTCTAGACTAATTCCTAATACTGAATTGGAAATTTAAATTCCTAATATTTAAAAAGAAACTATTAAAAATCAAGTAAACGATAAATCTTGGTATGACCCCCCAAGTGGGCCCTGGAATCTTTTACTGCCTCCAGAGGGCAGTACCAGCTTTTATCTATAATCTGTCATTGGATGAATATTATTTGATTTGAACCACCACATGTGGAAATTACAAGCTTGGAGTTATTTTTTCTTATTGTATAGGACTCCATGGACAAATTATACTAGATCCACCCCTTTGAAATATGGTACAACTTGTATGGTGGGGTAGGATGAAGTACGGATCCTCCTCCTCCATTGTTTCTACTTGTGAAACATTCTATTTCTCTTCTATTACTCCTTCTATTGAATGTTCAATGTCATTAGGGATCTTCAAGTGTTCCTCAACAGGTGAATTTTTTATTTTATATTTTTCTAATTCATGGTTAGAATTGAATAAATCTGAAATTTCAAAATTATAAGGATTTATTCTCATATCAGATTGAATGAATTTTGAAAAGGTAGAGTTCATAGAAGGATAATCTAACTAATTTAGTTCTGATTCAATCTCAGACTTAGTGGTAAGTTCATCTTGGAGTAGAGTCTCAAATGTTAGAGGCAAGTAGTCAGGCTCCTCCACCTTGAGTTTGTCCTATACTTCTTGAATTTCTTTAGTGAAAACTAGGGGCACTTATTCTTTGGCCTTGAATCATTGCAAGTAAATTTGGAGTTCTTTGATCATGATCATCAAAACATGTGGTGAGATCCATGTCTCTTGGAAGTTTTGAAACTATTTCAACATTATCATAAGAGAGTCACTCTTTGTTAGAGTTCCTCCTCGGTATACTCTATTTAAAGTTCTTACACCAGTGAGTAATCATTCCATGAATTAAAAATATGGTTGTTCGAAAACATCATGGGAAAAATGGGTTTTTTAGAATTTTTATAATAAGTAAAACAAATAAAATGTGAATTTTGAAAAAGCGATTGAAATAACTACTTATCTCCAACGAAATAGTTCCAGTTTTGACACATTCATGTCATAGGGAATGAAAAAGGAAATGTTATATTCCTAATGTAGAACAGTGTCTAACAAGGGGCGTCTCACCTGAGATGCATTTGTAGTCGGTTCAATCACTGATTCTTATAAACCTATTCTAATTATTTTTGTTTGTTTTTATAATTTACTAAAAATGATGGCTTTATAGGTTTTATAAAATAGTGAAATTAAAATAATGCAATGTAGAATTGAAATCTAAATGCTGATGCAGATATAGACAAATTGAAATCAGGGAAGAAAGGTCTTGATCATGGGGTTGGATAAAATGAGTTCGTTCATTATTTTTTTATTATTTTAACACTATTTGATAATTAATTTTATAAAACCTCATTATTGAATTACGTTCCTTTGATTTATTATGTGTGTGACTTCAGCATGCGTCCGACACACCAAACCACAACTCGTCTAGTAATCTAGTAGGGTAACACCTCAACCGATAATGTTATTGCTACTAGACCCGGCTATACCATATGATGTTTCATCCCTTATAGCAACCCAAAATCCAATGTATGAACGATATTCCTAATATAAGAGAGGTAAAATGATTAGTTAATCAAAAGAAATGGATTTTGAAATAGTGTCGTGGTGTACGATCATCGCATCCATGAAATATTCCTACCTCCACAACAAATAGAATAAAAATATTTTGAATTGATGTGCAATAATAAAGAACACCATGAAACCTCTACTGGGTCCAAGCCTAGAGTTAGTCACTTTCCAAGGAGAAGTGTATATAGTTTATGATGGATGGATTGAAGAGAGATAATTTATAAGGCCCCAACCTTAATCCTTACTTAATCTTGAGTTATTAAAAGATTACACATTGAAGATATTTTCAGGTTTAGTGTTTTAGATAATTAGATAATAAATAATGCATTATATTCCACATTTAAGCAAGGTGGTTACATAAAAGACAATATTAATTTTTTTCCATCAAAGGAGACATATTTCAAATAAAACATGGATTCATTCGTGACAGTTCCTCAACACTATCAACATATCATGTACTTTTCCCCTGACCTATGAAAAACATTTCAAAAATATCGGATGAGCATAAAAAGCTCAGTAAGGGATATAAAAGTACGAAATGAAAGCATTAGTACTTGTATACATATGAATTAATTAAATCATACTTTACACATAAAACATAAGCACTTTAACATACCTCATCAAATCATGAATAAATCATAGAAATCATAGGACATAAAGGTAACTTGAGGCATTCATAACATTCTTACGTAGGGAGTAACCCTCATGGTTACGTTTGGAATAAACATCACAATATATTCCCTTATTTATCTTTGGAGAAACCTTAGCGTTTAACCCCTTCATGTTACCCAATGAATTGGAGATCTATATCAGGATCACTCGCCCTTGGTTTATCACGGAACCACCCTTCTTCATAAAAAATTCCAAAGAACCATAACATAACGGTATCACATAAAACTTGCATAATGGAAACATAACATTTCAACATTTAAATTACAAGATATCAATAACAGATTGATATAATAAAAAATTTATCAAATCCATTTTCAATACCAAAATAAAAGAAAATTAAAACATGGTATTTATTTTTCATTTAAAAAAAAGTTATGGCTTGTAGAGGAAGTCGAAACTCAAATAATGGTCATGGCGGTAGAGAAGTCATTGTCACCGTATACGTAAGGAAAAACAATCCCTTTTGTCATTTAGTAAAATGCTTCGTATAAAAAGATTCCTTTTTAATAAAAGTAAAAGTCGAAGTGGATTATACACCGTATAAAATAAAGTTGTGTATAAAACAAAATATGCCCTAATGAAAGGAGATTGAGACGAAGTCCCTTACCTCGTGTCCGACTTGATTCGATCATTCTTTAATCTCCTGAATAATAAACTAGCATTAATTTATAATTTCTTAAGAACCTTTTTCAAGTTAATTATTCCTTTTATATCACTTATTACCATGTTATGAACACTATGTAATTATTTAAGTTAATAACGGTCGTTTTTTCGATCATTGGTACTTGAGTCAAAAATAAACTCTTTATAATTACAAGTTGTTCATGTTGTAAAATATCCATTATTTCCAGAATTATATTCATGATGTAGATATCATATATAACCTATATATCCAGTATATACATGAATTTATATTATTACATAACATTTAGAGGCATGAAATGAAATTCACCATTCATGGAGACGATAAGCCGTACGTACGCATGAATGCTACATTCATTTCTATTTCGTATTTAATGGAATGAAATCATAATGATATAAAGGTATATTATAATTCCAATATAATATCATATATAATATCATTAAATACATTCTTTATACATCCCACATATTTCATTAACGATTCAAATCACTTTGAGGGGGAGGTAGTCCGCACTTCCTAATATTAAGATATCGCGTTTTCCCATAATGGAAACCATAAAGGTATGACATAAATGAAAAATACATAAGCATAAGGAAAACATAAACATAGTATATATCATATATAAATATAGTTACTTATTAATGGCCACCATTAAATGTGTCAAAAGGAGATTGAACAATCATCGTTTCGTCAGACAGTAATTCGCCATCCACAGAAATAGTATGTTCTTTAACCATTAGACGGAGGTGTGTGTAAGTGTAGCTCGAATCCTTAACATAAAAACATCCTAGTATATTTATTATACTAGTTTTGTTACAATATAGAGTAATAAAAAAAATTTAGGGGGTTGGAGAAGAAAAATAATACAAAAGAACACAAGTGAAGACATTACATTTAAATTGGGTAACTCCTCTTGGATTGAACCAAAAGGGTTTCTAAAAGAGATTTATTCCTAAGGTAAGGATTCTAGGATGAAGAGAGGGATTTGGAGAAATAAAATGAGCATAGCTTGGCCAAGCCAATGGTTTGAGAGGTGTGGGTAAGGAGGTAGATTTGGGGGCCTTTTATAAGAGGGAGAAGGGACACTCTTGGAAACTCACGAAATGTTTCTTTATATTAAAATAAGTTTCTGATTTTAATGGTCCATCATTGATAAAAATTTGAGGATAAGGTTATAAGGGTTATATATATACACATCCAATAGGTTTTTGACAATTGTAAGTCTTATATTTTATATTATTATTTCATTTTATTTAAATCGTTCATTAATGAGGTAATCACTGCATCCTCATGGTGTCATAAAACATTTAATTTATTTAATGTATAAAAATTATAAAAAAATACTATGATGTAGGAAATCTTATTAGATTTCCAATGAATTATTATAGTCCAAGAGATCATTTATTTAAACAAAATTTATATTTTTTTACTTATGTGTTACATACATTGGTTATATTCTTCTTTATTTAAAAATAAAATGATAAAGTGTCACTGTCACCCAAATAGCGTGTTTTTTTGAAGCAGTATCTATGAAAATTATGACACTTGTTTATGCCCAATTTTAAAGTGAAATCAATTTTAATGACCACCATTCGATTAAATTTTAAAAATATATTCTAATTAAACTTTAAAACCAATTAAAAGGAAAATCTAACCATATAATTAAATTAGAAGAAAAAGCAGTTTTGAAGTAAAGTGCAGTATTTTTCACTATTCATTAAAAATGAACATTGTCAGAAAAATACCAAAAAATTATCCAAAGTAAATTTAAATGTCTCAATTATAATGAACAAGTTTATTTTAAAATATATAGCTTATAAAATTTTCAATAGATATATTTAAAAATGGTTCACCATCAAAAGGCGGTAAAACAATCTTTTAAAAATATTAGAGAATTCTATGCTTAAGATCAGATTTATTCTCATTTTAAGTCATTAAAACACTATCTAATTCATAAATATACATAGATAATAAAATTTATTATTCATTACTTACATGGGATATTACATCCTTCCCCCCTTTAGAAAATCGTGTCCCCGCACTTTATTTACTTATCGAATAAGTGGGGGTATTTATCCCTCATAGCATTTTCCAATTCCCATGTTGCCTATTCAATCATTTGGTTTTTCCACAAAACCTTTACTTGATGAATCACCTTATTTCGTAACACATGCTCGCTGTGGTCAAGAATCTGGACAGGTTATTCCTCATAAGATAGGTTCTCTTCCAACTGAACTACCTCTAGACTCAAAACATGAGATATTTCTGGCATGTACGTCCTTAACATTGAAACATGAAAAAATATTTTGTACATGAGATAAACTCGGAGGTAAAGCCACTCGATATGAAACTGATCCAACTCTCTCAAGAATTTAATATGGTCCAATGAACCATGGAATCATATTTCCTTTCTTACCAAATCGCATCACACTTTTCCATGGTGAAACTTTGAGGAAGACATGATCACCTACCTCAAAAGAGAGATCCTTCCTCCTATTGTCCGCATAACTTTTATGCCTTCTCTGAGCTATTCTCATGTGTTTCTGTATCAAATGATCTTTTTCTACCAACCTTTCTACCAATTATGGTCCCATAAACTTCCTTTCACCCACTTCATCCCAATAAGCTGGAGTTCAACACCACTTCCCATATAATGCCTCAAATGGTGCCATCTGTATAATAGAATGAAAACTATTATTATATGAAAACTCAACCAAAGAAAGATGTTGGTCCCAACATCCCTAATAATTCATCGAACAAGCACGTATCATATCCTGTATTGTCTGAATTGTTCATTCTGACTGCCCATCTGATTTAGGATGAAAAGCTGTACTAAAATTTAATTTAGTACCCAACGACTTCTGAAGGCATTTCCAAAAGTTATAAGTAAACCTGGGATCACGATCAGATTCAAAGGAGAGGGGAACTCCACATAACCTAACTATATCATTATGATATGAACTGGAATGTTAATTTAGGGAAAAAGTATCTCGTATAGAAAGGAAATGGGCAGATTTAGTCAAGGGATCAACAATAACCCAGATTGCATTATTACCTCGAGGTGTCTTCGGTAATCCAAAAAAGAAGTACATGGATATATTCTCCCATTTCTACTGGAACTGGTAAAGGTTGAAGAATCCCTTCCGGTAACTACCACTCTACTTTAACCTGTTTACAAGTCAAACACTTCACTGTAAAATCTGCATTATCTCTTTTCATTCCATTCAACCAGTAATACTCCTAAAGATCTATATACATCTTAGTACTTCCTAGATGAACTGAAAAAGGAGAACTATGAGGTTCACATAACAACTCTCTCTTCAACTGTGAATCACACATCACACACAATCTCTTCCTAATTCTCAAAACACAATAATTATCAATGTTTAATTCAGGTAACTTACCCTTCTAAACCAGCTCTACCTTTTTCTGCAACTCACTGTCTTGCTTCTGTGCTTGCTTAATTATGTCTGATAGAAAAGATTTCACTGATACCTGAAATAAAACAGAAGAACATCCTACACCAACAACTTCTATGCCAAAGTTTATCAAAACCTTAACCAAAGGATCACGTTCCAAACGTATCATGGTTAATGAAGCATTAATTTTTCGACTCAAAGAATCAGCCACATTATTTTCTTTTCCCTGATGGAAATGAATTGTACAATCAAAATCCTTGATTAATTCTAGCCATCTCCTTTGTCTCATGTTCAATTATTTTTGAGTGAATATATACTTTAAACTATTGTGATCAGTATATATTTTACACTTTACTCCATACAAATGATGCCTCCAAATTCTTAATGAGAAAACAACATCAGCTAATTCCGAATCATGTGTAGGGTAATTTACCTCATGAGTTTTCAACTGACGTGAAGCATAATCAATTACCTGATCATTCTGCATTAGGACGCAACCAAGTCCTTTCAGTGAAGCATCACAGTAGATAACAAACTCACCATTCCTGGAAGGTAGTTCCAAAACTAGCGCATTCACCAATCTTCTTTTCAATTCCTGAAAACAATCTTCACATTATTTTGTCAAGATAAACTTTACACCCTTCCGAGTTAGCATAGTCATTGGACTAGATAACCGGGAAAATTTTCTAACAAACCTTGGGAAATAGCCTGCCAAACCAAGAAAACTACGAATCTCAGTTACATTTGTGGGTCTTGGACATTCTTAAACAACCTTTGTTTTTGTAGAATCAACAGTTATCCCATCATTACAAACAATGTGACCAAGGAATGAAATTTTTTGCAACCAAAACTCACACTTTCTGAATTTCCCATACAATTTATTTTCTTTTAAGGTTTTCAAAATAACTCTTAAATGACTTTCATGCTCCTCTTTACATTTAGAAAACACCAAAATATCATCAATTGAAACAACCACAATCTTATCCAAGAAATCATGGAAAATTCTATTCATAAGGTCCATTAATACAGTAGGTTCATTGGTTATCCCAAAAGGCATTACTATAATTTCATAATGGCCTTATCTCGTACGAAATGTGGTCTTCAGAATATCTTTATTGTTTACCATCAACTGATGGTACCCTGATCTCAGGTCAATCTTTGAAAAATACCGAGCTCCTTCGAGATGATCAAAAAAATCATCGATATGAGGCAAAGGTTATTTTTTCTTAATAGTGATGTTATTAAAGGCTTTATAATCAATGCAAAGTCTCCTTGAACCATATTTCTTTTTATCAAATAAGACAGAGACACCCCATGGTGACGTGCTAGGTCAAATGAAACCTTTATCTAATAAATCTTGCAATTTCTCCTTCAACTCTAGAAGTTCAATTTGAGACATTCGATAAGGGGGTTTTGAAATTGTCTTAGCATCAGGAACTAAGTCAATAGTAAATTCAAATTCCCAATCTAGTATTATTCTAGGAAACTCATCCGGAAAAACATCAGCATACACATTTACCACTGGCACATCATTAATCTGAATGGTTCCTTTGTTTTCAACAATATGTGCAAGGTAACATTAATTTCGATATTTTACATGTTTCTCAGCCTCTTGATATGTTATCAATAGTAAGGGTTCATTCTTGTACACAAACTGAAAGACTTTTTGAAAATAAACTTCTTTAGCTCTACAATCAATCTTAGCATGGTAAACAGAGAGCCAATCCATACCCAAGATAACATAAAACTCTAATAGAGGTAAAACAATAGGGTTTTCAAGTAGGTTCTTTCCACGGATAAGGATAATAATATTAATATAAATTAATTTTGCCTCAACATTTCCCCAAGGTGTTTTTTCCACAAGTTTAGAAGTAATTTCTTGAGATGGAATTCCCAATTTACTAGAAAAGTTTTTAGAGATGAAAGAATGTGTAGACCCCGAATCAAACAACTCATTAGCATAATATGAGAAAACAAAAAAAGTAACTGATACCACTTTATTTGAAGGACCAACATCTACTAAAGTAGTTAAAAAGGATTTCACCACCCATTTTTACATGTAGTCTGACTACTTCCCATCATTTGAGCTCATTTTCGAATACTCATTTGTATAATGACACATCTCATTTCACTTGAAACATTTCGCTAACTGTAAATCAAATTTGGTCTTACCATCACCCTGATCTATTTCAGTGCAATCACGAGCCTTATGTCCCATCTTAACACATCGGTAGCACTTTACATAATTCAGAAGACATTCCCCAGTATGAATTTTACCACATTAATCAAAAACTGGAAACTTAGCTTCCTTACCATCAGACCTTTTTAAAGAATTATTCCATTTCTCCTGCCACCTCAGTCTCTTCTTCTGTTGGTTGTTATAGAACACTTGATCATCGAGAAACTCCATTTCCAACAACTCAGCACATCGACACAAGATTTTCATAACTGTTGAACTCACAAGAAGCTAAAGCCCTTCGATATTTTGGCTTTAATCCTTAGTAAAAAAAATCATTTTACTATTAAGGTCTCAGATAAAATTTGGAGCATACCTTTCCAATAGAGTGAACCTTTCTTCATAAACAGCCACTGAGTCATCCTCTTGCCTCAATTCCAAGAATTGATTTTCCATCCTAAGTATAACGTCCTTAAGAAAATATTTCTCAAGAATCATACCTTTGAATTCATCCCAGTCAAGAGCATCAATCTCATTAGCGTCCCTGATATTTTTAACTATCGACAACCATTGATCTGCTTCACCCTCCTAATGGTAAATAGAAAGACTAAACCTTTTGATTGTATAAACACCCCAAGACATCAAAAATATTCTCCAGTGCTTTAATCCACCCTTCAGCTAGAACATGGTAAGATGATCCCCTGAATAATGGGTGATGTTGCCCAACGAAATGCTCCAACACTGACATGTTCCACTGTAGTTGATCTGGATGATATCAGGCATGGATACCACCATCATTTATCACTTGAGTCAACTGCACATTTACTACAACTAACTATTCGGTTCTAATTCTGACAATCTCTGTACGTTGATTCGAAAGTTCATTTCCTTCTGTATGCCTTACAAGCACTTCTTCCATATTTCATCTGCCGAAAACCATTCTGAACAAATATGTCTTAAATGAAGCAACATGGTAATATTTAAATGCTATATCATTTCAATCTGACCATAAAAAAATTATTTTTTCATAATCATTTAATAGAATTCAAACTCCTAATGTTATCTAAACCTCCCTCTGATACCAACTATAATTCCCTAGACATAAACCTTACTTAATCTTGAGTTATTACAAGATTACACATTGAGTATCTTTTCAGGTTTGGGTTTTTATAGAATTAGATCATAAATCATGAATTGCATTCCACATTTAAACAAGGTAGTTACATAAAAGATAGTGTTCATTTTTTTCCATCAAAGGAGAAATATTTAAAATAAAACACGGATTCTTTCGTGACACTTCCTCGACACTATCAACACATCATGTACTTTTCCCTTGACCTATGAAAAACATTTCAAAAACATGGGATGAGCATAAATATATCAGTAAGGGATATAAAAGTACAAAATGAAAACATTATTCCATGTATACATAATAATTAATGAAATCATAATTTACTCATAAAAGATAAGAACTTTAACATACCTCATCAAATCATGAATAAATCAACGAAATCATAGGACATAAAGGTAACTTTAGGCATTCATAACATTCTCACATAGGGAGTAACCCTCATGGTTACGTTTGGAATACCCATCACAGTATATTCCCTTAAATCTCTTTGGATAATCCTTAGAATTTAACTCATTCGCATTACCCAATGCTTTGGAGAGCTATATTGGGCTCATTGGCCCTTGGTTTATCATGGAACCACCCGTCTTCATAATCAATTCCCAAGAACCATAACATAATGGTATCACATAAAACATGAATAAAGGAAACATAACATTTCCACATTTCAATCACAAGATATCAATGACACATTGATATAATAAATACATTATCAAAACCAGTTTCAATACCAAAATAAAATAAAAGTAAAACATGGTATTTATTTTTCATTTGAAAAAAAGTTATGTCTTGTAGAGGAAGCCGAAACTCAAATAATGGTCACGGCGGCAGAGAAGTCGCTGTCTCCACATACATAAGGAAAAAACATTCCCTTTTTTCATTTAGTAAAAGGCTTTGTATAAAAAGATTCCTTTTGTATAAAAGTAAATGTCAATGGGGTTTATACACCGTATAGAAGAAAGTTGTGCATAAAACAAAATATGCCTCAATGAAAGGAGATTGAGACGAAGTCCCTTACCTCGTGTCCGATTGACTCGATCGTTCTTTAATCTCCTGAATAAAAAACTAGAGTTAATTTATACTTTCTTAAGAACCTTTTTCAAGTTCATTATTACTTTTATATCACTTATTACCATCTGATGAACACTATGTAATTATTTAAGTTAATAACGGTCGTTTTTTCGATCATTGGTACTTGAGTCAAAAATAAACTCCTTATAATTACAAGTTGTTCATGTGGTAAAATATAAATTATACCCAGAATTATATTCATGATGTAGATATCATATATATCCTATATATATAGTATATACATGAATTTATAATATTATATAACATTTAGAGGTAAGAAATGAAATGCACTGTTCATGGAGACGGTAAGCCGTACGTACGCATGAACGCTACTTTCATTTAAATTTCATATTTAATGTAATGAAATCATAATGATATAAAAGTATATTATAATTAAAATATAATATCATATATAATATCATTAACTCAATCCTTTATGCGTCTCACATATGGCATTAACGAATCAAATCACTTTGAGGGGGCGGTAGTCCGCACTTCCTAAAATGAAGATATCACGTTTACCCATAATGGAAACCATAAAGGTATGCCATAAATGAAAATATAGAAGCATAAGAAAGACATAAAAATAATATATCATATATAAATATAGTGACATCTTACTGGCCACCAAGAAAGGTGTTAAAATAAGATTGAACAACCATCGTTTTAGGAGGCAGAAATTCGTCATCCACAGATATAATATATTATTTAACCATTAGATGGAGGTGTGTGTATTTGTAGATGAAATCCATAACATAAAAAAATCCTAGTATATTGAAGATACTGTTGATGTTACAAAAGAAAGGAATAAAAAGATTTTAGGGGGTTGTAGAATCAAAATAAAACAAAAGAACACAAGTGAAGACATTACCTTTAAATCGGGTAACTCCTCTTGCTTTGAACTAAAAGGGTTTCTTGAAAAGCATTATGCCTAAGGTATGGATTCGAGGATGAAGAGAGGGATGTGGAGAGATAAAATGAGATGATCTTGGCCGAGCCAATGGATTGAGAGGTGTGGGTAAGGAGGTATAGGTGGTGTCTTTTATAAGAGGGAGGAGGGGCACTCTTGGAAAGTCAAGAAATGTTACTTTATATTAAAATGAGTTTCAGATTTCAATGGTCCCACATTGATATGTTTTGAGTATAAGGTTATAGGGTAAAAAACATACTCATCCAATAGGTTTCTGAAATTTGTATGTCTTAGAGTTTACATTATCTTTTCATTTTATTTAAATCGTTCATTACTGAGGTAATCACTACCTCATCAAGGTGTCATAAAAAATGTTATTTATTTAAGGTCTAAAAATTATAAAAAAATACGATGATATAGGAAATATTTTTAAATTTATAATGATTATTTATAGTCCAATATATTATTTATATAGGAAAAATTAAAATTGTTTTACTTAGGTGTTACATACTTTTGTGATATTCTCCTTTCTTTAAAAATAAAATTATAATGTGTCACTATCACCCAAAAGTGATTCCATGGGGTCCCTAAGTTTGGAACAAGGCATCCCATGTTCAGACATGACATAAACAGTAGCATTAGTACACATTTTGGGGTCATTTTTTATTATTATGATATTATTTTATTACCCTTAACTACCCGATTACTAATTAATCACGATAATTAAAGATAATTACCGTCATTACTATTCATAATGTCCAAAAACAAAAGAGTCTTAATTACATAATTTAGACCTTTTGATTCCAAATAAGGAATCAATTTTACCTAATTCCAAACAGAAAAATTACAGTAATTAATTTAAAAATGATTCTTGTTGTGAAAAAAATAGCGGGTTTTTTGAAATAATATCTATGAAAAATTTGGCACATGTTTATGCCCAGTTACAAAGTTAAATCAATTATAATGGCCACAATTGGATTAAATGGTAAAAATATATTCTAAATAAACTTTATACACAATTAAAAGGGCAATATAACCATATAATTAAATTGTTTGAAAAATCAGTTTTGAAGTAAAATGCCGTATTTTTCATTATTCATTAAAAAATGAACATTGTCAGAAAAATACAAAAAATTTATCCAATATAAATTTCAATGACCCAGTTATAATGAACAAGTTTATTTTGACAAATAAAGATTATTAAATTGTCAAAAGATAGATTTAAAAATGGCTCGCCATCAAAAGGTGGTAAAACAATCTTTTTAAAATATTAGAGAATTTTATGCCTAAGATTGGATTTATTCTCATTTTAAGTCTTTAAAATACTATCTATTTCAGAAATAGACATACATAAGAAAATCTAATATTCTTTACATACTTGGGATGTTACATAATGATATTGTAATTGGAAAATAAAAGTGGTGGAAGAAGAAATGGAAACACTTTAATATAAAAGATATGGATGCATTACATGGGAAAGGAAAACTAAAAAAATCTAAATGTTCCTTGGCCTCCTCTCCTGGGTGCCCCAGATGGTGTTGGTAAGGATGGAAATGATTTTAGAGGTAGGAGGTCCTCTCCTTTTATAGGCATATTTCTGTCCTCCAAAAGTTGTTGCGTGTTGGACCCAATAATTTTCAGAATAACACATGGACCCATTCATAAACATTGTTACTTAATTTCTTTTCCGTTAACCCTCAAAATTTCATCTCATTTGGACATAGGATAAATGATTTATGAATTTTTCATTGTAGGTTTCTATTTATGATCAAAGCTTCCAGGAAGGTTCCTCCAAAAGTATGTAATTCAATGGCCGCCTTAATGACATCAACCCCCAATAATTTTTTTAGAGCCGGAGCATTCTTTCCTCATGCTATCCCATGTGAAAACACCTCATTTGGATGTGTGATGGCCGAGTTAAGGTTCCCTTATGGTGGTGGGGTCCAGGCTGTCCGCCATGAAAAATTTCCAACTTCAATGAATTGTTAGTCCCTTTAGATGTCCGAATAAGATCCTAGTCCTAAATGCAAAGTTGAATGAAATAAAATCATTAATCTAAAGAAATTTTCATCCCAAATTTTGGAGAAATTTTTTTCAAAAAATTACTAAAATACCCTTGATGTAAAAATCTGTCAAAAATCCAGAATTAGGTGTTTTTCAGCATTTTTCTCAAAACACATCATAAATCCAAAATTGATACATATAAGCTAAAATTGACTATTTTGGATGATTAAAACAATAGAAATTAATAATAAAAATGTGGAAAATATTATCTATATCAATTCCCCCACACAGAAACTATTCTTGTCCTCATTCAAAAAATCTCAACATGGAATTCAGAGGACACAAATGTTACCAATATTAAAATTCCAAAGTAAAAAATTTAAGTAAATTTAAATGTCAAATAAAACAGTAAAAAATCCACCTAAAATACCAATTTAATTTCCCTTTTTTCAAATAAACAATTAAATCACGTATTTTACTTTTCCCCTTTGAGAAAATGGAACATCTTCTTTCTTTCATTAAAGATTATAAATTCATTATTATTATGCATGACACATCATGATTTACCCAACCTTTTAATTTTTCCTATCATATATCATGATAAAATTCAAGTAATGTTATTCTCATATCATTAGAATATGTACCTTATCTATAATCTTGTAAAAGAACTAATTTCTCCACTTTATAAAGAAAAAAGGCACATAAAATCATGAGGAGTATTCAATAAAGGTTCAAATAAATCTGTGGCTTAGGGTTGGTGGGTAAATTATTGAAATAATTTAAGGCCTAAATTAGGAGGTTGGAATCTAAAGTAAAATACATGATTAATCAAGTGAAAACACCAGATGAACCTCACTCAAATCCCTTTGATAATGTGAAACACAACACCACCCCACTTTTAATGATATGGGACATGATTAAATTAATGATTACAAATAATAATATCATCCAAGTTCTCTTGCTTTTAAAACAAGCGCAATAAAGGCACAACTTTATTTATCTCTCTTTTTTGATTTTTTCTGTAAATCTCTAGAAAGGAACAAGTTTATTTTCTCATTTTTAAGGAGAACCGGATGAAATAAAATAAACATAATGAAATGATGGCACATGGCCAATTTTCTAATGATACATTGCCCGAAATGATAACGCACACCTCAAACCACCCAAAAAATGATACAAAACCACATGAACACACATGAAAGGCCCTTCCCCCACACTCAAACTTTAATAACCCATCGAAATATACTAAAAGTGTGGGAAGGTAAGGAAAAATAGGCTTGTAATGCGTCTTAAAACGATAAGGAAATTCATGTCCTCTATGGGCTAAAGAAAGATAAATGTAAGAGTGGGTATCAGGTAAATATGTGGCTTTCCAATGTAGTGCCTCAATCATTTAAAATGTGTTTTTGTACAGTCAAAAATTCGTCAAGTTTTGATACATGTTATGGTAGGTGGCATGTCCCAAGATCACTAATGAAATATTCTCATGATAAAATATGAAATATTTGGTATATAAATCCTCTCGGGAATGGGAATATAACATTAGACAATCAATGATGGATTGATTAATAATAACAAATTAATTGACATGAATTTCAAAAATTCAAAGCATGAAAAATGGTAGGAAAATTTCATTTAAATGATTCAATTAATTCCATCAAAATCATGAGTCCTCATTTTAGTATTCATGCTTCACTTAAATCATCCAATTATCCATTTTACTCAATAAATCTTATTAACATTGTAATCTAAAAGATGACATCACTGGATTCCTAGGAAACTCATGTCTCTTGGATAAGTCAGGTAAAGAATTAATTCAAGTGTGGGTTTTCAATTCTTATAATTAAATAAAAAATCATTTTTTGGAAAACAAAATGTAAGGAGTTTAAGAGATAATCATAAAATGTGAACTCCCTTTTGAAATAAATCTTTGGTCCTCTTCATCCATTTCATTGGGGTTCCTTCTGCCATCATGAACCTATAAAAGAAAAGAACTCAATTAAGCACAAATATCATGTCATTAAAGCTCAGAAAGATAAGAGGGAATGGGAAACATGCTCGACTAATTCATAATACTAAATTAGAAATTTAAATTCCTAATATTGAAAATGAATATACTAAAAATAATGTTAAAGGATAAATCTTGGTATAATCCCCTACGTGGGACCTAGAATCTTTTACTACACCTAGAGGGCAGTAACATCTTTTATCTATAATCTGTCGGTGGATGAGTCTTCTTTTATTTGAACCACCACATGTGGATCTTCCCAGCTTGTATATCTTTGTTCATATTTAGAAGGACTCCATGCAAAATGTATACTAGATCTTCCCCCTTCACAATATGGGACACCTTGCATAGTGGGTGTAGGATGAAGTAAGGAGCCTCCTCCTCCTTTTTTGCTACTTGTGAAACACTCTTTCGCTTCCATTACTCCCTCTAATGAATATTCAATGTCATTAGGGATCATCAAGTGTTCCTCAATAGGTGAATTTTTGTTTTTATCCTGTTCTAAGGCAAGGTAAGGATTGAAAAAAATCTAAAAATTCAAAATTATAAGTAGTTATGCTCAAATTAGATTGAATGAATTTAGAAATGGTATAGTTCATAGAAGGATAATATCCTTTATTTAGTTCTGGTTCAATCTCAACCTCAGTGGTAAGTGCCTCTTAGAGTAGAGTGTCTCATGATAAAGTTATGTAGTCAGGCTCCTCCACCTTGATTTTGGTCTCTAATTATTGAATTTATTCATTGTAAACCGTGGGCACTTTTTTCTTGGCCTTGAATCTTTGCAAGTCAATTTGGAGTTCATAAATCATGCTCATTAAAACATGTGGTGAGATCCATGTCTCTTGGCCTTTTTGAAACTATTTGAAAATTATCATAAGTGAGTACCCCATTCATTGGAGTTCCTCCTCTCTATAGACTATTACATGTCCTTACACCTGTGAGTAATCGTTCCCTAAATTAAAAAGATTTTTGTTTGGAAACATCATTTGAAAAAAGAAATTTTTTTTTGATTTTTTATAAAAATAAAAAAAATTGTGAATTTTTAAAAATTGATTGAAATAACTACTTAGCTCCTCGGTAATGGGGCCAGCTTTGACGCACGCCTGTCATAGGGCATGGAAACAGAAAATTTATATTCCTAATGAAGCAGAGGGGCTGACCAGGGTCATCCGACTTGAGGAGCGTTTGTAGTCGGTTCAATTACTAATTCGTGATCACTTATTCTAATTATTTTTGTTTGTTTTTATAATTTACTAAAAATTATGGTTTTATGGGTTTTGTAAAATAGTTAAATTAAAATAATGCAATGTAGAATTTAAATTCAAATGCTAATGCTGAAGAAAACAGAATTAAATTAGGGATGAAAGGTCTTTGATCCTAGGGTTGGATAACACGGGTTCGTTCATTATTTATTTTTTGTTTAGATTAAATTTGATAATTCATTTTATGAAACAAAATTAATGAATTACATTCCTTTGATTTATTATGTGTGTGATTTTGCTATGCATCTGGCACACCAAAGCACACCTCCTCCAGTAATCAAGTAGGGTTACACCTCAACCGAGATTATTATTCATACAATACCCAGCTCCATCGTATGCAATTTCATCAATTATAGCAACCCCAACTCCACCATATGAAGGGTTTCCCAAATATAATAGAGGTAAAATTATTATTAAATTAAAATAAATGAATTTGGAAATAGTGTCGTGGTGGACGATCGCCGAACCCATGCAATATTCTCACCTCCGCCACAAATAGAATAAAAACATTATGAATGGAAGCGAAATAATAAAGAACACCATGATACCTCCCCCAATTCCAAGCCTCAAGTTAGTCACTTTCTATGGTGATGTGCATAGTGTTCACGATGGAAGGATATAAGAGAGAAACTGAGATTGAGATTGGAAAGGAAAAGGGGTGGATGAATAAACGGAAACACTTCAATATAAAATATATGAATGCATTGAATGAGAAAAGAAAACTAAAATTAAACTATAATAATGAATTTATAAAAATATAAATTTTCCTTGGTCTCATATTCTTGGTGCCCCAGATGGTGTTGGCAAGGATTGAATGACTTGAGAGGTAGGAGATCCTCCCCTTTTATAGGTAGATTTAGGTCCTCCAAAGGATGTTGCTTGTTGGACCAATTACATTTCTGAATAACACATTGACCCCTTCATAATTTTTTTTCTTAATGTATTTTCCATTCACCCTCAAAATATCATCTCATTTGGACACTGGATAAATGAGATAAAATATTTTCATTGTAGGTTTTTGTTTCTGGATGAATCTTCCAGGAAGGTTCCTCCAAAAGCATGTCGTTCAATGGCCACCTTAATGACTTCAAACATCCCCAAAATTTATTTTAGATCTGGGGCTATCTATCCTCATGATATAATAGGGGGAAAAACTTCATTTAGATGTGTGTAGGCTGATTTGGGGTTCGATTATGGTGGTGGGGTCCACGCTGTCCGCCTAGAAACATTTCCAACTTCAATAAATTATTAGTACCTTTAGATGGACGAATCAGCTCATGGTTCAGAAGACAATTTTGAAGGAAATATAATCACGAGTTTAAAGAATTTTAATCACAAAATTTGGACATATATTATTCATAAAATGACGAAAAT
Source organism: Viscum album (assembly GCA_963277665.1). Classification (NCBI taxonomy): domain Eukaryota; kingdom Viridiplantae; phylum Streptophyta; class Magnoliopsida; order Santalales; family Viscaceae; genus Viscum; species Viscum album. Next base: position 1,185,174,941 of record OY728139.1, read on the forward strand.
ACCCTTGGTGTAAAAATCTATCTAAAATCCAGAATTAAGAGTTTTCAAAATTTTGATCAAAACACATCATTAATCCAAAATTGATTCATATAAGCACACATTGATTATTTGAGATGATTAAAACAATTTAAATTCATACAAAAAATGTGGAAAATAATATCTCTATCAATTCCCCCACAATTAAACTATGCTTGTCCTCAGGCATAAAATCTCAACATGGAATTCAGAGGACACAAATGTTACAAATATTCAAATTCCAAAGTAATAAAATTTAATATTTTTAAATGTAAAATTAAAAATTTAAAAATCCAAATAAAATATCAATTTAATTTCACATTTTTCAAAGAAATAATTAAATCATGTATTTTAATTTTCCTCTTCGAAAAAAATGGAACTTCTTCTTTCCTTCATTCAAGCTTCTCAAATCATTATTAATAAGCATGCCACATCATGATTTACCTCACCTTGGAACTTTTCCAATCATATCTCATGATACAATTCATGTAGAGTTATTCTCATATCATGAGAATATGCACCTTATCCATAATATTGTTAAATAACTACATTCTCCAATTTATAAAGACAAAAGGCACATAAAATCATGAGGAGTTTTCAATAAAGGTTCAAATGACTCTGTGTCTTAGGGTTGGGTGGTAAATGATTGAAATAATTAAAGGATAGAAGTAGGAGATTTGACTCTTAAGTACAATGCATGATTAATCAAGTGAAAACATCAGACGAACCTCACTCAAATCCCTTTGATAATGTGAATCACAACACCACCCCACTTTTAATGATAAAGACATGAGTCAATAAATGATTACAACGAATGATATCGTCCATGTTCTCTTGATTATTAAATAATCTCCAGAAAGGCACAAATTTATTTATCTCTCTTTTTTTTATTTTTTTGGGTAAAGCTCCAGAAAGGCACAACTTTATTTTCTCTTTTTTTAAGGAGAACCATATGAAATGGAAGAAACATAATGAAATGAAGACTCATGCCAAATTTTATAATAATAAATTTTCCAAATTGATAAATAATAACTCATAGCACTGAAAAAAGGATACACATCCCAACAAAAACATATGAAAGTCCCTTCCCCCACACTCAAACTTGAATAATCAATGAAAAAAATACTAAAATAGTGGGAAGGTAAGGATAAAATCGGATTATAATGTGTCTTAAACCTACAAGTAAATTCATGGATTATATGAGCTAACGAATGATAAATGTAAGGGGGTCTCAGGTAAATACGTGGCTAGCCAGTGTAGTGCCTCACTCATTTTAAATGTGTTTTTCTACAGTCATAGATTTGACATGTTTCAATACATGTTCGGGTACGTGGTATGTCCCAATATCACTCAAAAAATATGATCAAGAGAAAATAGGAAATATTTGGTCTAGAAATCCTCTCGGGAATGGGAATATAACATTGTACAATCAATTATGGTGTGATTAATAATACAAAATAATTTGCATGAATTTCAAAAATTCAATGCATCAAAAATGGTAGGGAAATTTCATTTACATGAATCAATTAATTCCATCAAATCATAAGTCCTCATTTCAATATTCATGCTTCACATTATTAATCCCATTATCCATTTTACTCATTAAATATCATTTACATTTTAATCTAAAACATGACATCACTGGATTCCTAAGAAACTCATATCTTTTAAATAAGTCAGGTTAAGCATTAATTCGAGTGTGGGTATGAAATTCTTATCTTTAAATATCAAATCATGTTTTGGACCAAAAAAATGTAAGGAGTTTAAGAGACAATTTTAAAATGTGAACTCCCTTTTGAAATAATTCTTTGGTCCTCTTCATCCAAATAATTTGGTTTCCTTCTGCCATCATGATCCTATAAAAGAAAAAAAACTCAATTAAGAAAAAAGAACATGTCATTAAAGCTCAAAAAGATATGAGGGAGTGGGCCACTTTCTTGACTAATTCCTAATACTGAATTGGAAATTTAAATTCCTAATGTTGAAAATGAAATTACTAAAAATCAATTAAAGGATAAATCTTGGTATTATCCCCCAAGTGGGTCCTGGAATCTTTTACTACATCTAGAGGGAATTACCATCTTTTATCCATAATCTTTCAGTGGATGAAGTTTCATTGATTTGAACCACCACATGTGGCTCTTTCCAGCTTGTAGTTCTTTTTTCATGTTCCGTATGACTCCATGGATATAGTATACAAGATCTCCCCTTCGCAATATGGTACAAGATGCATGGGGGTAGGATGAAGTACAGAGCCTCCTCCACCTTTGTTGCTACTTTTTCAACATTCTCTTTCTCTTCCATAACTCCCTCTAGTGAATGTTTATTATTGTTAGGGAGATTCAAGTGTTCCTAAACAGGTGCATTTTTGTTTTCATCTTCTTATAAGGAAAGGTTAGGATTGAATAAATCTGAAAATTCAAAATTAAAAAGAGTTATGATAGAATCAGATTAAATGAATTTAGAAAACATAGTGTTCATAGAAGGATTATATCCCTGTTTTAGTTCCGGTTCAATCTTAACCGCAGTGGTATGTTCCTCTTGGAGTAGAGTGTCTGATGATGGATACAGGTATTCAGGCTCCTCCACCTCAAGTTTGGCCTCTACTTCTTTAATTTCTTCAGGGAAAATAGGGGGCACTTCTTTCTTGGACTTGAATCATTGCAAGTAAATTTAAATTTCTTCGATCAAGCTCATCAAAACATGTGGTGAAATCCATGTCTCCTGGACTTTTAGAAACTATTTGAAAATTATCATAAGAGTGTCCCCCCTTCATTGGATTTCCTCCTCAATATAATCTATTTCATGTTTTTGCAGCTTTGAATAATCATTCCCTGAATTAAAGAGATGGTAGTTCGAAAACATCATGGGAAACAAATTGATATTTTTTACAATAAGTAAAACAAATAAATTGTGAATTTTAAAAAAGATATTGAAATAACTACTTAGCTCCCTTGAAACAAATCCAGTTTTGATGCACACCTATTGTAGGGTGTGGAAAAAGAAAATTTATTTTCCTAATGTAGCACAGTGGCTGACCAGGGTCATCTCACATGAGGAGTATTTTTATTCCATTCGATCACTGATTCTTGTTCAACTATTCTAATTTTTTTTTAAATTTTACAAAAAATGGTGTGTTTATGGGTTTTGGAAAATAGTGAAATTAAAATAATGCAATGTATAATTGAAATCTAAATGCCGATGCTGATGTAGACAGAATGAAATTAGGGAAGAAAGGTCTTGATCCTGGGGTTGGATAACACATGTTCATTCATTATGTATTTATTATTTAAATTCAATATGATAATTCATTTTATGGACCCTCATTAATGAATTACTTTCCTTTGATTTATTATGTGTGTGTTTTTATTATTCTCCCGGCACACCAAACCACACCTCCTCCAGTAATCAAGTATGGTAACACCAAAACAGAGAATATTATTCCTATAAGGAGTAGATCAACTGTATGTCATTTCATCTCTTATAGTAACCCCAAATACACCGTATTAAGGCTTTTGCTAATAAAAGAGATGTAAAATTATTAGTCAATGAAAATAAATATATTTGGAAATAATGTTGTGGTGGACGATCGTCGCACCTATGAAATATTCCCGCCTCCACCACAAATAGAATAAAACCATTATGAATTCAAGTTCAATAATAAAGAACACCATTAATCATCCCCTGGGTACAAGCCTTGTGTTAGTCACTTTCCATGGTGATGTGCATAGAGTTAACGATATAAGGATAGAAGAGAGAAAATTAGATTGATATTGGAACAGAAAAAGGGTGGAAGAAGAAAGTGGAACACTTTATTATAAATGATATGAATGCATTACATGAGAAAAAAAACTATAATAAAAAAAAATAAAGAAATAATAAAAATATAAATGTCCCTTGGCCTCCTCTCCTTGGTTCCCCATATGGTGTTGGGAAGGATTGGAATGATTTGAGAGGTAGGAGCTCCTCTCCTTTTATAGGAGGATTTCTGTTTTCCAATGGTTGTCACTTGTTGGACCCATTATTTGGCGGCATAACACATGTAAACCTTCATAGAAGTTTTTCATTAATGTCGTGTCCGTTCAGCCTCAAAATATCAGCTCATTTGGAAATCAGATAAATGAGTTATGAATTTTTCATTGTTGGTTTCTGTTTCTGGATGAAGATTCTAGGAAGGTTCCTCGAAAAGTATGTTGTTCAATGGCCGCCTTAATGACTTCAAACATCCCCCAACATTATTCTAGTACTGTTTCTATCTATCCTAGTTCTATCCCAGGTGGAGACCCTTCATTTATATGTGTGTAGGCAGATTTGGGATTCTGTGAAGGTGGTGGGGTCCACATTGTCCGCGCGGAAAAATGTTCAACTTCAATGAATTGTTAGTCCCTTTAGATGGCTGAATTAGCTCCTAGTCCAGAAGCCAAAGTTGAGGAAAATAAAATCAATATTCTAAAATGATTTTAATTACAGAATTTTTATTTATATTAATCATGAAATGACTAAAATACCCTTGATGTAAAAATATGTCTAAAATCCAGAATAAGGTGTTTTCACCATTTTTCTCAAAACACATCATAAATCCAAAATTGGTTCATATAAGCTAAAATTGATTATTTGGGATGATTAAAAAATTAAAATTCATACAAAAAATGTAGAAAATATTAGCTCTAGCAACCCATATCAGTGAGTAATTGCTAAAAAGTATCGGTCTCATTAGAAAAATTGGACATAGGTGTCTCCATGGAAAAGGAAGATAACTGGCGTCATTCCTGCTTTTGCATTTTCTGGTGCCTCCCTATAAAACTAGTACCTTGATCCTCCTCTGCTTCAATGTGTCTATAAGAAGGAAGTGTCATCATAGGAGTGGGAAGGGTTCTAAGACAGGTCAACCAAGATGGAGGACTCTCTTTTCCCTCAGATTGTTCAACCACTGGAGCTGGATGCGGAGGACTAGCCACAGCTTCCTTGGTGGACAATGATACTTTATCGCCGCCAGCTTCATTAAGGTATTGGTTAGTATCTGGAGGAGGGGATAAATCTGAATCACTCCACAATGAGATAGGTTGTACGGATGAAGCCCATCCTAGATGCTAATGACAACGAACCAATCATCTTCTTACCCGGAAGGCATGGATAGGTGTCGTATCCATCGTGGCTGCAGTAGGGACATGAGTAGAAGGCAATGTTATCGCACTCTTCACAAAAGAAGGAATGTGTGGCATTTTTGTTGGGGTAAGGAAGGGGAAGGGAATTTTATAAGACTTCTGGACCCATCAAATGAGTTCTCTCAGCACTCCATTAGGGTTACATGGCATCCACAATTGGGCATACTCCAGTGATAGAAAGGTGGATTCCGTTGTGTTAGAGATGATAACTTCCATAGAAAAACCTTCATGAATCATCATAATCCATTACTATAAAATAATTATAGGATGAAACTCTCCCATGAACTGTACAGCTGGAAGTAGCGCTGTCTGTTGAGGGCATCCAAATTTCCTGGAAAACTGGTAAGGGGGGTATGGATCACAAATGACTACTTGATAAATAAGAGCGGTGAGAATTTCATCCCTATGTTTGGTGAGGTATGATAATTTTTCCAAAGAACCATACCTATCACCTCTTAACAACCCATTAGGGGTAGGATGCGTTGGAAATAAGAAATGAGATTCATTGTTCAACAACCCAACCACATCAATAATGATTAGTCTTATAAAGAACAATGAAAATGTTGAGAAGGGTGGGGTGAAATTCATAATGAGGAACCTTTATAGTATTCCGGTATTCATAACAAGGGAATTGTTCTTCTATCCACCCATATAGAAATTGAAATGGGCCGCTGAGACGATGCTAGAGTAAACATTCCAGTATTGGTCCCAGTAACTAATAAAGCCGAGTGAGAGTGGGAAGGGCCAAATTAATTGGATGACCCCCTTCCAGTGTGGCTGCAATCATCAAAAATAAGACCAAACCCCAGTATAGATGTTGATGGATTGGAATATTCATCCACTAAAAAAATGGAAAAGAAACCTTCTTATATAAGTTCAGGTGGTACGTCTGGTTGAATCTCATACCCCCGTGTGGTATATCATCATGCTTAAAGGGTAACACAATATGACCCTAGAGTCTGGAGGGATTGACAATATTGATGAGTTCGAGTACAGATAATCCTTATATTGGGTATGTTCTCCTATAATAATGACCTTATCCATGCCTCAAATGGGATAAGAGAATGATCTTGTAGTGATGATCAAGTAATCCATATGCCATAACTAGTAAAACTCATTGTCAAAGGGGAGACATGCTCTGTGTCATTCCAAGTTGAGGCTTCTAGGAGAAACTCATCATATATCTCTCCAAGGATGGAGAGTCCTCCATGTTGGTGGATATCCCATAATTTTATTCCCACCTCCCCATTCAATAAGTGGAAGGTGTTATTTCTTGAACACTAGTGACTCAGTAGCTCAAGAAGGATTTCGCCATTGGAGAACACTGCAAACTGAGAAACCCAGGCTACCTGATTCAATCCCACCAGCTTCAGATGGTTAGGGGACACCAAACAGGTCTGATGTATCCTGAATGCCCAATCCCATTCATCATAAAAACATCCTTTGGCCCGTAGTCCTACTTGATGATCCACCCATCATTATGGTTTTATTGGTAGATGTTGATAATGTATGGGGGCTCTCAGGTGCCTAGTCTTGAGACACCATCGCAACACTCGCGATTTCCCTATATCCATGTTGGGCCTTCTAGTATGAACAGTTTCTCCTGAATCAGAGTGGTGATGACTTCTCCTACTAGGGAAATGTTGGTGAGATCATGTCCTTGCGATGATTCTAAAAGGATGAAAGGGGTATAAGGGCCAACCGAAAGTAGAGGAACTTCATCAGGAAGACCAAAGATGTAAAGGGGAAACCGTATAGATAGTGGGTTAGCTATGAGCTATGGAATCATGAAAAATTTTAAGAATCTGTCACGAGGAATAATGTTGGCTTGAAGATAATCCTCACTATTCCACACCATGGTTTCCCATGTCTTGGTCGATTTTATCATAACCAATGAAGCAGCCATTATAGCCTACACTGGATGATCTAGAAGCAGATAATAATTCCGCACAATAAATACTGATTGGTAAAGTCTATGTAGAAAAAACCAAAGGACTTAAAATAAATCTGTACAAGGCTCTACGTACTGTTTTCGGAAATGGTATATGGAAGGTGCATTCCATGTACTACAGGATGTGAAGAAGAAATCTCACCTACGGCTATTATAACAACCCGATATTTTAGGATAAGTATTCTTTTTAATTTATTTTATTTCATTTGTTTTATGATACAACAAGATTATCTTTTTCTATACGCAACATTGTATTAGCTTACAGTATACGAAACATTATTCTTGGATCATGCTACACACAATTTCCAGTTTCTTTGATAGTTTTTAATCTACGCAACAACAAAATAGTCTTGCACTACACGCAACCCTGATTTGGCTTGCATTACACGCAATCACGACCTTCCTCGATAGCGTCTGTTGTACGCAATACCAGGTTTCACTAAACAACGATATATTGTTATAATATTATCACAAACTAGCGATTATGAATAGTAATAACTATTTTTTGAATTTTATAACATTATTATTAATCTTACATGGTTTCTAGAACAGTGTTTGAGAACAAAATTAATTTTTCGGATAAAATAAGTATTTTTCAAAAAATGCAGTTTTGCGCATTTTAATAGTGCAACCACTTTAAATCCAGTTTTCGACATGTTTATAAGTTCAATTTGAAAAAATAATATTATTCTTTGGAATCAGTATATAAAAATTTACTTTGGATAAATTTTTCATATTATTCTGAGAACTTTCATATTTTAATGAATAGTAAAAACACGCTATATTTTAATTAAAAACAACTTTTTTCATCATAATAATTTATATGGTTAAATTGTAATATTTAATGGTTTTAAAGTATAAATAGAATATATTTTTACCATTTAATATAATATATGTCATTAGCATTGATTTTACATTGAATTCGTAAGTTAAATCAATTCAATCTTTTGCCATATTTTAAACAAAAACCCGTTTTCATACAACAACGAGATTAATTTTAATTTAATTTTTGAATGTTCTGTGTATTGAAATTGAAAAAAATGGATTCCATATTTGGATTCAGTGGGTCCAAATTATGTTAATATGTTACTTTTATTTTTATGATATTATTAATAGTAACTACAGTAATTTTTTATTTACTACAGTTAAAGGTAAATCAGGTAATTAAGGGTAAAAATATGATTATAAAATTACCCTAACACTTGGAAAAATCCTATTGGATGAATAAAAGTCGACCTATATCACCTAAGGGTCGGAATAGATTCATTTCATTGAATTTTTATCATGAAATAATATAATTATTATTAAAACCAATGTAAGTGACAACATGTCACTCTCTTAAATCTTATAAGTATATTAATTTTAATTTAGTGATAAACATCATGAAACATAAAAGATGAATAGTCTACAAAAATATAATAAAATTATATACATCATATGAATTTATTTATAATTTTTATGGATTAAATAATTATCATTAAAAGTGATATAATAGTGATGTAGAAATTATTTTATTAAGAAAAATATCAAATAAATGGTTTTAAAAATATTAAAATAAATATTATATGAACTATTTAATGTGCTCCACTAATTTTCTAGATAAATACGACATTTTATGAATGTATTGAAACATAATTATTTCTAACATATCTTCTTTATATGTTTTATTTAAATTTAAATAAATGAATAGTGTCAAAATTGACAATATTGTTATTTTATAAAAATAACATATTATAAAATGGTTTAAAAATCACAAAAATATTTAAAAATTATAAATTTAAATTTATATGGTCTAAAACGTTATAAATTATCCAATTATGGAAAATTCACAACAAATAGGTAGTTATTTATAATAATTTAAAATTAATAATTTTATTACCACAAATAAAATTAAATTGATTAAATAAGGATAAATAAAGTTTATAATGTTTAAAATAAATTGATAGCAAGTCTATATTTTATTGGTGGATCTAATTATTACCCTATATCATCTAATATTCGTATTTGAGTCATTTTTTATGTTTTTAAGTGGGGTTGGGATTAAATATAAATTAATATTTTCTTATATTTCCAAAGGTGCCCCTCTCCTCACTTATAAAAGGGCATCTCCTCCCTCTTCTCCTCACACAATTTGGAGCCTTGAAGCTTGGAAAAACCCTGCCCATTTCCCTTATCAACTTACCTAGAAATATACTAGAGGTTCTGGTCTTCTTCAAAGACCAATTTTAGTACCCTAAGAGGAGGTTTCAAAGAGGCGTGTCAAAGAAGAGGTAATATCCGTTACCGATTCTTTCAAGTTTCTTTCTTCTTCAACTTCTTCTTCTTTAGTTGATTAATTATGAAGTAATAACATAAGTATCACTCAAATACTTATATGTTATTATAAGTATGAAACAACCATATTTCACCATATATCCATCCTACAGAAAATGAAATCACCGCGCGTGCGTACGTATGGAATACCGTCTCTACGCCGTGGTGTAATATGTTTTTCCACCAACACATTACGTGGATGGGTATAATGGTGTAAAGAGTAACTATATAGGGTTATTATAACATCATACTGATTCTGATATATTATACCATCCACTCCAATTCTATTCAATAATTATGGGAACGATATCATCACTCGTGCGTACGTACGGATTACCGTCTCCACGACGCGTTGAGATTCATTCTCCATGTTAACCATACATGAATGATTATAAAGTTTATATAATGAATAATAATGAAATATATGACATAATAATTCTAATGGATTTATGTATATATATATATTTATGTCATCTATTTAGTTTCATTCAATTCAATAAGGAAACAAAAACATCGTTCATGCGTACGTACGACCTACCGTCTCCATGAACGGTGTATTTCATTCCTTTTATCGATCTATAATATATATGTATATGATGAATATATATTATATATAAATCATTTTTTACATTCTGGAATTATTTATATCAGAATATAAGAAATAATATCAAAAACGACAAGTCGAAACACATACGATAAATGAAAAGATTTTACCCAAAACAATGCTTTAACATGGAATTTACAAAACAAAAGGTAATATAAAGTCCTAAGTGAACCATATATGATATCATAACAATGAATATGATTCTGTAATAAGTCAATGACATTATTTAAATAATTATATAGGAGGTTCGGATACATACGAAGCATATCAGACATAAGGTAAGGGATAATTTTGCAAATCTCATTTTTATCCGAGATTGTTTATTCTTAGTATTTAGTGGTGTTATTTCTATCATCCATGTACATGTTTTATAAAAGTGTTTTCATGTATGTTTAAAGTCACTTTTACCCATTTTTAACTTTTACTACATGGTATGTAAGGAATCTTTCTTTTGTTTACGTTACGAGGTAGTTTTTTGACTTTTCAGGAAAAAGTAAGAGAAGAATGTTTTTTTAACTTATACGACATGAAATTATTTTTACAGTCTTATAAAGCCTTATTTTCATGAAGCTTACTCCAAAATATTTCATGACTATTTTAAAAAAAAAATCTCTTTCTTTTAAAGTTTCATGACGTTTTGTGAAAAGAAATTGATTTTTAAGAAGAAATGATATTTTCCTCAAGAATTCATTTCAAGTGTTTTATCAAAACCATTTTTTCATCTAAGATGCCATTATTTCATGTGTCTGTTTCAAGTATAATGTCCCTATGATTTACATGGTTTCCCTTTTCTTATTATGAAATGATATCTATTTCTTTTATATGGATTATGTGATGATGGGATGATGTTTATGAAACTTATTTTATTCTTTGGGTTATGATGAATGTTTTAAGTTTATTTTGTGGCACAAGTAAGAATGATTTCATTATGAGATGGGTGGTACCTATATTTCCCTCCAATACATTGGGTAACGATTTATATCTCATGAGATAGACATGGCTGGAATGGTAAGTTAATCTGGTTCAGTGTTACAGGACTGAAACGAGGAGTGAACTCGATTCCGAAAGGGACTTTGTCCACTAAGATGGTCTTGGCAGCAATGCCGTGGCTACTATGGAAATCATAACAAGTGCTGAATGGTTTCCTCAATTAAATGTTTTATTCCCATGATAGTTTATCATGATTAATGTTCCATTATGATCTATGCTTTATGTACTTCCATGATTTATGTCTTTTCTCAAGATTTTGATGTTTAGATTTTATGTTCATGTTTTTGCATTCAAATGTTTATGGATTATTTTATGTTCTCTATTCATACCCTTACTAAGCATTTGAGATCACCCTTTATATGTTTTCATTTCCACAGGATTTAAATAAAGTTATTAGTTAATAAAACAAAAGGGGAAGATCTTTATGGGAGATGTTGAATATATTTCACCAAGATTAAAAGATTACATTCCGAGTTTCCAAAGACACTAAACGATTACAGCCCATGAGTTTTGGTTTTTGTTATGTATTAAGTATTATGCAAAAGTAATGTATTGTCCTTGTACGTCAAGCTTTGGGTCTCTACATTTGGTATCTGAGGAAAGGTTTAGTTAACCTTTGGAAACTAGGATGCAAATACTTTAGTGAGATCCCTAGAGATATTTCTAAGGTATGTCTAGGGATGTACCTAAGGATAAGTATACGTATAGGATATAGTCCTAGAACTACAGTAACGATCATAGAATTTAACCTAAGATGTTAGATATTTAGGGTAATCCCCCTTTACTATGTTGTTTTCCCATGCATGATTTTTTCCTCTCACACTATTCTTTTTGGGTTTTAAAAAACTGGCTGGAAACAGAAAGATTCACGATAATGGAGGATATGACGGACAATGGAATGATATTCATCATGAGAAAACAAATGAAATGGTATTTGGAAGTCCAAACATCGTTATTATTCCTAATCAGCAATCTCATAATATGATCAATAATCTCAACTTTTGTAAGTTTCCCAACTCAGATAATAAGAGAAAGATGGAGTTTCATGATGATCATAGAGGAAAGAAAGTTCAAATTCCCTCATGTAAATCATGTGGGAAGAGGCATCGGGGAGATTGTTTCAAAGGAACTGGAAGATGCTTTGGGTGTGGAAAAGAAGGACACAAAGCCAGTAAGTGCAAAGGAAATGGTTCAGTTAACACCATGGACAAAGATAATGGTATTGCTACGACATCAACAATGATTACATGTTTTAAATGTGGAATGTACGAGCATTATGTAAACCAATTCCCTATGGTAAAATCTCATGAAGAGAATCAACATGGTCATATGGGTAGTATTTATGTGGATGATGATGAGGAGACTACAAATGATATATTATATGAAAGAAGTGTTAGATCTCAATCAATTGTTTAAGAAGGTAGTGGAATGATTGTATGTTTATCAAGAGTTATGTTGTATAGTTAATGGTACTATGGAATAAAGAATCATCAATGTATTGTTAGACTATTGTTTTTCCTAAAGTATTTGAAATTATATGATGAATGGTATCGATAACCATGAAAGGTTATTCAGATAGTTTTGGAAAGTAGATGATATCCGTAAAATGAAGGGATAAGAAGATAATGAGATGTTTGATTGTATTCATGAGCTCATGATTGATATAAGGACTAAGTGATATCATGGTTTGAGTATATAGAATTTTTGGGATTTTGGTATGTGGAAAGAGTTAGCTTTTGACAGTATTCATGTTTTCAATAAGGTTCTATGGTAATTTATGTTTCAAGAGAATATATGACTAAGGTATTCATGTTTTTGGAATACAACCAACAAGATATATCATATGATATATGTGGGATAATTTCTTGTATTCACATTCTTGGTAGATAACCCTTCTAGTAATTGTTTTCTTAATAGAATGAGCATGGACCGAAGTATTTTAGATAAGCCTAAAGATTGGAATGGATTATGTGGGACATAAGTTAGTATTTTTTAAAGATAGAACTTTTTTCGATATTATTGATGGGATGTTATAGTAATGTAGTTTTAGAAAAAGGACAACCTGCAGGATAGGCGACAACCCATCGCGTCGGACAAGGCTGTGGGAATCAAACCCACAACCGAAGTGCGCCAGGCCTTTATCGCCTACCACTAGCCTACAGGAAGTCCCTAGTTAGTAGAAACTAGTTTTATTTTATTAAGTGGTATGATAGATGAAGTATAAGTCCATGTTTGGAATCACATCTGATTAACCTCACCATAAATGTACCTATGTATTCAATAACTTTTTCTAACCATTTCATTGAGATAGATGGAATGAACCATCATTCTATCACATGATCTGTTAGCACTTCACGAATAAGAAATTCAACTTCATTTCATTAAGAGATGAAGTGGAAATTGTTCAAAGCATGAACAACAGTGAGATTGTACCAAAATCAAGCAAGTATTTCTTCTAATTCAAAATTTTCAACTTTAGGGAAATGATATTGAAAACAAAAAATGTTTTCCTAGTGCTCTTATATCCGAAGAATCAGATGGTACCTTAGATCATCGTAAATCTATTGCTTTGTGATTGTTGGCTTTTTCATAGCCATGTTCTCTACCACTCTCTATCAGAACATGATGGTTAGATTTCTCATCCATATCCATATTTTCACATATTTTCTCCTATGGGGAAACCTAGTGATTAGTTTATTTGGGTAACCGTTACATTTCATACTTTAGATTTTAATGTTAAGTTTTGGTATTTCATTTTATGATGTGGGTTTTAATTATAGAAACATTCAAGTAGAAAACCATGTATAACCCCGACCAATTTCGAGGGTGAAATTCATTTTAAGGGGAGTAGAATGTAACAAACCGATATTTTATGATGAGTATTCTTTTTAATTTATTTTATTTAATGTGTTTTATGATACTAAAATATTATCTTGTGCTATACGCGACACTGTATTAGCTTGCAGTAAACGCATCATTATTCATGGATCATACTACACACAATTTCAAGTTTGTTTGATAGTTGTTATTCTACGCAACATTGAGTGTCTGTATATATATATATATATATATTCAATGTATAAATGAAATATGGTTGTATTTTTTTATACGAAATAACAAAGGAGTCTTTCACTACATGCAACCCTGATTTGGCTTTCATTAGACGCAATCACGACCTTTCTCGATAGCATGTGTTGTACGCAATACCAGGTTTCACTAAACAACGATATATGGTTATAAAATTATCACGAACTAGCCGTTATGAATAGTATTGAATATGTTTTTCATTTTATAACAGTATTATTTATCTTACACATTTTCTAGAACATGGTATGAGAACAAAATAAATTTTTCGGGTAAAATAAGTATTTTTCAAAAAATGCAGTTTTGTCGCCTTTTGATAGCGCACCCACTTTAAATATAGTTTTTGACATGTTTATAAGTTCAATTTGAAAAAAAAAATTCTTCTTTGGAATCAGTATATAAAAATTTACTTTGGATAACATTTTCATATTATTCTGATAACTTTCATATTTTAATGAATAGTAAAAACACACAATATTTGAATTAAAAACAACTTTTTTCATCGTAATAATTTATATGGTTAAATTATAATAAATAATGGTTTTAAAGTATAAATAGAAAATATTTTTACCATTTAATATAATTTATGTCATTAGCATTGATTTTACATTAAATTCGTAGGTTAAATCAATTCAATCTTTTGCAATGTTTTAAACAAAAACCCATTTTCTTTCGACAACCAGATCAATTTTAATTTACTTTCTGCAAATACTATGTATTGAATTTGAAAAAATTAATTCCATATTTGGATTCAGTGGGTCCAAATTATGTTAATAGGCTACTTTTATTTTTTTGATATTATGAATAGTATCTACGGTAATTTTTTATTTACAATAGTTATAGGTAAATCGGGTAATTAAGGGTGAAAATAAGATTATAAAATTACCCTAACACATGGAAAAAACCAATTGGAGAATAAAAGTAGACCCATATTACCTGTGGGTCGGACTAGATTCATTTCATGGAATTTTGACAATGAAATAATATAATTATTATTAAAACCAAAGAAAGTGACAATATGTCACTCTCTTAAATCTTATATGTATATTAATATTAATTTAGTGATAAACTTCATGAAACATCAAAAATTAATAGTATCCAGAAAACTAATAAAATTATCTACATCATATTAATTTATTTATAATTTTTAGGGATTAAATAATTATAATTAAAGGTGATATAATAGTGATGTAGAAATTATTGTATTTAGAGAAATATCAAATAAATGGTTTTAAAAATATTAAAATAAATATTATATGAACTATTTAATGTGATTAACTAATTTTCTAGATAAATATGACTTGTTATTAATCTATTAAAACTTTTATTTCGAACATATATTCTGTATATTTTTTATTTAAATTCAAATAAATGAATAGTTTCAAAATTGACACTATTGTTATTTTATAAAAATAACATATTATAAAATTGTTTAAAAACCACAAAAATATTTAAAAATTATAAATTTAAATTTATATGGTCTAAAATTTTATAAATTATCCAATTATGGACAATTAAAAACAAATAAGTAATTATTTATACTAATTTAAAATTTATAATGTTATTACCACAAATAAAATTAAATTGATTAAATAAAGATAAATCAAGTTGATAATGTTTAAAATAAATTCCTAACATGTATAAATTTTATTGGTTGATGCGATTAAAATCCTATATCATCTAATATTTGGATTTGAGTCATTTTAGAAGTTTTTATGTGGGGTTTGGATTTAATATAAATTAATGTTTTCTTATATTTCCAAAGGTGCTCATCTCCTCCCTTATAAAAGGGCATCTCCTCCCTCTTCTCATCACATAATTTGGAGCCTTTAATCTCGTCCAAACCCTGCCCATTTTCATTATAAACTTCCCTAGAAACATACTAGAGGTCCTGGTCTTCTTTAAAGACCAATTTTAGTACCCTAATAGGAGGTTTCAAAGAGGCGTGTCAAAGAAGAGAAAATATCTGTTACCGATTCTTTCAAGTTTATTTATTCTTCAAATTCATCGTATTAGTTGATTAATTATGAAGTAAAAACATCAGTATCACTCATATACTGATATGTTATTATAATTATGAAACAACAACATTTTACCATCTATCCATCCTAGGGAAACGAAATCACCGCGCGTGCGTACGTACGAAATACCATCTCCACACCGTGGTGTAATCTGTTTTTCCACCAACACCATACATGGATGGGTATAATGGTGTAAAGAATAAATATATATGGTTATTATAACATCATACTGATTCTGATATATTGTACCATCCACTCCAATTCTATTCAATAATTATGGGAACGATATCATCGCTCGTGCGTACGTACGAATTATCGTCTCCACGACGCGATTAGATTCATTCTCCATGTTAACCATACATGAATGATTATAAAGTTTATATAATGAATAATAATGAAATTTATGACATAATAATTCTACTGGATTTATGTATATATATATATATTTTAATGTCATCTATTTAGTTTCATTCAATTCAATAAGGAAACGAAAACAGCGTTCAAGTGTACGTACGGCCTACCGTCTCCATGAACGGTGTATTTCATTCCTTTTATCGATCTATAATATATATGTATATGATGAATATATATTATATATAAATCATGTTTTACATTCTGGAATTATGTAAATCAGGATATAAGTAATAATATCAAGAACGACAATTCGAAATACATACGATAAATGAAATGATTTTACCCAAAACGCTGCTTTAACATGGAATTTAAAAAAAACGTGTAATATAAAGTAATAATTGAACCATATATGATATCATAACAATGAATATGATTCTTTAATAAGTCAATGACATTATTTAAATCATTATACATGAGTTTTGGATACATACGGAGCATATGAGAGATAAGGTAAGGGATAATTTTGCAAATCTCATTTTTATCCGAGATTGTTTATTCTTAGTATTTAGTGGGGTTATTTCTATCATCCATTTCCATGTTTTATAAAAGTGGTTTCATGTATTTTTAAAGTCCTTTTTACCCATTTTTGAATTTTACTACATGGTATGTAAGAAATCTTTCTTTTGTTTACGTTAAGAGGTACTTTTTTTGACTTTCCGGAAAAATTACGAGAAGAATGTTTTTTAACTTATACGACATGATAGGATTTTTACGGTTTTATAATGACTTATTTTAATGAATATTCCTCCAAAAGATTTCATGACTATTTTCAAAAAAATATCTTTCTTTTAAAATTTCATGACGTATTCTGAAAATAAATTTATTTTGAAGAGGAAAGGATATTTTCCTCAAGAATTCATTTCAAGTGTTTTATCAAAACCATTTTTCCATATAAAATGACATTATTTCATATGTGTATGTTTCAAATATAATGTCCCTATGATTTACATGGTTTCACTATTCATATTGTAAAATGATATCGATTTCTTTTATATGGATTATGTGATGATGGGATGATGTTTATGAAACCCATTTTATTCATTGGGTTATGATTAATGTTTTAAGTTTATTTTGTGGCACAAGTAAGAATTATTTCATTATGAGATGGGTGAGACCTATATCTCCCTCCAATGCATTGGGTAAATATTTATATCTCATGAGATAGACATGGCTGGAATGGTAAGTTAATCTGGTTCAGTGTTACAGGACTAAAACGAGGAGTGAACTCGATTCAGAAAGGGACTTTGTTCACTAAGATGGTCTTGGAAACAATGCCTTGGGTACTATGAAAATCATAACAAGTGCTGAATGGTTGCCACAACTACATGTTTTATTCCCATGGTAGTTTATCATGATTAATGTTCCTTTATGATCTATGATTTATTTACTTCTATGATTTATGTCTTTTCTCAAGATTTTGATGTTTAGATTTTATGTTCATGTTTTTGCATTCAAATGTTTATGGATTATTTTATGTTCTCTATGCTTACCCTTACTGAGCATTTGAGCTCACCCTTTATATGTTTTCTTTTCCCCAGGATTTAAATAATGTTTTTAGTTAAGAAAAAAGGGGGAGATCATTATGGGAGATGTTGAAGATGTTTCACCAAGATTAGAATATTACATTCCATGTTTCCAAAGACACAAAACTATTACGGTCCTTGAGTTTTGGTTTTTGTTATGTATTAAGTATTCTGCAAAAGTAATGTATTTTCCATGTACATCAAGGTTCGGGTCTCTACATCTATGGTATGTGGATGCATTTCACCATGTACAACCATGGTACATGAACTATATGTGAGGCATTGTCCCATGAATCTTTGGTCGATGAACAAAAAGGTTTATAGGAGGGGGAATCCACAAACCTAGGATTCATTATGTTCCTGTTCAGAAGTTGTGGATTAAAGTTTATGTTTGGATTATTAATTCTTAATATTTTTTTCTCTAGATGATGCTCGAGAAGCACATGTGTATCTAGTGTAGTGATATCCTATGCGGAATCCGGATTTTAATTGCAATGTTCCACAACATCATTCGTAGAACCCAAAATATGGTTCGTAGGAAGAGAAATTGCGAAATGTTTGGTTCACAGTACGTACGAAGTGGTATGTGAATAAGATTTTGGTAATAATCATGGTACAAAAATATAGAGGAAGTAAGTGGATGTCAAGAGAACATTTCTCCATGAGAAATGGTAAATGGTAAATGACATTGGCCCCTATATATAGGTGTGGTACACTCATATAGGGCCCATCTATTCTTCCATGATCCATTTCAGTTCAGGACCAGTTCTACATTGTAATAGTATGCTTTTCATTCCAAATGGACCCCATTCTGATGGGTGCATTTGTAGGGTCCTTAAAATTTCACCATGGGAATAAAATACCCCCAAAATCACTTTGAAAAAGGAAGAAAGTACACCATTATGTCTAGAAAGGTGAATGGACTCAAATTGAGTTCCAAATTTTTGAAAAAAATTGAAGGAACTCTAGTTTGAAAATAAATTAATGTGCCCCACGTACCATCACTAGGAAAGGTCTGCGGGCTGCCTGGATTGCAAACCACCAGGTACATGGAATGATCCGTGAGGCGCTGGCCTATAGAGCGATGTCCAGTGAACCCAGTGGAACGTGAACCACATCTCGAAAGGAATCATGCGCATGAAGACCATCAGCGTACCATCTCACGAACTCATCTATTCACAGACAAAGTGAGCGGGAAGGATTATGTGACCTACTATCGTAAACCATAGCCTCCCCAAACCCTAATTGACCCAGTCATCGGTTGTTCCGAATATCTCTTCATGGGCCTCCACAAATGGTACACCATTCCCATAGATATGATTACCATGTTTCTCTATAAATGGAGCACAAAATGAATTGAAAACAGAAAATTAATTCTCTATGGGGACTCAAAGGTTTGAAATAATAACTCATAGAAGATTATGGATTCATTCTTGATTCATTGATGAAGCCTAAATTGCGAACCACACTCTCCGCATGAATAATCGACCACAAACCAGAAAATGGGGGAAATTAATAATAAAAATTTAACCATGAACCTATATTGTGGAACCACGAACCATGTAACGCCCTGACCCTAGTTACCCAGAGTCAGTGCATTATTTTAATACATTGGCATGATTACAAGGAATCATGATTCGAAAGGCCGATTAGTTTAGCAGTCTTGGAAAATAGATTACATACATGAATGTTACATTACACTTCATAACATACAAAACAACATAAATAATCCTTTATTAATTCCATTATTCCCTTGTCTTAACCCTTGTTATCAATCACAATATACTTCATGGAATCATGGGAAAAATAAAACATAGAAAGGGGTGAGCTAAAACGCTCCGTAAGGGTAAGCAATACAGCGAAAACATTCATAAATAAGAACAAACATTTAAGGGAATGTATAACTAAAACAAAAGCCTTTTAAACATGAACTTCAACATAGTATGGAAAAAATAAAATGAAATAATGCCATTTACTTATTCACATGGATATTATACTAATCGAATAATCACATGCAATATCAATAACCACTTTCATAATTATGGAATGCATAATGCCAGACTATCATAACCACATAGCCAAGGCCTCGTTCCAAGACTACAAATAAGATTTTGCCAAGGCCTTGTGCCAAGACACTAGTTTTTCTCATGAGACCTACCGATGCATCGATGAGCTATAGCGGGCTCCACCCGTCAGTTACGAAGTCCAATACATTCTCATATGAAAAGGTTTAAACATAACATAAACATTCGTATTAAAACTAGCATACGAAATGTCAATACTTCTCCATAAACCATGAATGGTATAAAAATAACACATCCACAGTAAAACATATCACAAAACCTTCAATACAATACAAAAGTTTTGTATCATAATAAATCAACTTCATACAAGCTTAAAATCCATTAAACGATGTTGACATATATGCAAATCTAAACTATTTGAGAGAAATATCTCTTTTCTTGAAATCATTGAAAAGTCACACATTTATAAAGGAAGTAATTTAAAAGAGATTTTTGAATCAAAGTGTCCCATACCACTTTGAAACTTTTGAAAAGAAATATCATTTCAAAACATTCATGTCCAAATAATTAAATCCTTAAAATCATTTTGAAAACACTGACATTAATTAAAAGATTTAGAAAGATAAATCTTTAAAACATTTAAAATTATGATCTTGATAAAGAGTACCTTTCACAAATTCTTAAAATATTCATTTTGAAATAATTTAAAAGTCACATAATTATAAAATAAAACATTTACATTGAAAATATTCTTATAAGCTTCTAAGGGAAGCTTTGAAGATTTTATAAATGGCGGTAAATAGCCGTACCCGTCGTATAAGTTAAAAAACATTCTTTCCTTAAATTTGTGGAAAAGTTTAAAAGTGCCTTGTTTGGAAAAGGATGGAATGATTCCTTTCAAAACACATAAGGGTATAAATGACATTAACCCATTGTCTAGTAAATAGTAAAAATGTTTTTAAATACATTTTTAAGGAACATGGATGTGGATGATAAAGAGATCCTAGTAGATAATTGCGTATAAACAACCTCAAATAATGAAGAGATTGTAAAGTAAACACTTACCTTGTACTTTTCCTTGGTTGGGGGTAGTTTAACCTCTTTTATAATGGTGAAATAATTGTTATTAAATTATTCAATAATCATATACATTAATATGATATTGGATATGATCTTTTAACATCGCTTTGTTATTAATATCTTAGAATTATCGTCGTTTCGGGTGTAAACATACTCATTTTCTTTTATATGTTTTGTTATGTAAGACATGTTTATCGTGGATAGGTTGTATGTTATTAATATCCAGAATTATATAAAGTCCTTAAAAATTATTTTTAAATCATAAAATGATAATTATACTTGAATGGATACGATAGAGAATGAATCTCATCGCGTTCGTGGAGACGGTAGTCCGTACGTACGCACGAGCGACAATATCATTCTTTTGATATTAAAATAATATATAATTGGATGTTATATCATATATAAAGAATAATTATCATGTTATATTTATTATTTACATGAATTACAAATCATTATTATACCCATCCATATAATAATTTATTGAATAACAATTACACCATGACGTGGAGACGGTAAGCCGTATGTACGCACGTATGGTGACATGTTATTCAAAGGGTAGATAGAATAATGAATATGGTTGTACCATATTTATAATAATATTACATTATATAGGAGATAGTGGATTCATTATTTTATAAGGGGGAAAACAAATAATGAAGATGTTGAAGAAGAAATGAATTTGAAAAAGGATGGTGAAAACATTACCTCTTCTTCGGGTTCTTCCTTTTGATTTGATCAAAAGGGCTCCTTAGGTTGGCTTTCTGATCAAACTAAGGCCTCTAGGTTATAGTGAGGGAAGTTGAGAGAGTATTTGGGCAGGGGTTATCTGAACCAAAAGGCTATGAAGGTGTGATGTAATGAGAAGAGGGAGTTCCCTTTTATAAGAGGGGTGAGGGGCAACTTTGGAAAAGCTAGAAATATTAATTTATAATAAATTGATATTCGGTTTCTAATGGCTTCAAAGTTGATTATTAAAAGGTTAAGGTGGATATAGGTCGACAACCATTCAACCAATAGAATTGAGACTGGTTTGTGTTACTATATTAACCTTATCTTTTAGTTTTAACTCTTAGTTAATTAGTTTGACATTTACCATGACACTTTGTATTTTTATATTATATAGTTAATAAACTTACTATATACATCAAAGAGACCCCCAAGTGGTCCATTAATGATACACCTATAATGATATAAGTCACTTGGCCGAATCCATGATTTTTAGGAATTTAAGATCAATTAATAATATAATATTTGTTTTAAAAACTCTTTTATGTCAATTTTGACACTATTCAATAGTTGATTTTTGTGGAACTCATAACAGAATGATTACTTTTAAAAAAGTCAATTAAATCAATCCTAATATGTCATATTATCCTATAAAAGTATTTTAATTCATCAAAAGTCTCAAATTATATTTATTTGGGTATTTATAATATCAATTATTTTAATTTTTCACTATTATGGTAATTACTGCATCGTCATTGTGTCATAAATAAATTAAATTATTTAATGTTTAAAAATTATAAATAAACTATAATTATGTAGGCAATAGTATTAGATTTCTAATGAATATTTACAATCTAATTTATCTTATGTATAACCCTATATTAAAAATGTTTTAGTAAATAAACTTTGATTTTATCTCCTATAACTCTTTTTTGAATTAAATAATAATAAATGTCCTAATCTAATCCAAGTGGACCTAAATGATAATATTTTATTCCTAAGGTTTTTTTTGGTCGAGATACACCTGTCCAATAGAATTAGGACATGTCTCAGGGTAATATTAATATCATTTTTACCCTTAATTACCCTATTTACTTTTAACCGTGGTAAATAAAAGTTAAAAGTTACTATTCACCAAAAATTATTTTCATCTCATTGAACGAAATTTTACTTCTTGATATTAACTGAGTCTCTTGGATTTTTGAAATTCCATTCACATAAGCGGTAAAATTAAGTTTTATGAAAAATTGAGTTTTTTTAACTACCACTTAGTAGTTTCACTATTAATCAAAAATTGAAGTTTTTCAGAACAATGCCAAAATTTCACCCTAAGATATAATTGATATTCCAAATTCAAAAATAATATCTATTTTACAAAATTCCAAACATATAAGTTTCATTAATTAATTTTATAATTAATTCTCACTGTCATAGCAAATAGCGTGTTTTTAAGAAACAATATATATCTAAAGATTGAAAATTGTTTAGGTCCAATTTCGAAGGGAAATTAATTATAATGAACAACATTGGATAAAATGATAAAAATATATTATAATTTTACTTTAAAACCACTCAAATTCATAAATTATCACCATTATTTATTTTGATTAAAAATGTTGTTTTTAATTAAAATTTAGTAATTTTCACTATTCATCAATATATTAAAGTTATCCGAAAAGTACCGAAATTTCACCCTAGGATAATTTTGATATTCCGAATCCAATAATGAAGTCCATTTTGAGAGATAGAATTTATAAAATTTTAAAAAGTAGGTATTACTATTCATAACGGCTAGTTTGGTAAGTCATGATGCGTTTTAACTCGGTGTTGCGTGTAATGCAAGTTACTGAATTATTTTGAAGAAATAACACACTATGTAATCTTGGGGTGTTAGATTCTCCACTCATTCAATAAATTGCATCCTCTCAATTTGAAATTGTTCTTCGAAAATAAAAGGTTGAAAATAAAAAAATATCTTTGTGGGAAAACCCACATCGGAAATTGGGATACTAAAATTTAGTCTTAATATGAGGAAAAGAGAAATGAAACGGTTACCACCAAATTACGATCTCAATTAGGAGAACATTGGTGGCAATTAGAGACATATAATTGGAGGAAAAACGTAAATATTTATAGGTAGTGATTGAGGTCATCAATCACAAACAAGTTTAATATTGAGGTCCTTAAATTCATCAATCTATGATGATTTAAAATACCATTCATTGAAAAAAACATAAGGTATTAGGATAACACATTTTTGACGTCTCAAAATATCTTAGTTGAAATTACACATCGAAAAATGAATTAATGAGGCCTCTATTTAAAATAAAGAGTGGAAAGTATAAAGATTACCGAAAATAACACATACTAGGGTTCCATGTAGGAAAATATGGATATGGAAGAGAAATCTAACCATCAATTATCTGATGGAGAGTGGTAGAGAACATGGATATGAAAAGGCCAACAGTCCCAAAGCCATAAATTAGTGATGATTTAAGGTACCATCTAGGCCAACATTTTTGTTCTATGTTCCTTTTCTTAATGTTAAGGAATTTATTTATGAGATTTGCTGAGATCATAAGGTGAT
Source organism: Viscum album (assembly GCA_963277665.1). NCBI lineage: Eukaryota > Viridiplantae > Streptophyta > Magnoliopsida > Santalales > Viscaceae > Viscum > Viscum album. The sequence continues at coordinate 1,185,199,441 of OY728139.1, forward strand.
ATACTTAATTTATAATTATAGTTTTATCCATTAATAAATTTCTACCAAAAACTCATCTTTCACTCTAAAAGATAATAGAACATAAAAGAAATTCTATTTATACTATTCGTACAGGGTTCCAAAATAAAAGAATTTATAATTCATCTACCAGATCTTTTGAAAAAATCTACATTATTTAATCCAGGACATATCATGGGCCAGTGATAGTTGATACACCCTCGTCGCCCTTCGGTTGCGGGTTCAAGTCTCGCGGCCTTACCGGTCACGACGGGTTGCCGCCCGACCTCCGGGTTGTTCTTTTATGGCAATCTAAAATTAATCTCAAACTAAAATTTATCCAAAATACTTCTGTCCAAACTCACAGTCCAACATTTATAAGGAAGGTAAACATAATTTAGATCCTTTTTACCCCGTAATAGCATATGAATACCTTCATCATGTATTCTTTTAAAACACTGAAACATCCTGAATTTCCATAATCCTTATTGATTAAATTCATGATCTCTTATTCCATATAGAATGCTGGATATACTTCATCAATCCAAAAATGTTATAAACCCCAACAATGATGGAATATAGAAATCATTAATCAGCTTCAAGGTAGTCAAGAATATCCAATATAATTTATCCAAATCAATCATGTATTATTCTAAAATCACTACCTCAGTATCAGAACCATATTATGGTTTATCTTTCTCTCAACCATATATTTTCTAAAAAATTAACCTTTTATTGAGTCACTTTTCTTTGTTCCACACAATCTCAAGTCCTTAATGAAATAGTACTGCAGTACAATCCTTATATATTCCATAATTATTATAACAAGTACATTGTTGATACAACACTCATATGACATAATCAACATAAGAACTCTAATCATTCCTCTTCATCTGTGGTAGTATCATAAGTTTATTATTATCCAATAGCATCATGTACGGCATAGTCTGATGACTGGGACATAGGTTCGCATAGTGTCCAAACTCCTTGGAAATGAAGAATTGTACATTTGAAACCATTTTCTTACCCTTGCAGTCACGTACTGTGTGCCATTTTCCTCCACACTTATAACAAACTCCCATACCTTTCCGAAAGGTTCTAGGGTGTTTCTTCTCACAGTTATCACATATGGGAAAATTCTTCTTTTCCCTCTTCCCTTTATCCATCATTCTCTCTTCCATCCCTTTCTTCCCTTGCTTCCCTTCAAAGCCCTATGACTCAGTAAACTCTTTACTTATCTTATCAACACATGATATTATTTCTTCTTATAATGATAATACATGGGAGACTATTTCCCTTCTAAATGATGTATTAGTACCACGAAAGATACAATCATTCCTACTCTTTGGATCATACGTATTACTAGAGTTCACATTCCTTCTACTGGGCGCCATTTCTATACAATAGCATAAACTAGGTCAGTTTATGAATTGCAATAAATAATTCCTAATGCAAATTGAACAGTTTGTGGATATAATACATAATCATAAATTTTTTTTCTTTGAGTAAATATATACTAATGAGCCCTTTATAATGGTTTGTAAATAAAATGAGAATTATCCTAAGCATATCCCCCTGGAGTGTCGTAACCAAGAGTGCAGCAAGGCCCTATGTCATGCACCGGTTCCCGTTCGATTCCAGCTCAAAGCGGTGTTTTCGGGTTTTACCCCTATGTACATCTGTGCCAAAGCCGCCTCTACCTTCTCATATCCATACAGGGATGTATTTCTCGGAAAACTCACAAAATCTCTACAATACCAAAATTCTAGGAAGTTCTTCTATACTAATCCTCAAAGTCTATCTTAGGGCTATGTTCTCTAATCAGAGTTTATCTAAATATAGTTTCCAAGGTTATTGCTAAACCACCTATGATACTAACTGTAACGCCCCGACCCTAGTTACCCAGAGTCGGTGAATTATTTTAATACATTGGCATGATTACAAGGAATCAAGTCTTGAAAGACCGATTAGTTTAGTATTCTTGGAAAATAGATTACATACATGAATGTTACATTACACTTCATAACATACAAAACAACATAAATAATCCTTTATGAATGCCATTATTCCCTTTTCTTAACCCATATTATCAATCACAATATACTTCTTGGAATCCTGGGAAAAATAAAACATAGAAAGGGGTGAGCTCAAACGCTCCGTAAGGGTAAGCAATACAGCGGAAACATTAATAAATAAGCATAAACATTTAAGGAAATGTATAACTAAAACAAAAGCCTTTTAAACTTGATCTTCAACATAGTATGGAAAAAATAAAATGAAATAATGCCATTTACTTATTCACATGGATATTCTACTAATCTAATAATCTCATGCAATATCGATAACCACTTTCATATTGATGGAATTCATTATTCCAGACTATCATAACCACATAGCCAAGGCCTCGTGCCAAGACTACAAATAATATTTTTCCAAGGCCTTGTGACAAGACACTAGGTTGTCTCATGAGACCTACCGATGCATCGAGGAGCTATAATGGGCTCCATCCTTCATTTAATAAGTCCAATGCATTCCCATATGAAAAGGTTTAAACATAACATAAACATTCGTATTAAAACTAGCATACGAAATTCCAATACTTTCTCCATAAACCATGAATGGTATAAAAATAACACATCCACAGTAAAACATATTAAAAAACCTCCAATACAATACAAAAGTATTGTATCATAATAAATCAACTTCATATAAGCTTAAAATCCATCAAAGGATGTTGACATGGATGCAAGAAAAACTAATTGTGAGAAATATCTCTTTTCTCGAAATCATTGAAAAGTCACACATTTATAAAGGAAGTAATTTAAAAGAGATTTTTGAATCAAAGTGTCCCATACCACTTTGAAACTTTTGAAAAGAAATATCAATTCAGAACATTCATTTTCATATAAATAAATCCTTAAAATCATTTTGAAAACATGGACATTAATTAAAAGATTTAAAAAGATAAATATTTATAACATTTAAAATTATGATCTTGATAAAGAGTACCTTTCTTAAATTCTTAAAATATTCATTTTGAAATCATTTAAAAGTCACATAATTATAAAATAAAACATTTACTTTGAAAATATTCTTATAAGCTTCTAAGGGAAGCTTTGACGATTTTATAAAGGCGGTAAATAGTCGTACCCGTCTTATAAGTTAAAAAAACATTCTTACCTCAAATTTGTCGAAAAGGTTAAAAGTGCATTCTTTGGAAAACGACGGAAATATTCCTTTCAAAACACATAAGGGTATAAATGACTTTAACCCATAATCTAGTAAATAGTAAAAATGTTTTTAAATAAATTTTTAAGGAACATGGATGTGGATGATAAAGAGATCCCAGTAGATAATTGTGTATAAACAACCTCGGATAATGAAGAGATTGTGAAGTAAACAATTACCTTGTACTTTTCCTTGGTTAGGGGTAGGTTAACCTCCTGTATAATGGTGAAATAATTTTTATTAAATTATTCAATAATCATATACATTAATATGATATCCTATATGATCTTTTAACATCTCTTTGTTAATAATATCGTAGAATTATCGTCGTTTCAGGTGTTAACTTACTCATTTTCTTTTATATGTTTTGTTACGTAAGCCAATTTTGTCATGGATAGGTTGTATATTATTCATATCCAGAATTATATCAAGTCCTTAAACATTATTTTTAAATCATAAAATGATAATTATACTTGAATGGATACGATAGAGAATGAATCTCATTGCGTTCGTGGAGACGGTAGTCCGTACGTACGCACGAGCGACAATATCATTTTTTTGATATTAAATTAATATATAATTGGATGGTATATCATATATACAATAATAATTATCATGTTATATTTATTATTTACATGAATTACAAATCATTATTATTCCCATCCAAATAATAATTTATTGAATAACAATTACACCACGACGTGGAGACGGTAAGCCGTACGTACGCACGTATGGTGACATGTTATTCAAAGGGTGGATAGAATACTGAATATGGTTGTACCATATTTATAATAATATTATAGTATATAGGAGATACTTGATTCATTATTTTATAATGTGAAAAAACTAAGAAAGAAGAAGTTGAAGAAGAAATGAATTTGATAAAGGGTGGTGAAAACATTACCTCTTCTTCGGGTTCTTCCTTTTGATTTGATCAAAATTGCTCCTTAGGTTGGCTTTCTGATCAAACTGAGGCCTCTAGGTTGTAGTGAGAGAATTTGAGAGAGTATTTGGGCAGGGGTTAGCCGACCCAAAAGTCTATAAAGGTGTGATGTATTGAGAAGGGGGGTTCCCTTTTATAATAAGGGTGAGGGGCACCTTTGGAAAAGCTAGAAATATTAATTTATAATAAATTCTTATTCCATTTATAATGGCTCCAAAGTTGATTATTCAAAGGTTAAGGTAGGGATTGTTCTAAAACCATTCTACCAATAGAATTTATATAGGTTTGGGTTACTATATTAACCTTATTGTTTAGTTTTAACTCTTAGTTAATTAGTTTGACATTTACCATGTCACTTTGTATTTTTATATTATATAGTTAATAAATTTACTATATACATCCAAGCGACCCCCAAGTAGTCCATTAATTATTTACCTATCATGATATAAGTCTCTTGGGAGAACCATAGATTTTTAGGAATTTTATATCAATTAATAATATAATATTTGTTTTAAAAACTCTTTTATGTCAATTTTGAAACTATTCAATAGTTGATTTTTGTGAAACTAATAACATAATGATTACTTCCAAAAGAGTCAATTAAAGAAATCCTAATATGTCATATTATCCTAGAAAATCATTTTAATTCATTAAAAGTCTCATATTATATTTATTTGGGTATTTATAATATCAATTATTTTAAATTTTCACTATTATTTTAATTACTGCATCATCATTGTGTCATAAATAAATTAAATTATATAATTTCTAAAAATTATAAATAAAATATTATTATTTATGAAATATTATTATCTTTCTAATGAATATTTAAAATAAAATTTATCTTATTTATAAAATTATATTAAAAATGTTTTAGTAAATAAACTTTAATTTTATCTCTTTTATCTCTTCTTTGAATTAAATAATAATAAATGTTTTAATCTAATCCAAGTGGACCTAAATGATAATATTTTGTTCCTAAGATTATTTTTGGTCGAGATACACTTGTCCAATAGAATTAGGACATGTGTTAGGGTTAATATTAATATCATTTTTATCCTTAATTACCCAATTTACTTTTAACCGTGGTAAATAAAAGTAAAAAGTTACTATTTACCAAAAATTATTTGCGTCTCATTGAACCACATTTTACTTCTTGATATTAACCGTGTCTCTCGGATTCTTGAAATTCCATTCACAGAAGCGGTAAAATTTAGTTTTATGGAAAATTTAGTTTTTTAACTACCACTTTGAAGTTTCACTATTCATCAAAAATTGAAGTTTTTCAGAACAATACCAAAATTTCACCCTAAGCTATAATTGATATTCTAAATTCAAAAATGATATCTATTTTACAAAATTCAAGACATATAAGTTGCATTAATTAATTTTTTAATTAATTCCCGCTGTCACAACCAATAGCGTGTTTTTAAGAGACAATATATATCAAAAGATTGACAATTGTTTAGGTACAATTTCGAAGTGACATTAATTCTAATGAACACCATTGGATAAAAAGGTAAAAAATATATTCTAATTATACTTTAAAACCACTAAAATTCATAATTTATCATCATTAATTATCTTGATTAAAAAAGATGTTTTTTATTAAAATTTAGTAATTTTCACTATTCATCAAAATATTAAAGTTATCCGAAAAGTATCAAAATTTCACCCTAGGCTAATTTTGATATTCCAAATCCAATAATGAAGTCCATTTTTGAGAGATAGAATTTATAAACTTTTAAAAAGTAGGTATTACTATTCATAACGACTAGTGTGGTAAGTCATGGTGCGCTTTAACTCGGTGTTGCGTGTAGTGCAAGTTATTGAATTATTTTGAAGAAATAACACAATATGTAATCTTGGGGTGTTACAAACAATATAATTCACACATATGAAATTCTTACAAATGATAATCCCTCAGACCCCCTTTTAATATGGAGCTCCACATAGTGTACCGCTACATGGACTTAACCCGATGATGCGTACTTCATTAGTACGTGGATGGAACATAAAGCGTTGTGATGGATCGCGTACCACTACGGTACGCAGTCACCCATACCCATGCCCGTATAACACATAGGTACACAGACGACCCATCTACCCACATACCACTAAGGTGTGCGGAGCGTCCTCCATCCCACATAAGAAATCAGTACATAGAATGGGGTGTTTTCAGGTATTATTTCCTTTGATTCGAACTCAACCCCTCCATTATCATCTAATCCTCCATAATCCCTCTACAAACCAATTCTATGACATCAGGAAAAAGCCTCCTCCAAAGCCACCAGACCCGTATGATGTGACCATCGGGTGCATCAACACACCCCTTTGAGTTTACATACCCATGGTAAGTGGAACCATGAAGGCTCTCCCCACAATAGTTTAGACATCGAGAATGTCAGTGGGGCTATATTACCATGATACCCTAGAGTCCAACCCTGAGATGACAACATGAACCTCATATTTCTATGGATTATGGTTAATCAAAGGCTTTTCCAATCAATTAGGAATAGTAATCAATCAAATGAGTTATGTTTTCTTCTCCGTTTGACAAGGACACGACTCCTCCCCTTCCTAGAATGTATTATGGGGCCCTCTAACAAATGTAAGTCCCCAATATTTTGAGGCCAAGATGCATGACTTTTAATTTCATTCCACATTGAATGGTTCATCACTCTGTACCCTCACCCATCATCACCCCGACCTCTTCCGTCATAGGCTCTCCCTCTCCCACTAACAGGAGAGGAGGCATGTGGTTGGTTCGATCTCTCACATCCTATTGTTTCTCACACCGAGCATGACTCACGTGGGCTTAGATTTTTGTGATGATTACAATATCAACACGTCATGAAATATTATAACTCTGATTCCTTATCAATCCAAGATACATAGGAGGGCTACCTAAAGGCCCAATCTCAAAAGGGTTCCCTCCCATAATGGGCCCACCTAATCATGTCTCCTTAAACAGAAAACTTACATGCATAATCCCAAACCATATGAACTACGATAACTCTGATTCATGATAAAAAAAGATACATAAGATTCCTACTTGATGGCCTGATCTCTAAAGGGTTCCCATCAAAAAGGTTTCACCCAACCATGCCCCCCTAAATTGGAAGCTTCCATGCATAAGCCCCATATAATTTTGAACTACATGGGTTCTGATTCCTCTCCTAAGGATATGTAGGAAACCCATCTTATGGGTCCGATCCCAATATCAAATCACCTTATGTCCCCCTGGATGATGATAAACTCTAGAGCGACTTATTTTATAGCTCAATTCAACAGTACCTTCGTATCATCAGATATATTCGTGCCTATGATGATCTTGAAAAAAAAGGATCTCCCATGGAAACGCTCTTTGGTAATGATCTATGGATTACCCAGTATATGAAAACGACTTAAATCTATAAGAGAGTCCTAGAACAGGTACAAATCCTCCTCCAGAAGGGTGTGTTGTGCCTGACTTCCCATCATCCGGACCAATGGAGTCCCCGAGTGTCATTTGCTGAATCATCAATCAACAAGCGCCTACCTTTGGAAAGAAGGTCCATGAATCTTGGATACCAGGCCCAGTTGGTGTTTCTATCTCCACGAATAAACTCGTTGGAGACTATCCGAGGAAGTGATAACTGAAGGGGACTGATTGTGTAGAGTCTTGGGTTTTTGGCCATGTTAGACTTTTGAATATTTCTACGAAGAATTCCAGAGCTAGGCACGAAGATGACGTGCGATTCACAGGCCCGGGGTGCCCAAAATTAATTTTATAAAAATATTAAGTATTTTTATACTATTCACATGGCGGGGGTGTGATATCTCCTAAATGGTAGCTCGAAACGGGAATCCGAGGGCACAGTTACGTCCGGAACGTGTCGTTTACCCTAGGAGAGGTGTAAGCTTTGCGGTTGCGGGCCTACTATGGAAAACGCCACCAGGGGAATTTTCGTAAATAAGTGGAAAGGTTGGTTTACGAGCGTTGGCTTGAAAAACTTCTGAACAGAGTCTCGAATTGCAAATCCGAGTCCTCTGTTGCATTCAGAATGACACGTTTACCCTAGGGGTGACCTTACCTTTGTCTGCATCGGGTGTCGGGACGGAGGCGAGTTGGCGGGTGAGAGTTAAATGAGTTGTTTAAAAAAATTGAAACATAATCAATCTCCCGCTCCCCCAAATCCTCCAATGTGCAGCGGACGGCCTTCCCTATCCCCTCCTCCGTACTTCGCCAATTCAAGCTCTGGGAGTCTGTTTTCAGCGCCGATCGTCACCAGATCGAGCTCCAGCGCGTCGCAGGCGTCATTCTGCACCCGAAGCTTCGGCGATCCGCCAACAGGTAGGCGGTTTGAGTTTTGAAATCCCGGACCCCATTTATTTGATTTTTCTTCAAATAGTTATAAGGGTTTTATATTTTGGGTCCCAAGTTTTCCGAAACATGTTTCAGATATGATTTTGGAGCATCGGGGTGCCCCCGGGGGTCCCAGGATGTTTTCCGGCGGAAATCCCGGATTCCGGCGGCGGCCATGGCGGAATCTGGCAAGGTAGGGCGGCGGCGGTACGAAGGTTTCTGGCGGTGGCGGCACGGCAGAATCCGGCGGCGGCGCAGTGGTTTCCGGCGAGGCTGGCGGTGGTCCGGCCAGGATTTTCCAGGGGTTCTTTAAACCCCTGTTACTCGTAAACCGAAACTCCGATTTGTGAGCCGTTTGTGGCGATGCGTTCCTTGCGTCGAGACAGACCTTTTGAAATCACTTTGAGAGTTTTATAGTTCGGGATCGTGGCCCGGGAGTTAAAAACTTCGTATAAAATAATAAAATTTTATTATTTTACGACTTCGGGCCGTTGTAACTTCTACCTGGAGCGTCCGAATGACGTTTCGTCAGTGGCGTTGGGACCCTGATGATACGGAGGACTTTTTGAGTTTCTTTCCGAGTGTTGGGACTGAGAACGGGGTGCGGGCCCCATGAGGCAGGGATTTGGCGTTTGCGGAGAAACGCAGCTTTTGCACCAGGAGTTTGATTTTGGCAGATGATTAGTCTATCCTGTGTGTTTTTCCGAGAGGATCGCAATGGTGCGATCCGGTCGATGTGTTTTGGGATCGAGGCGTGGGCCCCACCCAGGCTGACCTTCAGTGAATAGTACCTTTTTCACCGGGTGTCCGTTTCGGACGAGCGAGTAGTCGATTCCGCTTGTTTTTCAGAGGGGATCGCCGTGGTATGGTCCGCTCGATGGGTTTCGGGATTGTTGTGTGGTCCCCGCATGGGCTAGCAACTATGAATAGTGATTTTTCTCCGGTAGTCTGTTTCGGGTGAGTAAGCAGCCTATCCTGCATGTTTTTCCGCATAGATCGTGATGTTGGCCTCGGTATTGGCCTAGGAGGTGCGCAGTGTGGCGTTGTGGTGGGTCGCTCGGGTTAGCGACGTTTTTACCAGCAGTGGTTGAGGGTTCTCCCTTGGTTCGTTCCTACAAGGGTTCGCGTGACATCACAACCTTCGTATAGGTTTGTGATTCTATCTATGGGATGTTTAAACTGTTAGAGTTTTGGCATCCCTCTGGTGGGCCCAGAGCGGGATCCTCTAGCATCTTTCCCCTGGATATGGTTCTTGGTATCGCTGTGACCGCTTATTCACGGGCGGTGATCCCCTATCTAGAAGGTTAACCCCGTAGGGTTTGTGGCATCATCGGGAACATGATCCCCTACGTAGTGGGTCATGCTCAGTAGGATTGTGGCATTGTCGGGTATACGATCCCCTGCTCCGCATCAGGTTTATAGTAGGGTTGAGGTATCATCAGGTTTATGATCCCCTACTCAGCATGAGGTGTATAGTAGGGTTGTGGTATCGTTGGTTATGCGAACCCCTACTCAACACATGGTTTCGGTAGGGTTGTGGCATCATCGGTTCGATCCCCTACATCGCAAGTTATACCAGATAGGGTTCCGGTATCGTCGTGACCACCTTTATATGGGTGACGATCCTCTATCTGAGTTATGTGTTTCTGTCGAGCGCCAGATCGGGTTTTGGTATCCCCCATCGGATCCTGGGTGTGATCCCCTATCTGTGAGAACTACGTATGCCATATCGGGTCGCATTATCCCTCAGTGGACCCTGGGAGCGATCCCCTATCTGCAAGCTACGTATACCGGAGGGGGTTTTGGTATCCCCTAGTAGACCATAGCGGGGATCCCATATCTGAGGAGTTTGGTAGTTATGTTGTTTCGGTGAGTTATCCTCAGTGATGCCAACCGTCGAGCGTGATCTCTCGGGTGAGCGTGTGAGAGGTTTATGAGAAACCAGATGGAGTGTATCTCTCAGATGAGTGTCATATGCGATGACAATGTTCATGTGATGTACTCTCCTGGTTGTGGATAGTTGTTGGCGATGAGGTCGGTACCTCTTGAGGCTTTGTGGCGTGAGCTGAGTCTATCTGGACTGTTTAAGGTGTATGTATGAGCATAGAACTGAGATGAGCTGACTAGTTGTGTTTAGCCGAGGATGGTCACGAGATGGAGTTTCTCTCTCGTATGGGTTCCCTCTGGCTGGGATGAGGGGACTGTTTCCTTTCAGTTTCTCTCTTTTGTTTTGGGGTTTTGGGGTGCCTATGGAGTATATTTACACTCATTCCTGCACGGGCTTTGTCTGCACATGTTTGGGTATTGTGCAGACCACATGCCTTTCGATGGAGTCCCAGGAGGACCAGGAGCAGGCAGAGCTGAGTGAGCGAGGCTGACCGGGGTGTTTTTCGGTGCGGTGCCGAGGGAGCTTTCCCGCGTTGTTTGTGGCAGTGTTCCCCTTCTTCAGAGTAGGTTGGACGCACTATTGTAGTTAACTTTTGGCGGGCCCTATTTTTTCCTTTGTACTTCTATTGTACTCTGGTTGTGGGATAGTGTATGCATGCATTTTCTTTTCAGTTTTATATATCTATGTACTGTTGCATGGAGGTGTATGTGGGTGCGTGTGTACAGGTACCTTAGGCTAATGCCTCCCATGTGTGTGATAGCCTACGCGGTGCTGGTCATCAGCCCATGGCCAATTGATGGTGGTCTTGGGGAGTCGCGGCTCGAGCCCTGTTGGGTCGGGTCATGACAGAGTGGTATCAAAGGATGTTCCACCTTTGGGATCTCAGAGCGATGCTGGTCTAGCTGTGAGTCTGGTTTGGGTTGTATAGCGGCAGTGTTATGATGTTTTGAGTTCGGCTTTCAGGCCAGGGACTCCAGTGTTGGTGCGGCGGCCGACGTATCCATACACCAGGACTCTGATAACCTGCCTTTTGACTCGGGACATTCGTATACTGGTCACAGGGACATAACGATACATGCATCATATAGGACTGGGTTTTCGGGTTTCCCTTGTCCTTCTTGAGTCATCTCTCCAGATATACTCTTTGACTGTGGTGCGTCTTGAATGTATTTTAGGATGCCTCCAGGACAATAGCCAGTGAGGGTTCCGCAATAGGATTGTGGTGACGATCTGCCCCGTGCAGAGGCTGCGGACCAGGGCATAGGTTTTGAGGATGGACCTCCAGGTGATTCGCCAGTTGAGCCACCACCTGTTGAGTAGCTGGTTTTGCCGGCAGTGCAAGATGAGGTTGCGCGCAGGCTGAGTGCGCTTCACAAGTTCCAGATGCAGTGACCTCTGTGGTTTCGGGGTGATCCAGACCCCAATGCATCTGATTATTGGCTCGAAGCAGTCACCTGAGTTTTCCGCCTAGTGAGGACACCTCTAGATGAGATGGTGGTCCTAGCGGCGAGCCTTCTTCATGGTTCGGTCGGGTGATGGTGGAGTTTGGTGACACAGTCCCCTGATGAGGAGACGCTCATGTGGGTAGAGTTTGAGAGACTCTTCAAGGAGGAGTTCTATCTGGTGACGCTGAGGTCAGTGCAGATCCAAGAGCTTCTACAACTTCGGTAGGAGGGCCTGACCGTGTCGGATTACTCAGAGAGGTTTACGGACCTGTCATGCTACTCCCTGGATATGGTTCGAGACCCTTTCTTTAAGGCTCAGACCTTTGAGTAGGGATTACGCAGGAACATCCGGGCAGGTGTGGTTTCTTTGTGCCTGCCCACCTATGCTGGAGTGCTGGAGCGAGCATTGGTGGTGGAGAGATTTCTGGATGAGAAGTTTCCCCCTGTTATTGTTAGGCACATGAGAGCGGAGAAATCAACATCTAGTAGCTGACGACAGACTCAGGGGTCTGGACGTGGCCGACATTTCAGGAGGTGAACCCAGGATGGAGGATCTGAGGCTCAGGGCTCGCAGGGCAGTTTTGGTCAGCCGCAGGAGAGGCGGTGTTATGCTTGCGATGGTCGGGGACATATTGCTAGAGATTTTCCGACCCGTCGTGCTGCTGAGAGGGATCCGGTCGACGGACCGCCATGGCAGAGGCAGCGTCTCGAGGAAGGAGGTCTGAAGGACGGCGGACGTGGTGGCAGAGTGGGTGTATGAGGAGGAGGTGGTAGGAGGTACCAGTTGCCACCACCCCCACCCCCAGGCGGTCCACGCCAAGCTCAGGGAGCTGCTGGCCGAGGGCGAGGACAGCTGCATGCCCTGGAGGCTGTTGACCCAGAGGCTCTGTGGATGTATAAGGGTACGCCTTGTGTCCTTTCTACTTTCTACAGTAGTTTGATAGACACCATTTAGCATTACCTTTCCTTTTGGTTTCTTGCTTGAGTTTTGTTCAGGGCATTGGTAAGACCCTGAGTGGGTGTTTGTTGGTGAACTTGCTGGTGTGGGACCCAGTTGAGAGACCAATCGCTTCCCTTGAGCTTAGGGATTTTCGGGGATGAAACGTTCTAAGGGGGGAGGATGTGGCGACTCCGGTTTTTGGCCTTGTCAGACTTTGGAATATTTCTACAAAGAATTCTAGAGCTAAGCACGAAGACGGTGTGCGATTCCAAGGCCCAGGGTGCCCGGAATTAAGTTTTTAAAAATATTAAGTATTTTTATACTATGCACATGGAGGGGGCGTGATATATCCTAAAATGTAGCTCGGAATGGGAATCTGAGGGCACGATTGCGTCCGGAACGTGCCTTTTACCCTAGGAGAGGTGTAAACATTGCGGGTGCGGGCCTGCGTTGGAAAACGCCAACAGGGGCATTTTCGTTAATAAGTGGAAAAGTTGGCTTATGGGCATTGGCTTGAATAACTTCTGAACGGAGTCATGGATCATAAATCCGAGTCTGCCATTGCGTTCAGAACGACGCGTTTACCCTAGGGGTGGCCTTACCTTTGTCTGCATCGGGTGTTGGGTCGGAGGCGAGTTGGCCAGGGAGAGTTAAATGAGTTGTTTAAAAAAAATTAAAACATAATCAATCTCCCCTCCCCCAAATCCTCCAACACGCAGTGGACGGCCTTCCCTCTCGCCTCCTCCGTTCTTCGCCAATTCAAGCTCCCGGAGTCCGTTTTCAACGCCGATCATCAGCAAATTGAGCTCCAGCGCGTCGCAGGCGTCGTTCTGCACCCGAAGCTTCGGCGATCCGCCAACAGGTAGGCAGTTTGAGTTTTGAAATCCCGAACCCTATTTATTTGTTGTTTTTCTTCAAATCGTTATAAGGGTTGTATAGTTTGGGTCCCGAGATTTTCGAAACATGTTTCAAATCTGATTTTGGAGCACCGGGGTGCTCCTGGGGGTCCCCGGAAGTTTTTCGGCGGAAATCCCGGATTCCGGCGGCAGCCGTGGCGGAATCCGACGAGGCAGGGCGGCAGCGCAGCGGCGGCGCAGTGGTTTCCGGCGAGACTGGCGGTGGTCCGACCAGGATTTTCCGGGTGTTCTTTAAACCCCCGTAACTCGCAAATCGAAACTCCGATTTGCGAGCCATTTGCGGTGACACGTTCTGTGCGTCGAGACGGACCTTTTGAAATCACTTTTAGAATTTTATGGTTCGGGATCGTGGCCCGAGAGTTAGAAAAGTCGTATAAAATAATAATATTGTATTATTTTACGACTTCGAGCCGTTGTAACTTCTACCCGAAGCATTCGAATGACATGCCGTCAGTGGCGTTGTGACCGTGTTGATACGATGGACTTTATGAGTTACTTTCCGAGTGTTGGGACTGAGAAGGGGTGCGTGCCCCACAAGGCTGGGTTTTGGCGTTTGCGGAGAAACACAGGTTTTGCACCAGGAGTCCGATTTTGGCGGATGATTAGTCGATCCTGTGTGTTTTTCCGAGAGGATCACAATGGTGTAATCCGCTCGATGTGTTTCGGGATCAAGGCGTGGGCCCCACCCGGGTTGGCCTCTAGTGAATAGTACCTTTTTCACCGGGTGTCCGTTTTGGACGACAGAGTAGTCGATTCCGCTTGTTTTTCCGAGGGTTCGCCGTGGTATGGTCCGCTCGATGGGTTTCAGGAGCGTTGTGTGGTCCCCGCACGAGCTAGCTACGGTGAATAGTGCTTTTCACCGGTAGTCTATTTCGAGGGAGTAAGCAGCCTATCCTGCATGTTTTTCCGTGTAGATCACCAAGGTGGCCTCAGTATTGGCCTAGGAGGTGCGCAGTGTGCCGTTGTGGCGGGCTGCTCGGGTTAGCGACATTTGGACCAGCAGTGGTTGAGGGTTCTCCCTTGGTTCGTTCCTACGAGGGTTCGCCTGACATCACGACCTTCGTATAGGTTTTTGATCCTCTCTATGAAATTTTTAATCTGTTAGAGTTGTGGCATCCCTCCGGTGGGCCCGGAGCGGGATCCTCTAGCATCTTTGCCTAGATCGGGTTCTTGGTATCGCTGTGACCGCTTATTCACGGGCGGTGATCCCCTATCTAGCAGGTTAACCCCCTAGGGTTTGTGGCATCATCGGGAATATGATCCCCTACGTAGTGGGTCGTGCTCAGTAGGGTTGTGGCGTCGTCGGGTATACGATCCGCTACTCTGCATCATGTTTATAGTAAGGTTGCGGTGTCGTCGGGTTTACGATCCCCTACTAAGCATGAGGTGTGTAGTAGGGTTGCAGTATCGTTGGTTATGCGATCCCCTACTCAGCACGTGGTTTCGGTAGGGTTGTGGCATCGTCGATTCGATCCTCTACATCACGAGTTATACCATATAGGGTTCTGGTATCATCGTGACCACCTTTATATGGGCGATGATCCTCTATCTGAGTGATGTGTTTCTGTGAAGCGCCAGATCGGGATGTGGTATCCCTCGACAGATCCTGGGTGTGATCCCCTATATGTGAGAACTACGTAAGCCATATTGGATCGTGGTATCCCCCAGCAGACCCTGGGAGTGATCCCCTATCTGTGAGCTATGTATACTGGAGTGGGTTTTGGTATCCCCTAGCGGACCCTAGAGGGGATCCCCTATCCAAAGAGTTTGGTAGTTATGTTGTTTCGGTGAGTTATCCTCAGTGATGCCAACTGCCGAAAGTGATCTCTCAGGTGAGCGTCTGAGAGGTTTATGAGAAACCCGATGGAGTGTATCTCTCAGATGAGTGTCATCTGGGATGACAATGTTCGTGTGGTGTACTCTCCTGGTTGTGGACCGTTTCTGGTGATGAGGTCAGTACCTATTGTGGATTTTTGGCGTGAGCTGAGTTTATCTGGATTGTTTAAGGTGTATGTATGTTCATACACCTGAGCTGAGCTGACTAGTTGTGCTTACCCGAGGATGGTCACGAGATGGAGTTTCTCTCTCGTATGGGTTCCCTCTGGCTGGGATGAGGGGACTTTTGCCTTTTAGTTTCTCTCTTTTGTTTTAGGTTTTTGGGGTGCCTACTTAGTATGTTTATACTCACCCCTGCACGGGCTTTGCCCACACATGTTTGTGTCTTGTGCAGACCACATGCCTTTCGACAGAGTCCCAGGAGGACCCGGAGCAGGCGGAGTTGAGTGAGCGAGACTGACCTGGGTGTTTGCCGGTGCGGTGCCGATGGAGCTTTCCGGCGGTGTTTGTGGCAGTGTTCCCCTTATTCAGAGCAGGTTAGACGCGCTGTTGTAGTTTACTTTTGGTGGGCCCTGTTTTTCCCTTTGTACTTCTGTTGTACTCAGGTTGTGGGATAGTGTATGCATGCATTTTCTTTTCAGTTTTATATATCTCTGCACTGTTGAATGGATGTGTATGTGGGTGCATGTGTATAGGTACCTTAGGATAATGCCTCCCATGTGTGTGATAGCCTACACGGTGCTAGTCGTCAGCCCCTGGCGTATTGGAGGCGGGCTTGGGGAGTCGCAGCTTGAGCCCCGTTGGGCCGGGTCGTGACAGATTGCATAAGTACTTGACCCCACATAATCTCCCACTAGAACCAAATGACGGTGGAATCTCCTTCATAATATGAAAGGGGTGAATTTACAAGTCCCCATAGGGTTAATCCAACCTTAATTTAAAGGATAATGATGTAGAATAGTTCAAAACAAAAGAAATAGTGAATTTTATAGAAAACCATCTCCCAAAAAAGGGATGGGTTTTGATCCTCATCAGACCATTTCATCATCCACCGAAACGCGCCACCTCAGAGGCGGAACATACAGAATATGGAAAGTATAAATATATGTGCTGTAAAAGAATTAAATAATATTAAAATAAATTATAAAAATCATATATATTATATATAAACATATATTCTATCATAATTCCCACCATGAGAGGCGGTAAAGGAAAAACGAGCAATCATCGTTTTGTGAGGTGGTAGTTCATTTTACACATAAACAGTATGTTCATTACCCTTTCTATGGAGTTTTGTGTATATATAGGTGTAACAAATATCTTAAAAACACCTCAGTATATTTAGTGCACTAGGTTTTTTGTATAAGCATTGAATAAGATGAACTGAAGTGGTTGAGAAAGAAAATAAAATAAAGGATCTTGAGGGAGGAAGTTGCCTCTTAATCGAGAAAATCATTTTATATTACACCAAAGGGCTTCCTTATTATACATTATACCCAAGGAGAATATTTGGCAGAATATTTTATTAGAATTTGGGTGATACAATGGGATTGATAGTTGGGAGGAAGTGGGAGGAAAGGTGGCCTTTTATAGTGGAGGAGGAGAGGCACTCTGGTAAATATTTGGAAAAGGCATTAAACCCATGTTTTCCCCATGGAATGTTGCTCCCATAATGTAACCCATTAGTTAAAATGGAGGATACGGTCGAAATATATCCATATAATGGGTGTTGGAAACGTTTCTAGGTTGTTTGTTCCCTTAATATTTGAGATTAGTCCATTATTAAGCTTATTTTTGCCCTAATTGTTTTAATTAATTTTTACTGTATCCACTAATATTTTTCATAAATTCTACGATGATGTTATTAAAAATTAAAAATTATTATTTTTCTAATGATGGAATGAATTTTTCCAAATTCCAATCACATAAGTGGCATAAATTATTTTTCAATTAATCCCTCTAGCGGGATGAATCAAATGTTTTCTAGTTTCTATATCCAATTTCGATGTGATTTTTTTTCCAATGGACTAAATTGAATAAATTGATAAAATTATTATCTAATTAAACGTTTAATCCAATTAAAAATATAAATTAATCTTATAAAAAATTATATTAAAAGTAGTTTTTAATTAAATTATATAATTTTCACTATTCATCCAAAAAGGAAGTTTCTCAAAAAATCCAAAAATCCAACCTAATCTAATTTTGACATTAAATATTCTATATTTATGTTTATTTTATAAAATTAAATTCATATAAGTTAATAAAATTAATTTTATTTTTTTTATATAAAGACATGAAAAGTAGTTTATTTGTGAAAATAATATCTTTTAAATATTTAAAGACTACAAAAAATTTTATTTTTCATTATCAATATATTATTCTTATATAAAATAATTATAAAAAATATTTGAAAATAAGTTGTTAATATTAATATTACTATGTTTAATATCTAGGTTATACCTAAATCATTAAAATAATTATAATAAAATGAATTTTTGTAACAACTCGATGTTTCATGTAATGTATTCCAAGTATGTGTTTATTATGACGAGTTTGTGACATGTAAAAGAAATTTTTGAATTAGTTCAGTGCAAGACATTGATGAAAATTAATTCCTTTTAAGAGAAAAAATGTTATATTAAAACCCAAAGTGTTAAAGCTCTCATGATAAATGTCTGTAGTTTTTTTAGAGGAATATCACATGGTTGGGGCATGGTTTGGCCAACCATGAGTCCAAGTCATGAACATCTATGTTTTTAGGGTGAAATGCCCATTTTCCATTAATGAGTGTTATCATACCCTCCATCATCCTTGTATATTTCATGTTGAAAAAAATACTTCTCCTCTCCCTTTGGATCTCTCTTGAATCCCCTTTTAGAGGCTGTGATACCAAGATCTGATTTGATCCATGTTCATCACGTTGGATGTGAATTTGTAAGTACTTGATTCCTTTTGAGTTGTTTGTTATTATTATTTCCCTTGATGATGATATTTAGATGCACAATCATATTCCCTATTATTAGGGTTTTTATTAATTCATCATTTTTCCTTACATCAAGGCTATACTAAAGGATGGTACTGGATGAGAAAAACTATACAAGCTTAAGGTAGGTGTCCCATGAGTCATCCTTCAGGTTTCTCCATTTTAAAAATTATTGTAGGTGTGCACATGTCGATTTCATTAGGTGTGGACTATTAAAATAAAATTTCATGATTATAGGCATAATAATCATATTATATGACCATTTTTATAACTTTTATCCATTATTAAAGGTTACATCCCCAATGATAACCACAAAAGTAGGTTATTTTTAACAATTATTCCTTAAACAACTTGTTAGGTTCATCTGCACCACTATTTAGTTGTTTTACGTCTTGACCCTGTTAATGGTAATACCATCCTTAATAAAATGAACTCTGAATAGTAATGGTTAGCCCTATGTATGATAATGTCACTCAACACTTATAAGGTTTGTTTTTCAATGTAATTAGTAAATATTAATAATGAATTGAAATTATACTATTTATATGACTTGAACTTATTAAATGTAGTTAAACTTCATGGTTTCACATCGGTAGCACACCTTTGCATGTTAATTGAAGATAGTATAGTGAACCAAATTATTGAACAATTAATCAAAGAAATAAAAGGAATCATATCTAATTATTCCTTTTCACACTAATGGATGGCAATGACTTAGACCAAATGATTTATTAAATGGCATGAGAAATAAATGGATTTATTCATATAGAAAATCAATTATAAGGAGCCTATTACATATGGACCCTAAAATTATTATAAGTGTTTTCAGACGTGACATAGTCTTGGATTCCCGATGTAATTCCTTGAGCACTCATTGACACTATTAAGATCCCATGATTCTGATTTCTATGGTTGATAATAACGATGGAAACTGATCCTTTTCTACTTGTTGGTTCTCATGATAACATTATAGGTTCCTAAATTTATCATTATAGGATTCCTTATATACACTCCAAGAATATAGTTTGACATATATGAACGTGTGGATCCGTACATACACCCATTGTAACTATTCATTTCGTATCCATTTTTACCATGGATGAATTCATTTGACTCGGTTAGATCGTATATGAGTGGAATGACTTGGTTGATGCCCTTGGGATTATGCAGAGACCCTTATATCCATGATATATATTATTATTGATTTGAATCTAACCATTTTGTTATGTATATCTTAGTTATTACCTTGGATACCCTTTCATTATTATCACAAATAACGGATTACTTGTTATGCCAACGATCCTTTATTATTGATTTCTTGAAATGATGTTAGTGTCAATGATACCTCACTTGACTAACTTTATAAAATAGAATATAATTAATTAATGAAATTATTATTATTTTAGAAACCAATTGTGTTTGAAGGAGGTACTTTGTATTTTTAATTTTTCACGTATTTACATTTATATATGCATGAATCTACATTATTTCAGTTTATATTACATAAACATGGTGTTATTGCAGCCGTTGGTAATGGCCTGGTAAGACTTATCTCACACCTTATATGGACCACCATTGGTACCCATGATGATTACATGTATCTATCTGTTTAAAAAGAAAAGTTCCATGATTTGGACATATGACCTTGATTTCATCCTTAGGGAGAAACTTAGTAGTAGTTAAGTGACCTAGAGCTCGAGATGCACGAATTGTTTTTATATTTTTGGTTTAATTTTGTATTTCTTGTCTATAAATGATGTATTATAATTTTTAAAATGTTTTACTTTAGTATAGATATATAAAATAAATAATAATAATCTTTTTAATATTATTATGATATTTCTTAGTTTTTTATTTTTTCTATCTGTTTCCACAATAGTGGGAAACTACTCTAGTGTCTATGGTTTCAGTTTCTATTATGCTATATTTTTTCATTTTATTTTTTCTATTTACATGTAATAAAATTATCCTATATTCCATATGCTTTTAATGATGAAATATTCTTCCCATATACACTCCCATAGACCTCATTACTAGTCGGCTGCCATAAATGTTTGTGGAGACACACTTGATGCTATGTGGCCCACCGGGCGCAGGGCACCATTGAGTGGACCCCGAATTGAATATGTCCAAAAGTAGTATTAGAGTTGTTCCTTTATCTATTAAATATTTAAATACAATATTCAGGATATTTGGAACACTTTGAACATGGTTATAAGTTTTTCATGGGTGTATCCAACCTCAGTTTTGGTTAAATGTTAACTCACCTGAATAATAATTATTGTTCTACGTTTTCGTATTATAGTTGATATCCTCTCACCATTGGTAGCTTAAAATTATATTTGATGGTTATTATTATTATTATTCTAATGGAGGTTTAGGTTTTATCCTTCACCCGATGAGATGAGGGTACAGTGCATCAATCATATATAATTATAGGAACCTATAATTGACA
The DNA here is from genome assembly GCA_963277665.1 of Viscum album. Taxonomy (NCBI): domain Eukaryota; kingdom Viridiplantae; phylum Streptophyta; class Magnoliopsida; order Santalales; family Viscaceae; genus Viscum; species Viscum album. The sequence goes on from OY728139.1 coordinate 1,185,220,424, forward strand.
TTCCATTCATATTCCCTGAAATATATGAGAACCTCACTGGTTGAATTTTCTTGTATAGAATTTAGTTATTGAATGAAAAATTTCAGTTTTATTATACCTATGATTATCTTTGTCTATGATCAAGTGAATTCTAGTTTCAATTCACAAGGTGTTGGACCATCATGACTTGGAATGGGTAGTTCATGAAGTCAAATCATTGTACACAACAAGTTTCATTCTAAGACCGAATGCAGAAATTATTAAATTGATATTAAATTGGTGTTTCTCTCATCGATAAGGTGTATGGGGCCAGATTCACTATCCATGAAAATACAATTTACTCATATTCTTATATATTTTCATAAATAAATTAAACCTAAAAATTAGATACATCACATAAAAATAAATGGTTTAATGTTAGTGATGAGTCAAGGTAATATTGAACCTTTATGTGAAATATTAATTATATTATTCACTCAACTTCATTTTGATATCACAAAAAGGGAAGATGAGATGGATAATAATAAAAATTCAAAATGTTAAATCTATTAATTTATTAGAATATGAAAAGTTAATCTTCTCTATTTTAAAATAGGGTTACATATATTTAGTGAAAAAATTTAAAATGTTAAAATTTTCTTCGTTGGATAGGGAATTGACATTCTAGGGGAAAATTTATTTAATGTGGTATAGGAAAAATAAGAGTTTATAAATCTAATTTTTTTTCTAAAAAAGAATGTTTTAAAATATAAAAACTAATTTAATGAAACTTTTATTTTCTATATCATGGGTTTTGTGATCATTAAAAAATGGTAGATTTGATCAAAATATTATTTTGTTCTAATATATCCATGTTTTTATGTGTTTTGATAATTCAAAAAATCCCTATTTTAATTCTAACAAGTTTATGTCATGTTTTTTAAATTTTATTTTTCTAAGTAATTTATCTTATATTGTTTCACCAAATTATTATAATATTATTTGTAAAGAAATCAAACAATTTAGTTTATGATATAATTATTGAAGTAAATATTTAGTTTTATTCGAATAAATATGTTTTGGAAGTTTATCTGACTGTATATGCCTTTTTCTTATGAGGATAATGGTTTAGTTGGTAAATTATCAAGTGGGATGAATATGTAAGAATGAAAATATTAAAAAAATCAAATGAAAAATAAATTAACAAATGAATATTTTACAAGAGTGAGAGGAAGATGAGTGTCAAAAATTCGAAACATATTAATCTTATTTTAAGGAATTATCTTATGCATTACTGAAGTTATATTATCATAAGAAGAATATAAAAATATATTTTATCTTACAACATATCTCAGGAAATTATCTTATAATGAAATATACTTCAAGTTGTATATTTTATGATGATATATATGTTTTATAGAATATCATGTTTAAATTTATAATATATTGATATGAAATTTCATGCTCTTAGAGTGCATCAAGAAATAGATTATAAATTTAAGGAAAGAATGATCTATATAATCCAAGATGGGAATGGAAATATCTGATGAAAGAGAATATTTCTAAAATCACAACAACAAATGTAATTTCTATATATGGAAGGAATGGATGCATGTTCATAATATCCTATCATGTCATGTTCACAATGGTTGTCTCATTAAACAATTATAATTATCTTATTATTTTTTTAAAAAATAAATACAAAAATAATAGTTATTCAATGACTAAAAAAGAGAAGATGAGATGAAAAAAATGAGAGAGAAAAATGTGTAGAAATACAATAATGCTCCTTTATGGAATGCCTATATAGTGAAAATAGAAAACATAAATTCTTATGATATTCTCACTAGTTTATATTGGTTTCTCAGAACACATCCTGATTTATACTTTGAATACTATAATATTCTTAGAAATAATCTTCGACCACTGTTATTTATTTACTCCAACTGTGTTCGGCAATCGTTTCACGGAAATTTAATTCATTAATTTTTTTATAATATATGTAAGAGTGTGTGATAGACCAATAATAGGGAATGTAATGGGTATCCTAGTTTAATCATGTAGGATATTTTTATTAAGTGATAGTTTCTTATACTTAGTTGTGATCTCCTAATAAAAGGGTTGTCATTGTGAAAATCACTAATACTGTGGAGTATAGTGTTAGTGGAGTGAACTAGGGGATTTTTATTCCCAAAACCACTATAAATATATTGTTTTTTGGTCTCTAAAATGATTTTTTATTTCTAGTACATATTTTTATTTCAGAAATAGGCTTTTAGAGATCATACCTGATGGGGAGGTTTTCTATAAATAAAATTTTAAGAACTCAATTCATCCCACTCTTGAGTGTTTTGGTAGTCCTTTTCTGGGAAAAAATCTCTTTCATTTAGAGGAGGTGTGTCTCAAAAAAATCAGTAATTCACTATATTATTGATCTATATTTGATTCACATGAGGTAATTGTGACCTCCCAATAGTTAATGATTTTGGGTATTTAAAAAAATTTCACCCCTACTCAATAATAAAAGGGCACTCAATCCCCATTAGGATTCACACCCCACAATACATTTGGCTCAACTAACATATAATACAATCACATCCAAAATTAATTCCCATAAACTTATAATCCTTCGTTTGGGATGAAATAAATATATATTGTTTTGGTGAAAACCAAAGCAGGATACCTGAAGAAGTGGTGACATACTTCGACAAGTGTTTTTATTTTATTTATCCCTCTAAATCCCTCAATTCATATTAAACTATTACTACATTATAACCTATATATCATACCTATAATGATATATTGTTATGTTCTGTAAATTACTTATAAGCATCCCCACTTCTATCAAATGGGTTAAGAAATCGTCATTCGTGTGTACAGATGACTACCACATTGTGAACATATGTCTTTAATTTTTATATTAACACATCCCAAAATTTGGTATGATGATGGATCAAATTTTAGTATATGATATTTATTAAATATTTATACATTTTTCATTCATTATATAAAATGTAATGTTTTTACATTCCATTCATTATGGGATATGGAAACATTGCTCATGTGTACGACAGACTATCTCCTCACAAAGTGATGTGATTGGCCATTCTGTAACGATTTTCATGGAAGGTGATAATAAAAATGGAAATTAAACTATGTGATATACATGAATTTTTTATGATATTAATGAAATATTTATCATTATATAATAAAAATATATTAATTTTCTTCTATACAATTTCAGTTACTTAAATATGATTACATAGTTCATGTATGTTTGGACTACCACCTTCACAAAAAGATGTGGATCTATTTTCATCACCATACCTCATGGATGATATATATAATTATATAATATGTTATTTATGATAATATGATAATTCTTTAATGATTATTATACTCCTCACCTCTCTTGTTCAACAAAGTAAAATCAAACCTATTCAGGATGCCCGCAACATCAATGTTCCGACTCATCTCCTTTATGCTGATGATATAATCATTTTCCTTAATGGTGGAAAATGAAATATCATAAACCTCAAAGATGTTTTATCTGTATATGATGAGATCTTAGTTTAATCCATTAATTGGGGAAAATATTTTATTTTATTTTGAAAACGTTTCCCTAATTCAAGAAAAAGCTACATCATTGAGTGTCTTGGTATCCAAGAAGGATCATTTTATTTTAATTACTTGGGAGATCCCATCCTTTGAGGTAGGCCTAAATATTTGTACTTTAATGCTATATCAGACCAAATCATCAACCAAATTGCAACCTAAAAAGGAAAGTATCTATCTATGTCTCATAGAAGATGCCTTGTGAAATCATATATTATCTCCAAAATGGTTTACCCTGTCATGATCTACTGGTGGCCCCTCAGTCTCCTAATGTAAATAAATTACAACATTAAAAACATTGTTTGGATGGGTAATATCCTTGAATGGAATATTTTTACCATTCCCTGGTCTACCTGCTGCACACCACTTGAGAGAGGAGGGAATGTCATCAAAAAACTCATGATTTGTAATGAATCCATCCAAGACAGACTCAATTGGAAAATAATAAACAATAAATCTGACTCAATTACATTTCTCAAGAATAGTTTCCTAAAAAAACATAAAAATGAATGTTTGAGCTATGACAATTAATATATTTGGCCCTCTATTAAGGCCTCATTTTTTAATATCATGCACAGTTACAGTTGGATGTTTAGCTCTGAATCCACCATGAAATTATTGCTTGAAAACTGGACTAGCACCCCCTTACTTCTATACTTCATTCTAATGCCTCTCTGGATAATTTCAACTACTCCATCATGGAGGTGATGCATCGTGATAACCTAGACCTCCCTAATCACATCAAGCAAGTTGTTAATGAGTATCCCTTCACTAATGATGAAGAATTTCTTATTTGGGAACTATCCCACAGTGGTATTATTGATTCATAATTCATTACAATAATTTGTTTACTTCCTATAAATATAATTTTTCTTGGCTGAAACCTTTTGATAACCCTTGAATCAAACCATCTAGACATAATCTTGTTTGGCGTATTGCGAATAATCACATTCCTACTGATGTTTGTCTCCAATCCTTTGGTGTTGAACTATGCTCGAGATGTCCCCAATGTAATCAACCTAGAGAAGAAATCAGTCATTTATTATTGTCTTGTCCCACGACCACTACTCTTTGGAATTATATTGATGAAATATTCGACTACAGTTGGTTACTTGATGAATCTATTATGTCTCTACTAAAAAGATGTGTGGATATTGTTTATTCAGAAAAAATCATAAATATTTTATTCTCTATTTTTGTAGAGCTTCTCCATGTCATATGATATGATAGAAATTCCATTATCCCCTACAACTACTAACTCAATCTTAATGTATTCCAGAAAAAAAATTCTTATTGCAATTAGGTATGCCTCCAAGCTTCAGAAATCCCACTTAATAACTTGGTTGGTGATTTTATGACCCTTCTCCAGCTTAGAATCAATTGGATTTACAAACAACCAATGCTCTCGTTGAAAGTGTTCTGGAAAGCCTCGATTCCTTGCTGGATCAAAATCAACGTTTATGGAGCCTCTAAAGGGAACCCAGGTCCAGCTGGCTATGGAGCTATCTTCAGGAATTCTCTTTGGAGCTGTTATGGCTGCTTCATTAGTAGCTGTTGGATTTCCTATTCCCTGGAGGCTGAGATAATGGCAAGGATTCAGGCTATCCACTTTGTTAATCTAAGAGGCTGGGAGAACATTTGGATTGAAAGTGACTCCACCAACATTATCGTAGAAATTTAAAATGGTGTGGTACACCATGCTTGGCATCTAATAGCGTGATGGAATAATTGTCTTAACTAACTCCTTGGGCTTAGATACATCTCCACACACTCCTACTCTGAATCCAACATGTTGGTTGATGGTCTTTCTAACAATGGAATCAATCCGGACATTACATGGTGTGATAGTTTTCTAGTTTAGATTCTCCCTCTCTATGAAAAAGACTATAATTAAATTTCTTTTTTCAGACTCATGTAGTCCACCTTCCTTTTTTTCAATAAAAATTAAATGGCTTTTGAGCCCTTTCGTTTTAAAAAAATTACTAATGGGTATGTAAGACCTACCGTCTCCATGATCGTAACATACTTAATCTCTTAGAAACATAATTCATGATTGTTCATAAAAGTATTATTTTTGAATAAATATTACAATTATTACATGATTATTATTCTGAAGATTCTGAAACCATGTGATATGTGAAAGAACTAGTTATTTAATAACAAAACATTCATGGGAAAATAAGGAAATTAACACCCCTAATAATAAAAATAATGGATGGTTATTAATGAACATGGGATAAAATTTTATAAAAGGATTATATATGATATTTTAAATATTAATATGGTTTTTATAGTTATTAATATTTTTAAAACCTTCTTATAAGAGGATGAATCATCTTCAACTAATGGAGAGCACGAGGTAATATATTCCATCTCAATTTACAATCTGTTGGGTGTTATTTTTTATTATGCAGTAATTAACTTTTATTTGGTTTTTATAATGAAACTATTACATGTAATATCATGATAGAAAAAAACGTCATGTTATTTTGATTTTCACATTATATCATCTCAGTCAAGGGGATTTCGACTCACAATTTACCAAGTGATAAATTTTATTATGCATTCTATCTTTCTTTTTTGATTGTTAAATTTCTCTTGAATAAATCAGATTATTAGACATTAAAATTTTCATAAATATATATATTAATTCATGATAAATATTATTATTAAATAATATATTTTCTATTTTTAAAAATGTTGTTTACATTGGAGGTAAATTTATTAAATTGAGAAATATTAACAAATATGTATCCGTTAATCAATACTGATGTTTCATGATAAGGCACACTAAATCATGACTTAAATAAATTATTTGGTATATGAGGAATGGATTCTATATGAAATAAATAGTGGTTTAAAGGATATTTATATCCCCTCGATGAATTAATTTCTCTCATTAGTAAAATCCATTGGCCAAATGGAATGGGATTCAAACTAGTAGTTTTAAACTCTCCAGTGATAGGTCTTGAAAATATGTGTATAGTGAATGGTATTGAAACAAATGATTTGTAAAGACCTAATGGGTTTGAAAAAAATAGCTTTAAAATTAAATGTGATCATTTTTAATAGTTATTGTCTTCTGAATGTTCAAAAGAAAAATTGAGTATTCCAGACCCGATGGGTTTGAAACTAGTAGTTTTTAACTCTCTTATGAATGGTCTTGATTGTTACTCTATTTTGAATATTCTTGACAATATATCTATGATATAATTTTTTTTGAATAGCCTCAATATAAATTTAGTTATAGATTTTCCATTTGATTAATATATTAGTTAGAATATACATGGTTATATTTAATTCTCATCTAAATATTTAAATGGTATTATTTGATCATAATTTATTGATTACATATTATGTTCAAGTTATTCAATAAATGTCATTTGTTTCATTTATTTAATTTTTTATATTTTTTATTCCATATTTATTCATATCTTCAACTATACTCTTACCCTTACTATGAATTTGAACTAACCCTTATTTTGGTTCATTTCCCTTGGATATGAAAAATAATTCATTAAATTAGTTTTCAAGTAAATAGTTCATTTTCTGTTGTTAAATATTATTTTTTATTTTCAATTCCTAATGTAAAATTGGTATCATATATGTATATGGTTCCCAAAAATAATAAACTGATCAGTAATACAGGAATAAATTTGTTGTATTTTATGCCCATGTAATAAAGAAAGCACGAGCTTTGTGCTACTAGGGTCGGGATTTCTACTTTTACTACAAATTTATTATATAATTTTATTGAAGGGTATGTATCATTTCTAAATGGTATGGTATATATTTAAAAAATAATATAATTATAATATTTAATTTAAAGTAAAAAAGATAAATTTTAATTTCTTATAGATTCAGTGAAACATTTTACTCCATTTTAAAATAATAGATAGAGTTTAAATGAAATATTAATAACTATTATTATAATTTTATATAAAGTTATATTGAACATTATAGAAACCAATGTATTTTCTATTACATGATATGAAAATGAAACTACCATTAAAATATTAATTAATTGATATATATTAATTTTTATGAGATGATAAATTTAAAAATACTTATGAATTGTTGAGGCAGTGCTTATGCCACATTGGAAATGGAAAAAATTGCTTCTCAATGATATGATTTAAAAATATATAAGGATATTATTAATATTTATAAAATAAATCTAATGATTAATAAATGTTTTTTTTAAAATAATTTATTTAAAAACTATAAATCATATTGTTTATCAAAATTTATAGATATTTGTTTTACAAAATAAGAAAACTGAAGACATTTATCTTAAATAATTTATCATGATATTAATGGGTATAAATAATATTATGAATGTTTACATGGCTAGGTGATCCGATGTATTGATGAAATAGTGTGGATTGAAGGTCCCTTAATCATTTCAAAAAGACTACATATACTCCTGGTGTTGTGACAACATTTACATATGTTTTCACCCCAACTTGGGCCATCACCTATACCCTCAACAAAAAAACATCCAATCCCCCATACACACTCAATGAAGGCTACCAGAGTTAAAACATTTATAATATCCATAATTTTATGGTCAATGTAAAACTCCATAATTTCATCAATAAAAATATTTTCATATGATTATAATAATTAAAAATGATTATTTTTTATTTTACTAATTTACACCTAATATTAATTAATTGGATATTTGTAAAAAATTATTAGGTTTTGTTAACTTAGTATATTTAGTTAACCATTTTTTTCCTTGTAAAACTTTGAAATGTTTCTATATATATTTTCAAACCTAGGATGTGAGGTGGTGTATGATTTCGAGGACTAGTGTTCTAGGAATTTGTTTTATACAAATAATGAATATAATAAATATTACACATGAATGGTTCATAAATAAAATGGGATAAATCAAAAAAAATATTAGATCATAAATCTAAGACAATTTTTGTGTATGGAAAATGTAATTTACCCTTATTGTGACATTAAATAGGTTAGTTTGGGCTGTTTGGACTCCTCACTCATTGGCGGTATGTTCCATGAAATAATTAATAACTAAATTCTTTAATTATTTTATTTTCATTCAGTGAAATATTCTATGAGAATATCAAAATGGAAAATCCTCATTAGGTAGACATATAAAACCATAGAGTATTCTAGAGATCCTTCATCCTCTATCATTGGAGACTCACATATGATAATGAAAAAACATTTAATCAAAGAAGATTATGACGCAATGAATGAAACGAAATCCATCGATTGTTCGATTGAAAGAAAATTGATGAAGGGTGGTGTAATATAAAATCCAGACTCATAAGTTGGCAATTTATTCCCTTGAGATTATATTGTCTGAGTGGATCGATCCCTTATATTGACCTGTGTAGATTGTGGCATGATCATGATATCATGTTTTAAAAATATAAATGTCTTTATTTTTTTTCTATCATCGGATTTCCATTCTTGATAGTTGGCTAAGAAAGCATTCATAACAAAGATAAAACCTTTGGTTTTTCACTTTAATCCATCATTTTCATCATGATATTCACTGGTTGGACCCGCACTAAACCAGTTCACCATTGTTGGGTGGTACTAAGCCTGATTAGACCCCTAAATGGATAATAGATCGATGAAGATGGAACATATTGATGAATCTATCAATGATCTGGGATGAATATGGGTTTTGGATGATACTTTAAATGACTGGAGGTAGAATATTCAATGATGGAAGTTTTTTTTGGTGTGTTCTTTATGAGGTAGTGCATGAAAATATTATGAATTTGATATTAAACCCATTGATGGGAAAGAATCAACAAACCAAAGTCATATCCAAAAATCAGAGATAAAATACTGCTCAAATATAAAGATAGAGGATTGGATTCGAGGCACAGATAACATATACAAATTTTTGGAAAAATTAAACTACACACAATATATATGGATGGACAAACATCATGTATCCCTTACGCAATGATAGATATGGTTTTCAGAAAAGTTTAGTATGACACAACGTGTATCCCTCATTCACGTCATGTACCACTTCCACAGTTGGTAAACCAATGTGGTGGATCACATGAGTGGGAACCCCTGTTGAATTACATAGTACTGTGCATGATTACATAGACACGGGGTCAATACATGGAAATGGGTACAATACATGGACATGATGTCTAGTACACAAACACAACTAGAAGGACATGACTCGGCTCTAGTTAGCTATGACATGCCATGTAGTCCACATTCATGGTGTATACTGTTACATGTGTTGTGATCCATTTACCCCTAGGGACTTGTCCATGTGGTGGAGGTAGACCACACACCATGTGGGTCCCTTCACATGTTGCGTACCCCTTCACCTCTTTTGAAGAAACTTTAATCCCCTATATCTCCAGTATCTCAACTCATATTTTTGGCCCGCGATTATCCATTCCGAAGTGCTTTTTTTGTGTTTAGAAAAAAAATATTACCATCATGTGTGGCTATCAATATATGATGTGGAATGTTTTGAAAATGAATTTTGGCTATGAGATGCAAGATTATGTCATTTATCATGTATGATCACCAGATACATTCTTAGTAGTGCGCTCTACCAAATCATAGAAGTCGAATTATTTTATGATCTTTCTCAGTGGTACCCTCAAGAAGGGATGAGAAGTGTAGTTCCATTGTGAACATATCGAAAAGTACCCTCTATCCAGGATGGGTAGTAGAATAACTCAACAACCTTATTGAGTGATACCCTCTAGTAGGGATGGGAAGTGGAGTTTTTCGATGGCCTTTTTATGTGGTTCCATCCATTAGTGATGGGTATTGGATTTCCATGAAAGCCATTCAAAGAGATACTCTACAGTATTGTTGGGAAGTGGAGTTCCTCAATGATCTTTTAGAGTGGAACCCTTCATCAATGTTTCATAGTGAATTTATTTGATGACTATTCCGAGTGATACCCTCCACCAGGGCAGGGTAGTGGAGTTCTTTAATGATTACCGAGATGACCCTCCAGAAGATATTTGAAGTGGAGAAAATAATGATGACAAGAGTGGGGCCAACCATCTTCATGGGAACTGGTCCTCTATGGATTAATTTTAGAGTGGTACCCTCCAGTAGATCTTGGAAGTGTCATTACATGATGGATAATATAGTTGTAGAATACTATTTTAAAAGTTCAAGGGTTCACTAAAAAGATTTTGTGTCCCCTTGACTATGTGTTATAGTGATGAGATGTGACTACACATGGATGGTTACTTCTGGGAAGATGTGCGGGATGATGGGTACTATTGATGGAATTTCAGAACAATTCGATATTATTCTTCTTGGAATGAGGTGTGATATAGAGAACCCCTCAATCAATCATTAGGTATTATTGTAACATAACACACACATATATATATATATATATTCTTATGTAACCACATATTTGTATTTGATTACTCTCATTCTAGAAGAGGTAAAGATGCTCATGGTATCCAATATGATTTCCATGTCTAGTTCTCATGGTTGAATGAGTCTGCTCACCTACTATAGGTGGTGAAAAATTGATGTGTAGTTAAACTACTCGAAATTTCTATCCCCTTATGTTTGGATGAGGTTGTTTCTACTCTTATTTTGGGTTGAGCTATTCTATTTGATTGTATATTGAATCTACTGTCTTTCTTTCTTATTTCATCTCTTACCTCACCCATTCAACATTCAAGATGTACTACTTGGTATGTTTATAATCACCCCTATATGTGATTTTCCTTCTCATGTGTGGTATTATATATACAGTGTATAGTTCATCTATAACTTCAAAGGATCTTAGGGATGCTTGATACATTTCACCGCATATGGAGGTCACAACCTTGGATTACAGAGATAGGATCTCATAGAAATTTACTATTCCATTTTTTTCAGGTTGGGACCTATTTATGATTTGGAATGTATTTTACCCTTATAATTTTCAATAATCATTTTCACACCCTTTTAAACCTTTTAGGTTATGCAATCTCGGTTTACTTTCTAGTTATGTTTCATATTTTACTCATTATCATTGCACTTGTACATCGATATGGATGTTTGAGTGAATACAAGTACATAGAAAAAGGAAACCTTATGTTATTTGTGACTTATTCACTTTTCTCAACCCCTTGGTCTATGGAGGTGGGCATGAGGTAGTTGCGGATCAAGCCCCTGCCTGGGTCGGGTCATGATAGTACATTTCCAATATGAGAAAAGGATCAGAATGTAAGAATTAGAATATTTAACTTCAGTAATTTTAGAGAATAAATATATATTAAAAATATTATATGGAAAAAGGTAATCTAAAAAATATATTAAATATTTAATTTTATTTCTATAATTATATATATATATTAAAACACAAATTAAACAAATAAACAAGAAAAAGTATACATATTTTTTTAAAGATTTATCAATTAACAAAAAAAAAAATAAAACCTTATAATGATTTATATAATGATGATATTTTAACAAACATATTTTTTATTATTCATTTACAATCCACATATCACTTAATTATTTTCTTTTTAACTCTTAATAATAAATATTTTTTAACACGCCATAAAAAGGGTTCATAAAATTTGTCCCATGTACGCTTTCTAAAACACATTTAATGTTTATATTTTTATTTAAATCATTCTTAAATTAATTTTAATATATTACTAATACATGTTATCAAGGATTTTGTATAATTAGATGTTCGATGATATTCATTACATTTTGGATTCTCAAGGGAAGATTAAACTCTTCAGCATTTGTATAATCTTATTATTTATTTATTTATTAAATATTCTTCGTTTGTGTAATTTATTATATGATTATAAAAATTAATTGAATTATTTAAACCTAAATATAATTCTATACTATGATTATAATAAGTAAATTTATACAATTTTATAATCATTAATAATTGGTTTAATGATGTAGTTTGTTCCATTTTAACAATGTGCTTGAATGATTGTACATTTTTTATTTCCTATTTTTATGGAGGTACAAAAAATAATGATTGAGGAATATTTAATATATATTATTATTATATAAGTTATATCGATGTATTCAGAGTTTTATAAAGGAAAATATCTAAAATTTTCATGTTTCTTTTTTCTCTTTAATAAATATGATTTGGCTCAACTTTTTTTAAAAAATATATATATATTTATTGAACATGTGAATTATGAATAAATAAGCGTTTATGTACAAAATACCATTATAATTTTAGAGAATATTAACTCATAAATAAGTAATGGAGATGAGTACCATCATACCAAAATCAAAAATTCATTTAATGATCTATCTTTCACTGTCATTTATTTGTACACTACCAAGATCATAAGGGGTTTATTTTTCTTTTGAACTCTATTATTATTTGTTCTTATATAAATTGTATGTTTGATATTGTTAATCTATGTATAGTGACCCATACTTTTCATACATTAATATTACATCAATTTAAATATAAAAAATAATATTATTATACATAGAGGATCCAATGGTTTAGTGTCTTGGGAAAACTAGAACAATACATAATAATAACAACATCGAGCATAAACGTTTTTTATTTATTATTACCTAGCTTCCTATTGAAACGTGACATCTATTTAGTAGATGTAGCCACCTGAGAATATAAATAAAAATGGGTGAAATAGAATCCCAATAATGGGATATATAAGAAAAATATATCATGGGATGAGCATAATCATAACATATAAAAAGGATCATGAACATATGAGGAATCATTAATATAAGACTTGAAAGGTGGCAATGCGTAAAAAATGAAACATCATATCTTAGTTCTTAACTACCACACATACTTGTGAACAAAGATAGAATCTTTTTCACACGTCATTTCAAATTTACTCATGAGATTTATCACTTTACCCAATTCATTGGGGCACTATATAATTCCGGGTGCACCCATCACATTTAAACATTCATATTGTGCTATATAATTCTGGGCACACCTGTCACATCCTAACATTATCATTTATCATTAATTCCAAATTAACATCTAAAAAAATAAAAATAACTAATCCATGAAAATTAATGGGTTTCATATCATAAGAACATATTCATAAACAAAGTCTTCCCAAAAGAAAGAGGGAATAACAAACATTTAACAAGAATCGTCAATCTTGATTGAGAAGTAAAAGGTGTGTTCTTAAAAGAAGAGTTATTTTGGAAAAAATTTTGTTTGACATAAATACTAGTGAAAAAAAATTTATATCCCATAAAATTAAAGAAAATGATGAAAAAAATATTTTTTAAGAGTAACAATATAAAAAGGAGTGAAATATGGAGAACCCGAAGGATGAAAGTTGGGTTCAAGAATTTCCCCTTACCTTGTATCTGAATGCTTCCTTCACTTTAATATACTGTATAATGACATTATATTCATTAATTAGAAATTAAATAACCCTTTCTACAATAATAGGGTTAATTTTGGTTTCATTATGTTATTTTATTGTCTTTTTGATGAGTTATAGATTTTAAAAACATTGTTCATGAATGTTCGTTTTTATGGTTTTCTTGAGCGTTTCACATGTATTCATGAATTGAAGTTTGTGTAGAACATGGATAAACATACATAACATATATTCCATGTTATCAATGATATTATATATGTTAAAATGATATTATAATGAATTACATTGTATACCATGTGGATGAATCGTTAGATAAGAATTAAATGATGATTGTTTGAGTTTACTTGGACGGTTTTTCAACCACAACGAACTCATTTGGATTAATCATTTAGTAATAAATAAATAAGTTAGTTCCAGAACATTAAATATAAATTAATACATATAAAATATTCTGGTTCAACCATAAAAATGGTTTAATGACCAGATCTAAAGGTAGAAATGTTAGAAGAAAACATGTCGTTCATGAATGTGATAAATTAACACCTCATGAACAATGTTCTCTTTAATAAAATAAAAGGAAGAGGGAAAGGGGGTGGATGATATAATATCCCATTAGTATCATAAAATTAAAGTATATATATGATATTTTAGTTACCATACCATGTGGATAATGATAGGTGGGGAGATAATAATAAAAGAACTTGAAATTGGAAGTTAATTAAAAGAAAGAGGAATGGAAATTACCTCTTGAATCCTCTTATTGAGATCCTCCTTAAGGGCCGAGGTGTGGACTTTTGATGAGACCATATGATCTTTGACGTGGGGGAGGGGATATATAAGATGTTTGGGAATAGTTTAGAGATGTATTCAAGCTTGATAGGTGTGAGGAAATGAGGGTGAGAAGGGTTGTATTTACAATGGAGGGGAGAGGGGTTTTCTCAATAAAAAATTCATTAGATTATTATTTCCTCACAAGATAAGGAATAATGAGTCTTCCATGACCAATAATAGTAATATTATCATTTAATCCAGAACCATGTGGGATTACATCATCATAACATCACACATGGCTCTACAATAAGTTTATTTAGCTTATTTTGTAAATTATAGTATTTCACTATTCATAAAAAATTCAAGTATTTCAGCAAAATACAAAAAATTCATCCCCACCATTTTCAACATGTGGAATCAAAACCTGAAGTCCATTTTTCAAAAATAAATTATTAAATAATATTAATTAAATATTTAATTAAAATTGTAATTTACATGAAGAAACATTTTTTAAAATTAAAACTACCTTTATAATGTTTTCAATGAATATTTAAGGTCTTATAAAATTATCTAAAATCTATAAGACAAAGATTTTTTAATTTATTAACACATTTAAGAAAAAAAAATTTCATTTTAAATTAATTAATTAATTATAATTATTTATTTATGACTTATAAAAATACGAATACTTTTACTATGGTCAAATTGTTAGTTATAAGATGGCTAAAGTTTATTCAGTTATTCAAAGGTAATATTATAATTATTTTGGGAAATTTACTATTCATAATGGCCATATTACTATTAATAAGGTTAGGTTACTATTCATAATGGTATGTTACTATTCACTAAAAAATATTTTTGTTTTATTAGACTCCAAAAATCATCTTGAACACAACCGTGTTTGTCATATTTTCGAAATTCAAAACACATAAGTGACAAACTTATGTTTAAATGTCACATAGCACTTAGTAGTTCATTATGTTGTATTTTGATGTGATTTTATGAGATAATTATAATAAGGGAATTTCCATTGAAATACATTGGGTCGTTACATTCTTCCCCCCTTATAAAATCCCTCCCTCAAAATTTCACATTGCACAGACAGGTGAGGGTACTTCTCCTTCATCACCTCCTCTGGTTCCCATGTTGCTTCTTCAAACATATGGTTCCTCAAAAACACATTGAAAAGGTAGGTTGTCTTGTTGCGTAGAACCTTATCTCTCATGTCCATAATCTCAACTGGCTGCTCCTCACAAGAGATATCATCTTCCAGTTGTACCACCTCTAAGTTTAGTACATGTGAGGGATCCAGAATGTACATCCTCATGAGTGATACCTGAAAAAAATCATGAACCAAAGCCATATTTGGTGGAAGTGAATGTTGACAGGCCATGAATCCTATATGGTCAAGGATTTCAAAGGGGAAAATTTACCTTGGTAATATCTTCCCTTTCTTCCCAAATCGCATGACTCTCTTCCATGGTGATATTTAAAGAAATATATTATCCTCAATGCCAAAATACAAGTCCCTCTGACGGTAGTCAGCATAACTCTTCATCCGACTCTGAGCAGTATTGATGTGTTTCTAGATGACTTGAACCTTCTCTGTCATATCTTACACAAGTTTAGGTCCAAGTACCTTTCATTCTCCATCTTCATCCCAATTGCTTGGAGTTCTACATAGCTTTCCATACACAGCTTCGTATGGAGCCATCTGAATACTAGAGTAGAAGATATTATTGTATGAGAACACAACCAATGGGAGATGTTAATCCAAATCAACCTTTGAATTCTAGAGAGAAAACTTTTAACATATCTTAAAGTGTCTGAATAGCCCTTTCAGATTAGAGATTAGTTTGGGGGTGATAGGCTGTGATGAAATTTAATTCAGTACTCAAAGAATGTTGAAGACTCCTCCATAATTTAGATGTGAACCTTTGATCATGACCAGAGACTATCGAAAGTGGAACACTATGGAGTCTCACCAATTCCTTCACATATATCTTTTCATGTTTTTCAACAGATAGATCTTCCTGAATAGCAATAAAATGGGCAATCTTGATGAGTTGACCAACCAAAACTCATATCACAATATTTCCCTTTGATGTCTTCAGGTGACCCATAACAAAGTCCATAGTAACATTTTCTCTTTTCCACATGGATATAATAAATGGATGCATCATCCCTTTGGTCTTTTTTCACTCTGATTTATCATGCTAACACTCTAAGCACTATGATATATATTCTTCGATCTCCTTTTTCATGGTATCCCACTAGAAGTGTTCTCGGAGATTATGGTACATCTTGGTTCTACTAGGATTGATAGAGAATGTTGAGTTATGTGCATTGTCTAATAGTTCCTTCTTTATCTCAGGTGATGAAGGCACACAAAGTCACATTCAAAACTGAATCACACCATCATCACTGATATGGAAATTTTTTCACTACTCTTCCTTTAATACATTCACCATATTTTTTATCTGCTCATCATTCCTTTGTTCTTCCTTAATCTTCTCTTGGATGGATGGTTTCAAAATCATTTGGGAAAGTTTGGATTTATCCCCTTCCCTTATGATTTTTCAATCCATGCTTTTCATATCCAAGAAGATAGGGTATTTCTCAATCCATAACATGGATAGAGTAGCAGGTTCTTTTCTTCTTAGTGCATCAGATACCTAGTTCTCCTTTCCAGGATAGAAGTGAATAGAGAAATCGTAATCCTTGACTAGCTCTATCCATCTCTTTTTATGCATGTTGATCTCCTTTTGTGTGAATATATACTTTAGGCTCTTATGGTCGGTGTATATGTCACACTTCTCACTATAAAGGTAGTGCCTCCAGATTTTCAAGGAAACAATCATGGTTTCCAGCTCTAGATCATGTTTCAGGTAGTTTTTCTCATGGATCTTCAACTGTCGTGAGTCATAGACGATCACATTATCATTTTTCATCAGTACACAACCCAATACTTTCATTGAAGCATCACTATAAGTCACAAAACATTCTCCTCTTTTCGGTAGTGTTAGTACAGGTGCAGTGATACGACTTATTTTTGATTCTTGAAGCTTCCCTCACATTCTTCTATCCATACATAATTTACCCCTTTCCTTGTTAACTTAGTTATAAGGCATGAAAATCATGAGAAGTTTCTCACAAAACATCGGTGGTACCCAGCTAATCCCAGAAAACTATGGATTTCTATGCCACTAGTGGGCCTGGGACATTCCTCAATCACATTTGTTTTTGAAGGATATGTAGAAATTCCCTCACTTGTGATCACATGTCCCAAGGAAGTGACTTGCTTCATCCAAAATTCACAATTTCTAAATGTTCATACAAATTCTCATTTCTCAAGTTCGCCAACACAATTATTAGATGTTCTTTATGTTCCTCCTTTATCTTGGAGTAGATTGGAATATCATCAATAAACACTACCACAATATGGTCGAGGTATTTTCTAAAGACTATATTAATCAAATACATGATGATTCCAGAGGCATTAGTAAGTCTGAATAGAATCACCAGAAACTCATAGTGCCCATACCTAGTACGGAAGGCAATTTTCTGAATATCTTCCTTCTTCACCTTTAGCTGATGATATCTAGAACGAAGACCCACCTTTGAGAATTATTGAGATCCTATTAACTGATCAACATAGTCTTCAATCCTTGGAAAAGGATACTTGTTCTTTATGGTGATCTTGTAGAGTTCCCAATAATCGATACACAACCGCATTATTCAATCCTTCTTTATCACAAAGAGCACAGGCACACCCCAAGGTGATGCACTAGGGAATCTGAATCCTTTGTCTAGATTCTCTTGCACCTACCCCTTTAACTCCTACAGTTGATAAGAGCCATCCTATTGGGATACATTGAGATAGCAGTATCTCTTGGTATGAGTTATATTGAGATCTCCACCTCACGATCCGGGGAAATTCTAGTTAACTTTTGAATAAATACACCACCGTATTCCCTCATGATTGGCATTTCTGCAAGGTTTGCACTTTCATTTGACTCAACCATTTGGGAGAGATATGATTATTCATAGGGAATCAACACCCACACCATTGTAGGATTTTTCAAAGTAGATTCATTATCTTCCTAGAATTTATAGAGGAGCAGGGGATGGTTTGGAATATGAAAAGATATTTCCTTTTCCCTATAGTTGATATGTGCTCTATATAACGAGACCCAAGCCATTCCAATTATAGCATTGAATTCCACCAAGGGATGTATTACCAAATTATCTGGAAGAATAATCTCACAAAATCCAGGAGGATAAGAGTCAATCACTTGGGCTGAAATGATTGAACCACTTGGTGTTTTTATAGATATCTCCACTTCAAGGTTTTGGGGCTTCAATTCTATAGATCTAGATATTCTTTCAAAATATAAAAGAATTTATAGAACCATAATCAAATAATTCTTTTTCATTATTTAGTGAATAGGAAATGTACCTTGTGGGACTTCATTAACTTGCTCCACATCCCTAGTAGCGATGGAATATGCCTTCCCTTGTTCCCTTGGTATGGTGGATGAATATGTTGATTACCCGCGAGAAATATAGGTTTAGTGCACTAGCTTACATAGTGCCCTATCTCCCTAAAGTTGTATCATTGAACCACGAGTGGTTCTCTCCTTTCATCCACCAAATTATCCTTCCTTTTTATGTATTTTCGACACTCTTGATCATGGATTATCTCTTTCCCACACTTGAAGCACTTCCCTATCACTTTGATCTAGTTCCCATGGTGCATCTTCCCACATTTTTGTCATGTGGGTCATTGAGTTTTCCTCCCACCTTTTTCATTAGATCCACCGGCTTGAATCTCCATATTTCGTTTCTTATTACCATATCCATGGGACCATTCTCTGAACTCTATCTCCACATTTGGAGCACCTCAAACAACTTCTTGATAACTCTGAAAGTCTCAAATTGCAAGACCCTTTCAAAGGTCTGGTTTTAACCCACTAAAGAAACTATCAATTTTTCTATCATTGTTGGTAACAAAAGTCGTAGTGTACCTTGAAAGCCTTTTGAAATTCACTTCATAGGTTGTGACAGAATCTCCTTTTTTCTTAAAATCTATGAATTCTCTCTCCATATTCTTATGAATACTTTGTGGGAAATAGTTATTAAGAAACATTATCTTAAATTATTCCCATTCTATCACTTCAATTTCCTAACTTTTCTTGGTGTTCTAAATCAAAGCCCACAATTGATCAACATCTCCATCTAGACGATAAACAGCTTGAGTCACCTTCTCTATCTCAGAATAGTGAAGAACAAAAAATATTTTCTCCATGGAGTTGACCCACTATTCTGCAACTAGTGGATTGGAAGATCCACTAAATGTTAGTGGTCACTACCCCATTAAACATTCGATAGCTTGTTTCTATCTCTTTGGTGAAAGAAGAAGTTCCCCAATATGAGGGTTATTTTTCATAACCTGAGATAATTGGGTAATAATCTCCATCATGTTTTGAACTCCACCTCCTAAATCATTTGGGACTTCAATCGGGCAATTGTTGCATTGGCCCTCACACAAGTTGTTGGCCTGGTTTCTCATGGTTCCCGCCATTTTCTAAAATAGAAAATGTCAAAACAAAATATAAGTCAACAATTCAGGAATATCTTATTAATTAAAAAAATTTATACTAAAATTATAACATATGGGATCCCTATGTAAATATTTATGTGTGCATATTTTTACTCAGTCTCATGGTAGAGGTTTTCTCTAGGGTTTAGTAATTTTAATTCTCAAATTAACAAAAACTTTCCTATGATACCAACTATAGTGACCCAACCTTTTATAAAATTAATATTACATCATTTTAAATACAAAAAACATAATAGTATTACACATAGAGGTTCTGACTATTAAGTGTCTTGGGTAAACTAGGACCATGCATAACAATTACAACATCGAGCAGAAACTTTTTTTATTTCTTCTTCTCTAGGTTCTTATGGGCACTAGACCTCTCCTTATTACATGTCGGAACCTAGGAATATAAATCAAAAGGGGTGAGATAAAAGCCCAGTAAGGGGATAGATAAGAACAATATATCATGGTGTGTTCACAGTCATAACATAGTCAAAGGATCAGGAACATAAGAGGAAGCATAAATATTAGACTTGAAATGTGGCAATGCGTAAAAAATGAAAGATCATGTCTTAGTGGTTAACTACCAAACAAACTTGTGAACAAATATAGAATCTTGTTAACACATAATTTAACATTTACTCATGAGATTAATCACCTTACCCAATGCATTGGAGTGCTTTATAATTCTGGGTTCACCTATCATATTTAAACATTTATATTGCACAATATAATTCTGGGTGCACTTGTCACAGCATAACATTATCATTTATCATGCATGACACAATTAAAATATAACAAAAATGAACATAACTGACCCATGAAAAGTAATGAGGTTCATATTATAATAACACATTCATAAACATTCGGTTCCCAAAAGAAATATGGAATAACATACATGTTACAAGAACCATCAATCATGACTGATAAGTAAAAGGTTTGTTCTTAAACGAATAGTTCTTTTGGAAAACCTTTTTTTGACATAAATACCTATTAAAAACATATATATCCCAGAAAATGAAATAAAGTAATGAAAAAAGGATTTTTAGGAGTAACCATATCAAAAGGGGTGAAAGAGGGGGAACCAGAAGGATGAAAGTTAGGTTCGAGAATTTCCCCTTATCTTGTATTTGAACACTTCCTTCGCTTTAATTCCCTGTATAATGACATTATATTCATTAATTATAAATTAAGAAACGTTTAATACAGGAATATGTGTCATTTTATTTTCATTATGTTATTTTATAGGACTTTTGATGAGTTATATAGTTTTAATACATTGTTGGAGAATGTTCGTTTTTTTGGTTTCATGAGCATTTCACATATATTCATGAATTGATGTTTGTGTAGAACATGGATAAATATCCAGAACATATATTCCATGTTATCAATTAATTTCCAAAAGTTAAAATAATCTTAAAATGAATTAAATTATATACCATGTGGATGAATCGTTAGATAAGAATTAAATGATGATTGTTTGAGTTAACTTCGACGGTTTTTCTACCACAATGAAGTTGTTTTGATTAATCATTAAGTAATATGTACATAAGTTAGATAGATAACATTAAATAGGACTCAATACATATAAAATATTCTAGTTCAACCATAAAAATGGTTTCATGACCAGATCTGAATGTAGAAATTGAAGAAGAAAACATGTCGTTCTTGAAGGTGATAAATTAACACCTCACGAACAATGTTCTCTTTTATAAAATAAAATGAAGAGGAGAAGGAGTTGGATGATATAATATACCATTAGTATCATAACATTCCAATATATTTATGATACTGTAGTGACCATACCATGTGGATAAAGATAGGTTTGGAGAGAATAATAAAAGAACTTGAAATTAAAAGGAAATTAAAGGAAAGAGGAATAGAAATTACCTCTTAAATCCTCATAATGAGATCCTCCTTAAGGGACTGGGCTTGGCCATTTGATGAGACCAAAAGAAATTGGATGTGGATGAGGGGATAGGTAATATGTTTTGGCAGATTTTAGACAAGGCTTCATGCTTTAGAGGTGTGAGGAAATGTGGGTGTGAAGTGTGGTATTTATAGTAGAGGGGAGATGGGTTTTCTCAATATTAAATTCATTAGTTTATTATTTCCCTGTAAGACAAGGAATATGAAGTCTTACATGAATAAGAATAGTAGTTTTATCATTTAATCCCAAACCATGTGGGATTACATCAGCATAAAATCACTCATGACTATAATTTTCTTATTTAGCTTATTTTGTAAATTTTGGTATTTCACTATTCCAAAAAAAATCATGTATTTTAGAAAAATCCCAAAAATTCATCGCATTAATTTTTTTACATGTTGAATCTAAAACTGAAGTCCATTTTTTAAAAATAAATTACTAAATATGATCAATTTAATATTTAATTAAATAAAAAAATTACATGAAAAAAACACTTTTTAAAATTAAAAAGGCTTTTATAATGTTTTCCAAAATTACATAAGGTCTTATTAAATTATCTTTAATCTAGAAGACATAGATTTGTAAATTTATGAACACATTTATGAAAATATAATTTCTTTTTAAATTAATTAATTAATTATAATTAATTATTTATGACTTACAAAAATACCAATACTTTAACTATGGTAAAATTGTCACATATAAGATGTCTAAATTTTATTTAATTATTCATCGGTAAGGTTACTATTATTTTGGGAAATTTAATATTAATAAGGAAAATATTACTATTCATATGGGCTGGTTTCTATTCATAATGGTGTGTAACTATTCAATAATAATTATTTTTTTTATTATACTCCAAAAAACATCTTGAACACAACCATGTTTGTCGGATTTTCGAAATTCAAAAAACATAATTGATAAACATATGTTTAAAGGCCACTTAGCACTTATTAGTTCATTATGTTGTGTTTTCATGTGAATTTATGACATAATTATAAGATGGGGATTTCCATTGAAAAACTTTGGGTTGCTACACTATGTATATTCTCTTCATGTTTTATCCGTGTTTCTAATGTTTATTTATTTTATTGTGCCATATATATATTGTTAGGAAGATAGTATTTTCTCACACTTTTTTATGTTTCTGTAGTGGTCTCTTTCTCTTGCCACTTTATCACGATTTCAATAAATTTCTTCCAATGGAAGTATTATATTATTATGTTCCTAACATATTTATTTTTTATCATTATAATTATTTTATGTCAAATCAAATTATACTTATTTGTTACAAAAATCAATAAATATATTGAATATTTCTTTTTAAAATATACAAATATTTTATTATTTTCCTTTCATAGTTTTTCATCTATGCAAAATATGTTTTTATTTAACAATACTTTTATTTAACTAATACCTTATTTCATCTATATTACATACATACCTTTTATTTTATTCTTAACCTGAAATTATTAAACCCATATTATTTAATTCATTTTAGAAATCATTTATTCTATGAATTTGACATTAAATTAAATATCCATTATGTTTTCTGCATGTTAACATTCTTGGAAATATATACTTTGTTTTTTCGACCTCAGATATATCCTTTAAATGCAATGGGTACGGATTTATTATCTTGTGAAAATATATGATAATTAACAGAAAAAATTCCATTATAGATGATTATTGTTTATTACAGTTATTACATGGTATTTGAATATGTTTTTCCAAGAAACCATTATAATTATTATATTTAATTTCAATATTCATATGACTTTTATTTTTAATACTATTTGAATTCTATTAAGATGAGTAAAGTACTTTATTACATGATTGAATATTATTCTCTAATTTTGTATGACATTAATGTGTACTCTAAAAAAATTTAATCATCTCAAGGAGTTTTCAGGTTTATGAAGGCCTAGTGAGTTTATTTTTTTATTTACCACTTAAATATTCTTATATTCTACGGAAAAAAATATTTATTGTTTAATAGGTTATATGGATGAATTAGAATAATAAAAATGTTAAGAATAGTGATATGATAATTATTATTGAAATAATAACTTCTATCAATTACGAATTTTTAAAATAGAGAAATGTCCATTGATTGAAAATGTGTTGGTTTTTATTTGAAGTGAACTTTCTATTCCTTTAAAACAATAAACCAAAATGTATTAATAAAATGAAATGTAATATTTATAAGAAAATATTTAAATATTGAATGGTATTATTCACATCATTACCATTATTATAAGAACATTATTTATATTATTTTAGAGGTTATGATATTATTGTGTCATTATAATTTATATTATTTATAGAACATCATTGGTTATTGTATAATTTATGTATATATGCTAGAATACATAAATAAACTAAGATGATTCAATGTTATAGAAATTTGGGGTAAATATTAATGGATATTGGGATCATATTTGATTGACATAAGATAAATAATATTAAAATTATAAATAATAAATATTTGGAATATTAATGATATGTTTTTGGTTAGAATCCATTTTAGTTTTTATAAAAGGGGAAATATTCCAAGATATTTTTTAAATATGTAAAATGTGAAATAAAATATTTATTTTTTATTGAATAAAAAATGTTTTTACTTTATTAAATTTTCTATATATTTTAAAATTTATTGGGGATTGTTTTTAAATTTTATCACTGTATTGATTTTAAATATGAATGGTAGAATATCTCACAAAAAATTATTATACCTCATATAATATTTCATTATAATTATTGTTGAAAATTATGGTTCATATGATATTAAAATTGTTTCTATCATTCAATTAACTTGGAAACAAATTATAATATATCACTCACTACTTTTATACACTGATCATATGATATTTGATTTAAATCATTGAATCATTGTTTATAATCAAAATATTCCTATATTATTCAATTTTGAATTCACTATAATGGAATCTATCACGTGTTCACAATGTACCAAACAATAAATTCACATTAACATTATTTATAGTTATAGAATAGGGTGATTTTTGAGTAGCATATATATAATAAATTATAGAAATTTGATGAATTTTCTCATATTTTTTAAATCAGCAATGGTTTAAAGCCCCAACATAGATTATATCTAAATATTTTATTGAAGTAAATATCTAAATATTTTTTCAAAACATTTTTATCAAATTATAGAATAAATTTAATACATTCTATCTTTAATGACATGTATTTCTATAACAGTTTCACTTTTATTCATGAGAAAAGATATTTAGAGAATTTAGAAATGATATAGTGAATTGTGTCTATTAAAAGACTCAAATTTATCCACTATTTAGTATAAAAATGATATAATATAATTCTTTGTCATCATGATATTAATTTCTAATAGTTTATATAAATATATTACTATTTATTTTTCATGTTTAATGATTTTCTAGCGAAAACATTATTGGGGGGGGGGATGCGAAAATATAGATAATTTAAATCTATAAATTTTATGTTTTATATTATGAATTATATTCATTAAAGAATGATTATTAAAATATATAATCCATATTTATTTTATTTCATAATAAATAATGGGATATAAATTAAATACTATTTAATAAATTAAAATTAATATGTTTATTTAATGGACTAATTAATGAAATAATTATTTATTAGGTGTTTTATGAATATATATTGAAATTAATTTTATGAATCTATGATGATATTTTTCATTATTAGTATTATTTGAAATAATTATTCCATGGTATTAAATGAGAAAGTGGTATTTTATATAAATTTTCTTAATCTGAAAATATATTATCTTAATATTATTTGAGTTTTATTTTAAATTTTAATATTTAATAGTTAATTTTTTTAATTAAATGTGTTAAATAATAAAATAAAAAATCAATGTATGTTATTTTTGGTAAAATTATAAATAATGCCATTTAATAGTAAATATTAAATATGATGTATATTCAGGGTTTTATATTTAAAAAAGCATGGTGAGATATTATAAATGAAATATATGCATATATTAATGTTTTTATAAATAATTTATGGATTTATTTTTAAATTATATATTCAAATTCTATTAGGATATAAGTCAAATGATAGATCTAATTTTAAAATAATTTTAATAAATAAAATGTTGAATTAATATGGAACGTTATTGAATTTTGATTTAAAATTTCTTAAATTATTTGATAATTATTTAAAAATAATTATATTATGCTGTAATAGTTGTGATATAAAAAACAATTATTTTAATATACATTCATCAAATTCTGTTTCATTAGAGGCTTACTAATAGTGTTAAATTTTGTTTAATCAAATTAATCATCTTCTCTATAATTCAACATTACAACAAACTATTAAATTTGTGCCTAAAACGTTTTGAAACACTTATAACATACATGAAATTGGTTAAATTATATAAACCATAAAATTTAAAATTTAAAATAAAAAAGGATTTTGAATTTGTTAGATATTGATTATAAAATTTCAACTCTAGTTTGATGTATGTGTTCTATTCGAAATGGAATTTTAATAATAATTCTTATATATTGATATAAATTATATATACTAATATATAAGTCTATGTAATTTTTCTCTTATATTAATATACTTAAAATATCAGATAAATATTATCCAATTAATATAAGTTAATTTTTTTACTCTTGATAAATATAAATATTCTTATGCAATGATGACTCAGTGTGTGCAAAACATTGGTATATTCAAGTTATGGTTATATATATTTGATTTATGAATCAATGAAGATATTATCAATATTGGAATATAAATATTATGATCAATAAATTAATTTTATGACATTACTTTTAAATTTATATTATATATTTATTATCTAAAATCCTTCCCATCGTATGTGTAATATAATAAATGTAAAAATTCCTACAATAAATATGTTATCATTATATGGTTGGGAATAAATAATTTTTCGAATGATGTACATGGTAATATTGATTAATGATATAATATATTTATATTATAATTTTATTTAAATATTATAATAGTACAGTTATCCAGAATTCTTATGTAGGGTTGATGTTGTATTTGTTTAACATGAAAAATCAAAAAATATATGTTTTAAAATGTATAAAGTTAAAACATTAAAAATATGTCTATTTCATGATATAATGGGTTAAAAATTACTCATATCAAATTATATAAATGAAAAACTTTTATTTTGTGATTGTCTTGAGATTTTCAACCTCAACTTACATTAAAAACTAGAATCATATAAAAATGATTTTAAAAAATATAAATTAATAAAAATATAAAACATTTTGATGTGTTATATGAAGAAGTTTTATCTTTAGAAATATATCTTATGTTTTATTTATTATTAATTTGACATGTAAACAATAATTTTATCCTAAAAGGAATAAATATTCGTGGTAATGCTATAAAATCATGTTCCTGAAATAGATTTCATTATAGCCTTTATAATTACATATTATGTTTCTTTATCTCTCTATATTCAGCTCAAAATATTTTCTCTATAATTCAATCTCACAGTTTCTTGCCACTTTTTATAATAAAATCCCTCGAAACCATTTATTACATAGAGGGGTCTTAAGGGGATATTTGACCATTCAACCTAAAAAATCATCATATTTATTATTTAATTTATTAATATTGTTTATATAACTAATACATAATTGGTTTAAAAGTATGAAAAATTGGAATATCGTCAATATAATTCTTTAATAAGAGTATAATTACAAATATAAATTAATTTATAATCAATTTTTCACTGTACTATATTCATGTTTGGGTTATTTAAAAAAACTAAAACAAAAATAATACTCTTAAATGGGATTAAAAAAACATTAATACTTAAATTAATTTCATATACATTGATATTAGGTTAATTTAGGTTTTTTAAATTGTAATATTTAGATGAATTGTTATTATAAAGTAACTCTTTATTATTGTTAAAGTTATCCAGAATGGGTATTATATAGATTTATTCATTATAAATCATACCCATAACTCTTATTGAATTAAAATTCGATTTTAAAAATCATAGTAATAGTATGATAAGTCTTATTGAAAATTTTGGAGTAGGTGAATTGATGGATATAGAATTATGATTGAGACCTTCATACTAAAACTAATAAGTATATTTGGGAACTACTAACATCTAATGATCAATATAAAATATATTTTACTATTAAATATGTTATGAATGAATATAAGTGAAGCATAAAAAATTGAATAAATATACATAGGATTATAAAATTTAATATTAACAATATTAATTGGATTGTACAATGAATATTAGTACATTTAAATATGTCCGGGGATAATGGTTCACGAATCTTGTCACAATATTCTTTCCCTGAGAAATAATTTATAATCGTAATTATTTGTATTTCATATTATGTATATAAAATCCATTGAATATATATTATCAAAATTTATAATCAGTTAATGTGTTTCTAAATTCTTTTTCAGGTTCCCTCTTTCATTTTCATTCTCCCAAATATTATCATGGTCATAATGGGTTTCTTTTTGTCTTTTTCTATCTTTCTAGAAGATATTGTATCACTTTGTAATTGAATATTTCCAATTTATATCCATTTTAATATATTTATTTATTTTTCAATTGTTCTCCTTAATTTATTATGGATTTTTTCGTTTTTGGGATGTTAATATTTTCTCCCAACTCCTATACATTTCACAACTTTAATTTTCCCTCACTTCCTTCACTTATTTTATATTAAATTGATTATATTGGTGATTTTTTTCATGATGGTTCCATAAAACCAAAAAAAAATATTGTTTTAGTTAATTGAATATTATTAAATATCTTATTCCATTATGATTTTTTCAATATAACATTATTATGATAATGAACATAGTGTATTTATCACATAAAAATGTTATTTTAGTTAGCTACTATAATGAAGATCAAGATATGTTATAATAATATTATCAAACATATTTATTATGGTCAATAAAACATATTTATAATCCTAAATATATTTTTCATGGAAATCATGTACTAGAGGATCAATATAAAATGAGACTTATTCATAGGAAGTTATCATATGGTAATTTCATCAAAGGGTGGTTATGAGTATAGAGACAACAATATGAATTCCATATTACTATGATTAATTGGATATTCCAACTTATAAATGTGTGTATTGGTCCTTATAATTTATTTTATTATTATTTTATATTATGAATTTTTCACATGGATGTAAGGATGAAAACCAGAATGTCCAATACTACCTTAGAGGTAACTTATAAGTGGTTAATCATAATCGAATAACAATTAATTGAGTATTTCAAGAAGAGATTTTTACCTACTAATTTAATGGAGAAAGGTATCCTATACCATTTATTTAAATGAAACTATCTGATTAAATAACTAGACATTGGTTTTTCAAGTGATGTTTAAATCAATAATAAAAATTAATATAAATCAAACATATAAGGCTATGTTAGAAAAAATACCCCAAGATGGTTTCTTATTTTATGGATTGTTTATTCTTTTTTGAAATGTTTTTTGGGACTATCCAGAACTATTATTCAAACTTTACATTGATAAAGTTCAATAATGGTGGAGACCTAAAAATTATTGAAGTATTTATACTAAGATAAGAGGTGATAATTTCAATGGAAGTGGAATATTGAGGCATGTGAGCTCAAGAATGTGTTGTGTAAGTTACAAATATATGGTGGTGGTGTTTTGTAAACATTACCAAATTTTTTGGTTCTATAATTTTAAGGAACTGATTTTTTTTTTATGTAATGGAAAGGTTTAAATATGGGTGTCAAAGTTTCAAAAATAGGTGAAAGAGTTTCTTAATGCTGTGTAAATGTGAATAATTAATACTAGATCATGAAAATTCAGCAAATGAAATTATTTTATAAATTTTATTGGGTTTCAAATAAGTGGTTTTTTAATTATGTAGATAGAGTTATGTGAATCTAATAAATACAGATGGAAATTTCTCGATGGTATTGATTTATATGATAAAGTTTTCACAATTTTTTTGATGTTTTATGGACCAGGAAATATGTGTGCAAGTTCATTGTAAAATGATGAAGTTAGATGCTGGGTCAACTACATCTATTAATAGGCCACCCCCTTAATTTGAAGGGTCCAAGAGCTAGAGTGTAAACCATAAATCTAATAACCTAGATCCAATTGTTAATTTATCATAATGGCATAGATACAAGAGTTATAATATTGAAGTAACAATTAGATTAGAAGTATTAATTATCCATAAACATGCGTGATTACCATTTGTAACACTGTATATAAAACATAAAACATGGTAATATAAAATCTTTAGTAACCTTGAACTCATTCAAATAGTTCTTGTTCGTATTCTCTAAAAAAATAAGGGTTACACCAAATTATCATAATGGGTTATGAATAATAGATGATATAAATATTAAATAATTAATAATATAAAAAGAAAGATAAATAAATAAAATAACATTTCATTTAATCAATTGCTTAATCATGAAATGAAATCTTGTATAATATCATGGAAAACATTTCATTGATAATAATAATTGAATTAAAAATTAAGGAAATGTTTAATATTATATGTCATAATCTTAGAAATCATAAGATCAATATCCTTATGACCACTCATGGAGACAGTTTAATCAATGGGAATGTATACAACAAAAAAATATTTATTTTGGACACCTGATTTGTTGTATAAAACATGTCGATGCATCGGGGGATATCAATAACTGGACCCCACCCATAACTACATTTCCAATGCATTCCTCATATACTGAATGGTTAATTCAATTCATAATTGATTTTTTTTATGAAAACAATCTTTATTGAGTAGTGAATATAGATTTATCAAGATTTTCTGTAGTTTATCAAATAAAATTCAACAAAAAACATTATATGTAAAAATGGTATATGGTGTACGAAATAATTAAATCCATCATAAAATGAATATAGATATATTAAAGAATTATAATTTACAATGATCACATAAATCTGAATGTTTCAAGATACTGTTAATGGACATAATATTTATTATTGATATAATACACCCATTAGTTCATAAAAAAATTATGTTTTTCTTAACATAATCATGTCCATTGTAAAAATAATGAAAATCATGGTGAAATATTAAATTAAGAATTCATTAAAGTGTTTTATTTGTAAAACCATTAAAATTTTCATAAGAAGCTAATGATCATTAAAAAATGATGACTACATGTAAGTATATTAGCGTTTTATATATTAAAAAACATTTTTTGAATATTTATAAATAAATTAGAAAATGATACTTTCATAAATAATTTTAAATATTCCATTAATGAATTTTAAGAATTCTATGATAACATAAAATGAATCACCCCAACCCTCCTCATTGGATTTAAATGTGGAAGAATGATACTAACCTTAAAAAATCATATCATGATTTAAATTCTTGTAAAAAATGCTAATTAATAAAAAAATCATACGATGATGAGTTTACCTAAATAAAACATGAATCGATGTAAATAAAGAATATAATTACATCCAAATACATGACTCATGAATGAAATATTATATAACTCAAATAATGACTAATAAAAAACAATATCTGATTAATAGTGTATAAAAAATAAATGTGCAATGTAAAGACCCCAAAAATAGACATTAGAACCAAAGTGGAACCATCGTAGACAAAGATAAAAACCACTCCCCCACACTATATTTAGTAACAAAAACATGATTTCGAGGACCACCACTAGATAAATATGAATAAAGACCCATCCATGTATCTAAAAAGATGACATCATTAAATGAACTAAACTTTCCAAGTATGGGTTGAATGTAAACTTAGCAGATATAACCCAAATAATTCAAAACACATGCCATTTGGACAAGAATGAGTTATACAGTTTATATAAAAGATAATATTTGAAGATAAAATAATTTATATCAAAACCATTATAAAATTTCATAAATTAATATAATAATAAAATAATTTAATCATTTCTTATAATTTTCATAACATCCATTTCCAAACTAACACACCCAATAAATGGAACTAGATACCTTTTTTATACTCATGATTGTTGACGCATCCTTTCACTATGTAATCAATTGGTTAACCCATTTGAAGGTGGAAAATTAACAAATAATTCATTCATACAATCACTTAACTTTTTTTACATCCAGATTTAATCTAAGGAACATTAACATAAATATATTCCTACGGTATTATGCAAAATTTCTAACAAAAAAATATTTATACAGAACCCTATCTCCAAATAAAATAATATTTAAATAAATTTAGGTAGGGTGTCTCCATTTTAATTTCATTAGTTATTTATACCATTGAAGAAAAAAAATTTATGATATGATCAATCAACCTAGTTATAGAAATGTATAGTGAGAGTGGTTCCACATATCTCAAAAAACTAGTGAAAAGAATATAATATGATTTTATAGATCAAAACTGTACCGTAAATTCCATAAATAAATCCCAATGAGATATCATTAACATCAAAACATTCCTATATATCCAATATAACAAACCAATCAATGTTCACAAAGAAGTATTACAAAATATATTTATGACAATAAAAAAGAATATGATACTAGACTTTGATGAAAAAAATAAACAATCAATGATTCATTGTATAGTGATTATAGATATAAAAGATCACCAAAAATTGGCTAGGATATCTTTCTAAGTTGAGAAAGAGAAGGGTAAATATTTAATGAAAAACTAAATGACACATTTTTATGATGGATTCATGACATGAATTTTTAATTCACCTCATGAGTTCCTCATGAGCTCACTTATGCCAATATTCATGATACCTCCATTTATTTTCCACGGAGAAAAAAAATTTAATGTCATGAGATAGTTTTAATTCATAAACTTCCTCAAAAATGAAATGAGAATTTTTACACTATTAAATAATCTCATAACCTTTTCACTGATCGATACAAGTTATAGAACATATTCACAATGTCTATATTTTATCAAGAATTTTTCAACAGCCAGGCTCCCACTCTTCTCCTCTTATAAATCTAATTAAAATATCTAATTTAATATACATAAAATATTAATCCTATAATAATGGTGAAAATAAAACTATTTTTTCTACATAAAAAGTATTTTAGAAAATAAAATGGAAATTTTTAACTTTTTTTTGAAACATATGGACATAGAAGAAAAATATATCCGATTAAAAGAGAAATAAAACATGGTATTTATTTTAAAATAAAATAGCATTATTAAATTAAAAAATAAGAGAAAATTTGTAATAAAATGTTTTAAATACATATATATTTCATATAAAATTAAATATATGGATTTATTGAAAAATATATTAAAATATTCCTTCTACAAAAATAAAATCATTACTAAAAATTGAGATTAAAAATAATTTCTTACCTCTTTGGTAAAATTTAAATTGGGATAACATGAAATAATAATTATTCTATGATAAATTATTCATTATTAATTTATTCATATAGGTGTTAAATTTACTAAATGGGTTGTATATAAATGACATAAAAGTAAATGGTTTCATCATACAAAATATTTCTCAATGGAGTGGAAATTGAGACAAAATGTCCAACATCATTATTATTGTTAGTTAAACGTGATTTATCGTGATGTATAATGGTCATAAAAATGATATTAATTTTAAAAAAACAATATTATAATTTATTATATCATGTATGAATGTCCTATAGATTTTTATCACTCAATTGTTAATATTTTTTCATTATTATCGTTATTTTGGTTGTTCAGTTCTTCGTTTTATCAAGAATGTTTTGTCATAGATGTTACAATTCATGTATATATTGTATAATTCCATCATATATATAATTATATTATTGTTTTTATTATAATATTCTTTCATTATATTCAATATTGAAATTAGGACATGGAAAATGAATAACATCACTTTTTCGAGATGGTGGGTCATACATTTGAATGAGAATCATTATCATTTAATTAATTTGTGAAATGGAAATAAAAAGGATGATATATTAAATTTATATAATCTTTAATATTTATTAACTATACAATATATTATTTAGTAACATCCTTATTATTATCCATATTATTCAGTGATAAAAAAATTAAATAGGTTCACAAGGTAGTAGTCAGCTGTACACATGAGAGATGGTTTTGTTTCCCATTAGATAAAGATAGTGATGGATAAATATTAGGAAATAAACATAATAACATCTCAGTAAATGGTAGATATTGTTTTAATAATATTTAAATTAATTATACATAATTCAACATTGTAACATAGGATGTAAAAAAAATAATGAGCTGGGTGATGTTAATTAACTTCAATTAGAAAAATACTTCGGATATCTAATTATAGACCCGTAGAGTTGGTATTTTGGGAAGAATAAAACATATAAAACATAGATAAGTACTCTTCGGGAGATTTTGGTAGCATTTGGACATGTTTAATTGAATAATATTTTTATTAAGCGAGGGGATGAAATTCCCTCTAATGATTGAGGTGAGTGGAACACCTATAATGTTTCAGAGTATTAATATAATTTCAGGTCACCATTATATTAAAATTCCTCACAAATATATCATCATAAAGATTGATGTGGTTACTTTCAAAATACAGTATACTAATGAGGTTTATGTAATTTTTAGGTCATTTAATCCCATGTCTTTTTAGATTAACCCGCAGTAAATCATTTATAAATTAATGTAGTATTTTTCTAGGTTATTAATAATAATTATGATAGTAAAATATGTTGAATTGATAGCCTAATTTTAATTATACTGATTCAATATTTGGAATCTATTTTATCAAATAGAACTCGTAATATTTTTATAGTTTAATTTTAATTTATATATATAAGCATGTCGAAAATAGTTTCTGATAAAAGGAATTTTTCAAGAAATAAAACATCTTATATTAACTATATTGATAGAAGTCATAATTTTATGAAACTAAAATAATACATATTGAAATAAAATCTATGAATTCGAGTTAAATCATTCATCATAAAATATAATTTATTTAATTAAAATTGAATGACCTTTTTTAAAAAAGTTTTTAAAAATATAACCCTTTTACCTCAATGTGATGTTTTATTTATTTAAGTAAATTTATAGTCAATATATTGAAATAATAAATATTATAGCACAATATTATAAATAATATGACCAATATTTAAACACTAAATTTTTAATTTTCATGAAATATTATTTTTTGAGGGAATATTTAAAATAAATTACCTTATTTTGATCAAGTATGTCCAAAATAGATACCCATCCAATCAGATTATAATGTTCTATAAAATATTTTAATCTATATTCTATTATAGTTTTAATAAAATAGAATTTTCACTTTTCATAATTAATTATCTGGTGTTACTTTCTTCCAAACAATAAAAATTTCAACCTCAAAAGGTTCATGTATATAACATTCTAGACAAATGAGGGTGGTTCTTTTTCATGTCATCCTATGGGTCCTTTATTTCATCCTCAATATTGTGATTTCTATGAAGTTAATTTACCATTTAAGTCATATGATTCATCAATAATTTCTCTCTAGTGTCAAGAATCACGGTGGAATCTTTAAAATATGGTAAACAATATTTCAATCATATTTCTCCAATGGTGATAACATATATTTGGTGGGAATTCACTATCTTAACAATAAGATATAAAACACATATTATATATATTAGAGAGGAATAGGGGAGTTGAAAAAAGGTATAAAACTATTCTAATTCACTTTATAATTTTAAATTTTCCAATGTACTATTTTTTTCTTCTTACCTTTCTTATTAAACCTTATACCGCCCTTCCATGAAGATACAATAAAAATGTGATTTTTCAATTTAAATACCACTTCGATCCTATAATTATTAGGAAAATTCTTTTTCATATATTGAGATAATATACATAGTATTTACCTTTTACAATTTATCCTCAACATGTTCTAAGACAATACATTTTTTACCAACTTTATCCCAACTAGTTTTTGTATGATATCTCTTTCCATATAACATGTTTATGATTCTATTTAAATTCATGAATAAAAGATATAATTATTGGAAAACTCTAAAAAATGTATATAATGATCAAAAAAATCTTGAATGTTAATTTAGAACAACATAAACATGTTTTAAACTGTTTAAATATTCCTCTTGGTCTTCCCATTAGTTTGAGTATGAGAGTCTGTTCTCAAATGACACTCAATATCAAAATCCTTTTGAATTATTCTCTAGAATTTTGATATAAATAGTATATCGATATCATATATGATTTAAAATATATTCACCATGACCTTTTACAACATCATTAATATAGAATCATTAGAATCAACCAAGATGTGATTCTTCACTTATATTAAATAAATATACAAATTTTTTAAGGATGTCAACAATAAAACATATTTTCACATTCCTCTAGGAGTCCTTAGTAATCTAGTGAAAATTTACATAGTAGTGTTATCCCATTTCCACATAAGAATAAGTATAGGTTACATGATTCATATAGGATAATATCTCTCTTCCTTCACTTATTTACAACCCCTGTATCATGATACATAATAAGCGAGTTCCTACTTTATATTTTTCCAAAACAATGTTCCATAAAATCTATAAAAATCATGGTTACACAAGAGAAAGTAGAGATATGAGAATAATATAATAATTACATTTTTAAAATCATTATTAAATGGATGGTATAACGTTTTTCAATATTTTAAAAAATAATCTTTATATATGATGTCTTCCAATACCGAGTCATACACATCATTAATTTTCATCTGAATATTCACTAAATTTTGTTTATAACTTTTTATATTTTCCAATAAACATAGGTTAGTAATCATTTAAAAATTGACTTTTGTAACCCCTTCCATAATAATCCCATATCCATTTTTATATGAACAAGCAACATAAGATCCCTGTTAATCCTTATGTCAGTTCTAAATCCAAGATCTGTCCTAATTAATGCATATGATACATTATTTTCCTTCCTTATAAGGTAGTTTATTGATAAATAATAATCCTTAAATAGAAAAATCCACATAAGTTTCATCACATTCACCTATTTCTTTGAAAATTTTAATTTTAGACTCTATTGATATGTGTATATCTCATAACATTCACAATATATATAATTCATCCATATAGGTATTATAATGATTTGAAATTATAACTCAAGATAATAGGTTTGATAGTTCATTTCATGAGTCTCCAAAATAATTTAATCATATGGAATAACAATACCATTATACATAATGTCACAACTAATTCCTTTTATAGATGCATCACTATTTATCAAAAATACAGAATTTCCATATTATAGATTTAAAATATGATAATGGTCTAATCTCCTATTCAATACTATTAAATATTCATCATATTCCATTATCCATATGAACATAACCCATCTATGTGTAGGATTGGTCAACTTTTAATACAATCAAGAAATTTTTTGAAAAAATCACTAATAGTAACATCCAAACTAATGAAACAATCCACCTAAGTTTTATTCTTTGTTGAATGCCATTCATTGACATCCATTAGCATCATAAGATCAACTACGATAATATCCAATAAGAAAATATTCCCATGAAAAGAAAATAATTAAATAAAATATTTACATTTTTTTATATTTTTCATATAAATATTTTATTCTAAGTTCTCCAATAATTATCGGGATTTGATTCTCATGTTCCTCGTAGATTTTAGAAAACATGATGTCATCATAATTAAATACCAAAAAAAAGTCATTATGTCATTCCTCGAGTAAGATATTATTTGTATGTATAAAAATAATGGACGAATTACTTATTAAAAATGTAATTACTATAGACACATAATGGTTAGACCCTATTCGAAATGATATCTTCAAAATATCATAAATATTTACTCACATTTGATGATACAAATAATGATGATCAATATTTGAATATTATTTATCTAGATGAGTTGGATCTAATTTTTCATCAAGTCACGGTATATGATTCATGACGTTTATATTAATATCATTGATTTACATATAATCTATATAGATCCATGTAGATCCATCCTTGTTCTTAATCAAAATAAAAGGGGGGAAACCAAGGCGAAACCCTAAGGAATATAAACCACTTATCATAAAACATCCATTGTTGTTTCATAAACTCCACTACATATATAGTGGAAATTATATATGGAGTATTTTATATAATCCTTGAATCAAATATTAAATCAATGGAAAACTCAACCTCACACTCTAGTTTATGTTTAGGTAATTACATAGGACTTATATCAATGTAATCTTGTATAATAGTTAAATCTTCAATGTGAAGATTACCACTTACTTTTATTTGATTTGTGATATATTTTACCCTATCAATATAATTCATAATAGCTATTGGCGGTGGATCTATATATTAACTATAATATTTTGTCTCCACTGATAAGATAAGAAATTCCATATATTTATCATAAATATTAATTTTTTCTATCCTTGAAATAAATTTGGGAATCATATTTTGAAATCTATTCCATACAAAGAATTATATAAGATTTTTTGATGATAAAAAATAAAATAAATTATAATAAAAGTTTGAATGTATGATTAGTTTACCTATCCCAAAATTTATATAAAAATCAACCTTATCTACAGTGATTGCACAAGCTTGGACTTATCCAATTAACAATTTCTGTGTTAGGCTCCTAAGATAATTAGATGTTTGGTTTGAATAATTTCCCATTTATTTATTATTTAATAAATAGATAGTAGTTTAATATTTATTTACCTTACATTCACTTTCCAAATAAAACTTATCTCTATACTTGTAAATAAATTCCATTATCTAAAATTAGTTTCTTTTATTCGACATTAAATAATTTTTCATGATGTATTTTTCGCCATTATTATTCTAATTTGATGTATTACTATTTTCATGAGGAATAATCAACATATTAATTTCATTATTTCGATTTAATATAAATGATGATGAAAACTCATTATCTATATTTATATGACATAAAAGTATTTTTTTCATATGATGGGATTTTTTATGAAATAAGAGCCTTTTAAAGGATTGCATTAAGCCCGCAAAGGAATGGTAAATATTTGTTTATTTATTATATATATAGTGTGCTACATAATTTCATATTATTTTAATTTTATCCTTATTATCCATAAACTTTTCTTCATCATTTTTCTTTAAGATTATGATATTTTTTGTCATTATATTTATTTTCTCATGAGGTTAATCTTTATTGAATAATTATACATTAAAAATTCCCCATTACAAGAGATAAATTTAATTCTCATCCCCATTATTCTAAATAAACAACCAATATTCATCAAAATATTCTTGAAATTATACACTTATTACAAATAGTTTTCCATTTCATTCCATCGCAAGGATAGAAATATATTTTCAAGGGACTTATTCAATTGAATAGATCATAATAGACTAGTAGTTCCACTAAATGATTGAGGATTTTTTCATAGTAAAAAATATAACATTATTTTATCATGACATGTAAAATCATGTTTCTTCTCTTTTTAAAGGGTATTAATAATTATTAGCACTGAATTCCCTAATATGTTAACAATATTCTTAGATAAAACACTAGTTTTGTTTATTTCTCATTAAGGAAAATTCTCTTATCTCCACAAATATTTATACCATTCCTTCTTCCGTTATCCATTTCTAAACAATGAAATATATTGGATAATATAATATCATTAAAAATTGTAAATAATAATATATAATTCTAAATCTGGTGTAATACATAACATAAATTGAAAATTTATGCAGTTTAAATTTTAAAATTAGAAACATTGTTTATTTTGGAATATTATTGATTTATAAAAATAATTTACAATAATTTGCAATCGTTTGTAAAAGAAATTTTTTTTGTCAAAAAAATATCATCTAAGACACTGGTTTTTGGTAAGGGCATATTAACCATGAACTAGAATATTGCAAGAGGTACACTTGACCAACTATTTTCGGGGATATTACCTATAGATTAGTATGTTCCAAACCCACATATACTTGTACAATCCTAACAATGATGTAATACTACGAAAAAAATGATACCTTACCAAAACATATATGATATTATCCTACAATTATATATATTCATGATTATCATAGAGTTATATTTCCTTATCTATTATTTTCTAAATTTAGTTCTTAGGGTTTATGCTGAATATTCTCTAATAAAAACAGTAACAACACCAAATCTAGTAAACAATAGTTTGTGGTTAATTTATTACATTGGTATAGATAAAAGATATGTCATCTTAAATTACTTCTTAGTTTATTATTATTTAAGAGTTATATATATATATATATATGAAATTCTGATATTAATATTGGAAATAAAATTGAAAATGTAGTAATAATGAACATTTATCATCCTTAACCTCCATCAAAAAATTATTATCCACATCTAGGGGAAAGGAAATAAAATAACGATGATAATAAATTCTCAGTAGGGGGTACATAAAATAGAATATATCCTAAGTAAATAAGATATAATATTAATTTAAAGGTAAATAAAAAAAATCATTTAATTATGATCTATTTCAATAAATTCATTCATAGATAAAATCAATGAAATAAGGTCCCAGATTATAACAAATAAATTATCAATAATGGAAATGATTAATATTATACATCATGATCAAAAAATTTTTGATATATATTTATTCATAATATTTCATTTAATAACCCTAGCATTTATAAATAAAATTCCATTTGTGATTAAATTAAATTCCCAATTATGTAATGTGGTTATAAGAAACCCATAGAAGCACATAGTTATATTAGATCAATATAAGTTATATCCAATCATATTTTAAAGTCCATTGATAGACATTAATATTAATAAAATATCTTTTTATCAATGTTTATATTATTTTTAATATTAAGGGTTATGATAAATCTAGTTAACACACATGAAACATGAAATTACCTCAACCAATATAATCATATATTATAAAGACCATTTATCAGAGAACACATTGGAGATATCATCTCTAGGATTTTACCTTGAAAATTCCTAATTCAAGATTCAAAAACTAAAGAATTAGTGAAACTATTTATGGGATATGTTCATGCTCATTGAGGTCATGACCCAAACCATGCTCGCCAATCTAACCAAAAAATAATCTCACCATCGCAAACCTTACCCTTAGGGGACTTGTTATTGTTATAATGGGATATGTATATTGACCCAAAAAATATGAATATTTTTATTTTAATATAAATAAATTTATAATTATATTTATTCCTTACGTTTTCCATTATAAATGATTAACTAATGTGTTAGACATAATTAAATTTTAATATCAGAAAACTAGAATTATATTTTTTTATAATTAGAAATTTAAATTACGACATTCATTTTAATGAATTATCAAAATATTTAAAAAAATTATATTTAGTAAAATACCTATATAAAATAAAATAAATAAACTATAAATAAAAATATAATTTTTTAAGTTAATTTTTTTTATTAGGTTCAGAAAATTTTTATTGTCAAAAACACAAATACATTTCAATGACCATGTATTTTAATGTAAAAGTATAATCATACATATTTTAAATATTTTTTTGATAAAATATTTTTTATTTTTCAATTCACAATGTCACAATTTTCCAATATTTAATTTTTCATAATTTTCTATGATAATCGAATTTTCAGATAAAAATAAATTATGGTATATATTATGACCTCAAATTGTCCCAAAATTGATGTAATATATTTCATAAAAGTTACATAAAAAATCAATATCTCCAATTTATAATAATTTTCATCAGATTATATTATTATGTTTATAATCCTTTATGAATCCTACAAAATTAATATTATATACATATTTTAAAATAATTTATTTTTAAACAAAACTCACTTATACAACACCACATGTATTATTTTAATGTTTTTAGTTTATGGTATTATAAAAATAATAAAACCAATCTTATTTGGTAGAAACCATGGGAAGAAATAATTTTATGGTCTTTGATTTTTTATAGTTTATTTGATTGAGTCCAAAACCATTGTTTGGAAAACAGTAAAGAAATCTTCTCTCTTTTCCTATATAAACCAACCTAAGATCCGATGACACATCAATAAAATAACATGTGAAACAATGATAATCTCCACTTTATTCTATAGAGTCCCACCAAGGTGCCTCCACCTACTTAGGAATAATCTCCCATGCTTTTGGAAACACCCTCTAAAGGTTAAAAATCATTCTCTCTTATTTTCAATTCAAGAACCTTAGTTTTATTTAACTATTTTTATATTAATTGGTTATGGTTTAAGGCATTTATACACCTAACTTTACTATAAATATATTGTTATAAGATGATATATACTGTATCCCATATCATTATGACCATTACATATGCATTTATTATGCTGAATTAAATGGATCATCTCGTTCTCTAGTTTATTCTTGCACCTCCTTCATGAAATAAATTTTCTCCAATTGATCAAGTTGGATTATATTCATATGTATCCCTATTAAATCCCATATGATTTTCATTTTATTAAATACCCTTTTCAGTCTCATTAATCATTCCCATGATTTATTATGTACCCTCATTATGATAATGAAATTATCCGTCAATTTTCACTTCCAAACATTTATCCTTGAACCATATTTGTATTATACATTATATTTTACATATTTTCATATTATATTATGTTTTCAAATAACCAGATAAAATAAATTCTGATTTATATATAATTATATCCCCTATTAAATCTCATTAAACTCTCCCATGATTCATTAATTACCCCCATTATGGAGATGAAATTATCCAATGACTTTTCTATGTCAAACAATTATATTGTATATACCATCTCCACTCCAACTCAAGGGTATTATTATAGACAAATATATGCAAATTTGATTTAAGAATTCCATGAATTATTTAAAACCTCCTTAGTTATGTGATTAAATGAGATTGAATATGATCCTATGTTGAATGATCTATGTGGAACCCTTACACAAGTGTTTGACATGAAAAAGGTGGATGCACTCGGAATTTTATAGTGGTCTGTTGTATTGTAAAATATTTTAGACTTTTCAAACATAATGTATGGTATTATGTGGAAAACATAATCCATTATGGTACATTTTTACTATGTTATGATGTTTTTGTGTTTATCCTAGAACTCCTTTTATGATGTCATATTAAGAGCTGTTTCCACATTCCCATGTTTTGTTTATGTTATCATGTTGTATCATCAAACATTGTTCCAGATTTATTGACTAAAATATGATAATTTCATCATGATATTATGTTTTTATTCACTTACTGGGATTTATTTCTAACAACTTTCTTTTCTATGTCCCAAAGTTATCAGGTGTAGTTTTAAAATCTATGAAATTTTATAAGAATGTTCATGAAATTTTCTATAATGTAATAGTATCGATGTATCAAATTGATATATTAGGTACCTAATATCCCAAATTAAATAGTATTCAAGATCATCTAGGTTTTAATAATTTTTATTGTTTTTAAATAAATCATTTAAAAATATATATTAAACCCAAGGGTTGACATATTAAAACAATATAGTTTAATCAATGGGTATTTGATCACCAAAATTCCATTTACTTTGGAAAAATAATTTTAATTATGAGGATTGATAATGAATCAATGGGATATCTAAAACTATTCCCCAACCATCACGACATTACCAATTTATAACTCATATATTTAATGAGTAACTAAAT
The DNA here is from genome assembly GCA_963277665.1 of Viscum album. Lineage (NCBI taxonomy): Eukaryota > Viridiplantae > Streptophyta > Magnoliopsida > Santalales > Viscaceae > Viscum > Viscum album. The sequence continues at coordinate 1,185,264,356 of OY728139.1, forward strand.
TAATAAAAAATATGCCTTATCAATAAATATTTATATTGAGTAAATAATACTCTTTTATCTGTAATTTCCCTACTCAATATAATAGCTATAATAGAAAAACCCTTAATGTAAAAATTCTATATGTTTTAAGAAATTTTTATCTCTTTGGTAAAATGAATATTTCTATTTAATACAAACTTAATGTCCAAAGATCATAATAAAGTGAACATTTTATGAGAAGGTTAATGACTTCAAAATTAATAAATGATAAGATGTGACAATTAGATCATCATAATATTTTTATTTTCATAAATTAATTTCCCATCCAAAAATAAAGAAACTGTAAGTGAAATATTTATACAATATTTCATTGAATAGTTATAAAACCATTGAATGAACGTAGAAGAAGATAAATTTTATAAAAAAATTACGGAAGGGGAGTAGTATTTTAAAACTGTATAAGTAAAAAATGTATACTTAAATTTTTAAAAAAAATCTATAAAATAACCATCTATTTAAAATTATAAATATTCCATTATAAAAATTTAAAAGTAATGTCATAAAATTTCAATTTAGAAAATTTAGATGGAAGGAAAATATATCTTATTAAAAGAGATATAAAACCAGTCTTTCTATTAAACATATCTTTTATTAATTCAAGTTAAAAACAAAAAAATAGAATAAAATATGGTAACTAATCACATTTATAACATTTATTAAAATATATGGATTTTATGATTAATTTATTAAAATATTTATTTAGTGAAAATAAAATTTCTTATGAAACAATTATATTGTAAAATATGTCCTTACCTACTTCATAACTTTTTATCTATAAGCCTCTCGAAATAACATACTTGAATTGAACATTTATAATCATTAATAGATAGTTATTCATGTTAAATATATAAATGGGGTATTATATACAACATATACAAGTAAATTTTTGAAAAATAATAAATATGTATCAATGGTGTTGAAATTGAGACTAAATCTATTTGCTCCCACATCATTTTAGTTGAATAGGATTTAAAATCCTATATTATGGTTTTATACATGTTATTAATTTATAATAGCACTATATTATTATTAATATTTATCCCTTATAATATTATAACACTTTTTCATTGATAATATTTCATTATAAACATTGTTTCTGGTGTTAAATAATTAGTTTTCTCAAGTATATTTTATCATGGATGATTTTTTTCATGTACATGGGTTCTAGTTCCATCACATTAAGAGATATATATATTTTATGAATATAATATTTTTTCATTATATATCTTTTTATAATCATTCATTAATTTTTTATTTGAAATATGAATCACACATATTTGTGGAGACAATAGGTCCTATAATACATATAAGTGACATTATCATTTCCTTAATGGGATAAAGGGTAAGGAACTAGATTACGTATTAATTTTAAAAATTCAATGTAATTTCATATGTATCATATAAATTCATTATTTCCATTATTATTACTATCCATTTGAGAAGGTTATGAAAAAATTATATGCATTCGTGAGGTGGTAGTACTTCTTACTCTCAAGAAAGGGTTTTGTTCCCCATTTCATGGAGAAGGAAGGAGATAAATATAATTCCATAAACATAATAATATCATTGTATACGCTAGATACTGGTGTTAACATAATATAATTATTGAGAAAAAAATAGAATTTGGTAAATTACGATGTAAAAAATAATGGTCTTGGGGAAGATGATTGACTTATCTTAGAATAAAATCCTTTTAATCTCCTATTACAAACCCTAGGATTGGTTTTGGGGGGGGGACACCATTAGAATGTATAAAATGATATTTATGAGAAATTTTGAATGGTTTAGGTAGATCTAAATTTATTAAGAGGTGTGAATAAGTGAGGGAATGTGGTTTCTTTTTACAATTGAGGTGAGTGACACACTTGTAATTTTTAAAAGTTTTCAAATAATGTCAAGTAACCTCCCAAGAAAAATGGGTACAAAATTGGATAATATTATATGTTTATCTGAGTTATGAAAAAATAAATCCAACCAATGTGGCTCAATAATGTTTTTATATCATTTTATCCCATGTTTTTTACATTAAACCATCTGTGAATCAGTTTTGATGATAACCAAAGTTATTAATTGTTATTTTTTTTACAATTCATTCTGATTAAAGTATTTATGAAATGAAATTCTTGATATTAATCTTGATGATTACAGTTATATATTCTTTTTAATCAAGTTAAATTTTAAATATACTCCATTTTTAATTTATAAATAAACCTTCAAAAGTTATTTTTTGATGAAATACTTTTTTGAAGAATTTTATGAACATAAATTATCTATGTGGATATTAATCATCACAATATAGATTTAAATTTATATCGTTGGATAGATAATATAAAAATTTAATTCTAATTATTCATCATTATATATTATTTTAATTAATTAAAATTGAAACACTTTATACTTTTTAACCAATAAATTTTAGACATATAATAATTTTCCTCCAAATAAACATATATTTATTTCTATAAAATTTATAGGAAAGACATTTTTAAATGTATATACAAAAGGATTAGTAGTTAAATAATACATTTTCAATTATTCCAAAATAATAATTCTAAGGTAAATTGTTAAAAACACATTATTTTCTCATTTTGACCAAGTAAATTAAAAATAGATATTCATAGTATAAAAAAGAATTTATGTCCCATGAAATATAAAAATGTGAATTATATTATATTTTTATTAAAATATATTTTTCACTTAACATAACTTAAGAAAAAGTGTTACACACGGAATACCCAGACTATGAAATCCTGTTTGAGTTCTATAAATATTTTTATTACTTTAAGTAGTTATGCCATTATTTTTTCCCTGATGAAAGAGATTTATGTCTATATGAAAAATAGAGTTCAATTAGAAACTAAAAGATTCAAAAAATTTGTATGGTCTATGATAAAATTATATATTGTTTCAAAACTAGGAGTTCATAGATAGAATGAAATGTTTTTATAATGCTTTATATTTTCTCAAATGTTGTACAATGGTTTCTTAAAGTAAAATTTTTTTTACTAGAAAGAATGGAATTATATAATAAAGGTAAACTCATCATCTAAATGCATTTATAGCATCATTACACACCAAATGATGTGTAAAAAATATTGTTTTAATAAATTAATGAATGAATCATATGGAAGAGAAGTGTGCACAAAATAGTATAGAGAGTAGTGAGATTTGAAGTTGTGACTAGTAGTGAACATAGATGGACATTGAGTCTTCTCCAAGAAATTCAATAGTATTGTTCTATATTATAATGTTTTCACACACCCTTCTTATTAAGGTAGATAATGACCCTTGAGTATCTCCACCAATAGGCCTTAGGTAGGTGACATGCAATGTTGGTATGAATAAGGTCACAAATATGAGAGGGATTACCACAACATACATAAATTTGGATTGAGAGAGAGTATATTACTGACTAAACTACACTATATCACATGAAAATGTTTAAATACACAATTTCCAAAAAGAATATTGTGTAGTATGAGCACCACTTGTAAGGACCTATACTCAAACATTACATAATCGTGATTTTTGATCAAGTATTTTCATTATTTCACATTGAGGATATTTTTGGTTAAGAGTTTTAGAGAACTAGGTCATAAATATTATATTACATCTTAAATATTACAATGTAGACACTTCAATTCTATCCAATTTTTTTACAACAATAAAACTTTTTAAAAACAAGAATTATTTTCTAGATAAAAATGTTCTTGAATTCTCCCTTCCTCTTACCCTTCTTTATAACCTTGTAAAAACACTTTAAAAACATGGTATGGGCATAAAAATCTTAGTAAGGGTTATAAAATAATGAATGAAAACATTAGTCCATGAATACATACACATCAATGAAATAATACTTTTTAATCATTAAATGTAAGATCATTAATATGCATCATGAAATTATAATATTTATGAATAACAAATATAAGTCATAAATTCTAATGGTAACTTGTAGATCCATAACATACTGACAATTTAGCTTTCATAACTACACCGGGTGTAACCTTCATAGTTACGTTTGGAATACCCATCCTAGTATATTACCTAAATATCTTAAGATAAACCTTAACGTTTACCTATATCATGTTACCCAATTAATTGGAGATAAATCTTAGGCTCACCCACCATTCTTTTATCATGAAACAAACCATATACGTAAACAATTCCCAAGAACCATAATATAATAATAACACCTAAAACAATCATAATAAAAATATAAAATTGACACATTACAATCAAAATATATCATTTCATTATATTGATATAATCAATGTTTTTTCAAAACCATTTTCAATAACAAAATATTTAAAAAATGTATATGATATTTATTTTCCTTTTAAAAACATTATGACTAGTTAGGGAAGCCAAATATAAAATAATGCTTACGGTGGTGGAAAGGTCATTGTCACCATCTACGTTAAAAATAAACATTCCTTTTCTCATTCAGTAAAACAATTCATAAAGAAAAGATTTATTTTGGAAAACTGTTGAATGAAAATAAATGAAAAAGTGTATAATTATACACCATATAAAATATGGTCATGTATAAACCAAAATACATCTCAATGAAAGGAGATTGAGATGAAGTCTCTTACCATGAGTTTGACTTGACTCATTCATAATTTATATTCATTAATAATAAAATTAAGGTAAACTATACATGATTCAGATCCTTTTTCATGATTTAATTCATTTTATATTAATTATCATCATGTTATTAAAATTACATAATTATTTAAGTCTATATCAGCCAGTTTGTCGATATTCGGTACTTGTTGGATATAAATTTTCTATGTGGTCAAAATTCTATAATCTCTAGAATATTATTCATGATTTAAATATCATTTATATCCATTATATTTGTATTTAAAATATTCCATGACATTTGTATATAACAAATTAAGTTCATAGTTTATGGAGATGGTAGGTCGTACGTACGCATGCACGCTACTTTCATTTATTTTTAAAATTAATGTAATGAAATATAAATGATACATAGGTATATTATAATTATAGTTTAATATATATGTTATATATGTTGTATAATTTCATAATTTCCATCCTTTATACATTCCATGTATGGCATGAACGAGTCATGTCACTTTGATTGTGTGGTAGTCCACACATCTCAAATGAAATTATCATATTTACACGTTATTTAAAGCATAAAGGTATGTTTTAAATAAAAACTAAAAAAGTATAGAGACTAATTAAATATAAAATATATATTATATCAATAAATTTCCATCATAATGGTCACCCTAAAAGGTGGTAGGAGAAAAATTAACAATCATTCTTTTGTGAGGCAGTAGTTCACCATACATAGAAACAATATATTCGTATCCATTAGATGAAGGTGTGTATAAGTGTAGTTAGAATAATTCTAATAAAAACATACTAGTATAATTTGGATATTGTTTTTGTTATTTAATCAAATTATAAGAAGATAATTGTTTGTGGATAAGGAAAATAAAGGAAATGAACTTGATAGAAGACGTTACCTCTAAATCGGGTATCTTCTTTTGGTTGGTGCCAAAAGGATTTCATAAATTTCTTTCTGAACAGGATAATAAATCTTGGTGGAAAGGTTGGATTTTGAAAGAATATTTGATTTTAATTTGAATGATCCAAGGGGATTGAGAGGTGTGAGTAATTGGGTAGAGTTGGTGGCCTTTTATAAGATGAAAGAGTGTCACTTTAGGAATTGTTTTCAATATTAATTTATTATAAATTCATTTTCAATTAAAAATAGTCTAAACCCTATTTAATTATAACATAAGATAATATTGGTTCGAATAACAAACATCTAATAAAATTTAGACAATTTTTGTATATTTTATTATCCTTATCCTATTGGTTTAACAATTAGTTTACCCTTTTTAATATTACAATGATATCATATTATTTACACATCGTGGGTTAACGTAATTACAAAATTATGTCAAAAGACCCACAAAAAAGTAATTTATGACATAATTTTACTTATATTAACCATTTTTACAAATCTTATATTTTTAGTAATTTTATATTATTTATTGAACTATTTTATATTTTATTTTAGGAATTATGGGAATTTGGGAAATTTTTCATACTTGAACTTTTAAAAATTTATAACAACTTGATTCCTTCAAAAAAAAACTTTGAATAAATCCTTAAATATAATATTATCCTACATAACTAATGGATGAATATAATTATGTGAAACTATATTTAATTTAATATTTATAGTATCATTTATTTAGATATATTATTAATGAAGCAATAACTGCATCATGATTGTGTCATAGTTATATTTTGTTATATAATGTATAAAAATTATAAATAAAATATCATGATGTAAGAAATAGTTTCATATTTCTAAATAATATTTATAGTCAAAGATATAACTTATATAACCCCATATAAAAATTATTTTAGTAAAAAGATACATGTTTATGTTATTTTTATATTTACTTTAAATTAATTATTATAAAATTTCATTATCACTCCCAAGAGGCTCCAAAAATCCAAAACTTCGGCCCGAGGATGCTAATGGTTCAAAATAACTCATCCAATAGTATTAGGATACGTTTTAGGGTAGTTATATATTATTAAAATATTATTTTTACCTTTTTTACCGGATTTACCATTTCACTAGGGTAAATAAAAATAATTACTGAAGTTACTATTCATTATATCCAAAAAATAAAAGGTACCTATTCACATAGTTTTGAAATTTTTCTTCCAAATATGGAATTTATTTTAACAATTTCAAAACACAGAATTTTTAGAAATTAATATAAAATTAATTTCTGTTGTCAAAACTAGAAAGCTGGTTTTTACGAAGTCAAAACCATCAAAAGATTGAAATGTGTTTATGTCCAATGTCAATGTGAAATAGCTTCTAACAATAGAAATTGGATTGAATGATAAAAAATAATCTAATTACACTTAAAAACAATTTAGAAGGAAAATCTATTTATATAAATAAATATTATTGAAAGAAGATTTTGAATAAAAATGTAGTAGTTTTCACTATTCATTAAAATTTTAATTTCATAAAAAAATACCAAAATACCATCCAACGTAAATTTTGATGTTCCTATTATAAATAAAAAGTCTATTTTGAAAAATATAACATATAAATGTAATAAAAACAAGATTTAAAAAGGGTATTCCATCGAAAGGTGGTAAAATGACCCTTTAAAAATATGAGAGTATTTTATGCTTAAAATTGGATTCATTATCATTTTAAGCCTCTAAAATTGATCGGATAAATGTTAAAAAACAAATAAAAAATATTTATAATCATATTTTAGTTAGATCTTTTCATTTGCACTAGTACAATGACTAGTTGTTAACTTCCATTTAAAATAATAATACTATTATATTATTTTTCAGTAAAACTCAAAGTTGTGTGAAACAAAACATATCAATGAAACCTGTTGTTGTGTGTTGAGTACACTATCACCACATATCCCCCGGGGAAAATACCGTGACTACCCAAATCCCGCCTTCCATAGGCTAGGGGCTGGCGACTAGGATTGGAAAGGTGTATCCCCATAACGGGAAGGCATTGTCATTAAACCTGTACCTACACACAATACAAGAACACAACAAGAAACAACCAATAAGTAATCTACTATAGTAAAAAAGTAATAAAATTAAAGGGTATTAAATCCAATTCCCACTAAAATGTACAAGTATAATTGAGAAGAGAAAACAAATCCTAGATCTTCCACTGAGGATCCTACATGAAGCATAGGTACAACTCACGATCAGTAGTACTATGTCACGTCATGTCAAATAGTCCACCTCTGAGCACCGTCGGGTCCTGGCTCCCTCAACCTCAATCAATTGTTTCCATCGTCTACACAATACACAATAAGGTGTGGGTGAAGCCTGTAGTGGGGTGAGTATAACAATACTCAGTAGGGACCCTGCGACCCCTGAAGGTCTCCCAAAGTTCCATAAAAGAAAAACCACAAAGCATGACCCCATTCACAAAGCATGGAGCAGTTAAAAACTCTACTTTGGTATATTCCCATACATATACCGAAGTTATCAAGATATGATCATCTCATTCTTGAGGGAAAGTTACCACAAATGTAAAACCACGAAGGTAACAGTACCACACATGTATCTCCATTAAGATAACTCCATGAAGGTAAGAGTACCACATAGGTAACACCATGATATTAAATGTACCACATAGGTAACACCATAAAGATAACAACACAAAGGAAAAGGACTCATATCACACCAGATATTAGTGATGTATAGAAGTACAGTTGATTAGACGTGAATCTAGATTATCTTATTCTGCCAAGAGGCACTACTACTAACCATACAGAGTCTAACCCACACAAGATCGATAGGTAGTAACCCCTACGATGATCCACACAGGATCTGACATGCCCATAGTCGATAGGCACTAACCCCTATAAGGACACACTCATGATCTAAGCCACAAAGGATTGGTATGGGTTGACCCACATTGAATGACTGAGCGCTGATCCACATAGGATCTGACCCACATAGGATTAGTGTGTGTTGACCAACACAAAATCACATAGCGCTGACCCACATAAGATCTGACCTACACAGGATCAGTTCTGACCCACACAAGATCACTCGGTACTATCCTCCGTATGATCTATATCCAACCTCCACCTCACAACTAGTCATTGGATTCTAGCTCATAGCACGTTTGAGAGACCTTCTCCTCAATCCATCATTCGTACCTCAACCACCATGAAGTTCAACAAAGATGTATCCCAATGTACCGCTATGTTGTAAGGGTTCCAACCCGACAGATGACACGTCAATCAGACACCCAATCTGTGGATTATAAGTGTTTTAGTTCTTGGTGACATGTTGAATTCGTGTTCGATCTGACCTGGATGCACTCCATCATTCCCAAAAACACAAGTGTAGTATACAAAAAAGAAAACCTCATCCTAAGGGTTTCAGAACCACAGAAGATTCGTCCAACGGATTCCCGATCTGTATATAACACCCCTTTCCATGAGATGGGGATGATCACACCTTGGTCTAGACTAGCTCAGTCGGGCCTGTCGAAATATGAAAACACGACTACTTCCCAAAAGGGATCCCAACACCACTGACGGCGTGTCGAACTAATACCCGGTTCGTCATTTATCGGCATTTCATTATTTAGGGACCAGTTAGGTATGGGCTCAGTATGACTTGGTTAGGCCGGCCCGAAATAATGGGTCAGGTGGTATACCTATCCCTACTCAGGTCTGACCCACTAAGGGTCGGCCTGATTCACTGGGTTTGGACCATTGGGGTCGGCCTGTTTCGGTTTGTGTGCTCGTGCAGCTGTTCTCCCGGCCCGTTGGGTGGGGCTCGACCCACCAGTGTAGGCCAACTGGGCTAAACGTCTATCCCGCGTGGCCGGCCTACATCGACTCGATCTACTAGAAGGGGAAGTTCCTCCTTCACTATCCATGTGGTTTCAGGGCTATTTCTCCCAACCAGTGGGGCGCTTCCCCATCACATTAACCGGTCGACTGTTCAACTGACCGGGTTCCACCAACACGGCGTTGTGCGGGCTACACCGCACTCTCATGTCGCGGCCTTATAACTGCAACCACTTCCTCTGGAAGCACCTTTGGGCACCTCAGTTGTCCCATGCATCCGGCTCGGGCTGGATACCATTGGCCGTCGTGGTGCGCCATCGCACACCGCCTTCCACCACCCATGGCTAGTTGAAACAGGTCTCTTCTTGTCACCGCTAACATAGTGCACCGAAGGTTTCTTCCCTGGGTCAGTAGACATGCTCTGGTGTCCATTCTTGTTGCAATAAACGCCTATGTCTCTTATGAATTACCTCCGACCTAGCTTAACCCACTAATCCATATTGTTGTCCATTTGAAAATTTGTTCCCTGATGTTTACATCAAGAATGAAGTTGTGGAGGTTCTGGGCCATTTTTTTGGCCCATGACCCTTCTTTTTAAGATTATATAACGAAGGAGTGGATTTAATTTATTATATAAAACTTCAAAATAACCCCCCTACATCAAGATCATTGGAGAACGCCCACATTTTCGGGATGAGTTGGTGTTTGTCCTTCTCGAAACAAGCTTCCAAAAACGCCGCTCAATCGTCAATCCTAAGTTCGTGATTCAGTGGCCCTTGTCACTGCTCACTAGAACCGGTCATGTCATCCACGTTGTTGGCGTCAGAACACTATATCATAACTATTTCGCTTGGTGAAGCCATGAAAATACATCTTTCCAAACACCATATATATAGGAGAGGGGGAGGGTGAGTAACACATGTGGAAATAATGGGGGTTTATTTAATAGGAACCTTCCTTATTCCAACCGGGCAGTTTGAAAGGATTTCAGGAGTAATGCCATTTAAGGGATTAACACGTCATTGGTCCCGCTACACTACTTTTCAGTTGGAGGAAAAGGTAAAACCAAAAATAAAATAACATAACATGTATTTTTATTATTTTTTTCAAAAGTCTGTAAAATTATCTTTCTCACATGACCTACTACGATTGAGGAGAATCCTTCCTTAAGTGAATCCCTATGCGGCAGATTCAATGGTGCCCTCAGATTTTTAATCCTAACACCGGTTCAAAAGATATAAAATCATGCCCGTTAATTTACAGAACGTACCATAAAAAATTAAAATAAATTATTAACATTTACCCTAGACACACGCTAGTCGAGGTTAGGCTCCCCCAAAGGTGAACATGCCCCAACTAACACAATGGTACTCTTGGAATTTCAATCCGAGTTATCATTTAGAAGTTATGAATTTTAACAATAAAATAATTGTTTATTAATTATTTTATTAACAGCCAAAAACAAACTTCCATAGTTGGCTCATGCCGGCCAATGTTTATATCTGCCAAAAGAATGAATACACTCATGAAAATAGTTGTGGTATCATATATTAAATATGATTCCCCATTCATGATTTAAAAGAATTTAAAAAATGAAATAACTTTATTTAATTATTTTATTTACAGTTATTCCATTTTCAGGTTTTTTCATTGGATTCCTGTGTTGACTAAACTGAAGTCGCACCTAGGGTAAAACCGATATCCTGAATGGAACAGTTCCCTAAAATTTATGATTCGGGAACCCGTTTAAGAGTTATTAAACTTTGTTAGGAAATCATATTAGGGCTTAACAAAATTTCGATGGATCATTTCGGGCACTCCGGTCCTTCGAAATCACATGCTGCCTGATTTCATGACCTCTAAATAATCCTAAATAAAAAATATTATATGGGATTAACCAGTCTTTACATTCTTCCCACATTTAGTTCATTCATCCTCAAAATCCAAAACAAAGGAAAATCAAACAAATGTGTTTACTATGCATTAATATGAGCCTCCGGCTCCCATGTGCTATTCTAGAGGTTCCCATGCTACACAGAACTCGAACAAGAGGGATTGTCCATCCACAAAAGACTCACTCTTTTCGATCATATATATCCACTAGAATTTTTTTTAAAAGTCACCCCATGGCCGATGCACCGCTCTCACCAGTTGATAACGTGTGATGGATCATGCACGTACCTCCTCAGCTATGACTCATGGAAAAAATTACGGAATTGGTGCATTTTTTGGGGAAGAGCTAGATGGTACGTCCCTTGGAATACTCTACTGAGGATCTAGAAAGGTATGATGATCCTCGAAGATAGATTTTCACCCCGTCTAAATCTCCACAATCCTCAACGGGGTGAGACCCATAGGAAGACATGGCCTCCCTCCTCGAACAACAATGGTCTTTGTCTCCTATCAGCATAAGACTTATGTCTACTCTTCATAGTCCTCACTTTATAACAAGTGAGGCATCACAATACAAACGTTTCCACTTCCTTATTCATCCTAGGACACCAGTACTGATGCCAGAGGTCCTGGTACATCTTCGCTACATCAGGATGAACAGCCAAAGGGGCCATATTGAACTCACTCAACACCTCCTCCCACAGCACTAATGGTAGCATGGTGAATCCTTTAAAGATGATGACATGCTCCCAACCTTTAGAAATTCCCTCAGGTGCCTATCCTTAGGATATATGATTATATCATGCCTCGCAGTCAATGTCCCCAAGTTGTGCTTACCGAACTTGCTGAAGGAGTGGGGAAGTGACAGTCATCGAATGGATGTATGCTGGTCCATCTCTATCCCCAAAAGATATTTGAAATGCAGCTAGCTGCTCTGTCACATCACTCAACAGCTATAAACCGTTCCTTCAGGTGAGTGTGTATGTTATTAAGTTCTGCATCCCAGTAGTGCAGACTTACACAAAAATCATAGTCCTGGAGGAACTCTATCCAACATTTCTATCTCAGGTGCATGTCCTTCAGTGGGATGATATTCCTGAGACTCTTGTGATCAGAGTAAACAATAAACTGTTCACACATCAAGTAGTGTATCTACATCTCTAGTGCCAAGTCCACTATTTCTAACTCTAGGTCAGGTGTAGCATAGTTCTACTCGTGCTGTCTCGACTTTGGTCAGTCATAGCGATCACTTCCCACACCCTCATTTGGAAACAACCTATTCTGGTCCATGATGTGTCATAGTAGAATACAAACCCAACTCCCTCATCTATTAGCCTCAAGATGGGGCACTTTTCAGTCAATGTCTCAGCTCTTGAAAGCTCTGCTGACACTTCCTCGACAATAGGAAAGGCTCCCCAATCTTCCTCAAAGATGAAAATCATGCCACTACCCTAGATAAGTAAGGTAAAAGTCTCTTATAGTACTCAGGAAAAGCAGAATTCCCTCTCTCTTTGAAGAGGAAGTCCTGGAAACCTCTTTTGTAAAGATGTCCACACACTCTAACACTACTATTGGGAATTGAAAACAAAAAACTTCTACTACCATGAGGGTAAGGATGGCCGAATCAAGAGTGATTGACTACACCCTCCTAGGCATGAGTTTATCTTATGCCGCTTGGGTTTCCGTTTTCTCCATCCAAGGAAACCCCCATTCCAACACTATTGATATACTCATTATTTTTTTCCTAAAAAAATAAATTTGAGTATAAATTGAGGATTACTAGCCCATCACCAATATAACGTCATAAGGCCTTGATGTTCCACCAAAAGGATCCAATCGAAACTCTCACCTCAAGGGTCAGACCACACCATCAAAATAAGCGTGGTTAATGAGTCTCCCCCCAATGGTATCTCTATACATAAGGGTCAAGTCAATGGTTTAACCAGAAACTCTAGGTATTGAACAAGATTCAAGGTAAGAATAATTCATTGGTACATATGTATATTAATAAGGTAGCTAGTAATAGACACAGACCATACCTCGAATCCTTCCTGGAGCCCTTGGGTAACACTCCTAGACCGCATGAAGCTACTCTCTTCCCCTGTCCTCTAGCTCACTATGTCTGGTGGGGACAAAATTAGGGTGGTGGTTGTAACTTGTCGAAATGTATACCACCTCATGCTCCTCTCTTATCTCCAATTCCATGTCTGCTGCCATGCAGATTCATCTGTCCCTATAACTTCCTCTTCACAAACATTTTACATGCGCAAGTCTCTGAGAATCATGTTAGTTTCCTACTTTCCCACTACTAATAATCACTGGTTGTATCCACTCATTCAAATAAAACACAACCACAAAGGTTCTCTCTAGTACCCTAAAATAAGTAGTAATGAATAGAGGAATAGTGCAGGCTCGGATGTCCCTTAATTCACCTCGCTCTTAGGACCGATCCTGGAAGCACTGACCATACTGAATTCATCGAGTACATGAGATGGTTGATAAACCTCAATGAATACATAGCTACCACAATGTCATCCTACCGAAGCTATAGAATCTCTTGGGAACACTCACCCCATAGTTTTTTATGGAAAGAGACCCCCTTATCTGAGGATGGTTCTCATGCTTGTCCAGAGAAAAGTCACCTCTTCACGAGATCATGGAAATCTAAACCCTATCATTATCCTTCTAAGCCACATAAAGGGCTCTCTACTAGGACTAAAATCTGATTGAATGGTTCCCATGATAGAGGGAAACTCAGACACCTCCTCAATAGAGTCCTTAGCTACGTATGGGTCGAGATCACCTAGGATCCTGAGGGGTATTTGATGTCGCAACACAAGTAAGGAACTAAGCCAATATGTGTCCTCTACTGGTACCTCCAGTTGTTACTGTTGACTAATGGGTAGTGATATAGCTGGTACACTGCCCGAAGGTTCCATCCCAGGAAAAGGTCCATATACCAAATCCTCACACCATGTGGACCATCCGTATGGTCATGCACTGATAAAGACTAGCATATATGATCACCATCTGAACTTCTGGTGTTCCAACTAGGCAAAAAACACTAGCCAAAACCTCCCTCCATTCCTAAGTTGCATGGAGATCTATCTAGCCTCGAAGAATAAGATGTCTCTACCGCTTGAACTCATGAAACATGCTCAGTAGGCATGCATGGTCCACTAGTAGCATCTATTGTTGATCCACACATGATCGCAAGAATACTGATCCACAGATGATTTCTCAGCGGTCTGTCACCATGTACTACCATAGGAATCCTAGATGGCTATCTACATGGTGGAATCCTGATAAGGAAAAGGATCACCATAGTCATTAATTTATACATGCTGAGCTGACTCCAAAAAACCATGGAAAATACATTTCCAAAACACACATAATCAATTTTTTCATGGACTAAATCAGAAATTAGAATTCAAGGTCATGGTGTATGGATACGTCAGCCGCCGCACCAACACTGGACTCCTCGAATGAATAATAACACCAAAAACACTTAAAACTATTTCTCCATTGAAAATATCAATATACTATTTGTTCTGTAGAACCGAATCCTTTGATACCACTATGTCACAACCTGTCCCCTCGAGCTATTGTCGTGACTAACGCAAGCCCACCTTCCAAAGGCCGGGGTCTGGTGACTAGCACCAGAAAGGTGTATCACCATAACGGTAAGGCATTTCCTTTAAATCTATACCAACAGACAATCCAAGAACACAACAAGAAATAAACACAAAGTAAACGATTGTAGTGAAAGTGTACTAAAAGTTAATGGGGTGGAATACAAACCCAAATGAAAAGTAAAAGTACAACTAAAAAGAGAAAACAACTCATGGATCGTCCACGAAGTATCCTACATGAAGGGTAGGTACAACTCAAAATTAGTAGTCCTGTGTTAGGTCATGTCAAATGGTCCACCTCTAAGTACCATCGAGTCCTGGCTCCCTCATCCTCGATAAACGTTGTCCGTCATCTATAGAAGACACAATAAGGTGCAGGCGAATCCCATGCTAGGGTGAGTATGACAATACATAGAAGGGACTTTGAGACCCCCGAAGGTCTCCCAGAGTTTCATAATGGAAACCCAGAAATAAAGACCTGAATCAAAAATCATAGAGCAATCAATAACTTTACTTTGGTATACGCCCATACATATACCTATGTGATCAAGATATACTCGTCTCACACATGAGGTAAGATTACCAAAAAGGTAACACCACGATGGTAAAAGTTACACATAGGTAACACCATGAAGATAACACCACGAATGTAAAAGTACAACACAGGTAACACCATGAATATTAAAGTACAACACAGGTAACACCACGAAGATAACACCATAACGGTAAAAGTACTACACAAGTAACACCACAAATATAATACCACAGGGGTAAAATTACCACACATGTATCAACACAAATATAACACCATGAAGGTGAAGGTATGACAAAGGTAACACCATGAATGTCAAAGACTCAACTCACACCAGTTATAAGTTAAGTGTAGAAGTAAATGTGATTAGTCACTAGGCTAGATCATCTTATTCTATCACAAGGAATTACTGCTGAGCATACAGATTCTGACCCACAAAGTATTGATAGGTACTAACCCCCGTGATGATGCACACAGGATCTGACCTACCTGGAGTTGATAAGTACTATCCCCCGCAATGACCCACATATGACTTGATCCACACAGTATCGGTATGCACTGGCCCACATAAATTTACTGAGCGGTGACCCATTCAGGATCAGACCCACATAGGATCAAAATGTGTTGACCCACATAATATCACTATGCATTGAACCATATAGGATCCGACCCACACATGATCAATGTTGACCCACACATGATCTCTCGGCCCTAACCTCTGTATGATCTGTCTCCAACCTCCGCCTCACAACCAGCCACTAGATTCCTACTCATAGAACATTTGGGAGAACATATCCTAAATCCATCTGTCATACCTCAACTATTACGAAGATCCAAAATGATGTATCCCAAAGAAACCGCCATGCCGTAAGGGATACAACATGATAGATAGCAAGTCATTCAAATGCACAATCTTTGGCTTATATGTGTTTTAGTTTTGAGGGCTCAGTTGGATTCAGGTTCGATCTAACTCGGACACAATCCAACTTTATAAAAAACACAATTGAATTTTACCAAAATGATGGCCTCATCCTAGGGGTTATAGCGCTGTAGATGGTTCATTGAACTGATGCCCATTCTGTTAGTTACAACACATTCCGTGAGGTGGGTGTGATTGCACCTTGGTCCAGCCAGCTCGGTTGGGCCCGCCAGAATATGAAAAAAGGGAAGCTTCCCAAAAGGAACCCCAATGTCACTGATATCTTGTCTAATAGACACCCATCTGTCAATTACGAGCGTTTTGTTATTCAGGGACTGGTTGGGACTGGACTCATTCCGACTTGGTCAGGCCGACCCGACACAATGGGTCCCAGGGATTACCTATCCCTGTTTGAGTCCAACCCACTAAGGTTCAGCCCGGTTCATTGGGTTCAGCCCATCGGGGTCATCCCGGTTCGCTTCGCGGGCCTGGGACTCAATTAGCCCGGCCCTCCGGGTGGGCCCCGGCCCACCTACACTGGCCCGCGCCGGCTCGTTCATCCAAAAAGTAGGATACTACCTTCACTGGACTTGTGGGTATTGGGCTGTTTCACCCAACCGGTGGAGAAATACCACACCACATTAATCGATTTGTCGTACGGCCAACTAGGTTCCACAAATGTGGCATGACGACTTCGTCTGGTGGCACCTGCGGGCGCCACACTTGTCCCATGTAGTTGGTTCGAGACGGCCTCCCTTGGCATCCACAGCACGTCGTCGTTCGCTACCTTCTAATGCCCGCATCCAGTTGCTGCAGGTCTCCTCCGGCTGTTGCCAGACACCACCTACATGGCATGTCGACCGTTTCCTCTGTGGGTCACCGGACGTGCTCCAGTGTCAATTCCTGGTGTCGTCTGCACCTATGGCTCTTCTGCGCTGGCGCCGACATAGCGTGACCCGCTATTTCATGTTACCGTCGATTTTGAAATTGTTTCCCCAATGTTCAAATCAAGAACGAAGTGGTGGAGGGTCTGGTCGTTGTTCGTTTGGCCCGCACCGTCTGCATTAAGAAGATAACAAGCAGGATATGATTTTATTCATCAATGACAACTTCAAAATAAACCCTTCTTCAAGATCATTTTATAATGAACATGTTTTTAGGAAGAGTCAGTGTTCATCGTTCCCACAACAAGACTACAATGAAACCTCTCAATCATCTCTCCTTGGTTCGTGATTCAGTAGTGCTCGTCACCAGTCGATGGAACTGGTCCCATCCCCAATGTGGTTTCTATTGTGGCACTTTATGAGAACTTTATCAGTTGGTTAAGCCATTCCAATACTCCTCCCCAAACACCATAAATATAGGAGAATGTGAGGGTGAGTAATGTACAAGGAATTAATAGCAGTTCATTTAATTGGAACCTTCTTAATTCAAACGGCGTTGTTACAAAGGATTTGAGGAGTCAATCCATTTAATGGCTTGACACCTCATCGGTCCTTCCACACCGCTTTGTCCATTGGAGGAAAAAGAGAAAGAAAAATAACAGAACATAACATGTTATTTTATTTTTATTTTTCAAAAGTTTGGAAAATTAACTTTTTCACTCGACCTACTACGATAATGGTGAAGCCTCCCTTAAGTGAATCTTGGACTTGCAGATTCAACGGTGCCCTCAGATTTTTAATCCGATAACCTGTTGAAATGATATAAAACATCACCTACATGTTTACTGAATGTACCTTAAAAAGTTCAATAAATTATTAACATTCACTATCGACCTGCACCAATCGAGGTTAGGATTCACCTAAGGGGAACATGATCCAACGAACTCAACTGAACTCTTGGATTTTAAATCCGTGTTACCGTTTAGAAGTTATGAATCTAAAAAATAAAATAATTTTTACTTAATTATTTTATTTATGGCCAAAAAATAACATTCATAGTTGGCATGAACTGAACAATGATAGTATCTGCCTAAATAAAGCATACCCTCACGAGCATAACATTGGTCTCAGATTCTTAATTCTAGTCACCATTCATGAGTTATAAGCATTTTGAAAATAAAATAACTTTATTTATTTATTTTAATTATGGTTATTCCATTTTCGTGTTTTATCACCGGAGGGATGCACCGATTAAACTTAAGTCGCACTTAGGGTAAACCCGCTATCATGAATGTAACGATGCCCTCAGAGTTCTGATTTGGGAATTTGTTTAAGAGTTATTCCTCTTTTCTTGGAAAACATCATATGATTAATATTTTTTGACGGATCATTTAGGGAACTATGGGCCTCATAATTATGTGCCGTCAGATTTTGTCTCCCTGAAATAATCCCAAATAACTAAAAAAAATTATATAGAATTTTTGGGTCTTTAATTACACTATCGAGAAAATCATACCATTTAAATTAAAAATAATATATTATTACTAAATATTAATAAAAATGAAAAAAAAACTATTCTATAAATACCAGTGATTCAACATCATTTCCCCCTTTTAGAAATTGTATCACTGCAATTTTATTTAATTATCAAATAAGTGGGGGTATTTTTCTCACATAACATTTTATGATTTCCAAGTGGCCTCTTCAACCATATGGTTTTTCCAAAAAAACATTTACCTGATAAATTACCATATTTTGCAACACTTTCCCTTTGCAGTCAAGAATCTAGACTAACTATTCCTCATAAGAAATATTCTCTTCCAACTGAACTACCTCCTGACTCAAAACATGAGATGGATATGGAATATACATTCTCAATATTGAAACATGGAAAAACTTATGTACCTAGGATAAAAATGGAGGTAAATCCACCTTGTAGGAAACTTATCCATCATTTTACATGATTTCATAGGGTCTAATAAGCCTCAGACTTAACATTCCCTTTTTACCATAACACAACACACTTTTCTATAGAGAAACTTTGATAATGACTTGATCACCTACCCTGAAAGAAATATCCATCCTCTAGTTATCCGCATGACATTTCTAACTACTCTGTGCTATCCTTATGTGATTCTGAATCAACTAAACTACTTATTCCATATATTATACCAATTCTAGTCCAATAAACTTCATTTCTCCTACTTCATCCCAAAAATATGGAGTTCAAAACCTCTTTAAATATAATACTTCAAATGATACCATTTGAATACTAGAATGATAAAAGTTATTATAAGAAAACTCAACCAAATAAATTTGTTGGTACCAAATTCCCTCGAAATCCATTGAACAAGCAAGAACTATATCATCCAATGTCTAAATTGTTCATTCATAGTGACCATCTTATTGCAGATTAAAAGTTTTAATGAAATTTAATTTAGTACCCAATTACTTCTAAATACCCTTCCAAAATATAGAAGTGAACTTTTGATCACAATTAGATACAATGGGGAGGGTTAATCCATGTAACCTTACTATCTATTTCATATACTTTTGAGAATGTATATCTAGATACTTCGAATATATAATAGGAAGAAAATGAGTAGATTTAGTCAATCGATCAACAATAACCCAAATTTCATTATTACCTTAAGAAGTCATTGGTAATCCCACTACAAAATCCATGGATACATTTCCCATTTCCACTATGGCATTGGAAAAGGCTGAAGCATCCCTTTAGGTAACTGCCGCTCTACATTAAACTATTGAAGAATCAAACATCTTAGGATAATGTTAGCAATATCTCTTTTCATTCCATCACACTCATAATACTCCCTAAGATCTATGTATATATTAGTACATCTAGGATGAACTGAAAAAACAGAACTGTGAGCCTTACATAATAACTCTTTCTTCAACTATGAATCACAAGGAACACTTAATCTCTTTCCAAACCTCAAAAAATAGTCTTTATAATTGTTAAATTCATGTTACATACCATTCTGAACCAATTCAACAATTTTCTGATACTCACAGTCTTCATTATACGCTTGGTTAATTATGTCTGATAGAGATGATTTCACTACCATGTAAAAAAATATAATTCCCTACCCTAATAACTTCCAATAAAAAATTCATTAAATAAAAAACCAAAGGATCTCATTCCAAAAGTATCATTGTTAATATATAATTTCTATTTTGGCTCAAATCATCAGCCACTTTATTCTCCTTTCATGTCTTGTAATGAATCTTTCAATCTTAATCCCTGGTTAATTCCATCAATATCCTCTATCTCATGTTTAAATATTTCTGAGTGAATATATACATTAAACATTTTTGATTAGTATACATTTCACACATCATTCCATATATATAATGACTCCAAATTTTTAAGGAAAAACCAAAAGTAGCTAATTCCAAATCATGTGTAGGGTAATTTAACTCATAAGTTTTCAACAGACATGAAGCATAATAAATTTCCTAATCATTATGAATTAGGACAAAAAAATCCCCTTTAATAAAGAATCACTACTAATAAAAAATTCTTGATTTCTAGAAGGCAGTTCCAAAACTAGATCCTTCGCCAATCTTCTTTTCAATTTCTAAAAACATTCATCACATTATTTTTTCCATATGAACCTAACACATTTTTGAGTTAACTTAGTGAGTGGGCTAGATAACCTTGCAAAATTTTCAACAAACATTTGGTAATAACCACATAAACAAATAACACTATAAATCTCAATTATATATGTGGTTCTTGGACATTAGTCAACAAGTTTTGTTTTAGAAGGATCAAAATTATTCAATATTTAGAAATGATGTTACCATGGAATGGAATTTTTGTCACCAAACTTGCACTTTCTAGTTTTCCCATACAATTTCTTTTCTTTTATGGTTATAAATACAACCCTTAAATAACTTTCTTGCTCCTATTTAATTTTAAAATAGACCAAAATTTCATTAGTAAACACATCCACAAACATATCCAAGAAATAATGGAAAATTCAAATCATAAGATCCATGAATACAATAAGATCATTGGTTAACCCAGAAGGAATAACTACAAATTCATAATGGCCATATCTATTATGAAATGCTATCTTCAAAATGTTTGCTTCCTCTACTTTAAACTAATGGTACCCCGACCATCATTAAATCTTCTAAACATACTAATCTCCCTAGAGCTAATCAAACAAATCATTTATATGAGGGAAATGATATTTTTCATAATAGTGATATTATTTGAGGCTCTATAAACAATACAATGTATCATTGAACAATATTTCGTTTTAACAAAACAAGATAGGAGAACCCCATATTGATGTGCTATATTGAATTAATCCATTATCAAATAACCCTTTCAATTACTTCATTAACTATAAAATTTGAATTTGAGCCATTCGATATGGGGGTTTTGAAATTGGATTAGCATCAGGATTCAAGTCAATAGTAAATTTAATTTCCAGATCAGGAATTATACCAGTAAAATCATCAAGAAAAAATATTAAGGTATTCATTTACCACTAGCACATCGTTAATATAAACAATTCCGTTGTGTACAGAAATATGTTAAAGTTAACATTAATTTTTATCTTTTACTAGTTTCTCAGCTTCTTGATATGTTATCAAAAGTAAGGGTCAATTCTTGTACACAAAATGTTTTTCTTGAAAACAAACAAATTTAGCACTACAGTAAATCATAGCATGATAAACGAAAGTCCAATCCCTAGAAAAAATAACATCAAACTCTACTAGAGGAAATATAATAATGTTTCATGGTAGATTCATTCCACATCAAGGATACGAAGGTACTTATACTTTTTTATATTATCAACATCTCACACAGTTATTTTTCCACAAGTTTAGGATTTATATCTTGAGATGGAATTCCCAATTTACTACAAATTTTTTTTAGAAATGAAAGAATGTGTAGACCCAGAGTCAAACAAAACATTGGGAAAATCTAAATAAACTAACATTGTACATGATACTTCTTCATTTGTTGCCCCAACATCTACTGAAGTAGTGAAAACAATTTCACCACCCCTTTTTTCTTGTAGTCCAACTGCTTTCCAATATTTGAGTTCATTTTTAGAAAAAAATTTGCAAAAGGACCTATTTAATTTCACTTAAAACATTTTACAAACTATAAATCAGATTTTTTCTTCCCATTACCATGGTCTTTTTTAGTGCAATTACGAGCCTTATGTCCCATTTTACCACATTAGAAGCACTTACCAAAATATAAAAGGCATTCCCTAGTGTGATTTTCCACAATAATTTCAAACCATAAACATAGGTTTCAAACCATCATACTTTTTTGAATAGTTATTCCCTTTCATATGTTACCTAAACCTCTTATTCTATTGTTTTTAAATGAATACCTTATAATCGAGAAACTCCATTTCCATCTTCTACACACATCGAACATATTTTTTATAACTTTTGAACTAATGAGAATATAATGAATTTTGATATATTGTATTTAATACTGAGTAAAAATGACTGATTTTACAATTAATATCCCTTATAAAATTTGGATAATACATTGCTAGTCGAGCGAATATTTCTTCATAAGAAGATATTGAGTCATTGTCATGAACCAACACGAGTCGACACTGAACCGGTCAGCCAGACCAGGCTACCACTAGTCTCGATAGGCGATCCCGATCCTAATAGGATGGCTACTAGAATCATGGTCATTAATAGAGTACAAAAGGGAAGTATTTATCTCATATATAAACAATCAATCATACTGCGGAAATAAATGGATCGACCAAAATACATTTTTATAAAAATTGAAGTAAAAATTATTTATAAAAGAAACTAAAATTAGGAACAAAACAAAAACTCAACTGACCAAACCCGATAACCAACTAACTCCAAGTGACACCTCTGGTCACTCTCCAAAACAATGATCATACATCACCCAAGGTGATCGAACTCAAGATAAAACATGAAAAAGGGCTAAAAACAGAAGAAGACTATATGCATGAGTATTAAAACTCAGTAGGTTAGCCTGATATTCTATTCCCAATGAACTTCCTTTAAAATAAAAGAAACATCAATTTCATGTTTTAAATACAAGTTATAAATGTATGTTTTTCAAATGAGGTTATATGCTATAATAATTATCCAACAAAAACTTGCATGTTTTATAAACAAAAATGAAAGTAATAGTTTTTCAAAGAGGTGAAACATCAAAATGAAAATTATTTTAATGAGGGATGATTTAAATATTTTAAACTTTTAAATAAATAACATACACTAATGAATTTACCAAAAAAATACACCATATGCTGATTGTGAGTATGAAATATCCAATGAGCACAATTCATGGGAACACCTCGTGGCACTTGTTAGTTGTGAGCCCCAGGTACTTCGTATCTTGGTGAAAGTAACCATAAAAATATTTCTTCTCATGCACATGAACCACTAGTAGGGATCATACCCATAACCTATAGGTCCCCCAAAATTTTCATAATCACAGTTTAGTTAGTGTTGTCATCGTCAAACTTGATACATGAAACAGGGGCTAAACCCCACAAAATCACTAGCATACTAGTACACGTCCGCCCACCTAGACACCCAGGATTCCCTTTGGTGCTCAATCAAGTTAAACATATTATAAAATACACTTTCCACACTAAAATTCCATTCCCAAACCAAAAACACACAAACAGAACACAAAATCTCTTCACATTTCTTTCAAGAATCAATACACTAATAAAATTTTTGTAAAACAATTTCAACGAGTATCACGAGGCCTTCCACCTAAAATCCATTCAAAATGCTATTTAAAAAAAAACCCATAAATAACATAAAAAATCATATTTGGAATCCCCAAAACCAATTAATAAATCATTTTCATGGACTATAAAATTTACCATAAATATAGAACATGAAATACACATGGAAACCATTTTTACAAAACAAAAAAAAATTCCAAACAGACCTTTAAGCCTTTTTCAAAACTAACATTTGACCAAGGTATGAATTAAATTTTATTAAGGAGGTGTATAAAAAACATTTACAAAATCAACCCAAATTCATAAATCCTTTAAAACACTCAGGTTACATATTCAAAACAAAACCGGTTTCATAAGGATGTGAAAGAGACCATTTTCTGACAACTCCGGCCAAAACATGTTGTTAACCAAAACCCATTTGTTTGTAAAAACAAATACAAATTGGAAATCCATATGAGGAAATAAAAATAAAATTTATAATTCCTCCAATTCATTTATAAATCTAAAAAAATAATTTTTAAATCACACATCACACATAAAAGACAACTAGGAAATTTACAGAACACATGGCATGCCCTTTTTAAACAAAACAATTTATTTTAAGAACTTGAAAAGAAATAAAACAACAATTTAATGCCATTTTTTATTCAAGATAAATTATCATTTTAAAAATACCATAAAATAGCTTATAAAGCTCACAAACTAATTTTGAACAATAGGGGAACGTTTAAACAAACACTTGGTGTGCACTTTTGTGACAAAACAACACTACCTTTCACAAAACAATGCATAAAAACCATTTGCAACCTTAGATAAATTATAATGGATTTAATCATCTTGGAGAGACTCCAAATTTCCAGAAGAACAAGGGAAAGAATATTGGTGTTCCAAGGAGTAAGAATTAAATGATTTATGAATTATTCAATTTACCTAGTCAATTTTTGATGATTTGAGAGAAGTTGCGAATGTTTCCCCACTCCGCAACTATTATGAACTCCAAAAAAGGTAATCTAGATAATGGGGTAAGGATACAGATATTTTATTTGGTTGGGAGGTGGAATCACCGAAAAATATTAAATATTAAATTAGATATAAAATAAACAAGTTATATTTTAAAAACTAGAAATGGGACCATGGGCTGACCCAATGCCTAAATAAGTAACCTCAATTCACCATGATTATGGTTTATTAAGGTGTACAAAAGGATATTATAGTTTTATTATAGAATTTTAGGTCATTTGGGAAGTATAATGGGTGAATAAGGTTGAAAAACAAAGGATTTCCAAAGGAATGAAATTTGGTTCTTAAAATTGGAAATGGGCTCACGGTTGGCCCAAGTCTCGAAGTAAACACCCTTTCTCCAAAAACTCCTTAAAAAGAAATGGGAAACCCAAATTAGGGTTATTAGACATATATGGAACTTAAAAACTCAACCTTAATCTTAGAAAATGCCCAATAAATGTATCAGGATTTTAAATGAACCAGATCAAAAAAAAGACATGAAAAATTGTGTGTGACAATTCTCCCCACCATTAATGTTTTTGGCCCCTGAAAAGCCATAACACTTTCTAGATGAATGATAAACACATAAGGATTACTTATAAACTTGATCCAACATATAAATCTAGTGCAATAAGAATTTACATCAACATAAAATAATCCTATTTCCCAAAAAAACACCAACTCACAACCACATTGTGAAAATCAACGGAACGATCAAGACACCACCTCCACAACCAAGCCATGAACCCAATTGTTGGGCCTTCTCCCAATGAAACAAAAAATCAACCAAACTAAAGGGATCTTAAGAAAACCATGGAATATATGGGAGTAAATAATGCAATCCCCAACATTAATAGACATCTGGAACTAGACAAGTTCATAGGAGGAAAAATCAGCAAGACCTGTAGTGGGTCTCCCCACCATTAGAACCCTTCTAGCAACAAAAAAACAAGAACTAAACATTTAATCACTATGAAAAGTACAAAAAAACTCTCCCAAAACAACCCACCAACCCATGTTAAGATGGTTACAACATGAATTTCTAAACCACCCACTCCCAAATAGAGGGGATGAGAACTTAGCCAACACTTTCAGCAAAGATTCGGACCCCCGCCGCTAGGAGAGGGGTGGGAAGGGGACCCAATAATTTGTCCCCTGGAACCAAAAATGAAACCAAGGAACTACCCAAAACTCTCCACCTATGAATAGGTAAAACCAAGAACGCACCCTATTTACAGAGGCGGTCCAGAAAGGGACATTGATCGGAAACCTTCATCCATGAATGCATAAATATAGACACTGTGTGAGGGGTATGTCCACCACACTTGTTGTGAAAAATGGATATTCACAATAAAAAGGAACCAAAATATATACATAGGAACTAAATTACAACAATGGTGGAGGTAGGAGGCTGGTCAAGTGCCCTAAACCTCTGAATATTTCCCGACTGCGTGAAAATCATAACTCTGAGGCCTATGGCTCGAGCCCTAAATCATGAAGCAACTACTGCCCCACAGTCAGGTTCTATGTATCAAACCACTCAAAAAAAACTCAAATGCTCAACAAAACACTTTCATCTAAATAGGAAATCATAGATACATATCAATATTATATATCAATCGGAACGAGGAGCAGAATGGACAACGAATATGGAGACAAGCATCAACATCAATGAACACAACTACTATGTCCACCAGAATTGTAATGAACTGGAAGCCCTTTAAATGGATCCCAAACATCTCTCTATTTAATCTTACAGGATGAGTACATATTTTATAGGTGGATATAGCTTGTGACACATGAGAAATAATCCTTATGTTTATCAATTATAAATCTTGCAAACATAGTACTATTTGTGGCCACATCACAATATCCAACACATCTTTAGAAACCCACTGAACATTACTCAAAACCCGATCCACCCACAAGATCCCATATCAAGATGACACAATAGTATTAATTCTACATCATAAGGGAGAATACTAAATAAACAAAACTACTAAAACATAGGATTAACCATCCATATAACCATTGGGTCAAAACAAAGCCACAATTTATTAGCTAAAAAAACTTTTGAAAAAAAAACTAACTTGGTGGATATTTACATTCACCAATGGTGTTTGACCAAGTCTCACTCACATGAAAATTTACGTTCCACCTTGGGCACTCAACAACCATGACATATAATCCATCCTTCCAGATATCAATAAAATCATGCATGTGAGAACCAATAAAAACACCAAAGGAAAAAACAAAACAACATCATTCCAAATATCATGTACCGTCAAAATGAACACCAACCACCAAGTCAAAAATGAATTTCATATTCCACAAAAGAAACCACACTTAATTAAAAACCATATGATTAAAAAAACAATCCATTTAATTTAATATAACTAAAAAAACCATTCTATTACAAAAATCCATTTTCCATTTTTAAAAAAAATCAGCAAGGTCTCTTTTCATAATCTGACAACCAAAAAATCCAAAAACCCTTTCCAGAAAAACACCATCCACAAAAAACTAAATTTCCAAAAACTATTCATCAGATTAAAACAATTTTAAACTGCCCAAATCACCCCATTTAAAACAATGTTTCAGAATTATTTTAAAATGATTCACACTTTCAATACATTTTATTTCTATATACCACGAGTTTAGATTAGGTAAAATCAAATCCCGTTAAATCATTTCCACTTCCTCCCCAAAATTTGTTTAAAAAAACACAACCATACCAAAACCATTCTTATATTTAATTTTTGAAAACCCCTTTTCTACTTTTCCATATACAATCCTTCCTATAAAACCAATTTCCATAATTCTCACACAAGTATTTTCAAAACAACCATTCAAAATTCATGAAAGGACCAAGAAACCCACAAAAGGGAACTAGTGTCGGTGGGTGACTTAATCATATGGTTGGAGACCAAATTTCAAACACAAAACCAACATAGAGAGACTTATAAGGATAATTCCTTGGCTCTACATTTCTTTCTAGGCCCTATTAGCTCACAAATTCCATTAGTCAGACCCCCTTATCATATCCCAACACCAAACAATCAGCAAGAACAAAGGACACTAATAAAGCCAGACATCCCATGGAAACCCGAGGATCAGAACGAGAAAGAGTTCGTGACTCTTTTCAAACACTTACACCTCAACTCCCAACAATATTACTAAATCTACATTGACATCCCCAAATAACAAGTGTGCTCTAAAAATAATGGTCTGCTAAGTGCCAGCCTCCTTTGATACCATTTAGCCACGAACCAGACCAAGTCGACCCTGAACCGGTCACCAATGCCAGCCCATGACAAGTCCTGAGAGGCATTCCCGATCCTCCCGGGATGGAGACAAGAACCAAGGGCATTAATAGAGTACCAAAAGGAACGATTTTACCCATATATAACAAATTCAAACATACAGCAGAAATAAATGGACATCCCAAAATGCATTTATATAAAAATTGAACTGAACATTATTTGTACAAGAAACTAAAAGTAGGACTAAACCAAGAACTAAAGTGACCAAACCCAATAACCAACTAACTCCACGTGACACCACTGGTCACACTCCAACACAATTTTAACATGTCTCCCAAGGCGATCGAACTCAAGATGAAACCTGCACAAGGGCTAAAAACAGAAGAAGACTATAAGCATGAATATTAAAACTCAGTAGGTCAGCATGCTATTCTATTAACAATGAAAAAACATTAATATATAAGAAAAATCAATATCATGTCTTAAATAAAAGATATACATGTATGTTTTTCTAATGAGGTTCCATGCTAAAATAATTATAAGACAAAAACTTACATGTTTAATAAATAATAATGCAAGTAACAATTTTTTCGAAGAGGTGCAACATCAAAATAAAAATTGTTTTTATGCGGGATTCTTTAAATATTGTACACTTTTAAATAAATAACACACACTACTGAATTTACCAACCTAACACACCATATGAAAATCGTGAGTACAAAATAGCCAATGAGCACAACTCACGGGAACACCCCTTGGCACTAGTTAGTTGTTATCCCTAGGTACCTCGTATCTTGGGGAAAGTAACAATAATAAATATTTGTTCTCATTCCCAAGAGCCACTAGTCGGGAGAATACACATAACCTAGTGGTCCCCCAACATTATCATCATAATAGTTTAGTTATTTTTGTCATCATCAAACTTGTTACGTGAAACATGGGCCAAACCCCATGAAATCACTACCATACAAGTACACGTCTGCCCACCTTGATACCCTTGATTCCCTTTGGTGCTCAATAAAGTTGCACATATTTTTGAAATACACATTACACATCAAAATTACATTCCCAAACCATAAACACACAAACATATGACAAAATTTCTTCACATTTCTTTCACGAATCAATAAACAACTAAAATTTTTCTTAAAACAATTTCAAGGAGTATCAAGAGACCTTGCACATAAAATCCATTCATAGATGATATTTTAAATAAAAAACCCATCAATAACATAACAAAGCATATTTGGAATCCCCAAAAACAATTAATAAATCTTTTTCATGGACCATAAAATTTCCCAAAATTATATACCATGAAATACACATGGAAACAATTATTACAAAACAAAACAAATGTCATACAGGACTTGAAGCCTTTCTCAAAACTACATTTGACCAAGGTATGAATTAATTTTTATCAAGGAGGTGTAAAAAACCATTTACAGAATCAATCCAAATTCATAAATGCTCTAAAAAACTCAGGTTACATATTCAAAACACAACAATTTTCATAAGGATGTGAAACAGACCAATTCTTGACAACTCGGGCCAAAAAATGTTGTAAACAAAAACCCATTTGTTTGTAAAAACATATCCAAATTGGAAAAAAATATAAGGACCCAAAAATAAAATTTAAAATTTTTTCCAATTCATTTATAAATCCAAAAAAATAATTTTTAAACCACGCATCACACATAAAATCTTACCGGGCAATTTACCGAACACATGGCCTGCCCTTTTTAAACAAAACAATTCAATTTAAGAACTTGAAAATGAATAAAAAACCAATTGAATGCCATATTTTATTCAATATACTTTATCATATTTTAAATTCCATAAAACATCTTATAAAACTTACAAAACAGTTTTTAATGATGGCGGAACATTTAAACAAAATCTTGGTGTGCACTTTTATGACAAAACAACACTACGTTTCACAAAACATGGCATACAAAACCATTTTTCACACCATGAAAACTATCCAAAGGATGAAAAAAAATAATAAAAAAATATATATCAGGTTTTAAAAATAATAAAATGATGAAACTAAAATAATAAATGCAAGTTCAAGGGATATCCTACCAGAAATCCTTGGCATAATGGAAACACACACATGAAATCAGCATCCGAGTGTTTACAAACCCTAAAACTATGACGACCAGACCCAAATGAATAAAACCCCATCCAAAATAATTTAATAACAAAACCCTAAGTCTAACAGAACTAGGGGAGATTATAAAACTATTAAATAATGAAAGGAGGATGAATATGGAGGATAAAGGAGAAGGAATTTCACCTTTTCAACTAGAAAACTCTTCATATTCCACTATATCATCACCCTTAGATACAAGGGAATGTATTGAAAATTCTCTTAGAGACCCCTATGGTCTGGAAAAACCAGGGAAAAATGATTGGTTTCCAAAAGAGTATGAATTGATTGATTTATGAATGATACAAATTAACTTGTCAATTCTGGACGATTTGAGAGACATTTAGAATGTTTCCCCTCTCAGCGACTATTATGAGCTCCAAAGAGGGAAAATCGATGATGGGGGTGATTATATAGATATTGGATTCTTGTGGGTTGTAGAATCACAAAAAAATATTAAATATTGAATTAGAAATAAAATAAACAAATTATTTTTCACAATCTGGAAATGGGCCCATGGGCTGGTCCAATACCTAAATAACTAACCCCAATTCACCATGATTATGAATTATTAAGGGGTCAAAAGGATATGGTAGTTTGAATATTGCAATTGAGGCCATGTTTAAAGTATATGTTTTGAATATGGTCGAAATAAAAAGTGGTTATAAAGTAAAAAAATTTGGGTTTTAAAACAGGAAATGGGATCATGGTTGGCCCAAATCATAAAGTAACCACCCTTTCTCCAAAAACTCCTAAAAATAATTAGGGAACCAAAATTTGGGTGATTAGACATAGATGAAACTTAAAAACTCAACATTAATCTCACACAATACCCAATACAGGTATCAGGATTTCGAATAAACTAGATCAAATCAAAGATATCAAAAATTGGGTGTGACAATTTTCCCCACCATTAAAGCTTTCTGCACCCGGAAAGGTATAACACTTTCTAAAAGAAACATAAACACCTATGGATTACTTATCAACATGATAAAACCTATAAATATAGTTAAATAATCTTTTCCATCAACATAACTTATTCCTATTTCCCAAATAAAACACCGACTCACAACCACTTTGTGAAAATCAATAGAATGGTCGAGCCAGCACCTCCACAACCAAGCCAAGACCCCAATTATTCGGCCTTCTCCCAATGAAACAAGCAATCACCCAAACTAAAGAGAATATAATAAAACCAAGGAATATAGAGGACTGTATAATGGAATACTCAACATTAGAAAACCACCAACACTAGACAGGTTCATAGGAGGAAAAACCAACGAGACCTGTGGTGGGTCTCCCCACCATTATAACCCAACTATAAATGAAAAAAACAAGAACTCAACATTTCATTAGTGTCGCAAGTCTGAAAAAAACTCTCCCACAAAAACCCACCAACCCATGTTAATAGGGTTACGACATGAACATATAAACAACCCACTCCCAAACAGAGGGGATGAGAACTTGGCCGACACTTTCAGCACAGATCCGGACCCGCATCACTTGGGGAGGGGAGTGAAGGGGACCCAATAATTCGGCCACTGGAACAAAAAAAGAATCCAAGTAACTACCCAAAACTCTCCACCTATGAATAGGTAACACCAAGACCACACCCTATTTATAGAGGCAGTCCAGAAAGGGACATTGATCGGAAACCCGCATCCATGAAGGCATAACCGTAGATACTATGTGAGGGGTTATTCCACCACACTTGTTGTGATAAATAGAAATTTATAGTAATAAGGAACCACAATATAGACTTAGAAACTACCTTACCATAATGGTGGAGGCTAGAGCCTATTCAAGCACCCCACACCTCTATAGATTTCATGACTGTGTGAAAATATTTACTCCGAGGCCTATGGGTGGAGCCCTAAATCTTGAAGCTTTTGCTACCCCACAGTCAAGTGCTAAGTATCACACCACTCTAAAAAATCACCTTCTCAACAAAACACATTTTTCTAAATAATAACTCATAGATAAATAGAAAAAATACTATATCACTCAGAACGAGGAGCAGAATGGATAATGAATATGGTGAGAAGCTTCAACATCAACAAACACAACTGCTATGTCCATAAGAATTTTCATGAACTGGAAGCACTTTAAATCGATCCTATGAAGATCTATATTTAAACTGACGGGATGATGAATTATTTTAGGAGGATGATATATCTTCTGAAACATGAGAAATAATACTTAGGTTTATTAATTTGAAATCTTGCAAACATAGAACTATATGTGGCCACATCACAACATCCAATGCATCTTTAGAAACCCACTGAACATTACTCCAAAACTGAGCTACCAACAAGATCCCATATCTAGATGCAACAAGAATATAAATTCTAGATAATAATGGAGCATACTGAATAAAAAACACTTCTAATACATTGGATAAACCATCCACATAACAATTGTTTCAAAAAAAATCACCACAGTTTTTCAGCTAAAAACATTTTTGAAAAAAAAACTAACTTGGTGGATTTTCACATTCACCAAGGTTGTTTCATCACATCTCACTCACATTAACATTTACCTGCCACCCCAGGAACTCAACAACCATGACATATAGAAAATACTTCTAGATATCAATAAAACCATGCATGTGAGAACCCATGAAAACACCAAAGGCTAAAAGAAAACAACATCATTCCAAAAATCATGTACCGTCAAAAGGAAGAACAACCACCAAGTGAAAATGTTTTCCATATTCCAAAATACAAACCACACTTCATCAAGAACCATTTGATTAAAAAACAATCCATTTCATTTAAAATAACATAAAAAAACATCAATTCTATTCTAAATATCCCTTTCCGATTTTTAAAAAAAGTCAGCGAGGTCTATTTTCATAATCTGACAACCACAAAATCCAGAACCCTTTCTCGAAAAACACCAGTCACACAAAACTTAATTTCCATACCTTATTCATTAGATTCAAACACTTTTCAACAGCCTAAAACACCCCATTTAAAAAAAGTTTCAGAATTACGTTAAAATGATTCATACTTTTAAAACATTTTATTTCAACAAAGCAGAAGTTTATATTAGGGAAAATCTAATCTCCTTAAATCATTTCCACTTCCTCCAATTTTTTTTAAAAAAAAACACAACCTTACCAAAAAATTCATATATTATATTTTTGAAAACCCCTTTTTTACTTTTTCAAATCCAATCCTTCCATTAAAACCCATTTCCATAATTCTCACAAAAGGATTTTCAAAACTAGAATTCAGAATTCATGAAAGGTCCATGAAACCCAAAAAGGGAACTAGTGTTGGTGGGTGACATGATCATATGGTTGGCATCCATATTTCAAACACAACACCAACACAGATACACTTATTAGGACCATTCCCCAGCTCCACATGGCTTCCCAGGACCTGAGAGCACACATATTCCATTAGTCAAACTCCCCTTTTCATATCTCAACACCAAACAATCATCAAGAACAGAGGAGACTAACAAAACCAGAATTCCCATGGACACCCGATGATCCAAACGAGCAAGAGGTCACGACGCTATTACCACACATACAACAAATGTACCAATAATACAACTATATCTACCTTGAAATCCCCAATTAACAAGGGAGATCTAAAAATAATGGTATGCTACGAGCTAACCTCTTTGATACCATTTTGTCACAAACCAGCCCGAGTTGACCATGAACCGGTCAACCAAGCCATCCCACGATAAGTCCCAAGAGGTGTTCCCGATCCTCCCGAGATGGAGACAAGAACCAAGGGCATCAATAGAGTACATAAGGGAACGATTTTTCCCATATATAAACAATCAAACATACAACGGAAATAAATGGGCAGCCCATAATGCATTTATATAAAAATTTAATGAAACATTATTTGTACATGAAACCAAAAGTATGACTAAACCAACAACACAATTGACCAACCCCAATAACCAATTAATTCCATGTGACACCGCTGGACACTCTCCAACACAGTGATCACACATTTACCAAGGCGATTGAACTCAAGCCAAAACCTGCACAAGGGATAAAAACAAAAGAAGACTACAGGCATGACTATTAAAAAATAGTAGGTTAGCCAGATATTCTATTACCAATTCACTTCCTTTAAAATAAAAGAAGAATAAAATTTCATGTTTTGAATAAAATATGTAAAGTATGTTTTTCAAATGATGTTCCATGCTATATTAATTATCAGAAAAAAACATGCATGTTTTATAAACAAAAATGAAAGTAAGAATTTTTCAAAGAGGTGAAACATAAAAATGAAAATTTCTTTAATGAGGGATGCTTTAAATATTTTAAACATTAAAATCAATAACATACAATACTGAATTTACCAACCAACACACTTTATTCGGATGGTGAGTAGAAAATATCCAATGAGCACAACTCACGGGAACACCCCTTGGCACTAGATAGTTGTGCGCACTAATTACCTCATATCTTGGTGAAAGTAACCATAATAAATATTTGTTCTCATGAACATGAGACACTAGTAAGCAGTATATGAAAAACATAGTGGTCCCCCAACATTATCATCATCATATATTAGTTAGTGTTTTCATCGTTAAATTTGCTACGTGAAACAAGGGCCAAACCCCACAGAATCACTAGAATAGTAGTATACATCTGCCCACCTAGATACCCAGGATTCCCTTTGGTGCTAAATCAATTTACACATATTATCAAATACAATTTCCACATCAAAATTCCATTCTTGAACCATAAATACACAAACATCCCAAAAAAATTCTTCACATTTCTTTCAAGAATTAGTAAACCACTAAAAATCTTCGTAAAACAATTTCAAGGAGTATCACAAGTCATTGCACATAAAATCCATTCAAAGATTCTTTTTAGGAAAAAAACCCATAAATAACATAAAAAATATATTTGGAAGACCCGAAAAAAATTAATAAATCATTTTCATGTACCGTGAAATTTCCCAAAAATATTGAACATGAAATACACATGGAAACCATTTTTACAAAAGAAAACAGATGGCAAACAAGCCTTTAATCTATTATCAAAACTAACATTTGACCACGGTATGCATTAAATGTTATTAAAGAGTTTTATACACACCATTTATAGTAGAAACCCTACTTCATAAATCCTTTAAAACACTCAGGTTATATATTCAAAACACCACCATTTTCATAAGTATGTGAAACAGACCACTTTCTTACAACTCAGGCAACACATGTTGTAAACCAAAACCAAATTGTTTGAAAAAACAAATCCAAATATAAAATCAATATAAGGAACCAAAAATAACTTTTATAATTCTTCCATTTCATTTATAATTCCAAACACAATATTTTTAAATCACACATCACACAATAAATCCAACCGGGCAATTAACCGAACACATGGTATGCCCTTTTAAGCAAAATAATTTATTTTAAGAACTGTAAAAGGAATAAAACACCAACTAAATGCCATATTTTATTCAAGATATATTAAATTTTTCAAAATAACATAAAACACCTTATAAAACTCACAAAAGAGTTTTTTCTGAATGCAAAACATTTAATCAAACACTAGGTGTGAACGTTTATGACAAAACAAGAATACCTTTCAAAAAACAAGGCATAAAAAACCATTTTCCACACTAAGAAAACTATCCAAAGGATAAAAAAATATTAAACACACACACAGACACACACATATACATATATATCAGGTTTTAACAATAATAAAATGATGAAACTAAAATAATAAATGCAAGTGCAGAGATATCCTACCTCAAATCCTTGGTGTAATGGAAACACACACACACGAAATCACCATCCGAGGGTTTACAAACCCTAAAACTATGAAGACCAGACCCAAATCAATAGAACCCCATAAAAAATCATGGAATAACATAAACCTCAGTCGAACAGGACTTGGGGAGATTATAAAACCATGAAATAATGAAAGGAGGAAGAATATGGAGGATAAAGGAGAATGAATCTCACATTTTCGACTTGAAAAAGATTCGTATTCAACTAGATCTGCACCCATATATAAATGTTAATGGCTTGAAAATTCTTGGAAAGCCTCCTATGGTCTGGGAAAACCAGGGGAATAAGATTGGTTACCAAAGGAGTACTAATTGATTGATTTATGAATGATACAAGTTACCTTATCAATTCTGGATGATTTGAGAGACATTGAGAATTCCCCCCCTACGTGAATATTATGAGCTCAGAAGAGGGAAAATTGATAATAGGTGTGAGGATAGGGATATTGGATTTGGGTGGGAGGTAGAATCACCGAAAAATATTAAATATTAAATTAGATATAAAATAAACAATTTTTTTAAAACTGGAAATGGGACCATGGGTTGGCCCAATGCCAAAATAAATAACCTCAATTAACCATGATTATGAATTATTATGGGGTGAAAAAGGATATGGCAGTTTTAATATAGAATTTTACTCCATTTGGGAAGTGTAATGGGTGATGAAGGTTGAAAAAAATGAGTTATGAAGGAAAACATATGGTTTTTAGAACTGGAAATGGGCTCATAATTGGCCCAAGTCATGATGTAACCACCCTTTCTCCAAAAACTCCTAAAAAAGAAACGGGGAACCCAAATTAGGGTGACTATACATATATGAAACATAGAAACTCAAAATTAATCTCACACAAGATCCACAAAAAGTTTCATGAATTCAAATGAACGGGATCAAAAAAAGACATGAAAAAATGGTTGTGAAAAATCTCCCCACCATTAAAGCTTTCCACACCCAGAAATCCATAACACTTTTAAGATGAAAGATAAACACCTAAGGATTACTTATCAACATGATCCAACCTAAAAATATAGTTAAATAACATTTTCCATCAACCTAACTTAATCCTATTTCTCAAACAAAACCCCAACTCACATCCACTTTGTGAAAATAAACGGAACAGTCAAGCCACCAACTCCACAACCAAGCCATGAACCCCATTGTCGCGTACTATCCAAATAAAACAAACAATCACCCTAACTAATGAGAACTTAATAAAACCATGTAATACATGGGAGTACATAATTGAATCCCCAACATTAATAAACAACTAGAACTAGATAAGTCTGTAGGAGGAAAAATCAACGAGACCTGTGGTGGGTCTTCCAACCATTAGAACCCAACTAGCAACAAAACAAAACAAGAACTCAACATTTTCTCACTGTCTCAAGTCCAAAAAACTCTCCCACAACAACCCACCAGCCCAAGTTAAGAGGGTTACAAAATTAATATATAAACCACCCGCTTTCGAATAGAGGGGATAAGAACCTGGACAACACTATCAGCACGAATCCAAACCCCCACCACTCAGGGAGGGGAGGGAAGGGGACCAAATAATTTAGCCACTAGAACCACAAACAAAACCAAGTAACTAAAAAAACTCTTTAAATATGAATAGGTAACACCAAGAACACACCTAATTTAAAGAGGCAGTTCACAAAGGGACATTGATCGGAATCCTGTATCCATGAAGGCATAACCATTGACACTGTGTGAGGGGTAAGTCCACCACACTTGTTGTGACAAATGAAAATTCACAGTAATAAGGATCCATAATATAGTAATATAAACTACCTTAACATAATGGTGGAGGTAAGAGCCTGGTCAAGCACCCCATGCCTCTGTAGATTTCCTAACTGCGTGAAAAGCTTTATTCTGAGGCCTATGGCTAGAGCTCTAAATCATGATCCATCTGCTACCGCACGATCAGGTACTAATGATCACACCACTCAAAAAAACTCACCTGCTCAAAAAAACACATTCATCAAAATTGGAACTCATAGATACATGTCAAAATTCTATCTCACTCAGAACAAGGAGAAGAATGGACAACGAATATGATGAAAATCATCAACATCAACAGACCCAACTACTATGTCTACAAGAATTATAATGAACTGGAATCATTTTAAATAAATACCACATGGCTCTCTATTTAATCTAACGAAATGAGGAATTATTTTATGAGGTGGATCAAGCTTGTGAAACATTAGAAAGAATCCATAGGTTTATCAATTTGAAATCATGCAAGCATAGAACTATCTGTGGCCACATCACAACATCCAACGCATCTTTAGAAACCCATTAACGATTACTCCAAACCAGAGCCACCAACAAGATCCTATTTCAAGATGAAACAAGAGTATGAATTCAAGATCATAAGGGATAATATTTAATAATCAACAATTCTAATACATATAATAAACCATCCACATAACCATTGGTTCAAAACAAACACCATAATTTTTCAGCTAAAAACACCTTTGAAAAAAACTGACTTGGTGGATTTTCAAATTCACCAATGGTGTTTCATCACATATAACTAACATGAAAATTTACGTGCCACCCCAGGCACTCAGCAACCATCACATACAGGCCATCCTTCCATATGTCATTAAAACCATGCATGTGAGTACCCATGAAAACACCAAAGGCTAAAACAGAACAACATCATTCCAAAAATCATGTACTATCATAAGGAACACCAACCACAAAGTCAAAAACACTTTTCATATTCCGAAAAACAATACAAACTTCATCAAGGACCATCTGATTAAAAAAATCCATTTCATTTAATAGAACATAAAAAAACAACCATTATATTCCAAATATACCTAACCAAATTTTGAAAAAATCCATCAAGGTATCTTTTCATAATATGAGAACCACAAAAGCCAAAACCCCTTTCCAGAAAAATACCAGCCACAAAATACAAAATTCCCAAATCATATTCATCATATTCATACACTTTTCAACAGCCCAAAACACCACATTTAAAACCACATTTCATAATTATTTTAAAATGATTCACTATTTCAAATCATTTTATTTCAATAAACCACATGTTTAGATTAGGGAAAATCCAATCCCGTTAAATCATTTCCACTTCCTCCCCAAAATTTGTATAAAAAAACAACCTTACCAAAACAATTATTATATTAAATATTTGAAAACCCCTTTTATACATTTCCAAATCCAATCCTTCCTTTAAAACCCATTTCCGTAATTCTCACACTATGATTTTCAAAACAAGAATTCAAAATTCATGAAAGATCCAAGAAACCCCTAAAAAGGGAACTAGTGTCGGTGGGTGACTTGATCATATGGCTGGTGGCCTTATGTAAAACACAACACCAAAACAGAGAGGCTTATTAGGACCATGCCCCGGCTCCACATGGCTTTCCAGGCCCCGTGAGCTCACAAATACCATTAGTCAGACTCCCCTTATCATATCCCAACACCAAACAATCAGCAAGAACAAAGGACACTAACAAAACTATACTTCCCATGGAAACCCGAGGATCAGAACGATCAAGAGATTGTGACGCACTTCCCGCACATACCCCTCAAGTCCCAACAATCCTACTCCTTCTACCGTGATATACTCAAATTACAAGGGCACTCTAAAAAGAATGGTCTTCTAAGAGTCTACCTCCTTTGATACCATTTTGTCACGAACCAGCCCGAGTTGACCCTGAATAGGTCACACTGGTTAGCCCGTGACAAGTCCCGAGAGGCGTTCTCGATCCTCCCTGGATGGCGACAAGCAACAAGGGAATCAATATAGTACATAATGGAACAATTTTTCCCATATCTAAAAATTCAAACATACTGCGGAAATAAGTGGACAACCCAAAATCCATTTATATAAAAATAGAACTAAACATTACTTGTAAAATAAAATAAAAGTAGGACTAAACCAACAACTCAACAGACCAAACGCGATAACTTGCTGATTCCATGTGACACTGCTGGTCACTCGTCTACATAATGATCAGATTTCTCCCAAGGCGATCGAACTCAAACTAAAACCTACACAAGGGCTAAAAATAGAAGAAGACTATTGGTGTCAGTATTAAAACTCACTTGGTTATCCTGATATTCTATTCCCAATTAACTTCCTTTAAAATAAAAGAAACATCAATTTCATGTTATAAGTAAAACATATACAAGTACATTTTTTAAATGAGGTTCCATGCTATAATAATTATCTGACAAAAACGAGCATGTTTTATAAAGAAAAATTCAAGTATTAATTTTTCAAAGAGGTGAAACATCAAAAAGAAAATTGTTTGAATGAGGGCTGCTTTACAGATTGTACACTTTTAAATAAATAACACAAACTACTAAATATACTGACCAAACATACCATATGTCGAACCTAATGGGATCACTAGAAAACTAGTACACGTCCGCCAACCTAGATACACGAGATTTCCTTTAGTGTTCAATAAAGTTACAAATATTATAAAATAAAAATTTAACATGAAAATCCCATTAACAAACCATAAAAAAACAAATATCCCCCAAACATGCTTCACATTTTTTTCACAGATCAAAAACCACTATATATTTTTGTAAAACAATTTCATGGAGTGTATTGAGAATTTTCACTTATTATCAAATACAATTTCCACATCAAAATTCTATTCCAAAACCATAAACACACAAATAGACAAAAAGCTTTCTTTACATTTCGTTCACTAATCAATAAACCACTGAAAAGTTTCTTAAAATAATTTGAAGGAGTATCACAAGTCCTTGCACATAAAATCCATTCAAAGATTCTCTTTTAAGTGAAAAGCCCATCAATAACATAACAAAACATATATGGATTCCCCAAAAACAATTAATAAATCATTTTCATGGACCAAATAATTTCCCAAAAAGATAGAACGTGAAATAGACAGGGAAACCATTTTTACAAAACAAAAAAAATGCCAAATGAGTCTTTAATCTTTTCTCAGAACTAACATTTGACCAAGGTATGAATTATATTTTATTAAAGAGGTGTATAAGCATAATTTAAATCATAAAAAAATTCATAAATACTTTAAAACACTTAGGTTATATATTCAAAACACAACCCTTTTCATAAGTATGTGAAACATACAATTTTTTGACAACTCGGGAAAAACATGTTGTAAACCATAACACATTTGTTTTTTAAAAAATATTGGAATGTCATATAAGGAACAAAAAATAAATTTTATAATTCTTCCAATTCATTTATAAATCCATACAAATAATTTTTGAATCACATATCTCACATAAAATCCAACCTGGCAGTTTATGGAACACATGGTATGCCCTTCTAAAAAATAATTTATTTTAAGAACTTGGAAATGAATAAAACACAAATTGAATGCCATATTATATTTAAGATAATTTAACATGTTTAAAATAACATATAACAGCTTATAAACCTCATAAAATAGTTTTAACGATAGCAGAACATTTTAACAAACACTTGGTGTGCACTTTTATAACAAAAAAACACTACCTTTCACCAAACAGGGCATAAAAACCATTTTTCACACCAAGAAAACTATCGAAAGGTAGAAAAAAAACATATATATCAGGATTTGAGGATATGAAAATGATGAAACCTAATGAATAAAGTCATGTTCAAGGGATATCCTACCTCAAATCCGTGGTGTAATGGAAACTCACACACGAAATCACCATTTAAGGGTATACAAACCCTAAAACTATGATGACCAGACCTGAATGAATAAAACCCTTTATACAAAATCATGGAATAACAAAAACAATAAATCAAACAGGACTAGGGGAGATTATAAAACCAATAAATAATGAAAGTAGGAATAATATAGACGATATATGAGAAGGAATCTCACCTTTTCATCTAGAAAACTCTTCGTATTCTACTAGATTTGGAGCTTTAGATAAAAGGTAATGGAATGAAACATCCTGGAGAGGCTTCTAAGGTCAAGATGAAATCAGGAAAAAATATTGGTATCCAATGGAGTATGAATTTATTGATTTATGAATGATACAATTGACCTTGTTAATTCTGAACCTTTTGAGAAACATTGAGAATATTTACCCACTCTGCAACTATTATGAGCTCCATAGAGGGAAAATCAATACTGGGGGTGAGGATAGGGGTATTGGATTTCGGTGGGAGGTAGAATCACCATTAAATAATAAATATTTAATTAGATATAAAATTAATGATTTATTTTTTAAAAACATGAAATGGGCCCATGGGCCAACCCAATGCCTAAATAAGTAACCCAACTTCACCATGATTATGAATTCTTATGGGGTATAAAAGGTTATGGTAGTTTGAAAATAACAATTGAGGAAATGTGGGAAGTGGAATGGGTGAATAAGGTAGAAACACAAAGGTGTTATAAAGGAAACAAATTTGGTTTTTAAAATTGGAAATGGGCTCACGTTTGGCCCAAATCATGAAGTAACCACTCATTCTCCAAAAACTCCTAAAAAATAAATGGGGAAGCCAAATTAGGGTTATTATATATAGATTAAAATTAAAAACTAAAAATTAATCTCACACAAGACCCATGAATATTATAAGGATTTCAAATGAACCGGATCAAAATAAAGACATGAAAAACTGGGTGTGACTATTCTCCCCACCATTAAAGCTTTCCACCCCCGGAAAGCCATAACACTTTCCAGCTAAAAGATAAACATATAAGGATTACTTATCAACATGATCGAAACTATAAATCAAGTGAAATAACATTTTCCATCAACATAACTTAATCTTATTTCCCATGAAAAACAACAAGTCACGACAACTTTTTGAAAATCAACGGAACGGTCAAGCCACCACCTCCACAACCAAGCCAAGAACCCGATTATTGGGCCTTCTCCCAATGAAACAAAAAATCACCGAAAATAAAGAGAACATAAGAAATACAAGGAATAAATGGTTGTATAGAATGGACTCCCCAACAATAATAAAAAACTATAACTAGAAAAGTTTATAGGAGGAAAAATCTACGAGTCTTGTGGTGGGTCTCCCCACCATTAGAACCCAACTAGCAATGAAAAAACAAGAAATCGACATTTCTTCACAATCACATGTCCAAAAAAATCCCACAACAACCCACCTAAACAAGTTATGAGGGTTAAAAAATGAACATATAAACCACCCACTCTCGAACAGAGGGGATACAAACTTGGAAAACACTTTGAGCACAGATCTGGACCCCCACCACTCAGGGAGGGAAGGGAAACAAACACAATAATTTGGCCATTGGAACCACAAAAGAAACCAAGGAACTACCCAAAAATGTCCACCTATGAATAGGTAACACCAGGATCACACCCGATTTATAGAGGAAGTCCACAATGGGGCGTTGATTAGAAACTTGCATCCATGAAGGCATAAACATAGACACGTTTTGAGGGGTAAGTCCACCACAATTGTTGTGAAAAATCAAAATTTACAGCAATATTGAACGACAATATAGACATATAAACTACCTTACCACAATGGTGGAGGAAGGATCCTAGATAAGTTCCCCACACCACTGTAGATTTTCTGACTATGTGAAAAGCATCACTCAAAGGACTATTGTTGGAGCCCTAAATCATGAAGCATCTGCTGCACCACAATCAGGTGCTATGTATCACACCACCCAAAACAAACTCACCTACTCAAAAAAACACTTTCATATAAATAGAAACTCATAGATACATATCAAAATTCTATCTCACTTGGAATTAGGAGCAGAATGGACAATAAATATGGCGAAAATCATCAACATCAATGAATAGAACTGCTATGTCGATAAGAATTATCATGATCTGGAAGCACATTAAATTGATCCCAAACATCTCTCTATTAAAACTTATGGGGTGAGGAATTATTTTTGGAGGTGGATCTAGCTTGTCAAACATGAGAATGAATCCTTAGGTTTATCAATTGGAAATATTCCAAACATAGAACTATTTGTGGCCACATCACAACATCCGACGCATATTTAGAAACCCACTGAATATTACTCCAAACTCGTGCCACCAACAAGATCCCATCTAAAGATGAAAAAATAATATGAATTCTAGATCTTTAGGGGGAATACTGAATAAAAAATACTACTAATACATAGGATAAACCATTAAAATAACCTTTGGTTCAAAACAAACACAAATCATTCTCAACTAAAAACACTTTTGAAAACAAAAACTAACATGGTGGATTTTCTCAGTCACCATTGGTGTTTCATCAAGTCTCACTCACATGAACATTTACGTGCCACCACAGGCACTCAACAACCATGACATATAGGCCATCCTTCTAGATATCAATAAAACTATGCATACGAGAAACCATTAAAACACCAAAGGCTAAAATAA
The DNA here is from genome assembly GCA_963277665.1 of Viscum album. Lineage (NCBI taxonomy): Eukaryota > Viridiplantae > Streptophyta > Magnoliopsida > Santalales > Viscaceae > Viscum > Viscum album. The sequence continues at coordinate 1,185,308,919 of OY728139.1, forward strand.
AACAACATCATTCCAAAAATCATGTACTATCCAAAGGAACACCAACCCGCAAGACAAAAATTCTTTTCATATTCCACAAAACAATCCACACATCATCAAGAACCATTTGATTAAAAAAATCCATTTCATTTAATTGAACATTAAAAAACAACCATTTTATTCCAAATAGCCCTTTCCCATTTTTGAAAACAAAATGCATGGTCTTTTTTCATAATCTGACAACCACAAAAGTCAAAACACCTTTCTAGAAAAATACTAGCCACACAAAACTAAATTTCCAAAACCTATTCATCAGATTCAAAAAAAATTCAACAGCCCAAAACACCCAATTTAATACAATGTTTCAGAATTACATTAAAATGATTCACACTTTCAAATAAATTATTTCAACAAACCACAAGTTTATATTAGGGAAAATCCAATTCCATTAAATCATTTCCACTTCCTCCCAAAATTTTGTTTAATAAAATCACAACCTTACCAAAACCATCCTTATATTTAATTTTTGAAAAACCCTTTTTTACTTTTATAAATCCAATCCTTCCTTTTAATCCCATTTCCATAATTCTCACATAAGTATTTTCAAAACAAGAATTCAAAATTATTGAAAGTTCTATGAAACCCAAAAAATGGTAACTAGTGGTGGTGGGTGACTTGATCATATTTTTGGAAGCCATATGTCAAACAAAACACCAACATAGAGAGTCATATTAGGACCATGCCCAAGCTCCACATGGCATTCCAAGCCCTGCGAGATCATAGATGCTATTAGTTAGAGTCTCCATATCATATCCCAACACCAAACAATCAGCTAGAACAAAGGAAACTTACAAAACCAGACATCCCATGGAAACCCGAGGATCAGAACGAGCAAGAGTTTGTGATGCTCTTCCTACTATTACCCCTCAAGTCCCAAAAATCCTAATCCATTTACATTGATATCCCAAAATAAAAAGGGTGCTCTAAAACGAATGGTCTTCTAAGAGATGACCTCCGTTGATACCATTTTGTCACGAACTAGCCCGAGTCGACCCAGAACTAGTCACCCAGGCCAGCCCGCGACAAGCCCCGAGAGACATTCCCTAACCTCCCGGGATGGCGACAAGCATCAAGAGCATCAATAGAGTATACAAACTAATGATTTCACCCATATATAAACAATAAAACATACAACATAAATAAATGGATAGCCAAAAATGGATTCATATAAAAATTAAAGTAAACATTATTTGTACAAGAAACTAAATATAAGTCAAAACCAATAACTCAACTGAGGAAACCTGATTACCAACTAACTCCATGTGACAGAAATGGTCACTCTACAAAAGAATGATCCCACATAGACAAGGTGATCAAACTCAAGCTAAAACCAGCACAACGGATAAAAACAGAAGCAGGATATAGGTGTGAGTATTAAAACTCAGTAGGTCAGCCTGATATTCTATTCCCAATGAACTTACTTTAAAATAAAATAAACATAAATTACATGTTTAAAATAAATGATATAAAAGTATGTTTTTCAAATGAGGTTCTATGCTATAATAAATATCAGACAAATACTTTCATGTTTTAGAAACAAAAATGCAAGTAATAGTTTTTCAAAGAGGTACAACTTCAAAATGAAAATTTCTTTAAAGATGGATACTTTAAAGATTTTATAATTTTAAATAAATAACCAACACTAATGAATTTACCAACCAAACACACTGTATGAAGAAGGTGAGTAAAAAATAGCCAATGAGCACAACTCCTGGGAACACCCCTTGGCACTATTTAGTTGTGAGCCCCAGGTACCTCGTATCTCTGTGAATGTACCCATAATAAATATCTGTTCTCTTGTGCATGAGCCACCATTTGAAAGAATACCCATAACCTAGTGGTCCCACAATATTATCATCATCATAGTTTAGTTAGTGTGGTCATCGTTAATCATTCTATGTGAAACATGGGCTAAACCCCACGGAATTACTAGCATACTAGTACACGTCTGCCCACCTAGATACCCGGGATTCCCTTTGGTGCTCAATCAAGTTACACATTTAATAAAATACTCTTTCCTCATCAAAATTAATTTCCCAAAACATAAACATACAAACATACAATAAACTTTCTTCACATTTCTTTCACTAATCAATAAAACACTAAAAATTTTCATAAAATAATTTCAAGGAGTGTCCCGAGGCCTTGCACATAAAATCCATTAAAGGATGCACAATAAAGGAAAAAACCCCATCAATAACATAAAAACCCATATTTGGAATCCCTAAAAACAATTAATAAATAATTATCATGGACTGAAGACTTTCCCAAAAAGATAGAACATGAAAGACACGTGCAATCCATTTTTACAAAACAAAAGAAATTTCGAATGGGCTTTTAAGAGTTTCTCAAAACTAACATTTGACTAGGGTATGAATTAAATTTTATTAAGTAGGTGCACACACAAAATTTATAGTAGAATCCAAAATTCATAAATCCTTTAAAACACTTAGGATATTGATTCAAAACAAACCCATTTTCATAAGTATGTGAAATAGACCATTTGTTGAAAACTCGGGCAAAAACATGTTGTAAACCATAACCCATTTGTTTGTAAAAACAAATCCAAATTGTAAAGCCATATAATTAACCAAAAAACATGTATAATTCTTCTAATTCATTTATAAATCCAAAAAAATAAATTTTAAATCACACATATCACATAAAATCCAATTGGGCAATTTACCGAACTCCTGGAATGCACTTTTTAAACAAAACGGTTTAATTTTAGAACATGAAAAAGAATAAAATGCTAATTGAATGCCATATTTTATTCAAGATACTTTAAAATGTTCAAAATACCATAAAATAGCTTATATAACTTACAAAATAGATTTGAAAGATAGAAGAACATTTTAACAATCACTTTGTGTGCACTTGTATGACAAAACAACATTACCTTTCACAAAACAGGGCATAAACTACCATTTTCCACACCAAGAAAAAAAACCAAAAGCTAAAAACAGTAATAAACATATATATATATATATCATGTTTTAAAAATAATAAAATGATGAATCTTAAATAATAAAGGCATGTTCAAGGGATATCCTACTTCAAATCCTTGGCGTAATGGAAAGGCACACATGAAATCACCATCCGAGGGTTTAAAAACCCAAAACTATGACTACAAGACCCAAATGAATAAACCCCCATCAGAAATCTTGGAATATCATAACCCTAAGTCTAAATGAACTAGGGGAGATTATATAACTAGGAAATAATGAATGGAGGAAGAATATGGAGGATAAAGGAGAAGGAATATCAACTTTTCAACTAGAAAACTCTTTGTATTCTACTAGATCAACACCCGTAGATAAAAGGTAATGGCTTGAAACTTAATAGAGAGACTCCTAAGGAAAGGAAGAACCAGGGAACGAAAATAATTTCCCATAGGAGTACGAATTGATTGATTTATGAATGATAAATGTTTCCTTGTCAATTCTTGACGATTTCAGAGACATTGAGAATGTTTCCCCACTCCGCGACTATTATGAGCTCCAAAGAGGGAACATAGATAATGGAGGTGAGTATAGGGACATTGGATTCTGGTTAGAGGTGGAATAAATGAATAATATTAAATTTTGTTTTAGATATAAAATAAACAAATTATTTTTTTAAAAAATGGAGATGGGCCAATGGGCGTGCCCAATGCCAAAATAAGTAACCCCACTTCACCATGATTATGAATTCATAAGGGGTCCAAAAGGTGATTTTAGATTTAATATATTAGTTGAGGACATGTGGGTAGTATAATGGGTGAATAAGGTTGAGAAAAAAAGGAGTTATAAAGGGAAAAAAACTTTGGTTTCTAAAACTGGAAATGGGCTCCTGGTTGGCCCAAATATTGAAGTAACCACCCTTTCTCCAAAAACTCCTAAATAAGCAATGGGGAACCCAAATTAGGGTTATTAGACATAGATGAAAATTAAAAACTCTACATTAATCTCAAACATGACCCACGAAGTGTATTAGGATTTCAAAAGAACTAGATCAAAATAGAGACATGAAAAACCGGGTGTGACAATTCTCTCCATTATTAAAGATTTCCACCCCTAGAAAGCCATAACACTTTCCAGCTGAAAGATAAACACATAAGGATCCCATATCTACTTGATAAAAACTATCAATCTAGTGAAATAACATTTTCTATCAACATAACTTAATCCTGTTTCACAAACAATACACCAACTCACAACCACTTTGTGAAAATCAATGGAAAGGTCAAGCCACCACCTCCACAACCAATCTAAGAACCCGATTGTTGGGCCTTCTCCCAATGAAACAAACAATCACCCAAACTAAAGGGATCTTATGAAAACAAGGAATATATGGGAGTAAATAATGGACTTCTCATATTTAATAATCAAATAGAACTAGACAAGTTCATAGGAGGAAAAATCAATGAGACCTGTGGTGGGTCTCCCCACCATTAGAACCCTAATAGAAAAAATAAGACAACATTTTCACACTGTAAAAAGTCTAAAAAACTCTCCCTAAAAAACCCAAAAACCCATGTAAAGTAGGTTACAACATGAACATATAAACCAACCACTCCCTAACAGAGGAGATGAGAACTTTGCCAAAATATTCAGCACAGATCCGGACCCCCACCACTCAGGGAAGAGAGGGAAGGGGACCCAATAATTTAGCCACTGGAACCTCAAAAGAAACCAAGGAACTACCCAAAAGTATCCACCTATGAATAAGTAACACTAAGACCACACCCGATTTACAGAGTCATTCAACAAAGGGACATTGATCGGAAACCTGCATCCATGAAGGCATAACCATAGACACTGTGTGAGGGGTAAGTCCCCCACACTTGTTGTGAAAAATGGAAAATCTTGGTAATAAAGAAACCAAAATATAGGCATAGAAACTACCTTACCACAATGGTGGACGCAAGAGCCTAGTTAAGATCCCCACACCTCTGTTGATTTTCTGACTGCCTGAAAGGCTTCACTCAGAGGCCTATGGCTGGAGCCATAAATCATGAAGCATCTACTGCCCCACAGTCAAGTGATAAGTATCACAACACTCAAAAAACTCAACTTCTCAACAAAAAAATTCATATAAAAAAGTAATTGTAGATAAATATCAAAATTCTATCTCACTCGGAACGAGGAGAAGAATTGACAATGAATATGGAGAAAGCCATCAACATCAACGAATACAACTACTATGTCCATAAGAATTATCCTGAACTGGAAGCACATTAAATCGATCCCAAATAGCTATGTATTTAAACTGACGGGATGAGGAATTATTTTAGGAGGTGGATCTAGCTTGTGAAACATGTGAAAGAATCCTTAGGTTTATCAATTGGGAATCTTACAATCATAGAACAATCTGTGGCCACATTAAAACATACAACACATCTTAAGAAACCTGCTGAACATTACTCCAAACCCGAGCCACTAACAAGATCCCATCTCAAGATGCAACAATATTATGAATTCTAGATCATAAGGGAGTCTACCGAATAAACATAACTAGTAATACATAGGATAAACCATCCACATAACTGTTGGTTGAAAACAAACACTACAATTTTTCAGCTAAAAACACTTTTGAAAAAAAAACTAACTCGATAGATTTTCACAATCACTAATGGTGTTTTGTCAAGTCTCACTCAGATGAACATTTACGTGCACCCCAGGCACTCAACAACCATGAAATATAGGCCATCCTTCTAGATATCAATAAAACCATTCATGTGATACCCCATGAAAACACAAAAGGCTAAAACAAAACAACATCATTCCAAAAATCATGTACCATGAAAAGAAACACCAACCACCACGTGAAAAATGGTTTTCATATTCAAAAACAAAACTACACATCATCAAGAACCATTTGATTAAGAAACATTCCATTTCATTTAATAGAACATACCAAAACATCCATTATATTCCCAATAGCCCTTTCCCATTTTTTAAAAAAATAACCATGTTCTCTTTTCATAATCTGACAACCACAAAAGCCAAAACCCCTTTCCGAAAAACACTAGCCACACAAAACTGAATTTCCAGAACCTATTCATCAGATTCAAACAATTTTCAAAATCCCAAAACACCGCATTTAAAACAAAGTTTCCGAATTCCTTTAAATTTATTCACAATTTAAAAACATTTTATTTAAAAAAACCACAAGTTTAGATTAGGGAAAATATAACCCCGTTAAATCATTTCCACTTCCTCCAAAAAATTTGTTTAAAAAAACACAACCTTACCAAAACCATTATGATATTTAATTTTTGGAAAACCCTTTTCTAATTTTCCAAATCCAATCCTTACTTTAGACCCCATTTCTATAATTCTCACTGAAGGATTTTCAAAACAAAAATTCAGAATTCATGAATTGTCCATGAAACCCACAAAAGGGAATTAATGTCGGTGGGTGACTTGATCATATTGGTGGCGGCCATATGTCAAACACAACACAAACACAGAGAGACTTAGTAGGACCACTCCCCGGCTCCACATGGAATTCCAGGCCATACGAGCTCACGAATTCCATTAGTTAGACTCCACTTGTCATATCCCAATACCAAACAATCAGCAAGAACAAAGGACACCAATACAACCAGACTTCCCATGGAAACCCGAGGATCAGAACGAGAAAGAGTTCGCGAACCTCTTCCTACCCTCACCCCTCTAGTCCCAACAATCCTAATCCATATAACATGATATTCCCAAATAACAAGGGTGCTCTGAAATAATGTTCTTCTAAGATCCGACCTCCATTGATACCATTTTTTCACGAACCTGCTCGAGTCAACCCTGAACTGGTCACCCAGGATAGCCCGCGACATGTCCCGAGAGGGGTTCCCAATCCTCCCAGGATGGTGAAGACAACCAATAGAATCAATAGAGTTCAGAAGGGAATGATTTCTCCTATATATAAACATTCAAACATACAGCAGAATTATATGGACAGACCAAAATTCATTTATATAAAAATTGAACTAAACCTTATTTGTAAAAGAAACTAAAATTAGGACTAAACCAACAACTCAACTGACCAAGCCAGATAACCAACTAGCTCCATGTGACACTGCTGGTCACTCTCCAACACAATTACCACACGTCGCCCAAGGAGATCGAACTGAAGCATAAACCTGCAAAAGGTCTAAAATAGAAGAAGACTATAGGCGTGAGTATTAAAACCCAGTAGGTTAGCCCGATATTCTATTCCCAATGCACTTCCTTTAAAATAAAAGAATCGTCAATTTCATGTTTTAAATACAATATATAAAAGTATTTTTTTAAAATTAGGTTCCATGCTATAATAATTATCAGACAAAAACTTGCATGTTATATAAAAAAATGCAAGTAATAAGTTTTCAAAGTGGTGCAACTTCAAAATGAATTTTTTTAATGAGGGATGATTTAAATATTGTTTAGTTTTAAATAAATTACACATAGTCCTGAATTTACCAACCAAACACACCGTATTCTAAATGTGAGTACAAAATATCCAATGTGAATAACTCATGAGAACACCCCTTGTCACTAGTTAGTTGTGAGCCACATGTACCTCGTATCTCGATGAAAGTAACCATAATAAATATCTATTCTCATGCACACGACCACTAGTTTGGAGCATAAACATAACCTAGTGGTCCCCCAAAATTATAATCATAATAGTTTACTTAGTGTTGTCAATGTCAATCCTGCTATGTGAAACAGGGGCCAAACCCCACAGAATCACTAGCATACTAGTACACGTCTTCCCACCTAGATACCTAGGATTCCCTTTGGTGATATATCAAGTAACACATGTTATAAAATAAACATTCCACATAAAAATTACATTCCCAAACCATAAACACACAAACATCAAACTAAATTTTTTCACATTTCTTTCAAGAATCAATAAACCACTAAAAATTTTCGTAATACAATTTCCTGGAGTATCACGAGGCCTTGCACATAAAATCCATTCAAAGATGCTCTTTTAAGGAAAAAACCCATAATTAACATAAAAATCAAATTTGGAATCCCCAAAAACAATTCATAAATAATTTTCATGGACCATAAAATTTCCCAAAAATATAGAACATGAAATACACATGGAAACCATTTTTACAAAACAAATAAAATGCCAAACATGCCTTTAAGCCTTTCTCAAAAATAACATTTGACTAAAGTCTACATTAAATTTTATTAATGAGGTGTATAAACACCATATATATCAGAAAACAAAATTCATAATTCCTTTAAAACACTCAGGTTACATTTTCCAAACACAACCATTCTCATAAGGATGTGATATAGACCATTTTTCGACAACTCGGGCCAAAACATTTTTTAAACCAAAACCAATTTGATTGAAAAAATAAATCCAAATTTGAAATATATATAAGGACCCAAAAATACCATTTATAATTCTTCCAGTTCATTTATAAATCCAAAAAAATAATTTTTAAATCACAAATCACACATAAAATCCAACCGGGAAATTTACCGAACACATGGGATACCCTTTTTAAACAAAACAATTTATTTCATGAAATTGAAAAGGAATAAAACAAAAATTGAATACCATATTTTATTCAAGATAATTTAACAAGTTAAAAATACCATAAAACATCTTATAAACCTCCACAAAACAGTTTTTAATGATAGAAGAACATTTAAAAAAACACTTTGTTTGCACTTTTATGACAAAACAACACTACCTTTCACAAAACAAGGCATGAACAACCAATTTGCAGACCAAGAAAACTATAAAAGGATTAAAAACACTAAAAAATAGATATATATCAGGTTTTTACTATATTAAAATGACTAAACGTAAATAATAAATTCAATTGCAAGGGATATCCTACATCAAATCCTCGGCGAAATGGAAATGCACACATGACATCACAATTCGAGAGTTTACAAACCCTAAAACTATGATAACCAGAACCAAATGAATAATAACCCCATCAAAAAACATGGAATAACAAAAACATAAGTCGAATGGTACTAGAAGATATTATAAAACAAAGAAATAATGATAGGAGGAAGAATATGGAGGATAAAGGAGAAGGAATCTCACCTTTTCAACTAGAAATCTATTCATATTCCAATAGATCTGTAATGCTAGAAAAAAGCTAATAGACTGAATATTTTTGGAGAGAATAATATGTTCTAGAAGAACTAGTGAAAGAATATTGGTGCACAATGGAGTATGAATTTAGTGATTTATGAATGATACAATATACCTTGTCAATTCTCGATGATTTGAGAGACATTGAAAATGTGTCCCCACTACGAGACTATTCTGAACTACAAAGAGGGAAAATATATTATGGGGGTGAGGATAGAGATATTTTATTTGGTTGGGATGTAGAATCACAAAAAAAATCTTAAATATTTTATTATATATAAAATAAACAATGTATTTTATAAAAACTGGAATTGGGTCCAGGGGCTGGCATAATTATTAAATAAATAACCCCACTTCACCATGCTTATGAATTTTTAAGGTGTTTAAAAGGATACGGTAGTTTTATATAGCAGTTGATGCCATTTGGTAAGTGGAATGGGTGAATAAGGTTGAAAAACAAAGGAGTTATAAAGGAAACAATATTGGTTTTTAAAACCGGAAATGGGCTCATGGTTGGCCGAAATCATGAAGTAACCATCCTTTCTCCAAAAACTCCTAAAGAGAAATGTTGAACCAAAATTAGGGGATTAGACATAGATTAAACTTAAAAAATAAACATTAATCTAACACAAGACCCAAGAAAAGTATAGTTATTTCAAATGAACTGGATCAAAAGAAAGACATGAAAAACTAGGTGTGACAGTCATCCTCCTTCCACAATTCCATGAATTGTTTTTCCATCCTATGTCGAATCACCATAGGAACCTATTTATCAAGGAACATTCCTTTGAATGCATTATATTCAAGTGTATCAACATTCTCACCATCTTTAATATTTTTAACCATCGAACTCCCCGGATTTTCTTCACCATCAAAATGGTAAATAACAAGAATAACCTTTTGATGTTCTGAATACCCAATGCCATTGATAATCTTTTCGAGTGATTTAATCCACCCTTTGAGTACAACATGGTCATATGATCCTCTAAATGATGGGGGTGTTTCCTAATGAAATGATACACCACTGACATGTTTCTTTATTTTTGATCTGGATGATCTCATACATGGATAATTCCACCATTTATAGCCTGATTCAACTATGCCATCACTACAAAAAGTTGTTCTTTTTCAATTATGACCATTTCTAGTTACTGATTTGGTGGGTTGTTTTCCTCTTGATGTATTCCCATCATAGCTACCCTATTTTCTCTGTGGATTTTTTTTAACACATACATATCTTATATGAATCCATATAGTAATCCTCAAAGGATATATCATGTTAGTCTTTCCATAAAGTAAATCTAATATATAGATATTCATTTAACAATATCCTAACTCTTCATGTTATCTAAACAAACCTATGATACCAACTATAAGGGCCTATACTTAAACATTAAATAATATTTATTTTTGATGAAGAATTTACTTTCTTTCACATTAAGGATCTTTTCAGCTATAGTGTTTTAGAGGATTAGGCCATAACTATTACATTACAACTCCAAAATTACAAAGTAGACACTTCTATTCTGTCCAAAAAATTTTAAAACAATAAAACAACTTAAAAAACAAGAATTATTTTCTTGATAAAAAATCATTAATTATTTCATTCTATTACCCTTCCTTATACCCTATGAAAAACTCTTTATATACTTGGCATTAGCATAAAATGTTCGGTAAGGGTTATATAATAAGTAAAGAAAACATTAGTCCATGAATAAATACCAATAAATGAAATATTAATTATCTATCATACAACATAATCTATTTAATATACCTCATGAAATCATAATATTTATGAATAAATCATAGAAGTCATAATTCCAAAAGGTATCTTGTGGCATCCATAACATACTTACATTGCATATTTCACAGTTACATAGGGAGTAATCTTCAGGGTTCTGTTTTGAATACCCATCATAATATATTCCCTAAATGGTTTTTTGACAAAACGTAACATTTACCTCCTTCACATTACCCAATGCATTGGAGAGATATATTAGGCTTACCCTCACTCGGTATATCACAGAACCACCAGTATACTTAAATAATTCCCAAGGACTATAACATAATTATAACACATAAAACAAGCATAAAGGAAATATAATATTTCCACATTGCATTCATAATATATCATTTCATGATATTGACATAATCAATGATCTATCAAAACTATTTTCAATAAAAATACATAAAAGGCTATATGATATTTTTTTTATTTTTAAAAACATCAAGACTTGTTATGGAATCCAAATATCAAATAATTGTAATGGAGGTGGAAAGGTAATTGTCACCACGTAAGTTAAAAAGAATCATTCCATTTGTCATTTATTAAAAAATTTTGTACAGTAAATATTTGTTTTTAAAACTGTTGAGTGAAATTAAAAGAAAAATGTTATAATTATGCATTGTATAAAATAAAGTCGTGTATGGACCAAAATATGCCTCAACGAAATGACATTGAGACAAAGTCCCTTACCTTGTGTCTAAATTGTCTCATTTGTTATTTATATTCCAAAATAATAAATTTAGGTTAATTTAAAATTGAAACTATTTCTAGTTTATTATTCATTTTATATTAATTATCATCACTTTATAAAAATTATATAATTATTTAAGTTCACATCATTCTGTTTGTCGATATTCGGTAGAGGAGACAAAAATGAACATATTTACTGTAAATTTTTCATGTAGTCTAAAGTGTATAATCTCCAAAATATTATTAGTTATTTGAATATAATATATAAATAATATATATTTATTTATAATAGTACATCACATTTGGATATAATAAATGATATTCACCGTTCATGGAGACTGCAGGCCATACATATGCAAGAATACTACTTTAATTTATTTTTAATATTAAATGAATAAAAGAAAAATGATACAGTGGGGTATTATAATTCCAGTAAAATATCTATGTTATATATGTTACATAATTTCATTAATTACATATTTTATAAATTACATATTTTGCATGAATGAGTCATATCACTTTGAGGGGACGGTAGTCCGCACTTCCTCAAATGAAATAATTGTATTTAAAAATTATTCAAAGAATAAAGATATGTTGTAAATAAAAACTATTGAAGCCTAAAGAAAAAAATAAATTTAATATATATCATATATAAATATAGTTCCATCATAGTGTCCACCATGAGCGGTGGTAGGAGAAAATTGAACAATCATCGTCTCATGAGGTAGTAGTTCACCATTCACAGAAAATGTATGTTCATATACATTAGATGGAGGCATGTGTAAGTGTAATTATAATAATTCACATAAAAACATTATTGTATATTTTGGATACATGTTTTTTTTAATAAAATTATAATAATATCATAGTTAGTTGAGACGGAAAATAATGGAAACGTTTTTGAGAGAAGACATTACCTCTAAATTAGGTACCTTCTTTTTATTTGATCTAAAAGGATTTCTTGAATTCCCTTATTCCTAATATTTAAATAATTGGAGGAAATGAATGAAATTGGGAGCTTATTTGATCATAATTCCGACAATACAAGGGCATTATAGGTTTGAGTAAGTGGGTGCAGTTGGTGACCTTTTTCACGAGGGAGGAGGGGAACTTTAGGAAAGTCTCGAAATAGTAATTTATTATAAATTCAATTTCAGTTAAAAATATATGAAAAGTCAATAAATTAGAATATAAGATGATTTTGGTTCTAATTCCCATCATACAATAATTTCTAGATAGGTTTTGAATATTTATTTATTCTTATCTTTTTGGTATAAACATTATTTTACCCCTTTTAATATTACAATAATATCATGTTATTTACACATTGTAGGTTAATGTAATTACCATATCAGGTCAAACGACCCAAAAACAAGTAATTTATGAAATATTTAGAAATAACATAACAATTTATACTGATGTTATATTTTTATGAATTTAATATCATTTAGTAAACTATTTTATGTTTTAAGTTATAATTTATGTCAATTTTGTAAACTATTCAAACTTGAATTTTTGAAAAATTTAAGAAATTCTGATTCCATCGAACAGAAAACATAGAATCAATCCTGAATTTTCATATCCACCAAGAGAATTTTTGGATGACCTTAATTTTTTCAAATAATATTTACTTTAATATTTATAATACAATTTATTTGAATCCTTTATTAATGAATCAATCACTACATATTCATTGTGTCATAATTAAATTTATTTATTTAATTACATAAGATTATAAATTTAATATAATGCTGTATAATTATTTTTATTTTTCTAACAACTATTTATAGTCAATGAGATCACATACATAACCCCATATTTAAATTGTTTTAGTAAGAAGATACATGTTTAGCTTATTTTTCTCTTTACATTAAATTAATTATTATACCATGTCATTATCACACACAAGTGGCTCCCAAATAAAACACGTTAAGTGTAAGGATGATCATGGTCTATCATTATACATAAAATAGGATTAAGACACATTTTAGCATAGTTTTATGTTATTAAAATATTATTTTTACGTTTATTTACCAGATTTACACTTTAACCATAGTAAATATAAATAATTACTAAAGTTACAATTAATATTGTCCAAAAATAAAAGGTAACTATTCACAAAATGTGTACCTTATGAATCAAAATATGGAATCCATTTTTTCAAATTCAAAACAATGAATTTTCAGAAATTAATTCCCATTTCCAACACCAAGAAGCAGGTTTTTAAGAAGTAAAAATATCAAAAGATTGATATGTTTTTATGACCCACTTCTAAATAACAAGTTTATACTGTAATTATCATAGATTCATATGGAATAAATATATATTCATAAGGTACACATTTCTAAATAAAAAGTTTATTTTTTCAAATAGAACATATAAAATTGAGAGAAATAGATTTTAAAATTTTTCTCCATCAAAAGGTGGAAACCCGAACTTTTAAAATAATAGATTATTTTATCCTCAAAATTGGATTCATTCTCATTTTATGCATCTAAATGTTATTGGATAAATCTATAAACCATAAATTAATATAATCATGTTTTAGTTTTTTATTTTTATTCTTTCCAATAAAATGGTTAGGTGTTTACTAGTATTTAAAATAACAATAATACTATTTTTTTAAGTATAACCTAATGTTGTATGAAATATAAGATTTAAAAGAAACCATTTGTTTCATGTTGAGTATTATATCAAAAAATGAATCCCCTTTAATGTAAAAATAATATGTTATTCATAAATATTAATAGAAATGAAAAAACTATTCATTTATAAATACCTGGGATCCTACACAACCCAAGTCTCCATGAAAACCATCAATAATAATACTACAGTAGAAACTCAACAAAATATCCAAACACTAAGCTAGTAATTTCTAGAATAGTTCATGAATATACAAAGGAATCCTAAAAAATAGATATTTATACATGTTTTGAAAATAAAATGCATTCTCAATATTATCATACCCATTGAATATTATGAAAAATTTTATAATATCATACTAATTACCCTTGGATAAATAATAGAATAAATAATAATTTATTATGACATCAAGTTATCATACTCAATAAGGATCACAACCCAAATAATGCATCAAATTATATTAATATAAAATGAATCATATAGATAAAAAGGTAAAACAAACACACTTTCCCAAACATTTTCCACTCTCACACCACAACACCATATGTCCTAGAACTACCATCTCTTTTGAATAATAATTCTTAAAGTCATAGTGGAAATGAAGTCATTCCAAGAACCCATTATGCAATCGGTCAATATAGTGCAACTAAAGAAACCTAGGCAAAAAAACAAATCTTTTTCAATGATACCTGGGAAAAAAACATTAGATCGTAACCACTACCATATCAACAATATAAGTGTACCATGATCATGGAAGATATAATCCATTTTACTTTTTACTACCATGCATGACCCCCACCACGAACCGCCTCACCATATCATCAAAAAAACCAAATGTTAACTAAAATACGAATTCCATTGTATCACATGAATAAGGAAATCTCCTGAAGTAAGAGTGGATATGACCAATAATAAATCCATCAATCCTCACCTTATTTATCTAGGAGCACCCCCCCCCCCCCCCAAAAAAAAATTTGGTTTCATTACATAGGGGTCAACATCGGGGGGGGGGGGGGTCATGTAGAAATAAAAATGAAATAAAAATATATAATACTCAAAAACATAATCCCATACTATAGGTTTTTAAAAAGAGTACCATATAATTCAAAGAATCACTACAAATTCCTCACGACCTGTACTATATTCACTGGAACTTCAAAATTCAATTCCCCCAAAAAGGAACTACAATTATAAACCATATTTAATATCTCTATTCTTGTTATGAAATTTCTAGATTTACCAACTACAAACCTTATTAACCATTCCATAAAATTCATTTTGTATTAATAAAAAACTACATTAACCACACTTTGTTTTTGTAATTATAGAGTTTATTTATGAATTACAACCCAAAAAAATTCACATTCATAATTAACCTGTATTTTCATCACTACCAGTATACTTGGACAAAGAAACAAAAAAAACCAATCATCCACGTGATAACATGACACATATTAAATAATTATAAATCACAACCACCTTCTCATCACAATAATAAAATATAATCCAAAAAATACCATTTCATAGTTTCCATTTGATGAAATCAATTTCTATCAGTTTTCAAATTCAGGAATAATATTTCCATATTCAATTTAAACATAATTATCCCATTTACTTTTAATTTCTTTCAAGATCGAACCAATTTTCCTAACCCATGATCTTTTAACAGAACACATCAGTTTTCATCAAAGCAATAAATATTGATAAACTACCAGGAAAAAAACATTACATCTCCCCATTCCTATATAAACATTATATTCCCACTCCAGACATCACAACCATAACCCCACTTCTCAATCATAGAAAACAACCACAACTATAACTAAATATATTACAAATAACATCACATTAATCAATATAGAAATAATGGGGAAATATGAAAAGTAATTCCCCGAAGTACAATTTTAATTTAAACTTGTGATAATTATTTACATTGATTCATTAATTTCTAGATCATAAAATTATAACACTGTATGATATTCCACATTTTAATTATTAATTAAATATGAAAAATACTAATTTATTCATATTATAAATTAACTATATTTCAAGGATACTATTTTGATTATGTAAATTAACACAACATTAGATAATAATAATAATTACACCTTACAGATGTCACAATATTTTTTAGGGAATAATTTTTTTATATTAATAAATTAGGTAAACTATAGGAGAAACTACTTATCCCATTAAATTTTACATTTGATCAATTTAATTATCATAATTAATGAAAAATATTTTATTCCCCCTAAAAGGAAAAAATATAATGTAATTATCATAGTTGAATATGGAATAAATATAGAACCAAAATTCTCTAACTCGCAGTTCCTTTATAGTGTAAATCCTTATTTCCGGAGGGATAAAGTATATTGGAAGAAGGTAATTTCCCTGTAAATATAGGATAAGACTTAAATAAATTTTTAACATGATTATAGATCACCTAAGGTGAGGTTTTAACAACCCAAACTCAAGAGGAATAAAGATATAGACAACTGAGGGGAAGAAACTAATTTTGTTATAGTCATAGATATCCCTCCATAGATACATCAGAAACATAAAAAAAATTCCATATTTTATATCCAGATTAATTAAAATTAATATAAAATCTTAATTATGATCCATGTTTTTAAAATGTTATATATAATTTAAATGATTAAAAAATAATCAAAACCATTATTATTACCCTTTAATCTATTGAAAACATGTTTTACATATTGAAGATTATGAAACTAATAAATACATTGGAAATATTATTACCCATACATTGGTTTATAAGTATATATATAAATTTTTGTTATTTCAGCTTTACATACCCTCGAATCAAGGATACCCTGATGTGTTGGTTACATGTTGTTAAAGGGTAATCTAACTTAACTCTATACAACTATAAAACTCATAACCATTAATTTTATATTATTTCATCCACCACCTCCATAAATTCATATTATTACTTGATAATATATTAACATTAGTATCTTTCATATACTGAGATGTTACTATGTTAATGTAATAACATAAATCCTTCTCATCATTCTTAAAATGGGTTATGTAATAACATAAATCCTTCTCATCATTCTTAAAATTGGTTATGATGTCATCAATCATGTCTATAGTGGACTATTACCTTATGAACTGATGTTATTCATTTTAAATTTATACCTTTTACATATAGATATATTTATGGATTTATTATATATATGGGTGTGTTATTTGTGATTTTATTATGATATTTAAATTTTTATATCACCTGTTCTTTATTACATCATATTATGCGGTAATACGATAATGCCGTTCATGTGTGCCACAGACTACAACCTCATGAAGCGATTCAATTCATTTATTCATTACATGGAAGGTAATAAGGATGGTTACAATGAACATATGTTATATATATGAAATTAGAATTATTCTATAATAATAATAAAAATTTCACATTTCTTTCATTTCGTCCATCAGGAAAATGGAAACAATGTTTCTGCATACATATAACATACCATATCCATGAAAAATGTACTTCGTTTTCTTTTACTAAATATTATGGAGTACGCTAAATAAATGTAAAATAAATATATAGGATATTTATATAATTTTTAAAATTTTTGATATGATTGACTCATGAAAAGTATTGGATTACAAAAAATAAAAAAAACATCCATAAAAACAATGAATTATTATCCAAAACATGGAATTTACCTGAAATTATCAAAAAATAGGAAATAAAAGTTCATAATAAAATCATATATGATATGAAATATAAAATTATGGTTGTATAATTTATCGATAATAAATATATATTTATTATAAATAATTATAGAATGTGTATGAAGGATGCCAAGAATCAAGGTATATGATATCCACCTCAGATTAATTTTTCAATGAGACACATCAGATATTCACAACATGTTTCATTTATATTGTGTATATATTAATAAATATTGTATATTATGATCATTATCCTTATTTTTTTATATCAATTCTATAATTCCTATTTGATGGTTTTTACTGTTCAAATGTTACCGAATTTTTAATTGATATTTTTTCTCAAATTTCCTTTCCTGGGATATAAGTTATGTAATTTACCTATCTTCTTCTATGTGGTGCATATAAAGATAATTTAACATTTAATATAATCAATACCATTATTTTCATGGTATTATAATTTTCTCTTTAAGTTATTATTCCATGGGGATTATGATTAAATGTTTCCAATGTGTGATTAGTTTTGTGCATATCTCATAGTTTATGAGGATTGTTTATGATAATAATTAAAATAATGAAATATTATGATCTACCTATCAAGATACTCATGAATTTTATTATCCTATTATTATGTCATGAGAATACATATTTTCCATTTACATTATTCTCTTTACTTACTCAATAATTCAAAAGAAGGTTTTTAATAAACAAAATCATCATTATGTCTCTCTTAAAAAAACACTTTTTTCCTCCAAAACCATTTTCTATAAAAATAATTTAATATTTTCTGTCATTCATTAAATTATATAGTGGAATAATTTTTATCAATGTTCAAAATTTTTACTAAATATTTTGAATGGAATCATTATTTCATTTCCCATAGAATTAATTTTTTGGTTTTAATTAAAATGTAAAAGGAAA
The DNA here is from genome assembly GCA_963277665.1 of Viscum album. NCBI lineage: Eukaryota > Viridiplantae > Streptophyta > Magnoliopsida > Santalales > Viscaceae > Viscum > Viscum album. The sequence goes on from OY728139.1 coordinate 1,185,327,802, forward strand.
CATTTTTTTAAATTTATACAACTTAAATGGAATTTACTAACATAAGGAACATTATTTAAATTTAATCTACATTTATAATTTTAAGGGTTATTTTATAATAAAATTATTTTCTGGGTTTTTTTTAAACAGTGTATTTCAATGCGATGAAATGTGTTCAATGATTTTTAGATATTTCATCATAATTTTTTAAGGAATTTTCAATGAATAGTGTTTTGAAAATGTTTTATGTTTTAATTTATTTTTTAAATTGAAAATGTTATTTTACTCAAATACGTTTCAAGTGACTTTTCATTAAAAATATTTGTTCAATATATAATGAAATCCTTCAATTTTACTTATTATTTAGTTGGGTTATGATCATGGGATACCATTATTATTTATTATATAGATTTTTTATCTTTATAATGAAAAGATTATTATGGAACAAATTTATCATCCACAAGTCATACTTCGATAATATTATTATGAAACCAACTTTTTTATCTCTGGGTTATTATTTTGAGAAATATTTAAATGAATATGAACCCCATTAATTTACATGGTTTCTAATATGATGAATTATCTATAATCTTGAGGCACATATCTATTTTATTTTTATCATGTGGTGGGTGATAAATATTTCTCATTACAATGATTTGGGTAATTAATAATGTTATATGATCTCAAAGGGTACATGAGATGTTATCCCAATCCCAAAATAGGGTACATGAAAGGCTTTCCCAAGAGAAAAAGAGGTACACAAGAGTTTGTCAAAAGACCATAAGAGGGTATATGGGAGTTTATCCCATGACCTAAGTATGTACACTAGTGGTTATCCCAATAAAAACATGTTATCAATTTCTTGGTGTGTATCCTTAGTATAATATTTTCTATTATTATATATATTACACAACACTATGTATTATGCTAATGGTATTACTCTGATGTATCATATTCATTGATTCCCTTATGTTTCATATATTATGAACAATGAATATTTATTCTATGACTCATGATTATGAACATTAATAAGATGTTTAAGGTTTTAATATTTTATTCTTATATTCTTATACACTTGTGTAAACGATACATTTATATATCTCTTTTTTTTATACTGATCATATGAGCTCACCAATTCTAATGTTTCTTTTCAATATGTTATAAATAATGTTTTATGTATTTTATTTCTGTAAATAATACTGAAGTGTATTATGTTTACAAAACATGTTAAAGACATTTCAACAAATTAGAGGATTGTGTACCCCGTCTCCTAAGACAGTACACTATTATTGTCCTCAGATGTATGTTTGTATAATGTATTGAATATTAATCTAAAAATGTGTAATATTTATTTATGAGATATGTATTTTATTACATTTGTTATTAATAGAAACGATTAGTGACTCTTTGAACACAAGGATGAGAAAACTATAGTGAAATCCCGAGGAATATTTCTATGGATTTGTATAGGGGTGTCTAAAAATAAAACTCTATGTACGATTCAATGTGTAGGATAATTTCCTAGAATAGTTTTAATGTATATAGCGAGTGGTTTAAATGAAATTACATCCCTATATGAGTGATACAAGTGAATGTGACTCTAGTACAAAGGTACCTAGTGAAAATTAATCTGAATAGGGTGCATTGAACTAGACTTGATCGTCACCCGATGCATGAAAACGAGCCTTGCATGACAACCATTTTAAAACTCCAAGGGGATATGATTTTTATATCCAAAAACTATTTACAGACCATCCTAATGGATTGGAAAAACATTAATGAATTAACTAGGTTAAACATAAGGTTTCATATTTTGAAAAGACTGTGTTAAGATTTAGGCATCCAATAAGGTATTTATAAAGATCATTTTGTTCGCCACTATGATTAATGTTTCCTACACTATAATTTTTGGTTTTTTTCAATAGATTATAAAAAAAGGAACCATGTTAATTCTATGTACGTTGGATAAGGAAATATTTTTCCTCCTAATCATTAAAACAATATACGAGTTCGATGGAAAAACATCATTGATTTTCTTAAAAAACATTCTCATGGCATGAATCATGATTAACCTCCAAATAAGAAAAAATAGGGAAAAATATCCATTAGATTACTTCATGATAAAATTTCCACAAAACATTCATGAATATACTAATATTCTGGATAAAAAAAATAGAAAAGTTGGAATGAAAATATATTTTACATTTCCATTGTTAGGAACATTAAAAAGTCATTTTGGATATGTAAAATTTGGAAGGGGAAGTGGATTAATGGTAGACTATCATTAAGAATAAAAGGGAACATGGTGAAAGTTACTCAATTAAATTGGTTGTTTTATGAATTTTTTTAATATGTACTCTCATCTCATTCATCATATAAAATTAGAAAATGAATAACCAAAGGTAAAATAATAGAATGTTGAATCTATTGGTAATTATGAGGAAAATATTATACGACATGAAAGGTACTGTTTTGGAATATTTCATCAAACATGAAATTTCATTTGATCAATTATTCATAGTCTTAAAAAATGTATTTTAGGGTCCTTATACATAATAGGATTTAGTAGCAATAAATAAATAGTTCGTTTTACTGTCACATTAGAAATGGATATCAGACTAGCCCATCAATTGCATAGTTTTTATATGAAATTAATGATGGAATTAAAGTAAAAATCTAAAATTGATATAGAGAAGAAGATTATAATTCCTTAATTCTGGAATTTTAGAGTAAAACAAAGAGAAAATTTAAATAAATGGACTACTAAATTTTTTAATTGCCCAAAATATGGTCATTGTGTGGATGAATGCTGATGTGAAGGGAAAAAGTTACCTATTTATTTAAATAGATATAATGATCCAAAAAATGCTTGACCCACACAATAGTTCATAAAATGATAGTATTTTGGGTGTTATGAATGTAAATTCTATAATACCAGGGCTAATATGGGTTATAAGACATAACAACCTCAAATTACAAAGGATAAAGGGGATGTTCATGCAATATCAATGGATAAAGTGAATCCTAATACTTGGGGGACACATATCATTCATCCTTAGTTGATAATTTCTTTTTCCATTTTATATGAATGGCCACTGTGAAAATATTAGTGTTTATAATTTAGGGATATTTCATTTTATTATCTCCATCTCCATGGATTATGGAATAATGAAATCATATGTTATATTTTATCAATACAAGGATGAACCAAAACATCTAATAGTTTTTTTATTTAAGTTATGATCTTATAAAGGGAATGAAGTGGGAATTAACTTTTGGAAGTCTATATTTATCCATATAATATTAAATTAATATTTATGTATACCATCATGGGTCTGTGTGTTTATAGTTGATTAGAATATTTGATTTCATTAACACTACTTTTGAGGTTATCTATGACGGGAGTTTATCGATATTAAAGATATTTTAAGAGACATTTGTGGAAATAAAACCTTCTGCTTTTCCATATATTTTAGTTACAGTGTTATTTTAGTAGGAATGCATTTAAAAAATCATTACATATAATTAAATGTTTTGGAAACATTTATGGTTTTTCCTATCTATAATATTTATGTAATGATGGGTTTTAATATATCACATTATGAAGTTATGACACTTTATTTCTATCAGATAATATTTTTATTTGGATTATCTAGCTTGAATATACATTAATGAAGTTTCTAGGATTCATGGAGTACAACATTAAATTGTATCTGATCAGGATATAAATATTACCTTGATGCTTTGGTGATGTATTCTGTACAATCTTGATTCATATTTAACATTATTCATTGCAAATCATCCATAGATAGATGTTCAGTACCAGAGAATAATTTGAACCTATGAGTATATGATAAGAACTTGTTCTATGAATCTCAATGTAATTTGGAATAAATACATTCCTCAAGTTAAAATTTCTCACAAAAATAGCTTTCACTTGAGCTTTCAAATGTACAATTATGAAGACCTTCATGGAAGGAAGTGTAGAAAAACAATGTATTAGTATGAATTTAAAGAAGAAAATATATTGGGACACGAGAGATATGATGATATGGTAGATAAGGTTATATCAATTCATTATCATGTAACTATAAAAATAATGTTGACATAAATTTTATTATGAGAATTTTGAATGTGATCTAGAATTTTATATTCAAGACAACATATTTATATGAATTTCTATTTAGAATATTGAATAGAAATAAAATCCTTTTCAAAATCAGTCCCTTTGAAATTAATTATCATATGGGGACCATATATTATCACTTGAAACATCCACCAAACCAATATAAGGTTCATAATTTATTCTATATATCTCTCCTGAGGAATTACATACCAGATCAATCACATGTAATAAACTCAGTTGTCATAATACTTGAGCATGATCATTCTTATAAGGAACAACTGTCATAGATTATAGATCTCTTAGATAATGTTATATGAATCAATACCACTCACCATGTAAATGTTATTATGTAAAACTACCATCTTTAAAATTTTATGAGATAAACTGATGATGAAATTAAGAAGATGTATCCTTAGTTGTTGGTAACAATATAACAAAATTAATGGGATAATTTAATTTTAAGGGGGTCAAATGTAACACCTTAAGATCATTAGAAATAATTTTTTCAAATAAATTTAATATTTTTTATATTTTTTTACACAAATTATATATTTTAGCTTGAGTTACATGAATCACACAGTTTAACATTCATTATATGCAACATCATGTTTAAACCAAACATGTTATACTATTAAAATATAAATATTTTATACGATAATTATCATCTATATATTATAATTCAAAATAGATATATTATTAACAAAATTATGAAAATAAATGGTTTACAGACACCAATATAATGTATTTTTTATATCCAATTAATTACATATTAAAATAAAAACTATTGTAATATAAAGTAAATCACTTTTTGAAAAAAAAAACAAATTATACAAACAAACATGATTTGTATCAATAAAATAAAAAAATAACAATTAGTGAATGATTTTAATAACATGTATATATTATCTGTTTAGTCAATTTTTTTTACAATTATCTTCTGTTTTTTACTCAGGGGTTAATAATAAATCAAATTTTATGGTTCAAAATTGTATTTTTCTAAAAAACAATTCTTTGCATTTTTAACATATTTGAATATCAATATTTCCACATTTAGAATATTTATTTGAAAAATAAAATTATTTTTTCGAATCCATATATTATAATTATATTATTTTGTAATTATTGTATATTTTGGGAAGATATATATTTTTTTATGATTTTAGAAAAATACTGCTTTTATAAAGAATTTTCATTTATTTTAAATAATTTAAAAACAAAAAAAATGATTAATTTGGTTTTAAAAGTATAAATAATCGATTTATATATATATTAATATAATTTAAGTCTTTTTAATATATGGTATCTTAAAATTTCAAATAAAAACTTATTATACTTTTGAACATTTTCTTTTTGAATTCCTCCATTTTCATCGAAAAATGTGGGATTAATTCAAAATTAAAATTTTCCTCTTTGATGAATATAATCTCTAAAAATTAAATCCATATTTGGAATTATCAAAATATATATTATATAATTTTTAAAAAATATTTTTTTGACAAAAATGGATAATTAAAATAATAAAAAGTATTTATGACAGTTATGGTAAAAATGAGTTTACATGTGGGTTAAACTAAATAAATACGGGATAAAAATGCCACAAAATTGATCCAACACCAATTGGATAGAAATATATATACCTAATATATTCATTTTTTTGACAATATCTCATTTTTTAGCCATTAGTCATGTGAATAACATTTTCAAATATTTTTTATTTCAAAACATTCGTGTGTTCCACTCACATCACATATAACAGATCACACCCTCTCCTCTCCTCTGAACACATAAAAAACCAATTTATCTCACCAAATAATTGTGAAAATAACTTCCTTAATTCTATCCTCTCACCTTATAGGACAATGTTTTGTCAAAAATACAATAAATGAATATTTTTTGTATAAACCAATAAAAGTTATCCTCAATAAGGGGTAACATCCCTAACTAAGTATTTTATTTTATGTATTTCAACACCTTATTCAATTAATATTAGAATATGCTGATATAATAAGATATGTTTATTTGATATACTGAGAAATTATTATTTTAATGGTATGAATATATTTATCTCCCCTTTTATCAAATGGCTTATGAAATAGTCATTCATGTGTATAGCTGACTTATGCCTCAAAATTGAGGTTTTTTATTTTCCATCACCACATGTATTGCTACGATATAATGATGTATTTATTTTATTATATATGATATTAATGATATTATTATTCTTCTTTAAAAATTATATCACTTGAATCATGATCCATTTCATTCCATAGGAATACAATAACGCCATCTGTTTGTAAGGTAGAATACTACCTCACGAAGTGATATGAATTTTTCAGGATTTACATAAAAGTTTATACGGATGGGTTTAATTAAATATGATAAATATATTAAATAAAAATATTTTTTAATGGTAATTTATTATTTACCTTTATTTCATTCCATTATGAGAATGGAAACAATATTTATTCGTACATTTGTCATACCATCTCCATGAATAGTGACCTTAATGGTCTATATCCAAATTTAATGGATCCGACTAAATAAATGTTTACTGAATATATATGATTTTTAGGTCATGTTTACAATTCTGTAGTTTCTTTAACCATGATCAATGAAAGATTAAAAAAAATAAAAAAATCAAAACATACAAAAAAAATAAAGCAGTTATTTCCCAAAACCTGGTATTAATATATATTTGTTAATAAATAAGAAAATATAAGTCATAATAAAATAATATATTGTATTATATATATATTTATAGTTCAATAATAGATTTATAATATAATTATATTTCTTATAAATGAGTTTCAAATGTGTATGATGTAATTCGATACATGAGGTAAGAGATTTACATCTGGTTTTAATTTTCTTGTGAGACACATTCTATATTCACCACAGGTTTATACTATGTTGTGTATATACTACCCATGAATTTATTTTTATATTATTATCCTTAATATTTTTATTTACATATCCATTTTAGTATCTATCATTCATGGGGTTCCCAATTCAAATTTTTCCAAAGCTTCAAAGAATTTTCACTCTCTAATGGCCTTCCAGGGGACATAAGTTATGTTGTGAACATATATTCTTATATGAGGTGTATATACTGCCCATTTTTTATGTTATATTACTAATATCGCTATTTTAATGATAATATATTTTTACCATAATTTTATTATTTCATTGGTATTATGATTAAATATTATCAAAGTGGTAAATAATTTATGATACAATCTCATTGTTTATCAGTGTTGTTTATGAGTAGACATATAATGATAAAATACTATGATTTACATATCAAGAAACAAAATACTTTTCGTATCCTCTTTTTAGTTCATTATAATACATGTTTTTTTCATAATTTTATTCTAGTGTTTACTCAAATGCTTAATAATAATAAAAAAATAATAATCTTTATATATTACTTTGGTAGAAAAACCTATTTATTTAAATACCATGTTATATAAATTTTTTTGATGATATTATTAAACATAAAAAAATATTTATTATAAAAAATTTTACACATGATTTTTTTAAATTTTTTTGTTGAAATTAATCATCATGTTATTTGACAATTAATGAACATTTGTATTTTACTAAAAATGTTAAAAGAATCATTGATTTAATGTGTACAAAATGAATGGAATCTCACACAACCATGAACATTATTTTCCTTTAACAATCCATTGTATGTTTTCAGGGGTATTTTAAAATGGAAATATGTCGAAAATTTTATATGTTAAATTTAATTAAAATATGAATATACATTATCCTCAATAAATTTTTGAAATGATTTTCATAGAACCCTATATAAGCATTCAATGCTATTTTTAAATAAAATAATTTTAAAAGGGTGTTATTTTTTAGTTTGTTTTAAATCCGGAAATTCTATTTAACCCAATTTGTATTTTAACAGGTTTTTATTTCAAATTCATTTTCCATGTAAGATATCATCAATTGATGTTACATATGTCTTTCTGGGGATATAATCCAATGTTCAAATTAATATACATTCCTTGATTGATTAGGATTATTATGAAAATATTTTTATGCAATAATTTTATCTTCTATGGGATATACCATGATATATTTCTATAATGAAATTGGATTCTATTCCATGGGTTAATCTTTGATAAAATGATTAAATTATTCTGAAGTCAATTTATCTTCTTGGTTTATAATATGATGAATGGTTTATAATATTGTTTAAATTGAATGTATTATTTTCATTATGACATGGGTGGGCCCTATATCTCTTATTAATGAAATATTCAATGATTATATATTTTCAAAGGTTATATGGAAAGTTATCCCAAGTATGAAATAGGTTACATGGGAGGTTATCATAATCCTAATATAGGGTGCATGGGAGGTTATCCTAATCTCAAAAGAGGGTAAAAATAATGTTATCCCAATCCTGTATTAGGTGATGTGTTTTTATCCCATGTCTAACATATTTTTAATGTCTTCGTGGGTATCCTTGAAATAATAGTTTCTATGAATTTTTATATTCTAAAATTACATGTGTCATTACAATGTTTTTATTCATGAATCATGGACTTTGGATCACTTATTATTCATTTATTATTAAATACTAATCAATATTAAATGAATCAATATTATGATATTTTATATATAGTGTTTAGTTTTAAAATATTATGCTCCTATTCTCTTTCCCTTATATTTATGTTATAATTATGTATCTCTCTTGATTACCTTTACAGATAATTTTAGATAACCCTTTATTATGTTTAATTTTAATATGTTATTAATAATGTTTTTGACTAGGTTATGATTATGGAGTTTACTAAAGTGGAAGATCTTCAATCGAGATGATTATGATATTTCACCAAATTAGACCATCTTGTACCTAGTTTCTAATGACACTAAACTATTATGTTCTTTAGGTGCGTGTTTTTTAAATGTATTGAAAATTAATCTAAAAATATTTAATTTTTATGTTTTCTTATCATACCATTTTCTTTATGAATTCTAGATAAATATGAATATGAGGTAATGAAAATTTTCTTAGATATTATTCTAAATTGAGCAAACAAATCATCAATCGGGTGAAAAGTAGTTTTTAAATCTATAACAGATGCTTGAACATGCGTGTCTCCCCTTTTTCTAATAATATTGACATATAAAGAAAAATTTTCCTATATAATATCATGGTGACTTCATATCTCTTACAAGGCCCTGCATTCGAAGCGTTGATAAAATTGTGGGTAAAATAAATGGGTGGATCCTAAACTGGAAGAAGTTATTTTTATGCATTAGTGTAAGAATGACTCTAGTAAAATATTTGTTGTCCTCTGTTACAGTGAAAGATAATTAAGCTACTAGGGAGATGAAAGGGATGATTTCACATATTGATAAGATCATATCCTCATTCATCTAGGACACTAATATGAATGTAAGGAATCATTAGGAATATTGTACTAGAATAGCCAAGCTGGTAGAGGAGGGGGGAATTAATGTTAGAAACATTTTCAAAACTCTTCAGTGTATGCATGCCAAATTTTTGTGGGAGGTACTTGATGAGAGGAACCTTTGTGGAAGATTCATGTCCATAAGAATGAAAAGAAAATCATCCTTGGAAATAGGCGTCTCCTATTCTTAATTTCCATTCATCCAACTTAATCTCCCCACCCTTCCAAGTAATTCATGTTGCATCGTTGGATGGGGTGAGATATCATTATAGAATCATAATTAGGAGGGCTCATGTCTTAGATTCTCTGGATGTCCCATTCTAGATATATCTTTAAACTAAGAATGAAATCATCTTGGTTACATCAATTTTGTTCTAGAAAAGAAGCAACATTCCATTTTTGATATCATCGAACAAAATAATGATCCAGATAATTGTGTTTTTGTTGGGTATTAATTGGGAAGGTTATAATTAATGGATTCTCATAGAATGATTCCTTCAATCAACCTTGTTGAAAATTGGGGTAAGATGATTCTGGTGAAAGGAACAACCACAATGAATAACAGCCTTTTTTGAGAATCAGAAATAGAGTGCTTCCTTGGGTTTAGCTTATTAAATTATTAGGTATTAATATAGTGTCTTGGGGTTCCTATTATGTTTATCATCATGATGAAATCTTGGTGAACCTATTCTTCACTAGAGTACGAGATTGTATGTTCTGTACAACATTTGGGAACTTCATTAGTTTTTCATCTTAGGAAATTCAAGGGTTCTATTTCCCCGATAGATGAATCCATGGATTTGGGGATACAGGGATGAAGAATAAATATATAGTATGTCTTCTTTTAGCTAGTTGTCGGTGCATCCAGCTGGTGCAGAACAAAGCCCTTTTAGATGGAATTGATTGCAATGGGAGGAATCCTTTTAAAAGATCCCGTAGCCTATGGATTGATTTGGTATATCTCAACAAAAAAGGTGGATACTCCCTCCCTCAAATTACTCACAACATGCAATTTCCTCAAACATTAGAGCATGAATGAAAAAAATTGACATTGGTTATGAATGTGTCTTCATAGCTTGGGACATAAATTGAACACCTATAGTTAATACTTAATCGATACTATGAGGGGGAGGCATTCTTAGGGACCATAGGGGTATGGTTATTCGTAAATTTACTACATTATTTTTCAGCATAGACTCATTATAGGACGATTCTAGAGCATTGGATAATAGTCTTATTTTTTGTAGGCAATATAAAATCATCTTGGTGGGAGTTGAATTTGATTAAACATTATTTTACAAGTCCATGTATGGTTTAGCTATTATCCCTTGGTTATTTTCATACATCATTAGATGGTATATGGGTTTAATAAATAATTAGATGAGCATCCTTTATACCTAGTGAGAGGTTAATAATGTAGTATATTTTATTTCATCAATATAAAATTAAGGAAATAATAATTCATTCTTTACATGCAAAAATAACTTGACACCTGAGTAGATTATAATTTTTATTGGGGATTCACATGGAAACCATTATTTCAGACCGCCCAAATTTGTTTTTCTCATTTTGTTTTTCTCCACAAATTTTTTCATTATGGAATCATGTGAAAAATTAAATAAATACATTGATTAGGATGATGATGTATAAGAATCATGGGTCATTATAAACCCTGTAATATAATACCCTTATATAACCTATAGAAATATTTCGTTACACTTACATACACATTATTAAAACAACTATATCCATGCATAACTTAATTAAATGTTAGGTTACCCATATACATGCCTTAGAAATACAATATTAACCTTACAAAAGATATCAAAAACCACCATAATCTTATGCTACTGAAATTAGAATTTTGAAATTAAATATTACATTGAATATATTTAGATTCCAATTAAAATAACTTATAAAAAACTAGAAAATAATATTTATTATATTCTCTAAAATCACAAATACACTTTTAAAATAATAGAATAAATTTCAAAACATGAAAATAATTCTCCCAAATAACCTTATAAAACATGAATTGACATCAATAATTTGTACAAACATTTTTAATATAAAATATAAATTTCAAAAAAATATTAAAACAATGTCCAATATTTATCAAATCACTTTGGAACAACTTGACACACTTGAATGTAATTTGAAGTCTTGAGATTATTTAGTACCATTAAATTATATACCTCTATATCTATTCATATCCTTGAAAATTAAATTAAATCATATAAGAATAGTGAAACCATGTGGGGATAAATCAATAACCTTCTCAGATACCACTCAAGGACCTCACCATGTTTGGAACATAGAAAATAATAATGGAATAGTCTATATGGATTCACTGGACATTAAAATAATTTCTCAAGGGATATGAATCTCAAATAGGATAAAGATAATTAATAATACACCGAATCCAAATAATAATAAATCCTATATATCATCATGAGATTAAAAATTCACTTATAAAATATAATTTATTAAAAAGAATTTGAGTTGTGATCACACTTATGTGACTATAATTCCCATATAATGTCATATAAAAATCAACACATATTTCCATAACATAACTAGTAAGAAATAAATCGTAGTTTTTTAAAAAATATTTAGATTTTTAAATTATAATTTTTCTTTATGTCATGCTTGTTAAGGAGATAAAAATAATAACATGTTTTCCAAAAGATAACACTCATTCAAGAAATTTATTCTAAATTTTCAAATCAAAAAATGTTAAATTTCCAAAAATGTTGAAATCTCTATCACTAAGAAACTTGTTGAATCACTTCCAAAATATTTTCCAAAATTCCATTCAAAATAAATGAATTCCTCAAAGATATTTATAATTTACTATTTATGAAAACATATTCCAATAAATATTAATTTTTCCAAAAACAATTTTTACTAGTCAAACCACTCAAAAATGCCAATACAATATTCCATTCTATTTATTTTCAGAAATGTATTTTCATTTATACATCCAATACTAAAATCATTACAAAATGAAAAATTTTTGATTTTTAAAACATGTATTTTTCAAAAAAATATTTGTCCAATAGAAATAAAATATGCTCTTAAAGAATTCATATTAATATTAAAATATTTAACTTCTAATTTCACTTAATTTCTTAATTGAACAAAATGAATAAGGTATATACAATTAAAATTATAATTTTTTAAATAATTTCAATGTTAAAAAATCATTAGTCACTAGGGAAACACTCATTCTTAAGATACAAAAGATAAATTTTACCATTTACTATAGGTAAATGAAATTAAAATCAAGAGTTTTCAAATTAATTCAATATAATATTACCACATCATCACATGAACAAAGATAAATAGTGCTTTTATATGTATATATTTCAAAATTTTCTGTCAATAATACCATAATTTTACCCTCTTTTGTTAACACTAACTCACCTGTATTGTTTCAAAATGTGACATAATATTAAATTTCAGGATATGGGAAGAATCCACTCTATTGATATTCATGGGATCCTAAAATATGTAAACTGTATGAGAGAAACCATTAATCAATCAAATTAAATATTAATAAATCATTTCAGCTTTTAGAAAAACTATAATGGAAAATTTCATCTTCAACATGTATTATTAGTCTTTATTCCATCTCTGACACCATTAAACATGACAACACATTTTTAATCCCATGTCAATATCTTCATCACAACTAAGACCTCAGGATCCCATCACAGACCCAAGAATCTATCACTTATCTGATCAACGAATTATAATCCCAAGCTCGTATTACATTATATTTCATGGAACACATTCGATGTAAACATAGAATGCATAAAACAAAAATCTGGTTCAATATGGAATATATTCCCTAAAACATGGCATGAATCCTTTATAAGAAAAAAATATTTCTTATCCCAAAAAAAATTCCTTTAACAAAAAATATGTTTTCGTACCATCTTGGATTAAAAAAATAATTTATCAAATTTCAATACATAGGTAGACTAAGGAATCATCTATGAAAATACATAAATTTATTATACATTCTATCAATCATAAATTCTAGTTTCAATTAACATTTTGGAAGAAATTTCTCATTTACAAGCCTCTTCACTATTTTCAAAAACAAAAATTTCTATCTACATGTAATTAATGAAGTCCAATGAACATATGAAATAAAAATTTAAATTAAACATACACCCATAATCAGTTAATTTATTATAAATTAAAATAATTAAAATATTTAATAAACAAAGCTCTTTAATTTTTATCTATCTAAATTCACTATATTTATGTTATTATCCTACTTTTTAAATGACACTAGGTGATTATATCAATATAAAAAATATCCAGAACAAGGGAACATGTTCTCAATAGTAAGGATCATTAACTCATAGAACACATATTTTTCCAAATAATAAACATAAATTGTTCATAGTTTAAACATTAGTTCAAAACATCATCCTAGAAAAACTAAATAACAAAATTTTATAATCTAGAAACATGACTTTAAAAAGGAATATCAACACTCCCATGTATTAATTATTAAATAGTTCAACCACAAACAATAATATATATTTTTATGTAGATTTTAGGAAAATGCTAATCCTTTTATTTAATTGTTTCCATGTTAAATATAAAAACCGCACATTTTTTTTAATATTTATAAATATTATCATGTTCAAACTAATAATTATATATTCAATTCATTTACTAGAAAAAAAATTCTTATATACCTTTTATAGGGGTATCACGATTTAACAAATAATTATAGATACAATGTGATCAGTATATAGTATTCATTTATATTATCAATACCTCACACTAAACATGATAAATTCTCAAGATTCACATACTATAAATTTCATAGTTACTACATGATAACTCTATGGCCATTGTTAATTCCATATGGGTTACCGAATTTAGAAATTTAGAACATGAAAAAAACAAACAACATAACTATAGGGAATTATATAAATTCAAATTCTACGGTTGAACCGACAACATCTATGTTGGGTAGCAATGAATCCAAGTTCATGGGTTAACAAGGTATGAAATAATTAATTATAAATCCTGAAGTTGTCACAATTGGGTCACAGTGAGTCTAATAGTCATTATAAACACACACTATCCCAAACTCACCTTTTCTCATGGTGAGGTATATCATATTTCAATAGTTGGATAACCTGAAACAATATTTAAATATTTGTAGAAGAAAACACCAATGGTCAAGGTTGAATAATAAACCATTGAACTTATATTAAATTAAGGAATTCAATCCACTTAGAAAATGATCAGTCTCAAAAAAAATAATGATATTAATCTCAGTCCCTAACCCTTATCACAACGATCATGTAAGAATAAATTAGGGAAAATGGTGAATTGAAGATAAAATATGAATTCCCAACTAAAATTTCAATCAAAAATAAAATATATCTTCTAATAAATACACGTCCATTATGCATATGAGTGCATGAGGAAATAACCCCGCAGATTATTTATAAGAGGGTGTATAAAATATAACATAAAGAAAAAAAATAGAATGCATCACCAGTAGGGATCCACGGTAGGTTTCACGTCCTCCAGTAGGAATCTAGGTGACACCCTCTATCCATTATTTCTTCCAAGGAGCAACTAAGTGTGTCTTTAATAATGATTTTGGTTAAAATTCATCCACATATCATATCTTGAAAATATCTATATTTTTATGTTTCCCAAATCTATTACGATGTGTAATCTATTTCGATGATGTGAAATCCATGTAAGTATATGGTTTCTCACATATTTCCTATCTCGAATATTCAGGACCTGTATTTGTGTAAATGATGTGTAATTTTATTTAATAATGTGTATTCTTTCACAACATGTCCTGAGTGGAGGAAATTCAATTTGAAACAATTATGATTTGTAATCATAATAGACAATGTGTAAATTGCCAACTCAAATTTTGAAGATCCTATTTGGATTAAAAAATATATGTCAAACCACAAGAAATGAAAAGTGGCGTGATATGTCTTTTAGAACTAGTATGGAAAAATTTTTATAACTTTTTTATAAATATATTTTTCTTACTATAAAAAACAAAACTATTGAAATTATTCACAAATTAGAAATATTATTTATTTAAATACTAAAAATCATTAAATTAGAATACATAAAAATGTATGCATGAAAAACAGATCTGTCTAAACAAATGTTTTTAACATTAGACATGATTCCCTTGAAAAACTAAAAATGGATTAACATGTAAGTCAAATTAATTGTAGTACAAAAAAATTATAATACCTGAAAAGTTTATGTGAAAAAATTTAATCATTTTTGAGTTTAAAAAGGTATACAAATTTTTTTCATATCAATATACAAAAATATGATGACAAAAAAATTCTGGAATTATAATAAATTTCCATCTAATGTACGATATTTATCATGAGAAGGAAGGATAAACGTTTCATGGTGTTTTTATTTCAATATTCAATAACAAAAATAATCTATCATAGTAATGTTTTTAACCATTATTTTGAAGTGAGGTATATTTTTCATTTCAAAAAATTTCAAATACTAATGGTTATAAATAAATTTAATACCTTTTCGCAAAAATTATATATTGATTTCACATGATTTTCAAACATTAGAAAATCTTACATGATATGATTATATTAATACTATAGAACCACAATCAACCTAGATATATGAAGCTGGTTATTCTAGTAAATGTATCAAAATATTTATATGAACTATAAATAATCATTAAGGTTATATTTTAAAATTCTTAAACATTATATGTCTAAAGAGTAGTTTGACAATAAGTCCAAAACACATGTTTGAGATAAAATACAAGTGGAAGGTAATGTTTGGAATATTGACTTTCTTGAAAACCAAATTACACATAATAATGGGTTTTAAAACAATCCTATCATTATAGAATTATGAAATCTACTCAAGGTAACATAATTCATAACATTTTTTAAATTTCAATATTTATTCATGATAAAATAAAGTAAGAATTATTCAATAAATTTTTGAAATACTAATAAAATAGGTTATCATGTTATAAAACAGGATAATTGAAAAAAGATTTAATTCATATAGAATAATATTGTAACAATCAAGGAAACATCACTTTTATGTCATGATAGGATGTCAAATCAATGCATCAGGACAACTAATCAAAATTTTTGTATTTCAGTTGAGATTATAAAATAAATTCAAAAAATAATAATTATTTATTAGAATCCATAGCATGACCATATTTATAGAAATAGAAATAAAATATCATGATTCATTTAATTTAATTACATTTCATCCCGAAACCACCTTATTCAATCACAAGGACAATAAATTGTGGTTCACATATATTTCCTTGGTTTCTACCATATAAGATAAACTAAAATTCTTGGTCATTTAGTAGGCTTAGATTCATTTCATCTGATCATCAAGGGTCCCTAAAATCCAATTTCCCAGGTTCTCTCCCTGTCTTATGTAATACAATAAGGTCGACTAGAACCATTACCCTACCAACCCATGAAATCCTTACAATACCTAACCACAAAATCCATCTTATATCTCATTTTAATGCATGTGTCAAACATTTTTAAATCCACATAAATTGAAATGTACCCCTCCATTTCTAATATAGGAGAATGGGAGATATTAACCTCAATGTCTCACCTCTAGTAGGCCTCGGGTTGGAAACAAGAAGTGAGTGTATAAAGAGGGACACACATATGGGAGGTATTACCTTCAATAGAAAGTGAAGTAAGATCAAGAGATATGATATCACCAACTAAAAAATTACATAACTTAATAAAAGGAAAAATAAAAAATATATATAGTGCATGTAATTTCATATTTGTATAATTAATGTCTATAAGTAAAACATAAAATAAAATCATACAGTAGAAACTGGACAGTAGCTCCAACATCCAAGCTAGGAATGCATTTCTTTTTCACCAATTCCCCCTTGAGACCCTATAATTTTTTATATTTTTTGGGTGATTTAAAAAATTAAACATGTTCGAATCATATCAAAGGGATCTCACGAAAATTTTAGAAGGGAATACTAATTTCATAATAAAGAAACAACTAAATCAGTAAAATCATATCAGTTCTTTGAATCAATATGGATCACCCACTATAAATTGCAACCATTTATAGTAACATAATATAATGCATATCAATACAAAGGCTACCCTCACACCCTTCCAAATGTTTTCCCACCCTCAAATTGAATGGAATACATCATGACACTCATATCTCTTCTATAAGATCCCATCTAATGAAACATGGGATACTACATCGTTCCAAATCCCCAAATGAAACTATACATCACATCCCACCATAATACACAAGTGAAAATGCATAAAATATATCTTAAAGAAATATGGATCTTCACATCCCAATAAAACAACATTTGGTGCCAAAATAGTAGTGTATCATGAACATGATTGACATCATACAAAGGTCGTCATCACACCATGGACAACCCCCAGCATGAACCACATCATCATATCATTGAACCAACCACAACTACACAATAATACAAAATCCATCAAAATTAATTAATAGGAACCTAACCTAGAAGAGTGAGTGGTGGAGAGTTCATATCCATCCATTAATCCTCATCATCTATATGTAGGAAAAAACACCCCAAATCATTTCGGTGGCAAAAAATGGTTCTTTAAATGGGTGGGGAGTATATATAAATTAGAATGAAAATAAATATATAATACTAACATGAATAAACCTAACATAGTTATTTTTAACAATGGTTCCATCCCATTCACAACATTTTTCAAAGGCCTCACAACCCCCATCACATTTGATGTCGATTCTAAATGCATCAAATCACACAGGAAAAAAATGTAGATATAAAAAACATATATTTTACGTTATGTTTATTTAAAAAAAATTAATCTCTTTCATAACATGTGGTTTACACAACCCAAGTATTTTAAAAGAACAATATATTCGTTAACCTATAAAACACCCAGCACCAAGCATCAATGAACTTGAAATATTGTTTAAATATACCAATTATAAATGAGTCATTAAAATGATTTATATGGATAAAGAAAAATAAAATATGAAACATACATAAATGAACAACTATATTAAAAAAATTATTTTTTTGAAATAATAACTCATTTTTTATTAAATTTATTATATTGAAATATGTTTTCTCCAAAAACTAATATTTATTTTCTTTTGTGACTACATATTATAATAATTTTCAGAAAATTTTCAAATTTTATTATATAAAAATAAAATTATTTTGAAATTATATTATTAAAAGTATAATCATGTGAGGTTTTTTTATTCTTCTAAAAAGTTTCTTTGAAATGTATAGTAAAAAATATAGCTTTTTATTGAACACTGTTTTTTTGTATCAATAATTTAAAAAGATCCATATTAATTTAAAAAAATTTGAATGTAAAATAGAATATAAATTATTATTAATATAAAATTAGGTTTATTGGAATCAATTTTATAGTCTACTTTTTATAAAAAATATTTTCATACTTAAAAAAGATAATTTATGAAAAACTTTTTTTCATTATGTTTTCTATTTTAATTTAAAATTTATTTCTACAAAATCTTCTATTTTGAATATTGAAAAATAAATTCCATATTTTTATTATATAGTCCCAAATTTATTAAACAAGTCCCTATTTTTGTCAATTGAAATAGTAACATTATTAATTTTGGTTACCATGCTAAAGGGTAAATCAGATATATAAATTTAAAAGTAAAATGACGAGGTCTATAAAATGACACTGAAACTTGTATTAATCTTATTTTTGGAGTACATCTAATCCATACTTATCCAGTATTCGTTTATATGGAATTTTGAGTCCATTTTTTGTGATTAAGACCTTTATAGTATTTTATTCAATGAGAAGGATAACATGTCACACTATTGTTTTTTTAACTATCATATTTTCAATATAGGATTATCCAAAGGATGTATTCAAATATAAATAGAATATTGATATATAAATTATAAATATTTAGAATAGTTATTATTTATGAAATTTTATTGTATAAATTATTTTCTTAAAAATCTTTACACAATGTTGATGTAGTAATTATTCAATTAATGGAACAATAAAATAAATTATACATAAAATTTTGAAATAAAAAAAAACTGTTTGAGATAAATATTTTGATCCAAGAATTTTAAAGACATTCAATACATTATGGGGAAATAGTGAAATATTTATCATATATATATGTTTTTAAATGATATTACTAAAGTCAATGTAATGTATTTATAAAAAATGAAATTATTGATATTTTATAACACAAAAAAATTTACTAAATGATATAAAACTACTATAAATATTATATATGCTAAAATTAATTTGATATTATTTGAAAAAAATATTGTGTATGATTTATAGGGATTTTTTAATTTTATAATAGCATTATTGATATTTACTATGTATAAATGTAAAATAGTATGGTAATTGTTAAAATGATTAATGTGGGTTGAAACTAAAAGATAAGTGTCTAAACATATCCCCAAAATGTAAAACTTTTATTGGATGAAATGGAGGACTTTTATATTCACCTTATATTCTAATTAAATCAGTTTTTAGATTTTTTTGGATAGGAAATAATATATAATAATTTTATATTTTAAATAATTCCAATAATTCACCTCAACTTAATTATAAAAGGGAACTCATCCCTAACTTATTTAAAAAAACATGTTCTATATAGATCACCAAAACCTTTATAATTATTATTCCCAATATCCAGAACAATGATATTGATGTTTTTCCCTTCCAAAATGTAATCGCTAGGTCCCTTACAAAGATATCTAAAGGGAGTTCTCCAAAGAAATCTACTTTATTGACTCATTAACGTTTATACTGTTATACCGCCTCTTCATGTGATAAAACCATAATAAATAATTAATATAATATATTAATTATAATAATTTTTTATTTCAATTTTTTACAAATATTTTCCTTCTATTTTTCATCTAATAAAAAGAGAAAACATCCCTCATGTGTACGTATGACATACCCTCTCCATGTTGAGGTGTAATTTTTTTATCTCCAATTTTCATCGATAGTTATAATGATGTACCTAATTAGTATATAATATATCTTTTAAAAAAAAGAAATTCAAAACTATGTTATCATATATACCTTCTTGCCTTCCAATGCCTTAGAAAATGATAACACCACTCCAACATTTGTGTGGACTTCCACCTCCATAAAGTAATGTGATTCATTATTCAATTGTACGTTACATTGATATTAACTTAGATGGTTTGTATGAATATATATTAATTAAAATATATAATAATTATTCAATAAATAATAACAATTATAAACCCATGTTTCATTCCATCTGTCGAAAAATGAATACATTATTCATGCGTACGTATGGCCTAACACCTCCATGAACTATACAATTCATTTTTATGAATTTTTATTTTAAGGATCACTATATTAATAATTAAAATATATGATATTATTATAATTAATAACATTATGGTGAATATTGAATTGTAATCAATGTATAAGGACCCAAACTAATGAACCAAAGCAGACAGAAATATTTAAATAGTTGTTACCCAAAATAGTGATTTTAACAACGAATTGTTTATAAACAGTTAATAAATGATTACAATTAAGTCTTGAATGGTATGATATATATATGATTATGTTTCTATAAATCATACATAATAAATATATATTTATTATATAAGAGGTTATAATGTATTATAAGGAAGTCAATCCTATCGTAAGAGTATATCGTCCCACATTTACTTTTGTGAGACAAATGTCACATCCACAACTTTTTTTTTGTGTTTATATACTACATATTTGATATATAAAAAAACTAATATATTTTTATCCATTTTTTTAAATGTATTATTTTAATGTTTTCCTTTAATGGACTTATAATTCAAATTAAACCTAATGGTTTGTGTTTATTTCATAGTCTAATCATTATTTCAGATTATTTATTATTACGTTGAAACTATAGAATATTACTCTTACTTGTCCATATATCCTAAAAATGATTTCAATAATTATTTTATTATTATAAAATAATTGTTCAAATACTCTTTTAATTTTTTTATTTATACATAATTTTTTAAAATTAATATTCATGTTGTTTCCTGAATATGATATGTTTTTAATTTTCATAAAAAATCATGAAAGGAATGATTTTTTTAATTTATATAGAATATAAATAATTTCAAACCATCATTATTAATTAGTATTTTAAATAATCCTTTAATAATTTATATGGTACTTTTCAAGTAAAAAATTTTCCTTTATAATTTCATATCAATTTAAAAATTAGTTATTTCAATGTGTAAATGGAGATTTATGCACAAAACATTCAATTTCATTTTGAAAATATATTCATATATGTCAACATCATTTTATAAGTATTATTATTTACTAAGGATATTATCCTTTGAAAACATGTAACACATTTGAATAGATGTTTTATGATTAGTTATTACAGTGATATATATTTTTGATATAATTTCTTATATTACCCTTGATGTTTTATGATAACATCTATTTATGAGGGTAATTATTAACATTTCAAAAAATAATTTTAGTATGAATATTTATGTTGATTTAGATTTACACATTTTAAATGTTAAATGAAATATAATATTTAATTGATATTAAAGGCCTACTATATCCTCTTGATGCACTAGTATGTTTGATGAGATAAACAAGCTTGGTTTTTTTCCGAGGCCTTAACCTTTTTCATAGATGTTGTGGAAGGAGAAAAATACTGTATTTACAATTGTGGTGTTTGTGGGATCAATGGTAAATTTTGTATGTGAATCATTATGAATTCCATCACTATAAAATCGTTTATTTATTTATATTTTTTATTTTTTTTATTTGATAGATTATCCATTTATAAGTTTCAAGCTCATGTGGTTTTTTATATGGAATATTTGTTCAAACTTTATTCCTACCATATTATGTGTAGTAAAATATTTTATTGTAATATATTTCTACTATTTAAGTTGCATATTTTTTATTTTTATTTAATCCTGATAGTTTCGTATTTTATGCATACCCTTACTGATCATCTAATGTCACCCATTTCTTATGTTTTATTACCCACTTATACCATGATTTGTTTTATGATTAATATGTTAGGATATTATAAGGGGAATAATGGAATTATCAACTAAAATACTAGGTATCCTTTTATGTTTTTACATGTAATGTGAATTTAGATTATATATATTTTTTACTAGGGATACTAAACCATTCAGTCATTTTGGATGAGACTGATTATATCTTATGATATAATAATAAAGTAACCACAAATTTTAAGAATCATGAATTGGTGTATTGAAAATTTTTTAGAACAATTTTAGTAAAAACATTAATAAATATGTTTACAAAAAATATATATTAAGGAAAAAAAACTATGATAAAATTTAGAAATATTCTTAAAGAAACTAGTCTAATGATTTGGATATAATTTATAAATAAATTATCCATTTACATTAAGTGTTTCACTAGTTTTTGGATAATACATTATGCTTCATAAGTTTTTATTCAATCAAGTTTATTCTATTTTGTAGAAATGGATCCTAGTTAAAGGAATAGAAACCGTATCAATTAATATAATCCATGTAGGGATTACACTCATCAATAAGATAAAGAAGATGGAGTTGGATCTATAGTTGGAGATGGATTGAGAAAAAATTATAACTATATTGGGATAGTTGAATTAAGTTAAGAGAAATAACATTTATGTATGGATAAACCTACAGATCTATAACTTGGTAACAACCTATATCATTAAATGTAACTATAAATTCTTTTGTAGCTAAATTATGGGAAATTTATGTAGATAATTGTTTTCATTATTTTTGAAGTAATGAAATGGAGAATTTTGTCCTGGAAGGTTATCATATATCATTGGAAGTAAATAAATTATTATCATTAATTAAAAAAATAAGGATGATAAATGAAAATAAATTAAAGAATGGATGGATTTTATGTATCATTTTTTGGAATAATATTTTCCTCTAGAGAAATAAATTGATATATAGAAAACATTATTTGGTCTGAGAAAATAGGAACAAGAAAATATTTCTGTGTATGAATTTAACATTACAATGTTAACCAAACATGTTGTAGACTATATACATAATCTAAAGAGTAATATTAACTTCTTATTTGCTGGTATTAATATATTTCTTATATAGAACTTTTTCTCCCAAAATCATTCATGATATGACGTTATAGTGTCTTATTCTATGAAGATAGAGAATTAATTATCAAAATCTTATGGTTCTGAAGGAAATATATATAGTAAGAGGAATGAAGAGGGGAAAATATTATATGGGTAGAAAAATAAAATAGGATCTTCCCAAATGTGATAACTATAGAAAGAATCATTCAGGAACATTCTTTAAGGGAATGAGATTTCCCTTCAAAGGTTGAAAGAAAGCCCAACAATCTCATGATTATAGTAGAAGTAAATAGAATCTACTATTCATTGATTCACCTACAAAGAGATATGGTACTAAGAAAATTAATTCACAAAAGTGTCAGATTAATATAGATTAGAAGAAGATATGATATCAAGGTCAAGGTTATGACATTAATGTAGTAAATGTGGACTAATTAAAATATTTGGATTCAATAAGTGTTTTTTAGAATTATTTTATTAATGATATTCTAGAAATTAAAATAATTAAACAAGGGAATATAATATTTTAGTAAATTTCTTAAGGATTTTAAATCATATGTTAAAAGGAACCAATAACAGAGAAATATGATTAGTGGTGATGTATTATTATTATAAGATAAATGAAAAACTGAAAGGTAACCCAAATATGTTTTCGATGCCGAGATGCCATTAAAAGGGATAATATTGGTTATGAGGAAAATGGTTAGTCATTTGATTCATGATGAAATTTACTAAATTTTTTAGATCTGTGGAATATATTTGGTAATATGATATTTTATTTTTTGGACCATGAATGTTTCCATTATGGTTTTATGGTGATTCAAGTTATAATAATTTTTTAGGTTAATATGTGGTCAAGTTATTTAAATTTAACATTGATAGGTACTTAATGAGGGACTAGTGATAATATAATATTGTAAATTTAGTTAACATGTTTATAAAATTTTGTTTTTTTGAATTTTTTTGGAAATATTTTAGAGCATCCTTGATATTGACTACTTTAGGAATAAAATATGTTGAATTTGGATATTATCACTTGCATTTAATGTATGATTTATCATATTGGATCACATGTTCTTAAATTGTTCATTTTGGTAAATATCCAGAGGCTTAAGGAATGAATTATAGATATTTTGAGGAATTAATAGTGCTTTAGGAATGAAAAATTCATCTCAAATATCCTTATACTAGTGTAATAGTTTATGTATAAATTGATCGAACCACAAATAAAAGATAATATTATGATTAATACATGGAACAAATCAAGTAAGTTTATTTTGAGGAATGATTAACCTAGATAGTAATATGATCCTTTGACTTTATGAAAATGTCCTTAAATTAAAAATACATAATTATTTTAATTTTATTATATAGAAATAAATGGCCCTTTTAGTCCATAAATGATTTATGGTTTTTTGTGGTTAACATTCTTATGACCCTGTCCTCTATCACTCTCTATTAATCTATGGTTGTTAATTTTTGATTCTATGTCCATACAGTCACTTCCCATCAAATTTCTCATATTCAGAAGCCTAATTTTATGTAAATATATATATATATATATATATATTTTATTTTACCCCATTTTATTTGGATTTTTTAACACTTTTTATAATGTGGGTTTTACACAAAAAAAATTCAAAATGTCAAGCACGTGATTACGATGCACAAGATCATATTTTTAGAGTAAAATTTAAATAAGTGTAGGAGGTGGGAGATTTTACACATCAATATTTTATGGTATGTTTATTTTAATATAATTTTAACCTATTTTAAATCTTTTGGTTCCCAAAACCTTGATATTTAAAAATAACACTATGTTCGATAGTGTATACAACACACAACTTTGAGTTTCAGCAAATTGATAAATATTATTTTAATGTGGCCATTATAACCTAGACATTAAATTTTCCAGTATTAATATAATTAATATACTTTTTAAAATATATTTATAATACCCAACCAATGAAAACCCATTCATTAATTATTAATATATTAGTACTCAATTTTTAAAAAATATATTCTTCATAAAAATGTATTCTTTAAAAAATATATTTAATTAATTTAGAGAGTAAATATTTTAATAAATTTATTGAAAATGTATAATATTTTTATAAAAATAGTTTTTTTAATTCACCCTTTAAACATTAGCATGGGGTGAAATTTTTTTATTTTTTATAGAATTATAATTTTTCAATAAATTTTGAGAAACATATTTTTTGTTGATAACTCTATTTTTGTTTCTCCTATTTATTTATATATATTATTTTTAAAAAATTTAAAAGTAAAATTAGTTTAATTATCTTTTTAATATCCAATGTTGTTAATTGGATTAAATTTATTGTTAAATTTTGTATCAAAAAATATTATACTAACAAAATAATTTTATGAACACTATTTTTTTGTTGTATTTTTCAAATTTATTCTATAATAAATTCAGAAATATATCTATTGTTTATTTTAAAAAATAGATTCCAAATTTTTTTATCTGGTATAAATTATTATATACTAGCCTTTTATTTTTTTTCAATATGAGCAATAAACTTAGTAATTATGGTTACATTTGTAAGGGGTAAATCTGGTAATTCAATGTAAGAATAAAATGGTATGGTCTAGAAAATTACTATCACACTTGGATTAATCATATTATATGAGTAAATTTCATCCCTAGTCATCCATGATTTTGTTATATGAAATTTTTTGGCCACATGGATGAGATTAGGACCTTTATGCAATTTTTTTTCAAGAGAAGTCAAACATGTCTTGCTCTTGTTTTTAGTAACAATAATATTTATAATGTAGTGTTTTATAGATTATATAGTATTTTTAGATTTTATAGATTTATATTGATCATGGTAATTAATTATTAAATTTTTATTGAAGAATCAGTTTCCATAAATTCTTAAAACAATTTGATGTGGTAATTAGTAAAATAAAGGAAAAAAGAAATACATGAAAATTGACACAATAAAAGTAATATAATTTGATATAACTAATATGATACAAGGAATTTATTGATGAACATGATATTTTGTAATATAAGATAATATTAAATTTTAATTCATAGTTTTTTATTGATATTATTAAATTCACATTAATTAATAGTTCTAAGAATTGAAAATAGTGTTATTTTATAATAAATAATATTTTATAACTACTAATATTTTATTATATGATATAAAATTTGTAAAAAATATAATATTCATTAAAAATGATTTGATTTGTTTTATTACATATATAATGTCATATTTATGGGACTTTTGGAATTTTATTGTGAAATTAATGACCCATAGAATGTAGAATAATTTAATATTATGGTAAGTGTTAAATTTATTAACTGGGGTTAAAAATAAATGATAACGGTGTAAAAATATCCAAATCTTATGAAACTTTTATTGGATGAAATTATTTTTACCTTAATTAACCTTATTTTATAATTATATAAGATTATATCAATCTTTCATTATGAATTAGTTTAGTTAATTTAATATGTTATAAAATTCTAAGAATGTTGTTCCCCTCAATTATAAAAGGGAACTCCTCTCATACATCATTACACCATATTGAGCCATCTAGATAGCCCAAACCCCTTCAAATCCTCTTCAAAATATCCATAACCGTGTTATTTAGTTTCTTTCAATTCTACAATATCAAACCTACATTACTTATGAAGTAATCTAACATGATTTCACCAAATAATATGTAATCATCCTTTTTTATACATTATATTTTATTTCCATTTCTACATCCTCTTAATGTGTTATAAGCATACCAAAAAAATATACAGTAACATAAATTTAATGATACGTTATTAATACTATGTGAAATCTATAATCTATCTCTTTTCCATCAAATGAAAATCCAAAACATCGTCCATGTGTGTGCAAGACATACCATTTCCATATAGAGGTATAATTTATTTTTTCGTTACCAAATTACACAAATATAGAGAAATATGGAAATAATGAGTAAAAATGATATATGTGACCCAAAAATTATTTTTCAACTCTAATATCATATATTACTTCTAACATTTTGATCCTTTTGAAAATGATAACATTGATCATGCATATATGTGAACTGCCAACTCCACGAAGCGATGTGATTGTTTTTTCAATAATGTTTCACTTTAATGAAAATGAGGATTTATTTGATGAATATGTATTATTTTAATGATATAAAAATAATTATTAAATTATGAATAATTCTCCACTTTTTTTCTTCTCATCCGTCTAAACATGGATAAAATGATCTTGCGTATGACATACCATCTCCATAAACGATACAATTAATGTTTATTATTCTATAATTTATGGATGACTATAAAGGTTTATATATTCAATATAATGATATTAATATCATTATTAACATTAGGGATATTATTTAATTATAATAAGTGTACAAGGACCCAATATACCAACCTAAAAACTATACAAAAAATGAAATAGTTATTACCCAAAACAATGATTTTCTAATAAAAATTATTAAATAACATGTAACGAAAGATTTTATGAAAGTACGATATTGTATGGTATAAATGATTATGGTTAAGTAATATATTTAAACAAAATATATGTTTCTTATATAGGTTTTTTTGATCCTTAAGATAAAATTCAAAGCTAAGGGGTTTCTTATCTTAATATTACATATGAGAGATATATGTTACATTCACCACTTATTTCAATTTTATAGTGTATATACTAACCATTTGATACATTATATCATGAATTAAATTTTCATCAAGTTATTTTCACTATCGTTTAATTTAATTTAATTCACATATCTTACAATTCAAAGTAACCCCATGTGAAAAGGGATTATTTCAGAATCTCATCATTATTCAGGATTATTTATTATTAAGTACAATCTGTGGAATATTTCTATTCTATACCCATATTTTTTTTAAAAGAAGTTTTTTTTTACAATTTTCTCATTATTTTTAAAATTCATTTTTACATATGTTTTACATTTTACTTAAAAAAATAAAATGAAATCTTCCTTATGTTTTCTAAACAAGCTACTTTTGGACTTTTTCTTTAAAAAGTGTGAATGTTTTTTTTGTAACATATAAATAATCAATATAATTTCCTAAACCTAATGAGTCCTATAATATTTAAATATCCCATTTCATTTTTAAAAGGTTATTTTTAAATAATATTGTTTCCTCTATAATTATGTATCTTTTTAAAAATAAATGATTTTAATATAAAAGATTTTATATTCATCAAGAATTTTTCTACGATATTTTAAAACATTTTAATCTATGTCAACATACTTTTTTCAATCACATTCATCACATTAGATATTCTATTGTGAGACAAACTAACTTATTTTTTATGTTTTATGATTAGTTTTATTAGGGATGTAATATTTTGATGTCATTCACAATAATAATCTAGATGTATTATGAATATGTTTTTTTTGATTGGGTCCATTAATAAAATTTCATATAATAGTATAAATATGAATTTTTATGTATATTTTTATTAAATCCTTTCATATGAGGATTTCTTAGGAATTAGTAAGTGTTAGGAAGAGATCATTATATTCTATTTATGAATCAGTAGGTCCAATGAGACAAAATAGCTTTGGTTTTGGCCAAGGTCATACACATTTGTATAGATATCACGGAACAAGGCATTAATTTTATTTTGTATATTTCTTGTCCATGGTAATGATGGTAAATTTTTGATATTCAAAATTCTACATTACATCCTTAAAAAATTAGTTATTTATTTCCATGTTTTATTCGATAAGTTAGAATATCAATGGATATGTTTTGAGCTCATGTGATTGTTTATAATAATTATTTTATCATCATTTATTCCAGTTGTATTATGCTTTAGTTATAATTTAAATGTCATGTGTGTCATTTATTCACCTCTACATATTTTTTATTCTTAATTATTAAATGTAGTTTCTATTGTTAGAATGACCAGACTAAGTATCTCAGATCACCCCTTTAATTTTTTATTTTCCCAAGGTTACTAGAAAGTGTTTTCTATTTAATATGAAGGGATATGCTAAGCGGAATAATGGGATTCTCAAAAAAAATAATATTTTCCATTTTATATTTTTAAATGTAATGAACATTTCATAAATCTATATTTTTTTCCAATACTAATAAACTATTTTGTCTTCGGTAATGTGTTTTCTTGCATCTTATGCCAAGATAATAATGTAACCATAGATTTGGTCTACTAGAATCAATGTCTTATAGAATACAATATTTTTTTATTATTTTCATGTTATTAAATTTCAATAGTTACCAATTTCAAAAACACATAATTTATCCATCCCATTATTTTTGTACTAAACTATAACTGGTTTAACCATTCATTATATTTTATTTCAGGAAATTATTTCTCTATTACGACACAATCCATTTGAGTTTAATCATTAAAAACTCACTCTATTACCACTAAAAACTTGAAAAAAAGAAAAAAAAACCAAAATAAACTATCCATATCGTTCCATGAAGAACTACATTTCTAATATTCCACATCACAACCAGTTCCCCATCACAACCACCATATACAAGCAACGCAACCATGAATACATAGTTATCACTTAACCACAAAAATTACCACACATTTTAACAATCATTAATAATATATCCCTATTCTAATTGAAAATCACTATCCCGTTTACATTTCAATTATTTCCATCCCCATTTTTTTTATGAAAAACATATTCTTATTTAATTAAAACTCCCCACTTTTCTTGAGTTCCATAATTTATAAGAAAATAAGAAGCCCAAAAATAAGGCTATAAACCATTACAATTAAAAACTAAACTTACATACCATAAATCACTACAAAAGAACCTAAATATAATCCCGACAGATACCCATATCCATCAAAAATAACATCACATCAATAATGTAGAACCCCATGATTTTAGAATTGGAACATTATTTTTGATAGTGTGTAAGATATATAACACTAGGAATAGAATATAATATGAAATATAAAAACGTTACCATATATTTAATGTTAAATAGTTAAATCTCTTTCATATCTTACAAGGCATACAAAAATAGATTGGAATGAAACATGATACTCTATGAAATTATTATTATTAAAAAAGGACCATTATAATCTAGCCAGTATGTTGGTGGGTATGAATAGTACTAACTAAATTATGAAATTTTAAATTTTTAAATGTATATAATATAAATAAAATTTATATAAATTTATTAGAGATAAAATTACAATCATTTGGATGAAAAAGAAATGTTTATGAAAAACTGTATTTCTCTAAAAGTCTGTTTAGTCTCCCTTTTTCCACAATATTTATTAATAAATATTATAACATTGAATTTTTTTTTCATAAAATAATATTTATTTTAAAAATCAAAATACCAATGTTTTCTTATGTTTATGTTTGGGGATTTTTCCAAAACATATCATTTTTGAATAAATAGTGAATGTAAAGAATTTTGATTGAAAATTGACATTTTATTTCAATTATTTATGAATATAAAATATATGTTAAATTTGTTTTGAAATTGGATAAGTTCAATAATATATCAATTAGTACAATTTATTTTATTTTAATTATTTTCATATTTTAATTTTATATAAATACATTGTAACAATTAGAAAAATTTCTATTCAAAAACCAACATTCTATTTACGTCAGCATAAATAATTTTAAATTACTATTTTCTTATTTATGAATTGATTTTGTAAAATAATATTAGATATTTTTAATAATCATAATATGTAATTTCAAATAAATAATTATAATGTTTTCTACCAAAATTAATATTATAAACAGTAATAACTAATTACAATTTTTGTGGTAAAAATGGTATTACTAGGGGTTAAATGACAAAGATTAGGGTTTAAATGGTCCAGAAATTTCCAAATATATTTTCATTTCAACATATCAATCGTAGATATTCTATGCTTGTGAATAACCCATTTTAGAGGATTTTTCATTATTAAAACGTTTGTATGATGGAATATATTTAAAAATTATAAGTCTTCCACTCACCTCGCCTATAAATGGCAACCCCATACCATCTCTTAATCACACCATAAACCCTTTTCTATTTTGAAAATTCTAAAAAAACCACAAAAAACTTTCCCACTATCATCCTAGAAGATTTTTTTGATTAAAACCATCATAGGAAGGCCTTTGAGGAAATACAATGGAGAATACATGAAGAATATATAATATTATGAATGAGAAATGTTTTATTACTTCATCCTAATAATTAAATTATAATTAGACCATGATGATATAATATCCACAGAATCATCTATATAAATATATTTTCCTATGTTATTTTAATGACATACAACCACCTCCACTACTATTATATGGTGTACAAATCCATTGTTTATTTATATAATAGACTACTGCCTTGTGAACCGATGTCATTAATTTTTTCCATTACCACCTCCAATGGTTGGTTATGATGAAGAGTATGAATTATAGAAATATTTTATTTAAAACATACCTGTATATATAGTGTTATTATATCATATATTCCATTTTTTTACTTCCCCTTCTATAGGATATACAATATTGTCTCCCATGTCTACGGCGAACTAAAGCCTCACTAAGCAGTGTGATTTATCTTTCATTAACACTTTACATGGAAAGTGATAATGATATATTTAAGGATAATATTTGTTAGAGACAATATAATTATAATATTAATCATGTATTTCTCATTCTAAAAATACAATATTTTATTTTCTTTCTTAAAATTTTACCCACTGAAAGATGATAACATCATTCATGTATGTGTGTAATACTACCTTAATGTATCGACATGACTCTATTTTCATAACTACACACTTTGTTTGATACATATAATTTATAATTAAGTAGATAATATTACATTATTAAAATTTTTAATGATAAAATATTACTTAACTCCTTTCCATAATGATCATCGATAAATGGAAACATCACTCAATTATTCATATGTCCTACCATCTACATGATCATAACAAACATTATTTCACAAACCCATATTTTTCAATTTATATTAAAAGAATAATTGATTTCAAATTATGATAATTATTTAATTAATGTTATACAAGAGATAATGAAACTATAGAGTATTCACACGGATCATAACTATAATGAAAAAGAACTAATGAGAGAACACGTAAATTAACACCCGAAAAAAATAATGAAAATTATTAATGAAATGGTGTTAAGATGTTGTAAAATAATAAAATTTGATATTATAAATATTATTATTTCTATATATTAGTTCAATTATATTTTTGAAACAACTATACAGGATGTTAAATCATGTTTAACCAAAAGGGTGCACGTGGTAGGGGATATCATATCCATTTCCCTTGATTGAAGAATATTGTAATAATATGAACCTAATTATTTTTTATATGGGGTATATAATTCACCATTGGGCATGTAATATAATTATTTATTCATATTTATTGTTATGTTATGTTTTAATGTGAATTATTTCATCCTCAGGGACTTGATATAAAAATTACGATGTGGTAAATGTTATTGAACAATCTCACTTTATTTTTTTGATTATTTTGATTCTCTAGAAAAAATAACATTTATGTTATAAGATTACAATATAAATTACATTTATATTAATTATCAATATTCTTTTATAATGAATATGATTATTTCATAAATTTTATAACATATTTACATATGATTTTTACGTTGAAATATTTTTCATTAACTGGGGAATTGTTGATAAATGTGTATCATTTACTCAATTAGGATATTTGATTATATGTAATATTGATTCATGTATAAAATAAAATATTCAATTAATGAGGAATTATTTAAACCAATATTTACCAGTAGTATAAGGGCTCGGCCTTAAACATTACCTAATATTGAATTAAATGAATAATTCACATTAAGGGTCTTTCCAGGTTGAGAGTTTTAGAGAATTAGTCCATAACTATTACATTTCAAAAAAATATACAAAGTAGAGACTTCCACCTAGTATCTATTTTTTTTAAACATGGAATCTTGAAAAAAATAGTCACGTATAGTTCAATGTTTAAGTCAACATGAATTTTCCTTGATCCCATCCTTGACATTATTCTACATTAAGTCCTGTGAAAAACATTTCAATAACTTGTAATGAGCATAAAAAGATTAGTAAGGGATACACAAAGAATGAAAATAGTTAGTTTTTTTAAAACTACATGTAAACAATGAATACATAAATATAAGTAATACTTTTCACATTTATGAAGTAGTAAATACTCTTCACTGAATAAAAGATCATTACGTATCCTTTTGAAACCAAAATATTACCATAAAACGCATATAAATAACACATAACATATAAAGGTAACGTGGGACATAAACATACATAAATGGAATAACCATAAGGTCGACTTCCTCACATATCACTAAATGGAATAGCCATACGACCGACTTCCATACCCAATTAATTGAAGGTTAAAACGTAACCACCTATCCTGGTATTCATGGCACCACCCATCATTGGGTTTATCACATAACCACCCGTCAAATGTCCAAATACCAATATAAAATCATATCAGATACAAAAAACAAAAAGCAAAGGAAAAATTTCAACATTTCAATCACAATATATCACTTAAATATATTGACATAACAAAACCATTTTCAAAACCATTATCAATAAACAAATACTTAAAATAGTATAAGGTATTTATTATCTTTTAAAAAACATTACGTCTTGTTGAGGAAGCCAAAGATCAAATAATAATTATGGCGGCGGAAAAGGACGTTGTCACCGCTTATGTTAAAAGGAACATTATTTTTTTTCATTTAGTAAAACGCTTCGTGGAAAAATATTCCTTTTGAATAAATGTAAAATTCAAAGGGGTTTATACACCGTATAAAATAAAGTTGTGTATAAATGAAAATATGCCTCAATGAATGGAGATTGAGACGAAGCCCCTTACCTCGCAAACGACGCGACTCAATCATTATTTAATCTCTTGAATAATAAACTAAATTTAATTCTTACTTTCTTAAGAATATTTTTCACGTTTATTATTCCTTTTATATAACTTATTACCATGTTATAAACATTATTTATTCATTTATGTTAATAACGTTGATTTTGTCGATATTTGTTACTTGAGTAAAAAATGAACACCTTATTTTTACAAGTTGTCCATATGGTCAATAGTCCATTATATCTAGAATGATATTCAGGATTTATATATCATATATATCATATATATCCAGTATATACATGTATTTATAATAGTACATAACATTATGAGGTAAGAAATGAAATGCACCGTTCATAGAGACGGTAATCCTTACGTACGCATGAAAGCTACTTTCATTTATATTTCGTATCTAAATGGAAATAGAACATAATTATACATAGTTATATTATAATTATAGTATAATATCATATATAATATCATTAACAATATCCTTTATACATCCCACATAAGGTATTAATGAGTCAAATCACATTAAGGGGGCGGTAGTCCGCACTTTCTCAAATGAGATTATCGTATTTACCCACTATGGAAACCATAATGGATTGATATAATTGGAAAGTACAGAAGAATAATTAAATAATAAACTTAATAAATATCATATATAAATACGGTTCAATCATAATGGCCACCATGAGAGGTGGTAAGATGTAATTGAACAATCATCATTTCTTGAGGCGTTAGTTTTCCATCCACAGAAACATTTTATTATTCATCCATTAGATGGATTTGTGTGTAAGTTTAGTTCTAATAATTATCATAAAAACATCCTGGTATATTTAGGATACTGGTTTTGTTACATAATAAAGGAATAAAAAGAGTTTAGGGGTTGGAGAAGTAAAATAAAATAAAATAATTTAACAGAAACTGTTACCTTTAATTTGGGAAACTTCTCTTTGGTTTGAACCAAAAGGACTTCTGGAAGGGCATTCATCCTAAGGTAAGGCTTCTAGGAGGAGGATAGGGATGTAGGAAGTGTAATTTCGCATAGTTTGGTCAAGCCAAATGGCTTGAGATGTGTGAGTAATTGTTTATAAGTGGTCTTCTTTTATAAGGGAGAGGAGGGGCTCTTTAGGAATGTGTGGAAACATTATTTTACTATATAATTATATTCGGTTTCTAATGGTCCAAAAATCATTAATGTATAAGATAAGATGACTCATATTCGAAATAAAATCATCCAATCAAAATTGGAAATGTTTTGGATAATAATTCAATCATTATAATCTTATTTATTTAAATCATTTTTTAATGAGTTAAATACTGCATCATTATTGTGTCATAAATAATTTAATTTATTTGATGTCTAAAAATTATAAAAAAATACCATGATGTTGGAAATATTTTTATCTTTCCAAATAATATTTATAGTCTGAAATAGGACTTATATAACACCATATAAAAATTAATTTACTAAAAGATTTGTGTTATTGTCAATTTTGTCTTCACATTAAATTAATTAATCTTAATTGTCATTTTCACTCCCAAGTGGATCAATGGGGTCCCAAAATCGAAACAAAGATGACCATGGACGTTAAGGACTCAACCAATAAGTTTTGGACAAGTGTTAAGGTAATTTTGAATTATTTAAATATTCTTTTTACCTTAAATTACCTTATTTACCTTTAACCGCGGTAAATAAAAGTCAAAAGTTACTATTCACCAAAACTTATTTTCATCTTAATTAACCACATTTTACTTCTTAATAAAAACCATGTTTTTCGGATTTTTAAAATTCAAATAAAAAAAGTGGTAAAATATCATTTAAATGAAAATTTTAGTTTTTTAAAAAACCACTAAGTGGTGTCACTATTCATCAAAGATTGATGTTTATCAGAAAAATACCAAACCTTTAGCCTAATCTATGTTTGATATTATGAATTCAAAAATGATGTCTATTTTTTTAAAATCAAAACATATAAGTGGCATTAATTAATTTTAAAATTAATTTCTACTATCAAAACAAATAGCGTGTTTTTAAGAAGCAATAACTATCAAAAGATTGATACTTGTTTATGTCCAATTTCAAAGTGAAATTAATTCCAATTACCAACATTAGATTAAATGGTAAAAATATATTTTAATTTTACATTAAAACAAATTAAAAATATATTCTAACCATATAAATAAATTTGATGAAAATGCACTTTTGAATTAAAATAGAATAGTTTTTACTATTCATTAAAAATGAACTTTATTGGAAAAATTCCAAAAAATTGCACAAAGTAAATTTTGATATCCCCACTATAAAGAAAGATTTTATTTGTTCTATTATAATGTATTACAGTTACCAAAACAATATTTAATGAGGGTTCACCATTAAAAGGCGATAAATCAGCCTTTTAATGTAAATTATGCTTAAAATTAGATTCATTCACATTTTAGGCCTCTAAATTTTATTGGATAATGTAAATACATTAAACAATCATGTATAATCATATTGAAGTTACTTTTGTTCATTCCAACCAATAACAAAGCTAGGAGTTAACTACCGTTTAAAATAATAATATTATATTATTAGTGTGCAATGTGAGATTTCAAAGAAAACCATTGTTTCTTATCGTGTATGCTATCGAACATAACAACCCATATAAAGTAAAATAAATATTTAATTCAAAAATATTATTATGTATAAAAATATCTTATTCTTCATTTATGTGGGATGTTACATCCTTTCCCCCTCTTGGAAAATGCTTCCTCGCAATTTTTATTCACTTAACAAAATAAGTGGGTGTATTTATCCCGCATAGAATTTTACAATTCCCACGTTGCCTCTTCAATCATATGGGTTTTCCACAAAAACTTTACCTAGTGAATTACCTTATTCCCCAACACTTGCTCCATGTGGTCAATAATATGGACTGGTTGTTCTTCATAAGAGAGGTTCTCTTCCATCTTAACTACCTCTCGGCTCAAAACATGAGATGGATCTGGCATATACTTTCTCAACATTGAAACATGAAAAACATTGTTTACCTGGGATAAACTTGGAGGTAAAGCCACTCTATATGCAACTGATCCAACATTCTCCGAAATTTCATAAGGTCTAATTAACCTCAAACTCATCTTTCGCTTCTTACCAAAACACATCACACATTTCCATGGAGAAACATTGAGAAACACATGACCACCTACCTCAAATGAAAGATCCTTCCACTGGTTATCAGCATATGTTTTCTATCTTCTCTGAGCTGTTCTCATGTGCCTCTGAATCAACTGAACTTTCTTTGCCACCTCTTCTACAAATTCTGGTCCCATCAGCTTCTTTTCACCTACATGATCCCAAAATGCTGGATTTCAACAACTCTTTCCATATAATGCCTCAAATGGAGCCTTATGTATACTGGAATGAAAGCTGTTATTATAAGAAAATTCAACCAAAGAAAGATGTTGGTCCCAACATCCCTGATAATCCATCGAACAACCATGTAACATATCTTCCAATGTCTGAATTGTTCGTTCTGACTGCCCATCTGATTGAGGATGAAAAGATGTACTAAAATTTAATTCAGTACCCAATGACTTTTGAAGGCCTTTCCAAAAGTTAGAGGTGATCTGGGATCACAATCAGATACAATGAAGAGGGGAAATCCATGCAACCTAACTATCTCTTTAACATAAAACCGAGAAAGTTGATCTAGAGACAATGTATCTAAAATAGGAAGTAAATGAGTAGATTTAGTC
The DNA here is from genome assembly GCA_963277665.1 of Viscum album. NCBI lineage: Eukaryota > Viridiplantae > Streptophyta > Magnoliopsida > Santalales > Viscaceae > Viscum > Viscum album. Next base: position 1,185,366,186 of record OY728139.1, read on the forward strand.
AATCGATCAGCAATATCCCAGATTGCATTATTACCTTGAGATGTCTATGGTAATCCCACAACTAAGTGCTTGGATATATTTTCCCATTTCCATTCTAGCACTAGTAAAGGCTGAAGCATTCCTTTTGGTAATTTTCGCTCTACTTTAACCTGCTAAAAAGTCAAACACTTTACAGTAAAAGTAGAAAAATCTCTTTTGATTCCATCCCACCAGTAATACTCTTGAAGATCTCTGTACATCTAGTACTACTAGGATGAATTGAAAACAGAGACCTATGATCTTCACATAACAACTCATTCTTCAACTGTTAATCCCAAGGCACACATAATCTCTGTCCAAACCTTAAAACAAAATCATTATCAATGTTAAATTCAGGCAACTTACCCTTCTAAACCAATTCTACCTTTTTCTACCACTCATTATGTTCCTTATGTGCTTTCTTTATTCTGTCCGATAGAGATGATCTCACTGACACCTAAACCAAAATAGAATAATTTCCTACACCAAAAACTTCTATCCTAGAGTTCATCAAATCAAAAACCAATGGATCTCATTCTAAAGATATCATGTGTAATGAGACATTACTTTTTTGACTCAAATCATCAACCACTTTATTTTCTTTTCCCGGATGGTAATGGATCGTGAAATCGTAGTCCTTGATTAATTTCAACCATCTCCTCTGTCTCATGTTCAATTCTTTCTAAGTGAATATATACCTTAAACTTTTATGATTAGTATATATTTCACACTTCACTCTATAAAAATGATGCCTCCAAATTTTTAAAGCAAAAACAACATCATATAATTCCAAATTATGTGTAGGGTAATTTAACTCATGAGGTTTCAATTGACGTGATGCATAAGAAATTAGCCGATCATTCTGCATTAGAGAACAACCCAGTCCTTTGAATAAAGCGTCATTGTATATAAAAAACTCACCATTTCTGGAAGGCAGTGCGAAAACTGAAGCATTCACCAATCTTTTTTTCAATTCCTGAAAAAAATCATCACATTCTTTTGTCTAGATGAACATAACACCTTTTCATGTTAACTTTGTCATTGGACTAGATAACCGTGCAAACTTTTCAAAAAACCTCCAGTAATAACTAGCCAATCCAAGAAAACTACGAATATCGATTATATTTGTGGGTCTTAGAAATTCTTCAACAACTTTCATTTTAGCAGGATCAACAATTATGCCATTTCTTGATACAATGTGACCAAGGAAAGAAATTTGTTGTAACCAAAACTCACACTTTCTGAATTTGCCAAATAGTTTATTTTATTTTATGGTTTTCAAGACAACCCTTAAATGACATTAATGTTCCTATTTACTTTTGGAATAAACCAAAATATCATCAATGAACAAAACCACAAACTTATCCAAGATGTCATGGAAAATTATGTTCATAAGATCAATGAATACAGTAGGTGCATTGGTTAACCCTAAAGGCATAACTACAAATTCATAATGGCCATATCTAGTGTGAAATGCGGTCTTTGGAACATCTGCTTCCTTTAATTTCAACTGATGGTACCCTAACCTCAAGTCAATCTTCAAAAAATAATGAGCTCCTTGGAGCTGATCAAAAAAATCATCGATATGAGGAAAATGATACTTGTTCTTAACAGTGATGTTATTCAATGCACTATAATCAATGAAAAGTCTCATTGAACCATCTTTCTTTTTTTAAAGGAAGGGGCACCCCATGGTGACATGCTAGGATGAATGAATCCTTTTTCTAATAACTCCTACAATTCCTTCTTTAACTCTAAAAGTTCAATTTTATCCATTCGATAAGGGAGTTCTAAAAATGGCTTAGCATCAGGAACTAAGTCAACAGTAAATTCAAATTCCCGATCAGGTATAATACCAGGCAACTCATTTGGAAAAACATCAAGGTACTCGTTTACCACTGGCACATCATTAATCTGAAATGTTTTTTTTATTTTTAACAATATGTGCAAGGTAACATTCATTTCCATCTTTTATCAGTTTCTCAGCATCCTGATATGTTATCAATAGCAAGGGTTCATTTTTTTATACAAACTGAAAATCAATCGGAAAAGAAACCTCTTTAGCTCTGAAATCTTTATTAGCATGATAAATAGAAAGCCAATCCATGCCCAAAATAACATCAAACTCTACTATAGGCAATATAATTAGGGTTTCAATTAGATTTTTTCCGCACACAAGGACATGAATGTTCTTATGTTTTGTTTTTGTCTGAACATTTCTTCCAGGTGTTTTTACCATATGCTCTATATTCATATATTGAGTTAGAATTCCCAATTTACTAGAAAAATTCTCATAAATGAAAGAGTGTGTAGTCCCAGAATCAAACAACACATTGGCATAATCTAAATAAACAAACAATGTACTTGATACAACCTCATTTGTTGGCCCAACATCTTCTGAAGTAGTTGAAAAGGATTTCGCCACCTCTTTCTTCTTGTAGTTTGGCTGTTTTTCTTCATTTGGGTTCTTTTTTGGACACTCATTTTCATAATGACCCATTTAATTGCACTTAAAACATTATACTGACTGTAAATCAGATTTTGTCTTACCATTACCCTGATCATTGGAAAACTCCATTTCCACCTTATCCGTACATCGAAAAAGTTTTTCATAACTTTTGAACTCCTGAGAGGCTAATGATATTCGATATCATGGATTCAGTCCTGAGTAAAATCGATTTATCTTACTATAAAGATCTCGGATGATATTTGGTGCATACCTTGCTAGTCGAGTGAACTTTTCTTCATAAGCAGCCACTGAGTCATCCTCTTGCCTTAATTCTATGAATGTTTTTCCATCATAAGATGACCACCTTTGGAAAATATGTTTCAGTAATCATACCTTAGAATTCATCCCATTCAAGAGAATCAATCTCCTCATTATCCCTAATATTTTTCACCTTTGATCACCACTGATCAGCTTCACCTTGAAAATGGTAAACAACGAGACTATCCTTTTGATTTTCTGAATAACCCATGACATCAAAACTCTTCTCCAGTTCCTTAATCCACACTTCAGCTAGCACAAGGTCAGATGATCCTCTGAATTATGGGGGATGTTGCCTCCTGAAATTCTCCACTACTAACATGTTCCTCTTTAGTTGATCTGTATGATCTCATGCATGAATACCACCACCATTTATAGCCTGAGTCAACTATGCAATCACTGTAACAAACAGTTCAGTTCTGATTCCGACCGTCTCAGGTTGCTAATTTGGATGGTTTTCTTCCTCCTGATGTCGTCCCAACACACCTAACTTGTTTCCTATGTGGAAGACCATTTTGAAGACATAAATATCTTAGGAGAAGCAACCTAGTAATCTGTAAATGCTACATGATCTCGATATTAACATAAATTACTTTATGGATATTAATTTAACCATACCCTAACTCCTAAATTTATCTAAACCGACATATGATACCAACTATAAGGACACGACCTTAAACATTACATAATATTGAATTAAATTAATAATTCACATTAAGGATCTTTTCATGTTTAGTTTTTTAGAGAATTAGGCCATAACTATTACATTTAAAAAAAATACAAAGTAGACACTTCCACCTAGTATCTATTTTTTATAAAAACATGGACTCTTGAAAAAAGAGAGTCATGTGTAGTTCCATGTTTAAGAAAACATGAATTTTCATTGATCCCATCCTTGACCCATTCCATATTATGTCCTATGAAAAACATTTCAAAAACATGAGATGAGCATGAAAAGCTCAGTAAGGGATACACAAATAATGAAAACAGTTAGATTTTTTTAAACAACAAGTAAACCATGAATACATTAACATAAGTAATTATATTAACCTTTATAAAGTACTAAATACTCTTCACTGAATAAAAGATCATTAATTACCCTTTTGTAACCAAAATATTACCATAAAACACATATAAAGAACACATAACATATAATGGTATCGTGGGGCATTAACATACATAAATTGAATAACCATGTGGTCGACTTCCACACATATCACTAAATAGAATAGCCATATGGCCGACTTCCATACCCAATGCATTGGAGGTTATAACGTAACCACTCATCTTGGTATTAACGGCACCACCCATCATTTGGTTTATCACGTAACCACCCATCAAATGTCTAAGTACAAATATAAAATCATATCACATACAACAATTATAATGGAAAGGAAACATTTCCACATTTCAATCACAATATATCACTTAAATATATTGAAATAACAAATCCATTTTCAAAACCATTTTCAATAAAAAAAATACTTAAAAGAGTATAAGGTATTTGTTTTCTTTTAAAATACATTACGGCTTGTTGAGGAATCGAAAGATCAAATAATACTCACAGGGGCAGAAAAAGTCATTGTCACCGCATACGTTAAAAAGAACATTCTTTTTTGGTCGTTTAGTAAAACACTTCGTAGAAAAAGATTCCTTTTGAATAAAAGTAAAAGTAAAAGGGGTTTATACACCGTATAAATGAAATTTTTGTATAAATGAAAATATGCCTCAATGAATGAATATTGAGACGAAGTCCCTTACCTCACGTCCGACTTGACTCGATCGTTCTTTAATCTCCTAAATAACAAACTAAAGATAATTTATACTTTATTAATAACCTTTTTTGTGTTTATTAGTCCTTTTATATCACTTATTACCATGTTATAATGATTATTTAATAATTTATGTTAATAACATTGATTTTGTCGATATTTGGTACTTGAGTCAAAAATGAACACCTTATATTTACATGTTGTCCTTGTGGTCAATAGTCCATTATATCCACAATTATATTCATGATTTTGATATCATATATATCATATATATTTAGTATATACATGTATTTATAATAGTACATAACATTAAGAGGTAAGAAATGAAATACACAGTTCATGGAGATAGTAAGCCGTACGTACACATAAACACTACTTTCATTTATATTTCTTATTTTAATGGAAGTAAAACATAATGATACATATGTATATTATAATTCCAGTATAATATTATATATAATATCTTTAACACTATCCTTTATACATACCACATAAGGTATTAACGAGTCACATAATTTTAAGGGGGCGGTAGTCCGAACTTCCTCAAATAAGATTATCATATTTAACAACTATGAAAAACATAAAGGATTCATATAATTGGGAAGTAAAGATAAAAAATGAATTCAAAAACATAACATAAATAATATATAAATACATTTTTATCATAATGTCCACCATGAGAGGTGGTAAGACGTAATTGAACAATCATCATTTCGTGAGGCGTTAGTTTTCCATCCACAGAAACATTATTTTCTTCATCCATTAGATGAAGGTGTGTGTAAGTGTAGTTAGAATACATCTCACAATAACATACTAGTATATTGAGGATACTGGTGTTGTTACAAAATAATTTAATAAAAAGAGATTAGGGGTTGGAGAAGTAAGATAAAAGAAAAAAATTTAAGAGAAATTGTTACCTTTAATTTGGGTAACTTCCTTTGGTTTGAACCAAAGGGACTTCTTGAAGGGCCTTATGCCTAAGATAAGGATTCTAGGAGGAGGAGATGGATATAGATAGTGTAATTGGTCAGAGTTTGGATAACCCAAATGGCTTGATAGGTGTGAGGAATTGGTTATAAGTGGTATCCTTTTATAAGGGAGAGGAGGGGCTCTTTAGGAATGTGTCAAAACATTATTTTATTATATAATGATATTTAGTTTCTAATAGTCCAAAAATCATTACAGTCAAATCTAGGATGAATAATATTTGAAATAAAATCATCTAATAAGAATTTTACATGTTTTAGATAATAATTTAAACATTATAATATCATTTATTTAAATCAATTATTAATGAGGTAAATACTGTATCGTTATTGTGTCATTAATAATTTAATTTATTTGATGTCTAAATATTATAAAAAAAATACCATGATGTAATAAGTCTTTTTATCCTTCCAAATAATATTTATATTTTAATATAATACTTAACTAACACCATATGAAAATTAATTTACAAAAAGATTTTTGTTATTGTCAATTTTGTCTTCACATTTAATTAATTAATCTAAATTGTCATTTTCAATCCCTAGTGGCTCAATGGGGTCCCAAAATTGACCCAAAGATGACCATGGTCGTTAATGACTCAAAAAATAATTTCTGGACAAGTGTTAATGTAATTTGGAATTATTAAAATATTCTTTTTACCTTAAATTACCTTATTTACCTTTAACCGCGGTAAATAAAAGTCAAAAGTTACTATTCACCAAAAAAATATTTTTATCTTAATGAACCACATATTACTTCTTGATAAAAAAAATTCATGTCAGATTTTCAAAATTCAATTTATAGATGTGGTAAAATTTCATTTAAATGAAAAAGACAGTTTTTTAACTACCACTAAGTGGTGTCACTATTCATCAAAAATTGAAGTTGTTCATAAAAATACCAAAATTTCAGCCTATGCTATATCTGATATTCTAAATTTAAAAATTATGTCTATTTTTTCAAATTAAAAAAATAGAAGTGGAATAAATTAATTTTAAAATTAATTCCCAATATCAAAACAAATAGCGTGTTTTTAAGAAACAATAACTATCAAAAGATTGATACTTGTTTATGTGCAATTTTATAGTGAAATTAATTACAATGACCAACATTGGATTAAATGGTAAAAATATATTTTAATTTCAATTTAATTCCAATTAAAATGAAAATCTAACTATATAAATATATTATATTAAAAGGCACTTTTGAATTAAAATACAATATTTTCTCTATTCATTAAAAATGAACATTATCGAAAACATTCCAAAAAAAAATTGCACAAAGTAAATTTTGATGTCCCCATTCTAAGGAATGATTTTATTTGGACTATTAGAATGTATTAAAGTTACCAAAACTATATTTAAAGAGGATTCTCCATAAAAAGGTGATAAATCATCCTTTTAATGTAAATTATGCTTAAAATTAGATTCATTCTCATTTTAAGCCTCTAACATTTTATTGGATAATGTAAATACATTTAACAATCATGTATAATAATATTGTAGTTAGTTTTGTTCATTCCCATCAATAAAACGTCTAGGAGTTAACTACCATTTAAAATAATAATATTATATTATTAGTGTGCAATGTAAGATTCCAAAGAAACCCGTTGTTGTGTATCAGGTACGCTATCGAACATAGCAACCCATATAAAGTAAAATAAATATTTAATTAAAAAATATTAATAAGTATAAAAATATATTATTCTTCATTTACTTGGGATGTTACATTAGTTCTTGATATTATATTTCCGCTCAATAAATTCATAGGTCTGATGAGACACATTAAGTGTCCATATTAAATAGGTTTATACCTATAGTTTAAATTATCCTGTTAAAGGTCATGATAGTAGATGTATCATGAATCATGAGATCACAAAATCAAATAATTAAGAAATTACTCCTTTAAGAATACAATTATTATTATTGTAAATTATATTTTTACAATTATATTATCTCTGAATGTCTTTCATTGTCATATTATTGATTAAATGGTATGTTTTCCTCTTATTTGCCTTTATATATTAATTATACATTATATATTCATGCACCAATTAAATTTTAATGGAATATGTGTTTATTTATTTTACATTACATATAGATTATGACATATATAATGATTATATCCAATATATTTATTGAATGAATAATGTGTTTAGTTATTTACCATGCCATATATATAATTTTTTTTGATTTATGATGATTTCCATTGTATATACACTTACTGAGAATATGAGAACACCCATATTTTGTTTCCTTTTACTAGGATAAGAGTTATAGATATTTGAATGTGTTTTCTATGATTTATTTTATTTTATTTAGTTTTATATTTAGATTTATTTTCTATTCCCATTTTAAAATTAGTATCATGTATGTATGTAGTTCTCCAAAACATCTAAATTGACCAGTCCTTAATGACTTGATTCATTTTATCTATTAAAATGCAATAAATTATAAAAGGGATCCACATTATTGGGTTTAGGGGTATTTACATTTGGTATCAGAGTATGTTTAATAGAAACCTTATGAAATAGATTAAGGAAAATATAGAATAGGGAATGTGACCCTTAGATACAATCTATGTATAATTCTATAAAAATATATTAATGAATTGTTATGGAAAATATTTTAGTTTTTACCTAATAATATATCAATTTTTGGATACTACATGTGTACATGGTTAAAAAAAATGTTAGATGTGGTTAATAACTCTGAAAAGGGATCATTTGGGCTTGACTGTATTAATACCTCGGGCATGAAAACATGATATAATATGAAACTACCTTGACATTCCCAATCGATATGATAAGGATAGTTAATATATTTTTTATAAATCGTTATGAGGTTGAGAAAAAAAAAGATAACCTTGAAGAAACTATGTTCCTTATTACGAGATTAACAATGCATGAATTTTAATTTATGCTATGTGTTAAACAATATTTGGAATTATAAATAATGATTTCAAATTCATAATTTAATGATATAATAAAATATATTTCATTATATATAAATGGTTCCAAGAAGGAAGATGTATGTTAGTAATTATGGACAATGACCAGATTATCCTGTTGAGGAAGCCAATACTGCTGGAATTGGAGTTGAGAAAATTGTGTGAATACTTGGATAAATTAATCAGGTTTTTAAATCTAACCTTACTATAATTGGGAAATTTTTCCACAATAATATTCTCCCATACTGGAAAAATTTATGTGTCATAAGAACCCATCATCTTGTGGGACTATTAATACAATGATAATTGATCAATGGATTTATTATCTTTAGAGCATATTTTTGGTGCTAGGATGTAGTGAAAAGGAATAGATTATGAATGAGGGATATTTTCTCAAATACGAGGTTGATAAATGGATAGTTTTGATCCAAAATAATAATGAGTATGATGAAATAGAACTCACTAAAAAATATCTTTTAAGGATAATATTGTTGATGAAAATTTCCCTTACGAGAAAAAATCTAAGGTGAAGATAAATTTCTTTATCATAACGAAAAAATAAGAAGAAACAGTTTCTGTGTATGATGCTACCTTAAGAAGGTCAGATATGTTTGATATAGATTATATACACAACCTAGAGTTAAATATTGACCATTTTATTTAAGGGAATAATTCAAGTCTATATAGGGAACTGGTATCTCAATATTTTTATTCATATAAAGAAACTATTTTATATGCTATCAAGAATGGGAAAGAATTATCCATATTGTAAGGTATTAAAGTAAATAAAGGGAATAAGAGGATGTAAAATGAAAAATATAGATAAGGTAAGTGGGAAAGAATAAATTTCTGACATGTGATTATTATGAAAATAAACACCCTTGTACATTCTTGAAGGGAAATAGAGTTTACTACAATTTTGGATGGATGGGACACCATGATCATGATTTAAAAAGAAAGAAATACATTTCCAATATGTAATGATTCCACAATAATGTGACAAGGTAATATGAAAATTAATTCATAAAATAATCAAGGGAATATACCTATGTAGAATCTAAGAGATCAAGGTCACAATTATTTGTTGATGTAATAAGAAGTAGAAATATTAATGTTCTCATATTTAATTTCAATATTTTTTTCATTTGATTTTTTTATCAATGAACTCATGGTTATAAGAAGTATTAAATGTATATGGATCTTAATTTTATTAATTTTTCATTATGTATTTGGAATCAATATTTAGTGGTACCAATAACCAAGAAAAATGATTCTGTAGAAAGTTTAACTTCTTAGAAATTGAATTATTAATAAAAATATAACCCTTAATATGATCCTGATTCTGAGATACTAATGATGGCATGAAGATGTGATTATTTTGGATAAAGTAAATAGTATAATACTGACTACCATGGATCTAATTAATGATTCAATTAAAAATTGTTTTATGATATAATTGATGGACTTTAAAAATATTTTTAGATTTAATAAATATATCATTAATCTATTTTTTTTATAAAATTAATAAGGAAACATCCATGTTTTCAATATGGTTTATGGCAATTTAGGTTACTACCATGTTGAAAAAATACATTATGAAGATATTAAAATGATTAGTATGTGAATATTATGATCTAATTCTTGTTTACTGTGAGATTAATAATTATTTCATTTTGGAAATTTAGTGACCTCGATTCTGATGTTTTTGATTTTATTATTTGGAAAGGTCAAAAGGTTAACCATTTATGAAATTGTGCGTGTTGAGATTTGTAATAGGTTTAATAGATTAATTTATTACTTCTCAATTTTAATATTTATGAATATATTATAACCAATAATAAACATTTATTTATATTAATTACTATAGATATATGGAATGACTTATCATTCTATTATGGATGTTATGATCCATTAAAAGTGAATTTTAGTTCTTTATGAATAAAAATATAATCTTGGATAATCAATTCATAGAGTAAGAGATAAAGTAGATATTTATGAATACATAAAAAAGGTTAAGATTGAGCTTATTAAATACGAATATATCAAGTATATTTATTTAAATTCATATAGAGTGAATGAATTCATCAAATCTAGGAATGAAATTTTAAAACAAAGATGTTGTCTTATTATCATCATTATTTATTATATCAATGAAAATTTTCATATCACTTTGGTTAATGAATATTTTCTTATTATCCTTATCTAGATCACCCACTTTATTGTGATCATTGTTATATGTCACTCTCCATTATATTTTTGGTCATTTTTTCTCTTTTATATCCATGATTTTGCATCCCACCAATTATTTCCTATTTTGAAAAACTTGAATATTTAATTCAAGATGAATTTCTCACATCCCATTATCATTATCAAATGAATTTTTTATTAACCCATATAATAATGTTGATTTTCAAATGGTGTTTTCAAATACAAAACCCATGATACTGAGATCAAAATATTATTGCAAGGATGCAATTTATATAATGGCGGTAAGATATAGCACCCTGAGATTTTAGAATATGAAAATAATATTCACTAACATGTATGAAATGAAACTAAACTAATAAAATGGAGTACATAATCTTGATATATTATAATATATATATTTTTAAATTAAAAAATCACTTTAATAGCTTTTTATGAAAAAAATACTATGTTTGAAGGAATGAAGATACTTTATTTACATATTATATTCAAAATGACCATTATAACCTAGATTTTATGTTGGATATCATGAATATTAATAAAAAATTTATAATTTTTATATGTTTCAAAAAATTATAAAATAAAAAATATTTATTTATATTTATTAGATATATCATTTTAATCATTTGGAAGAAAAAATTAATGTTTCATGAAAAATTGTATTCTTCTACAAGGTGGTTTCGTCAAGATTTGAACACACAATTTAAAATAAATTAAAACCACTTTTTGAAAAATTATTTGATTTAAAATAGTAATTTTTAAAATTTATATATCAAAATTTAAATATACTGAATTTTTGGGATTTTTATAAATGTTTTAATTTTTCGTTGAACATTGAAAATATTGAATTTTAATTGAAAAATTACTTTTTGAATAAATGATTTAAAATTTTAGCTTATATATTAAATTACATAAAATTTAAAGACATATAAATTATATTGAAATTAATATAATTTAGGTCATTTGGAACATTTTTAAATTCAGTTGTGATATATAAATATTGTAATATTTTAAACAATTTCTCTTTTAGAACACTATTTCTCATCACATATATGGAATTAATTTTAAATTAAAAATTTCTTATTATATGAATTTAATTTAAGAAAATAGATTATTTATTTTTAATAACAATAATTTTTATCTTATAAAAAAATCAATATTAGTTTTTACTAAAATAAATAATAAAACAATAAAAAGAATCTATTGTGGTTGAGGAAAAAAGGGGGTTACTAGGGGTTAAACTAAAAACATATGTGTTAAAATGAAATAAAAACTTCCCAAAAAACAATTTTTTGGAAATTTATCAATATAATATATTATAGGTTCGATAATTTTCTTTTTCAGGGCTTGTGGAATGGTAATATCAAGGGTATGATGGGTTCTTTTACAAAATTACAGGTGTGCCACTAACCTTGCCTATAAAAGGCCATCCAATCTCATCTATTCTTCACAATATCTCACCATTTTGGATAAGAATAGACCTAAAAAATAAAATTAAAACTTCACTCCACTCATCCAGAAGCCTTTTGTGTTAAAATATAAACTAGGAAGTGTTTTATATAGGATCAGAATAATGATATAGATGCTAAAAATACAAGAGGGGGGGGTTGAATTGTACACTTTAAAAATTCCTTTGGAACCTTTAAAGTTTGTTACAGATAACTATGTTTTCCTTAGACAAGGAAAGATCTAAGATTAACAAGGTTAAACTAAGAAGATTCACAACACCTCTAACACAAATTGTAGGATTTGAATTGAGATTTGCAATATAAGATTCTACCATAAAGCATATACAATCTAAACTTATCAGAGTACAAGTGTAAGGAATTACAAGAAGGTACTTTCCTTACAATATAGTATGCAGCGGAAAGACATGCAGTAAAAACTATAAGTAACAAGATATAAGTCTTTTAACCCAAAGAGAAGGGTATAAAACAATCTTGGATAAAGGACCCTTGATTTATACTTTCAAGAAAGTTTGTCTTACCCACACCAGGGTAAGCCCTAGATACGAATATCGGAATCTCTGTCTTGCTATCCCCGCAAGCCCTTAACTTCAAGGTAGTTGAAACCTCTGTCTTCCTTAGCAAGGAAGCCCTCGAACTTCAAGGTAGTCGGCACCTCTGTCTTCCTATCCCCAGAAGTCCTCGAATGTAATCACCAACATTCGGAGTCACACGAAGCAATCTGAATGGGCAGTTTAGTACGCACAAAGCATGAAAAGATTCTCTCTCTAGAAATCACCTTAACAACGTGTTGCTTCTAGATTGATCATCTTCTCTCTTGTTTTGAGCTCTTTCAAATGAGCTCTTATTTATAGGCAAACTTACAACAGTTGGCTCCCTCTTCCAACGGTTAAATTTTCCATGAAATTCGGAGGGACCTTTACACATGTAACTCAACCAATGGGTAACTAGAAACAAAATAGATGACATCGTTTTATAACAAAGCATGTATAACTAAATGCACGACATCGTTTTGAAATGAATCATATGTGATTAAAAAAGTAATCAATATTTCAGAGTATAAGAAAGTCAAATGTTTGGAGTCTAACCAAAATAAAATTCGGAGTCTATGTTAAGAAATGATTGGATTCTGTTTTATAGGAATTCAGAGTCTGGTTTCACTAGATACTGGAATATGAACTTGCAGAGTTCGGAGTCGAACCAATAAAAGTTCGGAGTCGAGCTACTTAAGAGTTCGGATTTGACCTAGTTAAGAGTTTGGAGTCGAACTACTTAAGAGTTCGGAGACGACCTACTTAAGAGTTCAGAGTTGAACTACTTAAGAGTTTAGAGTTGAACTACTTAAGAGTTCGGAGTCGAACTACTCTAGATTTCAGAGTCAAACTACATAAGATTTCAGAGTCAAAACTACTTAAGAGTTCGGAGTCGAACTACTTAAGAGTTCGAAGTCGAAATACTTAAGAGTTCAGAGTCGAACTACTTAAGAGTTCGGAGTCAAACTACTTAAGAGTTCGGAGTCGAACTACTTAAGAGTTCGGAGTCCAGAATTCAGATTGGAACTTCAATATAGTTCACATCCAAAATTTGGATCCTAAAAATAGAATACTCCAATACATGACATTATATGATTCTGGGATCTTGGTTAACAATCCAGGTTTTATTTAAAAAATATGGTTATGAATAAGAAACTCTTATGTAAGGGTATATTTCCTTAAAGAAGTAAATTTTCCTTATGGAGTTAAAACATACATTTGCTTAACTATAAGGATTTTTTGATATGCAAAACAAGAAGGAAGGGAAAACTCATAAGGAAAACCTTATTGATGTAACAATATCCCCCTTTTTGGAATTCACAAACAACCTTACGAAAACCAAAATAAGGACTCTGAAAATCGTCCTTAGACTTTTAAATTAAAATTTATATCCCATTATTCATGGATGAAAATGAATACAACTAACTCCCCCTTAGGCATTCAAACTATAAGGATTGTATTCTGACTTTCCGGAGTTGAGTTCACACTAACATGGTAATGAAAAAATTTGAAGTGAGAAACTCCCCCTTTCTTTAAGAATATTTTACACAAAATTTATTCTTTCTCCTCCTTAGGAGTAGTTCATTTCCCTTCTACCCCATTGTGATTATCAAAAATAATTGAAGGGAATGGAAAAGAAAATATGGTTCCTGAAACATTAGTATATGACAATACACAACCAACCAAATAATCATTTCATTGGAGTTGAAAATTTTTACAAAGAAAGACAATTACAACAAAAGATCGGAATGGGTTCATTTTTATTCCTTTTCCTTTGGAATGACATGCTTTAACAAGGCTTTGAGTTTCTTGAAGTCTCTTTGATCTTCCTCTCGTTGCCTCTCCAAGGCTTTTACCTTTTCTTCTTGAGCTTTTAAAGCCTCTGCCTAGGCCTCCAAGGCTTCTTTCTGCAACTTTATTATCTCATCTTGCTTTTCCATCTTCTGCTGAAACTCAATCTGGAAATCTCTTTCAGTTTTCCAATTTTGAGATGCTGAGTTATGATTCCCATTCAGATCCATGACCTGTTGATTCTAGATATTTTTCTCCTGGGTCAACTTCTCAAAAATCTCATTAACCTTTTTATCCTCCATTTCAAAAACATTTTGAACTTCAGCCTAAAAATTCTCAAAGTCAACTAAATCTTCATCAACTGTCTTATACTACTTGGTTACCATACAGCAGGACTTCCTATGCACAACATAATCGATAAGAAAACTTTTCTATTCAGCTTACAACTTCAAAGTCTTATCCATAACCATGGATAAGGAATCTGATTTCTGATTCATAGTTTGTTTCAGCATCTGGAATCTGGAATCTATTGTTGGAAAAATCGGAATGGTGTCCACCAACTTCCTCAGAGATTGAACCACAAAATCATGCCCATGAAATGATGATTCTGAATAAGAAACTTTTCATGGAGACTGATCTTCTTCAGCTTGCACCAATGTTCTTCTAAAGGTGCCACCAACCTCTTTCTTCTTGATGAAATCTTTTATAGGGGTCTCCATGAGAGTTTGTTTCCTCTTATCAGCTCTTGGAAGAGGTTCCTTATTAAGGGATAGTTCCTCGGTTTCATTTACATGAACGATCTTGTCTTCATATTGTTTTTGTTTTTCTTGTCCTTCCTCAAGAAAATTCCTTTCATAAGATTCTTACTCATCATACAAGATATTCTCTTCTTATTCTTCTTGTTGTTGCTTTCTAGCTTCCTCATCCCCCTTCCCTGGAGTAACTAATTTTGCGGATTCAGCCTTATCTTTATAGTCTTGTACTTTCTTGATTAGTGTATCCAAATCCTCACTTTCCTCTTATTCTTCTTCTTTCTCAACTTCTTCCTCTTCTTCCTGAACTAGAAGCATTTTGGAAGCTAACACTGTATCTTTCAGTAAAGATCTCACCAATTCAGCTTCAGAAATTTTATTTCTCATTCTCTTTTCCTTCGATTGTTTCTCTAGCTCCTCAATAACTCTTATTTTATGGATTTAGCCTCTTCATGGTCCAATCCGAATTGTGGATCCCCTTCTTTTCTCTTTTCTTTATCTTCCATCCAATTGGATACCACTTCATCTTTATATGTTTTTCGCTTCTTCGGCTTGGGGGAGCAGATTGAGTTTCTTTAGCCTGAGGAATTTCATCATCAGCAACAAATTCCTTATCCTTTCTCTTCCTCCTTTTCTTTTTGGATGGTTCCGGAGAGTGTGTTTGTTTTTGAACTGCTTCAAACTCTTCCACAAATAGGGGGTAAAATTTTCCAGATTCACTGGAAAACCCCATCTTCATCCTCTTGAGGGTATCATCGCTGACTAACATAAGCTTGTAATTCAGGATCTTTGATTTTCAGGAAACCGTGAATTATTCTAAACACCGAACTATCAACTTAGATAGTAAGGTAGGAAACATGATAATATGAGATCTTAAATTTCCTTCTTTGATATTCTTGATCGTCACTAAGACATGTCTCTTCAGATTTATCATTCTTAGATTTACCAAAAAATGTGAGACATAGAAATCACTCTACTTCAGATTGTCTTTATCACCTCTTCTTGGAACCAGAAAGCCTTGCATCAAAGATGAAGAATTCTATTGTTCAGAGTGAGACGCACAATATTGACAGTTGAATCATCCTTAAGCCCAAGACACTTCAGTGCCTTATCTTTATTGAAACTACCTTGCACATCAGGAAGTTTGTGTGAGCAGAATTTAGCTTCTCCTTCATATGACAAACCAACCAAGCTCGCGGCCTTGGTGCAGGAAAGCTTATAATTATTACCATGAGAATTGAAAGAAACCCACTTTCTTCCATATTCCATCCAGAAGGAAACTGACTCATAGAACTCGGTCAGCAAATCAGTATAAACTGGATCCTATTTATCTGACTTTTCTACGCATACATCTTTCCATCCATTTAGTTATATATTCCTGGAAATAAGGGAATCCAGCTTATATAAATCTGGATGAACTAACCATTCCCAAAATACTAACCACTTAGAGATTGGTTTCACAGCCGACATATCTTGAGTTGTTGCTTCAACATACATTCGGAGTGAAGAAAACAGAAATATTCGGATCAGTTTTGCAAAGTTCAGAACCGGCCTTAAGAAGAGAAGCAGGGCTTCAAGACGCAAAAGCATGAAAAACCGATGTGGGACAAGTCTCATGGTCCCATTTATATAGGAAATGGAAGTGACCATTGGTCTTCCAAAAAGCCATCTAACGGTTGAAATAGATTTGATCTTATCTGATGGTTGAGAAAAATCCAACAAGAAAAACATGACTCCGATCTTTTGAGGTTTTTAAAAAAACCCTTCAGATTTGAAGAAAACTAGAATCTGATCTTTTAAATACTTCGGAAAATACCAGCAAGCAAAATATGATTACGAAACTATAAGTAAGGAAATAATAGAATTCAGATTGGTTAGAAGCATTGTTCGTAATTGGTAATATTCTTCTTGAAGAAATAAATTTAAAAACAAACTCATAAAAAAGTTCTAGTATGAGAATCTCGTTACGAAAACTCTATTCCAAAAACCTCCATTCCGGAAGTTCCAGTATGAAAAAAACTCCATTCCGGACGTTCTTATTCTGAGAATTTCAATCTTGAAAATTTTCAGTTCCGGAAATTCCCATTCTGGAAATTTATGTTTCAGAAATTTCCATTCTGGAAACATCAGTTATAAAAAGTTTGAAAAGAAAAACAAAGATACGCAAATTTTTAGTTAAAAAAACGAATTATGAAAAAATTTAGTTATAGTAACAATCAAATGTACTCCCCCTATGAGAAGGAGTTTATTACTATTAGAAGAATTGTTCAATAACAAGTTAATGAAGAATGATTACCTTATGGTTATCATTTCTAACTTTTTTTAATGTATTCAAATCTATCGGAGGGTAATGATTTTGTAAAAATATCATCATGTTGATCTTGCATTCCGATAAACTGAATAATGATATCTCCTTTAAGTGTGTGATCCCTAAGAAATTGATGCCCAATATTTATGTGTTTTTCATGAGAGTGATGTGAAGGGTTCTTAATTAGGGAAATGGAACTTGTGTTATCACACAAAATTTGAGTCGTAGTAAAACTCAGGCCATATTCTATGAGTGTGTGTTGTATCCACAACACTTGAGCATAACAACTTCCAGCTGCTACATATTCAGCTTCAGCAGTGGAAAGTGCTGCAGAATGTTGATTTTTGTAGGACCAAGAAACTAATGAATCCACTAAGAAATGAAAAGTTCCGGATGTACTATTTCTATCATTCTACATCCACCAAAGTCAGCATCAGAAAATATTTTTAGAACAAAATCATTTCTAGAAGTATAAAATAATCCTAGATCCATGGTTCTTCTAAGGTAGCGAAAAATTCTTTTTACAGACCTTAAGTGAGACTCCTTAGGATTGGATTGATATCTTTCACATAAGAATAATGAGAACATTAAGTCTGGTCGACTATCTGTTATGTAAAGTAAACTTCCTGTCATACCTCTAAAATATGTTTGATCTACTGGTTTTCTAGCTTCATCAAGATCTAAAGAATTTGAGATACCAATGGGAGTACTTATACTTTTAGTATTGTCATAACTAGACTTTTTGAGAAGATCTTTAACATTCTTATGTATAGATATATAGGTTCCTTCTGGTTTTTGAGAAATTTGAAAACCAAGAAAAAAAAGGCAACTCACCCATCATACTCATTTCAAACTCAGATTTCATTAGACTTGAAAAAGAGGTAGTTAAAGATTGCTGAGTTGAACCAAATATGATTTCATCAACATAAATTTGAACAATCAAAACATTTTTCTTATCTTTATTTATAAAAAGGGCAGGATCTGCATTTACCTTAACATAGTTATTTTGAAGAAAAAATCATGTGAGTCTATCATACCAGGCTCGTGGGGATTTTTGAAGACCATACAAAGAATTTGTTAGTCTAAAACATAATCAGGATGTTTTGTATCTTCAAATCCAGGAGGTTGTTCAACAAAAACTTCCTCTTGAACATAACCATTAAGAAAAGCACATTTCACATCCATTTGAAAAAGTTTAAAATTAAAGAATGCTGCAAAGGCAAGTAGAATACCAATAGATTCAGGTCTAGCTACTGGAGCGTAGGTTTCTTCATAGTCTATTCCCTCTTGCTGATTATAGACTTTAGCAACGAGTCTAGATTTATTTCTTACTATGACTCCATTTTCATCACACTTGTTTCTGAAGACCATCTTTACTCCAATAATAGAAGTTTCCTTAGGTCTTTCAACCAAAGTCCAGACTTTGTTCCTTTCAAATTTATTTAGTTCATCTTGCATGGCTTTGATCCAATCATCATCACCTAAAGCTTCATCAGTACTTTTTGGTTCTAATTGGGAAAGAAATGACAGATGTTCTACTTCATTTCTCAAGGAACTCCTAGTTGTTACAGGTTGATTTACATCACCAATGATGCTATCACTGGGATGATTCTTAAGAAACACCTGATTTGGGTTTTGTAAAACCTGTTCATCAACGTAGGGTAGAAAGTCTTCTGGGGTAAATGTTTCAGAAGTATCTTCTTAAACATTTTCCTTATCAGAATGTTCTTCAATCAAAGGTTGACAATAAGTTTTTGAAAACACATCTGAGGATGTAGGTTGGGGTGGTTTAAAAACAAAAGGATCTCACCCATCAAATTTTAAATGCACTGTTTCTTCAAAAGTACAAGTATTTTTATTCAAAACTATGTAAGCCTTAGAAGTTATGGAGTAGCCTAAGAAAATTCCTTCATCATATTTTGGTGAGAATTTATGTATATTATCTTTAGTATTCAGAATGCATAATTTGAAACCAAAAACCTTGAAGTAGGAAAGTCTTGGTTTTCTACCATTCCATAACTCATAAATAGTTTTATTAATAAAATATCTAATCAGAACTCGATTTATAGTATAGCAAGCAGTACTTACAGCTTCAGCCCTGAAATTTCTAGCTATAGAATATTCACTCAACATGGTTCAAGTTATCTCTTGAAGAATTCTATTTCTTCTTTCAACTACACCATTCTGTTGAGGAGTTCTAAGTGCTGAAAAATTGTGAGTAATACCATTTTTACTACAAAATGTTTCAAAATCAGAATTTTGAAATTATCCTCCATGATCACTATGAATAGTTCTCAGTGGAAGGGTTTTATCATTTTTAACTTGTGTTCTAAAACTTTTGAAATAAGAAAAATCTTCAGACTCCTTTTCTAGAAAATAGACCCAAGTAAATTTGGTGTAATAATCAACTAAAACAAACACATAGTATTTTCCTCCAATGCTTCCGGTTTGTGTTGGACCAAAAAGATCCATGTGCAGTAACTGTAATGCATCAGTTGTTGAGACATCACAGATTGATTTAAAACAAGATTTATGTTTCTTTCCATGTTGAAAAGCATCACAATCTTTAGAAGAATCAAATCTAAGGTCTGGTAGATCCTAAACTAGATTCTTCTTAGAGAGTTTACATAAGTTCCTAAGGTTACAATTACCTAGTCTTCTATGCCATAACCAGGAATGATCTTCCATTGCACTCAGGCAAGGTAGGTCTTGACTCCTGAGATCTTCTAAGTTCAATGTGTAAACATTCTATTGCCTATTGGCTGAGAGAGTAAATTCTTCCTTGTAATTGTGTACTAAGCACTTATCATTCCTAAAATTCACAAGGTAACCTTCATCACATAACTGAATTATGCTAATGAGGTTGTTCTTAAGACCTTTGAAAAATAAAATATTTGAAATCAAATTCTTACCGAGAAGAACAATATTACCAATAACAACAATTTCTCCATGAGCATTATCTCCGAATGCTACCTTTCCTCCTTTTGTTTTGATAATATCTTCAAAATATATTTTATTACCAGTAATGTGCTGGGAACATCCACTATCCATGTACCGTGTATTGTTGTTGGTACTTCCTCTATTTTCCTGAAAATAAGACAGAAATTAGACTTTCAGAATCAAAACATGCTTGGATCCGAGATTTCTAGACAACATATGTTTAGGAACCCACATCTTCTTTGAAAAATATGCCTTATGAAAACCTAAAGATTGGGTCTTATTTAAAGAGCGTTTCTTTTCCCAGTGACCCCCACATTGACACTTGGAACAAAATGGGGCACTTTTTGGAACAAAATAATTGTTACTAAAAATTGGTTTTTCATGGGTATAACCAGATCCAGATCTGTTTCTCAATGGTCGTATTTGAGAATACATTTTATCGAAATTTTCCTTACCATGGGTAATGTTTGATAAACACTTCTTTAATGAAAATATTTCTGACATGAGTTTTATAACCATGTTTTTATCTTTAAAATCATTAGATTTAGAACTAGATCTAGGCTCGAAGATACTTTTCTTAGAAATTACTTTTTCTAACTATTTTGAAACTTTGTTCTTCTCAGAACATTATTCTTCATGATTTTTTGAAATATTTACAAAATCATCATTTTTCCTATCAAGATCTTTAGAATGACTTGATATTTCTTTTGAAAGAATATAATTCCGAGAGTTTTCATTATCAAGTTTTTTTATTAAGTTTATAATTCTCAATTTCAAGAATTTCAGAAAACCTAGAAACTTCTTCTTAGGTAGGTAAAGTATTTTCTTCATCAGAAGAGGATTCTTCATCAGAAGAGTTATAATATTCTATATCATTAGAATTTAAAGAAACATTGGTCAATGAATCAGAATTTCATACCTTATCCATAAAACAATGATTGTTAATGGGTAATCTAGCTATAAGACCAAGATTCTTCTGTCCGGAAGATTAATAATCAGAAGATTCATTTGTAGAGTCACCACCACTGGCACTCCAGGTGTCATTTTCTTTCAAGACTTTCTTATCGTTGTTTTTTTTAGTACTTCATTGTGCTCCTTTAAAAATTCCTATCATTCCTTTCTTTCTTTTTGAGCAAAGGGTAGTTTGGTATAATATGTCCATCTCTCTTGCATTCATAACAAGTAACGTCTCCATATTTCCTATCTTTCCTTTCCTTTTTATTATACTTGTTCTGGAAATTTAGCTGGACAACTATCTTGTTTATCCTTCGAGAAAGATTTGATCACTCATTTTCTGAAATTTCACTTTCACTAGAATCTGATTGAATAACCATCTTCTTAGAAATGGATCTGGTTACTCACTCTGGAGTCTTAGCTTTCATATGATTTGATGTTGTTGTAAAACAAACAGTACCATTCCCATTCTTCTTTTTGATGTTGTCATTATATCTCTTCATTCTTGTTTCATGTTGGAGAAGAGTTCCAAATAACTCATCAAGAGAAATTTGAGGCACTTTCCTATTTTCATATATAGATGTTCTCTTTGATTCCCACTCATTGGGCATAATATCAATTATCTTATCCACAAGAGCTTCATCACCTAAACCTTTTTTCCCATAGACTATAAGTTGTTGACTATAGTCATAAACCTCTGTTGAACTTTACAGATTGGTTCACCATACGGAAAATTTAATACATGGTATTTAGCTCTAAGAATAGCTCTCCTAGTTTCAATTACTTTAGAAGTTCCAAAGTGTGTAACCTCTAACTTCTTCAAGATACAATTAGCTGCTTCACAAGAAAAAATTTGGCCACATATATTTCTAGTCATTGATCAAAGTAAAGTATTGCATACCTTATTATTGAGTTGATACTCTTTCTATTCCTGGTTAGTGAAAGTTCTAACTTCCTTATCAGGAATTTTATAATCACCAGTAAGCATAACGACATTGTCCACTCCAGTGTTGATAAAAAAAGTATTCATTCGATCTCTCTAGTACTCATAGTCATTACCATCAAATATTGGTGGTCTTGTATGATTTAGATTGTCAATAGAACCATCATTGACTCCTGCCATACTAATAAAAACATGGAAACCGGACTAGTTAGTAGAAAAATTTCATAATGACAAAGTTCGGAACAAAAAAGTTAGGAACGAAAACGTTCGGAACGACAAAGTTCGGAACGACAATGTTTGGAAAGACAAAGTTCAGAATGACAAGGTTCGGAATGACAAAGTTTGGAATGACAATGTTCGGAATGATAAAGTTTGGAATGATAAAGTTCGGAATGAAAAAGTTCGGAATGATAATGTTCGGAATGAAAAAGTTCAGAATGATAATGTTCAGAATGATAAAGTTCAGAATGATAAACTTCGGAATGATAATGTTCAGAATGATAAACTTATACGTGAGTATAAATATTTTAGAAACCTCCTCTGATACCAATTGTAGGATTAGAATAATGATGTAAATGCTCAAAATAAAAGAGGGGGGGTGAATTGTACACTTTAAAAGTTCCTTTGGAACCTTTAAAGTTGGTTACAGATAACTATGTTTTCCTTAGACAAGGAAAGATCTAAGTTTAACAAGGTTAAACTAAGCAGATTCACAACACCTCCAACACAAATTGTAGGATTGGAACTGAGATTTACAATATAAGATTCTACCTTAAATCATATAGAATCTAAACTTATCAGAGTACAAGTGTCAGCAATTACAAGAAGGTACATTCCTTGTAATACAGTATGCTGCGGCAATACAAGTAGTAAAAACTTCAAGTAACAAGATATAAGCCTTTTAACCCAAAGAGAAGGGTATCCAACAACCTTGGATAAAGGTCCCTTGATTTATACATTCAAGCAAGTCTATCTTACCCACACCAGAGTAAGCCCTCGATACGAAGAACGAAATCTATATCTTGTTATCCCCGCAAGCCCTCAACATCAAGGTAGTTGGAACCTCTATCTTCCTTAGCAAGGAAGCCCTCAAACTTCATGGTAATCGGCACCTCTGTCTTCCTATCCGCGGAAGTTCTCGAATGTAATCATCAACATTCGGAGTCACACGAAGTAATATGAACGAGCAGTTCAGTATGCACAAAGCAAGAAAAGCTTCTCTCTCTATAAATCACCTTAACATCGTGTGGTTTTTATATTTATCAACTTCTCTCTTGTTTTGAGCTCTTTCAAATGAGATCATATTTATAGGTAAACTTCCAACAGTTGGCTCCCTCTTCCAACGGTCAAATTTTCCATGAAATTCGGAGGGACCCTACATGTGTAACTCAACCAACGGTTAATTAGAAACAGAATAGGCGACATCATTTTATAAAAAAAACATGTATAACTGAATGCACGACATCGTTTTGAAATGAAAAATATGTAAGCAAAAAATTAACCAATATTTCAGAGTGTAAGCAAGTCAAAAGTTTGGAGTCTAACCAAAATAAACATCGGAGTCTATGTTAGGAAATGTTCTGATTCTGTTTTATAGGAATTTGGAGTCTGGTTTCACTGGAGACTGGAATCTAGACTTGCAGAGTTTGGAGTCAAACCAGTAAAAGTTTGGAGTCGAGCTACTTAAGAGTCCGGAGTCGACCTACTTAAGAGTTCGGAGTCGAACTACTTAAGAGTTCAGAGTCGACCTACTTAAGAGTTCGGAGTCTAACTACATAAGAGTTCGGAGTCGAACTACTTAAGAGTTCGGAGTCGAACTACTTAAGAGTTCGGAGTCGAACTACTTAAGAGTTCGGAGTCGAACTACTTAAGAGTTCGGAGTCGGTCTACTTAATAGTTCGGAGTCGAACTACATAAGAGTTCGGAGTCCAGAATTCAGATTGGAACTTGAATATAGTTCACATCTAGAATTCGGATCCTAAAACAGAATACTCCAATACTTGAAATTCTATGATTTCGGGATCTTGGTTAACAATCTGAGTTTTATTTAAAAAATATTTCTATGAATAAGAAACTCTTCGGTAAGGGTAAATTTCCTTAAAGAAGTAAATTTTCCATACGGAGGTAAAACATACATTTTCTTAAGTATAAGGAGTTTGTGATTTTCAAAACAATAAAGAATGGAAAATTCACAAGGAAAAGATTATTGACTCAACATTTTAGGCCACACCTATAGAGGATACAAAAAGTAGTGTTATTGTTCTTTAAAGAGAATTTTTAGTTTATTTCTTACTCCAAATCATACTGACACAATAAAATAATATTATTACATATAATTATATTTTTTAGGTCAATTTAGTAAACTATAACCACCCCCAGTACCATCATTATGTTACAAAATTATCATTCGTGTGTATAGAGGACAAACACTTCATGAAATGATGTCATTCATTTTTTTCATAACTATAATGGCCCAGACCTCTCCAGTCCATTACTTGGTGAAAATGTTGTGTTAGAGGTGTTCTGGGAGGTTAAGGTGACTTATCTCTAATACTTTTCCAAAATCACTTTTTCGGTGAACCTTTTCAACGGTAGAAAGTTGTGAACTGTAACATCATGTCACGTCTTCAGCAATTTTTTATGTTTCTATCGACCCTTGTTTTTGATTAGTGAATTAGGGGTGTGTTTGGGTGGACTTTTAAAAATAATTAAAGAGTAGTAGCTTTCGCACGGGGGAAACCATGCGACCAAACTGTGTGTATTTAATGTTAGAGGCAGTAGCTTCTGCATGGGTGGTGCACGGTTTGTCTAACCATGCTTCCAAACCATGAGAGAAGGTTGTCCAAGGTAGTACCTACAACATGGTTAGCGCACAGTTTGTTAAACCGTGAAAACTAACCGAGTGTCCACTTAAATATAGATCCTAAAATTGTGGATCTTGACCATTTTTCCTCTGACTTGCTCGTTTAAGCTCCTAAGCAGCCATAACTCGGGATTACCCTCCCTTGAAGGTAGGAGAACATCTCCCAAGAATTTTGGAGGTGATTTGAAGGCTTCTCTTGGGGAATCAATGCCGTTTTATTGAGTTTTGTGATCATTCTTGTTTGGTTTCTCAGATCTACTTAGATCTACTTCTCCCCTTCTCACGGTTCCTTAGATCTACGCATGTTATGGGTAGATCTAGGTGTGTGGATACCAAATAAGATGATATTTTGTCTTAGATATGTTAGTAGAAGATATCTAAGGAGTATTTTTTGAGAATCAACCCGTGTTTCTTGATTTCTCTTCGACCATTGAGGTTTTCGTCAAAAACCATTCAGGTAGGGGATTCATTGCTTCTCTAATTGTTTATGTGCAATCGTAGAGTTATCATGATTTATCCCTTTGGATCACAATGAAATTGACCTAATTAAATAATTGAACCATATTAAAAGAATTGGTTTGATCGCATGTTGTTGCTATGAACCATGATAACGATTCACCTCTTGAATTTATTGATAGTATGATATATATTCCTTGCTTGATAGCATTTTGTTCTTGATGAAATTGACAAAGAACATAAATGAATAATTATTTGATAATTTATTAGCAAATTATAAAGAGGCATATAAATGAATCTTGTTGTTCTTGTTATTCTAATTTTATGTTAATCAAATTTATGCCAAAGTGCGTGTTTAATTCAGTTAGTTGGTTAACCTGAAATATGTTGGTGCATGTTGTTTGAAGTCATGTCGAATTGATTGTTTAATTAATTTGTGATAGCTTAATGATTCGGTTTCCCGGTTTTGGAACCTACGAATTAAATCTATTAATTCAATATAGATTAAAGAGTTGATTTTTTGGTAATTCCTGGAAGGGTTCTGAGTTACCCTCTTGATTGTTAAAGGGACAAGAGTGAAATTAATGTGAAGATGCTTTCTTTCATGTTTCTTGTTCTATGATGTGATCCTGGACGGGTGTTGTGATTTGTGGGGGAATAGAGGCCTTTTGGTTGTGGCAGCGAATGATTCCTAGAGTTGCGAGATGCATCAGTTTATGCATGTGGGTTTCGGGTAGGACACCAGGGATGATGGAATGTGATGTAAGTGATTGCTGATTACTTGCTGATTCTTTTTGATTAATTGTTTACTTTACGTTTTCCAACTACTCAAGGAAGCTGGTCTTGCTTACCCTTCTTCTTAAAGATGCGAAGACGTGAGGGGTATGCCACTTGCTTTATGTGTTTAGCTTCTTAAGGTAGGATGTGTCTACGCTCTTGTTATAGGAGAAAAAGACTCGACGGGTAGTATAACTACTCACTGTGTTTACCCCTTGTGTTTATTAGCTTAGAATTCTTTTCTAGAATGGATGGGAACATGGAAAAGTAATTATTTAATGAACGTTTGATTAAATGGTGTTAACCCATGGGGTTAGAGTTCGATAGAACATAATGATGAAGTTGAAAACTTTTTAAGGAACAATGGATTTTTGGTGTGATGTTAATAAAGTTTATTGTGGAATTTTTCATTTATAATTAATGTTTAAAGAATTAATTAACGTATAGTGGAACTGAGCAAAAGGTAATGATGTAATCTAATAATGTTATTTAATTGGTTGTATGCTTATAGGATACATAGTCTTGGATGTAGCAACCTAGAGTCTGAGAGACGTTTGGTGCAGTTGTGCCTAAGACTAGGTTATGCCCATATTGTGGTTGTGAGTTATAGTATATTATGCATGATTTTTGTTTCTATTATCTACTCCACCCTGTTAGTATGGGAAACTGACACCCTGCGTATTCTGAGACCTGGGGGGTGTTTTCCCCAACATTCTGGTGGGAGGATGAATGTCTGACTACCCCATTTGGCCCCGCTCTCTTATTTTGGTAGATACATGGGCCATTAGGCACAGTGGTTAGTTTTCCCAATATATGTGTATTGAGGTATGTAACGACTTTTGGTTATTTCACACACATATATTCTGGATATAGTATCATATGGACTAATATAGGAGTAATATGTATAGGTTGTGATGGATTGAGGATCCTTACTTGGGGTATGGGCTGTAATGGCTTGAGGTATAATACCTGACATATTATACATGTTATAAGGGCTGTGGTGGCTCTTGAAAAACTTACATGGTTACTTCTGGTTGTGAAAATGGTGTAGTGCTTTGCCGAGGTGTCTACAAGCAAGCCTTTCTGGTGCATGAGGCGCAGATTGTGGAACTTAGACCAGGTGTCTATGAAAAAGCCTTTGGAGAGAGATGGAGAGGACGTATGTCGTTGGGGAAAAGCGGAAAACCAGTGGGGAAGTAGTAATAGGGTACCCTTGATATTCTTTACTATATGCTATAATCTTGTATGCATTACTTGTTGAGAGTATCCTTGGTGAGGTTGGAACAAAGTATACCTATTTAGGTGATGAGTTAGTTTCACTTGTTGTTCATTGTGATTTATCATGCTTTCTTTACCATTGAATGGGAGGATTTAGGGAGGATCCTACTTATTATACTCTTATACTCACCCTATCTATATGTAAATTATTTTTCTGGTCACTTGGTGTAGGTAGGAGATCATACTGGTTACTACTATCTTGTGGTTGCAGGAGCTGTTCGGGCTTGTGGTCACTGTTGTTTTTTCTTTCTTTTGGGTACTTGTAGTATTTTTTCCTTCTAATTGTAGTAATTTTGAATGAAGTTACATATGTGCACTTGGGTTTTATTTTATATATTAGTTATGAGTTGGTTTGGTTGGTGTCTATCTTATCTCTCTATTCTGCATGTGTTCTCTTAGAGGGTAATGCCTCCCATTTGTATGTTTATTATACCCTCGGTGCTAGTCGCCAACCCGGGGCCTAGTGGAGGCGGGACTCTGGGGTCATTATCTCCCTTCTCACATTTCCGGCCTAGGAGGGGTACACTTTGTGTGGAGGGGGTCGTGACAGTGTGGTATCAGAGGTCTTGTTGAGGGATAGGATAGAGTTTGGAGGTAGGCACAGGTGAGGTTGCATGGGATGGTAGGGAAATAGTGTCATTCATGTTTATCTAGTGACGTAAATGATGGAGAAAGGTTGTGAAATATGCGTTTAGGGACCCCTATGATCTGATGTACGGACCTTTAAGTTTACAATGGCTAATCAATAAGGTGATACTAGTTGCAGGGTAGAGGCCTAGGAAAGGATCATGCTTCATTCTTCTTTGTGCATGTGTTTGAATGGGTAGACCTTGGGGTAGGTTAATTTAAAATGAATGAAAGAAAACAATAAAGTAATTAATGTTGAGTATTCCATATTATAGGTTTAGGAACCCCAACAGTTGTTATTTTACAGGTATGGCTCCAGTTCGACGTTCTCATCAGGTTTGCGCAGAAAATGTCCAGCAGGATATTCCAGCAGATCGTCGCAGGGTAGAGGTTGATGACGATGACACTTGGAGGAAGACACTCTGAGAGTTTCAACACCAGAGTCTGCCGAAGTACGAGGGCTCTATTTCAGATGCAGTCATAGAATACTGGTTAGGGGAGGTCTAGATAGGCTTTAGTTCGATCTATTCTCAGAAAGAGCGTTGTGTTTCCTTAGCTGTGATGATGCTACATGGAGCAGCATGGAAGTGGTGGTTATTGTTCCTCTGGGACCGTGAGGAGTCTGCGATATCATGGGTGGAGTTCCGAGACAGGTTTAGAGTCACATTTCTTTCCTTGACTACAAAGAAGTCAAGTCGTCGGGAGCTTCTTTCACTTCGACAGAGGAGATACACTGTGAGAGAGTTCGAAATCCATTGCAAGATCCTTTTACGATATGCTTCGGACCTGTTACGAGATTAAGAGGCCAAAGAGAGGCATTTTTAGGAGTCTTTGCGTCCTGATATCCAGTGTCAGGTCACCCCATTTATGCTAAAGACATATCTTGAGCTGTTGGTGAGGGAAGAGGTTATTGAGAGGACTTCGTCCCGAATCAGATCATCACGAGAGGGGAATCGTCATGATTCCTCACAAAGAAGAGATGTGGTCCGGGGTTCTTGGTTTTCAGGGCAGAAGGGTTTCCATTTAGCTGTGGGTAGGTCTCAGCCCTTCACATATCATTTCTCTAGAGCCAACAACTCTCAGGCCTATAACAAGGGATCAGGCGTTGGCTTTTCTTATGGTGGCCATGATCATCAGAAGCGGGAGTGCCCGACATTTCAGAGCAGTAATCATGCAATAGGCTCTACGCTCCAAGTTCCTCTGTTGAGGCAGTTCCATCCCAGGCAGCAGGAGTAGTAGGTTACATAGGCGTTATATCACGAGAGGGTAGATGGGTCAGGTAGAGGACAACCCCATGACTCTCCCCGTCCTCAGAGAATAGAGCACGACCATGGTGGTGGTCGTCATCAGGGTCAGAGAGGCCATGTAGGAGGTCGTGGTCAGCTTCATGCTCTAGCATTTCCAGCTCCAGACGAGCCAGATGTTGTTCTTGGTACCCTTTTTCTTATTTTCTACCATGGTGTATTCCGTGTTTGATTTTGGAGCGATACACTCCTTCATATCACCTACCCTTGTCCATGGTTTGGGACTTGAGGTAGAGAGGCTTCCAGTGCCCTTCGCATTGACTATGCCAGTTGGAGGTCAAGATGACTTGTTTGAAGTATGTAGAGACTGTGAGATAGAGTTGGGGAAAAACCACTCTTGGGGAGATTTCCTATGTTTATGAATACAACCATATGATGTCATCCTTGACATGGATTGGTTGTATTCGGTGCAGGCTGCTGTGGATTTCTTTAAGAATAATGTCGTCCTCATTGGTGCGGATGGAGAGAATTTTGTGTTTGTTGGTGAGGGATATCCTCATATGGGTCATAGTCACATTCCATCCTTATCATCCATGATGTCTGAGATGATGCTGAGTTCATTAGGGGTTCATCAGTTGGCATTTCCTAGGGTCGTAGAGGAGTACCTTGACGTCTTTCTAGAAGAGGTTGTACCACTACCCCCTTGATGAGAGATCGAGTTTGGGATTGATCTACAGCCAGGATCATCTCCTATCTCTATGTCTCTATATTGGATGGCCCCTTATGAGATAAAAGAGCTACATATGCAGCTTGATGGTCTATTAATGTGTGGTTTTGTTCAGCCAAGTGTGTCACCATGGGGTGCACCAGTTTTGTTCGTGAAGAAGGCCGATGACAGTTTGTGATTGTGTGTAGATTAGAGTGTCTTAAACAATGTAAAAATAAAGAATATCTATCCTCTTCCGTAGATTGATGATTTATTCAATCAACTGAAGGGTGAAAGTTGGTTCTCAGTGATCAACTTACGGTCAAGATATCATTAGATGCTTGTGAAGGATGAGGTTATTTCGAAGATTGCTTTCTATTGTCGTCATGGGCATTATGTGTTTATTGTAATGCTGTTTGGTGTGACAAATGCTCCATCCATATTCATGGGATTGATGAATGTTGTGTTCTATGAGTTCTTGGACAAGGTTTTGGTAGTTTTCATCGACGACATCCTTGTGCACTCCACATCTGAAGGGGAGCATGCAGAGCATCTACAACCCATTTTGGGAGTTCTTCATCGACATCAGCTGTTTGGGAAGATGTCGAAGTGTGAGTTTTGGGTTCATGTAGTCCGTTTCTTGGTGCATGTTGTGTCGCAACAGGGTGTATATGTGGATCTATCGAAGATATAAGCAGTTGTATCTTGGGCATCCCCCAAGACATTTTCATAGGTTTGAAGTTTCATTGGTCTCGAAGGCTACTACTGGAGGTTCGTAACCGATTTCTCCCGATATGTGACTCCAATGACAACTTTGACTAGGAATGATCAAGCTTTCATATGGACTAATCATTTTCAGGTATCTTTTGAGTATCTAAATGAGAAGTTAGTAAGTCCTCCAATCCTTTGCCTTCCAGTTGAGGTCGTTTTGTTTGATGTTTTCTGTGATGCTTCACATCTGGGGTTATGCTTTGTTCTTATCCAGTGGAGGTCCGTTATTTCTTATGGGTATCAGCAGTTTCATCCCCGTGAATGCAACTATTCCACCCATGATCTTGATTTTGCAGCATTGGTGTTTGCACTGAGGTTGTGGATACATTACCTCATTGGTGAGCGCTTTGTGATTTTCACCGATCATAAGAGTTTGAGTTATGTTTTCTCCCATCATGACTTGAACTTGTGACAACGTCAGTGGATGGAGTTATTACTACAATATAACTTCAAAATTTTATATATTCATGTAAAAGGGAATGTTGTAGCTGATGCACTGAGGTGAAAGTCACGTAGTGATGCTGTGCGTGAATCTGGTGATTCCGAAAGTATAATGGAAAAAATGATAGCATAAAATATTGATATGGGAGAAGTTGGGGGTAGAGGTTGTCTTTTCCAGATGACAGTACAATGATCCCTAATGTAGAGGGTGGAATAGCACAGATGTGAGATATTTAGGTGGAGGTCTATAGAGACCGAGTTTTTTGTAGTGAGGCCCATTATGGTTTGTCTGAGGATGAAAAACCCTTTGTGTTGTATCGTGGAAAGATTTTTTGTTCCCATAGTGATGTGTGAGATGGTTATCAGTGAGTTCCACAGTTCACCTTTAGCAGTACAACCTCATGTGACAAATATTTACCGATCCTTGAGGATTTAGTTTTGGTGGTCTGGGCTGAAGCCTGCAGTTGCAGAGTTTGTGTCTTGATGTTTAGTCTGTCAGATGGTGAAGGACGAACCCCATGTTCCTGGTGGTCTTCTTCAGCCATTAGAGATTCCTCAGTGGAAGTGGGAAGAGGTCTCAGTGGACTTTGTTACAGGTTTACCTCGAGCTCTGGGAGGACATGATGCTATTTGGGTGGTAGTGGATCATTTAACAAAATCAGCCCACTTCATCGCGATCAAGAAGTCGAGCTCAGTGGATTTTTTTTTGTGGAAGTATCTAGAGGATGTGGTGAGACTTCATAGAATCCCAATGAAGATCATTTCTGATCGAGATCCTCATTTTACCTCCAAAGTGTGGAGATGTCTCCAACATGCTTTCAGTTCTTAGATATACCTTAGTACTATTTTTCATCCTCAAACGGATGGACAGATGGAATGAACCATAAAGACTCTTGAAGACATGTTACGTTCATGAGATCTTGATTTTAGAGGTTCATGGATGAGGAAATTACCCTTTTTGGAGTTCACTTACTATAGTAGTTTTCACACCACCATCAGTATGGCGCCAATTGAAGCCTTGTAGGGCCATCCTTTCTGTTCTCCGTTGTGATGGACTGGAATTGGAGAGTCACCAATTATCAGACCAGAACTAGTGCAGAATACAACAGATATGGTTTAGGTTATTCGTGAGAAGACGAAGATAGTGAAATATCATCATAAATCATATGTCGAACCCAGAAGGAGTCCCTTAGAGTTTAATAATTGGGTTCATGTGTTTCTGAAGGTGACTCCCTTTCATGGGCAGTGATGGTTTGGTTTTGGAAGTAAGCATTCTACCCAGTTTTTTGGGCCTTTCAAGGTGTTATCTTGTGTTGGAGTTGTGGCATATCAAGTAGAGATTCCCCCAGAGATCATTCAGATACATGATGTTTTCCATGTATCTCCACTCGGTCTTTACTTCCATGATGACTCTCACATCATCTATTGGGGAGATATTGATGTTGATGATGATGCAACCTTTGAGGAGCGACTTGTGAAGATCTAAGATAGCAAGGCGAAGGTGTTGTGTGTGCATTATATTCCTTTATTCTGTGTATTTTGGTGACATGGTGGCTTGGATGAGAGTACCTGGGAACGTGCGTCACATATATGTGCTCAATACCCAGAGTTGTTTGATGATTAACTCTTTTTTATATATATTTAACTTATGTGGTTACGAAGCTTTCATGTTTATGAGATGGCTTCCTTTGTTGCTTTTGTGGCTTGATCTCTTTTTAGAGGTGTAACATCCCAAGTAAATAAATAATATTACATTCTATTGTTTATCAATATTTATGAAAAAAATGTTAATATTATTTTAAATGGAATTCTATGCTTGATGGCGTACCCAATACACAACAACGAGTTTCTTTGAAATCTTACGTTTCACACTAACAATATAATAATATTATAATAGTTAACGCCTAGACGTTGTAATGGTGGGAATGAACAGAACTAACTACAAAATTATTACATATGTTTGTTAAATATTTTTACTTTTATCCAATAAATTTTAGAGGATTAAAATGAAAATGAATCAACTTTTAAGAATAAATACTCTAATATTTTTAAAACATTGTTTAACCACCATTTGATGGCAAACCTTTTTGAATTATAAATTTTGACAATTTTATAAGCAATATTTGTCAAAATAAACTTATTATTTATAATTGGGACATTGAAATTTACTTTGGATACATTTTTGATATTTTTCTGACAATGTTCATTTTTCAATGAATAGTTAAAAATACTGCATTTTACTTCAAAACTGTTTTTTTCATCTAATTTAATTATATGGTTAGTTTATATTTTTAATTGTTTTGAAGATTAATTATAATATATTTTAACCATTTAATTCAATGGTGGTCATTAGAATTAATTTCACTTTGGAATTGGGCATAAACAAGTACCAAACGTTTCATAGATATTGTTTAAAAAAACCCGCTATTTATTTTGACAACGGAAATTATTTTTAAATTAATAACTAAAATTTATGTATTTATAATTTCATAAAATGGTTCTATATTTGGAATCATAAGGTCCAAATTATGTAATTAATACTCTTGTTTTTGGAATTATGAATAGTAACGATGGTAATTATCTTTAATTATCGTGATTAATTAGAAATCAGGTTGTTAAGGAGAATAAATTAATATAATAATAATAACAAATGACCCCAAAATGTTTCCTAATTCTATTGGTTGTTTCATAGAAGACCAAGGTATGCCTTGTTCCTAACTTAGGGACCCCATTGAATCATTTTTGGGTGATAGTTACACTTTATCATTTTATTTTTTAAAGAAAGTAGAATATCACAAAAGTATGTAACACCTATGTAAAAACAATTAGTTTTGTCTGTTTATGTGATCTCTTATACTAGAAATAGTCAGTGGAAAGATAAATATATTTCCTACATCATAGTATTTTTTTTTTAATTTTTAGACATTATATAATTTAATTTATTTATGACAACATGATGATGCAGCGATTATCTCATTAATGAACGATTTAAATAAAATGAAAAGATAATATAAACTCTAAGACATAAACTTGTAAAAAACCAATTGGATGAGTATATTTAGAACCCCTATCACCATATATTTGAATTATATCAATGTTGGACCTCTAAATTCAGAAAACACATTTTAAAATAAAGTAACATTTCTTGATTTTACAAGAGTACCCCTCCTACCTCTTATAAAAGGCCCCTAACTCAACCTCCTTACCCACACCTCTCAATCCATTGGCTCGGCCAAACTCTACTCATTTTGTCTCTCCAAATTCCTCTAATACTTCTAGAAGCCTCAATTTGGGAATAATCCTTTCCAAGGAAGCATTTGGGCTCAAATAAAAAAGAGTCACCCGATTTAAAGGTAATGTCTTCTCTTATGTTATTTTGTATAATTTTGCTTCTCCAACCCCATAAAATCTTTTTATTCCTTTACATTGTAACTACAACAGTATATTCAATATACTATGAATTTTTTATAATACTGATTCGATCTACACTTACACACACCTCCGTCTAATGGTTAAATAACATACTATTTCTGTGGATGGTGAATTACTACCTCACGAAACGATAATAGTTCAATGTTATTTTAACACCTTAAAAGGTGTCCATTAAGATGTCACTATATTTATATATGATATATATTATGTTTATGTTTTCCTTATTCTTCTGTATTTTTCATCAATGTCATACCTTTATGGTTTCCATTATGGGTAAACACGATAATTTCATTTTAGGAAGTGCGGACTAGCGCCCCCTCAAAGTGATTTGATTCGTTAATACCATATGTGGGACGTGTAAAGTATAAAGTTAATAACACTATATGTGATATTATACTGTAATTATAATTTACCATTATATCATTATGATTTCATTTCATGAAATAATGAAATAGAAATGAAAGTAGCGTTCATGCGTATGTACGGATTACCGTCTCCATGAACGGTGCATTTCATTTCTTATATCCAAATGTTATGTACTATTATAAGTACATATATATAATGGATATATATGATATATATTACATCTATATCATGAATATAATTCTTTAATTATAACATATATATATATATATATATCTCAATTATTTTTTTAATTCCATTAATATGACAAAGAAATGGAAGTAGCGTTCATGCGTACGTATGGCCTACCGTCTCCATGAATGGTGAAATTCATTTATTTTTATCTCCAAATTCTATGGAATAGTATAAAATGAATATAAAATGGATATATATGATATTAAAATCATTAATATTATTCTGTAGATGATGTACTTATAACTACATGGACAATTGTTTTCAAACAAGTTCATTTTTTACTCATGTACCTTACATCGACAAAAAACATCTGATATCAAATCACATAATTAACTAATTATTATAACATTATAATATGTGATATTCATTGAATAATAAACATTAAATTAGTTCCTTAAGAAATTATTAATTAACCATAGTTTATTATTCAGAAATATAATGAAATGAACAGGATAAGTCGGACTTGAGGTAAGGGATCCTACCTCTCTCTTTCTTTTTAAGTACTCTCTTTTAGGTCACTTATTTTATGCTCATATTTCTTATGTTGGGGGATGCTATTATATATTCTTCTGACTATAATTTTTATGTTCATATTATGAAAGAACCTATTTTATTTCATCAATGCATTTTTTGGAATTTTTAAGTGGCACCGTTAGGCTTCCATGTTTTCGTAAGGGATTTTTCATCTAACTTTTATTCCTGTGAGATTTATGCTACATTTACCACTATTTACATTGAGTGGGAAATTTAATTCCCATTATTATACTATTAATGTAATATACTTTATTTTATGGGTATTTACATCTTTATTATATGACCCTACTTCCATGGGGTGTACGTTTCGAATGTTACCGAAATTGGTAAGGGAACCTTTCACCCTCCTCATTTAAAAAGACTTCTTTTTGTAAGTAATTTTAATATTATTTTGATGGGATATGTTATTATATATCCTTATTTCTATAAATTTTATGTACAAGTGATTAGATACCCGCTTTTATCTCTCATCCTCTCATTTTATGAATTCTAAAGTGACGTCGTTAGGCTGTCGGATTTCTGTAAGGGAACTTCTTAACCAACTTCCAATTCATTGGGTTTAACCTATACTTCATGATTTTATTATTCCAAGATTATATGTGCAATATATATGTTGTAATTTTCACAAACCGTTGTTTGGATATACTATTTATACCACTAATCATCTCATTGAAAAATTCTAACATCATTTATACAAACTTGTATGGGAAATCATAACTCAATCTCATTTCATTGTGTTAAATATCAATGCCATTGGTTTTGTTTTTCCGAGAGTATGTGTGAATGACATATGATTGTTTTACACTTGATATTTACTTATATTGGGTGTATTTATACTTGTAATACATAATTATTTCATTGATTTATCCTTGCACTAATGACATGATCTTTGAATGGAATTCCGTCTCAATTTCACTTCCTTGAGACACTTCTTGATGATATGCAATTTTAGTATTTTTAAATTTTATATAAATACCCTTTTACATTCCATATCAATATTATGTCTATACTCAAGTCATTTAAAAGTTTTTAAAATGGCCTACATTCATGTGGCTTATAATTTAAATGTTCAAAATGGGAAAGGACACATTTATTAAAACATTGTTTTAAATGGTTTTAAAGATTTATTCTTTTAAAGATTTATCATCCATGTCCATGTTTTAAAAATTGTTTTAAGGATTTATTTATATGGACATGAATGTTTGAAATCCTTTTCAAAAGTTTCAAAGTGGTAAGGTACTTCATCTCAATCTCCTTTAATCAAGGCATATTTTGTTCTAAACACAACATTATTTTATACGGTGTATAAACCATTTGACTTTTACTTTTATTCAAAAGAAATATTTTGTATGAAGTTTTTTACTAAATGAAAAACGAAATGTTTTTTCTTGTGCATGCGTCGACAATGACTTCTCTTCTGTCGTGACCATTATTTGAGTTTCGACTTCCACTACAAGACATGACTTTTTCAAATGAAAAATAAATACCATGTTTTACATTTCTTTTATTTTGGTATTTTAAATGGTTTTGATAATGTTTTTATTATATCAATGTGTTGTATTGATATCTTGTGATTGAAATATGGAAATGTTAGGTTTCCTTTATGCATGTTTTATATGATACGATTATGTAATGGTTCTTGGTCATTGTTTATGCAGACGGGTGGTTCCGTGATAAACTAAGGGCAGGTGAGCCCGATATAGCTCTCCAATGCATTGGGTAACGCGAATGGGTTAAACGCTAAGGTTTCTCCAAAGATATTTAGGGAATATACTGTGATGAGTATTCCAAACATAACCATGAGGGTTACTCCCTACGTAAGAATGTTATGAATGCCTCATGTTACCTTTATGTTTTATGATTTCTATGAGTTATTCATGAATATTATGATTTCACGAGGTATGTTAATGTTCTTATGTTTTATGAGTAAAGTATTATTTCATTTATTCTTATGTATAGATGGAATGATGTTTTCTTTCCGTATTGTTATAACCCTTACTTATCTTTTTATGCTAACCCCATGTTTTAGAAATGTTTTCCAGGGGACTTAAAGTGGAATATGGTCAAGGATGGGATCAAGGAAATGTCATGATGTCTAAAACATGGAAATAGACATGACCCTTTTGTTCAAGAGTTTTATTTTGTGAAAAAAATGGAAACTATGTAGATGTGTCTACTTTGTATTCCTTGAGATGTAACAGTTTTGCCCTAATTCTCTACAACACTAAACCTGAAAAGATCCTCAATGTGAATTATTCAATTAATTCAAGATTTACTAATGTTTTAAGGGTGGGTCCTTATAGTTGGTATCAAATGTCGGTTTTGATAACTTTAGAGGTTAGAGTGTTGTTTAAGAATAAGTGACAAGTTGTGTATAACCACAATGGTTATTATATTAGATGGAGTCATTGTTATTTTTGAAAGTTACAATGAGTTTGAGATATCTTGGATAAGTATATCTTAGTGTTTATATTACTCTTTAGTACATGATGATTTTGTTTATATACTCACACTGACATTTTTGGTTTTAGTAAATGGAAGGATCTAGAAGGCATCAAAGTGACAATGGGTATGAGAGAAACTGTAGTGGTTCTCTAATTAAGAGACTGGATGAAATGGGGGATTCAATGAGGAATCTCGTGGTTATTCTAAACCAAATATTAGGAGTCATGACCAACAACTTGAACCTTGGTGAGGTATCTAATACATCATGTACGAGAGAACCAACTCGATGTGGATGTTCAAGAAATAATTATAAAGGTAACCATTAGGGTTTATATGATTTCTACTTTTGAGGTAATTATGGGTTACTATATGATATGATGGAATATGAAAGGCATGAGCTAAACATGAGGTTAAATTATGTTATGGTTATTTTTGAATATTTTATCAATATTTAGGGAATGTTATAAGAATTATGTAGTTTGGAAAGAGGACAAAATGCAGACCGTGTGACATCCAGTCGCATCGGACAAAGATGAGGGAATCGAACCCACAACCAAAGTGTGACTGGTATTTATCACCTACCACTGGACTACATGAAGTCCCTGGTTAGTTTGACTGATTCGTTTTAGTTATATGATTTTATGAATCAAGAGTAAGTTTATTTTGGGTTATCTATGGATATGATTAATCTATCATGGCAGATATGTGATCAGGCTAATTACTTTTCAATACAAGACTTTAAGATAAGCTGATGTTATTTGGAGATAAATGTTAAGATTTACCTTTGAAGACAATCTAATTAAAACCTTAAGAGATTGGGTTTAAATCTTAGTTTTTATTACTTTGATGAATTTTATGGATATAATTTTATTGAATGGTATTGTTGAACTTTGTGTATTGTTTGATAAATTTTGTAGATTAAGAGTAGTTTTTCTTTTTGTAAAAAAAGTAATCCGTTTTGGGGATTATCTGATCGTGTACTAACCTTTTTGGTTTTGGTTTTGGTTAAGGTCTACAAACATGGGAAATATGTATTTCCCTTTTGTGGATTAGGTGATTCTCAAGAAGTTGATTATAGCACTCTTAATGTGAACAAGTCATCCTAAATACTCATCTTTTGGAGAAAATATGAGTTTGTGTAAGAAATCTAGTAAAATTTGAACGTCAACATGAAAAGTAAGTTTGTTTCCGTATGCATTAATTAAGCTCATAAATATATTTCTTAATGAAATGTAACTTAAAACAAAAATTTTGTCTATTAATTTTTCCTACTGGGGAATAAAATACCATTTAACCAATCACAAGTTTGTGATTTTCTTGTGGTTAACTTTCTCCTAGAAATGTTTTCTATCACTCCCCCTCAGAAAAAGACCCTTTTTCTCTTCCATGTCCATGTTTTCCTACATGGAATCCTAGTATGGGTTAACTTGGGTGACCTTTTTACTTATCTTTCTTTCTTTTAATGTTATAGTTAAATTTACACTTTTTCTGATGTGGGTCTTACAGTGAAGTTTCCAAGCCCAATTTTGAAATTGTGAGGACGCAATTTCCAAAAGGGGGGAAGGATGTAACATCCCAGGTTAATAAATAATATTAAATTCTAATTTTTATCAATATTTGTGAATAAAATGTTAATATTACTTTAAAGGTAATTCTATTCTTGATGGCGTACCCAATACACATCAACAAGTTTCTTTGAAATCTTACGTTGCACACTAACAATATAATAATACTATAATAGTTAATGTCTATCTGTTGTAATGGAACTAATGAATAGAACTAACTAAAAAAATGATTAAATACTTTTGACAAATATTTTTACTTTTATCCAATAAATTTTAGATGCTTAAAATGCAAATGAATCCAATTTTAAGAATAAATACTCTAATATTTTTAAAAGATTGTTTTACCTCCTTTTGATGGAGATCCATTTTTAAATATAAAATTTGACAATTTTATAAGCTCTTTTTGTCAAAATAAACTTATTCTTTATAATTGGGACATTGAAATTTACTTTGGATACATTTCTGGTTATTTTCTGACAATGTTCATTTTTTAATGAATAGTGAGAAATAATGCATTTTGCTTCAAAACTGCTTCTTTCATCTAATTTAATTATATGGTTAGATTAACTTTTTAATTTTTTTCAAGTTTAATTAGAATATATTTTTACCATTTAATCCAATGGTAGTCAGTATAATTAATTTCACTTTGGAATTGGGCATAAACAAGTGAAAAACGTTTCATAGATATTGTTTCAAAAAAACCGCTATTTGTTTTAACAACGGGAATTATTATTAAATTAATTACTACAATTTCTGTCATTGTAATTTGATAAAATGGTTTCCATATTTTGAATTATATGGTAAAAATTATGTAATTAAGACTCTTTTGTCTTTGGGCATTATGAATAGTAATGACGGTAATTATCTTTAATTATAGTGATTAATTAGTAATCAGGTAGTTAATGATAATAAATTAATATAATAATAATAACAAATGATTCCAAAATGTGTCCTAATGCTACCGGATGTGTCATGGAAGACCATGGGATGCTTTGTTCCTAACTTAGGGACCCCATGGAATCACTTTTGGGTGATTGTGACACTTTGTCAATTTCTTTTTTAATGAAATTCGAATATCACAAAAGTATGTAACACCTATGTGAAACCATTTTAGTTTTGTCTGTATAAATGATCTATTAGACAATAAAAAGTAATTTAAAGGATAAAAAGATTTAATAAATCATATTAACTTTTTGTTATAATTTTTAGATATTAAATTAATTAATTAATTTATGACATCATGATGATGCATAGATTATCTCATTAATGAACGATTAAAATAAAATGAAAAGATAATGTAAAATATAAGACTTAGACTTGTAAAAAACCTATTGGATGAGTATATTTTGAACCCTTATCTCCTTATCCTCGAAAGATATCAATGTAGGACCTCTAAAACCGAAACTCATTTTAAAATAA
This sequence comes from Viscum album, assembly GCA_963277665.1. Lineage (NCBI taxonomy): Eukaryota > Viridiplantae > Streptophyta > Magnoliopsida > Santalales > Viscaceae > Viscum > Viscum album. The sequence goes on from OY728139.1 coordinate 1,185,407,726, forward strand.
AGTAACATTTCTTGACATTCCAAGAGTACCCCTCCTCCCTCTTATAAAAGGCCCCCACCTCTACCTCTTTTCCCACACCTCTCAAACCATTGGATCGGTGAAACTCAACTCATTTCATCTCTCCACATTCCACTATTACTCCTAGAAGCGTCAATTTGGGCAGAATCCTTTCCAAGGAAGCCTTTGGGCTCAAATCAAAAAGAGTCACCCGATTTAAAGGTAAAGTCTTCTCTTATGTTATTTTATATTATTTTGATTATCCAACCACATAAAATATTTTTATTCATTTCTTTTGTAACAACACCATTATATTAAATATACTAGGAAGTTTTTATAATAAGGATTCGAGCAACACTTACACACACCTTCGTCTAATGGTTAAAGAACATACTATTTCTGTGGATGGCGAATTACTGCCTCACGAAACGATAATTGTTCAATATTCTTTTTACACCTTTAAAGATGGCCATTAAGATGTCACTAGATTTATATATGATATATATTATGTTTATGTTTTCCTTATGCTTCTGTGTTTTTCATCTATGTCATAACTTTATGGTTTCCATTTTGGGTAAACACGATAATTTCATTTTAGGAAGTGTGGACTATCACCCCCTCAAAGTGATTTGATTCGTTAATGCCATATGTGGGATGTGTAAAGGATGGAGTTAATAAAATTATATATGATATTATAATGGAATTATAATATACCATTATATCATTGTGATTTCATTCCATTAAATAATGAAATAGAAATGAAAGTAGTGTTCATGCGTACGTACGGATTACCATCTCCATGAACGGTGCATTTCATTTCTTATCTCCAAATGTTATGTACTATTATAAGTACATATATATAATGGATATATATGATATATATTAAATCTATATCATCAATATAATTATGGAATTATAATATATATATATATATATATATATTTATCTCAATTATTTTTTTTAATTCCATTAATATGACAAAGAAATGGAAATTGAGTTCATGCATACGTACAGCCTACCGTCTCCATGAACGGTGAATTTCATTTATTTTTATCTATAAATGATATGGAATAATATAAAATGAATATATACTGGATATATATGATACTAAAATCATTAATACTATTCTGGATATGATGTACTAATAACTACATGGACAATTCTTTTCGAACAAGTTTATTTTTACTCATGTACCAAACATCGACAAAAAACATCTGATATGAACTCACATAATTAACTAATTATTATAACATCATAATATGTGATATTAATTTATTAATAAACATTAAATTAGTTACTTATGCAATTATTAATTTACCACAGTTTATTATTCAGGAATATAAAGAAACGAATAGGACAAGTCAGACTTGAGGTAAGGGATCCAACCTCTCTCTTTCTTTTTAAATACTCTCTTTTATGTAACTTCATTTAAGTTCATATTTCTTATGATGGGGTATGTTCTTCAATATTAATATTACTTTACATTATTATGTTAATATTATTAGATACCCTATTTTATTTCATCAATACAATTTTTGGAATTTTTAATTGGCACTGTTAGGCTGCCATGTTTTCGTAAGTGATTTTTCATCTCACTTTTATTCCCATGAGATTTATGAAACATTTGACACTATTTACATTGAGTGGTATATGTACTTCCCATTATCTACTATTAGTGTAATATAATTTAATTTATGGGTATTTACATCTTCATTTTATGACCCTTCTTCCATTGAGTTTACGTTTCGAAAGTTACCCAAATCGGTAAGGGAACCTTTCACCCTACTCATTTTAAAAGACTTCTTTTTGTTAGGTGTTTTAATGTTATTATGGTGGGATATGTTCTTATATATCCTTCTTTCTATAAATGTTATGTACAAGTGATTAGATAACCCCTTTTTGTCTCTCATCCTCTCATTTTATGAATTCTAAAGTGACGCCATTATGTTGTTAGATTTCTATAAGGGAACTTCTTAACCCACTTCCAATTCTTTGGGTTAAACCTCTACGTCATGATTTTATTATTCCATGATTATGTGTGGAATCTCTATGTTTTAATTTACACAAACCTTTGTGTGGATATACTATTTCTACACATAATAATCTAATTGATAAATTCTTACATCATTTATATGAACTTGTATGGGAAATCAAAACTCAATCTCATATCATTGAGTTAAATATCTATGTTATTGGTTTTGTTTTTCCAAGAGTATGTGTGAATGACCTATGATTGTTTTACCATTTATATCCACTTATATTTAGTGTATTTATACTTGTCACACATAATTATTTCATTGATTTATCCTTGCACTAATGACATGATCTTTGAATGGGATTACGTCTCAATTTTTCTTCCTTGAGACATTTCTTGATGATATGCACTTTTATTATTTTTAAAGTGTACATACAGCCACTTTGACATTCCATATCCATATTATTTCTATACTCAAGTCATTTAATAGTTTTGAAAATGGTCTACTTTCATGTGTCTTATAATTAAAATGTTTAAAATGGAAAAGGACAAATTTATTAAAACATTGTTTTAAATGATTTTAATGATTTATTCTTTTTAACATTTATCATCCATTTCCATGTTTTAAAAATTGTTTTAAGTATTTATTTATATGTACATGAATGTTTGAAAACCTTTTCAAAAGTTTCGATGTGGTAAGGTACTTTTTCGCAACCTGCTTTCATTGAGGCATATTTTGTTTTAAACACAACTTTATTTTATACGGTGTATAAAACCTTTGGCTTTTAATTTTATTCAAAAGAAATATTTTTGTACGAATCATTTTACTAAAGGAAAAAAGGAATGTTTTGTCTTACGTTTGTGGTAACAATGACTTCTCCACCGCCGTGACTATTATTTGAGTTTCGACTTCCTCTACAAGCCCAAACTTTTTAAAATTAAAGATAAATACCATGTTTTACATTTCATTAATTTTGTTATTGAAAATGGTTTTGATAATGTTTTTATTATATCAATGTGTAGTATTGATATCTTGTGATTGAAATCATGAAATGTTAGGTTTACTTTATGCATGTTTGATGTGATACGATTATGTTATGGTTCTTGGGAATTTTTTATAAAGATAGGTGGTTCCGTGATAAACTAAGGGCGGGTGAGCCTGATATATCTCTCCAATGAACTGGGTAACACGAAGGGGTTAAACACTAAGGTTTCTCAGATGAGATTTAGTGAATATACTGTGATGGGTATTCCAAACATAACCATGAGGGTTACTCCCTATGTAAGAATGTTATGAATGCCTCAAGTTACCATTAGGTCTTCTGATTTTTATGAGTTATTCATGAATCTTATGATTTCATGAGGTATGTTAAAGTGCTTATGCTTTATGAGTAAAGTATGATTTCATTGATTCTTATGTATACATGGACTGATGTTTTCTTTCCATATTGTTATAAACCTTACTGATCTTTTTATGCTCAACCCAAGTTTTTGAAATATTCTCCACAAGACTTAAAGCGGAATACAGTTAAGGATATGATCACAGAAATGTCATGATATCTAAAACATGGAACTAGACATGACTATTTTGTTCAAGAGTTTTATTTTAGAAAAAAATGGAAACTTAGTAGATGTGTCTACTTTTTAATCTTTGAGATGTAACAGTTATGTACTAATTCTCTAAAACTCTCATGCTAAAAAGATCCTCAATGTGAATTATTCATTTAATTCAAGATTAAGTAATATTTTAAGGAGAGGTCCTTATAAGACTTATCTCTAAGGTTGGTTTTTCAGACCCTATTTCGTTTTCTCATTAGGTGGGTTTTGGATTCTTGAGGACAGGAATGTTTTTATAGGCATCTGATGTAATATCCCAGACCTCTCCAGTCCATTAAATGGTTAAAATTTGGTGTTACAGGTGTTCTGGGAGGTCAAGGTGACTTATCTGCAATGCTTTTCCAAAATCCCCTTTTCGGTGAACCGTTTCAACGATAGAACGTTGTGAACTATAACATTGTGTTATGTCTTTAGCTAATTTTGATGTTTTTGACTACCCTTTCTTTGGAGTTTTGACTTGTGGGTGAGTTTGGGTGGAATTTTAAGGAGAATTAATGTTTAGTAGCTTTTGCACGGGGGGTGAAAGGTTTGTCTAAACCGTGGGGAGAAACCGTGTGTAGTTAATGTTGGAGGAAGTAGCTTCCACATGGGCAGTGCACAGTTTGTCTATACATGCATCCAAACCATGAGAGAAGGTTTTCCAAGGAAGTAGCTAATTCACAGTTAGCACACAGTTTGTTAAACCGTGCGAACTAACTGTTCGGCCAGTTAAATCTAGATCCTAAAATTGTGGATCTTAGCAGTTTTACCTCTAACTTGATCGTTTATGCTCATAAGTGTCCATAACTCGAGATTAACCTCCCTTGAAGGTAGGAGAACTTCTCACAAAAATTTTGGAGGTGATATGAAGGCTTTTCATGGTGAATCAAAGCCTGTTTCCTAAGGTATGTGTTCATTCTTGTTTGGTTTCATAGATCTACTTAGATCAACTTCTCCCCTACTCTCGGTTCCTTACATCTACGCCTGTTATGGGTAGATCTATGTGTGTGGATACCAAATATGATGATATTTGGTCTTGTTTGTGTCAGAAGAAGAGATGTAAGTAGGATTATTCGAGAATCGATCCGAGTTTCATGAGCGTTCTTCGACCATTGTGGTTTTCGTAAAAAACCTTTGAGGAAGGGGATTAATTGCTTCTCTATTTGTTTATGTGCAATCGTAGAGATATCATGATTGATCCCTTTGGATCACAATGAAATTGTCCTAATTAAATACTTGAACCAGATTAAAAAAATTGGTTAAATCTCATATTGTTTCTATGCACCGTCATAATGGTCCACCTCTTGATTTTATAGATAGTGTGATATCTATGCCTTTCTCGTTAGCATGTTGTTCTTGATGAAATTGATGAATAACGTAATGCCAAAATTATTTGATAATTAATTATTTAAAGATAAAGAGGCATGTAAATGAATCTGGTTGTTGCTGTTTTTCTAATTTGATGTTATTCAAATTGATGCTGATGTGTATGTTTAATTTAGTTCGTTTGTAAACCAGAAACATGTTGGTTCTTGTTGTTTAAAGGCATGACAAATTAATTGTTTAATTAATTTGTGATAGATTACTAATTGGGTTTCCTGGTTTTGGAGCCTATGAATTAAATCTGTTAATTCAAGATGGATTAAAGAGTTCATTGTTTGATAATTCCTGGAAGGGTTCTGAGTAACCCTCTTTATTGTTAAAGGGCCAAGAGCCCAATTAATGTGAAGATGGTTTCTTTCCTGCTTCTTGTGCTATGATATAATCCTGGATGGGTGTTGTGATATGTGGGGGCATAGAGTCCTTTCAGTTGTGGAAACGTATGACGCCTAGAGTGGCGAGATGAATCGGTTTATGCAAGTGGTTATCGGGGCGGACATTAGGGATGATGGAATGGGATGGAAGTTATTGTTGGATTCTTTATGATTATTATTTATTGATTGATTGATTTACTTTTCCCTACTGCTCGAGTCAGCTGGTCTTTCTTACCATTCTTCCAAAAGAGGTGAAGATGCACGAGGTATGCCACGTGATTTATGTATTTATCATCTCAAGGGAGGATGGGTCAATACGCATGATATAGGCAGCAAAGACTCGATGGGTAGTAAATCTACTCACAGTGTTGATCCCCCTTATGTTTATTAGCTTCAAATGCTTTTCTAGAATGCCTGGGAACATGGAAAAGTAATTATGTAATGAATGTTTGATTAAATGGTGTTAACTGATGGGGTTAGAGTTCACTGGAACATAATTATGGGGTTGAAAACTTTTGAAGGAATATTGGATTTTGGGAGTGATGATAATAATGTTTAATGTGGAATTGTTCATGGTTAATTAATGTTTAAAGAATTAATTAATGTACAGTGGAACTGAGAAAAAGGGAATGAAGTAGTCTAATAATGTTCTTTAATTGGTTGTGTGCTTATAAGATACCTAGTTTTGGAAGTAACTTCCCGGAGACTAAGAGTCATTAGCTGCAGTTGTGCCTAAGACTAGGTTATGCCTATAGTTTGGTTGTGAGTTATAGTATATTCTGTAGTTTTTTTGTTTCTATACGCTACTCCACCCTGTCAGTGATGGAAACTGACACCTTGGGGATTCTAAGCCCTAGGGGTGTTTTCCCAAACATTCCAGTGGGAGGATGAATAGATGACTACCCCATTTGGCCCCACAGTCTTCTCTTGGTAGAAACATGCACCATTAAGCACAGCGGTTAGCTTTCCCCATATATGTGTGTTGAGGGCTATAATGGATTGTGGTTATTTCACACACATATATTATGGATATTTTATCCTATGGACTAATATATGTGTAACATGTATAGGATGTGATGGTTTGAGGAACCTTACTTGGTGTATGGGATGTAATAGCTTGAGGTATAATACCCGACGTATGATACACACAATGTGGGCTGTGGTGGCTCCCGAAAACATACTTGGTTACTTCTAGTTGTGAGGATGGTGTGGTGCTTTGCCAGGTGTCTGGGGAAATCCTTTATGGTGCATGAGGTGCAGACTGTGGAGCTTAGCCCAGGTGTCTGCGGGCAATCCTTTGGAGGGAGATGCATAGGACATATGTCGTTTGGGAAAAGAGGTAAACTAGTGGGGAAGTATTAGTGGGGTACCCTTGTTATTCTTTACTATATACTATATTCCTGTATGTGTTACATGGTGAGAGTATCCTTGGTGAGGTAGGGAACATAGTATACCTTTTTAGGTGATGAGTTAGAATCACTTGTTGTTCAATGTGCCTTAGCATGCTTTCTTTACCTTTTCACAAGAGGCTTCGGGGAGGATCCTACTGAGTATACTGTTATACTCACCCAATGTAAATGAAAACTATTTTTAGGTCACTTGGAGCAGGTTAGAGATCAAGCTGGTTACTACTAGCTTGTGTTTGTAGGAGTTGTTCAGGCTTGTGGTCGCTGATGTTTTTACTTTGTTTTGGTACGTGTAGTTTTTTTCCTTCCAGTTTTAGTACTTTATCATGACATTACATATGTGCACTTGTGTTTTCTTTTATATTTCAGTTCTGAGTTGGAATTGGATGGTTTCTATCTTATCTCTTCCTTCTTCATGTGTTCCCTTAGAGGGTAATGTCTCCCATTTGTGTGTTTATTATACCCTCAGTGCTAGTCGTCAACCTGGGGCCTACTAGAGGCGGGACTCAGGGGTCATTATCTCCCTTCTCACATTTTCGGCCCAAGAGGGGTACACTTTGTGGGGAGGGAGTCGTGCAATAACAACCTCTCACAGTTTGTATAACAATTGATATAAAGTATATATATATATATATATATGATATTTATAACATAAGTACACCTTTGGTGTAATAATATATTATATACATTTTTCATTCCATTTTGTAGGGGATACAATAACGTCACTCTTGTGTACGGTGGACTATTGACTAAAATATGATAACAACATTCATGTATGTGTGGAATATCATATTCACAAAGCAACGTGACACTTTTTTCATAACCACACCCCATGTATGATATGTATAAATTTATCTAAATAAATAATATGATATTATGATCCCTATATAAATGTGGAAAATTTCAAACCTTTATTCTATAATGAAAACTGAAAAATAGAAACGTTAATCATGCGTACGTACAACCTACTATCTCCATGATGGTAAAATATATCATTTCAAAATACCATATTTCATGATTGATAATAATAGTACAATTTATTAATAAATATTTAAATAATTTCATCATTATTATTTTAGATATTACTACCCAATATATTATTCCCTATAACTAGAACCACTCTGATAAAGAATGAATGACAAAACAAAGTTATTATCACTCAAAATGAAGAAAATAATGAAATATTATAAAAAAACTAATAGTATGTTATAAAATGATCATATATAAAATTAATAATATTTATATAGTTATTTTGTAAGTGAATAAAATTTTTAAAACCGTTATAAAGTAGTCTAAATTATTTTCAACAAAAAACTATGTGTAATGTAAGGGAATTCTTATAAATTTCCCTTCATTGAGGCATATTTTAATTTTGTGTACCTAATAAATTTTACATGGTGTATATAATTACTATTTTACATTTAATATGATGATTAATTCATGATTAATTTTATTTTATGTATCAATTTGATATATTTCATCTATATAAATTAAAAATTAAAATTACCAAGTGGTAAAAGTTGTTGAAAATTATCACTTTCATTTGTAATTGTTTAAATTGAGTTAAAAAATTAATTTCTTTTATTTATTTTTCATTATACATTAAATATATCTTACATATTCAAATAATTTAATGATATATATTATTATTGACTAAAATTTTTATCATTTTTACCTATGGTGTATCCTTTATATGTAATTTGATTGACTAGGGAAATATTGAAAAATATCTATCATTTACTCGATATTGATATTCGGTGATAAGTATTATTTAATAAGAATTAAATTGATTGTTTTATATAAAAAAATTATTTTTTAATTTTAGTGATGGGTGTCTCTTTTTATTATACTTCCCATTGATTCATAAGTAGTTCTCATGAAACAAATTATGTGGGAAAACTAAAAGGGTCTGAATGTGTTGTTTAAACTTTCTTTTTAATAGTCTTGAAAGTAGAGGTTTCATGATATCTGAGATCATGTAATCTAATAATTATTCATTTAATTCAATATGAATTTAATTATTATTATCATCCAACATATTTTTACAATGATATTATCTCTTGATGCCTTTTATTATCATATTATTTATTAAATAGCTTTTTTTAGTTATTTCACATTGCATATTGAATATGCCTTATGTATTCATGTAGTGAAATTATTTAAGAATCATGTGTGTTCAATTATTTGCATTTTTTAATTTTATTATGACATATTTAATTGTGATATACAACATATAGATTAAATTTCTCGTGTTTCATGTTATTTTCCACAAAATCTTGATTATTCATTATTTATTCATGATAAACGTCTCTATACACAACCCTTAATGAACATTTTAGCTCAAACATATTTTTTCCATTTCCCTATGACATAATTAAGAGGTCATTGAATGTGATTTCAAGTATTTAGTTCATTAAATTTTGATATTTATTATGTTTTACTTTTCTTTTTCGAAGGTAAAATGTGTATCATCTACGTATATGGTTTCCTAAAACTACTAAACTGATTGGTCTTTAGGGATTTTATTATATATATATAGGATAATGTCAAAAATAGAAATTGAATTTATGTTGTCTGGTTCATGTTTGATAATACTAAACTATACGACCAAGGGGAAACACAATGGATTCATTTAGGAAAAGAAATATTAAATATAGAATGGAATAACTCTTCGACCTCAAATCTCTAATTTCTAGATCCCCAAATTATAACAAAACATAAACATCTATATTTTCATTTTGTTGAAATATAAACAACATTAATTTCTTCAAGATATAAATGATTTATATTTCTAAGGTAATTTTTTATTTTCTAAATTATGAAAACATTATATAATAATAACAATATCTGATTAAGAATGTGAAAATTTTTTTTAGGTACATAAATATCTCCAATATAAAGAAATAATATAATATATATAAAAAAATATTCTACCTAATTCATTTTAGATTTGATAAAATTAATTATCATTTTTAGAGAAACTCTTACCATCCTCCCAAAATAAAATAACAACATGATGATATAACATATGCACTAGAAATGTTGAGAGAAATCATATACCTTCCATAGTATTTATTTTATATAGAAAATATTTGGACATATAATGATATAGGATTGAAGAAAATCACAACACACTAGGTAACAGATGAGTAGCCAGGAATGAATTTGAAACACGCTTATATATCCTAAATGATGGGGTTTTGACCACCCAAACATGAGAGGAACAAAGAGAGACTCAAATAAGGCGATGAAAAAGGTTTTTATGTTTCAATGTATCCCTCCAAATATTATTCATAAACATCATAAAATATTCAATATTTTATTCCCCATTTAATTTATACACAAATAAAATCATAATTTTGATCCATTTAAAAAAAATTAAAACATAAGATTTAATATAAACTTGTAAAAATCAATAAAATCATGATTGTACGCATTTCAGCCACTGAAAACATTTTTTATAGGTCAAATAAAAGGTGTTTTAAGAAAACAAGGCAAAAATAATTACCTATAGGATTTTATATCATGATACATAATGGTAAGGTGTTTTATCATTTTTTAGAACAAAATCATTATTACCGTGATGTGATAGTATTGTGTTGCATGTAGTTAATCCTACATACCATAAAAAACAATTAAAACATTGACCCTACCCTTAAATGGACTTTACAAAGAACAAGGTACTATTATGTGAGTTTTAGGATCTACATAACCCTACATTAACTTATTTAACATTACATATTAGGGAATTACCTGTACATAACCCTTATAAATTTATGGTTACCCTTATATATTCTTTATATAAACAACCCAACCCTTACATAACATCTATAAATGCAATTTTACCCTTTCTCAAGCCTTATTATAATCGTTCCACCTTAACACAATCTATTAGAAACCACCATTACCCTTACATAACACCAATTTCAATCACAGCGGTAAATATATCATTGAAATCATTAAATTTTTAATTAAAATTACTTATAAATAATTAATAAAATTATTTAATAACACCTCCAATATCCTAAAAAAACGTCCACAAGATTTCATTAACTTCAAAAAATTATAAATTAATTTTCAAAATTAAAAATATAATACATATAATTTCACCCTAATTTAAAAATCCATTTTAAAAATACTTTTTAAATTTTTTTTCATAAAATAGTCTATAATTTATTAAATAAGTCTTGAACCACCAGGACCCCATAACAGAAAAAATACTTAGAAATATCTAACTATTACATTGATACAATGATAAATTTCCTTTGGTTTCTCTTCAGATATACCCTAGTTAGGGTTACCCATGTAAAATTATCTTGACTAATTAATTTTTGAAATTATGTTTATTAATTATTATTGGATGGAGGGAAAATTGGGTTTTGTTTAACAAGAAATCACGATCCACAAAGGGAATTTTTTTTGATTTTTTCCTACCTTGATTCCCCCCCCCACCTAATGGTATTTAACTTTTTAGGGATAATTGTTGACGAAATAATTATGAAAATTACATAATTATATATCATGAAAAATAAAATATATTAAACAATAGTGTTTTTAGGTACGTTGTTGTCAATGAGAATTTGAAATCCTTATATATGAGTTCATTGACATGTTACTAGATATTGATCGTTTACTGTAGATAAATTCACATAGTACCACTGAGAATGTGGTATAAAGGATCACATGCCAACTGTGTGCATAATCACATTAAATTATATCAATTTTAATATAATTCTTATATATAGTGATTTGATTTTTGAAAAAATAATTATTTGAGTTATATTGATCACATAAAATCCTTCATATGATATTCATGTTAATTATATGTCTGTTTGATTTTATCCCCTTCAATTTATTAATAGGGTAATAAATTAATATATTTATTCTACTTAATATTATAGTTTAATATAAATATTTTTTAAATACATGAATATTAAAATAAATATTTATTCATGTGTTTAGCCAACATAATATTATTTATTTATTTTTTTACTGAATAATAATTTTTTTAATAAAGTTTTTATTCTTTGGGAAATTTTAATGAGGATTGTCAATTCATGTTAAGTTCCAAATAAAAATAAAACATTTTAAATTAATTCAAGTTAAATAAAAATTATTTAGTTAAAAAAATTATTTAAATTAATTCATGATATGAAAATAATTACCATAAGATAATTATTATTAATCATTAGTAATAAATTAAAATAAATTATTTTTAATCGTTCATTCCATATTTATCAAATATTATAAATTTTTATTTTTTTCAACGAAATTCAAACTAGATTATAGAGTTATTTTGAACAATGGAGAAACTCTTGAAAAATATTTTAAGCCCAAGATAGGAAATCATCCTCCTTGTATCTCAAAAACATAAAGAGAAAAAATTATATCTCTTGTTGTGATCAATGATGAATAATGGAAATCACTAGTTTCCCCCATGATAAAACATGGAATACCAAGAACAACATCTAGAAATTCATAGAGCATGCATAGATATAACAATTATAATATTCACTTCGATTCCCTATAATAGTGATGAAATGACAAGTGAATGATTAACAATATTCTCGAATGAATATAATGTTTCATGTAATAATTTTTTATTTTAATTATAAATTAAATTTTAATGTTCCTTGATAAGGGTTTCTAGGATTGTGTATATCATTTTACATAGTATTTATCTAGTTGATTTTTTTAAATACAAAATATATCCACAAACCCATTGATTTCACTATTCCAGAAAACATTTATGCTGTATTAAGTTGTCACATTTTAATATATATTTATCTTTAAGTTGTTTGATCCCATTAATTTGTTTGTTTACCAGTTTCCATTTCTATAATGTCATTCACAATTTAAAAGTTGATATGATGTGATCATTGATGTTTTTAATCCCAAAAATATGTTAAGATAATATTAATATTTCTCAAAGAATCAATCCAAGGGTATTCCATTGGAATCCTAAAATGGATATATGTCGTGAAATAAAAAATATCATTTTCCCATGGTCAACCATACCAGTTTTAATAAGTGATGATCATTGAACACTAAGTGGATTGTTAGGAATAGTGATTACATTAAACATATTTATCATTTTCAAGACATGTGATCTGAAAGACATTAAAATATGTATAGATAATTCACAATCCATGTAACACTAACCCATATTTAACCTTATGTAATTAATATCACGCTCGTTGGTTAACCACACGATGTCCTTACATACTATATATTGAATTCTAGTCATTCTATGTGATAATACAAATATTTGATAATGTGTAGATAGATTTAAATATCATTTAACACATTAATAGTCAAGTATGATTCATAATAAGTCCATTTTTTTGTGTGTATAAACATGTATATAATTAATGAGATACATAAACTACACATTATGTATCCAGTTGTACACTCCTTGTCATATATTGCACTCTGAAGTAGGTATATGAAAAGTGATTTTGGTTTTTAATGTTGATATAAATTATGGATTATTATTATATACTTATATCTTCCATCTACACAACATTTAATGTATAACATACATGTCTTGTAATTCACACACATCACTAGTTGTACATGCCACTTTTTTATGGATTTTTTTATGTTAAAAAAATCATATATAATATATTTCATGAACCACGTAACAAAATTTCATGTATGACATGACATTTCATGTTGAAATACATGTTGTGTAAATATATATGACATGGAAATTTGTATTCAAAACATAAGTCACAATACATGTTTTCTGAAAAACAAGAAATTTAAGTATTAAATTCCACAAATGGATTTTATCTAATATATATTATACATGATTTTTCACCAGTATATTTCACACAATTTATTTATTCAATTCCATTATTGAATTTCATGAAATGAGGAAGGATAAAATCCATGTCTTCTTCTCAGTAGAAGTCATGTAATCTATTAATTTTAAATTAAATTAAAAATTGATTTTATTTAATTAAAAAAATACATGATTTGAATATAGTAGATCTCATTGAAATATTACATATAACATTAAGAAATATAATTAAAAAAAATTAATTATTTATTATAGAAATTTATTAACACATGTAAATTTATCATAACTAGAATGAATTGAATTTAACTTGAAATTAATTATTGTATGTTTAATGTGTCATCATTAAATTATTTCATTTATCAAGAGGTTAACAAACCAATGAATTTATTATGATTATTTAATTTACTATTTTTTCATGATTTTATGTGATAATTTATTATTATATTAAATATCATGATATTTATATGATCCACTATTACATTATTATGTAAGAGCTTACTTATTGATGGTTTATTTTATGGAAAACTAAATTACTAATCACTTTCCCATCTAAGTGAGTAAAAGATTTAATCAGTTGAGCTCCATGTTATTATTGTTAATTAATGACTAGATACTAAGTGAAACCAAAAATCTTGATAACATGGGATAATTGAGGAACACTATCAATTTATCTATGCATCTCCACTTAGAGTTATTTCCTCATTGTTCGTGGTAGGTTTATCATTTCTTGATAAACACATTATTGGATAATAGATATCGATCATATCATAATATTTTTTAACATAATGAAAATTTTTTATCTAATTCATGGTTTATTTTGATAATTTAACATTATAAAATAATGTAAATATAAGAACCATAATCCAAAGTGGAAATATAATAAAATTATTGTTGGTAAACTATTTTATCGACCACTTTAAATTAATTAGTAAAATTCAACAGAGTATTGACCATATTTTGAAGAATAAAATCAACACTATTTATACACAAAATAAATGTAATCCCTTAATATTTTTTAATAATTTCTCTCCATATATAGTGATAGTATTCATTAATAATTAAAGATACTTCAAGGTCATAGTTGGGGGCTTATTTCAAATAGTTTGGAGTATTAAAAAATATATTAGGCTAACATAACCAAACTGGTATTAAGTATAATTATCATATATAAAATAACAAAGCTTAGAGGTACTAATTGAGTAACCTTGGTAATATATTTCATGATTGGGGAGTCCACTCAACAGATTAGGGAACTATTCACGAACATAGTTACCAAGAAATTATAATTATATATGTTCAATGAAAATTCATTATTAATGTTCTGGTTCTGAAATGGGAAATATAGATCCTTATGAATTCATCATACAAGGTAAAAGATATTATACTTATAGTGGTGAAGGAGTTTGATATTTGATTATATAGTGGGATGCTAATAATTTTAATTTATTTCATCATAACAAATAAATATGATATAGCATCAAAATTTTATTTTATTTTTAATATAAATAAATGTAAATCCATTCATCCACTTCTCTATCCCTATGATGATTATTATAGAAATTTATTCTTCAAACTTATTCTAACTTCTTATAATTTTATAGTTTCATGAGAATTATGATATACTAAGAGTAGAAGTTTAATGAACTGGACATACTAGTTCCTCCTCAATCTACAAACAAGGAATGTGTGAAGGTGAAAAATATCTTTTGGAAACATATGATAATGAAATGTAGTTCAAAGGAATCACATTATCATCTATGAGTAGTGAGATGCAAATTATTCTTTTTGAAATAGATGTATAATCTATGTTGTCACATCCCTGTGATATTAATTAATATAGGGAAAGAAAAGAGAGATCTTAAAAAACTAATCCAAATATTATGTTATTTTTTATTATGTAGTTATACGGATATAAAATTGGTTCCATTTTGCTTTTTTTGATGTAATGGGTACTAGTCATGTTTTTTGAATTATGTTTTTTCTTTTATAGATGATTTTTGGAATATTTTATTTTTCATGGGGGTCCATTTTAATACTTTTCAAATGGTATTTTTATTTTTTTTACATGATCATATTAAATTATATTTGACTAAAATTAAAGACAAAATTATCTTGGATCTTTGAATCAAATTTAGCATTATGATAAATACATGACTAATGAATAAAAAGATTATATTGTGAGAAAAATGATAGGTATGGATAGAATTTTTAGGAAAAAACACTATGTATAAGGAACCTTTACACTACCCATCCAAAAGGAGGAACATATAGTGAGAGGATAAAACGTAGAATGCATTGTATTTTTATTGGGGAATTAATGACCACAAAAAGTTTATTTTTAACATATTAATGAAAGAATATGAAGATCAAGGTACATTTAACATGGATTACAATATTTAAATTTCAATAAATTTGGTATTATATGTATCTTTTGTTTATCACATTTTTATAAAATTATAGGAACCATGTAAATTATACAATATTATTACAAGTGAGTTAGATATTCAATCTACCAATGTTGTATATCTAGTTATACTATATAGTAGAGACAAAGATATCACATAACTAAATAAACTGGTTCTTATTTTAATGTTTTGATATTATAAACTAATTATAATAAAAAATCATTTATATGAGTAATTTTAAAATGTACGGTTTTTTTCTTATTTAATCATATAAGTTGATACTTTTATAATAAAATAACAGATTAGGGGTTGTATTGTGTCGATGATGGTCTTTATATGATAGAATATAAAAATCATGTCTTATCAAGAGATCATGAATCAATTCATCATAACTCATATCAAATCAAATTGTGACTTCAAAAACATTTCCAACGAAATGTGAATCAATTTTAAAAATTATAACAATTTATTTATTTAAATTAATTCAATATGAAAACATATTATATTATCAATGAATAATTACATTGGAAAATAACTAATGATACATTTAGTGAAAATTTTGTTATTTTAATATTTGTTCACAACCCATTGCCTTGGTCCTGGTCGGACTTTCTACTGATCTTAGGTAAAACTCAAAGACACAAAAGGCCAGTAATAAACTCAAAGGTATTACATAAACATTGAGGAGTATTTAAATGTTTAAAACATTTCAACCTATGAAAATAAAACAAAAACAACCAAAACCACTATATGATGAATGGTTTGTAATCCATAAAATTCAAAAAATACAAAATACTAAAAATATTATACGAGGAACAAAATGTAAAACATAACATCTAATCAAACACTAATTGAAGTCCAAACATGAATACACTGACGTGGAATCACTCTAACAACTCAATGAGACAACAACATGCTCTATACACAATTATTAGGAAGTAGAATCATAATAAATCACTAGAGAACTAAGAGACCATTCCTTTATCAATTTCATGAATAATGAGATCTATATAAACACAAAATTGTATATATAGGGAGTGAATAAGAATACCCACTAGGATATTCCCAAGATACTTCCTATCTCATGACACTATTAATAGAACATTATATATCACTATTATAAATATAATATTAAACAAAGATACATACATCAAGAAATTCATAAATTATAATAATTAAATTTACAATTATTATGTATTTATCCAATTAAATTAAACCGAACATCCATGTTATAATAAAAAATAGAAACATATATGTTATTTCATAGTCCCACACTCAGTGGATGTTATATGTTGATCCAAAGAATCATCTCTAAGTGGCTAATCAATCTGTGTCCCTAGTCTAGCAAAATAAACCTTACTCAGGTTCCAGTTAAATGAAAACAAACACATGAAAACCATATATTCTAGTTTCACTTAATAATTTATTTAAAAAAAATAAATCCACACTTTTAAAACATTTCCTCTTATATATTTCTGGTGTTAAAACACTATCTTAATTTAAAACACCAAATAGATGGGATTTTTACAAATGCATTTCAAAAGTCCAATTTTCTAAAATAATAAACTGATAAGGGGTTTCCATTATGAAATAATCCAACTTTACAATTGAAAATACTAGAAAAACTATTCATAAACTAAGTCTTCCTGTTATATAATATGTGGAGAATATATTGAATACACCAACCACTCAATTGGTGATGAAAATAGAGAACACCATTATGGAAAAACTAGACATGAGATCAAAATAATGTTCTGTGAATAGATCTAATAAAGATCTCATCATGTAACATCATATACCGTATATATTTACTCGAAATATTTGATCTATCAATATAGGTGAATGTAGATAAGGAGATCATTAGAGAAAGAGAAAAAAATTAATACTTCTTATTAATTATAGGGATCCAATAAACATGGATCAATTAAAAATAAATTAAAGAACAAAGGGTAAAATTAAAAATACATTGTAAAGGGTTAGAGTTTAAAATCCTTTCATGAGTGGTGAAAAAGAGTGTTTCAATATTTAAATCTATGTTAAACTATAATTTTCAAATCTATATATGCACAATGCATAGTTAGTGAACCTAGATGGGGAAAATATCTTTTACTCATGTGAATGACTCTGTCTCCTAAACCCTAACTGAAACAGTAATTTTTTGTGATTTCTAAAATGGAGTGAAAACAATAAAATCATGAATATTCATTATATTTAATATAAAATAACATTATTAATATATTTTAATTTATTAATTATTACAATTTAATTACATAGAAAGAACATCACAAAATGAATATTACTTGTCAAGTAATAATATTCATTACTTTAATTAAGACTCAAATAGAGATATTGAACCCAACTAATAGTAACCAAAAAATACTATAGTACACATGATTAAACTATACTTGTAACATAAAAACAAAAAAAACTATTAAAAGAACAATAAATTGTATGAATAAAATTGACATAATTAATTGAATTTTGAATACCATTTGTAAATAAGTAATAATTGTTTATATTTGGACATATCTGTAGTATGTAATAAAAAAAGTGACTATGAGGATATAACTGTTAGATTACTAATACATGACCATTGATAAATATAACCATCATATATAATGACTACTTATAATATTTCAATTATAATGTGATTGTTGAAATTAGTCAGTGCTAATGGTAAAGATAAGAGTTAATTAAAAGAAAAAAGAAAAAATGATATCCTCAACCAGTATGGTCAGGAATTTTTAAGACCATTTATCAAAACATGGGAGGTATGTAGCATTAATAGGGTTACCCTAGAACAAATAATAATCATACCTTACTCATGTAAGGATCTAGTAGAATAGATGATGAGATAAGTAAAAATTATTTTATATCTTCACTATGTCAATGATCATTATTCCTACCCTTAGAAATTAGAACAATCACACATAATATATTCCGGGTGTAAACTATTAAAAAAGGGTTTTTTAAATATACCATAATATCATAAATGTTTAGTTTCATTTGGATAAATGAAATTTATTTTTCTTTAATTGCATTGTAGTAATTATTTTATTTTATAAAATGAATATGAATATAAATTGAATTTGATAAATAAATTCACGAATAAAAATAAAAAACACATTTATGTTTATTAAAATGATTCCCTATTATAATTCATGTATTATAAATAAAATTCATTTTGATGAATTTTATTTAAATAAAAATTATTTAAATATAAATGATAATATAATTTTTTAATCTCCTAGGGAATTTTTAAAATATTCAGAAAGATGAATATATCGTAAAAGTTATTTTCAGAATAAAGGTTTTTAATTAAAAAGTATTATTTATAAAATTTTGATAATTTGTTTTGATAAAATAAATCTTATATTTCAGGTAAACATATTCAAATTAGGTTATCTTGAATTTTTTAGATTTTTAATCAATAAATTATTCTACAATGAATAGAAAAAATATATATTGTTTTGTTTTTTGATTGTTTTAGGACTTCTTATACATGTATTAACGATTTATTTATTAACTAAACATAAAAAGGGAAAAAATATAATATGTTATTAATTTTATGTTTTTAATGGGTGAAAATAAATTTCAAAACATATAAATGACTTTCCAAACACTAAAACGAAAATTAAGAATTTTAAGTCTCTATTATGTGGAAAATGTAATTTTTCATATCCAAAGTCATTTTTAAAAGTGGATTTCAGATCTAATGGACCTAAATATTACATTACATTTATTATCTTTCTAAAACCATGAACAAAACCCATGTGTAATGGTATGATTTTTAATATTCCAAAACCTCTAATTCCAAGGCCTACATTTAGAAATTATTATAAAATTTCTCCCATTTTTCTATCAATACCCACCCATCCTCCCGATCATCTCCAATATAAATATTTTAAAAAACTTATTCTCATTTCCCCTATTTAATTTTCCTCTAATTGGTGTCCAATGTCCTATGTTTTATTTCCCTATGATTTAAAAACATTCTTCACAATTTAAGGGAACTCTCCTCATCTTCATTTCCATTCAAGTTACTCTTTGGTGGTATACATTCTAAATGAAGAATTGAATCCCTTAAATAAAAACATGATTATCCAATTACATAAAATATAATGTTTTATTAGATATATTCCTTCATTAATTCTCATTATACAAATTTCTAAAACCAAATTATATACACATTATGTTCTCGAATTCATTACATGAACTCTTTTTACATTCAATATTATTATGTTGTAGATACCCAAGTCATGGACCAATCCATTGGGACCCACCAAGTTGGTTAAAATATTAGTGTGAATCCAAAAAAATGATATCAATTATTTTTCTGATGGAAATAATTATTGATTTTACATATCCCAAACATGGGAGGCCTTATCTAGTGGTACACACACACACATCTTCGACCAGCAATAAAATGTACGAATGTGTGATACAAATGATACAAAACTGAATGAATACAACTATATCCAACCACAGAGTAATACAGAAATACTGGATACCATAAATATCGAAATATGGGCCCACTAAAAAAATTATAGGGTCCAAAATTTTAGAAATTAGTGGACTGATGTTAAATCTTAATCAAGAAAACTAAAATGGTCTATCTAGATTAACTATTCTCTAATGTATTTGAGTCCACCATTGAGTTCCTTATAAGGCCTTTTTTATTCATAATACTTGACATGTGTGGGAAGATATCATGCATTGGTGAGTATAACAGACCCTATAAGACATCAATGAAATCACAAAAAATAACATATCAAAGGAGAGATACTAGGTCATGAATAAAAAGGTACATCATTCAGATAATAAATAATTTTAATAAATACCTAGAAATATTCGTGTTTAAGACCAATTCTCAAATCATGGTAGCAACCATATAGTTAGTATATAAATCTTCTGAAGGATTTAAGTTAATGCTCATATGGGAGATCTCCCTCCTTGGGTATTTATAACATAGACACATGTCATCTAAGTGGTTGTGATCCATAGGCCCCTCCATGTAGAATTACTCAATAGAAGTTATAAGATCTTGATACCGAGATAGGGGATTACACCATGGTCTTATGTGTGATTTTTAATGCTACTCAGAGTAAAACACTATGATGGGGATCTCACACCCTAGAAGATGGTAATTGGATTATGGACCCAACATAGGGAGGAATGATAGAGGATCACACTCTATAATACATAGAGAGAGTACCATAATTTATCCAATGTTAAATAGTACAGGGGATCACTCATCATAATATAATGTAGTGCTACATCATACACCATCATAGGGATAGACAAAGAAGATTCACCATAAAGAAACCCAATGAGACTAATGCGAATAGGGACCTCAAATATACCTAGGAAAAGTATGCAGTGTGTATATAGTATACACTATGTTTCTTAGTTACCTTATTTAAATCAACTCGCTCTCTATGTAAAATATCATGTTACCATATACTTTGGTTTTTCCCATGTACACTAGTTTTTCTCTATGTACACAGCTCGTGCTCGGGTTCTATGGTCATGTGTAAGTACTATGGCTATGATTTTTCCTATGTACCCTAGACATGACTATGTACTTGTCCATGTTTTGTTCCAATTTACACCTTGGTATATGTTAATATTCAATTAGAAATTCACAATATTTTTGATATTCAAATCTCTAAGGATCCGTTTCTACTATAAAAAAATGTACTACAATGTGTTTTTTATCTAATGTACTAGAATTGTATGTTAGGATTTTATAGAAAGACAATAATATCCTATGTTTCTTCAAATATTCAACCACATCTTATGATCCATCAATGAAATTCACCCTGGAAATAAAATATGTTGTTTACTTATTCTAATTCAACATTAGTTGTTGGATTTTGGCCACCCAATCTTCTCAAGAATGATATGTCTTACGATGCACCACCTTATTGACAAAAATGTATGAAACTGATCAATATTATCTCTAATTCATGTCTAATATCCCACCACACTGCATCACTCATCAACTAGAATTAAGATCCAAAATATGAACCCATAGATTTTTTTTCCAAACATCAAATTTTTCAATAATCAGTTTCCTGGTTTTTGACAAAATTCCAGAAAAATGATATACCAACGATGAACGCACAATGAAAAATGGGAGAAAATCACACTGCATGAATTTGAGTAGTGAACAACATCTATTGATCTAGATGTCATAAATCTGTTAATGGAGAATAATTTTAATTATAGGATTACTCAAGAATCAAAAAAAACATTTCCCATTTTATATTACATTAAGATAAATCCATACCTGTAAAATAATAACCGACCTTTGAATCATTTTATGAAGACTACTTATTATGATTAAACATGAGAAAAAAATTTGAGGATTAAAAAACATAATTAAATACATACCATTATTTTAGATCGGTCACCGATGAATAATGATTCTACTTCGTTATCCTTGTAGATATCCATAAACTCATTGGAACACTAATCAATCAACCATGATTTGTTGTCACTCATTAAAGTATGTCCTATATAGATCATATCAAATATATAGGGTTATGCGGTCATCCATTGTATTTTTCTATAAAAGGTATCATCTTGAGGAGGGTGTTTATTATAGACATTTCATAAATAATAAATTAATATATTAATTTAGTAGTTCTCGAATATTCCATTACATCTCTTAAATCAAACAACTAAAACACACATGTTTTTATCAGACATATGGTAAAACACACATTTTAAATTTAAAAACAATCCTTGATTTCCCATATGATGATACAATGAAGAGTTATTCCATTTTTTGAGAAAACATAAATGAATTTGATATTGTAAATTTAATATTTTTTGTTATATCAACACCGAGGCTCACCATAACTTAGAATACTATTAAGAATTTTCATCGAGATTGAAATATTTTCTTTAAAATATTCCAATATTTAACCATGATTTTTTTATATTCTCCCCACCTCATGTATTTTTTTTCAAAATTAAAATGAACATAATGAATAAGATGAGGATACTGGGCTTGCATATTATTCTCCTCCTGCAATATTATATCATTACGACTCTTATTTTGTAATTAGACATGTACCAATCGAATTTCTTACACATGAAGAAATATATCCTAGACATCCTCGATAAGTACTAGGAACTCTATGAAGGTATATTCATCCTTAATTTATAGTTTTACCCTATGGATAACATCTGCTATGTCATACACAATCATCCTCATATACGAAACATGGTATAAATTATTCTCTCAATCTAACTGTGGTGGTAGAGAGAATCTGTACACCACCCCAATGACCCTACATTTTATCTATAAAGGTCCAATGAACCTTCAAGAAAGTATGATGTCCTATAAAAATACCTAAAATCCTCACTGAAGTGATACTTTAAGGATTATATGCCATCCTTTATTGAACTCTAATGACATCCTATATTGGCCTTCAAAAGATCTCTGATGGATATGGACATTCCTCATCCACTACTAGATGATTTTCACATTCAATGTGATTTTTAAACCCAACTTAAAAACAATGAGTTCTAACTAAATTATATCAATCTATAATACTGGAAATCCATTTTTTCTCCAATATAAAGTCTCAAATTGGTCTATACCATTGGTAGAGTGGAAAATGAAGTTAAAATTGAAATCCGCCAAGTGTAAGTGAACCTCCCAGGTATATCTAACAAATAATCCTGAATCATGTCCTCAAGAACATGAATAGTCTTATATGTTTGGTCGCCTATGAAGTATTGGAAAACCATGACCATTTTGAACTGAGTCCTAAAGTCCTATTAATATTCTCTCTATAGTCAAGAAATGATTTGAGAATTATAGTTTGAAATTATCATCAAGGGAACTCAACGATTCCAAAGAATATCCTACACATAAATCCAACCCAAAATATCTATTGAAATCAACATCCATAGGGTTAGAAAGTGGTCCAATATAATGAGTCTCTATATGATCATCCATATAGAGTCATAAAACCTATATTACCTTGTAATTAAACGAAATATATATATATTTATATATATCATCCCACTACCACATCAGTGCCTTAAGGGGTTGAGTAAACTGCACTCGATCCTCATGCTTAGCCTTCACCTGCTGACATGTGAGGCATTGAGAGAAATACTATTCTATAAACTTCATAATCCCAATCCACCAAATGTGATTCCAATTTATTTGAAAAATATTTTCAATCAATGGATGTACCACTAAGTAGGATATACAATACTCCGCAAGTATATCCTCTTAAAATGTCACAAGTACCATCATCCGCCCACTAAAAAGGATAAAATGAACAACACATTATAAAACCCATTTTCGGAACACCCATTGGATATATAAATTCACTGTATCTCACAATTGATATCTCAAATATCATAATCCCCAACGATTGGTGGATTTTTTGGGGGTAACAACCATTGACTGGAGCTATGTTTCATTATCATCATCTATTGAAGAAAACTCTAATGAAGCCATCATCTTTGATTACTCACTCAATAAATATCAATAGGATCTCATATTCATATAATCTACCACCATCATCCCCATACTGTGAGTATATAATATCTCAATTTTTGAATCATTATGAAACTCAAGACAATAGATATATCTCATTTGAAGATCCTTCTAAACAAATATATATGTGAGATTCTTATGGTTAGAATAGATGATATATTGGTCACCCAAAAATAAATGTCCCTATATTAACATAGTGAATACCACTTCTACTAGATCTAGAACTTAATGCACCCAGTTATAGTCATTGGGAATCGGATTTTAACACCCATAGGCAATCAACATCTAATTCAACATTGGAACACAATCATGGACTGTTATGAAGGAACTAAAAAACACAGCATACGCTATACCCTTATATGAAAATTTTAATTCGGGATCACTAGTAATAATCTTCCAAAACTATTTATAATACCACTCATACTACTCTTTCAGAATTATTTGATTCCCCTTTAGGTCCAAAGCATCGAAGAGTGTCTATATCATATATAAATTCTGTATCCATCTCCTATAGTATCCTAATAAACCATGCAATCTCTATACTTTAAAAGATCTATTTGGTGGTTCCCATGTAAGTAGTACCTCAACCATTTTATGTTGTAAGACTAATATCTTTTTTTACATGACATGCCCTGATAATTGGAGAACTTAAATCTATAACTGTCACTTTAAGAGCTTCATATAAAAATGTTTCTCTCTATGTCTGTCATAGAAGATCCTCAAAAGTATCATGTACTCCTCTAATGCTGATTACATAAGGTTGTAATTCATGAATCCACCATAAACTATTTTAATATGGAATGACGGATCTAGTTCATGTGACCCATGAACACTATAGGGTCATTCTTCATACCGAAATTCATTCCCAAGTACTCATAGTGACTATAGAATAATTGGAATATCATATTCTATATATCGTCATATTGAACACGGATTTAGTGAATGCCATACCTGAGATCAATTTTTTAGAAACACTTTACCCCTTATAAATTGTCATATTGGTTATCAATTTTCAAATGATGATACTTATTCATGAAAATCAGTAGATTCGGGAAATTTGCAATCCACTCATAGTGTTAAGAAAAAATTGTCCTTCTTAGAGAAAAAAACTAGTGCCCCCAAGGGTGACACATTTGATCTAACAAATTCATTTGTATATCCTCCAATATAAAATTAATTTATAAATGATCTATGATAGCCATCTGAAATTTTGGGGTAGATATATGGGGAATCCTTGGGTTCATGTCTATTCAAAACTTGATCTCTCATTAGTGAGGTAAGCATAACACGTCCTCAGGGAAGATGTATGCATACTCCATCACAACTGTAGGAAGATGAAAGATCATAATATATACTAATCAAGAGGTAAAAATATCCAAATCATGAGTAATTAACATAATAGTCCTACGTATGATCCCATATTAAATTGGTTGGGTTTCCTTCATGCCCACAATAGATCATCTCATCCCATCAACTCAAACACAAAACATCCTCTATCTAATATATAAATATAATTTTGAACTATTGGTAGAGAGTAAATTTCTATAACAGAAAAATATGGTCTTATTGTGTCTATGAAATTACCATAATGGATGATCTCCCCATGAAGGGTTAGGTCACACTACCGGTATAAGTGTTTAATCACTTAATCTCATCCAATTGGTGTTTATAATCATATGGATTGAGCCACATGCTCAATTATAATAACTAGATCATAGACATGTGATGTTACAATGAAATAGTGTCTCATGCATGTGTATATAAATACTCTATGAAAATTAGAGAAGATATAGATCATACTATTAGACATCGAGATATCCTCTGGCGTATATGCTTCAGTTCAAGTAGCTGCCCTTATCCCGAACGAATGATCCATTAATCTTCCATATACAACATTGGGGTCGTGGTATAAACACATCAATGCATCAACCAACTCATATGGTTTGCTGAAATCCTCTTACATGTCCACCACCCTACCCAAATCCCTGATCTACTCATTGTACATAACTAGGTGGTCCATCGATCACCTACCATTAAGATGCTTGCTGGGATAAATAATCCAATATCATACGACATCTCCAATCATAAGAATAACATATCCTCTCCCCATAAGAAATGTATTCATCTTGATATCCTTGAACTATAGAACCTATATATAGAGGATATATCTAGAATGGCCTAGAATTACTAGATCTGTGATTCTTCCTCCAGATACAAGAATTTGAATTATTTTCTCCTTGGTATTGAGTACCATTACCAACTATCAGTGATTTTTCTTCTAAGAAGATCCCCCCACCAAGGCTTTCTCAAGAACCCCCTCATAAATATGAATGAAAAGAGATACTACTCCAAGCATTATATTTCTATTTCAGCCTCCCATGAAGTACTGTTCTTGAAATAATTCACCACGAACAATACCTATAGAGTATCATGAAATTTTAATGAACCCTCATGCATAATCTATAAATTTCCTACATACCTATTCGAGATCCTATATATCCTATATTTGTACATACTAAAACATATATTTGATGAACTCCATTGTAAAGAATCTCTCAAACACTATAACATAAAATGCTTCCTCAACATGTGTCTGATTAACGAAACTCCACTATTACCCTAAAGATCCATGGATAAGGGTCACTGCATTGACAAACGTCTGACCATGAGGGGTAATAACATGATGTAAAACTCATCCAATTGACTCAAACAATCCCACTAGTGGTTATCGATCTATCTTGCCCCATAATTGGAGGGTTCTCTATCTGTAAAAAAATGGAGTTTGATCATCCTACAAATATAAACTATTTACACTATTGAAGAAAACGACATCTCAATGAGAATTGGAAATATCAAAGAATTACGTGGTGGTACTACCTTCTATAAAGGCTCTTGTACTAAAGCCTCATCACAATGTGTGTTATCCTCATGGTACTGCTGTTAACACCTGTCTAGATATCATTATTGTGTCCTCTTGATAACTAAATATCTACTATAGTGAATGAGTATATTAGGGGAACTAACCAAATAAGGACGAATAAACTACAACCAATTCATTTATGATTCATGTAACAGTTCTTTAATAATAACCAGTGCATATATTTATTGAGAAAAAGTATTGTTATTAGAGTCCTATTAAATAAATATTTCTGTCACCCCAACACCACTTGTTCCCATCACCTAAGATCCCATCTTAAAAAACTTAACAATATTTCAATAGATCCAAAACTAGAAATTACTCTATGGAATCTCTAAAATCTTATTCAATGATAACCTAATTATCTAATACTAATCTATCCTGACTTGGGACATCAAGGCTCAGCTGGCATGTAGTAAGATGAGAGTAATACCCAATCCTACCTCCAATATTGTAGGTGCTAGTGTCAAATACTGAGTACGCATATAACACACATGTGAGAACATTTCCTATTGTACCATTACACACATACACATCTCCAACAACTAATAAAATGTTGAATAGAAAATACTACAAATACCGAAGTGAAAGAATATAAATATATCTCACATTATAGTATGACCCAAGTATGAAGAAGAAAAAAAGACTATTATATGAAGATCAAAATTGTAAAATATTCAAACCTACTAATAAGTTAAGGACTACTATCAAATGTAACTCTCAGAGCCAACATAGTCTGTCAAGATCAACTATTTTCCTATAGATCCTATTCCACCAGGGAAAATATTATATGGTATTTCATCTACATAATTAATGGAATGTGATGGAAGATTCCATATAGGTATGAGTATAACAAACCCAGTAGGAAACCAAAAAATCACTAGGAATAAATCATCAAATTAGATACATAATATCATAATCATGAAGGTATAAAATAAAAAAATGATAAAATGTCAATAAATACATAGATATACTCATGTTAGACACAAAGTCTCAATGTAATGTCTCAATAATACTTCCAACACATGATTTCTATTGAGGCTCCAAGCTAAGGCTCATATATGAGAACCCACTCTTATGATATTTGAAGATCCTGGGGTACTAATTTTAGAGGTCCTTCTTATCATGAATTTCCATGTAGATGTACACATTAGAACAAATAATATCTTAATACAATTATAGGAAATCAGACCAATTTTGATTGGGGTATTCAGAACTATACATAGAGTAAAACATGAGGATGAGGATCTCATGCCCTAGATATTAGTAACTGGATACCCATACCATCCTAAGAAGGAATTATAGATGTTACCACTCTAGTCCAATTGGATGGATACATGGATATATATAAAATTATACCACATAGGGGATCACAAATCATATTTTCAGTAATGAATGACTCATATACCCGTATAGGGATGGAAAGGGTAAAACCCCGCTGATAAACATTTATACTGAATAAAACATGGTCCCTAAATAACATTGTGAAATGTAAATGGAGTGTGATGGTTTTAAATGACATGTATTGATTACCATCAGTATTCTTGTTTTCTCCAACCTAATGTAATGAAAATTTTCCCATTCCTATGAAATCTGGTCCTGCATGTGTATACTGGTTGTACTCGAGTACTATAGACAAACCCTGGTGATTTGGTTGTGTATGGGTACTAGGGTAGTATCCATGACAGTGTACATTTTGAATTAAAATTTAGTTGGATATTTCTAATCCTATGTACCACTAGGGTTCACACCGAGACTCCAAAATCAGTACGTATGGGGTGATGGAGTCCAAAACCACATGTAATATTTAACTTTTCTAGGAATCCAAACCACTATATAAAATTGACTACATTGAATGTATGTCAAAATTTTTCAAAAAATAAAAATGATCTCATGAATATTCACCCATGATGTTGTTAAGAATGACCTAATCATAAAATATAGAAAATTACATAAACATGGTATTGGATGATTCTGAATCTTCAATGGTGGCCATATTCTTTTAAAACAATATTCTAGGTAATTCTCCTCATTGCGCCACAACACTCCAACTCATAACATGGTTGAAAAATATTTATATGGTTTGTAATCATTGAATAATCTCCAGTTACAAAAAATAATGCCTCAAACATCCTTTTGGATGTGAATCTAAACATATAGAATAATATGTTCTGTTAAAAATAAATTTTACAATGATGGGTTTCATGGTATTATTTGAACTACAGGAAAAATGAAATATGGATAATTAACACATGAAAAAAATTACAAAAAAAATACAAAACTAAAATGCAAGGAATGAATCTCAACCATTGTTTGTGTAAGAAACAATCTATTGCCAGAATGAAAATTGAACAAAGGGAATGAACTAGTATCATAAAAATAATTAAACATCTACATTTATAGAAAGATCAATTAATACATGTAAATCAAAATTTGACCATGAATCAGTTTTTTGTAATGATTAATTCACATTTAAAATGGAAAAATAAAAATATAGTTTAAAAAATTATAGAAAAATATTACACGATGTCTGGATTGATCGATGATGAAGAATCATTCCACATCATTTTCATTGGTGAGATCTATGAACTCATGAGCACTCTGATTGTTTCTCCATTATATGTTATCACTCTTCAAATTTTATACCCCAAATATTATCTCATGACATTATGGTTACGTAGCTCAACCTATTGCATTTAAATAACTAGAGTTTTATAAGGGAGGGAGAAGGTTTTGGAAACTTAATACATAATAAATAAGTAATAAAATTTATTTATTTATTAATTTACTAATCCACACATGAACCCTCTTAATCCAAACGTCTCACACACACAATGGTTATATTGTGGCTAGGTCAAATTTCATATTTTATATTTAATGGTGGTATTGATGTTCCCATACGGGACTCCATTCGGGATTTACTCTATAATTTTGAAAAACATCTATGTGGGTGTGATATAATTTAATTAAATTTTTTATTCTATCAAAACTGAGGATTCATGGGCACTAGAGTCCCATGAAAAATTAGTTCCAAGCCTCAAAAATATTTTACAAATTATTCCAAATTATAATAAGGAAAAAATAGATTTGTTACATCATAACCCATTTCCCAATTTTCAGTATTCACATAAATGTTAATATATGATGTTGATAGTTTATTTATATACATGAAACACAACTCATGGGTTGAAAATGATGAGACATTCATGTCTTGAAAAAAGAATGTGTCAATTATTTTATCTGAAAATTGTTCTTTATTTTCCAAAGGATATTGATGATATTTTTTATTATGATCTATAAGGAACACATGAATTTAAACATATGAAGGGTGTTTTATGTTAGTTCGCTAATGGATTGGAAAATAAACAGTCTCTAGATATA
Source organism: Viscum album (assembly GCA_963277665.1). Taxonomy (NCBI): domain Eukaryota; kingdom Viridiplantae; phylum Streptophyta; class Magnoliopsida; order Santalales; family Viscaceae; genus Viscum; species Viscum album. The sequence goes on from OY728139.1 coordinate 1,185,438,489, forward strand.
ACAATTTTTCTTACCATGGTGACTAACCATGGTAATTATGTTTTATGACACCTTGGTGATATGATTATGAATGTCTCATTTTTATGTCTTATCCGCATTTCCATATTATAATTCATGATCAATCTATTTTGAAAAGCTCATTTTCGTATAGTCATTTTGTATTATTATTCCTTATGATCAAATGATAATATTTATTCTTTTTATAACATTACTATGCTTTATTCTCACACCTTCATTATGATTTACGTCTATAAGATATTATATTTGTAAAATTAACCTAGGATAAATCTCAAATAGTTCCTTTAAATTGTATAAGAATAAATTTTATGTTATTCAAGTATAATGTTACTAATTTCCATGAATGTAAACTAGAAAAGATACACTATTTTATTAAATTTGGTACCTTGTAATAAAATATTTATGCATTAAAAATACAGGATTTTTTAGTTGGTATGGAATGTAGGTTTTGTTAATTGTAGAACATAAGACTATAAATAATTATTAAGAACCCTTTGGATAAATCTAACCATAGGAAAATAAACTAAAAATTTAGATAAGTATTAAGTGAGTTGTTTCAAAGAAATAAAATCACTCTCTATATATAAAAAGTAGATAAGGATCTATAATAGATGTATATAGGGATAATAAATCCAAATGTATGGATTGGGAATTAATATGATTGTAACCCAGTTCATAACAAAGTGTCCATGTTATAAACCCATTATGACACAACTGGGAGATTTTTTAGTTAATAAAATTATTTTTATGATAAATTATGAATGATATATAGAAAATGTATTTATTATTAGATGAGATTAAATAATATTTTATTTAAAGCATTTAATTTTTTGTGCATAATATCCCTTTAAAATTACAAGATTCAAAAAAATAAAACATTCCTCTCTATGGTTTTAGATTTCTTCAAATAATATTGTAAAATACTGGGAACCATGTAAATGATGATTGCAATGGATTATGAACTAATGTACTTCTTAACATAATGAAATATGAAATGGAAAACATTATGAGGATTATTAATAAATTATATTATATTATTAATATTAACCTATATAATTTTGATCACCCTTATTCACATTGAATGGAAGAACTTCAAATTGATTCCTTTTTGCTTCATTGAACACCAACTTTCAATGGATCTATCGATCCATTAATTGTAAATTAATGTATTAACACCATGGAAAATATTGTTCCACTACTATTATATGCAGAGCTATATAAATCCACCCTGTATGTTTTCCACTTTAAAGGATAAATTGATTAGTTAGGGATAATAGTTAAGAAATTAAAAACAAATGGCGATATCAATTATATAGAATGGATATAGTTTAGGATAATATTTTTCTATAAATATTTTCCCAATTCAATGAAAAAAATATAGATATAGAATTAATTATGCTATACCCATAGAAAAAGTAATTAGTTAGAAGCTATCAAATAAACTTTGAGATTCTTGATTGATACACCTCTAGTGTTTTTAGGGATCTTGAGGTAAGGGTTAATAGTTTCATAGATTATCTAGGGCCCCATCTATGGTGGAATCAAGAAAATCGAGGCTATGAAAGCTATTATAAGATATTATGGACTGCTATGATGGTTAAGATGTAGTTCAGGGAGACACAATTCCTATATATATTTAATAAATAGAATAGAGAAATGGTAAAAAACTAATAGAATAATTTTTATCATGGAAGAGAAGAAAAGAAGCTAAAACTAAACCAGTGAAACAAGTGTGGGATGAAAAATTAAGGTATCTACATTCATCGAAGTGGAATGTTCTATAAGTGTTGAATTGATGGGAATACATCTCATAACTAATGTAGTGAGGTGAGGCCTCAATATCTCATTGAAAATGGAAAAGGAATGACCATAAAGTCACAACCTAGGTTTTAATAATTTTACTCTTGATTTCTTGGGATATTTTAAAATAAATGTTCATATTAGAAGATAATGGTGGATAACCACTATCACCGTAGGCTAATGTAGAATGGTCTATATTTAATAATCACTAAAACTGAAGGAGTGAATCGAAATGATTTGGTGGTAGGTATACTAAATTTTCTCACAATGATAGAAACTATATTGTTTTACCATAGTTATAATCATTCTATTTTTTAATCCATGTATTCAAATAATATATAGAAAACCCCCTACACTTTTTATTGTAGAGTTATCAATTAAAACTATAGGAGAGATTCTCCAATAATAAATAGAGTATAAAATCTATAGTATCAACATTGGATAGTATAATCTCATCATAAATCTAGTTTTCATAAAAATGGTGTAGTTACACACTATATGTGGAATTGGTGGGATATCAATGTATAATTATCTGACCTAATATAAAAAATTGAAATTTCAATGGGCTCAAATAAAAAAACTAGAGTAATTTAAAATGGTTTGATATCTATGTATGAGATTTATTTATAGTCACCTCATTCTTCCATAATTAGGGACATCATTGGTTAAGAGGGAGAATAAAATAATTTTATAAATATAGAAAAGTTCACCATGATTCATGAATAATTTGATGTATTTCTAAAATTATTACATTGTCATCACCCATATGGAGACATAACAATTTTAATTTAATTTGTAGCACCCTGAGATTAAGAAGAATGAAAATTATGTTCAACAAAGTATATAGTGTGAAACATATAGAATAAATGATAATGTAAAACCCTGATATATTATTATTTAAATATATAACATATATACAATTTCGTTGATACCTTGTGTAACATGCAATGCTGAGTTTTAACAAAACATGATATACTATTAAAATTAATATTAAAAAAAGATTATTATAACCTATAAAATAAAATTGGATGTAGGAATTTGAAATAACCATATTTAAAAAAATACGTATAATGGATTTAGATAAACAAATTATATTGATAAGTATGTAGCTGTTTTTTTGTAATGTCTTTATATAATTCAAAAATAATTTTTCCTAAAAAATGGTTTTTTACAAATAATAGTAAAATTAATCTTTTACACATTTGAAAAAATATATTTGAAAAAATAAATATTTTCAATAAAAATGTAGACATTATCTTATGGTGATATTTTAGAATTTTTCTTGAAAGATATTTTTTTCAAAAAATAGTGTAAAATAGTTGGTTTTAATGAAAAATGACTATCAATTTAAAATATTTATAAGGACAAACTTTGTTTTTATTTCTATTAAATTTAATATTAGTTATTATTTTATATATTAATAAAATTAATATCATTTTAATTCATTTCTTAATGATTTTTGATATTAATAATATCTATACCTAGGGAAATTGTTTCTTTTGAAACCCTCTTTTTATCGCATCTACAAGTGTAATTTTATATTACAATTTTCAACTTTTAATAATGAAATTTTTAAAAATGGTTTAAAAATTTGAAATTAGAATAATAATTATTACACAATTAATGTAAAATGAACTTTTCTTCATAATTAATGTTAAAAAATTAGAAAATAATTATAGAGGTTAAGGTTAAAACTAGTTTACAAATGGTTAAACTAAAAAGATTAGGGCTAAAATGACTCATAAACTATTAAAATAACAATTTTATGGAATAATTTAAATATAATATCATTTATGGTTTGATAATAAACAATTTTATATAATTTTGTAATGTGAAATTGTTGGGTGTTACATTTCCTTTTAAATAATCCAAGTATATCATCTCCCCCATTTATAAATGGACACTCCAATCATCCCCTATTCTCACTTCCGAAGAATTTTATTCTAATAACCATGGAAATATATCTTTACATAATACATAAAAACATCTTAGAGGCCTTTTTTATTTTCTAAAACACTTTTATTATAGATTTAGGCATAAATATAAAGAGTCTCTCCGAAGAGGAGGTAAAATTATTAAACATCATTGTTTGTTTTATTTGTTTTTTGATCCCTATAAAATCTTATTAAAATATGATAATATAATAACCCTAGTAGTAAATATATAATTATATATTATAATGATAAATTAATAACCTATATCATTCTCTACTTCCATAAAATTAAAAAAAAATTAATTATCAATCGTGTGAATGATGGACTACAACCTCACAAACAGATGTAATTAATTTTAAATCACTACATTTCATGACTATACATAATAATGTATTTAAAATATTAATATATTATTTATAAAATTAATATAACTTATCATTAGTATTTCACATATAACTTATTACATTCCATTCCTTAGGGGGATATGTTAACATTTCACTTGTGCAAGGTAAACAACCCCCCTTATAAAGTGATGTGAAAAATTTCTCACTCAAAATTTATATTGAATATATTACGGATAATCATAATGAATATGTGTAATATTTTTTACCTCATAATAATTTTTAAAATATAATATCACGTATAAATTTATGCCTTCAAAACTATTGGAAAACAATAATTTCGAACATCTGTACATGTGAACTACCACCTTTATAGACTGATGTGAAATTTTTTTCATGTTATTTTCAAAGAAATGGTAATAAGGATGTATTTGAATTAAATAAATGGAGTATATTTCATAATTATTATTCCATAATGTGGAAGTAAATTTTATTTTTTTCTTTCCTTCTATTGGGAAAATAGAAACAACGTTCTTCTGTAAATATGGCATACCATCTCCATGAATGGTTTTATGTTTTACTATCATTAACATTTATGGATTAATATAAATACATATATAATGAACATATATGATAATAATTTAATTTTTTAAAATATTTTTAGGATTTTTTAATGATAAATGTAAAATGAATCAATTTCTCAAACTAAAACATACATAAGAATGAAACATTATCACTCAATACAAGATAGTGGGAAAGATTACGGGGCACTTCTTCAACTAGAAAAAGAGATTCACATAATTTGGAGGACACATTACGATAGTCAATAGCATTATTATATATATCCCTATGAATCTTTTATCCACCTTTACGTCTCCCAATTTTGTGGTTGTCAACATAGAGAGTATCATGGTGTACTTCGTATTGAATGGTCATCTTTAAGGTAGACACCACGGGGCATCAGGAAAGCATCTCGTATGACCTAGCCCTGAAGGTGGAATCAACATACAGAGTGCCTAATAAACCACGCATGGGATGAAAAATATTATTCCATGGGAGTATATGGAAGGTTTAACTCTTTGGGTAATGGTCATGTGAGAGAAAGTTGTCCTAGATATATTGGTGTAGAGTTCTCAGCAATCAAGGATATGGATGTTAATTCCGCTGTACACAGAGGTCATGTGTCTATACGCAAGGTGGTTTGTGGGGAGCAGAGATGTGAACATCTGGTGTTAGGATTTGGGGGAGTAATTCTATGGTTTCTTGTTTCCCCACATCAGATTTGTCTTCCAGATAAGCGTGTGGACTCCCTAGATTTATTCAGGCCATTCTCGATGATAATAAACACACTCCCTTTAAATAGATTTTCCTTAGCAAGGATTCTAATAGTCTCGTCTTCATGAGATCTCATTTAGGTGCTTTTTCAATGATGGATTATGAAAGTGTGATAAGGGACCCAAATACTGGAGATCTATGGGACAAAACTCTGTAGAGTTGGGGGATTTGCCACAAGTTCAATTTCCTAATGTGGCGAGTGAGGAATAACTCGATGAACAATAAGGACCACATCAAATGCATGGGGGAATCCTTGGCCTCCAGATGTTGGTGTTGTAAGATTCCCAAACATGAAACAGTGGAGCATCTATTATTTGATAGTGAGAGGGCTCACTGGACATGACAGACGTATGGAGCCTCCACTGGGTAGCATGATCAAGGAGGGTTGTAGGAGAACGTTCTCAGCCAATTGTTTAATAGTGCATGTGAGAAGGATGTTTAAAAGAAAGGTTCGGCTATCATCCTTGTGGTGCACTACTTGATCATATGGAAATCTAGTAATGATTTTCACCACAAGAATATCTCTGGCACTAGCACCAACATCAACTTAAAAAACGAAGAACACTTTGATGGACATAGTCAGCGTGTGTACAGATTGAAAAGGACCCCCATTAGTAAGGCCTTTCTACCCAGGGGATCCAACTAGAACGATAAGAGGGGACAAGGGAATTGGGTTCTTTGGTACCCCCATAGAACCTGTTTCAGACTCAATACAGATGGGTCTTTCATGAAGGGGGAGATGAGGGGGGGTGTGATTAGGGACCATAGGGGGTTTGTCATTTCGTCATTCTCAGCCTTTTACGGTAGAGGGGATGATCTTTGGGCTGAGGAGAAGGATATGGTTATGGGGTTAGAGTTATGTGAACAATGACAAATCAATCAGAAGGCTATGGAAACGGATTCCTTGATCATCAACAAAGCACACCAAGAAAGTGGAAGTCAACCTTGGAGTATAGAATATTATTTCTACAAGTGAAAACAGCTCAGGGTAGTCTATATGGAGATTAACCACACATAAAGATAGGGTAATAAGGTTGTAGACCTATTGGGATCCTAGGATAACCAAAACCATAACATATCTCTCTTCCTAAATATAGGATCATTCCTACCATGTGGTAGTAATTTTGTTATTAATGACGCTTTGTTGCTCCACTACTTTACACCTCCATGATGTAACTCTTGTATGCTATTTTTGGTGTGTTTCCAAAATCAATAAAAATGTTAGTGTTAATCATTTATATTGTTTTGGGATTATAGAATAGGTTTCATAATGTTATTATATAATACATTGTATTCCTTTATTTAGAAATAAATCATCATGTAAGTAATGGAATCTTTTCCAATGCACGTACTCTTTATAGGGATATCTCTAAAGGGAAGGATAATGAAAATGGATTAGGTTCTAAAGAGACATGTAATAAAATTATAACTAAATTGGGTAATAAAACACATGTTTTGAGAAATAAACATTCCCATATAGAGTAGCTTACTGATCCAATATGTGCTGTAATAATGTTATAACTCTTAATATATTCGAATCATCAATCACTTAATGTTAATAAAAATGAATTTGTGGATGTACAATGGATAAGTTCCATTTTGAATATATTTCTATCTTTAGAAAACAATTAATGATAGAATATTTTAATGGAATCATATCAACTATCAAGAGGTGCAGATCAACGGTGGTCACTAATTCAAAACATTATGGATGAATAATAAATATTCAACATAAAATGAGAGTATTTTATAGTACACTTCTTGGAAAATTATTTTCCTCTATAGTAATGAGAGGATATGGAGAGACCATTCATAAGTGCAAGAAAAATGGAAGATGAAAACTCTTATATGTATGAATCAATATTTACAAGGTTATAAAGGAATACATTGGGATACATATGTAATCCAAAAGGAATTTTTGACTATTTTGTTAATGATATTAAGACAACTATTTAAATGGAAATTGTCTCCAAAACATTATAATTACATGTGGATATATTGTAATGTGAAATTAAGATAGGGAATAAATTATCCAATTCATATGGAATCCATGAAAATTAATATAAGAAGGTGACATTATAGAAAAATTGTATAATGGGATGAAGGAAATGATTTATTTTTCCATAGGTGCTAATTGGGGAAAGAAACACAATGGTACTTTCTTAAAGGGAATGAGATTTTTTTTGATATGTTGAGAGAAAATACACAAGGAATTTTAATGAAAGGTTAAGTAAGAAGTTTCTATTTTTTAGTGTTTCATATATAAGAATATGGGGAACTATGAAAATGAATTTCTAAAGAATCAAGGGAATATATCTCTAATGAAGTTAATGGATCATGTTCCTGAGTAATAAATGAATAAAATGAATGTGTAATTAATATTGTGATTGTGTATTTGGAATCACGAATTATTTTGTATAAATTTTTTTACCAATGGTATTTTGTTTATACGAATCCTAAAATATTTATGAATTTTACTCAATAGTTTTTATTTAATTATTTGAAAGCATATGTTGAATGGTACTAATAAGAAATAAAATTTATTTCATGCAAAAATTTACTCTTGTTGTTATTAATTATATTTTTTAGAACATTATAGGAATTCAAATAATATAGTTTTATAAAAAGGACAACTCTCATGTCAGGTAAAAACACATTCCATCCAGTAAGGCAATAGGTCCTAAACCAAAAACCATAGATGAAATGGGTGAAACTTATAACACAAGCCTATCTTAAGTTTCTATTAATATGAAATTATTTTTACAACAAAAAATTTGATGGATAAATAATTTTGGAATGCATTAATTTAATATTTTACTATTATTGGTCCAGTTTAAAGATTAATTTATTATATTGGTTGACTCGTTCTAACCATTTTGGTTTTGGTAATTATTTAGAGGTACAGAAAATGACTTCCCACTATTTAATGGATCATATAATATATTAAAACATAATTTTATTTATTATGGTATAAAAAATTTATCTTTGATTTTTAGTTGTTGGAGTAAAAAGGATGTTGATATTTATTTATGCATGACTAAAAGATGAAATTATTCCTATAAAATAGAAATATAAAAAGTAATAATATTTTCATATATTCTTATTATAGATACATAAAATATCATCAAATTTAAGACAATTATCTTAAAATGAAAATGGTTTCCTGTAACATTAATTTAAATAATTAATTAATTGTTTTCTTGTTGTTAACCTTAATTTTATTGTTCATTATATTTTGATCCATGATCTCTATCACTGTTCATATGTAATTAGGAATCTCATCCATGTTCATATTTACACATACCACTTATTATTTAATACATGGATGGCTTCTTATGTGTTATTCTAGAAAACCATAGTATTTTTATTTACCTTCTTAAGAGCGATTTTTTAAGAGTGATTTTTTATGCCTTTATATGTTGTGGGTTTTTCAATAAATTTTTCACCAATGATGGTGAATATCGAATTGGGTGGGTGTAATTTATTTAAGTGTGTGAGATGTAACACATAAAGATTTTAAAAGGACATTATTTTTGAGATATTATATAATAAAAAACACTAAACATAGGACACAATGTAATGACATGATACATCATTAAATATTCCATTATATATATATTTATTCAATTTCTTCTACATATAGCTTAACAACCAACACTATGATTTATGAAACATTGATATACTATAAATATATTATTTAGAATATTACTTTATAACCTAGAAATTTAACGTGAAAGTATGAATATTATTAAATAAAGCTTGGAAAAAATAAGTATGTTCGTTTTCAATAAATAATATATATTGATAAAAATGAATATGATTATTTTTTATGTTTATATATGCTTCAAAAATATGTTCTCTCAAAAAATTATTTTTAATAGATTTTGTGAAATAATAATAAAACGACTTTTTGAAAATTAAAAAAAAAATTATTGAAAAAAATTATTTATTTTTTTAATATAAATTTTAAAACAACCTTATGTTGCACTTTTGCGATTTTTCAAAATATAATTTTTTGATGAGTAGTGAAAATTCCATGTTTTATGGAAAACTTCATTTTTGTTAAATGAATTTATCAGCATTAATTTTGTTTTAAAAGGATTTAAATGAAAATTATTTAAATTATATATTTATTATTCCAATTTAGTTTATTTTCATAAATTTAATAGTTAATTATGATATTAAAACATTAATTACTAATTAAACGTTTCTCTTCATAAACCCATTTTTTCTTTATATCTATAGGTTTAATTTTAAATTAAAATTATCTAGTTATATGAATGGAAATTGGAAAATTGTATTCCACATTTGGAATATTTTTAATTAATATTATATAATATGGAAAACTTAATTTTGGCCATAATGAATAGTAAAATCAATAAAAACTAATTCTAATGATTAAGGTTAAAATGTGTTTTCTTGGGGGCCAAAAAATTAATAATGGTTAAAATGACTTAGAAATATTTATAATTCATATTTTATGTCCATATTTCGACCTAAAAACATTCATGGTTATATAATTACCTATTTTTAGCTTTTTTCATGTGGAAAAAAATGAGTGTCACTAATTCATTTAAAAAAAATCAAAGTGTTTCCTCTCCCCCAGTTGTAAAAGGACCCTTATCTCCTAACCTATTGACACATTTAACGACATTTGTATCAGTCAATAAATGAACAAATCTATCACTTGCATCTCTACCCACATCCTAAATTCCATAATTTTATTATAAAACCATTTTATAAAGGGTTCAGTTATAAACCTAAAGGGTATCTTCAATGAATAGTTAATGTTATTAAAAATGTGTAATTGTATTATTTGTTCTTACAAATACTTAAAATAAACCTAAAATGGGGTAATATAATAAAACCATTATATACAAAATAAAAATATTTTGATATTTTTATGAAACTTACTATACTATGATTCTAATATATCAAATGGAAAACTAAACCATCGATCATGTGTATGTGGACTAATGCCTCATGATCTAATGTAATTAACTTTCCATCACCACCATTCATGGATTTATATTGAGATTAATTTAACACACACAAACAAACACACACACACACATATATTATTTATTTATATACACCTTCTTAATTTCCATTTTGAGGTGGAATATGATAACATCTGTCGTGTGTACGGATGTATACTGCCCCACGAAGTGATGTGATTAGTTATCCACATACACTTTATGTGGTTGGTAATAATGATAATGTTTAACAATAAATATTATATTTAATACCAAACCATAATTATGTAAATTTAATAACACATATAACTAGTAACCTTCAAAACCTATAGAAAATAATAACATCAATCATGTATACAAGTGTACTACAACCTTTACAGAGTGATGTGATATAATTTTCATTTTAATTTTACATGGATGGTAAAAAGGATGTAATTCAGTGATATATAATTTATTTTTAAAATTATAATTATTATGGAATGGTTAATTAATAATGATTTTATTTTTGTTTTATCTGTTGATAAATTGGAGGTAGTGTTCATGTGTACATACTTTCAATCATCTCCATGATCTGTGTAACGTTTTTATATCATTAAATATTATGTATTCATATAAATAAATATAGAATTAATATATACTATATTTATATAATTTTTTATATTCTTATGATGATGTAACCATGATAAATTTAAATGTACTAAATTTACCAAATGAAAACAGATTTAAAAAATGAATCAATTATCACCCAAAAAAGTTAATTTTAACAAAGAATTATAAATAAATAGGTTATAATGATATTATGTAAATGATATAATGTTTGAAAAAAAATATGCTTTATTAATAAATATATAAATATATATAATAAATATATATTTATTATATAGTAGGTACAAACATGTACTGTATAAATTAAACATGTGGTAATTATTTTCTCATATCACTTTTAATTTCATGATACATATATCATATTCAACACTTTGTTATTTTGTGTGAGGTATATACTTTCCCATTAATATGTTACATCATTAGTATATTTATATTCATTCTATTTAAATATTCATATTATTTTATTTATTTCCTTGTGATTATAATCCAAAAGATTTCTATGTGATAAAGGTTCATTTAAAAATTTCATTGTTTCTTGGGATTATTTATGATTAAAATTATGATAATGAAATATTATGATATATCACTCAATAAAATCATGAATTTTATTTCCATATAGGTTTTCCTGATTTCTTCATGTAATAGTATCATTTTAATTTTTTTTGGAAATCAAAATTATTGAGGAAATTTTATTTATAAATGCCAACTTTATTTCTATTTTTTATAAACAACCATTTTCTCTTCATTGTCCATGTTTTCTAAAAAAATTATGAAAATTTAAAAAAAATTATTTAATAATGAATATTTATAGATGAAATTATCTAAAAAATTTAAATGTATTTTTCCTATCATTTTCAAAACAAGTTACATTTGTGACTTTTTACTAAAACAATGTTAATAGAATATTTATTTTAACATTTTCAGCAAGTATGGAATTTCCTAATATCATTACCACACATTTCCTTAAAGATTAAATCACTATATTATAGGTTTATTTTCAAAGAAATATTTTTCTTATTATTATATAACTAATAATTTTTGAACTGTGATTTTCAAATTAGAAGTGATATTTTCCTCAAGAAAAATTTTAATTATATTTTGGTGGTATTTGGATGTATCGATGAAAATAATACTCCATTTATATATGGTCAGTTGGGTATACGTTGTAATGATACCATCCTTATAATTTATCTATATGGGTTTTTATTAGTTTGACTTTTAATGTACTATTTTAATACAATTAATATTACTCTGGATGGGTTAGGATTATATATATTAATTGGGTTAACCGTTAAAAGTTTGAATGATAGATTTTCAATATGAATGTTTATGTTGATAATGTTTCATCCATTTTACATGATGAAATCATATGACTTAATATGTGAATATCAATGAACCATTATAGCCTATTGATGCATCAATGGGTCTCATGATTCAAACTAGCTTGGTTTTTTTGGATGAAGATTTACCGCCATATGTAAGATTTATTATCATGAGGCAGGGATGGAATGGTTTTTAAGTCTGTAATAAATAATTCCAACCATATGAAAATAGTTATTGATATCCATGTGCTTATTAAATTTTCTATAATATCCATCCAAATATGTAAAGATCATGTGATTTTGTATATGGAATTATTTGATCCGCATTTGTTTCTAAAATACAATTTTTATTGATCTATTTTTTGAATAAAGAAATGTGTTTTAGCAATTTACATTTCCATATCGATTTATCATTATTAATTAATGATAGCTTCCATAGTATGCACACCCAAACTGACCATTAGAGTTCACACAATTCATATGTTTCCTCTCACTAATTTTACATGAAGTTTTTTATGATTAATATGAAGGTATTTAATAAAGTTAATAATGGTGTACTCAAAGAAAATACTATATTTTATTTTCTCTTTTCATTGGTAATATATGACTCATTAATGTATCATGTTTTCTAAGAATACTATTCTATTCATTCTTTTAGGATGTGATTCCCTGTATCATTTAATATTTTTGTAACATTGTAACTAACTCTTGGAATATAAGGTCATCATATTTAATTTTAGTATAACTATATACAAGAAATATTGAATACCCCATATAAAATGTATTATGTTTAGTTTTCTGAATTAAAGATGAAACTTCATGTCCCATTAGAGAAGGATTTTATTTTTCCTTGTGTGTCTCAATGGAGAGAACATGATCCATTAGGAAAAAATATTGATGTACTATTTTGATATAAATTAGTTACAGAGATATTAATGGGATCACTATAAAGAAAAATAACCATTACGCATGGATTGATGATTGTAATTTTTTTTTGAGGGGCTCATTTTTTCTTCAAGAATGTCCTTGGATCTGAGAATCATCAGTAGAGTTTGAAGAAGACAAATATCACAAAGGTTAAATTAAATTTGGTATAAGGAAATTATAAAAAAAAATCATTCCATTTTTTGTATAATTCTCCAATGATATATATTTATTTTTTTCAAATATAATTATTAGGGAGTACTTTGACAATTTCATAGTGTTTTTTATTGACAATAGTTTGATATATTTATAATTTCATATGAAATGTGATGGTCATATAAAGTTCCTATTACTTACTCCTTGGAAATTATATATATTATATAAATTTAGTAAATGCAATTTATTGTTTTAAAAATATTCATCATCCAGACTCACCCAAAATTGTGGACGAATCTCAGTTGACCTAGCAATGAAAAAGGTCATAAAGGAGCTCCCATATCCTATAAAAATAACATAGAATCATGCTTTAATTCATTTATTGGGATATTATATATTTTAAAATAAAAATTTCCTGAATTTATAATTGACATAACATGTTATCATTGAAATTAGTTACAATAATCTAGACAAAGGTGTGTAGATAGATTTTCTAAGAACAGAATAAGATGTTGGTTAGTACACTTGTGACAATACTAAACTATTTCTAAGAATGAAATTTTGTGCATAGTGATGTATAACTAAACATTATTGGATGTGTTGTAATTCAAAATGATAAATTGATCACCTATATATCATTACTGTTATAGCCTAATGAGAATAGTTGTCCAACAAATGAACAACAGTAATATTTACTAATTTTTTCTCTGAATATTTGGAGACACTATATTTATGGGTGAAATGTGATATATACATTGACCACCAATATAAGGCCCCATCCTTTAACCTTACTTAATCTTGAGTTATTACAAGATTACACATTGAAGATCTTTTCGAGTTTAGATTTTTAGAGAATTAGATCATAAAACTTGCATTACATTCCACATATAAACAAAGTGGTTACATAAATATAGTATTCTTCTTTCCCATAAATGGACACATATTTAAAAAAACATGGATTCGTTCTTGACACTTCCTTAACACTATCATCATATCATGTACCTTTCCCTTGACCTGTGAAAACATTTAAAAAAACTTGGGATTAGCATAAAAAGCTCAGTAAGGGATATAAAAATATATGGAAAGGAAACATGTGTACATATATACATAAGAATGAAATCACACTTTACCCATAAAACATAAGAACTTTAACATACCTCATCAAATCTTGAATAAATCATAGAAATCATAAGACATAAAAGTAACTTGAGGCATTCAAAACATTCTTACGTAGGGAGTAACCCTCTTTGTTACGTTTGGAATACCCATCATAGAATATTCCATAAATCTCTTCGGAGAAACCATAACGTTTCACTCCTTCGCATTACCCAATGCATTGGAGAGCTATATCAGGATCACCCTCCCTTAGTTTATCACGGAACCACCCGTCTTCATAATAATGCCCAAGAACCTCAACATAATCGTATCACATAAAACATGCATAAAAGAAACATAACATTTCCACCTTTCAATCACAAGATATCAACACAACACATTGATATAAAAACATTATGAAAACCATTTTCAATACCAAAATAAAAGAAAAGTAAAACATGGTATTTATTTTTCTTTTAAAAAGAAGGTATGGCTTGTAGAGGAAGCCGAAACTCAAATAATGGTCACAGAGGCAGATAAGTCATTGTCGCCGCATACGTACAAAAAAACATTCCCTTTTGTCGTTTAGTAAAATGCTTCGTATAAAAAAGATTCCTTTTGGATAAACATAAAATTCAAAGGGGGTTATACACCGTATAAAAGAAGGTTGAGTATAAAACAAAATATGCCTCAATGAAAGGAGATTGAGACGAAGTCCCATACCTTGGGTCTGACTTGACTCGATCATTCTTTAATGTCCTCAATAATAAACTTGAGTTAATTTCTACTTTTTTAAGAACCTTTTTCAAGTTCATTATTCCTTTTATATCACTTATTTCCATGTCATGAACACTATGTAATTATTTAAGTTAATAACGGTCGTTTTAATGATCATTGGTACATGAGTCAAAAATAAGCCCTTTATAATTACAAGTTGTTCACGTATCCATTATATCCAGAATGGTATTCATTATGTAGATATAATATATGTCATATTTATCCAGTACATGCATACATTTATAATATTACATAATCATTTAGAGGTATGAAATGAAATGCACCGTTCATTGAGACGGTAAGTCGTACGTACGCATGAACGCTACTTTCATTTCTATTTTGTATTTTATAAAATGGAATCATAATTATATAAAGGTATATTATAATTCCAGTGTACTATAATATATAATATCATAAATCCATCCTTTATACATCCCACTTACGGTATTTAACGAATCAAATCACTTTGAGGGGGCGGTAGTCTGCACTTCCTTAAATGAAGATATCGCGTTTACCCATAATGGGAACCATAAAGGTATGACCAAAATAAAAAATACATAAGCTTAATGAAAACATAAACATATTATATATCATATATAAATATAGTGTCATCTTAATGGCCACCTTTGAAGGTGTTAAAAAAATGTTGAACAATCATCGTTTCGGGAGGCAGAAATTCTCCATCCACGGAAACAGTATGTTATTTAAACATTAGATGTAGGTGTGTGTAAGTGTAGCTCAAATCCTTGTTATAACAACATACTCGTATATTGAAGATACTGGATTTGTTACAAAAGAAATGAATAAAAAGAGTTTAGGAGGTTGGAGAAGCAAAATAAAACAAAAGGACTGAAGTGAATACATTACCTTAAAATCGGGTAACTCCCTTTGGTTTGAGCTCAATGGCTTCCTTGGGAAGACTTATACCCAAAGTGAGGCTTCAAGGAGTAAGAGAGGGAAGTTGAGAGACAAAATGGGTAGGTTTTGTCCGAGCCAATGGCTTTGGAAGTGTGGGTAAGGAGGTAGAGGTGGGGGACTTTTATAAGAGGAGAGGAGGGGCACTGCATCATTATGATGTCATAAATAATTTAAATTATTTAATGTCTAAAAATTATAAAAAAACTAATATGATTTAGAAAATATTTTTAGCTTTCCAATGACTATTTATAGTCCAAAAGATCATTTCTATAGACAAAATTAAAAATATTTTACTTAGGTGATACATTCTTTGTTACATTTAACATTCTTTAACAAAAAAAGATAAAAAGTCACTTTCTCACAAAAGTGATTTCATGGGGCCCCCAAGTTTGGCACACGGCATACCATGGTCTGCCATGAGACAACCAGTAGCATTAGGACACATTTTGGGTGTCATTGTTTATTATTATGATATTATTTTATTATCCTTAACTACCCGATTACTCATTAATCAAGATAATTAAAGATAATTACCGTCATTACTATTCATAATGTCCAAAAACAAAAGATTCTTAATTACATAATTTGGACCTTCTGATTCCAAATATGTAATCCATTTTACCAAATTCCAAACACATAAATTGAAATAATTGATTTAAAAATAATTCTCGTTGTCAAAACAAATAGCGGGTTTTTTTGAAACAATATCTATTAAAAGTTTGGCATTAGTTTATGACCAATTTCAAATTGAAATTATTCCTAATGACCACCATTGGGTTAAATGGTAAAAATATATTCATATTACAATTTAGGGCCAATTAAAAATATAATCTAACAATATAATTAAATTAAATGAAAAAACAGTTTTGATGTAAAATGCAGTATTTTTCACTATTCATTAAAAAATGAACATTGTTAGAAAAATACCAAAATTTTATCCAATGTAAATTTCAATGTCCCAATCATAATGAATATGTTTATTTTGACAAATATAGATCATAAAATTTTCAAAAGATTTATTTAAAAAGGGGTTTCCATCAAAAGGCAGTAAAACAATCTTTTAAGAATATTAGTGTATTCCATGCTTAAGATTGGATTTTTTTTCATTTTAAGCCTCTAAAACACAATCTAATTCATTAATAGAGATAGATAAAAATATGTATTATTCATTACTTACTTGGGATGTTACATCCTTCCCCCCTTTAGAAAATTCCATCCCCGCAATTTATTTACTTATCAAATAAATGGTGGTACTTATCCCCCATTGCATTTTCAGATTCCCATGTTGCCTCTTCCATCATGTGGGTTTTCCACAAAACCTTTACCTGATTAATGACCATATTTCTTAACACTTGCTCCCTGTGTCCAATAATTTGTACCGATTGTTCCTCATAAGATAGGTTCTCTTCCAGCTAAACTACCTCTGGACTCAAAACATGAGATGGATCTGGCATATACTTTCTCAACATCGAAATGTGAAAAACATTGTGTACCTGAGATAAAATCGGAGGTAAAGCCACCTGTTATGAAACTGATCCAACTCTCTCCAGAAGTTCATATGGTCCAATGAACCTTGGACACAGCTTTCCTTTCTTTCCAAATCGCATCACACTTTTCCATGGTAATACTTTGAGAAAAACATGATCACCTACCTCAAAAGAGAGATCCTTCCTCTTGTTGTCCGCATAACTCTTCTGCCTACTCTGAGTTGTTCTCATGTGTTTCTGAATCAGCTGAACTTTCTCTGCCATCTCTTCTACCAATTCTGGTCCCATCAACTTCCTTTCACCCACTTCATCCCAGAATGCTGGAGTTCGACACAGCTTCCCATATAATGCCTGAAATGGTGCCATCTGTTTACTAGAATGAAAACTGTTATTATATGAAAATTCAACCAAAGAATGTTGTTAGTCCCAACTTGCCTGATAATCCATCAAACAAGCTCGTAGCATATCCTCCAAGGGCTGATTTTTCCGTTCCGACTGTCCATCTGATTGAGGATTAAAAGCAGTACTAAATTTAATTCAGTACCCAACGACTTCTGAAGGCCTTTCAAAAAGTTAGAAGTGAACCTGGGATCATGGTCAGATACAATGAAGAGAGGAACTCCATGTAACCTGACTATCTCTTTAAGATACAAACGAGAATGTTGATCTAGGGAAAAAATATCTCGTATAGCATGGAAATGAGCAGATTTGGTCATCTGATCAACAATAACCCAGATTGCATTATTACCTCGATATGTCTTCAGTAATCCCACAACAAAGTCCATGGATATATTCCCCCATTTCCACTCTGGCACTGGTAAAGGCTGAAGCATCCCTTTCATTAACTGCTGCTCTGCTTTAACCTACTGACAAGTCAAACACTTCACAGTAAAATCAACAATATTTGTTTTCATTCCATCCCACCAGTAATACTCCCGAAGATCTCTATACATCTTATTACTGCATGGATGAACTGAAAATGGAGAACTATGAGCTTCACATAACAACTCTCTCTTCAAATGTGAATCACAAGGCACACACAATCTCATCCCAAATCTCAAAATGCAATCATTATCAATGTTGAATTCAGGAAAATTACCCTTCTGAACTAGCTCTACATTTTTCTGCAACTCACTGTCTTGCTTCTGTGCTTGCTTGATTCTGTCTGATAGAGATGATCTCACTGATACCTGAAACAAAATAGACGAACATCCTGCACCAACAATTTCTATGCCATAGTTCATCAAATCCTTAACTAAAGGATCACTTTCCAAACACAACATTTCTAATGAAGCATTACTTTTTCGACTCAAAGCATCAACCACTTTATTTTCTTTTCCTGGATGGTAATGAATTGTACAACAATAATCCTTGATTAATTCTTGCCATCTCCTTTGTCTCATGTTAAATTCTTTCTGAGTGAATATATACTTTAAACTTTTGTGATCGGTATATATTTCACACTTTACTACATACAAATGATGCCTCCAAATTTTTTAAGAAAAAACAATAGAAGCTAATTCCAAATCATGTGTAGGGTAATTTACCACATGATTTTACAACTGACGTGAAGCATAAGCAATTACCTGATCATTCTGCATTAGGACACAACTAAGTACATTCAATGAAGCATCACTGTATATAAGAAACTCACCATTCCAGGAAGGTAGTGCCAAAACTGGAGCATTCACCAATCTTCTTTTCAATTCCTGAAAACAATCATCACATTCTTTTGTCCAGATAAATATAACACCCTTCCGAGTTAGCTTAGTCATTGGACAAGATAACCGTGAAAAAGTTCTAACAAACCTTCGGTAATAGCTTGCCAAACCAAGGAAACTACAAATTTCTGTTACATTTTTGGGTCTTGGCCATTCTTCAACAACCTTTGTTATTGTAGGATCAATGGTTATCCCATATTTAGAAACAATGTGACCAAGGAATGAAATTTGTTGAAACCAAAACTCACACTTGCTGAATTTTCCATACAGTTTATTTCCTTTTATGGTTTGCAAGATAACCCTTAAATGTCTTCCATGCTTCTCTTTACTTTTAGAAAACACCAAAATATCATCAATGAAAACCACCACAGACTTATCCATGAACTCATGGAAAATTATATTAATTAAGTCCATGAATATAGCAGGTTCATTGGTTAGCCCAAAAGGCATTACTACAAATTAATAATGGCCATATCTTGTACGAAAAACAGTCTTCGGAACATCTGCTTCCTTTACCTTCAGCTGATGGTACCCCGATCTCAAGTCAATCTTTGAAAAATACTGAGCTCCTTGGAGCTGATCAAACAAATCATCGATATGAGGCAAAGGATATTTGTTCTTAATAGTGATATTATTCAAGGCCCTATAATCAATGAAAAGTCTCATAGAACCATCTTTCTTTTTAACAAACAAGACAGGAGAACCCCATGGTGATGTGCTAGGTCGAATGAAACCTTTATCTATTAACTCCTGCAATTGTTTCTTTAAGTATAAATGTTCAACTTGATCCATTCGATAAGGGGGTTTTGAAATTGGCTTAGCATCAGGAACTAAGTCAACAGTAAATTCAACTTCCCGATCTGGTATTATTCCAGGAAACTCATCAGGAAAAACATCAGGATACTCATTTACCACTGGCACATCATTAATCTAAACAGTTCCCTTGTTTTCAACAATATGTGCAAAGAAAAATTCATTTCCATCTTTTACAAGTTTCTCGGCCCCTTGATATGTTATCAACAGTAAGGGTTAATTCTTGTACACAAACTGAAAGTCTTTCTGAAAAGAAACTTCTTTATCTCTATAGTCAATCTTAGCATGGTAAATAGAGAGCCAATCCATAACCAGGATAACATCAAACTATACTAGAGGTAGAAAAATAAGGTTTTCAAGTAGGTTCTTTCCACAGATAAGGATATGGAGATTCTTATAAATTCTTTTTGCATCAACATTTCCCCCAGGTGTTTTTACCACAAGTTCAGGAGTCATTTCTTGAGATGGTATTCCCATTTTAATAGAAAAGTTTTCAGAGATAAAAGAATGTGTAGACCCCGAATCAAACAACACACTGGCATAATCTGAGAAAACAAACAAAGTGCCTGATACAACTTCATTTGATGGCCTGACATCTGCTGAAGTAGTTGCAAAGGATTTCACCACCCCTTTCTGCTTGTAGTCTAACTGCTTCCCATCACTCAAGCTCTTTGTCGGACACTCGTTTGCATAGTGACCCATCTCATTGCACTTAAAACATTTCACTAACTGTAAATCAAATTTGGTCTTACATTCACCTTGATCTTTTTCAGTGCAATCACGAGCCTTATGTCCCATATTACCACATCCGTAGCTGTAGAGACCCGAAGCCTAACGTACATGAACATTACATTACTTTTGCGGATTCCTTAATACATAACAAAAATATACACACAAGGATCGTAATAGTTTAGTGTCTTTGGAAACTCGGAACGTAATCTTCTAATCCTGGTGAAAGATCTTCAAAATCTCCCACAAAGATCTTCTTCTTTTTTTACCTAAAACCTTTCTTTATATCCTGGGGAAAAGAAAACATAAAAGGGTGAGCTCAAATTCTCAGTAAGGGTAAACAAAAGAAATATCAATCACATAATTTTCATAAGAACATAACATTTGTGGAAATCTTAACCTGCAAAAGAGAGCATAATTTCATAACATGGGATAAATCATAGTAGTGAAAATGAAACCCTTACATAAAACATTACTCATTGTGGCATACACACATAATCATAGAGAATCATTTCTTGTTAGTCAAGACTCATTGCCAAGACTATCTTAGTGGACAAAGTCCCTTTCTGAATTGAGTAATCCTCGTTTCAGTCCTGTTTCACTGAACCGGTATAACCTACCATTCCAGCCATGTCTATCTCATGAGATATGAAATCTTTACCCAATGCATTGGAGGGAGATATAGGTCCCTCCCATCTCTTAATGAATCCTTTCTTATGTGTGCCACAAAATCATAAATCATACATCATTGCATAACCCATGTAATAAAAATGGGATTCTTAAACAACATGACATCATAAAACCATTCATATAAGATAAAGGAATTCATAAACATAATTTCATCACAACATAGTCAAAATCAATGTAAAAATATGGATATAAACAGAACCCTTTATTATCTTAAATGGAAAATAATTTTGATAAAACACTTGAATTGAATTCTTGAGGAAAATATCCTTTCTTCTTCAAAATCAATTTCTTTTCACAAAACATCATGCAATTTTAAAAGAAAGAGATTTTATTGAAAATAGTCATGAAATCTTTTAGAGGAAGATTCATGAAAATAAGGCTTTATAAAACAGTATAAATCCGTTCGTGCCGTATAAGTTAAAAAAAACATTCTTCGTACTTTTGTCGGAAAAGTCAAAAAGTACCTCGTACGAAAAACGAAAAAAGATTCCTTTCATATCCTTTACTAAAAACTCATAGAAGGGTAAAATTGGATTTAAACAATTTTAGGTGGATGGAAATAATATTACATATTGAGGGAACATGGATGTGGATGATAAAATACACCCCAGTAAATACTTACGAATAAACAATCTCGGATAAAAATGAGATTGTGATATTTCCCTTACCTTAGGTCCGACTTGCTTTGTAAGTGTCCGAACATCCTGTATAATGATTTAAATCATGTTATTGACTTATTACAGAATCATATTCATTGTTATGATATCATATATGGTTCACTTATGACATTATATTACCCGTTCTTTTGTAAATTCCATGTTAAAGAAGCGTTTTGGGTAAAATCGTTTCATTTATCGTAGGTGTTTTGACTTGTTGTTCTTGACATCATTATTACTTATATCATGATTTACTTACTTCCAGAATATAAAATATGATTTATATATCATATATATTCAGTATATATATATATATATAATAGGTAGATAAATAAAATGAAAAACACCGTTCATGGAAACGGTAGTCCGTACGTACGCATGAACGCTGTTTTCCTTTCCTTATTGTCTTGAAATGGAAGTAAGTAGATGACATAAATATGTATATATATACATAAATCCAGTAGCTTTATAATGTCATATATTTCATTATTATTTCTTATATATACATTATAATCATTCTTAAATGGTTAGCATGGAGAATGAATCTCATCGCGTCGTGGAGACGGTATTCCGTACGTACGCACGAGCGATGATATCATTTCTATAAATATTGAATTGAATTGGAGTGTATTATAAAATATATAAGAATCAATATGATGTTGTAATAACTATGTATAGTTATTCTTTACACCATTATACCCATCCATGTAAGGTGGTGGTGGAAAATAGATTACACCACGGCGTGGAGACGGTATTCCGTACGTACGCACGCGCGGTGATTTCTTTTTCCGTAGGATGGATAGATGGTTAAATAGGGTTGTTTCGTACTTATAATAACATTTCAGTATATGAGTGATACTGATGTTATTACTTCATAATGAAACAACCTAAGAAGAAGAAGTGGAATAAGAAATAAAGATGAAAGAATTGGTAACGGTAATTACCTCTTCTTTGAAGTGCCTCTTTGAGACCTCCTCTTAGGGCACTAAAATTGGTCTTTGAGGAATACCAGAACCTCTAGGATGTTGCTAGGGAAGTGTAGAGGATAAATTGTCAGGGGTTGGCCGAGCTTGAGTGCTCAAATTGGTGTGAGGAGGAGGGGGAGGAGGTGTCCTTTTATATGGGAGGAGAGGGGCACCTTAGGAATATCTCAAAATATTATTTTATATTAAAGTAAAAATCGGTTTATAATGGTTCCAAAGGGTCTTAGTTCGAAGATAAAGTGGGGATGGGTCGAAATCCTATCAACCAATAGGATTTAGACAAGTTTAGGGTATTATTTTAACCTTATCAATTAGATTTAACTCTAAGTTAAATAATTTAACTTTTACCGTGTCTTTTTGTTTTCTTTCACTATATGGTCAATAAACATACTATAACATGACAAACGAACCCCAAATTGTATATAATTAATACATATATCCTTATCTAAGTAATTTGGCCGAACCTTAGATTTTTAGGAATAAAATAACAATTAATAATATAATATTTGATTTAAAAACTATTTTGTGTCAATTTTGACACTATTTGATATATGATTTTTGTGAAAGTCATAACAGAATTATATGTTCGAAACAAGTTTATTAAATCAACACTAATATATCATAGTAACCTAGAAAATTAGTGGAATTCATAAAAAATCTCAAATTACATTTATTTTGGTGTTTATAACATCAATTATGTCAATATTCCATTATTAAGATAATTACTGCATCATCGTTGTGTCATAAATAAATTAACTTATTTTATGTCTAAAAATTACAAATAAAATACCATCATGTAGAAAATCTTTTTAGCTTTCTAATGAATATTTATAGTCTAATTTATCTTATGTATAACCCCATATTAAAAATGATTTACTTATTAAACTTTGATTTTAACTATTTTAACCCTTCTTTAAATAAATTAATAATAAATGTCCTAATCTAATCCAAGTGGGCCTAAATGGTCATATTTTATTCCTAAGTTTGTTTTTGGTAGAATTAAACTTGTCCAATAGAATTAGGACATGTGTTAGGGTAATATTAATATCATATTTACCCTTAGTTACCTTATTTACTATTAACCGTGGTAAAAAAGTAAAAAGTTACTATTCACCAAAAAATTATTTTCATCTCATTGAACCACATTTTAGTCCTTGATATTAACCGTGTCTCTCGGATTTTCGAAATTCCATTCACAGAAGCGGTAAAATTAAGTTTTATGCAAAATTCAGTTTTTAACCTACCACTTAGTAGTTTCACTATTCATCAAAAATTGATGTTTTTCAGAACAATGCCAAAATTTCATCCCAAGCTATATTTCACATTCCGAATTCAAAAATGAAGTCTATTTTACCAAATTCATAACATAAAGGTTGCATTAATTAATTTTATAATTAAATCCCACTGTTAAAACAAATAGCCTGTTTTTAAGAAACAATATCTATCAAAAGATTGACACTTGTTTATGTCTAGTTTAAATGTGAAACTACATCCAATGACCAACATTGTATTAAATTGTAAAAATATATTCTAAATATACTTTAAAACCACTCAAATTAATGATTTATCACTATTAATTATTTCGATTAAAAATGTTGTTTTTAATTATAATTTAGTAATTTTCACTATTCATCAGAATATGAAAGTTATCCGAAAAGTACCAAAATTTCACCTTAGGCTAAATTCGATACTCCGAATCCAAGAATGAAGTTCATTTTGAAAAATAAGATTTACAGAATTTTAAAAATTGGTTATTACTATTCATAACGGCTAGTTTTAATAATATTTTAATAGCACATCGTTGTTTAGTGAAACTCGGTATTGCGTATTACACACGCTATCGAGGAAGGTCGCGATTGCGTGTAATGCAAGGCAAGACAAGGATGCGTGTTGTGCATGCTCCTTTTGGTGTAGTGTACAACACAAGACATTAGTGAAATTAAAAGGAATATTTTTCATAAAATCTTGGGCTGTTACATTCTACCCCCCTTAAAATGAATTTCGCCCTCGAAATTCGTCGGGGTTATAAATGGTTTACTATTCGAAAGTTTCTTTAATAAAAACCCACCTCGTAAAAAGGAATATCAAAACCAATCTTTAATAACAAAAGTATGAAACGTAACGGTTACCCAAATAAACTAATCATTGGGTTTCCACATAGGTGAA
The DNA here is from genome assembly GCA_963277665.1 of Viscum album. Classification (NCBI taxonomy): domain Eukaryota; kingdom Viridiplantae; phylum Streptophyta; class Magnoliopsida; order Santalales; family Viscaceae; genus Viscum; species Viscum album. The sequence continues at coordinate 1,185,463,936 of OY728139.1, forward strand.
AATATGGATATCGAAGAGAAATCTAACCATCATGTTCTGATGGAGAGTGGTAGAGAACATGGCTATGGAAAAGCCAGTAATCACAAATCCATAGATTTGTGATGATATAAGGTACCATCTGATTCATCAGGTATAAGATCACTAGGACAACATTTTTGGTTTTCAAGATCATTTCCCTTAAAGTTGAAAATTTGAATTAGAATAAATACTTACTTTATTTTGGTACAATCTCACTGTTGTTCGTGCTTTGAACAATTTCCACTTCATCTCTTAAATAAATGAAGTTGAATTTGTTATTCGTGAAGTGTTAGCAGATCATGTGATAGAATGACAGGTCATTCCATCTGTCTCAAACAAAAGGTAAGCAAAAGTTATTAAATATACATAAGTCATTCTATAGTGAGATTAATCATATATAGTTCCTAAAATGGACTTATACTTCATATATCATACTGCTTAATATAATAAAACTGGCTTCTACTAAACAGGGACTTCCTGTAGGTTAGTGGTAGGCGATAAAGGCCAGTCGCACTTCGGTTGTGGGTTCGATTCCTACAGCCTTGTCCGAAGCGATGGGCTGTCGCCCGTCCTGCAGGTTTTCCTTTTTCTAAAACTACGTTACTATAACATCCCATCAATAATATCGAAAACAATACTAACTTATGTCCAACATAATCCAGTATAATCTTTAGGCTTATACATAATACTGCAGTCCACTCTCATAATATAGTGACAACGATTACCAGAGATTTAATACTGTCGTTGATCCCCACATATCATAAGATATGTCTTGTTGGTCACATTCCAAACATTCAAAGTCCTTAATCGTGTATTCTCTTGAATACCTTAGTGAAAACATGAGTGCAGTTAAAAGTTAACACTTTCCACATACCAAAATCCTCAAAATTCTATATACTCAAACCATGATATCACTTAGTCCTTATATCAATCATGAGCTCATGAATACTATTAAACATTTCATTTTCTCTTCTTCATTATGCGCATATCATCTTATTTCCAAAAAAATATCTCAATCACTTTGAATACCACATCAGTAAATATTGCAATACTCAATGATACAACATTATTTTGGAATCCCATTACATAAACACTTAATCATTCCACCACATCGTTGTCATATTCAACATTGCCAATAGTGATCGCATGTGATTTCCCTTTGTCCTTTGCCTTTAGTGGTTGCTCATGTTGATCATCACTAACCCTTGGATTAGGGCAATTATTAGCATAATGCCCCATTTCCTTGCACTTGAAGCATTGAAGTGTTGGCGGTGCGTTCTCTGCAGTGTTTGCTTTATTCACATCATTAGAAACCCTTTTTCCATTACTTCGACACTCAGCTGCTCGATGACCTTCTTTTCCACACTTAAAACATTTTCTAGTCCCTTTAAGACAATCTCCACCATGCTTCTTTCCACACTTTGTGCATAAGGAAACATTCATCTTCTTTTCACCATTATTCTGAGATTTCTCCTAGAACTCCATCTTTCGTTTCTTGTCAAAACCATGAGATGGATATGTAACACCAACTTCCATTTCTACCTTGATAGCACAACGCACAATTTCTTCATAGCTACTGAAGTCTCTTATAGCTAATGCCCTTCGAAGACTTGGTTTTAAGCCACTGAAAAATCGATCAACTTTACGTTTAGGTTGGATGATAATTCCAGAAGCATACCTTGCAAGTCTTGTAAAATTTGCTTCATAGGTACCAACAGATTCATCGTCCCTTTGCTTCAGTTCAAGAAACTCTTTCTCCATCTTTGTTCGAAGAATACGAGGGAAGTACTTACTGAAAAACAAGTTCTTGAACTCGTCCCATTCCATGGACTCAATTTCATCTCTTGGCCTCGTATTCTTGATAAGATTCCACCATTGATCAGCTTCACCTTCCAAACGATATACTACTAAGATGACTTTATCATGTTCAGAACATTGAAGAACTGAAAATATCTTTTCAGTAGTACTGATCCATTGTTCAGCCACAAGTGGATCAGAAGACCCACTAAAAGAAGGTGGACGTTGCCTCATGAAGGACTCAATAGAATATTGTTCCCTTCTCTGCTCATTTAGAAGTCCAAAATGATTCATAGCTTGTGTAAGTATAGCAATAAGATTTTTCACTCCATCTCCCATAACATTTGTTTGTTTAGGAGGGCAATCATTGCATTGTCCATTGAATTGATCAACACGGTTCCTTCGGGTTCCAGCCATCGTCTAAAACCCAAAAAGAATAGTGTGAGAGCCAAAAATCATGCTAAGGAAAACAACATAATAAAGGGGGAGTACCTTCAATATCCAACATCTTATGTTTAATTCTATGATCGTTAGCGTAATTCTATTACTATAACCTATACGTATACTTAACCTTAGGGACATCCCTAGACATACCTTAGAATATCTCTAGGGATCTCACTAACGTTTTCGCATCCTAGTTTCCAAAGGTTGACTAATCCTTTCCTCTGATACCAACTGTAGAGACCCGAAGCCTAACGTACATGAACATTACATTACTTTTGCGGATTACTTAATATATAACAAAAATATACACACAAGGATCGTAATAGTTTAGTGTCTTTGGAAACTCGGAACGTAATCTTCTAATCCTGGTGAAAGATCTTCAAAATCTCCCACAAAGATCTTCTTTTTTTTACCTAAAACCTTTCTTTATATCCTGGGGAAAAGAAAACATAAAAGGGTGAGCCCAAATGCTCAGTAAGGGTAAACAAAAGAAATATCAATCACATAATTTTCATAAGAACATAACATTTGTGGAAATCTTAACCTGCAAAAGAGAGCATAATTTCATAACATGGGATAAATCATAGTAGTGAAAATGAAACCCTTACTTAAAACATTACTCATTGTGTCATACACACATAATCATAGAGAATCATTTCTTGTTAGTCAAGACTCATTTCCAAGACTATCTTAGTGGACAAAGTCCCTTTCTGAATCGAGTAATCCTCGTTTCAGTCCTGTTTCACTGAACCGGTATAACCTACCATTCCAGCCATGTCTATCTCATGAGATATGAAATCTTTACCCAATGCATTGGAGGGAGATATAGGTCCCACCCATCTCTTAATGAATCCTTTCTTATGTGTGCCACAAAATCATAAATCATACATCATGGCATAACCCATGTAATAAAAATGGGATTCTTAAACAACATGACATCATAAAACCATTCATATAAGATAAAGGAATTCATAAACATAATTTCATCACAACATAGTCAAAATCAATGTAAAAATATGGATAGAAACAGAACCCTTTATTATCTTAAATGGAAAATAATTTTGATAAAACACTTGAATTGAATTCTTGAGGAAAATATCCTTTCTTCTTCAAAATCAATTTCTTTTCACAAAACATCATGCAATTTTAAAAGAAAGAGATTTTATTGAAAATAGTCATGAAATATTTTAGAGGAAGCTTCTTGAAAATAAGGCTTTATAAAACAGTATAAATCCGTTCGTGCCGTATAAGTTAAAAAAAACATTCTTCGTACTTTTGTCGGAAAAGTCAAAAAGTACCTCGTACGAAAAACGAAAAAAGATTCCTTTCATATCCTTTACTAAAAACTCATAGAAGGGTAAAATTGGATTTAAACAATTTTAGGTGCATGGAAATAATATTACATATTGAGGGAACATGGATGTGGATGATAAAATACACCCCAGTAAATACTTACGAATAAACAATCTCGGATAAAAATGAGATTGTGATATTTCCCTTACCTTAGGTCCGACTTGCTTTGTAAGTGTCCGAACCTCCTGTATAATGATTTAAATCATGTTATTGACTTATTACAGAATCATATTCATTGTTATGATATCATATATGGTTCACTTATGACATTATATTACCCGTTCTTTTGTAAATTCCATGTTAAAGAAGCGTTTTGGGTAAAATCGTTTCATTTATCGTAGGTGTTTTGACTTGTTGTTCTTGACATCATTATTACTTATATCATGATTTACTTACTTCCAGAATATAAAATATGATTTATATATCATATATATTCAGTATATATATATATATATATAATAGGTAGATAAATAAAATGAAAAACACCGTTCATGGAGACGGTAGTCCGTACGTACGCATGAACGCTGTTTTCCTTTCCTTATTGTCTTGAAATGGAAGTAAGTAGATGACATACATATGTATATATATATACATAAATCCAGTAGCTTTATAATTTCATATATTTCATTATTATTTCTTATATATACATTATAATCATTCTTAAATGGTTAGCATGGAGAATGAATCTCATCGCGTCGTGGAGACGGTATTCCGTACGTACGCACGAGCGATGATATCATTTCTATAAATATTGAATTGAATTGGAGTGTATTATACAATATATCAGAATCAATATGATGTTGTAATAACTATGTATAGTTATTCTTTACACCATTATACCCATCCATGTAAGGTGGTGGTGGAAAATAGATTACACCACGGCGTGGAGACGGTATTCCGTACGTACGCACGCGCGGTGATTTCTTTTTCCGTAGGATGGATAGATGGTGAAATAGGGTTGTTTCATACTGATAATAACATATCAGTATATTATTGATACTGATGTTATTACTTCATAATGAAACAACCTAAGAAGAAAAAGTGGAAGAAGAAATAAAGATGAAAGAATTGGTAACGGTAATTACCTCTTCTTTGAAGTTCCTCTTTGAGACCTCCTCTTAGGGCACTAAAATTGGTCTTTGAGGAAGACCAAAACCTCTAGGATGTTGCTAGGGAAGTGGAGAGGATAAATTGGCAGGGGTTGGCCGAGCTTGAGTGCTCAAATTGGTGTGAGGAGGAGGGGGAGGAGGTGTCCTTTTATAGGGGAGGAGAGGGGCACCTTAGGAATATCTCAAAATATTATTTTATATTAAAGTCAAAATCGGTTTATAATGGTTCCAAAGGGTCTTATTTCGAAGCTAAAGTGGGGATGTGTCGAAATCCTATCAACCAATAAGATTTAGACAAGTTTAGGGTATTATGTTAACCTTATCAATTAGATTTAACTCTAAGTTAAATAATTTAACTTTTACCGTGTCTTTTTGTTTTCTTTCACTATATGGTTAATAAACATACTATAACATGCAAAACGAACCCCAAATTGTATATTATTAATACATATATCCTTATCTAAGTCATTTGGACGAACCTTAGATTTTTAGGAATAAAATAACAATTAATAATATAATATTTGATTTAAAAACTATTTTGTGTCAATTTTGACACTATTTGATATATGATTTTTGTGAAAGTCATAACAGAATTATATGTTCGAACCAAGTTTATTAAATCAACACTAATATATCATAGTAACCTAGAAAATTAGTGGAATTCATAAAAAATCTCAAATTACATTTATTTTGGTGTTTATAACATCAATTATGTCAATATTTCATTATTAAGATAATTACTGCATCATCGTTGTGTCATAAATAAATTAAATTATTTTATGTCTAAAAATTACAAATAAAATACCATCATGTAGAAAATCTTTTTAGCTTTCTAATGAATATTTATAGTCGAATTTATCTTATGTATAACCCCATATTAAAAATGATTTACTTATTAAACTTTGATTTTAACTATTTTAACCCTTCTTTAAATAAATTAATAATAAATGTCCTAATCTAATCCAAGTGGGCCTAAATGGTCATATTTTATTCCTAAGTTTGTTTTTGGTAGAATTACACTTGTCCAATAGAATTAGGACATGTGTTAGGGTAATATTAATATCATATTTACCCTTAGTTACCTTATTTACTATTAACCGTGGTAAAAAAGTAAAAAGTTACTATTCACCAAAAAATTATTTTCATCTCATTGAACCACATTTTAGTCCTTGATATTAACCGTGTCTCTCGGATTTTCGAAATTCCATTCACAGAAGCGGTAAAATTAAGTTTTATGCAAAATTCAGTTTTTAACCTACCACTTAGTAGTTTCACTATTCATAAAAAATTGATGTTTTTCAGAACAATGCCAAAATTTCATCCCAAGCTATATTTCACATTCCGAATTCAAAAATGAAGTCTATTTTACCAAATTCATAACATAAAAGTTGCATTAATTAATTTTATAATTAAATCCCGCTGTTAAAACAAATAGCGTGTTTTTAAGAAACAATATCTATCAAAAGATTGACACTTGTTTATGTCTAGTTTAAATGTGAAACTACATCCAATGACCAACATTGTATTAAATTGTAAAAATATATTCTAAATATACTTCAAAACCACTCAAATTAATGATTTATCACTATTAATTATTTCGATTAAAAATGTTGTTTTTAATTATAATTTAGTAATTTTCACTATTCATCAGAATATTAAAGTTATCCGAAAAGTACCAAAATTTCACCTTAGGCTAAATTCGATACTCCGAATCCAAGAATGAAGTTCATTTTGAAAAATAAGATTTACAGAATTTTAAAAATTGGTTATTACTATTCATAACGGCTAGTTTTAATAATATTTTAATAGCAAATCGTTGTTTAGTGAAACTCGGTATTGCGTATTACACACGCTATCGAGGAAGGTCGCGATTGCGTGTAATGCAAGGCAAGACAAGGATGCGTGTTGTGCAAGCTCCTTTTGGTGTAGTGTACAACACAAGACATTAGTGAAATTAAAAGGAATATTTTTCATAAAATCATGGGCTGTTACAGTAGCACTTTCCAGAATTTAGAAGACATTCCCCAGCATGCCTTTTGCCACATTTATCACAAACTGGAAACTTTGTTTCCTTACCATCAGACTTTTTTGAAGAATTCTTACCTTTCTCCTGCCACATCGGTCTCTTCTTCTGTTGGTTGTTATAGAACACTTGATGATCGGAAAACTCCATTTCCACCTTCTCAGCACATCAAACAAGCTTTTCATAACTTTTAAAGTCACGATAAGATAATTCCCTTCGATATTGTGGCTTTAATCCTGAGTAAAAACGATTGATTTTACTATCAAGGTCTCGGATAAAATTTGGAGCATACCTTGCCAATCGAGTGAACCTTTCTTCATAGGCAGCCAATGAGTCTTCTTCTTGCCTCAATTCCAAGAATTGATTTTCCATCCTATGTCGAACAACCTTAGGAAAATACTTCTCAAGAAACATACCTTTGAATTCATCCCAGTCAAGAGCATTAATCTCATCGGCGTCCCTGATATTTTTAACCATAGACCACCACTGATCTGCCTCACCCTCCAAAAGGTAAATAACAAGACTAACCTTTTAATTTTCTTAAAACCACATGACTTCGAAAATCTTCTCCAGTGATTTAATCCACCCTTCATCTAGAACAGGGTCAGATGATCCTCTGAATGATGGGGGATGTTGCCTCATGAAATGTTCGACCACTGACATGTTCCTCTACGGTTGATCTGGCTGATCTCGTGCATGGATACCACCACCATTTATCACTTGAGTCAACTGCGCCATTACTGCAACAAACTGTTCAGTTCCAATTCTGACCATCTCGGGATGCTAATTCGGAAGGTTATCTCCTTCTGTATGCCTTCCTAGCACTGCTTCCCTGTTTCCTCTGCGGAAAACCATTCTGAACAAACATGTCTTAGATGAAGCAACAAGGTAATCTTCAAATGCTATATCATTTCAAAGAAAAAATATTTTTGGATAATCATTTAATATAATTCTAACTCCTAAATTTATCTAAACCGACCTCTGATACCAACTATATGTCCCCAGCCTTAAACCTTACTTAATCTTGTGTTATTACAAGATTACACATTGAGGATCTTTTTGGGTTTAGAGTTTTAGAGAATTAGATCATAAAACATTCATTACATTCCACATATAAACATAGTGGTTACATAAAGATATTATTCTTCATTCCCATCAATGGAAACATATTTAAAATAAAACATGGATTCTTTCTTGATACTTCCTTGACACTCTCATCATATCATGTACCTTTCCCTTGACCTGTGAAAACATTTCAAAAAAACATGGGATGAGCATAAAAAGATCAGTAACAGTAAGGGATATAAAAATATATGGAAAGGAAACATGGGTACATATATACATAATAATGAAATCATACATTACCCATAAAACATAAGCACTTTAACATACCTCATCAAATCATGAATAAATCAAAGAAATCATAAGACATAAAGGTAACTTGAGGAATTCATAACATTCTTACGTAGGGAGTAACCCTCTTGGTTACGTTTGGAATACCCATCACAGTATATTCCCTAAATCTCTTCGGAGAAACCTTAACGTTTCACTCCTTCATGTTACCCAATGCATTGGAGAGCTATATCGGGCTCACCCGCCCTTAGTTTATCACGGAACCACCAGTCGTCATAATAATGCCCAATAACCTCAACATAATCGTATCACATAAAACATGCATAAAGGAAACATAACATTTACACCTTTAAATCACAAGATATCAATACAACACATTGATATAAAAAAATTATGAAAACCATTTTCAATACCAAAATAAATGAAAAGTAAAACATGGTATTTATTTTTCTTTTAAAAAGAAGGTATGGCTTGTAGAGGAATCCAAAGCTCAAATAATGGGCACGGCGGAAGAGAAGTCGTTGTCGCCGCATACGTACGACAAAACATTCCCTTTTGTCATTTAGTAAAATGGTTCTTATAAAAAATATTCCGTTTGGATGAATGTAAAATTAAAAGTGGTATATACACTGTATAAAAGAAGGTTGAGTATAAAACAAAATATGTCTCAATGAAAGGAGATTGAGACGAAGTCCCATACCTCGGGTCCGACTTGACTCGATCCTTCTTTAATGTCCTGAATAATAAACATAAGTTAATTTCTACTTGTTTAAGAACCTTTTTCAAGTTCATTATTCCTTTTATATCACTTATTTCCATGTCATGAACACTATGTAATTATTTAAGTTAATAATGGTCGTTTTAACGATCATTGGTACTTGATTAAAAAATAAGCCCTTTATAATTACAAGTTGTTCATGTATCCATTATATCCAGAATGGTATTCATGATGTAGATATCATATATGTCATATAATTCCAGTACATTAATGCATTTATAATATTACATAATTATTTAGAGTTAAGAAATGAAATGCACTGTTCATGGAGACGGTAAGCAGTACGTACGCATGAACGCTACTTTCATTTCTATTTCATATTTTATAGAATGAAATCATAATTAAATAAAGTTATATTATAACTCCTGTGTAATATCATATATAATATCATAACTCCATCCTTTATACGTCCCACATATGGTATTTAACGAATCAAATCACTTTGAGGGTGCGGTAGTCCGCACTTCCTTAAATGAAGATATCGCGTTTACCCATAATGGGAACCATAAAGTTATGCCCAAAATGAAAAATACAGAAGATTAAGAAAAACATAAACATATTATATATCATATATAAATATAGTGTCATCTTAATGGCCACCTTTGAAGGTGTTAAATGAATGTTGAACAATCATCGTTTCGGGAGGTAGAAATTCGCCATCCACGGAAACAGTATGTTCTTTAACCATTAAATGTAGGTTTTTGTAGGTTTAGATCGAATCCATCTTATAAAAACATCCTATTATATTGGATATTCTTTATTTTTTACAAAATAAATGAATAAAAAGAGTTTAGGGGGTTGGAAAAGCAAAATAAAACAAAAGGACTCAAGTGAATACATTACCTTAAAATCGGGTAACTCTCTTTGGTTTGATCTCAATGGCTTCCTTGGGAAGACTTATGCCCAAAGTGAGGCTTCAAGGAGTAAGAGAGGGAAGTGGAGAGACAAAATGGGCAGGGGGTGGCTGAGCCAAAGGCTTTGGAAGTGTGGGTAAGGGGGTATAGGTGGGGGCCTTTTATAAGAGGAGAGGAGGGGCACTCTTGGAAAGTAAAGAAATGTTACTTTATTTTCAAATGGGTTTCGGATTTTAAAGGTCCCACACTGATATAATTCGAGGATAAGGTGATACGGGTTCGAAATATACCCACCCAATAGTTTTTGGACATGTTTAAGTCTTATATTTTACATTATCTTTCCATTTTATTTAAATCCTCAAATAATGAGGTCATCGCTGCATCATTATGATGTCATAAATAATTTAATTTATTTAATGTCAAAAAATTATAAAAAAATACTATGATGTAGAAAATATTTTTATATTTCTAATGACTATTTATAGTCTAAAATATAATTTATGTACAAAACATTAAAAATATTTTACTTATGTGATACATTCTTTGTTACATTTAACATTCTTTAAAAAATAAAAAGATAAAAAGTCACTTTCTCACAAAAGTGATTTCATGGGGCCCCCAAGTTTGGCACAAGGAATCCCATTGTCGTCCATGAGACAACCAGTAGCCTTAAGACACATTTTGGGTGTCATTTGTTATTATTATGATATTATTTTATTATCCTTAACTACCCGATTACTCGTTAATCAAGATAATTAAAGATAATATAGTCGTTACTATTCATAATGTCCAAAAACAAAATAGTATTAATTACAGAATTTGGACCTTCTGATTCCAAATATTTAATCCATTTTACCAAATTCAAAAAACATAAATTGCAATAATTTATTTAAAAATAATTCCCGTTGTCAAAACAAAACACTGGTTTTTTTGAAACAATATCTATGAAAAGTTTGGCATTAGTTTATGACCAATTTCAAAGTGAAATTAATCTTAATGACCACCATTGGATTAAATGGTTAAAAAATATTCATATTACACTTTAATACTAATTAAAAATATAATATAACAATATAATTAAATTAAATGAAAAACCAGTTTTGATGTAAAATGCAGTATTTTTCACTATTCATTAAAAAATGAACATTGTCAAAAAAATACCAAAAATTTATACAATGTAAATTTCATTGTCCCAATCATAATGAATATGTTTATTTTTACCAATATAGATTATGAAATTGTCAAATGTTTGATTTAAAAAGGGTTTGCCATCAAAAGGCAGTAAAACAATCTTTTAAGAATATTAGTGCATTCCATGCTTAAGATTGGATTTATTTTCATTTTAAGCTGCTAAAACACTATCTAATTCATTAATAGACATAGATAAAAATATCTATTATTCATTACTTACTTGGGATTTTACAACCAATATTATAATTTTATATTAAATCTAAAGGAAATAAAAATGAGATATAGGTGACAATTGGATCTTGTTAAAGACTATGATTATTCAATTCATTATCATCCTAGAAGAGAAACCAATGTTTGAAATTTATTAATATGGAAGGATTAGGTTGTTTTTACAATTATAAGGATTAAAGGATATCCATTGTTCTTGTACCTAGTATTTTATTTCATGGGAATAATAATATAAGGTACATCATAAGTCAAATGTCAAATTATTTCTCAACCATTATTACAAGATAAGACCATGAATTATCAACGATTTTATAATATTATTAAAAATATTATAGAGACTATGAAAAATTATAATTTTCTTGAATTAGATATCAATCAATTAGGTGTATTAAAATTTGGTACAAGGTTATGTATTTTTTCTATTAGATATATCAAAAAAATATTATTAATGAAGATCATATCTCTATGTTCTCAATACATTTCAAATGTGTTAAATGTATGGGGACCATTGTGATCATTATTGGTGGGATGATATGAAAAAGTGATATTTTTAATTAAATCATACGATTATTGGTGTTTTAACAACTAAATGAAAAGTGATAGCATCCAAATGGGGTATTATGTTCACTATGAATACCATTATAGAAGTGGAGAAACAATAATATGGACAATATCCCAGGCCTATGTATGAAATCTAGGGGGAAAATTGATATGGATATTAATAAATATATTGACAATGACCAACCATTTCATTATCATAATAGAGGATTTCTCCATGAAGTACCTAACACATCTTTAAATTCAATAAGTATTGAGACTCCATATAGTACCCTGGTCAGTTATTTTTGGATGACATAGAAGATTTACATCTACTTTTTGGAGGAGACTTGTAAAGGAAATGAATAAAAAGTCAAACCTAATCATATCATATAATCCTCAATCTAATGGCTATCCTAGGAGAAAATTTCCAATCTTTGTAGGAAATGCTAAGGGATAACTCACATGATTTTAAAGGGAGTTGGGGAAAAAATTCATTTTTATAATTCTTCTATGACAATAGTTTCCACTTGAGTATTAAAATGTTACCTTGTAAAGGTCCCTAAAATATTTGTTAAAAATCCAAATTTTAGGGATGAAGTATGATATAGGAAAATTTTGGGAATAAAAAATTTGAATGACATTATACAAAGGATCTGAGTGATTTAAAAAAATACATGATGTTCGTAGTCAAAAGTAATGTAATGTATATAATAAAAGGATTTACATAGAACATTATGTTGGTAATAATTTTTTTCTCATGATACCATCTCGAAAAAGAGTTGTGATATTTTTAATTAAGTGGTAACTATTTCTGAGGTATAATAGACCATTTGAAATTCTAGTTTATTAGAGAGGTTTATTATCAATTAACACTATCTTTAAATACATCTAATGAAAATAATGTATTACATATGAATATATTGATAAAATAAATTTGTTATTTTACACATATAATTGAAATACATGGGTGGAATTGGAACCCAAAAATTCAAATGAAGAGAAACTGAAATTGGTTTGTGATAAAAATGAATAATTGTTGAGTGTAATAAACCCAACTGCAACATCTCAGAGCTGGTGGAATTATTTATTACTTTGGAATTTAATACAAGGGGTCAAATAATAATGCAATGAATAGTTTAGAAGTCATGGAAATAAAAATAAAAACATGATATCCACATTATATTATAGATAAAAGATAAAATATATTCATTGAAAATATTCGTCATCGGTGAACTGATTAAAAAATCATCTTCATATACTTTGGAAAAAAACAACTTAATGGTGATCTAAAATGAACAACAAAGGTTAAAGAGAAAAAATGATAACATGATAAAATTAGCAATAATAAATATATAATGTTAAATAACAAAACACATATTTTATTTAATAACATTTAAAAAATATTATATAATGCTCAATCAATATGGTAAGTTAAATAACTTAAAACACATTCTGTTTAATTAAATAATGTGAGAAACAAATGAATCCATGTACAATAGATTTAAATAATATCATGGATCATAACAATTGAATTCTAAATGAATGATATTCCCAATATTGCACACTATGATCATATACAACATAGTATTTATACAATCATTTCCTTTTAGAAGATGGTTTAAAACTATGTGGAAAAACCCATTTAATTTGGAAAACATATTTTCCACATGATACCAAATGATGCATCAAGGATCAATTTAATTATGATCTGAACCATCACTTCAATTAAACCATATTCCTCATATAAAATATGATTGACTTCATTCATGAAAAAATATACTTTATCAATAAATATCTATACTGGGTAAATGATAAATATTTATCCGTACTTCCCTATTTAAGCAAACAACATTAAAAGTAAAAACAATTTTAAAAAATTCTATATTTTTTTACAAAATATTAATTTAAATAATATAATAATATTTATATTTGATAGAAATCTAATTTCAATGAAAAACGATCACAAGAAAGTTATTGTATTATGATAATGTTAAAAATCACAAAATTAATCAATATATGAGAGGTAAGAGTCTGGTTACAATGAATAAATGTTTTGTAGTAAAATTATTTCCTTGGAAGAATAAATGGAAAGAAAATGAGATTTTAAAATAACCATTCATAAATGTGCATTCATTATAAATCCATTGGAAATGCGTAGAGGAAACACAATTTTTTAAATTGTTTATGACTAATGGGATGTTTGTAATCACAGTACACATTAAAAAACATTCATTTTTTACATTTAATAAAAAACGTACCAATTTAAAAATAGTAAAAAGATTCCATCAATCCCATTTTAAAATTAAATTATAATTTAAAATTTCAATAATAAACTGTTTGATTAATTAAAATGAATCTGTAAAATAATTCTAGAAAACATTGACATGGAAGAAAAATTTATATTATTTACATTTTTATAGGGAAATAAAATTCATTTTTCAATTAAATGTTTCATTTATTAAATTATTAAGTAGGGATTTAAATTTTTTGAATAAAATATATAAAATCCCAAAATATACAATGAATAAGAAAATTATTGGAGCGTAAAAATGAAAAATTATAACATTCTTTTAACAATAATAAAATAAATCCAAAAAGAATGAGGGATTGTAAAATATAATCTTACCTACTTGGTAAACATCAAATTAAAATCCCATGAAATATTAAACAATAATTAAAACATCAACCATAATTAAAAAAATGTTAATTGTGATAAATAAATAAATTTGAATTATGTTAATCACATAAAAGTGAATAGGTTTACATTAACAAATATGTCTGAATTGAATGGAAATTTAGATACAATCCCTTACCTCACGCTTCTTTTTGTTTTGACACACTTTATTTTAATATAAATAGATTTTATGAATGAATTTATATTATATATAACAATATAAAAGTTCGTAAAATCCTATATGATTATATTACAACATATCACCACAAATTCATTAACAATTTATTTATATTATTATTGTTGATGTTGTTGTTTTTGTTTTAGGTGTTAATTGGATTGTTTTCTCATGCAAATTTTTTCTTGAATGTTTTTGTTGTTGTGTATAGTATATAGTTCCATAATATAATGAATTATATGAATATTATAAATATCTTGTTTTCTCATTATATAAATTTTCAGAACCATTGTTGAAATGGTAATAAAGTGGATGTTATATTTATTCTAAAGAAATAATAACTTATTATATTTATTATATATATTAATTATTTTATTATTACGTCTTTCCATTAGATTTAGTGATGGAAAACAAATTTCATTAGTTATTGAGGTGGTAGTCCATTATAAACGCATGTGATGTCTTTATTTCCCATTTGATATAGAAGGGAACATAAAAATATTATGAAATAAAAGAATAAGATATCATTATATGGTGTAAATTATTGATATTTTATTGTAATGTTTTTGACATAATTGATTTCTCTAAATAAAAATAGCATCATTAAGATGATTAACTTCTCCGGAAGGAACCTCATTTGGATCTCCTTTTCAATACGCTATGGTTTGTATATTTAGAATACCAAACCCACAAAAATGTGGGTATGGATGTTGGGAATATAATTTGGGAGTTTTTTGTTGATTTAAGTGGATATAGAGGTTTATGTAAGTGAGTGGAGGGAGCTCCCTATTATAATTAAGGAGTTGGACACACTTGGTATGTCTGGAAGGAATAAATCATACTTATATTCATCACATACCAAAAGGATCCAAAATGGATCATTATAGATATATATTTTATGAGGTCTATATATGTCCATAAAATATGAATTATATTGGGTGATATGTCATTTAAACACTTATCTTTATAGTTTATCCCCACGGTAAACTAGTTTTAACTGAAACCATATTAATTAATTTTTATTAATTTTAACATTAATTTTGACTAAATATTAATTTGGAAATTTAATTTGATATAAATTATTTTAATAAAAACAATTAAATCCAATTTACCCAATTCTATTCAAAAAATATGAAATATTTAATTTCAATATAAACACTCAAATCGAGCGAAAAAATTATTTTACAAGGAAATCATCATTCAAGAATTAGTTGATCATATATTAACTATTTGAACACTAATAATAATATGATTTATTTAAATTAAAATATTAAGATATATGATAAATAAATTTGAATAAAATAATGCTTTTTTAAAAATTACTTTCATTTATTAAAAGGGATATACATTATAACTTTTAATATTTTTGGTGAAAAAAAGTTTTCTAAAAAATGTCCATTTTTTACCTCTAAATAATATTGTCCATTATTAAAGAAAAATTATTGTTAATAAAATTTAACATAAAATTTTTTTAATAAATTTTTATAAGTAAAATTATTAATTTTTAAACACTAAATTCTTGATTATTCATAAAAAATATTTCTAAGGGAAATTTCAAATATCCATTCTAGGCTTATTTTGACAACGTAATTTCTAAATCATTATTCATCCTAAAAAATTATAATTTGAGGCCATTAAATATTAATGTTTTTATTTTATTATATCATTATTAAAATTAAATATTCTTTTACTTTAATATAGTCTTGATGATTTATGTATCACAATATATTTAATAGATTGAGTTTATTTAAATAGAAATATATTCTAAAGACATAGGGTGTTGCATTCATCCCTCTTAGAATAATTTCGGCCAAATAATTTTAGGGTTATTAACTTCTAAAAACTGAGGGTATTTATTCTTTATAACAATATTATTTTTTCCATGTTTCTTTCTCTATTTTATGTTTTCTCCAAATTATAATTACTAGTTGAGTCATATGATTACTTAATAGTTTATCTATAGTACCGCGAATGAGGATGGGATCTTCAAAGTATGATATATCAGGATCCATGTCTATTTTTACATATGTGATAATATGCACAGGGTTTAGAATGTACTTATTTAATAGTTATATATGGAATACATAATTTAATTATGAGAATATTTGTGGTATTTCCATAAAATAAGCCACAACTGATGTTCGTTAAAGAATTTCAAAGGGTCTGATATACCTGTGTGATAGATATACTTTCTTAAAAATCCTTATAATCCATATTTGTAGAGATATATTTAATAATATATGATCTCTCAATTGAAATTCAAAATCCTTCCTCTTATTTTCACCATAAAAAGTTTTTCCAAGTTGAGTTTCTTAAATGTGATTTTGAATAGTATTTAACATTTCCATTGTCTCCTCAAGATGTTTTGGACCTGAAAGATCCATTTCACTAAATTAATTCCAAAAAACATGGTGTAATAAATATTTTGTGAAATAATTCTGCATATAACATCATTTGCATACATGAATGGAACCTATTATTTTAGGTAAACACTAGTGAAGGTAAATACTGAACCAACATACATTGAAAATCATGTGAGTACGACCTAAACAAGTTTTCCAACATTTGAATATTAATTTCATGCTATCCATCATCCCGAGGATGGATGGTAGTGCTCTATTGAAGCTTAGTATAAAGTGCCCTCTATAGAATCTTAAAACATATTGATGTAAAATAGAGAAAAAATTATAAAAAATAAAAAGAGGCGTTCCTTTAATTCTTAAAAAGTTTTTAATATAGATCCTTATGAGGCACTAAGGTGGTGACTCTTCCCTTTTAAAGTGGAAATGTGAATATTAAGTTATCTAGAAAAAAATAACCCATATATCATCATTCTTTCATGGAGTCTTTGGTACTCATTTGACAATATAAATAGTAATTTCATCCTATTTACATATATTATTATTAATATATTTCGAAAATATTTTGGGATATTGTATATTGACCTTCAAATATTTAAAAAAACTTATTTGGACACATAATGGACAATATTTTATTTTATTTTATCCCAAAAAAATAACTCCTCAAATCCCTATACAGATTGGTGCTACTAGGGTGTAGATGGAAATTCAATCTCTATGTATCATCTAAAAAATTCCCTTTTATAGAGACAGTTTAAATAAAATACATAATATCTTACCAATTTTCCAAACAACATCACCAAAAAAGAAGTTTTCCAACATCAAATCATTCACAAATTTAATTTTCCTCTAAAAATTATAATCATCAAAATGAGAATTTATTGTATTTTATTATAAATATGGTTTCACAATAATATTAAAAGGAGTGACTTCTCCCCTTCCATAAAAATTAAAATATCTATCTACAGTATATCAAATAACATAGGATCCATCTCAATAATAATTTTGGTCATAAATCCATTATCTATCCTACTTAATGCATCTAAAATCTTATTTTCCATCTCTAGGTGGTAGTGTATTGAATAATAATAATACATGAGTAGACCAGGAGAAATATTTTTCTTCATGATAAGTTGATTCTATGAAAATATATATTTTATGATCTTATTGTCAATGTATATCTCACATCTGTCATGATAGATATAATGTTTTCATATCTTCAACAAGAATATTATATCCACGAACTCAAGATCAGGGGTTTGATAGTTATATTTAATAATCATTAAGTACATAGTTTTATATGCAATATATTAATAATTATTTATATGAAAAAAAGTAGTTATTTATTTGATACGTCACAATATAAAATAAACACAACATATCTTGATGGTTGAATAAAAATTGGAGAATTAAACAATATCCCCATAAATTATTTAAAACATTATTCACATTCATTTTTCTATAATAACATAATCCCTTTAAGTGAATGTTTGGTTAACATGTAATCCAATCCAAAAAAATTCAAAATAAATCTCCAATAATTACATTCCAAACTAAATAAATTACACACTATAGTTATGTTCATCGAAGAATTCCACTCTCTATATTAATTTTTATTTTTAAGATCAACTTCGATTCTATTATTGGAGAGAATATGTCCATGAAAAATAATCATTCTACATTTTTAATTCAGACCTTATAATTTATCATATATATAAGTGCTTATATGGTCCGAAATTATGATTCACTAGTGATTATCATGGTAATCATAGATTTCAAAAGACACTAAGATACCATCAATGAATACCACATATAATAATAAATAATTTCATTCAATACTCTATACATTTATCCATAAATTTTTCTCATTAGTTAATCCAAATCTCATTAGCCAAAGCATTTAATTTTCATAATTCATTTGTAATGAAATCTTAAAAATGTCTTCCTTCATTACTTACAATTCATGATACAAAAATAATGCTCATTATTAGAAAAAAAAATTTCTCTATGATGATGATTAAATAAGACTATATTAAAAGGTAGATAATACACTTTCGTAATAGTAAGTGTATCGATTTCCCTATAATAAATAAAGATCCTTATAGATTTCCCTTTCTTATTAATGAAATGAATAGGGGATCCTTATAATGAAAAATGAGTGAAAGAACTCTTAAATCACACAAATATGATACTTAATTATTCATATCCACTAATTTCACAATGTCTACTCTATATGGAGTGTTGGAAAATGGTCTTGAATCAAATATTAAATAAATTGAAAGCAAAATATCCTGTTCTTATGGATGTATTTTTAATTCATTAGTAAATATATCAATGTATTTCTATACAATAGGTATAACCTCAATTTTAATATTACCTTCTCCCTCCGTATAAAATTTATCTCTCATTCACTAATAATCTCATTTATAAGAATTAATGGGGTTGTATCAAGGCATGACTCAAATGATGAATACTATGCTCTAAATAGTTGTAAATTCAAATATTTATCACAAATTGAAACATCATTTTCCTTGGAATAAATTTTTGACTTATATTTTGAAATATATTAAATTCCAATTATATATAAAAATTAAACCATAGTATACTAATAACTTTATCAAATAGACCATGTTTAGGATCTATAATGGGAACATCCTAATTTATCTTTATTTCAGTTAGACATAAACTAGGTGTTTTGACTAACAATTCAAATCCTATGTTCCTTGGGAAATATCTAATTCACTCTTCAGCTTATATGATATAAAAGAGTATGAGTATACAAAATCAATTTAATCCTTAACTAAATTATGGGGATATGATTAAAGTACCGGATACCACATTATTGGGCAAAACCACCTCAGTTGTTGTAATCAAATAAACAAGACTGTCTACCCTTGTCTTCTTCTATGGTAGATTCACTTAATTAATGGGAAATTGGGGTAAATAATTACCTATTTTAGAAACTCTGAGGCAATTGATATAATTGATTGTTTTCTTCTCTATGAATTCAGGAGACAAGTCACCATTTCTCTCTCACAAAAACCAATCTCCTTTGATCATTAATGTTTTTCTAGGATCATTAATTTTCGAATTTTTACATAATGGAAATTGATTCATTATATTTTTATTATTTTATTAATTATCCCTTTATTAATTTTCATGTTGTATCTTATTCCCATTGTTCCACTTGAATATATAGGATCCATGGAATTCCTTCATAAATTTTATGGTGGATAATGCTATTTATTCGTATGATTAAAATGTTTGATATACCTGCACCATTAAGGGACGTTTCTAAATACCATCAATGATATTTTCAATAATGAATTATGTGTTCCATATATGATTTTTATCATATTGGTATATCCTTGTAAATATTTCCACATACTCATCATTATTTTTTTTCATTTTTCTATAAGATATGGAATATTCTAATCAATTCAGTCTATTTTTATAAGGGAAATATTTATAAAAAATTACCTCTTTAAAATTTATTCATTCCATAAGTTCTATTACTTATTAATCCTTATTCTTATGGATCAATGACAACCACTTACAAGTATATCATTTTAGACAATATACATTAAATATATAATTTTCTTATTCATTCTATCTCACTTCTAGAAATATATTTTCAATGGGATTAATCATTTTCACAGCTACCATAAGATTAGTAGTCCCACTAAATGATAGGGGATTCTTCCACATAAAGTGATCAAACATAGATGATTTTTGTAATATAATAATAGTATTCTCCATTTAGTAATGGTTATTTTAAAAAACATTATTAGGATTCCATAATATATCCATGATCAAATTGGTTCCAATACTAGTGGTAATTACATTGTTACGGAATACCTATATTTTCATGATTATCAATACCCTCATTTAGTTTATGAACCATTTAAAAACATTTCATATAATGGATTAATTGATATAATTTAGAATTTAGAATATTAATGTTTAATTCTATGTCTAAGGTAACAATTAATGTTTTTTAAAATTTTCAACATTATTTTAATTTCAGAATCATAAAAATAGTTTATTTTAGTCAATATTTATTTTCAAATCCTTCATACATGTCTTTAATGAAAATATAAATTCTGAAAATAATATCTCTTGCAGTTCCTATATAAATGTTAATTAAGGAACCATGTCATGCACTAGGTGATGATCGAGTTAAGGCCTAATGTTCCATTTTTAGAGTTAGTACAACTTGGTATAACAATTCTAGAACCACATCCACTTGTATTATCTAAACACAGATTTATTTGTAGGAAGACCCACATAATCGATTCCTTACCAAAACATTAATATTTTCTTCTAGACTAATTCTCAATGTCTATCATAGGGTTTTTCTCCCTAATCAATTTTTTTTATTAATCTAGTTACTAATTTTTCTACTAAAATTAATCTAATGACATCTTTAGCAACCATTCTATAGTAACCCTAGTTGATGGTCCAATTTATTAAAATAGCATAAATACATGGGGAAAATCCTAAACTGACAATCAGTTATATATTCTTGAAGAGAGATATACAAACATGATACCCTTTTTCCATTTTGGCTAAAAGATAAAACAAAGTATTATAAAAAATTTGTCATCCTTGAAATCATTCAAAGAATTATTCTTCCCATCCAGGGGAATAGACAAAATTAAAGGTGAGTGAGATTGATTAATAAGGGATACATGCAGTGGAAAATTTAATAAATAAATAAGTCATACAATTAATGTAATGGTATATAACTAAACATAGTGTCTATTTAATAAATTGACTATGATAATTAGATAAGGCATAATCAGTATTAATAGGTAAATAGTTGAACATAAATTCTATTTAATTAAATAACAAATTAATATAACCCATCCATGGATAATATTAGTGATATAATATCATGGATAATAATAACTGAATTTTCGATAAGTAAAATGATTAATATTATACACATGATACTAGGAATCATTGAATCTATACCATCAAGACCCTTCATAAGAAAATTTAAAACTAAGGGTAAAACACATTTAATTTGGACAACTCCTTTACTTCATGAGACATATAGGTTCATTGATGGGAAATGAAATTTTCGGATCCACACATCAATGAATATACAACACATTCCTCACATATTTAATGATATAGTTTATTACTGAACTGATATTTCTTATTAACAAATATCTTTCTTAAGAAAAGGATACATATTTATCAATATTTTTCAAGTTAATCCAAAAAAAATTATAGTACCATTGTTATATTAAATGGTATATATTTTTGAATGTAATAGTATCAAGCATAAACAAAATAAGAATATTTAAATGAAATGTAATTTCACATAAATAATAGACTAAATAATGTGATTTCTATTAAACTATTGTTAATAAAAAAAGTAACCAATAGATGAGATGAGATCATTGGTTCCTGAATAATATTTTTTTTTTGAAATAAAAAAATGTCCATTAAGAGAATAAATATAATTAAAGAATGTTATTAAAATAATATTTTATAAAAAAATTTATTTGTAAAACCATTGAAAAATTTTATCAGATGCTACATTTTGTAATAATGTAATAGTGGTGGGAAATCATATTATTGATGTACACATTAAAAACATTCATTATAAATTTTTATCAAACAAATCCCTTCATAAAAATAGAAGAAATATTCATTTAAATTATTTTTAAAGTATAGGATAATATAAAATCTTCTTAATAAATAATTTTAGTAATTAATGGTACTTTTTAAAATAATTTTTAGAAGAGATAGATATGGAATAAAAATATATATGATTTAATTAGAAATCAAATCAGTTTCTCTTTTAAACATTTATTTACTTTAATTGAGTTCCAAATATGAAAAATGATTTAATAAAATGATGAAAATCCTAAAATATCTAGTGGATAAAGAAAGTATTGTTTCTTACGTAGGATAACTAATATTATTCTTTCAATAAGAATAAAATAATTCCAAAATTTAGGTGATATTGTAAACAAGATTCTTACCCCCATTGGTAACATTCAATTTATAACCACATTAAATAATAATCATGATTTGAAACATAAAAATTAATTAATAAATATTTATTCATGCTAAAAATAACAATTTATTAGTATATACAACACATAAAAGTCAATATGAGTATATTATCAATTATGACTCCATTGAATGGAAATTGAATCTAAATCCAGTACCTCACACCTCATTTTGGTTGAATGAAATTATCCTTATATTTTATGTTTTTAATAATTTTATTATTTTTCAAGAAAACCATATTCATTTTTATAATATCATACATTGTCATCTTATAACATCATACAACCTTTTCATTAATAATATTTTATTATTCTTGTTGTTTTGAGTGTTAATAGTTAGTTTTTCTCATGCCTTATTTGTCAAAAAAGTTATTCTTATTATGTATAAGTTATAATTATATAATATACAAAACATTATTCATGTTATTAATGTATTATTTAATCATTATATAAATTTTTATTACCATTCTTGATAATTTCTATTTATAATGAATGACATTGCTTCATGGAGATGACATATCTTATATACACTGGAGTGATGATATCATTCCCTTAAGGGGTTAATGGGTAATGCAATTTATGATATATTATGTTTAATAAAATATAATCATGTCGCATATAATATAAATATATTCATTATTTCCATTATAATGACTATCCTTGTGATTTGGTGATGCAAAACAATTTACATCGGTTCTCGAGGCAGTAGTTCACCGTACCAATGAAAAATATATTTGGGTACTATTTAATGTATATGTAGATTGGTAATTATTATTAAATAAACATAATAACATATAATTAT
Organism: Viscum album; assembly: GCA_963277665.1. Lineage (NCBI taxonomy): Eukaryota > Viridiplantae > Streptophyta > Magnoliopsida > Santalales > Viscaceae > Viscum > Viscum album. The sequence goes on from OY728139.1 coordinate 1,185,487,664, forward strand.
ATTTTATATAATATTTTTATTATATTTTAAGTATTAATATATAATTGAATTTATTAAAATAAAAATGAAAAAGAAAGGGCTTCATTAATATGGTTACCTTCTCTTGGTGAAAAATCATTTTGATTTATTCTAAAGGTCCCTGAGGGATCATATTGTGGGAATTATAAATCCTCTATAATTTGAATATTTATATTTTTGACTGATGTTTCTTTTGGGTTCAATGGATCCAATGGTCCTTAGACATGTTAATAAGTGAGCAGATGGAGTCCTCTTCTATAATTGAGGAGGAAACACTTGAATGATTCAAAAGAATAAATCATAACCACATATTTTACATTAAAAAAGTTGTAATTATGGATCATAATCAAACCATATATGTGGGAAGTTATATAAATGTACATAATGTAGGAATTATAAATTTTATAAGTCATTTTAACACTTATCATCTTAGTTTAACCCCCAGTAAACAAGTTTTAACCTTATCCTCGGTAACTAATTTCTATTATTTTTTCAATTTGTTACGACACAAAAATTAAGTTGAAAAATTTATACAATACTATTTATTCTTATTTCAAATATTCAATTCTTTTACCTAATAAAATTTACTTATGCAGAAAATTTAAATTTAAATATAATTTTGTAAATCGTGTCGAAAAGCAGGTTTTCATGAAATGTATTTATCAAGAATATATAGATCATATATTAAATATATGAATACTAAAAATTATTATGTGGATTTATATTCAAATAGATTAAATATATAATCTATAAATTTTATATAAATCATTCTTCATTGACTATTATTTTAGTTAATTAAATTGGAAATAATTTTGCCAATTTTTAATAAAAGCAGTTTTCTAAAAAAATAAACCTCTTTTATGAAAAATTTCAATTTTCAAATACAAATGATCACAAAATTGATTATATCAAATTTAAATTTAATAAATTTTTCATTAAACATGTTACAATAAATTTTTATAAATAAATGTAGGAATATTTAAATAATATTTTTTTTATTATTTATATAATATTTTTTCTATGGGGATATTTCAAACATTCCATTTACTCAAATTTTGTCCATGTATGTAAAAAATATATATCAATCTTATGAAATTAAAATTTTGTTAATGAAATAAAAAAAATTATATTATATTATATTTTTATTAAAATACAATATTCTATTACAATAATTGAGTATTAGGGTTTTGTGTATCACAAGATATCAAAGTGTTTGAATTTAGTTAAATGGAAATATATCCTATAGTCTTAGGATGATATATTGAGGAAGAAGAAAAACAATTCATGAATATCCTTATCACGAACCCTCCCTCAAAATATTTCCCTCCTAAGATGGAAATATTGGAAGATAGATAATACCCATCGAGTTATACCTCCAATAGGACCCAAGGTGGTGATCAGCAACAAGGGTATTCACATTTCTCAAAATTGGATGGATTGACATTTTTGTAGTAATAAATATTAGAAATAATAGGTATCAAAAACAAAATAACTCTAGGAGATATGTAATGTAAAGTAAAAATGTATCCCTCAAGCATGTTTAAAAAAAATACAACTGCTAAAAATACAATAAACTCCATTGTAAATACAAAACATAAGGCTAAGCAGCAACATGTAAACTATCCCAAAGTCTGAGCTAGTAATTCCCATAATGGTCCACATAGTCCTACTAGATACCTAAAAGATATTTTGTATACATATGTTAATCATACATGTATACTTATTAGTAAAACCAAGGTCTCTCTTTCATAAGTGGATAAGCATACTAATTCCTCTCTAGAAAAAAACAGAAACCGACAACACAAAACAAGAAATACTACCCACCCCAACCTCACCAACGAATGACCACCAAATAATGAATGTCAAGTAATGTAATATATTAATACCATTAATTTTTGGGTCCCTCGCACCACTTCCCATTGGTTAACTATGTATACCCTAAATGAAAACCCCTTGTCACTTCCACACTCATCCACATGCCCCACGACACAACCCTCCCACACACAACTGAGAGTCAGAGATTGTCCAACAACCTGGGCATACAAAACATACCACATTACACCCACACAAACCTAGGTGACAAACATACCATATACCACCCACAAACACATAGTCCACAACCATACCATATCTTGAAGATATCTGGTATGCACACCATGTTTCATACAATAGACACCAGTGAAAGCATACCTCGCCCACAATCACCTGGGACTCACAACCGCACCACAACCATCCCGATGAATCTTGGAATACTAATGACTAGAAGAGGGAGTATGGATGATCCAATAAATATCCATCCATTCTCCCACTGGTATGTTAGGAAAAGTCACCCTCCCCCATGGAAATTGGGGTGTTTGGCACATAATTCTCAATAAGGGTCCGATGCATTTAGATAACACAATGAAAATATAGGTATATATATTTATTATAAAATAACCAATCCCAACCTATGGGTTCTTACTAAATAGAAAAGCATCCCACAATACTGATTTTCATGCTACCTTGAAATATATTTATTGACACCAGAAATAGTCACTCTAGAAGTTGATAATGAAATTCTCTTCACAAAAATACCTTACTCAAAACACACCCCTAGGCAAATCATTTAACCAATTATCATTATTTATTAAGAAATAAATTTTATCATTCCATCCATACCTGGATAACTACTAATAAAATCATGAAATAAGACACATAACATAAACCACATAGAGGAAAAAGAACGATAGTAAGGAAACCCACTTCATATTTTTACTCCATTCAACACCCCTACAAACCACTGTCATCATCATTCTTCAATTTCATTCTATCAAATCCACTGCCAAAACTTGCAACACATATCATCATAGAAAAAACCCAATAACTTCACATTATAACAAAACCACACCCATCCCAAACAATTACATAAACATAGAACAACATGATCATACAACCCCGCTTCTCAAACACTTCCAATCCATTCCACAATAATTGAATGTCTCAGCCTGAGATTCAATTAAACCACCAGCACCACCACACCATACAATTTTTATATCATCCCAAACACCACACAAGGCACAAGAACCAACAGAACTACACACAACCACATAAAACAAGGTATCATGTAGTAAAATTTAGCATACACTCATTGTTTAATTCTACAATGATAATGCAGGGGTTACATAGAGAAAGTTTGATCATGGGGAATTCATTGATTTTACCAGATATATATATTTAATCAAATGTGAGTGTGTGTGTGTGTGTCTATATAATCCCATTCAACACAAGATAAAAAAAATCCATCACAAGTCACCCCGTGTGCACTAATAAAGACCAGAAAAAACAAAGATTTTTGTTAGTCATATATCCCATATAGATCACAATAATAATAAATAATAAAAACGAAGAATGCATCACTTATCCCCACCCACTGTTTATTATTTTAAAGATGATTCAATTGTATTTATTAAATTTGGATTCAACTACCTTCATAGGGGAAACATTTCTACAAACACTCCGCATAATAAAAAAATAAGAGGGATGAATGGATTCATACCTTGAAGAATAGATATTCTGCACCTACTCTTACACCAAATAGGGGGTGTGAAAGGCTCTAGAGAAATGTGATCCAAAGGCCACAATACAACGTATGACTTCTCAATGAAGAAAGTTTATATGAATTCCTTGTAGAATTATTAAAGGGAAATCTACAAGGAAGAAAGGGTACCAAATTTTGAAGGACAATATCCTATATCAACATAAGAACTATATCAAAATCCATTAAAACCTGATCATGATCAAGACCATATAATTCAGATTTTTAGAAGTATCATGATTACAGAGGAGTCAATGATATGATTTATTGAACGTGAAATGGATTCATGAAATATTGAATATAGTTTTATACTCAATTTAGTTTAAATAAAACGTTAAAGGGATAAACTAATAAAACTTAAAAAAACAAGGATTAATAAAAACTATTGGAGATGACTCACCATTGGGTGAGTCACCATCATGATTAAATATTTCCAGCTACAGGTGAAGATCTACTGATGGTGGTTCAGTGTTTGGTGAGAAATTATTTGGTGATTCACCATTCAAAGAGCTACTGTTTAGTGATCTATTTTTCAGTGAGTCACCATTTGGTGAGTCACCATTATAACTCGCTGTTGTGACCCACAATCCTCGAGTCAAAGCCGTGAGTAACCAACACTAACTCTCCTTTAAAGTCCTACCATTTCCAACTCACTATTTCAATTCACTGTTTCAAGGCACTAGTGCATGTCACTGTTATGACTCCTCGGTCCTGACTCATTGGTCGATGCCTCAATGTAAGACGAACTACTATTTTAAAAACTAGAATTTTGGAATTCTCTAGAAATGTTTCATCATTATCTCTAAAACACCTCAACACTAGACTGTGACAATATAATGGACCGTAGAGGTCTAGGCGATTACATTAGATACCACTCAAACTATTATTTCCATCAATATTTTAAAACCAAACCATAAGAAAGAGGGTTCCAAACAACCACCCCATAAGATACCTCTCAAAAATATTTCAATGCTTGAAACACCACTACTGACATTAACGATAAAAAATAAACCACCCTATGTTGTTCAAAATCTGGACTGAAACCTCAACATACAAGAACACATCTGATATATTCTATCCCAAATGACCAAAAGACACACCGCATTAGTATAACAGCCACACTACCCTAAACACACTAATCATAGAATTCATCTATCCATGTCAAGATATTATCCCCTCTAGGTGGAACTAACTCACAAACATCGGTTTAATCTTATCTAAATTAATGAATCTTGATGAGGAATCATGTCCTCCCTTCTCCACATGTCAGGACTTCATCATAATTTATGAAACAATGAAACAACTCATATAGTAGTCAACTAGGTTCAATCATCTCGTTACAAAAAAACACAAAATAAGAACAATCTAAAAAATATCTTTAGGTACAAGGCATGCATTTGTGCTTTTCACTCCCAAGTAATCTTGTCAAGGACACCATGAATCCAAAAAAAATGATCAAAGAGAATGGTTCATCCATGAAAAAACATCTACTGATGATCCTAGACCTCCACTGTTGATTTTACAAATGATGTGTCATCTTAAATGTCATACTCTCCACAGTAAATTACATGGTTGACATTGTGAAGATACAGACGAAGCTGAGAGATGTGAATGACATAACTGATCATCTCTAACAATTGTCATAACATCAACTGTTATTCCATCTCTTCAAATCATCCCAACACATTGAAAGGTCCAATGAAACTTGTAGAAATAATGCTACCTCTAAAAAATATCCTATTCCACTTTTGAGGAAAAAACATCCAGAAAACTTGGTCCCCAACCTCAAAATACAAGGCCCTCTTCCTTATATTGGTGTATGACTTTTTTGGTCCTATGCTAACCTTATCCTCTCACGAATAAGATACACCTTCTCAGTATAAACTACACCATTTCTAGACCAAGAACAACTTCCTCCCCAACCTCCATAAAAAAAGGTTAATGTAATAACCTCTCATACTAGGCATTGAATAGATCCTTACTGATGGAAGGTTGGTATACATTATTGTAATCTAACACTACCAAGGGAAAGTATCTCACCCATGATCATCCAAAGTCCAAGAATAATACCAGCAATATGTCCTTCGATGTCTGGATGGTCTTCTCAGTCTTCACATCTATCTGAAGGTGTAAAGTAGTGATAAGGGAAAACTCAGTGCCAAAAGCCTGCTTCAATCCCATCAAAACCCACGAGGTAAAGAATTTATCCCTATCCCAGACAATTTATATCAAAATTCCATTCAAATGAACCACATTATCCATATAACATATGTCTGAGGCATCCTCTATGTCTGAAACCTGAATTTATATGAAGTGAGAATAATTCATCAATTGACCCACTACCACCCAGAAAACATCATATCCTCCCTATGATATCCATAACCATATGATGAAATCCATTGATATGTCTTCACACTTCAACTCGGGTATATATAAGGGCTATAATAATCCATCAGGAACATGATGCTCATCCTTCACCTACTAGGACACTATGAATTTTGCCACAAAATCCGCTAAAACCCGCTTCATTCTGATCCACCAAAAAAACATCATCAATCCATGGTAGATCATGGATACTCATGGAGAGCACCATTGAATGAAATATAAGACACTCAAGGAGTAATTCCTTGAATATCGTCATGGTAACAAGCACCCTCCCATCTAACGACATCGGATTCGAACAATCCTTTGACCATCCCTCTAGACTATCACCATGGTCAACACAATTATGCATAACCTCTACCTTAAACTCCCCCACTAATAATCCTCTACCTACAACATCTTAGATAACAGATTTATCATATGAAAAAAAGAAAACCCCTACCACCATCCATTCCAGCATCTATGTGCAAGGTCGAAAACTCCTCCATCGCCTTCTATGTATCTACAGATTCACGAAAAATATCCTCATGCGACATCATGATCAAAAAATCATCTGTGACATTTCCCTTTCCTAAGGTTTAAGAGATCCCGAAATTGTAATATTGGAGATACTCGATCCACCTATTCTATATGAAGTTCACATATCACTACGAAAAGATATAACTCATTCTCTTGTGATCTTGGAAGGCCAAAAATAACTCCCCAAATAGGTAATGTCTCCAAAATATCAGTATGAACAAGAACACCACTAGCTCCAGAACATTGGTAGAATAGTTATGTTAATGAGTACATAATGACCAACACCAATAAGAGAGCACTCCCTGCTATTGCATTATTATGCATCCCAAGACCAGACATGAATCATTACAAAACCCCTCAAACATCACCCCTTCCTATATAAACTGGAGTAATAGATCAATGAAAAAAATCCTCTTCATGTAGGTAAATGATGCATGAAACCACTCCCTCCACACAAATGCTTCTTGTATCTTGGTAAACACTGTCAACAGATCTTCAAAATGATATAAATTGGGTAGAAATATCTTGAAATAACCCATAAGAATGAGAAAACTGAAAATATCTACAATATTCTTGGTTGTTTCCCAAGAAACAACTGCATCAAACATCAATTAGTCCACTTTTAGACCCCACTAGGACACCACATCCCCAAGGAGATGTACCTCTCATGTCCAAAATGATCACTTGGAAAACATTATATACAGATGGTGGAATCTAAGAACTACAAATACAACCATGAAATTATTAGTATACACCTCCTCTAACAACGAGATGATTAGTATATCATTGAAGAATATGGTGACAGACTAGTACATGAACTCAAATAAAATGGTGTTCGTGATCCCCATGAACATGGATGGTTTGTTCATAACACTGAATGGAATAACCACAACTCGAAGTTCTCATACTTTTACCAGAATGAAATATTTGGGAAATCACATTCCTTCACCATAAAATAGTGATATCTTGACAATAGATCGATCAAAGAAAACAAACTTACTACATTAAAATGGTCAAAAAGATCTTCTATCATCATGAGAGGGTAACAGTTATTGACCATTATCTGATTCAACCTCTGTTTTTCTATGCACAACCTATAAAAACTATTTAACTTCTTCATGGATAACACCAGAGCATCCCATGATGGCACAATGTGTTGGATAAATCCCTTCTGCATCTGATCATCTATCTGAATCCATAAATCCCACAGATTGGAAGGTTCCATCTTATAAGGATCTGTTGATATCAGAGAAGAACAAGGCAGTATGTCTATCCTAAACTAAAAATCATGTTAAGGGGGGTAGAGTCATAACCTCATCCGGGCGGACATTAAATAACTCTACAAAAAATCTTGTAACCTCCTTCATCTTCGCATCCACCAATTCCATTTTCCTCATGGTCAACAAGGAATGAATATGTTCCACATGCCGACTACCCACCTGATAGATTCACTAACCCACAAAAACCATAAACTAGTCATATACATCTGTAGTCCATACTCTCCAATGTAACAATACAATAACAACATTTACATAATACAACTAGTTGAGGCCAATAATGATGTTGTATGAGAGTATCTGTAGCAATAATATATCCCTATGAGAATGACGAACCCCATAATTTGTCTATGTCCCTAGTACTCATCAAAGAAATTGGTAAGACCTCTAACTGGTGTACTCAACACATGGTATGTCTCTCTATGTCTAGTCGTAGAACATGGGCAAGACCGGGTGCAAAAAAATAGTGTGAAGCTCCCAAATCAGACATATCAGAAGAATGAGTATTGAACAAACTGATCATACTTGGAAAGATATTTGACCCTACTGCCTCTATTGTGTGCAACTGACCATGCCCAGCTCCATTTACACTCTACTGATGTCTTCTTTCGTGACCACAGCTGGGTTGAGGACCCTAAGGAACACTCTATGGTCAGCCTCAACCTTCCCCATCTCCCCTTAGTGGAGTATGAGACTACATTCCCTACCGTTGAAATGACATAGACATCAACTACTTCTGTGGTCGGTGATGAACATTCCCACCTCAACCATACTATGATCAAACAACCATGAGGAACTTATTCTAAATATTTCCACTTGTTCCACATTCTAAAAACCTTGTTCCCATGTTCACGGGGAAAGCATAAAATCTTGAAGGCCAAAAAAGAACTTTTATGGTTAGCTCCCTGATAGTCGAAACCTCTAAGGACCTAGTTCTCGAGAACTGCTACTGGTAATCTAGCCATTTGAATAACTCTTAAATCTCCCCTATCATGGGATACATCTTCACAAGTTCATCATTTTAACTACTGATGCCTTATTCTAGACCTATAAGTACATTGGTTAGGTAGTGTTAGTAATCACATACTAGAGAGAAGGAAAAAGTGCCTCCTCCAGGCATCTCACACGAGACTCCTCCTCTAGAAATAGATCCAGAGAAAAATGAAGGAGATCCTTGAACATGATCCCCAACACTCATACTATCATACTCTATTTCAATAGGGATTGTAACTCCTTGCAATTCTAAGCCTTCATGGTTGATTAATGGAAATCCACTCAGAACACCTTTCTCAAAATCGACCCACAAAATGTTAGCCTCCTTCCTCTTCCCCATGTACAATGTCTACCATAGATACAGAAATCCCCTTATCTCACTCACTACCAAATGATCCCAGTCATTCATCAAATCCTAGATCAAGATGAAGGTGATCATTGGATCCTTGACCCAAATCCCCATCTACATAACTAAAACAATGTCCTTGTACATTACCATTGTCTACCCACTGGAAAGAATGTAGTGTCTTCTTCCACTAATCATCCTCCTCTATTCAATCAACCCTTTGTATATTGACCAAGTCAACTGTGTTGAGCATACACTGCCTACACTATATGTGGAAAATGAATGGGTGCCATAGCTAAAAAGGTAAACGAGGAACCCATAATCCGGAGAAGTATGGAAATTTATTAAATATTAGTTTTAACTAGTTAATTATTTAAATTAACCATAACACCCAATTCAGAGAAAAACCAAGTCATTATGATGCATGTACCATTCCTAGGGTATATAACCTTTAAACAGTATATCCTAACTTGGTTGTTTGGTAGGCTTAGAGTCCTAAAATTGGATCAGGGAGGCCCTAAAATCATGTTTCCTATCTGGTCTTCCCTAGCCTATGTCATGCACAGAGATCACCTAAAATTTATCCCCTAGAAGTTTGTGCAATCCTCACTACGCCTAACTTCAATCTATATCCTATCTCTAAACCTCCCTTTTAAAACATTCAGTCATGACCCCCTCCCCCAAAAGATTCCACTTTTGATCTGTAAATGAAGGAAGAGAGATAATGACCAACAAGTCCCTCTAGTAAGCACCGAGGTGGTGACCATCACCAAGGGTATAAAAATTTCACAAAATGGGAGGCATTACCCTTTTTATATTAAATAGGATTGGGAGATAAGATGTGTTAACTACCAAAAAACTCTATGAAATATAAAAAAATCCCTAATCTATTCCAAATGCAATTTTTAAAAAATATAACTCCTACAAATGAAATAAACTCCAAATTAAAAAACCAAAATGTGGGCTTAGCAGTGACAAGACAACTATCCCAATATCCAAGCTAGTAATTCCCTACAGGATCCATGTAGTCCTCCTAGAAACCTAAAATTAGTTTTATATACATATGGTGAGTAAACAAGTATACTCGGTAGGAAAAACTAAGGTCACTAGTGAAAAAGTGGAGAAGCATACTAATTCCCATGTAGGAAAATCACAGAAACCAATGACCCCTATAAAGATATACTATTCATCCCAAAATCATTAAGGAACACTAACCAAATCACAAAATTCAAGGAAAATAATATAATAACCACATTAATATTTGGGTACCCCACACCACATCCCAATGGTAAACTCCTCATACCCTAACAAAAAAATCCTTACGTGTCCACACTCTTACAAAACCCCCTCGTCACAACCTTCCCAAACATAAATGGGATTCCATGATAGTCCCCCCAACCTAGGCATATGAATATCACCACATCTCGGCCGCATAAACCTGGGAAATAACCATACCACATCCAGCCCATAGACATATGGGACCCAACTATACCACATCCCAAAGACTCATGGGAATCACACCATGTCTCATCCCTCAGACACCTAGGAAGGTGTACCTCCCCCAAAGACACATGATCCATACAACCACATCTCATCCTAAATTAATAATCTTTGGATATTAATGATTAGAAGATGGAGGAGGAAATAGATAATAACCCACAATAAATCCCCCACTAGGATGTTGGGAAAATTATCACTCCACCGTGATAATGGGGTTGTTCATCAAATATTTCACAACCAGGGTGAGTTGCATATATAAAAAAAAGGAAAATATAGGTATATACATTTAGTATCAAATACACAAGCCCGACCTATGGGTTCTTACAAAAAAACAAGACTAACCAGAAAACTGCCCTTGATTCTACCTCTAAATTTATTTATCAACACCAGTAACCATCACTTAAAATGTTGATAAACAAAAGACGTTTCACAACAAGACACTACTCAAAACACACATGCAACAAAATCATTTAACAAATTATCATTATTTATTATGAAATTTATTTTCTTATTCCATACCTACATAAGTAACTACTAATAATAGAATGAAAAAAACCTCACAACATAAACGATTAGGCAAATAAGTACCCCAGAAAGGAAACTCAGTTCATATTTCTACTCTGTTCAACACCCCTTCAAACACTATCATCACCATTCATTATGGTAATTCGAACCAATCCACAAACAAACCCTGAAACACATGTACCCACTACCAAACTCAAAATCTATGCTATATAACAACACCACACCCATCACAACCAGTAACATAAGCCTAGAACATTTCGAACCTATAACATCACTGTTCAAACACTACCCATACATTACATACCCAATAAATATCCCAACCTGTTATTCCATCACACCACCCATACCACCCCACCTTATATTCGTGATCTCATCACTAGTAGCACACAACCACACAAGGAACAGGCTTAAAGAAAACTACACACAACACACAACCACAAAAAACAGGATGGGTGTATTCAAATTTAGAAAACACTCATTCATTATTTCCACATTGATATTTCAGGGGATATTAAAGAGAATGTTTGATCTCAGGGAATCAATTTATTTTTAATGGATATGTTTAATTAATAAATTCAATATATATATATATTTTCATTTGATACATGAAAAAAAACAAGCCACCACAGGTCATCCCAAGTGCACAATCAAAGACCCCAAATGTGCCTGATTTTCAATAGTCATATAGCCAATATAGATCATTATATTAATAAACAAAGAAAAAAAATAATGTTTCAATTTTCCCAAAACCTTATTTATGCTTTAAAGAATATTCAATTTTATTTTTTAAATTTGGAATAAACTACCTTCACATGGAAACATTCTTACACCCATCCCACATGATACACAAACAACAGGGACGATGTGATCCCTACCTCATTGAAAAGACAATCCGAACCTCTTAATTATGCAATACAGGTGGTGTACAAGGATTCATGGAAATTAAATCCAAAGTCCACGACAAAGATCATGGAATATTGGGGAAGAATACTTATAGGGATTCTTAGTAACAAGAGTATAGGGAAACGTACAAGGAAGAAAGGGTCTCAACTTTATAAGGGATAGATCCTATATCAACTGAAGAATGGTTTCAAAAGCCATTAATGTCATATCATGATCAAGACAACACTGTTTTCTTGTTTAGATGTATCAGTATTCTTGATTAGTTAATGATATGAGTTATGGAACATGTAACCACTTTAAGACCTTTAAATATAGTTTTATACTCATTTTATGTCAAATAAAATGTTAAAGGGAGAAACTGGAAAAACTGGAGAAAACAAGTATTTTGAAAAACTATTGGGACCGACTCACCATTGGGTGAGTCACCATTGTGAGTCATCTATGGATAACTCACCGCTAGACAATTCACCGTTGCGAGCTACCAGTGACGTGCTACAAAGAGAGATACACCATTCGGTGAGTCACCATTTGGTGAGCTACCATTTGGTTAGATACTTCTCAGTGAGTCATGGTCGTGACTCACCATCGTGACACCCCGTCTGCGCCTCACTATTGTAGGTCAGTGAACCTAACTCACTATTAGAGACCTAACTTTCATGACTCACCTTAGTGAGTCAATGGTGAGAGTCACCCTTGTGAATCACTAGTCATAATGCACTAGTGGATGAGTCACCATCATATGAGCTACCATTGGAAAAACTAGAATTTTTGAAAACTCACGAAATGAGTCATTATTATCTCTAGAATACCTCAATCACTGGATATTGTCAAATTAATGGACCGAAGAGGTATGAGCCAATATAGTCCAATCATTAAATAACTAGATATAATAAGCTATTATATAACCTGAATAAGTGATGATAAATATATACAATAATTTTTATTAAAGAAAAAATCAAATTTAGAGGGTGAATTCTCATACGGGGGGATAATTTAATAGCCAGAAAAGTTCTTCCATGATTAATAGAAGAAATATTTTATGAATATTATTTTATAAATATTAATAATATATGTTCATAGAATTCCAATTAAAAATTTTAATATTACATATCAATTAATAATAATGATTAATACCACTAACATAAGTACATGGATAAAGAAACCAATAAATTGTAAATATATAATAGTATAATTAAAAGGATTGAACTATTATTGTAAAATTACACCTATGATAAGAACAATTAAATGAAAAATATATGTTAGGAATATAATTGAAATTATGGAAGGAAATGTAATAACCATTGGGAATGATGTACAAAATATTGATGTTAGGTTCTATATATAGGATGTAATTAGAATGGTCATATTTGGGATTTTACTACTACATTACTATTACATGAAAATTTGTCAAAATTACCATTAAAAAATATGATCATTGGTCAATATGACCATAGGTAATGTTTACCATTTGTAATATAGATAATAAAAATTAGTTCTTAGAATTATTTTATATTGATGGTTATGAAAACATTTAATTGAATATATAAGTAAGATATGATGGCATCAACTAGTAGGATAATCTATTTTGAGGCCCATTTATCAGAACATGGGTGGGTGGTGGTGTCACTATGGATATAACCTAACAAATCCTATATATAGATTCAAAAAGTACGGCTCAAGAAGAATAAAATAATATAGAAGTTCATGTTGGAGAAGATTATATGACGAAAATAGTTATATGATCCACCCAATGAAACTACCAACATCACACAAATTACCCTTAAGGAATATTCTAGTGTAGTAAGGGGTTATGTATCTTGACCTTATTATTATAAAATTTCAATTTTATTTGAATAAATTAAATAAATGTTTCTTCAATTTTATTTTCATTATTATTTTATTTAATAAAATAGATATTAATATAATATTTATGTGATGAATATGTATTGGAACAAAAATAAACACTAGATGCATTTTCAAAAAAATATATATTGTTTTATAGTTCAGTTATTAAAAAATGATTCTTTCATGAAATAGTCTTATAATTTTTTATCAACTTTATATTATAATATATTTTTAAAATGTCCAATGAAATTATTATAAGTGCTAGAAATGTGAATATGTTGTAAAAAATATAATTTTCATTGAATATGTACTTTTATTTAAAAATGTAGATTATCATATTAGTTTATTTTTTTTATTCAAAATGTATTATATTTTAAAGTACATTAAATTTAGGATAAGTTGAAATTTTGATAATTTTATAATATTTATTATATTTCAAAGTATATAAAAATTATAGTATTGTGTTTTTGGTATATTTTATTAATTAATATGTATATATATATTAACGATTCACTAGTTAATTGAATATAATAAAAACACAACAATATATAAATTTATTTATATAAATTATTTTAATGGATTTAAATCCATTCCCAAACCTATAAATGACTTTAAAAAGTCCAAAATGGGAATTATTATTAATAAAATATTTCGTTTTAAACCATTTATTTTTAAATAAAAAACAATAATAATAATAGATGTGGGCCCTAATAGTATTAAATATTATAAAACATAAATAAAATGTATAAAACATGGGATAACCCATGGGTAAGCTAGCAGTTTTACATTTCCTATAACTTGTAATTCAAAGTCCAAAAATTTGATATTATTAAACAATTATTCCACTTTTACTATAAATACAAAACCGTACCTCATTCCACTCCATTGAAAATTCCACGAGAATGAAATTATTCTCATTTGCCCTCTAAAAAGACTCCCTAAGGTCTTCCCAAGGTCCTAAGGTCTACCTATTCATTTTTTATGATGTTACTTCCCAAGGTAAGGGGAGTATCCTATTTTTATTTTCTATTCAAGTACCTATTTTTTAAGTCACATACATGTTTAATTAAATTATTTCCATACCCTTATTATTATCTCATTACTTAAAAAATAGATTATTATGAATGGGAGACCGCTTTTACCTCTAATTATATCCTTTTCCTAATCCATATTGTATACATGTTAGGATGCTGAAGTCATTCCATGAATTTTACTCTTTTTATATGCAATATTCTTATTTAGTGGAAACCAAACCCATTTTTCTTTTCATATGTTTTCACATATATATAAACATAATTAAATTTTTTTATTTTGTATTTATAAAACCCACATTCCCTCCTCATGAGAATAAATTGTCGACAAGTTCAAATCATGAAACATTCATGCACTTAATGAGATTACAAAATCTATTTATTTACATTATATCGATTATATATAAAATGTATTATAGTGATTTATGTGGCACCAATAAATTTTAAAAAATGAAGGGTTCACTTAGATACAACTCCAATACATTGGGTAATGAATTACTATATATATGTAATTTTTTAAAATACCGTGGTGAATAACCATGGTAATTTTTGCATGGTAACATTTTGATACAATTTTGTGATATTATTATGAATGTATCATTTTTGTATTTTTCCCATAGTTCCATGTTATGCTCAATGATAATTATATCATGATATAGGTCACATTATTATGTTCTTTCACTATTGTTATAACACATGATGACATGAAAAATACTTCTTTTGTTTATTCCTATACTAGGAGTTATGATATCCCTTTCATTTTGATATATTTCCAAAGAATATGTGATATGGTAAAAATATAGTAGTATTAATCTATGATGAATCCTTTCAAGGGGATTAGATGAATGTCTTTTTTTCATTAATTATATTCCTAATACCCAAGAAACTAAACAATAAAATATCCTTTATTTTATTGAATGTTTTACCTTGTAATGAATGTTATATGTATTATAAATATAGGATGACAACCCAACCAGGTTTTACCCTATGTATCTAATTGCATATATTCTCCAAGAACCCACATAGTATTCAAAATCTGAGTTCCAACTGTATTCTTTATCAATAACCCCCCTAATATCTAATATGATTTCTTTGATAATATGAATGTATTTAGTAAACCGTCCTAAAACCACACACTCTTAAAATAAATTAAAAAACACTAAAAATCCATATATAAACACAATAAAAATCAATCTATGTATTATATAGAATAAATATAAATAATTAATGAGTATATTTACTAAAACTAAGGGCGATAAATGCTCCCATCCATATGGCTTTTCATCCATTGAATGATAGAGAATTCATATTCTTCAAAAACATTTCAATAATTTTTCCAAAAAATATTTATCCCATTACCATGTCTCTTAATAAATTTCCCCATGTTTTGATAATACAAAAACCAAAGGAATATTTTTTCAATATTAATCATTGTCTTTTTAATCCAAGACATAAATCGGTTCATGAACAAATGGTGAAGTTGGTTCATAATCAAATGATCCCGTCAAATGATGTAGAAAGAATCAATTTGGTACTCCATAGTTGAGATAAATAGAAAAAATTATAAACCATATCAAATCATGTTGGTAATTATATCAGAGAGTAAAGATATCTAATTCATTCCTATATCAAAAAGGGTCCAATATACCAAGGAGGAAAATTCATATACTTTCCCAAATATTGGTTTCACATCATTAGATTGATCACTATGAAAAACATTAACTCCCAACTAAATGTATAATGTGAAATCATGGTCTTTAGCATATGATTTTTGATGATTTTGGGACGAAAGTATTGTTTTCATTTTCATATGAATTTTAATTTTTTTTCCTACAAAAGGCTTTGTCCATGTAATGTAGTTTCTATAGTATTTACCCAATAAAGTAGATAAAAATAATAATTTTCATACAATTACTATAATTGAATAATATATATCATATCCTGATTAATTTTGTTATAAAAACATCAGTAAAGGAAAATGATCATCCTTTTAACAACCAAAATCCATAACAGATCTCTATACATAACATCAAATGATTTATTTGTTCTTTTTGGTTTCCTATCCATTTTATGATGATATATTTTGATCAAGGTCAATTGAATTCCCAAATATTATTTAATTTATTTTTAAATATAATAGATGAAATGCGAATATTATTTAGAAAAGTAAAAAATTGTATTCTATTAAATATTAACACCTCTTGAATGTATTCATTTTCCATTTCATATATGGTATTGGATTCATGAATCAAAATTAAGTGGGGTGAAATTGTGAGTCTTCCCATAATCAACAATTTTGAATAATTATTCCAAATAGTTTCTCGTAAACCATTGAAAATTTCAACAATTCCCATATCTAGATCTATATATGTAATGATTTAAATATTCAAATTGACCATTGATAATCATCCTAAACCCACTAAAAAGTTAGGAGTTTTGAAACAAAAATAACCACACATTTATTCATACTTAATAATAAATAATGGAATTTTTTTATATACACCATTGAGATTAATGGTTGAACCACCCATTTTTAATGGCAATAAGAATAAAGAAATTGATCTTGATAAGAGAGTGGAATGATAATATGTTTATGGAAAAGTAACACATAGTTCCAATTTTTTTCTAACCATAAATAGTCTCCCCACCATTAGGTATTAACATATTGGTAATGAAATTAGGATCCTATCCCTAAAATTCCTTAATGTGATCAAACAAATTAGGAATAATATTCATTGAATAGAATGTTACATCCTCAAATTTCATAAATAAATACAAAGGAAAAAAATATTTTCATATTAAAAAACTATTGCTAATAATGAAATTCATTGCCTAATATGATTTATTGTTTTAGTATATAGAATCTTACACAAAATTCCCTTTTTCATGTGTGGGAACTAAGTCAATGTTGAACATTTAGAGCTATTTAATCCATCATATTTTTCACATGTTCAGATATATTTGTGAAAATATGTGTTTAAAATATTCATAGTCTGTGAAGGAAATGAATTTATCATCATGGTGATAATGACACATTCATTTAAAATAATATACTACATTATCAAATACAAAATAACGTTTTAGAAAATTATTTTTATGAAATTTCAAATATCAAGACACATAAGACACAACATGATCTCCCAATATGAGAACCATATCATTTCAATATCCACATGCAACATAATAAACCACATAACCCTTACCATTCTTAGGAAAACCAATAATAAGTACATAAGTGATTATTTAATTAATTTTATAAAATATTTTGTTCAATCCTCACTCTAATGGAATTAAATTATCGATCTCATTAGCACATTATTAAGACATGAGAGTCACAATAAGTAATAAACTAAGAAATAATATTAACATAATAATCCTATAGTGTTTTATATCGAAAATATATTCTTCAATGGTTCCCTTAGTTCCATTCACTTATATCTTCTCAGTGTCCATTAATACTCCTTTATCAAAACTAACATGGCTAATGATTATAACATATTATATACCAAAATCATAGTTTCTGAACATTTGATATATCTATTACTCTAGTATGATTCTTAAAACATCCTATAAATGGTCTTTAGGTTCATTCCAATTTTTATAATATAATAGTCTTGTATCTAGAATGACACCGAAAATAAGTCTTGGTACCATTGAAATACACGATTCATTAATTCCCTAAACAATGATGGTGCATTTTATATATTAAAGGGAAAGAAAACATTCTTATAATGATCATAAATACCAATAAAATCTATTTTTAGAATTTATAAATTTCAAAATAGTAGTTTTTGATACATTAAGAACAGATCATTTTTGGAAAAACATTGTCCTCTCATCAATTGGTTAAAAAGGTCATCAATGTGAGGTAGTGGATATCTATTCTTTATCACAACCTGAGTCAGCTTGTGACTATTAATGAAATTTCATAACAAACAATATTCATTCTTAAAAAAACTAGAGAAACCCAAGGAAACATACTCAATCTCATGAACCCTTTAAATTCAAATTAATCAAATTAAATATTTAACTACTTCAATTCCATTAATTTCATTCTATATGATTAATGTGAAATAGATTCTTTTTTTAATAGTAGATCTAGAGAATATTCTTATTCCAATTCATGTAGAAAACCAGATAAATATATAGAAAACATGTTAGTATATTGATCCAAAATTTTAGGAAATTTTCATGTCTCAATTATGACATTATTTACCAATGAGAATCCTACCATTTGGTTGGAAGCAGTTCCAACCTTTTTTTTCTAATGATCAATCCCATACAGTATTCAAATTAATGTCTCCATTGAAAAATAATTACTATCCCATCTAGAGATGTAAACTGTACTTGTCATTCATAACAATATATATGTTCCATGAAATAAACTAAACAATATATTCCAATGATCATGTTAAATAAATCAATTTCCAAAACATATAATTCCCAATCAATCTTGACTTGATTGATTATTCTATAATAATGTGCACTTTTAAACCCCTTACACTCTTACTACATGAAAGGTATTTGAATACAAAACACGTATGCAATCATTTATATATAGTTTCACATTTTATTAATCACAAATTAAGTAATAAAAGAGTTTTATGTACCGATATGAAACCAAATATTCCTAAGAATTTTAATTCTATAATGATTCTTTATAAAATTGAAGGACATAATTATTCCATCATGCTCATCTTATGATAGCCATTGAAATACTCAATAGCTCCACTGTGTTCTTTAATTAACTAGTATATTTATATTGGTATAGGGTTCTTCATATTTTAAGTATCATAATGGATCAATTTGTCCTCAGGATAATAAACCATGCAGATGTGATCATCCTTTTAAATAATACAATTTATGTCTCACATGATATATATTAACAACAACTGAACACTGAGAATAAGGAAGAATATGACCTATGTGATTATAGTTGTGACATTATTTTGGTTATTCTTTATAGTCTTGATAGGACCATATTGGAAACACTAATATTACATTTGGGTCATGGATGAATGTTAACTTACATATTGACTTGATTCTAAGATTCTCCTCCACCTTGGAAGTATGTGACCCTCTTCTACTAATACCAATAATTATTTTTCCCACTAGTTACCATGGATAAAAATGTACTTCCCCCAGTCATATTTCAAGAGATATCCATTATCACCAATACTTCTCTATTAACAATCTCTATATAATCAATAATAGGAAGGACACAAATAGTGAAATAAAATTCTAGCCATAATCTAAACTCGATGATACATGACTTCAATGATTTTATAGAAAATTCATTTACATATAAATGAAATATTTCCATTAAAATATATACATATTCCACCACTAACACATTATATTCAACATAGATGATGAAAGTTTTTATTCTGGTTATTTTGATGGTGTGTGGGAAGTATGTTTTGATGAAAAATTCATCAAATTCCTACAATAAAAGAACTTGGTTGACTTTTTCTTGGAAAACTATATTCCAATATTGGTGTGAAACATCCTATTCTACATATTTTTATAATTTTATCTATAAATATGTTCATTTTATAAGGAAATCAAAATTTAGATTCATACATTTATGAGACACTTTGACCATTTTGTTTTTTGAATCACACTGAAAGATTAGTAAATTGTATTTTAAAATATCCAAGAATCATCTTTTTTTATCAGGTTCATAATTTTAATATCCATTTTCAATAACATGAAAATCATAAAAAATTATCTCAATAAGATATGTTTCATCTGTGGTGCAAGGAAATCCATGTACACACAAGTTCATCTAGTGGGTTTCTATATCATCTATCTTATGTCATTATGTTATATTCTGAACGAAACAACAATTAGTAATCACCCATTAGGAAATTAATGGATTAGAATATTACAAATCATCATTTGATATAGTTATTATATAAAATTTCAAATAATCATCTAACATAATATGAAAAATGAAATCTTAATGGGTTGTGTGAGTAATAACGAATGATATGATACCCTCATCGACTAAACCTATTATGATCACATAGAAATGTAAAAATAATCATTTTAAAATTAATTTTTTCTAAACCACCTAGTTACCATGAAGTTATGTACAAAATAGATAGAAATATATATTTATTCTCAACAATACATGTTCTATCATGCCTTATCTTATTAAAACCATTCCAATATGATGAAAAATAGTAATGATACAATTTTTAATATCCCTAACTAACCGATTTTCTTGGGTCAGGTCGAAGGGTCAACTAGCCTTTGGTGACATCATAAAGACACCTATAAGTAAATTAAATTCCAATGGATTAGCTAAACATTGGTGGATTTTTATACATTTTATAAAAACATGACCTATTAAGAGAAAATATGAAAAATATACCCAACTATATGATGCTTAAATTATAGAAAATAAAACTCAAAAAAAAAACCAAAATCTATAAATATCATTTCATTATAAAAAATTGAATCTAGAAATTCAAAAAGAAATTAAAAGACATTTGAACTGAGAAACATCGATAGGGAATCACTCAGAAAACATCATGAGAGAACTCCAATCTCTAAAAACCATTCAAGGGATATAGTGTCATTATGAGCCACTATAGAAATAATGTGTAATTTAATTTACATATTTCGTTGAGAATAAATTCATAACACTCACCAATGTTCATATGATTCGGGTGGGTAATCATTCGACGTTGGATATCCTTGGGATACATCCCAACTCATTCTATTTGGATAAGAACATGTTTTCTCAGAGTTTTATATATAACTAAAATGAAGATATGTATAACAATCAATTCATCAATCTGAAAAATAAATATTGAATTAGTAATAGTTTATCCATTTATAAAACATTAAAAAACCATTCCACAATTACAAATACACACAAGAATTTATGGTTAAAATACCATAATCATGGGAATTACTCTTCAATCCACCAATTAATCTCAACGTGACCAATCTCTTTGTACCTCTAATTTAGAACCACACCCCATATTCAACGACACTTCAAATGAAAGTTAACTCATACTGACCATGTATGAATATATTTCATGTAAATTCATTTAAAAAAACCAAATCTTATTTTTCAAACATTTTATCAAAAAATATAATTCACTAAAAAATTTCCTTCAATTAAAAACAAATATCATATGAGTTTTTCAAAAATCCTTTTAAATTTACATTATTCCTAAATCATAAACCCTAAAGGGTTTTACATTATGAAATAACCAAATTAAATATTCATAAATATAATAAAAATATTTAATAAAAAGATCAATCATGTTTTAGAATAAGTTGTGAAGGTAGATAAGCCACAAACCTCTTAATGTGTGAAGAAAATAGTGAAACAAAATATAAAACATCTAGATATTTTCTCAAAACATTGTTCCTTAAAAAGGTAAAATCATGATCTCATAAAAACACATCATAGTCCATGGATATATCAATATTAAATTATATATAACATTCTAGGTGAGAGGTGATAAGGATATAT
Source organism: Viscum album (assembly GCA_963277665.1). Lineage (NCBI taxonomy): Eukaryota > Viridiplantae > Streptophyta > Magnoliopsida > Santalales > Viscaceae > Viscum > Viscum album. Next base: position 1,185,510,072 of record OY728139.1, read on the forward strand.
TGAGATAAAGAGAGAAAATATATAATTAAGATTGATTCAAGAGATAAAAAACATGTAGATCAATCCAAAATAATTCTTAAAGAAAGGGAGGCACTAAAAATACAAAGAATAAGACTGGTGTATGAGATCCTAATAGGAGAACTGAAAAATAAGGGTATTGTATTTTGAACCCAAGTTAAATAGTATTTTTTAGGAAATTTAATGCATGTTTGATGGTTAGTAAACTTCTATTGGGAATATTTTTTCATGTTAATGTCTAACAACCACCATATTTCATGGTTGGATTATTGGGTTTGAAAAATGATAATGCAACCATGATTTTATCACTGTCCCATCTTTCAGTATTTTTCTTGGGAGACACATGGTTTTTAGAAAATGTTCTCCACTAGCGTGCCTTCCCAGTAACACCGAGAAGCCCTTGTAAATTTTCTTTGGGAAACTTCATAGTTTCACTTGATCATAGTCAAATTATCCTCTCTTAAAAACCCTTCAAAACATTCCTAAACCAATAAGATTCTCTTAAAATGCAGTCTATGTATTGCATAACATCAAAATAAATAATAAATATGAAATGTTCAAAAAATGTATTGTTTTATTTTAACTTCCACAAAAAATATTGAATTGGTTTATAGAGATATGTGTGGAAGCTATCTTTACAAATCCTATGGTAGGTAAAATTACTTCATAACTTTTAGTAATAATTTTAGAAGATAATGATATATTTAGTTGAGGATGTATTTTTTTATTTGATTGTGAAATTTATGGAATCTATGAATGTAGTATACAATAATATCGAAAAAAATAATGAAGAAAAAATAGTAAAATTGAGGATGGGTTCATCTTTTTTTTTAAAAGAATCACATATAACATTAATGACGATGATCCGCAGACATACATAAACAATTCCATGAAGGGGAATTGTCCAGCCAGAGCTGGTTGTCATCGACGGGGCATGAGGCTGCAAGCTGATGGTCCGCATTGTTTCCTTCCTTTTTGCTAAAGGATAAGGGTAGCAAGAGAAGCCATGGCGAAGTGAGTGAATTCTCCTGATGATGAAGCCAAATGACTTGAATCCACCATCATTGGGGTTAATAGAATCGATAACGGTGAGGCAGTCAAACTCAATGATGATATCAACCCATACATATTCCACAGTGAGCATCATACCTACAAGGATGGAAGAGGCCTCAACTACTGCAGGTTCCCCGAAGGCATGATGTGATTCATATTTTGCAGCAATGATTTGCCCAAGATGATTACAGTCCAGAAGACCGAGAGAAACAAGCCTATCCTTGGGGAGAGATGCGCCCGTGTTAAGTTTAAGAATCCCTTCCATTGGGGGATTCTAATGAGGGGAACATAAGGGGGTATCACCTGGCATACGGTTTCCATTGTGTTCCTTCCAGCACTATATCCATGAGGTGGCCCATTCAATCCAGAATTGAGGAGGTTTGTGAACGTGGTGAAAAACAACATCATTACGCTAAACCCAAATGATCAAGGCCAGGGTCCAAAGTAAACCTACATTATACAATGAGATAGAGGAGCACCAACACATCATAAGATCGAGGAGGTTAGAGGCAATATATTTTGATGCATCTGATGTCGGGGCCCATTTATTCCAAACTTCCTTAGCTCCCGGGTAGTGAATGATGGCATGCAAACGAGTTTCTGGAATATTCGAGCAAAAAGGCCAGGACTCTGCAGTAGACATGTGTCAGTAAACAAATAGGCTCATGGTACAGAGGGTGGCCGTGCAAACCTACCACCAAAATTGGCATATTTTTTGGGGGACGTTGTGCTTTCAAAGTGATTTCCATGGTCCCTCATCCCAGTCAATAGAGTGATTTCCAAGAGTGAGTATGTAACCAGATCTCACTGTGTAGTTGCATGATATGTCATTGATCCAAAAAAGATGGTCGGGGCCTGTATCTGGGACCCAAGAGATACTCTAGATAATTCTTTAGTCTCTTGAGTTAAAAAATTCATGGATCTTTTTCATACACCACCCCGGTCCCTGGTCAGCAAGGAGGCAGCAGACAGTGGCGTTTTCAATACCTGGTTGGGCATGGGATGTAGCCCGCATACCAACCTTATCAATCAACCAGGGATTGGTCCAGATGTCGACAGATGAGTCATTCCCAATCCCACATCCCAACCCTTTTTACAAGAGATTTCGGGCCCCCAAATGCTTTTCTAGGGGAAGCTAGGACGTGGGCCACGAGTATAAACATGGAAGTCATTGTGGGAAAAGTTCTTAGCACAGAGTACCCGCATAGAGGGAGATAATGGACGGTTAATAAGATGACATCCCTCCTTGGCCAACATTTTGTCGTTTAAGAGAAGATGATTCCAGAATCCCATCCCTCCCTCCGACTTGGGTTTGCAGAGTTTCTCCTAGGCTATCTAGTGGGGTCTATTCCTTCCATCATTTTCCCCCACCAGAGGTTTGCAGTATGTGAATGGATCTGATTGACGAAGGCCACTGGGAGCTTAAACAGGGACATAAAATAGCTGGGGATAGACTGGATAAGGGCTTTAATGAGGGGTTCATCATAACAAACAATTAATCTATTATCTTAAAGAATATGTGATATTATCATAAATCAAACCTATTTATACACCATAGGTGAATAATATTACTGATAGAGAGAACCAAACCTCATTATAAATGGGAGAGAGTTGAACATTCATGGATATATTACATTTTCCTTTCAGGATATAAATTTTAAACTACAATAACAGATATATAATGTGGCTGATGGGATTATACATCAGTTATGTGTTGGGAAACAATTCAGAAATATGACTATTGAAATGAATCATTATTCCATATTGTAACAACACTAATTGATGTTATATATAATCCCTTAGATAAAAAAGTTATTTTTACATAGGTGCCTCCTTTGATTAAAGGTAACACAAATCTAAAAATGGACTGTTGAATAAAGGAAAATTATTATAATGTTGAGGGTTATGATATACAATAGTTGGAATAGGAATATATTCTATAAGGAAAACTTGTAGAAAATGTTCCAAATTTTTAGGAAAATAATAAGAGTACAAGAGATTTTACAAATCTTTAGAGATGTGGTTATCTAATCACCAAGTAAGATGAAACGTTATTAGTTTAAAATAAAAAAACCTCACTTCTATACGAAGGTATTAAACAGATTAGAATTTTCAAATTGGAAGGAATCCATTAATTAACAAATCATTGAATGTACCAGAACTATGTTAAGGTTTTTGTAGTTCCTCGAATTTCTGTAAATCGTATTTGGTGAATATAATAATTCATAAAGAATCTAGTAATGTATAGTAATTATAATACACTAAAGACTTATTAGTAAAAAAATGGTTTATTAAACATCAATTCATTGATTATGATAGAACTATTTCATAAGACACTATGATACAATTCGTCAGAATTATAATTTCTATTGTATCCCAAAAATATTTTGTGATTTAAAAAATATAAATCCGGAAAAATATCCTCAAATAAATCCATATGGAATATGAATATATATAAAAATCATGGATCATTCATTTGTATCAATATATTTGATTTTTTAATAATTAATTAATATAATCTCTATACTTAAAAGAGATTTAGTGAGAGTGTAATGGATTTTATATTAGTATATATTGATGATAAATTATTGATGGGAAATGATAGATCAGTCTTTCAGTTTGTAAAAACAAGGTTATCTAAAATATTATTTAGTAAATACATGGGTGAACTGGCATATATTATCGGGAACACGATTTATCATTATAGATCTAAAATGATTATTTGAGTAATTAAATTTTTTTATATTGATATAGTAATAAAGAGGATTATATGGGAAGATACTAGGGAGGATTACTTCTAATGTCATGTGGTATTTATTTATTGAAAAATATTCATTAATCAAAGAAGGATAGAGAGTGAATGAGTATAATATGTTAATAATTTTTTATTAAATCAGTAATATCTTTTATTCCGTCTAGATGTGTTGATGTATTCTATACTTTTATTACCATAGGGAGATATTAATTAAACATAAGAGCACTATATTGGAATTTTTTAAGGCATCTCATCAAGTATCTAGGTTGTATGAAATATGCTTTGTTGTTTTCTGGAGGATATGCAGAACAAGTGATTGGATTCACATATGTTAGTTTATAAACATATCATAATAATCAATAATTTATTTTAGGATATGTTTTATTCCTATAATGGACTACATGTGAGCAATAAGAGGTCATTTCCAAAAATGTTTTCTAATACTATAGTACATTCTGAGAAAATTATGATTTTTATAGAGTTAAGGAATTATAGTGGGTGAATATATTTTACAGAGATCTTATTGGTGTAACTAATTATAATTATATTATAACTCTATATTTTGATAATGCAATATATATAGCTCTAAAAATAGGCCTAGGTTATATCAATGAACAAATAATATATATCATAAGTATCTTCACTTAAGGTATTTTACAATAAGAGGTGAGGTTACAATAAATAGATTAGTCATATAAGAGAATGTTCTAGGCCCATGTATTAAATCCTTATCATAATAAAATCATAAATATCATGTGAAATTGGTCGACTAGACTCAATGTTATTATAATTTTTTATAGTACTTGTGGGATTATAAAATATTTATTTCAATAGAACCAAATAATTATTTACTCTCGATTACAATAATATTAACAAATATCTTATCATAAGATGATTTTTATTTTGTGTATAATTAATATGATAATATTATGATTATATATATTTCATTTAAAGTGTTTCTTTGTCCCAACACCTTTAATATAAACTATAAAATTTTTCACAATATTCATAAACTTATGTTTTATGATATAGATAACATTTATCTTTTTCGATATAGATGATGTTTGGCTATCTAGTTTTAGGGGCCCATAATACATTGAGACTTCTTATTTTAAATTACATACATTCTAATCAACTATAATGGATATTATGAAGAAATAATCCCTAAGGGGACCCAAGAATAACATATATACATATCAAACAATGCCTTATGAAAAATAAATATATCTCATAATAATATAAACCCCAGTATTGTAAATGTTTTGTTTTTTTGGGGATTAGTTAAATAATTAACATATTTGATGAATGATCCCAAGTATATATCATAAATTTCATCACAAATAGTACCATTATTGTACATTTCATACTTAATACCTACATTCATAAATTATAGAAGTTGGAATATAATAAAATGATTACTTATATTATATTTAAGGGTAAACATAAGAGATAGTGATTGATGATCATAAGCAAGCATAAGATGACAATAATGGTAAGTGAGAATAAAAAATGCACATAAGAATAACATCTTAAAATCATAACCAATAAGCCATAGTTTATATTTTATGATTCATGGGATACAGATTTATCATAATAAAATACATGATTCTTTTGAGTACCCATTGAAAAATAATCAATCATTAGACATGATAGAATATCAAAAGAAAAATTAATATGTTTTTTTCATAGAAATGAGAGTAAAATATCGTTTCCATAGTAATTTATAACCTTAGATCATAGCATTACATGTTTTATAGAGTCCCATAATCGATTATTTTTTCTCCCTAGTCAAATAAACATTGTGGAAAATGTCCCATAATACGATGTATTCACTCTTAATTCCCATTAATATTGTATAATGAGAAATATTTACATACAAAATTAATTAGAGATATATATATTTATATCCCCACATTTCATAGATTTATGTTAATACATTTTAATTCCATAATATCATAAAACAATTTATCACATTATCATAAATTAATTAACTTGTAGTAAAGGAATAGGTTTCATAAATCTTTATAAAAAATTAATCAATATAAATTCAAGGAAACAAGATTCTTAATATCATCACTTAATTTCCCCATTGAATAATAACAATCAATAATTTATGTTTGCATAGATGAAAGCAGAATTTAAAAGTCAATAAAAATATTGTCTAAAAAAGAAAATAATTATTATTTTCTTTTGAAAATTTAAAAAACCAAAAACATTACAGAACAATGTGAATAATAGATTCTTTGGAAACCCATTGAATCTTGGAAAAAAAAATTATAAAAAAATGGCGGTAAAATTAAATAATTTATTAAATGTAAAAAATATATTCTTTTCCAATATTGTTTTATAAAAAATAATAAATAACCTACACGAAAAACATTAAAAACATTAGATTTCAAAAAATATAAAAGAAATTGAAATATATTTTTAAAATTAAATTACACATTCATCAAAGGATAAAAAATATCATTCCTAAAGAAAATTTAAATAACATGGAAGTTGATGAAATATATTCTTGTCTAAAATGTAGAAATAAGGTTGGTTTTATCTAAAAATATTATTTTAGATTATTCTGAGTACCAAAGTGCATGAAATTTAAAAAAATACGTGAAACCCACTAAAATAAATAGTATAGTGTAAAATTTATGGCGTTTGTGAGAGTAAAAACATATAATTATACAATATAAATTTTAACAAGAATAATATGTATAAATGTGAGATTTTAAAATAAAACCCTACCTCAATTTCAAAAATTCTACATATGCATTCTACTTACCCGTATAATAAATCTATATTTATTAAAAATATTTTTCATAAAAATATTCATAGTTATCTTAAAATATATAATTCCCTAAAAGTTCCCAAAGACATTATGATTAACAATAATTTACTAAATTCACTATCTAGTTGTAAACGGTTTTTCCATCTATGTTTTTGTTTGGTGATTCTAGTCCTTTCATCTTGGTCATAGATTCATAATTAAAAAAAACAATCATTTCATTAATAATATATTAAGAAAATATATATAATTTTAGTACAATCAATGTATGGTGGTGTTGAAAATTTTGAAAGTTATCTCCATGGATGCAAAAGTCGGCATTACAAATTATTGACATTTTCATTTTTCAATGGATGGAAAAGAAGATGAATAATAATAATTTATTTTTCAAGCCCATATTTATGTTTTAAATATCATAATTTTAAAAAAAAAATTCTATATAACAACCTATGATATGCAGTAAATAAAAAATGAGATACATCCATTCATGGAGGTAGTAGTTCATGCATACAGATGAGTGATATGTTAATTTTACATTAAAGAGAAAGGATGTAGATAATGATTATTTCGTCAATATAAACACATTTACTTAACTTTTTATACTGATGTAATAATAATATGGTATATATATTAGATTCTAATGATTTTTAATAGAAATAACCATGAAATAACATGGGTAAAATAATTGCATCTTCCTTTGATATGACTTTATTGGATTACACCTAATGTTATCTTATTTTTGTCCTTTAATGTGACCAGAACCACTTGGAAGTGTAAATTAGTGTTGGTAAGTTATTTTTGAATAGTATGGTCATCATAAGATTCTAAATATTTATAGATAAGTGAGTATGGGAGGTTTCTGTTGATAAGTGAGAGCGGAACACTTGTAAATAGCACTAACATTAATAAATTATCAATTCATTTTCTGGATAATGTGGCCAAGAATATGGGAAATTTTGAATATAAGATTAGGGGAGGTATAAATAGAGTAAAATAATAAACTAAAGCTTCAGTTTCTATTATATTTTAAGAATTATCCCTCATCATAACCCTTTTAACACATTTTCTCCTTTATCATAACGACTTCTAATTTACCATGGTAACTAATCATTATGTATAAAAATAAAATTAATATTTTAACTAAATTTATAATTTCTTTTAATATAGGGAATATATTTTATCATATTCATATTCTAAATAAAAAAAATAAATAAATTTAAAACAATTAGAATGAACGAAATGAATTTTTTAATGTCTTTTAATAATACAAGAGAATTTACTGCAAAATATTTTATAAAATTAGACCCCATGACATTTTCCAGATTATGTAAAAATAATTATATTTTTATAACATTAGAAACATTTGATAATTGAATGTAATGTAGTCAATGATTAATTAATTATAATACTAAAACTATTTATTATTAGAATAAAATAAAATATTGGATCAAAACATTCAAGCTTGAGTTATCAAATTCAACATAGTAGTTTTAGACAATTTATTTTACTCCCTAAATTGATATATGGTTGAACAAAAAAATAGAATTTCTATTTTATTATTATATCAAAAAATTTATGATATGGGTTATTGTATTGATAAAAAAAATACTTTTTTCATATTAACAAAAAAATCAATAATTTCAGATAACTCCCAAAATTTCTATCTAACATAATTTTTTCATAATGAATCAAAAAATGAAGTTTCATTTATCATATTAAAGTTCAAAAACTTTTTAATTTACCCTAAATATAAAACATATATAATTTTTATGAAACAATATATTTTTTAAACAAAATAGTTCTATTTATCCCATTGTTATTTAGAAATTTTTCTTATCATTACTTTACCATTTAAGGGATTTACATAATTGATTTTTTGAATTATTATATCAATATGATAAATAATTTTTATTTATTTCAGTCCACTAATGTGATATATTTAAAAATTTCTATAATTCTACAAATAAATTATAAATAGTCACTTCATATTCAGTTGTGTTTTATTTAGTAAATTTGAACCCTTTTATTTTTCGAAAGGCATTTATATATTAATATAATTTCACTGTCAAGTAATTCATTCCATTTTTCATAGTAGTTAACCATTATTTAGTAATGTTTTGTATTATTCACAATATAACTAATGTATTAATTTATTTTAAAGGGAATAATATTATAAATTTTTTGTGTGTTAAATTATAACATCCTTTAAATAATTTAAAACACAAAATATTAAATATAATAGAAATATATGATGATCATTTTACCTTATTAAGACATTAGGTTTCTATGTATAATACATTAATTTAAGTTTTGACCACAAAACATTGACTAGGTGTGTGTCCTTTCACATTAAAATAACTCATTGATCTAAAATATACACCAGGTATTCCTTGTAGTAAAGATCATATTCGAACTATATGACCTCATATTTTGTTACATGTTATGGATCCTTTATCTACTTCCTTAATATAAATACATGAAACACATCATGAAATTGTTAGAGGTTTGATATATTTTCCAAAATATTTTCTAATTCTATGATATGATCAAGAATCTCATAAGGACTAATATATATAGGTCTAAAATTTAATTTAAATCCAAACATAAAAAATTTAATCCAATTAGATATTCATAGGAATACCATATCACCAACTTCCAACTCTAGATCTTAGAAATGATTGTAAGAATAACATTTTTATTGAATAGAAGATTATTTGATGTTATATTGATTGGATTTAACTTTATCTTCCTTTTCCTCAGCGGGATCATTTCCTAGTATCTTTCATTATCCAACATCATCTCAATATATTGGATTTTTTCACTTTATTTCATAGAAATATTCATATGTAGACTTGTGAATTCTTGATTGAAATATATTATCTTTTGAACATTCAAATAAATGATGGTGTTGATCCCAAACACATGTTAAATCCAAATAGAAATTTATCTATATATCATATAAGGTTTTAATGGTCCCCTCAAACTAACCATCAATCTAAGGTTGATATTCCAGCCTTATGTATAACTTTATATACCATTCATGATAATGTATTTCCTATGAAATCAAGTTAAACCTCACATATTGATTAGAAACAATTATTTTTGGTAATTGATTTTGATATACACAATCCATGATATATATCCAAGATAATTGACCATGTGGGAAATATTCTTTGAAATAAATTAAATGTAATGACTTCATATGGTTTTGAGTACAACCCAAATGGAGTTATGGACATTATTTTTCTTGGATAGTCATATGATGAAATTAATTTTTATATTTTTCCATTTCCCTATAGTTAATAGGTGTGGGAACATTATCGACTAATACATGTCATGTTCAACTTCAAATTTTCCATATACCATGAAATGAGATACATATTATCTATTATCACTCTTAATGTTTTCCTACTAGATATTCTCCCTGGGATCTCCCTATATTTGTTTTTGTGTTTCTAGGAAGGAAACTGTATGAAAAGGTGTGGGGATCATCCAAAATATGTCATTCAACAATCATATTAATTGAGGGAAACATGTAATATTTTAAAATATTATCATAACTTCATGGTTATGATTATACTATGGCATAATATTTTTCATCATTTTAGCACTAAATGCACCTTATGTGTCTCTTTAATATTAACATGGATAGATGTCTTAAAAATATATTTAAAAGTAATTCTTTCCCCAAATTTTCAATATTTTAGGATCCATCCTCTGTAAATACACTAGTATGTGATCTCATTCCATCATAATCATTGAAAAAATTGCATAGTCTTTCTGACTCAGAACATTAGCTGCTTTATTCTCCATCCCATGGTGGTAATGTATTTTGTGTCTCTATTCATTAATAAAATCAATAGATATCCTTTATTTTATATTAAAATCATTATTTTTAACATATAAATCATCATTTTATGATAAGTATATATAACACCATTGAACGTGAAGATAATTCTAATATATCCTCAATTAAATATTTTTTATTACCGACCACAAGTCATGAGTTGGGTATTTTTTATAAACAATTTTATTTTAACATGAGGGATACACTACTACCATGTATTTAAATATGCAAATATAATCTATTCCCTTCCATAATGATTATAAATATATCATATAACCTTCCCATATTCAAGGTAGTTGTTGGAACCAGAATACAAGTCCATGTAATTCACTTAATTCTTTCATATATGATACTAGAGTGTAGCTCATTTCGCAATATACAATCTGACTCATCGTGGAGCCCAAACGGAGTTACGAATCAGAAGATATGGCTGTTCAAAGTCAGACGGCTGGAAATGGCCATCCTAGACGGTTTTGGGGAAAAGTATGGATTTCCACGTAAAAAGGGAATCATATACATAAAAATGGAATCTTTCATGAAAAAATGGCATCTTGTGCATAAAAATGGAATCTTGTGTGTAAAATGGGATTGCGCTGAAAATTGTAATCTTGCACGTAAAAGGGCATTGAGCGGAATATTGGAATTGAATTTTATGTGCACTGATATTCAAGGATTCGACTATTAATACAAGGACACCCCCTTCTTCCCGGAGGCCATTAGAGGTTAGGAGCCACTCTAATGTTCATAAGTCCACATTTTTCGCACCCATGTGTAAAACCCCCCATATTGCATGAAAAACATAACATTTGCGTATAAAGGGGACAACATGCCAAATTTTGTGTGAAAATCATATTTTTTTGCATGAAACAGTGCCATTGTGCTTAATGTTTCATGCACCAGCATTTCACCAATCCAATTTCATGCACACCATCCCTATTGCATGCAAAACCCTCGTATTGTGCGCACGACCGCACTATTTATTGAACATATCCCATATTTCATGCACTCCTACCCTATTGCAAGCATTCCTTCTCTATTTCTGTGCACTCCTACTCTATTGCATGCAGGCCTCCACTATTGCATGCAATACTTCCTTCTTGTGTGCAACCCGTCTTGTGTGTAGCGCATTTTACGTGCAATAGTACACAGGCATGTGCCAACTAGTCTATACCGTGAGAGTTGTGCCCCCACACCCCTTCTCAGGGTCATTACTATGTTGTGGTCCCAACACTCCGAGCTGGCCCCTTCACTACTGTTACTGACCCACATAAAAAATAGAGAGTCGCACCACAAAATTTTCGGGCAGGGATGTCGGCAATTTCTATTGCACCCTTATGCGTAGCCGCCTTACAGCTATGGAATACCATGATTTGAGATACTCCTCCGCATACCATGAAACACATTTAGTTGACATCTTCAACTCAGTTTGTTTCTAATTTCATGTGTGGAGATTCATATCATCAATTCTCCGAGTACCTTTAGTCAAACCATTCTTCAACAAACTCATGCAAACCCCATTAACTGATACATATTCCAGGTTAAACCATAAAGGGATTCCATTGAATAAGTCCCAACACCATCCATTTCTTGGTGACTTATGACATATAGTCTTATCTATATGACTTTAAACTGTATTGAACCCTATATGAAAAATACCAGAGGACTCTTGCTCCAAACAACAGATGCCTTAGCTCTAAGCATAAGATTCCAATAGTCCTATCTATATGACTTTAAACTGTATTGAACCCTATATAAAAATATAGGATGCCTCTTTCTCCAAAAAAGAGATGATTTGTGCTCTATGAATAAGATGCCAACATTCCTTTTTACATGAATATAAATTGTAGCGTGCCTTGTAATTCAATAATAGGATTCCTCTTGTTCCAAACAAGAGAAGCCTTATGTACCAAGCATAAGATGCCTCATGCCATGAAAACAGTGGCATAACTTCATGAGCATTGGAATCTTTTCAAACATTCCATTACACCACCTCACGCTTTGTGTGTCCTTCATTCAGATCTTCATCATCTTTCAGGTCTAAATGGACCCCCTAACGGCTTGTTCCCATGCCACCTCGGCTCACCTTCCATTTTGGGCCAACGCCCCGGAAGACTTTGGAGAACACTTTGAGTCAGGCCCTGTGGTTCGGACACAGTCAATAGTTGACCCTCATTTGTTTGTCCCCATTTCAGGCTAACACGATATGGATGTTGTGTTTTGAACACGGTCAATAGTTTTCCTCCATTATCACGCCACCATCACCATGTTTCAAATGTTGTTCAAGTGATTCACACATTTCATCCCCCTTTGTTCGGATTGATTCCAGCACCCTTGGGATTATCCCGCTTTTTCACTAGTGAATAGGCGTAGCACGCAATCATATACCTCAACCCACTAGTGAGTTGGGAAGCCCTCATTGTTAGACAAGAGGAAGATATTATGGGCAGCTTCCATGTGTATACCCCATGCACCATCACCAGTCCTTAGCAGCACCCAGGCACAATAACAACTATTGTTTCTTCGCATAGCTAGGCTAACGTCGACGCCCAATGGGATCTCCTCATGACATCCCCTAGCCATAGCGTTTCATGTCACATCACTTCACCGAGGTGTAGAGGGGGCCGGTTATATATGTACTAGGTGTGCGAAGTGAACCCAATTCATCCGAGCTGCAGGACGATAAACTTTCGAGGGCCCTCGTCCTCAGCAAATGACGTTAAACTGTGTCCTCTCCTCGTGCCTCGCTCATGGGGTGAACCATCGTTGAAATTATCTATGCCCACTGGTCTCCACAGTATTGAGATCATTCCTCACACGTAATCGAATCCTCTTTATTGTAATGGTGTTTGTCTACGTGGAAAGGGAAACCAAATTGGTGTAATCCCCTAGAATTTCTGGAAGGAGGCAGCATCCCTGCCCCTCCTATCTTCAATTCCAAATCCCTCTCGCCCTGGGCTTTGTCTCCACCGAGCCTCTACCCTAGATTAAGTCCCAATGTACATCTCTTTGGGCTGATAACCACACATAATACCATATTTCATTTTTGGTCATTGACCACGTGTAAGACCTTGTTTTACCTTTGGGCTGCTAACCACATTTAATCCCTACTCTACTTTCCACTGACGCATATTTCATGACATGATTGTCAGGTCTTTGCTGCCTCTTGTTTCTCACACCGAGCATGACTCACATGGTTTTATTGAAAACATAGACTGTTACATCCTCTCCAGGAATCCTAGAGTGTAATCCCCACACCTCTAACAAACTATGGGTACTTTGATCCCTTCAAGTCAGGTATGTAGGAAGCCTCCCTGATGTTCAATCCCAACACCCAGTTGCTCTAACCATCCTCATGTCGGTTCACTAACACCTCTCCCGAACTATGTCGACTTCGATCACTACCAAGCCAAGGTACGTAGGAAGGCTCCTTGGGGATCAATCCCAACACCCATTGGTCCCAACCATCTTCACATAGGTGCACCAAACTAGGTAGCCTAGAGTTTTATCCCCACAAATCCTCTCCCAAACTATGTGGACTTTGATACTTTCCAGGGAAAGGTATGTAGGAAGCCTCCTCATGGTTCATGACCAGCACCCATTGGTCCGGACCATCTCCACACCAGTCCACCAATATCGGAACTATGTGGTCTTTGATCCGTTCTACGGCAGGGTAAGTAGGAAGCCTCCCCTCGATTCCAGCCCAACACCCATTGATTCTGACCCCCCTTGACGTCGACACCCACTCCATATGAACTACATGGTCTTTGGTGTTTTACAAGGCAGGATATGTAGGATGCCTCCCTGAGGTTTGAGCCCACCATCGAATGGTCCCAACCATCATCACATTGGACCACCTGGTCCCACATGACGTTAATTTGTATGCCCCTTTTCATCCCTCACAACGTTAAACTACATCCCTCATTCAACCATAAGCTGTTGTCACCCCTTTTATAGATAATCCGTTGTTAACCCATTTTGATGGTAAGCCGAATTCAAATGAAGTATATGGACTTTTATTCCCTTCCAAGGGTATACTTAGGAGGTATCGTCGAGACATAATCACATCATCATTGTCATCCTTGAGTAGACTCCATATCATTATCCATCAATTCATTAAACCCACCATCATCCATATTAATTATTACCTATGCTTCCACATCCTAGTGGGATCATGCCACCTCATTCCCACATTCCCTTAACAACAATCAGGAATCTAACCACACATTGGCCCCAATATCAGTGTTCCCTCCAGGGGTTTCACCCATCTGATCTATTCTAATCAGTGTTCTGATTAGTCTGATCCGTCTTTGCCAAACATTAAACATGCGGCATACCCAGTGTTAATCATGGGAAGCAGTGGAAAACCATAGAAACATGGCTATGGAATATGATTCCACGCATTTGATGTGGGATTCCTCAGGCTTCTGCACCCTGGATAATTCCTACATTAAGGGGAAGAAACCCAGGCACACCAATGTCCCAACGTTATTACGTGCTAGTGATGTCCAACATGACTACTCCCCTGATCGAAGGTGGCTTCCCTAATCAGAAACCTTGGAATGACCTGACAGAAGCAATGTAATTAAACGGCTTCCATGAATATATGGCGATGGGAAGAGTTTCATAAACAATGCTTTATGTCTATAAGGGAGACCTGGACTAGGTGACGAGTTCCAAGGAGGAATCCATGGAAGGATGATCTAACATCCCATCATCCCATTTCAATCAAGGAGAAAACATCCCTGAGCAAGGAACAAATGTATCCCGTCTTTGGAAAGTGGGAATGCGGGGAAACAAACAGTGATGCCATCCTCGAACAAGACAGACGCATGCACCCCAATGAAAGCATAAAAAATAGTATTATTAGAAGAGTAGTTCTGACTATCCTTCCATATTTCTCCATGAAAATTTCTCCACAATATTACGTCCATCGAAAGTTTTATCCCTACCATTTATACCTAGTAACTATATTATATATGTATTATTCATTTACCTAAAATTAATAATAGTAAAAATATAATCCAAGAAGAAAATAAATGTTTGTCTTATTGGTTGTCTATGATTTTCCTCAACAAACTCAATCTTTGAAAGATCCTACATACTGTTCAAATTATATATCACTATAATGAAAATTTCTATACCCATAATTAACATTTATTAAAATTGGAATACATCTTCTCCTTCCTCAAGGTCATAACAGTATTCTAAAATGATCGACATGTTATTATATCTTCATAGAATATATAAGAATATTATCCATAAATACTACCAAAAAACTGATCAAGGTAATATATAATAACTCTATTTGTTAGATCCATGAGGGAAAAAGTTACAATGCAAAGTCTAAATAGAATCACTATAATGTTATAGTTAACATTCCTCATACAAATGATTGTATTATGTTTATCCCCCCCTTTGACCGTTAGTTTATGATATCAAGATCAATGGTTGATCGTGTAACTGTATTGATCTTTGCCTAATGATAAAAGAAGTAATCAATATAGGGTTGAGTATACATGTTAAAGATCATGATAATGTAGAGTTATCTATAATCAATGAAAAGAAATATGATCCCTTATTTCTTCTTAATAAAAATAATAGGTTCACCTTGTTGTACAACACTAGTGAATATTAATACATATTACATAATATCATTCAACTTATTCTGCAATTACTACTACTCAGTAGGGGTTATTCTATTATGTTTCCCTAAATTTTGTATATCAACATGTAGAAATTCTATTAAAAAAATCGTCATAATGATCTAGTGGGAGAGAAGGAAAATATTTTCTAAATGAATCTACATGTTCCTAAAAAATACGAAAACATTAAATTGAAACATTACTCCCAACCAATTGAAATAAATTTCCCTCATGAATTTAGAAGTGAAACCAATATAATGGATGTAATTTTCACTGGAATTCATCTTCATCCTTGTATAGACATGAAATTATAATGAAATTATGAATATAAAATGTCACTTCCCATAATAAAAAAATTATACGGGCTCCATATAGATAGATCATATCCATTACAAAAATAACATCAAAATTGACTATAAAGTGAATAAAGATATTTTTTAGGATAACATTTCCAAAAAAACATCTAATAGTGAGGTGTCATAGACTAAATATTTTAGCATAATTAAATTAGGATTCTTATTCAAAAATTCAATATAAAACTATTTTAGTAGTGATATGATAGACTTACTAATTTATGAAGATATAAAATAGTGGTTGGAACCAAAATTAAATAATATATTTTTTGTTCTATAGGGGATGATAAGTGTACCATTAACCACTTCATTATCTTGACCCACTTTAGTAGTTTTTATTTAATGAGACATCACTTATAAAAATCTATTAAGAGTTTATTAACTCCAATCATTGTCATCAATCCATGTATTATAGAATTGGTTTGTGTAAGGGGTATACATCTTACAATTATATAATTGTATTGTATCTAAGACAATCATCTCACCATTCTATCTATTAATGTCGTTGAATGACCTATTCATATTACTTTAGCATTAATTTTATCAGTAGATTTATTTTAAAAATATTAGAATAATGAAATGTGAATATTAATTTTTCCATTAGTTTTATTGTATCACCCCAAGATATTAAAATACTTTTCATTAGGTTTTATTGAAATCCTCACAGTACACACAATACATGATTTAAACAAATCACTACTCAATCACATTATTCATAATAAAAAAATACAAAAAATTTTAGAGATATTATAAAATAAAATTATATACTACATATATAAAAATATATGTTGGCTTCCATATAATATATTTGATAGGAATATGATAAAAATGAACCCAATAAAACTCATAAAACACATTATTTTTATGTATGTAGTTTTAACATCTTCTAATATAAAATCCTATTTAAATTAGATTTTGTACCATTTTATAAATTTAATATGTAAAGATAAAATTATACATTGGAATATAAAAATAAAATTATTTTAGGGTGGTGTTTTTGTATTTTTCCACAGATATTCATTTATTAATTAATAATGAAAAATAATGAAATATAATCCAAATCATATTTTTTATATAATTTATTTATAGGGATAAATTAAATTTATAAGTGGTTATAAAATTTTTTCAGATTATATTTTTTTTAATTAGTAAATATTATTTCATTGTAATCAATTGTTCTTTGAAAATTTCTATAAAAAAAATAGAAAAAATATGGATTTGTTTTCTTAAAAAACCTGCATTGTCGACTCGCCTACAGGGTTAACTTTATTTTAATTTCTAAAACTTATTTTATTGGATTTTATATAAATTAATTCAATATTTACAGTAAAAATAATTTCTAATTTCTAATAACTTATTCTTAATTTTTAACCAAAACAATTAGCATGTGTTATTAAAATTAATTACAATAATTAAGGTTAAATTAAACTTAATAAGGGACTAAACCATAAAAGTAAGCCTAAAATTACCTTTAAACTAGTCCAAATGATATTGAGTGGACATATTTTGACCCTAAAAGAAATTTTCTCTATTTTTGAGAATTATTTATCAACTGTCAATAAAACAAATGTTTGGTGAGATTCTTTTCTTTTAAAATAATACAAGAGTGCCACTCCTCCCCCATTAGAAAACTCCTCCTCTCCTCCCACATCATCAAAAATATAAAGACCATTAGGTTCAGAAAAACGTTGACCAATATACTCCCCAAAATACCACCCTTCATTCTTGGATCCCAATTTGGGATGATGAAAATCCATGGATGCCTTTTGGTATGAAGAAAAAGGAGTTACCCGATTAAGAGGTAACACCCTCCATCATACTCTGATCTATTATTTCAACTCTCCACTTCTTAAAATATTCTTATTCCATATTTATATAAAAAATATAGTGTCTTAAATATAATTGTATATTTTTATGATAATATTATAACCTGCACTTACACACACATCCATCTAATGGGTAAGGAACACACTGTTGATGAATAGGTGGACTACAGCCTCGCTAAATGATGATTGTTAAATTTTCCCTTACCGTCTCTCATTGTTTCCATAATGGTGTAAAATATTTATATATATGAAAAATATGATATTTATAATACATTAATTATTCTATAATTGTTGTATATCACATACCTTTATATATTCCATTTTCTATAAAAACGATAAAATCATTTGTGGAAGTGCTGACTACTCCCCCCTCAATGCGATGTGATTGGTCATTATATACATTGAACGTACAAAAGATAATTTTAATAACTCTATGTAACATATATGAAATATATATGAAACATTAATTATGATATAAATATGTATCATTTACTCATTAGTATGTTAACATGACAAAGAAATGAAAGTAGTGTTCATCTATACGTACGGACTACCATCTTCATGAACAGTTCATTTCATTTCTTGTCTCCAAAACATTATATTCAATACTAGATACATGTATAATAGATATAAATGATATTAAACGCATGGTTTTCATTCTTTATATAATGAAACTAAGATAATAACAACAAATAACAAGTTAAAAATACTCAACGAACTAGGCAATTATCAACTGATATAGTTAAATTAATGAATTTTTGTTACCAAAAGGGTAATGAGACATTGTAATAAGTTAACATATGATATTATAAAAATAATTATTGTTCTAGTATTAGTTAGTAACATATTTTAAACCACTATACTTGGGGATAAATACCACAAAACAAAAAGGAAGATGAGGTAAGATAATTTCATCTCAAATTACATACAATTGAGACTTATTTGTGATTATGCACCAATTTACTTTTATATAGTGTATATAATGAAATTTTCATGTAAAATAATGAATTTCATTATACTCATGATTTTACACGTTTCAGTTAATTTCAAAAAATTATGGATATTACGAAAACAATGTTTCAAAGTTATATGGGTGACTCTGGAATGTATAAATATTATTCTCTTGAGGAATTTCTGTAATAATAATCTTCCCAATATCATTTCATTTTGAGATTGTTAAATTTATAATAAATCATTAAATTTATTGTAATAATGTTTCTATTTAAATTTACTTGAATATCCGTTTTATTAAACAATGGATATTATTATTTCCTAAAACGTATACATTTTACATACATTGTCTACTTTGATAGTTATTTGATTATTTGTAGGAATATTGATAATTATATATTCTTCATTCAATATGGATATTTGAAAAGGAATTTTATTTTGAATATTAGATATGAGGAATAATTTTTAATTGAAAAAAAGGGAAGATCCTAAACATTATATTTCTCTATAATGCAACATTAAGTTCCCATGAGAGAAATAAGACAGCCAAATTAAATGGGTTTCTTCCTAAAGTTTTAAATCATCTTGTTAATGGTCTTTATGGTAACAGGGTTTTAGGTACCATAGATGTGACATCCTTTAAGAATAAATTCTCATCATTAATATTTAGATTTTATTTATTCATGAGATTTTGTGTCAACTTATCTGTGGACACATTTATTTTTATTTTATTTATTTATGGCATGTGTTTCAATTTCATATTGGACATATTATTTATGCCTTCTCTTGTTTTGTTAATGTATAGTATGATTAGTTATTTACCTATACATAAAAACTGATTCATTATTTATTCTATCTTATTTACCATTAATGATAATTATATATCCTCTTTATTATGTTTCGTTCCCCATGTTATGAAGATGAAATATTTGGATAAAGTAAAAAGTACACAATTTATTATAGTTTCCTGTGTAGATTTTTTTATTCTGTTTTCCCAATGTTTTATGGGTGTCATCTATGTGATATAGTTTTCCAAGGCTGTTACACAGAATATTACATAAAGATTTTATTCCATGTAATAATACCAATGTAATAAAATAATTCACTCACACCAGGATTTTGGGGTTAGGGTGTCAACTTTGGTATCAGAAGACATTTAGCGGGAACCATGGAAAATAGATATAAAAAACATAGATTAGGGAGAAAACATATAAGATAAAAATTGATAATAAGTGTAAAAGAACATCCTAAATTTTTTTAATAGTAAAGAATATGTTGGTATTCTAGAAATACATTCATGTCAGGATACAAAAAGTGGATGTGATTTTCGAATCAATGTAACTTGGAGTAATAACACTAACATGTTGTTCTGGGCTTAAAAACGGTAACCTAATACACAATAATGTGCCTTATTGTGACACACCAGTGGTAATTTCTTAGGATAATTCAAATAATATTTACCTTCCATTATGAAGGATAAAAAATATTCCCTTAATGTAACCAATGTTTATGATTCTACGTTTTATGATGTGTGAATTTATGTTACGTGCTATACCATTTCCCTAATTATAAATTATGAGCTAATAAAGTGAATTCCATTAATTAGAAATGGAACCATGACATATTAACAAGTCAATAAACATAGAAAATGGATTGATTTCTCTCCTGAGGAAACCAATATAGCTATTATTAGAACCCAAAAAATCATAGAAATATTAAGACAACATAATTAGGTTTTGACAAATTACCTTTCCAGAATAGAGAAAAATTATTCCACAAGAGGAATATCCTCTGGTGTATTTCTTTATGAGGTTGTTTCACAAAAATTCAGATGGAGTGGATCGATGCGCCCGACCGTCGATCTTGCAGAGAGATGAGTTCTGCTCGATCACTAAGGTCGAGTGTATTGGTCTTTGTTTCGAAATGACCAACGGTTCTTTTCCAATGATCTGTGGACCTACTTTCCAAAGGCAGGCATTCGCTGGGCGATTCGCCCAGCGATGTTTAAGAACTCACATTGGTCGAGAGGATGGGTATTCTGGCTCATCGTACCCTTTTGGGGTGAATTATTGCATGTTTCGGGACTCTCTTATATATTTAAGATTTATTCATATGTTTGTGAATCTTTGGATTGAACCAGTGATTTGGGTTTCCTATGTATCCTCATGGGAAGAATCAGAATCCACATATTTCAATAGTTCAGTTTAACTTCATGCGGGACGAAGTATCATGGCTTACACTCTGAGGTGGCCCAATGAGATGGTAGATTGGGCTTACGCTATAATGTTTCCCATAGATTTGGTGCACCGACGTAAAGGGGTCAAAAAAACTGGGTGGTGGGATTGAACCTTGTGGAGGATTCCCATGTACCATTCCTTAACATGGATCAAAGTCCTCATAGTTCATAGAATGGTGGGTTTGAACCTCATGGAGGCTTCCTACGTACCATGCCTTGACATGGATGAATGTCCTCAAAGTTCATGGTATGGTGGGCTTGAACCTTGTGGAGGCTTCCAACATACCATGCCTAGACACGAATAAAAGTCCCCATAGTTTATAGGATGTTTGGGGTCAGGGTCAGTGCTTACTCTAAGCCCACGTGAGTCACGCTCAGTGTGAGAAACAAGAGGTAGCAGAGACCTAACTATTGTGTCGTGAAAGGAGCGTCTGTGGGAAGCGGTGAGGGGCTTATGCATGGAGCGGCCCAGAGAAACGAAGATTGTGACTTACTCCAGGATGGAGGCCCGATGGTGAAAAATCCCAGAGGGAGAGGGAAAGGGTACCCCTGTGTCCATCTCCCCACATTGTTCTTGGCACCGGGGAAGTACATAGGTTCATGGTTTCTACCTCCTGCAAGAAAGGCTAGGGGTTACACAAAGGAGGCTTCCTTGTCACTCTCAAGAGAGGGGATAATTACTCACCACTGGAATTGAAAGGAAATGGAAGTGGGGTGCCCCACTCCTAGCAAGTGGAGAGGCATAAAGGGTACTCCTGAGCATATACCCTGCACTACCATGGGTATGTGAACCCAGGAATGTTTTGGGAACCCTCTCAAGGGCCAGAGAAACCCCTCTAACCTCATCTACCGTGGGTATGGGAACTCAAAACGGCACACTGATGCACCTAGAGATTGCATCATACAGATCTGGTGGCTTCTATAGAGGCCTTGGCATGGGTCCTATGAATAGACCAATGAGGGCGTCATGAAGGATCCAGCAGGATTTGATGGATTTTATCTGACAGAGGGAATGGGAACACTGAAGGAGATAGTGGGCCACATGGGTGTATAAGGAGTGGATCCCTTCACGTAGGGGGGTGCTACGTGGCTAGAGAGGTTGTCCGTGTACCAGGGTGGTATGTGGACTGATTAAAATCCAACATACCAGGGTGGTACGCGGCTTCGAGTTCGGCCCACGTACCAGGTTGGAATACTGCAGAGCCCGCACATGCAACAACGTTCTGGGGATACGTCGGTCGAGGATTCATCGGTTAGGGCTTATCCAGTGTAGGAGGGTTACACTTAGTGCGTCGGATTGAAAAGGGGTCATAGAATCCATGGTCCGTGAAGAATACATCCGCGAAGGGGCCATGGCTCATGGTCTTCTTTTTTTCTTTTTATTTTAATTTTTTGTTTCACCAATTTTCTACGTGTTCTTTAGTTTCTTATTAATTCGTTTCCAGTTTCTTGCCTGTTCTGTTTCACAAATTTGTACTTCACTGTCTGAGAAATCCAAAGCTCCTTCCTTCAAAATCGTTCCACCTGAATCTGATCGATCCCCCTCTTCTCCCCCTCATGGTACTTTTACAGAGTAGGGAAAGAGATGTTCCTGGGGTCATGTGGAACCTTTTTCAGAGTCCCATGACTGGAAACCCATTTTACAGATGACACGGTAAATCCGTAAATCGTGGGGGGCGTTTACTGCAACTTCCCCATGAACTAATAAAATTCGGGGAGTGCTTCACATCCACGTAGGGCTCCGCCTCTATTCCGCGAATTACAGTGTACACAGTCCAGGCCAGTAGATTCGGTTTGCGGCTGAGGAGGATTGTGACAGTGGACCAGCCTGGTTCCCGTCCTGCATCACGCTCGCAGAGGGTCCCCGCCTCTGTTCTGTGAATGCCAGTGGTCCGCGGAGGGGGAAGCTTGCTGATCCGGCCGCATACCATCAACATTGGATTGGTACGTGGCCCGGTTTGTCTTTTTCCAACCATAGAGTATTCCTCACATTTTTCCCAATTCCTCGAGGGAAATTGGTTAGAATCCTCTCTTGAATTAAGGGGATTCTAATTCACATTTGTAGATTTGTGTAGATTTTTCAGGTCCCTACAAATGCCCCCCATAAAAATGGGGTCTGATCAGAACGAAGAGGATTCTATTCTAATGTAGAGTGGTCCTGAAATGTGGATAGTTTGAGGTAGAGGGGTGGACCCAGTAGGGGATCACAACTATAAATATGAGGGGGTCTTCCCTTGCCTTTTACCGGATTCCTCATGAACACGGATATCTTTCCTTTTTTCTCCGCGTGATTTCTCCTTCACGAAACTCCTCGTCCATGAACTAGCTTCCATTTACACGAACCATTCCTCATTCTTTCCTTCCTTTACCCACGGACCAATCTACGAGCCATGAACTAACACTTTTAATAAATTAAAAATTAGGTTATATCGGGCCGTGTGGGAACTCAGTATGCTGTTTTGAGTGTCCGAAAACTAAAATCTTCCAGACATTAAAAATTTCTTAAATCTTTTTAACATAAAAATTTAAATCTGTGATTGGGACTCCATGGAGTTGCTTGGTTCGCAGACTTCTTCCGCATAGGGTTGGTTCATGGGATGCAGCCATCACGAACCATGTTTTGAGGCCTGCTCGCGGACCTCATCATGAAGGCTCCTTGAATATATTCCTTTTCCATATACTTTGTATTTTGGTCCAAATTTTATTATTTAGGACTATCCATTTTCCTGGTTTTTATAATACAGGGAGGAAATATGGTTCCTCCTCAACCTGCACCCAGGCCTACTGTCGGGCCTCTTCCAATTGGTCCAGGGAGATGTTTAACTATGATTCATAGAGCTGAGAACATCAAAGAGGACCGAAGTCAACCAATCATTCCCGAAGAAGGTGTTTTCAAGGACTTACTCTCCCCCGGACTTCTAGGATATCCGCTATCGAATATTCTTACACTTTAAGGATTCACCCTTCAAGACGACTTTCCTATCCCCCCTCTCTTCTCAGGTCTTCTCTCCCTTTTCTTGGAAGTGTTGCCGAAGTGAACTCATGTGGAACTTGCCCAGTCAAGAGATATTATTTCTAATTCCAACCCAATTGATTCTTTTATTTTGAGAGGCAGTATTTGGACTCAAAGCAATCGGTATACTCAATACTTATCCCAAGAAACCATCCTCAAGAGTTAACCCTCCTTGATAAACCATTCCCAAGTGGATCCTGATGCATGATGGATTCCCAAGTGGGATATTTGGTCTTGTGGGATTTTCTCAAATGACTGTGCCTAGGAATTTTGGGTGCATCATCATTGCCAGGAATTTACCAAGCCACTAGAAGCGGTGAATCTATATTCCTCTATGTGGGCTTCCCATTATGTTTTTTACCAACCATCTTCGATCTTGACGTACTTGCTCAGTCGCTGGTGTTCAAGAACTAATAATTTACACCTTTCCCGTGGTGAAGTTTGAATTAGTTTATGGGAAATCTACCAATTGGGTGGGCTTCCGATCATTGGTGAGATGTATGAAGAGTATTTTCACACCCCTGATGCATGGGATGATACTGAACAGGTGCCTTCATTAGAGAGGGATCTGCTGGTTATGGCAGAGCGGTCACTGGGACACCCCTTAGGTTCCTTCTCTCTTATTCCCTATAGCACATGGATAGGGTTATTCTTGAAGACCACTAGTCCTATGCCGAAGATCATGCACCCCATGACTCATCCTTCTCAATAATCATGAACTATCCTAGGTTCCTGCTGTGTGGTTCTGTAGGCAGGCTACATCATTTCATGAGGTTATGAGGTGTGCCTCGGTGTGCGACCTATGCTCGGGCTAGCAAGTCTTTTCACCATTTTTTTAGTGGGAGGATATTCCCATCTTCGGATATCAACCAAGGTGTTAGATCTTGCACCATGATGATGGAAGCTAAACTAGAGGGAGGCCTCCATGTGAATTTGGTCATGCCCACATTGGCTCGTCTTTACGTATTACTGAGCCACATGTAGGAGGGCGGGTCACCTTGTCATTTAAGTGGGAAATTTCAACTCTTATATGGCTGGGTTGAGGATAATTACTACTATTATGAGTATCGTCATAGCATAGTCGTCCCGCTTCCTACCTTTCGGCTTACCCTGCTTGATATAGATAGAGTTTGTCTGAAGTCCCTCAGCTCTGATGATGTCGTCAAACTTCTGACTGAATTTTCCTTGTTCTCTTTCACTCTCAACCCCACTCCTTCTGAAGACGTGGTTGAAGACCGCATGGGGATCTTAGAAGAGTGTTCCTTCATTATTTCTCTGTGGGACGAGTTTTTATCCGCGTGGATTGATGGGGTTTTTTTGTGGAGTTGTACGCCCCACATTGTTTTTATCGTTAGTTTGGATGAATGAAACTCTAGGTTTCCCTTCACTATACTCAGGCCCGAGGGCTGCACCCAGCCACTCTCCATCAATGGTGGTTGATGTTGATGCGGGAGGGATCTGGCACAAGCATTCCATTGCCTAACATAAGAGTGGTTTCCAGACTATCCTCGGAATATGTGAGAATGTGGATAAATCATTATCTAGATGGGATCTTGGGGAAGGTTATCCAGTAATTTCCCAAATCGGGGGTTACCATGGATGATGTACTTACCGCACCTTCCTTGTCGGCTTTGAGGGATGACTAACCGATGGATCGCATGTCAAAGAGGCTCAGGGAATCTTTATCTTTCAACCCCTCTGCGGCCGAAGTTCAGAAAGATCCAATCCGTTTGGATGTAAATGAGGATGACCCAGTGACTACGGGTCCCCATGATGTAATTACTGAAGCTCCGCTAGCCGATACTGGACTTACCGGCATAACTCCTAAGCTCGAACCGGGACTAGAGGATTCTTACCCTCCAGTCTCGAAACCCTCTTCTACTGTGCACATGTCTGCAATGGCCACTATGTCAGACATCATTTTTGTTCTATCTAGAAATGAAACCAAAGACCCTTGTGTCATGGTAGGCCACCGAGCAGTGCGATGGTGGGCCTGGCCCCGAATCTGTGAGATTATTGCTAAAACACCTCTGACTGAAATAGAGACTAAAACTGAATCCCTTCGGAAAATATTCCTAGTCTGGGGGTCATGTGGGTTCGACTATTGACAACTTCATTTTCTCGACTTCCAGGTCGTCCTTGCCCGTGGGGAGGCTACCATTAGTGAACACAAACTTTCCCACCTCGCTGCCTCTCATTGCCGGACACCAACCCTATAAAGAGCTACGATGAAGATCCATCAGCTGATAGTAGTAGAGGTGAGCTCTCAAGATCAGGTGACCACCCTATCTACCGAGCTGCATGAATGTGATGCTCGAGCAGCGATGCTGAGGGATCATTTGTCATCTATGACTAGTAACACTGAAGCTTCTAGGAAAGGGATCAACGATCTCCAAATGATGTTGAGGTATACTCGTTCGGTGGCCGATTTTGAGGAAAGTTAGAAGGCCGTTCTAGAGAAAAATTTAAATAACCTTCAACACATAGTTTCCAATCTGATGGAGAGAGCGAGCCATGCTCCTTTTTGATCATCGGAGCTATTTTGGTACATTTTGTTTTACTTCTTTTGTTACGGCAGAGGAGAGACTCTGGCTTTTGGACGTCCTCCTTTTTTGGTCCAAATGCAATAGAATCTATAGTCAATCTCCCCTTGCTTCAAAATTTTATTTTTACTGCAATAATTGTTGCATTAATAACAACTCATGGAATTAGAATTGGTCATAATTCAATAAAATGATAAAATAGAAAAGATCTCTAATTTTTTCCAGGACCATGGGATCCCGCGAGCATAGTTTGACTATTTCTAGGGTTTTGTAGAAAACCCCCACAATATTTTTGTCTTTTCTGTTAATACCCTAATTTTCCCTAGGCCCATTTGGTGTGGACCTAGTGGGTATGGCACGTCTTTTTTTACGTCATCCTTTTCAGGTTTTCGACCTAATGGGCATTACGCCTCTTTTTGTGAGCGTTTTAAAGTCCCACTGACAAGACTATCATTACTGATGTTTTAGGTCGAACATCTTTGACCAAATATGGTTGGGTTGAGGGCCCTAATGAGGTTTGGATGATTAAAAGATGTCTCAATACCCTTTAGACACATGTGGGGGAATTGTTTTTGATTTGAACAACATACAGGTCATGTCTCAAGGAATAGGAGCCGTATCGGCATGCAGAGGTAAGAAAAGTATCACCTAAGGATGACATTCCTTTGTTAGATGGGCCAGGGGTGATCAATATGATAATCCGCTAAGGGAATGGTTTGAATAGTCGTGCAAAGGTGTCCTTAAGTCAATGACTATCCATTTCTGATGGCCTGAGGACTTCATGGATTTTCGACTTATGGAGACCACCATGGGTGGTGGGGAGAATTGTGAAAACCACCAAGGGTGGATCGAAAGGGGTGTGTGACATCGTAAAGGGTTTGTGAAAATATGTATTAATCAAGAGTGTGGACTCAGGGTCCCTATCCTATGTATTTAGTCATCATAGAGAATGGTCAAAGCATGGCGTAGTTTAATCTCTTGCTGCTGGGACATTCATTAAAATTGTACAGATTATCCTGGTTCTCAGTAATCTCTTCAATGAAGTTCCATCTTATTCAGGAAGGGTTGTGAAAGAAGTTGTTCAACTGATGCTCAGAGGGTTTCCGGATCCTAGGATATATTTGGGGGCTCAGAGGCCAAGGGGCGTACGGAGAGAATCATTTCCTAAGGAAATCATTCCTTTGGTATATGGGCTAGGGGTGATCAATATGAAGAGCCACTAAGGGCAAGATATTCATAGTCATACAAAGGTATCCCTAGGTCAATGATTTTATTCTCCCGATAGCCGAGAAACTTTAGGGAAGTTGAGATTCAAGACCACCAGGGGTGGGTTACAAGGGTTCGGCTCCTTCTGGTTGTAGAGTGTGATTTATAAGGAGTTGGTGCCTGGATATGGGAGAAACAACTAGGATAAATTTCCTGGGAATGGGGGAAGTCATCCCCTCTAATGATGGTGTGATACAGTTGCATGTGTAGGTCTATCCCATGCACTGAGGTATAGTGGAAAGCCTCAATTCCTAACTGAACCCTTGATAGGTTCGACCATGCAGTTTAACGTCATGCGTCAAGTATGAAGGACATCTTAAATTATGTGTATTTTAAAATCATGTGGTGAGGACGGGGAGCATTTTTGAAGATTTTGTGCAGTTTAATCGCCTTGTAGTGAGAAAAGAGATGCTGTGCAGTTTAGCATCATGAAACGAGGACATGGGGCCTTTTTAAACCTGTGAAAATGCTTCTAGTTGGAGGAATTTCCCCGGATTTTCAATGCTTTGCCTTTGCAGTTCACGCCAAGTAGCCAAGATATGTTCCATGCAGTTTCAATCATCATGTGGTAAGGACGTAGTTGCAAAGGACACTATTGATTAGAATGTAAATCGACTTCAATATCCAGACATGTCCAATATGATGAGAGGGGTTGATAGTGAAAATCGTGGTTCTAGGGCGTCATGGATCAGTAGAGATGATATGGGGCTCTGAGGTCGGTAAGCGTACAGGGATAGGAAGAGTGGCGCCTGAGGGAATCTTGCCATTGGTGGATAACCCAGGGGATATCAATATACAGAGCCGTTGAGGGCATGGTATGAATAGTCATGCAAAGGTGTCCACGGGTCGATAACATTACACTTATGATGGCCATGAATGATTATGAGGATCCACGATTGACTGGGACATGAAGAATGTCATTTGATAATGAAATATCTGTACATGTCGGGGATTTTCTTCTTTGGTTACTGTTAAAACTCGAAGAGTCCACCATAGAAATTTATCTTGTGCATGGGGTGCACCTTTACTCCGTGCAGTTTAACGTCGTGAGGTAAGGACGAAGTACTCTTAGTTTAACAGTCATAGAGTTCAGACCATTGTGTGACTGTTGCTACAATTACCTTGAAGGAAACTAGATTAGGAGGTTGTGGTATACTTTGAACAAGATTGAGGGAATGTTGGTGTAAACTGCAACTCCGGGGATTCCCAAATCAGGAGGTATGGTGTGGGGGTCTGAGGTAGTTAAGCATATGGGGCTAGGAAGAGTACCGCCTGCGGAAATCATGCCTTTGGTAGATGGGCTAGGGGTTATAAATATGCAGATATGCTAAGGTAATGGTATGAATATTCATACAAATGTGTCCACTGGTTGATAACTATCCAATTCCGATGGCCATGGATGAAAAGGAAAATCTGGGATTACTCACAGTACAGAGTTCATCATATGGGGATAATGGTGTCCAAGCATAAAAGAAATATATTCACCACAATTTCTCATCGAGTCAAAGCAGCATGGCTTTGACATGATATTTGTAGATACAGATTGTCATGCTAACCACGGATGGAAACATAGGCTAACCAGGCAGGGATACCCAGGAAACGCTTGGATGTGGGTGGGGAACGAACTTTTAAACCACTTCTCCATATATTTTCAGATCAAGAGATATGATATGAGGGCCATGAAGCCGGTAAGCGTACAGAGATAAGAAGAGTAAAACCTGAGGAAATTTTTCCTTTGGTACATGGGCCGGGGGTTATCAATATGTGGAGCCGCTGAGGGCATGGTATGAAAAGACGTTCAAAGGTTTCCACGAGTTGAACTCCTTCCACTTCCGATGGCCATGAATGATTATAAAGATCTGCAATTACCCGAGTCATGGAGTCTGATGTTTTGAGAGTATGCATCCAAATGCACAAATAGTATTCCCATCTCATTTCTCAATAAATCTTGGGTGGGTTCTGAAAAACTCCGTGCAGTTTAATGTCATGAAGTGAGGACGAAGTCCGTGTAGTTTAACATCGTGTGGTGAGGATGATGTCTGTGCAGTTTAACGTCATGGGGTGAGGACGAAGTTCGTGTATTTTAACTTCGTGTGGTGAGGATGAAGTCTGTGTAGTTTAACGTCGTGTGTTGAGGATGAAGGTGAAATAACATGAAAAGGGTATTATGTGTTGTTTAACATTATGCGGAAAGGACGATGGGTATATATACCGTTGTTTTATTTTAATGGTGGATGGGCTAGGAGGTAAGATCCTGGAATCACTACGTATCCTACGAGGACAGGAATCAAGCCTCATGTGGTTCTTTTTGAGGAATACACCCTGTGCAGGTCTAGTCCGTACAGGGGAAACGAGTTATTTTTATCTTTATTTGAGGTGGCTGGGCCATGATGTGGAATTCTGGCATCACTATGTATCCTACGAGGGCAGGAATCAAGCCGTACATAGTTCATTAATGGATAATACACATCGTGCAGGTCTGGTCTATACATGGGGGAAAGGGAATTCTCAATCCTTATATCCATACAGTTTAATGTCCTGTAGTAAGGACGGGGAATACACTCCATGCAGGGTTGGTCCGTACATGGGGGGAAAAGGGAATTTTTAACTTTGTTTGGGGATGGTTGGGCTAGGATGGGGGGACCCTGGCATCGCTACGTATCATACAAGATCATGAATCAAGATGAACATATTTCTTTAGAAATGCATGTAGTTTAACATCATGTAGTGAGAACGAAATACTCTTAGTTTAGGGTCATAGTGTTTGGACCATTGGGGCATGGCAGTTTAACATCCTTCAGCTCAGACGATAACTACTTTTGGTTATACGAAATACTTCTTCAAAAATCCCGCATTTGTAGGAGCTGTAGTGAATTTCTCGTCTCGGGAGATCAGGTCATATGCTCTGTTGAAGTTGACCTTATGTATAACATATGGTCCCTCCCCCTTGGGCTCTAACTTCATAGGTTTCTTTCTGGGTATCATTGGGGTCCGGAGGACCAACACCAATTCTCCTTCCAATAAAGACCAAAGACGAACCTTTTTATTGATGGCTTGCATGATCTGGTTCTGATATATTTCCAGATGGTACAATGTGTGCAACCACTTAACATCTAGCTATTCCAATTCACCTAGTCTTTTTTCGTATTACTCATCATTGGATAAATGATCACAGATTGAAACATGGAGCGACGACAGTTGGATCACAATGGGTAGGACCGCTTCTGTTCTGTATACTAATAAGTACGAAGTAGCCCGAGTAGCGGATCAGATTGTGGTTTGATAAGCCCACAATGTATGAAGAAGTTTATCCAGCCATGATTTTTTGTCTTTGTCCACCATTTTCTGGAGAATTTTGGACATGGGCTTGTTTAAAGCCTCTATCTGTCTGTTGGCCACTGCATGGCAACTAGATGAGTGGTTTTCCTTGATACCATATTCTTGGTATATTTTCTCCAATTCAACAAAGAAAAAGTTGGTGTCGTTATCCATTAGTATGGTATGAGGGAAACCAAATCTGGTGATGATATTG
Organism: Viscum album; assembly: GCA_963277665.1. Taxonomy (NCBI): domain Eukaryota; kingdom Viridiplantae; phylum Streptophyta; class Magnoliopsida; order Santalales; family Viscaceae; genus Viscum; species Viscum album. Next base: position 1,185,541,886 of record OY728139.1, read on the forward strand.
GTTTTCACAAAGCTGACAATGTTTCTTGTCTTTACTTCCTTGAGGGGTGCAACTTCTACCCATTTGGAAAAGAAGCTAGTTGCTGTGGTGATATACTTTAGTTGTTTGGCTGTGGCGGGAGGATATGGTCCCATGATGTCCATTCCATAGATGGAAAACGACCAGGAGTAGTTAGCTTGATGAAGTAACTCCGGGGTATGGTGTATGAAGTTGCTATGAATTTGGCATGAGTGGAATTTTGTGGTCATGTGCTCGCAGTCTCGTGCCATAGTGGGCTAATAGTACCCAAGACATCAAACCTGATGGGAAAGCATAGACCCTGACTGGTCTGCTTCACATACCCCGGATTGCAGTTCAGTCATGATAGCAGTGGTTTCTACTCCATCAATGCATCTGAGGAGGACTCCGTCGTGGCTTTGTTGGTAGAGGACCTCTTGCTGACTCGTGCCGCCACATAGGACTAAGTTTATTACGCTTCTCCATATTTTCCCTCGTTCAGCCCTATTTTATGGAAGTTATCCCCATTGAAGGTAGTTTTCAATGGGGTTCATCCAACCGGGGGTGGGTTCATATGGCTCAGGGACAGGACCAACTTCATTGACTTCTTCCATCTCAGTCTAAACAAACGACAAGACCATTTGAAGATGAGTAATGATGATAAATGATTCACCATGGTCTGGGTTAGCTAGGGTTGTGGCCGCGTTAGCTAATGCATTGTCCTGGGCATTATGAGACCGGGGAATATATGTCAATGTCAGTTCTGTGGAGAATTCCACCATTAACCCTCGGACATGGTCAAATAGGGGAATTAGTTCCTCCTTTTTAATGGCATAGTAACCATTGGCATTCTTGAGGACTAGTTCCGAGTCACCTTTTACCTTAAAGTGGTGTACATGTGCCAAGTGTGCGAGCTACAAGCCTACAATGAGGTATTGATACTCTACCTCATTGTTCGTACATCCTTCTGATAAGAGGAAGGAATGTGGAAAGACTTATTTTTCTAGGGACATGAGTATTATCCCCAAAACCACCATGTTAAATTTGAGATCCTCTATCCTTTTCCCTGTCGGGCTTTAGGATGTATCGTCAAAGTACATTTCCCATGTTGGGAACTCCTCTTGAACTGAGAATATTTCTTCATTAGGTAGCTCGATGCCTCGTGTGGTGACCCTTGTACAGGGGTCATCTTCCAGAAAATCTTCTAATTCCTGGCCTTTGATGGCTTTATAAGGCACAAACCCGATGTAAAACTATTGCTGGATGGCTTCCCATCGGGATAGGTTCCTGGTTAGAATTTGGCAGCTGAGGATGTACTTGAGTGGGTTACTATGCAAGGCCAAATGGACTTCATGATGCTGCAGATAATGTCACAATTTTTGAACTGCAAATACCAGGTCCAAACAACTCTTTTTGATGTTTGAGTATCAAGTTTCCGCATCAATCATGGTTTGACTGAGGTAATAGAGACTATTTACAATGTCAGCGTCATTTTTCTATGCAAGGAAGGCCCCCAGTGACCGTTCGAGGGCCTTCATGTATAGGATGATGGGTCTTCCTTCAACCGGTGGCGTGAAAACCAGTGGACATAAGAGGTACTTATTTAGGTTATCGAAGGCCTCTTGGAAATCATCTTCGAATTGGTACGTACCCTCTTTTCATTTAACAGGTGAAGGGAAAACATTTTCCTGCCATGTTGGCTATGAACCGCCTAATCTAGGCCAGGTGTCCTTGGAATCCTCTCAACTCAGTGAGATTTTAGGGAGGTGGTAGGCCAAGGATTTCCATTTTCATTTCAGGGTCAACATTGATGTCGCGATGGCGTACAACGAAGCCCAAGAATTTCCCTGAGGTAACCCCGAAGGAGCATTTCAAGGGATTCATCTTCAGACTATGTTTTCTAAGTTTGTTGAAGACGGTTTCAAGGTATGATAGGTGATCTGAGCGTTGTCTTGATTTGACCACCATGTCATCCACGTAGCATTCGACAAATCTTCCCAGGAATGGCTTAAAGATACGATGCATGGCACGTTGATATGTGGCGCCAGCGTTCTTGAGACCAAAGGGCATGACCCTGTAACAGAATATTTTTTGAGGGGCTCTAGAGGTAGTGGACTCTTCATCTTCTCGGGCCATCCGAATTTGATTATACCCAGAATAAACATTCATAAAAGAGAGAACCTCATACCTGGCTATTGAGTTGGTTAATGACTCAGTAATCAGGATAGGGAAATCAAGATTCGGACAATGATGATTGAGATCTCTGAAATCGATGCAGACACATATTTGTCTATTCTTTATCTTGAATGGGAAAATATTGGCCAACCAGATGGTGTATTAGACCTCACGAATGAAGTACTTTTCAATAAGATTATCGTCTTCAGCCTCTATTTTGGCATCATGTGAGGGGTACATTCATCTAGAGGCCTGTTTATAGCCCCAATGGTCTTCTGGAAGACCGAAGTGGTGCATTGCCACTTCGGGATCGAGTCCCAGAATTTCTGTGTAATTCCAGGAAAACAAATCTCGATTTTTTCTCAGGAAAGAGGTATATACCTCGTGCTCCTCGGGATACATGACTGTACCAATGAGAGTGGGCCTCAGGTCTTCTTTGGTACCCATGTTTATTTATCTGAACTCTTACACAATAGTGGAGATACCCTCCTCAAATGCGAGAGGTGCATCCCTAAGATCTTCCTCCTCTTCTCCCCCCACATTCTCACCTTCTTGATCTTATGGGGGGATCTCTTGGCAATGGCTCTTTGGAGTCTGGAGGTGAGGCATCATGGGAAACCCTGCTCAAGTATTCATCCCCAAATTGAGGGTTAGCGGTTGTCTCTGCCTTTTCATGCCTGACCGTTATAGCTGAATTCATGAGGATAACAGAGTGTGTGTCCGGGAATGAACCCATGCTCTCAACATGGTTGATGGGCAGTACGTAGTCTCTGCTAAGATGCTTGAGGGGGTCATCCGGAACCATTTATAGGCCATTTGGAGTGGGTATCCAGTCAATACGATCGAGAAAAGGCTTTATCTTATTTTTCTCATAAAACCCGGTGTCAATGTAGTGTGACTCAGAGAGCTCAAATGGGGCCTTGTCAGCATGAAATGGCCCACTTTTTCAATTAATGTAATACTTTATACAATGGTGGTAGGATAAATGAATGGCCATGTTCTTATGGATCCATGGCCTTCCAAGTACTATATTGAATTTTGTGTTCTGCCAGACCACTAGGAATTACGAGTAGGCCACATGGTCACCAAAATGGGTTTTAACTTGATTTTTCCCATTGGAATTTATTCACTCTTGTCATAACCCAACAGAGTGGTGCCTAAGTGTACTTGGTCATCCTCACATTAGCCCAACTTTCGGAATGTTCGTAGGGGAAGGAGGTTAACTCCAAAGCTGTTTTCAAAAAATACATTGTGGATCACTACATCATTTAGTATGTCAGACACATATAGTGGTTTGATATGTCCTTGCATGATTGCCTCTTCATCCTGATCGGTGAAAGAAATCACCGCATTACACTCAGTTGGGCAAGTCTCTGTCCGGAAAATCTCGGCGGCGGGTACCTCGGCCTAAAACTCCTGGGGGCTGACTAAGGATTCTACAAGCGCCTCCCTTAGATCTGTTGACAAATTCAGGGAATCCATGAATGATATTTTGGTTGGTACTGATGCCAGCTACATAAAGATATCGTAATTTTGCTCCAATGGAAGATGCTTATCTACTGGTGGGAGAGTTTTATCATGCAACTTGGGATCTAGAATACATGACGAGGAGGGAATGGTAGTGGGGTCGGAGGTTGACAGTATTCCCATGTTCTGGGGTCACAGCCCGAATTGTCCATTTGTGCGCACTATGCGGCAAGACACTTGTTCGTCCTCTGATGGGTACCACAGAATGACGGGGCCACAGTGGCCGCCTGTGGTGGTTGAGGGATATTCATTCCCTTGTTGAGTCCATTTAAGGGCTCTCCCATGGGTTTCCGTGATATTAATTGTTTGGTTCGGGGTAAAACCATAATGTAGATTTCGGCTGCGACTGTTTCTCCCTTGGTATCCCCTCTATCTGCGATTCCTCCTCCCAGCCACTTGCATCGGGATCTCAGGTTCTTAACCATACCCTTCTTCAGATAATTATTCCATTAGATGGGTAATGTTTATTGAACCAACGATTAGCTCCTCGTCCCATGACAGGTCAACTTGGTCGGTTGTCCCTAATGGTGTCGTTTGGTGGGTTAGTACTCGTGGCGCTAAGTTTGGGGGCATAAAATCTGACATTGTCAGGGATAACTCCGGCCCTATTGCGGACTGCTTCTCTTTCTCTTATCTCCTCCTTACTCGATTGCGCCTCAATGAATAGCTTGAGGAGGGTTGTGATGCCGATATTGTCGGCTGTGTGACATTAGGGGCTGTTGGTGGCATCACCAGATACCGTTGTTGAGCTAGAAGTACACCCTGAGATTGGTTGACAGTCTTCATATTCATCTAGTCATCAAATTTCTACCCCTTCTTACTGGTAACTTCCTACCACCCCACCCTTTTGTCATAGTCGGTGGAAGAAATATATGTCACATGTTCAGGGGGTGGTCCCAGCTCAACCTGCCCGAATTCTACCATCCTTTGCAGGAGGTCATTGAAGACGAAGCATTCCTGGATACTATGCCCCAACATTTGATGGCAGGGAAAATTATCTAGCCTATCATTATGGACAACTTATTCAGGCTTCCATGGCACTGGGAGGTGGAGAAAGTTTCAATTCATGGTGGAAATGAAGTATTCACGGACTTGGTATGCTCTGAACGAGTAGACATTGTTTCTTCGTTCCACGAACTTGTTCCAATTCGATCCTCTTTGTTCATCCCATATGGGTGGAGGCAGTCGATGATATACCGAGGGACCTTGAAAATTTGGTGGAGGCTTAAGTGGTGGAGTAGGCATAGGGGCTGACTTGAGCATGACAGAGGACACTTCAGCTCTAACTATTCACTTTGCAAGAGCCTGTGAGGCTATTAGGGCCTTCAGATTGGTCCATTGTAAAGAGTCTTCAATTATATGAGCAATGGCTGAGATATTTCGGAAGACAGTGGTGCTCTTTAATGGTATGAGAGATGTTCATAGCTCATCTCAAAGGTTATTGATGCATATGGCAAGCATTGCATCTTGGGGCATTGACCTATTCATAGAGTAGGTCAGACCCTTCTATCTGGCGATGAAATTCGAGTCGCTCTCATTCTCTCTCTACTTGCAATTCATGAGGTCGTTGGACGTTTTTAGGGAGTGTTGAGATGAAGTGGAACATGAACTATAACCGAAGGTCATCCTAGCTCTTTATACACTGCACTGGAAGATTCGTATACCAGACAAAGGAAGATCCTTGCAAGGTCTGCACGAAGCATCTGAGTATCACTGCTTCTTGTGGTTTTGGAGTTCCCATCATAGGGTCATAATAAGATGTATAGTGCATCAAGTGATGTTTTGTATTGCTGATCCATAGAAAATAGGGAATAAAGGGCTCCCAAAATAGGGTGTAGGAGGTGTGTCGCCCACCCAATATGGGTAGGGATTTCTCTCTGGCTGTATCGGAGCGTGTCAAACTTTTATTTCTTCCAATAGAGCTATCAGTGCCTCGATGGTGTTGGAGATTCCCTGGTTTACATCTTTTTGGGCTCAGTCTTGGGCAGGTGTAGCCTGAAGAATTGCCTAATGTTCCGGATCGGCCGGCCCCAAGGGTGCATATTCCATTTGTGACACTTTTGGAGGGTTCAGACGTACTCGCTCCGGGTTCATCTTGAGTGGAGGGAAGTCTTGGTATTCAACTGAATCCTTGTTCAGGTAGTTGGAAAGACTGGGCGCCTCATTGGGCGGTGAAAACCTAGGTCTTTGAGGTGCACTTGTTGGGAGTGAAAGGTGCGGCTCTTCGTGGGAAGCTCTTCCAATAAGACGATTCCTCTGGACTAGCTTGGCGTTAAGCTGCCTCAATTCTTTCATTTCCTCTTCTTGTCGAGTGAATCTCTCTTCGAGTGTAAGTGGCTCGTTTTTATCATGAGATGGAGGTGGGTTAAGGGTAACCGATCCTTTATTTTTTTTGTTGGAAGCTCACAGTGTAAGCGGAGGAGGGTTAGCTGGAAGGGTAGCCATATTTAAGGCGGCCCTCTGGTTCTGGGTGTGCACACCTGGAAGTTTTTTGTGAGTCACAGCTTAACCGAAATCATTGTATACCGAACCATTCGGATTTGCATCATCTCTGCTGGCACCCATGTGGATAGCCTCTATGGAGTCGATGGATGCATATCACGGGGTGGATGAGATGTTATCTTCCAAATATGAAGAGGATCTCTTATTCCATTTAATGGTTCTCCCCTTCCTGTATCAGTATTACTTTCGAACTCCTTGAAAAAGGGTGACATAGAGAGTTACATGATGCGACCTTACGGTACACCTACCTCTTGAACAGGATGGTGATTCAAAAGACGGGATAGGGTTGGAACCACTTCTTCTGACTGTCATCCCTAGATGAGAAAATACTTATTCTCGTGTTGGAGGTTGTTGTTGAGGTGGTAAAAATGACACCATCCCTGAGGGTTGGGGTTGGCTCTGCTCCTTGGACGTTGAGTCTCTTCCCATTTTTTATTGGTCTTACGGGGACATTTTTTGTTAAAAATCACCCCCAACCCTACAGGCTGGGGTTGACCCTGGTTTGCGGCTACGGCTACTGCTACCACTACCTGCCTATCTTGTGTGCCCCTATTCGGGGGTGAACTGGATTTGATGCCAAGTTCACCTGTGAATCAATCCCCTCTGTGGAGGAAAGGAATGACTGCTAATTGGCCTCTCTTAGGTGCGAGGCATGTTTTATGCTTATAGTGGCCTGATTAAGGTGTTCTTGAATGTCTTGTTCCTGTCAGGCCTGCTGCTTTTGGGACTTACTCAAGTCATGTCTCTATAGGGCATGTCACCTTTCCCGAATAGGGAGACCACTCGACTGCTGTCTTGATGTGATAGAGTTGTAAGATATTATGCCGAACGGGTTCTTCTGGGCGGGGAGCGGTGTGAAATTCAGAGCTCCATGTTCTCCCCATCCTCTGATATGGAATCCTGTAGGAGTTTCACCATTGAGGCAGAGCAACTTGGGTAGTGCATGGAGGCATGCTAACTCAATGTTTCCTTTACGCCTCTCAGCTTGCGGTTGCTGCGCTGGAGGAAGAGCATCCAGGTCAATGTGATGCAGGAGGTCTTCTATCATCTTGACATAGTCTACATTCCCATCGTAGGGCATGGAGCTTTATTTCAGCCGGCGGAGGGTTTTCCATATATTGGAAAGGATGTCGTGCACACATTCTTCTTACAATTTTTTGGGTATGTAAATTTGAGAGGTGGTCGTGGGCCAAAATTGTAGAGACCCAAACCTTTACGTACATGGAAATTACATTACTTTTGCGGAACACTTAATACATAACAAAAATAGACATCAATGGAGTGTAATAGTTTAGTGCCTTTGGAAACATGGAACAAAATCTTCTAATCATGGTGAAAGATCTTTAATATCTCCTATAAAGATCTTTTCTTTTACTTTTCTTAGCTGAAACGTTTCTTTATATCATGGGGAAATGAAAACATATAAAGTGTGAGATCAAATGCTCATTAAGGGTAAGCATGGAGATAATAAAACAAACCATATACATTTGAATAAAAACAAGAACAAAATGTTTAAACATCGAAATCTTGATCAGTGACATAAAACATGGAAATACGTATGGCATAAGTCATAAAAGAACATTAATCATGATAAAATAGAACTGGAATAAAAATTTAATTATGTAAAACCGTTAAGAATATGATATGATTTCCATAGTAGCCAAGGAATTACTGCCAAGGCCATCTTAGTGGAGAAAGTCCCTTTCTGAATCGAGTTCACTCCTCATTTTAGTCCTGTAACACTGAACCAGATTAACTTACCATTCCAGCCATGTCTATCTCATGAGATATAAATATTTACCCAATGTATTGGAGGGAGATACAACTCCCACCCATCTCATAATGAAGTCATTCTTACTTGTGCCACAACATAAACATAAATCATTCATCATAACCCAAAGAATAAAATGGGTTTCAAAAACATCATCCAATCATAACATAATCCATATAAAACAAAAGGATATAATTTCATCATAATAAATTAGAAACAATGTAAATCATAGATAAATTTTACATGAAACATAATCATACTAAATAATGTCATCTTATATGGAAAATAGTTTTGACAAAACACTTGAAATGAATTTTTGAGGAAAATATCCATTCTTCTTCAAAAAACATTTTCTTTTCACAAAATTCCATGAAATTTTAAAATAAAAAGATTTTGTTGAAAATAATTATGAAATATTGTAGAGTAATATTTCTGAATATAACACATTATGAAACCGTAAAAATCCGTTCATGCCGTATAATTTAAAAAACATTCTTCTTGTTTTTTGCTGGAAATGTCAAAAAAGTACCTCATAACGTAAAAAAAGAGATATTCGTTACATACCAGGTAGTAAAAGTCAAAAATGGGTAAAAATGACTTTAAACATTCATGAAACCATTTTTAGAAAGTAGGAAGATGGATGATAAATATAACCGCATTGAATACTTACGAATAAACAATCTCAGATAAAAATGAAATTGGAAAAGTTATCACTTACCTTATGTATGATATACATCGTATGTATCCAAACCTCCTGTATAATGATTTAAATAATGTCATTTGCTTATTAAATGATCATATTCATTGTTATGATATAACATATGGTTTACTTCTGACTTTATATTACCCATTCTTTTGTAAATTCCATGTTAAAGCACCGTTTTGGGTAAAATCGTTTTATTAATCGTACGTGTTTGGACTTGTTGTTATTGATATTATTATTACTTATATAATGATTTAATTACTTCCAGAATGTAAATCATGATTTATATATCATATATATTCATTATATACATATATATAATAGATCAATAAATTAAAAAAATGCACCGTTCCTGGAGACGGTAGGTCGTACGTACGCATGAACGATGTTTTCCATTCCTTATTGACTTGAATGGAAGTAAGTAGATGAGAGAGAGAGAGATATATATATATATATATAAATACAGTAGAATTATAATGTCATATATTTATTTATTATTTCTTATATATACATTATAATCATTCTTCAATGGTTAACATGGAGAATGAATCTCATCGTGTCGTGGAGACGGTAGTCCGTACATATGCACGAGCGATGATATCATTCCAATAATTGTTGAATTGAATTTGAGTGGATGATACAGTATATCCGAATCATTATGATTTTATAATAACTATGTATAGTTATTCGTTCACCATTATACCCATCCAAGTAAGGTGGTGTTGGAAAAACATATTACACCACGGTGTGGAGACGGTATTCCGTACGTATGCACGCGTAGTGATTTTGTTTACCGTAGGATGAATAAGAGGTGTAATAGGGTTGTTTCATATTTATAATAACATATCCTTATATGAGGGATACTGATGTTATTACCTCATAATGAAACAACTAAAGAATAGGTAGTAGAAGAATAATGGAACATGAAGAAAACTGTAGAAGGTATTACCTCTTTCTCGAAGTGCCTCCTTTAAACATTCACATAGGGCACTAGAGTTGGTATTTTTAGAAGACCAGTACCTATATTAGGTTTATAAGGAAGTTGGGAAGTGAAATGGGCAGGGGTTGGCTGAGCTTGAAGGCTCAATGTGGTGTGAGGAGGAGAGGGAGGAGGTGCCCTTTTATAAAGGAGGAGAGGGGAACCTTAGAAAAGTGTGAAAATATTATTTTATTATAAACATATCTTCTGTTTCAAAAGGTCCAAAAATAATTAAAGATTAAGCTAAGATGACTCATGGCCGAAATAAAATCATCCAATCAGAATTGTACATGTTTTGGAAAACATTTTATTCATTATAATCTTATTTATTTAAATCATTTATTAATGAGGTAAATACTGCATCATTATTGTGTCATAAATAATATAATTTATATGATGTATAAAAATTATAAAAAAATACCATCATGTGGGAAATATGTTTATATTTCCAATAAAAATTTATAGTATAAAATATAATTTATATATCCCCTTATAAAAATTAATTACTAAAGGATTTCTTTTAATTCCAATTTTCTCTTTACATTAAATTAATTAATCTAATGTGTCCTTGTCTTTCAAAAGTGGCTCCATGGGGTCCCCAAATCATCCCAAGGATGCCCATGGTCGTCCATAACTCATCCAATAATATTTTGACAAGTGTTAAGGTAATTTTGAATTATTATAATTTTCTTTTAACCTTGAATTACCATATTTACTTTTAACCGTGGTAAATAAAAGTAAAAAGTTACTATTCACCAAAAAAAAAATTTATCTAATTGAACCTAATTTTACTCCTAGATATTAACCATGTCTCTCAGATTTTCGAAATTAAACTTACAGAAGAGGAAAAACTAAGTTTTATGAACAATAGCAAAAGCTCTTAGGAGGTGGGTAAAAGATGTTGAAAAGTTCAATACAATTTTTTATAAATATGAAATTATTATAAAATGATTCCAATGAATTGAATTGAAATTATATAAGTATTATGTATCTATTTTGATCTAAAATAAATTTAAATCAAATAAATTATTATTTAAATAAAAAGTCGGTTTTAACCAAAAACTCAGTGTCTTCACTATTCATAAAAAATTGATGTTTTTCCGAAAAATACCAAAATTCCGCCTCAGCTATATTTTATATTCTGAATTCAAAAATGATGTCTATTTTTTCAAATTCAAAACATAGAAGTGGCATTAATTAATTTTAAAAGCAATTCCCGTTATCAAAACAAATAGCGTGTTTTTAACAAACAATAACTATCAGAAGATCATCACTTGTTTATGTCCAATTTCAAAGTGAAATTAATTCCAATGACCACCATTGGATTAAATGGTAAAAATATATTCTAATTTCAATTTAAAACCAATTAAAAATATAATCTATCCATATAAATTATTGCGATGAAAAAAGTTGTTTTTAATTAAAAAATAGCGTGTTTTTACTATTCATCAAAATATGAATGTTACCAGAATAATATGAAAAATTATTTCAAAGTAAATTTTTATATCATAATTATAAAGAAGACTTTTATTTTTTCATATTGAACTTATAAATATGTCAAAAAATAGATTTAAAATGGGTGCGCCATCAAAAGGCGGTAAAGCTGCATTTTTTTTAAAAAAAATTCTTTTTTCAGAAAAACTGATTTTGTTCTCAAACCTCATTCTAGAAAATGTGTATGATGAATTATAATGTTATAAAAATCAAAATTCAGTTAAAACTATTCATAAAGTCTAGTTTATAATATTATAATATATCTTTGTTTAGTGAAACTCGGTATTGCGTAATGCACACGCTATCGAGGAAGGTCACGATTTCGTGTAACCCAGGCCAAGCTAGTGTTATGTGTAGTGAAAGATTAATTTGTGTATAACATAGTAAATATAAAAAAATATACTTCTCATAAAATATCAGGGTGTTACAAAAACATAAGTGGTATATCATCTCTGGCCACTCATTTCCTCAGGTGCAACATGTTGGCATACTCCTCCGCTAGTGATTCCTCTACCCGGTCATCCCAACTGAGGTGCTCACTGATATTGTGTTTGGAGGCAGTGGGGCCGGTAGGTGTCGAATAATCATGTGGTTGATTCTAAGGTGGTTCAGAAGATGAACATGTCCCCGAACCGTCTCTTGATTGAAGAAGGGAGTCGTAGGTGACTAGATGGGAATCTGTCATTCTTAATCTCGTCCTTCTGAGTTCCTCAGCATGTTAGGTCTTTTCTGTGCATGATTCAGTAGGGGGAAGACCTTCCAGTTGATATGATATGTCACTACGGGGAGGACCTTCGCAATGGCGGCCACAATGGCGAGGTCTACCATTACAACTATCGAAGGGAGAGAACCTGCAGGGTACACCTTGAGGAGGGCCTTCAGAATGTTCCGCAATGAGGGGTGGGAATTCTCATTGATTGGCTTATAGGCAGGGAGGGCCTCCTCTATCCATTTTTTAATGGCGAGTGATGCCATTACTACTTGGCGCCTCACTTAATAGGGGAATTTTGCCGTGTATACCCGAGGGAGGACCTCCAAGGCATATCGCAGCGAGCGGAGGGCCTTCTGGATGTGTAGCGTTGTTACGAGGAGGGCCTTTGCAACAACTTCCATCCTGGTGAGGATGAACATCATGGTTTGACATTCTATGTGTATATTGGGGAGGCCCTTCAAGACACATTGCGACAATGGGAGGACCTTCTTGTTTCTTGGGGCCATTGTGGGGAGGACCATCGCAATGGCGGCCATGGTGGTGAGGACTACCATCACAACTGCCACAGGGTGAATTTCTGTGGGGTACACCATGGGGAGGGCCTTTAGAATGTACCATAACGTGGTGAGGCCTTCTCGTTGATTCAAATCCATACGGGGAGGACCTCCGTTATCAGAGTGGCGAGGACTACCACCGTGATCTGATGCCTGGTTGTGCGAAGTTTTGTTCCAACGTAGCCCCGGGGAGGACCTTTAGGGTAGGCCACAATAAGGGGAGGTCCTTCTTATCATGATTAGACGTCATTGTTGGGAGGTCCTCTACAGTTTCAACTAAGAGAGAGAGGACTACTATCATAATCTATGGTCTCACTGCACGGAGAATGTTTGTAGTGTATACCCCAGGGAGGACCTTCAGGGTGGAAAACAACAAGTGGAGGGCCTTCTTGCTGCTTGATCATTTGGCCATGTTGAGTGCTTCCATGACTCACATCATAAGAGAAGATCTCGTGATCAATCGTTATATGCCCATGGGGGAGGCCCCCACGGGTGCTCTAGGGAGGACCTTTAGAGCCACTGGTTGCGACATTTCAGGGAGGACCTTCGTAACTGATACTTCAACTTCCATAATACGGTAATGTGTGGGTAGGTTTTTGAACCTTTGATAGGTGATTAGCAGTATTGGAAACCCCATATTATATCAGAGCGGAGTTATGAACCCGCACTTTATTTTGTAGCTGCCTTCGGCACGTTTGAGGCGCTTTCTTGCGGGCAGTGGGGACCGTCTGCTATTGATAATGTCCTTCACCTTTGGGTCCCTTTCTAATTGGGTACCGTGATGTTGTTGTGATATGTAGACGAACATCATTACTTTTAATAGGGATATATGTCTGCTCTGGAGAATCCACCATGTTGGACGGGTGTCCCCCAGTTTGAATGAGTGAAACTGCTCGATCTGGTTGCCCTTGTATCGCAGAATATGGCTGACGAACCTTCTGGGAGGAAGTAGAGATGCATATCTTCTCCGAGGCTGCTATATCGTCTCTTAGATAAGTCTCCTCAATTGGGGAGATGGGCTCATGGGACCGAGACCTTGCTATTTCTACTGATACAATTACAGTCTGGCATGTCTATAAGATATGATTTGGGATTAATACCTGCTCCTCCATCACTGCTAGGATATGTAGAGAGACATCTTTGGCTGTAACAGGTATGAATGCCCATTCCAGTATCGGAGTAGGAATATCGTACTCAGGTCCTCTCGTGGTCAGTAGGTATTGACAATTATCCTGTGTCGGGGAAGGTGAACGAACATGCCCCTGTGCCGGGATAAGCTGGTTTATCTCTCTTAATTCTGCCACATCGAGATGGCAGACTTCACTTGCATCCGTAGGGAGATGGCCCTACATATATTTGTTTCCCACTACATCGAGTAGGTGGCCTCTGTTGGTAGGGAGACGTGACTGCCTATTAATTTCTGCCACATTTGGATGGCGGGATTTGTTGATCGCCACCACATCGGGATGGTAGGTGTTAGGAGCATCTTCTATGAACTGGTCCTGCAAGCATTAGGTCACCACCACCTCTTGTTTGTGGGCTTCACAACCCTGGGCAGGGAAAGGTTCCAACCGGGTAGGTGTCGTCCTTTGTGAGTGACAGGCTTGATGGAGCTCGGTGGGAATGCATGCCTGCTCGTATGATGCCGCCATCTCTGGATGGCAGACTTTGGAGGAGTGGGCATGTGTATGTGCCTGCTCACGATACGTCTATGTGAATGGGCAGCGGAACTCCTCCTCTGGGACGAGGATGATGACCAGTCCCTAGTTGTACGTTTTCCGCCCTCGTTGGGAAGTTCAAGGGGTTGGAGCTTGGGGGAGCGTGGGCTTGGATCCTCGGGGGAACCTCCTCCTTAGCGTGAGGATATTGAGTCGCAACGTAACCATGATGACATCTTCTAGTGGGGGCCTTAGAGTGGAACCCCCGTTCAGTGGGGATAAATTCCTCAGCGTCGACCTCATCTACCTCCCTAATATAAAGGAGTTACGAATTGTCTCGTTCTGGGGATAGACTCCCAAAATGGTTTAAATGTAAATAGGAGCCATCTCGATCTGCTTTCGCGACAGATGCTGGGCAGCCGACCGGCGAGTCTTGATGGATTGGAGGGCATGCATGGCTACCTCCATCATTGAGAGAGTATCGTTTAAGTGGTACTCTCTGATCAACACATATGAGACCCAGCATTGAAGATGCTGGGTAGGTGAAAGGGTCCTTTGTTGTTGAGGAAGTCTGGTCACTCCGTAGCTTGAAGTACGCACCTGCGAGTTCCTCCGGGATACCATTGGATTGAAGGGAGTTCTGAGTGGTACCAGTAATATATTTTAACAAATACAAACAACAAACCCTTACAAAGCAGCATCTCAGGATCCCATTCATAATTAATGACATTGATCGACCCTCCTTGTGAGTATAAGGGGGCACAATGTGGGATTAGGTTAAATCTTTCATACTTGGTTAAAGATTCACGTCGGGTTCACCATTCATTGTTTCTCAAAAAATCGGATGGAGTGGACCGATGTGCCCAAACGTCGATATTGCAGAGAGCCGAGTTTCGCTCGATCGCTTAGGTCAGGTGTATCTGTCATCATTTTGAAATGTGCAATGGTTCTTTGTCCAATGATCTTTGGACCTTCTTTCCAAAGGTATGTGTTCACTGGGCGATTTGGCCAGCGATGCTTAAGAACTAACATTGGTCAAAAGGATGGGATATTGAGCTCATCGCACCCTTTTGGGTGGAATTATTGCCTATTCTGGGACTCTCTTATAGATTTAAGACGTATTCATATATTCCCTAATCATTGGATTATACCCAAGAATAGTATCAACAGATTACTCCTAGTTAGCAACAGTCAGTGGAATGCAAGGATTCAGAATCATTTAGGACCGAGGTTTACCAACCCTCATTGGATTAATGACTTAGGGGGTTTTGGACTCTTTGAGACGACACTGGCTTGAATAATTATGATGGGGTGCTCTAGAGTTTATTGTCATCCATTGGAGGACAGATAACAACATGAGTATTTGGATCGAACCTGTGATATGGGATTCTTACGCCTCCTTGTGGGAGGAATCAAAATCCATGTAGTTTAGTAGTGCTATTTAACATCATGCGGGATGAAGGATCGGGGATTACACTTTGTGGTGACCCAATGAGATGGTGGAATGGGTATAAACTCTAAGGCAGCCCATAATGTTGGTGTACCGATGTAAAGGGTTTGGATCAACTGGGTGGTGGGCTTGAACCTCGTGGAGTCTTCCTACGTACCATGCCTTGACATAGATCAAAGTCCTCATAGTTCACAAGATGTTGGGCATGAACCTCGTACAGGCTTCCTATGTACCATGCCTTGACATGGATCAAAGTCCTCGTAGTTCACAGGCTGGTGGGCTTGAACATTGTGGAGACTTCTTACGTACCTTGCTTTGACATGGATAAAAGTCCTCGTAGTTCACAGGATGTATGGGGTTTGGGTCGGTGCTTATAGAATCCCGCCTTTTTATAACATAAACATTCATTACATTACACAAACTGAGGATCTTTAAGTTTTAGTGTCTTGGAAACCAGGAACACAATACATGAAAAAAACATAAAACATTCTTCTTAAACACTTGAAAGGATTATCCTTAAGTTCATCCTTGGTTCATTACTGCATCTCATAACCTAGGGACATACATCAAAAGAAAGGGTGAGCAGAAGTCCCAGTAAGGGAAACAAGCAAAACATTTTACATATGAACTTGAGATACATCTATAAAGTCATGAAAAGAACATTAAGGAATGAAAATGAAATCATGAAGCATATCATAATAAAAATAAATTTTTTCATAACTTGAATATGTGGCTACAAAATTTAATATTGAAAATCATTTCTTTTCACCAAGGTCCATCCCCAAGGTGTCATTAATAATTACCATGGTTATTCACCAAGGTATCAGTTTAAAAGGTCATCTCTAGAGATTAAGTCTTTACCAAATGCATTAGAGCGCTATCTGGGCGCACCTTTGAAATGTCTTTATTATCATGTGAGCCACATATATCATCATAAATAATTTCATAAACAACCCATATAGCATAAAATAAATGGGTTTCATTTCATAATCATAATGTTTTAAAAACTGCTTTAAAGATATGATCTTTATGTCACATTAAACCCACGGAAATGGGAAAGCGGGTTTCATGTATGTAAATCCCAGAATTTAAAATAGAACATTTTGTTATATATGTGAATAACCCTATATAAATAAGAGCTTTGAGTATTCAATTAATAACATAAAATAATTTTTAGAAAAAGAGAGAGGCATTTTGAGACGAAAATTCTGCAGCATAACGACTACATTACAGGGTTTTAGAAAACATTGAAAAGAGAGGGAACATGGGTCAAACATTCATAAATGACCCATAAAATAGTAAGGGAACAGAATATAAATTATTTGAGAACATGGTAATGAAATTTGAATGATATACCATATGAAACGAAGAACTTGAAAGGAAGAACAAAAAATTAAGATTTCTCTTATGAGAATTTGACAGCCTAACGGTGTTACTTAAAACTTCCAAATATGGATTGAAGAGTTCAAATAGGGTCCGTTATAATATGAACATAAATGATCAGTATGATAGATATAGAGATAATACCCCAACCTAATAAAAGGAACTTGAAATACTTGACATGAAAATAGATCTTGAAAACGTGAAGGGTGAAAGAACCCCTTAGAAATTCGGCAGCCTAACGGCGTCACTTAAACATCAACAAAAATGAATTGATGAGATCAAATAGGGTCTCTCATAACATGAAAAAAAAAGATCCATATGATATATTTGGAGATAATACCCCAACATAATAAAAAGGAACTTGAAATACTTGGCATGAAAGTAGATCTTGAAAATGAGAAGGGTGAAAGAATCCCTTAAAAATTCAGCAGCCTAACGGCGCCACTTAAAACATCAAAATACTGAATTGAAGGGATAAAATATGGTATCTCATCATATGAAGATAAAATATCATTATGATAGATTTAGAGATCATACCCCAACATGATGAAAAGGAACTTTCAAGACTTGACATGGAATTAGAACTTTGAAAAAGGAGAAAGGTGAAAGAACCACTTAAAAATTCGGCAGCCTAACGGTGCCACTTAAAACATCAAAATACTGAATTGAATTGATCAAATGGGGTATCTCATCATATGATCATAAAATATCAGTATGATAAATTTGGATATCATACCCCAACATAGTAAAAAGAAACTTTAAATACTTGACATGAAAATAGATCTTTAAAAATGAGAAGGGAGAAAGAATCCGTTGAAAAAATTTCGGCAGCCTAACGGCGCCACATAAAACATCATAAAACGAAATAATGATAGTAAGAGGGGATCTCTAATTATATGAACATGAAATGGGCAGTAAAAGGAGTATAAAAGAACATACATTAACATAATAACATGGAGCATAAAAGAAATGGCATAAAAGAGATTTCTTGAAAAGAAAGAGAGAGGTCAGATCCCTTACCTTAAAAAGTAACTCTTAAAACACAATGGTTGGGACCTTGAGGGATTGGGGGAACCTTGGGAGGACTCCTTGCGAGGTAATGAGACCAGAAATTCGTTAGGGGAGAGTGGGGAGTATAAATGGATGAGAGGATGGCTTGGTATTTATAGGGAATGTGAGGGGACAAGGCATTAGTGGCCAGGGGACACCTCAAAAAAGGTTTTCTCAAAACCATGTGCTCTCCCATGATATTTCCCATGAAGTTAGGCCACATGGGGCCCCCAATAATAAAATTCATCATCTTTGGTCAGCCAACCCTTAAAATATCTAATGACATCATCATGACACAGTTATTATGTCATACCGAAACCCTAAAACTGAATTTTTACTATTCACTGAAAATTCATCTTTCTCATAAAAATCCCAAAGTTTCACATTAACCAAATATCAATGCTCTGATTTCAAAAATGAACTCCATTTTATAAAAATAATTTTCTAAATATTTTTAATTTTATTTTTAAATAAATACACTATTCACTGAAAATTCATTTTTTCCAGAAAAAACCCCATAAATTAACTTACCATAATATTGATGCTCTGAGTTCAAAAATGAAATCCATTTTATAAAAATAATTTTCTAATTATTTTTAATTTAATTTTTCATTAAAAAACACTATTCACCCGAAAAAATAATACTTGAATAATAATTTATAAAACCGTTATTTAACCATTTTATTGAATCACATTACTTAATCAAGGTGCCTATATTATATTAATACTTTCATTAAGTGCGATTACTAATCCATTTGGTCACATTACTAATCCTACGCATAAAATCACTATTCACAATTTACTATTCATCAAAAATCAAGTTGATCTTATTAGACTCTAAATTTCGTACTGGACATAATTGTATAAGACCATTTTTTGAAAATCATTACACATTTTTAATTATTTAAGGTTTACCTAAACATTTTTAAAATATCCTTTTTCTAAAATTAATCAAAAATATGCATACTATATTTATCCAGTCATTTGAAAATTCATAAACTTCATCATAAGAATAAATCCCAATTTTTATTTAAAACAAAGGATTACACAAGGCAGTTACGGTCTCCTTACATAGCCCCTTATCACACCAACATAGGACCTAAGTGTATGGTGTTCTAAGGTGAATGAATCTAAGGGAGGCTCAACCAACATCGCACGAGTAGTAATTTCTATCAGGTTGAACTTCTCGTGAAGGAGATTCTGTTCTAGCTTCACACGATGATGTTCGGCTTGGGTTTGGTCCAGAGCAAAGCCCAGTGGTGCTACCTCCTTCCCATGTTCTATTACATGGGCTTCAATCAGTTCAAGACTACTGGGCGAGGCCATCAAATCATCTTTATATAATAATTAACCATTATTACTTGTTTTTAGAGACAAAAATCAAAAAGTTTAATTTCCAACAGTCATATTGAGAAATGGTCATATAGTAGTCAAAACCCAACAGTCTCATTTTAATTATAATCATGTTATCAAATGAAACATTTTTTCGAGTATAAAAATAAAATAAAATAACACATAAAATTAGGAAACAAGATTTATTCAAAATTTTGGGTTGTTACAATCTTCCCCCCTTAAAAGTTGCGTCCTCGCAATTTTTAAAAAATTGAGTTTTCAAATTTTATTGAAAGTCCCACATCGGAAAAGGAGTCAGTAAAACTATTACTTTAAAGGAAATGAAGGGAAGTAAAAAGGTCACCCGAGATAACCCACACTAGGATTCCATGTAGGAAAACATGGACATGGGGGAGAAAAAAAGGGTCATGTTATGAGGGATTGTGATAGAAAACAAGATTAAGAGAAAGTTAACCATAAGGAAATCTCATACTTATGATGTCTGTAAACGGCCTTTGATTACCTAGTAGGAAATGTAAACCAACCCCATTTTTGTTTTATGTTCCTTTTCATAATTTTGAGGAATTCATTTACTACATAGAACAGAAACATAAGAAAATATACCAACCTTCAAGTAGAGTTTCATCCTTTAATAAGTCTCTACCAAAACTAATCTTTTCTCCAAATGATGAGAATTCAAAAACACATGGTCTCATCAAAAGCACAAGAATAAGCTTCTAGAGAATCACATAATCCACAAAATATTAACTATATATTTCTTCTATCTTTAAAAATTATCCCAAAAATAGAAAGGGTATGGAAAAACAACACTTCAAAAAGAAATAATCCCATAGGAATGGAAACTACTTTTAAATATTCAAAGTTCCATGGTACTACCCAATGTTCATCATAGACCATTCCATAAATAACTATTCTAAAAATTCCTCAAAATAAACCAAACTAAGATTGAAACCCAAATACAAGAAAAATTTGATAACATAGTCTTCCAAAATAAACTTCATTGTTCATCTCCAAACAACATCAACCACTCCTAACATCTTATAACAAAAGTAGCTAACCTAAACGTATTTTATCCATGATAGGTTAATCATTCCCATAAGTAACCTAAATTACTATAAGTCCACCTTAAATTCATCAATTCTATAAGTTAACCTTACTCCTCAATGAAAATACCGTAGTAATCTATTTACCTCGATCATATAGGGTCCCCAAAATAGTGAACTTCTTCCAAAATAATAATCATCTTTTAATCTACTAATCATCTCTGTCATATTAATACGACAATCGTCGCATTTCCTATCACATTGGTTGTTGGGACATGTTATTCCATTTCCCACCATTAACTAAGAAGAGAAAGTATAATTAGAGGCTTAAATACTTAACCAATAATAATGAAAATGAGTTTAAAGCATATAAGGATAACTTGTAGAAGAAAAGTATACCCTAACTTGTGATCCCCTAGGTTTCAAACTAGGTTATCCATGATCATATATTCTTATGTGAATCATTATTTTGATTTATCCTTGTTCCTTTAAAAATGGTTCATACTATGCTTATGAATTTACCAAAGCATATCCCCCGGGAGTGTCGTAACCAAGAGTGAAGCAAGGCCCATTTTCGTGTACCAGTTCCCGTTCGAGTCTAGCTCAAAGCGGTGTTTTCAGGTTTTACCCCTACGTACATCTGTGCCAGAGCCACCTCTACCTGCTCGTATCCAGATAGGGATGTATTTTTTTGGAAACCCCTTACTCAATACTCACCAAAATACCAAGAAGATTTCCTATATTTAATCTTTTCTATAGGGTTCTTCCTAGAGTTTTCGTATCCTAATTTCAACAAATAACCAAACCATCCAATGATACCAACTATAGCATCCCGCCTTTTTATAATATAATTTTTCATTACATTACACAAAACTGAGGATCTTTAAGGTTTATTGTCTTGGAAACAAGTAACATAATACATGAAAACAACATAAAACATTCTTCTTAAACAATTGAAAGGCTTCTCCTTAAGTTCATCCTAGGTTCATTAATGCATATAATAACCTGGGGACATACATCAAAAGAAAGAGTGAGTAGATGGCCCAATAAGGGAAACAAGCGAAACATTTTACATATGAACTTGAGATACATCAATAAAGTCATGAAAAGAACTTTAAGGCATGAGAATGAAATGATGAGGCATATCATAATAAAAATAACATTTTTCATAACTTGAATATGTTTCTACAAAATTTAATTTTGAAAATCATTTCATTTCACCAATGTCCATCCCCAAGGTGTCATTAAAAATTACCAAGGTTATTCACCAAGGTATCAGTCTAAAAGGTCATCTATAGAGATTAAGTCTTTACCCAATGCATTGGATCCCTATCTGGGCGCACCCTTGACATGTCGTTATTATCATGCGAACCAAATATATCATCATAAATCATTTCATAAACAACCCATATAGCATAAAAAATGGTTTTCATTTCATCATCATAACGTTTTAAAATCTTCTTTAAAGACATGATCATTATGTCATTTTAAACCCACGGAAACGGGAAAGCGGGTTTAATGAATGTAAATCACAGAATTTAAAATAGAAAATTTTGATATATATGTGGATACCCCTATATAAATAAGAGCTTTGAGTATTCACTTAATAACGTAAAATAATTTTGAGAAAAAGAGAGAGGCATTTTGAGACGAAAATTCTGCAGCATAACGGCTACATTACAGGGTTTTAGAAAACATTGAAAAGAGAGGGGACATGTGTCAAACATTCATAAATGACCCATAAAACAGTAGGGGAACAGAATATAAAGTATTTGAGAACATGGTAATGAAATGTGAATGATATACCATATGAAACTAATAACTTGAAAGGAAGACAAAAAAATTATGATTTATCTTATGAGAATTCGGCAGCCCAACGACGTTACTTAAAACATCCAAAGAGGGATTAATGATATAAAATAGGGTCTCTCATCATATGAACATAAATTATCAGTATTATAGACATAGAGGTCATACCCCAAAATAATAAAAGTAACATGAAATACTTGACATGAAAATAGATCTTGAAAACGAGAAGGGTGAAAGAACCCCTTTGGAATTCGGTAGCCTAACGACGTCACTTAAACTTCAACAAAAATGAATTGATGAGATCAAATAGGGTCTCTCATCATATGAAATAAATGATCAATATGATATATTTAGATATCATACCCCAAAATAATAAAAAGGAACTTGAAATACTTGACATGAAAGTAGATCTTGAAAACAAGAAGGGTAAAAGAATCCCTTAAAAATTCAGCAGCCTAACGACGCCACTTAAAACATCAAAATACTGAATTGAAGGGATCAAATAGGGTCTCCCATCATATGAACATAAATTATCAGTATGATAGATTTAGAGATCATACCCCAACATGATAAAAAGGAACATTCATGACTTGACATGGAATTAGAACTTTGAAAAAGGTCACAGGTGAAAGAACCACTTAAAAATTCGGCAGCCTAACGACGCCACTTAAAACATCAAAATACTGAATTGAATAGATCAAATGGGGTCTCTTATCATATGATCATAAAATATCAGTATGATAAATTTGGAGATCATACCCCAACATAATAAAAAGGAACTTGAGATACTTGACATGAAAATAGATATTGAAAAATGAGAAGGGAGAAAGAATCTGTTGGAAATATTTTGGCAGCCTAACGGCGCCACTTAAAACTACATAAAACAAAATAATGATAGTAAGAGGGGATCTATAATTATATTGACATTAAAAGGGCAGTAAGAGGAGTATAAAAGAACATCCTTTAACATAAGAACATGGAGCATAAAATAAATGACATAAAAGAGATTTCTTGAAAAGAAAGAGAGAGGTCAGATCCCTTACCTTAAAACGTAACTCTTAAAACTCAAAGGTTGGGACCTTGAGGGCTTGGGGCACCTTGGGAGGACTCCTTGAGAGGTAATGAGACCTGAAAGCTGTTGGGGGAGAGTGGGGAGTCGAAATGGATGAGAGGATGGATTGGTATTTTAGGGAAAGTGAGGGGACAAGGCATTAATGGCCATGAGACACCTCCAAAGTGATTTTCTCAAAACCATGTCCTCTCCCATGATATTTCCCATGAAGATAGGCCACATGGGGCCCCCAATACAATACTTCATCACCTTTGGTCGGCCAACCCTTAAAATATCTGATGACATCATCATGACATAGTTATGATGTCATACCGAAACCCTAAAACTGTATTTTTACTATTCACTGAAAATTCAACTTTCTCAGAAAAATCCCAAAATTTCACATTAACCAAATATCAATGCTCTGATTTCAAAAATGAACTCAATTTTAGAAAAATAATTTTCTAAATATTTTTAATTTTATTTTTAAATAAATACACTATTCACCGAAAATTCATTTTTTCCAGAAAAAACCCCAAAAATTACCTTAACATTATATCGATGCTCTGAGTTCAAAAATGAAATCCATTTTATAAAAAAAAATTCTAAATATTTTTAATTTAATTTTTAATTAAAAAACACTATTCACCCGAAAAAACTAATACTTGAATAATAATTTATGAAACCGTTATTTAACCATTTTATTGAATCACATTACTTAATCAAGGTACCTATATTATATTAATACTTTCATTAAGTGAGATAACTAATCCATTTGGTCCCACTACTAATCCTAAGCATAAAATCACTATTCATAAATTACTAATCATCAAAAATCAAGTTGATCTTATTAGACTCTATATTTTATACTGAACATAATTGTATAATACCATTTATTGAAAATCATTACACATTTTTAATTATTTAAGGATTACCTAAACATTTTTAAAATATCGTTTTTCTAAAATTCATCAAAAATATGCATACTATATTTATCCGGTCATTTGAAAATTCATAAACTTCATCATAAGAAGAAATCCCGTTTTTATTTAAAACAAATGATTACACAAGGCAATTACGGTCTCCTTACATAGCCCCTTATCACACCTGCATAGTACGTAAGTGTAAGGTTTCCTAAGGTGAGAAAATCTGAGGGAGGCACGACCAACATCCCACGATTAGTAATTTCTATCAGGTTGAACTTCTCGCAAAGGCGATTCCGTTCTATCATCACACGATTAAGTTCGGCTTGGGTTTGGTCCAGAGTAAAGCCCAGTGGTGCTACCTCATTCCCATGTTTTGTTAGATGGGCTTCAATCGGTCCATGAATAATGGGTGAGGCCATCGAATCTTCTTTCTATAATAATTAACCAAGATTACTTGTATTTAGAGACAAAAATAAAATTGTTTAGTTTCCAACAGTCATATTGACCATTGGTCATATAGTAGTGAAAACCCAACGGTATCATTTTAATTATAATCATGTTATCAAATGAAACATTTTTCTTGAGTATTAAAATAAAATAAAATAACACATAAAAATAGGAAACAAGATTTATTCAAAATTTCGGGTCATTACAGTGCTTACACTAAGCCAATGTGAGTCATGCTCGGTGTGATAAACAAGAGGCAGTAGAGACCTGACTATCATGTCGTGAAAGGTGCATATGTGGGAAGCATAGTGGGGCTTACACATGGAGTAGCCCAGAGAAATGGAGATGGGGACCTACACCAGGTTGGAGGCCCGATGGTGACAAAACCTAGATGGAGAGGCAAAGGGTACCCTTGTGTCTATATCCCCTCTTTGGTTCTTGGCACTGGGGAAGTACTGAGGTGCATGGGTGGTACCTTCTACATGAAAGGCTTGGTGTTTACACCATAGAGGCTGTCCTCTCACTCGTAGAAGAGGGGAGAATTACTCACCACTGGCGTCGAAAGGAATTACAAGCAGGGTCCCCCAATCCTGGCCAGTGGAGAGGCAGAAAGGGGACTCCCAGGCTCAGACCCTGCACTACTGTGGGTATGTGAACCTAGGAATGTTTTGGGAACCTGATCAAGGGCTGAAGAAACCCCTATGCCATCGTATACCGTGGATATGTGAACTCAAAATGGTGCGCTGATGCACCATGAAATTGCATCATATGGATCTGGGGGCTTCGGTAGAGGCCTTGGCTCGGGGACGATGAATAGGACAATGAGGGGGTCGCGAAGGGTCATGCCGGATTGGAAGGATTTTTAAGACTCGTGGAATGGGAACACCAAATAAGTTGGCAGGACACATGGGTGTTTGAGGATTGGCACCCTTCGCATAGGGGGGTGCTACACGGCTAGAGAGGAAGTCAGTGTACTTGGGTGATATGAGGAAAAATACGCATCCCACATACCGGGGTGGTACGCGGCTTCAGGTTTGGCCCGCGTACCAGGTTGGTATGCGGCGGAGTCCACACAAGCAACGACAGCCCGGGGCGATGCCGATCTGGGGTTCGTCGGTCAGGGATTCTCCCATGTAGGAGGGTGTTAGGTGGTGCGTCAGATTGAAAAATGGGCATAGACTCCCTGGTCCGTAGGGAGTAAATCCACGAAGGGGTCGTGTCTTGTGGTTTTCTTTTTTTTCTTTTTCTTTTCCAATTTTCTATGCATTCTCCAGTTCCTTAATAATTCATTTACAGTTTCATACCTGTTCTAGTTTGCGAATTGTAACTTCAATCTAAGATCCTTCCGTCAAAATCCTTCAACATGAATCTGATCGACCCCCCTCTTCTTCCCCTTGATGTTCTTTTATAGAGTGGGGAAAGAGATGTTTCTGTGGTCATGCAGCACCTTTTGCAGAATCCCATGACTAAAATCACGGATTAAGGATGACTTGGTCAATCTGCAACTCACAGGGGGCATTTACTACACCTTCCCCACAAACCAAACTAATTCAGGGAGTTCTCTGCGGCCACGTAAGGCTCCGCCTCTATTCCGCAAATAACGGTGTATGTGGACCGGGCCGACAGACGTGGTTCGTGGGTGGGGCAGTTCGTGACGGTGGACAGGCCTGGCACCCATCCTGCATCACTTCTGTGGAGGGTCCCCACCTCTATTATGCAAACGACAGTGGTCTGCAGAAGGGGTAGCTTGCTGATCCAGCCGCGTACCATCAACATTGGACTAGTACATGAACCATTTTGTCATTTTCCAACCTTTGAGTATTCCTCACATTTTTTCCCAATTCCCCCAGGGAAATTGGTTAGAATCATCTCTTTAATTAAGGGGATTCTCATTCTCATTTTCGGATTTGTGAGGATTTTTCCGGACCCTACAGTGATGGATTTCACATCCATGTTTATAATTTCTATGGGGTTTTCTTCTATTCTTGACCTATCTTTTACCATTGGTTTCCCCTAGCCCCCCATGAAATTTGGATGAAAATGTGGGTTTTGGGTGGCCATAATTTGCCTCATGATTTACTAAATAGTTCGAACAAACCTTTAACAGCGTCGAAGTGTTAAAAAATATTTTTGACCATTTTTCTATTCTGAAAATAAAATTAATTTGAACCTCTATTCCAATATTCAAGCCCAGAATCACTGAAAGTTTTCCATGGCCCCTCAAGCATCTGTAGATATCATTTTTAAGGGGTTTTGGTGGGGAAGCGTCAAGATTCTTCAAGTAATTGATTCCTTTTTTTCTTCCTTCTCTATATGGTTTATTCCCTCCTTCTTGAGGTTCTAAATTTTTAGTAGATAGGGTTTCATCTCTAGGGTTTAATAT
Source organism: Viscum album (assembly GCA_963277665.1). Classification (NCBI taxonomy): domain Eukaryota; kingdom Viridiplantae; phylum Streptophyta; class Magnoliopsida; order Santalales; family Viscaceae; genus Viscum; species Viscum album. The sequence goes on from OY728139.1 coordinate 1,185,568,853, forward strand.
TGAGTTTCTTGGTCCAATATTCTTTGATAGGGGTTTTTCAATCACTTGTGGTGTGGTTGTGGTGCAGCTGATGTTTTTCATAATTATTTTGGATTTTTGAAATCTATGGTAGGTGGTTCTATGTGAAAACATTATTTTATGAATTTATATTTTTTTATTAATCTATTTTTCATGTTTCCATCAATTGTGTGTGGTGAAAGAAATATTTTTGGTAGCATTGACTAAGCATTTCATTTTAATGTTGCATTTGGACATGAAAATGGGTTTTTTTCATTTGTATTTCATGTTTTATCATTTGGGTTTATTTTATGATTCATGAAAAAGTTTTATTAAATGTGGTTAGGGATTCCAAATCTGGTTGGATATGGAATTGTTGGGAATTTGTCCTTGAAAGATGGGTTTTGAAGGGATTTTGGGTGCAAACCCTTATGTTACCTGTTGAATGGATTTATAAAATCATTAAATGGTTTATTGAGTTAAAAAGGGGTGAAAAGAAATGTTGTGTACTATTTGGTGTGTGTATGATTTATATACGGTATTTTTATGTGAAATTGGTATTTTATAGCATGTGACACATGTTTGAGAACAAATGGGGAAACCTGGGTATTTAAGTGGGCGGACTAGGACTAGTATTATAGTGATCTGGTAGTGGTATCATCCATGTTTCACATACAATGTTTGATGATGACAACACTAACTAATCTATGATATTTTTTAGGTATCACTAGTCCATTAGGGTTTCCCCTCCTAGTGTATCATGCAAGACAAGGTTATTGTCAATGGTTTCTTTTACACGGAGATATGATGTACATAGGGCCCCACCACTAACAAGTTTCTAGGGTTATTTCTATGACTAGCTCCCATTTATTATATTGGAATTATTAACAAAATACAGTGGGTATGGATCTTAATTTTAGTATCATGTGTGTTTTCTTTAAAAAAATTATTCTTTCAATTTTCCCACTTGAAAACTATTTTCATTTAAAGATATATCTTTTAGAAATTTTAACATGCATTTTCTGTTTATGAAACATGATTCTTCTTCTTTAACTATTTATCACATCGAGTATTTTTGGGTGGCATCCTATTGGGATTAGTCTCATAACCTACGTACATATTTTGGAGGAAGTTGACTTGGTAATGTCTGACATAGGTTAGGAAAAAGTCTTAGGAGATGGTTGTTCAGGCTGTTAGCTTCCAAACATGGTGTGGTGTAGTGTCGATAGATTGAGAGTGATGTCCACTTTCTAGGTGGTGGTTTTTATATGGGTTTTTTTGGTCACCATACTTTTTTATTGTTTATTGGTTTTTTCTTTTATCATATAACTCAAATAAAGTGTTTTTTATTACAGGATTCTTTGGTTGTGACTTATAGCTTTTGTTTAGTTTATATTTTGTGTTGTTTTACATTTCTTCATATTCGGGTAAATCATTCCCAACCATTAATTTTGATACCTGAGCACTTATGCCAAACTGTAGGGATTGGTAATGCCCTTTGGGCCTTGCCATGGACCTAGTCGGCCATTAGTTGGATGAAGACCAAAAATAATTCATGAAAAAATGGAATGATAGGAAGGTTTAAATCCATGAGTCATATTATTTTTGTGATGATTCTGGTTATACAAGAGCTAGGACTATTAGGGCATGAAGGTATTATTGTGAGTAGGGTACCTGCCATGCACCTCTTGTTACAGACCTCACGTTTCCATGAGATGTTGGGATTTTTGTTTGACTTCTCTTCAAATTGGGATGTGTGGTTGCATACTCCATGTTAACATTGGTTGGGGTTGAAGTAGTTTTTTATTTAATTATTATTATTGGTTTTATTTAATTATATTTTATGATATCACTGAATTTTTTCCAGAACTATTGTATTAATGTTTTCTCTTGTGATTTTTCCTTTTTTAGAAACATGCCTCTATAGAAAGCTCCCATACAACCATAGGAGGAAGCTTTCAGAGATTTATCCCTCACTGTTTGATTATAAGATGGTAGAATCTATACTCTAGGATATATAGGATAATGTGAACGGAGTGGGTCATTCTCCTCTCTAGCTAGAGGAGATGTGCCTGCTCATAGGAAGAACAAATCCCCTAATTCTCTCAATATAAATACTCTTACATTATGCAGTAGTAACTAACCCCATGAAGCATAGGATTGGATTTTTTGATTGAATGCATGTTCAAGTTCCATGACACACATGGGGAGTATAGGGTGAAATGTGACTCATTTCTTCTAGAAGGTCCCAATAACAGGTGGTGGGAACCAGTGCATCAAGCTCAGAGGCATGAGTAGATGGGATGATAGGATTTCAAGACTATCTTCAATGGACAATATATCCCTGAGGTACTGAACTCTACCAAATTCTAGGAGTTCATGGATCATTCATAGTGTGATCAGTCCATGATGGAATCCTCTATCTTGTTTGAAGATCTAGTTCAGTACATGGATGATATTGTTTCTAATGAATATATGAATGATCAAAAGTTTGAGAAGGTTATCTGACAAGAAATTTACTCCCATATATTTTTGTTCAAGATGGGACCTTCTATGGGGTTATTGACCACATATCAGAATGAAAAAATGGGTTTCTTGGAGTGGTTTCTACTATGGTCATTAAAAACTCCTTAGATAAAAAGAGGAAGTGAGAGGAGAAGGGGAAGAGGGGAGGTGATAGTTCAGGACATACTACTAGGAAGTTTTTATTTGTGGATTTTGTTGCAAGATTTGTTGTGTGACACCATTTTGGTAGGATAGGTCACATGAGAACATCATGTACATCTTATCTAAGTCATTGTAATCAATGTGGATCAATAGGTCAACTGAATCACTATTTCCATGTGACACACCCACTCTAGAGTTAGGAAGGATCTATGGATTCCAAGGGGTGTCAGTTTAGTAATACTAGAACATAAAAATGGGATATCAGTTTTTATGGATGTAAAATCAGATATGGATCATCTTCTAGGAAGATCTAGTTTAGGTAAGATCCAAAGTTGTCTCACTATTCTCCTGTAGAGACTAGGAATATTCAAGATGTGGGTCAAGAACCAGTGAGATTAGATGCAGAGCATTCGAGCATACGAGGTAACATCATTATTGAATCTTATTTGGATGATGTTCTCTTTCATATTAGTGTTATGGTTTCTTTTATCTCTGCATGTCTTGGGAAACTTCTGAATTTTCCAATCGAGTTGTTGTGTTTTGTGATGGAGTTTGTGATACCGTTGGGTAAGAAGAATGAGAAAGGTCTCAGGTTCCTATGTTGTGCACATTCTATTTCATGAGTTGAGATAGAGTGGGACCTTCTGGTCTTGTATATATACCTTTTCAATGTAATACTCATCATGAATTGGATGGTTCATTTTCAAGGACAGATCAATTGTTATGGGCGATGGGTGAGTTTTGTGGAACCAGATTGGATTACATATGTTTTTATCGAGGAATGAGTTCGTTAGTTGGGTCATGTAGGACCCAAACTCCCAGAGTTGTGTAATCTTTTATTTTATTTAATGTTTCTCATGCTAAAGGATGATGGTCGTGCTTTTAAGGGTGGATTGCCTCATGTAGTGGATGAGTTCATGGAGGTATTTCTAGATGATTTTTCAAGAAATTCCCCAGAGCAGGACATGGAGTTATCTACTGATTTGACACTGAGAACACAACTGATAGCTCTTCCCTCATATTGAATAAACCCTGATAAGATGAGGGAATTAAAGATACAGCTGGATGATTTAGAATACAATGGATTTATTCACCAAATCATCTCTCCTTGGGTCACTCCAATTTTTTTGCGATGAAGGCCAAGTGGTCCCTTAGGTTGTACATTGACTACATAAAGATGAATAAGGTAACCATTAAAAAAATATCACTTTCCATGAATATTTTAATTGTTTGATAAGTTGAAGGGGAAAAGTGTTCTTACAAGATATATTTGTGTTTGGGTTACCTCTATGTCAGGGTGAGAGAGGTAGATATCTCATATCCAGCCTCCCGAAGAAGGTACAACCACATTGAGTACTTGATCATGCCTTTCAGATTGACCAATTCCCTAGAAATATTTATGGTGCACATGAATCAGGTGAACCACCAATAACTACAATATTTTATTATGGTATTCATGGGAGACATCTTGGTTTACTCTGGATCTGAGGAAGAGCTTGAGAATCATTTGCAGATCGGGTTGGGAACTCTGAGGGATCGTCACCTTTATGAATTGTTTTCTAAGTGCACTTTCTAGATTAGGGAGGTGATGTTTCTTGATCATTTTATCTCAGAATATGGGTTTTTATGGATCCTGAGAAGATCTGTGCAGTTATGTTAGGGGATCAGCTGAATAATTTTTTTGAGATCAGGAGTTTCAATGGCCTGTAAGGTTACAATAGGTAGTGTGTTTGGGATTTCCCTAGGCTTTCTTCACCCATGAGCGTGCTCACATGGAAATGGAAAAAGTTTGAATGTGTCCATGAATGTTAGGAGTCCATCGAGGAGTTGAAGCGGTGGTTCACTACCAAACCCATGTTGATCATTCTATAATCAAGAATGGGCTATGTTTTTCATGGAGATTGTTCAAATATGGGGTTCAGGTGTGTGCTTAAGCAGGGTGATCACGTGGTGATGTATGTCCCTCGCCAACTCCGACAATATGAAATGAATTACCTAACCCAAAAATCAGAGTCAGAATAAGTAATTCATTCCTTGAAGACATGGTGTCACTCCCTCTTAGGGTGAAAGTTTTGTTCTACGCTGATCATAAGATATTAGACTACATATTCTCACATACGGATCTTAATGAAAGAAAATTCCATTGGATTGAGTATTTCTAGGGGTTTGAATTTGAAATCATATATTCCCTAGGAAAGGGAAATGTGGTGACTGATTCCATGAGTAGAAAAGTACAAGTGTAGGATTAAAGGAAGTCTAGTGATGAGTGGACTCTGATGAGAATCTTTTTTAGAAGAACATGGAGAACAAATAGCACAATGCAGGTGTATTTTTCACGAGCGTTCGGTTGTGTCCTTATATTTTAGAGTTTATTTAGTGGGAGAATCTCAATGATGAGGTGTTCTATTGGTTTATGTAGTTTCTTCATGATGATAACACATCTCTTGATTGGCCTACATCTCCCGAGTGAATATTGTTCTTTATGGGTCATTCAGTGGTACCATTATCTCTGAGGAAAGTAGTGATGCAGTATATACACCAATATTAGTGTGTCATTCATCCTGAATCTACCCAAATGTGTTATGACGTTCGTAGGTACTTATGGTGGCCTGTTATGAGGTGAGACATAGCTGAATTCATGTGGAGATGTTAAACATGTTAGTAGGTAAAACCATAGCATAATATCCCCTCTGGCTTGCTTCATCCTTTACCCATTCCAACCAAGAAGTGGGAGGAGTTCACCATGGATTTAATTGTTGGATTACCAATTAAATATTTTAGTAAGATTAGTATTTGGGTAGTTATTGATCATCTTACTAAATCATCCCACTTCATTCCGATCAGGGCTATATATAAATAGGATGAGTTGGGTAGATTGTATTTTCATGAGGTGGTACGGTTTCATCGTATACCATAAATAGTTGTCTCAAATTGTACCCCCATTTTACCTATCCATCTTGGGAAGGCCTTTAGAAGGCCTTGGGTTCATAGATTAATATGGGCACATAATACCATCCCCTAACATATGGTCAGATAGAGAAAACAAATTAGATTCTAGGGGACATGCTTCATTCATGTGTTTTGGATTTTGAAGGAGCTTAAGATTGCCATTTGGGATTGGTCTAATTTTATTATAATAAATGTTATCAATCATTGAATAAAATGGATCAATTTAATACACTCTAAGGTCAGCCTTTTCAGTCCCCCTATGTTGGGATGAGGTATGTGAGACCTCGTTGTTTGGGTTGAGCCCTTTTAAAGAGAAATAGGAGAAGTCATGTTGATCGGGAAGCGGTTATCAACAGCTCAAAGTCACCATAAACATTATTCTCAATAGAGGGGTCAGTACCTTGAGTTATCAGAGGGTGATCAAGTATTCTTGAAAGTGGTCGCTCGCCTAGGTCATCACCATTTGGGGATGCAAGGAAAGAAAATTTCGAGGTGTGTCCGCCCTTTTGAAACCACCGAGTGGATTTGAAAGGTTTAATAGATGTTATATTCTCCCTAGTAGTTTACATATATTCATGATTTTTTCCTCGTATCCCATTTTAATATTTAAAATGTGAATCTGTCTCACACGTTGAATTTGGGATGAGTTGGAGATAGAGCTTGATTTATCAGTGTTTGAATAACTGGTGTGAATAGTGGATTCAAAGGAGAGGTTACTTCAGGGAAAGTTTATTACATTATTCATGGTCGTTTTTCAGTAAGAGAATTATTTGAAAAAGGCATTGGAGAATAATTCATTTTTTGAGCAAGATAACCCATTTTTTCCCTGATCACGCTTTAGGTTTACTTTCCGGGGAGAATGTTTTCATGGTGGGGAAAATTTTCACACTAATTTCCTTCATTTAAGGTATTTGTGTCTTCTATAATTGTCCTATAGTTCACAATATTTTCCCGCTTTCTTCCCCCATGAATTTTAGACAACAAATATGGTTTTTGGTTGTCCATAACATGACACAAGGTTTGGTCGTGTGTTTTACTAAAAAGTGCAGAAAAACTATTCACATTGACTCTGTGTTAAAAAAATATTTTTTAACATTTTTCATCCCTAAAATTAACCTAATGATTCCCTATCATCCCCATTATACCTTATAATCCTTGGATAGATTACAGGATCCCTCAACATCCATTGGAACTCTGTTTTGAAGGGGTTTTGGTGGGAAAACATCAAGATTATTTAATCAAGTGATTCCTTCTTTGTTTTTATTCATTATCTCAAGGGTTTCATCCCTCATTCCGGATGTTATATATTTATAGATTATAGGGTTTCATCCCTAGGTTTTAATATTTAGTTAATTTTTCCAATATGGTTGTTTAGGCTTTGTTTTCACTCAATAATAGTTTTGCTGTGGTGTGGTTGAAGTTTTGAACAATGATTTTGGGGGTTTTCACATCTAAAGTAGGTTTTTCCATGTGTAGAAATTATTTGATGAATTTTTCATTCTTCATTAAACTATTTAGCATTTTTACCATTCATTATTTTGTGCTAAAATCATTTTTTGAAGCATTAATTGAGTGTTTAATTTTAAAGTTACATTTTGACATTTAATGGGGTGTTTTTATTACGTATTTCAGGTTGAATAATTTGGGATTCTATTATGATTCAGGAAATGGTTTTATTAATTGTGTTTAGGGATGAAAATCTGGTTTGATATGGTAGTTTTCATAATTTGTCATTGAGGGGGTTTGGATAGATTTTGTGTGCAACCCCTTCTGTCTCCTCTTGGAATGGTTTTATAAAATCCAAAAATTCTTTATTTTCTTGTAAAAATGATGAAAATACATTTTGTGTACTTTTTTGGTGTCTATATTATTCGAAATTTATTTTTATGTTTAATTGGTATATTATAACATGTGAAACTTGTTTTATAAAAACAGGGAAAAACAGGTATCTAGTTGGGCGGACTAGGACTAGTATGCTTATGATTCGTTATTAGTATTGTCCCTATATAATATAGCATGTTAGACGAAGGAAAAACATTCAAAACTATGATGATGTTTGGGGACCACCAAGCCATTGGGGTTTCCCCTCACAGTTGATCATGCATGAGAATTTTATTGGATGTGGTTACGTTTACACCGAGATACAATGTACCAAGGTCCCCACAACTACCTAGTTCCTTGGAGTGGTCCCATGACTAGAGATTATTGAGTATATTGTACATACCTTTAGCATATAGTGGCTTTGGATGGTAATTTCAGAAGCATGTGTGTTTTATTTTAAATATTTCATTCCTTCATGTTTCCCCCTTGAAAACTGTTTTCATTTAAAGGTTCTTATTTTAGAAATTTTTTCTATCATTTTGTGTTTATAAAACATTCAATATTTATGTCTTAAAATGGTTTTCACATGGAAATGTTTTTGGTGTAATACTATTGTGATTTGGATCACACCCTATATAAACCATTGGGTGTTTGTAGACTTGGTAATGTTTGACATAGTAAAGGGTAAGGTCTTTAGAGATGGAGGTTCGTGTTTGATATATTCCTTCCTTGGTGTAGTGTCAGGGCGATGGCTTGAGGGTGGTTTCCTCTTTCCAGGTGGTGGATTTTCAGCGGGTTTTTATCTTTAACATACTTTGTAGTTTTTTCAGGGTTTCTTTTAAACATATAATACAAATTATAGTGTTTGGATAATGAATTTATTAGTTGTGACTTCCATATTTTGTATATTTTATATTTTTGGTTGTTTTGAATTTATAAATATTCAGACAAATCATTCCAAAAAACATACTTTTGAATCCTGACCACTTGTTCCAGGCAGTAGAGATCGAGAATGCCCTTCGGGCCTTGCCGTAGACTGAGATAGGTGTTAGTTGGATGGAGTCCCAAAATGGTTTGTAAAAGTATAATCCTTCATTGTTTAGTGGGAATACTAATCCAATTGTAGTAGAGCAATGAATTAATTGTCAAGAGATGTTATTTAAAAAATTTGAATGAAGCGAAATGGAAAAGTTAAAACTTCTGATCTATTCTCCTGAATGAGATTCAGATCCATGGGGGTCTCTAATCCAGAATACAATAGAGTAAGAAGAAACTGAACACATGGAATGAATGCATTTTAAAGGATAATTTATTCTATAAATACACCCCCCATGAATAAAAAATTGAGATGATGAAAAAGTTCCTTATCCAAAAGTAGAAATTAGAAGAGGGTGTTTCATATTATCAATATACATTCAAAAGTTTAACTAGTTATTATATGGATTCTATATAAAACATAGACATCCCGATTAACCATTTTTTTGATGGTATTAAGCCACATCATTGAAGGGAAGTGGTTTCTATTAATTCATCATCATATTTTGAAATTGTGTTATGTTAAATCAAGATAGAGAAAGAATTTTATATAATCAATATATTCCATGTAAAAAATACAAGAAGAGGAAATCAAATAACTATGAAAAAAGGACTGCATCAAATAATAATAATATGTTTAATTGATTTCCATCATGTGAAAAAAATGGAAAACATCAGCCGGGGAAATGTTTGAATGGACTGGGTGTTTTATATAAATGTGGAGATAGGGGTTACCAGGATCATGAATGAAGGGTAATGAGTCGATCAATTATGTACAGTTATATAATTTTAAAGATATGGGGAACTAAAAATTTGATTGACTTAAGATTTAAGGGAATATACCACAAAAAAGTCCAATGAGAAATGGGAATGATTATGTGATCACTGCAGAGAAGGTAGAAGTACCAAATTATGTTGTGGAATTCACATTAATCCTATATTAAAATTTATCCAATGTAATATTTGATTCTGGATCATCACATTATTCTATATCAACCCATTTTCCAAATATAACATGAAATTTCAATTTTTATTTAATAATAGAGTTGTTGGTCAAAACTCTTAAGGTAAGTATCATTCCAACAAAGAAGTTTTTATTTATCCCAATCATGAAAAATAAAAATACATATGTTCTGATGTTATAATCATGCTAATGGTTTACTTTGATATTATCCTAGTTATATAGTGTATCTATAAATATGATGCAAAAAATAATTGCAAGAGGAGGAAAATTATATTTTGTGAGGAATATATAGAATCAATTATCTTCAGAGACAAATCTACTTTACTGACATATTTTTTAAATAAACCCTTAGTAGCACTAATAAATTAAATTCTTAGATAATAAAATCAAATAATTAACAATAATATCCAAATTTCATATTTTATTATTGTGAGGGAATACATTTTTGTGTTTCTTAAAGAATTACCAAGATATTCCCCCGAGCGTGAAGTGGAATTATCTACTGATTTAATCTCTAATTCAAGTTAAATATCATATATTCCCTATATAAGGGCCACTGTGGAATTCGTGGAGTAGAAGAAAAAACTATATTATTTGGCTAATAAGGGATTTATTATCCCCAGCGTTTCACCATGGGTAGCCTCTATCCTTGTTGTTAAAAAGAAAGTTGGATCCCTGATATTCGTGTGTTGAATATTGAAAAAGTAATACCATTACAATAATGAACATGTATCCTCTACCTCACATCAATGACTTTTTTGATCAACATCATGGATGCCGATATTTTTAAAAGATTTACCTTCATTCTTGGTATCAACAATTGTTGGTGTGGAAGGAGTACATTCTCAAGATATCTTTTCTGATGAGGATTGGATATTAATAGTTTAGGAAAATTCCATTTAGATTGACTAATGCGCCCTCATTTTTTATAGACATAATAAACATAGTTTTTAAGGAATATCTTGATGATTTTTCGTAGTATTCATTAATGATATTCTAGTGTATTATAAAACCAATGAGGGCTACAAAAATCTGTAAGGACCCACCCCTAGATGGCCAGAGATGGTGCCTTATTTTATTTCGTTGGCATACATACAAGGAATACGAATCCCAAAAGACCGAGTAGTTTAGTATTATTGGAAACATGTTACATACATAATTTTATCATTACAACATAAATGGAATCAAAACACTATTTTATTCCACTAGAAACATCATGTCTCCGAGATTATGCTTGCACGTCATTCATAAATTACATATTCATGTCTTGAGAAAATGAAATATAACAATGGGGTGAGCTCAAATACTCAGTAAGAGTAAGCAATAAAACCGATGTTAATATAAACATTAGACATTGTGAATAATTGAAAACACATGCTTTTAATAATGAACTTGAACACATTATGGATGAAATATGGGCTGAATAAAGAATTCCATAATAAAACTTAATCATTGGTATTCTACTAGTTGAATAACCACATGAACATAAAATACTAGCATCATAATGAGGGAAGTGCATATGTCGGACATCATAACTATACCGTCCAAGCCTTGTGATAGGACCATAAAATAATCATTTTGTGAAGGCCTCATGCCAAGACCATATTTTGTCTCATTAGACCTACCGATGAATCAAGAGGATATAGTAGGCCCCACCCATCAAATAATAAGTCCAATTAATTCCTTATATGTGTGGGGATCACAATAAACAACATATACATTCATATTGAAACTATCATATGAAATGTAACTGACCATAAAAAATTATTGAACATAAACATTAACAATTCAGAATAATATGTCGAATGGTTTTAGGATAGATCATCCAAAATAAAGTTAGTAATAAACAATTAAATAAAATATGGTATATGACTTCATAAATGATTAAACCCAATAATACCATGGAATCAATAAGATATTTGAATGAAAATACACTTATAAAATCATTAAGCTATTTGGAGATAAATACTCTTTTATTTTGAATAGAATAGTTCATTTGGAAAATATTTGTATAAAACCAGAAGTTTAGTAAGATATTATTTTCATTATAAAATGAGTATTTTTATAAATATAATCGTTTTTCAAAACAGATTATAGAGTGGCCTTGTAAATAGATATTAATAGGAGAAATTCCCTTGAACCAGGCTTCTATTTTGGAATCAATTTTAGAAGTTTCTTTTAAAATGTGTATCTATCCGTAAAATAAGGAATGGTTTTGGTTTGTAAACATATATATGATACTAAAACTGAATATATGATGAGTACATAACAATACATAAGAATTTAATTTATGTAATTAGACAATGAAAGTAACCCGAATGAAAATGGAAGTTCGGGTGAAAAACCCTTACCATAACTCCAAACATGTTCTTCTCTCGAACTTAAGCTAATAGAATTTGAAATTATACTTATTAATAACTTATTTAAAATCCCATTAGACATGTATTTAGATTATCATAATTATTTTTAGTTCATGTATGTATTTATTGACATGTTATTGTATTGAATTTCGTCGTTCTGGAGTGTTCGTTTCCATTATTTTCATGTTCGGTTTACTTGTTTTTAATTAATGGATATCATGTGGAAATGTTATAAAAATCCAGGATTTAAATTATATATTATTTATAATCTTAAATAATTGGTAATGGTAATTTCTATCATTTGGTTATATGGAATGAGGATGAATCATTAGAAGAGAACCACTTCGATTATTTGGCGGTATTTGGAAAATTATGAACTAGTTTTTTCATATAACTTAATTATATGTACATATTATGGTTCTTGAATATTAATTAGGGTATAAAACATATATTATAGTCTTGTTAAATAATGAATATGGTTTCATTACAAGTAATTAAGAATATATTGAAGAACGAAACTTCATCGTCTACGAATGTTATAAGTCGGAACCTCATGGACGTCGATTTCAATTATAAAAATAAAAGGGAGGGAGTAAGAAAATTTATGATGGTTATTCAATTAACATGATATAATTCTAGTATATAGATGATACATGATTTATCATGATCATTCGGATAGAGGAGGTGAAGAGAGGAAAATTAAAGAGATGAACATGAAAATAAAAGAAAAGCTAAGACATCCCTTATAAAAATTCGGTAGCCTAACGACATAAATTCAAATTTCATAAAATAAAATAATGAAAAAAAAGGGAATCTCATCTTATTGAAATCCAAAGGACAGTAAGAATAATGAATTAAATAAATCCTCAACAATTGAGAATGGAAATTCAAATAGATAACACCAAAGAAGTGTTGACTTAAAGAAGAGAATGATGCATTCCCTTAACTTGTAGAATAACTCCTAGATCTTGAAGGATGGGACCTTGGGGGATTAGGTACACCTTTTGAGGACTCATAGAGAGGTAAAAACACTATAAATTCGAGGATAAAGTATTTGGAATAAATGAAAATGAATGGATGAGTGGGTATTTATAGAAAAAGAGAGGTAATTGTTTAATAATTTTAAGGGGACACCACAGTAGTGGGTTTTGCCAATCCATGGGCTTGAACATGGTATTTTACAATGGTTTTAGCCACTTGGTACACCTCATGTCATAAGATACTATACACAATTCTTACATAATTTTATAATTAATTATTACATCATTATGATGTCATTAAACTACTGAATACTCAAAACTGTATTTTTTCTATTCATGAAAAAATCATGTATTTTAGAAAAATCACAAAAATTCACCACTACCGTTTTTAGATGTGTATAATTCAAAAGTTAAATCCATTTTTCAAAAATAAGTTTCTAAATATTATTAATTTAATTTTTAAAAATGGTCATAGTTAATTCGAAAAATTACAATCTTGAAGTACAATTAGTTTTATGTGACATTGAAAAATTAATTAAGATCCCATTATCATATGTCCTTATGAAAATAAAATAATAATAATATTTACTATTAATAAGGGTCATATTACTATTCATATTACTATTCATATTACTACTCATATTACTATTCATAAGGGTATGTTACTATTCAAACAAAATCATGTTTGTTCTATCAGACTCCAAATGACTAACTGAACTCAACTCTAGATGAAAATTTATTGAAATTCAAGATATAGAAGAGGAAAAGTTGTGTTTAGTGGATAGAATATAAAATTTCATTCTATATTTATTTTCAAAACTTTGGGGTGTTACCAAATCTGTTGAGGATCATCCAGAAAACTATTATAAGGGATGCTTTATCTGTGAAATATATTAAATGCGATTTCTTTCTACAAGAAGTCTATTTTTCATGGGAATATTGTCTCTAATGACTGGATATCAGTCGATACCACAATGGAAAGGGTATTCAGAGAGTGGCATATGTCGACAAGAATAACTGGCATATGTATTTTCATTGGGTTGTATGGCTAATCTCGATGGTTCGTGCATAATTTTTCAAAATTAGCTGACATGTTAACATTGATTTAATGTAAAGGGTTATTTTTTATGGAAACAGAAATGCAAAGAATGATGTTATGAAATAAATAGATGAATATTCAACGACCTGGTTTCGATGCTACCATCTGGGATTGATAAGATTTTCATATATAGTGATTCATTAATAAAGGGACTTCGTCGTGTCTTAATGAAAAATGATAATGTCACTACATATGAATCAAGGAAATTGAAGACTCAAAAATATAAATAAACAACCCATGATGTAGAATTAGGTTCTAAAATATTCACTCTGAAAATATAGAGAAATTATATCTATGGGGAAAGATGTGAGACATACACCGATCATAAGATCCTGAAATACATATTATCATAGAGAGAGATCAAAATGAGACAAAGGAGATGGTCCTAACTACCCAAGGATTATGATTTCTCAATAAACTACCACTCAAAGAATGATAATAAGGTGGAATATTCTTTCAGTAGCATATATAATGGAGTTATAACCCAAATAAGGGTTCATAATGATCTTATGTTAATTGATCTAGCTTATGATGGATATGGGAATTTATAATTTATGGAATACATCATTAATTGACAAAATTATTGAAAAACCAACAATTTTAGAAAGGTTAATGAATTCCCAATATGATGATAAGGACTTTTAGAAGAAAATAAAGGCATTGAACAAATGGAAATTAGTGGACTTTATTTTTGAAGATGGTGTTCTAAAATTTTAAAAAAATGCTTTTTGGTCCATCTATACCATAGATAAAAAAATAATTCATGTAATTTAACCCTAGATCAAATTTATATACACACCCTAGAAGTAGAAAGATGTATAAAGAATTCAATGAACATTTATAGTGGGATAACATGAAGTGGGAAATTGTGGATTATGGATCATGAGGTTTGGTTTGTTACAAAGTGAAAGCTATAATATAGAATCCTAAAATTGTTCTACATCATCTTCATATACCTGTGTGGAAATAAGTTCAAATTACTATAGAAATTGGCATGAGACATCCAATGACTCCTACAAATAATGATGAAATATGGGTCATTGTTGATCACCTAACCAAATGTGAACATTTTATCAATAAGAGAATATAATCCTCTTAAGATCCTCACAAGGATCTACATTAATGAAGTTATAAGTCTTTCTGGTTCTCATATATAAATTTTATCTGATTGAGACCCCCTATTAACATCAAAATCCTGGATGAGTCTTTAGGAGGCTCTTGAAATTGAGCTTCAATTGAGCATTTGTACCATCCAAAACCTAATGGATAGTCTGAAAGAAAATTCAATTAATGGAGGAAGTGTTGAGTTCTTGATCACTTGAATTTCATGGTTTGTGTGATCAATACTTACCCTTATTATAGTTTTCATATAATAATGGTTTCAATTGAAGAATTAAAATGGGACTGTATGAAGAAATGTATGGAAAGGTGTGTCATACTCCAACATGTTGGGGTGAAGTTGGAGAAAGTAAACTCATTGGAATAAAAAATGTTGATTTAATTATGAAAAGGGATAAATATTCTCAATCTCATATAAAAATGGTTCAAACTATGCATAAGAGTGATAACGAGAATTGGAAAAAGGAATTAGAATTCCATGTGAAAGATCAAGTTTTCTTGAAGGAATATCCATGGAATGGTTTTATCTGATTCCGTAAAAAATGGAATCTACGTCCCTTCTATATCAGACCCTTTGAAATTGTTGATAGTGTTGGAGTAGTTTTATGTCATTTAGATATGCTTCCAAATCTATCAAAATTACAATATGTGCTCCGTATATATATGATAAAGACATACATGCCTAAAAAAACACAAGTGCTCAAATATTATGAAATAGAGTTGAAACATTACCTTTCCTATTACATAGAAACCATCCAGATCCTTGATCCCAAAGATCCAGTTTGGAGGATTCAGACCACTCGTCTTGTAAAGGTACTTTAGAGAAATCACAAAAATGGAAGAAGCTACGTGTGAACCAGAGGATTATATGAAGGAGAAATACCTACATATACTTTATGGTAATACGACAGAAATTTAAATGAATAATTTTTTGTGAGGGAATAATGTATCCCACCATGTCTTATTAATGTTTTCTTCTAGATGTTTTCGATTACATTACAATAAACACAACATTATAATTGAAAAAAACACTACATAATCCCATTTTGATCAATCATGAAAATACTAAAACATTTAGAGAGTTTATATACTAATATTACTTCATATATATATATATATATCTAGTAATTTATTTTGAAACTCATCTAACATATTGTATAGTGATAAGACAAAAAAGGATCCCAATAAAACACATAAAACAAATAAAACACTATAATTTTATATCTGTAGTTTTGCCTCAATTTGATGGATAACCCTATTTAAATCCAATATTGTGAAATTTAGTAGATCTAAAATTTTAAAGAAACTTAATCTATAGAATATAAACAAAACATTTGTCTTAGGGTGTTGTTTTGGTATTTTTCCTCAATGATTAATTTTTTAATGAATAATGAAAAATAATGAAATTTAATCCAAAAATGGGGTTTGATCTAATTTATTTATAGGGTAAATTGAAATTTTATTTATTTTTAAAGTCTAATTAGATTATATATTTATCAATTAATATAATTTATGACATTTCAATGAATTTCACTATACAATTAGTTACAAAAATTTATCATGATTTAGGACATTATTATATAAAAACCATGCATTTTCGACCCACCTACCCGATTAATTTTAATTTAATTTTTCCACATATGTTATTTGATATTTGAAAATTGGTTTATATATTTTGAATAATCATAATTTTTAATTTCTAATAAGGACAATTTAGTTCTTTAAAAAAACTATTAGTTAAATTTATTAAAATTAATTACAATGATTAAGGTTAAATTATGCTTAATAAGGGACAAAACCCTGACATTAAGGAAAAAATGACCAATACATATTTCCAAAATATATTGGATTTACCTCTTTAGACACTATAATAGTTTTTTATAACTGTAACTATTATATATCCACATTCAATGAACCTATATTGGTGATATTCCTTTTTTAAAATAATACAAGAGCCCCACTCCTACATTATAAAAGGCCTCATTTCCTCCCACTTCCTTACACCACTCAAAATATTATGTTCCTCCAAAATATTCAAAATTTACTCCTAAACATCCATTAATTATTCCAGGCATCACCCTATTGGAATAAGGAAATCCAAGTAAGCCTTTCGTTAAAACCAAAAGGAGTTTCCCTATTAAGAGGTGACACCATCCCTCAAACTCTTCTATATTATTTCCATTCTCCACTCTGTCAAATATAATTATTAAATATATATATATATATATATAATATATTACTTATTAAAAAATTATGTTTCTAAAGTTAGTGTTATACCATCACATACATAAACATCTATCTAAGGGGTAACAAACATAATGTTTATGTGTAGGTGGACTACTGCCTCGCTAAACGATGATTGTTCAATTTTACCTCACATACTCTTATAGAGCCAAATACAATGGAAAATATAATTATATATGATACATATTATATTTATAATAAATTTATTCTTATGTAGTTCCTTTATAACATAGACCAGTATACATTCCATTTTTCATGTGGAAGTGCAGAATACTGCCCCCTCAAAGAAATGTGATTCATTTATGCTATACATTGAAGTTATTAAAAATAATTTTAATAAAACTAGGTAAAATATATGAAATATAAATTATACAATAATTATGATATACATATTTAATATCTACTCTACATTTTTAACATGAAAAATAAATGAAAGTTGCGTTCATGCGTACGTACAGACTACCATCTCCATGAATAGTGAATTTCTTTTGTTATCTCATAAATATTATATATTATTCTATATGAATTTATTTTGGATATATATGATATTAAAATCATGGTTTAAATCATAGATATTAGGAATAATAATAATAAATAATAAGTTAAAACATGCTTGACGAACTAGGAAATTAATAACCCATATAGTTAAATTAATGACTATTTGTTATCAAATAGGTAATGAGATGTTTTAAGAAGATAATATATGGTATTAAAATAATAATACTTATTATGATTTTATAGTTTAACATATTTTAAAGTACTATAAATGAGGATAAATACCACTCCACAAAAAAGAAGGATAAAGTAATGTACTTTTGTCTCAATTTATATTTCATTGAGACTTATTTGTTATTATGATTCAGTTTAAATTTATTTGGTGTATATACATCATTTTTCATGTTATATCACAAATAAACTTGTTATGATGTTATTATAAATATTATATAATTTCATACCATTCTGGATATTATGACATAAATGTTTTAAATTTTAATGGGACACTTTGAATGTCTAATGTTTTTTCTTCTCATGAATGAGCTTACTGATTATCATTGAAATCTCCCTTCCCTTTAAGATTTTTAACATTATATTGAATTAATCACTTTATTGTAATAATTGTTAACTGGAAATTTAATTTAATATCCATATTATCACATAATGGATATTATTATTTCCTAAATAATGTACCTTTTTACATACACTGTCTAATTTAACAGTTATTTATTTATTTTTTGTAATATTGATAATTAGTTATTATTTATTAAATTTAGATATTTTATAATGTAAATAATTTAAAATACTATATTAGAGTAATTCACTAGATAGGTAATGAAGGTAGAATCTTGGAATTTATATATATTTTTGATGCATCGACAGGTTCTCGTGAGACAAATATGTTTGCCAAAATTAAAAGTGTTTTTACTCATAGATTTAAACTTTATTGTGAAAGTTCATGATAGTAATATGTTTTCATGTTCTTTAGAAATGACATCTGTTAAGAAATAATTTCATAAATTTAGATTCATTTATTATTTATCCATGATATTTTTCACTGACATATCAATTGATACATTTCATTTCTGTTCATTAATTTTTGGCATGTGTTTTAGTTTCTTACATGCCATATTATTTATGCATTATCTAGTTATGTAATTTTAAAATGTGATCGATTATTTACATTTCCATATAGATTGATTCATTATTTATTATGTTGTATTTTCCCTTACTGAGCATTTTATCTCACCCTTATTTTGTTTCATTCCCCAAGTTATGATGAAGATAACATCGAATAAGCTTAATAGGATGTAGTTTATTTTTGTTTATTTTTTAGATTGTTTTATTTGGTTTCCCAATGTGTTATTGATATCATCTATGTAATCTATATTTTATAAGACTATTAAATTGACTGATCATTTAGTATTTTTCCATTTAAAAATTCCCATTTAATAAAATAATGCACAAACACTAGTCCTCTAGGGTCGCAGTGTTACATTTATTATTTGAATCCCTATGAAAATCAAGTTTTCCCTTTTTTCCATGAAAACCAAAATAATAATGAATGTTTTGAATTTCCACTTATAATTTGAGATAACATCCAATTATTTCATTATAACTATTAAATAATTCTATATCCATTTCTATATATGGACTTGGTCTTAATCAACTAAATAATTGATCAAAATTTCTTTTTGGATTGATGACAAAACCAAAAGTTTATCTTTTGTGTCTAAAAAAATATCCTTATAGCTATAAATTTATTTACCTTCCTTCATCTTCAATCCCAAAAATACCCTCTCTTTTTATGTAAAACAAGTTTGAGGAATATACTTATTGAAAAATATCTTCTTAAAATATTCTCATTTCATAGAGTCAATTTTTTCATCTTACATAAAATTCATTATAAGAGTCCTACATTGATCAACTTCACCTTCCAAATGATAAATTTCCAAAACTAAATTATCATGATCAATGAATATGAAATTGGAAAATATCTTTTCAATATAATTGACTTATTCCTTAGTAATACGTTTGATCAAATGTCCAGCAGAAGGAAGATAAACATTAATATATAAAAGACTCAATGGTAACTATTTCGTCTTTTAGGTAGATGGAGTTTTAGATTGATTATTTTTACATTTCTTATTTTGACGATGTTGATAGATCATAGAAAGATGATTTTTTATTCCAACTTGTATTCTATTTATTCTGTAATGAGTATGGTCATTACATTGGTTATAAAAATAATTGTTCAGATAATTACACCTATTTTTAGTCATTGAATAAAACCAATAAACATAGTCTGAGTTTCAGGAATCAATAATAAAATTTATCCATCATATAATGATGAAAATCAATTCTAATATACCATAAATTTAAAAACAATTAAATTATGAAACCATGGGTTCATCCTATATCACATTTGTTTATCATTGGGTTTTTAGGTTATATAATTTCATTCTTCATTACCTAATCTCCTAATATAACTAAACCCTATCTTTATTCCAACTATGTTTTCCCGATTATAACATACAAACATATCCGATATTTTTTGATGAAAAAAATATATATCAATAATACACACCATAAAACAATTAATGTTTATATTAGTTTGAGTCTAGATACATAATCATCTTATTTTTTGAAATACTATTAATATCTCTCATAATGTTCTTATGAAATAGTACCCATCATTGAAATATCTGACATAGTACTTTTCCTTATAAATTATGGAAATGAAAAAATAATAATTTTTGAGCTCACATTCTAAAAAAGGGTAACCAATGGTGTAATGACTATATATTTTTTAAACTCTAGAATATTTTAATTAATATTTTTTTCCTTAGGAACTAAGTCATCACGAGAATCTATGACATGGGGATATTAAGTAATGATATAACAAAAATATTAGATATATTATACGATGTTCATGTATTTAATAAAACTAATAGAATAAACAAAAAATGTGTCTCGAAAGGGAAATTTGAAGCCTCTATTAAATCAAGAATGCTTAATTCACCCAAGTTGTGTCACATTATTTTTCGTCATTATGAATTTCATTAATATTTAATCATGGGAAAAAGAATAAAATAAATAAATTTTGATATTTAGTAATTATGTAATTTATGTGACTAAATATTACTCTAAAAATCATTCATATAAAAAAAACCTAGGGTTAGCCACAAATCCATAGAGATTGGAGAGGTTATATTTGTAGAGAGTTATTTATTATCATCATGGGATCATTCATTGGTGATTGTCCTGACAAATGAGTTAGTGAATCTCTACAAAGAAACCAACCTGAACTATAATTTATCATATACTGATCCACTGTTGCAGTATGTGGTTATTTTATATGATTTAATTCTTGTACTACCTTGACGGAATGTGAATCAATACTTACATGAAATTGATTTACTGGTCGACCAGTTATTTATAGATATTACATTATATTATTAGAATTAGGAAAAGATATTTTTTATTAATTATAACTATTAATCATTGTTCATTTTTTAATGGAAATTAATTAAGACCATCCTAAAAATGGTCAAGGTTCATTCCTCCTATTTATGTTTTGATCATTTCTCTCTCATTATTTGTGAATTTACACAATTATTTTCTATGGACTATAACTCAATAAATACACGGGGATTCATCAGTGTGTCATAGTTTTTTGGAACAATGGATTGATACTATGGGCTATGATTTGGGATTGGTTTCATGAATGAGGTGTGGTTTCAATGATATAGGAACAATAATTAATCATTATTTTCACTTCATGGGTATTGTTCTTTTGTGATGTAGTGTGAAGGAAGGTTATTAAATGGTGGATTGGATGATTCAAATGCATCCACTTAAAGAGGTAAGGATCAACCAAAACGACATTCATAGTTATTTGTAGATTTTGTAGAGGAATTGAAGGAGGTGGGGGTGCGTGTGGGTTACAAGAATCATTCAGAATATTATAAAAAAATTCAATATATGTGGAATATTTTTTGGATAAACACAATCCATATAGTCCTTTGGATTAATATGTTTGGGTTTTAGAAAAATAGAAAACATTCTAACTCATGTGGGACCTACCACTTGTTGTGTAACCCTTGACTGGTGACTCTACATGTACTCCTAGGTTACATTCTCATATGAATGACCAAGTACATGTCCATGTCCAGTGTGTATGGGAACAACCAAGTACTAAAAAATAGTCATGAATAATAACAGTACCTAGTGCACGAGCATGATTGAGTACATGATAATGGACTGATGTACATTGGCACATGCCAGAAAACATAGGAAAATGCAGGGATACAGTGAAACACCATGTATACTTAATACATTTCATATTAATTCCCCATTGATGTATAAGGACCTATTTATCTTTAGTGTAAACCTATATATCCTGGGTACATATCATTGGTCCATCCTTATGAGGTTATGAAGAGAAATTACACCTTGATCATAGAATGTAATCCCCTTATGGGATTATTCTTAGATGGAGTTTAGTCTTCCATTTTTGTGGTTGGAGGTGTAAATTTATAACATAATCTTCACCCCCCATGTGGGAATTTTAGAAATCATCATGACCAACATACCTAGAAATTGATCCCCTACTAAAAATTTTATTTCATTATATGGTCTAGTTTACCTCATAAGCCTTGGGTGAGATCCCCTATATATGTATCGATATAATTTTAGTTCATGCATGTAATCTTTTTTAGAGAGTCCCTATGAGAATTTGATTTTAGATGAATAATATCAGTGTTATGATACCTATGGAATGAGTTCTCCCGGATGAATGTTACCTTCAATCCTCAAGTAGAATCTATTGGTGGAAATTTGGTTATGGATTTACATTGATAAATATGGTCTACAATTAGTATATTTGGGTTATTATTATTGTGTATCATATTTTTATTAACATGATTTTTTGATGATTATCTGAAAAATATTTTTATGCTCTATGTTTGATGATTTTTTAGTATCTCACTATGTATTTTTATACTCACCCCTATATGGGATCCTATCGCACATGTCATGTATTATTTATATGACATGCCTTTCAGGGAGTCCTAGATGGACCATGACCATGTAGATCATACTTAATATTGATAGACTATGGTTCATACTAGGTTATTGATATAATATAAATCCCATACTTTCATTCAAAAGTGGGAACTTTTATAATTTGGTTCAATTTTATTTGGCCTTTATTGCTTCTAATACTATTTTCATCATATGATTATGGTTAATGTATGTATTCATGATTTTTTTGTATCAGTTGTATTATTTATTTGAAAATGGCATTGGTGGTTGGTTTTGTGGGGTTTTTTTAAAATATTATTTGTTAAGACATCCCATATTTGAGATGTGCCTACTCAGAACTTATCTTCATCCCATAGCCTATTGGGTTTAGGTTTGGGGTGTCACACTCCTATTATCAATGGATCAGTGGTCCCTAGTCGATAAGTTCATGATTGTGTAGTATCCTATAATGTAATCGTAAGATAACAATTTAGTGATTGTCTAGTTGTGAGGTTTGTGTTGAGAACTAGGGAAATATTGTTAATGTGTTTGATGTTTGGTTCTCATGCTTGGGAATCCAGTGTTAGTGAGGAAAACAACATATCCTTTCACCAATACTATGATCTAATAATTTTGGACTTGATACATGCATAAAAATTTTGTAGGGAAAAAGTGGTACAAGCATCATATTGGAATAGGTTATGGGTTTCATTTAATTTGTGAATATGATCCCTAGATATAATATCAACATGGTAAATCAAGCCTATTAAAATATTAATCCATGACAACAAAAATCTTGGTTACCATATCAGGGTCACATAGTTTATCCATGTAATAATGAGCCATTGATTTTTGAACCATTTTTTTGTGGTGAAACCTCAATTTTGTTTTTCAGTACTACACCCACTCATTGAGTAGTAAGTTTCATCTGATTTGCACAAAGAAGAGTTTGATATGATGATTCGAATTTATGAGTTTCATATTTACTAACCCATTAGAATTCATGGTGACATAGAACGATAGGAATTTGAGGACTAGATGGTACTTAGATGAGTTTTCTAAGATGATTGGATACTTCCATACCATTTGGTGGTCCTATAGGTAAGAAATTTACATTGATATAATGGGTGATGGTTGAGTTTTGTGGCCCATATATCTGATTTAGGAACTCATTCATAGATATAGTTTTACTGTCCCATTAAATATTATGTCTATCTATCAACATTATGAGTGGGTTATATCCAACAGCTTTGGAGGCTTTAGAATAAAAATAAGATTATGGAAGATTATTAATGGAGGTTCATTAGCTTCTCATGATACATTAATGGATATGGTTTGAGATGTGTTCTAATAATAAAATAATTTCAAGAATAGTCTCTATAGATATATCATTCTTTTTGTGATATCTCACTACATTCCTATATATGTTAGAGTGATCAAGTGATCCTTGGGGGTAGAGATATTTATAGAAGAGTAGTCTCAAATGTTTTTTGTGGTGGGGAATCTATTGTTTAGATATTTGTAGTTTGTATTTGATATAAAACATTAGATTCTATGCCAGATAGGAATTACCTTATTTACTCTCTTAAAGACATGTTTGAAGTTTAGGGCTCAATAGATAGTTCTAATCATCCTAGAGGGACATTGTTATACTTTTTGGAAGGTCAGAGTAATCTTGTAATGGATTTTATAACCCTCCAAATAACTCATAGGTAGTCAATCTGTAAGATACCTATGTTAATGAAGTGTTTTGATAAGGATGGTTTTCGAGGAAGTTGACATGGAAGATGATATTTGAGAGTAGCTTGAGAAGGTCTTCAATTTTATTTATTACCGAAACAAGCCCATGTGGTATACATAATGGTCTGGGTGTTGGTGGTCATGGATGAGAACATATACAGAAAATTAAGGCCTATGACCCATGGGATCTAGGAATAATTATAGGTATGATTTGTGTCCTCTCTAAATTAGTTGTATTTTTTAGATATAGGCCTACCCATTCATTTCATTCCATATCAATTTTTTTAGATATAGAGAATGTAGTCGAGCCATCAACTGAACACTTGTGATTGGTTACACCCGCTCGAGGAGATCCATCAATCAATCTTTTTAATGTTTTACAAGAATCATAGAGTTGGTATCTTATATTGGAATCTTTACATAGTATTGATGAGGCCTTATGATGACATACGAAGTACGGGTTGGATCTCCATTAATCATGACTTGATTGAATATTTCAAGAGGATGATGTGATGTGTCTATGATGATGGGTTTTTTTCCCTTATTTTTGAGAAGGAAACCCAGTTAATGTTGGATGAACACATAGGAAGGAGGATACAATGATTTATTGAGCCGTTTGATATTATCTCCCTTAGAGTAATCGATTCTCTAGGATTTTAGTTTCCAACAATGGTAGTGGAGTATGAGGAAATCATTCCTATAGATGTGTTGGGACTACCTCCCCACTAAGATATATACATTATTATATACATTACCTTGCATAATTTTCCAATATCTACCCCATTGTATTTGATATATCCTGAAGAGATTCTTGAGTTGAAGCTATAGTTTTAGGAGTTTCATATGAAGGTATTTGGAAGGCCCAATGTTTTCCCCTGGGAAGCCTTAGTTTTTAATTCCAATTTGGAGGATGGGAGAATGTAATTTTCTAGAATTATAACTCATAAACAATGATATATATAATAATAGGTTTCCAATTACAAGGATATTTAACCTGTTCATCAAATTTAATTGGGTGGTGTGGTTCTTGAAGATTGAACTCAGGTCAATCCATCACCATATTAGTGTTCAGGATGAGGAAATAATGATGATGTATTTTATATATCTATATGATCACTATTAGTGCTCGGTGATTCTATTTGGTTGGATTAGTGAAACATCAATGTTAATGGGACTCATGGACCAGATCTTTCATCCCTATGTTGGTTAGTTATTCGTGATCTTCATCGATGAATACATATTGTACTTTGTTTCAATGGATGATCATGTGAATCTTTTATGGATAGTCTTGGATTTACTCTGAGTGAGCCAACATTATGGTATTTTCATTATCTCTTAGCTATAGTTTTATGATGTAAAATTTCTATGAAATTTCATTACCGAAAAGGGAGTATAAATGGACATGATGAAGGTTGAGGTAGTTCTCTCTTGGTAGAATGTCACTAAGGTGCGTAGATTCATTGGGTTTGAAGGTTACTATAACATATTTATAAATAATTTAAATTTAAATTATAAACATTTGACTAAATTGAAAATAATACTAGTATATTTTTTGAGGAATGGTGGTTGTTTGTGGAATTTGATGGAGTTGTGGAATAGGTTGAAGAGAGGCCCCATTTTGAGACAACTAGATAGGTTGTTGAGTGCATTGTTTTTTTGTGATGCATCTATAACTAGGTTTTGATTTGTTCTAAAGTAGAGGTAGGTTTTGATAGTCTATGGATCTATGAATTTGAGACCCTAAGAGAAAAACTACCTGATCAATTATCGTGATGTAGAACTTATGGTATTTACCCTAAATACTTGGAAACAATACCTTTTGAGTGAATAGTTTAAGATCTATTCTGACCAAAATCTTCTCATGTATATATTATCACAAATTTATCTCAAATTGGTATATATTGAGTGGATATATTTCTGATAGTATTATTACTTTGAGATATTATATACTTCTTGTAAGGGGAATGTGGTGGAGGATTCTCTTAGAAGGTGCTATTTTTCAAAATTGTGGACCAAGGTGTCAAAGATGTTCTCCTCATTGTATTCATAATTAGTGAATCTGGATAGTGTATATCACCTAAATTAAATGTTTGTTATCTAGAAAATTAGTTACCCTATTAGGGACACTCCTCTTGGAGATACCAACTCTGCGAAATGTTTTCATAAAGTTATCCACTGGACAAACTCATGGTGAATTTTCTAAAGGTGGGGCACATGTAATACATTTTCTGAAAATATACCACGGTTCCATCAATGTTGGGAAAGTGGATTTGATAGAGTTTTTATAAATACCACTTGGATGTAGATCCTAGTCCATTGAAAATTTTCCTCAACCTTTTATGTTGGTTCTAGTGGAAATGAATAAATAATTTTATAGTCGAGTTTGTCTTTCGATGCTTGGATTTTCATCAAGTGATGTATAAGAACTGGGTTTTAGTAGGTCTGGATCAAAACATTTGTATGATAAAGTGGAAGGAGGATGGTATCAATAATTTTTTATGAAGATTCATCCATTATCATCTAGAGGAAACAATGCCATCTGGCTTATCGTATACTGACTCACCAAGTTTCTCCACTTCCTATCCGTATATGAGTTTAGTACAATGGAGATTTTTAGAGGAATGTTTTTATAGGAAGTTGTCTGGATTCACGAATTTACCTTGATGATCATTTCATTCCATGATTCTAAATCAAATTTGAAATTTTGGAGAGGATTAAAGGTGGCCTTTGGGACCCAGTTATATTTTGGAATGGTGTTTCACCCCTAGACTAATGTCTAGACTGAGAGGAACATTCTTGTTCTAGAGGACATGTTTAAGGAATATATTTTAGACTTTTGCAGTAGTTGGTAAGGTCATCAACACATCTTGATGTTTTTATATAATAATAGTTTCCAATACATCATTTGTATAACACCATACAAGGCTTTGTATAGGAGAATTTGTGGGTTACCACTATGCTAAAATGATTTTGGAGTGTCAACACTCATATCATAGAGTTGGTGTGAGAAATAACTGAGATGAGGTAGATTATATATGAGCAGATGAAGATAACCTAGATCCATTAGATGTATTATACAGACCAATGATATAATTATTTTGAATTTTGATAGGGATACCACGTGTTCTTGAAGATTCCAATTTATTTCAAATTCAATATATTTATCCAATAAAGTATATTGTCGTTGAGCTTCATCAGAACTTTTCAAATATTGTGTGGCGTTTGTGAGTGGGTGTACTCATTAGACCTACCACCTCAATTAGACCGGGTACATGATGACTTAAACATGTCATATATGAGAAGGTATGTTCACAACCCACTGTATGTTGTTGATTGGGTTGAAAATGAAATTAAGGATAGATCTACATATATAGATTACCAACTAGAGATAGATGATAAAAAATAGAATATCCATTTTGTGTGGTAGATTCCCTTGATGTGTGTCTCATGGAGGCACATGAATATTTTTGAGAGAACCTGAATGTTGGAGAACTAGATGTGTGCTTAGTACCATCGCCTATTTAAGTATGTTTTAGATTTATGAGATGAAAATCCCTAAGGTGAGTGGAATTCTATGACTCTTTTTTTGCATGGAATCATTGGAATATAAAAAATGAATAATTTTTAGGAATGATACTGATTAATCAAAGGATTTTGGGGCTTAGGGTGTATCATTATTTATATATTAAAAACATTAAATATATTATATCACATGTAGGAATGTTTTTTGAAATAATGAAATAACTCCAAAAAATAATCATATATGAGAAATATAAGAACTCCATTAAATATGGGATATGTGTTTTTCCTTGGGAACAATAAAATATTTATAAATAAACTGGACTTTTGATAAAGTGAATTAGTGGGTGAAAGAATGAAAATATTTATATTTATTTTTTTATTTATTATTAAAGAACTAAAACCTAATCATACCATATAAAATATAACATAGAGAAAATCCCCAAGGAAATATACATAACCCATTGGATTGAGAGTGGGTTTTTTAGAGGTGAATTGATGGAAAATCGGTATTGGGTCATTATTTTGAGATCGATGTACCAAATAAATTCATGCATTTTATCAATGACATTGATATGTCAAAAGTCATCATAAAAAATTCATCTACAATTTAGTTAGAGAAATTTTTTGTTTAATTTAATATAAATATTTTTTTATCCCTTGATCAAACATGAATCAATCTTTTTTACTTGTGGATTTCTCGATCAACCATTAATTTATGGGTATTTCTTAATCTTACTAAAATAAGGTGAATATATATTTTGGATTAATCATACTTATTTTTCTCTATTAATAGGGTTAATGGAAATTTCTTGAGTTGAACCTGAACAGTAGTCGGTGTTCATTCCTTTTGTTTATCTTTTATACATTTTCCCTCATTTCATCACATGTTCATTTTCAATATTTTTTTTGCTACAGGTTTGACAAATACCTTGTGATCTATCATTATGAAACAATTAATTTACTCAATGGATTGATAATATAAGATTGGGTTTTCGATTAGTGGAATGATTGAAGTGTGTTTTCAAGGATAGAGGATCGTGAACGGATTGGGATATGCTACTCTTGGCTTTGGTGATTTAGTGATTCAGAGTGATGTCAGTTGATTCCATAGTTTCTTTTGTGGAAGGAATATTGCCAATAATGATGCTAATGCTTGATGAATACAATATCCATGTTTATAATTACATTTTGAGGAATATTCAAAGGAGGTGGTCGTGGTGGGGAGATGCATGGAACATTATGAAGTTTTGAAAAATTTCAAAGTAAACCGTATGTAGATTGGATGACCAAATACTATATAATTCCCAGAATATAGAAGATATGGTTTGGGAAAATATATTACATGTCATATGGTGCCTACCACATGCCGTGTGACCTCGAAATAGCGAATATGAGCGTACCCATGAGGTATAAGGGCACAAAAAACAACCAATACATTGGAAAAAATATAGTACATCAGAACAGAACATTACTCATACATGTCTAGGAATGAAAACAAATACTAGGTAAAAAAGCACCTCAAAAGTACACATTCATGGACCCTTGTTCACAAGCACGGGCCCGAGATCATGGAAAAATATTGGGCATGGAAGACACACCTTGTATACCTAATATATTCTATGTGCATTCCTAGGGTTATTTGATGCCCCCATTCTCTTCTTTTCAGCCTAGTATATCAAGGTAAAATTCCCTCATTCCATCCATATGATAGTATAGTGTGGAACCATATCCAAATGAGAGGATGTGACCCCATCTATGGGATTAGTCTTAGATAGAGTTCATTAATCACTCAACATGGTATGAGGTGTCATCCTATATAATTATATTCTTCCCAATGTGGGGTTATAAATGGTTTTCATGACCAATTATACTGATCATCAATCCCATACGTGGAAGGTAATTTCCAAATAGGACTAAGTGTATGCCAAATTACATTGGTGAGATCCCCTATATGTGAATCGATATCATATGAGTTATAGTGTTTACTTCATTTAAGTGATCTTTGATGAGAAAGGCAAATCAAATGATTTCCACGATTGTTGTCAAACTCATATAGTTACTCCTCCTAGAATAATGTTAAATAATACCTCAAGTAGAATCATATGTTTCTAGTATGGATATTGATTTAACTAAATAACTACAATATATCTATAGTATATGTATTTTATTATTATTATGTATCATATTTATATTGACATGTCATTATTATAATGATCTTAATTCTCTATTAATGGCTTATTTTGAGTGATTTCATGTTTTCTTACTGATTATTGTTATACTCACCCATCATTGTCTCTTATTTTACATGTCGTTTCTAATATAGGAAACTACCCTTTTGATGAAGACCTTGGTGGACTAGGAGAAGGTGGAGTATAGTTGATTTGGATATTTCATAGTTTATACCAGGTGTTGCATTTTAGATTAGTACATCCTTTTATAGTATGTTTTAATCTTTTATAGTCTTTGTTGGCTAGTATTTATCCCTTTAAAAATTCCATTTCATTTTTTGTACAATTAATGTTGGATATATACTTACAAATTTATTTTGGGAATTATTTTTATATTTTATTTAATTATAATATTGGTAGTTTGAGATCCGTGTTTCTATAAAGGATCATTTGGCTAAGGACCCCCATGTGTGTGATAACTAATTAGTACTTGTGGTTATCTCTTAACCTTTTCAAGGAAGGATTGTCATGTTACACCCGACATATCACCATCTAATAAAACCCTTTTGGGTGTGGTATTGATAATTTTATATATCAAAAAATGATCACAATTGAGAATAAGATGTGAAAAGGGAATGATATAATAATCCTGGTACATGAGATGATCATTTAAAAAGAAAATCTATTAATTAAAACTTATCAATTATTGATTCATTGAATAAATCTATGTCCTATGAAATGATATGAATCATAGCAGTAAAAAATCATAAATAATCAATCATGGGCTATGGGGACATAACATAAGAAAAATAAATAATTTTTTGAAAAATATATAGGAGTTAAAATAATTTAAACAGTAATTAATACCTACTAGTACCTTTATAAAAGAGTTGATAGATTCCCATAGTGAATTAGGATAACCCCACATTTCAATAAACACATTGGACAAATTCCCAGAATAGATTAGGTTCACTCTTCATTCCTTTTAATATTATGTCATGAAATATCATTATTTATATAATATATTGGAGGGAGATATGATTTTTATCCCAGAAATCACATAATTATGACTCTTCATATGTATTCTATGAGATGAAATATAATTTCATTATTTCATAAAATATTAATTATCCTACGGGAAAAAATATGATTCCTAAAACATTGTAAAAATATTACCATATGCTATATATGGAAATAAGGTGTATGGTAATATTATATAATATTCCATGTGAAGCATAAAAATCAACATATGTTATTAGGATAGATTGATAATTATTTTCTTAAACTATTATAAATATTTTTTGAAAAATATATATATATATACACAGAAACACTATTATATTCATAAATTTTCAAAAACCATCAAATTAAAATGAAAATTGAAGTATGATTATATTTGAATACACATGAAGACATTTAAAGGAATATTTTTAAAAAATAATAGGTAGAATGGATGTTAAATCCATTCATTTTGTGAAAATTTAAAAAAAATTCTAGACATTCATAGAAACAAAAATATATCTCATAGAAAAACATTGTAAAGATTGAATTTTTTTATATATAAATAAAATTAAAATATAGTTGAAAATTATTCAAGATTGTAGTTATATTGTATAAAATATTATTCCTGAAATTTTTTAAATAACATAGGAATTGAATAAATAATCACGAACACAAATATAAAATATAGTTGACTTCCCTTAAAAACATTTTTACTCTATCTTTACATACCATGGCGGGGGAAAATGAAAAAATAATTGAAAAAATAATTAATAAATAAGGGTGTTGAAAATATATGTTATTGGAGATAGAAATAACATATAATTCTCTAATATAATTTAAAAATAAATAAATTTGATAAAATAGACACTCTAGCAAAATCTAGTATCTCATGTCTCAAATTTCATAGCATATATTCCAACCATATATATATAATAAATTTATGAAACACCATCATATTGTGGTATTTCAAAATTTTATGGATTTTTTATAGTTATGGAATATTTTTTGACTCAGGATGAATTTTAAAGGTTTTAGTAGGCTTTGGAAGCATAATTAAGTTGCTCAATTTGAGCACTGTTTCTAGAAACCATGTTGAAGTCTCTAGGAAACTATGCTAGGGTTTTGGGGGACAATATGAATGCCCATTTTTAGACTAATAGTGAAACAAATCATGTGGCTTAAAATGTTTAAGGATATAACTTCTCAACATAGTAAATGTGTGGTTTCTGAAACCATGATTCCGAAACATGAAATGAGAAGTTAATTTAACATAAATTGACATTAAAAGCCACAACATAACAAAAAAATCATTCTACCTTTTTACCATGGATCATGAATTTTATGGTTACCTTAGTATATTTTTGACAACTTTTTGTCTTCTATTCACAAATTCTAATGATTCATCATTTTTTTTCTTGTGGAAATAAATTGTTAGGAATATTGTCTTTATTCCTATTGTGGATATTTTTATTTCTTCATGGATAGAACCCTATATCCATGTTTTTATACTCATATATAAAGTATTTGATGATTTTATTTGAGTTTTTATTTGGATATGATTGAAAAATGGAAGGGACGGGTTAGATACACATTTTCATTAAAATATCACTATTTTAAATAGACATGAGGTCGGTGGGTTATTCTTCCTTCAAATGATTCTAAGAATATGAATTCTTGTGTAACTCTAGTTTATTATCGTAATTATAAATGATAATTTTGTTTCCCAAACTCTACTAAAACACTACTGAATCTTCATTTTGTTTTTATCTTTCCAGGTTTTTTGGAAATGGGAGAAACCATAATGGAGTTTATAATGTTGGATTTCAAAAAATGAATTTTTATAAATCAATGTGGTTATGGTGTCTGTTATTATAATTTATTTGTTTTATTTTCTTCTTATGCATAAATAAAACAAATCCTACATCAAATTCACCATGATCAATATTCTACTCATGTATTTCTAGGTAACACAGGAGTGTTTACATGTGTGGTTTTGTGGAATTCACAAGCCAATATTTTATAAAATATATTTATGGATGGATCATTTTTTTAATTCACCATGATTCAATGAACTTTTTATGTGGTCAAGGGTTTTCATGGGTGCATGAGTGGATTCCTCAAATTGATATTCTATAATGGTTGGTAAAAGTGTTCTATATTATTTGAAAAAATGATTTTTGGACAAAAATTACTACTTTTATAACTACTACATTAGTTTAGATTTGTTTGAAAAAATTATCTTATCTATTTATATTTGGAAAAACTATTTTAAATATCCTTATTACTCTTGTTTTTTAGAAAATAGTGGGATTAATAATTCATATATTAATCGAATGTGGGACATGTATATTTTTTTCTACTAGGTTGTTATACTCACCCTTGCATATTCACCCAATCACATATAAAAATATTATTTTTCATGATATGGGAAAAGTGTCAGGTCTCACACATCACCAGTGGATCACCATGATAGTGGTGTTTATGGATAATATTATATGATTATTTGATTCATGGTTGTGTATAATGGCCCATACTTCTCATACATTGATATTACATCTAAATAGATGAATATTTATTATAGAACATAACAAAATTTCACCAAAACCGTATATGTTAAATTTATTTTTGAGACATGGAGACACAAAAAAATAATAAATAAAACATATACATCATCTCCCACTTATTCCATTATAAATATAACCCTTTTTTTAACAATATACATAACTCATTTCCTCATATCCAAGGGAAAAGAAAATTTTGAAAGTGTGAGATAAGGTTCTTAATAAGGGTAATTAGGTAAGATAAACTAAGCATAAGGGCAATAGAACATGAAAATAACTTTTGGAAATTATATTATGTATATCAAGGATCATAATATTGAGTCATGGAAGAAATAAAATATTTTTGTAATACATGAATTATTATATAATAAAAGAACATAATTCATGAGAGTATATTATAAGACATTAAATATTGGTATTCACACTAGAGTCCTTTTTTTATATTATTCAAGGCACACTACCAGGAAAAGAATTGAAGAAAAAGTACCTTAATGAACTAATTTCACTCCTTATTCTATTCATATATTATAAAACAAATTTTACTCACATTCTTGTCATGTATTACAAAATTAGGTTCAAAACATATCTTTTCCTTGACTGTCTCATGAGATATAAATATCTACCCAATTATTTAGAGGGATTTATAGTTCCCACAAATCACGTTATTAAAACCATAAATATATCTTCAATATGAAAATAAATCATTTATCATATTGAAACACATGAAATGAAAATGGTTTCATAAACATTTCCTCATAGAGTAACCCATGGAAAATAAATGGGTTTAATAAACATCATTTCATAAGATATATAAACAATCCAAAAAAGGATAGTATTCATGAAAATTATCCCAATTATATAATAATTAAAATAATATAATGGTATTATAGATGGGAATTTTTTTAGATAATACTTGAATTAATTATTATTGAAAATATCATTTCTATTTTGAAAACAATTTTTTATTAAAATGGAAAACAATTTAATTAATTCTTTTAAGATATCATTTTATGCATGTAAGATATTTTTAATGAATTATGAATTCATAAAATTATGAAAATTTTTTCATTATATATAATTTAAAAAATATTCCGTGCATACTTTTTCTGAAAAGGTCATATAGAACCCCATTTGGAGAATTCAAAAAAGATTCCCTTAAAACTACATAGTAAAAATTAAAAAAGTATTAAAATGACATTAAATTTTTTTGAATAATTGTAGGAATATTTTAGAAAACATATTTAAGAAACATTAAAATTAAATAAAAATATTTCATAGCAGTTACATACATATAAACTATCACAAATAATAATGAGACTGTGGAAATCAACCTTTAACATAAGTTTAATTTCCTTCATATATATTTGAAACTCTTGTAAAATGTTTTAAATAATTTAACTAGTTTATATAAAAATAATATTCATATTGATGATATCATATATTATCGTCTGATATCATCTTATCACCATTTTGTTAATAATATTTAATATTATCCTTCTTTCAGGTGTTAACTACTAAAATTTCCAATCAATGTTTTGTCATAAAAGTCCTAGTAACTTTGAGTATGATAAAATTATATGATCTACATAATGATATTTGAGTAATATATATCATATTTATTCATTATATACATGTATATAACCATTCATGAATCGTGAACATGAAAAATTAATCGCATCATATAGTGGAGTTGGTAGGTCGTACGTAGGCATGAGTTATCGTATCATTCCCCTAATGGGGAAACATAAAGGAAGTGAATGTAATATTATGTTTTTTACACAATAAATATAACTTTTTAATTACAATATATATATATATATACTTTTTTATCATTATACCTATCCAAATAAAGTGGTAATGTAAAATAGATTACTCCACAATGTGGAGATGGTAATTCGTACATACGCACACATAGTGATTTTGTTTTTGTATTGATGGATAAAATGGATAAAATGGATAAAATGGATAAATTTGTTTTTATATAATCATAATTAAATTTTAACAAATATGTTATTATTTTTTAATACATTATAATTTGAAAATTTCTTGAAGATGATGTAAAAGAATAAATAATCTAAAAAGATTTGGTAAATATGATTACCTCTTCGAGCATTCATTAGATCTCTTCCTAGGGATACTAGGTTTGGTATTTTGAGAAGAAAAGAACCATTATATTTTGTTTACAGATGTTTAGAAGAGTAATTTTATGGGTATGGTATATCATTAAGGATCAACATGATGTAAAGAAGTTATGGATGTGGTGCCCCTTTTTAATTATGGTGAGGGGCACATTTGGAATTTCAAAAATATTAATTTATAATAAAGTAAATATCAATTCATGTACATCCATATTACTGGGGAATAGAATATAATATGAGAGAATGTTTTAATCTCATCACCCAATATATTTTAGAAATGTTTTGGTATTATTTTAAACCTTATCATTTTGATAAACCCTTGGTTATCCAATTTAAATTTTAACTATGAGAATAAAATTTTCCATATTAAAATGTTTTAAAATTTACTTATGTGATTTCAATTAGGACATAAAAGAAGAATGTATAAAATTTAATACCATATTTTAATAATTTTTATATTTAAATAATTTTTATGATTTTTAAATATATTTAAAAAATATTATTTTATTGAATATCAATAATGTCAATTTTGATATGATTCATTACATGGACATTTAAAAATATCATTCCAAAATATTATCCCCCTGAAAAAAATATTATATCCATAATATTCTATTTTCGTCTAAAAAATTCTTTTATCAAATTATGTTTCTAAAATATATTATTTTAATTTTTTTAATAAAATTTATATGAAATTTTAATTAATATGATAATTACAACATCAGTGTTGTGTAATTATTTAATATTCTTATCTATTCTCTAAAAATTAAAAATAAAATACCATGATGAAGATAATTATTCTTTATTTTAGATGAATATTAACAGTTGGTTATATATATTTTTTATCCTTATATTAAACAAGATATAGTATTTAAAATATGAAAATTTCATCTTGGAATATTTATTAAATAAAATATTATAAATATCATAATCTCATCAAAGTGGCCAAAATTGAAATATATATATATATCATAAAAAAAATATTTATTATGTTAAAAATGTACATTAATATTCATTAATAACATTCTTTTTCCTACATGTAGACACATAGGGGATATTTAAGAAGAAGAAAGCTACATTTTGTGACATTCTTTGATTTAAATATTATATAAGTTTATTTCATAGACATGTTTCCATTAAACAACTTATATTCCATCTTAATGTTATAAGGGTTTAAATATATACATAAAATAAAATTTTAAATTATGTTAGGGGAATTTTATAGTCTTTATCATTTAATTTTTATCATAAATTACCCAATTTACAATTTTAAGTGATAAAAAAATTCAGAAAGGCTACTATTCATATTAGCTAAATATATATGGAAAATCTTAAATAAATATTGAAATTTGAAATAAATTTTTTTTATAAATTTTTTAATATTATAAAAACATAAGTTGGAGAATGTAATTTAAAATAAAACCTATAAAGCACCGTGAAGACTTGTTTTTCATAAAACAACCCTTTTAAAACATAAAGCATTTTTATAATAAATTCATGAATAATAATATATTTCA
Organism: Viscum album; assembly: GCA_963277665.1. NCBI lineage: Eukaryota > Viridiplantae > Streptophyta > Magnoliopsida > Santalales > Viscaceae > Viscum > Viscum album. The sequence continues at coordinate 1,185,606,256 of OY728139.1, forward strand.
AAAACCATAATTGAATTAATTTTAATTAAAATGAAAAAATTAAAAATTTAAAAATAATACCAATTTTTTAACCTTATAATCATTACATGAAAATAAAGTTTTCAATAAAAATTAGAATTTTCACCATTCCTAATAAATGTATATTTTTTTCAGAAATTTAAATTAAATTATTTTCATATAATAATAAAAATATGAATTCAAAAACGAAATTAATTTTTTAAAAAAATTATCTATAACATATAATAATTAATATTAATAAAAAAAATAATTTTTGAAGAATATATATATTATTTTGAAAAAGAAAGTAACATTACTAAAAATTGTGTGACCATTTTCTAATAACATACATTTTAAACCACAAAGGCCTTTTTTTTGTGATTTTTGTATAATCCCTAATTTTAAGGGTTGAGGGGGAATCCTTAGAATACTCGTATACCGAAGTTACAAGAAACATAAATGACATGAATGATGAGAGGCACAAGACCTAAAATATGACCCTGATGGCCCAAGACCTGACACACATGAATTAGAACCTCCCTTGACTTTTCATATTGAAGTATAGAGATCCCTAGCTTTCATGTATAATTAGCTAGTATTTTCTCATGGAGATTTCCACAGTGCCTGGTACCGATGACAGTTTCCATACACTCTCATTTTTCAAATCTAGAAAGTTATGCATCTATGGTTTCTACATTTTTCAGAATTCTCTTTTTGACCAACACTGGTGTGGTCTTCCTAGGTTACTTCTTGGCCTCTATGGCCCAAAGTCCATTGGTGTCGTGAAGGCCCTTGATCGCTCAAAGGTCATGTGGCATAAATGCCCTGACACACGTAGGCCCTAACCGGTGGCTCGAAATCCCAAATTGAATGAATTGTTCTAGATTATACATTACTAAAAGGTACTAATTATAGTAACTGATACGTTACTACTATAGTAACTCCAAATTTCACCCAGCCTAGGTTTGATACTAGGTCTTTTGGATGCTAGCAGGTTCCTCTACCACTTTGGTACATGCACATTTAATTCAAATCACATACATATAATTTCATATTGGGTTAGAAATATATATATATAATAAATTGGTTATTGAAAAAAATTTCCTCTATTTTAAAAACTAGTTTATAACAAACATATAATATTACACAGTTAATTTATACTCATGGTTGAGTGTAAAGAGGATATTGAAGAATTAAAATTAGTCAAAGGGAAATATATCTTATCATTTTGGGGTGTTACATTCTACAATATATAAAAACAATTTCTCCCTAAAAATTATTCACATTGATATAAATAAATGAGGATTCTTCATCATTATCACATCCTCAAGTTCACATGTACCATCCTCAAATTCAGGGTTCTTTCATTAATCATTTTCCAAGTGAGTGGTATTGTTTCATAAAAAATGCATCTCTATGAATGTGAATCTATATCATTTTTTATTCACAAGAATTATCTTTCTCCATTTTTATTACATTGGAATTTATTACATGTGAAGGATTAATTATGTACTTTCTTCAGATAGGTACATGGAACAGGTCATGAACTTGAGAGTTACTCAACTGAAGAAAAAATCTATAAGCTACCTTCCCAACACATTCATGAATTCAAAAAATAATAGATATAACTAGTAATTATCTTGGAATTCTTTCAAAATATCACCACACTCATTTAGGTATATATTCATAGATATACTTTGTCACCATATTAAAAATCTAGATGTTTTCGTCGATTGTCAGCATATGTTTTTTTTAGTATAAGATACTATTATGTGTTATTGAATAGATATAAACCTCCATGTCATTTACTAAACTATATCAAGCCCCAATATATTTATTTCCCCAACTTCATTCCTGAATTTGGGAGTTAGACACTTCTTACAATAGAGGGATTCATAAAAAGTCATCTAAATACTTGAGTGAAAGACATTGTTGGATGAAAATTCTACCAAATTAATGTGTTGACACTAACAACATTATAAATCCATAAAAAAGATCTCAACATCTCATAGAGATTTTTAATTACCATATTATAATAAACATCTATTTGAGGGTGATAATGAATGCTAAAACATAACTCTATTTCCAGAGCCTAGGGAATACTTCTCTAGAGAATCGACGTAAACCCCCAAACTTGATCCTATATAATAGAATTTAATACTCCATTAAATCTAACCAATTATTTGATATATATTATGAAAATATAATCAAAATATAAATTATATATAATAGTAATGAAGTTTTAAATCTTCTTAAGGTGATCACCTAAAACCCATATAGAATAATGGGTTTGATATGTTTTGGGATGTCCTGTGATGAAATCCATGGTCATGTGTTCAGACTACCATTCTGCTATATGTAATCAGTGTAACATCTCCTTGGAATTCCATCTCTCATTCTTCATATTCAGAAAGCATCCACCGAGATACATAATATAATATATAAATATATATATATATATATATTCATATCATACCACCTAAAATACTCTTTTAGGTATCTATACATCATTGTGGTTATATGATGAATAGAGAATTTTGAAAATTGATTGTCATCCAATAGATCCTTTTTAAATATGGTATGCGAGGGAGAAAAACATAGTTCTTGAACCTTAGTATTCTATTCAATAATATTTTAACTTAATATCATTTATCACATTATTTGGTAGAACTACATCTTCATTATGCACCTCCTAAATCTTCACTTGTATAGATGGTTGAAAATTGAGTAGAGAAAGATAAGGTTTTCCCCTTCCTTTATGACTTCTATATTCAACTATTAAAAATAAATAAATAATAGATATATTGTGATTCTTATCATGGATTGGAAATAATTTTCCTTTCGAGTCATAGAATCTTCCACCTTTTCCCCTTTCATAGGTCGACAATGTATTGATATTTCATAATCATTAATTAAATCCAACTATCTTCTATAGTGCATATTCTGATCCGTTTTATTGAAAATATACATTAAACGTTTATGATCATTATATATTTCACACCTTCATCTATAATAGTAATGCCTCAATGTCATCAATTCAATAATTACAATAAATAACTCTAAATTATTAGTTATTTAATTTTTTTCATCTATTTTCAATTTTGATGAGGAATAAACTATCACCATATAATTTTGCATGATAATACATACAAGCCCCTTATTTGATGCACCCCTATAGATCGAAAACATTTCTATACTAAAGGGTAGTGTGATCATATGTGCATTGATAAACCTTATTTTTACCTCCCTTAAATTCTCATAACATTCTTCCTTCCATAGAAACTTAAATCCTTTAATAGTAAACATGGCGAGTATATCAGATATTAATGAGATATATTTCAAAAAAATGTTGATAATATCCACCCAAACCAAGAAAAATTAAGATATCAGTTACTGTTGTTGGTCTAGGGAAATGTTCAATAACATCTACCTTTACAAGATTGGAAAATATACCCTCTTTTGGGATTATGTGAAAAAAAATGAAAACTTATAAATCCAAAATTCATAATATGTAATTTTTTTCAAACCTTCTCATTTTTCAGGGTCTTTAGTGCAGTCCTCAAGCAATCATCCTGTTGTTCCTTTAACTTTGAATATAAAAGAATATTTTCTATAAACACTATAATATCTGATCAATTCTATCTCTAGAGAATATATATATTAAATCCATGAATATAGTGTGAGAATTAGTAAGACCAGAAGGAAGCAATATATATTTATAGTTTCCAAACCATATATGGAATGTTGTCTTGGGTTGATCATCCTTCTTGACCCCCAGTTAATGATATCTATAATAAAGACCAATCTTATAAAAATATTTATCTCTAATTATATGATCAAATAAGCCATCAATATGTGGGAGATAATATTTTTTTGTTAATGATATTGTTGTGTTCATGGTAATCACGGTTGAGTCTCATTGATCCGAAATTATTATTAATAAACAGAACATGTGATACATGAAGGACTATGAATCCCATGTCATGACTCATTTAGTCATTCTTCAATTCATGAAAATAAATTGGGGCTATTATAGAAGGATTCTTTGAAATAGGCATATCACAATTTATAAGTTCAATTGAAAAATAAACTACAAGATTAGTTGTAAGACCTATAAATTCTTCTATAAATACATCATTAAACTCAAATTTAATGAGTTTATCTATAATAGAGTGTTTTCACCCAAATATATCATATAGGTGAAATTAATTTATAATAATTAAGACATACAAGAAGGATGTTATTTCCATTGAAAGTTCCTATTCATCCATGCATCGATAAATGATCAAAGATTCATTCTGAATACTAAATGTGACTTCCCTTCCTTGGAAATTGATACGATCTCTATATGGAGAAAGTAAATCCATGAAATAAATCAAATTGAAATACACTAAATTAATTATCACATATCTTATAAGAATCACTTTCCCAAAAACATAAATCAATGAAAAATTAAAACATTTTTTGTAACCATTTTTCCATTATGTGTTTTCAAGGCATACTCAACATATAATTATAGAGTTAATAAGAATATACCGTTAGAAAATTTATTTGAAATAAAATAGTAGGTGGATACAGAATAAAATAAAATATTATCTTATTTACTGTGGATGGTATGTATACCTTTCACAACTTCATTATCATAATCCATATTACTAATAAGGATTTCCATCCAAATTCCTTTTTCTTAAGCCTTAAGAGGTAGCTGACATCGATCATCATTTATAACCTTCAGATTTAAAAATTGGTTATCATAATTCCCATTTTTATTGAACATGATTCATTGATTTATGATAGTTTCAATCTATGTATCCTTTTATCTATTCAAAGAATTTGTTAAAATCATCCCATAACATCAATAAAAAATTTATCAATTACCTTACCTTACACAAATAAAATATTTACTAGTACCCTTAATATATTTTCCTCCATGGTTATTTCTACACATTGTGCATAAAGGAATGATCATCTGCTTTGGTATATGGATTTTATATTTTCTATGGAAATTCATTACTCAATTCTTATAAAACCCATAAGATGAAAGGGTGACTCCAATATCATTCTCAACCTTGATATCACATCGAATTATTTATTCAAAGCTACTGAAGTCATTTAGGCTAATTCACTTGAAACACATGGTTTATACCCTATATAATCTATCATAATTATTTTTAGGTTTAATGATAATTCTTGAAGAATACCATCCATGTATTATAGAATTTTCTTTACATGCACCAATGTATTTATCATATATTTGATTATGCTCATGAAACTCCTTCTACATCTTCAAATGAAGAATAAAAAGATTGTACTTATTGAATAATATGTTATTTAACTCTTATAATTCTATTAAGTCAATTTCATCTTATTTAATCATATTCTTGATAAGATTCCACCATTGATCCACATCACCATAAAAAATATATACTACCATAATGACTTTATCATTTTATATACATTTGAGAATATAAAATATATTTTTAGTGGTACAGATCCATTTCTCATCCACTAGTGAATTAGAAGACCCACTTAATTATGGTGGATACTGCCTCACGAAGAACTCCAGAAAATATATTTGCCTCTATTTTTCATTTGGAATTCTGACATGGTTCATATATTAATAAATTTGAGTGATCATAGTAATAAGGTTTTAATTCTATCTCAAATAACATGTGGTTTATAATGAGGAAAATCGTTTCATTTACTATCATATTCTTCTTTAACATGGTTCTTTTGGGTTCAATCCATTGATTAAACAAAAAATCATAGTTTGAGTAATAAGAATCATTATTGGAAAACCTCATAAAAAAGGAAATCAAATATAAAAATTTAATTCTAATCACCTTATGTTCTACCCTTGGAAATTGATGGGATCAGAAAACTTCTAGGATTGTATCCTATTCATAGACATATTCTTCTTTTTACTGAGGGTTTCCCATACTCATCCCCAAAGGATATATAATCCTCTATCAGATATGACATATAATAGACTAGATGTTTCCTACATAGATATTACATAAAAATAGAATAAAATTCATTAAAAAATTAAATAATATGACAGAACCATATCATTTTAGTTTATTTGGAAACATTGAATCAAAAACAATTAATTACAATGAAACCTACATCATCTCCTACTTATTAATTAATTACTAGAACAATTTGATTTTAAATATTAATTAATAGATTTATTTATTTCGTGGGGAAAATAAACACAAGAAAGGGTGAGATCAGGTGCTCAGTAAGGGTAATCAAGGATGATAACATAAGTATAACGGTATAAGAGAATCAAAATAACTTCCTAATATTATATATTGAATTTCAAAGATCATAAGATTGATTCATGGGATAAATCATAGATGTTTATAAGACATGATTTATAAATGAATCAAATAACATAAATCATGGGAGTATCACATAAGACATGAAATTGCGACATACAAAAAAGAAAATAAAATAATTTTCATATTAGTCAAGGATCTCTACCAAAACCATAATATAGGAAAAATTTATTTACTGAACTGATTTCACTCTTCATTCTATCTCTGTATTAATAATCCAGGTTTACTCTTATTCTGGTCCAGTATTATTAAATTAAGTTCACTTCCCATTATAGTCCTTTCTATCTCATTATATATAAATATTTTCCCAATCATTTGAGGGATATATAGGTCTCAATAATCTCATAATGAAAACCATGAACATGTGTTACAAAAAACCATAATTCATTTATCATATAAAACCCCATGTATAGAAATGGGTTTCATGAACATCTCATCATATCATAACCCATAGAAAAGAAATGGGTTTAAAAAATATAATATCATCTTATATATAAACCAACAACAAAAATAATAAGTATTTAATTATTGGAAAAAATATATATTAAATCACAAGTAAAATAAAATAATTTTATCTTATATGCAAAATAATTTTGAGAAATCATTTGAAATAATTATTATAGAAAATATCATTTTATTTAATAATTTATTTCTTAAATAGAAGTTCAATTTTAAAAGAAAATATTTTCATTAATTCTAGACTTATATGATTGTAAGGAAATATTCCATTCATCAAGTAATCATTAATGTGTTAAAATATTCTCATTCTATATAAGTTAAAAAAATTCATTTCATTATTTTTTTGGAAAATTCACAAATAACATGGTTTGTAAAATGATAAAATGATTCATTTCAAATAGTTTAGTAAAATTTAAAACATGTGTTAAAATGAAATTAAATTAGTGTATCATAATAGTAATAATTTATAGGAAAACATTTTTAAGAATCATGGAAATGGAAGATAAATATTCTCCAGTAAATATTTACATATAAAAAATCCAGAATAACAAAGAGATTATGGAAATCCACCCTTACCTTAGGTATGATTTCTTTAAAACATATCAGATCCTCCTTTATAATGGATTAAAGAATATTATTAATTTATCACATTAAAATATTAATATTTATGATATAATATATTATCTTATTAAGTCATACTATTACTTATTTTTCAATAATTTTTATTACCACCCATCATTCTGGTGTCAACGACTTCATTTTCATATGTATGTTTTGTAATATAAGTCTATGTTCTTATGAATAAGATATAGTTATATCTTATATATTGAGATTAAGGATATATAAATCTTATTTATTCATTATTTAATTTTTCATAATTATTTAGGAATGGTGAAATTAAAAAATATATTGCATCACGTCATGGAGACGGTACATTATACGTACGAACAAGCGATGGTATAATTCCCTTAATTGTGAAATGGTAAGGAAGTGGATGGATATTATTTTTTTATAGAATCAATATAATATTACAATTATCAGACAAACACAAACACACACACACACACACATATTATTTTCTTCATTATACCCATCCAAATAACGTGGTGATAAAAAATACATAGCACCACTACGTGGAGACGCTAATCTATACACACACACACACATGTGGTAATTTGTGTTTTCATAGGATGGATAAACGGGGGAATACGGTTGTTACATAATCATAATAATACCTCATTATATAAATGATATTGGAGATGTTAATTCATAATTCTATTTCATATTAATTGTATGTAGAAGAATAAATAATATTGAAAGATTTTATTTACATGATTACATGTTTGAAATTTCTTTTTATATAATTTTAGGGGTACTAGGGTTGGCCTTTTGATAATACCAAAACCAATATAATGATTCATGGGAATTTTGAATGAGTTATTTTTATGTGAGGGTAAATCATGAAGGTTAAATCTGATATGAATAAGCGAGGGAGGATGTTTTATTTCCTAATTTAGGTGTGGGGAACTTTAGAAGTTCAAAAAGTAATAATCCATAAAAAACTAAATCTCAATAAAAATACAACCAAAATTCCTTGGATACAAATATAATATGTTATAATGTTTTAATCTCATCAAAAAAATTATATTTTTTATTGTTATTTTATACCATATATTTTCGAATAACCGTAAGCTAACCTATTATAATTTTTACTATAATAAATTATTTTTAAACAATAAAATGTTGTTATTTTTAATTATCTGATATAAAATATTAAATAAAATACAATTTGATAATATTTTAATAAATATTTTAATTATTTATTATTTTTAATGTTTTTTATATTTTTAAATAATTAAATAAACTACTTTTTTTATAGAATGTCATTATTGTAAATTTTGACACAAATATATATATTGACTTTTAAAAACATGAATCTATAAGGTTAACTATGAATAAAATATTTTATTATTTCTCTATAAGGTTAAGGTCACCTATAAAATTAAATTATCATATTCATTATCTTATATGATTTTTATTTTAATATATTTAATATTTTTTTTTGATATTTTCACTAATAAATTAATTATTACATCAATGTTGGGTAATTATGGAATCTTCTTATATTTTCACTAAAAATTTAAGAAAATGAAATGATAAAGAAACATATTCTATATTTAAGAATGATATTTATAATTAAATGTATCTTTTGGGTAACCATATATTAAAAATGATATAGTTTTTAAAACAATATTGTTAAAACTTTGAATGTTTATTAAATAAAATATTATTAATAGATAATATCTTCTAAGTCACCCAAAAATTCAAAAATAAATTTATATCATGATAGAAATATTATATGAATAAAATATTTACATTTATATTCATTCATAACAAACATTTTTCTCATGTGGACCCATATGTGATATTTAAGTAAAAAAAATTGACATTTTGTGACTTTCGTTGATTTAAATAATATATAAATAATTTTTATGAACCTAAGTCAATTGAAAAACTTACATTTGATCATTAGGTGTTAAGGGTTATATTATATTAATCGTAAAAAAATTTGGCATGTGGGAGGTTCCTTTTATAGTCCTTCTAATTTATTTTATAACTTAAATTACCTAACATACCCTTTACTATGGAAACAAAATTTACCATGGTTGATATTCATATTTGAAACAAAAGAAATAATTATATAAAAATTGACAGTATGAATCTAAAATTTTCTCCCATATTTCATAATTCAAAACATAGACATTGTAGAATTGAATATTATATAAAACCTGTAAAATACCATGAAAAATTGTTTTTTTCTAAAAACATTTCCCTTTAAAAAGTAATTTATTTATATTAAATTCATACATAAAAATCCTTTTCAATAACCATAAATGATTTATTTTAAATTAAATGGGAAAAATTTAAATTTAAAACTAAATCAATACATAAATATGTCTCTCAAATACATTTAATTAAAATAAAATTTAAAATGAATTTTAGTATTTTATCAATTTCTAAAAAAAGTAAACAATACCAAAAAAAATTTAAAATTATTTTTTAGATACACTTTTAATGAATAATTAAAATATAATTTTTTTAAAACACATTTTCTATAACTTATAAAAATTAATATTTATAAAAAGATTAAAAACCCATTTTTAAAGAATATGTATTTATTTTATGAAAAATAAAGACACATTAATAAAAATTATTTTCCTTTTTATAATAACATACCAATATAATAATATTGAGTTGCGTGTTTTTATTTATATCATAAATTAATTTTTTAATTTATTCCTTAAAATTTAATATCATGGTTATAATGGATATATAATAATACATTGTTCGTTTAAACTCACAGTTGTGTGCAACAGAAGCTATTAAAAAAATAAAATTATTTGATGATAAATATTTTTTTAAAATAAAGTGTTGTTTAATTTCATCTCCAAGAATGGATTATCTTACCTTGCTACTCTATATTTTTGATTATTTTTTTTGCAGCTATTTTGGTTCTTTTATTTCTGTTGTTACCCTAATTGTTCAATTTTTATAAAGTTGGGTTTGGGAAATTGTCCCCTAAAACATTATATAGTTGTATATTACATTTTTTATACGTTCATATGATTATTGGTTCATATATATGGTTATGTTTATGTGTTAGTGGTAAATCATTTCCCCTACCCTATTAATGTTTTAAACCTTCATCATTTATTTCAAACCACTATTGCACAAGGAATGTCTCTTAAGGTCCATAACACCGTTAAGTTAGCCAAAATCAATGGATTGGTTAGGACCTACAATTTAAATTTACTATATCTATATAAAATAACCATAATTAATCTTTTTAAAATATATATCATTATTCTATAATTTCCAAAATCCAATTTATTCATAATTCTTTATTAGAATTAATATTTTGGTGTCAGCTATTTTGTTTTCATAAATGTTTGGTTTGGGTAATTATTTTCATTAAACTGTGATTATTATTTCACCATATAAATAATCCTAATAATTCTATAATGGTATTTTTTATTAAATATATATTTTTATAACCATCAAAATAATTTATTGATAAATATTGAGAGGTATATCTCCATGTAGGCAGTAGATTTCACATACACACTGATAAAATTTTCATTTTCAAATAGTTATAAATTAAGTAAGGTAAATTATAATATATCCTTTAAGAAACATTATAATGTAATTAATATCATTTGTATTCATTGAATCAATATATATAACAATTAATGGGAGGCCTTGATAAGAAATGAAACATGCTGCTTCATGGAGGTGGTTGTTTGCACGTAATCATGAGCAATGTTTTAAATTTCCATTATATTAAATTGAGGTGTATAATGATAATTACATAAACATAATTACATTTAATTATATATGAGATTATTATTTAATCATATTAGTATGGTTAATATGTATTTACATGAGATGTAAGAATTTATAAACATGAAGCCACTCTTTCAAGAAAACTACATCTTCCCCGGGTATCCACCTTTCGTATACACCATATGATTTTTTAGATTGGTATTTTAATGTTAATAAAATATTATAGGATTTGGGGAGTATATTTGAGCTTTTTTTTGGTATATCATGTTTTATATATGATGTTTAATGTGTGTTGATAATTGAGGATAGGAGGAGCCTTTTTTAAGGGAGAGGAGTCATTTCCATGTAAACTACCTTAAATATTGAAAAATAAAAAATAATTTACATGGTACTATGCAAACAAATAAGACAAGTTTCTAATAATTGACTATTTCATGTCTACATCCACTCAAAAAAATAAATCAAGATAAATTTATTGATACATTTCAAGGCATATACCTTAGTGTAACCCATTTTAGCACATTTTCCTATTTACTATGATGGATTCAATTTACCATGGGAATAGTTCATTCTGACTAAAATTAAAATTTGACTTATTAAAAAATATGTGAATTATGAATCCAAATATTTATTCCATTTTATCATATTCAATTGGTATATTTTGTGAAAATTAATTTTAATATAAGTATGAGAAATGTAATGAAAACAAATATAATATTTTCTTTAAAATTATAAAACATATGTAACACCAAATTAATGAATAAAATTTCCCCCCATTAAAATTATATAATTATGGACATTCATATTAGTGTTTTATGAAATTAAATTAAATCCAAAACCAAATGGATCATTGTGAATACTTAATAAATGAAAAATGACCACATTTGTTTTTTATTAGAATAAAATATGACCTAGATTCTAAATAGTAAAACATGGGATTACATGTTAAAAAATTACTTTATTTAACTAATTAAAGTTATATTTGGTTAGGTAAAGGGTTTAATATATTTTTAATTCACATTTATAATATAATATTGTTGTAATACGTTGGAAGTGGCTTCTCATCAATCAGGAAAAATGATATCATTAGATAATTCGGAATTCATGAGGGACATCTCCCATTCATCTATATTAGAGTGCCCATGTTATGGGGGAGACCAAAGGTTTTTCATTTCTCTTTCATTGTTATCATGATTAAAAGGAAACTTTCCACATGGAAGGGAAAATCATTATCAATGGCTGGTAGGGTTTTCCAGGTGAAATCAACCATCATCTCCACGTTTGTGTACTCTTTTATGGTGTATAAATGGATGATTTCTTTAATCAACAACATAAACAATTTTATTACGAATTTTTTTTGGAGTGGTAGTATTTTGGAAAGCAGTTTGGAAATGGTTCCTTGGAATGATGGTTAAATGTCACACGATGAAGGTGGTTTGGAATCAAGAATCTATTGGGGTTCAATGACACATTGTAGGCCAGGTTTATATGGATGTTTATGAACATGAAATATGAGGCTACTGTTTTTATTCAGGAGAGTTTTAGTAACAGGATTATGATATGTAATTTTAATTATGTCAATTGTTCGTTGTGGCGTGCCTTCAAGATTGTTTTTTTGAAAATTGATATTTAATCTTGGTGGATCGTTTCCAAGGATACCTCTATTCATTTTTGGAAATCCAATTGGACTTGGAATCATATTATTGACATGGTCTTGGAGGGGGATCCAAAACTAGATTTTGATTTTTCAATACAGGATCATCTTGGTTTCATGGATAATCATTCAGATTATATGACTTCGATTGTGGATGAATATTGTTGGTCCCCTAGGGGTGAGTTTTGGGCTTGGAAGCCTACTGTCAATGGAATTTACACCACCAAATGATTTTATAATCACTATATTGGTAGTTAAATTTACTTGAAATGGATTGGTAACCTACAGAGAAAGTTTTTAAGGCCATCTTGGTCTATTTTTTCATGGAGGTTGGCTCACAAAAAAATTCCAACTAATGAACTTCTGCAGGTATATGGAATTTCTTTTCACTTCGTTTGTGCTCTATGATTTCAAAATAGGGAGGATGTGGACCACCTTTTCCTTGGCTATGTTGAGGCTTTGGCAATATGGAAGGCGATTCATTATATATTTTAAGTTCCTATGAATTTTTTCAATTCAATTAGCGATCTCATAAAGAGTTGGATCTCATTGCACATGTCATCGTAGCTCGAGAATCTTTTTCAAGCTGCTGTAGGGGAGGCTGTTTATCTGGTATGTATAGCATGAAATAAGTTAAAACATTACTTGTATCATTTTCTATTCAGTGCTACTCTTACAGGGATTCCCGTAGACATCCAAGAGGTGGAAATATTTAAAGGTGTGTTTTGATCAAACTCAATTCATTATTTTTCTGTGATTAATCAGGTTGGGGTGAAAGGATAATTTCTTCCTCCACTTGGTAAAATGGATTTCAATTGTAGGGAACCATTTCATGAGTGGATTAAAGTATACTATTATGTGGCTTCAAGGGGAAATATGGGTCCCTCTGGATTTGGTGTTTTCTATATGGATTATTAGGGAAATGTTCTTGGCAGCATCTATGGATCATGCGGCATTTCTTCTGCTCTTGAAGCAGAAATGTTTGGTGTTATAATTCCGGTTGAGAAAGCTGGATGGATGGGTTGGAACAAACATTGTATTGAATGTGACTCCACTATTGTAGTCTCTCATATTCAAATTGGGGTTTTTCATCTTTCTAGGAAGCATACTAATCGCTAGAATTGATGTTTGGAATCTCTCTACTAAAGAGACCACTTTGTGACCCATGATTATATATCAGAAAATGCATTGGAGGATGGGATTTCCAAAAAAGGCATTAATGGTCATGATTGTCATTGGTTTGATCTTATGCAAGATGATATCCTTCCTTTTTTATGATGGATTTCTGTAAATCTTCTTTTTTCAAAATTTTGTATGTTTTTTCCCGCTAATAAAGGGATATTCCTTTTCTGGGAAAGGTCTCAGTCTGACATAAGAAAAATAATGATGCTGTAAAATATACTATATTTGTAGAAATGATATGAGTCACTGCTCACCTAAAAATCTATAATATTGATAAATTCTAAAAAATCCAATACAAGATACTTTTTTCATGATGAATTTATAAATTAACTTCTTTTTATTATATTAAATAGATATAATTATAAAATATTTTTTTAATTAACCCTATGTAATATACATGGCAAATAAATTTTTTATTAATAAAATCATCTATCCAGGAATTATTATACAAGTATTCCTTATCATTAATTCATCCATTCATGGTTGTCGTTAATTTATTTAACTAATTATTTATTCAATATTTTCTGTAAAGTTTATTTATATGATCCCTCAAATGTAATATATATAACAAAAGTGACAAATTCAACAAAACAATTCAATATATTCTCATTGGAATAAATTATATTTTCTCAAGAGAATTTGGCCCATTTTATTTTAAAAATTCATTTATTTATCAATATAATTTATCATTATAATAGATTCTTCAATAATTTTTAGTAGTAAATCATTATTTGAAAATATTTGATATTGAGTGTATCACAAGTTGTCTAAGAAACACATTTTATGTTAATTGAAAAGAATTCTAAAATAATGTTCTATTACACCCACAAAAATTAAATATTTATGATTATGTTTCATTGGAAATTTATTTCAATGAACATGTGTATTATTCTATATGCATGATATTATTGTTAATTTTTTTCATGAATTACATACTTTTATGTGTAGATGAAAATTATGATGGAATACTCTCATAGAGATATAACATACATTGGGTGAATCATATGTGAAATAATGTTGATTAAATAAGGTAATGATGTATTTTACCCTTCTAAGTATATGTAAGAAGTTATTTTAGAAAATTACACAAAGTGTAATTGTTTAATTAAATATATATCTATGGTACATTAACCATGAGTATATTTCATAATTTTGATGAAATATAAATCAATCATATAGGGTAATTC
Organism: Viscum album; assembly: GCA_963277665.1. NCBI lineage: Eukaryota > Viridiplantae > Streptophyta > Magnoliopsida > Santalales > Viscaceae > Viscum > Viscum album. The sequence continues at coordinate 1,185,621,420 of OY728139.1, forward strand.
CACAACTATGATTCTTTATTGATTAGATATCTAGACAATAAGATTTCATTATATAATATCATTCAATGGGACATTTTTTCATAATGGGAATAACTTCCTTCTCTATGGGTTTAGTGATGTGTTCTTAGATATAGATTATGGAATTTATATATGTTCATTTAATCATATTGAGAAATAATCCTAGAGGGTCACACACTATTTGTATCAAAAATCTCCATTTATTATTTAATAATATAAATTAATATTATTCTATTATTTTATCATAATAGGTATTAAATATAATTTGATCTCATAAATTCAATCACCATATATTCTTATTTTTACTGTGGGAGTGGAATTTTATCTCTTGTTTATTATTCAAAATGTATTAAATAAATATTTATCAGTTCACTAGTATAGTTACTAGATTAATATATATATTTACTTGTTTAGGTTAAAATTAAAATATATATCTATTCACAAGATTATTATAAATAATATTTATGTATTCTGTTTTTTTTAATTAATGGTAGTTATTTTGATAATTTATTATTTTTAGGTCTGATAAATTTAGAGGTTGATTGACAGGGAAAGTAAATATACGAGTATAAATAACGTATTATTACTTAATATCATTAAATTAAATAAATATTTATGTACATAATATGTTATATGTAAATTATTTCATTTCATGGAAATAAAAATAATAGGAAATAAATTAGAATGAATATTTGAGAAGGCGTCATAAAATTAATATAAAAAGCTAATCCTATGTATATATTAAAACACTTTTTATATTAAAAAGTATATTTTTTGATCACTATAAAAAAAATCATTACAATTTTCTATAAATATCTACAGAAAGTCATCCCCCTCATTTCCAAGAACAGAAGGGAAACAATATAAATACAATATTGTGATCAATGGTTAATTTCATAATGATATATCCTCCTTAATTATATAACTCTAAATACCCTTAACATTTTGTGGGGATTAATAGAGACCTTGATTACCTAACTCGAGGAATGAATTATTACATTTTCTACCAAGACAGAATCACAATAATAATGAAATCATATTTAATCGTGAAGAATTTTCCATTTTGAGCTAATTATTGTTTTAAATTGATAATACACTAATGTTTTAGGGTTTCCATCATTTTTTTCATTAGGATTTATCCATTGGATTTGATGAAAAACTAAAATGAGAAAATGGAAAATAACTTTTTTTATTCCTAACAATATTATGTTTTATTATATTAAGTTCCTAAAATAATTATTATTTTTGTTGCAATTATTTTTATATTATCTAAATATATATTCATTGATATGAAAATACAAAAACAAATGATATATTTTTTTCCTAATTGGAATAAATAATGTATTGTCTTCCTTTGATAAAAGATTCATCTATGTTAACATCCTATTATTAAAGATTTTGTTTTTGATTTTATACCATTATTTATCATTGTTAAATAAATATATTTTATTTTAATCTAAATAGGTAGTTTTTTAGCCCATTAATTAGTTTTGTTGGGGTTAACATTCATTCTTCTATGTATTATTTTAAATAAAATATCCTATATGTTTTATTCATGGTATGGTTCATATAAATTTTACATGTTGAATGGTTCACCAATAATATATACCCCCAAATACCTTTTAAAGAATTTATTCTTTATTTATTATATATTTTAAATATCTAAAATTAGTAATTCCATTTTGTGTTATATGATTATGATGTTATGAGAAACCATAATGGTTTTACAATTCTATTTCTAATTCTATATGAGTTTATGATGATATAAATTGAATTAAACTGAGATATGTAAAGAAATTGATTTTATGACTGAAATAATTTATAATTTTATATAATTTCAATGTATCATATTATAAAATTGAATCACCGTCAATAATTTTTATGTAATTTATAGACTAATGTGCTTCTTTACTTTGTACAACCCTAAATAATCGTTATATATACATCATATATTTTAATTTTGTTTTTACAATGATTAAAGATGAGTACGAGAAAAAAATTAAATTAAAATTGAATTTATGGTACTTAATGATTATAGATTTAATATAATTATTTTTTAATTTAATTGGTTAATGTAAACTAAATTAAAAGGTGTTATTTTTATTTTTTATGAAATTTCTTAAACCTCCAAAATTATAATTGAAATGTTTTTTTATAATTTGAATGTTATAATATTTAAATAAAATATATAAATATTTTACTATTATATTTATGAATTTATAATTATGGTGCATTGATTTTTGTAATAACAGTGTATACTACTTCCCATAGATTATTAGTAGCTTAGACTAGGTTAGAGAGGCCAACGAGTATTCTTATTATTATATAATTTTAGGACCTTGGTAGGTAACCTTCATGTTGTCATTGGAGTACACGATAACACATGAGATATTGTTATGTATATTTTAACTAAATAATTGGTTATAACATTCAACCTTTTTCTTTTAAAATAAATTGAATTATTTTTTAAGTTCATCACACCATAGTTCATTGTGGGAATTTCCCACATGGTGACATCGAATGGTTGAGATGTGACATTTTTATGTATTATTTTGAATAATGGATAACATAATTATCGGGGTGATAACCTATTTTTTGATCTATTCATCAAAATGGTCCCGTGATAGAAATCCTCAATGTTGACAAAAATATCATACATGGACTGGGATTATGAATGAGTATAAGAGTGGTTATCCTTCTTAGTAGAGTGTTTTGATTATTTTATAGTTAGATAGAGTAAATAATAATGAAGAATATGAGGTGAATATTGTAATGAAAAAGGAATATTTTCGGAAATATGACCAATGGAATTTGTTATCTAGGATATATTCACATTCTGAGTTAATATCATGATGTATGATTTCGTTTCTATATGATGTTGAAGGTAATTATTACTTTTCTCATTTGATATTTAGACTCATGATAGTTAGAAATTTCCCCTTGGGTTTTTGGACGTGGACATATAATAGATTATTCTATAGTACATGTAATAGTTAGTGTCTATAATAGATAATAATCCTCTATTATTGTGAAGGATTATTTGGTCTAGTATCCTATATGTGTTACAGTTATGGATAAATTACACTATGTAATGATTTTACTAATATTTTTTCTCTTCTATTTGATTGAACTAAAAGTGCTACAGAATCATATAGATGATCATTACCCATATGAAAATCCCGTTCCTTGTATTTTTTATTTAAACTATTCTGGGGTAGTGATTCGATACTTTCTTTGAGTATCAGTGATAAGAGATGGGATAGGGATTGTCTGATAGAGATTTTAAAGAAATTTTTTTCCCATATTACTAATTTTTCCTACATGTTTTTTTCTAGGATTTTGATTTTTTTGATATTTTATTCTTTGGTACGTATTTAAATAAAGTTTTTAATATTGTTTATTGAAATATTTTTGATGGATGGACACTTTTTGATTTATTATTTTTATTTTTTTAATATAGTGTTTATTTCCCACTATAATTATGTTTTTTCCTTTTAATGGTGTTGAGATTATTAGTGATATGAAAAAGAACCTTTTTAGTGGGTATTTGAGTATTTATATGATAGAAATTAGAGATAATTTCTAATACAACCAGTGTGTCAAAAAATTACTCCAAGATTGTACCATAAATATATATATCATTATGATATAAATCTTTTTTCATCATTAGTTACTTATAGGTGGGACATTTGTCTGTTTTAGTTATACCTTTCGTGTATTCAGAATGGGTTTATCCTTTTGTGCATAATGTAAAAATGGTTTGAGGTATCTGATATTCATAAATTTTCATAATTCATGGGTTTGTTAAGTAACACTCAACACATATTTTCCCATGCATCCAAGTGATTATTAGCACCCACTATGTCAAGAAAAGATGGGGGATCCCACTTCATCATTAGAATTAGCCACTAACAACAAACAATATATATATTTTAATCAATGTGTGTAAAATATAATGTTCCATTATATGATCAAGGACTATCATGGTGATGTAAATATGTATTGGGGTGAGTATTGTCATTGAGGTCGATGATTTGGTTGTATATTATCATGTTAGTTGGGTTTGAGTGTATCATATATGATTTTTTCATAATATAGAATAAGTATCTTGTAAGGGGTCATATTTATTTTTAATAATACACAATTGGTGTGTTTCTTCATGAATTATTATGTTTTAGATATGTTTTAGGGATTTTAGAATATCTTATTTAATATTCTATGATATCAGATAACACTTTTGTTTCCCAGGTTTTTCTAGGGGATTTGGTTATGTTGGATTTATAAATAGGCCATTCTTAATTTTCAATATAATTAACAGAATCCTTTATTGATTATTCAGAAGGGAATAGTCTCCTTGTGGTTGGTTTATGATTTTATCACTAGTCAGAAACCTTTTTTGATAAAAGAGGCATGTCTATAGTCAAATGAAATTCTATCATGGTTATTATTTGAATAAAAATTTTAGGTTTTCCAAAAAATGGTATTGATGAATGTGTTTGGTGTGGATAAATTTATTTAGTGGTGGAGAATGGATGTCACAACATGGGATGAAAAAAAAATGTGAATGCCTAGATAACATGCATTTAGTTAAAACCAAATTTTTCATGGGATACTTGTGAGCCGCCATAGATGGTTTGGAAGAAAAACATGTTGTATTCATAAGAGTAAAATTAATATCTTACTTGAATAAAATTACCTTGGGAGTTCCATGAGATCTTGGTGAAAACTCCATGCACTACTATTTGATAAAGAATTATTCTAGATGAATTTGATGATATTATTTCCTAATAATATTCCATGACTACCTCTATGAATTTTTCTCCACCCCTGTGAAGCCCAAAAACATACATGGAATCACTAAATGATGTAATTTATTCAAAGATAAGACATTCCATTGATAATTTTTTGGATTATTTATCATATGATAGGGTTTTCTTAAAAAAGATTGATATCCACAACCAAGTATTTCACTTCTTATCTTGGTAGCATGAAGAACTGATTAATTTTTTTAGATTTCCTTTCAACATGATCAACGATTTTTTTTGCGGTATTATAATATGATTAAACTGAGAATTTTTTAATTAACATGGAACACTAAAAATACTATGAATCAACTGACACTTCTTTTGTTTCAACATGGGGATGCCAATGTTTACAAAAAATATGGCAGTTAAGAAGGTTTTATATAGAATTGGTTTATATTGTAAAGGATTCCATTTCATGAAAGAATGTAAGAGATAGAAGATGTTCATATATAAGGATAATTTTTCATTCCAATGTTATAATAGGATGTGATGTGACCATGTATATGAAAACAAAGGATATCCAATTGAAGAATGTTTTATGTTTTAGGGTATCATTTTTACCATGATTAAAATATCTTAAATTATATATAGTTTTTTATTATTGTCTCCATACATGTGAATGAAGAAACATTTGGGTGAGATATAACCCATATTATATAATGAATTTTACTTACATCTGAGGAGTTATATACTGGTTCAATATGGTAACGTTATAATTTGATATAAATGAGATATATCAAGATTTCATGAATTATATCTATAAATAAAGGATACTCCTACACTAAATATTATACATTTCCATTTAACTTAGGATATATTCATGAAGTATAAATCCTAATGTGATGATATATATATTTCTAGAGTTTTATTCATACAACGTTTTATAAAATTTTTACCTCCCACAATCCTTACATGAGGGGTGATTATTTTTATTTATTGTATGTAATGAAGAGGGATTTTTTTGTGAAGTATTTTTTTATTAATGAAAATTTTTATATCATTTTATGAATTATTTTTCTATCTCCTCCACATTCCTTAGGCATGAAAACTGATTTAGAGTGGTGAGGTGTTATTAAATGTGTTATCCAGTTACATAAAGTCACGCATGACCATTGTGTGAATTAATATTGTTTCATTTAAATATAGTTTTTTCACTTATTCCAATAATTAACAAAGGAACATAACCATGGTTATAGGGGTTTTTGGATATATATGTTTTACCAAGAGAGATGATTAACAATGTCCTAATTCCATTAAAACTTGGTTAATTTTTTGTATCTTTTCACTTTACACTTTCAAAGACATCATCATTCAATATTTTGAACATCATCAATTTTTTTGAACAATATTTTATACTTTCCTTTGATTTTGATGAATTTATTTATTCAAATTGTTCTGTAATCATATATTATGGTTTCAACCTTGGGCATCCGTATACTATACGACATCATTAGTTTCTAATAGGCAGTTCATGTATTAAAAAGTCTAAACTGGTTCACCAAATTATATATCAAAAAATTATAGGATATTAAGTTATTAACAATATCTAGGAAGTAATGTCCTTGGAACATTAATTAATTATGTTTTTATTTTCTCATTTGAATTTTATTTTTTTATTACACTTTATTTTTTTCATACACAAGATTTACAATCCTGATTTTACAGAAAGAGTAATATACTTTTGGAAATGGAAATTGTTGGAGTTGGGGACCTATAACTAATTTCTATTTACCATATGTAAACTTGTATTCATTTTTTTTGAAAATTAATAAACTCATTTTTTAATCATGAATGTTCTTCTTCATGAAATATTAGGGGATAATGTATTAATAGTAGCTATCACACCAAAAGGTCATAGTAGATCCCTAATATGATGAGAACCCAGAAGTGTTATGACACTATTCACGAATATATTTTATATAGTCAAAGGATATTATTTTTGTGATGTAAATGAAATTATCTATTTTGGATGGAGACTCATAGGATGTTGAGACAACATCCTATGGTGTATTCCCTTGGTAATATCTAGTGTTAGATATTTTAATAATGAGAACCACTAATATGAATCCCATATTTTTATATATCATTACATGTTCGAATCGGAAAACTTCTGTACTGGTACATATACCTTTATTATTATTAATGAATATTGGATGTCGCATACATGGATGTGTGGAAAAAAATATTTATGACTTATATTCACGATGAGGTAGGTTATATTTTATGTGTTAAATAGTAATATTTCATTAATGAATAATGAAAGAATGTATATTCATCTTCTGTTCTTTGACAGAAGTTGATATCTTAGTCTATATGATGGAAATGATATGTGCCAACTTAATCACTGGTCATGGTATTATATATACTAGTTCATTTTACTGAAATACAATGAAAAATACATTGATCCCATAGGTTTATAGAACCAATAAGAAACCAAATTGATAAAAGATATCCTAATGAAGGGATTATATTGAACAATATGTGTATGTATGTGGTATTATGTTGTTAAGGCATTAAAGTTTTTTCTTATGGGTGACTTGTAGTGTTTCTAGACGTTAATCTCAAACTTTAGGCTCATTATCCAAATTCCAGTTATAAAGATACCTAGATTGTCATACACTATTTGTATGAAGTGTCTCAGTTAAATGATATGTTATTATTTATTATTCAACAAGTTCAATGAAAATTATTATGACATTTTGTTTTATATTTATTCATATATACTTAATCACATATATTTTGTCACTACTTATAAGAGAGAATATTCTATGAGAAGAACGTATATTATATATTTATTTTTTATATAGTGAATATAAAATTTATTTATTTATTCAAGAATAATGTTGTGATATTTATTTATTAAATAAATAGTCATTATTCAAGACCTGATAAATATTGGAAGAATTTTGGAATTAGTTTAATGTTCTGGTGATAAATAATATATATTGAGTATTATATGAATAAATAATATTTAATTTTAATTCAAATTTTAAGTACATGTCAATAAATAATAATAGTATTATTATTATATACATGGAGTTCTACATGGGATTAAATAAATAATAATGGGAACTTGGCAATTTTTTATTTATAACCCTTATAATATTGAAACCTAATAATATTACTTTCCTAGAGAAAAAATCAATTTTTATGGTTATACTCAATGGATTTGGATATTTCTCTCAAGTACTAGATGTCTCCCTTCTTCGAGAACACACCCAAGAATAGAGAACAATATTCCTCCACCTCCCAATATCATGTCTAGATAGATCAAGGAGAAAAATTATGAAGCAATTATTCTGCTGATCAAAGGTGGGCGATAAAAGCAATAAGATCTTCCATGATAGCACCGAAAGATTCATACTATGACGGTCAATGATTTATTGAAAATATGTGCATTACCACTAGAGAAAATATTCTCTTGATTAATAAAAATGCAATGATAATGAAATGGATATCTATTATTGGATCCATTAATATAAATAAAATTCCAAGAAGAAAAATATTTAATTTATTTAATTAATTATAAATAATATTGGCTGATTCCTTCTCTAGTTCCGAAATGTTTATCCACATCCTGTTTTCATCGATTCAATTCCATTGGTCAGGATGTCCATCATTATATAGATATTTGTTTAATTATTGATCATGAAAAAAATAAAAATTGAACATGACCCATCATAGGCTTCTATTATGCCCATAAACCACATGTGGTATCAAATCCGTCAAATGATATTTTGTAAATATTGAATGATTGTTGATTGATTTGAAAATATTTTATTTCATTTTTAATAAAATATTATTCTTATTTTATTTTAATTTTTTGGATATTCTTTTTCAAATTTCATTTCTCATAGATCTAATCAACTTAATTATATTTATAAACCAAATAAAATATAAGATATCCTATGGAGTAGCCAAGGATTCGGTCCTAATAATAGAAAGATAAATGTTTTGTAACCAATGTTTAATACTATTTACTATAGTTCAATTCACAAATAGTTAATTAATAATTAATTAAATCTATGTGCATTGATTACACGTGGTAAAATTAATTTCATACGCCACATGTTTATCAGGTCATCCTAGAAAATGGTCAGTCGGAGTACACACCGTGGAGCCCATTTACATGGCTTGTAGTTAATTTATTCCAAAAAAGTCCATTCATTTCCATACACATCCTACATGATTGGTGACCATGTAACATGGATACCACTATCCTTGTATCCCTCTGTACATGTCAGGTACTTCATTTTATTGAGGAATACTTTACACACTGACTGCCTTAGTGTGCTTCTCAGATAAACTGTGAGAGACGTACAAGCTGTGTAACTCACATTTACATGTTGTGTAATTATAAAAAATTATGGAGAATTATAATTAATTTATTATACTAAGTAAAACAAGTTGAATTCTTTTGTGTGGGGTTATTAAGTTGACAGGACACACCATGTGATGGTTTTTAATATATATATATATAATTAATTTATTGGTAATGTTTTGATATGCATATCATGTGTAATTTTTATGATAGATATTACACTATGTGAATTGAATCATAACAAATTAAAAAATTATCATGTAATTTTTGTAATCATTACGTTAATTGTACATGTCAGGAAAGTATGTGATAAGTCGCACATTCTATATGACATAAGAATAAATGATATAATAGAATAATGTATGTTAGGTAGATATGTAAAGGTATTCACCATGTTTCCTCCAAGGTATATTTATATGAACAGTATGTTTTTAAATAAATTTAATTAATTTGTTTAAACTTATGATGGATGAGAATCATAAATAAAATTGAAGGAGAATGAAGATAAAATAAGTTATTAATTAAAGAAGAAAATTTAATGATTTATGTGTGATTATTCTTAAATAATAACAATTATCAATTGAATTATAACTTCACTACATGTGATAGTTGGTGCATGCATGTTGATTATCATGTGAATAGAGTATACCATTATGTGTGATTAGTTTCATTTCATTTTATATTAAATTAGGTTGTTGGCATGTGTTATTTCCCTCAACTTATTTTTTAAGGGAATGCATATGGATGAACTATATATTCTAAATCCATTTATTACCTCACATACGTGTGAGTAAAATCATATGTAATGGATGGATCACCCCAACTAGTGGAGTTAGACCATGTTAGAGCCAAAGAGAAACCAATCGAAAGGATATACATAGATGGACAGGTGGAAAGCGGTAACATGAACTATAATTGGTTCAAGGTGTTTTCCCCTAGGTCAATAGTTAGTTTATCAACCACTATATAAGCTATCTGGTAATAAAATATCATGATCATAATACTTAATTATTTCATCTCTATAATGTTTCATGGTTATTTAATTAACGATGTTTTTCATGTGAAAATGAATTAATGAAATTAATTAGCATGCAATATATAATTAATAAAAATTGGCTTATGTGTAAATATTATCTATAACCTCGTTAGTCAATTAATTAAATCCACATAATTTTAAAAATAATTTGATAAAAATAGTAATATGAAATTTATGACTAAAAGGATAAAATCCCACAATAATATATATTTACTTAGTATAACTTCCCACTACTTCAATGAAAATCGAACCAAAGTTCACTATTCCCGACTGGCCAAATTGGGGGATACATTGGGGAAATTCTAACACGAATATTTGGGTTGAATTAACATAGTTCACATATGTGTTCGACTACCAAAGAAGGGAAGGGTTCAACAGAGAGGCAAAGGTTGAGTAAATCCAATTTAAGGATTTTAGTATTAGGGAGTCCACTCAACATATAATGTATCTATGAGTTAAGGTAGTTGGAATTTTGAATTCCTAACTAAAAACATTCATGTTCCTTGAACAAACAAACAAAGAGTAATAAGAATAGGAATATAGATCTTTTCTAATAGAATGTCCAAAAAAGGAAATTATGAATACAATGGTGATGGCTATTAGGTTTTTATACAATAGTGGGATATTAATAAAAATAATATTAATTTATTTGTCTAAAATATATCATATATAGTAATAAATCAATACTTAACATATATGTAGAAAAATTGAAAAAATGACGTAAAACATATCCATATGATCCATATATGATAAGGATAACCTTACCACTTGACTTAAATGGAAAGAGTGGAAATGGTTTTTATTGGTTATCTATCACCATGAATGTAAATTTAATGCACAAGAAGGAACAATTCCTAATTCTCCTGGAAATGAGCTTACTAAGGAAGAGTCATCCCTCTTTGAGAAATATTTGAATGATGAAACATATGATCAGGGTATAATGCTATGTTCCATGAACCTTGAGAATTTGAAGGAACATTAGGACATGAATACATATATTTTGATGTATCATTGTTGATATATCTATCAATAGAATCCAACACAAGAGAGATACAAGATATCTAATCCATTGTTTACAACTAATCTTGGAGAGAATCTTTGAGATGGTCCTTATATAGTCATTAGTATTGGATACATTGAACACTTAGACATCTTATGGATTAAGTTCATATATGATTTTCACATTTATCTCATAAATTCAATAATACCAATTCCTTTTTCTAGTTTAACTTTTAATTAAAATATGGTAAATAATGAGAAGAGTATTTCAGAACTTATTACATTGATTCTCCATGTGGATATGGACATGGGGAATGAAAACCCCATGTTCCATATGGTGACTAAAAAATAGAAGAAGATTTAAATATGACCCAAGACTAAAAATAAGTATAATGTTCTAAAGATCTATCCTTCTATGTTAAATAATATCTAGTGGAATGGTACGGAAAAAGAGGCAATGTGTTTTTCATGTGAAAATCCATATCATTAGATGATAAACTACACCCATCATCATGGGGAATCTAAAGGTGTATTCACTATCCAGTGTAATCCTTCAATATATACACATGGGTAATATATAAAACTTATCCGGGTCACATCGATATCCAAATGACGGAACCAGTTAGATTCCAAAAGATTCCTGTAGGGGAGGTATATTTTAGAGATGCTAATGGTTTGAGGGTGGATTCTCTGGAAATTGGTGACTACCATCATTCATTTCTTGTGATAATGATTTTTCATGTAAAATATTTTTATTATGTACCAAATATTACCAAGAACATAAAATTGGAATCATTCCTAGTTCCATATGGGTTTATTTTCACATATAAAAATGAAATTCATTTCTTTTTAAGAAAAAAATATGTTATAGTATATAATATTTTTAAAAGGTCTTTTTATAAAATTACAAAAAACCAAGTATTTTCCATTGATAATTTATCATGTTCACATGACTCATATATCACCCTACCATGGTATCACCATCTTGGTCAGGTAAATGATAATAATTATTCAAAGCTCTATCAAGATGGTTATTTCGACTCATCTAAGCTAAATCCACTATAAATATGTAATTCATGTTTACAAGAAAAAATTAAAAAATATCCATTCCAGGGATATGGTTTAAGGGAAATAGAGATTATAGGATTGTATCATACTGATGTGTGTGGAACATTTCCAAAATAATATAGAAGAATGTATTCTTAATTTTTTCTTTTACTAATGACATTAGTATATATAGTTATGGCCACTTGATGAGGTATAATTATAAGTCATTTGAAAAATTCAAGGAATTTAATAATCAAATGGAGAGTCATATTTAAAATTAGATAATAATAATTGATCGAATTGAGGTGGTGAAAATCTTAACCAATAGTTTATAGCCATTCTACACGAGCTTGGGATTCTATTGCAACTCACTCCACATTAAATGACATAGTGGAAGGGTGTTAGTGAACGGAGGAATCAAACCTTCTTAGATATGATATGTTCGATGATGATTCATCTATATATTCCATTATGTTATTTGGGATTTACGTTACAAACTGCAGAATACACATTAAATTGAGTGCCAATTGACGTGGAAAATGGAATTCCCTTTTAGTGATGGAGTGGAAATAAGCTTATTTGTTTCGCATACATCTGTATGAGGTTGTCAGTTTTTGTCTAAGGATTTCACAAGAAACAAACTATTACATTAGGGAATTATGTGTATCTTTATTGGGTATCCTATGAAAATAAAGGGATACTACCTATACAACCCAAAATGAAAAGAAACAACAGTCACTAGAAAAGATATATTTCATGAGATGGTGAACATCCTAAAAAGTATAGTAGGAGAAATATTGAATTAGATGAATTTAATACACAAGATACACATGAGTTGATAGAATACTATGTTCCATGAGTAAATGTGGTTGATGTAGTTTATGAAACTCAAGTACTGCGTAGGTGAAAAATATATGTAGGAGAACCATAGAGATATGGGTTTCTAGCCACAGAATATGGTAAATAATTATTGGTTGAAATGAAATAACTTATAGCCTAAATAGAGGAAATATAGAGCACATATGATGAAAGATGGAAGGAATCCAATAATTAAAAAATGTTTACTATGTTTCATAACTATATTTGGGGTTTGGTCGATGCCCAGGTTGATGTAAAGCATGTATGGTGAAAATGGGTATTCAAGAGAAATAAATTCATGGAAGGAAAATTAAACGAATATAAGGAAAGGATAGTGGATAAATGGTTTATATAGAATCAATGGATTTACTATGATGAATTTTTTTCACCATTTTCCATGTTTAATTACATTAGAATTAAACTTATTATAGTAGCTTACCCTGACAATGATATTTGGATGATGGGTATAAAAACTTCACTCCATAGTGGGAACCTTCACGAAGATGCATATATGAAAACAATAAAATGGTTTTTGACTCAATGTGATTCCATAATCATTTTAATATTGAAAATATCCATTTATGGATTAAAGAAAGCATCTAGGTCATGTAATATTCAATTTGATGATGCTATAAAATAATATGGTTTCATTAAGAATGAATGTGATCCATGTGTCTATGAGAGATTTATGTAAAATTTAGTCATTATCCTGATATTATATTTTGACCGCATTCTATGTATTGGAAATTACATATAAGTCTTACATTCTATTAGTGATTAGTGAAACAATTGTTTCTCCAAGAAAGACTTTGGTGTAATAGCTTATATTATAGTGATCTAGATAATCTGTGATAAATATAAGAGGATTATTGGACTATTTAAATGTATATAGATTTACTAGATACTAAATAAAATTACTATGGAACCATGTAATTGGTGATTGGTTTTGGTGTCACATGGTTTACATATTTCTAAAAAAATGTGTTCGCTGGAACAACATGAGAAAGTGATAATGAGTAAGATCCCATAAGCTTCAATGATAAGATAAATCATGTATACCATATTACATATTATACTTGATGTTTCATATGAATTGATAATGGTTGGTAGATATCAGGATGATTGTGGAGAATAAAATTGGTCGATTGGTATGGATGACCATATGTTTTTTACAATAACATAAGATATATTCTGAGTGTGTGGAGGATATGAGGAGTTGATCATCAAGGAATATATTGATTATAGTTAGAAAACTAATATATATGATATTAAGTCACAGAAAGGATTTGTTTTCAATCTCAACAGATGAGGTGTGATATAGAAGAGTTCAATGAATCCAATTTTCGCTGATTCTACAATGGAGTTTGAGTATATGGAGGCTTCTCATATAGCTAGGGATATTATTCAGTAATTAAACATTTTACATGATATTATTTTATTGTAAAAAATAAATGAACCTATAGAATTATATTTTGATAATATTGTAGTGGTGGATCTTGGGAAAGATCTATTGTCATACCATCTGAAAAATAATATACTCTTGAAGGATAACCATTTATTGGATTCTAATCATCCGGGTGGTGTTTTTCTAAGTACAATACCCATAGAAGAGAATTTGGAATACCACTTGAATTAAAGCCAATATTTGGAGAAAAATGAGTATCATGTGAGATCTACCTGAATGAAAGTAGTTAGATTGTTATCTCTAGTGAATGTGGGAGCTTATTTTTATTTCACTATATCGAATTTATATATACATTATGGTGAATTTTATTCATAGTTTATTATGTTAATAAACTCCTTCTCACATATTTATTTTCTTATTTTTGTTATAGTAATTGATAATGTTGCAGGAGTAGTTGTCTTGCTAAAAGATCATAAAAATCCCCCTCTATGATGAGAACCCATAGTTCTATGAACCTATTATTATATATAGGTTTTATAGTCATTCAATATAATTTTAGGGATGAAAATTATATAGGTTATGATGGGTGGAGACTCATGGGACTTTGAGGTACCTTATATTAGTTTATGCAATGGTAATATCCAGTGTATGATATATTGGGAATGAGACCCTCCAGTAGGAAATCCACATTTATATGTGTCATTGAATGTTCTTATATGAGGATGTGTTTATTGAACCTTATAGATTAATATTATTACAACTGAAGATTATATGTTTTATATGTTGATGTATTGATAAAAACCACAACAACATATGTCCATGATGAGTTAGGATATAATGGGTGTGTCACGAGTAATATTGCATTAATGAATCTTGAGATAAAGGATTGTTCCCTTATATTATTTAACAGAAGTCTTTTTCTCATGCCCATTTATGGAAATGTTATAGCCTCAATAAATCCATTTCCATGGAGTTCTATAGGTGAATTAAATTTCATAAAATTCAAATAAATAGGCATCAATCGTATAGGTTGATTATATAAGAATGAAACCTACTTGATTATAGATATAAAGACAAAGGTATTATGTTATATAGTATGTGTTTGTAATAGATATTTTCTCTATTTCAGCATTAACTTATTTCTTTACTTGTGCCATTGAATATTTCTATATTATATCCATGTACATAGGCTTCTTCTCCTAATTCAATAGAGAAATATTCATAGATGGTCACACACAAAGTGTATCGAGACTATTAGTTGAATAATATATAATTATTTATAATTTAACATGTTGAATTAATATTATTCACAAATGTGGTATAATAATTATTCATGTATACTTTATCACATATTTTTCACTAGCAATTATTGAAGAAAATATTATGATATGAAAATATTTAATATTTAATATTTTATATTTAGTATATATAATATTTATTTATATGTTGATGAATAATGCAGTTTTATTTATTTATTAAATAAATTATCATTTTTCAAGGGTCGATAAATATTAGGGGAATGGAAGATATAGTTTAATGATCTAGTGAGAAGTAATATATGACGAAATGTATTATCATAAATAATATATAATTTTAATGAACATGTTATGTGCCTATCAAGAAATAGTAAAAATATTATTATTATAGAAATGGGGTTCGACAATAGATTAAATAAACAAAAAGTATTACATGTGAAATTATGTATTAATAACCCAAGAGATATATAAACCCTATTATATTAATTTTTAAGAAAGAAAAATTCATTTTTCTATTCATATTCAATTGATTCGGAGAATCCTTTCAAGCCCTGGAGAGCACCCTTATCCAAGAATTCTTCCTAGAATAGAGAGGTATCTTCCTATAACTCCCACTATCATGTTTTGAAAGATCAATGAGAATGTTTTGGAAGTGAAAATCATGGAGATCAATGGATGAAGACACACAAAGCACGATCATATTTTTTCTTTATGGGCGATTCCTTCGGTGGTGTTCTTATATTTATGGAATATGTGTGGACCACCATGAGAGGGAATCTTCTACATATTCCACAAATGTATGATGATATAATGGAAACTTGTTTTTAGTTCCATCAATGATAAAATAAAACTAATAAAGTAAATATATAATTATTTAAATTAATTAGAAATAATATTTGATGATCCCCTATCTTGTGAATGACTTTTTATCCATTGTCTATTTTAATTTATTTAATTACATTGATTATGGAATTCATCATTCTGTAGATCTCTAAATGAAAATTGATCATTACGAAATGAAAATTTGGGCACAACACATCACACACTTCTATTTCACCCAAAACCTATAAAAATGTTATTTTTGATTCACTAGTAGATATATGAGATTTATTATCTCTAGAAACATCCATTAATAGTGAGAAAACATTGTGGATATTTTAAGACCCATTAAATGATGATATATTATATTAGTTTAAAATATATTACTGATAAAATCAATCTTCATCAGGGATAAAACACTGCTCAAGGTAGTTCTTTATTAGTGATACTGTAGTGATAATAAAGTGGTTTATTTATCAAAATATATGTATTACAGAAGAAATGTGACATTTATTTACATTATTTTCACTCATAAAGGGATATTTTATATAAAATAACTCTCTCATTGATAAGATAAATTTTGTAGCAAATTGATGACGATATTATAAGATAGTGAAACACCAAATATAAAATTTAATTATTATTTAATATTACTCCACACTAAAAACAATAAAAATTGATAATATAAATTTCAAATATTTGTATATATAATTACATGGGTATCAACTATTTATAAAAAAACAAACAATTTGGAACTCATTAAGGTTCCATTTATTTTAGACCTCGATCCTCTCTCATAAAAGACAGATAATGCTACTAGTTAATGACCAAACCAAACCCTCTCAAGAAAAACACTTTATTAGTATAAAAAACAATTCACATGTTTCTATTATAATAAGAATCTAAATTAAACATAAATATGATATAATGCATAAAAAATAATACATTTAAATTGAAAGCATACATTTCAGCAAATATTGGGAACACCATGTATTAGATTGACATGTGGTTGATTACTTCACATTAATAATTATTTATGGATCATTATCCTAAATTATAAAAATAATGTGAAAGAATTTTATTTATTTTGAGTATTTTACAGACACATTAAACTTAAATTCTAATTTTAAATAATATCAATCACATTGATTCATACTAGACACAAAGGTTTACAAATTTATTTGTGTCTAATTAATAAATATAAATTTATATGTGTGGAATATATTTTATAAAATAAAATTATAATAGATGTTTTTTTCTTGGTTTTCAGTTAGTGACACATGGTTTTGAATTATCTGTTATTTTAAAATGAAAACATGGACATTATGTAACAACATCTAGATCATGTATTAGATTTACATGAGATAGATTCCTATAAAAATAAAATGAATTATGTATCATTTTTCTGAGTATCATAACCATATGAAATCATTTTCATAATTCTTAGTGAGTGATATATGTTTTCACTAAATTGTAACTTTTAAATTAAAAATGCACATTTCCTGTCAAACCAATCACTCCATGTGTAAGACTGTGGTGATGCTAATTCATACAAGTCAAAAATGACATATGGATTGATTCTATATCATTTATAAAAAAAATGAATGTTTTTCTTTTTTTGTGTATGTAAAATTTCTTAGGAACTAAAATGAAAATTTAAAATAAACATGCACTTTGAGACATTTCAGTCACACAATGTGTGAGATTTATGTGTGGATGATTACTCCACATCAAAATGACTTATGGATAACTTTAATAGTGTATGAAGAGAATATTATGGTGTTTTAAATCTTTTAAAGGAGTGACACTTGTTTAGAACAAAAATGAAAATTGTAAACTAAAAACACACCTTGAGTATACCCGCTACACCATGTGTCAGATTGACGTGAAACTAATTTAAATACATAATAAATGTCATATAAATCATTTTAATAAATTATAAGTAAAATAAAAATGTGTTTTATTTCATTTCAATGGGTGAAACATGTACTTATGTAATATCTCATTTTAAACAAAATACATACACCATTTTTTCATATATATCAACATGTGTCTCAGATTGATGTCTGACTAATTCCAATATTTTATATATTAAACATGGACAATTTCTAAAATTGTTAAGAAAATATATGTGTGTCTTCTAGGTTTTCATTTAGTGACATATTTTTTAACTATAATGTCAATTTTAATCTGAAAACACACATTTTGAGTCCAATGCTGAAAATTAAAGCATTTGGTATATGTCTTGTGACAGGATCTGGTCGCAAAAGGTTATTTCTGGAAGTGTCTTGTTGAAAATGACAGATTGAAGAAAGCGGTGTCCCAAATACTTTAAATGGGTAAAACATATTGTGCAATTGGCCGGTCGAAAATAATTTTTCGATAGACCCAACACAAATAATACAAAAATTATATTCATAAAATGTAATAAAATATTAATAATTATAAAATAATAAAATAATAAAATAATTTTATAATTATAATCACTAATAAAATAAAAAAATTAATATAAATATAATTAGAATAATAAGTAAATAGATGAATAAAATTACTAAAATTAATAAAATCACAATATTCAGAATAATATAACAAATAATAATAAAATAAAAATAACAATAAAATAATAATAAAATAATAAAAATTATAATAATAATAAAATAATAAAACAATAATAATAATAATAACAAAATAAATAAATAATAATAATAAAATATAAAAATATGATAATAATAAACAATAAAAAACACAATGTTTATAATAACATAAAACGCTATATATATAAATGTAAATATATGGATTAATAAAAATATTACAAATCAATTTTATTTTCATATATTTATCATTAAATGTATATAAATCACTAAGGTGTCATCTAGGGGAGTTTGAGGTGATGGTGGATGGAACTCCATCCCTAATCTAGGAGCCAGGCATTTCCTGTACTCCATCATCTTCTCATGATGATGTTACTACCATTGATGAATCTCCTCCTCCTCCCCCTACTATCAACAATGCTTTATCTTCTCCCAATAGATGGTTGATATAAGCTCACCCTAAGCTCAAAAATACTCCTCATACTATGTAGTAGATAAAGTTGACTCTATGTGAGTTCCTCTTGAGCTGCATGATGACATCATATTTGTACCATAAAAACTTATCGGTGTCAAAAGATAGTCGATACCAACAACCCTACATTTCTCGAAGGAATACTGAGTCACCTCCATTTATGGGGAATTATCAAATCATATGGATCTGGATTTTGATCCTTAGTATTGGAATATATATCAACCTATGTCTGAGACACCACGACCTCATATGACTCCTTTAATTGAAATTTTTAAAAAAATAGATAAAATATTATTTGTTGTTAATTTTATAACTAAAAAATAAATTAGGCTGACAACAATATCAAGCTAATAATCACATCTAATCTCTACAGTAATATGATCATTGTACATCCTCCTTTAAATATTTAAATCCATAATATCAGGTTGTTTAACATCCTTTATGTGTATAAAATAAAAAGTTTACATTTAATGTTTTATAAATGATTAAAAAAATGTGCTTACCAAATTTTTTATATGTTTGAAGAGTATGTACAATGATGAAATCCTATTAAATGAGGATTTCCCCCGGTTCTGTCAACATATTGATGCAATCCTATTAAAGGTATCTTCCATCCCTCGTGAACATTATCCATCCCACTCCTGAGATGAGATTTAATCTGGTCAGGTGGGTGTAGCTTGACTGATCAAATAATGTGACTCATACTTTTCGCATTTCTATCCTTCTATGATTTTCAAAACATTAATGGAGACCCACATGAATATATCCCTCATATGCCTCCTAGATAGAGTATCACATTCTATCATAGTTGGGTTATAATAAACAAAATAAATAATTAATAAAATAATGTTATTAATTAAATAATTTATTTTATATATTTATGTACCCACCAAGGATCAAACATACAATGTTGAACATCAACGTGAACCTGATCCCTTGTAATACAAACTACAGAAAACTAATTCCACAATATTCCACTTCACATTCCAACTAATATAAGGGAAATTCTGTGAAAAAAGTATACAAATAATCAAAAAATTCTAATATAAAAAAATTAATGAAAATTATTTAAAACTAAATAAATTAAAAAATAGTTCATACATATGTATTCATGAATCAAAATAAATATATGGACATATATCAGGGATGGGTTTAGTAATCATCGATATTTGAACATAAAAAACCCTTCATGGTCTCTCTCAAGTGCCAGTAGTATGAGGGTCAGATGATCCATCATCATGATCATCCCTAGGTATATCAGCCTCCTCCAAGTCATGAAATAAATAAAAGTCCATATGAAACACGAAATGACAGTTATCAAATAATTGAAAACAACTACTATAAATATATTTATAGTATAAATTTTAGAAACCAATATTAACTATGTCAATATGAATCTTCATCCCCATCATCATATATTATATTTTCAATATCTTCATATTCCTCCTCATTATCATCAATTAGAATTGGAGTTTCATTTTAATAATATATTTCCATTTCAAACTCATTTTTTACATTGATAAAATCATTATCACCATCATCCCTCATCTGAGTGGTGTTGTCATCGATATATGTGTCTCTTCTTTAAAAAATGGATTTGGAGTAGTCTCTTGAAATATTTCAATTATGTGTTGTTCAGTGGAACCAAATTAATTTTGAATAAATTTATTATCCTAATATTTCATTTTCATTAAGCTCCACTAATCACTTAGTTCTCTGGAAGTAGCACAATAATTTTTATAATAAATTTGATGTTCTTGAAGAGCCAATAAAAATTGTTCATTTTCTGAAAGAAGGATTTCATATTTAATATCAAATATTCTATTACGTATATAAACATTAAATTATATCTCATTATCCAACCACTATTATTTAATGATCATTACGTAATTCTATCCTATATAACAAAATATAATTATTTTTTCTAGTATACCGTAAAATGAAACATCATTTTTTAAATTTTCGAGATCCTCTCAAGAAAACACCACTATTTATTTTTGTGATTCCCTATACGAAATTGTATGAAATCTAAAACCATTCACCACATAATCATTATATTATTTAACCATTTTGTATTATGGTTTACTCAATTCCACAATTGGTTATCAATTTTATCATCATGTTCAAAAACCTGAATTTTTTTTAAAAAAATTTCAAGATAAAAAATTTTTTAATTGATTTTATTTGTTAAAACATATGTAATTTATTTTATGAATTTTTTAAACTAGTAAGAAAATTTATTTTTCCAAATTTCGTCATGAGAATCAGGTTCAGTTAGGGGAAAATATTTATTGATATTACTATCATATAATCTACAAATAAAATATTATTTATTTTCAATAAAAATTATTATAGAGATAGTAATAAGATAACTCAGAGTAAAAATGTTGTCATTTATTCATAGTTTATCAGAACATATATATGAGCCTTGTGATTTTCATCATCTGAAATAAATCATTCATGATCTCCACCAAATCCTTGATTGGGTTGATTAAGTACTAATAATTGATTTCTCATTTTATCATCAACATTTCCATCATTATGGACCATGTGGTTATGTTTTTGATGATATAATATTGAAAATAATGAGAGAAAAAATAATAAATTTCCTCTTGAAAATAATCCTTTTCAATTTATCTGACATCCTATGCTTTGTTACGTACCTTTTTCTTCATTTCTATATGTATATTATGAATGGGTACATCCAACAGAACTATATTAGACCTCGACGTTTTTCTTTATGTGGAAAATGAATTATCTAATGTTCCATTGAATATAAAAAATCGGGTTGGAAGATTTCTTCCAATTTATAAAAAATTATAAACACCTATTCTTATTGTATACATAGGGAATTGTGTTCTATTGTCACCATATAAATGTCTCAGAAAAAATATCTTACTTGTTTAGCACATTTCAAATCATATAATTCAATAAAACTCTAAATCTAATTTGTAGATGTGTTTCCATTATAAAATAACATCCATGACTTTTTATTGCAGAACTTTTACCATATCTGACACATCAATCCAAATTGGAAGAATAACCATCTAGAATCCTAATATTTATAACCTACTGAAAAAATAATTCATAATTTTATTTAGAAATTATATGAGTTTCTTTTTGATTCATTAAAATATGCGATCTTTCATTTTCAAACTACTAAAGTTTTGGTCACTTGAAAATTTGGGAAAAATTTAATATTTCCTTTAAATTATTTTTGGACCCAGCCTGTGTGTCCAAAACAATAAAAAATATATTGTAAAAATATTTATTCTCAATATGCATGAAATCTAACACGTATGATCAAACATATCAGAATAGTATATAAGATCTAAAAAAATTACACTTTTATCCAATTGTTATTTTTCCTAATGCCATCTATTTTCTATTAGTTTATATTTAGTCCCAATGTAATGGGAGGTAATGAATAGACAAAAAAATTTAAATCAATAACTGAGATCATTTTGGGAGTTTCATCTCTTTTAATGGTTCCTTTTCCGAAATGATATTTTTCCTCCTAAAAGGATGATAATTATAATGAAATATTTTATGAAAGTTCATAAAACAAATATTTCTTCCATTTATGAGCATAAATGAATTGATTTATCTCATTCAATAAGAGAATTATTTTTAGACCATGTTTATTCCAACCAGATAACATTTTATATACTGATAAGTCACTAATTCTACACATTAATACCAATTTTAGTAGGAAATTCTGTTTCTCAACAACATCAAATGTAATGAAACCATTAATCCATAATTAATATAACTCATTAATCAATGTATTTAAATAAATTTTATGAATATTTTTCGAATTTCCATGAATTAATAATGTCATTGATATACATGGCTCGTTCATCAAAATCCAAATAGAAAAATCTAGGGATTTATAAATAGGGGACAACAAAAATGTTCACTGTCGTAAGAACAAAATGGACAGAAAACATCAGTACATAGACCAATCAAACATTTTGAGTTTATAAAGAAAACATATTTTTATTTGGTCAAAATACATCCATAAGTCACCATCAACATGATGGTGTATCCCTTTACCATTAAAAATATTGGTTGTGTTTAGTGACACCAATTACATTATGTTCTAATACATAAATAAATTCTACAATATAGGTATAATCAAGAAATACCTCAATTGTTTTATATGATTCATTTTAGTCTTCGCTAGTTGATCCTCTTTGTACCTCAATTTGTTTGTAGATAGGACCACTAACGAATGACTTAGTTTCAACGTAATATAATATGAAATCATTTGAACGTGCATGAATCATCAGATAACCAAAGACACAAATTAAAAGAAAGACTATTTCCCTCATTTAAATTTATAGTAAATTCATTTCCATCCAATAAGAGTGTTTAAACCAAAGAAAATATATGATTAAAACAAGTATTTAACATCCTATAATCTGATTTAATAGCTAAACTTTTTTCAACCACTTCATATTTTCTTTTCTTGGAACTAGGATATAAGGCTTCCTCATCAGACTTAAAAAACTCAGAAAATATGGATGTTTCAAACTCTAGAGTTGAACAAAAATCATCCTCGGTTTTTTGATTTTTTGAAATGATTGACCATCCACATCGTATACAAACTTTTGAAATCATGATGGATCTAGAACCAAATTATCAATATCGTTTTTGGAAAATTTCTCAACATGTTGATACAAAAAAATATAATCATTTCCAAATCAAAATTACAATAGAAGACCCCTGAACATTGTCAAATGTTTCAAACCTCCTTATATCACATTTCTTGCATGGAAACATAATTTTACCTTATAAAATAGCTACTGGTTTTGATGATGAAAATGATAAACAAATTCCACAATCTCAATATGTACATGATTTATAATAGAACGTTTTTGATTCATGAGGTGATTTATCCAATCACGATCATGTAATACATACTGTTGTTAACTTCCTTGATCTATATTACTGTAAAAAATAGTAAATAAATAAATTTTTTTATGATTAATTTGATATAGGAAAAATAGGTTCTAAAAAGAGTCAAAAATAAACCATCATAATTTACATTTAAAAATATTTTACATTTCACCAATATATGTCAATTATGTCTTTTTCATCGATGCATCTTTTACACATACTATTAAATCTCCCATCAATGCATGAGAAACTGTATATCTCGGTTCAGCCATCCTAATGACCTATTTGATCATGGATGACACGAATTGGTTATTTCTAATCACCTGAATATTGGAAATTCTAAGATTTACTAAATAGGTATAAATCATATCTTTTATAGTCATAAAGTTGTTGAAACCAATTTATGTCTACCATGACCAAATTTTTAATGGCACAAATTTATACAAACCACATCTAAAATTTTCATTACTCCTTACCAAAAAATAGATGACATATTTCATTTTTAGTTATCTAATAATTTATACTAAAAATGCTAAGTATTACTATGTACCACTAATTAACAGTACATTTTAATAATTATAGTGTTTTACAGTCAATTTATAATAATTTACAAAATTATATAAATATTATTGTGATTTACCATTAATATTTACAAATTACTACTAATTATTACTAATCAATTCTATTTACCACTTATTATTAATATTTTTTCTTTATTTATAACAATTTTTACAAATTATCCTTAATTTTTACTAATTATCGCTAATTACTGTTAATTGCTGCTAATTAACACGAATTGGATCTAATTACTGGTAATTATTATGAATTTTGGCTATTTTTAACTAATTAATGCTAATTATTACTATCTTTTCCTATCTCTTATATTTATTCTTATTTTTTAATAATCATTTTTATTTATTACTATGTACTACAAATTATTACTAATTTATACTAATTAATAAAAATAATTACAAATTTTTAAATTTTATTATTAATTATTACTAATTTTTTCGATTTTTTCATATTTACTTCTAATTATCAATATTTATACATATTTATTTATAACTATTACAAATTATTAAAAAAATATTACAATTCATAACTTTTTATTTCTATTTATTAATAAATATTCCTAATTATTTTTAGTTATTCATAATAATACCTATTTATTATTATTTATTACAATTTATTACAAATAACACATTTTTATTACTATTTATACCAATTTATTACCAATTTTTCATATTTATTACTATTTATATCTATTTATTGGTAATTATTACTATTTATTACAATTAATTAATATTTATTACTAATGATTTCTAATTACTTTTAATTATTTCTAATTATTAGTATTTATTACCATTAATTATTATTTATTAATATGTGTTACTATTTACAACTATTTATTTCTATTTATTCTTACTTATTCCTCTATATTTCTAATTATTACTGATTATTACTATTTATTTTTAATTATTTCTAATAATATTGAAATATTTCTTATTATTACTAATTGTACAAAATTATTCATAATTATTCCTAATTAATACTAATATTTCCTAGCTATTGTTAACTATTTCTAATTATTTAAAATTAATTAAAATTATTTAAAATTCTTACTAATTATTACTAATTATTACTTATTAATCAAATTTAGTAGTAATTTTTACAAATTTTTTCAATCTATTACAAATAATTAGTAATTATTAGTAAATATAACTAATTATTACATATTATTACTAATTATTAGTAATTACTAATAATTATTACTAATTATTAAATTTTATAACTAATTATTACTAATTATTACTACTTAATAATATTTATTACCATTTATTACTATTGGTTACAATTTATTACTAGTTATTATTAATTATTACTAATTATTACTAATTATTACTTATTATTACAAACTATTTTTATTTGTTACTATTTATTACTATTTATTACTAATTATTTCTAATTATTACTAATTATTATTGTTTAATACTATTTATTACTAATTATTTCTATTTATTAATATTTATTACTATTTATTACTAAATATTACTAATTATTACAAACAATTACTAGTTAATAATGATTAATATGAATTATTACTTATTAACAATAATTAATAATAATTAATAATTAATAAATACAGATTAATACTAAATAATTCTAATTATTACTATTTATATGTAATTATTATTAATTACTTATAACTGAACCAAATTATTAAAAATTAATACTATTAACATTTAAATGAAAGCACTATATCTTAACAAAAAAACATATTTGTAAAAACAAATAATACCAAAAAACTATCAAATTCTAATTTAATTTAAATATTGTGAATTATGAATAAATATTACCAATATGAAATAAAATGAATTAACTAAATAAAATCCTTAAATAAAATCATTAAAATGGAATATTTCGCTGCATGCAAGGCTTGAAAAGTTTTCCACTTTAAAATTTAAAACAATGAAAAAACTGAAGAGAAAAATATGAGAGGAGAGAATGAGAGAGGGGTGGAGAGAATAATGAAATGGAAAAAATCAGATGAGGGTATTTATAGGTTAGGTCATTTGCGGCGATGGTATTTGTGATGAGATCCCCATCAAAAATACCTACCTGTCAGTATAATATTTTCAGTGTGAGTAAAATACCTTTGTAAATACAAAAAACCACAAGATAGTATTTGCGATAGGAGAAACCTCAAATCGCAATTACTGAAAACCATGGTATACTAATTTCCCTGAGTGTAACAACTGGTCACAAATATGCTTCTCGCGGTTTGACGTGTTCCATGTGCCAATGCCTTTTGTGACGAGATATGTATTCCAGTCACAAAGAAGTTTTTACAACGTACTATTTTTGAAGGGAATATGGTCTTGTCGTAAATAGTATCTCATGATAGACTATTTTCGACAAGACCATTCCCCATTGCAAATACCGCTTTTGCTAGCATTTTCTATTCCTATCACATGGTGTATCAAAATAATTTGATAATGATTTTTATATGTCAAAAATGACTTATGAATCTTTCAAATAATGTGTAAAATAAGTACGATTACATTTTCTTAGTTTTGACAATTCCATGCATCTTTTAGACCAAAATTTCAATTATATATAAAACACACTTATTTAGTCACAATTATAACACTTTGTGTCAAATTAATGTATGGTTGGTTACAACATGCCACAAATTAATTATGGATAATTATACTAATGTATCATGATTTATGAATGCATTTTATCAATTTTGTGTATTTGGTGTGTGCTGTGAACTACAATGTCGATTTTAAATAATAACATGGACTGTGAATAAAATCGAGAACAAAGTGTGTCAGATTGATATGTAGTTTATTCATACTGATCACAAAATATTTTTATATTATTTTACTAAAATATCTAGAAAATCCATGTGTGTTTTCATGATTTTAATTGAATGAAACATGATTTTAACTACCATGACATTTTATACTGAAATCACATACATTGACTCCTAACATTCACATCATGTATCAAATTTTTGTGTGACTAATAATTGTTTGTAAAAAATGACATTTATATCATTTTAATAAAGGGTAATGACCATAAAAGTGTGTTATCTTTATTTTCAGTTAGTGGCATAAGTTTTGTTTTAATAAAATGCCACTTTTAAATTGAAAAATGATTTCGAGTCATATTAGTCACATTTGTGTATCATATTGATGTGTAAAATATTCCTACATATCACAGATGGTTTATATATAATTTTAGTAATGTATAAAAACTATCTGAATATGTTTACCTTGATTTCAGTATGGCACACTTCATTTGAACTAAAATGTCAATTTTAAATAAAAACACACACTTTGAGTCATATTAGTCGCACCATGAGTCAGATTGATGTGTGGTTTTTCATACATTTCAAAAATGAATTCTAAATAATTTCTATAAATTATCAACACAGTTTGATGGTGGTTTATCATCTTTTAGTGAGTGAAATAGGATTTTGACTAAAATGTCAATTTTAAACTAAAAACATACTCCTTTTTCATACCGGCGAAACCGTGTATAGGGTTGATGTGCAACTTATTCCTATATGTTAAAAATTATTTAAGGATCATTTTCCTAAAGTATTACAATAAAATATGTGTGTTTTCAATGTTTTTATTGACTGGAACGTTTTATTAATTAACATTTCATTTTAAAATGAAAAAACACATTTTATGTTAGACTAGTCACACCGTGAATCAAATTGATTAGTGTCTAATAGATACATATCACAAATCCCCTTTGGAGTATTTTGTATAAAGAATCAAGATAATATAAGTTTATTTTATTATGTTTTAGTGAGAGATTTTTTTGTAATCATAAATTCTAATTTTAAATTGAAATGACTATTTTAAAATCATACTGGTCAAACCATGCATCAGATTGTGGTGGATATGATTCTTATATGTCAAAAATGAATTATAGATCATCTTTAAAAACTATCAAAACTATATTAATGTGTTCTCTTGGTCATGATCATGTCAATCATATTTCTAACAAAAAGTTAAATTTTAAATTAAAAAACATTGATTCATATCGGAAAAAATATTTTTCAGATAGATATATGGTTGATTCTTATATGTCAGAAATGACTTAAAGATCATTTTTCAAGATTAATAGTATTACCTGAGTTCGTTTTCAGGGTGTTGAGTATGAAACATGTGTTTTGAAAAAATATATTTCAATTTCAAATGAATATATGTATATTGAGAGGACACAAAAGATACAAAATATATGTGGAGTGGATTTCAACACATTAAAAATGATTTATGGGTAATTTTATTAAAATAATAAGACAATCTGAGTGTGTTTTCTTGGCTGTTAGATAGTGACACACATTTTATCTAAAATGCGAATTTAAACAGAAAACATGGAATTTGAGTCATAATGTTCACATCATGTATCATATTGATGTGTTACTAATATTTAAATATTAGATACTAATTATGGATTATTTTACTAAAGAATAAATGTTATATGATTGTGTTATTTTTTAGGGATTAAAACAAATTTTAAATTAAAATTACACTTTTAAATAGAAAACAAACGTTTCATTGATATAAGTCACAACATGTTTCTGATTGATGTGAGGTTATTTCCAACATTTCCAAAATTAATTATGGATCATTAAATTAATGTATCAAAATTACTTTGATGTTTTTTCTTTGTTTTGAGTATGCCATGCATATTTTGAAATAAAATTTCAATTATAAATAAAAGCATGCACTCTAAGTCATACCGGACACACCCTATATCAAATTCCAATGTGTTTGACACTTACATTTCAAAAATCACATATGGATCATTGTAATAATATATAAAAAAACATCAATGTGTTTTCTCAATTTTCAATGAGTAACACATGTTTTCAACTAAAATTCATATTTTAGTATAAAAATAGGCACATTGAGTCTTACAGACCACACTGTGTGTTGGATTTACATTTGGATTATTCATACACATCAAAAGTGATGTGGAGATAATTTTCCTACTGTATAAATAAAATATGTGTATGTTTTATTAGTTTTAACTTAGTGCAACAATTTCATTAATAAAAAATTGATTTGAACTGAAAAGGCTCACATTGAGTAATACTAGTCACACCATGTCTTAGATTAATTTATGACTAATACTTACATGTAAAAAATTACATCTGGATCATTTTATTAATGTATCAATACCATATGATTGTTCTGTCTTAGTTTTCAATTAGTGACCCATTTTTCCTACCAAAATGTCCATTTTAAATAAAAAAACACACACTTCCAGTCATACCGACCATTCCATGGGTTATATTTACATGTAGTTGATTCCAAAACATCAAAAGATCATTCTTTTAATTTATCAATATAATACACGAGCATTTTCTCAGAACTTGAGTATGTGATATTTATTTTGAACTATAATGTCTTTTTTCAATATAAACATGAAGTTTCGGCCATACTAGAAACAATATGCATTAAATTGGCCAATTCCTAATTCCAAAATATTAAAAATTACTTATGAGTCATTATTTAAAAATGTAAATACAATTTGAGTGTTTTTATTGAATTTATGTCAGCGACACATGTTTTCACCTAAAAGATATTTATTAACCGAATACAAGAAATTTATGTCTTAATGTTCACACCATGAATAATATTGACATGTGACTGATTCATACACACTATAAATTTCATAAGGTTCATATTTATAAATTTCTAGGCCATAAAAGTTACTTTTTTCTTTTTTTTTGAAGTGAAAGTTAATTATACCTAAAAGTTCAATTTTAAACTCAAAGCACACATTTTGAGATATTTCTATCACACCATGTATTATACTAAAGTTTGAAATATTAATATATGTCCCAAATGAATTGTATATAATTTTTATAATTTATTTAATCAATATGATTTTTTTTATTATGTCACGTTTTTTGGAAGTGAAATTTTGATTTAAAATAAAAGAACGCACTTGAATTATACTATCAACGTCATAGAAAATGTTGATGTGAACATAATTGTTACACATTAGAGTTTAGTTATGGGTAATGTTTTTCATGAATGAAGATAATACCAGTGGATTTTCCTGGTTCACAGTGAGTGGAGATTTTTTTGATCTAAAATGTAAATTTTAATTAGAAACATGCACACCGACTCATTTGTAAACTAAAAACACACACTTTTAGTTACTTATAAACTGTAAATTCACACTACTAAACATAAAATGGTAAAATAAAAAATAAATAGCACTATAAAGACAAAAAATAGTACTTATGTGCATCATCATTATTGACTACATGAATGTGAATTTATATTTTTAAATATATTTTTTGATCGTTATAGAGCACACAATGTTTAAAGAAATATAAATTCTCAACAATGAAATTTGTTCCATATCTATATGAAAACTAAATAGATATGTTTCTCAAAAAATTATAAATAAATTAAAGGAATAAATTAGATAAAATGAAGATAAAATTATGTAATTATATTGTAAGAAGTATCATATTCATGATATCTATAAATATTCATAAACCAACTATTTTTCTTATTTAGTTATAAAAATATATTTCTTCTTTTGAATACATGGACTATCAATATTCATAGTAGAACAAGAAAAAAATAAATAAAAAAAAATAAAAATATTAAATGAAACTGTAAATATCATTGGAAATACCACTTCAAGGATGGTATTATTTTCATGTAATATGACATCCTTAATAAAATCTAAAATTTAATAACCACAATCCTTGCAATTTGTTTTCTTCTAACATTGTAGATCCATTGTTAAATGTAATTACCCTTATAAATGTGTGTATTTTTATTGTATTATTATTATATATTCCATAATTCTTATCAAATTGTATATTTTTTTATGATTCTTGTGAAATTATATAGTCCTTAAACAATGCTTTTCATGATATTTAACTAATGACATAGCATTATAAAATTTTCATTAAACAAATAATATATATTTTATGAAGTTAAATTTTAAAATGTTTAATATTTTTTTATTAAAAATAGATATACTTCATCATGTGTGGTCGATTTATTGGTAATCCATGAATTGAATCCAAAATAGATATATCTTAAGTGTGATCAAATTTATTTCAATGAGTAACCAATACACTCTAAAATATCGAATGGAATCATTAATAAATGAAATAAAAATATATTTTATATTAAAGGATAGTATAGTTTTAACCTTGAATCATGTGCATTAAGAAGAGTTTTTCTTATATGTGTTTCATTCTCAACATTAAGACCAATTGGTCTACTATTTCTAAATGTTTCTCTTCTGCAAATGAATTTTTTATAGAAGTGTTGTGAGGAATAATTAGGTAGAAACGAATTTATAGCTTTTTTCATTTAAATGGTAATGATATATATTCATATAATAAATATGAATATTATCTATCTTTAATTAAGATATTAAATCATATATAAAAATATAGAATATGAAAATGCACCTTATTTATATATTTATAACAAATACTTCTTATTAACCATTCTTGAGGATTTAAACTGCAAAATCACGAAAAAATATGTTTTCAATAGACTCTCTATATATTTTTTACTCCAAATAATTAATTTAGGTATATCTATCATTGATTATTTTATCATCATGAACTTGTAATATTAGTAAATGTTAAAATTCATCTAACGGGGTAAACTTACTCTTAGAGGGTATGCTTTATTGACTATTTGATCCAATAGATTTTTAAATTTTGACCTTATATTTCCCCTTAATTTCATTTATCTATACTAAAAGTATTAATTTTATTACTTTCGTCATTACATGTTAATGTTTTTACATAAAATAATTAGAAATAATATACCTTATGGTCGATATTCATTTTTACAAGATTAAACAACCATGACAAAAAAGTTCCAATAACAGGTTAGACCATTTGAACATCTACATAATCCAGTGAGATTGGTATCTTAATGCTCAGATCATGGGCTATGTGAATCCGCTTTATCATGTGATTTTGGGAAGTTTTTTTATTTTTAATAATATTTCCATTGATATAGTTCATTCTTTCTATTGAAGCAAGCTAAAGGGTGCAAACTAATAGATAAAAATCATAAAAATTTTCATCATATGGAATATTAGTGCAGAAAAGGTACCAATATCTTCCTAATTCACATTTTAGAGAAACAATAATGGAAAAATTGTCAACGGTTAATAAGAAAGACAACTGAGGGGAACAACTGTCCTCAGATATGTGTGATTGTTTTTATATATATGGTGGTTTTTGTCTCTTTTATTTTTTTAAATTTATTCTAAAAAATTCAATGAGAACTAGTACTATTAATTTTTTTCTATTCAGGATCACATATTTTTAATTAGGCCACATCCATTTTATTATCATTATCCCCTTGTTCATTTATATTCTCAGAATAAATTAAAGGAGACACTCCCAAATTCCCACATCGGATGTGACCATATTGTTTTGGACACATTAAGGACTCTAGAGTAGTAATTACTCAGGTATGGATAATAAAAATTATTGTATATAAATCCAATAATATATATAAGAAAACGAGTATTCAGAATTAATAAAATACTGATTTAATGATGAAATTTTTTTATTACATAATTCATATACATGATTCATATACTCCGTTTTGGATTTCATCTACTAGTATTCAATAATAATTTACACTACCTCCTTCTGTAGAATATAATGGTTTATGGAAGTGTCATTGGATTTTGATTCATAAATCTATAAATAAAAGGACATTATTATTTTATTGTTTAATCCAATATAAAATTATCAATGTATAACTAAAATAAATAATATTTTTTAAAATGAAGCATACTCCTTAATTTATTTATGGTAGGAGTATATTTTCATTGAGACATGCTTCTTATTTACAACACACAATTAATGATTCATAAATTAAAAATTATTTGGCATAGTGATTAATACATTAATTTACATGTAAATTATTACCAATAACAATGTTCCCAAAATGATGTCACCTCTTGATGTCCAATAAATACATTTTATATATATTAATTTATCATGTTTTAATATATCTATGTTGTCTACACGATTACATTCATATCAATATCCTTAAGACGATGCTTCATAATAATTATTTTAAATCCTCTATATTCCATTCTAGGGAAAATTATTACAAATTTAATTTTGTAGTTATATAGTATAAATGCATTGTTTACGACATAATGAAGTGTAAATAAGTGTTCAATTGATTTATTTTTTTAAGAAAATTGATAATTTTATCATAATGGTACCCTAATATCTTCTTAAAATTGACCCTTAATAATGGGATCAACATTTGTTTTCATTTCTACATCAATTGGAATACGCATTCGAGTGGTGGTCCAATTTTAATCAATGAAAATGGACTACTTAGGGTAAATTAGTTTTCCATGTTCATTCCATCCATCCTCAAATTTGATTCCTCTGTTTCTAATATCAATTTTTTTGAGACACATTAACACTATAATGCTTTTAATTATTTTTTTTGGTCATAGGTTGTTCACTTTATATTAATTAATTGTCTTCAATATCATCAATTGGCTATTCTTAGAGATCAGTAGAATTGTCATGTTGGAAAATTCACTATTACTCTAGATTGGGAGAATCATAATGTTGAAAACCATTTTGTTCCTTATGTTTCATAGAATAAATATATGGAGAATTTATTATCTATAGAAGTTATTGAATATTTAATTTAGATTAAATAACTTTATAATATAATAAATAATACAGCGAGGAAAAAAATGTATATTAAAAACCATATTTTTGAAAAATATTTTTTTCTTTAATGGTTTAATGGATTTGATGCCTTTATCAAGTATATAAATATTTTCATTGTGGTCTCATGTGGTAGATAATATTGTAAATACATATCGAGCCCTGCAAAATGATGGTTAAATCCCAACGAAAAGGATATTTGTAGATGAATTGACATCTACCCCTATAGTGGTTTTTTCAGTAATAGAATAATCAAACCCTTTTTTATAGAATACACGACATAAAAGACGTCTAATTCGTGTGATACAATTATGAATGATATGTTCTTGTAACATTCCATTTTAAAATCTACTTTCTTGAACTATAATTCATTGATTTTAAATTCAATCCTTTTATCAAAAAACATGCAATAGAAATTCAACATATAAAATTTTATATAACTTAATAACCTTACTTGTTCAATGAATCCAATGTATGAGATATTTTAACAGATTTCATTTTGTTCTTCTGTACTAAATGCTTTCATAAATTAAACCACAATATTAACTCGAATATTTTTCTTGGTACTATGTTCATCATTTACTATTTGATCGACTCTATACCCATTAATTTTTAACCATTTAATGATAATACATGAACACCTAGTCCACTAGCTGATCAAAAATGTCCATCAAAAATTGAATTTCAATTTATATTTGAATCCTTAAGAATATGGTCACAAAACCATTATATAAACTATTGATTATTTGTTTTTTATATCCAACATTCAAACCATGATAGATTAAAATGTAAATTAATTACATTATGGGTTTTAAAATATAGTGAATCATATAAATTATTATATATAATGTAATGAAGATCCTACGCCAAATATTTAAGGGTAATTGATAAAAAAATTCCTCTAGAAATTCATTTACCCATAGTTTTCCCTCTCTGACATGATTTTGGAATTCAATTCATTCCATAGTAGATAGATAGCAAGGTTAGAATTCAACATCATCCTTTATAGTATATCTCTCAATAAAATAACCATCTAGTTGATTTTTATTTTTAATATATTCTTTCAAAAACATCATATATCATTTAATGGGATATATCTATTTATAATATAAATGAATCCATGGTTTGATATCTCTAAACAATTGAACCATTATATAATCAATCATATAAATTAATGATAATGGGATGAATATATCCAATTCACATAATATGACACCAATTTCCTTTTTATGTAGCTGAATATTTCACTGGGTCAATAACTTTAATGTATATAACATTAAAAATGTAACAACCCATTGTTAATGTATGACATCCATCTTATAAAAAAATAAAATTATAATCTATAAGAATTATATATTTCCTCAATACATGTCAGTAATTTGATTTGAATCCATATACTAATAAATAAATATTTGAAAACATATTAATGACTATTGATGAATACCACTATAGAATCATTAAATCAATCTACAAGGGATAAAAATGATATCATTCTTTCCTAAAAAGGGCCTATGTAGTTATTAGAAGAAAATTATTTCCTT
This sequence comes from Viscum album, assembly GCA_963277665.1. Lineage (NCBI taxonomy): Eukaryota > Viridiplantae > Streptophyta > Magnoliopsida > Santalales > Viscaceae > Viscum > Viscum album. Next base: position 1,185,657,730 of record OY728139.1, read on the forward strand.
CATCCAATACTCATGCTAACTCATCTCACATCTGCATGGAAATCATATCAAATCGAGACTTAATGGAATCCATTGTTTTATCGTGTTTATTTAGTAATGTTCCAATGGAACTATCATATATATATATTTTCATATATTATATGATGAAAATATCTAATTGATACTCAATGACAATAATGTTATTTAAAGAAACTAAACATTTTTTCTAAAAGTATTTAATATGTTTTTTCAAAGAATCCTTACCAAACACATTGTCCATATCCAATAGTTTCTCATATAATTGATCAACTATTAGTGGAGATGATGTTGTTCATTTTTTTTGAACTCCCATTGAATGATTCCAACTATGAAAGGTCTTTAGGTTATTTGGGAAAAAAATTATCATGTCCTCAAAACACAATCTTCAAGGAATGGTTCACCCAACAATTCTGTGTATATTTCCAAAAAATTGGAATCCCATGATTTCCATTAATTCTATATCTATGAAATTTAAAAAAACAATATTATCTGATAAAACATGGCTTTCAATTTGAAATAATCATAAATATGAGAACCGTACAATGTAACACTTGATTCCCATAGTAATTTTAGATCATCTATCAATGAATCCATAAAACCATAAATATATTAACCTGGTTGTTTTGGTCTCAATATAAAAATATACAAAATCATTTAATTTTTCTTCATGCATTACTATAGTAGAAATATATAATTTACCATTATAAAAAGAAATATATTTTTGGTGATAATTTTTAATCCAAAATAATTCACTTTATCCATAGATAGAACAAGATGAATTTTTCTCAACTTATTTTTTATTTAGGATACTCTTGATATATTTTTTTCCATGAAGGAGAGTCCCCTAGGGTATAAAGTTTATCTTATTGATTTCGTGTATCGGTATTCAAGTTAAATTTTATTGTAGTACTCTCCCTCCAATATTGGTTCATAAACCATGGAATGATTGGAATGCAATGTTAATATTTTTAGTGAATATATATATAATTATTTTATTGAGAAACAACACACTTTTGGAATTTTTATGTGAATCATGGACCTTAAAAAAATTATAAAATCATCGTACATGCATGTATTCATCAGATAACATTTCCATTGATCATAAAAATAATTTAATTTCATATTTTTTTTAGAAGGGATGCTCATTATCTTCTGGGAAAATATTATTCACGAGAAAAGGTATTACAATAGAGATGGGGTCACTGTATCTATTTCTATAGTTTATATTAAATACATTTAGATTAGGTGAGAATGTTATATATTTTGTAAAACAATACTAAAATAATTCTTTTTCATATCTTTTTAAATTATGAAATATTTTTGGAAAATAATTAAGATCATATTCATCTGCTATTGTCATGTCCTCAATAGGATCTTCATCATTATTTACATATGTAATCGTATACCTGATATTACATTCATAACCATTAATACTTGTGATCAAATCATATGATCCATAAAAATAATTGGTATCCTAGTCACTATCCACATTCAGTTATTCACTATTTTTTATAAATAATTTATTACAGAGATCTATTCTATGGCTGATCAAAGGTTATTCCAACTCCTCTAGAATAATTAGTCTTGAAAAACAAAAATGGAAAAATGGAAAAATAGTTTTATAAGGGTAAAATGTATTATATATTATAAACATGATGAAATATAAAACCCTATCCTAATACTCTTTTTTATATTATTCGGAATCATAAATTTTCATTTCATACCCAACCTCATTTTTTGAGAAATTATTCCATAAGATAATAAAAATAAACAAAACATAATAGAAAATTTAATTTTACCATAAAAATTGGATATAACACATTTAGATTGGGGTTAAAATTTCCCTCATATATTTCTTGGATAAATGAAATATATAAACCAGTTTCTTGTGGATTTATAGGTCATTTAGTAACTTGAATTTAAAAAAAAACCATAGTTACCACATTCTCGCATGAACTTCCCCCAAATACTTTGTTAGTGGGTACTATTCTACTTCCCCTGTTCCTTATTGAAATATGAGATGCATTTCCTAGCATACCATGTGACTTGATGATTGATGTTCACACCGTCGATCGGGATCAAGGATGTGTTTGGGTACTAAATCACCTTTGACCACATTTAGTGGATATTCATTCCTTCTATATAAATTCTAACATGTTCCTATTTACTGTAGTGACCTTGTGTAACATCCCAAGTAAGTAATGAATAATAGATATTTTAATTTATTTCTATTAATGAATTAGATAGTGTTTTAGAGGCTTAAAATGAAAATAAATCCAATCTTAAGCATGGAATACACTAATATCCTTAATAGATTGTTTTACTGCCTTTTGATGGAAAACCCCTTTTAAATCAAACTTTTGACAATTTTATAATCTATATTTGTAAAAATAAACATATTAATTATTATTGGGACATTTAAATTTATATTGGATAAATATTTGGTATTTTTCTGACAATGTTCATTTTTTAATGAATAGTGAAAAATACTGCATATTACATCAAAACTGCTTTTTCATTGAATTTAATTATATGGTTAGATTATATTTTTAATTTTTCTTAAAGTGTAATCTGATTAAATTTTTACCATTTAATACAATGGTGGTCATTAGGATGAATTTCACATTGAAACTGGTCATAAACTAATGCCAATCTTTTCAAAGATATTGTTTCAAAAAAAACCTGCTATTTATTTTGAAAACGGGAATTATTTTTAAATCAATTATTGAAATTTATTTATTTTGAATTTGGTAAAATGGATTAAATATTTGGAATCAGAAGGTCCAAATTATGTAATTAAGACTCTTTTGTTTTTGGACATTATGAATAGTAACGACGATAATTATCTTTAATTATCTTGATTAAAGAGTAATCGGGTAGTTAAGGATAATAAAATAATATCATAATAATAAAAAATGAAACCAAAATGTGTCTTAAGGATACAGGTTGTCTCATGGCCGACCATGGGATGCCTTGTGCCAAACTTGGGGGCCCCATGAAATCACTTTTGTGAGAAAGTGACTTTTTTCTTTTTTTTAAAGAATGTTAAATATAATAAAGAATGTATAACCTAAGTAAAATATTTATAATTTTGTCTAAATAGATAACATTTTAGACTATAAATATTAATTGGAAATCTAAAAATATTTCCTACATCATAATATTTTTTTCATAATTTTTAGAGTTTAAAAAAATTAAATTTTTTATGACATCATGATGATGCAGCGATTACCTCATTAATAAAGGATTTAAATAAAATGAAATGATAATGTAAAATCTATGACCTACACATGTCCAAATCCTATTGTATGGGTGGATTTCGAACCCTTATCACCATACCCTCGAATTATATCAATGTGGGACCTTTTGAATTCGAAAATCATTTTCAAATAAAGTAACATTTCTTTACTTTCCAAGAGTGCCCCTCATCTCCTCTTATAAAAGGCCCCCACCTCTAACTCCTTACCCACACATCGAAAGCCATTGGATCGGCCAACCCCTGCCCATTTTGTCTCTCCACTTCCCTCTATCACTCCTTAAAGCCTCACTTTGGGAAGAAGTCTTCCCAAGGAAGCCTTTGAGCTCAAACCAAAGGGAGTTACCCGATTTTAAGGTAATGTATTCACTTGAGTCCTTTTGTTTTATTTTGCTTCTCCAAGCCCCTAAAATATTTTTATTAATTTCTTTTGTAACAAATACAGTATCTTCAATATACTAGGATGTTTTTATAATAATGATTCGAGCTAAACATACACACACCTACATCTAATGGTTAAAAAACATACCGTTTCCGTGGATGGCGAATTTCTGCCTCCCGGAACGATGATTGTTAAACATTTTTTAACACCTTCAAAGGTGGCCATTAAGATGAAACTATATTTATATATGACATATAATCTGTTTATGTTTTCCTTATGCTTCTGTATTTTTCATTTTTGGAATACCTTTATGGTTCCCATTATGGGTAAACGTGATATCTTCATTTAAGGAAGTGTGGACTACCGCCCCCTCAAAGTGATTTGATTCGTTAAATACCATATGTGGGATGTATAAAGGATGGAGTTATGATATTATATATGATATTACACTGAAATTACAATATACCTTTATATCATTATGATTCCATTCTATAAAATAAGAAATAGAAATGAAAGTAGCGTTCATGCGTACGTACGGCTTACCGTCTCCATAACCGGTGCATTTTGTTTCTTACCTCTAAATGAATATGTAATTTTATAAATGCATGTATATACTAGATATATATGATATATATGATATATACATCATGATTAAAATTCTGGATATAATGTATACATGAACAACTTGTAATTATAAAGGGTTTATTTTTGACTCAAGTACCAACGATCGTTAAAATGACCATTATTAACTTAAATAATTACAGTGTTCATGACATAGAAATAAGGGATATAAAAGGAATAATAAACTTGAAAAAGGTTCCTAAACAAGTATAAATTAACTCAAGTTTATTATTTAGGAGATTAAAGAATGACCGAGTCAAGTCGGACCCGAGGTATGGGACTTCGTCTCAATCTCCTTTCATTGAGGCATATTTTGTTTTATACTCAACCTTCTTTTATATGGTGTATAAACCCCTTTGACATTTACTTTTATCCAAAAAAATATTTTTTATATGAAGCGTTTTACTAAACGACAAAAGGGAATGTTTTTTCGTACGTATGCGGTGACAACGACTTCTCCGCCATCGTGACCATTATTTGAGTTCCGGCTTCCTCTACAAGCCATACCTTCTTTATAAAAGAAAAATAAATACCATGTTTTACTTTTATTTTATTTTGGTTTTGAAAATGTTTTTCATAATGTTTTTATATCAATATGTAGTATTGATATCTTGTGATTGAAAGGTGGGAATGTTATGTTTCCCTTATGCATGTTTTATGTGGTACGATTATGTTGACGTTCTTGGGCATTTTTATGAAGACGGGTGGTTCCGTGATAAACTAAGGGCGGGTGAGCCTGAAATAGCTCTCCAATGCATTGGGTAACGCGGAGGAGTGAAACGTTAAGGTTTCTCCAAAAAGATTTAGGGAATATACTATGATGGGTATTCCAAACGTAACTAATAGGGTTACTCCCTACGTAAAAATGTTATGAATACCTCCAGTTACCTTTATGTCTTATGATATCTATGATTTATTCATGATTTGATGAGGTATGTTTATGTGATTATGTTTTATGGGTAATTTATGATTTCATTCTTATGTATATATGTACCCATGTTTCCTTTCTATATATTTTTATATCCCTTACTGAGCTTTTTATGCTCATCCCATATTTTTTTGAAATGTTTTTCATAGGTCAAGGGAAAGGTACATGATATGATGATAGTGTCGAGTAAGTGTCAAGAAAGAATCCATGTTTTATTTTAAATATGTTTCATTTATGGGAAAAAATTAATACTATATTTATGTAACCACTTTGTTTAAATGTGGAATGTAATGCAAGTTTTATGATCTAATTCTCTAAAACTCTAAACCTGAAAAGATCCTCAATGTGTAATCTTGTAATAACTCAAGATTAAGTAAGGTTTAAGGCTGGGGCCTTATACCTTGAACCAAATATTTGAAAGTTAGTGTCTACTTTAGGACATTGGCATTAGTTACACGGAGCCTCTTCCTAAATTATTGAATAGATTAGATGTCTTTGTTAACTAGATACCAACATGATTCCCACAATATATTTGAATCCATGAATAAAAAATTAATTTTTGTTTAAGATTATCATTATTCATTCTAGAATATTATTTAATATATGTCATAGTAAACTTCCTGGATTTCTAGGAAAGGAAACAAAATAGGGGTGACATTGAATGATCAGTAATATTTATCAATAATGGAATCTATCATTAAGAAATGATCATAATAAAGATGTCAAGGTAAATAACTCGGCACAAATTTCATTGACATAATTGGATAGGGAATAATAATTATGTAAATACAAATAACTTAAAAAATTCAATTCAATTAATAAATTAAAGATGAAATGCATATAGGAAAATATCAATGTTGAAATCACATAGATAATAACAACGGAAGTCTGAATCAAGGAAAATATAAATTATAAGACATCAGGTTTCAAATTCTCATAAGACCTATACCATTGAGATTTATCCGCAATATAGATTAATCCTGATGGGTAGAAACCCATTTAACTATGGCTAGCCAACTATTATGTCTAAGGTTACAATAGTTCTATTGAGGGCCTAACTATAATCGGGACCCGCCTATTTCTTGATTATCCAAATAATTCCACATATAAAAAATAATATATTTATTTAATGACACTATGCCTTATCATCAATTACCTATATTGAGTAAATAATATATATTTATAAATATTACCATAGATAAATAAATGAGTTTAAATTTATAACACTATACGTAGAAATGATATATGTTTATGAAATAAAAATATCCATGATAAATAATATGAATATTTAGGGGAAATTTAATTTTCATTCATTACAAGAAAGTGAAAACATTAATTAAATGTTATTGACTATATAAATGAATCATGAAAAATAATTTCAATTCAAACCTTAGTAAAAATACACATGAAACATCTATACGATGAATTAAAATAGTAATAAAACATCATATACCATATAGAATATGAATAAATGGTTTTCATAATTATTTAATACAAATACCAAAAAATCTATAAAAACATTCTGGAAAAAAAATCATTTTAATTTAGAAAATCCCTATTCAAAATAAAAAAAAATTAGAAAATAATTTTCATAGAAAATAAATTTTATGGAATTATAATTTAAAAAATATTACGAAAATAATTTTCTTCATAAATAACATTTTTTACTTTCATACGAAGCTGAAAATAAATTATTTTCATGTCAATGGCTACTTCTATATATATTATATAATTTTAAAAAAATTACATTTTATTGTAAAATGGGTAAAAAAGTTCCTTATTTTGAAAACGAATAAAAGATTACATTGAAAAAAAAATTTAAAAAAAAAATTGGAAAATATTTCATTAATAAATAATTTTAAAATGTTAAAAAACATTTATAATCATTTTTAGAAAATACAGTTTTGTGTAGAAAATAGATTTCCGACCAAATAGAAAAATGTTGTATGATTATCATAAAAATAGTTCATCAATTATTTAAGTTACTAGATAGTTGAAAAATGGAACTATTATGTGAAAATATTATGAATAATTATAATAGAAGAAAATTGAATGGTTTTATTTATATATAGATTAAATAATTTCCTTCAAACAAAATTCTAATATAAAAAATCTCAATTAGAATAGGATTGTGAAATAATCCCTTATAATGATCATTACATTGATGTGATAATTAATCAAAGAACATATTTATTGTATCAACTATAACTCCAAATAAATAAAGTTTAAAAACAAAATAATATAATAAATCTTCTTCATAAAATAATCTTAGAATATCAATGGCAATGCAAATTTATTATAACCCAATGGAAAGAAGTTGAGTTATCAAATTTTTTTACAACATGGTAATATTCAATTAAAATCCCATTGAATTAATGAATTCATATTCAAAGATAAAATACTAGTAATTATTTATTAATCATGATATAACATGTAAAAGGGACGTATAAACACCATATGAAAATAAACTGTGTGCATAACATTAAAATAATCCTTAATGAAATTAAATTGAGAAAAAATCCTCTACTCTACTCTTCGATATTTTTGAATGTGATTAAAACTATTAAACTTTGGTTGTAACCATGTTAGTGACATATTAAAGAACCAAATTAATATTTATAATATCATATATGTTGCTGTCATGTTTTCTTGGATGCATTTATAATATCTTATCAACCCTTAAATAATAAATATTCATTATTTTCATTATTTTTGTAGTTAATTTAACTTTTTTTATCATGCATGTTTCATGATGAAATATTTAGTTATTTAGCATATTATGTGGGTCTAATATCTCTATAATAATAATCATGAAACTATTATCGCATTCAAACAAAAATTAAAATTTTAATTCCAATCATGAAGCATTCTGTCGGGGAAATATTTAAGTTACTATCATGGATACAGTGGGGCATATATTCATATAGGTAACATTTCCTTTTTTTAATTGATCATTATTTTAATTATCTAAGTAATATTTTATATTTACATAATTATAATTATATAATAAATAAGATATTTTTTTAATATACATATATATTTTATCCATATGGTGTTCGATGAAGAGTGTCACATCACTCTTTGATGGTGGTAGTCCACACATACACGAACAATGTCATCATCATTATGTGGTGTGGAGATGAATAGAGAGTGACATCACTTCATTTGAATCATGATCGTATAATGTTTTTTATACTTTTGAAGATTTTTTATTTGAGAAATTTCATTCTGATCGTGTCTGCAAGATCTATTTTATATTATCATTTTACCACTTTCTTAAATTTAATATAGAAAAATTAATCAGATAACTAGAATCAACATAATACATACTATATAATAATGTAGAATTTATATTTTACCATAATTATTAGTAATAATATGAAAAATTATTTACCACTATTAATGTAAAAATGGGTTTACCAAGGGGTTGAACTATGATAATAAGAGTTAAAACGAACAAAAACATATCCAAGACCCATTTAATGATAATATTTAGAAATTGTCACTTATATTATAGATAATTGACCACTGTTATCCATGTTTAATGTCAATAATGATGAAATACCTTTTTTCATTTCATGAATTTCATGTGTGCCACTAAACTCACATATTAAAGGCCGCCCACTCTCCTCTCATCTTCAAATATTAAAAACACTTTGTATTAGAAAATAAAAACAAAAATAACTTACATAACTCCCTAATAGAATCCGAGAATACTTATTTTTCGTATAAAATTAACCTATGATTCCTTTTGGTTATAACCAAATAATGTTACTGAATAAGAGGTGACGTCCATAATCTAGCTTTTAATTTGGTTTCTTCCTTTACCTATATAAATAATAATAATAAATAAATATTTGATAACCAATTAATCTCTCATATACCTATATTTATTAAGATAATGTAATAACCTAAATTCTTCAAATTATCTGTAAAATAGTTCACAAAATCCTTATTAATGTTTACGGTGGACTACCACCTGACAAATAATTTTTTTCTTTTTCATCACCACCTTTCATAGACAAATAAATGGCTGATTAAATGGTTATATATCATATTTATTATATTATTATAACTATATAATTATTATGGAACATATACCTTTATACTTTATATTCACTGGTAACTTGATAATGTCACTTATGTGTACAATGGACTATCATCTTGCAAAGTGACATGATTAATTAGTTCTTTACAAGGATGGTAATATTATTTTTTAATGAAAATATAAAATACATGTGACATAATTTTTTATAAAAGTAATATTTAATTTCGATTTAATTATTTATTTTCATTAGGAAAATGGAAACAATGTTCATGCATACTTACTACATTCCGTCTCCATGAATGAAGCATTCCCTTTTCTAAATAAATATTTTATAGACTAGTAATAATATGTGTCTAATTAATATATATGATATTTATATCATTTTTAACAGTATTTATATGATTTTAAATTTAACTAATTAAGAATAACATTAAAAATAATAATACATACATGAAAAAAAATCATTTATTATCTAAAACATGACATTAACAAGGAATTTTTAGTAAATGGGTAATAAAAAGTAATAAATAAGTCATATATGATATGATAAATATAAATATATGTAGTATATTTGATATATATATATATAATAAACATAAAATTATTATATATATTGTTTCAATGTGTACAAGGGAAGTTGAGAATTATATTGAGGGTTATCTGTTTCACTTTTTAATTCATCGAGACACATGACCTATTCCAAAACTATTTATTTTATGTGGGGGTATATATTGATCATTAATGATTTTGTTTTATTATAATTATAAAAATTATTTGAATTAACATATCTATTTGAGGATATCTCTTTCATAGGTATTACATTTAATACATTACCAAAGCAGTAAGGGATTGTTTCCACAAATTACATTCTTAGTGACCTAATATAAGGCCCCAGACTTAAACCTTACTTAATCTTGAGTTATTACAAGATTACACATTGAGGATCTTTTTGGGTTTAGAGTTTTAGAGAATTGGATCATAAAACTTGCATTACATTCCATATATAAACAAAGTGGTTACATAAAAATAGTATTCTTCATTCCCATCAATGGAAACACATTTAAAATAAAACATGGATTATTTCTTGACACATCCTTGACTCTATCATCTTATCATGTACCTTTCCCTTGACCTGTGAAAAACATTTCAAAAACTTGGGATGAGCATAAAAACTCAGTATGGGTTATAAAAAAAACATGGAAAGGAAACATGAGTTCATATATACATAAGAATGAAATCATTCTTTACCCATAAAACATAGGCACTTTATCATACCTCATAAAATCATGAATAAATCATAGAAATCATAAGACATAAAGGTAACTTGAGGCATTCATATCATTCTTACGTAGGGAGTAACCCTCTTGGTTACGTTTGGAATACCCATCACAGTATATTCCCTAAAATCTCTTCGGGGAAACCTTAACGTTTCACTCCTTCGCGTTACCCAATGCATTGGAGAGCTATAACGGGCTCACCCGCCCTTAGTTTATCACGGAACCACCCGTCTTCATAATAATGCCTAAGAACCATAACATAATCATATCACATAAAACATGCATAAAGGAAACATAACATTTCCACATTTCAATCACGAGATATCAATACAACACATTGATATAATAAAAACATTATGAAAACCATTTTCAATACCAAATTAAAACATGGTATTTATTTTTCATTTTAAAAAAAAGAGGTATGGCTTGTAGAGGAAGCCGAAACTCAAATAACGGTCACGACGGCGGAGAAGTCGTTGTCGCCGCATACGTACGACAAAAAAATTCCCTTTTGTCGTTTAGTAAACGTTTCGTATAAAAAAGATTCCTTTTGAATAAACGTAAAAGTCAAAGGGGTTTATACACCGTATAAAAGAAAGTTGTGTATAAAATAAAATATGCCTCAACGAAAGGAGATTGAGACGAAGTCCCATACCTCGTATCCGACTTGACCCGACCGTTCTTTAATCTCCTGAATAATAAACTTGAGTTAATCTCTACTTGATTATGAATCTTTTTCAAGTTCATTATTCCTTTTATACCATGTTATGAACATCATGTAATCAGTTAAGTTAATAATGTTCATTTTGTCGGTATTTGGTTCTTAAGTCAAAAATAGTCTTCTTACACTTACATGTTGTTAATTTGGTCAAAGGTTCATTATATCCAGAATGGTATTCATGATGTAGATATCATATATGTCATATATATCCAGTACATACATGCATTTATAATATTACATAATCATTTAGAGGTAAGAAATGAAATGCACCGTTCATGGAGAGGGTAAGCCGTACGTACGCATGAACGCTACTTTCATTTCTATTTCGTATTTTATAGAATGGAATCATAATGATATAAGAGTATATTATAATTCCAGTATAATAACATATATAATATCATTAACTTTATCCTTTACACATCCCACATATGGTATTAATGAATCAAATCACTTTTAGGGGGCGGTAGTCCGCACTTCCTAAAATGAATATATCGTGTTTTACCCATAATGGAAACCATAAAGGTATGACCAAAATAAAAAAAACAGAAGCTTAAGTAAAACATAAACATATTATATATCATATATAAAAATAGTGACATCATAATGGCCACCTACGAAGGTGTTAAATGAGTGTTGAACAATCATCGTTTCGGGAGGCAGAATTTCGCCATCCACGGAAACCGTATGTTCTTTAACCATTTGATGTAGTTGTGTGAGAGTGTAGCTCAAATAAATCTTATAACAACATCCTAGTATATTTATGATACTGGTTTTGTTACAAAATAAGTAAATAAAAAGAGTTTAGGGGGTTGGAGAAGCAAAATAAAACAAATGAACATGAGAGAATGAATACCTTAAAAAGTGTAACTCCTTTTGGTTTGAGCCTAAAGGCTTCCTTTGAATGGATTCTGACCAAAGTGAATCCTCTAGGATGAAGAGAGGGATGTGGAGAGAGCCAATGGGCAGGGTTTGGCCGAGCCAAAGGCTTGAGTAGTGTGTGAAATGAGGTAGAGGTGGGGGCCTTTTATAAGAGGAGAGGAGGGGCACTTTTGGAAAGTAAAGAAACATTACTTTATTTGAAAATGTGTTTCGGTTTTAAAAGGTCCCACATTGATATAATTCGTGTATAAGGTGATAAGGGTTCGAAATCCACTCATCCAATTGGTTTTGGCCATGTGTAGATCATAGATATTACATTATCTTTCCATTTTATTTAAATCGTCAAATAATGATGTCATCGCTGCATCATTATTATGTCATAAATAATTAAATTTATTTAATGTCTAAAAATTATAAAACAAATACTATGATGTAGGAAAGTTTTTTATCTTTCCAATGACTATTTATAATCAAAATTTGGACTTGTATAACCCCACTTAAAAATTGTTTTCGTAAAACATCTCTTGTTTGTGTCATTTTTACTTTAACATTTAATAAAAAGTTATTTATGTCATTTCCAAACCAAAGTGTCTCCATGGGGTCCCCAAGTTGACCCATGGCTTGTCTTAGTCGGACATGATACAACCAATAAGGTTGGGACATGTGTCTAGGTCATTTCCAATTATTAAAGCATTATTTATACCTTAAACTACCCTAATTACCACTAATCGCGATTAAGAACTTAATAAGTTACTATTCACCAAAAAATTATTATAATCTCATTGAACCACATTTTACTTCTTAATGACAACCATGTATGTCGGATTTTTAAAATTCAATACACATTAGTGGTAAAATTTCATTTAACTGAAAAATCAGTTTTCTTGATTACCCCTTAGTGGTTTCACTATTCATCAAAAATTGAAGTTTTTCAGAAAATTACAAAAAATTCACCCTAAGCTATATTTGATATTCCGAATTCAAAATTGAAGTATATTTTACAAAATTCAAAACATATAGGTCACATTAATTAATTTAATAATTAATTCCCACTGCCAGAGCAAATAGCGTGTTTTTACAAAACAATAAGTATTAAAAGATTGACACCAGTTTAAGTCTAATTTCAAAGTGAAATTGATTCCAATTACCACCATTGGATAAAATGGTAAAAATATATTCTAATTTCACTTCTAAATCAATTCAAAACATAATCTAATCATATAAATAAATTAGATTAAAAATCAGTTTTGATGTAAAATGTAGTATTTTTCACTATTCATTAAAAAATGAACATTGTCAGAAAAATACCAAAAATTCACACAAGGTAAATTTTGATGTCCCCATCATAAAGAATAAGTTTATTTTGACAAAAATAGTTTATAAAATTTTCAAAATATAGATTCAAAAATGGTTTTCCATCCAAAGGCAGTAAAACAATCTTTTAAGAATATTAGTGTATTCCATGCTTAAGATTGGATTTATTTTCATTTTAAGCCTCTAAAACACTATCTTAATCAATAATAGACATAGATAAAAATATCTATTATTCATTACTTACTTGGGATGTTACATCCTTCCCCCCTTTAAAAAATTGTGTCCCCGTAATTTATTTACTTATCGAATAAATGGGGGTACTTATCCCTCATTGCATTTTCAGATTCCCATGTTGCCTCTTCAATCATGTGGTTTTTCCACAAAAGCTTTACCTACTTAATCACCTTATTCCGTAACACTTGCTCCCCGTGGTCAAGAATCTGGACCGGTTGTTCCTCATAAGATAGGTTCTCTTCCAGCTGAACTATCTCTGGACTCAAAACATGAGATGGATCTGGCATATACTTTCTCAACATAGAAACGTGAAAAACATTGTGTACCTGAGATAAACTTGGAGGTAAAGACACTCGGTATGCAACTGATCCAACTCTTTCCAGAATTTCGTATGGTCCAATAAACCTTGGTCTCAACTTTCCTTTCTTACCAAATATCATCACACTTTTCCAAGGAGAAACCTTGAGAAAAACATGATCACCTACCTCGAAAGATAGATCCTTCCTCCGGTTATCCGCATAACTCTTATGCCTGCTCTGAGCTGTTCTCATGTGTTTCTGAATCAGCTGAACTTTTTCTGCCATCTCTTCTACCAATTCTGGTCCCATCAACTTTCTTTCACCCACTTAATCCCAGAAAGCTGGAGTTCGACACCGCTTCCCATATAATGCCTGAAATGGTGCCATCTGTATACTGGAATGAAAACTGTTATTATATGAAAACTCAACCAAAGAAAGATGTTGGTCCCAACTTCCTTGATAATCCATAGAACAAGCTCGTAGAATATCCTCCAATGTCTGAATTGTTCGTTCTGACTGCCCATCTGATTGAGGATGAAAAGCTGTACTAAAATTTAATTCAGTACCCAACGACTTTTGAAGGCCTTTCCAAAAGTTAGAAGTAAACCTGGGATCACGATCTGATACAATGGAGAGAGGAACTCCATGTAACCTGACTATCTCTTTAAGATACAAACGGGAAAGTTGATCAAGAGATAAAGTATCTCGTATAACAAGGAAATGAGCAGATTTGGTCAAGCGATCAACAATAACCCAGATTGCATTATTACCTCGAGATGTCTTCGGTAATCCAACAACAAAGTCCATGGATATTTCTCTCATTTACACTCTGGCACTGGTAAAGGCTGAAGCATCCCTTTCGGTAACTGCCGCTCTGCTTTAACCTGCTGACAAGTCAAACACTTCACAGTAAAATCAGCAATATCTCTTTTCATTCCATCCCACCAGTAATACTCCCGCAGATCTCTATACATCTTAGTACTGCCTGGATGAACTGAAAACGGAGAACTATGAGTTTCACATAACAACTCTCTCTTCAACTGTGAATCACAAGGCACACACAATCTATTCCCAAATCTCAAAACACAATCACTATCAATGTTGAATTCAGGAAACTTACCTTTCTGAACCAGCTCTACCTTTTTCTGCAACTCACTATCTTGCTTCTGTGCTTGCATGATTCTATCTGATAGAGATGATCTCACTGATACCTGAAACAAAACAGAAGGACTTCCTGCACCAACAACTTCTATGCCAAAGTTCATCAAATCCTTATCCAAAGGATCACATTCCAAACGCAACATTGTTAATGAAGCATTACTTTTTCGAATCAAAGCATCAGGCACTTTATTTGCTTTTCCCGGATGGTAATGAATTGTACAATCATAATCCTTGATTAATTCCAGCCATCTCCTTTGTCTCATGTTTAACTCTTTCGGAGTGAATATATACTTTAAACTTTTATGATCGGTATATATTTCACACTTTACTCCATAAAAATGATGCCTCCAAATTTTTAAAGCAAAAACAACAGCAGCTAGTTCCAAATCATGTGTAGGGTAATTTACCTCATGAGTTTTCAACTGTCGTGAAGCATAAGCAATTACCTGATCATTCTGAATTAGGACGCAACCAAGTCCTTTCAATGAAGCATCACTGTATATAACAAACTCACCATTCCTGGAAGGTAGTGCCAAAACTGGAGCATTCACCAATCTTCTTTTCAATTCCCGAAAACAATCATCACATTCTTTTGTCCAGATAAACTTAACACCCTTCCGAGTTAGCTTAGTCATTGGACTAGATAACCATGAACAATTTCTAACAAACCTTCGGTAATAGCCCGCCAAACCAAGGATGCTACGAATCTCGGTTACATTTGTGGGTCTTGGCCATTCTTCCACAACTTTTGTTTTTTCAGGATCAACAGTTAATCCATCTTTAGAAACAATGTGACCAAGGAAAGAAATTTTTTGCAACCAAAACTCACACTTGATGAATTTCCCATACAATTTATTTTCTTTTAAGGTTTGCAAGATAACCCTTAAATGTTTTTCATGCTCCTCTTTACTTTTAGAAAACACCAAAATATCATCAATGAAAACCACCACAAACTTATCCATGAACTCATGGAAAATTCTATTCATTAAGTCCATGAATATAGCAGGTGCATTGGTTATCCCAAAAGGCATTACTACAAATTCATAATGGCCATATCTCGTACAGAACGCGGTCTTCGGAATATCTGCCTCCTTTACCTTCAGCTGATGGTACCCCGATCTCAAGTCAATCTTTGAAAAAAACTGAGCTCCCTGGAGCTGATCAAACAAATCATCGATATGAGGCAAAGGATATTTGTTCTTAACAGTCATATTATTCAAGGCTCTATAATCAATGCAAAGTCTCATAGAACCATCTTTCTTTTTAACAAATAAAACAGGAGCACCCCAAGGTGATGTGCTAGGTCTAATGAAAACCTTTCTCTAATAAATCTTGCAATTGCTCCTTCAACTCTAAAAGTTCAATTTGTGCCATTCGATAAGGGGGTTTTGAAATTGGCTTAGCATCAGGAACTAAGTCAACAGTAAACTCAACTTCCCGATCTGGTATTATTCCAGGAAACTCATCAGGAAAAACATCAGGATACTCATTTACCACTAGTACATCATTAATCTGAACAGTTCCTTTATTTTCAACGATGTGTGCAAGGTAACATTCATTTCCATCTTTTACAAGTTTCTCGGCATCTGGATATGTTATCAAAAGTAAGGGTTCATTCTTGTAAACAAACTGAAATTCTTTCTGAAAAGAAACTTCTTTAGCTCTACAGTCAATCTTAGCATGGTAAATAGAGATCCAATCCATACACAGGATAACATAAAACTCTACTAGAGGTAGAACAATAAGGTTTTCAAGTAGGTTCTTTCCACAGATAAGGATAGGAAGATTCTTATAAATTCTTTTTGCCTCGACGCTTCCCCCAGGTGTTTTTACCAAAAGTTCAGGAGTCATTTCGTGAGATGGTATTCCCATTTTACTAGAAAAGGTTTCAGAGATGAAAGAATGTGTAGACCCCGAATCAAACAACACGCTGGCATAATCTGAAAAAACAAACAAAGTACCTGATACAACTTCATTTGATGGCCCGACATCTTCTGAAGAAGTTGCAAAGGATTTCACCACCCCTTTCTGCATGTATTCTAACTGCTTCCCATCACTCAAGCTCCTTGTCGGACACTCATTTGCATAGTGACCCATCTCATTGCACTTATAACATTTCACTAACTACAAATCAAATTTGTTCTTACCTTCACCTTGATCCTTTTCAGTGTAATCACGAGCCTTATGTCCCATCTTACCACATCGGTAGCACTTTACAGAATTCAGAAGTCATTCCCCAGCATGCCTTTTGCCACATTTATCACAAACTGGAAACTTAGTTCTCTTACCATCAGACTTTTTTGAAGAATTCTTACCTTTCTCCTGCCACCTCGGTCTCTTCTTCTGCTGGTTGTTATAGAAAACTTGGTCATCGGCAAACTCCATTTCCACCCTCTCAGCACATCGAACAAGCTTTTCATAACTTTTAAACTCACGAGAAGCTAATGCCCTTCGATATTTTGGCTTTAATCCTGAGTAAAAAACTATTGATTTTACTATCAAGGTCCCGGATAAAATTTGGAGCATACCTTGCCAATCGAGTGAACCTTTCTTCATAGGCAGCCATTGAGTCTTCCTCTTGCCTCAATTCCAAGGTTTGATTTTCCATCCTAAGTCGAACAGCCTTAGGAAAATATTTCTCAAAAAAACATACCTTTGAATTCATCCCAGTCAAGAGCATCAATCTCATCGGCGTCCCTGATATTTTTAACCATAGACCACCACTGATCTGCTTCACCCTCCAAACGGTAAATAGCAAGACTAACCTTTTGATTGTCTGAACACCCCATGACATCAAAAATCTTCTCGTGTGCTTTAATCCACCCTTCAGCTACCACAGGGTCAGATGATCCTCGGAATGATGGTGGATGTTGCCTCATGAAATGTTCCACCAATGAAATGTTCCTCTGCGGTTGATCTGGCTGATCTCGTGCATGGATACCACCGCCATTTATCGCTTGAGTCAACTGCGCCATTACTGCAACAAACTGTTCAGTTCCAATTCCGACCATTTCTAGATGCTGATTCGGAAGGTTATTTCCTTCTGTATGCCTTCCTAGCACTGCCTCCCTGTTTCCTCTGCGGAAAACCATTATGAACAAATATGTCTTAGATGAAGCAACATGGTAATCTTTAAATGCTATATCATTTCGAAAAAAAAAATATTTTCGGATTATCATTTAATAGAATTCTAACTCCTTAAGTTATCTAAACCGACCTCTGATACCAACTATAAGGCCCCAGCCTTAAACCTTACTTAATCTTGAGTTATTACAAGATTACACATTGAGGATCTTTTCGGGTCTAGAGTTTTAGAGAATTAGATCATAAAACATGCATTAAATTCCACATATAAACAAAGTGGTTACATAAAAATAGTATTCTTTATTCCCATCAATGGAAACACATTTAAAATAAAACATGGATTATTTCTTGACACATCCTTGACTCTATCATCTTATCATGTACCTTTCCCTTGACCTGTGAAAAACATTTCAAAAACTTGGGATGAGCATAAAAACTCAGTATGGGTTATAAAAAAACATGGAAAGGAAACATGAGTTCATATATACATAAGAATGAAATCATACATTACCAATAAAACATAGGCACTTTATCATACATCATAAAATCATGAATAAATCATAGAAATCATAAGACATAAAGGTAACTTGAGGCATCCATATCATTCTTACGTAGGGAGTAACCCTCTTGGTTACGTTTGGAATACCCATCACAGTATATTCCCTAAAATCTCTTCGGAGAAACCTTAACGTTTCACTCCTTCGCGTTACCCAATGCATTGGAGAGCTATAACGGGCTCACCCACCCTTAGTTTATCACGGAACAACCCGTCTTCATAATAATGCCCAAGAACCATAACATAATCATATCACATAAAACATGCATAAAGGAAACATAACATTTCCACATTTCAATCACGAGATATCAATACAACACATTGATATAATAAAAACATTATGAAAACCATTTTCAATACCAATGTAAAACATGGTATTTATTTTTCATTTTAAAAAAAAAGAGGTATGGCTTGTAGAGGAAGCCGAAACTCAAATAACGGTCACGACGGCGGAGAAGTCGTTGTCGCCGCATACGTACGAAAAAAACATTCCCTTTTGTCATTTAGTAAACGTTTCGTATAAAAAATATTCCTTTTCAATAAACGTAAAAGTCAAAGGGGTTTATACACCGTATAAAAGAAAGTTGTGTATAAAATAAAATATGCCTCAACGAAAGGAGAATGAGACGAAGTCCCATACCTCGTATCCGACATGACCCGACCGTTCTTTAATATCCTGAATAATAAACTTGAGTTAATCTCTACTTGATTATGAATCTTTTTCAAGTTCATTATTCCTTTTATACCATGTTATGAACATCATGTAATCAGTTAAGTTAATAATGTTCATTTTGTCGGTATTTGGTTCTTAAGTCAAAAATAGTCTTCTTATACTTACATGTTGTTAATTTGGTCAAAGGTTCATTATATCCAGAATGGTATTCATGATGTAGATATCATATATGTCATTTATATCCAGTACATACATGCATTTATAATATTACATAATCATTTAGAGGTATGAAATGAAATGCACCGTTCATGGAGACGGTAAGCCGTACGTACGCATGAACGCTACTTTCATTTCTATTTCGTATTTTATAGAATGGAATCATAATGATATAAGAGTATATTATAATTCTAGTATAATAACATATATAATATCATTAACTTTATCCTTTACACATCCCACATATGGTATTAACAAATCAAATCACTTTTAGGGGGCGGTAGTCCGCACTTCCTAAAATGAAGATATCGTGTTTTACCCATAATGGAAACCATAAAGGTATGCCCAAAATAAAAAAAACAGAAGCTTAAGGACAAAATAAACATATTATATATCATATCTAAAAATAGTGACATCATAATGGCCACCTTTGAAGGTGTTAAATGAGTGTTGAACAATCATCGTTTCGGGAGGCAGAATTTCGCCATCCACGGAAACCGTATGTTCTTTAACCATTTGATGTAGTTGTGTGAGAGTGTAGCTCAAATAAATCTTATAACAACATCCTAGTATATTGATTATACTGGTGTTGTTACAAAATAAGTAAATAAAAAGAGTTTAGGGGGTTGGAGAAGCAAAATAAAACAAATGAACATGAGAGAATGAATTACCTTAAAAAGAGTAACTCCTTTTGGTTTGAGCCTAAAGGCTTCCTTTGATAGGATTCTGCCCAAAGGGAATCCTCTAGGACGAGGAGAGGGATGTGGAGAGAGCAAATGGGCAGGGTTTGGCCGAGCCAAAGGCTTGAGTAGTGTGTTAAATGAGGTAGAGGTGGGGGCCTTTTATAAGAGGAGAGGAGGGGCACTTTTGGAAAGTAAAGAAACATTACTTTATTTGAAAATGTGTTTCGGTTTTAAAAGGTCCCACATTGAAATAATTCGTGGATAAGGTGATAAGGGTTCTAAATCCACTCATCCAATTGTTTTTGGCCATGTGTAGATCATAGATATTACATTATCTTTCCATTTTATTTAAATCGTCAAATAATGATGTCATCGCTTCATCATTATTATGTCATATATAATTAAATTTATTTAATGTCTAAAAATTATAAAAAAACTACTATGATGTAGTAAATCTTTTTAACTTTCCAATGACTATTTATAATCAAAATTTGGACTTGTATAACCCCACTTAAAATTTTTTTTTGTAAAACATCTCTTGTTTGTGTCATTTTTACTTTAACATTTAATAAAAAGTTATTTATGTCATTTCCAAACCAAAGTGTCTCCATGGGGTCCCCAAGTTGACACATGGCTTGTCTTAGTCGTCCATGACACAACCAATAAGGTTGGGACATGTGTCTAGATCATTTCCTATTATTAAAGCATTATTTACACCTTAAACTACCCTAATTACCACTAATCGCGATTAAGAACTTAATAAGTTACTATTCACCAAAAAATTATTATAATCTCATTGTGTAACACCCCAAGATTTCATAGTGTGTTATTTCTTCAAAATAATTCAATAACATACACTACACGCAACACCGAGTTCAAGCGCACCATGACTCACCAAACAAGCCGTTCAAAAAGAGGTTATGAATAGTATTAACTAAATTTTAAACTTTATATAATCCTTATAATTTTAGAATCCATATTATGAGTTTCTTAGACATAATGTAAGAAAAAATTCATCTTCAGTATTGTAGTTTTACCAACTTTTAATAGTGAACCCTTTTTAAATAAATTTTTTTAAACTTTTTGACTAAATGGGGACATCAAAAAATTTAAAATAAAACATCCCAAGCTTCCACGGTACGCTTTCCTTTGAATAAAACAGTAGCGTGTGTTGTACTCAACTTCGAGTTTTAACACACACCACAACCGATCAAACTAGCCGTTATGAATAGTAATACTTAATTTTTGAAATTATATATATTTTATATTTCAAAATGGACTTCATTTTTGGATTCAGAATATCAAATTTAGCCTAAGGTGAAATTTTGGTACTTTTCGGATAACTTTAATATTTTGATGAATAGTAAAAATTACTAAATTTTAATTAAAAACAACCTTTTTAATCAAAATAATTAATAGTGATAAATTATGCATTTGAGTGGTTTTAAAGTATATTTAGAATATATTTTTACCATTTAATATAATTTTGGTCATTGGACATAATTTTACAATTAAACCGAACATAAACAAGTGTCAATCTTTTGATAGTTATTATCTCTTAAAAACACGCTTTTTGTTTTGACAGCGGGAATTAATTTTAAATTAATTTCTGCCACTTCTGTGTTTTGAATTTAGGAAAATGGATTCCATATTTGGAATCAGGATGTCCAAATTATGTAAATAGGTAACTTTTATTTTTAGACATTTTGAATAATTACTGCGGTAAATATTTTATTTACCATGGTTAAGGGTAAATCCGGTAAATAAGGGTTAAAAAATAATATTATAATAATACTAAATTACCCTAAAACGTGTCTTAACCCTATTGGTTGATACATGGTCGACCATGGGCATCTTTGGGTCAATTTTGGGACCCCATTGATCCACTTGTAAGTGATAATGACACTTTATTTTAATTAAGTTAAAATGAATACAAAAATGGCATAAGCTTACATCTTTTAGAAGAACAATTTTTACATAGGGTTATACATGTTGTATTTTCGATTATAAATATTCATTAGAAAGTTAAAAAGATTTCTTACATAATGATGTTTTATTTATAATTTTTAGACATTAAATAATTTATATTATTTATGACACAATGATGATGCAGTAATTACTAAAATAGTAAAAAATTAACATAATTGGTATTATAAATACCCAAATAAATATAATATGAAACTTTTAATGAATTAAACTAATTTTCTAGGATAATATGATATATTAGGATTGATGTAATTGACTTTGTTCTAAGTAATCAATCTGTTATGAGTTTCACAAAAATCAACTATTGAATAGTGTCAAAATTGACATAAAAGAGTTCTTAAAACAAATATTATATTATTAATTGATATTAAATTCCTAAAAATCTAAGGTTCGGGCAAGGGACTTATATTAGGATTGGTTAACCATTAATGGACCACTTGGGGGTCGCTTGGATGTATATAGTAAGTTTATTAACCATATTATATAAAAATACAAAGAGACATTGTAAAAGTGAAACTAATTAACTTAGAGTTAATACTTAAAGATAAGGTTAATATAAGTACCCAAACCTGTCTAAATTCGATTGGATGAGTTGTTTTCGACCTATCCCCACCTCAACCTTTTAATAGTCAACTTTGGAGCCTTTGGAAACCGAATATGAATTTATTATAAATTAATATTTCTAGCTTTTCCAAAAGTGCCCCTTACCCCTCTTATAAAAGGGCACTCCTCCTTCTCTTTTCCTCACACCTCTCAAGCCACTTGGCTCGTCCAAACTCTTCCCAAATAAGCTCCCCAAATCCCTCTCCTCATCCTTGAAGCTTCCCCTTAGGCAGAAAGCATTTCAAGAAGTCCTTTGGTTCCAACCAATGTGAGTTACCTAGATTAAAGGTAACGATTTCTCTTAAATTATTTTCATTTATTTTGCTTCTCCAACCCCCAAACTCTTTTTATTTACTTTCTTTTGTAACAACACCAGTATCCACAATATACTAGGATGTTGTTATAAGAAGGATTCAAACTACACAAACACACAACTCCATCTAATGGATGATGAACATAATGTTTCTGTGGATGGGAAACTAACGCCTCACGAAACGATGATTGTACAAATACATCTTACCGCCTCTCATGGTGGCCATTATGATGGCACTGTAATTAAATATGATATTAATGATATATATTTTATATATATAAGCTTCTGTAATTCCATTTTATTTCATACCATTATTCGTTTCATGTTGTATATACATACGATAATTTCATTTGAGGAAGTGCGGACTACCGCCCCCTTAAAATGATATGACTCGTTCATACCACACATGGAACGTATAAAGGATGGTGTTAATGAACTTAAGTAACATATATAAAATATTATATTATACTGGAATAGTAATATACCTATGTATCATTTGGATTCGATTCTTTTAAAATAAAAAATTAAATGGAAGTAGCGTTCGTGCGTACGTACGGACTACCGTCTCCACGAACGCGATGAGATTCATTCTCCATCGTATCCATTCAAGTATAATTATCATTTAATGATTTAAAAATGATGTTTAAGGACTTGATATCATTCTGGATATGAATAAGATACAACAAACATGACTTATGTAACAAAACATATAAAGAAAATGAGTAAGTTAACACCCGAAACAGCGATAATACTAAGATATTATTATCAAATCAATATTAAAAGATCATATATGATATCATATTAATTTATATGATTCTTGTATAATTTATTAACAATTATTTCACTATTATACAGGAGGTTAACCTACCCCAACCATGAAAAAGTACAAGGTAAGGGATTTTCTTGTCTCACTTTTAATTCCGTGAGAATTCCATTGATCACCACTTAATTATTTCATGTGGTGTATGTATACTACCCATGATTGTATTCATTGTGTAATATACTTTATTTTATGGGTATTTACATCATCATGGTATGATCTTTCTTTCATGGGTGTTTGTTTCTTAAGTTACCTAATCAATAAGGGAATTTGAGATTTCAATTTCCACTCATTTGGCTTTACGCATATTTCATTGATTATATTACCCCAAGATTATGTGTGGAATCACTATTCATTTGATTATGTCATAATTTCCACTCCCCTTCTTGTGGATATACTTTTGATACACATAATCACTCCATTGAAAATTCTCAAGTCATTGATATGAATTTGATAAGAGAAATTTTAACTCTTTCACCATTTGTTGAGTTAAACATCCAATTCGTTGGTGTTGTTTTTACAGGAATATGTGTGAATATACTTTGATTGTTTTACACTGAATATCCAATCATATTTTGTGTATTTATATTTTTCACACATAATTATGTTGTTGATTTATCCTTAACCTAAGGATATGGCCTTTATGAGAGATTTCATCTCAACTTACATTCCATTGAGAATTCTTTGTTGATATACACCAAATCACTTTTATGTGGTGTATATAATGTACTTTGACATAGTATATCATGAATTCCCTTTATTCTCATGATATTACAAAGTTTTGATTACCTCAATTATTTTCATTCAAGTGTCTCTGTAGAGACCCGTATTTTGACGTACATGGACATTACATTACATTTGCGGAATACTTAGTACATAACAAAAACACACACTAAAGGATCGTAATAGTTTAGTGTCTTTGGAAACTCGGAACGTAATCTTCTAATCGTGGTGAAAGTTCTTCAATATCTCCCATAAAGATCTTCTTTTTTTTACCTAAAACCTTTCTTTATATCCTGGGGAAAAGAAAACATAAAAGGGTGAGCTCAAATGCTCAGTAAGGGTAAACAAAAGAAATATCAATCACATCATATACACAAGCACATAACTTTTGGAAAATCTTAACCTGCAAAAGAGATCATAATTTCATAACATGGGGTAAATCATGGCAGTGAAATGTAATCACAATAATCATAACTTAAAACATGAAACTTTGTGGCATTCACACATAATCATAGATAATCATTTCTTGTTAGTCAAGACTCATTGTCAAGACTATCTTAGTGGACAAAGTCCCTTTCTGAATCGAGTAACCCTCGTTTCAGTCCTGTTTCACTGAACCGGTATAACCTACCATTCCAGCCCTGTCTATCTCATGAGATATAAAATATTTACCCAATGAATTGGAGGGAGATATAGGTCCCACCCATCTCATAATTATACCATTCTTATGTGTGCCACAAAATCATAAATCATACATCATTTCATAACCCATGTAATAAAAATGGGATTCTTAAACAACATGACATCATAAAACCATTCATATAAGATAAAGGAATTCATAAACATAATTCCATCACAACATAGTCAAATCAATGTAAAATATGGATAGAAACAGAACCCTTTATTATCTTATATGGAAAATAATTTTGATAAAACACTTGAAATGAATTCTTGAGGAAAATATCCTTTCTTCTTCAAAATCAATTTCTTTTCACAAAACATCATGCAATTTTAAAAGAAAGAGATTTTATTAAAAATAGTCATGAAATATTTTGGAGTAAGCTTTATGAATATAAGGCTTTATAAAACCATAAAAATCTATTCGTTCCATTTAAGTAAAAAAAACATTCTTCGTACTTTTGTCGGAAAAGTCAAAAAGTACCTCGTACGAAAAAACGAAAAAAGATTCCTTTCATATCCTTTACTAAAAACTCATCGAAGGGTAAAATTGGATTTAAACAATTGTAGGTGGATGGAAATAATATTACATATTGGGGGAACATGGATGTGGATGATAAAATACACCCCAGTAAATACTTACGAATAAACAATCTCGGATAAAAATGAGATTGTGATATTTCCCTTACATTAGGTCCGACTTGCTTTGTAAGTGTCCGAACCTCCTGTATAATGATTTAAATCATGTTATTGACTTATTAAAGAATCATATTCATTGTTATGATATCATATATGGTTCACTTATGACATTATATTACCCGTTCTTTTGTAAATTCCATGTTAAAGAAGCGTTTTGGGTAAAATCGTTTCATTTATCGTAGG
This sequence comes from Viscum album, assembly GCA_963277665.1. Taxonomy (NCBI): domain Eukaryota; kingdom Viridiplantae; phylum Streptophyta; class Magnoliopsida; order Santalales; family Viscaceae; genus Viscum; species Viscum album. The sequence goes on from OY728139.1 coordinate 1,185,684,085, forward strand.
TGTTTTGACTTGTTGTTCTTGACATCATTATTACTTATATAATGATTTACTCACATCCAGAATATAAAATATGATTTATATATATCATATATATTCAGTATATATATATATATATATAATAGGTAGATAAATAAAATGAAAAACACCGTTCATGGAGACGGTAGTCCGTACGTACGCATGAACGCTGTTTTCCTTTCCTTATTGTCTTGAAATGGAAGTAAGTAGATGACATACATATGTACATATATACATAAATCCAGTAGCTTTATAATGTCATATATTTCATTATTATTTCTTATATATACATTATAATCATTCTTAAATGGTTAACATGGAGAATGAATCTCATCGCGTCGTGGAGACGGTATTCCGTACGTACGCACGAGCGATGATATCATTTCTATAAATATTGAATTGAATTGGAGTGTATTATACAATATATCAGAATCAATATGATGTTGTAATAACTATGTATAGTTATTTTTTACACCATTATACCCATCCATGTAAGGTGGTGGTGGAAAATAGATTACACCACGACGTGGAGACGGTATTCCGTACGTACGCACGCGCGGTGATTTCTTTTTCCGTAGGATGGATAGATGGTGAAATAAGGTTGTTTCATACTTATAATAACATATAAGTATATGTGTGATACTGATGTTATTACTTCATAATGAAACAACCTAAGAAGAAGAAGTGGAAGAAGAAATAAAGATGAAAGAATTGGTAACGGTAATTACCTCTTCTTTGAAGTGCCTCTTTGAGGCCTCCTCTTAGGGCACTAAAATTGGTCTTTGAGGAAGACCAGAACCTCTAGGATGTTTCTAGGGAAGTGGAGAAGAGATTTTGGCAGGGGTTGGCCGAGCTTGAGTGCTCAAATTGGTGTGAGGAGGAGGGGGAGGAGGTGTCCTTTTATAAGGGAGGAGAGGGGCACCTTAGGAATACCTCAAAATATTATTTTATATTAAAGTCAAAATCGGTTTATAATGGTTCCAAAGGGTCTTATTTCGAAACTAAAGTGGGTATGGGTCGAAATCCTATCAACCAATAGGATTTAGACAAGTTTAGGGTATTATTTTAACCTTATCAATTAGATTTAACTCTAAGTTAATTAATTTAACTTTTACCGTGTCTTTTTGTTTTCTTTCACTATATGGTTAATACACTTACTATAACATGCCAAACGAACCCCAAATTGTTTATTATTAATATATATATCCTTATCTAAGTCATTTGGCCGAACCTTAGATTTTTAGGAATACAATAACAATTAATAATATAATATTTGATTTAAAAACTATTTTGTGTCAATTTTGACACTATTTGATATATGATTTTTGTGAATGTCATAACAGAATTATATGTTCGAACCAAGTTGATTAAATCAATACTAATATATCATAGTAACCTATAAAATTAGTGGAATTCATAAAAAGTCTTAAATTACATTTATTTTGGTATTTATATTATCAATTATGTCAATATTTCATTAATAAGATAATTACTGCATCATCTTTGTGTCATAAATAAATTATATTATTTGATGTCTAAAAATTACAAATAAAATACCGTCATGTAGGAAATCGTTTTAGCTTTCTAATTAATATTTATAGTAGAATTTATCTTATGTATAACCCCATATTAAAAATGATGTACTTATTAAACTTTGATTTTAACTATTTTAACCCTTCTTTAAATAAATTAATAATAAATGTCCTAATCTAATCCAAGTGGGCCTAAATGGTCATATTTTATTCCTAAGTTTGTTTTTGGTCGAATTACACTTGTCCAATAGAATTAGGACATGTGTTAGGGTAATATTAATATCATATTTACCCTTAGTTACCCTATTTACTATTAACCGTGGTAAAAAAAGTAAAAAGTTACTATTCACCAAAAAATTATTTTCATCTCATTGAACCACATTTTAGTCCTTGATATTAACCGTGTCTCTCGGATTTTCAAAATTCCATTCACAGAAGCGGTAAAATTAAGTTTTATGCAAAATTCAGTTTTTAACCTACCACTTAGTAGTTTCACTATTCATCAAAAATTGATGTTTTTCAGAACAATGCCAAAATTTCTTCCCAAGCTATATTTCATATTCCGAATTCAAAAATGAAGTCTATTTTACCAAATTCATAACATAAAAGTTGTATTAATTAATTTTATAATTAAATCCTGCTGTTAAAACAAATAGCGTGTTTTTTAAGAAACAATATCTATCAAAAGATTGACACTTGTTTATGTCAAGTTTAAATGTGAAATTACATCCAATGACCAACATTGTATTAAATTGTAAAAATATATTCTAAATATACTTTAAAACCACTCAAATTAATGATTTATCACTATCAACTATTTCGATTAAAATAGTTGTTTTTAATTATAATTTAGTAATTTTCACTATTCATCAAAATATGAAAGTTATCCGAAAATCACCAAAATTTCAACCTAAGCTAATTTCGATATTCCGAATCCAAAAATGAAGTTCATTTTAAAAAATAAGATTTATAGAATTTTAAAAAGTGGTTATTACTATTCATAACGGCTAGTTTTAATAATATTTTAATAGCATATCGTTGTTTAATGAAACTCAGTATTGCGTATTACACACGCTATCGAGGAAGGTCGCGATTGCGTGTAATGCAAGGCAAGTCAAGGATGCGTGTTGTACAAGCTCTTTTTGGTGTAGCGTACAACACAAGACATTAATAAAATTAAAAAGAATATTTTTTTCATAAAATCTCGGGCTGTTACATTCTACCCCCCTTAAAATGAATTTCGCCCTCGAAATTCGTCGGGGTTATAAATGGTTTATTATTCTAAAGTTTCTTTAATAGAATCCCACATCATAAAAAGGAGTACCAAAACTTGGCTTTAAAAACTAAAGTATGAAATGTAACGATTACCCAAATAAACTAATCGTTGGGTTTCCACATAGGTAAAAATATGGATATGGAAGAGAAATCTAACCATCATGTTCTGATGGAGAGTGGTAGAGAACATGGCTATGGAAAAGCCAGTAATCAAAAATCCATAGATTTGTGATGATATAAGGTACCATCTGATTCATCAGGTATAAGATCACTAGGACAACATTTTTGGTTTTCAAGATCATTTCCCTAAAGTTGAAAATTTGAATTAGAATAAATACTTAATTTATTTTGGTACAATCTCACTGTTGTTCGTGTCTTGAACAATTTCCACTTCATCTCTTAAATAAATGAAGTTGAATTTGTTATTCGTGAAGTGTTAGCAGATTATGTGATAGAACGACGGGTCATTCCATCTGTCTCAAACAAAAGGTTAGCAAAAATTATATGCATAAGTCGATCTATAGTGAGATTAATCATATATGGTTCCTAAAATGGACTTATACTTCATATATCATACTGTTAAATATAATAAAACTAGTTTCTACTAAACAAAGACTTCCTGTAGGTCAGTGGTAGGCGATAAAGGCCAGTCGCACTTCGGTTGTGGGTTCGATTCCCACAGCCTTGTCTGAAGCGATGGGTTGTCGCCCGTCCTGCAGGTTGTCCTTTTTCTAAAACTATATTACTATAACATCCCATCAATAATATCGAAAAAACTTCTATCCTTAAACAATACTAACTTATGTCCAACATAATCCTTTCCAATCTTTAGGCTTATCCATAATACTGCAGTCCATTCTCATAACATAGTGAAAACCATTACCAGAGATTTAATACCATCGTTGATCCCCATATATCATAAGATATATCTTGTTGGTCACATTCCAAACATTCAAAGGCCTTAATCTTGTACTCTCTTGAATACCCATTGAACCTTATTGAAAACATGAATTCTATTAAAAGTTAACTCTTTCCACATAACAAAATCCTCAAAATTCTATATACTCAAACCATGATATCACTTAGTCCTTATATCAATCATGAGCTCATGAATACTATCAAACATTTAATTTTCTCCTTATCACTTCATTATGCGCATATCATCTACATTCCAAAAATATCTGAATAACCTTTCATGGATACTGGTAACATTAATCAGACAACAGTGTAACAATCCTTACATGTCTCTTTATTCTACAGTACCATGAGATTACTTATACAACTTTACACATGATAAACACTTAATCATTCCACTACATTCTTAAACCATTGACCGAGCTTCAAAAATTCTTTCATCTCACATATCATTTGTAGTCTCTTCATCATCATCAACATAAATACTTCCCATACGACCATACTGATTCTCTTCATGAGACTTTCCCTTAGGGCATTGGTTTGCATAATGCCCGTACATTCCACATTTAAAACATTTAACCAGTGTTGATGTCGTAGCAATACCATTATCCTCATCCCTGTTGTTAACTGAACCTTTTCCTTTGCACTTACTGGCTTTGTGTCCTTCTTTTCCACACCCAAATCATCTTCCAGTTCCTTTGAAACATTCTCCTTGATGCCTCTTCCCACATGAATTACATAGGGGAAATTGAACTTTCTTTCCTCTATGATCATCATGAAACTCCATCTTTCTCTTATTAGCCGAGTCAGGAAACTTACCAAATTTTACTTTATTGATCATATTATGAGATTGCTGATTTGGCATAATAATTATGTTTGGACTTCCAAATCCCATTTCATTATGAAGAATATCATTCCATTGTCCATCATATCCTCCATTATCGTGAATCATCTTGTTTCCAACCATTTTCTAAAACCCAAAAAGAATAGTGTGAGAGGCAAAAATCATGCTAGGGAAAACAACATAATAAAGGGGGAGTACCTTCAATATCTAACATCTTAGGTTTAATTCTATGATCGTTAGCGTAGTTCTAGTACTATAACTTATACGTCTACTTAACCTTAGGGACATCCCTAGACATACCGTAGAAATATCTCTAGGGATCTCACTAACGTTTTCGCATCCTAGTTTCCAAAGGTTGACTAAACCTTTCCTCTGATACCAACTGTAGAGACCCGTATCTTGACGTACATGGACATTACATTACATTTGCGGAATACTTAGTACATAACAAAAACACACACTAAAGGATCGTAATAGTTTAGTGTCTTTGGAAACTCGGAACGTAATCTTCTAATCGTGGTGAAAGTTTTTTCAATATCTCCCATAAAGATCTTCTTCTTTTTTACCTAAAACCTTTCTTTATATCCTGGGGAAAAGAAAACATAAAAGGGTGAGCTCAAATGCTCAGTAAGGGTAAACAAAAGAAATATCAATCACATCATATACACAAGCACATAACTTTTGGAAAATCTTAACCTGCAAAAGAGATCATAATTTCATAACATGGGGTAAATCATGGCAGTGAAATGTAATCACAATAATCATAACTTAAAACATGAAACTTTGTGGCATTCACACATAATCATAGAGAATCATTTCTTGTTAGTCAAGACTCATTGTCAAGACTATCTTAGTGGACAAAGTCCCTTTCTGAATCGAGTAACCCTCGTTTCAGTCCTATTTCACTGAACCGGTATAACCTACCATTCCAGCCCTGTCTATCTCATTAGATATAAAATCTTTACCCAATGCATTGGAGGGAGATATAGGTCCCACCCATCTCATAATGATACCATTCTTATGTGTGCCACAAAATCATAAATCATACATCATTTCATAACCCATGTAATAAAAATGGGATTCTTAAACAACATGACATCATAAAACCATTCATATAAGATATAGGAATTCATAAACATAATTCCATCACAACATATTCAAATCAATGTAAAATATGGATAGAAACAGAACCCTTTATTATCTTATATGGAAAATAATTTTGATAAAACACTTGAAATGAATTCTTGAGGAAAATATCCTTTCTTCTTCAAAATCAATTTCTTTTCACAAAACATCATGCAATTTTAAAAGAAAGAGATTTTATTAAAAATAGTCATGAAATATTTTGGAGGAAGCTTTATGAATATAAGGCTTTATAAAACCATAAAAATCTATTCGTTCCGTTTAAGTAAAAAAAACATTCTTCGTACTTTTGTCGGAAAAGTCAAAAAGTACCTCGTACGAAAAAACGAAAAAAGATTCCTTTCATATCCATTACTAAAAACTCATCGAAGGGTAAAATTGGATTTAAACAATTGTAGGTGGATGGAAATAATATTACATATTGGGGGAACATGGATGTGGATGATAAAATACACCCCAGTAAATACTTACGAATAAACAATCTCAGATAAAAATGAGATTGTGATATTTCCCTTACCTTAGGTCCGACTTGCTTTGTAAGTGTCCGAACCTCCTGTATAATGATTTAAATCATGTTATTGACTTATTAAAGAATCATATTCATTGTTATGATATCATATATGGTTCACTTATGACATTATATTACCCGTTCTTTTGTAAATTCCATGTTAAAGAAGCGTTTTGGGTAAAATCGTTTCATTTATCGTAGGTGTTTTGACTTGTTTTTCTTGACATCATTATTACTTATATCATGATTTACTCACTTCCAGAATATAAAATATGATTTATATATCATATATATTCAGTATATATATATATAATAGGTAGATAAATAAAATGAAAAACACCGTTCATGGAGACGGTAGTCCGTACGTACGCATGAACGCTGTTTTCCTTTCCTTATTGTCTTGAAATGGAAGTAAGTAGATGACATACATATGTACATATATACATAAATCCAGTAGCTTTATAATGTCATATATTTCATTATTATTTCTTATATATACATTATAATCATTCTTAAATGGTTAACATGGAGAATGAATCTCATCGCGTCGTGGAGACGGTATTCCGTACGTACGCACGAGCGATGATATCATTTCTATAAATATTGAATTGAATTGGAGTGTATTATAAAATATATCAGAATCAATATGATGTTGTAATAACTATGTATAGTTATTCTTTACACCATTATACCCATCCATGTAAGGTGGTGGTGGAAAATAGATTACACCACGGCGTGGAGACGGTATTCCGTACGTACGCACGCGCGGTGATTTCTTTTTCCGTAGGATGGATAGATGGTGAAATAAGTTTGTTTCATACTTATAATAACATATCAGTATATGTGTGATACTGATGTTATTACTTCATAATGAAACAACCTAAGAAGAAGAAGTGGAAGAAGAAATAAAGATGAAAGAATTGGTAACGGTAATTACCTCTTCTTTGAAGTGCCTCTTTGAGGCCTCCTCTTAGGGCACTAAAATTGGTCTTTGAGGAAGACCAGAACCTCTAGGATGTTTCTAGGGAAGTGGAGAAGAGATTTTGGCAGGGGTTGGCCGAGCTTGAGTGCTCAAATTGGTGTGAGGAGGAGGGGGAGGAGGTGTCCTTTTATAAGGGAGGAGAGGGGCACCTTAGGAATACCTCAAAATATTATTTTATATTAAAGTCAAAATTGGTTTATAATGGTTCCAAAGGGTCTTATTTCGAAGCTAAAGCGGGGATGGGTCGAAATCCTATCAAACAATAGGATTTAGACAAGTTTAGGGTATTATTGTAACCTTATCAATTAGATTTAACTCTAAGTTAATTAATTTAACTTTTACCGTGTCTTTTTGTTTTCTTTCACTATATGGTTAATACACTTACTATAACATGCCAAACGAACCCCAAATTGTTTATTATTAATATATATATCCTTATCTAAGTCATTTGGCCGAGCCTTAGATTTTTAGGAATAAAATAACAATTAATAATATAATATTTGATTTAAAAACTATTTTATGTCAATTTTGACACTATTTGATATATGATTTTTGTGAAAGTCATAACAGAATTATATGTTCGAACCAAGTTGATTAAATCAATACTAATATATCATAGTAACCTAGAAAATTAGTGGAATTCATAAAAAGTCTTAAATTACATTTATTTTGGTATTTATATTATCAATTATGTCAATATTTCATTAATAAGATAATTACTGCATCATCATTGTGTCATAAATAAATTATATTATTTGATGTCTAAAAATTACAAATAAAATACCGTCATGTAGGAAATCGTTTTAGCTTTCTACTTAATATTTATAGTCGAATTTAGCTTATGTATAACCCCATATTAAAAATTATTTACTTATTAAACTTTGATTTTAACTATTTTAACCCTTCTTTAAATAAATTAATAATAAATGTCCTAATCTAATCCATGTGGGCCTAAATGGTCATATTTTATTTCTAAGTTTGTTTTTGGTCGAATTACACTTGTCCAATAGAATTAGGACATGTGTTAGGGTAATATTAATATCATATTTACCCTTAGTTACCCTATTTACTATTAACCGTGGTAAAAAAAGTAAAAAGTTACTATTCACCAAAAAATTATTTTCATCTCATTGAACCACATTTTAGTCCTTGATATTAACCGTGTCTCTCGTATTTTCGAAATTCCATTCACAGAAGCGGTACAATTAAGTTTTATGCAAAATTCAGTTTTTAACCTACCACTTAGTGGTTTCACTATTCATCAAAAATTGATGTTTTTCAGAACAATGCCAAAATTTCATCCCAAGCTATATTTCATATTCCGAATTCAAAATTGAAGTCTATTTTACCAAATTCATAACATAAAAGTTGCATTTATTAATTTTATAATTAAATCCCGCTGTTAAAACAAATAGCGTGTTTTTTAAGAAACAATATCTATCAAAAGATTGACACTTGTTTATGTCAAGTTTAAATGTGAAATTACATCCAATGACCAACATTGTATTAAATTGTAAAAATATATTCTAGATATACTTTAAAACCACTCAAATTAATGATTTATCACTATCAACTATTTCGATTAAAAAAGTTGTTTTTAATTATAATTTAGTAATTTTCACTATTCATCAAAATATGAAAGTTATTCGAAAATCACCAAAATTTCAACCTAAGCTAATTTCGATATTCCGAATCCAAAAATGAAGTTCATTTTAAAAAATAATATTTATAGAATTTTAAAAAGTGGTTATTACTATTCATAACGGCTAGTTTTAATAATATTTTAATAGCATATCGTTGTTTAATGAAACTCAGTATTGCGTATTACACATGCTATCGAGGAAGGTCGCGATTGCGTGTAATGCAAGGCAAGTCAAGGATGTGTGTTGTGCAAGCTCCTTTTGGTGTAGCGTACAACACAAGACATTAATAAAATTAAAAAGAATATTTTTTTCATAAAATCTCGGGCTGTTACAGTCTCACTTTTCACTACTGGAAAAACGGGCTATACCCACGGTTCAAAACCGTGGGTATAGCCCCCAAAACCGTGGGTATAGGCTATACCCACGGTTTTGGGAACCGTGGGCTGGAATGGCGTCGGTATAGGGGTCTTGACCTATACCCACGGTTTGGGGAAACCTTGGGTATAGGTGTGCCACACACCAGCACCATGTTGTACAGCGTGGCAATCATATCCCCACGGTTTGAAAACCGTGGGGAGTTCAATTCTTTTCAAAAAATCGGGTCCAGCGAGATTTGAACTCGCGCCGCCCGCGAAGCGCCGAAACCACGCCCCGCCACTAACCAACCGAGCTCTTAATACAATCTGTTAATTATACATATAATTTTATATATATATTAATATATATTAACGCCGCATATTCAAAAAGGGATGCCGCATGGTTTCGATCCCGCGCCTCACGAAGCGCATCGCAACCGCGCCTGAAGAATGACCAACTACGCTGGGTTACTTAACTATTATGTTTTCATATATGTTTTTATATATATTAATACTATTTATTTAAATTCAAAAAAAGAATCTGCCGGAATTCGAAACCGCGCTTAACAATAGGACGGGCAGAAGCGGCGCCTTGAGCAGACCACCCAACCTATATATTTTATCGGAAACATATACATATATCAGGCTATATATATTAATATTCTCTATTAGTATTCAAAAAATGAATCTCGCGTGAATCGAACCGGTGCCTCTTATATGCCATGAATATGACAGCAACCAACCGAACTAACAATTTTATTTGTTAATATATGTACATCTCTTTACTTATATTTATATTATTCATATTAGTCACCAGAAAAAATTTCCCATCCCGCGGAATTTTTTGTTCCCGCCATAACGCGGGAACAATATACCCACGGTTTTTCAAAACCGTGGGTATAGGTCTATGAAAAAAATACCCCCTATACCCACGGTTTTCAAAAACCGTGGGTATAGGTCTGTAGAACGACACCTTTACCCACGGTTTTTCCAAAACCGTGGGTATAGGTCTTCAAAAAAAACCTATACCCACGGTTTTTCCAGGAACCGTGGGTATAGGGGACCTATACCCACGGTTTTGCAGAACCGTGGGTATAGGTCCTGATATTATACCTATACCCACGGTTTCCAGAACCGTGGGTATAGGGGGGGTCTATACCCACGGTTTTCTGCAGAACCGTGGGTATAGACCCATTTTCCAGTAGTGTTTGGTTAGAATCTCTAACTAAAATACCATTTTTAAAAGTTTTAAAGACTTATTCATCTAAATCTTTCTCATTAATGTCCATGTTTTAAAAATGGTTTTAAGGATTTATTTATATGGACATTAAAGTTTAGAAATTAAAAATCCTTTTAAAAGGTTTCAAAGTGGTATGGGACACTTTGATTCAAAAATCTATTTTTAAATGGCTTCTTGACAAATAGTGTGACTTTTAAATGTTTTCAAGAAAAGGGGGATATTTCTCTCAAATAGTTTTGATGATTATTTTCATCTATGTCAACATCCTTCATTATTCATGATTGAGGTTAATGTGATACAATACAATCTTCCATATTGTATCAAATGAGTTATATTTCACTGTGGATGTTCTATTTTTATACCATTCATGGTTTGTGGTTAAAGTATTGACATTTCGTATGCTAGTTTTAATACGAATGTTTATTTTATGCTTAACCCTATTCATATGAGGAATGCATTGGACTTAATAAGTGACGGGTGGAGCCCGCTATAGCTCCTCGATGAATCGGTAGGTCTCATGAGACAAACTAGTGTCTTGGCACAAGGCCTTGGCAAAATCTTATTTATAGTCTTGGCACGAGGCCTTGGCTATGTGGTTATGATAGTCTGGCATTATGCATTCCATCATTATGAAAGTGGTTATTGATATTGCATGTGATCATTCGACTAGTAGAATATCCTTGTGAGTAAGTAAATGGCATTATTTCATTTTATTTATGCCATACCATGTTGAAAGTTCAAGTTTCAAAGGCTTTTGTTTTAGTTATAAATTGCCTTAAGTGTTTATGTTTATTTATGAAAGCTTCTGCTATAATGTTATCCTTACTGAGCATCCGAGCTCACCCCTTTCAATGTTTTAATTTTTTTTTCCCAGGATTATGAAGAAGTAATTTATGAATGACCTGCAGGGATAGTATGAGGGGATATGAAGACAAGATGTTTTTTTTATGATGTAATGTAAAAATTTATGGATGTATCTAGTTATTCCAAGGCTACTAAACTAATCGGTCTTTCGAGACTTGATCTTTCTCATGATCATGCCAATGTTATGTAATAATGCACCGACTCTGGGTAGCTGGGGTCGGGGCGTTACAGTTGGTATCAGAGGAAGTTTAGTACAAACCTTGGTAGCTAGATTTAGATAAACTCTGATTAGAGCACGTAGACCTAAGATGAAATTTGAGGATTAGTATAAAAGAACTTCCTAGAATTTTGGTATTGTAGAGATTTTGTGAGTTTTCTGAGCAATACATCCCTGTCTGGATACGAGCAGGTAGAGGCGGCTCTGGCACAGATGTACCTAGGGGTAAAACCCGAAAACACCGCTTTGAGCTAGACTCGAACGGGAACTGGTGCACGACAACGGGCCTTGCTGTACTCTTGGTTACGACACTCCCGGGGGATATGCTTAGGATAATTTACATTTTCTTTACAAACCGATTTATGTAATATATACATAAGATGAGAGTAAATGACCTTGGTTAATCCTAATATGTTTCAAATTGAGAATATGGTGATATTTTAATCTCTAAATGATTTTACGAATACTATTACTCACACAATGCTTTCTGGTTTTAGTCAATGGCTGGATTCCAAGGAAGTCATAGTGACTTTGAGAATGATGTACAAGGTGGGAACGATGGTAGAGATGAGCAACAAAATGGAATGTTGATAGGCGTAAAAGATATCGTCTTTATGCCAAATCAGTTTTCCAAAAATATGATCAACAACATATATATTAACCAACTCCCAGACTCAACAAGGAAGAGAAAGGTGATAAATGATAAGATCTCCAGCAATGGAGACCATGGAGAAAAGAAACCTCAATTTTCATCATGCAGGAATTGTGGAAAGAGACACCCAGGAAAGTGTCTCAATGGGACAACGAAATGTTTTACGTGCGGAAAGGAAGGACATAAAGTGAAGAATTGCCGAAGAAAAATGAAGAGTACTATGGAAGAAGATAAAAATGGTCCCAAGAGTCCATTTACAGTCATTTGTCGTAAATGTAGGGGACCTGGCCATTACCCGAGTGAATGTCCTATTTTATAGGATATTTTCTTGGTCAAAGAAGAAGCTATGTGGAAATAAATGGATGGAGAAAATTTTAAAAATTATTAGCACTCCTTGTTGATGGGTTTGCTTTGGAATAATTTTCTCTTGTATTTGTAACCCCGCAGTTTGCCATGTGAGAATGATATTTGAGGAAGAATTGTATCTTCTCTTGTGGATATAGGTATAAATAACCATTTGGTTTATATGATCATTGGGGTTTGAGAAAATGATAAGTTATTATAATTTGGGATGAAAATGCAAAGTATGATATAACATTTGTGGTTAAATTATGTTATTTTGAGGAATTTATTTTGGTAATATTATAAAATATAGTTTTTGAAAAAGGACAACACGTAGACCGTGTGACAACCCATCGCGTCGGACAAAGCTGTGGGAATCGAACCCACAACCAAAGTGCGATTGGGATTTATCGCCTACCACTGGACTACGTGAAGTCCCTGGTTAGTATGACTATTTTTTTTGTTAAATGATTTTATTGATCAATAATAAGATGATTTGGGTTCTTATGTCTTATCAAATGAATACCCTTGATATAGGAAAATGATTTGGTGATTAAGTGATAAATGTTATTTTGGAAGATGTTCGTTTTGTTAGGAACACTATATGCCCAAGGAAAATGGAATACAATGAGGTTTCATTTGTAGAGTAATGGTGGATTTTTATCTACATTTTTATTGTTGATTTATAGTGATTTGGGTTATTTATGGAAATGATTAACCTATAACAGGGAATATGTGATGATGTTGATTACTTTTAAGTATGTGACTTTAAGAGTATTTGATGTAATTTGGAGATACAATGTAACATGGGAGACTACATAATCAAATTCTTCTATGTTTTGGGTTTAAATATTAGTTTGGATTATATTAAAGGATTGTAAGGACAATTCGTTATTGAATGGTATCTATTTAACTTTGGGGTATTGTTGGTTTAATTTTAGAAATTAAGATTAGTGCATATTTATCTCAATGAATATCCTTTTGGGGGATCATTAGATCATTCACTAACCATTTTGGTTTTGATTAATATATGGTTTATCTTGCATGGATCATGTGATTCTATAGAAGTTTATTCTAGCTCTTCCAGTGTGACCAAGTCTTCTTGAATACTCATCGTTTAAAAAAAAATTGAGTTAGTGGTGGAAATTTATTAAAGAATGAAAATCTACTTAAAATTTAAGTATATCTCATAATGTTCTTTGTCAATATCATAAATGAATTCCTCTTCCTTATGTAATGTAACTTTAAAAAAAAATGTTGTCCTAGATGGTACCTTAAATCATCACAAATTTATGGCTTTGGGATTGTTGGCCTTTTCATAGCCATGTTCTCTACCACTCTCCATCAGATAATTGATGGTTATATTTCTCCTCCATATCCATATTTTCCTACATGGAACCCCAGTATGTGTTATTTTCGGTAATCTTCATACTTTCCACTCTTTATTTTAAATAGAGGCCTCATTAATTCATTTTTCGATGTGGGATTTCAACTAAGATATTTTGAAATGTCAAAAATGTGTGATCCCAATACCCTATATTTTGTTGAACCGATGGTACTTCAAATCATCATAGATTGATGAGTTTAAGGACCTCAATTTTATACTTGTTTGTGATTGATGACCTCAACCACTACCTATAAATATTTACGTTTTTCCTCCAATTATATGTCTCTAATTGCCACCAATGTTCTCCTAATCGAGATCATAATTTGGTGGTGACCCTTTCATTTCTCTTTTCCTCATATTAAGACTAAATTTTAGTAAACCAATTTCCGATGTGGGTTTTCCCACAAATATATTTTCTATTTTCAACCTTTTATTTTCGAAGAACAATTTCAAATTGCGAGGACGCAATTTATTGAAGGAGGGGAGAATGTAACACCCCAAGATTTCATAGTGTGTTATTTCTTCAAAATAATTCAATAACATACACTACACGCAACACCGAGTTCAAGCGCACCATGACTCACCAAACAAGCCGTTCAAAAAGAGGTTATGAATAGTATTAACTAAATTTTAAACTTTATATAATCCTTATAATTTTAGAATCCATATTATGAGTTTCTTAGACATAATGTAAGAACAAATTCATCTTCAGTATTGTAGTTTTACCAACTTTTAATAGTGAACCCTTTTTAAATAAATTATTTTAAACTTTTTGACTAAATGGGGACATCAAAAAATTTAAAATAAAACATCTCAAGCTTCCACGGTACGCTTTCCTTTGAATAAAACAGTAGCGTGTGTTGTACGCAACTTCGAGTTTTAACACACACCACAACCGATCAAACTAGCCGTTATGAATAGTAATACTTAATTTTTGAAAATATATATATTTTATATTTCAAAATGGACTTCATTTTTGGATTCGGAATATCAAATTTAGCCTAAGGTGTAATTTTGGTACTTTTCGGATAACTTTCATATTTTGATGAATAGTAAAAATTACTAAATTTTAATTAAAAACAACCTTTTTAATCAAAATAATTAATAGTGATAAATTATGAATTTGAGTGGTTTTAAAGTATATTTAGAATATATTTTTACCATTTAATATAATTTTGGTCATTGGACATAATTTTACAATTAAACCGAACATAAACAAGTGTCAATCTTTTGATATTTATTATCTCTTAAAAACACGCTTTTTGTTTTGACAGCGGGAATTAATTTTAAATTAATTTCTGCCACTTATGTGTTTTGAATTTAGGAAAATGGATTCCATATTTGGAATCAGGATGTCCAAATTATGTAAATAGGTAACTTTTATTTTTAGACATTTTGAATAATTACTGCGGTAAATATTTTATTTACCATGGTTAAGGGTAAATCCGGTAAATAAGGGTTAAAAAATAATATTATAATAATACTAAATTACCCTAAAACGTGTCTTAACCCTATTGGTTGATACATGGTCGACCATGGGCATCTTTGGGTCAATTTGGGGACCCCATTGATCCACTTGTAAGTGATAATGACACTTTATTTTAATTAAGTTAAAATGAATACAAAAATGGCATAAGCTTACATCTTTTAGAAGAACAATTTTTACATAGGGTTATACATGTTGGATTTTAGATTATAAATATTCATTAGAAAGTTAAAAGATTTCCTACATAATTATGTTTTATTTATAATTTTTAGACATTAAATAATTTATTTTATTTATGACACAATGATGATGCAGTAATTACTAAAATAGTAAAAAATTAACATAATTGATATTATAAATACCCAAATAAATATAATATGAAACTTTTAATGAATTAAACTAATTTTCTAGGATAATATGATATATTAGTATTGATTTAATTGAATTTTTTCGAAGTAATCAATCTTTTATGAGTTTCACAAAAATCAACTATTGAATAGTGTCAAAATTGACATAAAAGAGTGCTTAAAACAAATATTATATTATTAATTGATATTAAATTCCTAAAAATCTAAGGTTCGGCCAAGAGACTTATATTATGATAGGTTAATCATTAATGGACCACTTGGGGGTCTCTTGGATGTATATAGTATGTTTATTAACCATATTATATAAAAATACAAAGAGACATTGTAAAAGTGAAACTAATTAACTTAGAGTTAATACTTAAAGATAAGGTTAATATAAGTACCCAAACCTGTCTAAATTCTATTGGATGAGTTCTTTTCGACCTATCCCCACCTCATCCTTTGAATATTCAACTTTGGATCCTTTGGAAACCGAATATGAATTTATTATAAATTAATATTTCTAGCTTTTCCAAAAGTGCCCCTTACCCCTCTTATAAAAGGGCACTCCTCCTTCTCTTTTCCTCACACCTCTCAAGCCACTTGGCTCGTCCAAACTCTGCCCAACTAAGCTACCCAAATCCCTCTCCTCCTCCTTGAAGCTTCCCCTTAGGCAGAAAGCATTTCAAGAAGTCCTTTGGTTCCAACCAAAGTGAGTTACCTAGATTAAAGGTAACGATTTATCTTAAATTATTTTCATTTATTTTGCTTCTCCAACCCCCAAACTCTTTTTATTTACTTTCTTTTGTAACAACACCAGTATCCACAATATACTAGGATGTTGTTATAAGAAGGATTCAAACTACACATACAGACAACTCCATCTAATGGATGATGAACATAATGTTTCTGTGGATGGCAAACTAACGCCTCACGAAACGATGATTGTTCAAATACATCTTACCGCCTCTCATGGTGGCCATTATGATGGCACTGTAATTAAATATGATATTAATGATATATATTTTATATATATAAGCTTCGGTAATTCCATTTTATTTCATACCATTATTCGTTTCATGTTGTATATACATACGATAATTTCATTTGAGGAAGTGCGGACTACCGCCCCCTTAAAATGATATGACTCGTTCATACCACACATGGAACGTATAAAGGATGGTGTTAATTAACTTAAGTAACATATATAAAATATTATATTATACTGGAATAGTAATATACCTATGTATCATTTGGATTCGATTCTTTTAAAATAAAAAATTAAATGGAAGTAGCGTTCGTGCGTACGTACGGACTACCGTCTCCACGAACGCGATGAGATTCATTCTCCATCGTATCCATTCAAGTATAATTATAATTTAATGATTTAAAAATTATGTTTAAGGACTTGATATCATTCTGGATATGAATAAGATACAACAAACATGACTTATGTAACAAAACATATAAAGAAAATGAGTAAGTTAACACCCGAAACGGCGATAATACTAAGATATTATTATCAAATCAATATTAAAAGATCATATATGATATCATATTAATTTATATGATTCTTGTATAATTTAGTAACAATTATTTCACTATTATACAGGAGGTTAACCTACCCCAACCAAGGAAAAGTACAAGGTAAGGGATTTTCTTGTCTCACTTTTAATTCCGTGAGAATTCCATTGATCACCACTTAATTATTTCATGTGGTGTATGTATACTACCCATGATTGTATTCATTGTGTAATATACTTTATTTTATGGGTATTTACATCATCATGGTATGATCTTTCTTTCATGGGTGTTTGTTTCTTAAGTTACCTAATCAATAAGGGAATTTGAGATTTCAATTTCCACTCATTTGGCTTTACGCATATTTCATTGATTATATTACCCCAAGATTATGTGTGGAATCACTATTCATTTGATTATGTCATAATTTCCACTCCCCTTCTTGTGGATATACTTTTGATACACATAATCACTCCATTGAAAATTCTCAAGTCATTGATATGAATTTGATAAGAGAAATTTTAACTCTTTCACCATTTGTTGAGTTAAACATCCAATTCGTTGGTGTTGTTTTTACAGGAATATGTGTGAATATACTTTGATTGTTTTACACTGAATATCCAATAATATTTTGTGTATTTATATTTTTCACACATAATTATGTTTTTGATTTATCCTTAACCTAAGGATATGGCCTTTATGAGAGATTTCATCTCAACTTACATTCCATTGAGAATTCTTTGTTGATATACACCAAATCACTTTTATGTGGTGTATATAATGTACTTTGACATAGTATATCATGAATTCCCTTTATTCTCATGATATTACAAAGTTTTGATTACCTCAATTATTTTCATTCAAGTGTCTCTCTTTTGGTTAGAATCTCTAACTAAAATACCATTTTTAAATGTTTTAAAGACTTATTCATCTAAATCTTTCTCATTAATGTCCATGTTTTAAAAATGGTTTTAAGGATTTATTTATATGGACATTAAAGTTTAGAAATAAAAAATCCTTTTAAAAGGATTCAAAGTGGTATGGGACACTTTGATTCAAAAATCTATTTTTAAATGGCTTCTTGACAAATAGTGTGACTTTTAAATGTTTTCAAGAAAAGGGGGATATTTCTCTCAAATAGTTTTGATGATTATTTTCATCTATGTCAACATCCTTCATTATTCATGATTGAGGTTAATGTGATACAATACAATCTTCCATATTGTATCAAATGAGTTATATTTGACTGTGGATGTTCTATTTTTATACCATTCATGGTTTGTGGTTAAAGTATTGACATTTCGTATGCTAGTTTTAATACGAATGTTTATTTTATGCTTAAACCTATTCATATGAGGAATGCATTGGACTTAATAAGTGACGGGTGGAGCCCGCTATAGCTCCCCGATGCATCGGTAGGTCTCATGAGACAAACTAGTGTCTTGGCACAAGGCCTTGGCAAAATCTTATTTATAGTCTTGGCACGAGGCCTTGGCTATGTGGTTATGATAGTCTGGCATTATGCATTCCATCATTATGAAAGTGGTTATTGATATTGCATGTGATCATTCGACTAGTAGAATATCCATGTGAGTAAGTAAATGGCATTATTTCATTTTATTTATGCCATACCATGTTGAAAGTTCAAGTTTCAAAGGATTTTGTTTTAGTTATAAATTGCCTTAAGTGTTTATGTTTATTTATGAAAGCTTCTGCTATAATGTTATCCTTACTGAGCATCCGAGCTCACCCCTTTCAATGTTTTAATTTTTTTTCCCAGGATTATGAAGAAGTAATTTATGAATGACCTGCAGGGATAGTATGAGGGGATATGAAGACAAGATGTTTTTTTATGATGTAATGTAAAAATTTATGGATGTATCTAGTTATTCCAAGGCTACTAAACTAATCGGTCTTTCGAGACTTGATCTTTCTCATGATCATGCCAATGTTATGTAATAATGCACCGACTCTGGGTAGCTGGGGTCAGGGCGTTACACATTGAACCACATTTTACTTCTTAATGACAACCATGTATGTCGGATTTTCAAAATTCAATACATATTAGTGGTAAAATTTCATTTAACTGAAAAATCAGTTTGCTTGATTACCACTTAGTGGTTTCACTATTCATCAAAAATTGATGTTTTTCAGAAAATTACAAAAAATTCACCCTAAGCTATATTTGATATTCCGAATTCAAAATTGAAGTCTATTTTACAAAATTCAAAACATATAGGTCACATTAATTAATTTAATAATTAATTCCCGCTGCCAGAGCAAATAGCGTGTTTTTACAAAACAATAAGTATTAAAAGATTGACACCAGGTTAAGTCTAATTTCAAAGTGAAATTGATTCCAATTACCACCATTGGATAAAATGGTAAAAATATATTCTAATTTCACTTCAAAATCAATTCAAAACATAATCAAATCATATAAATAAATTAGATTAAAAAGCAGTTTTGATGTAAAATGCAGTATTTTTCACTATTCATTAAAAAATGAACATTGTCTGAAAAATACCAAAAATTCACACAAGGTAAATTTTGATGTCCCCATCATAAAGAATAAGTTTATTTTGACAAACATAGTTTATAAAATTTTCAAAATATAGATTCAAAAATGGTTTTCCATCAAAAGGCAGTAAAACACTCTTTTATGAATATTAGTGTATTCCATGCTTAAGATTGGATTTATTTTCATTTTAAGCCTCTAAAACACTATCTTAATCAATAATAGACATAGATAAAAATATCTATTTTTCATTGCTTACTTGGGATGTTACATCCTTCCCCCCTTTAGAAAATTGTGTCCCCGCAATTTATTTACTTATCGAATAAATGGGGGTACTTATCCCTCATTGCATTTTCAGATTCCCATGTTGCCTCTTCAATCATGTGGTTTTTTCACAAAACCTTTACCTGCTTAATCACCTTATTCCGTAACACTTGCTCCCTGTGGTCAAGAATCTGGACCGATTGTTCCTCATAAGATAGGTTCTCTTCCAGCTGAACTACCTCTGGACTCAAAACATGAGATGGATCTGGCATATACTTTCTCAACATCGAAACGTGAAAAACATTGTGTACCTGAGATAAACATGGAGGTAAAGACACTCGGTATGCAACTGATCCAACTCTTTCCAGAATTTCGTATGGTCCAATAAACCTTGGACTCAACTTTCCTTTCTTACCAAATCTCATCACACTTTTCCAAGGAGAAACCTTGAGAAAAATATGATCACCTACCTCGAAAGATAGATCCTTCCTCCGGTTATCCGCATAACCCTTCTACCTGCTCTGAGCTGTTCTCATGTGTTTCTGAATCAGCTGAACTGTTTCTGCCATCTCTTCTACCAATTCTGGTCCCATCAATTTTCTTTCACCCACTTCATCCCAGAAAGCTGGAGTTCGACACCGCTTCCCATATAATGCCTGAAATGGTGCCATCTGTATACTGGAATGAAAACTGTTATTATATGAAAACTCAACCAAAGAAAGATGTTGGTCCCAACTTCCCTGATAATCCATAGAACAAGCTCGTAGCATATCCTCCAATGTCTGAATTGTTCGTTCTGACTGCCCATCTGATTGAGGATGAAAAGCTGTACTAAAATTTAATTCAGTACCCAACGACTTCTGAAGGCCTTTACAAATGTTAGAAGTAAACCTGGGATCACGATCTGATACAATGGAGAGAGGAAATCCATGTAACCTGACTATCTCTTTAAGATACAAACGAGAAAGTTGATCAAGAGAGAAAGTATCTCGTATAGCAAGGAAATGAGCAGATCTGGTCAAGCGATCAATAATAACCCAGATTGCATTATTACCTCGAGATGTCTTCGGTAATCCAACAACAAAGTCCATGGATATATTCTCCCATTTCCACTCTGGCACTGGTAAAGGCTGAAGCATCCCTTTCGGTAACTGCCACTCTGCTTTAACCTGCTGACAAGTCAAACACTTCACAGTAAAATCAGCAATATCTCTTTTCATTCCATCCCACCAGTAACACTCCCGCAGATCTCTATACATCTTAGTACTGCCCGGATGAACTGAAAACGGAGAACTATGAGCTTCACATAACAACTCTCTCTTCAACTGTGAATCACAAGGCACACACAATCTATTCCCAAATCTCAAAACACAATCACTATCAATGTTGAATTCAGGAAACTTACCTTTCTGAACCAGCTCTACCTTTTTCTGCAACTCACTATCTTGCTTCTGTGTTTGCATGATTCTATCTGATAGAGATGATCTCACTGATACCTGAAACAAAACAGAAGGACTTCCTGCACCAACAACTTCTATGCCAAAGTTCATCTAATCCTTAACCAAAGGATCACATTCCAAACGCAACATTGTTAATGAAGCATTACTTTTTCGACTCAAAGCATCAGGCACTTTATTTTCTTTTCCCGGATGGTAATGAATTGTACAATCATAATCCTTGATTAATTCCAGCCATCTCCTTTGTCTCATGTTTAACTCTTTCTGAGTGAATATATACTTTACACTTTTGTGATCGGTATATATTTCACACTTTACTCCATACAAATGATGCCTCCAAATTTTTAAAGCAAAAACAACAGCAGCTAGTTCCAAATCATGTGTAGGGTAATTTACCTCATGAGTTTTCAACTGTCGTGAAGCATAAGCAATTACCTGATCATTCTGCATTAGGACGCAACCAAGTCCTTTCAATGAAGCATCACTGTATATAACAAACTCACCATTCCTGGAAGGTTGTGCCAAAACTGGAGCATTCACCAATCTTCTTTTCAATTCCTGAAAACAATCATCACATTCTTTTATCCAGATAAACTTAACACCATTCCGAGTTAGCTTAGTCATTGGACTAGATAACCGTGAACAATTTCGAACAAACCTTCGGTAATAGCCCGCCAAACCAAGGAAGCTACGAATCTCTGTTAAATTTGTGGGTCTTGGCCATTCTTCCACAAATTTTGTTTTTTCAGGATCAATAGTTAATCCATCTTTAGAAACAATGTGACCAAGGAAAGAAATTTGTTGCAACCAAAACTCACACTTGCTGAATTTCCCATACAATTTCTTTTCTTTTAAGGTTTGCAAGATAACCCTTAAATGTTTTTCATGCTCCTCTTTACTTTTAGAAAACACCAAAATATCATAAATGAAAACCACCACAAACTTATCCAAGAACTCATGGAAAATTCTATTCATTAAGTCCATGAATATAGCAAGTGCATTGGTTAGCCCAAAAGGCATTACTACAAATTCATAATGGCCATATCTCGTACGGAACGCGGTCTTCGGAATATCTGCCTCCTTTACCTTCAGCTGATGGTACCCCGATCTCAAGTAAATCTTTGAAAAAAACTGAGCTCCCTGGAGCTGATCAAACAAATCATCGATATGAGGCAAAGGATATTTGTTCTTAACCGTGATATTATTCAAGGATCTATAATCAATGCAAAGTCTCATAGAACCATCTTTCTTTTTAACAAATAAAACAGGAGCACCCCAAGGTGATGTGCTAGGTCTAATGAAACCTTTCTCTAATAAATCTTGCAATTGCTCCTTCAACTCTAAAAGTTCAATTTGTGCCATTCGATAAGGGGGTTTTGAAATTGGCTTAGCATCAGGAACTAAGTCAACAGTAAACTCAACTTCCCGATCTGGTATTATTCCACAAAACTCATCAGGAAAAACACCAGGATACTCATTTACCACTGGCACATCATTAATCTGAACAGTTCCTTTATTTTCAACGATGTGTGCAAGGTAACATTCATTTCCATCTTTTACAAGTTTCTCGGCCTCTTGATATGTTATCAAAAGTAAGGGTTCATTCTTGTAAACAAACTGAAAGTCTTTCTGAAAAGAACCTTCTTTAGCTCTACAGTCAATCTTATCATGTTAAATAGAGAGCCAATCCATACCCAGGATAACATCAAACTCTACTAGAGGTAGAACAATATGGTTTGCAAGTAGGTTCTTTCCACAGATAAGGATAGGAAGATTCTTATAAATTCTTTTTGCCTCGACGCTTCCCCCAGGTGTTTTTACCAAAAGTTCAGGAGTCATTTCTTGAGATGGTATTCCCATTTTACTAGAAAAGGTTTCAGAGATGAAAGAATGTGTAGACCTCGAATCAAACAACATGCTGGAATAATCTGAAAAAACAAACAAATTACCTGATACAACTTCATTTGATGGCCCGACATCTGCTGAAGAAGTTGCAAAGGATTTCACCACCCCTTTCTGCTTGTAGTCTAACTGCTTCCCATCACTCAAGCTCCTTGTCGGACACTCGTTTGCATAGTGACCCATCTCATTGCACTTATAACATTTCACTAACTGCAAATCAAATTTGTTCTTACCTTCACCTTGATCCTTTTAAGTGCAATCACGAGCCTTATGTCCCATCTTACCACATTGGTAGCACTTTCCAGAATTCAGAAGACATTCCCCAGCATGCCTTTTTCCACATTTATCACAAACTGGAAACTTATTTCTCTTACCATCAGACTTTTTTGAAGAATTCTTACCTTTCTCCTGCCACCTCGGTCTCTTCTTCTGCTGGTTGTTATAGAAAACTTGGTCATCGACAAACTCCATTTCCACCCTCTCAGCACATCGAACAATCTTTTCATAACTTTTAAACTCACAAGAAGCTACTGCCCTTCGATATTTTGGCTTTAATCCTGAGTAAAAACGATTGATTTTACTATCAAGGTCCCGGATAAAATTTGGAGCATACCTTGCCAATCGAGTGAACCTTTCTTCATAGGCAGCCACTGAGTCTTCCTCTTGACTCAATTCCAAGAATTGATTTTCCATCCTAAGTCGAACAGCCTTAGGAAAATACTTCTCAAGAAACATACCTTTGAATTCATCCCAGTCAAGAGCATCAATCTCATCGGCGTCCCTGATATTTTTAACCATAGACCACCACTGATCTGCTTCACCCTCCAAACGGTAAAAAGCAAGACTAACCTTTTGATTGTCTGAACACCCCATGACATCAAAAATCTTCTCTAGTGCTTTAATCCACCCTTCAGCTAGCACAGGGCCAGATGATCCTCTGAATGATGGTGGGTGTTGCCTCATGAAATGTTCCACCACTGACATGTTCCTCTGCGGTTGATCTGGCTGATCTCATGCATGGATACCACCGCCATTTATCGCTTGAGTCAACTGTTCCATTACTACAACAAAATGTTCAGTTCCAATTCCGACCATTTCTGGATGCTGATTCGGAAGGATATTTCCTTCTGTATGCCTTCCTAGCACTGCCTCCCTGTTTCCTCTGCGGAAAACCATTCTGAACAAACATGTCTTAGATGAAGCAACATGGTAATATTTAAATGCTATATCATTTCGAAAAAAAAATATTTTCAGATAATAATTTAATAGAATTCTAACTCCTTAAGTTATCTAAACCGACCTCTGATACCAACTATAAGGCCCCAGCCTTAAACCTTACTTAATCTTGAGTTATTACAAGATTACACATTGAGGATCTTTTCGGGTTTAGAGTTTTAGAGAATTAGATCATAAAACTTGAATTAAATTCCACATATAAACAAAGTGGTTACATAAAAATAGTATTCTTCATTCCCATCAATGGAAACACATTTAAAATAAAACATGGATTATTTCTTGACACATCCTTGACTCTATCATCTTATCATGTACCTTTCCCTTGACCTGTGAAAAACATTTCAAAAACTTGGGATGAGCATAAAAACTCAGTATGGGTTATAAAAAAACATGGAAAGGAAACATGAGTTCATATATACATAAGAATGAAATCATACTTTACCCATAAAACATAGGCACTTTATCATACCTCATAAAATCATGAATAAATCATAGAAATCATAAGACATAAAGGTAACTTGAGGCATTCATATCATTCTTACGTAGGGAGTAACCCTCTTGGTTACGTTTGGAATACCCATCACAGTATATTCCCTAAAATCTCTTCGGAGAAACCTTAACGTTTCACTCCTTCACGTTACCCAATGCATTGGAGAGCTATAACGGGCTCACCCGCCCTTAGTTTATCACGGAACCACCCGTCTTCATAATAATGCCCAAGAACCATAACATAATCATATCACATAAAACATGCATAAAGGAAACATAACATTTCCACATTTCAATCATGAGATATCAATACAACACATTGATATAATAAAAACATTATGAAACCCATTTTCAATACCAAAGTAAAACATGGTATTTATTTTTCATTTTAAAAAAAAAGAGGTATGGCTTGTAGAGGAAGCCGAAACTCAAATAACGGTCACGACGGCGGAGAAGTCGTTGTCGCCGCATACGTACGACAAAAACATTCCCTTTTGTCATTTAGTAAACGTTTCGTATAAAAAAGATTCCTTTTGAATAAACGTAAAAGTCAAAGGGGTTTATATACCGTATAAAAGAAAGTTGTGTATAAAATAAAATATGCCTCAACGAAAGGAGATTGAAAGGAAGTCCCATACCTCGTATCTGACTTGACCCGACCGTTCTTTAATCTCCTGAATAATAAACTTGAGTTAATCTCTACTTGATTATGAATCTTTTTCAAGTTCATTATTCCTTTTATACCATGTTATGAACATCATGTAATCAGTTAAGTTAATAATGTTCATTTTGTCGGTATTTGGTTCTTAAGTCAAAAATAGTCTTCTTATACTTACATGTTGTTAATTTGGTCAAAGGTTCATTATATCCAGAATGGTATTCATGATGTAGATATCATATATGTCATATATATCCAGTACATACATGCATTTATAATATTACATAATCATTTAGAGGTAAGAAATGAAATGCACCGTTCATGGAGACGGTAAGCCGTACGTACGCATGAACGCTACTTTCATTTCTATTTCGTATTTTATAGAATGGAATCATAATGATATAAGAGTATATTATAATTCCAGTATAATAACATATATAATATCATTAACATTATCCTTTACACATCCCACATATGTTATTAACAAATCAAATCACTTTTAGGGGGCGGTAGTCCGCACTTCCTAAAATGAAGATATCGTGTTTTACCCATAATGGAAACCATAAAGGTATGCCCAAAATAAAAAAACAGAAGCTTAAGGAAAACATAAACATATTATATATCATATCTAAAAATAGTGACATCATAATGGCCACCTTTGAAGGTGTTAAATGAGTGTTGAACAATCATCGTTTCCGGAGGCAGAATTTCGCCATCCACGGAAACCGTATGTTCTATAACCATTTGATGTAGTTGTGTGAGAGTGTAGCTCAAATAAATATTATAACAACATGATAGTATATTTATGATACTGGTTTTGTTACAAAATAAGTAAATACAAAGAGTTTAGGGGGTTGGAGAAGCAAAATAAAACAAATTAACATGAGAGAATGAATTACCTTAAAAAGTGTAACTCCTTTTGGTTTGAGCCTAAAGGCTTCCTTTGAAAGGATTCTGCCCAAAGGGAATCCTCTAGGATGAGGAGTGGGATGTGGAGAGAGCAAATGGGCAGGGGTTGGCCGAGCCAAAGGCTTGAGTAGTGTGTGAAATGAGGTAGAGGTGGGGGCCTTTTATAAGAGGAGAGGAGGGGCACTTTTGGAAAGTAAAGAAACATTACTTTATTTGAAAATGTGTTTCGGTTTTAAAAGGTCCCAAATTGATATAGTTCGTGGATAAGGTGATAAGGGTTCGAAATCCAATCATCCAATTGGTTTTGGCCATGTGTAGATCATAGATATTACATTATCTTTCCATTTTATTTAAATTGTCAAATAATGATGTCATCGCTGCATCATTATTATGTCATAAATAACTAAATTTATATAATGTCTAAAAATTATAAAACAAATACTATGATGTAGGAAATCGTTTTAGCTTTCCAATGACTATTTATAATCAAAATATGGACTTGTATAACCCCACTTAAAAATTGTTTTCGTAAAACATCTCTTGTTTGTGTCATTTTTACTTTAACATTTAATAAAAACTTATTTATGCCATTTCCAAACCCAAGTGTCTCCATGGGGTCCCCAAGTTGACCCATGTCTTGTCTTGGTCGGCCATGACACAACCAATAAGTTTGGGACATGTGTCTAGGTCATTTCCTATTATTAAAGCATTATTTATACCTTAAACTACCCTAATTACCACTAATCGCGATTAAGAACTTAATAAGTTACTATTCACCAAAAAAATTATTATAATCTCATTGAACCACATTTTGCTTCTTAATGGCAATCATGTATGTCAGATTTTCAAAATTCAATACACATTAGTGGTAAAATTTCATTTAACTGAAAAATCAGTTTGCTTGATTACCACTTAGTGGTTTCACTATTCATCAAAAATTGAAGTTTTTCAGAAAATTACCAAAAATTCACCCTAAGCTATATTTGATATTCCGAATTCAAAATTGAAGTCTATTTTACAAAATTCAAAACATATAGGTCACATTAATTAATTTAATAATTAATTCCCGCTGCCAGAGCAAATAGCGTGTTTTTACAAAACAATAAGTATTAAAAGATTGACACCAGTTTAAGTCTAATTTCAAAGTGAAATTGATTCCAATTACCACCATTGGATAAAATGGTAAAAATATATTCTAATTTCACTTCAAAAGAAATTCAAAACATAATCTAAACATATAAATAAATTAGATTAAAAAGCAGTTTTGATGTAAAATGCTGTAATTTTCACTATTCATTAAAAAATGAACATTGTCAGAAAAATACCAAAAATTCACACAAGGTAAATTTTGATGTCCCCATCATAAAGAATAAGTTTATTTTGACAAACATAGTTTATAAAATTGTCAAAATATTGATTCAAAAATGGTTTTCCATCAAAAGGCAGTAAAACAATCTTTTAAGAATATTAGTGTATTCAATGCTTAAGATTGGATTTATTTTCATTTTAAGCCTCTAAAACACTATCTTAATCATTAATAGACATAGATAAAAATATCTATTATTCATTACTTACTTGGGATGTTACACCTAAGATATGTTGAGCACCCATATTATTATTTTAGGAGTATATAATTCCACTATGAAAATATATATCATGAAGAAATTTTTTTCATGATATAATATGATTGATTTAAATATATTCTATCATGGGTATTATGATTTAATGATACCAAAGTGTTAGGATTTTTAGGTTATAATCTCATTTTTCATGAAGAATGTTTATGATTATACTAAAAATGATGAATTATTTTCACATATATCTAAATACACTCAAGAATTATCATATCATATGGTTATCTAATGATAATACATGTTTAACATTCAGTTTCTACTTATCATAAATTTAATAGTTAAAAATAATATTAGTAATAAAAATCATCGTTATTTATCTCTTTGGAAGAAATCCCCTTTCCATCGAGAACTTTTTTTTCAAATAATTATTCAAAAAATTATTTAAAAATTTCCAAAATGATTTATTATATTCATTTTTATCAATATTTTACATAATACAACATTTTTCAATGGAATCATCATTACATTTTCCAAACTATTTCTTTTTCGCTTTTCTAAAAATCACAATGGATTATTTGTACTAATGAGTACGACATGAATGAAATTTACGATCATAATGAAAATAATTTTATATGAATGTTACATAATATTTATTAAATTTTTTTCTTAAATAATAGTATTTATAAATTTTTTATGATTTTAGAGTTTTTAAATTTTATTTTCAAATGTGAAAAGAAGATTTCTTCAATAACATTTTAAAAATATTTTTACAGATTTCATTATAAATATCCATGGTAAAGTTTATTTAAAAATATTTTGAAAATTTATTATTTTATAAAATATTTTATTTCAATGTAGAATGGATATATTAAAAAATAAATTTTTGAATTGTTCTTTTATACTAACCTTTCATCTAAAATGTCATCCCTTGATGCTACTTATGATTTACTAGGGATAATATTGAATGATACCATCCTTATTCCTAATACAAATACATAGTATTTTTATTGAATTTTTTTATTAATCCCATTTATTTTATGTGTAAGATTATGGGGAATTGATGAAATATTTATGAAAGATATTTTATTTACACGAGTAATGTTGTAATGACATGGTTATTGTTTTTTGATATTGTGACACACATAAGTATGCTTTTCCTTATGATATATACGGGAACTATATATCCATAAAAATAATTTGTAAAAGGATAATATGTCATGAAATAAAAAAGGGAATCATTTCTATGTCATTGATCCACTATGGGAATCAAGTGTGTACTGTTCCACTCTGGGAAATTGGTCAGTCTCGATCCAAAATTGGAAACAGGTGCATCCTGATCTGTAATGGTAGACGAATGATTTGTCCAAATCAACTGTGTTGATGGTATTAGTAATTAAACATGGAATATTTGATGGTGTTTTATATTTATTATGGTACCAAACATTTATGAATATATTATATCTGTCATGATTGACTTATAATTATTTATCACACTTATGGGACATTTGTTTTGAAATGGAAAGTTTTTATACCATGACTAATGTTTATAGTCTATTACAGGTTGGGTATGTACTCCAGAATTAATGTTCATGAAAATATAATATTAATCTTATCATATTCATTTAATTGATCAATGATTTATAGCTCAAATTTTTATAATCACTGAGTATCATAGCTCACCCTTTATTTTGTTTCATTCCCCATATTGTGAAGAACGGTGTAGTTAGGGTATTCCAAAGAGGAAAACTATATGATAATATCTTTATGATAAATATTTAATATAATTAAAATATTACAATATTGGGTTTCATGTATATAAAGACACTAAAATATTATGATCCATGAGTGTGTGTTTAGGAAGAGAATATAGTATACAACTAAAAAAATGTGATATTTATGTATGAAAATCCTAGGTCTGTATAGTTGGTATCAGAGGAAGGAATTATTATTCCTTTAGAATCATGGATGAGAAAACATTAGTGAAATAGTTTAGGAAATTTTAAAAGATATTTATTTGCATATATTTGAGAATTATTTCCTGAAAAATTTGAAGTACAAGGAAATATACAAAATTTTTGGTAAATGAAGTTGAAAGGGTTTTACAAGAATGTTCATCCTTATCAAGTTACAATAGTTGGATGTGTCTTTAGAATAGTGGTAACGATCATTTATAACACATAAAAGGGTATATTGGTATGTACTCATTCGTCCCCTATTGTACGAAAATGAGATTTTGCACACACTTAGTTTGACTCTCTAGGGGATATTATTTAGAAAATAAAAAATTCATCATGAACCATCATTATAAATTTTGATAATGACCATGACTGAATTAGGTTATTCTTAAGGATTCACCTATTTAAAATAATATATCACGATTGAGGCATTCTATAAATAATTATTTTTTATTATGTGGTTTTCCACTATGATTACTGTTTCTGATGCTATGTTATTTGTTTTTTTCATTATATATAACCAAAAGGAACCATGTTAATGACGACTGTGATGGTAAATGTAATGATTCTCCTCATGATCAACCAAATATTATGTGATATATAATTAAAAATACATTTTTTATTCTAAAACAAATTTCTCAAAATAAAAATCTTGTTGAACATAAAATTGATAAAATGTAGGATTAAAACTGATTTAAGTCATTAATGAGACATCTTACCCCTTCATTTAGTGATTCTTCTGATGCACTATTTGATGAGAAACAGATCAGCACAAATGAAAATATATTTTCTATTTTTGAGCTTCCAGATAATGAAAAAGGCGGGTTTATTATTCATCATTTAGATGTCCAAGAATATTAGTGGTGGATTCTAATTAAGATCAAATGTTAATAATAATAAACTAAATCTATAGAATGGGAAGAGTTTTATTGGGTTCTTTTTTATAAGTAAATCCATCATATTCAGCAAAAAATGGATAAGGAATTACTTGAGGTTATGAAAAAGGATAATGACTCTATTGGTAAATATAAAACTAATTTTATAAGGATTAAATGTAATATTTTTGGTTTAATCGTCATCTCGAAGAGAAACATTCATTGACTATTTTGTGGGGTGAAAATATGTTCTAAAAATGATATGGTTATAATAGAATTTACTAGATAATAATAATTATAAAAATGTTAACTAAACCTAAAAATAGAAAATTAATATTACCAGCTTTCCTATGGTTTTGATAATAAAATGAAGATCATGTCTCATGGAATCTTTAATAGTGGAAGGAAATATTTTACAAACACATGCTAAAAATATTGGAAGAATAGTCAAGATAATTTCTTGAATGGAACTAGTAGGGTAATTAAATAAGGATTGTTGGGAATTAATTTTCATGGATGTAAAATGGAGATTAATGGTGTCATTAATTCAACAAAGGATAAGATGACTCTAACTAATGAACTTCCCAAAATTCCATGATTCAAGTGAAATTAGTTTGTCAATTATGAAAATAAATTCTCTCATTCAAGGGAAAATGTGGATGATAAACAAAAAACATCCGAAGAAAAATAAAAAATTTAAATGTAATGACATAATTTTTTAATTAAATCATGAAAATTTGGGAATACTTATTCTTCCCTCCATATATGGGAATTTCGTGTATTATTTTTTGGTTTTATCCCTTTGAAAATATTATTATTCATACTTATGTGAAATTTAATGTGATTAACTCCCTATACATAGATTCTATAAGAACAAAATAACATTTGATTTATGATGGTAAAAGGATGAAACCATGATTTCAATGATTCTTATATATAATTTAATAGATTCTATACAAGATAAAGATAAAATTATCTTTCAGAAGTGCATATATCTCCATTTATATGAATATAAAAGGTATGGATAAAATCATGGATTTATGAGTTTATAGTTAAAAATATGTTAAAATTAATTTATACCACTTTTTTGGTTTTATGTGATGGTATTTGATCCTGATTATACTTATTTTAAGGGAAATTTATTACAATAAAACCCTGTTTTCATATATTTTAATGTAAAAATTATTTTTGTATAAATGGATTTTACAGTTAGTGGAAATATTTTTAATATTAATTAAATACTTTAGGGTTTGTATTATATTTCATGTTGAGGTAATTATGGGTTATATTCAATCAATTTATGACATCAGAAAACATCTTCACTATGATGAAGAATTTCTCTTTGCATCCTCTTTCCAAAATATACATTAATGAAGTTGTACAATTGTATGGAGTTCCAAATTCTATTTTATATGATTAGGATAGAAATATGACCTTAATGTTTTGGTGAAGTATTTAGAAAGATAATGTTATAAATTTATTTTTAGTACTAGATATCATCCATATAAAGATGGTCTATCTGAGAGAAAAATTCAAACCGTTGATGATATACTATGTTATTTCTATATATATTTCAAATGTGGTTAGGTTCAACAACATATTCTAGTTTTGTTTTATTTAAAAAATACCATTAAATCAAGCATTCCTATGTATTTTTATTAATAACATAATGTAATTAAGTTCATAACTCAAAGCTATTGGAATGATGTTTCAGAGAGAATTATATTGGGGTCTGAGTTAGTTGACTAGAGGGTAGAGAATGTAAGATAAATTCTGAAATATGTAAGGAAAATATAAATTTGATATAAATATTATGATGATAAACATAAATTAGATCTAGAATTTTATGTTTGTGAGAAATACGTTTATGATGTTTTATGTGGTATAAATAATGGAAATCAAAGACCTAGGTATATCAGACACTTTGAAATACTTGATATTATCAAGATTGTAGTTGTCATTTAGTGTTTCAAATGAACCTATATTTGGTTCAAGATATGTTCCATGTGCCACTCTTTAGGAATTACAAACATGATCCTTAACATGAAATAAATTTATAGGTTTTACCACTGGATCATGATATTTCTTGTAATGAATAACCGGTCAATAATCTCGATCATAAAAATAATGTGCTATGAAACAAGACCACTCACCTGGTAAATATTGTTTTGTGAAAACCATATATAGAGTAAGCTATGTGGAAACATATGTATGTAATATGGTGTATGTATCCCCAATTTTTGGTACTACAGTGTTTTATTTCAATGGAGAAAATAATTTTATAGGGGGGATAATAAAACGGCCACAAATTTTGTGAAATATTTTATTTTCAAATAAATTTAATCTTTTCAATATTTTTTATTACATGCAAAATCATTTTTATCTTGAATTACATGAAACATAGAATCTATATTGTATAATATAAGACCCTAATTTTTTTATTGAATTACACAAAAAACTGCAATTATCTTGTGTTACAGGAAACACTAATTTTAGTCTTGGTTACACAAAATACATATTTTAAATGAAACATACAATAATATTAAAATATTATTATTTAATATGATATTTATCTCTTATCCATTTGAATTGATGTAATGAATGGGATTAACTAAATTATGGAAATAAAAGGTTTTGTCATGTATTTATATGGAATTCCTCTATGACCAATTAATTATAAATGAAAATAAGAACCATTTGAAAGTAATTGTTATCTTTTCATTAAAAACTCTTAATATTTGCACAAACGTGTTTTATCTGAATAAATTAAATAAATCACTTTTTTGAGTGATTTTAATCAGATTTTTATATTATATATTCATTACAATTTTTAACATTTATCTTATTTTATATATACAATATATAATAATAAGTCCAATTTTATGCATAAAAAATATTTTTCTAAAATATAAGATTGATTTATTATTTAGAAGTAATATTAAAATTATTTCCATCTATATTTAAAAAATCTATTTTAAAATTTTAAATTATATTTTAAATTACCATGTCATATATTTCAATGTTTATTTTATATTATCATTTAAGAAGATAAATTCCTCGATAAATAGTGAAAAATAATGATTTTGGTTTTGAATTGTCATTTATTACAAACAATTTTAAAAATTATAATTTCTCATAATATGGAATTAATGGTAAGATTATTTTAATATTATATATATTAATCCAATTAAGTTTTTGTAATAATACTTATATAAATTTATTATATTAAAACATTTTAATATTTTGATCATTTTCCCTTCAACAACTCAATTTCATATCTCGTATGTAGGATTAATTTTGAAATTAAATTTTCCACCTATATTAATAAATTTTGAAAAATGGATAATAAAATTTGAATCAACAAGTTTTATATTATCTAATATGCTCAACGTGATTTTTTATAATAATGAATTGTAAAAATTCTTTATTGTGGTTAAAGTAAAGAAATGGGTTTACATAGAGGATAAAATAACAATATTACTTATATGAATGACCCAAAACATGACCAAAACCCATTATATGCCTATATGTAGACCTTATAACTTTTAGGGTTTACAATGTACAATTTTTAGAATTATGGAATGTGAAAAATGTCTGTGTCCTTCTTTTTAGAAAACACAGTTGTAACACTCAACTAACATATAAAATTTAACACACTCTTATCTCCTCTTTACACATTAAAACCCCATTGATTAAACATAAAACATCCCAGATCACTTTATTAAATCCCTTATATCATCCATAAATCCATATTCTTGTTAGAAATACAACATATGAAGTCTTTTGGTACATTCTAGAATATGTTTTCTAATGAAAAGGTTATATCTCGAATTCAGAGTTTTATATTACTTCTTCCTCAAACTCATTAATTTAATATTAAAACATGATGATATGATATAGTCAGTATCTTTTTTATACTGAAATATTATTTCTTTAATATCACAACCTAAATCTTTCCCATATTCCTTCAAATACATCATGAAGTCGTTATTCATGTGTAAGGTATACCACCACCATGTAAGTGGATGTTATTTATTTTTCATAACCACCTCTCATAGATGGACATAATTATGGATTAAATTTATATTTATCATATTTATATTATTATTATTATTATAAAATTATTTAATAACATATAAAATTATTTATCCATTTTTGTAGGAATACAAAAACTTCGCTCCTGTTTACGGCAGACTACCACCATTCAAGGGGATGTGTTTCGTTAAGGATTTACATATATTTTAATAAATATGGGTTTAATTAAAATATAAATCATATATATATGAAATAAAATTATTATTTAATGGTAATATGTTATTTTCATTTTTTAATATCACTCCATTTGAAAAAGGGAAACAACGTTCATGCATACGTATGACCTACCGTCTCCATAAATGGTGTTTTTGAATTTATTTATCTACCATTTGTGGATAAAAATGAATACATGTATAATTAATATATTATATATATATATATATTTATATATATGTTACAATTCAGGGGAGGATGAAACTTTTATCAAAATAAGAATATCATAAATTAAAATCATAAATATACATGAAAAATAAAGGAGTTATTTCACAAAATGTGACGTTAATATGGAATAGTAAATAAATGGGTAATAAAACCTAATAATAATTTCATATATGGTATTATATATATATACGTATGAATGTATATATTCTTCTATGATAAATTTTTAATAAACTTATATTTATTATAAAGTAGGCATTAACATTTACAAAGTAATTCGAGACTTATCACAGTTATTTCTATCTTTCTTTTTAAATCTGTGAGAAACATTCCTTATTCACCCCAAATTCATCTATGTTGAATATGTAATTATCATGAATTTATTTTATTATGAGTATATTTAAACTGATTGGTCATTTAAAATATATTTTTGGAACTCTCTTTCATGTGGTGTACGGTTCAAAAGTTACAAAATCAGAAAGGGGTTGTTTCCTAAAATTTCTTTCTTAGGGACCTAAGTTATATTATAAACCAATATTCTTATAAGAGTTGTATATAATTACACATTAAAAATTTATGATATTAATATACTTATATTCATCATATTATAATTTTATTTGAATCTTTTTCTTTCATGAGTATTATGATGCAATGTTAATAAAGTGGTTATAGTTTCATGTTATTATCTCATCGTTTAACAGGATTGTTTGTAATTATGCTTCCAATAATGAACTATTATGATATATATCTCATGAAATTCATGAAATGTAATATTATATAATAATTTTATGATAATACATACATTCCCCTAATTTTATTTTCTTCTTATGTACTCATGAGTCCAAATTGTTTTAAAGAAAAATCATAATTATTATATCTTCATTCAAGAAATGTTTTTCTTAATAAAACTATACTTTCATAAAAAAATTAACATGATTCAATTTATTTATTAAGGAAATATTTTTCACATGTTCTAATTTTTATTATTATTTTTGAGATGAATCTTCATATTGTTTCCTACTAATGCCTATTTGGATTTTACAATAAATGTGAAAGGAATAATAGTTTAAATGTGTATGGAATTAATAAAATTTCTAGTTGTGATTACCATTATATTATTTCAATATTCCTTTATAATTTCAAAATATTATTTTAAAATAAGTGGGTTTTCAAATTTATTTATGACTTCTTAGTTTTAAAATTTTATATTCAAAATAGAATTTTTATTTTCATCAAAAAATGTTTTAAATGCCTTTTGAAGCCTCATTTATAAGTTAAAATTTACATTTTTGATGACAAAGATTTTAAAATGTTTTATATTACATGAAATGTATTTAAAAGTGGAAATTCTATATTCCTGATGAAATTTTCCACTTGATATTTCAAAATCATTTTCAATCACATATGAAATCCTTTGATGTTACAAATGATTTAATGGGGATAATACTGAATAATCAATCCTTATTATTTAACTAGATGATTAATGTTAATAGTGATGAACTTTTTATGAGACCCACTTATTATTCGTGGGTTATACTATGCTGAATATTTTAAATTTTTATGAAACGTTTATCCATTAACTATTAATGGTGTTATGGCAAGATGAATTATTTATTGTATTGTGGTACACATAAGTACGAATTTTATTATAATATCAGTGAGACCTACATATTCCTCCAATTAATTGTGTATAGAATTATATCTAAATATATTTCCATGGGAAACTTTTTTAGGGGATTGATCTTCTATGGGAAAGAGGTGTGTCCTGGTCCACTATTGGAAAAAAGTGTGTATGTCTCAACTATCTGAAACAGGCATCTCCTAACTCACTGTGGGAAATATGTGATAATTCATTATACACTATGTTGATTGTCTAACTAGTTACCCATAACATATGAAATGGATTTATATATTTATAATGGTGCTAATTTATTATTCCATGACATTATGATTCATGATTTATTTTTGATTATTTATCATTCTTATGGCCCAAGTTTTTTGAAATGATACATTTTTATTTCATGTCACTTGTTTATGATCTACGATAGTTTCGTTATTAACTTCTTAACTTATGTTCATGATAAAATGGCATCATATTTAGGTTATTCTTTAATAATATCATATATTTATATCTTTTATGTTTACACTTACTATGAATTTATGGTCACAATGTTTTATACTTTATTCCCCAGGTTATAAAGAATCATTTAGGTAGGGTATT
Source organism: Viscum album (assembly GCA_963277665.1). NCBI lineage: Eukaryota > Viridiplantae > Streptophyta > Magnoliopsida > Santalales > Viscaceae > Viscum > Viscum album. The sequence continues at coordinate 1,185,721,885 of OY728139.1, forward strand.
CATAAGACAAATAATATGTGATAATATGTTTTCTAGAGATATTTAATATATTTAATGAAATATAAAACTTGTGTTTATATACTCTAAATACACTAAACTATTAAAGTCCATGGGATTTTTTTATTAAATTTATTAAATGATCATTTAAAAAGATGTGATATTTATGTATAAAAATCCTAGGTTACAATAGTTATCATGTTCATCGAATGTCATTCGAGGTCACCTTGATGAAACAATAAGTATAAAAAATTTGGATGCATTCATGTCTATATATTATATGGTGTATTTTGAGTTTTCATGCATAGAACATGGTTAACTAGGAATGCTATATTTTTATCATATTCAAAAATTAATATTTGGAGAAAATATTTAATCAACATTAGTTTAATAATGTTTAAATATGTTTTTTCATCCATTACACCTTTATATTATGGTATTTCAAAATGAGTGGTCTGTGATAAAATAACACACCACATTAAATATTTGGTAAAATTTTCACTGGAAATTCTCTCACTCAATTCATTAAAAAAATTTAATATCAATTCCAAAATTAAGTTATCCTCATTATTGGATATTATGAAACATTTAAATGGTTCAATACATATCTTTATTAATAAATACATAATAATATATACTAAAATCATCCATAAAGGTAACAAAGAACCATAAACCACCAATATTATATTTACTATTGATCTACACACATATGTGATGATATAATCAAGCCTATGTTTTCAAAATAATTCTCTATTCTTTATTGGTGAATATTATTTTCCATGTGTAGAGTGGGTATATTCATGAAAAATGTTATGATATGTTAACAAATCTTTTAGGGATGTTTAAGGATTTATATAAAATATAGAATAATATAAACACACACATAATCACATCGATATATAAATACTCAAAGACTCAAAATTAATATATATATATATATATATATATATTAATTATAAATATAGTAACAATTGAATCATAAAAACACCTATGTATATAAGAGAACTCCATATCACATGTCATATTTCTATAAAAAACCATTAATTATACGCTTCAATCAGTCTCATTTGAAATATAGTAATTATTTTGACTCAAAAAAATCTAATTGAATAATATTTAATCCATTCATATTTATAAGTTTACACTTATTTATAACATTACAATCATTTATTTATTATCTAAAAAGTACCCAAGCAATTAGTTTTTCACCAAATCATTAAAAATATTTTTCATTCCATAAAACCTAATTTATAATTTTAATTAATATTGAAGAATAAATATTTTAAATTATATGATATGGAATACTAATATAAAGTCATTGTTTTTATATATAAAGAGTAATAAGAACAAGAAAATTGAGAAGCCAAGAAAACCCGGCATACCAAAAATGAAATCACCATGAAAAGGTCAATTTTTCCTAAAATAGGGAATAACATTGTAAAAACAGGTGAAATAAGTACATGTAGGGGAATAAAATTTAATGATAAAAATGGAAGGTAAATTCAAAAAAAAACAATAAAACAACATTAAAGATTATCCAAAAATCCTTAAAAATAGGTTTGGAATATTATTTATTCTATTTTGATGAACTATTATTCAAAAACAATTAGAATTTATTAATTAGGAAAGGAAGATAAACTTGTAAAAATAATTAAGACACATGAAATATCAACTATGAATCCTTAAAAACATGTTCTAAATTTCATACCATCCATTTTCATGTTTTATTTGTCTAAAACAGTCATAATCTAGTAAAATAGATCTTCTGTTCCATGAGGGAATGAATGTAGCATGGGGAAGAATTAGAATAAAATGTTTATTTGTTAAAATATAGAGTAGTTTTATCAATATATATTGAAAAGAGATAATGAAATCCCATTTAATGATCACTGATAATTATCACTTATGTTAGTGTTCTCTCAACATTGATAAATAATCAATTTTATAAATGTTAAAAAAATCAATGAACCAAGTAGTATTTAACAACTTTTCTGTTTTAACATACAAAAAATATACTTTCAGGAGCATTAAACCTAGCACTGACAAAAATGTAAAAAAAGAGTAATAAGAAAAAAATAAATATTATAAAAACTGATTTATACTAACAATTTTAGTTATAAAATTATTAAAAAGGTGTCTATTGGTTTTGGAAAATTATCTATAGAAAAAGTATATAATTCCATAAACTTGAAAAGGGTAGAAATAAATCCAGAATAAGAATACAAAATAATGTAAAATGGGGATAAGGCTATAAAGGATAGATTTGATTGATATAGTAAAAATCGCTATGCAGACTACCAATCTACATGGTGTTCTTCCTCTTCATAAATCACTGAGTGAATGAAATATTTTGCGAGATGATACAGTATGGATGGTGCTCACAAACAAACCCAAGTCATTCACATGGATGAATAGTGATTTTCACCGCTGTGAATGATTTTCTCATGTGAACTAAATCATTCACGAGGCGAGACAGTAAAGATGGAACTTACAAATGAATAAAAGTCATTTGTGGGAAAAATAGTGTTTTTCCCCAGTGAATGATATCCCCCACAAATGAAATCATTTTCGGACTTGGGGCATACACTGTGGGATCCCTCAATGGAATCCACATTTCCCCCCATGGGCGATTGGCCCTGCTAGTATATCGTCCCCAAATTCTTCTATGAAAAAACCCATGAGGGGGACTAACAATGTGAGGACTGATGATGAGGTAATATGATCAATGATAAGGAGATTCTAGAATATGAGCATCAGAGATGAATTGGGAGAGAAACATCAATTACCATTTTATAAACCCAAAACATATAAGTAATGTTTAAATAAAAACCATCCAACCATCCAAAAACATGAAACCCCTTTGCGAACACTAGTCTATGGGGATTTAATGGGGGCCCCTTTTCATACCATCATGCCTCATAGGAAAATTCTCTGCATGAGGAACCCTAACCACAAAAACACTACACCATAGGAACTCTTCACCCCAAAGAAACATGCTATGTGAGAGAAACCTATCCTTGCATTGCAATACAATACATGGGCCTAAGACATGTCCATTTTTCAAAGCACTACGTGGATGGTACCCTCACCCATGTAGCGACATGCTATGTGGAGTGATCCTCATCCCACATTATAACATGATACATAGAATGAGGAAACCCATGGTGTTATACTCTCCATCTCCCATCACCCCCTTTGGTCAAATTATTAGGTCCCACTTTGGCCCCTCATGAACCAATCTAATAGAATCAGGCCAAGGCCTCCTTAAAATCAACCTGATATGAATGATCATATTTTCAAGAACATTATTGTATCCTCCTGAGTCTACGTACTTGTGTTATGTGGAGTCATGTCAATAGCCTCCATGAAAAGGTAGACCCTCAAGATTCCTTTATATCAGAATTTTCAATGTGAATAGGGTTGTTGGCGCCAAAAATGTGGCCCGAAAGGACGGAACGAAAAAGACAGCCGGCGCGCTGCCTCGCGAAGCACAGCCGCGAAGCACAGCCGCGAAGCCCCGCCGCGAAGCGTCCCAACCTTGGCGGCCCCGCGAAGCTCCGGAGGCGGTAATCCTCCGCGAACCGGTTTGACGTTAGCGAGCCGCCGCGAAGCTCCGGAGGCGGTAATCCTCCGCGAACCGGTTTGACGTTCGCGAGCCGCCGCGAAGCCCCGAAGGCGGCGCGTGAGCCCTGCATCGCGGCGCCCCTTCCCTATAAATACTCGACTCCCCCTGAGTCCCAAAGGACGGACAATCCGACCTTTCAGCTTCTCCTCTCCCGAATCGCGAAGCAAGCTTTGCCCCGAGAATCATGAGCTCCGCGAGGTATTTCTACTTCGCGAGATGACTCTGATTTGTTTCGTTTTGAGCCCCTCTTCCGAGAGGGATGCCCTTCGCGAAGCCCAAGGGCGTTCGCAAAGGAAGGGGATTCCCAAGGGAACCCGAGCAGCCGCGGAGCACTCGTGCTTCGCGAAACACCCAACCCATGCTAGTAATCCCTATGCCAAGGCAGGATAACTATGCATCGCGAAGCACATTGCTTGGCAGGACCCTGCTTCGCGAACCACTCTTTCTTCGCGAGGCAGTGCTCCGCGAACACTGTTCCACTTCGCAAAGCACCACCCACTCCCACCTATGCCCCATGCTAAGGCCAAGGCACCCCACTTCGCAAAGCACGCTCCTTTGCTTAGCGATTCCTCTTTCCGTGCGACCCTCCAGGTTTGCACGATGTGATTTCAAAGTCCCATGGACAACACCTCCCGTAGCGTTGCTTCGCCCAATGATTCTTCGCATAGGCACGCTAACGGCTATTGCTTCTTCGCATAGCCACGCTAACGTGGACCCCTCGATGGTTCCTCCCGCGACCCCCCTTTACCATGGCCTTACTGGTACCTTCCCTTCCCCAAGGACCAGAGGGTACCGGTTATGTAAGCCCTAGGGGTGTGGAGTGAACCCACCTCGTCCGAGATGCAGGACGTTAAACTGCCAAGCACCACGTCCTCGACACATGACGTTAAACTGTGACCCAACCTCGTCTCCCTCACGAAGGGTCCCCCCAGCTCGAGCATTCATTACACCGCTCGTCTCCACGGGAATGGTAACTCTTCCGCACATGGAATGAGATCCTCCTTGTCGGAGTGGTGTATGTTCGCAGGGGAAGGGTCGCCTCGGAGCGTAAATCCCTAACCATTGGTACGGATGATTGCACCCGTGCATCTCGGTACTCCCCCACTACCAAGGTCAGTGGGGGACGTGATAGGGAAAGAGGCACCTCCCATTGTTGGACCAAGGTCCATCTTTCCCGCGCTTTGTCGCGCCATGGGCCTCCATCCTGGAGTAAGTCCCAACACCATGGGCCGCTCAACGCGTAAGACCCTCTTCGCTTCTCACGGACGCACCCTTCGCGACGTGATCATCAGGTCCTTGCAACCTCTTGTTTCTCACACCGAGCATGACTCACGTGGGCTTAGAGTGAGCACCGACCCTGACAAACCCCATTTGAACTACGAGGTCTTTGATCCATGTCAAGGCATGGTACGTAGGAAGCCTCCACGAGGTTCAAGTCCACCAACAGTGGACCAAGGTCTACTTTCACGTCGGTTCACCGACAAAACCCCATTTGAACTACGAGGACTTTGATCCATGTCAAGGCATGGTACGTAGGAAGCCTCCACGAGGTTCAAGACTACCCGTCTTTCACGTCGGGTTTCACCCCCGTCCAGTGCGACGTTAAACTGCACCCCGGTCCAGTGGTAAGCCATTGCGATCCACAAACCCCACCTGAACTACGAGGTCTTTGATCCATGCCAAGGCATGGTACGTAGGACGCCTTTATGAGGTTCAATCCCACCAATAGTGGACCAAGGTCTACTTTCACGTCGGTTCACCGACACACCCACCCGTCGCTCTTTCACGTCGGGTCCCATTCCAGTCCAGCGGTAAGCCGTTGTGACACCTGAACTACGAGGTCTTTGATCCATGCCAAGGCATGGTACGTAGGACGCCTTTATGAGGTTCAAGCCCACCAATAGTGGACCAAGGTCTACTTTCACGTCGGTTCACCGACACACCCACCCGTCGCTCTTTCACGTCGGGTCTCATTCCAGTCCAGCGGTAAGCCGTTGTGACCTCTGAACTACGAAGTCTTTGATCCATGTCAAGGCATGGTACGTAGGAAGCCTCCACGAGGTTCAAGCCCACCCGTCGTTTATTCACGTCAGGGTTCACTTTCGTCCCGCATGATGTTAAACTGTATTCTCCGAACTACGAGGTCTTTGATCCGTGTTAAGGCATGGTACGTAGGAAGCCTCCACGAGGTTCAAGCCCACCCATCACCCAATTCACGTCGGTTTACCGGCACCATCCCGAACTACGCGGACTTTGATTCCCTACCACAGGGATACGTAGGAAGCCTCCTCAAGTCTCAAGCCCAACTTCACTGTCGCCCCCCCCTGCGATGGTCCCATTTCATCCTCCTCCACTTCACTCATCCATCCGTCACCCATCCTGATTCTCACCTGGGCCACAACATCCCGGTGGAGTCATTCCATCCATCTCCTCGCTGCCCCTAGCGGCGCCTGGACCACTTTCCATGTGTAAGTCCCATCATATCTCCAGGTCGCTGTCCTCCGTGTACACCCCGATTCAATACCCTTTTCCCCTATAGGGAGTGCACCACCTCGGATTCGTCCTCATTGGGCATTCTGACTCGTCTCTATGGGACCATAGCCGTCTCTATGCGACACACCAATCTGATCCGTCTCTATGGGACGTTCTGATCACCCTCATCCGTCTCCGCTGGACGTTAAACTCGCGGCATACCCTGTGTTGAACACGGGAAGCTGAGGAAAACCTCAGATACATGTCAATGACATGTAATTCCCCGCGCTCGATGTGGGATGCCTCGGGCTTCCACGCCCTCGAGAAGCCTTGTGATCGAGGATAACAGACAGACACGCCAGGTACCCCAGCATCCAGACACGCTATTGATGCCTCAAACGTGACTACTCCCCTGACCGAAGGTTGCTGCCCTGACTGGACCCTTTGGAATGTCCCGACAGAAGCAGTGTAATTAACCGGCGTCCATAGAAACATGGCACTGGGAAGAGTATCACGAACTACGTATTAAATCTATAAGGGAGACCCGGACTAGGTGACGAGTTCTGAGGAGGAATCCACAGGAGGAAGAACCGACATCCCATCATCCCGTTTCGATCAAGGAGCAGACGTACCTAAATAAGGAACGAATGCCGCCCGCCTTTGGAAAGCGGGAATGCGGGGCATCAAAGCCGCGCGTCCCCCTCCCCCGCGGACGGATGCGCGCGCACCCCGGCGAAAGCGTCGGAAATAGAAATGGTGAACCCGACGTGAAACTCTTCTCCTCAGCATGGAGATTAGTAGCGTTCGAGACACCAGTAGATTGACGTGTCACCGGATTCAGATATCCGTTTCCTGGTCCCGCCAAGTAAATGGCGGGCATGTCGTGGAACTCCCCAACAGTCGGGGTAGTAGAACGTGGGGCGCTCCGCTCCACAGCGTGTTGGCGTGGATCCTTCTCACAGACATGGAGGATGGAAGAACGTTGGGGCACCGGCTGTCAATCATTTTCCTCTCAGTACTGATGAGTTGATCCCTTCGTTTTCCAGGAACCAGGTTGCTATTTCAGAGATGCGGTCACCATCCGCTCCTCGCCCGCGCAGGGGCAGGGGCAACACCACTACGGCCACTCCACATGGCGCCACTACCGCCACGACGGCTGCCACGTCACGGGATGCGGGACGTCCACGTCCCTTTTCCCCATCAGAGGTCATCCAACGAAGGGTGATCAACAGCCTCGTGCGCAGTTATAAGGAACAAGGGGTCATCCCGACCAGGGATATGGCCCGTTTGGACCTGGAGGCTTCCAGGCCCCGCCGTCAACGCCGCCCTAACAGGCCGCGCAGGGAGCCCCCGCTCCCCACCTCGACATTCAACCGTTTCGGGAGCCTATCCCCAGAATGCCTTGACGACTCTTCGCCTTACGCCGAAGAGGAAGGCGCGGTCCGGCTCAGCCCGCTCAGGGCCCCGACCCAGGACCCCCAGGCGAGAGCTCCCGTCCGGCCACGTCAGCGCCGCCGTCCGGCCCCGTAGGAAGAACAGGCAGACTATGTCCCTGCAACACCTGCACCAGCCCGCCTGACCCGACGTCAGCGCCGGGCCCGGGCTGAGGACGCTCGCCTAGCCGCGTCCACATCGACAGCTATAGTGGCCCGAGCCACCGCCGACGTACATTATGAAGCCCCCGCCTACATTGAGTAGGGGCACCCCTTCGCCCAACCAAGATTGAGACCCCAGCCGCCCCATGGGCAGGCCGGGTTGACTCTCCGGGTTGCAGGCCCTAGTGATGATCGTCGCGAGCTAACCCGCGGTGATGCCACCCCGTACGGAGGTCCTCCCCGTACCACTACTCCACAGAGCGTGGGTCTTCCCTGCTCCGAGGTTCGTCGTGGAGGCATGCCTCGTGCTGCCCCCATCCTGCAGGAAGACCTGCCCCGGGGCAGTGATGCTCAGCGCGGAAACATTTCCCGCGCCCGCTGTACAGGGTATGAAGTCCATCCTTCTGAAGGCACCGTCCATCCGGTCCTTCGACGTGGGGCCCCCCCCTACGTCCTCTCTACGACTGGAGAAGATCCTCCTCGCCCCAGCAACTCAAGGAGTGAAGGTCAGCCTCGCTCCACTCGCATCGACCATGGAGGCCTTCCCCATGCTCCTGTCGGTTCCAACAGAGGCCCCGCCCACGTGGGTACTGTTCATGGAGGTCCTCCCCAGGTACCCTTTGATATTTTCCCTGGTGCCCCCGGCACCCCGGCTGTCTCAAGTGGGGGCCCTCTCCGCCACGACGCTAGTGCCGCCCCAGGGCTGCCTGATAGGGGTCAAACCTGTCCCGAAGAGCCACCCAGGGGCAGAAGAGCGGGTCGTCGCCGCCACAAGAAGAATCCTGGGAAGGCCCAGGGGGGATCAAACCTGCCCGCTTCTCCGATTCGGAAGCGGAATGCGATTCAGCGATGGAACCTTCTCCCAGCTCCTCTGTATCAAGGACTGGGGCAGGAACCAGACGCGTCAGCCTCGTTCTCCCGGAATTTGAGGTCCACCGGATTCCCGTCTCTCTCCGCAGGTACATCCAGGAGGAAGAAATCCTGGGAATTCCGCAGGTTTCGACCGCGCAGTCACCGCCACCGTCACCCGAAGCACCCTCTACCTCTACTCGGGATCAGGAGGAGCTGTTTTGGGGGTCAAGGGTGGTAGAGCCACGACATGACCGGACACCGGTAACGGAAATTCCCGTACCCGAAGCAGTGACTGTTAGCCCGTCCTATCGTGACATTGTGGTCAGGTCACCTCGCTCTTCAGAGGAAGGCCCAGAGTACGGTGGCCAGTCTGCTCGCTTGCCGTATTCTCCACCGCCGAGTTTGCTATCCCAGAGGTCCGCCTCGGTACCGCTACCGGTCCCTCATCCACCCCCGGTCGATGAGTGGGGAAATGTGGGGCCGAACCCCGAGGATGAACCCAGGAGCTTCTGGAGTATTCTTGCAGCGGACTACTTCCCAGAGAATTTTTGGCCCACGGCGGCACTGAATTTCCGCGTACCCGAGTCGCTTACCCCTGAAGAAGTGGGATGCTTTTGTCGGACCCTGTGGGCGACGCACTTCCGCCTCCGTTGGGAACGGGTAGTGTACCCCAGGAGTCGAGAGCACTTCGAGGAGATTGGAAAAAAGTGCCGCCTAATTGATGCAGCGGCGCTCCTTGCGGCCCAGCACCCCGAGTCGCCCGGTCACCAGAGTGCCCTCCAACGAAAATGCATCCAGAGTTTCAAGGCACTCCGCAAGATCGTTAGGGAAGCCACCCCCCATGTGCAAGTCCGTGGTTGGGGACGCTATGCCGCTCTCCTCTTCGACCCTATCCGACGACAGCCCGATTCGCTATGCGACATTGAGGATATGCCCTCAAGAGGGGTCACAGTCCACATGGCCGACGTTGTGGATATGGAAGATGAGCTTGAGTTCTTTGATGGGGACTTACCATCCGAGGGCGTACCGCCACTACTCAACCCATCAGGGAGAGTCACCCGTCAGCAAAGGAACCTGCTAGGCCTCCCCGTACCCACCGATTCACTGGCACTCGGTCGAAGCACTGGCAAGGGTAAGGAGCATGTCGGGATAGTCAAGCACTCCGACCCGTCCGCCTCTGTGCAGAAAACGGACGAAGACCCTGAGAAGGCCACGTTGCGCCAGCAGTTTACTGAGCAGAAGAGGCTGGTCGACGAACTCTTGGTTGAACGCGCCGCAGAGCGACGACCCGACTATGGTGATCCCAGGCCGGGGCAGCAGGGGCAGGAACAATTTCCCCCCGGTGAGATGCCTCCGGGCAACCCTGATCATGCTACTGCCGCGGACAGGGCGGAAGCCGGAACGTATGGCAAGAGGGCGCGATACGTCTCGCCAAACCCCCTAAGAGACGGGGCAATCTGAAGAACCCAACCCGGGTTCCCCCAGTCGCCCAACAGGTCGTCCAACCAGTCAACCCGCGAGCAGCAGAAGCCGTCTACCGTGTTGAAGAACCTGGAAATGTGCTTGTGGTTAGGGACCCCCGTCAAGACAGGGACCCCCACCCGGAGGACCTTATTGCGGCACTCACAGCCCGCCTCGAAGCGTTGGAGACACGGCAGGTGGCGGTCCCACCGGATGGCAAGCCTTATCCCGCGTGGGTGGATGATATGCCCGCGCCTCCGGGTTTTGGGAACCCCACTTTCTCACCTTTTAACGGGACAGGGGACCCACCCCAGCACTTGGCTCATTTCTCTTCCAGGTGTGGCCCCATGCTGGGGACCCCGGCTCAGCAAGAAGCCGCTAAGCTCCGATGTTTTGTACAGACGTTGGAAGGTCCGACATTCGTCGGGTACAGCCAGCTCCCCATCGTATCAGTGACCGGTTGGGAGGATCTTCGCCGGCAGTTCTTGTACCAGTTCAGCTCCACCACGCGGAAGACCAGCATCGCGGACCTCTTTAAGTGCAAATAGAGGCCTGATGAGCGGGTTGCAGACTTCATCGCCCGGTGGAAAGGACTTACGTATTCTCTCGATATGCCGCTGACTCAGGAGCAATTACTGACGATGTGTGTGGGGAACGTAAAGACAGAGCTGGTACCCTCCTTGATTACCCAGAACTACCCTGGGGGGTTCAGAGATTTCTCGGATAAGGCCCAGCGCCTCGAGAAGGCCCTGCAACAGGCTAGTCAGACACGTTTGATGTCCCCTATGATCCCAGCCAGGAGGGCCGCCAGGGCTGAACCCGCCGCAGTGGCTCAAATAGAAGCCCCGAGGCAGCTGGAATTGTTACCGGCGGCACCACCCCCGCAACCCCGCAGAGGTCCTCCACCTCAAGCACAGGCTCCTGCCCAGCAGCGACCGCCTCAGAACCGACAGGTTCCCCCGCGCAACGCGCCACCGCCACCTAGGCGAGACAACCAGGCGCCGCCCCCTCGGCAGGCCCCTCCGGTCCCTCGACAGGACCAGGCCCCCAGGGCTCCTTACCCGGAAAGAAAGTACCATACCTATTCGTTTAACGAAAATCAGGTCCCTGGTTACTTCCGAAGTGCTCTAGAGCAAGGGATCGTGCGTCTGCCTGAGTGCAGGAGGCCGGCAGAGGCGCATCTCACTGATCACCCCAACTACTGCCCTTATCATCGGATCCTGGGGCACACCCTCAAGCGATGCTATGTGTTTAAAGACTGGCTTCAGGACCAGGTCAACAACAACATAGTCAAGTTGGGCCCAGCGCCAGCGCAGGTGGCAGGCGTCTTTGCGGGATCAGAAATCGGCAGTGACAGCGAGGGTGAGTGGCAGCAGGTCCCTAGCCGCGGGTCCCAGAAATACGACAACTGGATGGCTCGAAAACTGTCGTTCGTGCCCAGGGTATCATCCGGGCATGCCTGAAGCAGTCGGAACCTTCAGAAGAAGTAGTTGGCGCCTCAACATCGTCTTCACAGTCGACCTCTGCCCAAAAAGGCAAGCAGAGGTGACGCAAGAAGAAGCAACGTGCACCGCCAGTGCTGTCGTCATCCCGCACTCTCGGTGACTTTATGCCTCCCAAAATGGGCATTCCCCCCAGAATCCGCCCAGCGGTGGATGACTCTTCGAGTGACAGTCAAGGGTACGCTTCGGTTAACACCGTGGAGCTGGTAAAGCCCTATATGACCCCCGACGAGGGGGAACCCCAGGCAGACCGCCCCAACATTTCCAGCCGACGTCAACGTCAGCGGAATCGCAATCGCGCCGGTCACCGAGGTATGTCAGCAGGCACTTGTGACCAAGCCGTGCACGCTACCGAGACCAGGCAGCAGGCTCAGCGCAGATCTCAGCACGCGCAGACCCATCCAGCACCCTTGGCTCTACCTCCACCGCCGTTCGTGTTGCTGGATCAGGGAGAGCCGCCTCGTTCGTATCACAGCCAGTCTCGCCCGGCGATGGGCCAGCCCCCGCTGTTCGATCTTAGCCCGGCGACTACTCTCCAGGCTTCTACTAGCAGGCAGCAGGATGTACCCAGTGCTAGCCGACCGCCAGTTCAACCGGCAGGACCCGCTATGCCTCTAAATGCCGAAAAACCCCCTGTAAGCAGAGGTTCGCGTTTGGCACGCAAGTATGATGTCCTAAAGCACCTAGCCGGCATTCCGGTGAGGTTTCCATCCTTGAGGCCCTGCGCTTGTCATCCGAGATGCGCGAGGCACTTGCCGAGGCCCTATGGAGCCCCCTCCAGTTCGAGACGGAAGTGGCAGCTGCGGAGGCCTTCCATACCGAGACGATTGAAAACGCCGAATGTCAGGCGGTTATCTTGTTCTCTGGTGAAGATGAAGACCCTCCTATACAGGGGCACATTCGCCCACTGTATATCACTGGCCACGTGTAGAAGTCCGTCGCTGCCTCGTTGACACGGGTTCTGGAATCAATCTAATTCCGACCCGAACGCTGCGAAAGCTGGGTTTGTCCGAAGGTGATTTGACTCCCTCTGACCTCAGGATTCAGGGGTACGACAGGACAGAGCAAACCCCGGTCGGCAAGATCCGTCTGAAGACCCAGTTCGGTGGCTTAATTGCCAGCACCGAGTTCATGGTTGTTTCTCAGGACACCGCCTACAACGCATTGATGGGCAGGCCATGGCTCCATCTGCATGCAGCGGTTCCCTCATTGTATCACCAGTGCCTTAAGTACTCACTCAACGGTCGAGTAGGCGTGCTCCAAGGAGACGCGTCCCCTTTCGCTTCTTGTGAGGCCCGTTATCTGGATGCGGGTTATTACAAAAGTAAGGACAAGCAGATCCTGGTCAGCGAGGATGAGCCCGCCCCAATCACAAGTGATCCCTGGGCGAGCATGGACGACGCCTACATCCTCCCGATCCACCGGTTGGAGGCCACGACCCCTGACATGGGACAATGTTTCGTTGTTTCGGGTACGCAAGGAAGGCATGTTCCCGCGTCCAAGCGACGGCGGAAAATCACCTCGTACTCCTACATCAACCAGGCTCGGGTCATCCCGGAATCTCCTACCCCTGTACGGTACCGGGACGTCAAGCTCATGGCAACGGCGGTGCGCCATACGTGTCTATTTCGCTGGGCTGGAATCAACCGACTCTGGCCGACACGTCACCACTACTTTGATATCATCAAGCGTGGCCCCTTAGGCCGAAGGCCGGATGGGATAGGGTCAAATGCATTCATTGCTATGGTCTCCACGACGAGTGAGTCTCCTGATGTGATGACCGCTGCTGCCCAGGCCGGCACCAGCTGCCCCTCGGGTTTTGAGAGCCCAGAAGTACCTTCCGTCACGGGAAATCCCCCCACGGCTGGGGAGGAAGACTTGGAGGATGCTCCCCCAGCCTTTGAAGAAGGCGTCTCTACCACGGTCGATGAGCTGGTACAGGTGAACCTTAGTAGCGAGGCAGATCCAAGACCCACATTAATCAGTGCGGCCATGTCCCTCGAGGAGCGGCAGCAGTATGTAGACTTCCTCAAACAGCACCGCGATGTGTTTGCCTTGAGTTACGATGAGATGCCAGGGCTGGATCCCCAAGTGGTCGTCCACCGTCTGGGCCTCCCAGTAAAACATCGTGGGTTTAAGCAGCCTCCCAGGAAAATGCACCCTTCCCATGGCGCTATGGTTGAGGCCGAAGTTGATAAGCTAATCAAGGCCAACTTCGTCAAAGAGGTCCAGTACCCCAAATGGCTCGCCAACATTGTGCCAGTCAGGAAGAAAAATGGGCAGATTAGAGTCTGCATCGACTTCCGCGATCTCAATCGCCACTGCCCAAAGGATGACTTCCCACTCCCGGTGACGGAGATGTTGATTGACGCCACGGCCGGGTTCCAAGCCCTCTCTTTCATGGATGGGTATTCCGGGTATAACCAGATTCGGATGGCCCCCGAAGATGAGGAGTCCACTGCCTTCAGGGCTCCCCAGGGTACCTTTTGCTACCGGGTAATGCCATTCGGTTTGAAAAATGCAGGTGCCACTTATCAGAGGGCCATGCATCGCATATTCAAACCGATCCTCGGGACATTGGTGGAGTGCTACGTGGATGACCTTGTAGTCAAATCATATCAGCGCCAGGACCATCTCAAAGACCTTGAGAAAGTGTTCGGTTTCCTCCGTTCCCGTCACCTGAAGATGAACCCACTGAAGTGTGCCTTCGGAGTCACCTTCGGGAAGTTTCTGGGCTTTGTTGTCAGATACCGAGGTATCGAGATCGACCCGGAGAAGATCAAGGCCATCAGCCAAATGCCTCCCCCGAGAAACATTCGGGAGCTTCGAGGCCTGCAAGGCCACATAGCCTATATACGCCGATTCATTGAGAACCTGGCCGGCAAGTGTAAGCCCTTTTCTCGGCTCATGAAGAAAGGCACTGCCAACGAATGGGATGAGGAGTGTCGGATCGCCTTCGAGGAAATCAAGAAGTATCTGTTCTAACCTCCGGTCTTGATGCCACCCGTCTCTGGAAAGCCGCTGGTCCTTTACGTGACCACCCTGGAGAGATCCCTCGGCGCGCTGCTCGCCCAGAAGAATAACGAGGGTACTGAGAACAGTCTCTACTATCTCAGTCGCATGCTTCTCGATACGGAGGTCAGATATTCCCTTATCGAAAAGAGCTGCCTTGCGCTCGTCTTCGCCGTGCAGAAGTTGCGACACTACCTGCAACACCACGAGGTGCAATTGATCTCTTGGGTGGATCCGCTGAAGTACATCCTGAACCTCCCCATGCTGACTGGCCGGCTAGCACGGTGGGCGATGATTCTCTAGCAGTTTGACATCAGGTTTGTGCCTCAGAAGGCCGTTAAGGGACAGGCATTGACAGACTTTTTAGCTGCCCATCCAACCTCCGCGGATCAATCCCTGGACCTGGATTTCCCCGACGAGACGATCATCTCGGTCGATCACGCTGTCCCGTGTTGGCAAATGCATTTCGACGGCGCCTCCCGGAGCCCCACTGGTACAAGGCTCAACGACCCCAAGCTCAACAGAGTGGGTCTGGGTATTGTTTTCATTACCCCGGCGCAAGCCGTCCTGCCGTACTCCTTCCTGTTGTCAGAAGGTTGTACGAACAACGAGGCAGAGTACCAAGCTCTCATCACCGGCCTCGAGTTGGCCCTTGAGATCCATGTACCCCATCTACATGTGAAGGGAGATTCTGAACTGGTAATCAAACAGGTTAATGGTGACTACGTCGTCAGGAAGCCAGAGCATGCACCGTTGCTGGAGTACACCCTCCTCCTAATGGCCCAGTTCTCTTCTCGGCCAGAGGTTACCCATGTCCCGCGGTCGCAGAACGGCCAAGCGGACGCCCTAGCTGGCTTAGCCGCATTGCTCGCAGAACCCTAGCAAGATGATTTGGTCATACACGTGGCCCACCAGAGAGTCATTGCTCCCGTCACCCAAGAGGACCGTGATAGCCTACGGGTAAGTCATCTCACCGCCGGACCCTCCGTATCGGGAGTCCCGGGTTCGTCAGACGCAGTGGTTGAAACGACCCCCGATTGGAGAGCACCTTTTGTCGATTATCTCCAAAATGGCCAGCTCCCAGACAACCGGGCCGAGCGCGAGCGAATCCGACGCCGCGCACTTCAATTTACCCTCCAGAGCGGCCCCAGTCTTGAGCAGACCCTCTATAAACGGAGTTTTGATGGTGTCCTCCTCCGTTGCATCCAAGGAGTAGAGATACCTCAAGTTATGCAAGAGGTTCACGCTGGTTCCTGTGGTGCCCATCAAGCTGGGCCGAAGCTGTCCCATCAAATCCGGAGGCTAGGGTACTTCTGGCCCTCCATGATCCACGATTGTATTGGATACGCCAAGAGATGCCACGCGTGCCAAGTGCACGCCAACTTCTTGCATCGGCTGCCAGAACCCCTCCACCCCACCAAGTACTCTTGGCCATTTGCGGTATGGGGACTCGATGTAGTGGGACCGTATCCGCCGGCAACAGCCCGCCAGTGTAGGTTCATCCTGACTGCTACAGATTTCTTCTCCAAGTGGGCAGAAGCAGTTCCGCTCAAAGAGGTCAAGGCCCGTTCCGTCGTTGACTTTGTGAGCTCCAACATCATCCACCGGTTTGGGGTCCCTCACGCCGTCCCCACTGACAACGGCACCAACTTCCGAGCAGCTGAATTAAAGAAATTGTACGCTAAGTACGACATCCGGTCAAACCATACCTCCCGCTACCACGCACAGGCGAATGGAAAGATCGAGGCATTCAACAAAACCCTCTCTAACATTCTGCGGAAGATGGTTGGTCAGAACAAGAATTGTTGGCCGGACAAGCTCCCCAACGCCCTTTGGGCTTACCGGACGACGACTCGCAACTCTGCCCAGGTGACCCCATATTCCCTGGTGTATGGAGCTGAGGCCGTCCTACCCATTGAGATCCAGCTGCCGTCGCTACGCACGACAGTTTATGATCACCAGACATCAGATGAGGTAGCCGAGATCTGTCTAGCTGAGTTAGAGGCACTGGACGAGAACCGGCTTCGTGCCCTGCACAATCTGGAAAGGCATTAGGACCAGATGGCAAGAGCTTTTGACAAGAAGGTTCGTCTCCGCTCTTTTCTACAGGGTGACCTGGTGCTGGCCCTACGAGCGCCAATGATTCCCGGAAGGAAACCGCCCAAGTTAGAACCCAAATGGGAAGGTCCTTATATCATCCATAAGGTTTACCCCAATGGAGCATACTCCTTGGTGACCACAGATGGAGAGCGTGTAACCCCTCCCACCAATGCCAGATTCCTCAAGCGATACTTTGCCTAGGGCAAAAGTGGTCCTGCATGACCCTAAACTGCGAGAGGGTCCTGCACGACATTAAACTGCATTGGTCCTGCACGACATTAAACTGCATTGGTCCTGCACGACCCTAAACTGCGACTTGGTCCCGCATGACCTTAAACTGTATCTCCGTCCTCACTACAAAACGTTAAACTGCAAGTCAGTCAGTTCTTCCTGACCGAGGCTCAGCCTCAGGCCCCTCGGCCTCTTTGGGCCCCTGGCCCCATCTCCACCGAGGTCTGGCCCCAGGCCCCCCTCGTTTCTCTCCGACTTAACCTCTTACGGGATCGTACGGTACAGTGTAGGACTACGTTCTCACGTTAGGATCATGTACCATGCCGCACACATCCCCGAACGAGATGCCCCTCGTCCCGCATGACGTTAAACTGCATGTCAAGAACTACGTACGGCTTGATTCCCATCTTCATGGGATACGTAAGAACACTCGGACGCCTTGTCTTGAGCCCAGCCCCAAGCTTATCTCTTCCACTATTCCCCCTGGGAATTGTCTCCTTGGAGGATCTTTGTGTAGCAGGGCGTCAGCTTTCTTGCCCCGCTCATGCAACCCCACTCACGCAAAGATTGTAAAGGTCGCACCATGCGCCCACTCCCGTTCTTCTACCCTCCCACGTCCTCACCGCATGACGCTAAACTGCATGGCCTTCAAGAACTACGTATGGCTTGATTCTCATCCTTATGAGATATGTAGGAACGCCCGGAAATTTCGTCCGTTGGCCCAGCCCAAAAGCCAAAATCTTCCCCTCGGGTCAAGACACGGCAGGGTGCACACTTTTTCCCCGACCCACGTCGAGCAAGCCTCGACCCGGCTGCACATTCCCCCCTGGAGGTGTTTTCCCCTTTCGTGGATGGATTCACACCCGGAGGGGCCCCCAAGAATGGCCTGGATACAAAGCCCAAGGGATCTCCTACTGATACGGGCCAACGCCCCCGAGGGTTTCTCAGGCAACAAATTGAAACAAGTCCCGCGTTGCGAATTTGGTCAGCGGTCGACGCTCACTTGTTTCCCCCATGCGGGTCACCATAGGAACGCTGTGTTTTGAATATGGTCAACAGTGATTCATTCTGCCCCATCATGAGGTGACAAACTTCCCCCAGGTGGTGCTAGTGACCGGGCCCACAGCCCAGGATTCCTCACCCGGAGCGTACGGTGTGGTGTAGGACTACGTCCTCATTCACGTCGGGATCATGTACCATGTCGTACGAATCCACTTCCGAGGCTCAGCCTCAGGCCCCTTGGCCTACTTGGGCCCCTGTCCCCCTGTCCTCATGTGAGACGTTAAACTACAAAACAGTCAGTTCTTCCTGACCGAGGCTCAGCCCCAGGCCCCTCGGCCTTTCCAGGCCGCGGCCCAGGACCTATCTTATAGGATTGTACGGCATGACGTAGGGCTATGTCCTCATTAACGTCGGTTTTTCGCCATACTATACACCTTGCTTAGGGATATGTTATTCCCCTCCTCGTCCGGTATGACGTTAAACTACATTTCAAGAACTACGTGTGGCTTGATTCCCATCCTGATGGGATACGTAGGACCACCTGGATGTCCAAAATCCGGGTCCAGCCCCATCCCTCGGGAATCCTAATCCCATCGTGGCCCCCTGGCCTATCCTTCATCCATGAGGGGATCATATGGTGCGGTGTGGGATTATGTCCTCATTCACGACGGTCTCGTGATGACCACGCCATGCTCCCACCCCCTGCTGAGTTGTTTTGTCGATCCCTCTTTTTCGGCGGTTCTCCAATGTGCTTAAGAGTACTCTGGTTCATTACCTGGAATGCCAAGCTTTACTCGGACACGTCCACACCCGCTTTCCAGGCTTTGCGTATCCCCGCATCAGGGCTTTCACCATCTTTCACACCCGGAGGGACCCCCAAGAACGGCCTGGATACAAAGCCCAAGGGCTCTCCTACCGATACGGGCCAACGCCCCCCAGGATTTCGGACAACAAATCGATAAAATCCCGCGTTGCGAATATGGTCAGCGGTCGATGCTCGTTTGTTGTTCCCACCTCAGGCTAACGCGATAAAGACGCTGTGTTTCTTTCATGGATAACAATTTTCCTCTGTCGCCACGCCAACCCGTTAATCCCAAATGTCGGGTACACAATTCACACCCTTCATCACTTCATCGTGTCCAAGTAGAGTCTCGGGATTCTTGGTACTTTTCCCCTGTACACGTCCGCGCATTGGGAGAACAAGCTACATCAAAGGTGTCCTTCGAAACTCTCTGCTGACTCCCCTTTAATGGATGCCCCAAGTATTGCAATGAGGATGCCCCCCTTGTTCCCCACACCAAGTTTATCTCACATGGGCTTAGGGATTGGGCTGACATCTGTGCTTACTTGGGAGTTGTCACCATCCACGGTCCGAGCTCTAAGACCATAAACTAAGACTCTCATCTGGAACTACGTTCAAGAACCCTTGTCTTTGGACCCGGCTTGAGTTCAGCGAATTTACCTCTCTAATCCTGCCTTCAGGACCCTGATCACAGGACTGCGTGGCGCAGTGTAGGATTACGTCCTCATTCACGTCGGGTACGCAATAGCTGCACCACGCACGCCCCCATTCTGAGGTTCAGTCCTCCTATCCCCTGTCCTGCATGACATTAAAAGGCACCCTTCAGAACTACGTGTGGCTTTATTCCCATCCTAATGGGATACGTAAGACCACCTGAATGTCTAAGATTCGGGTCCAGCCCCACCTCGGGGAGATCTCCTGATTTCCCGGTCACCTAGGCCACTGGTCCATCCCTCTCCAGCGGGGGGTGCGTAGGTATGATACAAGGTTGTGGGCATCATGCCCCCCTTCCCCTAGGAATCTGCCATCTCTCGATCACCCTCATGGTTGAGTCCCTTGGCTCCCTGTAGTGGTTCACCCATGTTTTAAGAGCACTCTAGTCTAGCACTAAGAGTGTCAGATTCAACTTGGTCAAGTTCCTTCCACTTGTCAAGCTTCGTGTTCCCATCTATTCGGACTTCCATCATCTTTCACACCCAGAGGGACCCCCAAGAACGGCCTGGATACTACGCCCAAGGGCTCTCCTACCGATACGGGCCAATGCCCTCCAGGGATTACGGACGACAAATTCGATAAAATCCCGCGTTGCGAATATGGTCAGCGGTCGATGCTCGTTTTGATTAGTCCTCATTTCAGGCTAACGCGACAGGATGCTGTGTGGCGAACATGGTCAGCAGTAATCCTTTGTCGTCATTCCAGCTCCTTCAGTCCTTGAATTTTGGTTGCATGATTCACATCATTTTCCACCCCATCATGTCTAGGTGGAATCTCGACACTTTTGGCATTATCCCTCAGTGCACCTTTGCATGCTAGGGGGACAAAGTTGCAATCTGGCGCCCTTTGGGGCTCCCATGGTCCGAGCTCTAAGACCATAAACTAAGATCCATTCGGGACTACGTTTAACTTGATTCCCATCCTCATGGGATACGTAGGACCGCCCAGACGCCCTGTCTCCGGGTACGACCCATTCAGGAAGCCAGTCTCTCTCCCTGTTTTTCCTCTGGATGGCGTACACTTTGATGTGGGATCAAGTCTCTGTCAAATGTGTTTTATAAACACTGCACACATTTCCCGCCTAGCATCGTCTCTGCTATGTCTGCGCTGCATGACGATAAAATGCATGCTTGGTCCTATCATACGACCCTAAACTGTGACATTATCGTCCTGGCCGCACGACGAAAAACGGCACCGCATTGTGGTGACCTCGCTATAGAGGACATCACGTTGGGTACTGGCCACGCGCCATGCCATTTGTCAACGCCCATCACGGCTTGATTCTTGTGGCGACATCACGACCTACAGTTCTAGGCCTGTCGCTTCACAAAAAAAAACCATTCACCTCAAAGAACAAACGAGATACATCAAATTCCGCCTCTTTTAGTGCAAGGGCCACGTCCGCACTTCCCCTTTCCCCTGGCACTGGTACCTTACCCTGCCCCCTTGCAGAACTACGTATGGCTTGATTCTCATCCTCATGAGATACGTAGGAGCGCCCGGGTACTTCCCCGCGGGTCTAGCCTAACCCTGGTGTTCGGTCCCTCGACTCGAGCTCATTCACGTCAGGTTGTGATGTCATGCGTCCCCTGATCCCTTTTTCCGATCCATGGTCTGAATTCTATGACCATAAACTAAGATTTCCCCAAGGGAAAGGAATCTGCTCCCTCTCTCTAATACGTTTCGTTGACATATTCAGATGTGTTTTGACAAAAAGCCCAAAGCATGGGATTTTCACAGGGACATTCCCCTCATCCCATGACTAAGCTTTGTGAGCTCACTATTTGGATCCTCATCCTCTTCCACATCCAAAAGGACCCTCGGACGACGTGGATACTAAGCTTAAGGGCTCTCCATGAATACTGGACCTAAGGGCCCTACAATCGTTTCGGGCCAATGTCCCTGCGGATATTCGACAACATTTGTGACACGGTCCCGTGTTTCGAACATGGTCAACGGTCGACCCCCATTTGTTTGTCCCCATTTCAGGCTAACGCGATAGGATGCTGTGTTGCGAATATGGTCAGCAGTAGTCCTCCATCGCCACGCCGTCACCATCATGATCCGAATCTCGAGCGTCATGATTCACACATTTCCACTCCCTTATGATCAAATGGAACTCCACCATACTTGGCTCTTTCTCTTCGCACATCTAGGTGCGCTGAATGATCGTGTTAGTGTCATTGGGCCGGTAGTCACCGAGCATCCCTTTGCCCCAACCTGCCCCTCTCTGCGTCGGAAAATTCCCACCACTACTACTTGTTTCCCACACCGAGCACGACTCACGTGGGCTTAGTAGTTTTGGCCGGATGTGTACCAACACGGTTAGGCTGCTCCTCGTCCAGTACGACGTTAAACTGCGCTTCCAGAACTACGTGCGGCTTGATTCCAACCATCACGTGAGATACGTAGAGACGCCCAGGCACTTCGCCTAGGGTTCAGCCCCAGGAATCACAAAATCCTGTTCCTCCCCATTTCCAGCCCTCTGGCCTGACCCCTCGGGGAGAACTATGTAGCTACAATTTTACCCTGAACAAGTTCAGGATGCCCCAAGATCCCATTGGGAAGCGATAGATCCCCTCGCCAGAGAGGCCCTGTCCCAAGAAGGAATGATCCGTGATCAGGTCGATGCGCCCATCTGGCGTACTCCCTCCGCGGTGGTGCAACTACCGAGGTGTTGGATTCCGTTTGAACAAGCCACCACTCCATGTCCCACGCTTTGCGTGTCCCTTATTCGGACTCTCGTCCTCTTTCATGTCTGGAAGGACCCCCTAACAGTATGGATGTCTGACCTATGGTCCACCAACTGTCCTGGGCCAACGCCCTGAAAGATTGATCGACAACATTTGTGACACGGTCCCGTGTTTTGAACATGGTCAACGGTCGACCCTCATTTGTTGTCCCCATTTCAGGCTAACGCAGTAAGGATACCGTTTTTCCGCCACGGTTAGCGGTTGTCCTTTATCGTCACGCCATCCCCACAGTGTTCCGAATTTGGGCATCGTGATTCACACTTCCCATTTTCACCGGTTTGAACCGGTTTCAGTGCCCCTAGTGTTTCCCCGATCGTGCATAAGAGCACGTTGGAGAAACGGTAATTCGGCTATCCTGGAAGTTCCTCCTCCGATCAAGCCTTCCCCATCTTTCGGGAATCCGGACTGGTTTGAGGGAATTGTCGTCAAACGTCCCACAAACATTGCAGGGATGCAACAAGGCAATTCAACAGTGGAAATCGTGCGTACTACGGAACTCAAAACAAAGGAGAAAGAAAGAGTTGGAGCACAAAAGTGTTAATAAAAGCTTCTTTCGAGTTCGCTACAATACTCGGGGGTTGACTTCCCCCATGGACGGGTTGACTCCGTCAAAAGAGCGTTGCAGCTCCGCCACCCGTTGACTTGCGGCGTCCAGAGCCTGTTGCCGCTGATTTAACTCCCGCTCCTCTTCAGCAGCGGCGGGGCGTAATCCGTCAACCCTGGCCCGGGCCCTTTCCACCTCGGCCTGGACGACAGCCATCCTTCCAGAGGTCTGGTCCATATGCTCCTCAGCCTTTTCCAGCTGGGCCTTCAATCGTAAGACCAGCTCAGACTGTGCATCGAGAGTGGCTGAAAGCTCGTTGGCCCGGATCTGCATCTGTTGGACCTCGCCTTCAGCCTCCTGGAGCTTCCTGATGCTGGTCGCCTTCCTCCGCTGCCATCCCACGCTCAGCCCACGATCATGCTCCCGGATCTTCTCAGCCATGAGGTCTCGGATGAGCGCGTGAGGGCACTGGGCATCCACTCCCCCGGCACATAGTTCGCGCAACCGCAAGCAGAGCCTATCCATTTCGGCCAGCCATTGCGCTTGGGGAGTGTCCCTGATAAAGCGCGTGATCAGCTTCCACGACCGGCGGCAGACTATGCTGCTGTCCTCCTCATCGGAGGCTGTTTCGTCCCAATCCGCGCGGTCGGCAGGCTCGTACACAGGATATGCCTGCAGGAATTCCTCAGCGGGATCCGCATCTGGTGTTGAGTCTGGTACGACACCTGATGCCGGCACAGGCACGACAGGACTGGAACTGACCGGTTGATCCTCTTCCTCGGAGTCCACCTCGATGACTTCAGGTATGACCCTGCTGGTGGTACCGCCAGTGATGGTGTGCGCCGCAGCTGGAGGAGGTGAAGGGACTATCGTCACCATCACCGGCATGCCCCTGGGAGGGACGCCGCCAGACATCCCAACCAGCCTCGCTGCAGCAGCCCACGCCAGTCGGAGAACTGTATGACAGAAAGAGACATAAAATTTAGTCGACATGGCCCACGTGTGGCAACGAAGAGACCGGTGGAGGAGACTTACAAAGATCGACTTCTGAGCGCTGCTCCTGGGCCGGTACTGATGGGACTCTGAGACGAGGCCCCCCGTATACTGTTGGAAGGTCTGGAGATTTCAGTGGAGCCACCTCAGACCCCCTGGTCCCACCAGACACAGAACTGGACGCAGCCATAGGCGCGGGTTCTGAAGGTCCCGCATCGTCACCCGCCAGGGAGCGAGAACGAGGCCTACGAACAAGTTCCTCCTGCATGACCCAAACATTGGTAAGAAGTCCGTAGGGATTCAAGAACAGATCGTAAGAAGAGAAGTTCGGGAAGTTACCTCGAGAGCCTCTGCGAAGTCGTCGGATTCTGAGCTTCGGTCTCCAACCTCGCCCTCCTCCAGTGGGTCCCCCCCTCCAACCTCATCCTCCTGAGAAGAATCCCCTGATTCCTCCGGCAAGGGGAAGCGCTCCCTCAGATCGGCAGCCGATGGCTGTGGAGGGACCGTCTGATTCAACAGTACCCTCACCCGGTCTGTCATTGGGCGAGGGACACCACTGGAGTGGATGTAATCCTCCAGCTCGTTCATGTATTGCTCCGCCTCCGCCGGAGACACCATGAATCCAGCCCGGACTGGGCCTATGCCCGGCAGTCTCATCCCGAGGTGATTCAGGTGGGCCCACATCTCAGATGGACTGAGGAATTGCCGGTTGACGTCCCAGACGTCCCAAGCTTCTGGAAAGACAGCATCTTCTGCCATGTCAATGTGACGCAGCCGCTTCCCCGGAGCCTGAGCGGATATCCGACGGAATCCCCTCGGTGGCCGCCCCTCCGGATGACCTTGCTCTCCCGGAACCACCGGATCCGCCAATGCTGCCATACCCTCGGCCGGTGCGGGTCTCTCTGCCATGGCAGCCCCGCTGCCACGGGCGGCCCTAGCTGCCCTCCGACCCCGACCTCGAGATAAAGGAGGCCCACCGTCACCAACCCGGATCGTTGGCTGCTTCAGCATCTCCCCGGGATAAGCGGCCTCCCAGCTAATGGCGTACTCCTTCACTAAGCCGAAGGCGACGGTGGGTGGAGGTAATGTGATCTGCATCTTTCCATCCTTACGTGTGAACATGAGCCACAGCTGCCTCATCACACACTGGTGCTCCTCGTGACGCACCTCCCAGTATACCTGCGGGGTCAGCCGTTGGAGGCACCGGAACTGCCTCGCAAAACGGTGTGGGGTGTACGGTTCACAGATCGGCTCACGATCTATCCGAGCCACAAAAACTCCACCTCGGAAGGCCAGGAGGTAAGCCCGATGCTCTTCCGTTCCCCGTCCATCATCAGTAAGCCTCCCCATCGGCAGTGGAAAAGGATGAAAGTTGAACTCGTCCGCCCTCCACGCCCTATTCAGCACCATCAGAACGGCCAGTTTGAATGGGAAGCTCCCAACTGCGTTCAGAATGGAAGGGAGAAAGTCTGATCCCGGCGGCGAAATGGGGTTTGGATACTCGTAAATCCCCTTGATATGCGCCGCGATCCACCCATACAGGAGGTGGAAGGGCCCACATATTCTTGGCGGCTTCTTGCCCTCGCTAATGCGCCGCAGCATTCTGAATAGTTTGGCGAGCATCGGGATCCCCAGGTTGATCCGCTGCCCCATGGCCAGCATCGATGCCATGATGAACGAGCTGGGTCGTACCCCCATGCTTGTATCTCTCACTGGTAGGATCCACCCACATATGAGAGCCGCGATGGACGCCGCCAACCTAACTATTGGCTGTTGTTCGGTGCTGACGCTGAAACCCCAAGTCTTCCATTGGCTGTCCTCCAAAACCCGCCAATACGAGTGCCCCTTACCCCGCTGGGCTGCCCTCGGACAAGTTCGAGGCCTTCGAGGGAACTCTCGATTATCTGGAAAGTTCAGGAAACACTTGAACCACCTCTTGAAGTGGACGTCCCTCACGGCCTCCTTGTCCTCTCCAGGGACAAGCGCCATCAGCGCTGACGCCAGCCGTGGCATTTGCTCAGCATCTCCCCACACGCTGACAACGGGGAGGAACTCGTCATACATGGCCCCCAAGATCGGGACCCCGGAAATCTGGTGGACATCCCACAGGCTGATGCCCACCTCCCCGTGATGCAGGGGGAAAGTGTTGGTCCTGGACGACTATCTACTCAGCAGTTCTGGCATCAGCTGCTTTGGCTGGTAAATGTGGAACTGGGAGGCCCATGCTGCCTTATACAATCCCACTCTCCTCAGCTCGGCCTCGAACTCCTCACACGAGGCGCCTACCCAATAGGCCCAGGCCCAGTCGTCGGTAAAATTGCTGCCCTGGCGCAGGTCCCACTCATCGGACCATCCCTTCTTCGGATCCTACAGAGCCGCCTTCAGCATAGTCTGGTAGAGAGGAGGGGACGTCTCCGGTTGCAGTGGCCTCCCGTCAATGTCATTTACATGATTGTAGAGGCAATCAACGGTAACGGGTGTGAAATCCTCCCGTGCATGACCATCGGCCTCCCTGAACCATTGGTGCTGGCATGGTGTGCTCCTGAACCAGCAAGCTGGTTCATCCCTTCTTGCCTCAGGGATGAAGATGTCATCCCTCAGCCCGAAGCCGTACAACGGCAGTTTCTTGCACTGCGGGTAATCCTTCTGACCTTCCGACAGTAGGTCTGTCAAGGAAGTATGGTCCGAGTGGCTCCGAATCATCTCCCCCAAACCCGGACGGTTGACCATCTCATCTCGACGAGCAGCGTCTGCAAGAACCCCCAAGGCAGCTTCTTGATGGGCCATTTTGACTTTGGCCCTCGGAAAAGAATTCTTTCTGGAGGATCGCGAAGCTTGGCCGCGAAGCTCGACCGCGAAGTCGGAACGTGAAGATCAGTCGCGAGACCAAGCCGCGAAGTCTGGCCAAGGCAGACAGAGGTTCGCTTAGCGCGGACGCGGAGTCGGAGACTCGCGGTTCGCCGCGAAGCTCGATTCGCGGAGTGCTGTCGCGGAGTACGCGGAGCGTCGCGAAATCGAGAGCACAAAAGGACAAGGAAGGGGCGTAAAGACAAAAGAACGCGGACCCCCTATTTATAGGCGACCACCCCGGAGCATCGCGGCGCGCCTCACCCGCGCGAAGCATCGCGGCGCGTCCGGACCCGCGGCCCCGGCCAGCAGCGCGGGACCCCCTTCGCGATGATACCTCGCGAACCACCGACAGTTTTTGGCGATTGTCCCTCAGACTTCGACCCTTCGCCCTCCGCGGCTCCAAGTCTGAGGGGGGGCATTTGTTGGCACCAAAAATGTGGCCCGAAAGGAAGGAACGAAAAAGACAGCCGGCGCGCTGCCTCGCGAAGCACAGCCGCGAAGCACATCCGCGAAGCCCCGCCGTGAAGCGTCCCAACCTTGGCGGCCCCGCGAAGCTCCGTAGGCGGTAATCCTCCGCGAACCGGTTTGACGTTCGCGAGCCGCCGCGAAGCTCCAGAGGCGGTAATCCTCCGCGAACCGGTTTGACGTTCGTGAGCCGCCGCGAAGCCCCGAAGGCGGCGCGTGAGCCCTGCATCGCGGCGCCCCTTCCCTATAAATACTCGACTCCCCCTGAGTCCCAAAGGACGGACAATCTGACCTTTCGGCTTCTCCTCTCCCGAATCGCGAAGCAAGCTTTTCCCCGGGAATCATGAGCTCCACGAGGTATTTCTACTTCGCGAGGCGACTCTGATTTGTTTCGTTCTGAGCCCCTCTTCCGAGAGGGATGCCCTTCGCGAAGCCCAAGGGCGTTCGCAAAGGAAGGGGATTCCCAAGGGAACCCGGGAAGCCGCGGAGCACTCGTGCTTCGCGAAACACCCAACCCATGCTAGTAATCCCTATGCCAAGGCAGGATAACTATGCATCGCGAAGCACATTGCTTGGCAGGACCCTGCTTCGCGAACCACTCCTTCTTCACGAGGCTGTGCTCCGCGAACACTGTTCCACTTCGCGAAGCACCACCCACTCCCACCTATGCCCCATGCTAAGGCCAAGGCACCCCACTTAGCAAAGCACGCTCCTCTGCTTAGCGATTCCTCTTTCCGTGCGACCCTCCAGGTTTGCACGATGTGATTTCAAAGTCCCATGGACAACACCTCCCATAGCGTTGCTTCGCCCAATGCTTCTTCTCATAGGCACGCTAACGGCTATTGCTTCTTCGCATAGCCACGCTAACGTGGACCCCTTGATGGTTCCTCCCGCGACCCCCCTTTACCATGGCCTTACTGGTACCTTCCCTTCCCCAAGGACCAGAGGGTACCGGTTATGTAAGCCCTAGGGGTGTGGAGTGAACCCACCTCGTCCGAGCTGCAGGACGTTAAACTACCAAGCACCACGTCCTCGACACATGACGTTAAACTGTGACCCAACCTCGTCTCCCTCACGAAGGGTCCCCCCAGCTCGAGCATTCATTACACCGCTCGTCTCCACGGGAATGGTAACTCTTCCACACATGGAATGAGATCCTCCTTGTAGGAGTGGTGTATGTTCGCAGGGGAAGGGTCGCCTCGGAGCGTAAATCCCTAACCTTTGGTACGGATGATTGCACCCGTGCATCTCGGTACTCCCCCACTACCAAGGTCAGTGGGGGACGTGATAGGGAACGAGGCACCTCCCATTGTCGGACCAAGGTTCATCTTTCCCGCGCTTTGTCGCGCCATGGGCCTCCATCCTGGAGTAAGTCCCAACACCATGGGCCGCTCAACGCGTAAGCCCCTCTTCGCTTCTCACGGACGCACCCTTCGCGACGTGATCGTCAGGTCCTTGAAACCTCTTGTTTATCACACCGAGCATGACTCACGTGGGCTTAGAGTGAGCACCGACCCTGACAAACCCCATTTGAACTATGAGGTCTTTGATCCATGTCAAGGCATGGTACGTAGGAAGCCTCCACGAGGTTCAAGTCCACCAACAGTGGACCATGGTCTACTTTCACGTCGGTTCACCGACAAAACCCCATTTGAACTACGAGGAATTTGATCCATGTCAAGGCATGGTACGTAGGAAGCCTCCACGAGGTTCAAGACCACCCGTCTTTCACATCGGGTTTCACCCCTGTCCAGCGCAACGTTAAACTGCACCCCGGTCCAGTGGTAAGCCATTGCGATCCACAAACCCCACCTGAACTACGAGGTCTTTGATCCGTGCCAAGGCATGGTACGTAGGACGCCTTTATGAGGTTCAAGCCCACCAATAGTGGACCAAGGTCTACTTTCACGTCGGTTCACCGACACACCCACCCGTCGCTCTTTCACGTCGGGTCCCATTCCAGTCCAGCGGTAAGCCGTTGTGACACCTGAACTACGAGATCTTTGATCCATGCCAAGGCATGGTACGTAGGACGCCTTTATGAGGTTCAAGCCCACCAATAGTGGACCAAGGTCTACTTTCACGTCGGTTCACCGACACACCCACCCGTCGCTCTTTCACGTCGGGTCCCATTCCAGTCCAGCGGTAAGCCGTTGTGACCTCTGAACTACGAAGTCTTTGATCCATGTCAAGGCATGGTACGTAGGAAGCCTCCACGAGGTTCAAGCCCACCCGTCGTTTATTCACGTCAGGGTTCACTTTCGTCCCGCATGACGTTAAACTGTATTCTTCGAACTACGAGGTCTTTGATCCGTGTTAAGGCATGGTACGTAGGAAGCCTCCACGAGGTTCAAGCCCACCCATCACCCAATTCACGTCGGTTTACCAGCACCATCCCGAACTACGCGGACTTTGATTCCCTGCCACAGGGATACGTAGGAAGCCTCCTCAAGGCTCAAGCCCAACTTCACTATCGCCCCCCCCCCTGCGATGGTCCCATTTCATCCTCCTCCACTTCACTCATCCATCCGTCACCCATCCTGATTCTCACCCGGGCCGCAACATCCCGGTGGAGTCATGCCATCCATCTCCTCGCTGCCCCTAGCGGCGCCTGGGCCACTTTCCATGTGTAAGTCCCATCATATATCTGGGTCGCTGTCCTCCGTGTACACCCCGATTCATCACCCTTTTCCCCTATAGGGAGTGCACCACCTCGGATTCATCCTTATTGGGCATTCTGACTCGTCTCTATGGGACCATAGTCGTCTCTATGCGACACACCAATCTGATCCGTCTCTATGGGACATTCTGATCACCCTCATCCGTCTCCGCTGGACGTTAAACTCGCGGCATACCCTGTGTTGAACACGGGAAGCTGAGGAAAACCTCAGATACATGTCAATGACATGTAATTCCCCGCGCTCGATGTGGGATGCCTCGGGCTTCCACGCCCTCGAGAAGCCTTGTGATCGAGGATAACAGACAGACACGCCAGGTACCCCAGCATCCAGACACGCTACTGATGCCTCAAACGTGACTACTCCCCTGACCGAAGGTTGCTGCCTTGACTGGACCCTTTGGAATGTCCCGACAGAAGCAGTGTAATTAACCGGCGTCCATAGAAACATGGCACTGGGAAGAGTTTCATGAACTACGTATTAAATCTATAAGGGAGACCCGGACTAGGTGAAGAGTTCTGAGGAGGAATCCACAGGAGGAAGAACCGACATCCCATCATCCCGTTTCGATCAAGGAGCAGACGTACCTAAATAAGGAATGAATGCCGCCCGCCTTTGGAAAGCGGGAATGCGGGGCAACAAAGCCGCGCGTCCCCCTCCCCCGCGGACGGATGCGCGCGCGCCCCGGCGAAAGCGTCGGAAACAAGGGTCCTAACCATGGATTTATAGTTTTCTTAAGTGGTTCTCATGTGAACCTCCCTATTCCAGTGACGGATGGAAGAGAATGGAATTTCCATTCAATGAGGGTCAGTGCTAGTAACTCCTCTATTCCTCAAGGACCAGTATGGCATCCATCCGTGAGTATTCCCCAACCCTTTCTTGTGGGATGTGAAACACTTTATCCTCTTTTCCAAACCATGATTTAGGCATATGGATATCCAGATGTGACTATCTTGGTTACATGAACAAAATAGGATACATGCAAAATCAATGCATTCTCCCTATCCCTTTAGCATCAACAATATGTCCATGTTCACAAGAGTGGACTATGTGATCTTTGAATATATTTATTCCCCTTATTTCACACATCGAACAAAAATATCAGGGGACTGGAGGTTTTTTGTGATCATGAAAGCCACAAGATCTAAAAAATGTGCCTTTATATTGTATAATCCCTCATCATTCTTAATTGGAATCCATCTGAGTTTAAGACCTGAACAAAATATCCATTCTAGAAACTTGGGCCTCTTATATTTTATAAGACCTCAAACCATGCCTGAACCATAAAAGATCCATATCCCAATGAATAATAACCTAAATGGGCCTTCTACATGGTGTATTACCCATACCAACCAAAAAAGTGTGCATTGATTACAAACTAATAAGGATACATAACAAGCCTCCTTGATGTACAATTCTAATACCCAAATTTACCCTAATTTTCACGGAGCCACATTCGATATAGGTTCATATCCACACGAGAGGACATATCTATTCCAGGCCCCTTAAGCTACCTCTGTGTAAGTCCCAAACCAAACATTAACTATGAACTTTTCACTTATACGTTCTTTCTACATTTTGTTAAACTGCTTTGGTTTTCCCTCTTCACATGACCGTAAAAGGAGATGTGTCCCATTAAGTGGTGTTGAACAATGTGGGTTCTGATTCCAGTCACAAGGATACATAAGAATCCTATATTATGCATATGATCTAGACATAAAATAATTCAATCTCCCTATATTATAGTGGACTCCATGGTGCCTCACAAACGTTCCTTTAAACAAGAATCATCCTAATAACCGATGAAAGAATATCTTATTCGAATACAGGGGTAACATTGATGGAAAACATCAAATACATATAGTTATCCCTATTAATGGAGAACCATCGATACATACAGATGATTCTGGACCCATTAATGTTCATAATTGATGATTACCTCAGGGTGATCCATATTATACAAACTTTGGATGAATAAATGATTCCCAGACCTATCTTAAATCAATAAGAGAATCCTGAAATAAGAAATTATTTTCCCAACATGGTTTTTGGAGCCCGACTTCCCATCCTCTCAACCAATACCAGTTCTAATGTGTCAATTTCCATGGTCACTAATTAATTCATTATTTTGGAATGTAGTTCCCCGAGTCTTCATTGATATGAGATCCATTGGGTGATTCTGTCTTCATGATCAAAACTAATTGGATACCATTCGGATATAGTACATCCAACATAAATTATTTCACAAAATAAAACCCCATACAATAAATCATCTAGAGCATGACGTTCATTGAAAAAGAAATTGTGAACCAAAAGTTAATCCTTAACCAAGGTTGTGGTGTTACCCCATGGTACACCCCTTTCACATCCGAAACATTTGAGGGTCAAATGAGACCATCAATTATTAATGTGTTCATGAGATTCTACATTGAAGATTTTTTTTATCTATTTTTTTCATAAAACATTCTTCCACTTTTCAATATAACACTCTTCAATACAATGAGGTCTCATCAATTTTCATGGTAGCACACATTTTCCACTATAGAAGCTGGGTCCTGGACCATAAAGGGACTTCATCACACACCCACTAACTTTAAATTTGGGTTGAAAATTAATTGGTCTAAGTATACCACCATAATGGTACTCTCTTAACCCTCAAGAAAACTTGATGGGTCCTCCCATCCATGAAACCCCACCCTCCTTATACACAATGTCATTTCGTGGTAAAAACCTGATAGACCCATTATCCATCTAAAACAATTTTTGGGATCCTTTCAATATAAAATGATAATGAGTTCGTCCTTTACCTTAGGGAGGCTAAAGAAGTAATCATCAACATCATCATCATAATAGGATATGGTTCCATCCCAAGATCAACTACTAGTAATCATCATAGTCAACATCATGCATCCTAATATCCTTACTCTGAAAAGGACACCACCATATGGGCCCCAATTGAAATACAGATGTCACTGGTCCCTAGGGCATCCAGTAATGGGAGATGATTATATAATCAAGAACATTTTGTCATCATTATTCCTACTTAGGAAGGCCATCATGTATTTATAATGGAATCCAGAGTGAATATGTATATTCCTACCCACAATTGTCATGTCTTTCCATCAAATATGATGAAAATCCACAAGAAGATGAATGTCCCGACTAGTGAACAAGAAGTATTAGTCAAATTCAAAGTAAAATTACAAGTAGACCAAAATTCCTTCTCATTCACATAAATCCCTCTAGGTAAACATAGTGGCATCCAACTATGAGAAGATGTAAATTCATTCACATTCACAACAATACCACCATGAAAATATTGTGGAAAACTCTAAGAAGATGAAAATTACTATGTGGGAACATCCGGCCCTCCATGAAAATGTAGTGGAAACTAAAAAATTTGAAGAGATAAATTCTATTGTATGAATATAATTCCCAAAACTAAAATATGGTGGAAAAATTTAAGCTAACGTATATCACTGTTAATTCACATCATACATCCCATACAAATATGATGTTATACTATTAGTAGATGTAGATTATTGTTTATTCAAATCAATTCCATCATTAAAATTAGTATTAATTGGGGAAATTATCTGGAATTTTTTGTTTTTGAATCAAATGAGGAATCATTCATGTGGCCCCACACAGGAGGAATGATAGTACTTAGGACTACTAAATAAGTGACTAGAGTAGGCACATGTTCCTGCTCTGACACTAGAATGGGAGTATATTAACATTACCACCAATGAAATCTCAAAAAAATATTAGCAATTATTGAGGGTCCAACATCAATCCACCAACATGTCTTACAGACTTTAAAAGTTTTAATCATGTCGAAAGAAATATGTAGGATTTGGAAGGATAACCCTTCATCATCAATTGGTGTGAAGTACCCACACAATGGGGTGGTACCTCAGGACAAAACATGAATCCCTTATCCCATCTAGGAGTGTCATCAGAAATATTCTATGATAAATAATTAAATTTATTGGATAAATAAACACATTTTAGTTGCAGGACCCTGGTTTACTTCGGTGGATGCTCTAGGGTAGGCTTATATCCCTACCAAACTTTTATAAGCTTTCTGACATATCCTAACATCACCACAAGATCCACTTAAATAGGAACCATAATTTTAAGGTTGTCAATCACAAAATGCATCCCCATTCTCCCAATATATAGTTTACAAAAAGAAATAACACTAAAGGAAACTAAAAAAATAAAGATCATAATCAAGACCATATTTTTATTGAAGATGGAATTTTTGAGTCCATCAAACACCTATCACTACTGTCCCACAACCATGAAAATTCATTACCAAATCAAAGGAGTGGTATTAGTATTTACAAAGTTCATCCAGATAATTCTATTAACAAAACCTTTAATATTACTCCCAAGATCATTCACCAAGAGTGATACCTTCATGGGAACAAACTGATCAATCATGAGATCCAATATGCTAATGCGAATCAAGGTATACCTCCTCATGGCTAGAAGGTTAAATACTAATAAGGTCCTCCCCATTGTTGTAATCCACTATGAATTTCCAGCAATGGTAAATATAGAAAAAATATTCCCTTTATTAGAACATCAATAATTGATGGTAGTCCTCACCATGACAGAATTTTCAGTGAAGATCCACCAAATAGTAACATACATTCCTGTATTAATGTCCACCCCTTATTATGTCAAATGTGACAAATCCATCATTATCTAAACTTTTGGGAAAATGGGGGAAGACATGTTACATACTCTATCAAAGATAATATATATCCTTTCATACATAGAAGACATGCCAGGTAAATTCTCATCCTCTGACCC
Organism: Viscum album; assembly: GCA_963277665.1. Classification (NCBI taxonomy): domain Eukaryota; kingdom Viridiplantae; phylum Streptophyta; class Magnoliopsida; order Santalales; family Viscaceae; genus Viscum; species Viscum album. The sequence goes on from OY728139.1 coordinate 1,185,756,357, forward strand.
ATCCCCAGACTATTCCAATACCAACAAGGCCTCCAATACCCACACTACATGAGATAAAACTATTAAGAAGCACTACTATTGGGAAGACAATGTATAGGGTTCTCTCATAGAAGAATAAAATGATATTTTGATCACGAGAATACAATTCTCAAGGAATGCCATGCCAATCATGTTTTTCCCTCACCCACCTCTCAGTTTGACATTCCAGTGGAATATTAATAAGAACACATACACAACATCTATTTGAATATATGTAAATATTTGTATCACTGGAATGAAAATTTATTTCCTTACAATGGGTATGAAAACCATGTCAAAATATTTGGATTGATTTTTCATCAAATAAAATTGGAAACCCTACAATCTGAATGAATACCATAATCTGATATATTATGAAATGATCTACAATCGGCATGCCTCAATGAGTTGAATGGGATACATCATTAGATTATTGATTCTCCACCTAGTATTCATATATGGGATTGTGGATAACATGGATCTTATCATTTCATCTCATTCCCATTTCAACAGATCCCAATAGAAATCAAATCGTCTAATGTCATTATTCAATGAAGTCTATCATGAAAAACAAATGATATGGAAATATATCACAATCAACAAGATTAATCCTTGAATGAGTCTCAATAGAGTCATTCCCAATGAGAGTAAATCATCACAAAACTCATAAACAAGGAATCAGAGAACATTTATTATGTTTTTGGTCTAAGGGTTTCCAATTATAAAAAACCTCTAATGCCCTCAGAAGCAATCATTTCACTTGAATACTCAACATCGTATCTAGATCATGGTCGAACATGGATGTGCGAGATCAAGAGAGAATTTATAATAAGACATTATTCAATAGTATTTTATTGTCCCCCACCTATAGGGATATGTAATTTTTAACAACCCCCAAGATTAAAAACATTGGCCAAGCTAATAAAACAAGATAATGTGAGAATCCTCATCACACAGGGCTACGAAAATTTCTAACTCAACCTTCCCCTCAAAATAAATTTGTCATTCCACATTTGGAGAGGAAAAAAGTTGTATGGTATCACTTTCCATCCTGTCTCACGACCAATTTCCCCAAGAAGAGGGGTGTATGAACAGGATTCATAGAGGTTCCCTGAGAGAAAACCCTCTCTGTGAAGCTCTAAGAGGGTGTCGGAAAGGAAGGGATAGGCCAACCAATGGGAACAAACATCCCTCCAACCATTCACATGCTAAAATGATTCCCAAAAATCATTACACATTGGTAAATGTCATAAACGTCAGCCATGGAGATGACATAAAAATTATTTAAATTAAGAGGAGAAGGGAGAGAATTGTTCTAAATAGAATGTGGTCTATACTGGGATAAATGAAGAAGGTGTGCATACCTAGATTTAGAGAATATCCCTCATCATGTGTGATCCCTCAAGGAATATCATACTACCTCCTCGGTATTATCTATCAAATATAAATGAAAATTCCATATAAAATCCACCACATCCTCTTGATGAGGACAATATTATAGTTCATGATGAAAGATTTCATATATAGGAGGAAGAAATGTTATATATTAGGTGACTCAGAAATGAGTTTCTCTGAGGTATCAGTCCTATCAAATATTCTCCCCAAGAAGAGACTAAATGTATGCAACATTCATGTGTTCCTCCATAATAAAAAATCATCCAGGTGATTGAATAAAGTCAAGGACATATTCCCAACTTGACTCGTAGTCCATGGTTTTACCTGGACATGATCATGGATGGATATTAAGACATCCCTCCATTAAGAATGAAACCTGAATGGTTTTGATAAAATCACTAAAAGATGTCCCTAGTCATTTATCATCCTCAAATGATTGGATAACCATCACAAGAAATATTTCCAATTGAAAAACCTATCAAAAATATTGTTCAATTGAAAACTCAACATGTTATCATTGACAAAATTCATTAATTAGAGTGTCTATTGGATGTTTTGTAGAATTGTTTTTCACCCATGGTTCAAGAATAGAAGCCTTAACATGACTGGGTGAGCGACACACCACCACCTCCAAACATTGGGAGTCCTACATTTACAATATTCAATGCCACAAGTAACCTGGAATCAAATATGATACACCGTTTCTGCAATGTTGATCCCATGATGGGATCTCCAAATCAAGAATAAGTAGTGAAACAAATATTCATTGTAGGAACCATGAAAGGGATGGATTTTTTATAGTATACCATTTTACCAGATCTATCAATCAAGGAATGGGAGGATATTCTTTGGCCATTAGTTTTTTAGTTCAACTAAAACTTGTAAATGACAATAATTTTTAACCTCTCTAATTTAAAACAACAAGAAAATTAGAGTCTCAGATTTCAGTTCCAGCTGGATAGGGAGAACCTACTCTTAGGACTACCATCTTCCGTGAAAATATATTTTCAACAACTACATAGTGAACTTTTTTTATGAGTTTCAAATGCCTCTCAACCCACTAAAATGTAAAAGTGGGGTTTGTGATTACTCTACCATTTCCAAAATAAAGGAATATTTCATAAATTGGTCTATGAGGAAGAACTAAATAACTCCACCAATCATGAGGAAATGTATGAGAAAAGAAGTTGAAGAATTTATCACACTTAAACTACCCTCCACTCTAACACTTGATCCAAAAAATGCTTCTTATTAGGAAGAGACACATTAATTTCAACAAAAACACTTTCCTCAACATGATAAGTGGTGGGGACCTTGGAAAAATTAATTTCAGTAATTAAGGAATAAATTTTACTCATTTTCATATGATCATGTCTGTGGCTATTTTATTTCCACTATGGATAATAATTATACTCCTCCTTCTTGCGCCTAAGAATCCCGACCATTATGTCTCGATGGTGGGATAGATTATTTTCAATTTCACAGAATACATGGAAAAACCATTCTAGAATACTTCATATAGAAATACATCATACAAAAAATTATAAATTCTTCAAAGATAAATTGGGAAGGTTACTCGATGAAGTGGTTTATGCTTCCACTCTTTCCCAAGAAGAACGAGGTGAGTTGAATGAAGTTATCAATAGAAGAAAAAATAATTTGTATGGATTTATGACTTTATATACTATTATACAAACTCATGGTAATTTTAAATCATAGTTGAAACATCCTAATATGACCCCATCCACTTCCACTACAACACAGTTAACATCGTCAGCCCCGAAAACCTCAATAATCCAACCATTCTAAAAGAGACCATAGTTGAACGGTATGAAGGAAGTTCGTGAGGATTAAGACATATAAATTCCAATTTTGGATTTGAATCCCTATAATTTAATTCCATTATATTTGAGTCTATGGGAACCACCCATCCAAATAGAAATAAGAGACATGGTCAGCCGGGAAAGTTCTTCATAAGTTAAGGACTTGATCTTCAGTTCCATTTATTTCAATCACCAAATGTATCTATTATCTGATGGTGTGTATGGATTGGAATCTAATTTCTCTGAAACCTATTATGGAAGTAGAGGAAGAGGTCATAGGATACAGGGATACTAGGGAAGATATAGAAACAAACATGATCCAAAATTCTAGGCACATCAACACTTGGAAGGTAAATGTTTCAGAAACTCATAGAAGATCCCTTCATTGAGTAATCCAGGATCTAGAAAAAGAACCTACATGAATTAAAATCTAACGTGATCCTATAATCGTGGAATATCAATCAATGTGTCTTCATGTGTTAGATCTCTATTTGCAAGAAGGAAGACATGCCCAATCCAACCAACTAAAGACCGAAGCATCACCAACTCCTATTTTGAGATTTGATCGATCTACATAAAAAAACTAATGCCCTTAAATCACATGTGAATGAGAATCCCCACACAGGGAAGAGATAGTATTTATTATATAATTTTGACTTCCTAAAATAGTTATCATTGGTTCAGACCAAACTATGGATCACAGATTCCCTATGATTGTCGAAAGATATCAGGGAATCAATGAAAAAGGCTTTGTTAGGACCTCATGAGTTTAATGATGAGGTTACTGCTAATGGTGTATATCAAATAGAGAACGATCCTATGAATTTCAACATGGTTATCTCTATAATTGATCAAGAATAAGATTCCATTATTCAAGGAAACATTAGACCACTGTATGCATCTGAGAGGATAAATAGTGATGATGTCTTAAACTTCTTTATTCAAAATGGATCTGGAGTTAACCTCATTATCGAATGAAAATTTCACTGGATGGGATACAATGAAGATAACCTAGAATCATCCATCCTAATACTACATGTATATGGAAAAATTGAGCTGATAATGTTTGTAAAAATCAAGCTCAAATACCGATTTGGGGACCACATAGCTGACACATAATTTATGGTTTCATGGAACAACATTCCCTTCAATGTCTTTATAGAAAGGCCCTGGTTTCATTTTCATGTGAAAATCCCCTCATCATACCATCAATGAAACATATACAACATTAACAAAAAATAGATACATTTCACACAGATAATTCCCCATTTGAATACTACGACTTTCATTATAACAATGTAGGAATCTATCCAGGAAAAGTGTAACAACCCCTCATTGATTTTGTTTCTTGGGAAACCACCCAGAGTGGTTTGAAAATGATCCAAGATAACGCCTAAAAATATCTCAGTGAAGAGTATGTCCTTAACATCAATAAGGTCGAGTATTTGAGCCCAAATACATGTGAATATTAATGAATAGATTTTGTTTGAATCATGAACACTTAGTTTAGCATTTTTGAAATGATTGTATACTTTCCAAACAGTTGTGAAAGCTCAGATAAAAATTACATCAATCCATTCCTATAGCTCTAAGAAATCCCAACTTCACCAATTGAGGAAGAATATGTTGTTTAATTACCCAAATTTGATATTTTCACTCCTTCCCCATATCTTACCACATCCCCTATATAATTTAATGGAAATACCACATTATTAGTGTCGTTAGAGGTAGTTTTTCATTTTTTGAATTCTAAAACATTATCTCTTCCAACAACTCTTGAGAACTTTTCCCACTACTTTCTACCCCTATGGATGAAGACGAAAAATATTAATAAGAGGAGGAAGAGTAGAAGTAGGGCCTTAAGGATGACCCTCAATCATTTGAGGAGTTCATCTCCACCACCATTGATAAACTCAGAGTTGTATGTACATGTAAAATAGAAGACTCATGACCCACATTGATTACTGCATACATTTTTTCTAAATAGAAAGAGCTATATATATCCTTCATAAAGAAGTATTAATATGTGTTCACCTAAAACAAAATAAAAATTTAAGGCCTCTATCCTGAAGTGGAAACTCACCACCTGGGCCTGGAAGAGGAATTTCATGGATATAAACAAGAATCAAAAAATCAAACACCCATCATATGCTACCAGAATTGAGGTTATAATTGAAAATATCATCAGATCTGACTTCATTTGGGAGTATGAGTATCCCAAATGGTTTTCCAATATCACCCTCATTAAAAAAGAAGTATGGTAAAATAAAATTCTGCATCAATTTTAGTGATTTAACCCACAGTTCTCAATGGATGATTTTCCAATCCCGATCATAGAACAACATATCAATGAAAAAACAATATATCAAGATATTCATTTTGTGGATGGATATTCAAGATAAAATAAAATCTGAGTGGTCTAGAAAGATGAATATTAAAATGCCATTAAGTCTCCTAGGGATTATTTTTCTATCAGTTAATTCCATTTTTTTGAAGAATATCCTCATTACATACCAACGACCCATGCATCGCATCTTCAAATAATAACTGGGAATGTTTTTCAAATGCTATATTAATGAACTGGTGGTTAAATCTCGAAAATGATTAGACTACCTAGTGGATCATAAGACCTTCTTCAGCAAACTATGATAGCCCAACCTCGATATTACCCCTTGAAATGTGATTTCAGTGTTACCTTAGAGAAATTTCATTTATATTTTATATGAAACACGAGCATAAAAGTTGACCCCAAGATGATAAAAATATCCCTGGAATGTCACCCCCATTAAAACTCACATAGTTGAGAGGACGTCAAAGATTGATGGCATTCAATCGGCACTTCATATCCATCATTGCAGAAAAATGTCTTCCCATTAGTAGGTTTATGAAAAAGGAGGTTACATATCAGTAGAGTGATTATTGTTAAGAATCATTTGATATTATCTTCAAATAACTCTTAACCCCTTTAGTGTTAATGAAACCTATCAATTGATGGAAATTTATGTTTTATGTGATAGCTTTAATGTTATCACTAGGTGCCTTCCTTGTACAAAATAATAAAGATAATGAAAACAACCTTTACTATCTTAGTCAAACCATGATCAATGTTGAGTCTCATTAATCTAATATCAATAATAACTATCTAGAGGTAATGTTAGTAGTATATAAGTTGAGGAACTACCTATAAGATCGGGAGGTTTTTTTGGTATCTCATAGAAACCCATTAAAATGCACTCTCATCCATCAAATGTCTACTATAAATTTTTCATGGTGGGTGGTCATCCTATAGTAGTATGAAATTCATTTAATGCCTCAAAAAGAGTTTGTGTTCTATGTGTTAGCGGATTTTCTTGTAGATAAACCCTCAGTCAAAATGATTTCATTAGGCACTGAACTCACAATGAAGTGGTTTTTCTCTGTTCAAGAGGTCCCCAAGATATGAGAGATTTATTTAGATGCTTCATCCATATGTCTAATAGAGTATCAAATAAAATTACCATGTCTTAACAAATAGGGGAAGTGATTCCTATACTTCTCCACCACAAGAGAAGTCCTAAATTATTCATTCCATTTATCATTGTTGTTCATGAACAAGGAATCATAACATTAGGCTCTAATTTTAGGGTTAGAGATAGAACTTCAGGTATATGTTCAACACTTTATGATAAAAGGAATCTCTAAAATAATCATGATGAATGGTAAAAATGATTATTCTATAGAAAATTTAGAGTTAACACCCCATCTAAACCATTTATATGTACTAATGGATGAATTACTATTTAATTCAATATTAACTAATATCCTTTATTCGTCGAATTCCTAAGACGATGCATTGAAGAATTAAACCATATTTCTAGCTTATCCAGACTGGTACGAAATATTCATCTGTAGTGTGCATCGCTAGATATTCCAACCCTTCATTCAAACCATAATGGAATATATTTTTTGAGATTAGTACCATTTAGAAACTATATGATCTTACCACCAGCTAGAGTCCATCCACTGCGGACTACCTTCAAAAGGGAGAGAAACCATCATATATAGTTGAGAGAGATAAAATTGGACTATGATAAATTTATATTATTCTATACGACGGCACAAATCCTAAAAAGTTATTATATTTGAGGATCCTTGATTGGGTCCTTCAGAACTGAATGATAAAGAAGAGGCCATTGATTTTATGAAGTAATTACACAATGGAGCCGGTGATTCCCACCATTCAGGATACAAGAATTACCATAAAATTTGAAGTCTTCTATAACACTAGCCCACTATAATTTAGGACTGCACTAAATTCACAGAAAAGTTCCTTTCCTTCCAGGTTCTGTCAACTTCATTCACCAACCTCCATAGTTTCTTCACACAACCATATAATCCTATCCATTTTCCTTATGTGTAATAGACATCATGGATCCATATCCTACCTCTATAAATAAGAAGATGAGGTGTATACTCAATGGAACTTAATTCTTCTCCCAGAGGTCCAAATCCTTTCCCCTAAAAGAATTTGGGGAAGGGAAAATTCCATATTCATGAGAGCCAACATCATCACCATATTTTTTATTCCACATACAATAATGATATACCAGGATATCCATTTTATTTTTTTTAATTTGTGAAACAATTTCATAATTATGATATCAAGTCCAACCCTTCATCTCCCTACCATGCTGATTCTAACAAATAGATATAGAACTTCTACAATACCATATTTAATATACTATTGAACACGGTAGATAATTATAAATAGTGTTAGATAGACAAGTTTCTCCATTACATGTGGGAATACACGACTATGACATACACTACCATATGTGTGACCCCATACTCATTAGTAATAGGAACTGAGGTGGTCATGCCCATAAAAAACCAATTTCCCATACTTTTAATTTCCATATGAAATTAGTAAACCATTGATGGGAAATATTAGCAATGGATAGAGAATTTAGCGTGATTTTATTATAAGATATTGCACACCATGCATAATTCGGAACTCCATGAAAACAATATTTCATGATCCTTTAATGAATCATTAGTATCTAGTGTGTTCTCAAGGGATTGATCATTTTGTTTTTTAGGACTCAAAGAGTACCAAAATACAATCTTCCAAATTCATAGCCAACATGGGAGATTCCCCATACCAATTAAAAAGTCTACTCTAACGGAGATTATAATTTGACCTCGATGGATGGATAACATACCATGACCCCCACCAACGCAAGGATCCTAATAAAGTATTTCTTGTAATCATAATATTCAATTACCCTTATATCATAACATTCAAACGAATCATACATCATCCTAATATCATGAAATTAAACTATGTAATTATTCTTTCTCATATGACTATAAAAACAAGATAGTATCACCCTGATTGCATGACATTTAATTTCATGTAAAATTTCATAACAATAGGATACTAAACTACATGTTAAATCATCTTGATCACATGACATTAAACTGGAGAATACATCTTTAAATATTCATGATGTTAAACTGAAAAATCAGCATTTTCTCATAAATATAAAAGGAAAAATAGATTTTCAATATAATATTAAAATAAACTGCATGAATCCAATGTCTTCGATGTATGATGTTAATCTATGAAGCACCGTAATATTCTCACCCTATATGAAATCCACTTCAGCAAAGGCCACATACCATTGCATATTCATGAAAAATATATATATTTATTCTTATCATCACATGATACTTAGTGATGCCTATTCCACTTGCATTAGTACTAATAGAAAATTTCTCTCCATTCATAATATGATTTTCATACCATCCTTTCTCTTAATGTAATCTTTTAATGTGGGGATTATGTTTCTTTCTAGTACTAAGAAACATACTTCCCAAAACCATAAGATACACCCCTTAAGATCTCATGATGTTAAACAATATGGTACATCACCCCTACAACAAGATGATTAAATAAATAACAACAATGTCCAAACTGTATGATGTTAAACTTCATAACATAATAATTTTCTCACCTGATATGACATCAACCTTAGTATTGGTAAACTAGAATTCCATATTCATGAATTAAATGGTTTCTTGATTCCTATCCACACTGGATATGTAGATATTGCTAGATTTGACATCTTTTTCTAACCACCGCAAAAGGAAAAAATTCCCCCTCCCTATGTTCGGGACAGTCCCATTAACTTATCTTTCTTCAAGAACTACATGTGGCTTGATTCACATTCAATGGGGTAAATAGTGATACCTATACCTCATGTCCTGGTTCCAGCCTAGAAAAACATGACCTCCCAACAATAAAAACTATGATGATAATGGTTACTCCAAAGTGGATCCTATTTGTTGGTCAATTTGATGGAGAGAACTCGATTTCTACACATGAGTTATATATATCCATAGAAACATGTTTAGAATTATGTGTGGCTTGATTCCTTCCCACACAAAATATGTAATGATTCTCGGATATCCAATCTCATGTCCAGCAATAACCATAAAAAAATAAGTGGTGAAATTTCCCATCCACATAAAGATCAGACCTATATAGATTGTTCCCATTCAAAATGATGTGTGGATTTATACATTTCATCACAGAATTTCTATTGATTTATGGATCTCTATTAGTTAACCCAGCCTTAAAATTTACTCTCTTCCACATCGATCCAACTTCATCCTTACTGCATGGAATTAAACTACATGGGTTTAAAAAACAATGTGTTTATTGATTACCTCTATAATGTGATACATAATGACACACATATTTTATACATTGTTCCAACCACCACAAATTAAAAATTCTCTTATCCTTAATTTTATTAACTATGTGTGGTGGAATAAACCTTTGTATCTCCTTTATTCTTACACCGGGCACATCTCACATGTGATTTTGAGTTTCAATAAGAGATTCATGACAAAACCAAAGTGATTCAATTCAGAATAGGGATACTATAGACTTGGGTCATAAGAAAATAAGAGGAGACCCAAATATCTTTATTTCATGATGTTATAAGGAACAATCAAATTAAAATTGAAAACTAAATATGGCTCGACTCCTTCTACCGTAGGATATATAGTGACACACATGCCTTTATCAGGGGACCAGCTTCAATATTTCCACTTCATGTTAAGGGAACTATTTCCCTACCACATTATGGTAAACTATTTATAGAATATCCTTACTACATGACATTAAATTGAATTATATATCAATAACTACATTTTTCTTGATTCTTTTTTAATGAGATATGCAGTGAATCTTAAAACACGTGTCCTTGTCTCACACATGGGTAACAAAATTTCCCATATCTTATATACAAATAAATACCTATGAAAGGGATCTCAAGATTGGGTTCTTAATTTAGGGACTTATTAAGTGAATAAAAATCTCCCATACATATTATTCAGATATATAAACAGAATTTTACACTCCGTGGCTAATCATGGTCTGAATGTTTCTTGGTACATAGAAAAAATTCTTTCATTCCTCATATTTTGTCCCCTTGGATATTTTGTGTCATAAAATTATTCTATATTCATTAAAAATGAGGGATATTTTCCTAAGGACACCTTGGTTTTACTACGGATAATGTGCCCTAGTTGACTCTATGTATTCTTCCCAGAAAGAAAGTCCCTTAAACCAAAGGAATGTCTGTCACCAAGGGAAACCTCTTCTATATATCTAAGGGCCAATGGTGTTTTTCCCAAAAACTTTATCCAAATAGAGTCTCCCCAAAATAATGGTTTACACTTTATTTCCACTCACATGTATGAGTCATTCCAGAACACCATGTCTCAATGAGACTCATGTTACTCATTGTTTCTATAAAAAATTGTATTGGCCATATGACCCAAAATTAAAGGACCCCATGCCATCATCACATCATTATGTAAAACTACATACCTGGTATCCTAATCAAATTAATCTAAACTACATGATAATAAAAAATTCATATATCATAATTTTCACTTTGACGTGAAACATAGCGACACCTCAATATTATATCCTGGCCTAGAAATGAAAGAAAATCCACATTATCCCCTGTACATAGCTAGATCTTCATAGGTGTTTCCAACACATCTCTCACGAAACTCATGATCTCCTATTCAAAGTAATATTCCCAATTCCAACAAAACATATTGATCAATTTGTGGGGAAACCTTATCAGAACTATATATATCATGATTCAATTAAGTGATACATAGTGAATATCAGACCTTATATACTGGGACCTACTATAAAATGATAATATATATCCTTATTTCTTATATATGGGTCAGGCGTGAAAAAGGGAGGCAATTTTTACACGTTCCAATTAAATTTCAACATAAATTGCCTTTTCGTGTTCTAAATCAATTCATTTCAGAAACCAAACTCTATGTCCATGGAAGTCATAATCTCCATAAAACATTCTATACATCATAAATGATGGTCGATTGTCTAGGGAAACAATCATTTGAATATACACAATATTCCATAGCTAGTTTAGTTCAAGTCACCAACAAATAAGGCATATCTACTAAAGGAAAATAATCAAGGAGAGTATTTTCTTATCTCTATAGGCCCTAATTACATTTCATCCAATATCACCACTTGGATTCAGAAATCCCCATATTACATTTTATAACCTTTCCTCACATTTCATGAAGATGACAGATCTTTCCTGGACTATTTAGGATGAAATGGAAAATCTAATATACCTTTATTGAAAATTGATGACCACAAATTATATCCATCAAAAATATTTCCCATAATAAATTAATCATCATAGTCCATTTCCTAATATCACTAAATTAAACATCACAATTTTATATCCATCTTTTACACATGCCAAATTATTGAAGGAGTGGTTTCTCATTCTTGGAATCTACCCATACAAATGCCATCATCATTTTTAGTCACTACTCCCTTGATTTCCCCCCTTTATGGTCTTGAGAATTGTGAGTTTTCTTAAATTGCTAGGCCATAGAAAATGGAAAGATTGTTTCTTGGGGTCACCATTGTTTTAATATGCACAATATTCCATGGATGGCTTCGCATATGTTTCACATGAAAAATCCAATATTCCAAACAAAAATGTGTCCCCAAGAGAGGTACTACCTACCTCTGTACGCCTCAAAAATATCACCCTAGAATCCTTTCTTATGATTAATCCTTAGGTATATTGCATATATCTTGTATTGGATTCTGAAAACTTAAAACTGAGGTTTAAACCCCCCATTCATTTTTGTTGAATATAGGGACATTCCAAGAATGTAATGATTATTTTGGTCCTGAAAACATAATTCATAGTCAATGATATCAATTCTAAAACATTAGTTTCATTTTTATGGATTGTAAGGTTCTAAAATACCATGAAAAACCAATGCAAAACTTACCATGTGAAAAACAAGTAAATGGAACCCTGGGTAAAAGTGGAGTACCAACTCTCTAGACATATTCTATTTATAGATTTTGAAAAAAATAACGGAATCATAAAAAAGATGTACAAAACATATTAATTTGAAAACCCATAATGGGATGCCTAATAAAAATTTTTGTCATGCCCACTAAGATTTTTCAATAGTGTACTTAGTCAAAAAAATTGTTGTTAACTGAAAAGACATGAATATTGAAGGGTTATCTATATAACCCTAGTAACAATAGAAATTGTTCTCACTGATTCCCATGGATCAGTAAAAAATAAGAACATTACATGATATTGTCATCATGACTTTCCAATATTGTGATTGAAATAGATATCTGTTGAAAAATCCTTTCCTATCAAGTGAGATATTATCTTCCAAAACACATTACAAATTTTGATTTATGGGAATTATAGGATAAGATTAATAATATGTGTTTGAGGGAAAATTGTTTTTATTTGTTTATTGAACAAGATTAGAGGGGAATAAACATACTGGAGTCTCTTGCTAACACTATGGAAAAGTGAACTGAAAAGGAAAAATTGATACAGTGATGATCATCTCACTTTAGGAAAAAATAATTTATCTTATGATGTTGGATATCATGTGTCATTTACAAATTCGGATATTTCCCACCTTTAGTACATCTATTGGGAACATATGTTTAATGACGGCCCTGAGATCATGACCCTTCTTCTTGATGACTTCAAAATATGAAATTGTAGATTTAATATAAAACACTAACCAAGACATACAAGTATAAAATTCACATATCTATACATTTTGTATGACCACTTGATCATATGAACATGATTCTATAGAAAACAGGTGAATTAGCTTAGTGGTATTATCCTCAAAGGCTCTTGTGAGATAATTAGATGAATTAAACCGAATAAGATCACATTTAAAAGTATATATGTCTTCAAGAGAAATGATGTTCTGGTGGATAAGGATATCTATATGCCGATAATGAAATCCACTTGAGCATAACCAAAGGAAATGTTGGAAAATTCAATCTTCACAGTCTTCTATTTCCTTAAGGGTTCTCAATGATGGTTGTTCCTGTTAATTACTATGTCCATTTCCACACAACATCATGTTCAATTAAACTGCTGGGATATTGAAATTATTCACTAGCTTAAACATGTATGAAATATGTAATTACTATTATAATATACTGATTCATGTTATAAAATGTAACTAAAGTGGGAAAATTATCCATCTCTACCTCATTAATTGTTATGGAAATCAGGCTAATTGGACTATCATCAATTGGGGGAGTTGGAAAAGGCATTCCACTATGACTGATATCAATATGGATGCTGAAAACACAAGTTGAAATCATCAGATCATCATTTCCATTAGAAAGTGGGGAGCTAAAAAACAAAGCTCCGATAAGGTGCTTACAGTTTCGAGATGTAAGTCAATCTCTATTTTAAACTGACAAGAAGGATTTGTCTGAAATCATGTTTGGAGAGGCCAATGATTTATGTACGTTTCAAACTTTATTCCCTAATATCCCATTAGTTGGGTATTCCATCCACATTCTAGAATAATGCTAAGATATACTAATGTGAGTTTCCACGTAAGACTAGAAAATATTAATTACAGTATATTTGGGCATCACAATCAGCCACATATAGGCAAGGATAACTAATTGCGTCTCTTTGATCCCCAAAATAGTACATGTGGAAACCTGCTTCACAGATCCAAATTTTCATGAGAATCTGTATGTAGTATAGAGTTCATAAATGGTTACTCCATATACACATGAATCCCAAATTCCATATCACTAATAGATGATGTAACATATTTCCTTTATTTTTCCGTTACAATTATCAACCACAATTCCCAACAGTGTGGTGTAAGGTATGAATCTAAAGAATTAAAGATCATTCAACATCTTGAAAATGCAATTGAGGCCAAGGTGTTTCATTTTTATGGCAGTAATATTGGGTAGTGTTTGGTGAGAGGATGAAAGAGGGAATGTTGCAGTATGCAGATATTCATAGCATTGAACTTATTCCATTACCCATCCATACAATAATCATAATGACATACACTGATGATATTGAGACATAACCTCTTACATATGGACCAACAATTCTTAAATACAAGCTGGGGTTATGTAACTAATTTTATGGGTTGTCCCTCCACCAATTTCGCTTCCATCACTGTTGTATAGAATCTTACATTTGTTTTGGAATCTTAGGATGTGAATAATCGTCAATGTAGAAACATGGAAAAAATGACTACTAGTCCCATGTGAAGTGGTATATCTTTCCATATTATGTATCCTTATATTTTATGTTGTCTTTCTTCAAGAGTACTGTAGTTTGAACCCTTAATGTCTCTCAACTGTTAAATTGGATGAGCCTTTCTCTCTCCATATTTCTCGCTTGGAACACTAAATTTTAGAATTATAATTTTCCAATCATTAAACAGAATGTGTGAGTGGGTATTTAGAGGATGAACTAGGACTTTCTTAGCCAAAATAATTAAATACCTATCTTTTAGAGGGACATATCCCATATTTTCCATGGAATTGGTCACATGGGAAAAAATTCAAACATATTTATAAGAGTGGGTATTCATCTAATTTGGTTGAAATCCCATAAACTGATCCCTACATTTCCATGTGAGAAATTGGATGTGTTCTTTCATGAAAAACATTGACTAATAAATTTACGAAATATCATGATTGGTGATTAAACTGAAAACTGAAAACTGTTTTTGCATAGTATAAGTTGATGGCCTCTAATTGTATAGGGAATTATATGAAATTATCATTCACATAGAAATAATGAAGACCATTTATCTGTGAAACTCTATGTAGGATATATTTCCCACCTGGAGATATATACTGTTTTGGGATTCCCTCATGAGAGGTTAATATTGGACTAAAAATATAGAATTGAGGTTTTCAAGGATATATCATGGTTATGTTGACTATTTTTATTCCACATATATATATTAAGGATAAAAAAATTATCTTAACCTCACTACAACATGATCTATCCTATAATTGAAATGCTCACTTGGGAACGATCTTGAGAAATATTGTACCAAGTGGATTGAAGATAATGAGAAAATTGATGAAGGGGAGAATCATCAAGAAGCCCAAAGATGAAAATTGGTACCAGGTTGGATAATGTGTACGTTAGAAACTCTAGTGAAATGATTTTCTTCACAATACCCTCATCAAGGATGACATTATTCCATTGTTGTCTTCGATATTGTTATCCATGGTAGGATATATCTTAATAATGGTAATCAAAGATGAATCCAAAGACATTATTTCCGTAAAATAGATCATAAAAAATATATGAAATTCATTACAGAAGGATGGAAGAGAATCTATAGTGAATATGGAAGACTGTATACCATATAGCCCAAGAACCATAATTTCACAAAGCATTGGACCATAAAGAAATGGTGAACAAATCATTAGACTATGAAGCATTTAGTCTGCCGGATTCTCCATCTACAAAGAATCAAGACACTATGAAAAATATCAAGAATTAAAATTCGAGCGTGATGAGGATCAGTTCATTGAATGGGTGTACACAAAGGATAAATTCTATATAGAAGAAATTTGGTGATCTAGAGTTCGCAATGATATCACTATTAAATAGAAATTGATAATGGAAGAATGAGTCAGACCCCTTCTTTATATGTGTGGTCCTCACATACAAGTCCACTTGTGAACCAAAACCGTGTCAAAAGACTAACAATTTCTACATCGAAACATCATCCTCTTCAACCCGATAAAAACCGATTATAATGTTTGGTGATTTTTTCATGTCTTAAAAATTCCATATACCAGAATAAGATAATTCCATAAACATGAAATAGGGTCGAAGTAAACATTGAAAACCAATTAAAAGAAAGTGTTCAAAGGCAACAAATCCCAGAATGAATATTCAAACCCGTGTAGTAAAATTCTCTATGGGGACCTCTACTCTTCATGGTATTTTGTAAAATTATAAAGAACCTAGAGAACTAAATCATTCATGGGATGATATGGTTCCAACGACAACTGGAAATGAAATAAAGTCATTTATGGGGTGGAGGGATGACTTTTATCTTAATGAACAATCATCCCCCATGAATGAACTCATTCGAAGGAGGAGACAAAACCACAGGTGCTCAAAACCAAATAGATGTTTTTTTGGGGTTAGATGGTGATATCCTCCTACAAGAATGAATTCTCACCGAAATGAAATCATTTGTGGGATGGGTTGTCCTCCATGGGATCCCACAATCAAAGCGGCATGACCCACCATGGATGACCAACATTCACGACCCGCCTTCACCGAGATGAGGGAAAAGACAACAGATTGCTAGAACCTTCCTTCTTCAAGTTGAAGGAGGGATAATGACCCCCGAGACTTGCCTTCTATAGGTCCCAGAGTGGCGACTAGCACCAAGGGAATAGAATAACACACAAGATGGAAGGCATTACCCTTTTTCATTATTACGATTGGGAGATAAGATGATAAAACCGAACAACACAAAAACTGGGGGTAAAAGTAAACCAAATAGAAACATTCCCATATACATGATACAAAATTAAATGTCAGAATGTAAAATGAGACTACAAAAGTAAAGTACCAAATGAAAAAGAAAATAGCAACAACAACTGTCCCAACGTCTAAGCAAGTATGGCCCCGCACGGTCCCTGATTTCCTCCTGGAAACCTGAAAGCAGTTTTATATACGTAGGGTGAGCATACAGGTATACTGAGTAGGGGAAAACCCAAGACTCTCATGCACAAGTGGGGAGGCATACTAATTCCTCGTGATAAAAGAGGTAACCAAAGAACCTAGTAAGGAAAACTGGCCACCAAAGTCTCACCAAGGAATACTTTCCAAATAACACAACCCATGTAACGTATAGTAATAGCACATCGATATTCGAGTACCCCATGCCACTTTCCCACTAGCTATTGAAGACATCCTACGCATCGAACCAATCCCTCCATTCTCACCGCAGTCCCACTGTCATACCCTTCCCGCACACACCTAGGCCACAACCACACATCCCGCCCGCAAACACCTGGGCCACAAATTCCATCCCGCCCTCAGACACCTTGGCACCAACAACCACACGTAACCATTCCCGCAAACACCTAGGCCAGAACAACCACTACCCCGCCCGAAGACACCTAGGCCAAAAGCTACTGTCACACCCGAAGACACCTGGGCCTCATCCCAAAGGTACTTGGGAAACAAATTCCCTTCAAATACCTGGACAAACCACTACACTACCCTTCCGAAGATTCTTGGGCTAATAATGGACTTCAGGCCATCACATCCTGCCCGAAGAGTCTTGGGCTATTCAGTAAAGGGAGCAGAAAAGGAGCTAATAACCAACCACTCATAAGAGTGTTGGAAGAAACACCCTCCCCCATAAAATGGGGGTGTTTGGCTCTAAGTTCTTAACTTTGGTGGGGTGCAAATAAGAAACATAAAAATAAAATCATATATATATAAGTAACAGGAACTCATTTCAACCTGGGGTTTCCAAATCCAAGCTAATCACGAACACACTCATCACTATTAATTCATAAAATAAAGACACAACACTCATGGACAAATCCCAACTAAACCAAGAGTTAACATTCCTCTTAACCGATTATTTGTTTCATGTTAATGTGGTTCTATTTGAGTAAAATTATGCACTACTGGGAAATTAATAGGCATAAACACAAGTCCAGGGAGAATACTACAGTCAACTTGATATCTAAACATTCACACCCGATTCTCTTGTAAATCCACATCATGAAAGAAGTCAAAGTGAGATCCTTCCAAGTATTGGAACCAAAGTAGGCTTAATGATACAACCCCACACCCCCAAAACCATGAACCAATGATTTGTCAATATTAGAGGATCCCACACCGATTCGTGTCACAAGCAGAGCAACCACACAGTTTCAGGTTCACAACCAAAAACCGTACCAAATAAAGGATCCCAACTTCACCCAGATCACCCCATAGAAAACAAACAGAACCACACACCTACTACCGAAACATAGTAGAGAAAATTCTAGGTTCAAGAATATCAATCATTAGTTTCTTATTTTTGTTGGTTAACCGGGGTGACCACACAAGGATTTATGTTTACTGGAAACCCATTTATTCCACTGAGTTTAAATAATTAACCAATTCTAATATTACAGCCATTTAATGAGCAGATAAGACAACAGTTTATTAGTGCATAAAGAAAGGCCACCAACAGCCATGGTTTTCTGTAGGCACCTAACTAAGAAATTCAGAAAAATAATAATCATGGAATAGGAGAAAACAGAACACCAGCATATCGATCTCCCCCTCCCATTTATCCTTTTAAACGTCTGTTTATTATCTTGATTAAGGTTTGGATTCATTCATTCCCACAGAAACAGTAGCATACCCACATCACAAGATACAAAGTAAGGAGAGACGAAGGAAAATACCATCTTGGATGATCAAGCATCGAAGTTCTTCTTCACGTGCCAAGAATAGGGGATGCGTAACCTGTAGGGGAGGAACTTCAGGGACTCCAAGGATGAGCATAAAACTCTCGCACAGGCGCACCACAGTCCTTGGGAAGGAGGAACTCTAGGTGCACCATGGAGAAGAAAGAAATCCAGCCAAAAAGGAAGGGAAGAAACTCTAGAGGGATAAATAGTGGTGAGATCCTATTATTATTGGATAAGGAAATTTGAACACCTGGAAAGTTGGATCATGGTTTCCTATGTGGGTGGGTTGTTACACATGATGATATTAAGGTGTTATTTAATACCAACCATCGGTGAGGTTTCCTGGTATTTTTATAAATTAATTATGGGATTTATATGGGATTAAAAAGGGTAAAAGAATTAATTTACATAAAAATTTTATGTTGTGGGAGAGCGACTGGAAAAAAGAAAATAGAGGGCTGGGTGAGGACACGGTACCACCGTCACTATGCCTCCCTTACGGTGCCAACATCACAGTTCCACCGTGGTTGGTTACACTATTTTGGTGGATCTGTATATTGGCAAAGTAATGGCTAGGGGGTCTAGGCCATTGCATCAGATACCTCTCTAACTCTTCCCACCCTCGAGAATTAAAACCAGACCTGAAGAAAGGAGAGGGTCCGAACAACCACATGAAAAGATACCCCTCAGGAGTAAACCACTTTGTTACCAAGGAACTTCCCATTCCTCATATATCTCTTGAACAATCACAATAATATCGCTGCTCTCACCCATATAAGAACACAAGACAAAATACTAAACCATCTAGTCTTGTGGGTGAGGGGTTTCCCTTCCTCCCTGTGAAGATACTATCTACTTTGGGAGGCACTGACTTGCTCGCACAGGTTTAGGTTCATCCACTATAATGTGTCTTAACTAGGGATCTTTTCCTCCCCTAACCACATCTCAGGACACATTACACACATCCAGAGAAAAGGAAAACCAGACAATCGATAGTTAACAAAGTAAGTGTTTCGTCAACCAATTACAAACAAAATAGAACAAAATATAAAATAACTATGGGAACTGGGCGCGCATCAATGTCTCTCATTCCCAGCCACTTTCATCAAACACACCATGCCTCCATATCACACAAACCAATGTAATGGTTCATCCACGAATCACCTTCTCCTCATGAGCCTTGATCCCCACTGGTCTTTCCACAAAAGTTACGTCATCCTCGATGACCAGCTTCCCCCAATTGAGGACGTGTGAATCGTCGTGTAGATACTAACGGAGTTGGGACACATGGATGACATTGTGCACCCTCTGTAGCTGTGGTGGCAACAACAGCTGATAAGCCACCTCGCTGATCCACCGCAACACTTCGAAGGGTCCGACGAACCTGGGAGAAAGCTTACATCCCCTTCCGAACCTCTGTTTCCCATGATAAGGGGAGACATTCAAGAACACGTGGTCCTCGATTTCGAACTCAAAGGGACTCCTAATATTATCGGCTTATGAATTTTTCCTATCCTTTTCCACCTTCATCCTCTCTCGTATGAGCTGCACTTTCTCCGTCGTTCTCTACACCACCTCCGTGCTAAGAACACCTACCCCCCGACCTCTATCCAGCACGCAGGTGTGCGACACAACCTTCCTTACAAAGATTCAAATGAAGACATGACAATGGTAGAGTGGTAGATATTATTGTAGGTGAACTCTACCAGAGGCAAGGGTCGCACCCAAAATACCACAAAGTACAAAACGCATGCTCAGAGCATATCTTCCAATGTCTGGATGGTGCGCTCTGTCTGTCCATCTGTTTGGGGGTGGAAAGTCATGCTATGATGTAGCTGGGTGCCAAAACCAGGCTGCAATACCCTCCAGACTCATTAGGTAAACCATGCATTCCAATCAGAGACTATGGACCTTGGAACTCCATGAAACCGCAACACCTCATAAACATACCTCTGTGTTAAGGCATCCACTGCGCCCGACTCCTTGATCGATAGAAAGTGGGACGATTTCGTCAACTAGTCAACCACTACCTAGATAGCGTCGAAACCCTCTTGAACCTTCTGTATCCTTGTGACGAAATCCATTGAGATTTCATCGCACTTCCACCCGTGGACATCTAAAGGTTACAAAAAACCGCACGGAACACAGTGCTCAGCCTTCACCTGCTGACACACTAGGCACTTGGCCACGAACTATACCACTCCCCAATTTACCCCGGGCTACCAAAACTATCTCCATAGACCCTGGTACATCTTGGAAACTCATGGGTGAACCTCCAGGGGTGAGCTATGGAACTCACCAAGGACTCTCTCATGCATCACCTCCGGAACGAACATTTTCCCCCAGAAAATCATCCGATTATGACCATCCTCCATCCACACTTTAGGAGCATCGCCTAGGTTTATCTGGTCACGCATCAATTCACTTTATGAGTATTCCCACTAAGACCCCTCCACATTTCATAGAATATAGGAGTGCACTGACATCTGAAACAGGAAACCTCTACCACTATCTGTCCTCGAATCTAGATGTAGGGCAGCGAACTCCTCCATTTCCTTCCAAGCATCTGCCGACTCTCGAATCACATCCTTCTGCAACTTCCTACTCAAGCCATTAGCCAACACATTCCCTTTTCCTCATGTGTTGGGAATCATGAAGTTGTATTCCTAGAGGAACTCCATCCACCTTTACTTACATAAGTTTAGGTCCCACTCAGAGAAGATATACCTTTAGGTTTTGTGATCTGTGAAGACCACGAAGAGCGCCCCAGTGAGTTATTGCCACCACAACCTTACTGAAAACACGACTGCTAAATGCTCCAGATCGTTGGTGGAATAATTAAGCTCATGAGGACGTAGCTATCTATACCCATAAGAGATCACCCATTTCTGTTGCATCATCACGCACCCAAGGGCTTTTCATAAAGCATCAAATAACACCTCATACGCCGCCCCTTCTTTTAGAAATATCAGTACTCGGGAACTAACCAACTTCTGCTTCAGATAGCTGAAGGCTTCCTCACACTTCCTATTCATCAAAAGACGCTGGTCCTTCTTGGTCAAAGCCGTTAAAGGTGCTACAACTCAAGAGAAGTTTGGTAAGAACCTCCGGTAGTAACCTGCTAGACAGAGGAAACTATGAACCTCTACCATGTTCTTGGGTGCAGCCCAAGAAACAACCTCCTTGACCACAGATGGGTCCACTGCTATCCCCTGCCTGGACACCATGTTCCCAAGGAAGTGCACATCTTGCATCCGAAACTTGAATTTGGACAACTCCCCATAGAGTTGGTGTTTTCAGAGGACTTCCAACACCTTCCTTAGGTGCTTGGTGGGATCCTCATATGATCTTGAGTAAATAAGGATGTCGTTAATGAACATGACTATGAACTAATCTAGGTATTTACAGAAGATGGATTTCTTGAGTCCCATGAAAACAGCTGGAGAGTTCATAACGCCGAACGACATGACTACAAATTCAATGTGCCCATATATGCACCTGAAGGCGGTATTAGAAATTTCACCCTCCTTCACCCTCAAGTGGTGATATCCTGACCATAGGTCTATCTTAGAGAACCAACTTGCTCCCCTCAACTGGCCCAAGAGATCGTCTATCCTCGGAAGAGTGTAGTGATTCTTGACTGTCACCTGATTTAGTCACATGTATTTTATGCACAGCCTGAGACCACAATCTTCCATCTTTGCGAACAAGACTGGGGAACCCCATGGTGATGTAATCTGTCAAACAAAACCCCTTTTCATTAGATCATCAATTTGAATTTGAAACACCCGTAGCCCTGAAGGTGACATCCGATAGGGAGCCATCGAAATCATATGAGAACTAGGTTGCAAGTCTATCCCAACCTCGATATTACATCCAGGGGTAGTTTCATCACCTCCTCTGGGAAGACGTCCATAAACACACTGATGACCCCTAGAAAATCCACAATATCTGCATCCACTGACTATACTGATAGCTCAACTAACAAGGGGATGAGTGTTTCCCCTCACCTGCTGCTTTTCTGGAAACCCTGCTCGCCAATGAAAGTCACACATCAACCACCCATGTCTGAATACACGAACCTTCATCGGAAGCCATAAATGACTGAAAATACAGAGAAGAGTCAGTAAATGCCTAGGATGACATCGTATGGCTGTATCTGCAACAGTAGAAGATCCCTAACTGACTGATGTGGCCCTATCATTAGTCCTCACCCCCGAAAAACATATAACATGTCGTTCTGACCTCTTACTAGTGTGCTCAGCACCAGGGGCACTGGATGTCTCTTTGTGTCTAAACACAGAGCACGGGATATACTGGGTGCAAAAAAGGGGTGCAAAGCTCCTGTATCAAACAAGGAATAATCAAGGGTACTAAAAGAGCCGATAGTACCTCGAATGACCTCTCGCCCTGCTTGAATTGCTGCCTCTACAGCATGCAACTGCCCACACTCATCTCCTCTACCTCTCGGATGTTGGACACCTCCCCGACCACACCCAGGTTGAGGTCCCTAAGGATCGCCCTGAGGTCTACCTCCCCCTGCAACATCAGCCCTCGGAGGAGTGGGAGATCACTGACCCTACTACTGCTGCTGAAAGGGACTAGCTGGAATCTGGTACTGCTGAGGTGGGCTCTGAATCTGACCACTCTCGTTGTACAATACTCTATCTAGGCACTGCTTCAGAAGGTGTCCATGGCTTCAACAGATGAAGAATCTTAGACCTGACCCTGAAAGGAAAGAGCGAGGGAAAGGATATCAGAACTGAAACTACTAAGACATGATCTCTACTGGTCGGAACCTAGAGGGCCCTGATGCTGGAGGCCTGCTTCTGATGGCCTTCCCCTTCAAGGAACCCAACTAGATCCCCTCTCGCGACACACCTCCCTGCATGTGAATCCCTTCCACCACTTCAGCTTTCTTCTGGACCTCCATGTATGCCCGTAGTGTTAAGGGAGTAGCGACATACTAGAGAGAAGGTCTAAGCGCCTCCTCCAAATGACTTGCCTGAAACTCCTCATCTGGAAAGTGGTTCAGAGTAAAGTAGAGGAGATCCTTGAAATTGATCCCCAAATATCGTACTGACATGCTTCCCTGCTGAATGGAGAGTGTCTCTCACCTCTTCTCATCCTTCATCGTGGAAGAGAGTATTTCCACGTAGAACTTCTTCTCGAAATCATTCCATGTCACCTCAGCCTCCCTCTTCTCTCCAAGGTAAAGAATCCACCACTGACGTGCCACTCCTCGCATCTATCTCACATTCAATGGAACCCAATACTCCATCGGAGCACGGATCAATATAAAAGCTACCACTAGCTCCTTTAGCCAACTCTCTGTCTCCACATCAGAGATGCTTCCCTCATACATCCCGAGGTTCTGTTGCTTAAAGGCTCGAATCATCTTCTTCCACTGATCATCATCCTCATCTCTGTCAGCCCTCTGTCGATCAGCCAAGTCCACCCCCTGGGCCTCAGTCTCCCGTACTACTCGTGGTCGTCTCCCAGGTGCCATAGCTTCAAGGTAAACATGAAATGCCTAAGCCCGATTATTGTATAATATCATTCCTAAAGTACATTTATTTATTCGTTTTAAATCCCCAAAATTCCCTAGAAAAATAGGAACACAAGTCATTATGATGCATGTAACTTTTCTAGGGTCTCTACCCTGCAATCAGTGTAGCCGTAATTTGGCGTTCGGTAGGTCCAGAGTCATTGCATAGGCTAACGGGGGCACTAAAATATTGAGCCCTAGATGGTCTTCCCAGGACTATTACATGCACCAAGATCACCCATCACTATTTCCCTACCATCCTATGCAATCCTCACTGTGCCTAACTCCAACCTACATCCTCTCTCTCAATACCTCATCTCTGATACCATTCTGTCATGAACCTCCTTCACCAGGATGAGGGAAAGGACAAAAGATTGCCAGAACCTACCTTCTTCATGTTTAAGGAGGGATAATGACCCCCATGACTCACCTTCAATAGGTCCCGGAGTGGCGACTAGAACCAAGGGAATATAATAACACACAAGATGGAAGGCATTACCATTTTTCTTTAATAGGATCGAGAGATAAGATGATAAAACCCAACAAAAACAAAACTGGGGGTAACAGTAAACCAAAGAGAAGCATTCCCATATGCATGATACAAAAGTAAATGTCACAAAGCACAAGGAGACTAAAAAAGAAAAGGAACAAAAGAAAAGAAAACATCAACAACAATTGTCCCAATCTCTGAGCTAGTACGGCCCCGCACGGTCCCTAAAGTCTTCCTGGAAACCCGAAAGAAGTTTTATATACTTAGGGTGATAATACAAGTATACTCAGTAGGGGAAAATCAAATACTCTTGTGCAGAAGTGGGGAGGCATACTACTGCACCGTGAGAAGAGGTAACCAAAGAACCTAACAAGGAAAACTAACCACCCAAGTCTCACCAAAGCACACTCCCCAAATAATGCAATCTAAGTAATTTATAGTAATAGAACATCGATATTTGGGTACCCCGCGCCACTTTCCCACTTGTTATTGAAGACATCCTACACATCGAACCAATCCTTCCATTCTCAACGTAGTCCCACTGCCATACCCCGCCCTCACACAACTAGGCCACAACCACACATCCTACCCACCAACACCTGGGCCACAACCACCATTCTTCCTGCAGACACCTGTGCCACAACAACCGCACGTAACCATTACCGCAAACACCTAGGCCAGAACAACCACTCCCATGCCCGAAGACACATATTCCTAAAGCTATTGTCACACCCGAAGACACCTGGGCCTCATCCCGAAGGTACTCGGGAAACAACCTGCCGCAAACACCTGGGACAACCACCAAAATACCCTACCCAAATATTATTGGGCTAATAATGGACTTCAGGCCATCACTGCCTATCCGAAGAGTCTTTAGATATTCTGGAAAGGGATAATAAAATGATATAATAAACATCCACTCATAGGAGTGTTGGAAAACACCCTCCTCCATGAAATGGGGGATGTTTGGCACTATGTGATCAACTTGGGTGGGGTGCTAATAAAAATAAATAAAACTACAATCATATATATATAAAAGTTACAGGCACTAATCCTAACCTGCGGTTTCCAAATCCAGCTCAGGAACGATCGCACTCTCCACTATTCATTCATTAAAGAAGGACACAATAATCATGGCCACGTCACAACATGTTACAGAACTAATTTCCCACTTAAACCATTCTTGGTTTCATGTTCAAGTGGTTCTGTTTGATTAAAATTCAACACTATTGGGAATTTAACATGAATAAACACTATTCCAGGGAGGAAACTACAGCAAAACAGAAATATAAACATTCACACCCGGGTCCCTTGTAAATCCACTTCATGAATGAAGTCATAGTTAGATCCCTCCAAGTATTGGAACCAAAGTCGGCTTCATGAAATAACCCCACATCACCAAAACCATGATCCAACGATTTGTCAATAGTAGAGGATCCCACCCCAATTCGTGTCACAAGCAGAGCAACAACACAGTTTCAGTTTCACAACCAATAACCATACCATAATAGAGGATCCCATCCTCACCCACATCACCCCATAGAAAACAAATAGAAAAACACACCTACTTCCGAAACAGAGTAGAGAAACTTTCAGGTTCAATCACATCAATCATTAAGTCCTTATTTTTGTTTCTTAATAGGAGTGACCACAAAAGGATTTATGTTTATTGGGAAACCATTTAATCCACCGAGTTCACTTAATTAACCAATTACCATGTTAAATCCAATTAATAATCAGATAAGACAAGATTTTATTACTACACAAAAAAATACCACCAACGGTAATGATTTTTAGTAGGTATAAACCCTCAAAATTCACAAAAAAATAATAATCAAGGAAGAGGAAAAAAACAGAACAACGGCATATAGATATCCCCTCCCCTTTATCCTTTTAAAAGACCATTTTTATCTTGATTAAGGTTTGGTTTCATCCATTCCCATAGAAACACTAGCATACCCACCCCCATTATACACATCAAGGAGAGACAAAGGAAAATACCTACTTAGTTGATCAAGGATCGATGTTCTTCTTCACGGGACAAGAACATGGGATGTGTGACTTGTAGTGGAGGAGCATCAGGGACTACAAGGACGAGTAGAAAACTCCAGCACAGGCGCACCACAAGCCTTGGGAAGGAGGAACTCTAGGTGCACCAGGGAGGAGAAAGAAATACATCGAAGAAGGAAGGGAAGAAACTCTAGCGGGATATATAAAGGTGAGATCCTATTGTTACGGGATAAGGAAATTTGATCGCCTAGAAAGTCAGATTGTGGATTCGTACATGGGTGGGAAGTTACAGACGATGATTTTAAGGTGTTATTTAATACCCCCCAATGGGGAGGTATCTCGTGTTTTTTAGGAATTAATTATGGGATTTAAATGGATTTAAAAAGGGTAAAGGAGTTAATTTACGTCAAAACATTATGTTACGGGAGAAGGACTGTTAAAAGAAAACGGAGGGCTGGGTGTGGACATGGTGCCACCATTAGGGTGTCACCCTTACGGTTCCACAATTTCTGTGGAGCCATATTTTTTCTAAGTAATGGCTAGGGAGGTCTAGGCCATTACACAAACCATGATAGTATCTGGTCCCTCTGCTCTTCAATAAAAGATCCATTACGGTGACTGGAAAAAAGAGGACTAATAATATGGGAGTATGAACAACAAGGATATGTAGACAGGGGATCCTCACAGATGTATTTTGGGATATAGATTGATTCCCAGTAGGTAAATCCACCATATAGAATTAAGGAGGAAATAAAACCCATCCATACATCTACAAACATAAAACCCCTTTCAGAAACCTTTCCACAGATCATGAATAAATGAATCCTTTGTGGACCGACACCTCTCATAGCAAGATGTTATACGAGCAGAAGCCTTACCTATGTGGAAATGAACTATGCGGGAGGAACTCAACCCTGAAAAGCGACATAAAACATTGGAGGAATGTTTTCCTCCATAGAAACAAACAACATTGGTAGAACCCGGGTTGGCATAGCCTGATGCATTGATGATGGTACGCCCACCTCTGTATCAACATGCTACATATAGGTAAGCACATTCTTCTTGAAAACATGATTTATAGACTACAAAATCATTAGGAATTTAACTCTACACCGCCCATGATTCCAATTCATCGTATCACCGGGTCCCACATTGGACCTTCTGCAAGCTAGTCTAATGAAATCAAGACAAGAAGGCCTCCAAACCACCTAACATCTATGATCAGATTATCAAACAAATCAATGTGTCCTCTAGCGTCTTGAAAACCCAAGAAAGAGGAGTCATGTGAGAATCCTCCTTGACAAGGAGGACCCTTAAAATATTTTAGGGAGTTTATTATCATGGTTACTGGGGTCCCATTTTTCTAAGTTCCCATGGCCTCTTAGGTGCTCACATAAACCACCTCGTTCTAGGACTGAGGGAAACTATCGAACTATCCATTCAATGAGGGATGGTGATGGACACTCCTCTCTTCCCTGGGGACCATAAGGGTGTCCCTCATGGAGTAAGCTCCAAACCATTATTATGGGAGATAGTTATATTTATCTTCTTCACCAGCTCCAGATGTGTCTAGATGGGTCACTAGATGTGATTGTCCAAGTTATGATTATAAAAGAGCAGATGAGAACACTCAAAGACCTCTCCCTCTACCTGGGCTCTAGAATCCATCCTACAATGGAGCATAGTGGATTGGTGATCTTCATATCTACTGCTTACTCATGTTTGTCACACCATGAATTAGTTGTGTGGGATTAGAGGTTAGTGATTGTAATAACATCCACACAAACCTAAAAACCCATTGGCCACTTATATGATACAAGATCCACTCATACTCTCTGGGAATTCCTTCGATTTTATGCCCCAGTCAAAATCTCCATTCCAAAAACACAACCCCCTATACAGTATAAGCCCACACATATTACCTCAACCATGAAATGTCCATATTACCAATATAGTTTCCCCTTAATAGGCCACCTATAAGTTGTAATCCCAAACCCAACTGAACTATGTGAGCTTTGATTCTCAACTAACTAGAATACGTTGGAAGCATACATGATTTCGACTAAATTGACTATAATGTTCATTGGGTCACATTCATAGAAGGTTCATATCCTATTGGGATATCACACATCTTCCTAGTCCCTCAAGCCTCCATAACATAAGTCCCACAACAAATTTTGACTAGGAACATTTTCCCAGGATGTCCTTGCCATGTGACATTAAACTACATTGTCTTTTACTCATCACAAAACATTAAATGGTGATGATTCCCTTTATGTTTCACCAAACTACATGTGTTCCGATTTCTCTCACGAGGATACATAGTAATCCCCTATTATGGGTTCAATATTGACATCAAAACAACATATGTATCCTTAGATTAAAGTAAACTCCAGAGCGTCAAACAATGTGGCATAAAAGTAATATCCTTCAAATAAATGTCCAAAGAATTTCTAACCCATATAAAGGGGTACCATTGACGAAAAACACATATACAAAAAAAAATTTCAAATTAATGTAGAACCTAAAATACATAGAGATGATTCTGGAACCATGAATGTTCATAAATGATTCTTATATCGAGGTGATCCATGTTATACATATATGGGAATGAACATAGGATTCCCAATCATATCTTAAATATATAAGAGTGTTCTGAAATAGGAAATATCTATCCCAAAACGGAGTGGTGAGCCCAAATTCGCATCCTCTTGACCAATGTGAGTTCTTAAGTGTCATTGGCCAAGTACCCCACTGAACGCCTGCCATTGGATGTATGTCTATGAGTCATCGTGGATATGAGTGCCATTTGGTGTTTTTGGCTATACGAACAAAACCAGTCTGTCACCATTTCTATGTAGTAGACTCGATGTAAATGATGATATAAAACTCAACCATATATAATCAATTTTCGGACTCATGAATTTCATCCGAAATAGTATCTAAATAATTTAATTATATAAATATAAAACATAATTAAAATATTAATAATTAATAATTAAATATGTCAAAATAAATAAGAAAATAATAATAAAATTTGAAAATATTAAAAGTTTATAAATATTATTTAATGAATGAATATTAAAGAGGAAAATATTAAATAAATTATAGAAATATTAATGAGTAGTTAATTCATTACATTAATTATATAAATTTAAAAAACACAAAGAAGTGAAGAAAAATGAATATTGTAACAACCCAAGCTTTCACGATACGCTTCCCTTTGAATAATATAGTAGCGTGTGTTGTACACAACTTCGAGTTCTAACATACACACTACAACCAATCAAACTAGCTGTTATGAATAGTAATACCCACTTTTTGAAATTTTATAAATTTTATCTCTCCAAATTGACTGCATTTTTAGATTTTTAATATCAAAATTATCCTAAGGTAAAATTTTGGTACTTTTCAGATAACATTTATATTTTGATGAATAGTGGAAATTGATAAATTTTAATTAAAAACAACTTTTTTAATCGGAATAATTAATAGTGGTAAATTATGAATTTGAGTGGTTTTAAAGTATATATAGAATATATTTTTACCATTTAATACAATTTTTGTCATTGGACATAATTTCACAATTAAAATGGACATGAACAAGTGTCAATCTTTTGATAGTTTTTATCTCTTAAAAACATGCTTTTTGTTTTAACAACGAGAATTAATTTTAAATTAATTTCTGCCACTTCTGTGTTTTGAATTTGGAAAAATGGATTCCATATTTGGAATCATGATTCCAAATTGTTTAAATAGATAGTTTTTTTTATACATTTTGATTAATTACTTCGGTAAAAATTTTATTTACCATGGTTAAAGGGTAAATCTGGTAAATAAGGGTAAACAAATAATATTATAATAATACTAAATTACCCTAAAACGTGTCCTAACCTTATGGTTTGATACATTTCTGACCATGGGAATCTTTGGGTCGATTATGGGACCCCATAGAGCCACTTGTAAGTGATAATGACACTTTATATTAATTTAGTTAAAATAAATACAAAAATGCCATAAGCATATATCTTTTAGAAAAACAATTTTTACATAGGGTTATTTATGTTGGATTTTGGACTATAAAAATTCGTTATAAATCTTAAAAGATTTCATACATAATGGTATTTTATTTATAATTTTTATAAATTTAATAATCAATATTATGTATGACACAAAAATGATGCAATATTTTCCTTATTAATGAATGAATCAAATAATTGGTATTATAAATGTTACAATTAATATAATTTAAAACTTTTGATAAAATCCATGACCTTTATATCTTAATATGACATTATAGGATTTATTAAATGAATTTGGTTCGAATTAATAAAGTTGTTAAGTCTTTATCAAAAATCAATTATTGAATAGTGTCAAACTTGACATAAAAGAGTTTTTAAAACAAATATTATATTATTAATTTATATTCAATTCCTAAAAGTCTAAGGTTCGGCCAAGAGACTTATATAATTATATTTCTATCATTAATGGACCACTTGGGGGGTCTATTGTAGGTATATAGTATGTTTATTAACTACATAATATAAAAATACAAAGTGACATGGTAAGTGTCAAACAAATTAACTAAGAGTTAAAACTAAAAGATAAGGTTAATATAGTGCCCAAAACTGTATAAAACCTATTGGTTTACTGTTTTGCGACCCATACCCACCATAAACTTTAAATAATCCACTTTGGAGCCCTTAGAAACCGAATATGAATTTATTATAAAATAATATTTCTAGCTTTTCCAAAGATGCCCCTTACCCCTCTTATAAAAGGGAACTCCCCCTTCTCACTAATTAACACTTTCAAAGCCTTTTGGTTCGTCCAAAACCTACCCAAATACTCTCTAAATTTCCGTCACTACAACCTAAAGGCCTTATATTGATCAGAAATCCGTCCTATGGATCCCTTTTTATCAAATCAAAAGTAAGAACCCGACGAATAGGTAATGTTTTCACCATTCTTTTTCATGTTCTGTTCTTCATCAACTTCTTCATTCATTGTTATTACCATTATAAAATAATAAATCCAGTATCTTATATATACTATGAAGTTATTAAAAATATGGGTCAACCATATTCAGTATTCTATCCATCCTTTGAATGACATGTCACCATATGTGCGTACGTAAGGCTTACCGTCTCCACGTCGTGGTTAATTGTTATTCAATATATTATTATTTGGATGGGTATAATATTGATGTGTAATTCATGTAAATAATAAATATAACATGATAATTATTATGTATATATGATATACCATCCAATTATATATTATATTAATTTCAAAATAATGACATTGTCGCTCGTTGGTACGTACGGACTACCGTCTCCACGAACGCGATAAGATTCATTCCCCACGGTATCCATTCAAGACTAATTCTCAATTAATGATTAAAAATATTTTTTACAAACATGATATCATTCTGGATATGAATAATATACATCCTATCCATGACAAACACGACATATGTAACAAAACATATAAAATAAAATGAGTAAGTTAACACATGAAACAATGATAATACTAAGATATTATTAACAAATAAATGTTAAAAGATCATATATGATATCATAATTAGGTATATAGTTATTTTATAATTAAATAAAAGTTTCAACTATTATACAGGAGGTTAACATACCATCGAATAAGGAAAAGTACAAGGTAAGGGTTATTTCACAATATCTTCATTATCCGAGGTTGTTTATACGTAATTATCTACTAGGACCTCTTTATCATCCACATCCATGTTTCTTAAAAATGTATTTCAAAACATTCTTGTAATTTTACAGAATATGTATTAAAGACATTTATACCCTTGTTTTTATTTTTATAAGTGGTTTATAAAGGAATATTTCCGTCGTTTTCTAAACAAGGCCCTTTTTAACCTTTTTGACAGAATTAAGTTAAGAATATCTTTTTTTAACTTATACGGCGGGTGAGGATACTTTCCACCATTATAAAATCTTAGAAGCTTACCTTACAATATTCTAAGAATATTTTCAAAGTAAAAGTTTTATTTTATAATTATGTGACTTTTAAATGATTTCAAAAAAAAGATATCTTTCTCTCAAATAGTTTTGATTTAATCTATGTCAACATCCATTGATGAATTTTAAGCTTATTTGATGTTAATTTATTATGATACAAAACTTACATATTGTATTGAAGGTTTTGTGATATGTTTTACTGTGGATGTGTTATTTTTATACCATTCATTTTTTATGGATAAATTATTGACATTTCTTATGCTAGTTTTAATATGAATGTTTATGTTATGTTTAAACCTGTTCATATGAGGAATGCACTGGAATTAATAAGTGACGGGTGGAGCCCTCTATAGCTCCTCGATGAATCAGTAGGTCTAATGAGACAAAATAGTGTCTTGGCACAAGGCCTTGACAAAATCGTATTTGTAGTCTTGACACGAGGCCTTGGATATATTGTTATGATGGTCTGGCATTATGCATTCCATCATTATGAAAGTGGTTATTGTTATTTCATGTGATTATTAGACTAGTAGAATATCCATGTGAATTAGTATATGGAATTATTTCATTCCATTTCTACCATATTATGCTGAAGTTAATGTTTTAAAAGGATCTTATTTTAGTTATACATTGCCTTAAATGTTAATGCTTATTTATGAGAGATTCCGCTATATTGTTATCCTTACTGGGAATTTGAGCTCACCCCTTTCTATGTCTTATTTTTTCTAGTATGTGAAGAAGTATTTTATGAATGACCTGTAGGGATAGTACGAGGGGATAAGAGTTTGGACTACGGAGACTATATTGTTAGAGTTTTCATTTTATGATGTAATGTAAACTTTATGAAAGTATCTAGTTATTAAATGGATACTAAACTAATTTGTCTTTCAAGACTTGATCTTTCTTTTGATCATGTCAATGTTACGTAATAATTCACTGACTCTGGGTAACTGGGGTTGGGGAATTATAGTTGGTTTCAGAGGATGTTTAGTACAAACCTTGGATGCTAGATTTAGAAAAACCCTGATTGGAGCACATAGACCTAAGATGGACATTGAGAATTAGTATAGAAGAACTCCCTATAATTTTGGTATTGTAGATATTTTGTGAGTTTTCTAAGAAATAATCCTTGTCTAGATACGAGCAGGTAGAGGCGGCTCTGGCACAGATGTACCTTGGGGTAAAACCCGAAAACACCGCTTTGACCTAGAATCGAACGGGAACTGGTGCACGATAACGGGCCTTACTGCACTCTTGGTTATGACACTCCCGGGGGATATGCTTAGGATAACTCTCATTTTCTTTACAAATAATTATGAAGGGTTTATAAGTATATAAATCCTCAATGAAAACATTTTTTATGATTATGGATTATATCCATAAATAGTTCAACTTATGTTAAGTGTTTTATAAGTATTGAATTATGTATTTCAATTAATGAACTGATCTAGTTTATGCCATTGTTTAGAAACAGTGCCAAGTGGAAGAAATGGAAACCGTATCAATGTACGCACTCCATGTAGGGATTTTCCTCATGCTCAAGATAATTATAGTGGAGCTGGTGATCCAACTGGTGATGATCAACTAATCACCATACTGGGACAACTCACTCAGGTTATGAATAATAACCTTACCCGTATAGAGCACCCTAATCCACAGCGTGGAGGATCAATGTTAGTTCTCTTCAATAGGTAGAAACCACCAACATTCAATGGGATTTAAAATCCATTAGTATCTGAGCAATGGATAAGTGCCCTAGAGAAAATATTTTAGGCTTTGTGGAGTTGTGAAAGGGAAAAAGTTATCCTGGCAGTTTACCGCCTCACTGGAGACGTTGATTAATGGTGGTCACTGATTCAAAACATGATGTAAGATGATGAAGTATCAAATATGGAATGTAGGGAGTTCAATGATTTGTTTTTTAAAAAATACTTTCCTCGTGACCATCGAGCAGATATGGAAACACAATTTCTGAGTCTGAGACAAAAGGAGGATGAGAATGTCACAAAGTATGAAGCTAACTTTACAATGTTAGCAAGGTATGTTGGAGATTATATACATAACCCAAGAAGTAAGATTGATCATTTATTTTATAGGTTAAAACCATTTCTCCATCAAGAATTATTCTCACAATCCTTCTCCTCATACGAAGACATTGTCTCATGTGCTGTCAAGACAGAAAAGGAATTATCTATGTTTTATGACTTTAAAGAAAAACAAGAGAAGAAGAGATCTACTGATCAATCTGGGAATGGAAATAAGGGGAATAAGGAAACGGTTGAATATCAATCATGTGGTAAATGTGAGAAGAAACACCCTGGTACTTGCTTAAAAGGAATGGGAGTCTGTTACAAGTGTGGTGAAAAAGGCCACCACGCTCGTGATTGCAAGGGGAAGAAGGAAGCTACCGAAGTCCAATGCTACAATTTCAGAGAGATGGGACATTATGAAAATGAATTTTCTAAGCGTCCAGGGAACTTATCTCAAAAAAGGCCAAGGGATCAAGGCCAAGCTTATGCTATCACTACTGCTGAGGGAGAAGCTCAGAAAGACATAGTGGCGGGTAATTTAATGGCTTCCTCAAGTTTAGAAAATGCATTATTTGATTCTGGATCATCACATTGTTTCATATCTTCCCAGTTTTCTATGAAAATTAGATATTTCCAATTTTATTTAAAAAGGGAGTTGTCAGTTAATACCCCTAAGGGAAGTATCATTGCAACAATGTTTTGTGAATCATTCCCCATTAGAGCACATAAATGTTCTTTATCCGCTGATGTCATCGTCATACATATGCTTTAGATTGATATACTCCTCAGTATGTATTGGATTTAGGACCATGATGTGAATATTTATTGTAAGAAGAAAGAGGTTGTTATTTTTGATGATGATGATAAGGAACACCTTATCTTTAGAGTATAAACGTCACCACCTAATTCTTATCTAGATACACCCCCAATAGATCAACTAAATTCAATTATTTGGGAGGAAGAGAATGAAATGACTGTGGTTAAGGAAAGGAATGATCATATAGAGGATGTAACTATTGTAAAAGAATATGTAGATGTGTATCTGGAAGATTAACCTGGACATCCACCAGAACGAGGAGTTGAGTTTTCCAGTGATTTAATTTTTGTATTAAGGCCTATCTCGAAGACCCCTTATAGAATGGACACTGTGGAATTAGTTGAAATAAAGAAACAACTGGAGGAATTGATTAACAAAGGATTTATTCGCCCTAGTTTTTCTCCGTGCGGAGCCCCTATTCTTTTTGATAAAAAGAAAGATTGATCTATGAGGTTATGTATCGACTACAGGGAGATCAATTCTATAACAATAAAGAACAAGTATCCCCTACCTCGCATTGATGATTTATTTTACTAACTACATGGAGCTCAATACTTCTCAAAGATTGACCTTTGATATGGATATCATCAGTTGTGTGTGAAGAAGGAAGACATTCTGATGACAACATTTCAAACAAGGTACGGGCATACAAGTTTACAGTAATGTCTTTTGGGCTGACTAATGCACCCTCTGTATTCATGGATCTAATGAATAGAGTTTTCAAGGAATTTCTCAATGATTTTGTGGGGGTATTTACTGATGATATCTTAGTATAATCCAAAAGCTACGATGATCATGAAAATCACTTTCCCATTATCCTGAAGACTCTGAGAAGACTTGGATTATATTGGATGTTTAGTAAGTGTGCATTCTGGATTCAAGAGATTTCTTTTTTGGGCTATATTGTCTCTAAAGATGGAATCTCTGTTGATCCTTCTAAAAAAAGTAAATCCAAGAATGGCCAGCACCGACGAGTATAACTGAGGTACGCAGTTTTATTGGGTTAGCTGTTTAGTATCGACATTTCGTCCAGAATTTTGCCCGATTGGCTAACCCATTAGCAAAGCTCACACGTAAGGGGGTTAATTTTTTTGGACAAAAGAGTGTGAAGAATTTTTTGAAGCACTAAATAGAATATTATTCAATGCATCTATATTGAATCTACCATCGGGGAATGATGGGTTCGTTATTTATATTGATGCATCGAAGAAAGGACTTGGTTGTGTCCTTATGTAGAATTATAGGGTTATTGCCTATGCATCACGATAGATGAAAATTAATGAGAAAAACTATCCTACTCATGATCTTAAGTTATCAGCTGTGATATTTTCTTTGAAGATATGGAGGCACTACCTCTATGGTGAGAAATGTGATATTTATACTGATCACAAGAGTTTGAAGTATATTTTCTCATAAAAAGAACTCAACATGAGGAAAAGGAGAAGGCTTGAACTACTAAAGGATTATGATTGCACGTTACACTACCACCCGGG
Source organism: Viscum album (assembly GCA_963277665.1). Lineage (NCBI taxonomy): Eukaryota > Viridiplantae > Streptophyta > Magnoliopsida > Santalales > Viscaceae > Viscum > Viscum album. The sequence continues at coordinate 1,185,793,824 of OY728139.1, forward strand.
GAAGGAAAATAAGGTGGTAGATGATTTGATCAGAAATGATCATGGATTTTTGAGCATGATGAGAATTTAAAGAGATACTATTTTCATGGATCTGGTGAAGATTGATATGGGAATTACCATGGAAGGTGAAACATCAATACTTTTACAAATGGTTTCCAACCCATATTTACTAGAAATGATAAAGAGTTCTCATACTGGTGATGAAAAAATTCCAAAGAAGAATAAAGCTCTGAATGATGGGAGATTGAATGAATTTGGGTATGAAGATGGAATTTTGAAATTTGATAAGAGACTTTGTGTTCCCAATATACCTGATCTAAAAAGGTAATTGTTAGATGATGCTCATAGTTCCAATTTCTCTATTCACCCTGGGAGCACCAAAATGAATAGAGACTTGAAAGAAAATTTTTGGTGGGACAACATGAAGAGGGAGATTGTTGATTCTGTGTCTTGATGTACGGTTTGTCAACAAGTGAAAGTAGGAAGGAAACAACCTGGAGGTGTCATGTAACCTCTTCCCATACCAGAGTGGAAATGGGACAATATTACGATGGATTTGTCATGGGACTACCAACGAATATTAAAAGGAACGATGCAATATGGGTTATTGTTGATCGTCTTACCGAGTCAGCACATTTTCTTTCTATAAGGGAAGATTTACCACTTGATCTTCTAGAAATGCTATATATTAATGAAGTAGTGAGACTTCATGGAGTACCCATATTTATTGTTTCTGATCGTGATCCCTGTTTTACATCAAGATTCAGGAAGAGTCTTTAAAAATCCTTGGATACAGAACTTCATTTGAGCACTGCTTACCACCATCAAAAAGATGGAAAATCAGAATGGACTATTCAAACCTTAGAAGACATGTTGAGATCATTCTCACTTGAATTTCAGGGTATGTGGGATCAATATTTACCTCTGGTGGAATTTTCCAATAATAATAACTTCCATTCAAGTATTCGGATGGCACCATATGAAGCATTATACAGAAAGAGATGTCGCACACCAACCTTTTGGGATGACGTTGGTGAAGGAAAACTTGTAGGCCCAGAACTGGTGGAGGAAACGATGGAAAAGGTGAAGGTAATCCAAAACCACATCAATGCTGCTCAATGTAGGAAGAAGAGCTATGCTGACCACCGAAGAAAGGATTTGTAATTTCAGGTGGGAGATCTTGTTTTATTGAAGGTATCTCCATGGTAGGGAGTTATACGTTTTGGAAATAAAGGTAAATTGACTCCCAGGTACATCGATCCTTTCAAAATTCTAGAACGAATTGGGGCTGTAGCTTACCATTTGGAAATACCGCCAAATCTTTCCGAAGTTCACGATGTGTTCCATGTATCACTATTGAGAAAATACATGCCTCACCCAATTCATGTACTCACCTATGAGGTATTAGAAATGGAACCCGATCTTTCTTACTATGAAGATCACTTCAGGATTGTTGATACGAGAGATGAAGTACTAAGAAACAGGACGACTCGTCTGGTAAAAGTTTTGTGGAGAAACCATAAGATTGAAGAGGCAAGTTGGGAAGCTGAGGAACTTATGATGAAGAACCACTTGATTATTTTCATGTGGTAGTATTCTAGAAATTTTTAGGATGAAATTATTTTAAGTAGGAGAGAATGTAACACCCCAATCTTCCACGACATGCTTCCCTTTGAATAATACGGTAGCATGTGTTGTATGCAACTTCGAGTTCTAACACACACACCACAACCAATCAAACTAGCCGTTATGAATAATAATAACCACTTTTTAAATTTTATAAATTTTATCTCTCAAAATTTACTTAATTTTTGGATTCAGAATATCAAAATTAGCCTGCGGTAATATTTTGGAATTTTTCGGATAACATTTATATTTTGATGAATAGTGAAAATTACTAAATATTAATTAAAACAACTTTTGTAATCAAAATAATTAATAGGGATAAATTATTAATTTGAGTGGTTTTAAAGTGTATTTAGAATATATTTTAACCATTTAATAAAATTTTGGTCATTGGAAATAATTTCACAATTTAACTGGACATGAACAAATGTCAATCTTTTGATAGTTATTATCTCTTAAAACATGTTTTTTGTTTTAACAACATGAATTAATTTTAAATTAATTTCTGCCACTTCTGTGTTTTGAATTTGGAAAAAAGGATTCCATATTTGGAATCAGAATTTTCAAATTTTATAAATAGTTAACTTTTAGTTTTAGACATTTTGAATAATTACTTTGGTAAAAATTTTATTTACCATGTTTAAAGTGTAAATCTGGTAAATAAGGTTAAACAAATAGTGTTATAATAATAATTAATTACTCTAAAAAGTGTCCTAAACTTATTGGTTGATACATTTCCGACCATAGGAATCCTTGGGTCTATTTTGGGACCCCATGGAGCCACTTGTAAGTGATAATGACACTTTATATTAATTAAGTTAAAATAAATACAAAAATGACATAAGCATATATCTTTTAGATAAACAATTTTTACATAGGGTAATATATGTTTTATTTTAGACTATAAATATTCATTAGAAAGGTAAAAATATTTCCTACATAATGGTAATTTATTTATAATTTTTAAAAATTTAATAATTAATATTATTTATGACATAATAATGATGCAGTATTTTTCTTATTAATGAAAGAATCAAATAATTGGTATTATAAATGTTAAAATTAATATAATTTGAAAGTTTTGATGAAATCTGTGACTTTTTTTGCTTAATATGACATTATAAGATTGCATAAATTAATTTTTTTAGATTTAATAAAGTTGTTAAGACTTTAAAAAAATCAATTATTGAATAGTTTCAAAATTGATATAAAAGAGTTTTAAAAACAAATATTATATTATTAATTTATATTCAATTCATAAAAATATAACGTTCTCCCGAGAGACATATATTATGATAGATGTATCATTAATGGACCACTTGGGGGGTCTCTTTTAGGTATATAGTAAGTTTATTAAGTATGTAATATAAAAATACAAAGTGACATGGTAAGTGTCAAACTAATTAACTAACAGTTAAAACTAAAAGATAAGGATAATATAGTGTTCCAAACCAATCGAAAACCTATTGGTTGAGTGGTTTTAGACCCATACCCACCTTAACCATTAAATAATATACTTTGGAGCCATTATAAACCTAATATGAATTTATTATAAAATAATATTTCTAGCTTTTCCAAAGGTGCCCCTTAGCCTTCTTATAAAAGGGCACTCCCCATGCTCACTAATTCACAAATTGAAAGCTTTTTGGTTCGGCCAAACCCAACCCAAATACTCTATAAAGTTCCATCAGTAAATCCTAGAGACCTTATTTTGATCATAAATCCATCCTATGGATCCATTTTGATCAAATCAAAATGAAGAACCCGAAGAAGAGGTAATGTTTTCACTACCCTTTTTGAAGTTCCTTTCTTCTTCAACTTCTTCATTATTTGTTATTCCCATTCTAAAATAATAACTCCAGTATATTACATATACAATGATGTTATTATAAATATGGTACAACCATATTAAGTATTCTATCCATCCTTTGAATGACATGTCACCATACCTGCGTATGTGCGGCTTACCGTCTCCACGTCGTGGTGTAATTGTTATTCAATATATTATTATTTGGATGGGTATAATAATAATGTGTAATTCATGTAAATAATAAATATAACATGATAATTATTCTTTATATATGATATACGATCCAGTTATATATTATTTTAATATCAAAAAATGATATTGTTGCTCATGCGTACGTACGGACTACCGTCTCCACGATCGTGATGAGATTCATTCCACATCATATCCATTCAAGAATAATTCTCATTTAATGATTAAAAATAATGTTTAAGGACTTGATATCATTCTGGATATGAATAATACACAACTTATCCATGAAAAATATAACTTATGTAACAAAACATATAAAATAAAACAAGTAAGTTAACACCCGAAACTTTGATAATACTAAAATATTATTAACAAATCAATGTTAAAAGATCATATATGATATCATAATTATGTATATGGTTCTTGTATAATTTAATATCAATTTTTTAACTATTATATAGGAGGTTAATATTCCATCGACTAAGGAAATGTACAAGGTAAGGGTTATTTCACAATCTCTTCATTATCCGAGGTTGTTTATACGTAATTATCTACCGGGACCCCTTTATCATCCACATCCATGATTTTAAAAAATGTATTTCAAAACATTCTTGATATTTTACAGAATATGGGTTAAATTTATTTATACCCTTGTTTTACTTTTTATAAGAGGATTATACAGGAATCTTTCTGTCATTTTCCAAACAATGTCCTTTTTAACATTTTCGACATAATTAAGGTAAGAATGTCTTTTTTTAACTTATACAGCAGGTGCGGCAATTTTCCACCGTTATAAAATCATAGAAGCTTCCCTTAAAATCTTCTAAGAATATTTTCGAAGTAAAAGTTTTATTTTATAATTATGTGACTTTTAAAAGATTTCAAAATAGAGATATTTCTCTCAAATAGTTTTGATTTCGTCTATGTCAACATCCATTGATGGATTTTAAGCTTATTTTAAGTTTATTTATTATGATACAAAACTTCCATATTGTATTGAAGGTTTTGTTATATGTTTGACTGAGGATGTGTTATTTTTATACCATTCATGGTTTATAGAATAAGTATTTACATTTTGTATGCTAATTTTGATACGAATGTTTATGTTATGTTTATGCCTGTTCATATGGGGAATGCATTGGGCTTAATAAGTGACGGTTGGAGCTAGCTATAGCTCCTCGATGCATCGATAGCTCTAATGAGACAAACTAGTGTATTGGAACAAGGCCTTGACAAAATATAATTTGTAGTCTTGGCACGAGGCCTTGGCTATGTGGTTATGATAGTCTGACAATATGCATTCCATCATTATGAAAGTGGTTATTGATATTGAATGTGATTATTCGACTAGTAGTATATCCATGTGAATATGTATATGGGATTTTTTTTATTCTGTTTATGCCATATAATGCTGATGCTCAAGTTTTAAAAGGCTGTTATTTTCGTTATACATTTCCTTAAATGTTTGTGCTAATTTTTGAATGTTTCCTCTATATTGTTATCCTTACTGGCCATTTGAGGTCACCCCTTGCTATGTTTTATTTTTCCCAGGATGCGAAGAAGTATTTTATGAATGACCTACAGGGATAGTGTGAGGGGATAAGAGTGTGGACTATGGAGACTATATTGTTATAGTTTTCATTTTATGATGTAATGTAAACTTTATGAAAGTATCTAGTAATTCCATGGCTACTAAACTAATCAGTCTTTCAAGACTTTATCTTTCTTGTGATCATGCCAATGTTATGTAATAATGCACCGACTCTGGGTAACTAGGGTCAGGGCATTACAAATATATAAAAACTATTAATTATATAAATAATTAAATTATTAAAATTGATGTATATTAAATATTGAAAATAAAAAAATATTAAAAAATATTATTTTATTAATATTAATATATAAATTCCAAAAAATATTAATAATATTATAACATAATAAAAAATGGAAAAATATTAATCATATAAATTAAAAACATATTGAAAATATTAAAACATAGTTAATATATAAGTATAAATAAAATTGAAAAATGATTAAAAAAAATAAAAAATAAAAAAAGATTAAAAGATTAAATCACATTAAATGAATGAATATTCAAAAATTTAAAAATATAATTTAACGAAGTATAAGAAAATTTAAAACATGATTTTTTTAATAAATTAGATGATTTTAAAACATAAAAAATAATATAAAAATTAAATACATAAATTATATCAGTTATAAAAATAATAAATTAATAAAAATAAATTATATTAACTACATATATTACCAAAAAAATGAAAAATAAATTAAAAAAAATATGTTTACATATTTAGGGTATTTTAACATATTATGAATTTATAAGTAATTTTGAACAAATATATATGAAATAAATTAAAAAAATATTATTAAAAAAATATTATAAAATAAATATTAAAAACTGAACAAACCCCTTAAAAATTATTAAAATAAATATATATTCAAAATTAATAAATAATTTTAAATTGAAGAAAATTTAAATTAATAAATAATTTTGTATAAATTATAACCATATTTAAAAAATGTTATTTGATAACATTAATTACATGAACTACAAACACATAAAAATTAATAAAAATGAATGTGTAAAGAATTTTAAATATATAAGTAAGAAAATTATTTAAAATGATTTATATTGACTATAAGAAAATTTGAAATCATAAATGAATTTAAATATATTTATTTGTTTAAATTTCAAATATATTATGTAAATTAAAATATATTAAATAAAAATTAATAAATACTAACAATCTAAATTACAAATGTATTGAAAATATTAAAACCTATTAAATAAATATGGATGAATCTTTGAAATTGAATAAATTAAATAAATAATAATAATTGATTAATATCAAAAATGAAAAATATATAAAATAAATTAATTATATAAATGAATAATTAAAATTGAAAAAATATTTTGTTTGAAACAGTCAATAAAATTAATTAAATTAATTACAAACACATAAAAATGAATAAATAATAATAATAATGCTATTTTTAATAATTGATATATGTAGTATGTTTATATTATAAGTAATACATAATTAATCATAAATTTTTATAATTTTTATTAACAATAAAATATATTATTACTTAATTAAATGTAAAAATATTTAAAAATGTATAAATTATTTTCAAAATTTTATATAAAGAAATATTATGTGAAAAATTCTAAAAATGAATAAATTAGAAAATTTATTAAAAACAGAGAAATATTTAAAACGGATAAATAATAGTAAATTAAAAAAAAGATATACACATTACAGACACACACACGCGCACAAACATATACATATGTGTGTGTGTGTGTGTGTGTGTGTGCATACACATGTATGTCAACATACATATAGATACAACTACACAGACACATGCACATAAACATACACATATATTCTAATACATGCATCTAAAAACACATACAAGTACACATATGTATACAGATGCACATACATAAAATTGCATCCATGTGCGTTCACGTAAATAAAAAACATTTGCATACCTACACATAAAACATAAGCATTGACATTCCACATAAACATACTCATACACACATATATTCACACATATACATTCATACACATACATACTCAGACTTATACACATACACCTATACATACACATACACATACACATACTCATACACATACACATACACATACACATACACATACACAAATAAAAACACATACACATACACACACACATACACAATCACATACACATAAACGTACGCATACACAGACACAGACACATACACATACACATACACATACACACACACACACAAATACACATACACGTTCACATACACATAAACATAAACATACACATACATTTACACATACACATACACATACAAATACACATACACATACACATACACATAAACAAACACATAGATACACATAAATGTCCACATGTGTCAATATTCATACACATAAATATATAGATATGCACACCCATAAATAAATACATACATAAAAACACACACATATGTAGACACACACACACACATACATATTCCTATAATAATACAAATACAAAAACACAAACACAAACTCAAAACACACACACATAACAAAGATATTCAAATACTAACAAATACATATAAATATATATACAAATACATACATTTACATGTATATGTGTACATACATCCCGAAAAAAACACATCCATACAAATAAATAAAAAATATGTGTATATTTTAAAATATTTAACATAAATATAAATTTTTATATTCAAATGATAAATATTTAAACAAATATATATATATATATATACATATTCGTTTATAAATTAATAAAATAATTAATTTTTTTAATTTGTTATATTTGTATATATATATTTTTTAAAATTTAATGTATATAAATATATTACTAAAAAAATTTATTTATATAAATTTAATATTAATATGTATATAATTAAATAAATAAGTCTGGTAAAAAATATTATAATATAATCATACAATTCATATATATATAGTATATATTTATATTTATTTATATAAATAATGTTGAAAAATAATTAAATATTTATATGTAAATAAAATTATTCATTGTGCCCATTATATGAGATTTTTTAATGTTGTTAATTGTAGATATTTTATTAGTTCTATGAAAAAGAGGATAAATGGAAAAATTTATTAGTACTAAAACGTTAAACCAAAAGACACTATTTTATTAGTGTTTTTTATAGCAATTTTAAAAAGTATCCCCTTTAATTATGCCTTTTATTTAGTATGGATAAATGGTAATAATTAATTATGGAGAATATATAATAATGATTATTAAACACTGTTTTAGAGTAGGAAAAATATAAAAAGGAAACCCAAGGACAGGTCTAATGTTGATAGGGAACTAGGATTAGAATGAGAAGTGAAAGAGATTGATCTATGAATATAAACTTTAATAGAGTATGATAATATAAAAACTAAAACATTTTATACATAGATATTTCATCATTATAAATAATTAATCATTACATAAAATTATGATCCACCCCAGAACCATAACAATTTAGTGTCTTTGGATACATGATACAAAATAATCATATTTTATGAAAGAACATGAACATATTCTAAAAAGATATCACAGCATACTACTCTTTTTATAAATACCAAAATTAAAATAAATTTCAAAACCTAGGGAAATGAGACATTAGAAAGGGTAAACATAGGAGATATCTTTGATCATATAAGTATAACATGAGAACAATTATATGAGATTGTGTGTTTAAAATTTGAAAACAATAGATAGTATATCATAGATCATATTATTCATTCAAGGCATACATAGTTGTAGTTAATAAGGCATGAATCAAAAATAAATCAATGGATTTGAGCCATGAGAGAATAAAATTATCAAAAGACATATGTTTGTGCATACACACAAGCATATAAAGTATTTTCCAAAGACAAAGATCACCACCTAGACTATCATGGAATATTGGGCTCACATCCATCTCCATCACATCCTTAGTCATGGTTCACCCCCAATAATATCAAAGAAGAAATATTACCTTATTGAACTCTGTTCACTCTTGAATCTATACTATATTATATAATGAGATAACTATTTTTACCCAATGCATTGGAGGGATATATAATTTTAACTCAATATCATAATGAAAATCATAAATATGTATATATGTTTGACAAGATTATAAAACATTTATTATATAATAACCCATATAAAATAAATGGGTTTCATAAATATTTCATCATTTTATTATAGAATAACCTATAGAAAAGAAATAGGGTTATAAATGATTCATCATAAATGATTTAATCTGAGAGATAAAGGGGTTTATAGAATCCTCTTTAAATCAAAACCAGTATTAGTCATCCAAATAATGAAATTATATTATATCATTGGATCATATCCTCAATGAATCATAATTGACATCAGATGATGATATTGATGATGAAAAATTCCCTTTAAATATCACCAGAATATTTCTTCTAGAAAATTCACATTTCCTTTAGAAATCCCTGATTTAAAACTATAAAAATTTAGTAATGTTAACTAAATATATTATTTCAAATAAACATTGAAATATTTTAATTAATATTCAAATTATTGGATAATAAAGATGGTTATAAATTATATTCATTCAATGTATTTTAAAATAGTGATTCATTTCAAATATTTAGTTAAAAATAAAAAGATCCACATTTAAAAAAGGATTAATTTTAAGCCATATTGGAAAAACAAGATCATTAGTAAAGAGACTATATAAAATCTAAGAAGTATAAAAATAAACATTAATAAAATTTATTTTGAAAATGTGGACATGGAATAAAATGTTTTGTCAGCCAAAGATGGAAATAAAGTCAATTCTCTATAAAAAATATTCATTCGATATTTTTAGTACAAAAATAGAGAAAAATGAATGTAAAAGAAGTAATATCCATTAATAAAAATAGAAGAACAAAATTAATTATATTTTTGAGTTCTAGGTCATAATATTTCAAAACTGGAAACTTAATCATAATAAATACCATTAAATAATTAGATTATAACCTAAATATCATACCTCAAGTTTGAAAAACATTTAATATACTCTAACCACCTATATAATAAATTTAAATATATTATAATTTCATAACATATTAATTAAAAACATATAATAGCATATATGAAACTCTTATATTGTTATATCCTAACTGGGATGCCACATGATGGTGCCCCAATCCAATTAGCCAGTTGACCATAGGTGCACCTCTCCATAGACTAGAGACTGCTGAATATTAGTGAGTGTAAAATATGTTACATGGGGGACTATACCCTATTTATCAAAAAATTTAAACATCAGAAATAAATAAATAATATCCAAATAATAATAAATAATAAAAAAAGATGATACCCTAATCAATAAAAAAACATCACATGAATATATCCAAAACAGGGTAAAAGATTATAAAAAAAAGTAGTAAATATGTCATGTAATACATATGTATAAATATAAAATGAAGATAAAAACAAGAAACAATGACATCTCCCAATATTTTACTAACATTATGTTCTATCCTCACATCAATGGCCTATCTCAAATCTCAATTCAACCATTTAATATAGGGATCTAGCCCTTATCCTGTCTAGTATTTAGCATGTCTATTCAGGGACCGTTCAGGAAGCCTGAGTAGGGTGTGACTGATACTCATTAAGCCACAATGAATGTCATATAAAAAATATCCAATCTAGAAAAGTGTATGTAGTCATATAAATAATGAAGAACAATAATCAAGTAAACATGTTCAGTATTTCATTATTATTTAATTAACTTAATAGGCCCTTCAATTTCACAGTGCACCCAAACTATCCATAACACATTTGTATCGTTCCAAATTCTAATCCATATGAAAAAGAAACAACATAATTCATTCATTCATGGTACTTCATTATCCAAATTAATTTCTAATTTCACATTCATACATTGTAGGATTGAAGTAGTAGTTTTGAAGAAAAATTGGAATTTGTAGTTGTAGTCCCTGACCCATGATTAAATGTTAAAAAGAAAATAGGTATATATCAATATACATATACCACTCTAAAGGGCCTATATAATCTCCCTCAAATGAAATGGGTATTTAGACGTGTTGTCCCTAGTATAAAAACATAATTAGCACAATAAAAAAATATTATATATTTTTCTTAGGGACCTACAAATACAGTCTGGATCCCCATGGGTATTAGGAGTAGTTGTCCCTAACCCAAAACTCATTTATCAATAAATCATAAATATCACATACCATGGTTCTAAATTAATAACTCATTTATCACCCATTTTCATCATTCATTTAAAAACTTATTAACACTTCAAGGTTAATCTAATCAAGAATTTAAATATCATTATACAACATGCATAAAAAATTAGATCAAATCCACAACCCATTATTACAATATTTGAAATCATAAGTCTCTAATTCAATTTATAGGAACAACCCATGGTTTTCCATTGATCATGGTCCTGTAATCTCAAATGGGTCCAACAGGACCTGTCATGAGATTCAAATTCATATGGGAATAAATTAATTAATTTATTTTAAATTTCAATTTCCCAATGATGAAAATAAAAAAAACGTGAATTAAAATCAATAATATGGGAATTGGAAATTATAACACCAGACTCATGACCCTAGTGAAATTATCACCAAATAAAAATAAGCAGTTTAGTGTAGAATAACCAGAATCACAACGAAAAAGAAGAACTAGGAACAAATCCTTGGATCAAATTCCAATGAAACGATATCCATCAAAACCAAAATATAAGTAGTCAATAATGGAGGAAAAAATCATACCTCACCAACGGGGAAAAGGGTTGAGTGAAAGAGGAATCCTAAGGATGAAGAGATTATATATCATAGAAGGTTAAATCCCATTCAACATGTATTTAATTCACACTAAAAGAGTTTATAGGGGAATTTAAATCCTCATAGGAGTCCCCAATATAAAATAATTCTATATTTAGTTATGTTGGGGTGAATTGGGATAAACAATCGGGGCAATTGAATTGTTTTTATAATAGGGTTTTAACTTCCTATGTTCAATAATTCAACGGTAGGCCACATGGTTTCCCAAACTATGTGACCCTAATGACATGGGTGAATAGTTAATCCTATTTGGGGCATGGTTAGATAAAACAAGCACCAAACATGAAGTTCCCCTTAGTTTGGATGTATTTTTTTTTGGGGGGGGGGAGGGTACACAATTTGGTAGGATTGTGGAATAAATGTTGACTGCTCAAAAAGCTTTATAGGTCACCCAAAACAAACCTGATATCACCCAATCCCAGTCTTGAAAAATGTTAGACTAAAATAAGGAAAACTAATACCAAAAGGCAAGAACATAACATCTCTAAGAAGGTCTGTATCTTAGAATATCACCCACTTATAATAGTTCACCCTCGAGATACACTCCCAAGCACCACTAAGAATCTATGATAAAAAATTAGGCCCCAATGCTATCATATCATATTCCCTCCCCCTTGTTTCCTCTTGAAAATGTTCCTGATGCCACAAAACGAACACCAATGGCATGATATTTTCCCACAATCCTTTTTCATATGATCTACAAAATTAATTGAATTTTACTCATGTAATTTTTCATTCTGGAGATCAATGTAGACAACATCGATCAAATTATAAGGGTCATGGTATTACTGCTTATATTGAGACAAATGGGAAAACATATTTCATTGCACTATAACTATGTAGAAGAACCAATAATTATTCCACTTATCTAATCTTATCCATTATCAAAAAATGGTCCAATAATCCTATGTACCTTCTTGCCCTTCCTTTGAATTCTATGGTTGTAACGACCCAAAGTTTTTCAATGGAAATTCCATTCTTATTTTTATGTCATAAAATCACATGAATGCACAAAATAATCAACTACTAAGTGATAAATGACCTTTAAACACAAGTTTTTCACTTCTGTATTTGGAATTTCGAAAATCCGACATACACGGTTGTGTTCAAGATGTTTATTGGAGTCTAATAAATCAAAAATAATTTTTGGTGAATAGTTACCTTCCCTATGAAATTTTATATGTAAAAGGATTGGTTTTCTATAATGGTGATCAAATCTTTGGGAAACCTATAGTAATACATGATCACCCATAGTAAACTCATGGGTTTGATGATGTTAATAATCATGTTAATGTTTCCTACTTTGAGTCATATCCATATGTTTCTAAATCAACTAATCCTATTTTTAAATCATATACCGAGACTAATTCCCACAAATCACACTCACTTTCCACCATCTAGCATTGAGGTGATCTACATGACCATACATAAAGTGCCTAATATGGAGCCATCTGAACAATCACCTAAAAACAATGGTAATAAGAAAATTCAATGATCCTTACGTTATTCTACCATGTTCCACCATAATCAATAACCTAAGATCTTATTATGTCTTCTAATATCTTTATAGTACACTACAATTTCTTAACTGTCTACCAGTGAAAATTTATACTTAATAAAAAATGAGTAAAAATCACCTTCGGTAATCCTTACTAGAAGTGTGATGTAAAATTTGGATCCCAATATGAATTAAAATTTATATCCCGCTAGATTTTTTATGCGTCGACTTCACCTGTCGAGGGGTGTAGCATCATGTCATTACACCTAAAATCTCTTTTCTCATGAATGGACTCCAATACAAAATCTGAATATCATCATAAATGTTTTTTTTAAAGATTCATTTCCCACATTGAGGAATGAAACTCTTGTATCATCTCCTACAACATACATGTAGTAACAAAAACATGGTTTTGATCATAACTGATCTGAACCTCATCTATAGTCCAATCATAATGTGACTCCCCAATATCAACGATTACCCACACCAAAAAAAATTTATATCCTCAAATTCCATCTCTAGACCAAATTTAGAAGTGTGGAATCGATTAATAAGTATATGAGGTTCATCTTCTCATGGCCCTCCTAACCTCAACATGAATATGAGCCATCAAGGCCATCATCTTCCACTTAGAATTGGACATCCAAACTGATTGATTTTAAGTCTAAATTCTTAATGAATCAACAACACTAACTCCTTTACCTAGTGTATATGTTATCTCAAAAGAAAATTAATGTATTTAATCAAATCATATCCACAACCAAATATTCAAGTATCCTTGTGAAAAGATGTAATTTATGATTTTTTGGTCAGTATACAGTGTTAAATTTTCACTCAACATGTAATTACCCCAAAAAATTAAATAATAAACCACGGTAAAACTCTCGATATTATTTGTTGGGTAATTTCATTCAATTTACATTAATCATCATGACCTATATTCCACAACTCAACCCCCATGAATCAACAGTACACCATTTCCAATAAATGATGCATTACAAAATAAAATATAATCCTCACCCGACTCGGGTGGGATCAGAATCAGTGTGGTAGTCGAATTCCTCTTCATCTCCTTGAATGAGTTCTCAAATTTTAATTACCATTCCAACATGATAGCCTTGTTGGTCAAGCTTGCAGATGGTTCTTCCAAATTGTAAATGTTATGGATAAAACTCTGATAATAAACAGCAAACTGTAGAAATGATTAGATGTAAAAACAATTCTTGGGAATCTCCAAAGAATCCAATCTATGAAATTTTTATGGGTCCACTAATAAATATTACCCATAGATTAAGTGACCCATAAAAAGTACCCAATCAATTCAAATTTGACACCATGTTAGCTTGTTGTATAGAAAATTCTATCTTTGTGTACTTGGGACGATATCAAGAGGTTGTGGATGATCATCATGATTATTAGAGTACATCGATACGTCATCAAAATACCCAAAAAGTAATATATTTGTGGGTGTAATATTATGTTCATAAATTCTACAAAAATATCGATAGCATTCATCATCCTTTATAACATCACAATAAACTCATATATCCCAAACCATCTTATAAAAGAAATATATTTTATATCATAGGGTCTAATTCTCAAATGTTGATATCCCTGACCTCAAGTAAATCTTGTATAATATAGATGGTCCTAAAAACTATTCATAGAGGAAATCAATATGAAATAGTGGATACAGAATCTTAATGTTCATATTGTTCAACATTTTGTAATCAGCATATAAATGCATTTTCGTATTAGTATTCTCACCTAACAAAACCATATGACCCCAAGGTGATGTACTCGGATGGATTATTCCCTCATCAATCAAATCTTATAGTTGGGTCATAATTTATTGATGCTATATTTATGAAATCTATAAAGTGAAATAGAAATTGGTTCATCTCTAAGAATGAGCACAACTGTACATTCAACATCTCTCTCTGGAGGCATCCCTAACAAATCTTCAAGAAAAACATCATGAATCCTTTTCACTATAGGTGTAATTAAATCAAGATTTAAACCCTTGTCCGCCAAAAAATACTAGAATATTGGGATTATAGATCCCCCATTTTCAAATGAACAATATTTTCATGTACTAACTAGATATACCATTCTCCAAGGTAAATATAAATGTTACCCTTAGGAGATGTAAAGGATACCCTCCTACGGTGACAATTAATGTGGGTTTGGTTTGATACCCACAATTAAATGACCAATATCAACTCAAAACATGACATTTTGAGTATGTAACGATCCCAAATGAAATCATACTCAGTAAAATTTAGGGAACACAAATTGCATAATCAAATTTACCTCGACTGCATTCTCAACAATGTGACAATTTTCATAACATCACTAAAAATATCCACCATAAGAATAAAATCATTCACAAGTTGAGAATGAAAATTTTAATTAGATGCCCTTATATCAAATAATTTTTAAATAATAATAGAGGCTATAATAGTAGTACTAATGAATGATGATGGTCCCACTCGCTATCCAAAAGGGTATGATGAATTTATAACAACTTTTATATCCCCTTTTCTTGTGTTATAGTCTAATTCACTTGGGATTAACTAATCTTTTTATATATGTAATAACTCCCTGAAGTACCATGTCCTCCTCCTCAACCACAAATTTTACAAGTACTCCGTCTTCTTGATTGATAATGAAAAGAAGACCCCCTTATACTACATTTGTTTAGCCTAACTCCTTCATGCCCCCAATTTGTCATGGGTTTCTAAAAAACTACTGTAAGTGAACAATTTAACCATAAGTTGTAAGTACACTAGTGGTTTTTGACACTAGATACAGATGTCACGTGACTTACAAAATTGTTGGTTTTATAGTTGGTAAATTCTTTGAGTAACTAATCTGTCTCCTTGACTACCCTATTTTCCATTTCCCTGGTTGATGTTCTCATAAAAAAACTTACTAATTGTAGAATACATACATCAATTTCAAACAAAATAACTACATATAATTCAATGGAAGCTTATTTTAATTTCCCCTTAGAAATTAGAGCCCGATTTACAACCTCATCAAATTAATTCAATTGAAAGACATTAGACTAGGACTTAATCTCAAAATTATGTCCATCATAAAAAATATTTGGCCATAGATTATATATCTTATGGGAAAATAAATAACAGTTAGTGAAGAAAACATAATAATAAATCATGAAAATACTCCCCTATGACAACCCCAAAAACTCTACTTATTTCTAATTCCTATTAATATTTGGGTTAATGTGTTTCAGGAACTACTCAATAAATTCATTCTATAACATGGAATCTTGCTGCTCATTATGATTCTGAATATCCCTCCAGTGACTCTCTATTCCCCACAACATATATGTATCCAATTTTATTCACTTATCCTAAGGAGATTCAAAATGGTAAAATATTAGATGGATAGATTCATTTCTGAACATAGCATCCTCTGATGGACCCTCTCTTGAGAAGGCCTGCATGTTCTATAATTGGAACACACATATCAAATCAGACTTATTCCTCACAACCCTCCATGGGTCTATTTTCTATAAACTGAATAAAGAGAGAAAATTTCACAAGGAACAAATCTCCCGCACCATCACTTGGAAATATCATGGCCACTTTTTCCACTGCTGTAGACACATTTTCAACCATGTCCTCCTATCATCCTATCAAAAAACATCATCATTTAAGCATGAATCTAAAAGGCTAAAAAATGCCTTAGGGAATGAAACATATCATTATCAAATTTACATAATATGGATTCATATATGTTCATATTATGTCATCCCATATACATCAAATCATGGTCAAAACTAAGGGACTATTATTAACCTAAACCATCCCTACCATAGTTCATTGATATCCTAGGGTAGAATACATTAATATTTCATTCTTATCATGATATAACCATATTATAAAATTAAAATTAAAATATATAAAATTGTTTTAATCATTAAACTTATCATTAGGAACTATTTTACTTTAATTTACACAAATAATGAGAATCAATTTCATTTCTTAAAAACAAAACATAACATGAATTTTAATGTGTGCCTGAAAATGATGCATGTCATACTAAATCATGTGCTCTTAGAGTGATGAATTATACACACTCTCATTCCTTAATAATCCACAAGGAAAATAAAATAAAAAAAATAACATCACAAAACAAGTGCATAACTCAATTTTAAATAACAACCAACAATAACAGAAAACGTAAAGAATAATAATCCCACCGTACAGACATGGGGTTTCCCCAACATATGGGTCAGCTACTCCCAAACATTACCTCATGACTAAGGATAAACACATCCTAGTATCATGTATAACTTTCCCAAATAACATGTAAACCTAAAGGAATACAATAAAACATTCTTGATACAATTCTTTGAAATATTGACCTGGGTGCCACTGGACGCTAACCTGATCCAGCCCACCACGTGACCTGTGGTGCGCCTCCTCATATTCCAGAGGCTTCCAACTATAAAAAGGTCTAATATGTAATTTTGGGATACTATTACATCATTATCAAGGAAACAAAATAGAGGAAAATATAAATCGTATCTAGTTGATAATAAATAATAACCAATATTAAACCATAATCAATAAGTATCTACATCATATTAATATATAAAAATAATGGAAAATATCCACAAAATAATGTATTAAATATTTCATTTCATTTCTATTGAAAAGAGTCTAATAAATACAAATAATAAGACCCAAAACATCCCCAGAGTGTGTCCCAAAAACATGTTTGTTTCCCTCATCCAAGCTTCATCCTGAATGACAACTCAATTTTCTAACATGGAGATCTTTCCCCTATCATGTCTAGCATACATGAATTCAATTAAGTATGGAATCATGAAGCTAATGTAGGGTGTGCTTACAAATATGTAGGCCACCACCAACCTTTTCTAATAAAATTACTATTCTATAGTAGTTTATGTAGTTCTATAAATAATTAATAACAGAAGGGAATTAAAGAGGTGACTAATCCTTTCATGAGGTGCAAAAAATTGGAATAAATTGTTTTTCCATTCAAATTTGAATAACAAGGTATTTAGATGTAATTAGGGTTGATCCCATGGGGAAATTGTATAAATAATTATATTCCATGTTGGATGAGTAATAATTTATTATCAAGATAGATATGATTGATTGAAGAGAACATTTTACTATGTGAAAAAATTTGCGAAAATTAAATGAGAATAGAAAGGGATTAAAAAAATAGAAAATAGTGTATCAGGGTTGAAATTTAATTTTGAGTTCATTTTAATGTTCATTCTTAATATTATATTTATAAATTATTTTATTACCATGAGGATTCAAAAAAATTTCTATTTATTGTTCTGAAAACAAACAATTTCATATATAAGGATAATTACTTGATCTTATAGTTAACTAAAAAAATTGTCTTCAACAAATTATCCTCTAACAAATGTGGGAACAATATCATCCAATGTTTATGGAGCTTCCCACTGCAACTCTTTAGTTTTTTATACTGGTGTTGTTCTTGGTCTGACACAATACCAATAGTCGACATGGAATAGGTTCAGTAATGGGATTACAGAACAAAATTCACGATAAATTAAACTTTATATAACATCACTTACACAGTAGACATAACCTTATAAAACCCCCAACACATGTGATCTAATCTATTATGACCATTCTCAAAGTGTTTGTATTAAGCATAAACATGATCCCAACCATGGATATGAGAGGAAAAAAATTGAATGGAGAATTATAGTAAAATGGAAATTGAAAACGTGAAATAAAATCACAAAATGGATTTGGGAGAGATTTGAATGAAGAGCATTAGAAGCTCACATTTAATTTAAAATCTCAATCACATAAGGTTTTCCTCTTATTTATATATTTTTATACTACACAACTTGTACCTGATAGTACATGTTATATACTTGCGTCAGCTGAATGTCTCTCAATTTCTCCAAACAAGTTGGTGGACTAACATGTTGTTCATTTGACCTTAAATGTGTAGGTACATGGTTAGTGTGTACATATCATGTATCCTTCCACCCCATAGGGTGTGTATCCCACCTCCCCACATGGAGTGTATAGTTGGTTTCAGCCACCAAAAAATTATAAAAGTGAATACACATCGTGTTATCAGGAATTATCATGTGTTTTATCCCTTTAAAGATACATGGGTGTCTACTGGATTGGAAAACATATATATGGGTGAAATTATATAGTGTGTGTTTATAAATTATATATTGTGTATATTTTAGTTTTTATTCTGATCACTCCTGATATGTGACATTGGATGGAATCTCATGAAAAATCAACAATAATAAGAATATAGATCATTTTGTCAAAAATATAATATGTATCTGATGAATTTTTATATACATAATGATATATTAGAAAAGTTAAACAAAATTTAGGCACCTCAAACTCCCCCACACATAGTCACTTTCATTCCCAAATGAAAAATCTCAACATCTAATCAACGAGACTTCATTCTCTAAAAAACAAGAATTTAATTCATTATAATTATATATACTATAATTCTACAGGAGTATTTTAAATTGAAAAAACAATAATTCAAGTTAAAAGATATTATGATCAAGAATTGTTTATAATTCAAATGAAAACATTAACCATCTTTTATTCACATTATTCATCTATTCAGAAATACACAAGCCATGTGATGATTTACATCACCAAAAAAACACACTCATCACTCAATATCAATTTTTCAGAGTTATGATAAATATAAATTATATTTACTCTATCCATAGGCTCAAAAGTATTCTCATTCTCCAATTAGAAATAATATTAGAAAATAAGGATCTCAGTCAATATGGTTTAAATAATTCAAAGGCTTCTGGTTGGGTGGTAATGATGTGAAAGTTAATCTCAGTGTCTAGAAAATAGTGGCGGAATTCTTGAAAAATAAAGTAGGATATTTAGTAAAAAATCTTAATGAAAATAACAATTCAATAATAACTCTCAAAATTTCCATCTTTATGAAATTCCCTTGGAAACATGGGTTAGGTAAACCATCAATTTGTATAAGGAATGAATTTTGGTTCCTTGTGAATTTTTACAACATTTTTTCATAATAGAACCACGAGGAATATAATGTATTGTGGTTTGGAACCCTTTTACCCAAATGAAAAATAGGAAGTATCCTCTATAATTTATATCATTATCTCTCACCAATATGTGCCATGAATAGCCAAATTCCCCCTTATATTCACAAATTAATAAGCATGCAAACATATAAAAGAATTAATGTTGGAATGATAATTAGGCTTGTAGTGTGGTTTCCTACCAAGGAATTTTATGGGTTATAACGTTTTTACAAAGGTAATATATAGGGTAGGTCATTAAGTCAAATTGGATGGAAATATCAATAAAATGTGTCAATAATTATAATTTGATTCAAAATCATCATGTTTTGAAAAGAAAAACTAATAGATTTTAGTAGTCATACATATGCCAAGATTCATTCCAAATGTTGGTATAATAAGGAATATATCAAAGGGTTCAAAATACCTCTCAAGAATGGGGATAATAAAATGTAGATCAGGTCATGACATGAATAAAAATGATCAGTCTAATAGATGTAAATTTATAAGAATTCACATCAGGAATTAAACTATATTAGTAATAAATTTAAACTATATTAAAATTAACAAAATTCATATAATTTTTTAAAATTATTTATATGTCATTTTTATTTATAAGTATAATAAATATTTAAAAATAAAATGTTTAATATATATCATCTACTAATGATTTCTCTTAGATTAGTTCAAGGAATAGAACAATGTAGTAAGAGACTCTCCCACACACATAATATGAAACATGGTCCCCATGTACAATAATATAAAGGATAAGAGCATGAAGGGAACATAAATGTGGGTTAGGGAAGTGAGAATCAGTGAAAGAAGTAATCCCAAAGTAAAGGAAAATAAATTCTATAAAAATTATACTCCCCTTGTGGTGACCACACAAAAAAAGACGTCGAATGGAGATTCCCATAACTCTCTAGAGATTATGTGACTATCGATGAAATAGAAAAAATAATTATGTATGAATATAACCATACCGTCAAAATAATTGAAAAAACCGATATATATAATGAATAAAAGGAAAAAAATTCATTTTTTGGATTTAGAAGAGCAACTATCCATAACTGTTGGAACTGAAAAAATATGGGCAACCAAAGTGGAATTGAAAATTATTAGATCTATAATCTAAGTAGAGGGCATGAATTGTACATCACTAGTGGTAGATTTGGTATTGGAACATGGTCAAGAATATAGGATTCCTCGCTCTAATCCCCTAATGATTGTTTAGTGTTAAAAGTCATATTGTTTCTTATCCCGGACACCCCGACTCTTACTTCTGTGAGAGATTACTGACATGGCCATGATGGTGCTGCTGATTGGGTACAACTCCATCCACCTGCAAACACAAATTCCCCACCCCATCCGCCTACAGACACCCATATCCTAATGATGAGGAAAAATAATGGTGCTAATAAATGATGGATAAAATTGAGGGGAAGTTAAATGATGAGTGTTCATATCTTGGAGGTTAAGGTATACTCAAGGAGAAGCCCAGTAAGCTCCCTCCAAAAAAGTAATGTGTACATAATCATTGGCATGGGTATGGGTAGAAACAAGGGTTGGGGTGGATGGATGAGGGTAGAAATCACACCCTCTACTGACCTTCTACATACTGAAATAAAATTGTGGGTCACCCAGGCTAAATTGAACTGTATTAGCTGTATTGGTGTGTGTTTGGTGGATGGTAGGACCATCAAACATTAAGGTTCTAACAAACTCAATAAATAAATCATATAATATAGGGGTGATGACATGGGGTATGTCAAGATGTTTTTTGTTACGAAGGAGCTCATAAATATTCTCCTTGATTCCTAGATGATGTGAATTAGTGATATATTGAATGTTCCTACTCAGATAAATTGTTTCCCATGAAACACACCACAACATATCAATAAAATAATTTTTCTCATAAATATCTAGGAAGGGGTGCAGCTAAGGTCTAGTTGCTGCTAGAGTTGGTTTTTGTGGAGCCTCAGCTATTGAAATAGAATGTCCAACCATAGTGTTAGTGCATGGATTAATATATTTAGTGGATGGATCTGAAGTCATGGATGTAGTAGAAGGAGGCTCTGGGGTACCTCATGGTTTCATGCTACCAAGAATATATGTTTTGATAGAACACTGAGTAGTTGTGGATTGTGTAGTTATTGAACAATGAGTATAATTGGCTACCCTATATGAAACAAAAATTTCTACTGGAATAGATGATGTCGAAGGTGTTGGTACTGCTTGGAAGGGAGGTAGAATCAAAAAGAAGGTGATTGAAAAACTAGATTATCAGTCACTAAAGGTGTCATTGACTATCTGAGCCAAATATGTCATGGTCTCACCCCATCAATAATGTTTGTATGTCTCTTTCCAATCACTAAATATCTATCTTCCCGGATCTAGAATGGAATAAAAAAAATAATTCAAGTGAAAGGAAATGAGAAGAAATATAATAAAAGTGAGAAAACATTACAATGAACAATACACGATGTGTAACGCTAGGGTACACAGTGTGTAATGGAATCTTTTTGGAAGCCTTTGTTTTCTATTAGAACACACTATGTGGGGATTCGTGTGGTACGAATGTATACACATCATGTGTAATTAATACATGACATGTGTGAGACAAATGGGATTTGTTTGGGTTTGTTCTCAGACATAGAATTGTCTCAGAGGGGACATAAAACCATTACATTTTATGTGTGTGAGAAAAATCAAATTTATGAGTACATGGCTATCCAATATATGTATCCCTTTTTACAAGACCAAGTCTACTGAGAACATGGTATATGACATGTGATGAAAAATCATTCCATTTATGGTACATGGGACATCCAAACATATAGGGCTCCAGACAAGAGTTCTTGCTTCGGATGGGTAGAATCATTGTACACATCATGTCACAATCAAACAGTCTATGTGTTTTTGAATTGGAGAAGTGATCAGGTGTTGTCATGTACCACTGGAACATGGAGTGTGTTCTTTAGGTGAACTCATTTACTATGGTATTCATTCAAATAGTCACATATTCCCAAAATCGTCCAAAAACATGAAAAATATAGAAATAAGAAAGGGTATAAATACTTACATGTATTGAGGATTAACATAATGATGAGATATAAGCATGGAACAAGGTAATTCAATTCTTTTGATAAAGGTCATTTGAGAGGAATTTGAGTGACCCTTCGGGATAGAAAACAGGGGGTGCACGACATAGAGTTAGGTTGGGTAGGGTTACCAGCCTTTTTAGGCAACCCACACGATGTTTGGAGGGCCACACGTACCGTGTAAGTAGATTTTTAAACTATTATTAATAATATAATATTTTTATAATGAACTAAATATTCATTACTAGATAAATTTGATAAAACAACAAATATTTTTAAAATAAAAAATAAACATATACACTTAGTGTATCAATGAAATACACATATTGTGTTCTAAAATATTAAAAAGAGAACAATAAACATTGGTCTGGTGCTGGGGCGCAATATGAATAGGTGAAACACTAATCCACACATTCCCTCAACCACAGGATAGACGGTTTTAGTCGTACACATTTTTATTAACTGTTAATATTTAATGTATTGGTTCATTACAATATGGGGAAAATATGAACACCCAACATGTGGTTTTAATTATTGAAATATTGTGATAATGCAAGCAGATAAGCCGAGTTGGAACCCAGGTTAATGAAACCCTGGGTAAATATTCTACCAATCATCCCACATCAGCCTTGAGGTTTTTCTTATTTTTTTAAAAATTAAATTTTGGTAAAAACATTACTCACATGATGAATATCAGAATGCACAATGTGTGTTTTATTGTGATAAAAGAAAATACCTAAAAAGATTAGTAGAACACGAACTCGAGTCCTTTGGATATATTACTATGACACTTTTAGCCAATTAATCCAAACCATTGGTTTTATTTTGTATAGAAATGTTTAATTTCTTTTTAAAAACATCTCACATTCCATTTACTCAAATCCCAGGTTCAAAAATAACAAATAATGTACTGAATGAAGGTGTGGAGCGATTTGAACTAGTGAATGCTCAAATAAACTCTAGTGAACAAACCATCCACATATCTTTCTTTCTATATTATTAAAATAATACATATTAAATAATAATGAAATTTTTTATGTAGACATGGAATGTATGATCTTTTTATTCTTATTTAAATAATGACTAGAAGAATATGGTAGTACACAACAGGGGGAGGAGTGGTAAAAGACCTGTGTGTATTAAAAATAGAATAATATGAAAATGGAGAGTAATTATGATTACTTCTAGTAGAGAAGCTATGTTTTAGGTATTTGGATCAACCTATGTTTTGGTTACACACCAGTAATATGAAGGCAAATGTGGCATTCACATTGTGAACCACTAAATATGTCAAGCACCATTGTCTCTGATCTATGATTATTATCCTTCAATTGTCCTAGGTAGAGACTGTTTGTGTCCCTAATCATTGACTAGTATATTCAATAGGTGGTTTAGAGCCTTGGTTTAATTAGGTATGCCCTTCACCTCATGAGGTTCCTATTTCTCAATTTTAAATACATGAAAATAATTACATGACCCGTATGAAGAAGGTGAGTGATGAATTTAGAGGTTTATAATAAGAGTTTGATCTAATTAATTATTTTCATGAAGCGATATTTCCCCATATTCAATGTCCATGTTTTGAAAATAATGTTCAAAACAGAATAGTGAAGGATATGTGGGTCCGACATCATAACATGCCTCCTCATTTGAAAATGAATCATAACACCCATCCTCAAACTCAACCGAAGCAACCAAATTGGAAATTATCATAGAGAAAAATTCTACCATATTTCCTAGTCATCGCAACAATGAGATTCGGTCCAACTCAAATGTGGTAAAATCATCCATCATTTATATAAACCTTTTGGTATTACCTGAATATGGTTTTGGAAGAGAATAAGAAATTGTTGGGGTGAATAATATACATGAGTTTTTCTTGTATTGGAACCCATCATCCATGTTTTGAAAATAATATTCCGATTCTGAGAACAACAATGATGGATCAGACTGATAAAAATCCTCTCTAGGTGGATTATACCATTACCTATTTGAGTATAAATCTATAGATTGTGGTGGTCAAGGGTCCCATGAAAAATACTCATGAAAATAAAAAAGGAAAAGGAAAACTATGGGTAAACCGACATTGACTCAAACTTTCACTATTTCTTTCTTTCTCCCTGGCATCAATGCTATAATTTGACCACTCCTGTCATGAGGTGATATAAATTAGATGAAATTATGTGTTCCCTTATAATCTGATTAATTAGGTAGATAGTGATGTTTTTTTTCGATCCCATGGGGAAAGAAGAAAAATAATAATAGTAAAAGACGGATGAGTTAAAATTTATTTTCCAAAAATAAACAAATTAATAATGGGAAAAAATTACTTTGTAAAACTATTTTAAAAAATTGAATGAGAATTTAATAAAGTGATTTAACAAATAAAAAATAGTGTTTCTGGGTTACAATTTGATTAGGGTTCATTATAATCATCATTCCTTAATATTAAAATTATAAAAAAAATTAACATGGGGATTCAAATAAATTTTTGTTTCCGGGTCAAAAACAAAAAATTGTGTATTTAATAGTTAACTCCGTAATCCAGCAGTGATCTAATAAAAAATAAATTCAAGTTCTTAACCCCTAAAGAAAGAGACAATGAGATTATCCAATTTTCATGGATTCACTGGTTTTAAATACTGTATATTTAATTACTGATGTTGTTTGTGGTTTGACACAATACTACAAGTCGATATGGAATTGATTAAAATAGGAAATTATAGAACATATTTCTCAATTAAATCAAATCTTCAAAACACCACTAAGAATGTGAAAATAAAATTATTATCAACCCATCATAATAGATCTAACCTACCTTGACCGTGGTCCTGGTGTGTAGATTGAGAACATGCACTATCTCTACCATGGATACAATAGGAAGAAGATTTAATGGTGAATTACACTAAAAAAGAAATTGAAAATAGGAAATGAAACCACAAAAGGGATTCATGGGAGCTTCCAATAGCAAATACGAAACTCCTACATTTGAATTAAAAATATAAAACATGGAGTAATAACATCTTATTTATAGTTTTTTAAGACTACAAGACATGTAAATGAAAGTAAATCACATGTATTTGGGTAATATAAATTTTTATTGGTTTCTTTGTTGTTGGTGAACTACCACTCCTCCCCATTGACATTCAACTCGTAACCAGTTGGTTGGTGGGATACACAGAATGTATCAACACCCCAAATTTTTTATAGAGTGTGTTTTGGCCATAGTCATCTTTTGAAAGGAAATACATATCCTATTATCTAGATGTACACATTGTGTTCTTTCTATTTGACTATATGGGTGTGTACTCAGCTAGCCAATTCATGTCTATGTGAAAGTACATGAAATGTGATTATGAAGTACACACCATGAATATTTGAATTTTTATTCTTCTCACTCTTGATTTATGACATTATTTTGAATATCCTAAAAATACAAATACAATATC
Source organism: Viscum album (assembly GCA_963277665.1). Classification (NCBI taxonomy): domain Eukaryota; kingdom Viridiplantae; phylum Streptophyta; class Magnoliopsida; order Santalales; family Viscaceae; genus Viscum; species Viscum album. The sequence continues at coordinate 1,185,820,983 of OY728139.1, forward strand.
AAAATAGATCATTATAACTAGAAAATAATATTCATACGTTAAAAAAATTACGTAATAAAATAGAGGAAAAGGTATATTCAAATCTGTAATATAAATAAGTTTCACATTTAATTATTTTTTAATCAACATTGTATTACCTCGGGTTCATGGTGACACCCTAAAAAATCATACCTCCTAAGACTGGTTCTGAATTCAGAACCATATTATAATGGAACCTCACAATTAATTCTTTAATGGTATTTCATTATTATATTTAATTTCAAATTTCAGACTCATATATTAGTGGACTAGAGAAGCAGCCATGGACCTCATGGGTATTTAGAGTAGCTATCCCTAACCCAAAACATAGTGATCACATAAAAATTCATATATATATATATATATACCTTGAGATCCAAGAGATGTAGTTGGGAACCCCATGGCTATTTGAAGTAGTAGTCCCTAACCCAACACACATTGATCAAAAGTATGTGTATATATATATATCATGGGATCCTAGAGTAATTTTCTGGAACCCCATGGGTATTTGGGGTTGTATTTACTGACCAATGATTTTTGAACATTAGAGTATCCCACCCCAATTCGTGTCACAAGCAGAGCAACCACACAGTTTTAGTTTCACAACCAATACCCGTACCACAATAGAGGATCCCATCCTCACCCACATCTCAACATAGAAAACAAACAGAACAACACACCTACTGCCGAAATAGTGTAGAGAAACTTCTAGGTTCAAGAACATCAATCATTAGGTTCTTCTTTTTGTTTCTTAACAGGGGTGAGCACAGAAAGATTTTTGTTTTCTGGGCATCCATTTAATCCACCGAGTTTAAGTAATTTACCAATTACCATGTTAAATTCATTTAATCATCAGAGAAGACAATAGTTTATTAGTTCACAAAGAAATACCACCAACGCACATGATTTTCAGTAGGTATCAACCAGCAAAATTCACAAAAAATAATAATCAATGAAGAGGAGGAAACAGAACAATAGTATATCGATCACCCCTCACCTTTATCATTTTAAATGACCATTTGTTATGTTGATTAAGGTTTGGTTTCATCCATTCCCACAGAAACAATAGCGTACCCACCCCACATGATACACAACAAGGGGATATGAAGGAGAATCCCTACTTGGTTGATCATGGATCGAAGTTCTTCTTCATGTGCCAAGAACAGGGGATGCGCGACTTGCAGGGGAGGAACATCGGGGACTCCAAAGACGAGCAGAAAAATCCAGCATATGCACACCATAAACCTTGGGAAGGAGGAACTCTAGGCGCACGAGGGAGAAGAAAGAAATCAAGACAATAAGGAAGGGACGAAACTCTAGAGGGATATATAATGGTGAGATCCTATTGTTACGGGATAAGGAAATTTGAACGCAGGAAAGCCGGATTGTGGTTTTCTTACGTGGGTGGGCAGTTACAAATGACGATATTAAGGTCTTATTTAATACCCCCAACGGGGAGGTATCTCATGATTTTTAGGAATTAATTATGGGATTTAAATTTCTTTAAAAATGGTGAAAGAGTTAATTAACGTCAATAAATTACATTGTGGGATCAGGACTAGAAAAAGAAAATGGAGGTCTGGGTGAGGACATAGTGACATCGTCACGGTGTCACCCTTAAGGTTCCACCGTGGTCGGTTCCACTGTTTTGTTGGAGCCGTATTTTGGAAATGTAATGGCCATGGGTGTCTGGTCCATTACACCAACCATGCCAGTATCAGGTCCCTATGCTCGTCCATAAATGATCCATTAGGGTGACTGGGAAAGGGAGGACTAATGATCTGGGAGGATGAACAACAAGTATATGTAGACAGGGGATCCTTGCAGATGAATTTTGGAAGATCTGTTGATTCCTAGTAGGTAAACCCACCATATAGCATTAAGGAGGAAATAAAACCCATCCATACATCTACAAACATGAAACCCCTTTTTGAAAAGCATTAGACAAATCATGAATAAATGAACCCTTTGTGGACCGACACCTCTCATAGCAAGATGCTATACGACCAGAACCCTTCCCTGTGTGGAAATGAACTATGCTGGAGGAAATCAGCCTCGAAAAGAAATATACTACATTAAAGGAATGTTTTCCTCCATAGAAACACACCACACTGGTAGAACCCAGGTTGGCATAGACTGATGCATTGAAGACGGTACCCCCACCTCTATATCAACATGCTACATATAGGTTACCACATTCTGCTTGAAAACATGCTTTATAGAATGGAAAATCATTAGGATTTGAACTCTACACTGCCCATAATTCCAATTCATCGTATCACCAGGACCCACTTTGGACCTTCTGCAAGCTAGTATAATGAAATCAAGATAAGAAGGCCTCCAAACCACCTAACATATATCTTCAGATTATCAAACACATCAATGTGTCCACTAGGAACTAGAAAACCCTAGAAAGTGGATTCATGTCTGAAGCCTCCGTGACAAGGAGGACCCTTATAATTTCTTAGGGTCTTTATTATCATGGTAATGAGGGTCCCATCCTTTGAAGTTCCCTTCAACTCTGAGGTGATCACATGAACCTACTCATTCTAGTACTGAGGGAAACTATCAGACTCTCCATTCAATGTGGTATGTTGATGAACACTCCTCCCTTCACTGGGGACCAGAAGGGTATCCCACATGGAGTAAGCCCCAAACCATTTTTATGGGAGATAGTTATATTTATCTTCTTCACCAGCTCAGGATGTGGATATATGGGTCACAAGATGTAACTGTCCTGGTCAAGATTATAAAAGAGGATATGAGAACACTCAAATCCCTCTCCCTCTCCCTTGGGCTCTAGAATCCATCCTACAATAGACCAAAGTGGCTTTTGTGATCTTCAGATCTACCACTTACTCATGTTTTTGACACCATGAATTAGTTGATTGGTATTAGAGGTTAGTGGTGATAATCACATCCACACAAACCTAAAAAACCATTGTCCACTTATATGATACAAGACCCACTCATCCTCTATGGGAATTCCTTCGAGTGTAAGCCCCAGTCAAAATCACCATTCCATAAACACAACCCCCTATATAGTATAAACCCTAACATCGTACCTCAACCTTGAAAGGGCCATATCACCAATATAGTTTCCCCTCAATAGGCCTCCTATAAGGTGTAATCCCAAACCCAACTGAACTATGTGAGCTTTGATTCTCAACAAACTGGAATACGTAAAAGCATACATGAGTTCACCTAAATTAACTATAATGTTCTTTGGGTCTCATTCATAGAAGGTTCATATCCTCTTGGGATAGATCCATCTTCCTAGTCCCTCGAGCCTCCAGAGCATAAGTCCCACAACAAATTCTGACTAGGCACCATTGCCCAGGACGTCCTTGCCATGTGATGTTAAACTACATGGTCTTGTCCTCATCACAACACATTAAATGGTGACGATTCCCGTTATGTTTCACCAAAATTCACGTGTTCTGATTTCTCTCACAAGGATACATAGTAATCCCATTTTATGGGTACAATCCTGACATCAAAACTACATATGTCTCCATAGATTAAAGTAAACTCCAGAGCATCAAACAATGTGGCATAAAACCAAAATCCTTTAAATAACTGACCAATGAATCTCTAACCCATATAAAAAGTTACAATTGATGAAGACCACATATACATAAAAAAATCCAATTAATGGAGAACATCAAATACATACAGATGATTCTGGAAGCATGCATGTTCATAAATGATCATTATGTCGGGGTGATCCATGTTATACATACATGGGAATGAACAAAGGTTCCCAAACATATCTTAAATATATAAGAGTGTTCTGAAATAGGAAATAGGTAGCCCAAAAGGGAGTGATGTGCCCAAATTCCCATCCTCATGACCAATGTGAGTTCTTAAGTTTCATTTTCCATGTACCCCATTAACCGCCTGCCATTGCAAGTATATCTATGAGTCGTCATGGATATGAAAGCCATTTGGTGTTTTTGGCTATACGAACAAGACCAGTCTTTGATGGTTTCGATGTAGTAGACTCGATGTAAATGATGGTATAAAACTCAACAGTATGCAATCAATCATCAGACACATGAATTTCGTCTGAAATAGTATCTAAATAATTTAATTATACAAATATAAAACATAATTAAAATATTAATAATTAATAAATAAATATGTCAAAATAAATATTAAAATAATAATAAATTTAGAAAATATTAAAATTTAAGAAAATATTATTTAATAAATGAATATTTAAGATGAAAAAATTGAATAAATTATAAAAATATTAATGATTAGCTTGTTCATTACATTAATTATATAATTTTGAAAAAAATAACGAAGTGAAGAAAAATGAATATATAAAAACTATTAATTATATAAATAAAAAAAATTATTAAAATTGATGCATATTAAATATTGAAATTAAGAAAATATTAAAAAATATTATTTTAATAAAATTAATATATAAATTCCGGAACATCTTTATAATATTATACCATAATAAAAAAATGACAAAATATTTATCATATAAATTTAAAACATTTTGAAAATATTAAAACAAAGTAAATAAATAAGTATAAATAAAATTGAAAAATTATTAAAATAAAAAATAAACAATAAAAACTAATTATATGATTAAATCATATTAAATGAATGAATATTAAAAAATTTAAAAATATAATTTAACGGAGTATATGAAAATTTAAAACATGAATTTTTTCGAAAAATTAGATGATTATATAACTTATAAAATAATATAAAAAAATAAATACATAAATAATATCAGTTATAAAAATAATAAATTATTAAAAATAAATTATATCAACTACATATATTACCAAAAAATTAAAAATATATTTGAAGAAAATATTTTTACATATTTAGGGTATTTTAAAATATTATGAATTTATAAGTAATTTTGAATAAATATATATGAAATAAATTAAAAAAATTAAATTAAAAAATATTATAAATTAAATATGATAAAATAAATATTAAAAACTGAACAAACTCTTCATAAATTAATTAAATAAATATATATTCAAAATGAATAAATTATTTTTAATGGAAGAAATTTTAAATTAATAAATAATTTTGTATAAATTAAAACCGTATTTAAAAATATTTATTTGATAACATTAATTACATGAAAAAAAACATAAAAATTAATAAAAAAATTATTTAAAATGATTTATATTGACTATAAGAAATTATGAAAACATAAATGAATATAAATTAATCAATTGTTTAAATTTCAAACAAATTATGTAAATTACAATATATTAAATAAAAATTAATAAATACTATCAATGAAAATTACAAACGTATTGAAAATATTAAAACCTTATAAATAAATATGCATGATTTTTTGAAATTGAAAAAACTAAATAAATTATAATAATTGATTAATTTCAAAAATGAAAAAGATATAAAATAAAAAAATAAAATAAATGAATAAATAAAATTGAAAAAATATTTTATTTGAAACGAATCCATAATATTAATTTAATTAATTACAAACACATAAAAATGAATAAATAACAATAATAATTATATTTTTAATTATTGATATATGTTGTATGTTTATTGTATATGTAATATATAATTAATCATAAATGTTTATAATTTTTATTTATAAAAAGAAATATTATTACTAAATTAAATGTACAAATATTTAAAATATTTAAATTAATTTCAAAAGGTTATATGAAAAAATAGTATGGGAAAATTTTTAAAAATGAATAAATTAGAAAATTTATTAAAAAAAGAGAAATATTTAAAACAAATAAATAATATTAAATTAAAAAATAGATATACACATTACACACACACAAATATATATATATATATATATGTGCATACCCATGTATGTCAACATACATACAGATACAACTACACATAAACATGCACATAAACATACACATATATATTAATACATGCATCTAAAAACACATACATGTACACGAATGTATACAGATGCACATACATAAAATTGCATCCACTTGTGTTCACATACATAAAAAACATTTGCATACCTACACATAAAACATAAGCATTAACATTCCATAGAAACATACTCATACACACATATATATACACATATTCATTCATACACATACATACTCAGACTTATACACATACAACTACACAAACACAGACACATACACACACACATACACATACACATACACATACACATACACATACACATACACATACACATACACATACACATACAGAGACGCATACACAGACACATACACATACACACACATACACATACACACACACAAACACACACACACACACACGTACACATACACATAATCATACACATACACATACACATACACATACACATACACATACACATACACATACACATACACATACACGTACATATACACATACACATACACATACACATACACATACACATACACCTACACATACACATACACATACAAATACATATACACATACACATACACATGCACATACACATAAACAAACACATACATACACATATATGTGCACATGTGTCAATATTCATACACATAAATATATAGATATACACACCCATAAATAAATACATACATAAAAACACACACATATGTTGATACACACACACACACACACATATTCCTTTAATAATACACATACATATACTCAAACACAATCACAAAACACACACACATAACACAGATTTTCAAATACTAACAAATACATATAAATATATATACAAATACATACATGGACATGTATATATGTACATACATCCCAAGAAAAAACACATCCATACACATAAATAAAAAAATATGTGTATATTTGAAATTATTTTACACAAATATAAATTTATATATTCAAATGATAAATATTTAAACAAATATATATATATTTATATATATTCATATATAAATTAATAAAAAAATTAATTTTTTTAATATGTTATATTTGTATATATTGATTTTTTTATAATTAATGTATATAAATATATTTCTAAACATTTTTTATTAATATAAATTTGATATTAATATGTATATAATTAGAAAAATAAGTTTGGTAAAAAAATATTATAATATAATCAGACAATTCATATATATATAGTATATATATATATATTTATATAAATATTGTAGAAAAATAATTAAATATTTGTATGTAAATAAAATTATTCATTTTTCCAATTATAAGAGATTTTTTCATGTTGGTAATAGTGGAGATTTTATTAGTTCTGTGAAAAGAGAGGATAAAAGGGCACATTTATCAGTACTAAAAAGTTAAACCAAAAGACACTATTTTATTAGTGTTTTTATAGAAATTTTAAAAAGTATCCCCTTTAATTGTTCCTTTTATTTAGTATGGATAAATGGTAACCATTAATTATGGATAATATATATTAATGATTTTTTTAAAATATGTTTTAGTGTAGGAAAAATATATAACGAAACCCAGGGACATGTGCAATGTTGATAGGGAACAATGATTGGAAAGAGAATTGAAAGAGATTGATCTATGAATATAAACATTAATAGAGTATGATCATATAAAATATAAAACATTTTATACATAGATATTTCATCTTTAAAAATAACGATTCATTACATACATTTATGATCCACCCCAGAACCATAACATTTTATTGTCTTTGGATAAATGATAATAAATCATCATATTTTATGAATGAACTTGAACATATTCTACAACTATATCACAACATACTACTCTTTTTATAAATAACATAATTAAAAAAAATTCCAAACCTAGAGAAATGAAACATAAGAAAGGGTAATCACAGGAGATATCATTGATCATATAAGTATAACATGAGAACAAGTGTATGAGATTGTGTGTTTAAAATTTGAAAACAATAGATATTATATCATAGATCAAATTATTGATTCAAGGCATATATCTATGTAGTTAATAAGTCATGAATCAAAAATTAATCAAAGAATAGGAGCCATGAGAGAATAAAATTATCAAAAGACATATTTTTGTGCATAAACACAAGCATATAAATTTTTTTTCCAAATACAAAGATCATCCTCTAGACTATCATAGAAGATTGGTCTCACTTCTCTCTCCATCAAATCATTATTCATTGTTCACTCCCAAGAATATCAAAGAAGAAATAGTACCTTGCTGAACTCTGTTCACTCTTGAAACTAGCCTATATTATATAATGAGATAACTATATTTAAACAATTAATTGGAGGGATATATAATGTTAACTCAGTATCATAATGAAAATCATAAATATGTATATATGTTTGACAAGATCATAAAACATTTATTATATAATAACCCATATAAAAAATGGGGTTCATAAAAAGTTCTCTATTTTATCATAGAATAACCTATTGAAAAGAAATAGGTTCATAAATGATTCATCATAAATTATTTAATTCCTAAGGAAAAGGGCTTTATAAAATCCTCTTTAAATCACCACCATTATTAGTCATCCAAATAATGAAATTATATTGTATCATTGTATCATATCCCCAATGAATTATAATTTACATTAGATGATGATTTTGATGATGAAAAATTTCATTTAAATATCACACGAATATTTATTGTAGAAAATTAACATTTCCATTTGAAATCCCTGATTTAAAACTATAAAAATTATGTAATATTCACTAAAAAACTATTTCAGAATATCCTTTGAAATATTTTAATTAATCTTCATATTATTGGATAAAAAAGATGGTAAAAAAATTTATTCATTCAATATATGATAAAATAGTGATTCATTTCAAATATTTAGTTAAAAAATATAATGATACGCATTTAAAAAAGGATTAATTTTAAACCATATTTTAAAAACAAGATCATTAGTAAAGAGACTATATAAAATCTAAGATGTATAAAAATTAACATTAATAAAATTTCATTTAGAAAATGTGGATATAAAAAAATTTTTGTCATCCGAAGAAGGAAATAAAGTCAATTTTCAATAAAAAATATTCTTTCAATATTTTTAGTAAAAAATAGAGAAAAATGAATGTAAAAGAAATAATATCCATTAATGAAAATAGAATAATAAAATTAATTATATATTTGAGTTATAGGTCAAAATATTTCATAACTGGAAACTTAATCATAAACAATACCAATAATGAATTAGATTGTAACCTAAATGTAATACCTCAAGTTTGAATTAAATAAAATGTACTATAACCACCAATATAATAAATTTAAATATATTATAATTTCATAACATATTCATAAAAAACATATAATATCATATATGATCCTCTTATACTGTTACATTCTAACCGGGATGCTACATGATGGTGCCGTAATCCAAATAGCCAGTTGACCTCAGGTGCACCTCCCCATAGACTAAAGACTGCTGAACAGTAGTGACTGTAAAATATATAGAATGGGGGACTATACTCTATTTATTAAAAAATTGAAACATCATAAATAAATAAATAATATCTAAATCATAATAAAAAATACAAAAGTAGATACCCAAATCAATAAAAACAAACATCACATGAATATATCCAAAACATGGTAAAAGAGTATAAAACAAAGTAGTAAATATATCATGTAATACATATGTATAAATATAAAATGAAGATAAAAACAAGAAACAATGACATCTCCCAATATTTTACTAACATTATGTTCTGTCCCCACATCAATGACCCATCTCGAATCTCAATTCAACCATCTAATATAGGGATCTAACCCTTATCTTGTCTACTATTTAGGATGTCTATTCGGGGACCATTTAAGAAGCCTGAGTAGGGTGTGAGTGCTAATAAATAACCCACAATCAATGTCATATAAAAAATACCCAATCTATAACACTGTACGTAGTCATATAAATAATGAAGAACAATAATCAAGTAAATATGTTCAGTTTTTGTTATTATTTAATTAACTTAATAGGCCCTCAATTTCACGGGTCACCTAAACTATTCATAACTTATTTGGATTGTTCCAAAGTCTAATCCATATGGAAAAGGAACAACATAATTCATTCATTCATGGGACTTAATTATCCAACTTTGTTTCTAATTTCACATTCATACAATGCACGATTGAAGTAGAAGTTTGGAACCAAAATGGAATTTTTAGTTGTAGTACCTTACCCATGATTAAATGTTCAAAAGAAAAAAAGTATATAAAAATATACATATACCACTCTCAAGGGACTATATAATCTCTCTCAAATGAAATTGGTATTTTGATATGTTTTCCCTAGTGAACAACACAATTATCATAATAAAAAATAATATATATTTATCTCAGGGACCTACAGATATAGTCTGGATCCCCATGGGTATCAGGAGTAGTAGTCCATAACCCATAACTCGTTTATAAATCAATCATAAATGTCATATATCATGGTTCTAAATAAATAACTCAATTATCACCCATTTTCATCATTCATATCAAAACTTATTTACACATCAAGGTTAATCCAATCAAGCATTTAAAGATCATTATACAACATGCCTAAAAAATTAGATTAAATCCACAACCCATTATTATCCTATTTGAAATCATAAGTCCCTAATTCAATTTATAGGAACAACCCATGGGATTCATTTGATCAAGGTTTTTTAATCTCAAATGGGTCCAACAGGATCTGTGATAGGATTCACATTCATATGGGAATCAATTAATTTATTTATTTTAAATTTCAATTGCCCAATGTTGAAAATAAACAAAAAATGAACAAAACATTATTTTAAATCAATAATATGGGAATTGGAAATTATAACACCAGCCTCATGATCCAAGGGAAATTATCACCAAATAGAAATATGCAATTTAGTGTTGAATAACCAGAATCACAATGAAAAAGAATATCCAGGAACAAATCCTTGGATAAAATTCCAATGAAATGATATCCAAAAAAACCAAAATATAAGTAGTCAATAATGGAGGAAAAAATTATACCTCACTAATGGGGAAGAGGGTTGAATGAGAGAAGAATCCTAATGATGAAGAGATTATATATCATAGAGGGTTCAATCCCATTCAACCTATATATAATTCACACAAAAAGAGTTTATAGGGGCATTTTAATCCTCATTGGAGTCCCCAAAATACAATAATTTTGTATTCAGTTATGTCGGGGTGAATTGGGATAAAAATGGGGGTAATTGAATTTATTTTATAATAGAGTTTTTAACTTCCCATGTTCTAGAATTCAATGGTGGGACACATAGTTTCCCAAACTATGTGACCATAATGTCTTGGGCGAATAGTTAATCTTATTTGGGGCATGGTTTGATAAAACAAGCACCAAACATGAAATTACCCTTAGTTTTGGATGTATTGGTTATGGGGGGAGGGTACACAATTTGGTAGGATTGAGGAATAAATGTTGACATCTCAAAAAGAATTACAGGTCACCCAAACACCCATGAATTCACACAATACAAGTCTTGAAAAATTTAAGGCTGAAATAAGGTAAATGAATACCAAAAGGCAAGAACATAACATCTCCAGGAAGGTCAGTATCTTAGAATCTCACCAACTTATAATAGTTCATCCTCAATATACACTCCCAAGAAGCACTATCATCTATGATAAAATAAATTAGGCCCATATGCTATCATATCATATTCCCTGTCCCTTGTTTCCTCTTGAAAATGTTTATGATGCAACAAAACGCACACAAATGGCATGGTATTTCCCCACAATCCTTTTAAAAAATGATCTAAAAAATTAATTGAATTCTACGCATAGAATGTTTCATTCTGAAGATCAATGTAAACAACATCGATCACATTATAAGGGTCAAGGTAGTACTGATTATGTTGATACCAATGGGAAAAAATATTTCATTGCACTATAACTATGTAGCAAAACCAATCAGTATTCCATCTGTGTGATCTTATCCATGATCAAAAAATGGTCCAACAATCCTATGTACCATATTTCCCTTCCTCTGAATCCTATGGTTGTAACGAACCAATGTATTTCAATGTAAATTGCCTTCTTATTTTTATGTCATAAAATCACATGAAAGCACATAAATAATGAACTACTAAGTGATAAGTGACCTTTAAACACAAGTTTTTCACTTATGTGTTTGGAATTTCAAAAATATGACCCACACGATTCTGTTCAAGATGTTTTTTGGAGTCTAATAAAAAATATAATTTTTGGTGAATAGTAACCTACCCTATGAAATGTTATATGTAAAAGGCTTGGTTCTCTATAATGGTGATCAAATATTTGGGACACCTATTTGCATACATGATCATCCATGGTAAACTCATTGGTTTGATGATGTCAATAATCATGTTAATGATTCCTACTTTGAGTCATATCCATATGTTTCTAAATCATTTAATACTATTTTGAAATCATATACCAAGACTCATTCCCATCAAATCACACTCACTTGCCTCCATCTAGCATTGAGGTGATCTGCATGACCTTAACTAAAGTGCCTAATAAGGATCCATATGAACAGTCACTTAAGAATAATGGTTATAAGAAAATTCAATGATCCTTATGTTATTCTATCATGTTCCACCATAATCAATAACCTATGATCTTATCATGTATTCTAATATCTTTATAGTACACTACAATTTCGCAACTGTCTACCAGGTAAAATTTTTACTTAGTATAAACTGAGTACAAATCACCTTTAGTAATCTTTACTAGAAGTATTATGTTAAATGTGGATCCCAATATGAATTAAAATTTGTATCCCACTAGATGTTTTATGCATCGACATCACCTTTGGAGGGGTGTATCATCATGTCATTACACATAAAATCTATCTTCTATTTAATGTCCTCCAATACAATATCTGAAGATCATCATAATTTTTTTTAAAAAGGATTCATTTCCAACATTGAGGAATGAAACTAATGTATCATCTCCTACCACATACATTTAGTAACAACAACATGGTGTTGATCATAACTGATCTGAACCTAATCTATATTCCAATCAGAATGTGACTCCCCAATATCAACGATTACCTGCGACAAAAAACACTTTATACCCTAAAATTCCATCTCTATGCATGATTTTGAAGTGTGGAATCAATTAATAAGGATATGAGGTTCATATTCTCATGGCCCTCCTAAACCTCAACATGCATATGAGCCATCAGAGCCATCATCTCCCACATATAATTGGACTTCTAAACTGATTAATTTTAAGTCTTAATGCTTAATGAATCAACAAATCTAATTCCTTCAGCTTGCATATATGTTGTCTCAATATCAAATGAATGGATTTAATCAAATCATATCCACTACCAAATATTCAAATATCCTTTTGAAAATATTTAATTTATGATTTTGTCATCAGTATATAGAGTTAGATTTTCACTCAACATGTAATGACCCCAACAATTTAAATCATAAACCACCTTCAAACTAATGATATGATGTGTTGGGTAATTTAATTCATTTTCCCTTAATCTTCATGAACTATATTCAACAACTCAGACCCCATGAATCAACACTACTCCATTTCTAATCATTGATGAATTACAAAATAAAATATAATCCTCACCCGACTCGGGTGGGATCAAAATCAGTGTGGTAGTCGAATTCTTCTTAACCTCCTTGAAAGAGTTCTCAAATTTTAATGACCATTCAAACATTATACTGTAGAGACCCGAAGCCTGACGTACATGGACATGACATTACTTTTGCAGAATACTTAGTACATAACAAAAACACACACACAAGGATCGTATTAGTTTAGTGTCTTTGGAAACTCGGAATATAATCTTCTAATAGTGTTGAAAGATTTTCAACATCTCCCATAAAGATCTTCCTTTTTTTTACCTAATACCTTTTTTTATATCCTGGGGAAAAGAAAACATAAAAGGGTGAGCTCAAATGCTCAGTAAGGGTAAACAAAATAAATATCAATCACATCATATTCATAAGAACATAACATTTTGGAAATATTAACCTGCAAAAGAGAGCATAATTTCATAACATGGGATTAATCATAGTAGTGAAATGAAATCTCAATAATCAAAACATAAATCATGAAACATTGTGTCATACACACATAATAATAGAGAATCATTTCTAGTTAGTCAAAACTCATTGCCAAGACTATCTTAGTGGACAAAGTCCATTTCTGAACCGAGTTCACTCCTCATTTTAGTCCTGTTTCACTGAACCGGTTTAACCTGTCATTCCATCCATGTCTATATCATGAGATATAAAATCATACCCAATGCATTGTATGGAGATATAGGTCCCACCCATCTCATAATGATACCATTCTTATGTGTTCCACAAATTCATAAACCATACATCATTGCATAATCCATGTAATAAAAATGGGATTCTTAAACAACATGAAATCATAAAACAATTCATATAAGATAAAAGTATTCATAAAAATAATTCCATCACAACATAATAAAATCAATGTAATAATAGGGATAGAAACAGAACCCTTTATTATCTTAGATGGAAAGTAATTATGATAAAACACTTGAACTCCATTCTTGAGGAAAATATCCTTTCTACTTCAAAAACATTTTTCCTTTCTTAACATGTCATACAATTCTAAACAAAAAGAAATTTATTAAAAATAAAGTTGAAAACTTAAGGAAATATTCTTGGAAATAATGTTTTAAAAATACATTCCTGCCGTATAATTTAAAAAAACATTCTTCGTACTTTTGTTGGAAAAGTCAAAAAGTACCTCGTACGAAAAACGACAAAATATTCTTTTCATATCCTTTACTAAAAACTCACTGAAGGGTAAAATTGGATTTAAACAATTGTAGGTGGATGGAAATAATATTACATATTTAGGAAACATGGATGTGGATGATAAAATACACCCCAGTAAATACTAAAGTATAAACAATCTCGGATAAAAATGAGATTGTGATATTTCCCTTACCTTATGTCCGATTTGCTTTGTAAGTGTCCATACCTCATGTATAATGATTTAAATAATTTCATTGACTTATTCCAGAATCATACGTATTGTTATGATATCATATATGGTCATTTTCTTAGCTTATTATTAGTAATATTTCATTACTACTTGTTATTCGGGTGTTTATTACTTTTTTGTTCTTATGCGTGTTTGTCGAATAAATTCTTATTCTTCTCTTTAGGTTATAGATACCTCATTTCCAGAATGGTATTAGTTTAATATATATCATATTCATTCATTCAATTCATTTATATAATCATTATGCAATGAAGATCATGTAGAACGAATCACATCACATCGTGGAGACGGTATTCCGTACGTACGCACGAGCGATGATATCGTTCGCATGATCGTGGAATTGTATTGGAGTGTATGTATAATATTTCAGAATCAATACCACTTTACAATAATAATATATATTCATTACTTTCACCCTTATAACCATCCAACTAAGGTGGTGGTGGAAAATAGATTGCACCACGGCGTGGAGACGATATTCCGTACGTACACACACGCTGTGATTTCATTTTTTGTAGGATGGATAAGAGGTGAAATAGGGTTGTTTCATATTTATAATAACATATCAGTATAAAAATTATACTGATGTTATTTCCTCATAATGAAACAACTCAATAAGAAGAATTGATCTTGAAGAAAACGGTAGAAGGTATTACCTTTTTCTCGAAGTGCCTCATTTAAACTTTCTCTTAAGGCACTAGAGTTTGTCTTTTGATAAGAAAAGCACCAATAGTAGGTTTCTAAGGAATTGGGGAAGTGAAATGGGAAGGGGTTGGCCAAGCTTGAAGGTTCAAATTGGTGTGAGGAGGAGAGGGAGGAGGTGCCCTTTTATAAGGGAGGAGAGGGGCTCCTTTGGAAAAACTAAAAAAATTATTTTATTATAAAGTCACGTTCGATTTTAAATAGCTAAAAATTGATTTAATTCTAAGATAAGGTGGGGATGGGTCGAAATCCTCCCATCCAATAGAATTTAGACAAGTTTAGGTTCCTATTTTAACCATATCATTTAGAATTTACATTAAGTTAAATAATTTTACTTTTACCGTGTCTTCTTGTGTTCTTATATTATAAGGTTAATAAACTTACTATAAGAAGCCAAAAGAACCCCATGTTGTTTATTATTAATATATATAATGTTATCTAAGTCATTTTTCTGATCCTTAGATTTTTAGGAATAAAAAAACAATTAATAATATAATATTTGTTTTAAGAACTATTTTATGTCAATTTTGACACTATTTAGTAGATGATTTTTGTGAAAATCATAACAGAATGATTAGTTCGAAAAAAGTTAATTAAATCAATAATAACATGTCATATTAACCTATTAAATTAGTTTAATTCATAAAAAATCTTAAATTACATTTATTTGGGTATTTATAACATCTATTATGTCAATATTTCATTAATAAGATAATTATTCCATCATCTTTGTGTCATAATAAATGATAATTATATAATCCCTAAAAATTCTAAATAAATTCCTATGATTTAGATAATTGTAGTATCTTTCTGGATACTATTCACGTTTGATGTTTCATTAAGTTTATCACTAAATTAAAATTATTATACTTATAATATTTAAGAGAGTGACATGTTGTCACATTCTTTGGTTTTAATAATAATTAAATTATATTCATGGCAAAAAGTCCATTAAATTAATATAATCCGACCCTTAGGTGATATGGGTCGACTTTTAGTCATACAATAGGATTTTCGTAGGTGTTAGGTTAATTTTATAGTCTTATATTTACCCTTAATTACCCGATTTACCATTAATTATGGTAAATAAAATTTACCGTAGTTACTATTCATAATGCCAAAAAATAAAAAGTAGCTTATTAACATAATTTGGACCCCCTGATTCCAAATATTCAATCCATTTTTCTAAATTCAATACATGATTGTTGTAGAAATTAAATTAAAATTAATCCCGTTGTCGAAAGAAAACGGGTTTTTGTCTAAAACATTGCAAAAGATTGAATTGATTTATCCTACGAATTCAAGGTAGAATCAATGCTAATGACATAAATTATATTAAATGGTAAAAATATATTCTATTTATACTTTAAACCCATTAAATATTATAATTTAACCATATAAATTATTGCGATGAAAAAAGTTGTTTTTAATTAAAATATAACGTGTTTTTACTATTCATCAAAATATGAAAGTTACCAGAATAATATGAAAATTTTATCCAAAGTAAATTTTTATTTCATGATTCCAAAGAAGAATTATATTTTGTCAAATTTAATTTATAAACATGTCAAAAACTAGATTTAATGTGGGTGCGCCATCAAAAGGCGGCAAAACTGCATTTTTTGAAAAATACTTATTTTACCCGAGAAATTTATTTTGTTCTTATACCATGTTCTAGAAAATTTGTAAGAAGAATAATAATGTTATAAGATTCAAAATTTAGTTAATACTATTCATAACGGCTATTTCATAATAATATTATAATAATATATCATTGTTTAGTAAAACCCGGTATTGCATACAACACACGCTATCGAGGAAGGTCGTGATTGCGTGTAATGCATGCCATGTCAGGGTTGCGTGCTGTGCAAGAATCCTTCTTTGTTTCGTATAACATAATCCAACGATATTTCATTTATACATTGAATATATATATATATATACTCAATGTTGCATAGAATAACTATTATCAAAAATTTGTGTAACACGATCCAAGAATAGTGTTGCGTATACTGCAAGCTAATACGGTGTTGTGTATAGCGCAAGGTAATCTTGGTGTAGCATACAACACAAGACATTAATGAAATTAAAAGAATATTTTTCATAAAATCTCAGGGTGTTACATTCTACCCCCCTTAAAATGAATTTTTCCCTCGAAATTCGTCGGGGTTATAAATGGTTTACTACTTGAAATTTTGTTTAATAGAAAACCACATCATAAAAAGGAATACCAAAACATGGCTTTAAAAACTAAGGAATAAAATGGAATGGTTACCCAAATTAACTCATCACTGGGTTTCCACGTAGGAGAACATAGGTGAAAATATGGATATGGAAGAAAAAACTAACCATCAAGTTCTGATGGAGAGTGGTAGAGAACATGGCTATGAAAAATCCAACAATCACAATGCTATTGATTTGTGATGATCTAAGGTACCATATGATTCATCGGATAAAAGGGAACTAGGACAACATTTTTGGTTTTCAAGATCATTTCCCTAAAGTTGATGAATTAAAAGAAATACTTGAATGATTTTGGTACAATCTCACTGTTGTTTGTGAATTGAACAATTTCCACTTCATCCCTTAAAGAAATGAAGTTGAATTTGTTATTCGTGATGTGTTAGCAGATCATGTGATAGAATGATGGGTCATTCCATCTCTTTCAAATAAAAGGTTAGCAAAAGTTATAAGTCCATCTTATGGTTAGATTAATCATATATGGTTCCAAAAATGAACTTATACTTCATATATCTTACCGCTTAATAAAATAAAACCAGTTTCTACTAACCAGGGACTTCATGTAGGCCAGTGGTAGGCGATAAAGGCCAGTCGCACTTCAGTTGTGGGTTCAATTCCCACAGCCTTGTCCGACGCGATGGGATATCGCCTGTCCTGTAGGTTATCCTTTTTCTAAAACTGTATTACTATAACATCCCATCAATAATATCGAAAAAACTTCTATCCTTAAACAATACTAACTTATGTCCAACATAATCCATTCCAATCTTTAGGCTTATCCATAATACTACAGTCCACATTCATACTATAGTGAAAAGGATTACCAGAGATTTAATACCATCGTTGATCCCCATATATCATAATATATGTCTTGTTGGTCACATTCCAAACATTCGAAGGCCTTAATCATGTATTCTCTTTAAAAACTAATACCCATTGAACCTTAGTGAAAACATGAATGCAGTTAAAAGTTAACATTTTACACATACCAAAATCCTAAAAATTCTATATACTCAAACCATGACATCACTTAGTCCTTATATCAATCACAAGCTCATGAATACTTTCAAACATATTAGATTCTCTTTATCCCTTCATTATGTGCATATCATCTGCTTTCCAAAAAATATTTCAATCACTTTTCATGGTTACCGATGCCATAAAATTATTGAAAACCACAATAGACCAATACATAAATATTCCAATATTCCACGATACTATATACACCATTATTCTGGAATCCCATTACATAAAAACTTAATCATTCCACCACATAGTTGTCATATTCAACATCGCCAATGGTGATCGCATGTCACTTCCCTTTGTCATTTGTTGTAAGTGGTTGCTCATATCGATCATCACTAACCCTTGGATTAGGGCATTTATTAGCATAATGCCACATTTCCTTGCACTTGAAGCATTGAAGTGTAATAGGTTCATTCTATGTATCCCTTCCTTTGTTTGCATCATTAGGCATCTTTTTCCCATCATTGCGGCATTCAAATGCCCGATGACCTTCCATTCCACAATTGAAATATTTACTTGTCCCTTTAAGACAATCTCCACCATGCTTCTTTCCACACTTTGAGCATAAGGATACATTCATCTTTTTTTCACCATTATTCTGAGATTTCTCCTTGAACTCCATCTTTCGTTTCTTATCAAAACTATGAGATCGATAAGTAACACCAAATCTCATTTCTACCTTGATAGCACATCGCACAATTTCTTCATAGCTTCTGAAGTCTCTTATAGTTAATTCCATTCGTAGATTTGGTTTTAAGCCATTGAAGAATCGATCAACATTACTTTCAGGTTGGATGGTAAAGCCAGAGGCATACCTTGAAAGCCTTGTAACATTCGCTTCGTATACACTAATAGATTCATCATCCTTTTTCTTTAGTTCAAGAAACTCATTCTCCATCTTTGTTCGAAGAATACGAGGGAAGTACTTATTGAAAAATAAGTTCTTGAACTCGTCCCATTCCATGGACTCAATTTCATCTCTTTTCCTCATATTCTTGATAAGATTCCACCATTGATCAGCTTCACCTTCCAAATGTTATACTGCTAAGATGAGTTTATCATGTTCAGAACATTGAAGAACTGAAAATATCTTTTCAGTGGTACTGATCCATTGTTCAGAAACAAGTGGATCAGAAGACCCACTGAAAGAAGGTGGACGTTGCCTCATGAAGGACTCAATAGAATGTTGTTCCCTTATCTGCTCATTTGTAAGTCTAGGATGATTCATAGCTTGTGTAAGTATAGAAAAAAATTTTGCACTCCATCTACCATAACTTTTGTCTGTTCAGGAGTAAAATCATTTCATTGTCCATTACATTGATCAACACGGTTTCTTCGGGTTCCATCCATCGTCTAAAACCCAAAAAGAATAGTGTGAGAGGGAAAAATTATGCTAGGGAAAACAATATAATAAAGGGGGAGTACCTTCAATATCTAACATCATAGATTACCATAATTCTAGTACTATAACCTATACTTATACTTAACCTTAGGGACATCCCTGTACATACCTTAGAAATTTCTATAGGGATCTCACTAAAGTTCTCGCATCCTAGTTTCCAAAGGTTGACTAAACCTTTCCTCTGATACCAACTGTAGAGACCCGAAGCCTAATGTACATAGACATTACATTACTATTGCGGAATACTTAGTACATAACAAAGAAACACACACAAGGATTGTAATATTTTAGTGTCTTTGGAAACTCGGAATATAATCTTCTAATCATGGTGAAAGATCTTCATCATCTCCCATAAAGATCTTCCTTTTTTTTACCTAAAACCTTTCTTTATATCCTGGGGAAACTAAAACATAAAAGGGTGTTCTCAAATGCTCAGTAAGTGTAGAAAATAGAAATATCAATCACATTATATTCATAAGAACATATCATTTTGGAAATCATAACCTGCAAAAGAGTGCATAATTTCATAACATGGGTTAAATCATAGTAGTGAAATGAAATCCCAATAATCATAAATTAATTCATGAAATGTCGTGGCATACACACATAATCATAGAGAATCATTTTTCGTTAGTCAAGATTCATTTCCAAGACTATCTTAGTGGACAAAGTCCATTTCTGAACTGAGTTCACTCCTCGTTTCAGTCCTGTTTCACTGAACCAGTTTAACCTTCCGTTCCAGCCATGTCTATCTCATGAGATATAAAATATTTACACAATGCATTGGAGAGAGATATAGGTCCCACCCGTCTCATAATGATACCATTCTTATGTGTGCCACAAAATCATAAACCATACATCATTTCATAATCCATGTAATAAAAATGGGATTCTTAAACAACATGACATCATAAAACAATTCATATAAGATAAAGGAATTCATAAAAATAATTCCATCACAGCATAATCAAATCAATGTAATAATAGGGATATAAATATAACCCTCTATTATTTTAAATGGAAAATAATTTTTATAAAACACTTGAACTCCATTCTTGAGGAAAATATCCTTTCTACTTCAAAAACATTTTTCCTTTCATAAAATTTCATACAATTATAAACTAAAAGAAGTTGATTAAAAATAAACTTGAAAACATGTATGGGAATCTTCTTGGATATAATGTTTTAAAAATACATTCTTGCCGTATAAGATAAAAAAACATTCTTCGTACTTTTGTTGGAAAAGTCAAAAAGTACCTCATACGAAAAACGACAAAAGATTCCTTTCATATCCTTTACTAAAAACTCACCGAAGTGTAAAATTGGATTTAAAAAATTGAAGTTGGACGGAAATAATATTACATATTGAGGAAAAATGGATTTGGATGATAAAATACACCCCAGTAAATACTAATGTATAAACATCTCGGATAAAAATGAGATTGTTATATTTCCCTTACCTTAGGTCTGATTTGCTCCGTAAGTGTCCGAACCTCCTGTATAATGATTTAAATAATGTCATTGACTTATTACAGAATCATAATTATTGTTATGATATCATATATGGTCATATTCTTAGCTTATTATTAGTAATATTTCATTAACACTTGTTATTCAGGTGTTTATTACTTTTTTGTTCTTATGCGTGTTTGCCGAATAAATTTTTATTCTTCTATTTAGGATATAGATACCTCAATTCCAGAATGGTATTAGTTTAATATATATCATATTCATTCATTCATTCCATTTATATAATCATTATGCAATGAAGATCATGTAGAACGAATTGCATCACATCGTGGAGACGGTATTCCGTACGTACGTACGAGCGATGATATCGTTCCCATGATCGTGGAATTTTATTCGAGTGTATGTATAATATTTCAGAATCAATACAACTTTACAATAATCATATATATTCATTACATTCACCCTTATATCCATCCAATTAATGTGGTGGTGGAAAATAGATTACACCACGGCGTGGAGACAGTATTCCGTACGTATGCACGCGCGGTGATTCCGTTTTCCGTAGGATGGATAAGAGGTGAAATAGGGTTGTTTCATATTTATAATAACATATCAGTATATAAATGATACTGATGTTATTTCCCTATAATGAAACAACTAATGAAGAAGAATGGAACTTGAAGAAAACGGTAGAAGGTATTACCTTTTTCTCGAAGTGCCTCCTTTAAACATTCTCTTAAGGCACTAGAGTTGGTCTTTTGATAAGACCAGTACCTCTAGTAGGTTTCTATGGAAGTGGGGAAGTGATATGGGTAGGGGTTGCCCGAGCTTGAAGGCTCAAATTGGTGTGAGGAGGAGAGGGAGGAGGTGACCATTTATAAGGGAGGAGAGGGGCTCTTTTGAAAAAACTAAAAATATTATTTTATTATAAAGTCAGGTTCGGTTTTAAATAGCTCCGAATTGAATTATTTATAAGATAAGGTTGGGATGGGTCTAAATCCTCTCATCCAATAAAATTTAGAAAAGTTTAGGTTCATATTTTAACCTTATCATTTAGATTTAACATTATGTTAAATAATTTTACTTTTACCGTGTCTTCTTGTGTTCTTATATTATAAGGTTAATAAAATTACTATAAGAAGACAAAAGAAAACCAAGTTGTTTATTATTAATATATATAATGTTATCTAAGTCATTTGGCCGAACCTTAGATTTTTAATAATAATATAACAATTAATAATATTATATTTGTTTTAAAAACTATTTTATGTCAATTTTGACACTATTTAGTAATTGATTTTTGTGAAAATCATAACAGAATGATTAGTTTGAAAAACGTTAATTAAATATATAATAACAAGTCATATTAACCTATAAAATTATTTGAAATCATAAAAATTCTTAAATTATATTTATTTGGGAATTTATAACATCAATTATGTCAATATTTCATTAATAAGATAATTACTGCATCATCTTTGTGCCATAATAAATGATATTTATATAATCCCTAAAAATTATAAATAAATTCCTATGATGTAGATAATTGTAGTAGCTTTCTGGAGACTATTCAGGTTCGATGTTTCATGAAGTGTATCAATAAATTAAAATTATTATACATATAATATTTAAGAGAGTGACATGTTGTCACATTCTTTGGTTTTAATAATAATTAAATTATTTTCATTGAAAAAAGTCCATTAAATGAATCTAATATGACCCTTTGGTGATATGGGTCGACTGTTAGTCAACCAATAGGATTTTGGTAGGTGTTAGGTTAATTTTATAATCTTATATTTACCCTTAATTACCTGATTTACCTTTAACTATGGTAAATAAAATTTACCGTAGTTACTATTCATAATGTCAAAAATTAAAAAGTTGATTATTAACATAATTTGGACCCACTGATTCCAAATATGGAATCCATTTTTCCAAATTCAATACATGAATGTTGTAGAAATTAAATTAAAATTAATCCCATTGTCGAAAGAAAACGGGTTTTTGTTTAAAACATTGCAAAAGATTGAATTGATTTATCATAGGAATTCAAGGTAGAATCAATGATAATAACATACATTACATCAAATGGTAAAATTATATTCTATTTATACTTTAAAACCATTCAATATTATAATTTGACCATATAAATTACTGCGATGAAAAAAGTTGTTTTTAATTAAAATATACCGTGTTTTTACTATTCATCAAAATATGAAAGTTACCAGAATAATATGAAAAATTTATCCAAAGTAAATTTTTATTTCATGATTCCAAAGAAGAATTTTATTTTTTCAAATTCAACTTATAAACATGTCAAAATCTAAATTTAATGTGGGTGCGCCATCAAAAGGCGGCAAAACTGCATTTTTTGAAAAATACTTATTTTACCCGAAAATTTATTTTGTTCTTATATAATGTTCTAGAAAATATTTAAGATGAATAATAATGTTATAAGATTCAAAATATAGTTAATACTATTCATAACGGCTAGTTCATAATAATGTTATAATAATATATCGTTGTTCAGTAAAACCCGGTATTCAGTACAACACACGCTATCGAGGAAGGTTGCGATTGTGTGTAATGCAAGCCAAGTCAGGGTTGCATGCTATGCAAGAATCCTTCCTTGTTTCATATAACATAATCCAACCATATTTCATTTATACATTGAATATATATATATATATACTCAATGTTGCGTTGAATAACTATTATCAAAAATGTGTGTAACACGATCCAAGAATAGTATTGCATATACTGCAAGCTAATATAGTGTTGCATATAGCGCAAGGTAATCTTGGTGTAGAATACAACACAAGACAGTAATTAAATTAAAAGAATATTTTTCATAAAATATCGGGGTGTTACAGATACCCTTCTTGGTCAAGCCTGTAGATGGTTCTTGCAAATGGGAAATGTTATTGATAAAACTCTAATAATAAACAGAAAACCCTAGAAATAATTAGATGTAAAAACCAATTCATGGGATTCTACAAAGAATCCACTCTATAAAATTTGTATGGATCCACAAACAAATATTACCCATATATTATGTGACCCATGAAAAGTACCTAATCAATTCAAAGTTTACACCAAATTAGCTTGTTGTATAGAAAATTATATCTCAATGTAATACGGATGATATCAACAGGTTGTGGATGATCATCATGATTATTAGTGTACACAGATATGTCATAAAAAACTATGTAATATAGTTATGGGTGTAATATTATGTTCATCAATTCTACAAAAATATTGATAGCATTCATCATCCTTTACAACATCATAGAAAACTCATATATCCCACACCAACTTCTGAATGAAATCTATTTTATATCATATGGTCTAATTTTCAAATGTTGATATCCCGGACCTCAAGTCAATCTTGTATAATATAGATGCTCCTCACAACTATTCATAGAGGAAATCAATATGAAATAGTGGATACTTAATCTTAATTTTCATATTGTTCTACATTTGGTAATCAGTATATAAATGCTTTTTCATGTAATCATTCTCACATATCAAAACCATATAACCCCAAGGTGATGTACTCAGATGGATTATTCCCTTAAAAATCAAATCTTATAGTTGGGTCTTAATTAATTGAAGCTCTATTTATGTCATATATAATGTGGAATAGAAATTGGTTCGTCTCTAGGCAGGAGCACAATTGTACATTCAACATCTCTCTCTGGAGGCAACCCTAACAATTCATCAAGAAAAACATCATGAAGCCTTTACACTATAGGTGTAAGTAAATCATGATTTAAACCCTTATCACACAAAAGAATACTAAAATCTTTGGATGATAGATTCCCTATTTTCAAATGAACTATATTTTCATGTGCTACCCAGATATCCCATTCTCCATGGTAAATATAAATGTTACCCTCATGAGATATAAAGGTTACCCCATACGGTGACAATTGATGAGGGTTTGGTTTGATACCCACAATTAATTGACCAATATCAACTCAAAACATGGCATTTTTAGTATGTAAAGATCCCAAATGAAATCATACTCTGTAAAATTGAGGGAACAACAATTTCATAATCAAATGTCCCTCGACTGAATTCCCGACAATGTGACAATTTTCAAAACATCACTAAAAAAATCCACCATATGAATAAAACCATTCACAAGTTGAGAATGTAAAATTTAATTAGAAGTTCTTATATAAAATAATTTTTAAATTATTATAGAGGAAATAATAGTAGTACTTATGAATGATGATGGTCCAGCTCGCTATCCAAAAGGGTAGGCTGAATTTCTCATAACTTTTATATCCCATTTTCTTGTTATATAGTATAATTCAATTGGGGTTAACTAATCTATTTATATAGGTAATAACTCCCTGAAGTACCATGTCCACCTACTCAACCACCACTTTTACAAGAACTCCAACTTCTTGATTGATAATTCAATGAAGACCCCCTTATAGTACATTTGTTTACCCTAACTCCTCCATTCCCCCAATATGTCGTGGGTTTCTAAAAAATATTGTATGTGAACAATTTAACCATAAATTGGAAGTACACTTGTGATTGGGAACACTGGATATAGATGTCACTTGACCTACAACATTGGTTGTTTTATAGTTGGTAAATTATTTGAGTTACTAATCCTTCTCCTTGACTACTATATTTTCCATTTCCCTGGTTGATATTCTCATAACAACCCTTCCTAATCTTAGAATACATACCACCTTTTCACACAAAAAACAACATATAATTCAATGGAAGCCTATTTTTATTTCCCCTTTGAAATTAGAGCCATATTCACAACCTCCTCAAATTAATTCAATTGAAACAAATTTGACTTGGTCATAATCTAAAAATATTGTCCATCGTAAAAAAAATTTGGCCATAGATTATATATCTTATGGGAAAATCACTAACAGTTAGGGAGGAAACCATAATAATAAATCAAGAAAATACTCCCCTATGACAACCCCATAAACTCTACTTATTTCTAATTCCTATTTATATTTGGGTTAATGTGTTTCAGGAACTACTCAATAAATTCATTCTATAACATTGAATCTTGCTGCTCATTGTGATTCTGAATATCCCTCTAGTGATTCTCTATTCCCCACAACATATATGTTCCAATTTTATTCACTTATACTTAGGATTTTCTAAATGGTAAAATAATTTATGGATAGAGTCAGTTTTGAACATAGCATCCTCTGATGGACCCTCTGTTGGGAAGGTATGCATGTTCTATAACTGGAAAACACATATCAAATTAGACTTATTCCTCACAACCCTCTATGGGTCTATTTCTATAAACTGAATAATGTGAGAAACTTTTACAAGGAACTAATCTCCCGTACCATTAATTGGAAATATCCGGGCAACTTTTTCTACTGTTGTAGACACATTTTCAACAATGTCCTCCTATCATCCTATTAAAAATTGTCATCATTTAAGCATGAATATAATGGGTTAAAAATGATCTAGGGAATGAAACATATCATTATCAAATTTACATAATAGGGATTCATATAATTTCATAATATGTCATCTTATACCCATCACCACATAGTTAAAACTAAGAAAGTATCATTACCCTAAACCATCCCTCCCATAGTTCATGGATAACCTAGGGTAGAATACATTAATATTTCATTCTTATCATGAAATACCAATTTTATCAAATTAAAATTAAAATATATAAAAATGTTTTAATCATTTAAATTTATCATTAGGGACTATTTCATTTTTTAAAAACAACACATAACATGAATTTTAATGTGTGCCTGAAAATGTTGCATGTCATACTAAATAATGTGTTCATAGAGTGATGAATTATACACAATCTCATTCATTAATGATCCACAAGGAAAATAAAATAAAATAAATAACATCACAAAACAAGTGCATAACTCAATTTGAAATAACATTCAACAATAACAGAAAACATAAAGAATAATAATCCCACCCTGCAGACATGGGTTTTCCCCATCATATGGGTCAACTACTCCCATACATTACCTCATGACTAAGTATCAACACATCATTTTCTCATGTATAAATTTACAAACTAATATGTAAACATAATGGAAAAAAATAAAAAATCTTTTGATAAAATTCTTTGAAATCTTGACCTGGGTGCCACATGATGCTACCATGAGCCTGCTCACTATGTGACCTGAGGTGCACATCCTCGTATTCAAGAGGATTCCAACTATAAAAAGGTCTATTATGTTATTTGGGGATACTATTACGTCATTATCAAGGGAAAAAATAGAGAAAAAAATAAACCGTAGACAATTGAAAATAAATAATAACCAATATTAAACCATAATCAATAAGTATCTACATCACATTAATATATCCAAATACTAGAAAATATCCACAAACTAATGTAATAAATATTTCATTCCATTTATAGTGTAAAGTGTCTAATAAATACAAAAAATAAGACACAAAAACATTTCTAGAGTGGGTCCCAAAATCGTGTCTGGTTCCCTCATCCAAGCTTCATCCAGAATCAGAACTCTATTTTCTAGCATGGAGATCTTTACCCTATCATTTCTAGCATACATGAATTCTATTAAGGATTAAATCATGAAGACCATGTAGGGTGTTATTACAAACATGTAGGCCACCCCCCATCCTGTTCTAATAAAATAACCATTCTATAGTAGTTTATGCAGTTTAATAAAGAAGTAATAACATAAAGGAATTAAAGAGGTGACTACTCCTGTCATGAGGTGCAAGAAATTTCATTAAATTATTTGTTACATTCTAATATGAATAACTAGTTATTTATATGTAGTCAGGGTTGATCCCATGAGGAAATTGTATAAATAATAATATTCAATGTTGGATGAGTAAAAATTGATTATCAAGATAGATATGATTGATTGAAGGGAACATATTACTATGTAAAACAATTTGCGAAAATTAAATGAAAATATAAATGGGAAGAAAAAATAGAAAATAGTGTATCAGGGATGAAATTAAATTTTTAGTTCATTGTAATATTCATTCTTAATATTATATTTATAATTGATTTTTTACCATGGGGATTCAAAAAAATTTCTATTTATTGTTCTGAAAACAAAAAATTTCATATATAAGGATAATTCCTTGATATGATAGTGAAATAAAAAATTGTGTTCAACTTATTAACCTCTAACAAATGTGGAAACAATATCATCCAATGTTCATGGAGCTTTCCACTAAAACTCTTTAGTTTTTCATACTAGTGTTGTTCTTGTTATGACACAATACCAAAAGTCGACATGGAATAGGTTCAATAATGAGATTATAGAAAAAAATTCCTAATAAATTAAACTCTATATAACTTCACATACAAAGTACACATAACCTTATTAAAACCCAAACAAAATTGATCTAACCTATTATGAACATGCTCATAGTGTGTGGATTAAGCATAAACTTGATCTCAACCATGGATATGAGAAGAAAAATATTGAAAGGAGAATTACTGTAAAAAGGAAATTGAAAACGAGAAATGAAATCACAAAATGGATTTGGGAGAGATTTTAATGGAAGAGCAGCAAGAACCTCCCATTTAATTCCAAAACATGATCACATTGGGGTTTACCCTTATTTATAGATTTTTATACTGCACAGCTTGTACCTGATAGTGCATGTTATGTACTTGTGTCAGCTGAATGTCTCTCGATTTCTCCCAACAAGTGGGTGGGCTAACATGTTGTCCATTTTACCTTAAATGTGTAGGTATTAGGTTAGTGGGTACATAGCATGTATCCCGCCAACCCATATGTTGTGTATCCCACCTCCCCAAATGGAGGGTATAGTATGTTTCAGCCACTAAACAATTATAAAAGTGAATACACATCGTGTTATCCGGAATTATCATGTGTTTTATCTCTTTAAATATACATGGGTGTCTACTCTATTGGACAATTTCTGTATGGTTGATTGTATATGGTATGTGTTTATAAATTATATATTGTGTATATTTTAATTTTTATTCTGATCACTCCTGATATGTGACATTGGTTGGAATCTCATGAAAAATCAAAAATAATAACAATATAAATTATTTTATCAACAAAATCATATGTATATAATGAATTATTTTATAAATAATGATATGTTAGAAAAGTTATACAAAATTTAGGCACATAAAACTCCCCCATACATAGTCATTTTCATTCCTAAAAGAAAAATCTCAACATCTAATCAACATGACTCCATTATCTATAAAATAAGAGTTAAATTAATTATAATTATATATAATATAATTTTATTAGAGTATTTTAAATTGAAAAAACAATAATTCAAGTTAAATTATATTATAATCACAATTTTTTTATAATTCAAATGAAAACATTAACCCTCTTATATTCACATTATTCAACTATTCAGAAATACAGAAGACACGTGATGATTTACATCACCAGAAAAGACACACTCATCACTCAATATCAATTTTTTTAGAGTTATGATAAATATAAATTATATTCACTCTATCCATAGGCTAAAATGTATTATCATTCTCTAATTATAAATAATATCATAAAATAAGGATCTCATTCAATAAGTTATAAATAATTTGAAGGCTTCTGGTTGGTTGGTAATGATGTGAAAGCTAATCTCAAAGTCTAGAAAATAGAGGCAAAATTATTGAAAAATAAAGTAGGATATTGAGTAAAAAATCATAATGGAAATTAAAATGAAATAATAACTCTCTTATCTTTTCATATTTATGAAATTCCCTTGGAAACATGGGGTTGGTAAACCATCAATATGTATGAGGAATGAATTTTGGTTCCTCATGAATTTTTATAACATTTTTTCATAATAAAACCACGAGGAATATAATGTATTGTGGTTTGGAACCCTTTTACCCAAATGAAAAAGTGGAAGTCTCCACCACACTTTATATCATTATATATCAATAATATGTGCCATGAATATCCAAATTCCCCCTTATATGCACAAATTAATAAGCATGAAAACGTATAAAAGAATTAATATTGGAAGGATAATTTGGTTTGTAGTGTGGCTTCCTCTCAAGGAAGTTTATGGGATCTATGGTTTTTACCAAGGTCATATATAGGGTAGGTCATTAAGTAAAATTGGATGAAAATATCAATAAAATGTGTCAATCATTTTAATTTGATTCAAAATCATCATGTTTTGAAATGAAAAACTCATAGATTCTATTAGTCATGAATATGCCAAGATTCTCTCAAAATGTAGGTATAATAAAGATTATATCAAAGGGTAAAAAATACCTCTCAAGAATGAGGATAATAAAATGTAGATAAGGTCCTAACATGAATAAAAATGATCAGTCTAACAGATGTAAATTGATAAGAATTAAAATCAGGAGGTAAACTATATCAGTAATAAATTTAAACTGTATTAAAATTAAAAAAATTCATATAATTTTATAAAATTTTGTATATGTCCTTGTTATTTATAAGTATAGTAAATAAATAAAAATCCAATTTTTAAAATATCTCAACATCTAATGATTTCTCTTAGATTAGTTCAAGGGAAGAGAACAAGGTAGAAAGAGACTCTCCCACACACATAATATGAAACATAGTCCCCAAGTACAATAATATAAAGGATAAGTGGATGTAGGGAATATAAAAGTGGGTTAGGGAAATGGGAATTAGTGAAAGAAGTAATACCAAAGTAAAGTAAAAAAAATTCTATAAAAATTATACTCCCCTCATGGTGACCATGAATAGAAAAGAAAAGACATCAAATGGAGATTCTCCTAACTCCTTAGAGATTATGTGACTATAGATGAAATAGAAAAAATAATTATGTATGAATATAACCCTATCATCAAAATAATTGAAAAAAAAAGATAAATATAAGGAATAAAAGGTAAAAAATTCATAGTGTGGATTTAGAAGAGGCACTATCCATAACAGTTGGAACTGAAAAAATATGGGCAACCATAGTGGAAGTGAAAATTATTGGATCTGTAATATGACTAGAGGGAATGACTTCTACATCACTAGTGGTGGATTTGGAAGTGGAACATGGTAATTCATATATGCTTCCTCACTCTAATCCCATAAGGATTTTCTAGTGTTAAAAGACATATTTTTTCTCATCCAGGACACCCCAACTCTTACTTGTTTGATAGATTACTGACATGGCCCTGATGGTGATGTTGATTGGGTACCATCCCATCCACCCGCAAACACTCATTCCTCACCCCCTCCACCTTGAGACACCCATATCCTCATGATGAGTAAAAATAATGGTGCTAATTAAATGATGGATAAAATTGACAGGAGGTTAAATTATGAGAGTTCATATCATGGAGGTTAAGATATACTCAAGGACAGGACCACTAATCTCCCTCCCCATATTAATGTGGAAATAATGATTGGCATGGTTAACGGTAGAAAAAAGGGTAGGGGTGGATGGATGAGGGTAGAAATCACACCCTATATTAACCTCCTCTACACTGATTGAAAAATGGGGGTCGCCCAAGCTAAATTCAACTGGATTTGCTCTGTTGGTGTGTGTTTGGTGGTAGGTAGCACCATCAAACATGAAGTTTCTAACAAACTCCAGAAATAAATCATATAATATAGGAGTGATTACCTTGGTATGTCAAGTTGTTTTTTGTTACGAAGGAGATCGAAAATCTTCTCCTTGATTCCCAAACGATTTGAATTAGTGATATATTGAAAGTGCCTACTCAGATTAATTGTTTTCCATGAAACACACCACAACATATCAATAAAAGAATATTTCTCATAAAAATATAGGAATGGGTGCGGCTAAGGTCTATATGCTACTAGAATTGGTTTTGGTGGAGCCTCACCTACTGAAATAGAAGGTACAACCATAGTTTTAGTGCTTGGATTAATAGATTCAGTGGATGGATCTAAAGTCATGGATGTAGTAGAAGGAGGTTTTGGGTACCTAATGGTTCCATACTGCCAAGAATATGTGTTGTGATAGATCACTGAGTAGTTTAGGATTGTGTAGTTATGGAATCATGAGAATAAGTGGTTACCCTATATGAAACAACAATTTCTACTAGACTAGATGATGTCGAAGGTGTTGGTGCTGGTGGGAGGGGAGGTAGCTTAAAAAAGAAGGTGATTTCAAAAGTAGAGTATCAGTCACTAAAGGTGTCATTGACTATATGAGGCAAATATGACAGGTCTCAACCCATCAATAATGTTTGTATGCCTCTTTCCATTCACTCAATCTCTATCTTCCCATTTCTAGAATGGAATAAAAAAAATAAATCAAGAGAAAGGAAATGAGAAGAAATATAATAAAAGTGAGAAAACATAACAATGATCAATACATGATGTGTAACTATAGGTTACATAGTGTGTAATGGAATCTTTTTTGAAGTTTGTGTTGTGTATAAGAACACACAAAGTGGGGATTTGTGTGGTACGAATTAATACACATCATGTGTAATGAATACATGACATGTGTGAGAAAACTGAGATATGTTTTTGTTTTTTCCTAGACATAGAATTGTCCAAGAGGGGACATAAAACCATTACATTCCATGTGTATGGGATAAATTTAATTTATGAGTACATGGATATCCAACCTGTGTATCCCTTTTTACATGACCAAGTCTACTGAGAACATGGTACATAACATGTGATGAACAAACATTCCATTTATGGTACATGGTATGTCTAAACATATAGGGCTCTGAACACGAGTTCTAGCTCCAGATGGGTAGAATCATTGTACACATCGGGTCCCAATCAAACAGTCCATGTGTTATTGAATTTGAGAAGTGATCAGGTGTTGTTATGTACCACTGTTACATGGAGCGTGTTCTTTAGGAGAACTCATTTACTGTGGTATTCAATCAAACAGTCACATATTCCCAAAATCGTCTAAAAACATGAAAAATATAGAAATAAAAAAGCGTAGAATTTCTTACATGGATTGAGGAATAATATAATGATAATATTGAACCATAGAACAAGGTAATTCAATGCTTTTGATAAAGGTAGTTTTCCAGGAATTTGAGTGACCCTTCGAGAGAGAAAATAGGGGGTGCGCGAGATAGAGTTAGGTTGGGTTGGGTTCCCAGCCTTTTTAGGCCACCCACACAACGTGTGGGGGGCCACACGTACAATGTATGTAGATTTTTTAACTATTATTATTAATATAATATTTTTACAATGAACTAAATATTCATTAATAGATAAATTTTATAAAAAACAAATATATTTTATATAAAAAATAAACATATACATTTAGTGTATCAATTAAATACGTATATTGTGTTCTAAAAATTGAAACAGAGAACAATAAACATTGGTTTGGTGTTGGTGCGCAATTTGAATAGGTGAAACACTAAACCACACATGCCCTCAACCACAAGATAGATGGTTTTAGTAGTACAAATTTTTATTAACTGTTAATATTTAATGTGTTGGTTCATTACAACATAGGTAAAAGATGAACACCCAATGTGTGCTTTTAATTATTGAAATATTGGGATAATGCAAGGAGATTAGCCGAGTTAGAACCCAGGTCTATGAATCCCTGGTTAAATATTCTGCCAATCATCCCACATCACCCTTGAGGTTTTTCTTATTTTTTTATAAAAAATTAATTTTTTTATGAAAACATTACTCACTCGATGAATATCAGAATTCACAATGTGTTTTTTATGTGAAAAAGGAAATACCTTATAATAATAGTAAAACACGAACTCGAATCCTTTGGATATATGGCTATGACATTGGTATCCAATTAATCCAAACCATTGGTTTTATTTTGGGTAGAAATGTTTTATTTCTTTTTAAAAACACCTCACATGCCATTTAATCAAATCCCAGGCTCAAAAAGAAAAAATAATGTAATGAATAAAGGTGTGGAGCGATTTGAACTAGTGAAATCTCGGATATACTCTAGTGAACATACCATCCACACATATTTCTTTATATATTATTAAAATAATACATATTAAATAATAAAGAAATTATTGAGGTACACATGGAATGTTTGATCTTTTTATTCTTATTCAAATAATGTCTAGAAGAATAAGGTAGTACACAACATGGGGAGGAGTGGTAAAAGACCTGTGTGAATTAAAAATAGTATTAAATGAAAATGAATAGTAATTATGATTACTTCTAGCAGAGCATATATGTTTTAGGTATTTGGCTTGACCTATGTTTTGGTTACAAACTTTTAATATGAAGGTAGATGTGGCATTCACATTGTGAACCACTAAATATGTCAAGAACCCTTGTATTTGATCTATGATTATTATCCTTCAATTGTCCTAGGTAGAGGCTGGTCGTATCCCTACTCAATGACTAGTATATTCAAAAGGTTGTCTAGTGCTTTTGTTTAATTAGGTATGACCCTCACCTCATGAGGTTCTTATTTATAAATTCTGAACACTTGAAAATAATTACATGACCCCTATGAATAAGTTGAGTGACTAATTTAGGTGTTTAAAATAAGAGTGTGATCTAATTAATTATTAACATGATGCGATCTTTCCCTATATTCAATGTCTGAGTTTTGAAAATAATGTTCAAAACTTAATAGTAATGGATAAGTGGGTCCGACATCATAACTTTCCTCCTCATTTGAAAAGAAATCCTAACACCCATCCTCAAACTCAACTGAAGTATCCAAATTGAAAATTATTATAGAGAAAAATTATACCATATTTCCTAGTCATTCCGACATTTCGATTTGGTCCAACTCAAATGTGGTAAAATCATCCATCATTTATAGAAACCTTTTGGTATTTCTAGAATATGGTTTTGGAGGAGAATAAGAGATGGTTGGGGTGAATAATTTACATGAGTTTTTCTTGTATTAGAACCCATCATCCATTTTTGGAAAATACTATTCTGAGTATGAGAACAAAAACGATTGATCAGGCAGATACAAATCCTCTCTCTGTGGATAATACCATTACCTATTTGAGTATAAATCCATAGATTGTGGGGGTCAAGGGTCCCATAAAAAATACTCAAGAAAATGAAAATAGGGAAGGAAAACTATGGGTAAACCAACATTGACTCAATCTTTCACTATTTCTTTCTATCTCCCTGGCATCTACGTTATAATTTAACCACTCCTTTCGCGAGGTGATATAAATTAGATGAAATTTTTTGTTCCCTTATAATCTGATTA
Source organism: Viscum album (assembly GCA_963277665.1). Taxonomy (NCBI): domain Eukaryota; kingdom Viridiplantae; phylum Streptophyta; class Magnoliopsida; order Santalales; family Viscaceae; genus Viscum; species Viscum album. The sequence continues at coordinate 1,185,856,879 of OY728139.1, forward strand.
ATGAGGTAGTAAGTGAAATTTTTTATTGATACCATGGGGAAAGAAAAAAACAATAATAGTAAAAGATGGATGTGTAAAAATTGATTATCCAGTAATAAACAAATTATTGATGGGAACAAATTCCTAAGTGAAAGTATTTGAAAAAATTGATTGAGAATTAAATAAAGTGGTACAAAAAATATAAAATAGTGTTTCCGGGTTAAAATTTGATTAGGTTTCATTATAACATTGTTCCATAATATTAAAATTTTAAAAACAATTAACATGGGGATTCAAATAAATGTTTGTTTCCAGGTCAAAATTAAACAATTGGGTATTTAATAGTGAACTCCTAAATCCAGCAGTGATGTACTAAAAAATAAATTCAAGTAATTAACCCCTAATTAAAGCAACAATGAGATCATCCAATGTTCATGGATTCAATGGTTTTAAATACTAAATTTTTAATTACTGATTTTGTTCGTGGTTTGACACAATCCTAAAAGTCGATATGGAATTGATTCAAAAAGGAAATTTTAGAACATATTTCTCAATTAAATCAAATATTCAGAACATCACTAATAATGTGAAAATAAAATTATTGCCAACCCATTATAATGGATCTAACCTATTATGAACGTGGTCCTGGTGTGTAGATTGAGAACATGCTCTATCTCTACCATGGATACAAGAAGAAGAAAAGTGAATTGTGAATTACAATAATAAATAAAATGAAAATAGGAAATAAAACCACAAAATGGATTCATGGGTGCTTCTAATAACAAATAGGAAACTCCTCCCTTTGGATTTAAAATCTCAAACATGGAGTAATAGCCTCTTATTTATAGTTTTTTGGACTACGCGACATGTACATGAAAGTAAATGACATGTATTTGGGTTATATAAATTTTTCATGGTTTCTCTGCTGGTTGGTGAACTACCATTCCTCCACATTGACATTCAACCCGTAAACGGTTACTTGGTGGGATACACATAATGTATCAACACCCATAATTTTGTATATAGTATCCTTTGGACACAAACATATTTTGAATGGGAATACAAATCCTAATTTCTAGAAGTACACATTGTGTTCTCTCTATTTGACTACATGGGTGTGTACTCAGCTGGCCAATTCATTTCTATGTGAAAGTAGACGAAATGTGTCTATAAATTACACACCTTGAATATTTGAATTTTTATTCTTCTCACTCTTGATTTATAAAATTATTTTTAATCTCTTAAAAATACAAATATAATATCAAAATAGATCATTTTAACCAGAAAATAATATGCATACTTTAAAAAAATTATACTAAATAAAATAGAGGAAAGGGTATATTAAAATCAGGAATATCAACAAGTTTCACATTTAATTATTTTTTAATAAACATCGTATTCCCCCAGGTTCATGGTGTCACCAAAAAATAATCATACCTCCTCAGACTAGTTCTGAATTCTGAACCATACTATAAAGGAACATCATAATTCATTCTTTAATGGTATTTCATTATTCTATTTAATTTCAAATTTCATATTCATATATTAGTGGACTAGAGAAGCAGCCTTGGACCTCATGGGTATTTCGAGTAGCTATCCCTAACCCAAAACTTAGTGATCACATGAAAATTCATATATATATATATATATACCTTGAGATCCTAGAGATGTAGTTGGGAACCCCATGGGTATTTGTAGTAGTAGTCCCTAACCCAACACACATTGATCAAAAGTATTTGTATATATATATATCAAGGGATACTATAGTAACTTTCTGGAACCCCATGGGTATTTGGGGTAGTATTCACTGACCCACAACACATTTATTAGTTAATCATAAATAACACATAACCTGGTTCCACATTCATAACTTTTTTTGATCTATTATCATTATTTTTTAACATCGCATTAACCCTTCAATGTTTATCCTATCAAACCATGAAATATCATTATCATCCATGGATTTAAAATATATATAAAATCCAATTACCATTATTCACATTTTAAATTCATAATTAACCAATTAAATGTTTTGGAACACCCTATTGGTTTCAACCATGTCTGTTCTAATAATCTTAAAGGGGTCAATAGTATCAATGAAGGGTTTAACATTTTTATGAAAATAAATTCAATAATTTAATTAAAATTTATAATTTCCCAACATTGAAATTAAAAAACATTACTAAAGAGCATGAGACAACATAAAAAATATGGTAATTAGAAATAAGAACACATAGAATAATATGGTTGATGAATTTTCGCAATATAATAATACTTACATAAGTGTATAACTACCGTAATCACATCATTAGGGATGATGTTGGACCGAAACATTGGATCAAGATCCAAAAAATTGATATCTATAAAAACTGATATCTATTCCATCGATAACATAGGAAGAAAATACATATCCAATAGGGAATATGATTTGAAGAGATAGGAATCCAAATATGGAAGTGAATACATATCGTAGAGGGTTTGATCTCATTCACCGGATCTTATATTATCACCAAAAGAGATTCGAGGAGCCTTGGATTATTACTAAGAACCTCTAAAATAAAATTATTTTAAATTAATTTTATCCATACTAGCTTTGTATAATAATCAGCAGTACCTAAATTTTAAATTAAAATTTCTGGGTTGTAATATCCCATGCGCACAACTTCTCGAGTAGGCTACATGGATTTCTAAACAGTGCATCGTAATATTATGCCCCTACAATATGGCGTTAATAGATTATTTGATTCGTGAAACTTATTGGTGAACCATACTCAGGCCAGTAAATTCTCCTCTATATATGATGACCAGTTTCTAGGAGGAGGGCACACGGTTTGGGAAAACCATTCACCAAATGTCCACGACCCAAGAATACATTACAAACAAAATAATTCACCTGAACGCATCCAAAACAATGTCTGACCAATGTAGGCATAAAATAAGGTAAAATAAATCCAAAAATGATAAAAAGACATATCCATAAATTTTGTTGTCTGACATATAACATGTCACACCCATTTATTAATAAATTATTATTAAAATCATTATTTCAAGGTGTCATCTGCTTCATTTTGATTGGGAATTTTGGATTATTTGTTAACATCATTGTAATTTATCACGCCTATATCATTTATTTATTTTTTAATAATTATATTTATATCATTCATTATATATATATATATATATATATTAATCTATAAAATTTAGAGATATAAAAATGAATTACACCATTTATGGAGACAATAATCCGTATTTACGCTTGAAGGCAGGTTTTACTTGTTTGAAAGATGTAATGAATGAATGTTAAATAGTAATTAACCTATAAAGTATAATTACTATATCATATAAATCACATAAATTAATTTACCACATGCTTATTACCTACTATGTAAACTGTAAATTAAAAATGAATCACATTGCTTCATTAAGGTGGTAGTCCACACATATGAATAACTGATGTCATTATTTCCGAATTGATGGAATGATAAGAAGGAAGATATGATATTATAATTAAAAACTCATAAATATTTCATAAATATCATGTCTAAAAATTTTATCCATATTAATACCCATCAATTAATTATGGTGACAGAAAATGAATTGTGTCGCTAAGTGGAGGTTGTTTTCACCACACATAAATGAGTGACAATTTAGTTTTCTGTTCGGTGTAAAAAAGGGTTAATAATGGTTTTTATATTATAATAACATTATTTTAAAATATTTTGGATACTTAATTTATTATTCCATGTAGAATACACATATTTATATGTGTTGAATGAAGGAATAGTTACAAAAATTTTTCTTAGGATTATTATTTGTCTTTTGATTAACATCCACTAGACCCCCTATTAATGACCCTTGGAATGGTATTTTAAGAAGAAAAAAAATCTATAAGTCATGTATGAATATTTTTATAGGATAATATGGTAACTTTTAGTTTATATATATAGACTATAGTGGTGTTTATAAGATAAAGCAGGTGCATCCTTTTATATGTGGTAGAGAGGACGAACATGTAATTTTGTAAAAGACTAAAATAAAATATAGTCATACTGATGAAAAATAATTCCAAATTACATTATATTCTAATGTGGAATAAATTTATGTTAAAATATATCAATACATTTGGATTTACGATAATATTATTTTTAAAATTAACCATATCTATTTATTTTACACACCCTATCAAACCTAATGTAACCTTAATAATGGTAATAATTTTTTACTTTTTACTATTCATTGTAACCAAAAACAAATTTTATCTTTTTAGATAATATTAATAATACTAATATTATATATGAAATAAAATTTAAAAAATTCATTTAATATATAAAGTGTATTTTAATATAAAATGTGACATGTAAATCATGACAAAATGATGTTTCCTTAAAAAAATGTTTCCAAAAGAATAAATTTTTTTATTCTAATATCCAACTCCAAATTAATTTGAATGACCCGAATTGTATTATGAAAAAATAAAATTGAACTAATTATACCATTAAATCCCTTTAAACACTAAATGATTCGTTTTAAATTCATTAAATAAAAAATATATTTTTCAATAAAAAATTTGTATTTTTTACTTTTCATCAAAAATAACTATTTTCACCAAATTATAAAAAAACACTATATGAAATTTTTTACCTGAGAATTTATAAAAACAATGTTAATTATTTCAAATATATTTTTTAAATGTTATTATATATTAATAATATTGTTTTCTCATAAATTTCAATAATAACAATTTTTTTTATTAAAAAATGTATTTCGAAAGCATATAATAACTTTAGTAAGAACTGAGCACATATTTAACAATATATTATCATTAATAAAAAAATCATATATATTTTTCATAAATTTTGTTAATAATTTTCACTCAAATTTAATGGTTATTTTTAAATTTCATTCTATATTTTATTTTATTTAGACTAATGGTTTCCTGTATCATATGTTATCAGTGTAAAAAAATTTATTTGTAGAGAAATATTTCATAAATAATATGATGTTATATTATACACCCCTTAAAATAAATTTTACCCTCAAAATGATATCAAACTGATACTAAAAACATGGATAACTTTGTTTCACCACATCCTTATGTCCTCATTATGAATCTATGAATTTCTAAATATTCTAGAGAACATTAACCAGTTAAATAGTCTTGGTCTTAGAAATATTATCTCTATAATCCAATACATGTACATGTTTTTATTCATAGGAAATATCATTATCCAGTTGTAAAATCTATGAGTTGAATACATGATATAGAATAGGTTTTTTACTTCCTTAGGATGGATGAATTGATTACATGATGAATCTAGGAACGGTTAAGGGGAAACTCCAACAAATAAGATAAAATCTTTACTTGATCAATATTTTTTAAGGGAAAACTATTGATAGGGATTTAATTTTACTTTATACAAAATATCATAAAATTATTATATGGATATATTTTCAGGAATACATTTTCACAAACTTTTAATTCTATATTTCACTAATGATTATTGTAATATCATCTCAATCGGCTTTGGCATTCCTTAATGGGATACAAAATAGATCAAACATTCTCACCTATTTTCGAGACTGACATTTGGCCCCAATATATTTCATTATCAAAATCCATCCCATAATGTTGGAGTTATAAACATAATTCCATATATTTATTTATAAGTATCCATCAGAATACTTGATTGAAATATATTGTTGTTATAACAATCAACGATCAGAAGGTGTTGATCGGAACCACCCTTACAATCCATAGAACAAGACTTCAACATATCCTCCAAGATATGACTGATTATCTTAGAATTACCATCTATCATAGGGTCATGATCCATAATGAAACAAAACATTGAATATTTATATTTCTAAAGATATCATCCGAACATCGAGTTAAATCTTATATCTCGACCAAGAAAAATAGATTGTTGTACTCCATGTAGAATTGTGACCTTTTAAATTCATAATATGGAATGCTGATCATGAGATATATTTTCTCTAATAGTAATCATTTTTTTAACTTCACAAGTCAATAAGATATAACCTAAATAACATTATTGAATTTAGATATTATGGATATTTTCTTTACCAAATATATGGTATTTGTTTTCCAATTTTCATTCTCCTATGGGTAATAATTTTAACAACCCCATAGACTTATTTTTCTGGGATTTAACATTTGTACATAACAAGTACCAATATACACATTCTGAAACATTTATTTTCTAGTTATCCCACTAGAAATACTATTTTAGTTCATTATATATCATTATACTTCTATAATTAATATATAATGAAGAACTATGAGATTCATCCAACAACTCCTTCAAATCGTGAATGCATCAGACCTATGCATGGATCATGAACCTTATAATAACTTCTCAACAATGTTTAATATCAGGAGAATTTCATGGATTCTTTTTTAACTAGACATCTTCTTTCCATGCCTCTTTATGCTTCACATGGATAAATAGTTAAACACCCATTTGATGAAGATAATATTTCTACCATTCCTTAAATATTTTGGAATGTATCATTTGAAAACATAGAAATATAAGATCTCTTCTGATAATCGACATAGATAATATAGTGTTACCCTTTTATATAAAATAATAAACCACATTATTCCTTTTCCTTCAGTTGCATTGTATTTAGTATTCATATTCTTTAATCAACTCCAAAAAACATCTCTGAAACATATTTATCTATTTATGGGAAATATATATATTAAAAATTTAGGATCCATGTATATTTCATACTTTTCCCCATAAATATTATTTGTCCATGTCTTCAATATAGAAATTATCACATTTTCCTCCAAATAATTATTTGGGTAATTTTTTCATGAAATATAAATTATCATGAGGCACAATTTATTTTTATATCATTATTTATAATGATGAATCAAAATATCATCTTCAATTAATCACTAAAGACAGAAATCACTGATCCACTATAGGGTACTATATGTATAGGTGTAATGATTAACCTTATCATTATTTCAATTAAATTTTCCTCACATTAATTAATGAAAGAGAAGATGGATATAGTTTGATTTATCATGATGAGTGGATTAGACATCAGTGAGAATTTTCAATAATTAATCGATATTTCCCAATAAAACCATAAAAACTATTGATATCATTTATAGTGGATAGTATGGTACAACATTAAATAACTTCTATATTTGAAATTCCTCTAATATATATTCAATTGAGATTATATGAAGTTAAAATTAATCATTATATTTCTAAATTAAAACTTTCTATGATTTTAATACAGCTCAATCTTTATTTAGGTCATCATCACAATCCTCATGTGAATTCATGATATTATTTATACATAGAATATATAAAAATATAGTTTATAAATACTAAAAATTTCAAGTAAAATTGTAAGGCCTCTATTTCTAAAATCTAGGATTATATTGGGGGCATTAGAAAGTCAAAATGACAACACTATGAATTCATATTGTCCATACCTCAAATGGATGGTTGTATTGGGTATGTATTCACTATTTCTTAGAAACTGATATTATGAAAATCAATTATCATTATTTTAGTAATAAAAAGATCCTTGTTATTGATCAAAGTAATCATCAATACAAGGAAGGGAAAGTTTATTCATGATTCTGATATGGAACAACTCACAATAATCAACATATCGTGGCATTGATATATCATTCCTCATAACACAAAAAATATGTGAAAGCCCATGGTTATGAACATGTCTTAATAATTACATAATGAATATCATATAGGAATTAATTCATTAATTCCCATAACTCATGGAGGGTTATTCTATATATGGTGATTGATAATGGTATTACACCAGTAATGAGTTATACTGGACTCCATGACTCAGATGAATAGTATGAAATTATTTTATAAAGACATAAAAAATTCCCACACAATATGAATATATTTGATTTTTAGTTTCACCCTAACCATACGAAATAAAAACCCTGGTCGAAAATGTATAAAGAATCATATATTTTATGTGATTTCAATCTAACTATTACATTTATCATGCACTAGATAAAAGAATGTTTTTTGGACCAAAATATCAATTGTGACTTCCCTTACTCATTAATTCAATTTTTATATATATAAATAAAGTCCATACTTGTCCAAAATAACATCAAATTACTCTAGAGGGAGAATAAATATATTTTTAGGAAGTATATTTCCACAAACATCAATCAGATAACAGTAATATACTTTATAAGGGATCATGGTATGATTAGGATTTATTTCTACGAATATAACATCAAATCATTGAGAATATGAATTAAAATTTCGATATATTTTTTCTAATATATAGTAATTAATATATTTAAACTTTTAATAGAGTACATTAATATTTGAGACTCCCTATTACCACCTCAACATATTCATTCTATCTTCAATCCCATACCAAACTATTTTTTTTTGTAAAATTATCTAGTATCATTAATCAGAGTAGTCAGTAATGAAAATCATTAATTGGATATTGAAATCGAGACCCATTATTTTCTATCTATTAAACCATTAGTCTAACATATGTCATTAATGGTCATCATCTATTAAAATAGCCCATGATGATTTAGTTTTATAATTTGGATCGTCCTATAATATATCTCGAGAGAGTCAAACTATATGCTTAGTTAAGGAACAGACATTGTGAACTTAAATAATGGTTGAAATATACTCAACCAACCCATTTCAGGGTTATTAAACCTAGATGTATTTTTTCCAATACTATATCCTCCATTAGTATCCATAAATAGACTTATTTCTAGAAAACCCACATATTCTATACCTTACCAAATCATTAGGTTGTTATATTATAATTATAATTACACCCTAGAATTTCATTAAATATATAGTACTAACCTCCATATATTGGCTAAACCCTACTCTGAAAATGAATATAATGACCCACCCTTTAATATATAGATATTTTATCATAATAAATGAATATTCAATACATAAAATTATGAACTACACCATAACTATAATGTTTTAGTTTCTTTTGAGACTAGATACCCAATATTTTTTATTTTAAGAAAGAAATTCAACATCTCCCAAAACGTTATTCCCAAATAGTAATCTTATTAGAAATATCCTACATTACGACCTTCTTTATAGCATTAGGAATGGAAAATTATGAATGAGTGAGATCATACTCTATTTATGTTTAAAAAGGTAGATATTAGTGATCACATAAGAATTACATTAACATAGGGGTATGATGACATTATTTAACCTTTATAAATGATACTCATTATATCATAGATCATAATATCAAGTCATGAAACAAATATTGGTAGCACATAATATGTAAATCATAAATGAATCTATGTAATTCATCCATGAGTTAATAACATTGGAATAATATATGATTTGGTATTACACATATAAGAATATAAATATGATTTACATAGACATGTCTCACATCCTAGACTATCGATGATTAGTGGGTTCATTCCTCATTACAACATTTCATTTTTCATGGTTTAAATGAGTGAAAATAATGGTGGAATGATACCCTTACAATATTTTTTTTACTTACTAATCTAGCCTTTATTATCTCATGAGATATACATCTTCACCCAATGAACCATAGGGCTTTATAATTCTGGGCCCACCCATCACATAATGAATATTATACATATGTTTTCCCAAAACATCATAATAATATTATTAGATCATAACCCATGTAAATTAAATGAGTTTAATAAACATTTAATCCTTTCATCAAATCATATCCCATGGAAAAAATTAATTTCATAAAATTTTCATCATAACATAATTATACAATGACAAAGAAAAGAGTTTCATTGATCCAACCTTAAATCGTCATCCTCATAAGGGTTCCAAATAATGAGGGTGGATTTAATTATTGGATCATACCTTAAAAAGAATAATTAACTTCAAATTTTGATATCATTGGAGAAACATCACATTAAAATATTTCTAAAACATCTCCAGTCCAAAATACCATTTTTTACTATGAAATATCTCATTTAAAATATAAATTTTTTAACTATTATGGAAACCATTTTTTTCTTTGAAAATTTTAAAATTATAAATTAATATTAAATTAAATGAGTTTACATTATTTGGGGTCGTTCTATTTATTTTGTGTACGTAAAAACAATACATCCTTTCACCCATAGAAAAAATAATCAAATCTACTGGCATGGAAATAATGAAAAGAAAAAACCATTTACTTTTCTAACATACAATTAGGGTTAAAAGTGGCTTTATGTAATCATATGATACGATAAGAAAACTATTTTAATCATTTTAGAAAATATGGATATGGAAGAAAATGGATTTTCAACCGAATCCATAAATAATGATAGTATTCCTTAATAACATTCTTATAAGATGATGAGTTATTAAGGGGATAAAAATGTAATGAAAAAAAGTAATATAAAAAAATTATTTTAATAAAAGTCGTGAGATACTTGATATATTGGACATAAAATATCATCATTGGAAAAATAATCATAAACAATCATAATAAACAATGGGTTAATAACCTAAATCTCATAGCCCAAGTTTGACATCCTTCAAAACCACTAAAACCTCATGTATAATAAATTTAAATTTCTTATAATTATTTACCAAATACATTTTAATTTATAAATTATCATATATTATACACTTATAACATTTAAAAAAACATTTATTTAAAATTCTTTGTTAAAATTGTCATTTCTCGGTGTTAATTGATTCATTTTCATGGTAGTTTTGATCGGTAGTACAAATATTTGTACATTTATCATGGTTATATAATAAAAATAATGTTAATAATGATTTGAATAAAAGTTTTAATCATTATAAGTATTTTTATAGTCATCCTTAAATGTTATATATTTAAAAATTATATACACTATTCATGGATACAGTAGGATGTACATACACATGAATTCAATTTTCACATTTTGCTGGATGGATCAAAATAAAGAGAAATAATAAATGACCTTTAAAGTATCATTATTATTTAATATATATAATATATATTAAATAAATATACTATTTTTACTAAACAAGTAATGTATAAATGAATACTGAATCCCATAGCTTCATTAAGATGGTAGTCTACATATATGCACGAGCGATGTTATCATTTTCTAAAAAATGGGGAGGTAAGAATGAATATATTATATTTATATTATAGAAAAATAATATTTTTATAAATATTATTTATAAACATTAAACCCATCATAATACCCATCCATAAATTATTGTGTTGGAAAATTATTTTTATTGCTTCATGGTGGTGATAACCCACACATATGCACAAGCAATACATTCATTTCTCTTTTGATTGAAAACATGGTAAATATTTGTGGATTCATAATAATAATTAATATATAGAATATTTTTAACAGTAAATACATTTTTTATGATGAATAATAAATATTTATTGGTGGTAAAAGATGAAATAATTTGAAATAGGCCATGTTGGATGATTACATATCCTTGGGCTGGCCTCCTTTAGATCATTTATAAATTCCCTATAGAATATCCTATTGTCAAATATAGAATATATAATTCAAGGATAAAAAAATTCATATGAGTATTGGTAAGGTTTTAGTATAATAAGATGGCTAAAATAAGTGTCATGGAATTATTGGAGGGATGCACTTTTATATGCAAGGGAGTAGATATATATGGATTTTTTAAAAGATTAAAATATAATATTTTCATATTTATGAAAAATTATAAAAAATGGAAATATATTAAATTTTTTGGATTTTATGTGTTCCAAATATGGACCTATAATAGTATTGAGAAATGTTTTATTGGTAATCATACCCTTATACCCTGGTCTAACCCCTGCAAATCTCATTTTAAGCTTAACCTCAATAACAAATCATTAATATTTTCACTATTCATTATGAATAAAAATTAAGTGAAACATATCAAATATCACTAGTTATGATTATTAGAAATATAAAATAAAATTTCTCAAATTTTAATCATATAATTTATAATATTTAATTTAAAACTATACTCATAATATATGACAAAAGCAGTTTTCTGGAAAAGATGATTTCTAATGTATAATATGTTTTGTATTAAAATCCAAGATAAATTTATTTATAATTAACCTAAATTAACAATTAATAATATAACAATTAGAGACATTTTATAGTTATATATAAGATTTTATTTACTTTAAACAAATATATTGATTTAAAATAATCTCTATTGTTCCCATTATATAATATTTTTTTACAAAAATTATGAAACAACTACACAAATATAACTTTTACATAGTGATTTAGAAAATTAAGATATAACTTTCAAATAAATTTATAAATTCTTTCACAAATAGATTATATAATCTACAAATAAAAATAAATAATGAACAATTGTTAGGAAAAATTTTATATTTAATGAATATAATAACTTTATAAAATTAGAACATATTTATAAATATATTATATTTATCTAAATCCGATATAAATATTGCATCTATATTTTTTAATACATATTCACCTGCTAAATGTAACAGTTATGTTATACTGGTATATTTTATTTTCAATCATTTAGATTAGGCATCTTCTAAAAGATATAAATGAAATTAAAATTATACAAAGTGAAATATATCATTAAATTTCATTCTGTTAAGGGTCAAACCATAAGTATGGTTATATAACCAAGAACTATTGTTTTCCAATTAACATCACACAACTTTTAAATCATTAATTAGAACATTTCAATGATAAATAATTCAATTTAATTTTGTAGGCTATCATATAATGATTTGGACACTCAAATATGTAGTTTTATTGAGATTACGACATGTTACAATTAAAAAATGTCATTAGAAATGTTGTATGATGGTTAGTGTTACAATTTTACTTAACATGAAATTATCAATAGGGTATTGATACTATATCCAATCCTTTCTCAACTACACAGTATTAATTTGTATGGAAATAACTAAAACATTACTTCATTTACTCAATATATATGGATATTCTTGTCAATATTACACATTCCAATCAGTATAATGGTGAATCAATTTAAAATGTATTGGAAATGTTTACAGTATTACTAAATTAGTTTCCCCATAATTGTATTGAGATTTGGTTTTAAATTAAAATGTTATATATAGTTCTATATTCATATAATAAATTTAATTTGGATGTTTCCCTAGGGGGTCACTGATAAAAATTATGTGTTGAGAGAGTTATATCCTTTTGTATAAGATTATGAGAAATAGATTAAAATGGAAATTAGAAGAAAGAATAAAGTATGGATTTCACATGGAAGACAACAATGGGTGGATGGTAGAATAAATGGAGGAATTAACAAAGAATATCGAAATGATTATAGACATAAATCAACCCAAAGGTATGTTGTATGGATAAGAATTTGTTTATTGTAATCGAAAAACAAAATTAGGGGTGATGGAGAAATTAACCAAGATAAGGGTATCAGACAAAAAATGGTATCCCACCATAACTTTTGGATTTTGAAGACAACATAAAGCCCCTCATAAAAATAAAATCTATATGGTTTAGAGAACCTAGTGCAAATTTAAGACATCCACCATGGCCTCCATTAATGAGTTCAAGGATACCTCTAATGAAAGATGGCCCACTGTGTACAATTTTAAATTCATCGTTTGACATATTTTTAAAATGTTAATAATATTACAAGTGGAATGTTTCCTAATTACATGGGTGACTCCATCAGTAGAAAACTAATTGTTATCACCTTGAGACAAGGTAAACCATATAAACAAACACTAATTAAAAATAGAGAATCCTACTATAAATAAGAATAAAAGGAAAAAATAAAAAGAAAAGGAATCATGTACTAATGAAAAAGGAATGTTAAATAAGAAATAAATTTATTTGGAATCCCCACCACACTAGAAGATATAATTAAACATTAATATTCATTGGAGTAGCGGACAATTGAGGAGAAATGAGACTGATTTTTTGAAATATTTCAGAGATTATAAATTAAAATTATCTTTTCTAATGATTTATAAAAAATTACAACATTAGCTAAGTTCATGAAATATATAGTATAAATTAAAATTAAAAATAAGGATATGAAAACAATAAAAATTATTGGAGTGTTTCCAAATTATATTTTAAGGGTTCAATGAAATAAGAAATAAGTTTCATTTATCATTTAAAAATTGGTTTGTGTTGGATCATATGAGTTAGATAAATATTAACACAATATAGGATCTACTTTGAAAAAAATTTCATATTCAATATTTGAAGTCATGGGGTTAGAGGAGATGTAACATATAATATTTTTACTTCAACTAAAATTCATAATCACAATATATCCTTACTTATGATTCAGGAATTTTTAGTTAATGGGGAAATATTTTTTTTTCTGTTGACTTCCTCATGCTTGAGAGGGATGATAAAAATACATCACCTATATTGGTAGGTTCATTTGTAGAAAAGGAAAAGAATTTGTTAATCTAAAATTTGGGTATTTGAATCTAAGGGTTGTTGGTGAATAAATAATGTTCAACATTCATTGAGAAAACAATTTTTTTATAAAAAGGATGATTAATCATGTGCATATGAAAAAAGATAGATGTTGAGTATGTTCATTCAATTCATGAAACAGAATATGTATATACTTTTTGAATTAAATAAGTGGATAAATTATAATATATTATAATGAAAATATATTTAAAAATACATTCTCTAATGAAAATACTACTAAACCCGAAATTTTAAAAGAGGACAAGTTGGTTTTCCTGGTCCATTATTTCAGCATTCCAATTTGTGATACTAACCAAACACTAGGGGATTGTAAATATTGATGTGGATAGGGTACTACCTCAGGAATAGAGACACTATTCTCTATAATGGAATGAGATCCATCCCTATAGAGGAGTTATATCGTCATACATTCATGGATTAAAATATAGTACTTTCTTTCCATCCAATGATCACATAACAAAAGATGTAAGGTTGATATAAATGAAATTCAAAAAAATTTATTCTGATTCGAAACATGAATTTTTGAAATTAATTTTCAGAAATAGGATAGAATTATAGTTTTGTAATATTATTCTAGTATCTAGTTTAACAACTAATTCGATTTTTTAGCATACATGAACATTATAATTTCATGAGTTTATTCAATTTAGATGTTTCATGGATATGAACGAATTAGAAACACAACATTTTAATAAATAAATAACTACCATATTGGGGAATATTTATTTACAATCCTTATTTCCTATTATTCCCCTAAATTATATTTTCAAAAAAAATTTGTTCTTAATGAATAAGAAATTCCACACTTGGACACCATGTTTAATTTTTTATCTATAATTAAAAAAAATTATAAGAACCCCATGACGTAATTTTGTGTTTTTAAATGTTTAAAATATTGAATGAGTATTATAGGGGAAGAATGAGTAGAAAGGCGAGCGATTATATTAATTCAGTGAATCAAGATTTTGGTGAAGTAGTCAGCTTATGTTGATGAAATTCATGTAAGATATTTGATGCTAAGAAATTATAATTTTTTATATGTTTGTTTATATTATTCAATCAAATATTTTTTTTCATGATTCATATATTCTTATTCCTAAGAGGTTTCTAAGCTATAATTGGGGATAATATTCAATATATTCAATTCTAGTGAGATTCTTGGTTTTTGTAGATCTATTTTAATTTGTATTATTTCTTATTAATGTCTCAATTTAATAAAGTATCATTAGTATCGTTGACACATTTTTAATACCTTAACCATATGAAACACCTTATCTTTTTATCACTATTATTATCCCATTTAATTTATTAGTGACCTTGATAAGGAAATACACATTATAGTCTGAAATTATCCTTCATTCGGTAAAATAATTTTTTTTCATTGTTTTCAGTGGAATAATAATAGGGGATTGGTTTTCTATAATGTAAGGGGAAAATTTTTATTAAAAATAATATATAGGGTATTATCAATGTATATTAAGAAAATTCCATGAATGATATGTTATGGTAAATCATTATTTACCCTCTATAAAATTCAATGAAATTGTTTAAAAAAATTTATTGCCAATAAGTTAAACAAATCAATTATGAAGAAGATAAAAAAATTCAAATGAGGGTGAATGTTTATATGAAAATTTACCAAAGTTTTTGGGCCTTTAACTTGAGTTATATATTGTTTGTGATTTAATTTTTTTGGAGGAAGAGGTTTTATGAAACATTTATCTACAGTTTATCAGGAAATGTTCATTAATGTCTACCATATTTTTGGGCAATTTTATTTTCAACAAAAACTAACTTCCAAAAATCAACCTATTAAGAATTTAAACCTTAGAATGAATTTTCACATGATTTGTGTTAATATTTTTCTTTATGGGGTTAATATTTTACATTATTTTGTAATCATATAGTTAATAGGATATACATGAGGTATCAATATTTGTGTAGTAAATACATACCCTGAATGAAGTGAGAAAAGAGTTCAATTTGTGGTGGATCAAAAAGTGGAACACTTTGTAACAATGAGTTTATATATGCAAATGGACATTTAGAGAAGTTATGTTAATTCTTATTGGGGAAGTAAAATACAATCCTTATTAGTTACATTGAAAATTTTAGGATATAAAAATATTATTTAATGTGATTATTAAATGTTTTTCCAATTTTATAATTGTTTAATCCTGTTTGTGAGTTATAAATATTGGTAGGATATGTGTCTTTTGTAATCATGTTGATATTTAAAGACTTTGGAAAATCATGAATTTAATTATGATGGTATTTTTTATTCATTTTCATGCATAAACATTAAATAGTAATATCATTTATTTTATAATTCACCTTTTCATTTTTTGATGTAATTTTTTTTTGTTATTTAAAGGAATGTGAAAATTATAATATATTATGGAGTAAGAAGGAATAAATTAAGAAATATGAATAAACTCTATTTTATGTAATGAATTTGGAAATGGATTTTAATAAAGTGGATTTAAATATAGGCAAACCTAGTTAGAACTATAAGAGTGAGTAGGACATATTGAGGGATTGATATAGAAAATAGCATTGAAAAGGTAAAAATCACATAAAGGTTAGTGTTGGTGAAATGTGTAGAGAATATTTGAAGGCATGAACCTACACAGATGATAGGTTGTGAGACTGTACCATTGTGGGTAATAAGATTATGCTAATTCAAACAAAAATTTGAATCACATCCTTCTAGATCGAATTAATGATCTGGGAATTATTCCACATTAATACTATACCTATTAATTAAAATGTATATGATTAGTTGGCCTTCTAACTAAAATTATTTTTCATGATGAGTTTTCCTTATAACACTATCTATGGTTCAGATTATGTCAGTGTTTATAATTATTACTAATATGACATGTCAAAAACCATGGGTGATTTTAAATAAGATCAGGATACCATCTCGAGTGATCAATGATATTATTTCTGAAATAACAATTCCATGTAAGTACCATGGTTTCACAAAAATAACTACTTTCATCTCTCATTTATTTATCATTCCCCGATATAAAACCATTGATGTGAATTTCTTAGAAAATGAAATTCAAACCTCAGTGAAGCTCGTTCCACCACTGTGATGTTTTTAAAATATCGTGGATGCATTTAATGAATACATGTATTCCATGAATGAATGAATATATTAATTTTTACAAGCTAAATGAAGTCCAAACGAAGGAATTGGAATATATATTAATGATTCATGGTCATATAAAAATCATTCATAACACATATTATTTTCATGAATAACCACATATTTCAAAGAAAGTGACTCATTCCATGAATAATACATTCACACCATGGTAACTCCCTTTGAGTCTTTTAATAAGTATTCATGTAAGAAGTTTTTTTCCAAATATAATTAATTTTTTTTGATGTTTCTATTTCATCATTATATTTCCATTATTTATATATTGATTGTAGATAAGATAGAATACTTTGATATTTAAGGATATTATTGGAAACAACAGTAACAATTGCACATGCTTCATCCCAGAAAATACTGATAGAGGGGTTCTAGATTGGATAACTGCTCACGTGAGAAGATATAGTTCACAACATGATTGATATATCTCTATAAAAATATAGTTCTATTACCTATATCAAATGAACATGATGAACGATATTATTATTTGAGATAAAACTAAGGAGGAATGATTGTTTTTATCATTATATGTGTAGTTGGAGAATGTATTAATGTGGGAATGATATAACTGGATATATATGAGATAGATTATGATGTATGGAATTCAATATATAAATAGAGGTGGGTGTTACACATAGAATAAAAATTAATAATTCAAGATTTTATAAATGTTTTAGGATTAATACTGGTGTTTAGTGTTCTCTTTATCTATAGTTTTTTCCTTCCAGGGTTCTTCTTTTTTATGCACTTACCCAAGAATAGTGTGAGTATTTAATGAATATGGATTTTTTAGTGACGTAATTTTTTATGCATAATTCAGTTCATTATTTTGTCTTTATTACTCAATTTTATGTCTATTATCCATTCCATATACATTATCACTGTTTAGGAGCATTAGAGTGTTATCTGATGAATTATCCAATTAATTTTAGTCATGTATTTCCATTTTATGTTTAAGGTTGTTGAATTTAGAAATGGTTTTGGGTCAATTAACCCATTACTTAACCAAAAATCTTTTCCATGGGATGTGTTCTTTAGGATTGAGAGTGATTATCATGTCCTCGTATTCACATATATATTTTTAATGAATTTTTTTCCGCTCATCAGATTGATCACTAAGGGGGAAAGGGGTATCAATGGTATATTACAAATTATATACTTCTCAATTAATCCTATCAAACATGTTAAGGTTCTCGGTCAACTCAGTGATATCTCAAAATCTCACTTCATATGTAGAAATAGTCGACAAGAGAAGAACACAAGATATTTATAAGTTTTGGTACAAATACCAACACCATTCCGTATTAGGTAAACCCCACAATACAGATTCACCACTATATAGTAAGGTGATTGAAATTAATACATTAAAAACTTGTTTTACAAACCACAAGTTGATCCTCCAATTCTTCACAGTTCTACACCCCAAAAACCAAATCATCTTCCTCTATTAATTAGTCACTCCAACCGGAATCTCCTCTCCATCATATATAATGGTTAGATAACCTACCCTTCAGACTATTCCATAAAATTATTATACACCACAACCCAATATCCTTTTTTCAATGTTATCGATCCACAAATAGAATGTTCTCAAATTGATTCTGGTTGATCCTAGAACACATGAAGTAGATCTTAATCCATCAGTACACTAGATAAGTTATACTTTTCTAAAAATTCATAATATTCACTAGCTTCTAGAAGTATATCTATTGGAAATGAGACTCATTCACACCAGATCTTGATTGATCAGGTTCTTCTTAGAGAACATAATGGTTAGACGTGACATACATCAATGGAAGTGTATTCTGGATTAAGTATCATTAACTTCTGAAATTTAATTATGATCAATTTTTTTTTATTTATTGTCATGATGTTTTTCTTCCTTCTTCAAGTTAATTATTGGCCTTAGATAATGTGTGCATGTGATGCACCCAATTTCTTCAGTAATATTTAAGGAAATATGGAAATTTCACAACTCATAATTATCTTTCATCTCAATATATACTCAAATACATCATGAAATAGTATGTATTTCATAGTCATACCATTTTCTTATCCGCTTTTGTTACATGAAAACTGAATGCTAAATTGATCCTACACATATAAGTGATCATAGCATATCATGTATGATATGTCACATACTGTTGGTACACTTCTTTGATTCATAGCATATAGATACATACATATTATTACAAATCAGTTTCATATTAAAAATATATTTCTCAAATAGTATGAAATTTTTTATAAATGATCATGAAATTATCATATCATATAATATATGGTGGGTAACATATTGTTCGTCCATTTTTATGATTCCCAATGTACTTATACTCAGATAACATTACTAATTTGATTTATATTCAATCTATAATCTCCCAAAAGTAAGATTACTTTTCCCAATGATCATTAAATGATCATATAATTACATGTTTGGTATATAGTGTAAATTTTGACAACATCTTTTAGTCTTACCATACAGATGGTCTAATTATTTTATTCTAAGTGAACTGCTGATTTCATATTATGTTAATTCAATTTTTTATTCACTATATGTTCTTGAAGAATTATGCTAAATTATTCGCATGATCATGAAATGGTAATAGTGTATCATATATGAAACATCATGTAAAACTGTTGACATTTTTGATTCATTGTGTAAAAATGATTGAATATGCCTTGAATTATTTTTCAGAATTTTTTCACATCACCTATATATAAAATAGTTTATCACTTCACCAATTATCAATGTAAAAAATATTACCATAGTGACATTATAATAGTAGCACCTCACACAAAGATTTATTCCTTTGTTAAATGATCAAATTTCCCCGCGAAACTCAATTAAATAAGAATAAGAGTATCCTCTCAAAATGATCACTTCTCCCAAATTATCGAATCTATTTTCCTTAGTTTCAACTATTTATTTTTAGGAAATAAATGTGCTATTATTTAAGTAGTTTATATCAAAACAATATTTTTAATCTGCATTGTAGTTTAAAGTGGTTCATCACCACATATATTTATAGAAAAACCTCACTCGAACACCACATTATGCGAAGCACCATCACTATGAACTGCATGGAAACATGAAAATTACTATTCATCCATGAACCACAGTCGGTAAAGAACCAACATCACTAACTAAAAGGAAACCCTAAAATAACACTTCATCCGTGAACCACTGTCTACCATGGAATGATGTGCAAACTACATGGATGTTCCCAAGGTACATCACCATAAACCATTTTCCATGGAGAAACGCTATTTGTGAAGTACTTTTTCCACAAAAGATGTCATTTTATGAATCTCATGTTAATTTTATCCTGTGAAAATCACTATCCACGAGTATGAACTCCTAAAAAACATGCTTTCATGAGTTTTTTTTAAAACCTCATGCATTTCTTAATCGTGTGCCAATCATCACATAGTGCATCTCCATCACAAAGAATTTTATGATTTGATGAAATCATCCTTAGCCAGTATCATGAAATCCCAAAGTGGGTTTAATCATACCACATGCACATCTCATATTTCATTTTTGACACAACACTATACATAAACCACCTTCTCTGAACACTATTCATTTGTGAACTAAAACTGTCCACAAAAAATCCATAAATGACCACTATGAACTCCATGAAACATCTTGTATGGAACCCAACCACGTGGATGGTTGATTTTGAAAAGCCATGTACATGAGTAAATTTAAACATGAAGAAATAGTTCATACAAGGAAGGAGAGATGTATTATGAGATCATACAGAATATATTTGAAATGGATGAATAGATCAGACATCCTTTATTCTTTCCATCTTTTTAATTCGAAGGTTAACATTACAGGCATACTGTCTACCCACATCAAACACATCATGGTTTGATGGAATGATATATCCAATAACTCATACTTTATATAACATAGAATATTTTTCCCTACCACTGTATTGATCCTTTCCAAATCTCCTTCTATTGTTTTTTCCTAGATGATGGATCATCCCCCTTTTGGCGTGCTTAGGACCCACATGTGAATCCTTCAAGTGTGTTCTCTAAAGGAGTTATACATGGGATTGCATTACCACTACAATGCCTCCTTGGGCAGGATCTCCCATGGTGGTAAAACCTTTGGTTCCCATATGAGTTTCTGAGGGATATCCCTTCATGGTTTCTATAGTGGGACTTTTTTTAATTAAACTCTCTCAAAAATAAATTCAAAGTATATAGAATACTTCAATGATTAAAATTCCTAAACCACCCTCTCTTATACATTTTGAATTAATAACTCCTCTCATAGAACATCACATTATCACGAAATTGAATATTTTAATTGTATTCACTTGAGGATAAATATGTGAAAACTTATTATCATATTACATTTTGATTTAAATAAAAACACAACAATAATCACAATATATATGGAGAATTAATCATGCATGAAAACCAATTCCATCATGTGAGTCCCTAAAAATTCTCAAGGAATCACAAATTCTAGTATCTTCCTCCCATCATATAATTATTCAACATATATTGACTTGAAGATATACTGACAACAAATAAAATATCAATCATGAACATTTTCTCATCAAATTGTTTAATTAATTTTCTATCCCTTCACAATAGTATGAAATTAGATTTTTTATAATTGGCATGTGACTATTTTCTGAATTCCTTTTTTTCATTCTAATTATTATATGTTATTTCTAATATGTTCTTATGAGTTTTATATTATAGGCTTCCATATGCTATATTTCATCCTTAATATATTGTAGGTAGTTCTTGTATTACAAAATCTAAATTGGATCCCTATATGATTTAGAGGTACCCTACAATAAATAATTTTTTATATGGGTCAATGAAGACTCAGATTCTACATTATTTGATACATCATGGTAGTGGAATTATTTTGAAATTTCATATAGTTCTATGGTTATTGGTGACTGGCATATAGTCTTAATAGGGTCCAAAATTACATAAAATTAACTATAAAAATTTTATTTTTTAAAAATAAAATTTTCAATTTGATTTTCCAAATATATATAACTGTTGTTTATTTTTTTGATATAATATATTTTTTTGATTATTTGGATACCATAGGGTATTGATTTTGGTCTTTTGAGTTTTCGATAAAAATAAAGATATGAAAAGGGGATATTTTTCATTTCAAAATATTTTAAAAATATGAATTTAATAAGTGGTGTTATACGAAATTATCCATATGGTCAGGGCATAATGATATATTGGTTTTTAATAAATAGAAAATTAATTTTTTTTTGGAAAATTACATTTAAAAAGGGATTCATTTTTTTCTTTAACCATCAACAATACTTGAGATTTCAAATTACAATGTTTTAAAAGAATGTCATTAGATGTTGATGGGGTTTTATGGACAAATCATTTGAGATTTAGTGTGCCTAAAATAATATTATGGATTTTCTAAAATTTTAAACTAATATATTTATATGTTTGTTTCTTATTCTTTTATTATTTGACTGGGATTTACCCTAACTATTTTGATTGTCTGTTTTATGTCGTGTCATTTTATTGATGAATGAAACTAATGTAATGTAGATCTGAGGATGGGTTTTTGGTTAAAGATTAAAATATATTGATATGTGAGAAATTATTATAATTGATTGATCCAATTAGATTTTTTTGGTAGTAAATTCATTTATTTGGGAGAACTATTATTTATCTATGATTTTATGTATCAATTACATATAGTATAAACTACCATAAACAATGGATTTAATTTTCCATTATTGAATAATGATCACTGGGTGCATCCAAACCTCATCATGGTGTTGTGGTTGTGAGTATAGAAAAAGGGAATGATGGATTAGTTGTATAATATGGGAGATATTATGGATATTAATTGGTAAAATGTTTTAAGTGATTAGATGGAAATCATAGAGAAATTTGAGGGAACTAAAGTTTTTGGTATAATTTTTTTATAAAGTGGTGTACATTGGAGTTTGTGTTCATGATATATAATTTTAATATGTATATTATGGTATAATATGGTGATCCATTGATGAATTGGTGTCCAAAATAGGTAGATATTTTTGGGTGAAAGATTGGTGAGGATTTTTATGGTTAAAGTGAGTGACAGTGAGGATTTTTCAATAACCCACATATTTATTTTTGGAAAATCATAAGAAAAATATATCTTTTTTATATTAATAGATATAATTATTTAAATTTTTTTCTATTAAAAATGGATAATTATAGATTTATATTTTTAAAATGAATAAATAAATGTTTTGGAGTCAGAGATATCGGGGAAAACCATGAATGATATCCACAGTTCTCACCATATAATATTATTTTGGTAATGGTGGTTAGAGTTCAGCTGGTACATAGTTGCATTTCATAGGAACCAGATTGGGGAACAAGGGCAGTTACCCCAACCATCTATGTTGTGGTTATGCACACGGGACATAGTATACCACTTGGTGGATAATGTTGGGAAATTGGATAATTGGTGGCATCATTATAGGGTTTTATAAAACATGAATTGATAATCATACAATAAAGATGAATAATTTTCATCCAAATAATTTATCTTTAGTTACAGTAATTTCATTGACTTAATGGATCATGTATACAATGATCAGTGTTGTTATGAACCCTAGCTCATTGGGGTAGATCATAGAATTAATATTTGAGGTCATGGGAGTGGATTATATAGAGGAATATTCCGTTATTGAAAAAATTGAAATGTTAGAGACATCTTTGTCTGAGGTAATTATGCTATAAAAAATAAAGGAAATTTTTTTCAATAAGCTCAATCGGACCAATAAATTCAGAAAAAAATTATTAATATTCATTTAGATCTTATTATTTTTAAATAGTGGTTAGATGGGGAGAAATCATCCAATCATCGCCATCATGTAGGAAAACCAAGTGAGCCTAGACGACAGATGACATGAGAGCCTTGGAATTCCATCAAAAGGCATAACCCACCAACCTCATGTAATCTAATTACTAAAGAATATACTAGGGAGAATCTTCACACTAGGAGGTGATTCAGTTTATAAAAAATGCATGATATCTTGAATTAATTTCCCATATTACTAGAAAAATTTTCATTATATGATTCTATCGATTTATTAAGGGACCACTAAGATGGCCTTATAGGGACCTTGTTAGGCCCATCAGAGTTTGATGTTTAAATCTCCAAATCTATAATATATATCATATAGATAAAAATAATTTTATTCCACATGATCAACTCTTTCAAAAAGTAGGACTTCAATATTATCATACATGGAAACATTTGACCCTTGTATGTGTCTAGTAGGCTAGATGAAATTTGAAATTTTATGAGAAATAATTGATAAAGGATTATGGATCAATCTCATTATGGATATAACACTCCATTTATTGGGTTATTGAAAACCCAATTTATCACATTACATTTTACAACTTCATTATTATGAAAAAAGTGAGAAAAACACCCTTGTCAAAATCAAGCTCATAAATCAATTCAGGGACTTTGTGTCTAATTCTAAATTCCTGGTTTTTTGGTAAGATTAAACATTCATTTATTTCTAGGGATTAACTGGTTACATCATCATTTTTTGTAACCTCAACATATCCCAAATATATTATGTAATATTTTAATAATAAAATGATGAAATATCATGGTGATAACGGTATATTTGAGTCTTGTGAGTCTCAATATAATGGTGGTGGATTTTATTAGTTGAAAGGTAAACACCCAATAATAAATGATGTAACTTGAGTTGTAGATACATATGGTATAGAACTATCTGCAGCTAATCCATTCACATAACATGGTTATGAAAACATATTTCCTTGCATTTATGTTGATACATCAATTCAGATATTATCATGTACTAATCAACCATCATGATAT
Source organism: Viscum album (assembly GCA_963277665.1). Lineage (NCBI taxonomy): Eukaryota > Viridiplantae > Streptophyta > Magnoliopsida > Santalales > Viscaceae > Viscum > Viscum album. The sequence goes on from OY728139.1 coordinate 1,185,882,379, forward strand.
CAGTCATGAAAACATGACATGTTGATGATTAATAAGAAGTTAACCATCAATGAATAAAAATAATGTTGGGGGAAAATGACCCTTAATTGATTTAGGATTTTTGATAGAACCCCATATCATTTTATGAATTATAACATACTGTCACATCACATATGGTTATTGGTTATTCCTCTAATTTACCAATTTAGTTTCAAAACTATGAATTCTACTATAGCTTTGAAAGTTCCCCATTATAAACCATGCCTACTATGTTGCTATAGAATATAAATAATAATACTAAGAATAATCGTAAGATGAAGAGTAAGTGGAAGAGTAAGAGGAAGTCCTCCAAGATACACCTTTGGCATTTTAGGATGGCGTCTCTACCACCATTGAAAAGGTCTACTTGAAAAATATAGACATATGGGAAGATATGATACCGACATAAATCAGTGCAGCTACATACACCAACAAAATAAAAGTATATACATCATCTATAAAATATAATAAATCTTTGTATTAATATAATTACATAGTAATTTATGTCCTTGACCCTAACATATAAATACACCAACTGCATCTATTGGGAGATACATATGGTTACAAAAAGGCAGCTAGGTACATGCATCCAACCCATACTTCCAAAGTTTATGTGAATGTTGATAAAATGATCAGGTCCAACATCATTAGGGAATTCCAATACCTAAAATGGAGCACTAATATTTTCTTGGTCAAAAAAAAGAATGGGTAGATGAGAGTTTTCTTCCACATTAGAGATATCCATTCCCCATTTTCCAAAAGTGGATTTAACAGTTCTGATTATAGAACTTCTCATCAATGTGATGAAATTATATCAATCTCTTTACATTATTGATTTTTAGTAAAGATACAATCATGTCATGATTTCCTATGAGGATGAATAAGCCATTAATTTCTAATAACCTTAGGTGTATATTTCTATTGGGTAATTCCCTTCAGTTTCATAAAAGATAGTTCTACATACCATTGTGATATGCATCACATTTTAAAATCCTTGTTGTGAAATTCTATCGAGACATTCATTGATGATATGGTGGAGGGATCTATGAAATATTTTGAGAATTTCTTCAAAATACAAATATTTTTCAATAAGAAATGACAATATATCCTAGAAATGAACCCCCTACTGTGCATTTATTATCATATTAGGGAGATTTCATGGATTAATTGTATTCCATAACGACATAAAATATGAGCTTAAGAATACATAGGATACCCTTGACATATTACATACTTAAAACTACATATATTTGAGAATACTACAGGGATTCCATTCCTGGATTCGATTCAATATAGTGAATATTATGGTAAATGTATTATCCATCACTATGTTAATGAAATTGGGGTTACTTATAAGTTGACTCATGTCTTCTATGAATAATTTAAAATTATGATGAAATATATTTTGAGTTCACCAATGTTGATGCTACCTTTTAGAAGAAATACACTCATCTTATAGGTGATATTTTTTGGGAGATCATTGGGATCATTTCTCTCAAAATAGAATAAATAAAATAATGAAAAAAATATAATATTATTTTAGTTAAACTATAAACGATACTAAGAACCATTATCTTGATATCAATAAGAACAATCTAGTTTTAATCATTATGTTTAAAAAATTTAGGCACTACCTATAGCACCAAGAGGTCCATTCTTTCTATTATAATGCCCTTCTTAATCAGATCCTCAACCATCCCACATTGATTGGACTTTTGGGTTGTTGGGGTGTTATATTGAATTATTTGGAAATTATTTTCATACCACATAAATATATTAATGTCCATGTGCTAGAATATTTACTTATAGAACATCCCTCTATAGAAAAAATGTCTTTGAATATTGAATTACCTGATAAAGAGCTATTATGTATTTATACTTTCCACCAGCCATTGGATACTAATTTTCAAAGAATTACCAATAGATCCCCATGTTATATAATCGAAATATCATTCTTAGTAATTTAACCTTGGAAGTCATTATTATCTCTCATGAAATTGTAGTTATATCTTATTATTTCATTTTGTAGATGACTTCATGAATAATGAGGTAGAATAATAAGCCCCCATTTTAGGATTAAAAATAAAACATCAAATAACGATGAAATATTATAAATTATAAGGTAATTTAGAGTTTGTAACCACGAAGATAAAAGGATATTATTCTACCAAAGAAAAAGAGTTGATCCCGTTACTTCACTATGTATTAGGGTTAATGGTAGAATTACCCCCAGTACCAATATTAACTCATATAATACATTTACAGAATAATAAGGCTTATTACTTATAAAATAAGTCTAAAACCATAGAAAACCCAGATAGAGATAAAATAGTCAACATCATAGTGAACCAAATAATGCTTTAATTATTCCTTAGTAGAAACGTAGAATATATCTATGAATTCAATTCCATATATTATCTAAATGGTCCTATAAGTGATTAGATGACAACAATATTAGAAAACATCCAAAAACATTTCATTGATCAGACAGATCATAAAAAGAGAAAACCTTATGACATCCAGTCAACTTTACCCTTTATAACAGCTCTGCTTTCCAAAAGATCATTTATAATTTTGGATTTGATGGATCATTCTCATATGTAGTGATGGATAAGAGAATATTTTTATTATGCGAGAAGTATATACTAGTACTTGTGGTTCCCACCAGTCTGGGACAAATATATCTTAATAAATCTAATGGAATTAATATTTTTGGCCTTTATTTAATTATGATTTTAATCAATTCACCAAAAATTACCATTCTTTTAAAGTGAATCTGAACATATTCCTCCAACACCTATAGTTCTTTCACATTTTTTAATGTTCCTTATTATTTATTTTATGGGGGATAGATTTTATGGGGCCATATCCCCCTATTTCAGCTAAAAAGATCAATTATATCATTACTACTAACAACTTATTTTCCAAATGGGATTATAAAACACCCCTCATGGGATCCTAGATAAATATAATTTTCAATCTCATGAATATGTTATAATCCCCAGATTTGGTGTCCCTCGCACAATAATAATAATAAACATTACTAATTTATACTCTTGTGATTTCAAATAGTTTCACCATGAGTAATACATCGAATATATCCATTTTCCTTCTATTAAAAAATATTTGACATAAAAATATTGGTTTTTAATAATACCATAACAAATATAGTCCATAAAATGTTTTTCAAAGATAATAAATTTTATCCATGTAAACATAAGCCTTCCTTGTGGTATTGTAAGACTATAGATTATACTTCCTCACATGTGACTCTATATTCAATAGTTTACGGGACATGTGAAATACTTACCAGTGTGGTCCTATCTCATTCACATCACACTACCATATATGATCCAATAACTAGAAAATGAGCAATCTAAAAATTTACTGGATGAATTTATGAATCTATACAAAAAGACACCACACCTTTCATGTTTTAGTGTACTATTAAAATCGAATAACTCATGATTTTAACAAGAATATCCACCTCTTCTAATTATTATTTGGAGAATTTGAACTAGTTCTTAGATCCCAAATGATTCCATGGAAGAGACCTCTTAATATGAAACCCATGTGGGATGGTACTTATATCATACATAAGGGTTATTCTAGCTAGGCCTACTCATTTTCCACAATGGATGAGTAATGCATAATTCCCCCCAAACCAATGTAAGGTTTCATAAAAAAATACATTTCACAAGTTTCACAATGGGAATAAAATCCTATTAGTAAGAACATAAATTAAAATTTAAAACATTATCATAAATTGATGTTAAATAAAGGCATTAACCTCTGTGTAAAACATAGTTTTCCACATGTGAAAAATGTAAAATCATTCAATGTCTTGGTCCAAGATGATTCTCCACCTTCTAGTGCCTCTATGCTTCCATTTTATATTCATGATTTATGAATGTAATTATTCTTTCTACCATGTGTATGATAGTGACACCCGAATCTCAATTCCTCGACCAATCCATAAGACAAAGAGAGGGAACATTTCCCCTTCCCCGCATATAGGTCAGACATGTGCAAGGAATCCTTCTTATAAGAACTATGCATGCCTTGATCTCAATTTCTAAATGATATGTATTAACAAACTAATCTCAAATTCTGGGTCAAGACATATAAATAACAATACCCTCTTCAGTTTAATTTTTCCCATTCCTTATATATGATCCATATCTATGCAAGGGACATTCAATACATTCATGGTCAATCCCGGTATGAATTACTCTATCATACATAGGAAATGACCTTTCACAAATCACACTCTATTTCCTGGATTGTTTATATGTCCATAATATGTCCCCATATATCAGTGGAAAATGTATTCAACTCTAAATGTAACTTATTTTTTAAATATTCATACTATGCTTCTTTTGGATCTACAAAATTTATTTCCTGAAGAATCATTTCAACTGGAGACATCTTCATCCTTATGAGAAAATATGTTTTTCTATGTATTCCATTAATTCATTTAATGGGAAACCAATTTCCGGGTATTATCTTTGGCCATTACTTTGATACATTTCCCATAACATTTTATTATATCTAAGAGCCCATAAAATGTTGTTGACGATCATCCCCCTTATTTCATAGATAATTGAGGATAATCCTTTGTTAGATCACAATGAAATAGAAAATCAAGTGGTATCCTTTGGAAACAACACTTTTCTATAGTTTTTTATATAATACAAATAACTCAAAAAATTCACTTGTTTCTCATATGGAGCATAACTCTTATGGGATAAGATATTTTGGGATATTATTCCAACATTCATGTTTAATTCATGCCAAAACCAGAATCAACTACAAGTTCTATGAACATGACCTTAATGGATGAACATGGTCTATGATGAAACACATTAAAAGGAACTCAATTAGTCAATTTTATGTGACCATAAACTCTAGACACCCATTTATATGAGAACTATGGTGTTAAAAAAAAAGTGTGAATATCTATATGATCTGTTAATAAAAAATCGTGATTCCTATTCACGTTGGAAAATTACCTATTCCTAATTATATATACTGCCTCACTAAATAGTTTGTGTCAAATATATACAAACCTAAATTATAGAAACCATATTTCCAAGTTGCATGATTTTATACTAAAAGGAAACATTCTCACCATAAGAAAATAAATAACATGTATCATGTCCCAGCAACATGATATATACCTATATAATCCATCAAACCCTACATCGGAGGACCGAAATTCCTGGTGTTTGTCTCTTACCACAATACCATCTTACATTAGACCTATGTATGGATTAATTATCACTTTGATGGGATATATAGTGATTCCTAGATTCATCATCCTATGACCTATTGTATAATATTAAAATTTTCTCACTCGCATATGTATGTGCTAGATGTTTAAAGAGGATCCCAAGTCAGTTTCTCCTTTCCTTCATAGGCTCATATTCAAAAACCTTAATGCCCATCTCCTTGAATAAGAACAAGATCAGCGTGGGGAACATTATTATATTATAAGAAAGTGTTTAGTGACTCTTACATTGATAGGATATATATTGATTCTCATATCCAACATCAAGATCCTTCTAAAATATGATAAAATTCCCTCCCCCACACCAATAACTGGATTGGTGTGAAGACACATTAAATTAGAGCTATGAATGGATTAATTATCATTTATACGAGATATGAATTTATTATTGGATACTTTTTTGGACCTTCTAGAAAATAAAATAATATGTTCCACCGCTCTAGAATATTTCCTTGATATAGGAATGAATTTTCAACATGGTTTACCTCATTTATGAATTTACAATTATATGAACATTCCTCCTTTATTACATAAAAAAGATACCTATATATGGAATTTTCCATTTAGTGATGGATAATTATACTATAAGATGTTCATTATCCTACTTAATTGATGCATCATCCCATTAATAAGACACATGTTAATGTATTGGGAAATTCAGTTCTCCATAAGCATTCCCGGGATATTAATAACAAATTTATTGATCATTTAAGGGAACCTCTGTTTTGATAATGAATACTACACCAAATGTTGATCTACATAATATGTTCCCCTAATGTATCCTATCAACAAAAGACAATTTAGTAATCGTTGGATGATACTTTTATCATTGTATTCCCTTAAAAACTTATAATGGATGATTCCTTTCAAACATGGTCTATGATAATTCCATGAACTCCTATCCAATACAATTTGTTTTATCCAAATACCTCAAGATTATTACCTTAAATAGGGGGTTCCCTTCTCATATACAAAATCTTTTAGAGAATTTTTGGCTTGTAAGTCCTACATGAATTGTTACTCCAATAAATCATGGTCATATTTTTTTGAAAATAAACATCAATTTCATTTTTCATCGTACCAGTCTCTAAAAATTCTATGGAAATATATGTATTAATCGCCAAGATAAAAACCCAATAAAGGGGACCCTAGAAAAAATGTTTTAATTAGATTGCTTTTTCTGAACTCTCTGTCGGCTAGGAAAAATAGATAAATTGAAATTCAGACTATAGAAAACTCATTAGGTTGAAAACCCACTAAAAATGTCCAAAAATCAATGACATTCTGATTGAGTCTTCATTATATCAGACTTAGGAAAGAGATAGTGTCATGACACCAAATGAATAAAATTTATGTGGAATTTCAAGTGAATCTAGAAATAGTAAAATTGATCCCTATTTTCCCCATGTAATTTAAAAAATTAGATTATTATATTGTTCCAAGAATTTAAATTTCAACTTATTGACAGAAGGGTATTAATTCAAATGAGAAACATTCTGCTCTGTGTTATAATTTCAAGAATAGAATGAATGATGAAACAAATGATAAAAAACAATGTTAATTTCATTTATTGATAAAAAAATTATAAGAACGTCCAAAAACTAGACTATCTATTCATTATATTCGTATATCAACATATTCCATCAACATAACTGTTATGCCATGCGAGGTAAGCTCATGCTACGTCAATAATATTTTGGATATTGGAAAGCTCTATAGCCTCATCCTCTTTAAAAATATTGATCCCCTTCACCGTGATAACAAAATATGTTTTTTTCAAAATTATTGAACTCTTATAATAAAAAGTTAAGTTTTATGATCTCCAACTTAGTAGAATCCTACCTTAATTAAAGAATTACATTTTTAAGGGACTTCCTGTGAACTTGATTTTATCACTCCTCTAACTCCATTGTTTGATTTAGATCTACATGGGATAGTGATAAATTATTTTTCATTGGTTTTTATGAGAAATTTTTATTTAACAAGGGGGTATTGTGACACTTTCTCTATCTCTCTCTTCTAGATAACCTTGTTCACTACACAATGAAAAAAGTGGTAGTAAACCTTGACATGCCTTATCGCGGTGATTCTTTTTGGAGATGATAAAATTTTGTTGGTAAATCATCCACATACATCTCCAATACTAGTCCCCATATATAATTCCAAATAAAATCGATACATAGTAAAAAACACTCAAGTCCTCTCTTATTTCCACAGAACCATTTTTCAATGTGGTGATGTATTGAAGAATTTTTAAACTACAACCCGAAGCATTTTTTATTCATTACATGGTAACATCATCCTGAAATTGCACCACTAGATGAGTTGGAGTGGATGCTTCCTCTTCATCATGAGGCATTTATTATTATGGAAGTAAAATAAAAATTATATTTTTCACCAAAATTACAGGATAATATTGATATTGGTAGATATACAATCAAAATATCCTGCAGTACTCACTCGTTGATAGGTCAACTGCTCGATTTGTATCTCTGGTATAATCCTTAGTCTGAGTAGTTTTGATGGGAAGCTCCTGTTGTGGAGATAATTTTTGAGTTTACATGGATCTAGGTATAGAAATATAATCAGAATCTCCCACTATGGGATCTTTTACTGTTGTTCCCTCTCCAACAAGATCTTGAGGGGGTTCGATACCCTCTTGTTGGATTACTTTTGAAAAGTTTTATGCATATAATGTTTCAAAATATATGATTCTTGATTAATACCTTATACATAAGTATATTTTCCATTATTGAAAAAATGTGTATCATATCCATTAAAATCCTTATTAAAGTCCTCAAAATCTTATAGAGATCATAGGATATCTATATTTTTGAATATATTCTCTATTACCATTATTTCATTAACTAACATCTAATTTCTCTTGGTACCCACATTGGGGGGATTTGAGAAATCTAGTTCAGGTCCCAAGTTCTCCCCATCCAATATTAACTACATTTTTATTATGGTAACAACTTTTTAGGACTCAATGAGTTTGGATCAATATCGACACCTTCATTATATTTCTAATTATCCCCATTTGCAACTACTGGTATTGTGATGGGGGCATCAGTGAATGTCGTGGGGGACATTAAATTTACATATAGGGTCTAAAATATCAGAGAGATGATATTTATAAAATGATACATGAAACCCTTTTATGTCTAATTGAAATTACCATGACATTTTTTTCCTCTACAATAATTAGTGAAGGTGGGGCATGGCCCTCTGAATCTCTCCGACATAAGGTGTGGACTCATCACCAATAGTCTGTACATCACATAGAAGATCAACTCTACACCCCATGATAGTAGAAATGGTTTTATATAATATAATGTACATGTTGAAACTGATGTACATTATGGAAAAATCATGAAAAATTTACATTGTAAGAACATACCCCGGCTAATGACATGCCAGGATAATGTTTTTACATCTAATGACCACATGAAGTTGTATGTGGGGTGGAATATGAGGTTATTATCAATAAATTAATGAATATATATGTCTTAATCATGGGGGTAATTATCCCGATTCATGATTACCCTCCTCATACATATTAGGGATGCTCCTCAGTGTATATTTTGGTGATGACAATGTTGATGATTTATCTTCTTTCTCCTAAAATTCAATGGTACATTTATCCTTTGTAACCAACTATTGATAAAATGATGGATATGGGAATGAAATAATTATGTTTTTTTACATCATCATTATTGATGAATGCATCACACTCATCAGCATCGTGATCACCCACAACCTTGACATTTCCATTATCTATATTATCAGGTACCCGCTTGATGGAATAAATGCATTCATAAGTGGAATATATGAGAAAATCTAGTTTCCATACATTCATTACCACCACAAGAATGTTGATTTAGAAATTTGATATTATTAGGTTCTTGAATATATCCATTCTAGAGAATATTCATTAGAAATTGAAGAAATATACACAAGTACCAGATGTCATATGTCTTATCATTCCACAACTCATCTTCTTCTAGTCACGATTAATCTGATTCTTTCATTTGTAGTTGTGAAGAAGAACTAAAATATCCTTGATGTGTAGACATTTTTTTCTCCATATTAATAGGATTCTAAATATCCGGAGCTAGAATATCCTCTTAATTATTATATCTAGATCATCTTTTCATAATTGGTATATTTTTTCATCTCTAACCTCCAATATGTCTAGTATTTCATTTTTTTTGTACAATTACGTACCTCATCAATATCATCTTTGGGATCGACCTTATTACCTAGTTTTCCTCATCTAGTATCTGTAACATTTTGGATATGAGAGGATGATTTTTTCTATTACCCCTTGAGTAAATGAAATGATCTGGGTATAAGTATACATGGCATAAAACATAGTAGATTCATCTAATGGAGGAAAATTTATTGTCTCCAAAGATACATCTAGATCCATAAGGACACACATCTACAGGCCCATCATTAGGTTTTTATCTGAAAATTCATGTGTGGGAGGCGATAAAAATTTATATTTCATGCATTTAAATTTATCCACACATCTCTAGGTGTGTAGGCTTCACAAGTAACTTCAACATAAATTGTCATTTCCAACATGGAATACCTAAAATCTGTTTTTTATGACCTCATCTCATCATAACCAAGGGAATTTTCCATGAATATTCTCATGGTGATTTAATAGTACAAACTTCTATTAATGAAATTCCTTTTTTATAAGAGTAAATTATTTACTACCAAATGATTTTATAGAAAATCATGTTCTTATTTGGTAGTTTGGGATCAATATATGGTTTTTCGAATTTAAAATATAGTAATGAATCATAATTGTTGATTATATAGTCATTGTACTGTGACAACATTGATTAGCATACTATGGTTTTTTATATAGACCGTTTTACAAAGAAAAATTAAGTGATTGCCTCAACCTAGAGGATACTGTAATGTGATTCTTATTTAATTGAGGTTATAAGGGAGAAATAATCATTGGGATTTTCCATTGACTAATAAAATGAAATAGTTCAATAATTGAATCACAATAAAAACCATTTATGAGAGTTGTTATAGGTCACTATGATCATGTATCAAACCATGTTTGATGAATAACCCCATGAAAATATCATTGTCACACCCCTTACCCATATAGAATTATCTAATGTAATAAAGGGATATGTATTTAGAACATAGGATTATGAATTTGTATATTTTTAATAAAAAATTATTATCTATATCCCTTTACCATTTCTCTTTATATTATTTGATAATGTGTTGGATAAAAGTTTGAGTTTGATATGACGAAATAAAAATTTTATTTTTACAAAATATATAGTTTTAATAAAGACCATATTTTGGTTGAATTCATTAATTTCAAAAATAAATTAAATTTTAATAATATGATAGTATTAAATAATATTTATTAATAATAAATTAACATATAACTTTAAAAATTATATTTTAATCATTATATGGGATTGAATAATGTTAGTGTAAAAAACCTAGCATTTTTCATTAAATTGACATTTTCTTTTAATAGTGTTAAATCTCATATAGAGTGAATTATATGGATTAAATAAATATTATTTTTGAAATGATCACATTGAACATAACGAATGATGATTTGTTTTTATAATTTTCAATGCAAGAAGATTTCATTGTTAAATATTATATACAGTATAAATAAATGGTTTGTATTATGATATCATAATGTCCCAAAAGTGATGTAAGTTATGTTATCAAAGGACTATAATAATAGAATTTTGTCTCCCCTTTAAATCAATATTTTTTATTTTAGTTGATTTATTTAATGAAAACAAAATGAATCCTCCAAAAATTATATTATAATTTAAGGGTTTAAACAAAATTCATTATAAACATGACTTAATTACACATCACCGAAGGATTTGTTTAAAATTTTGGTTCATAGACATTTAAAATAATGAATAACACTCTTATTTGAAAAAATAAAAAGGAAAACACATTTTATTGGTTTTGGGTTTCATTACATTATCCTATAGAGTACAACGCATTTTTTGGAAATTAATTGATAATTAACCACTATTTTTAATACAAACCCACAAAAAATCCAATTCCAATACACCAAATACAATTATGTGATGATTTTAAGCTTCACTTACACCTCTATATTCCTACCAAGGTTCACTAAAAATCATTATAAGTTCCTCCTAAGCTTCTAAAAGCTCCGTCTCAAGGTAATGGATTCTCTCATTCACCATTTTATTCAGGAACATTATTTACGTCATTCCTTCATTTTAAAATTTTCAATTAGGGATATGTTTTTAACATCACACATAATTTTCCAATAATTATAATATAATAAAACACCCATTTTTACCTCATTAACCACTTAAATAAACCTTTATGTACACCTATTATGCTACCAAAATTATCTTCTGATTTTCCATGATAATAAATTGTTTTTTAAACACCTTTCTCCATTTTCACCAAGGGGTATCCACCTAGTAAAAAATATCCTTATCTTACTAGGGAATTAAAGGTATATAACTCTCACACCTTAAAATTGTGGTTAAAATTGATTAAATATATACTTATGTTGTATGATATGTGTGGAAAACTTATTCTTGTACAAAATATTAATGTTATTGGTGTGTGAGGAATTATATATCCATCCAATTCATTAGGTAATACTTTTATTTCATGAGATTACATATATGGTTCACAACTGGTAATCCTAATCACACTATGTTATGTTGTTTTTGTGGTTATCTTTGAATTGTGTTTATGATGTCATGTTTTATAAGGTTTCTATATTCATATTTACCTTTATGTAATCATGTTAAACAATGACTCATTGTTAAGGATTTTTATTATAAAAACATTTATATTACCTTGATAAGCTTGATGGGTCTCACATACTTAATTATATTATGTTATTCTATGTTTTTTCACTTACTATATTTTATAGAGAAACCATTTCTTTTTTAGGTCCCCAACTTATCCCATTTAGTTTTTGAACATCCAAGAAATATAAGTGTATTTTTTAGACATTTTAAATAATGTTTTTCTATTTATCTAAATATTTTTTATAATATGTACTTAATTACACTAAGAAACTATGTGTCATTATATTTTGGGATTATTTTAATTGTATATTTATGTAATAAATCCATAATTACTGTGTATTATCAAATGATATATTATAGATAATATATCCATATTATGAGAAATTGAACTCCCCATATAAACTCACATTATTTATAGCTATCCCGTACACCATGGACAAGGGCTTGATTCTATAACCCAAATAGAAAATAGACAATCCTAGAACCTAGGAATTTTTTTTCCTTCTCAGAACAACATAACAACTATAGGGGTTAAAATCCACCCCAATATATGCTAGAATAGATATGAAATTTTTAAGTGATACTTTCTCATGTAAACATAAATTAAGCATCAATAATTTTTTCTAAAGATAAGGGATGACAATACTAAATTATATCATTCTACTAACATGGAATATATTAAAAATATTCCAAACCTCACGCCACCATGGGATTCAAAAACTAACAACACGTAGTTGCCCAACCACATTGTTATGAAAATAAAGAGATGTGTCTTAGAGGGGAATTTGGAAATGATTATATTTCCTTGAAAGTTGTATTATCCTTATTCCAATATAGGAAAACATTTACCAAGGATGTCTCAATTTTTCAGTAAGGGACACCCTATTGTTTATTGGCATTTTGGACCATGTCCTTTTGGATTCATGAAAATTTCATCAAGGTTTCACCATGAACATCACCCCTTATGTGTGGATCATTCTATATGATATCTTGTTTAGCTTTTTTTCAACATATCTGCTAAAGAATTAAGCCTCTCAATATCATGCAATGATATATCCAATGTGATGAATTCATCAAATATCTCACCAATGATTGGATCTGTCAATGCTTTTTAAAAATCCCATAAACTGATTCTTACATAACCATACATCAAATAAAAGGTATTAGTCCATGGGATCCAATATATGAGAAAATATAAAACTATATCAGAACATTTTTACACATACATATTTAATACCTACATAGCTTCAGAAATACTTACCACTTTAGTTCAAATTAAAAGTTATCACTGGTATCAATCACATAATAAGAACAGATACATTCTGGTTTAACTCCCCATATGGTGTATAAGTCTCAATATTCCTCCCAACCCATCTATTGATCTATCATGGATGTATTGAATACAGAAAAATAACATTTTGGTTCATGGTCAAGTGTATGTGTTTTCAGATTCGGGCTATTTGTACTATGATATAGGATACATATAATTTCGTTCATTCAATCATTGAGAAATTAACACCTTGATTTTATGTTTGTGGTGGAAAGATTCATGTATCATGTGAACTATGAATGAAACTTGTAACTCTTCAGAATCATGGTAACTATATTCTATAATAACTAATTTTGTTATAGTGTTTGTTTTTCCACTCCCAATATACTTGATATGATATATCATCAAATGTTTTGTGAGATCTGGAGAGTTTGGGTAATATATTTTAAAATTTTATGGCCGACTGATATCAAAAATACCTATAATGTGTGCAAATACTTGCTTATCAAAAATAGAAACCATTTTAGTAGAAATACAGAATATGAAAAGAAACAGAAAGATTTTAATTAGATCTAAAGTATTAGTTTATTGATTTGGACTTAAAATTTAGTAATGGGAGATCTTTTGTAGGTGACTCACCCATGTTAACTCGCATTATTATCTCTCCCTAGAGAACTTATATTGGTCTTTCATCTAGGTTACCTTATGTGGGTGACTCTCCGAAGTGACCTAACAAGGTCACCCACCTAAGTTACATCGTGAGGTTTATCTTCTCGCATGACCATGAAAACTAACATCAAATAAAGTTATTGGATAGATGAATTCTAACCAAGAGTGAATCATATAGAGATACACAAAATAATTTTTCAATGAAATAAAATGTGATTAGGTATGAGTTTTAGTGAGTAAAAGAGTCGAAGAACCCACCATCCATGGCTCTATTTTATTAAAACATCATACATGATGGAACTATGTATTGGATTCGTGCAAAGGACATGTGAAAATTATGTGCATGAATTACTGGTATGAAATATGCAACATGATGGAATTGTGTGTGAAGCAAGTACAAAAATATTATTTCCTATAAAAATTGTGAATATGTGTGAACATGTGATACCCAATGAATGGAATTTCCATAAACACCATTGTTTCTCTATTCCATAGGATTAAATCCTCTTTCTCAAATAAGATCCAATCACGAGGGGTGGTTTTTGGTAAAAAAAATACACAAGGAAGAAATCAATGAATGATGAACAACTGAAATACATGAAAATGAAAGAGAATGAGGATGACCATGTGGTTAGAACTAGTGGGATTTATTGAAGTACCTCGTAAAATTTCAGTCTGTGAAAAGTATCATCAATACATATAGTTCCTCAAAAAAGTCCATGATACATGAATAACCTATGTGATTGACTTATGAGAGACCACTAGTCTTAAACAAATCCCTATGAACTCTAATAAATAGGAGAATTGGGATTCCCATTTGGTACTCTTAGAAGACAAGAAGATATATTGAATCTCTACTCACCCATGTCTCTCACCAAATTCTTCCGTACCCTTAATTTTATTTAAATAATAAAAAATTAAGATTGAATTATCAATAGTTAAGAAATTATAATTCTACTAAGGTTTAGAACACCAACGAAATGAATAATGAACCATTACCTCTAGTCTAAAAAACTAGGCCAATAGGACCATCCCTATCCTAGAATATGAGTTCTAATCTTCCATGAGAACATGAGGAGACTTGTGATGATTAGAGAAAGTTCCCATAAAGGTTTTTATTCCCAGTTTTTTCTTCACATATTATTCATCCATGGTTTTATCAGGTATCACATAGACAACATACCTCCCAACTCACATATTAATACTTGGGGATGTATTATCAATGTAATCGTAATATCACTTAGGTAAGATACAACCCACCTCGACCCATGTACCACCAGGGTGAGGCACCCTCTGAGCCCTCTCTCATACCATGAATGATGGGAAACTAATTTACTGATGATCATATCCAAAGGAGACAAGATTAATACCTTCTTTAAGGCCCCCGAGTACATATGGTCAAGAAATAGGATACATAGTGTTTCTATACAATAATTCATTCTCATGGTAAGTTAAATCATGTTTAATCCTACCTAATATGTAGGATACCTAGAATATTCACAATCATGATTTCCTATGGGAAAAAGGATCCCTATAACAATACTGGTAGTGGGAAATATCTTGATTCATGAAACAACATCTGCTACCTAAATCATGAATTTAATTGGGAAGAATAATTGAATTCAGTGAATAAAAATTCCAAAAGGGGGGGTTTATAAAAAGGAAATAAGATGGGAGTAGTTATGTCCTATCATTCTTCTTGAATAACCTTCTATATACTAACACTCATCCCACAGCTGAAAAAAAGAAAATATTATTTATGGGAATCCCTCCTTGAGTAAGAACACTATAATTTCACATAGGATTTCATAATACTCAAGACTTACATATCCTCACCATCATATAAAAATATAAAATGAAGAATATTTCACTTTTACTTCTAATCTAGGTATCAGTACCTTTCTAGAAATGATTGTGCAATGTGTAATTTTATTATGCCTCTTGTTTATCATACCCAACATGACTCATGTGGTCCTTAAGATCAGTTGTGATCATGTTACCAAAATTATCAAATATTAAAATTTGGGATCCATGATGGGTGTAATCCCCCAAATCACTAAACTATGAGGGTTATAATTCACGTACTCATGAGATGTGTTGGAAGAATCCCTATGTTTTGAACCAAACACATTCAATACTCTACTATCCTCATAGATCCATTTTCTATGTAAGATTAGGCACCCATCTAGAGGAAATATTAATTCTATGACCAATTACCATACCCTCATCATCCCAAATACATGGTGAGGGAAAAAATTCCAGGGATAAATCTCCAACAGGATCATCTTGATATCACCAGAACACACTCTTTATGGGATTCATAAAAGGGGTTTCTTAAGAATAATTTCCAAATCATCGTTTTCAAGGAACCATTCTCCAAAATATCCTTCCCCCGCAATGTTAAATTATATGGTATGTCCATTGAAAATTGACTTTAATGTTATATTTTTTCTTGTTAAGTGGAACTGAACTATGTGGGATTTTATTCCTTTCAAGAGGACATGTAAGAATTCCATAATAAGGGCCTAATCCCAACCAAAAACCTCCAAATTCCTCTATATAAGGTAATAAATTCTAGTGTTCTTATTTTTTAGGTTTGAAATCATAATATGTTAAAATAAAGCAGCAATAACTAAATAAAAAATACAACATTGATAAACTATAATAAACATATAGGGTTATATTTAGGGAGAAACTCAGATACATACATATGTTTCAATTGATGGAGAAACTCTTGTATATATATATGGTTACTCTCTCATGTATATGTGATTTGATGAATCTGTGAAGGGAACCAACTTTATTTAAGGATTTATAAAGGATCTTGAATTTGAGTTAAATATATAAGAGAGTCTCAAAGTATGCTATAATTCCCATCAAAAGTGGTTGATGTTACCAGCCTCACATACTCTTCAAAATTTTGATTTCCTAAGAGTCATTCAAAAAATATCTATTTACCACCTACCTTTGGAATTCTTTCCGACATCATAGATACATGAACCATTAGTTGTTTTTGATTCCAAAAATAATCCTCATTAGAGACTACAACTCTAAAAGGTACCTGGAAAAATTGTTTACATGATGTGAATAGATTGTGAAAACATACTCATCCTCCATAAACAACCAATCGATGAGCCATATTTTTGTTATGAAACATTGTTGATGGGGATTTTATTCCTGGTGATATTCATTGTAAACATCTATAAAATTTGATATGTTTGATGTCTAATAATATATTTTTTTTATTTTACATTTTGTTTGACTTGGTGTATTTATAAAGTTCTTTACACCTACTCAATCATTGGTTTGATGTTTTTATATTTCATGGTTTGTTATTCAAAAAATAGACATATTATAAAAAATTATATTAAATGGATTGCTGATTACCTAATTTGAAAAACTTGATAATAAAGAAGATGATAAAGTCAAGGAATAATAATTAATTTTGGGATGATTGAATGGATACCATAATCAATTTATGTGGACTTTACCCATAATATATATTTTTTGGGCTTATGAAGGATTTCTTAATGATTATTTCACTTTAATGTGACTATTTTTATATGCATTGAAAAGATGTTCCCATGTGATATCATTCCATAAATTTTATTGACCAATGTGTGCCTAATATTACCCAAAATAATATATAGCTTGATAAATGATTAATTTGGTGTCTCATTGGCTGAACTATGGTCGACTGCCCATTTTATGCACAATATATTGTTGTGAGTTCAGTAGTTACAAAAATTTATTTATAAAAAAGAGTTAAAATATTAAAATAATATTTTAGGTAGTATTTTGGTATTGATAAAGAATTTTAAATGGGGACAGGAATTTAATTTAATTGATCTTGAAATTTGATTTTCAAAGAAAAAATGATTGATTTCTAAAAGGAAGTTATATATTATTTTGGTAAATATTCTTCATTAGGTTTGATGAAATGGTTTTGTAATTAATAATATTTGGGTGATGAAAATTTATAGAAAATGTGTATTCTATTGTGTGAAAATATGATTGAAGAATGTCTAGTTACAATTCTCTCTCTATATGAAAATTCAAGTTGTTGTGCGAAGAATTTGTGTAATCCTTACCTCAAGGGATGAGTGTATTAGACTTCATTGGTTTTTATAGTGGGTTTCATAAATATTATACAATTTTGTTTCATAGATAGGTACCCTCAAGATATGATCATGTTATGTTAATACCGTTGCGTTGGTGTATGAAAATGTTATGGAAATGTTGTGGTGAGATATTTTACCATATGTCATTTGATAGTGCCTATTTTATTCTCAATTAATTGTTAGACTCATCATTTATTTATATAAGTTCCCTTCAAAATGAACATGGTATTATGGTGTCATATATTCATTGTATTTATTATATGGTTGGCTATGTTCAGGTTTGAGGTGGTAGATTATGTATTTTGATGAACCACAATAAGAAACCAAATATCATAGGTAGTATTAATGTTTAAAAAAATATTACTATGAACTAGGATATAAGTATATGTTATAGAGAGTGTTAAATTTTATTTTATTTTGGGATTCTAGAAGTATAAGGAATAGTTAAATGGTACATATAAGATGAGGAAGAAAAAAACAATTTAATGGGATATAGACCATTTGATAAATAATTTTGGATGGAACAACATATTTAGATGAACTCAAAGAGTGTGATTTTATTTACATTTGATATCATAGGAAATTATTATTTTTTTAATTTATATGTGCACTCATTTTATATATGTTCTTCCCTATAGAAAAAAAATAATGATAGATGAGACTCTATGTTAGGTGGTTGTTGGTGCATTGAGGATTCACCGATTGCTTGAAATTGTTAGTGTTGGTTCTCTATAAGAAATATCGTTGTACATTGTGATAAACTGTATTCAAATTTTTGAACATTAATAGGATTTTAATCACAACATGGTTTTAATTCCATGTTACGTAGTATGTGATAATGTCCTAAGTGTAACTGACTAACTAAAAGGTCATATAAGTTCCCTTATATGATGAGAACCCAAAAGTTCCAGGAAAATATTTTTTAATATATTCTAGACAGTATGATGAATTAATTTGAGGGACACAAATGATGTAAGATATTATGGGTGGAGACTCATATGAATTTTAGGCACCCTCTCTTAGTGTATTCCATTAGTAATATCAAGTGTATGATATTATAAGAATGACACCAACGAGTAGGAAATCTATGTTTTTATGTGTCAAACATTTTTCTAATCATTGGGAATGTGTATTTGACCCTATAAATTATGATTTCAATTAATGAGTCATTAAAGAGTCATATATTGATTTAATGATGGAAACCATGATAAAATGTGTCTACAGAGTGGTATGATACATTCAATGCATCACGAGTAATATTTCATTAATGAATACTGTAAGAACAGACTTATTCCTTATATTCTCTAAATGTTGATGATATCTCATGATTGTGGAAGGAATTTATAAAGCCTAAATGAATGAAATAACTATGGATTTCTATATGAATTTTTGATTTTTTTAATTTCATGGAATCATACATCAAGCACATAGGTCGATGTCACCATCATGCAGCCTACTTGATTTGAGATATCGTGATTAAGAAATTATTTTACTCAATAGCATCCTTTTGGGGTATTATATGATTTTGGTATTAAATTATATCTATATGGGTGCCTTGGTGTGTCTCTATATTCTAACTCTTTATTTTAGGCCACTTCACCAAATTAAATTGACAAAGAGGACTACAAGGTTACACACTAGGTGTATCCAAAATTTCTTTTAAATGATATATTATTATTATTATTCCACTAGTTGAATAAATATTATTTCTATGTATAGTTTAATAATTATTCATGTAAGCTTTATTTCATATATTATATCACCAGTAATTCAAGATAATTTTATGTTAGGGGAATATTTAATAAATATTAATTTTCTATTTAGTTAATATAATATTGTTTTTATTTATTGGAGAACAACTCTATGATATTTATTTCTTGTATAAATAGACATTATTAATGGCCCAATAAATGTTATGGAGGAATGAATAAATGAGTATAATGGTATAGTAAAAAAATATTATTTGAATATTATTTTATTAACTAATATTTAATTTTAATTTTGATGATTAGTACATGTCAATAAGTAATAATGAAATTATTATTATAGACATGGGGGTTCATATCGATTAAATTTCAAATGAAGGGAGTTTATATTTTTTTCAAAACACAGTATTATATAAACCGAATTATATTCCTTCCCAAGATATAAAATTCATGTTTATTTTATGGAAACAACAACTTAGAGATAAAATCATCTAAATCTATAGAGAACTCCCTCCCCCATAATGTGCCCAAGAATACGGAGTGACTTTCCTACACCTTCCCCTCTAGATTAAAAACATATCATAGATAATCCTTTGGAAGTGACTCTTGAGGTGATCAAAGGAGAACAATAAAAGTGATGGGGACTGTGGTTCTAGAACCCAGAGATTTCTACGACAACATTTAGAGATTTTTAGGACACGTCTAGATCACCTCTAAATGGAATGTAATCTTGATTCCTACATCACAATGCTATTACGATGTACATATGTTGTCAGATCTATCAAAAAAGAAATAATTTATAAATTTAATTCCTTAATTGATTAAATTAATTATAACTAATATGTGATGATATTGAGATTTGGTTGTGATGTTTACCCATTATGTATATTCATTGATTTAAATCTATTGATGACATCATTTATTATAATGAAAATCTCATATTAATTATTGATCTTGTAAAAAAATGGACATGACCCATCAAATGCTTCATCCATGCTCAGAACCAACAAGTGGCTTCAAATCAGGTCCCATAATTATTTGTGATTATATAATGATCATTGATTAATTTACACATTTATTATTGGATATAAATTCCATTTAAATTATTCTTTATTCTGGATTGTGAGATCTAGTTTCTTCATCATCGTTTCTCAAAAATATATTCAAAACAATGAATTTTATGATTGAAATAATTTTTAATATTTTATCTATAGTTTATGATGACTCTAGATGGTTGAAAAAATAGTACACACCATGTAACCCTTATGCACAAGATGTGTACTCAGGTTTAATACACTAATATTAAATTAGAATGTAATTAAATTCATTTTAATTTATTACCCATAGTGAATTTATTTATACACAACATTTTGACTAGGCCATCTTAGTGAATGGTCATACAAGGTACATGTCATGTGACATTAATACATGATGTGTCTACATTTAGTTGTAGAAGGTTTGTGTATCTTATTACATGGCCTATAGGATTGATGGTCATCTAAATCATAGAACAAATGCTATGTAGCTCATGTAAACATCATCATATCCAAAATTTTCAATGAAAACATCTCACAACAAGTCCCTAAGCATGTTCTATGGATAAATAGTGTGAATAACATAGTTTGTATCCTAAATTCACACTCTATATAATTTTACAAAATTACACAGTATTAAAATTAATTTATTATAATTTTCAATCTTTATCAACATGTTCTTCTGTGTGGTAATTATGTTAATAAGAAGCACTAAGTGGATATATATATATATATATATATATCTGATTGTTTAATTAATTTATCTGCAATTTTTAGATCTACATATTATTTGTAAGTTTTATTTCAATTAGTATTCTTCACACAATAAAGCATTACATGAAGCATAAAATTAAAAAACCCTTTAAATTTGATGATCATTAAACTGATAGTAGTCATCATAATATTAATTGATATGTTGTGAATTCCACATGGTTCAAATTAATCATTATACGAGTATAATACACATTTTGTAGTTCGGATGGGTACTCATAGTATTTCCTAAAATGTATATTTTTTTATGTAGTTAATTTTAAATAAATTCATTTAATTTTTTTAATATTATTATTCAATGGAATATCAATTAACTTAATATAATAATTAAGATAAAATAATTGAATAAATAAAGAAAATAATTAAATTATTCAAACATGATTTATCTTAAAATAGAATGGTTAAAACTCAGTGGAACATTTATTAAATAACTAATTGGTTTCCTGAATATGGATGACCATGAGACAATACGAGAATGTTTTATGAGATTGGTTTCATTTAATTTATTATTAATTTCAATTTTTGGAATGTGTTTCTTATCTAATGTCATTAGGTAATGATATATGTGCCCACGGTTTCTTTCATAGAAACCCCTTGGCAAGTAACTTGGTTATACTCATTTATGTGGGAGTAAGAGAATATGTAACATATGGAACTCACTATATTTTTGATGTAGTTAATGTTTGTAGATGAGGTGAATGAAATCCAAGAGAGATACATAGGTGGATAGGTGGAAGGATACAACTTGAACCTAATTTGATTCAAGGGGTTTTCCCCTCGGGCAATTGTTTTCTTGTCATCCACTAGATAAACAGAATGTTATAAAATCCATTTGACCATACAAATTTATTATTTTAATTTTCCCAATATTCAGGGTTATTTATTTAAAGATGTATAATAGTGGGAACATGAATTAATGAATTAACAATCATGAAATATAGAAAAAAATAAATGGTATAATGCTTCAATATTATCTAAGGCTTGGTTAATAACATAAATATATCAACATAATATTAAAATAAATATTCTAACGGTAATAATTAGAAATTTATTCATTAAGGTAAATGAATAAATTTTATAAAGTAATTTAGTAGAGACATGCATTAAATATGTTAAAATTAAAGTGTAGCACTAAGTGAATAACTAGAAAACGTTTTTTTGACTTTAATTATCATGTAATTATAACATATTTTTTTGTTAATATAACATAGTTCAGATCAATATTTGACTAATATGGAAGGACTCAATGTATCTAAGTGGAAAAGGGTTGAGAAATCCAATTTAAATATTATAAGATTGGGGTGTCAACTCAATAGATCAAGGAACAATATTTTAATGTTGTTGGAATTTGGAATTCCTACCTAAAAACCATCAAATTTTATAAATAGCTAAATTTTTTAATGAGAAGGGAAATATGGATCCTTAACACCAGAATATCCATGGAATTGTATATTCCAAATCCAATGGTGAGGGATAATTGGTTTTGATAAAATATAGGGATATTAGTAAATATATTATTTATTTATTTTCCAAAATGTTATCAGATAAAGTGATAAAACTCTACTATTATAATTTGTATAAACATTAATAAAAATGACTTTAAACATATCACAATTATCCATACATTTGAAGGATAACCTTCTCATCGAAAACATTTCACATTTTGTAAAATAAACTTAAGAGTTATCACATTTCATGAAAGGAAAATTTATATGATAGAATATCCTATTAAAGATGTTCTTGGTAAGGAGACTATTGAGGAAGAGTTATATATGAATGAAAAACATTTGAAGAATGCTAAATATTTCCTAAAATTCATGCTATCGACCATGTAAATAGAGATTTTGAAGAATCTTAAGGACATGGATGTGTATATCATGATGTCTCACCTTCAGGATCTCTATAATGAGAAATTAAGACAATATATATGAGATATACAGTACTCTATTAAAATATAAACCTAGAGATTAGATTCTAGATATGCCTATTGTAGTCAAAAGTATCAGCTACATTCAATGCATAGTCATCTTAGAGATTAAATTCCAAGATTATTTTTAAAAAAATCTCATATCGCCCTTACTACAAAAGAACATCTTATGTTTTATTATTAATTATAACATGAGTAATAATGAGAAGATTATATGAAAAAAATTTCTCCAATTCTACATGTATGTAGGTAAACAGGGTGTGACAAACCCATGGTACTTATGGTGAATACGAAAATGAAGAACAAGGAAAAGGTTTCCAAGCCTCATAAAAAGTCTAAAGCTCAAAATAATCATCCTTGAAAGAAGAAGAAGCTCTATTGGCTTGGAAAAGAAAGATGTAGTACATTTTTCATATGTTAATCAAGGCCACTAGTTGGGTAACTAATCCCAAAATAATGGGGATTCTTAAAGTGTGTTCATTATAAAATGTAGTCTTTCAATGCCAACAAATTTGTTAATAGATACAACTCATGGTTATCCCATCAATATCCAAATATAAGAACCATGTAAATTCCATTATATTTCTTGAGGAGAGGTGGATTTTCAAGCCACCAATGGTGTGTACCAAGATTCTCTAGACATTGGAGACTACCATATATCATTAAAAATAAGAATGATACTGTTTTTAAGATATTTAAATCATACACCAACTATTAAAATAAAAATAATGTTTGTATCATGCCTAGATTTAGATATTTTTATTGTAATGTTTGGCTATTAAATTTTTTCCTTTATAAATATGGCATATGTTATGTAATATTTCATTTAAATAATTGAATTCAAGTGTTAAATCACAAAAACAGTGTGGTTAGAATAGGTAATTAATCATGTTCACATGAATTATAAGTCTCTCAGTTATGCAATCACCATATTGTTTATGTAAATGATAATATTTTGAAAATATCTATCAAGATTGTATTTTATTCTATTATAATCAAAAAACACATGACATATTTCATCCTAATTTATATTTAAAAATTATGAAACTGCCATTATGTCAACACGGTGAAAGGTCCATAGATCATTTAGGACTGATACACATTGATGTGTGCGTACTATTTATATTTGAATAAAAATGTTGGTAATGTTATCTAAAAACATTTTTTAGAAACTTGAGTGGATATTGACATGTCTATATGATGAAGTATAAGTCTTAGTCATTTGAGAAAATCAAATAAATCAATAATGAAGAAGAAAATCATTGTAGAGAGAAGATAATGAATTTTAGATCAGATTGAAGAGGTGAATATCCTAAACAATATTTTATAATAATTTTATAGGAATTTGTGATTTTATCACAAGATCAATCACAACACAAACAATAGTGTAATGGTGTTAGTGAAATGAGGAACATACCTTATTATAAATTGTATGAACAATGATGAGTCATGTATATCTACCATGATAATTTTAGTGATATGCATTAAAATCTACGTCATAAAAGTTAAATAGATGAAAAATGGATAAAGGTAGAACCTTTGAGTTATGTAGTGTAATGAAACCAATTTTTTGATATACACATCTATGGGGTTGCAAGTTGTTTGTTATAGACTTCTCAAGAAACAAACTGTAACCCTAGGGAATAAGTTGTATCTTAATATTGTATCACATTGAAACAAATGAATAATACCTAGAGAACCCCTTAGATAATAAATTGATTCTCACTAGACAATATTTCATTAATAAGATAATGAACATCCTTATAAAGGATAGTGGGAGAAAGACAATATTCAATTATTTTGATGCTCGAGATATACATGAGTTGGTACTTGACTCAATTTCATGAGTTTCCAAGGAAGAAATGGGTTCTAAAACACTAGTACTATGAATGATAACTAGAGAGGATGTAGTAAATTATCAATATGGTTTTATAGTCACCGAATATAGTGACTCATTGTTGGTTAAAAATGATAATCATATCTTAAAAATAGATAGTAAATATATCAGAAGCTACTGGATGGAAAGAAACAATGAATTATGAAATGGATTCCATGTATTAGAACACTTTTTTTGTGTTCTTATCAATGCACTAATTGGTACAGAGGTCATAGGGTGAAAACGAGTGTTAAATATAGAAATAGACATGGAAGGTAAATTAAATACCAATAATGAATGTCTAGTGGCTAAAAGGTTCTAATAGAGTCAAGGAATTGAAAATGGTGAAACCTTGTGACTAGTTTAAAAGTTTAAATCCATGATAATGATACATGTTGTAGAAACATTATAGGACTATTGAATATGGTAGATTAATATAAAAATATCCTTCCATAATGGGAACCTTCGAGAAGATGTCTACATGACACAACCTAAATGTTTTGTGACTCTAGAAGATGCTAAAATGACTTCAAAATTTCATATATTTATTAATGTATTGAGGAATGAATCTAGGTCAGGAAACATTTGATTTGAGGAAGATGTAAAATAATTTGGTTTATTAATATTGAATGTATGACTTGTGCTTATAAGAGGTTTGGTGGAAATGTTCTAATTTTACTTGTTGTATAAGTCGTTGACCTGTAACTTATTAAAAATTACATACGAATCATAGAGTTTGTTAAGGACTTTTCAAACAATTTTTTATCCATGAAGGAAATAAGTGAAGTAGTCTATATTCTAGGGATCGTGAATATTTTTGAAATATCATGGAGGCTTCATTAACTAAGACATTTTATTTCATGGATGAGATAATAAATAGATTTGGTATTGAACAATCCAATAGAGGATTTATTCAAGTATCACACAATGTAGATCATTCTATGGAAATTGTTCCTCAATGAAAATAAGATAAAAGGAGAATAAGTATTATCCCATGTGCTTCAGTGATAGGATAAATCATGTATTCTATGTAATGTACTAAAATTTATGTTTCATATTCATTGAGTATCGTAAGAAGATATCAAGGAGATCCAGAAAGAAATAATCAGTTTTCTATTATCGTTATCCATAAATATCTGAGAATAAATTATGATAAGTTTATGGTGTATGGAGTAGACGAGGAGCAAGTCATCATGGGTTATATAGATTCTAATTTTATAATAGATCAATATTGTATTATGCTGCAGTCAAGATATTTTTTCTATCTCTATGGAGGATATGTGAGATGGAAGAGTCCAATGCAGCCAATTGTGAAGAATTATACAACAAAATCTTTGTATATAGAGTCTTGTGATGCATCCAAGGAATATGTTTTATATAAATAATTTTCCAGGAGATGGATGTAGTACCTTACAATAAAGACTCTATCACATTGTATTGTAATAATACAATATCAGTGGATCATTAAATAGAGTCTTGGTCACATCAATGGGATAAGAACAAACTCTATAAGTATCATCGATTCATGGATTTTTCTTAGAGGGGTGAGTTTATTGTGATAATAGTTCTCATGGAAGAAAAAATTTCAATTCCCTTGACTGAATTATTATCTTTTCAATAGCATGAGTATCATGTGTGAAGTAGTATATTTACAGTTTTTATCATTTGGAACAAATGAAAGTGAGATTCTATTGGTTTCAATAACAAAGAACCAAAATTTTCATACTTTATGACGGAATATATTCATCATTTTGATTATTAATTAACACATTTACACATCATTATTGTTCTTCTATGTAACATAGCATGGGATAAAGTATTAAGATTCGCTGTTACACTAAATGGTCATAGTAGTTCCTTACTATTATAAGAACACAAAAGTTCCATGATTTTATTTTTAAATACTTGTTTTCTTTCCTAATGGTATCATTTTTCGGATGCAAATGATATAGACTATTAGGGAAAGATACTCATACAACATTTAGGCACCTCCTCATGGTGTACATTCTTCATGATATCCATTATAAGATATTATGAAAAAATAACCGAGTAGTAGGAGATTCACCTTTATATCTTTCATTGGATGTTCATATCATCAAATAGGTGTATTTTTTCTTATATATTGATATTGATTTTAATGATTATTATATGTTGCGAACTATTGTTTTTGGATGAAAAATGTGATAAAATATGTTCATGTTGAGTTAGGATATGTTGGATGAGTGATGAGTAATATTTCATTAATAAATAAAATATGAAATGTTTTTTGTTAGTTCCCATGGAAGAGAAGTACTTACTAGAGGGGGTTAATATTCCTTTTTAATTTATTGAAAATGAATAATAATTTAACGGGGTTATAAAAGCGATACAAGTTTCAATGGAAATAAAATAGATAACACGATGATTTTTTATAGTGGTTTGGATCAAAAATATCATATTACTCACATTAAAATTCTATAATCCTTGAGAATATTGTTAATAAGTATATCCTCACTTTTTAATGAGAGTGATAACGCAATTACATATAGATAAACATAAATTTTCAAACCCGGTGGTAAAACCCATGGATTTTGAAATAGTCAAAAGCAACATTCTTTTTTTCTGGGAGAAAAAAACTGACCTACCTTTGAAATTGGAGGAAAAAACCAATATAAATTTTTTGATGTGAAAATATTAATCCAATTCTCGAATTGAAAAATAGATTGTATGATTAATTATAATGGATAAAATTTTGAAATAGAAGTTCACTAGAAAATCTATGAATTTTGTGCAGCTCATGTTCTGTGATCTCTCTAATGGTAGATAATGAAAGATATGTAGATTCTAGGTTATCATGGTAGAACAACAAAAGTATAATAATTTTATTTTTTTATTCACAGTAGAAATAACTGTTTAATCATATTCTCTTAAAATGAATCATTTTAAATGGTACTTGTTCTATAATCCTTTATAATATATCCCTAATCATTAAAGAATGATCATCTAGGAACATATCTCTATCCAATTTCTTCTTGACACTTATAAGTTTGTAAAAATATTATAATATGAATATTACCTTATTTTTTAAACCACACATATAATAAAACACAATCAGGCTTTTATTTATTCATGAAGTATTGAAAGGGATTTTTTATTAATTTATTTATAACCAGTATAAACAAACAATAATTTTAATAAAATTTATATATAAATACAATATTCTGAAATAAAAATATAGAAGAATGTTTATATGGACAATTAATTATATAAATTTTATTCTTTATGTATTATTAGACATAAAAAATGGTTACAATTATTTTTACACATGATTCATTTATTTTTTAACATAAAATATTAAAATATTTAGAAAGTAGTTTATTTTAACAAAATTTATTAATTTAAAAAATAAAAACATTTGGATAAAATTATTAACTAACGATTCATCATGAACTACCATGGATACAGAGAGTGGGGGATAATGACCCAACACTAAACATATATTAATATTCTACTATTTCATTTTCAATAAAAAATAAGAAGATCCAAATAAAAAATTATTCCATGCTATAGTCAACCAAAGGATTTATAAAAAGAAATTTAATTATTTCTACCTTTGGAAATCCAATGATGACTAAAGACTCACAGATGCATGATGCCAATGGTGGCTCATTTTCTACCGTTAGAAATTTCTAATGTATTCTCATCAAAATTAATTTTCAATCAAAATATTTTGATTATATATAATGAAAGAAAATTTTTTCTGTGAAAATAAGAAAAAAATACTAATAATAAACAAAAAGAAAATAAAACTAAAAGAATACTATTTACACAGTTTAATGAATCTAATGAAATAAAATACCATAAATAAGATCCTATTAAATTGGATGAGAATTTTAATAGTAATTTTCTGTTAAAAAAATAAAACACATTAAAATAACATCATCATTAAAGAAGAAAACATTTCACTCAATTGAATAAGTAAGAGATCTTATGTGATATTAAAGAATCAAATTCTATTGTATTGTATAGTAATGTTGAATAAACAGTCCCTAATGATTACCCCATTGTTGATATCCAATGATTGGTAAACAAATAATCACCATGAAATCCAATAGTGGGTAAAATAACTCACAGCTTGAAGCTTATTGTAGGTCATTGAACCACTGATGGTATTTCCCAATGGTTACTCATCAATAACCATTACTATTTAAAAACTGCGACTCTTCAATAATCCAGTAGGAAATTCATACTAGATAAGATTTAATTTAATAAGAATATGAATAAGAAAATATTCAAAGGGATGATAAATCACAAAATAAGAAGAGAAGGTCTATCCACTATTATTTTGAGTGAAGATGTAGAAAAAACTAGATGAAAAAAGACATAAAACACAAGGATGTAAGAAAATCAGTTAAGTACAATGGAGACACAATGCCAATTGCAAGTGTACTGATGAACATCAGATGTTTGAGGAAGATCAATAATATTCAGATAAGGATAAATCTGTGGGGTTAAAAAATTAACTCGAAGAAGTTCAAAAATTATTGTGAGAGAAGCAATGATAAATTATAGCTTAACATACACATTTTTTTCGAAAACTAGATAGATGAACCATATAAATATAAAAATTCCTACATTTAATAGAATATGAATCATTTCACATGGATATCATACAAGAGGCATTAATTCCAAGTCATAATAAAATACAAAATATTGGAATACAAGCCTTTGGGTCATACAACTGACTTATTCAACAAATATTCTTATGGGTATACTAATTGGGCCTTATACTCAGGCCTGTATGCTATTAGTATGCACTATTCCCACCCAACCTCTATACAGTCCATGAAAGTTGGACCTCTGATGGGGTTGGACCGAAGGTCCCCCTAAGCGTTATTAAATGTTTCATTACAAAATCTTATGAAGATGGATATATTTTTTAAATCATAATGTAAATACTATAAACAATAAATGATAAAAATAAAATTATAGAACATGATAAAGAGAAATATTATTTGTGAGACAATATTTTATTTAATTAAATGTGATGTAAGAGTAATTTATCAAGAAAAAGGGAGATGTAAAAATGTTGATATCCAATTAAGAAAATTTCTTCCTTTTTATAAATTACTATATATGAGATTTATTAAATTTTCAAATAATATTGAATTTTTTTTATTAAATATTGAAATCCATTCACTCCTTTTTTAAAATTCCTAAAAAGGTATTATAATAATTTTTTAAAAACTACTATATTATATTAAAAAAATTGGATTGTTATAAAATTAAAAAAGGAATATATTATAATGAGAGTGAAAATATATAGTACTCCAAGAAATATGAATAGAGACAATCATATTTTACCAAAACATTTTTAGCTTTAATGATCTAATTATCATTTAAGAAGACTAGAAAAAGATATTGAGACAAAAAACTCAAGTGAAATCATTGAAATTATTTACCAAAATATAAAATATAACAAGAATTATTTATTCTTCAACCATATCCAATTTAAAATTTATGTACTAAAATATAAGAGAGTTTAAGGGCTTGTGAAAATGTAACATAATATTTTATCCAATGGAATAAATTCTAAAAACATATCTCACTTATTAACATGATCCGTAAGAAAATGAAATCTAACGTCAATGAGTTTATTTCATGAATATTGTTGATGGTTTTTATAAAATTAAATAGCACTTGAGTTATAACATTAGATGGTAATTTTTGTATAGAAAAATATAAAAATCATACAATGTTTTTTATCCCAATGTTATGTCAAAAGAAGCTATTAACATTAGCATATTTTGCCGCATTTTTCAATAGTTATAATGACAAGTTTATCTTAGATCTCTATGAAATTAAGATTATTTTTAAAAAGTGACACATCATTGAATTTATATTAGGGTCATGTTATCAATCTAAAATTTCATAATCTGAGAAGGATAGTAAATCAATGATATTCAAATTAGAATGAAATATTCTAGTATAAACATTACATTTGATAGATATAATTACACTTTTAAACACATTATATGACTTTATTTGGGGCTAAATAAATATATATTATATATGAAAAATGAAAACATAATATCTGGTAAAGAATTAGTGGCGTATAGATGAATTTTTATCATGACACTATACAGATTATCACTAATATAATTTCTAGATTCATTTGAATCCAATTTTGAATTTATTCTCATAGGGGTTCGTAATGTTTTCAAGAATAAATTAAAAACCTTTTACTTGTAATTTAGCATACATAGATTGATTTATGAATATTCCATTTTCCATTAATTAATTATTATACTAAGGAAAATTATGAATTTCACCATAAGAAACATCTAAAAATCATTTTATATTAATTTTAGAAAATCATTACTATTTTTATCATTTGTAAAGTAAAACATAATATCATCAACATAAATCAATGAAATTATTATATCATTTGAATCACTTTTTATAAATACTATTAGGTAATACTTACCTTTAACATAATCATTTTGAATTTAATAAAGAGTTGTTATTTTCTTCCAAGTTATTGGAGCTTGTATGAGGCCATATAATGCTTTAGACAGTTTATAAACATGATTTGTAGGTTCATTATTTTGTTATCTAGATGTTTTTTAATATAAATTTCTTCTGAAATTACACCATTTAAATTTTATTTTTTTTAAACATTAAAAAATAAAAATAATTTTAAAACATTCAAAATCCAATAACGACTTTATTGCTTCTATTCATGAAAATGAAGATAATGAATTTTCTATGTCAATTTCATATTCTAGAATATAACATTGGGTAACTAATCTTGATTTATTTCTGAATATATTCACATATTAATCCTATTTGTTTTCAAAAATCCTTTTGGTTCCTATAGGTATTTTTCCATTATTTAACTCAACTAGATTAGATATTTTATTTATATCAAACAAATCATGTTCATCATTCATGGAATTTACCATGATAGATTTGATCAATGAATCTATAATATTAATAGGAATAAAATCATGTACAAAAATAAATTAAAATAGAATTTCTAACCCTAACACCATATTCAATATATCGTTTAAAATTTTCTAAAGGGTTTCCATTGTGTGTTTTCAAAATTAAGTATAAGATTGAGATGATATATGATCCCCCTCTACTGATGTATTAATATTTTGAGGCATATCATCATCAATGTTCAATTCTTTAAAATCATCATCATTATCAGCAAAAACATTACATTGTTTTTCATTTTTTAAATATAACATGTACATATTCATCTATTGTCAATGTTATTTTATTATAAACCATATAATTCTTACTATTATTAGAGTATAATAAAAATAGTCTAATAAATTATAGAATAATGATTGTATATATTATCATTAGTATTTAAAATATAAATATTACATCTAACAACTTTAAAATAAACAATGTTGGGTTTATAATTTAGAATCATTTTATAGAGGGTTTTATTTACTAAAATTTATAATTTAAACAATATTTATGATATGAAAAATACGTTATAAATGATTCATCATAAACATAGTTTGGAGTGTTCAACACATTATTATTTTTTCTTTCCAATTATTGAATTGTTCAATTTTTCCTCTCTACAACACCATTATGTTGTTGTATTCACAGGGTGGTTATGAAATATTCCACTAGTATCACAGAAATTTTCAAATTCTAGGTGTAAAAAATCTTCTCCTTTATCAATTCTAATAGAATAAATTTATTGAACTTACTGGTTTTGAAATTTCTTTCTGATAATAACAAATGAATTTAATATTTATCTATTATTATATATAAAAATAGTCCATGTAAATCTACTGAAATAATTTACAAAGAAAAAAACATATCATTTAGAATCTAAAATAACATTTCTCATTGGTCCAAAAAGATCAAGATGAAGTCATTATAAGAATCTAGTTGTATTGTCCATAATAATAGATATAAATGATTCTTTAGGTATCTTACCATTTATACAATAATGACAAACAAAATACTTATATATATTAAATATTGGAAGTTAATCAACCAATTCATGTTTAACTGGCATGTACAACGGTTAAATATGAACATGTACCAATAATCTATACCATATAATTGGATCTGTATCTAAATAATTTTAGAACATTACATGTTGTTGGGTTAGTTCTAAAAAATCAATAGAATGCATATTTTCCTTTCTATAATCATAATATAAAACACAATTATATTTATAAAAAATCAATTTATTATCTTAAAATTTTAAACTCATACCAACAACACTATGTTGCGTTATGATAATTAAATTTTGTTTTGATCCTTCTACCAAAAAAGTACTTTGGAAATGATAATAGATGAAAATATACCTGCATCTCAAGAAACATTAACCATTAATTTAGGTGTACCAATGAAATGCATAGTTCCACCATCATAAGATTTAAAATACATTTATTTATAAATTTCAATAGAAATGTGTCTTGAGAAACCAATGTCCATAAACTATGTGACTTTGGATCTCTTTTGTGAGGTTCCTACAAAAAAATCAAGAAGGTGGTTGTTTTTGAACCTATACTATATTAGGTCCAACTGGATTAGTATAAAAAGTTTTAGACCCATATAGATTTGATGAATTTATTGATTAGTAATATAGAATATATATTTTTAGAAATTAATGTCGATGTATGTGATAGTATAGAGATACACTATTCATTTTCAGCCTTACATCCCCTATGTTAAACATATTTTATAATATAAATTAAAATTAAAAAATTCAATTCAATTTTGATTTAATAATTTAATTTTCATCGATGTTGAAAATGTTAATTTCATTTGTTTTTATCTTTTCAATGTTGTTGGATATGATTTGGAGGGCCCTGGATGAAGTTGATGAATAATCGTCCAAACTCTACAGGATTCCAAGCACCCTAGTAGACTCAAGGACACACTACTACTAATCAATGCATCCAATTTGGATGAGATACTTTTGGATGAACCAAAAATTAATTGGGATTTCAATTTTATAAAGGAACCCAATCCCAATTCTGCCATTACTTTGCCCAACCAAACTAATGTATCTAGGGAACCAAATCTGCTTGAAGTCAGAAGTGTTGTATTGTTTTGTTCCACATTTTGAGGGGTAGGCCTCCAAACGATTCCAAATTTTCAGCGTTGATAGTGGGGAAATTATTTTTTAGTTTTTTAAGCAATATAAGTCTTTCAGGATTTCCAAAACCCATAGTCCATGTTGTTTTAATAAATTTTTGTGCCCAAACCCCCTAAAACATTGCCAATAAAATGGTACCTTGGAAACTACATTTTTATGTGAAACTAAGGAGTGATGTTCTACCCTTTTTGAGTTCCATAGGATTCCTCTACTAATCCTATAAGATATAGAGGTCCTTATCCTTATAGAGAGATAAAGTATGAAGAAGGAAATCTACCCATGTGTCCCCCTCCACTCGATATCGAGCTAAAAAGTGGGTGTTCATTGTGAGGAACCTACACACATGTCAAGGGAGTTATGAGACAAATATTATCTAACAGTATAGAATAATTATGTTTTTAAAACATTTAATTCCATACATCGAACATTATTTAATATTTTCATACTTGTTCTAGATCATTTCATTGATATTCTTTAATTTCAAACCAATAAGTGTGAGGTATTGAATGTGTGGCATGTATTGTTCTAATTGGACAACAAAAGAATAATTTTCTTACAAAATTTATAAACAATTAAATATCAATAGGAAGTTATTTATCAATGCTTAATTTCAGTAACTTTTAAATTTTATTATTATTTCAAGGTTTGGTTCTTCATGAATGGACTAAGATCGTAAGAATTAATTTGGATTCTTATTAATTTCAACCAAATATTTAATCCCAACTCGATTGAATCTCTACGAACAATGAACTGGAAATGTGTTCAACCAAATCAAAATGACCAATTATCTCATATTTTTTAAATTTCACTTTGGATGTCAACTATTAAACTCTTCACTTTAATTTATTTTCATAAAACTATTTTCAAAACCAATCGAAATGACTAAACCACCATTTAGTGGAAATGGTTAATAGTCAATATAACTTCTAGTATTGGTACACACGAATGTGTGTGGTCCATTTCTATTTGTATCTATATTTTGATATTATTACTTAATAAATTTTATATATGACTTGAGAAGATATGGATATGTCTACTAAATGATGTACAAGTCCAAGTCATTTGAGAAATTCAAGAAATTCAACAATGAAATAGAGAATCAACATGATCATAAGATAAAAATATTCAATTTGATTGAGTTGGTGAATATCTTAACCAATATTTCATCAAATTTTTACAGGATCTTGGAATTCTACATCAAGTCACTCCACGTTATACTTCATTGTGGAATGGTGTTATTAAAAGGAGGAACCATACATTTTTAGACAAGGTAGGTTCGATTATGGGTCATGCAGATCTTCAATTATTTTTTCTGGATAAAAATTATAAAATAAAACATTAACATTAAACCATGTACCTACTAACGTGGAAAATGGAATTCCCTTAGTGCTATGAAGTGAAATGAAAACCATTTTCTCTCATACACTAGTTTGGGTATGCGTAGAATTTATTAAGGATTTTTTAGGAAACAAACTAGTGCTTGGAGGAACTAAGTGTATCTTTATGTGGTATCCCATGAAAACTTAGGTATACAACCAATAAAACCCATCACACAAAAAAGTGAACATCTATAGAGAATGCGTCTTTCGTGAGTGGGAGAAAAACCTCACATAAGGACAGTGGGAGAAATATCGACTTTGATGAAGTTAATTCTCATGAAACACGAGTCTTGATATAGGAAAAAATTCCCTAGGGTCGAGGGAAAAATTAATTTCTAAAACCCATGTAAAAAATAAGAGCATAAGGGAGGGGAGGGAACCTATGATATGTTGTTTTTTGGTCACCAATGATGGTGAATCATTGTTTGTTGTCAATAATGAACCCCTATCCTATACGGAGGCAGTATAAAGGTCGGAAGATATAAGATGGCTAGAAGCTATGAATTTTGATATAGATTTCATGTACCAGAAACATGTTTGGGTTCTGATCGATGCACTAGTTGATGTAAAGACAACGAGATGAAAATGGGTATTCAAAAAGAAATTATACATAGAAGGTAATGTAATTACATATAAATAAAAGCTAGTGGATAATGTGTTTAAAATTGTTAAATAATTTTCTATGATAAAACATTATCACCAGTTTCTTTGTTTGAATCAATCAGAATCATATTTTTTATAGTAGCTTAGCATGATTAAAATATTTGATAAATGGATATCAAAACATCATTCCATAATGGAATCCTTAATGAAGATGTCTATATGATACATCCAGAATGGTTTGTGACAAAGGATGATTCCGAAAATATTTCAAGTTATGGAGATACATTTAGGGATTTGAGAAAGAATTTAGGTCTCGGAACATTCATTTTGATGAATCCATAAAATAATTTGGTTTCATTAATAACAAATATGAGTTGTGTTTTTAAAAAATGTTTTGTGGAAATTTTTTTATTGTCCTCTTATTTTATATTTACGATAGATTAATTATTATAAACAACAAACTAGTCATACATTCAGTAAAGGACTAAATAAATAGTTGATTCTCCATGAAGTACTTAGGTAAAGCACACTATATTCTAAGGATCAAGATTATTTTTTATAAATCTAATAGGATTCGTTGACTATGTTAAGTTACATATATTCACTAGATACTAAATAGATTCACTATGGAATAATCCAAGAAGGGATTTGTTCCAATTTAACGTGGCTCATATCATTCTAATAAATTGTGTCCCGAGAAATATTAAGCGAAGGAGAGAATGGGTATGATCTCATATGCTTCACTGATAGGATCAATCATGTATGAGATGTTTTGTACTAAAATTGATGTTTCCTATGCACTAATAATTATAGGAATATATCAAAAATATCCTAGAGAACATCATTGTACTACTATAAAGGATATCCATAAGTATCCTAGAAGAAGTAAGGATATGTTCCTCACGTATCACTACTACAAAGCTGGGTTTCCACAGCGCCACCATTTAACATCGCTAAAAAAAGCACTGATAAATGGGGTGGCTTTATCAGCGCTAAAAAAATGCTAATAAAGGCTCCCGTTTATCATCGATTGTTTTAGCACTGTTAAATGGGCCCCCTCTATCGGTGATTTTTATTAGTGTAGAGGAAGGGGGATTTATCATTGCTTTTTCCCCTAGCGATGATAATGGGTATATTTCAAATAAAATATTTCATAAAAAATACTATATTAATATATATAGATATATATAAATTTATATTGATATAACTATAATATATATGTTTCAAATATGTTTTAGATTAGTATAAATAAACATTTTTACATATTATATTAGATATGCTGTGAAAATGGCTTATAAAATATCAGAAAATTTTTAATTAATAATTTGATAATTATAATGGACTAAAAATTATTTAATAACATTCTAAAGAGTGAAAAAATAAAAAAAAGATCTAAAAAAAGATTAAACACAAATCAAACTTACAACGACCATAACTTTTGATCTGGGAGTCTGTTTGAGCTCTACACAGTATCAAATCGAATCTTGCGATGAAATCTAAGCACTAGTGACCCATTAGAACCTTTTGTCATAGTTTCTGGAGGATAGAAAATCCCCAAAAGGCCTTGAAAACTGAGTTTTTAGTTCAGATACCCAAAATTGTTAACGATTGATGGAATCTCAACCTCGTTTCAGGGGGTCTTTTTGACCTTTTCCACTATGGACTGAATTTATTATGATGGGTAAGATTTATATTGATATTAATAATTTGAAATTTTTTCATTTTTTATAATTTAATGTTATTTATAATCAATTATATAACAATATATACATATTATTTTAAAATATTCACCCATAAAAATATAATTTTACAAATAAATAATTAAA
Organism: Viscum album; assembly: GCA_963277665.1. NCBI lineage: Eukaryota > Viridiplantae > Streptophyta > Magnoliopsida > Santalales > Viscaceae > Viscum > Viscum album. The sequence continues at coordinate 1,185,920,802 of OY728139.1, forward strand.
AATATTTAAATATAATCTATATTTCTCAATATACAAGGCTTATCTAAATAAAAGACTAATATCTATTTTATTTAAAATAAAAATATATTAATATTAATATACCTATATGATGTGTGCGTCAGTGTGTGTGTGTGTATATATATTTGTGTGCATCTCTATTGAAAAAGTGATATATATTATCTATATATTCTAAAAATATATTTGTATATACCTATTAATATATAATATTTGTAATATATATAAATATGTATAATTGTAATTACAAATACTCATATAATATGTGTGTGCGTATTTTATATATGTATTTTTTTATTTATAAGAACACACAATCAAGAATATTTTATAAATGTATTCAAAAATAATATTATAAATATATATTAATATACAAATAAATATAAAAATTTATAATGACAACTATATATATATATTAATACACACACATACACACACACACACACACATATACAGATATATTAATATAACTATATATATATATTAATACAACTATATATATTAATAAAACTATATATATATATTAATATAAATACATATATGTTAATATAAATATATATTTATATACAAGTAAATATAAATAAATATATTTATGAATAAATAGATATATCAATGAATGAAGATAAAATCAATACAGTGGAGTGGTAAAGGATTAGGTGCGTAGGCAGCATGTCGAGGGTTTGAATCCAGGGGGAGGCTGGTTGTGCACGCGGGTGGAAGAAAGGATAATGCTGTTAAATGGTGGGTGTGGTGATGTTAAAGGGTGGGTGGGGGTGTGCGGGCTGGGGCATGTGGGGAGGGGTGTGGGAACTACAAAAGGTGGCTTTAAGTGCTGTTTAAGCCCCACAAAAATTCTAGAAATATATTATTTATTTTTATTTATTTATTTTTTTAACATTTATCAGTGATTTTAAAAAGGTGCAGATAAAAGTGGTCTTTTATCAGTGCTAAAAAAGAGCTGATAAATGACTCAATTAACAGTGTTTTTTTGCACTGATAAATACCCCTTTTATCAGTGTGTTTTTTAGAACTGATAGAAGGGTCCTTTATCTCCACTTTTCCGAGTGCTGATAAAGGGAACCCCCTATCTTCAACTTGATTAACAGCGCTATTCTTACGCTATTAATGCCCTCTTCTAGTGATGATAATGGTCATATTTTTAGTAGTGTATGGAGTATATGAGGAGCTATCCATTCGGGGTTATACTAAATATTCTTTTCAAATAGATTAAAATGATGTTTTGTCAAAATCGGGATATGTTTTTGGTCTCAACAGTTGAGTTGCGAGAAAGTTGAGCTCAAAGAATCCAGTTGTCACTGATTCTAGAGTGGATTCTGATTATATAGCGGTTTCTGAGGCATCCTAGGAATCCATTTTGTTTTTTAACTTAGTTCAGAATGTGGTACCCAGTAGTAAAAACCCTATAAAATTATGTTGTGATAGTACCACAGTGGTGGCTCTTTCAAAAGAGCCATGGTTGCTCTAATAGAAGAAACATATACATAAGAAGTACCACCTCATGAGTGATTTATATTAAAATGTTGATGTTTCAGTGAGAACATTACCCAAAAAACAGAATGTGGAGGTCCCAATGACTAAAGGCCAATTTAGAATGATCGTGAATATCATGTTAGAGCTAGTGGAATGAAGGTTGTTAGTAGTTGACTCTAGTGCAAGTGGGAGTCTATTGGAGTTGGTGCCCTAGAAACAAATTCTATATACTATATGATAACAATATATTCATTTTTTCTAATATTAATAATCTACATATTACATCATTATTTTTGTTATGCATTTCATAGTATGTGATAATTTACTATGAGTAGGTATCACACAAAACATATGTTGTAGTTCCCTCCTATGATGAGAAACAAGAACTGATATGACACTATTCTTGAATATTTTTTCTATAGCTGAATGGTATCATTTTATGTAAATAAATGATACAACCTATTAGTGGTGGATACTCATATAACATTGATGCATATTCTCATGGTCTACACCCTTAATTAGGTATATAAATAGAATATTATCAGAATGAGACCCTCAAGTTGGAAACCCCAATTTATAAGTGTCACTGGATGTTCCAATCTGGGGGAATGTGTATTGATCCTTAGACATTAAAATTATTCTTAATGAGTACTATGAGTAACATAGTTTTTTGTATATATTGAAACCATGTTGACATATGTTTTTGGTGAGGTAGGATACACTTGGTGTATCATGGGTAATACTATATTAACGAATAATGAATGAAATGATTCATCACTTTTCTTTATTAATAGAACTTAATTTCTTAGGACCATTGATGGAAATGCTATAACCTATATAAATATATTTCCATGGTGTTCAATAGGCATGTTCTATTTTTAGAAAGCCAATGAAAGAGATATCAATAATATAGATTGATGGAACTAGAACACAGCCATCTTCAATTAGAGATATTGGGATAAATATATTATATTACATGGTAAGAATCTGTATGATGTGAAATTTCATTGAAGAAGTAATTTAATTCTCTATGGGTGCGTTGGAATGTTTCTAGATGCTAACCTTCGACATTATGCCGCTTCTCCTAATGCCAATGAGAAAGAGGCCTAGAGGGTCACACACAATGTATACCCAGAATCTCTGTCAAATAATATAATATTATTTATTTTTTAACAAATCAATTAATTATTAATCCCACACATGTTTTAGTAATTATTCATGAATTCATGATCATATTTATTCTTTCACTAATAATTTGAGTGAATATACTATGAGTGCAATATTTGAAAAATATTTATTATCTATTTAGGGAATATAATATTTATAAATTTATTGGTGAATAATTTGGTGATATTTGTTTAATAATGAAATATTCATTACTGAATCTATATGGCGGTAAATAATAAATATTTACAATTATTTAATGTAATTGTAACACCCGAGACTTTTATGTTATATAAATCATCAAAGGGATCTTTTTCTACACAACACTTGCTTGGCTTGCTTTACACGCAATCACGACCTTCCTCGATAGCTTGCGTCGTACGCAATACCGAGTTTCACTAAACAACAATATGCTATTAAAACTAGCCGTTATGAATAGTAATAATCACTTTTTGAAATTTTATAAATTTTATTTTTCAAAATGGACTTCATTTTTGGACTCAGAATATCGAAATTAGCCTAGGGTGAAATTTTGGTATTTTTCTGAAAACTTTCAATTTTTGATGAATAGTGAAACCACTAAGTGGTAGGTTAAAAACTGAATTTTGCATAAAACTTAATTTTACCGCTTCTGTGAATGGAATTTCGAAAATCCGACTGACACGGTTGATATCAGTAAGTAAAATGTGGTTCAATGAGATGAAAATAATTTTTTGGTGAATAGTAACTTTTTACTTTTTTACCGCGGTTAATAGTAAATAGGGTAACTAAGGGTAAATATGATATCAATATTACCCTAACACATGTCCTAATTCTATTGTACAAGTGTAATTCGACCAAAAACAAACTTAGGAATAAAATAGGACCATTTAGGCCCACTTGGATTAGATTAGGACATTTATTATTAATTTATTTAAAGAAGGGTTAAAATAGTTAAAATCAAAGTTTAATAAGTAAATAATTTTTAATATGGGGTTATACATAAGATAAATTCGACTATAAATATTCATTAGAAAGATAAAAAGATTTCATACATAATGGTATTTTATTTGTAATTTTTAGACATTAAATAATTTAATTTATTTATGACACAATGATGATGCAGTAATTATCTTATTAATGAAATATTGACATAATTGATGTTATAAACACCAAAATAAATATACTTTGAGACTTTTTATGAATTCCACTAATTTTCTAGGTTACTATGATATATTAGTGTTGATTTAATAAACTTGGTTCGAACATATAATTCTGTTATAACTTTCACAAAAATCATATATCAAATAGTGTCAAAATTGACACAAAATAGTTTTTAAATCAAATATTATATTATTAATTGTTAATTTATTCCTAAAAATCTAAGGTTAGGCCAAATGACTTAGATAAGGATATATATATTAATAATAAACAATTTGGGGTTCTTTTGTCATGTTATAGTAAGTTTATTAACCATATAGTGAAAGAAAACAAAAAGACACGGTAAAAGTTAAATTAATTAACTTAGAGTTAAATCTAATTGATAAGGTTAAAATAATGCCCTATACTTGTTTAAATCCTATTGGTTGATAGGCTTTCGACCCATCCCCACTTTATCTTCGAAATAATACCCTTTGGAACCATTATAAACCGATTTTGACTTTAACATAAAATAATATTTTGAGATATTCCTAAGGTGCCCCTCTCCTCCCTTATAAAAGGGCACCTCCTCCCCCTCCTCCTCACACCAATTTGAGCACTCAAGCTCGGCCAAACCCTTCCATTTTCTCCTATCCACTTCCCTAGAATAATCCTAGAGGTCCTGGTCTTCTCCAAAGACCAATCTTAGTTCCTTAAGTGGAGGATTCAAAGAGGCGTTCCAAAGAAGAGGTAATATCCATTACCGATCTTTTCAATTTCTTTCTTCTTCAACTTCTTCTTCTTTAGTTGTTTCATGATAAAGTAATAACATCAGTATTACTTAAATAATGATATGTTATTATAAATATGAAACAACCCTAATTCACCTTCTATCCATCCTACGGAAAAATGAAATCACCGCGCGTGCGTACGTACGGAATACCGTCTCCACGCCGTGGTGTAATCTATTTTCCACCATCACCTTACAAGGATGGGTATAATGGTGTAATGAGTAACTATATATGATTATTATTAAGTAATATTGATACTGAAATAATATATATATATACTCCAATACAGTTCCACGATCATAGGAACGATATCATCACTCGTGCGTACGTATGGAATACCGTCTCCATGATGTGATGCGACTCGTTCTACATGATCTTCATTTCATAATGATTATATAAATGAATTGAATGAATGAATATGGTATATACTACACTAATACTATTCTGTAAATGAATTATCTACAACCTAAAGATAAGAATAAGAATTTATTCGACAAAACACGCATAAGAACAAAAGGCAATAAAGACCCGAGTAACAAGTAACCATGAAATATTACTATCAAGAAGCTAAGAATATGAACATATATGATATCATATCAATATGTATGATTCTGTAATAAGTCAATAACATTATTTAAACCATTATACAGGAGCTTCGGACACGTACAAAGCAAATTGGACTTAAGGTAAGGGAAATATCACAATCTAATTTTTTATCCGAGATTGTTTATTCGTAAGTACTTACATGGGTGTATTTTATCATCCACATCCATGTTTCATCAATATGTAATATTATTTCCATCCACCTACAATTGTTTAAATCCATTTTTACCCTTCGGTTAGTTTTTAGTAATATGTATGAAAGGAATCTTTTGTCGTTTTTCGTACGAGGCACTTTTTGACTTTTCCGACAAAAGTACGAAGAATGTTTTTTTTAACTTATACGGCATGAATGGATTTTTAAAACATTATTTCAAAAAATATTCCTTTACAATTTTTCAAGTGTATTATTAATAAACTTCTTTTAGTTTAAAATTTTATGACATGTTAAGAAAGGAAAAGTGTTTTTGAAGTAGAAAGGATATTTTCCTCAAGAATGAAGTTCAAGTGTTTTATCAAAATTATTTTCCATCTAAGATAATAAAGGGTTATGTTTTTATCCCTATTATTAAATTGATTTGATTATGTTGTGAGGGAATTATTTTTATGAATTCATTTACCTTATATGATTTGTTTTATGATGTCATGATGTTTCAAGAATCCCATTTTTGTTACATGTGTTATGCGATGATGTATGATTTATGATTATGTGGCACACATAAAAAGGATTCATTATAAGATGGGTGGGACCTATATCTCCCTCCAATTCATTGGGTAAAGATTTTATATCTCATGAGATAGACATGGCTGGAATGGAAGGTTATTTCGGTTCAGTGATACAGGACTGAAACGAGGAGTGAACTCGGTTCAGAAAGGGACTTTGTCCACTAAGATAGTCTTGGAAATGAGTCATGACTAACAAGAAATGATTTTCCATGATTATGTGTGCATGCCACAAAGTTTCAAGTTTTATGTTATGATTATGGGGATCTCATTTTCACTTCTATGATTTATTCCATGTTAAGATAGTATGATCTCTTTTGCAGGTTTTGATTTTCAAAAAGATATGATATGATTTTTATTTCCTTTATTTTCCCTTGCTGAGCATTTGAGCTCACCCTTTTATGTTTTCTTTTCCCCAGGTCAGGAAGATGGATATTAAGTAGAATATGCTAAAAGGGACCCTAGATATGATGAAATAAATGGGAGACACTGTAGAAGATTTATGAACTAGTTGTTTGTGTTTCCCAGATTCTAAAGACACTATACCTATACGGTCCTTTGTGGTTTTGTCATATGTTGTAATAAGTGTGCTTCAATTTTGAATTATTAACAATGTATGTAAAGTGTGGGTCGTTATAGTTGGTATCAGAGGAAAGGTATAGTCAACCTTTGGAAACTAGGATGTGAAAGCCTTAGTAAGAACCCTAAGGATAAGTCTAAGCATAGAACACAATCTTAGAAATGGCCATGAATAACCTAGGATAAGATCATAAGCATGAAAATTTTATTCTTGAATTATGTGGTTTCCTATTATAATTAGTGTTGCTCACACTATTCTTCTTGGTTTTAGTCAATGGCTGGAACCCGAAGGAACCGTGTTAATGCGGAATGCGATGGGCAATGCAATGATTGTCCCCTTGAGCATCCAAACGATATGGGAGCTGGAATGCAAAATCTTGTAGCCATGCTCACACAACTTTCTCAAGCTATGAATCATGCAGGATTTCCAAACAAGCAAAGGAGGGAGAAACATTCTGTTGAATCCTTCATGAGGCAGCATCCACCTTCTTTTAGCGGGTCTACTGATCCATTAGTTGCTGAACAATGGATTAGTACTACTGAAAAGATATTTTCAGTTCTTCAATGTTCTGAGCATGATAAAGTCATCCTAGCAGTGTATAGTTTGGAAGGAGATGCGGATCAATGGTGGAATCTTGTTAAGAATACGAGGCAAAGGGATGAAATTGAGTCTATGGAATGGGACGAGTTCAAGAACTTATTTTTCAATAAGTACTTCCCTCGTATTCTCCGAAAAAAGATGGAGAAAGAGTTTCTTGAACTGAAGCAAAGGGATGATGAATCTGTTGGTACCTATGAAGCAAATTTTACCAGACATGCAAGGTACGCTTCTGGTATTATTATCCAACCTGAGAGTAAGATCGATCGATTCTTTAGTGGCTTAAAACCAAGTCTTCGAAGGGCGTTAGCCATAAGGGACTTCAATAGCTACGAGGAAATCGTTCGATGTGCTCTCAAAGTCGAGATGGAGATTGGAGTAACCCATCAGTCACATGGGTTTGATAAGAAGAGGAAGATGGAATTTATAGAAAAATCTAAATAGCACACGGAAAAGAAGATGAACTTTCCCTTATGCTCAAAGTGTGGAAAGAAACATGGAGGGAGTTGTCTACAGGGACAAGTAAATGTTTTAAATGTGGAAAGGAAGGTCATCGGGCATTTGAATGCCGCGATAATGGGAAGAAGATGTCTAATGATGCAAACAAAGGAAGGGATACACAAAATGAACCTACTACACTTCAATGTTTCAAGTGCAAGGAGATGGGTCATTATGCCAATCAATGCCCAAATCCAAGGGTTGATGATGATGGTCGACGTCAACAAACTCTTAAGGCTAAAGACAAAGGAAAGTCACATGCAATTTCTATCAGCGATGTGGAGTACAATAACGATGTGGTGAAAGGTACACTTACCATCCACTCTAAAGTAGAAAATGTTTTATTTGATTCTGGATCCACCCACTCTTTTATTTCTGAAAACTTTTCTAAGGGTATCACCGTATTACCTCAACAATTAGATGTTGAGTTAGATGTGACAACACCTAATGGCACATCAATCGCATCAAAAGTTTATAATTCTTCTCCGATCAAAGTTTGTGGGAAAGTGCTTCCTTCAAATCTTGTGATCCTTCCTTTAGTGGAATTTGATGTGATTCTTGGCATGGATTGGCTTTCTCTACATGGAGCTCATATCAATTTCCAATGAAGGGTAGTCACATTTCATATTCCAGATCAATCTACGATCGTCTATCAATGCAAGGATGAACATAACCTTCCAGTGGAAATTTATTCCATCTTATGGGTATTGATTCCACTAAATGAAGGTTATTTATCTCAAATGGTTGGTGAGAAACTCATGATTAAGAATATGCCCATTGTACGGGAGTTTGATGATGTCTTTCCGGAGGAATTGCCGGGTCTTCCACCAAATCGTGAAGTTGAGTTTTCAATAGAACTCGTACCGGGTGCTTTGCATATTTCAAAGACACCTTATAGAATGGCCCCAATTGACTTGCAGGAATTGAAGAAGCAACTCCAAGAGAATCTTGATAAGGGATTCATACGCCCTAGTCCGTCACCTTGGGGAGCACCTGTTCTATTTGTTAAGAAGAAAGATGGATCAATGAGACTCTGCATTGATTATCGAGAACTTAACAAGATCACTATCAAGAACAAATATCATCTCCCACGCATTGATGACTTATTTGACCAACTACACGGAGCTCAATACTTTTCCAAGATTGATCTTCGTTCAGGGTATCATCAATTAAGGGTAAAAAGGGAGGATATACCAAAGACGGCTTTCCTTACAAGGTATGGACACTATGAATTTATAGTGATGCCATTTGGTCTTACTAATGCCCCTGCTATCTTCATGGATCTAATGAATAGAGTCTTTAGAGACTATCTTGATCAATTTGTGGTAGTCTTTATAGACGATATTCTTGTCTATTCAAAGAGCAAGGAAGAGCATGAAGATCACTTGAGAATTATATTGAAGTCCCTGAGAAAGGCGAAGCTTTATGCCAAATTTACCAAGTGTGAATTTTGGCTTCAAAAAGTTGCATTTCTGGGTCACATAATCTCAAAAGAGGGGATATCTGTGGATCCAGCAAAAACAGAGGTTATCGAAAGATGGTCAAGACCAACAACAGTAACTGAGATCCGAAGTTTTCTTGGTTTGGCTGGATATTATCGACGTTTTGTAAAAGATTTTTCACGATTATCTAATCCACTCACCAAGTTGACTCGGAAAGGAGTTAAGTTTGTATGGATAGAGGAATGTGAAGAGAATTTCAAGGAGTTGAAAAGAAGGTTATCCAGTGCACCTGTGCTCACACTGCCTTGTAGTGGAGAAAGGTTTGTGATCTACAGTGATGCATCCAAGAAGGGATTGGGGTGTGTTCTTATGCAAAATGATATGGTGATAGCTTATGCCTCACGACAGTTGAAAATCCATGAGCAAAATTACCCAACACATGATTTGGAGTTGGCTGCGGTAATCTTTGCATTAAAGATTTGGAGGCATTACCTTTATGGTGAAAGGTGTGATATTTATACTGATCATAAAAGTTTAAAGTATATTTTCACACAAAAGGAGCTGAATATGCGTCAAAGAAGATGGTTGGAGCTGATTAAGGATTATGACTGCTCAATCCATTACCACCCTGGGAAAGCAAACAATGTGGCGAATGCATTAAGTCGACAAGACCATGCTAGTTTATCCATGATGAGGATCACAAAGGATCCAATATTTATGGATTTACAAAGGATGGATCTTGGAATTATAATGGAAGGGGAAAAATCTTATCTTTCTCAAATTAATGTTCAACCATCTATACATGTGAAGATTAAAGAGGCACAGAAAGAAGATGTCGAGTTACAAAAGAAGGTGAGAAATGTTCCTGAATTCAACCTTGATTGTGATGGGATAATAAAGTTCAGGAATCGGGTTTGCGTTCCTCCCATCCCCGAATTAAAGAATGAGCTGCTGGATGAGGCTCATAGTTCAACATTCTCTATTCATCCGGGAAGCACGAAGATGTATAGGGATCTGAAAGAGTACTTCTGGTGGGGTGGCATGAAAAGAGATGTTGCTGAATATGTCTCTCGATGCTTGGTTTGTCAACAAGTTAAAGCTGAGAGACAGAAGTCTAAGGGGATGTTACAACCATTACCCATACCCGAATGAAAATGGGAAAACATCACTATGGACTTTGTCACAGGACTTCCTAAAACATCCAAAGGCAATAATGCTATCTGGGTCATAGTTGATCGTCTTACAAAGTCTGCACACTTCATTGCTATTAGAGAGGATTTCTCTCTAGATCAGCTTGCCAGGATATATGTAAAGGAAGTGGTAAGATTGCATGGAGTACCACTTTCTATTATATATGATCGAGATCCGAGATTTACCTCGAAGTTCTGGCGAAGTCTTCAGCATACTCTGGATACAGAGTTGAGTTTCAGCACTGCTTATCATCCCCAGAAAGACGGTCAGTCTGAGAGAACAATTAAAACCCTAGAAGATATGTTGAGAGCTTGCTCTATGGATTTCAAAGGAGGTTGGGATCAACACCTACCTTTGGTGGAATTTTCTTATAATAATAGCTTTCACTCCAGTATTCAGATGGCTCCTTATGAAGCTCTCTATGGAAAGAAATGCAGGACTCCAACTTGCTGGGATGAAGTTGGGGAAAGAAAGCTATTAGGACCTGATCTCGTTGATGAAATGGCAGAAAATGTTAGATCTATTCAACAACACATAAGAGCATCTCAGAGTCGACAGAAAAGTTATGCCGACAACCAAAGAAAAGACCTAGAGTTTGAAGTGGGTGATAAAGTGTTCTTATGAATATCTCCCTGGAAGAGGGTTATGAGGTTTGGAAAGAAGGGGAAGTTGAGCCCTAGATATATCGGTCCTTTCGAAATACTGGATCGTGTTGGGAAGGTAGCTTACCGATTGGCGCTTCCACCGAATCTCTCTCAAGTTCACGATGTGTTCCACGTATCTCTCCTGAGAAAGTACATACCAGATCCTTCACATGTACTCAGCTCAGAAGTGGTACCGCTGGAGCAAGATCTTTCTTATGAAGAACAGCCGATAGAGATTCTGGATCGTAGCGAAAAAGTCCTACGAAACAAGACCACTCGCTTGGTGAAAGTTTTATGGAGGAACCACCAACTTGAAGAATCTACATTGGAGCATGAGGATGTGATGAGGGAGAAGTACCCTCATCTGTTTGTTACAAAGTGACGAATTTCGAGGGCGAAATTCTTTTTAAGGGGGGTAGAATGTAACACCCGAGACTTTTATGTTATATAAATCATCAAAGGGATCTTTTTCTACACAACACTTTCTTGGCTTGCTTTACACGCAATCGCGACCTTCCTCGATAGCTTGCGTCGTACGCAATACCGAGTTTCACTAAACAACAATATGCTATTAAAACTAGCCGTTATGAATAGTAATAATCACTTTTTGAAATTTTATAAATTTTATTTTTCAAAATGGACTTCATTTTTGGACTCAGAATATCGAAATTAGCCTAGGGTGAAATTTTGTTATTTTTCTGAAAACTTTCAATTTTTGAGGAATAGTGAAACCACTAAGTGGTAGGTTAAAAACTGAATTTTGCATAAAACTTAATTTTACCACTTCTGTTAATGGAATTTCGAAAATCCGACAGACACGGTTGATATCAGTAAGTAAAATGTGGTTCAATGAGATGAAAATAATTTTTTGGTGAATAGTAACTTTTTACTTTTTTACCGCGGTTAATAGTAAATAGGGTAACTAAGGGTAAATATGATATCAATATTACCCTAACACATGTCCTAATTCTATTGGACAAGTGTAATTCGACCAAAAACAAACTTAGGAATAAAATATGACCATTTAGGCCCACTTGGATTAGATTAGGACATTTATTATTAATTTATTTAAAGAAGGGTTAAAATAGTTAAAATCAAAGTTTAATAAGTAAATCATTTTAATATGGGGTTAAACATAAGATAAATTCGACTATAAATATTCATTAGAAAGCTAAAAGGATTTCATACATAATGGTATTTTATTTGTAATTTTTAGACATTAAATAATTTAATTTATTTATGACACAATGATGATGCAGTAATTATCTTATTAATGAAATATTGACATAATTGATGTTATAAAAACAAAAATAAATATAATTTGAGACTTTTTATGAATTCCACTAATTTTCTAGGTTACTATGATATATTAGTGTTTATTTAATCAACTTGGTTCGAACATATAATTCTGTTATGACTTTCACAAAAATCATATATCAAATAGTGTCAAAATTGACACAAAATAGTTTTTAAATCAAATATTATATTATTAATTGTTATTTTATTCCTAAAAATCTATGGTTCGGCCAAATGACTTAGATAAGGATATATATATTAATAATAAACAATTTGGGGTTCTTTTGGCATGTTATAGTAAGTTTATTAACCATATAGTGAAAGAAAACAAAAAGACACGGTAAAAGTTAAATTAATTAACTTAGAGTTAAATCTAATTGATAAGGTTAAAATAATACCCTAAACTTGTTTAAATCATATTGGTTGATAGGATTTCGACCCATCCCCACTTTATCTTCGAAATAAGACCCTTTGGAACCATTATAAACCGATTTTGACTTTAACATAAAATAATATTTTGAGATATTCCTAAGGTGCCCCTCTCCTCCCTTATAAAAGGGCACCTCCTCCCCCTCCTCCTCACACCAATTTGAGCACTCAAGCTCGGCCAACCCCTGCCATTTTCTCCTCTCCACTTCCCTAGAATAATCCTAGAGGTCCTGGTCTTCTCCAAAGACCAATCTTAGTTCCTTAAGTGGAGGATTCAAAGAGGTGTTCCAAAGAAGAGGTAATATCCATTACCGATCTTTTCAATTTCTTTCTTCTTCAACTTCTTCTTATTTAGTTGTTTCATGATAAAGTAATAACATCAGTATTACTTACATACTTATATGTTATTATAAATATGAAAAAACCCTAATTCACCTTCTATCCATCATACGGAAAAATGAAATCACCACGCGTGCGTACGTACGGAATACCGTCTACACACCGTGGTGTAATCTATTTTCCACCATCACCTTACAAGGTTGGGTATAATGGTGTAATGAGTAACTATATATGATTATTATTAAGTAATATTGATACTGAAATAATATATATATATACTCCAATACAGTTCCACGATCATAGGAACGATATCATCACTCGTGCGTACGTACGGAATACCGTCTCCATGATGTGATGCGACTCGTTCTACATGATCTTCATTTCATAATGATTATATAAATGAATTGAATGAATGAATATGGTATATACTACACTAATACTATTCTGTAAATGAATTATCTATAACCTAAAGATACGAATAAGAATTTATTCGAAAAAACACGCATAAGAACAAAAGGCAATAAAGACCCAAGTAACAAGTAACCATGAAATATTACTATCATGAAGCTAAGAATATGATCATATATGATATCATATCAATATGTATGATTCTGGAATAAGTCAATAACAATATTTAAACCATTATACAGGAGCTTCGGACACGTACAAAGCAAATTGGACTTAAGGTAAGGGAAATATCACAATCTCATTTTTTATCCGAGATTGTTTATTCGTAAGTACTTACTGGGGTGTATTTTATCATCCACATCCATGTTTCATCAATATGTAATATTATTTCCATCCACCTACAATTGTTTAAATCCATTTTTACCCTTCGGTGAGTTTTTATTAATATGTATGAAAGGAATCTTATGTCGTTTTTCGTACGAGGCACTTTTTGACTTTTCTGACAAAAGTACGAAGAATGTTTTTTTAACTTATACGGCATGAATGGATTTTTAAAACATTATTTCAAAAAAGATTCCTTTACAAGTTTTCAAGTGTATTATTAATAAACTTCTTTTAGTTTAAAATTTATATGACATGTTAAGAAAGGAAAAGTGTTTTTGAAGTAGAAAGGATATTTTCCTCAAGAATGAAGTTCAAGTGTTTTATCAAAATAATTTTCCATCTAAGATAATAAAGGGTTCTGTTTTTATCCCTATTATTAAATTGATTTGATTAGGTTGTGAGGGAATTATTTTTATGAATTCATTTACCTTATATGATTTGTTTTATGATGTCATGATGTTTCAAGAATCCCATTTTTGTTACATGTGCTATGCGATGATGTATGATTTATGATTATGTGGCACACATAAGAAAGGATTCATTATAAGATGGGTGGGACCTATATCTCCCTCCAATGCATTGGGTAAAGATTTTATATCTCATGAGATAGACATGGCTGGAACGGAAGGTTATTTCGGTTCATTGATACAGGACTGAAACGAGGAGTGAACTCGGTTCAGAAAGGGACTTTGTCCACTAAGATAGTCTTGGCAATGAGTCATGACTAACAAGAAATGATTTTCCATGATTATGTGTGCATGCCACAAAGTTTCAAGTTTTATGTTATGATTATGGGGATCTCATTTTCACTTCTATGATTTATTCCATGTTAAGATAGTATGATCTCTTTTGCAGGTTTTGATTTTCAAAAAGATATGATATGATTTTTATTTCCTTTATTTTCCCTTGCTGAGCATTTGAGCTCACCCTTTTATGTTTTCTTTTCCCCAGGTCAGGAAGATGGATATTAAGTAGAATATGCTAAAAGGGACCCTAGATATGATGAAATAAATGGGAGACACTGTAGAAGATTTATGAACCAGTTGTTTATGTTTCCCAGTTTCTAAAGACACTATACCTATACGGTCCTTTGTGGTTTTGTCATATGTTGTAATAAGTGTGCTTCAATTTTGAAGTATTAACAATGTATGTAAAGTGTGGGTCGTTATAGTAATAATTTGTAATTATAATTCACAAGTTAAGAGCATGTCATGAATTAATAATATTAATATTATTATTTGACATGGGGTTTTTGAATTACTAAATAAATAATAAGGTAAATTGTGAATTTTTTTTATTTTAACCATAGACATATAAATATAGAATTTTGTTATTTTCTTATTATCCAATTTAGTTTTGGACAGAAATCTTATAGGATCCTTTTAATCCAAGAGAGGTCCCTTATCCATGAATGCTCTAAAGAATGGAGAGAAATACCCCTACAGAAGATCAAGGAAAACTCTTTGGAAGCGATTCCTGTGGCGATTAAGGTGGATGAAGCAAGTAAAAGGTTCTTCCATGCTTGCACCCAAATACTCTTTTGGTGACATATGAATATTCCTAGAACATTTGTGGATCCCATATTGAATAAATATAAACTTGTTTCATATGAATCAATGATGGTGCATTGTAGATCTGTCATGTGATTCATAATTTAAGACATAATTTTATTGAGGTAATTGTTTACCTAATTAAATTAATTATAAAAAATAAGTGATGATCTATTCTATATCCGTTCCATAATTATTATCAATTTTCTATTTCATTGATAAAATTCCATGGATCACATTTTCCATCATCGTATATATCTCATATTGATAATCAATTATGGAAACATTAAACATAGACCCCACCCAATTCTGCTTCTACTATGCTGAGAACCTACACATGTTATTGTATAAAAATATTATATTATGACCATTACCTTATGTTGTTTAAGTCACACTCAAAACTAAATAGAATTTGAATTATATTTATTCATGAAATATTGAAAATGAACTTGTAATATTTTCATTATAATATTTCTTAACTAATCACATTTGAAAAATATTTGAAATAAAAATATAATCTTCATAAATAAAATGGAAATAAAATGTTATTAAAAATAGGGCAACTTATTAATCTTATTATGGAAGTAGAAGTGATCATAAAAATATTGTTATAGTTATTATTACACATGATTCATTTCTGTTTAAACAAAATATAATAAAACATTTGACAAAGTTATTTATTTGAACGTCATTAATTAAAATTATCAAATAAATACATAGAAATAATATTTAATGAATAGAGGGTCATGAAATTCCATTGAAAATGGGATTTGTGGGTAATTTCCTACCAATTAAAAAATATCAAAACAATACCTGTGTAATTTCAATAAAAAACTAGAATAGGAAACTAAAAAAATCAATGATATAAATCAACCAAAGGATTCTCAAAATGAAATACAATTTTCTAACCATTGGATTTATAATGGTGACTCATGAATCAATATTTGATGATGCCAATGGTCTCTCATGACCTACTATTGGAAATATCCAATTATGTCTCATTTAATTAATTTACAATTAATATAAGGTAATTAACAAGGAGGAAAACAATACTATTTATGCTTAAAGAATCATAATACTATGAGAATAATAAAAATAAACTGATTGAAATTAAAATAAATCTACTACCATTATTCTATGAATATAAATAAATAAAATATCATGAATAAGATGCATATAAACTATATGAATAACAGAAAAATGTATCTATGGTCCCTAATAATATATATTAATACAACTTCAAATATTTAGGATGAAAACATTACACTTAATTGAAGAGGCAAGAGCTCCTATGAGATATTTAAGAAGCATCATCAAACGAATTGTACAGAATAGAATAATAAATAGTGGGTAATTACTAACATATTATTTACATCCAATGGTGGGAAAAAATAATCCGTGTTGATTTTCAATGTTGAGTGAAATAACCAACCATTTAAAGTTGTTGGTAGGTTACTGACTCGTAGATGGTGTTTTCCAATGGTGACTTATTACCCAACATTTGTTTTTACACACATTGACTCATCAGACAACCAATAGACACTTTAAACAACATAATAATAACTCAATGAATAAGATGATTCAGAATATCATTGAAGAGGAAGATAAAATAATGAGAATATGTTGCATTAGAGCCACTTTTAGCTCGAATTAAAATTTCTGAAGACTAGGTGAAAATGATATAAAACCAATGTTTAGATAAAACATGGTAATCTAAAATAGAAACATGGTTTCTATTATATGTTTATAAGTGAAAATCAAATGTATGATGAAGAAGACAGAGATTCAAATAAGGATAAACACACGTGGTTTAAATAAGAAAACACAAGAGTAAAAAAATGATCATGGGAGAAGAAATGAGATTGGATGGACCGTGATACAATGATGTTGTCCAATATAATATGACATATGACAATAATAATAAGAAATGTATTCCATCAATGAAATCAAGATGATTCAGGGGATTGGAATATCATATATCGAGTGCCAATTCCCAGTCAGAATAAAACACATCATATACAAATATGGGCCTCTAGGACCAACATTTGACTTGTCCCATAAATACTCGTGTGGGATCACTAAGAGGGCCTTATACTAGGGGCCGAAAACTATTATCAAGCATTATTCTCTCCCCGCAATGGAATGGGACTTGAGGGTTTGACCTACCATGGTGGTTAACATTATGGTCCCCAAAAGTGTGGTTGAAATTTTAGTTTAACAAACTTGTGAAGATGGAAAAATTATTTATACCATAAATTAAAGAGTATTAAAAATAAAAAATAATGATCAATTTTTTTTGAAATATGGTAATGATAAATTTAATTTTTTATAAAATATTTAATTTAATTTAATGTGATGTCATATTTATTTATCAAAAAATAAGGGAGATGTGAACTTGTTAATTCCCAATTAAAAACAATTCAATTATGTTATTTAATGTATCATAATTTCTTTGGCCCATTAATCAAAATTATGCAGCCTATATAAATCAATGAAGGTGATTTTTTGTAAGAAATGTTTATTTACGAAATGTTAAATAAAGAGACATCTAGTGTATTGGCTGATGGCATCAGCATAGAACCTACTTGGTAAGGGATATAATTATAAATGGATTATATTACAAAGTAGGCATCTCGATAAGGTATTATTTCATTGTGGAATAAAATTGTTTATATATAGGTTCATTGGTGTCTTTCATGATACTAAATATTGAAATTAGGATGCATTGCCTAATTCCAGTTATAAAGTGTCTTTTAGGGTCACACACTATGTGTATCCAGAATCACAGATCAATAATATATTAGTATTTATTATTATTTAATATGTAGAATAAATATTATTCCCACAAGTGATAAAATAATTATTTTGTTTCTTGATCACAAAAAATTAATCATCTGTTATTTGATAGAATATTATGTGATAAAAATATTTAACACAAATTTATTTTCTATTTATTAAATATAAAATATAGATTATTTTTTTGTGAATAATGTAGTGATATTTATTTATTAAATAAATATACATTATTCATTTCCTGAAAATTATTATGGATAAAGGAAAACCATTTTTAAGTAATAATAATTGAATATTATTTTAATAAGTAAATTTTTTATTTAAGTAGAGACTTTAGTGCATGTCACATAATAATAAAAATAATATTATTATAGACATAGGGTTGTATAAGAATTAAATAATTAGTAAAATTAATTTATTAAATTTATTATTTCAAACCTTAAATGTATATAAACTCAATTATATTACTATTTCATGTGAGCCAATCAATTTTTTTAGGTTCTGCTAAATGATAATTGGAGAGAATTTTATCAAGCTCTAAAGATCTCCGTCTCCCAAAATTCTCCCATTAATAGAGAGTGATCTACTTCCACATTCCACTCTTTAGTCATGTGAGATTATAGAGTATCATTTGGAAGATATTCTCATAGCGATCAAAGGTAAACAATGCAAGTGATAAAATCTACCATGCTAGCACACATATATTCCTACAATGACATTCCTAGATTTGTGGATCACGTGTGGATAACAGCTAAAGGGAATATAACATTGATTCCTAAAATCCAAAAATAGTTTGATGTAGATCCAATGTCATATCCATACATTATGAAATAATTTCCCTAAAGGTAATTACATAATTATAAGAATTATTAAAAATAATATATGAATTTCCCACTCATTGGTTCCATTTTTTATCCATTTTATATATTCCCTGATTTAATTACATTTATCATGGAATTAATCATTGTGTAAATATTAGATTAATCATCTATAATGAAAAAAATAAAAGTTGGGTGTGACTCATCACATTATTCTTACATTCTAAGAACCAACATAAATTGTGTAGTATAACTATCAGTGATCATGAACATGGGATGCTACATGATTATGGGATTTAGGGGTATCAATAATAATATATTCATACAATGGGAACTATTTATTACGATGATGTGTTTTATATGTGTTTTTGTAGAAGGTAGTAGATGGTAGTCTGGATGATATATTTTTATGTGGGTTGGTGTGATGGGATGGAGAAGGGTGTGATGGATGGTGTATTCTATTTTATGTGTTTAAGGAATCATTAATTTTTTTTTAATTTTTTATCAAGGGATGAAAGTTATATTAATATATTTTTATGTGGGACTTCGTTAATTACCCTTTTAATTTTTAATTTTAATTGTATATTTTTTACTAATGGTTTATTCCTATTTTAATACATGTATTTTTTTCTTGACATAATAATTATTTTTCATTTAATTTTACAATTTGGTTCTTTGATATGTATTGAGTTGTGTGATGGTCTGAGAGAAAGTCTATTGAGTGAGATTATGGTTATTTGTTGATAAATATTTAAGAGAGAATATAATGAGATAAGAGTTTCCAATATGAAACCATAGTTGTACATGAGTTTGTGTGAGTCTTTTATTATATATGTGTCAGACATAGAATAAATTGGTAGCACATTATTTGTATCTAGTGTGCATGTAACTTCTTATCTATAAAAGAATGTCTATATGACATATTTTGTGTGCGTGTATTGTTTATAATTCTGGGTGGGTTAGGTAACACTCACTATAGTCAAACAATCACTCAAAATTAAATTTTTATTATGAAACAATTTTATGGAAAAAGTGAGAAACCATTAGTTCACACACAAATGGTAATAACCGATCCATTAATGTGAAATTTAACCTCTACCACTCTTAATATACCGAAATATTTTCAATGAGATAGTGGTAACCTGTTTGTCGGGTTCCTCCATCAGATGATCTTTGATTCTTAATGTCATCTTTTACAAGGATGGTATATACTCCTCAATGTTGATATTCTCCTTGTTGAATCCCATTATTAAAATCAAATCCTACTTATCAATTTGGGTGCCCTTCTTCTCATTTGGAGTCACCCTTATAACCATTTCTATCATTATTTCAGACTCTTTATAAGGATCATTAATTTTCATTACAATTTCAAAAATTTCCACTTCCAAACTCATGAGAAATTCCAATGATTGTTCGGACAAAACATTAGACTCCCATGACTATAAATACAACTTGGTGGAATGGTGATCACTAACAACTGGTTTCCTCTTATGGAAAAGATCCTTAGAAAGATTTGGAATCATTTCCCATTTTGTGTCCCTTTCATCTTTTTTTCAGATCTAGTATCCATAAATAGTGGTAGATAAGATTAGTCCTTTCTCCCTTTATGGTTACCCCTCTTACCCTTTCCCCACCTCAGGCTTTGGTATGATCACCTGGAACCTCCTCCTAGGAGTATCCTATAGAGTAGTTTGAACTACCATCTCTAAAATCATTTCCAGAAAACTTTAGTCCATCCATTGATTCCCTGGATGAACCATCCTCCTGAACCATGAAATCATTTTACAACTGTGAAAATGATTTCCCAAAACAACATTAGCAACTTCCCTCCTAGGACATACCCTGATCATGGTCTCAAACATTAAACCAATACCCAAGGCAATACATGTTGAATTATCCTCCCTTGTACAATATATTCTTCTACTTTGTCATTGGTACCACTCACTTCCCAAATGACTTCTTCATGAGGCACCCAATTTGTGACATCCCTCATCATGCCCACTTCCACCCTTAAGGCCCTCATGTAACAGAGGTTCGAAAGATACGTCCATATAGTTAATCCTTTTCTCAAAGGGGAACTCCAATGACTTTTGGGGTTCAATATCCTTTCACAGCCTATGGGAGATATCTTCTATGAAGGGGTTCTCCTGTGATCCAAACTCCACACCCATTTTTCCCACACCAATAGGCCCATCTGTTATACTAGGTATAAAATCCATGCAGCCAAAAATTCCTACACCCTTCAACTTGTTGAGTTGGAGAGACCCACGTCAATAGTTCACCATAGAACGGCCCAACCACTTTCAATCAGGATAGAACTCAACCAGAAACTCATAAACTGCCTTCTTCCTACAAAAATATTTATCTCATACTATAATCCAAACAATGTCAGATGACATTCTTGAATCATCTACTTCCATACACACTCTGGGATTGACACGATGACATACTTCATTGGTTTGGTTATCTGTACACAAATACCTACCATGAAGGTTCCCAAGAATCCTAATAACTGAGATGTTTTGAAATGGGAGGGGAGATTGGGAAAGATCGCCCAAATCTTCACAGAATGGGAGTCCTGTTTCATATGGAATTCGTTGGTCCAAGTATGGGGAAGAAAACAAGATATGTGGCATTTGTGGGGTGTGGTGGACCAATCATTGGTCATTTCATCCTCTAGTGAAAAAAAATTCATAATATTCTTGTTTTCAGGAAATAAAACAGTATCCCTATTTTTTAAATACAAAGATAAAAAAACTAACCTATAAAAGGTGACCACCTAAGGCCTCCTCAATGAAAAGAAAGTGATCACAGTTCAATTGAGTAGAACCGAAACTTCATTAAGCTCCGTAATTGACAGCAGAAATTTAGGGAATCATTCGTATATTTCATGTACCTTTGAGCATAGAGAAAAATTCGGAAATGGATAAAGAAACATGGGTTTGGAGAAGGAGTTAAAGGGATATTCCTCTCTATTGATGGATAATTAAGGTATGTTCCCCAATTGTGGGGGAGGGACCAAGAAATATGTTTCCACCACCACGTTGCAGGAGAAGAAAGTCTCACTCCCCTAGGGTTCCTATCACCCATTTGATTGTAGTCTTACACACTCTACGACTCCATAACAGGTACTCAGAGTCGAGGGGACAAGTGAAATCCTATTTGGACATTTAAATAATACCTTACCTATATTTATAATATCATCATTGAAGTGCCTCAGTAAGACATCATATTTCATTTCATGGATAGGTATCATCCCTAATCTGTAGATACTATTTGTTTTGACCAGTGTCATATAGTTTCATGATTCCAATGGATATTTTCAATTAAATTGAGCTATAGTATATTGTATTTAATTTTTTTATTGCACTTAATATGTATTGGGATAGTTTCAAACCTATTAATTGGTTTTATGATTCATATTATATGTTAGTATGTGTATTGGATTAGTTTCTACATTGATATTTAATGTCATATAGATGGTTTTATATTATATATTAAATAACAAGATACACTTTTTAGGTCCATATTCTATTCTATGAGTTCCTATTATACTCACTGTATATATATATATATATATTTAGAAAATAATATCTTCAAAAATCAGTTTCTATGTTTTATTCATGAGGATGTAGTCTCCCAACGATTACACTAATCCCAAGATATTGGCCAAGGTCCTCTGCCGTACAGAGTGGTAGACCTAAGGTCATGTAACTACCTAACTATGTTGATTTTTGGATAACCCTATAGGGAATGCTATTTCTTTTTTAATGGATTCACATTTTATTTTGATTCACATATCACTTGTAGGATCTCATCTTCTTATTTGCAGTTTCATGAAGTGATTGTTCTATAAAAATTGGATTCTCTATTCCTCTAATAGTGGGCCACATTTTATTCTTTTTTATTGAATAATGGTTGAAAATTAATTTATTATAAAAATATTTTTGGACTACCCTGCCTAAACCTAGGCATATGAAAAGGCTTATTCATTGAGGTATATCCATGTTGAATTATAACGTTGGAACGCTAATATAAATCTTTATCATTACTTTCTCCAAAATGCATAAATTTTTATATCATCTTATTAGGATTTATCCGAATTTCATGATCAATTTTCTTGAATGGTATCATATATTTTGAATTCTTGATAAGTATTTTTTGACACCATAAAAAAGGGAATCATAAATTAAAAATTGGTAAATGTGCATGACGCATGGGTATTATTTTCTCAAAAATTAAAAGGAATATAAGGTTTATAGAACATGTGGATTATAATACCCTAATAAAGAAACAAGTTTTCATGACCTTTGAATGGTCAAGCAAAAAATAAATTCACATCGCATGACCTGCAGGTGATCACTCGGTTCCTCTTGGAAAATAATCTCATTATTGAAAAGGAACCCAAGAAAGTAATTGATCATGTGGAGGCCACCAACTGCGTTCCATCATGTCATGTGACTTATCAAATGACATGCACCTGAAAACCCATCAAAAAATCCTAGTAAAAAAAAGGGGAAATGTGAAATGGTTGGAATCATTTTATGGTCATTGATATTCATGTGATGTGTGCCTTTGATTTTTATGACACTATAAACCCATTAAAACATGTCCATCTCACTAGAAAAGAAATAACTTTTCATCCCAACTTCATCATGTGAAGTGTTTCAAACATGTCATTTCGATTAATAACTTCACTTTCTTACCCATTGAAAAATAGAATAGTTTTCAATAAAAATGAATTAACATCAATGCAATAGACTTTATTAGTCACATGATGCATAAAATCTAGTGAATGTGATTGTAATTTTCAACACTCGTGCAATGTACAGAGATCCCCAACCCTTGTAAAAGAAATAAGGGAATCAAAACGGGAATGACTGAACCTTCTTGCAGAGAAAGGATGTTTTTCCTTCATAGAGATGGGTTTATACACCTTATACGATCAATATTGATCATAATAGGACCCCCATGAAAAGACAATATTGTCCCATGATACCCCTTTTCATGTCATCTTGATCTTTATATGAACCCAAGACACAAAGCCATTTTTTTGGATGACCCTATACAAATCATCTCAGATCATTAAAAAGCCTTTCCAGATGCATTCTGATCTTTATACGGCCCATAGTCATATAGGTTTATCCTTATGTAAACCCATTAAAATTCCCACATGGTTAGGATATATCCCTTTAAATAGAATGGGAATAATAAAATGGTCAACGGAAGAACATTTTCATGGTCATTGATTATCATTAGATGCCCCATTAGTGACCCATGGTAGGATCATTCAAAGTTAATAACACTAAATCCCTCCACCTACTCCATCCCTAATCTGTGAGATACCCTACAAAAAAATATTCATATAACTGGGGCATTGAGTCTTAAAAATCCCTCCCACCCAAAACAAAAAGTCACACATACATAAGACAGATAGATGATTAAGCATTCATTAAACCAAAATGGATTTCATATGGAGTAGCGAGTAATGAGATCAAAATGTCTTCCTCTAGGTAAAAATCCAAGGAGAGGCCTAAGGGAGACTGAGGCATGCATAGGCACTACACATGATCAATTGATATCAGAGAGAGGAAATTTGGAATTTCAGCCATGTTATGAGAAGTAGTTCTTACATATCATCTAGGTCACACAAAATAGAAATATTCCACTACTAAAAAACCATAGGAACATATGAAATACATGATATAATAAGGGATAAATAATGGGATACTCAACCAAAGATAGATTCTCTAATCCTTATATGTTTTTTCATGGCTGATATAGATCATGAGAAATTGATTAAACTTATTTATATAAACTTTTTACTATAATTTCTTTATGATATTTCTATTTATTTACTCGATAATGAACATGGTATATGAGCAATTTTGTAGGAATAAGGATTTAGAGGATTCAAAGGAGAAAATATAGAAAACGTTATGAAATTTCCTAGTACATGTTTTGTAATTAGATTTCATAGCATGAGACAAGTAATGACTAATCCAAAAAGATAGAATAATAAATACTCAATACATGTCGTGATGTCTCAGTACATGTTTTGACTGCATTCAAAATAATTGAGCAAGAAATCCCCAAGAAATACACACAGATTTACCATTTGAGGCTACTACATGTCATTAACACTCTATACATGATGTATTGCTAGTCACACTTTGTAAATCTTCTAGATATGCATGAAGAATATAGGGGATTAAAAATCCACATAAATATATGTGAATCAATGGTACGTGACGTGTACCACTAGTACACGTCATGGCCAAATCGGCCTATAAATATCAAGCTCTGGCAGAGAATTTCACAAATATTCTTCAATGAAATACTCTTCTATTTTCATTACCTTTCATGTTTCCATCACCCTTTCCCTTTTAAACTCAAAATTTATTAATTATTTACATTTTTTTCAATTTTAGATCCATAGAATGTTTTTCTTCAATGTTTTCAAATTCCCACTGAATCGATTCTCATTGTTCATCACCAGTTTCCAAAAATCCCATTTTAGATCCATTTCTTTTTAATATCTCATGTAAGAATGTTATTAATGTTGAAATATATCTTTTGGATACCTAACTACCTATTAATTCCCATTCCATTCGGGAACCCTTGAATTCATGTGATTCAATTAAATTAAATTAGAATGTCAAGTATAATTTTCCTTTTTTATTTAATTGCATCTCCTTTAACTATGAGTTGCTAAACCTCTTAGGGGTATTTAAAACAAGTAAATGTATCTGAAATCATACTCAATCCTGAAATCTAATTTTGTAAATACTAATGAATTAGTAATTTGGATAAATAACCAAAGTATACCCATTTGTGTGAATGTCCCTGACCTTTGGAAATTCAAATAGAAGATCATATCCTGATTAATGTGGATTATGATGGGATCAATAGAGAAGGATACAATCTTAAAAAAATATACTTAATGCACTCATGCTGCTACTATCTCTCGATCACATATTAGTCACATCCAATACAGAACAAGGTGACATGACCAAAGTCAACTAGCCACCAATTTTTTCTTCATAGCCTAAGCCTGACGACGATAAATATATTAGAATTAAGATCATCCTTTACCCAGATACTCGATATTGATTCTAACCCCTCATAAATTACATGAAGTCACACTCAACTATAGATTTTTTAAAATTCCCAAACACCTAGACAATTTGAATGGACTCTTGTAAGGTTATCAGTCTAGTGATCCTCAGCAAGACCATCTTCATTATTATGGGGTCGTCCCCGCACATCTACTAAACTACTCCCTTATAGTTAGTAAAGATTGGTACACACTATTCTAATCTAAATGCTTCCCATATGAATGTAATGACGTGTGTGTGAACATAAAATATGGGCACCATTGGGGGAGGAAGAATTTTATTTTAAATAACTCTTGCACAAAGACTTAGGATTACCTTTCCCTTACCCAGTTTCTTTCCTTTTCTTTCAATGTTTCCATTGAGTCTTCGTGTTTCTTAAATATTCATGTACTAAGGTCCCTTGACTCATCCAAGAAACCTTGAGTTGAACTAAAATCAGACCATTAATCCTTAAATTGAAAGGTATATTTTCGGCCACTGCTGGTCTGTAATGGATAAAGAATATCATCCACCTACACCCAACCCACCAAACCATCATTAAATAATTCTAGGTTAACATCAAATGCATCCAAAAAAGGAAATTATTTATTATGGCCCTCCATAAATCCATTGCTCAATAAAATAATTATATTTCCCATAATTCTATCCTACAAATTCTAAGTCATGATTGGTCTCATTCACATGATCTAGAAGACGAGACAAATAAGTGGTCTCCCGAGTGATGACCCACATGAACACTTTTTTATCTTCGTTGAAGTTTTCGACACATTTCACAAACAGGGACTCTTTTTAGTTTCCATTAGACTATGTTTCTATACATTATCATTGACAGATATGACTAAGTAATCTATTAGAATCCAAGAACTTGAGTCAATCGTGACATCGGATAATCTCTCAAAAATGTTCTCGGATAAGTGACCTGAATGATCTGGAAAAAATCCTACAATTTTATAAATCCGACAGAGAATCATCATGGGAAGCATGTGACTAAGTAAAAGGGATTTTGAGAACGTTTCCATATCATGTACTAGACACATGGATTCAATTAATGGTGTTTTACTGAGAACTCCAACCATCGGCATGAACGGTATTCGATGATTCCATTAATGGAGGATTAATATTCAAAACCCCTGAAACTGGATGAAGATTACTAGATGAAGGATCTCACAATGCAATCCTCTGGAAAAGTGAACATGGAATATATCGTTGTGGTATCAACTAGTTTTATGATGACACCATATTAGAAGCACAAGGTATGTCTCGCATAAAGAAACTTGAGTCATTCTAGATACCAGCCACAAAACCCCCTACTGTTCCCTTCCAGGAAATTAAATCACGCAAGATGTGTGGTGGACTGTAACCATATCAGAATTACATGTAATGAAATGATGACCCAAAAGATTTAATTTATATCAATTAAAATCAACAGAACCATAAATTTCGACATTAACACTATTATCAGTAAAGTCATGCTCAGTAGGAACATCATAACTGTCAAGTAAATTTTCTACCATGAAGTGGTCCTATGTAATTTCTAAATCAAGGAACACTAGGGTATCGTTCGATAAACCCTATTCTAAAGCCACCACTACAGATATGTCAACAACCTTTCCCACTAAGAGAACGTCATTTATTCTAGCCACCGTAGAAACCACCACCACCACTTCTATGTAACCTAGAAAACCTCATGGCTACTATTTTTCTAATGTATGAACAAATAATGACCCCCATGAGGCATAAATGAGAAAAAAGTGGTAGTATGAAGAAACAAGAAGTTCAAACGGGTAAAATATAAATAACTTTATCAGATAGATTACAAGAGAATCTACCTAATAACACTAAGACGTACACAATAGATTAAGACAAGGAACTAGTTCTAAGTGTAGGTAATGATTTGTAATTTCAATTGGAAAGTGGAAAAGATGAATGATAGCATAAATATCCTATGAAGAAACTAGAAGTAGATGGAAAATTTGATTAATCCATTCCCATCTCACCTCATAAAGAAGTACCAGGAGAGAAGAACCAAACTCATAAGAAACCAAAAGAACCAATTTATGTTTCCCCAACTCCATACATGGAACCTCTTCCTATTACAATGATATCAAGATGAGGTAGGAAGGATGCACAATACAATAATTTCATAGATATTTTCAGGAAACTAAAATTTAACATACCATTTGAAGAAGCCATTTCCAAGAGGCCCATTTATGAAAATTTTGTCTAAGATATTCTATAAAACTAGATAAAAATAGAAGATATAGGATTAATGTTTTTAAATTCGGAATGCCATACAATTTTACTATAGAAAACTCCTTGAAAATAGGGGATCTTAGAAATTTTTCATTTCTTTGTGCTACATTATAATGCATATTTCGATGAACACTGAGTGATCTTGGAGACAACATAAATTTAATGATAATGAGTGTTGTCCACAAGATCGTAATCTAAGAAACAAACATAACTAGAGTATAATTATAGTTATCCCATCGATCACTAAAATACACTGGAGGCATTCTCAATGATGATTTGGTCAATGTCAAAAAATTTATATTTCAATCATATGTTCTATTGATATACATGGATGAAGAAGGTGACATCCATATCATACATGGAAGACCATTCCTAGCTAGATTAAAGAAATTTATTGATGTAAATCATATATGTATAATCTTCATAGTTGGAGATGAACAAGTGCTGCTCAACCTGATTAAAGATGCCCAATAATCAGATGATATTATGGATTTTAACGTCATCTCTCTGGATCATGTTGGATATGAGTACATGTCCATCGAGGAAGAAAAAAAATATTCACTCTAAGAGAAAGGGGAAGGATATGATTTGGAATAAGTAAGCATCAATAAAACACATAAAAGGGACATCATGCCACCTTTTATTTCGACCATCATTCTGCCACTATAGTTAAAATTGAAACCATTGCCTAGTACATTGAAGTAACCATAATTAGAAATTTTATCCCCTCTACTAATCATTATCATCTTTGAACTATCCATGGATCAATAAGGGATATTGGTTGATATGCTGAAATGATATAACAAATCAATTGCATGGGATGTGCAGGACATAAAAGGGATTATTTCGACTAAATACACTCATAGAATCCTTCTTGGTGATGATGGAAAGACAAAATGACAACTTCAATGGAGGGTCATACCTTTGATGATGGATGTCGACAAAAAGGATGTTCTAAAACTCTTGGATGCTAGAATCATCATTCCTATTTCAGATAGTGAATGGGTGAGACACCTCCAAGTTTTACCAAAGAAACGAGGACTCAACATAGAAAGAACAGATAAAAATGAACTGATTTCAACACACACAATCACTAGATGGTGAGTCTGTGTGGACTATAGATGCTTGAATTCAGAAAAAAGTAAGGATAGTTTTCAATTACCAATCGTGTATCAAATTCTAGAAAGACTAGTGGGGCATGGATTTTACTATTTATTGGATGGATATTTAGGATTCAATCAAATTGTAGTTGACCCCGTTGATTCCCCAAAAACAACATTCACATTCCCATTTCCTACCTTTTCTTCCATAATAATTTCATTCAGAATGTGAAATTCACCAGTAAAATTTCAAAGATGCATGATAAACATCTTCCATGATATCACTAATGAGTTCATAGAAATCTTAATGGATTATTTCTCAATATATTGATTGTAATTTTAAGTCTATCTAGGAAATCTAGAATTGGTCATGCAACACCATGAAGAGAATTACTTAGTTCGGAATTTGGATTACTTCCATTTCATGGTACAAGGATGAATAGACAATGGACATAAATCTCGAAGGAAAACATCATTGTTTATCCAAAAAAAATCAATTTCATCAGAGAGCATAAAAAATGTTCATCCTTAAAGGGTATCATATGATTTCTAGGCCATGCATGACTTTAAAAACAATTCGTGAAGGATTTTTTCTAAAGATTAAAATCCATTAAAGTTTTTTTTTCAAAATACATTGAATATAAATTTAGTATGTAAAGCCAACAGGTATTCAATACATTGAAGAAAAGTATGATAGCATCACTAGTCATCATTTCACCAAATTTGTGGAAATAATTTGAGTTACTGTGTGATTAATGTGACCATGTGTATGTTTTGTATTAGAGTAGCACATTGGAAACAACTTTTGTCCCATTTATTATGAAAGACACTTGATAAGTGAAGATAGAGTCAATTAGATTACTAATGAGAAATAAGTATTAGCACTTCTATATATCTTTGTGAAATTTTGTTCATATCTGGTTTTTTCTAATGTGATTGTTCCCACTGATCATGTATCCATCATGTACATAAGGAAAAAAAGAATATAAAAACTAGGTTGATCATTTGAATCCAACTACTATAGGAATTTGATCTCGTGATCAAGGAAACAAAATTTATGGAAAATGTAATTGTAGATCATCTCTCCATACATCCCGTACCAAACATCACAAAAGATGAGGTGGCTAACATTGATGTGTATTTTCCAGATGAAACCTTGTTTAGTATCCTGGTTAAACCAGGGTTCTTGGATATTTTAAATTATCATGGTATGGGATTACAACATCATAACCTCTATAACCAGCAGAAAAGTTTTTTTTTCATGATGCCAAAAAATACTATTGGGATGAGCCAAAATTATTCAAACTTTGTGATAATGGACTATTAAAATGATGCATCCTTGATGAGGAAACCCATAATGTAATTGAGATGTGTCATGAGTCATCGACTAGAGAACACTATGGACCAATGAATATTGTAGTTAAAATTATACAAATGTTTTTTTGGCTCGCACAAACAAAAAATACAAGAAATAATTTTTCAAAATATGTGATAGATGCCAACAAACAGGAAATATTGGAAATGGAAATGAAATGATTTAAAATAAAATTATGGATGTCTAAGTTTCCATCATTTGGAGAATCAATTTCATGTGATTTTTATCAGTATCTAATTGAAAAACATACATTCTGGTTTTAGTTGACTACATTTCAAAATGGGTGGAAGGTGACACCACTGTACGTGACTCCATAAAGGTTTTCATGAAATTTAAATATAATAATGTGTTTCTAATATTTGTATTTAATATATTACTCATTAGTGATAAATGAAAAAAAACATTAGAAACTAGGATATGAGACGAATCATATAAAGGTATGGAATTTGTTACAATACAGTAACTCCCTACCACTCACAAACTAGTGGGAAAGTAGAACTATCAAACAAGGAAGTTAAAAATATATTAGCACAAATCATGAATTAAAAATTGAAGTGATTGGAGCCTCCAACTAGATGATTAACTATGGGAATACAAAACATCCTACAAGACACCCATAAGCACAACACCATTTTTACTGGTTTATAATAAACCATGTCATCTTCCAGTAGAGCTACAACATCATTCATTTTGGGAGATGAAGAAAATGAATTTGGATTTTGATCATTATGGATAAGATATGATGTTGTAATTAACTTATTTGGAAGAAATATAAAAAACATGCATATGACAATACGTGAATCTATAAGGAAAAGACAACAAAATGTAATGATCATAGTAGTGCAAATAATACCTTTATACATGGGAATAAGGTTATGTAATTCAACTCGAGATTTAAACTATTACATGGAATGATGAAGTCACATTGGTCTAGTGAAATCTACGTCACTCAAGTCTTTCCATATAGCCCCTTCGATATTCAAAGATATGGTGAACCACAATTAAAAGAATATGTGAAAAGGATGAAGATTTTTCAAGAACTCTTATAGGAAGGAAATGCCATCATCCATAAATTCACTTATACTTTAATGGAGTCAAGATACAGACATAAAAAAGAAGTGCTGACTGGGAGGTAACCCAGGGTAGAACATCTTTGACAAGGTAAGAGTAGGATCTTCTTATAGGTGTTTTAGATGCAGCTAAAGTAAATGAAATAGAACAATTAAAAGCTAAAACATTTCATTACATGTCGTGTACCAATGCTTCACTACATGTACTCTTTTACCTAAAAAATCACTTTTACTTACTAGTACATAATGTGAACCATAAGTACACATCGTGTATGTCATAGATGATGTTATAAAAAATAAAAGTCATGACCTGATGATGCACCTTCCATCTCGTCAATCTCAATCCACAACCAACCCCCTTATAATCCCTCCAAATCCAAGACCCATCATCTCCCTCTCTTCCTTTCCTTCACCCTCAAACATGAACCCCTCCATGCCCTCTCCTCTCTCACACACCACTCCCCTAACTCAAATCCATGTGCCCCTCTCCTGGCCAAACCCCTTAAACCGCAACCTCCCCTCCCATAACATGTTGTACCCCTTGTATTCAAGGTTATCAAAAAACTACCCCATACTTCATATACTTCTTCAAACTTCTCCAAATCCTCATCCTCAACATCGTAGGAACAACCAACTGCGAAGCACCCTTGTGCTTCCCCTGATCCTCAGAAAAAAAACCTCTATGTAATGTGATGAAAACATACACCTACACTTTGTTCCTAATTTCACAAACATTTACCATTGGGAAAATCTTATAAATTTTTAGGTAAATCCCATGCATACCAACAAGACACGGTACATGGACATTCTTTCCAGCCAAAATATCACTAATGTTGTCTTGGACCTCAGGGTTACAAAACAAATTGATTGAATTTTAGAGGTCAGTAAGGACATCGTCTAGGATTTATTTCTAGAGTTTTTTAGCCAAATTAGATATGGACATCAACTTCCAATATTTTCAATTTGGTGCCAGATCCCATGGGCTACCTTTTTTATAATTTTAGTTAGGGGTGGGTATCTACTCTGAGGAATTTTTCATTATATTCATTTATACTGTGATCCATCTGCTTCCACATCACAAGGTTTCTCCAAAGTTGTCAAATATAATTTCATGTGACCCCCAATCACACCAAGAATCATGCATTACTAAATCTACGTAGTTGTGGGTACCTTCACTGTGTATTCTACATATAGCCTTGGCATAGGAATAGTTTTCATGGGCTAAATCTCATTACAGTTCCAGCTAGGTAGATGTCTTGATTCTTGCAGCAAACATAGGTGTTCGACCTATCAACATTGCTTCCCCATTTTCCTAGTACATCATGACTCAGGTACAGAGGCATCAATGTAATTAGATGGGTGGATATTGTTTTACACACATACATAGATACCTCATTGTATTTGATGCCTCACAACCCCTCACCTCCTTAGGACCTTTCGAGTTGATCAATCTTATGATGCTTCAAATGATGAAGATGTCAGCAAGGGAGGATGAAGCATAGTGTTAGGTGACATTAGTTCAGGACCATTCATCGTAGGATCAACTAGAGGTTGCATCACTAGACCCACCAATTCATTAACAATCCACACCACAACTCCACCACTCATCTCTCCTCCCACCTATGCCCCCACCACATATCCCATTCATACACCCTCCCACCCCACCCTAACTAATCTCTTGCCCATTCATCTATTTATTACGGAGAACCTTCTCCAGATCTCTACCCATATCCACCTTACCTTCAATTATTCGACTGATTTCACCACACCCCCACCAAACACCCCATACAACACCTCATCTTCCACCATTCCCCCACCCCCTACAATCCACTCGGAGCTTCCTGCAGACCTTACTAACCATTCTCCTCAGCTGGAGTTCTTAGCAGAGTATACATAGAGGGGAAAGGGGATAGACATTGATTCCACCAATGAGGAAAATTTTTTGCATCCATCTGCCAGAAATATATCCTACGTATGGATCTATACCACCCTACCACATACCC
The DNA here is from genome assembly GCA_963277665.1 of Viscum album. NCBI lineage: Eukaryota > Viridiplantae > Streptophyta > Magnoliopsida > Santalales > Viscaceae > Viscum > Viscum album. The sequence continues at coordinate 1,185,954,590 of OY728139.1, forward strand.
CGACATAGCTACCTACATCCACCACCCCACCTTCCTCTACAGTCACCGCTCCACTATTTACTTCTGTTATTGCTGATGCTGAACTCACCAGACAGCTGGCTTTACCTTTGTACATGGGATGAAACTGGAGGATAAATTCATCCAAGAAATCCAATCAATCTTGATTATACATTTTTGTACTTTGGGAATTTTTCTAAGAGGTATGGACATTTGTTTTGTTTGATTATTTGTTTATGACCACTTCTGAAATAATTTATTCTATATATTTATGGGACTTTGTAATTGCATCCATTTTGAGTATGATTTTCATATATTTTCAATGATTACATATACATGTCTAGATCCTCCAAATTATCTATGACTCCTGATGGTCCAGTAGCACCATCTATTTTGGATCAAAGGGTACTCCAGATTGCCCTAGATATCACATATCAACATCACAATGTTTCCATGGAAATACATTCATAGATGAAAACAAAATGTTCCATGAATCTATTCTATCATCATCACATTCATTCTCACACTGTTGTACCTAAATAAATCAACGTGATAAAGAGACCTCATAACATAAATGACACAGAGACCCGTAGTTGTAAGTGGAAATAAAGAAACTGAGTCGGTGGAACCCCTGAAAGATATCTTGGGCCATCACTATGGCTGATAAAATATTATTTTCTCATTATGAGAGGTAACACATAGTTTATATTCTTTATAGATAAATTTTTCATACTTGATTCCCTTCCATTTTCATTTTGAGTTTTTATTAGAACTTCATTATAAGCATTTCAACAATTTAAATTCATTAATAACTAGTTACCTCTACTTATTATACTCTCCACCTAACTATTGTTCAATCATTACATTGATTTTACCAATGGACTAATATTTTATCTATTACAGGATTTTATCTCTAAACCATTTTGAAGGTGCCAAGATGTAGCAAACCGATAGTTCAAATTTCCACCTAGAACACCACTTCATCAAGGGATCTATTGATTCCCTTGTTTTAATTTTCTCAAATATTAAATTTCAAATTCACTAAATCTTCCATTATTTAAAACTCCCACGTACATTTCATGTACAATAAAGATGCTTTCTCTTTATAAGTGTGTTGGGGGGGGGGGGTTTCATGTGATTTTCACTAATGATACAGTTGAATAATTTTTCTATCTCACCTATCTTGGAGACATTTCTAGAAATTTTACGTCCGATTTAACACATGGAGAACATTATTCCAATCTAAATGAAAGAAAAAAACAAATTGGAAAATGTAATAATCCATGAAATTTCATTGTTTAAATTTTTTTAAGGATTACTGAGTTTAGAAAAATAATTCAAATACAGAGTCTCTAAAATTATAATTGATTGACCCATTATGTAAGATTTATGCTCATTATAATTTCTAGTTTTTATTTTATGATCATTACTGGAGATTATTATAATCCTTCAACTAAAAATTCTTTTCTGAGAATATTTCTTGAGAGATACCTGGGACATTTCAACATATCTGAACTAATATTGAGATCCTATAGAGGTGATGACTGAACAAGAACAAATTTAAAATGATTTAAGAAATACTTTTAGCCATTTTTTCTAGATCCCACCTTACACCTATCCTTCATTTATCCTATAGTTTTCATGAATGAACATATAGGATGAATATATTCAAAGCCTATATTCTTTTCCTACCTTACTCCTTATGTAATTCATGTTACTACTTTTGAACAAGTGTGGGGGAGGCCGTTTGATAGCTTGGATGATTTTACATGCAAGAGATGTATTATGTACTCAACATAATATTTAGTTGTGATCCCTATATTTTTTTTAAATTCATTCTATTATTTTACTTCTCAAAATAAAAAATAAAAGTAAAATTCACATGGTTTGTATAGCAGGAAGGTAAAAATTCACAATTTTCGAAACCAATGAATCCCTTGAATGATCATATGTGGTTAGGGGATGTATGTGTTAATTGGAATAAATATGAAATTGAAAATAATTAGAAATTGAAAAGAAATGGGAAAGTTACTGAACCATCATTACATACATACATTCCATATATGGACCCAACCAGAGCTACTAGTTTATTGACTTGATAAGTGGAAGGGGGAATTATATTAAACTTGTCTTGATACACAAGAATTATTCTTCATAGCACAACCTCCTTATGATTTTGATTTTCACTTCTTACCCACCCACCCATAGCCTCAATGTAATCACAACCATACTGATGAAGCCCTTATGGATAATTTTTCACTTGTATTAACTATGTATAGATGATGGAACCAATGAAATTTTATGGTTAGGAACATGTACTCATGGTATGATCATAACTCTAATTTCATTTTACCCTGAGTGATTAGATAAATTCATTGATTTGTAAATTAAACATTGGTATATAACTCAATGAACAATTTAAACAGTCTAATAAAAATATTAGAATTTGTTTTTAAAATATGGACTAGATGGTATAATTGATTTTCTATAAAAGGGTAATTCTAGATGATTACATTTTTCAACATACACATAACCTTAATTATCTATACATAATTAATTTTTTCAATTTAAAAAATTCATTGTCTATTTTTGAAATCAATGTTGAGATATTTCTTCTTGAGGAAAATAAATTGTTCAAGTGCTCGGAGATTAGGAAATTCCAATTTATATAAAAAAATCAATAATTCTTTTATGATTTTTTCATGTATTTACATAATTACATACTTGTTATATGTGAAATTTTTTATGAATAAGGATCACAAGGATTCGAAGGAAGAAATAAAGAAAATGTGTAGAAATTTCCATGTACACGTCGTGACTTGTCTGTACTCATCGTGTAATGGGATTTCACAACATGAGACAATTTGAGAGAAAAGCCTTGAATAATTCTCAAATTCAGTAGATGAAATACTCCATATACACCACGAAGGCTCTGTACACATTGTGACTTCATTCAATACATTTGAGCAGCAAATCCATGAGAAATAAATAAATCTATTAGATATTCACGAGGCATGCAAGAGATCCAAACTATAATGAAATATTCATATATCAATGGTACACGACGTGTACCTCCATTACATGTCATGGACAAATCAACCTATAAATAAAAAGCTACCGTAGATAATTTCACAAGAATTCATGGATGGTATCCTCTTAAATTTTTATCCCCTTTCGAGTTTCCCTCACCTTTTCCCACTATATAGTCTAAATTTCATCATTTTTTACATTTTTATTTTAAATTCAAGAGATATGGATTCTTTTTCATTAACATTTTCAAATTCCTGATGCATGAATTCTCTTCATTCCAACTGCACATGTGTGGTGTATATCCATTTCATATCTCAAGTTATCAAGGTATTAATATTGTAATTCATCCATTCTATAACTTATTTCATGTTCATTCCCATTCCATTCCAAGACCCTTCCACTGGTCTATTTCTATTAAATTCAATTAGCATATCAATAATGGTTTTTGGTGCTTATTTAATTAAATCGCCACCCTCTATGAGTTGCTAAACCTATTAGGGGTAAGGATAAAGAGTAGATGTATATTAACCATTAATCAATCCATGAATATATTTTCAGAAATCCTAATAAATTATTAATCCCAATAAATAACCAAAGTCTACACAATTTGTGCAGACGTCCCAGACCACCATATATTCATACATATGTACATATCATGATTAAAGTAGATTAGGATATGATAACTTTCCTATGATAAATTCTACCAAATAAGCTAAACATAATACAATTAGGATGTTACTAAATCTTGATCATGGAATAATAACTTCTATGGTAGAACTAGGTGACTTGACCAATGTCAACAAGAAACCACCTTTTCCTTCATTTCATAAGAATTAAAACCCTTGAAAGATTATAATTCAGATCATCCTTTACTCAGATTGTTGAAATAGATATCAAACCATCATTAATTACTTGAATTAACAATCCACTAGAGATTTAGTAAAAATTCACAAACACCAAGCCAATTTGAAATGACTCCTACAAGGGTCTAAATATATTGATACTCTATAAGAGAAGATTCCTCCCCATGGGATGAAACTTTCATATTAGTATGTTATTCCCTTGTAGTTACTAATTCTTGGGACACAAAATTCTACAAGATGAACAAACCCAACGATGCATGCAGGAGAATCAGACATTTCTGGGACATGTCACCAAAATCATTTGACACTCCCGAGACATGCCATATAGATCATGTGATATCCATTGGAAATGTTAAATAAATAGAATTAAATGCTCCAATAATTCTACTCAATACTCACAAAGGCCTCTCGACTTTCCAACGAAAACATGTGATGGCCACGAGACATGTCACTTTGAATCATAAGGCTACACCATGACCTATTTTCTAGTCCTCATTAATCCTTGATGAAATAAAAACATATTTCTATTATGTCACTATGGTATGAAATAATTGATCATTTATAACCCTATTTAAATGGAACCAAGACATTTCATACGGTTATTGTGATGTCTCCAAGACTTGTAACCTATGTTTGGTGACACCTCCTAAATAAGTCTGCTTAGATCATGTGATGTCCTATGAACAATTGAACCTGGATCATGTGATGTTATCCAGAAAATTAAGGTAGTTAATGTGGTACCCTCTATACAAGACATATTGTATCATGTTATGTACTATGGAATAGTAAACCTAAAACACACAGCACTCTCCAAACATGTGTTCCATGATTATCCAATTTACCTTGGAAAATATTTTCTTGATCATGAAATGATCTTCAGATATGTCATTCAGAATATTAGAAATATTCTTTTAAATACAAATAGATAATGATATTATCAAATTAAATGTCCCCTGTAATACTATGATGTGTCTATACATCCTTATCCATTTCAGATATACAATTATAACATGTCATGTAGTAAATCAAGCAATGTAAAGTAGATATACCGCGACATGATAAATCAATCCATTTGATATATATAAGTTAATCCTTAGTATCTAAGCCCTGAGTAGAGGTATAATATGATATGTTCCCCATATATAACCATCCATATTATGTATTCTCTAATCAATATCAAAATATAAATTCCAACATATAAGGAAAACCTCAGTGAGAAATACCCAATAAAAAATATAATATATATTCCCCTATATAAGGGAAGACACAATGTGTAATCCCCAATCAGATTAAATTATATAAACTATTCTCCTGACCATAATAAAGATATATTGGATTATTTTCTAAGGCTTGATCACAAATGGCCATCCAATTTTTTGTAATCCTGACAATGCTTATGACATTACAACCATCAGGACCCAATCCCTACATTAGTCTAATAGTTATTCCTCATTCACTAGTGGATAATGGAGGAAACTAAAAAATGATGACTATAATTCCTCCAATAATAAGGATATGAAGGACACCTTATTATGGTCTAATATCTATATTAAACAGTTCATGGGTTGTCCCAACCCATAATTCTAACATCTATAAGTAGTGGGATAGATTACTTATTATCCCTTGTTTCTCACACAGAGTGTGGATCACATTGGATTAGGGGGTTTCAATGGTAATATCATTCAACATAAAAAAACTACAATATCTAGGAAACCCTCAGTGTGTAAGACAATATTATGGAAAATATATAACTACTCCCATTAAATGACATTTACCTCAGGCTGTGTCCCAAGGGCATTTTTGAACTACAATAACTCCAATTATTTCTATAATCAGGATATGTAGGATGCCTCCTTCAGGATCGAGCTCAAAACCTGGTGCCTAAGTACCCTTATTTATGTAATTACTTCATGATTTTAATCTACATAGGTTTAACTATCAATGTGTTTCTTTATTCTGGTTATAAACATGATACGTATGATTTCTCATAATGGTTTAATCCCATCCTCAAAATATTAATCTCCTCCCAAGAAGGTAGTAAATACTAAAGTTCTTAGTTATATGGATGTAATAAATAATTATCTACCTAATAATAGTGGATAGCTGAATAACCATGATTACATATGTATATAATCATTAATATACCCTCAATAACACATGGATGGTGTTTGTACATGAATTGTTTGTCAGGGTAAATCGTCCTATATTAGGATTAGGAATAGATTATCGAACATATCATTAATATATTAGAGAGTCCTATAATTGGTAACAATTACCCAAAAAAATGGGTGTGATGAGCATGAAATCCCATCCTCTCAACCAATATGATTTTTTGTGCCATTATGTACAAAACCTCAATTGAACACATGCCTTTGAAAAAAAGGTATTTATCTAGTTATGGTTGTTGGAATAGTTTCCAGTTTCTATGTTAGATAAATAGGGATGGTGAACCATACATGAATGATTACCCAGACATCACCCCCCCCCCCCCCACACACACACACAATCAAACCATTGGACCATTTTGACACAATTTGTTTTTCTAGATACATAAGGGAGCCCCATCACATGTATCCTTTCCAAACAAAACAATAATTGTGAACTAGATGTGAATATATCAAATAGAACAATGTTCGGTTTACTATATGTCAAACAATATATTTGAAGGTCATATTAAAACATAGATGATTATCCTAACATGAATCATTTAAATATTGATAAATTATTGGCTAATCCTTTGAATCTGGGGTTCTCATTAAATACGTCAATACTTACTTGAACTAGTCCGCATAAGCATAATGTAAGGTCCAAGAATAAGAAAGGAAACATTTTGTTACACATGAATATATGATTGACTAGGTATCATGCCTATGATGATGAAATGATCTGCTAACTTTTCCTAGTTTTATTTTTGATGTTGATATTGCTCTCACAAACAACACCTTGATCCATGAAAATTTCTTTTTCCAGTGACCATTCTAGAGGATGTTCTATGACTAAAACCCCCACAGGTCACAAAATGACCTCAACTACCCAATACATTAATCATAAAGAGTATAATGAAATGGTACAATAATACCATCGACATGGTATGACCCCACCCCTTGAGGATACTCGTGATGGTCGCCAAATGCTAAAACCGATGAGTCATCATTATCCAAATAAAGATGTTGTAATATTGGTGGAACACATTTCCAGAACCAACGGATTCATAATTCTATCCCTAGAGCATGAAAATCAACAACATTATATTATGTGCGTGGCTCATGGATTCTACTATGGATCCCTTTTGTTCAATCATTCACTGAGGAGGGATCCTATCGATCATCATTTCTAGTTCCATCAAACTGATACCATTTTTGTCACTTGTTATAGGTACTCTTGAATAAATTTCCACCCCCTACACCCATGAAATTGAAATAGGGAAGGCACATTAGTCAAATAAATATATGAATATCCATGAGTGGGCATATTTATCCTCTCCTACTAACAAAACCCACCATAATATTGTGGCGGTAGAGAGGGAGTAATCTCATATCCCTTCTTACATGAAAAGCATATGCATGAATATTCATACAGCAAGAATGTGGGAGGTGTAAATCTATGCCCTCATTCATGAAGTCAATTATCATTTTCCGATTGAACATGGAAGACATAATTTGTCTCATATCTTCAATAAAATTTAATATAACTTTTAGAATATAGTGGAGTCAAAAATTTATAGGATTACATCCATGGGTACACTTTGATAAAATGTTTTTAAGTAATTGAAATAGTTGAAGAAATCCTAAAACATATTTTGGAACTTTTATATATAAAAGGTCATGTACAAATTCATATCCCTGTATACAGGGTATCATAACACTATGATATTTAAGAACAGTTTTTGCACCAAGGGATGTTCCCATTCATTTTCCTGTCTATGAGGATTATCGATGTATTATGGTAAAGGAGGAGTCATCATATTGGGATCATATTCACAATCCAACCTAAGCTCACCATGTTCGAATTTCACATTCCTAGGTAGAGCATTAAATTACTATATAAAAGAAATTATTATATTCCAAATTCCAAGGATTATGATCATATCCCCATTCTGGTCAGGGCTTACCAAGTGACAGAGTCACATTACCTAGTACATATAGAATCCTGCCCATCATCATTTGATTGAGAAGGAAAAAGGAAATTACTTGGACTTAATAAACATTCCCTTGATGTCAATGGATATAAATAAATTCCCTGGTATTGTATAACAAATGGGGGATTCTTTTCATTTTGAATGCAAATCAACTAACCAAACACAACATTACAAAATAACTGTTATGTGATGCTTGATAACAATGTAAAAGAAACAATGAAAAACCATTGATATCAAAACCAAAAACTAACAACTCCATGTAAAGAGAATAAAAATTCAATATAAACAATGGAATATAAAACCAAAAAACCCAATGACTCCAAAAACAAAATCCAAGGATCCTAAAATGCTCTATGGTCCAATCCCCAAAAATCAGAAATATCACTATGCACCATTAGAGATGTGTGATACATTACCTTTGTCTATTTCTCAGAAATAAATTTCCACGAAAGCACAATTGTCCCAAATAAGGAGTGATTTATGAAAATCAGTAATATTTTCCTAAATAGCTTCCCTACTCTATCCACTAGGATATAATAAGTTTTGACATTTATTTAAAACTACTTATATAAAATCCATTTGAAACAATTCAATAGTTTATAAAAAAGCCAAATAATTCCATACGAAAGAAGTTTTCTCAAATACACCTATGTCTAAGGAAAGTAAAAAACATTTATTTATAACTTTTTCATAAATTTAATTGTTGTTACCCATTCCACATCACAAATGGACACACACCAACACACACCGACACACAATCTTAGTGCTACCATTTATGGTGAAACATCATGTCCACAACCCATACCATTTGATGGCGGTACATTAAGACCAATATCCATCCATTACACATACACTTAAAAATTCAAGACAACATATATTAATATATGTTTTCCAACACAATTCAATCAATTCAATTAACCACAACTTTATTAAAAACCAAATCAAGAAGACAATTCAAAAAACCAAACATTTACTGAAACTACTTTCCAACCATCCATATAATTAAAAAAACATTTATTGAAAATGATTTTACATCTATCAAAACTAAATCACCATTTTAAATTAATTATTTTAAAATTAGGTTACCAATATAGCATTCCAAAAAGCACTCCTTTTAACAATTCAATAGAAAATTTCCAAAGAAGGCTCAATCAATAAATTTCACACCAATTTCACATAAACATTCACACACAAAAATATATATTAAATTATTCATTCTAGATCTAAAAATAGCATTCTAATGTGAATCCATTGAATTTGGGAATCTATGCTGGAAATGAAGAATGACATAAAATTCCAACAAAAATGGGTTGAATCTCCAAAAACTAACCTTAGATCTATTCCCCTAGCATCACAAAATCCAAATATAAACATAATTGGTGCCAAAAATATAAAATTTATACATAATGGGAATTTATTGAAGAGATTAAGTGATTTATAGGCATATATCTAAGAAAAAAACAAGAAAAACTACGATAAATGATTACATACTATGATAATTGGGCTTTAAGGCACAAATAAACACTTCTGAATCACATCCAATTAGATTGGAAAATAATAATTGAATTTTTATGGGGGTTAATACCGATTTAGAATCATTTTATGGATAAAAGAGGTATTAAAAGATAATCCATACCTTGATCGCCTTTTTGTGGGTATTGTTTGTAAAATTTGAACAGTTTGTCATAGTGTTAGGCAACCCATGCGCTATCCATGCACTAGCCACTATCGTAGGGAGGAGACAAACATTAAAAGTCTATCTATCAAAATATATGTGGTATGACCTTGGCTGCTGCATGGTTTGCAAAAATCATGTGTTTTCCTATTCACCTTCCACTTCGCTTTTGTCCCATTGTGAACCGTTTCACGTTGGAGTTTCACGGTTTTCACTAACCATCCACAAACCATTCACATTTATAAAATCCCCCCAAAAACATTCTGAGAGGTATCTAAATACTCCAAAACATAATGAAAACACATTATATTTTTGAAATACAGAAATTAAGTGTCACTTGAAACCGAGGATGCTACATTCTCCCCAACATTGGCATTTCCATCCATAGAAAGTAAAAATACCACAATTTCATTGAAAGAGTTTAGGATATTTCACAACCATATATTCCTCCAATTCCCATGTCTCCTCCTGAACATGAACATGATTCCGAAAAAATCATAGTAGACTGATGATTTTTCCATGAAAGACATTATATTGACTCTCCATATTCTGCACTAGATAACTCTGTGTCATCTTCATCTATTTCATGATAAACTGAATCTTCTTCGTTTCTTATTTAATAGGGATAATCCTAGCTAGTGATTTTGCCTCCATATCCACCCATAAATGTATAGAACGACAAGGTATCCCATATAATGCTTCAAAAGGAGCAATATTTATCAAGACTTGAAAAATTTTCATATAAGAAAACTCCGCTAATGGTGTGTACTCCTATCATGATCCACTAAAATACACTAAACAAGACCATAACATATCTTCCAGCATTTGTATAATCATTTCATATTTAACTTATGTATAAGGATGATATGTTTTACTCATATTCAACTATGTCCTATGGGATTCCTATAATAATTTCATGAAACTAGACATAAAACCTTGAATCTTTGTTTGAAACGATTGGAACAAGTATACCCTACCTATTTAAGATTTCATGGACATAGATTTTTGATAAGTCCACTACCGTATGAGTTTCACAGTTAAGGATAACATGGTTTAACTTTATGAGATGATCAATTATCACCCTTATGGAATCATGTTTTTAAATCATTCTTGGTAGACCTATTAATAAATGTATAGCTATATGCTCCCATTTCCCTAGAGGGATTGTTAAATAAAACAACATAATTGTTGTCTTCTTACTTTCTACCTTAACATACTAGAAAGTAAAGAATATTGAAATAAAAACATTCACCTTTCTTTTCTTAGCGACCCACCAAATTTGTTCTTTCAATTCCTTATAAATATTCTATGTTAAATTATGTACAGCCCATATCAAATAGTGGTAAGTATGAATTCGTTTCTACAAACAATCCATATGTAAAAAATTATTCTTTTTGAACCAGAATAGTGAACTCCCATCTAGCATCCAACCCTCAATGGTCTCCCCACCATTGTGTTTTGTCCACATAGACACACATTCTTAATCAGACATCCGGGCCTTTGTAACTGTCTTCCCAAAATCAAGAACTAAATAAACTAGAAAAGAAACCACTACATCACCTCATTCTTCAAATTCCATGTTCATGTATGTTATCTCCAACATCAATTGTCCGTGATTTGAAGCCTATTTTTTGAATTGAGAATATGACATTCTACTTAATGCCTATACCACCAAATTTCCATTACCTATTGTATACATCATTTTAATGTTCAAAATTTGGAGATACTGAATCCATATTATTTGTCTCATTTTCATATCCATTTTTGATAAAATACCATTCATGATGTCATGATTGAGGAATAGGGTAAATTTATCACGAAATAGATAATGGAACCAATTCGTGAAGGTATGGACTATATCCCCTAACTCCAAATTTTGTTTTGGGTATTTATCCTTATGAAACAGTAACTATCTTCACCCATAATCAACAAAATGATCTCCCTTCATGAGAACTCATCCCAACACTAGTCCCAATGTTTCAAGATAAACCATGTACCATTGTCAAGATTCTGGAAGTATCATGATAGGTGTTGATGTAAAGGGAAGTATATGCTCTTGATGAAAATTCAGACATTCCTCATTCCATTAGAATAAAAGAGCATTCCTTTTCGAAGCTATTATAGGTGAATCTCTTTGTGAGAAATCATAAATAAATAATCGTTAATAACCCACTAGAATAAATAAAATGTGAATCTCAAAGATATTCTATTGTAGTTTCTATAAGATAACATCCACTATCTTTTCTGGATCCATGTAATCCCCTTTTGTAGAAATTTCATGGCCAAGAAATCATAACTATTGTATAAAATAAGTCACCTTGAAAGATAGTCATTCAATGAACGATATATAAAGATTCCCAACACTATTTCAAATTGTTTCTGAATCTCATCTATTATCCTTGAATACACAAATTTGTCATGTACAAAAACACCCCACAAAAGAATCTTGCTATTTTTGAAATATCATATTATTTAATTCCATAAATATATATAGTGCATTAATATGACCAAAATTCATTACCACATATTCATAATGGCCATAATTTCTTATGATAGATGTATTAAGAAAATCCACCTTTAATACTATCAAATGGTGATATCCTGATAATAGTTCAATCATATAAAACCACTCAGATACTATCAATTAATTGAATAGATCATCAATGCATGGAAGTGGATACTGATTCTTTATTGTAACTTGTATAACATTATGATAATACATACATATTGAAAGAGTTCCATATGAAATTTTACCAATTATGATCAATTCTCCCTATGGAGATGTGCCTGACCAAATGAACACTTTTCTTTCCGTCTCTTCCAATTTCATATTCAATTCTATTAATTCTATTAGTTCAAATTATATAACAAGGATGTCAGATAGGCCTAGTCCCTAGTAGAATATCATTCAAAAATACATCATCATTATAGGTGGAAACCATAATAAATTATTAAGAAAAATGTTTAGAAAAATATAAAATACTATTGGAGAACTTATATTATTGATCGCCTCCACTGATACTAATGTAAATGATACCAACTCATATGATATCATTCTAAATACTAGTTCCAAAAAAACTAATCCAACAACCTTTAAAATCAGATCTCCATTAAAGAGATGTTTGAAACCATCTTCAGTTGTAAAACTAACCCATCAAGTATAATAGAAGATGTGACCCTTGAAAATTATAAACCAATCTATACCCAAATGATAACATATACATCAATATCATGCATAGTGAAATCATATAACAACTCATATCCAACAATAGTTATTTAACGTTCTCTACAAAAAATGTTTATCATTTTTTGTGACCTATAATAATTTGACATTTTAACATGGAAGGCAGCATCTCAACCTTTAATCCTTGAAAATAAATAACAATAGAAGAAATAATGTAATTGGATGCACTTGTATCAAAAAAAATTCATAATGGTATAATTGAAAAGAATCATTCCTCTAATCATCTATGGTCCCAAATAATCATCCAAAATAACGTTCTTAGCTTCATATAATTTCTTGCACATGGGAATTTTTTCCATGTTTACCTATTGAGATTTCCATTACTAATGATTCATGGTATTCCTTGAATCACCATAGAATGATCTATTCTACTTACGAGAGGAATTATACTTCCCTCGCCTTATCAAAGCATTCGATGTATGTTACACATGATAAGTGTCCCAAATAATCGACAATGGATAACTATGACAATATCATTGATGATGACCCATCTAATTGAAATTGTGGAATGATCTTGGAAGTTTCATATATAGTCTCTTCATGTGGTCAAACAAACCTCATTGAAGTCATCTTGGATGAATCTTGGTTTTAGGGGATGATTCACCAACCCTACAATTTGATTATGAGTCATACTCCAACCTTGGAAATAGGTTCCCCTAATCCACTTATTCCCAGCATTAGAGTTTCCATCATTTTTCATGGGTATCAACATTTTACCTCAATCTGTAGCTCCTAATATTTCTTATTTAAACACTCTAAATCTATTGATTGTCTATGTATAATCCTTTATACAAAGCGTACAAAACATCGAGCGAATTTCATTACTCTTCCCCGATCAGAATGAACAATGAGTACTCTTATTCTGGCCATAATCAAGATACATAAGATGATTTTCTATGTGTTGATATCAAATGGGAATCCACATTAGTGTAATTTCTACCATTTCTCTGACATTAAACCATCATGTAAAAATCTTCCCCTGTTGGTGATAATTCTCTCACATTCACCAGTGGATTGAAAAGGACACGAAACTACAATAAATCTGATTATTACCATAAAATTGATACATTTGATTTTTATTATATCCCAAGATCCATATTAAACATTTAATGGGTTCCCCAACCCACAATTCCTACATTCATTAGTAGGAATATTGGCTAATTGTTATCCATTATTTCTCAAACTGAGTTTGGATCACATGGTATTAGGGAGTTTCAATGGCCATATCATTTAACTCATGAATCATCACTTTCTAGGAATACCCCAGTGTGTAATACCTAATTAGGGTTATGATAAAATTACTCATATACAATGGAATCTACCTTATAGAATGTCTCAAAAGAAATATTGAAATATAAAGTCTCTAATTCCTGATATAACCAAGATTTGAATGATGCATCCATGAGGATTGAGATCAAAACCTAATGCCTAAATTAACTTGTATATTTACTTTCTACATGACACTAATATACAGATGTTTCAAAAAATACGTGGTTTTTCATTCCTATTAAAAAATGATACATAGGATTCCTCTTAATGGTTCAATCCCATCGTAAAAATATTGACCTCCTCCCTAGATGGTAGTAAACAGTAGAGTGTCTGGTTATATGGATTGAAAATATAAACACCTTAATAATAATGGTGGATAGATGAATAAACTCACATAAATATAGATAGAAACATTAATATACCCTCCATTACACATGGAAAAGTTTGGTACATGACTATTTTCTTAGGGAAAGTAGTCATGTATTAGTATTAGGAAGATATTCTCAATCATTTGTTAAATATATATGAGAGTCCCAGAGTAGCTAAAAATTCCCCCCAAAATGGGTGTGATGATACTAATCATCTATACTCTTGACCATTATATGTTCCTATATCCAAATGGGTATGAATCCCTTATTGGCAACATACATTTAGAATATGGACCTATATCTAGTTATGGATTTTGAAACTATTGGGTGTTTCTATGGAAGATAAATAGTGATGGTGATCTAGAAATGAATTATTTTACAAAAATCAATACCCCCACCCCCAACACACACATAATCAACCCATTAAATAATATAGCCCCGAGTTTTTTTCTTAACTTGTGGGTGATAAACAACACTAGTGTCCTTTCCTAACCAAACAAAAATAGTGAACCCAATCTTAATCTCTCAAATAAGAAAAGGATATGATTGAAAATGTGTTAGGCTATTTCCAAAATTTTCTATGAAAATAATGATGAAGAACCTAAAATAATTCCATTAAATGATAAAAAATGATCACCTGATCCTCTATATCCATGGTTCTCATGAAATAAGTTCATCCTCACCTTGACAATTCCACACAAGTAGAATGGTATGACTAAGAATAAGAAAGGAAAATATTTCTAGAGATGTTTTTATTGTAGATAACGTATCATTCCCATGAATATTGAATGATCAATGAAATTTTCCAAGTTTCTATATTGTCTATAAATACTTCACTAACAAAAAAACAAAACCTACGATAATTTCATCATCCAGCAACCGTTCTGGAAAATCAGCTATGGATGAAAACCCCTCCTGTCTCAAAATAACTTCACCTACACAATACCTTCAACATTATTTTGTAAATGAAATGGTATGAGAATATCATTGACGTGGTAAGATTATGACATTTGAGGCTACCTGTTAGGGTCTCCAAATGGTAAAATTGATTCGTATGTATTGGCCAATGAAATATATTGTAAAGTTGATGGAGCTCGTTTCCACCACAAATTGTTTCAAAATTATATCCCAGGAGCTTAATGATCACTAAAAATAGTTTATGATGAAGGTAGGTCAAATTGAGAACTATGTATTCCTTCTAGTTCTTGACCCACTGAGTAGGGATCCGATTAATCATCGTTCAATGAGTCATCCTACTTATATATTTTAGTCACCTACTGAGGGTACCCCCCCAACACATTACCACCTATGCAACCCATTTCCTGACAAAAATTAAGAATCATATGGTACAGAAAGATATGAACAACCTTGAGTGGGACTATATACTCTCTCCCAATATTGAATCCCTCCTTAATATTCTGGCAGTAGCTAGTGAACATGCTCATATCCTTACTCACTCAGAAATGTTTGTAGGAAACTTCTTGAAATAAGAATGGAGGAGGTGCCTTTCAATTCCATGGTGCATAATGTTCATTGGAATATTATAATGGAAAAAGGAACACATAAGTGGGATCATATCCCCTCTTTAATTGAATATATGTTACAAGATACTGGATACAAAAAATTATAGCATTACATTCTTGCGCACATTTTGATAATGTTTCATTACATCATAGAAATAGTTGAAGAGCTCCACCATTATATTTAAAAACTTGTAAAAAAATGATACATGAATATATTTGTATCTGTATTAAAATGGTACAACAAAAATCTAATAATTCTGGAAAAGTTGATTCTCTGGGGTGGTTCACATTCTTTCTCTTATGGAGGAGGATTATCGACATATCATGGAAAATGAAGAGGCACCAGACATGGATTATATTCCCATTCCTGCTTGGTCTCACTAAGCGAATATAGATAATGATTTGGGAAAAGGGAACATTCCAGTATAAAAACCAGAAATATATTCCAATGACCCAATATTTTGATCATATCCCTATTCTGGATAGGGCGCAATGAGTGAGAGTGGCACATGTCTTAGAATATGATTATATTCCTATCAATCAATTCTGGATACATACACCAAACAATAATGATTAGGCTAATATAAATATTCTAAAATTGTTTTTTTAAGTGATTGTGTCACATTAATTAGGAAAGGATCATATTCCAATTTGTAATGCTTCCACATATATTCTACCATCTCACCAAAACCTAGCTCAAATTCCTACTTCTACTGATGAACAACTGTAGAAGTATCATTATATGGATATATATAAGGAGGATCATACCCATTCTACTATTCTAGAGGTATGTTAATATATTATAAAAATAAATTCATATTCAAGTTAGTATCATATTCTCATTCAATCGAGATCACTCCATGTGAATGTAGATCATCCCTCGAGGAAGGCTCATATTATAGTCGAAGGAGACCTGATGAATACTCTAAAATCTTAGGATCTGGCTCACACTCTCTTTCTAAATAAGGTAAAAAAAGTGATATAGGAACATTATATGAGGAAGGATCATATTTCTATCAGTAATGAATAACCTTGTTGGAATATTATTGATGTCACCTCATTATATGGTTATCAATATATTATAGGAGCTGTTTTAAAGCAGGCTCATATCCTTGAAAAATCCTAAAAGGAGGATTGTCATTTTTGGAAAGAAAGAAAAATGAGGTTCATATTTCTAATCCAATCAATTATAGTTTCATTGAGTTTGTTAAGAATCATTTACAACACCCAAAGGGTATTCAGACTCTTTAACTGAATTAGAAAGTGATCGTTATTGTGATAGTCTTCCAAATGGTAGTGTGGAGATAGATCATTGGGCAACTACACTTGACATCCTCCATGATCATCCTCCCTACAAGTATATCTCTCATAGACATGTAATTTCTCCCTTTTCCTAGTCTCCATTGTAAAAAAAAGGTGTTCAAACAATAGACACCTTATTATAGATAGGTGCTTAAAACATCATAGTCAACCATACATAGTTCCTCATAAACATCTAGAAAGACTCCACTCATGAATAATGGTGACTCCAAGAAGAATCATTTGGTTTCTGTCCATATGGTGGAATATATTTTTAATTAGGAGGATGTTTACATTAACATATGGATATATTTAGCTGGAAACAAACTCCCCACCATTTATTATCCCCTCACCGCTTATGAATATAAGATCCTAGATGTACTGGGGATATCGTTCAAACCTTACCTATGAAAAAATATATGGGATACTCAATAGTGATTGAAGGATCGAAAACTCCATTATCTAGGATGTGAGGGTCGCCTTCAAAACAATAAGGTGATATGTTTTTAGCTAGACCTGGATGCTATCTTGATGGCTAAGGACCCAAAATTGAAAAAGAACAGTACAAATTAACATCATGCATTCTACCATTAAATCACAACTCATTATAAGAAGATAGAAAATACCTCTACATGTATCCAATATCACCCCAATAATTTACTGTATATTCATTTTAAAATAAATTTAATATTTTTGATGCTTTGTAGTACACACAACACCATATTAAAAAAATATTTAGTCATGTTTTTCACATCCATTTGAATTCTAACACCTTTAAAGAGATTATATAATAAATTTTATATTACATATCCAAACAAATATTTATAAAATCATCCTATTTATTTTACATTCAGAATATAAAAACAAACCTCATATTATGCATAAATGCCTATTTTTTTATAAATGCAATTTTACCTCTTTTTTATGGTGACCCTAATTTAAATCAAATTTTTAGAGAATTTATAAATGTTATATGCAAAAATATAACTCTTATTTTAATGAAACCTTAAAAATTACCTTATTTTTAATTTTTGGTGTTTTTCTATGAGGAATAATTTTTTATGGAAAACTGAAAAATACTGAAATTTAATTCAAAACTACTTTTTCATCTAATTTTTTAAGGATAAATTATATTTTTAGTTAATTTTAATGTTTAATTTTATCATAATTTAGTTTTCTAATAAAATTTAGGTCATATTTATAAATTTCACATATAAATTAGATGTGAAAATAGAGAAAACATTTTGAAGGTTTTACATTAGAAATCTGGATTGTCGTTCCACATGTGGGATTAAATTTTAATTAATTTAAGCCACATCTGTGAACGGAACTCAAAAATATGGATTCCATATTTTTAATAAAAACCAATTTATATTATATAATAAGTTCAACACAGTTTTTGATAATAAATAGTGTAATTATTTAAAATTATTTACAATGATTAACATAAAATTCAACATAATAAGGGGATAAAAGTTAATCATAAGGACACAAATAACATAAAAACATGTACCACATCAAGTGGAAGGAAATATTGGGACCCTATACTCCATTATCCTGAATTTTTCACTTATTGGATATAATATTCTTCGAATATATGTTGGTGGAATTCGATTTTTCAAAATTTTTAGGAGCGCCACGCATCCAAAATAAAAAGTATTCCTCTCATCCTACATCATGATAAATCTCAATACATTTTGGATAGAACATGATCTACATAAATATCTTATAAAAATCCATCTTATCATTATATAATCCTATCCTAGTGTATAAATGAAAAAAATGATGCCCTTTTGTGCAATCCAAAAAATGTTACCCAATGAATATGTAACATATGTCCTTAATATCTTTAATTTTATTTCAGTTCTATACCCTATAAACTCTTATTATTCAATAATTCTATAACAGAACCTATGTCATCAATATATTACTAATTTTTATGATATTTATCGTACCTACACTTACAAAAACATCCATCTAATATGTATTGAATATATTGTTTATTTTTATAACGAACTAGCGCCTCACAAAGTGACGAATCATTGTTTTCCCATTACCACATTTCATGGTTTTGGATTATGAAGAAAACTCTATTTATATATGTTATATAATATACTAATTATTTCATTAATATTGTGTAATACTTTTATAACACATACCCATATACATCTTATTTGTGTAAATATGATAACATTGTTTGTTGAAGTGTGGACTACCGCCTACTCAAAGTGATGTGATTCGTTCACACTATACATGAAACATACAATCCATGGTTTTATTTAAACATATGTAACATAAATGAAATATATATTTTATTCATTAAATAATTTACTTTACTTAAAAATAATATATATCATTTTCTTTATTACACATTCGCACACTCAAAAACAGATAACGTCGTTCGTGGACGTGTGGACAACCGCATCCTCGATACGATGTGATTACTTTTACATAAAAATGATTATATATATTATTATATATAATTATATAATTATTAATTATGATATAATTATCATTATATCAAGATTAATGTTTCCTACATTCTTTATATAGATATCTTTATAAATGAGAACGTATTTATGCGTACCTAGAGCCTACCATTTCCATTATTTCAATGTTGGATCATTTTTCATAACCATCATTCATGATTGATATTAAAAGAATAATTTGTGTTTGAATATAATAATTATATCATTATTACTATTCGATATATTTTTATATAATGTCCCCTTTTACCATAGTTGATCTAGAAATGTCATTTTTGACATATAAACTAAATATGGTCAAAAAATTCTATGTGAACATAGTTGTTTAAGTAGTTATTTTAAATATTATAATAAATGAAGTAAAAGTAATAATAAATTTAAAAATTTTCTAAATCATGTAACTAATTATGATAATTTTATTATTTATGAATATAATTACACATATGATTGTTCAGGATCAAGGTAAGGTATTCTTGTCTCAATTTTCATTATGTGAGGCATACATTATTATTCACCACCTACATTTTTCTGTGGTGTATCTACTACTATTACATATATTATCAATAATTATTTTATATTAATGGAATTTAATGTTTCATTTGATAACATTTTATTCATGTGGATTATGATTCAAATCCTTCAATGTGGAATGGGACACTTTGAAATTTCTAACGGTTATATTCCTCAAGAATGTTTACATATTATTTCATGAGTATTTCCATTCATCAACATCAAAAAGTCTCATTTCCACTTGTCATCTATTAAGGAGTTATTTATGAATTTTTATATTCTATTAAATACATATACATTTTGATAAGGCTTATTATTTTATTGAATTAAAGAGATTTTTAAATATATGGGGAATTTTTTGGACATGCAATACCCTATTTTGGTACTATTTATGGATAACCTTATAGATTGTGGACCAGTTAATGATATCCTATTTTTGAATTAGTAATCTTATGAGATGAATGATTTTTCCTAATAAATGTTTTTTTAAAATTATCTCCTGATGGTAAAGGTATCATGTACCTCTGAAACATGATGTAAAGTAATTAAGAATTTACGATATTAAATATTAACATAATATTATTATACAAGATATTATTACATTGATAAATCATTGGAAGCATTTAATTCTCATTTCATTGATTATATTGATGTTTTTTTGTTCTATTTACATGTCCATGTTGATATTTCCTTATTTAGTTATTTGAATGGAATGTGTTCTCCATTATTTACCATTCCATACAGATTATTCTTATCAATAAATATTTTATACCTATTTTGTTACCTCTATTGAGAATTTTTTTCAACCTGATTATGATTCCTTTCCTTTGGTTATGAAGAAAATATATTTGAATATGAGTTCAAGGATGCAGTTTATATCATTTTATTATTTATCAAGTTTTATTTTCTGTTCCCAATGTCTTATTTGTATCATGTATATAATACTTTTTTCTATGATTTATAAACTCATATATCCTTCATGATTTTATTCCTTGTAATCATGGTAATGTAATAAGATAATGCACCAACTCCTGTCTTCTAGGGTCGAGGCATTATATTTGGTACAAAAATTTGTTTAGAATCCACCGCAGAAAATGGATTTAAAAAAAATATTAAGGACCATTACAATAAGATAAACATTGCGGATAAATAGTTAACAACATCCTAGAATTTTGGGTATGGTATATATTATTTGTTTATTCCAAGAAATATATTCGTATCTGGAAACTAAATGTCGATTTGGTTCTAGAATAGATAAATATAAGACTAAAAACTATGACATGGTGTGGTGGGATAAACATGGCCTAACCGCATACCCGAAATGAGGCCCCACTTCACCTAATGTTTTTTACTCCCAAAATATATTCTTAGGATAATTCACTTTTTCTTTACAAACCATTATAAATGATTTAAATGTAAAATATTCCGAAATAACCCAATGATTTTCATTATAATATTTATGATACATAAATTTATGTTATGTTCTATAACATATTGTTAATTATAAATTTTAATTTTTTGATCTAATCCATTATATGAAACATATCTAGAAATGGAACCAAAAATGGTGAATGGTTTCGATGATCATTGATAATTTAGAGATTACAATATTGAGAAAACAAATATAGTCAGTATCAGAATATAAAAAATTGTGGAAATATTAATTGAACTTAATTAGGTTATGAAAAATAACATTTTTCATATGGAGAGACCTATTCCACAGAGAGAATCTCCGATTTCTGTTATCGTTATGTGACAAATGCTCACATAGTTTGCTATGACTACTAATACAATTGTAACTGAGAAATGGATTATGTATTTGAAGAAGTTATTTATGTTATTGGGTTATAATGAAATTGGAAATCTTACACTTACATTCTATTTTCTCCAAGATGATACTAATCAATAGTTGTCCATGTTTTAGAATACAAGGGAGGAAGAATAAATTTAACTCACGTAATAACGAACTTTTATGTAGAAATAATTTGATAAATACTCACAATGTGATCAAAATATTGAGATGATGATAAACTTAGTTATCTTAATGAAGAAGTAAGAAGAATGGTTTTCATATTATGAATCTACCTTTACAAGGAGATCTGGGTATTCTACGGATTACATATGCAACACATAGTAAAATATTGAAAACTT
Organism: Viscum album; assembly: GCA_963277665.1. NCBI lineage: Eukaryota > Viridiplantae > Streptophyta > Magnoliopsida > Santalales > Viscaceae > Viscum > Viscum album. The sequence goes on from OY728139.1 coordinate 1,185,977,143, forward strand.
ATGTGATGTTATTAAAAATCATCAATGAGTGTTAGTTTCTCAAAATTTCTCATCATATGTAGAGATAGTTTTATTTTCCATCAAAATAAGGAAAGAAATATTACGATCTGATGTATTCAAGGGAATGTAATAGAATAAGATGTTATCTAAACAGCTTAAAAAATGAATGTGTCAATAAAGAATAAGGGAATGAAATGATTCCCACATTTTGAGAACCATGGGAATGTAAATTTAGGAAATTTTATAAGAGACTAGGAGTTGTTTTGATGTGTGGAGAAAAGGGTCATCTTATTAATGAATTCAATGTGATGAATGAAAATATAGATATTTACTTTCTCACTTGAAGGTAGATGTTGCACTACCCAAATGAATTCCCTAGGCATCAAGGGAATCTACCATAGAAGTGGCCAATAGGAGATGGGAAAGAATATGTAGTCACTATGGAAGAGGTTGAAGGGAAACATAATGTGGTGGAAGATACATTATTTCTATATTTAAATACTTCGGATGCCTTTTTTTATTTCGGATCATCATAATCCTTTATATCTACCTAGTTTTCCATGAAAATTAGACATTTTCCTTTTCATTATAAGAGATATGTTGATGAAAATTTATATGGGAAGTATCATTGCAATAAATATATGTCACCAATTCCTCATTATGAAACATAAATCTTCTTTATGTGTTCATCATATAATCTAGACTACTATTGATTTGATATAATTTTTAGTATGGACTGGATCTCAAGATACGATTCAAATTTTTATTGCAAGTTGAAATAAATTAAAATTTGTGAGGAAGATGTAGAATCCATCTTATTTAGAGAATAATCATCGTCATCTGATTCTTATTTAGATCCACCCTCAGTAGCACTTGTTAATGATATTGTAGGGGAAGAAGGGAAGAAAAAATATATTGATATAGAAGGTAATATTCAAATTTAATTTGTCCCTATTATGAAAGAATACATCGATATATTTCCTGAGGAATTATCAAGGCATCCCCTAAAGCATGAGAATCAATTTTCCGTTGATTTAAACCCATATTCAAGGTTAATATTAAACACTCCCTATTGAATTTCCTTTGAGGAATTAGTGGACATGAAGAGACAATAAGAGGATTTTCATAATGATGGATTTATTTACTCTAGTGATCTAGCATGGGGATCCCCCTAAATCTTTGTTACAAAGAATGATGGATCCATAGGTTGTGTGTGATTATAGGAAAATAAATACTACTAAAAAATTTATCCAATACCTCAAATTGATGATTTTTTATTAACATCATATATCCCAATATAATTCAATGATTAATCTTTGATCTTGGTATCAACAAAAACGAGTTATGAAGGAAGATATTCTGAATACATCATTTTAGATGAGTCATGGACATTTGGAGTTTAAGTTATTTCTATTTTGATTGGCTAATGAAATCTATTTTCCTAATAGGCATAATGTACATTTTATTAATGAAACATCTTGATGATTTTTCGGTGTTAATTGATTTTATTTTTTGGTATTACAAATGCTACGAGGACCATTATAAACATTTACATGCCATTCATAGACCTCTTAGAGAGGAATATTTATTTTGAAAATTTATTAAGTGTTCTTTATGGCTTCAATAAGTTTCTTTATTTTAAATTTTTTATCCAATTATGGAATATCATTTGATCCTACAAAACAAAGGTAGATAAAGATCATACTATGCTAATAGACATAACTAAGATATATAAGTTCATTGGTTTGTCAAGTTACTATTAGTGGTTCGTTTAAAATTATTCCCAATTGGCTATCCCTTTGACCAATATTACATGTTTATGGGGTACTTTTTTGGAAAAAAGGAATTTGATGAATGATTTGAAGATGAAATGGGAAGATTTGTAGATGCTCATATATTGACTATACCATATGAGAGTGAGGGGTTTTTCATATATAGTGATGAATTGAAGACGTGATTTGGTCATTTCCTAATAAAAATTCATAAATATATTCAGTATGCGTTATGGAAATTTGAGACCCAAGAACAGAATAATCCAACCCACGATCTTGATTTGTCCACTAGAATCATATATTTGAAAATATGGATAAATTATATCTATAGAGAAAGATGAGAGATATAAAAGGATCATATGATCCTGAATTAAATGTTCTCATAGAAATGGATAAATATGAGAAAATTTCAATGGCTCAATCAACTGAAAGACTACGATTTGTCAATACACTACCACCCACGGAAGGAAAATAGGTGGAATATTCTTTGACTATGAAGGATCATTGAGTTCTAACCCAAAAAATGATTAAGTAGGATCTTATGTACGTGGATCTAGTAAAGATGGATATGGGAATTATAAATTAAGTTGATACATCAATAATTATTAATATTATTTGAAAACTATATTTATTATAATGGACAAAGGATTATCAATCTAATGGTGAAGAATTTAGAAAAAAAACTAAATGCATGTATGATGGAAAATTAGTAGACTTTGTTTGTGAGGATTGTGGTCCAAAATTTAGAAAGAGGTTATGTGTTTCATCTATACATGAGATAATAAAGGAATTTTTGGATGATGCCCATGGATCAAAGGAACATTTTTAGCAGGAAACATGTATATGGACTCAAAGGAACATTTTTAGTAGGAAACATGAAGCAGAAAATTATTGATTGTGTATCCAAATGCATGAGTTATAAATAAGTGATATGTGTGATGGAACATCCTAAATTATTCATACATTATCATTATAATCTTATATGGAAATGAAATGAAATTACTTTGGACTTTTTTCACAGGACTATCAGAGACTCCTATTTGAATGATGAAATATTGGTTGTTATTGATCAACTAACATAATATGTACATTTTCTTTGTATAAGAGGTGAAATGACTCTAAAGAGCCTATCAAGGCTCTACATGAATGTTGTTATAATACTTCATGGAACACAACTTTTGATTCATTCTTATTGAGATCCCCACTTTATATTGAAATTAAGGAAAAGTATTTTGAATGATATTGACACTGAGATTAATTTCAACCCTACTTGCCATACTCAAACTGATGGACCCACCAAAAAGAATTTTCAAACAATGTAATACATGTTTAGGGAATAATCTCTTGATTTTCAAGGTTTTTGGGATTATTACATACCTTTGGTAGAGTTTTCCTATAATAATATAAAAATTTAATTATTCAAATGTAACCGTATGAATCATTAATTGGAACTAGATTTCATATTCCATCTTGTTGGGATGAAGTTCATGAAAGGAAACTCATAGGCCAAGAACATTTTGAATAGAAGATGATAATGTTAAATGATATGAAATATCATATTAAAATGGATCAAAGTATGAAAGAGAGTTATGCAGATAATTAATGTAAATATTTAGAGTTACATGGGGGAGATAATATTATCATGAAAGTATATTTTCAGAAGTGTGTTATTAGGTTTAGTAATAAACTTAATCATAGTCATAGGTATATTGGACCATTAGAAATTCTTGAAAGAGTTGGAGTCATTTATTATCATATAGAAATGCCACCAAATCTCTCAGAGGGATGTGATGTGTTCCACATATATGTTAATAATGTACATCCCAGAACCAATTCGTATTATCATCTCCATTGATATAAAATTGGAACATTTCCTTTTAAATTTTTAATAACCCATAAAATACATTATACCATTGAACAAGTATTGATGAATCAGATAACTCAACTCATAAAGGACCTTTGGAAAAATAAAAAAATGGATAATAAACAAGGGAACCACAGGATACTATGAAAGATAACATAAAATGTATTTTTGGAAGAAATATATATAAAATTTATAGGAGAAATGTGTTTTAAGAGGGAAAAATGTACCAAAAAAATAAATGACCATAATTTTCTTTATAGAATTATTTTATCTTGTTGGTAGTATTGCAATACACACAACACCTCATTTAAACAAAACACTATTTGGTCACATTTTTCATTATGAATTAAATTATAAAACTTTTATTGTGTTTTTATAGATAATTTATATACTATATATCCAGGAAAATATTTTTATCATCATCCAATATATTTGGTTGGCATAAGAGAAAAACATACCCAACTTTAGTCATAAAATACTTTTTTTTAAAGATAATTTTAAAACATTTTAATGGAGAACAAATTATAAATATAATTATAGAACATTTATAAATATTATAAGTCAAAATAAACATAATATTTTAATTTTAAACACAAAAATTATTTTAGAATGAATTTATGTAATTTTTCAATGATATTTTATTTTTTAATTAATATTGAAAAATACTGAAATTTAATTCAAAACATCTCTTAATTTAATTTATTTATATATATAAATTATATTATAAATTTATTGTAAAGTTTAATTATATCTCATATTTATTAAATAATCCAATTATTTTCAATTTAATCATTTTCAGGTTGAAATTAGATATCAATACCTTTCAAACATTTGAAAACCTTTACATTAAAAACTCACATTATCAACCCATTTGTGGGATTAAATTTAAAATGATTTTTTCCACATATGTTATTAGAATTTTGAAAATGGATTACATATTTTGAATCATCATAATTTCTAATTTATAATAAGTTTAACTTTTTCCTCAATAAGATATTAGTGAAAGTAATGAAAATTACTTATGATTATTAAGCCAAAATTAAGCTTAATAATGGGATAAACCATAATCTTAAGGACCCAAGTGTCCTATACACACATTTAAGAGACATTTTATAGACATATTTATACTCTTTTATCCTTTTTATCTAATTGTTTCTATTATGGGATCCAATTTCCCTGAAAAAACATGGTTGGAATTCCTTTTTCCAAAATTTACATGAGTCCCACTCCTCCTCCATATGAAGGCCTCCCCTCCTCCCACTTACTCACACCTCTCAAGACACAATGAATCGACCAATATCTTTCGAGATATCTTCTAAAAATACCTACCCTAATCATAATATCCCACATTTTTCATAAATCCATCAAAGGAATCTCATTTGGGAAAACCAAAAGGAGTTACCCAAAGAAGAGGTAATATATTTCTTTAAGCTTCTTAGTTTTATTTCTATTCTCCAACACTCTAATATTATTATTCAATTATTATATAAAAAAATTATCATAAATATACTATTATTTATTATGTTAATTATAATATCTATACCCAAACACACTTCCAATTAATTTTTACCATATATAATTTTTATCTGTACGGTGAACTACCGCCTCACAAAACGATGATTGTTTCTTTTTATTTAACACCTTTAATGGTTGCGAATTATAATGGAAACTATATTTATATTTGTTATATATGATTGTTATTATTTATTTATACTTATTTAATTAATTAATAACACATTCCATTATACATTCTTTTTTTAATACGAAATCATTGTTTGTGAAAGTGTGGACTACAACTTTCTCAAATCGATGTGATTATTTCACACTATACATGGAACATAAAAAAGATGGTTGAAATTAAAAAAATATAACATTATTGAAAATTATATAATATTCATGGAAAATATATATTTCTAGAAATATAATATATATCATTTTCTTTTATTACCATTTCACACACTTAAAATGTGATGATGTCGTTCGTGGATATATGGACTACCGCCTCCTCGACACAATGTGATTCAATTTACATCACAATAATTATATATTTAATAATATATGATAAAATACTATGGTATTTATTATATAATTTTCATTATTTAATTATTTAAGTTACATACCCACTTTCCATAATTATCATTGAAAAATAGAAACGTTACTTTTGTGTATGTATTTCCTACAATCTCCATGATTATAATTTTGGTTAATTTTTCATAAAAATCATTATTAATTAGTTTTAAAAATAAAATTTATGTATAAATATATTAATTATTTCATGATTATTTTTTTGATATATTTATATAATGATCCTTTTGACCATAGTTGATCTACCATAGTTGTTTTTGACAAATAAACTAAATGTGGTCAAAACACCTAATGTAAAAACAATTGTTTAAGTTATTATTTAACACATTTTATTAGTTGAATTAAAATTAATAATAAACATGAAAACATTTCTCAATAAATTAAATTATTAAAACAAGTATATTATTAAGGAATGAAAATACAAACTTGACTAGTCGGGCTCAAGGCAAGGGATTCTAATCTTACTTTTCATTCTACGAGGCATAAACAATCATTCACCACATACTTATTTCTGTAGTATATCTGATTCACTTTTATATAAATTTGTTCTGGAATTATTTTATCTTAATGGTATTTAATATTATATTTTATTTCATATGAATTACGACCCTCGTGATTCAAATATTTCAATGTTGTATGGGAAATATTGGAATGTTTAAAGGTTATTTTCCTCAAGAATGTTTTAGTTGTATTTAAAAGGTATTTCCATCCATGAACATCAATAATCCTTGTTGACACTTACAATCCACTATGTAATTATTGATACATACATATATTCTATTAAGTACAGATACATTTTGATAAATGGCCTGACTGGTTGAGGTGGGTGGCATCAATGTCAGAAATCTCACAAATACTCTTCAGTGTATGCATGAAAACTGGAATGAGTGGTTCTTGATGATAAACTCTATAGGTAAGGTTCATGAAAAAAAAGTGATGCTACTTTAGATCTAGCAAGAGGCAATACTTCTTCCATTTAGTCTATCATCTAACCCCACCTTCCCACCCTTTAGAATAATTCTCAGTTGATTATGGGAAGAGTTATCATCTCTTACTGGAATCATAATTAGGCTAGCTCTTGTCCTTTATTACCTAGATGTATTGTCCTAGATATATCCTTCAATGAAGCATGAAAACATATGGGTTTCATTATTACAGTTCTGGATGAGCATCAACGTGCAATTATTGAGTGTATTGATCTCAATAGTAATTTTTATAAATGTGTCTTTCTAGGAAAACATTGTGAATCTTCTCTTTGAAAGATTTTTACAGAATTATGCCTTCATCCGGGCATATGGATAACTATTGAATATTGGGGTGGTGCAAGGAGATACCAACAAAGCACAATTTCCTTGTATAGAGGATTCATAATAAATCACTTATTACGGACGAGCTTATTAAGAACACATGCATCCCTTTGGTTTCCAGGTTTTCATGTTGTACTGATCACCAGGAGGAGTGTCTAGATCATCTATTCTTCGAAGGGAACTGGGCTTGTGAAATATGGTTTGCATTTGTTAATTTCAAGGGTTTTTCTGCTCTGATGTTGCCGGAGACTTCCTTCCTCAATAAATGGTACCATGGTTCTAGTAATGCTGGTCTAGAATTGAAATCAAGGGATGTGTTTCTCCCTACCTACTGCTGGTGTTTCTAGCATACTTAGAACAATTTTCGTTTAGAATGTATTGTCTACTCTGGGAGGACAGTTGTGTCCAGAACATGTAACCTCCCAGAAAAACTGGTGCGGCTCATCAAGAATTAGTCAGAGGCACCTTCTCTCAAACCTCTCGCTTCTTAATTTTCCCATACACAGTCGAGTTCTCCTATTTACCAAGGTCGCTCGGTTAGATTTTACCCTCACAGACCGGGCCTCAAACTGAATATGGATGGACCGTTTTCCTCGACTGTTATAAGCATAGGTGGGGTGGTTAGGGACTCTCAGGGCTATGTTATATTTTCTTTCTCTGTTTTATTTGGAAGAAGAGATTCTCTTCTGGTCAAAGATAGGGCTCTAAATATAGGTCTTCTTCTTTGCAATCATTCAAACATCAACCTGACAAAAGTTTAACTCGACTCCAATATTCTCTACATTTCCTTTCTTGTTTCAGGAACTACTCCATGGTCTATTTCATATATCATTTTACACTCAAGGGGTATCACTTTTAGTCTGGTGAATATTATGTATACCTGGTGGCAAGGTAATAAAGAAGGTAACTTTCTCGATTTAAAGGCGGATCAATGCACTAAAATTACATGTTTTACCAACGTACGTGACATTCCACTATAGGGGATCAACCTTTCTAGAGGGGACACACTCAGCGTCCATTATTTAGACCCACATAATCATTCTCATTACTGTCTCATTTTTTCATTTTCCTATGTTTATATTTCATTTAGACTCCTATGGAAAATAAAATAAATATGACTATGTTGATGAAATACATGATAAAAAAAATTGGAGGTTGTATAACTTCATATCTAGATGTAATGGTTTATCCAACTTACTCATTGTCCTTATCTCACAGGAAATATTTATAGAGCTGTATGATCAAAATATCCAGGATTATCTATAGACACCTATGATCCTAATTAAGTATCCATGTAAATTCTATGTGTTTAATGAAATTCCATAACGTTCGAAAGGCATCATTCATCAGACTTGATCTTAATCTCGAATCGTTCACTCAAAATAGTGTCAAAGGCTCAAAAAAGAAGAAACATCTATTTTTACCCCCAAACTAGTATCATAACCCATTAAAGAACGAATAAATGTCATAAAACACCCATAAACTCATATAAAGTAGCAAAAATAACAAAATCATCCTCAGACGGATGTAAAAAAGGGATCGACGTCCCATGAGATTTAAGTTACCATTGAATAAATCGTACTCTTTCTGAAATGAAAAAATACATGGTTATTCCCATGATTCTTTGACAATAATGTATTAAATATATATCATATCATGAATCCTAGAAATTCCATCCTAATCATTTGTCTCAAATAAATCGATTTTCATATGAGGTAGGGTCACAACATACATGGTTCCTTCTTCATCAATGATTTCCTCAAAACAATGGTCAATTATGGATAGGTGATGTTGGATAAATCATAGGTGTAGGTTACCAGATATCCAAATCTGAGTTAGAAGAAGAAGGCGATTGGGAATTTTTTTCATCCAAGTGTGGAAATTAGTTGAACAAATTGATGAATCGAAAGACATTTGATCGAGCTTATGAAACCTGAGATAAAAGCTTCATAGACCCATAATAGTTACATCACCCAGTGAGTAGATATAGAATCAACAATAAGTTTATGCTCGATCAGAAACAATAGTGAATGCTATCATCAGAAAAAAGAATATATAGAAATTTCAGAGTAACTTTAAGCTATGATTCATGTTCTAACTCTGGAATATTTCTTCGATTAAACATCTATGCACATCCACTACCCTACAAAATAGAACCCTCGTAAAAAAAATTAATTATTTGGTTCTGTAAATGTCATACACATCGTATAACTCTTATTTAATGATGAATATACCATCAAGTATAATTTCCTTATCCTTGGATGGGGAATAAGAGGCCGTAGGAATAGAAATTGAGGATACATGGGATAGTGCACGTGTATTCAGACATGATATTTAGTTAATCTCCCCCAAGAGGAAATATATTTTGTTGAGACACAAGGGAAATTACTCCAACAAGCCCAACTGAGACATAGTGGTTTCCAAGAACCCTCTTACAATTATCCACACCATGTCACATTACATTACCGACAAGATGAGATTCGATTTTTTAATAATCCAAAAACATTAGGAAGGATGACATGACTAGTTCCACTAGAATAAGGTGCTCCCTCGCCATCTAAAAAAACAAGTCCCTTCTACAAATAGTTCCTTATATCCTAAAAAATATATTAATGTGAAACCCCTCCCTGATAAGGAAATCCCTCTGGCACTAAATTATAACATTATGAAATAGGTTGGGGTTTCCCAAACTAATATCTCTATCTAGGATGTTCTCCATATTTCAGAATAATATAGGGAGTCACAATTTAAAACCCTCAAGATCCCATATAAATTATAGACACATGTTTCTGTAGCAGAGTTTTATTGAGTGAAGATGATTCCACCCGAATTCCATGTCACCATCTCATTCATAGAGCATGATCAGGATGAGGTCGTACATGGATACATCAGACCCAAGTATGTTTCAGTCCAACTTTATAATATCAATATCGCAAGGGCTGTTATTGAAATTGATTTCAATATCAATCTCATCTAGATTAAGGCCATCTAAAATTTGAAATATAAGGATGGAATCCTATCACCCACAAATCTAACCCTTCAATGGTATGATATTTGTGAACAAATACCTCTTAGGAAGATCAATTTCAAATATAAGTTATAGGATTTCACATCATACACTATGTTCATCGTTATTCAGTAATTAACTTCCTATAATGTTATATATATAATCCCTTGGCCACATAGGCATGTAGTAATTCCTTAAACACACCATGATTCGTTGAAATGCTCCACTGATAGAAGGTTGAGAAATTTCATGGTGACTTAATGACTTGTGATGCAACATGTACGGATGTAGGTTTCTACAAAATGGATGGCAAAGAACCAATGTGGATAAAAAATATAGTTTGTAGTCCCCAACAGCTTAGGTAATGCAGATATAAATCCCTAGAGTATGCTCAATAGAATTTATGTGCTACCCATAAATATAATTGAGTAAATAGAACTAACCCCCAATTACCCCTTATTTAGCTAGCGATACTGTAAAACAAAACTTTCTCTGGAATCTCTCTACAATGATTATGGAAGAAGGGGATGACACCATCTCTTCCCATAACCCCCCTCACCCCGATAGTGTCACAGATTCCCTCTGTATACCGACTAATTTTTGTAATACCTCAATATACTCAAAGGATGAGGAAGAAGAAAATATCTTTCGAAATTCCAATCCAACATTGAATGATTTTATTTTCACCACTATTATTGATATCAGGTAGGTAAATCGGGGAACAAAAGAAGACTCGCACCCTACCACAATTACTGTTTCCATGTATATCTTGTTGTAACATATGAATCTTTCATTTCTAAAGAAACATCGATACATGTTGTCTTGGAATTATAAAAGAATTTCAAGACTAATTCATGTTGTGTCAATGCACTATCATGGATTACATAATTAAAATTCAGGTTTTATATAGGATGAAAAGAGGATACACCTCTCTTATGCTACCAATGTATGGGTGAAATTTGAAAATATTATTAAATCCAATATTTCCCACATTAATCGACACTTCGCAATTGATGAATTCCAATTAAAAATTATAGATATCTTGATCGATGCAACATGCTGGATTCCAATAACATTCCTTAATAGTTGGGTATTCATGGTACAATCAGATAAAGAAGGCCCAAAAATATGAGTATTATACTACCTTTAGAGAAACCCTAAGGATATTTTTCTATCAGGCATATCCCTTTAGATTAAAGAATGGCTGTACAAAATATGAATATTCCATGAATCATAACTTTAAAAAAAATTTGAGAAGAATATCTAAATTTTATGTCAATGATCTGGTTGTCAAATTAGAAAATTATATTATCACTTAATTAATTTTCAAAAAATTATTTAACAAGTTATGATAGTATATCGTGAATATGAAACCAAAAAATAAGGTTTCATGGTAACATCTAGGAAGTTTCATGGCATTATGCTATACCACATTATAATTGAAGTCAACAGTGAATATATCATCATATTCCTCAAAATGTGACAACAAAAAAAATCTCAAATAACTAATGGGGCTCCAAAGGATACTCAATTACATTCAACATTTCAAAGGTAACCTATATGAAAAATCAATCCCATTCAACAATATAATGAGAAATAGAATTTCCAATCAATGGGATTTGACTACTAATAAGCCTTTGAGAGTATCAAGTAGTACTTTATTCATCCACTATACATGATGATCCCCTTGGAAGGAAGACCACTCATTTTTTATGTGGCCCACATGGAATGATCACCTGGATCTTTCTTCAAACATAAAAATAATGAGGGGAATCAAAACAGTCTGTACTATCTTAGCCAAACAATTATAGATTCTGAGAGTCAATAATCATGTTTCTCCGATGCTTTCTTTGGGGCGCGTGCATCCGTCTGTGGGGAGGACGCGCTGCTTGTTACCCCGCTTTCCGGCTTTCCAAAGGCGGGCGTCATCAATTCCTTGTTCAGGGATGTCTAATCCTTAATCGAAACCGGGATGATGGGATGTCATTTCTTCCTTATGTGGATTCCTCCTCGGAGCTCATCACCTAGTCCGGGTCTCCCTCATAGATTTATGACGGGTTCGTGAAGCCCATTCCCAATGCCATATCTACATGGATGCCGGTTAATTACGTTATTTCCATCAAGACGCTCCAAGGGGTCTTGTCGGGGAAGCAAACTTCGGTGAGGAGAATGGTCACGTTGGGGCGTCGTTGGCATGTATGTCTTTGGTCCCTCAACACAGGGCTTCTCGAGGGAGCGGAAGCCTGAGGCATCCCACATCAAACGCGGGGAATGCTCACCATCTGAGGTTTTCCTCAGCATCCCATGTTTACCACGGGGTATGCCGTGAGTTTAACGTCTTGCGTAGACGGATCGGGTTGAAGGTCCCCTAGGGGGGAACACCGATCTTGGGGCCAGCACGTGGGCGGCTTCCCAAATGCCATGGAGTGGGATGGGGTGCCATGATCTCACTGGGATGTGGCAGCCCGGGTAAGGATCAGGATGGATGGTAAAGTGAGACATGGGGCTTACATTCTGAGACGGCCCAAGAGGGGTAATACAGTTTGACGTCATGCGGGATGAGATACAGTTTAATGTCATGCGGGACAAGGGGATTGGGGCATACGCTCTGAGGCGACCCAAGGTGGTCAGGGAACCAACGTGGGGAGGTCGGGATGACCGGGTGGTCGGCTTGAACCTTGTGGAGGCTTCCTACATACCGTGCGTTAGCACGAATCAAAGTCCACGTTGTTCGATGGGATGGGGCTTACGCTCTGGGGCGGCCCATAAGAATATGTCATAGTCGATGCGCGTTCTAAGCCCATGTGAGTCATGCTTGGTGTGGGAAACAAGAGGCAGTAGGGACCAGAGGATCACGTCGCGAAGGGTGCATCTGTGAGAAGCGGAATGGGGCTTACGCATTGAGCGGCCCAAAGAAGAAAGATGGGCTTACTCGTGGCTAGCGGCCCTTAGTGCCGGGGCTTACTCTAGGGTAGAGGCCCATGGTGAGACAAAGCGCAGTGGGAAAGGGACTCCACCGGCCTTGGCAGGGGGGAAGTACGGAGATGCACGGGTACAATCATCAGCAAGAAAGGCTAGGGGTTACGCTCTGAGGCAGCCCTTCCCCCGCAGAAAAACTCCGCTCTGACAAGGAGGATATCATTCCATTTGAGGAAGAGTCCATTCCCATTGAGACGAGTTTCGTAAAAAATGTCCGAGATGGGGGGACCCTGCGTGCGAAGCACGGGGTCGGACCACAGTTTAACGTCTTGTGTTAAGGATGAGATGCTTAGCAGTTTAACGTCCTACAACTTGGAGGAGGTGGGTTTTCTCTACACCCCTAGGTCTTACATTCCCAACACCCTCTACCCCTTGTGGGAGGGAAGGAATCGGCAAGGTCGTGGCGAAGGGGGGCCGCAGGGCAAACCACTGGGGGGTCCATGTTAGCGTGGCTATGCGAAGAAGCAATAGCTGTTAGCGTGCCTATGCGGAGAAGCATAAGGCAAAGCAACGCAATGGGAAACACAGCCCAAGGGACCTTGAGGTTATTTCTCACGAGCCTGGAAGGCCATACGGGAAAACAACGCATGGCGCGCATGCCCGGCAGGGGATACATCAGGTGCCGGTGCAGGGGGTAGCCATGGAGCATCAAGGTGAGGGGTCCTGGGCTTGCGCGCAAAAGGGAAGGTTTGCACGCAAAACACAGGGACATCGCGCAATTGGACCAAAGGAATTGTGCGCAGAGAGGGAACTACACGCAGGGTTTTGCGCGCACGGCAGGGTATTGCACGCGCAAGAAACGGATTGTGTGCAAGGCCGAAACCCGGGGGAGGGGGCAATTCACTGAAGCCAGTGGAGTTGCGCGCAAAGGAGAACTCCGGGGCAAGGTTGCACGAAATGAGGGATTACCTAGAAGTCATCTTTCACACGGGGGGGAGCCAAATTGTGTGCACGGGAGTCTCTTTGGATTCCTTAACCCCTACACAGTTCGGGGTCACCTTATATTTATAGGTGACCTCCGGCGCGGAATCCAGGCGGTGCGCGAAATTTTTCTCGCTGATCGCAGCCGGCGCGCAAAAACTCACTGTGCAGAATCAGGGCGCGCAAAGATTGTGTGCCTCATCGGCTCAATTCAGCGAAACCCGGTGATTCTCCGCACCCAGAACAATTTTTCACGCGGATCCTCCTTTATTTCACGCACCACATCCCGGGCCTCCGGATCGGGCCTCTGATTCCGAATATGACATTGCTTCATCATTCCAAAACTTCCTCCAGGAGTTACGGACTTTTTCGGCATCAAAAAATGCCCCCCCCCCTTGGAATTGGATCGGCGAGAGGTCTCAACGATCAGATTCCAAGGGAAACACCGAAACACCGAAATGCTGACTCCCCTGGTTACGTTGAGTGCAAAAGTTTGACGGGGCGCGCAAAACCTATGGATGGGCGCAGAATCTTTTTTCCGCACGGCGCGGAACCCTGGCCTCACCTATAAAAAGGGGAACTGGGTCCCAAATCCGTACCTCCACTTTTTCCGCGCGACAAGCTCATCACTCTCGGGCGCGAAATTTCTTCCGCGGCTGCGCGTGAAAACGCTCTGGCAACACGGAATTCCATCCGAAATTCTTCCGTGATTTCGCGGATGCTCGGGATTTCCGTGCTTCATGTGCCGATTGCACGCTCATCTCCAGGATTTCGCACAACTCATTCAGATTTCTCGCAGAACTCCCCGATTCCGTGCACTGCACCCTGATTTCGCCCAACTCCTGATAGATTGGAGATGGCTGCAAACAAAGTCGATGAGGGGGAAGCTGCTGCCCGTAGGACAAAAATGGAGGCAAACGAGGAGGTTTATGGCGCCAAGTTGATTGTCTCCAACAATCTGACCTTGTTCAATCTGCTGACTCTGGCCTAGAAGACATATCCCTTGACGGAAAACCTCCCGCTCTGGAATTGTGGCATCGTGGAGGAGGTGGCACTGCTTTGCTTCGAAGTGGACACGCCGCGGTCTTGGGTGACCCGGGAGGACGAACTTCCTCGCTACAACATCACCAACAATGGCCATCCTGCCATTGAAACTAGACATATGGCTGTATATGTCCTGAACCCGAGGACTAGGACCATTACCGAGGATGAGCATGTGGCAGAGGATTCTCCGGCCCTCTACGCGAGCACATTCCGTCAGAGAATCACGGATGACATGAAGGGCTGGCTGAAGGACTGGGACCTGTGGTCTGGGGGAAACATCACCAACGAATGGGCCTGGGCGTTCTGGGTTTGCTATACCTGCGACCAGTTTGGGGAAGAACTGTGGTATATTGGCCTGTTCGAGGCGGTATGGACATCACAGTTCAATTTCCACCGCCAGCCTGACCTCGGACCGGAGCTATTCACCCGGTGGTCTCCTGACACCAACACATTCCACCTCCACCATGGGGAAGTCGGCATCAGTCTCTGGGGCGTTCAATGCATCAGAGGTATCCCACTGGAGGGTTACCAATACGATGAGTTCGTTCCTCCAATGAACACATGGGGAGACAGGTCGCGGACGCCTATTCTGGCGTGGCACCTATTAGAGCTGGCCAAAGAGAGGCTGGGGGTCACGGACTTCCTGAAGGACATTGCCATCAAGGGCTGGTTCAGCCTGTTCCTCGAGAAGGATCTGGCCGTCAAGATGCCGATACAGGGCAAAAGGTGCCTAACCGCGACTCAGAGGAGCAGGGATGGGTCATACTGGAGGACCCTGGAGGCGGGGCAATACCAATCATGGGGCTACCGCGTCATTGAGGCCCGGTACCCGAACATCCGGTATGCCGGGTTCCTTGCCGCCTTCTTGAGTGGGTGGCTCCTGCCAGTGCGGGACACGAGGATGGGCGTTCATCCATCAACATTGGTGATGGCGAGCTCCATGGCCGCCAACAAATGGTTCAACTTGGGAATCCCCATACTGGCCAAGTTGTATACCATCTTGGGGAACATCTTACGAGGGGGGTCACCTCGGAGAGTATGCGGTCCCTTCCAGATCTTCCATGGTTGGGTGGCAGCTCATCTCGGCGGGTATACTTTCCCAAACGCCGTCCATCCTCCGAGCAACGGTCTGCGACCGTCCATGCTAAATATCGCAGGGGTGGCGCCGATGACGCTCAATGAGGAGGGCGTGAGGATCTGCATCGGAAACCATGAAAACATCAACATTAGCCCATTCCCCACCCCGGTCGGCCAACTGGTGGACAACGATCGAGGCTCTCTAAAACAGCAGAAATACTTCAAGAGCATTCGGGGCGGGGTGCTCGTGGCTCGAATCGACGGGAAGGTGATCTGCGAGCCGTACGTGCCATCCCGATTCGCCAGGCAGTTCAGATGCCTCCAACGAATTCCAACGAAGGTATACCGGGCTGTCTGGTAGGAGAAGAATCCATGCATCCTGTGCCAGATGTGGTTAGTGTTTACCACATTCGGCTCTAGCGATGTCATTACTCTTCCTCCCATCGGGGTCGATGCCGGTCTAGCAACCAAATATTCCGAACACTGGACCATTGCGTACCTTGAGGGGCTATTACGCAAGCGCGTCCGGCAACTCGAGGTCACTCGCACGGAAACCGGGCAACGGGAAAGAAGGCACAGAGCTGTCTAAAGGGGGGACCAAGGGCGCGTCAGGCAGCGAGGCCTGCACAGGTCGAGACTTCGGCAGTGGGCACATCATATGGTGTTTCCACGTCCTCGTTACCAGTAGGGGGGTCACATGAGGCGGCCAGTGAAATTCCCGGTAATCATATATGATATCTGCTCGAACCATCCAAAGAGGCAATTCTCCTAGCACTGTGGTCGTCCTAGATAACCCTGCTGCAATTGTTGAGCGTCGAAGCCATCTAGTAGAAGATAATGAAAAACGAGATCCAACTGCTAGAGGTCGGGCTCGTTCGAATTACCGACCGAGTAAACTTCCATCGGCGGCATGCTTATCTAACGGCCATGGATGCATACACACACCAACGAGGGAGGCGTGCGGAGCCAACATTCCTAGTGAAAGTGATTCTCAGCCAGGAGCATGATCCGGAAGCGATGCCACCGGGAGAAGGCGATAGTGATGAGGATCCGGAGGGGGAGGAGGAAACCGGAGAGGACGAAGGCGAGGGAGAATACGAAGAAGAAGATCCCAAAGGTGAGGGGTCGCAAGGGGCGACCATCCAAGGGAGTCTCCAAGAGAGTGGCGAGATTGCCGACTCTGATCTCGACATAACTGAGATTCACGAGGTTTTTCTCTGTCTTCATTCATTTCCCTTGTTAATACACTCTCCTTTAGAACTTCTAACTCACTTCCCCATCCAACTCAGGATCAGTTGAGTGTTGGACGGGTGTACCCACCAGAGGAGGGAGGATAGGAACTACTGGGACCTGATGGGGATCTGAAACCCATCATTGAATTAACAAGCGCGGAGGGGTCTCCCCTTACGGCTGCTCCTACAGTGGCCGAAACACTGGGGACCGACGCTTTGGATTCCTCTAAGTCTCACACTTCACTACTGGCGCTTGGTGGCGAAATATCCCATCTAACCAGCGTATTCCTTGTGCAGTGATCTCAAAACTGGAGGCACATCAGGTTGCGGAGCCCGGGCCGTCCGTGAGTTGACCAGTGGCGGACATACCACCTCATTCGGAACATGATATCTACACTGAGTCGACCCCGAAAATTGATGAACATGGGGAAGTTGACATTAGCGGCGCTGTTCCTGAGATGACGTTGGAAGCTGGTGGGGCATCATTGCTACTGGGGAGAGAGAAGAAGGTCACCCGGATGTCGATGATTCTATCCCTCATGAAGACATCCCTGGGGTAGATCCTGCTGCCGATCTACTGGCGGCCTTCCCCATATACCGACCCACTGACCCTGGGGAGATATATGCCTCAGACTCAGAGGCAGCTGAGGAGAGCCGGATGACATGGCGCAAAGGGTGGAAGTGTATCCAGTGCTTCCTAAGGCATCCCCAGTCAGATTGGCTCAGGCGGATGGGATCACATCAGACCTGGTTGTGCTTCCTGTGCGCCGGAGGGGCTGACGCTCAGCGTCTTCTTCTGACGGTCCGTGATTACATGGCCGAGAAGATACGCGAGAGAATCCGGCGCACCGACATTTCCCAGTGCCGGGAAGGATCAGTGAGTGCTCAAGTGTTGCTGAGGGCGGAGCAGGAATTCCAGCATCTCGAATGGAAGGCGGAAGATAAGTAGGTCTTCATCGCAACATGCTCTGAGCTCGTGGAGCAACTGACGGGCCAGCTGGCTGATGCACGGGAACGACTGGTGGAGGCGAGTAACCAGATGACCGTACTTCAAACCAAGCGGGCGCAAGAACAAGCTAGGGCTGGCGAGCTGTGCTCTATGGTGGTCGATGAGGAGAGTGTCTTCAAAGAGCGAGAAGCGGCCCTGGAGGCTACCATCCAGAGGGTGGCAGCGCTGGAAAGATCGCTTCAGCAAGCTGATCCCTAAGGAATTTGTTTTTTCCATCTCACAAACTTATTTGCTTGTACTTCTCATCATCTCAGTCCAATATATGGCCAAATCCACTCATTTGTACTCTTTGTTTAATGCGCTCAACCATAGTTTCGAAACTAATAACAACTCATCCCCAGGCTCCTGTGGGTCATGCCCAACGCAAGAAGCAGAAGATGCTCGTGCCATCATTTCGTTCAACTGTGGGGCATTGACCAAGCTTCAGGGGTCCAAAATCGGGCATGGACTTCTGAGGAGACCCCGGGCCGATTGATGTGTCGACTTCTCAATGTGCTCTAACACACGAGCGGGGCGATGCTGGGGGAATTGAAATCCATCCGAACACAGGGGGATGAAGATGAAGGGTGAATCACGCTGCCCAAATTCGGAACCCAATGGGGTGAAACCATGGAGGATAACTGTCAATCGTGGCGGAAACACAGCATCCATATCGTGTTGGCCTAGAATGGGGGAAATAAATGAGGGCTGACCGCTGACCATGTTTGCAACACGGGGCCTAACTCAAATATCGTTGGTCAGTTTTTCCGGAACGTTGGCCTAGGACAGTAGGTGGACCATAGATCGAGCATCCATACTGTTAGGGGGTCCCGTCAAACATGAATGGAAATAAGGATCTGAATAAAGGGGGACGCAATGAATGGGAGGTGGAGTGGTGGTTTGTTCGAACAGAGTCCAACAGTCTCGATATTATGCCACCATGGTTGAGGCACATTAGGCGGACATACCAACCTGATCATGGGTCGTCCGAATTTCCAGGCAGGACCTCTTTAGCGAGAGAACTAATTCTTCCCAATATTACCATGGGGCATCCCAAACCTGCTCAAGGTAGATGTCCCGATTACACCACTTCCCATGAAGTCGGGCCTAGGGGCCGACAATAAGTAAGGACGGGGTTCAACAATCCCTAGGGCTGGACCCAAGATGAAATGTTCGGGCGGTCCTACGTATCTCATTAGGATGAGAATCAAGCCACATGTAGTTCTTGAAGCACAGTTTAATGTCATGTTGGACGAAATACAGTTTAACGTCATACGGGACGGAATATGGATCTTAGTTTTAGTTCTTAGAGATGGGACCATGAATGGGATGGGGGAGAAATGGACACATGGCATGGCGGTTACAAAACCCGACGTGAATGAGGACCTAAGCCCTACATACCATGTGCTCTCCAGGGAAATGCTCGAGTCGAGGGACTGAACACAAAGGTAGACTGGGCCCGCGGGGAAGTGCCCCAGGCGCTCCTACGTATCCCATAAGGATGTGAATCAAGCCATATGTAGTTCTGGAAGGTGACATGGTAAGATACTAGTGCCAGGGGAAAAGGGGAGTGCGGGCGTGGCCCTTGCATTAAAAGAGGCGGAATTTGATAAATCATGTTTGTCCTTTAAGGTGAGTGGTTTGTTTTGCGAATTGACAGGCCTACAGTAGTAGGTCGTGGTGTCACTACAAGAATCAAGCCATGATCGGCGTTGACAAACGGCATGGCACGAGGCCAATACCCAACGTGATTTCCTCTACAATGAGGTCATCACAATGCAGTGTCGTTTTTTTTGTCTTGCAGCCAGGATGATAATGTCACAGTTCATTGTCGTGTGATAGGACCATCAACATAGTTTAAGGTCGTCTGGTTTGGACCAAAAACACAGTTTAAGGTCGTAAGGTTTGGACCAACAACACAGTTTAAGGTCATATGGTTTGGACCAACAACACAGTTTAAGGTCGTATGGTTTGGACCGACATACAGTTTAAGGTCGTATGGTTTGGACCGACAACACAGTTTAAGGTCGTATGGTTTGGACCAGCACACAGTTTAAGGTCGTATGGTTTGGACCTACACAGAGTTTAAGGTCGTATGGTTTGGACCGACAACATAGTTTAAGGTCGTCTGGTTTGGACCAACACACAGTTTAAGGTCGTATGGTTTGGACCCACACACAGTTTAAGGTCGTATGGTTTGGACCCACACACAGTTTAGCGTCGTATAGTTTGCAACGAAAACACTGTTTAAGGTCGTATGGTTTGGACCCACACACAGTTTAAGGTCGTATGGTTTGGACCGGCACACAATTTAAGGATGTATGGTTTGGACCGGCTGAGAGTGGAGCCTCGGGCCAAAGAGGCCTACGAGGGTTCAACAATTGGGGGGGGGGGGGCAGGAGAAGATAGCTCCCAGCTATGCTGGGCCCAAAACGCAATGTATGGGCGACTCCTCGTTCCCAATGGGGATGAGGGTCAAACTGAACGCAACCCGTAAAGAAGAGACCCAGGCACATACTCTAGCGCTCAGATCACGGGAGCCCCGAAAGACACCGTTACGCAGCTCGGTCTGTCTGACGTGTGGGGGTGTACTGAGGGTTAGTACAAGGAGTGTTGAAATTCCACCTTGACACAGTGGGGCAGAACATGCGTGAACCATGCCACCAACATTCAGGGCCCGAGGAAGCCAGTGTGACGACTGAGGATTACTGCTGACCACGTTCGCAACGCAGCATCCTGTCGTATTAGCCATGGGGACAAACAAATAAGCATGAACCGATGTCCATGTTCGCAACGTGGGATTCGTATCAATTTGTTGTCTGAAACCCTCGGGGGCGTTGGCCCATGATGGTAGGAGAGGCCTTGGGCGTTGTATCCAGGCCGTTCTTGGGGGTCCCTCTGGGTGTGAAGGATGACGGGGGCCCGAAAGAAGGGGAACACAAAGCTTGGAAAACGGATGGAACTTGCCTAAGTCGAATCCGGCACTCCAAGTCCTATACCAGAGTCCCCTGAGCACATCAGAAGACCACTAGAAAGGGTCAGAGGGCTATGTCCGGGAGCGGACAAAAGATGGCGGATCCCCAGGAAAAAGAGGGGGCGTAATGCCAAGCACTCTGGGAACCAGGAGATCATGGGATCTCCTAAGAGATGGGGCTGGACCTGACATCTGGGTGTTCATGCGGTCCTATGTATCCCATAAGGATGGGAATCAAGCAATACGTAGTTCTGGAAAGCATCTTAAAATGTCATTGGACATAGGAGGGATAAATCCTGAGGACAGGGTGCACGTGGTGCAGCTATTGGAAACCCGACGTGAATGGGGACATAATCCCACACCACGCTACGTGATCCTGCTGTCAAGGTCCCAAATGCGAAATAGACTCGACAGCAGACCTTAATATGGACCCAAAGACGAAAGGTCTGGGCATTCCTAAGTATCCCATTACGATGGGAATCAAGCTAGACGTAGTTCTGGAAATACAGTTTAACGTCATGTTGGACGAAATATGGATCTTAGTTTTAGGTCTTAGAACTCGGACCACAGGAAAGGTTGGAGTTTGGTAACTCATGGGGCTAGAACCGAAACGAAACTTCCGGGCGGTCCTACGTATCCCATAAGAATGGGAATCAAGCCACACGTAGTTCTAGAAATACAGTTTAATGTCATGTTGGACGAAATACGGATCTTAGTTTTAGGTCTTAGAACTCAGACCACATGAAAGTGAAGAACCAAAAGTGGATATTAGTTTTAGGTTTCAGAGCTCAGACCATGTGCAGTTTATGGTCTTGTGGGACCGTGAGCAGTTTAAGGTCTTGCGGGACCCTATGCAGTTTAAGGTATTGCAGGACCCTGTGCAGTTTAAGGTCTTGCGGGACCATGTGCAGTTAAAGGACTTGCGGGACCATCTTCAGCTTATGGTCGTGCGGGACCATACAATTTAAGGTCTTGTAGGACCATGTGCTTTTTAAGGTCTTACGGGACCATATAGTTTAAGGTATTGCAGGATCATTTGCAGTTTAAGGTCTTGCGGGACCATACAGTTTAAGGTCTTGCAGGACCATGTGCAGTTTAAGGTCTTGCGGGACCATATAGTTTACGGTCTTGCAGGACAATGCTGGCTAGGCAAAGTACTTCTTGAGGAACCTGGCGTTGGTGGGAGGAGTGATTCGCTCACCATCCATAGTCACCAGGGAATACGCGCCATTGTGATAGACCTTATGGACAATAAATGGCCCCTCCCACATGGGCTCCAACTTGGGTGGTTTCCTGCCGGGAATCATTGGTGCTCAGAGAGCCAACACCGAGTCACCTTGCAGGAAGGAGCGGAGGCGAACCTTTTTATCGAAAGCTCGAGCCATCCTGCTCTGATGCCTTTCCAAGTTATGTAAAGCGTGAAGCCTACTTTCGTCCAGCACTTCCAATACAGCTAGACGGAACTTGGGAACTCTATCTGGCGCTTGCTGGTCGTAGACCGCCATGCTCAAAGAGGGAAGCTGGACCTCAATGGGAAGGACGGCCTCAGCTCCATATACCAGGGAATACAGAGTCACCTGGGAGGAATTGCGAGTCGTTGTCCTATAAGACCAGAGGCTATTGGGGAGCTTGTCCGGCCAACTTTTCTTGTTCTGACCATCCATTTTTTGCAGAATGTTAGAGATGGTTTTTTTAAACGCCTCAATCTGTCCATTCTCCTGTGCATGATAGCGAGAGGTGTGGTTAGAGAGAATGTTGTACTTGTCGTACAATCTTTTCAGCTTGGCCTCTCGGAATTTGGTTCCGTTATCCATGAGGGTAGCCTGAGGTATTCCAAACCGGTGGATGATATTGGAGCTCACGAAGTTGGCGATAGAACTAGCCTTGACTTCCCTAAGCGGGGCTGCCTCTGCCCACTTTGAGAAGAAATCCGTAGCGGTCAAGCTGAACCGGCACTGGCGGGCCGTCGCAGGCGGGTAAGGCCCTACGACATCCGACCCCCAGACTGAAAAGGGCCAAGAATACTTAGTAGTATGGAGAGGCTCTGGTGGCCGATGCACAAATTTATCATGAAAATGGAACGCATGACACCTCTTGGCGTACTCGATGCAGTCGAGGATCATGGAGGACCAGAAGTATCCTAGCCTCCGAATCTGGTGGGACAACATCGACCCGACCTGGTTGGCACCAAAGGAACAAGCGTGCACTTCCTGCATGACCTGTGGGATCTCAACTCCATGAAGAAAATAGAGGAGAACACCGTCAAACCAACGCCTCAAAAGGATCTTCTCATGGCTGGGACTGCTTTGAAGGGTGAACTGTGGCGCACAGTGCCGGATTTTTTCTCGCTCTGCTCGGTCCATCGGAAGATTTTCATTCCGGAGATATTCAACCAAATGTGTCCTCCATTCAGGAACGGTCTGGATCACTACGCTTGAATCTCCGGGGGGTCCTGACGCAGGGGCACCATCGGTGACATGGTTCACTCGCGGGCCACGATCTCCCTCTGGGATATCAGGAGCAATGAATCTTCGGTGCGCCACATGGATGATTAGGTCATCCTATTCGGGCTCCGCGAGTGATGCGGCCAGGCTGGCCAAAGCATCTGCTCGACTGTTCTGTGACCGGGGAACGTGAATGGCATCTGGTAGGGAGGGGAACTTAGACATTAGATGGAGGGTGCACTCCAGCAATGGTATGAGTTCCGGATTCCTGATAGAATTTTCACCGTTAACCTTCTTGATGACTAGCTCAGAGTCCCATTTTACATACAGGTGGGGTACATTAACCTCTAGAGCCAACTCTACGCCAGTGATGAGGGTATGATATTCTGCCTCATTGTTGGTGCAGCCTTCTGACAACAAGAAAGAATATGGCAGAACGTCTTGCTCCGGGGTGATGAAGACAATACCCAAGCCCTCTCTGTTAAGCCTAGGATCATTTAGCCTTCTTCCGGTAGGGCTTCTGGAGGCGCCGTCAAAGTGCATCTTCCATCATGAGGTGGCGTGATCGACTGAAAGGATTGCCTCATCAGGAAAGCCTAAATCCAGTGGCTTGTCCGCAGAGGTTGGGTGGGCAGTGAAGAAGTCTACCAACGCCTGTAAATTGAAGGCCTTCTGAGGTACGAACCTAATGTCGAACTGCTGGAGGGTCACCTCCAAAGAATGCCAATCGGCCGGTCAACATAGGCCGTCTCAGAATGTATTTCAACGGGTCTACCTGAGAGACCAGTTGTACCTCGTGGTGCTGCAATTAGTGCCGCAATTTCTGTACGGCGTATACGAGCACCAGGAAGCTCTTCTCGATGGGAGAATATCTAATTTCTGCATTAAGGAGAATGCGGCTGAGGTAGTAGAGGCTATTCAATGTTCCCTCATTGTTCTTCTGGGCGAGAAGGGTGCCAAGGGATCTCTCCAGGGCGGTCACATAAAGGATCAGCGGCTTTATAGGAACGGGTGGCATCAGGATCGGAGGTTGAAGCATATAATGCTTGATTTCCTGAAAAGCGGTCTGACACTCTTCGTCCCACTCATAGGCAGCTCCTTTCTTCATGATCCGAGAAAAGGACTTACACTTTCCGGCCATATTCGCAATGAGTTGGTGTATGTAGGCTAAGTGGCCTTGGAGGCCTCGAAGCTCCCGAATATTACTCGGGGGAGGCATCTGACTGATGGCCTTGATCTTCTCGGGGTCGATCTCGATACATCGATACCTAACAATGAAGTTGTTTCCCTCGGAATTCGGGGATGACCTCCTGGATGGGAGATTCAAACGTTCTGATCAGTTTCTAACGGGTTTGTTTGTAGAACCGGAAACATCCAATGATTCCACATCCATTTGGACCTACTTTCCAAAGGTAGGCGCTCATTTGCTTGTGGACTAATGAGGCTTAGGAATTTGCATTGGTCGAGAGGATGGGAGGTCGGACTCATCACACCTTTTTGAGGGGGGATTATTGTCTATTCCGGGAGTCTCTTTATTGATTTAAGTTATGTTTGTTTATCCTTATTAAATTACCAAGTATAAAATGAGCTTTTCCTTCAGTTTTGACAATCAATGATTAAATATGTAAGAGATTTAGAGAATCTTTTATATGTATTTGAGGTTCATCATCAATAGAGAATCATCTATATCTATTTAGAGATTCTTGGTCAATGGTATCCTTCAAAACATTTATATAGAAGTCTCTTGGTCATTATGATGACCAGGCTGGTTTTAAAGCCACTCAGTGGGGCACTTAAAGTTTATTTTCATTCAAAAAGACATGGATTATTTTAGAGTTAGGATCGAACCCGTAGATGGGCTACCTACGTATCCTTTGTTTTGGAAAAGGAATTAGAACCCATGTAGTTCGAGTAAGGGAGTATGATGTTTATGATTGATGGCTCAAAGAAGGATGTCATAATTACTTTTACTCTCTATGCTCACGTGAGTCATGCTCGGTGTGAGAAACAAGAGGTATTGGTAATAAAATTGACAATTGGGCCATGAAAGATGTAATCATAAGAAATGGTTTGGGGCTTATGTATGTATGACTGCCCAGATAAATGAAGATTAGGATTTACCTTAGGGAGAAAATCCGGGAACAGGGTCCATAAAGGTATATGTGCTTCATGGATATTTGAATACTCTAATTTGGGACTTATTCCTGAAAAGGAAGCCCATATTAGGAAAGGATTGATAACTGGGTTTTACTCCTGAGAAGGAATCCTAGATCAAAAGTAAATTAGGACTGGTTAAGAGAAATTAAGGGACATGGGGATTAATCCTGAAAAGGAAGCCCAAATTTATGACTGGGACTTATTCCTGAAGAGGAAGCCCAGGTTAGGGGAATTGGGGCTTACTCCTGAAAAGGAAGCCCAAAATTATGACTGGGACTTATTCCTGAAAAGGAAGCCCAGGTTAAAGATTAAGGTTTGGGGCTTACTCCTGAGGAGGATTCCCAGATTTTGGAACTTTAAGAATTTGGGGCTTACTCCTGGGGAGGATGCCCAAGTTTGGAGGACTTATAACAGGAGATTATTCCTGAAAAGGAGACCAAGGTTAAGTATTTAATGGATGAGGTTGAATGAATAAACTCTCAATCATTAGTGACAAAAAGATATGTAAATCACTAGGTTTTGAGAGATATTCCACTGAATTCCTTTTAGATAAAGAAGTCAAATCAAGAAATCATGCCATAAATGGATTTAAAGAGTGTCTTGAAGACTGAATCTTGAATAGGAAAGGGGTAATGGCTTAAGAGGGGTAAAATGGGCAAGAAGGGCACTCAAAAAAGGTAGGGGCGCGCAAGTCTTGGAAGGCGTGTAGGTACTGCCTGGGCGCGCAAGTATTGGTCGCGCAGGTATACCTGTGCGACTTGTATAGGGTACTTGCACGATGTTCAACCAACATTGTAATATTTCAGTGACTCTTCATTAAGGCCTTTAAAATCCTCTTATGGTTCTTCCAGAAAAGTGACGCGCAAGTTCTATTGAAGGTGTATGGCGGCGCGCAAGTGTGGCCACTTCCCATAAAGGGATGGCCACTCAGGCGCGCATGTGTTGATGAGATTCAACACTTAGGCCTTTCTCGCTCTCTTTAGATCTTCCGTTCCAGGTAAGAAATTACCTTAGAAGTGTTCCGGAAGCTTTGAGAAAAGAATTGGGCGTCGGAAGCTTAGATCCGAGTTTCTGAAGAAAAAAAATTAATGGGGGGGCCCACAGGGTCTATTAATAGGCAGGAGAAGACCCTGGGTGGTTACCGGGCAGTTATTACTTAGGTCGCACAAGTCACTTGCATTCCAAAGTGTGTCGCGCAAGCCCACTTGCGCGACTATGAGGAAACATGCACGGCCTATGGGCAAAGATCTCCTTGTTCATCCCTTTGTCGATTTTTGAGGTTTTCTTCAAAGGTTGAACCATTTTAATCTCAGATCTTCCCCTTTTTCCAATCTTTAGATTTTGTGAAGAAAGTAGCATCAAAAAAGTCCCCCCTTAGAGTTGGATCAGGAGAGAAATAGAGGATTTGACTATGAGGAAATCGAATACATCCAAAGAAATAATGGCGCGTAAGTGTTCCAATGCGTAAAGGGTGGCGCGGAAGTGCTCGTCGCGCAGGCCATAAACGCACTGGGTACGGCGCGCAGATAGGCTTCCTAGCCTATAAATACATAGCCTTTGGCCGCATATAGCATCTGATCCCAAATTTCTCGAGCTCTCACCGCGCAATCCATCTTTGCCGCGCAAGTCTCTTCTTTCCACTGTTTCCTCGTTGTCACGCTACTCTCAAGGTAAATAGGACTTTTGCGGTGATACATGCGTGACAAAAACTTGCGCGGCACATGTAACACTTGCGCGACATCTCCATACTTGCGCGCCTTAATGCCTTAGCCATTTTTTTGGATTTCATTCACAAATTTTTTGGAAAATCAATCCATTTATGAATTAATTTATTCAACTCTTGTGATGAATTAATGGCTCTTAGACCTGGATTAATTGACGAACTGGATAGAAAGCGGATAGATGATATGATGAACATCATTGGACATGATTATTATGATATCTGTGCCAACACATTCCCAGATTTGGCTATGTACTTGAAGAAATATCATCATAATTTCCCACAGGGAATCTACATGTCCTTGTATGGGTATGGTCATCTAGAAGGAGTCAATGTTCCAAATGCAAAGAACTATACACTTGAGATGCAACTGCACTGCTACTCATCTATTCAGGTTATGCTGTGCATTAAGAGTAACAACAATGGCGTGAACATTCAAGTTCTCTTTCTATACAATTTCATTGCAGATATGAAAATGGAAAACCCATGGGCTGAAATGTTTTCCGCTGCCGGTTGGTGGAGAGAAGACAAACATGGTATTAGAGAAATATCTGAAAAGAGTATTCTCTCCAAATGGCTCTTTACTTCCAATGGTCTATTCTCAAATCCATGTATCCATCTTCCAAGTTTCTTGGACAGAAACAGAGTCACTGTTTGATCAACAGAAAATATTCTCAAACTACACTCAAGAACATCCTTTTACAATTGTTCCAATAAGAGCTGGTATCACTACATCTCTTATTGTATCCAGTTGAATGAATGAATTCCAAGTGATTGCTGATGAAGATCAGGGTGCCGTAAATCAAATGAATAGTTATGTTGAAATCCTCTTGTAATTCTTGAAAAAGAGAAGAGACTCCAGTCTGTGGATTTCCATCTAACTCTTGTGCATCAATGAAAAACACTTTCACCTTCACATATTTGTACCTGTATTCTCTTTTGCTATATGCTTTAGATTTTACCTATGACAATGGGCCTAGTAAGAATAGTTTTATTTTTACTAGGATTAATGTAAATAACCCTTCAAACTTCGAACCTTTTTAATTTCTCAATATTACCTAAATCATACAAAATGTATTTTTAGTGAGGTGGAACATGACTTTTATTCAGAGTTCCTTTGTCTTTTGTGGGCAGTTTAAAGTCATGCACACCGGACATAAAGGGGCTAATGTTTAAGGTCGAAATAGCTTTGACCAAAATGGATTATGATTGACACAATTCCTTGAAAATTCATCTGAAAACATATTACCGTAATCATGTATGAGGGAAAATATGTAAGCAATGACTTAAGAATATTTCAATCTGAGGAATGATATGAAAAAGAGCTAAAAGGCATTAGAAGAAGTAGTTTACAAGAATGAAGTTACCATTATTTAACAAACCCGTTAGGGGGCTGAATTATGCTGGGCCACCTAAGAGCATTGGCTGCATAGTTAAATTAAATAGTATCTTTTGGATAACAAGTCTGTAATGTAGACTATTTATGCAAGGCCACTTATGGGCACGTGATGCATAGTCAGGAAAAAAGAACTCTCAGAAATTTACTTCCCTAGAGCTAAAATCCAGTGAAAGTTTATGGAGATTTAAATCTTCCAAAGTAGAGAGTTTGCTGTATGGAAAGAGGTACTTGAATATGGAGAAGATATTTCCAGACAAGATTATCGAAGAACTGGATGAATATCACTCCTACGAAGGTCTGACCCAAATGTAGGGAAGAAGAATAAACCATATACTTGAATACTTTTAGATCATGAAAAAGAATAAGGGACAAATATGTTAAGGATGTCTATTTTTTTCGGATCCCTACATACTGTCGATTAGGAAAAATAAGTAAAAAAGAGGCATTCTTCCCAAGAATGATGTTACCATTATCTGAAAAACCCGTTAGGGGGTGGAATTATGTAGGGCCACCTAAGGGCATTGGCTGTATAGTCAAATAATAGTATCTTTTGGCTAACAAGTCTGTTATGTGGACTGTTTATGCAAGGCCGCCTATGGGCACGTGCTGCATAGTCAGGAAAAATAATTCTCAGAAGTTTGACATTTTTTTGACTAAAAGTCAGGAAAAGGGTTATGAAGATCTGAAAATATTTAAGGTGAGGATTATGAAAAATAATGATGGGTATTGTCCAATGTATACAGAGATACATAAATCAATGATAACTATAATCATGTTGTGGCTGGCTCCTGAATTGAAATTTTGGACTTAACTATGTATCTCATAAGAATGAGAATCAAGCCATACGGTGTTCTTGAAATGCATTTTAACGTCATTCAAGACGAAATAATGAGAGATCTTAGTTTAGGGTCATAGAGTTCGGACCACAATAATGAATACACAGTGTGTGTTTTCATGGGGACTTTTCAGCCAAGGGACTAAAAGTGAAATTTGGGGTTAGGCCCAAAAGACTTGGGGCTGGATTCGAAGGATACTCGAACATTCCTATGTATCCCATAAGGATGGGAATAAATCCCACGAAGTTCTAGATATACCCTTTGTACAAAGTTGGTTCGTACATGTGAAGGGTGATAGGGGACTTTAGTACAATGATGGTTTAACCCGAGATAAAATGTTTAGGCATTCACATGTATGCACGTAGTCTTTTGAAATGAAACATGATTGAAAAATAAATGTAAATAATGGTTCCCTCTCAAATGAGGAAATCAAAGAGTATTGTAGTTTATTGTCGTACCAGACAAAAGTGTTGTATAGTTTAACGTCGTATAACAAGGACGAAGGTGAATCAAATGTAAAGATATTGATTCTAAGGGAGGTTTCACAAATCAACATCATACGAGATGAAGGTGAATCGAAGTGAAGAGATTGTTTTTTTGGCTTGAACCTTGGGAGGTTGCCTACGTACCCAGCCTAGAAGGAAAGGATCAAAGTCTGCGTAGTTCAACTAAAGAATTAATTAATGATCAAATTATTCTTGGGGACAATGACCTAAAAAATGATGGTGTTGGGACTAATACATGGTTAGCGGCCCAAAGAGAGTGTTATGGTTGAGTTTTTCTCTAAGCTCACGTGAGTCATACTCGGTGTGAGAAACAAGAGGTAACAACAACCTTAACGATGCATAGTTTAATGTCATGTAGGACATATAAAGGGACTATGTAGTTTAAAGTCTTGCAGTTAGGACTATTGGTGCTGCACTGTTTAGTGTCATGTAGCAGGGACAAAATACAGATTAATTTCATGTAGGATGTATCAAGGACTTTCTGTACAGTTTAGCGTCATGTTGTTAGGATGATGGGGACAATATAGTTTAACGACATGTTGGACAAAAAGGGGTACTGCGCAGTTTAATGTCATGAAGTAAGGACAAAATAACACACCATTTAAGTCATTTTGGATGCATTGGGGATTTTTTCTATAGTTTAGTGTCATGTTGGACAAAAGGGAGAATAGTTTAAGGTCATATAAATGGACCGTGTATGGTGGAGTTTAATGTCATGCTAGACATAAGTATAGATTAAGGTCATACAAGACCTTTGATGATTATGTAGTTTAACGTATTTCTGGACGCAAGGGACTTTGAAATAGGTTAGGGTCATATGCATGGACCATGGATGGTGCAGTTTAATGTCATACAGGACCATGGTGTAGTTTAAGGTCATACATGACCTTTTAGGGAACTTTTTCACAGTTTAACGTCGTTTGGGACGAAGTTGCACTTTAATTTTATACTGGACCATTGTTGTATAGTTTAACGTCGTATACCAAGGACGAACTGGTGCTGCACAGTTTAATGTCATGTTGTAGGGACAATACAGTTTAACGTCATGTTGGACGAAAGGGGGAGTTTAAGGTCATACTAGACCATTGTTGTATATTTTAACGTCATATAGAAAGGACGAACTGGTGCCGCACAGTTTAGTGTCATGTTGCGGGGACATTATATGAATACGTTGTCGTTTATACAAAACACTTCTTCAAAAATCTGGCATTAGTTGGAGATGTAATGAGTTCTCCATCCATCGAGATTAATGAATAAGATCAATTGGAGTAGACCCTATGTATTGAATAAGGTCATTCCCATTTTGGCAAAATCTTGGGAGGTTTCTTTCCTGGTATCATTGGAGTTCTGAGAAATAATACCAATTCTCCCTAAATGAATGAACGAAGATGAACTTTTTTGATAAAATCTCGTGCTATTCGATTCTGATAGATTTCCAGGTGGTGCAAAGTGCACAATATTTTCTCATCTAGCTGTTCCAATTCATGAAATCACTTTTGGGATTGCTCATCTGTAGATAACTGATCAAAAATGGCTACTCTGAGTGAGGGAAATTGAACTTCAATTGGAAAGACTGCTTCCGTTCCATATACCAACGAATATGGAGTTGACCGCGTTGCATTGCGGGTGGTAGTCCGATAAGCCCGTAAAGCATGAAAGAGTTTATCAGGCCATGACCTCTTATCTTTATCCACCATCTTTTGCAGTATATTTGAAAGAGTCTTGTTAAAGGATTCTATTTGGCCATTGGCCTCCGCATGATACCGAGATGAATGGTTGGATTTAATGTTGTATTCGTGATACAATTTCTTCAATTCAAAAGAACAGAAGTTGTTGCCGTTGTCCGTTAATATGGTATGAGGGACACCAAATCTAGTAATGATGTTAGACTTGATGAAGCTAACAATGCATTTAGAACTGACTTCTTTAAGAGGTACTGCCTCTACCCATTTGGAAAATAAATCAGTAGCAGTAAGAATGTACTTAAACTGCTTGGTCGTAGCTAAAGGGTAAGGTCCCACCACATCCATTCCCCATGTGGAAAATGGCCACGAGTATTTAGCTGTATGAAGAAACTCTGGAGGTTGATGAATGAAGTTGGCATGTACTTGGCATGAATGAAACTTCTTTGTGAAATTAACATAATCTTGTATCATTGAAGGTGAAAAGTATCCAAGCCTTCGAATTTGATCAGACAATCTATGTCCAGACTGGTGGGCACCATAGACTCATGCGTGCACTTCTTTCCTGACAGCCATTGTCTCTTCACCATCAATGCATCTGAAGGGAACTCCATCAAAACCACGTTTGTAGATAATTTTCTCTAGGTGGTTTGGGCTATCATAAAGAGTAAAATTGGCCACACGTCGCCAGATTTGTTCTTTCTCGGATCTATCAGGTGGAAGTGTTCCATTTTGAAGGTATTCCCTAATATGTGACATCCATCCTGTAGTATGACCATACTGTTCAGGAATGGGACTAATTTATCTAATTTCCTCTGTTCTGGCTTGAACATAAGGTGAAATTGCACGACGGTGGGCAATACTGATGGTTGTCTCATCCCGATTTGGATCTGCTAGAGCTGTGGCTATATTAGCCAGCGCATCATCTTGAGAATTTTGTGATCTTGGGCATAAGAAAATGTCAGTTCTGAAGGGAATTCCTCCATTAACTCTCTGACGTAATCATACAAAGGGATTAATTCTTCGTTTCTGATGGCATAATCCCCATTGACTTGTTTGATTACCAGGTCCGAATCACCTTTCACCTTTAACTGATTCACTTGTGCTTGAAGCGATAACTCCACGCATGTGATAAGAGCTTGGTATTCAGCTTCATTATTGGTACCACCTTCCCACAATAAAAAGGAATAATGTAAAAATTCCTTATCTGGAGAAATGAGCACAATTCCTAAACCAACTTTGTTGAATTTAGGATTTTCCATTTTCTTCCCTATTGGACTTCTGGAAGCACCATCAAAATACATTTCCCATGTTTGAGGACTCTCTTGAATAGAGAAAACTTCCTCATCAGTGAGTTCAATAGCTGAAGATGTGTCTTCCACTGAAGTATGTTCATCCAGGAAATCAGCCAGAGCTTGGCCCTTTATCACCTTTTGAGACACATACTGAATGTCGAACTGCTGCAAAATAACTTCCCACCTTGCTAGACGTCCTGTATGCATTGGATGACTAAGGATGAATTTGAGCGGATTATTGCGAGATACCAATTGGACCTCGTGATGTTGCAGGTAGTGTCTCAATTTCTGAACTACAAAGATTAATGCCAGGCAGCATTTCTCAATACTTGAATACCAGGTTTCTGCTTCAAGCATAGTTTTACTGAGATAGTAGAGACTATTTTCATTCCCAGCATCATTCTTTTGGGCAAGAAAGGCACCCAATGATCACTCTAGAGCTCTCACATAGTGGATAAGTGGCCTTCCTTCAATAGGTGGCATGAGTATCGGTGTACTCAAGAGGTATTTCTTGAGAACATCAAACGCTTATTGACATTCTTCAGTCCACTGGTAAGTGACCCCTTTTTTCATTAAGTTGATAAAGGGTAAACTTTTGCCTGACATATTGGCGATGAAACGCCGAATATAGGCTAAGTGTCCTTGAAGTCCTCTTAATTCTTTCAAATTCTGAGGAGGTGACATACCAAGGATTGACTTGGTCTTCTCAGGATCGACTTCAATACCACAATGGCGTACAACAAAGCCGATAAATTTTCCTTGAGGGGCTCTGAAGGCTGTGGATTCCACATCTTCTGGGGCCATTCAGATCTGATTATATCCGGAATATCCATCCCTGAAGGAAAGTACTTCATAACCTACTATAGAATCAATTAAGAGTTCTGTAATCGGAACTGGGAAATCATCTTTAAGACAATACCGATTAAGTTCTCTGAAATCGATGAAAACCCTAATTTTTCCGTTCTTCTTCTTTACAGGGACAATATTAGCCAACCACTTGGGATACTGAACATCTCTGATGAAGTTATCTTTGATCAGCTTATCCAATTCATCTTCAATTTTGGAAGTATAAGTTGGTTGTGTTCTTCTCGTGGCTTGCTTAAATCCTCGATGTTTTTTGGTAAACCCAAATGATGAGTAGAAACATCAGGATCAAGCCCAGGCATTTCTGTATAGTTCCAAGCAAAAATATCTTTATTTTTCTTTAGAAAAGAAATAAACATCTCTTGCTCTTCAAGGGTCATGTCTGCACTAATTAAAGTGGGGCGTGGATCTTTCTCTATACCCAGATTTATTTCTCTGAGTTCATCACAGTGGTAGAGATACCCTCTTCAAATGCTAGAGGAGCATCTCTAACATATTCCTCTTCCTCTTCCTCATGTGTTATTTCTTCTGTTTCTACTTGCATAGTGGATGACAAAACGAAATTTTCCTGATCAGAAGAGATGTCAAAATTTGCACATTTTGAAGAAGTAGCTTCCATTTCCGACCCTATTGATGATAAAGGGTCTTCTTTGGGAAATAAAGAGGAGATGATGGATTGAGAATTGACATCATTATTCACCTCCGATGTTTCTATAACTTCTTCTGGCCTGATTGGCGAAGTATAGACCTGTTTCATTTCAGCAGATGAAATGAAAACGTCACCACATGTTCTTTCATCACTGTTTGGTAGGTTACCAATTTCTCCCATGTTGTATGGATCGATTGTCGTAATTGACATTATGGATCTTTCCATAAGAGTATTTTGATTTGGGGCTATTTTGTCAATTTGACTGATAGGTAACACATAATCTGTACTGACATGTGTAAATGGATTTATTGGAATCATCTCCAAACCATATGGAGCATTAACTTTGGTAATTTTCTTTATTATAGATGTCTATCTTCCCTTCATGTGATAAAATTCTGCCTCCATGTATTAAGACTCACATGTATTGAATGGGGCCTTATCACCATACAATGTTCCATCATGACCACTGAAATAGTATTTGAGACATTGATGGTATGATGAAGGGATAGCCACATGATGATGTAGCCAGGGTCTTCCAAGCAAGACGTTGAAAGCTGAGTTGTGATCAACAATCATGAAATCTGAATTGGATACAAGATCTCCAAACTGAGTTCTGAGTGTAACTTCGCCCAGTGGTTCTTGTTCATTTTTATCATATCATTGTAACATCATGGAAGAATGAGATAAATCAGATTCCGTGAGGCCCAATCGACGAAGTGTACGAATGGGCATGAGGTTGACTCCTAAACCATTGTCAATGAAATCTCTTCGGATATCTACACCATTGAATTTTCCAGATAAGTACAGAGGTTTTATGTTCCAATGCACAACGTCATCTTCATCTTTATCAGTAAAAGATATCACTACATGGCATTCTGTAGGATTATTATCTATGTGATAGACTTCAGCTGCAGCAATTTCAGCTTCAAACTCCTAAGGACATGACAATGCATCGATGAGTGCTTCCCGAAGATCTTTTAACAGATTCAAAGCATCCAAAATTGATAACTTGGCAGGTACATGAGCCAAGTGTTTCAATATATCATACTTTTGATCTAGAGGTCTGTGTTTCCCAACAGGAATATGCAGTTTAGTAGGTACCTTGGAAGCAGATGCTTTGGAAGCTGATGCATCTTGTATTGTGATAGAAGTTGGCAACATCCTTGGTTTTGGAATATTAGACTGATTAGATCCATTTACTTTCTTATATAAAGAATATGGAACCTTCAATTGGTCTTCCAAAAAAACTGTGCCAAGACTGAGATGGCTATTGGCAGAAGAACTTGCTTGTTCTTTTTGAGCTCACTGAAGGGCTCTACCACGAGTTTCTACTGCATAAAAAGTCTAGCAGGGGTAGAATTGGAGTAGTGGATTCGAAAAGATCCACGTCTTCCCCTGTATCCTGAACCTCTGGAACTTCCTCGGATTCCCTTATTTGATATAGGGAATTCAGGCTCATAAAAATTGAAATTAAGACTGGAATACGGATATGTTAATTGAATCATATTTACAGAACCGAAGATTAACTCTTCATCTGATAAAGACTCTGCCTGATTAGCCTGTTTAGGCTGTTCCGTTTGAGGGGGCGGTGCCCGTGGCTTTGATGTAGATGGCATAAATTCTGCCAGATTAAAAGACAATTTAGGCTTTGACACATACTCGTGTTCTTCTGATTCTTTTTCCTTCTTTGAATCAAACTGTTTCTTTGAGGAATTTCCCTCCGACGAAGAGGGTTTTACTGCAATATTCAGGGCATAAGACACAATTGGTTTCTTTAATTGTGTTCGCAAAATGGAATGAGTCTGATTGATTGTATTTCTGAAAATCCAATCATCATACTTCTGTGTATTTCTGCTTTTGACTTCTTCCCATTCACCTTCCTCTTCTGGAACGATTCCAGTAACACATGCTACCTGAGTCGAAGAACCTTTCAACTTGAATTGTCCCAAGTCGACCATCTTTTGTAGGAGGTCTTTGAAGAAAAAACACTCCTGGATGGGATGCCCCAACATTTAATGAAAGGGACAGTAATTGGGACTGTCTTCATCTCCTTCCTTGTTTGGCCTCTTGGGCACTGGTAATTGAACCAAATTATTTTCCAGAGCTGAAATGAAGTAACCAGGAACTTTCTCCTTTCGGAAAGAGTATGTTTTACACTTCAAATCCTCAAATTTTTTCGTCGTTGATATCTCTGATCAATTGGACGAAACGGCCTTTGTTGTTGGCGTTCAAGAGGTGACTCCCTTCGAGAAGATGAAGTTTTTGACGTAGATATAGGTACATGCGCTTGTTTAAGCATAACTGTAGTGGTTTCCGCATTACCCATTCTCCTTCGTGGAGCTGATGGAATTACACGAGATTTAGCCTTAGCCGGTATAAGAGAATATTCAATCTGCTGAGCGATTGAAGTAAGGTCTCGAAACCCTCCTGTGTATTTCACAGGGATCAATGGCGTGCGTAATTCTTCATGAAAATTTTCCACATAGATTGGCAACAGCTCGTCCTGAGGGAGTACTAAACTCAGGGAATATGTTAATCCCTTCCAGTGAGCAATGAAATCAGAGACTCTTTCATTCTCCATTTGCTTGCAGTTTGTAAGATCGAAAACTGTCGTTTTGGGCAAAGTTGAGCTGAAATGAAGAAGGAATTTTTGGCGAAGATCCTCCCATCTGATGATTGACCGGGATTTCAAGCTTGTATACCAAACAAAAGTTGGTCCTTGCAAGGTTCGCACGAAGCATCTGAGTTTCACTGCTTCTTGCTGCTATGGAGTTCCTATAATAGGATCACAACAAGACACGTAATGTGTCAAATGTTGTTTAGGGTCACATGATCCATTGAATTTAGGGAAAACAGGGTTTCAAAAACTGGATGGAGGAGAAATTGAATCTAGCCATTCAGGGTAAACTTTCTTTTCTGGTTGAACTTGCGCCCATTTCCCTTCCATAGTTTCTAACCGAGCTGTTAATGACTCAATAGTATTTATTAACTTTTGAGAAACATCCGGTTGAATTTGGTCTTGGGTAGGTGCAATGAATGGAGCTTGGACATATGTGGTGGTTGGTGCTGCAACTAATGGTAGCACTGCCAACCATTGTTGCGCTTGACCCATAGGATTAGACCTCTGAGGGTGTACTGATAAAGGAGGATATTCATGATCAATCTCAGTAGATGCAACAAATTTCTTCGGCAGTCGGACTCCAACATTCTTAAGAATAAGACTACTCTGAAGTAGTTCTGCATTCAACATTATTAATTCATTCATTTCTTCCTCCTACTGTGCAAACCTTTTCTCTAATGAGAGCGATTGACCTTCTCTAGAGGAAGGATATGTAACCTTATTCTTTCCCCACCCTTTGTTGGATACTTTTTTGAGAGAGGGAAGTAGATTACCTAGGTTCTAAGTAATCCTTTGACTTTATGTATGCACACCTTCTTCATTTGTATCAGTGCGTACATTTTCTTAAGCAGGACGCTCTTCATCTGATTCCCCTGAGTGAGCCTCCCCTGGTGGATTAGCAACAACGGCATTTATGACATTGATTGATGCATAATTCATCGCATCCCTTCTATCAACATTTCTGTGATATTTTCTTCTTTCATGTCTTTGATAAGACATTTCCTTTTTTTGATTCAATCCTTTAGTAACTTCTTGATGAGCTATAACTTGGAGGGAATCTCCTGATAATTTGGCTCTTCGTTCTTCTTGGGGCTTCTTCCCCAATCGAGAAAAGACATACATTCTCTGAGGAGGGGATTGATGATTTGAAAGAGTCCCCAGTCTCGTGAAATGGGGATGCTCCTGTTGTTTCCGCTCAACTCCTCGAATCCCATTTGTTGATTCTGAGGGTTGGGATAAAAGAGTCCCCAGTCTGACAAGCTGGGGTGGCTCTTGACATGCTATGTCTGAGATCTTCTTAAAAGCTCTCTTGATCTTGTGAATCTTAGTTCGGAAATTAGCTGGATGATTTAAACTGTATCCACTTTTATCACCTGGTTCAACAGACCATTGGATTATTTCTGAAACTTCTACCATTTGATGATGTGTTTGCTCCATACGAGAGGCTTGTGAAAAATTCTTGCCTGCTTGATGTAGGAGAAATTCAATAACATGTTCTCTATATGCTTGATTTTGAGAGGAACTAGTTGAAGCCTGTTCTTGAGCAATATTTTGATTACAAACAAAGCCCATTGACTGTGGCCGGCCATGGTCATTAACATTGCATGAGACCATTTTCGGTGGGATTTGCTAACTGGAAAGCACTGTGAAATGTAGTGCTCCGTGAATACCCCATCCTCTGATATGAACACCAGATGGGGCATTGGCAATTAACTGACGCAATTTTCTTAGTGCGCCAAGGCATGAACGTTGAAGGGTTCTCTGATGCTTTTCAGCCTTCAGATACTGAGAGACTGATAGAGATGCCAAATCAATCTGACTTTATAGCCCTTATATTATCTTAATATGATTTTCATATTCATCATTAGATAATACCTTATTCTTCAATTGACAAAGAGTTTTCCATATGTTGAAACGAATATCATGGACTTCATCTT
The DNA here is from genome assembly GCA_963277665.1 of Viscum album. Lineage (NCBI taxonomy): Eukaryota > Viridiplantae > Streptophyta > Magnoliopsida > Santalales > Viscaceae > Viscum > Viscum album. The sequence goes on from OY728139.1 coordinate 1,186,016,502, forward strand.
CCGTCATCATTTTTGGAATGTCATACTGGGAGTCAGCCAAAGGCCAAAACATGTCTGGTATCTCACTTTTTGCCAGGTTTTTCCTCATGTTCAGCATTTCCTCCTTATCATTAAATGAAGATTCTTCTACCTGTTTTGACCAGAGTTGGAGTTTCCTTGTTGCTTCATCGGATTCAACAAGATTGGTAGAGAGATCATTGATCAAACTAGAAGATGCATGACTTAGGGGTGGTTCGGAGAATGACCTACACCCTGGGCTATCTTCTGATTGAGAAAGTATTTCACTTGCTAGCGATAAAGCATCAGACATAACAGGGTTCACATTTGCAAATGCCTCAAGATAAGAGAGCTTTCTCGGCACTACATTGTCCACTGGAGTATTTTCCAGGCAATGTGAATCACTACTGCGGAGAGGACTTTCGCAGCGAAATTCAACATCATGGGGAGGACCACCATAATGGGTTACAACAAAAGATGAGATCTCTTGCTCCTTGGTCTTCTGACCACACAGTGGGTTCTTGTGGCTCTCATCTGAAGACCAAACTTCAATATTGACCGAATTTTCACAAAGCAAGCCTTCACGAGGAAGTGTCTGTTGAAGACCTTCGGAAGTAATGTTCCCGTTATTGGGAACGAAGGGAGTAGAATCTTGATTTCCAACAGATAAATGTCTGAGGGCATCAAGAACTCCAGCATCGAGAAAGGCCTTGTTACAAATTGGCCTTTGATCTCCTGACTATGTTGGGCAGATCTTTTTCTTAGATGCCTTCTTACTCGCTTTGGAAACCACTTGTTGATGAAAGTGGTTGCTCTGAGCAGGTGTATGTGCCTAATCAGGAAGGATGGTCAGGTTAGGCTGACGATCTTCACTCAAATTAGGTGTATGTTCATGACTTGGTTGTCCATATTATATGGGGGAGTATTCCCCATAACCCTCTTGGACTGGAACAGATGTGTGTGTCTGTTCCGGAGTGAATCGTTGATGTATCACTCCACTGCTAGGGATAGATTTATGTTTCTTCCCCTGAGATGATGCTAAAGCTGTTATGATATCCTGGCAAGCATCCAGAATATGAGCAGGAATTTCTTTCTGCTCCTTCACCATTGAAAAAATATGCTTGGTGACTTCAGCTGCCGTAACGGGGATATACGTCCATTCCAAGCATGGAGTAGGTGTATGTGTCTGCTCTTGTCCTTCTTTTCCTGTCAGTGAATCCTGACAGTACTCAAGTGTGGGGGCAGAGAGTTGAGTCTGCCTCCTGTTTGTCGTCGGAGCTTTCTGACTGTCTTCTTCTTGCGCTACCAAGCGAGACTGTTGGTATGCTTGATTAGAATTAGCAGGTGTATGTGCCTGCTGATTACACTTTGCCAAAGGCGGTTGACAAGATCCATCATATTTATTCAGGCGAGCCTGTTGACTAACTAATGATGTATAAGCAGCTGTATGTTCCTACCTATAGTACTCTGCCAGAATTTCCTGGCGGGATTTTCGTGATGCTGCCAGACGAGTCTGCTGGACAGCGGAATTAAAATGGGTAGGTGTATGTGTCTGCTCGTTGTTCTCCACCAAGTTAGGTTGGTGGACTTCTTCGGAGATGGTAGGGATGAGAACCAGCCTATTGTTAACCAGATTCCGCCTCTGGCGGTTTGTCTTGCCTGCTCGGGTTTGAGGAACCTGAGCTGAACGCCTTGAGTCGGTACCCTCATCATGTTGAGGGCGCACTGCCACACGACTCTGGTGGAGATTGTTGATGGGAGCCCTCAGGAAGGACTCCATTTTTTTTGAATTAAGGTCATGAGGGACTTGCTCATTCACTTCCTCAGAGTAAGGGAGCGAATGGAAATTGTGTTCTGGGGATAACGACCCGAAACGGTTAGAGACGGTAGTCAGCACCGCCTACCTCTTGATCACTGGTTGCTGTTGTCCAAATGACCTGTGTGAGTTGTTCACTTGGAGGGCCAGTCGGGCAGCCTCCAGAGTTGGGATGGTACCATGTTGACTGTACTCCTTAACCAGCGCGTTTGATACCCAGCGTTGAAGACGCTGAGTAGGTGATGTCATCCTCAGAGCGGATGACGATCCAGTAGGAATAGAAGCTGTGGTATTTGCAAAAGTAGTATTTATAAGTGTGAATTTTAGAGAAGCCATTATGGAAATACATAATATCTTGGAAAAGAGTGCATGTTGTATATAAGAGACGTAATCAAGTTAAATTCAGCCACATCATCTTTTATATGAGAACACATGTCAATGATTGTTTTTGTTAGCCCTCTTATTGAGTTTAATATAGGGGCTTAACAAATCGGTAAAACATCATTTTAACTTGGTTAAGGATTCACGTCGAGTTCAAAATTTTTTGTTTCCCTTGGAATTCGGGGATGACCTCCTGGTTGGGAGATTCAAACGTTCCGATCGGTTTCTAATGGGTTTGTTCGTAGAACTGGAAACATCCAAGGATTCCACATCCATTTGGACCAACTTTCCAAAGGTAGGCGCTCATTAGCTTTTGGACTGATGAGGCTTAGGAATTTGCATTGGTCAAGAGGATGGGTAGTCGGACTCATCAAACCTTTTTGAGGGGAATTATTGCCTATTCTGGGATTCTCTTTATAGATTTAAGTTATGTTCTTAAATCCTTATTACAATACCAAGTATAAGATGAGATTTTCTTTCAGTTTTGACAATCAATGATTAAATATGTAAGAGATTTATAGAATCTTTTATATGTATTCGAGGTTCTTCATCAATAGAGAATCATCTGTATCTATTTAGAGATTCTTGGTCAATGGTATCCTTCAAAACATTTATATAAAAGTCTCTTGGTCATTATGATGACTCGGCTGGTTTTAAAGCCACTCAGTGGGGAACTTGATGTTTATTGTCATTCAGAAGGACATGGATTCTTTCAGAGTTGGGATCGAACCCGTAGAAGGGCTACCTACGTATCCTTTGTTTTAGAAAAGGAATCAGAACCCACATAGTTCGAGTAAGGGAGTATGATGTTTATGATTGATGGCTCAAAGAAGGATGTCAGAATTACATTTACACTCTAAGCTAACGTGAGTCATGATCAGTGTGAGAAACAAGAGGTATTGGTAATAAAATAGAAAATTGGGCCATGGAAGATGTAATCATAAGAAATGGTTTGGGGATTATGTATGTATGACTGCCGAGATAAATAATGATTAGGATTTACTTTAGGGAGAAAATCCAGGAACAGGGTCCATAAAGGTATATGTGCTTCATGGAGATTTTAATACTCTAATTTGGGACTTATTCCTGAAAAGGAAGCCTAGATTAGGAGAAGATTGATAATTGGGTTTTACTCCTGAGAAGGAATCCCAGATCAAAAGTAAATTAGGACTGGTTAAGAGAAATTAAGGGACTTGGGGCTTACTCTTGAAAAGGAAGCCCAAGTTTATGAATGGGACTTATTCCTGAAGAGGAAGCCCAGGTTAAGGGAATTAGGGATTACTCCTGAAAAGGAAGCCCAAAATTATGACTGGGACTTATTCCTGAAAAGGAAGCCTAGGTTAAGGATTAAGGTTTGGGGCTTACTCTTGAGGAGGATGCCCAGATTTGGGAACTTTAAGAATTTGGGGCTTACTCTTGAGGAGGATGCCCAAGTTTGGAGGACTTAGGACTGGGGATTATTCCTGAAAAGGAGACCCAGGTTAAGGATTTAAAGGATTAGGTTGAATGAATGAACTCTTAATCTCTAGTGACATAAAGATATGTAAATCACTAGGTTTTGAGAGATATTCCACCGAATTCCTTTCAGATAAATAATTAAAATCAAGAAATCATGCCATAAATGGCTTTTAAGAGTGTCTTGAAAAATGAATCTTGAATAGAAAAGGGGTAATGGCTTAAGAGGGGTAAAATGGGAAAGAAGGGCACTCAAAAAATGCAGGGGCACATAAGTCTTGGAAGGCGCGCAGGTACTGCGTGGGCGCGCAAGTATTGGTCGCGCAGGTATACCTACGCAACATGTATAGGGTACTTGCGCGGTGTTCAACCAGCATTGTAATATTTGAGAGACTCTTCATTAAGGCCTTTAAAATCCTCTTAAGGTTCGTCCAGAAAAGGGACGCGCAAGTTCTATTGAATGAGTAAGGCGGCGCGCATGTGTGGCCACTTCCCTTAAGGGCTGGGCACTCAGGCGCGCAAGTGTTGATGAGTTTAAATAATTAAGCCTTTCTACCTCTCATTAGATATTCCGTTACAGGTAAGAAATTACCTTAGAAGTGTTCTGGAAGCATTGAGAAAAGACTTGGGCGTCGAGAGCTTAGATCCGAGTTTCTGAAGAAGAAAAAACATTTAATGGGGGGCCCACAGGGTCTATTTATAGGCAGGAGAACAACATGGGCGGTTACCGGGCAGTTATTACTTAGGTCGCGCAAGTCACATGCGCACCAAAGTGCGTCGCGCAAGCCCACTTGCGCGACTATGAGGAAACATGTGCGGCCTATGGGCAAAGTTATCCTTGTTCATCCATATGTCGATTTTTGATGTTTTCTTCAAAGGTTGAACCATTTTAATCTCAGATCTTCCCCTTTTTCCAATCGTTAGATTCTGTGACGAATGGAGCGTCAACAGAAGCCAAGAATCTTTCCGGAGGTGACCCCAAAGGCACACCTCAACGGGTTCATCTTCAAGTGGCGAGAACGGAGGAAACCGAACACTTTCTCAAGGTCTTTGAGATGGTCCTGGCGCTGACGAGATTTAACCACCAGGTCATCTACGTAGCACTCCACCAGTGTCCCGAGGATCGGCTTGAATATGCGGTGCATAGCCCGTTTATAGGTGGCACCCGCATTCTTCAGGACAAAAGGCATAACCCGGTAGCAGAAAGTTCCCTAGGGGGCCCTGAAGTCAGTGAGCTCTTCATCATCGGGGTCCATCAAGATCTGGTTGTACCCGGAGTACCCATTCATGAAGTAGAGGGCTTGGAACCCGGCCGTTGCATCGATCAACAGATCTGTCACGGGAATGGGAAAGTCATCATTTGGACAATGGCGGTTAAGATCACGGAAGTCGATGCATACCCTGATCTTCCTGTTCCTCTTTCTAACTGGCACAATGTTGGCTTGCCACTTGGGTTACTGGACTTCCTTGACGAAGTTTTCCTTAACGAGCTTATCAACTTTTGCCTCAACCATGCCATCATGAAAGGGGTGCATTTTCTTGGGAGGCTGCTTGAATCCGCGATGGTTTGCTGGGAGGCCAAGGCGGTGGACGACTACCTGGGGATCTAGTCCCGACATCTCATCATAACTCCAGGCAAACACATCACGGTTCTGTCTGAGGAATTCTATATACTGTTGTCGTTCCTCGGGAGGCATAGCGGCGCTGACCAATGTGGGTCTCGGGTTTGCCTCACTTTCGAGGTTCACCTGTACTAGCTCATCGACCGTGGTGGAGATGCCCTCCTCAAATCGAGGAGGAGCATCTTCCATGTATTCTTCTCTTCTTGAGGAAGGATCGTCCACGGGGGGTGTCATTTCAGGGCTGCTCGACCCTGATGGGGAGTTGGCACCGTCTTGGGTGGCAGAGGTCGTCACGACGGGAGACTCATGCATCGTGGAGATCATGGCGACGAAGGCGGTCGATCCAATCCCATCCGGCCTTCAGCCCAAGGGGCCACGCTTTACAGCATCAAAGTAGTGGTGATGTGTTTCCTCGAGCCAGTCGATTCCGGATTGAAAAAACAAACACGTTTGACGTACTACCGTTGCCATGAGCCCAACGTCCCAATATCGTATAGGGGTAGGAGGCTCGGGGATCACCTAATCCTGGTTGGTATAAGTGTATGAGGTGATTTCCCTCCGTCACTTAGACCCGGAAATATGGATTACACTAGTACCCGAGACAAAAAAGCACTCTCCCATATCGGGATTCGTGGCCTCCAACCGTTGGATTGGGAAGACATATGGGTCATCCAGACCTACCCAGGGATCACTCGCGATAGCGGCAGGCTCAGCCTCACTTACCAGGATTTGCTTTTCCTTGCTCTTGTAATAGTCAGCGTCTAGTTAATGAGCTTCACAAGAGGCAAACGGAGACGCATCTCCTTGGAGAACACCCACTCGACCATTAAGTGAGTATTTGAGTCACTGATCGTATGATTAGGGAACCGCTGCGTGAAGATGGAGCCACGACCTTCCCATCAATGCGTTGTAGGCAGTTTCTTGAGAGACAATCATGAATTCAGTATTTTCAATTAAGCTGCTGAACTGGGTCTTCAGACGAATCTTGCCAAGTGGAGTTTTCTCGGTCCTGTCATACCCCTGGATTTTGAGGTCGGAGGGAGATAAATCATCCTCGGACAACCCCAGTTTTCACAGTGTCCAAGTTGGGATCAAGTTAATCCTGGAACCTGTGTCGACAAGACAGCGATGGACTTCCACGCCATTGAACTGGACGGTTATGTACAACGGACGGATGTGCCCCTGTATGGGAAGGTCTTCATCTTCACCGGAAAACGAGATAACCGCCTGGCATTCAGCGTCCTCAATCACCTTGTTGTGGAAGGCTTCTGCGGCCGCTACCTCCATCTCAAAATGAAGGGGGATCCTTAGAGCCTCGGCGAGCACCTCACGCATTTCAGACGATAGGTGAAGGGCCTCAAGGATGTAAATCCTTTTCGGAATGCCGGCCAGATGTTTTTGGACATCATACTTTCACGCCAAACGCATGATTCTGCTTACAAGAGGTCACTCTGTGATTGGGGGCATGACGGGCCCTGCTGCCGGGGCCGGTGACTGACTGGTACTAGTCACGTCCCGCTGTTCACTAGCTGAAGCCCGGGGATGTGACTGTCGTGCTAGGACGGGAAGGCCATAGTTGACCAGTGGCAGGGCTGGGCTGGTTGCGACGCAGGCAAGGCGGTTCCGCCCGATCCAGCAACACAAAAGGTGGTGGAAGCAAACCTGTTGTCACCGGGTGAGGGAGTCGCGAGTGCTGCTCTCTGTACCATGTTTGCTGCTTGGTCTTGGTAGCGTGCACGGCCTGACTGGAGGTGATGACTGTCGTTCCCTGTCGATTCACATAGCCACGGCTCCGTCGACGTTGGCGACGGCTGGGGACATTGGGGAGGTCCACCTGGCGCTCCTCATCGTCGGGAGCCAAAAAGGGATTTACCAACTCTACGGTGTTAAACGAATCGTACCTAGGGCTCTTGGAGAGGTCCACTTGGTGCTCCTCATCGTTGGGATCCAAAAAGGGATTTACCAACTATACAGTGTCAACTGAAGCGTACCCCGGGCTCTCGGGGAGGTCCACCTGGCACTCCTCATCGTCGGGAGACAAAAAGAGATTTACCAACTCTATGGTGTTAACCGAAGCGTACCCTAGGCTCTCGGGGAGGTCCACCTAGAGCTCCTCATCGTCAGGAGCCAAAAAGGGATTTACCAACTCTACGGTGTTAACCGAAGCGTACCCCGGGCTCTCGAGGAGGTCCACATGGCGCTCCTCATCGTCGGGAGCCAAAAAGGGATTTACCAACTCTACGGTGTTAACCGATGCGTACCCTGGGCTCTCGGGGAGGTCCACCTGGCGCTCCTCATCATCATGAGCCAAAAAGTGATTTACCAACTCTACGGTGTTAACCGATGCATACCCTGGGCTCTCACTCGAGGAGTCATCCACTACCGGACTGGGTCTTGAAGGGATCCCCATCTTTGGGGGCATGAAATCGCCAAGCGTGCCAGAAGATGATGGCAATGGAAGGGCACGTTCTTTCTTCTTGCATCACCACCTGCTCTTTTGGGAAGAAGTAGGCTGGGACGACGAAGCCAAAGCTGCGCTCGCAGACTCCGAGGGCTCTGGCTGACTCGGGCGGACTCGGATGATGCCATGGGCATGGATGACCGTCCTGCGGGCCATACAGTCATTATAATTCCGGGACCCCCAGTCGGAAACCTGTTCCCACACATCCTTGTCATCACTACTGCCATCTGATCCTACGAAGACACCTGCCACCTGTGCCGGGGCTGGGCCCAACCTGAATATGTTGTTGTCAATCTGGTCTTGGAGCCAGCCCTTGAACACAGAGCATTGACGGATGGTGTGTCCCAGGATCCGGTGATATGGGTGGTAGTGAGGGTGATCGGTGAGACACAACTCTTCTTGATTCCGGCACTCAGGCAGTCTCACGATCCTCTGCTCCAAGGCACTACAGAAATAACCGGGGATCTGGGCCTCGCTAAATGAGTATGTCTGATTCTTTCTGTCTAGAAAGGTGACCCTTGGGGCCGACCATGGCCAGGGGCTGGAGGAGAAGGCCGAGGAGGCGGAGCCGGATTACCTTTCCTAGGTGGTGGCGGTGCGTTACACGGAGGCGCCTTCCGATTTTGAGGAGGTCTCGGCTGGGCCGGAGGATGTGGGGGTGGACCCCTATGAGCCTGCTGAGCTGGCCTCACTGGAAGCAACTCTAGCTGTCTGGGGGCCTCTTTCTGGGCCACAGCAAAGGGCTCAGCTCTAGCAGCTCTCCTTGCAGAGATTACAGGAGTCAGCGGGCGTGCCTGACTGGCCAGTTGCAGGGCTTCTTCGAGGCACTGATCCTTGTTCAAGAAGTCCCGGAACCCTCCAGGGTAATTCTGCGAGATCAGAGAAGGAACCAACTCCGCCTTGACATTCCCTACACACATTTTCAGTAATTTCTAATGAGTCAGTGGCATGTCAAGGGTGTACGTGAGCCCCTTCCACCGGGCGACGAAGTCCGCGACTCACTCGTCGGGCCTTTTCGTGCACCTGAAGAGGTCTACAATGTTCGTCTTCTGGGTTGTGGAACTGAACTGGTAGAGGAATTGACAGAGATGGTCTTCCTAGCTAGTCACCGATCCAACAGGGAGCTGGCTATACTAGACGAATTCGGGTCCTTCTAGTGTCTGAACGAAGCACCAGAGCTTGGCAGCCTCCTACTGCGCCAAAGTCCATAACATAGGCCTGCACCTCGAGTTGAAGTGGTCAATGTGTTGTGGTGGGTATCCGGTCCTATTAAAGGGGGAAAAAGTGGGGTTCCCGAATCCTGGAGGAGCCGGCATGTCATCCACCCACGTTGGGTACGGCTTTCCACCTGGCTGGATTTCGACATGCCGAGTTTCAAAGGCCTCCAAGAGGGCGATGAGTACTTCCATCAAATCATCTGGATGTGGATTCATGTCATGAAGGGGATCTCTAACCACAAGCACGTTGCCAGGATTTTCTATATGGTATCCATGATCAGCGGCTCGCGGGGCAGCTGGCGGAGTGACTCTCGGAGCGGCGGGAGGAAACCGAGTAGGGTCCCCCGGGTTTTCTCATAGCTCGGGAGGGTTCGGCGAAACATATCGTGCCCTCTTGCCATGGGTTCCAGTATCTCCCCTGTCGGCGAACACGACACGGTCACAGTTGCCCGGGGGGATCTCAACAAGGGGTAGATGCTCCTGCCCCTGCTATCCTGGTCTAAGAGCACCGTAGTCAGGCCGCCGCTCTGCAATGCGTTCGGCCAAAAGCTCATCAACCATCCTCTTCTGCTTTTCTAGCTGTGGGCGCAGCGTGGCCTTCTCGGGATCTTCCCCTAACTTCTCCACTAAGGCAGATGGGTCGGCGAGTTTGATAGACCCAACAGGCTCTTTACCCTTGCCGATGTTTCGGCCTAGTGCCAGTGCATCCGTGGGTACAGGGAGACCTAGGAGGATCCTCTGTTGGTGAGTAATCCTCCCAGATGGGTCCAATAGCAGCCTGTCCTCGGGGGGTGAGTCCCCGTCGAGGGGCTTCGTAATGTTTCCCTCATCTGAAATGTCAGCCACGTAGACTTCAATTACCCTTGGCGACGTTCCCTCAGGACTGCCCAGTGGATCGGGCTGTCGGCAGATCGCACAGAAGAAGAGAGCAGCACACTTTCCCCATCCGCGGACGTGCGCGTGGGGGTGGCTTCCTCAATAACTCTGCAGAGTACTGGAAAACACTGTACGCATTGTTGCTGGAGGGCCTCGTGGTGGTCCAGCGACTCAGGGTGCCGGACCGCGGGGATTGCTGCTAGGTCGACCCGAAGACACTGCTCACCGATCTCCTCGAGATGCGCTTGGCTCCCGGGATAAGGTGCTAGCTGATGGCGGAGGCGAGAGTGAGTCACCCGAAGAATCTGGCTGAAGCATTCAAACTCTCCCGGGGTGAGTGACTCCGGCACATCAAACTCCGATTCTGCGACCGGCCAAAACATCTCATGGAAGTGTCCCATTGCAAGAACGGTCCAAAAGCTCCACGGCTCCGGTTCGGGGTCCAGAACCTTCCGCCCCTACTCGTCCATCGAGGAAAGTTGGGGAATTGGCAATGGCACCAAGGCAGGTCGCTGGGGCGGTGGGCTGGCCGGCGGGGAATATGGCGAACATGGCAATTGGCCGCCGATCCCTGGGTCATCCTCCAGGGTTTGCAGTGCCCTGGCTGCCATGTCGCGGTAGGATGGTCCGGCGAATGGGCCTCATGTCATAGTTTCAGTGCTCTCCAAGGGTGTACCACCTCGCGATTCTTCCGTCGGTCCCCAGAAAAGTTCCTCACCCTCCCTAACAGGGGCGGGAGGTGCTTCCGAGGAGGCAAGTGGCAACTGCGGGCTTGATCCTTGGCGGTAAGCCAAGTTCTCGTCATCCTGGATATACCTTCGAAGGCAAGATGGAATTATACGGATCTCACATTCGGGGAGTACGAGACTGACGCGTCGCGTCCCCATCCCTGCCCTCAACTCGAAGGGTTGGGGGGATGGTTCCATCGTCGAGTCATACTCTACCTTAGAATCCGAGAAACAGACTTGTCTAATTTCCGTCCGGGCTCCCCTGACATTCCTCCTACAGCGACGACCCCCGACCTTCCTGCCCCTAGGTAGCTCCTCAGGGTAAGGACAATTTCCGTCATAGGGTTCCCCAGCCACAATAGAGCTGGGGAAGAGGGGACCGAAGGCCGGGATGCGAGAAGCACCGGGATAGATGTCGAAAGGGACATGGGGAGGACCTCCATGTGAGTGAGCGACTGGAAACACAACGACTCCATGCTCGCAGCAAACAGTAGGGGGAGTGACCTCATACCCCATGCAGTGGGCACTGGAAGGAGTCATACCCGGGTCATAGCCGCCGCGAAGAAGCTTTCGGCTTTCTAGATTGGAGGCACGGAATGAACCTTCATGGTGAGCGGCACTACCGCGGGTTTGTCCGCAGTGCCCATTGCCAGTGTCCGCGACCGGGAGATTCGACCCAACTTTCCTGTAGGGTGGTCAGGGTTTCGATCCCATTCGGGCACGTGGCTGCCCCTACTCAACGTGTGTGGGGATCTGGTAACAAGATCCTGTAGTGGCTCGGGCCACAGTGGTTGCTGATGTTGGTGCCCCAGGACGGGCATTCTCTCCCACTCGCGCCTGACGCTGGCATCGAGTCAGATGGGCCGAAACCGGCGGTGCGGGCATGAAGATTTCCGGATCCTCGGCTCGGGGAGTCACGTGGCAGTGTCGATGCAGCCTGGCAGGGGTTCTTGCCGTTAACCCCTGGGATGGATCACCGATCGGGTGGACCCGGACATCCCCCACCTCTTTGGCGTAGGGGAGGGATGTGTCAAGGCGCTCCGGGGATAGACACCTGAAGAGGTTGAACGTCAGCGTGGGGAGTGGCGTCTCCCTGCGCGGCCCTCGAGGGCGGCGATGGTGGTGAGGCGCAGCCGCCACTAGATCCAAATGGGCCAGCCCCTGGTGGGGATGACCCCTTCCTCGTCATACCTACAGACCAGGTCATTGATCACCCTATGCTAGATGATTTCCGACGGGGAGAGGGGGCGCAAGCTCCCAGATGCTACGACGGTCAAAGTCTGAGCGGCCATGAAATGGGTGTGACCGCGTGGGCTAGCCGTGTCGGTACTGCCCTTGCCCCTGCACCGGTGGGCAGGTAGCGGCCGAGATCCGAATGTAGTGATCTGATTCTTGGAAGCAGGGAGATGAACCCATTAGTATCAACAGGAAAGGAGATCAACAACCAAGGTCGAGCATCGTTCCGTCTTCCATGGTCGGTGAGAGGGATCCATGCTGACGATGTCGCAGAATGGAGTAGTCAACGTCCTAACGGCCTCTACCCCTGGCGGGTTCACGTCCCGGTGAGGGTTACCCGTACCTGGTGACATGCTTTTTTTCCGACACCCCGATGGATACCATTACCCGTATGGAGGAGAAGAGCTTCACGTCGGGTTCACCATTTTTGTTGCTCCAATGCTTTCGTCGGGGCGCGTGCATCCGTCTTTGGGTAGGACGCGCTTCTTGTTACCCCGCTTTCCCGCTTTCCAAAGGCAGGCGGCATCCGTTCCTTGTTCAGGTATGTCTGCTCCTTAATCGAAACTGAGATGATGGGATGTCGGTTCTTCCTTCCGTGGATTCATCCTCGGAGCTCATCACATAGTCCGGGTCTCCCTCATAGATTTAAGACGGGTTCGTGAAGCCCATTCTCAGTGCCATATCTACATGGATGCCGGTTATTTTATGCTGCTTTCGTCAAGATGCTCCAAGGGGTCTTGTCGGGGCATCAACCTTCGGTGAGGAGAATGGTCACGGTGGGGCGTCGTTGGCATGCCTGTGTTCGGTCCCTCATCATAGGGCTTCTCAAGGGCGCAGAAGCCCGAGGCATCCCACATCAAACGCGGGGAATGTGGACCATCTGAGGTTTTCCTCACCATCCCATGTTTACCACGAGGTATGCTGCGAGTTTAACGTCTTGCGTAGACGGATCGGGTTGAAGGGACCCTAGTGGGGAACACTGATGTTGGGGCCAACACATTGGCGGCTTCCCAGATGCCATGGATTGGGATGGGGTGGCATGATCTCACCGAGATGTGGCAGCCCAGGTAAGGATCAGGATGGATGGTGGAGTGAGACATGGGGCTTACGTTCTAAGACGGCCCAAGAGGGGGAATATAGTTTAACGTCATGCGGGACGAGATACAGTTTAACGTCATGCGGGACGAGGGGTTTGGGGATTATGCTCTGAGGTGGCCCAAGGTGGTCAGGGAACCGACATGGAGAGGTCGGGACGACTGGGTGGTGGGCTTGAACCTCATGGAGTCTTCCTACGTACCGTGCGTTAGCACGGATCAAAGTCCACGTAGTTCGCTGGGATGGGGCTTACGCTCTGGGGCGGCCCATTAGAGGATGTCATGGTCGATGTGCACTCTGACCCCACGTGATTCATGCTCGGTGTGGGAAGCAAGAGGCGGCTGGGACCAGACAATCACATCGCAAAGGGTGCGTCCGTGAGAAGCGAAATGAGGGTTACACGTTTAGCGGACCAAAGAGGAAACAGGGGCTTACACGTGGTTAGTGGCCCTTGGTGTCGGGGCTTACTCCAGGGTGGAGGCCCGTGGTGTGACAAAGCGTAATGGGAAAGGTACTCCACTGGCCTTGGCAGTGGGGATGTACGGAGATGCACGGGTGCTGTCATCCGCAAGAAAGGCTAGGGGCTTACGCTCTGAGGCAGCCCTTCCCTCGCGGACAAACGCCGCTCCGACAAGGAAGATCTCATTCCATTTGAGGAAGAGTCCATTCCTGTGGAGATGATTGGCGTAAAAAATGTACGAGCTGGGGGGACCCTGTGTGCGAAGCACGGGGTCGGACCACAGTTTAACGTCTTGTGTTAAGGACGAGATGTTTAGCAGTTTAACGTCCTGCAGCTTGGACGAGGTGGGTTTTCTCCACACCCATAGGGCTTACATGCCCAACACCCACTACCCCATGTGGGAGGGAAGGCATCGACAAGGCCGTGGTGAAGGGGGGCCGCAGAGCAAACCACCGGGGGGTCCACGTTAGCATGGCTATGCGAAGAAGCAATAGACGTTAGCGTGCCTATGCGGAGAAGCATAAGGCAAAGCAACACAACGGGAAACACGGCCCAAGGGACGTTGAGGTTACTTCGCACGAGCCTGGAAGGTCGTACGAGAAAACAACTCATTGCGCGCATGCCCGGCAGGGGAGACATCAGGTGACAGTGTAGGGGGCAGGCAAGGAGCGTCAAGGTGAGGGGTCCTAGGCTTGCGCGCAAAAGGGAAGGTTTGCACACAAAACACCGGGACAATGCGCAATTGGAGAAAAGGAATTGCGCACGGAGAGGGAACTATGCGCAGGGTTTTGCGCGCACGGCAGGGTTTTGCGCACGTGAGAAACGGATTGCGCGCAAGGCCGGAAACCGGGGGAGGGGGCCAATTCACTGAAGCCGGTGGAGTTGCGCGCAAAGGCGAACTCCGGGGCAAGGTTGCGTGAAATGAGGGATTACCTGGAAGTCATCTTGTGCTCGGAGGGAGACGAATTGCGCGCACGGGAGTCGCTTTGGATTCCTCAACCCCCAAACCATTCGGGTTCACCTTCTATTTATAGGCGACCTCCGACACGTAATCCAAGCGGCGCGCGAAATTCTTCGCGCCGATCGCAACCAGCGCCCAAAAAATCGCTGGGCAGAACCGGGGCACGCAAAAATTGCGCGCCTCATCGGCTCAATTCTGTGAAACCCGGTGATTCTCCGCACCCAGAACTATTTTTCGCGCGGATCCTCCTTTATTTCACGCACCACATCCCGGGACTCCGGATCAGGCCTCTGATTCCGAATATGACTTCGCTTCGTCATTCTGAAACTTCCTCCGGGAGTTACAAACTTTTTTCGGTGTCAACAACTCAGATGTTAAGAATAACTATCTCACACTCATATTTTTCGTGTATAATCTAGAGGATTAACTGCAACACCATAGATTCCACCTATTCTCTCATATTGATCATATCATGTACACCATTGGTCATCCCATGCTGAAAAAGCACTTATCCTGATGGGAATTAATTCCACAATAATTAGAAATCAGATTTCTGTAATAGTATTCAATAAAAGGGAATGTCCAGGATAATTTTTTCATAGTACATCCCTCCTTTGAATGTAACACCCCAAGCTTCCACAATACGGTTTCCTTTGAATAATGCAGTAGCTTGCATTAAAGCAACTTGGAGTTTTAACACACCATGACCAATATAACTAGCCGTTATGAATATTAAAATGAAATTTTTGAAATACTATAAATTTTATTTCCTAAAATGGACTTCATTTTTGGATTCGAAATTCAAAATAAGCTCAGGGTGAATTTGGTATTTTTCTGAAAACATTCAATTCTTGATGAATAGTGAAAAACATTGCGTTATTGTTTAAAATCGTCTTTTGATTTAAATAGTTAGTTATTTTATTTTAATTTATTTTAGGTCAAAATAGATACATAATACGTATATATGTTCTATGTAATTCATTGAATTCATTTTATAATATGTTTAGATATATAAAATTTTATCGATCCTTTTACCATCTTTTACCCACTTTCTAGGAGCATTTAAAAATTTCTATAAAAGATAATATTACCACTTCTGTGAGTGGAATTTTAAAAATAAATGATACACGGTTGACCTAATTAAGTAAAATTCGGTTCAATAAGTGGAAAATAAGTTTTTGTGAATAGTAACTTTTTACTTTTATTTACCACGTTTAAATGTAAATAGGTTAATTAAGGGTAAAAATGATATCATAATTACCATAATAAATGGCCTAATTCAATTGAATCAGTGTAATTTGACCAAAAAACGATATGAATAGAATATGATCCTTTTTCTCAACATAGATAATAATAGGTCATTTATTATTATTTTAATTAAAGATGAGTTAAAAGTGTTAAATTAAATGTTTAATAACTAAACAATTTTTAATATAGGGATACACACAAGATAAATTAAACTATAAATATTCATTAAAATGATAAAACTATTTCCTATATAATGGTATTTTAGTTATAATTTTTAGATACTAAATAATGTAATTTCTGTATGACACAATGATGATGTAGTAATTACCTTATTAATTAAATATAAAAATAATTTATAATATAAATGTCCAAATAAATTAAACATGAGTCTTATGATTAATTCCACTAATATTCTAGGTTAATATGACATGGTAGGTTTGATTAAATAAATTTTATTCAAAGTGGTAAATTTTTTTATGGATTAAAAAAAACAAATAAAAAATTGTGTCAAAATTGTCATAATTGAGTTTTTAAAACAAATACTATATTATAAATTGATATAATATTCATAAAAATATAAGGTCAAGCCAAAGGAAATAGATAAGGTTAGATATATCAATAATAAACCACTTGGGGTTCGATTGGAAATTTATAGTAAGTTTATTAACCATATAATAAAAAATATAAAGAGGCATGGTAAATATCAAACTATTTAACTATGAGTTAAATCTAAAATATAAGGTTAATATGGTGACCTAAACCTATCTAAAACCTATTGGTTGAATGTTTTTCTACCCGTCCTTCCCTTCACCAGGAAATAAATCATTTTAGAGCCATTATAAACCAAAATTTATTTTATGAAAAAATAATATATCTAGATTTTCCTTAAGTGACCCTCACCTCTCTTATAAAAGGGAACCTGCCTTTCTCTTAATTTTAGCATCTCCAAAGACATTTTACTCAGCTAACCATACCCAAATACCTTCCCAACTTCCCTCACTTCTCCCTAGAGTCCTTACATTGATTTGAAAGCCAACCTATGGAGCCCTTTTGACCGACTCAAAAGGAAACACCCAGAAAAGAGGTAATAATTTCAACAACATCTTTCATGTTATTTTCTTCTTCCACTTCCTCATTATTTGTTTTTTCAATACCAAAATAATAACTCCAAACCTTATACATACTAATAGGTTGTTATAAATATGTTAAAATAATATTCGTTATTCTATCCATCCTGTAAATGATGAAGTCACCATACGTGCGTACATACGGGTAACCATCTCCACATCGTGGTGTAGTTTGTTATTCAAACACTTCATTATATGGATGGGTATAATAATGAGTATAAATAATGTAACTAATAAATTTAAAAATTTAAATATCTTGTATATATGATATAACATAAAATTTGATATTATTTAACCATCAATGTAATGATATTGTCGCTCGTGCGTACGTACAGATTACCGTCTCCAAGAACGCGATGAGATTCATTCACAATCGTAATCATTCAAGAATAATTTTTATTTTTTGATTAAAAATATTTTTTTAGAATAATATCATTCTGTATACGAATAAAATACATCCTATGCATAGCAAAAATTTCTTACATAACCAAGCATATTAAAGAAAACCAATCAGCTAACTCTTGAAACAATGATAATATCGAAATATTATTAACAATGAAATATTAGAGGATCATATATGATATCAGATTTATGTATATAGTTATTTTATAATTTAATAACATTGTTTTCACTATTATACAGGTTGTTAACATACCATCTACTAAGGAAAATTACAAGGTAATGGTTAATTTTACAATCTATTTACTTATCCGATCTAGTTAATACGTAAGTATCGACTGGGACCTCTTTATAATCCACATTCGTGTTTTCATAAAAATGTATTTCAAAACATTTTTACTATGTAATAGACTATGGGTTAAAGTAATATATACACTTATTTTATCATATATGTTTTGAAATTATTTTTTCTGTCATTTTCTAAACAAGTTACTTTATGACCTTTTCAAAAAAAAGTATGTAAGAATTTATTTTTTTAACTCATACGGCGGGTGCGACTATATTCTGCCACTATATCATCGTCAAATCTTCAAATGAAATATTATAAAAATATTTTTCAAAATAATATTTTTATTTTATAATTATATTACTTTTAAATGATTTTAAAATAGAAAGAGGCATTTCTCTATAAAATATTTGATTTCATATATGTCAACATCCTATGATAGATAGTAAGCTTGTTTGAGGTTGATTTATTATGACACAAATATTCAATATTGTATTGAAGGTTTTTTTGATATGTTTTACGATAAATGTGTTATTTTTAAACCATTCATCCATTATGGATAAAGAATTGACATTTCATATTCTAGTTTTAAAAATAATGTTTATGTTATGTTTATACCTTTTTATATGAGGAATTAATTGAACTTTGTATGTGATAGGTGGAGCCCACTATAGCCCCTCGTTGCATCAGTAGGTCTCTTGAGACAAAATAGTGACTTAGAATAAGGCCTTGAAAAATCTTATTTTTAGTACTGGAAAAGGCCTTGACTATGTTGTTACGATGTTTGGCATATGCATTCCATCATTATGAAATTTTCTATTGATATTACATGTGATTATTCCACTAGTAGAATATCAATCATAATATGTAAATGGAATTATTTGATTTTATTTTCCATATTATAATGGATTTTATGTTTAAAATGCTTGTGGTTTAGTCTTATACATTACCTTAAATGTTTATTCTGTCTATGAATGTTAACACTATATTGTTATCCTTACTAAGCATCTGAAATCACCCCTTTCTATGTTTTATTTTTCCCATGATGTGAAGAAGTATATTATTACTGACCCACATGGATAGTCTAAGTGATATGAATGCTGTTAATGGAGACAAGGTTGCTGATGTGTTTCATTTTATAATGTAATTTAAAACATATGAATGTATCTTTTACGTCCAAGGAAACTAAACTGATCAGTCATTCAGGATTTGATCCACTGTGAGCATTTTAATGTTATGTAATAATGCACTGACTCTGGGTAACTCGGGTTGGAGAAATATAGTTGGTGTCTATTTCCTCTGTAATTGGAGATGACCTCTTTGATTTAAGGTTCACACATTTCAAGCGGTTTCTAATGGGTTTGTTCGTAGAACCAGAAACATCAAATGATTCCATATCCTTTTGGACATACATTCCAAAGGTAGGTGCTCATTAGTTGTGAACTGATGAGGCTTAAGAATTTTCATTGGTCAAAAGGATGGGATGTCGAACTCATCACACCCTTTTGGGGGGAATTATTGTCTACTCCGGGACACTCTTTATAGATTTAATTTATGTTCGTGAATCCTTATTACATTACCGAGTATAAAATGAGCTTTCCATTATAACTGACAATCAATGATTAGTTATGTAGGAAATTTAGATAATCTTTTATATGTATTCGAGGTTCTTCATCGATAGAGAATCATCTATATTTTTTAGAGATTCTTAGTCAATAGTATCATTCAATACATAAAAATATCTTGGTCATTATGATGACAATACTGGTTTTAAATCCACTCAGTGGGGAACTTGAAGTTTATTGTCATTCCGAAGGACATGGATTATTTCAGAGTTGGGAGTGTACCCACAGATGGGATTCCAACATATCCTTTGTTTTTAAAAGGAATCAGAACCCACGTAGTTCGAGTAAGGGATTATGATGTTTATGCATGATTGATGGCTCAAAGAAAGATGTCATGATTACTTTTACACTCTAATCTCACGTGAGTCATGCTCGGTGTGAGAAACAAGAGGTATTAGTGAAACCAGACAATTGTTCCATGAAAGATGCAATGATGTGGGGCTTATGTATGTATGACTGCCAAAAATAGATGAAGATTGGGTTTTACTTCAGGGAATAAACCCAGGAACAAGGTCCATAAATGTATATGTTCTTTATGGAGACTTGGATAATCTAACATCGGGCTTACTCCTGAGGAAGATTACCTAATTAAGAGGGGACTTGAGATTGGGTTTTACTCCTGAGAAGGAAGCCCAAATGAAAAGTAAATTAAGACTTGTTAAGATAAATTATGACTGGGGATTATTTCTGGGAAGGAGCCCCAGGTTAAAAGGTTTTGAGAAATGGGGATTACTTCTAAGGAGGGGGCCCGGGTTAAGGGACTTGGGGCATACTCCTAAGGAGGATTCCCATATTTGAAGACTTTGAGACATGGTCTTACTCCTTAAAAGGAAGCCCAGGTTAAAAGAACCATGGTTGGGGCTTACTCCTGAGGAGGATGCCCATATTTAGGAACTCGGGGATTACTCCAATGGAGGATTCCCAAGTTAGGGATTCTCTCATCTTAATGGATGAGGTTGAAAGAATGAAATCCCTGACCTTTGTGACATAAAGATATGTAAATCCTTATATTTTATGAAATATTCCATAAAATTACTTTCAGATAAGAAATCCAACAAGGAAATCATTCCATGGATGGATTTGTGGAGAGTTCTGAAGTCTTAATCATGAAGATGATAGGTGGATATGCATAGGAGAAGTGAAATAGGCAGGAAGGTCACCCAAAATGTAGGTGGCGCAGAAGTCCTGGTTGTGCAAGTATACTTTGGTGACACATGGGGTACTTGCGCGATGGTCAATCCTTAACGAAATACTTGGTCGAGACTTGGCTCAAGCCCTTATTATTATCCTTAGGGGCTTCCAGAATGTTGGTGCATAAGATCTGTTGAAGGAGAAAGGTGGCGTGCATGTGTGGCCATTTACCTTAAGGGATGGCCACTTAGGCGCGCAAGTGTTGATGAGTTTCAACACTTAGGCCTTCCCCCCCTTTAGATCTTCCGTTCTAGGTTGGAAATTACGTTAGATGTTTTTGGAAGCTTCGAGAAGAGACTAGGGTATCGAGAGCTCAAATCTGAGTTTCTGGAATTTTTCCTTCTCAAATGGGGGGCCCACAAGGGGTATTTATAGGCTGGTGAAGACCCTGGGAGAAATTCAAAGAGGGAACACAATTCCCCTGAGTTCCCAAAACGTGGCACACACATTTACTTGCACGACAATGAGGAAACATGCATGACCCAAGTGGGAAGGAATCCTTATTCATGCCTTTGTCGATTTTTGATGTTTCATCAAAGGATGAATCACTTTGGATTGAGGTATTTCCTTTTTCAGTGGTTAGACTCTATGTCGAAAGAGGAGTGTCAAAAAAATCCCTCCCCTCAGAGTTGGATCCAAATGAAATGAGGATGTAACTCTGAGGAAAGAAGAAAATCCAAGAAAATTTGGCGCGCAGGTTCTGAGGGTGCAAATGTCGTCGCGCATGTGCAATCTATGCAGGTGTCGGCGCAGCTGGTTGCACGTGCAGGCTTTAGGCATGTTGGGTTGAGGCATGGCCTATATATATACAGCAATTTCTCGTGTAAAGCACCGAATTTGAGAATTTCGAGCTTTCGTCACGCAAGTAGTCTTTGCTGTGAAAGTTTAATTTTTTCCATTGATTCTTTGTTTTCGCACTACTTTAGAGGTATTTGGACTTGCGTGGTGATACTTGTGTTCCAAAAACTTGTGGGACACATCCATATTTTCGCAACACACGCATACTTTCACGACACATCCATACGTCCACGCCTTAATGCCTTGCCCATTTTTTTCGAATTTCTTCACAAATTTAATGAAAAATAAACCCATTTAAGAGTTAATTTATTCAACTTTTGTGTAGATTCAATGGAACCCAAGAGAATCAGAACGACTGATGAACTGGATAACAAATGAATTTATGATATGATGAGAATCATTGGCCATGATTATTATACTGTCTGCAACAATACTCTCCCGGATTTGGCCATGTTCTTGAAGACGTATCATCTTGATTTCTCACAACGCATTTATCTACCTTTCTATGGTTATGGTCATCTGCAAGAAGTTAGCATTCCAGAGGCAAAGAATTGTCTCCCAATTTCTTGGTTTTAGAATTATACCAACTTTGCTTCAGCAAATATCTCATGTGGATGAGCATTTATAAATGATGGAACAGTGGAGAAGGCTCTTATGATGCATCATAGCCCTTGTACACCAGATCTGAAACCTAACAAGCTTGAGTTTCAACCACATTGTTATCCACAAATCTTTCAAAATTCTTAGATGGATCAATCCAAAGGTTGTATGAAGAGCTGGGACTTCTGTCCTGGAGGAGGTGTGAATCCAACTTGGATGTGGGAATACTGGGTGCGACAAACCTATGCAGAGTTTGTCGAGGATTTGAAAGAAGTTGTGATATATGAAGCTGTCAGGGCTGGGTAAACATATGTTTACAAGCATGAAAACATCGTGCTGGAGAAACTTAGCCATTGGATCCTAGAAACTAATTCTTTCCATCTAACCCATGGAGAAGTAGGAATCAGTCTGTGGGATTCCCCCAAGATCTTATGGGCTCCAATTTTGGGTGATATGTTTGATGAATTCATCCCTCTCAAGGCGATGTGGAATGATTCGGAGAAGGCTTCATCATTAGCTCGAGAATTATTGAGAATCTGATACAAGATCAAGTGTTCAGAGACCTCCTTTACTCATTCCAGAAAGGATATTCATCCAGAGGAGTGGATGGATATGTTTCTTACCATTAAGCAGGAGAAGGAGCTGAAAGAGATGGGACCAAAGGGGAAGGGATCAAAAGGAAAAGGGCCCATGGAGAAGGGGCCCACTTGTCCTACCACCTGCCCTGAAACAGAGAAGTGGGGTACTATAAGCACATTCTGACCGACTCTAGAAGCAGGAGAATTTAAGAAGTGGGGATATGATGTGAATAAGAGGATCCCAAAAAAGGCTCATCTGGCGGGGTTTTTTGCCTTGTGGACTAGTGTTTATCTTCTACCAGTCAGGGACTCGAAGGGAGGCATCACGCCAGGGACCTTCATTATTGCGGCCAAGTTGGCAGAGGGGAAAATGGTTAGGTTGGCTACCCCAATTTTAGAAAATATTCACAGGAGGTTACTCCATGTCTTCATTGGTAATTCTCATTTGATAACAGTGGGACCATTACAAGTTTTGTGGTGATAGATCACCACTCATTTCAGGACGTATAATGTTCAAAATAGAGTATAGATCCCCAAAAGTTCTTTCAGGCCATCAGTGCAGGCATTCTATGGAATTTCTCAACTAGCTCTCAATTCTTATGAAAAGATGGTGAGGTTGATCATGTATAAGGAATTTAATTTCTTTCCTTATGTAAATCCACTGACCGGGTGGTTTGTTGATGACGGAACAACTAGCTGTGAATTTAGGGCATACATGCCAGCCTGCAGAGATGGTGTACTAGTCACCAGGATTGATGGAGAGATTATATGCGAGGGATATTCTCCATACTGATTTTCACGCCAATTCAAGTGTTTGCAGTAGACTGTTGTATCTCTCCCAATGCATGTCAGGATAGAGAAACATCTGATGGTTGCATGACAGCTATGGTTGCTGACATCTAGGGATAATACTAGGGTAGTGTTTGATCTACCAGTTGATAAAGCAGAAAATAATTTGACTACATGGTATGATAAAAACTGGATAGCAACATACCCTAGAGGGGTGATGAATCTCCTGATTGATAACGTGGGGAAAATGAAGAGAACTTTAGAGAAATAAACCCTTCCCTAGGAAGGTGATTCTACCCCACCTGGTGCTGAACTGTCAGATTCCTCATCTAGGACTCAGTCACTGGATTCCCAAGATGGGGATGATGAGGCGCAATAAGAGGAAAATCGGCCTCATACCCGATATAATCCTCCTGTCAGAATCAAAATACCCACTCCATGAACTCTTAGTGAGTTACATCATTGTGTCAATTTAATCACCATTACTTTATATAGCAACAAATATTATTTTCTTATTCTCTATCTGTAGTTGAAGGAGATGGGAAGAAGCTGAAGTCAAATATTGTAGGACCTTCCTCGCAGCCTTGTGGTACACATACTAAATATCTATGAACAGAGGATGTCCAGACCTAGCAGAGTTTATACTGTGGTGTCGAAACTGCCTGTTTGGATTTGAGTGAGGGGATACACCTCCCAGGAATAGGGAATCTTCTAGATTCTACAAATATCCATTATGAGGATATCCCTGATGAAGTGAGGGATTAAATCAGAGACCTGTAAATGCTCATATATGTCACCGATGATTCCATTCATGTCACCAAGCAGGTGAAGCAATTGATTGATCGTGGTGCCATTGAGGGGACTGGTTGTTCTATAGATGAGGAGTGACATGATTACATGGATCTTGAAGATGTATGTTTCTTTCCTAATTTTCTTTGCAACCTGATTTCAGTCAAAGATTTGTTACTCAAGGAAACTATTTTCTTCATCCTACAGCTTGTAAAGAAAGGAACTACAGAGGTTCCTTCACCAAAGTATAGCCCTGGTGGTACTACCATCGGGGCTACTGCTGAATCTCCTCGTGAGTCGGGCAAGATATCTCCAGGCCAGTAGGCCATGGATGAGGAGTTGGATATGGATTTCCATTCTCAAATTAATGTTCATGTATAGGAGACTTTCGACACTCCCAAAAAGTCAATGAAGTAAAATAATCGAAGGAGGAAGTCCACAACAAAATTCTTCATCAGTAGTGGTAAGTCCTTTGGATAATCATGAGTCGTATCCCATAAATAGTTTGCTCATACTTATTGGGATTGAAGGGGATTCTTAAATTTCCCCTCTGAGCGGGACGACTGACCCTCCTTTGAGGACCATGGAGGGTACTTGTGAACAATCACAAGTTCAGGCTGACTTGGCTACCCCTGGAAAACAACCATCATCTGTTCCCAGTATCCCTACTACTGCTGTTGCAAGAAGAGAAGAGCCTGTATTT
This sequence comes from Viscum album, assembly GCA_963277665.1. Classification (NCBI taxonomy): domain Eukaryota; kingdom Viridiplantae; phylum Streptophyta; class Magnoliopsida; order Santalales; family Viscaceae; genus Viscum; species Viscum album. The sequence goes on from OY728139.1 coordinate 1,186,040,940, forward strand.
GGTATGTTAACAATGCTTCATAAAATGTTGAATTAAACATCATCTGACTTCTATTCTGTGATACTTTAGGTTCAAACCCTGCACTCGAGATTTTGGTGGCAATTGCAACAGACGCCGCTATTTTATCTGAAGATGTTGTCTAGGGTCAAGGACCGCTGGATGAATGTTTCCACGAAGACATATTGAATGCTCCCACATGGGAGATTGACCAGGATTCTGAGATTACATTATATGAAATGATGGGACAAGGCGCATATTTTTAATATTTTTAGATCTTGTTAAATTACCATGTAATTTAGAAGATTATGGACATGAGTTTAATCCTTTATCCTATTAAAAATAAGTTCTTATTGCATTTCAAATCATGATCGGTTCAAATATGCTGCTCAATCTGAGCAAGTTGCTGAACTAACAATGCCTAAAGGGGGTATAGAAAATCCTAATATTGTAGAGACATTAGCTCATGTGGAGCTGAACCCTATAGAGCTTCCTCAATCTCACCCTGAAAATCTAGTTGAAGCAAGGAAAAATAGGGAGGAGCCTTCTCAGGTTACTGATATACCATTGGGTAAGGGAAAACAATTATTTTTGCAACTGTACTTAATATTCAATACAGTTAATCAATTTTTGTTATCCTTTGAAAACTAACCAAACCTTTCAATTGGTTATGCATGTCCATCAATTTTAGTGGCAAGATCTGGAGGTTAAGCCTCAGCCTTTGCCCCAACGGGAATTTAAAGTGGAGAAACATGGGTCGGGGGGAAAGGAGAAGATCAGGGCACTTCACTAAGTTCATTAATCCTGGATTATGTTTCCCCCTGTGACAGTGATACTGAGTCGGATCCAAAAATACAAAAGGTGATCCAATTTTCACGATGCAAGGCATGAAAAAACATCTGGAAGATCATATCTGAAGTACCTCTTAATGAGCTATCATCGAAGATCCCACGACTGGCATCCATGTTTTTCATGATGGGACTTGGTGGTTTTGGATATCAAAAGATCCATGCTGCGGTGAAACAAGTCATCTTAAGAAGGGACCATGATCAAAAGTTCCAGCAAGATTTGACCTGAGTGAGGCTGTCAGCCAACATTAGTGAATTTGAGGTTGCGGTATCCCGAGCTGGGGCTGATTATGCTGTCAAGATGAAGGAGCTGAAAAATAATATCAAAGATAAATTTGTCAAGCAGATGCACCTTCAACAATAGTTATAGGCTGTTACTGGGGAACATGACCAACTCAATAATTCACTGGAGCGAGCTCAAATGAATGGTATGAAATCCATTGCAGATGCCTACAAAGCACCCCATCAAGCTGAAAAGAGTGAAGCTATTCAAGTGCATGAGATTCAAGTGGATGCTGATGAATCTCGGGATGATGTACATCAAGTGAAGACTTATGTTGACAGCCTCTTGTAATTTCATAGAAAATAGAGAGACTCCAATCTGTGGATGTCCTTCTAACTCTTGTGCATCAAATGGAAAGACGTTTTTGTAACACCCAGAGATTTTATGAGGAATATTCTTTTATTTTCATTGATGTCTTGTGTTGTACGCTACACCAAAGGGAGATTTCACTACACGCAACCCTGACTTGGATTGCATTACACGCAATCATGACTTTCCTCGATAGCGTGTGTTGTACGCAACACCAGGTTTCACTAAACAATGATATATGGTTATAATATTATAATGAACTAGCCGTTGTGAAATGTATTAACTAAATTTTGAATTTTATAACATTATTATTTCATCTTACACATTTTCTAGAACATGGTATATGAACAAAATAATTTTTTCAGGTAAAATAAGTATTTTTAAAAAAATGTAGTTTTGCCACCTTTTAATGGCGCACCCACATTAAATATAGTTTTAGACATGTTTATAAGTTAAATTTTACAAAATAAACTACTTATTTTGAATCAGGATATAAAAATTTACATTGGATAAAGTTTTGATATTTTTATGATAACTTTCATATTTTAATGAATAGTCAAAACACGCTATATTTTAATTAAAAAAAACTTTTTTCTCATCGTAATAATTTATATGGTTAATTAATAATATTGAATGGTTTTAAAGTATAAATAGAATATATTTTTACCATTTAATATAATGTATGTCATTAGCATTGATTTTACCTTGAATTCGTAGGTTAAATCAATTCAGTCTTTTGCAATGTTTTAAACAAAAACCCGTTTTCTTTCGACAACAGGATCAATTTTAATTTAATTTCTGCAACTTTTGTGTATTGAATTTGAAAAAATGGATTCCATATTTGAATCAGTGGGTTCAAATTATGTAAATAAGCTACTTTTTATTTTTGGGCATTATGAATAGTTACTACGGTAAATTTTATTTACCATAGTAAAGGTAAATCGGCTAATTAAGGGTAAACATAATATTATAAAATTACACGAACAATTGAAAAAATCTTATTGAATGAATACAAGTTGACCCATATCAGCTAAGGGTCTGACTAGATTCATTTTAATGTAATATTTACCATGAAATAATATAATTATTATTAAAACCAAAGAAATTGACAACATGTCACTCTCTTAAATATTATAAGTATATTAATTTTAATTTAGCGATAAACTTCATGAAACTTCTAGAATGAATATTCTCAAGAAATATAATAAAATTATCTACATCATATGAATTTATTTAGAATTTTTAGGTATTAAATAAATATCATTAAAGGTGACATAATAGTGATGTTGAAATTATTTTATTAAGAGAAATATCAGATAAATGGTTTTAAAAATATTAAAATAAATATTATATGAACTATTGAATGTGCTCCACTAATTTTCTAGATAAATATTACATTTTATGAATCTATTAAACGTTTTATTTCGAACATATCTTCTGTATATGTTTTATTTAAATTCAAATTAATAAATAATGTCAAAACTGACACTATTGTTATTTTATAAAAATAACATATTATAAAATTGTTTAAAAATCACAAAAATATTTATAAATTATAAATTTATATTTATATGGTCTAAAATGTTATTAAGTATCCAATTATGTAAAATTCCAAAAAAATAAGTAATTATTTATAATATTTTACAATTTATAATGATATTACCACAAATAAAATTAAATTGATACACAAGGATAAATCAAGTTGATAATGTTTAAAATAAATCCCTAACATGTATAAATTTTATTGGTTGATGATATTACAACCCTATCACATATAATCTTTGTATATGAGTCATTTGGGAAGTTTTGAAGTGGGGTTGGGATTTAATATAAACTAATATTTCTTATATTTCAAAAGGTGCCCCTCTCCTCCCTTATAAAAGGGCACCTCCTCCCTCTATTCCTCACACCATTTTGAGCCCTGAAGCTCGGCCCACCTCTGCCCATTTCACTTTAAAACTTCCCTAGAAACAATCTAGAAGTCCTGGTCTTCTTCAAAGACCAATTTAAGTGCCCTAAGAGGAGGTCTCAAAGAGGCGCTTCAAAGAAGAGGTAATGTCCGTTACCGATTCTTTCAACTTTATTTCTTCTTCTACTTCTTATTCTTTAGTTGTTTCATTGTGAAATAATAACATTAGTATCACTCATACACTGATATTTTTTTATAAGTATGAAACAACCCAATTTCACCATCTATCCATCCTACGGAAAAAGAAATCACTGCGCGTGCGTACGTACGAAATACCATCTCCACGCCGTGGTGTAATCTATTTTCCACCACCACCTTACTTGGATGGATATAATGGTGTAAATAATGACTATATTTTATTATTGTAAAGTTATATTGATTCTGAAATAGTATACATACACTACAATACAATTCCATGATCATGGAAATGATATCATCGCTCGTGTGTACGTACGGACTACCATCTCCACGAACGCGATGAGATTCATTTTCCATGATTAACCAATCATGAATGATTATAAAGTATATATAATGAATAATAATGAAATATATGACATAATAATGCCACTGTATTTATGTATATATATATATGTATGTCATCTATTTAATTTCATTCAATTCCATAAGGAAACGAAAACAACGTTCATGCGTACGTACGACCTACCGTCTCCATGAACGGTGTATTTCATTCCTTTTATCGATCTATAATATATTTGAATATGATGAATATATATTATATATAAATCATCTTTTGAATTCTGGAATTTTCTAAATCAGGATATAAGTAATAATATCAAGAATGACAAGTCGAAACACATACGATAAATAAAATGATTTTACCCAAAACACTGCTTTTACATGGAATTTACAAAAGAATGGGTAATATAAAGTCATAAGTGAAAAATATATGATATCATTACAATGAATATGATTATTTAATAAGTAAATGAAATTATTTAAATCATTATACAGGAGGTTTGGATCCATACGAAGCATATCAGACCTAAGGTAAGGGATAACTTTTCCAATCTCGTTTTTATCCGAGATTGTTTATTCGTAAGTATTTACTAGGGTTATATTTATCATCCATGTCCTTTTTTTCAAAAAAAAAATCATGTTTTTTTAATGTCCTTTTTACCCATTTCTGGCTTTTACTACAAGGTATGTATGGAATCTTTCTTTTACGAGGTACTTTTTGACTTTTCTGGAAAAAGTATGAGAAAAATGTTTTTTTAACTTATACGGCACAAACAGATTTTTACGGTTTTATAAAGTCTTATTTTTATGAATATTCCTCCAAATGTTTTCATGAATATTTACAACAAAATATCTTTCTTTTAAAATTGAATGGCATTTTGCAAAAAGAAAATGATTTTCAAGAAGAACAGATATTTTCCTCAAGAATTCATTTCAAGTGCTTTAACAAAACCATTTTCCATTTAAGATGAAATTATTTCATTTGTGTATGTTTTAAGTATAATGTAATTATTGATTACATGGTTTCACTTTTCTTATGATTAAATGATATCCATTTGTTTTATATGGATTATGTTATGATGGGATGATGTTTTTGAAACCCATTTTTATTCTTTGGGTTATGGTGAATGACTTATGTTTATGTTGTGGCACAAGTAAGAATGATTTCATTATGAGATGGTTGGAACCTATATCTCCCAACAATTCATTGGGTAAAGATTTATATCTCATGATATAAACATGGATGAAATTGTAAGTTAATATAGTTTAGTGTTACAGGACTGAAATGAAGAGTGAACTCGATTCAGAAAGGGACTTTGCCCACTAAGATGGTCTTTGCAGCAATGCCTTGGATACTATAGAAATAATAACAAGTGATGAATGGTTTCCAAAATTACATGTTTTATTCCCCTTATATTTTATCATGGTTGATGTTCCATTATGATTTATTCCTTACGTACTTCCACGATTTATGTCTTTTCTCAAGATTTTGATGTTTAAATTTCATGTTCATGTTTTTGCTTTCAAATGATTATGGATTGTTTTATGTTCTATATGATTTCCCTTACTGAGCATTTGAGCTCACCATTTTAATGTTTTATTTTCCCTAGGAAATAAAGAAAGGTTTTAGGTAAGGAAACAAAAATGGGATGATCGTTATGGGAGTTGTCGAAGATCTTTCAATAGGATTTGAAGATTATATTCCGAGTTTCCAAAGACACTAAACTATTATGATCCTTGTGTGTCTGTTTTTGTTTTGTATTAAGTATTCCAAAAATGTAATGTATTGTCCTTGTACATCAAGATTCAAGTCTCTATAGTTGGTATCTGAAGGAAGGTTTAGTTAACCTTTAGAAACTAGGATGCGAAAACTTAGTGAAATCCTTAGAGATATTTCTAAGGTTTATCTAGGGATGTCCCTAAGGTTAAGTATATGTATAGGTTATAGTCCTATAATTGTGTTAAAAAGCATAGAATTAAACCTAAGATGTTATATATTTAAGGAGCTCCCCCTTTATTATGTTGTTTTCCCTAGCATGGTATTTTCCTCTCACACTATTATTTTTTTGGGTTTTAGACGATGGTTGGAACCCGAAAGAACAATGTTGATCAATGTAATGGACAATGAAATGATTTTCCTCCTAAAAAACCCTATGTCATGGGAGATGGAGTGCACAATATTATTTCTATATTTACACAAGCTATGAATCATTCTGTACTTCAAAATGAGTAGAGAAAGGAGCAACATTCTGTTGAATCCTTCATGAGGCAGTGTCCACCTTCATTCAGTGGGTCTTCTGATCCCTTAGTGGCTGAACAATGGATCAATACCACTAAAAAGATATTTTCAGTTCTAAAATATTTTGAGCATGATAAAGTCACCTTAGCAGTATATCGTTTGGAAGGTGATGCTGATCAATGGTGGAATCTTATCAAGAATACAATGAAAAGAGCTGAAATCGATTCCATGGAATGGGACGAGTTCAAGAACTTGTTTTTCAGTAAGTACTTCCCTCATATTCTTCGAAAAAATATGGAAAAGGAGTTTCTTGAGCTTAAGTAGAAGGATGATGAATCTTTTGGTATATACGAAGCTAATTTTACAAGGCTTGCAAGTTATGCATCTGGCTTCATCATCCAACCTGAAAGTAAATTTTATCGATTTTGCAGTGGCTTAAAACCAAGTCTTCTAAGGGCATTAGCTATAATAGACTCCAGTAGCTATGAAGAAATTTTGCGTTGTCCTATCAAGGTAGAACTGGAAGTTAGTGTAACATGTCAATCTCATGGTTTTGACAAGAAACGAAAGATGGAGTTCAAGGAGAAAACTCGGAACAATGGTGAAAAAATATGAATGATTCTTTATGCTCAAAGTGTGGAAATAAGCATGGTAGAGATTGCCTAAAAGGTACTAGAAAATTCTTTAAGTGTAGAAAATAAGGTCATCGAGCAGTTGATTGTCGATGTAATGGGAAAAAGTTTGTTAATGATGTGAATAGAGAAAAGACTATAGAGAACACTCCACCAACAATTCAATGATTCAAATGCAAGGAAATGGGGCATTATGCTAATAAATTCCCTAATCCACGGGTTAATGATGATCAACGTGAGCAATCTCTTAAAGAAAAGGATAAAGGGAAGTCTCATGCGATCACTATTTGTGATGTTGAGTATGAAAATGAGGTTGTGTAATGAATAAGTGTTTATGTAATGGGATTTAAAAATAGTATCGTGGAATCACATTTATGGTATTGTGCAATTTTGGAATATCTATGTATTTGTCTTGAATTATTATATTGTACTGGTAACCATACAAATATGATTGAAATATTTTTGGAAAGTAGATTAAATGCACATATGTAAGGGATAAGGAGAAAATAATATGATTGTAATCATGAGCTCATGACTAAAATAAGGACAAAGTGATATCATAGTTTGAGTATATAGAAATTTTCAGATTTCGATATGTGGAAATAGTTAACTTTTAACATCATTAATGTTTTCACTAAGGTTAAATGGCTATTCATTTTTCACTAGAATACATGATTAAGGTATTAACATGATTGGAATGTGATCAAAAATATATATCGGGGATAAATGATGGTATTCACATGCTCCGTAGATGACATTTCGAGTAATTGTTTTCTTCATACTATAAACTTGGAAAAAAGTATTTTGTATAAGCCTAAAGATTTGAAATGGATTATGTTGAACATAAGTTAGTTTAAGGCTAGAACTGTTTTCGATATTATCAATGGAATGTCGTAATGATGTAATTTTAAAAAAAGGACAACCTGCAGGATGGGCCACAACCCGTCGCGTCAAACAAGGCTGTGGGAATCGAACCCACAACAGATGTGCCACTGGCCTTTATCGCATACCACTGGCCTACAGGAACTCCCTGATTAGTTGAAACTAGTTTTATTTATTAAGCGGTATGATATATGAAGTATAAGTTCATTTTTGGAATCGTATACGATTAACCTCACAATAGATGGACTTATGTATATTTGATAACTTTTGCTAACCTTTTGTTTGACACAGATGGAATGACCCATCATTCTATCACATGATCTGTTAACACTTCATGAATAACAAATTCAACTTCATTTCTTTAAGAGATGAATTAGAAATTATTCAAATCATGAACAATAGTGATATTATACCAAAATCAAGAAAGTAATTCTTTTAATTAAAAATTTTCAACTTTAGGGAAATGATATTGAAAACCAAAAATGTTTCCCTAGTTCTCTTATATTCGATGAGTCAGATGGTACCTTAGATCATCACAAATCTATGGCTTTGTGATTTTTGGATTTTTCATAGCCATGCTCTCTACGAATCTCCATCAAATATTGATGGTTAGATTTTTCTTCCATATCCATATTTTCACCTATGTTCTCCTATATAGATACACAGTGATGATTTTCTTTGGTTAATCATTAGATTTTAAACTTTAGTTTTTAAAATTAAGTTTATGTATTCTTTTTTACGATGTGAGTTTCTATGAATAGTAAACGATTTATAACCCCGACGAATTTCGACGGTGAAATCCATTTTAAGAGGGGTAGAATGTAACACCCCAATATTTTATGATGAAAATTCTTTTAATTTCGTTGATGTCTTGTGTTGTACACTACAACAAAGGGATATTGCACTACACGCAACCCTGACTTGGTTTGCATTACAAGCAATCACGACTTTCCTCGATAGCGTGTGTGGTACGCAACACCAGGTTTCACTAAACAATTATATATGGTTATAATATTATTATGAACTAGACGTTATGAAAATTATTAAATAAATTTTTAATGTTATAACATTATCATTTCATCTTACACATTTTCTAGAACATGGTATGTGAACAAAATAAATTTTTCGTGTAAAATAATTATATTTCAAAAAATTCAGTTTGGCCGCATTTTAATGGAGCACCCACATTATTTATAGTTTTTTACATGTTTATAAGTTCAATTTTTAAAAATAAACTTCTTCTTTTGATTCAGGATACAAAAATTTACATTGGATAAAGTTTTGATATTTTTCTGATAACTTTCATATTTTAATGAATAGTAAAAACATGCTATATTTTAATTAAAAACAACTTTTTTTTTCATTGTAGTAATTTATATGGTTAAAATATAATATTGGATTGTTTTCAAGTATAAATATAATATATTTTTACCATTTAATATAATGTATGTCATTATCATTGATTTTACCTTGAATTCGTAGGTTAAATCAATTCAATATTTTGCCATGTTTTAAACAAAAACCCATTTTCATTCAACAATGGGATTAATATTAATTTAATTTCTGGAACTTTTGTGTATGGATTTGGGAAAAATGGATTCCATATTTGGAATCAGTGGGTCCAAATTATGTTAATAAGATACTTTTTAATTTTGGGCAACATGAATAGTAACTACGGTAAATTTTATTTACCGTAGTTAAAGGTAAATCAGGTAATTAAGGGTAAAAATAAGATTATAAAATTACCCTTACACTTGAAAAAATTCTATTGTATGAATACAAGTCGACCCATATGACCTAAGGGTCGGACTAGATTCATTTCATGGAATTTTGTCCATGAAATAATATAATTATTATTAAAACCAAAGAAAGTGACAACATGTCACTCTCTTAAATCTTATAAGTATATTAATTATAATTTAGTGATAATCTTCATGAAAGTTCGAACATGTATAGTCTCAAGAAATCTAATAAAATTATCTGCATCATATGAATTTATATATAATTTTTAGGGATTAAGTAAATATCATTAAAGGTGACATAATAGTGATGTTGAAATTATTTTATTAAGAGAAATATCAAATAAATGGTTTTAATAATATTAAAATAAATTTTATATGAACTATTTAATGTTATACACTAATTTCATAGATAAAAATAACATGTTATGAATCTATTAAACCTTTTATATTGAACATATTTTCTGAATATGTTTTATTTAAATTCAAATAAATGAATAGTGTCAAAATTGACACTATTGTTATTTTATAAAAATAACATATTATAAAATTGTTTAAAAATCACCAAAATATTTAAAAATTATAAATTTAAATTTATTTGCTCTAAGATTTTATAAAGTATACAATTATGGAAAATTCAAAACATATAAGTAATTATTTATAATAATTTAAAATTTATAATATTATTACAACAAATAAAATTAAATTTATAAATAAGGATAAATCATGTTGATAATGTTAAAAATAAATTCCTAACATGTCTAAATTTTATTGGTTGATGATATTACAACCCTATATCATTTAATATTTGGATATGAGTCAATTTTGAAGTTTTTATGTGGGGTTGGGATTTAATATAAACTAATATTTCTTATATTTTCAAAGGTGCCCCTCTCCTCCCTTATAAAAGGGCACCTCCTCCCTCTCTTCCTCAAAATATTTTGAGCCTTGAATCTTGGCCAACCTCTGCCCATTTCACTTACCCACTTCCTTATAAACATCTTAGAGGTCCTGGTATTTTTCAATGACAAATTTTAGTGCCCTATGAGGAGGTCTCAAAGAGGTGCTTCAAAGAAGAGGTAATATCCGTTACCGATTCTTTCATCTTTATTTCTTCTTCTAATTCTTCTTCATTAGTTGTTTCATTATTAAGTAATAACATCAGTATCACTCATATACTTATATTTTTTTATAATTATGAAACAAACATATTTCACCATCTATCCATCCTATGGAAAATGAAATCATCGTGCGTACGTACGTACGGAATACCGTACCCACGCCATGGTGTAATCTATTTTCTACAACCACCTTACTTGGATGGGTATAATAGTGTAAATAATAACTATATTTGATTATTGTAAAGTGATATTGATTCTTAAATAGTATACATACACTCATATACAATTCCACGATCATGGAAATGATATCATCGCTTGTGCGTACATACGGACTACCGTCTCCACGAACGCGATGAGATTCATTTTCCATGATTAACCATTCAATACTGATTAAACAGTATATATAATGAATAATAAATAAATATATGACATAATAATGATACATTATTTATGTATATATATATATGTATGTCATCTATTTAATTTCATTCAATTCAATAAGGAAGCGAAAACAGCGTTCATGCACACGTACGGCCTACCGTCTCCATGGACGGTGTATTTCATTCCTTTTATCGATATATAATATATATGTATATGATGAATATATTTTATATATAAATCATTTCTTAAATTTTGTAATTATGTAAATCAGGATATATTTAATAATATCATGAACGACAAGTCGAAACACATACGATAAATAAAATAATTTTACCCAAAAAGTTGCTTTCACATGGAATTTACAAAAGAATAGGTAATATGAAGTCATAAGTGAAACATATATGATATCATAACAATGAATATAATTATGTAATAAGTCAATGAAACTATTTAAATTATTATACAGGAGGTTCAGATCAATACGATTCATATCGGAGCTAAGGTAAGGGATATCTTTTCCAATTCGTTTTTATCTGAGATTTTTTATTCGTAACAATTTACAGGGGTTATATTTATCATCCATGTCCTTGTTTTGTAAAAATGTTTTCATGTATTTTTAATGTCATTTTTAACCATTTTTTACTTTTACTACATGGTATGTATGTAATCTTTCTTTTATGATGTACTTTTTGTCTTTTTCGGCAAAAGTACGAGAAGAATGTTTTTTTAACTTATACGGCACGAAATGTTTTTTACGGTTTTATAAAGCCTTATTTTCATGAAGCTTACTCCAAATGATTTAATGACTATTTTCAAGAAGATATATATCTTTTAAAATTTCATGGCATTTTGTGAAAAGAAAATGATTTTCAAGAAGAAATGATTTTTCCCTCAAGAATTCATTACAAGTGCTTTATCAAAACCATTTTCCATCTAAGATGAAATTATTTCATATGTGTATGTTTCAAGTATAATGTCTCTATGATTTAAATGGTTTAACTTTTCTGATGATAAAATGATATCCATTTGTTTTATATGGATTATGTTATGATGGGATGATGTTTATGAAACCCATTTTTATTCTTTGGGTTATGATGAATGATTTATGTTTATGTTGTGGCACAAGTAAGAATGATTTCATTATGAGAGGGGTGGGAACTATATCTCCCTCCAATGCATTGGGTAAAGATTTATATATCATGAGATAAACATGGCTAGAACGGTAAGGTAATCTGGTTCAGTGTTATAGGACTTAAACGACGAGTGAAATCGATTCAGAAAGGGACTTTTTTCACTAAGATGGTCTTGGCAGTAATGCCTTAGCTACTATGGAAATCATAACAAGTTCTGAATGGTTTCCACAATAACATGTTTTATTCTCATTATATTTTATCATGGTTGATGTTCCATTATGATTTTTGCCTTACGTACTTCCACGATTTATGTCTTTGCTCAAGATTTTGATGTTTAAATTTCATGTTCTTGTTTTTTCTTTCAAATGTCTATGGATTGTTTTATGTTCTCTATGTTTTCCCTTACTGAGCATTTGAGCTCACCCTTTTTATGTTTTATTTTCCCGAGGAAATAAAGAATGTTTTTAGGTAAGGAAACAAGAAGGGGAAGATCGTTATGGGAGTTGTCGAAGATATTTCAATAGGATTAGAAGATTATATTCTGATTCTCCAAAGGCATTAAACTATTACGATCCTTGTGTGTCTGTTTTTGTTATGTATTAAGTATTATGCAAAAGTAATGTATTGTCCACGTATGTCATGCTTCGGGTCTCTACATTTGGTATCAGAGGAAAGGTTTAGTTAACCTTTGAAAACTAGGATACGAAAACTTTAGTGAATTCTCTAGAGATATTTCTAAGGTATGTCTAGGGATGTCACTAAGGTTAAGTATACGTATAGGTTATAGTTCTAGAATTGCGCTAAAAATCTTTGAATTAAACCTAATATGTTAGATATTGAAGGTAATCCCCCTTTATTATGTTGTTTTCCCTAGCATGGTATTTTCCTCTCCCAATATTATTTTTTTTGGGTTTTAGACGATGGTTGGAACCCGAAGGAACAATGTTGATCAATGTAATGGACAATGCAATGATTGTCCTCTTGACCAATCCAATGTCATGGGAGATGGAGTGCACAATATTATTTCTATACTTACACAAGCTATGAATCATTTTGTACTTCAAAATGAGCAGAGAAAGGAGCAAAATTCTGTTGAATCCTTCATGAGGCAGCGTCCACCTTCATTTAGCGGGTCTTCTGATCCCTTAGTGGATGACCAATGGATCAGTACCACTAAAAAGATATTTTCAGTTCTACAATGTTCTGAGCATGATAAAGTCATCTTAGCAGTATATCGTTTGGAAGGTGATTCTGATCAATGGTGGAATATTGTCAAGAATACGAAGAAATTAGATGAAATCGAGTCCATGGAATGAGACGTGTTCAAGAACATGTTTTTCAGTAATTAAATCCCTCTATTTCTTAGAACAAAGTTAGAAAAGGAGTTTCTTGAGCTTACGAAGAAGGATGATGAATCTTTTGGTATATACGAAGTGAATTTTACAAGGCTTGAAAGGTATGCATGAAACATCATCATCCAACCTGAATGTAAAGTTGGTTGATTTTTCAGTGGCTTAAAACCAAGTCTTCAAAGGGAATTAGCTATAAGAGACTTTAGTAGCTATGATGAAATTGTGCGATGTGCTATCAAGGTAGAACTGGAAGTTGTTGTAACATATCCATCTCATTGTTTTGAAAAGAAACAAAAGATGGACTTCAAGGAGAAATCTCAAAACAATGGTGAAATGAAGATGAATGATTATTTATGCTGAAAGTGTGGAAAGAAACATGGTCGTGATTGCTTAAAGGGTACTAGAAAATTCATTAAGTGTGGAAAAGAAGGTCATCGAGCAGTTGATTGTCAATGTAATGGGAAAAAAGTTGCTAATTATGTGAATAGGGGAAAGACTACAGAGAACTCTCCACCAATACTTCAATGCTTCATGTGAAAGGAAATGGGGCATTATGCTAATAGATGCCCTAATCCACGGGTTAATGATGATCAACATGAGAAACCTCTTAAAACAAAGGATAAAGGGAAGTCTCATGCGATCACTATTTGTGAAGTTTTGTATGAAAATGATGTTGTGTAATGATTAAGTGTTTATGTAATGGGATTTCAAAATAGTATCATGGAATCTCATTTATGGTATTGTGGGATTTTGGAATATCTATGTATTGGTTTTCAATTATTATATGGTACTGGTAACCATGAAAAAGTGATAGAAATATTTTTGGAAAGCAGATGAAATGCACATATGGAAGGGATAAGGAGAAAATAATATGATAGTAATCATGAGATCATGACTAAAATAAGGACAAAGTGATATCGTGGTTTGAGTATATAGAAATTTTGGGATTTTGGTATGTGGAAAGTGTTAACTTTTAACAGAATTCATGTTTTCACTAAGGTTAAATGGGTATTCATTTTTCAAGAGAATACATGATTAAGGTATTCACATGATTGGAATGTGATCAACAAGATATATCAGGGATAAATGATGGTATTCACATGCTCGGTAGATGAAATTTCAAGTAATTGTTTTATTTATACTATAAGCTTGGACATAAGTATTTTGGATAAGCCTAAAGATTTGAAATGGATTATGTTGAACATAAGTTAGGTTAAGGCTAGAACTGTTTTCGATATTATCGATGGAATGTCATAATAATGTAATTTTAAAAAAAGGACAACATGTCGGACGGGCGACAACCCGTCGCGTCAGACAAGGCTGTGGGAATCGAACCCAGAACCGAAGTGCGACTAGACTTTATTGCATACCACTGGCCTACATGAAGTCACTGTTTATTAGAAACTAGTTTTATGTTATTAACCGGTATGATATATGAATTATAAGTTCATTTTAGGAATTGTATATGATTAACCTCACCATAGATGAACTTATGTATATTTGATAACTTTTTCAATCCTTTTGTTTGAAATAGTTGGAATGACCCATCATTATATCACATGATCTGTTAACACTTCACGAATAACAAATTTAACTTAATTTCTTTAAGAGATGAAGTGTAAATTGTTCAAAGCACGAACAACAATGAGATTGTATCAAAATCAATCAAGTATTTCTTTTAATTTAAATTTTTCATCTTTTGGGAAATGATATTGAAAACCAAAAATGTAGTCCCAGTTCTCTTATATCCTAATAATCAGATGATACCATAGACCATCACAAATCCATGGCTTTGTGATTTTTGGCTTTTTCATAGCCATGATCTCTACCACTCTCCATCAAAACATGATGGTTATATTTTTCTTCCATATCCATGTTTTCACCTATGTTCTCCTATATAGAAAACAAGTGTTGAGTTACTTTGGTTAATCGTTACATTTTATACATTAGTTTTTAAAATTAAGTTTTAGTATTCTTTTTTACAATGTGGGTTTCTATGAATTGTAAACGATTTATAACCCCGATAAATTTCGAGGGTGAAATTCATTTTAAGGTGGGTAGAATGTACCAACCTGAGATTTTCTGAAGAATATTCTTTAAATTTCTTTGATGTCTTGTGTTGTACGCTACACCAATGGGAGATTTCACTACACACAACCCTGACTTGGCTTGCATTACATGCAATCACGACTTTCCTCGATAGCGTGTATTGTATGCAACACCAGGTTTCACTAAACAATGATATATGGTTATAATATTATTATGAACTAGACGTTATGAAAATTATTAACTAAATTTTGAATGTTATAACATTATTATTTCATCTTACACATTTTCTAGAACATGTTATGTGAACAAAATAATTTTTTCTGGTAAAATAAGTATTTTTTAAAAAATGCAGTTTTGCCGCCTTTTAATGGTGCACCCACATTAAATTTAGTTTTTGACATGTTTATAAGTTCAATTTTACAAAATAAACTTTTTCTTTTGAATCAGGATATAAAATTTTACATTGGATAATGTTTTGATATTTTTCTGATAACTTTCATATTTTAATGAATAGTAAAAACACGCTATATTTTAATTAAAAACAAATTTTTTTTAATCATAATAATTTATATGGTTAAATTATAATATTTACTGGTTTTAAAGTATAAATAGAATATATTATTACCATTTAATATAATTCATGTCATTAGCATTGATTTTACCTTGAATTCATAGGTTAAATCAATTCAATCTTTCGCAATGTTTTAAACAAAAACCTGTTTTCTTTCGACAAAGGGATTAATTTTGATTTAATTTCTGCAACTTTTGCCTATTGAATTCAGAAAAATGTATTCCATATTTAGAATCAGTGGGTCCAAATTATGTTAATAAGATACTTTTTATTTTTGGGCATTATGAATCGTAACTACGGTAAATTTTATTTACCACAGTTAAAGTTAAATCAGGTAATTAAGGGTAAAAATAAGATTATAAAATTACCCTAACACTTTCCAAAATCTTATTGGATGAATAAAAGGCGACCCATATCATATAAGGGTCGGACTAGATTCATTTCATGGAATTTTGACCACGAAATAATATAACTATTATTAAAACCAAAGAAAGTGACAACATGTAACTCTCTTAAATATTATAAGTATATTAATTTTAATTTAGTGATAAATTTCATGAAACTTCAAAAATGAATAGTATCCAGAAATCTAATAAATTTATATACATCATATTAATTTATTTATAATTTTTAGGGATTAAATAATCATTATTAAAGGTGAGATAATAGTGATGTTGAAATTATTTTATTAAGAGAAATATCAAATAAATGGTTTTAAAAATATTAAAATAAATATTATATGAACTATTTAATGTTATCCACTAATTTTATAGACAAATATTACATGTTATGAATCTATTAAACCTTTTAGTTCGAACATATCTTCTGTATATTTTTAATTTAAATTCAAATAAATGAATAGTGTTAAAATTGACACTATTGTTATTTTATAAAAATAACATATTATAAAATTGTTTTAAAATCACAAAAATATTTAAAAATTATAAATTTTAATTTATATGATCTAAATTATTATAAATTATCCAGTTATGGTCAATTCAAAACAAATTAGTAATGATTTATAATAATTTAAAATTTATAATTTTATTACCACAAATAAAATTAAATTGATAAATAAGGATAAATCAAGTTGATGATGTTTAAAATAAATTCCTAACATGTATAAATTTTATTATCTGATGATATTACAAACCTATATCATCCAATCTTCGGATATGAGTCATTTTGGAAGTTTTGATGTTGGGATGGGATTTAATATAAACTAATATTTCTTATATTTCAAAAGGTGCCCCTCTCCTCCCTTATAAAAGGGCACCTCCTCCCTCTCTTCCTCACACAATTTAAGCCTTGAATCCCAGCCAACCTCTGCCCATTTCACTTCCAATCTTCCCTAGAAACATATTATATGTCCTGGTCTTCTTCAAAGACCAATTTTAGTGCCCTAAGTGGAGGTCTCAAAGAGGCGCTTCAAAGAAGAGGTAATGTCCGTTACCGATTCTTTCAACTTTATTTCATCTTCTTCTTATTATTATTTAGTTGAATCATTATGAAGTAATAACATCAGTATCACTCATATACTAATATGATATTATAAGTACGAAACAACCCTATTTCACCATCTATCCATCCTACGTAAAATGAAATCACAGCGCGTTTGTACGTACGGAATACCGTCTCCACGCCGTGGTGTAATCTATTTTCCACCACCGCTTTACTTGGATGGGTATAATGGTGTAAATAATGACTATATTTTATTATGGTTATTTGGTATTGATTTTGAAATAGTATACATACACTCCAATACAATTCCACCATCATGGGAATGATATCTTCGCCCGTGCGTACGTACGGACTACCATCTCCACGAACGTGATGAGATTCATTTTCCATGACTAACCATTCAAGAATGATTATAAAGTATATATAATGAATAATGATGAAATATATGACATAATAATGCTACTGTATTTATGTATATATATATATATGTATGTCATCTATTTAATTTCATTCAATTCAATAAGGAAACTAAAACAGCGTTGATGCGTACGTACGGCCTACCCTCTCCATGAACGGTGTATTTCATTCATTTTATCAATCTATAATATATATGTATATTATTAATATATACTATATATAAATCATGTTTTAAATTATGGAATTATGTAAATCATGATATAAGTAATAATATCAAGAATTACATTTAGAATCACATACGATAAATAAAATGATTTTACCCAAAACACAGCTTTTACATGGAATTTACAAAAGAATAGGTAATATAAAGTCATAAGTGAAACATATATGATATCATAACAGTGAATATGATTACGTAATAAGTCAGTGACATTATTTAAATCATCATACAGGAGGTTCGGATCCATATGGAGCATATCGGACCTAAGGTAAGGGATAACTTTTCCAATCTCATTTTTATCCGAGATTGTTTATTCGTATGTATTTACTGGGGTAATATTTATCATCCATGTCTTTGTTTTCTAAAATTTTTTCATGTATATTTAATGTCCTTTTTACCTATTTTTTACTTTTACTACACGGTATGTATGGAATCTTTCTTTTACGAGGTACTTTTTGACTTTTCCAGCAAAAGTACGAGAAGAATGTTTTTTTAACATATATGGCATGAACGGATTTTTAGATTTTTATAAAGCCTTATTTTCATGAACCTTCCTCCAAAAGATTTCATAACTATTTACAATAAAATCTCTTTCTTTTAGAATTACATGGCATTTTGTTAAAAGAAAATGATTTTCAAGAAGAAAGGATATTTTCCTCAAGACTTCATTTTAAGTGCTTTATCAAAACCATTTTCCATCTAAGATGACATTATTTCATATGTGTTTGTTTCAAGTATAATTTATCTATGATTTACATGGTTTCACTTTTCTTATGATGAAATGATATCCATTTGTTTTATATGGATTATGTTTTTCAGGGATGATGTTTATGAAACCCATTTTTATTCTTTAGGTTATGATGAATGATTTATGTTTATGTTGTGGCACAGGTAAGAATGATTTCATTATGAGATGGGTAGGACCTATATCTCTCTCCAATGAATTGGGTGAAGATATATATTTCATGAGATATACATGTCTGGAATGGTATGTTAATCCGGTTCAGTGTTACAGGACTGAAACGAGGAGTGAACTCGATTTAGAAAGGGACTTTGTCCACTATGATGGTCTTGGTAGCAATTCCTTGGCTACTATGGAAATCATAACAAGTTCTAAATGGTTTCCAAAATTAAATATTTTATTCCCATTGTATTTTATCATGGTTTATGTTCCATTATGATTATTCCTTATGTACTTCAACAATTTAGGTCTTTGCTCAAGATTTTGTTGTTTAAATTTCATGTTAAAGTTTTTTCTTTCAAATGTTTATGGATTGTTTTATGTTCTCAATGTTTTCCCTTACTGAGCATTTGAGATCACACTTTTTATGTGTTATTTTCCCTAGGAAATAAAGAAAGGTTTTAGGTAAGGTAACAAAAAGGGGTAGATCATTATGGGAGTTGTCTAAGATCTTTCAATAGGATTAGAAGATTATATTCCAAGTTTCCAAAGACACTAAATTATTACAATCCTTGTGTGTCTGTTTTTGTTATGTATTAAGTATTCCGCAAAAGTAATGTATTGTCCATGTATATCAAGCTTCGGGTCTCTACAGCTTTCATCTTTAATTATTTGTGAACGCATTTTCCTACTGCCTTCTTTAAATTTGTACCTAATCCAATGGGCCTATTAAGCATAGTTTTATTTTTTCTATGATTATTATAAATAACCCTAAAACTTTTTTAAACTGTTTTTATTTCTCAACATTACCTAAAATCATAAAAAAATGTATGTTTATTGAGCTGGAACTTGACTTTTATTCAAAATTTCCTTGTCTTTTGTGGTAAATTTAATGTCATCCACGTCTGACATAAAAAAAGATAATGTTTAAGTTCGAAATAGCTTTATCCAAATGGATTAAAATTGACTCAATTACTTGAAAATTTACCTGAAAGCATATTACCACACTTAGGTATGGAGGAAAATCTGTAATCTATGACTTAAGAAATTTTGAATCTGAGGGATGACATGAAAAATGGATAAAAAGAATTAGAGGAAGTGGTTTCCAAGAATGATGTTACCAATATTTAAAAATCCTGTTAGGGGGTTGCATTATGCAGGGCCTCCTAAGGGCATTGGCTGTATAGTCAAATAATAGTATAATTTAGCTGACAAGTGTGTTATGTAGACTGTTTATGCAAGGCTGCCTAAGGGCACATTCTACATAGTTAGGAAAAATAACTCTAAGAAATTTACTTTTCTACTTCTAAAAAGCCAGTGGAAGATTATGGTGATTCAAATTTTCATGAGCATAGAGTTTTATATATAGAGAGACGTATTTGAATATGGAGAAGATATTTCCAAATAGGATTGTCTAAGAACTAGATGGTTGTCACTCCTAAGAAGGTCTGACCCAAAATTAGGGAAGGGAAATATAAACGACATACTTGAATACTTTCAAATCACGAAAAAGAACATGGGACAAATATGTTAAGGATGGTTATTTCCTTCAGATCCTTACATATTATTGATAAGACCAATAAGGAAAAAAGAGGTATTCTTCCCAAGAATGAAGTCACCATTATTTAACAAACCCGTTAGGGGGTTGAATTATGTAGGGATGCCTAAGGGAATTGGATTCATTGTCAAATAATAGCATCTTTTGGCTGATAGGTCTGTTATATAGACTACCTATGCAAGGCCGCCCAAGGGAATGTGCTGCATAGTCAAGCAAAAAACGTCTTGGGTTTCAGACATTTTGTGATCAAAAGTCGAGAAATGGGTTATTAAGATCTGAAAATATTTAAGGTTAGGATTATGACACATAAAAATGGGTATTGTCCAATGTATGTAGAGATACACATATCAATGCTAACCATAATCATGTTGTGGTTGGGTCCTGAATTGAAATGTTGGACATCACTATGTATCCCATAAGGATGGGAATCAGGCCATACATAGTTCTTGAAATACAGTTTAACGTCATGTGGGATTAATGTATTAGATATCTTAGTTTAGGGTCATATATCTCATACCATAATAATGAATAAACAGTGTGTGTTTTTATAGGGACTTTTCAGTTAGGAGACTGAATGTGGAATTTTGGGTTAGGCCCAAAGACTTGGGGATGGATTCAAGGGACACTCGAACGTTCCTACGTATCCCATAAGGATGGTAATCAAGCCCACGTAGTTCTAGAAATACCCTTTGTGTAGATTTAGTTCGTACAATTGAAGGATGAAAAGGGGAATTTAGTTCAATGATGGTTTGACCCAAGACAAAAGGTTCAGGCATTACCGTATATGTACCTAGTATTTGGAATATAACTTGATTGGAGATCAATGTAAATAATGATTCCCTCCCAGGTGAGGATATCAAAGAGTGTTCTAGTTTATTGTCATACTGGAAAAAAGTGTTGTATAGTTTAACGTCTTATAGAAAAGACAAAGGTGAACCAATGTAAAGATATTGATTCTGGGGATGGCTTCACAAATCTCATCGTATGAGACGTAGGTGAACTGATGTGAAGAGATTGGTTTTTGGCTTAAACCTTGGGAGGTTGCCTACGTATCCAGCCTATAAGGCAAGGATCAAAGTTTGTGTAGTTCAATTAAAGAATGAGTTAGTGATCAACTTGTTCTTGGAGACAATGACCTAAAAATGATGTGGGGACTTACACATGGTTAGCAGCCCAGAAAGGGTGTTATGGTTGATGTTTTCACTAAACTCACGTGAGTCATACTCGGTGTGAGAAACAAGAGGTAGCAACAACCCTAGCGATGCACAATTTAATGTCATGTAGGACATATGAATGGACTATGCAGTTTGGAGTCTTGCAGTAAGGACTATTGGTGTTGCACAATTTATTGTCATGTAGAAGGGACAAAATACAGTTTAACGTCATGTAAGACAAATATAGGGACACAGTTTAATGTCATGTTGGAGGTGAACACATTTTTGCATCATGTTGGATAATAAGGGTACTATATAGTTTAGCGTCTTGTAGCTAAGATGATGGGGATAATACAGTTTAACGTCATGTTGGACGAAAAGGGGGATTGTACAGTTTAATGTCATGCAGTAAGGACAAAGAATACATAGTTTAACATCATGTCGGACGTATTACAAATTTTTTTCACAGTTTAAAGTCATGTCAGATGAAAAGGATTCCAATACTTTAAGGTCGTATGCATGAACCATTGGTTATGCAGTTTAATGTCTTGCTGTATGTAAGGGACTTCTGTACAGTTTAGCAGCTTGTAGTTAGGACGTCATAGTTTAACATCACGTTGGACGTAAGTGTCAATAGTTTAAGGTCATATGCATGGACCGTAACTCATGATGTATTTTAACGTCTTACTGGAGAAGATAAATACCAATAGGTTAAAGTCGTATGAATGGACCCTTGGGGTATTTTGTGTTTATAAAAAATACTTCTTCAGAAATCTGGCATTGGTTGGAGTAGTGATGAGTTCTCCATCCATTGAGATTAAAGAATAAGCTCCATTGGAGTAGACCTTATGTATTGAATAAGGCCATTCCCATTTTCGCTCAAGCATGGGAGGTTTCTTTCCTAGTATCATTGGAGTTCGAAGAACTAATAACAATTCTCCCTAAACGAATGAATGAAGATGAACGTTTTTGTTGAAATCTCGTGCTATTCGATTCTGATAGACTTCCAAGTGGTGCAAGGTTTACAATCTTTTCTCGTCTAACCATTCCAATTCAACCAATTGCTTTTGAGATTGTTCATCTGTAGATGATTGATCCCAAATGGCTACTCTGAGTGAGGGTATTTGAACCTCAATTGGAAAGACTACTTCCGTTCCATATAACAATGAATATGGATTTGATCGCGTTGCAGTGTAGGTGGTGGTCCGATACGCCCATAAAGCGTGAAAGAGTTTTTCAGGCCATGACTTCATTTCTTTATCCACCACCTTTTGTAGTATATTTCACAGAGTTTTGTCGAAAGATTCTCTCTGGCCATTGTCCGCTACATGATACCGAGATGAATGATTAGATTTGATGTTGTATTCTTGATACAACTTCCTCACCTCGGATGAAGAGAATATGGTGACATTTTCTGTCAATATGGTATGAGGGACACCAAATCTGGTAATGATGTTAGACTTGATGAAGCTAAAAATGCATTTATAAATGACTTCTTTGAGAGGTACTTCCTCTACCCATTTAAAAAAAATCAATAGGAGTAAGAATATACTTCAACATCTTGGATGTAGCCAAAGGATAAGGTCCCAGTACATCCATTCCCCATGTGGAAAATGGCCACAAGTATTTAGATGTATGAAGCAACTCTGGGGGCTGATGAAGGAAGTTGGCATGTACTTGGCATGAATGACACTTCATTGTGAAATAAAAATAATCTTGTATCATTGAAGGCCAAAAGTATCCAAGCATTCGAACTTGATCAGATGGCATGTGTATAGACTGATAGGCACCACAGACTCATGCATGCACTTCTTTCAAGACAGCCATTGTTTCTTCACCATCAATGTATCTAAAGAGGACTCCATCAAAACCACGCTTGTAGATAATTTTCTCTAAGTGATCTGGGACATCATAAAGAGTAAAATTTACCACACATCTCTGGTATTGTTCTTTCCCGACTCTATCGGGTGGAAGTGTTCCATTTTGAAGGTATTCCCTGATAGGTGTCATCCATTCTGTAGTATGACCATATGGTTCATGAATGGGACTAATTTCATTTATTTCCTCTATTCTGGTTTGAACATAAGGTGAAATTGTACAACGGTGGGCAATACTAATGGTTGTCTCGTCCCGATTTGGATCTTCCAGAGATGTGGGTATATTAGCCAGTACATCAGCTTGAGAATTTTTTGATCACGGGACATAAGAAAATGTCGATTCCGTAGGAAATTATTCCATTAACTCTTTTTCGTAACCCTACAAAGGGATTATTTCTTCTTTTATGATGGCACGATCCCCATTGAATTGTTTGATTAACAGGTCTGAATCACCTTTCACCTTTAAGGTATTCACTTGTGCTTGAAGCGCCAACTTCCATCCTACGATAAGAGATTGATATTATGCTTCATTATTTATACCGCCTCACAATAATGAGAAAGAATAGGCTAACAATGCCTTTTCTGGAGAAATGATCACAATTCCTAACCCAACTTTTTTGAATTTAGGATTTTCCATTTTTCTCCCCGTTGGACTTCTAGAAGAACCATCAATGTACATTTCAAATGTTTGAAGACTATCTTTAATAAAGAAGACTTCTTCATTAGAAAATTCAATATATGACGATGTATCTTCTACTGAAGGGTGTTTAGCAAAGAAATCATTCATAGCGTGGCCCTTTATTGCCTATTGAGACACATACTGAATATCAAATTCTTGAAAAATAACTACCCAACTTGCTAGACATCCTGTAAGCATTGGATGAATAATGATGAATTTGATCAGGTTTTTGCGAGATACCAATTGGACCTCGTGATGTTTCACGTAGTGTCTCAACTTCTGAACTGCAAATATTAATGCTAGGCAGCACTTCTCAATACATTAATATCACGTTTATGCTTCAATCATAGTCCGACTGAGATAGTAGAGGCTGTTTTCATTTCTAGCATAATTCTTCTGAGAAAGAAATGAACCCAATGATCACTCTAAAACTATTACATAGAGGATAAGTGGACTTTCTTAAATAGGTGGCATTAATACCGGTGGACTCAATAGATAATTCTTGAGAATATCGAATGCTTCTTGACATTCTTCAGTCCACTGGTAAATGACTCCCTTCTTCATGAATTTGGTGAAAGGTAAACTTTTTCCTGCCAAATTGGCGATGAAATGCCAAATATAGACTAAGTTTCCTTGAAGTCCTCTCAATTCATTGAAATTTTGAGGAGGTGACCTACCATGGATTGACATTGTCTTCCCAGGATCGACATTGATACCAAGATGGCGTATAACAAAGCTGATAAATTTTCCTGAGGTTACCCCAAAAACACATTTTAAGGGGTTCATCTTCAAATTATGATGCAGAAGTTTGAGGAATATGACTTCCCAATCAGCCAAGTGATTAGAAAATTTCCTGGATTTAGCCATCAAATCATCTACATAACATTCAATAAACTTACCTAAAAATGGATTGAAGATACAATGCATGGCACGCTGATATTTTGTGTCTGCATTCTTTATGCCAAAGGGCATTACCCGATAGTAGAACACACCCTGAGGGGATCTGAAGGATGTAGATTATTTAGTTTCTGGAGCCATTGATATTTGATTATACCCAAAATATCCATCCATGAAGGAAAGTGCTTTATATCCAGATGTTGCATCAATTAATAGTTCGGTGATCGGAACTGGAAAATCATCTTTACGATAATGCCGATAAAGATCTCTGAAATAAATGCAAACTCTAATTTTTATGTTCTTCTTCTTTACAGGGATAATATTATCCAAACACTTGGGATATTTAACTTCTACAAAAAAGTTCGCTTTGATAAGATTATCCACTGCAGCTTCAATTTTGGTAGCATAGGTTGGGTGTGTTCAACTTACGGCTTATTTTAAAT
The DNA here is from genome assembly GCA_963277665.1 of Viscum album. NCBI lineage: Eukaryota > Viridiplantae > Streptophyta > Magnoliopsida > Santalales > Viscaceae > Viscum > Viscum album. Next base: position 1,186,066,529 of record OY728139.1, read on the forward strand.
CCTCGATGTTCTTCTAGCAAACCAAAACGATGAGTAGCAACATCGGGATCAATTCGTGGCATCTCTGTATAGCTCCAAACAAATATATCTAGATTTTTCTTCAAAAATTAAATATACATTTATTTTTCTTTAGGAGTCATGGCCGCACTAATTTAAGTAGGGCGTGGATCTTTTTTCTACCCAGATTTATTTCTATGAGTTTATCCATGGTGGTAGAGATACCCTTTTCAAATGCTCGAGGATCATCCCTGAGATGTTCCTCTTCTTCCTCAACATGTGTTATTTCTTCTGTTTCTACTTTCATAGTAGATGATGTAGTATAATTTTCATTATTAGAAGAGTTGTTAATATTTTATCATCTTGAAGAATAAAATTCCATTTCTGACCCTATTGATGATGAAGGGTCCTCCCTGGGTATTAAAGAGGAGATGATGGATTGAGAATAGACATCATTGGTCACCTCTTCCATTGCTATAACTTCCTCTGGCCTGGTTGGCGAAGTATAGAATTTATGAATTTTAGCAGATGAAATGAAGACATCCCCATTTGAGCTTTCATCACTGCTTGGTGAATCACCAACTTGTCCCAGGCTATCTAGCTTGATTGCCGTAATTGACATTATGGATGTTTCAATAAGAGTATTTTGATTTGGGTTCATCTTGTCAATTTTACTGATATGCAACACATAATCATTTCTCACATGTGTAAATGGGTTTTCTGAAATCTTTTCCAAACCATATGGATCATTAACATTGGTAATCTCCCTTGTTGTGTATTTCTCCTTACCCTTCTTGTTGTAGAATTTTGCCTCAATGTATTGAGATTCAAATGTATTTAATAGGTCCTTATCACCATACAATGTCCCAACATGACCATCAAAACTATATTTGAGACATTGATGATAGGATAAAGGGATACCCGCATGTTGATGTATCACAGGTCTTCCAAGAAAGATGTTGATGGATGAGTCTTGATCAATAACCATGAAATAAGAATTGGACACAAGATCTCCAAACTGAGTTCTATGTGTAATCTCACCCAGTGGTTCTTGTTCTTTTTTATCATATCCTTGTAATGTCATAATAGAAGGAGATAAATCTTATTCCATGAGGCCCAATCGATGAAGTGTACGAATGAGGATGATGATGACTCCCGAACCATTATAATTGAATGATCTTTTTATGTCTATAGCATTGAACATTCAAGATAAATACAAAGGTCTATTGTGTCCATGAACGACATCATCATCATCTTTATATGTGAAAGATATCACTTCATGGAATTCTGCAGGATTATTCTCAACATTGTAGGCTTCAGCCGCAACAATTTCAATTTCAAACTCCTGAGGACTTGACAAAGCCTTAATGAGTGCCTCCTAAAGATCCTTTGATAAATTCAAGGCATCCAAAATTGATAAATTGGCCGATAATTGGGCCAAGTGTTTCAATACATCATATTTTCGATCTAGAGGTCTGAGTTTCCCAACAAGAACATGCAGTTTAGCAGGTGCCTTGGAGGTTGATGTTTTGGAAGTCAATGCATCTTGTATCGGGGTAAGAGTTGGTAATACTCCTAGCATTGGAAAATTATACTGACTATGTATATTTAATTGATGAGAGGAAGAATGTGGATCCTCCAACTGATCTTCCAGAATAACTGTTCCAGGACTGAATCTTCCCCGTGTGGAAGAACGTGCTTGTTCTTGTTGAACTCCTTGAAGGGATATACCACAAGTTACTGCCGCATACACAGTTCTAGAAGGGGTTGAATTGAAATAGTGTCCTTTGAAAGATCCATGTCTTCCCCTATATCTTGATCCTCTGGAACTTCCTATGATTCCTCTGTTTGATACAGGGAACCCAGGTTCATCGAGTTCGAAACTATGACTGGCATAAGGATATGTTATGTGAATCATATTAAAAGAACCGAAGATTAACTCTTCATCCGATGAAGAATCTGTTTGACAAGACAATTTAGGTGGTGCCGTTTGGTGGGATGGTGCCCGTAATTTCAAAGTAGATGGAATAAAATATACCGGATTCAATGACGACTTTGGATTTGACACAATTTAATCTTCTTGTAATTATTCCTGTTTATTTTAATTATTCCATTTATTTGAGGATTTTCCCTCCGATGAAGTGTTTTTTTGTTGTGGCATTCATGGAAAAAGAGACAATTGGTTTCATAAATTGTGATTTCAAAATATCATGAGTTCGGTTGACCATTTTTCAGACCATCCAATCATCATATTTTTTGTGCATTTTTGTTCGTGACATCTTGCCACTCGACCTCTTCCTCTAGATTTGTATCAGTTACACATGCTACTTGATCTGAAGAACCTTTCAATTTGACATGTACCGAGTTGAATTTTTTTTTGGAGGTCCATGAAGACAAAATACTCATGAATAGGATGCCCCAACATCTGATGAAATAGGAAATAGTTGGGATAGTCTTCATTTTCTTCCTTTTTCTGCTTTTTGGGACTTGGAAATTGGACCAAATTATTTTACAGAGCTGAAATGAAGTATCAAAGAACATTTTCATTTCAGAAAGATTAAACATTTCTCTTAAAAACCTCAAATTGTTTTTTCCTTTGATCTCTTTGATCGTCTTGAAGAAACGACCATTGTTGTTGGCGCTCAGGAGGTGGATCCCTTCGAGAAGATGAAGGTTTTGAAGTAGAAGAAGGTATGGGTTTTGGTTTAAGCATAACTATAGCAGTCTCTACTTTACCCATTATCCTTCCTAGAACTGATGGAATTACATGAGTTTTATCCTTATACTTCATAAGAGAATCTTCAATATGTTGAGAAATTGAAGTACGGTCTTGAAACCCTCATGTGTATTTCACAAGGATCAATGGCATGCGTAATTCATCACGCAGATTTTCCACACAGATTGGCAACAGTTCTTCTTGAGGGAGTGATAATCTTAGGGAATATGTTAATCCCTTCCAGCGAGAAATGAAATCCAAAGCCCTTTCATTTTCTCTTTTCATACAATTTTTATGATAAAAAATTATTGTCTTTGGAAATGTTTAATTGAATTGAAGAAGGAATCTTTGGTAGAGATCCTCCCATCTGGTAATTGACAAGGATTTCAAGCTTGTGTACCAAACAAAGCCAGGCCCTTGTAATGACTGTACAAAACACTTGAGCTTAAATACTGCTTATTGTTGTGGTGTTCCCATCCTAGGATTGCAACAAGAAACAAAATGTGTTTAAGTGTTTCTCTGGTTATCCTGAACCATTAAATATTGGGAATGTAGTAATTGCAAAATTTTATGGGGGATGAATTGCATCAACCCATTGAGGATAATCTCTATTTTCTGGTTGAATTTGAGCTCATTTTTTCTTCATATCTTCCAACCAAGCTGTTAATGACTCAATAGTAGTTTTTAACTTTTGAGAAAAATCCAATTTAGCTTGGACCTGAGTTGGTGTAATAAGTAGAGCTTGGACAGATGTGGTGGCTGGTGCTGCAACTAATGGTAGCCCTGCCTATTGTGGTTTCACTTGACCTATAGGATTAGAACTATGAGCGTGTACTGGTAGAAGAGGATATTCTTGATCCATCTCAGTAGACACAACAAATTCCCTTTGCTGACTGACTCCATCACTCTTAGGAGGAAGACTGCCTTGAAGTAGTTCTACATTCAACTTCCTTAATTCCTTCATTTCCTCCTCTTGTTGTGAAAATATTTTCTCTGGTGTGAGTGATTGGCCTTCTCCAGAGGAAGGGTATATAACCTGATTCATGCCTTTCCCCCTTTTTGTGTCCCTTTCGAAGAGGTTTAAGTGGGTTACTTGAAGGAACACCTATATTCTAGGTAATCCTTTGATTTCGCGTATGCACACCTTCTTCATTTGTGTATGTGCATACAAATTCTTGAGCATGAAACTCTTTATCTGATCCCTCTGAGTGAGCCTCATCTAGTGGGTCAGCAACAACATCATTAATGACATTAATTGATGCATAATTCATTGCATCCCTTCTATCGGCATTTCTGCGATAATGCCTTTTTCCATGTCCCTGATGAGACATTGCATTTTGTCGATTTGAACTCTCAGGATCTTCTTGATGAACCGTAATTTGGAGGGAATATCTTGATAATTTATCTCTTCCTTCCCCTTGAGGATTCTTCACTAATCGATAGAATACTGACTTTCTCTGAGCGAGGGATTGAGGATTTGAAAAAAGTCCCCAGTCCGATGGACTGGGGTTGTTCATGTTGTGCCTGCTCAACTCCTTGAATCTTATTTATTGATTCTGAGGGTTGGTTTAAAAGTGTCCCTATTCTAGAAAGCTGGGGTGGTTCTTAATATTCTACATCTGAGACATTCTTGGAATGTATCATGATCTTGAAGACTATAATCAGGAAATTTGCTGGATGCATCAACCTACATCCACTCTTATCACCCAGCTCAAAAGAACGTTGAATGATTTCTAACACTTCTGTCACTTGATGATGTGCTTGATCCAAATGAGAGGCCTATTAAATATTCTATTTCACCTGATGTAGGAGTAATTCAACAAATTTTTCTCTGTATTCTTGATTTTGAGAAGAACTATTTGAGGCCTGTTCTTGGGCAAGCCATTGATTACAAACAAAGACAATTGACTATGACCGGCCATGGGCAAAAACTTTTCATGAGAACATTTTCGGAGGGCTTTTCTGACTTGAGAGAACATTGAAATTTAGTGCTCCATGAACACCCCATCCCATGATAGGAATACCAGATGGGGAATTGGCAATTAACTGGCGCAATCTTCTTAATGCGCCATGGCATGAATAATGACGGATTATTAGTTGCTTTTAAGCATTCAGATATCGACAAACTGAGAGAGATGCCAAATCAATTTGGCATTGTAAACCTTCTATTATCTTGGAATGATTTTATTATTCATCATAATATAATATTTTCTTTTTCAACTAACAAAAAGTTTTCCATATTTTGAGACAAATATCATGAATTCCATCTTCCGTCAACGTCTCTAGAATGTCATACTGAGAGTCAGCCGAAGGCCAAAACATGACTGGAACTTCACCTTTCGCCAGTTTTTTTCTCATTTTCAGTACTTCCTCTTTATCATTCAATGAAGATTATTCTACCTGATTAGACTAGAGCTGGTGCTTCTTTTTTGCATCACTGGATACAACAAGATCGATAGAGAATTCACCGATCAAATTAGAAGATGAACGACCCAAGGGTGGTTCATAGAATGACCAACACCCCGGTCTATCTTCTGATTGAGAATTTATTTCACGTGCTAATGATAAAGCATAAAACAAGAATGGATTCATATTTTCAAGTGCCTCAAGATAAGAGGGATTTTTCATCACTACATTGTCCATTGGAGCATTTTCTAGGGAATGTGCATTATAACTATAGAGAGGACTATCACAGTTAAATTAATCATCATGGGGGGGACCACCATGGTGGATTACAGCAAAAGATGAAACATTTTTCTCCTTGGTCTTCTGGCCACACAGAGGGTTCTCGTGGCTCCCATCTAAAGATGAAATTTCAAGATCGAACGAATTTTCATGAAGCAAGCCTTCATGAGGAAGTGTCTGATGAAGTCCTTCAGAATTAATGTTCCCACTATTTGGAAATGAGGGAGTAGAATTTTGAGTTGCAATAGATAATTTTTGGAGTGCATCAAGAACTCCAGCATCAAGCAAGGCCTTGTTACAGATTGGCTCTTGATTTATTGACTATGTTTGGTGGGTCTTCTTTTTAGACTCTTTCTTACTCACTTTAAGAACCACTTGTTGACAAAAGTGGTCATTATGGGAAGGTGTATATGACTGCTCAGGATAAATGACCAGGTTAGGCTGATTTTCTCCACTCAAATCAGGTGTATGTGCCTGACTTGGCTGTCCGTATGATATGGGGGAGTACGCCCCACAACCCTCTTGGATTGGAATAGTTGTGTGCATCTGTTCCGGAGTGAACTGTTGATGTGTCACTCCACTGGTAGGGATATATTAATATTTATTTCCCTAAGATACTGCTGAAGCTGTTATAATATCCCGGCAGGCATCCAAAATATGAGAAGGGATTTTCTTCTGCTCTTTCACCATTGACAGAATGTGCTTGGTGACTTCAGTGGACAGAACGGGGATATACATCCATTCAGTGCTTGGAGTAGGTGTATGTGCCTGCTCCTGTCCTCCGTTTCCTATCAGTGAATTCTAATAGTACTCATGTGTGGGGGCAGAGAGTTGAGTGTGCCTTCTATTTGTCGCTGGAGCTTTCCGAGTGACTTCTCCAAATGCTACCAAACGAGACTGTTGGTAGGCTTGATCAATACTAGCGGGTGTCTATGCCTGATGATTGCATTATGCCGAATACATTTTATGGGCTTCCTTCTATAATGACAGACAAGGCTACTAGTAGGACTGATGAGTGTAAGCAGGTGTATGTTCCTGTTAACCAGTTGTCAAGAGTTTGGGTCGGCAGGCTCCATCATATATAGTCAGAAGAGCCTGCTGACTAGCTAATGATTTATAAATAGGTGTATGTTCATGTCTAAAGTAATCCACCAGAATTTCCTGGTGGGATTATCATGTTGCTGCCAGATGAGTCTGCTGGATAGCAGAATTAAAACGGACGGGTGTGTGTGCATGCTCGTTGCTTGCCACCAAGTTAGGTTTGTGGACTTCTCCAGAGATGGAAGAGATGAGAACTTGCTCAATATTGACTAGATTTCGCATCTGGCAGTCCGTATTGCCTGCTCGAGTTCGAGGAACCTGACCTAAACGCCTAGAGACAATACCCTCATCATGTTGAGGGCACACTGCCGCACGAGTCTGGCGTCAATTGTTGATGGGAACCCTCGGGAAGGACTCCTGTCACCTTGAATTAAGGCCCTGTGGGACCTACTAATTCACCTCCCTAGAATATGGGAGTGAATAATGATGCGTTTCGGGGAGAACGACCTGAAACAGTTGAAGGTAGTTGTTGCCCCCACCTACTTCTTGATCGTTGGTCATCGATGTCTGGACAACCAGGGTGAATTATTGACTTGGAGGGCTTGTCGAGCAGCCTCCAGAGATGGAATAGTACCGTTTTGATGGTGCTTCTTAACCATCACATTTTATACTCAGCGTTGAAGATGCTGAGTAGGTGATATAATCCTCAGAGCAGACGACGATTCAGCAAGAGTAGCAGTAGAGGCCTTCACAATAGAAGTATTCACAGCGGAAGAGTTCACGGGTGTGAACTTAAGAGAAGCCATTTCTGTAATGTAGAAGATCTGTGAAAAGAGTTCCTATTTTATATAAAATATGTACTAAAGATATGTTCATCCACTACATCTTTTGGATAATCACATATGTTATTTATTGTTTTTTGGCTCTGTCATTGAGATAAAATAGGTTCCTAGGAAATAGGTAAAACATTATTTCAACTTGGTTAAGGATTCACATCGGGTTTACCATTTTTTTTCCTCTGGAATTGGGGATGACCTCTTTGATTTAAGGTTCAAACATTCAAAGAGTCTTCTAATGGTTTTGTTCATAGAACCGGAAACATCCAATGATTCCATATACATTCGGACCAGCATTACAATGGTAGGTGCTCATTAGTTGTGAACTGATAAGGCTTAAGAATTTTCATTGGTCAAGAGGATGCGAGTTCAGTCTCATCACACCCTTTTGGGAGGAATTATTGTCCACTTCGGGACTCTATTTATAGATTTATGTTATGTTCGTGAATCCTTATTACATTACCAAGTATAAAATGAGCATTCCTTTAGATCAGACAATAAATTATTAGATATGTAGGAAATTTGGATAATCATTTATATGTATTTGAGGTTAATCATCAATAGAGAATCATCTTTATTTTTTAAATATTCTTAGTCAATGGTATCTTTCAATACATAAAAGTATCTTGATCATTATGATGACCATACTGGTTTTAAATCCACTCAGTGGGGCACTTGAAGTTTATTGTCATTCAGAAGGACATGGATTATTTCAGATTTGGGATCGTACCTGTAGATGGGCTACCTACGTATCCTTTTTTAGAAAAGAATCAGAACCCACGTAGTTCAAGTAAGGGAGTATGATATTTATGAATTATTGATGGATCAAAAAAAGATTTCATGATTACTTTTACACTCTAATCTCACGTGAGTCATGCTCGGTGTGAGAAATAAGAGGTATTGGTGAAACCAAAAAATTGTGCTAGAAAGATGCAATGATGTGGGGCTTATGTATGTATGACTGCCCAAAATAGATGAATATTGGGTTTTACTTCAGGGAAGAAAACCTGGAACAAGGTCCATAAAAGTATATGTACTTTATGGAGACTTGGATACTCTAACGTGGGGATTACCCCTAAGGAAGATGCCCAAATTAGGAGGGGACTAGTGATTTGGTTTTACTCTTCAGAAGGAATCCCAAATCCAAAGTAAATTAAGACTGGTTAAGAGAAATTATGACTAGGGCTTATTATTCAGAAGGTGTCCCAGGTTAAAATGTTTTGAGAACTGGGGCTTACATCAAAGGAGGAGGCCCGGGTGAAGGGACATGGGGCTTACTCCTAAGGAGGATGCCCATATATGTAGACTTTTAGACTGGGCTTCCTCATGATAAGGAAGCCCTTGTTAAGAGAACCATGGTTGGGGCTTACTCCTGAGGAGGATGCCCATATATAAGAACATGGGGGTTACTCTTATGGAGGATGCCCACGTTAGGGATTCTCTCATCATGAAGGATGAGGTTGAATGAATGAAATCTATATCCTTAGTGACATAAAGATATGTAAATCACTAGATTTTAAGAAATCTTCTACAGAATTCATTTTAGATTAGGACGAAAACAAGGAAATCTTTCCATGGATGGATTTAGAGAGAGTTTTTAATGCTTAATTTTGATGAAGATAGGTGGATAGGCATAAGAGAGGTAAAAGATGTATGAGGGGCACGCAAAAGGAAGGTGGCACGTAAGTCATGCATGGGCGCGCAAGTCCTGGTCATGCAAGTATACTTGCACGACACAGGGGTACATGTGCGACGATCAATCCTTAAGAAAATACTTGGGGGAGACTTGGCTTAATCCCTTAGTATTATCCTTAGGGGCTTCAAGAAGGGTGGCACTAAAGTTCTGTTTAATGAGAAAGGAGGCGCGCAAGTGTGGACATTTCCTTTAAGGGCTGGCCACTTAGGTGCACAAGTATTGATGAGTTTCAACACTTAGGCCTCCACCCTCTTTAGATCTTCTATTCTAGGTATGAAATTACCTTAAAAGTGTTTGGAAGGTTCGAAAAGAGACTAGGGTGCTGGGAGATCAAATCTGAGTTTCTGTAATTTTTCCTTCTCAAATGGGGGGCCCACAGGGGGTATTTAAAGGCTGGTGAAGACCCTGGGTGAAATTCAAAGAGGTCGCACAAGTCACCTGTGGGCCCAAAACGTGGCATGCAAATATTCTTGCGCAACATTGAAGAAACTTGTACGACCCATGTGGGAAGGAATTCTTCTTCATGCCTTTGTCAATTTTTGATGTTTCTTCAAAGGATGAATCACGTTGGATTGAGGTATTTCTCTTTTTCACTTGTTAGAATCTGTGACTAAAAAGGTGCGTCAACAATATCAGAGGATGTTTAGTATAAATAATAGAATCTAGATTTAGATAAGCTCTAGTTAAATCACATTACCCTAATATCTACTCTGAGGATTATCATAGAAGAACTTCTAAGAATTTTTATAATTTAGAGATTTTGTGTATTTTACAAGTAATACATCCTGGTTTGGATACTAGAAGGTAGAGGCGGCTCTGGAACATATGTACCAAGGAGTGAAAACTCTGACAAGGAGTTTTGGGTTAGACCCGGGGTGTACTAGAATACTAAAACAGGCCTTACTGCACTCTCGGCTATGACACTCCCGGGGGATATGCTTATGATAATTCATATTTTCTCTATAAACCAATATGATGGATTTATGAGTATATACCTCCACAATGAATTTTGTTTATGATTATATATTATATCCATAAACAATTTAATTTATGTTGTGTGTTTTATAAGTTTGGAATTATGAATTTCGATTCATAAACTAACCTAATGTATGCCTTTGTTTAGAAATGGAACATAGTGAAAGGAATGGAAACCATATAAACACACTTAATCGATTTAGGGACTACCCTCTTACACAATAAAATTATAGTGGAGCTAGTGATTAAAATGGTGCTGATCTTCTTATCACCAAACTAAGAAAACCCACTCAGGTTATAAATAATAACCCTACTCATATGGATCACCCTGATCCACAATACAGATGATCATTTTTATACCGCTTCATGACACAACAACCACCAACATTAAATGGGAGTAAAAATCCGTTAGTAGTTGAGAAATGGATAAGTTCCTCAGAGAAAATATTTCATTTTTGGGGATTATCGAAAGTGAAATGTTTTTCATGGATGTTTATTGCCTCACGGGAGATTCATATCAATGGTGGTCATTAATCCATAACACAAAATAAGATGAATAAATATAAAACATGCAATGGAGGGAGTTTAAAATGATTTTATTAGAAATATATTTACCTTGTGACCATCGAGCGGATATGGAAATTCCATTTCTGAGTCTAAGGAAAAAGGAGGATGAGAATGTCACAAAGTATGATGCTAACTTTTACTAGGACAGAAAGGAATGCAATAGATTATATATGTAACCCAAGGAGTAAGATTAATCGATTATTTGATAGGATAAAACATTTCTACATCAAGCATTAGTCTCACTATCCTTCTCATCATACAAATATTTTGTCTCATGTGTTATCAATTTAGAAGAGGAATTTTCTAAGCCTTACAAGTTTAAAGAAATGTAAGAGTAGAAGAGATCTGCTGAACACATTGGAAATTAAAATAAGGGGAAGAAGGGGAAAATTGAATATCTATCCAGCAGTAAATGTGGGTAGAAACACCACAATACTTTATTGAAGGGAATGGGGTATGTTATGAGTGTGGTGAAAAATGCCACCAACCTCATGATTGAAATGTAAAGAAAGATGATATCAATGTTGAATGCTACATTTCTAATTAAATGTATCATTATGAAAATAAAATTCCTAAGATTAAGGGAAACATACCTAAAAAAGGCCAAGGGATAAAGGCCAAGATTATGAGATTACTAATACTGAGGTTGAAGCTTTGAAAGACACGATGGTAGGCAATTTAATGGTTTCCTCATTTTAGCCAATGCTTTATTGGATTCTGGATCATCACATTGTTTCATATCTTATGAGTTTTCTAATAAAATTAGATATTTTCAATTTGATTTAACAAGGTATATATTAGACAAAACATCTAAGGAAAGTATCCTTTCAACAATTTTTGGTGAATTGGTCCCCATTAGGGAATTTAAATGTTCTTTATCTACTGATATCATCTTCATTCTCATGATTTAATTTTATATATTACTCAGAATGTATTGGATTTTGGACCATGATGCGAAAATTTATTTTAATAAGAAAGAGGTTACAATTTTCGATGATGACAAAGAGTACCTTATCTTTAGAGCATAAGTGTCACCACCTGATTCTCATCCAGATCCACCCACTATAGCTCTACTAAATTCAATTATTGGGGAGGAAGAGATTGAAATAATTATGGGTGAGGAAAATTAATGTTAAAATAGAGGACATACCTATTTTGAAAGAATATGTTGATGTGATTCTATAGGATTTACCTGGATATCCTATAGAAAGAGAAATTGAGTTTTCCATTGATTTAATTCCTGGTTCAAGATCTATATTGAAGTACCCTTATAGAATTCCCACTATGTAATTAGTGGAACTAAAAAAATACATGAATAATTGAGTAATAAGGGATTTATTCAACCTATTTATTCTCCATGCGTATCCCCTATCCTTTTTGTTAAGAATAAAGATAGATATATGTGGTTGTGCATTGACTTCATGGTGATCAATGTTATAACAATAAAGAAAAATTATCCCCTACCTAACATTGATGATTTATTAGACCAACTTCATGGAGCTCAATATTTTTCAAAGATTGACCTTCGATCTGGATATCATCAGTTGTGTGTGAGGAAGGAAGACATTCCGAAAATAGCATTTTGAACCAGGTATGGGCATTACGAGTTTATAGTAATGCCTTTTGGATTCACTAATTCACTATCTGTCTTCATGGATCTAATGAAAATAGTTTTCAAGTAATATATTAATGACTTTGTAGTGGTATTTATTGAAGAAATCTTTGTATACTCTAAAATAAATGAAGATGATGAAAATAAATTGCACACTATTCTGAAAACCCTCAAATGAAATGAATAATATTGGATGTTTAGAAACAATGAATTTTTCCTTCAAGAGATTTCTATTCTTGGCCATATTGTCTTTAAGGATGGAATATCTGTTGATCCTTCATAGACCAAGGCAATCCATGAATGGCCAGCACCGATGAGTATAACTGAGGTACATGATTTTATTTGTTTAACAGGTAATTGTTGACTATTCATACAGAATGTTTCTTGGTTGGCTAACCCATTAACCAAGATCACACGTAATGGGGATAAATTTGTTTGGTCAAAAGAGTGTGAAGAATGTATTAAAGAACTGAAGAGAAGATTAGTTAATGCTCTTATCATGACTCTACCATCTGGGAATGATGAGTTTGGTATATATAATGATGCTTTAGAGAAAGTACTTGGTTGTGTCCTTCTGCAGAATGATTGAGTCATTTCCTATGCATCATAACAACAAAAAAACTCAGGAACAAAACTATAATACTCATGATCTTGAGTTCAAAGCTGTAATCATTGCTCTGAAAATATGAAGACACTATCCCTTTGGTGAAAAATATGAGATTTATACTGATCAAAAGATGTTGATGTATATTTTCTCACAAAGAAATCTCAACATGAGGCAAATACTATGGGTTTAACTAGTCAAGGATTATGATTGCACAATACACTAACACCTGGGGAAGGAAAATAAGGTGAAAAATGCTTCGAGCAGATATAATCATTTATTTTTGAACAAGATTACAGTTGAAATGGATCATATTTTCATGGATCTAGTAAAGATGGATATGGAAATAACCATTTAAGGTGAAACATAAATACTTTTTCAATTTTTTTCCAAACCATCATTAATAGAAAGGGTAAAAAGTTTTCAGACAGATGATGAGGTGTTTAAAAAAATGATTAATGTTGTAAAAGATCAGAGATTGAGTTACATCGTATATGAAGATGGAATTTTGAAAATTGGGAAGATAATTTGTGTTCCTAATATACCAGATCTAAAAAGGTAATTGTTGGATCATTCTAATAGCTCTAATTTCTCTATACACCCTGGGATCACCAAGATGTATAGAGATTTGAAGGAACATTTCTGGAGGGACAACATGAATAGGGAGATTGATGATTTTTTGTCAATATGTATGGTTTTTCAACATGTTAAAGCTGGAAGGAAACATCATGGAGGATTCATGCAACCTCGTCCCATACCTGAGGGGAAATGGGATAATATTTTGATGGACTTTGTCATGGGGATACCAATGACTCCTAGAAGGAATGATACAGTATGGGTCATTATTGATCGTTTTACCACGTCAGCACATTGTCTTGCTATAAGAAATGATTTAGAACTTGAAAATATGGAAATACTATATATTCATGAAGTTGTAAGACTCCATGGTGTACCCATATCGAATGTTTTTGATCGTGATCCCCATTTTACATCAAGATTCTAAAAAAGTCTTCAAAAGGCCATGGATACTGAACTTCGTTTGAGCAAAGCCTACCACCCTCGAACCGATGGACAATCAGAACAGACTATTGAAACTATATATGAAATGTGGGCATCTCACTCACTTGACTTCTAGGTATGTGGGATTAGTATTTACCTTGGGAATAATTTTCCGATATCAATAGATTCCATTAAATTATCTAGATGGTACCATATAAGGAGTTATATGGAAGGAGAAGTTCCACACCAACTTTTTGGGATGATATTGGTGAATGAAAACTCATAGGCCTAGAACATGTTGAGGAAACAATGGAAAATGTGAATAGTATCCAAACCTACATCATAGAAACTCAAATTAGACAACAGAGCTATGCCGATAATCGGAAGAAGCATTTGATATTTTAAGTAGGAGACAATGTTTTCTTAAAGTTATATCGATGGAAGGGTGTTATAAGTTTCTTTAAGAAGGGTAAATTGAGTCCTAGGTACATCAGGTATTTCAAAATTATAGAACAAATTTGAGTTGTAGCTTATCGTTGAGTAATTCCTCGAAATCTCTCCAAAGTTCATGATGTATTCCACGTATCACTGTTGAGAAAATACATGACGAACCCAACACATATACTCACCTATGAAGTATTAGAATCGGAACCTGATCTGTATTATTGTGAAGATCCTATCAAAATTATTGATACGAGAGAACATGTGTTGAAAAACCGGACGACTCGTCTTGTGAATGTTCTATGGATAAACCATTTGATGGAAGAGACAACGTGCGAACCCGAGGAACTTATGATAAAGAAACACCTAAATATTTTTATACAGAAATATTCTATATATTTTGAGGACTAAATAATTTTGAGGAGGGGAGAATTTAACACCCCAAGCTTCCTGTGTATGTTTCCCTTTGAATAATGCAATAGCATGCATTGTACACAACATGCAGTTTTAACACACCACGACCAATCAAACTAACCATTATAAATATAATACCCACTTTTTAAAATATTATAAAATTTATTTTTTCAGAATGGACTTCATTTTTGTATTCAGAATATAAAAATTTTCTTAGGGTGAGTTTTTGGTATTTTTTTGAAAACATTCAATTTTTGATGAATAGGGAAAAACACTGCCTTTTTGTTTAAAACCGACTTTTTATTTAAATAATTATTTATTTTATTTTACTTTATTTTAGGTCAAAATAGATACATAATAAAAATATTTTTTCAACTTAATTAATTGGATTCATTTTATAATATGTTTAAATATATAAAATTTTATCAAACTTTTTATCGTCTTTTAACCACCTTCTAGGAGAATTTACAAATTTTCATAAAACATAATTTTACTGATTCTGTGAGATGAATTTTAAAAATCCGAGAGACACAGTTGACACCAGTTAGTAAAATGTGCTTTAATAAGATGCGAATAATTTTTGGGGAATAGTAACTTTGGACTTTTATTTAGCACGTGTAAAAGTATATAGTGTAATTTAGGGTAAAAATGATATCATAATTTTCCTAACACATGTTTTAATTCTATTAGATAAGTTCAATTCGACCAATAAAAACATTGTAATAAAATAAGATATTTTTGGTCCACATTGATTAGATTAGGACATTTATTATTATTTTATTTAAAGAAGACTTAAAAGTGTTAAATTCGTATTTTAATAACTAAACCATTTTGAATATAGGTTTACACATTAGATAGATTAGACTATAAATGTTCATTGGAAATAGAGAAATATTTCCTACATAATGGTATTTTATTTATAATTTTTAGAAGTAAAATAATTTCATTTATTTATGACTCAAAGATGATGCAGTAATTACCTTATTAATGAAATATTAAAACAATTGATATTATAAATATAAAAATAAATGTAAATTGAAAATTATGATGAATTACACTAATTTAATAGCTTAATATGACATGTTAGGGTTGATTAAATAAATTTTATTCAGGGTGATAAAGTTTATATGGCTTTCAAAAAAATCTAAAACAAAATAGTTTCAAAATTGTCATAATTGAGTTTTTAAAACAAATTTTATATTATTAATTGATATAATATTAGTAAAAATCTACGGTTCCATACAAGGACTTAGATAAGGTTATATATATCCATAAGAAATCACTTGGGGTTTTTAGGTAGTTTTGAGTATGTTTATTAAACATATAATATAAAAATTCAATGAGACATGGTAAATGTCAAACTATTTAACTAAGAGTTAAGTCTAAAAGATAAGGTGAATATGGTGACATGAACCTTTCTAAATCCTATTGGTTTAAGGGATTCTGACCCATCCCCACCTTATCCTGGAAATAAATCATTTTGGATTCATTAGAAAACATAATTGATTTTATTAAAAGAAAATATTTGAAACTTTTCATAATGTGACCCTCACCTCTCTTATAAAAGGTTACTTCACATTGTATTAATTTCACACCCCAAAGACATTTGGCTCAGCCAAACCCTACCCAAACACCTTCACGACTACTCTAAATTCATCCTATAGTCATTACATAGATCAAAAATCCATCCTATGGATCTCATTTGATCAACAAAAAATGAAACACTCAAAGAAGAGGTAATAATTTCACCACCCTCTTTCAATTTGTTTTCTTCTTCCACTTCCTCTTTCTTTCTTGTTTCCATAAAAAAATAATAACTCTAGTACCTTATATATACTGCGATGTTATTATAAATATAGAAGATCCATATTTTTTATTTATTCCATCCAATAAATGACAATGTCACGATACATGGGTACGTACGACAAACCGTCTCCCAGTCGTGGTGTAGTTTGTTATTCAAAAACATAATTATTTGGATGGGTATAATAATTAATATAAATAATGTCAATAATAAATATAACATGTTAATTATTCTGTATATATGATATAAATTCCATTTACATACAATTTCACTATCAATATACTGATATTGTCGCTCGTGCGTACATACGGATTACCGTCTCCACGAACTCGATGAGATTCATTCCCCATCGTAATCATTCATGAATAATTTTCATTTTATGATTAAAAAAATTTTATAAACATAATATAATTCTGTATATGAATCAAATACATCCAATCCATAGAAAATATTCCGTACATAACCAAGCATATAAAGGAAACGAATCTGTTAACAATGAAAACGATGATACTATAGAAATATTATATTAACAATGAAATATTAGAGGATCATATGTGATATCATATTTATTTATACAATTCTTGTATATTTTAATTACAATTTTTTAACTATTATACTTGATGTTAACATATCATCGACTAAGGAAAAGTACATGGTAAGGATTAATTCTACAATCTCTTTACTTATCTAAGGTTGTTAATACAAAAGTATCTAATGTGACATCTTTATCATACACATCCATGTTTTATTAAAAATGTAATTTAATTTTTTTTAATATTTACTATAATATGGGTTAATGTCATTTATACCTTTATTTGACCATATTTTTTTTTCAATAATCTTTTTGTCGTTTTCCAAACAAGGTACTTTATGACCTTTTCAACAAAATTAAGGTAATAATGTCTTTTTTTAACTTATACGGTGGGTAGAACTATTTTCTGCCATTATAACATAATTGAATCTTCCCATACAATCTTATATTTTTTTTAAATAAATGTTTTCTTTATAATTATATTACATCTATATGATTTCACAATAGAAAGAGGTATTTCTCTATAAATGTTTTTATTTTATCTATCTAAACATCCATTGATGAATTTTAAGATTGTTTGAAGTTAATTTATTATTATTCAAATCTACCATATTTTATAAAAGGTTTTGTGATATTTTTGACCATGGATGTGTTATTTTTACACCATTCATGGTTTATGGATTATGTATTGAAATTTCATATGCTAGTTTTTATATGAATGTTTCTATTCTGTTAAAACCTTTTCAGAGGAGAAATTCATTAATGGGTGGATCCCACTATAGCTCCTCGATGCATTGGTAGGTCTCATAAGTCAAATTAGTGTTTTGGCTCAATGTCATGACAAAATAATAGTGGTATTCTTGGCACAAGGCCTTGAATATGTGGTTATGAAATCTGGAATTATGCATTCCATCATTATGATATTTTTTATTGATGTTACATGTCATTATTCAACTAGTAGAATATCCATGTGAATATGTAAATAGAATTCTTTGATTATATTTTCTATATTATGATGAAGTTTATGTCTAAAAGGATTGTGTTTTAGTCTTACACATTGACTTAAATATTTATTCTTACTTAGTAAAGATAAACTATATTGTTATCCTTACTGAGTATTTGAGATCACCCCTTTCTATGTTTTATTTTTCCCAATATACGAAGAAGTATATAATGACTGACCCATAGGGATAGTATAAAGGATATAAATGTGGTAAATGGATACAATTTTGTTTTTGTTTTTCATTTTATAATGTAATGTTAAACTAATGAATGTATCTAGTACTTTTGAGGCTAATAAACTTATTGGTCTTTGGAATTTGATCCCTTCTGATCGTGCCAATATTATGTAATAATGCACCGACTCTGGGTAACTAGGGTCAAGGAATTACATGGAATGTACACAAGTATACATCTAGCTTCGGAACGAGGTATTTTAGTATGCATGTGACACTACTTCTACATAATAGATGTATTTTTATAGAACCTCCTAACCTCCTAATGGAAAGAAACAAAAAGACCTAAAGCTCAATCAGGTTGGTATAGGGGATGTATTCCATTTTCAAAAACTAAGCATGTTTTCAATACTAGTTCTCACTATTTAAAGGCTACATGAATAATGAGGATAAATACAAAGACCATTTCACTGTCTTGGTATTATCCCGACAAGATAAAATATCCTACATGAACATCACAGGGTATTATAAACTACTGATAAAATAGATAAATGGTGAATATTGAATCAAAAGGTATAATTCCCCGCTCTCAATATCTATGTTAGAGGAATAATGGTAGAGTTCCATTTTGAACCCCTCCTGCAACATGTTCCCTGATAAATGAAAACTAATTCTGATGAATTGGATAATGTAGAAAAATTTCTTGGTCAACCCTGATTAAGAGTAAATGGTCTTCCACAACATGGACCAACGAATATCCTCATTAATCATCATTTGTGACATAAATTAAATTAGTCAGATCATCACTACCCCAAAGCATGATGAGCTGATATCTACCACTAAAAGGATGGATTCCAGAATTGATTATAAAAAAATGGGGCTATCCAGAAAGACATAGTTTCAAGGGAAAAATAAATCACTATTGGTGAACATTACCCTTACGGATTTCCCAAAAGAGGAAAAATCCCTCTAAAATAATGGATTTGAGAGAATCTTATTTAGATGCATATCAGAAAGAGAGATTCCTTCTTTAATGGAAGAATTCCACTCAAGATACCGTGGAACTCATTATCCTGGGACCAGATGCTCCCACCAATTCAAGAGCTTAGGTTACTACTAGAAAACCATTATACCAAGCTCTCTGAAATAAATTAGAAAATTTATTTCCTTCCAGAATCATGAAAACATCATCCATTAACTGAATAAATTTCTACCATATGATAAATATTATTAGACATTCATTGCGTGGGGAATGTTTATGGTTGGTCCATATCCCCAATCCATGGTTAAGATGGTCAAGTAAATCAATAGTGTTACCTACTTAGTTTCTAAATGGTATGAGGAAATACCCCTCAAGGATGTTAGGATGAATAATATCATCATATTACAGATTTACCTTTTCAATACCTAGTTCTGAGTACCCCATGTGATATTAATGGACAACATTATAGAATTCTTTTATGTAGAGTTAAAAAAATTCTAGGTGTACAACATCGATTCCAATCACTCATACAACCATTATTCTTAAAAAAGATCAAAAATAGAGGACATTAATAAAAATATATAAAATAAAAACCAAAATAATGTGAATAAAGGAATGAAGAATATTCCTAAAAATAATCTCCACTCTTTATGGGCATATCATACCACCACGTGAAATACTAAAATGTGAACTCCATATTCATTGGTGTACGAGACTGAGGAGGTGTTTACAATTGATTTCCAAATAACCTCTCTTTGAGTATCCATATATAGGAAACACTCAGATGTGTGTAAATTGAAAATTCAGTTGGATGACTTATAATGTCTTAGTGAGAAGAGTTTTCAAACATGGCACAACCTTGATGTCTACTAGAAACTGATTACCTAGGCCTTTAATAAAAAGAACATATGTTATGCATTAATTAATGGAGTACTACTAATCGTTCTCAAAACATCAATGATTCAAAGGTATGAACTTCCTAAAATGGAACATATTTATGAATGTAATCAAATCATATAAAATCTCTATCATAACAGGGCATTCCAACTATCCACAATGGATACAATGAATATGAAACCCCCAACAAATGAAAGGATTATCAAGAATTAGTTCCCATAGACTCGATTCGGTTTTTTACATCATCATTGGATGACGTTAAAAAACACAATAACATCCTTGTCGCATGATGTTAAACTACACAATTACCTCATTGGATCATAACATTATACTGCACAACCATTTTCTAGTAACATGATGCTAAACTATGCAATCAAATCCTGGTTGAATGACGTTAAACTGAAAACTCACATCCTCATCGAATGAAGTCAATCAAAAAATTATAATCCTGGCCATATGTTGTTATTATAAACATATCTATTCTATATCACATGATAAAAAACTACATTTAATTATTCCTAGATTCAAGTTTCTAAATTACACAATGTCATTTTTCCTTACCGCATGATGTTAAACAAAAAGGAAGATACCCTCATCGTATGGTGTTAAACATCATGGATCCACAAAATCATACTTAATTCATGTCGATTCACCTTTACCTTCACCACATTATAAAAACACTACAAGGATCCCCAACATTAATTTTCTTCCATGTCAGGTCAACATCATCCTTACCATATGAAATTATTCAGCCGGGTTGATGTCCTCTCCTCATGACACTAAACTATGTTGGTTTTTAAAACTATGTGCTACTTGATTATCAATATAATAAGATATATAGTGACACATGGGTCCTATATATTTTACTATCCATTTGATGATAATGAATTCCCCTTTATATTATCTAACTTCTTCCATATTGGGATAGTGACCATTTCCATTCATTTTTTCTCACACAACACATAACTTGGTTGAGCATAAGAGTTTTCGTAAGAGATACCCCTCAGGAATAAGACATATTAGATCATGATAGATTTACCATGGTCCTATATTAAATACATTAAAAGTCTCACAATTATTCATTTCCTCAGAATGTGAAACTATATTGTTGATGTCCATTGCATGACATAAAAATGAATGTAACTTTAGACCTCCCCCGAGTGGGCCACTACCATTGGTTTTTGTCACCATAGTTACATTAATGAAGTATGTGTTTCATGATTCCTATTGACATTGGATATCTACTGATTCATGAATCTCCAATATCAGACCCAATCACCATAAATAAATATATAAATACCCCCATGTGCATACAGGCTAGACATGCGCAAAGATATTTCATTCAAGAACAAAAAATGGATTGATTCCTATCATCACCTAATACATAGTGACACCCAGATCTTCGGTCATAAGTGTATTCTCAATATTCATGTTTCACATCTTGGTGCTAATTTCAATACCAAATGATTTTAAATTTCATGGCTCACTAATAACTATGTGTTTCCTGATTCCTGTCGTCACAGGATACGTAGTAATGTTCAGATATCCCATCCAAGGTCCAATTACAATAATAAATGGGAACAATACCCCCATATGCATATGGTTCAATCCTACATTGAGAATTTTCATTTTATAAAATATGTTTGCATTGACTCCTACACTTATAAGGTATGTAATGATGTTCGTATCTCCAATTATTGGCTCTAATCACGAAAAAACTATAATTTTTCCCCATCCACGCATATGAAGATGGTATAAATAGTGAATCTTCATTGAAGAACTACATAATGCTTGATTCCAATCATCACATGATATGTTTTAATTCTTTTATCCTCAATCATGGGTTCTACTGTAATATATGAAATGAAAAAAATGATACCATAAAAATATATGGTCTGGATTAATGCAGTGAATATACATACCACATGACATTAAACTCTATGGAAAATGTCCATATTGCACGACTTTAAAAATTTATGCATGATACGTCCAAACTACTTGATGTTAAAATATGTTGGTCACAACCCATCATTATTCTTATCAATGTCCCACCAACCCGTAAATCACAGTCCATTACTTAAGTCCCTTAGTTTTTCAAAAACCATATATGGACATTGTAATGGAAAAACGATCTCTCTTATTAACCGTGATATTAATGGTTATGGTCTCATACCTTAGAACTGAATACATCTTGGATCTGTATGAAGGGATTTAAGATCCTTGTGATCCCGATGACACCATGGGGGAACATAATACCTAAGTTTGTTTTGGGCCATCCCTAGTTTGATTGTTACATATAATTAAACAAGACATGAGAACCTAGAGTCATGATTTACAACATCTTCATTTCCCATTCAGAATTTAGTTGGAGTACTATTAACCATGGGTATCCTGATTGGGATCACGTGTAACATTCCCCAAACATGAGGTTCATGCACATTCAAAACTTAATCAGCTAGCACTATGCTCACTGCTATATGACCTTACACTATAGAATTTGACGGTATTAACCGAAATAACATAATCTACGTGAGGAAATGAGAGAAATATTATAGTTAGAAAACTAAAAAAGGGAGGCCTGAGCAAAATTCCCATCTTCACTCACTAAACTCCTCATCGTAAATATTAGGAATAGATGTTGGCATAAATGAATATGACATAAATATCATAGTATCCACTTTTTTCCCAAATAATATATGATCCCTACTCGTTATAAACCATAGTATAAGTAAAAGGAAGATTAAGTGTTTTTCACATCTCCTCATTTTGATAATGTGTTCACTAGGGTGTGGTACAATTCTTCGAGAGCTCAAAACCTTCTCGAATATTATGTTGTCAATAAATCACCCTTCATGATTTAAGAACATTAGATAACTGTGAATCATTATTGGACCTTGGAAGAGGGTGCCCCACTCCAAGGAACATTTTTTGTGACTATTCATTTTTTCATATGCCTTTTGAATATGCACCTATAGACATTAAAATAATATGTCACTTTATAAGAAGGTATTTTCAATCATTGTGAGCCTTGATATCTTAATGAAGAATTAAGCACCTTAGAGTGTTCTGGGAAATTACTATCATGATTGTCCCATATCATCCTCATAACCTAATCACTCTAGACAAATATTTAAAATCCATGAATCCAAATAGTTCAGGTAGAATCGACATCCATAACATTACATTAACATGTTATTTATCCTTTCTCAAATAGAAAAAGTGACACTCCATTATCAAACCTCTTGTGGCCCAGACATTGTCACTCAAAATCCTGGGTTATTGAGCCCAAGCATCATATTTTAAGAGTGTAAATTTCTCTATGGTTCCCAAACCCTTCCCGGATATATTTAACTACATACCTAACTTCATATTTTGGATGTTTGAGTCTTTTTGAATCATTCCTGGCCCTTCGATAAGGTTGTGTAGAACTCTATTTGACAATACTATTAATGTTTAATGGTTCTGACCTTCCAACTAGAGGTGTATCCTCCTTTCAGAAAAGTAACCCCAATTCTATTGATCCCTGATAACTATGTGTAAGAACCCATCACCTCAGGGTGTTATGGGTCATTCCTAGAATGTCTCCTCTATCCCAAATTCACCAACTCAAATTTTTGGGGATTTGAATTACATTACTCACATTCAAACTATCCTGGTAAAATAAAAATCCATATTATTTAATCATCAGTTAATATTAACAATATAAATATTTCATTTCACTTTGAAAAGGATGGGGACACCTCTTCTTGACCATAAAATCGATGTGTAAGGGGTTTGAATGTCCAACTATAGGAATATTCCCTTTATATAAAAGTATCCCCATTCCTCATGATCTGCAACAACTATGAAAAAGATCTCATAATCCTAGGGTATTTTTAGTGATAACTGGAATGTTTTCCCCATTTTCCATAGACATCAACCATGTCCTCGAAGTATAATTTTAAACTAAAAAGAAAACCAATGACTATACCACATGATGTAAAAACGTCATGGAATAAATTTTCAGGAAATGTTGTTAAAATTCACATATTATGTCCTTATCACATGATTTTAAACTAAACTGAATATGATACATTGTAAATAGTATATTATCCCTGATAGATGTCTTGAGTTGAGAAAAACTTTACTACAACAATAAAATTATTAACCTATGATACCTTAAACTAAATAAATATAAATTCTGAGCTAAAATAATTGAAAAAACAACAACAAAAATTTCTATGTTATATGACCCAAAACTAAAAAAATAGAATATGTGAGATAAATGATCCTATATTGTATCAAAAAAAAATGATTTATTTTTCATGAACATAAAATGTCAAAACACTTATCAGGACAACATCCCATACTAGTGTGGCATGCAGAAATGAGGATTCAATGATCATTAATTCATCCACCATATAAATATTAAGAAAATGTTAGAGAAATTTTAAAAAAGTGAAATTTTTTGTATAGGCTCTGAATAAACTAATGTATTCTCTTCATGTCTATTGAATTCAGTAAAACCCATAGCATTCTCCCTATAGGACACCGGTTATACCCTAATTTCTATTTTTTTTCAGATAATCTCAATATAATTTGAGAAAATACATCAGCAAATAATCTCATGTTGGACATAATTCATAGTCATTTCTAAAGAATAATATATTGTTATTTAAACATTGAAATCCATGAATTCTAGTTTCCTTGATATTATACAAAAGATCTATCATTGCTGATTTATAAAAAATTAGGGCAATGAAATATTATGCACATCCTGAATGAATGTGATCTTGAAAATGACATATAATGATCAGAATATTTTCTCACTAATGGAAAACAAATGGTGGATTATCCACATGCAAAATTTCATCCCATAAATCATCATGTAATGAAAAAATCATGCATTTACATGCTTCCCACCTCATGTTTTCAGATGTGTCCTTGATATATGTATACTTATACTCCATAGAGGTAATGGATTGGAAAAATTTATCAATAGATCTATTATATTCCTCTAAAGTCCACTACAACTCCACCTCCCTGGTAACAGTTTCAAGCCTAGAATTCTATTCCCTCACAATGATTCTATGATACTTAAGTAAAATCTTATTTGATATCTGAAGTTCATGATGAAATTTGGATATCTATTCTTGAGGAAAATTAATTATTGATTATATACGGTAATGTTCAACCTTTCTGGCACTTAGTATGTCTCGGTGAGATTTTTCCCCCACCACACACAGGAAAGATTGATTTAATGCCACTCCCAGAATTTTCTTTATTGAAGAGGAATACTCAACATGTATAACCCTTAATTTAAGTTCCCCCTTTGTCTCTCTCAAATAAATAACCTTATTCACCCAATCAGGAAGAGAGGTACTATTGAAACCCCCAATGTCATGTGTGGTAAACATTAATTTAAGATGACCAAGTTGATATTTAATTTCATCCAATGGGCATCTAATATAAGGCCCATATGTCCCTCTATACATGACCCTAAATCGACCGGTATGTTGACCAATATCCTAACTTTGAATTAATCCTATCCTTGTAATAGGAACATACTCTAGGACTACATTTCAAAAAATAGTTTTTATCAAATTATTTGAATATGTATATAGGGAACTATCCTATACATTGGTCGAATCAGTTAGATTAATCCCCATGGAAGAAGGGACTTGAACCTCCCAACTCCAAGGTGAAGGCCCTAAAGTGTGAGGCACAAGGATTTATCAGTAAAAAGATAAATTTTATGATATACCTCGGTAAATAATTGATATTAATGATGTTATAAGCATAACTCTACATGTTTTGTAAATAACAACATCTATTTCCCCAACCCCATCCCCTAGGGAAGTTACCACACCCTATTGGAATGAGCGATTTCATGGAACCGTTGGTTCTTTATTAGATGTCGGTTTTTTTCTTTACACCCTTGTGGGATGTAAGAAATAAATATGTGCTAGGTGACATGATGGAAAGTGGTGAATGTTTCTAGTTAATGAAGTCGTATTCACCGGCTCTGAAATGCTCCTTTTTCAAGGCTAACTAAGTAGAAATATATCTACCAATGACATTATATTCTAAAGGAATGTTATCCAGCATCAGATGAAACGGTACAAATTCTATAATATCATTGGTAGGAAATTGAACCTACTAGATTATCACATCAGTAATATCTGCATTATTATTGGTCGAACATGATATTGAATATTTTGTTGAAGAATGAAAATTCTCACCCACATTCTCTTAGGGAGATGCATTCTCCTCTAACAAATCTAGGTGGGTACCAATGAATTTTTGATAAATAAATATGTTTTTTTTTTGAATAATAAATAATAAAGATAGATCAAAATTCTTTATTACATGAGTATTCTAGGAGAGTGGTTTATGATAATTCATATTACTTCCTTTTCCCATTCTGCTCTAGTCTAGGATAAATATAAGGTATCAATGTCAACTACATTAAGATATTCCCCTAATAATTTTTTGATGCTATGGGAATCACTCCCATAATTGAAATTGTTGACCCCATCAAATCAAGTTGAACCGGTGATCCCTCATAATGTCTCCCAAAAACTACCAAATCATATCTAAAAACCATACTATAGGGATTATATATGGGGGATGAAAAGACTGGGCGATCTTATGTGTCCTCCTTATATATAAACAAAGGTCATTAACATTGTTACAATATAATTACATCCTTTTAAACATAGTGATATGTTTGGCCTCACTACTACCTTAATAATGGAAAGTCCCAGTTTCTCTTGGGATACCACCAGTGTACCTAAAACCACCATTTGTTCTACTATAGGTAAATTAAAAACTAGACCTTCGACGATTTCCGACATCATATCAAGGTCTCAAAGAAAATATTTGACCTCTACAGTTCATTCATTAAAAGTAATTATTAGAGGGGCGATGGTGTGAGAGAGGCATTCAAAAGGTAAATATTTATGGTATAGCTTGTCTGATATCTCATCCTATGAGTTAAGAATTCTCTATCTATTACACTATTGAAATTTGATATTAAATAATATCTCTCCATTCACTTAACTCCCTATAACGACAACCAATACATCCATACTAGTTAGAACTTATCATAGAAAGAAGAGAAATGGTAAACTCTTCCTATCATTAAAATGTTCTTTAGGGATATTGGTCCCCTTGGAACCAAATATTTTATGGGACTTGGACTAGATTTAATATATACCGGTAACAACGTAGCTTCACATACTAGTGTGGATAATTTCTTATTTGGATTTTATCATAGCCAAATAAGAACATATTTTCGAGATATATTAATATATGCATAATACGGAGGGAGGTTGAACCCATCTTGAGTCTCCTCCCTAATAAAAATAATATAAAACCTATTGAGCCACTACAGGCTTCTACCAAGATAAAAAATTAATTTAGGATAATATCTCAAATTAAAACATAGTAAATAGTGACTCAAATAGCATGGTATGCACCATTTCCTAGGAGTATCCCATAAATATGTGCTCAAAAGGAACCTTCAATAAGAACCATCACATAGGCCCAATCCTCTTGGATAGCCAACCATTATAAACCATTATACAAATGGGAAATGAAAAATTGGTAATAAAGTAGAAATTCTCATAACTTATCATAAAGGACTTGACCTTCCAATCCTTTAGTGTGACTTAACTTACACCACTATTACACTATAAATATAGTTTTGAATAAACTTTGAGGATGTTATGGATTATCATATACTCATAACTTCATAAATGACCCCCATCCTACCTCATACCATTTGAAAGGGAAATGATATTATGCGATGAGATTCTTTATTGTAAATACATTATAGAGGGCAATAATGTTTGTACAACATAGGGATAGATACCCTAATATGTTTGTCATGACCCGTCCCAGTGGGACCCACGCTGTGACTCCCCAAGACCACCTCCAATAGGCCAAAGGCTGGTGACTAGCACCGAGTAGGCATGTCACTAACATGGGAGGCATTGCCTAGGTACCTGTACACACACACACACACACATCTCCAAGCCCACAAATGCTGAAATGTAAAACTATAAGGAACAAAAATGCATGAATACAACTAAGCCCAACCAACATAGCACGACGAAAGTTATAGTACTGTAAAAGTAAACTGAGCCAGAATACAAGCCCACTAAAAACAAGAGTCTAAAAAACTGCACAGTGCAACCTGTAAGCACAAAGGTATTGGGACTGCTGCTCGTAGCCGTAGGAATGACTCGGCCTGTGGGATAATCAGAAAGCTTGGTCATGTCCTATTCCGCCCTGGAATCTTTCAAAAGGATGATTGTCTGTACAAGACACCAGATGTGCGAGCAAAGCCCATGCATGGGTGAGTTTAACAATACTCAGTAGAGGACCCCGACAACCACAAAGCAGTACACAAAGTAAAGGTACAGTCAGCTATGCACAATATATGATTAGAGAACATATAAACAAACCAGATATACTCAAAACCCAGACCCGCGGTCTAGAGACAAGTCACACAACCGCATACCCAGATAGGGATTCTGTTTGAAGATTCCATGATGCACTCATTCTGGGAGAACACACTCCACGAGTATTATAGTTCTGATGATGTTCGTCCGAGGAGTGATGTTCATCGGGAACCGTCGCGAGATATATCTACAATCATTGCGGGAGACACACTCCTGAGTGGAAGGGTTACGATAGATTGATGCACTCATTACGGGAGACACACTCCTGAGTGGGAAAGATCTTGATAAAAAGATGAGGATCACTGCCAGGGCCCTGGAGGATACCGTGACTCATCCGGAATTCACCTGCTAGGTAGAGGATCAACGCCCGGTAAAGTTGGTCACACCTATGCCTGACTCTACCTAGGGTCTGGAATTGATAGAGGATCTCGATATGGGCCTCTCGGATGGATACCTGACTCTACCACAGAAAAGTCCTGCTGAAGGGATCATAAACCGGTGTGAGGGAATGATTCCTGACCTTCAGGGGAAAAGAAGAAGGGGGGACTAACCCAACTGATTGATGGTCAAGGAACGGTGAACAAAAGGACCAATCCGTTCTCCCGAAAGTACATGATGTGTAGAAATGATACACGCCGTGTTGTCTGACCCCGGGTACTACCCATGTACCACGGCCCGTGTCGAGAGGCTGGTCATGTAGAAAACTTTATACACGGCGTGTAGTAAGGAGTACACATCGTGTCTCGGTCACTGGGGATGGCCCCGTGTACTCTGGCCATGTGCCCGTACACGGTCAACAACCTGTGTACTCCAACCTATGCAATATGCACATGGGGTGACCTGTGCTGGTGACCTCGCCTGGTTTGGTGAGGGAGTACATGGTCGTGTACTCCATTTCGTGCCCGTGTATCCCCGGGATACACGCCGCGCTCCGCGTAGCCGCCTCTTCCGAGTTGTACACGCCCTGCCTCCTGAAGCCGTGTAGAGCAACTCGTGCCCGTGTACCACCTGAAGTACACGAAGAGCTTCGGGGAAGGTCCAACACGCCATGTGACCAGGGTCATATGCCGTGTGATCCTTATCTAGTCCTGAAACCCTATCATCCACCATCAGAACTACACGGCGTGTTCTTCGGAAGAACACACCGTGTATTCTGGAAATTTCCTGAAACGCGGACCTCCGCCATCGCGCCTCCCATGGTGCTCCGATCATTGATCCAACCGTCTGATCGTCACGAAACCTTTAGGTTTTGGTCGTCCTGACACCACGAAGTTGTTTTCGTCATTTTCTGGCCTCCGATCAGCTCCAAAACCATGATTGATCTTCGTGCGCGAAGAACACTCGAAGAACGCCCTTTTCGATCTGGTCGGATTTTCCGTTCACCATCATTTCCGAACCTCCACAAGAATGTTGCGATGTCGAACCTTTGGTTTGGGATCATTGTGTTGCAGAACGGATGTGCAACGATCCATTGTTCGTCGCCCCACAAAGAACGCGAAGAACATACAGGGAAAAGGAGGACGAAATCCACATAAACAAAATGAGGAACGAACCTCCGTCGTCGTTCGTCATGGCATTGATCCGCTCTAGTTAATAGGCTTAAACGGAGAAGAGATTAACATGAATATAAAGCATGGATTAATTCCCCAAAATCATCCCGAAGAAAACCCTCCCGCAAGAACGTATGATCCCGTGGATCAACTTGTTCGCGGTTGATCCACATTCTTCGTTTAAACTAAAAAATGGGGAAAAGTAAATCAAAACAACAACCCCTACCTTTTGAAAGGATCGATCATTGACGAAGGCGCCGTGCTTCCATTGTCATCGTGATCCTTCAACACTGGTGCAATGATCCTTTGTTTCGATCTATTGTCGTTCGTCGTCGAGAATTGCTCCAACGCCTCGCAGATTTGGCAGAGGTTCTTCCCAAGCGTTTCCAACGATTCAACAATTGGATAACCCATTAAAAGGGAAAAAAGTTGACATTTAATTATGCGACAACATTAATGAAGTTGACTTGTCATTTTGAAGTTATTATGATGCATCGTTAATTTAGGAAACAGTTGCACCGTCGCAACGCTGCAGTGAATGTTTCCTTAAAAGAAAATAAAATAAACTGGTTAATTTAATTTATTTTATTTTACTTAAAACGTCCGAAAAAATAACTTTCTGCCTCAACCCGCGCCGGTCGAGGTTAACCTCATTCTTAGGTAGAGTCGTCGTCCCAGACCCAACGGTGCACCCATATTTTTAATCTGGGCATCCGTTTGGAATCTTCCACAACCGCGCACAAGCGCCGACTCACTTAACTAAAAAAAGTTCAAACCACCATTCCGGGCTCACTAGACCTCGGAATGATGTTCCGTCTTTGTGCCAGGTCTCTAAATAATTCCATATAATATTTAAAGATAATAAACGGAAAAATCCAAGACGTTACATTCTTCGCACAATGGGGACTTACATCCCCGAAAAGCCAAGACAAATGCTACTCAAAAAGATGTGGGTACTGGGCACGGATCTGGGATTCCCGCTCCCACGTGCTCTCCTGAAGATTTCCGTGTTGCCACCGGATTTGCACTAAAGGAATAGATCACCCACAAAGGATCCTCTCCTTCCGATCCTCGATCTCCACCGAGTACTCAGCAAAGGTCACTCCATCCTCGATGTCCATCTCGCCCCAGTCGATGACGTGCGATGGGTCATGCACGTACCTCCTCAGCTACGACACATGGAAGAAATCATGTACCTGATGCAACTGTGGTGGTAGATCCAGGCGGTACACCACCTCGCCAACTCTGCCCAGGATCTGGAAAGGTCCGATGAACCTCGGAGATAGATTCCCGCCTCGGCCAAATCTCCGCAACCCACGTCAAGGTGAGACCCGAAGAAAAATGTGGTCTCCCTCCTCGAACTCCAGGGGCCTCCGTCGTCTGTCAGCAAAAACCTTTTGCCAGCTCTGTGCAGTCTTCATCCACTCCCGGATGATCTGAACCTTCTCTGTGATAGTTCGCACTAACTCTGGACCCATGAGTGCTGACTCACCAAGGTTGGTCCAGCAAAGCGGTGACCGACACAGTCTCCCATACAAAGCCTCGAATGGTGACATGACAATGGTGGAGTGGTCACTGTTGTTGTATGCAAACTCCAACAGTGGTAGGTGGTCCTTCCAGCTGCGACCAAAGTCCAAGATACAGGCCCACAACATATCCTCCATAACCTGAATGGTCCTCTCTGTCTGACCATCTGTCTGGGGATGAAATGTTGTGCTCAAGCGTAGCTAAGTCCAAAAAGCCTCCTGCAATCCCTTCCACAACCGGGATGTGAAGTGGGCCTCTCGGTCTGAGACTATAGTCGAGGGGACGCCATGATGTCGAACTATCTCTTGTACATAGAGGCGTCCCAAGCTCTATACGGAACTCTGCTCCCTGATAGCTAGGAAGTGGCCCGACTTGGTGAGTTGGTCAACTATCACCCAGATGGAATCGTGCCCCTTGGATGTCTGTGGTAAGCCCGTCATGAATTCCATCGATATTCCATCCCACTTTCACTCTGGAACTTCCAAGGGGTTAGAAAACCCTGTTGGAAACTGGTGCTCAGCCTTCACCTATTGGCATGTGAGGCATCGAAAAACGAACTCTGCCACTGCCTTCTTCATGCCTGACCACCAAAACTGTCGTTGGAGATCCTGGTACATCTTTTCCACTCCAGGATGTACCGCCAAAGGGGATGTATGAAACTTTCTCAGGAACTCCTCCTGGAACGCCACTGGTACAACAGTGTGTCCTCTAAAAATAAGTACATGCTCCCCACCATGC
This sequence comes from Viscum album, assembly GCA_963277665.1. Lineage (NCBI taxonomy): Eukaryota > Viridiplantae > Streptophyta > Magnoliopsida > Santalales > Viscaceae > Viscum > Viscum album. The sequence continues at coordinate 1,186,098,764 of OY728139.1, forward strand.
GAAAATCCATCAAGGGAATGTCCTGTGGTTAACTGAGCACGTAAAGCCACACAGTCGACATCCCCAAGCCGTGCCTCCCTAACTCATTGTAAGAGTAGAGGGGTGACATCCATCGACTATAGGTAGGCTATGACCTCACCATCCATGAAGGATAACTGTAACGCGGCTAATTGTTGTGTCACCTCACTCAAAATCTGTGAGATCGACCTTCTGCTAAGAGTGTCTTCCACATTGTTCCCCTTCCCAGGAGTATAGATGATCTCGAAATCATAGTCCTGGAGGAACTCTATCCAACACCGCTGCCTCAGATTCAGATCCTTCTGTGAGAAGATGTACTTGAGGCTATTGTGGTCAGAGTAGACAATGAACAGATTGCCCATAAGGTAGTGTCGCCACATCTTCAGTGAGAAGACTACCACTGCTAACTCGAGATCATGGGTCACATAGTTCTGCACATGCGGCCTAAGATGGCGTGAACCATAAGAAATCACCGCGTGCTGATGCATCAGGACAAAGCCGAGCCCAGTCCCTGATGCGTCGCCGAGAACTATGTACTTGACACCCTCCTTCGGAAATCTCATGACTGGGGCGCTCGTCAAACTCTGTCTTAGCTGCTCAAAATCCTTCTGGCACTTTTCTTTCCATACGAAGGGTTTCCCCTTCCTGGTCAAGGACTTCATCGGTGCTGATATCTGGGAGAAATCAGGGATTAATCTCCGGTAATATCCTTCCAACCCAAGGAAGCTTCACACCTCTTTCATGCTCTGAGGTGGATCCCATGCTAACACAGCCTCCACCTTGACTGGGTCCACAGCTACTCCATCTGATGAGATGACATGTCCTAGAAAGTGGAACCCCTGAATCCAGAACAGAAACTTCGAGAGCTTTCCATAAAGCTGGTGCTCTCGGAGTATGTCCATAACCATCCGCAGGTGTCTCACGTGCTCCTCCTCTGACGCCGAGTACACAAGGATGTCGTTAATGAATACCACTATGAAACGGTCAAAGTACGGCTCAGAGATCTGGTTCATCAACCCCATGAACACTGCGGGGGCGTTCTTCACGCCAAATGGAATCACCAAGTACTCATAGTGACCGTAGTGACATCTGAAAGCCGTCTTTGGTATATCCTCATCCCGCACTCGTAGATGGTGATAGCCTCATCTAAGATCAACCTTCGAGAACCACTGAGCCCCTCTTAGTTGATCGAAGAGGTCATCAATTATCGGCAGTGGATACTTGTTCTTCACCGTCACCTAGTTCAGGCGCCGGTAATCCATGCACAACCTCAGACTCCCATCTACCTTCTTGGCGAACAAGACCAGGGCTTCCCAGGGTGAAACGCTGGGTGTCACGAAACCCTTTCTCTGCAAATCCTCCAACTTCACCCTCAGCTCATGAAGCTTTGCGGGAGCCATCCGATAATCCAATGTTGAAATCAGTGTCGTCCCAGGGTGTACGTCGATGCAGAAGTCAATTTCCCGGCAGGGAGGTAACCCTGGGACATCTTTTGGAAAGATGTCCTCATACTCTGCCACCACTGCAGGGAACTGAGAGATCACAACATATACTGCTCTAAGGGTAAGGCTAGCCAACTCATGAGTGATCGGTCTCCCCGTCCTATGCATGAGCCCACTTTATGCTTCCTGGGTTTCCTTTTCACCGACAAAGGAAAACCTTGTTCCATCATGACGGACACACCACACTCTTCGCCTAAAACAGTCAATCTGGGCATGGACTGAAGATAACCAATCCATACCGAGAATGACGTTGTAAGGCCTCGACGATAACACCAAGAGGTTCCAACCAAAACTCTCTCCTCCAAGGGTAATATCACACTGTCTTCAAAGGTGCGGGATCATCGAGTCTCCTCCCGTTGGTGTCTCCAAGCGTAAGGATCGAGTCAAGGGTTCTACCGGAATCTCAAGGTTTTGTACAAGACATGTGGCTATAAGGGAATGACTGGAACCTGTGCCTATGAGTAAGGAAGCTAAGGTAGAAAAGACACAGATTGTACCTCGAATCATCCCTGGAGCCCCTAGGTTGTATGCCTCGAACACATGCAGTTGTCCCTGTCCCTGTCCCCCATCTCCCTAAGCCTGGTGCGGACCTCCTGGGGGTGGTGGTGGAAGTAAGTCGAAGCATCTACCACAACCTATAGCTCTCCCTGCTCCTCTGCCACGTCCGCCACTTGGTGGATCTTCCTACTCCGTTCTCTGCCTCTGCCTTGGTGGCCCATCCACCACTTCCCTGTCAGCAGCCCGACGTGTCAGGCAATCTCTAGCGAGATTCCCCCTACCCGTCGCATGTGTAGCATCGCTTCTCCCTAGGCTGACTGGATCCAGCCTGAGAGCCCTGGACTGTTGATCCTCTGTCCTAGGTCCTCCTATGACGTCTCCCACATCCAGATCCCTGCGTCTGACATCAGCTCCCTGCTACCAGTGTCTCCGCACCTGTCTGCCTACTGCTGAATACCGATGGCTGTCTCTACTCTTCCAAGAAGCTTTCAATCACCAAGGCCCGCTTGAGCACTCCAGCATAGGTCTATATGAATAGAGGCACGAAACTAGCTCAGATGTCTCGCCGTAGACCTCGCTCAAAGGTCCGAGCCCTGAAGTATTGATCCCTGACCATATCCATCAAGTACCTGGAGAGGTTGGTGAATCTCGATGTATAGTCATCCACTATCATACTGCCCTACCGGAGCTGAAGAAGCTCCGGGATGCGCACAGCTCTCAGCGTAACCGGAGAGAACTCCTCCCTGAAGAGTCGCTCAAACTCCATCCACGAAAGAGTCTCCTCGTCGTGAGTCTGCGTGGTCAGACTCCACCATCGTCCGACCGAACCTTAAAGAAGGCTCGCTCCTAGGATCACCATCTGGTCTGCTGGTGTCCTCACTAGACGGAAAACTCTAGTCACCGCCTCAAACCAGTCCTCAGCCTCCTGAGGGTTGGGCTCGCCTTGGAACCTGAGGGGCCTCTGTCTCTGAAACTCATGGAGCGCGTTGAGCCTATGTTCCTCACCGGTCCGTACCACTAGTACAACTGGATGCTCCACTATTGGTGGTATAGCAGGTGCACCACCTGGTGGCAACGCCTGGGGAACTCGTCCCTGAATCGAAGCCTCGTCACTGACTGGGTCATCCTTGTGATCCTGCTGCTGAATCATAGCGGGTACGCGTCGCGGAGGCATCCTGTAAAGAAACAAGATGTGTCACGGTCAAATAGTATATCTGGATAGCTGACACCAAGGATATGGAAGAAAAAACTCATTCCTATATGATGCATGTACCTTTTTTCCCCGCAACCAGTGTTTTTGTGAACAAGGTCGAAAAGCAGGCTATTAGAGTCCTGGTGTATGGATACGTCGGCCGCCGCACCAAAACAAGAGTATCTGGCCTAAAATCCGAACCCAAAACACTCAACACTGTTTCCCCAACCAAACTCACAGACTCTTGGCCCTATGGTATAACCGACCACCTCTGATACCACTCTGTCACGACCCGTCCTGGTGGGGCCTATGCCGTGAATCCCCAAGGTAGCCTCCAATATGCCAGGGGCTGGTGACTAGCACCGAGTAGTCATGTCACTAACGTGGGAGGCATTTCCAAGGTACCTGTACACACACACATCTCCAAGCCCAAAAATTATGAAATGTAAAACACTAAGGAACAATAATGCATGCATAAAACTAAGCCCAACAAACATAGCACGACGAAAGGTAGAGTAATGTAAAAGTAAACTGAGCCAGAATACAAGCCCACCAAAAATAAGAGTCCAAAAAAACTGTAAAGTCCAACCTGTAAGCACAAAGGTACTGGGAAAGCTGCTCGTAGCCGTAGGAACGCCTCGGGCTGTGGGAAACTCAGAAAGCTCAGTCCTGTCTTGGTCCGCCCTGGACTCTGTCAAAAGGCTGCTTGTCTGCACAAGACACCAGACGTGCGGGCAAAGCCCATGCAGGGGTGAGTATAACAATACTCAGTAGAGCACCCCGAAAAAAAAAGCAGTACACAAAGTAATGGTACATTCAGCTATGCACAATATATTTTTATAGAACATATAAAAAAACCTGATATACTCAAAACCCAGACCCACAGTCTAGAGACAATTCATGCAACTACATACCCCGATAGGGATTCTGTTTGAAGATTCCCTGATGCACTCGTTCCGGGAGAACACACTCCATGAGTCTTATAGTTCTGATGACGTCCATCTGAGGGGTGATGTTCGTCAGGAACCGTCACGAGATATAGCTACACTCACTGCGGGAGACACACTCTTGAGTGGAAGGGATATGATAGATAGAAGAACTCATTACAGGAGACACACTCCTGAGTGGGAAAGATCTCGATACACAGATGAGGATCACTGCCAAGTCCATGGAGGATACCGCGACTCATCCAGAATTCACCATCTAGGTAGAGGATCAACGCCCGGTAAAGTTGGTCACGCCGATGCCTGACTCTACCTAGGGTCTGGAATGGATAGAGGATCTTGATCCGGGCCTCACGGATGGTAGACTGACTATACCACAGAAATTTCCTACTGAAGGGATCATAAACCGGTGTGAGGGAATGATGCCTGACATTCAGGGGAAAAGAAGAAGGGGGCACTAACCCAAACGAAAGATGTTCAATGCACGGTGAACAAAAGGACCAAGCCATTCTTCAAAAAGAACATGGCGTGTAGAAAGGATACACGCCGTGTTGTCCGACCACGGGTACTACTTGTGTACAACAGTCTATGTTGAGAGGCTGGTCATGTAGAAAACTTTATACAGGACATGTAGTACGCAGTACACGCTGTGTCTGGGTCACTGGGGATGGCTCTGGGTACTTTGGCCATGTTCCCGTACACGGTCACCAACCCGTGTACTCCAACCTGTGCAATATGCACACGGGGTGACCTCCGCTGGTGACCTTGCCTGGTAGGGTGAGGGAGTACACGGTTGTGTACTCCATCCCATGTCCATGTATCCCCAGGATACACGTCGTGCTCTGCGTAGCCGCCTCTGCCGAGTTGTCCATGCCCTGCCGCATGAAGCCATGTAGAGCATCCCGTGCCAGTGTACCACCCGAAGTACACTCCGATCTTTGGGGAAGGTCCAACACGCCGTGTGACCGGGGTCACACGCCGTGTGACCCTTATCTGACCCCGAAACCCTAGCTGCTACCATCATAACTTCATGGCATGTTCTTCAGAAGTACATGCCGTGTATTCTGAAAATTTCCAGAAATGCGGACCTCTGCCGTCACGCCTCCAATGGGGATCCGATCATTGATCTGGCCGTCTGATCGTCACGAAACCTTCAGGTTTTGGTCATCCCGACACCATGAAGCTATTTCCATCATTTTCGGGCCTCCGATCGGCTCTAAAACCACGATTGATCTTCCTGCGTGAAGAACGCTCGAAGAACGCCCTTTCTGATCTGGTCCGATTTTTCGTCTTCCATCATTGCCTCACCTCCACAAGAACGTTGCGATGTCGAACCTTCGGTTTCGGATCGTTGCGTCACAGAACTGATGCGCAACGATCCATTGTTCATCGCCCCATGAATAACGTGAAGAACGTGCGGGGAAAAGGAGGAAGAAATCCACATAAACAAAATGAGGAACGAACCTCCGCCGTCGTTCGTCACGACGTTGATCCACTCTCGTTAATTGGCTTAAACGAAGATGAGATCAACATGAATATAAAGCATGGATTAATTCCCCAAAATCAACCCAAAGAAAACCCTCCCGCAAGAACGTACGAATCCGCGGATCAACTTGTTCGCAGTTGATCCGCATTCATCGTTTAAACTCAAAAATGGGGAAAAGAAAATCAAAACAAAAACCCCTAACTTTTGAAAGGATCGATCGTTTACGAAGGCGCCGTGCTGCCGTTTTCTTCGTGATCCTTCAATGCCGGCGCAACGATCCTTGGTTTCGATCTGTTGTTGTTCGTCGTCGATAATTGTTCCAATGCCTCGCAGATTCGGCAGAGGTTCTTCCCAAGCGTTGCCAACGATTCAACAATTGGTTAACCCATTAAAAGGGAAACAATTTGACATTTAATTAAGCGTCAGCATTAATGACGTTGACTTGACCTTTTGAAGTTATTATGATGCGTCATTAATTTAGGAAATAGCTGCACCGTCGCAATGCTGCAGCGGATGTTTCCTTAAAAGAAAATAAAATAAAATGGTTAATTTAATTTATTTTATTTTTCTTAAAACGTCCTAAATAAATAACTTTCTCCCTCGACCCGGGCAGGTCGAGGTTAACCTCATTCTTAGGTAGAGTCGTCGTCCCGAACACAACTGTGTGATCAGATTTTTAATCCGGGCATCCGTGTGGAAACTGCCACAACCCCGCACAAGTGCCGACTCACTTAACTAAAAAAAGTTCAAACCACCATTCCGAGCTCACTGGACCTCGGAATGATGTGCCGTCTTCGCGCCGGGTCTCAAAATAATTCCATATAATATTTAAAATAATAAACGGTAAAATATGAGACATTAAAATGTTTCCATCCTAATATAGATGTCTCTAGCATGAATTTTGAGACCCATAATCCAATTGTTTCCTTTTTTGGGAGTAAGTACCCACTCATGTAAATAGAAAGGAAACAATCTAATTGGAGAGTCTGCTCAACAAATGAGACAGCCTCCAATCCCTAGTTGTTGAATCTCCAATCTTCAAATATATTTCAGTAAGCACCATCCATACTGCATGAGTCCATTATAGGGCATTCCTTTCTATTATTGGATTATGGTTTGAAACATTATTTATTTATGAAGTATTTCTCCCATTTCATGAATGAGACATATAGAAAAGAATGAGGGTCATTTTTGTGGAATCATTGGCCAATATGATCAATTTTTGGGAAAGGGGAGGAGTCATCCCTATGTAATACCATGTATATTTTCTGTGGGGGGACTGGTCAAAGATCTCTCCTAGTATGGGGGCAATGTAGATCTTCATGACACCCGCTAGTCTAGTGAACTAATAAATATGAATTCGGTGGAATGTTTTTGTATTAAGACTCTAGTGACTGAATAGGACTAACATCTTTCCCTTCTTATAATACGGAAGACATTATGAGATATAGATATACTAATATATCATAAACTTCTATATCTAAATGGAAGACTCAAAATAAATATAATTCACCCAAAAGGGAAGGCCCCAATCTATTCCATGACTGCCCAATGATCTTTTGTCCCACTTGAGAACCCACCAATGATTTTAAGTTGTGGTGGAATTACACAATAATGAATAGAACATATTGTCATCTGAATCAATTTAATGACTATTTCCATAGAATTATATGGTAAATAAAATCATTGTATGCTAGTCTACATTATCCCCATCATCAAAAAAATTACCTCGATGGGTGATTTTCACTTGAATGATATTATGGGTTTTCAGAATCCAAGTGAGAGGTATAATTTTTGGCAATGGTTATGGAATGCAAGTTCCATTAGTATGACCAAACCGTTGCAGTGTATGAAATCTAAAACAGAATATTCTATAAAGCCTATGACCATCATGTTTTTCATACTCATCATAAATGACTCAAAATTTGAGTGGAAAGTATCACACACACATTCTACAATAGAATCTTGATGATCATCTGTTATTCAACATCATTATTTGAGGTACTGTGGTAATTGTGAGGAAATATAGAATCCATATACAAAAAAAATCAATAAGAATATGCCAGATAAGATAAAATACAATGAAAATTAATTCCTAAATCGGGAATCATCATGTGTATCATGTAACACATAAGGGGATCCATAGTATCTTGACCTAATACCAGTCTGATAGACCACATGACCCACAGAGATCTTTCATAACACATAATCAAAGTAAACATCATGTCTTGTCATGAGACACATGATCGTGTCACCCTAACAAGGTTACATGATCTGTATAATAGTCAAGTAATTATATGATAGAATTAAGGAACACTATGTAATGAGAAAAAACAAAATCATACAACCATATGGCCAAATTTCATTAAATTATATAAGATTGAATTCATTATTTATTTTACCATGTATTGCGGGAAAATGATATTTACAATTTATTCTACCAAAATATTATTTTGGATGGATATAATGATCAATTTTTAAGGATGTTTATTCATAGGGTTCACACATTGAAGGTAGTTCACAAGATCTCTAGAGAGTTGGAGTAGTCAGTGAATGAAAATCCCTCTATTAAAATATTAATAGCATATTCCAGGGAAAACCAATAGTCAAAAAGAATAACAAATGTTTCCCAGGACAACGATTTTCGATAGCCCCATACGCTCATGTGGGCATTTGATTTCCTCAGAACCGAACCCGTTTCCCTATAAATATCACTTATGAGGGGTGTGGGATTTTTTAATTCCCCCTAAATGAGAATTAGTATATATAAATGTTGTGAAATACTAAAAAAAGGCTATTATTTTCTTTACAATATATGGGGGTAGATGGTGTCTAGAACACACAGGTCATGTGACCCTCTAAAGGACACACAATATCATAGCCATTGAAAGGTTATGTGAACAAGAAATTCACAGAACATGACATGTAAGAGATCACATGGGGCCCCATGAAAATTATTTTTATCTTATGAAGTCACCCATGACACTTGATGTTCATGCAAAGGATTCTAGATGAGTTCCTCTATGTCACACGACGTATCATTTTGTAGGAACTTGATAATAATTCAAAAATTAAATGTAAAGTAAAAGTAAAAATATAAAAAAGTAATAAAAAATTCAGATTTTTATATTCACGTGAAATGACCCTATGGTTTTCAAGACTATGTGGAAGACCTAGGGACATGTCTACCTTACTGTATAAGAACTCACTGACATTCCACCTTCATCATGTGATGGGTTTGGACATTTAATGTCAATTGAGTGCTTACCCTTCAGCTATATAGACAAACAGAATGGATGGACATGATAAAACTCCCACATTAATGTATGATGATTTATCTGGCACATGAAACATCACAGATAAGGATAGTGATTGTTTTCAACAATACCAACACATCTTTGTTAGATCCCCAATCCATGCAAAATAAATAAGGGCATAAGAAGGGGGAATGAAAATATATTCTTGTTTAGAGAGGATAAATTTTCCTTCCCGATAATGGGGTCACATTCCCTATGTGATCACTATTGATCATTTAATTCCCACATTCCATGACAATATGGTCTAGTGACAACCCTTTTCATGTCATTCTGATCTTGTAAAGGTCCCCTAACTAGACACTATTGATTCATGGAAGGCCCCCAAATGATTATCTCAGATCACAAAATATCTTTTCCACATGTTTTATCATCTTCCAGGGGTCCCTATACATGTATGAATAACCTTTTTCAAACATATTGACAAGTTCCCATGGTCATGGGGGATCTATTTGATTGGTTTGGGTCCAATAAAAGTTGAAAAAGATGAAAATTTGTGTGGTTGTTGATCATCATCATATTTACCCTAGTTACCCATGTCAAGATCATTAGAATTTCATAACAGGAAATCCCTCCAAAAACTACATCATAAATATAAGAGATATGTTTAACACAAAGAGGTGTATAACTGGGGTGGAGAGGCCTATAAAGACCCCTATAGTTACAAATAAACCCACATACAAGATTGATGAAGAACTAGACATATAGGCATCCACAACCAATTGCATACAGAGAATACTTATCCTATTGTCCAGTCACGTGATCACAATGGTATTCAACAATTTAAAATTTTGGGGAATAACATAAGGTATCATAAGGAATTCATAGGATCTTCACGTGATCCCATGAAATTACATGAAGGACTTTTGGTTTCTCAACAAAGTTATGAGAAGGAGTTCACATATACTGGATGGATTACATGGATCATTAATAAGATAACATTGTAAAAAGATGAGGAATATATGAAATACTATTTTAAACAAATACTAAAATATTTGAGACTCTTGAAAAGGAATATTGGATGACCCTCATGGGCTTTACAAGACTAATTCGGATCATTCGACTACATTGGTAAATGTCACTCAAATCATGTGATGCTCCATAGAAACTCCATATAGATCATGTAAGGTCCCTTGGTATTGTCGTGAATGTATCATGATGCCCTATTCACCCATGTCTCATCATGTTCTCTTGGATCAGTAGAAAAACCTTTTGATGATATCTTGATATGTCACACAAAATCATATTACGACACTAAGACATGTTTGATTTTTCTCACGATGCCTTGAGGACATGATAATAAGTTCATAGAATGTCCCCAAGGTATGCCCAAATTGATCATATAGATCCATATGGATGAGAATATGATACATATTAAATGGTTTCATGATGTTTATTGGATATATCAGCTATGTCAAGTGATGTCCTCTATACATGTCATCCCAGATCATCGAATGTCCTCCAGATAAGTATGCATGGATCATACGATGTCCTCTGGATATGTTAGCTAGGTTATTTTGTGCCCTCAGAATACGATATCCTTGATCATGTGATGTTAATTGGTCATGTCATCTGATATTAAACACCACTCTCAATATATGGCAACATTGATCATGCGACATCCTATGGAAAAGATATCCTTGATCATTCAATGGTCTTCAGACATGTCATTCAGGTTATGTGATTCCCTATGGACAAGAAGACTGGATCATGAGATGGTATTCAGAAATATCCTCTATGAAACAAGTGCATGTACATACATCCCCATACATTTCAACTAGAAAGTCATAACATATCAGAAACACAATCAGATCTATTAATATAGACATCTTGGGTCATGCTATCATTTTCATTGGACATGTAGAGGAATCCTCTATGTGTAATCCTCAATCAATGGAATAGTATTTTATGTCCCCCATATTAGGGAACCTTCATTGTGAAATCCTTGATAAGAGGTTTAATATATTTTCCACCATATAAAGGCGTCCTTAATGTTTAATCCTCAATCATTAGCAAAACATATATGCCCCCATATAAGGGAATCCACAATGTGTAAGCCCCAATCAGAATGAACTATGATAACTTGATTCCATCCACAACTAGGATACATAAGATTCCCTCTTATGTCCCAACCTCAAATAGTTATCTAATTATCTATAAGTCCCTCTATATCATTGAAATTCTAACCACTAGGACCTAATATCTCCCATTGGAAGGAAATAATTTCTCATTTTCAAGTAGATTGAGAATAAATTTGACCTATTATTACTTTGATTACATCCATAATAAAGTTATGTTGGACTCATTCTTGAGGTAAGATCTCCAAATTAATCATCAAAAATGTTTTCCTTGCACATAAGTACAACATCAATATATTGTGAGACTGATTACATGATATCCCTTGTTTCTCACACAATGAGTGGATCACATGGGCTTATAGAGTTACAATGGTCATTCCATTCACATCATGAATCTCCACCATACATGATAACCTTATTTAATATCCCAAATTATTTTAATTATATAAATACTCACATGCATTGGAATCTACCTTGTGGGAAGTACCCGAGGTGTAATTGAACTATGATGATTTTGATTCATACTATAAACAATATATATATGATTCCTCATTAAGGGTAATTTAAAAAAATTATTTGTAATTTCCCTCATATTTGTCCATTTCGCATGAAATTAAGCTACAAAGATTTAACAAACTATGTGGGTAATGATTCTTGTTATAAAACTGATATGTAGGGTGCCTCATAGTAGATCAATCCCCTATTCCAAATATTAATTGCCTCCCTAGATGGAAGTAAACTCTGGATTTCCTAGTTATATGTATTAAAAATATAATATTATACCCAATAATGGGAGATGGATGAAGATACGTAGATACATACATATGGATCAATTTTTGGGACATCCTCGACCCATGTAGAGAGTTGTTACATGATCGTTTTGTTAGGGTAACTAGTCATGTATCTAGATTAGGAAGAGATCCTCAAACATTTCTTAAATATATAAGAGATTCATGGAGAAGGAAACTATTTCCTGTAAAAAAGGGTCTAATGATCCTGAGAACTCATCCTCTCGACTAGTGTAAGTTCATATGTTCAATTGGGTCTAAAACCAAAATTTTCCCCCTTATTTTTGAAAACAGGTCTGTACCCTGAAAAGGATGTAGGATGTGTTTTGCTTTAATATTGAAGATGATGATGGTTGGTGAATCAGATGATAATGATAATAAAAAGATAATCCCCACCCCCACAGACATAATCAAACTCTTAGACCATTTTTACCTAACAATTGTCTTCATTGGATGAGGTCGATGTCAAAAACATGTATCCTTTCATGATGGAAATACAATTGAGGTTAATTTTTAAAATAATTCTATGCTTGCATTATTCATAAAATATTAAATATCACTAATATTAATTCCATTATTAAATAGTGTATGTTTTGAATTTTGTATCTACTAGTAATCCCTAAATCCAACATGGAATGGGAGGTGAAATTTGAATGTAATAGACTCGAGTTCCTATATATGAGTTTGGGATTCTCAAAAACTCTTAGGGAAATTTCAAGGTATGGGATATGAAAATAAATCCAACAGTGGAAGAATATAAATCTTTTCTAAAATAATGATCCAGGATAACATTAGTTATAGGAAAATGACAAGGGTTAATTACGTAGAATGAATCCTGATAAGTAGATTCAATGAATTAAAGGTTAACTTATTAGAGTATATTAAAGATTAGTAAACAATTCATACATTATTGGGGACATTTTCAGTAATGAACAAGATAGGAATGAGTTTCCTTTTAAACGGAGCTCACATAAGATCAATGTAAAATGTATTTATATTATTTTAGAATAATGAAACGATTCTATATGAATATTAACTCCATTTTATGTTTTCCAAAGTTCATGTTGTTACTAAACCCCTAAAAGTGATTTCATCCTAAATAAAATATTTAATTATCATATAGTCAAAGGTGTGGCTTTAAATATTCATTTTCATTATTAAAATATCAAAAATTATTTCTTTTCATCTGTAATAATAATTAGGATGTTAATGTTTTTCCTATTATATATATTTTTTAACGTAGAGTAATATTTTTTTTAATATTTTAACAATTATTCTTGTATATATATATAGTAAATTAGAAATGTATTAAAATATCATAGTTTCACTATTTTATTTTAATATATAGTGTGATGAATCATGATTAAAATATGTTGTTAATGATGTTTTTTAAGTCTTAGGATGGTTATTTTTACAGAATATTCCTCTAATATATGGAAATAGTAGAGAAAATGAGGCATGATGAAAGATAAAACGTGATGTGGTTATGTTTTATTATAAATAAATAAATAATATTGAAACTCACATAATATAATTTTTCATATGTGAGGTGATGTCATAGTGGATGTTTCGAAGTTAATTTCTATTATTGGAATAATATCATAGACCATTAGATACAAATATTTAATTTGGAGTTTCTAAATAAAGAAATGGATAATTCCAATAATAATCCTAAGATTGAGACTATCTGGTGTATGAATGGAATGGTTTTCCACATGGTTCGTAGAATCTTTAATATGGTTGGACAAATCTAGCCTAAGGTTGGGACAATATTGAATACTATTGTGATGTGTCCTTATAAGGTTGAGATATAACTTTATGAGGTTGTGTGAGGCATCAATTATGGATGATACATAGACACCATATGGTTCTAGGTCCCTCAAATGATTGATTTTATCTTAAGTTTCATTTTAATCTTGTGAACCTCATAAGGTTTTAAATTATCCTTATGATAAATATACAATTTATAATGAAACAAATATATCCATAATAATAAATTTTTATATAAATTAAAGTAGTCAATGAATAGTTTTTTTCATGAAATATATATATCCATTTATCATTTTTCATTCAAGTATTAATTTTGGAAACAATATAATATGATGAATTACATTGTTTCATTAGTTAATCCATGATTTTTGTTACTAACTATTGACAATAGAAGAACATGGTTGATGGATATGAGATGAGTATTGGTGTCATAATTGTAGAAGTAGTTAAAGATGTAGTTGTTAGGTGAATCATTATCATATATTTATTACATGATTTTTTCATATAATATTAAAAAGGATATAGATATCTATATTAATTCATATGTAATAGATAATTTAGTTGATTCCTTAGTGATTTTATATTCAAATATCCATAAAATATTTTATTGTAGGATAAAACATTTAGTAAGAGAAAATAAAAAAGAAATATAAATTTGATTTATAGAAAGTGTATTGGAAGATATAGAAAGAATAATGTGTTAAAAATGGTGGTTAAAAATTGGAATATAAAAAATTGAAAGAGAAGTTGTTATGACATTTTATGACGAGATTTATTCATGATGGATGTACATAATGCGAGTAGATGTATTACATGATGTGATGTTGATGAAAATCAAATAGGTTTCTTATTATTATATTAGAATATAATAAGAATAAGAATAATAATATATCACACCCAACAACTTTATAGAAATATAATTGGGGAAGATACAATGGTTGTAAGCCAAATTTATATCATTGTAGATTTTGGGATTCCCTTGTGTGTGAGCTTCATAGAAATATGGTTGAGAGATGTGTAGTTCAGGTTCATGGATAAAACCTACTCATTTATACGTATACTTTTATACTAGAGTTTCAAATTATCTCATTCAAATAAAACTCACACCATGTACTAGAATTTTATTTTTGAGATGTTAAACCTAAAATATACTCTACACCTTTATGTTGGTTTGTGTTTTGATGTCTGAGATAAAAAATATCAATATAATCTAAATAGTGGAAATGGGTTTTCTGAATGAAAAATAAAACTAATATAGTTCACGGATTCTCCACCCAATACATTAAGATCAATCATAGATCTCTTTGGGGGTTTTAATAGTGATTTTTGGGCCTATGACCCTTCAGTTATGACATTATTTTTGATGCTTGGAGATTTTATTAATCTATATTGTTGAATATTTACACACTTTGTTTTATTTTATACAATTTATAATTGTAAGTTAGTAAAATTTAATGGATTTCCATCATTTAATGATAAATTTATTCTTATATGTAAGGAAAAACTATTTCATTACCTTTTATATATCATATATGAGGCCTTGAAAGCTACTATCTATGGATTACCTCCTCATACTAGATGTTTTTAATTAATAGTGATAGATAATAAGAATCCTGAAACTTATAGAAGTTACAGTAATTTTAATTTTTATTCTCTATTATTTATTCAATTTTAAAAATTTAATTTAATAAAAATAAAAAAAATCATAAATAATAAAAGTCAAAATATCTTTAAATGGGACATAAAAGTGAGTTGGGAATGATATAGATTCAAAGTATAAATAAAAAGTACCTCATGATGAATAATAATTTTATATTAGAGTGATTATTCAAAATTATAAATGAAAATTTCACCATCAAATGAGGTTATATGTAAAATTCATAAGAATATATACATTTAGGGATATCTTCTGCATCCTACAGAACTATTTTTATACAAAATAATCAACTATAAAAGATAAATATTATGGTGTTATACCCTATAAAGTCATATAAAATATTTTATAATCTTATGAGTTTAGAAAATATAAATCTTTTAAGAAAAGGGAAACATTGAAAATAATATCAACTTTAAAACCTTAAAAATATACATTTTAATGAAATTTTCCTTTGAAGAAAAATCATACAAATCAAATTCTGTTGATGAAATGTATCGAACATTTCATGTTTTTATATCCCATATCTTATGGTATGACAGAACATGCAAACTAAAATACAGCTAATGCTCCCATTAAAATGATTTAGGTGTAGTTATATTTTTTTGTATAGAAAAATTCACAAAGTAATATTTATAAGAATATAGTGATGAAGAAGGAGAAATAAAAAAAGATCCATAAAGAATAATTGAAAAAATATTACTACTTTTTATCATAAAAATGATGAATTTATATTTATTTTAAATATTATTAATAAAATTAATCTTAATGCATGAAGTGATAATAATGGTTTTACCATAATATATGGTATAGGATGTTTGAGTAAACATGGTTGATGTTCCTATATAGACATGATTCTAGAAAAATAATCATGTTATCAGTAAAAATTGTCTTGTTTTTCATCAAATATTAATCATTTCATAAAAATAATATTTCGGAAAAATTGTTATCCTAAATCATAGAAGTTGAAGCGTACCAATAGTTTTGATTACAAGAAATTGTATGCTTTGGAAATCCCCTACAAAATATTTTTAATTCCTAGGGGTTTTCATCTTATTCAGAAAAAAGGACAATGTGACTTGTGGATGGTCTCACCCTTATTACTATTTGACAATGATCCTCCCTGCAGGCCACTATATTTCAAGTGACATGATATAAATATGAACATGAGGTACCCTAAGATGGTGGTTGAATCCCAGTTAATAATTATATTATGTCATGTTTTACACATGGTGTTATAATAACACCCCCATCATATGGCCAATTGACCATAAGAAGTCATCACCTCATATAACATGTTATAAAATATAGTGTTTTTAGTTATTATTAGTAATATAATAAATTATAGCCACTCACCAATGATTGTTCCATGAATATTTTCAATACTCATAGCTCAAAATTCAATATACACCAATGTAGTTCCAAGACATATATAGATCCAACGGAACATTTTTTTTGGATAACATAAAGTGGGAAATTGTTGACTATGTGTCAAGGTGTCCAGTTTTCCAACAAGTGAAGGACGAGAGAAAAAATCCGAGGGTAGTCATGAAACCAATATAAATTATTATATGGTAGTGGGATGACATTATGATAGAATTTGTTACAAGAATACCATGGACACATCTAAGGAATAATGAAACATGGATAATTGTTGATTTAATTACAAAATCTGTAAATATACTAGCAATAAGGGATGATTTTCCAATTGGGAGTCTAGAAAGAATCTATATTAACTATGTTTCATGACTTCATGGTTTACCTCTATCAATTATGTCCGATAGAGATCCTCATTCCATGTAAAAATCATGTAAGAGTCTTTATAAGGATTTTATTGATTTTTTTATATGAGTACTTCATATAACCGTCATACCGACGAACAATCTGAAAGGAATATTTAATAATATGGATACATGGGAAGATCATTCTCACATGACATTCAAGTTATGGGGGGTCAGTGTTTATCTTTGGTGGAAGTTTCATACAATAATATATTCCATTATAGTATTCAATTTTTTCATATTAATAATTATATTGAAATACATGTTGAACTCTAACATGTTAGGATGAGGTTTGTGAGATGAAACTTATAGTTGTAAAACATATTGAAGAGATAATGATAAACATAATGTTTATTCAAGATCATATTTCGGCCTCTAAAAGTAGTGAAAATACTTATTTATACAACTTAATAAAGGATATGGAATTTCAAGTGGTAGATCATGTATTTATAAACGTTTCTCCAAAGAAAGGTGTCGTCAGGTTCAGTAAGAAAGGGAAAGGAAGACCCATGTACGTCAGACCATTTGAGATTCTAGAATGAATTGAAGCTATATATTACTTATTAGAAATTACTACTTGTATCTCACAATATAATCATGTGTTCCATGACTCATTGTTAAATAATTACATGATAGACCCAACACATTTACTCACCTATGAATAAATTAAATAAGAACTTTGTTTTTCTTACTGTGAAGAATCTATCGAGATTTTTGACACAAGAGGGCAAGAATTGAAAAATAAAATGAATTTAATGGTAAATATTCTTTGATGAAAACATAAAATGGAAGAAGTATCAAAGGATATTGAGGATGTTATAATGGAGAAAAAAATTCATCTGTTTAGAAGGAAATATTCATGAAACATTTGGTGGAAGATGTGTCTGAAGGAGGAAAAAATAAAACACCTTAAAGTTTTTCTGTATATATCCTCTTAAATAAATTCGATCCATTTGATAGCTTACATTGTAAAAAAATTGTATCATATATTATAAACCATTTAAAATCACTTTTAGAAACCATAACAAACATTGTAAATGAATAATTGATAATATAAGAGGCTTTAATTAAAATTAAGGAACATACAGAAATGAAGTAGTAAATTTACCATTGTAAAAGTATTGTAACACAAAGGTATAGTAATTAGGAAAATAGAACAGTAATCTCACCTACAAAATTATAAATAAAATATATGATTATTATAAATGAAAATATTATATAATAATAATATGTTATAATTAAAAAAATATTTCAAAAATGACAAATAAAATTTTGGTAATATTATAAATCATTAATGATTATTTATAATTTTATTATTAATGTAATTATATAAATGATAAATAATTTTTTCTAAAATTGAGTCATGAATTATTATTATTTATTTAATGATTTTATGAAATTATTATGAGACATTAGTTTATTTTTCATATTGATATAAAATCAGTCATAATTTTAAAATTGGCATTTTTGAATAAATCATAATTTCCCTTAAAATTTTTATGTATCCATTAGATATTATTATATTCATAAAATTGATTTAGTTTATGAATTCTACATGTCAAAAATTAGTTTGGGTGAATATTGTTTTAGTTTTCTAAAATAGTTGAATTCGTGGTGAATAGTGAAATAAAATAAATTGTTGTATAAGATAAATACAAGAATTATTGAGTAATATATGATTTATGGATTATTTTAGAACCTTTTTTTCAAAATCACATACACTAGTTATTTTATTTAATCAAAATAACCATTACTATTTATTTTCATGAGCCAAAATAAAAAAATAAATATTTGAATAATCACCCCTCCATCCAACCCACTGTAAATACCACCCCTCACCAACTCTTCATCTCACACTGCCAAATCCTTGAAGCCTATAAAATTTCTATCAATTCACTTACCAAGTCTCCCCGAATGTTCTAGAGCCATTGGTCTCCATAAATGACCAATCACAAGTCCCTTATGAAGGTTCTGAGAGAGAATAATTCAAGAGGGAAATTCCTTAATCCTTCCCTTTGTTTATATATTTTCCCTCTTATTTAATTATCCTTATGTCAGATCCTCTATAAAAAATATTTTATAACTAAAATATATTATATATTATTTAATGTTATTATTTTAATTGAACATTCATCATTAAACCCATTTCGATCTCTCTTTTATTCTAAAAATGAAAACCTTGTTCGTGGTGTACTGATTTACCACCATTATGGGTGATGTGTTTTCATTTTCCATTAACACCTTCAAGAATGATCATAAAAACATTTATATGGTTAAAATATTATATTATATGTATTAACTTATATATAATTTTTTAAACCTGTATATATACATAATTGTAATTAATAAAACCAAACTAGTTTGTGATGATAAAAAACAGAAACATTAGTTAAAAAATTATCACTAACATTTTATCTAATGATTCATCCTCATAACTTATAAATTAATGAAATATATATCCATTTACAATTATGTATGTTCATTAATTAAATATAATATAAATTTTACGGAACTATTATCATTTTACCTAATTTTCAATATATTAAATCTAGTAAATCAATCCGAAAAACATAGGAAACAAATACCCACGAATGATTAAATTGTATCTTATAACTCATTCAAAATGACATAAATGAACATAATAATATTATCCTAAAATAAATACATGTAATAAATAATATTAACTCATTAATTTATTAATTTAATCTGATTATATACGATATTAAGATCAAGTAGAGAACACGTTCATACATAAGGTTAGGGAGTTCATCTAAATTTAAATTTCATTGAGATATAGTTGATATTGTGAATATAAAAATTATTATGTGGTTTATCTACTACCCCTATAAAATAATTAGGAGTTTAATTTTTTTTCCTTTTAAGTATGTATATAATCTTGTATCAAGGATATGATTATTTTCTAATCCTTATACCATTTTTACATATGATGTTTACATTGAATGGTGAAATATTGGTAAATTGGTATAGTCTACTCGTTACAGATATTTTCATAATTCATATTCATCATCAATTGAATCTATTTATAAACAGTTATTTGGATATTTATTGATGGTTGGGCGCCATTATAGCCACATGATTCATCGATAGGTGGCATGAGACAAAATAGTTCATGAAAAAACCCTTTGCAATTGTTTCCAAAAAAAATCTGTTCAATTTCTACCCACAAAAATAAACCACCGTCATGGTAAATTGGTTCATGTTCCACAAAACATATGTCAAGTGATTAAACATTTTACTCATTTAGTATTCACTTATCACTTTTCCTTATATTTTCAATATGACCAAATATATGGATACATTTTCATTCTTAGTTAATTGATGGAATGTGTTTTTATGTTCTTTACCTTTACATTATTCTCGATTGACTTCGTTTCACTTTTTATTGAGTAACATAACCCTTAATGAGCATTTGATATCACCCATTCAATTTTTTTCCTTCCCCCGGATCTTAAGATAAAAAATTTGAATATTTCTCGAGGAAGTTTTTATTTTTTTTTTAATTTTTTATGTTCTATGTTTAATTAGTAATGTAATAATGGAACCATGTATATATCTAGTTTCATAATGAGTACTAAACTGATTGATTATTGGTGATGTGATCACATGTTTATATTCTATTGTAGTAAGATGACCACAGACATTGAGATACTAGGATCAGGTTTGTTACATATTAATATATTAAGAGTAATGATAATGTTCAATTGACAGTGATGAAATATGGGATATCCTTTACTAGTATCATTGTACACAATGAAGCCCATTTATCGAATATTTATTTGGAAATGGCATCATTTTCCATTTCACTTGACCAAAACAATTCATAGATTCAATAATTCAAGCATGATAGTAACTATTTATGGGATATCTCCTAAATTATCGAGATCACATCCCAAATCATGTTATTCAAACCAGACCACAATAGTGTGACCATTGCACACCACACCCTTATGGAATAAGATGTTTTAATATTGTTTTTATAATTAAATACTTTTTATATTTATCTTTTAATATATATTTACAATGATTAAATATTAATATTAATAAAATTTTAATTTTTATACGATGAATAACTAATTTATTTTTGGGAAACAAATAGCATTAATGAAGACACACTATTCGATAGAATCTATAATTTCTATATTATTAGTTATTTAAAAAAAGTAACTATTTTATATTATTTTATTAATTAAATAATTGAATATAACTAGATTAAGTAAATTTTAATTTTTAAAAGGGCCATTAATTCTTATCATTATAATAGCATGTACTTTTCAACAAATTGGGATTCTTGATTGAAATTTGTAAATTTTCACGTTTATTTATTTATTTTGACTACGTATATATTATTTTTTAAATCATAATGATGAAATAACCTAAAGAGAGACTGTTCCGATTATTCAGAGACAATCAATTTTTTGGGTAAATAAAAAATATAATACAAATATATGGTATGTATTATGACATCAAAAAGTCCATAAAGTGATAAAATAAATATATTAATTAGTATCCCTTATCAAAATAATTCATCAAATTTTAAATAATTTGTTTTTATGTTAGTTGATTCATTTTATAAAACATTAATAAATCCACAAAACCATATATTTCAATTTACAGTTCTAAAATCATTTCTTAATAAACATGAATCAATACAACATCATCGAGGATATTATATTAATTTTTTTATTCAAATCCATATAATTTTATAAAACCCACCCCCCCTTGAAAAAAATGGGTATGAAACAATGATGGATTTTGGTTTTGATTATTTTATCATATAGATCCAAAAATCTATGTTTAGAAACTAATAATGAATTACCGACTATTTAGCTATTACAAACCCTAAACACTCCTTCATCTGCTTTCAAATCTAGTTTTGGATGATGTAACTCAACTCTTACCTCAATATAGATCTTTCATGGTGTTCCAAATCTCTAAATAAGACCCTCCCATGACTTCTGATGCCCCTATCAATGTAAGGTATCCACTCTTATCCCATTAATTCAAGAACATTATTTATGTCATGCCTTTTGATTTCCATTTTATCAAATTTATATTTGTTCTTGGACATACCTAATATTGTCCTTTAGATTTAAAAGTTTTGAGGGACCCAATTCCCTCTCATTCACACATTACATAATCCTTTATTTACACTTATTATTGTGCTAAAATTATCCTACGACTTTTCATGAAAGAATTTTTTTTGTTGAAAATATAAATCCATGATATTTTCTTAACTTTTTTAAGTTGCATTTAATTTCAATAATAGAGTAAATTACACCAAAATTAATGTTTAATTGAATCATGATAGACTATTAATTTATAATTAATTAATGCGATAGTTTTCGCATCTCTTTCTGATTGGTGGATCTGAATAATACTACCTAAATTATTATAGAAATAAGGATTAAATATTTATAAAATTAGTTACATGGTTATTAATAAATTATGTGTGAAAATAAAATCCAATATGAAATAATAGACATGTTTTAAAATGATAATTTATTTCATGCAATGGTTGTTTATATTAACAAAATTTATTGATCAATATTATTGAAGGATTTTAATGAAATTTTAATATTATATATTAGATCAAAAAAATTATTCATCTAAATCAATTCAAAACATTAGACAAGAAAAAATACATTATCTTGTATAAAAGAAAATTTTTCTAAAATGTTTTTTCCCCGTGTTCATCAAATTTTATTTCTAACTAATTTTTCTCAATTTTATAATATGTATTTGAAAAAAATTTAACATTATAATTAACACATAAAAATAATTGTAGATTAAATTTTTTAGAATTTTTTGAAATTATTTAGTTTATGATGAATAATTAGAAATACTAATTTATATTGAATTTATTTTATTAATGAAATTAAATTTATCTAATTTATATTAAAGTATTTTACATGAAATGTTAGGTGAATTATACACTGATAAATCAAATTTGGGCTATTGTAATAAAAAATATGTTGAATTTTTTAATAAAAACTATTTATACATATGAAATATTTTTCTTTTGAATAATGATTTTTTGTTACATCTATGGAGTTAATTTCAAATGAAATACCTCAGGTTCTAAGAATTCAATTTGAAAAAATATATTCAATATTTAGAGTCTTCAAAAATAATTATATGTTATATGTTAAACATAAATTTTGGTCATAATAAATAGTAAAAAATAATAATTGTCACATTGGTGGTTCAAACAAGATTTCCTATGGTTAATAAAAAAATACAATCATATGTTTTCCAAATAAACTTCTATAAATCGTATATTATATACATAATTAAAATTTTTCTAGTCCAACCTTTGAATAAAAGGTAATTTCGAACCACTGTTTTGAGGAATTATTTAATCATTTTGGATTTTTAAGAAATCTCTATATGGGATCTCTCCCCAACTTATAAAAAGAAAAATCATCTCTACTTATATCCTATCATAGAGAGCCTTTTCTTTTAGAAAATTCATTCTCAAAACCTATAACAATCCAATATTTTATATTATGAATATTTTCAACTCAATAGATATCTTGTAATACATGCAACACTGATTATTTACGAAATAACATTTTGTTATAGGAGATACATATACCCAATACATTAAACATAATTTTACTAATTCTACGATTTGAATTTCTAAAAATAGACATTCGCGGTTGCATTCAGTAAGATATTTTGAGTCGGATAAGAACAACATATTTTTTTGGTAAATAGTAATGTACCCTTATAAATAGTATCTTGACCCATATGAATTGTGATGTACACTTATGAATAGTAACATGACCTTTATAAATAGTATTGTACCCTTAAGAATAGTAACTTGAACATTATGAATAGTAATTTACCCTTATGAAGAAAAACTTGACCCTTATGTATAAGAATGTACCCTTATGAATAGTACCCTCACCCACATATGTATAAATAGAATTTTGGCACCTTATAAATGAGAGAAAATATTTTAAAAATTAATAACTATGTGTGGGTATTTTTATGAGAAATTAAAAATGAATTATAATTTTATAATTAATAAATTAATTTAAATAAGAATTAATTTTCATAAAATTTATTCATGAATCAATATTTTGTTTTCCAATGATTATAATATTTTTTATCAGGCCGTAGTTAATTATTATATGTTTAATTAAATCTGTTGTAATATTAAAATTTGAATTATTTGAGTAAATGTTGATTTTAATTAAAAATAAAATTTCTCATATTGAGAAATTTTTTTTAAAATTTTGTTCTTTTTTAGATTCAACATGTCAAAAAATCATTTGGATTAATTTTTTTGATTTTTATGAAATATTTTAGTTTTCATTAAATAGTAAAAAATACAGTTTTTCAGAAAATATGGAATTTATCATGACATTGTTATGAAATTAATATGATATAAAAATTTAGTTAAAATGTTTAACAACTATTTTAAATATTTAATTTACGACATGAATTGTTTATTTTTTTCATGACAAGTATATAAATCCCTGTCAATGTCGGCGTAGTGCCCGCGCCGCGCTGACAAAATCAAAATTGATAACTTATATAAATTAATTATGTTCTAAAAATTATTTTCATGAATTATTCATTAATTATTATTTATTATTTAATTATTTTATTTTCAATTTCTAAATTTAGCGTTATATAACATGATTATTATCCAAATATCTTTCCAATACTTACACAGGGCAAGAAACGACAAAATAATAATTTTAAGAAGATGCATGGTTATATATTAGAGTGAATATAAATAATGAACAAATTTATAATTTTATTTTGAACCTAATTTATTTATTTTTAGATATTAATTAATTTATGAATTTTATATATGAAATAATTAACATTAATTCTTACAAAACACTGATGCAATGATTTTGCAATAATATGAAAAATTCACAAAATTTGATTATTAAAATTATAAGAATAATTAAGTGACCCATATATTGGATTAAAAAAATTCATTATGTAAGGATAGAACGATATATATTATTTAAACTATTTGGGTACATTTTGGACCCACATGAAACACATTAAATCCTTTATACTCTTTTATTTCAAAATGAATTCATGTTGTTGCATTATTGTTTTTAATTGTAAAAATATAGTTATATTTAATTTTCCAATGGTTTTATTAGAATAAGAATAGTATTTGGATATATAATAGAATTATATTTATCATTGAATTTTATTTTTAATTTATATAAAACAAATAAAAACCATAATGGCTTCTATAACGATGATGCAGTCTTAATTTAATTAATGAATAAATAAAAAAATTATAAAAAAAATAATAAAATAAATATAATTTTAAAATATTAAGCTAATTCAAAAATTCCCTAAACAAATATGACGTATATATTATAAAATATAAAATTTTATTTCATTAATAAATATATTTTTTATATGTTTAATGTCATTGTTATGAATTGTTTTCTCTCAAAAAAAATTTATTCCATGAATATAATATATTATAAATTATTTAAAAATAAAAAAATATTGTACAAGTCAAAAAATGCTAATATTAATTATGATATGTCAAAAACATTACATTTTGTCTGTAATGACCCCATGTTTCATTAATGGAAATCCATCTTCATCTAATTAAATGTCTCTTTATGTTTATATAAAATGTCAACTTCATTAGTTTTATGTTATGAATTTTGACTATTGCAAATATAGCCGTTGAAGAGTGATCACATGATTAGTATAAATATATGGCTTTAACAAATCCAATTTACTCAGGCAAAAGATGTGATGGCCTTGTCTAGTAGAATTTCTCCAGACGAAGCCCATTTGTCGGAGCTCAGAAAAGAGGTGGCATCCATGGGCTTCGCTTTTGAACAAGCCCATGTTGAGCTTCATCATGTCATGCTCGAACGAGACCGACTACAGGAGAAGTTGAAGTTGATAGAAATTACCACTATAGCGATGTTATCCGAGCCACACCAAGAGTCTGTCACCATCACACACCTTACCCTTAGGTCTTATTACAGCTATTTGAAGGGGTTATGTAACAAATATATAGTAATATGTTCATGTACATAATTTTTTTATATAATAATGAATATACTTTCTTGTCATTATTGATACATTGTAAATAGTTTTTAAAGTACAAATAATTTTTTTAGTTATTATTTATTTAAGAAAAATATTTTATTAAATTAAGGTATTTTTAATTAAATAATATTTTAATAAAATATTATTATTATTATTAAATAAATTTTTATTAAATATAAATGATCTTATAATTTAATGATTGAAATTTTAAATTTTTTAAGGTTTGAAAGCCATTTCTGTCAAAACCCGTGAATTTTTGATAAATGTCGGTTTTTATTTTTAAAAGTGAAAATTAACATATTTAGAAAATTATTTAGATAAAATAAATGTTATTTCTGGAATCAGGATGTCGAAATTATCCAATGGTGAATTTTTCTTATTTTTCTGAGACAGTCAATTTTTTGGTTAAAACTTAATTACCGTTTAAATATATAATGCTTTTTATGACATCATAATGACCCAATAGTGATGTAATAAAATAATATAATCTTTATGTTAGGCCAATATACGTTTTAACATTAAAATAATGTGATTTTGGGTTTGTTTGACTTACTTTTCAAAGCATTAATGGACCCCTCAAGACTTATTAAACACCTTGTCTTTTTAAATTAATTTCAATGGGAGTGTGACTCACCTCCACATAAGCAAACTCATTATTTTAAGAAGTTCGGACTTTGGCCTTATAAAATATTGTTTTCCTATTCCCTTTTCCAAAAACCAGGGGCCAAAACTATGGGATGGTTTATGGTTTGGATTAATTTAAAAGAAGGGGTCCCAAACCTAAATAATAAAGAATTCCCTCACCATTCCTATATAAACCCACCTGTGCTCCCACTTCCGCCTCACTCAATGCCTTTTAAGTTCGTCCAAACTATTTCCAACTCTCTCTAGAAACCTCTCAAGGTGCCCCAAGCTCCCAAGAAGTCTCTCACAAGCCTCTCTCTAGCCTTTGGAAGCACACTTCCAAGTAAGGGGTTTTCTTCCTTTCTCATTTTTGTCAAATTTTCTTTAAGTTGTTTTTCCATTTTAATTTAAATTATGAATGTTGGGGTATAGTTTTTCACCTCCCTTATACTTTCCTCTTTATGTTTGAATGATGGGATACCCCTTTATCTCTAATTAAATTCCTCCCATGTACACCCATTACTATTACGAAATTCCGAAAGGAACTTCTCTCTCATCTTTTACATTCAAGCAATACTTCTGTATCATGAATCTAAATTCCATTAAAATTGTTATTACATGTATATATATGACCTCCTTACTGTCCATTACATATAAATATTATGAGTAACCCCTTTCTCTCTCATAAACCATTTTTATGAATTCTTATGTCACGTCGTTACACTGCCAAAATTGCACCGCTTTTCTAAGTCAATCTCATTGTGTAGTGAATACCATGCCCATTTATCCATCAAGGGTATTCACCTCTATGCACATTTACATATTGATTATGAAGTTTCATGTATAAATTCGACATTCGTTTATCATGGAATAAATGATTATATTTTATGAATCCATGTTTTATGATCCATGTGGCACACTTATGCATGAAATGAAATGTTTAAGAAGGGTTCACCCTTATAGCGCTCCAATGCATTGGGTTAAGTATTGTATAATGATACATCATGTGAAATGAGTGTTTACTCATGCTAATTCAAGTGCAATGAGGGTTTACTCATGCTTTATGTGCAATGAGGATTTACTCATGCTCCATGTGCAATGAGCCTTGGCTCATGCAAATTCCATGTTAAGTGTTGTTTCCACATTTCCATGTTATGATTATCATGCTTTATCATGACTTTATGTTCATGTTTCTCTTATGTTCTATTGATATGAATATTGCCTGACATGTATTTTACTCCTCATGTTATTCCATGTGTTCTCCCTTACTGGGCTTTATAGCTCATCCTTTTCTTATGCATGTCCTCAGGTTATCCCATGCAATGCTACGTTAGAGAAAATGTAGTGGTCATATAAAGGAAGTTTTCAATAAAGATATCGTATTTCATGTTTTATGTTTTTATATAATGATCCTATGCCCCAAAGAAACTATACCTATCAATATTCTTTCTTGTATCAAGTGAAGTATTATGTAATAAATCATGTTTAAGTTTGTCATAAAAGCAAGGTTGTCGTAGTTGGTATTAGAGGATATGTTTAGTTATTTTTGGGATTAGGATTAGAAAACCCTAGTAAAGACTTAGAGACAAGACTAAGTATAATAAAAAAATCCATATGTTTTGGTGAGTATATAGTAAGTGATTTTTCAAGAAAATACATCCCTGTCTGGATACGATCAAGTAGAGGGGGCTCTAGCATAGATATATCCTAGGGGTAAAACCCGAAAACACCGCTTTGAGCTAGACTCGAATCAGAATATGTGCACGACAATGGGCCTTGCTGAACTCTTGGTTACGACATTCTAGGGGGATATTTTTTGATAAATTCACAATATTATTATGAACCCTTATTAAGGGAATTAAAAAAATGCCCCTAAGAATATTTGTTAAAAGGTAGATCATGAAAATCCTAGATTGAAGCCTATAGACTCATGAGTTAAGGAAATAAAACATTATTTATATGTCTTCAACTTTTGTCTCTATATTACCATTTATGTGTTACCCCTTACTATCAATTTATTCCAGACAATGACCGGTAATAGGAGGACTTAGGCTAACAACCGTTGTGAATATCAGTGTGATGACTGTACTAATGAGATTCCCAATCCAATGGGAGCAGGAATCACAAACTTTCTCACGCTTCTCCCTTATCTAACTCAAGTTTTTAATAGAACCATAGGTCAAGAGGAACTTTCACCCCCCCCCCCCCCTATGAAATAACAAGTTTCTATCGAGAGCTTCATGAGACAATGTCCTCCTACTTTTAGTGGATCATCAGATCCCACGATCATTGAACAATGGATCAACTCCATTGAAAAGATCATCTCCATCCTTCAAGGTTCTGAACAAGAGAAGGTTCTCCTAGTGGATGATCATATGGAGGGTGAATCTGATCAATGGTGAATGTTGATTAAAAATATGAAGCCTGAGGAGGAGATTGAGGCATTTGAATTCAAGGATTTCCGGAAGATGTTTTTCAATAAATATTTTATGCACAACCTTCAACTTAAGATGTAAAGGGACTTCCTTTCCCTTAAGAAAAAAGATGAAGAATCTGTTCGAGAATATGAGGAAAATGTCACAAGGCTTGTATGATATGCTTCCGGCTTTGTCATTACCCCATAATGAAATGTTGACCGCTTATTTGGTGGGCTGAATCCTAGCCTACGGAAAGCATTGGGAATCCATGACTACGACAACTATGAGGAAATTATCTGATGTTCCCTCAAGGTCGAAATGGGGATTGGGGAATCACCGGGGTATCATGGGGATAAGAAGCCTAAGGTGGACTTCAATGATGGTGGCCCGATGGATAAATCCAACGGTGCTAAGAAGATCCAGCACCCCACTTGCCAAAAGTGTGGAAAGAAGAACCCTGAAAATTGCCTTAAGGGGAGAGGAAATGTTCATGTGTGAGAGAGAAGGGAACCTAGCGGTTAACTATCGGCAAGAAAGACCTGCGGCCACGATAGAGGAGAGGAATGCTCCATTATAACCTCAACGCATTGTTCAACGCTAAAAATTCAACTAACTGGGTCATTTTTCAAATCACTACCCTAATCCAAGGGTTTTTGAAGGCAACCAACAACCTCCAAGGTAGCAAGGAAGAGATTTTTCCATCACTTCTGCCGAAGTGAACACTGAAAATGAAGTGGTGATATGTATGCTAGTTATTCATTCAATAATAGTGAATGTACATTTTGATTCAGGTTCTACGCATTCTTTTATATCTCTAATGTATTGTAGATCAATCCCAACACCACCACAAATCATGGAAGTGATGATGTCAGTGAGTACGGAAAATGGGGCAATCATTGCATCCCATGAATATAAGTCCTCCCCTGTTATAATCTGTGGATGGAATTTCCCGGAAAACCTCATCATACTCTCTCTGGTGGAATTTGATGCAATTCTTTGCATGGATTGGCTTCCTTATATAGAGACAACATAAATTGTTGGGAGAGGGAAATCACACTCCATATGGAGAATCATCCCCCGATTCTCTACAAGGGTAAGGAGGAAGATGAATCTCCTTTAGCTCCATCATCTCAAGCATAGATATTATTTCTTTATGAGAACGCATATCTGGATCAGATGATTGATTCCAAGGAAGAAACCATCCTTGAAGAAATGCCTATTTTGAGGGAATTTGCTGAAGTGTTTTCCGAGGAACTGTGTGGTCACCCTCCTAGAATAGATATTGAATTCTCGATTGAACTTATACCCAAGGATTTACCAATATCTAAGACTCCATATAGAATGGCTGTTGTAGAGCTTGAAGAGCTGAAGAAACAACTATAAGAGAATCTGGTTAAAGGGTTTATACGCCCATGTGCTTTACCATGGGGTGCACCAGTCCTCTTCTTAAAGAGGAATGATGGGTAAATGCGGCTTTTCATCGATTATCGTGAAATTAAAGAAATCACGATAAAGAACAAGTATCCTCTCCAAAGAATCGATGACTTGTTCGATTAGCTGCGTGGAGCAGAATAATTCCCCAAGGTGGACTTGCGGTTGGGTTATTATCAAGTAAGGGTGAAGAAGGATTATATCCCTAAGAATGCTTCTCACACAAGATACAAGCACTATGAATTCATAGTAATGCCTTACATACTCACTAATTCTCCAACAATCTTCATGGAATTAATGAATTGAGTCTTTATATATTACCTAGAGAAATTTGTGGTAGTCTTTATAGATTATATTCTAATATACTCCAATACGAAGGAGGATCATGAGGAGCATTTAAGAACTGTACTGGAGACTTTGCGCAAGGAGAATATCTATGCAAAGTACTAAAAGTGTATGTTCTGGTTGAAGGAAGTCTCATTCTTGGTCCATATCATCACAAGCAATGGGATATCTATGGATCCCTCCAAAACAGATGCAATTGAGGGATGGACGAGTCCAAAAACGGTAATGAATATCCGTAGCTTCATGGGGTTACCGGGATATTATCGATGATTTGTGATAAATTTCTCACGATTGTCCAAACCTCTTATATAGATAACTCTAAACGGAGTAAAGTTGTCTTGGTGTCATGAATGCGAATAAATCTTCAAGGAGTTGAAAATGAGGCTTATCACTGCGCCCGTGCTCACTTTACCCACAAGTGGGGAAATTTTTGTGGTATTCAGTGATGCTTCCAAGAAAGGATTAGGTTGTGTGCGGATGAATAATGATAAAGTTATATCCTATGCCTTAAGGCAGTTGAAAATCTATGAGCGAAACTATCCAACGCATGATCTGGAGTTAGCGACAGTGATATTTGCCGTGAAAATTTGGCAGCATTATCTCTATGGGGAGAAATGTGAGATATATAATGACCACAAGAGTCTTAAATATATATTCACACAGAAAGAGCTTAATATGCACCAGAGAAGATCGATAGAGCTCACCAAGGATTATGACTGTTCAATCCATTACCACCCTGGGAAAGTGAACAAGGTGGCAGATGCCCTATGTAGAAAGGATCCAACAATTCTATCAATGATGATAATTGAGAAGGATCCAATCTTCTTAGAATTGATGAATATGGACATGGGAATCATAGATAAGGGAAAAACATCAATCCATTCAAAAATGATTGCTCAACCGTCTCTTATAGAAAGGTTAAAGGATCCTCAAAAGGATGATGTTGGAATTCAAGAAAAAGTGGAAGCTACCGAAAAAGGGAAATCCTAGGAGTTTAATGTTAATGAAGAAGGAATTGTGCGATTTGGGAAAAGACTATGTGTTCCATAAAGTCTGGAGGTGAAGAAGGAACTTTTGGATGATGCACATAGATCAAATTTATCTATTCACCCAGGGAGCACAAAGATGTATCAAGATCTCCGAGAAAAATTTTGGTGGGATAATATGAAGAAGAAGATCACTGAATATACATGAAAGTTCTTGGTGTGCCAGCAAGTGAATGTAGAGAGGCAGAAGTCTAAGGGGATGATGCAACCATTTCCCATACTAGACTGAAAATGGGAGAATTCCACCATGGACTTTGTCACCAGACTTCCGAGCACATCCAAAGGCAACAATGCAATCTTGGTTGTTGTGGATCGTCTTACAAAGACTACACAATTCATTTCTATCCAGGAGAATTTCCCATTAGATCAACTGGAACAGATATATATCAGGGAAGTGGTAAGGTTGCATGTAGTACCACTATTTATTATGTTTGGTCGAGATCCAAGATTCACCTCTATGTTTTGGAAGAGTCTTCAACATTCTCTGAATAATGAACTGAACTTCAGTACGGCCTATCATCCTTAAACTGATGGCCAATCCGAGCTAACTACCCAAACACTTGAGGATATGTTGAGAGCGTGCTCAATTGACTTTAAAGGAGTATGAGATCAACATCTTCCTCTAGTTGAGTTCTCTTATAATAACAGTTTCCACTCGTGCATTCAAATGGCACCATATGAAGCCCTGTATGGGAAAAGGTGCAGAACACCGACATGTTGGGATGAGGTCGGTGAACGTAAGCTGCTTGGACCGGAAATGGTCAAGGAAATGGTGGAGAAGGTAAAAACCATTCAGCAGCCTATCAAGGTAGCCCAGAGTCGACATAAGAGTTATACAGATAATCATTGACGAGACCTTGAGTTTAAAGGTGGAGACATGGTTTTTCTATGCCTATCTCCATGGAAGAAGGTCATGAGGTTTGGAAAGAAAGGGATGTTTAGTCCAAGGTACATAGGTCCCTTTGAGATTCTTGATTATGTTGGGGCTGTGGAATATTGACTAGCACTTCCACCTACCAAGGACAAAGTACATGATGTCTTTCATGTATCCCTCTTAAGGAAGTATATACTGTACCCTTCACATGTACTCTCTTCTGAGGTGGTACAATTATAAGATGATCTTTCTTATGAGAAGCAACTAGTGAAGTTCTTAGATCGTAGAGAAAACGTTCTACGAAATAAGACAATGCCCGTCATCAAGGTGTTGTGGAGAAACCAAATGTTTGCAGAAGTGACTTTGGAATCAGAGGAAATGTTGAAGTTGAGTCACCCACATCTGTTTTAGTGTGGGAAAAGGAAAATTTCTAGGGGAAATTTCTTAAGGGGGGAATATTGTAACAACCCAATGTTTCATTAACGGAAATCCCTCTTGATCTAATTAAATGTCTCTATATGTTTATATAAAATGTCAACTTCTTTGGTTTTATGTTATGAATTTTGACCGTTGCTAATATAGACATTGAACAGTGATCACATGATTAGTATAAATATATGGCATTAACAAATCCAATTTACTTAGACAAAAGAAGGGATGGCCTCATCTAGAAGAATTGCTCCAGATGAAACCCATTTGTCAGAACTCGGAAAAGTGGTGGCATCCTTGGGCATCGCTCTCGACCAAGACCAAGCTAAGCTTCATCATGTCAAGCTCGAACGGGACCGACTACGGGAGAAGTGGAAGATGATAGAAATTACCACTCGAGCGATGTTATTCGATCCACCCCAAGAGTCTGTCACCATCGCACACCTTACCCTTATGTCTTATGAAGATGTTTTAAGGGGTTATGTATCAAATAAATAGTACTATGTTCATGTACATTATTTTTTTGTATATAATAATGAATATACTTTCATGTCATTATTGATACATTGTAAATAGTTTTCAAAGTTCAAATAATGTTTTTAGTTATTTTTTAATTATGAATTATATTTTATTAACTTAAGGGGATTTTGATGTAAATAATATTTTAATAATATTTTATTATTATTATTAAATTAAATTTTATTAAATATAACTGATCTTATAATTTAATGAATGCAATTGTAATTTTTATTAAGGTTTGAAAGCCATTTCTGTCAAAACCCGTGAATTTTCGATAAATGTCGGTTTTAATTATTAAAAGTGAAAATTAACATCTTTAGAAAATAATTTAGATAAAATAAAGGATATTTATGGAATCAGGACGTCGAAATTACCAAACGGTGAATTCTTCATAATTTTCTGAGACAGTCAAATTTTTGGGTAAAAATTAATTACCGTTTAAATATATAATGTGTTTTATGACATCATAATGACCCAATAGTGATGTAATAAAATAATATAATCTTTATTTTCTGCATATATATGTTTTAACATTAAAATAATGTGATTTTGATTTTGTTTGACTTACTTTTCAAAGCATTAATGGACCCCTCAAGACTTATTAAAAACCTTGTCTTTTTAAATTAATTTCCATGGGAGTGTTACTCACCTCCACATAAGCAACCTCATTATTTTAAGAAGTTAGGACTTTGGCCTTATAAAATATTTTTTTCCTCTTCTCTTTTCCAAAAACCATAGGAAAAAACCCTGGGTTGGTTTGTGGTTTCGATTAATTTAATATAAGTGGTCCCAAACCTAAATAATAAACAATTCCCTCACCTTTCCTATATAAACCCACACGAGCTCCCACTTCCTCCTCAATAAATGACTTTGCAGTTTGTCCAACCTCTGACCTACTCTCTCTAGAATCCTCCCAAGGTGCCCCAAGCTCCCAAGAAGCCTCTCACAAGCCTCTCTCTAGCCTTTGGAAGCACACTTCCATGTAAGTGTTTTTCTTCCTTTCTCATTTTTGTCCAATTTTCTTTAAGTTGTTTTTCCCTTTTAATTTCAATTATGAATGTTGGGGTATTATTTCACACCTCCCTTATACTTCCCTCTTTATTTTTGAATGATGGGATACCCCTTTCACTCTCATTAAATGCCTCCCATGTACACCCGTTACTATGCTGAAATTCAAAAAGGAACTTCTCTCTCCTCTTTTACATTCAAGAAATAATTTTGTATCATGAATCTAAATTAAATCATAATTATTGGGACATGTATCTATATGATCTACTTATTGTCTAATACATGTATATATGATGAGGAACCCCTTTCTCTCTCATCGAACACATTTATTAATTCTTATGTCACGCCGTTATGATACCGAAATGAACCCAACCAACATTGTTAGTCATAAATTTAATCCTTGATTACTAATTAAGAGAGATTATTAGGTTTTGTGTATTCTGAAATATTACGTGTATTTCCCATGTTATTCTCTATTGTATCATATTCATCAATTCCATTGTGATTCATGTCTTCTGTACATTAAAGAATAATTCCATGATTCAAGATTATGATCTATGATAATTAAGGTATGTATGTATAATGTTATGATCTTGTTATCAAAACATCATACTCTCATTTTTTATGTGGTAATTTACATATTACTTGTTAAAATTTATTTATCATTTGAGACCAGCCATTATTATTCTTTATTTACCAGTTCTTGAAGAAAGTTATTATGTATGATATGTCTGAGGTGGGTTCATGTTATGAATAACATAGAGGAAGATTATGTAGGCCCAATATGAACAACTTTTTTATATATCATAGTTTCTGATCATACTATTCCTATATCTTTCTCGCAAGGATTATTATGTTATATAATGAATATTCACTTATTCTGATGTGATATTTGTGTAAGAAATGTAAGGGTCACAATACTAAGAAAAATAAATTAATTAAGACAATGTTTTATGAGGTTTCTTATACTTTTGAAAACTCCCAAAAAAAGAAACCACGCTAATTCCATATATTATGATGCCAATTCATTGAATAATTTTATCTAAATTCACAAAAAATACTAATTAAATATATATATCTACATATAGCCTAATAAATTTTTAGCGACAAAATGGAAACCTATTTTGAATAATTATCTATAATATACACACCATATCCCAATGAAAAGGGAAGATTCAACCATGCACTGATAGTACCATATTTTCAAATCCCCTTTCATTTGATCCTAAGTAATTTAGAGACAATGAATTATGAAATCATGAGGACAAGGAGAGATCTTATCTCAAATATACGTGATGAAACACTCCCATACAAAATAGAATTAGGGAATTTAAATTCATATTTTTGGAGTGACTAGGATAGGCTCACCACTTCCAATGAGTGGTAAGACACAAGGGAGACCCAAGGTAAATTGTTCCAAACAAATTAATTCTATTGATAATGAAGAAAATGTTTCACCTATTGAGACAATAAAGTCCTTTCCTAGTTTTCTATCCATATCATCAAATTTTCATTATGAGATATATCAAATGGGGGTAAAACTGATATACACAATATTAATTTGGTCATGAATGTCTATATCATACATCCAAATGGTTTTATAGTGGAAAATGTGTCTGATATAGTTTTTAAATTTTAATGGTCCACTTATGGATTCTAGTATGCGTCTCGGGGTAGGAAAATATATTTTAATGAACAAATCTGGTATTTTGGTTTCATATAGAATGTTTATTGTTCTAATATATATAAGTTTCTTAGTGTGAGTATTTTATTGTTTTTTAAATTATTTCAGGTGACATACTTCTTATAAAAAATGATATACTGGATCTTCACATAGTAAATATGTTGTTAGGAAAATGCTTCTATTTGAAATACATGGGTGGAGTGAACTATATTTTTTTATAAGGATCTATATAGTTTTATATAAGTGGCTTTTTGAACTTAGTTACTAAACATACATTTTTAATGTGTTAAAGTAGTTTTACGTATAGATCACCATAAATATATCCTTACTAGTTCTACATGAAATGATTCTTTACAAGATCTAATATTTTTCTAATGGGTTGGAAATGATTCATATGACTCCATGTGGCACATGAATATGATTTTTAATATATTCAATGTTGTGTAATTTGATAAATATTTCATATACAGTTATCATAACATGATGTTACTATCATAGTCTCATGGTAGTCACTTGCTTGTGGTTAAGAACTCTTTTAAGTAATTATGAATAACTTAGGATCTATTCTCGATCGTTTAATCATAAGAATAGATCAATTTATATTATTTCACTTATTCTTTTTTTGGATTTGATAAATATAGATTGAAATCTCAATCTATGTTATTTTTTTCATAAATAGAGGATCTATTAGTTTGAATTTGTAAAAATATTCCCAATATAAATTCTAGAAAATATGGGGAAAATAAAAAATTTCCTCATATTAATTTAAGAAATATCTCTAGATCCCAAAAATTAATATAAATAATGGGGTAGTTCTCTATGTTGAATGAGTAATAAAGGTTTATTTTTATAACTATTGGTCTATAATCCAAGACAAGGAACCCTCATCTCATCAATGGATTGAGCAGATTATTTTAAAATTTCTTCTTATACCAAAAAATCTATGTGGGGAGATATTAGGTTGTATTTTATGGATAAAAATAATGTAGGAATACATCTATTAATGAAATAATATAAACTCATTAGTAGATGAAATCAATGATTTATATTAGGTATATTCATTTTTTATATGTATTCATGGGGAACAAATCTAACTTTTAATTTTGGTAAATTTCATAAAAAATCATTGGAAAAATATGTCTCCAAATGAACATCACGATAGTTAATTCAGAAATATGAGTACAAAGCCTTTGAGAATGTGAAATAAATATATTTTCTCTGAAACTAGGAATATAACCATAATAATTTATGTTATATAATATATATTTTTAACTACTATATATTATTTATTTAAAAAGAACATTTTTAATGGAACATGAATAGAGATATTAAATAGATAACTTCCATTAACATATTGCTATATTAAAGAGTTGAATTGTATAATGAAATTGATTGGAATGGATTATCCAAAAAAATAAATGAAAATTTTGATTGTAATATATGAATAAATTATATTTATAACATATAAATAAATTTCATTGGAAGAATATTGAAAAAAATTAAAAAATGTAAAGAGAATGTTTTACTAGAGATTTAAGTTGGTGGAGTAGGGGATCCCTTACCTTGGGTCATGACTATATTTTATTACACATTTTTATTCTTTGATAACAATAAAAAATATTATTAAAAATGATTAATAAACGTTTTCACATATATTTTATTTTTTATGGGCTGTATATTGCCATATTTTATTGATTTGTAATATATTTTTTGATCTTTTTGACCGCATTGGGATGTTTGGTAAATTTCATTAAATGAACTCAAGTATATTTTTTACGAATCATGGAGATTAATAATATATTTATAATATCACAAATTATAGATATATTGGTCATTTACGATTTCTGTATACTAAATATTATAAATTTTATTGTTTTTACATAATAATGTTTTAAATGTGTAATCTTTCCCTTTTTATGATTATTTATTATGATTAAATTTATCATATTAATTTGTTATTAAAATAACTTATTGGGTAATATAAATTTATCATTTTAAAATTAGAATAATGCATTAAATATTATATTTATCTATTAATCAAATTCTTAAATCTATCTGTGAATGGTGTTTATGAAAACAATACAATATATCCATAGAGGTTGCAATATACACAAAAAACATCATTTTCATTTATTAAAACTATTTTCATGATTAATGGAATGTATATTTTATAATATTAAAAAATTATTTATTTCATAAATTTTTTTTATTTAGTTAATATTTTATTTGATCAATCCCGGTTGGAAGTGATATAAAAATCATTCATAATGTTCCAGTAGGTGGGTAAAACTGTCAATTATATGGACATGTCAATAGAAGGGGAGAGAGAAATTATATAATATAATTCCAATATGCTATTTATAACAACATCCTAAAAAATTAATATAAGATATATCTGTATAAAAAATACATAATATATTTAAAAAGGGTCATTTATTTATAGTGGAGAAATAATAAGAGATAATAAATAAGAAAATAAAATCAATGGTACCTCTTCATTGAAGGATTACACGTTTTACAATGCCATGATTGATTTAGTGTTCATGGATGAAAACGTCTCTAATATTGATATAAAGAATATGAGGTTGTAAATGTGTAAATTTGTCCACTATATAAGGGAATGGAAAGTAAAATTTCAGGGAAATATTTTTGGTTATTTATACGAGAGGAGGGTGGTTTTTTTATTAATTAATTGATTATTTTATTATTTAGGCCATCAAACATAGTGTTAAACTGTTTCCAAAAAATTGCTATTTATTATATGATATTACCTATTTTTCATTGAAAGTAGTGTAAATTTAATTGTATTATACAACAATTGAATTAAATTAAAGGAATACAAATATAACTTTTTTATATGGAAAAATGGAATTTTTATCCAAAATTTTATATATAAATTCAAAAATTGAAATAATATTTATAAACTAATAATTATACTCATTTAATAAATTTTGTAATATATTTTTTTAAAAAAATTTATAGAATATTGTTTTAATGGTGATGTCAAAAAACATATAGTTTTTGGAAAATGATATTTTCATAATTCACCAAAATATAACATTCACATAAAAAATATAATAAATTACCCTATGATAATTTCTACTAACTTTTTCTAAAATTTAGATTTGATTTGAAAAAAAACAATAAAACATTAAATTTTTTGTTTTAATGTAAAAATTTTTATTTATTTAAAATCACTAATTTTAACACAATAAAAATTATAACTATAAAAAAATTACATATAATATCTAAAATTTATATTATAATTTATAAAAAAATATCCAATGAAAAAAAATAATTTTTCCAAACTAACAACTATTTTTAAAATAAAGGATTAAACATTTTATCATAATTTAAAAATTAAACCTTCTTTATAAAAATAATAATATTTAATCATATTATACATATTTATATGATTGCAATGTATTTTAAATTTATTATGAATATTGATCCAAATTACACTAGTGATATAATTCTTAATCCAGAAATAGTAGTTAATTATATTGAAAATTCAACTGATAAATGTTTTAAAAGTTTTACTAAATCAATGAGAATAAATGGGTAAGTATTAGAGTCCTTGTATGTTTATTATCTGTGTATCTCTCAATTATCTCTTCTTTTGTTGAAAATCCTAATTTTGGTCATTCAATCAGATTTTAGGAAATCTTTAAAAATTTCTAATCGACTAGAATTTATATTCAATACATTCATGAATACTCTAAATTGATGGCACCTCACTATTTATAGTGTTAAATTTTTGTTATGTGTTATGTAATAATAGGGTGGGAGTATGGTTTCCATATGTCATTGGTAATATAGATACAAGCAGTTTTAACATTTTTTAACAGATATTCCAACAATTAGTCTCATGTGGAAAATAGAGTTAATGATTTGGGATGATACGAATTCCAATGTTATTGGTTTAGGGAAGGATTGTCTTTATTTCATGGGTTTAAAGTAGTGGGTTTTTCATATGTGATGATTAATTTGGTCCCTTGGCATTGAGTTGTGTGTAAATTATGTGAGTATAAATGAAACATATTACATGTAACATAGAAAATATATATTTTAATATACTAATGATGGTTTCAACTATTTTAACATGTGGATATAGAGATTCACTAATGGTATACCCAATGATTCTGGTTATGTAACTAACCATAATGGCTATTTTTTTGATTCATGTGAATATTGGAAAGTTCTCGTGATCTGTTTTAGTCCACTGTTTATTAGTGAAACCCTATTTTGGTTATTTATAAAATGTTTAATGGGTCTAGCCATCATTATATAAGAAGGGTAAGCATTATATTCTATGGTTTGTTGTCTTTGAGACCATTTTTGTTTGTGACTCCAGTTTTCTGTATATGTGAGTATGGTTGGTCTATTTATATGAACTAGGAAAAGGATGGATATCACCATACCATGGGCATTATTAGACTATTGAGATAGTTTTTGATATGATATTTGATGATCATTGGATAGTTGATATAGAAATGGTTGAACATTTAATGGCCTAACTAGGGTGATAGTTATCGTGATATTATTCCACTATGGCACTATCCAGGGCAGATAATTATTTAATCATTGACATGTGATAATGAGTTGGGTGGCATTTTTAATATGATTATTTTTTGAATATTATACTATTTATATATAATTATTATTATGGATATTATTTTGAAACATAGTTTATAGTTTTCAACTGATTTAACACTCACACCCAGTATGTTCCATCTAGGATTTCACAAACCTTTATGGTTTATGGTATAGGTAATTGTAAAGATTCAACGTTGGTAATCTCGTACATTTGAAAGTGCAGATGATACATAAACCAAAAAAAATGTTTTTTAGTTGGATAAATTGGTTTTTCAATTTTTCCCTTGATCTATTTATTTTTATATTTATACTTATACATATGTGATTTCCCCCATATAACTCAATTGAGATTATTTTTTGGCGACCCTGACATGGAAAATGTTTTTTACGATTATAATTTTCATAGTTTCATGTTTTTACCATTATTTACCATTATTTATGTTTTTTTGTACTATGGTTATTAATCATTAAACATTTAATTATCCATCTTATCACACAATATACTCTCACTTTGAATTGAAACACAATCACATATTGGTAGGTACGCCTAATTTCATGTGATTCAATTATATAATTACTATTTAGTGATCCAAGTTGCGGTGTTAGAAATATTTAGCTATTTTTAATGAGTTAAAAGATATAAAGAAAGTATGTTTTGTATGTTATTGACTAGTAGTATAGAAATGTGTTGGAACATGGGATTGATGTTATATTTTTTTGATTGATAAAAATATTTGTCCAGCTATCAATGTTTTCAAGTAATGTGGGATTGGTTTTTCTATTTCCATGGTTACAATTGATTTATTTGATGGGAAAAATTAATATTTGATGTTATTAACATTAATTTTAGAATTTAATACCTTAAATGAGATACTTTTGTATTAAAAATAACAATATAATCAGGTAGGATTCTCATGAATTCTGATTAAAAATTTTAATTGTAATTATTGTTCTGGAATGAAATTGGGTTTTATTCCATAAAGTGTTAACTATATCCTAGGTAGTTTTTTACATTATAGTTTCATTGAGGTTTTCTACTCAACCATCTTAAAAAGGGTATTGCTTTAAAAAATAAAAATGAAATTATATATTTAATGTTAATGTAGAAATATACATAGTGTTTCCCACATATCTTATTGGTTTCATTCCTCAATCAACTCAAATTTTTAATTATTTGTTGTGAAAAAGTATGCATATCCTATGTTTTTAAGATCTATGGCACATAAATTATTAAAGGGGTAGTAGGTTATTTGATTCAAGATGTTATGTTTCATTTATATGGTAGTGATTTATATAGCCCATATGGATTTGTTTCCTCTTACAGACATCCCAATTTTCAATATTTGTACTGTTAAATTTATTTAAGCCTAATATGTTGATTTTTCATTAGATGACACGTTGAAATTATCCATTGTAGAATTGGTTGAGTAGAGTTACATTGTCACTAATATGTGATACATATGTAGTTTTTACAAATAGAGATGATATTTATACATATTTAAGGGATCCA
Organism: Viscum album; assembly: GCA_963277665.1. NCBI lineage: Eukaryota > Viridiplantae > Streptophyta > Magnoliopsida > Santalales > Viscaceae > Viscum > Viscum album. The sequence goes on from OY728139.1 coordinate 1,186,141,347, forward strand.
TGGATTCTATTTTACCCAGGGATGATTGAGGAATTTTGGAAATTTTGGGATTGGTAGCTAATGTAAATTTTACCTTAACGTATCTTGAGTATCAAATCCATGAGATGATACTTCTATTTCACACATTATACTAGAGTTCTGTGCAAATAATCCTCATTTTTTACAGGAGTGGTTGAACCCCCTGAATTTAGTGATGGGTAAACTTAATTCAAGGTACCCTTTATTATATTGAGGAACCTATTAGGTTGTTAGTAAAATTAGATTATCACAAGATCTTGGTACTGGTGAAACATATTTAGGATATGAATAGGTTTTATAAAGAAGTCTTAAGGGGGTGTAATGGATAGTTTTTGAGGTATTTTTCTATGCTAAAATTTTTCCATAAAAATTGAGGATGAAGAGAAACATGTATTTCATATTCTTGGGTTGTGGAGAGGCTTCAGTCTTCTATTATATCATGAGGTTGACTGGTTTATTATAAATTTCACTAATATTTACAAAAGAGGAGGATTTTATTTTTTATGATATGATGGTGGTTTAATTAAATTTATTAATGTGTGTGTAGATATAATTAGGTTTGATAAATTCTTGGAGGAATAGAATCATGTTTTATTAATAAAGAGGGCCCTAAAGTGTTGAAGAGTAGTATTATGAATAATGGTGTTATGTCAGACATTCATTGGAGCTCTAGTTTTCAAAATATGGGTATATTAGGAGACCCATTGGTCGAATATAAGAAGAGGATCAATAGTTCCCTTATGGATTATTGCATCATTTAGTTTCTTATATTATGTGTAGGAAAGTAATGTTTGATCCTAGTGTGATCAACTATCTACTGAGTATCAGCCATGTATATAGATACGGTATATTGAGAAGATTTATAGGTGGAATATTTATTCAGCTGAGATTTGTGTGTTAGGATACAAACAATAATCCAAAGTTGTACAATGATTATTATTGGGGGAAAATATCCATATTACAAAAACACACACAATATGTGTTGGTGGATGGGATACCTAGTGGTAGGAGGAAAGGAAAATAGTTATTGAATCTATATATGTAGGACACAAATTGTTTATTTTTGGTCTTGGTATGATTTATATGATATATCCAACATATTTATACTAGTTTTATGATTATTAATAAACTATAAGATCCACTTTGAGTGTATCACTATGGTTTTCTATAATTTATTCCTGTTCATGTGGTATGTATATGATGAATGGAGTTCCTAGGTATTGGATCATATGTGGCCATAGAATAAGATTACTCATATATATAGGATGTCATTACATCGAGTTCGAAATAAAAATTAGGTATGATAAGGGGTGGTAGTGGGAATCATATATGGTATGAAATGAAAATGTGAATCTTTATAATATTGGATATTGGTAGTTTATTATTAACTTCATCATTTGGATAGTTAGTGTATAAAAGTGGATGAGTATGATAAATTAATTATTTTTGGTAAATTTTTATAGGTTAGGATTAGTATGTCATTCCAACATTGTGGGGTAGCTGGGGAATGGATATATATCATTGAATTTGGTAAATAGCATGATTATGGAAGAGATTGACGTGTTGGGAAATTTCTTGGTATTTTGGGAATCTGGAAACAATAAATCTCATTTTTGTGGAATATTTGATAAATCATTTGATTAGAACAATAAAGGATTAGAAATCATATATTGGTGAATTTTTAAGGCCACAGGTTTTAGGAAATGTGATTTAAGATAGATCATGGATCTGTTTATGATTATAGAACCTATTGGGGGTTTGGTACTATTATTACAACCATGGGATCGAGTCTCAGTAGCTTCCCCAAACTCATGTATGAAATTTTAGAAGTGTTATATAGTTTCTACTATTTAAAAAAATAGTTAATTATTTGGACATGATTTTTATATAATAAATGATATTTTTTTGTTTTCGTTGATTTATCGAAAAAGGATATGCTTGGAAAAAATGTTATGAGTGAAAAACATTATGAATGAGTTTTTGAGTTTAACTCATTAAAAATACGTATGTGGATTAAAATTTATGTATGGGTAAATACATGTAATATAATATTCCTCTCAATTTGGATGAAATATATGTTATGGGATAACATTATATGTTATTTCATCTAAGGATATAATCTTATATACGTAGTAGAATTTAATGATTGGATTTTATAACTAAGGGAAGAAAAATTATATTAATGAAAATTTTAGTGTATAAAATAATAACCTTACTCATATTTAATGATTATACATATAAAATACATAGTTTTCTCCTAGGTTATATACTATCTTTATTCTATGAAGGTATAAATTCATTGTTTTTTTAAAAACCCTACATTAGTGTCGAATGGGTTATAAATATTCTTTTTTTCGCAATTCAAATGATTTTAAAAAACAATACATTAGGGAGTGTTCAAGACCATTTTCTTTAAGTGTTTAGAATAAATATTATAAGGAATAATATATATAATCTTATCTCAACCCCCTTTTCCCCAATACATAGGAAACATTCCTACAATTCATTATCATTCTTTAATTCCTCATTGAGAGATATTTTTTCAACATCTTATCAGTTGTTAATGTATCATAATATAAATGGTATTCATGTGTGAGAATAGAATTCCATGTGACACTTTTATCAATATTTAACCCTTTTATATCGTATTATAATGAATCCCTAATTTCATGGATTTTATCATATTCTAGTAAAGCATTAGGTTTAGAAAGGGTCAGTTGGATTACATGTTATGTAGTCACCTAAAAACATGAGGTTAGTAGTGTTTATATATTTTCATTTTTATAACTGTGATATATTTTCTGTATTAATCTAGATGAAAAATTATCTTCTTTGTGTGACTTTAAATATAATAATATAAAGATTACATTATTTGTGAAAGAATCCTTCGGGTAGTATAATGTTTAAAATGATGGATACAATCTAGTATTACAAGAGATCTAGTACTTTGGATTTAGGAGAGGAAATTCTTGATGTTTTGTGTGTATGGTGGGGATTAGAGAGGTGTGATATTTGATGTGGTCCCTTGAAAATATATTGTTTATGACATGTTTCACTATATGTGATGTTTATCACTTTGAATTTATTAAAGATGTTATTTAATATCTTGAAGATAGTGTAAACCATTTTAATTGGTGGAGAGGACTATTCACTGATGGTATGGGTTAGTATATTGGTCATACAACTCAATGTGTGGTTTAATATTACTGTTCTGAAATATCCCTTAGAGACCTAGGTTTGTAGGGTTTTAGTATAACCAACATGTTATTTATTTCACACATGAAGAGGGTTTATTAAATAGTGTTGCACTTAATATAACCTGGAAGATCAAGATAAATAGTGTATTTTGAAATTAAGAACATTACATGAATACTTAAGATATAATATTCAACATCTTTATTGAAAACAAATTTACATAACCACCACATTTTTTCATACTTAGCATTGCATGGGATAACCTGGGGATATACATATGAAAATGAGGAGATATAAAGACATGTATGGGAGTAAAAAAGTAATAACATGAAGAATAAAATAAATTTTAGGAAATAAACATATCAAGGGAGATTTAGAGAAACATGAACATAAAGGCAAGAGGAAGCATGATAATAATCACATGGAAATGTGGAAACAACATAAATCACTACATCATTTACATAACGGAATCAGTTAAAACCATGTCCTAAAATGATGGAAAAAATTACTCTAAATAAATAAGGTAAATTCTTGTCCTGACATGACGTCTCATGATACTAAACGTTACCCATTTCGTTGGACCTCTATCAGGGCACACCCTTCATAATCATTTCAATCTCATGATTATGTGTTCCAAAAAGATCATATAACATGGATTCATTCAACATCACCATTTTTTAAATGATAAAATAATTTGGAATACATATGTTTAAGTACCCAATATATAATTATATGTGAATATAGGTGAATACCCTTGATAGAGGAATTGGTATGGTAATCACAACATGATAATTTTGGCATGAAAAGTTGTGGTGTAATTTTGGTAGCATATCGACGTTATATGGAAATTTAGAAAATGGGTCGATGAGAGAGAAATGGTTCTCACATAATTTATACACGAAATTTATAGTGATGGTATCATGTATAATAATATCACTACATATGAAATGGAATTATAGATGAATAATATAAAATAAATTCTTAAATTAAAATGAGGAGAGAGAAATCCCTTACATTACTTTGGCACAATAATAGGGGTACCTCGAAGGGATTATTGAGAGTGAAAGGGGTATATATCATCATTATAAAATAATAAGGGAAGTATGTGGGAGGTTCTAAAACATACCACATCATTTTTAATTAATAAATTAAAAATGGTATAACAATATTAGAAAACCTGAAAAAATGAGAATAGAAGGAAAGTGATAATCCCTTACTTGGATGCTTGATCACCAAGGTTTGGGTGTTGATTCTAGGGAGATTAGAGGGAACCTTATTTTGACTATATGGAATAGGTGTTAGAGCGTGGTAGATATTTTGATATATTCAATGAATTGTAATGAGTTCTTCAGTGGGTTTATATAGGAAATTTGGGGGAATTCGTTATTATGTTCGTTTTGGGCCCTACACACTAAAATATTGAAAACCAAAAACCATCCAATGGTTTTATCCAAGGGTTACTAGAAATGGGGGGTGGTATAAATTATTTTAAAAGAATAGAAGACAATAATATTTATATATTTACCTTTCTTAAGTGTCTGTGAGTAACAATTTCAGGGAAATGGTTTTAAAATCATAAAATATTTTATATGTCTTTGAGGATTCACTAAGGATTTATAAAATAAATAAAATAAAAAAAATTATTTTAATGTAAAAACACATATTTTTTTGAATATACCATTCATATTATTTTATTACATCACTATTGGGAAATTATGATGTAATAAAACAAATTATTATTTATTTGGTTTTTAATATTTACCTAAAAATCCTACTGTCTTAGAAAATTATGAAAAATTCATCATTTGATAATATCAACATCATAATTCAAAAAATAATATTCATTTTTACTAAATAATTTTATAAATATCTGATTTTTCTTTTATAAAATAAAAAAATGACATTTCATGCAAATTGATAGGTTTTGACAAAACTATTTTCAAACCATGATAAAAATTAAATTTTACATCATAACAATTATATGATAATTTATATTTAATAAAATTCATTTAACACAAATATATTATTAAAAAATTTCCTAATTTAAAAAATCATTAATTAAAACAAATATATTTCTTAACTGAATTTTAATATTAATCAAAAATACTTTCTATATTTTAAATTTTTTTACAAAGTAACAATAATAAAATTAAAGAATATTCATTATTCAATAACAAATTAATGAACATAATGCTATGGTATTTTTAAATATAATTTTATTACAGCAGCATATACCCTAAGATTAAGTTGTGAGATGGTTGGGATTTTATGGGGTCATTCAGTGAACATGTAATGGGTCGTGATCTCGATGAGCTTAAACATCTCCTGTAAATAGTTTCATTCATGCTTATGTTGTTGGTTCTGATCTTGGGACTGGTCTAAGGAATTGCCAAAAATATATTCTCCCATTGAAGTTCTGATAAGTGGGCATCATAGAGTATAATCCAACTGGTTGTGGCCATTACATTGTCTGTATCTTTCAAAAGAATTTTTTAAAATCCTATATTTACACTAGTCATTTGATCACTTTTCAAGGGATATATTATCAATGGTAATGATTCATAAAAGTTATTTTAATCAAATCATAAATAAATTCATGTGTTTTCTATATCTATGTGAACTTTAATTGAAATAAATGGAATTTAATTCATTAAGGATTGGGTCATTACTAAGAAGACACTATATCTGAGCATGAGGTTCTTCGTTTATACAGGATTGTGTGTATTTTGATATAGAAATTTTAAAAGAAGGATTTTACCATTAAATGGGTTTTTTTCATGATTTTTCACCAATAGTTGGTTCATTAAGGAAGAAAATTTAATATGTGATAAAAATGGTTGGACTGTCGAGGAACCTTCTATTATGATAAAATATAGTATTTATCTATTATATGACTTTCCAAGATAGCTAATAGATCACTCAGTGCTGGTCGAGCATAAGTAGATCAATGTTTCAATTGTTTATATAATTCACACACTAGTATGTGTATGGATATTAGTTATTGACATCATTGGTCATATCCAAATTATTTCACTCTCATCGCATTTACGATCCCTCTTTGATTTTTTTTTAATATTTGAGTTTCTCATACAGCTCTAGGCAAATTTTTAATTTTATGAACCTAGTGGAATTATATGAGAAAATCAATCATGAGTTGGATGGCATGGATATACGGTTGGGTTATATTTTTCCTACATTACATGGTGGGTTTTTATTTGATTTCATTTGTTGATATACACATGTGATTTGACTAAGGGTAATTAGTTGTGTTTTGAGGGACTAACAAGATTTTTTAAATAATTATTATTTTGAAAATATTCATATTTGTTTTGTTTTTATTGTGATTTACTGTAAAAAAAATCACATTCTGTTGATTTTAGTTGTATTTATCAGTAAAGTATAATGTCTCCATATAGTAACCCAATATATCCTCATTGTGTTTTGGTGGAAATTATGAGATTTGCAGATGATCCTAATGTTTTCAAAGAGTTTAAATTTATTACTATAGACAATTCAGGTTCATATAATGATATAAATATATTACCATATTGTTTAAATGGCATTAAACTAAAACTACTATCCACTATTACCATTATACGTGAAAAAAATCAAGCTTTATTTTTAAAATTTGTAATTTTATATACCATACCCATTTGTACCATGGTTCCTCAAGGTGATTTCTCATCTCCTCCATTAAATATCTCATGTTAAAAATGATCTTTTTCCCACATCATAATGGAAAATTTAATGGTCATCTATGGCATGTGAAATAACACTTTTGGGAATCCCCATCACATAACTCAAATGTTTTGAGATAAACCACCACTAAAAATTGATCACATTCCCTTATAATATTAATAGAACATTACTAATCTTTCACATATTATTGACTCCATGTCTTGGTAGTTTGTTTTCACTATTTATCAAAATGTCATCATTTCATTACATTTATATTCAACATAAATGATATTCTAAATCATCTATAAGAACATTTTCAATATATATAACACTAATAGTAATAAGAAATACTATTTGTTGACCTAATGAAACAAATCATATCATTTCATTGATATAATGTCAATCTGATTCCAAACCATAGAATAAAAAATTGTTTTTCAGATAACTCTAACTCTCTATGTAAAATCAATGACATATTAACCATTTAAAAATTGGGATTAACTCACGGATACTCAATCACTGTGGACTCTTTAATATACGTATGGGCTCTTAAGTATCTACTTCTAAGGTTATTTTCAATTGTAATATTACTGCATGAATATATAATCAAGCATTTTCTACAAACACTTAAATTCTCCCACATCTTGTAAACCATAATTTTCACTTTCTTCCCACTATTATGACATATAAAATTAAACTACAATGTAAACCAAAATTAAAAAATATCCCAATAGATATTATATCATGTATTAAAAAAATAAAAGCAATTAATGGGGGAAAATTATTGAGAAAACATAATTGGACATTGGGATAGAATTCACTCCCAATAACACTCTCAAGTTCTACATGACATACATTCTTATAAGAAAAATCATTTACTTAATTTCCAATAGTATATACATAAATAAAAAATTATATTTCCTTTTCATAACACAATACATTATTTTTAGATTCTTATCAATTTTGAAAGTTATGCTTCTCCAATACATGATATGTCCTTTAAAGATTACATTGGAATCATGTAAAGACAGATTATAGAAACAAATTCACATCTTAGATGTTCTAAAATAATGAATTTTAAAAATAACTCTTCATATTTTCATTTTATTAACTCTCTATCCTTACTTATACAATGAAAAATCAGTTTCAAACAATATTATAGTGGGGACCTCTCTCTATTCTTCATTTACAAAATTCAAAAATAATAGATGATCATAATTATCCTATGATAGGAAAATAAATTAAAATTTATTTATAATTTAAAAAACCTATGTAATTTTCTTAAATTTTATTATTTAAATTTTCATGAACCAACATGGATTAAAAATATAATTTGTAAACCAAGAAAGGCTTAACATTTCACGAAGGTAATTCCTGATCCCCAGGAGTGAGCGACAAGGGAAAGGTCAACCAATAATACATTATAGAATGATATTTGTAAAGGTTCCTACAATAGGGAAATATAATGATATAGAAATGTTGGTATACCAAAATTAATATTATTTCATAAATGATAAATCTATTGTGATAATGTACCAAGAACCATACTACCAAAAATGTAATAAAAACCTTATTACTCTTAACTCTATGTCACACCACATCACCTATAGAAATCCAAACCATGTTAATGAAAAATCCATCCACCACCATATAAAAAAAACCACGAAATAAATAAGATAAATTAAGATCTAGGATGAACCAATGTTGTGTGACGGGTTCCAGACAAATAGCATTGTAAGATCCTACCATGTGTTTCACAAGCATCGATTATAAAAAAATAAATAATTTCTCAATTAAATAGATATAAGGTCTCTAATATAATTATGTATCATTTGAAAAAAAAACAAGGATAAATTATCCCATTATAAATTTTAAAACTAATACTAATATCCATGTTTCAAATACCTCCCATAAACATTTCAAACATACATTTCAAGGATTATCAATAGGGAAAACAAGACCTTATTATAAATTAGTCCATTTTCATTGAGGATCCTCATTAAATTATCCATAATAGTTGTAAACATAGTTTAATAGATCATTACTCTAGTATAATATGTATAGGGAAATTATTTAACTCCTGAAAGTGGATCCATGACAAAATATATCATCCCTAGTACACACACTACCATAGTAGAACAAGTCTAGGGGGAAATACTTCATCCCCAATGATGGCCCATTGCTTCGTCATCAATCACATTCATGTTTACTCTTTAAAAATTATTATATTGGATCTTTATCTATGAAACCATAAATATCATGCTTCAAAACCAATTATGTTAAAAATTCTAACAGAGAAATCTATTTTCACCCATGTTTCCAAACTACCGTATTTTTTCAAAAAGTTTCTCATGCCTATAAAACTCATTTCCACGATTAATAGATTATATATTATTTCCAAACATATAATAACCATGTTCGTGGTAAATGAAACCATATTTTTCTGAATAATTTTTAATCATGGAACCATATACCTCAAACATATTAAATTCAGACACTCTCATGTGATCCACAAAGAAGAGAAATCAAGTATTTTAGATGATTCGGAATATAAATAATCCATGATTATTTATATCAAAATCTCCAGTTTATTTCTTCCAGAACCATGGGATATAAATAAATTAAATTCCATAATGATTGCAAATGAACACATAATGATCAATGAACATCAAGAAAATGAAATCCCAATACCCCACATGTTCTATATTAATCCTAGTTAGATAATATAAAAAACATTAAATGAAGAGTAAACACCCATGTTCTATGGTTCCATTTTATTAATGTTGACTAGAATTGTAAGATGAATAAATAATGAGAAATACAAAGGATTTACAAATGAATAAATAGATTTTACACCATAATGTGGACTGAAATCCACCAGTGAGAGGTAAAAAATATTCAAAATCAATATGTGGATGATCTTAGGATGGGAAATAAGGTAGTTCAGGGATTATTTTGAAAAAAACAAATAGATTTAAAATCACATAATGAATATTCATGTCAATGATTCAATTTTAAATATATATTAAAACCATATCATGAATTGTTTCCCTTTGAGAATATTGAAGGATTTACAAGGTTTGTTCGTATGGTTCAACAAACCCGTCATAATTGTGTATAATACCTCTATATCAAGATGAAAATTTTGAAGAGAAAGTTTTATGGTTTCAAATAAAAATTTGACTAACCATTCACCATCATTTCAAACTCCAACAAATGGTTCCTAGCTTCATGTTAAGACCTGTACTATTTTATCTAACCATAGACCTATTGTGAATTTTACATGAAATCTCAAAACCCATAAAAATTCAGAAAAAATAGATGGGATATTCTCTTAAAATATATTTTCAAAACAAAATAATATATATAAAGGAAATAATTAATAGGATCTATAAATTATCCCTATCATATTAATTTATTCTCCCATAAGGATATTTCAATGAAGGTTGGCCTTTAAATATTTCAGATCATTCCTCCATCATCATAAGATATTACCCCTAAATCTCATGGGAAAATAAACATCATGCCGTGGGACTCGAAAAAATAATATATAATTCCCATGTAGAACCATAACATGAGGATTAATCACTCAAATAAGTTTCTCAATAATAGACTGGCCATGTTCTATTTTGAAGTCTTCCCAATTCAAACCATGATACATGTCCTGTAGGAACAAATTTAGTAGGGATATAAAAAAATATTAAATATTAAACAAAAATAAGGTGGTAAATCCAACTAATACCCCAACTTTACTGGAAGCTCAATTTTTTCATCCAGTCTCACATTACTAGGATTGATATTTCCTTATTTCTTTAACATTTGGTGGCCTAACCATTATGATAATTTTAAGAACAAAAATTCACCAAAAAAACTCAAATGGATAACGATGATGATACACACAATACATTCACTAAAATTTATCAATCAACAAACACTAAATAATCAATTGGATCTTCATAATTATCTATATTACCACACATAATACCATGATGGATAATTATCTAACCTTAGAATAATATACAAGAAATTTACATAGAAAACAATACAACTCTTTGAAAAGTTACATTATGATGGATGATTGGTAACTTATATAATATGAAAATTTAAACAAACACAAATAAATATCCCAAATAAACTATATATAATTATTCTCTAAAGAACAAAACACATTCAAAAAATATATTTTCCAAAATTTTATTTCCTCTTCCATCTGCCCATATTTCACGGGCTGACATATAAAGATCAATATGACATTATTTCTAATTACCCTTTGAGTACCATAGAAAACCATGAGTTAATGAGAGGGTACCTATCTAAAATAATTTTATTAATTGTTCCACATGACATTATACTATTCATTATATAAAATGTTCTGCCATATTTTTGTTTAGTGTTGTCAAAAAAATTTATAGATTGAACTTACTTTGTATATTGATCGATCACCACTCAAATGAAATTATTAACTTATGGTAATTTCGGAAGGAGAATAATATAATCCTTTGAAATATCTTTCCACATCAATGTTCACACGGGATGAATTTGACTAAAACCTAACAGATTTGTGTTCCCAAACATTATCTATTTGGATATGTAACATTGTCACACGATATATACTTTGTCATTTTCTATACCGAGCCACCAAATCTATAACCTCATGTAAAAAAATTATATGGTTTTAGGGTTTAAAACCAATTAATAATATAAAAAATGTTTATTTACATACATAGATATTACATCTTCTAGTTGAATATTCATTTGACTGGACAAACATATTACTGGGGATTATAAAATGATTATTCCTTTTTAACATGGAAGAAAATTAATACTGAAGTGTTTTACATCATCTCTCACATTGTTTTATATAATTATATTCCTTTTTATACATATCACATTTAATACATATCATCATAACCTGGGGAAATTTAACAAAAAATGGTGTTCTCAAATTCAAATATTGGGTAAATAAAGGAAATATGTAAACATAGCTTGATTTAAGGGTATGAGAATTCGATAATAACAAATATAAACCATATCCATCAAATAAATTATCAAAATCAGGATTCTTGGCCTAATGTTTGGTAGTTCATAATAAATTATGCATTATGAAATTAAAGATCCTGATCCATGAGAGTATAAAATTGGCATAATACATGGAATTACAGAAAATAAATAAGAATATAAAATTATTTCTTTAGTTTTATGGATTATTCCCTAAACTATCATAGTGGAATAATTTCACTTCCAAATCCATTTTAATTGCATAAGGTCACACCCAAGACCATCAGAGTGGTAATTTCCCTTGTAGAACTATGTTCACCCCCATTCAATTTCTATTTATCTTATGTTATATTAATTTTAACCCAATTCATAATGGGAGGTATAGTTTCAATCCATAACCTTTTGAAAATGAAACCTATGTGATCCCAAATAACATAAATAACATTTATCATATGAGAACATAAGAAAGTAATTTTTCTTATACATTTCATCATAGCATAACCATCATAATTGAACTAGTTTTATAATCATTTCATCATATCATAAAAAACAGAAAAATAATCATGTTTTATAAGAATATTATAATGGTATGACCCATTGAAGAGAAAAGTATTTACTAAAAACATTATCATGTAATAAAAAAATGAATATAAATAGGTTCTATAAAAATTTTATAATGGTATAACCAATAAAACCGAATTTAGTTTCATAAAAATTATTTCATCATAAAAATGATCTATTATATGAGAGAATTAATATGGTATCATTAGATCATATCAAAATATAATATCATGTCACATAAAAGTATGTCAGTATAGATGTAGAATTATATGAAAATAACAATTGGGGAATTTCTTGTCATCACCTATCCCATGGGCCCCATTCAGTGACTACCCTAAGATTGCCTCATATAGGATAGGAGCTAAAGACTAGCATCGAGTAGGAATATTCCAAAAAAATGTGAGTCATTAGCCTATTTACAAGAAAACATGCACAGAATTCCTAGCCAAATATTATGGAAATTAAAAACCATTATTTAATGTGAATGAATGCATACCACTACAACACAACAATAGAGTACGATAGAAAGTAATGATATAATGTAAAACCTGGCTAGAATACAATCCCATAGAAAAAGGATTCTATAACACTAGTAATTAATCTCCTTCATAGAAAGCCCTACCTAATCCAACTGCAATGTATAACACTTGACAGCTATCTTTAAGCCACCAGAACACACCTCGATCTGTCTAATCAAACTAGGCCCCACCTAGTTCTCGTATGCCTAGAACACCATTAAAGAGTTGACTATAATCACAAGACATGACAGGTTTGGGAAATGCTAGTGTAGTGGTGAGAAAATAAAATACACCACAGGGCACCTTGAAACACAAAGTAAAATACCAAAAAAGAAACACCACTAAGAATATATATCCAAATCAACATAGTTATATGTAAAAACACATATTACAAGACGATATAGGTATACTCATAAATTATTTCAATACTTGTGGTCTCATATAAGGCCATCCATATGGTTCCGCATATAGAACACTCAATTTCAGGAGTTCTCACTCCTCAATCAGTTAGAGAGTAAGCACTTAGGACAAATCTACCAAAATTATTCGAGATAACATCTAGTCTTGATATGTCATAAAGTTACCTAAGACTTCCAGTATCGCAAAGACATGGAGTTTGGATATCATAACAAATCTAGGGTCATATGATTCTACTCATGGTATACTCGTTTTGGGAGAACACACTCCTTGAACTATGAAGTAAACAAAGACTCTTACACAGAGGTCTCACGAATTTGAACACCCCAAAGTGAACATACTAATAACTACTTAATGAAAACTAGTAAGGTAATATCACGAAGGATAGAATCGTATCTCGATACACAAATAGGGGTTCTAACAAAAAGGGATCTCTAGGGGACATCCTGGCCTTTTTAGAACCATCATCATAGATAGGGTATAGGTTCCCATTTTATTATTGGTCACACCTATTACAAAAAAAACAATCCAAGGTACCATGAAGTGAAGTAAGGACTAACCTAGACTCTCAGTGAAATACATGTTGCAGACGAATGAGTCTCTATCGAAGCCAAGAGGAGACAACTAACATCTTAATATGGGTCATTATCTATGATAGAAATGTCATACTTCATCAAACCTTCAATGAGAAGAAAAGTGTATGATATCAATATATATGGTCAACCTAATAACTATATCGAGTTATTGTATCCATCTCTTTTAAGAAAAACTAAGATAATGCTATCATCCCTAGCTCATCCAACAAAAATCACAATGTTCTCTCAAAAGGTCCACTTAATTGTGAGGGTCTCAATGCCACAAACGGTTCATCAAATGGACTTTCATTTTGAATGTTATGATACATTAAATTAAATAGGGTCAGTTGGGTGTGTGTCTGGTCTAACTTAGCTAGACCGACCCAACCCACCTGCTTGGGCCGACCCATTCTACTGGCCTGACAACTAGTCCACACGGTCCAACCCACCAAGCCACCCCACAACCCAGTTCCCCCGGTCTATCCCATGTCATGCGGGCCGAATCCCCCAGCACGTGGCCCAATAGCATGCTTCACCACATCATCACATGTTTTCTCTATCCAGCCCAGTCTGCTCACATGGACTGGCAATCCAGCATGCGGCTCAGATGGCTATAACAAGTCAATGTGGGCACCACTGCGGGCGGCCATCCTTCACTTCACTAGCACGCATCTGCCAATGCGTGCCCCCACCGGCTAGGGCTGGCGCACCAGTGGCCCCTTTTGTAGGATAGTATACTCTCTCTAGATCTCCATTTTTATCCAAAATATGTTCTGTATGCTTTTGTTTCCAATGTCTCTTTCGTTGGTTTGAATCCATGCCACTATCCGTAATAGTGAAAATACATTTGAGTGGTGATATATCCCACAACATTTTGATCCATCTACCACCGCCATCATCACACTACTTTTGTGTCGTGTCCATCCCAGATCTACAATATTAGATCATTTCATGAATAATTGAGTGCACAATGATCGATCAATATTGAAATACTGAGTTGTGGGAAAAATAATGAATGCCCACAACAAAAGAAGAATTCACAGAGGAAATCATAAAACAACAAGTGGGAATAGACCTTGACCATTGTTCATGTATATATTGATTCATTTTCAATAGAACGGTAATCTTAAAATGACAAAAAATACAATACAAATCTATTATAACCCGCAAAAATGGTAAAACCCGACCCTCAATAATGACATATCTGTGGGACATTATGTTTGTGGATTGGTCTTCATTCATCGCAGAATATCATGAACTGTGGGATAGAAAATCAAGTCACAACACCCTACCTATATTTTGTATCATTTGTTGAAGAGGATTCGTCATTGATGGTGATCCGTCCATTAGCGATCTCGATCTGTCATTTTTCATCTTTCAACAATAAGAGGGATCCTCCTCCATTCCTCATGAAAACTCCATGGTTACAAAAAAAACCCTATACTTCTTGATAAAAATCAATTAGAAAACTAAAACCAATGTTGTTTTTCCACATTATAGAAATTAAATGTTATTATTAAATATTTTAATGACTTTCATGCCCGAAAAATTAACTTTCTCCACTGACCCACACCATCCGATGTTGGGCCCCACCAAATGAAAATTCCACGTTATAATCTCAAAGGTGGTCTCGTATTTATATTATTAGTTACCATTTATGAGTTATTAGTATTTGAAAAATAAAATAATTTTATTGAATAATTTTATTTATGGTTACATCCATTTTTGTTTTTCTCACTCGAGACCCACATCAACTAATGTTAAGTCATGCCAAGGTAAACAAGCCATCCTGAAAGCAACAGAGCCCTCTTATTTTTAATCTGGGAATCTATTTAAGAGTTATTATACTTATTTGGGAAAACTAATCACTTGTAATATTAAAATTTGATAATTTTTCATCGAACCATTTCAAGAACACCAGGCGTCAGAATCACATCCCATCTCAGTGCTCGGTCATAGAGTTTTCCAAATTAATTTCTAAAAATAAAACTGATAAAATATGAGTTATTAAAATTCCCCAAACATTAGTCTTTATTCCTTGTAAAGGAGAACTACTGTATTCCCAAATATATGACGGTATTTCATAAACCTAATCCCCCTGATCCCATGTTATTATTTAGAGATTCTCATGCCACTATCGGGAACACACAAATGGAATCGGCTTCCCACTGACGGTCCTCTCCCCCTGATCCTTAGTCTCCATGATCTGGTTGCAAAGAGTGCATCCTAATAAAAAACATTCACCTATAGTATTCCATGATGTCAAGATATCTAATACATATAGAGGAATCCCAATCTCTCTACAGAACTATACTCAAGAAATACTAAGAAGTTACAAATATTTTGAGTCATTCAATGATCACCCACATGGTATTGTGTCCTCTTTATGTATGTGATAAACCCATCACGAAGTTAATCGATATATGTTCTCACACCCCCCTACAAGAACCCCACAGAAGAAAAGAGAAACCACTTTCCAGAAAAGGGGATCGACACAATTAGTTTGGAAAACCACAGAACTGATTCAAATTAACACTCAACTACTATATCAATAGGTAAGCCTAGATTCAACCTATTCTGTTATCCTTGGATTCCACATTGACACCGACATGTGTATTCTGATGGATCTCTCCACTCTAGGAATCCAATGAAAATATGTTGTGTTTTCGAAAAGTAAATTCCTTCTCCCCGCAATTTGGAAATCTATCTGGGGAATTCCCATTGGAAAACTGAGCATGTAAAGTCTCACTATCTGTATCACTGATTTGTGACACCCAGAGTCACTATCACAGTGGAGGGGTAACAACCACCAACTAGATTTGAGCTACATCATCTCTATCTATGAAGGATAATTGAAATTAGGCCAACTAATATGCTACCTTGTTAAAAATCTATAAAATCAATCATTGGATGAGAGCATCTACCACAACGTTTTCCTTCACAGGAGTATAGAAAATCTCTATGTCATAGACTGAGAGGATCCTTAGCCAACACCACCTTATTAGGTAATATATAATTTATAATATTGAGGTCTAAGAATACGATAAATCTTATGCCCGTTAGGTAGTGTCACAACATCATTAATCCAAATACTACCATTCCCAACTCACGATTGTGGGTCACATATTTCTACTCATGTTGTATAAACTGATGAAAACCATAGGAAATAACTACATGACATTGCATTAGAAAAAACCAATTCTGGCCCCTGATGCATCATAGAGCACTACGTACTTGAATCACTCCTCAAGAAAACACAAGAATATTGCACTCATCAATCCATGTCTTAACTAATGAAAATATAGCAGCCACATTTCTATACACACAAAAGGAATCCAATTTAAACATAGTTAATTGTTCATAGAACCTTTGGTAGTGGATACTTGTTCTCCACCATCACATTGTTAAAGTTTCGGTAATCCACACATAAACTCAAACACTTGGTCTTACTAAGCCCTTTCTCTAAATTTCCTACACCTTCACCCTCAGCTCACAAAGTTCTGCAAAGCCATTGGACATTGTGAGGATGATATCATGGACATATTGGGGTGTAGAACAATTAAAAAGTCTATCTCTCTAAGGGGATGTAAACCTGGAACATCATTTAGGAAGACATCCTCATACTCCTCCATTACTACAAGGAACTAAATACTCATAACATCCACTTACCCATGGGTAAGACGAGATGACACAAGAGTGGTCGACTTCACCCTCCTATGCATGTGTCTATCCCATCCTACCTAGGTTTCCTTTTTTTTTCATAGACCATGGAAAATCACATTCCATTTTGCGGTCATACCGCAACCTTTTTCCTAAAACACACAATCTTCTCCTTGACTGTAGAAAACTAATTTATACCAATAATGACATTGTATGCCCCTGATGTTGTCACCAAGAGGTTACAATTGAATATCTATCCATAAAGTTCAAATCACACAATCAGTATAAGTGTGATTATAAGTCTCCTTCAATATGTATCTATAGATGTAAGGGTTAAGTCTACAGTTTAACAAGAAACTCATGGTCTAAAAAAAGACCCGTGACAATAAAGAAAAATTATCAACAATGTCTATTAATTCTGTAGCTAAAAGTAGACAAAAATCATATCATGAATCATTCCTAGAACTCTTGGGTCACATTACTTTATCGCATACAGCTTTCCCTTTTCCTATCCTCCATCTTTATCATCCTGGTGTGAACCACATGGGGTGGTGGTGGTAACATGTTGAAATGAATACAACCCCCCACAACTCTGCCTACTACTTTTCCATTTTATCCATCCTACATATTCATCCATTCCTATTAGTGTCTCTACCCCAGTAGACCATCCACCATTACCCTTACAGCAACATGACTAGCTAGAGAATCTATAGCAATATGTCCCCTATCTTCTCATGATATGCATTTCGTCTCTCTAGGATGACTAGACTCACCCTATGAGCCCTGATCTATAGATCCCTTTTCCCGGTACCTCCTCTCTGGATGTCTCACATGTCCAAGACTTTATGACTGATGTCACCCTCTTTCTCCTAAGGTCTCTTCTCCTGCATTACCTATACTGACATCTACTTTCTTTATCTGCTCAACCAAAGGACTTTCAACCAAATAAATTTTCTCTATAACCCAAGAATAAGTTGAAATTCATAGAAGAATAACGTTGTCTCATATTTCCATATGAACACCTTGCTCAAAGGTCCGATCCCTAAATCACTAATCATGTATCATGTCCATCATGTAAATGGGAAGTTTGTTATGACTGGACAAATATTTATATATCGACATGTCATCCAGCTAGAACAATAGACTATCATGGGATTTCACATCCCTTACCAATTAATATGAGACCCATTCTATGAGAATGTTTCTCGAAATCTATCCATTGAAGAGCCGACTCATTATATGATAGTGTAATATAAATCACACTATCTCTCTACCGAGTGACGTAGATGGCTCACTTCTAGGACCACCATCTGATCTTCGGGTGCCCTGGCTAGACAAAAAACCATGTCACCACCTAAAGCTAGTCATCCGCTGCCTATGAGTTGGGCTCACCTCAGAACCTAATGGGTCTCTATTTCTGAAAATCTTAATGTGATCTCGGCCTTCTCATCTAATATTCTGGTACTATGGGTACCATTTCCTACTCTAACAGTGACAGTATACCTGTTACACCACCCTTATGTGTTCTCTCTAGTACAAGTCTATATACTGATATCGTCACCACAAGGATCATCCTCATGTAATGCGGTGAAATCCGGGATGGAAATATATGTCGAATCATCATGAAAAAAAGAGTTACCATGATAAATAGAATATACCTAGTAAGATAACTCAAGAAGGTTATAGAAAACACAACCCATTCTTATACGATGTAGGTACAACTAATTTGTTTTTCTTCTAGTGTTCTCATGTACGGAGTCAAAAACAGAATTCAGGTTTCTAGTGCATGGATACATCAGCTACTACACCAACAATGGATTTCCTGGCCTAAAATATGAACATTAAGCACTTAACATGGCTTCCCCAAAACAAACTCAAAAACTAAATGATCTTATAGTAGAACTAACCACCCTTTAATACCACTCGGTCACTACCCATCCCCGGGGGCCCGTGCAGTGGCTATCCTAACCTCACCTCCAATAGTACAAGGGCTGGAGACTAGTGTTGAGTAGCCATATACCAAAACAATGGAAGGAATTATCCTATGTACAAGTTTGCATGCAAACAACTCCAAGACAAATTTGATGGAATGTTAAAACACTATGTAAAGATAATTGAATCCTACCACTACAGCCGACAACATACTATGATAGACTAAAAATAAATTATGTAAAAATGGAAAAGAATACAAGACCACCAATGTGAAAGAGTATGTAACACAAGTACTGATGCTCGTCCATAGAAATCCCCCATGATCCAACTATAAGGTACAACACTGGACTGATGTCTGTAATTCACCATAACATAGCCCTGTCTGTTTGATCACACTAGGCACCACCTAGTACTAGTCTTCCTGGAAAACTGTCAAAGAGTCAACTCTCTATACAAGGCATGACACATGTGGGAAAATCACATGTGGGAGTGAGTAGAACAATACTCAGTAGGGAACCCGAAACACAAAGTAAATGACAATAAATAAAATAACACTAAGAATATATAGTCAATTCAACCTACACATATGTCAAAAACACCTATAAAACTAAAATATAGGAATACTCGTAATGTATTTTATGAATGAACCTCTCATCCACTACTGGAAATATTGTTTTTCATGTAGCATGATTGATTCATGGAGATCCCACTCCTCAAGATATCTGATCGTAAGAACGTAGTACAAGTCTAAAAATAGTATCTGAGATAAAATATGTTCTCTATAAATCCAAAATATTACATAGACATCAGGTCTCACAAAGACAAGGAGTCTCGATATCACCACCAATCCATGGTAACAGGATTCTTCTCAATGTATGTTACCTATAAGAGAACACACTCCTCAAGATATGATGTCCTCAGAGACTCTTACAACGTGGTCCCACGAATATGGGACCCTCCCAAAAATAACACACTAAGAACTACCTGATGCACCCGAGTCAGCTCAAGTCACAAAGGAATGAATCTAATCTCGATACTACAATAATCCCTACTAGAAATATTGTCCCAGATAAGGGATAAGTTCCGATGTAAATATTTTTCACACCTTTTCCAGAAACCCTATATATGGTACCATAGAGATAAGTGATGACCAACCAGTCCTCTTGGTGTGATATATACTCCACCCCACTGAGTCACTATCGATGGGAAGATGAGACAACTCACGTATGAATACAGTTCATTCTCTATGATAGGAATGTGATCCTACATTGAACCTTCATTGATAATACTAAGGGTATTATCTCATTCTCTACTACCACTCTATATGATGGGAAATAGATCATACATCAATACCTCATAAGAAAGGCAATGAGAAAGATTCCATCCCTGCCTGGTCTATCTAGAAACCCACCAAGTCATCTAAAAAGGAACACCTCATCACGGGGGTCCAAAACATCAAAAATGTCTTGTAATATGGACATATGGATTGAATGTTACGGGGACATTTAGTAAAAAGGGTCAGTTGACTCCGGGTCTGGTCAAACTCGGTAGGACTAACCTGACCCGTTGGGCCCTTTCTATTCTTCCAACCCCACCTATCACTGGCATGACCTACTAGGTCATGCGATCTATCCCACAGGGCTCCCTGCAACCATGTTCTATCGGTTCATCCGGCTTCATGTAGGCCATCTCCTCTAGCTTGCGGCATAACCGTATGATTGGTCGCAATAATGTGTGACACCTCCATCTATCCTGGTCAACTCATGCAGTCCAAAAATACAACAAGTAGCTCGGTTGTGTGAATTTGGATAACACGGGATCCACTGCTGGAACCCTCGGCCGCCTCCATGAGTGGCCAGGTCCTGTCACAATGACATGCATCTACCACTGTGTGCCACCGTCAGCCAACGCCAGTGTCATGACCCCCTCCCACCAATGATGCCCCTCATGAGATGGAAATAGTGAAAGGGAGATAATGACCCCCTATGTCCTACCTCCAGTAGGCCCCCCAAGGGGCGACTAGCTCCAAGGGTATGAGTTTTCACAAATATGGGAGGCATTACCCTTTTTATTATTTAAGATTGGGAAGTAGGATGAGTCAAACACTCAAAGGAAAAAAGAAAAATTAAGTGAATATAAAACTAAAACCAAACCCATATTCATGTTTTATACAATACTGAAACAAAAGTACAAGTCAAAAAAAGCTCCAAAGTACTGTACCAAAAAGAAAAGGAAAACAACAACAGGAAACAATAGAAACTCCCCATGCGTGACTAGTAAGGTCCCGCACAGGCCCTGTAGTCCTCCTGAAAACCTGAAAGAAAACATAGGGTGAGCATACAAGTATAATCAGTAGGGAATCCTAAATCTATCATGAAAAAGTGGGGATTCATCCTAATTCCTCGTGATAAAACTGAAGAACAAAAACCTAGCAAGGAATCTATCCACCCAGCCTCACCAGTCACACTCACCATGTAACACAAGTCAATAGAGTATAATAGTAATGTTATCAAAGTATGGGTAACCCTCACCACCTTCCCACTAGATATTTCTCAAGCCCTCACGCATAATACTCTGATGTTTCCCCCTCTTTTTGAGCAAGTGTCGCAACCTGTCCATACAACGCTCGAGCTAGTGCCGCAACCTAGCCATATGAAGCTCATAATAACCTACCGACACAGAATCCTTGGTCATCTCAAATCACATCCGGCCAACACACAATCCTCTTCCATAACCACATCTCACCCCGAAGACACCTGGGAACATATCACACCTCATCCTGAAGATTCTTGGGAAACATCTATCGTAACCTGCCCGAAGGAACTTGGGCTATAGAACCTGGAAGTGGGAGAAAAGGGGAGAACAATAACCAGCCATCCTTTGGATATTTGAGAATCTCACCCCCGTCCCACAGGTGTTTGGAACATAGTTTTTAACATGGGTGGGGTGCATAAAGAAACATAAAACATACAGAATTATATAAGTACAACAACCACTCTTCCCATCCTAAGGCTTCTACAAAAAGATCTGAGTGCGTGCCTTGGCATGACTACTTCGAGAGTATGCACACAATAATAAATCCCAAAAACCCATTTAATTTTTTCATGTTTCAACAGCTTTAGTTATCCATTTCTTAACAACGGGGAAACTATCAACAACCAAACTAGATCAAGTGTTCATATAAAATATCCCTGTCATCCACAAATCAATTTAGGGAAACACAAGCAACAAAAACAAGTCCCTTCTTATTAACCAATCAACCCCATTGATTATTATTCTCGTTCCATTACCATTCCCCACCATTCATTAACTCTTCCACTTTTATTTATTATTCACAACCCATAGTTCGTTCACATTCAAACCCATCCCTGCAGCCTCGCTGTGAACCACTATAACCACAATCACACAAAAACTAGTACATCGTCATCCATTTGATACCATTTATCGTAGCCCCGCTTTCCATCACCAACATAGCATTCACAACAACCCACAAAAAATAAAACTGAGCCCCGCTGCTCACCCGATCCACAATAACCCTCAAAACACCCCCTTCACATAAATAAACCCTAACCAGCACCCACATGTATATTATTTCAATTTGTTCAACCGGGTTGATCACACAAGGGTTATAGGTATTTAATCAGCCAACTTTATGTGATTAAACAATTTCCACATTCAATAAAATTTCCATCCATAAGAAAATTCAGAAGGAGAGGGAAACATTTAATTGCATAAGCAAAGGCCCCAGGCGACTGTGATTTTCAGTAGGCAGAATCCCATTCAATTCACACCATAATATCACATGATATAAAAAAATGTAACTGCATTCAGAAACATCCCATCCCCATTATATAATCCAGTTATTATATTTATTAAACCAGTTCAAATGTGTTTCATGTAAACAAGAGGACACCAACCCTGCATTATGCACAATTTAGAGAGACGAAGGTAAGATCCATACCTCAACAGGTTCCAATTTCCTTCTCTGAACACGACCACCACGATCACAAGGCTTCTCCCAGAACAACTGTTCCCACCAAGGACATCGCAGCACCCCAGAATCAATAACAGAAGATACTCCCTCAACACGGAGATCACATTCCGTAACATAGAAATAAAACGAGAGAAGTATGATCAGAAAGAGAATACAAGAACATAGGTATAACACACCTTTTTATAGTCGCTCGTCAAAGTCCGTCATTCCCGTCAATTATCATCAGTCTCCTCGATTAGAAACTGCAGAGGGGAAGTCAAAATAGAGGTATCAGAATATGGTGTACGATTTTCTCCTCACTGAAATGATCCCGCAGTCAATGATGGTTTGATGATCAGAGTCTGGATGAAGAAGTTAGGGGGAAGGCTTCTAGGTCATCCGGGAGCGTCACAATGTAGAAATAGAGAGGTCCATAAATAACACATGACCGTCTCTTATATAGGCAATGAAAAAGTAAAACGATATGTAACATGTATTAATGAATACACGATGTGACCGTACAATTGTTATGTTGTTTGAATAGTCAACACACGACACGTCATGCGGTTTGCATGCATTTAATGCTAATAATAACATCAATTAATAAAAGGGGTTTTATTGACACGAGACATGAGTCATAAAAAGGTACTCATCATTGGTCTTAAAATGGCCATCATAATTTCAGGGTTACTCTGCCGGAGACGGTTCGTCAATCCGATACTGTATGAGAGAGATACGTTGGATACAAGCTCCCATAATAATAATGATATTATTATTATTATTGGGTGTCTCGTGGACCCGAGCCACAAACCATAATTTAATATCAAACATTAGAATTGGATTGGTTGTATTAATGATAGGATCACATTGCCATAGACGACAAGTCAATTGGATGTCCCATGCGGGAGTTATGACGGGTTGAAGGTTTAATAATAATATTAAATCTATGAATTCACCAGCATTTCAGGTACCCGATCCAAAAACCAGAAAAAGGCATCCAATATTGGACTCATAATTTCCGTCTCAATGTCAGGGTCTCACTGCCACTGACGGTTCATAAAACCGAGGTCACACGAAGAAGTTACAGAAGAATTATGGTTTTGACAACCATAAATAATAATAATAATAATATATTATTATTATTTCATTTCATTGAAAATTTCTCTCTCCAATATCATTTGAGATTTATGCACAAATAACTCTAATATGGTGTGCATCACCCCATTCATGGGATTCTCTCTATTTTTTATTAGTTTAAAATTTAATTTGTTTCATTTAATCATTTTCTCTCTCCAATCTAACTCTTTCTTCCAAGATTCTCTCTCACTCCACCAAAAGTGGTGCATCCCGTTTCCTTTACACTATGTGGCATGCCCCAAACCTCCATTATCACATCAATGTAATTATTAATAAAATTAACATTAATAACATCCGTCATTAATTTTCTAATTTAATCCCATTAAATTAGATTATCATGATTATTATCATATTAAAATAAAACCATTCCATTTAATTAAATTAAATGACAAAACAAAATTAATATAACTTACATATTCAACCCCTTTTTAATACATTTAATTTCATTAACCTCACGCACATAGTTTTATGCCATCATTGTTCTATATTGTTTTTCAATAATAATAATAATTCATCAACTTATTTTATTAACACATCACTGTTATTATTTTTTTAATAATGATAATATTTACGATCATCGCATTGACCACATTAAACCACCCCATTGGATATCTAAATCTGACCATGCCACGTCAATGTCGCATAACATCCATCTATTTAATTATTTAATTCTATTTATTTTTATTTCAGACTGATTAAATTGAAATCACTTTTATTAAATTAGAACCATTCAATTTAATAAACCAAACATATTTTTTATGCCACCATTATTATTATTATTTAACATAATAATAATAACAAAATCACCTTTAATATTATCAATTCACCACCATTCTTCCACTGTGCATCTTCATTTATTTGTTTGCAATAAATACCAAGAATCATTTCATTAATTTCTCATTATTATTAATATTACGAATAATATTAATAACACAACACCCATTATTATTATTCATATTTAATTTCAACAATTACTCAATTAATAACAAACTGAATGTTTCATTTATCAATGTCTAATGGGTCACACAGCTTCCCACTTCACATCATTAATAATAATAACACCCAATAAGTCATTTTATCATTATTATTATCTTTTTAGTTTAAATAATCACACAATTTATGTCATCATCATTATTATTTAACAAATATTTATGTTATCATCAGTATTAAAAATTATCATTATAACTTGCATCGTGTTGACCAGATCGATTTCAACAAAGTAATGGACTCGTGGGGTCCATTATATTACATTACATACCTCTCAAAACATTCTGGTCCTCGAGAATTAAATACCAACCCAGAAGAATGAATGGATCCGAACAACCACTCTACAAGATACCTCTTCGGGATCTCATCATAACAGGAAACAACCGATAACCCTAATTATATGAATTAGTAATTCCTTCTCCCATATCGAGATATTACCACTTTAGGCGGCACTGAATCACCTGCATGGGTTTAATCGCATCCACATTAATGCGTCTCGACTAGGTATTATGTCTATTGAATTCCATATATTAAGATTTTCCAAACTTACACTTCCCCCAACACCATACAAAACAACAATAAATTTCCCGAACACATGGCTTGAGGAATTACCTCTCCCATGTCGAGATTTTATCTGCTTTAGGAGGCACTGACTCACCTGCATGGGTTTAATCGCATCCACATTAATGCATCACGATTAGGGATCAGGTCCTCCTCTCCCCACATGTTAGGACTCTTCACACACATTTAAAAGAAAGAGGGAAACAACTTAGAACTATAGACTCATGAAAAACAAGGTCCAGACCCAAATCATGCGCGAGAATGAGTTTCAAAAAAGGAGTGTGATACTCCAAAACATAAATGAGTGCATTTATGTAAAACTGAAAACATCCCTCTCGATCATCGACCATGCTAGGGTTTCCTCTTTTGATGCATTGAACTGTCTGCATCCCACTCCTTTGCCTCTCTCCTGACGTCCACCTCCTCGACCATGTCCCGGTTGGGGTCCTTGAGGAACTCCCTATGGTTGGACACCAATTTCTCTAGCTCCCCATGGAGGGACTAGAACCTGTTACTGCTGGAAGGGTTGGGCTGGGAACTGCTGCTGGGGCTGGGGATGAACCTGGCCAGTCCCTCCATACTGAGTCTGAAAAGGGAAATATCTGCCACGATGCCCACGATTCTCACATGAAAAGCACCTCGGTCCCTGGCCCATAGAAAACGGGGAAAAATTATGAGATTTGTATTGGACCTGCTGAAGTCTTCTCTCTGCCGGTCGAAACATTGAAGGTCCTGTTGTTGGGGATATACTGATGACTACATTTTTCATGGACGAACATGGGTGACTCCTCTCTCACGGAGGAACTACTCGTGATTGTATCCTCTCAATTATCTGTGCATTCTTTTGTACTTCCAGGTATGTTGGTAAGGTGAAAGGGGTCACAAAGCACCGAATAGAGGGGGGGAAGAGCCTCCTCTAAATGTATGGCTCGGGAATCCTCATCCGGAAAGAGATTCGGGAAAAAATGGAAGAGATCCTTGAACATGGCCCCAAATTCCCGCACTGACATGATTCTTTATTGGAGAGAAAATTACTCATACCTATAGTCGATATTCCTCGTCATGGAAAGAAATTCCTCGCGGAACTCCTTCTCAAAGATGGCCCATAGAACTTCTGTCTCCTTCCCCTCCCCATGGTAAAGAATCCACCACTGACGCGCTGCTCCTCATAGCTAGCATATTTCTAGAGGAACCCGATACTATGATAGAGCCCTGATCATCCCAAAGGTGATCTCGAGTTCCTCCAACCAACTCTCAGATTCCGTTTCCGAAGTGCTGCCTTCATACTTATTCAAGCTCTATCACTGGAAAGCACGAAACGTGCGCTGCCAAAATTCGTCTTCCTCCTCTCTGTCAA
Organism: Viscum album; assembly: GCA_963277665.1. Classification (NCBI taxonomy): domain Eukaryota; kingdom Viridiplantae; phylum Streptophyta; class Magnoliopsida; order Santalales; family Viscaceae; genus Viscum; species Viscum album. The sequence goes on from OY728139.1 coordinate 1,186,168,914, forward strand.
TCCTCAGCTGATCGACCGTCTGAATCTGTTGGGCCTCGACTGCTCGAGTCACCTAGGAACGATGTCAAGGTGCCATAGTTGTATGGTAAACAAAGAACGCCTAAGACCAAGTAGCATGGAAATTTTATCAAGGTTTCATTTTAACATTTTATTTCGATTTCTTTCCCAAAACACCCAAATCATGTAAAACACAAATCATGATGATGAATATACCTTTCCTAGGGTCTCTACCCTACAATCAATGTAGTCTTACTTGGTCATTCAGTAAGCTCAGATTCCTTACATTGGATCACGGGGGAACTAAAATCCCATGTCCTAGCCGGTCTTCCATGGCCTATGTCACGCAACAAGATCAGCCAACACTGTTTCCCTACAATCCCATGCAATACTCACTGTGCCAAACTCCAAACCTCATACTATTTCTCAACCATCCGCCTCTGATACCATTATATCATGTCCCCCTCCCACAAAAGATTCCCCTCCTGAGCTGGAAATGGTTAAAGGGAGATAATGACCCCAGATTCCCACCTCCAGTAGGCCCCGGAGTGGCGACAAGCACCAAGGGTATAAGTTTTCATAAATATGAGAGGCATTACCCTTTTTATTATTTAAGATAGGGAAATAGGATGAGTCAAAACCCAAAAGGAAAAAAGAACATGTAAGTGAAAATAAACCGAAAACCAAACCCATATGCATGTTTTATACAATACTGAAACAAAAGTACAAGTATAGAAAAGCTCCAATGTACTGTACCAAAATGTAAAAAAAACAAAAACAACAAACAACAAAAAATCCCCCGTCCTGACTAGTAAGGTCTCGCACAGTCCCTGTAGTCCTCTTGAAAACATGATAGAAAACGTAGGGTGAGAATACAAGTATACTCAGTAGGGAAACCTAATGCTCTCGTTCACAAGTGGGGAGACATCCTATTGCCCCATGAGAAAACAGAAGAACCAAAACCTAGAAAAGAATCTATCCACCCAGCCTCACCAGTCACACTCACCAAGTAACACAATCCAATAGAGTATAGTAGTGATGTTATCAAAGTATGGGTACCTCGCACCACCTTCCCACAGGACACCTCTCAAGCCCTCATGCCTAACGATCTGATGCTTCCCCCTCTTACTGAGCTAGTGCCGCAACACGACCATACGAAGCTCGAGATAGTGTCACAAACTGGCCATACGAATCTCATAATAACCCACCAGCATAGAATCCTCGGCCATTTCAAATCACATCCCGCCGACACACAATCCTCTGCCATAACCACATGTCATCCTGAAGACACCTGGGAACATATCACACCACATCCTGAAGATTCTTGGGAAACATCTGTCTTAACCTGTCCGAAGGAATTTGGCCTATAGAACCTAGAAGAGGGAGCACATGGATGAATAGTAACCAGCCATCCTTTGGATGTTTGAGATTCTCCCCCATCCCACGGGTGTTCGGCACGTAGTGATCAACATGGGTGGGGTGCGTAAAGAAACATAAAACGTACATATTTATATAAGTATAACAACCACTCTTCCCATCCTAAGGCTTATATAAAAAGATCTTAGCACGTGCCTTGGCACTGATACATCAAGAGTATGCACACAACAATCAATCCCAAAACCCCATTTAATGTTTTCATGTTTCAACAGCTTTAGTTATCCATTTCTTAACTACTGGGGAACTATCAACAACCACACTAGATCAAGCGTTCATAATACATATCCCTGCCGTCCACTAATCAAGTTAACAAAACACAAGAAACACAAAAAAGTCCCCTCTTTTTAACCAACCAACCATAGTGATTATTATTCCCATTCCATTACCATGCCCTACCATTCATTAACTCTTCCACTTTTATTTATTATTCACAACCCAGAGTTCATCCATATTCAAACCCATCCCTGCAGCCCGAATGCCAACCACCATAACCACAATAACACTGAAACCCTTACATCATCATCCCTTTGATACTATTTATCATAGATCCACTTCCCATCACCAACATAGCATTCACACCAACCCACAAACAAGCCAACCATAGCCCCACTGCTCACCCGATCCACAACAACCCACAAAACACCCCCTTCACATAAATAAACCCTAAAGAGAACCCACATGTTTATTATTTCATTTTGTTCAACCGGGGTGATCACATAAGGGTTTCAGTTATTTAGTTAGCCAACATTACGTGATTAACAAATTTCGACATTCAATAAAATTTCCATCAACAAGAAAATTCAGGAGTGGGAAACATTTAATTGTGTAAGCAAAGGCCCCCAACGACCATGATTTTCAGTAGGCAGAAGCCGATTCAAATCACAACATAATATCATAGGATATAAAATAAATGTAACTGCATTCACAAAAATCCCTTCCCCATTATATAAGCTAGTTATTATGTTTATTAAACTGGTTTAAATGTGTTTCATGTAAACAAGATGACACCCACCCCGCATGATTCACAATTTAGAGAGACTGAGGTAAGATCCCTACTTCAACAGGTTCCGATGTCCTTCTACGAACACGACCACCACTATCACATGGTTTCTCCCAAAAAGTCTGCACCCACAAAGGACTTCGCGACACCACCGAATCAACAACACAAGAAACTCCCTCAACATGAAGATCACATTCCGTATCATGGAATGAAAATGGGAGAAGTAGGATCGGAAAGATAATATATGAACAAAGGTTTAACATACCTTTTTAGAGTCGTTCATCCAAGAACGTAGTTCTCGTCAATTATCAACAATCTACTCAGTTGGAAACTGCAGAGGGGAAGTTTAATAAGAGGGAATTGAATAGGTTTTATGATGTTCTCCTCGCTGACACGATCCCACTGTCACTGAAGGATTGTTGATCGATGTCCGGATGAAGAAGTTAGGAGGATGGATTCTAGGTCATCTGGGAGCGTCGCCGTGTGGAGAAGAAGAGAGGTCCGCAAATAACACATGACCCACTCTTATATAGGAAACAAAAAGGTAAAACGGTATGTAGCGTGTATTAATGAATACACGAAGTGACCGTACAACTGTTACATTGTTTGATTGGTCAACACATGAAACGTCACACGGTTTGAATGCGTTTAATGATAATAATAACTTCAATTAATAATTGGTGTTTTATTGACCAAGACATGATTCATGAAAAGGTATTCATCAATGGTCTTAAAATGACAGTCATAATTTCATGGTTACTCTGCCGTTGATGGTTCGTCAATCCGATACTGTATGAGGGAGATACGTTGGATACAACATCCCATAATAATAATAATGATATTGTTATTATTGGGTGTCTCGTGGACCCAAACCATGAACCATAATTTAATATCCATCATTAGACATGAATTGACCATATTAATGACAGGTTCACATCGCCACTGACGAAAAGTCAATCGGATGTCACAAGCGGGAGTTATGATGGGTTGAAGGTTTAATAATAATATTAAATCTATTAGTTCACCAGCGTTTCAAGTACCCGATCCGAAAACCCGAAAAATACATCCAATATTAGACTCATAATTTCCGTATTGAAGTTAGGGTTTCACTGCCACTGATGGTTCATAAAACCGAGGTCGCACGAAGAAGTTACGGACTAATTATGGTTTTGACAACCATAAATAATAATATTATTATTATATAATTGTTATTTCATTTCATTGAAAATTTCACTCTCTAATCTCATTAGAGATTCACGCAAAATTCACTCTAATGTGTTGCGCATCACCCCATTCTTGGGATTCTTTCCCTTTTTTTTATTAGTCTAAAATTTAATTTTTTTCCTTTAAACATTATCTCTCTCCAATCTAACTATTTCTTCCATGATTCTCTGCCAATCCACCAAAAGTGGAACCTCCCCTTTTCTTTTTCACCATGTGGCATGCCCCAAACCTACATTCTCAATTCAATGTCATTATTCATAAAATTAATTTTAATAACATCCCTCATTAATGTTCTAATTTAATACCATTAAATTAGTTTATCATGGTTATTCTCATATTAAATTAAAACCATTCAATTTAATTTAATTAAATGAAAAATCAAAATTAATATAACTTACATATTCAACCCTATTTTAATACATTTAATTTAATTACCCTCTCACACATATTTTTACGCCATCATTTTTATTTATTATTTTTCAATAATAATGACAATTCATCAACTTATATTATTAACTCATCACCGTTATTAATTTTTAATAATGATAATATTTATGCTCATCACATTGACCATGTTAAACCACCCCATTGGATATCTGAATCTAACCATGGCACGTCAATGTCACATAACATCTGTCAATTTAATTATTTAATTCTATTTATTTTTATTTCACCCTGATTAAATTGAAACCACTTTTATTAAATTAAAATCCCTCAATTTAATAAACCCAACATATTTTTTACACCACCATTATTATTATTATTTAACATAATAATAATAACGAACTCACCTTTAATTTTATTAACGCACCACCATGCTTCCATTGTGCATCTTCATTTATTTGTCTGCAATAAATTCCATGACTCATTTCATTAATTTCTCATTATTATTAATATTATTAATAATATTAATAACAAAAAAAACCATTATTATTATTCATATTTAATTTCAACAATTACTCAATTAATAATAAACTTCATGTTTCATTTATTAATGTCTAATGGGTCACACACCTTCCCACTTCACATCATTAATAATAATAACAACCATTAAATCATTTTAACATGATTATTATCATTTTACATTAATTAATCACACAATTTATGTCATCATCATTATTATTTAACATATTTTTATGTTATCATCAGTATTAAAAATTATCCTTATAACGCCCGTCGTGTTGACCATATCGATTTCAACAATGCAATAGACCCATGGGGTCCATGAAATTACAGCCAGTGCCTTAGTTTCCGCTTTTGCAGGACATCAGACATGCTTCCGTGTTATGATTTTAGATCTGGAAGATGTTCTGGAATATTATGGCCACCACCTTCACATTCATGGGACTAGATCTATGCCACAATTCATCCTAGTATAAATCCATTCGAGCAGTGATATCTCCCACACCACTTTGATCCATGTTCTATCATCATCGTTGCACGTCCATCACCCCATTTCCATCCCAAATCTTTGGTATCTGATCGTTGCACCACTAATAGGGTGTTCAATGATCAATTGATCTTGAATTGAGGAGTCATGGGACAAATAAAGAATGCCCATGATGAATGAAGAATGGTTGGAGAAAAGAACAAACCAAAAAGAGGGATGGGACCTAGATCATTGTCTAGGGTGATCATGATTCATTTATATTAGATTGGTAAATGTAAACAAAAAAAATATCATACTAATCTCCCATATCCTTGATAATACGTAACACACATCATAAAATAATGCCCGATCGAAGTGACAATATTTTTGTGGATTGGTCCATGTTCTTCCTAAAAATCATGAATAGGGGGAATTAATATAAAAAAACACCCTACCTAGAGTTCGTATTAGTCTAATGAGATGATTTTTCATTGATAATGATCCATCCATGAGTGATCTCGGTCCATCGTTTCTTATCATTCACCAATGGGTGGGATCCTCCCCCTTGCCTCATGAAAATTTCAGGGTTATGATGATAACCTCGGATTTCCTGACAATACTCAATTAAATATAAAAAACTAACACTATATTTCCACATTATTTCATTTAAATTATTTTACTAAATATTTTAATGATCTTCACGCCCAAAAATTAATATTCACCACCGACCTGCACTGCAAAATGTTCGGCCCCACATAAGGGAAATGCCACATTATGATATCAATAGTTGTATCATATTTCCAATACATGTTACCCTTTATGATTTTCTGTGATTTTAAAAATAAAATAAAATATTTATTTATTTTATTTATGACTACATCCTTTTCAGGTTTTTTCACTAGATAACTACGCTGACTAATGATATGTCTCTCTTATGGTAAACATGTTATATTGAATGCAACAGAGTGCTCTAATTTCCTATTCAATTATCTATTTAAGATATATTCCACTTATTTAATAAAACAACTCATGTGTTCTTTTAAAAACATAACAATTTTCATTGAATCATTCATAGAACACCGGGCCTCTAAATCGAAATTCGTCTTAGTGCTCTGTCTCGTAATTTCCTAATTAATTTTGAAAAATAAAATCTGGAAAATCCATGTCATTACATTTCCTGATGAAAATATCATTTTCACTTTTGAAAAAAATATTTCAATGAATTAAACATTTTTTAAATCAATTTCTGTGAAAACATCCTTGAAAAATTAAAATGGGGGATTTATAAATCTTTTGCAAAATTTATTGCGAGAACATATCTATTTCACTTTAAAAACTTGTTTTTAAAGATAAAACATCAAAAATAAATTTATAAATCATTGTATTTGTATTAAATCAATGATAAATATAAATTATTATTTATGTCATTAAGTGACCATAATGGTGAATGTCCCATTCATGAGATAAATGTTTAAATGAAGATTCATTCCACATTTTTTGTAAAAGTCAAATGGGAATTGTTTATAAAATGACATAAATATTCCTTTCAAAAGATTAGGTAAAAATTAAATCATGGATTCAAATTACTTTAATAAATTATTTGGATTTTTAAAAAAAAATATAATGTATTTTTTGAATACTTGATTTTGGAAGAAAAAGTATTTTCGACCGAAGTGGTAGATAAAGAATGTTTTCTTTAATAAAATTATTTTTTAATTATTGGGTACATTATATGAATATAATGTGACACATTTATTCTTATGAAATAATATAAGGATAGATAAATTCGTTTTTTTCTTTAGAAATTGATTGTAATGTTTTAACCAAAGATGCATAAACATAAATAGTCCTAACAATCTGATTGTATCGTAAAACTTTTACCAATTTTCCAAAATTGAATCACAATCCACCTAAAGGAATAAAATAAAATGAATAATAAAATATCATAAGAATAAATAAATTTGTGACATTAAATTTTAAATAATCAATTGATATGAATTATAAAATAAGAAATTTGTGTAACATAACATATATCTCAATGAAAGAAAATTGAGAAAAACCCATTATGTTTTTGGTTTATATTGAACAGAAAACCATTTGAAATAGGGATCCTGAAATGGATTTTTAAATAATAACATTTTTCATGAAAATCATTATAAAATATATTCATATTAAATATATACACCAAATAAAATAAATATGTACTTAATATTTCATTTTTCTCATAATAGTAAAATGTGAGATGATCATTCCGTATCTTCTGTGTTGAACTCCTTCATAATTATCCAAATCACCTTTATCATAATTAAATGATTATTATAAATCCATTAATGAAACATATATATATATATATATATATATATTAAAAAAACATATTATTTACTCATTCTCTTTTATGACATGTTTGTTAAAAATTCCTTGGTATAATTCCGTTACAATTAATAATTTCTTCATTTTTCATATAAGTTTTGATTTGATTTTTTATGTCTATTACATTGATTATTGTTATATAATATTATACATTATAAAAATTATTTAAATATAATATATATTCATTTTATATGTATATATATTAATCCATACATGTTAGAGATAAAAAAATAAAATTCACTATTCCGGGAGTGGGTAGGTCAAACGTACACATGAAAACTGGTTCCATTTTCCTAGCGGATAAAATAAATGAAATCTAAATAATATATTTTTATTATATAAAATTGTTTATTTCATATATATCACATATATTCATCATATTTACACAATTACCTTCCATGGATAGTGCTAGTGAAAAACGAATCACATCACATTGTGAGAAGGTGGTACATCATATACACAAACAACGTTTTCGTATCCCCCATTTAATGGAAATTAAGAATAAATTTGTTAAAGAATAATTTAATAACAAAAATAAATATATAAATATCATAAATTTTCATTTAATCTATCATTATTAAAACCCACATAAAACAAAAATGAAAAACACATTTCATTGGTTCATGAGACGGGAGTATGTCAGAGACGTGAGAAATGTTACAGTTTTCCGATGGGTTACAAGTTAATAACATAGATGATCTATTATAATTAAATATTTATAATTATATCCTTAAAATCATATTGAAAAATTAAATCCATCATTAAATCCATCTGTATGATGTGGTGATGTAAAATGAATAACATCGGGTCGGAAGGCGGGAGTTCCCCATACACATGAGTGATGATTTCTTATACCATTTGATTGAATAGACGAAGGATTTTTGTTACAACATGAAAATTGTAATAATATATATATATATATATATATATATTTAATAGAAATAATTTATTATATCATCATGTTTGATAATAATTTAAGGAGGGGATTATTAAACAGAATAAAATTCTTGGTTAGTGATGTTACAACTTATTTAGAAAATATTAGTTGGTTTGCACAAAAATGATTCTTAAGTTTCCTTTCTGACTAAATAAAGTAATATAGTAATAGATTAGGAAATAAATAAAGTTATTCGTTCATTGTATTTGGAAATAATATAGTTTTTGTATGTTGGATGAGTAGAGAAGAGGTGGTGGAATTTTATAAGTGAGTTGAGCCGCACACTTGTTTTTTTTGGAATGGAATAGTTTAATTTTAGAAAAAGGATCCTAAAATGGTTCAACTAAAACATTTTAGATTATATGGTCCAAATAGTTACATAAAAGTGTTTTTGTCTTTTTTCTGGCCATTTTAACACGCATCGTTTTAGCTTAGCACTCTGGTAAACCCATTTTTAACATAACTCTGGAAAATAATTTTATCTATTTTTACAATTCATTATGGAAAAAGAATTATGTTGAACATATTATATAATATAAATAATTAAAATTTTAAATATTGAATAAAACTTAAAAAATTAAATTCACATGAGTTCAAAATTGTAATTCATAATTAGTACCACATACACAATGAAAATAATGTTTTCCGACAATAAAATTTTCAAAATTTTAAATATTTGGTACAAAAATTAAATTTTAAATTTATACCAATGACAAAACTTTTACTAAATGATATATAATGAAAATAATTTTTTTTGAAACTATATTAAAATAAATTTTATCTTTTATATTCATTACATGAAAATGTTGTTTTTTAATTTAAATGTATTTTTCAGTTTTCACAAAAACAATATTTCAATAAAATTCCCAAAAAAAATAACTCCAAGATAATTTTGAAATCATTATTACCAAAAAAAAATATTTTAAAAAATATAATTTTTAGATGTATCCATCAATATTTATAATATATGTTTAAAAAATTTGAAAAAAAATTATTTTTAGAAAAATATTGTTTGGAATAGTAAAATTATATTTATTCATAATCATGACTAGAAAACACATGAAATGAATATTAAAATATTGATTAAATATGTAATAGATAAATTAAATTTAAATTATTTTAAAATAACAATTTATTTATTTTTTTAAAAAAAATTTATTTACTCACCTAAAATAAGTTTATTTGAAAATGATTTTTTTGTTTTCAAATTATATGTTTATAAACTTTTAATTATTTATATATTTTTAACTAATTTTTCACTAGATAATTTGTCACATATAAATTTATAGAACAAATATTTTCATAATTTAGTTATTCCCACACATACACTCCTTTCTAATAGCTATGTGATAACAATAATATTGAAATAATAGTTTTAATAGTATGTCAGAATTTGTTTAATATCCTTGTGGAATTTAATGAAATATACACCCAGTGTTCAATGTAATTAAAAATAAACATAGTGTTTCATTTAAGTGAACATGAAATAAAATTTATGGTTAACATAATATAAGGGAATGATTAAATTAATATAAAAATATATTTTACCAAATTTTGAGTTGTTACATTCTCCCCCATAAATATACTACATCATCATGATTTTGAGGTGTGCTCGGTAATAAATGTGTTATAATTTGAAAATTTATCAATTGGAAACCCACATAAAAACAATTATAAAAATAATTTAATCTTTAAATAAGAGAATGAGATGTAAGAACGTATTCTAGAATAACACATAATACATTTCCAAATAGGATAACATATGTGGGAAGTTAATATTTAATCTTGATGAAATGAAAATTTTAAAAATAATTATATAGACTGCAAGTGATTATCAATCATATGAAACTGAATTATCATGTGAATGTGAACGATTATAAAACCATAAACAAGATAGTTAATAAAGAGGTTATTGATATCATCTGAAATGATGTGAATGAATTTTATTTTATTCTATGATCCTTCTACTAAACATGGTGAATCATCATGGGAAGATATAAATTAATATTTTCAATCCCATTCATAAATAAAATATCATCCATTGGATGTAATTTAACAAATAATCACATAATATATTAAATTAATAAATGAAGGTGTTTTTTCACTAAATCGTTGTTGGATCACAATATATATAATAGAATTAAACCACACATTATTTATGTATTTATTAACAAAAATATTTGGTAGCATAGGATATCCAGTAACATCCAAAGTATGACTTAATCCATTTCATGACTTGTAAACCTAAGACATTCTCCATGTCTGTCCAAAATTAAAATCCAAAATTTTATAATTTAACTCACTAAATTTAAAAGTCAAATTTTCAATTTTACAAAAAAATATAATCTATATTTTAGTCTCAAATAATATATATATAAATAAATTGATCATATATTTTACTTAAACAATGTAATAATAATAGTTACCATAATATCTTAATAAAAACATAAACAAATCCTCATTCCTTGAATAAAACCAAAGATTATTGCATATATTACATAAATACAATAATGTTGAAAACATCGTCAATTATAATATAAACCACATTTTATACAAATTATAAACCATTTCCTATGTCAACAGTACTATCCAATTTATATTATTAAAATATATAATATATTTAACAAAACACCATTATCTCACCATTGGGAATATGTTAAGGGTTATCTCCTATTAATCTAGTGTTTTTTGGAAACATCACTATGTCAATAAATCACTTCTATACGATATCATCATGATTAAATATTTTATTTATAATCCTTCATAGAAATTCATATTGAACAATCCTTATAAATTTTATAATTCATTAATTAAAATACATATAAACCTCATTCATAAGACATCATTCATAAAATATTAACTATGATTCATCATATTATTCTATAATACCTCTTTTTTTTAATAATTAACTTGTAGTCTCTTCATCATCTACCAAAAAATAGTTATTATGCCACCTTTTTTATTCTCATATTGATATTTCAACCTAGGAAATATATGTTCAAAATGACCATACATTATATAGTAAAATCATTCATCTATTTATAATATCATACGATGAAAAATATTCCTATCCATTTTTTTATCTTCACTTTACATTTTTCCTCAAATATAACTATATTATGGTCTTCTTCTACACATATAAAACATATATCCTTCCCTTTTTGAAACTCCCTTAACAATTTTCCCCACACTCTAGACATATATGAAACTAACTATTAGTTCCCACATGGTCTCCACAACATGAAATCACAGTGAACAATATCCATATCATCTTTTGTGACTTTGAGAGTTTGTTATGGTTCATGGTGTTAAAATTGGGTTGTGAATACTAATTTGTAATAATAATAATGTCCCTTCCCCCTGAAATTATTCTATTTTATTTCATATAAACACATTTTCTATCACATTCAATGTTAATCAAGTTCCATAAATTTCCCACCCTTAAATGACACGAAACATCATAGTCTCTGTAACAATATTAATCTCTGAAGACCACATGATAATGAATGATCATTTATGTGATGTCTAAGTCAGGACAAATTACATTAAATCTATGTAACCATAGGATTAAACTAGGTAATTCACAGTCATTTTTTTATATCCTTCCTGAAGGTTCATAAGGACTTTTTGAATTTCATAAGCATATACCTCTAATGTGTCAATCCTGGTATACTGAAAGGCATGTTGTCCTCTACTTGGTGATGATCATGCCCATCTCAATTCAATCATTTTAAATCCCTAGGTATAGAAGTTATAGTTCTACATTCACTTGTATAATCTATAAAGGAATATAATTTCTTGGAAACCACTAGCACTATCATTTAGAAAAAATCTAGATCATTTTTATATACTTTGGGACATCCTTAGATTTATCCTTACACATATCCCATGAAATATCCTTTGATATATCTCTATAGATCTCTCCAAATTTTTCACATTTCATTTTCTAAAGGATAACAAATCCTTTTCTCTAATACCAACTTTAGTGACCCAGGATTTACATAAATAGATAATGAATATTTTAGATGAATCTTCATTACCTTAAATAAACACATGTTTGCAGATCATAATGGTATAATGCCTTCAAAATCTTATAATCATAAACAGCCAGTTCATAAGAGTTCAACATTGTACCACACTTAGTACCTCAAAATTATAACTATTCTTATACATATTAAATATAACATGTATTCATCAAAACATTGGTAAAAGAAATATAATATAAGGTGAGCATAAATTATAGGAAAGGGTTATCAAGGGAAATATATAAAAGTAACTTGAGAATAAGGGTATTATATCATGAGAATAACAAATGAAATACATAACATTTATATAATCTATCAAATCCATTATTCATTTAAAAAGTATTTATAGTTCCTAAGACATGAATCATAAGGATGTCATGTAACATGATCCATGATAGAAAAAAATTTAAATGAGACATGGAATTGTAGGACGAAAATTAGGATAAGAAATCATTTACATTGTATTCAAGGGTCACTTGCAAAACTATGATAGGTTAATTGGTTCAAATATAAATCCATTATAGTAGTGATGGTTCACAACAAATAATATTATAATGGTAAAATTAAATAGGTGAAATGAGTACACTACCCATTCCATTCAATTTTATCTTATGAGAAATAAACCATTACTTAATGAATTGAGAGGGATATAGGCCTTAACTATCATATAATAAAAATCATAAATTTATTTTCCACAATATCATAAAGCCTTAATAATATCATAATAAATGAATAGAAACTGGTTTAAAAAACAAATAATTATACTATATCCTATGAAAAAGAAACTAGTTTCATAATAATGCTTAAAATTCATCATATCATAATCCTTGGTAAAAAAAGTGTGTTTCCATGAAATTTTTTCACGATATAAACCATTCATGAGAAATAAATTTTAAAGTTTTTGAATAGTGATAAAAACATGGAATAATAATAGGTTTAATAATAAAATTATCATGGTATAATCCTTGGAGGAGAAATGGGTTTCAAAAATATGTTACCACAAAAAATAGAAACCATCTTCAGATAAAATAAATGTAACAAGCCCGACCCCATTATCCCGGAGTCAATGTATTATTTATTACATTTCCATAAGATATATGTAATTTCATCATAATGTACTCATTAGTTTAGTAATCTAGGTAAACAAGATTCATACATGATTCTAATATAATATTTTAATACCCAGATTTAAATTATTCATAGAATTTCATCATTCCCTCTACCATAACCCTTCATATCAATCAAGAACTACATATGGGTATGTAGTGGGAAGTCGAAAATAAGATAGGGGTGGATTCAAATGCTCAGTCATGGTATTATTATAAGATATTCTATGAATATATATTGAATAATCAATCCACCAAAATAAAAAAACTGATTTAACATTTCATTTAGTCAATAACTAGATCATAAATCATTGGAATAAATAATGATCAAATAATTTAATATAAATAATCACATCATATTGAAATAGAAATTTTTTAATTATATCTAATCTAATAATCAAATGGAATATCAATATCTATGTTCATAATGAGGTAATATATATTTAAATACATCATAATCACACTATCGTGACCTTTCACATGACAGATAATGTTAATACAATTCACTAGATTTTTTAAAATTATGGGTTTCAATCCCATTGGGATTGGAAAACTCATTTTTGTTATAACATTTCAAAAAAACATATACATTGAAACCCTTTCACTAGATTGATCAAAACTACTATGTACAAACACATGGGGTATGACAAGATGATTTTGTATCATGAAACATGTAGATGAATCATGGGGTTATCTATATTGGCCTCCAACAACTAATTATTACATCCAATGGATTCCAATAATGAGAGTGAAAAAATATAATAATTCTTATAAAAAAATTACATATGAAATTTTTATAATTACCCCAATCAAATAAATATAATTATTATCCTTTCTATGTAATATATCAAATAGTATCCAAATAGAATAACCTCAATCAGATTGAGCATAAACCATCAATAAAATGAATAAGAACGATTTCAATAAAACATATCCCTAGTGATTAATAATTATATAATAGGGTTAATTTCATCGATGAATATAAATACCATAAAAATATCTTTTTGAAAATTTAGCAAAATATCATTTTCATTTAGAAAATAGAAAAACATTACGAAAACTGTTTTCTTTAAAGATAAATTTTTTAAATACAATGGATTTAAAGAATTTTATGAGAAATTATTTCATTAAAAATATCCTTGTAAACTATCAAAGGAGGATACAGTAAAATTTCTTTTAATTTTATGGGTACTTCCATAAATTTTGAACACATTAAAAATAACATTCCTTTTTTTCTTTGTAAAATGGTTAGAAAAGTTCCATGTTCAGAAAACGAAAATAAGTTTTCTTTCAAATTCTAGGTGAAATAAAAATGCTATTTTTTTGAAAATGAAATAAGATTACATTGATAACATTTTGTAAAAATAAAAATGTGTAAAAATACCTATATTACAATATTTTGTAAAGGAAGAAACCATTTTTTGACAACATCTTTAGTAAACATGGTTTTGAAATAAAAACTATTTATGACCGAAGAGGGATATAAGTTTAAAATTTTATTAAATAATTTTATTAAATAAATTAATTACCAAAGATATGTGGAATAGTAATTTTAATTTTATATATCATAAATAATAGAGTATTATAAAATTAAATTATTTTGTAGGAAATTGTAAAATAATATCATTCAAATAAAACTCAACAAAAAAGAATAAAAATTAGAATGAGATAAATAAATAAACCCTTATAGTGATTATAATGTTGAAGAGACAATTAATAAATAAATTGATCATTTTTTTCAATAATAAAACCATATAAATAAGTGGATACACGAAATATGGTAATAAAATTTCATTATAAACATTATTTTATAATGACATAATCAATTAGGTCGATATTTAACACAATGAATGGAAATTGATTTAATAAATCCCATTCCTCATGCTTCATTTTGATTTAAAATTCATTATCCTCATTTATATTGGTTTTAAACGTGTCACTAAATTATAACATAACCATATTACAATTTATATTAATATATTTGATCTTTTTATGACCACATTTTTCCCATTCATTAATAACATTTCACTGTTCTCATTGTTTTGGGAGTTAATTTCCTTGTCTTCTAATCCATTTTTTTCTTTAAAGATCCATTTCATGGACATATTAAATAGGTTTCTAATCTCATTTATAGTAATGAGGAATTAATTATCTTTATTTTACTGCAATAATAATTTTAAAACCAATAATGAAATATTTTAATGAAAAATGGAGTATGTTACGATCTTGGAGATGGTGGGCCATACGTATGCATGAGTAATGTTATCATTTTTCAATGATCATTATGTAAAGGAAGGTAAGTGATATTTTATATTTACATAAATATAATAAATTCATAAATATAATATTATATACATGTATAAATTATCCATCTAGTGTAGTGATTAAAATGTGTCAAATCCCTTCATGAATGCGGTAGTCCACATGTACAGGAACAATGTCATCATATTAAAGTGAGTGAAAAAGGTAAGAAATAAAAATATATATGATCATTAAATAATCATAAATATTTTAGGCTTATCATAATTATCTCATTTATACCACATATAAATATTCAATTTTTATTTATCCCTTCCATGTAATGCGTTAGTTAAAGACGAATCACGTCACGTCATTACGTGGTATTCCACCATACACAAGAGTTATGTTAACATATCATTAGAAAAATGGAAAGTAAAAATAGGTGTATATATGAAATTATGACCCTATATAAATAATTATATTTTAAATATCATAAATATACTTTATATCTATACCCATACCCATCCATGAAATGTGGTCATGGAATAACGATTCACATCAGTTCAAGAGGCTATAGTCCACCATACATATGAATGATTACATAATCACCCATTTGATGTTAGTGGGAATGGTTTTTGTTTATTAAAAAATTACAAAAAAAATTACCTCTTTAATAAAGATACAAAATTTTATGTGAATTAATTAATAATATTTGATAGATGTAGATAAAGATATTAAATAAAGATGGTTTTTGAAAAACATTACCCATTCCTTTGGAGACCTCCTAAGGTTTTCACTAAAGGAATATTTGGAAGGTTTTTTTCTGAATATAATTATAATAGGTTAATGGGAAGGTTTTTTATGTTATTTATTTGAATTGACTGAACCAATTAGGTGTTAATGTGTGAATAAAGTTTCCATTAATAAGTTAGGTGGGGGGAAAATTAAATGTTTTTTAATATATTAAATCATAAAAATGACTTTATCATTTATAAAGAATAATTAGTGGTCCATTATTAATAATATACAATATGCGGTCATAATACCACATTATAATGGGTGTGATATAAGATTATAGGTCCTTTTAAAACCCTTTCCTCTTATCTTAACCGATAGTATTTTTCTTACCATAATAATGGTAATTAAATTGTATTATTTTCAATATTAATTTCAATAAAAAACCAATTTATCCATATTATATATATATAATTATTCTTATTCCAAAATTAATTCATCTTTTTAAAATTCATTTCATAGAAGTAGACAATTATAATTTAAAATAAATCCCCCAGACTCGACGAGAAAGAATGTTTTCAAATTGGAAATGTTCAAAAGTTTACATAGTTTTTATATCAAAATACAATATTAAAATTATTCCAATGACTTAAAATTAATTTAATGATATAAAATTTAAATAGTTTTTCATTAAATTGAATTAAAATTAAAATTAAATACTATAACTTATTTAAATGAAAAATCAGTTTTTTGGTAAAATTCAATAATTTTTATGGTCATCCGTAATTGAAAAGTTTCAAAATAAAACAAATAAAATTAACCCTATGTAAACATATTAATATTTAAATAAATATTTTTATTTTGTAAATTTATTCTCTGAAAGTGGTGAAAACTAATTTTATATTATGTTTTGAAATCCTGGTTGATTTTTTTTAGAAAAAATACATTCTTTAAAATGGTTTTATTTTTTTCATTTAAATGATTCCTATTTTATTTTTAATTTTTATATAAATAATGAATATGTGGAAAAATAATAATTTCATAATTTAGTAAATAATATCCAGAACCTCTATTTTAATGGTAATGTGATATATTAAATAAAAATGTAAATTGTGCATATTGTTTGGTAAAACACAGTCTTGCGTTTAACAAAATTTGTGGGAGAAACTCATTATTTTATTTAACATATGTTAAATTATTTTTTCATGTGACATATTCTATAGATTAAAATGATATTCTTTTATACTTTTTGGGTTATTATATTCTCCTCACATTAAATAAAATTTTCCCTCCTAATTGAGAGTTGATATTAGTAGTCAATGCGTTGATACATGGAAATTCCATTTTAAAAATCTCACATAATAAAAGGGATATTAAAATTTACTCTTAATAAGATAGAATGGGAAGTGCCATGGTTATCTTGAATAATCACTTTACTAGGTTTCCATGTAGGATAACATCTGTGACTAGTAAAATAATGTACATATAAGAGAAAACTAATAGTCAAATATTGATGGAGAGTAATAAAGAACATAATTTGGTGATTGTTAAAGACCACAAATCCATAAAAAAAAATTGTGTGAAAAAAGAAATTAATATGAAAAGAAATATTATAATAATAAAAATTACTTTTTCAAGATCCTTTTCTTTGAGATGAGGAATTATTTTACTCTATATAAATATAAGGTATTATACATACTTGTTATATTTTTATTTATTAGGAACACTTTTTCCCCTTGTTGTGTTTATATCATTTTCTAATTTATCTCTTACACCTTGAAATGAATATCCTAAAATGATATATTTTTCCCAGAATAATATAAATTCACTTTTAATAGATATTATTATCTATAAATATTGGAAATTATTTCATCCTCTCTCCAAATATTATCCAAAAACAATATTTTTATCATAAGATATCAAATATGGATAACTGTGCTTATTTTGAAACAAAACATTAATCTCTAAAACGTAATCAAAATTTAAACATAAATCATTTTGTAAGTGGTAAAATTTATGTCCCACCCAAAATATAATGATCCTAACCTATAGTGATAAATTAATTAAATTCCCAAATTAATATTATCCTTAAACCCCTAAACCTTATGAAGTACCTATTAATTTTCAAATTGATAATATGTGAACATAACCATAATGTATTCTCATTAAAGGTTGAAATAAAATTAATTACCATGAAACTATATTGAAAACATGCATGATCCCTTATTCCTTTAGTAAAAAACATTGACTATTTGATATATTTCATAAATCTGAAAATATTTTAAACACTATTTATGATAGTATAAAACACTTTATCGGAAAGTAATTAGTCACTCCCAAGGTACAAAATACTATCGATTTTACATTTTTCATACCAATAATATCATTATCCCAACATCATTATCTAAAAATTAGGATCATATTAAGGGTTATCAATCACCCCTTAAAATATTTTCCTAAAAGTTAGATTTACAACTGGGTCATTTTCTATGGTCATTAGTACCATTCAACATATGACAAAAAATTCTAAATGAAAACTTCTTCAATTTAGTCCATATAAATTTCATAATTCTTATAGCCAGTATATCTTTGATAAAGTACTAAAATGAAATAATTTAGGAATTGAATAATAAACACATTAGCCGTTATTGTTTTAATTTTTTAATTACATAATCTAGTCCATGACCAATAGCTTCTCTTAAGGCATATTTCTATGATTCTTTTGAAATTTATTTTCAATGTTTCCCATCTCCTTATTGTTAATGCATTGAGTAATGTTAGTATTTGTCTTGAACATTAAATCTGGAGCATGGTGTCCATTCACTCCATAGTTAATCAAAAAATTCATTAATTTCAAGAAATTACATGGGTGTTTCTTTAAAAATTTATCATATATGGGAAAATCCAACATTCCATTCTTTCACCTTTAAATTTTTTCTCTTACATCTATTTCTTTTATTAATTCCCATAGAATACATAATATTTATATAGTTTCTTCTCATTAATGTTACGACACAATACAATGAAATCCTTTGATGATGATATTTGGGATACAATGTCCCTTTGAATATTGTCTTAATTTCATCAATGTAATGATCATTCAAACTCTTAGGATTACATGAATTAATGAAATTTACATTCATTATACTAGGAACCATTCCTATAATATGGAATACAATATATAAAATTATATCATTATGAAACATAATTTATAATCCTGAAACTAGTGAACTAAATTATGCCTAGAAAATCTCATAATCATAAACATGTCTTCTTTTGGGATATATCTATTTAATATCCCACAAAAATGATTATAAAATATTAAAATTATACTATGTATACCCCCCGTGACTGTCAAACCAAGTGCACACTAAGACCAATTTTCTTATACTATGTGATGATCAGGTCAAGCCCAGTGCTACCTTTTACTGTAATTACCCCTATGTCCAACATCTCCATTACCATGTCCAATTGTAGCATCCAGATAGGGATGTATTGCAAGTAAAAACAACATAATATATACCTTAGAAAACAAACTATTATTTTTACTTCCCTAATCATCTAATTTTGTTATAAGTTTGTGATCCCTAATCTATGTTTTAATAAATCTAGTTCCTTGATATTATTCTAAACATAATATAATACAAAATCTAAAAACAATGGCCTCCATTGCCTAGAGACTATGTATACATTATTAATATGTTATAAGACACAAGGAATTTCATCCCAAAGGACCGATCAGTTTAGTATTTTTTATGTACTATATACATAAACGATCCCCATTTTATATTTGAATATAAAAAATGAATTTTTTTCGAAATAAAATCATTCCCTATTTCATATAGTTAAATATTAAAAATTAAATACTTCGTAGTATTATTGGGAAAATATATCATAAAAACCGGGTGAGTTAAAAGGCTCAGTTAGTATCATCATATAGTGTATGATATGAATAGATAAGTAATAATCAGTATAAAAAGGAAAATAATTAAATTCATGTGTAATTTAATCAATAACATTAGAACAATATGGACAAAATATATGACTATCAAATAATTCCATATTAATAATATCAGGATCTTGAAACCTAACGATATATATTATAACTAATATAATAATGACATGGGATATAAATAACTGAATTAATAATGAGGTAATTAAAAATATTGGATATCAAAATCCTACTATCAAAGCCATTCAT
Source organism: Viscum album (assembly GCA_963277665.1). Taxonomy (NCBI): domain Eukaryota; kingdom Viridiplantae; phylum Streptophyta; class Magnoliopsida; order Santalales; family Viscaceae; genus Viscum; species Viscum album. Next base: position 1,186,189,556 of record OY728139.1, read on the forward strand.
AAGATAGTTACTAGTAGGATATGTAACAATAATGTTTTATAATACTAGTTTCAAAGCCATTTTATTTTGGAAACTCATTCACGACAATACCATTTGGAAGACACTTACTGTTAAGAAATTTCACAAGATATTTAAAAAAACTAGGTACAAATTAATTGTGTTTAGATAATATATTTTGTCACATGAAACATGTCAATTAATCTAGGCTCTATTTATTTTAGTCCAAACCCACTACATACAATATTTAATTCATTCCTCATACGAAACTAGGTGAAACATAATCATTTTTATAAAAAACTAATATATTGAATGTTAGTACATAACCCAATGAAATAAAAATTATCATAAACCATCCCGTGTAATTGGGTGAATGTAATTAATGTAGAAGATCTAGAATGAAACGAATCATATGCAATCCAATTAATTAAGTAGGACAAAATCGATACAACATGTCCGTAGTAGATCATACGTACATTAAAGCGTTGATTTCATTCATGAATATAAATACCATAAAAATATCATCAATTTTTTTAATCAAAACATCCTTTTAATTTTAAATATCATATAACATTACTAAAACACTATTCATTTAAAATCAATTTTCAAACATACTGATTTTCATGAATATTATGGAAAATATATTCATTAAAAAGTTAATAGTATACATTAAAAAGAATATTCAATTAAATTATTTCCATTAAAAAGGTTAATTACATATATGTGGTAATAGTTAAAAATAAAATTCATTTTCCACTATAAAAAGGTTAGGAAAGTTCATTCTTCAGAAAATGACAAAAATACTGCTTTAACAGTTTTGGTAAAATCGAAATGAGAATTGTTATAAAAATTACAGGATATTAAATTAATTTTTTTAAAATAATAATGGATATATATATATATATATATTATTTAATTTTTAAAAGGTAAAAAGAGTATTTGAATGTAGTTTTAGAAAACATGGTTTTGGAAGAAAATAGATTTCCTACCGATGAGATAATTGAAGTCATACTTTCTTATAAACATTATCTCAATAAATTTATGTAACATAGAGTGAATGTTTTTTGATATTAAATAAAAATATTACATGTAAACAGTTTTTAATAAAATTAATTTTTTATCAAATGGAAAAATAATTTGATTCTGCTAAAATTAAATAATAAAAAATATCTATTAGAATAAGATTGTGAATTTATCCATTAAAATCACCATAATATATAATTTAGGATTAATGAATGGATTTATTATGTTGTTAAATTATAAATACACTTAAAAATTGTAAATAGTTCATAATTTAATAAAAAATCACTATAAAAAGAATCTTTAAGTGACATAGCAAATGAAGTAAAAGTTTAACCTAATTAACAGAAACTATGGTAAGAAATCCATTACCTCACGTTTCCTTTTGGTTGAACATTCATAAAACTCCATTATATTTGTTTTTAACATTTTATTAACTAACCCAAAGCCATATTATTATTAATAATATAATATGTGATACATTTATAACATCTTATTACCTGTTCATTAATTTTGATTCATTGTTTTCATTGTTTTCATATGCATGTTTTTTCGTTAAGGATCATGTTCCGGAACACATTACAGATTTTCATTATATGTATAATAATAAAAAGTATATACATATCATTATTTTACATAAATTTTAATTTTAATACTAATAATTAAATATGATTATGAAAAAACTATGTATGTTGCGTTCAAAAAGACGGTAGGCACTACGTATGCATGAGAAATGTTCCCATTTTTAAATGACCAGTATGGAAAGAAGATGTTTCATTTATTAAATTTAGTAAATGATAATAAAATAATATACATCATATATATAATATCATATATTTATATATATCATTCATGTGTTATGGTGATGAAAAAAGAATCACATCGCTTCAGGAAGGTGTTAGTCTACACGCACACAAACAGTTTAATCATTATTAACGAATTTAAATGCTAAGAGATAAAATCTTATATTATAACTAAAAAATGTTAAATGATTCATTAATAACATAATTTTCTCATTTATATTACTTATAATGATTTAAATTATCTTTATCACCCTCCCGGTAATGCATTACTATAAGATGAATCACATCACATCGTGAGGTGGTAGTCTGCCCTACAAACGAGCGACATTCTCCTATCACTTTTAAAATGGGAACTAAAATGGTATATATATTATAAAATAAATACATAGGTATAATTATGTAATAAATATAATATATATATTTTACATCCATCATCATATCCAGTAATGAATGGTGGTCACCGACATTGAGGCTTTTCTTGCACCCCATTCATATTGAGCATGTGCACTTATATGTTAGGCTCAGATCAAGGCACCAACCACCCCATGGGTAGGTTTCAATGACTCCCCTGGTCACCGATATAGGTGGCGTCCATCACGGGCCGACCTGCAGTTAGGACATCTTCCATAAAGGTCGTCCCTATGCCACCACTAATGAGAGCGTAGGTCCTCCCTACTCTCAAGCTAGGCGTGGAGGTCCTCTCCAAGCCACCATCAGTCTGAGCGTAGGTCCTCCACGCTGCACTAACATCTGGAATAGAGGATTTCCTTGCACCCATAATCCTATGTATGTAGTTTTTTCACTTGTAAAAAGTTTCCGATGCGAAGACCCCCCTCATCCAGAAAACCATCAAAATGGGGGTCTTCCCCATGTTCTTATTACAATTGATGGAGGTCCTATTCATCCTAACAATTAATGAAACAGAGGTCTATCTCACTTCATTGGGAACCGACACAGATGTCTTCCTCATGTTCAGTTTTACCTATATGAAGGATCCCCTCATACTACCTCTGTTTTTGGAAACACCCATAGAGGTATTGACCATTATCCCACTAAATCAAGTGAAGGTATTACCTGATCTAGCATTTCCTATATATATTCCCTCTACGCGTCTGCCAATGGACATGGAGGTCATATCCATGTTCCCATTTACATTTGTTCGGATTCTCCTTGCACCCCATCTCACCTAGGCGGATGTACTCTCCATTCTAGCACCACATCGGCCGAAGGTCCTCCTCATGCTGAAAAAGTACCTTGTTCTGAATGGCCATACTCAACTAGGAGGGCTGGCCACCACCCCCATTAGAAGAATATTAATATGTTTCTAATTGTTATTATACACATATTCATCTAAGATTCCGAGGTCGAATGTGATTTGATAATGGATCCCTCTCCCCGATCATCTGTGTCGAGGTATAGGGCGGGAAGAAGGTGCATAAACCTCATCGATCTGGAATGGTAGGTCCACCTGATTATTTCCTCTCATTGAAGATAAATCCCAGAGGAGAATGATTTGGCCTCTTTATAGGCCCTAGATGTGCAATCCTCCCTATCGTTAATAAGGAAATTCTCTCCCTCAACTATAGATCATGGAGAGTTATTATTGGTACTGATAGAGGAAAAATAATATTATGACTTACCATCAATAACCGCAATCCCAACACCAGAAAATGTGGTCTCCAGTTCATCTTACAGAGATATGGTGGCTTAGTCATTGCATTCTTCGCATGATAGCCCAAGACACAGTTTTTTGTCATCCCATTCTCTGTATTATCCACCGGCTAGTCTACCATCTCAACGGTCTGCTTCTGTTCTACTACTGGTCCCCCAGCCACCCTAGTCAACGAATGGGGAAACCAAGGGGTGGATCCCAATTCTGAACTGAATAGCATGTGGGACATCTTTATGATAATCAATTTTCAAAAGATGTTCTGGATGATTGAATCTACAAAATTCAGTGTGCAAGAATCGCTTTCCCAAGAGGAAGTTACATATTTTCTCCAAACCTTACCAGTGGAGCACTTCTGTATCCATTATCAGTGAGTGTCTTACCCCAATAGTCAGGAATACTTTGAAGATAGTGGCCAGTAGTAACACATGGTCATCTTGGCCACACCCTATATGGCCCAATGTCCTGAGTCACCCGGTTGCCATCGGACCCTCCAAAAACTATGAATTCTGAATTTTAAAGTTCTCCACATTATTATCAAGGAGGCTTCCCCTCACATTCAGGTGTGTGTTTGGGGGGGGGGGTAGTATTCTGTCCTTAATTTCTATTCTATCTGACATTAGCCTGACTTTCAAGGAGATATTGAGGATATGCCTCCACGTGGAGTCGAGGTTAACATGGATGACCAGGTAGAGGGAGAGAAATAGCTAGAGCTCCATGAAGAGAACGTACACCATGGGGGAGTTCCAAACCTATTGGATCCATTGGGATGGACAACTATCCAGCAATGAAATTTATCGAGTCTTCCTATACATATAGATTTATTAGCACTAGGTCTGAATCCAAATAACGGAAAAGAGTATCTTGGGGCCCTAAAACCAGCAGACCCATCAGGATAAGTGCGTAAGTTCAAAGATGATATTTAAAAGAATGTGTTTTATCAACATATCACATAGCATAAGAAAATGGTTCATGACATACTTACTGAACGTGTTGTGGAGTTGCCACTAGGCTATGGTGATCCTCAACCAAGGCAAGAGGGACTATTACCAATTTTCCCAAGCAAGTGGCCTCCGAGTGACCCTGACCATCCACCCTACATAGACTATGCAGAATCTAGAGAATATGACAAGAGGGGGTGGTATTTATCACCAAATCCACTTGAGCGTCATGATAATCCTTGAGTCCCGGCTTAGGTTCCCCCAACTACTCCACATGTTGACCCCCCATCAGTGCCACAGGTCATCCCGCCAGTTTCTCCATGAGCCCCTTGTCCTGCTTATCATGTTGAAGAACTTTCAAAAGCATTGGTGGTCAAGGACACTTTCAATGATTATAATCCCCACCCACATGATCCAATAAAAGTGCTCATATCCTGCCTTGGGGATTTTGAAACTTAATAGCTGGTAATTCTACCTGAAGGCATGGCATATCCTTCGTGGGTGGATGATATTCTAGAACCCCCTTGTTTCGTAAACCCTAAATTTTCCCCCATTAAGAGGATGGGTGAAATATTTCATAATCTAGCCCCCCTCATCTCAAGGTGTGGACACATTTTGGGAACTCTGGCATAGCAGGAGGTCTCCAAAATCTGGGGTTTAGTACAAACATTGGAAGTGCATGCGTTTTTCTGGTACATCCAACTACCCATTGGGTTAGTAGCTCACTGGGAAGATATTAATAGGAATTTTTTTACTAGTTCAACTCTACCACATAGAAGGTGAGTATTTTAGACCTCTTGAAGTGATAATGGGGGCATAACTAGTGCATCACGGAGTTTGTCGCTCGGTGGAATGGCCTCACCTGCTCCCTGGATATGCCGCTGACTCAGGAACAACAGTTGGAAATGTGTGTGGGGAATTTTAAAGCATAACTAGTACCCACTCTCATCATTCATAGTTACTCTATGTAATTCTGGTATTTCACTAATAAGGACTAGCTTCTAGAGGAAGCTCTATAGTTGGTGAGAGAGGCACGTCCATTACCTATTATGGTTCCCGAGAGAATAGAATCTATGGTAGGGACTGTCGTGGTAGCATAGATAGAAAACCCCAGAAGTGGGATTGGTTACTAGTGGAGCCACATCCATATCCTCATAGAGGATCGCCACCTCAGGCACATCCTCTGGCCCACAAACACCCTCCTCAGAATCATCCCCCCTGTGTAACGTGCCGCTACAACCTTGGCGAGAGAACCAGGTTCCACCACCATGATGGGATCACCTATCCCCTCATAATGGCTAGGATAATACATCCCCTTTATGGAATAAAGGAAATAGACCTAATCATTTAATTAGGAATAGGTCACCAGTTATTTCCAATGTGGATCGGAACATGGAATTCTATAGTTGGTGGAATGCAGGGGAACCAAAGAGGAAGACCACATTGATCACCATAATTACTGCACATATCATCGGATCATGGGACACACCATCATAATGGTCTCTATATACAAATATTGGATTCATGAATAATTTGACAACAACATAGTTTGGTTAGGCCCCACACCGAAACAGGTGGCTTGTGTATTCATACACCCTGACAACAACATTGACTACAGAGGTGAGTGGCACCATGTTCCTAACCGTGGGTCTCAAAAATATGACAAATGGATGGCCCATAAAATGATCGCTCATGGCCATGATATTATCTACACTCATTTAAATCCACCCAAGCCTTCACAAGTGTCTTCGTCACCCAAAACAACTACTTCTACGCCAGCATCCAAACCTTCCTCTTCCAATATGGGAAAGCATCGACTATGCAATGGAAAGAAAAGCCCCCAAGAAGTCATCGTTATCCTGTACTCTCGGTGACTTCATGATCCCGAAGGTGGTGATTACTCTCAGAATCCATCCAGTGATGGAGGATTCCTTATGTAATGACCAAGGGTGTGATAAATAAAAATCGTGGAGTTGGTAAAGCCCATCATGATTCCCAATTACAAGGAATTCCAGACAAACCATACTAAAATCCCCAACTGTCACCAAAATTGACAGAGTAGTGTCTATAGGGGTCATCATATTGTCATGATCAACACTTACAAGTAGGCTTTACATGCAACTGAAACTAGAAAATAGTCCCGGTGTGATGCTCCCCACATGCTACCTTCTCATCTTGTTTCCCCAGGTCCTCCATCACTTCCATTTTTGATAATTGATTAGGGGTAACCACCCCAACCGTGCCATGGTCAGCCACATTCTATTATGGTATATCCTAATTAATCTATCCCTAAACTGTTAGCCACTCTATGAGGTTTGACTGGTGAGAAGTGTTACATTCCCAGCACCAGTCGTCCACCAGTTCAATCAGAAGGGCCTGTCGTACCTCATGTCATAAAAAGTTCATTCTTGGTGCTGAAGTATGATATTCTCAAGCATCTTTCCAGCATTAATACAAGGATCTATATCCGTTATAATCTTCTTCTGTCAGTAGATATGCATGAATACCTTCCCGAGGCTTTTAGAATCCCCATCCAGTTTGAGATGGAGGTAGCAGCTGCAGAAGCCTTCCATGCAGAGGCAATCGTGAACGCAGAATGTGAGGCCATTATTCCTTTCACTAGAGAAGATTAACCATATCCCATAAATAAGAATACCCTCCCATTTTACATCATTATCCACATTAATTTCATGGATGTTCATCAATATCTCATACACACAGGCTCTAGGATCACACTTATCCTAACCTGAATGCCCCAAAAATGGGGTTTTCCAAGGATGATTTATGCCCCTCTAACATGAAAATACAAGGTTTTGAAAGGATAGAAAAAAACCCAGTTTTCATGACCCTCTTGATGACCCAGTTCATTGGCCTGGTGGCCTGCATCGAGTTCATGGTTGTCTCGCAGTATACCCCCAACAACATGTTGATGGGTAGGCCATGGCGTCACCTTCATGCAACTATCCCTTCATCGTATCACCAATGCCTTAAGTAGTTCCCTAATGGACGAGTGTGCATAATCCATGGTGACGTGTCTCCATTTTTATGTTTTCAATACCTCTATTTGGATCCTAAATATTACAAGAAAATGGACAAGAATATCTAGGCTAACGAAGTTGAACATGCTACAACTACAACTGACATATGGGAAGACCTGGATGATGCCTGCATTTTTTCAATTCACCAATTATATTCCATGACTCCTGATATGGGGAAATTCAATTTTGTTTCTATAATTATTGGAAATAACATTTCCAAGTCTAAGGGATGCTGGGAGATCACCTTTTATTCATACTAAAATCATTCTCATCTGGTCCCAAATCCTCCTCCTCCCATAAGGTATTGGGATGTCCTCCTAATGGCAATGACAATATGTCATACTTTCTTGATTAACCTGGATAGGATAAATTATCTCATGCTAATTTTCCTATCATGGCTCGCCTCCCTAGTCCAATAACATTGTCATGTGACCCCATGGGACTCCTGTAATAACTTAGTTGCCTTCCCAGCACTCTATAGACTATTACTCACTAGGGTCTCTTATCAGACTAATGATTGTCCCCACAGGCCAACACATGTTCTTTTAGTGTGTTTTGTCTTCACTCAAACACACCTTGGGAAACCTCCCAGAAGGCCACCTATCCTGATTACTACTCCAGGCCGAACATGCATATATGTGGAGTTCTAATCAGGTAGGCTCCCAAATGGAAAGGTGCACTTTGTTGAAATGGGTAGTAACATTCAGCCTTTTAAGACTCACATTTCCAGGGGTGTTACATTATCCACCCCTTTAATGCACAACACCCTCGTTGTGGACCCCAAGACTGAAACTCAGGCAGTGCCTAAGAACATCTGGCAGGGTATTGCCTCTGATACATCTTTGTAACATCTCAGTTCCGGAAGCCACCCAGAGGTTCCCCATACCCAGTTGGTCACATGGACTCAGGCGCATTTCCCTAAATGCCAGAGGCTTCCAACTAGTAGCGAGGGCCTTGGGTGTTATAGTGGGGATACTATACACTCATTGTAAGAGAACACAATGGAAGTAAACACCACACATACAGTAGCGGAAGCTATAAACATCCATACAAGTGTAAACAACAGAATACTGAGATAAAGAAACAACTGAAGAATTCATATAAATAAATGATGCATGATTCATATGTCTAGGAAAAAATCCAAACATGTCACAATGCTAGAAATACAAACATTACTAAAGATATGTACTAAACAAAGATAATCAGCACCTCAGCATCGCAAGACTAAGATTGGTCCTATGATCCACAATTTTACATCATGTAATGTACCTAAAGTCGAAGGGCGCCTTCCCTTATCTATACCTGCAACAACATAATCTATTTGGGCCAAAACGACATGACCCAAATAGGGAGTGAGACAATGTCCCAGTAGGAAACCACCCAAAGATCTATGCCTAACAGTCTGTGAATATATGGATGGTAAAAGTATATGAAGTAGTAAAAAGAAAGTACTCAGTAGCAACAATCCGCAGATTCTAGCATTTAATTATCAAACAAGTTAGCATCCACTCAAACAAGTAGAAAAAACAGGTAACCCTCTAGGTAGATCTCATAGCCTTACCCCTATAGTTCAACCTAAAAGTACTCGAAACCCTCTGGGAGGCACACAAATTCTCACCCCTCTGGTTAAGCTAAAGAGTAGATTATCTGGGGAATCAATCACCTTCAATTCCCCCTATAATATCATATCATACAAAAGGCGCTCTAGGGAAGAACTCAACATCTCATTCCCTTTGTTACCCACGTCAAGGAACTGCAAACACTCTGAGGAAGAACTAAACGTCAATTCTCCATGTGGTCTCGCATCATATTATAAAGACACTCTAGAAAAGCCCTTACATACATTCTCTTTATGGTATACTACACTTGGTTCTCAAAGCACTGTGTAAAGTCAGCAAATTTCTCATCGTGTAACAGCCAAAGTATCCTCAAGAACTACTTGGCTAGAATTCTACAACATCTCATCATAGAAGAAAAGTCAAACCATCCTACAAACTAGGCTTGGAACTGGCAATAGCCTAACAGGAAAAACTAGACCAAACGGTCATAAATAGGAAAAACATGCATGGGAAAAGCCTCCAAATCATAGTAAAATTACCCGATTCAAAAAACAAAAACATCTACTCAGGCATATAAGCAATGCAGGGAAACAACAAGTGAAAAAATAGAAACACACATTACCCCGTTCAAGGGTATTGGTGGAATTCTCACAAATAGTCAATGAAATTCTACCAAAAATCACAAAACACCTGCCATGATGTTACGAGATCGATAGACATGAGCCTCGAAGTTGGATTCTATGTGGAACGTTGTAGATCTATGAAAATAATCAAAATGATCAACCCACGATATCTTGGAAAGGTAAAGGAATTGGAAAATGATAAACTAGGAGAAGGAAGAGCTTACCACTACGGTTCCAATGCAATCGACGATGATTGATTCAGAGAAATGGTAGAGGCTTGGGGGCTTAGAGGAGATTCATAGCCATATGGGATGCTCTCGGTTAAAGAAGCTAGAGAATAAGCATGTTCTGCCAATTAGACATGACCCCAGTCCATTTAATGAAAAAAAGTACATGGCGTGTACTTTTAGAGAACACATCATGTTCTTTTGGAGTACACGGTGTGTACTTTCTATTTCTATACCCCACACTAGGCGGCCTCATTGTCACCCCTACATGATAGTGTGTGTGGTCATGACACAGCTAGTACATGGCCTCGAGCAGCATAAATGTTCATGAAGTCTACTTATAAAGTTCATTGAATGTACATAGAAAATTTCTAGATTTTACACTTTTTCTCAAAAATGACCAGAAAATGAAAAACATACCTAAAATGAAGATCTGGGTTCTTAAGATTCCATTATTTATTTCATATCATATGTTGTGGCCCCTTAGGCCGAAGACTAGATGGGATCCGGTCAATAGTATTCATCACTATGGTTTCGACAGCATAGGAGTCCCCCAATGTAGTGTCCATCACTGTTATGGCTAGGAATAGTGTCCCATAAGGATTTTTTTGAATTAATGGAATCACCCTTATAAAGTATACCTCCCCAATTAATGAATAATATAATTTGTTGGATGCTACTCCTACCTTCGAAGAGGGTGTCTCCACCATGGTCGTTGAGTTTTTACAGATGAGCCTCAGTAATGAGACGAATCTAAAAGTCACATTGATCAGTACATCTATGCAGGTCGAAGAAAAAAAGAGATACATGGAATTCATGAAGTTGTTTTGTGTTTTGTTTTCCTATAGTTATTATGAGATTCCTGGAATAGATCCTCAGGTCTTCCTTCATCACCTCGGCCTACTGGAAAAGCATCGCGGGTTCAAACAGCCTCTCTGAAATATGCACCCTCCTCATAGTGCCATGGTCAAGGCCGAGGTTGATATGATCATCAAAGAAACCCTCTTCATGGAGGTCCAGTATCCCAAATGGTTATCCAACATCGTTCACATTAAGAAGAATTACTTACAGATCCGAGTATACATAAACATCTGGGATCTCAACCATCAATGTCTGAAGGATGATTTTCCCCTTCCTATAATAGAACTACTTATGGATGGCATCGATGGGTTCTTGGATCTATTCTTCATGTATGGTTACTCTGGATATAATCTAATTCTAATTGACCTGAGGATAAATAGTCAACAGCTTTCAGGGCACCATAAGATTTTTTCTGCTACAAGGTAATGCCCTTCAGTCTAAAGAATGATGGTTCCACATATCAACGTGCCATGAATTGCTTATTTAACCCAATCCGAGGGACATTTGTGGAATTCAATGAGGATGATCTTGTGTTAAAATATCATGAACACCAAAACCATCTCAAAGATATCAAAAATGTGTTCGGCTTCCTCCGATCCCACCATCTGAGGATGAACCCCTTGAAGTGCACCTTTGAGGTCATCTCCAAAAGGTTTCTCTGCTTTGTTTTCAGATAAATATGCATCGACATTGATTCAAGGAAGTTCAAGGAAGTCAGTCAGATGAATCCTCTAGGAAACATTTGTGGGTATCGAGGGTTTGAAGGCCAGTTAGCCTATATACGCCGATTCATCAAGAATTTGGATGTCAAGTGTAAGACCTTTTCCAGACTCACGAAGAATGGTGTTTATTATTATTGGGATGAAGGCATCACCCAGCTTTCAATGAAATAAAGAAGTACCTATTACATCCTATAGCATCCCGCCATTTTATAACATAAACTTTCATTACATTACACATAACTGAGGATCTTTAAGGTCTAGTGTCTTGGAAACCAGGAACAAAATACATTAAAAAAAACACAAAACATTCTTCTTAAACAATTGAAAGGATTCTCCTTTAGTTCATCCTATGTTCATTATTCATCTCATAACCTGGGGACATAAATCAAAAGAAAGGGTGAGCAGAAGGCCCAGTAAGGGAAACAAGAGGAACATTTTACATGTGAACTGGATATACTTCAATAAGGACATGAAAAGGACTTTAAGGCATGAGAAATAAATCATGAGGCATTTCATAATAAAAACAACATTTTTCATAACTTGAAGATGTGGCTGCAACATTTAATATTGACAATCGTTTCGTTTCACCAAGGTCCATCCCCAAGGTGTCGTTAAACATTACCAAGGTTATTCACCAAGGCGTCGTTAAAATGGTCATCTCTAGAGATTAAGTCTTTACCCAATGCATTGGAGCGCTATCAGGGCGCACCCTTAAATTTGCCTTTATTATCATGTGAGCCACATATATCATCATCAAACATTTCATAAATAACCCATATAGCATAAAATAAATGGGTTTCATTTCATAATCATAACATTTTAAAAACTGCTTTAATGACATGATCTTTATGGCACTTTAAACCCACGGAAAGGGAAGCGGGTCTCATGTATGTAAATCCCAGAATTTAAAATGGAACATTTTGATATATATGTGAATAGCCTTGTAGAAATAAGAGCTTTGAGTATTCACTTTATAACATAAAATAATTTTTGAGAAAAGAGAGAGGCATTTTGAGACGAAAATTCTGCAGCATAACGGCTATGTTTCGGGGTTTTAGAAAACATTGAAAAGAGAGGGGACATGGGTCACCCACTCATAATGATCCATAAAACAGTAAGGGGACAGAATAAGAAGGATATATGGACATGGTAATGAAATTTGAAGGACATACCATTTGAAATGAAAAACATGGAAGGAAGACAAAATTTAGATTTCTCTTATGAAAATTCGGCAGCCTAACGGCGTCACTTAAACTTCAATAAAAAGAATTGACAAGATCAAATAGGGTCCCTCATCATATGATCATAAGAGATCAGTATGATAGATATAGAGATCATACCCCAACATAATAAAAAGGAACTTGAAAGACTTGACATGAAAATCGAACTTGAAAAATGAGAAGGGTGAAAGAATCACTTAAACATTCGGCAGCCTAACGGCGTCACTTAAACATTCATAAAACGAAATGATGAGAGTAAGAGGGGATCTCTCATCATATAAACATGAAAGGGCAGTAAGAGGAATATAAAAGAACATCCACTCACATAAAAACAAGGAGCATAATAGGAATGACATAAAAGAGATTACATGAAAAGGAAGAGAGGGGTCGGATCCCTTACCTTAAAATGTGACTCTTGAAACTCAAAGGATTGGACCTTGAGGGCTTGGGGGAACCTTGGAAGGACTCTTTGGAAGGTAAGAAGACCAGAACTTCGTTGGGGGAGAGTTGGGAGTGAAAACCAAGGGAGGAAAGGGTGGGTATTTATAGGGAAAGTGAGGGGACAAAGCATTAATGGCCAAAGGACACCTCACATGTGCTTTTCTCAAACCCATGGGATCTCCCTTGGCATTTATCATGGAGTTATGCCACATGGGCCCCCCCAAAACAATAATTCATCACCCATGGCCGGCCAACCCTCAAAAGATCTCATGACATCATCATGACATCATTATGATGTCATTAAACATACCGAAACCCTAAAACAGTATTTTTACTATTCACTGAAAATTCAACTTTCTCAGAATATTCCCAAAATATCAACTTAACCAAATATCAATGCTCTGATTTCAAAAATGAAATCCATTTTATAAAAATATTTTTCTAAATATTTTTAATTTAATTTTTAAATAAAAACACTATTCATCGAAAATTCATTTGTTTCAAAAAAATCCCCAAAAATTACCTTAACATAATATCGATGCTCTGAGTTCAAAAATAAAGTCATTTTTATAAAAATACTTTTCTAATTATTTTTAATTAAATTTTAAATTAAAAAACACTATTCATCCGAAAAAACTAATACTTGATTAATAATTTATGAAACCGTTATTTACCCATTTTATTGAATCACATTACTTAACCAAGGTGTCTAAATTATATTAAAACTTTCTTTAAGTGAAAATTACTAATCCATTTGGTCACATTACTAATCCTAAGCGTAAAATCACTATTCATAATTTACTATTCATCAAAAATTAAGTTGATCTTATTAGACTCAAATTCCTTAATGAACACTTTTGTAGAAGACCATTTTTTGAAAATCAATACACATCATTAGTTATTTAGGGTTTACATAAATATTTTAAAATATCCCTTTTTCAAAATTCATCAATAAAATACCTTCTAAAATTATCTAGGCATTTGAAATTTCACAAACATCACTAAAGGAATAAATCTCAATTTATTCACCCGAGAGGATTACACAAGGAAACTAGGGTCTCATCACATAGCCCCTTATAACACTGGCATAAGACCTAAGTGTAAGGTGTGATATGGTGAGAGAATCTGAGGGAGTCTCAGATAACATTGCCCTAGTACCAATCTCCACTAACTTGAACTTCTCCTGCAAGCGTTTTCGTTCAAGCTTGACACGCTGGAGCTCGGCTTGGGCTTGGTCCAAAGCAAAGCCCACAGATGCTACCTCCTTCCCAAGCTCTGATAAGTGGGCTTCATAAGGGTTGAGTCTACTGGATGAAGCCATCGACTCCTCTTTCTGCATTAACCCTTAACATCTTATTAAATCAATAAGAGTAAGTTAATATACTACTCAAAAAGATTGGGTCGTTACATTCTTCCCCCCTTAAGAAATTTCGTCCCCGAAATTTATACTTGAGGCCTAGTCGAAAAGGTGAGGGTACTTTTGCTTCATCGTTTCCTCAGGCTCCCAAGTCGCTTCTTCATATTTATGATTCCTCCACAACACTTTCACAAGGTGGGTAGTCTTGTTTCGTAGGACCTTGTCTCTACGGTCCAAGATCTCCACTGGCTGCTCTTCATAAGAGAGGTCATGTTCAAGTTGTACCACCTCTGGGTTCAGTACATGCGAAGGGTCGGGTATGTACTTCCTCAAGAGAGATACATGGAAGACATCATGAACTTGAGCTAGGTTCGGTGGGAGTGCTAGACGATAGGCCACTGCTCCTATGCGATCAAGGATTTCATAGGGGCCAATGTACCTAGGGCTGAGCTTCCCTTTCTTCCCAAACCGCATGACTCTCTTCCATGGAGAAATTCGAAGGAAGACTTTGTCACCAACACCAAACTCCAAGTCCCTTCGACGATTGTCAGCATAGCTCTTCTGCCGACTCTGAGCCGCCTTTATGTGTTGTTGGATGGCATGAACCTGTTCTGTCATCTCTTGCACGAGATCAGGCCCAAGAAGCTTCCTCTCACCAGTTTCATCCCAACAAGTAGGAGTTCTACACCGCTTTCCATATAGAGCTTCATAGGGTGCCATCTGAATACTCGAATGGAAGCCGTTGTTATAGGAGAACTCCACTAATGGGAGGTGTTGATCCCATCCACCTATAAATTCCATTGAGCATAATCTCAACATGTCTTCGAGTGTCTGAATAGTCCTTTCAGATTGGCCATCAGTTTGAGGATGATAGGCCGTACTAAAATTCAATTCAGTATTCAGAGCATGCTGAAGACTTCTCCAGAATTTTGATGTGAATCTTGGGTCACGATCAGATACGATGGATAGTGGTACCCCATGCAGCCTTACCACTTCCTTCACGTATATCATGGCAAGCTGATCCAGAGAGAAATCTTCCCGAATAGAGATAAAATGGGCTGTCTTGGTGAGACGGTCCACAATAACCCAAATCGCATTGTTTCCTTTGGATGTTTTTGGGAGACCAGTTACAAAGTCCATGGTGATATTATCCCACTTCCATACTGGTATGGGTAGCGGTTGTAATACCCCCTTAGGAAGTTGTCTTTTTGCCTTTACTTGCTGACACACCAGGCACCTTGTAGTGTAATCGGCAATCTCCCTCTTCATGTTATCCCACCAATAATGATCACGAAGGTCTCTATACATCTTAGTGCTTCCCGGATGTATAGAGAAAGTAGAGCTATGAGCTTCATCCATCAGTTCTTTCTTTATCTCCGGAATAGATGGAACACATAGTCTTGTACGAAATTTCAATACACCTTCTTGATCAATATTGAAATCAGGGAACTTCCCATCCTTTACAGCCTCGAACTTCTCCTGCAGCAAAGGATCTACTTTTTGAGCCTTCTTGATCTTCTCTAGTAATGAAGGTTGAGAAATCATTTGGGATAGGGTTGATGATGTCCCTTTCCTTATAATTCCCATGTCCAGTTTTACTAGATCTTTAATCAAGGGATCTCCCAGGATCCTCATTGTTGCCAGAACAACAGGATCTTTCCTGCTTAACGCATCCGCGACTTTGTTTGCTCTTCCAGGGTGATAATGAATTGAACAATCATAGTCTTTAATAAGCTCCAACCATCTCCTTTGTCTCATGTTCAATTCTTTCTGAGTGAAAATATACTTTAGACTTTGGTGGTCAGTGTATATATCACATTTCTCCCCATAAAGATAGTGCCTCCATATCTTTAGAGCAAAAACAACTTCCGCCAGCTCTAGATCATGCGTAGGATAATTCTGCTCATGAATCTTTAACTGTCGAGATGCATAAGCAATTACTTTGTCATTTTGCATGAGGACGCACCCAAGCCCTTTCAGAGATGCATCGCTAAAAATAACGAATCCTTCTCCGATAGAGGGTAGTGTTAACACCGGTGCAGTAACCAATCTCTTATTCAGCTCTTGGAAACTTTCCTCGCATTCCTTTGTCCAGATGAACTTAACCCCTTTTCGAGTCAACTTAGTTAGTGGATTAGAAAGCCGTGAAAAGTTTTTCACAAACCTCCTATAATATCCCGCTAAGCCAAGGAAACTACGAATCTCAGTTACTGTTGTGGGTTGAGGCCACTCCTCCACAACCATTGTCATTGCAGGGTCAACCGAGATTCCTTCATTGGTTACGATGTGCCCCAAGAAAGCCACTTGTTGTAACCAAAACTCACACTTGATGAACTTCCCAAAGAGCCTCTCCTTCCGTAGAGTTTTCAAAACAACCCTCAGATGATCTTCATGCTCCTCACGACTTTTTGAATATATCAAAATATCATCAATAAAAACTACCACAAAGTTATCAAGGTAGTCCTTAAAGACTCTATTCATCAAATCCATGAAAATAGCAGGAGCATTAGTCAAGCCGAAGGGCATAACAGTAAACTCATAATGCCCATATCTTGATCGGAAGGCAGTCTTTGGAATATCTTCCTTCTTCACCCTCAGTTGATGATAACCAGATCGAAGGTCAATCTTAGAGAAGAATTGTGCCCCATGAAGTTGGTCAAATAAATCATCAATTCTTGGTAGAGGGTATCTATTCTTCACTGTGATCCCGTTCAGTTCTCTATAATCAGTGCATAGCCGCATTGATCCATCCTTCTTCTTCACAAAGAGAACTGGTGCTCCCCAAGGAGACACACTCGTTCAGATAAACCCCTTCTCCAACAAGTCTTGGAGTTGTTTCTTTAGCTCCTCTAGCTCCACATTTGCCATTCTATACGGAGTCTTTGATATCGGTTGAGACCCAGGTACGAGTTCAATGGAGAACTCTACCTCTCTTTCTGGGGGAGGTCCAGGTAACTCCTCAGGAAATACGTCCATGTATTCCTGAACAATCAGAACATCTTCAATTTGTATGCTCCCTTTCCCTTCTTCCTCATTACCGATTAACTCCATAAAGAAAGCTATAGGAGGTGCTTCTAGATAGGGATCAGTTCGGGATATCTCTCCACGGAAGATAACTGTAGGTCGTTCATTCAAGACTACTGAGATTTCCTTACTTCTGCATTTTATCTTAGCATTATACTTTGAGAGCCAGTCCATTCCTAGTATAACGTCGAATTCCATCATGGGAATGACTACTAGATTTGCGATAAGATTGTGCTCACCAAAGTAAACACTAGAGTCTCTAAACACTGTTGATGCATGGATAATCCCACTTGGAGTCTTGACTGACAACTCTACCTCAAGCAATTCAGGGATTGATTCTATATTCTTTGCAAACTTGGAAGAAATAAAGGAATGTGTAGAACCAGAATCAAATAAAGCACTTGCTAGTTTTGAGAGGACAACAAGAGTACCTGCTACCACATCATGTGGGACTTCAACTTCAGCTGTTGTGATAGCGAAAGCACGACCTTGCTCTCTTGGCCTCTGCTGAGGTTGGTGGTGATTCCCCTCCACCGCCCTCGGATTGGGACATTGGTTAGCAAAGTGCCCAAGCTGTCCACACTTGAAGCATGTGACTTCGGGTAGGGCCAGAACCATCTTTCCTCTGTCGTTAGTGTTGGGAAGCTGAGGCTTCACCTCACTATGACAATTCTGAGCAATATGGCCTCCTCTTCCACACTTGTAGCACTTGCCACTTCCGTTCAAGCAGTTCCCCAGATGATTCTTCCCACATTTATTGCATGTGGTAAGTTGCGTTTGCTTTCCACCTCTTCCCTGATCAAAAGACTTCCCTAAACTGGGCTCCAACGACCTCTTCTTTTCATTTGGCTTATGAGACCACTGTGTCTCACCAAACTCCAGCTCGACTTTCATAGCACTTCGAACTATTTCTTCATAGCTATCATAGTCCCTGATGGCTAGATTCTTCCGCAGATGAGGTCGTAGTCCGCCAAAGAATCTATCAACCTTCCCATTGGGGTCCATGACAAATCTTGAGGTATAACGGGAAAGCCTTGTGAAGTTCATCTCGTAGCTTCCGACAGATTCGTTCTCCTTCTGCTTCAGCTCGAGAAACTCTTTCTCCATTTTCGTTCTCATGGAACGAGGGAAATACTTGTTAAAGAAAATCCCCCGAAATTCTTCCCACTCCATAGCTTCCATCTCTCCTCGTGGCTTCGTGTTTTTGATCAGTGACCACCACTGATCAGCTTCTCCCTCTAGGCGGTAAACAGCAAGGGTGACTTTTTCTTGTTCCGAACAATGAAGTACAGAAAAGATCTTTTCAATGGAGCTTATCCATTGTTCCGCAACCAACGGGTCAGTAGATCCACTGAATGTTGGCGGTCGTTGACGCATGAAGGACTCAACAGAGTGTTGTTCCCTTCGTGGTGAGGTCGGCCTCTCAGCTTGATTCAAGTTATTACTCATAACTTGAGTCAGTTGGTTCATCATTCGCATGAATGTTTCCATTCCGGCTTCCATCGGAGGGCCGTCAGCACATGGTGCATTGCGGTCACCATCGGCACGGTTCCTCCTATTGCCCGCCATTTTCTAAAAGAATAAAACCTTAGTAAGAAACTTATTTCATTTATGAATCTTTTAACTAAGACTTCGTGCTTAGACAATAATAGTTCTCTATAATTCCTTCATAATGATTCATAAAAAGCATGTGATTAACCAAACATATCCCCCGGGAGTGTCGTAACCAAGAGTGCAGCAAGGCCCGTTATCGTGCACCAGTTCCCATTCGAGTCTAGCTCAAAGCGGTGTTTTCGGGTTTTACCCCTATGTACATCTGTGCCAGAGCCGCCTCTACCTGCTCGTATCCAGACAGGGATGTATTTGTTTGATAAACCACTTACTCAATACTTACCAAAATACCAGGAAGTTTTCCTATATTTAAACTTTTCTATAGGGTTCTTCCTAAAGTTTTTATATCCTAATTTCCACAAATAACTAAACCATCCTTTGATACCAACTATAGCATCCCACCATTTTATAACATAAACTTTCATTACATTACACATAACTGAGGATCTTTAAGGTCTAGTGTCTTGGAAACCAGGAACAAAATACATAAAAAAAACACAAAACATTCTTCTTAAACACTTGAAAGGCTTCTCCTTTAGTTCATCCTATGTTCATTATGCATCTCATAACCTGGGGACATACATCAAAAGAAAGGGTGAGCAGAAGGCCCAGTAAGGGAAACAAGAGGAACATTTTACATGTGAACTGGATATACTTCAATAAGGACATGAAAAGGACTTTAAGGCATGAGAAATAAATCATGAGGCATTTCATAATAAAAACAACATTTTTCATAACTTGAAGATGTGGCTGCAACATTTAATATTGACAATCGTTTCGTTTCACCAAGGTCCATCCCCAAGGTGTCGTTAAAAATTACCAAGGTTATTCACCAAGGCGTCGTTAAAATGGTCATCTCTAGAGATTAAGTCTTTACCCAATGCATTGGAGCGCTATCAGGGCGCACCCTTAAATTTGCCTTTATTATCATGTGAGCCACATATATCATCATCAAACATTTCAGAAATAACCCATATAGCATAAAATAAATGGGTTTCATTTCATAATCATAACATTTTAAAAACTGCTTTAATGACATGATCTTTACGGCACTTTAACCCCACGGAAAGGGAAGCGGGTCTCATGTATGTAAATCCCAGAATTTAAAATGGAACATTTTGATATATATGTGAATACCCTTGCAGAAATAAGAGCTTTGAGTATTCACTTTATAACATAAAATAATTTTTGAGAAAAGAGAGAGGCATTTTGAGACGAAAATTCTGCAGCATAACGGCTATGTTTCGGGGTTTTAGAAAACATTGAAAAGAGAGGGGACATGGGTCACCCACTCATAATGATCCATAAAACAGTAAGGGGACAGAATAAGAAGGATATATGGACATGGTAATGAAATTTTAAGGACATACCATTTGAAATGAAAAACATGGAAGGAAGACAAAATTTAGATTTCTCTTATGAAAATTCGGCAGCCTAACGGCGTCACTTAAACTTCAATAAAAAGAATTGACAAGATCAAATAGGGTCCCTCATCATATGATCATAAGAGATCAGTATGATAGATATAGAGATCATACCCCAACATAATAAAAAGGAACTTGAAATACTTGACATGAAAATCGAACTTGAAAAATGAGAAGGGTGAAAGAATCACTTAAACATTCGGCAGCCTAACGGCGTCACTTAAACATTCATAAAACGAAATGATGAGAGTAAGAGGGGATCTCTCATCATATAAACATGAAAGGGCAGTAAGAGGAATATAAAAGAACATCCTCTCACATAAAAACAAGGAGCATAATAGGAATGACATAAAAGAGATTACATGAAAAGGAAGAGAGGGGTCGGATCCCTTACCTTAAAATGTGACTCTTGAAACTCAGAGGATTGGACCTTGAGGGCTTGGGGGCACCTTGGGAGGACTCTTTGGAAGGTAAGAAGACCAGAACTTCGTTGGGGGAGAGTTGGGAGTGAAAACCAAGGGAGGAAAGGGTGGGTATTTATAGGGAAAGTGAGGGGACAAAGCATTAATGGCCAAAGGACACCTCACATGTGCTTTTCTCAAACCCATGGGCTCTCCCTTGGCAGTTATCATGGAGTTAGGCCACATGGGCCCCCCCAAAACAATAATTCATCACCCTTGGCCGGCCAACCCTCAAAAGATCTCATGACATCATCATGACATCATTATGATGTCATTAAACATACCGAAACCCTAAAACGGTATTTTTACTATTCACTGAAAATTCAACTTTCTCAGAATATTCCCAAAATTTCACCTTAACCAAATATCAATGCTCTGATTTCAAAAATGAAATCCATTTTATAAAAATATTTTTCTAAATATTTTTAATTTAATTTTTAAATAAAAACACTATTCATCGAAAATTCATTTGTTTCAAAAAAATCCCCAAAAATTACCTTAACATAATATCGATGCTCTGAGTTCAAAAATAAAGTCATTTTTATAAAAATAATTTTCTAATTATTTTTAATTAAATTTTTAATTAAAAAACACTATTCATCCGAAAAAACTAATACTTGATTAATAATTTATGAAACCGTTATTTACCCATTTTATTGATTCACATTACTTAACCAAGGTGTCTAAATTATATTAAAACTTTCTTTAAGTGAAAATTACTAATCCATTTGGTCACATTACTAATCCTAAGCGTAAAATCACTATTCATAATTTACTATTCATCAAAAATTAAGTTGATCTTATTAGACTCCAAATTCCTTAATGAACACTTTTGTAGAAGACCATTTTTTGAAAATCATTACACATCATTAGTTATTTAGGGTTTACATAAATATTTTAAAATATCCCTTTTTCAAAATTCATCAATAAAATACCTTCTAAAATTATCTAGGCATTTGAAATTTCACAAACATCACTAAAGGAAGAAATCTCAATTTATTCACCTGAGAGGATTACACAAGGAAACTAGGGTCTCATCACATAGCCCCTTATAACACTGGCATAAGACCTAAGTGTAAGGTGTGATATGGTGAGAGAATATGAGGGAGTCTCAAATAACATTGCCCTAGTAGCAATCTCCACTAACTTGAACTTCTCCTGCAAGCGTTTTCGTTCAAGCTTGACAGGCTGGAGCTCGGCTTGGGCTTGGTCCAAAGCAAAGCCCACAGATGCTACCTCCTTCCCAAGCTCTGATAAGTGGGCTTCATAAGGGTTGAGTCTACTGGATGAAGCCATCGACTCCTCTTTCTGCATTAACCATTAACATCTTATTAAATCAATAAGAGTAAGTTAATATACTACTCAAAAAGATTGGGTCGTTACACATCCTCTAGTCCTGATTCAACCCTTTTCTTGATTAACGTTGGTCCTTTATGTGACTTCTCTGAAATGATCTCTCAGCGCCCTTCTCACCTAGATGAACAATGAGGGAACCGAGAACAGTCTATGCTATCTCTGTGACATGAAACTCGATACAGAGATCAGATATTCCTATATCGAGAAAAGATGCCATGCATTATTATTCACAGTGCATAAATTGTGACACTACATACATCATCATGAGATAAAGCTTGTGTGCTGAGTGGATTTAATGAAGTACATTCAGAACCACACCATGTTCATAGCTCTTCTATCTCGGTGGGAAGTGATCCTCCACCAGTTCGACATTAGTTTTACCCCCCAAAATTCCATTAAAGGAATGGCATTGGCAGACTTCATTGCCACCCATCCATCTCCTGCTGAACAATATAGAGATCATTATTTTCCTAATGAGGAAATCCTCTCAGCATAACAATCTATTCCATATCGGAAAATTCACTTTGATGATGCTTCCCGAATCCTTGCTAGTAGAGGACTCACAGACGCCATACTCAATGGAGTGGACCTAGGTGTCGTCTTCATCATGCCAGCATAAGCTGTTCTACCATATTCACTGCTATTGTTAGAAGCCTGTTATAAAAAAGAAGCTGAGTACTAGGCTCTCATTACTGGACTCGATCTAGCCCCCGAGATTGATGTTCCCCACCTTCATGTGAAAGCAGACTATGAGCTAGCCATCAAACAGATCAAGGCTGACTACTTCATCAAGAATCCATAACTCATACCCTTGTTGGAACATACCTTCGAGTTCATTGCTCAGTTTCCATCTTGGACAGAGGTTACTCATGTACCTCATTTGCAGAATGGTCGAGATACCACCCTAGCTAGCCTGGATGCATCTCCTGTAGAACCTGACCATGATGATTTTTTTATATACATGTAGTGCATTAGAGAGTCGTCGCTCTAGTTACTCCAAACATCCATGATAGCCTGCAGGTGAGACTGTTTATGGCCAGAGACTACACATTAGAACCCCCAGACCCCCTACCATAGTGTTGGAAGTGAATCCTGATTGGAGAACCCCCTTTATCAAGTACATGAAAAATGGAAATCCCACAGAATACCAAGCCAAGCATGAGAGAATATGATTATGTGCATTGCAGTTCAGCCTCTATAGTGGCCCTAGTCTTGACCAGATCCTCTACAGACATGGGTATGATGGTATTCTCATCTATTGAATTCAGGGAAGTGAGAAATCTCAGGTCATACATGAGGATCATGCCAGTTCCCGTGGGGCTCATCTGACCGGACTGAAACTATCTCGCTAGATCCGAAGATTGGGGTATTTCTGGGCCTCCATGATCTTTAACTTTATTGAGTTTTCCAAGAGGATCCATGCATTCTAAATCCATGCTAATTTTGTGCATCGGCTGCTAGAGCCTCATCACACTATCAAGTACTATTGTCCCTACGTGGTCTGGGGACTCGATGTAGTGGGAACCTATCCAGTGGCAACAGCTCGTCAATGCAATTTCATCCAGACCGCTATCGATTTAATTTCAATCTAGGCAGGGGATGTTCTACTCAAGGAGGTCAATTCCTATTCTATTTTTTGAATTTTTGGGCTCTATTATAATCTACCAATTTAGAGTCCCTCATTCCATCTTCATGGATAATGACACCAAATTCTTTGGAAAAGAACTAAATAATTTGCAGGCAAAGTAAAACATCCATTATAACCATACCTACCACTATCACACACAAGAAAATGGACAGATTGAGGTGTTCAATAAAACTATCTCTAACATTTTTTAGATTATCGTTGCTTAGAACCAGAGGAGTTGGCTGAACAAACTCCCCAATGCACTCTGGGCTTATCGGATGATGACTATTACTTCCACACAGGTGACCCCAAATTCCCTATTGTATGGAAGAAAGGAATTCCTATCCATATATATTCAGTTTCATTCATTACACACATAAGTCTATAAGCAGAAGACACCAGATAAGGTTTCTAAAATCCCTATGGCTAAACTGGAAGTGCTTGACGACAATACGCTTTGTGCCCTGGACAATCTTGAGATGAATAAGAACAATATAACCAGATATTTTAACAATAAATGTTTCATCTACTTATTCTTAAAAGGTGATAATGTGTTGTCCCTGAGAACTCCAACGGTACCTGGTAGGAAACCACATAAATTGAAGCCCACGTGGGAAGGACCTTACATCATTTACAAGGTTTACAGCAATAAAAATTACTCCCCAGTTACCATGGGTGGTGAGAATATAACTCCTCCCTCCAATTCCAAATTCCTCATGAAATACTTTTCCTGGGTAATCCAGTCCTACTTGACCATTAATTATGACATATTTACCACGTGATGTTAAAATGAACGATCTGTCTGAGCTAAAGTACATAAAACTACTTGGCACTAGTCTTGTATGAAATTAATCTTTATGTTGTCCTACATGACATTAAAATATATTATATACCAATTGAATTGAACTTTATAATGTTCTACATGACCTTAAACAGTTATATCTTCACCGCATTATGTTAATCTATGTGATCCATCAAGGATGGAGGACGTAAAACTACCCAGCACTCATCCTCTAGGATGATAAACTACAAAATGGTCTGATCTCTATGAACCTAAACTAATATCTTCCCACATTCTCATAATTAATGTTATTAAACTACACATCATCTTCAAGAACTATGTGTCTCTTGATTCCCATATTAATATGGTATGTAGGAATGCTCAGATACCTCTTCTTAATGTCCATCCTCAAAATTATTCCCTTCAATTTCCCTCCTATGCATAGTTATCTTCAAAGATCACACACAGTGTAGTGTAGACAACTTTGGACCCCATTGATTCTGGGTTTACGATGATCAAACAATTTTCCCCTCCTGTTCTTCTATACTCCCACATCCTTACCGAAAATCGTTAAACTTCATGGGTCTTTAAGAACTACATACATCTTGATTCCCATTCTCATGGGATATTTTGGAATTCCATGAAATATAATATTTATGCCTAGAATTGAACTACAAGATCTCTACCTGGGTCCATCCCTTTTTTCCACATGCTTCTCACAACACATGGTTTAGTGTAGTCTTTTTTTCATTTATTAAAATTAGGGTTTTCCAAGCCGCACCATGAATCCCCCACCTTGAAGATCTCCACCACTTTCACCCTTTCCCCCATGAAGTTAGACAATGGGAATGTTCAGGATTCATGCATCATATTTATTTGGGTCTATATTTTCATCCACATCTGAATGGACACTTGAACGTTATGGATGCTAGGCCCCAGGGCTCTCTGACTGTCTCGGGCCAACATCCCCAAGGATTTTGGAAAACAATTTGACACATGTACTGCATTTTTAATATGGTCAGTGGTCGAAAATTATTGTTTGTCCCCATTCAATGAAACTATATAGATATTTTATTGTGAACATGGTCAGTAGTTATCCTCGATCGTTGTTGCTGTTATGTGGTCTCCCTCATGGAAAGTACGATGATTCACCCTTTCCATGCATCTGTCCCACACATATGGTATTAAACTAAGAATATACAATCTGTGATCTATAACCATAAACATTGATCTAAAATTTGCACTCCATATGACATTAAACTGCATTCCCACTTCCAAAACATCGTACGGATTGATTCCCATCTTTATGGGATACATAAGAAAGCCCAGACATTTTGTCTTTCGGTCTAGCCCCGGTTATAATATTTTACTATTCTGTTCATCCTTTTAGCCCTGATATTTATAAGATTGCATGGTGTGGCCTATGGTCTTATGTCTTCATTCACATCAGGAAATAGCTCCACCACATACTCCCCTTTTAGGAGCTAGTTTCCTTTGCCTCCCCATTTTCTGGACATTAAACTAAAGCCCTAGAACTACATATGGATTTATACTAATTGTTATGTTATATGTAGGGACACCCGAACATCTCATATTTAGGTCCATCCCTATATCCTTTGATCTGTTCTGGCCCTTGGTCCTGAGGATTCTCCTCCTCTTCAGTTGCACGCAGTATGTTGTGGACCTTTTCCACATTCACATAGGGTATTCTTTAGCACACCTTGTTCATTCCAAATAAATCCACGTTCTTCTATATGCTTCGAATCCATATGTTCTTACACTATGTTTCCTGGTCACACATGACTCTATACTATTATGTCTATGTTGGGCAATGTTAATATATGCAGGATTTTCTTATAATATGTCCCTAAACTATGACATTATCATCCTGGATACAGGAAGGAAAATGGAACTTCATTATGATGTCCTCACTCGAGGAGACATCATGTTTGGTTTGTTCATCCACCATAAATTTTTTCAATGACCACATATGTCTTGATTCCTATAGTGATTCCCAGATTTTCCGTCCAGGGGTTGTTGTTTCAAAAAACCCATCCTTCCAAAAGAACAAACAAGATCTATCATATCTCACTTCTTTTGGTGTGTGTTAAGGACCTACCTGGTAGTATTGTTCATTGAATTTCTACCCTACCAGGACACTTAAATAAATATTTATTGCTTGATTCCCATCATAATGGGATACATAGGAATGCTTGGGAACTTTTCCCCAGGCCCAGACCAACTTCAAATTTTGGTCCCTCGACCTCAAAATCCCATCTAAGAGCATATGGTATGGACCCAGCTGCCCATCTTGTTCTTGGACACTCCTCCACTTCAACTCCTTCTCTTGTCTCTCAATGACTAGGTTTCACACCGGACACCTTTAGGTGTTGAACTTTCTTTCGTAAGATCCCCTCATGATATGCCTCAACCCAATTTTCAGCATACTACTTTGAGAGTCCGACTTAAACTCCCATGGGGGGAAATTTAATTTCCTCACCAAAACAATATGTTGTGATCATCATCCTCATTTGATGAAAAATTCAAGGATGTTTCTCTCCCAGTATATCTGCATGAACCTTCTTTCACATCTGTTGGATGCATCCAAACATCATGGAAAAACTTGACAGGACATAAGGCTCACAAAGGATATGGTAATCAACTGAGGCCACAAGCACCCCACCTCTTAAGCATTGAATGTATTCTCTTTGATTAAGTGAGCGTTTCCCATAATCTACCATATGGATGGCTGGGGTGGGGAATGGACTAATTTTATAGTTGGCATGACTGGTGATCATGATCCTTATCCCCTCTTTATTATGTGTTAATAGTGTGATCCTGAAAAAAATTTAACAGAGGGTCACAGACCGTTACCCGGGGGATGAATGGAATTTTAAAAAGTATACCCCCATTATGATCTGCAATCCAACCATGAAATATTTGGAGAGGACCACATATACTCTTTGGCGTGCTTCCTATTGAAATACCCCCCATAATGGTGTACAGTTAGGCAAGCACTGGGACCCCCAAGATAAAGCTTTGATTAGCCTCCATGATGCCAGACATCACAATGTTCCTGGGTGGACTCCCATCCTAGTATCCCTTACTAGATGTAGCCAGTAACTAAAGAACAGTGAAATAAATATGGAATACCAGAAATTTAGGTATTGGATTTCATCCACACGAAAGCCCTAGGATCGATATTCCCTCATCTCCAAGATCCTTCAATATGACCCATTCTTTCTCCTCTATGTTGTGTTTCGACACCGCTTTCCTCACCCCCAAATCATTATATTTGGGTATTTATAAAGAATCATGATGAATATGTTTGAGTAGGACATGTCTCTAAATAATTCATTGACATCCACACTCTTCTTGTCGAGCTCTAATAGATTCCATGTCATGATGGGAGTCTACAACTTGTCCCCTAGATATTCTCTATCGGTAGAAACTCGTCAAACTAATCCTTGCCTAAAGGGATACCCATGATGAAATGAACATCCCAAAGACTGAGGCCAACCTCCCCATGATGGATATGATTTTTTTGGTATTTGGGGAACATCGTCTTACTATCTACTGCTCGAGAACATATTGGTGGTAGAAATGGAAGTACGATGTCCACACCACCTCGAACTGCCTGATGTGCCGCAGTTCTACTCTGAACTGCTCGTATGTTTCGTATAAAAAATACACCAAATCCCACTTCCTAGTAAAATTTTCCTCGGACCTGAGGTTCCATTCCTACACCCAACCATTCGTCTCATCAGTGACACTCTCTCAGATGGTACCCACATAATATGCGGGACAATCCTTAGTAAATGGCATGCTTCAGAAGATGGTTTCGGTCCATGGACCCAAGACATAGATTGTAATGTGCCTAGTTTTATAGAAGTATGACAATTGTTTTAATGTTGTATCACGAAAGATCATCCTCATGCATCACCCTTGACCAGGGTGTATCAATATCAAATCCAAACGTAGGTTCTTCTTCTAAAATGCCAATGTCCCATATTAGTAGGTTGTCAAAAAACATATAATCCTTATGTTCTTGGGTTATCATATTGAAGAGAGCCTAGTTTTCATATAAAACCATCCATGAACCATACAAATGAGGGTTCATAATCATCTCATCCTTCTAAGTGGCATAGACAGCTTCTCTAATAGTGGAACTCCGACCAGCATCCATTTTTTTGGTGAAGTTTGGAGTCAACCAGGAGGCTGCATGAAAAGAAAGGGTAGATGCACGAGAAATGGGTGTTGCGCACAAAATAATAGCCAAATATGGTAATTTCCACACAAAATAGAATTTATTCCACACAAAATAAAGGCCTTATTTACGTGCGTGAGAGAACTGAATCTTATCTCATGATAAATATTGTACAAACAATGGGACCCCCACGGGTATTTATAGTTTTCAATCCGATATTCTGCACCCTCAAAAGGGTTTGAGTACCACATAATCCATGTTCACACACAACCATCAAAGGGGCCTGGAGTACCAGCATTTTACTCAGAATACGACCTTCGATCTCCCTAAAATATCTGATCCTGATGGTGGGGATTTGTAGATGCTGAAATCTGCTGAAGGTCACAGATGGCAATGATATGGA
Organism: Viscum album; assembly: GCA_963277665.1. NCBI lineage: Eukaryota > Viridiplantae > Streptophyta > Magnoliopsida > Santalales > Viscaceae > Viscum > Viscum album. Next base: position 1,186,218,928 of record OY728139.1, read on the forward strand.
AAACAGAAGGCATATTTCGATTCAAGGAACCATTTCGGGATGGGTCAAAAGGCTACACATAAAATATGAGGGGTTGTGTGTAAAATTGTTTAATGGCACACAAACCTGCACGACCAGGCTGGATTAGTGTTCACCGACATGAAAATTCCAACATGACTGATAATTGGGATAGGTTTTCCATGATGTCCACATTATGTTATCCCCATGAAACTTCTAATCACCTATAAATAGAAGCACACCCTCACACATTCAGTGGCTGAAGAATTCAAACCGTCTCATGTGCATGTAATACATTCCCTCCATGTTAAAAATATGGCATTCAGGTACATAATGTTTCACGATAGTTCACATGGAGGTCCACCTTCTATTCGTACCTCTAGGGATTTAACCTATGCTAGTTCCATTATGTATAAGAAACTTTCACGAAAAAACTCCTATAATTATGAAAAATTTTCCTTTATCTGTGAAACCCTATCTTATTGTGTGCACATGTCTGCTGTTGTGTGAAACAGTTCTCATTTTCAGACCTATTGCATGAAAAAACCTCCTTTTCTATGCAATCATCCATCGATGTGTGTTCCATTAAGCATTTCTACAATGTATATTTCTTGAACACTATCTTCGGGTGCTTCTTACGTGCAACACATATATCCCATTCACCCTTCTCCCGTATGCCCCTCCAAGTTTGTACAATGTTATTTCATTGTCCCTCGGTCTATGCTTTATATTGCATTTCGTAGCCACATGGTTCTTCTCATAGGCATGCAAATGACTATTTCTTCATTTCATAGCCATGATAACTTGACCCCCTCAATGGATTACTCTACGAACCCATCACACCCTAGCATTGTTGATTCCTTACCTACCCCAAAGGTGGTTGGGTATCAGTTATGTAAGTCCTAGGTGTGTAGAGATAACTCACCTCGTCCGAGATGTAGGATGTTAAACTGCCAAGCATCGTCATCCTTAGAAAATGAAATTAAATTGTGACATATCAACTTGATATATACACGGGGTTTCCCATCACTAACATTCATGATTCCTTCCAGTCTTTACAGGAGTGAGATCATCCTCACATGGAATTAGATCCTAGTTATTGGAGTGGAATCTGTCCGTGAGGAGGAGATACCATCTTGGTATAAGCCCATAGCCTTTCATGAAGGAGGTAGCATATTGGATCCCCATATATTCTTTCGTGAAAAATACTAGAGGATAGGCAGGAATAGAAACCTTCATTTTCCCAACCCTCTCCCCCTAGGCTTTGCCGCCATCAGGCCTATACCCTGGAGAAATTCCCAATCTCTGTCTCCCTAGGCAGCTGACTAAGGGAAATCCCCTATTTCCTCTTTGGGCTGTTAAACATCTATAAGCCTCATTTTATTCCCCACGGATGTACAATTTGCGATGTGATCATCATGTCATTCTTGCCTCTTGTTTCCCACACCAAGAATGAATCACATTTTCTTATAGTAATCATTGACCATGGAATCGTTCCTAGGACACCTTAGCATGTAAGACCTAGGACCCCCTTCCATACTATGTGGATATTGATCCTTCCCCATTCCAAGGAAGGTATGAAGGAATCATCCTTTAGGTTTAATTCTATCATCTAGTTTTATGGACCCCTTCATGTTAGTTCACTTTCCTCATGAAGAATGTTAAAATATATCCTCCCTTTTGAAATATGTGGACTCTGATCCTTCCATTATCAAGCAAGGTATGTAGGAAGCCTCCCTGATGTTCAAGAACAACACCCATTGGTCCCAACCACTCAATGTCAGTTCAAACTCATCTCGCAGAACAATAAACTGTATGTAAACAAACTAAGTGGGCTTTGATCCTTGTCTCCTAGACAGGGTACGTAGGAGTCTGCCCTGAGGTTCAACCACAAATATCAGTAAACATCAGTGTCAGCTTCATTAGGACCTGCATCCGTGGTCCATCTTAGTGACATCAGACCAACTCTCTGGCTGATAACCACACAGATTTCCCAACATCATCTTCGGGCTGATGTCCTCTAAGCACACCCTGATCTTATGACTCACTACAAACTACGAGGGATTTGATCCTTGTCACCTATGAAGGGTGTTTCGGTGCAGATGTGCGTCGGGTTACGCTGTTCCGCCAGGACGCGTTCGCGCGTGCACCCGTCAACCCGAGGGGATGGGCGCGCGGCTTGTGGTCCCGCAGTCCCACTTTCCAAAGGCGGGCGGCATCCGTCCCTTATTCAGGGGCGTCTGCTCCTTGATCGAAACCGGGATGATGGGATGTCGGCTCCTCCTTCCTTGGACGTCTCCTCGGAACTCGTCGCCTAATCCGGGTCTCCCTCATAGATTTAATACATGCTCGTGAATCTCATTCCCAGCGCCATATCTTCATGGACACCGGTTAATTACGCTGCTTCCGCCCGGACACTCCAAGGAGTCTGGTCGGGGCAGCAACCTGCGGTGAGGAGGCCGGGTGGCTCTGGGTGCTGGGGGCGTGTCGTAACACTGCGGCTCTGCACGTTTGTCTTCCGTCCCTAATAGGGCTTCTCGAAGGTATGATGGCCTGAGGCATCCCGCATTGGGTGCGGGGAACTGTGTCCCCTGAGGTTTTCCTCAGCTTCCCATGTTTAACACGGGGTATGCCGCGAGTTTAACGTCCAGCGGGGACGGCATCAGACCGATCAACACGAAAAGTGGATCAGATTACAGAACCCCTTGCGGGGAACCTCCGACGCTGGGGCCAACGCATGGGCGGCTTCCCAAGTGATATGGAGTGGAGTGAAGTGGCATGACCCCACCGGGATGTGGCGGCCCGGGTAAGGATCAGGAAGGATGATGGAGTGAAGAGCTTGGACCCCGTAGGGGCTTCCTACGTACCGCGCGTTAGCACGGATCAAAGTCAACGTAGTTCGGATATACAGTTTAACGTAATGCTGGACGTCGGCAAGCCGACTCACGAAGAGGTCAAGGCCGCCGGGCAGAGGATTGAACCGAACCACCTCGCACAGAGGGGGATGGAACGGCCGGGTGGATCACAGTTTCACGTCATGCTGGACGATAAAAGGAGAAATGGAAAAAGGGGCTATGGGGAGGCACAGTGGAGATGCACACGTGCAGTCTCCCACAGGGGCGGATTCATAGGTGAATCGACGCAAGTGTGAACCCTGGAGGGGTCCACTGATGGACGAACCGACGTGAATACGACCGGGACGACCAGGTGGTGGGCTTGAACCTCAGGGAGGCTTCCTACGTACCCTGTTTAGAAGACAGGGATCAAAGTCCACGTAGTTCATTCTGTCAGGACTTACGCATTTGAGGCAGCCCGGATGCGGCAAAACTCAGTTGGAAGGGACTTGGACTGAAAGTAGGAGACACCTCGATCCCAGTCACACCCTCTACTGGCTTCGGCAGTGGGGAGGCGCAATGGAGATACACATGCGCGGCCCCCCACAAGAAACTAAGGGTTTGTAATACCCTACCCCCGTAGGGAAAAGCCGCTCCCATTAAATCGTCCCTAAAGAGGGACAATCCCGACATCCCTGAAGAGACGAGCGGGTGGGGGCCACATCAAAACCGGGGGGACCCTGCGTGCGGGGCACGGGATCGGGTGATGCGGACGGTTTAGCGTCTTGCCAGACGAAGTACAGTTTAACGTCGTGTGTTGAGGACGAAGCGGACGGTTTAACGTCTTGCTGGACGAAGTACAGTTTAACGTCGTGTGTTGAGGACGAAGGTGCTTGGCAGTTTAACGTCTTACAGCGCGGACGTGGTACAGTTTAACGTCATGTTGGACGAATGCAGTTTAACGTCATGCGGGACGAATGTGCAGTTTAACGTCATGCTGGACGAATGTGCAGTTTAACGTCATGCCGGACGTATGTGCAGTTTAACGTCATGCTGGACGTATGTGCAGTTTAACGTCATGCTGGACGTATGTGCAGTTTAACGTCATGCTGAACGTATGTGCAGTTTAACGTCATGCTGGACGTATGTGCAGTTTAACGTCATGCTGGACGTTGATTGCCGCTGATGGGTCCGTGTCACTTCGCACAAGCCTGGAGGGCCGCACGGAAAGACAACGCACGGTGCGGGCACCTAGGATGAAAATCATCGCGCGCCACGCAGGCGGGTACCCTCAGGGGGTCAAGGGGGGGCAACCCTGGGGGATTGCGCGCAAAAGAGGAGCTTTGCGCGCAAAACGGCGGGGCTGCGCGCAAAATGGCGGGCTGGCGCGCAATCGGGCCAGCCCTTTGCGCGCGGATGATTGAGATTGCACGCACCGGGCTTCGGGTAGCACGCGGGGGCAACGGCTCATTCTCTAACGAATTGCCACTTTGAAAATGGGGGGTGCGCGCAATCGGGCTGGATTGCGCGCACCCGGGGGCAATTGCGCGCAAGAGGCTTCTTTTGCGCGCAAAGGCCTTCGGGTTAAGGATTATTCAAAGGAAAGGAGCCAAGGGGATTGCGCGCGAAGGCGAACCCCAAGGCTCTATTGCGTGAAAGAAAGGAGGTTACCTGAAGATCGGCATTGCGCGCGGAAGGGGTTGGATTGCGCGAACGAGCGACGCTTCGGATTCTGGCAAACTCCAAAACGTCGGGGGTCACCTTATATTTATAGGCAACCCCGGGCGCGAAATCCGGGCTCGGGCGCGGAATTCCCTTCGCGGGCGCGGAATCAGGACCCGGCACGCAAGGGAGCCGCGCAGGCCACGGGCGCGCAAAATAGCGCGCCGGCCCAGCGCATTGCGCGCATCCCGGGAGGATTGCGCACCGCGACTCAACTTTGCGCGCGGGCCTCTGAAATTTCGCGCATGTCCTCCGGGCCCTCCGGAACGTTCCTCTGACTCCAAATATCACTTCGCTTTCCGCATCCGGAGCTTCGTTTGGGAACAACGGACTTTTCCGGTGTCTACAAAAGCCCCCCCTCGGAATCTGATCGGCGAGAGGCCGCAACGATCGGGTTCTGAGGGAGACGCCGGAATGCCGAAGTCCTGGGCTGCGCGGGACTTAGGCGCGCAAAAAGAAGGGGCGCCGGTCGCGCAATTCGCCTGTTTTGGCTTAACATGCTCAACCACAATTCGTTGTCTTGCGGGAGTGTTAACCAAGCATCAGGCATTCATAATTGGGCCTGGATTTCTGGAGAAAAGAGGGAGGTCATTCCTAGGAAAGGAGACCTCAGACCTAATCAATGTATCATCCCCCCAACTTGTTCCAACACACGAGCGGGACAACTCTAGGGGCGTCGAGATTTTATCCGAACATAGGGAAATGAGAAAGGGTGAATCGCGTGTCCCGAATCCAGACATCCACAACGGTCGGCCTTCCAGGAAATGCCCAGGACGGTAGGCGGACAGTGGATCGACCATAACAACTTTAATAGACGGACCGAGGGTCATCATTCATATTGCAGGAGGCGGACCACATGTCATCATGAATACCGCTTTGGGGGTTCCTTCAGACACAAGGGTGGAAATCCAGATCAACAGGGCATGCGAAGCGTGGGGCGAAGTGACGATTTGTTCGGACAGAATCCAACGCTCTCAAAATTGCGCCACCGTGGGGAAAGCGTATTAGGCGGATGCACTAATCTGGCCGTGAATCACCCCAATTCTCAGACAGAACCTCTTTAACGAGGAAACTGTCGCTTCCCATCATTGCAATGGGGAATCCCGAGCTGAATCGGGGAGAATATCACAACTGCACCACTCTACCCGAAGTCAGGCTAGACGGCCGGCGACGAGGAGGGGCGGGACGTAGCGATCCCTGAGGCTGGACCCGAGTCGAAATGCCCGGGCGTTCCTACGTACTCCATCAGGCTGGAGATCAAGCCACACGTAGTTCTGAAAGTGCAGTTTAACGTCATGCAGGACGTAGAATCCCATTTAGGGGAGATCTTAGTTTTAGGGTCGTAGAGCTCGGACCATAGGGGTAGATCTTAGTTTAAGGTCTTAGAGCTCGGACCATAAGGAGAGATCTTAGTTTAAGGTCTTAGAGCTCGGACCATAAAAGGATAGATCTTAGTTTAAGGTCTTAGAGCTCGGACCATAAAAGGAGAGATCTTAGTTTAAGGTCTTAGAGCTCGGACCATAGGGCTAGATCTTAGTTTAAGGTCGTAGAGCTCGGACCATAAGAGTAGATCTTAGTTTAAGGTCTTAGAGCTCGGACCATAGGAGTAGATCTTAGTTTAAGGTCTAAGAGATCAGACCATAAGGAGAGATCTTAGTTTAAGGTCTTAGAGCTCGGACCATAAGGAGAGATCTTAGTTTAAGGTCTTAGAGTTCGGACCATAAGAGTAGATCTTAGTTTAAGGTCTTAGAGCTCGGACCATAGGGCTAGATCTTAGTTTAAGGTCTTAGAGCTCGGACCATAAGAACCTCAAAGTACGCCGCATCGTGGTCCTATCCCCTGGATATGCAAAGGTGCACTGAGGGATAGTGTCAAGAGTGTCGAGGTTTCGCCTGGTCAGAGTGGGAGGTGGAAAATGTGAATCATGCAGCCATTCACTCAAGGACTGGGGGCACCGGCGTAACGATATGGGAGTACTGCCGACCGTGGCGGAAACGCAGCGTCAATATCGCACTAACCGTTGGTGGAATGAGGCAGCAAACGAGCATCGACCGCTCAATCGCAGGATTCATATCGATTTGCTGCCCGAGGCCATTGGGGGCACCAGCCCGAGTCGGTGGGAGAGCACTGAGGCATTGTGTCCAAACCGTTCACGGGGGCTCCACCCAGGGCGTAGACGATGGGTCCGAATGAAAGGGAGCACGAAGCCTGAAAAGTGGAGGAAACCTGACCAAGCGGATCCTGACCCTCCTGGCAATAAACCAGAGTACTCTTGACACCGGTGGACCACTGCAAGGGGTCGAGAGACACGCCTTGAGGGTGGCCTGAAGGCGGCGGATTCCCCAGAGAAGGGGGGAATCTTTAAGAGGTGGGGGGCTGGACCCGAAGTTTCAAACATCCGGGCGTTCCTACGTATCCCATAAGGATGGAAATCAAGCCACACATAGTTCTTGAAGCGCGGTGCAACACAATCGGGCACCAGCGCGGGGAAGAGTGCGGGTCTGACCCTCGCACACAGAAGGAGCGGCATTTGATATTTCTTGTTTGTCCTTAAAGATGAATGGTTTTTCTTTGTGCGGCGACATGCCTGTGATTGAGAAATCTCTAGCGTCGCCACAATAATCAAGCCACGGGAGGCATTGATGAATGGCGTGGTTATTAACCAGCTCCCAACATGAGTGTCCTCTGAGGAGAACATCATGATGCAGTGCCGTTTCTCGTCGGGCGGCCAAGACGATCACAGTTTACGGTCGTGTGGCAGGACCGGACAACACAGTTTATGGTCGTGTGGTTCGGACCATGGTGGAATCCGATTATTGCGGTACGGCGGACACGGCGGAGGTGGGAACATACCCAGCCCTGCGGTCACGCACGATTCCAGGAGAAGAGTCTTGGGATAGGGGTCTGCGTATGTCCATCACCCGAGGGGCAGAGATGCTAGCCTCCTGATATACTGGGCCCAGAACGCGATTGTTCGGGCGACTCCCTCCTCCTTATGGGGACGAGGGTCCAGCTACGCATGGCCCTTAGGGAGGACATCCGCATATACCCTTGGTGCTCAGATCATGGGAGCCTCGAACGGCACCATTACCCTGGTTGGTCTGCCTAACGTGTAGAGGTGTACTGAAGGTCAGTATGAAGAGAGTGTCGAGATTCCACTACAACGCGCAAAGGCGGAGTGTGATGAGGACTGCGCAACCAATGTTCAGAGCCTGAAAGAGCCGACATGGCGATCAAGGACGTTGCTGACCATATTCGTAACACAACATCCGATCTCGTCAGCCTAAGACGGGGCAAGCAAACGAGCATCAACCGCTCAAGCGCAGGATTCATATCGATGTGCGGCCCAAGACCCGCCGGTAAATCGACCCGGAGCGGTAGGAGAGCACTGAGGCATCGTACCCAAACCGCTAACGAGGATCCCTTTGAGTGAAGGCTCGAACAAGAGGAAGCGCGAGGCCTGACAAGCAACACAGGACTTGTCGGGATTGAATCTGACACTACGAGTCATAGGCCGAAGTACCCAAAACATGTTAACAGATCACCGGAAAGGGTCGGAGGACTCACCCTGAGAGCAACCAAAAGAGGGCAGATCCCCGTGATCAACCAAGAGACGGGGCTGGACCTGAAACACAAGCGTCCAGGCGGTCCTACGTATCCCATAAGGACGGGAATCAAGCCGAATGTAGTTCTTGAGAGGTAGTTTAACGTCATGCAGGACGATGAGAGGTGTGAGGTGGTCCCACACACGGGGGAGGCGTACGGCGCGGCCAGTAGACCAACGCGAATGAGGACATAATCCCCCGCTCACGCGATACGCCTCGCACAAAAAGGAGGGGAACTTGGGCCAGAGGCCCGACGCGGGATAGAGATTTCCGGGAAATGGGGCTGGGCCTGAAACATGTATGTCCAGGCGGTCCTACGTATCCCATAAGGATGGGAATCAAGCCGCACGTAGTTCTTGAAGTGCAGTTTAACGTCATGCAGGAAGAATAAAGGAAAAAGAAGGGGGGAGCAGAAGGCATCCCCAAACGCGGGGGGCGTACAGCATGGTGAGAAAACAGTCGTGAATGAGGGCATAGCCCCGCGTTCACACCATACGCCGCACACCCGGAGGCAACTGGGCCAAGGGCCCGAGATGGGATGGAAATTCCCAAAGGATGGGGCTGGGCCTGAAACATGAATGCCCAGACTGTCCTACGTATCCCATAAGGATGGGAATCAAGCCGCACGTAGTTCTTGAGAGGCAGTTTAACATCATGCAGGACGATACGCTGGGCAGTTTAACGTCGTGCAGCTTGGACGTGGTATAGTTTAACGTCATGTTGGACGAATGCTAAACAGTTTAGCGTCTTGTAGCTTGGACGAAGATGCTTGGCAGTTTAACGTCTTGCCGCGCGGACGATGTGTTGGGCAGTTTAACGTCGTGCAGCTTGGACGAATGCAGTTTAACGTCGTGCAGGACGTATGCTGAACAGTTTAACGTCTTGTAGCTTGGACGAATGATGCTTGGCAGTTTAACGTCTTTCCGCGCGGACGTAGTGTACTCAGGCGAAGTACTGCTTGAGGAACCTAGCGTTGGTGGAAGGAGTGACACGCTCACCATCCATAGTCGCCAGGGAGTACGCGCCATTGGGATAGACCTTGTGGATGACAAAAGGTCCCTCCCATTTGGGCTCCAACTTGGGCGGCTTCCTGCCGGGGATCATCGGTGCTCTTAGGGCTAGCACTAGATCACCCTGCAGGAAGGAGCGGAGGCGAACCTTCTTATTGAAAGCTCGAGCCATTCTGCTTTGATGACTCTCCAAGTTGTGCAAAGCGCGAAGCCTATTCTCATCCAGTGCTTCCAACTCGACTAGACGGGCTTCAGCAACTCTGTCCGGCGCTTGCTGGTCGTAGACCGAAGTGCGCAAGGACGGTAACTGGATCTCGATGGGCAGGACGGCCTCAGCTCCGTACACCAGGGAATAAGGGGTCATCTGGGTGGAATTGCGAGTCGTCGTCCGATAATCCCAGAGGGCGTTGGGGAGCTTGTCCGGCCAACTCTTCTTGTTCTGACCAACCATATTTTGCAAGAAGGTTAGAGAGGGTTTTGTTAAACGCCTCGATCTGTCCATTCGCCTGCGCATGATAGCGAGATGTATGGTTCGAGCGAATGTTATACTTGGCGTACAACTTCTTCAACTCGGCTGCTCGGAAATTGGTTCCGTTATCCGTGAGGATAGCGTGAGGCACTCCAAATCGATAGATGATTTTGGAGGTCACGAAGTCAGCGATCGAACAGGATTTGACCTCTCTGAGCGGAATCGCCTCTGCCCATTTGGAGAAGAAGTCCGTGGCGGTCAGAATGAACCGGCACTGGCGAGCTGTCGCCGGTGGGTAAGGTCCCACAATGTCCAGACCCCAGACTGCAAAGGGCCAGGAATACCTAGAGGTATGGAGAGGCTCCGGCGGCTGATGCACAAAGTTCGCATGAACCTGGCACGCATGGCACCTCCTGGCATACTCGATGCAGTCATGAATCATGGAGGGCCAGAAGTATCCCAACCTCTGAATCTGGTGGGACAGCTTCGGCCCAGTCTGGTGGGCGCCACACGAACCAGCATGAACCTCTTGCATGACTCGTGGGATCTCAACTCCCTGAAGGCAACGGAGGAGAATACCATCAAATCCGCGTTTGTAGAGGATCTGCTCCAGGCCGGGGCTGCTCTGGAGGACAAACTGCGATGCGCGGCGTCGAACTCGCTCGCGCTCGGCCCCATCCGATGGAAGAATGCCATGTTGGAGGTACTCAACCAAAGGCGTCCTCCAATCAGGGTCTGATCCGACTGTCATATCTGGGGTACTCGGGGCTCCGGGCATAGGGGCAACCGTGGTGAGATTACTTACCAACGGGCCGCGATCTTCTTCCGGGATAACAGGAGCGATGAGCCTGCGGTGCGTCACGCGGACGATCAGGTTATCCTGTTCAGGCTCCGCAAGTGACGCAGCAAGGCTGGCCAAAGCATCTGCTCGACCGTTCTGCGACCGGGGAATATGGACAATTTCTGGCTGAGAAGGGAACCGGGCCATCAGAAGGAGGGTGCACTCCAACAATGGCACAAGTTACGGCTTCCTGACAACATAGTCACCATTGATCTGCTTAACGACCAGCTCGGAGTCCCCTTTCACGCACAGACGGGGCACGTCGATCTCGAGAGCCAACTCGAGGCCGGTGATGAGGGCATGGTATTCCGCCTCATTGTTGGTACAGCCCTCTGACAACAGGAACGAGTATGGCAGCACGGCTTGCTCCGGGGTAATGAAGACGATGCCCAAGCCCACTCTGTTGAGCTTAGGATTATTTAGTCTTCTACCGGTGGGGCTCCGGGAGGCACCGTCAAAGTGCATCTGCCAGCATGGATCGGCTCGATCAACCGAGAGAATGGTCTCATCATGAAAGCCTAGATCCAGCGGCTGATCCGCGGAGGTCGGGTGAGCTTCCAGAAAGTCTGCCAATGCTTTCCGTTTGATGGCCTTCTAAGACACATACCTGATGTCGAACTGCTGGAGAATCACAGCCCACCGCGCTAGACGGCCAGTCAACATAGGCCGGCTCAGGATATATTTCAACGGGTCTACCCGAGAAACCAATTGTACCTCATGGTGCTGCAAGTAGTGCCGTAATTTCTGTATGGAAAATATGAGCGCCAGGCAGCTCTTCTCGATGGGGGAATACCTAACTTCTGCATCGAGGAGCATGCGACTGAGGTAATAGAGGCTATTCTCCGTTCCCTCGTTGTTCTTCTGGGCGAGAAGGGCACCCAGGGACCGTTCCAGGGCGGTCACATAGAGGACCAGCAGCTTCCCGGATACAGGCGGCATCAGAACCGGAGGTTGAAGCAGGTACTGCTTGATTTCCTCGAAAGCGGTCTGACACTCTTTATCCCATACATAGGTGGCACCTTTCTTCATGAGCCGAGAAAAGGGCTTACACTTGCCGGCCAGATTCGCGATGAATCGGCGTATATAGGCTAAGTGGCCTTGGAACCCTTGCAGTTCCCGGATGGTACCTGGGAGAGGCATCTGGCTAATCGCCCTGATTTTCTCTGGGTCGATCTCAATACCCCGGTATCTTACCAAAAATCCAAGGAACTTTCCGGAGGTGACCCAAAAGGCACACTTCAACGGGTTCATCTTCAGGCAGCGAGACCGGAGGAAGCCGAACACTTTCTCAAGATCTTTGAGATGGTCCTGATGCTGGCGCGATTTGACAACCAAGTCGTCGACGTAGCATTCCACCAGTGTGCCGAGGATTGGCTTGAATATGCGGTGCATCGCCCGTTGATAGGTGGCACCTGCATTCTTCAGGCCGAAGGGCATGACCCGGTAGCAAAAGGTACCTTGGGGGGCCCTGAAGGCAGTGAACTCCTCATCCTCAGGGGCCATCCGAATTTGGTTGTATCCGGAGTATCCATCCATGAAGGAGAGGGATTGGAACCCTGCCGTTGCATCAATCAACAGCTCTGTCACTGGAAGGGGAAAATCATCCTTCGGACAGTGGCGGTTGAGATCGCGGAAGTCGATGCAGACTCTGATCTGCCCGTTCTTCTTCCTGACCGGCACAATGTTGGCCAGCCATTTGGGGTACTGAACATCCCTCACGAAGTTGGATTTGATAAGCTTGTCAACTTCGGCCTCAACCATGGCACCGTGGGATGGGTGCATCTTCCTGGGAGGCTGCTTGAACCCGCGATGGTTCGCCGGGAGACCAAGGCGGTGGACGGCTACCTGAGGATCTAGCCCCGACATCTCATCATATCCCCAAGCGAACACATCACGGTGCTGCCTGAGAAAGTCCACGTACTGCTGCCGCTCCTCAGAGGGAATGGCGGCACTGACCAATGTGGGTCTTGGATCGGCCTCGGTTCCAAGGTTCACCTGTATTAACTCATCGACCGTGGCGGGGACGCCCTCCTCAAAGGCTGGGGGTGCATCTTCCACGTCCTCTCCACTCGGGGAGGGATCGTCCACGGGAGAGACTGCGTTGGAAACTGCATTGGGGCTACCAGATCCTGCTGGGCCACTGGTGCTGGCGCGGGCGGTCGCGGTCATCTCATCAGGAGACTCGCGGGTCGTCGAGACCATAGCGACGTCCAACCGGTGAATCGGGAGGATGTAAGCGTCATCCAGACTTGCCCAGGGATCACTTGCAACAGCGACAGGCTCAACCTCACCTGCCAGGATCTGCTTATCCTTGCTCTTGTAATAGTCCGCATCCAGATAGCGGGCTTCACACGAGGCAAAAGGAGAGGCATCTCCTTGAAGCACGCCTACTCGACCATTAAAGGAGTATTTGAGGCATTGGTGGTATGACGAGGGAACCGCCGCGTGAAGATGGAGCCATGGCCTGCCCATCAATGCGTTATACGTAGTGTCCTGAGAGACTACCATGAATTCGGTGTTGGAAACCAAGTCACCGAACTGGGTCTTCAAACGTATCTTGCCGACTGGGGTTTGCTCGGTGCGGTCGTACCCCTGGATCCTGAGGTCGGAGGGAATCAAGTCATCCTCAGAAAACCCCAATCTCCGGAGCGTCCGAGTTGGAATCAGGTTAATCCCGGACCCCGTGTCGACAAGACAGCGCCGGACTTCAAGGCCATTGAACTGGCCAGTGACATACAGCAGAAGAATGTGTCCCTGTATAGGAGGGTCTTCATCCTTACCAGAGAACGAGATAACTGCCTGACATTCGGCGTCCTCGATCGTTTCGGCGTGAAAGGCCTCTGCAGCCGCAACCTCTGTCTCAAACTGGAGGGGGATCTTCAGGGCTTCAGCGAGTGCCTCGCGCATCTCGGATGACATGCGCAGAGCCTCAAGGATGGAGAGCCTTGCTGGGATGTCAGCCAAGTGCTTCAGGACATCATACTTTTTGGCCAAGCGCGAGCCCCTGGTTGCAGGAGGTTGCTCTGCGGTTGGCGGCATGACGGGCCTTGCCGGTTGGATCGGCGGCCGACTGGTACATGGCGCATCTCGCTGTTCACTGGTTGCAGTCCGGGAAATGGTCACCGTACTGGGGTCAGGAGGCCGGGATGGACCCGTGGCAGGGCGGAGCTGGTCGTGACGCGGCTGAGGCGGTTCTGCCTGGTCCCACACCACAAACAGCGGCGGAGGCGAATCCGTCATCCCCGAATGGGGGGGCGGCGCACGTTGTGCTCGGTTTTGAGCATGCTGCCTAGTCTCAGTGGCGTGCACGACCTGGCTGGAGGTACCAACGGATGTGCCCCGGTGACTCCTGCTGCTGCGGTTCTTCCGACGGTGGCGACGACCGGGGACACTAGGGAGGTCCACCTGGTGTTCTTCAACGTCGGGAACCGAAAAGGGATTTACCAGCTCGACGTTATTAACCGAAGCGTACCCAACACTTTCATCAGACGAATCATTCACCACCGGGCGGATCCGAGGAGGGACCCCCATCTCCGGGGGCATGAAATCGCCGAGAGTGCGGGATAGTGGCGGAACCGGCGGGGCGAGCTCTTCCTTCTTGCGCTGCCGCCGTTTGCTCCTCTTGGAAGAGGCATGCTGGGACGACGATGCCGAAGCAGCACCCGCAGATTCTGGGGGCTCAGGCTGATTCAAGCGCGCACGGATGATTCCATGGGCGCGAACGATCGTCTTGCGGGCCATCTAGTTTTTGTACTTCTGGGACCCGCGGTCGGAGACCAGCTGCCATTCGTCCTCGTTGCCACTATCGTCATCTGATCCCACGAATACGCCCGCCACTTGTGCCGGAGCTGGTCCCAACCTGATTACATTGTTGTTAATCTGGTCTTGGAGCCAATCCTTAAACACATAGCACCGCTGGATGGTGTGCCCCAGGGCCCGATGGTAGGGGCAGTAGCGGGGGTTATCCGTGAGATGTACCTCCTCTGGCCTCCAACACTCAGGCAGTCGCACAATCCTCTGCTCCAGGGCGCTCCGGAAATAACCGGGGACCTGATCCTCGTGGAATGAGTAAGTCAGGTGTCGCGGGCCCCTGGGAGCGTGGTCTTGACGAGAGGCTGGAGGGGCCGGTCGAGGAGGTGGACCCTGATTATCTCGCCTGGGTTGTGGCGGTACATTACGCGGAGGGGCCGGCCGGTTCTGAGGCTACCGCTGCTGGGCCGGGAACTGAACCCGTGGAGGCGGATTCCTGTGAGGCTGTGGAGCTGGCCTCGCCGGCAGCAGCTCCAATGGCCTGGGGGCCTCTATCTGGGCAACAGCAGCGGGCTCAGCCCTGCTGACTCTCCTTGCAGGTATCATAGGAGGCAGCGGGTGTGCCTGGCTGGCCTGTTGCAGGGCTTCCTCAAGACGTCGAGCTTTGTCTGAGAAGTCCCTGAACCCTCCGGGGTAATTCTGAGTGATCAGGGAAGGGACCAGCTCGGTCTTGACGTTCCCGACACACATTGTCAGCAACTGCTCCTGAGTCAATGGCATGTCAAGGGAATACGTGAGACCCTTCCATCGGGCGACGAAGTCCGCGACTCGCTCATCAGGCCTCTGCTTGCACTTGAAGAGGTCTGCGATACTTGTCTTCCGGGTCGTGGAACTGAACTGGTAGAGGAACTGTCTACGGAGGTCCTCCCAGCTGGTTACCGACCCGACGGGGAGCTGGCTATACCAGACAAATGCTGGCCCTTCCAGTGTCTGAACAAAGCAGCGAAGCTTAGAGGCCTCTTGCTGCGCCGGAGTCCCCAACATAGGCCCGCACCTCGAGTTGAAGTGGGCTAAATGCTGTGGCGGATCTCCAGTCCCGTTGAAGGGAGCGAAAGTGGGATTCCCGAATCCCGGAGGCGCCGGCATGTCATCCACCCATGCTGGGTAGGGCTTGCCGTCCGGTGGGATCGCCACCTGCCGAGTCTCCAAGGCCTCCAAGCGGGCAATGAGTGCCGCCATCGGATCGTCTGGACATGGGTTCCAGTCCTGGCGAGGATCTCTAACCACGAGCGCATTGCATTGCCCTTCAATCGGGTCGTCGACCGGGTCGTCGAACTCGGCAACTCGTGGGACGGCGGGCGGAGCGGCCCTTGGGGCAATAGGAGGAATCCGAGCGGGGTCTCTCAGGTAGTCACGCCGCTCGGGAGTGTGTGGCGAAACATACCGCGCCCTCTTGCCGTAGGCAATGGCCTCTCTCCTGTCGGCGAACACGGCGTAATCACGGTTGCCCGGGAGAGTCTCGTCGAGGAGCGGTTGTTCCGGTCCCTGCTGTCCTGGCCTAGGGTCACCGTAGTCAGGCCGCCGTTCTGCAGCGCGCTCGGCGAGGAGCTGGTCAACCAGCTTCTTCTGTTCGGCGAGCTGCTGACGTAGCGTAGCCTTCTCGGGATCCTCCTCTGCCCTCTGCATGGAGGCAGATGGGTCGGCGAGCTTTATAGCCTCGCTGTGCTCTTTTCCTTTGCTGACGTTTCGGCTCAACGTCAGTGCTTCAGTGGGTGCGGGGAGCCCCAGGAGGTTCCTCTGATGACGAGTGACTCTCACCGATTGCTCTGACGACTGCTTGTCTTCAGAGGGGAAGCCCCCGTCGAGAAGTTCCAAGTCGTTCCCCTCTCCCGACAGGTCAGCCATATTGACCGTTTCTGTCCCTGGGGATATACCCTCAGGGCCACCCAGCGAATCGGGCTGTCGGCGAATCACACTGAAGCGTAGGGCAGCGTACTGCCCCCATCCACAGATATACACGTGGGGAGTGGCTTCCTCGAAAACTTTGCGGAGTACTTGAAAACACTCAACGCATCGTTGTTGGAGGGCCTCGTGGTGCTCAAATGACCCGGGGTGCCGAGCCGCGGGGAGCATGGCTAGGTCAATTTGACGGCACTGCTCACCAATATCCTCCAGGTGCACTTGACTCCCGGGGTATGGCATTTGTAGGCGGTGAAGACAGGAGCGAGTCTCCCGGAGAGTTCGGCAGAAGCATTCGAACTCATCCGGGGTGAGCGATTCGGGTGCATCAAAGCCCGGTCCTGTGACTGGCCAAAACTTCTCAGGGAAGTGGCCCTCTGCAAGGACGGTCCAGAATCTCCACGACTCAAACTCGGGACCCAGATCTCCTTGGTCCTCTTCAATGGCTGGGAACGGACGGGGAACCGGCAGTGGTGCCGAGGCGGGCCGCCGGGCTGACGGGCTAGCCGGCGGTGAATACGGCGAACAGGCCAATTGGCCTCCATATCCCGGTCCTCCCTCTGAGGGTGGCGGTGCCCTGGCTACCACATCACGATAGGACGGGCCGGCGAGCGAACATCCTGCCGTAGCATCGGTGCTCGCCGAGGGTGCACCAGATCGTGGATCGACCGTCGGTCCCCAGAAAAAGTCTCCGGCTTCTCCGATCGAGACGGAAGGCACTTCCGGAGGGGCCGGTACCAACCTCAAGCTTGATCCTTGGGGGTCTACCAGGCCCTCGTTACTCCGGATATAACTTCGGAGAGAAGCGGGGATCACATCGATCTCGCTCTCGGGGAGCACGAGGCTGACGTGCCGCATTCCTGCCCCTGCCCTTGACTGGCGGGATTGGGGAAAGGGCTCTGTCGCCGAATCATACTCCGCCTCTGAATCAGAGAAGCGAACCGGTCGGATCTCTGTCTGGAATTCCGTAACATTCTTCGCTCGGCGTCGACGCCTTGCCTTCCTGCCCCTGGGTGGTTTTTCGGGGCAGGGCTGATCTCTGTCCTGGCGTCCTCCGGCCGCACTGGTGCTGGGGCCAAGAGGACTGGAAACCAAGGTGCGAGGGGCACCGGGACAGATATCAAAGGGGACGCGGGGAGAGATGATTCCGGGTAGGCCTCCAGGCCGGGATCGGAAGGTGGGATGACCCATGCCTCCTGGATCGGCCACACGGAGTAGATCCCGCTGGTGAATAGCGCTACCGCGAGGTGGTCCGCGGTGGCTACAGCCTGCACCAGCAACCGGGAGAGTCGACCCAACCTGCCTTTGGGGCGGTCGAGGCCTCGATCCAGGTCGGGCATAGAAGTTCCCCTGCTCAGGATGCGCAGGGGCCTGGCGACTGGAGCCAACAGTGGCTTGGGCCAATGCGGCCGCTGTTGCTAGGGCCCCAAGGTGGGCATCCTCTTCCGCTCGTGCCCGACGTTGGCGTCGGGACAGACGAGTCGGGATGAGCGGCGCGGGCAGGTGGAGAGCCCGCTCTTCGACTTGAGAGGCCTGGCGGCGGTGTCGCCGTGGCCTGGCGGGAGTCCTTACCTTAGATCCCTGGAGCGAATCCCGGATAGGGTGATCCCGGGCATCTTCCACCTCATCCGCATAGGGAAGGGAACTGTCAGAGCGCTCCGGGGATAAGCTCCCGAAGCGGTTGGACGTTGAGGTAGGCAGCGGTTTCTCCCTGCGCGGCCCTCGGGGGCGGCGGTGGTGGCGAGGTGCAGCCTCCTCAAAATCTAGGCGAGCCATGTCCCTAGTGGGGATGACTCCCTCTTCCTCATATCTCTGCACCAGGGTGTTGATCACCCTTCTCTGGATGACCTCCGAGGGGGAGAGAGGGCGTGGTTGTCCCGCAATTGGGGCTGCTGGGACGGCTGTGGAACGGGCGGGACCGCGCGGATTAGCCGCGTCGGTGTTTCCCCTACCCCTGCGCTAGTGGGCGGGTGGCGATCGGGCACTGGATCGGGCGATCTGATTTCTGAAAGCAGGGAGAAGGACCCATTAACACTGACAGGAAAAAGGAATCGACAACCAACCATTAGCGCCACGACGCCTTCCGTGGGGGGAACCCAGGCCCTCGACGTTGCGAGACGGAGTGCACGATGTCCCTTCCCCAGCCCCTGGCGGGTAAGACTGAATGCTTGGCCGGGAAACATGCCGGTCTTCCAACACCTCTGAAGGCCATCGGTCTTCGTATCTAGGAGAAGAGATTCAAGTCGGGTTCACCATTTTTCTGTTTCGGTGCGGATGTGCGTCGGGTTACGCTGTTCCGCCAGGACGCGTTCGGGCGTGCACCCGTCAACCCGAGGGGATGGGCGCGCGGCTTGTGGTCCCGCAGTCCCGCTTTCCAAAGGCGGGCGGCATCCGTCCCTTATTCAGGGGCGTCTGCTCCTTGATCGAAACCGGGATGATGGGATGTCGGCTCCTCCTTCCTTGGACGTCTCCTCGGAACTCGTCGCCTAATCCTGGTCTCCCTCATAGATTTAAGACATGCTCGTGAATCTCGTTCCCGGCGCCATATCTTCATGGACACCGGTTAATTACGCTGCTTCCGCCCGGACGCTCCAAGGAGTCTGGTCGGGGCAGCAACCTGCGGTGAGGAGGCCGGGTGGCTCTGGGTGCTGGGGGCGTGTCGTAACACTGCGGCTCTGCACGTCTGTCTTCCGTCCCTAATAGGGCTTCTCGAAGGTATGATGGCCTGAGGCATCCCGCATTGGGTGCGGTGAACTGTGTCCCCTGAGGTTTTCCTCAGCTTCCCATGTTTAACACGGGGTATGCTACGAGTTTAACGTCCAGCGGGGACGACATCGGACCGATCAACACGAAAAGTGGATCAGATGACAGAACCCCTTGCGGGGAACCTCCGACGCTGGGGCCAACGCATGGGCGGCTTCCCAAGTGATATGGAGTGGAGTGAAGTGGCATGACCCCACCGGGATGTGGCGGCCCGGGTAAGGATCGGGATGGATGATGGAGTGAAGAGCTTGGACCCCATAGGGGCTTCCTACGTACCGCGCGTTATCACGGATCAAAGTCAACGTAGTTCGGATATACAGTTTAACGTCATGCTGGACGTCGGCAAGCCGACTCACGAATAGGTCGAGGCCGCCGGGCAGAGGATTGAACCGAACCACCTCGCACAGAGGGGGATGGAACGGCCGGGTGGATCACAGTTTCACGTCATGCTGGATGATAAAAGGAGAAATGGAAAAAGGGGTTGTGGGGAGGCACAGTGGAGATGCACACGTGCAGTCTCCCACAGGGGCGGATTCATAGGTGAATCGACGCAAGCGTGAACCCTGGAGGGGTCCACTGATGGACGAACCGACGTGAATACGACCGGGACGACCAGGTGGTGGGCTTGAACCTCAGGGAGGCTTCCTACGTACCCTGTTTAGAAGACAGGGATCAAAGTCCACGTAGTTCATTCTGTCAGGACTTACGCATTTGAGGCAGCCCGGATGCGGCAAAACTCAGTTGGAAGGGACTTGGACCGAAAGTAGGAGACACCTCGATCCCAGTCACACCCTCTACTGGCTTCGGCAGTGGGGAGGCGCAATGGAGATACACATGCGCGGCCCCCCACAAGAAAATAAGGGTTTGTAATACCCTACCCCCGTAGGGAAAAGCCGCTCCCATTAAATCGTCCCTAAAGAGGGACAATCCCGACATCCCTGCAGAGACGAGCGGGTGGGGGCCACATCCAAACCGGGGGGACCCTGCGTGCGGGGCACGAGATTGGGTGATGCGGACGGTTTAGCGTCTTGCCAGATGAAGTACAGTTTAACGTCGTGTGTCGAGGACGAAGCGGACGGTTTAACGTCTTGCCGGACGAAGTACAGTTTAACGTCGTGTGTTGAGGACGAAGGTGCTTGGCAGTTTAACGTCTTACAGCGCGGACGTGGTACAGTTTAACGTCATGTTGGACGAATGCAGTGTAACGTCATGCAGGACGAATGTGCAGTTTAACGTCATGCTGGACGAATGTGCAGTTTAACGTCATGCCGGACGTATGTGCAGTTTAACGTCATGCTGGAGGTATGTGCAGTTTAACGTCATGCTGGACGTATGTGCAGTTTAACGTCATGCTGGACGTATGTGCAGTTTAACGTCATGCTGGACGTTGATTGCCGCTGATGGGTCTGTGTCACTTCGCACAAGCCTGGAGGGCCGCACGGAAAGACAACGCACGGTGCGGGCACCTAGGATGAAAATCATCAGGCGCCACGCAGGCGGGTACCCTCAGGGGGTCAAGGGGGGCGACCCTGGGGGATTGCGCGCAAAAGAGGAGCTTTGCGCGCAAAACGGCGGGGCGGCGCGCAAAATGGCGGGCTGGCGCACAATCGGGCCAACCCTTTGCGCGCGGATGATTGAGATTGCGCGCACCGGGCTTCGGGTAGCACGCGGGGGAAACGGCTCATTCTCTAACGAATGGCCACTTTGAAAATGGGGGGTGCGCGCAATCGGGCTGGATTGCGCGCACCCGGGGGCAATTGCGCGCAAGAGGCTTCTTTTGCGCACAAAGGCCTTTGGGTTAAGGATTATTCAAAGGAAAGGAGCCAAGGGGATTGCGCGTGAAGGCAAACCCCAAGGCTCTATTGCGCGAAAGAAAGGAGGTTACCTGAAGATCGGCATTGCGCGCGGAAGGGGTTGGATTGCGCGAACGAGCGACGCTTCGGATTCTGGCAAACTCCAAAACGTCGGGGGTCGCCTTATATTTATAGGCAACCCCGGGCGCGAAATCCGGGCTCGGGCGCGGAATTCCCTTCGCGGGCGCGGAATCAGGACCCGGCGCGAAAGGGAGCCGCGCAGGCCACAGGCGTGCAAAATAGCGCGCCGGCCCAGCGCATTGCGCGCATCCCTGGAGGATTGCGCGCCGCGACTCAACTTTGCGCGCGGGCCTCTGAAATTTCGCGAAAGTCCTCCGGGCCCTCCGGAACGTGCCTCTGACTCCAAATATCACTTCGCTTTCCGCATCCGGAGCTTCGTTTGGGAACAACGGACTTTTCCGGCATCTACAAAGGGTACATAGGAAGCCTCTCAAAGGTTCAACCCCAATAAGCAGTAAGCTATTGTAGCCCCATCTAATGGTAATAAATTTTAGTCCCAAAACAATGTAACGACATTGTAGTCCCTAACCAATGTTAATCTGTTATATCCCCCTTTGTTGGGACCCACATCTCTGCTCCATCCTAGTGGTGTCAGACCGACTCATAGGCTGCTAACCATGCGTAATTCGCATCACGTCATCGGGTAATTTTCCTCTGCACACTACCCAATTCAATCGCCCATATTGAACTACATGGACGTTGATTCCCTGCCACATGGATATATAAGAATCCTCACTGAGGTTCAATCACATCAACCATTTCTCATCCCAATCCCTCCCTTGAGCCTCTGCGTTTCTGGAAGGTCATGCCCCCCACATAGAGGTTCCACTTCCTATGGGTCCCATCCATGCGTCAATCCCCTCAGGCCTCCTCCTCAGGTGTCCCATCACCCCAACGTACTATAAGAACATTGATTACCCACAACAGGGATACGTGAAATATGTATCTGATGTTCAAAACCATCATCACCATCATCTTCATTCTAATTCAATCTCATTCTCCATCAACTTCACTCAATCATTCTTCAACCATTCTGGTTTTACCTGGGACGACACATCCCTGAGATATCTTGTCACAAACCTCATCATTAATCCTAGTAGTGTCCAATCCATGAACCATGCATGAGCCCCCACATTTCTTCACGTTTTTTTCTTCTGCGGACACATGATTCATCAACCCTTCCAACTATGTGGGTTTTGATCCATGTCTCTCAGGACATGGTACGTAGGAAACCACCTTGTGGTTTAATCCCCTCTAATGGAAAATCCATGAGTCCCCTTTCTTGGGACCCAAGCATCATCAGATCCACCTTCATTGGACGTTTTGGATATGTAAATCTAGTAGAAATTTCAGCAGCTCCCTCCTTGGGTTCACCCATTTGATCCACCAATCAACTCCCATAATTGTTTTTATCATTCTGAAATGTCTCCACAAGATTTTAAACTCATGACACACCTTGAGTTAAACATGGGACGTTGAGGAAAACGACAGAGACATGACTGGGGCATATAATTCCCCACATTCAATGTGAGATTCCTCAAGCTTCTGCACCCTCAAGAATACCTATTATAATTTGAAGGAACCTAGATGCATCATTGTTCTAGCTTCAAGTCATGCATGCGATGTCCAATGTGACTACTCCCCCCCGCCTAGGGTTACTTCCCTGACCTATACCCTTGGAATGCCCCGAATGAAGTAGTGTAATTTACTGGAATCCACAAAGAGATGTCACTGGGAATAGTTTCACATACAATGTCTTAATACATGTTGGAGACCCAGACTAGGTAAGGATTTCTAAGGAGGAATCCAAATAAAGAGAAACTGACATCCCATCATCCAATTTCGATCAAGGAGAAAATGTCCTTGATGAAGTGGTGGATGATACCCACCATTGGAATGTGGGGATACAGGGAAATAGTCAGTGTGTTCTCGACAGACGAATGCACTCCCCAGCAAATTCATCGAAAACAATATGTATTTAGAGTATTCCATAAATTTTAGAGATTGCAAATGGAATAAACTATTCATAGAGATAGTAGGTCGTAGGTGTGCATGAATGATTACATTTATAGGAAAGATTAAATGGAATATGTGTAAATAAAATATTTCCATTATATTATCATTTTTATTCCATATATATCAAGTATATTCATTATTTTTCCATAACTACCTTCTATGAAAAGACTTAGTTAAAAATTAATCACACCACTTCACGATGTGGTAGTCTACCATACACATGAATGTCGTTATGGTATCCCAAATGGTATGGAAACTACTACAACCTTTCATATTATCAGCTCTAAAAACCAGCATTAACAGCGCTAGAAAAGTGATATTAATTCCAGCGTAGATAATGGGGGTAAATATTATCAGCGCAAAAAAAGCACTGATAAAGGATACCATTTACCAGCACACTTTTTAGCGCTGATAAAGGGCTCTTTTATGAGCGCTTTTCAGAGTGCTGATAAAGGGGACACCCCATTATCTACACCGACATTAAAAATGATTTTCTAGGGTATATAAAGGGGTTCCTTTATGAGAGCTTTTTTGAGCGCTGATAATTGGGCCCTTTATCAGCACTCTTTTAACGCTGTTAAATGTATCCTTTATCAGTGCTCAAAAAAGTGCTTATAAAGGCACCTTCCCCTGCACCTGCACATCCAGCACATGCACACCTGCACACCTATACAAACCAGCATACCTGTACAAACCATCACCCACACACAATATTTTGACATACAATGCTATATACATTTATTGATCATCATGAATACAAAAAAACACTCTTCTATATACATTTCAAACACTATTTTACATGTTTACAATTAAAATTATCCAACAACATTTATAAACATTAATGTTTCATCCTTTGATATCGGTGATCCGCTCTCAAATTTTTTTTTCCACAATATTGTTTTCCAAACAAAGCATCTGAACTCAAGAAACAATTTCACCTATTTAAAGTATTATGTTAATAATACAATAATGAAATAAAATAAAACATTAATATGAATGAATACATTAATATGGAAATGTGAAACTAAAATATGAAAATTATAATCTCAAATGTTTTTACTCTGATAATAATGAAAGGGAATAATGTAAAATCAATATGTTTTTGGATGATTAATCTTATTTAATTAATACGAATTCTTTATCTAATAAAATGAATTACCGGTCACACCGTGCGTCAGATTGAAGTGCAGTTGAGTTTTACACATCACCAATGACCCAGGGATCATTTTCATAAATTATCAAAACAATCGGAATGTGTTTGCTCAGTTTACCTTTTGTTACTTATGTTGTTTTCTAATGTGTATGTTAATTTGATACGGATATCAGACACTTTTAGACATACTGGTAACACCGTGCATCAGATTGAGGTTCGGTCAAATCATACACATCAAAAATGACACATGGAACGTTTTCCTAAAATATAAAGACAATCTGAAGGCGTTTTCTCAGTATTCCGTATGTTAGTAGTGTTGTTTTCTAAAGTTAATGTCAATTTACAACAGATATCAGACACATTTAGCCATACTAGTCACACCGTGGGTCGGATTGAGGTGTGGTAGATTCGTACACATCAAAAATGACTCATGGATCATTGTCCTAAATTATCAAAACAATAAGAATGAGTTTTTTTATTTTTTTGTATGTTATTAGTGTTGATATCTAATGTTTATGTCAATTTGAAACTGATATCAGACTCTTTTTTCCATAACGGTCAAAACATGCGTCAAATTGTGTTGCAGTCAATTATTACACATAAAAATGACTCATGGATCATTTTACAAAAGTATCAAAACAATCCGAACGTGTTCTCTCGGTTTTCCGTACGTTCCTTGTGTTGTTTTCTTATGTTTATGTCAATTTGAAACTGATAACAGAAATTTTTAGCTATACTGCTCATATCATGCGTCGAATTTATGTGTGATCAGTTCTTACATGTCACAAATGACTCATGGATCATTTTCCTAAAATATCAAAACAATATGAACACGTTTTCTCAGTATTCCGCATGTCATTAATATTGTTTTCTAATGTTGATTTCAATTTGAAACTTATGTCAGACACTTTTAGCCATACTAGTCACACAGTGTGTCAGATTAAGGTGAGGTTGATTCATACAGATCAAAAATGACTCATGGATCGTTTTCCTAAAATATCAAAATAATACGAACGCGTTTTCTTGGTATTTTGTATGTCAGTAGTGTTGCTTTCTAAAGTTAATGTCAATTTAAAAATTATATCTGACACTTTTAGCCATACCGGTCACACCGTGTGTCGGATTGAGCTACAGTTGATTCGTACAAGTCACAAATGACTCATGAATCGTTTTAATAAAGTTTCAAAACAATATAAATGCATCTTATTGGTTTTCCATATGTTACTTGTGTTGCTTGCTAAAGTTTATGTCAATTTGAAATTGATATAGACACTTTTGTCCATAACGGTTACATCATACATCAGATTGAGGTGCGGTCAATTCATACATGTTAAAAATGACTCATGGATTGTTTTTTTAAAATATCAAAACAATATGAACTCATTTTCTCGGTATTCCATATGTCAGTAGTGTCGTTTTCTAAAGATAATGCCAATATAAAACTAATATCAGACACTTTTACCCCATGACAGTCATATCGTGCGTCGGATTGAGGTTCAGTTAATTATTACACGTCGAAAATTACTCATGTATAGTTGTAATAATGTATCAAAACAATCTGAACGTGTTTTCTCAGTTCTCCATATGTTAGTAGTGTTGTTTTCTAACGTTTATGTCAATTTCAAACTAATATCAGACACTTTTATCTATATCGGTCACACCGTACGTCATATTGATATGTGATCTATTCAAAAACATCCAAAATGACTCATGGATCATTTTCCAAAAATATAAAAACAATCTGAACGCATTTTCGGAGTATTCCATATGTTACTAGTGTTGTTTTCTAAAGTTAATGACAATTTACCATTGATATTAGACACTTTTAGCCATACCGGTCACATCGTACATTGGATTGAGGTGCAGTAGATTCATACACATAAAAATGACACATGGATCATTTTCGTAAAGTATCAAAACAATTGGAATGTGTTTTCTTGGTTTTCCATATGTTAGTATTGTAGTTTTCTAAAGTTTATGTCAATTTCAAATTGATATCAGACAACTTTAGCCATACCGGTAACACCACGTGTCATATTGAGTTGTGGTAAATTCATACACGTCACAAATTACTCATGGATACTTGTTTTAAAGTATAAAAACCATCCGAACACATTTTCTCAGTTTTCGGTCTGTTAATTGTGTTGTTTTTTAAAGTTTATGTCAATTTGATAATGATATCATACACTTTTAGGCATACCGGTCACACTGTGTGTCGGATTGAGGTTCGGTCAATTCTTACACATCAAAAATTTATCATGGATCATATTCCTAAAATAAAAAAACAATCAGAACATGTTTCCTTGGTATATTGTATGTCAATAGTGTAGTTTTCTAACGTTACTGTCAATTTGAAACTGATATCAGACACTTTTAGCCATAGCATTCACACCATTCATCAGAATAAGGTGTGGTTAATTCTTATACATCACAAATCTCTCATGGATAATTTTCCTAAAATATCAAAACAATAGGAATGTGTTTTTTTAGTATTCTGTAGGTCAGTAGTGTTGTTTTCTAAAATTAATGTTATTTTAAAACTAATATCAAACACTTTTAGATATACCGGTCACACCGTTCATCAGATTGAGTTGTAGTCGATTCATACACGTCACAAATGACTTATGTATTGTTTTCCTAAATTATATAAACAATATGAACACATTTTCTTGGTTTTCCATATGTTTGTTTTGTTGTTTTCTAAAGTTTATGTCAATTTGAAACTGTTATCAGACACTTTTATCCATACCAGTCACACCGTGTGTCAGATTTAGGTTATGTAGGTTCGTACACATCAATAATGAATCATGGATCATTTTCCTAAAATATAAAAACAATATGAACTCATTTTCTCAGTATTATTTATGTCAGTAATGATGTTTTCTAAAGTTATTGACAATTTACAATTGATATCAATCACTTTTAGCCATACCGGTCACACCATGCATCAGATTGAGGTGCGGTAGATTCTTACACATCAAAAATGACTAATGGAACTTTGTCCTAAATAATCAAAACAATCCGAACGCGTTTTCATGGTTTTCTATTTGTTAGTAGTGTTGTTTTCTAAAGTTTATGTCAATTTCAAATTTATATTAGACACTTTTATCCATTATGGTCACACAGTGCATCAGATTGAGTTGTGGTCGATTTTTACACGTCAAAAACGACTCATGGATCGTTGTCCAAAATTATCAAAACAATCCAAATGCGTTTGCTCAGTTTTTCATTTGTTACATGTGTTGTTTTCTAATGTTTATGTCAATTTGAAACTTATATGAGACACTTTTTGACATACCGGTCACACCATGCATTGGATTGAGGTGTGGTTGATTCATAAACGTTCCAAATGACTCGTAGATCGTTTCCAAAAATATCAAAATAATCCGAACATGATTTCTCAGTATTCCGTATGTCAGTAGTGTTGTTTTCTAATGTTAATGTCAAATTAAAACTGATATCAGACACTTTTAGCCATACCAGACACACCGTGCAATAGATTGAGGTGTGGTCGATTCGTACACATCAAAAATGAATCATGTATTGTTGTCCTAATGTATCAAAACAATTTGATTGTGTTTGATCAGTTTGTCGTATATTACTTGTGTTTTTTCTAATGTTAATGTCAATTGGAAACTCATATCAGACACTTTTATCCATACCTGTCACACCGTGCATCGGATTGAGATGTGGTTGATTCATAAACGTCACCAATGACTCGTGTATTGTTGTAATAATCTATCAAAACAATGAAAACATGTATTCAATGTATTTCATATGTCAGTAGTTCATATGTTTCTCTCATTAAGTTATTCTTTACTAGAATCTCAAATAATTTCTAAAACCATTCTTCATAATCTAAGCATATGAAACATAAGAAACGATGGCCATAGATTCTCACTAAGTGTAAAGATGGGAGATATCAATGATCATATAATGATAACATAAGTAGTAGTAATTCACCTTCATTGTCCTATTTGTTTACATTTTTCCATCAGGTAGGCTGCCCATTCATTTCTAAACACTTCAATATCATCTTCTGAATATGATTTTTTGCGACAGTCATAGCAGAACTAAAAAAAATATAAATGCATAAAGTATTAATAATTATTTTAAATGAATTAGTAATTATTTACAAAAATACCTCTTTAAGGATGCTAGTTTTTTCATGAAATATGATCTCTTTCATAAATTTACAAACATAATAACCACAGTCCTTATCGTTTGTTTGTTTCGAACACTGCAAAAACATCAATAAAAATAATTAATCTGTTTTGATATGTATTTGGATAGTGAAATATAATTATATATACCTTCATACTTCTCCATTTGTAAATCTTGTGCGCCTTGTTGTCCATAGGACCTGGATTCATTCTAGCCTATCATAAGAAAATACTCATTAAATGATAATATAAATTTTATATCTAGATATTTAGTTCTAAAATGTTGGATCTAGTGTATTAGGAATTGACAATATCCGTCATGTATGGTCGGTTTGTTGGATATCCATGCAGTGAATCCAGAAAATAAATCTTTGGAGTATCAAAATTGACTGTAATGTGCATCAAATATGGTCTAAAAACACAAAAAGGAATAAGTACAGAAATAAATGAAAATATAATTGATATGATTAAAATGTATAGTTTTACCCCAACAACGTTGGTATTAAAACGATTCAGTCAGTCATAATTATGAATTGAAACGTTCTGAGTAGGCTTGACATTAATTCAGCCTAAAAAATGGAATCTATTTCTTCTCGTTCTATAGAAATGGTGTGAGGAGTAATGAATCCAAATTTATAATCATTGGAAAATCCCTTAAATGTTTTTCATATATAAGCCTGTGAAAAATATGAAATGTATTTATCCATAATTATCATAGTATATCAGCTTCTCTAAAATCAACTCATGAAAACATACCTCATGTATACATTTATAACGGAGGTACCTAGCCAATCGTATGTGATGAATTCAGCTACAACGTCATCACTAATGAAATCTACAGTTTTCTATCCATACTTATCTTTTTCACAAACAATTGTGCGACTCTTTCCGCCTTTCATTTTCATATCCACATGAGTTTTGTAGTGATATTAAATGTGGTTATAGAACAGGCCGGGTGAAGGTGCTCTTAGTATATCATTTTTATCAGTTGGTTGATCCTTTTGATACTCTATTTTGTTTTAGCTCCACCATTTAGTCCTTCTGTAATAACATCCATCATTTTAGCCCTTTTCTAATTTAATGTTAAATGATCTACTAGAAAAATTAACTGGAAATGAATACCTCTTGGTCAACATGTTTTTTTACAAGATTCAATGGCCATGAAATGAATGTTCCAACATATTTTCCATCGTTTGAATGTCATCATCGTCATTTTTCATGTGTAGCTCGGCGCTCAGCTCATTAGCTATGTTAATCGACACTTTGACATGACCGGTTGGATGTGGTCTGGAGTGTAGCGTTTCATTCTGCATATTGAACACCATAGCCCTTGCTACAAGGTGATGGGTGGGAGTTGACATATATAATTCAAATTCATTTTCACCGTGTATAATATCATTACAAGAAATGTATCAGTGTCTATGGGATTCACATTTAATATAAAAAATATATTAGAATATTGATTACCTCAGTTAATTCATGTCTTCGAGGGGAATGGTTCCTCTCTATGTTGGTTTTGCTGCCCGTTCTTTATTTTCAGCACTTAGTTTCTATTTCATAAATAAAAAACTGTTAATAAAAGTGATGAATAAAAGAAACATTAAACAATGTGTTATCAAACACAATATACCTGAAAAGTATGCTCCGCACAACGATTACAAAATGCATCCCACGCTCCATGTTATAACATGTTTGCATAAAGAGGAGGTGGGTGTGACTTTATTTTCCCTTCTGCATCCCACTCTCCTTATTTTATTTTAAAAAAAAATGATATTGTAATGTTACTGTAATCTCTTCCCACATTAATGTTTTCAACCCGCTGACAACATGGTTCCAAAAATCTACATCAATAGGAATTAATTGCTGAGTGACAATTCCAATGCTGCTACTAAACATGGATTTGTTGGGTTTTACATGCTGGACTTGCTTATTCTATCCCACCTCATATTTGATGCCTTTTTCTTTTGCCTTAAGGATTTTGGATAAAACTGTCAAACTATGACGCATCAGTTTTTTTGGGCTGTAGGTATTTCATTATCTACCATTTCCTCTGTTTCTGCTTCATCATTATGTTACTTTGAAGCACTAGAATTAGCACTGGGACTAGAAGCAACAGGTTGAGAAACCTGTTGTACCTCAGCAGTGGGAATAGATTCAACAGGCTGAGAGACATGTTGTACATCAATAGTGTGACCAATTGCAATAGATTGAGAGACCTTTTGTGTCTCTGTAATGGGTGAATCATCAGGTGCATAAGTCATTATCTGTAAGAGTGGTTTAAAATTTAATTTAGATCACATAAAAGTAGCAGCGAATAGATAATAACATAATGTAACACAATCTATATTACCATAAAAAAATAACCTGATTATTTATATTTCTTTTTTTAAAGGTTAAATGAAATTGACCCATCTATCAAATATATGTATCCCTTCATTGTGGTCTCCTCTAAAATAAAAAACATCATCTACATTGGGACCACTACAAAATTATTTCGAAGTCCCAATGAAAGGGTCATCCTCCATTGAAATTTCATCTGTCCCTTCATCTATTTCGGTCGATAACAGAACAATTGACCAGTTTCGGTTTGCGGGATCTGGAACATAAAATACATGCACTGCATATGATTCCATTATAAACTGTTCGTCTTTCTCCCATTCTTTATTGAAATCAACTTTCACGAATCATAATTATTCTATTTTAACAGCACTTCCATTATCAACCCACTTGCATTGAAAAATAAGAACTTGGAGTTTCGTCTAATCCAAGTCCCATATTTGTTTGATGATTCCAATGTATGACATACTCGCATAAATTGGATTTCTATCCTTAGCACCAAAAACATGCATCACTTCATCCACAAGTGTAACCCCACTATTCTTCATGGTACTCTCTCTTTCATGTACATTAGTAAAAAATGTATAACCATTAACTAGATAAGAATTGTATGATAATACATACACACATGGTCCTCCGGCTAGCCATCGAAGTCGTTCTGAAATGGACTCTGGATTTTCATCTGACTTCTTAAAAATATGGTCCTGAAACCATTCTAAAAACTGTCAATTATGTGTATCTGATATCCATTTTTCAGTCCTAGATGGATTCAAATGCCTAAGTATTTTTTTGTGGATTTAAACATATGGTTCAACGTTGAAACTAGTACGAAAAACATAAAGTTGAGACTACTCCCAATTTATAATATTGATTGGGACAACCAGTCTTTGATAAATTTCATCACCCTCAAGCCACCCAGTATGACGAGATTTTGGTAGGCCAATTCTTTCCACACCAGACAGGTATTCGTTACAGAATTCAATGGCTTCCACAATAATATATCACTCCACAATACAACCCTCTAACCAACATCAATTTTTGGCATACCCTTTCAAATAATCATATAACGTTCAGTGGGGTACATCCATCTGTAATGTATAGGACCACATACAATATGGCTCTCAAATTTAAATCTTCCTTTCTATAAGAATCATACAATGTAACACCTGAATCCCACAATAATTTCAAATATTCGATCAATGGAGCTAAATAAACACCAATATCATTTCACAGTTGTTTTGGTCCTGATATAAGCATAGATAACATGATGTATTTTTGTATCATGCATAACCATGTAGGTAAGTTATAATTTACCAACATAAATGGCCATGTACTGTGAGTGTTGCTTTAAAAACCAAAAGGATTCACTCTATCTTTAGATAATTCAAGATGAAGGTTTCTCGACTAATTTCAAAATTTAGGATACTCATGATCAATTCTCTTCCAATGAGGAGTGTCTATCAGGTGACGTAGTATCCCATATTTAATTCATGTATCTACATTCTAGGTCAATTGTCCTACAGTCTCCTCACTTCCATATAAGCGCCTAAACCTTTGAATGATTGGAATGTGAAATACAAATCTAGTAGGACTGGATTCATCTTTCTTGTATCGAGAAGCACCACACTTTGGTCATTCATTAAGTGATTTGTGGTCCTTGAGAAATAGTATACAGTCATTCACGTAGGCATGTATTCTTTTAGAGATCAAACTCATCGAGCGTAACATTTGTTTGGCGTCATATGATCGGCTTGGGAGAACATTATCTTATGGTAGAATTTTATTCAGGAGAGAAAGTTGTTTTGTAAAACTGGAATCACTCCACCTGTTGTCTTCTTTCAAATTATAAAGTTTCAGAATGGGTGAAAATGCTGTATATTTAGTGCAACCACCATACAATGGTGTCTTTGCACAAATTTTTAACTTCTCAAACAATTTTGGGCAATCACGATGTTCCTCTTCGATGGTCCTTGTCATTTCCCCAATACGATCTTCACCATCATTCACATATGTAATCACATCCCCCATATAATCATCTTCATTGTGCATGTTTGAAATCATATCAGATGATCCATAAAACACAATGTTATCCCTGCCACTACCTACATTCGTTGTTCCCCCTTTTTTATTCCAACATGTATAACTTTGATCTATTCCATGAAAGATCAAGTGTTCTTCCAACTTCTCTAGAATAATTTGTTTTGAATAAAATCCGCGTAAACATGTAAAATGGATTTGGGAAGGGTCACATGCATGATCTTTTGAAAACATGATAAACTCATTCACACCTTCTTCATACTCATTTGTCAACTGATTGGCATTCATATGTTCTTCATTTATATTCATCCTATTTGAAATCCATATGATGGGTATATAGGTTATGGGAGAAGGAATATGAGTATAATTTAGATAAAAAATTAGATACTTCAAACATGGTGTGGGCGTTCTCATTAATAGAAAATCTTGGGTGGTTCTTTGGATTCACCAATTCTATTCCTCTATTCGATCCCCCTAATGAGGGGTGTTTGTTAGGAGATTTTTATAGTGCGTTATGGAGTTCTTCCCCCATAGTTCCTCCATTACTATTATACTTTATTTCTCTATGATTTGGGATGATATTAACTAGGATTTGTGTGATGATTTCACTATATCAGCTTCAAATAAATTCAGATGATGTAGATTTTGTGTGTATTGGCTAGAGGTTATCCTCGTATGATGAAAGCACCATGTTTTTTGTGGTTTAGGTGGTGTTGTGTTCCCTAGGGAGTTTTTAAAATATTATTCCTAATTATATTAAGGAGAATAATTAATTATAAGTTTCTATAAGTAATTATTTGGGAATTTTTCCTTGATATTGGTTCTCAATCATTGGTACACGATTAGATAAGGCATGTATAGTTTTGGTTGAGGATGAGTGGATCTTGGTGAGGGGGTTAATCCATTGTTTTTGGTAGGTGGACCCTATAATACAAAACCATGTTCCAATTTTGCATGATTGTGCATTCATGCATGAGTATATGTCCTCTAGTGAAAGGGATAGAAATCATGAGCAACCAAGGTAAATAAATAGGGTGTTTTAGATCCACAAAGAGATAGGGTGACTGTTCTATTGAATGTTTGTGATTTTGTGATCATCCAGATATTATGTCTCCATGGATTAGTTGTGTTTATGAGAGTATCAGGTTTGGTATGAGATTTTTATAGCCTAGTGAGGTTTTCTAAGTCAATTTGAGTATGTATTAGAGTTTTAGGGATAAAGGAGATGGATCATATAGTTTTATATCTCACGTATGATGACGAACACCCTCTTAAGGATATATAAGAGTCATGGTGTGTGTGATGAGTAGGATATTATTTACAGGGATTGGTGAAGTGTGACATAGATTATTTCCTCCTTATAATTGGATTAAGATATCTCCATGGGAAGATATGATATGGTACCTAAGTGGGGTTCATGATAATAGTCTATATGACTTAGAATAGGGTATCCAAGGCTCTTAGTGTGTTTTTCTTATGATGGTCATTATTTAGTTTTGATGAGTTTTAATGTGGGAATTAGAAGTTGATATAGACTAGACTATCAAGGCGTAGATCAAGTATATCATGTGGGTTGTGACATTACCATGTAGATATGAGTGTTTGATGGTATCAATGAGTAGAGATATGTTAGGTTTGTAGATCCCAGTAGATTCCCTTATAGGCAGAATTAGAATGTTGATAGGTTGGGAATAATTTTCATGTGTAACCTAGATGGTTTTAAAGAGATTATTATGAAAGGATAAATGGATGGTGACTTTTATCATTTATGGTCAGACCGACTAAGAGATTTGGACTTCATATGACTTTCACCTCGTTAAAGTATGATCTTCCATGGGGCCCACCTATCGACGATGTGGTTTAGCTAGTACGAGAGGTTGTCTATCTAGCTACGATCCTTAGATTACTATTTATATGTTTTGTGGGATGAGACAATATGGATGGCCTTTACCTAAGTGATATGGTGTTTCTAGGACCCGACTTTGAGTGAGGAGGCATTGGTCAAAGGGGATTGGTGTGTGACATCCATGGGATCCACCTATTGATGGTGCATTTTGACTTGTTATAGAGGTTGGATATTGTGATTCCATCCTTAGATCCTTTTTTATGATAATATGATGTGAGATATAGAAATGAGGATCACTTAGTATTGGATTTGAGTAATTTTGTGAGAGGTTATCTATAGATATTCCCTCCTCAAATTGTATTTTATGTGATGTGATGGTGAGACCCACCGTAAGTGGGGAGAGATAATCAAGATAAAACAAGTAACCAACAACATATAAATGTGTCACACACACAAGCATCACACACAAGAATCATGCCAAATCAAAATTTATATCAATATTGAAAAAAATTAAAACATAATTAATTCATGAAAACTAAATTTTACTCACCTTAAGGAGGAGGACCCGGTGCCGGAGGTGGAGGAGGCGTCGAAAGCAGAGGAAACAAAGGCAGCACAGAGGCAGCACAGAGGCAGTGCAGAGGCAGAGTGAAGGCAGCGCGGAGGAAGCTCAGAGGAAGCAGAAGGTAGCAGAGGTAGCGGATGAGGCATAGGAGGAGGAGGAGAAGGAGGAGAAGGAGGAGGAGGAGGGTGATGAGGTGGCGCCATTGGTGGACGAGCATGAGGAGCCACCGTGGAGAGGAGGCAGATGAGTAGGCGGAGAAGGAGGAGGCGCCGGTGGAGGAGGAGAAGGAGGAGGCTATGGTGGAGGAGGATGAGGAGGAGTATCAGTGGTGGAGAGGAGGCAGCGGCACAGGAGGAGGAGGAGTAGGAGACGCAGTGGAGGAGGAGGCAGAAAATTAGGTGCCGGAGGAGGAGGAGGGGGTGGTGGTTGGAGTGGAGAGGAGGAAACGATGGAGAGGAGGCAGCAGCGCATGGTTGGGCTTCTGTGAAATTTTGACAGGGTGCGGGAAGGAGGATGAGGACCCAGTGGAATTTGTAAATCATATGTCGAACTTTATCAGTGCTAGTAAAAGTGCTGATAAAGGGGGTCTTTATTAGTGCTAAAATGAAAAAGCACTCATAAAGACCCCCTTTATCAGCGCTTTTTTAGCACTGATAAAGGTTGGACATTATCAGCACATTTGCAGCGCTGATAAAGACATAGATTATCAGCGCTAATAAAAGCACTGATAAATGTATACGTTTAATAATTTTTTATCTTATTATTTATTTATTTAAAATGATATTTATGATAAATAAATATATATATATATATTTATTAATAATTATAACTCTAAATAAATATATCTCTATATGTACTTATAAAATTATTTGAAAGGTATATTTATATATATATCATTAAAAATATAATAAAATATATATTTATTTTTTAAATATAATTTAATTTTAATTGTAAGTGTAAATTTTTTATAACATATATATTATACGGGTGACATAATGAATTATAAATCAATAACACATCAGTATGATATATAATTATAATCTATAAATGAACATTATTCAGGAACATATATATATATATATATATATACGCATGTATATATTCATCGACCCCAATTCATTATAAAACACATATATATTCAATAATTTTAATTATACATATATATTAAAACATATTATATATTTATAAATAAAACAAATACATAAATATAAACAAATATAATAAATATATATAATAAGTATAATGAATTAATAAATCTAATTAATATAATGAATTAATAAATATAATAAATATAATTAATTAATAAATCTAATACATATTATAAATATAATATATATATGTATGAATAATTTTATAATTATTTAATTAGATATATATATAGTTATAACATATGATTTTTATTTAATGTATACAATAAATTTTATCAGCGCTAAGATAAGCGCTAATAAATGCATCCTTTATCAGCCCTAAGAAAAGCACTAATAAATGAATACTTAAAGTGCTGATAAATTCACCATTTATCAACGATAAAAAAAGCACTGATAAAGGGTACACCTTTATTAGTGAATTTCCATTATCACTGATAAAGGCAGGCGCCTACCTTGCCCAGTTTTGTGGTAGTGGGATTTCAATGAGGTATAAGTTGTATAATAATAATATGCAAATAAATATTATAAAAATATTATATTTATTTCTTTAATCAATATACATTACCATCCAAGTAATATAAAAATTCAAAACACATTATATTGATTCATTAGGTAGTAGTATTTCATACACACGAGCGAAATTATTGATTTCCAATAGGATGGGTGGTAAAAAGGATGATGTCATATTTTAATTAAATATGTATAATAATATCAATAATATCATAGATAAGAAATAAATAAATTATTACATACATTTATGATATGTGGTGAAGGAAAATGGTTAACACCGTTTTATGAGGTCGTAGTAGTCCCAAAACATTAGCGATTATTATATATCCCTTTTGATGGAAAAAGATAAGGATTTAGGTAATTACATAAAATTAGTAAAATATAGGTTTAGGGAATTTAAATTATAATTATATTATTCTATTTTAATAATTATTTTATTATTTGTATGAATAAATTAAATTAAATTCTTGGTTGTGGATGCTACCTCTTTTTAGAAAAAAATTATTGGTTTATACTAAAAGGATTCATAAGATAAATTTCTAACCAAACCATGGAATCTAGGATAACCAGATTAAATAATAGATTTAATTTGGTTAGTTATTGGATGAACTAATTTTTTTTATAAGTTTGAATATATGAGGATAGGGGGTGGCCAATTGTATGTGTGGTGAGAGGTAAACATGTACTTTTGGAAAAAAGGGTATGAACACATTTTTCCCATGACACATGGCTATGAAATGGGTTATTATTGAATTATATTGTTTATATGGATGAAATATTTCTAAAAAAAATATGTTTTATTTTTTTTGGGAAATTTACAACCCCTATAGTTTTACATTAATGCTTAGGTAAACTAATTTTTACATTAACCTTGATAAATAATTTGTAATGTTTTTACAATTCATTATGGTAAAAAATTAAGTCGAAATTAATAGAAAAATAAATTTTCTTATTCCAAATATGAATTCATTTTATCCAAAATCCATTCATATAAGTGGAAAAGTTTAATTTTTATTTAATCATGTAGACATAATGAAAACATGGTTTTCCATGAAAGAAGTTTCAAAATTTAATGATTTTTTATTTGATAATTTGATATCTAAGAGATTCCAATGAGCTAAATAAAATTAATATATATGTGATTTTAATTATTTTAATAGTCAAAAAAAATTAAAATAAATAATTTAATTTTTAATTCCTTTACTGAAAACAATTTTTTTTAATAATATCCACTATTTTTAACTATTCACTAAAAAAATTCACAATGTTCTCCAAAAATACCATCATTATTTATTTGATATTTAGATTTTAAAAATATTAATAATTTATTGAAATGTATGTTAGAAGTATTAATGAAATTAATTTTAATATAATTTTTCACAATTTGAGAAAAAACACTTTTTTGAGAAATATTGTTTTTAAACGTAAAAATTTATTTATTCTTATCCGTCATCTAAAAAACACATAAGATGAATGTTAAAAATTTTATGAAATATATAATAAATAAAATTCATTAAATTTATTCACAAAAAGTGGTTTCATTGGTATATTGAGGTAAAACATGTTTTGGAGCTGAAAATTTGTATTATAGAAAAAAGATTCATATTGTTTTAAAATGGTATTTATTTTCATTTCTAATTAATTGGTTGTATCGACCCAGAATGTTTTTTATAGAATATCCTTTCTTATAATTATTTCATAAAACACATATAAAATAGAATAAAAACATTAGTATAATAATTAAATAATGATACATTACTCAGAAAATAAACAAATATGATTTCTAAATATTATAGCAGGTCAATAAATTGAAAATAAGATAATAAGATTGAGAAAATTTAGAACATATTAATCCATCAGAATGAAGAAATAACAAATAAATAAATATAAAAAACACAAATTTATTAATTAAATACCAATTTTTATTTAAATCTATATCATTATGTTAAAATAATATTAAATAATGAATGAATATAATAAGTATTATTTATATAAATTAGGGATGTTATACTGTTGGAATAGTAATTGTACCATATGCATTATAATATGACCACTAGAGTATTAATCTAGTCTTTATAAGAATAACCTCACGTATGAAATTATAAATAAAATTGGAGAATCATATTATTGAAATTATGATATAATTATAAAATGGTATAATAAAATAACTGTTTTTTAAATAATAAATTAAGTCTTGGTAAATTTTTAAAATTAATGTTCTTATTTAAAATATTTAAATTAATATAATTATTTAAAAGAATTATTATTTTAATATAATTGATACATTAATTAATAATGTGTTGTATTCTAATTATATGTAATTTTATGAGATGATAATTAATTATTCAAAGGGTCGTAAAATCGATTATAATATTAAAATAAGTATTTTCGAATAAATGTGGATTTTATTTAAAAAAATTAAATTTCTCACATTTCTAAAAATATTTTCACAAAATAGAATAATTATTTCTAACAATCATGTTGAAAATTTTTATTTTTAATTTATTATATATTTTAAAAATAGTTTATTACTTTTTGAATAATGAAAAAGAGTAACTTTTATTATTTGACATTATAAGATAAATATATGAAATATTGAGTCATGGTTGATGTAAGAACCCACTTGATTGAATTATACTATAATATTTACAATATTTATCCTTATTAGTCATTATTATTGATATTTTTGAGTAAAAATGATAAATTAATTTATATAATAATAATAAACACCCCTATCCTCCCCATGTAAATACCACCACTCAATACCCCTTCTCTATTCACCTTATAATCCTTGTATCATTTCAATATTCTACCGAATTCCCATCCCAAACATAATACCCATGGCCATGAGATAGTTGTCTTAGAGAAATACCCATTCCATGTTCTTAATGAGGCCCATCAAGGAAGTGATATTGAAGAGATAACTTCCTTAACCCGTGTAATTTAATTTATTTTATTGTTCTAACTTCTCCTCAGCTCCTTTGAATGAAAATTCATAATAAAACTAGTATCACTCATATATTTGAATTTCATATTTATAAGTGACTATGTTCTATCCACAACTTTTCTCATCTCCTCTTAATCAATGATGTGAAATCGTTCCCCCAATTATGGTGCTTTACCCTCTATGTGGATAATGAGTTTTCATTTTCCATTAGCACCTTCAAGTATGGTGATGAAAGAATTATTATGGTTAATAATATTATAATACTTATATTATAATTTTTTCCAAGGTCTGGAACTAATATATATACATAATATTAAACAAATGAAACTAGTTCATGATGATCGAAGTACTTCCAAATAAACTGAACAATTATCATTGACATTTTATTAAATTAATAATCTTTATATTATAAAAAATTATTTATGAGACCATTTAGAGTAATATATGACCATTAATACCACTTAATTTCAATTCTATATAATAATTAATATTTTAATGGAACTTTTGTAATTATATACAGGTTAACCAATCTTGAAACCAAGAAAATAAACACTCTCAAAATTATTATATTGAACTTTAGAACTCATTAAAATGGCTAGAAATAAACATAATAAGATTTCAATAAATCCAAAAAAATTATATGTGTATATAAATTATCTACTAAATTAATTTAAATTTATTATCATGGACAATAATTGAAATTTCAAAATAAATGTTGACAGAAGAAAATGAATCTATCCAAACCTGTGTAATTCCTTTGATTTACATTTTCTCTCTCATTTCCTCTATTTATTACATCATTATTCTTATATAATTATACTGTGTTATGTGAATATAAAATAATCATATTTATTTTTTTCAATTAAAATTTATGTGGTGGGTTATAACATGTTTTATATGATTCGCCTCTTAATTCCTCTCGATAAACATGCCTAATTAATGGGAACGTCTCCTATTCTTACCCATTTTCATGTACCCTCCATAAACTATTTTATGGCACCAATATTTTTCTAAAATAACTAATTTATCATGAAAACCAATTTTAGTTCATATTTTTTTGAAAAGAATTAAACATTTACCGTCATTAAAAAATATTTATTCCTTCCTCTAAAATCACACATAAGTGGCACATTTTTTATTTTTACATAACCACTATTTTTCATGTTTACAATTTGGTTGGAAATCATTATTAATGAAATATTCTTATCATTCTTTTATGAATGTCCAATAATTATTTGAATCCCTTATTATATAGACACCATTTTGATAAATGCTTGGGTTATGCCATATGACATGATTATAGAATCTCTTTCATTCTATAGTTAACTCTTATGATTATTTATTATGCTTGATTATTTATGTGGAACACATATGCATGAAAATGATATGAGGGGTGCACCCAGATAGTTCTCTAATGAATTAGGCAATGTTTTTTCTTATCATATGTGGAAAATGGCATTATGTAGTAAGCCTAATATTTTATGGGACTTTTGACATGACGTGATATCATCTTTGTAGTTATCATTGAGTCATGTTCATGTCATGTTATGTTTTTCATCAAAATTCCAAAATTTACATGATCATATTATTCTATATTCCAGATGTTATTCCTCTATATTTTTATTCATGAGTCTATTATATTATGTGATATTGTTAATCCTTTATAACTCTTGTGTTATGATTTATTTTAATGATTATTCCCTTAATAATATTTTAGCTCCTCTACTTTGTCTATGTATCCCCCTTGTTATTCTATGCAGTCATAGGAGATGAAAGGGAGTCAATAAGTCTTTACATATATTTAATAAATGATTTTTTTTAATTTTAGTTCCATTCCTTCTACTCATGTACGTGGTCTTACAATGACACTATACTATTCGATCCTTTTTGTGTATTAATCTTAATATAATATAATATTATGTATAGAATGATAGGGTCTTTATAGATGGTATCAGAGAATGGTGTTGTCATTTTTTTGGATCATAACAAGTAATCATTAGTAAGAACCATTGTAATAATTCTATCACCATGAAAAACCTATGTTGAATAATTTATAAATATTTTTTGGGGAAAATTTTTTTTTATGTTATTAGCCCCATGTTTAAATTTTCGTCTATATATTCTACTTTGATAAGTAATGAACCATACAAATCATATTTTTTCTCTTTTTTTAATTAATGGAGGAAAATAGTAGAACCATTGA
The DNA here is from genome assembly GCA_963277665.1 of Viscum album. Taxonomy (NCBI): domain Eukaryota; kingdom Viridiplantae; phylum Streptophyta; class Magnoliopsida; order Santalales; family Viscaceae; genus Viscum; species Viscum album. The sequence goes on from OY728139.1 coordinate 1,186,260,677, forward strand.
TTACAACAAATGTAATAGAAAATGAGATTATTTCCTTAATAAAATGTGAAACATAATTGTAAAAAGATTTGAAAAATGACGAAAAAACTATATTAACTTGAAACACCATATTTATCCTCATAACAAGAATGTATAACTCGATTAAATTATGTGATAATTACCTTTTATCATTAGTGGATATTCTGATACCCTCATCGCGGAACAACTGATTAGCTCTACTGAGAATATATTATCTATACTAAATTTCTCAGAAGAATATAAAGGCATATTGGAGGTCTATTATATTGATGGGGAATTTGATCAGTGGTGGAAACTGATAAAATTTTAAATGTTTATGGAGTACATTTATTCCATTTATTTTGAAGGAATCAAGAAAATATTTTCTATTAAATATTTCTCCCATACACTCTATCGCATGAAGTAGAGTGGGTTCCTTAGACTAAAAATTGATATATATATATATATATATCAGGGAATATGTGGAAAACCTTAAAATGATTTCATTATATGCCTAAAAAATTTTCATTAACACCGAAAGTAATTTGGATCACTTCATTAGTTGATTAAATCATTGTCTATGAAAAACCATGTTGTTTCTTGAATCTGACATATAAAATTAGATTATCAGATGTCCCTTAAATGTTGGAATATACACCAGTGACTCTCAGAGATTCTATAATCTTGGTGAAAATAATAGAAAAATGGAGTTTAATTAGGAGGATCCATAGATAAATACCATTTAGGAAATAAAAATCAACATCCCAAATGCCAGAAGCGTCGGAATCAACATCTCAAGAACTATATAAAGAGAACATTGAAATGTTTAAAATGTTGAAGAGAGGGGTGTCGAGTAAATTATTGGTTAAGGTATTCAATGAATCCCGCTATTGTATTAGATGATATAAATTTTCAGCTCAACATAATTAATGTAGTGTGGTGTTTCAAGTTCAAGGAACATGCTCATTAAGTGATCCAATTACCTAATCCAATTGTTGTCAGAGCTAATCGATAACAAAAACCTATAAGGGATCAAATAATGGAATATTTTATCACTATTTGAATGTCGATACATAAAATGATGTGTTTATAGGTATATTGGTTATTCATTCATGAATATCAAAAATACTTTTAGATTCTTATTAAACTCATTCATTCATATAATTAAGGTTTATAAGAACTATTAAAACACCTCCTAAAATAAAACGGTTGACTTATCAATGAGTAGTGAATTATAAAATTATTCAATCATAATTATTTAACATATCAACAATTAATGATTGATGAAATAACCTACTAGAAAATCACATCTTACTTCTTTTGGTTGAATTTGATTCTATATTGGGACGGTATTGGCTATCTTTATACAAATCCAACACCAACATTCTGGAATGCAATGTCAATCTTCCCATCCTATAGAATCCCCCAATTTTGTACAAGTGTAATGATGAGGTCAAATCTCTTTCAGAATCATTATATCATTTTTTATATAATTTTTTTATGATCATGTATGTCTACCTTAAATGATTTATTCAATTTATTGGATAATGCTTGAATACATGCCTATTTCGGGGGAGTACAATGTTGTGTTCCCTATAGAATTGAAGGTCCTTCCTTATGACTGAGAGGATGAGTTCTAATTTTCATCATATACCAAGAGATATTCTTATATCAAAGACTCCTTACAAGATCTCCACAATTTAGATACAGTAACTGAAGAATTGTATACAAGAGAATCTAGATAGTGGTTTTATAAACTTATGTGCTTCACCATGGGGTGAGTATATCATCATAGTCTAGATTAATGATGTATAAAAGTTCCTATACATTGATTTCCATGAGCTCAATAACATCACGATAAAGGAAAAGTATCTCATTCCATTGATAGATTACTTTTCCAATCAACTATGTTGGGATACATATTTTTATAATGTATAACTTTGGTTGGGTTATAAAAAATTAATGAAAATGAGGGAGACATTACCAAGAATGCCTTTTGACTGAGGTGTGGAAACTATGAGTTTATAGTGATACCCTTCCAACTCACTAATTCTCCATAAATATTTAAGGACATCATTAATAGTATTTTTATGAATATCCTTGAAAAAATGGTGTTTTTCTTTGTAGACGATATTCTGATTTACGCCATGTGTAATGTGGAATAGGAGTAACATTTGAATATAGTTCCAATGACTATGGAAAATGTGAGATTATATGAATTTTAATTAAATTTGAGTTCTGTATAATGGAAGCATAATTTTTAGGACCTGTTAATGCCATGAAATGGATATTTATGGACACATCTAAGATAAATGAGATCGAGGAGAGGCCAAACATGCAGTTTTCATAGAGATCCATTGATTCCTTGGACTATCTGAGTATTATTGGATATTTTTTAGAACACATCATAATTTTTAAACCTTCTATACAAGATGAATCGGAAGGGAGTGATGTTCATTGGCAGTTGTGAATGTAAATTATGCTTCAAATAGTAGAAAATAAGGTTTATCACTACACTAGTATATACAATACTGACAAGTGGGAACCAGTATCTAGTATACAATGATGAATCAAAGAAGATCATAGGATATAATACTATGAAAAATGACAATTTAATAGCATATACCTCATTTCAACTAAATGTTCTTGAGATAAACTATCCCACTCATGGTCCGGTGTTGGATGCTTTGATCTTCGCATTGAAGATTTTGTGCCATTCTCTCTATGGAAAGAAGTGTGAGATATATACTGATCATAATATTATAAAAAATATATTCATATATAAGGATCCTATTATGAACCAGCATAGTTTTAATATATTGTAAAGGATTTTTATTTCTCAATCCAATATCATCCTATTTATGACAATTAAGTGGTAGATTCTATAAGTATAAGGGATCTAGTAACAATATCCATGCTGATAATTGTGAAGGATCCAATCTTCATTTAATTTCAAAGGTTATACATGGGAATCATAAAGGAATTTATATAATCATAAATTTTGAAAATGATTTCTCAACCAACCCCTTAAGAGAATATATTGTATTATCAAAGAAATGATGTGTATATTTAGAAAACAATTGAAGATAAAAAATGAATAAATCCTCAGAGTACAGAAATAATGAGGGAGCTGTAATATTTATGTTACACTATGTGTACCGTTAAGTACATAGATAAAAAAATAACTTTTTAAAAATGAACATATATTGTACTTCTCTATTCACCAAGATAGAATAAATATGTCTCATGTTCTCTAATAGGATGATTGGTGAGACAATATGAAGATGGATATCACTATATAAACCTTAAAGTGTCTAGTTTATAATCAAGTTAAGGAATAATGGAAAAATTCAAAGGGGACAATGAAACCATTAACCAAACCTACAAAAAAATGGAAAAAAATCATTATAGACTATGTTACTATAATTCCAATGAAATCTAATAGAGATAATTCAATAATGGTCATTATGGATCATCTTAATAAATAATTCTTACTTTATTATACTTCGAGAGTACTTCTCACCTCACAAACATTCAGGGATATATATCATAGAAGTAGTGTGGCTATGTAGAGTACTGTTATCGATTATATATCATCATGATATGAGATTTACCTCTATATTCTTGAAATTTATCCAAAATTCTATAAATAATAAGTTGGACACTAGTATATCTTATCACCATCGAAATGATGCAATGTTTGAGTAGACCATTCAGACATTTTAAGACATGTATAGATCTTTCTTGATGGACTTGAATGGAGAATGTGATCATTATCATCCCTCAGTAAATTTTTCTAACAACAATAATTTTTACCCTAGAATCAAAATGATTTATATAAAACCCTATATGGGAAAGTTTTCGAGCACATAAATGCTCAGATGATGTTCATGAACATAATTAACTGAGACTGAAAATGGTTAATGAAATGGATGAAAAAGAGAATAACACATGGAAGAAAATTCAAGCGACCCAAATTTTCCTGAAGATATATTAATATAATCATCAACTTGACATATATTTTGAGGTTTTATATATGGTACTTCTCCTAATTTATAAAGGGAATGGGGTGAAGAGTTTTGAAAGAAAATGAAATCCAATCCCTACGTACGTCAACCCCTTAGATACTATTGGTCAGTTCAAAGATGTTTCTTATCAACTCGAACATAAAAAAACTATGTATCAAATAAATGATATATTCCATGTTTCCCTACTAATTAATTACATAATATATACCTCACATGTTCTGAAAACAAAGGTGTTTCAGTTAAAAAATGATCTATTTTATGTGGAGTAGCTGGTGATGATTTTTAGACCACACAAATGGGGATCTATGTAACAAGACCAGTCACTTAATAAATGAAATATGGTGAAACCATTTCTACGAAGATGAAAAATAATAACTAGATGGAGTGGTGAAGGAAAAATAACATCCAATATTTTCTCCCTATAATGTAAAATGCATCATCGAGGGAAGAATCTCATAAGGGGGATGAATGTAACGACCCATAATTTTATCAATACAGTTTCCTTTCTTATAATGATTTTACAAAACAAAAATATAACCCAATACAAACATTATTATCAAAACTGAGTAATGATAAATCAATCAGTAAATAAACTAGTAATAATTCCAAATACTATATTAGTGAATCAAATATAAAATATGATAATATGAATGGGAAAATTTGGATCTTCTCGATCTACTAGAATGTCCCCACCCTATAACTAACATGTAGTAATATAAAATATTGTTTACAATAAAATATTCATTATGAAGTGTATATATACCCTTGAGAGAAAATATATGTCAATGTGGAATGATTGAAATAAGAGGCCTTTTTATAAATTAAGGAACATATAATGATGGAATAGTAACCCAGCTTTTAGAATAATAATATGACTATTATGAATGGGAAGCTTGTCATTAGAATTGTAAACTAACCTAAAAAAGTAAAAATAAAAATTATATACCCTATAAATGAAAATATAACATAATTATATCATGGAATAAGTAAATAAATGTTTTGAAAATGATAAATTATGTGTTTTTATTTTTATAGAACGTAAATATTTATTTATAATTTGGATAATTAACAAAATGATTTAGAATAAAATTTATTTTCATATAATAGATTCATTAATATTACTTTTTATTTTAATTATACGATAATTTATGAGATCTTAATAAATATTTCATAGAAACCTCAAATCGATTATAACAGTAAAGTTAGTAATTTTTTAATAAATGATCATTTCACATGAAAAATTAAATTTCCCATCTTATGAAAATTATTTTTATAAATGGATTTTATTTTTTAAATATAAACAGAACAAATGGTTAGGTTTATGTTCTCATATTATTCTAAATGATTATAATTTTTTTAAATTACGAAATACATTTAGTTTCATTATTTAACATTATAAGTCTAATTCATGATTGTTTCTGTTAGAGATGATGTAAGAACCCACTTGTTTGAAATTTCTTGATCCATTTACAATATCTAGTCATAGTAATCAAAATTATTTATAGTCTTGAGACATAATTATATAATAAGAAATATAATAATAAAAAAACCCTTCTCCTCCCTTTATAAATATCCCCCTCAACACTCATTATCCCCACACCTTCTAAGCCTTCTAGCTTTTCAATATTCTATCAAATTTGTAACCAAAAAATGTTAATCAATTAAATTTATTCCTTTTTATAATTATTTCATATATTATAAATCACATAAAATCACATAGTGACGACAAAAATAATTAGAGATGATGAATGAATGAAAAAATTGGTATTTATAGAAATTAAGGAATATATATCAAAGGAATTATAATTTCAACTTTGGAGAAGTAAAGTGACCCTTCGGAATATTAGTTACAAAAATAGCATGGTAACATCAACTGTAGAAGTATAAATAAAATTTATGAATCTTATAAGTAATTATATGATATAATTATATCATAGTATAAGTAAATAAATAAGTTATAAATTATTAATTTAGTGTTGGTATGTTAATAAAATATAAATGATTATTTAAATTATAATTATTACAATTATTTATAAAAATTATTATCATAAAATATAATAATAAATCAACACATGGTTGTCTTATGATTTCATTTTAATTTAGTATGACATTAATTTATTCTTCAAAAGTGTTATAAAATCAGTTATAATTTTAAAATATGTATTTTCTATGTAAATGATGTTATTAATTTAAATTTATCGTTATCATATTTATAAAATTATTTTCATAAAATTGAGTACATTTTTTAATTATAAATGTTTAAATATGGATAGTGTGAATTCTTGTGATTTTTATGAAATAATTTATTTTTTGGTGAATTAAAAAATACAATAATTTATTGTTTAAATACATTATAACTTAAATACATTATTGATTGATTAATCGATGATGTAATAAACATGATATAGAACTAATATTCATTATTTTAATATATGTATTGATTATTATCAAAATATTCATAGTTTTGATCAAAAATAATAATCTAATGAATAAAATAATGGGAAAACACCCCTCTCCTCCCCTATATATACCACACTTCATCACATTGTCTCCTCACACCATCCATGACTTGAGCCTTGTCCAAATTCATCCCAAAACACTTCTAAAAGACCATCCCACCATCCAAGAGGTTCTATTATAAACTAAATTCCAATCATTGGTTCCTTAAAAATGTTCTGAAAGAGGAGAATCCAAGAGGTAAATCCCTATTTCTTTTTCTATTAATTTCATTTAATTACATTTAATTTATTTTACTTTTCGTATTTCATCCTCACCTAATAGAACCAAATATTAAGAATAAATCCAGTATAATTTATATACAATAAATATATATTTGTAATGGAAGAACTATCATCAAAATCCTTCCTCTCTCTCTCATTCTAAAAATTAAATCATCAATAGTGATGTGTCCATTTACCGACATCATGGATGATGCATTTATTTTTCCTTTAGTACATGTAAGGATGTTAAAAAACCCACTATAATGGTTGGTACATAAATTAATATTTATTTTATATCTGTTTTTTATGGAACTAAATTATATGTAAAATAATAAATAATGGAACAAAACTAGTTTGTTATGTTCTAAAAAATGCCAAAAAAATCTAAATGATTATCACTATCATTTTTAATAATGATTAATCCCCATAACATTTAAAAAAATTAGATAAATAAACATTTAAAAAACTTTATGTTAATTAGTAACATATAATTTATATTCTATGGAATTATACCCATTCCACATACACTTCCATACTCGTATTCAAGTGAGACTATCATGAAAAATAAGAAAACGAACACTCCTAAATGGAATAATTGAACTCTATAACACATCAAAAAGGCCGTAATTAAACATAATAAAACAATAAATAAACTAATTACATTTATAATAGGATTTTTTTAGGTTATGGAATTTTAATTGATTACCTATGAATTTAATTTGAAGAGAGCTTTCATACATAAGGTAAGAAGATTCATAAACCATATTTTCATTCTTTAGGGTTTCCCTCTTTCATTACAATTTTTATAGAGATTCCATTAATGTTAATTAAAAATAATTTATTATTACCTTTAATTTTTTTGGTATACATGTTTCAAATATGGATATATTAAAAATGGAAATATTTTTCCATTATAACTCTTCTGTCAAAAAATGCATCCTTTACTTCTAATGATATTGTTTCTTATTCACTCAATATTGATGATTATTATACCAAGAATGTTATTTACTCTTTCACTTTGGTACCCCAATGTTTATTCATGAAGGTATTCTTTATGAAATGAAACTCATTTCTGTCCATTAGTTATATTATTTCAATGATTGATATACATTCTATGTGGCATGTATGATAATGTAAATGCTATGATGTGACGTGTGTGCCCAGATTTATATAGGTCTTGTAAAATTTATTATGTGATAAGGTAACCCAAAATTAAATATAACAATAATTCTTTAGGTAGTGTGAGGAATCTCATGAGATAATGTGAAATACGCATGAACATTATTCTATGTTTTTTCTCAATTATGTGTGGTGTTGACCACTAAGACATGATGGTTTATTTCTATGCATTTTTACATTAAATGACCATATTTAATGCTACCTACCATGATTATGATCATATTAGTATTTTATAATGATGATTATTTTTATTACTCCTTGTTATATTGATTTATTTTATTATTTATCCTCTTTCTATGATGCATATCAACATGTGATTACTTTTTCTAATGACATTACGAGGGTCACTAAGAAGCACGAGAAGAAGGAATTAAATAAATGAATGTGTTATATAATGTAAAAGAAATGTATGGTGCTAATTTTTCCAAGGCATTAAACTATTTGATCCTACTTTTGTAATAAGTTTATTTTTTTATAGTTAAAATTATGTAACAGTAATGTAAGAAAATATAGGTCTTTAATGTTTGGATAAGAACATGATTTAGTTAATTTGGTAATTAGAAATAATGAACATTATTGATAACCCATAGTATGAGACTATGTATAAGTAAGAAACCAAAAATCATTGTTTTCAGAAATTCATAAATAGAAAAATCCAAAAAAAATATTTGTTTTAGTTAATTTCAAAAAGTAATAAATTATTTATTCATTACTTGTTGAATTGTGAGTTGTTCTAACCATTTATATTATAGAAGTACTGTAAACCAGGAGAAACCATCCCAATAACCCATGAAAGGGAAAATTCAGTTATTTCTTGAATGAAATCCCCAATACTTTGGGAGGTGGACTTTAAAATTTAATGGTAATTCTTACCCATCTGTCTGAGTCGATGAATAATAACTTGAATTGTGTGGAATTTCATCATTTACCTGAGAGTAAGAAACAAGAAAGAATGTTTTTATGTTGAAATGACCACCAACATTTATTGTATCATCTAATCCTCAAGTCATGAAATAGTGCGTCAACTCAATGGAGAATATCTTTTTTGTGCTTCACAATTCTAAGGTAGAGAAGGTGACTCTATCAGTCTGCTGTTTTGATGGAGAGGCCGGTCAATTGTGGGGTTCTAGTTATAACACTATGCCAGAGGAAAAAATTGAATAGACCGAGTGGGAAGAATTTATGATAACGTTTCTTGACATCTATTTCCCTAATTGTCTTTATAAAAATATGCACAAAGAATTTATATAACTAATGAAAGATGATATTGAATCTTTTATGTCTTATGAATAAAATTTCAAAATGATTTCAATATTCACATTTGTTTTTTCTATCAATAATGATAGAAATATTTACTTATTCTTCAGTGGAATAAAAGAAATAATTATAATGGTTCTAGAAATCTTATAATTTGGGTGTCATGAGTAATTTTTTTATCGTGATATCAAAATGTGTATGGAGTTTGGATAATGGTCCCACGGCTATGATGATAAGAAATGAAAGATGGTGTTTCAAAATGGGGGATTTAATGAAAATATGGAACAAAATCCCAATAACCCACATGTCAAAAATGTGTTATGAATCATCATGGGAAAATTTTAAAAGGTATGGTGAAATTATATAAGTGTGGGGGAGAAGTCATAAAAACACATGAATTTTTATGTGATATAAAGAATATATCTGATATATTGGAGGAATTGAGAGATCCTACAATGATCAAATGAAAATTGTTTTTGGAGGAAGGGCACTATGCATTCAAGTGAAATAAAAATTGAGTACTTAAAGGTAATATGTGTCATAAATCCATAAATCCCAAGGATAAAGAGAAGGTTAATTCAGTAGATTCTTCTAAAGTGGATAAATAAAATGAATTCATATTGGGTAAACTTTATTGTTCACTCAGGAATGGATAAAATATTATTTAATTCTGGTTCTACCCATTGTAGTATATATTTCATGTTTTCAATGACTTTGATTAGAATGCACAAAACATTGAAGTAGAGATATCAGAAAAAAACACCTAATGGTTAAATATTTATAACTCATGTGTTGGAATATTCTCATGTTGGTGTATGTGGGATGATTCTTCAATAAAATATCATTATTCATCCCTCAGTTGAATTTAAAGCAATTGGGGATGGATTTTCTCTCATCATACAGAGAACATATTTATTATTTGGAAGAAGAAATATTGCTTCATATTACGAACCATCACCTGAACCTTCACAAATTAATGGAGGACCATGAATGTCCTTTGGAATATTTTTCCATGTGTGGGTGTTGATTCCCTATGAAGAATCATACCTCACTCAAATGGATGAGTTATAGTAAGGTATCATCCAATAGTAAATCATCATTATGAGTGAATAGATTGATGTATTTAGCAATGTGTTATCCAAAAACCCCTGGATCTTGAGGTAGATATCTCAATATAACTCAAACCCAGAGATATACCTATCTCAAAATTACCCTACACGATGGCCCCAATCAAACTAGAGGAGTTAATGAATTACGTACAAGAGCATTTTATCAATGGGTTCATACGCCCTTGTGCATATTCAGGGGGTGCAGTAGTTCCCTTTTTCAAAATAGAAGAATATATCAATGAAGATGTGTATCGATTATTGGGATGTCAATATATCATCATAAAAACAAGTATCCTCTTCCAATAATTTTTGACTTTTTTGATCCATTATGAGGATATCAATACTCTTCAAATGTGGATCTTTATTCTAGATATCATTGTCTAATGCTAAACATATAATATATTAATAATACAATGTTCTGTACAAGTTATGGGAACTATTATTTTATATAGATTCCCTTTGATAAAAAAATTCCCCTAATAAATTCATTTATTTTATGAATGTAGTATTTAGAAACCACCATTACAATTTTTTCATATTGTTTCTCAATAATATTCTCATTTAATTTATTAGAAATGAGGAACATGAAGAACATATATGGATTTTACTGGAAAAAATTGAGGAAGGAGTCATTTATGCCATGCTCATAATGTTTTATGTGTTGATTCAACAAGTCACATTCGTGGGACACATGATCAAAATTATGGGAATTTATGTGGACCCATAAAAAACAATGGCAATAGAGGAATATCCTAGACCCTCTAGTGTCACATTTATCAATAGTTTTCCTAAATTAGTAGGAAACTACCAACATTTGGTGAGAAATTTATCAGGATTTTAAATCCCTATAACTAATTTAAGAAGAAAAATGGTAAAATTGGTTTGGATGGAAGAATGTGAGGAATGATTTAAGGATCTAATAAATATTTTGATCACTGCACATGTACTCAAATTTCCAATAGGTGGAGAAATATTTTTGACATACAGTGATGATTAAAACAATTTCTTGGGTTGTGTACTCATTAAAAATGTTAAATAGATATCCTATGCCTCACAATATTTGAATATTCATGAGTAGAACTACCCGACGTATGATCTAGAATTATCATATGTAAATTTTTCCATGAAAATCTTGTGACACTACCTCTATGGTGCGAAATGTGAAATATATACCGATGACAAGAGTATAAAGTATATATTCACCCTAAATGGGATTATGATAAATCAAAGGATATTTATATAGATAATCAAGGACTATGATTTCTCTATTCACTATCTTCGTGGAAATCCAAAAAAGGTAGCTGATGCTCTTAGAAATAAATAAACTACTACTCTATATATGATGCATATTGAAAAAACCTTATCATCATGGATATAAAAATGATGGATTTGGGAATCACAACATTGGGGAATACATCCCACCTTTATGAAATTATTTTCCAACAATATTTCCTCGTGATAATTAAGGAGGCACAAATGGATGTTCTCGTGCATCAAAAGAAGGTGAAGTAGTAAAGAAAGGGAAGCTATAAGAGTTCTATATTGATAATGATGGCATTATTTGTTTTGGAATGAGGCTTTGTGTGACTTCAATTTTGATGAAAATGAATGATCTGTTTGATACTACACATAACTGAACATTCTCTATTATTATTGGATGTACAAATATGTGCCTTTATCTCCAAGAACAGTTTTGGTAGGATATCATGAAAAAAGTTATTATAGATTATATCTTAATCATCTTGAAATGTTTTCATGACAATTTAGAGTGATATAAGTCTTTAAAGGAAGATGAAAGAATTATCTATACCCATATGAAAATGGGATAATAGCACTATGAAAATTTTCACTGGTTTCCCAACAACATCCAAAGGAAACAATGTGATATGGGTTGCGTTGGACTGACTCAACAATACTTCCCAATTTATCACTATTGTAAAAGATATGTCAATTAAGAACATTGCTATACTATATTTAAAGTATGTGGTGAGTGACATAGGGTTCCACTATGGACTGACTCTGATCATTATCCAATGATCATTCTAATTTCAGGAGTAGTATTCAATAGGCTTTGAGTGATGAATTTAATTTTAGCATAATATATATCCCCCATCATGATTTCCAATCTGAGAGGACTATTCGAATACTAATGGATATAATAACTTCCTATTCAATGGAATTGAAATATGGATGAAATTATCAACTCCAATTGGTTGAGTTCTCATACAAAAAATAACATCTACTACAGTATTCAATTGGCTAAATATGAATCTCTCTATATAAAGTGATGTAGAACTTCAACATGTTTGGATGAATATGGAGAACAAAATCTACATGGACCTAATATTGTGAAAGAGATTATAGAAAAAGTTCAATCAATCCAACAACATATAAAATAATATCTGAGTCATAAAAATATCTATTCTCACAACCATCTAAGAGACATGGAGTTTGACATTAGAGAAAAAGTATTCCATTGAATATCACCATGGAAAAGTGTCACATGGTTTCAAAAGAATTGTAAAATTATACCAAGGTATATTGTTCATTTGAGATCCTTGATCACAAAGAAGCATTGGCCTATTGGCTTGAAATTCAACCAAGTGTGGCTCAAATTCATGAAAATTTCCATGTAACTCTCTGGAGAATTTCCATACCATATCCCTCCCATGTACAACAATTGGAAGATGTTCTCTCCTATGAGAAGTAGCTGGAAAGTATTTTTGAACAGAAAGATATGGCTATAAACACAAATAAAATCTACCTTTTTCAAAGTGCTATGGAGGAACCACAATTACGAACAATATATTTGGGAATGAGATGAGGCATTAAAGAAGAATTACCCTCAACTGTTTATGTCAAAGAAACTTTTAGTGTGTAATTTCAAAAGGGGGGAATATTGTGATGAAACAATCATTTATCAGTGTAATTATTCCCATATTATAATTATTTTATAGAGTATAAATCAAATAAAATTAAATAAATAACACAATACAATCATTATAAATGAATAATGAATGAAATAATAGATATTTCTAGAAATTAAGGAACATATACCAATGAAATAGTAACCTAACCATTCGAATAGTAATGTGACCATTATGAATTTTAATTTTACCAATAGATTCTTAAAATCATATATGTAATTATAAGTAAAATTTATGCATCATATGAATGGCCATATGATATAATTATATCATTCTATAATAAATAAATATTTTCAAAATTGTCAATTAAGTGTTGGTATTTTTAAAAAACATAAATGATTATTTTTTTTATAATTGACCAACTTATTTGAAATATAATTTATTCTCATAAAATAGATTAATAAATTAACATTTTTTCTATTAATTTCATATAATTTTATGAGTCCTTAATTAGTTTTTTAAAGTATTATAAAATCATTAATAATTTTATTGTCAATATTTTCATATTAAATTATGATTAAAATTTGAATTCAAGTTTCTCATTTTTAAAAAATTATTTTATAAAAATGAATGTAATTTTTTTTTCTACATGTCAACAACTTGGTATGGTGATTATTATTTATTTTTGTGAAATAGTTTAATTTTTGGTAAATAATAAAATATGGTAATTTATGGTATGTATACATTATAGGTAAAATACACTATACATTGAGTCATTGAGGATTTAATACATATAATATTGAAATTAAAGTAATTATTTTAATATATTTAGTGATTATTCTGAATCTATTCGTAGTCTGGAGCCAAAATTAATAACTAATGTATAAAATAAATGGAAAACACCACTCTCATCCCCTATAAATACCACCCCTCACCACCACTTCTCCAAACACCGCCCAAACCTTAAAAGTTGTCCCAATAATAAAAATCCCTATTCTTAAGACGCTTCCCGATGTCTATGAAATTCTGATCTCAATAAAAGAACAAACCTAGGTTCTTTAAGGAGCCCTCATTTAGCGGAAATTACGAGCCAAAATCCTCTTTCTTTTTCTTTTAATATATTTTAATTTCATTTTCTTTTCTTATTCTCTCCTCACCTCCTATATCCAAAAATTAATGATAACTACATTATCATTTATAAACTGGATGGGAATTATGTTAATATAATAACCATCAACAAAATAATATCACCCTTGGTTTTATTCTAAAAATGAAATCATTGTCAGTGATGTGTTAATTTACCAACATTGTGGATGATGCATTTTCATTTTCCTTAAACCCTTTTAGGGATGATCCAAAAAACAATATTAGATGGTACATACTATAAAATTTATGTAATAACTCATGTTATGTTATGGAACTAACTTATATACAAACTAATAAATTATGGAACGAAACTAGTTTGTGGTGTTCGAATATATGCCAAAAAAATATAAATTATTTTTACAGACCTTTTATCTTATAATTCATCCTCAAAATATTTAACCAATATATATATATAACCACTTAAAAAATATTGTTTTCATAAATACCATATAATTTCATTTATAGAGAAATATTGTTATTCTATATAAATTTTTATACTAATATTTAAGTCTATCAATCCTGAAAACCAAGAAAATGAACACTCTTAAATGATCGAACTGAGCTTTATAAACCATTTAAATGTAATTAAATGAAATAAATAAAATTAAAAAAAATCAAATACATGTATAAGATATACTTGATTTTTTTAATTAAAAATTTTATTTTATTACCCATGATATTAATTTGAAGAGAGAATTCAGACATAGTGTAAGTGGATTCTTGAACATTCATTGGGAGTTCCCTCTTTCACTCCATTTTAATTTTGGATGTATCTTTAATGTTAAAAAAATATCAATTTTTATTCCATTTTCATTTCTCAGATATACGTGTCTCTAATATGGTTCTATAAAAAATGAAAATATTTTTCCAAAAGAACGCTTCATTCCAAAAATGCAACCTTTACATCTCGTGATATTTTTTCTTCTGTAAATTTTTTTTATGATTTTTATACCATGTATGTTACTCCTTCTTTCATTTGGTAATACCAAATTTTATTCATGAATATATTCTTTATGAAATCAAAATAATTCATTTTCATGTTTTATTATTTGTTTAAAATTGATATACATTCTATATATCATGCATGATAATGTATATATTATAATGTGATGGGTGCACCAAGAATTATATTGAGAATGTAATTGTTCTGATGTGATAGGTGTGCTTAGAATTATATAGATCACCAATTAATTGGGTAATGCGATGAATCTAATGAGATAAACTGAAATATGCATGAACATAATTTTATCATTGTTGAGAAATGTGAGTGGTGTTGACCACTGAGACACGATGTTTTTTTTATGAATATACACATTTAATTCCTTTATCTAATTCTTACTCTCATGATTATTATCATATTATCATGTTATTATGGTTATGATTATTCCCACCCCATGTTATATTGATCCAAGTTATTATCTAGACTCTTAATAGAATTTTATCCTACCAATTTATATGATTTATATCCTCAGGTGATTACAAGTTATTAATAGAAAACGAGGTCCACTATGTATCTTGAAATGATGGAATTAAATTAATATTTATGTATTATTTTCTAATAGTTATATATGGTCATAATTTTTAAAATATACTAATCCTTTGGATCCTGGTTTTTTAATTCTTTTATTTTTCTTATATTTTAAATGATGTAATCGTAATGTATGTCAATGCATAGTAACTTTATAATTATATTCTAAATCCTCTTCCCCAAATCTATGATCTTCTAGTCCCAACAAAAGATAAATTATAAGATCCACAAGGAGTCATTAAAGGAGGGGATATAAAATATGTAACTTTCTCAAAAAATATCATTTAATTTATTTTCTTCTTATACCCTAACTTCACCTAATTCATCCATAAAATCATAACTACATTATCATTTATATACTGTAATATTATATTTTTAATATATTATATTCTTTCCACCCCATTTCTCATATCCTCTTATTAAAATAAACAAAATCATTGTCCAACTTATGGCATTTTATTATCTATGTGGAAATGAGTTTTTATTTTCTATTACCACC
This sequence comes from Viscum album, assembly GCA_963277665.1. Taxonomy (NCBI): domain Eukaryota; kingdom Viridiplantae; phylum Streptophyta; class Magnoliopsida; order Santalales; family Viscaceae; genus Viscum; species Viscum album. Next base: position 1,186,277,007 of record OY728139.1, read on the forward strand.
TCCATGGATGGTCATGTGACAGGCCCAATGGGAATAATTATATCCCTATATGTCTTATAAAAATAAAAAATATTTAATAATGTAACAGCTGAAAGTCAAATAATTAAAATTTATTAACATAGAAGGTCGAAGAAGAACCTACACTATTTGTCAATTAGTTTATTTATGTTTTTAGAAGATTTTATTCTAATTAAAAATGATAAAATAGGCGAGGAACCATCATGGTGTGTTGGAAATAGTTTTATGAATTAATGATTCGATAGTGAAGTATATTGATTTCTTTTGACTCAAATTTGAAGCATTTCATGGTTTTTGTAGTTTTAGGGTTTATGTGTAATTTTATTTTAGTGAATATGTTGATTAATCAATGATTGGATTAATTTTCAAGGTGAGTGATATCCAATGGTCATGGTGTCCCCTCTAGGATGTGGAAATAGAATATTTTTGTTTTTTATATTTAGGGTTTCTCCAAATCAATTTTATCTGGATGAATTATTAAAACTGGAATCCTATAAATTTTGTAATTGCCATGTCATTATTAAGGTAGTCAGTTTTACAATTTTATAATTACTTTTAGATTTAAATACTGATGGTCATGATAATACTAAAAGTAATAGGTTGGAAATTGATTGAATAATTATAGGAAAAAATAGATGAATAAAGAAAATGAAATCAACCTATTATAAAATCCCCCCATATAATACATAACAATAGAACAAGGAAGGTTTTAACTATCATCTTAGTAGTGAAATAATAATATGGAAGGAATGATAAATAAATCATAATGGGAAAATCGATGTGAATTACTGGTGTGCATGAAAAACACATCTTCATTCTCTAGGATTTGGTCTATAGGGTGCCCCAGATCAAAGTATGTTGAATCTCTATTTATGGAATTCATATGGGCTCATGAGGAAATTAATTTCATTAAGGATTGGTCAATATGTGGTCATATGTGGATCCTAGGTCTTTAAACGTTTCATAATTGAAATATATTCCAAGTAAATTCGTTTTTTTCTTATCCCAGGCATTACACCCTGTGTAGTGAGTACACAACATGAAAATCCTACACCACATGTGTCAAATTGATATCATGTGAGATTTTTAGGTCATCATCACATGTTTTATGGTGTGATATATATGTTTCATGCTATAACACATGTTTTCATTGATCCATGATTCTTTCCTTCACTACACAACATGTATTAAATTCATGATTTCCACTAATTCATGATGTGTAATGATTACACGACATGTAATGTAATGTTTGAGATCTAAGAAGCCTCATTGTTCCTTGATTATTCATTTAAATGACATGGATGTGCTCCATGTTCATCCTCAATTATCTCAAAATATCCATCAGGTGGATATTAGTATTTTCAGTATATTTTTACCCCATTCCTATAACATAAATAATCCTAACATAAGAAATAAATCATCAGGTGAAATATCATTTATTAATAAATAAATCATAAAAATATAAATTTAATTTCAAAAAGTGTATTCAATAAGTTCACATATCTCCCCAATATGAATTTATAATTTTCCCCAACGATGGAATCACAACATACTATAATGGATGCATAATCTACCATATTATAAATTCAATTTCAATAAAAAAAATGATGAAATGGACATTTTAATGATCTAGAATCACATTTATATAATTTATCAATACCTCATTTTTAATGAAAAAAAGAAACCATGTGTTTTACTTTTCCTCTTTTGTAATAGCCAGGCCTTTTCATTCATCCATTTTCTTTTTTAATTCATTATTAATCTGCATGAACTTTTTAATTTACCCCACATTAATTTTTCCACTCATCATCAGGGTTCAATGGTAAATATAATCCATCACAATCCTATAAAACAAGTCACATAATGTAGGCTTATAAGTCATCTAGAATATCCACCATATAAAGGTAAATAACATAATGTATCATGGGGGCTTTACCATTTAGGATCAAAAGACTCTAAGGATTATAGTAGGTAGGTAAATAAGGTAAATAATGTAAGGTTAAATAAGGTGTTATATTTATAAATTACTTTTCCTATGAAATATTTTCTAGGAATGTCTCTTCATTCACTATTAACTCAGAGCAGGCTCATAAAGAGATGAAAAGTAATAAAAAAACACCCTCATTTATTATTGTTATTTTATTTTTTTAGGAATTTTTCTTCTACTTACAATTCTCACACCCACCACCCAACCCCAAATGATCTCTATACAACACAATTTTTAATAGACATAATACGATCACATGTTAAGAAAGGGTGATTTTTTAATTCCCCAAAACCAAACACATTTTCATCATTTCATTAATTTTTCTGGAGGGAGTGTAATAAATACAATGAATTTCCCTTACAAAAATCTCATGAAATTTTCCCCCACACTTAATGATTAAAATATATTAATTCCTTCCACAATTGGCCATCTCCTACACTACTATTTTTGATAATCATGAAAAATATTCAAAGTAAGGCAGAAAATGATATGAAGTAATTGTAACATAGAACATCCATTGAAAGGTTATTAATAGATTTTATGGGAATTCAAATAGATTAATTAAAGGCGGGTTTTGGTATAAGATATAAAAAAGTATTTCTTAATCATATTAATGGTGGTTAGGTATAGTCATAGTTTTAATCAAATGTTGAGAATGTTCTATAAGATAACATGTTCGATTTTCATAATAAATATACTACTGAAATAATGGTAAATATTAGGATTATAGGATATATTAGGAATGATATTATGGTTTGATAAATAACTTATAGAAATGAATTCATATAATTAAATCAATTAATGAAAATATCAAAAAATTCAATCAATATCCAAATCTAAAAAAAATCATTTAAAAATATCATCATGCACCCCTAACTCATGATTTTGCACAACCTAACCCACATTATTATAAATAAATAATTTATTTTACTTATTTTTCATTAACATTTATTGAAAAAGGAATTTAGATTAGTGGAATTATAATTAACTTTGGTAGGCTATCTCTCCTAGAGCAGTTGATTAAAGAAAGACTAAAATGCGAGACATAAAATTGGTTGTTAAAAATAGTATTTAATATTATTGAACTAAGTAGAAATATTTTGAAGAATTGTAGAAAACCAAATACATGAATAAAGAAAGTCAAATATATCCAAGAACAATTTACTCATTCTAATATATAACACAAGATGAAGGCAGGTATAACACATCATCTTAGTGATGATATAATACTAGGGATGGAAATAAACAATATTGATAATTAGAAAATGGAGATAAAAATGTTAGGACCTAGCGCAACATAGCTTCTTACTCCATGATTGGGTATATAAGATCTCCCTGAAAGTAGCAATAAAAATCTCTATTTTTAGACTCTAAATGGGATCATTCAACTATAAATGGATTTAGTTGTGGGTTATAATGTGGTCCTTGGTGGGTCATAGGTCTTTAAAAATGTCCAAATTTCTGGATACTCTAAATATGGTTGTTTTGGCCTGTCTCAAACATTACAAATTGTTTAGTGATTACATAACATTTAAATAATCCACCACATATATGAAATTAAACAAAAATTGTGAATTATGGATATTAATCATGTATCAACCCAAGTTATTAAAATATATTTCATTTATAATAAATTACATTTTTTGGTCATCTTTCAAAACATGCAATATTATGTTTGTTTTCCATGAAAAAAACATTCGGTTTAAACAAAACACTATTTAGTATAGTTTTACACAATTCACCACTGGAAATACAGGATTTCCTAATGGTTTAGAACTATTGGGAAAGGCTGCAGAATCGTTGGTATATGTTATACAAATGGTTCTGAAAACCGTAGGGATGTAAGTCGTTGGTAGAGCTTTTTCCAACGGTTTATAGTGAACCGTTGGGATAGGGTGGAGAAAAATTACCCTATCCCAACGGTTCTGGAAAACCGTTGGGATAGAGTGGAGAAAATTACCATGTTTTCCCCAATGGTTTCACAAACCATTGGAAAAAACCCAAGGTCTTCTCTTTCCCAATGGTTTCTAAACTGTTGGGAAAAGTGTTTTACCAATGGTTCTATGAACCGTTGGTAAAACTAAACCCAGACATGCTATGCCAATGGTTTCAAACCGTTGGCATAGCCTCTACTGGGGAAAATTGCACAGCAGCTCTGCAATTTTCCCAACAACTCTGCAATTTTCCCACCAGGTCTCATATTGTGGGTTCCCACTCATTTTCAATCCAATTATTGTACCTGAAATAAAATAACACATACTTATACTATTATTGTACCTGCAATAACCAACTGACACTTACATATAGAGAACAAATTCATATGCATTTGACGTATAATGCTGGAACTATACACATCCACAATTAAATTATAATTCATAATGTAATTATAAACATACATAATTCATTTAGAATTCAATATAAAATTTATATGACAATTATATGTGGAATCCGGAAGTCAATTCATAATTTGATTGTTTTTTTGTATACTATATATTTTTACCTGAAATGATGTCCATTTTAAACAAAATACATAAACGTAGAGTGCTATTGGCCACACTGCACCTCGGATTGAGGCGGGGTCGACTCATACACGTCACATATGACCCATGGTTCATTGTGTTAATGTATAAACTCAATCCGAATGTGTTTGGTCAGTTTTCCATATGCCAGTTGATGTTTTTCAATTAAAATGACATCTTTTTAAAACAAAAGGAAGACACATTCAGTGGTGTCGGCCACACCACATCTCAGATTGAGGCGGAGTTGATTCATACACGTCACATATGATCCATGGATCGTTCTCCTAAAGTTTCAATGGAAAACGAATGTGTTTGGTCAGTTTTCCGTACGTACATAAAATGTTATCCATTTTAAGCAAAAGAGAGCCACATAGAGTGATTTCGGTCACACCATGCCTCCTATTAAGGCGGGGTTGACTCATACATATCACATATGACCCATGGATCATTGTACTATTGTATCGACATAATCCAAATACGTTTGGTTAGATTTCTGTATGTCAGTTGATGTTTTTAACTTAAAATTACGTCCTTTTGAAACAAAAGACAGACACTTTGAGTGGTGGCGGTTACACTGCACCACAGATTGAGGCGGGGTTGACTCGTACAAATCACATATGACCCATGAATCGTTGTGCTAAAGTATCGACACCATCCGAATGAGTTTGGTCAGTTTTCCATATTCCAATTGATGTTTTTCAATTAAAATGACATCCTTTTGAAACATAAGGAATACACTTCGAGTGGTTTCAGCCACACCACACCTCATATTGAGGCGGGGTTTATTCTTACATGTCACATATGACACATGAATCATTCTCCTAAAGTTTAAATGGAAACTGAATGTGTTTGGTCAGTTTTCCGTATGTACTTAAAATGTTGTCCATTTTAATCAAAAGAGAGCCACTTAGAGTGATTCTGGCCACACCATGCCTCCGATTAAGGAAGAGTTGACTCAAACACGTCACATATGACCCATAGATCATTATTCTAAATTATCGACACAATATGAATGTGTTTGGTCGGTTTTCCGTATGCTAGTTGATGTTTTTTCACTTAAAATGACATCCTTTTGAAAAAAAAGACACACACTTTGAGTGGTGGCGGCCACAATGCGCCATTAATTGAGGCGGGGTTGACTCTTACATGTCACATATGACCCATGGATCGTTGTTCTAAAGTATTGACACAATCCGAATTCGTTGGTCGGTTTTCTGTATGCCAGTTGATGTTTTTCAATTAAAATGACGTCCTTTTGAAACAAAAGGTAGATACTTTGACTGGTTCCGGCCACACAACGTCTCAGATTGGGGCAGGGTTGATTCGTACACGTCACATATGACCCATGAACCGTTCTCCTAATGTTTCAATGGAAAATGAATGTGTTTGGTCTGTTTTCTGTATGTACATAAAATGTTGTCCATTTTAAACAAAAGTGAGCCACGTAGAGTGATTCCGGCCACTCCTTACCTAAAATTAATGCAGGGATGACTCGTACACGTCACATATGACACATGGATCGTTGTGCTAAAGTATCAACACAATATGAATGCGTTTGGTCACTTTTCTGTATGCCAGTTAATATTTTTCACTTAAAATGATGTCCTTTTGAAATAAATAACTGAAAATTTGAGTGATGGAGGCCACACCACACCTTGTATTGAGGCGGGGTTGACTCGTACACGTCACATATGACCCATGGATCGTTGTGATAAAGTATCGACACTATCCGAATGCATTTGGTCAGTTTTCCTTATGTCAGTTCATGTTTTTCACTTAAAATGACGTCCTTATGAAACAAAAGACAGACAGTTTGAGTGGTGGCATTCACACCATGCCTTGGATTGAGGCGGGGTTGACTCGTACACGTCACATATGACCCATGGATCCTTTTTGTAAATTATCGACACAATCCGAATGTGTTTGGTCGGTTTTCCATATGCCAGTTGATGTTTTTCAATTAAAATGACATCCTTTGAAACAGAAGGAATACACTTGGACTGGTGCCAGACACACCACATATCATATTGAGGCAGGGTTGATTCGTAAATGTCACATATGACCCATGAATCGTTCTCCTTAAGTTTCAATAGAAACCGAATGCATTTGGTCAGTTTTCCATATGTACTTAAAATGATGTCCATTTTAAACAAAAGAGAGCCACTTAGAGTGATTTTGGACACACCGTGCCTCAGATTACGGCGGAGTTGACTCTTACACGTCACATATGACCCATGGATTGTTTTACTAAATTATCGACACAATCCGAATGCATTTGGTCACTTTTCCATATGCCAGTTCATATTTTTCAATTAAAATGACGTCATTTTGAAACAAAAGACATACACTTTGAGTGATGGCGGCCACACAACACCTCTTATTTAGGCGGGGTTGACTCGTACACGTCACATATGACCCATGGATTGTTGTGATAAAGTATCGACACAATCCGAATGCGTTTGGTCAGTTTTCCTTTTGCTAGTTGATGTTTTTCACTTAAAATAACGTCCTTTTGAAACAAAAGACAGACACTTTGAGTGGTGGTAGCCACACCACACCTTGGATTGAGGCGTGGTTGACTCATACATGTCACATTTGACGCATGGATCGTTGTGCTAAAGTATCGACACAATCCGAATGCATTTGGTCGGTTTTCCATATGCCAGTTGTAGTTTTTCAATTTAAATGACGTCCTTTTGAAACAAAAGGCCGACACTTTGAGTGGTGCCGGCTACACCGCATCTCAAATTGAGGCTTGGTTGATTCTTACACGTCACATATGACCCATGAATCATTCTTCGAAATTTTCATTGGAAACCGAATGCGTTTTGTCGATTTTCTGTATATACTTAAAATGTTGTCCATTTTAAACAAAAGAGAGACACTTAGAGTGATTCTGGCCACACCATGCCTCCAATTAAGGCGGGGTTGACTCGTACATGTCACATATGACCCATGGATCGTTGTGCACAATTATCAACATAATCCAAATGTGATTGGTTAGTTTTTCTTATGCTGGTTGATGTCATTCACTTAAAATGACTTCCTTTTGAAACAAAAGGCAGACACTTTGACTGTTGCCAGCCAGACTGTGTCTCAGATTGAGGCGGGGTTGATTCTTACTCATCACATATGACCAATGAATCGTTCTCCTAATTTTTCAATGAAAAAAGAATGCATTTGGTCGGTTTTCCATATGTACTTAAAATGTTGTCCATTTTAAACAAAATAGAGTCACTTAGAGTGATTTCGGCCACACGGTGCCGTAGATTAAGGAAGGGTTGACTCGTACACGTCACATATGACCCGTGGATCATTTTATTAAAGTGTCGACACAATCCGAATGTGTTTGGTCACTTTTCCGTATGCCTGTTGATATTTTTCACTTAAAATGACATTCTTTTGAAACAAAAGACAGACAATTTGAGTGGTGGTGGCCACACCGCGTGTCAGATTGTGGTGATGTTGACTTGTACATGTCACAGATGACCCATGGATCGTTGTGCTAAAGTATCGACACAATCCGAATGTGTTTGGATGGTTTTCCATATGCTAGTTGATGTTTTTCCAATTAAAATGATGTCCTTTTGAAAAAAAGGGAGACACTTTGATTGGTTTCGGCCACACGACGCCTCGGATTGGGGCAGGGTTGACTCATACACATCACATATGACCCATGAATCGCTGTTCTAATGTATCGACACAATTCGAATCCGTTTGGTCAGTTTTTCATATGATGGTTGATGTTTTTCAATTAAAATAACGTCCTTTTGAAAAGGAATACATACACTTTGAGTGGTGCTGACCACACCGCGTCTCAGATTGAGGCGGGGTTGATTCTTACATGTCACAGATGACCCATGAATCGTTCTCTTAAAGCATTAACACATTTCGAATGTGTTTGGTTAGTTGTTCGTATGTCAGTTGTTGTTTTCACTTAAAATGATGTCCATTTTAAACAAAAGTGAGACATTATGAATGGTTTCGGCCACACTGTGCATTATATTGAGGTGTGGTTGACTCGTACACGTCCCATATGACCCATGGATCGTTTTACTAAAGTATCGACATAATAAGAATCCATTTGGTCGGTTTTCCGAATGCTAGTTGTTGTTTTCACTTAAAATTTAGTCCATTTTAAAAAAAGAGAGATACATTAACTGGTGTCGGCCACACCGCGCCTGGGATTGAGGTGCGGTTGACTCATACACATCACATATGACACATGGATCGTTCTCCCAATGTTTCAATAGAAACCTAATGCATTTTGTTGTTTTTCCGTATGTACTTTAAATGTTATCCATTTTAAACAAAAGAGAGACACTTATAGTGATCCCGACCACACCGCCGCTCGGATTGAGACCAGGTTGGCTCGCACACGTCACATATGACCCATGGATCATTGTGATAAATTATCAGTAGAATCCGAAGGCGTTTGGTCAGTTTTCCGTATGTCAGTTGTTCTTTTCACTTATAATATGAAAGCGTTTGGTCAGTCATATTGTGACGGGGCTGATTCGTACACGTCACATATGACCCATGGATCGTTCTCCTAAAGTTTCAATGGAAACTGAATGTGTTTGGTATGTTTTCTAGTAGTAAATGAAATCAAAGAGGGTGGGGGCCTGTCCGGCGGGGCTGTCCGGGGGGCTGTCTGGTGGGTGTCTGGGGGGCTGTCCGGGGACCAAGGAGGAGGGTGGGGGGCTGTGCGGGGGGTTGGCCGCGTGGTGTTCGTGGGGTTGTACAGGGTCCAAGGAGGATGGTCGGGGGGGGTGTCTGGGGGGCTTTCCGGGGGGCTGTCCAGGGTCCAGGGAGGAGGGTGGGGGGGGGGGGGTTGTTCGGGGGGCTGTTCGGGGTGCTGTCTGGGGGCTGGCCGGGGTCCAAGGAGGATGGTGGGGAGTTGTCCAGTGTCCAGGAAGGAGGGGGTTCCCAAATACAAAACCACTAAAAGACAAAAACATCCATAAAAACAGATAATATATAAAAATAACTCAAATCCATTACAATACTACGAGTCTAGATAAAACCAACAACTAGAATAGATTAAATATAAAATCTAAGTAATATCAGTCAAAAATGTAATGGATCAATTTTTCCCACATAACCATCATCGTCATCATCATCATCATCACCCTCTTCCTCATCCCCATCATCGTCCTCACCCTCCTCAGCGCCCTCCTCCTCGCCCTCACCCTCCTCCTCGCCCTCGCCCTCCTCCTCGCCATCGCCACCCACCTCTCCCTCCTCCTCTCCCTCCTCTTCCGCATCAGACTCCTCGCCATCATCATCTTCAAGCTCGACATCGTCTTGACCACCAATAGAACTTCCACCTGGTGCACCATATATAGAACTTATCGACGAAATATACTCATCAAAACCTGGGATGGCCTCTACTAGAATTGTTGGACGTAGAACATCAATAAATTTCATAAATGCACGGTTTTCCCTAGTAGGCTGTTCGACCATCTCTGTGGCCCTTTTCTCAGCCTGTTCATCCTGTGCCCTAAATTGCTGCATCTCGGTGGCACTACAACCCATACCTGAGGAGGGCCAATACCTCGTCGGGACTATCCTAGGTCGGCATCATACTCTACCAGGATGCTCCTCTCCCAACACCTGATGTAAATGGTCTGTTGGCCAAAAATTGTCTGGTTCTTGGGCATCGGGCGCCTCTAAAGAAAACTGTTATAATTATAAATATATTATTACGTTACAAAATAGATATTAAAATATAAAATCAACAGATTAAAACTTACAATCTGCTGCTGAGTCGCTTCTTTGATGGAACTTCCATCCTTCTTGCGTCTACTTGAGCAAAATAGTTTTGCTCGAGGCACACGTCCTTCAATATTCTGTATTTTCCTTTACAATGAAATTAAAAAATAAAGTTATAGGAAAACTTTAGCAAACGATTAAATAATTGATAAAAAAAATAAAATGTAAGCCATAATGAAAACTTATAAAAAAAAATTCATACGTGCTTCCTCTCATGATCCGGCATCGTCGTACGTCCTAGTGTGTGGCGGTATATTTTTTAATCATTGTTTTTTTATTTTTTCCAGATGATTCCTAAATAAAATTAAATAATGTAGATGACAATATTAATGCAAAACATGAAAGTTATTATTTAAATACCCCAAATGTAATTCATAACATAAACTGGGTACTCGTCCAATGAGTAATCATCTGACGATACTGCTCTATAGGACAATCATCCATGACTGGTACCACCTACAACTCAGTGCCAACTCTAGCACGCTGTCGAATATACAACTCATGCTTGTAGGCTCTCTAAAGCTTGCCTAAATCCATTAGACTATCCGCTCGAGCACCCTCACCATCGGGGAAATTAAATCGAAGCTGACATCAAAATATTAATTCATATAAATAAATAAATAATTCATGGCATTAATTAAAAAAGAATTTTTTACCCATATCTCTGCCTGAGTACTATCCTTGAACTCATGTGGCAAATGTCTCAATGACAGCGGGCTGACGAGAATGATGTCGGAGTATTTGTCAAGAGTCACAAACAAACTCCTACATTGCTGCCCTAATTTCTCAACCATATGGTTGTCTTCATTTTAATCCACCATAACCTGTGTGCGGCGGTTCCACACTGAACGCATGCGTGTACACCCCCTCCCCTCCTCCTATCAGTAGATGTATCTATCATGAAAGAAAAACAAATAATTTATCAATTCATGTTATAATGAAAATAAATATTGCTATAAAAATTTGTAAGGTTTTTATTTATATACCTGTTCTAGTCTGATTGCTAAGAGCCGCCAGATCCCCAGAAACTAATAGAACACCCTGTGGTAGAAGAGGAGTTAAAGACGATGGAATATAGAAGCTTGGAGAGACAGAAGTAGAAGGAAAAGAACATGGGATAGTAGTATGACCAGATTCTGACTCAGGAGTGGGAATCATCATGGGATGTGAAAATGATGGAGCAGAAGATACAGAAGGTAGCGAAAACATGGGAGGCCTAAATATCCCATGGGTCCCTAACGGCACACCAGGATCAGAATGTGGGAAGGATGACATGTTAGGGGGAGGGGCAGGGTCTAGTCGGGCACGCGCAGCTGATCGTCCACCTGTGGTACGAACCCTCCTCGTACCACCTGCCTGAGTACTAGGACCAGTACTAGGTTCCTTGTCAAATAACTATCAACATATAGGTGGATCATATATTTTTTTTTACAAAAACATTAATCACATGACATTATATATTCATTAAATATCTATATATTTGAAATAAAGTACTCACAATAGGCACTAATGGTGGAATTCCCATCTCTATCATCCGAAGATTGTTCTCCGTCATTTTTTCCTTCGTCTCTGTTCAATTGGCTGCATTTCCTGCTATTGAAAACAAATATGTAATTAATTAGAAAAAAAATAATGTGTAAACTAAAGAACTAAATATATGGGGAAAATAGGGGGATTCATTGGTAATTTAGGTGTCAATTGTTTTAGAAGATCTTGAATAAATTTAATAAATCATACAAGTGTAATGTTCACCAAGTTAGAAATATTGTTTTACTAGGTTTGAATACAGTTGAATTCAAAATTAAAAAATGAAATTCAAATAAAACAGCAACCAATAAACATTGAGAATTCACATAATGGTCAAGTAAGCTAAAACATATTTGTGATCAATAATATATCAATTTGAATATTGCCAACCTTAACAACCCAACTCGAGGTAAACCAAAAGAATTGAGAACATGGATGAATGATTCTATATATTTCCAACCAGAACTTTAAGTTCACAATCAACTCGGACAATTGAGCTATTGGAGTTATCAAAATAAATAAATTGATTGGTTCCAATGGAAATAGGGACAATTTCAATTCCATCATCACCATCGTCAAAAATATGTCTTGGAATTACTTCAAATATGTCACCAAATTCAGGTCGAAGTTGGTCTTTGACATAGAAAACATGATAAGCCATTGATTCCAACACATATTGTTCTTCGGTAGCAAGAGTGCGAGTCATGTTAATTACTCTAAATCCAAAATCATTAATAAATGCGCCCTGTATTTTCATCGAATCAAACCAATGGCATTTCATCATTGTGACTCATCCATGAGAGTAATAATCCAATATTATTATTTTCTCAACGACTCCATAATAACCCACATTTTCAAATCACAGTCTACTATCGGATGCACTGGCATAACAATATATTGTGGTAGTAACCATAACACCATAATTTTGTGTTCTCATGTTCTTTGCTCGGCCAGTGACAATAAATTTTTACCCATTGATAACAATTGATTTACAGTCATGAACCACGGTATTAGGACCAAAATCCAATGCTATTATTTCCTCAGAGACAGAGTCAGCAGACAAACTCAATACTTGAAATATAAATGACTGTTAAACATAATTAAATATTGAAATTATTAATTTAAACAGTAATATTTTTACCTTCAATTTTAACCAAGCAGAAAACACTTTGCTATGAAAAGTCTCTCTCCTTTTCAAAGATAAAGAACGATGCTTCCTATTTATCATTATTTTATGTTTCATGTAGATAAAAAATATTAATTGTTTAATAGATATATATGTAAGATATAAAAAATTTATTTAGTTACCAGATATATTCATCGAACAAATCACAGTTGAACAAAACTATGTGATGTGCCATCTCCCGCTCTTCAGGGATTAATGTCTACTATGTATATGATCCAGGAATTCCACTTATTCAAGAAAATGATGGAAAACTATGTTCAATTTCATCATACTGTTCTTCTATATTTCTCATTGGTCTGTTCAATCTTGTAGTAAGATCAGAAAAATACATCGAGCAGAAATCCATACATTCTTGAGCCAGGTAACCGTTCATGATAGAACCTTTGGGATGATTTCTGTTTCAAACATATGATGTTAATGTGAACATATTTCTTTCAGTTGGATACATCCAAAGAAATGAAATAGGTCCTTTGAGATGTATTTTAGTGGGAATATGGATAGTCAGATGCAGTATGCATGTGAAAAATGATGGAGGAAATATTTTCTCCAACTCACACAAAATTAATGGGGAATCTGTCAACATTTTTTGCAAGAAAGACATGGAAAACTTCCTAGCACAAATATATCTAAAAAATGGAACAACCGAATAACAGCCACACTTATATTATTGGACATAAGATGATGGATTTCTATTGGAAACAACTCCTGCAAAAGAATATGATAATCACGAGTCTTCAATGATTTTAGATTGAACTCTCTTCTGTTGACCCATTTAGATATGTTTCTTGAATAACCATCAGGAACTCTAATAGTCTCTAATACTTAAAGAAATTGTTTTTTTCTGTAGGTGTCATCACATAAGAAGCACATCGATGTTTCCATTTATTTTCACTGATACACACAGGATGCAATTCTGGTCTGATGCCCCAATCCACCAAGTCACATCGAGATCGTAAATCATCTTTTGTCTTCCGCTTGACATTTAGAAGAACTGAAAGCATCATTTCGCATATATTATTTTCAATATGAATTACGTCTAAGCAATGACATAAAAAATAGGTTGACCAATAAGGCAAATCAAAAAAGATACTCCTCTTCCTCCAATTGTAACAGGTTTCAGTGGAAACATTCTTTCTCTTTCCAGATTTCATTTGACCCTTCCCGAATGAAAAACTGAAATCTTTCAATTCATTAAGCACATCAATTCCAGACATACGCTGAGGTGGATCATCGGTCTCTATGGTATTATCAAATAATCAATTATTCATTCTATATGGATGATCCTTTGGGAAGAATCGTCGATGTCTCATAAAACTGAAACTACAGTGATGTTTTAGTGTTCTGGATCGTGTATTTTTCATATAAACTGGCCATGACAGTTTTCACTTCGTGCCCCATCCAGACATCATTGCATAAGCAGGAAAATCATTGATCGTCCACATAAGTGCATCATGCATCTGAAATATGTCTTTAGAACATGAATCTTATGTGTGAACACCCACATCCCAAAGAAGATTCAACTCTTTTATTAAAGGTTGCATGTATACATCAATATCAATGCCAGGATCAGAAGGACCAGATATGAGTATACTCATGAAAGTGAAAGGTTTTTTCATACACAACCATGGGGGACAATTAAAAATGTGTATAAAAACTGGCCAAGTGCTCTGCGAAGTAAGCATCTCCCCAAACGGATTAAAACTGTCGCCTCAAAGACCTAGCCTCACATTACGCACGTCAGCTGAAAAATCAGGATGTCGAGCATAAAATCTATGCCATGAAACTCCATATGAAGGATGAACCAAATCATCATTAGTCTTCTTTCTCTATGTATCATGCCATCTCATTTTTATTTGTTATGTCATCAGACATAAAAAGATTCTTGAGTTTGGGGATCAATGGAAAGTTCCACATTACTTTTTGTGGAACGTAGGATGGTGTTCCATCAGATTTTGACTTCCATTGGGATGTTCCACATTTTATACAATCATATCATTTAGCGGTTTTTCAAGGAATAAACTGCAATCATTCGGGCAAGCATGAATTTTGTTTCTAGAAAATTCATGTTCCTCAACTAACTTCTATGAAATATAGTGGTTTGAGGAAATATCTACATCATCTGGAAGTAAATCATTCAAGAGGGTAAGAATGTAATCGACTACTGTATTAAAATCCCATACATAGTTTTCCCTTGAAACAATCGGAATAAAAATTCCAGCTTTTTCTTTTTATCACTTTGTCGATATACTGGAGTCGTGGCAGCATCATTAAATTTTTTCACCCTATCAATATCATCATTTTCACTAGATGCATCAACTATCCTCATATCGAAGTCTTCATGAGTCGAAATCCTTTCTTTTTCATGATGAAGAATAAACGGAAACCAATCATCTAACAAATTCTCCATTCCAGTCCTTTAATTTCGATCATCACCAATTTGAGATTTCATTTTCTCCCAATTGTGATACCACACAAAGTAGTTTTCTTGAAAAACATTTTTGGTTATGTGGTAGCTAACTTCTTCATGGATCAACCAAGATCCACCAACAGAATTGGAACATGGGCAGTGTATGTGACCACTATCTGCAGAATTTTGAAATTCAAAATCTATAAAGATCTCCAAATTGTTTTGAAATTCACATGAGATTCGATCGGCTTCATACATCAAACTTCTGTCCATTCTGTAAAAAGAATTTATATAATTCATTTTGTCATAAATAATTCAATAGGATTGAAGGAGTTTCTAGTTGATGTAGTGAACTATTAAAACAATGTAAAGATATACTAATTAATTAAGTTATGTGTGCCTAGATTTGAGGTGAGATGTGTTTTGTAATTTTTTGATTTATCACATACCAAGAAGACACCATAGACCTGATAAAACATTGTTCAAGATATTAAACAGTGAAGGATTTTCCTGAAAGACATAGAATGTGTAAAGAGATTTTTTTAAATAAGTTATTGATTCTAAAAAATGGAAATATTGTGAAAATTTAGTACATTTCATAACACCAAAACTAAAGTCCATAGAAAGTACCATATCACCCCACTAAAAAAAGGAAAACCACATATCCCACTACCCCAACCATGTCAATTACCTCAAGGAGGGCTTGTTTGTCTGTATTTGGGAAGAGGTTGAAGGAGTATAACCTGAATGGGGGAGTTGCAGTCGATCAGATGGAAGACCTCGGGTAA
Organism: Viscum album; assembly: GCA_963277665.1. Classification (NCBI taxonomy): domain Eukaryota; kingdom Viridiplantae; phylum Streptophyta; class Magnoliopsida; order Santalales; family Viscaceae; genus Viscum; species Viscum album. The sequence continues at coordinate 1,186,293,214 of OY728139.1, forward strand.
GGGTTCACCTGCGCGGGGGCTTCTAGAAATCGGGGGAAATTCAGAGTTATTTGCTTCTGTGTAATCAAGGGTGGGCTGTCCACGGGGGTGGTGGGGTTTTCCAGGGGGTACGGGGTGTCCAGGGGGTGGGTGGGCTGTCCACGAGGGTGGTAGGGCTGTCTAGGGGGGAAGGGGTGTCTAGGGGGGTGGGCGGGCTATCCACGAGAGTGGGGGTGGGGGTGGGGAAGTGTCCCGGGGGTGGGCGGGCTGTCCATGGGGTTGGTGGGCTGTCCAGGGAGTAGGGGTTGTCCAAGGGGTGGGAATGCTTTCCCCAGGGGTGGCGGGGTTGTCCAGGGGGGTACAAGGTGTCCATGGGGGTGGGCGGACTGTCCATGAGGGTGGCAGAGCTGTCCAGGGAGTAGGTGGTATCCAGGGTGTGGGCAAGCCTTACCAAAGGGATGTTACTGAGAGCTATGAGATTTAATTGGGTTGTCATTCATGTTATGGAAAACAAAAGATGGGTGTTAAGGATTAGAAAAATATTTTTTATTGAAAATCCAATTTGGTAGGATTAGTGACTTGATAGCATGATGGTATCTAGTTTGCAACTGGGAAAATGTTGGGGCGTTGGATTCTAAAAGGCTCCCACACCCTTCCAAGGATATATTATTTCTAGAAATATGTTTTTTGGGAGAAGGAATACATCCTATATAGTTGATTTCACTTTTAGATCATGTGATGCCTTACTCATCACGATGAATAGACAATAACCAAACACAAAGAGGCATCAAAACTATCCAAATCTCTAGAAGTGATGAATTCCCCATGATTATTGGTGAACTATGGAAGTGATGACTTCCCACCTGCACAACCCCCCTCCCCACCTCACCCCCAACACACTACCCCTGCACAACCCCCTCCCATCCAACGACTGCACAAACCCCCCCCCACCTACACCCCCACTTGCATAACCCCCCTCCCCCACCCCAACCTGCACAGCCCCCTACCATACACCCACTGCACACCCCCCACCTCCACAACCCCCCTCCCCCACCCCACCCCCACCCCCACCTCACCCCCCAACACACTCCCACCTTCCCAGCCCACCCCCAACCTACACACTCCCCTCCCCCACCCACTTGCATAGCCACCCCCACCTACGCCCCCCCACCTCCACTTGCACAACCCCCCCCCCCCACCCCACCCCCACCTGCACAGCCCCCCTCCCCCCACCACCACCTGGACACCCCACCCCCACCTCACCCCCAACAGACTCCCACCTACCCATCCCACCCCCAACCTGCATAGTCCCCTCCCCCACCTACTTGCACACCACACCCCTCCACTTTCACCCCCCACTTGAACAACCCCCTCCCCCACCCCCACCGGCAGAACCCACCCCACACCCCACCGGTACAACCCCCCACCTCACACCTCCAACAGACTCTGACCTGCCTAGCCCACCCCCCAAGCTGCACACTCCCCCCCCCCCCACCGACTTTCACAAAACCCCCCTCCACTTGCACCCCCACCTGCACAACCCACTCCTCCCCCACTCCCACCTACACAACCCACCCCCAAACCCACCGATACAACCCCCCACCTCAACACCCCACCAGCACAGCCCCTCCCCCCACCTAAACACCCCACCAGCACACCCCCTCCCCCCACCAACTGCACCCCAAGAACCACCCACCAGAACAAAAATAGAAAACAAAAACAGAACAAAAAATTGATTCACACATGACACTAGTACAAAAATAGAAAACAAATAGAAATTAGAATTGAAATTTTTGGGAATACCATACTGCACGAACCTTAGGTTTAAGTCAAATAAAAATAGAAACGAAAAAAATAGATGCCAAACATTAAACATAACGTACTACTTACAAATTTGAAGTGTAGAACAAAACAACTTTTTGATTGAATATGGATCTGGTGGAGTGATTTTCCAAGCGAGAGAGATCTTAGGTCTCAACTTTAGCAGTTCAATTGCATGGATGGGATATCGGGTTTGCTGGGATTTTAGGGGAAAACTTTCCCAACGGTTTTTTAAAACTGTTGGGAAAGGTGAGCTTTACCAACAGTTTACACAATCCATTGGGAAATCCTTCCTTAGTCATGGACTTTACCAACATTTTTTACAAACTTTTGGGAAAGGGAGAAAATATTTTAGATTTCCCAACAGTTTCTTCAAACTGTTGGGAAATACGTGTTTTATACCCCTATACCAAAGGATCTGTTGAACCGTTGGCAAACAAGCGTTGGGAAAACCCAGCTTCCCAGTAGTGGTTGATTAACATTTCAAATTTGAATATAATTTAAATATTAACTATATATTTTATATAACCAATAAAATACATTTACATTCACTATATTTGGTAAGAATAAGTTAATAAAATACCCAATCATAAGCATAAAATTTATATTTTAATAAAGGTAGTTTCCAGATTTTAATTGAGAACCTATTTTAAATCCAAAATTATGATGTATTATAAATATTATATGTAAAAATAAACTTCATTTTTGAATTTGTAATTTAAAAATTATCTTGTGGTGAATTTTGGGTATTTTCCTGTGATGTATCTTTTTTTTAGGAAAATTGAGAAATATCGAATTTGAATTGAAAAATGAGTTTTCATGTAAAAAATTTATAGTGATAAATTATTTTTAAATCTATATATAATATTAAAATATATAAATTATATATAAATTAAACCAATTTCTGTCATTTGAATCAATTTCACTTTGAAATTGGATATAGAATCATACGAATCTTATGAATATTTTAACTAGAAAACCCTACATTGTATTTGTAAAATTAATTTTAAATTAAATTCTGCTAATTCTATGATAGTAATTTATAAAAATGGATTCCATATTTTTGATCGAAATAATTTATAATTAATAATATTGTATGATTTTATAACCAAAAAAATTGGTGAAGGTACATAAAATTAATAACATTGATAAAGATAAACATTAGCATTACAAAAGAATCTAAACCATAAATCGATGGGCCAAAAAGGCATAATATTATCCAAAATCGTTTAAATGATCATATTTAGACTATATATAAATTTGTATCATAGTTGGAGAATTATTGGAGACACGTTACATTGAAAAAACGTGGGTGGAATTGAATTTTCAAAAAGGTACAAGAATGTCACTCCACCTATACTATAAATAGGCAATAAACCATCCAACTTATTCACATGTCACAAGATATTTTTTTCACCATAAATATAATCATATTTAATCCAAACATACCTCCCATGAACCTTCAATCCTCACATTGGGAATAAATCTAACCAAGGAAGCCTTTTATTATAAATGAAAAGGAGTTATCTGAAAAGTGGTAGAATTCTCCAATTATTGATTTCATTTAATTTTTTATCCACCAATAAATTTCATATAATAATATTCCTATATAATTATAAAATTATCTTAAATATGTTGAGTATTTTTATTCTATTTTATCTACTAAAACATTCACACATATCAATCAAATGGAATACACAATCATCGTTCGTGTGTACGGAAAACTACCACCTCATGAACCGATATCGTTTTCCCTTTATTTAATAGCATTCAAGGATAGAAATAATAATGGATTTATTATTTATATATATATTATATCAATAACTTATTTATTATTCTTTAATTATTAAGAAACACATACATTCATGTGTTACATATTATTGGTATACAATGACTTTATTTTTGGACATGTGGACTGCCACCTCCATAAAGCGATGTGATTCATTCAAATGTCACAAGGAATGTATTATGAATGGATTCAGTAAATTTTTTATATATATGAAATAAATAGGTTCCTTTAATTTATATATATATATATATCATTTACTTTTCATTCTTTTAAATACAACAATGAAATGGATATTGTGTTCACGTGTACGTACCACCTACCTTATCCATGAACGTTGCATTACATTTTCTATCAAAACATATTATGGATTATTATAAATACATATATAAAAAATATATATGATAATTTAAACATGTTATATATTTCTATGTTGATGAAATCATGATCTGTAGAAGAAGGAAAAAATAACATGTCAAAACATACTCGAAAAACTAGGAAATCAATAACCGAAATAGTGAAAATAATGAATGATTGTTAATAAACGGGTAACAAGAAACTATAAGAAGTTAATATATGTTAAAATTAATATGATTATGAATATTATATAACATGGTTACATGTTTAAAACCCTCATATAAGAGGTAAATATACGTTCACCCAAATTGAAATGCAAGGTTTGTGATTTTCATCTCATTTTTTTACATTAGTGAGATAAAGGTCATATGCACCCCTCACTTATTTTGTGTGGTGTATATAATAAACATTATTATGTAATATATCATTAATAATTAAATATTTCTATTATTTATTGATTTAATTTTAATTATCTCATACAAGGGGGTTTTAGTAGAAAATTACCAAGTCATAAAAATGACCTTTGCAATATCAATTTCTTTTGTCGTAGTTTACATTATCTTAAAAGAATCACCCACATAGGATAAATTTTATTATTAATTATGAAATAAAATTCCCATGAAATTAAAATAATTATATCCTAAATTATATACAATTTTTACATATGGGTTTCACAATGAATTTTTTAAAATGTTGATAAATCTGTATCTTTTACTCAGTGTAGATATTTGATGACGATGATTTTTTTAAATTAAATAAATTAATTATTTTATATATAGAGAATTATTTTTAAATTAAATATAACTATAGGAGACAACTTATAAAATACCTATGGGTTGTGGACTAGTTAATGTAAGCCTCATGATGCATCAAGAATATCATGAGACAGATCTGTTTTCCAAATCAGAGTACTTTTATAACAACCCTACACATTGTTACACATTAATTCATGATTTATTACATAATATTACACTTTATAAAATCTGAATATATTAATAATATGGTATTATTTGGTAATTAGATTCATTATATAAAAATATAAAACAAGAAAACACCGTCTTTATAAAAACATCTTTAACATGATTGTACCCAATACTGCCTGGGATAACATGGGGACAAACATAAGAAATAGGTTAACTATAAATAATAGCAAGTGATTAAAAATGTAATAAAAATATTATAATAATACAATTCTGACAAGGAATATAAATTTGGCATAAAAGGAGTATCAATCATAAACATGAATAGTTATACATGATATATTATGATAATCTTAAAGGCATCACGGAGAAATGTGGCACCAACTTAAAACACTGCATCATAAACATAAGTCAAGGATAACATCCAATAAATCATAATTTAAAAAGTCTTATAAAATAATAATAATCAATATATATCCCAATATGATGTCTCATGATACTATACATTACCCATCGCATTGGAGCACAATATAATTCTGGGCGCACCAATCACTTTCATTTCATTCTCAAGCTTATGTTTGCCACAAAGATCATAAAACATGTATTCATTCATCATCATAATTTATCCCATTAAGTTTGTTTGTTAAATAAATAAATTTATTCCCCAAATAAAATAAGTATAATTATTTAAATTTGAATACCCTTGATATGAAAGGTTATGGTATTGACCACACATGTGTTTTGTCTTGGAAATCGCGGTTAAATTTCAGTACCATAACAACATCACATAAATATTCATAAAATGAGTTTATGATAGTGGAAGGAGTCTATAATAATATGGAAAGAAAATTATAAGTAATAGGTACATGAAAAGACATGTACCAACATTATTAATTTGAAATATAAGTCATAAGATAATAAATCAACATTAATATAGAAGAGAATAAAAGGGACCCTTACTTGAGTGTGTGACTCCATATACATGGGATAAGATTATTCATATATTGTGGGAAACTTGGGAGGAATCTATAGAGGGAATGATATATTAATTAAACGGTTAATAGTGATTTAGTGATGAGAAATGGGAGCATTGATGAGTTTATATAGGGAATGATGGGGCTTTATTTATTATTTTAGCTTAGGAATCTACATAATAAAATAATCAAAATAAGAGACCATCCAATGTTTTTCCCATTTTATCTGAAAAATTGGAGTGGTTATAATTATTTTATATGTCTAATGGCTGAAAAAATATAACAATGTACTTTATTTTGTGGATGGAAGTCATACTCTTAAAGAAATGATTTTAAAACTTTAAAATATATTAATGGTACAGGAGGACCCATAATGAGTTTATAATTTAGTCACAAAATTATTAAAATCAAAATTTTAAATGGAAAACATATATTTTGTGATAGATAAGTTTATATTATTTATGACATAACTTTTGGTACATAATTATGTCATAATACAGAAATTATATTTATACGGTTTCAAATATTTACCAAGAAATTAGAATGTGTAAGTCGTTTTTTAAAAAGAATGATTTGATAATTTTGATGCACTAATTCCAAAAATATTATTCATTTTATCTAAATAACTTTCAAACTATTATTATTTGGACTTTTAAAATAAAAATATACAATTATTGAGAATTTCTTGGTTTTTATACAGTAATAGTTTTCCGACATATATAAAAATTACATTTGACTTCAAAAAAATTATATGATCATTTATTGTTGATAATAATTATTCAGAAATAATATTTTATTAATTGTTTTTCAAATATCATTAATTAAATAAAAAAATCCTTATATGGATATGATTATTAATCAAAAATTCATTTTTTTAAGTATGTTATGAAAAATATGATACATAATGAAACAATAAAAAAATCAAAATATATTAATTATTTAATAAAAAATCATGTATGTGATCAAATTTTTAGTATCTTGATACATATCCCTCTAATACCATAGAAATCTCCCAATGGGTATGGTAGATAACAATGGTACTTTCTGAGGTGGTTAGAAAAACATTGTTTAGGCTGTGATTTTGATGTGATTGAAAGTCTCCCATAAATGGTTTGAATCATTATAAATTTGTTGGATCTAAAATGGTTCTCAAAGAAGGGTAAATAAAATATATGTTATATCCCTCAAAATCTATGATAAATGGTCTTCATAGTTTATTATCCTACTTCTTGAGGCCATCACTTCCTTTCTCTATGTCAATTTGTATTTTTAAAACCTAATACTTATAAAAATCATTAGATCACTATCCAAGGAATATTTTATCACTGGTAATGAATTTTAAAGGGAATTTAAATTCATATGGATGTAACAAAACAAAAAATTGCATGTTTCCTTTTAAACATGTTAAATAATAATGCATATTATTAAATAAAATGGTTATTTTATTTATAATAGTTTGAGTAGTTACAATATACCTCCCTTAAGAAATTTTAACCTACAATTTTTTTTACCATAATAAAATATATAAGGGTAACTTTGTTTTATCACCCATTCTGGTTCCCACATCACTTATTCTAACTTTTAGTTCCTCCACATCAGTTTGAGAAGGTGAATTTACTTATTTCGTAGAACTCTTTCTATGTGACATGATATTTTCACTGGTTCATCCTTATAGGAAATGTCATTTTCAAATTGTAAAATCCCTATATTGATTAACTTCTAGGTGTCTATTTTGTATTTTCTCAATAGGGATACATGGAATACATCATATACATGATATAGGTTAGGTGGAAATGTATGTTTGTAGGCCATCGCTCTGATGCGATCAAGGATGTCAAAAGGGTAGCTGTAACTGGAACTAAGATTTTACTTATTCACAAATCTCATCACTTTCTTCCATATATATATGTTTGGTAATACCATGTCTCTAACATAAAACTGTTGTTATTGTCTGTGATTTTCAACATATTTATTCTATCGACTCTATGCATCCTTGATGTACTACTTAATGGTCTTATCATTTTCCCCCATTTCCATAACCATTTCAGGGCCTAGATGTTTTCATTTTCAAACTTCATACCAACGTGTAGGTTTTTCGTATGTTTTACCATGAATGGTTTCATTGGGAGCAATTTGGATGCTCGAGTGGAAACTATTGTTTTAAGAGAACTCGACTAGACGTAGTTGTTGTTCCGATCCTCCTTTGAAGTCAGTTGACCGTTCTCTCAACATGTCCTCAATTATCATGATAGTCAACTTGGATTTTCCATCATTGGGGGGGGGGGGTGATAGGACATACTGATGTTCAGCTCGATATTGAGTGAATTTTGGAGACTTTTATAGATCCTAGAGGTTATCCTTGGATATCTATTATATACAATAAAAATTGGTACTCCATGGATCATGACCACCTATCTGATGTATATCCGTGAAAGTTAATCTAGTGCTTAGTCCTCCCAAATTGAAATGAAGTGTTCACTGTTATTAAGAAATTCCACCACATTAATGATTGAAATTTTTTCAATGGGTGTCTTCAAAAGCATAGTGACAAATTCTATGGTGATTTTTCACATTCCCATGTATGTATCAGTAATGTTTAAATCATCCCCTTAGATTTTTTCCTTTTTGCATTCACTTGATAACATATAATACATCCTGATGTATATTATAAGATCCCCTTCATCATAATGTATGAAAAATAGTATTTTCAGAGATCTTGACACATATTTTTGCTTCTAGGTTTGATATATAAGGTTGAGCTATGTGAATAATCTAATAGATCCTTCTTTAACTCAGGATTTGATAGTACACACAGTCTTGGACCAAATCATACAAATTATTCATCATTAACGTTGAATAATGATGATATATCTATTCTTAGAGATTCCACTTTCATCTAAATTACCACATCATTTCAATGAGAAATCATTATCCTCTCTAGAAGGGATAGCTGAGAAATAATTTTTCAAAGGATTGATTATCTTCATTCTTTTATGAAACACATATCCATCTTTTACATATCTAAGAAGATTATATCCCTCTCAATTCTCATCAAGGATATAATTTATGGATCCTTTCTGATTATAGAATCTATATGCTATTCCCTTTTTGAAGATAGTAGTTAAATCAGTATTCATATACCTTTACTATCTCTAAAACTTTCATTGGAGCATGTTTGTCTCTTTATGTGTGAATATATACATGAGTATTTTGTGATACTAATATAGTTGAAAAATTTACCCAAAGAGATAATTCCACCTTTTTTCAAAGAGAGGATCACTGTATCCAAGTCCAGATTGTCTCTTGGGTAGTTCTGTTCATGAACTTTCATCTGCCTTACATCATTGGCTCTGACATTATCATTCTACATTAACACACATCCCAATAATTTCTTCCATGAATGACTAAATACCACAAAAAATTATCCACTAATGGGTTGTGTGAGAACATGTGATGTGATAAGACTTCTTTTCAACTCCTCTAATCTCACTTATCGTTCATCATTCCTAGAAAACATGACTCCATTCCGATTTAGCCTGGTAAGAGGGATTGAGAATCTGATTAAATTTCTCACAAGTTGGAAATAATTCCAAGCAAACCCACCGAAACTACTGATATCTGTCACATATGTTGGACTCATGAATCCTTCAATTGATCATTTCATTGAAGTTTTCACATATAACCCATTTCATATGATTATATTCCCCCTAAAAGAGACTTCTATCAACTATAACTCATAATTTCTATACATGGCATAGATGTACTCCTTTTATAATAACTTTATCATAGTGCTAATATTCTCCTCATCCCCTTCGAATTTTTTGGATTATATTAGAATTTCATCTAGAAAAACAACCGAAACAATTTCTAGGTAATCTATAAATGAATTTATTCATCATTTCTAGGATGATTCATAGAGAACTAAATAGTTTTAATGTAAATACTATGAACTCATAGTGCCAATACCTTGTACAAAAAATAGTATTAGGGATATCCTCTTTCATCACCAAAATATAGTAATATCCCAACCGAAGATCATCCTTGGAGAAGTATTGGGATCCATTTAGATGATCAAATAAGTCATCAATATTTGGTATATGGTGCTTTTTCTATATCGTGATCTCATTAATCTCATGATAATTGAAGCAAAGGAGCATTGATCCATCTGCCTTATTGACAAAGAGGACTGGTGTACCCCATGGTGAAGCACATGGGCGTATGAACCATTTATCCATATTCTCTATTGATTGTTTCTTTAGTTCCTCAATTTAGAACAATTCCTATATGTATGGATTCTTGGATAATGGAAATACCCTAGGTATAATATCGATTCAAAATTGAACATATTGTCTTGGAGGAAGACCATACAATTTATCTGAAAACACATTACTATATTCCCTCATAATGGTAACATATTCAAGGATGATTTTTTCCTTATTTTCTATAATTTATGATAGATATAGTTTATCATAGGGAAATAATATCAATGATGGAGATGTTGGTGCTAAAGTTGATTTATCATTGTCCGTTTACTTGTAGAAAATCAGTTGACGATTCAAAAAATTGGGCGTGATTTCATTCTAAAGGAAATTTATATTCGATATATATAAAGAAAGACAATCTATGACCATAATTACATCAAATTAAACCAAAGGGAGTATGAAATGGTATGAAGGTATGTTCATACCACAAACATTAATATACGAGGATTTATATACTTGAGATGTAATAATTTCCCCATTTCACATGTTCATCTTCAACTCTTCTTTCATTCTATGAAGTGGTGTTTGAATAGTTCTACTAATCGTCTGTGATATGAATGAATGAATTGACCCAGAATAAAAAAACTATTTCTCTATTATTGAATGAATAACTAGCATACCTATCACTACATTAATGTCGAGATCCAACATATCATTTTTGATAGAAAAATCCCACCCTTTTTTCCTTACAAGACTTTGTTTGCTTCCAAAATCCGCTGTCTTAGTGAATTGGTTTGAAAAGTACAATCATTTCTTATAGTTGAAAAAATAAACAATTCCCTGGTGGTTGATTAAATCATTCTTTTCCTCCATCACATTAGTTTGTTTCTCCTTTCATAAATTTCAAACATGTTTTCCTTACTTTACACACATAAAACATTTTCTGGTTCCCTTATGAAAATTTTGGGGTGCTTCTTTCCACGCATTTGACATGTGGGATGTTGAAATTTCATTGAATCTTTATATATCCCCATTAGACTTTCTAAATTAAACTCCACATTGAAATTATTATCCCGATGATACCCTTGATATTCAGTGACCTCCATATCTATTTTGAGGGCACATTAGAAAATATAATTATAGATATAAATGTATTATATCATTATATATTTTCATAGACCAGGTTTTATCCCACAAAACGTAGTCAACATTCCATTTGGGTGTTAAAAAAAATCTGAAGGTGTTTTCTACAAGTCCATTGACGTTATCCTCATACACCCCTATAGATTCATAATATTTTTTCTTGAGGTTAATGAAATTCATTTCAATTTTAATTTAATGAATGAATGGAAAATATTTATCAAAAAACATTTTCAAAAATTCCACCCACCCCATAGCTTCTATCTTATCCCAATGATTTATGTATTTGATAAATGTGCACCACTTTTTGGCTTCAACCTCCATATGATAAACACTTATAAGATCATTCCCTTATTTGGATCAACTAAGGGGGAGACTATATTCTTAACAAAGTTGATCCATTGTTTGAAATTAGAAGGCCATTGTCACCGAAATATCTGAATCGAACCATTATCTCTCTCAGGGTGGTTCAGATTCTAATCCTGATCCATTTTTCTATTATGAAACCATGTTATCTAAGAGAGTATCGACATTATTTTCTTGATTCACACTCTTATCGGGTTTGGTATCTCGTTGGGGAAGTCATCACATTTCTTGTCTCCTTGGTTTTTTACCCAGTTCATCCTATTTTCGGCCATTAGATATAAAATATAGAAATTAGGGATGATTTTTTTTAATATATTTAACATATAATGGGGGAATACATGGATATTAATGGGGTAAAATATAAATTATATTTATATCCTAACTTATGAATTTCTAGGATTCAATCTATGTTATCCATGATATATTTCCAAACAAATATTATTATGATAATATTGTTTCCCTAAATAATTGTTCATAATGATATTATTAATTTAACAAATCATATCCCCATGGTGTGTCAATCCTATTATGTAGTAAAGCCCATATTTTGGTACTCGGTAACACCGAGTCAGGCCCGACACACCTTATTAGAGTTGTTTCTCCTATGAAACATTATGGAAGAACCACATCAACCTGTAGTATCTATACAAAGTTTTATTTTCTTCCTAAACCAGTTTCTATATACTTACAAAAATTTAGGTATTATTTATTATAAATAGGATTATCCCTAAGGATGTCACAAGAGTTTTATAATCCTAATCCCAAAGATAACTAAATTGTTTCTTTGATACCAACTATAAAAACCCTACCCTTTATTACACATAAATTTCCGATTCATTATATAATATTACACATAAAATGTCTGAATGATTGAGAAGACTAGTGTATTTTTGAATTAGGTACATTATATAACAATTTAAAATAGGTAAAAAAATATTATTTATTAAATCAACCTTTACATGCTCGTATTTAAAATTGCATGGGATAACCGAGAAAAAATATATATAAAAGGGATTTGAAATAAAGCATAGAAAGAGAATAAACATGGAATAACATAATGTGAATAATACATGTTACACAAGGCCAATTAATTGGGTATAAAAGGATATGGAATCAGAAACATGAATAGTGATACATGATATTATATTGTAATAATAATGGAAAATGAGCAAAGGTCACAACAGATTAAAACACTGCACCATAAACATCGGTCAAGAATAAATTACATGACATCATAATGGAAAATTTCCAATAATGTAATGAGGTTCATTACTAAACCCAACATGATATCTCATGAAATTAAATATTACCCAATGCATTGGAGCACTATATAATTCTTGGTGCACCCGTCACTTTGATTTGATTATCTGGCATAAGTTTTCCACATAGATCATATAACATGGATTCATTCATCATAATAACTTACTCCCTGTTCACATAGTGTCTAATAAAAAAATGTAAGTACCATTTCAAAGAAGTATAAGTGTAGAATGTTGATACTCTTGATAGGAAATGGGTATGGTATTCACTACACAATTGATTTCTCTTGGAATGTTGCGATGAAATTTCGACTGCATAACGTCATCGCATAAAAATTAATAAAATGGGTTAATGAGAGAGAAAATGTGTATCTAAAAATTTGTAAATTAAATGATAATTAATAGTTACATTTAAAGACATGTCTCAATATTATAAATTTGAAATATAAGTCATATGATAATAATGAAACTTTAGTAATACAGAGAAGGAGAAGATCCCTTACACGAGTATGTGACATAAAATTCTTGAGAGGATCTTATTGAGGTATATCAGTAGCTTTTCAAGACTCTAATGAAGGATGGGTAGAGTAATTAAATGCCCCCAATAGTTCTAATGAATAGAAATGGGATATTGGGTGGGTTTATATATGAAATGAGTGGGATTTTGTTTATTCTTTAGGTTTTGGACTCTAAAAAAAATTATTAAAACCAAAAACTCTCCCATTTGTTTTTCCCATGGATTTTTAAAAATTGTAGTGGTTCCCATTTTTTAAATTTTTTCTAGGTCCAATCATAATAAAATAATCACCTTTCTAATGTGGATGTCTGTCTCACTCTTAAATAAATGATTTTAAAACATTAAAATGTATTAATTGTTTTGGTGGATTCATAATGGATTTATAAATATAAAAAATTAAACATAAAATCATATTATTTTATATTGAAAACATATACTTAGTCTTGTTTACACGTTATAGTATTTATTACATAACTTTTGGGTATAATAATGTAATAATACACAATGTATATTTATATGACATTTATGTTTTACCCAAAAATTATACTATCTTAGGATGTTATGAAAAATTAACCATTGGATATTTCTGAACCTCTGATTCCAAAAATAATATTCATTTTATCTAAATATTTTAATTTTTACTTTTGAAATTTTAATTGACATTGATTGGGAAATGATCAATTTTTCAAAAAAAATCATTTTTCCTACCATTATAAAAATTACATTTTACATCAAATAAATTATACGATTATTTATAGTTGATAAGAATTATTTAATTATAATTTTTTATTAAAATATTATTTATTTCAAAAATAAATTAATTTTTCAAAATAAATTACTGAATTTAATTAGAATATTATTCAAAAATACTATTTATGTTTAATTTTGTGAAAAATGAAAATCATTTATAAACTAATAATCTTAAGATGAAAATATATTAATTATTTTATGAAAAATAATTTACGTACTCATAGTAATAGTGTATTGATATATATCCCTTTAATACACAAGATAATTGCCTAAGGGTAAGGTGTGTGACTATAAGACTTTAACGAGGTGTTTTAGTGAACATAGTTTACAATGTGATCTTGAAGAGATTGAAATTCTCCCATAAATGGTTTCGCTAATGGCTATGTTGTTGGGTCTATCCTTGTGTTTCATCAAGGGGAATTCCAAGATTTGTTATCTCCCTCAGAATCTCTAATAAATGGGAATTATAAGGAATGGTAGTACTGGTTGAGGACATCACTTTCTTTTTATGTGTCTAATGGGTTTTATAATACCTTATACTTATACTAATCAAGTGAAAACTATTGGAAGTCTATATTATCCATTATAGTGACTCAAAATGGTCTTCTAAATTAAATCAGATATTATAAAAAAATAAGTTCATGTTTTTTCTATAACCATATTACATAATAAGAGATTTAATTGAATCAAAAGGGGAATTTTATTTAAAATAGTTTGGGTCATTACATGATTAAACATTATTTAGAATAGATCATGATGGTAAAGGTATCATGTGCATGGTAAACATGAAATATAATAATTATATATTTCTATTATTGAGTTCTATTTATTACTTCGCTCAATGTGATTTTTCTTTGATATATTTGTAGATTCATTTTATTATCAATTTAATGATTAAAGGGAATGCGTTTAGTTATCTAACATGTCAAATTGATTATTACTTATCATGATATTTATACGGCATGTGTTCTGAGTTATTTACCTTTTTATGCTGATTATTCTCATTGATTAATTATTTCATTTTTTACTTCTCAACTAATAATTTTATGTCACTCCTTTTTTCCCTTTTATAGGATATAATGAAGAAATCATTGAATGATATTTTATGGATGTAGTTCATTTAATTTTATCATGTATCATGTTTCATATTCTTTTTCGCATTGATATATTGGTATCATATATGTAATTTGGTGTTAGAGAACTTCTAATTTGATCAGTCTATTAAGATTTTATGAACTAGGCTTCTAGGGTCAGGTAATTACATATAAAATGTTTCATAGCCTGAAAAATTATATTATCATCACTTGAATGTCCAGAAAACCCACCTATTCATGGGTAATGCAATAGAAGGGTGAATTTTTTGATGGATTGATTTCCATTTTTATTCATGTATTTGGTCTTCTGTAATTATTCAATGAATTTACATTCCATTTATTTTACCTTTATCATGAACTTCAGGGTGTAAATATAAAAGGAACTATAAAATGTTTCAATATACAACACTAAAGAAGACATGTACAATTTCATGTTTAGGGGAATCTAGTTTAAATATGATATCGAGTCAATCATGATTCAATGAAACCCTAAATCCGTAGACAAAAGGAAATAATATATTATCATTTCATAGTGGGGATAACATGAAACTTGGAACTGCACCAAAATGATTATAACACCAATTGCGGATTAATCATTTTATAATCTAAAATTCATTTTCACATAAACCCTAGAAATAAGAAAAATTGAGCACACCATTAAAATATACTTTACAACCAAACAATATATCTTATTTTCTTTTGATTATTTCCTTCTATAAACTATTTTCATACCCAAAATATGATTCCTCACACATTTCTTCATATTTAAATAAAATAATCTCTTTTTCATACATAAATATAACAAATGTCCATCTCTGTGGGTTTGACCACAACCTACAATGTTATGAATTTTAATTATTAGATTCATCTGATGATATTTATAAATTTCTTTTTATTTGATCAATTAGTATATAAATATTCCATTTAATCCTATAATGGTTACATGTTAGGTTTTCGTTTTATCTAATTTTATTTTATCTTATTTATTTAATTTAATCTTACTATTTACATTTTTTTTCTCATGGAGTGAATTTCATTTTTTTATTTTAAAAAATAATACTAAAAAATATATGAAAAATGGAAAAGAGGTTTTTGAATTTAAACCAAAATTAGAGAAAATATTAATAAAGAATAATGAAGGTATAATCAGAGTTTACACAAAGAAACATCTAGCTACAAGAAGAGTTCACCAAAGTTATCCAAGATTGTGTATGCTCAAAAACTATGGGTGGCCATCAAACATAAGATTTCAAATGAGCATCGTACCACGTCATGTGCACGAGAACCACTTTGAGATCATGTCGATGATCAGCCATATGATCTAGAATAATGTTATATTCATAGGAATAACACATGAGGATCCAAATGCTGTGAAAGTATTGTCTCAAAAATACATTATAAATATTATTGATTTTGATACTCACAAAAACACATTCCTGTTTTACAAATTCAATTACATTAAGAGTATTATTGGAAAATAATATTATTTATAATCCTTATTTTGTAATTATATTAATTATTTTTATTCATATGGAATATTCATCAAAATATTTGAAATTTTATGAAGAGTATTTTCGAAACACATTTCATCGCATTATGGAAATGTTGTTTATACCCTACGTTGAAGAAAATGACATAAATAATAAAGCCTATAATTTTTTAATAAACTATATGTCAAAACATCAGAAAAGTATGGTGAATCAAACATAATTTGATAGAAATGTATTGATATAGAGCCTTATATTTTGATGGAGCCTTTCGTTTGACAAATAGAAAAATTATCGTTAAATAAAACTACATAAATATGGAACCCTACATTTGTGAAGCAAAAATATGGATCTTCATCCTTACTTTTATAATCATCCATACAATGTCAAACCAATGTATGTATAATTAATGGTACCAAGTTGAAACATACGCTTGGTATTTTTTGGTTTTATAAAGGAACTTAACATTTGCGTATTCAACATTAGAGACATGAATTTATGATTTTATCAGAGTTTCATGCATTAGTATTTAAGGATCATTATGGAAATTTAAATTCCATTTTCTGCCAATTTAAAGTTAATTAGGAATGATTCAATGTATCATATTAAGTAGAGAAATTATATCCTATTATTAAAAGAATTAATGACCATACTAATCAGTTTCATGAATTTGAATTATCATTATCTTTCATGATATTTTCATGGATCTGGATTTGTGAAGTAGGATATGTACATTATTTATTCAATAAGTGTATTTATTATATGTGTGTGTGTGTGTGTGTTTGTGTGTGTGTGTTTGATTCAAGGAATAAGTAGTGATATGTATTTCTATTAAACCACATTATATTGATGATCTTTTAATGATCTACTGAAACAATAGATATGACCCAATTATCTATAGAAAAGGATATAAATTAGAGATATACATGTTTTTATTCTCGTATTTGTTATAATTCTTTTATTGCTAATCAATTATACTTTTATTTAAAGATCTATTGCAATTGGATATCTAGATGAAAACTCTTTTTTGAAGATATTATTTTCTAAAGAAGAAGATCCACCTAATTTTAGTTTTTATTACAAATTTTAAGTTCAATCAGAACCTTTTAAAGTCAATATTTTTTTTATTTAGAGTTTCAACTTCTCATATTCAATTGTGGTGAAGTATTAGCTTCTTGATCTATACTGTGTATATTTGGTTCATTCTTAAAGAACTAGAAGGATCTATTTTTATCATTTTTTGTAACGATGTCAACTACATGCATTTAGTTTTGGATTTGTCTTATCATGTGAAAATAAAACTAGTGAAATTCACAATGATCTCATATAGAGTAATTGGTTGAGTGGAATAGGTGATCATAGTTCCTTAAACCACTATGAAAATCAACGTTCTGTATTTTTGTTTTATCTT
This sequence comes from Viscum album, assembly GCA_963277665.1. NCBI lineage: Eukaryota > Viridiplantae > Streptophyta > Magnoliopsida > Santalales > Viscaceae > Viscum > Viscum album. The sequence goes on from OY728139.1 coordinate 1,186,311,277, forward strand.
ATGATCCTTATTTCAAATGAATGATAAAACCTAAAAATATGAATTTTTTAACACAAGGTATATAAAATCAATGTTGTTGATGATTTTGAAATGATATATTTCACCAACCCTTGGGTGTGTTTGTATATTCCGACCTAACAATTGGTATTAGAGGGGATATTTTTAACAAATCTATACCAAGCATAAAGTATAAGGTCTATAAATATATTTCAATGAATGATCCAAGAGAATAAATTTAAATGGTTAATTCTCTATTATCCAGTGGTGAAATTATAGATTCTTGAAATCACAGATTAATATATATTTGAAAAATCATGGATTTAAATTCTACTAAAAAATAATTATGCAATATGTAATTTCTTAAAATCCTAAAACATGGGCTGCTACAATTGGGGATGAGTATGACATGAATTCTGACATTATGGATGTTGTTATATGTGGTCATAGACTGTATGTATTCAATCGTGTCTTTCAATGTCCTATTTCTTATTAAATGTGGAAAACCATTGTAGTTTTCTATAAAGAATAAATAATGTTATATAAATGAGGTATGCAATAGTAATGATGAAGTTTAACACATTCAGAATGTTTGATGGATAGAGTATCACTCAGATGAATAGGAGTCTTGTAGATATTATCAATACTATTACATCCTTAGGTGATCTTATCAAAAAATAAGATAATGTTTTGAATGTACTAAGAGTAATACCTACTAAATGGAATGGTATATTAGCTACAAATTTCAAATAATCATTTATCAAAAATATGAAAATGATTAAATTAATTGGGGCATTGATGATGTATGAGGTTTAAATGAATGATAAAGGTTAATATCAAAATGTATTAGTGAAAAATGATAATATTTCCCTAAACGTACCATTTAAGAACTAAACGAGAATAATAATGTAAGAATTCCACGAACAATATAATTCAGATACATGTGGATCTAAAATATACCTAGCCCAATTATGCAAAAACATTATCCAATTTTAAAACAAAGTAAAGAGTATTGATAAATCCCATAAAAATTTGAGAAAATCTCAAGAGAAGTAAGATAATATGAATGAAAGAAATTAAGTTATATAAGACCTTATTGTCCCCAAATAAATGATGAAAAGAGAATGGCAGAAATGAAATATATGAAAAGTGTATATTATGAACATAAAAGAAAATTTGAAATGAAGTATACAAGGAGTGTTTCCGAAGACTCTAGCCGCTCATGAAAATTTGATTCAGAAAATAAAAAATCTAATAAGAAAGAAAATATGTGCTTCATGGTAAAAGAAGATAAGTTAAATACCTATTATTAATCTAATTCTGATTCTGATTATTAAAATAATAAATTGGATTCCTACTTCACAATTCTAAATGAAAAATATTACTCCTTATTAATGAAACAAAAATCTATTAAGAATATTCCCAATGCTATTTTAGGATAAAGAGATACATTACTTAAACAACATCATGTGTAAATTGAAAATTTTAACTCATCTACCACAAACTATGATAATAATGAAAATATAATTTTGTAATTCAAGATAAAGTAGAAACTTATAAAAGTGTTGATCTCTTATTTACAAAAAGAGAAAATATTAAGAATTAAATTCTTGATAAAAATTTATTTAACATGGAATGACTCAGAATAGTAATTAAGGGTACAAAATATAAAATATATAAGAATTATTTTTTTCCAAATACAAAATCTATTACTTGTCATTTTTTAAGAGCAGAAGGGCATAAAACAAAAAACTATTATTTGACAAATCCAAAAATAAGTAGAATTAAAAGTGATTTTATTTTAAACAATTATCTGGTATAATTGATTTGAGTTATTGAATAACAAAGTAGGTCTGGATTCGTAGATATCTGCAAGCTAACACTTCTGAACCTAAGAGGATATGGGTACCAAAATAATCTTTTTTCTCAATTTCTGTTCCAAGAAATAGGTCACCAAAAAATCTATATGGTATATGGATAGTGGAAGCTCCATGAACATGAGTGAAAAACCATCAGAACTAAATACACTAACTCAAATAGAAGGAGGTTTAGTCACCATTGTTGATAATAAGAAAGTAATTATAATTGGACTTGGATCTATTGGAGATCCAAAAATTGTCTCAATCAAAAAAGTATAATATGTACAACTGTTGAGGAACAACCTGATAAGTACCTATCAACTCTATGATGATGGATATTATGTTTATTGTTTTCTAAAAATTCCTATTAGGTATTTAAATATAAATTTTTAATGTTTAGAGAACCAATATCTAATAATGTTTATACATTCGATTTATATTACTTGTCTATATAGAAAGTGAATTGTTTATCTCTAAAAATAAATGGGTCATAAATCTTGAAAAGGAGTCATGATCATTTTAAAATCTATGATTTACATAAATTTTATATGAAACAATTAGTTTTTTATTTATGTAGTCATAAATATTATGGTGAATGTTTCTAGGATGCATGCCAAATTGGAAAGAAACTAAAATCATCCTTCAAAAATATTAACAAAATCTCTACATAAAGTCCTCTAGAACATTTCCACAAGGATCTATTTGGACCATCAATTGTAACATGTTTGGTTATTAAATTATATGTACATGTTTTAGTAGATCATTATTATATATTTACTTATGTATATTTTCTAAAACTCAAAAGTGAGGCTTTTACAGTTTTAGAATGTTTTTGTAAAATAGTTCAAAATGAAAATGGTTTTATGATAATTTCATTATGAAGTTATCATGGTGTAGAATTTGAGATTATAGAATTCAAATCCTTTTATTGAAATTATGGTATTGAACACAACTTATACACAACAAGAACACCTCATAAAATGGTATTTTCATAAGAATAAATAAAACTATTCAAGAAATGTCTAGGAATATAAAAAATTAATATAGTATTCCTAAATATATATGGGTATAAGCTATAATAACATCCTGTTATATTATAAATAGAGTTTTAATTTAGCCTATTTTCAAAATTACACCTTATGAACATTGGAATAAAAGAATGCCTACGGTAAAGTACTTCAATGTTTTTAGATTCAAGGTGTATATCTTGAATCCCAAAGATAATCAAGATAAATTAAATCCAAATGCCGATGAAGGAATATATTTTGGATATTATACTACCTTTTAAGCCTATAGAGTGTTTAATAGAAATTTAAAGGATTGTTGAAGAATTAGTTCAAGTGATGTTGGATGAAACTAACCTTTTTATTAAAGAGAAATAGAAAACTGATGATTTTGATGAATATTTTGACAACATGAGACATGAAAACCTGAAGAAAGATTTCAAAAATTATATAAATAAAATTCAGTCTATTTTAGATGTAAATGATACTGATGGACCTAAAAGTTTTTTTTGCAAGAAATTCTAGAACCCTAATGAACCATCCTTTAGAAACAATTATAGGAAACCAATACATATGAATAAAAAATAGAAAAAATGTCGGAAACCTAGTTGAAATTTCTACCTTTGTATCTTACATAGAACCCAAATATTTAGATGAAGCCATAGAAGATGAGAGTTGGATGTTTTCAATGTAATAAGATCTAAACAAGTTTAAAAGGAATGGTGTTTTCGAATTATTTTAAAGGCCATTAAATTATCCAATTTTAGGAACTAAATGGGTTTTTAGAAATATAAAATATGATCCAAATATTTTAACTATAAACAATGAAATATTAGTAGCTAAATTATATAATCAGGAAGAAGGTATTTATTATGATGAAACCTTTCTTCCTATAGCCAGATAAGAAGAAATTGGAATCTTTTAATATTTTTCATCTCATATGAACATTAAATTATATCAGATGGATGTTATATCTAGATTTTTTTAGTGGTTATTTAATGGAAAATGTTTTGTGCTGAACAACCTCTTAGTTTTTAATATTCTCAAAAACAAAATTCTATTTTTAAACATTATAATGATCTATATGGCCATAAACCATCACCTAGATAATGGTGTGAAAGATTATGTCCTTTTCTATAAAAGGTTTTTATACTATTCGTATAGAAGATATAATACATTTTAAGAAAATTTTTATTTATAATACATTGTTAGTTCAAATCTATATTCATCATATCATATTTGGTTCAATGAATGAAAAAAATTGTAATAATTTTTTAAAACTCATGAAAAATGAATTTCAATTGAGTTTTATGGGAGAATTATATTTCATTTTATGACATAAAATTTATCAAAAATATTATGGAAATGTTTTAAACCCAACTAAATACATTACTGAATTATTGAAAATGTTTACTCTTGAAAAAAACAAGACAAAATAAAATCCCCTATGAAATAATATAAAATTGATTTGTATAAAGCTTAAAATCCAGTTGAAAACAGATTTTATAGAGGAATGATTGGTTGTTTATTATATATTACTAACAGTGGACCTGACATTCTATTTTCTATATATTTATGTTCTATATTTCAAACAAATCCTAAAAAATCCAATCTTATTGTTGTTAAAAGAATATTTTTATATTAAAAAGGAACTGTTTTTCAATCTCTTTTTTCCAAAACATGTGATTTAAATTTAATATCATATTTAGATTCTGATTTTAGAGATTGTAGATTAGATAGAAAAATTAAATCTTAAACATGTCAGTTTTTTGGAAAATATTTAGTATCATTGTCAACTAAGAATCAATACTCAGTTTCCCCATCATCAGCTGAGGCAGAATATGTATATGTAGGCGGTTTCTATGCATGAGTATTTCGGATTAAAAAAACATTGGTAGACATTGGAAAAATTTTCATAGTATGAAGATTTTATATGATAATACATATGCTATAAATATTTTTTAACAAATCCCATAAGTCATTCAAGAACTAAACATATTAATTTTAGGAATCATTTTCTAAGAGATAATGATAATAAAAAGTATATATCATTAAAAATAATCAATAGTGAATATCAATTAGCTGATATTTTCACTAAACCGCTTCCCACTGTATGTTTTGACTTTATTTAAGGAGTGTATTGTTTATTTAATTATTTAATAAAAGTCTATATTCTTATCTTTTTAATTTTCAATTTTAATTTATTTTATTTTGATATATTGATGCCAAATATAATTTTTTATTACATTCAATCTATTTTTTTTAATATTTTTAATTTAATCTCTATTTTAGTTAATTGGTTTTATCTTAAATTAATTTTCAACACATTTTTTTAAAATTCTCATAATTACCCTGTAATCGACATGTGAAATAATGATATGACCTCACTTGTTAGAATCCTTTGGAATACCATACCCTTTGTTTTTCAAACCATTTCACCAAACCCAAACATTCATCTAATTTTTATACCCTAGATGATGAAAACCTCATAAATTCAAAATTTTATAAATGAATAATACCCACAAAACCAAAGAGGGTGAAGTTAGTAATCTGAAGAAATAATGAGTTTTTGGATGAAATATTCCTCATGGAAAAGTGGTAGATTTCAAATGGATCTACCAGACGAATCTACTATTGAAAGAGGTGTTAGAATTTCAATGTTTGGAGTATTTGTTTAATGAAGTGAACTAATAGTTTCTCTATGAGGTAGAATTGAAATATTTCTTCAATGGCATATAGTTTAGTTTCAGTGATTCTGAAGATACTATTATTTGAGAATAGAAGATAAATATTATTTCATTTCTTTTGTTGAAATTTATAAAAATTAAAAATTTCATCAGAAAGGATTATTTCAATATGATATACATTCTATTATAGATAACGATCATAGGTCTAAAGAAATTATGTCTTTTATTTTTTGTTCACTAACTATAGGGAAGATGTTTTCGAAAGATCTCGAGGAAGATTAGAAAACACTAATTAAATTTATTCACTCTGTAATTTGTCCAAGGATGGATAAAATGGAGAAAATTTTGTATACCGACATATATGTCATGTTGCTATTATTATGTGAAATAAAGAATAATTTTCTAATGTATATGCCCAGATATATTCAATATTGTATTCTACCAGATGCAAGGATGAATTTTTATTCTTATGGAAGGATTATTTCTCGAATTTTATTTAAGAAACATATGATTCGATAAATTTATTATTGAATATAATTTGATCCATTTAATGAACTCAAAGTGGGAACTATATGGATGTTATGTTTTTCAGAGTACTGTGAATAAAAACTTGTTACCTGCTTGTGTTGATGAACAATATAGTTCTACATATTTTTCTTAGGTGGAGAAAGGGACTATAAGAAAAGGAGTTGCTGACAAAAAAACAAATGATATTTCTATGAAAACTAAGAGGATTATTTGATATAATACTGAAGATGAAGAATATTGTTAAGAGGGTATTGTACTTATTCCAAGAAACAAATAAGTTCTGAAACTGAAAGAACTACTACTGGGTTCTGGAGAAGATACATTATTGGCTCCTTTCAAACAACTGGTTCATGATGAAGATCATAAAGTAGAATTTCAAGCTAGTAATCTTCAAGATGTAACTTTGATAGTTGATCAATTGGAAGAGAATATTTATGAAAATAATATTCAAAATGAAAATGTTCAAGAATAAGTTTCTCAATAAGAACAAAATTTGTTGGAATAAAAAACTCAAGATACAGATATTATTGAGAATTAGTTAGTGGATAGATAATGACCTATTTATAGGGAGAAAACAAAAGTACTTATTAATCAATGACTCTCTAGTGAAAAATATGTTGAGAATTAAATTTCAAATGCTTTTTCAATTAAAGTTGTTGATCAGCCACAAAATCCAAATGAAGTAATATTTGATTCTTTGTCACATAATGTTGAATATCATGTGATAAAGTATAATAAATCACATGAAGAAAATGTAAATATTCCACATGATCTCGAAGATTCCAAGAAATCGTTCCGGGTCATGAGGATAATTCAATCATCATAAAGGATTTTGACAGTTTCAATAGAGAAATTATCGATATGGTTAGAAATATCAAGTCTAAATATGCTTCCAAATTAGAAATTTAAGATCTAAAGTGGTATTTTCCAAAAAAAAAAATTGATCTAATCAAATGTATTGTCAATCAGACTGGTACATCAACCTATTCCCCATCTACCTCTCTAGATCTAATATTCACATTTCAGCAAATCATAACTATTATAGAAGACATGAATGATCATCTACAAAACCAACAGTGCAATAGTTCTCCCTTTGAACTTCTGTTGGACAATCCGAAATTTATAATTGACCAATTGACACCAGGTGAACATAGTATCATATTTATGTTGAAAAATTCACAGATAAATTGGACTTATTTATGCAGTAAGAGGAAAGCATTCATGACTTTTTGAAAGTAAATATGGTTAAAATTTTAATATTAGTCATGATTATGGATTTTTGATTATGATATTAGGAGAAATTGTTATGAAACAATTTTAGGTACATATAGCAGAGTTAAAAGAAATGTTTCATGCATCACAAAATTCTATATAACCAAAAACTAAGCCAAATCCTACCCATCCTCTTCTACCCAAACCATATCAGTTGGATAACATATTTCATAGGGACACTAACTTCTGTACTTATACAATTTATGATTATTTAAATTTCATTATTCTTATTTACCATTATTTATTTAATGTTATGTAAAGAACCGTAAATTTCAAGGAAATTTTTTTCTTAATTTTCTTTGGATTTTACAAGAACACAGCTTCTGACGGAACCTAATTCTGAGGCCCGGTGTGCCCGGAATCATTTTCCGAAGTTTGGATCGGGTACGTTCAGTGAACAGATGAGCGTGTTTTTCTATCTTTAAAACCGGTGCTCGGAATCGAATTCTGAGGGCACTGATGGAATCGCTGTGCCGGTATTTTCTTAGAAACACCTCTTCCGAAGTTGCGTTTTCTCGGGTGTGGTTTTTAATTTTTGGGCTTAAAGTTATGAAATAAAATAATTGGTACGACAAACTTTATTTTATTTCACTTATAGCCACTTAAAAGACACTTTAAGCTGCATAAGCTGAGTTGAATCGGATAGGGTAGAACCCAAAATATCCTACCCTCCTGGTAGGATATTTGTGAGGTGGGGCCCGCATGAGCCCTACCGTTTATTTTCCGCTAAGTAACGCACCCGTGAAAAACCGTCATTATCAAAGTCAACTGATGCATTTTTTTAAATTCGTAACGCACTAATTAATTGGGTGGTTAACTTTGTTAAATTAATTCTATGAATTAATTTAATCGTTTCTTAACCTGTTTACAATCCGTTGGCATTATAATAAAATATGACCAACACACGACTTCTTGAGGATTGGTCGTTGAGAGGCCTTTTGACAGAAATTTTGTGCCTTCATCCTCCTTCACGAAGAACGCGAAGAATGCGAAGAACGCGAAGAACGCCGTCACCCTCAGAGATTGACGACGCTTCTTCCGAGACGTTCTTCCCCGCAACGATATCCGATCACCAACTGCTTGAGGTAGGAGATTTTGGGTTTCTTCTTGTAAATCTCTTTGTGGGGTATAAAAACATCATGGATTTAATTAATATAATTAAATATACATGTTCTCGAACCTCGGAGTTCGTCGATGTGACGCCCTTCCGTGACGACGCGACACCCTTCCGCGACATGATGATCACCACCCTCCACGACGATTAATTCCGCGAAGAGCGCATGCTCGACGACTATGGCGAGGTAGGGATTTTTATTTGAGAAAAATCCATGATTCCCGTGATTGTTTCTTTTAAAACAAAGAACCCGGATCAAAGATCAATTTTAATTCTATTAAAATTTTTCCTTGCTTGTTATTCATGTGTTGAATATTTATTTCTGATTGTTACCACCTAACGCGGAGGGTGCGGGCCAAACAAACACATCCCGACCACCCTCAGCAGTTTTCCATTGATGCGCGGATTGGAGGACGATGACAAAGGGGGCCGCAATGGCGTTTTGAGGGCCTGACAGGGATGAATGGGACTCGGGAGGAAGATCGGCGCAGACAAAAGTGGATTCGGACCACCGGAGCAACTCCGATGGCCCGTAGAACCCACAGGCGGCGCCCCAGCGCACCGCCAGACTGGGACGCCGCAGCTAAAGTCGTGGCGGCGGCGGCCAGCGGACCCGCGGCCACGCGGGTCCGGCACACACGGGATGCGGCTTTGCCATGTCCGCTGATCCAGTGCGGCCCCACGTGGGGCCGCGACGATTCATCCCACGGGGGACAGCGCCACGCGGTTCCTCAGCTCGGCCGGCTCGGCCGAGCCAAGCTGGGCCGACCCGTGTCGGACCCGAACATGGGTCGAGTCACCCGGTTCGGGCCGACCTGGAGGGGGGGGGGGTTGGGTCGGGTCGGTCCTTGCCCAGACCCCCCGTTTCCGGACCTTTTCGGTCATTATCTCATAACATGAGTTACGTGCCCCCGAATGACGTGCATTAAATGGCGATGTGATCCTTGGATCCAGACGGTCATTTCGTTATATCGTATTCAAGGTTTCAGAATACTTTGTGTTCTACTGGGTTGGTTCGTACACGAAACCAACCGGGCCCTCGGAGCAGAAACGCTCATATCTTGAGCTTCGGATGTTCGATTGACGTGTCGCCGACTTTGTTGTTTCCCTCTATGTGAGAGGTATCATTTGGCATACTCCGCCCAAGGTTTGGACGTAGGTGGAGTATAGTCTGGTTCTTTTTTCCTTAAAAACCAACTGGGCCCCTGGGTCAAAAAAGCCAATAACTCTCAGACCGGGCTCCGATTGACGCGCCGTCTGGGACATTGAGTTCCTGTTGACGATACAGAACTCTTGGAAACATCAACTCTGGACTATGTGTCAGTTGATGTATCAGCCTCTCGGCTCATGGAGCGGACCCTCCCAAACGAGCTTGCTGTGTGCGGGAACCCTAGAGCTGGCTGCGACTGCTACTGTGATGACGACGACTGTGCAGAGATCCTTAGTGGATTCGGCGGCGATGACTACAACACTCAGCGATCCTTTTTGGGTCAGTGCTACGGATCCTATGTGTGTCTGATCTTGTGTGGGTCAGCGCTCAGCGGTCCTGTGTGGGCCAGCGCCTATAGGTTATGTGTGGGCCCGATCCTGTGTGGGTCTTTGCGGGGGTTAGTTACCTATCGATCCTTTGTGTGTCAGATCCTTTGTGGGTCATTGCGGGGGGGGGGGGGGGGGGTTAGTACCTATTGATCCTTTGTGGGTCTGATGACTTAGATGGATCAGTGATTATCTATATCGTCATTCAAAGAAGTATACCTATGTGAGCTGAATCCTGTTCTACTTTCCTTCGTGGATTGTGTTGTGCTATCCTATGTGGATTTACGTTTGCTTTCCCTTGTGGATTGTGTTGTGCTATCCTTTGTGGATTTACGTTTGCTTTCCTTTGTGGATTGTGTTGTGTTATCCTGTGTGGATTTACGTTTGCATTCCTTTGTGGATTGTGTTATGTTATCCTGTGAGGATTTACGTTTTCTTTTCTTTTTGGATTGTGTTGTGCTATCCTGTGTGGGTTTATGTTTTTCTCTCCTGTGTGGACTAGGTTTTACTTGAGATCGGATGTTGGAGCCGATCGAGAATTGATTACTTAGGTATATGTATGGGCATATAACTAAGCCGTGTCGGATGTTAGTTCGCGATTGTGTCATTCCTTTGTGATTTATCCTTTGTGGGTTCTGGGAGACCTTCGGGGGTCTCGGGGTCCCTACTGAGTATCTTATACTCACCCCTGCACGAGTTGTGCCTGCACTACGTTGTGTTGGTTGCAGACGACGGACAACACTGATCGTGGTGGAGGCTTGCGGAGTAGGATGGTACCTTGAGGTGGACCACTGGGCGGGACGTACTCGGAGCCGTCGGCAGGACCTGAGGAGCAGTGGAGGCTTTCTATACCCACCCTTCAGGTGGGATTTCCAGAGGAAGGCTTAATGATGCGGCTTTTCCTTTCAGTTTCTATTTTTCCCCTTTCAGTTGTACTTTACAGTTGGGCTTGTATTTCCGGCCCCCTTTACTTTCAGCACAGCTTGTTCCAGTTTTTACTTAGTGTTTACTTTCCTCTTGCTTACTCTGCAGTGCTTCTTTACTTTACAAAGGCAATGCCTTGCCTTTACCTGGATTTATTCCTTGGTGCTAGTCGACAGCCCCTGGCCTATGGAAGGCGGGCTTGGGGTAGTCACGACATGGGCCCCGAGTACGGATCGTGAAAAATTGGTATTAGAGGTGGTTGGTTATACCACTGACTCTGATCTTTCTTCTATGTGAAGTAATAGTGTTTAGAGTATTGTGTGTGGTTATCAGTCCCGAGATCCCAGTGTTGGTGCGGCGGCTGACATATCCGTACACCAGGACCCTGACTACTGATTTTCGACTTAATGCACGAAAACATTGATTGCATGTGTGTTTCAGCTTTTCATTGTGATAACTTTGTATCAGCTCACCAGGTATACTGTTCTGACCGTGGCGCACCTGTTTCCTTTTCAGGATGGCCTCACGATGCCAGCCAGCTAGCGTTCCGAGAGTTGTACACGACGACAGCCTGCCGAGCGACGAGGCCTCGGTACAGGGCCCTTTGACAGCTGAGGCACCGGAGGTACCCCTACCCGCTGAGCCAGCGATGCTTCCAGCCCCAGCTGCTGATGATGCACATCGCCTAAGTGCACTGCATGAGTTCTAGGCGCCAGCGACCGCCCAGGTTCCATAGGGAGACAGATCCCCAGGCAGCCGAGGACTGGCTGGAGGCAGTCGTACGAGTTTTCAGGCTAGTGAGGACACCAGCAGACCTCATGGTGATCCTCGATGTGAGCTTACTGCACGCAGCAATGGGATGATGGTGGAGAATGATGCTCGAAGTGAACGATGAGGCATCTCTTCTCTGGATAGACTTTTAGAGCCTCTTCCGCTCAGAGTTCGTCCCGGCCACCCTCCATGCGGTGCGCATCCAGGATCTTCTTCAGCATCGGCAGGGCAGCTTGACGGTCGCCAAGTACTCGGCGAGATTTACTGTTCTCTCGCACTACTCGACTGAAATGGTACGGGACCCATTCTTCCGGGCCAGAACCATTTAGAAGGGATTGAGACACGAGAACAAGGCATCACAGATCTCCCTCATCATTCCAACTCAGGAAGTAGTACTGGAGCGAGTCCTTTTGATGGAGGGATTTCTTGCTGAGTCAATAGTGAGACCTACCGCAGGGCAGCAGGTGGCGGAGTCTTCGGCAGCAGGTAGCCGACGGATGACTCATGGGTCTAGGCAGACTAGACCTTCTGCCAGACGACCTCAGGACACTAGCTCAGCAGGGCGGGACACACAGCGCGGAGCCAGTCTTTCGAGAGGCAGGCAGTGCTACGCTTGCGGCGGGTAGGGTCACATGGCTCGTGACTGCCCAACCCATCGTGCTGAGGAGCAGCAAACAGTTGAGGGGCCACCTAGGCAGAGGCAGAGGGTTGACCGTGGCGGTCCGCATGGGGGAGGCGTACGAGGAAGAGGAGCTTGCCGAGCAGCAGGTGGTGGGCGATGCTTTGAGGCTCTACCACCACCACCACCAGGAGGTCCACCCCGACCACAGGGAGCTGGCGGGAAGAGACAGGCACAGCTCCAGGCAGGAGAGGACTACGACCACGGCACGCCCGAGATGATTCAAGGTACTATATGTGTCTATTCCACCCTTGATGCAGTTCTTATAGACACAGGAGTGAGTCACTCTTTCATAGTCGCTGCCCTTGATCGGAACTTGGAGATTTCGACAAAGCCATTGGCTCGATCCTTACGGCTGGAGACTCCTATGGGAGCAGACTCGATGATTACACACTGGTGCTGGCAGTGTGAGCTTACTCTAGGAGACGAGAACTTCGGCTGGGATCTTTCTATAGCGGCGTCAAGGCCTTACGACGTCATCTTGCGCATGGATTGGTTGTCTACAGTCCATGCACAGATTGACTGTATTAGGCGCAAGGTGCGATGTGTACGCACCGACGGGAGCAGGTTCACCTTCACCGGCGAGAAGGGATCCTTCGAATCACATGATGGACTTCTGCAGAGAAGAGGACAGCCCATCACTGATCAGTTGACTAGCCTCATCCTAGGAGCAGTTGACGTGCGTAGTCCTAGTTCTCCTGCAGTGGTGAATCAGTACGCGGACGTCATTCCCGACGTCATTCCAGGGCTACCTCCTCCCAGAGAGGTAGAATTTTATATCGACATGTACCCCGGGACAACCCTGATATCGACTCCATCATATCTGATGGCCCCCGCTGTGCTTTGGGAGCTACGGGTACAGTTGGAGGACTTTTAGGGCAAAGGATTCATCCTACCTAGTGTCTTACCCTGGGCTTCCCCGAGATTGTTCGCCAAGAAGGAGGATGGGAGCTTGCGACTTTGTGTCGACTATCGTCGCCTGAACCCGGTAACAGTGAGGAACAAGTATCCGCTACCGATGAATGATGACCTCTTCGATCAGCTCAAGGTAGCACGATGGTTCTCGAAGATAGACCTCAGGTCAGGCTATCATCAGCTCAGAGTTCGAGACGGGGACGTGTAGAAGACGGCCTTCAGATGTCGGTATGGACACTATGAGTTCTTGGTTATGACTTTCGGTGTAACCAATGCTCCAGTAGTGTTCATGGGCCTCATGAACATGATCTTTCAGCCATACCTCGATCGATTTTCTGTGGTTTTCATCGACGAGATTTTGATATACTCGACGACTGAGGAGGAGCACGCCTACCACTTACGGGTTGTACTAGACACACTCCGAGAGCACCAGATTTATGGAAATCTCTCGAAGTGTTAGTTCTGCATATGTGAGGTCCACTTCTTGGGGCACTTCATTTCTGAGGCGGGAGTTGCAGTGGATCCCGCAAAGATCGAGGAAGTGCTAGCTTGTGAGCCACCCAAGAGCGTGACAGAGGTGCAGAGTTTATTGGGACTAGATGGATACTATCGGAGATTTGTGCCAGACTTCTCCAGAGTTGCGGCACCACTCTCATCTTTGATGAAGAAGGGGAAACCCTTTGTGTGGTCAGGAAGATGTCAACAGAGCTTCCAGGAGCTGAGACAGAGATTGACTAGCACACCTATCTTGAGGTTGTCTGAGGAAGGAGTAGGGTACTTAGTCTACTGTGATGCATCAGGGACAGGACTCGAATGTGTCCTGATGCAGGAGTGGGAAGTGATCGCCTATGGATCACGTCAGATGAGGCTGCATGAGCAGAACTACGCTACCCATGACCTGTAGTTAGCAGCAGTGGTCTTCACCCTAAAGACATGGCGACACTATCTGATGGGAGAGCGCTTTACAGTCTTTTCTGACCATCAGAGTCTCAGGCACATCTTCTCTTAGAAGGACCTGAACCTGAGACAGCGGCGATGGATCGAGTTCCTCTAGGACTATGACATTGATATATTCTATACTCCTAGGAAGGGGAATGTGGTAGCCGATGCTCTCAGCCGGAGGACGGGCATTCAGTTACTCGAGGAGGCGATAGAGCAGCTAGTGTAGAGACCCGAAGCTTGACGTACATTGACATTACATTACATTTGCGGAATACATAGTACATAACAAAACACACACACACACAAGGATCGTAATGGTTTAGTGTCTTTGGAAACTCGGAATAAAATCTTCTAATCGTGGTGAAAGATCTTCAACATCTCCCATAAAGATCTTCTTTTTTTTACCTATAACCTTTCTTTATATCCTGGGGAAAAGAAAACATAAAAGGGTGAGCTCAAATGCTCAGTAAGGGTAAACAAAATAAATATCAATCACATCATATACATAAGCACATTACTTTTGGAAATCTTAACCTGCAAAAGAGATCATAATTTCATAACATGGGGTAAATCATGGCAGTGAAATGTAATCAAAATAATCATAACATAAAACATGAAACTTTGTGGCATTCACACATAAACATAGAGAATCATTTATTGTTATTCAAGAATCATTGCCAAGACTATCTTAGTGGACAACGTCCCTTTCTGAATCGAGTATCCCTCGTTTCAGTCCTGTTTCACTGAACAGGTATAACCTACCATTCCAGCCCTGTCTATCTCATGAGATATAAAATCTTTACCCAATGAATTGGAGGGAGATATAGGTCCCACCCATCTTATAATGAATCCATTATTATGTGTGCCACATAATCCTAAATCATACATCATTGCATAACCCATGTAATACAAATTGGAATCTTAAACATCATGACATCATAAAACAATTCATACAAGATAAAGGAATTCATAAAAATAATTCAATCACAACATGATCAAATCAATGTAACAATAGGGATAAAAACAGAACCCTTTATTATCTTAGATGGAAAATAATTTTGATAAAACACTTGAACTCCATTCTTGAGGAAAATATCATTTCTTCTTCAAAAAACATTTTTCCTTTCATAACATGTCATACGACTTTAAAATAAAAGAAGTTGATTAAAAATAAACTTGAAAACTTGTAAAGGAATATTCTTGGAAATAATGTTTTAAAAATCCATACATGCCGTATAAGTTAAAAAAACATTCTTCGTACCTTTGTCGGAAAAGTCAAAAAGTACCCCGTACAAAAAAACGACAATAGATTCCTTTCATATTCTATACTAAAACTCACCGAAGGGTAAAATTGGATTTAAACTATTGTATGTGGATGGAAAAAATATTACATATTGAGGGAACATGGATGTGGATGATAAAATACACCCCAGTAAATACTTACGAATAAACAATCTCGGATAAAAATGAGATTGTGGTATTTTCCCTTACCTTAGGTCCGACTTGCTTTGTACGTGTCTGAACCTCCTGTATAATGATTTAAATAATGTCATTGACTTATTACAGAATCATATTAATTGTTATGATATCATATATGGTTCACTTATGACATTATATTACCCGTTCTTTTGTAAATTCCATGTTAAAGAAGGGTTTTGGGTAAAATCGTTTCATTTATCATTGGTGTTTTGACTTGTTGTTCTTGACATTATTATTACTTATATAATGATTTACTTACTTACAGAATATAAAATATGATTTATATATCATATATATTCAGTATATATATATATATATATATAATAGATAGATAAATGAAATGAAAAACACCGTTCATGGAGACGGTAGTCCGTACGTACGCATGAACGCTGTTTTCCTTTCCTTATTGTCTTGAATGGAAGTAAGTAGATGACATACATATATATATATATATAAATCCAGTAGCTTTATAATTTCATATATTTCATTATTATTTCTTATATATACTTTATAATCATTCTTAAATGGTTAACAAGGAGAATGAATCTCATCGCGTCGTGGAGACGGTAGTCCGTACGTACGCACGAGCGATGATATCATTTCCATAAATATTGAATTGAATTGGAGTGGATTATACAATATATCAGAATCAATACGATGTTGTAATAACTATGTATAGTTATTCATTACACCACTATACCCATCCATGTAAGGTGGTGGTGGAAAATAGATTACACCACGGCGTGGAGACAGTATTCCGTACGTATGCACGCGCGGTGATTTCATTTTTCCGTAGGATGGATAGAAGGTGAATTAGGGTTGTTTCATATTTATAATAGCATATCAGTATGTAAGTAATACTGATGTTATTACTTTATCATGAAACAACTAAAGGAGAAGAAGTTGAAGAAGAAAGAAATTGAAAAGATCGGTAACAGATATTACCTCTTCTTTGGAACGCCTCTTTGAATCCTCCACTTAGGGAACTAAGATTGGTTTTTGAATAAGACCAAGACCTCTAGGATTATTCTAGGGAAGTGGAGAGGAGAACATTGCAGGGTTTGGCCGAGCTTGAGTGCTCAATTTGGTGTGAGGAGGAGGGGGAGGAGGTGCCCTTTTATAAGGGAGGAGAGGGGCACATTAGGAATATCTCAAAATATTATTTTATATTAAAGTCAAAATCGGTTTATAATGGTTCCAAAGGGTCTTATTTCGAAGATAAAGTGGGGATGGGTCGAAATCATATCATCCAATAGGATTTAGACAAGTTTAGGGTATTATTTTAACCTTATCAATTAGATTTAACTCTAAGTTAAATAATTTAACTTTTACCATGTCTTTTTGTTTTCTTTCACTATATGGTTAATACACTTACTATAACATGCCAAACGAACCCCAAATTGTTTATTATTAATATATATATCCTTATCTAAGTCATTTGGCCGAACCATAGATTTTTAGGAATAAAATAACAATTAATAATATAATATTTGATTTAAAAACTATTTTGTTTCAATTTTGACACTATTAGATATATGATTTTTTTGAAAGTCATAACAAAATTATATGTTCGAACCATGTTGCTTAAATCAACACTAATATATCATAGTAACCTAGAAAATTTGTGTAATTCATAAAAAGTCTCAAATTACATTTATTTTGGTGTTTATAACATCAATTATGTCAATATTTCATAAATAGGATAATTACTGCATCATAATTGTGTCATAAATAAATTAAATTATTTAATGTCTAAAAATTATAAATAAAATACCATTATGTAGGAAATCTTTTTATCTTTCTAATGAATATTTATAGTCGAATTTATCTTATGTATAACCCCATATTAAAAATGATTTACTTATTAAACATTGATTTTAACTATTTTAACCCTTCTTTAAATAAATTAATAATAAATGTCCTAATCTAACCCAAGTGGGCCTAAATGGTCATATGTTATTCATAAAGTTGTTTTTGGTCGAATTACACTTATCCAATAGAATTAGGACATGTGTTAGGGTAATAGTAATATCATATTTACCCTTATTTACCCTATTTACTATTAACCGCGATAAAAAAAGTAAAAAGTTACTATTCACCAAAAAATTATTTTTATCTCATTGAACCACATTTTACTTACTGATATCAACCGTGTCTGTCGGATTTTCGAAATTCCATTCACAGAAGTGGTAAAATTATGTTTTATGCAAAATTCAGTTTTTAACCTACCACTTAGTGGTTTCACTATTCATCAAAAATTGAAAGTTTTCAGAAAAATACCAAAATTTCACCCTAGGCTAATTTCGGTATTCCGAATCCAAAAATGAAGTCCATTTTAAAAAATAAAATTTCAAAAATTTTAAAAAGTGGTTATTACTATTCATAACGGCTAGTTTTAATAATATTTTAATAGCATATCGTTGTTTAGTGAATCTCGGTATTGCGTACGACGCAAGCTATCGAGGAAGGTCGTGATTGCGTGTAAAGTAAGCCAAGCTAGTATGTAGTGAAGGATTCCTTTGATGATATATAAAAAACAAAATATTACTCATAAAAATCTCGGGTGTTACATTCTACCCCCCTTAAAATGAATTTCACCCTCGAAATTCATCGGGGTTATAAATGGTTTACTATTCAAAGGTTTCTTTAATAGAATCCCACATCGTAAAAAGGAATACTAAAACTTGGCTTTAAAAATTAAAGTATGAAATGTAACGATTACCCAAATAAACTAATCACTGGGTTTCCACATAGGTGAAAATATGGATACGGAAGAGAAATCTGACCATCATGTTCTGATGGAGAGTGGTAGAGAACATGGCTATAGAAAATCTAGTAATCACAAATCCATAAATTTGTGACGATCTGAGGTACCATCTGATTCATCAGGTATAAGATCACTAGGACAACATTTTTGGTTTTCAAGATCGTTTCCCTAAAGTTAAAGAATTTGAATTAGAATAAATACTTACTTTATTTTGGTACAATCTCCCTGTTGTTCCTGCCTTTAACAATTTCCACTTCATCTCTTAAATAAATGAAGTTGAATTTGTTATTAGTGAAGTGTTAGCAGATCATGTGATAGAATGACGGGTCATTCCATCTGTCTCAAAAGGTTAGCAAAATTTATATACATAAGTCGATCTATAGTGGGATTAATCATATATGGTTCCTAAAATGGGCTTATACTTCATATATCATACTGCTTAATATAATAAAACTAGTTTCTACTAAACAGGGACTTCCTGTAGGCCAGTGGTAGGCAATAAAGGCCAGTCGCACTTCGGTTGTGGGTTCGATTCCCACAGCCTTGTCCGACGCAATGGGCTGTCACCCGTCCTGCAGGTTGTCCTTTTTCTAAAACTATATTACTATAACATCCCATCAATAATATCGAAAAAAAACTTCTATCCTTAAACAATACTAACTTATGTCCAACATAATCCATTGTAATCTTCAGGCTTATCCATAATACTTCAGTCCACTCTCATAATATAGTGAAAATGATTACAAGAGATTTAATACTGTCGTTGATCCCCATATATCATAAGATATGTCTTGTTGGTCACATTCCAAACATTCAAAGGCCTTAATCATGTATTCTCTTGATGAATGAATACCCATTGAACCTTAGTGAAATCATGAATACTGTTAAAAGTTAACACTTTCCACATACCAAAATCCAAGAACTCTATATAATCAAACCATAATATAACCTTCTCCTTATATCAGTCATGAGCTCATGAATACTATCAAACATTAAGTTATATAAGACCTTATTGTCCCCAAATAAAAGATGAAAAGAGAATGGCAGAAATGAAATATATGAAAAGTTTATATTATGAACATAAAGGAAAATTTGAAATGAAGTATACATGGAGTGTTTCCGAAGACTCTAGTCGCTCATGAAAATTTGATTCAGAAAATAAAAAATCTAATAAGAAAGAAAATATGTGCTTCATGGTAAAAGAAGATAAGTTAAATACCTATTATTAATCTAATTCTGATTCTGATTATTAAAATAATAAATTGGATTCCTACTTCACAATTCTAAATGAAAAATATTACTCCTTATTAATGAAACAAAAATCTATTAAGAATATTCCCAATGCTATTTTAGGATAAAGAGATACATTACTTAAAAAACATCATGTGTAAATTGAAAATTTTAACTCATCTACCACAAACTATGATAATAATGAAAATATAATTTTGTAATTCAAGATAAAGTAGAAACTTATAAAAGTGTTGATCTCTTATTTACAAAAAGAGAAAATATTTAGAATTAAATTCTTGATAAAAAATTATTTAACATTGAATGACTCAGAATAGTAATTAAGGGTACAAAATATAAAATATATAAGAATTATTTTTTTCCAAATACAAAATCTATTACTTGTCATTTTTTAAGAGCAGAAGTGCATAAAACAAAAAACTATTATTTGAGAAATCCAAAAATAAGTATAATTAAAAGTGATTTTATTTTAAACAATTATATGGTATAATGGATTTGAGTTATTGAATAACAAAGTAGGTCTGGATTCGCAGATATCTGCAAGCTGACAATTCTGAACCTAAGAGGATATGGGTACCAAAATAATCTTTTTTCTCAATTTCCGTTCCAAGAAATAGGTCACCAAAAAAGCTATATGGTATGTGGATAGTGAAAGCTCCATGAACATGAGTGAAAAACCATCAGAACTAAATACACTGACTCAAATAGAAGGAGGTTTAGTCACCATTGTTGATAATAAGAAAGTAATTATAATTGGACATGGATCTATTGGAGATCCAAAAATTGTCTCAATCAACAAAGTATAATATATACAACTGTTGAGGAACAACCTGATAAGTACCTATCAACTCTATGATGATGGGTATTATGTTTATTGTTTTCTAAAAATTCCTATTAGGTATTTAAATATAAATTTCTAATGTTTATAGAACCAATATCTAATAATGTTTATACATTCGATTTATATTACTTGTCTATATAGAAAGTGAATTGTTTATCTCTAAAAATAAATGGGTCATAAATCTTGAAAAGGAGTCATGATCATTTTAAAATCTATGATTTACATAAATTTTATATGAAACAATTAGTTTTTTATTTATGTAGTCATAAATATTATGGTGAATGTTTCTAGGATGCATGCCAAATTGGAAAGAAACTAAAATCGTCCTTCAAAAATATTAACAAAATCTCTACATAAAGTCCTCTAGAACATTTCCACAAGGATCTATTTCGACCATCAATTGTAACATGTTTGGTTATTAAATTATATGTACATGTTTTAGTAGATCATTATTATATATTTACTTATGTATATTTTCTAAAACTCAAAAGTGAGGCTTTTACAGTTTTAGAATGTTTTTGTAAAATAGTTCAAAATGAAAATGGTTTTATGATAATTTCATTATGAAGTTATCATGGGGTAGAATTTGAGATTATAGAATTCAATTCCTTTTATTGAAATTATGGTATTGAACACAACTTATACACAACAAGAACACCTCATAAAATGGTATTTTCATAAGAATAAATAAAACTATTCAAGAAATGTCTAGGAATATACAAAATTAATATAGTCTTCCTACATATATATTTGGGTATAAGCTATAATAACATCCTGTTATATTATAAATAGAGTTTTAATTTATCCTATTTTCAAAATTACACCTTATGAACATTGGAATAAAAGAATGCCTAAGGTAAAGTACTTCAATGTTTTTAGATGCAAGGTGTATATCTTGAATCCCAAAGATAATCAAGATAAATTAAATCCAAATGCTGATGAAGGAATATATTTTGGATATTATACTACCTTTTAAGCCTATAGAGTGTTTAATAGAAATTTAAAGGATTGTTGAAGAATTAGTTCAAGTGATGTTGGATGAAACTAACCTTTTTATTAAAGAGAAATAGAAAACTGATGATGTTGATGAATATTTTGACAACATGAGACATGAAAACCTGAAAAAAGATTTCAAAAATTATATAAATAAAATTCAGTCTATTTTAGAAGTAAATGATACCGATGGACCTAAAAGTTTTTTTTGCAAGACATTCTAGAACCCTAATGAACCATCCTTTAGAAACTATTATAGGAAACCAATACATATGAATAAAAAATAGAAAAAATGTCGGAAACCTAGTTGAAATTTCTACCTTTGTATTTTACATAGAACCCAAATATTTAGATGAAGCCATAGAAGATGAGAGTTGGATGTTTTCAATGTAATAAGATTTAAAAAAGTTTAAAAGGAATGGTGCTTTCGAATTATTTTAAAGGCCATTAAATTATCCAATTTTAGGAACTAAATGGGTTTTTAGAAATATAAAATATTATCCAAATATTTTAACTATAAACAATGAAATATTAGTAGCTAAATTATATAATCTGGAAGAAGGTATTTATTATGATGAAACCTTTCTTCCTATAGCCAGATAAGAAGAAATTGGAATCTTTTAATATTTTTCATCTCATATGAACATTAAATTATATCAGATGGATGTTATTTCTAGATTTTTTGAGTGGTTATTTAATGGAAAATGTTTTGTGCTGAACAAACTCTTAGTTTTTAATATTCTCAAAAACAAAATTCTATTTTTAAACATTATAATGATCTATATGGCCATAAACCGTCACCTAGATAATGGTGTGAAAGATTATGTCCTTTTCTATAAAAAGTTTTTAAACTATTCGTATAGAAGATATAATACATTTTAAGAAAATTTTTATTTATATTACATTGTTAGTTCAAATCTATATTCATCATATCATATTTGGTTCAATGAATGAAAAACATTGTAATAATTTTTTAAAACTCATGAAAAATGAATATCAATTGAGTTTTATGGGAAAATTATATTTCATTTTATGACATAAAATTTATCAAAAATATTATGGAAATGTTTTAAACCCAAGTAAATACATTACTGAATTATTGAAAATGTTTACTCTTGAAAAAAACAAAAAAAAAATAAAATCCCCTATGAAATAATATAAAATTGATTTGTATAAAGCTTAAAATCCAGTTGAAAACAGATTTTATAGAGGAATGATTGGTTGTTTATTATATATTACTGACAGTGGACCTGACATTCTATTTTCTATATATTTATGTTCTATATTTCAAAAAAATCCTAAAAAATCCAATCTTATTGTTGTTAAAAGAATATTTTTATATTAAAAAGGAACTGTTTTTCAATCTCTTTTTTCCAAAACATGTGATTTAAATTTAATATCATATTTAGATTCTGATTTTAGAGATTTTAGATTAGATAGAATAAATAAATCTTAAACATGTCAGTTTTTTGGAAAATATTTAGTATCATTGTCAACTAAGAATCAATACTCAGTTTCCCCATCATCAGCTGAGGAAGAATATGTATATGTAGGCGGTTTCTATGCATGAGTATTTCGGATTAAAAAAACATTGGTAGACATTGGAAAAATTTTAATAGTATGAAGATTCTATATGATAATAAATATGCTATAAATATTTTTTAACAAATCCCATAAGTCATTCAAGAACTAAACATATTAATTTTAGGAATCATTTTCTAAGAGATAATGATAATAAAAAGTATATATCATTAAAAATAATCAATAGTGAATATCAATTAGCTGATATTTTCACTAAACCGCTTCCCACTGTATGTTTTGACTTTATTTAAGGAGTGTATTGTTTATTTAATTATTTAATAAAAGTCTATATTCTAATCTTTTTAATTTTCAATTTTAATTTATTTTATTTTGATATATTGATGCCAAATATAATTTTTTATTACATTCAATCGATTTTTTTAATATTTTTAATTTAATCACTATTTTAGTTAATTGGTTTTATCTTAAATTAATTTTCAACACATTTTTTTAAAATTCTCATAATTACCCTGTAACCGACATGTGAAATAATGATATGACCTCACTTGTTAGAATCCTTTGGAATACCATACCCTTTGTTTTTCAAACCATTTCACCAAACCCAAACATTCATCTAATTTTTATACCCTAGATGATGAAAACCTCATAAATTCAAAATTTTATAAATGAATAAAACCCACAAAACCAAAGAGGGTGAAGTTAGTAATCTGAAGAAATAATGAGTTTTTGGATGATATATTCCTCATGGAAAAGTGGTAGATTTCAAATGGATCTACCAGACGAATCTACTATTGAAAGAGGTGTTAGAATTTCAATGTTTGGAGTATTTGTTTAATGAAGTGAACTAATAGTTTCTCTATGAGGTAGAATTGAAATATTTCTTCAATGGCATATAGTTTAGTTTCAGTGATTCTAAAGATACTATTATTTGAGAATAGAAGATAAATATTATTTCATTTCTTTTGTTGAAATTTAAAAAATTTAAAAATTTCATCATAAAGGATTATTTCAATATGATATACTTTCTATTATAGATAACGATCATAGGTCTAAAGAAATTATGTCTTTTATTTTTTGTTCACTAACTATAGGGAAGATGTTTTCGAAATATCTCGAGGAAGATTAGAAAACACTAATTAAATTTATTCACTCTGTAATTTGTCCAAGGATGGATAAAATGGAGAAAATTTTGTATACCGACATATATGTCATGTTGCTATTATTATGTGAAATAAAGAATAATTTTCTAATGTATATGCCCAGATATATTCAATATTGCAGTCTACCAGATGCAAGGATGAATTTTTATTCTTATGGAAGGATTATTTCTCGAATTTTATTTAAGAAACATATGATTCAATTAATTTATTATTGAATATAATGTGATCCATTTAATGAACTCAAAGTGGGAACTATATTGATTTTATGTTTTTTAGAGTACTGTGAATAAAAACATGTTACCTGCTTGTGTTGATGACCAATATAGTTCTACATATTTTTCTTAGGTGGAGAAAGGGACTATAAGAAAAGGAGTTGCTGACAAAAAAACAAATGATATTTCTATGAAAACTAAGAGGATTCTTTGATATAATACTGAAGATGAAGAATATTGTTAAGAGGGTATTGTACTTATTCCAAGAAAAAAATAAGTTCTGAAACTGAAAGAACCACTACTGGGTTCTGGAGAAGATACATTATTGGGTCCTTTCAAACAACTGGTTCATGATGAAGATCATAAAGTAGAATTTCAAGGTAGTGATCATCAAGATGTAACTTTGATAGTTGATCAATTGGAAGAGTATATTTATGAAAATAATATTCAAAATGAAAATGTTCAAGAATAAGTTTCTCAATAAGAACAAAATTTGTTGGAATAAAAAACTCAAGATACAGATATTATTGAGAAGTAGTTAGTGGATAGATAATTACCTATTTATAGGGAGAAAACAAAAGTACTTATTAATCAATGACTCTCTAGTGAAAAAAATGTTGAGAATTAAATTTCAAATGCTTTTTCAATTAAATTTGTTGATCGGCCACAAAATCCAAATGAAGGAATATTTGATTCTTTGTCACATAATGTTGAATATCATGTGATAAAGTATAATAAATCACATGAAGAAAATGTAAATATTCCACATGATCTCGAAGATTCCAGGAAATCGTTCCGGGTCATAAGGATAATTCAATCATCAAAAATGATTTTGACGGTTTCAATAGAGAAATGATCGATATGGTTAGAAATATCAAGTCTAAATATGCTTCCAAATTTGAAATTTAAGATCTAAAGTGGTATTTTCAAAATAAAATTGATCTAATCAAATGTAGTGTCAATCAGACTGGTACATCAACCTATTCCCCATCTACCTCTCTAGATCTAATATTCACATTTCAGCAAATCACAACTATTATAGAAGACATGAATGATCATCTACAAAACCAACAGTTCAATAGTTCTCCCTTTTCACTTCTGTTGGACAATCAGAAATTTATAATTGACCAATTGACACCAGGTGAACATAGTATCATATTTATGTTGAAAAATTCACAGATAAATTGGACTTGTTTATGCAGTAAGAGGAAAGCATTCATGACTTTTTGAAAGTAAATCTGGTTAAAA
This sequence comes from Viscum album, assembly GCA_963277665.1. Classification (NCBI taxonomy): domain Eukaryota; kingdom Viridiplantae; phylum Streptophyta; class Magnoliopsida; order Santalales; family Viscaceae; genus Viscum; species Viscum album. The sequence goes on from OY728139.1 coordinate 1,186,336,995, forward strand.
TTTTAATATTAGTCATGATTATGGATTTTTGATTATGATATTAGGAGAAATTGTTATGAAACAATTTCAGGTACATATAGTAGAGTTAAAAGAAATGTTTCATGCATCACAAAATTCTATATAACCAAAAACTAAGCCAAATCCTACCCATCCTCTTCTACCCAAACCATATAAGTTGGATAACATATTTCGTAGGGACACTAACTTCTGTACTTATACAATTTATGATTATTTAAATTTCATTATTCTTATTTACCATTATTTATTTAATGTTATGTAAAGAACCGTAAATTTCATGTAAATTTTTTTTTTAATTTTCTTTGGATTTTACAAGAACACAGCTTCTGACGGCACCTAATTCTGAGGCCCGGTGTTCCCGGAATCATTTTCCGAAGTTTGGATCGGGTACGTTCAGTGAACAGATGAGCGTGTTTTTCTAACTTTGAAACCGGTGCTCGGAATCAAATTCTGAGGGCACTGATGAAATCGTTGTGCCGGTATTTTCTTAGAAACGCCTCTTCCGGAGTTGCGTTTTCTCGGGTGTGGTTTTTAATTTTTGGGCTTAATGTTAAGAAATAAAATAATTGGTACGACAAACTTTATTTTATTTCACTTATAGCCACTTAAAAGACACATTAAGCTGCATAAGCTGAGTTGAATCGGATAGGGTAGAACCCAAAATATCCTACCCTCCTGGTAGGATATTTGTTAGGTGGGGCCCGCATGAGCCCCAGCGTTTATTTTCCGCTACGTAACGCACCTGTGAAAACCCGTCATTATCAAAGTCAACTGACACATTTTCTTAAATTCATAACGCACTAATTAATTGGTCGGTTAACTTTGTTAAATTAATTCTATGAATTAATTTAATCGTTTCTTAACCTGTTTACAATCCGTTGGCATTATAATAAAATAAGACCAACACACGACTTCTTGAGGATTGGTCGTTGAGAGGCCTTTTGACAGAAATTTTGTGCCTTCATCCTCCTTCACGAAGAACGCGAAGAATGCGAAGAACGCGAAGAACACAGTCACCCTCAGATATTGACGACGCTTCTTCCGAGACGTTCTTCCCCACAATGATCTCCGATCACCAACTGCTTGAGGTAGGAGATTTTGGGTTTCTTCTTGTAAATCTCTTTGTGGGGTATAAAAACATCATTGATTTAATTAATTTAATTAAATCTATATGTTCTTGAACCTCGGAGTTCGTCGACGTGACGCCCTTCCGTGATGACGCGACACCCTTCCGCGACATGATGATCACCACCCTCCACGACGATTAATTCCGCGAAGAGCGCATGCTCGACGACTATGGCGAGGTAGGGATTTTTATTTGAGAAAAATCCATGATTCCCGTGATTGTTTCTTTTAAAACAAAGAACCCGGATCAAAGATCAATTTTAATTCTATTAAAATTGTGCCTTGCTTGTTATTCATGTGTTGAATATTTATTTCTGATTGTTATCACCTAACGCGGAGGGTTCGGGCCAAACAAACACGGCCCGACCACCCTCAGCAGTTTTCCGTTGATGCGCGGATTGGCGGACGATGACAAAGGGGACCGAAATGGCGTTTTTAGGGCCTGACAGTGATGAATGGGACTCGGGAGGAACATCGGCGCAGACAGAAGTGGATTCGGACCACCGGAGCAACTCCGATGGCCCGCAGAACCCACAGGCGGCGTCCCTGCGCACCGCCAGATAGGGACGCCGCGGCTAAAGCCGTGGTGGCGGCGGCCAGCGGACCCGCGGCCATGCGGGTCCGGCACACACGGGATGCGACTTTTCCATGTCCGCTGATCCAGTGCGGCCCCACGTGGGGCCGCGACGATTCATCCCACGGGGGACAGCGCCACCTGGTTCCTCCACTCGGCCGGCTCGGCCGAGCCAAGCTGGGCCGACCCGTGTCAGACCCGAACATGGGTCGAGTCGCCCGGTTCGGGCCGACCTGCAGGGGGGGGGGGGGTTGGGCCGGGTCGGTCCTTGCCCAGACCCCCCGTTTCCGGACCTTTTCAGTCATTCGCTCATAACTTGAGTTACATGCCCCCGAATGATGTGCATTCAATGGAGATGTGATCCTTGGATCCAGACGGTCGTTTCGTTATATCGTATTCAAGGTTTCAGAATACTTTGTGTTCTACCGGGTTGGTTCGTACACGAAACCAACCGGGCCCTCGGAGCAGAAACGCTCATATCTTGAGCTTCGGATGTCCGATTGACGTGTCGCCGATTTTGTTGTTTCCCTCTAAGTGAGAGGGATCATTTGGCATACTCCGCCCAAGGTTTGGACGTAGGTGTGGTATAGTCTGGTTGTTTTTTCCTTAAAAACCAACTGGGCCCCTGGGTCAAAAAAGCCAATAACTCTCAGACCGGGCTCCGATTGACGCACCGTCTGGGACATTGAGTTCCTGTTGACGATACAGAACTCTTGGATACATCAACTCTGGACTATGTGTCAGTTGATGTATCAGCCTCTCGACTCATGGAGCGGACCCTCCCAAACGAGCTTGCTGTGTGCGGGAACCCTAGAGCTAGCCGCGACTGCTACTGTGATGACGACGACTGTGCAGAGATCCTTAGTGGATTCGGCGGCGACGACTACAACACTCAGCGATCCTTTTTGGGTAAGTGCTACGGATCCTATGTGTGTCCGATCCTGTGTGGGTCAGCGCTCAGCGGTCCTGTGTGGGCCAGCGCCTATAGGTCATGTGTGGGCCCGATCCTGTGTGGGTCTTTGCGGGGGTTAGTTACCTATCAATCCTTTGTGTGTCAGATCCTTTGTGGGTCATTTCGGGGGGGGGGGGGGTTAGTACCTATTGATCCTTTGTGGGTCCGATGACTTAGATGGATCAGTGATCATCTATATCGTCATTCAAAGAAGTATACCTGTGTGAGCTGAATCCTGTTCTACATTCCTTCATGGATTGTGTTGTGCTATCCTGTGTGGATTTACGTTTCCTTTCCCTTGTGTATTGTGTTGTGCTATCCTTTGTGGATTTACGTTTTCTTTCCTTTGTGGATTGTGTTGTGTTATCCTGTGTGGATTTACGTTTTCATTCCTTTGTGGATTGTGTTATGTGATCCTGTGAGGATTTACGTTTTCTTTTCTTTTTGGATTGTGTTGTGCTATCCTGTGTGGGTTTATGTTTTTCTCTCCTGTGTGGACTGGGTTTTACTTGAGCTCGGATGTTGGAGCCGATCGAGAATTGATTACTTAGGTATATGTATGGGAATATAACTAAGTCGTGTCGGATGTTAGTTCGCGATTGTGTCATTCCTTTGTGATTTATCCTTTGTGGGTTCTGGGAGACCTTCGGGGGTCTCGGGGTCCCTACTGAGTATCTTATACTCACCCCTGCACGAGTTGTGCCTGCACTACGTTGTGTTGGTTGCAGACGACGGACATCACTGATCGTGGTGGAGGCTTGCGGAGTAGGATGGTACCTGGAGGTGGACCACTGGGTGGGACGTACTCGGAGCCGTCGGCAGGACCTGAGGAGCGGTGGAGGCTTTCTGTACCCACCCTTCAGGTGGGATTTCTAGAGGAAGGCTTAATGATGCGGCTTTTCCTTTCAGTTCCTATTTTTCCACTTTCAGTTGTACTTTACAGTTGGGCTTGTATTTCCGGCCCCCTTTACTTTCTGCACAGCTTTTTCCAGTTTTTACTTAGTGTTTACTTTCCTCTTTCTTACTCTGCAGTGCTTCTTTACTTTACAAATTCAATGCCTTGCCTTTATCGGGATTTATTCCTTGGTGCTAGTTGACAGCCCCTGGCCTATGGAAGGCGGGCTTGGGGTAGTCACGACACGGGCCCCGAGTACGGATCGTGAAAAATTGGTATCAGAGGTGGTTGGTTATACCACTGACTCTGATCTTTCTTCTATGTGAAGTAATAGTGTTTAGAGTATTGTGTGTGGTTATCAGTCCCGGGATCCCAGTGTTGGTTCGGCGGCTGACATATCCGTACACCAGGACCCTGACTTCTGATTTCCGACTTAATACACGAAAACATTGATTGCATGTGTGTTTCAGCTTTTCATTGTGATAACTTTGTATCAGCTCACCAGGTATACTGTTCTGACCGTGGCGCACCTGTTTCCTTTTCAGGATGGCCCCACGATGCCAGCCAGCTAGCGTTCCGAGAGTTGTACACGACGACAGCCCGCCGAGCGACGAGGCCTCGGTACAGGGCCCTTCGACAGCTGAGGCACCGGAGGTACCCCTACCCGCTGAGCCAGCGATGCTTCCAGCCCCAGCTGCTGACGATGCACATCGCCTTAGTGCACTGCATGAGTTCTAGGCGCCAGCGACCGCCCAGGTTCCACGGGGAGACGGATCCCCAGGCAGCCGAGGACTGGCTGGAGGCAGTCGTACGAGTTTTCAGGCTAGTGAGGACACCAGCAGACCTCATGGTGATCCTCGCTGCGAGCTTACTGCACGCAGCAATGGGACGATGGTGGATCATGATGCTCCAAGTGCACGATGAGGCATCTCTTCTCTGGATAGACTTTTAGAGCCTCTTCCGCTCAGAGTTCGTCTCGGCCACCCTCCATGCGGTGCGCATCCAGAATCTTCTTCAGCTTCGGCAGGGCAGCTTGACGGTCGCCCAGTACTCGGCGAGATTTACTGTTCTCTCGCACTACTCGACCGAATTGGTACGAGACCCATTCTTCCGGGCCAGAACCATTTAGAAGGGATTGAGACACGAGATCAAGGCATCACGGATCTCCCTCAGCATTCCAACTCAGGAATGATTACTGGAGCGAGTCCTTTTGATGGAGGGCTTTCTTGCTGAGTCAATAGTGAGACCTACCGCAGGGCAACAGGTGGCGGAGTCTTCGGCCGCAGGTAGCCGACGAATGACTCATGGGTCTAGGAAGACTAGACCTTCCGGCAGACGACCTCAGGACACTAGCTCAGCAGGGCGGGGCACACAGCGCGGAGCCAGTCTTTCGAGAGGCAGGCAGTGCTACACATGCGGTGGGTAGGGTCACATGGCTCGTGACTGCCCAACCCATCGTGCTGAGGAGCAGCAAACAGTTGAGGGACCATCTAGGCAGAGGCAGAGGGTCGACCGTGGCGGTCCGCATGGGGGAGGCGTACGAGGCAGAGGAGCTTGCCGAGCAGCAGGTGGTGGGCGATGCTTTGAGGCTCTACCACCACCACCACCAGAAGGTCCACCCCGACCACAGGGAGCTGGCGGGCAGAGATAGGCACAGCTCCAGGCAGCAGAAGACTACAACCACGGCACACCCGAGATGATTCATGGTACTATCTGTGTCTATTCCACCCTTGATGCAGTTCTTATAGACACAGGAGTGAGTCACTCTTTCATAGTCGCTGCCCTTGATCGGATGTTGGAGATTCTGACAAAGCCGTTGGCTCGATCCTTACGGCTGGAGACTCCTATGGGAGTAGACTCGATGATTACACACTGGTGCTGGCATTGTGAGCTTACTCTAGGAGACGAGAGCTTCGGCTGGGATCTTCCTGTAGCGGCGTCGAGGCCTTACGAAGTCATCTTGCGCATGGATTGGTTGTCTACAGTCCATGCACAGATTGACTGTATTAGGCGCAAGGTGCGATGTGTACGCACCGACGGGAGCAGGTTCACCTTCACCGGTGAGAAGGGATCCTTCGAATCACATGATGGACTTCTGCAGAGAAGAGGACAGCCCATCACTGATCAGTTGACTAGCCTCATCCTAGGAGCAGTTGACGTGCGTAGTCCAATTTCTCCTGCAGTGGTGGATCAGTACACAGACGTCTTTCCCGACGACATTCCAGGGCTACCTCCTCCCAGATAGGTAGAATTTTATATCGACATGTACCCCGGGACAACCCTGATATCGACTCCATCATATCAGATGGCCCCCGCTGTGCTTTGGGAGCTACGGGTACAGTTGGAGGACTTATAGGGCAAAGGATTCATCCGACCTAGTGTCTTACCCTGGGCTTCCCCGAGATTGTTCGCCAAGAAGGAGGATGGGAGCTTGCGACTTTGTGTCGACTATCGTCGCCTGAACCCGGTAACAATGAGGAACAAGTATCCGCTACCGATGATTGATGACCTCTGCTATCAGCTCAAGTTAGCACGGTGGTTCTCGAAGATAGACCTCAGGTCAGGCTATCATCAGCTCAGAGTTCGAGACGGGGACGTGCAGAAGACGACCTTCAGATGTCGGTATGGCCACTATGAGTTCTTGGTTATGACTTTTGGTGTAACCAATGCTCCAGTAGTGTTCATGGGCCTCATGAACATGATCTTTCAGCCATACCTCGATCGATTTTATGTGGTTTTCATCGACGAGATTTTGATATACTCGACGACTGAGGAGGACCACGCCTATCACTTGCGGGTTGTACTAGACACACTCCGAGAGCACCAGATTTATGGCAATCTCTCGAAGTGTTAGTTCTGGATACGTGAGGTCCACTTCTTGGGGCACGTCATTTCTGAGGCGGGAGTTGCAGTAGATCCCGCAAAGATCGAGGAAGTGCTAGCTTGGGAGCCACCCAAGAGCGTGACAGAGGTGCAGAGTTTCTTGGGACTAGATGGATACTATCGGAGATTTGTGCCAGACTTCTCCAGAGTTGTGGCACCACTCTCATCTTTGATGAAGAAGGGGAAACCCTTTGTGTGGTCAGGAAGATGTCAACAGAGCTTCCAGGAGCTGAGACAGAGATTGACTAGCACACCTATCTTGAGGTTGTATGAGGAAGGAGTAGGGTACTTAGTCTACTGTGATGCATCAGGGACAGGACTCGAATGTGTCCTGATGCAGGAGTGGGAAGTGATCGCCTATGGATCACGTCAGATGAGGCTGCATGAGCAGAACTACGCTACCCATGACCTGTAGTTAGCAGCAGTGGTCTTCACCCTAAAGACATGGAGACACTATCTGATGGGAGAGCGCTTTACAGTCTTTTCTGACCATCAGAGTCTCAGGCACATCTTCTCTTAGAAGGACCTGAACCTGAGACAGCGGCGATGGATCGAGTTCCTCCAGGACTATGACATCGATATATTCTATACTCCTAGGAAGGGGAACGTGGTAGCCGATGCTCTCAGCCAGAGGACGGGCATTCAGCTACTCGAGGAGGCGATAGAGCAGCTAGTGTAGAGACCCGAAGCTTGACGTACATTGACATTACATTACATTTGCAGAATACTTAGTACATAACAAAAAACACACACACACAAGGATCGTAATAGTTTAGTGTCTTTGGAAACTCGGAATAAAATCTTCTAATCGTGGTGAAAGATCTTCAACATCTCCCATAAAGATCTTCTTTTTTTTTACCTAAAACCTTTCTTTATATCCTGGGGAAAAGATCACATAAAAGGGTGAGCTCAAAAGCTCAGTAAGGGTAAACAAAAGAAATATCAATCACATCATATACATAAGCACATTACTTTTGGAAATCTTAACCTGCAAAAGAGATCATAATTTCATAACATGGGGTAAATCATGGCAGTGAAATGTAATCACAATAATCATAACATAAAACATGAAACTTTGTGGCATTCACACATAATCATAGAGAATCATTTATTGTTAGTCAAGAATCATTGCCAAGACTATCTTAGTGGACAAAGTCCCTTTCTGAATCGAGTAACCCTCGTTTCAGTCCTGTTTCACTGAACCGGTATAACCTACCATTCCAGCCCTATCTATCTCATGAGATATAAAATCTTTACCCAATGAATTGGACGGAGATATAGGTCCCACCCATCTTATAATGAATTCTTTCTTATGTGTGCCACATAATCATAAATCATACATCATTGCATAACCCATGTAATACAAATTGGAATCTTAAACATCATGACATCATAAAACAATTCATACAAGATAAAGGAATTCATAAAAATAATTCAATCACAACATGATCAAATCAATGTAATAATAGGGATAAAAACAGAACCCTTTATTATCTTAGATGGAAAATAATTTTGATAAAACACTTGAACTCCATTCTTGAGGAAAATATCCTTTCTTCTTCAAAAAACATTTTTCCTTTCATAACATGTCATACGACTTTAAAATAAAAGAAGTTGATTAAAAATAAACTTGAAAACTTGTAAAGGAATATTCTTGGAAATAATGTTTTAAAAATCCATACATGCCGTATAAGTTAAAAAAACATTCTTCGTACCTTTGTCGGAAAAGTCAAAAAGTACCTCGTACAAAAAAAACGACAATAGATTCCTTTCATATTCTATACTAAAACTCACCGAAGGGTAAAATTGGATTTAAACTATTGTAAGTGGATGGAAAAAATATTACATATTGAGGGAACATGGATGTGGATGATAAAATACACCCCAGTAAATACTTACGAATAAACAATCTCGGATAAAAATGAGATTGTGGTATTTTCCCTTACCTTAGGTCCGACTTGCTTTGTACGTGTCTGAACCTCCTGTATAATGATTTAAATAATGTCATTGACTTATTACAGAATCATATTAATTGTTATGATATCATATATGGTTCACTTATGACATTATATTACCCGTTCTTTTGTAAATTCCATGTTAAAGAAGCGTTTTGGGTAAAATCGTTTCATTTATCATTGGTGTTTTGACTTGTTGTTATTGACATTATTATTACTTATATCATGATTTACTTACTTCCAAAATATAAAATATGATTTATATATAATATATATTCATTATATATATATATATAATAGATAGATAAATGAAATGAAAAACACCGTTCATGGAGACGGTAGTCCGTACGTACGCATGAACGCTGTTTTCCATTCCTTATTGTCTTGAATGGAAGTAAGTAGATGACATACATATATATATATATATATATATATATATAAATCCAGTAGCTTTATAATGTCATATATTTCATTATTATTTCTTATATATACTTTATAATCATTCTTAAATGGTTACATGGAGAATGAATCTCATCGCGTCGTGCAGACGGTAGTCCGTACGTACGCACGAGAGATGATATCATTTCCATAAATATTGAACTGAATTGGAGTGGATTATAAAATATTTCAGAATCAATACTATGTTGTAATAACTATGTATAGTTATTCTTTACACCACTATACCCATCCATGTAAGGTGGTGGTGGAAAATAGATTACACCACGGCGTGGAGACGGTATTCCGTACGTACGCACGCGCGTTGATTTCATTTTTCCGTAGGATGGATAGAAGGTGAATTAGGGTTGTTTCATATTTATAATAACATATAAGTATGTAAGTAATACTTATGTTATTACTTTATCATGAAACAACTAAAGTAGAAGAAGTTGAAGAAGAAAGAACTTGAAAAGATCGGTAACAGATATTACCTCTTCTTTGGAACGCCTCTTTGAATCCTAAACTTAGGGAACTAAGATTGGTTTTTGAAGAAGACCAGGACATCTAGGGTTATTCTAGGGAAGTGGAGAGGAGAAAATTTCAGGGTTTGGCCGAGCTTGAGTGCTCAATTTGGTGTGAGGAGGAGGGGGAGGAGGTGCCCTTTTATAAGGGAGGAGAGGGGCACCTTAGGAATATCTCAAAATATTATTTTATATTAAAGTCAAAATCGGTTTATAATGGTTCCAAAGGGTCTTATTTCGAAGCTAAAGTGGGGATGGGTCGAAATCCTATCATCCAATAGGATTTAGACAAGTTTAGGGTATTATTTTAACCTTATCAATTAGATTTAACTCTAAGTTAAATAATTTAATTTTTACCATGTCTTTTTGTTTTCTTTCACTATATGTTTAATACACTTACTATAACATGCCAAACGAACCCCAAATTGTTTATTATTAATATATATATCATTATCTAAGTCATTTGGCCGAACCATATATTTTTAGGAATAAAATAACAATTAATAATATAATATTTGATTTAAAAACTATTTTGTTTCAATTTTGACACTATTTGATATATGATTTTAGTGAAAGTCATAACAAAATTATATGTTCGAACCAAGTTGATTAAATCAACAATAATATATCATAGTAACCTAGAAAATTTGTGTAATTCATAAAAAGTCTCAAATTACATTTATTTTGGTGTTTATAACATCAATTATGTCAATATTTCATAAATAAGATAATTACTGCATCATAATTGTGTCATAAATAAATTAAATTATTTAATGTCTAAAAATTATAAATAAACTACCATTATGTAGGAAATATTTGTATCTTTCTAATGAATATTTATAGTCGAATTTATCTTATGTATAACCCCATATTAAAAATTATTTACTTATTAAACATTGATTTTAACTATTTTAACCCTTCTTTAAATAAATTAATAATAAATGTCCTAATCTAACCCAAGTGGGCCTAAATGGTCATATGTTATTCACAAAGTTGTTTTTGGTCGAATTACACTTATCCAATAGAATTAGGACATGTGTTAGGGTAATAGTAATATCATATTTACACTTATTTACCCTATTTACTATTAACCGCGGTAAAAAAAGTAAACACTTACTATTCACCAAAAAATTATTTTTATCTCATTGAACCACATTTTACTTACTGATATCAACCGTGTCTGTCGGATTTTCGAAGTTCCATTCACAGAAGCGGTAAAATTATGTTTTATGCAAAATTCAGTTTTTAACCTACCACTTAGTGGTTTCACTATTCATCAAAAATTGAAAGTTTTCAGAAAAATACCAAAATTTCACCCTAGGCTAATTTCGGTATTCCGAATCCAAAAATGAAGTCCATTTTAAAAAATAAAATTTCTAAAATTTCAAAAAGTGGTTATTAATATTCATAACGGCTAGTTTTAATAATATTTTAATAGCATATCGTTGTTTAGTGATTCTCGGTATTGCGTACGACGCAAGCTATCGAGGAAGGTCGCGATTGCGTGTAAAGTAAGCCAAGCTAGTATGTAGTGAAGGATTCCTTTGATGATATATAAAAAAACAAAATATTACTCATAAAAATCTCGGGTGTTACATTCTACCCCCCTTAAAATGAATTTCGCCCTCGAAATTCATCGGGGTTATAAATGGTTTACTATTCGAAAGTTTCGTTAATAGAATCCCACATCGTAAAAAGGAATACCAAAACTTGGATTTAAAAACTAATGTATGAAATGTAATGATTACCCAAATAAACTAATCACTGGGTTTCCACATAGGTGAAAATATGGATACGGAAGAGAAATCAGACCATCATGTTCTGATGGAGAGTGGTAGAGAACATGGCTATAGAAAATCCAGTAATCACAAATCCATAAATTTGTGACGATCTGAGGTACCATCTGATTCATCAGGTATAAGATCACTAGGACAACATTTTTGGTTTTCAAGATCGTTTCCCTAAAGTTAAAGAATTTGAATTAGAATAAATACTTACTTTATTTTGATACAATCTCACTGTTGTTCGTGCCTTTAACAATTTCCACTTCATCTCTTAAATAAATGAAGTTGAATTTGTTATTAGTGAAGTGTTAGAAGATCATGTGATAGAATGACGGGTCATTCCATCTGTCTCAAAAGGTTAGCAAAATTTATATACATAAGTCGATCTATAGTGGGATTAATCATATATGGTTCCTAAAATGGGCTTATACTTCATATATCATACTGCTTAATATAATAAAACTAGTTTCTACTTAACATGGACTTCATGTAGGCCAGTGGTAGGCAATAAAGGCCAGTCGCACTTCGGTTGTGGGTTTGATTCCCACAGCCTTGTCCGACGCAATGGGCTGTCACCCGTCCTGCAGGTTGTCCTTTTTCTAAAACTATATTACTATAACATCCCATCAATAATATCGAAAAAAAACTTCTATCCTTAAACAATACTAACTTATGTCCAACATAATCCATTGTAATCTTTAGGCTTATCCATAATACTTCAGTCCACTCTCATAATATAGTGAAAACGATTACAAGAGATTTAATACTGTCGTTGATCCCCATATATCATAAGATATGTCTTGTTGGTCACATTCCAAACATTCAAAGGCCTTAATCATGTATTCTCTTGATGAATGAATACCCATTGAACCTTAGTGAAATCATGAATACTGTTAAAAGTTAACACTTTCCACATACCAAAATCCAAGAACTCTATATACTCAAACCATAATATAACCTTCTCCTTATATCAGTCATGAGCTCATGAATACTATCGAACATTTAATTTTCTCCTTATCCCTACATTATGCGCATATCATCTACATTCCAAAAATATCTGAATAACCTTCCATGGATACTGGTAACATTAATCATACACTTTCAAAACTCAAGGAAAGACAATAGTGCAACAATCCTTAGATGTCTCGTTATTCCAACATTACACATGATAAACATGTAATCATTCCACTACATTCTTAAACCATTGTCCAAGATTCAACAATTCTTTCATCTCACATATCATTTGTAGTCTCTTCATCATCATCAACATAAATACTTCACATACGACCATACTAATTCTCTTCATGAGACTTTCCCTTAGGGCATTGGTTTGCATAATCCCCGTACATTCCATATTTAAAACATTTAACCATTGTTGATGTCGTAGCAATACCATTATCCTCATCCCTGGTGTTAACTGAACCTTTTCCTTTGCACTTACTGGCTTTGTGTCCTTCTTTTCCACACCCAAAGCATCTTCCAGTTCCTTTGAAACATTCTCCTTGATGCCGCTTCCCACATGAATTACATAGGGGAAATTGAACTTTCTTTCCTCTATGATCATCATGAAACTCCATCATTCTCTTATTAGCCGAGTCAGGAAACTTACCAAATTTTACTTTATTGATCATATTATGAGATTACTGATTTGGCATAATAATTATGTTTGGACTTCCAAATCTCATTTCATTATGAAAAATATCATTCCATTGTCCATCATATCCTCCATTATCGTGAATCATCTTGTTTCCAGCCATTTTCTAAAACCCAAAAAGAATAGTGTTAGAGGAAAAAATCATAATAAAGGGGGAGTAACTTCAATATCTAAAATCTTAGGTTTAATCTAATATCGTTACCATAGTTATAGGACTATATCCTATATGTATACTTATCCTTAGGGACATCCCTAGACATACCTTAGAAATATCTCTAGGGATCTCACTAACGTTCTCACATCTTAGTTTCCAAAGGTTGACTAAACCTTTCCTCTGATACCAACTGTAGAGACCCGAAGCTTGACGTAAATTGACATTACATTACATTTGCGGAATACTTAGTACATAACAAAAACACACACACACAAGGATCGTAATAGTTTAGTGTCTTTGGAAACTCGGAATAAAATATTCTAATCGTGGTGAAAGATCTTCAACATCTCCCATAAAGATCTTCTTTTTTTTACCTAAAACCTTTCTTTATATCATGGGAAAAGAAAACATAAAAGGGTGAGATCAAATGCTCAGTAAGGGTAAACAAAAGAAATATCAATCACATCATATACATAAGCACATAACTTTTGGAAATCTTAACCTGCAAAAGAGATCATAATTTCATAACATGGGGTAAATCATGGTAGTGAAATGTAATCACAATAATCATAACATAAAACATGAAACTTTGTGGAATTGACACATAATCATAGAGAATCATTTCTTGTTAGTCAATACTCATTGCCAAGACTATCTTAGTGGACAAAGTCCCTTTCTGAATCGAGTAACCCCCGTTTCAGTCCTGTTTCACTGAACCGGTATAACCTACCGTTCATGCCCTATTTATCTCATGAGATATAAAATCTTTACCCAATGCATTGGAGGGATATATAGGTCCCACCCATCTTATAATGAATCCTTTCTTATGTTTTCCACATAATCATAAATCATACATCATTGCATAACCAATGTAATACAAATTGGAATCTTAAACATCATGACATCATAAAACAATTCATACAAGATAAAGGAATTCATAAAAATAATTCAATCACAACATGATCAAATCAATGTAATAATAGGGATAAAAACAGAACCCTTTATTATCTTAGATGGAAAATAATTTTCATAAAACACTTGAACTCCATTCTTGAGGAAAATATCATTTCTTCTTCAAAAAACATTTTTCCTTTCATAACATGCCATACGACTTTAAAATAAAAGAAGTTGATTAAAAATAAACTTGAAAAATTGTAAAGGAATCTTCTTGGAAATAATGTTTTAAAAATCCATACATGTCGTATAAGTTAAAAAAACATTCTTTGTACCTTTGTCGGAAAAGTCAAAAAGTACCTCGTACAAAAAAAAATTGACAAAAGATTCCTTTCATATTCATTAATAAAACTCACCGAAGGGTAAAATTGAATTTAAACTATTGTAAGTGGATGGAAACAATATTACATATTGAGGGAACATGGATGTGGATGATAAAATACACCCTAGTAAATTCTTACGAATAAACAATCTCAGATAAAAATGAGATTGTGGTATTTTCCGTTACATTAGGTCCGACATGCTTTGTACGTGTCTGAACCTCCTGTATAATGATTTAAATAATGACATTGACTTATTACAGAATCATATTCATTGTTATGATATCATATATGGTTCACTTATGACATTATATTACCCGTTCTTTTGTAAATTCCATGTTAAAGAAGCGTTTTGGGTAAAATCGTTTCATTTATCGTAGGTGTTTTGACTTGTTGTTCTTGACATTATTATTACTTATATCAAGATTTAATTACTTCCAGAATATAAAATATGATTTATATATCATATATATTCAGTATATATATATATAATAGATAGATAAATGAAATGAAAAACACCGTTCATGGAGACGGTAGTCTGTACGTACGCATGAACGTTGTTTTCCTTTCCTTATTGTCTTGAATGGAAGTAAGTAGATGACATACATATATATATATATATATATATATACATAAATCCAGTAGCTTTATAATGTCATATATTTCATTATTATTTCTTATATATACTTTATAATCATTCTTAAATGGTTAACATGGAGAATGAATCTCATCGCGTCGTGGAGACGGTAGTCCGTACGTACGCACGAGCGATGATATCATTTCCATAAATATTGAATTGAATTGGAGTGGATTATACAATATATCAGAATCAATATGATGTTGTAATAACTATGTATAGTTATTCTTTACACCACTATACCCATCCATGTAAGGTGGTGGTGGAAAATAGATTACACCACGGCGTGGAGACGGTATTCCGTACATACGCACGCGCGGTGATTTCATTTTTCCGTAGGATGGATAGAAGGTGAATTAGGGTTGTTTCATATTTATAATAACATATCAGTATGTAAGTAATACTGATGTTATTACTTTATCATGAAACAACTAAAGGAGAAGAAGTTGAAGAAGAAAGAAATTGAAATGATCTATAACGGATATTACCTCTTCTTTGGAACGCCTCTTTGAATCCTCCACTTAGGGAACTATGATTGGTCTTTGAAGAAGACCAGGAACTATAGGATAATTCTAGGGGAGTGGAGAGGAGAAAATGGAAGGGGTTGGCCGAGCTTGAGTTCTGAATTTGGTGTGAGGAGGAGGGGGAGGAGGTGCCCTTTTATAAGGGAGGAGAGGGGCACCTTAGGAATATCTCAAAATATTATTTTATATTAAAGTCAAAATCGGTTTATAATGGTTACAAAGGGTCTTATTTCGAAGATAAAGTGGGGATGGGTCGAAATCCTATCAACCAATAGGAGTTAGACAAGTTTAGGGTATTATTTTTACCTTATCAATTAGATTTAACTCTAAGTTAAATAATTTAACTTTTACCATGTCTTTTTGTTTTCTTTCACTATATGGTTAATACACTTACTATAACATGCCAAACGAACCCCAAATTGTTTATTATTAATATATATATCCTTATCTAAGTCATTTGGTCGAACCTTAGATTTTTAGGAATAAAATAACAATTAATAATATAATATTTGATTTAAAAACTATTTTGTGTCAATTTTGACACTATTTGATATATGATTTTTTTGAAAGTCATAACGGAATTATATGTTCAAACAAAGTTGATTAAATCAACACTAATATATCATAGTAACCTAGAAAATTTGTGTAATGCATAAAAAGTCTCAAATTACATTTATTTTGGTGTTTATAACATCAATTATGTCAATATTTCATAGATAAGATAATTACTGCATCATAATTGTGTCATAAATAAATTAAATTATTTAATATCTAAAAATTATAAATAAAATACCATTATGTAGGAAATCCTTTTAGATTTCTAATGAATATTTATAGTCGAATTTATCTTATGTATAACCTCATATTAAAAATGATTTACTTATTATACTATGATTTTAACTATTTTAACCCTTCTTTAAATAAATTAATAATAAATGTCCTAATCTAACCCAAGTGGGCCTAAATGGTCATATTTTATTCATAAGGTTGTTTTTGGTCGAATTACACTTATCCAATAGAATTAGGACATGTGTTAGGATAATAGTAATATCATATTTACCCTTATTTACCCTATTTACTATTAACCGCGGTAAAAAAAGTAAAAAGTTACTATTCACCAAAAAATTATTTTTATCTCCTTGAACCACATTTTACTTACTGATATCAACCGTGTCTGTCGGATTTTCGAAATTCCATTCACAGAAGCGGTAAAATTAAGTTTTATGCAAAATTCAGTTTTTAACCTACCACTTAGTGGTTTCACTATTCATCAAAAATTGAAAGTTTTCAGAAAAATACCAAAATTTCACCCTAGGCTAATTTCGGTATTCCGAATCCAAAAATGAAGTCCATTTTAAAAAATAAAATTTATAAAATTTCAAAAAGTGGTTATTACTATTCATAACAGCTAGTTTTAATAATATTTTAATAGCATATCGTTGTTTAGTGAAACTCGGTATTGCGTACGACGCAAGCTATCGAAGAAGGTCGCGATTGCGTGTAAAGTAAGCCAAGCTAGTATGTAGTGAAGGATTCCTTTCATGATATATAAAAAAACAAAATATTACTCATAAAAATCTCGGGTGTTACAGCTAGCCGCTTTGTGGATATCCTTCGTGGATAGGGATAGAGCAGCCTTCCTTCAGTCTCTCACAGTCTCTCACCCACTACTGCAGTGGGTCAGAGAGGCACAACGTGGGGATTCTGACTGTGAGACGCGGCATGCACAGATATCCTCAGGACAGGCACCTGATGGCTTGTCCTTTGGAGCAGAGCACGACATCCTTTTCAGAGGAAGTACCTTGGTACCCGTCGCTTTCAGAGAGGAGGTGCTGAGAGAGTTTCACACTTCTCCTTTGGCGGTACATCCTGGAGTGGAGAAGATGTACCAGGATCTCAGATGACAGCACTGGTGGCCAGGCATGAACAAGGCTGTGGAAGAGTTCGTTTCTCGATGCCTCACCTGCCAGTAGGTGAAGGCAGAGCACCAGGTACCAACAGGCATGGTACACCCCTTGGTGGTCCCGGAGTGGAAGTGGGACGAGATATCTATGGACTTCGCGACTGGACTTCCATGCACTTCTAGAGGTCATGACTCCATTTGGGTGATTTTTGACCGACTCACCAAGTCGAATCACTTCTTAACCATCAAAGAGCAGGGCTCAGTGGAGAGCTTGGGGCGTCTCTATGTTCAGGAGATTTTACGGTTTCACGGTGTGCCATCATCTACCGTCTCTGATCGAGATGCTCGCTTTATTTCCCAGTATTGGGAGGGGTTGCAGGAGGCGTTCGGGAAGCAGCTACGTCTGAGCACATCCTTTCACCCTCAGACGGATGGTCAGACGGAGAGGACCATTCAGACTCTCGAGGACATGCTCCGCGCATGTTTCCTCGACTTTGGTCGCAGCTGGGAGGACCACCTAACCTTGGTAGAGTTCGCGTACAACAACAGCTACCACTCCACCATTGGGGTGGCACCGTATGAGGCGTTGTACGGAAGACCTTCCAGATCTCCTTGTGCTGGACAGACCCTGGGGAGTCGGCACTTGTGGGACCAGAGATGGTCAGGGCCACGATAGAGAAGGTCCAGGTCATCCAGGAGTGGATGAGGACAGCTCAGAGCTGGCAGATGTCTGATGCCGATAGGAGTCGGAGGCCACTAGAGTTCGAGGATGGCGACCATGTCTTCTTGCGTGTCTCACCTCAGCGTGGATTACGGAGATTTGGCTGAGGCGGCAAGTTGTCTCCATGCTTCATCGGACCATTCCAGGTCCTCAGTAGGATTGGCGAGGTGGCTTATCGCTTGGCTCTACCACCTCAGTTGCATCGGGTGCACGACGTCTTCCACGTATCTCAGCTGAGGAGATACGTGCACGACCAGACACACATCATTAACCATGGGGAGCTAGACGTGGATGATGGGGAGAATTTTTCTGAGGTCTCGGTGGAGATCGAGGATCGACAAGAGCGGGTCCTACATGGACGGTCGATTCCTCTAGTGCGTATCAGATGGTAGCACGGGAACCTCCAGGAGAGCACTTAAGAGCGGGGGGCTCAGATGCTTGCTCAGTACCCACTTTTGTTTCCCTATTCTATGATGTATCATTATGGGGACGTAAAGCCCTGAGGTAGGAGTGATGTAAACACCCGTAAATTTCAAGGAAATTTTTTTCTTAATATTCTTTGGAATTTTACAAGAACGCAGTTTCTAACGGAACCTGATTCCGAGGCCCGGTGTGCCCTGAGTCATTTTCCGAAGTTTGGCTTGGGTACGTTCAGCGAACTGACGAGCGGGTTTTTCTAACTTTTAAACCGGTGCTTGGAATTGAATTCTGAGGGCACTGATGGAATCACAGCACCGGTATTTTCTTAGAAACACCTCTTTCGGAGTTGCGCTTGCTCGGGTGTGGTTTTTAATTTTTGGGCTTAATGTTAAGAAATAAAATAATTGGTATGAAAAACATTATTTTATTTCACTTAAAGCCACTAAAGAGTCATTTTAAGATGCTTAAGCTGAGTTGAAGTGGATATGGTAGAAGCCGAAATATCCTACCCTCCTGGTAGAATATTTGTGAGGTGGGGCCCGCATGAGCCCCACCGTTTCTTTTCCGCTAAGTAACACACCCGCGAAAACTCGTCATTATGAAAGTCAACTGATGCGTTTTCTTAAATTCTTAACGCACCAATTAATTGGGCAGTTAACTTCGTTAAATTAATTCTATGAATTAATTTAATAATTTCTTAACCTGTTTACAATCCTTTGGCGTAATAATAAAATAAGACCAACACATGACTTCTTGAGGATTGCTCGTTGAGAGGCCTTTTGACAGAAATTTTGTGCCTTCATCCTCCTTCGCGAAGAACACAAAGAACGCGAAGAACACCGTCACCCTCGAAGATTGACGACGCTTCTTCCGAGACGTTCTTCCTTGAAACGATCTCTGATCACCAACTGCTTGAGGAAGTAGATTTCGGGTTTCTTCTTTTCAATCTCTTTGTGGGGTATAACAACTTCATGGATTTAATTAATATAATTAAATCAACATGTTATTGAACCTCAGTGTTCGTCGACGCGACGCCCTTCCGCGACGTGACGATCACCACCATCCACGACGATTAATTCTGCGAAGAACGCACGCTCGAAGACTAGGGCGAGGTAGGGATTTTTATTTGAGAATAACATTTGATTCCCGTGATTGTTTCTTTTAAAACAAAGAACCCGGATCAAAATTCAATTTTAATTCTATTAAAATTGTGCCTTGTTTGTTATTCATGTGTTGAATATTTATTTTCGATTGTTATCACCAAACGCGGAGGGTGCGGGCCAAACAAACACGGCCCGACCACCCTCCGCAGTTTTTCGTTGATGCGCGGATTGGCGAACGATGACAAACGGGGCCGCAATGGTGTTTTGAGGGCCTAACAGTGAATAATGGGACCCAGGAGGAACTTCGGCGCAAACGGAAGTGGATTAGGACCACCGGAACAACTCCGGTGGTCCGCGGAACCCACAGCCGGCACCCCGGCATGCCGCCAGACAAGGCCGCCCCGGCTGAAGCCGCAGCGGCGGCGGCTAGCGGACCCGCGACCATGCAGGTCCAGCACACACGGAACGCGGCTTCGCCCCGTCCGCTGATCCAGCGCGGCCCCACGCGGGGCCGTGGCGCTTCATCCCGCGGGGGCCAGCGCCCCGCGGTTCCTCCGCTCGACCGGCTCGGCCGAGCCGAGCCGGGCCGACCTGCCGGGCCGAGTCGTGCCCAGGCCGGGGCGGGCCCAACCAGGTCGGACCCGGGTCGGGTCCGACCCGGTTCGGGCCGACCCATTGGGGGGGGGGGGTTGGGCTGGGTCGGTCCGAGCCCATACCCCCGTTTCCGGACCTTTTTTCTCTTTCGTTCATAACATGAGATACGTGCCTCCGAACGACGCACCGTCAGCGGCGATACGATCCTTGGATCGAGACGGTCGTTTCGGTATATCACACTCAAGGTTTCGAAATACTTTTTATTCGGCCTGGTTGGTTCGTACACGAAACCAACCAGGCCCTCGGAGCGGAAACACTCATATCATGAGCTTCGGACATCCGATTGACGTGCCATCGACTTTGTTGTTTTTCTCTAAGTGAGACGGATCTTTTGGGATACTCCGCCCGAGGTTTGGACGCATGTGGAGTACAGTTGGGTTGGTTTTTCCTTAAAAACCAACCGGGCCCCTGAGACGAAAAAGCCAATAACTCTCGGACTGTGCGTACGATTGATGCTCCGTCTACGACGTTGAGTCCCTGTTGATGATATGGAACTTTTGGATACATCAACTCTGGACTATGTGTCAGTTGATGTATCAGCCTCTCGGCTCATGGAGCGGACCCTCCCGAACGAGCTTGCTATGTGTGGGAATGCTAGAGCTAGCTGCGAGTGCTACTGTGACGACGAAGATTGTGTAGAGATCCTTAGTGGATTCGACGGAGACGACTACAGCACTCCGCGATTCTTTGTGGTTCAGTGCTACCGATCCTGTGTTGGTCCGATCCTGTGTGGGTCTGCGCTCAGCAGTCTTATGTGGGCCTGCGCCTACAGGTCCTGTGTGGGCTCGATCCTGTGTGGGTCTTTACAGGTGTTAGTTACCTATCAATCCTTTGGGGGTCATATCCTTTGTGGGTCATTGCGGGGGTTAGTACGTATTGATCCTTTCTGGGTCCGACAACTTAGATGGGTCAGTGATCATCTCTATCGTCATTCAAAAAAGTATACATCTGTGAGCTGAATTTCGTTCTACTTTCCTTCGTGGATAGTGTTGTGCTATCCTGTGTGGATTTACGTATGCTTTCCCTTGTGGATTGTGTTGTGCTATCCTGTGTGGATTTACATTTGCTTTCCTTTGTGGATTGTGTTGTGATATCCTATGTGGATTTACGTTTTCTTTCCTTTGTGGATTGTGTTGTGCTATCCTGTGTGGATTTACGTTTGCTTTCCCTTGTGGATTGTGTTGTGCTATCCTGTGTGGATTTACATTTTCTTTCCTTTGTGGATTGTGTTGTGATATCCTGTGTGGATTTACGTTTTCTTTCCTTTGTGGATTGTGTTGTGCTATCCTGTGTGGATTTACGTTTGATTTCCTTTGTGGATTGTGTTGTGCTATCCTGTGTGGGTTTACGTTTTCTTTCCTGTGTGGACTGGGTTGTACTTGATCTCAGATGTTGGAGCCGATAGAGAATTGACGACTTAGGTATATGTATGGGCATATACCTAAGCTGTGTCGGATGTTACTTCCTGATTGTATCTTTCCTTTGTGGTTTATCCTTTGTGGATTATGGGAGGCCTTTGGGGGGCTCGGGGTCCCTAAATAATAGCTTATACTCTTCTCTGCATGGGCTATTCCCGCACTACGTTGTGTTGGTTGCAGACGACAGACATCGCTGATCGTGGTGGACGCTTGTGGAGTAGGACGGTACCTGGAGGTGGACCACTGGGCAGGACATACTCAGAGTGGTCGGCTGGACCCGAGGAGCAGTGTAGGCTTTCTGTACCCACCCTTCAGGTGGGATTTCTAGAGGATGGCTCGACGCTGCTGCTTTTCCTTTCAGTTGTTGTTTTTCCCCTTTCAGTTGTACTTTATAGTTGGGCTTGTATTTCCGGCCCCCTTTACTTTCATCACCGCTTGTTCGAGTTTTTACTTAGTGTTTGCTTTCCGCTTGCTTACTCTATAGTGCTTGTTTACTTTACAAAGGCAATGCCTTCCCTTTACCGGGATTTACGCCTTGGTGGTAGTCGCCAGCCCCTGGCCTATGGAAGGCGGGCTTGGGGTAGTCACGACACTGGCCCCGAGGACGGGTCGTGAAATGTTATTTTATATATTTTTTCTAGAAAAAAATATAGTTTATTTATATAATCATATTATTATAACCTGCAGTTATTGATATGTGAAACATTATATGTGTTTAAACATTTTTCTTTGAATTATTTTTGATCTCACAAAAGGGGGAGAAATTCGGATAAACTCAACATTTCTTTTCATTGAAACAATTCTTCCAAATCAAATTTGCATTATTTTCTATGAAATTGTTGGGAAATTATAAATTATATTATTAATTCTAAGTGTTTTGTGATCATCAAAAAGGGGTAGACTGTTGGGCTTGTATTTTCTCAATAATACTCTTTAAATCGTAATGATTTGGAAGATAAAAAATACCCATGTTTGTTTTAGTAATGATATTACTTTAAGTGTATTTTAAAAAATTAATATTATTTATAAAACTTTTTTGAAATTAAATTCAAGATTTTTATTCATGTGGAATATTCATCAATGTTTTTGAAACACTCTTAAACTTATTCTGGAAACACTATTTATCGCATTCTGAAATCACTATTCATACCTTACACTAATGAACGTAACGTATGGAAAAAACCCAACATTTTTTTAAATCATATGTTGAATAATTAGAAAAGTATGGTTAATCAAACCTATATTTATTGGAACATATGGATAAATATCTTTATGTTTAGATGGAACCTTATGTTTGAAACAGAGCAAATTTATTGTTAAAGAACCCTACGTAAGTATAGAACCCTATGTTTGAGAAGAAAATGTATTGATCATAAAACATTCTTTTGTGATCAAACTTATATTGTCAACCCTACATTCGGATAATGAACGCTCTGATGTTGAACCCTACATTTGGTATTTTTTTGTTTTATGAAGGAACCCGATGTTTGACATTTCAATATCAGAGATTTGACATTATGATTTTGTGGGAGTTTCATGTAACGGTCATTGTGGAATATAGGGACATTTTAAATCTTATTTTTGAATAATTTAACATTTTTTATGATTGATTCATAGAATCATATTATGTTTAAAACTTATCTCCTATTCATAATGAAATTTAAGATTACTCTGAGCTATTTTATGAATTTGAATTATCATGATCTATCAGGAAACTTTCTTGGATCTGGATTTCCAATTTTGGCTCTCTGTATTATTTATTATATCTATGTATTTGTTAAATATATATATGTGTGTTTGATTAAAATAAGAAGTAACAATACATATTGATATTAAACTATATTCTTGTGAATATCTTTTGTAGTTCTCCTATAATAATCAAACATACTCTATTATCTACAAAAGAGGATACAATTTGGAGATATACATGGTTTGAATCACTTATTTGCTGTATGTCAGCTGCTGCTAATAGTTGTTTCTTTTATTTAAAGATATATTTCAAACAAATAACATTGGAATTACTCTTTCTGGATGATATTATTTCTTGAATAAGAAGATCAATATAATCTCGGTTTTTGTTACAACCGCGATGTTAAATCAAATCCTTTTTAACAAAATAGTTTTTTATTAATATTTTCATGTACTCATACTCTGTCTAGGTCAAGTATTATCTTTTCAATCTAATATGTGGATATTCAGTTATCTATTAAAAAAATAGGAAGCTCTATTTTTATCTTTATTTGTAAAGGTGTATATTTCCTGCACTCAGTTGTGGATTAGTCTTATGATATGAGGAGCTAACTAGAGAAATTCACCATGATTTCAGAGAGAGTAATTGGTGGAGTGGACTAGGGGATCTTTGTGACCCGAACTACTATAAAGATCCATTCTATATATTTTTGTTTTATCCACTACTCATACATTCATATAGTATATAAACACTTCAAATCATCATTTTTTAATGGTGGTGTCAAAAATTTAAATTGTGGATGATTTTGAAATGACACAATTCAACCCTCTAGTCTATGTTTGTATATTCTGACCTAACACCAAAATCACACATGGGAAGAATTCTCGAGCTCTACGATACATAATAATTCTAGAATATTTCATGCTAAATAGTAAGGCATAAAATTACTTAATATATATTATGAGATAGATACAGAGATTGTATTCAAAAAATTCAAGAGCATTCCATCATTAAATGGGATAATTGTCCACAAAACATGCTCACCCAATTCATCCCACCATCCAAATCAAGGGACATATGGGTAAATATTATAATTTTTTTCATTTTTAAGTTGAGTATCTATAGTATTCATGGGAATGATATAAATATATGACTCAAACATTCTCTTATCCTGCTATATAAGAATGGAAGATCAGCCAAACATTATGTAAGGTTTTTTTGTAGGAAAAAATTAAAATCAAGATGTTCTAGCTAGACGATCACTGATGAAGAAGTCTCTTAAATAAATCCAATTTTTGTTGGATGAAATGGAGAGAAATAGTTTCTATTAGAATGGAGATTTGATTCAATTAAAATTATTTCATAGAATAAAAAAATTAATGTACAACATCATTGTTGGAATCATTTTCCAAAAAGCGACATCACGATGGGAAAGTAGAAAAACACCAATAGTACATATACAGAAGATGAAAATTATGAAGATAAAAATAATTTTAAAAAATTTCATGGATTGTGACCTCAACAAAAAAAACTAGGATATCAACAAAAGATATAAGGGTACCAACAATAATCCCCAATGGCCCCACACTAACAATCCAAGTCTATACTTTGGAAGAAGAACTGACTACATTAATGAACACACCTAGGGTTTTAATCAAGGCATTAAAAGAATAAGCTACAATCCAAAAAGTTTTATTATATAATATGAAGCATCATTTTTTCTGATTTTCATACTAGTTTGGAGAGACACGTCTAGGAGTGTTTCCAATATGACATAAACTATTCCCACATGAATATTTAAGAGTTTTACATCTTATAAGTGGGATGTAGACCAAAAGAAGGTTGTATATAATTTAACAAAAAAACTACTAGTGGGACAAAGTGATAAAGAAGGTGAAAATAGAAAGGAACATGTATCGAGAGTATAATAGGAAGAAACCCCCAATGAAATCCATTACATCCATTTCAAGAGTTAATAGTGAATGAAATGACCAATACCCAAAAGGTATATTTTTTAGACATTAAAAAAATTCAGACCAATATTACTTTTGTATAGGCTCTCCTGAACATGTTGACATATAAAAATTTAATGATAGATTTTTTAATGAACAAGATGAATCTAGAAGATATTTAACTATTCCAGTCTCATGAGAGGGTTGAGGGGTGGTCTCAATGTACCTACCTAAGATTCAACTTGTTCTAGGAAGATTTTTTATTTTTATTTTTATCAGATCTAAAAAATAAGGAATGGAATTGTGTGAATTATCTGTGAGTGTCAATATAATGTGGTACAATACATCAATGATTTTTGGAGGGGTAGTCATGAAGCCCACGAGTTTACATCTTCAATTAGATGAGTTAATATTTAAATCTCGGTGAGGTATGATCAAATAAATTTTGATAATTGTTAACAATTTTATCTTTCCTATAAAATTATTAGTACTATATAGAATAGAAATGAAATAAAATCATTTTGGGGAGTCCATGCTTTTTCCATTGATCTTACACTGATAAACATAAATGAAAAAGAGAAATTTTTGAGAGTTGGCTACAATAAAGTATGTTTCAATATCCACTAGGAAATGATGACATTTTATGTGAGAGGATAATGAGTTTTGAGAAGATAATACACCTGATGTTGATGTTTAATTAAATTTAATGTTGTACTGAAGTTAGATACTATTATGGAAGACGATTCTAAATTGAAGAAGAAAGGTAAGATGATAACCAATGACACTGACACATGATGAGTGACCAAATTCAAAACATTTAAGAAAATGACAAAAGGTATAGGTGGTACATGACCTTCCATTTACTTCATCGGGATTGATGATGAAATGGTGGATCTATACAATGGATATTAAGAACGTAATGACCCTAGGAAATGTTATATTGTTTATAAAGGAAGAGTAGGGACCAAGCTATGATGATATCACACAATTGAGACCTTTTATAGACCCAAACTAGGTATAATATTTTCAATCATCCATCACCTGATCTATAGTTAAAGTAGGTAAGGTTGATCCAATGATGGGAAACAAAAGTGGTTCTTGAAGGCAACCTGAGGTTTTGGTATTTTCCATTATTTCGTTTTTAGGAACCCATTATCCCACTATAATTATTTCAAAACTCATTGATATTGGCTTGATATTTCAATTGTTAATTTTTAATTTACTAGACCACCAAGAAATGGGCTTCTAGAAAGATGTTGGATGTTTAAGAATAGGCTGCAGTACCAATACATGTACTAAATTAGGAGCAAGTAGAACTTATGAATCAAAATTCAAAGAAAACATCAAGGTGGTAGTAAGAATTTAAATTCATAATTATTCTACTATATTATCACACCCCCTCTCTCTCTAAGGATACCCCTCCTGGTCTAAAATCAATAATGATAGATAATGACCCCATGAGTCCCATATCTATTACACTAAGGTTAGAGACTACCACCAACGATATAAAAATATAAAAACAATGTGGGGGAATTACCCATTTTTTTGAACTAATATGGAGATATAATATGTATCAACCTTAAAAAAAATCAAATAAATATAGAAAATAAATCCAAAATACATCACATCTGCATGATAAAAATAAAACTGGAACAAATTCAATAAAACTACAGAGTAATTACCAAAAGTAAGGTCAACCATCCACACAAGGACTATTCCAAAATCTGAGCTAGAAACACCCATCACAGTCCACATAATCTTAAAGGAAACATGAAAGATGTCATATATATGTATGGTGAGAATTCATGTATACTCAATAAAAAACCTTATTCTCTAATGTACATGTGAATGGAATCATATTAATTCCCTTGTGAGAAAAAATAGAACCAAACATTAGATAAAAAGTTATAATATCCATCCCTTCTTAATCAAGGAATTCTCACCATGTAATTCATGTCAGGAAAATTAATATAGTAAGAGCATCAATGATTTGGTTACACCGCACAACTAACCACTGGTCTAGAAGCTCATTTCTAATGGAAAACATTCTCGTTATCCAACCACTCGAGAAAGAACCACTTCACAACCCACCAACACACACTAGGGCCCCAAAAACCACTTCTCATCCCATCACCATTTCCTTGAGCCACATCCCAACTGACCCCTAGAAACGTGGTCCAAAACAACATCACGTCACACATATAGACACCTAGGAAAAAGACCACATCAAATCCCACCCACCGACACATGTGTCACAAACCACATCACATCCTGCCCAAAGGCACCAGGTACACAAACCACATCACTTTCCTCCCACAAACACTTGGGAGGGAACAATATGTATGATCCCGAATACACCTGGGATGGAAAACCCCAACCACACACATTTATCCCTCATTAACCACATCTTTCCAGAAGAATCTTGAGCTATCAAAACCTAGAAGAGGGAGAAGTGAAGAGAGGGTGACCATCCATAAATCTGCCCACTAGGATGTTTGGGAAGGACACCCTCTCCCATGATGATGGAATTGTTCAAAAATCAATTCTCAAATGGGGTGGGGTACAAATAGAGATCACAAGGAAAATACAATTACAAACATATATGACACCAAACACTCTATCCCAATCTATAATTCCCAAACCATAAAAAACAACCCTCAACTACCACATTTTTACTACTATATCTAAATTCATCACATCACACAACATGTAAAAAACCAATTAACATTTACAAACAATTCCTGTTAACCACTTCCTTTAATTATTAATCAATTAATTTAAGAATTCCATCACCATCCAAGAAACTACTAAGCAGGACCCACATCAAGTAACAAAAAAATGGTCATCTTAGAAGGTGAAAAGATAGATAAACTAATGTAGGTTCACATTCCTCTACGTTTAACTCATATTCAAAATATATTGATATCTAGAAAAAATGGAAGAATTTTGTATAATACTCATAGAGAAACTCTGGGTGAACCATCCATTTCAACCACCACTATCATTCTCCAAAAGCAACTTGCTAAAATCACATTAAAACCCTACCAAACCCCAACTCAAAACCCCATACGACAAAACATTTTTACACAACCAATCAAGCATCCTAACTTCACCAAACTTATCATTAATTCCATAATAAAACAATCTCTCAAACTAAGATTCCATTATAAGGTCAGTTTGTTGTATCTTTTATAATTTCATCCAAAACACAACCCAAACCATCCCATAAAACACACCCATGTTTCACAACTATAACACAACACAAACTAAAGAAAACCTGCACGTCACAACATAGACACCTAAACTCCTATCTCCCCCTTACACAAACAAAACTATCATACAGAAAACATTTTCCCACATTCCTAGGCATAACACAATTCCATGTTAAACATGGAATCCCCTTTTTATTTCTAGTGATTAATTCATGGGTTATCAGAGAAACTGGGAAATCCTAGGGAATTTATTCATTATCCATGTGTAATTAGGTACTAATTACCATAAAAAGTGATCAATTATGACTAACTAAACTTAAATATATTTAGAGTGAAAACAAGGACCACAAAATTCTATCATTTATAGTGGGGAATTTTTTCAGTATATTTTAAAATATCAAAATATCCTCAAGGCCAAAAAACATGTGAATCATGTTCCTCTAGAAAAATTTTAATTCATTTACCCAAATATTATAATTGATTAGTGTGGGATAGCTATGGTCAATAGGAAAACATAAGTTAATACCTACCATGTGGAGAAAAAATGGATAAAAAGGAGAATCCTACCTTGAAAGGGTATTAACAATCTTCTTGTGGAATCAAATCACACAATAGCCCTAAGATTTACTCTCCTGTGAGAACTGCAAACACCAGAGGATGCATCACACCATCACACTAATCAATGACAGATTTGGAACACATTATAAAAAATAATAATGTCATCCATCACTTGGCATGAATATCCTGAAAAAATCAGAGATCAACCTAAAATCAATTGTTTAAATGGAGGAAAAACACACCTAGAATCGAAGGTGGATTTCTACTAATCCATGGTGGATTCCTGATGATTGATTCACATTAAAGAGATCTCTAAAATGTTGATGATGGGACATTCAAATCTCTCAATATAAGAGAGACTACTAAAGCTACAATGTTTGTGGAAAAATGAGTGAATGGAATGTTTTAAAACATTATAGTAGTGGGGGATTACATGACATGTAATTCCCTATCACACCATGAAACACCCATGGTCCACTTATGCCAAAAAAACCTTTTACCACTTGATTTATTTTATTTTTGAAACTTAAAAATATTTCACTCCTTAAACCATTAGGAAAAATCACGAAATATGGTTTTACATCATGAAATCATGTTACATTATGTGTAGTCCCCCAATATACAACCTTTAGCAGTCAAACTTATCCAAACTCCCTTCGAGAATCCATCGAACATCTCCAACCAAAAAATCCCGAATAGTAAAGGACCAGGGTGATACATACTACTACATCAGTTACCTATCAAACTACTTTCATCATCAAGAATCAAAAACAAATCCCAAAAGGAAGAGGGGTTAGAATAACAACCCTGTGAGATACATCTGAAGACTCCCATCGCTCCATAAACACTTCCACCATCCAAACACGCCAAACTAAATGATGAGAACCAAAAAACCACATGACTACCATGCAACCCTATTAGACTCTACATAAAAAATCCATCAACAATCATAGTCAAAGAATGAAAATGTCAGAAATACACAAATCAGGTAATTACGCCCTCTATGTCAAGATTCTATCCACTTTTGTTGGCACTGACATTTCCGCATTAGTAAACCGCATATCATTTTATGTGTCATGATTTGTAATATGGTCATCCCATTTTCACGTGTAAGGACATTATCACCCATTTCACCACACACATTCCAACCCAATGGGAAAAAACTCAGTTCATAAAATAAGGGCAAAACATTACATCACAAGGAAATACCAAACAAGGAAAAACTCATAACAACTTTGGATATTGGGAACACATATTTTCTTCTAACACTAAAGTACACTTTTCTAGGCCATCATACATCCACAAAACTAAAACCAAGGGAATGATCCTTCCATCCAACACCTTCTCCTGATGATCCTGGATCTATACTGGCCACGACATGAATTCCCCATCATCCTAGACGTCCAACTCTCCCCAGCCAAGGATATGGGAGTCATCATGAAGATACTGATGAAACTAGAAGTTGTGGAAGACATCATGGATCTTCCCTAACAAGGTATAAATGGGAACTAGTATTCCACTTCACCAACTCACTCCAATAATTCAAATGGTACAATAATCCAATGATTAATCATTATCTGTAACACCCCAGGATTTCAGAGTGTGTTATTTCTTAAAAATAATTCAATAACTTGCACTACACGCAACACCGAGTTCAATCACACCATTAAAAGAGGTCATGAATAGTATTAACTACATTTTGAACTTTATATAATCCTTATAATTTTAGAATCCCTATTATGAGTTTCTTAGTCATATTGCAAGAACAGATTCATTTTGAGTATTATCAAATTCTAATAGTGAAACCTTTTTAAATACAATATTTTAAACTTTTTGACTAAATGGGGACATCAAAAATTTAAAATGAAACATCCCAAGCTTCCACGGTACGCTTTCTTTGAGTAATACAGTAGCGTGTGTTGTACGCAACCTTGAGTTTTAACACACACCACAACCAATCAAACTAGCCGTTATGAATAGTAATACCTAATTTTTGAAGTTATATATATTTTATATTTTAAAATGGACTCCATTTTTGGATTCGGAATATCAAATTTAGCCTAAGGTGAAATTTTGGTACTTTTCGGATAACTTTCATATTTTGATGAATAGTGAAAATTACTAAATTTTAATTAAAAACAACTTTTTTAATCAAAATAATTAATAGTGATAAATTATGAATTTGAGTGGTTTTAAAGTATATTTAGAATATATTTTTACCATTCAATTTAATGTTTATCATTGGACATAAATTTACAATTAAACCGAACATAAACAAGTGTCAATCTTTTGATAGTTATTATCTCTTAAAAACACGCTTTTTGTTTTGACAACGGGATTTAATTTTAAATTAATTTCTGCCACTTCTGTGTTTTGAATTTAGGAAAATGGATTCCATATTTGGAATCAGGATGTTCAAATTGTGTAAATAGGTAACTTTTATTTTTAGACATTTTGAATAATTACTGCGGTAAATATTTTATTTACCATGGTTAAGGGTAAATCCGGTAAATAAGGGTTACAAAAATAATATTATAATAATACTAAATTACCCTAAAACGTGTCTTAACCCTATTGGTTGATACATAGTCGACCATGGGCATCTTTGGGTCTATTTTGGGACCCCATGGATCCACTTGTAAGTGATAATGACACTTTATTTTAATTAAGTCAAAATGAATACAAAAATGACACAAGCATATATCTTTTAGAACAACAATTTTTACATAGGGTTATACATGTTGGATTTTCGATTATAAATATTCATTAGAAAGATAAAAAGATTTCCTACATAATTATATTTTATTTATAATTTTTAGACATTAAATAATTTATTTTATTTATGACACAATGATGATGCAGTAATTACTAAAATAGTAAAAAATTAACATAATTGATATTATAAATACCCAAATAAATATAATATGAAACTTTTAATGAATTAAACTAATTTTATAGGATAATATGATATATTAGGATTGATTTAATTGACTTTGTTCGAGTTAATCAATCTGTTATGAGTTTCACAAAAATCAACTATTGAATAGTGTCAAAATTGACATAAAAGAGTTCTTAAAACAAATATTATATTATTAATTGATATTAAATTCCTAAAAATCTAAGGTTCGGCCAAGAGACTTATATTATGATAGGTTAATCATTAATGGACCACTTGGGGGTCTCTTGGATGTATATAGTAAGTTTATTAACCATAATATATAAAAATACAAAGAGACATTGTAAAAGTGAAACTAATTAACTTAGAGTTAATACTTAAAGATAAGGTTAATATAAGTACCCAAACCTGTCTAAATTCTATTGGATGAGTTGTTTTCGACCTATCCCCACCTCATCCTTTGAATAGTCAACTTTTTAGCCTTTAGAAACCGAATATGAATTTATTATAAATTAATATTTCTAGCTTTTCCAAAGGTGCCCCTCACCCCTCTTATAAAAGGGCACTCCTCCTTCCCATTTCTTCACAC
This sequence comes from Viscum album, assembly GCA_963277665.1. NCBI lineage: Eukaryota > Viridiplantae > Streptophyta > Magnoliopsida > Santalales > Viscaceae > Viscum > Viscum album. The sequence continues at coordinate 1,186,369,499 of OY728139.1, forward strand.
CTTCAAAGCCTTTTGGTTCGGCCAACCTCTGCCCAAATACTCTCCCAACATCCCTCACTACAACCTAGAGGCCTTAGTTTGATCAGAAAGCCAACCTAAGGAGCCCTTTTGATCAAATCAAAAGGAAGAACCCGAAGAAGAGGTAATGATTTCACCACCCTTTTCTAAGTTCATTTCTTCTTCCACTTCTTCTTCCTTTGTTCTTACCATTCTAAAATAATAACTCCAGTATCTCACATATACTGTGATGTTATTATAAGTATGGTACAACCATATTCAGTATTCTATCCACCCTTTGAATAACATGTCACCATACGTGCGTACGTACGGCTTACCGTCTCCACGTCGTGGTGTAATTGTTATTCAATATAATATTATTTGGATGGGTATAATAATGATGTGTAACTCATGTAAAAAAATAAATATAACATGTTAATGATTCTGTATATATGATATACCATTCATTTATATATTATTTTAATATCAAAAGAATGATATTGTCGCTCGTGCGTACGTACGGACTACCGTCTCCACGAACGCGATGAGATTCATTCTCCATCGTAACCATTAAAGTATAATTATCATTTTATGATTTAAAAATGATGTTTAAGGACTTGATATCATTCTGGATATGAATAATATACAACCTATCCTTTACAAACATGTCTTACGTAACAAAACATATGAAAGAAAACAAGTAAGTTAACACCCGAAACAACGATAATACTAAGATATTATTATCAAATCAATATTAAAAGATCATATATGATATCATATTAATGTATATGATTCTTGTATAATTTAATAACAATTATTTCACCATTATACAGGAGGTTAACCTAACCCAACCAAGGAAAAGTACAAGGTAAGGGTTATTTCACAATCTCTTCATTATCCGAGGTTGTTTATACGTAATAATCTACTGGGATCTCTTTATCATCCACATCCATGTTTCTTAAAAATGTATTTCAAAACATTTTTACTATTTACAAGAATATGGGTTAAAGTCATTTATACCTTTTTTTGACTTTTTATAAGAGGTTTATAAAGGAATCTTTCCGTCGTTTTCAAAACAAGGTCCTTTTTATCCTTTTCGACAGAATTGAGGTAAGAATGTTTTTTTTAACTTATACGGCGGGTGCGGTTATTTTACGCCGTTATAAAATCTTCAAAGCTTTCCTTACAAGCTTATAAGAATATTTTCAAAGAAAATGTTTTATTTTATATGGATCTTAAATGATTTCAAAATAAAAGGAGATATTTCTTTAAAAAGAATTTTGATTTCATCTATGTCAACATCCTTTGATGGATTTTAAGATTATTTGAAGTTGATTTATTATGATACAAAACTTCTATATTGTATTGAAGGTTTTGTGATATGTTTGACTGTGGATGTGCTATTTTTATACCATTCATAGTTTATTGTGAAAGTATTGACATTTCGTATGCTAGTTTTAATCCGAATGTTTATGTTATATTTCAAACTTTTCTTCAGATGAATGTGCTTAACAAGTATGTTCCGGGTTGGGGACCGGTAAAAGTAAGCCCTCCAGGTTGGGGACTGGTAAAAGTAAGCCCTCCAGGTTGGGGACTGGTTAAAGTAAGCCCTCCAGGTTAGGGACTGGTAAAAGTATGCCCTCCGGGTTGGTGTCCGGTTATTAGAGGCACTCCGGGTTGGTGTCTGGTTATTAGAGGCACTCCGGGTTGGTGTCCGGTTATTAGAGGCACTCCGGGTTGGTGTCCGGTTATTAGAGGCACTCCGGGTTGGGTTCCGGTTAGAAGTAACCCCTAGGTCTTGGGATGAGGCCTAGACAAAGAAATTAACGTTTAGCATTATGCATTCCAACATTATGAAAGTGGTTATTGATTTTTGCATGTGATTATTCGATTAGTAGAATATCCATGTGAATAAGTAAATGGAATTATTTCATTTTATTTATTCCATACCATGTTGAAAGTTCATGTTTAAAAGGCTTTTGTTTTAGTTATACATTGCCTTAAATGTTTATTCTTATTGATGAAAGTTTCCGCTATATTGTTATCCTTACTGGGCATTTGAGCTCACCCCTTTTCTATGTTTTATTTTTCCCAGGAAGTGAAGAAGTAAGTTATGAATGACCTGCAGGGATATTTTGTGGGGATATGAGTGTAGATTATGGAGACAATATGTTGTTGTAGTAGTTTTTCGTTTAATGATGTAATGTAAAACTTATGAATATATCTAGTGTTTCCAAGGCTACTAAACTAATCGGTCTTTCGGGATTTGATCTTTCTTGTGATCATGCCAATGTTATGAAGTAATGCACCGACTCTAGGTAATTAGGGTCGGGGCGTTACAGTTGGTATCAGAGGAAGTTTAGTACAAACCTTGGAAGCTAGATTTAGATAAACTCTGATTAGAGCACATAGACCTAATATGAACTTTGAGGATTAGTATAGAAGAACTTCCTAGAATTTTGGTATTGTAGAGACTTTGTGAGTTTTCCGAGCAATACATCCCTGTCTGGATACGAGCAGGTAGAGGCGGCTCTGGCACAGATGTACCTAGGGGTAAAACCTGAAAACACCGCTTTGAGCTAGACTCGAACAGGAACTGGTGCACGACAACGGGCCTTGCTGCACTCTTGGTTACGACACTCCCGGGGGATATGCTTAGGATAATTCTCATTTTCTTTACAAACCATTATGAAGGGTTTATGAGTATATACTTCCTCAAAGAAAACATTTTTATGATTATGGATTATATCCATAAATAGTTCAATTTATGTTAAGTGTTTTATAAGTATGGGATTATGTATTTTGACTCATAAACTAATCTAGTTTATGCCATTGTTTAGAAATGGCGCCCAGTAGAAGGAATGATAACTCCAGAAATGCACATGATTCAAAGAGAAGGAAGGATCATATCTTTCATGGTCTTAAGCTAGAATTTATAAGAGAAATAGTCTCCCATGTATTATCATCATATGAAGAAATAATATCATGTGTTGATAAGATAAGTAAAGAGTTTACTGAGTCCTATGGCTTTGAAGGGAATCAAGAGAAGAAAAGGATGGAAGAGAGAAAGATGGATAAAGGGAAAAGGGAAAAGAAGAATTTTCCCATATGTGGTAACTGTGGAAAGAAACACCCTGGAACTTGCCTGAAAGGAATGGGAGTTTGTTATAAGTGTGGAGGAAAAGGGCACAAGGTACGTGACTGCAAGGGTAAGAAAATGGTTTTAAATGTACAATGCTTCATTTGCAAGGAGTTTGGACACTACGCGAACCTATGTCCCAGTCATCAGACTATGCCGCAAATGATGTTATTGGATAATAATCAAGTTATGATACTACCACAGATGAAGAGGAATGATTAGAGTTCTTATGTTGATTATGTCAATTGAGTGTTGTATCAACAATGTACTTGTTACAATAATTATGGAGTATATAAGGATTGTACTGCAGTACTATTTCATTAAGGACTTGAGATTGTGTGGAACAAAGAAAAGTGACTCAATAGCAGGATAAAGTTTTGGAAAATATATGGTTGAGAGAATGATAAATCATAACATAGTTCTGATACTGAGATAGTGATTTTGGAATAATATGTGATTGTTTTGGATAAATTATATTGGATATTCCTGACTACCCTGGAACTGATTAATGATTTGTATATTCCATCATTGTTGGGGTTTAAAACATTTTTGGATTAATGAAGTATATCCAGCTTTCTATATGGAATAAGGGAGCATGAAGGTAATCAATAAGGAATATGGTAATTCAGGATGTTTCGGTGTATTAAAAGAATACATGATGAAGGTATTCATATGCTATTACGGGGTAAAAAGGTTCTACATTATGTTTACCTTACTTATAAATGTTGGACTGTGAGTTTGGATAGAAGTATTTTGGATAGTTCTAGTTTGGATTATTTTGGATTGCCATAAAAGGACAACCCGGAGGTCGGGCGGAAACCCGTCGCGTCCGGCAAGGCTGCGAGACTTGGACCCGAAACCGAAGGGCGACAAGGGTGTATCACCTACCACTGGCCCACGAGATGTCCTGGATTAAATAATGTAGTTTTTATTAAAAGATCTTGTAGATGAATTATAAATTCATTTATTTTGGAACCCTATACGAATAGTGTAAATAGAATTTTTCTTACATTCTATTATCTTTTAGAGTGAAAGATGAGTTTGTGGTAGAAATTTATTAATGGATAAAACTATAATAATAAAGTAAGTATATCTCCTTATGATCTTAGTCAATCTCATAAATAGATTCCTCAATATTAAGAAAAGCAACTTAGAACAAAAATGTTTTCCTAGATGGTACCTTAAATCATCACTAATTTATGGCTTTGGGATTGTTGGCCTTTTCATAGCCATGTTCTCTACCACTCTCCATCAGATAATTGATGGTTAGATTTCTCTTCCATATCCATATTTTCCTAAATGGAACCCTAGTATGTGTTATTTTCGGTAATCTTCATACTTTCCACTCTTTATTTTAAATAGAGGCCTCATTAATTCATTTTTCGATGTGGGATTTCAACTAAGATATTTTGAAATGTCAAAAATGTGTTGTCCCAATACCCTATATTTTGTTGAACCGATGGTACTTCAAATCATCATAGATTGATGAGTTTAAGGACCTCAATTTTATACTTGTTTGTGATTGATGACCTCAATCACTACCTATAAATATTTACGTTTTTCCTCCAATTATATGTCTCTAATTTCCACCAATGTTCTCCTAATCGAGATCATAATTTGGTGGTGACCCTTTCATTTATCTTTTCCTCATATTAAGACTAAATTTTAGTAACCCAATTTCCGATGTGGGTTTTCCCACAAATATATTTTCTACTTTCAACCTTTTATTTTTGAAGAACAATTTCAAATTGCGAGGACGCAATTTATTGAAGGAGGGGAGAATGTAACACCCCAGGATTTCAGAGTGTGTTATTTCTTAAAAATAATTCAATAACTTGCACTACACGCAACACCGAGTTCAATCACACCATTAAAAGAGGTCATGAATAGTATTAACTACATTTTGAACTTTATATAATCCTTATAATTTTAGAATCCCTATTATGAGTTTCTTAGTCATATTGCAAGAACAGATTCATTTTGAGTATTATCAACTTCTAATAGTGAAACCTTTTTAAATACAATATTTTAAACTTTTTGACTAAATGGGGACATCAAAAATTTAAAATGAAACATCCCAAGCTTCCACGGTACGCTTTCTTTGAGTAATACAGTAGCGTGTGTTGTACGCAACCTTGAGTTTTAACACACACCACAACCAATCAAACTAGCCGTTATGAATAGTAATACCTAATTTTTGAAGTTATATATATTTTATATTTTAAAATGGACTCCATTTTTGGATTCGGAATATCAAATTTAGCCTAAGGTGAAATTTTGGTACTTTTCGGATAACTTTCATATTTTGATGAATAGTGAAAATTACTAAATTTTAATTAAAAACAACTTTTTTAATCAAAATAATTAATAGTGATAAATTATGAATTTGAGTGGTTTTAAAGTATATTTAGAATATATTTTTACCATTCAATTTAATGTTTATCATTGGACATAAATTTACAATTAAACCGAACATAAACAAGTGTCAATCTTTTGATAGTTATTATCTCTTAAAAACACGCTTTTTGTTTTGACAGCGGGATTTAATTTTAAATTAATTTCTGCCACTTCTGTGTTTTGAATTTAGGAAAATGGATTCCATATTTGGAATCAGGATGTTCAAATTGTGTAAATAGGTAACTTTTATTTTTAGACATTTTGAATAATTACTGCGGTAAATATTTTATTTACCATGGTTAAGGGTAAATCCGGTAAATAAGGGTTAAAAAAATAATATTATAATAATACTAAATTACCCTAAAACGTGTCTTAACCCTATTGGTTGATACATAGTCGACCATGGGCATCTTTGGGTCTATTTTGGGACCCCATGGATCCACTTGTAAGTGATAATGACACTTTATTTTAATTAAGTCAAAATGAATACAAAAATGACACAAGCATATATCTTTTAGAACAACAATTTTTACATAGGGTTATACATGTTGGATTTTAGATTATAAATATTCATTAGAAAGATAAAAAGATTTCCTACATAATGATATTTTATTTATAATTTTTAGACATTAAATAATTTATTTTAGTTATGACACAATGATGATGCAGTAATTACTAAAATAGTAAAAAATTAACATAATTGATATTATAAATACCCAAATAAATATAATATGAAACTTTTAATGAATTAAACTAATTTTATAGGATAATATGATATATTAGGATTTATTTAATTGACTTTGTTCGAGTTAATCAATCTGTTATGAGTTTCACAAAAATCAACTATTGAATAGTGTCAAAATTGACATAAAAGAGTTCTTAAAACAAATATTATATTATTAATTGATATTAAATTCCTAAAAATCTATGGTTCGGCCAAGAGACTTATATTATGATAGGTTAATCATTAATGGACCACTTGGGGGTCGCTTGGATGTATATAGTAAGTTTATTAACCATAATATATAAAAATACAAAGAGACATTGTAAAAGTGAAACTAATTAACTTAGAGTTAATACTTAAAGATAAGGTTAATATAAGTACCCAAACCTGTCTAAATTATATTGGATGAGTTGTTTTCGACCTATCCCCACCTCATCCTTTGAATAGTCAACTTTGGAGCCTTTAGAAACCGAATATGAATTTATTATAAATTAATATTTCTAGCTTTTCCAAAGGTGCCCCTCACCCCTCTTATAAAAGGGCACTCCTCCTTCCCATTTCTTCACACCTTCAAAGCCTTTTGGTTCGGCCAACCTCTGCCCAAATACTCTCCCAACATCCCTCACTACAACCTAGAGGCCTTATTTTGATCAGAAAGCCAACCTAAGGAGCCCTTTTGATCAAATCAAAAGGAAGAACCCGAAGAAGAGGTAATGATTTCACCACCCTTTTCTAAGTTCATTTCTTCTTCCACTTCTTCTTCCTTTGTTCTTACCATTCTAAAATAATAACTCCAGTATCTCACATATACTGTGATGTTATTATAAGTATGGTACAACCATATTCAGTATTCTATCCACCCTTTGAATAACATGTCACCATACGTGCGTACGTACGGCTTACCGTCTCCACGTCGTGGTGTAATTGTTATTCAATATAATATTATTTGGATGGGTATAATAATGATGTGTAACTCATGTAAAAAAATAAATATAACATGTTAATGATTCTGTATATATGATATACCATTCATTTATATATTATTTTAATATCAAAAGAATGATATTGTCGCTCGTGCGTACGTACGGACTACCGTCTCCACGAACGCGATGAGATTCATTCTCCATCGTAACCATTAAAGTATAATTATCATTTTATGATTTAAAAATGATGTTTAAGGACTTGATATCATTCTGGATATGAATAATATACAACCTATCCTTTACAAACATGTCTTACGTAACAAAACATATGAAAGAAAACAAGTAAGTTAACACCCGAAACAACGATAATACTAAGATATTATTATCAAATCAATATTAAAAGATCATATATGATATCATATTAATGTATATGATTCTTGTATAATTTAATAACAATTATTTCACCATTATACAGGAGGTTAACCTAACCCAACCAAGGAAAAGTACAAGGTAAGGGTTATTTCACAATCTCTTCATTATCCGAGGTTGTTTATACGTAATAATCTACTGGGATCTCTTTATCATCCACATCCATGTTTCTTAAAAATGTATTTCAAAACATTTTTACTATTTACAAGAATATGGGTTAAAGTCATTTATACCTTTTTTTGACTTTTTATAAGAGGTTTATAAAGGAATCTTTCCGTCGTTTTCAAAACAAGGTCCTTTTTAACCTTTTCGACAGAATTGAGGTAAGAATGGTTTTTTTTAACTTATACGGCGGGTGCGGTTATTTTACGCCGTTATAAAATCTTCAAAGCTTTCCTTACAAGCTTATAAGAATATTTTCAAAGGAAATGTTTTATTTTATATGGATCTTAAATGATTTAAAAATAAAAGGAGATATTTCTTTAAAAAGAATTTTGATTTCATCTATGTCAACATCCTTTGATGGATTTTAAGATTATTTGAAGTTGATTTATTATGATACAAAACTTCTATATTGTATTGAAGGTTTTGTGATATGTTTGACTGTGGATGTGCTATTTTTATACCATTCATAGTTTATTGTGAAAGTATTGACATTTCGTATGCTAGTTTTAATCCGAATGTTTATGTTATATTTCAAACTTTTCTTCAGATGAATGTGCTAAACAAGTATGTTCCGGGTTGGGGACCGGTAAAAGTAAGCCCTCCAGGTTGGGGACTGGTAAAAGTAAGCCCTCCAGGTTGGGGAGTGGTTAAAGTAAGCCCTCCAGATTAGGGACTGGTAAAAGTATGCCCTCCGGGTTGGTGTCCGGTTATTAGAGGCACTCCGGGTTGGTGTCCGGTTATTAGAGGCACTCCGGGTTGGTGTCCGGTTATTAGAGGCACTCCGGGTTGGTGTCCGGTTATTAGAGGCACTCCGGGTTGGGTTCCGGTTAGAAGTAACCCCTAGGTCTTGGGATGAGGCCTAGACAAAGAAATTAACGTTTAGCATTATGCATTCCAACATTATGAAAGTGGTTATTGATTTTTGCATGTGATTATTCGATTAGTAGAATATCCATGTGAATAAGTAAATGGAATTATTTCATTTTATTTATGCCATACCATGTTGAAAGTTCATGTTTAAAAGGCATTTGTTTTAGTTATACATTGCCTTAAATGTTTATTCTTATTGATGAAAGTTTCCGCTATATTGTTATCCTTACTGGGCATTTGAGCTCACCCCTTTTCTATGTTTTATTTTTCCCAGGAAGTGAAGAAGTAAGTTATGAATGACCTGCAGGGATATTTTGTGGGGATATGAGTGTAGATTATGGAGACAATATGTTGTTGTAGTAGTTTTTCGTTTAATGATGTAATGTAAAACTTATGAATATATCTAGTGTTTCCAAGGCTACTAAACTAATTGGTCTTTCGGGATTTGATCTTTCTTGTGATCATGCCAATGTTATGAAGTAATGCACCGACTCTAGGTAATTAGGGTCGGGGCGTTACATTATCTCTCTACCAAACCTATGCTACCCTCATCGAGGGGAATATTCAAGAACATGTGGTCCCAAACCCTGAAATCTGAGGGCCTCATCCTACCATCGACATAAGATGTCTTCAATTCATACTCCACATTCAAAATCTGACAAAAAAGCTGAACCTTCTCTATTATGATATGCACTACTTTGGGACAAAAAAACTATCACCCCAACCTCTGTCACTCAAAAAGATGAATGACACGACCATTCGTACAAAACATAAAATAGAACCAATATAATGAATGATTGGAAACTATAATTATAAGAAAACTCCACTATGGTCATGTGTTGTTCCCAAGATCCACAAATGTTCAAGACACATGACCAAAAATAAATTACAACATCTGGATAGTCCATTCTATCTAGCCAACTGTTTGAAGTTGGAAGGCAGTGATGAGGAACATTTAGACCCAATGGCTTGCTATAATCCCCTCTAGAAATTCATGGAAACTGTGTATCCTAATATTAGATAATGGACAGTGATAATCCATGAAACTACACAACCACAACCACATACCTCATTTCCAAGGCATCAAATATTCTCGACTCCTTAATTGCTAAAAATAAGATAATTTTCTTAGTTGATCCACTATCACATAGATAGAATCAGATACTCTCTGGTCCCTGGGTAAACCAATGATGAAATCCATCATGATTTTATTCAACTTCCACATGGGGACATCCAAGGCCTGAAACAAATCAAAGGGAACATTATGTTTGACCTTTACCTACTGGAAGACCATAAATCTTGCCACAAAATCCGCTATTATCATCTTTATCTTGTGGCACCAAAACTACATCCTCAACCCACAATACATTCTAGAAATTCCTGGGAGTACCTCTAAAGGTGAGATATGGAACTCACAAAGGACTATGTCATGCATCACCATTAGAACAAAAACATTCCACGAAAAAAAATTCGATTTTGAATATCCTCTGACCATAAATATATAGCATCAACATGGCCAAAATGGTCTCACAACACCTTTTATTACAAGTCTCCACACTGAGACTCCTCCACCTGTTGACTTAGAGTAGACTGCACTATCATCTGAAACAAACATTACCTTCCACCATCAATTCCTATATCTAATTAAAAGGCTTCCAACTCCTCCATTTCTTTACATGCATCTGCGGATTCCTGGAAAACCTCCTTTCATGAAATTCTTATCAATGAATCGGCCACAAGATTCCTCTTTTGTGAGGTGTAACATATGATGAAATTGTAATCCAAAATAAACTCCATCTGCCTCCACTATCACAACTTCAGATCAAGCGAGGAAAATAAATACCTCTAAATATTCTCATCTGTGAAGACCACAAAGCACTGCCCAATGAGGTAATGCTTCCACAACTTCAGTGCAAACAAGAAAACTACTGGCTCTAGATCATGGGTGGAATAGTTATGCTCATGGGTCCATAACTGTCTAGACCCATAAGATTTCACAACTCATTATTATATTAAGAAATAGACAAATACTAGATAGGAATAATCAAACAAATCCTCAAACATTACTCGTAACTCATGAAACTGGAGAAATGGATCACTAACCAACATCCCCTTCATATAAACAAATGCTGCCTAGAATTTCCCACTCCACATATAGAATGGTATTTATTAGTCAAAGATTTCAATGTGGATATGAAAAGAGAAAAGTTATGTACAAAAATATGATAATATTCTAAAAGGCCAAGGAAACTGTGAACCTCTTCCGCATTCTTGAGTGCATCCCAAGAAACAAATACTTCCACCTTTGATAAGTCTACTCCTACACCCCTATTGGGAGACCACATGCCCTAGGAAATGAATCTCCTGCATCCAAAACTTTTACTTGGACATCTTTCAATAGATCTGGTAGCATCCAATAACATATGGTTAGTCATGAGATTCATAGAATTCGCCACTGTTGACCTTGAGTAGACCATAATTTCATTGATATACACAGAGATCAAACAACCGAAGAATTCATGGAAGAATGAATTCATAAGTGTAATGAACACAATTGCTGCATTCATAACAACAAATGGAATGACCAAAAAGTCAAAGTTCCCATACTAGAATATAAAATTATACTTTGGGATATCACTCTCCTTCATGGTCAAATGTTGATACCTAAACCACTGATCAATTATAGAAAATCTACATTCCCCTATTAGCTATTTGAAAATAATTTTTAAAATTGGAAAAGGGTAATGGTTCTTGAACATCACTATATTCAACCTCTGGTAGTCTATTCACATCCTCAGACCACCATCAGTCTTCTTCACAAATAAGACTACAATAAAAAACAATAAACAAACTAGTCCAGATAAAACCTTTGTGGCATGAGATTGTATTTTTGAATCCTGAACTCCCTCAACTCGGAATATTCCATCTGATAATGAGCCATTGAAAATATAGAAGAACTGGGATGTAAGTCTATCCCGAACTCAACATCACATCGAGGGGGTAGTGTTAGAAAATCCTTTGGGAAAACAAAAAAGAAATCCAAAAAAACTATGGGAACCTTAAACATCCCACCATATACTAATTATACTGATAGCCCGACAAACAATGAAAGAAGAATCTCTATAAAATTAATGCCCTCCAAAGAGATCATCTCACCAAAAAAACACACAACAACTATCCTTATTTGGAAACATGACTCACTTCCAAAATCAGTTGATAATTTCATGCATAGAATACAATAGATCGATGACAAGGATGATATCGTATGGCTATATTTGTATCAAGAATATATCCTCATGGGATTGATGTGGTCCTATCATAAATCTAAATCCCTGACAAACATCAAACCAGATGGTATAACCTCGATATGGCGTACTCAACACCAGAGGCACATTAAGCCTCTCTATGTCTAGTCCTAGAGCATAATCTAAAGTAGGTGCAACAAAGGAGTTTGAAGATACTGTATCAAAAAATGAAAACGGGAGGGTAGTAAACAAGAATATCTTATATCTAACGATCTCTGGCCCTACAAGATATCCTTACAAAATTGCGTGAAACAAACCATGGCCAACACCTATGCCTCTCTACAGACATCCTCGTTCAGAATTATAGTCATGTTGTTGTCACTAAGCTTGAGGGACATAATGAGGTTTGAATCTACCTATCCATATCTTCCCTTAGTGGAGCATGGACTTATTTTACCTACTTCTGAAACGGCCTAGCTAGAATCTAATAGTAAGGCTAGAGCTGAACTAGTCCCCCTCCACCATACAAAGCTCGGATTACCAATGTACTCCAATTATGTATATTTATGAGGAATCCAGATATGAAAATCCTTGGTCCCTACTGCTAGTTAAAGAAAAATGAACTAGTTTCACTAAAAGGTCAGAAATGATTCTCCTAATTCCAACTCCCTTATGGTAAAAACCTAGATGATCCAGGAACCTAAGACCTCTTGCGGGTAATGTTTACCCTCAATGAACTCTACTGGTTCCCCACTCACAGTAGTCCTCCATCAGAGAGAATCCGTTCAACCACCTCCGCCATCTTATGAACCTCAATGTACATCAACAACATTAATGGAGTAACTGAATATTTTATAGAAGCAAATATTTCCTTATCTAGACATATCACATGAGAATTATCACACATAAATGGATTTATGCCTACATGAAGGAGATCCTTGAACTTTATCCCCAACTCCTATACCGACATACTCCCCTACTGAGTGGAGAGTAACCCCTGACTCTTCTCTGTATACATGGTCAATGATTGGAATTCCTATAATAAATACTTCTCAAAGTCAACCCACAAAACATCATCGACCTTACTCTCCCACATGTACAACATCCACCACTAATGTGACACTCCCCACATTTGTCACAATGCCATAGAATAACAGTATTCTGTCAGAGCCCAGATCAAATAGAAGGAGATATCAAGCATCTCGGTCCAATTATCTATCTCTATTTCTGAATAACTACCCTCTTACTTTCCAATGGAATGCCTCTAGAAATAATGTAACGTTATATTCCACTGGTCGTCCTCCACTACTTGATTAACCCTCTTATTATTAATCAAATAATCCTAGTGTTCCTCAACTACCTGATCCACATGAAGAAGATGACCAAGATCCATTATTGAAAGGTAGACAAGTAATTGAAAATCCCAAGTAGTATGGAATTGTATTTCTGATTCATTTTTACTCAGTTACCAAATTTCATCATCCATTTAAAATTTACAAATACACATAATTTAAACTAAATCATAAGTAATTTTTATACATGTACCTTTCCTAGGGTTTGTACCCTACAAATGGAGTATCCTAAATTTTTCATTTAGTAGGCTCATATTATTTTCATTATAACGCGGGGGGGGGGGGGGGGGCTAGAATCCCATTTCCAAGAATGTCTTCCATAACCTATGTAAGAAAGTAAGATCACATGACACTATTTACCAACTAAACCAAGAATTCCCCACTATTATTAAATCCAAACACTATCCTATCTATTAGCCATAAACTTTGATACCATTCTATCATGACCCCTCCCTCCACGGATACCCATCTAGGGATTTCTATAGAGAAAGAGAGATAACGACCCCCAGTCCTGCCTCCAGTAGGCCCCAGTTTGGTTACTAGAACCAAGGGTATTGAAATCTCCCAAAATGGTAGGAATTATCATTTTATAGGATAAAAGTTATATATATAAGATTTATCAACCATAAAACAACTCAATGACATATATAAAAGAAATAAAAAATACATACCACATGAATGTTTAAAATAAAAATCTTAAAAATGAAATAAAACTCCAAAGTAAGTACCAAAAGTAATGAAAAGTAGTGGCACAAAAATTTCCCAATGTCTAAGATAGTAATGCCCTACATAGTCCATATAGTCCTCCTATAAACCAGAATGAAGCTCTATATATATAGGGTGATCGTAAAAATATACTTACTAGAAAAAACCCATGTTTCTTGTGAACATGTTAGAGAGAGCATACTCATGTCCCTAGGATAAAACAACAGAACCAATCACTATCTAAAAAAGTCGTCTACCATCCCATCCTCACAGAGGAACACTAATCATGTATCAAAAGTCCAGTAAAGAAACATATTAATTAAATTGATGATAACTATACCCCTCACCACTTATCACTATTTTAGCCACACATGAAAAACGACATAATTACTCACACACCCACCTATTCTGAATGATCCATGTCACAACCCACCCGCACACACATGGGACCCACAACCACTCCTCTCCCCATCGCGCCCAAAGACACATGGTCCACAAACCAAATCACATACTACCCACATACTCTAGGGCCAAAAAAAGATCACATCCTGCCCACTGATAACTAGGGTACCAAACACATCACATCCTGCCTACATAAACATTGTCTACAAACCCCTTCCCATATTGCCAGTAAAAACCTGGTCAACAAAGCACATAACCTCTCTCCCATATACACCCTGGAAAGCCCAAACAATATCATCAAAAATACACAATGGAAATCATAACTCACCGGCATACTCTTGGGCCTCTCAAACCATAACCAACCCAATGAATATTGGTCTATCACTTACAGGAAGTGGGAGTAGGGAAAATCATGTTTCTATTCATATATCCTCCCATCGAGATGTTTAGTAAAGACACCCACCCCCGTGATGATGGGAGTGTTCGGCACGCAGTGCTCAACTTGGGTGGGTGCATATATAAATCAGAAGGAAAATAAATGTATATACATATATGATACCAAACTCTGTTTCCCAACCTATGGTTCCCAAATAAAAAACAATCCCACAACTACCACTATTTTACTATTACATCTAAATTCATCACAACACACAACATGTCACAAACCCATTCACACTTCCATACAATTCAATTTAGCCACTGAAATTATTTATTAAATATTTTATTAAACCATTACATCACTATCCATGAAAATATTAAGCATGAAAAACAACAAGAAACACAAAATAATGTTCATATCGGAAAGAAAAAAATCTGGAAATACTTATGTATCTTCCCATTCTTCTATGTTTAACACATAGTCATGATATATCTATCTCTAGAAAGAGAGGAAGATTTAGGAATTATACTCATGGATAAACTACAATTGAACCAACCTTACCGACAACCACTATTATTCATCAAATTCAACACGCTCAAATCACATTACAACTAAACCAAACCCCAACTCACAACCCTATCCCACTACACATTTCAGCACAACCAGTACTAGATCCTCACTACACCACACATCTCATTCATTCCAAAATAATAAAATCTCTCAACCTAATATTGAATTACATGGTCCGGTTGATGTATCATCTACAATTTCATCCAAAACACCTCCCAAACCTATCCATAGAACACACCCATGCTTCAAAACCATACCACAACCCAAATAGGAGCAAACCTGCACATCACGACATAGGCACTTCACCTTTTGTTTTCCCCGCACACACAACCACAACTATACAACATAACGCATCACCCCATATACCAAGGAGTAAAAAATTATTGGTTTAACAAGGAATCCCCTTATTTAATTCCAGTTATTAGTTCAGGGGTTATCATAGAAAATTGTAAATACTTGGGAATCCATTCAGTAGAAAAGTTTACATGAATTAAAAATTCCCATATACAAGTGTTCAATAGGAACCAACAAACATGCAATCACTTTAGTGTTCAAACAAGGACCACCAATAAAAATTATTTTCAGTGGGTCATTTAGCAAATATTGTTCACTATTGCACAATAGCATCAAGGCCATAAAAGCATGAGAATTAGCTAACTCTATCACGTTCAATTCATTTACCCGGTTCTTATATTTGATTTGTGTGGGGAAACAATGATCTATAGGAAAAAAAATTAGATCTATTGAATGTGATACAAAAATATTGATAAACAAATTAAAACCCTAGATCAAAATGGTTTCAATGCTATTTTTTTGGAAACATATCACACAAAGGTCCTTTAACTATGTCTCTTACAAGATTAGCATCCACCCAATGATGCAGCGACACAATCTCACCAATCAATGGATGATGCAGAGCACATTAGAAACAAGGGATAATTTTCTATATTGCATGGAAGGATAATTAGGATGAATGGTTGGACCATCCAAAAATAAATCATTGAAACTATAAATGAAAAAACATCGGATCTAAGGTGGATCACTGTAGATAGATGATGAAAGTACAATGATTGATTCTCATTGAAGGAATCTCCAAAACAATGAAGAGGGGACTTTCAGGTCACCTAGTTCGAATGATACTATTGCATCCATAGATTTTGAGGAAGAGTGAGTGGATGGAATTTTTTAAAACATTATATCAGTTGGGGACTAGACAACGTGTAATACCATTTCATGTTATGAAACCCCTCGAGTTGCACATCCTCAAAAAAAAAACCATCGCCTCTTGATCTATTTTATTTCTCAATCCATGTAATATTACATATTGTGAAACCACCATGAAAAGATGTTGAATATGTTTTCACATCATGCAATCATGTACATGATGCATAGTCCCCTTATTAACAGTCTTTAGCAGCTGAACCTCTTCAAACTACCTCCAAGCCTCCCTAGAACATCTCCAACCACCCATACCCTCAATGTAAAGGACTAAATGGTCAAAAAAATTTAGATGTATTATATATATTTAATTATTTCTTTTATAATACAATAGTATGCCCACATCCAATTTTTTCTTTAATAAACCAAACAATGAGACATAAACAATCAAAAATACTAAAAATTTTATGAATTTAATTTTCTTTTTCAATAAATTTGAATGATAAAAATGTAAAAAATAACAATGGATACAAAGGTGGATTCAAATTTGGAAATTCATGATTTAGGGGAGCATGTTGATCATTTTAAATGAAATTTATCTGAGATTTGTTCATTTACTGAATTTTTCATATTTTTATTTATTTATTTAATTATTCACATTAATTTATATAAGTTATTGACCCAACACTTAATATAATTCTCGAGACACCGTTGGATGCTAATATTTTGCATTCTTTGTTTAGAATATTTCTCGTGAAATTCGGGCATTCTCTCTTATAGAACATTCTTTGCATCGGGTCAAAATCAATGACTCAAAAATATCACTATTAATATGATTGAGGCATATTTATTTTCCCCTATCCAAAGACCCAAATTACATTAATAAATTATAAATCCCATAGAATACATGAAAACCCTTTCAAGGGAATATCTATGTCACAGGACCATATTATCCTTTCTTTATTCCCATGAAATATTTTTCATGATTATAATAAAATAATAGTGGGGGAGATGGATCCTTGTAGATGGAATGATTATTTTTGATGAATATGTTAGGGGGAGATTTCATTATATTTGGGGATATAACATTCATTGTTTTTATTTCACATCCTCTAGATAAAAAGAAAAAAATGGGTTTTGTCTAACGTATTGGCAAACCAAAAAGATTGTCTAAAAATTGGAAGCAATCATGTGGATTGAGTGATAGATTAAAGAAACTTATGAGAGGAAATATTATCATTAGAGGAATTCACATAGAATAACATCAATCATGACTCAATACATATTAGCCCTTTGGAAGAATCATGTGATCATCCATATCATTATCCACATTGTTTGTAGAAATAGTATGTAATTCACATATCAGACCTAGCCTAGTGATAGATTTGTTTGATGAAATTTGAATGATCTTACATCAAATATTTATTGTTACGAGTTTTTAGAATTCCTATGAAAAGAATCATCAGGTAAAATTATCATTTTAGGTCTCTGATCATGTTTTCATGAAAATCCCTCAATGTATATGGAATTTCGGCTTCAATATGTAATAGAATTTGTCTCCTTATACATTATCCCTTTTGAGTTAGTTGAATGATTGGGTGATTTGAAACATCAATTGGCCAAATAACCAATCCCGAATTTCACACATAATCTGTTTGAGGTTTCTTAATTGAATAAGTACTAGCTTGACCTAGACAATTTATTTTGATAGGAAAATATTTATATTGAACTGGACACTATATTAATTAATGTGAAATTAATGCATGTGTATAGATAAAATACGATCCAGTAAGGGAAATTAATCCTCATTTTATAATCATTATGGTAACATTTTTAGAATTATGAAGTTACTCGGGAGTGTGACAATGAAATGTTGGAACAATAGAAATAACTTCTACAAATAACTATTTGAAATCTACATCATGAGGATGGAATGAAAAATGGTGGAGTATATGTAACACCCACACCATTTTTGGTTCATTAATATATTTTTTATATATTTTGATCTTGAATAATGTTTGGGTCAGGTCATGGGAGTTTCTTTGGGGTTTTAAGGTTTTTAATGCAATACTTCCTTTATGAGTAGGTTATTCTTTGGGGTTTGAACTCAATAATATGAGTTTATGGTTGTGGTGTTTATCCCTAGGCTATGATGAATGGTCTTGAGAAGATTATTTTGATGAAGATTACATTTTTCATGTAAATGATGCAGATCAAGACTATGATGTAGCCTGGGTATGGGTGTTTCATGCCTGGGACATTGAAGGGACGACTTTTTCATTGTCCACTATATAAAAATTTCAATTGTTATACCAATTTGGAATCCCCTACGGGGTATGATGTTGGTAGATATGTATACTAATTTTTATGTGCGGTGACACAGTGTTGTGGTGTCTACTGCATCGTAATACCTTTCCTAAAAATATGGATCTACAATGTAGTTAGTGTCATTGTTCATTGATTGGTTTGACCAAAAAGATTCACAATGCTCTTGTGGGACTTCAACATGCTTTATAGTGATTGTTCCATGGTGATGTAGGTTTTTCCATGGTGAAATGTTTTCTAGATCGACCCACATTACATTTTTTGGGATCATTCCCTATAACAGTCATCACTCTCCAAATCAAATAGGATCTCAAAACTCTTTCCCATCCCTATGATCCATTATTAATTCAATTTTATTTAAATAAAAATCATAATAAAATAATAGTGTGTTCAGAATCCATAATCATCCTTAGGTACTTCTACCATCCCTTACTAAATTTTTCTTCTTTGGACCACCTTTCATATCTATCTATTGATAATAAACCACTTCTGTTATGGATTATACTATGTGTTGTGACATAAATCATGATGATATTTTGAAGTTAATAGTGAATATAAGGTGTATAGTTCCTTAATCATGAAATTTTTAGTTTCATTTTTTATTGTTACCCTCTTTTGAGAGGTATGTTGATTCTCCATGAACTCCATTTTCCATGAACACGAATCTTTAATTTTTAATAAATGTATTTTTTGAAAATATTGTGTGAAACATGTGTGAACCATAAAGGAATCCAAATTCTGGTTATGGATTTAGAATTTTTGTAATGTTTACGAGTTACCAAAATAAATCATTGGTAATAAACTATAGATGATATTATGGATGTTATGGTTTGGTTTTGATGAATGACATGTTTTTAATTAAATTTTATCTAAGAAATAATGGTTTATTGTTAATTTATTTGGCATTTTATTATTAACAAATGGTTATAATGAGTTCATTTAATGTATTTCACTGTATATAAAGGAATTATGCCATTGTTTTTCTTATATTACATTGATGTGTCTCTAGTTAGGTGGTGTATTCCAGTAGGGAATATAGTTACATATTACCCAATGATAAATTTCATGTAATATGAGAGACTAATCATGAGTATAAAACCGTTATGTGGAACGCATGGGTGTTTGTGTTTGTGGTAACACGGGGTTCATTATTCCAAATGATAGAAAATGGTATTTATTCCTTATTTATAATTTACATCAAAATTTAATATGGTTGTGATATAAAATATTTTAACTATTTGGAATTTTTTTCAATATCCTAACAACTTTTGTACTCATGGAATTATTTTTGAAGTCTTTTTGAAAATCCTATTGAGTTCATACTCACTGATTTCATGGGAACATTTTTACATTTTCATATATCATATACGGGGATACATGATAAGATAAGATTGTATATGCGAATAATGAATCATGCTAATTCGTTAAGATGCTAGGTTGTTTTGGTGAATTCATCTACAATACATGATTCTTGGGATGATACCACTTCGGTGTCTTGGAGGATTTTTTTTCCTTTGGTATTGTCAGTTTTGTAATCATGTTTCCATTAATACTCCGATATATATAAATATTTTGTATTATTTGGGAATACATTATTTATGTTGATAAATCATATAAATTTTCTTAGATGTTCATTTTTCAGTAATGGATCATCATTGTATCAATTAATATGAAATCATTCCCCAATGATCCTACTCCCATTCCATTTAATACTAACCATCAGTGTCATGGGGAAGTAACCTAACAGTAGTAGCCCCATGATTAATCTCATGGAAATGAGGATCATTGAGAAATTATATAATATCATTATGGCCCCAAGATTATTATAATAGGGACATTATATAAGGAGTATCTTTATGGAAAATTTTAAAAGTGTGAATTTTTTCGAGAAAAGGTTTCTCTTTTATGTCATATAATATCAGGATAATGTTTATTGGTGTGTCCATCAAAGATAAAAGTTATTCAAAATCAATAAACTAACCAAAATTACTATGATATGTAGTTTTCCTTGTTTAGATAGATGTTATCAATAATTTTGAATATTTTTGAAAAAATCCATATTCACTCAGAACATTTACATAGAAGGTAGTCATGTTCCATTGTTAGTTGAATATGAAGAAATTTTGAAGGATCTTGAGAGAAGGTAATTTAGTGCACCTATGCATGTATTTACCAACATTATAGATGGGTTTTTAATATACAGTGATGAATTGATGAAGGGAATTATATATGTTCTCAGGATGGATAATATGGTGGTATCTTGTACCTCATGATAATTGACGAGTTTGTATATAAATTACCCAATACATGCTTTTGGAGTAAGTATCAATAATTTTGACATTAATGATATGAATGAATTATATTTATTAAACAATGTTTGATATATATATATTTATTATAAGGGTTTATTGTATCTAATTACATATAAAGATTTTAATATTCACCTGAGAGGATGGTAAAAATTAGTTAAAGATTTTTAATTCTCATTACATTACCATCCTAGGAAAGTGAAAAAGGTATATGATTCTTTAAGTTGGAAGGATCAGGATATATTATCTATGACAAGGATAAAAAAAATATTTATGTATTTTTAAATTATATATTTATAAAACATGAATAAGTAAATATTATCATTATCAAATAACTGTTCAACCATGTAAGATACATGAATTACTATGAGGTGAAAAATGATTTTATTCTCATCTTAATTCATTAATTTCAGCATAATCTGAGTGCCCAATGAGGTGATAATCAATATAAGGTATTACAATGATTTTTCATAGCCTGAAACTTTTGTGTTTGAAAAAAAATAAAGGCACATGGTTAGTAGAAACTATGAGGCCCATGGAACATGGTTTGAGTAAACGGTGTAGTATTTTTCAGAGAACAGTAGAGAGAACACATGTTTCCCTAACCATGTGACCGAGGTTTCATTCCAATGATAAATTATAGAGTTTTTATAGTGGGAATGAACATAGCTTTCACATTATATCCCAAACCGTGCACATGAAAATCCCGAGGGAGGTCCTTAGTATGATTGGTGAAACCAGTTGGTGCACGGTTTGACCCACCATCCGGCCAATTCAAGTTATTGTTTTATTGTTAAATTACCATTTCCCCTTAAAAGAAATATACACAATTTTTCCTTCCCCTCCTAATTATAGTGAAAACTCTCCATTACATTTTTCATCTCATCTCATGTCTACAACATAGATAATGAAGGAAATTCTATATGTAACATCAGATTCAGGATTCGTTCTTCTCATGTGATATGTGCCTATGATTTCTCTATATATATTTCCCCTTTTAATAATTCCCTCATTATTGGTGATAAAATTATTGTGGAGGCTCTTATAAGTTATTTTCATTGGGTTCCTCCATACTTCATTTTTATACTGATTTATATGTAATTAGATGTTGGGAATATATGAGTGTTTCTTTACCATGTTGACGCAAGTGGTCTGCAACATTTACATTAATGTACCTTTGTTTATAGACTGTTTTCATTGTTCTCAGACCATACATTCTAGTTGATGATTTAAAAAACAACTGAACAACTGGAGAATTGATATAAACTTGTTGAAACATGACAATTTAATATTTTCATCATTTTTGGTGGTTGTAATACTCAACCTAGACTTTTAATGGGTTGGGTTCAACCCTTTAATCGCATTTATGACACCCTCATGATGTTTTGTTATTTAAATATATATTTGATTTTTTATGATGAATTTATGTGAAACATTAAAGGCTGTTAACACAATATAACTCCAAGGAAATTGTAATTGAAATGTCTGAAATAGATAATCCCTTGATTTGTTTTTGGCCAAGAATGGATTAGTGAAATGATTAAATCAATGGTGAAGGAATTGTTTAGGTTTACATGGAAATTATTTTCCATGAATATAACAAACGTCATTGGATTCCATGGAAATTTATACAATTATTATAATGATTACATAAATTCCAGACAATCTTATTCTCCAAGGATCCTATTTAAATGAAACATTAGTAAGAATTGGAATTTTTTACTCCTTTGATCTGATTTACATGAAATTTTAGGACGTCTCAATCATTACTACTCCTTGGATCCAATTATCACATTATTATGCCTTGTACATTTCTACTCATAGGATCCAATTTACATTTCATTCTTTGATGCATTAGACAGTTCAACTCTAGGGATCTAGTTGAACTTGTTTACTTGAAATGCTAGGATTCCTTGTACATTTCTACTCCTTAGATCTGATGGATCATTAGTATTACTTGGATATTTATTCTCCTTGGATAATCTTGCCTATTTTACATATAATATATGGTTTCCCTATACATTAATACTCCATAGACACCTCTATAGGTAGCCCTAACACATGGTAACATTGTGTGGGAATTTTTTTGATGAAGCATTATATTCACTAGAAATAACATTATGATTTAGTTTCTTGATCATAATGATAATTGATAGGATGGATAGAATAACTTATAATTTAATAATTTGAAAAACTACTATATCTTTATTCTACATCAGTTATATCCATGAACATGACTGGTTATAGAAACCTTTTGTTGTGTCTTACTGATTGTTTTCTATTACCCTGTTTGGGAAGCTGTTGGGTACCTAGAAAGACTTCATGTATTCATTTATGGATAGGGGAAAGAACCCAAATGATGAGTCTTGGTTAATTATTTCCAATGAGTAGGGGAGAACATGACCTCTCTAGGTGTAATGATGCTATCTTGGAATAATTTATTTTCAGGTTTCTTGTACTATAATACATATATTGTACATGATATATGTTTCCATGTTTTACCTATCATTCATATTAATTAACATGATTATAACTGTATGTAACATTTTTGGGTGAAATTAACTTTTAATTTTGATTTTTTTTTTGTTTATTCATACACTATTTAGTAATTTCATTAGAATCCACGGGTTATGAGTATACCACTATGATACACTCTGGGTAAATGTGTATAGTCTCCCAATTGTTCCACCATCGAACCTCAATACTTTTTGTCACCTCTATCATATAAAGATAAATTATTGAGGCAATGTAGCCAACTATGATCAGTATTTATTGAGTGAAATAGGCTTGGGATGTAAAAAAATGGTATAAAACCTGTTTCTTTATTTTTTTCTCAATTTTTTCGAATATTATATAGGATATTAGGAAGGTGTTTTAATTTGGTAATTATTTTTTCCTTGCAGAAGAAAACCCATGTACATGAAAATTCAAATTTACAGGTATGGGACATATTGATATGGATTATTCTTATTATTGTTTCCCTTATTTCACCATTGGGTGATAAACATAATGTCTTATATTCCTTATCATTATGGATTTTACCCTTAGCCTAATATGGAATGGATATATCACATCATGAATCACGATAAGAACATATAGATTTAAATTTGATGCATTATTCTTTTCCATGATTACATAACAATATCAGTTTTTATAGAACGTGTTGGTTGATTATTTCTATATCCATTTACTTTTTCTGACATAACATTATGGAATTTGATAAATGACAGGCGGAGAATAAATGAATGCTAAACATTAAATTATAATGTATACTGACCGTTTTAAATTTATAGTGTTGATACATATATTTAAATCATTTTGAGATATTATTTATATAAATGATAATTAATTTAAAAGAAATTAAATTTTGAGAAGAAATTTTTTCATTCAATGTGGATGTCAAGTTCAATTTCAAGGGTTTTTTCCTCTATAAATTGCAGTTGAACCCCAATATAACAGAGTCCCTTAATTATTGCTGAGAACATTACCCTTAACTGAATTTATTAGTGGGTATTAGGTAGTATATCGTTATTTATTATGAATTTTATGTTATCCAATACATGATTTAAGAGCAGGAAGAAGGGTGTGACTCATGTTAAGAAGGCTTTTTTCAGTCCTGTTTCTATATAAATGATTTTGTTGTTACCATGTATTTTTTGAGGTGTGAACTTAAAAATCATGGAGATATTCCACCACGATGACATATAGGTTTTTTTTGTGATTGTTAGGATGAAAATTTTCTAAAGGTGGTGGTCCATGGGGCACTAGTATAACTTCCAACAGTGTCTCTTGCAAAAAATCATGTTGTACCTAATTTGGGAGTTAATTCCTAGTTATGAGTCAGCTTTCTAAATTTCATGAAAATAGATCATGGAGCCCCACAACCTACCCCGACTCGGGAAGAGATGATGTGTGAGGTCTATTATTATAATATTCCCATGTTTTCAAGTAAGGATGGAAAATAAGCTACAATTTCATGGATATAGTCTCTGTTGTAGATTTGTTGCCATCTCACGACACCTCTCAAGTGGAGAGTGAATCTTTCTATATTTATGATTTGGAATTCCGCCTATATATTGTGGAAGGAGATTAATAATAAGGATATTCATTTGGATAAGATTTAGATTAATTTTCAGATATCATCTAATGAAAATTTCTATCATAAGTCACCGAGGACTGATAGAGACAATGAGTTTATGAACAAAGAGTACAAAGTTTTATCGGTCATTGAGTATTTGGACTATTTTTTAGAGCTCCATATCTTTACACCTATTCCCTTAGGAGATTAGTTATCAAAATATATCTGATTTGAGGATGGTATTAGGTATGATATCTCATCACATGTATTTGTTTTCTATCTTACAATAGTTTCACGAATAGTGAACTCTGCCTTGATTAACGAATGAAAACTGAGGGATGGTGGTGGTTAATTGTATGGTAGATATTTTTCTCAGACCAATGATTTAATGAAAATAGAAAGAACATACTTCTTAGAGATATCAAGAGGATAATACTAGTGGAGAACATGTGATTTTATTTATGTTCATTGTCATCAGAGTGGGAGGTAGGGAATCCTGTGGTGATATTATGATAGGGACCCAATCATCTGCCGATATTTCTACAAGATTGCCTATCTAATGTGATTTTGAAGAAATTTTCTTATAGAAAATAGTTATTGAGTTCCTAAATTGACTCCACATTCCAAATTTGGGTTAATACCTTCTTGTCCGCTAGGGAGATTGAGTGATATCATATGAGTAGGATGAGGAGGCTATCATAGTCAGGGTAGTTAGACACCAGAATATCTGAAACAGATGAGTATAATTTTTCAATGTAGTCTGGCTATATTTGGAGGTTTTACATCAAAATAAATGTATATAGTATAGATAATACAATAGGATCAGAGTGCTAGACCTTCAATAATGAGAGGTAATCCTCTGGTATCCTCTACATTAGTATCTTATACTATCAATACATGAGTTTCTCGTAGATATATATTTGTTCTGGTTATAGAGAGACATGGACTCTATGTTTAGTTTTAGAGTGGAGTGATGTATCTCGATACTCCCTTAGGGATACAATCGAAGAGTGATCTCTAGTTCATAGAGACCCCCCTTAAGATAGTTGGTTGTTGGTTCATATTTGAAATGTTTTCCAAAAGATGGTATTTCTTGAAAACATTCTTGGGAAGGAAAATTTTGTTCCATATCATTATTTATTTAATTTTATAAACCAAGGGTGACTTTCATAGTACCAGAGGATGGAGTTACTATTCAAAATTTTTAATACTGTGTCCATGAAATTCAATATAGACTGAATCATTATATACTGGGCATGATGATAACTAATATTTATATCATATATATAGATCATCCAGGATCATATCTGGTTGAATTCCCTCTAGGGGTTGGTTTTATCTGGGATGTTTTCTCAAATACCATTTTAGGACTATCCATTAAAAGATAGGTATATTTTCCTTAGATCTAGTTCCATGAACAAGAAAGATATATATTCCTCCTTGTAGGATATCTACTATAGAGTTGAATGAGATTAATTTGAATCCTGAATACATGGATGTAAAGGGGTTTATATGTTCTAACACTTCCTTGTGGGTTTATCTGGTCCTTTTCTTTACAAATGATGATAGAACTCTCATGAAGTGCATGGATTACCATAAGTTGGACTAGTTGATGGTTATAAAATGGTATCAATTTCCATGGATAGATCATCTCTTCAACCACATATGAGGAGTGAAACTATTTTAAAAGATTGATATATGATTTGGTTTTCACCATGTTTGTATTCGACCTTAAAAAATTTCTCACACAGCTTCTTATAGTAGTTATAGTCGATTAATATTTATTCTTATTATTTGGTATTACAATCACTCCAACAGTATTCAAGGAATTGATGAACCAAGAATTATATCCATGTCTATATTCATTTGTGGTGGTATTAATGGAAAATATATTGGTGTATTATCAATCCTGATACGACTATTCCATATATCTTGATATCATATCAGATATAGTGATAGCTAATATTTTATATTCTAAGATCACAATGTTCCACTAATGGAAAGAAAAGATCAACATCGTGGGACATATTATCTATGGGATATGAGTATCAGTTACCCCAGAGATGGTTTGAGTTGTAATTTATCAGGATTATCCATGTATCTACTTTGATATATGAATTTAATTGGAGAAATAATGTTATTAAATTCACTTCATTGAGAACATCTCATTAATTAAAGCACCACATAAATTCCTGTCTAATAAGGGTTTCATGTTTATTGTATCTGGTGCCTATGATATAGTATTTCAAGAGGTGAAAGGGAGACCAAATTCAGAACCAGGATTAATTATTCTTAAAATATTCAAAATCTATACAGTTTATAGTGATGCTTCAGGTATTGTTCTAGGAGCAGTTAAGATGAACGAGGAGTGATTCATGGTGTACAAGTCTCTACACTTGACTCCAGAGGAGGGGAACTATAAAATTATTGAACGTGAGTTAGCCATTGTGGTACATGCCTTGTGTGTTTGGATGTATTATTTTATGGGAGATAGTTATTTGGTGTTGAAAAACCACAAAATCCTGAAGTAAAAATTCACACATCGTGACTTGAATCATGGGAAATTAATTTTGGCTAAATACCATCATTCCATCAAATTTGAGCATGCCTATAAGCATGGAAATGGAAATGTTGGTACCAATGAACTGATTCGGAGCACCAGAATACATTTAGTAAAATTTTCTATTAGTGAGTGTCAGCTTATTAACTTTAAAATAAATTATAGGTTAATTTTTTAAAAAAATTATTTTCGAATGGAGGAAAAGAAATACCACGTTTTGGTTAGGCGAAATGGCGGCATTGCATATACAGTATTTTAGAAAACAAAATATTTTCAATATTCATGTTTTTATATTTTAAAAAATATATGTTTTTATATTATGATATATAAATATATTGTGTTTATTTTATTTTGTTTATAATTATGTCATTAATATTTTAAAGTGGAAGTGTTATATTCTTAAGCATTAAATTTTGTGACATTAAAATTAGATTTTACATATTATATTTATTATTTCATTAATTCTAAATTATGTTTTTTATGTTGTTTCACTTTTTTATATATCCCTTATATTTTAATTATATTTTATAAGTTATATTACTTCCAAATCACTTACATAAAACATAATAATGTTTGAAGTTGGAGAAATTGTTTATTTATAACATATAAAATATAATTGAAATCAAAATTGTATTTTACACACATTGTGAACATATAAAATATAATTCATATCAATAATAATTTCCTAAAAATATTAATGGAAAATAATTTTAGTTCCATAATATATTGTTGTCTTAAAAAATTACAAATGTATTTATAATATTTTTTTACATTAGATTCATTTTCAAAAATTTATGAATTTATTGAATTTATTCCATTTATTTAATTTTTTTGATGATTTTGATATGTTTTAGGTTCTATTTATATAGTTTTTATAGTTTATAAATTAAATTTTTTTAATGTTACATACTTAAAATTTAATAATTTTTCCAATGTTTCATGTAGCTAACTTTGGAGGCTTATAAAATATAAATTTTTGCAAAATTATAAATGAAAAATGCCAGAGTGTTTGAACATGTAAAAATAGTTGATATTAAAAATCATTTCATAATTTCAATATATAGAAAATATAGACATGAATGATTATAGTCAGACTATCTAGTGAGGTCACATCCCAAATTATGGGGTGTGAATGGAATGCCCATATCATGACCGCTGACCTCTATGTTGGGGTAGAGTATGATGACTTAGAGATGGTTGATCCTTGGGTGATAGAACTGCAACTATCATATGATATTCTAATGTCTCAAAGGTAGGAGGTTTCAATCATATATTGTTCTTTGAACCTGATCCCTCTCTCAATAATTAAGTATAAAGACCTTTCATCATCACCTTGGGAAACCATGCAGTCATTGAAGGGTCAAAAATGAAAGATGAAGGAATGGAAAATGAAATCTAATAGATTCTTGAATAATATAAACCCAAAGAAACTATGGATATATTTCTAATTTAGAAGGATCTCTTTCCGCCTAAATCACATCCTTAATCCGCTGAGGCTACACTACTAGAGGGTATCCCTCTGCATGTGGACTATGTGAGGCCACATGTGCAGCAAGACGTGGTCTACATCATCATCTTCAACGATCCTCAACATAAGAAACATCTAGAGGAGGTTCATGAGTATGGACCATCACTCCCTGAGTAGGAGCATCATCTACATAGGGTGGTTGATCAATGTTATTATCATGAACCACATTATAAGATGGAATCACCCCTTGTGTTGCAACATGGATCACTGAAAGACTATAAACATCATCCTCCTCTAGATCATACATGTGGATAAGATGTTATTTTCGAGTATGTTATAAGGATATTCATAGTGAATTAAAGAATTTTTCAATAAACAAAATAATAAAAATTTATTGACATAGATGACCATGAAACCATCTGCCACGTGGAGTAATATATACAATAGACTTCATTCAATACTACGACACATACTCAACCATATATGATAGAAGGAAACAAATCATACATAAACCCATGATATGAAGTGATGCTCATATACCCCAGAGGTTGAGATACATGGCATGAACTCGGTGCCCGTTGAAAACATGCCTCCCTCTCAACTTCATAGAATGATTTTTTGGTGACTAACTCAGTTGAAATAGAATGTTATAAACACATCCAAAATTGTCCATGACTCTATCTGGCTGGTGGCACTCAATAATATGAATGTGAATGAGGGAAAATAAAACATTAACATTGTGAATTATATCATTGAATTATACATGCAACATGTTCAGTAAATTCTTGTATAGAATCCATATAATATTAAAAGGACATGTGATATTTGTTAAAAATGATTGTGACTAAATACCAATAATGATGATATTATGAAATATTTTATAAAATGAATGATTTTATATAATTACATTTTTTGGTAGTAGACTATACAACATGATAAGGTATACATCAAAACAGAATGTCATTGAACTGATGATGTGGTGTTCTTGATGACATCTATATAATAAAACATCAAAAATGATAAATACTATGAAATTAAATTCTATAACTTCTACTTGCAACAAAAATCAATAGAGATGAGTGATCATGGAAACATCCATGAAGATAGTCACACAATACATCTGTATAAATCCTTGGAACATCACCAATAATATAGAGGGAAGGAATGTGCTCACATACCAACTTAGGAAGAAGAATTATGAATCCCCTGAAACAAGTGAAATCTTAATGGAATTCTATGCATAATGTTCTGTGAGTGTAATCCAATATCATAGATCCCTAGTTGTATCACCCTTCCTAATCAAAATTCATCCAATTAACCTAGATACATCATGTGTGAATTCATAATATATTGATCAACATATAGTTTCCATCTAATGAGTTGAAATATATATATAGGCATGATTCATGATAGTCTGGTCATCAACAACATTGGGTTACTCTGGGAAATGCATCTCAATCAGCCTCATAGAATTGATTGACCATATATAACAACATCATTGGACAAAATATTGTTGCCTATCAATCTTTGTATAAGTTTAGGATAGACTCCTTGTGTGTGTCTAATAAATACATCCCATATATAGGATGATAGAGTAGGGATTCCACCTCCTCATTGGTGGTGGTCATATCTACCTCAGGAAGGAGGAATGTGTGTTTCTATTATCTCCATCTCTTAGGGAGTATATTAAGTTGGTGATGATCTACGAATGTCAAATCAGATATCAAAATTTCATAGAAGCCAACAGGACGTATGTATGTTATAATGGCAGATGTAGGTAAATTGTCTTGAAAATGAGGTGTTGGACGCACCCAGATACATCAAAATGGATTAACCTCTTTCACATTAAGGGAAACAAGCCTATGATTTTTTGTGAGTAGTGTAGTATCCTCCATCTCTTTATAAAAAAAATGAAATACGAATTATGATAAAATTTTAAACATTACATTATGGTCAACAGATTTTTAAATTGTTTTAGATATTTTGTTACCTAGGAAATAATGTTTTGAAATATATTATTTTAAATATTTTATATATAAAAATTTTATTGTCTTTAACAACAAAATTTTTTAAATTGTGTTATTTTTAATTTATTTATGATTTATCTCATGAGGGTATGTTTCAAGACTACTTTCTCACATACTATCATTATGGTTTATCCATGGATATTTTTTGAATGCTTCCATGTCCCCTTGAATGTACTTTTTCATATAACCTTTAAGGTGAATAACCCAAGGCTTATTGTTATTTGATAGTAACATTATACTGAAATGTAGAAAAATTCAACCAAATGAGTGATCTTATATTAAAATAATATAATTAAAAATATGAGAAATTAAAATTGGAGACAATAAATCATTATGGTTGAGTGTGTGAACTTGATCCAGTAATGTTTGGGAATAATTTTCACTTATCTTGATGATAAATGCTATTTCTCAAACATTATACTTTTTCTTGAGGTTAGGCCACCTCATTATGAATACTTCTAGACGTCGGTATCCCTTATAGATGCAACCTGTTAATTCTAGGTATCAATATTATACAGTCTTTGGGCATTGGGAAATATCATAATTCCTCGATAGTTTTCTGTGGTGAGGAATAATAGTTAAAAATGGTGCACAATAGGTACACAGAATCAACATATACATCCCATTAAATTTTTGTAGAGGCACATGTTGTGGTGGTGTGTGCACATGGAAACTATAATGGCCAGATTTCTCTATAATAACATTTCATTGATTATAGTAAAACCACAATATTTTCACCATTGCTACTTGTGATGGGGTCCGAACACATTTAAAATTAAAATTGGGAGTCTTCTCAGTGGAAAAGGAACAATAGATAACATGAAGTTTCTTCAATGTTATTTTCAATAACTCGTTGAATGATTCTTGTGTACCATATCCCCTATAAGAATCCCATTTGAGGGTAGTTTTTTCTATCAATGAAGTACATCACACAATAGTAAAATGTCTCCTAAACTATGCCAATTATAGGTAATCTGTGAAGCCCTATGAAGACACCATTGATGCACTTAATAATTTTTAATGTCATGTGTCCACAATTACACAACTTCATAATCCAATGTCCTTTAGTATTTCAGAATATGCATCATATAATCACACAAAACATAATTATCCATTATTATTACATCAAATCTTTTTTCAAACCATTTTTGGTCTAGATCATATGATACATATATTCAATCTTATTTCACATATAATAATTTTATATTTCTATCAAAATAATAAATATAATATATACATTGTAATCCAAGAATGATGATTTCATTATTCATTGGTTCATTATGGAATTATGTTTTCATGTTAGAAATTTTTTTAATGCAATACTGATTATGAGAATTTTGGGGTATTCATATATCAGGATCCACATTGATTGTGTCATTGATTCCCTGTTCCCAATCAGATATAAAAAAGACACCATATAGTATGTGAAATGGTTGCTGATAGATGCGAAAAAACTCCATTATTCATATTTTCCCTTCTCCAAAATGTAAAATTATAGAGGGAGAGGTCAATGGTTTCTATCGTGGGTTTCCACAATCAATGATTTTCACGAGTAATTTCTATATAAGAACATTCCGTCAATTTTTTAGAATTATTTTCTGAAATGAAATTCCCTAATACAATGGAGGAATTCCCATAATAGCCGATGAAATTTAATAAGATATAGATCATGTATCTTATCTTAAGGAAGATATTCATTCAGATGAATATAGAATAAATCATGGTCATTATGTTTCATTATGACTATAAATTATGAAAATGCGTGGTACGAGTTATCCCAATCACCATAGACCACCACAATTTTCTTATGTTTCTCCATCCATGCCATACTATTGGAAATATTATAATAACGATTTTGTTATATCCTATTATTCAAAAGTGGTACAAGATTATCATGTCATGTACTAATCAGTTCAATAATAATGGATGAGACAAGTTTATCATCTAATTAAATATAATATTGTGTCATGTTTGGATAATTGAATGTATGAGTTCTATGAATCATCGAAATTCTTCAACCTCCCAATGAAATGTTCTAAATCAACCTCACATTGAAACTACAGTCCTCACCATATTTATCACACCGTATGATATATTTTTTATGGACTGATTTATGAACTAAATATCTACATAGACTCTCAATATGAAATCTTTATAGTCTGTTTTCCAATGCATCAATACTTTTAAAATCCCTTACAACATTAAATGTGTTTCCAAACTTCCTAAACCAATCATATTTAACTCTATGAAACATAGTTTTAGGTATGTTAACATTGATGTAAAATTCAGGAAAATATCTCTTTTCTTGCGATGAAGATGTGAAGAGTGGTGGATGATATATTATTGTTCAAGGCTTTTGTAAAAACTACTTCATTTAAATAAAATCCATCACTAAATTTTTTTTCTTCATCATCATCATCATTTCTATCATGATATCTGCCATTATTAAACAAATCATCATAATATGTTGGATTTACATGTCTATCTGGGATATCATCTAGGTTTTACTTTACCGCATCATAGGGAACAACTTCAATTTCATTAGATATAACATCTTCAACAACTCTTGTAATTATATGTCTTCATATACTTGGGTGTCATTGGTTTATAAAATAAACCTCAATATATTATCCCATCAAGGCTCCATCTGACCATTGGGAGAAGAAATTTATTTCTTATACAAACTTATCTTCAGCATCCAATGTAAAACTGTATGTTATAGTTTACTTAATAATTGAAAATGTCTACAGGTAATACACTTGATCTCTTGATATTTTCCTATATTTAAGAAACCATGGATTATGTCTTTATGTTCACTCAGTTTTACACAATTATATATCCTAACCATTATTGTCAATTGTGTACTATAAGAATCTCTTTTCCCAGTTTTAATAACCTCCCCATAACAGTAGACAATGAAAAAAATGACACGCTATGTAAAAAATGTTTTCTGACCAAGATTGTGATAGTGAAAATAATATTGAGAATGTGGTTTGACAATATAATCTTTACGATACTAAAATTTTTTAAAAAACATTTTATATCTGAAAATTTGATACTAATGTATCACTGTATAATATTTTATTAAAAAATAATCCATTAATGATTTTTATACTAAGGTTAAAAATAATTTAATACATAAAATCAATTTATTTATGCATGATAAAATGTTTATTATGATCATATAATGTGAAATGGACATGAATAATTCTATAAAATAACACAACAGTGGTTTAAAATTGATAAGAAATATAATTAAATTTTACAATAGAATAGAGTTCTAATGAGATTATCATGACTTTAGAAGTGAAGTAAAATGCATCTAATTTTCAAGTGCCAGATTGAAAACATCTTCGAGAGATATGTACATAACTTTGGGGTTTTCAAAATCTTTTATCCAACTAATAAAATCATCACTATATGGGGAGGAATGTCATGAGAAGGATGAAAAAAAATTGAATTTCAAACGTTTTGTACATGTCATATAAATAGGTTATTCAGATACCACATGAAAATACGATAAATTTTACTTCACATCTAAAATTTGACTCTTCTTATCCAAACTCTAATTTGTTGAAAAATGTAATGGTATTTCATAACTATTTTAAAACGTTCATGTATTATTTATTTGGATATTTCCAGTCCATATAACTTTATATGTTCATTATTTCCATTTTACAATGCTTAAATAAAGTGATTTCATATTTTCTATTATTTTTCCCTCAGTCTCAAAAACATTATGTGAATACTAATGCCAATGATGGTTGACCGTGTAATCATTATGATACTAAAATTTTATAAAATCATTTAATGTTATAAAATATGAAATAAATGTTTCATAGTAAATTTTTTAATCTTATGTATTTAATTTTAGTAGTTTATAAAGAAAATATGAATCATCTTAAGGATATACCCCATGAGTGTCAAACCAGGTGTGCAGCAAGGCCCATTGTCATGCACCAGTTCCCGATCGATTCTAGCCCATTGTGGTGTTTTCCGGTTTTACCACTAGAAATATCTATTCTAGATCCACATTCACTTGTAGTATCAAGACATGGATTTTATTTCATAGATAACCACATAATCATTATACTACAAATAATTTGGAACATTTTCTTATATCCTAAAAGATGAAACTATTTTTTTGTACAATTTATTTCTTTCCTAAATGTATGTTCAATGGTTGACAATGAATATCTGATTCATCTAAAAATATCTATCGACGTTGACAATGCAAGAATGTAATAAAAGGGGAATAATCTAAATCATAAGGGTAACAAAAATTTTGTGCAGTTAAGCCTCTTTTTCATCCAATTTTTAATCATTCATCCACTTTTAATTCTATATTAATCCAAAGTTAATAAAAATATAATAATTTTCTAATCATTATTTATTAATTATTTAATAATTCGTTAATCATTATTGAGTTATTCATTAAAAATTACTCAATCATTAGTCGATAATTTGTTAAATGTTATTTAATCATTAGTTAACCATTTCTTAGTAATTAGTTAATCACTATTAAATCATTACTTAATCAATAGTTTATAATTATTTATTCATTGTTTCTACATTACTTAATCATTATTTAATCATTATTTAGCGATTATTTTACCATTATTTAATCACTCTATATTCATTAGTAAATAATTAGTTAAATATTGTTTAATAATTATATAATCATTGTGTAATAATTACTAATCATTACATTTTCATAAGTTAATCATTATTTAGTCACTCCTTAATCACTCATTAGTCATTGATTAATCATTTGTTAATAATTTTTAAACGATTCTTTAATCATTTCTTAATAATTAGATTATCAATAGTTTATCATTCTTCAATAATTATTTAACAATTATTTAATAAATCATTAATGATTCCTTAATCATTGTTTAATCATTAATTAATCATTAGTAAAAAAAATCAATTATCACTCCTTAATCATTCATTAATCATCACATAATCATTACTTACTCATTAGTTTATAATTATTTAATCATTCCTTTATCATTCTATAATCATCCCATAACAATTCTTCCTTCTTTACGTAATCATTTGTTAATCATTATTAAATCCTTAGTTAATAATTAGTTATTCTTTAGTGAACCATTAGTTATTCATTGGTTATTCATTCCTTATTAATTATTTAATCATTCATTTATTATTATTTAATAATTCTTTAATCATTGCATAATAATTAGATAATCAACCATTAATAATTAATTAATCATTAGTTAACCATTACTTAATTAATTGTTCATAATTAGTTTATGATAGTTTAATCATAATTTAATCATTACATAATCATTTTTAATCAATACTTGAACATTAGTTAATCATTACTAAATCATTAGTCAATCAATATTTTATCATTCAATAATCATTACATAATCATTATTTTATCATTAGTTAACAATTATTTATTTATTATCTAATAATTCGTTAAACATTCATTAATCCTTCATTTATAATTCCATAATAATTCTGTAAAAATATCATATTTATTAATTAATTATTGTTAGAAAATCATTATATTAAATTATTCATTAATTCTAAGTTATTTACTAGTTAATCTATACATAATCATTAAAATGAAGAGTATTATTTTTAAACTATTCAAAATTATCTAAACTACTAAATTGTTGTCATATTTATAAATAACTACAATGAAATCAATCAACAAAATAAATAAATTTAAAAGAAAAAAGAATAAATACTTCTAAATGATGCTTCAAAAATATCTATACTTATTTTAGGCCACTGCAACAACCACACACATTGTTAGATTATTTTTGAGAGATATAGAGAATAATATATAGATATGGCGTAATTTTGAACAGGGGGGTTCACATTTATTGGACCAGAAGGGAAATGTGGTCCCCCCCCCCGTCGTATTTAACTATTATGTTAGGTTAAAGGAGGCTAACCCGGGACACCTATCTCTTTATATTAGGTGAAAGGAATCCATCTAAAATACCTTATCTTTGTCAATTATCAACATCTATGATAGGAAAAGGCACACACTCCCTGTCGTCTTTCAATAAATAGTGAAGGGGTTAGGGCCCCTACATCATTTCCAAATCAAAATTAATGAAAATACTTTAGATATAATTTTTTTTTCCAAAATTGAATAAAAACCTCATTATATAATATTTATAATTTAATTATACTATTCTAGATAGGGTGAGGATGAGGAATTTGTTTGATTATATGTGATTTCTCATATGATGGATCTTGGAAGGTGGGGACCTTCCACTCATTGGATCATTTGTGAGGATGATATTTTCCCATACGTATGAATGTCAGGGATATAGAAGACATATTATAGGAGTTAATGTGATTGTAAGATGTCTCAATATTGTATCTTCATAATGGTATTACTAATATTTATCATGTATTATGCTATAGATTTTATTGGTTGGTAATGATACGACATGTAGATGGGTTTATAATGTGGTGTTCCACATATCCACATGTGAAGGAAGAACAATAGTTATTATGTTTACTCTTACAGTAATTAACGATTCCTGAGTTGAAATGGGACTATGTCACCAGGGATTTTATAATTGGAAAGAATAGATCACTTCCGGGTAGTGATATCATATGGGTGTATATAGAAAGGATGATAAAATTAAGCCAATTTCTGTTTATTCAGGAGAATCATTTTTTGGATGATATTGGGAGGCATTATATCCATGAGATCATACACCTCCATAGGGTTCCACATTGTTTTATATCAGAAATTGATGCTCAATTCATGTCATTATTTTTGGAAGGGGTTATAGTGGGAACTAGGTTAGAAGGTTCTTATGAGTACAACCTATCACCCACAAACTGACAGTCAGTTCGAGTGCACTATACAGGTTTTAGAGGATATCCTAGGAGCATGTGTACTTGACATTAGAGGTACTTGAATGAGAAATATACCCCTATTTTAGTTCCCTTTTACTAACATATTCTTTGTGACTATATATAGGGATCCTTATGAGGCCCTCTATAGTTGGTCATGCAGATCACCCCAATCCTAGTTAGAGGTAGGGGAGATGGTGCTACTGGTTCCTCGTCTTATGTAAGAGACTTCAGAGAAGGTTCAGTCCATTAGGATATGGATGTATACAATGTTAAAAAAACATAAATCCTAATCAAGGACCATATAATAGATCATATCATAATATGTTATTTACACGTCTTACTATGTATTTTCTGAGTGCATCTGTGATGAAACCGGTTCCTCTAAATAATCACCCATTATTTTGGAATGACACACCTTGGAAACATAGTCTCATTAAATCTATGGAATTCAAATACATACCCAATTAACCCCATCTAAATTCAGAATATTTTGTCTATATCCCTCACATTAAAGGTAACACTCGGAGACCCCAAACAGTTATTTAAAAATAGATCACAAATATGATCCACAAACTAACATGGATATTTATATATGTATGGATATTTTGAGGAAACACCTACCTCTATTACATGTTTTATTGCATTATTTTGTTCCCAAAAAATCTGACCATGATTTCATATTTGGAATCTCCATGTTTCTAGCTAAATATCACATATCAAATGATATAAAAAATTATAATTGTATAATATTGCATTTCATATTTAATCTAAGAATTCATATTCCTAAAAAAGTCATCGAGAAACCTTATGACACAAAATTAATAGGGTGAAGGGTTTTTCCCCTCTCCTGACAAATTCTTAATATCGAGCAATAAAAATTACCTAATTTTAAATTCCAAAGACAAGACCATTTTTATAAATCATCACCTAATAACCTATTTTAATTCACTGAGTGACATATCTTGATTCATACGATGATCATTACCTTCAATGGCCTCTTTTTTTCACCTCAAATGAAATACCCTTCATATAAGTTGGATTTCGACATGACTTAGATAAATCCAACAAATTTCTTTATCATGAACGAAATAATAATAGAGAGCAATAAAAAAATTTGAAATTTCTAGAAATAATAGTCAAATAATACCTCAAGTAAATATATAGAAAAGCATAGAAATAATAAAATCCATGTGTATTCAATCATGAATAGAAGAAGTATATAGTAGTATATATAGTTATCTATCTCGATCACCATGGATTATATTTAGTATGATGGGCCAATTGAATTGAAAATATATTAACATGACGTATATAATACATTAATATCATGATTTAGATAATACAACACATATCTAGTTTTATAACTAAATACTGAAAGGATTAGTTTCATGGAAATTAGCTATGTTAATATTTTATATTATTACACCTATAAACACTTTAGTAAAATCATACTCTTACAGAACCTATTCAAAATTTTTCAAAAGATATACCAATATTCCTTACTAGGGGGTTGGAAACAAAAAAAAGAAGTGACTTGAGAGACTCTGTATTTGAAAAACATATCATATTCTATCATATCATCAACATGATGTTTATTTTGAGGGAGACATGTTTATTTAAATTAAATATAAAAATAATATATGATAATAGTAAAACCTCATATATGAACATAATAGGATAAAAATTGATATCAAAGCATAAAATATGTGACCTGTCTGAAAACACATCTCAATCATATTATAACACATCATCATGACATAATAGTGAGAAAAACATTATAAATAATGCATAACCATGAAAACATGGATTTTTTTAAGTGAAGTGTTTCTTGAAAATTTGATATCACTTGTTGAACATCATTTACATGTTTCAAAACAACAATAAAAAAACTAATTTCAGTAAACTCATTATTCCTACATTTATGTGAATAATATCATTACGTCAACACCTAAAATTTTTGTAAACCCATCATTCCCACACCTATGTGAACAAACTCATTATGCCCACTCCAAACTATCTCATTAGATATAAACAAAAATATATCCATTATAGGGATATATATGACGGTAATCATCATTATTCATACATATAAATATGTCACTTAAAATCAATTATAATTATATCTTAAAAAACAATGGAAAATGAAATTGATTCATAAAAATCCAAATTGAAATCATTATCTTTTAAAAAATAACCCATTGAAGTAAAATGTATTTCATAAAACATTATTATGGGATAATATAATATTTTTAGATATATAATTTGATATTGAAATCATTATAAAAAAAATTATCATGTAATAAAAAAGATATTTAATGTGGAAAGATAAATTACTCTATTTGTGGGAGATCATTTGAAGATAATGAATCCAAATCCTAAAAAGAAATATTTGATATAATTTTTTATCCACCATTGAAAAATTAAATGTTATTATTCTATTTATAAAAACCCAGAAATGTTTTTAAAATTGAATTTAATACATTACATGGGAATTTATTTGGATTGAAAAATCATTTTAGTATAAATAATGACAGAACAACATTTAAAATTGATTCATTAGTAAACAATTGGGAATTGAAATCAAAATCAAAATATATAAATTAATGTATGTGTTTTAGGTTTTCATGTCCCTTAAATTTATCAATAATTTTCCCGGAAATTATTTATGCTAATATATCATATATATCAAAAAATCATTTCATATTTTGGAATGATATTCTCATATATTTATATTTATTTTTATATGATTAAAAATTATTTTTAGGTATAATATTTTTTTAGTATTTCTTCAACATTTGGAGATAATAATCTTGATCATTTTGATATACATTTTAAAAATTATTGTAGATATTCCTTTTTTTCCATGGTTAATAATTTCAAAAACATGTAATATTTTTGAAATCATAGTTTATAAATACATAATAAAATAATTTTAGGACCCTGGAAGACCATGTTCAAAACAATATTATTATAAAACATTAAATGTGGTAGTAAAATGATGTTTACAAAGATGAGAATAAAAAATACAACATGTATCCAAATCCCCAATACTAGAGCAGACGCACAAAGTGACAAATGACGATCTTGATTAGGTAGCCATAATTTCTCTTTTTGACAGACAATCAGTTACATGATCATACTCCACAAAAACATTAGTGACATCCCAATTATTATTCTTAGAGAGATATATACATTTTATCCTTGAAAGAAGCATTCTCCATGAAACATTTCTTGATCGAGTCTCCAAAATATGAATTTCTGTATTAGCGTCTGATTCCACCATGAGTAATTCAATCCATATGCAATAGAATATTTCATAGAACTACTGATTTCCCATAATTAACCTTCAATAGAAGAGCTGATTACAATTTAACTCTATAATTATCCATTAAAAAATCCAAAATTACTATAGATGACGCCACCACATCCTGAGGCTCCCATTTCACATTATGCTTCCCCATCCACATTCACTTTAAACAAATGTGGGATAGGTGGGATCCATCTAATGGGATTGTGCATAAGGGGTATCTTGAACCTGCCACTCACACTAAAATATTTGACAATAATCAGATCATACATCCCACTATCTATTGTACTTGTGATGCTTTTTGAGGCTTCTATGACATTGATGTTGACAAAACAAAGACCATCATAAAAAGATGGGTATTTATTCTAAAAAACATAACCATTTCCTACTTACCAAATGTACGTGCCATCACTAGAAACCACTATAATTAGCAATGACTATACATTTTCACTATGTCCATCATGGAAAATAGAGAGCCTGATATGATGAAAGCTGGGAATATCCAAGTGAATACTTAATACCACATTGAGGGGATGCAATAGACTACATTAAAACCTATAAAAGATGAAAATATGTGTACCCATATCTACATCTAGAAGAATGATATAACAGATAGAGTTATTATGAAGACTAGGTTTCTGGAACAGACCATGGAATGATAGTCTTCCATTCTAAATTAACCTATGTTACAGGAAATGAGTAGGCACAATAAAGGGTTTTCTAATATTCTGATGCCACACTAGAATAATAAAGGTCTAACAACAAATGTACCAATATAACTCTTTGTATATGAAGATTATAGTGGAGAACTACATCTAAACCAAAGTATCATAATTATTGTAAGATTAATGTTTTAGTTCCATCCTAATTTTAGAAGAGAGATTATATTGAAAATAAATGTTGTAGTCAGCATCAACAATAGAGATATTCCTCATAAGAGATTCCACCTCCTTGATTTTATTGAAAGGAATATCTAGTATTGAGTTTCTATATACATTGAGGTTGGGTTCCTTCATACCATCACTTTTAAATATAACATGAGCTCCATGATGAAATGATTAAAATCACATACAATAGAAGAATTTAACTTCATAAAGAATTAATTATGAAACAGTGAGAGAAAACCATTAGTAATAAAATCCATATAAATGTCCCTAGAATTTATAAAATGTTATAGAAATTTATTGAGAAGAGAATCAT
This sequence comes from Viscum album, assembly GCA_963277665.1. Classification (NCBI taxonomy): domain Eukaryota; kingdom Viridiplantae; phylum Streptophyta; class Magnoliopsida; order Santalales; family Viscaceae; genus Viscum; species Viscum album. The sequence goes on from OY728139.1 coordinate 1,186,412,083, forward strand.
TGAACATATATAAATCTTTAATTCCCATGCAACCCATGTCAATAAGGATGATATAATATTTACAAAAAACCCTAAAAAGATTCATGTCACTAATAGATCCATTCCGAATAAATATCCCTACCATGAATTGGATTTCATGAGTGAGATCCTTGGGCCATCTTAAGATAGATAAGGCGTAGACACACTTAGTGGTGATCAGTGAGATAATAAAGAAAATTATCCCTACTAGAGAAATTATCTTCACATTTCATTTTTTCTTTTGAGATTTGACTATAGAAGATATTACTTAAAGATAACATATTTTGGAATTACCATGAAACAAAAGAATCCATAAATAAATGAAATGGATAACCTATTTATTCAATACAAGTCACCTAGAAATCTTCTTCTACTTGGAGATAATCATTCAATTTCCAAATCACACAAATGATTTATGAAAGATAATAACTAGACTAGAGGTTTATTCATAATGAGTGAACAGTTTTTGGATTCATGAAATGGTTACATTTTTATCTAGACCAAAGAGAATAATATCATCAGCATAAAGAAGGTGGGAGGGTGCAAAAATATCCTTTAAAACCTTAAATATCTTGTATAAACCATCATGCACAATATCACTCAATCAAATACCCTACTAGTCCTCAAAAATGGAAAATAAACACCATATAAGGGTCTCCTTTTCTGACCCCTGTAACTATTGGAAAAATCCTATGTGTGACCCATTAATGATAATCGAAAGCATTTAATTGCTAATAATTGTATTGATCAACTAGATGAAATAAATGGACAAACCATATTTCTTGATAATGGAAAAGATGAAGATCAACATTATGGTAACAAAAGCCTTTGAGATATCCAACTTTAGGGAAAATCTCACATGCATGTATTTCTTCTTCATACTATTCACACATTTCAGTGAAATGAGGAGACAGATCTAAATTCCCTTTCCATGGAAAAAACCAAATTGATTAGCAAAAGTCAAATATCTTAAAATATTCTCCAATAGATATGTGATAATTTTGATAATAATTTTTGGTAAAATTGTCCAAATGTTATCTTTCATAAAATCTATATTATATAATGAATTTTTCTTCTTTGGAATTGAGGAAATAAATCTAGAATTAAGACCATAATGAATTGAATCATGAATAAAAAATTCCCTTACTTCATTAATGAGCTCAGGACACACTATATTTCAATTGGACATGGAACTTTTATAAGTGAATATATTTGGTATTCCATACAATCAATATTTAGTTAAAAAGTCTTTCATTAATTTCCTTCTCTATTGAAGGCTCAACAAGTAGCATGTATTTCTAGGCATCCATTGTGGATTCATTATTTTCAACTAGAATCTTTTTATGTTGGGTTTTGTGTAAATGAAAATAGTGATGAACTATTATTGGGTTATCTACCAATATCAGTGGATTTCCTTTATAGAGATCACAATTTTTTTTCTTGTTATAAAAAAAACCATATAAATTGTTTTTACTTAAAATATATGTCATATATACTTTTAAAATAAATACTCTAATGTTTCATGTTTGGAAGATACAAATAATGAATAATACTTATTTGAGGTAGGAATAGTCCTCACAACACATGATTGATGTTTTAACTTTCTTTTTAGAATAGTGGATCATGGTTAATTTGTGTAACCTCATTAAAAAAATTTCATTGTAATAATGATAATAATTTTATCAATTTATGATTTTGAAGAGAAATTTTAAGGAATATGAATAGAAAATAACTATATCAAAAAAAGGATGATATGTTTAGTACATATACCTCACTTCATGGATAATATCCTTTGCGGAGGAGATGAATTCATTGAGGAATTATTTTTTGATATGACTAAAACATCGTTAATGATTAATTTAGTGTTTATAAAATCAATTTTTACTTTTTTAGATAAAAAATATATTTTTCCGTGTGAGGGGAAGTGAGTAGATGATTTTTCCTCTTATAAATGTATTCAACTATCATTTTCATAAGTACCTAAAACATTACAATAATGGTGATTCACGATGAATTATTTTTCTCTAAACATTCTACAATAGGAAGTGAAGATGAGATTCTTTAAATCCACTCATCCATCATTCTTATAGAAAAATATTTAATAATTCTATGACCCATACCTGTAAGGTTACTCAAATTTAAAATTGAATTTTTTCACAAGGCTAATTAGTATTTATGGAGATAATTTACCCATTATATATTTTTTTTCATATTATATAATTGACACATATTTATTTCAAATTTGATGCAATTTTTTATTTAATTTTTGAAATTGATATAAAAAAATTTGAAAATTGTAAATGTATAATATATTAAATTTCATTCTGAAATTTATTAAATAAAATTTAAAATGAAAAATAATGGACTATAAAATAAAACAATAAATTAGAAAATTACAAATTCTCTTATAAAATAAAATTTTTTTCATTGAAATTGTTTTTCTAAACATCCAATGAATTATTAAATACTAATAATTTGTTGAATTCATGTTATTAATAAAAATGATTTTTTACCATGTTCACCAAAAAACTAATAATTTTTAGAAAAATATCAAATATTCATCTCAATAACAAAAAATCATGACAAATCCCATAATGTTGTTAATTTTATAAAATTTTGAACATAAAATTGATAATTTAAAATTCAAATAAAATTCATAAATTTTTGACAAAAAATTTATTTATTATGAAATAGATTTTTGTATAATAACTATTCCTCTTAAATTTGTGGTAATAATAAATTTATTATAACAGACCAACCCTGGTCAACAAAAACATACACCAAAGATAGTCGTCACATGGTGAGTTATAAAAAATACGATTGAACAATCATTAATATATAAAAAAATGAAATACATCAGGTTAAAAAGAAAAATAAAATAGTTACAACCAAAAACTATACAAACCAATCCAAAACATGCTAAACCACAAGGTGTGTAAAGTTTCCTTGTGACCAAAAATCACCTCCAAACAACCCCTATATAAAGGAAATGTTGAAAGAGAAGCCAACATACTACAATATTCCCATACCTTTATCTATATCATATAATACAACATTTAAAACCACTGAAAGGATAATTTTTGGGTGAGATCACAAATACATGAATGATACAACCATAGAATATATATACAAGGTCTGATATCATGAATGAATTAGTTCAACCATTTTAAAAAAATATAATTTTTTTTTCATAAAATATAGACCCATAGGAAAATCATTTTCCATCTGGTTTTCATAACTCCCATTCATATTCTAAAGTAAGAAATATAAAAATTATAATTTTCAATACATGAAATCATTTCCTTGCTTCAAAAAGAAATAATGTGAACATATATTCATGAAATATAATCATGTGATACGACCTGAAGTATGAAACATGTGGGAAAAAATAAGTGATATAAAACATCATTACCTAAAAATATATAAATGAAAAATAATAGTGTAATTTGGGATCTATGTAATGGGAAAAATGCATACTTGACATGAAATATCCTATAGTAGGCCAATTGTTAGATACAAATTTTATAGTGAAATTATACATTCTATTGATATCAATAAAAAAACAAAAAGTGGTTCCCCATTGACTAAGGTTTCATATATAAATTTCCCAACACATCAAAACATCCCAAAGTACCATGATTTTGAAATCAAATAAAAGAACTATAATTGTAGTATAAATAACATTTTTCATTGTAGCAAATAGAAATTTCATTAGTGTTTAAGAAACCTATATCTGAAACAATATAAATCCTTTTTTAAATAAACCCCCTTTAAACTTTTATCATTCAATGAAATACCATTAAATCACAAATATCATCAATTTAATTAACAAACCTAAGTAATTAATCAATAAAGATATCCAATTCATTGAATAACCCCATTATATAAAAACACCTACATCAAAATGGCATAAACATAACCACATGCAATAGTGGTGATTGAAAACCATGAGATACAACATGAAATGAAATGATATGATTAGAAATTAAAAATGTTCAATACAAAACTATTTTACCATGAATATGAACACAACTTCATCCAAAAATGTAGCTGCAACCAAAGCCAAAGAAGATCCCAAAGGAACACTTACCCAAAGAGGATCACTTCAAGTACCATAATTATCGATCTCTATAAGGACGATCTATATGGATAGAATATCTAAAAAACACCTAGGGTTACATATGGGATGAAACAAGGAGTGATACAAGGTGAATGAAAAAAAATCCTCCAAGAATATCCTAAAACCTATAGGCCTTTAGATTTACATGGTGTGTACTCCCATTATAATTAGTGTAATATATGAAGGCTTCGGTCACCATAAAAAGGTATTTCCTTCTTAATAAAAATCCAATTTTTTCCACTAGCCCTTTTGTAATATTTAAATGATGGGTATCAATTTCACTCCTCGAACTAGATTCATAGTATCTATTCATTATAAATTACACAAAATGTAATACCATTTCACAATGTGTATTCTCCCAATAGACGAATCTTCACATAGTTTCTACAGTTTAAAAAACTAAGGATGAAGAAAAAAACAAGAACAAAAGAGTACCTAAAAAGGGTGATTGAGTATTGAAATATCATTACCATAAATGATTTCTTCTCTAAGAAAGCCGTCATATTCTTGGACTAACACAATGTGAATTCCACTAATGCCTCATAAACAAATCCCTCTCCTACATCTTGTGGAAATCCTATAAACACTAGAATAGAACATCCACAAGGTGAACCATTTTATCAATAATACCTTCTTTATGTGATGCATAATACGAAAAAGATACTCAACTAAAGTGGTGTTTTTATCACAAAAAGATCCCTCCCATCAAATAAAATTTGAAGGATCTAGTATAAACATCCTAAGTTGGGAAAAAATAATCTTGTTGTGGGTATATGTACAATGAGGCAACAATTCCAACTTGTAGGCCACCTCTCCCCATCATTTAATGGTCTCTAAGGGTGTCACAAATCATGGTGAATGTTTTATTATATACCCACCCAATAATATACTAATAACGTGGGATGTATAATAAAAACGAGATCACCATCCTCAAACTCTAACGGCTGATGAAGACAGTGTACATTTGATTTATGATGAATTTTGGTTGGGATAATACTCCTCATGATCAAACGCACAAATAACATCATCTCCTAAACACAAGTCGACCAACATAAGGATTGTTCCCCAAACTATTCCCCATACAAGGGAGATCTACATGGAAACCCATACAAATCCTCAAAAGGTCAATATCAATAGGTGCTTGATAACTATTTTTATAGGAAAATCCAACTATAGGAAAAATATATTTTGATGATCCTCCAAAATCTGTTATAAAATCCTAGAGCATAACTCAAGAACATGGATATCACTCTCTATCTATATATCCAACTGTACATGATAATCCATGATCATGGAAATCTAGGAACCCATCAGCCATAGAAATCCCTTATCAAACAATGATATTGAACTCATGTACGTATCAAATAAAACAACTGAGGGAAACACATGAAGTCTCATAATCTCACTAACATACACCTCCCCATGTCATTCTACATTCATCGTATCCTTTTTAGGGATGTATTGTACCAATTTTATTAATCGATCAATTATCACTAAAATCACATATTTCTAACTAGGATTCCATGGAAAACCAAAGAAGAAATCCCTTAAAATACCATCCCACATTAAAAAAAATGATTAAGGCTTATAATAAACCAGCGGTTTTATAGCGTTCTCCCATAATTCACTAGAAAGTAAGACATTGTGATTGAAAATACACAATAGAACATATCATCCCCTACCAAAAAAAAATTACATCTTAAATCATGATACATACTATTATCCCCAGGGTTCATAGACAAAAAAAGACCAATGACCACCATCCATCAACTCTTTCCTCATGGAAATAGGAATAAATAACCTATCATTGAAGAACAAAGTAACACTGGGAGACTAGGATCATTCCTAAAAGACCACCCCGCCATAAGTACTTTAACGTAATCACGTTCACTATGTGTTTGTTATTTACTCGATCCAAACATGTTCCAGAAAAGATGATTCATCATTAATTGAAGATAAGAACTCCAATCGAAAAACCTCTTTTATCCCCAACCACATCTCAAAAAACGAAAAAAATGGAGAAATCTCAACAACAAATTCCTTCATGAATTGTGTTTTAAATTATTAAGATCAATTGTTTAGAAACCAAAATCACATTACCATGAGTATATGTGATATCTAGGTCGAATTTCTACAGATACTCCACCATGTGTCTCTATTATAAATTTATGTTTGTCCATTTAAAAATATATTCCATGTTTTATTATGTTCAGAATACATAGTAATCCACTCCCAAAATATACAGTGAATCCATATTTTGAGTGTATATATGACTACTTCTATCACGACCCGTCCTCGGGGCCCATCCCGTGACTACCCAAAGCCCGCCTTCCATAGGCCATGGGCTGGTGTCTAGCACCAAAGGCGTAAATCTCGATAACTGGGAAGACATTGCCCTTATAAAAGTAAACAAAACACCAATGAGTACAAGCAGAAGTAAAACACTAATTACAAAGAGAAGTGCTGAAAAGTAAATGGGCCAGAATACAAACCCAACATAAAGTACAACTACAACTGAACAAAGTACAATAGAAAAAGACAACAGCTGGAAGGACGGAAGCGGCTCCTGGGTCGTCCCCCTTGGATCCTACCTGAAGGGTAGGTACAGATGGCGCAGCTCCTGGATCGTCCACCACGGATCCTACCTGAAGGGTAGGTACAGATAGCCATCACAATGCTCTCACCCATCGTGTAGTCCACCTCCGAGTACTGACTCGTCGTGTAGTCCACCTCCGGGTACCGTCCAGTCCACGAACCCTCGGCCTCCTTCAGCACTGCCCATCGTCTGTAACCAACAAAACGAGGTGAGGGGATAGCCCGTGCAGGGGTGAGTATAACGATACTCAGTAGGGACCCTGAGACCATCAATGTCTCACTAAAACTAACATGGATAACCACAAAGAATATCTCAACAGATAACCTTTACTTAGGTATATGCCCATGCATATACCTAAGTTATCAAGTAACCCATCTCAATCATGAGGAAAACACCAAGATCATGAAATCAACAGATAACCACTACCCAGGTGTATGCCCATACATATACCAAAGTTATCAAGTGAGCCATCTAAATCATGAGGTAAACACAAGGGTCAAAAGACTCAGCTCAAACCAGGATTTTCATTATCGAAACCATAACTGCTGATGAGCTCCGTCTCTGGAGTGTACAGTGGTCCTGTCACAATTCCGAGTTATTTCTCACTAACCTAAGACTGCTAAGGTACTCCTCCTGTCGAGTACCGTGGGTCTGCGGCCAACTACCGGGTGGTCCGTCTGCTGTGGGTCTGTCGCCAAATACCGGGCACTCCACCTAATAGCCTACAGAGGTACTCCTCCTGTCGAGTACCGCGGGTCTGCGGCCAACTACCGGGTGCTCCGTCCGCCGTGGGTCAGTCTCCAAATACCAGGCGCTCCGTCCACTGGGCTAGTCAACTCACTCCAAGTCGAGTCGGTCAAGCAGTTGTCAGGTCTCAGCCGGCTACACGGTCTCCGTACTCTGCACGCTCATCTCTGGGAGGGTCTAATCCACGAGCTACATGTCAATACCTCACGTATCTCATAGTGCCACGAAGATGTATCTCAAAGGACCGCCTCGTCATAGGGGTCTCAACGCAATAGACGGCACATCAATCGGACGCCCGATCTGTGAGTTATTAGCCTTTTCGTCCCAGGGGCCTAGTTGATTTCATTAGCGAACAAACCCGGCTGTATCTCAACTGTACCCCGAACAATCATAGGGTGTACTCATAGGGACCATTTATCAATGTGATCACCAATGCCGCTGACTATTTGTCAAACAGACGTCCGGTCTGAAAGATATCAGTTTTTCGGTTCCAGGGGCCCGGTTGGATTTCGGGTACAATCCAACCCGGCCACTATCCAACTGCATCCAAAACTTGGGCGAAGTATGAAAAAAGTCTTGTCTCATCAAGAGGAATTCAACGTGACAGACGGCGCGTCATGCGGACGCCAAGTCTGTGAGTTATTGGCCTTTTCATTCTAGGGTCCCGGTTGGTTTCGTGAGGGAACCAACACGACCACACTCCGACGACATCCAAATCTCGAGCAGAGTGAGGCAAAAAGATACGTCTCATCTAGAGGAATCCATCAAAGTTGACAGCACGTCAAATCAGATGTCCAAAGCTCAATATATGAGCGTTTCCGCTCCGAGGGCCCTGTTGGTTTCATATCCGAACCAACCCAGCCGAACCCAAAGTATTCCGAAACCTAGAGTATAATATACTGAAACGACCGTCTCATTCCAAGGATCGTTACGAAACTGACGGTGCGTCGATCGGAGGTCCGTAGACCAAGATATGGGAAAAAGACCAAATAGGGTCTGAAAACGGGGGGTCTGGGCCCGGAGCGACCCGGCCCGACCCCCCCTGGGTCGGCCCGAACCGGGTCGACGCTTACCATGGCGACCCGACCCGGGTCCGACCCGACGGGGCCCAGCCGGCCGGGGCTCGGCCCGCGCTGCTGAGCGGGGTGCACGGTTCCCACGCCCCCCCCCCTCGCCGCTGATTGAAGCCGGCGGCGAACCGCCGCCGCGCCGGCGTGGCGCACTGCCATCACCTTCCGCGGACCACCGGACGCGCTCCAGTGGTCCGTTTCTCCTGCCCTCTTCACCAACGGTCCTCCCGGGACCTGACCTTCACTGCGAAGGGATTCAAATGCCATAGCGGCCGGCTTCATCGTCATCCGTTGATCCACACATCAATAAACAAGCTGCGGAGGGTTGTCGGGCCCTGTTTGTTCGGCCCACATCCTCCGCGTTAGGTGTTATCAATTGGCAAATAATAAACACATGGTTTTAATCATGACGAGGGTATAATTTATCCAAAATAAATTATACAGACACCTTGCAATAAAATACCCACGCATGAGAGTTTAAAAAATTTGATTGAGCGACGTGACGACGTCGCACATTCTTGCCGCTCAATCCCGCGTGGTGCGATGAAACCGCCTCAATTTCATTCGATCCGAAACAACAAGAAAAATAATAAGGGAGTGGAATGGCTGGGTTTGTGCGGTCCGGCCTCCTCCCTTTAACTGATATCATGCAGCCCAAATAGACGTGGATAAAAGACGGAAGAGAAAAACGTATAGAAACCACGTAAACCCCCTTCCTCAAGCGTGGATTGAATGTGGTTTTCGTCGCGGAAAAATTCGTCACAGAGAAACCGTCGTGGGAAGAGACATCTCGGAAAGAGGATTCGAAGATGTTGACAATGATTTTCCGAGATGGAAGGTTGTCTCCCTTCCTTTGACGTGGGAAGAAGAACGAAGGGTGGCGCATCGCAGGTATGGCGTCACGGTAAACGGTCTCTGAGGGCTCAGCATTCTTCGTTGGGAATCGATTGTTCTTCGTGTTCTTCGTCGAAGATGAAGAAGATGATCCCTAAGCTCCTTGCTTTATTTTTCCCCCAAATCCTCTCAAGCAATAAAGGAACTTACCCAAAATAAATTAATCCACACTTAATTTATTAACTCAACATGGCTTTTGAAATTCAAGTGTTTGAATTTCAAAAACTCACATTAAAGTCACTACATTAATGTCATAAGTTATTAACTTAAGATAACAATATTAATGGTGAGTTGAGGGGGTTAGAGGATATGAAGGGGTGGGGTTCGTGTGGGCCCCACCACCGTCACAACCTCCCAAGGGAGGTTGTGTAGTTACCCAACTTCCTTCCAAAGGATTAAACACTTAGAGTAAAATAAAAATTGTTGTTAAATTTTTATTTTTTACTTCCACAATTTTTATCAACTTCTCTCGAGTAAACGCAACTCCGAAATAGGCGTTCATAATAAAATACTAGCGCTTCGGTTCCATTGGTGCCCTCAGAATTTGATTCCATGCACCAGTTCAATAGTTAGAAATTCATGCTTGTTCGTTCACTGAACGTACCCGAGCTAGACTTCAGAAATTGATTCCGGGCACACTGGGCCTCAGAATCAGGTGCCGTCAGAAATTGCGTTCTTGTCAAATCCCAATGAAAATTAAGAAAAAAATTTCCTTGAATTTTACATGTCTTTACAACTTCCAACTAAATATCATCGGTTGGGATGTTCATGTCATGATAGAATAACTAGCATGAGACAATGGCCACCACCTGATTCCCCTACATGAAGACACATAATTAACCTATACCAAAATCATTATGGAAGACATAACAACTAAACTATGGGTTGAGAAGAATCTAACCATGTTTTTATGTCATCCTTAACCTCAAATCCTAAAATGATCCCTAAGATATTTAATACCTTTCTTACATTACCTCCTTATGGGTTAAATCAATCATTGAAGATGAGATCTTGGAGAAATACTGAACTAAACATCAATAGTGACCTACCAATACCAATAATCTTTGGATATCAAACACATTAATAGGATTCTCCATGGATATAACTACCAAAACCATTTTAGGATATATGGAGAATCACCTCTTAGAAATCACATTCCCCTGAAATTTCACTTCACAAATCCAAAAATCATAATGGGAAATATTTTCATACCTATGATTTTAATTAAAGGATCAAGGAATGATATCTTAATAGTCCTTGTACTCATCCCAGTACATATAGTACACCAATATATCATCCAAAAATAATGTAATAAGATATTCCAAAAAGATGAAATATCTAGTTTATCATTCTGATGAAAATAACTAGAGTATTTGTGACATTGAATGAAATAAATATAAATTATAAATTTTCATACTAGCCTCTAAATGATGCCTCCACTATATCCCCTTGTCAAACTATCAAATGTTTGTACCTTAACATCATTTAAATCTGTGAAAACAATAAAATCCCTCGATTTTTGTCCAAAAACTCGTCCAAACTCATAAAAAGAGACATGTTCTTAATTGTAACCCGATTCAGCACCAAATACATAATGAAAATTTTGGGTCTCCATTCATAATATTTTGAAAAATGGACAGGTTAATCCCAAAGTGACACACTATTAACAATATACCCTTAATCCTCTGGGTCCTAAAACTTCAACTTATGTTATTCCAATTCAGTAAGTTCCATTAGATAAGAGGGAATATAAATAGGCATTGTACCAGGGAGTAGGTCAATCGTAAACATAACCTATCAATATTTTAGTAAATTAGAAAAATAATTTATAAAATCCTGGGGGTATGAGAACACCACATACACAAGTCGACCACCCAAACATGGGTCCCCATTATCCATAAACATATTTGAAAACTGTCATGATATTACCCCATCATAAGGAACAAAATTCTCATACCTTCCTGATCTAGTATCCAAATAAACCTTGAAGCACTGATTTACCCCAACAATAGATATGAACTATAACCAATGGTGATTAAAATTAGTCTATTCCTTATCACTAAGCATCCAAAATATTCCGATAATCCAGTTGAAAATTTAAATGTTTTCAACTAAAAAGAACCATGCCAACTTGAAGTCCTCTATCATCACCCGACATGTGGGGAACATAAAATATTTATTACGACACTTTGCCAAGAATATGGAAATATCCACCAAATTGTGATATATGTTATGAATAAAATCAAAAAAATTCAAACATTTTTTATATATAGAACATTGAGTAGAATTTATTACATATTATTCAAGTGTAAACATAACTACATAAATTCATTCAATTATTGCTCATCCATGAGACTTCATAGACGCATGAACATACCATTTATATTATGTATAGGACCCACCATAATTTTATTCATATTCATGAACCTTTTGAACATTAGTGAATGTGGATTATACCACACTTCCCTGAGATGTCCTACCATAAATTCTTTTTAGATGGAAAGATCATCCACAAAGATGAAATGTCTTTGGACAATCTAAAACATTTGTCCTGGCATGACCTGAACACCCATAATTATAGAAACAATCGTTTCTTTCATGAATAATCCCTATAAATTAGTCATTTAGAAAATTTTATTTCTTTTCACTTCATTTTCTATCTCGAAAATACACCGTAGATGAAAATAGCAAAAATTAAATATCTTCCCAAACTATCCATTGCAAATATGGCTACCTCTTCTAATGCTATTTTGTCCACTACCACCACAATAGTGTGAAGACACCATGGAATCAACATCGACCAAATATTTGAACTCAATCCCAATGAAAACCAACAATTTATTATGTACTCAATTGTGGAATCCGCTGATTAAAGATGCCCCAACTTAGTAAAATAGGTAGAACAGACCAAAACAATATGCTCCCCCTACTCTAAGGTCATACACTCATAGGCCTTCTCCAAACATAACATATCCATAGAAAAATACTAATTGAAAATTATAATTTAGGATTTACAATTAATAACCATACATAATTTAACATCCACAATATATTCCCACTATCTCATTCCCCGCCCCTTGAGAATGTACGTTGTAAAATACACTATAGTGTATTTAGGCATCTTTAAGAAGATGAGGATACTCTAAATCCACTCATTTTAGTAATACTATTCATGAGGTATCTTATCACCATTTAATAAATGTGGATTCCAATTAGTGAATTTAGATCCATGATACAACACCTGTCCGGATCTCTTGGAATACACAACACCCAATGTTTGAATGGTGCAGATTACTTCTTCTATAAAAGAAAGCCCCATTAGAGGATTCACATACCGATCCCATATAATTTCATCCTCACCAGTATATTGAATATCAAATCTCATATTCATGTATAATAAATAAGAAAATAACTACATATATCATTACTAAATTTTGAAACCATAAGACTACTATTAGACTTCAAAATATTATTTTGAAAAATTAATAATGTAATGAATCTATGAATGATACAAACAGAATTCATTATAAAAATGTAATAGGTAAATATAAATAAACATCTCATTGAAATAATTAATATATACTCAAACTCTATGTCACAACTATTTTGAAAGTCACTATACAATAATAGTATTTTCGGATTACTCACCAAAGTGAGTTTTCCAGAACCCATTTCCTCACTATCTGAATTCAAGTGGTCCTAACACTTTTCTATAAAAGTGACATAAAAATACATATCTAGTTTAAACATACATTTGTAAAGGCCATCCTATGATAGAAAATTTAAGATACCTTCCTTGTTTAACCAAACTGTTCATTAGAACCAACCATCATATGGTGAGGAATAAAAAAGACAGACAAAAAAGTCTTCAATATATCAATACAAATACCTAAAACTATATTGAAAATGGGAATAAAATATATTCAACCAAAAATATATAAAACAAGAGAAAAAAATATAAACAATAAGATATGTCAAGTCCCTATGTGACTAGTAGTCACCTCCAAACAACCCCACTGCAAAGGAAACTATAAAGGAGATGTGGACATGATACATGATTACCATCCCTTTAACAGTATCATAAAATATAACATCTGAAACTGTCCAAATGGTAAAAGTAGGTGGTGAAAAAATATACCAAAGGGAAACCAACATACAGAATATACACGGTTTAATATCAATAATAAAACATTTGTCACAAGCAGGGCCATGATGAACATGGCTGTCGAAGGAGGCTCAGGGGTGGTGGAAGTTTTGATGTTCCATATGTACCAGCGGGTGTTCCATCGGAAGGAGAAGTGGTCACCATTGGGGACGAGAAAGGCATCGATCAGTCTTCACATGCAGGCATGCCTCAAGTCTGTCACACTCCTTCCAAATCAGTTGGGGAATTTGAGCCGATGGTTCAGGGGGTTCTGTCAGGGGAGATAGATGTTCCATTGGTAGGAGTAAAGGAGGAAGTGAATGAATCTGGGAGAAAGGAGACCATATCAGGGGCTGTGGTGTCTACCCCTCCAGAGGTTTCTAGATCGGCCAACCGGGAGAATGGAAAGCATGATGAACTGAGCCTTGATGCTGCAATAAATATACATGGCCGAGACCTGAATGGGGTATGTAATCTTTAGTATATGGGCAGGGGACTTGAGCTTCAGCAGGGCATGGGTGAGCCTGAAATGCCAGACCCGAACACCTCAACAAGTCTGATTAAGGTTGGGGTGGATGAGACTATTCCTTGTTCCCCAAACCGTTTTGCTTTACTGGAAAATCCAGATGTCTTAGTGGACCATGCTGGGGAAGACGAGCCAATACCTTGCCATCAACAGAACGAAGGTGATATAACTAATTGTGGCATTTCCCACGGAATTATGGCTAGACAGTCTGGTGGTGGTGTGGCTGATTCGGAGGGAGTCAACATGGCCGCATCGGATCAGGTGATTAAGGGGGTTACAACTCAGAAGAATAGTATGAGTTGTAAAAAGTGGAAGGGGAAAAAAGATTACTCCTTGCTTCCCCCTCCATTGGAGACCCGCTCCGTGAAGAAACTACCAGTGAAAATGTCCAATGTGGTGAACCAGGTATTAAGCAAGGGGAACAAATATGAAAAGGATATTTCTATGGGGAAGATAGGGACAAGAAAGGAACCCATACTTAGTTCCGAGGAGGATATGGTCGAGGAGTTCCTGTATGTGGACATTCCACAGGAAGAGGCTGACATGATGGGAAGGGCGGTAAGAGTGGAAGTCGATCACGAACAGGCAATGTGGATTGAAAGGCAAGACTTGATATTAATGAGAGGCTTTAATGTCAAGAAAATCAACAAAGAGGAATATATACGCACTTGGGACAAAATGGAGAACTATTTGGAAGATTCTATTGGAGAAGATCCTGGGGATAAGGTATAGATAATTCATTAAAATCTCTACAAGGAAGAAAGCAATAATAGGATAAGGTTGTGTTTTGGTAACATTTCCTTTTATTATGAGGCTTCGCCCCCAGTTTGACTTGGGAAGTGCAGTCGGGGCTTCCTCATCGGGCTAGAACACTCTACCACTTCCTTGGAAGGTCATTCAGGACATGGTTGATTCAGAGGGATGGAAACATCGGGAGGTACCATGCTTGCATGGGATCGCCGAGTGTCCAGGTTAGGGATGGTGGTGTTGTTGTTGCGTGTATGTGGTAGTTTCTACTTATTCTGGTGTTTTTTTGGGTTTTTTTGGCTGCTTTGCTGAACTTTTGGTTTCTCACTTTTTCCAAAAAATTGTTTTCTTAATAAAAAAAATAATTGCCAGTCAAAACAATATAGTTTTTGGAATCATTTTCTTAAAATCCAAACGCATTTGAAAATCCTTTTCCCAAAGGTTCTTATAAATGCATTTCATATTCTCAAAAAAACATATTTCATGTAAAGGTGATAATATATAAACCATATCTATGCATCTAAAGTTAACTTGGTAATGAAAACATACATGAAATATCATTATTTGATTCCATTTAAAAAAACCTCATATATAAATCATAAAAGAAAAAATCCATGATATTATCCATCTACCAATAAAAATAAATAAATGAAAAATAACACCTAATTCTGGGCTCTAGCCTATGAGAATAATATGTACAATATATAAAGATCCTAAACATAGCTACACAATGGATCTAACTAATATCGATACCTTCCTCCATCTATCAATTTAAAAAACTACTAGTGTTTCCACACTCACTAATGTTTCCTATGTCTATTCTCTAATGCACCCATAGTTCACAATGTTTTGATCTTGCACAATTAAATTTAAAAATCGTGCTCACAATTTATTAAACATTATTTTGAATTCAATAAAATCTTCTTTGCTATTTAAAAAATCCATTTATGAATGAAAACACATCCTTTATTAGACAAAACCCCATTATATCATTCATATTTCTAAGGAAACCCATGAAACTGTAAATCACTCCAATTAAATGATCAAACCTATGGAATGTGTCAATAAATAAATTAAAATCTATTAATTAATTTTTTTTTAAAATAATTATATCAAAATGTTATAAACCTACCCAACATTAATAAAGGTAATTGTAAACCAAGTGGTTTTCCTTCAATTGATAATGAAAGATAAATATCAACAGTGAATAATACAAAAGGAGAAAATATCTCAAAACTCAACAAGGGTGTGATATAGGTAGAGAAAGGGAGTTCAATTAACTGAATGAGAAAATGATCTTCTTCCCATAACCTAAAATAATCATTCCATGAGATTTACAAGGCATGTAATCCCATTTAATGACTTATAAAAAATGATTAAATCTCTAAAAAACACATCAACATTTTAATGAAAAATAGAAAATTTCCATTACCTTACATGTAACCATCACATAATTTGGGATACATTGATCCTTATAACTACTTTAATAGAATATTCTTGATGAACATCACGTGGTTTTTAATCCCATTACTCAATGTGTAACCCCCCATCAGACAATGATTTTCCTAGTTTCTATAGTAAAACTCATATATAATGGTGAATAACAAAACATGCATAAGGGAGTATATAAAAATCATACTAGGGTGATACATTTATCAACCACAAAAGATTTAAATTTATTGAAATAAATTTTAATAATAATTTTTTTAATAAATTGTATTGTTGTAAAAATTGTAATAATATTTATTTTGAATTATATATATATGTTTACTAATAATGTTACTATAACATCTATCTACTAATTGTACAACTACCATAAAATGATATATATTCATAACGATCCGGTGTTACATGTGTGAAAATAAATTGGAAGAATTATTTAATTGAAGTTGATAAACTGGGATCATTATACTCTACCTTAGGAAAAAAATTCTTCCAAGAAATTTCATTACACTAAAAAAACAAGTGTGGGTATGTTTCTCTCTTTGTATCCACATGTTCTCATTTAGCACCACAAGAATCTTATTTGACCATATAATTATGACTGTATGAGTGGTATGGTTTTCCATAAGATTATATCATGGATAAAGAATTTCCAATGGTTCTTACTCATAGGAGAGATCACATTCTAGTTTCACATAATCCCAGAATATCACATTTGAATGGTCTAGTATAAAATATATCAAAAGTGACTTATAGAACACATCATTCACATAAGATAGGTTGGTAGTGACATCTAAGAAATAGGTTATGGACCAATGAAGTTAACATATATTGATGGGAATGGTGCTATAGAGACCCTATTTTTTATTATAATACTTAAGAATGTTTCAACATAACTTTTTAGAGCCATGTGCACAGACAATGTGCGCTTCCAAGGATGGGTGTAGCTAAAATTGATATTGTAAAATATTAAATTTATTTTATATTATGATCATGTAGTTTTTAATGAAAAATGGGATAAATCTTAAATAGAGTTGCATATCATAAATCCAATACCATGGTTGTGTCTGGAACATGATGTTTTCCTTAGACACAACCTAAAACATGTCGGTGTGGGGGTGTTTATATATCTTGATAATGGGAATTTTGTTTAGTGGGTTAATTAAATAAGTAATTTAATTAATTATTTAATTAAATTAAAAGTTTTGGTTCCCAATAATAATTATTATGGATATTTTCTCAAGGTTTTCCTCATAAAATGTGTACTGTTTAATGGTTATATATTCCTCTTCTGTTGGAAAATTGAGATCACATGATAATGAAACACCATATCGATGCTGATCAAGATGCAACAAATTCAATAAATCCTCTCATTCATTGGAAATAACTTTCTTTGATTAACAATGATCCCAAAACTAGGTGGTAAATTAATAATTCATGGATTATACCCTTATTTATTGAATTCATTGAGCATAATCATCTTTTTTTTGATCTGCTATAATTGTTTTCTATTGCATGCACTTGTGTAACAAATTTTAATTGTTTTGCATTTTTCGCACCATGGATATCCTTGATTGTGTTCATTGGTCCATAAATATTGGTCAATGATATTTGAACCTTGTTTTTGTATTCATTTCTCCATTAGTTCTACTCATTAGTAATCATTGGACCATGAGGCATTATTTGATATATTCTGGGAAGTACTGAACCCAATCATACCCCATATTCAATAAAAATTCACGTAAGAGTAATAGTATGGTGAATCATTGATGGAATAGAAGGGTTTTTTGGGTTTTGATGAATATTTTTTTGACCTGGAAACAAAAATTGGACTGGGAAGCTCATTGACGGTGCCCCAAGTGGTGGTGGTTGGTGTGGCTTCATAAGGAAGAATTTGATATATGATTTCCATCCACTGGATGGCCAGATATGAATTCCAAAGATATATTCGTCCATTCCCAAGTAGTTAAAAAATGGTTCAAAGGAAAAATGACCATATCTGAACACATATTAATGGAGACCAATGTCGTTGGAAATATCGACTACACACTATGTAGTCTGAAGAACACACATTTTTTAGGGACTTAGTTACAACAACTAGGGTTTGGGATGAGAAACATATCACAATGTCATGGACCACTAAATGATGTGTGACCCTTTTTATAGAGACTCGGCATATAAAACGAGAGTAAAAGTTCATGGTCACATATAGGCACATTACATGCCCCAAAGTACAAGGAAATGGGTATGTCACACATACATAGGTTGGATATACATATTTTTCTACGTAGAATGGGAAGGACCACGAGTGGCTCAAAAACTCTATGTAGACCACCTATACATCATTTTTTGTTTCACGGATAGTGAACCATATAACATAAAGGACATATCAATGTGATGGGGTAGGACTAATTATCATGTTTTTATTATTACACATCATGTACCACTCTTTCCTTTTGATTAAACATCATCATCTCATATCACCCTCATTTGGGCATAGATTTTTTCCTTCGAGTACCCTATTCGGAGTGATAATTCACATATCATGTTATTGTTTCTACTATATTATATTTTGAGATATGATGTGAATTTTCTATAATTGATTATTATTTATGAGTTTCTCGATGATGTAACTGAGCAAGAATGATCCTTCGAGTTGTACTGTCCTGACAGATTATGGCACAAGTCCACAATCTACATACATAGTAGTACACCACACATAATTGGGTAGGATGTGGGTTCTTGTTACACTAATTTGAACCCAATATGGAATTTGGGTGTGGGTAATCTATCTATACACATAGAATTACCCCTGGTAGATTGGGGTGTGGGTCCTCTAATTACTGAGTGGTTCACCCATATGGAATTAGGGTGAGGGTCCTCTATCTATCTAATAAGTGGTAACCCATATGGTATAGGGTGTAGGTACTCTATATACTATTTGTTTCCTTCATTGGTATTAGGGAATGGGTCCCCTATATACTACTTAAGATCACCCAAAGAATAATGGTGTGGGTCCTCTATCCATGGACTGGTAACCTCTATCGGATAGGGATTGGTTCATCCTTATATTGAATAGAACCCCCTATCACATTAGTGCATATGTTCTCTACCTACTGAGTTGTACCCTTTTATTAGATAGTGCACGGGTCCACCTTATGTGGAGTAGTACCCCATTATAGACTAGGAAATGGTCCCTCTACTTAGATATTATTCCCCATCAACCATGTGGAATACTTTTGAGGCATGTGCCCTCCGCATGATAACATATTTGGGTTTGAGGCCTTGGGCATAAATTATGGAATCATGGAATCATTGTCACATATTTAAAAAGATATTATTTTCATAAAATGGTGTCCATATTTGAATTGAACAAATAAAAATATAGTTAGGTTGAATTATTATAATTTTTCTCAAATAGATGAATTTTTATTGAATAGTGAAATACGACAACTTATGGTAAAAGCCTAATACATGAATTATTGAGTCATTATTATTGTATTCATGATATAAGAACCCTTAGTAAAACCTCACATGAACTATTTAACATACATAGTCAAAATAATTAATATTATTCATAGTATTTTAAAGAATATTAAATATATGAATAAAAATATCAAAAAAACACACCTCTCATCTACTGTATATACGTACCCTTACCGCCTCTTCTCATCACACATCAAAATCCTAGTAGCTTGTTTAATTTATACAAAATTAACATAACAATCCACTTACCCATGACTAAGACCTTTTTTAATAACAAAAAGTAAAAAACCATGTTTCTTTTGGAGGTTCTCAAAGAGAATAATTGATGAGGTAAAATCCTCTTTCAAATTATTTTATTTTCCTTTTAATTTATTTTCATTTATAATTATCTCTTAACGTGACCGTATCCAAGTGAAATAAAATCATAAATTTCTTATATATACTATAATTTTATCATGTTAATGTAAGAAATCATCATCAATCTTCTCTTATACCTTTTATTACAAAAATTTGAACCTCGCCCGTGATGGATCTATTTACCACCATCGTGGACGATACACTTTCATTGCCCGCTACTACCTTCAAGGATGGTCAAAGAACCATTATTATGGTTAAATAAGTTTTTATTATACATATTATAATATATATATTTTAATGGAGCCAATATATAAACATGATATTAAATAAAATTATATAATTTCAGGATTGTCATAAAAACCACAAAAAAATTAAATAATGTTCATAAATATTTTATATAATTTATCATCTTCATATATGGAAGAAAAATTATATATGGTATCATTTAAAATTATATAAAATTAATATTTCCATTTAATTTAACATTTATAGTGTTTCTTCCATTTTACAAGAAAATAATTTATGAACTGACCGTGGAAACTAGGAAAATAAAGAACTTGAATCATTGGAAATAGAAAAATATTATAAATAAATGGGCAGATAAATTTTATTATCTGGCTATATAAGTTAGTATAAAAATATGAATAGTTTTTTAATAAGTTAATATAACTCTTTAGACCATTACACTGGTGTTTTGAACATGTTTTAAGGAAGAATACTCGGAGGTAGGGGACTTTTTCTTTAAAATTACCCGTTGTTATTTTTACAAAATTCAGGTCAAATGTTTTTTTATTATGAATGTATTATTGTTTTATTAGTATGTTCTGTTTAAGGAGAATTTTTTATAATGAGGGGTTAGACCTATGACTCCCTCTAATAAATTGGGGTTTTTTTCGATATTTAACTATAAGGGTTATTTAAATTGTAACAGTGATGGTTTCTTCAAATGGTAGTCATCACTGTTATATTGTAAGGTATTCGCGAGGGTCATAAATCTAATGATATCCTAGATGGTTAAAATATTATCTATTTAATGCCCAAAATTACATATATGGTGGTATTTAGGTTATCTATGTTTTATTAAAATCTCATGTTTTCACAATGTAAGTACATGATACTTTGTGGGGGAAAACTATGTCATTGTGAAAATGACTTCATTCATTTATAAATATTCATGGAATAATGTTTTTTATCATTTAATTGTCTAGCCTAATGGGACGCGTTTGATTATCCCATGTTTTAAGAACAACAAATGGATTTAAAGACAGGTTAGAGAAAAGAATTAGCCAAGATGAATTTTGCGATGATTGTTCATGAAATGAATTGAGGTTTTAAAAAGAATTATGTTAAGGATGATATGGATACTATTTTAGAAGTATCCACTTTTTATTATTTTGGGTTTCCCTAAATGTTTTATAAACTTATTCTATAAAACTATAAACCCAAAATATCATTTGAAATGTAATAAGTGTATTCTAGCATAATTAACGAGATTATGTAATGTTTATGGTCAGGTCCTTGTACAATGTGTCATTGTTTATGATTAGACAAAATGTTATGGTTTTTTGACTGATGATATACACATTTATCTAATATTACATATCATGTGTATTTGATTTTACGGTTATGATGTTAGTAATTTTGAATTCTTTTATAATAAAATTAGTTATTTTCATTCTATGTAATTGTTCAATTAGTTAGAATATCTATGGTTATGTCTGATGATCATGTGACTATTTATATGAAACCATCTGATCATCACTCATTCCTACTAGATTATTATTAATTAAGTGGTTTAACTGAATTTGTTATCATTATTTACCTAGGAATATTAATTATTCTAATTTATTCTTATTTGATTCTACTATATGCATACGCTTACTGAGAATTTGAGCTCACCAATTTCATATGTTTTATTTTTCCCAACATACCAAGATGTTTTTTATTACTTATATGTAGTGATATTCTTATGAGAAATATGGAATCCCTAAGGAAAAATCTTATTGTGTTTAATGTTTTTAATATTAATGGTAATTTCATGAATGTATCTAGTTTACAAAGAAAAATAAACTAATTATTCCATTAATATGTTATTCCTTGTATGTTATCCTAATTTAATAATGTATCCAGAAAATTTGGGATACTGGGGTGTATTTATTTAAAATACTAAACCTAGGTGAATACATTTGAGTGAAAATATTGATGGGTACTCCAAATAAAAATGATTATGATGGAAAATAGTTGGATAATTTGAACAGTGTAACTAGTGTACATAATTGATCACACAAGGGTATAAAGAGAGTGAAAGGAGTTCAACCAATACATTGTAATCATATTTATAGTAAAATGGATAAGAAAAAACAAATTAAAATATGATTAATTGTAATAAAAATGAATAGTACAAAGAGAGTTCTCAAACTATAAGGGGTGGGGAGAGGATCCATTATTTTAAGTGCGAGCTTCTAAAATCTTGGGATAGGCTTCAAAAAATACCTAGATGACTATGAATATGATTTATAAAGTTATATAGAGAGTAAATTTGTGATCAATGGGATTTTACTGAAGGTTTTTGTGAGTATCAGTGTGTATTTCTAGAAAATAAGGTCGAATTCAATATTAATCTTCATACATATAATTTAGAATTTAAATGATAAAATAATTAAAACAAAAACCTTTACCATGGTTTTGTGTATTTTTCTACAAATATTGATTGATTAAAAATTATTTATGTGTTCATTAAGTGAAACAATTAAAAAAATACACATGTTATGTGATAGTGATTAATTTTTATAATGAAATGATTTTAAAACCATAAAAATTATATAAGTTTTGGAAGATTCACTATGGGTTTATTAAATTAATAAAATAAAATAAAAAAATTATTTTAATGTATAAATATGAATGTATTCATGTATTTATTTTCTAAAATATACTACAATTCTTTGGAACCATTATAATATCATAATACATATTTTATATTTATAGAGTATTTAATTTTTGCCCAAAAACATTATTTTCTCAAAAAATGATGAAAAATTCAACATTTGATAATTTTGATTTTAAAATTTTAAAAATAATATTCATTTTATAAAAATAATAATCTACGTATGAGAAATTTCTCTTTTAAATAAAAAATACTTTTTACTATAAAACTCTAGTTTTTACAATATTAACAATTGTCACGCCCTTATAGAAAATACATCGGGCTTCATCAAATTCAATTATAATATGAATTTTAATAATTCTAAAAATAATAATTTATTAAAATATTCATTATATAAATGTTTTTGAATTTATAAAAATAGTGTCTCAATTTAAACTATATATTTCATAAATAGTGATTTTTGATTTCCCTTTTTCAAAATCTAATTATTATCAAATGGATTATATAATCCTTTATAAATAATTAGAAAAATATTAATATAATCATTATTTTATTAACCTGTAATATATAAAAGTTTATATTACAACTATCTTAATTCATAAACCCTTATTAAGCAATGGTACACCATAATTGTAAAATGTGTAGTATTGGGGTTTTCTAGGTGTGGTTTAGTGAACATGGTTTGGGTAATGATCGCAATTGACATGAAAATGTCCTATAAAAGGTTTTCTTCATGCTTTATCTAGGGTTTGGTTATGGGAAAATCCCAATGAACCAAAATCACATTGATGATTCGATATATGGGATTCATTAGGTATGATCCTGTTAGTCAAGACCATACCTTATTCCTTATGTGAAAATAATATTTTTTCATAACCCAAAATATTTAATATATATAATTGATACCATGAAAATTTTATATTATCGAATGATATTATAATTTACATTATTTTTATTTTTATGGTATATGAGTGATATCGGTCCAAATAATCCAAAGTATTGCATGTGTTTACAAATAAACAATTTTATGATATGTAATTTGTTGATTCAAAAGGGGAATCTCATTTCCAAAACATTATCCAGTTAATGAAATAACCCATTGAAAATATTATATACATTTAGATAAATAAAAATATATATGATTTACCTCTAATAAATAAATCTTAGTTTAGTTTAAAATGATCTAGTTTAAAATACTAGAGTTCCTTCAAGGTGTATACTTCTTTTTTTGAAGGAAGTAATGTTAGGATCTACTTAATTTGTTTTCAATATTTACATATGATTTTATTTTTCAAAAGTGATCCTGGAAAACCTTATTCTAGTTGATTTCTATTGAGTTTGAAATGTGTGTGTGTGTGTTGTAATGGCCTAGGAGCCATAGAGAATTCAAAGAATCAATATTTGGTGCACTAAAATATTAAGCATTTTGTCTTGGAAGGTATATTATCTCAATGACATAGAGACTTTCAAAAAAGTTAATCTTATAATAAATTTTTCCCTTTAAGAATAAAAAACATTACAAACATTATTTTTAAAAAATTATTTAAACCATTATAAATTTTTTGAGTAAAATTTATAATTTTATTAAAATATTTTTAAATAAATCATATTATGAAATATTATAATTTAAAAAAAATAGTAACCATAATGATGATATTACATCTTCAGTTATCACAAATAATGAAATAACATATATCCATTTTCCATTATGGTTGAACATGGAGTACTCCCCAATAATGTGACATGTAAAGTATTTAACCATGAACTATGAAGATCTTTGAGATTTTCTATTTAGATATTTTTCATATAAAATAATTATAAATATAAGACTTTGGTTTGGAAATTTTTTCCTCATGTGTTATCTTGAAGATATCATTAAAAACATATTTATTTTGATTTGGATTTTCTTAAAACTATTGATAAAAGATAATCACATTTCATTCTATCATAATGAGTTCATTAAAAATAAAATTCTGAAATAAGATAACATGATTTAATATAACAATTACAAAATTCGTCCTAATATATTAATGTAAAATGTGGGTATTTAAGAGTTTTCACAATAATTGATATTCCCATAAAAAGACTATTATTCACATGAAATTATGAATCCATTATCTTATTAATTTTTTTTACCCCATGGGAATTTTATATGGGAATTTTAACTAACTATAATTGTAGGATAATTTTTTTAAATATTTAGTTGATCCATTAATTTCAAGGGTAACTGAATCTTCTATTTTTAGAGTTTAAAGTTTAAAAAACAAATTTATTATACCTTGTTTTATGTTTATTTAATTTTTATTTGAAAATAATAAACATTCTCTTAACTAATCACTAGAATATTCATGATCCTCAAATGATATGGAATTTGAAAAGCATGAAGAACATGAGGATGATTTATACTTTACATCATCATTACATACCATGGTTTGTACCATATGATAATTTTTTAAATCATTACATGATTATTTTGAGGAAAGGGAGTAGTCACTTTCACTATATATGGATACCAATAATGTTTTCATTCAATAATTTTAATACTTAATCCACTCTTTGACATAGATAACTAAATGTTTTTGTTACTCTTCTTCTTTATTTCAAAAAAATTTACCTTTAAATGTTTTTTTCATTATACTTTTTGAAATGATGAAAATATTTCTCATTTATCAAAAATTTATTCATCATCATTTATATGATTGAATTATTTTCATAATAATCATATGAATCATTAGTGACTACCAAATATAATATAATATTTTTGAAATATGATTCATTGGATTCCTTTTGTGAATACTATTTCATCGAAATGGAATTGGTCATGAGTAAGATAAAATAATTTCCACAAACACATGTTTAATTTCTATTTAATCTTGATTATTAATTTCCATAGTCACCAAAGAACATAGAAAAATCCAAATTATCATTCCAAGAGTATTTTTTTAGATATATCATCACTAACATGTTTTTTGCCATTTAGAATACTATAAAATTGAGCAATCATATCTAAAGTTGATTGTTTGTAATTAATAATAGTTCATTCAAATTTAGAATTAAACATATCAAATCTAGTATCTGTGAAATTACTAATTACTTCATGAGTAACAGAATGTAATTTAAATTCATTGTATTCATTTGCACATGTTTTTACATGATCAAATTAATTACAATATAAACCATAATGATTAGAATTAATTTTTGTTGCATAATGTTTGAAGGCTTCTTTATCATTGGGATTCCATTTTAACACTAATTAATTATAGTGCATGTAAGCATGTAATATAAATATAAAAATAGGCTAAACTATACATCTATGAAAAGTAGACATGTGATATTTCCAACAACCATAATTTGTTTCATCTAATAATGTGTCTCTAAATATTTATTTTCCTTCATGTTCACCATGGAATTTAAATTTATATTCCATCTTTTAAATATAAACCCATAAAATAAATTAATATCTTTAAATTTGTGATTCTAAAATATTGAATCCTTTGATACCAATTGATTTATGAGGAATAATATCGTGATGTGGTGTAATTTTATATTTAAAAAATACGAAAAACAAATAAACTAAAATAATTATATAATTAATTGATAAATAAAAATAAACAACATAGGAATAATATTTTGAAATTACAAAATTTAATTTTATTAGAAACTGTAAATTAAATGAAAAATAATTTTATACCTGATTTTGAAAATTACTCATGATGAGTCCGTTCATCTCCTTCTCTCTATAACATTATTTGTTTTTGATAATTCATAATACATTAATTATGATCATGATACAGAAGAAGAAAAATCATAAAAGTTAGTGGTATATAAGACACAAGAGAAAGAATAAAAACTATTTTGAACTATTTTTAATAAGAAACCAAATTAAAACAATAGAAACTTCCTTTATATATTGTTTTATCATGAAATACAAACCCCTTAATTTAATAATAATGAAAAACCATATAATTAATATTATGTGGGATGTTATTATACTGTTAACTCATTAAAAAATCACTTTATAATAAATAAGAAAATTATGAATGAGAATGAGATAATGTTAGAAGAAAAAATGATATAAGAGATGACTTTAGTAATGAATTATAAGAGCATTCTGATGTAAAATCAAAAGAGGCATTGGTTTTTGTTAGATTTATGTTTTTGTTACTATCCAATGACCTCAATTCCCCCAATGGGTTTCCATTTATATCCTCCAAAACATCATTGTCCATTATAAAGAATAAAAATACCAAATAGAGATATAAACTGAATTTCAATGTGTTAGGGTACAGAAAAATGTGGCTAGTATCACTAGACACACTAACCATCTCAAGAATCCAACAGAATACTACTAGGACCACTGCTGGAAGCTAGGTGGATACTGGATGTGTGTTGGTTCATCAGAGATGTTTGTGGTTATTTCAATCCATCTAGATACCATGTGAGGGATAAAGTTCTTGTTGGGTACATTGTCGAAAGCATGTGATGATTCCATGATCTATTATCTTATAAGTGTTGTCTTACCGGTTTTTAGTTCCATTTCTAGTTGAGGGTATCATGTCCTTAGTCCATACATAATTTGTCACTTCTTTTTGAAATTTTTGTAGTCTATATTCATTCCAAAACATAAATACTAAAATTTCATGAAATGAAATAGTAGGATCTGTAATATGGGTTTAGGATCACTTAAAAAAAGTGAATTTCAACACATATCATGTATGAGGGCATTCATGGATAGATATAATCCCTTTCCACCTAGGTAGGATTATATAGTATCCAATAATATTTAGTTTCCATCTGTTGATATCTCTAAAATATTTAAAAGAAGATCATGAATGTATCGTCAATTCCCCTCTCTTCATCATATAGAAATTCATCAATGTCATAAAGAAGTAACCCTGTCAATTAATTTTCAAAATATAGTTTTAATTATTAATTTATTTTATTCATATTTAAAAAATAATTAGGAATGATGTTTCAATAAAAAATTTTAACACCCTCCAAAAATTTATTCTTTTAATTATTCTTTTAAATGGGTTCTTAAAAAATAAAAATATGATCATAAATAAAAATTTCAATTATTTTATTTTTAAATATAAAAAACAATCACCATTTTTTCTTCTCATTAAATTTCTATTTATGTTTAAATTTATAACCCATTTATTTCAATATTAATTAAGGCTTTACTAATCAAATAATAATATTTATTAATTTTTATAATTTATAAAATCACGTAATATTATCTTCCCAGTTTCATTATTTTTGTTCAACTTATGACTATTAATAAATCCATGAGTAAGTCTTCCAATGATACAATTTACTATTATAAAATTTGAGTTACTATTATATAAATAATATTTATTTTTTAAATGATTTAGTTACCCTTTTTAACACTTTAGTTACTCTTAGACAATATTTCATGAATAATTCGATGTTAAGAATTAATTTTTTGTTGTCTATAAGGACTCTTGTGCATGAAACATGTACTCTTTCAAATTCCTTTTCAATTTAAATATTTTCATTATAGAATTTAAGTGCCACTTATGAATGAACAATTTCATATAATAAAAAAATTATTAATTTTCTATAATTATATATTTCAATCCATTAATAAAATAACTTCATCCATCCAATTTTTCCTTTCTCAAAAAAACCACAATATTACATTATAAATAGCTTCATAAATTCATTATAATCTGTAAAAAATAGTTTCTTAGAAATAAAACATACTTTAAAATTTTTAATTTTCACTTTGAAGAATATAGATAATATCAAATATCTATGTTGTGTTTCTATTGATTATATCTAGTTGTACAAGTAATAAGCCATATATATTAATACCACTTAAAATAATATATATATTTCTTCATGATTAAGTAAAACATAGTTTTTTTATTATTTAATTATATTCATATATAGGAAGAGTGTCTTATTTTTTTTTTATTTTCTATGAAATAGACCCAACAATTAAATTGAAGAGTGTAATTCATAAGGCCATAGTGTTTTGTATGATTTTAACATATAGACTATATATGAACCTCAAATTTGGAGTTATGATTCAAGGAAAATATCAAGATAAATTGAGAGATAACTTCAAGTATATAAAATTACTATTGAATTCATCAATTAATTTCATATAAAATAATATGTTGTTAACTGTGGATAAATAGTGTGACATTCGTAAACTATATAAAGGAAACTACCGTGGAATTTTGTAATAGTCAAATCAATAAACATATCCCTGGGAAGGGAGTGTAGTGGACTATATTACTATCACAAACCAGCCCAGGTACCCTGGTAACCCGATAACTGAGCTAGCCCCAATATATCCCGAAGGGAATTCCCGATCCCCACGGGTCAGTGACTAGCACCTGGAATTATACAAAATATATGTGGGAACAATTTTTCCAGAAGAATGCGGAAGAAAAATGAAACAAGATAGTATGCCAAACAAAAGAAACTCCATTAGGAGTGAAATAACAGAATAAAATAAGGCATAAAAAGACCAAATTGCTACAACCCAAGTACTAAATTGGTGAAAACATCCCCATGGTCCCTAAGGAAAAAACTCAGAAAGACCAAACCTCAACAACTAGATCCAAATTCAATAGATCCCTACAGTTTTCTTGAACAAGAATGAATATTGTCTAAAAACACCCAAAGAAAAAACTAGGGTGTCAACCTAAGCCCGGTAAGATACCACCAAAGATTCCATAACAGATTACACATATAGATTATCCAAAGAATATATTTAAATTTAAATGTAAAAAAGTTTGGAAATTAAAAATCATATTTAAACAATACATGTTATACATTTTCAAATGATGGAAATAAATATTTTAAGAAATTATATTACAAATGATGGAATATTTATAAAAAATGGCTTTTGTAAAACATTTATACAATACCTTTTATATAAATTCATAAGGCAGGTAATGTAGTTCAAAAGTATTGGCATACATTTATATATCAAAAATAAATATACAAGTGTGAAACATGGTCATATTTGAAAAGGAACGATAGTATTAACAAGCTATAGGATTCTTCACTCTCTATGTGAACTGAAAAAAAATGTGTACACACACGTCCCTATGACATTGGCCAAAGGAGACTCATCACCAACCCATTGGGGATGTGACCCACCTCATGTATGTTTTAGAACGTTGTCATAGAGTAGAGTGTATCCAAATAACCCACTAACTAACTAAGGCTTTCAAGAACTCTTACATTATGTGTGAACTATTTTAAGACTTCTTAAAAATACAATCAATTCCACTATTCCATTTCAAAAGTTCCATTTTCTTTCCGTTTAAAACCAAAACATGTTTTTTTCAAAAACATGCCTTTGCATAAGATAAAACCAATGGGTTTCTATCAAATCATTTTAATCTTTTTTCACTAGTTTGAAATATATTCAAAACCAATTTCATCATTTCACATAATATTTACAAAATTAAATTCAAAATTTTAATTGAAATAATTTCCAAAAAATCAATAATTTAAATTAAACAATTTACATCTGATAATTTCTATAAACACACAAAATTTATTGGATAAAGGGGTTTTTGCAATTTTCCATGCCAAACCCATTTCAAATATTTTGATTCAATGGAATATTGTTTTTATCAGTTTAAATGAAAGAAAATTTGAGCAATTGAATTTAAATTAATACTTGAAATAAATCAATAAATACAAAGTTAATCAATTTTTCTAATCAGAACAGAACCACCAACGTTAAGGTCGTTGTTGTTAGCGGCAGTGATAAATCACCCTATATGGTTCAAACACCTTTGCACAGCCCTATTATCGTAAGCATCAATATACCAATGGATGATGTTTGTCAAAGGTTCTTAGAACAAACAATATATCTATTTTATTTAATAAGGAGACAAAACATCAAAATCCATGATAGTTCTCTCTAATATTTTTTTTTATATTATCATTTAAATTATAAAATGTGGTGATAATTTATCTCACCAAAATAAGATTCATATTACATAAATATTATCTCATGTGATAATATTTGTCTGTCATGGAACATTTTCAGTTTAGGATTTGGTCAACACATGCGCTCACAATTAACCACCAATAACTTATTATGAATCATCATTTATAAATTATCCCTTGAAAATTTGTTATAATTACAATTTAGAAATAATGTTAAAATATTCCATGTTAATTCCATAAATTATCTTTGAAGGTTATCATATAATAATCTCTCAAAATTATCCTATGAAAATTTTTATTCTATAAAATATAGACATGGATAATTATAAAACTTTTATGATAATTATATCTTTTAATAATTTTATTTATTTATTTAGTAATTATTTTTTCAACAACTCCACTGTTGTAATTTAACAAAAATTATCAAATGATAATTTTTTTTCAATTACACAAAATAATTCAACGTTTTATCCATAAAAAACTAATAAATTATTCTTTGATAATTTCACAATTATCATTTGATAATACACATATTTATCTTATGATAATGTTAGGATACTTACTTTTTTTATAACCATGCACAATTAATATTTGATTGTTTTTTACAAAATATCCTTTTATAAAAATTGGTTTAAAAAATAATAATTCAAGGAAGAATCATCTAAACAAGATAGAATTATCACTTGAAAATTCCATGTTTGCCTTTTTTCATTATGATTTTATTTTTAATTGTAAAAATAATTGTATAATGAAAATAATTTAAAAAAAGAAATAAAATTAAAAAAAACCTACATAATTATCATTGGTAAAACACCAAAAACCCTCAGGTAGGGTTCACTACCGAGGAAGATGATCTCGGAGGAAGATGAATAGAAAACGATCCACCAATCAATCATAAATGAGACTCGAGGCTAGTTGGTTTCAACAGGGACATCCAAGGATGAATAGAGAAACAACCAGCTATTTCAAAACCCACACCACAAATTTTATCCAATTTAAGAACGGTGAATCAAAAGGATTAAAATACCCAAAAAAGTGTTGAAAAACACCTCATTAATTCATTGATAAAAGAAACGGTTCTAAACGATTCAGAATCAATGATTCAGAAACTCTCATTGCATGAAAATGGAGTTTAACGTGAAAGAAAATAGATGATGAACAGTGAATCACATTTTTTATAATTAAAATAAATTATTATAATTATTTATTTAATGTAAAAAGTTAATGAAACCAGAGTTCTATTGCGAAGGAATGTAATACCCCAACTAGGGTAAACACACCGTTCTGGACCCAACGGAGGTCTCTAAATTCTCAAACGATGTGCAGTTTGATAGATATTAATGCTTTATTAATTAAAATGTTGAATAATTAATTAACTAATATAAAAGATGTATTCTTGTGAGTGAGGAATCCAAACATCCAATGCGGACAAATATTATAACCTGTTTAGGGTAAAGCCCTAATTCCGGACCTATCGGTGGTTTGAGATTTTCCATACAATGCATTATTTGGGAGGTATTAAATTTATAATAAAAATATATTAAATATTATTTAAAAACATTTTCTCATGAGTGAGACATCCAATATTCTAGAGCCTTCGAATGTTATACCCCTCCTATGGTAAAAACCATATTTCAAACATAACTATGGTCTCCAATTGCTTACATGATGGACTATTTTGGAGTTATTCAATTATTTTGAATAAAAGTTTTGTGCATAAAATAATATTTTTTATATTTTTATTCAAACATACCCATGAATTTTTAGACCATGAAAACTCATACATACTCAGTGTTTTACTAAGAAAATATTTAATTTGATACACTAGAGTATTAATTGAGAATTTTACCAGTCCGCGACATGTTTAAAAAAACTCAAATTTTCACTGATAAAGCATTTTTTCTAATTTAACATAACAATAATATAAATAAATATGGTTTAAAAATACCTGAAATAGTAACTGGGTGTTACAACCTCTCCACCATAAGATCTTTCTGTCCCCAGAAAGCCTGTGATGAACCCTGTCAATAAGATAAGGCCACTATTCTCTCATAAGTGTCTCCCTCTCTCACGTCTCATGATAATTTAAACTATGCTTCCATTTAATACGGACATGAGATATCATCCTCCCATGAAGTACCTTGGCCTCAGAATCAACAACCATGATTGGTCATTCAATAACAGATAAAATAGGTTCCACTTCAAGATCACGCCAACTCAGAAAATGAGATGGGTCCGATAAATTATTTCAAATATGAGATACATGAAACAGATTATGTATCAATTTCAGTTGCGGTGGTATTTATAAATGGTAAAAAATTTTCTCTACTTAATAAACAACCTCAAAGGATCCCTCAAAACAAGGATAAAGCTTTCCTTGTCTCCCAAGCCGTCTATTGCCCAACCGGGGTATATCCTTCTTGAATACATTGTCCCAAAAACTACTACTTTATGTTTTATAACGTCTTTGTGCTTCATGGGTTCAAAACCCATTGGTAAATTATATAAATCCCCCATTATATCCTTTCTTGTCACTAATGGTGCAACATAACGGTTCTGATAACATAGAACACAATATTTATAGAACAACCACTAGGCATCAGTCTCCCCACCATAAAGAGAGTCTCTAATTCATAGAAAATTCATCAACAACATTCTGTTCTTGAAGAATCATCTTGAGAAGATAAGATGTAATATAACCATTAAATTTCAAGGCGGAGAGAACCGACACCACCCAAGGTGACACACTTGTGTGAATAAAGGCATTCTCAAGAAGATCGTACAACTAGAACATTAATTATTCTAGTTCAGTTGGAGGCATTTTGTAAGAGGGAAAAAAACTGGTTGAGTAAAGACATCAAGTTAATAGAAAACTCAAACTCTCTTACTGGTGTTAAAAAAATTAAAACAGAATGAAACATGATCAGAAAATACTATGACAAATGGAGGAAGATCACCACCCATGAAATCTCGCTCGATGTCAAAAGTAAACACGGATATCACTTACCCAAACTCTGGATAAGATGGTATAACATTAATCAAAATTAGGTATCATTCTCCCTAAAGGACAAGAGCCGCACCACTGGCTGCAGTAATGTAGAATCTTCAATGATAATCAATACGGTTTTTATTGGAAATAATCCAATCCTTCCCGAATGTGACGTCATGAGATTCCATGTTGAGTATGAGAAAACTCCAAGATAACTCGACATCTTATAGAGAGAATACACAAGAAGGAAAACATAGACCATTCTATCTCTTCACACCAATGGGAGTAGTAATATCCATTGAACAAGATACGATCTCTATAAGAAGATTAACCAGACTAACTATACAGGTTGAAATAAATGAGTGAGATGAACCTGTGTCAAATGAGAAGTCACTATGAAAAATCTATAGTAATAGTACCACTCAGGGTCGTTAGACCAGTATCTGCTTCCTCTGATAAATCTTCCACTACGTTATGAAGCTTTGTTCCGGATGCCTATGGCTAGAACACTTTTGTACGTGAATAATTTGATTTCAATGTTGTTTTTAAGGTGTTGATGATATTGTACCACTGCATGGAGTGGGAAAGATGTGGAATAACTTTTACAAGATCCAAAAACATCTATTGAATCTGTATTTATTTTATCCTTCTCAGGCTTGAAAAACTCCACAGCTTTGGCCAACACAATTGGCTCGGGATAGAACTATTTGTTGAAAACAACTTTGATGTCATTCAAATCTAAGCCCTCATGTTTCTTTGTCGTCAATATTTTTTCCCACCATCTCAATCCTGGTCCCTCCAACAGAAATGTGGAACACTTCATCGAGATCTTGTCCTGTGTCTACAAGAACTAAAAAAGAAGAACTATCCAGTCCAACCATTCCATAGCCTGTTGAGGATTAGTCTAGCCTTTGAAAACTGGTGGTTTTGGTGAAATAACTCTTGGGAAAAATTTCAAAGATCACCCCTAGGTTCCATTGCTAGAGCCTGAAAGGGTACTTGTGGTGGTGAATATCCTATAGCTAGGACAACACACACAATTACCTCAACGAGGATCGGGTCCACTTGAGGATTCATTCACATATGTTCAGTAGTAGCCCCTTTTTGGATCCTATTCGCACATATTCTTAGAGGGATGATGTTACACAACATCAGTAGACAATAAGGAAGACATTAGATAATGCTTGTATATCACAGCGAGGGAAAACATGATCCCAACAGATATGAAATACATGATTTGGATTTCAGTCTATCCAAATCAAAATAGGAAAATACTAGAATTGATCCACAAGTCGTCTCTCTATAACCACCCCTGGTGACTTAAGGATCATTGCGGTGAGAGCTATCCAGATACTCAATCGGAACTACCTCCTATGTCCCGACAAGAGTACTCAAATGCATACTATCATCAAGGGAATATTCTTTAACCACCCTCTGACACCATTTTGTCAGGAACCAGCCCAGGTACCCTGGTTACCCAATAACCGTAGCGGCCCTGACAAAACCCTAATGGTATTCCTGATACCCTCGGGTCGACGACTAGAACCTAGAATCATACAACATATATGTGGGAATTATTTTAACAGAAGAATGAGGAAAAAAAGAAAAAAAAAAGATAGTGTGAAAAACAAAAGAAACATCATTGGGAGTGATGTACTAGAATCTAATAAGGAATTTATATCCCAAATAACTACAACCCAAGTACTAAAATGGGAAAAAAAACCCAAGGTCCTTAAGGACACTACTAACCATGACCAAATCTCTACAAATACATCCACCTTCAAGAGATCCCTTCAATTTTCTTGAACCTGAATGAATATGGTCTACAAACACCCGAAATCAAAAGTAGGGTATGAGCCTAAGCCCAGTAAGATAACACCAATGATTCTATAACATATTCCAAATATAGACTATCCAAATAGAAGATTTCAGTTTCAATGTAAACAGGTTTGGAAATTAAAAAATATATTTAAACAAAAGATGCTATACATTTTCAATTGATAGAAATAAATATTTTAAGCAATGACTTTACAAATGATGGAGTATTTATAAAACAATGTCTCATGTAAAAAATTTATATAGAACAATTTATATAAATTCAGAAAACGTGTAAAGAAGTTCAAATGTATTATCATTCATTTATATCTAAAATATAAATAAACAAGTGACAAGCAAGGTCATCTTCCAAAAGGGATGATAGTATTAACTAGGTATAGGATTTTGTACTCTCTATGTAAACTCAAAAAAATGTGTATACACACATCCCTATGACATTGGCCAAAGGAGACTCACCACCAACCCATCCGGGATGTGTCCATACACAAGTATGTTTTAGAACATTTTCATAGTGTAGAGTGTATCCAAATAACTCACTAAATACCTACGACTTTCATTCACTCTTACATGATGGGTGAATCATTTTAAGAATGCATAAAAATATGATCAATCCCACTATTCCATTTCAAAAGTTCAAATTTATTTCTATTTAAAAAAAAAATAAGTTTCATTCAAAAAAATTCCTTTGCACAATATAAACCAATATGTTTCTATCAAATTATTTTAAGACATATTCACTAGTTTGAAATATATTAAATACCAATTCCATCATTTCACAATTTGTTTCCACAATTATATTCAACATTTTAATTAAAATCATTTCCATCAAATCCATAATTTAATTTCAACAATTTAAATCACCTAATTTCCTCAAACACACCCACTTCATTGGATTTGGGGGCTTTAATATTTTCCATGCCAAAACCATTTCAAATATCTCAATTCACTTTAATGTAGTTTATATCAATTTAATTGAAAAAAAAATTAATCAATGGAATTTAAATCAATAATTGAAATAAATCAACCTATCCTAGTATAATCAATTTGGATAATCAGAATAGAACTACCTAACTTAAGGTCGTTGATGTTAGTGGTAATGATAAATCACCCCATGTAGTTCAATACACCTCCGCACAGCCCTATTATGGTAAGCATCGACACACTAAGGGATGATGTTCATTAAGGGTTCCTAGAACCAAAGAATGTCTATTTTATTTCACAAGGAGACAGAATATCATACGAAATGATAGTTTCTCTCTCTTGAATAATTTTTAAATTATCATTTAAATTATCGAATGTGATGATAATTTATCTCACTGGGACAAGATTCAAATTATATAAATATCATCACATGCGATAATATTTTTCATTCATGGAACATTTTCATTTTATGTTTTGGTCAACGCTTGCACATGGAATTAACAAACAATAACCTATTATGAATCATCATTTAAAAATTATCCCTTGATAATTTATGGTAATTATCATTTAGCAACACTATTAAAATATCCCTTGATAATTTCATAAATTATCTTTGATGATTATCAAATAATAATCTCTTATAAATTATCCTATGACATTTTTTATTCTATATAAAATACACATGAATAATTATAAGCCTCGTTCGATAATTATATCCTTTAATAAAACACAGCATTTATTGGGTAATTATTTCTTAAAAAACTGCAATATTTTAATTTAAAAAAAATATCAAATGATAATTTATTATATATTAACCAAAATAATTAAACTTTTTATCCATAAAAAACTAATAAATTATCCATTGATGATTTCAAAAATATTTTTTATAAAATTTTTATTTGAACTTTGATAATACGTGTATTTATTATATTATAATTTTTTGTTACTTTTTTTATAATCATGGACATTTAACATTTGTCAAATTATAATAAAATATCCTTTTTATAATTTTTTTTAAAAAATAATAATAATTCATGGAAGAATCATCTATAAAATTGTAATTATCCCATGATAATTATATGTTGGTCTTTTTTCATAATTATTTTCATTTAAATTTTCAAAATAATTGAAAAAGTAAATAATTAAATAAAAGAAATAAAATTAATCAAAAATATGCATAATGAGCATAGGCGCAACACCAAAAACCCTTAGGTAGGGTTCACTCTGTATGAAGTCGATCATAGGGAAGGAATAAAGAAAAAAGATCCTTTAATCATGAAAAAAAAGTCCCGAGGATCATTGGTTTCAACATGAAAAACCATGGATGAATGGAGAAACAATAGGGTATTTCAGAACCCACACCGCAAATTTTCTCCAATTTAAGAACAGTGAATCAAAAAGATTCAAATACCCAATGTTGTGTTTAAAAACTCCTAATTATTGAATTGATAAAATAAATTGTTCAAATAGATTCATAACCAATGATTTTGATACTCCCAGGGCGTGAAAATGGAGTACAACCTGAAATAAAATAGATGATGAACAATGAATCCCATTTTTATATAATTAAATTAAATTAATATAATTAGTTATTTAAAGTAAAATTAAATGACACCAATGTGTCATTACGAATGAAAGTTATACCCCATCTATGGTAAACACACACTTCCTTACCCAACTGTGGTTTCAGATTTCTCAAACGACGAGAGATTTGAGAGATATAAATGATTTAATAATTAAAACTCGGAATAATTAATTAATTAATATTAAAATATTTATTCTTGTGAGCGAGGCATCCAAACACCCAATGCGAACAAATTTTATACCTTGTCTAGGGTAAACCCATCATTCCAGGCCTATATGCTGTCTCTGATTTTCCAAACGATGCACTATTTAGGAGATAAATATTTTTTCATCAAAAAAAATATTAAATATTTTTGGAAAACATTATCCCATGAGCGAGACATGTAAAAGTCTGGAACCTTCGAATGTTATACCCTCCTTGGGTAAAAAATATATTTTAGAAATAACTGTGGTCTCAAATTCCTCATATGATGGACCATTTTGGAGTGATTAAATTATTTTGAATATATTTTTCATTCTTACAATAATATATTTAATATTTTTATTCTGACCTTACTAGGACATTGGAGACCTCGAAAAATCATTCTTACTCAGTGTTTAACTAAAAAATATTTAATTGAATAATCTAGAGTATTAATTGAGAATTTTTCCATTCTGTGAAGTGTTTAAAAAAATGAAACTTTTCATTGATAAACCATTTTTTTATTATTTTACGTAGTAATAATTTAATAAAAGATGGTTTAGAAATACCTGTAATAGTAACAGTATATTAAAATTAAACCAAAACATTCCTTAAATGAATGTTAATATGGTTTTAATAAAAAACTGTTAAAAAATCTTGATACTAACTTATATGTAAATGAAATATTTAGCTAAATATGAATATACATTTCATATGTAAAGGAAACCCATTGTGGAATTTGGGATTAATATAAATGATTTATTTTCGGTTAAAATTAGTTTTTCATGATAAATTTATATTACGAAATGTATATTTATAACTATGGATGAAATGAAGTGGGGAGTAAATAAAAAATTGGAAACAACATCTAATCACTAATTTGGTTAAACATCATGCAATAACAAAAAAATAACCAATATTTTTATTAAAGGATGGATCAGTGAGTGATTATAGATAAAAAGTAAGATGCACTCATAGATGATATATCCATAGATAATAAAATGATGATGATATTTTAGGTGTCCATGAATGGAAAAGACATGGGAATAAAAGAATAATGTATTCTATAATGGGATTTACATTATAAATTAACACATGATGTTGGTAAACAAATGGCCATAGAGAATAACATGAATAACTATTAAAATACTTAAAATGAAAATTAGAATATTATAACTCATTCCATGGAAAGAAGATCTAACTAGTGGATGAAATGAATGTTCAAATTCAGGCTGGGTGGTAAAAAAATCATGGTAGTTTGGGAAGAGATTATTTCCATAGGAATGATTCTAGAAACTAATAAGTTTTTAGATGATTAGGGATCACTATTATAGTTTGTATAAAAGGTTGGATACTAAAATGTGTAAGAAAACATACTATATCAATATTCTTAATGAGGAATAATAACATGATGTATTAATTAATAAGATTTGTTTTATCTTTTCTAATACATATTATATTTCTATATATTGTATTATGATATTGTCTATGGGAATCATAAGGAAATAAAACAAATTTTCATAAATATGTATAACAGAACATGCATCGAGAGAAAATCTATTTTATTAGATAATAAATTTACTAATTGTTAAAAAATCATTGAAAATCAATTAAGGGAGAAGAAGTTCTTAACAATGTATTACTCAAAATAGCCTTCTATGAATGAATTAATTTTGTTAGGGATGAATAATATTTATTTTTTAAGGTTATTAGGAATAGGTATGAGATCATGAATATTATATCTAAAATTTACTAAAATTATACAGTGGATCCCTGGAATATTTATTATGAAATATATTTTAAATTCTTTCGTATTGTTAAAAATATTATAAAAATAAATTCATGATGACTGGTGCTTAATACCTTTTATAGTGTAAGAAGAATATTTAGTGATTCAAGAAAAATTCATTAATGAAAAAATATTTTATAAGTATGACTAGCGTCACAATATAGATTGAACCAATTACAAGGATTCTACATTATATAGAATAAGACAATCATAGTTATTTTTCTATAGGTTGTAGTTCATGAAATCCCGCTATCAAGGTTTGGATAAAATCAAGATGAATATGGTGGGTTTACCAGGTTGAACTATAGTATTGAACTTGAGGATGGCTTAGATGTATCAGTCCCCCAATGTGTTTATATTTTTTGTAATATTATTTTATATTATGTAAATTTAATTGGGGGATATAATATTTTGGTGTATATAGATTAATGATGAAAAATGAAACTAGTTGGGTCATGATTACTTTAG
Source organism: Viscum album (assembly GCA_963277665.1). NCBI lineage: Eukaryota > Viridiplantae > Streptophyta > Magnoliopsida > Santalales > Viscaceae > Viscum > Viscum album. The sequence goes on from OY728139.1 coordinate 1,186,452,827, forward strand.
TTCACATTAAATAATAGAACTAAAAAAATATTGATATGAATTTAGGTCCATATATAAATCAATAAGTTGTCTCAATAATTTTTTTTAGTTTATAATATTATTCGTATGTTTAAAGTTGTGAGGAATAATTTCAAAATATTTAGATCCATATATGAAAATAATGTATCATAAAATTAATAGAAGCAATATTTTGTGGGATGACAGAATTTTTTTAAAAAAAAATGATATGAGGCCATAATGTATGTTATAATATTGCCAAAATGCATAAGAGAAATATTTCATTGAAAAAAAATTAGACTATAAATACTATAATATTTTTTAAATACATTTTTTATGAAATATTGAAATTCATTGGGATTTTGGGATGATGAATTAATGACCCATTAGCGTCATTAAGAAAAGGATAATCTCTACAACTAATTGGAGAATCCTGTATATCAAGTGGTACCACATGTTATTCAATAAAAACTGGCATTAAGTGTCCAAATATGTTTAATGACTCACTCAATTTATGCTTTACTAGTTTTTTTACTGATATGTTTCTATGATTATGTTTGAGATCATAGGTTTAATAATGGAGTGTTTATGAAAGATCATATGACATTTATGAAAGTGATTGTAAATGTATCTAAGTGACATTGAAATCATTAAGGTTATCGTTATATAATAATTCATCCAATAAAATATTCGTAATTGGTAGTAATATAGTATTTTTAAATGAATCATTTAAAAGTGTTCAATTAACTCATAGAACATATTTTTCTTATAATTCATATGATGGGAAGAAATGTTTTAGATCTTCAAAAGTTGAAAAACTATAATTTGTATGTTTATTAAGTAATATTATGTATGGGTGGAAATTTTTAAATTTCCATCCATGTGTAATGAAAAATAATAATGAACAAGCGGTTATTATTATGTAATGGTTCACTGATGGTAATAAGAGACAAAAATGTAATAGTTGAGGCTGAATTGGATGTTTTTAGTGAAGAAAATTAGTTTTGAATTTAAATGTTCTGATGATCATTAAATATGTTTGTATCTAATGGTATGTAATATTAATATTTTATTATTTAATAGGTTATAGTTTTTATAATAGGATTAAATACCCTAATATCAAATAGGAAATGATGGAATTTCATGAAAAATAAATAAAATGTTTTCTAAATAAATTTTAATAAATTTAAAAAATGCAAAAAATTACCAACAAGACCCCTTTAAGGATCATTGAAAATATAGATCAATCCTAGAATTATTTTAAGAGGATTATGTATGATGCGATATCACCAATATATTACTATATGAAAAATATATATAATGAAAAGGAAAATAAATTAATAATAAGGCACTTTAATTTCATTGATGATTTTGCAGTAAGTATGATGATCCATAAATTATTACTTTGTATTTGAAATATAGGAATATTAATAGTGGAGTAGGTTTTATGGTAGTAATTTCAACAAAATAAATTGAGGGGGGATATTAAAACCAAGATGATATTTGTTTGATATATCAACAATGCCAATAATGTTTTTAATTATCTATATGATGTTTGCAAAATTGCTAAACTGGAATATTGAATGGATTAAAAAACTATATTCAGGTAATTATAGATTATGAAGGTTTTTTTCTTATTCTAAAAAATGACATACTTTGAATTGGAGTTGTTCTTCACATTGTTTAGAATATGTATTAAATAAATTCTAATTGGGTTAGATGCTCCGAAATTATAATAAAACGGTTCATATTTTTTCCCCAATGAAAAAAAAGTATTTTATTTTTATCTAGAAGTGGATATCTATAATTTATTCCATAAGTTATGATATAATAATATTTTTTAATGTTCATTAAAAATATATGGATTCATTAATGAAATAATGTTTAAACGGGAGTGGATATTACATAAGAAAGTAGAAGTCTATATATTACATTAGAATAATAATAAAAATGTGGAAAACCCTAAAGCTCAAAGTATAAATAATATACAGTATGACGATATGTAATATATTTGAGATGATATGTTTTATATTTTGGAAAACTAAACAATGGAAATGTGTTGATGCTAAATGAATATATAAAAACAATTAAGTATAAGGTTGAAAAATTGAAATAGAAAAAAAAATCATCCAAATATAAATGTATTGTAAAATTAAATTTTCATATATAAAGAGGTAATCATGACGATGTATGTTGGTCATTATAAGGATACATAATGTTCAATTTAGAAAAATATAACTGTAAAAAATGCTATTTTATAGGGAAATAAATGTTTTCAAATTAATTTTAAATTATAATTTCACAAAACATCAGTTTTAGTGGTTATCGTTTTAGTATATAAATGTAAATATTTATGATAATTCAAAAAATTTATGTTTTTTGAATAGTCACAGTGATACATAAAAGTAACCATGGAAGATTCATAAAAGTAAAAAAATATGAAAATGTAAAATTATGCACATTGGAGTACGTTAATGATTTACTAACAAGGGAAAAATTGTATATAAGGGTCATTTTCAATAATAAATTATTCTTAATGGTATTCCAATCATTGGAATAATATATACATATATATATATATATTATTAAATTATAGGTTATTATTAATAATGTGGTTGGATTGTGAATGGAATAACATCAAAATATAGAATACTGTGATGAAATTAAAGGAGGATCATGTTTCTATAAATAAATTACTTAAATATGATACATATATAATTTTTTGGTTGAACCAATCATTGGATAGGAATCATGCAGTGAATAATGAAATCATATCATGATAAGGATGAGGAAATATAATATCTCATCATGATAGAATATATCACTCCATAAATGATATAGAATATGTTAAGTAAAAATTTGTTTTCATTTAAAAGAACAGAATTTGATTATTATTTTTAAACATGAAATTATATTTCAATGACCATTAATAACTAAACCAATTTTGGGGTACAAATGGCATGATCATGGATCTTATGAATCTCAATGTATTTAATTTGTTTTTTTAAACATGTGAGGTCATGTTGATGCCTCTAGGATTATTAACAATGATTTTTATTGCAAGACGAATGGATTTTTTGATAAGAAATCAATGGTAGTTATAGTGGAAACATTATCCACACAAAGGTATTATGGATTTCTATAGGTAATCGGGAAGTGAAAATGTAATCTACAAGTTCCAATCATTGTCATGATTAGGTACCAATGCATGTAAGATAAGGGATATGATGACCATCATATAGCATTATCCCTGATGTTTTGAAATTTTCGAACATTATCTAGACCATGTCCCTATTAGTGGTAGTGGTAAAGGTGAAGGAATACCCAAGGTGAAATAACTCTAATATAATTTGGATTTTTGAGATGTAATTTCAGTAAAATTAGAAAATAAAAAAAGTATCACACCATACCGGTCCCTAATTTGGGGATATAATTCATCATTGAAAAAAAACCATGGACATTATGCCAGGGGTTAAGCAGTGGACTAGAGGATATGCTACATAGTGGTCCAATGCTACATAATTTTCAAATGGTATGATCCATTTTATATATCATAGTTTAGTTGTCTATGAGTATCCTGGAGAAACAAAGGGAATACCATTATATGCTTAGTGGTGTTTGATGGTGCTCATGTTAATTAGGTAAAGCAGTAGGACTAAACTACAAATAGAAGTAGAACATGCCATAGTACGTAAAATTTTGATGTCAAAACATCCAGGGTTTTCACCACATTTTTTTTTGATTGAGTAATGATGGGATACATGTATAATTCAATGGAATTAAATATTTATATTCAGGAATAATTAATAAATTCATTAAAAATCTTGTGTCTTGGTTTTATATGATGGATAATATTAATGTAAATGAGTTTTAAATGATACATGATGGTGAATGTATTTATATTTATTTCATGCTACAATGGCAAGGAAATGCCTAATGAAGCATTTATGTTGACTGTAGTTATGGTGGTTTTCCATGAAGTAGTTATGGTAATTCTAAATAGACCAGTAAATCATTGAGAGATATCCATTCATCAGCTTATAATTTCACTTTTTTATATATAATGTTATATATTTTGGATCTAGTGAAAGGGACAAATACTATGAGCATACATTTTCTATTCTACTGAAACTATGAAATGTTTTTTTTCACCCATGGAGAACATTTTCAAATGATATAGATAACATATATGTGGATCTCTAGTGTCACTATAGAAATAATAAGGTATTTTTAATATATTAATTTAAATAATGTGATATAGTAGGGGGATAAATTTAATAGAGTACATTTATATTATGTGCATCCATGAATGGGATATTGATTAAGGGAACTACAAGAAAATAAACAGTTTGTAGATCCTACAATTATGTGGTGAGAAAAGGTTGGGGAATATGGAAGTGACCGAACAAAGTTAGTGAGCCAAATTAGTTGAACTAAGGATTCTGTGATAGACATTCAACCAAAAATATCACAGGTAAGCCTTCTCTAGAATGGAGTTACCAATCATAATCACAAATGTTGTTTAATGAAGACAGGAGATTTTGTTGTAGAAAACATTGTCAATGCATTCTCAATATATGTATCCATGTAATGGTGAGCCAAATAACATATCAAATCCTAATTTAAATTATGAATTAACATAAAAATTGATAATCTAATCTAATTAATATTTGATAAAACAGTATTTGAAGACCCCTTGTTGTTATAGGTGAATTCCCATATAAAGAAACTGAAAAATTATAATACCGATAGGTTGAATTGGATAAAACATCAATTACCATAATTCAACACCCCATAGAGTATCCTAAAATTAATATTATACTAGGATAAAGCCTCTGGGATTTTAATATAGATTCTTTGTATTATAAAAAATTCAATACAATGAATTTATTTGGATAAGGGGTTGATGAGTTTTCTTATGGCACCTCTATCAAAATATTTTTAACATTGGATCATTAACTTATGAATATGCCTTTCATTAAGGCTCAATACCAACATATAGTATCACTCCCACCTCACTCTAAATAATTCATTATTATGGGAATAGCTAATAGGGCTTATAATACATTCCTAATACTCCCCATACTCTATGTGGGACTTTGGGTGCAACACCATTAAATATCCTCACTATTTTTGGTTGTAGGGGTGACCAAATTATATCATAGAGGATTTTATGCCCATGTAATGATTTCTATAGAATAAACTAAATATGTTTTCTAAAAATATCCACCTCAAATAGTTCCTTAAAAATAATATTATATCCTCACACAGATACTTTTTATATAGTTTCTCCATGGACCCTCTGTAAAACTATTTCCTAATAATGCTCAATTAAATATGAATTTATTCATACAAAGGACTAAATTACCTCTAGGGGATAACTAAAATATCAATTGTTAATGGGAATCTAATAGTGGTAGAAATTATTGTACTTATAATCCATTCCGAACAATCCCCCATACCAAATATGAAACTTTTATATTTACAACATTATCTGGACTGACTTGAAAAATGTGTGGTATATGTTAGATTTCACTAGTAGGGATGTTAATCCAATGTTAGGATACCTATGTAAAAAACTGAATTCATCATCGAACTATTTATAAAAGGGGTCTATGGGATTTATCCCAACATGTAGATAAATTATTTGTTTAATATAAATATATAAACATTAAGGTATTAGTATTATTAAAAGGTAAATATCATGAATTATATTTAGCTATCAAGTAATATAGAATAACCCATAATAGGAGAAACACTATTGGTTTTAATTTATCATATCAGTATTATAAATAAAAAGTATCATGGAAAAAATAGGTTTTCATTACTAAATTGTTTTATTGATAATGGAAAAAATAATGTGTCTCCATGTGTAATTAACTTCTTCCAGTGTAAGAGTTTCAAAAATATTATATTTTTTGGATATTGAAGAATAAATTGGTATATTAATTTGTTTATATTAATAAGACAAGTGAATTGGAAAAGGTTAAAAATGTGGACGTCCCATGAGAATCAAATTTATTAAACTAATGAAAATAAACTCTCTTTATAAATAGGTAAATAAGATCGTGTCTATAACCCAACGGTTTCTTTTACTAATATAGGGTGTAGAGGGAGTTTACCTTATAATGATAGAAACTAATTTTAGAAACTTGTATGGGTCATTAACCACAAATTAATTTTAAAATGAAATAAAAAATAATAACATAAAGAGTTAATTTTAGATTCTTGTACACCTACACATTATCATGATTATTCTGCTTCAATTATTCAATGATAGTGGACTATGTAAAATACCTTTACCTTATTATAAATCATTATATATATTATTTTTACCTTTATGTGAGAACAACATGAATTTAATGGAAAAAATTTAACATGTTCCTTCCTATGATATAATATTATAACAATATCATGGGAGATTAAAATAAGAAGAAGAAGTTTATATTTCCTTGGGTAGTGTGATTCACCTTTCTACTGCCTCTCATGTTTTGTATATTCATCTTTCTCATATAAAAATCATAGTCAATAATAAAATTCACAAAAATAAAATACTTTGAATTAAAAGAATCTAAATTTTAGATTTAAAACATTTATCACCAAAGACTTTATGGTATGTCTCTTTTAATATTTATCATCTTCGATAGTTTATGCTTCGTGCAACTCCAAATTTAAATTTATAATGTATTATTAAATAAGAATGCTAGAATAGTAATGTGGATATTATGAATAGTAATAGGACCAGAGGAATAGTAAATTCTCCTATTAATCTATAAATAAATTTTTGGTATCTTATAAATTAAAAGATGGTATATTTATATTACATAATATGTAAATAATTTATTAAAAAAATTATTTATTAAGTGTTGATATTTTTTTGAAACATATATGTTTATTTAAAATTAAATAATTAAAATTTTTATTTTAAATAATATTTATTTTCATAAAATAAATTCATAAATTAATTTTTTTTTCTTATGATTATAATATAATTTTATGAGACCCCAAAATTTTTTTACAAGTGTAATAAAATCAGTTATAATTTTTTATTCGATAATTTTTGAATAAATAATGATTCTAATTAATAAACATAATTTAAATGTTCAGTATTTTTTTTTCAAAAACGGATTCCATTTTATATTATTAAATTTAAAACATTGTTATGGTGAATTTTTTGGTATTTTTCTAAAATAGATGAATATTCTGTGAATAATGAAATATGGTAGTTTACGGTATTAGCCAAATACAAGATTTATTGACTCATGGATGAGATATGGATAATTAAAGACCAATTGTTTCAAAATAATATTATCTCTATACTATATATAGTCATAATAATAAATATTTTTGATAGTCTTGATCCAAACTGGCAGTTGAATGATTAAAATAAAAAAACACTCCTCTCCTCCACTATTAATAACACCCACACCACCTCGTATCCTCACAACAACTGAGCCTTGGAGAATTATTATATTCTAACCATTTCCACTAATAAAAATTTATCCTATTTTATGGTGTTTGTAGACATACCCAAAAGAAATTTTGGATGTTCCCTAAGGAGGTTCTTAAGGAGGAGAATTCCAGAGGTAAAATCCAATCTCAGTTTATTTTTATTTCTTTTCAACCTACTTTTTTTGTATCCCCTCTTCACGTCCCATTATAAAAGTTTCAATATAACTATAGTATATTATATATACTACAATTTTTTTAATTGAATATACCTCATCAAAACTCTTCTTGTATTCCATTTATTCTCACAATTTAAGACATTTTCTATGGGGTGACGATTTACCACCACCAGGAATGATGCATTTTAATTTTCCATTACACTCATAAAGTATGGTTTTAGAACCATTTTTATTTTTATGCAATATTATAATACGTGCATTACCACTTATTTAGTTTTTTGGGAATAATATATATACAAAATAATAATTAATAAATCATAAATATTTTGTGATGATAAAATGACAGCCAAATAATCTAAACAGATATCATTAATGTTTTATTTAATGAATATTTCACACAATATATAAAAATGATATATATGATAATTTAAACTGATTTAATTTTACTAACAAAATATAATCTCAATTTCGGAGAATGATCTTCCATTCATGTATACAAGTTATCCAGGAATAAAAACCAAGGCCACGAACACTACCGAATGAAAAAATTGAATGTTATAACTCATGAAAGGATTTAATTTATCTTAATACAACCATAATGAATAATTAACATGATTAAAAGTTTATGAATTAAATTATTAATTAATCTAATTTCATATCCTAGACATTTTATGATTTTTCTGAACACTTCCAGAATTAAGATACATGTATTTCTCATATGGATTTTATTTCTACGAGGAAATCATTATTCACCATTATTTCATGTGTGTGGTGTATGTATACTGACCTCTTGGGTATCATATCTTAAATATATTTATACTCATGGTAGTAAATGTTTAATTTTATGATTATTAATTTTATGGGGAATATTGTTTGACAGTTTTCAATGTGGTAATGGATTCTCCCCAAACCACTAGTTTACATTGGGGATATGCATTATTTCTATTTACACCAAGGTAATTCTTCTTTAATTTTATTGAAATAATTTAAATTAATTGTATAGTTTGAAAAATCATGTATCATGGTAATTTAATCTTTCTTTGATAAAGAAATACTTGTTTTATATGGTTCCCTTTTCAATTCCTCCCGATAAGAATGCTAGATTGAAGGGAACTTCCGAATTTCATATCCATTTTCAAGTAAACTCCATAATCTATTTTTATACATTCATATTAAAAAAATATTTTTAGGATGAAATTTTATCTTAAATATTATTGGGGTTTATGTAAATAAATATTCAATTTTCCTATTTAATGAATATATTATATGTTCCCTTGAACCATACTGAAGTGAAACATTTCTAGTATATCATAAAATTTATTTTTAAAATCTTCCCATCATATGGACATCTTTTATTCCTTACAAGTAATTTCATTATCATTTAAATTTTTATGGGATATAAATGTCTATAAAATGATTTTATGAAAAAAATTAGATGTGGTTTCAAAAAAACTCTTCATTCTAAAAGATAAAAGGTTATTCCTCTCAAGAATTCATGAATGAATATATTATAGTATCTTTATCTTTTCAACACCATATATTGAATCTTATTATATATTTAAATAGATATCTTATTTTACCTTCTTCCATTTTTTGTTGAATGGGTTATGATTATCTTTTTTTATCATTGAATGATATTTACATTTCATATTCTAGTTTCAATATAAATGTATATATTTATTATGTTTCACTAATTTCAATTTAGAACTGAATTGGACTTAGTATGTGATGGTTGGGGCCCTCTATAGACCCTTGATGAATCAGTAGGTCTAATTTGTAAAACTAGAAAATGTTTTTACCCATTTATATATGGTTTATTGGATCAATACTAGATAGTATTTTTATAATGTCTAGCATTATTCATTCCATCATTATGATACTAGTAAGTTATAATCCATGTGAATATATTTGAATAGTATAATATACATGGTTAGGATTCATTCTAATGTTATTATTAATAAGTAATTATTTATATTCTTTTATTCCTCCCATATTTTTCTCAAGATTATGTTTTAATGTTATCAATTTTTAGTTATTCATCATACCTTATTGTTTATTTTTATTTTGGATAGTTTATGTGGTATTTATTACCCTTAATGAGTATTTGATCTCAACCCTTTCATCTGTTTTATTTTTTCTATGGATATGAAGATGATTATTATTAATGAATTTTCGGGATAATTTGGTAGTTTATGGGAATTTATGATGGAATTTCTATGTTATATTTCATTTCAAGATTCAATGCAATTCATATATTTTTATCTATTTCTTCTAAATATTCTAAATTGTTCGGTCCTTTGGGATGTAATTTCTTTTCCATAGTACTAATGAAATATATTAAGGAACTAAATATAGGATACTAGGGTTGGAATTATTATAATTTGAATCAAATAAAGTTTATTAGAAACTTTGGAAACTAGATTGTGGATAACAAAGGAGTGATATTAAACACTATGATTGAATTTTGAAATATTATCAAAGGAACCAAAAATATGATTTATTGAATAGTTATAACTAAATTTTTAATTTAATATTATCTGACTCACTAGTTATGATATTAATGATTATTTATCATAATATAATATTATAATCTACTGTATATTATTATCTAAGAATTCCCTCTAGTGAAAGGAATTGAAAACATTCAACTCACATATTCTATGTAGGTATTTCCCTCTAGTTGAATCTAATGGTACCAATGTTAGAGTTGTAGTTGGAGATTAATAAATAATAACTATATTCGGCTAATTGACACAGGTTATAATCAATAAACTTACACATATGAATTATCTTGATCTCAAACATGCTGTAATAAGGTTAGAACACTTCATCTGACAACAACCACCATTAATAAAAGGGAATACGAAACCATTTGTAGTTGATCAATGGATAAGTTCTCTAGAGAAGATATTTCTCACTACATGAAGTAATGAAATGGAGAATGATATAATTGAAAGTTATCATCACTTATGATATGTGGATGAATTTTTATCATTAATTAAAAACACTAGTGAAGATGTACAAATTGGAAACTTATAATGGAAGGATTTTAAGGAACTTTTCAAAGAAAAATATTTTCTTAGTGGACAATTAATAGAAATGGAGAGGAAATTAAATATCCAGAGACATAAAGAGGATGAAAATATTTTGAAATATGAATTTAAATTTCCATGTATCACATGGCATGACATAGACTATATATTTAATCCAAAGACAAAGATTGATTATTTGTTTTATGGCATTAAACCAATCCTCCAATGGGCACTAGTATCCAAAAAAGTCTAAGCATATGGGGATAAAATATCTTGTGTTATCAAGGAAAATAACTAATTATCCAATTTTTATTGTTTTGAAGGTAATAAATATAAAAATAAGTTGGATGATTAAAAATGGTTAAGGAGAATAAAATAAAGATGTATTTTTTTCATGAGATAATTGTTTGAAGAAACACCACATTGTATTCTTGATGGGAATGGGAGTTTTCTACAAATGTTAAGAGAAAGGCCCCTAATATTGTGATTTAATGGGAAGGAATGGGGGTGTTTATGTCCAATGATCATACTATAAGGATATGGGGAACTATGAAAATGAATATATTATGTGTAATGAAAATATAGCTTAGAAGAAGGGAAGGGATCTGGGCCAATCTTATAATCTTACTAAATTAGAAGTAGAATAATTAATGTATTTATGTTTTGGGAATCAATAATTATGTTATATTATTATATTTATATGAATAATGAGATATATAAGGATAGTATATAATACATATTCTTTAAGGAGTTGGAAGAATGTGATGAATAACACAAGTAATCAAGAGAAGTGTTTCTATTGTAACATGATCTTCTTAGAAACACATGACTTGGGAAAGGCACCCCTAAAAATAGGATTAACATTTAGATAATAATAAATAAATTTTTACTGGATTTTATTTGTGACCATGAAGCTGATTAGTGATATGATGTTTTATGTTATGATATAAATGTTAGAATTTTGGATTTATGGACATCTTAATATTTTATTTTTGGATCCATGCGTGATTTTATTATGGTTTAAAGGTGATCAAAGTAATCCAATTTTCTTATGTGATAATAATTGATGCATTATATTATTTTGGATAAAATTTATCGTTCTGTAAAATTATTTCTAAATATTTGGTTTATAAATTTGGTTAGACATATTTTGGATAGGTATGATGGTTAACTACTTATTGAATGCGTTGAGGATATTAGTGACTAAAATTAACATATGATTTGTACTATTTTATTACCCATGATAACATTTTTGATTTCTTTAAACATATTAAGCTGATGGAATGACTTATGGATCATTTGGTCAAAACAACAAGCATAGAAATTCAAGTTGAATATCGATCTTTTGGTTTAAGAAATGAAGAAGATATGGAATGAATCATAAACAAAGGATGAGATTGTGTCATTTAAATTATTAATCTATGTTTGTTGGTTATTCAAAAAAAGGATATGAATTTTAACATGTTCATTATTGGATAATAAAAAATATCTAAACTCTAGGAAAATGCCAAAAAAATCAGTTTTGTCCTAGTAGACATTCTAATGATCATGTTCTATAATATCTATTTTAGAACATGATATTTAGATTTCACTTTCATAACTATATTTTCATAATGATTATCCGATTTTAAAATCCTATTTGTGTGGTGACCTTCACATTACCATTTTAGTATTTTTAAGAGGGAGTTTTATAAACACTTTTCATAATACGGGATTTCCACAAATAAATTATCATGTATCAAAATTTTTTTATTCCATTTTAAATTGATATAAAAAAAATTATTGAAGAAATGGACAATGTAACACCAAAATATTTTATTGTATGTATTTTTAAAATTTACATTCTTCGATAGTTCATGCATCACAAAAAACTGAGTTTAAAACTATAAAATAATATTAAATTGGACTGTCAGAATGGTAATGTGACCATTAAGAATATTAATATTAACAATAGAAGAGTATCTTCACCTTTTAATGTATAAATTAAATTTTTGTATCTTAGAAATGATAATATATTATACTTATATAATGGAATATTTAAAAAAATGATTTATAAATGAAACATTATGTGTTGATTTCTTTATAAAACCTAAATATGAATTTAAAATTATATAGTTAAGATAATTATTTAAAAAAATACTTATTTTCATAAAATATATTCATAAATTAATAATTTCTTGTTTTATTATTATAATTTAATCTTATTAAACATAAAATAATTTTTCAAAATGCCATAAAAGTGGTTATTTTTTAGAATAGGTATATTTTGAATAAAATATGATTTTAATAAAAAAAATTATTTCATATATTTATAAAATTATTTTCATAAAATGGAGTCTATTTTATAGTTTTACATGTTGAAAATTGGTTAGGAATATTTTTTGGTATTTTTCTAATATAGTTGAATTTTTTATGAATAATGAAATATGAAAATTTATAATATTAGCTAAATACATGAATTATTGATTCAATGATGATCTATAAATGATTTAAGCACCATTATTTAGAATTCACATGAAATAGTTACTTTATTTAGCCACAAGAATCAATACTATATAAATTCTTGAAGAAAAATAATAAAATAATAAAATAATAATTAAAATAATAAAAAACACCCCTATTCTCCTATATAAATAACACCACTCGCCACCTCTTATCCCATCACAATATAAGACTTTTATCTTTCTAATATATAACCCAATTTTTCTCCAACCCCCTCCCCCACGTTTTGGAATTTATTGGAAACCTAAAAGACAATTTCAGTGTTCATTGTGGAGGTTCTAAAAGAGAAGTATTCAAGAGATAAAATCCTCATTTCTTTTCTTTTAATTTCATTTCAACATATTTTAGTTTCTTATCCTATAATAATATTTTACATTAAATTAGAATAAAATGTCTAATATATTATATAAAATAAACATTTTTAAATGTTAATGGAATAAAATTAATCAATATTCCTCTCATCTCTATTTTTTCTAAAAATGAAAACTAATCCATGATGTGTCGATTTACTGCCATCCGGGAAGATGTGTTTTTTTTACATTATCTCATTCAAGGATAGTTATAAAACCACTATTATTTTTAAATGAGATTATACTATTTTAATTTAATGTTATTTATTGTTCTGAATCTAATATATATTTATATAATATTATTTAATAAAACAACAACTATAGTGTGATGATCGGAAAATACCAAAATATTGTAAAATTTTATCATTAACATTTTATCAAATTAATCATTTTAATATTGTATTAGAAATTATATATAAGATAATTTAACCTTATTTAATTTTATTAATAACATATTTTCTCAATTCTGGAGAATTAGTCATATTTTACATAATATTTCATACACATATACATGTTAACTAATCATGAAAACCATGGAAACATGAAATCCCAAACAAACAAATTAAATGTTATAACAAATTAAAAATCTCATTAATGAACATAATACAATTTTAAAAATAAAATAAATGTTTATGTGGATATTATTTAAATTATTAATGAATTTAATTTCATTATATATTACATTAATTTTCATGTGTAAAAGTGTTTCAGACAAAAGGAAAGGGGTTTATCCTCTCGCATTTATTTATGTGATATATGCCTTATTCAACATTATTTATTGTGTGTGGTGTATATATACTACTATTTGATGTATTCTATCATGTTATAATTATATTTAAGGTTTTTAATGTTTCATTTTATGATCACTAATTTTATTGGGCATATGGATTGACTATTCAGAAAGTGTAAAGGGATTCTCCCCAAAAATCTATTTTTCATTCGATTTAATCTTTCAATTTATTTTCCACAAAGTTATTATTATTTATTTTTATATTTATATTCTAAATTATGTGTATATGTTCAAAAATCATGTACCCAGATCTTTTAATATTTATTTAATAGGGATATACTTGGTTTTTAATGTCACTTTTTCAATTCATCCTGATAACAAATCATGATTAAAGGGAACATTCTTATTTTTTAACCATTTTCATGTACACTCCATTCTATGTTTTATGACAGAAATATTTTCCTAAAATATATAATTTTATAAAAAATATTATCTCCCAATTCATCTTTTATGTAATCAATTATTCATTTTTCCTTTTTAAACACTCTAATACATTCCTTAAAACTGCACAGAAGTTATCCATTTCTAAAGAATATTAACAACTCATTTTTCGTTATTTCACATCAGTTAGACATGTTTTATTTATCAAACATAATTTCATTTACATTATATTTTAATTTTTTGGGATATACATGTTTATATATTTATTTTATAAAAAATATAAAATGATTTTTCAAAATAACACTTCTTTACAAAAGTAAAAAAATGGTATTTCTCGCAAGAAATATTAAATGAGTTTATTAGAGTTTGTTAACCCATTTGAAAAACCTATAAGTAATCATATTATTTATATAAATTGTTCTCTCATGTTACAATCTTCTAAATTTTTTCTAAATTTTTACTAATATTTTTATTATTTGGAGAAATATATTAACATTTCATATGCTTATTTAAATATGATTATATATGTAGAATATGCATCACCCATTCATATGAGGAAGAAATTGTACATTTTATGTCTTGTGAGGCTCTAGATTTATCCCATCGATATATTGGTAGGTCTCATGAGACAAACTAGACTAGTTTTTACCCATTTATGTATAGTTTTTTGGTTAAAGCCTTAAATATATGTTTATAATGCCCAAATTATCAATTCATTCATTATGATATTATTATGTTATTATAAATGTAAATATTTTACAGTATAATATACATCATTATGATTCCATCTAATGTGATTATTTATATGTCATAATTTAATCAGCTTTTATTTCATCCATATTGTGCACAATATTATGTTTCAATGTAATTTGTTTTTAGTTATTCACATTGAGTTATTGATTATGATTATTTATCTTTGCCTTTTCTATACTAATTATCCTTACTAAGATTATCACCTCAACCCTTTCTTCTGTATTATTTCTTCCCATGATGTGAAGAGGTTTACAATGAATTATTATAATGGATAATCTATATGTTAGTGGATGTTTCCAATGGAATTTTTATGTTCTATTTTCTTTCATGTTTTAATGTAAAATTTATTTTTGTATAGAGGTTTTCCAAAACTACTAAACTGTTCTATCCTTTGGGATAAAAATTCTTATTCAATATACCAATGTAATAATGTAAGGCATCTGATACAAGCTACAAGGGGTGTAGCCTTTACAAAGAAAATACAAACTTTTCTCTATAAAATAAAATTATTATTAAATTAAAATATATATCAAAAACCTTTTCAAACAATTTAAAAATGTTTCATATTCCTTTATTAATAAAAGTAGGCCCCATTCAAACATCACAATGAAGATGTTCTTTGGAAAACTGTATATTCATTTAGAAATAAAACATAACAAACGTTACCTTAGTCAATAATTTTCCATAAAAATTATATTTTACACAAATACTTTTTTTAAATTACATTTAAATAGGAAAAACTATTCAAAATACAAAAATCCAACTCACCCCACCATGAATTTTTAAAAATGGGGAACTATTCCTTCTTCAACCTAGGAACCATTAATGAGCCTTTTAAAATTCTATAGAATCTTTATTGAAAATTAATCTAACATGAAACTAATTAGAATTATTTTTGAGATCAAAACATTTCCTGAAAAAATGTCAAAAATATCCCTAGTGATGTCACATAAATATATTTAACCAAATGGTAGAGATAGTTAGTTAGATAAAGGAATTATATATCATTATTTCATATTGTTTTATCTTATAATCTCATAGATTCCATTAAAGATTCCAAAAATTCCAACATCAACCACACAAACTATAAAACAAATACATCAATATTCTAAAGACAAATTTAAAAATTTTAATATTATATTCCATACTTATTGAGTTTAACACATTGATATTTTATCGTTACTTATTATAAAGTAAATTTATTTTAATGATAGAATGTGATACATGAAAACAAAATCCTAAATAAACCATAATAGGGTATACAATTATAACATATATTTTAAATTTATTTTTTACGTATAAATAACAATGTTTTAAAAATATTTATTAATGTTTTATAACAAGAAAATATATTTTAGGAAAAATCATTATATGATTTTAAATATATATATATATGATTTCGATAATATTGTTTTCCAATAGTTTGAGGTAAAATAATATAAATATTTCTTCCACTTTAACGAAAAAATTTATTAATAAAAGAAAAGCATCATTGAAATCAGAATATCCATATTATCAATGAAAAAATATTTTAGAATTTCCTAAAAAGATTAATTCCTTAATGAAAAGTGAATAAATTAATTTTTAAAAAAATATTCATTTAATTTAAAGAATTAAATTTTTTATAAATGGATTTAAATGTAAATGTTTTCAAATAATATTATAATTAATTAAATATAAGTCACTGTAACAAATCTTATGTTCTATAACAGTATAAAAACATTTTATACTTATGAAAACGTTTTCCTTGGAAAAAATCTTTTCATAATGAATGATTGTTTAATTTACAATTAATTTTACAATCTCGTTGATTTGAATTTTTTAAAATGGAGTCCATATTTTTAATTATAATAATAAAAATGTTAAAAATGAAAATTTAGTTTTCTTTCACAATTAGAAGTAAAAAATGGAAAATAAATATTTTCTCCACGGTTAAGTAAAAAATTGGTTTATCAATTTTTAAACTAAAGAGATGCGGAATAAATTGGAATAAAAATATCTAAATTATAATTAAAATACATAAGTAGATCATATTTCCTATATTATTTTATAAGAAACCACTATGGAGCCATTGTATGTTAGTAGTAAATTAAAATATTTTATTCTTTTGAATAATTCTAAGTGGCCTCTCTTCCACAGATATAATGACACACTCTCTCCTATCCTCTAAACATTATAAGAGACAATTGGTTTTTAAATTCCTATAAAATATACATACTTATATAACCACCGTTAACTTAGTGTCCTTTTCTGCATTTTAAATCCATCCTATGAAGGCTTATGGCATACACCTCCAGTGGTTGTATAAAGAAGTCATATAATACTTAACTAAAATGATATACTTTTATTCTAGATACTTAAAAAAATTCAAAAATTGTGAGATAATAAAACAACTATATTCCATATACTTGGACGTTTCTATGTTGATGGAATAATCTATATCATCCTCCACATCTATAAAATGGGAAATGAAACTATCGATCGTGTGTACAACTGACTACAACCCAACTAAATAATGTAATCCCTTTTTCCATCACTTACTATCATGAGTGGATTAAATGTTGTAATTAATTTAAATATATTATATTTATGAAATATATATATACTTATTTAATTATAATTTCAAAAACATTTTTACCTTTAAATTCATTGTAAAATGATGACATCGCTTAGGAGTAAGTGTGGACTACCACCTTCAAGAAGAAATTTGATTTGTTTTTCATTTCCATTTTACATTTTTTGTAAAAAGATTGTATTATATGAATATATATATAATGTATTAAAAATAATAATAGTTATTTATTGGTGAATTATTATATAAAATTCCTACATTCCATTTTTATAAAAATTTAAACAACCATCAAGCATACATCTGGCATACCTTCTCCATGAACACTGTAATTCATTTGCCTATCTATATCACTTATATATGACTATAAAAATTAATATAATGAATATATATGATATATATCATCTTTATTTAAATTATTATTATAACGGATTCATGATCATATTATAAGGATGGTAATATCCAAATGAAACCACGCATGATAAAATCATTTATCACACGTAACAGTGATTTTAATAACAGATTGGTAATAAATGGTGATAAATTTATATGGGAAATCATATATGTAATGATATATATTTATATGGATCTTTTATATATATAATATTTACTATAGATGATGTTTAAACTTGTTTTAATGAAGACAGACTCGATGTTATGGTTTTTGTTTTAATCTCATTATTTATAAGGATTGCATATGATTATGTTTATGATGATAAAATTTATAAATATAATTCTCAATAATATCATTAATTTTACTATACTATTTATATTTCTATTTATCAAATTATTTCATTTAATTTATCTCTCTTTTTTTCTTTTGATATAGAAAGAATGTTTTTTAGGAAAATCTTCTTTATTTCACTCGTTAGTGGGAAATCGATTATCTTCCTTGTCCATGTTTTATAAAATTACTTTAATTTTTTTTACTATTATACAATAGTTCTATATTGTCATTTTACACATGTATTATTTTTTCATAATGGAGTAAATGAAAAGTACTTTTCATTTTCTGAATGAGGTACTTTTTTATTTTTTCTAAAATGTATTAGGAATCTTTATTTTCATATATATGGTATGAAGAAAATTTGACACTATCATTACATCTCAATGATTTGAATCTTCAATTATGAGTTGAAAGGTTTTCTTCAATTAAAATGATTTCTTTAATTTTTAGGATATTTATATTTTTTTATTAGTTATTTCAATGTAAAAAAGATATTTGTTTTCATGAAATATACCATTTGATCTTTTAAAATCATATTCCATATAGTATTGAAAACCTTAAAATTTCCTAATATTTACTACGGATGTGATCCAACGATAACATCCTTTTTCATTCTATATGTGGTTTATTATTTTTATGACAACATGTTTATAAAACACATTTATTTTACACAGGTTATGTTATGATGGTATGATCAATAAATTGTGATTGTTTGGATCACATATATGTGGATTTCATTTTAAGATAGGTGTGATAAAATTCTACATCCCACTAATTCATTGGGTAAAAATGGATTTCTAATGAGAAAAAAAGGACTAGAAAATGGAGTTAACCAAGAATGGTTAGGGACTCCATCCACTATTATAGTGTTTTGTGTCAACCTTAATAAAAATAATATTATAGAGGGTGAACCCAATACACTATTATAGTTCCTGAAAAAATCCATTAAAAATATGGAATTTTTTTCTAGGATTATGAGAAATAAAAAATTAATGTATTATGAAAATTTTATGTTCCTATAGCTCAGGTTCGTTGATCCCTTATGATTTATGTGTTATGAAATAACTATCGTTATCCATTATTCAAGGAAATAATCAATTTTATATAGGGTATGAATTCAAAAGGATCAGATCCTATTATCATAACCTTATAATCATGTTGTGTTTTTCTGACCATTGATATCTCAATTTTTTACCCTTATTGGCATATGAGCTATCACTTTTTTATGATTCCATTCATGAGGTTATGATGAATATTATTATGTATTATTTGTCTATAAAGTGTGAATGATATAAAGAATATCATTGGAGAATTTGTATTTCCATTTTTATCCTGTTGTTTTTGTATACAAATTTCCAAATATAATAGAATTGTATGATTTTGGAATTTATAATTATGATACATAATTAATATTCATATTTTTTGATGTGATATATGTGTATGAAAATTATGGGTCACTATAGTTGGTATTAGATCATGGTTTATGTACCATTGGAAAAAATGATGGTAACACCTGTGTAAGTACCCTTTAGGATAATCCTTTGTTTAAGAGAATGACATATTTCATGCTAATGAAATAAGTGTTTTTTTCAATAGAAAAAATCACTTTTTAGGTACTATATTTTGATATAGTTTTTTCACATATGAATCTAGGTGTAATATCCACAAAAATATTTGGTTGATTATATATCATCACTCATTTTTTTCATAGTCACTATTCCATTACTACAAATATAATTCGACAATTCATAGGGAAAATATTTGGTTAATTAAAATTTTATCCATAAACCAAAATGAATGATTTTAAAAGAAAATAATCATGAATAAAATATAAAATACATAAGGAGTAATAGAATTAAAATACATTTCCATGATTTAATTATCCTAAAAATTATTTCTCTTGATTTTATGGTAATCCATTATGATTATTGTTTTCCACACAATGCTTGTGGGTTTCTATAAACTTATGGAACCTAAATCAACCGTTATAATAATGAATGTGATAGGAAATGAAATTATCATAATCTAGGTCAGACATATCATATAGGACTTAGAATAAAAAATATTATTTTTATAATTACATAATATATCTAGAAAACTATAAATCATATAGAAGATCCAAACTAGTAACTAAGGGAACAAATTTCCTTTATAACATCATGAAGAAATATTCAGAATATATTACTTTATCTATAAATATATTAGTTTTGAACAATGGATTAGAACCATAAAAAATTTACATTCCATTCTCCAACGTACATATCATTAAAATGTAATTTTAGATATCTATTTTATGGAAGTAAAATTAGATCATTGAATTAATTTTATCAAGAATATAAGGAAATAGTATGAAATTGACTGAATATAGTGGGATTATTTTAGGAGTTTAATTATCAATAAAACATTCATTATATTCTTCTTATGGAAATGGATATATAATTTCTTATGTTTAAGTAAGATCATGATTAATATATTGGTACCTATTAGGAAGATATTACAAGACATTTGAGGTACACAAGTTGTATATTCATCAAACAAATATTGGTTAACTGAATACTCTGTGGATTATAAAATTCACTAATGAAATTTATCCATTAGGGACATCTGTAACTATGAAGAAATCATTATATTTCCTATCAATGTTGAAATATATTTAATAATTACTAATAAATATCAGGGTTTGGAGAACAATCGAAAGATGGAATTCAAATGAAATTATAAAAAATATGGAGAGAATAAGATAATAATTTTTTATGCTCTAAGTGTATATGGAAACATATATGAAATAGTATTAAGGGAATTATTAAATGTTTTTTTAAGTATAGAAATAATGTTCAATGGGAAATAATATGTCCAAGAGATTGGATAAAGATGGATACTGATGTGAATTGGGAGAATGATCTAGGTAATGAACCATCCATACTCATGTGTTTAAATCTCAATTATTATGGGAATTGTTGTAAAAAGTGGTCAAATATGATCATTAATGGCAATGATAACTGTTTAAAATATCTTAAGCCTATAATAAAAGAAAAAATTTTATGATCACTATCATTTATTATGGGAAACATAACGATGTTGTGAATCATGCACACACTATCCACAGTAGATGTAAAAATTTCATAATTCAATATTGGTATATAAACTATTTTATATCTATGTAATTTTATATGGGTATTAAAATGCCACCCCAACAATTTTTTATTAAATATGTACTAAAAACGACCAATTGAATGATCATCTCATCTTAAGAATATGATTCATCTCTAGTTGATATTTTTTAGAACGTTTTTTATGTAAGTATCATTACACTCCCTCCAGTTGAA
The DNA here is from genome assembly GCA_963277665.1 of Viscum album. Lineage (NCBI taxonomy): Eukaryota > Viridiplantae > Streptophyta > Magnoliopsida > Santalales > Viscaceae > Viscum > Viscum album. The sequence goes on from OY728139.1 coordinate 1,186,474,882, forward strand.
TGTTTTTGTCATTTTAGGAATGTATATGATTTATATACATAAATCCTATATCAATTACAGAGGAATGGATGTCAAGTAATATATTATGATCCAATTTTTTTTTCTTTTAGTGGGATTTTAAATATGAAAATATGATGGAAATAAAATCCATTTTATGGGTTATTATATATATTCAAAAGGGGGTCTATCTTATATGGTTTGGTAGAAACTCAACATCAATAACATTACCATTGTGCCGGAGTTTCGTAATTAATTTATAGAGTATTTTCTCAATCTTCCACTAAATTATAAGGTAGATTTATAATTATAAAACATATCAAGTGCTACACAAATTTCAAAGACTCCATCTAGAATTTCCCCAATTGAGTTGTTGGTATTGAATTAGTAACTCTAGGAGAAACAAAGAGGGATTTATTCAGCCACATGTGTCAAATTTGGGTGAATCTTGTTTTTATATTGAAGTATGGAATCATTCGAGATTCCATTGATTATCGAGAAACAAAACAAATCTCACAATAATGAAATAGTGTCACATGTCTTATATTGATAACTTGTTTTGTCAAATTCATGTCTATTAAATCATTTACATTATTTATTTTTATTCCAGATTTCATCTTTTGAGGGTCAATAAAAAATTTTACTGAATAAAACATTCTTAAAAAATTATAGAGAATATTAATATATTGTGATTGATTTTTTCCTTAATAACTCGCCCTTTTTCTTCTTGGATTTAATTCAAAGTGACATTATAGAGTATGCTAATCTATTTTTTTATAGTTATTATATACAATATTCTTATATATTAAAATATTATAGAATACCATAATGCTTTCATGAGTATTTCTCTGAACACCCTATGGAAGTTATTGAAGGAACATATTGATTGTTGACCCAGACCAACCATTATGACTAAGATTCATAGTTTTAATAATTTAGGTATATATTATCAATTCATTTCTGATATTTCTCAGGGATATATAATACATTGATAATTTTACTTCGAAGAGATCCATTTACTTTAACAATGATGAAGATGAAAATTTCAAGGTAACAATGAAACTTTTTGTTAGTTCACCAATGTTTACATTACCCTATAATGTAGAGGGGTATTTCATCTATTTTGGTTCATTAAAAAAGGTAATGAGTTCCATTAGCATGTATAATGATATTTCCATATCTTATGCCTCATGGAAATTAATGTTTCGTTAAAACAATTTACAGAACTCATGATTTAAAGATGTATATGTTAAATTTTTCATTAATTTTGTAGATGAATTATCAATAATTATAAAAGTTAGATATATATACACACACCAAAATTTTATAAAATATATTCACATAGACAGAGAATAATACAAACCATATAAGAAGATTAGATATAATAATAGTATGTGATTCTGTAATACATTACTACCAATGGAAATGAAACAATATATAAGTATCTCTGACTCAAAAGTGTCCTAATTGTATATCATTAATGAGGATCACAAAGGATCCAATATTTAAATATTTTAAATTGATGGACCGATAAATTAATAAGTAAATGGGTAAATATTGAAATTTTAAATTGATTTTTTAACCATAGGAAAAAAGTGATGTTTTTAACAGAATAAAAGGAAGACGTTCAACTACAAATAATAGTGGGAAAATACTAATTTTACTCTTGAGTATATAGGTATTATATGATCCATGAAACATTAATGTGTTCTATCCATACCAAATTAATGTAATGGTCCGTTAGTGGAGGATCATATTTATACATTATATTTTCATACTATAAGGATAAATATGTATAGATATGTAAATTAGTATTTATAGTTGAATAAGATGAAGATGGATATCAGAGAGTTTCTATCATTACAATTAATATCTCATAAAGGTAATTATATTGGAAAAACATTAAGGGGATATTTGATGTTCAATTCATTGGGTGGTACAAAAATATAAATTATTTTCTTAATGCTGCATAGAGGATTACCATGGATGTCCCACTTGGGGAGAATAGTAGTGAGTTCAATCATTAATTTCCATTGGAAAAAACACAACTATTTTTTTAAATTATTCATGAAAACAATGTTTTTGTGCTATTGATATCTTATTATAATGATAAAAAACAAAAATTTATTCCAATTAAAAATATAATGAAATTAGAGAAGAAATAACTTGGATATATAGTTGGATACCTGAGTTATATCATTATTATATGTTGATTAAAATAAATGTGAAAACCCCATTACTTAATAATGGGATTTCTAATCTGTATGTTATGTTGGAATATTTCCATTATAGTAAGCCTCATCAATGTGAAAATGATTCAATTTCATTGATAGAATGTAGGAATTTATTCATTATTCATGACCCGGTGACAGATCGATGCACCTATGAATTTAATTGTTATCCACTGAAAAAAGAATCATAAAATTCTAAATATAAAGTATAATAATTAATAATGTGATGAAACCTCCCCAATATAAAACCATTAGGTTTTTTACTGGCCTTTTCAAAGTGAAAAGACATCATAGTTGAAAGGTGGGAAGGAGAGGTAATGAGATTAGTCTTAAAAGATTATGAATGATGGAAGATGAATGGGGAAAACATGAATTTAAAAAAATTACTCTTTACATTATAAATGGAATTGAAAATAATAGGTAATAAATCTATATTAAGTAGTAGTATCCCTACAGAACCATGTAGTGGAAGATCCATGGGAACTAATCTCAATTCCCTCAACATTAGGCATGTATTTATATAATTTCTGAAAGATAAAGCCACTATATATGGGTCCAAATAGACCTTGGTATTCCTCATGGTTATAATGGAAATCTTACATAATAAGTTCCATTAAAACAACCATTTTTTGTATAGACTGGAATTTTCACATCATTAATACTATTCAAAACTTGTAATATGTACGGCCTCGAATATTCTAATTTCTTGACATAATTTCATTCATTCCATTAATCTTTACTTCATGAATGACTTCAATGAAAGGTAATGTTATTTTAAATCTGGTTATTCTTAGATCCATCCTAGTTCTATAGATTGAATCTTTATACATTATTCCTCTACTTTTCCTTCATCAAGGTAAATCATGTACTTCATTCTAAACATCATATTTTATCATCATTTTTTTAAACTATTTTTATATATTCTTATTCAAAACATCAGTTTTTTGTAGTTAACATAATAATCACTATGTAAACCATCTTCATCCAACATAATTAATTATACGTATTCATTTTGTAGTCATATATATATCATCTATAACTCCAAAAAAAATACTATTTATAATAATATATTAATTTTTATAACCATTGTATACTATATACAATAAAATATTCAAAATATGATTATATAAATTCCTTCACTCATAGAACATTCGTATGCCCAAAAATGTAGTCTCAAAATATATTCATAGTTGTATCAACAAAAAAATATTAAAATATCATAATAAACAAAAAGAAACTTTTTACTATGGAAAATAAACATTCAAATATCACAGAAAATAATTCCACTCGTTACGCATTTATAAAATAAATAAATTCAATCACATATTTCAATTTTACAAATTTGAAATATACATTTTGTTTCTTCCTTTGATTTTTTTCATAATTCATCCTTAATTTGAATGCCACTTCCAATTTACCTCACATTGAAATCATTTTTATCATCTCTCATGGTAATAAATATAATTCGAATTATTACCATTTTTCATGTATGTGTTACCTACCATATGAATTCAAGGCATCTTACATCTCCACCGCTTAATGTGACAAATAAAAATAATTAATGGGGGTTTTCATTTTGTATCAAATAACTCAATGTAATAAAATTGGTAGGAATTATGTCTAAAAATAATTCTCAAAAATTATGTTTCAATTTTTTTATGTGGCATGACATAAAAATCAAATCCTAATGAAACACTCCAACAAATTTCATCTTTTATCTTACAATGTTTATAGTATACAATTGATAAAAATCTAAACATTTAATGAACCACCCTCCCTTGGTATTTATTTAAATTTTAAACAATTTATTCTCTTTTTTCATAAATGTAATTATTGTGTAAAATATCACATCCACCTGCTAACCACAAAGGATAAAATGATTTCTGAAATAAAAATGGTGGTTTTTTATCAAAACAAGACCAATAAAATTATTTTATTTTTTCATATTTGTAATTTTATCATTTTAGAATAGGTGATGAATAGTAAATTACAACGATAACATCACATTTACAAAATCTCATTGAAATACCCAGCCAATTGAATTGCATCCCCATTAACCATGAAAAGTGCCCCAATGTACCTATTCTTTTAAATAGCATTAGATATACTTTGTATTGGGTATGAATGGATATATTGTTCTTGTTACATGGATTTATTACTAATTGTTTTATTCATGTATTTTACTAAAAATATGATTAATATCAAGGAGGTCCCAATGAAATAGGTATCAGCAACAAAGTTCCTTATTTATATTAAAATGTATTTGGTGACATCCTAGATTGGAAAAGATTCCAAGAAAGACATAAAAGTGAAAATGACATTGTCAATCAAGAAACATATGATATAATTAAGTGGGTAATATTGGATTACATAATTTCTCAAGAATGAGAACATATGGTTTGGGATAATTACACTTAGAGATGTACAATAATAGTATACAAATAAATATTAATTTTATAAAAACAAAACATGCCAATCAAATGAATAATTTCACTTAAAAGAATATAATTATTATGAAATTTTATGATTTTCAGTATATTCTCCTTGCTTTTAACCTTAGTCAATCATTTTACGATTTCAATCATGTGATCAGGTTAACATTTAAATTTAAAACTAGGAGTAATTATGATCCTAATAAAATGTTTTCCCTAAGATCTAAACTATATTACCATGCTTCAAAGTTAGTCATGTGATTTATGAAAACCCAAAAATAGAATTAAACAGTGAGAGTAATAAATATATAATTAATTTAACACTCATAATCCCCTTGTAAATAATCCTATTTTGGATTATTGAGGTTATACTTTATATCACAACCTGAATCATTTTCATGATGTTAGTTTTAATTTGATGTCTTAGTTTTGAAGTACTTTAATGATGTGAATTCATTTCATGAAGTGAATTATTCTTAGATTGTCCATTCAAAATTCTATTTTGTGCCATATGAAATAAATAAATAAATAGAACCAATATTTTATGTATATGTAACATGGAAATTAATTTCCAAATGATATATAAATTGGGACTGCATGCAAATTTATTAACAAATTGGTAATTTAAATTAAAATTCCAGGAAATTAAATAAAGGAATGAGTAGAAAATTCTGGTTTTGATCCCCCATGTTTCCCCTAGATTTTTATTCCCATATGATGGGTAGTATAATATGTCATATGTTGTTTATTATGGGGTGGAGTGTTGTGGATTTGATACACCACATGCTCGTTTTCCCATCTCAAGCATCTTTGTTCTTGTTTGGTGAATTTCATTTATATAGAACACTAGATCCTCATCATTTCAAATTTATAATATCTAGTATGGCTAGGGCAAGATGAAGTATGGAAACACCTCCACTTAATTTTCAACCTTTTCCATGTATTCGTTGTTGAATAGTGGTTACTAATGTTTTGAAAAATAAGAAAATAATAATAAGAGAAGTTAGAGTCCAGTTTTATTTTATGAAAATTTAAATTTTCGAATTAAATATTAGTTTCTTCCACTATTATATAGATAACATCCATTATTTGTTCATACTATAGATCCAATGGGTTCTCCTCTTGTAAAACCTAAAGTAATTTTTCAATTTCTTTAAATATCTCCAAGTGTTCCACTATATGTTCATTTTTATTTTCAATGTATTCACTTATAGAATTATAAGAGTTGGAAACATTAGAAAACTCAAAAAAAATTAGGAGTGATACTCAAATTAGTTTCAATAAAATTAAATGAGTTTGAGTTCACGAATTTATCATCTCCCTAAGTTGGTTTGGATTGAATCTCTTCTTCGTTGGTTATAATCTCTTGGAGTTGGTCTTCACTAGGTAGATGCTAGTAGTTAGGATCCTCTAGTCATTATTTTAATTCCAAAACTTGTGTGTTATCTTGTACATAAATTTAAAAAAAATTGTTTTTTGGGTTCTAATTAATATATCATTTATATTGGGATGTCTTGGTATATTTCCTCAACATATAATTCACTCAAAAACTGATCCAACTCCCTTCCAAAATTACTATAGTCTCTTGAGTCATCATCTTCACTCTCTATATATTCATGGTATTCTTCAATATTAATATCTATATGGTTAGGTTATAAATTGAATTCATGTTTGGGTTTAACCAATTCAATTCATTAATAGAACATTGGACAAACTAAGATGTATTCTCCTGGTTTATTAGAAACCTTTTAAAATTCTGGATGGTATTATGAGAACCTAATTACATATTGGCACCATTTACTTTGAGCTAAGATGTTTTTTCTATCACTTATTACATATTTCATTTTTTGGGAATAATTTTCTTTATTTCAAAAAAACATAAATAATGAAATGTATAAATAACCTTTTTATATGGATTGTTTTTATTTTAATTATTTCTAGAAGAGTGATATTATTATAGAAATCAAATTATGTGGAGAAATACATTAAAGCACTTAAAGATATATTGAGAGATGAGAAGAAATATATCATTTTTGAAGCCATGTGTAGATAATGAAAGGAGTTATTCTATATATTTCATAAATTTTACATAGAATCTAATCCATAAGAATAATAAACCTTAGTCGTTACTAATTTTTCAGAAAAAAACTGATGAGCTTGAGGAAACAATTTAATACCACCCAGAACCCAACCATCTAAAGATCCAAATTTTAGAATACTATATAAATATATAGTTTTACTTTCTAGACTATGTGTGTGGTGTTCATTTTTAATGTAATTGTACCCCAAATAATGTTATATATTTATGACTCATTTCATTTTATTGAATAAATTTGAAGTATCACTCGTAATAGTTAATAATTTTTATATCCGGATAACTCGTATTATGCCCTGGAGGAATATGATGAAAATGAAAATTCACCTATGGTGGAACACATGGAGTCCCCTAAATACATATAACATTTACATGAGAGTGTACAGGAAGAGATCCAAGTTTCACTACCTAGAGAATGAGATATATATTATACGTATATAAACGTTGAATAATATGATGATTAATTATAAAATTTATATCATTTAAAATAAATCAACACTCTCGCCTCCAAATTAACTATTATTTCAACATAAAATACAAGAGAAACCACTAGAAACCAAACAATAAGTTTGAAAAGTTAAAATTAAAGAGGAGGATATTCCATATTACATCATACCAATACCCTAATTGTTATACAACAATGTTAATGGGGTAGATCTGGTGTACTATATCGATCGAATTTTCGACAATAATAAAAAAGACGTGTGATATAGGATAAGGTACATATGGTTGTTCAAATTCAAGAAAATTAATCGATATAATTACTGGGGATTATAATAGGTAATTATCATATAGAGGTAATAAAATCCTAGGAACCACATGGGTGACCAAAACGATAATTGTAAATCTATTTCATTATTAACATTCTCAGAAGTTAATTTTTAATTATTAGTTTGGGAAAAAAATTTATTTGGCAGTACAAATCCCAATATAACACATTAATTAAATGATATAGTCCTTTTACATGGAAGAGTGGTTTAATTTTTTAACTTCTATATATATGGAACCACATGGAATCTTAAATAGGGAGTCAAGAAAGAATTCACATTTGGAATATTTTATATTTATTAAATGCACTACAGAATGGTACTATTGGAATAGGACCTACACAACCCAACTGAAACAACATTTTCAATGGTGAGTTTTCTATTAAAGTTAATATAATTTATATTCCCAATTTTTTTGTATGAAGATCTATAATTTTTATTTAAAATAAAAATCCATGGAAACAATTATAATTATTTCTTTACAAAATTAATATAGATGCAAAAAATTTCAATGAAAACCATGATGTATTATTTTGGATTTTTATGATAATGATACTGAAAAAGTAATATAGGGAATTAAGTAATTAGATTTTATCATGGATATTAATTTATAGACTCATGATTTAGAGGAATTATTTAATGAGGGTATTTATAATTTATTAACCATCTTTATACACTAGAAATATATAATTTATGAGGTTTGATTCATTATTATTGTTTCATTCCATGAGTTATAGTACCAAATAACAGGTTCAATTCTAGAGAGTATTTCAAAACCAAATAATTTATATTAATTTTATCATCATATGTTTTTTAGTGATATTGGGGTATACCACTAGTGAGACCAAATTGTTCACAATTGGTTTTGATAATTCAATTACAAAAATATATATAAACTAATGATTGTCAACCAATTAAGAAATATAGTAATTAGAGTGAGATTGAAGAGACACAGTGTAATTATATCGTTGTCTATAATTATAATCAATTTATCTTCCATGGTATGGTAAGTGAGATATTCATCTACTCATTTATCTCTCCCCTTTAGTTAGATGGAAACAGTTTTCTATTCATAATAAAGGTCTCAATCATTCTACCCTTATTCTAATGTACAGAACATCGTAGTAAGTCTATTTGAAAAATTAGTTTATCCCCAAATTGCATATTATTTTTTTAACAATCAATAGTTATTACCAAAATCCAATGCACATGATGTCCATCACTAAGAACACACCACCCAACCCTAAGCTTTCTTGTATCAAACATATACAAATTGGTTCGAGTGAGATTTTGTTCATTGACCAAGGAAATTCACATTAAAATAATCTAACCCTAATGTAGATTAATTCATAGTAAAAAAAATCAATTATCATAGAATATTTTTTGAAGAAGAAATAATGAATTTTATTTATTTAAAAAAGAAACTCAAACATAAAAATCGGATCTGCCTCCCATAATCTCGATCACTCACATAAACTACCCCTCCATGGATAAGGAAGTTGAGTTTATTTAGGAGAGGGGAGACATCACAAGAATGTAGCAGATGTAAAAAATGGAAATTATGAAAATAAATCTTATGCAGGTTGCTGTTTGAATCATCCATCTATAATCAATCCTATATGAATCACTATAGTCCTCTTATTTATAGGCCTAGATTTCACTGAGATTACATTATTATATCATTAAATTGGTAAGAGTCACAATAGGTGTTAACATGGACACAATAGATTATAAAATGCATAAATTCCCATCAATTTATAAATTTTTTATGAGGTTTTTGCTACCTGATTACAATTCAAGATGTGAATGTAGTAGGGAATAAATTTTCAGGGCATGCTTTATGCATTGGCTTCACAATTTATAATTATTCGAAGACCTAGTTTTGAATTACATTTACATCATGAAATTGTTTTTTTGTTCGTATTTTATCTATGATATCCTAGTTATTAATTTTCAATCCATCAATTCAGTATTTGAAATATTCAACATTCTTCTTTCCTATCATTATCTTAATTTTTGGGGCATGAAGTTCCATCAAACTACTAATTATTTGTTTTTCATTTTCCAAATATTTTTTTACCTAAAATAATTCAAAAAAATAATAAAATAAAATAAAAATTAATCATTTGAAATGAATAAAGAAATTTATGTCAAAATAATCATGAATATTATTACTATTTCAATGTTATATCCATTATACAAACCATAATGGAAATTTTAACAAATAGACCTAGAATTTATCTAAAGTCTCCCCAAAACATAAAAAAGGTTTTATTTCTATTTAGATTATAGTTTATTTCCTTAAAATTTTAGTTCAATACATTAATATTATATAATATTTAACACTTGATCATCTGGACATAATATACATTAAACTAGTTGTATGATCAAATAAGTATAGAATTCTATTTTACCTGATTAGGATCTAATGTTTACATAAATAATATGGAAAAATAATTAGGAGGATTAGGATATATAGTAATATTTCACCAATACATGTCATAATCATAATGATATTTAGTTTTAATGAACCATTCAAACCCTAGAAGATATGTTCAGATCTTATTATCTATAATTCAATGGTTTTTGGGATCAAAAAATTTTTCAAGACATGTTTTCACGCAATAGTAACATTCAATCAAAAATTAATATAATTAATTTTAAAGACTCATATAAAAAGATGTTTTAAATCAAAAGTTCAATAATGGTGTTAGAGAAATAAATCCATGGGGACCTTATATAGAAAAAGAATTTGTATAGAAAGTCACAACCATTCAACAACACATAATGTCTAAACATAATAAATACATTTTTTAATGACAATCATCTATGAAATATGAAGTTTGATGTTGGTGAGAATGTTTTTCTATGAAATTTTCCATTGAAAAAGGTTATGAAATTTAATATGAATGTAAATATGGGCCTTATTTATAGTGGAACATTATATATTCTTGATGGATTATAGATGATATCGTATTTTTTGTGCTTCGACCAATACCATCTCAAATTCATGATGTGTTCCATGAATCATTCTTGAAGAACTGCATACTTAATCCATAAAAAGTATTGAACTTGATGTTTGTATATGTACTGTATGATCATTCCTACATGTAAAAAATATACATATAAATCATGGCCTATAGAGATACAGTTCTACACAACATGACTACATATCTGGTTAATGCTATATAGGAGAATCAAAAATTAAAAACATCATCTTGGTAACTTGAGTATGTAATGAGATAGATATTTCATCATTTTTTGACGTCAAATTAAATTGATTTCGATATTGAAATTTATATTAAGGAGTTTAAATGTTAACACCCAAGGATTTGTTTTGATTTTTTTGAAAGAAATTTGTTTTTCCAATATCATTCAATACATAAAATCCTCCAAAATAAATGAAATATAATATATTATATTGTTATAATCATGAAAATAAATACTTTTAATGATGTAGAAACCCAATAATTTAATACTATTTATGAATGTTTTAAACAATGAATATTTAATTTCAGAAATATATTTATATACTTTATATATATTTATACACTTTTTTTAAATTGTTTTTATTTAATTTATCTAAATATAATATATATAATTTATTCCACCTCTAGAAAATTTATTTAACATAATAAACCCCACTTTAAAAATGATCTTGTCAAACTAATCTTATACTTAATTATTGATATTTTTCTAAAAATATTATTTTTCTATGAATGTTGAAAGATATTAATTTTTTGGAAAATTCCTTTTTTAATATTGAATATACAACAATCCATATTTTCGTAAAATCATTTTAAAGTAATATTATGTTTAATTATTTTGTAATTAATAAAATTTAGATTATATTAATCATTTTAAAGTAATATTTTTAAATAAATAAATTTTATCGTTAAGGAAATTTTTTCTTTAGAAAACATATTTTCATCACGTTTTAGGTTTCATTTAAATTAAATTCATCTAATTATAGAAATTAATATAGTTTAATGGATTATATATTTAGAATAATAATAAATAATATTATTTAAATTGATTAACATTATTTTTTGTTATAATTAATTGTAAGAGCAATAAAAATATTTTACCATGACAAAAACTAATACAAGTATACGGAAAAGTGAAACTAAATAGGGTAAAAATTAGATATAATTCTCTAGAATATATTAGATAGATATATTTTTAACCATTAGAATCAATTATTAACTAAATTACCATTTTAAATCTATTTATGTGACTAATAAATTAATATATTTTCTTATTTTTAAAATTGATGTGGGTCCTCTCCCCCACTTATACACGGACCCCTAGATTTTCTCCACTCACTAAAAGGTCCATTTAATTAGAAAAATACATTTGAAAACCCCTTCCATATATCCCTCCCCATTACCTATAATCCCTTATTTTATCATAAAACCAAGATACGAAGTCCTTAGTCATTGTACCTTTAAGGTTTTCAGAATAAGAGTTATAATTCACAACCATGATTTGATGTTTTATTTATTCTCCTACCACATGCAATTAATATTCAAAATTTATTAAATAATAATGAAAATTTATATGAAATAATGATATTTTATATTGTTAAAGGTTTTTTCTATATTTATATCCTTATCCATATAATGGGTAATATAAATATTTATCATGTGTACAGGGGACTACTTCCTCATGAACTGATATATTTCATTTTTCATGACCACATATTAAGGATATATATAATAATTAATTTAATGTATATATATATATATATATTATATTTATTAAATTACTATAATACTATTAATTTTATATCATATTTTAGTTATTACCTTCCAATTTATTTGAAAAAATATAATGTCCCTAATGTGTAGATGTGGACTACCACCTCTAGGAAATGATGTGATTTGTGTTCATTTATATTTTTTATGGATGGTAATGATGTTACATTTGTCTAAATTATTTCATTTATATAAATATAATAAAAATTTGGGAATGTATAATTATTATTTAAGTTTATTTCATTTAATCCATCAAAAAAATAAAACAGTCATGCGTACTTATGGTGTAGCATCACATTGAACTATGTTATTCTTTATTTTATCATCAATTTATATAGATGACATTAATTATATATATAATGAATATATAATATATTTATCTCTTGATTGAAATTATAAAGATTATTGAACCCTGATCAATGTACATAGAACAAAACTACCAAACCAAAACATATATGAAACAAAAATCAGTTCTCACTGGGAACATTTATATTAATAATGAATTGTTAATAAAAAATGAAAAAAGATTATATGTAGTCATATTTGTTAATATGGAAATCATTACAGATCTATAATATGTTTATAATATATCTATATTTATAATAATGGAGTTTCTAATACATATGAAGGAATTTGCACCTAATGTAATGTATTTTGTTACAATCACTCTGTATATTGAGATTGATTATCGAGATTATTTATGATTATGTTTATGAAGATGATATTTCATAAAATAACTATAAAAAATATCATGAATATTCTTCTATAAGATTTATTTCTAGATAATTTATTATTTCCTTTCATTTCCATGTTTATATTTACCCAATATACTATAAGAATGCTTCAATGGAAAATTAACATTATTTATCTCTTCAGTCGAAGATAATTTCACATTCATGTCCATAATTTCTTAAAGGGATTCCAAAATAATATTATATATTATATAATTATGTTTAAAATTATTTTTTACCCATGTTTGATATAAAAAAATTAAACTAAATATTTTTTTAATTTTCAATATTAATTGCATTTGACTGTTAGTTTTACATTGTAAGGAATCCTCTTTTATCACATAAAGCATGAATGGAATTTTTTGTTGTAATAAATAATCAAGTATTGTGGAATCAATAAAATATTTCATGGAATATTTTCAAATAAGTATTTTTGTATAATGTTTTGTGTGTATTTTCATTTTAAATAATTTATTTCAAATTAAAAATGAGATTTTTCCTTATGAAATGTTCCATGTGAGATTTAAAAATAATTTTCTGTATAAACTAACAAGCTTACATTTATGATGTTATAATTGTTTTATCACATTAACAATTAGATATGATTTAATATATAATGGGAAGCTGGGTTTATCCTACCGAGTTATATTCTCACTTACAACAAGAACACATCAATGAAAACGTACACTATATTTTATGATTTAAGTTAATTTGTTGAATGGTACATATTGGTGGAGTAATTGAGTATAGAAATGGTAAAATATCTAAGGGGTGATACATATATGGTCCACCATTATTTAATTTTATTTATCTTGTACATGAAATTAAAAATCGGATACAGTTTTTTATATTTCATGAAAACTTCTCTGATTCACTTATTTATAGAAAGTTATTATTATTTTCATTATTGGTTACAACATTGATGATACTCCATTAATTTACTATAATATTATATAATGATGATGTTGTGTTTCTATTATTATATGTGATGGTACCAATGTTATAGTATAATGATGTTGGTAATATACTCTTTTTACAACTCATCAGCCACTGGAATATAGGGAGGTTCACCTAAGGTCATTTACTACTCTATGATAGTACCTCCAAATTGATTTATGGGATGATGTATAACAAAATAGAAATATAGTGATGTTTTAGTTTCCATAATCTTTTTGGACATGGTATTAAGATCTTGAAATGTGTCCTCGATTGGGGTGGATATTGGAATGGTCCTTCTTGAAAAGCATTCCTAATGGAACATCTAAGTCACTATTGGTACAAGTCTGTTGTTCATACTATATATTACACAGATTGATATTATTTTTAATATATTATGTTATAATTATAGATATATATATATTTACTCATTTGATAGGGTTTCTAGATTGTTTGAGTTCTTCCGTCTATCATGATGATTTGTTAATTTGTCAAAACAAAAGGCTACATGTATCAATGATACGATTTTCTAAAAAGGATCTAAAAATAGTTCTAGGAAATTCCATTTTTGGAAATTACAATTTTATGAAATTTCATAAGAAAATGTCTTCGTTTGTTTCAATTAATACAATTACAAATATTATATTTCCTTAATAAATTATTGTTGATATCATAATTATTTGAAATAAAAAAGGTTTTTTCCTTGACATGATGATATTGTAGCTTTGTAATTATAATGGGTGATTATCTCTAGTATTTCATCTTTCGTAAGTGTTTATTTTTGTATATGTTATGGAAATTTGAACATAGGACAGTAAATGGTCGACATGGAAGGATTTAGTTAGTGAAAGATGGTGAAAAGTATCATGATATTATTTGATATTCTTTAAAAAAGATAGTGATAATCTCTCTTGAGTGAGTATAGGATTATTTGGGTAAGTTGATTGAAAAGGGTATGTTCCATTATTAGGAGGTATTGAATAAAATTTCATTTTTAATGGGATTTCATTTTCCATTAATGTAATTGGGGGTAAATAATTCAATGTCTAAATACAATGAGATTTTGAGACCAATATTTACTAGGTATGTGTATATTCCATTAAAATGATATCATCACTGAACCAATGTAAAATAAAAAATTCAGGTATCTATTATGTTTTTTTAAAGGGTTGTTATATGAGGAAGACATAATTGGGATTCATGGGAGATGTGGGGTTGTTTAGGAATGGGTTATGTGTGGTGTTCAACTAATGGTTCTTAGTTGAGAGAAAAATTTCAGTTTTAATTGTGCCATTTTTTATAGGCATTAAAAAATAAGTGATTCATATTGTTTTTAGGATGATAGGTGTCATAGTGTTCTTGAAAATTATTATCAGTACTATTGTTTTTTGAAAATAATTTTAATGGTTCAATAATACTTGACCCTTACGTGTGTATCTTAGCACTGTAATGTGATAAAATTGATAGTCACTATTAAGATGTTAGGCATGGGGAAACAAAACATATAACAGTAGTTACCTTGTGAATATCATTGGAAGAAATTTGGGATTGTAAGAACTCACAAGAGTATAGGTGTCTAGGGATGTTCTGAAAATTATTCTTTCATTGATGAATTTGGTGTGAGTTTTATTTTTTAAATTTTTAAATTTGAGTTTCAGTTCAATAGAAGTAGTGAGTTCCATGTAGTCTAGTCATGAAGTTATGAGAGGCCCTCATGGAGGGTGATTCCATTAAATTGGATATTGGATAAGGGGATTAAAATATGTGGAACATAATATATGTGCCTCAAAATAGAATTATTTTAATGGTATATAGTGGTAGGATTAGGAGGTCTAGAGATGGTAGGTCTCAACTATAATATATTGATGGAATTAGAAAAAGTTATGATGTTATTAGGTCAGGCTTGATGAATTTAACAGGTGACACTCTTAATGATTAGCTGAAGAAATATTCACTATGATCTTAAGGGTTTCTATAAAAATATTTCGTGTGAATTCATATATTATAATGTGTACTAATTAGTGAATTACAATGTGACCCTTATTGTGATGGAGTTTTGGATGAATCTTATTGGTGATCTAGATAGTAATTAATGAACATGTATTGACTTTTCTTTCATGTCAATACTTAGGTATGGTTGGGATTTTATTGTTTAGTTTTCTGATTTCAGGAATAGGCCAAATATATTCCTTGAAATTAAAGTGTTTTGTTTTATCAGGATGATGATACATATACACTTATTATAGAGATTAACTCATCTTTCATGGGTGTAGGAACCAAAGGTTTGAGATGTTATAAATGTGTAAAAATCAGTATTAGTGTGTTTGTTACTACACGTGGAATTCCATTGTGTGAGTAGAAAATTAAATATTGGTGATTGGTAAAATAAGAATTAGAAATTGGTCGTGGTGTTCAGTGTAGATTCAGTACCTTTGGATAGAGACTTTCATGGAATTTTAAATTTGTATAATAGGTACATAAGTCTAAAATTTATCAGTTTTCACAAGTGGATAATGATAATGGATTTGAAATGTATGATGATTTAGAAATGGACTCACGGAGACAATTATGTTCATAATAGAAATTGATCACTTTGAGAAATCTCATGACACCACTAATTGTGATGGCATGGGGATGGGGGAAAATGTTATTGCATTAGTCTGGGAGTGTTTTATGGTGTTTTTTCAAGAGTTTATTCCAATGGATTAGTAAATGTTTTATTAAATAATTATATCAAAGAAGTGGCTCGAATCTATGAAGATTATGTTCTTTATGATGGGTTCAACACGGGTTGATGTTTTGATAAGGTGTTTTCAATGGAAAGTTAATTTATTCTGGTTAAGTTCATAGGAAATTGGATTTTTCTTATTTGGTTTTGGAATTTGGATCAGAGTGTAGTGGAGGATTCCAATCGATGGATTAGAGTTCAAGGGATGATTCAAGGTGATTCATGGGGATGATATTCATTATGGGGTGTTTTTAAAGTCTAGACTATATTTACATTTCACTATTCTCATGTCAAATTAGTATTTTGAATTCATAAAAATTTATTAAAAATCATATAAGATCCACAATTTTATTTTATACTGTGAAATCAATAGGAAGATATTGAGTATATGAAATGTTTTATTACAAATAGTTGTTGATATTTCATTTTTTAACATTATTCATCGATAACAAAAAACATTTATCGAGATATTGTATTAAATATTAACATTGATATTCCAAAATTTTAATTCACCTTATATAGAAACATATTCTAAATTCATGGAGTCATGGGAAAATTTCATCCACAGAAATATGGGTCTGGTCACAACAACAATTTTTTGGGTATATATTGAACCAACATGGATCATTTGGTAACAATGCTTTGGATATTTGTTATAAATGAGGGATCATTGGGTTAGGTTATCATAAAAATTGCAAAAAAATTATTTTATAAAATTTTTATTCTTTCAATGTAAAAGGTTGTTCTTTATGGAGTGAATATATTACAAGAGATGAAATCATAACATGTGAGTGTTTAGAATGATAATGTTATCATTGCTGAATATTTTGTGTCCCCAAAAACATCCCATTGTATGGTTCCATACATAATGTGGGATTTTTATTCCATGGATTTATGGGTTATATCTATACCTCATACATATAGAGAAGAAAAAATGTATGAGGATTCTATTGTCATTCATTGTTAACAATTTGGTAATGTGGAGCTCTTTGTATCACCAATAAGCATAGAAGTGGTAAGAAATTTTTTTACACTTCTAATTAAATGGGTCTATTTATCTCATCCATAATATAAATATATATTTTCTTGTCTAATTTTTTTATATATGGATCCATTTTCAATTTTCATTGCAATTTTATTTATTTATTTTTTTTAAAAGTGATGCTTTGGTCGAATACCAAAGCACAATTTATTGAAAGTCAAAAAGGATTACAAGAGGCGAAATGATGGGATTTTTTTACAATCTCTATCCAAAAGATATAATAAATCAGAAGGAATAGAGTCCAGCCAAGTCATGGTCTGATGAACTCCTTCATTGGCAAGAGAATCAGCAACTACATTCGCTTCATGGTAGGCATGAGTAGCTATATAATCCATCCCATGAAGCAAGTTAAGACAGTTCATCTCCCATAAATATCTTCAACATCTCCCATAAAGATCATCCAATTTTTGTTTCCTTATCTATAACATTTCTTTTTACCCTGGGGGAAAATAAAACATAAAAAGGGTGAGCTCAAATGCTCAGTAAGGGTATGATTAGATAAAATAAAAAATACTATATACCTTTTAACTTAAAAACATGAACATAATGTTTAAACATAAAAATCTTGAGCAACGACTTAAAACATAGAAGTACATAAGGAATAGATCATAATGGAACATAAATCATGATAACAAAGCGTGGGAATAAAACATGTAATTGTGGCATCCATTAAGCACATGTAATGATTTCCATAGCATCCAAGGAATTGCTTCCAAGACCATCTTAGTGGAAAAAGTCCTTTTCTGAATCTACTTCACTACTCGTTTTAGTCCTCTAACACTGAACCAGATTAACTTACCATTCCATCCATGTCTATCTCATGAGGTATAAATCTTTACCCAATCCATTGGAGGGAGATATACGTCTCACCCATCTCATAATGAAATCATTATTACTTGTGCCACAAAATAAACATACATCATTCATAATAACCCAACGAATAAAATGGGTTTCTTAAACATCATTCCATCATAACATAATCCATACAAAAAATTGGATATCATTTTATCATTAGAAAAGTGAAACCATGTAAATCATAGATACATGATACTTGAAACATTCACATGTGAAATAATGTCATCCTCGATGAAAATGGTTTTGATAAAACACATGAAATGAATTCTTGAGGAAAACATCCTTTTTTATTCAAAATAGTTTTCTTTTCACAAAATGTAATGAAATTTTAAAATAAAAGGATTTTTTTGAATATAGTCCTGAAATCATTTGGAGGAAGCTTCATGAAAATAAGGCTTTCTAAAACTGTAAAAATCATTTCATGATGTAAATGTTTAAAAAATATTCTTCTCGTACTTTTGTCGAAAAAGTCAAAAAGTACCTTGTAGGGTAAATAAAAGAAAGATTGATTCCATACTATTTGGTAAAAGAAAAAATGGGTAAAATGACTTTAAATATACATGAAACCATTTTTTGGAAACATGGACATTGATGATAACAATAACCCGAGCAAATACTTACGAATAAACAATGTCGGATAAAAACAAGACTGGAATAGTTATCCCTTACCTTATGACTGATATGCTTCGTATGTATCTGAACATCCTGTATAATGATTTAAATAATGTCATTGAATTATTACAGAATCATATTCATTGTTATGATATCATATATGGTTCACTTATGACTTTATATTACCTGTTCTTTTGTAAATTCTATGTTAAAGAGTGTTTTGGGTAAAATTGTTTCATTTGTTGTCCGTGTTTTGACTTTTAATTATTCATATGATTTCTTAGATCATGATTACTTAATTACAGAATATAAAATATTATTTATATATATTATATATTCAGAATATACATATATATTAGATCGATAAATGGAAAGAAATACATCGTTCATGGAGACTGTAGGTCATACATATGCATGAACGTTGTTTTCGTTTCCTTATTGAGTTGAATGGAATTAAGTAGATGACATAAATATATATATCTATACATAAATCCAGTAGCTTTATAATTGCATATATTTCATTATTATTTCATTTATATACTTTATAATCATTCTTAAATGGTTAACACGGAGAATGAATCTCATCGCATCATGGAGACCGTAGTCCATACGTACGCACGAGCGATGATATTGTTCCAAAAATTATTGAATTGAATTGGATAGGATGATAAAATATATAATAATCAATATGATGTTATAATAACTATGTATAGTTATTTTTTACACCATTATACCCATCCAAGTAAGGTGGTGTTGGAAAAACAAATTACACCCCAGCGTATAGACGGTATTCCGTACGTACGCACGTGCGGTGATTTTGTTTTCTGTAGGATGTATAGAAGGTGAAATAGGGTTTTTTCGTATTTATAATAACATATTCTTATATGAGGTATAGTGATGTTATTACTTCGCAATGAAACAACTAAATAAGAAGAAGTTGAAGAAGAAAGAAAATTGAAAGAATCGGTAACAGATATTACCTCTTCTTTGACACGCCTCTTTGAATCCTCCTCTTAGGTTACTAAAATTGGTCTTTCAAGAAAACCAGGACCTCTATGATGTTTCTATGGAAGTTGAGAAAAGAATTTTTCAGTGGTTGGCCGAGCATTAAGGCTCAAATTGGTGTGAGGAAGGGAGGGAGGAGGTTCCCTTTTATAAGGGAGGAGAGGGGTACATTTGGAAATCTTAAAAATATTAATTTATAATAAATCTAACCCCACATAAAAACCTCAAAAAATTACTCATATTCGAATATTAGATGAGATAGGGTTGTATTCTCATCAACCAATAAAATTTAGATATGTTTTGATTTTATTTTAATCCTTATCATTTTGATTTATCCTTATTTAATCTATTTAATTTTATTTGTGGTAATAAAATTCTAAATTTTAAATGGTTAAAAATAATCACTTATATGTTGTTAATTTTCCAAAAATGGATGCTTTATAATATTGTAGACTATATAAATTTCAATTTATAATTTTTAAATAAATTTTTGATTTTTAAACAATTTAATAATATGTTATTTTTAGAAAATAACAATATTGTCAATTTTGATACTATTCATTTATTTGAATTTAAATAAAATATATTAAGAAGATATGTTCGAACTAAAAGATTTAATAGATTCATAAGAGGTAATATGTATCTATAAATTAGTAGAGAACATTAAATAGTTGATATATTATTTAGTTTTTTAGTTTTAAAACCATTTATTTAGTTTATCTCTTAATAAAATAATTACTACATCATTATTGTATAATTATTTAATATATTTATATTTTTCATAAAAATTAAAACTAAAATCATATGATGAATCTAAATCTATTACCTTTCACAATAATACCTTTACTCGAATTTTTCATCTTAAAATAAAAATATTTAAATTGTTATATTTATTAAATTATGAAGGTGACAACTTTGGAATCATTTAAAATATAATAATTTAAGTGTCATAATCACTTTTATAAAGCTCCAAACGGTCAAATATTTGACCATTTGAGGATTATGGTTTACATTTACATGACCAATAAGTTTTGGTCAGGGTTTTCTGCCTTTTATGGTCACTATTAGTTTAATAAAAACTATATTCTTTATTTTTCACTAGATAATCAATTTTCTGCATCACTATTGTGTCACAATTAATGATAATTATTTAATCCCTAAAAATTATAAATAAATTAATATGATGTATATAATATCATTATATTTCTGTAGACTATTAATGTTCGAAGTTTCATTAAGTTTATCACTAAATTAAATTTAATATACTTATAAGCTTTATGAGATTGACATGTTGTCACTTTCTTTGGGTTTAATAATAATTAAGTTATTTTCAGAGAACCAAAGTCCATTAAATGATTCTGATCCGACCCTTAGGTGATATGGGACAACCTTTAGTCATCCAATAGGATTTTGACATGTGTTAGGGTAATTTTATAATCTTATATTTACCTTTAATTAACCGATTTACCTTTAACTATGGTTAATAAATTTTACCGTAGTTACTATTCATAATGCCCAAAAATAAAAAGTAGACTATTAACATAATTTGGACCCACTGATTCCAAATATGGAATCCATTTTTCAAAATTAAATACGCAAATGTTTCTGAAATTAAATTATAATTAATCCCGTTGTCGAAAGAAAATGGGTTTTTTTTTAAAACATTGCAAAAGATTGAATTGATTTAACCTACGAATTCAAGGTAAAATCAATGCTAATGACATAAATTATATTAAATTGTAAAAATATATTCTATTTATACTTTAAAACCATTAAATATTATAATTTAACCATATAAATTATTATGATGAAATTTTTTTTTTAATTAAAATAAAGCGTGTTTTTACTATTCATTAAAATATGAAAGTTATCAAAAAAATATCAAAACTTTATCAAATGCAAATTTTTATATCATGATTCAAAATAATAAGTTTATTTTGTAAAATTTAACTTATAAACTTCTCAAAAAATATATTTAAAATGGGTGCATCATCAAAAGGTGGCAAAACCACATTTTTTGAAAAATACTTATTTTACCCAAAAAAATTTATTTTGTTCTCATACCCTGTTCTAGAAAATGTGTATGATGAATAATAATATTATAAAAATAAAAATGTAGTTAATACTATTCATAACAGCTAGTTTATAATAATATTATAACCATATATAGTTGTTTAGTGAAACCCAGTATTGCGTACTACACACGCTACGGAGGAAGGTCACGATTGCGTGCAATGAAAGCCAAGTTAGGGTTGCGTATTGTGAAAGACTCCTTTGTTGTTGAGTATAACAAAATCCAACCATATTTCATTTATACATTGAATATATATATAAATATACACTCAATGTTGTGTATAATGACTATTATCAAACGAACTTGAAATTGTGTATAACACGATCCAAGAATTCTGTTGCGTATACTACAAGCTAATACGATGTTACGTATAGAAAACGATATTCATGGTGTAGTATAAAACAGATGACATCAAATAAATTAAAAAGAATACTTATCATAAAATCTCTGGGTGTTACATTCTACCCCCCTTAAAATGAATTTCACCCTCGAAATTCGTCGGGGTTATACATGGTTTACTATACGAAAGTTTTTTTAATAGAAACCCACATCATAAAAAGGAATACCAAAACTTATCCTTATGAACTAAAGTATGAAATGTAACGGTTACCCAAATTAACTAATCACTGGGTTTCCACGTAGGAGAACATAGGTGAAAATATGGATATGGAAGAGAAATCTACCTGTCATGTTCTGATGGAGAGTTGTAGAGAACATGGCTATGAAATAGCCAACAATCACAAAGACATGGATTTGCGATGATCTAAGGTACCATCTGATTCATCGGATATAAGAGCACTAGGACATCATTTTTTGTTTTAGATCATTTCTCTAATGTTGAAGAATCAAAAGAAATACTTACTCGATTTTATTACAATATCACCGTTGTTCGTGCCTTGAACAATTTCCACTTCATCTCTTAAAGAAATGAAGTTGAATTTCCCATTCATCAAGTGTTAGCAGATCATGTTATAGAATGATGATTCATTCCATCTGTTTAAAAAAAATGTTATAAAAAGTTATCAAATATACATAAGTCCATCTATTGTGTAGTTAATCGTATACCATTCAAAAAATAAACTTATACTTCGTATATCATTCCGCTTAATAAAATGAAACTAGTTTCTACTAACCAGGGACTTCTTGTAGTGCAGTGGTATACGATAAAGGCCAGTCGCACCTCGGTTGTGGGTTCGATTCTTGCAACCTTGTCCAACGCGACGGGTTGTCGCCTGTCCTACAAGTTATCCTTTCTCTAAAACAATACTATTATAACAAAAAGTTCTATCCTTAATCAATACTATCCATTCCAATCTTTTGGCTTATCCAAAATACTTCTTTCGAAACTCATTTTATAAAGAGAATGATTATTAAAAAGGTCATATAACAAGCACGTGAATACCATCATTTATCCCTCATATATCTTGTTGGTCACATTCCAGTCATGTTAATACCTTAATCATGTATTCTCTTGAAAAATGAATACCCAGTGAATTTTAGTGAAAACATGAGTACTGTCAAAAGATAACTCCTTCCACATACCAAAATCCTCAAAATTATATATACTCAAACCATGATATCACTTAGTCCTTATATCAATCATGAGCTCATGAATACCATCAAACATCTCATTATCTTCTTATCCCTTCATTATGTGCATATCATCAGCTTTCAAAAATATTTGAATCACTTTTCGTGGTTACCGGTACCATAAAATTATTGAAAACCACAATAGACTAATACAAACCTATTACACTATAAAAGTACCTCAAAAACATTATTCTTGAATAACAATACATAAACACTTCAATCCATCATCTTCAATGATTGTCGTGGAATAAGTCCTTCCTTTATTTTAGAAGATACTTTTTAGGTTAGGGCATTGAGTTGGGTAATGCCCATGTTCTCTAAAAATAAGACATTGAACACCATAATAGTCTGTCACTCTATGAACCTTTTCTCCACACAGATAACATATATCCCTCCATTTGAGGTATTCCTCAAGGTTATTTTTCCCTTCTTTAGAAATTTCAATCTTCCCTTCTCTATGCTCCTCACTATGCGAACATGCATAAAATTCCATCTTCCTCTTATTTGATGACTTAGTAATACCACTAAATTTCACCTTGTTAATCATATATCACGATGACTGATTCGGAATAATCACAATATCTTTATCTCTAGGAATTACTCAATTTTGTTTCTCATAGTCACCAATGTGTCCATTGGATTCGATGTTATCTGAATTCCTTCTGGTTCCATTCATTGACTAAAACACAAAAAGAATTCCGTGAGAGGAAAAAAACATACAAGGGAAAATAACATAATCAAGGGGGATTACCTTCGACATCTAACATCATAGGTTTAATTCTAAGATCGTTAGTGAAATTCTAGGACTATAACCTATACGTATACTTAACCTTAGGGATATCCCTAGTCATACCATAGAAATATCTCTAGAGATCTCACTAACATTTTCGCATCCTAGTCTCCAAAGGTTGACTAAACCATTCCTCCGATACAAATTGTAGAGGCCCGAAGCTTGACGTACATGTACATTACATTACTTTTTCGGAATACATAATACATAAAAAAAATAGACACACAAGGACCGTAATAGTTTAGTGTCTTTGGAAACTTGAACGTAATCTTCTAATCATTGTGAACGATCTTCAACATCTCCCATAAAGATCTTACACTTTTTTTCCTTACCTGAAACCTTAATTTTAACCCTGGGGGAAAATAAAAAATAAAAAGGCTGAGCTCAAACGCTCAGTAAGTTTAAGCATGGATAAAATAAAACATACTATATACATTCTAACTTAAAAATATGAACATAATGTTTAAACATCAAAATCGTGAGAAACGACTTAAAACATGGAAGTACATAAGGCATAGATCATAATGGAACATAAATCAGGATAACATAGCATGGGAATAAAACATGTAATAATGGCATCCATTAATCACATTTAATGATTTCCATAGTATCCAAGGCATTGCTGCCAAGACCATCTTAGTAGACAAAGTCCCTTTCTAAATCGAGTTCACTCCTCGTTTCAGTCCTATAACACTGAAATGGATTAACATACCATTCCAGCCATGTCTATCTCATTAGTTATAAATATTTACCTAAATAATTGGATGGTGAAATAGGTCCCACCCATCTCATAATGAAATAATTCTTACTTGTTCCACAAAATAAACATACATCATTCATAAAATCCCAACGATTAAAATGGGTTTCATAAACATCATTCATCATAACATAATCCATACAAAAAAATTGTATATCATTTAATCATAAGAAAAGTGAAACCATTTAAATCATAGAGACATGATACTTGAATCATTCACATGTGAAATAATGTCATCATAGATGATAATGGTTTTGATAAAACACTTGAAATTAATTTTTGAGAAAAATAACATTTTTTCTTCAAAATCATTTTCATTACACAAAATGTCATGCAATTTTAAAAGAAAAGGATTTTGTTGAAAATAGTAATGAAATATTTTGGAGTAAGATTCAAGAAAATAAGGCTTTATAAAACCGTAAAAATCCTTTCATTCCGTATACGTTTAAAAAACATTCTTCTCGTACTTTTGTCGAAATATTCAAAAAGTACCTTATAGGGTAAATAAAAGAATGTTTTCTACCATACCACTAGGTAAAAGTCAAAATGGGTAAAAAGACTTTTAAAAATACATGAAAGCATTTTTACTAAACATGGACATGTATGATAATAATAACCCCAGTAAATAGTTACGAATAAACAATCTCGGATAAGAACGAGACTGGAATAGTTATCCCTTACCTTATGTCTGATATGCTTCATATGTATCCGAACCTCCTATATAATGATTTAAATAATGTCATTGAATTATTACAGAATCATATTCATTGTTATGATATCATATATGGTTCACTTATGACTTTATATTAACCGTTCTTTTGTAAATTCCATGCTAAAATGTGTTTTGGGTAAAATCGTTTCATTTGTCATCCGTGTTTTGACTTGTAATCATTCATATGATTACTTATATCATGATTACTTAATTCCAGAATATAAAATATGATTTATATATAATATATATTCAGAATATACATACATATAATAGATCTATAAATGGAAAGAAATACACCGTTCATGGAGACGGTAGGCCATACGTACGCATGAACGTTGTTTTCGTTTCCTTATTGAGTTGAATGGAATTAAGTAGATGACATACATATATATACATAAATAAATCCAGTAGCTTTATAATGTACTGTATTTCATTACTATTTCTTATATATACTTTATAATCATTCTTAAATGGTTAACATGGAGAATGAATCTCATCGCGTCGTGGAGACGTTAGTCCGTACGTACGCAAGAGCGATGATATTGTTCCCATAATTATTGAATTGAATTGAATAAAATGATAAAATATATCATAATAAGTATGATTTTATAATAACTATGTATAGTTATTTTTTACACCATTATACCGATCCAAGTAAGGTGGTGTTGGAAAAACAGATTTCACCACGGCGTGGAGATGGTATTCCGTACGTACGCACGCGCTGTGATTTTGTTTTCCGTATGATGTATAGAAGGTGAAATAGGGTTGTTTCATATTTATAATAATATATAAGTATATAAGGGATACTTATGTTATTACTTCATAATGAAAAAACTAAATAATAAGAAGTTGAAAAAGAATGAAAATTGAAAGAATCGGTAATGGATATTACCTCTTCTTTGGCATGCCTCTTTGAATCCTCCTCTTAGGGTACTAAAATTCATCCTTGAAGAAGACCGGGACCTCTAGGATATTTATAGGGAATTTTAGAAGAGAATTAGGCAGGGGTTGGCCGAGCTTTAAGCCTCGAATTTGTGTGAAGAAGGGAGGGAGGAGGTGCCCTTTTATAAGGGAGGAGAGGGGCACCATTGGAAATCTCAAAAATATTAATTTATAATAAATATTACCCCACAAAAAAATCCAAAAATGACTCATATTCTAATATTAGATGATATATGGTAGTAATCTCATCAGCCAATCAAATTTAGACATGTTTTGATTTTATTTTAAAACTTATCATTTTGATTTATCTCCATTTAATCTATTTAATTTTATTTGTGGTAATAAACTTCTAAATTTTTAGTGGTTACAAATAACCACATATATGTTGTTAATTTTCCATAATTGGATACTTTATAAAATTTTCGACTATATAAATTTCAATTTATAATTTTTAAATATTTTTGTGATTTTTAGACAATTTAATAATATGTTATTTTTATAAAATAACAATAGTGTCAATTTTGACACTATTCATTTATTTGAATTTAAATAAAATATATACAGTAGATATGTTCAAACTAAAATCTTTAATAGATTTATAAAATTTTATATGTCTCTAGAAAATTAGTGTAGAACATTAAATAGTACATATAATATTTATATTATTATTTTTAAAACCATTTATTTGGTTTATCTCTTAATAAAATAATTACTACATCATTTTTGTATAGTTATTTATTATACGTATTTGTTGCATAAAAATTAAAACTAAAATCATATGATAAATATAAATCTATTACCTTCCACAATAATACTTGTACTCGAATTTATCATTTTAAAATCACAATATTTAAATTGTTATA
The DNA here is from genome assembly GCA_963277665.1 of Viscum album. NCBI lineage: Eukaryota > Viridiplantae > Streptophyta > Magnoliopsida > Santalales > Viscaceae > Viscum > Viscum album. Next base: position 1,186,502,798 of record OY728139.1, read on the forward strand.
TTTATTTAATTCTGAAGGTGACAACTTTGGCATCATTTAATATAGAATAATATAAGTGTCACAATCACTTTTATAAGGCTCCAAACGGTCAAATAATTTACCATTGGATGATTATGGTTTACATTTACATCACCAATAAGTTTTGGTCAGGGTTTTGTGCCTTTTATGGTCACTATTAGTTTAATAAAAACTATATTCTTGATTTTTCACTTGATAAACAATTTTCTCCATCACTATTGTGTCACAATTAATGATAATTATTTAATCCCTAAAAATTATAAATAAATTAATATGATGTATATAATTTCATTATATTTATGGAGACTATTCATGTTCGAAGTTTCATGAATTTTATCACTAAATTAATATTAATATACATATAATATTTAAGAGAGTGACATGTTGTCACTTTCTTTGGTTTTAATAATAATTAAGTTATTTTCTTGGAAAAAAGTCCATTAAATGATTCTAATCTGACGCTTAGGTGATATGGGTCGACCTTTAGTCATAAAATAGGATTTTTACCGGTGTTAGGGTAATTTTATAATCTTATATTTATCCTTAATTACCCGATTTACCTTTAACTAAGGTAAATAAATTTTACCGTAGTTACTATTCATAATGCCCAAAAATAAAAAGTATCCTATTAACATAATTTAGACCCACTGATTCCAAATATGGAATCCATTTTTCAATATTTAATACACAAAAGTTTCAGAAATGAAATTAAAATTAATCCTGTTGTCGAAAGAAAACGGGTTTTTGTTTAAAATATTGCAAAAGATTGAATTGATTTAACCAACAAATTCAATGTAAATCAATGTTAATGACATAAATTATATTAAATTGTAAAAATATATTCTATTTATACTTTAAAATCATTAAATATTATAATTTATCCATATAAATTATTACGTTGAAAAAAGTAGCTTTTAATTAAAATATAGCGTGTTTTTACTATTCATTAAAATATGAAAGTTATCAAAAAAATATCTAAACTTTATCCAATGTAAATTTTTATATCATGAATCAAAATAATAACATTATTTTGAAAAATTTAACTTATAAACTTCTCAAAAATTATATTTAAAATGGGTGTGCCATCAAAATGCGGCAAAACTGCATTTTTTTAAAAATACTTATTTTACACGAAAAAATTTATTTTTTTCTCATACCATGTTCTAGAAAATGAGAAAGATGAATAATAATGTTATAAAATTCAAAATTTAGTTAATAATATTCATAACTACTAGTTTATAATAATATTATAACCATATATCTTTGTTTAGTGAAACCCGATATTGCGTACTACACACACTACCGAGGAAGGTCGCGATTGCGTGTAATGAAAGACAAGTTTGGGTTGCATGTTGTGCAAGAATCCTTTGTTGTTGCGTATAAAAAAATACAACCATATTTCATTTATACATTGAATCTATATATATACACACTCAATGTTGTGTAGAATGACTATTATCAAACGTACTTGAAATTGTGTATAACACGATCCAAGGATTGCGTTGCAAATACTGCAATCTAATACGGTGTTTCGTATAGCACAAGATAATCATGGTGTAGCATAAAACACATGACAATAAATAAATTAAAAAGAATAATTATCATAAAATATCATGGTGTTACAATGATAATAGCCCAATTTGTTTATCTCCCTCACTCATTTCATCCCCTTAAAATCCTCATTAAGTATAGAGGATATGAGAACAATTTAGTTATAATATTATACAATATATGACTATTATTTCCTATGTTTAATTTATTCTATGTCCCCTGATTTTTGTTCATCAGGGCTAGGTATTAATGTTATATTTCATTATGATGTGGAAAAATCAAATGGGGATAAAGGGTATTACATATATAATGGAGAGAGGATTTTATTTTAATGTAATGTTCATGATGATATTCATTTTGTATCTCAAGGTATTTTTCATAGTGAATTAAATTACATGTTTTCATGGTTTTTGATAAATTGGTAATTTATTTTGTTTCTAATAAAATATTTTTATATTTTTGTTTGGTTTGTGTGAGGGGTATACCACTCACTTTTGATTATGGGTTGACTATTGTCGGGATGATAATGGGTTTTAGTGAATACTAATCATATGATTGAAATGAAGAATTAGTTTTAATAGTTTGTAATTAATTTTATATACAATTTAATATGAATTAGGCGATCATGATATTATAAATTCATAGAAAATGCTGGGGTGAGTCTTAATTAGAGGTGAAATAATGAGGGTAACTTCATAATCTAGGAAGGCCATCCCTTTAATAGTTTAATATATTTCTAAATTCAAGTTCATGTTTCCCCCACATTGGGAATTTTATTTAACATGATTTAGTATGGGTATAGATTGATCCTTTTGATGTCCGGGTCTTGGATAATGGTTAATGAATGAATGATGGATTTTATGGGTATGATTTGAAATTATAAAGATGAAATATAGAAACGTCATGAAGGGTAATTGATTGTGGAGTATTTGTTAACTCATTTATGATCTCCATTTTTGAATTAGAATGAAAATTTATATCCGTAATTTTTGATGGTATGGGTTACAATATTACTAATTGAAGCATCATTTTGTCATGTTTGGTTATTAAGAGTGGCCATTTTACCTCATAATTTTTTAGGTAATTAGTTACAGACAGGTGATTCCACATATTTAGAGTGAGATATTATATGTTAAGAGGTGTAGTGTGAGTATTTTTATGAGATATAGATTTTGGATTTATAATTATGAATTAATTACCTATAGGTAATCTACATTGGGTTATGTTATTTTTTATTGGTTTATAGTGGTAAGTGACGCATCATATAGTAACCAATATTCTATGACTATAATTTGAAACATTATATTAGATTTGGGATTATTATGGGTTACAGGTGGTTAAATTTTATTTTGGAGAATGGTGATAACACTGATGGTTGGATATGGTTAAGATGTGTGGGTTAATCTTAAATAGCATGATATGATGATATAGTAGGAAGGCTGTGAGATGGATGTGGTTTGTAATGTTTGACTAATATTATTGTAATATCAGACAATGTTTGTAGTGTGTTATGAAAACTCACAATGAATGAGAGGGTTCAAGATTGATATGCAGTATATGATGAGGTTTGTGTTTTTTATGGCGAATAAAATTGAGCGAGAGAATGATCTTTTATGATTTGGGATATGATCTATTCTAAAAACTCAAACTATGTTATAGGGAGGAGGTGTCTAATGTTTTGTATTGTAAGATAAAAGATGTTATGAGACATCACAAAGAGTGAGAGGGTGTAGGTACGTTATGTGGTGTGTAGTGTTTCATGAGGTATGAGACATCATATTTATTGAGAGGTTTGTGGAACATGTTATTCTAATTGATAGTTAATAACACCTTACCCTGATTAAGATTGTGCTTGTTTGTGTTTGGGTATGTGATGTGACATGTGTATGGGCATGTTATGTGACATGTGTATGGGCATGAGAGCTTATTATGAGTTTGAGAGAAGAGGTTTTTATAAAATCAAAATATATTTTATGGGATAGAAAAATGAGTTATAGGGTCGTGTTAATGATACAGTGGTGAAAATTTACCGTGATCGATGGATCAATTTCTATAGTTGTGTTATAAGATTACTTTTCTTACTCACATGGGAAGAAGAAAGTGGCGTATTCTGAAATCCAATTCAGTGTTTTAGTCAATCATTGGGAATGTATTTCATTTTATATTTTTATTATTTCATCACATGAGTACACAAATTAGATTTCATAAATAAGGTGAAATCCAGGAGACCCTTCAAACTTTTATGATCACAATTTTAACCAAAATATTTTTAAATGTGTATACCTTATTTTTGGATTTTAGGTTATAGGTTTTATTAGTTATTTAGATGGGGTTTCTTGGATAGGATTTAGATATAGTTCTACAGAAGGGTATAAGGAAATGTATCATCCAATATCTAGTTTTTTTCATTTAAATGAATTGAATAATGGGAATGCCTCATGGTATTTTTCATATATGTGATCTTGAGTAATGTTTTATTGAATTTCTATCTTTATTAATTTTGAGCACTAATATTATATTCCATGTAGTCACTCTAATGTTATATGATATAATATATATATATATATAATTTTTATTAATTATTTTTACCAATATTATTTGGGCCTAAATGTTGGTTTTAAACTCATCCTTGTATTTAGAAGAAACTAGTGGTAGGTCATATCCAACTAAGGAAATGTGGAACCACCATTTTTGGTTGATTTATGGATTTTTAGGTTTCTCCATTAAAAATTCAATGATAATTTCTAGGTGAGTTTTTTTAATCAATAAAAATGGGAATATGAATATTTTTTTTAAAATTATATTACAATTTTATGTGGGTGAGTACCATCGAGAATAATTTACACTCTACCAATTGTTTCATGCACATCCCCTTAATCTTAGTTGTACTCAATTTCTCATTGTGAGAAAGGGAATCTTGTTGGGCCATGGAATCATTATCTATGAAAATATAATGCATTGTATTCAATTTATGTGGGTAGTATTTTTATTTAATTTATAGATATTTTATTATTTCGTGATTAAAAAGTAGTTTTGTTCTAAAAAGTTATGGTTACTAACGAGTTGGATGGAGATGACCCACTGAGTTGTGTCAGAGGGAATTGTAAATTTATTCTATTGTTGAAGTTTATATATATCATCTATTGTTTCTTCTGTTGAATATTAATATGATTATCTAAGTTATTTATTATATCTTATACATTTTTAAAGTATTATCTATATATATTGTTTTACAAAATTATATAATAGAATCTAGGGACCTCATGGATCCCTTGATTATGAGTAGAGATTTTGGTTTTTTTAATAATATGGAAAGGTCATCAAATTTGTTTTATAGAGTCATGTGTTTATCCTTGGGATTTAGTTTTTGAATTTTATCTCTCCATGAATAATTTAGTCACTTATTAATAATATTCCACCTCTTACAAATGATTACGAATTCAAATATTATCCAACACTAAATGCTTGTGTACCATTTGGTGATTCTATTTTCGTTTCTACATTTTGCTTATGAATACAAGAAAAATAATATATGTTTTCCATAATATTATAATCTATTTACCTAATAAATTTAATAAAAATGGGAAATAATTTTTTTTCAAAACCATATTTCCTACCCATATGTTCTAGGTAGGTAGAATATAGACATACCACATGGATGAACTCTTAACAAGTCATTCACATAAGTGTACGAGAACATGAAATTTACCATATATACGTAGATAAAACATCACATGATCCTTATCATGGTATATTAAAAAAATTATTCATTATATTTCAATTTATATCAAAAATATCACAGTCATCATATGAGAGGAAAATTTACTTCTATATTATGACATAACCAATGACATAATCCAAAAAGATACTCAAACACCCTTTAATTAGATCACCATGAAATAAAGATCAACATTGTTATGAATGTGTAATGTGATTCATGATAGTTATCTTTCAAACATAGGTATATGGATTCAATATAAAGCATGAACCCCTAATAAACTAAACACACAAGTTATGAAACTCTGTGTGTTATGTTAGGTGAGTCATCCAACTCATAAGTCTTATTTTACTCATGATCATATTTATTATTTCAATACAATAACGAATCATTAAATATTAGAAAATTTAATTAAAATTAATATTAGTTAATGATGGAAATTATATTGGGTTAAATCAATATCACACAATTAAAGGTCAATTATATTTTCAATTTATTAATATAAACATACAATAGGATAGAATATCAAAAATGGAAATACAATCTTTTATATAAAATTATAAATGTATTATTCAAAATTTAATCTATGAATATGATAAAAACATACATAATAAATCATATATTCATATCCAACATGATGGGATATTAGAGAGCGATTGAGTGTACTAAATGTTTTTGGGAAATTTTAAAACTCATTAAATCTCTATATAATTGATTCAACACAACCATGACTCCCTCTGATAAAATCTACTAGTAAATTCATTTATTGAGTAAAACCTATATATATTGTTTTTTTGTATACTATAGAGAGTTGTGAATCGTAATCCTAGTGTAAAACACCTTGAAAATTGTATTCAAAATCTATTAACTCATAACATCCAATGGTATGAAGTTAATAAAGATATTTTTTTTATATTTATATCAATTTCTATGTTTAACGTCCTTATTTTTCAAAATTTAAATGATAAAATTTTCTTGAGGTCATTCCAGAAACAAAAGGTAACCCTTTACATCAACTTTATTTACAAACACACCCTAGACTATTATAATATATAGAATGACTTTCACAGTATCCTTGACTAGTATAATGTTTGAACTAACAAAATATTAAAATTTACATTCATTATCCTCTTAGAAATTATATTTCCTTTAGAATATAATATAAGGAAACCATATGTCTTTTGACATTTGGAAATAACTCTTATTTCTATTTGTCATATTTTTAAACACATAATATATTGCAATCATATCATACTCAGAAATATATATTTGGTAAATACTCTAAAACTACTATATTATAAATTTAAATATTCAACTTGTTTATTGTGCAACCACATTCAAATATATTTAAAGAAAAATATTGGATAAAATATTATCTAATAAAAAAATAATTATCCTTTTCTTAATTTAAAAAAAAGATATAAAATTTGATAAATTATAAAGCACGTTCCATAAAACAATATTCTGTTGTTGTTTATAGTAACTATCGGTGAAAGAATAACATGTATTATCATATAATCTATAGCGGTGGTGGCACGGTAATAGGTAATGTAGGAGACAGTGTAAAACAGTTGTAATGTTCACCAAGGGGCCCTTTGGGTAAAAAAATGGACTTTCAATCCTTGTCTTTAGGCAACTTGGCCATGGGCCTTCTGGCTATGTAATGGGCCACCCTCTACCTAGTAAAAAAGAGGTCTTTGCTTTAATAATAAAATGAGGCTTCGACCCCAAATTTAAAAAACATTTACATTTTCATCTAATTAAATAATTTAAAACCCCATTATATTAACTCATAATTGTTAAAAAACTCCGAATAACTTTTTATGATATTTTTAAACACATTTATATTAATATAAATTGTAAATTATACTTTCAGTATTATATAACATAAATATAATAAATTGAATATATTAAAAAATAATTTATAAGGACATTTTATAAAGGTTTTATTAAATTATTCTTGGTATTGTAGAAAATCCCATACAATTAAAAAAACACTCCTCATATATTCATCATGATTAAATGACAATGTTAGATAATTAAAACATCAAATATTTTCATTCTAATAGAATGTTTTTCTTATTTTTTATTAAACACAATACATGATCATGGATATCCTATGTCTTACTTCATTACCCTATCTCATTGGGGAGGCAAGTTAATAATTTTTTGAACTCACTCATATTTAGGAATACATAATAATTAAAAATAAATAAAGGATTATATAGTAATATTTAAACTTAATGGGGTCCTATGGCTTCTCCAAGCCATTAAAATTGTCAACAATATTGAGTGTATGAGTAGAAATAGATGTTCATATAATCATTTAACATCTAATGTATCTAATATATCCATTAGATCTTTCTATAATTATTTTAAGAATTTAGATTATAATAATGAAAAACCTAAACATGAGGCTTCTTAGTAAGAAAAATTGTATATAATTTTCATTATGTATTTACAATAATTGTCATGTTTCTATACTAGTATAGATTGCTTTATCCATAAAGAATTACCTTATATAATTTTGACTTTAAAGTCATGTTAAATTATAATGATTCAATTGATCTAAAATAAATCATTTTGTTACTTTATTTTTATGATCTACATTCAAAAAATAAATATTATTAATAGATATTATTCCATAATTATCTATAGGGTTGGTCATCCCAATGAAACCTGATCTGTTTCGTAACACATAACCTATGGAGAACCTCCTCGTATTCCATAGGATATTGACTAGAAGAAAAATTATAATTGGGATCACAGGGAGACAGAAACCCATACTAAAAAAGAAAAATAAAACTATTGTTATTTTAAATGAAAAATGAAATAAAACATATTAATGAAGAAATGAAACATACAATTGTAAGGCTTCTAAAAGACATGAACTACAATTCAAAGATTCTACTATTTCTTATGGGTTTGTTTAATGTCTTCTGTGTACATTGATAGATTCTCACTTTTTACTCAAAAATTTATTTTTGTCAATAAAAATATATATTGGATAGATAGATAACATACCAAATGAAATTATGTATAAATTTATAGCAGTCCTACAATTGATGATTACCCAATGTGACCCAATAACAATAATATTGAAAAAAAAATTATCACAAGAAATAAAAAAACTAATCATTGGGGGACCATATATTATATTCTCATAATAGCAAGGAAAATATATCACACTCTAACTCATCACTAATCAAATCTAACTAATACCATAGGGCCACACTCAAACATTATATCCAAAAAAGAATAGATAGACATATAGTAAGATTCCTATGAATGGTGTATATAAAAAACAGAATTATCCTCCTCCCCCATTCCCCTATAATGATATAAATAATTAATGTTCATGTTAAACATGAAACAATTACCATAAAAATATCCATAATTCATATAGATACATTGGATATTATATTTTCACCCACATGAATCACCCTACATGATGAAAAATTGAATTAGTGGGATGATTTTTCAATTTCTAAACACACCATGATGATCCCAAAATGATACACTATACCTCTTCATGTTATTGGTGATTATAAATCACCATTATAGACATTGAAAATATTAAAAAAATGTAAAAACAATGAATATTACCCCTCTACATATGCAGTATAATGACCCAATGTTATCTGATTATAAATACTACCTCAAATATGTGCCCAATAGCCAAGGAATATCCTCATAGTCATCATATTATCAAAATCAATTCCCTAAGGATCACATCATTAGAGGACACAACAAAAAAATAAGTTTAAGATTTTCACATTACCTATGAAAAATTGATCTAATGGCTCATCCCTCCATGGTGTACAACACTACCAATATCCTATGACTATCTTGTTAGTGAACCAATATTTCTACAACATATATGAATGACATAACACCAATATTCTATACTATAAAATTATATCACCACCCCATGTATCAACATCTAATCAACCACTCACCATAGTCATGAAATTACTCTAAAATTATTAACCTCTAGATCACCCCACTAACACACATTCAAGATGCCCAAAAAATGGAATATCTAAATATATGTCAATACATACAAGAAACATATTAATGTCCCTATAAAAAATAATTAACATCCTAAATACACTTCTAAAATTTCATCTTTCAATTAATAACTCACATCCCACATTCTATACAGACAATAGAAATAGAAGGCCCCCCTAAAAACCCTCGGATCCATTATTTACCAAATCCACAACACATTAAATACACACTCAAAATGATGGAGGCAAATATCTCATAAAATAAACCAAATACCTATTCCGAGATCACTACCTGTCACATAACATGGATACCTAATTTAATTTCTAATTTACATTTCACAACATCATATTAACTAATTATTTTCACCATCAAGGTCCCCTAAGACCACATAGCTGTTTTTTAGAACACACGTATGAGACAAAGAACACATACACCCTTACAGATCTATGAAGACTAATGTAAATTATATAATCTACTAGACACTTTTCTAGGAAATTATGGTAAACATCATATCTAAATATAATACAATATAATTTGGAACTATAGAATACCTTTCCCTTTAATGTATCTCATTAAAAGATGTTCCAGCCATAAATATTCTTTGATAGAAATGAAGTGTGTAGGCTTTGTTAGGTGATCTAATAAAACCCAATTTCATTACATAATTAAATTTTTTGGAGAGTTTGATAATGAAATAAATGTTTACGTTTTCCCATTTCCATTTGGGAATGTGTAATTTTTTAACTACCCTATAGAATTTTCCTCTCGGCCTTAAATTGATGACATAAAAATATCCATCCTAAAATATCTACAATATGTCTCTTCATGCAATCCCACAAGATATATTGTTTCCAATATCTATACATCATCATACTCTCAGGGTGACTAGAGATCGATGAAATAGTAGCCCCCTTTAATAGTTCCTTCTTCAAAATGCCACAGGATAAAACAAAATCATGCTTCTTAAACCTTAACATTCATTTACAATCATATCTTAACTCGTGAAATTTTTTTGACAATATTCTGTAGGGAAAATGTATTTCTTTTCTGGTAATTAAATCATCACATGGATAGGTTGTTGGTGACATCCCATGACAAGTCCACTCAATTGAAACCTATCTCTTTTAGAAAAATTCACTCAAACATGCCTCCCCATATTCAAGAGGACATCGACTAGAAGTGAGGGTCTATAGTGGAGTAGTGGGGAGACGATACCCTCCAGGCCATATTCTAGAATAGTGGAATAGTTGAAATAAAAAAATATTAGAATCGTATGAAATAAATACGGAATATAATAATAATCATCCATCATATATATAGCTAGGTAATCCCATCTAACAATATCATTTTCAAATATAATCCCGGAAATCTATGAAAAAGACAAGTAAAACATGGAATCAAAACATCCAGTACAATACACATGTCAGTGTGAAAAAAGCTCGAAAGGAAAATATCCCAAAATAACATCACAATATATATCATGATCATATTCTACCATACTCTAATGAAATAGATAGTCAATCATTATAAAATAGGATCTTTACCATATCCATAACAGAATATGTAAAGGTTGTTTGGGTATCCAATGGAGGCCCAAATAAGGTCTGTGATAACACTCAGAAGGTCACCACCAATGGGGTATATAACATGTATTTTCAATTCATTTAATATGAAATAGTGTATTGGTATAACTATATAACAAGTATTAATAGTAGAAGTAATGTGATCCCTTTTATCAAATCTCACAATGACCAGGAAACTAAATAATAACATTATCTGTAATGCATAACATGCTTCCACAACATTGGCATATGAATTATAATCATCTTTCACTCCATCCTTGGACAAGGTATAAGGAGTGTTAATTTCTAAGATAGCCATATTCACAATGTTAAATAGGTAACTTGATCCAATGAGTATAAATTTCCAAGGAATCATAAATTTTCATCTAATCTAAGGTGTTAAAATTTTCTAGGAATCCTATAATTTCAAATAAACAAATTAAATAGGATACATAGATTTAAAATGTCTATGAAATCCATGTTATCCATTTAAATCATATCAAAGGAGTAAAAATGACCATGGGATCCTAATGTTATCATTGTATTCCAAGAGTAGTAATGTATGAGGCATCCTAAAATATATTTTAAATTATATCCAATGAGTAAAAATATACATGTCTTCCAAACATATAAATTCATTATGATCCAAGGAGTTGAAATGTCTATGACATATAGTTAATAATGATCAACAGATTTGAAATGTCCATGAGAAGACACATTTTTTTCATATCAGGTCACATGCGATGATAACCATGAAATCTAACAAATCGTGAATTTGGTAAACATGGTTCAATATTTACATGTTGTGTAATCACTAAAGATGTGTAATGATCAGGACATGACAAATATGAAAAAATTGGGTGCATCAAGAAATTATCACATGTTTTCTGTCCTTGGACCCACTGATGAAAACTATTTTACCAATTATTAATTCAATTTATTGGTGCATGATCCAATGTCACGTCGACTATTATAGAGGTATACTACTATTCGTAGGGAAATCATAGAGACCAATTCTTAGAGTGATAATCTATTTTATGAAGGGTCCTCATTAGTTCATCATCATTCTATCATTATTATTATTTTATCTCCATCCTTATTATTCTCACCTCACATGGATGAGGTGGTAAACCCCCCATGTTCTTGGGGGATGTATTAGAAGGGGAGAAGTTGTGGTTAGATTTATTTATTTTTCTTTATTCGAGTATTTGGTTTGATGTATTTCTTCAAAAAAATTATCAATCCATCTATTTTACTTTTATCATTCTCATGGGTATTTGTATCTAAAAAAAACATTAAAATTGTGAGGATGACTACCCTAATAGATGCATGACCATTGTTAATGTTTTGGGAATCATGTGTAAATATGGTGTCAATATAAAAATGAATCAAAAAATCCCAAATTACTTAATTAAGGGAATTTGCGGATTATCACATCAAGGAGGGGATACCAATACAATTAGAAATACATCATCTTGAATGTAACAGTAATCATGGTTCAATAAACATGAATTCTAAAATATAATTGTACTCAAACAATGAAACCATATATCTCATGAACACTTTCAAATATGAGTGAAAACCGGGAAGCCTTCATCACTTTTGGTTCATTATTTCATCAAACTATATACTAAACTCCAATATGATTACTCACCTCTATAATAATTCTTAATTAAAATAATGTTTTTTTAAATAATTAATAATCTAATTAACCCACTCTATTGGATTGAAATCAACCTACTACCTTACAAAATTTTAATTAATTGAGTTTCATCTCTTTAGTTTTTATAAAATTTGTATTCTGATTAGACCCATAGGTAAATAATTATTCAATTTGGGGATTTAAAAAAGGGACCTATTATTTGGGGTGATTAAAATGTATATTTTAGCATTAATTAAATTTTTTAATTTAATTATTTTTATCTATTTACATTGATGTGTTCATTCAATGGTTTCCCAATTTTTAAATTTTAAACGAATGAATACAACACACGTGAAAAAGGAAAATAGGTTTTTTACTTTAGCCTCATACATGGGAAAATAATAATAATAAATAAGTATGATTCAAACTTGGTCTAGTAGGAAAATAATCTAGCCACCAGTGGAGTAATTCGAAGTGATTCTATGCTCTGTACACTCATAGAATACAAGTGACCATCATATAAAGGATTCTAACTGAGAATCATAGCACCTCATGTAGCAGTAAACCACTTTGAGATAAAATTGGAGAACATATAGATGGCCTAAAATAGTGTGTAATTCACTCTGTTAGTGCATGACGAAAATAATACACATATGGGAATATTCCTCAATCTCTATGACAAATTCCTATTCTATAATTATGCAGGTCATTTTCTATGGATTTATTTGTTTAAATAAACATTTTGTGTGTTAGCTGAAGTATTGATTCAAATATTTCCAATTAATTAAATCATGAAATGGGATAAGATGATGTAAAACATTCTCACCATATTATATTTTATTTAACATTTAAATCACTACCCAAAAAACTACTAATCATGAACCACAACCATAAAGACAAAAAAATCATATCAGAAGGCAAAAATCATGATAAAATAATGTATCTTCCCATTTCACTATTTTTAACACATATTTATGATATATTCATCTTTAGAAAGAGGGTAAGAATTTTTCATGATACTCAAGGAGAAACTATGGGTCAAGCACATATTCAAACCACCACTATTATTCTTTAAATTCATTCTTCTCAAATCACATTCAAACTGTCCCAAACCCCAACTCACAACCCGATCTGAAAACCAATTTCGGCACAATCAGTACTGGATCCTCGCAGCACTGCACTTCTAATCCATTCCCCAATTAGACCATATCTCAACCTCATATTTAAATACATTTTTATGATGATTTATCATCTTTAATTTCACCCAAACCCCTCCAAACATTACCCATAGAACACACCCATGCATCAAAACTATACCACAACCCAAAAAGAGAAAACTCACACATCACAATATATACACTTCACATCCCTTATATCCTACACACACAACCAAAACTATCCTACACAACACATCGCCCCACATACCAAGTCATATCACAATTATGTGTTTATAAAGGCATCCCCTTATTTAATTATAGTTATTTATTCATGGTTTATCACAGAAAATGGGAAATCCTTGGGAATTATTTCATTAGAAATGTTTATGTGAATTTCCAATTCCCATATAAATGTTTTTATCTTGAACAAACCAACAAGAAATAAATTTACTGTTCAAACAAGTACTATAAAGGACCGTGATTTTTAGTGGGTAATTTGGACCATACTGTTCACAGTATCACAATAGCATCAAGTCCATAAGAACATGAGAATCAGGTCACTCTACCACTTTCAATTCATTTATCCAGTTCTTATCTGTGATTACTATGGGTGAAACAATGATCCAGAGAAAAAAAGTAGATCCATCGAATGTCATATGAAAATAAGGATAAAAAAATAAACCTATCACAAAAGGGTTTCAATGTTATTTTCATGGAAACAGATCATGAAAATTTCCTTCAATTATGTATCCCCCATGATCTGAATCCACTCAAGGATGCTGCTGTACCATCTCAATAATCAATAAAAGATGAAGAACACATTAGAAACATGGAATAATTTCCTCCATTGCATGGAAAAATGATTTCGTGGAAATGATAGACCAACCCAAACGAAATCACGGAAACGTAGGAATAACATACATTAGACCGTAGGAGGGTCACTATAGATAGATTATGGAATGTTGATGATCGATCCCCATCGATAGGATCTCAAAAACATTAGATATGGGACTGTCAGGACACCTGGGTTGAGAGAGACTATTGCAGCCATAGGATTTGTGGAAAACTGAGTGGCTGGAATGCTTTAAAATATTATAGGAGTGGGGGATTACATGATGTGCAATCCACTTTCACACTATGAAACCCCTCAAGGTCCACTTCTTCATAAAAACCCATCACCTCTTGATTTTTTTTATTTTTCAAACCAATAAATTTTACATGCTGTGAAACCTCCAATATAAGATGTGAATGTGGGTTTCAAGTCATGTAATCATGTTAGACGACTTGTAGTCCCCCTAATTCCAGTCTTTAGCAGCTGAACCTCTCCAAACTCTCTGTATGCCTCCCTTGAATATCTCCAACCACAAAAAACCACAATGTAATAGACTGAGAAGACACAAACCATGGCCTGTATTCTCTATATCTAATTATATATTTTAACTTCCAATAGAATACCCACATTGGATTCTCTCTTTAATCAACCAAACAATGAGATATAAACAACACATAATTATTATTATTCAAAAAATTTAAATTTCACAGTCAATAAATTTTGATGAGAAAAATGTAAATAATTAACTAGGGATAGGAATCCGGATTTGGGTTTGGAAAATCATGATTTTGGTGATCATATTGATCATTGTAGATGAAATTTTTCTAAGATTTGTTCATCCTTTGAATTTTTTATATTTTCATTACTTTATTTAATTTTTCTCATGAATTTATATAAGTGATTGTCCTAAACCTTAATATCATTCCTAATACATCCTTGGATACTAATACTTCACATTCTTTTATTAGAATATTTCTCGTGAGACCCAGGGATTCTATATTCTAGAATATGCATTTCAAATTCACAAATCTATAACTCAATAAAATCACTATAAATATAACTGAGGCATATTTTTAGCACTTTTTCTGAGACCACCTTACATTAATATATTTTAAAGCCCATAGAATCCAAGAACATCATTCCTAGGGAACAACAATGTTACAAGACCATTTTATCCTTTCATTCCTTGAAATATTTTTCACGATAATAGAAAACAATATTTGGGAGATGGAGAATGGTAGAAGGAATTAGTATTTTTTAATAAATACATTTGTGGAGGATTTAATGGTATTGGGGAGGTAACATTCATTGTTTTTATTTCACACCCTCTTGAAAAAATGGTTTATGTCTTTGGAAATTGGTAATACATTCTTATGAACCTATTGTTTTCTTAAATCATTATCACGATAATATAAGTTTTGGGATATGAGAAAAATTCATAGAAATAATCATAATATCCACATGAAATGTGATTTTACAAAAAATGGATGTTTATGGATAATTTTAATGGTATAATAATTAAAAACTACAGAAACATGAGTCTTTTAGAGATGAAGAAACAAAATTAAATATCAGGGAATCAGTACACATCGTAAAATGGTGTAAGCCGTTAATAAAATACATGTCGTGTAGTTGGGGAAAATATAGAGGAATGAAATTTTGTGTCATGGAAAGAAACATATGTTTCAGAGTTGAGTGCATGTGAGGATTACCAAGAAATCTCACATGTTGTGAATTTGATAAACATGGTTCAATATTAACATGTTGTGTAATAACTAGAGATGTGTAATGTCTATGACATGTCAAATATGAACAAATTTGGCGCACTGGGAAATTATCACAATTGCTAAGCCTTGGGACCCACCGATGGAAGCCATTTAACCAGCCATTAATTCCATTTATTACATCATGATCCCATATGAATTATACTATTACAGGGTTGTACTTCAATTGGTAGGGTCATCATTGAGTACAATGCATAATGCAATAAGATGCGTTGTGTAGGGTCCTCAAAATTTCATCATGGTTCTCTCATTATTTATTATTTATTATTTCATTACCTATAATTATCTCCTCTCTAGGATGATGGGGTATACCAACCTTGTTCTAGGGATATGTATTATAAGGGGGTTGTTTTGGTTGGATTTTTTTCGTTCATCTTTATTCGTGCATTTGGTTTCATGTAAATCATCAATAATTTCTCAATCCATTTATTTTAATTTTACCATGATCATGAGTATTTGAAACTAAAAGGAACATTAAAATTGTGAGGATGGATATTATAATTGAGGAATGACAATTGTCAAATTTTTGGGAATTGAGTTTAAATATTATATCAATATAAAGATGAATCATAAAAATCGTAAATTACTGAACTAAAGGAAATAGTCAATTTTCCCATCAAGGAGGGGATATCATTACCATTGGAACTACATGAACATAAAACTAACACTAATAATTGATTAATAATATTGTTTTAAAAAATCTAATTTTACTCAAACCTTGAAATAATATTTCTCAAGAACACCTTCAAATATGAGTGAAAATCAACCAGTCCGCATCGTTTTTGATAAATTCTTTATTCCAACTATTTACTAAACTCAAATATGATTAAAAACCTCAATAATAATTCTTAATTCAAATAATGTTTTTTTTTGAAAAAATAAATAATCTAATTGACCGTAACTATGGGATTGACACAATCCAACTAATTTACTAAATTTTAATTAATTGAGATTCATCATTTTAGTATTTATAAAATTCGTATTATGATTAGACCCATGGGTAAATAATGATTCCCTTTTGAGATTTCAAAAACCGAAGCGTTATTGTGGGTTATTAGAAGTTAGAATTTAGGATTTATTATTTTTATTATTTAATTAAATTTCCCTATTTACATTGGGTGTGTTCATGAAATAAATTTCATATTTGTAATTTTTAAATGCATGACCCCAACACACGAGATAACTGAATATCGGGTTTTCACATCTGTCCCATTCTGGTAAAAATAATAATAAATAATATTATTATTCAACCATGGTCTAGGAGGAAAAACTTTTAGGGAAAAAATGAGTTCTTTAAATATATTATATGCTATGTACACTCATACACTACAAGCAGCAATCAAACAAAGGATTACAACCGAGAATAGTTGAATCTTATGTGGGTGTAAACCACATTAAGATAACACAAAGAGACATCTATATGACTGAAAATACAATGAAATCCACCATATTAGTGCATGAATATCATAACACACCTATGTGAAGATTTCTTTATCTCTATGAAACATTCCTATTCCATAAATTTTTATGTAATGTCGTACGGATTTATTTATGTGAACATAAATTATGGGAGTTATATTAGGAAATAATTCAAATATTTCTATTTAATTAAATATTAAAATGGGATAAGGTTACATGACTCTTTCTCAACATATTCTTCCGAACATCACATTCAATGGACATGCAGGGAAATATTCTGAATTTTTTAAATTTGGACATGAGTCATTGTATTTATCATGAGAAAAATATAAATATAAGACATGAAAATGACCTTATCATTGTATAGAGATATGGATGTTACCCATAATTTTATATAAGGGATTATAAAAGGGAATCATGTCAATTCATTATGATTCAATTGGAGGATCGTTGATTAAGAATCCACATGAAGAAACATACAATGTTTTTGGATTAAATGAAGAGAAGTATTTTCTTGGGGAAAAGATAAGGGATACAATGAAAAGGAGTTCATTAAATAGAGAATATTGAGGATATGGATTTACATATGGAACCATTTAAAAAAATAAACATTTGGACGGGTCAGTAGAAAACCCCCAATGTTTTTTGTATATAAGATAAAAATTATACTGATTAAAATCATGATAATCAATTTGTTGTAAGGCATAATCAACTACAAGAATGTCTAACAAAAAATACATTAAGGGTATAAACAAAACTAATTCTAGGTTACCACACTAAAAATATATTAATATACATTGTATTAGTGACTAAATACATTCATGACCACTACTGGGGTTGTACTCAAGGAAATAAGTCAGTAATCAATGCACCAAAAGGATGCAATGGAGAATCTGGATCATCAAGCATGCAAAATTTCTGTCTATCTCAGAGAGATACCTATAGTATAACTACCCATATTCCCTAATGTATTACCAGGTGATGATCTAAAATCTATAAAACATAAAATTTTAAAGTAGGAAAAATGATGTATTATTGAATTTATAGGAAAACATTTAGTAGAACTGAGTAAAAAATAATTTAAAAATAACAAGGAATGAGTAGTTAGAGAAGAAGAAGAACCACCCTAGTAAAATAAATGAATTTCATTTCAATAATGAATGGATAAAGTATTGAACAACACATATAAATGTAATTTTTTATAATAAAGAAAAAAATAATATATAATATTCCTTTTTTAGAGGAACTTGTAAAAATGAGGATATATTCAAAATATATGAATGTGATGGAAACAAAAAAATACTAGAAGGGATTGGCACCATTATACTCACACGAGTGTTTGAATGCAGTATAAAAGGACCTAAATAAGAAGAAACATGATACTAGTATCATTTTTATTCCCATTTTTATAAGATATATTAAATGTTTAAAATATTTATGTGACTTAGGTCTGAGTGCCTATATCATGTCATATTAGAGATTGAAGTATTTGATACTGGACGGCCTGAATCCCTATAAATTACATCGTTAATTAGATAATGAAACTTTGACATCCCCCTAGGGAATGATTGAGGAAATTTTGACCAATGTTTAGTAGTTTATCTTTCCCATAGAATTTATAGTATTGGATATAGATGAGGAGAAAAATACACTCATTTTGGGGAGAGCATTTGTTTCCACGAAGCATGTGTTGATCATCGTCTGATGTAGATAACTCCATCTAATAGTTTTATAAGATCATGTATGTTATAACATACACTAGGTAATTAATAAAATAAAATTGTTAGAGGAATATGTATCTAAGGAATATAATACACCCATAGATGAGGTTTCTCTAAGAATAAAGTGGTACACGAGATAGCTGCTATTGTGAATGAAGATTCTCCATTGAAGAATAAAGGCCCGATGATGATAAATTCCATTCAAAGTAGAGGAGAAACTGAATTCACCAATTTTTTGGAAATTAAAATATGTAAGAAGGATACATTACCTTTCATTTATTTCATTAGTATGGGATAAGAAATGGTGGATCGATCCAATGGAGGTCAATCATGTTCTACCATCATGAAGGATTACGTTTCTTAGAGTGGAATGATAGGGGAAAACCTATGAGTATAGGTGAAACTGAGACCATTCATAGAAACTGAACCTGTATAGAATATTCAATCACCCACGATGTGAGATGAATCTAAAGGAGGTAAGGATGAGCCAAATATTGTAAAAAATGTGCTTCTAGGAGGAAAAATGAGATTTTGTTATTTCTAATTATTTATCTTTTGTACACACATTTTATTGCTTCAAATATTTCCGTATTAATTTATTATTGCCTATTATTTCACCTATTTATTTTTAATTAATTCGACCATCAAGTCCTAGGTTTGTAGAAATTATTAGGATGCATAAGAAGATGATGCAGGACCAATACATGTCTTGAATTAAGAGTTGGTAGATCATTTCCAACCAAAATAAAAGAATCAATCAATAGGGTAATTAAAATGTGAAATGATGAATGACCATTTTCAAAATTCACAGGAGTTAGGATTAAATATTTTATGTATAAAAATGTGATTTGGAAGAACCCTAAATTATGGGACCATTTGTAATAAGTCATTCTTCCATCAATGAGGGGATAACATGACCATTGGACATCCCTCGTAACTATTATGACCATAATCATGAAATAAGAAACTTATTTTCTAAATTAAAATTTTACCCAAATTGTAAAACAACAAAAATCACTCATGTAATAAAATATGAGTCAAATCCAATCAATATGATTTTCTTTCAATTATCTTTTCTTCAAACTATCTCCAAAACCCCATTCTGATTCCTCACTTATTTCATCATCTTTAATTAAAATAAATTTTTTCAAAAACTAATATAAAATAATTTATCATCTTTGTGGGGTTGATCTTGACCAAATAATTTAATAAATTTTAATTAATTGTGTTGAATATATTGTGTTTTTATAAATTTTTTATTTCGATTAGACCCATATGGAAATAACAATGCTATTTGGGCCTATTAAAATAGGAACCTTGGTTGGTGAATTTTAGATGTTAGTTTATATGTTTCTTATTATTATTTTATTATTTTCGTTTTTTCAATTTCTCTATTTACAGTAGGTTTGTTCATGATTTGGATTTAATATTTTGAATTTATAAATACACAACCTTAAAACATGAAAAAGAATTAATAGAGGATTTCTAATTAAATCCCACAGTAGATAATGTTTTAACCAAGAATAAGGAAGATTCAATAATGGCTAGCATAGAACAACATATAGCTATCTAAGAGGTTATTCACTGAGATTTAAGGATATATATTTGTAGAGACCCGAAGCTTTATGTACATGGACATTACATTACTTTTTCGGAATACATAGTACATAACAAAAACATACACACAAGGATCGTAATAGTTTAGTGTCTTTGGAAACTCGGAATATAATCTTTTAATCGTGGTGAATGATATTCAATATCTCCCATAAAGATCATCCCTTTTTTACCTAAAAACTTTCTTTATATCATGGGGAAAAGAAAACATAAAAGGGTGAGCTAAAATGCTCATTAAGGGTAAACAAAATAAATATCAATCACATCATATTCATAAGAACATAACATTTTGGAAATCTTAACCTGCAAAAGATAGCATAATTTCATAACATGGGATAAATCATAGTAGTGAAATTAAATCCCAATAATCATAACATAAATCATGAAACTTTGTGTCATACACAAATAATAATAATGAATCATTTCTTATTAGTTAAGACTCATTTCCAAGACTATCATAGTGGACAAAGTCCATTTCTGAACCGAGTCACCCTCGTTTCAGTCCTATTTCACTGAACCCGTATAACCTACCATTCCAGCCATGTCTATCTCATGAGATATAAAATCTTTACTCAATGCATTGGAGGGAGATATAGTTCCCACACATCTCATAATGATACCATTCTTATGTGTTCCACAAAATCATAAATCATACATCATTGCATAACTCATGTAATTATAATGGGATTCTTAAACATCATGACATCATAAAAAAATTCATATAAGATAAAGGGACTCATAAAAATAATTCCATCACAACATAATATAATCTATTTAATAATAGGGATAGAAACAGAACCCTTTATTATCTTATATGGAAAATAATTTTGAAAATACACTTGAACTCCATTCTTGAGGAAAATATCCTTTCTACTTCCAAAAAACACTTTTCCTTTCTTAACATGTCATAAAATTATAAACAAAAAGAAGTTAATTAAAAATAAACTTGAAAACATTTAAAGGAATCTTCTTGAAAATAATTTTTTAAAAATCCATTCATGCCGTATAAGTTAAAAAACATTCTTCTCATACTTTTGTCGGAAAAGACAAAAAGTACCTCATACGAAAGATAACAAATTATTACTTTCATATATTTTATTAAAAACTCACCGAAGGGTAAAATATGATTTAAACAATTATAGGTGGATGTAAATAAGATTAAATATTGAGGAAACATGTATGTGTATGATAAAATACACCCCAGTAAATACTAAAGTATAAACAATCTCAGATAAAAATGAGATTGTGATATTTCCCTTACCTTAGGTCTGATTTGCTTCGTATGTGTCCGAACCTCCTATATAATGATTTAAATAATTTCATTGACTTATTAACGAATCATATTCATTGTTATGATATCATATATGGTTCACTTATGACTTTATATTACCCGTTTTTTTTGTAAATTCCACGTTAAAGAAGCATTTTGGGTAAAATCGTTTCATTTATCGTAGGTGTTTGGACTTGTTGTTCTTGACATTAGTATTAATTATATCATGATTTACTTACTTCTATAATATGAAATATTATATATATATCATATATATTTAGTATATATATATATAATAGATAGATAAATGAAATGAAACACACCGTTCATGGCGACGGTAGTCAGTACGTACGCATGAACGTTGTTTTCCTTTCCTTATAGTCTTGAATGGAAGTAGGTAGATGACATATATATATACATAAATCCAGTAGATTTACCATGTCATATATTTCATTATTATTCATTATATATACTTTATAATCATTCTGGAATGGTCAACATGGATAATGAATCTCATCGCGTCGTGGAGACGATATTTCGTATGTATGCACGCGCGATGATTTCCTTTTTCCGTAGGATGGATAAGAGGTTAAGTAGAGTTGTTTCATATTTATAATAACATATCAGTATATAATAAATAATGATGTTATTACATTATCATGAAACAACTAAATAAGAAGAAGTTGAAGAAGAAAGAAATTGAAAAAGATCGGTAATGGATATTACCTCTTTTTAACTCGCCTTCACTTAACCTCCACTTAAAGAACTAAGGATGGTCTTTGAAGAAGACCAGGACCTCTAAGTTGATACTAGGGAAGTGGAGAAAAGATTTTTTCAGGGGTTGGCTGAGCTTGAATGCTCAAATTGGTGTGATAAGGAGAGGGAGGAGGTGCCCTTTTATAAGGGAGGAGAGGGGCACCTTAAGAAAATCTCAAAATATTATTTTGTATTAAGGTCAAATTCGGTTTATAATGGTTCCAAAGGGTATTATTTCGAAGATAAAGTGGGGATGGGTCGAAATCCTCTCATCCAATAGGATTTATACAAGTTTAGGTTATTATTTTAACCTTATCAATTAGATTTAAATCTAAGTTAAATAATTTAACTTTTACCATGTCTTTTGTTTTCTTACACTATATGGTTAATAAACTTACCATAACAAGCCAAACGAACCCCAAGTTGTTTCTTATTAATATATCTATCCTTATATATTTCATTTGGTGATCCTTAGATTTTTAGGTATTAAATAACAATTAATAATATAATATTTGTTTTAAAAACTAATTTATGTCAACTTTTACACTATTTGGTACATGATTTTTATGAAATTCATAACAGAATGATATGTTTGAACCAAGTTACTTATATCAACAATACCATGTAATATTAACATAGAAAATAAATCTAAGTCATAAAATGTCTCAAATTACACTTATTTGGGCATTTAGAACATCAATTATGTCAATATTTCATTAATAATACAATTACTGCATCATCGTTGTGTCATAAATAAAATAAATTATTTAATGTCTAAAAATTATAAATAAAATACCAATATTTTGGAAATCTTATTAACCTTCTAATGAATATTTACAATCGAATTTATCTTATGTATAACCCTATATTAAAAATGTTTTAGTAAATAAACTTTGATTTTAACTCTTTTAACTCTTCTGGGAATTAAATATTAATAAATGTCCTAATCTAATACATGTGGGCCTAAATGGTCATATTTTATTCCTAAGGATTTATTTGGTCTAATTACACTTATCCAATAGAATTATTACATGTGTTAGGGTAATAATAATATCATTTTTACCCTTAATTACCCTATTTAATTTTAACCGTGGTAAAAAAATGTAAAAAGTTACTATTCACCAAAAATTATTTTCATCTCATTGAACCACATTTTACTTACTGACATCAACCATGTCTCTCGGATTTTTGAAATTCCATTCACAGAAGCGGTAAAATTAAGTTTTATGAAAAATTTATTTTTTTTAACTACCACTTAGTGGTTTCACTATTCATCAAAAAATGAATGTTTCTAGAAAAATACCAAAAATTAGGCCTAAGATATATTTGATATTACGAACTAAAAAATGATGTCTATTTTACCAAATTCAAAACATATCAGTTGCATTAATTAATTTAAAAATTAATTCCCGTCGTCAAAACAAATATTGTGTTCTTAAGAGGTAATAACTATCAAAAGATTGACACTTGTTTATGTCTGGTTTAAATGTAGAATTATATCCAATGACCAAAATTGTATTAAATTTTAAAAATATATTCTAAATAGACATTAAAACCACTAAAATTAATAATTTATCACTATTAATTATTTCGATTAAAAAGGTTGTTTTTAATTAAAATTTAGTAATTTTCACTATTCATCAGAAATTGAAAGATATCCGAAAAGTACCAAAATTTTACCCTATGCTAATTTCGATATTCCGAATCCAAAAATGAAGTCCATTTTAGAAAATAAAATTTAAAAAATTTCAAAAAGTGGTTCTTACTATTCATAACGGCTTGTTTTAATAATATTTTAATAGCATATCGTTGTTTAGTTAAACTTGGTATTGCGTACTACACATGCTATCGATGAAGGTTGCGATTGCGTGTAATGAAAGGCAAGTCAAGGATGCGTGTTGTGCAAGCTCCTTTTGGTGTAGCGTACAACACAAGAAATTAAGGAAATTAAAAAGAATAATTTTCATAAAATCTCGGGGTGTTACATTCTACCCCCCTTAAAATGAATTTCGCCCTCGAAATTCATCGGGGTTATAAATGGTTTACTATTCGGAAGTTTCTTCAGTAGAAACCCACATCGTAAAAAGGAATACCAAAACCAATATTGAAAAAAAATTATGAAATGGAACGGTTACCCAAATAAATTAATCAATGGGTTTCCACATAGGTGAAAATATGGATATGGAAGAGAAATCTAACCATCATGTTCTGATGGAGAGTGGTAGAGAACATGGCTATGGAAAATCCAAAAATCACAAAGCCATAAATTTGTGACGATCTAAGCTACCATCTAATTCATTAGATATAAGAGCACTAGGACAACATTTTTGGTTTTCAAGATCGTTTCCCTAAAGTTGATGAAATTGGAATTAGAAGAAATACTTTAGTGATTTTGGTATAGTCTCACCATTGGTCGTTCTTTGGACAATTTCCTCTTCATCTCTTAAAGAAATGAAGTTGAATTTCTCATTCGTGATGTGTTAGCAGATCATGTGATAGAATGATGGGTCATTCCATCTATCTCAAACAAAAGGTTAGAAAAGTTATCAAAAAAAACATAAGTCCATCTATAGAGAGATTAATCATATATGGTTCCTAAAATGGACTTATACTTAATATATCATACTACTTAATATAATAAAACTAGTTTCTACTAATCAGGGACTTCCTGTAGGCCAGTGGTAGGTGATAAAGGCCAGTCGCACTTCGGTTGTGGGTTCGATTCCCACAACCTTGTCCGACGCGATGGGTTGTCGCCAGTCCTGCAGGTTGACCTTTTTCTAAAAGTAAATCACTATAACATCCTATAAATAATATCGTAAAAAGTTATATCCTTAAACAATACAAACTTATGTCCGACATAATCCATTCCAATCTTTAGGCTTATCCAAAATACTTATTTCCAAACACATTGTATAAAGAGAACGATTACTAAAAATGTCTTACAAGAAGCATGTGAATACCATCATTTATCACTCATATATCTTGTTGGTCACATTCCAGCCATGTGAATACCTTAATAATGTATTCTCTTGAAAAACGAATATCCATTGAATCTTAGTGAAAACATGAGTGCTGCCAAAAGTTAACACTTTCCACATACCAAAAACCTCAAAATTCTATATACTCAAATAATGATATCAATTAGTCCTTATATCAATCATAAGCTCATTAATACTGTCAAACTTTTCATTTTCTCTTTATCCCTTCATTATGCGTATATCATCTGCTTTCCAAAATATTTGAATCACTTTTCATGGTTACCGGTACCATAAAATTATTGAAAACCACAATAGACTAATACAAAGATATTCTAATACACCATAAATGTACCTCAACAACATTATTCATGAATACCAATACATAAACACTTTAATCCATCCTCTTCAATGATTGTACTTGAATAAGTACTTCCTTGATTTAGAAGTAACATTTTAGGTCAGGGCATTGAGTTGGGTAATGCCCATGTTCTCCACAAATAAGACATTGAACTCCATAATAGTCTGTCACTCTATGACCCTTTTCTCCACACAGATAACATCTGTCCCTCCATTTGAGGTATTCCTCAAGGTTTTTCTTCCCTTCTTTAGAAATCTCAATCTTCATTTCTTTATACTCCTCAACATGCGAACATGTATAAAAGTCTATCTTCCTCTTATTTGACGAATTAGGTATACCACTAAATTTCACCTTGTTAATCATATATCGCGAAGACTGATTCGGCATAATCACAATATCTTTCTCTCTAGGCATTATGCAATTTTGTTGCTCATAGCCACCAATTTGTCCATTGGATTCAATGTTCACCGAATTCCTTCGGGTTCCCTCCATTGACTAAAACACAAAAATAATTCTGTGAGAGGCAAAGATCATACAAGGAAAATAACATAATCAAGGGAGAGTACCTTTGAAATCTAACATATTAGGTTTAATTCTATGATCGTTAGCGTAGTTCTAGGACTATATCCTATACGTATATTTATCTTTAGGGTCATCCCTAGACATCATACCTTAGAAATATCTCTATAGATCTCACTAACGTTTTCACATCCTAGTTTACAAAGGTTGACTAAACCTTTCCTCTGATACCAACTATAGAGACCCGAAGCATAACGTACATGGACATTACATTACTTTTGCGGAATACTTGGTACATTAAAAAATCACTCA
This sequence comes from Viscum album, assembly GCA_963277665.1. Classification (NCBI taxonomy): domain Eukaryota; kingdom Viridiplantae; phylum Streptophyta; class Magnoliopsida; order Santalales; family Viscaceae; genus Viscum; species Viscum album. The sequence goes on from OY728139.1 coordinate 1,186,530,023, forward strand.
CACAAGGATCGTAATAGTTTTGTGTCATTGGAAACTCGGAATATAATCTTCTAATCGTGGTGAATGATCTTCAACATCTCCCATAAAGATATTCCCTTTTTTACCTAAAACCTTTCTTTATATCCTGGGGAAAAGAAAACATAAAAGGGTGAGCTCAAATACTTAGTAAGGGTAAACAAAAGATATATCAATCACATCATATTCATAAGAACATAACATTTTGGAAATCTTAACCTGCAAAAGAGAGCATAATTTCATAAAAAGGGATAAATCATAGTAGTGAAATGAAATCCCAATAATCATAAATTAAAACATGAAACTTTGTGGAAAACACACATAATCATAGAGAATCATTTCTTATTACTCAAGACTCATTGCCAAGACTATCTTAGTGGAAAAAGTCCATTTCTGAACCGAGTCACCCTCGTTTCAGTCCTGTTTCACTGAACCGGTATAATCTACCATTCTAGCCATGTCTATCTCATGAGATATAAAATATTTACACAATGCATTGGAGGGAGATATAGGTCCCACCCATCTCATAATGATATCATTCTTATGTGTTCCACAAAATCATAAATCATACATCATTGAATAACTCATGTAATAAAAATGGGATTCTTAAACAACATGACATCATAAAACAATTCATATAAGATAAAGGGACTCATAAAAATAATTACATCACAACATAATCAAAAAAATGTAATAATAGGGATAGAAACAGAACCCTTTATTATCTTATATGGAAAATAATTTTGATAAAACACTTGAACTCCATTCTTGAGGAAAATATTCTTTCTACTTCAAAAAAACACTTTTCCTTTCTTAACATGTCATACAATTCTAAAAAAAAGGAGTTTATTAAAAATAAAAATGAAAACTTGTAAAGGAATCTTCTTGAAAATAATGTTTTAAAAATCCATTCATGCCGTATAAGTTAAAAAGAACATTTTTCCCGTACTTTTGTCGGAAAAGTCAAAAAGTACCTCGTACGAAAGACAAAAAAAAGATTCCTTTCATATCTTTTACTAAAAACTCACCGAAGAGTAAAATAGGATTTCAAAAATTGTAGGTGGATGGAAATAATATTACATATTGAGTAAACATGGATGTGGTTGATAAAATAGACCCCAGTAAATTCTAAAGTATAAACAATCTTAGATAAAAATGAGATTCCGATATTTCCCTTACCTTAGGTCCAATTTGCTTCGTATGTGTCTGAACCACCTGTATAATGATTTAAATAATGTCATTGACTTATTACAGAATCATATTCATTGTTATTATATCATATATGGTTCACTTATGAGTTTATATTACCCGTTCATTTGTAAATCCCATGTTAAATAAGCGTTTTGGGTAAAATCGTTTCATTTATCGTAGGTGTGTGGACTTGTTGTTCTTGACATTATTATTACTTATATCATGATTTAATTACATACAGAATATAAAATATGATTTATATATCATATATATTTAGTGTATATATATATATATAATAGATAGATAAATTAAATGAAACACACCGTTCATGGAGACGGTAGTCCGTACGTACGCATGAACGCTGTTTTCCTTTCCTTATTGTCTTAAATCGAAGTAAGTAGATGAAATATATATATACGTAAATCCAGTAGATTTACAATATCATATATTTCATTATTACTCATTATATATACTTTATAATCATTCTGGAATGGTTAACATGGATAGTGAATCTCATCGCGTTGTGGAGACGGTATTCTGTACGTACGCACGCGCGGTGATTTCCTTTTTCCGTAGGATGGATAGAAGGTTAATTAGAGTTATTTCATATATATAATAACATATCAGTATGTAAGAAATACTGATGTTATTACTTTATCATGAAACAACTAAATAAGAAGAAGTTGAAAAGAAAGAAATTGAAAAAGATCGGTAATGGATATTACCTCTTTTTGACGTTCCTTCACTTAACCTCCACTTAAAGAACTAAGGATGGTCTTCGAAGAAGACCAGGACCTCTAGGATGATACTAGGGAAGTGGAGAATAGATTTTTGCAGGGGTTGGACGAGATTGAATGCTCAAATTGGTGTGAGGAGGAGAGGGAGGAGGTGCCCTTTTATAAGGGAGGAGAGGGGCATCTTAGGAAAATCTCAAAATATTATTTTATATTAAGGTAAAATTCGGTTTATAATGGTTCCAAAGGGTCTTTTTTAGAAGATAAAGTGGGGATGGGTCGAAAGCTTCTCATCCAATAGGATTTAGACATGTTTAGGTTGTTATTTTAACCTTATCAATTAGATTTAACTCTAAGGTAAATAATTTAACTTTTACCGTGTCTTTTGTTTTCTTACACTATATCGTTAATAAACTTACCATAACAAGACAAACGTACCCCAAGTTGTTTATTATTAATACATCTATCCGTATATATTTCATTTGGCCGAACCTCAGATTTTTAGGAATTAAATAACAATTAATAATATAATTTTTGTTTTAAAAACTAATTTATCTCAATTTTGACACTATTTGATACATGTTTTTTATGAAATTCATAACAGATTGATAAGTTCTAACCAAGTTACTTATATCAACAATAACATGTCATATTAACCTAGAAAATTAATTTATGTCATAAAAAGTCTCAAATTACATTTATTTGGGCATTTATAAAATCAATTATGTCAATATTTCATTAATAATACAATTACTGCATCATCGTTGTGTTATAAATAAATTGAATTATTTAATGTCTACAAATTATAAATAAAATACCATTATGTAGGAAATTGTATTATCTTTCTAATTAATATTTACAATCGAATTTATCTTATTTATAACCCTATATTAATAATCTTTTAGTAAATAAACATTGATTTTAACTCTTTTAACTCTTCTTTGAATTAAATAATAATAAATGTCCTAATCTAATCCAAGTGGGCCTAAATGGTCATATTTTATTCCTAAGATTGTTTTCAGTCGAATTACACTTATCCAATAGAATTAGGACATGTGATGAGGTAATAATAATATCATTTTTACACATAATTACCCTATTTACTTTTAACCGTGGTAAAAAAAGTAAAAAGTTACTATTCAACAAAAATTATTTTCATCTCATTGAACCAAATTTTAGTTACTGACATCAACCGTGTCTCTCGGATTTTTTAAATTCCATTCACAGAAGCGGTAAAATTACGTTTTATGAAAAATTCATTTTTTTAACTACCACTTAGTGGTTTCACTATTCATCAAAAATTGAAAGTTTCCAGAAAAATACAAAAAATTAGGCCTAAGATATATTTGATATTATGAACTCAAAAATGATATCTATTTTACCAAATTCAAAACATATCAGTTGCATTAATTAATTTAAAAATTAATTATCGTCGTCAAAACAAATAGTGTGTTCTTAAGAGATAATAACTATCAAAAGATTGACACTCGTTTATGTCTGGTTTAAATGTAGAATTACATCCAATGACCAACATTGTATTTAATTGTAAATATATATTCTAAATATACTTTAAAACCACTAAAATTAATAATTTATCACTATTAATTATTTCGATTGAAAAGGTTGTTTTTAATTAAAATTTAGTAATTTTCACTATTTATTAGAAAATGAATGATATCTGAAAAGTACCAAAATTTCACCCTAAGCTAATTTCGATATTCCGAATCCAAAAATGAATTCCATTTTGAAAAATAAAATTTAAAATTTTTCAAAAAGTGGTTATTACTATTCATAACAGCTAGTTTTAATAATATTTTAATAGAATATCGTTGTTTAGTGAAACTCGGTATTGCGTACTACACACGCTATTGAGGAAGTTTGCGATTGTGTGTAATGCAAGGCAAGTAAAGGATGTGTGTTGTGCAAGCTCCTTTTGCTGTATCATACAACACAAGACATTAATGAAATTAAAAAGAATATTTTTCATAAAATCTCGGGGTGTAACATTCTACCCCCCTTAAAATGAATTTCGCCCTCGAAATTCGTCGGGGTTATAAATGGTTTACTATTCAAAAGTTTCTTTCGTAGAAACCCACATCGTAAAAAGGAATACCAAAACCAATCTTTAAAAAAAAGTATGAAACGTAACGGTTACCCAAATAAACTAATCACTGGGTTTCCACATAGGTGAAAATATGGATATGGAAGAGAAATCTAACCATCATGTTCTGATGGACAGTGGTAGAGAACATGGCTATGGAAAATCCATCAATCACAAAGCCATAAATTTGTGATGATCTAAGCTACCATCTGATTCATTAGATATAAGAGCACTAGGACAACATTTTTGGTTTTCAAGATCGTTTCCCTAAAGTTGCTGAAATTGGAATTAGAAGAAATACTTTAGTGATTTCGGTATAGTCTCACCGTTGGTCGTTCTTTGGTCAATTTACACTTTATATCTTAAAGAAATGAAGTTGAATTTGTCATTCATGATGTGTTAGCAGATCATGTGATATAATGAAGGGTTATTCCATCTGTCTCAAACAAAAGGTTAGAAAGGTTATCAAAAAAATACATAAGTCCTTCTATAGTGAGATTAATCATATATGGTTCCTAAAATGGACTTATACTTCATATATCATACTACATAATATAATAAAACTAGTTTCTACTAAACAGGGACTTCCTATAGGCCAGTGGTAGGCGATAAAGGCCAGTCGCACTTCGGTTGTGGGTTCGATTCCTACAGTCTTGTCCGACGTGATGGGCTGTCGCCAGTCCTGCAGGTTGTCCATTTTCTAAAACTACATTACTATAACATCCCATCAATAATATCGAAAAAAGTTATATCCTTAAACAATAATAACTTATGTCCAACATAATCCATTCCAATCTTTACGCTTATCCAAAATACTTCTTTCCAAACTCATTGTATAAAGAGAATGATTACAAAAAAGGTCATATAACAAGCAGGTGAATACCATCATTTATCCCTCATATATCTTGTTGGTCACATTCCAGCCATGTGAATACCTTAATCGTGTATTCTCTTGAAAAATGAATACCCATTGAATCTTAGTGAAAACATGAGTGCTGCCAAAAGATAACTCTTTCCACATACCAAAATCCTCAAAATTCTATATACTCAAATCATGATATCACTTAGTCCTTATATCAATCATAAGATCATGAATACTGTCAAACTTTTCATTTTCTCTGTATCCCTTCATTATGCGCATATCATCTTCTTTCCAAAATATTTGAATCACTTTTCATGGTTACCGGTACCATAAAATTATTGAAAACCACAATAGACTAATACAAAAATATTCTAATACACCATAAATGTACCTCAACAACATTATTATTGAATACCAATAAATAAACACATTAATCCATCCTGTTCAATGATTGTCCTAGAATAAGTCCTTCCTTGATTTAGAAGAACTTTTTAGGTCAGGGCATTGAGTTGGGTAATACCCATGTTCTCCACAAATAAGACATTGCACTCCATAACAGTTTGTCACTCTATGACCCTTTTCTCCACACAGATAACATTTGTCCCTCCATTTTAGGTATTCCTCAAGGTTTTTCTTCCCTTATTTAGAAATCTCAATCTTCCTTTCTTTATTCTCCTCAACATGCGAACATGTATAAAAGCCTATCTTCCTCTTATTTGATGAATTAGGAATACCACTAAATTTCACCTTGTTAATCATATATCGTGATGACTGATTCGACATAATCACAATATATTTATCTCAAGGCATTACGCAATTTTGTTGCTCATAGTCACCAATTTGTCCATTGGATTCAATGTTAACCGAATTCCTTATGGTTCCCTTCATTGACTAAAACAAAAAAAGAATTCTGTGAGAGGCAAAAATAATACAAGGAAAATAACATAATCAAGGGAGAGTACATTTGACATCTAACATCTTAGGTTTAATTCTAAGATCGTTAGCATAGTTCTAGGATTATATCCTATAGTATACTTATCTTTAGGGTCATCCCTAGACATCATACCTTAGAAATATCTCTAGGGATCTCACTAACGTTTTCGCATCCTAGTTTCCAAAGGTTGACTAAACCTTTCCTCTGATACCAACTTTAGAGACTCGAAGCTTAACGTACATGTACATTACATTACTTTTGAGGAATACTTTGTACATAATAAAATCACACACAGAAGGATCGTAATAGTTTAGTGAATTTGGAAACTCAGAATATAATCTTCTAATCGTGGTGAATGATCTTCAACATCTCCCACAAAGATCTTACATTTTTTTACCTAAGACCTTTCTTTATATCCTGGGGAAAAGAAAACATAAACGGGTGAGCTAAAATGCTCAGTAAGGGTAAACAAAAAAAATATCAATCACATCATATTCATAAGAACATAACATTTTGGAATTCTTAACCTGCAAAAAAGAGCATAATTTCATAACATGGGATAAATCATAGTAGTGAAATAAAATCCCAATAATCATAACATAAAACATGAAACTTTGTGGCATACACACATAGTCATAGATAATCATTTCTTATTAGTCAAAAATCATTTCCAAGACTATCTTAGTGGACAAAGTCCATTTCTGAACCGAGTCACCCTCGTTTCAGTCCTCTTTCACTAAACCGGTATAACCTACCATTCCAGCCATGTCTATCTCATGAGATATAAAATCTTTACCCAATGCATTGGAGGGAGATATAGGTCCCAGCCATCTCATAATGATACCATTCTTATATGTTCCACAAAATCATAAATCATACATCATTGTATAACTCATGTAATAAAAATGGGATTCTTAAACAACATGACATCATAAAACAATTCATATAAGATAAAGGGACTCATAAAAATAATTCTATCACAACATAATCAAATCAATTTAATAATAGGGATAGAAACAGAACCCTTTATTATCTTAGATGGAAATTAATTTTGATAAAACACTTGAACTCCATTCTTGAGGAAAATGTCCTTTCTACTTCAAAAAAACACTTTTCCATTCTTAACATGTCATAAAATTCCAAAAAAAGAAGTTTATTAAAAATAAACTTGATAACTTGTAAAGGAAGATTCTTGGAAATAATGTTTTCAAAATCCAGTCATGCCGTATAATTTAAAAAAAACATTCTTCTCGTACATTTTTCGGAAAAGTCAAAAATTACCACATATGAAAGACGACAAAAGATTTCTTTCATATCTTTTACTAAATACTCACCGAAGGGTAAAATAGGATTTAAACAATTATAGGTGGATTGAAATAATATTACATGTTGAGGAAACATGTATGTGGTTGATAAAATACACCCCAGTAAATACTAAAGTATAAACAATCTCAGATAAAAATGAGATTGTGATATTTCTCTTACCTTAGGTCCGATTTGATTCGTATGTGTCTGAACCTCCTGTATAATGATTTAAATAATTTCATTGACTTATTACAGAATCATATTCATTGTTATGACATCATATATGGTTAACTTATGACTTTATATTACCCGTTCGTTTGTAAATTCCATGTTAAAGAAGCGTTTTGGGTAAAATCGTTTCATTTGTTGTAGGTGTTTGGACCTGTTGTTCATGACATTATTATTAATTATATAATGATTTAATTAATTCCAGAATATAAAATATGATTTATATATCATATATATTTAGTATATATATATATATAATAGATAGATAAATGAAATGAAACACACCATTCATGGAGACGGTAGTCCGTACGTACGCATGAACGCTGTTTTCCGTTCCTTATTGTCTTGAATGGAAGTAAGTAGATGACATATATATATATAAATAAATCCAGTAGATTTACCATGTCATATATTTCATTATTATTCATTATATATACTTTATAATCATTCTGGAATGGTTAACATGGATAATGAATCTCATCGCGTCATGGAGACGGTATTCCGTACGTACGCACGCGCGGTGATTTCCTTTTTCCGTATGATGGATAGAAGGTTAATTAGAGTTGTTTCATATTTATAATAACATATCATTATATAAGAAATACTGATGTTATTACTTTATCATGAAACAACTAAATAAGAAGAAGTTGAAGAAGAAAGAAATTGAAAAAGATCGGTAATGGATATTACCTCTTTTTGAAGCGCCTTCACTTAACTTCCACTTAAAGAACTAAGGGTGGTCTTTGAAGAAGACCAGGATCTCTAGGATTATACTAGGGAAGTGGAGAAGAGATTTTGGTAGGGGTTGGCAGAGCTTGAATGCATAAATTGGTGTGAGGAGGAGAGGGAGGAGGTGCCCTTTTATAAGGGAGGAGAAGGGCACCTTAGGAAAATCTCAATATATTATTTTATATTAAGGTCAAATTCGGTTTATAATGGTTCCAAAGGGTCTTATTTAGACGATAAAGTGGTGATGGGTCGAAATACTCTCATCCAATAGGATTTAGACAAGTTTAGGTCATTATTTTAACATTATCAATTAGATTTAACTCTAAGCTAAATAATTTAACTTTTACCGTGTCTTTTGTTTTCTTACACTATATGGTTAATAAACTTATCATAACAAGCCAAACGGACCCCAAGTTGTTTATTATTAATATATCTATCCTTATCTAAGTCATTTTTCCAAACCGTAGATTTTTAGGAATTAAATAACAATTAATAATATAATATTTGTTTTAAAAACTAATTTATGTAAATTTTGACACTATTTGGTACATGATTTTTATGAAATTCATAATAGAATGATAAGTTCGAACCAAGTTACTTATATCGACAATAACATGTCATATTAACCTATAAAATTAATGTAAGTCATAAAAAGTCTAAAATTACATTTATTTGGGCATTTATAACATCAATTATGTCAATATTTCATTAATAATACAATTACTCCCTCATCATTGTGTCATAAATATATTAAATTATTTAATGTCTAAAAAATATAAATAAAATAAAATTATGTAGAAAATCCTATTATCTTTATAATGAATATTTACAATCGAATTTATCTTATGTATAACCCTATATTAAAAAAATTTTATTTAATAAACTTTGATTTTAACTCTTTTAACTCTTCTTTGAATTAAATAATAATAAATGTCCTAGTCTAATCCAAGTGGGCCTAAATGGTCATATATTATTCCTAAGGTTGTTTTTGGTCGAATTACACTAATCCAATAGAATTAGGACATGTGTTAGGGTAATAATAATATCATTTTTACCCTTAATTACCCTATTTACTTTTAACTGTGGAAAAAAAGTAAAAAGTTACTATTCACCAAAAATTATTTTCATCTCATTGAACCACATTTTAGTTACTGACATCAATCGTGTCTCTCGGATTTTTCAAATTCCATTCACAGAAGCGGTAAAATTAAGTTTTATGAAAAAATTATTTTTTATCTACCACTTAGTGGTTCCACTATTCATCAAAAAATGAAAGTTTTTCAGAAAAATACCAAAAATTAGGCCTAAGCTATATTTGATATTATGAATTAAAAAATGATTTTTATTTTACCAAATTCAAAACATATCAGTTGCATTAATTAATTTAAAAATTAACTGTCGTCGTCAAAACAAATAGCGTGTTCTTAAGAGATAATAACTATCAAAATATTGACACTTATTTATGTCTGGTTTAAATGTAGAATTACATCCAATGACCAAAATTGAATAAAATTGTAAAAATATATTCTAAATATACTTTAAAACCACTAAAATTAATAATTTATCACTATTAATTATTTTGATTAAAAATGTTGTTTTTAATTAAAATTTTGTAATTTTCACTATTCATCAGAAAATGAAAGATATCCGAAAAGTACCAAAATATCACCCTAAGCTAATCTCGATATTCCGAATCCAAAAATGAAGTCCATTTTGAAAAATAAAATTTAAAAAATTTCAAAAAGTGGTTATTACTTATCATAACGGCTAGTTTTAATAATATTTTAATAGCATATCGTTGTTTAGTGAAACTCGGTATTGTGTACTACACACGCTATCGAGGAAGGTCGCGATTGCGTGTAATGCAAGGAAAGTCAAGGATGCGTGTTGTGGAAGCTCCTTTTGGTGTATCTTACAACACAAGACATTAATGAAATTAAAAAGAACATTTTTCATAAAATCTCAAGGTGTTACAATATTTTCCAAGAGAATGGGTGGCCATAAAAAAAGATTTAAATAGAGAATACTAGAACATAATGTGGCTAAAAACCCTTAGAACTCAAATAACTAATCATCCAGATGATCTAAAATATTGTTAAATTAAACGTACTACAACATAAATATCCAAATAAACATCAAGGAATATTTCTCAAGCACTGTGACACATTTCAATTCCATAATGTTTCATGTGATGCATTAAGGGTTCATCTCGTTCGATTTACCTTACACGAGGGACCTCAGGAGTGGATTCAGAGATTTATAGTTAATTCAATCCTAATATGGGATGAGATAGGATAAATAATTTTACAATTATTTTTCTGAACATCAAAATAAATTGACATATGACTAAATATTCTAAATATTTTTTATAAAAATTAAGGATAATACTTATATTATTCTTCTGAATGATTTAAATTTATGACTCTAAAATACCCATGTAATCGTATAGATATATGAATTATAATAGAAACCTTCTACATGTGTTTTTTAGATAAAATTCAATTCATGAGGTTTTATCCTGAATACCAATAACAAAGAAGTTTACTCAAACAGAATAAAAAAATTTTGATGGAAAAAACATTAATAATTTCTATTGGGAAGGAGAAATGACACAATGGAAACTCATTCACATAATAATAAACAATGATTGGATGGCAGAATAGCTATAATTATTAACCTAGGTGATGGAAATAATGATGGGTGATCATTAAAACCCCAAATGTACATGTATTTAATATTAAAATTATGCTGATTATAATCATGGTAATAATTTTTATGGTTGGTGACCTTAATAATTACATAGGCAAAGATATCAATAAATGAATCAAGGTTATCGTCAACATGCACCCTAAGGGCCTACACTGATGAGTTGGTTCTATACATTACAAGAGTCACATTCATAACAAATGACCACAATCGAGGTTATAATCAAGGAAATAAAAGAAGAATTAGGGAACCAAAAGGCTGCATTGAAGAATTAGATGTATCAATTGGGAAAAATTTCTGAAAAAATAAAAAATACACTAAATAACTAGTTCAAAGATTCCCTGAGGCCCACCAAAAATATTATGTAACATTTATAATGATTATAAGTGGGAATAAGACACAATGATGTTTTATATAATTTATATGACAACATCCTAAAGAAGAAAGTGAAAAAAGAAGTTGAAAATATCCAGGGAAAGTGGAAGAAAAACTAAATAAGAACCAAAGAAGTATAAACCCAGACATTATTTTCCAGAAAAAATTATCTAATTAAAGAAAAACATGTAGAAAGGAAATTTGTCAATCCTTTTAAAAAATTTCATATAAATATTTATTTTATAGAGGATCTTAGTAATTGCCGATATATGAATTATTCATGAATGAGATGGTAACCAACATGAAGTTTATGGAAGAGATTGTAACCATTCAACTCACATATGAGTGTCTAATGATGGTATCAAAGGACCTTCCTATAAGAAACATGATCTAGGTAACCTTTTTATACCAATCTATATCGATGATATCAAATTTGGAATGTCGTTGTAATACATATGTACATATGTTAATATAATGTTGTACATAACATTAAAGAGATTTGAAAAACAAGTCTAGAATCATATAAGATTACTTATTTAATTAGTTGACTCAATAGTTGAATCAAAAAGATTGTTTGTGGAATATGTTTGATAAAATGTTTCATGTTTATCTTTCCCATAATTTATATAGTAATAAACATGCAATAAGAGTGAAATACACTCAATTTTGGGAGAGCCTTTTGAGCCACTAGGAGTGATTTGATCGATGTCCAATGTGGATGAATATTTCTGAGAGTTGGTTGTGATAAATTAAGTTTGTAAATCCACAATGAAAATTATGAACTTTGATGTTTGAGAAGAAAATTTGTTTCGTGAATACAATACACTCAAATTTGAGGGTGTTGTGGAATGTAAAAAGGTACATGAGATAGAAATAGTTGTGAAAAAAATTCTCAACTGATGAAAAAAGATAACACAGGGACCAATATCACTAATATCATAGGAGGAATAGACTCAACCACATTAGGGATAGGGTAATGGGTATGGATGAAACATGGACTTCTATTATGTTAATTAGTATTGATGAATAAATGGTGTAACAATCCCATGGATATCAAGAAAGTTATAACATCATGATGAATTATGTTGTTTATATTGGAAGGATAAGGGATGAATGATGTTGATCAGACCCAACTAAGAACATTCACAGACCATGAACATGTATATAATTTTTAATAATCTATCATATGATTCAAACATAAAGGAGGCATGGTTAATCCAATGATGGTAAATAAAATTTCTTCCATGAGGTAACCTATGTTTTTTTAATTTTTCATTATTTTTTTATGAACCCATTTTCCTACTTTATATATTTCAATGATAATTAATAATAGAGTATTGTTGTTCTTGTCTAATTTTAATCTATTGGTTCACTAAGATTAATGCTGGAACCAATGATCTAGAAGCCTAAAAATAGGATACTTAACCAATACACATCTTGAACTAGGAGTTAAAATAAACTATGCAACTAAATACAAAGAACCATTGAAATGTGGAGTATGTGTTTCAACTTTAAATATTTCTATTATATTCCCCACATTTAATATATATATATATATAAACTTCAAATTTCATTCCCTACATTTGATTCTTTCTTTAATAGACAAAACTAGGAGATATAAACTACAGAGTAGAATTAAAATGTCAGGTATTTAAATTTATTTGTGGGTAAATTTTAATGAGAAAATTGGGAAAAATAATTTTCATGGATAAACCAGTGACTTAATATTTGATAAATCATGATTTTGTGGAGCATGATGATCATTATAAATTAAATTTTTATGAGATCCGGCCATGATTATAATTATTATATTATCATTTATTTATATAATTATTCATATTAATTTTTATTAGTGACTATCCATACCCTTCATCAAATTCAAAATATATACACTGGACCTAACATTTACAATTCATTATCTAGTATATATTATATGAAACTCATCCAAATTCCCTTCATGAAATTTCATTTCATCTGTTTAATGATATAACTAAATTGAATCTCATTTATTATGATTGAGGTATCTTTTATAGGCCCTTATCCTAGGACCATACTTAAATTAATACATTCTAAATCCCATAAAATCCATGATTAATATTTTATGGGAAGATCCATGTTACTAAATAATCTTATCCTTTCCTAACATAAGCTATTTTTTTCATGATAATAAAAAATACGAGTTATGGAGTTGGAGGCCAGAGTATGTGATCCATGTTTTTTAATGAATAAGTGTGGGGGGAAACTTAATAAGATTTCAGGAAAGACATTCATTTTTAATCGAACACCATCTTGATAAAAGAAAAGAAAAAAATAATAGTTAATAATGGGTAGTGTTTATGGAAATTCATAAATCCCCATTTCTTGATCAGGGATCCTGTTATAACTTTTAGAAATTTTTAATTAAGAGATAATTTTTTTTGGTTGGTGCCTATGAAAATTTTCCCTAACAAAACTTTTAAAAAATAAAATAATAAATAGAGAAAATAAAAATAATAAAATTGGGTGTTTCATTTATTACATTTCATCTCTTGGTGATCCTTCTCAAATGTTGGGGGATGATGAGACATTTGTTGAGATTTTATTAAATATCATCATATTTACATTATATAAAAACCACCTTTTTGATTCTTACGTGATTTAAATCATTTACATTCCTACAATATTCCTTAGATTAATTTGATACTGAATGGTTAATCCATCACGATTAGTTGTGATTTTTTCATTATGTGATGGAGATTATAGATTACATTAAATCCTAGGATAAAAAATATGTTCTTCAGGTATATAAATCAATTTCTTCATTCATACCTTATTATGAGTGGAAAAATTCCAGGGAAAAATAAAAAATGGTTCACATAATAATAATGGGTTGAAAATGTAAAATGAATTAAAAATGTATTGAATAATTCAAAAGTTGAAAAGTAACGAACTTGTACGATTTGTATTCATTCAAATATAATGCATTGATATATTTTCATCATGTGATTCCCAATCATTTTCAATTCCATTTCATCAACTATTTTATTAGTATTGAATTTAAATCATGGTAGGGTAATATTCTATCGTAGTATATTGCGATTCCGTCCTTGAAGAAATGTATGATTTCAAGTGTTGGGGGTTGATAATTCCATTATTGAACACATTTTTTATATTAATATTTGTGGATTTTAATTATTTAATTGTTAATGCCTGCCTATGTCTGTAGTGTTTTTCTAAAATTTTTCATGATTCAATAATTTATGAAAATTGAGTAAAAAGGAACAACAACCCCAATTAATTATTTCAAAAGAATCTTTTACACAAAGAGTGATGATTATAGAGAACATTTAGGTCCTATAACTGAATATCCACAACATATAAATATTTTTTGAATATAAATTTTACATTAGATTTCATTAAATTAGTACAGTCCATGAACCAATGAAACTTGTGAAATAAATAAAAGTCCTCAAATGGAGACAGTTATCATGAATTAAGGATGACATATATCAAGATGTGAAACATGTGTGTCGTGTCGTGACACATTTTATGACTATCCATAAATCTCACATATCATAAATTTGATACATTGGGAGCTAGATTTACCAGACATGTAATCACTACATGACATGTAATGTTCGAGACTGGCCACAAATGACTATAATGGGTGTATTATACAATTTTCACATCTCTCAGGACTTGTGAACCACCTATAATTTGATTTTCACCCATCCTTCTATTGATTTTGGAATGATCCCATCTAGAGTCTATAAATAGAGATCCATTATTCAATTGTTAGGTTGATTTTGGATACCTTATATTGGACCAAGAAGCTCGTTTGTGAAGGGTCCTCATAAGTTCATATATGTATTCTCATACTGATTTCTTTTTTATTTCCTTCCCTCTTAGACACTCATCACTATTACGAGGGATAAAACTTACTTGTTCTCTAGTTATGTTATAGAAGATAGATGGTGTTGTTGGATTTATTTCGTTTTCATTATTTATGTATTTTGTTTGCTGTTAGCCTATAGTAAGAGAATTATTTTTGAGGTGTCAGTGGAATTATATTTACAAATGGACAATGATGATAAGTTGAAAATTATCTATGAGGTAAATTATAAATGGTATTTATATTAATAATTATTTTAAAAATTAAAATGTAAGAATGAAAAGGCTTGGATCTTTAAAAAGTGAAAAAAATTAAAATACATGGATGATTTGTATTATTAGAAAAATGAGTCACTGGTAAATTTTATACACGTGATGCTTGAAAATTTAAATTTTCATTTGAGAATTTTTTATTGGCAATTAATTTATATAAATGTATGAGTAAGAATTCATTTTATAATGTTGGGATTCCATCCTTAATGACAAGTACAAATTCAAGTTGGGGGTGAGGGGTTGTTTTGGGAACTTATTGAATAACTTTTTTATATTAATGTGAATTTTATTTATGGATTATTTGTTAATACATTCCCATGAACAAGTTTGTTTTATTTTTTCCATTTATATAAGTTATGGGAGATGAAAAAAGTAATTATAAAAAAATAATAACATCCTGATAAAATAAGGTCTTCCACAAAGACATATGATCATTGATCCATTATAGGGAATAGAATTGAAGAACCATGAAAAAACAAGGCTCTTTATTCTAAATAATGAGTTTACATGTTGTGTAATTATTACACATGAATAACCGGTACAATTAAAGAATATTATTCATGTTGTGAAGTGGATAAAATAGTATGAGAGTAATTAAAACATGTTTCATGTCATGAGACATATGTTTCATTCTATAAAACATGTGATGATGTCCACAAAAGCTCATATGATTTGAGTTTTATACACATGGTGAAATATTTACACATCACCTAATCACTAAAAGATGTGTAGTGTTTAGGATGGGCCAAAACTTCTAGATTCGGTATGTCATTCAATTTTGAAATGTCTAATACCTATGAAACACCTATGACCACCTTTTTTCACATACTTAATTCAATTGATTACTTCATGAGATCATTTGATGTCTATAAATGGAGAGTTATGATGCTGATATCAGGGAGATCCTAGAGATCAAATCTTGGAGTAAAATTTTTCATTGTGAAGGGTCCTCACTCATTCATCTTTGTTTTCTAATTATAATTTATCTTTAATTCCTTACCAATTATTTTCTAATTACTAGGATGAGGGGTTAAGACTTCTTTTTTCTATGGTTATGTTGTGTAAGGGGGATTTTTTTTGATTGACTTATTTTACCTTATTAATCTACTTCATTTGATGTAATTATTCAATCAATTTCGAATTAGATTATCTATCATTTATAATGTTCATTTTATAGGAATCATGTTTAAATATGGAATTGAGACAAACTTGCTTCAGCTAAACCCAAAATTACTTAACCATTGAAAATAGGGGATTGTTATGTCAATGATGGGAAACCATAACCATTAGATCTCCCACATCTTGGCTATGACAGAAATCAAGTATTAATAAGTATTCATTCTAAAAACTAATTTCACCCAGAGAATAAAACAATGAAACATGATAAAGATTTCCAATATGAGTCGAAACTAATCAAAATAGTTTCCTTTTGAATCATGTTTCATTGAACTATTTCCAAAACCCCAATCCATTTCCTCACTACTGTTTCCATATTAATTAAAATCAAACATTTGAAAACGTAAATAAACTTATTGTCCATATTGTTGGGTTTGATCATGACATTCTTCTTTTCTATATTTTAAATAATTTTTTTTTATCTATTATTATTTTACAAATTTTTTATATTGATGAGATGTGTAGGGAAACAACAATACCATTTGGGCCTATCAAAACTGGAATCATTTCCAAGGTGGTTACATAAAACATTTATAGGTTTCTTAAATTTCTTTTATTTTGATTCTTTATTTTTTTACAATGGAAGTACTTTTTCTTTTGGATTTCATTTTTTCATTTTTTAAATGCATGAATACAACACCGAAGAAAAAGGAAAAGCAATTTCAAAATTCAGCCTCGAACTGCAGAAAAGTATAATAATGAAATATGAATATATAATCATGGAAAGAATAGAGAAACATCTAGATACTATAAGTATTCATAAAAGATATCTAGGATTCTTTACACTCACATACTACAAGAGGCCATTAAATAGATGATTTTAACTGATTATCCTAGCATCATATTGAGGTGAAAACCATATTGAGATCAAACAGTAGACCATCCAGATGATCTGAAATATTTTACAATTCACTAGAATACCACATAAAGATGAAAAATCAATTTTTGGAAGCTTTATAGAGCTATATAACACATTAAAATTTCATAATATTTCATATGATGTGGTAATTATTCTTTTCATTCAATTAAAATTATAAGAGTGGTCCTAATATAGGATTAAAGTTTTTCAAGAACATTCCCTTTTGATATGGTGTGATCGATCACAAAACATTTCCACCTGAACCTTCTTACATTCCAACTGAATGGACATACATGTAAATATTCAAATCTTTTGTCAATTTTAAGATTAATCTCTATATCATTCCTGAGAATGATATACATATATGAATAGATAATTCCTCCATCATGGTATAAAGTTGTTAGTACTAAACGAGACTTTCTATAAGTGTTCCTCATAGGTAAAAAAGTCAATTCTCAATGCATCAGCTATAGGATCACTGTTAAAGAAATAACTAGAATCAAGATACAAATTATTTTTTGAAATAAAGGGAAATAGTTTCCAATGTAAAGGAGGAAGGGTGTAATGAAAATTTATTCATGTAATAAAAAAAATGAATGGATGATGACATAGTTGGAATCATTAACCAAAAAGATATTCATCATGATGGGCAAGAAGTAAAATGAAATTTGTATGTATATAGAAGAAAAAAATTATACAGCTTATAATTATGGTAAACCATATTTGGATTGGAATCATAAATAGTAATATGGGAAAGGATATCATTAAAGTCCATAAGGGTACCAAAAAGAATTACCCCAAGGGACTTCACTATAGATCTAGGTCAATATATTTGAATAAATGATAGTTACATTCAAGAACACAATAATGGTTTTAATCAAGGAATGAAAAGAAGAAACAATAATATAAAATTCCGCATTATGGAATTTTAAGCATCAGATTTTCCAAATTACAGACCAGGCTAGAGAGAGGCTCGGAGGAGTACTACCAAGATGCCTTAAAGTACACCCACATTAGGATTTAAAATATATAGAGCTTAAAAGTGGATAAAATAGCTGGAGGTGATATAGAATTTATAGGACATCAACCAGTGGAAAAAATGAAAGGATATTGAAAATAACTCGGAAAAATAGATGAAGAAGAATAATAACTACCACAATAGTACAATCTAAGGCTTCCATTTTTTGAATGAATTAAACACGCATAGAATAATGAAGTGGAATATAAATTTCTGGAATAGATTATAAAATTTAATATCAATATTCATTTTGATGAGTTTTTCATGAACATACGGGCATGTAAGAAAATTCAAAAAATGGGATGGTAAAAAAAATCATGAGGTTGGAAGAGATCGAAACCATTCTACTCAAAGGAGATAAATCGAAGATGATATCAAAGGATGTGAATAAAAATCAATTTGATATAGTTACCTTTTTTATTCTAATATTTATCATATCTATCAAATGTGGAAAATATTTTGGTGACATAGTTGTGAGTGTTGATATCATGTCATACATGACATTTAAGAGTTTGTCGGTTGAAGGTTTGAATCCCATGACCGTCTATATTAAATTAGATTATTCAATATTGAAAACCCTATGAGGACAAATTAAATACATTTTTATCAATGTTTAAAAGTTTTTCCATACTGTCTAATTTTTATTTCTGGACATGGAAGAGGATAAAAATCCACAAATTATGGGGTGAGCATTTAGAGCCACATGTCATGCCTTAGTCGAATTCTAGAGTGGAGAACACTATATGCGATATTTTAATGACTAGGTAAGTTTCAACATCTGCCTAGGATTAAATAATTGTGATATATGAGATGAACGTGAGCTTGGATAAGATAATTCACCTAAATTTGAAGGTGTCAATGAAAAAAGAGGTACATGAGATTTCAGATGTTCTACTAGAATATTCTCATCTATAGAATAAAGAGAACATGAGGGGCAAGATCACTGACACCAGAGGAAAAATTCAATCCACTGTATTTTTCAAATGAAAATAGGTATAGATGATACATGAACAACAATTTAGTTCATCATGATTTAGGAAGAAAAGGTTGATTGGTCCAATAGAGATCATGAATATTATTCCATTAGGAAGAATAAATATATCAATAGAGTAAGGACATGGGATAAAAAATCTATATAGGAAAAAATTGAGACAATTTATAGACCCCAACTAGGCACTGAATTTTCAGTCATTTGTTATTCCAGATATAGATAAATGAGTTATAGTCGAGTTGAAAATGGAAACCAAAAGAACTTTTGGGAGGCTACTCATGTTTTTTATATTTATTTATTTGTCTATTTGGTGTGAATGATCTCACATAAAATATAATATAAATCATTAATAATGGAATTTGCATTCACCTTTTTAATTTTATTTTTATAACAATCATGACCTAATATGGATGAAAGAACGAGAAATAAAAATAAGAGGTTATAGGACCAATACATGTCCTTGGTCAGGAGGAGGTAGAACATGTGAATCCAACATCAAATAAACATTAAAAATATTAGTAATAATTTCAATTCATAAATTTTGTTCAAGATTCCACAAATTTATTATGATCTATTAAATTACTATTGTATGCCTTGAATTTTATTTTATCATTAATAAACTAAAATAAGAGACATAAAATACATAGGATAATTATCGTACCATGATTTTAAATATCTTTACCAATAAATTTGAATTATAAATATGGAAAAAATAGTAAGGATAATCATGTGCATTTGTATTTGTAAAATCATGATTTAGGGGAGCATATCGATCATTGTATATTATGTTTTTATGAGATTTGTGCAGGCTATGAATTTCTGAAATTTTCATTGATTGAATTAATTATTTTCATTAATTTCCATTAGTGATCATACCAACCCATCATCTTATTCTTTATACATCATATTTAACATAAATTTTCCCTCTCTTTCAAGAGTATATTTCTCGAAAAACTCATGAATGATCTCTTATTAAACATTATTCCCATCTGATCAAAGTTATGACTGAACATAATCACTATTAATATGACATTCATATTTTGTTATCATTTATCTTCAAACCCACCATAAATTAATCTATTTTAAAGCATATAGAACCCATGAACAACCATTATATGGAATATGTGTGTTAAAATATTTTATTTAAATTTCAAACATTACACTAAATATTTATTATGATTATCAAAAGTTATAGTTTGGGAATGTAGACTACTAGAAGAAATGAATATTTTTTAATGAATATGTGTGGGGGAAATTTCATGAGATTTGGGGAAGGAACATTCATTTTATTTATTTCACTCCCTCTTTAAAAAAGAAAAAATGGGTTGCTTGTAGGGAACCAAAAAATAACCATTACACTACCAGTGATATTGTTATAAATATTACAAAAACTATCATGAGGAGATCATTTAGTGTTGGGTGGTGGAAACAAAAAATTTTCACATAATAATAATTTATAAAAGAAATTTAAATAATAATAAAAATAATAAAATGGTGTCTATTTTATTTCAACTCATCTATTTGTGGACCTGATATGATATACTAGTGGAAGATTATACTTTTATTGAGATTTGTTATCATGAACAGTGAATTACAGACAAACCTAATAGTTGATACTTAATTGATTTACGTCATTTACATACCTACACTAATACTCATAGTTGTTTGATCCCAAATAATGAATTCCTCATGAGTACATGTCATATTATTGTTTATGTAGTGAAGATTTAAAATTTCTATATAGCCTGTGGTATGTGAAATGTTTTTTGGGGTGTGGTTTATTTTTTTCATTTCTAATCTAATGATTAATGGAAAATTTTATTTGTCGAAAATTAAAATGTGTATGCATATTAAAAGTGAATTTAAAAATGAAAATGGATGAATATGAATGATTGGATATTTTAGAAGTGGAAAACTAAAATACATGAAAGATTTAATTCATTGAAAAATGAGGCATATATAAATTTTCTACATATGATTCTTGAGTAATTGACTTTATAATTAATAAATATTTTTATTGATATTAAATCTTAATAATGGTTGAGTAAGCATCTATTATAGTATATTCATATTATATCCATGGGAAAGTGTATCAATTCTAGTGTCAGGGGTTCATAATTTAACTCATTGAATACATTTTTGATATAAAAATATAGTGATTTCTTAAGATTTAGTTGTTAAAATACACATTTATTAAAAAATTTATTAATTTTTGTTAATATTATATATATTATGGGAGATGATAAAAAGATAAGAAATAATCATAATAACCAACAAATATAATGTATTACTGAAATACGGATGATCATAGGGAACTTATATGGCATGGAACTAAAGAACCTTATAAAAAAGAGGATTCCAAAGATAAAATATGAAATTACACATTGGGTAATTTTATGAACAATTAATTAAAATACTCTGGGAGGGGGTGAATCAGGGTATTCTAGATTAAATCAATTGGCCCTTGTGATCTTGATTCATCATTAAATAACACTTGTCTCTCTCTCTTTCCTGTAGAAATGTATGAACAAAAATCAAATCATGCATGATACATAACAATATTACTTGGTACACCCTCACTGGGCTATAACCAATGAGAATAAAAAGGCAATGGTACAATGTACCAAATACACTAAGGATCAGTTAAAGAATGATTTTTGGGACAGATCACTTCTATGACCAGGCTCACTACTTTTACAATGTTAAAGGTGGACTCACTATACCTCCCAGTATACAACCAATCACAATTTGAAAGCTCAAAATTCTCTCAATTGATGTGTCTCACTACTCTTTCAAAAATATCAACTTTTATCTCTTGAATCAATATGTATTACACAACATTTAGTTTATCAATAAGTTATAATGTCATCCAGTAGATAAATACCCCTTTACTAATGAATAACTGGGAAACTTATATCATTTGGGCATCCGTGGAGTGACTTAAACTAAACATTATAACCTTGCACACAATTTTTTATTTGTGAGAAACTATATTTAATTGAATCTAATCTTCTGGGAAACTATTACACAATTGATACCATTGTATTTATTTAAGGTTTGAGCTACTATAATGAAGGGTGGCCACTTATTTATTGACCTGAAATACCTTGTTCCTAAGATTCTTATACGTCTTCCTTTGTGCATGTATTAAAGGATTTTCAGTACAGTTTATCGTCATATAGTTAGGATGATGGGGACAATACATTTTAACGTTATGTTGAACAAAAGGGACTTCTATATAGTTTAATGTCATATAGGAAGGACAATAAAGTGGGACATAGTTTAATGTCATGTTGGACGTATTAAGGACTTTTTCATAGTTTAACGTCATGTTGGATGAATGCACGAATAGTTTAAAGTCATATGCATGGACCGTGGATTGTGTAGTTTAACGTCATGCGGGATGGAAGGGGGACTGTTTAGTTTAATGTCATGCATTGAGGACAAATTAGGGAAAAAATATTTAAATTTTTTTCCCACAGTTTAACGTCGTGTGGGAAAAAATTAATACAAATAGTTTAAGGTCATGTTTATGGACCCTGTATGATGCAGTTTAACCCCTTGCTGGACGTAAGGGACTTGAAAATAGTTTAGGGTCATATTCATAGACCTTTCATGATGCAGTTTAACGTCTTGCTGGACATAAAAGACTTGCAAATAGTTTAGGGCCATATGCATGGACGGTTGATGATGCAGTTTAACATCTCTCTAGACAATGGTGCAGTTTAAGGTCATACCGGACCATGATAATATATTTTGTTTTTATACAAAATACTTCTTCAAAAATCTGGCACTGGTTGGAGTAGTGATGAGTTCTCTATCCATTGAGATTAAAGAATAAGCTCCATTGGAGTAGACCCTATTTATTGAGTAAGGTCCTTCCCATTTTGGCTCAAGCATGGGAGGTTTATTTCCTGGTATCATTGTAGTTCTAGGAACTAATACCAATTCTCCCTGAGTGAATGAATAAAGATGAATTTTTTTTTAAAAAATCTCATGTTATTCGATTCTGATAGACTTCCAAGTGGTTCAAAGTACACAATAATTTCTCATATATCCATTCCAATTCATTAAATCACTTTTGAGATTGTTAATCTATAGATGATTGATCACAAATGACAACTCTGAGTGAGGGTAGTTGAACATCAATTGGAAATACTGCTTCCGTTCCATATACCAATGAATATGGAGTTGACCGCGTTGCAATTCCAGTGGTAGTCCGATAATCCCATAAAGCATGAAAGAGATTATCAGGCCATGACTTCTTATCTTTATCCACCATATTTTTTAGTATATTTGAAAGACTCTTCTTGATGGATTCTATCTGGCCATTGTCCACTGCATGATACTGAGATGAATGGTTGGATTTGATGTTGTATTCTTGATACAACTTCTTCACCTGAGATGAATAGAAGTTGGTGCCATTTTCCATCAATATGGTATGAGGGTCACCAAATCAGGTAATGATGTTAGAATTGATGAAGCTAAAAACGCATTTAGAACTGACTTCCTTGAGAGGTATTGCTTCTGCCAATTTGGAAAAGAAGTCAGTAGCAGTAAGAATGTACTTAAACTGCTTAGTTGTAGCCAAAGGGTAAGGTCCCACCTCATACATTCCCCATGTTGCAAATGGCCATGAGTATTTAGCTGTATGAAGCAACTCAGGAGGTTGATTAATGATGTTGGCATGTACTTTGCATGAATGGCACTTCTTAGTGAAATCAACACAATCTTGTATCATTGAAGGTCAAAAGTATCCAATCCTTTGAATCTGATCAGACCGCCTATGTCCAGACTGGTGGGAACCACAGACT
This sequence comes from Viscum album, assembly GCA_963277665.1. NCBI lineage: Eukaryota > Viridiplantae > Streptophyta > Magnoliopsida > Santalales > Viscaceae > Viscum > Viscum album. The sequence continues at coordinate 1,186,554,204 of OY728139.1, forward strand.
CCTACATGCACTTCTTTCATGACAACCATTGTCTCCTCACCATCAATGCATCTGATGAGAACTCCATCAAAACCACATTTGTAGAGAATTTTATCTTGGTGATATGGGCTATCATAAAGAGTAACAATGACCACATGTTGCCAGATTTGTTCTCTCTTGTCTCTATCAGGTTGAAGTGTTCCATTTTTAAGGTATTCCCTGATAGGTGACATCCATCCTATAGTATGACCATACAGTTCAGGAATGAGACTAATTTCATTAATTTCCTCTTTTCTGATAAAAACATAAGTTGGAATTGCACGATGATGGGCAATACTGATGGTTGTCTTGTCCCGATTTGCATCTCCCAGAGCTGTGGCTATATTAGCCAGTGCATCAGCTTGAGCATTTTGTGATCTTGGGACATAAGAAAATGTCGGTTCCGAAGGGAATTATTCCATTAACTATCTGACGTAATCATACAAAGGGATTAGTTCTTCTTTTCGGATGGCATAATCCCAATTGACTTGTTTGATTACCAGGTCTGAATCACCTTTCACATTTATGTGATTCACTTGTGCTTGAAGCGCTATTTCCAAGCCTGTGATGAGAGCTTGGTATTTTTATTCATTATTGGTACCACCTTACCACTATAAGAAGGAATAAGGTAACACTACATTTTCTGGAGAAATAATCACAATTCCTAAGCAAACTTTGTTGAATTTAGGATTTTCCATTTTCCTCCCTATTGGACTTCTGGAAGCACCATCAAAATAAATTTCCCATGCCTAATGAATTTCTTGAATAGAGAAGATATCCTCATCAGTGAGTTAAGTATCTGAAGATGTGTCTTCCACTGAAGGGTGTTCAGCTAGGAAATAAGCCAGAGCTTGGCCCTTTATTTCCTTTTGAGACACATACTGAATGTCGAATTGCTGAAAAATAACTGCCCACCTTTCCAGACGTCCTGTATGCATTGGACGACAATGGATGAATTTGAGCGGGTTATTGCAAGATACCAATTGGACTTCGTGATGTTGTAGGTAGTGTCTCAACTTTGAACTGCAAAGATTAATGCTAGGCAGCACTTCTCAATATATGAATACCAGGTTTCTGCTTCATGCATAGTTCGACTGAGATAGTAGAGGCGGTTTTCATTACCAGCATCATTCTATTGAGCAATAAATGCACCCAATGATTGCTCTAAAGCTGTCTCATAGAGGATAGGTGGACTTCCTTCAAAAGGTGGCATGAGTACCGGTGGACTCAAGAGGTATTTTTTGAGAATATCGAACGCTTCTTGACTTTCTTCATTCTACTTGTATGTGACTCCCTTCTTCATCAATTTGGTGATGGGTAAACGTTTTCCTGCCAAATTGGCGATGAAATGTCAAGTATAGGCTAAGTGTACTTGATGTCCTCTTAATTCTTTCCAATTTTGAGGAGGTGACATACAAAGGATTGACTTGGTCTTCTTAGGATCAACTTTAATACCACAATGGCATACATAAAAGCTGAGAAATTTTCCTGAGGTTACCCCAAAAGTACATTTTAAGGGATTCATCTTCAAATTATGTTGTCGAAGCTTGCGGAATATGACTTCCAAATGAGCCATGTGATTAGAAACTTTTTTGGATTTAACCACCAAATCGTCTACATAGCATTCAACAAACTTCCCTAAGAAGGGATTGAAGATACGATGTATGGAACGCTGATATGTTGAACCTGCATTCTATAAGACAAATGGCATTACCTGGTAGAAAAACACACCCTGAGGGACTCTAAAGGATGTGGATTCCTCATCTTCTGGGGCCATTGGGATCTGATTATATCCGGAATATCCATCCATGAAAGAATGTGCTTCATAGATAGCTATTGTATCAATTGAAAGTTCTGTAATTGGAAATGGGAAATCATCCGTAGTACAATGCCGATTAGGATCTCTGAAATCGATGCAAACTCTAATTTGTCCGTTCTTCTTCTTTATAGGGACAATATTAGCCAGCCACTTGGGATATTGAACTTCTCTGATGAAGTTTGATTTGATAAGCTCATCCACTTCAGCCACAATTTTGGAAGCATATATTGTGTGTGTTCTTCTCACGGCTTTCTTAAATCCTCGATGTTCTTCAGGTAAACCCAAATGATGGGTAGAAAATCATGATCAAGCCCGGGAATTTCTGTACAGTTCCAAGAAAATATATCTCTATTTCTATTTATAAAAGAAATATACATCTCTTTCTCTTCAAGAGTCATGGCCGCACTGATTAATGTGGGGCGTGGATCTTCTTTTGTACCCAGATTTATTTCTCTGAGTTCATCCACAGTGGTAGAGATACCCTCTTCAAATTTTGGAGGAGCATCTCTGATATCTTCCTCTACTTCTCCATCATGTGTTATTTCTTCCATTTCTACTTGCATAGTATATGTTAACATAGAATTTTCATGATCATAAGATATGTTGAAATTTGAACATCTTGAAGAAGAAGCTTCCATTTTCGACCCGATTGATGATGAAGTGTCTTCTTTTGGTAATAAAGAGAAGATGATGGATTGAGAATCAACATAATTTTTCACCTCCGATGTTGCTGTAACATTTTCTGGCCTAATTAGCGAAGTATAGACTTATTGGATTTCAGCAGATGAAATGAAGACATCACCATTTGTGCTTTGATCACTTCTTGGTGGGTTACCAATTTCTCCCATGTTTTCTGGATCGATTGCTATAATTGAAATTATGGATCCTTCCATAAGAGTATTTTGATTTGGGTATATCTTGTCAATTTGACTGATAGGCAACACATAATCTGTACTCACATGTGTAAATGGATTTACTGGAATCTTCTCCAACCATATGGAGCATTATCTTTGGTAATCTCCTTTGTTGTGGATTTCTCCCTTCCCTTCATGTGATAGAATTCCGCCTCTATGTATTGAGACTCACATGTCTTGAACGGGGCCATATCAGCATACAATGTCCAAACTTGACCATCGAAACAATATTTGAGACATTGATGGTGTGATGAAGGGATGGCCGCATGATGATGTAGCCAGGGTCATCCAAGAACGATTTTGAAAGCTGAGTCTTTATCAACAACCATGAAATCTGAATTGGATCGAAGATATCCAAACTGAGTTCAGAGTGTAACATCACCCAGTGGTTCTTGTTCATTTTTATCATATCACTGTAACATCATGGTAGAAGGAGATAAATCAGATTCTATGAGGCCCAATCGACGAAGTGTACAAATGAGCATGAGGTTGAATCCTGAACCATTGTCAATGAAAGCTCATCAGACGTCTACACTATTGACCTTTCCAGATAAGTAAAAAGGTCTAATATTCCCATGCACAACATCATATTCATCTTCATCAGTAAATGATAAAATTGCATGGCATTCTGTAGGATTATTCACTATGTGATAGACTTCAGCTGCAGAAATTTCAGTTTCAAACTCGTGAGGACTTGACAAAGCTTCAATGAGTGCTTCCCGAAGATATTTTGACAGATTCAAAGCATACAGAATTTATAACTTTGCTGGTACTTGGGAAAAGTGTTTCAATTCATCAAAATATTGATACAGAGGTTTTCATTTTCCAACAGGAATATGTGGTTTAGAAGGTACCTTGGAAGTAGATTCTTTGGAATTTGATGCATCTTGTATTGTGATAGGAGTTGACAATATTCCTGGTTTTAGAAGATTAGACTGATTAGATCCATTTACTTGCTAAGAAGAAGAAGATGGATCCTTCAACCGGTCTTCCAAAATAATTGTGCCAGGACTGAATTTTCTATTGGTAGAAGAACTTTCTTGTTCTTGCTGAGCTCACTAAAGGGCTCTACCACTAGTTTCCATGTCTTCCCCTATATCCTATGCCTCTTGAACATCTTCTAATTCCCCTGTTTGATACCGGGAATTCAGGATCATCGAAATTGAAACTGCAACTGGCATATGGATCTATTAATTGAATCATAATAATAGAACCTAAGATTAGCTCTACGTCTGATGAAGACTCTGCCTGATTAGCCTGTTTGGGCTGTGCCGTTTGGTGGGGCAGTGCCCGTGGCTTTGAAGTAGATGGAATGAAGTCTGCCAGAGTCAAAGAAAACATAGGCTTTGACACATACTCATCTTCTTCTGATTCTTTTTCTTTCATTGAATCGTGCCATTTTTTTGAGGACTTTATCTCTGATGAAGAGGGGTTTTCCACAACATTCTTGGCAGAAGACACAATCAGTTTCATTAATTGTGTTCTCAAAATAGAATGAGTTCGGTTGATTGTATTTCTGACCATCCAATCATCATACTTTGGTGCATCTTTTCTTTTGACTTCATTCCATTTTACTTCCTCCTCTGGAACTGTAGCAGTAACACATGCCACCTAAGCTGAAGAACCTATCAGTTTCACTTTTCCCAAGTCGACCATATTTTGCAGGAGGTCTTTTAAGACAATACACACTTGGATGGGATGCCCAAACATTTGATGAAAATGGAAATAATTGGGACTGTCTTCATCTCCTTCTTTGTTTGACCTCTTAGGCCTTGGCAATTGAGCCCGATTTTTTTCTAGAGTCGAAATGAAGTAACCAAGAACTTGTTCATTTCAGAAAGAGTATGTTTTCTCTTCAGATCCTCATATTGTTTTCTTCTTTGATCTCTTTGATCATCTGGATGAAACAACCTTTGTTTTTGGCGCTCAGGAGGTGGAGACCTTCAAGAAGATGAAGGTTTTAAAGTAGAAACAGGTATAGGTGCTTGTTTAAGCATAAATATAGCAGTTTCTTCTTTACCCATTCTCCTTCCTAGAGATAATGGAATTACATGAGATTTAGTTGTAGCCTGTATAAGGGAATCTTCAATCTGCTGATCGATTGAAGTAAGGTCTTGAAACCCTCCTGTGTATTTCACAGAGATCAACGGCGTGCGTAATTCGTCACGCAGATTTGACACACATATTGGCAACAATTCCTCTTAAGGGAGTTCTAAGCTTAGGGAATATGTTAATCCCTTCTAGTGAGCAATGAAATATGAGACCCTTCCATTCTTTCATTGCATATAGATTATAAGATCGAAAACATTTGTCTGTGGAAAAGTTGAGCTGAACTGAAGAAGGAATTTTCGGTGAAGATCCTCTCATCTAGTAATTGATCGGTATTTCAAGATTGTATACTAGACAAAGGCTCATCCTTGCAAGGTCCGTACGAAGCATCAGGGTTTTACTGCTTCTTGCGGCTCTGGAGTTCCAATCATAGGTTACCAACAAGACACGTAATGCGTCAAATGATTTTCAGTGTCGCCTGATCCATTTAAAATATGGAATACATGGTTTCTAAAACTGGATGGAGGAGTGATTGAATCTACCCATTTTGGGTAAACGTTCTTTTCTGGTTGAATCTGCGCATGTTTCCCATCCATAGTTTCTAACTGAGCTGTTAATGACTCAATGGTATTTATTAACTTTTTATAAACATCTGGTTGAACATGGACTTGGGTAGGTGTAATGACTGGAATTTGGATAGATGTGCTGGTTGGTGCTGCAACTAATGGGAGCACTACCAACTGTTGTTGCACTTGACCCGTAGGATTAGACCTATGAGTTTGTACTGATAGAAGAGGATATTCTTGATCCATCTCAATAGCTGCAACAAATTCCCTTCGCTGACAAACTCTAGAACTATTAAGAAGAAGACTACCCTAAAGTATTTCTACATTCAACCTCCTTAATTCCTTCAGTTTATCCTCTTGTTTGCAAAACTTTTCTTTAGTGAGAGTGATTGGCATTCTCCAGAGGAAGGATATGTAACATGATTCATTCCCCTCCCTTTTTTGGATCATTTTCGGAGAGGGGGAAGTTGGTTACATGATGGATTGCCTAGGTTCTGAGTAATCCATTGATTTTGTGTATGCACACCTTCTTAATTGGTGTCGGTGAATACATCTTCTTGAGCAGAAACCACTTCATCTGAGTCCCATGAGTGAGCCTCATCTGGTAGATCAACAACAATGGAATTGATGACATTGATTGATGCATAAAGAATCACATCCCTTCTATCAGAATTTCTTTGATATTTTCTTCTTCAATGTCTTTGATGAGACAATGCCCTTTGTTGATTCGATCCCTTAGGAACTTCTTGACGAACCGTCATTTGGAGGGAATCTCCTGATAATTTGGCTCTTAGTTCCTCTTGAGGCTTCTTCCCCAATCGAGAAAAGACCGACTTTCTCTGAGGAGGGGATTGATGATTTGAAAAAGTCCCCAGTCCGGTGGACTGGGGCTGTTCCTGCTGTTCCCGCTCAACTCCTCGAATCCTATTTGTTGATTCCAAGGTTTGGTTTAAAAGAGTCCCCAGTCTGGCATGCTGGGGTGGCTCTTGACATGCTCTATCTGAGACTTTCTGATTTCCTTCCTGATCTTGCGATCCTTAGTCTGGAAATTAGCTGGATGCATTAACCTGTATCCACTTTTATCACCCGGTTCAAAAGGCCGTTGGATGATTTCCGACACTTCTGTCACTTGATGATGTGCTTGCTCCATACGAGAGGAATGTTCAATATTCTTGTTTGCTTGATGTAGGAGTAATTCAACAACATGTTCTCTATATGGTTGATTTTGAGAGGAACCAGTTGAATCATGTTCTTGGGCAAGATTTTGATTACTAACAAAGCCCGTTGACTTTGGCCGGCCATGGGCAATATCATTGCATGAGTCCATTTTCGGAGGGCTTTTCTGATTGGAGAGAATAGTGAAATGTAGTGTTCCATGAACACCCCATCCCTTGACATGAATAACAGATGGGGCATTGGCAATTAACTGACGCAATCTTCTTAGTGTGCCAAGGCATGAACGTTGAAGGGCTCTCTACTTCTTTTCAGGCTTAGATTATCGAGAGAATGATAGAGATGCCAAATCAATATGCCGTTGAAACCCTTCTATTATATTAAGATTATTTTCATATTCATCATAAGATAATAATTTCTTCTTCAACTGACAAAGAGTTTTCCATATGTTGGGATGAATATCATGAATTCCATCTTCCGTCAATATCTTTAGAATGTCATACAGAGAGTCTTACAGAGGCCAAAACATGACTAGTAATTCACCTTTTTTCAGTTGTTTTCTCATGTTCAGTATTTCCTCTTTATCATTAAATGATGATTCTTCTACCTAATTTGACCAGAGCTGGTGATTCCTTGTTACTTCATCAGATTCAACAAGATTGTTAGAGAGATGACTAATTAAACTAGAAGATGCATGACTTAGGCGTGGTTCAGAGAATGACCTAATCCCTGGGCTATCTTCTGATTGAGAAAGTATTTCACATGCTAGAAATGAAGCATTAGACATGACTGGTTTCTCATTTTCAAGTGCCTCAAGATAAGAGGGCTTTCGCAGCACTACATTGTCCACTGGATAATTTTCCGGGCAATGTGCATCACTACTGCGGAGAGGTCTTTCACAGAGAAATTCATCACCATGGGGAGGACCACCATGGTGGGTTACAAAAAAAAGATGAGATCTATTTCTCATTTGCCTTCTGGCCACACATAGGGTTATTTTAGATCTTATATGAAGATAAAACTTCAATATCAAATGAATTATCATGAAGCAAGCCTTCATGAGGAAGTGTCTGTTGAAGAGCTTCAGAATTAATGTTCCCACTATTGGGAAATGAGGGAGTAAAGTCTTGGATTCCAACAGATAATTGTCCGAGTGATTCAATAACTCCAGCATCGATCAAGGCCTTTTTACAGATTAACTCTGGATCTTTTGACTGTGTTTGGTAGGTCTTCTTTTTAGACGCCTTCTTAATTGCCTTGGAAACCACTTGTTGACGAAAGTGGCTGCTCTGAGAAGGTGTATGTGCCTGATCAGGAGAGATGGCCAGGTTAGGCTGATGATATCTATTCAAATCAGGTGTATGTGCCTCACATGGTTATCCGTATGATATAAGGGAGTATTCCCCACAACCCTCTTGGACTGGAACAGATGTGTGTATCTATTCTGGAGTGAACTGTTGATGTGTTACTCCACTGGTAGGGATAGATTTATGTGTCTTTCCCTGAGATGCCGCTAAAGTTGTTATAATATCCTGTCAGGAATCTAGAATATGAGAAGGGATTTGCTTCTACTCTTTCACCATTGATAGAATATGCTTGGTGACTTCAGATGCCGGAACGAGGATATATGTCCATAACGTGATTACAGTAGGTGTATGAGCTTGCTCCGGTCCTCCTTTTCCTGTCAGTGAATCTTGATAGTACTCAAGTGTGGGGGCAGAAAGTTGAGTCTGCCTTCTATTTGTTGTCAGGGCTTTCTGACTAACTTCTCTGAATGCTACCAAGCAAAACTGTTGGTAGGATTGATTAATACTAGCAGGTGTATGTGCCTGCTGATTGCACTTCGCCGAATGTGGTTGATGAGCTCCATCATATATAGTCAGAAAATCCTGCTGACTAGCTGATGATGTATAAACACGTGTATTTTCCTCCCTATAGTACTCCACCGGAATTTCCGGGTGGGATTTTCGTGATGCTGCCAGATGATTCTGCTGGACAGTGGAATTAAAAAGGGCAGGTGTGTGTGCCTGCTCGTTGCTTGCCACCAATTTAGGTTGGTGGAATTCTCCGGAGATGGCAGAGATGAGAACCAGATCATTGTTAACTGGATTTCACCTCTGGCGATTCATCTTGCCTGCTCGGGTTTGAGGAACCTGAGCCGAAAACCTGGAGTCGACACCCTCATCATGTTGAGGGCGCACTGCCACATGATTCTGGTGGCGATTGTTAATGGGATCCCTCAGGAAGGAATCTTGCTTCCTTGAATTAAGGCCCTGAGGGACCTACTCATTCACCTCCCCTGAAAATGGGAGTGAATGGTGATCACGTTCAGGGGATAAAGACCCGAAATGGTTGGAGATGGTGGTTAGCACCGCCTGCTTCTTGATCACTGGTCGTCATTGTTCGGACGGCCGATGTGAGTTGTTCACATGGAGGGCTTTTTGGGAGGCCTACAGAGTTGGGATGGTATTGTGTTGACGGTACTCTTTAACAGGCGCATTTGATACCCATCGTTGAAGACTCAGAGTAGGTGATGTCATCCATAGAGTAGATGACGATCTAGTAGGAGTAACAGCAGTGGCATTTGCAGCAGTAGTATTCATAGGTTTGAACATGAGAGCATCCATTATAGAAATTCAGTAGTTCTTGGAAAAGAGATCATGTTTGATATAACAGACGTAATCAAGATATATTCAGCCACTACATCTTTTGGATGAGCACATATGTCAATGATTGTTTTTGTTGGCCCTCTCATTGAGTTTTAAATAGGGGCCTAACAAATAGGTAAAATATCCTTTTAACTTGGTTATGGATTCACGTTGGGTTCTCCATTTTTTTTCACTCAGAATTTGGGGATTACCTCCTTGATTGAAGGTTCAAACAGTCCAATCGGTTTCTAAGGGGTTTATTCGTATAACCGGAAACAACCAATGATTCCACATCCATTTCGACCTCCAAAGTTAGGTGCTCATTATTTTGTGGACTGATGAGGCTTAGGAATTTGTATTAGTCGAGAGGAAGGGAGGTCGGACTCATCACACCTTTTCGCGGGGGATTATTGTCTACTCTGGGACTCTCTTTATAGATTTAAGTTATGTTCGTGAATCCTTATTACATTACCAAGTAAAAAATGATCTTTCCTTCAGATTTGACAATCAATGATTAAATATGTATTAAATTTAGAGAATATTTTATATGTATTCGAGGTTCTTCATCGATAGAGAATCATATGTATTTATTAGAGATTCTTGGTCAATGGGTTCCTTCAAAACATTTAGATAGAAGTCTCTCGGTCATAATGATGTCCATGATGGTTTTAAAGCCACTCAATGGGGGAACTTGATGTTTATTGTCATTCGGATGGACATGGATTATTTCAGATTTGGGATCGTACCCGCAGATGGGATACCTATGTATCCTTTTTTTAGAAAAGGAATCAGAACCCACGTAGTTCGAGTAAGGGCATATGCTGCTTATGCGTGATTGATGGATCAAAGAAAGAATTCATGATTACTTTTACACTCTATGCTCACGTGAGTCATGCTCGATGTGAGAAACAAGAGTTATTGGGGAGACCAGACAATTGTGCCACGAAAGATGCAATGATGTGGGGCATATGTATTTATGACTACCCAAAATAGCGAGGAATAAGATTTACTTCAGGGAACAAATCCAAGAGCAGGGTTCATAAACGTATATGTACATTATGGAGATTGGGATATTATAATCTTGGGTATTACTCCTATGAGAGATTCCCAAGTTAGGAGTGGAATTATGATTGGGATTCACTCCTAAGAAAGAAACCCCAAATCAAAAGTAAATTAGAATTGGTTAAGAGAAATTAAGACTGGGGCTTACTCCTAAAAAGGAGGCCCAGGTTAAGAGAATTATGGTTGGGGCTTACTCCTAAGGAGGATGCCCATATTTGAGACTAGGGCTTACTCATGAAAAGGAGGCACCAGTTAAGATAATTATGGTGGGGGATTATTAATAAGGAGGATGCCAATATTTGAGACTGGGGCTTACTCATGAAAAGGAGGCCCAGGTTAAGATAATTATGGTTGGGGCTTACTCCTAAGGAGGATACCCATATTTGAGACTAGGGCTTACTCCTAAAAATGAGGCCCAGGTTAAGAGAATTATGGTTGGGGCTTACTCCTAAGGAGGATGCCCATATTTGAGACTGGGGATTACTCCATAAAAGGAGGCCCATGTTAAGAGAATTGTGTTTGGGGATTACTCCTAAAGAGGATTCCCATATTTGAGACTGGGGCTTACTCCTGAAAAGGAGGCCCAGGGTAAGAGAATTATGGTTGGGGCTTACTCCTAAAGAGGATTCCCAAATTTGAGACTAGGGATTACTCCTAAAAATGAGGCCCATGTTATGAGAATTATGGTTGGGGCATACTCCTAAGGAGGATGCCCATATTTGAGACTAGGGATAACTTTTGAAAAAGAGTCCCAGGTTAAGAGAATTATGTTTGGGGCTTCCTACTAAGGAAGATGCCCATATTTTATACTGGGGCTTACTCCTGAAAAGGAGGCCCAGGTTAAGGATTCTCTCATATTAAAGTATGAGGTTGAATGAATGAAATTTCAATCTTTAGTGACATAAAGATCTACGAATCACTATATTTTGAGAGATGTTCCACGGAGTTCCATTCAGGTAAGGAAGCCAAATCATGAAATCATGCCATAAATGGCTTTGAAGAGTTTCTTGAAGACTGAATCTTGAATAGGAGAGGTGGAATAACATAAGAGGGATGAAATGGGCAGGAAAGCCACCCAAAAATGTAGGGGCGCGCAAGTCCTGGCAGGCGCGCAGGTACTGCGTGGGCATGCATGTATTGGTCAAGCAGGTATACCTGGGCGACACATGGGTACTTGCGCGATTTTCAATCTTTGAGTAATACTTGGGTGAGACTTGGCTCAATCCCTTGGGAGTATCCCTACAGGCTTTCCAGAAGATGGCGCTCAAGTTATGATGAAGAAGTAGAGTGGCACGCAAGAGTGTTTATTTCCCATAAGGGTAAAACATTTAGGTACACACGTGTTAGTTAATTTTAACACTTAGACCTTACTCATCCTGTTTAGACCTTCCATTCTTGGTAAAGATTTACCTTAGAAGAGTTTGGAAGACCTGAGGAAGAGACTTGGGTGTTTAGAGCTCTGTCTGTGAATTCTGGAAAAATAATCCCTCCCTAAATGGGGGGCCCACCGAGGGTATTTATATGCTGGAAAGACCCCAAACGGTTATCAGTTAGGGTGCGAAAATGAATTACGCGACCAACTTCAGCGTGAAAGTGTACATGCGTGACCATGGTAGAACATTGGCTGGAGAAGACCCAGGGCGGTTATCACTTATGGCATGCATATCACTTGTGTGACCAACTTTGGCACACAATTGTACTTACGCGACCATGGTAGAACTTGCACGACCTTTGTGCAATGTTCTTCTTATTCCTTCCTTTGTCAATTTTTTTATATTTGTCCAATGGTTGAATCACTTTGAGCTAAGATATTCCCCTTTTCCAATCTTTAGACTCTGATATGAAAGGATTGTCAACAATAATCCATTTTCTTTTTTCAATTTATTATTAATATGCATACTATTTTTAAAACTCACAAGAATATTGTTAATCATTATTAAGGTATGAACAAATAGAGTGATGCACATACTAGAAGAACATGTCACATAACATAGGATTTTAATGAATACAATATATCCACAATGTAAAGATAAAATCATAATTAATAATTATGGGATTCTTCATTTAGGATCAAAGGACACTAACTCTTAGGGTATGTTGGTAAAATATGTAAATAAAGTATCGATCAAAAATGTGTTTTTCTTCAAAGTACTTTTCATTATTAAAAAATTCAATGAAATCTCCCTATTCCACTAGTATCTTTAAGATATCTCATAAAGAGATGAGATGTAATAAATGAAACACCCACATTTGTTATTATTTATATATTTTTTATTTTTAAAATTATCTACTAGGAAAATTCTTACACCCGCCAGCGAACCCCAAATGACCACCTCACAACTCTATTTTTAATTGTTATAAAAAAATTATTGGTCACGAAATGTTAATTTTAAATTTCCCATGAAAAAAACAATTTCTTATTTTAATATCAAGATGGTGTGAAATTAATAAAATGAATATGACTTCACCATATCTCATTAAATACAATCCCCCGCATATATTCTTTAAAAAATATTCATTCATTCAACCAGTAACAGTCTCCCCAACTGTTATTTTTGATAATCATGAAAAATACTTTAAGATAGGCCTGAAAGGATAAGATGGTACTATAATTAAGCAATTACCTATAAAGAATGTTCATGGATTTTCTAGTCATTAAAATAGATTAATGTAATGGGGATCACTGTATAAGGGTTATCAAAATATTCTCCAATCAAATTAATAATGATTTAATTTAGTCATATATTTGATCATAAGTAATTAAAATTATAGAAGAGAACATGCCCATGTTACACAAGAAATATAACATAGAAATAATGTGAAATATTTTATTTAGAGGATTTATTTTATAGTGAGCCAAAGGTTTGAGATAGACAGTTATCACAATTCATGTGAATAATTAAATTAATTAATGAAAATTTTAGAAAATCAATGCATGTTTAAATCAAAGAAAATTTATTTTACAATAATCAAATTGACCCCAAAATCATGATTTTCCAAATTATAATTTAAATACTTATGGATTAGAGTTTTTCAATATTCTACTAATTCAAATTTGTTGGAAAAGAAATTTATGTTCATGTCATGATAATTATCCAATATTGATCATGTCTCCTAGCTCAACTAAATAAAGAAAGAATCAAATGTGGGGAATGCAATTGGAAGTTAAAATATCTAACTAAATTTTGTAAATAACATAGAAAATTTTTATCTAAAATTGTTAGTCCTATTTGTTGTTTTTTTTGATGTTTTTTTTGTAGTTTACGCCTTATCAAAATTAAGTATGTGTTTTAGGCCTCCAACCAATTCATGTGATTTCTATTTCTCTCTTCTAGCCAGGGTTCTGATGGTCCTATAAATTAAATGTTAATAGATTAAATCACATGAAATTATCAATTAAATTTTAAATATCATAAGGGAGGGAATGGGTTTATAAATACCAAATATGGAAAAATATAAAAAACATGATTTGTCTCCCAGAAGAACTTTTTTTACCTTAATTGGCTAGAATATACCACCATCAATATCATCTCAGGTGATGGATTATTGAAACATTTTTACCATGTCAAGGTCATTGAATGATCTCAGTTTTGTCATATCCACATAATTAATCCCATTCCTTTCTCTCTAAACAACTTATTTCTTACTCTTGGAAGAACATACATGATATCCATTGGAACAATCCACCATTTATTCATTATTCCCAAAGAAGTAAATGGATGTTCATGTATCATCCATGAATAATATCCTTTCTCAAATGTGGGGGACTCAGTAGCTCCTCTTGTGTGAGGAATCTAGTTTCTCATATTCTCTGTCTTAATCAGTTGATCATCTTCTTTCTCACTAGTAGCTAACTCATATACCCCATTAATTTCAAAGAAACCCTAAACATTTGTTATTTTGTCTTCTCCAAACATAAGTTCATCTTCCTCATCATAGTTCTTCCTTACGCGATGGTTGTTGAAACTTAATTGATCACAACCACCAATCCTATATAGATATATATTTCTGATTTGAATCATCACATTCCTAGTGGCCAAAAATTTATCCATAGATGGGGTGGATTTATATCCTCTTCAATGTCCAACACTAATAGTTTGAAGGGAATGATGAAAATTTCATGTTTTATCAAAATTACTTCAATCATCCCTCTTTGGGATTTCACTATTTAGATGGAAATTTGAAGAAGTACTCTCATGGGCTTTAGACAATCCAATACCAAACTAATGAATTTTTTTTATAAAATTATAATGAATATCACACCTAAGACACAAAATTATTTTCCAAATTTGTTTTTTATAATAAATATTTGTGCCAAATATATACATGGATCTATTTAATTTTTAGGAAATTATAATGATATCCCCACTGAACACTATCGTGTGAGTGGAATGGTTCCATTCTCTTCCAAATTTTCTGTGTTGGTTACCAACTATTTCATAATGTTTTCATATGTGATCACATTTTTGAGATCCTGTGAAATATTTATATTGATATGATTATTTAGAGTGTTTAAAATATTAAACTTTTTATGTTTTATTTATTTATTTATTTCATTAGTACTATAAAATAAATTATTTTCTTGCACTATGGTGGTTCATCTTCATTATTGTTATCTCCTTGTTTCTTAATATTTTCAACTTATTCTTCACATACTTCCACTAGTTATTATATTAAAAAATTTATAACAATTTCTTGTGTTTTAATTAAACTTTTAAGAATTAAAACATTTAAATATTCATGTGGGAGTACTTTAGGTATTCCTATAGGGCTCTTATAGGTCTCTCTCTGAGATGGTCTACAATTTTTCCAACATGACGCTCCAGATTATGCAATGTGTAATTTTGTTTTTATTTGTTTCTTCTTTTATTTCCATGATTAAAAACGTGGTTTTGGTCATGAATATAGATATTATTGCTTCCAATATATGTACTTGGATCGTCATCGAAGGCCAATGGGAATCTTTTTTGTTGGTACCCTTTTAGCCTTTGATGATATCATTTTCCTTGTTTTTATTGATTCCGAAAAACCTAATTTTGATTACAATGATTGAAATCATCATAATTTTCCTCTTTTATTTTTTTCCCTGGGGGTTTTCTAGCCCTATATTATCTCTATATTTTTAGTAAACAAAAATATCTTTTTCAACATCTAATCACTATTGTTGATTGTGTGAATGACATTTTGTTGCATCCCACCTCATTTATATTAGAAATTATTTCTAAATATTTCATTCATGAAGGTGAATCTATCTTCAGGAGACTTCTTCATTAATGATCCTGGAGTTTCAACATCAAGTATATATCTTTCATTATGTGATAAAACCTTATAGAAATTTTTTTTAGTATCTATAGATCATTACCATGAGGGGTGGATTTTTGATTCATATATTTGTATCATATTAAAGAAGAATGTAAGAATTCATCATTATATCGAAAAATGGTTAGGATATTTTCTTGTATGTTCATTGATTTAGAATGTTTGAAGTGTCATGTGACAAATTTTTATAACAAATCATCCCATTTCATGATTAAATTCACTAGAAATATTTTAATCCACTCTCTATTCCATTATAATAATTTAAATTGAAATATAGGAAACCATACCATATCACATGAAACATTATGGAATTGGAATATATCACAAGGCATGAGGAAGTTTTCCAGATGTATGATAGTCAGATGGAAGTATGGTAAATTTCATGTTTTATGAGTTTTTCAATATGATCATTGGTTTGATTCCAATGTGGTTTACCGACCCAGGTGGTTATAGGATAATCATTTGCATCCTTATATTTAATGATCACTTGTATTCTACAAGTGTCTATAGCCATGGATCTCTTTAAATAACTCCTCTAGTTTCTGGATGTTTCTCCATAAAAACCATGATTTTATAATCCTTTTTTTCATTATTATTTTTTCTATATCATTATTGAAGTGAAAAACCTCATTTCCTTTTTAGTGTACTGTGATAACCCGTTTAAGAAATAAAAATCGGAAATCCACAACACGATCACAACTAGTGTAAAAATATAAATTTGTATAAATAAATAATATAAATAAATAAAATAAAAAAAACTAAAAAATAACATGTTACCATCTTTGTAAATTACTCTATTATGGCCATGCCCAAAGTGTTTCATTATTTTTTTATGGGTCTAATCAAAATAAAGAATTTATAAAAACCAAATGGATGAGACTAAATTAATTAAAATTTTGTAAAGAATAATATTAATTTCAATAAAAATGAAATATTTAATTATATTTTTCTAGGTTATAAAAATATTATATTTTAATAAAAAATGAAGAAACAAGTAAAGAGTCTAACTTGGTTTTTTAAAATAGTTTGAGGAAATAATGAATTGAAAGAGAAGTGGATTGATTGGTTTTGAATTTTATTTGAATGTGTTCCTTGGTTTTGTAGTTTAAGGGTTCAAGTGAAATTAAATTTTAGAAAATAATCTAGTTAATCCGTGATTGGTGTCAAATTTTAGATTTGTTTGATAAAATATTCATGGAATCCCCTCCGTGACGTGACAATCCCCTATTTCCAATGGTTCAGTAATTTAGGGTGTCATTGAATGATGATTGTCTTTATACCATATTTTAACCTAATTCCATTAAATTTAACAATGGTTTTTCATATTTTAGGGTAGTGGGTTTCCAAATTTTAAGGTTCCTTTTAGACTAAAAAACAAATGGTCATAATAGAAGTAAATGAAATGGATAGTAAATTGATTGAAAATTATAGCAAACCGAACATATTAATAAGGATAAAAAAAATCAATCCAACATATTTGTGAAACTTCTACTAAATAATACACAACATGGTTGGTTTACTCACTCATATTTGTGATGAGAGAATGATTTCATGGAATGAAAAGAAATGTCATAATGAGAAAATATAGATGAACTTGTAAGGACACTTCACTACATATCTCCTCAATCCAAACATTGGTATTTGAGATATCTCTAATAGTATTATTTGTTATTTTAATTTATAGACACTATATGGTCTTTTGAAGAAAAAAATTGAATTCAGTATGTGTAAAAAGGAGGTTATTGGTGGGTCCCAAATATTAAAATATGTCAAAATTGACATATATTTCCAAACTGCATGTTTTACCTATTTGGAACATTACAAGTCATGTAGTTATAAAATGACGTGTCAATATTAAACCACATGAATCAAATTCCTGAAATTTTATATTTTTTGTCATCATAATATGTGTAATCTAGTATAGTAATTTAAGTCATCTATAATTTATTCCATATAAAGAAATAATCACAAATAATCATGAGGGATTCACCATGTAGGTTCAGATATCATTAAAGCTTATGAAGGGTGGAAAAATTATGTAAATCATGTAGGACTGAAAAAGAGCTTATTCTCAAATTAATTTCCATGATAATCAAAAATAGCTCAATAAATGTCTCATCTTTCCCCAGTATCTTAGAACAATCTCATAAATAGTTGTATTTAATTAAATTGATAAAACCATTTCTGAAAGAATTATTTCCATGTGGACATCATTAATTCTTTCAAGGTCACCGAATTTATAAATTTAAATCATGAAAATAATAACTAACCTATAGGGTATTATTTGAATAGAAATTCCAAGGATGAACCTATATTGATTTTGCTAGGGGTAATATGAATTTAATATTATAAACAAAAATTATATAATGAAAGAAACCAATGTTCATTTATTGAAATAAGTTATTATGATTGACTAAGACTTCAATAAAATTTAAAAACATTATCGAAAATTGAAAATTTGGGTTGTTGATTGATTATAGAATAAATTAATATTAAATCAGTCATAGGTGTCAGAACCATGTTCGATAAATCTTGTAGTCATAGTAATGAACCCCAAAATCACTGATGTTATCTAATCATAATGTTCATGTTACTTTTGGTTTTCATTAACCTATTAACATAGAACCATTTTTAAACATAGTGAAATTTACACCTAGTGGTCATGGTGATGACTATTCACTATTTAATGTGTCGAAAATATCACTCCCTCGCTAATCATTCAATGACCAGGGATGAAAGGAGAAGAAGTTAACTGAGAAATTTGGGTTTTGAAAAAAATGCACAAATGAATTTCATTACAAATTTAAATTTCCATAGATAATAAATCCACCTTAATTAAACATTTATTGAACAAGTGATACCCCCTCATTATTTTAAAGATGGGGTACGAAGATAAATATCCCTTTTGACACATTAAGGAAACAACAATCCTTGATCCCAGAAACAACGAATCCTGAATGAATGAATTGAGTGATACCCCAACCTATTATTTATATAATTCCTTGGGGATATGGTAGAATTAAATTTCATGTAGTACGGGTCAAAAAGTGGTCATATGTAGGTCAAAATTCATTAAATTGGGAAATATTTGATGATACATCGAATATAGAATATTTTGTTACTTCGTGAACTTTACACATCATATGGTTACTACCTAACATATAAATCGTGCACCACACATACTGAATTCATGGAAATCATCTCTCTTAGTCATATAAAGATGTTTCAGTGTATGAAACTTATGTCTTTTGCCATGAAACATTTCAAATTCAGATAATTTTGATTCCTCCACTTGAGGGACTGTAGTTCTATCATAACATTCATTAGATAATGATTTTGTTATGATTACACAACATGTAATGTGTGTTTTCGTCAATGTAACACTTGATTCATCCCAGTTCATTATTTTCTACCCTAAAATATTTCCATGATCATCACACATTGTATAAAATCATCATTTTATTTTATTTTTTTTGTTTTTTCTAATTTTACTCCACTTTAATAATATTTTTCATCCTAAAAATATGATACAAAAGTGTGGGACAAAGGCATGTATAATTATTTAAATAATCAAAATCACTTAATTTAATTTATCATAAATGTATTAAATGATCTCACTAAGAAACCCCCACCCACACACACACACAAAAACTTGAATTCATATTTGTCCTCAATGATTGAATCTCAAGAAACTACACTTTATGTTTAGTCTACCATGAATTAAATTCAACTTTAACATAATAATTTATCAAATGTAAAACTAAATTTTTAAGAAACACACATAGAAAATTAATCAATGCCTAATTTTTAAATGAATAAAAATCAACCATGGGGTTTAATTATCTAATTTTGAAATAATCTATACTTTTTATTCATCTATATTCATTTTTCAATTCATTATTAATATACATTAAATTTTTAATTTACTACAAGTATGTTTTTTCACTCAAAATATAGGTATGAATGTATATTGTGATGCACATATCTCAATAACATTACACATACCATACGATTTCAAGGTATCTAGCATCTCTAACTCATAAAGAGAAATAAAAATTTTAATTATGATGGCTTCACTATTTAGGATCAAATCACATTGGGGATTAGGGGATCTAAGTAAATGATGTGAATCTAATAAGGATTAATTTGTTTTTCAGGATATTCCAATATATCCCAATGAAAGTATCATCTATTACTAGTATCTCAAAAGTTGATCATACATAGTTAGAATTAATAAAATAAAATACACTCTTTTAATATTGTATTTTTATTTTTCAAATTTTTGTGCTATGGATAATTCTAAAAGCTACCACCTAAACCCAAATGATCTCATCATGACACTATTTGTAATAGTAATAAAAAGTTCATCGGGTAAATGGTGGTGATTTTTTAATTTCCCTCTACACGGCCCATTTTTTCTTTTTTTAATATGGTTCCAATAAAGATACAAATTTCTCTTTCCCCAAATCTACTGAAATCCCCCCTACACACATTATTAATATCAAAATATACATCCATTACACAAATCAAAATCTCACCAAATTTTATTTATGATAATCATTTAAAATATTTAGAATAATAAAAGAATGAATAAGATGGGATTGTAACAGAGATCCTCTCTAGAATGGGTTTTTATAGATTCTATTTCATTTTAAATGGATTAATGTAAGGTGGGTCTCATGAAAATGCATAAAAAATTTCTCAATTGTATTAAAAGTAATTTTCTTCAATCATAGCTTTCATCAGATGAATTTAATATTCTAGACGAGACCATAGCAGTTTTTCACAAGAAATAAACAACAGAAATAGTAGGAAATATTGGACTCAAAGGATATATCAGTAATGAGGTGAATGGTAGGGAAAATCAATTATAAGAATGAATTTGAATAATTAAATCCACCAATAAACATATATAAACCTAAAAGTATGTCCAAATCATTGAAAAAATCATTTACAATGATTAACACGATTCGAAAAATCATTTTTTAAAACGTAATCCATAAAACTATCATAAATAATTTTCCCCAATTTTCTCATTCAGTTTTATTAAAAAGGGAATTTAAAATTAATGGAATGGTAGTAGTCTTAGTAATTTTTTGTCGCCTAGTTTTTTTAGTATATATATAATCAATTTATGTCATGAAATTGGAATTTAATGATATTAAATTAATTTAGCGCGGGGGTATAGTAAAAAAATTCATAATTGAAATGATTAATCCCCATAACATGATATTTTGAAGTCATCTGTGATGGTTCTAGTAGCTCATGATTCACAATGTTTGTCTTTTTATTTAACATATTAAATTTGGTTCAAGACATAAATGGCCATGAAACATTTCTTCCTTCTTCATCATGCATTATTTGTCAGAGATTCTGTTATTAAACTAAAAAAATTCAAGTGAAAGTGTAGTCCCATCTAATAATTCTCAAAAAATAATAGGGAGAATTCAAATAAAATAATAATATAAAATTAATTCCAAAGAATGTAATAAGTCTAAAATACAAGATTTAATTAAACATCATGTTTCCTTTTGAAATAAGCTATTTTTAATATTTTTTAGGTTGACCAAACATTGTTAAGCTAATTTTATGTGTTATATAGATAACCATCATGTGTTCACCCAATTCGGACTTTGGAATCCACATGGATCAGCTTGTCTTCTATTTGTTGAAATTGGCATGGAACTCTTCAGTGGTTTCAAGTGTCTAAATAGTGTGAAAACTACCAATAAGATCTATACTTCTCTCTAGACTAAGTAATATTATTCAATATCAATGTATGGATTATCGTTTTGAGTTTCTTTAATTATCTCCATGGTTTCTACAGATAGCTCCTCAACATCTTCTATTGCTCCTACTTTTTCTTCTCTGTAGAAATTGTTGGGTGAAAGTCTTTCTTCTTCATTATCTTATGAAATTAAAAAATATTCTAAAGAATTGTTATAAATTTTTCATTTTCCTCTTCTATGTAATATTATTAATTTTCCCTTTCGATGGATCCTAGTTTCACTATGAAACAATATAGAATCTCATAAAATGAGGTATCTTCTTCTTATTTTTCTTCTTCTTATTTACATTCTTCTAATTATAGATTTATCAATAGTGTTTTGGTATCATGAACGAGGCCAAGATTCCATCCATCCTGACACCAGACTCAGTTTGAGATAAGGTCCAAAAGGAATTTCTATCCTTCTGGGATGGTTACTAACACCAAGAATCATTGATAATCCATTGGGAATGATTTCTATTAATAATTAAAAGATAAATAAAAAACAATACAGTACATAGAAAAATACAATAATAACTGACCATCAATATATACATATGTAGGTATAGATATAAACATTACTAAAAATAATAAAAATACACAAATAAAAAATATGAAATATAAATGATCTTTATAAGACTTTTTGGTCACAACCAACAACAAAGCGCACCTTCTCGAAAATAAAAAATGAACTCGAAACATGATCTTTCAAAATATATAGGGTCTACTGATGATAATTAGCATAAGTATAGTATGAGAAATAATTGATTAGTAGGTAAGCATTAAGTAGTCCATATATTTACATTCCTGAAACAGTCCTTGAACACATGTATGAAATATAATTAGAATATATATTTTTATCATTTAAAGGTACCAAATAGAAATTTCCATTTTAGAAAAGAGCACAACAATTTCATTGTTTTAGGAAAAAATGTAATTATTAAAACCTATTATAAACGAAAAACCAAAAACATGAGTCCATCTAATTGATCAAAGATCTGTGCTGAAAATAAAGGAATCAATGCAAGAATATATAAACTATAAGATTGGGGAAATCTGGTTTAACAAAATAAAATAGAACATACTATTATTGATCGTGTACATTACAGAATATAAATTAAAGAAATCATAGGATACACTTTTTTCAAACTCACATATCGGTATATGTTGAATCTCCATGGTAAATAAACAACTGGATTCTCTAATCTATCCTCACAATTAGAATAACATTATTGGACACTAAATAAGTCTAAGGGGTACCAAAACATATAATTGGGGTTGATAAGAAACCATCATTAAACCAACTATTTGATTCCAATTAATCCTAGTATAACATTATGTGGTGAATATGGAGGTACACAATTGTCGCATTATACAATAAACCTGAGATTTCACTATCATTTCCTAGAACAATCATTGACATGACATATATGATGAACCTCTCCTGAAAGGGACTACTATGAAGGTTCCCATCACATATTGAACCATAAAACATCCGATCTAGGACTTCATATAAAATTATTTATCATTACATTTCCTAAAATATCATAAAATACCTATGAAATCTTTACCTTTACAAAAAAAAATTCACTTACCATCCCACTTTTCTCTTTACTATGATGGAGATAAAACATGGTAAAATGTTTCTAAATGGGCCTTTATTTCAATTATATTCCAAATAAAACCTAAAAATACCAAAAAATACTATATTTATAAACACATATTTGGAGAACACATTTTAGTCATTTTGAAACCAATGAAATATTTAAGAAGAATAGGGTTTTTAGAAAACCCATATAAGGGAAAAAGGTAAAATGATATGAAAGGATAGAGGATCATTTTGGGGAATCATGTTCAAGAGGGACATTTTCTAAAGGAATCCATTTAAATTTGGATTCCCATCAATATATACACCCCATGCACATATGTATGTTCCCACATCCAATGGAATGATTTAAGAATCAATAAATTACCCAATATTCTAATTTTAATTCCAAAAGGATCCTTGCAACCGATTTTAAACATAAAATCAATCCACTAAAGAACACAACAAATCCAATTCACAGTGGAACACAAATTACCAAAACATAATCAAGACTAAACACCACACAAATTTTCTAATTTCATTTTAAAAAACCCAATTTTCCATTCATCAAACACCTAACAAACATATATGTATTATAATATTTAGAGAAAACCCCATGAAAACCAATTTGAATCAAATTTATAACATTTAATTTCCAAAAAACTCACAATATAACATCAAATTTTGGAAAAAAATATTATTGAAATGATTTAGGAATCTTCAAGAATCAATTTTATGATTAATAAAGGAAAATAACTGAAAACTCAAAATCAATGATGTGTGGATGTGACAACACATTTGGAGAAGGAAAACATGACCCTAGAGATAATCCAAGAACCCTAAAAATTGAATGATCTTTCATTTGAAAACCCTTGCCCTAGGGTTCATCTAACAGAGGACCCACCCAATGAAAACAAGGGAACCATGGTAGGGGAAGAAGAGATGTGTAAATGCACTCAATAACAAAGAAGAACATACCTAATAACTCTACTGAGGCTTCAATGTATACATGAGAGAATCGGATGACGGCCCAGGATTCCCTATAATATTTCTAGGTAGATAATGGGTGGAGAAACCTGATATGGGATTAAAAATAAAGAGGGTAAAAGTTGCAATTTCAACTTTTTGAATGCCTAGGAATTTTGCACAAAATAGAATCAGGGTTTTTCATACTATTCACTAAAAATGCGTACCCTAAGGGAGAATAACGAAAACTACATGATCTAGGTTTATTGTTTAGGAAAATTTACACCTCCCATGAAACTCATCTCTGTCAAATGACATATCAATTTCACACACATTACATGTATTTTACTCTAATCATTCCTAATTAATGAACATTGTCCCTAACACCAATTAATGGTTGCACGGTTTCTCCTAAGCCTTTTATGGTCTGGGCCAACACATTATTAATCCATGTAATTTAAACCATGCATAAAATAAACAAAACTAAAAATAACCTCTGCCTTAACCGTCCACAGGGTTTCCCCGCACGTTGTGCACTCAGACTGTGCATAGGTCCACCCACCACGAAAACATCTAAAACTCAAAAATTATCACCAAGAACTCTATCTAAATCACAATGATAAGACCAATAATGAAGAAAAAAATATAATAATATAAAATTTGGGGTTATTATGTTACCATTATCCCCATCAAATAAGTCTATACCCCCTAAGAAAGTCATCCAGCAAAATGAGAACCAAAACTCGAACCCAAACCTCAATGAAGTGAAATGAAATCATGAACCTCAGAGTGTCCTTTCAACTCCAAATACCCACCCAACCATAATTATATAAATCTACACTGAAATAAATGGAGGGTATCAATAATATAAGAATTCAGCAATCACGGACTATCCTCGGGACTAGGAACACTTAACATGATCACACTCACTCAAAGGTCCATTTTTTTGAATAGAGTAAAAAGAAACATGGGAAATAAGAGAAACAGGAAGAACACATAGCTGAATGAGGCTTAAATTATACAGCCTAAGGGAATCCCCTAGTATAAAGGACATACCCTCAGTATTGAAGAAGGATTTCTTAAGAGAATTGGCAACTTTAAGGTCTGGTTCAGCTTGGGAGGAAAGATGATCCACTACTTTATTTCCTTTTAACCAGTTGTGAGTGAACATTATACCATTATTGAGAAGAGCTCTGCATTCCCTGAATATGTATTATATTGACTATGGTATTTGACTTTTTCTTGTAAAGTGCTATGGATAATCAACGAGTCTTTATCCACTTGGGATATATTGATGTTTTTATAGATGATCAATTTGATCCATGTCAACATATAATTTGTCTCAGCCTCTATTCTTTTTGTGTTTCTATAGTGTGGTTTAAATTCCATGATAACACTACCTCTCTGGTCCTGAACGACTCCACCAGTGCGAACAATACACTCTTTTCTGGAACCGTCATGTTCATCTTTAAACCATCATCAGGGGGAACCAACAACCCCAATATCCCTATACCCCGGTGCAATAAAAATTATCCACATGAGTTAGGATAGAGAGATACCTTAGATATAGTGCTTCTTGCCCTTTTTTGAAAAAGTGATCAAAATTCACCAGCATGTTCATGGTCCTAGCGATGATGGACTAGCTGTTATATGGAGTCCCCTCAAATTTCACACTGTTCCTCGCTTTCCATAATCTCCAACACAATTTTTAGTGTATTATAGAACGATCCTACTTTTCTGTTCCTGTATTTTTTATCCCACGAAACCACCATTCCTGGAAAGGATATTTTCTATGATCATATGAATCATACACTATAAACTCCCTGAAAAAGCTCCAGACTGCATGTGCCCATTCCCCACCAACGAAGATGTGGTTCACATCCTCTTCACTTGTACTTATACAACAATGACAATAAGACGTGATTCGAATGACCAGCTTCTGAATGCTGTCATCAGCAGAAATGGCCTTACATCTGTTCTACTAGATTAGGAAGCAGTTCATGGAAGGGATCATGTTGCAGAGAACCTCCTGGATCCATCTATCACATTGGGACTGAGGATTAGAAAACCATCAAAAGTCTCTGGAATTAAAATTCCACAAGGAGGATGGAGAAAAAACACACATATCTGGTTCTATGGTTGGGATTATATGATTAGAATACTCTTTGTTATTCTAGTCCAATTCTATCTAAATGAAGTCAGGGAAGTGAATAACTTCTTCGAAGGAAATGGTAGGTGTAGGGAATATTGCGTACCCTAACACCTCATGTTCCCAATTTTCAAACCAGAACTATATGTTCCCCTCACCATCAATCCTCTGTGAATTTTGGAGAAGAGTCAAGATGATGGATCTGATCGACGTCCAAAGAGGTGAACCATTCACATTTTTGTTGTTCGTGATGTACCCCAATTTTCACGACATTATCATTACCCACAAGTTCCTCTCTTCAATAATTTCCCATGCTATATTCACATGAATGTATTTCATGGTGTATTCTATGCTCTTAAAATTGATGCCCCCCCTCCTAGATGGACTGGGCCATACAACCCCATGAGACCCAGTGTCTTTTCCCCTTCGAAGCAACATCCCCAGTAAAACCCTCTTGGATTTTATGATTATTTCTTATTACCCCTTTCGGAATGTTCTTGGACTCAATTTCATGAACTATGATTGCTAATAGAACACTATTAACTAAATATATGTGACCCCTGAATGAGAGGAGGTGGTTCTTCCAGTTAAGGACGCAGCTAGTGACCTTACTCACCACATGATCAAAATCCTTAATGCGCATTCTGGCTGGAGAAACCAGCATTCCAAATTATTGCAGTGGGAAATTTCCACCTTGCATGCCCAGCCTACTGCACAGGTGCCCGACCCTCTTTGTCCTGCATTTGTTTGAGATGTAAAATTTTCTTTCATTTTTATTGATAGCTTGGCCACTCAAATTGTAATATTTCTCAAGAAATACGTTAATACCTAGTACCGATCTCAGACATGCTTTCATGAATATACATCAGTCATTAGTAAACATTAGATGTGATACTAACGAGAGACTCATTTTCCTTCAATAATGTAGGATGTCTCCATCCACTATTCCTATATTAATCCATCGACTTATCATATCCTTCACCAAGATAACTATGATCAGGGAGATCAGATATCTTTGTCGTCTATCTCTTGTAACCTTGAAAAACCCATTGGATCTCCCAATTAAAAAACATTGAAAGCCATAAATAACTGAAAAACAAAATAGAAAATCACATGCCCACGCAGAGAACCCCATGTGAATCAGTACTCTGTAAATAAAACCCCATTAAATCCTTTCGTGGGCTTTGCTCTTGTCTAGTTTGATGCTGATATTAGACCCATTAGATCTGGTGGATGTATCTTTGTCATATTTTGGGTGAGATCCATTTCCCCATGAATTCAACTACGATTCCCAAAACTATGCTGCTCAAGCGAGAGGCACATAGTGAGAAATAAAAAGAGCATTTAGTTTATTATAAACGCCAAAATGTTTTATGGAAAATTACATAGACTAACTGGTCTGTAATGAGATATTAAGAAGGGATCTTTGATCATCTTAATGAGAACCAAGGACATAGCGCAAGCTACCTGAGGGGTGCCTCCACCTCGAAATAATTCCTGAATAGCCCCTATGATATCATTTTTAATCATTCCTCATGAGCCTCTGTAGAAGGATCATGGGAATTTGTCTTGAACCAGAGCGCTCTTCAGATTTTTCATCATCATGGAATCATAAATTTGTTCCTATATTGGAAAACATTTCATGCTTTAATTCATTTTATCATTTACATATTTTGAAGACTCCCCAAGGTCTCCGCACCCAATACCATGTATCATACAATTCATGATTGTGTAAAGAGATCCACTCTGGGGATTAAGGGTGATCCCCAAATGTCTTTAAAAATATGCTTCCCCACAATAAAATATGATGACCTACATATGAGACTTCCTTTTCTGGTTTCACTGCTGGAATAACATCACCAGATGACCTAAAGGGACACATCAATGAAAAAACATCAAAATTTGACAATAATTTGGCTTTGAATACTCAAACCTATCAAAATATCAATACATGAGCTAATGGTTTGATGAAATAGAAGCTGAAGCCGACAAAGAGGAATCATAGAGAACATGTTTCTCTTGAATAAACCCTTCATTGGACGGGGAACCATTATGAAAACTGTGACAATTTCTTGATTTCCATCTTCTACAAACCACACTCTTGGATCTAACTCAATTATAAGTACCTAATCCAAATGATTCCTGAAGTGAACCACCCCTTGATCTCTAGAGGAAGACCTCATATCAAAATATGAGATTTGAAATAATCATTTGATAATATCTATTGTGAAACAGTACTCATATCCTTGAATTGATCCGCATAGGCCTCCATCATCAACTGGAATTTCTGAAATCTCACGAGATCAGTCACTTTCACCACCTTCACCTCCTAATGTATGAACAATCATATAAATATTTCCATAAAGACTTCAAAATCCATGCCAACATGAAATGATGGTGGATCGATCACCTTCCATTGAACCAAACCTGAACCAACAAAGGAACTCCAAACAACATTAACTATCATGTCTTTGAGATTTCACAATGAACTAAAGAGACTTTTGATTCACCCAATCCACTCTATATCCTTTAATGGACCTTGGTCTCCATAGAAAATAGGAATTTTGTGTATGGAAAAAATCATGAAGAGACTCACTAGAATCATTGCGTACATTTCTATAATTCATTCTCTATAAATGACTAGGATACAAAAATGAATCGAAATCAATCCTAAAATCCATAAAAACAAAATTAAAAACCAAACAATCCATGATCTCAAACCAAATATCACAATATAAAACGAAAAACATATTAAAAAATCTACGCCATATTTTAAAATTTCCAAACAATATGGCCACTTTTCAAAATAAAAATCTCTCATTCAAGTCCACTTTAATTACTGGGGACAACATTTAAAAAAAACTATCAAAGAATAGTTTTCATTATAAAAAACCTTCTTCTGAAATTCTATTTTTCATTATAAAATTTTCTCATGATGACCAAAATCAAACAAAAACAAAAGTCACACCAAACTCCTAAGATATTGTACTAGTGGAATTGTGAAAAATGACAACATGGTTTAGTGGACGCTTTCCCATGTAAGGAAAAACCACTATGAGGACCGTGAAAAACTAACCCATGATCTATATGGGTCACTACTTCACATAATGCCACCACACATCACTGGTTCCCCTCCATTTAAATTCCTCATCCATACAACCAAAAACCAAAGAAAATGACTGAAATTATAGAATACTAATGGAAACTCGGGGATCATAATGAGAAAGGGTACATTAAGTCCTTCCATACCAACCTATAGATTTATGAAAGTCTTAATATCCAATATACATGATTCTCTATATACGAAATAACTACTTTTATTACCTTTTTCATGATCTTGGGTGGGCATCCAACCAACCAAACACATGATCTGAGCTGGTACAAGGCCCAAAAGGCATTCCCGAAACTCTAGAACTAATGAATTGAACTAGGAATCAAAGATAATACCTGTGGGAATGATTTTTCCAAATATTATATATTTATAAAAACCAAAACAATGTTCTTAGAAAAATCCATTAATAACTATAAATAAATAAATACATAATTGGGTCTTGATACAATAGTGAGTAAACAAAATAGAAATTGAAAATTAAACTAAAACAAAACTGAATATGAAAAGATATTCACAAGACCTCTTGACCACCACCAACTTCAAACCCAACCTAGTTGAAAATAAAACTCAGACTAGAAAACTGAAAATTAAAAGGAGCTCAGTTTTAATGAATATGAGTGGCCCAAGTAGGGAGTGGACATGAACAATATAGTAGTTGTGAACCAAAG
Organism: Viscum album; assembly: GCA_963277665.1. Taxonomy (NCBI): domain Eukaryota; kingdom Viridiplantae; phylum Streptophyta; class Magnoliopsida; order Santalales; family Viscaceae; genus Viscum; species Viscum album. The sequence goes on from OY728139.1 coordinate 1,186,584,019, forward strand.
AATCCATACCTTTCCTTCACCGGATAATTCTACAAACATTGGCCTAAAATACATGTATATAATAGGTTTATGTCATTTTCAAAAACAAAAAAACATTAAAATTTTAAAACACCACGCACCAATTTCTTGTATTCAAGAATTTTTTTCATTTTTGAAAATAGATTTAAAACCAAAAAGCAAAAAAATGATTCCAATTTGGTAATCAAAGAAACATTTTGAAAATTAAGGAAACAATTTATGACGGAAGAAACTTATAGAGAATAAAAATTTCTGGTAGAAAAATAATTTTTTACATATAGATATTAGTCATGGGAATTGACTAAACATCTCTAAAATTCATCATGGTACATACTCGATTTAGACTCACCTTACAACATATGGTGCGTCTCTGTAGTAAATAACCAACAGATTACCTTAAACTAGAATCACCATTTGGATAACCCACCAAACATCTCAAAAAATCTTGGTGTTCTGACTTTTCTAATGAATGTGGATAACAAACTATCACTCAACCCTCTATATTACATATAGGAATCCCATGACAATATAACATTGTGAATGAGGAGGTCCTCACATGTGTGACATAAACAAATAACCTATATATTCCACCATTCATACTGAGACAAAACAACGAAACCAAGTATGCAATTACCCTATACTTAGATTGACTAAAATATATGAAGCCATCAAATATCAATCCACACATAAGTTCAAAAAAGGTATTCACAACACATGAGATCTAAATCAATTTTCCAAAATACAAAAAAATAACAACCTGGTATTTACCTTTTGAAAAAACAAAAATCAATTCCAAAATTTATATTCCATTTGCTATGATGATAGAATACAACAAGAAAGAAAGGCTACAAATCGGCAGTTATATCATTTAGAAACCAAATCATGCCCCATGATTAAAAATAAGCCTCTATTTATAAAATCTTCTTTGAAGATCTCATTTGAATCAATTTTAAACCATGTAACCATTTAAGAAGAATAAGGATTTTAAAAAACCCAATTATTATAAGGTAAGATAAGTTAAAATTAAATTGAGAAGTGGAATTTAGAGAACCAGGTCCATGAGGGAAATTTTGTAAGGGAATCCATTATCATTTGTGTTCCCATCCATATGTTCACCCTATGTATATAGAGATGTTCCCACATACAATTTCATCTATTATGAATCACTCAATTACATGTAGTTATAATTCTTGATCTTAAAATAGCATTGAAACAATTTTATACAAAATCATCAAACCAGCAAAAGATACATCAAACCCAATTCTCAATGAAAAAAAATTTACAAAAACATAACCAGGGAAATAAAAATATAAACGAACCTATTTTATTTTAGAAAAAACAATTAGCATTGGACAAAACCCCTTCTCTACATATAATTATAAGAATAGTAATGGAAAAACCGTTGAAAAAATTTTAATCAAATTTTAAACATTTAATATCTCAATCAATTGACACTAACACATCACAGGCTTGAAATAAAATAACAAAAATTATTAAAGAAAGATCAATCATCAATGGTATGTTCCATAAAAATAATAGCGGAAAATCCTACTTCAATTTTTTTTTGATTTTATAACAATCATAGATAATGAAAAAGATGACCCGCAATACAAACCACACACCCTATAATAAAAGGATTCAACTCACATTATCCAAACCTTACCCTAGGGTTTGACTATGAAATAACCCACCCATGAAAAAACAATGAACCAATAGTGGTCGGAGAGAAGAGGAGGATATACACCCAATAATTAAGATTAACATTCCTCTGTACCTTTATTAGGATTTAATGTATAAAGAATAGGAATAGAGAAGGGTATTAGGAGCTTTCATGGTATTACATGGTTGAGAACTAGGGGAAGATATGAAATCGGGTTTATAACTGAGGAGGGGAAAAAATTTAATTTCGTTCTTTTATTGCCATGGGAATGTTGTATAGTTTGGTCTCATGGTTTTCAAAAACATAATCCAACCATTTTCCCCATACTGAAGAAGTAGGATTTCTAAATTTGATTCCCACATGTTTTGGGAAACTTTCCTCTAACCATGAAACTTAGATCTATAAATTAAGAGGTCCATTTCACACAATTTCCCAACGTTTTCCTCTCACAATGTTAACTCCATCATCCTTGGTCCAAACATAAAAACAAAGTCTTTTAGTTTCTTTTGGACCTCTCTTATTTTGGGTCACCCTGTGTTCAAGATGTACAAGTCAAACTATTTGAGAACACTCTAAACTTAAAACACCCTCGACATTAAACAACTCCATGGTTTCCTCCCCAACTCGTGCACTAATCCATTCCCATCAGAAAAGAATAATTTCCATATACTGACCATAGTTTTAATTTATTTTTGTATTTTCATTGTAATTAGTTTTTTGGTTGAGGATCAGGTTGATTTCACGATGATAATTTTTACGTTTTGGATGTTCTGAGTGGGTTTTATCATTATACATGGTTTGATTGTACAGTCTCGGGGGAAACCATGCAACTGCTTAAGGTTGAGGGTCTTTTCAGATTTTGTTTCCCATAAACTGATTGACCAAAATATATTCATCATGGGTTGTAATAGACAATTCTAGGATCATGATAAACTGTGTCACCTTCTTCTTGTGTCAGGGATAAGGGTCATGGTTAGAGGAAGTCATGCGACAAGTGTGCAAAATTGATATGTTAATTGAAAGATCTAAGTCTCACATTTGATGCATGGTTTCCCAAACCATAAAATTATCATGTGATAATTTCCTCCTTCTCATGTAGGTTTCTCATTGTTGGTAAACTATTTGACAAATTGTGCGGTCGAACCATGCGACATGACTATGAATTTAAAATTTGATATTTCAACATTTCCCCTATTTAGTTTTAAAACAATTTTTTGTTTCTTGTACATTTCTTGACCTAGGAATATAATTAGGTCCCTCAAGTCCCTCCTCCCTTGATCTCCATCATCGTTTAATGCTTCCGTAAGGATTTATGGTAATTTATTCTTTCTTTTTATGTCTATTTCCTCCTCTTCTCTCCTCCCTCTCGTGGTTCCTAGTTTTTTATTTGGTGGTTCCTCTCATAGAATAACCCTAGGGTAAGGTTTGGATATTGGGATTTGATTCCTCTCATTATATGGTGTATAGTTTGTCCCATATGGAATGTTCATCCCTATTCCAAATAGTTTTTTCATCCACACATCATTATGGTATGTGATACCATTATTATCATTTCTAGAACATACCTTTGATGCTTGATCTTTCATATCAGTTCAATATTTTTTTATTATTTGGAGGTATTAGTTTAAATTTTTTTGGAAATTAAATGTTTTTAATTTTATGGAAATTGTTTTTAATGGGGTTCTCCAAGACTATGACTATAATCTATATGTGTATGGTGTTTTATGAAATCCAAATTAGCTATTTTAAATTTAAGTTGGGTTCGTTAAATTTTTTAGCCTTGGTTAAGTTTTGATAATTTGGATTTAATTATAAATTGGGAGAGGTGTTGGTTTTTTTATGGTTATGTGTTTTGAAATGTTCTTTTTGTATATTTAATTAGAACTTCATCTACTATAGTGATGATTAAAGCACTCCATTGGGTGTGGTAACATCCTTATGTGCAAGGGTTCCCCATATGGATGGGAACACAAATAATAATTGATTTCATTATAAAATGTTTCTATTGATTCTTGTTCTCCAAAATTAACACATATACCTTCTTTTCTTCATTCCCATGTTATTTTAATTGGTTTCCCTAAAACCCATGCACTTTATAAATAGTTCCTCAGTTTAAAAATTACTAAAATGTGATCTCCAAATATGTTTTTTTAATTCTATACTTTTTTGGAATAATTATGTTTTATTTGGTTTCTAAATTATATAAAGGCCTAATTAGAACCTTTTAATCCTGTTTTATACGCTAATCCTGGTAAATAGAAAAGTGGTTTTGGAATTGATTTTTTTTGGGAAATGTAATGGCTCGGTAAATTTTTTGTGTTATTTTACAAATGGTTTGAGAACTAATGTGATATGAAGGCCTGGTTAGATCTTTTGTATGGTTTTATATGTGAAGGGATCTTCCACGGTAGTCCCTCTTAGGATGGGGTCGTTTTATAGGTGGTGTTAGTACTTGTAATATGAAATCATGGTGGCGTATGTGTGTTATTGGTTTATTCCACGAATGTGTGTACTTCCCCTCTAATCACATGAAATTGTAAATATATTCATAGGAATAATATATATGGTACTATGATGGTTAATTAAAATCCATGATTAGGTAGGTATGTATCCATGAATTTTTGATATTCCATACAGTTTTTCCACTGGTGAGGTTGTTTTATTGCAACTAGTTAGTTCTTGATTGTGCAGCTATACCCACGATTTCAATCTATATGTTATATTTTATTTTGATGTACCATATCTTTTCACTCTAAAAGTTTCTCCCATCTTGAATTTTATATTTTATTTTCATCATGGTTCTATGATAACTTGTTTTTACTCATGTTACATTCAATTCAATTAATAATGGGTCAAAATGTGGTTATATGGGGTTCCTAGGTCTTCAAATAGGTCTTATTATAGGATACGCTAAATATGGTTGTTTTTCCTCATCCCAAAAATTGCATGTCATGTTTTGATTACATGATGTGTAAATATTTCACCACATTTATCAAACAAATAATCATCAAAATAATAACATACTTATCGAAAAAATCATTCTATCGAACCAAATATCACAATATAGAACCACAAATCATTCTCAAAAAACTCACCACATCATTTTCAATTTCCAAACCATTAGGCCACTTTTCAAAGTACCAGTCTCACATTCAAGGCCTATTTAATCATTGAGGACATCCTTTTCAAAAAATAATATCTTGGAATATTTTTCATTTTTAAAACCCCTTGTTCCCAAATTCCATTTTTCGTTATAAAATAATCCAACACTAACCAAAATCCAATAAAAAACAACTCCCACCAAAATCCGGTGATATGGTACTAGTGGAAATGAGAAACATGACCACATAGTTTAGTGCATCATTCCCCTTTTAAGTACCAACAACTATGATGACCTTGAACCATACACATGGGATTCATATGGGTTATTACTCCACGTAATCCCCCCATGAATTATTGGTTCACCACCATTTTCATTCTCCATCTACACACCCAAATACCAAATTAAAAGACTCAAATTGGGTGATTTTTCTTTTTATCCATGGTTATGTTTTGATAATTTGGGTTTTATTACAAATTGTGTTTGGTGTGTGTATTGGTTTTTTAAGGTTATGTGTTTTTCAAGGCCCTTTTGGATCTTTATATATTCATGTAATATAGTGATGCTTAAAGAATTATATTAAATGTGGGAACATCTATATGATAATTTTTTACACATATGTATGGGAACACAAATGAAAATTAATTTCATTAGAAAATATACCCCTTGATCCTGGTTCACCAAAATTCTCTTCTAACCCATCTTTTCATCTTTCCCACATTATTTTAAATGGTTTCTCTAAAACCATTACACTTCATAAATGGTTCCTTGTTTTCAAAATTACTCAAACGTGATCTCCAAATATTTTTTCATAAATCTATAATTTTTTGGAATGATTAGGTCATATTTGGTTTCTAAATGATATAAATTCATATTTGGAATCATTTTGTCATGTTTTATTCTCTAATAATTGTAATTAGAAAATTGGTTTTTGAAGTGGATTAGGGCCCTGTTGGTAATTTCTGGTATTTGGGAAATTGTTTGAGAAATCATGTGATATGATGGCTTTGTAGGAATTTTTATATGGTTCAATGTGTGATGGGCACCAATAATGTAGTTCCTTCGAGGAGGGGGTCATTTAATAGGTAGTGTCGATGTTTGGGTTATGAAAGCTTGGTGGGAACAATGTGTTACTGGATTATGTGACACATGTGAGGACCTCACCACTCAGCCCATGATATAATTATGGGATTTTATGTCATTATATAAAGGTTCAAGTAATTTTTAATTTATTACCATGATCAGAAAGGTTGGAATCCATGGTTATTTTGAGTTTCCATAATGATTGGGCCACTGGTGAAGCAATTTTAGGGAAACTAGTTGGTTATTAATAATGTTGTTTCACCCAAGATTACTATATATATATTATTCTTTATTTGGAATAGGTTTTTTGGTCCCATATTGTGATTAATTGGATACTTTTCTTGAATTCATACTCTATGCATCAAAAGGACACAAAACATATTCAACATTAACTGAAATCTCAATAAAAACAATGTACCAATCCCAAAACAACCGTGATCTGAAACCAAATATCACAATATAGAACCAAAAAACCTATTCCAAAACCCACTACATCCATTTCAACTTCCAAACCATGAGGCCAAATTTCAAAATACCAATCTCACATCCAAGTCCAATTTAATCATTAAGGAAGTCCATTTAGATAATACTATCTCAGAATCATTTTCATTTTGGAAACTCCCCTTTTTCCAAATTCCATTTTTCATTAGAAAATATTCTCATGTCAACCAAACTCAAAAAAACACAACTCACACTAAACTCTTAGGATACGGTACTAGTGGACATGTGAAACAAGGACACATGGTTTAGTAGACCCTACCCATTGTAATGACTAACGAGAAAGAGTACCTTGAACCATGCACCCAGACTCCATATGGGTCACTACTCCACGTAAGCCTACCACACATCACTAGTGCACCACCATTTTCATTCCCAATACACAAACCCACAAACTAAAGACAAATATTCAATTCTTATACTACCCATGGAAACTTGAGCATCGTAAAGAGATATGTTCTACATAGTCCTTCCATACCTACATATCATGTCGAGAAAGTGTTAATCTCATATCTACCGGATTCCCCAAGTATCAAATGGGTACATTGATACAATTTATTAGGAACTAGTTTAGGCATCAATCCAAATTGACACATGTCCTGGTCCGATCTAATGCCCAAAAAGAATTACGGATCCTCTCGACATAATTAATAACACTAGAAATAAATTGTAATATAAGTGGGAATTATTTTTACTAAAAATAAAAAGTGATAAAAACAAAAAAATGTACTCAGAAAAATTAAAGAATAACCAAACATAAATAAATACATAACTTGGTCTAGATACAACAACAACTACCCAGAAAACATGACTCAAAACAAAACAAAACAAAAATAAAAATGACATGATCTCCACATGACCTATTGGTCATCACTCACTAAAAAACTTGTTTAAAGATAGAACCTAGACCTGATACAAGAGCATGAAAAGGGGCTTGGGTCTACTGAATCTGAGTAGACTTAAAAGATAGTGAGAAATAATTTCTTAGTAAGCATGAACCATAGAATACATAAATTTCTTTTCCCAATAAATCTGTAAACATTGGTCTGAAATCTATTTATATAATAGGTTTCTAGGATTTTAAAGAACCAAACACAACATTACCTTTTTAAAACACAAATCATTTTCTTCTATTCAAGATATTTTTCCATTTTTATAAAGTTAATTTAAACCAAAATCCAAAAACTTGAGTCTAACTAGGTGATCAAAGAACCGTGAGGAAAATAAAGGAAACAATGAATGAAGGATAAAAATAGTAGAGAAGAAAAATTTGGAGTCGAAAAATAGATTTTAACATACAGATAGTAGTCTTGAGAATTTATTAAATATATCTAGAATCAATCCTAGTATATACTCGATTCAGACTCACCGTCCTTTGAATTGGTCATCTCCACTGTCAATAACCCATAGGTGACCATAAACTAGAATCACAAATTAGAAAACCCATCTAGAATCTCAACAAATCTAGGGATACTAACCTGTATAATCAGGGTATATAAAAAACATCACTCAACCCTCAAGATGATTCCCAAATATCCCCTGATAGTATAATATAGTGAATGGGGTGGTCCTCAAACACATGACATGAATCAATAACACATAGATTCCACCATAATTACCTTTCTGGAACACAAAAACCTTGTAGGTTTTTATTCTAACCTTATATGGACTAACATATAGGTTCCCATCATATATTGAAATATAAATTAGCTAAAACTAAGTTGTTACATCACATTAGTTGTAAAACAATTTTAAAAAATACAACAAAATATGAACCAGGCCATTAATTTTGAAAACCCAAATTCAATTCCAAAACAACTTTTATATTTAATATGACGAGAGAATATAACATGATAAAAAGATTTTAAATGGGACATTATATAATTTAGAAATAAAATCCTACCTCATTCTTCTAAAAAATCCTGGATTTAGAAAAACAAGTTCAAATATCACATTTGAGTCATTTGTAAAATAATTTAATATTTATGAAGCGTAATGGATTTAGGGAAACAAATTAATATAAGTTGAGAAATAATAAATTAAAGGGGAGAAGCGGATTTTGGAGAAATATTATTAAGAGGGACATTTTACAAATAAATCTATTATCATTTATGTTCTCATCCAGATGTGCAACCTTTGTGTATATAGATGATCCCACATCCAATTTCAACCATTAAGCATCACTCAATTAAATGTATTTATAATTCATGCTCATAAAATAGAATTGAATCTATTTTAAACCAAACCATCAATCAACCAAAAGACACATCAATCCAAATTATCAATGAAAAAAATATTACCAAAACATAAATAAGGATAATAAAACCTAAACTACAGAATTATATTTTAAAAACCTAATAGTCATTTGATAAAATACCTTGTACACATATTTTTATAAGAATATTCTTGGAAAATCCCTTGGAATCAAATATTCAATAAAATTTCCAACATTGAATTTCTAAATCAATTTTTACCAACACATCTCAAGACTAAAAATTCATTATAGTAATGATTTAAGAAACATCATGAAGAAATGGTATGTTCCATAATGGAAAATAATGGAAACACCTACATGAAAGATGTGATGATGTTACAAAAATCCTAGATACTGAAAAACATTCCCCAAGGTAAAGTTCACATGCCATATAATTAAATGAATAAAAACACATTATCCCACCATTAACAAAGGATTTAACTGAGAAATCACCCACCCATAAAAAACGTGGAAAAATAATGGGGGAGAGAATAGGAAGATATACACCCAAAAATGAAAAAAAACATTCCTAATAACATTTATTAGGGAGTAATGGAGGAATTATAGGAATAGAGGAGCTTTTTGGGTGCCCCCATGGTATTCCTTGATCATGAAATAGAGGATAATTCTAAATTTGAATTAAAACTAATGAGTTGAAAAGTTGGAATTTCATCATTTTATTAGCCGGTGAATGTTGTACTATTTGGTTCTATGGTTTTTAAAATTATACTAAAACCATGCACACCATACTAGATAAAGAGGATAGATTAATGGGTATCATATGAAGTCTAGGAAATTTTATGACGACTATGCAACTCAGATCTGTCAAATGATAGGTCCATTTCATAAAATTTCAGTATGGTTTTCTCTAACAATGTGAAATATAATAACATTTTTACTAAAAATAAAAAAAATGGTTGTACAATTTTTTCTGGATATATCATAGTCTAGGTAAACCAATGATAATGTTGTCCAGGTCAAACTATGCATGAAAAAAACTAAACATAAAATTGCCTCAACATTAACCAATTGCATGGTCTCCTCCATAACTCATGCACTAAAACCATTCCCAGGGACAAATAGCAGTTGTCACACCTTGTCCAATGTTTTAAATTTATTTTTTCTTTTCATGGTGATCAATGTTTTTTGAATATGGGATTGATTTATAAATCCTTTTTTTGGATTTTGGATGTTTTTAATGGATTTTATCTTTATGAACAGTTTGAGTGCATGGTTTGGGCGGAAATTCATTTATCTTATTTTGTGTGGGGGTGTATTATATTTGTTTTTTCCATATAGTGTTTGACCTTAATGGTTTGAGGAATGGTTGGAACAGACCATGTGAGGCCCAAGAGAAACTTTGCATCCTTCTTTTGGTTTCCGGAACAAGGGTCCAGGCTGGAGGATGTCATGCGGCATGCGTAAAAACTAGATACATCGACTGATTGATCTAAGTGGTATAGTTGAAGCACAGTTTTCCAAACCATTTGGATAGCATGTGTTGGTTCCTTCCTTCGCCAGTAGGGTGTGTAGTGTTGTCACACAGTTTGACAAACCATGAGGCCAAACCATGCAACTTTCCCCTAACATTAAAATTTTATATTTTAAATTTTTCAATCTTCTATTTCAAAACCATTCTGGGTTAATCCTCCCTTTCGTGACATAGTAATACCAATGGGGCTCCAAGTACCCTAATCACTAACTCTTATTCCTCCATTGAATCCTCTTAAAGGTTTCTAGTTAATTTATTGGTGTTGGTGTCTATTTCATCCTCTTCTCTTCTCCCATTCTTGGTTCCTCGACTTTTCTTGGGAGGGACCTATCATGGAAGAATCCTAGGGTATGGTTTGGATAATTTTAGTTAATTCCTTTCTTTATATGGTGTACAAATTTTCCTTATGGATTTTTCTTCCCTCTCCTTTAGATTTTTCAGATCCACGTGTCATTGAGGTATCTGATTCCATTATTATGCTTTCTAAAACATTCTATTGACAATTGATCATTCATAAATCATTTCTATATTGTGTTTTTCATTCTCAATATGTATTATTGGAAAACTATTTTTCTAATTAAAAGTTGGTAATTTTATGAAAATATATTTTTTTTGGTTTTCTATTACTATGCCTATAAATATATGTATTTATAGTGTTTAATTAAATACCAATTGGATATTTTAATATGAAATTGGTTTCTTTGTTTTTTTATTCTTGGCTATGTTTTGATAAATTTGATTTCATTACAATTTTTTTTTAGTTTGTGTTTTGGATTAATGATGGTCTTTTGTTTTTAAAGGATCTTTTTGGATCTTTAATTAGAACTTCATGTAATATAGTGATAGTTAATGAATTTCATTGGACGTGGTCACATATAAATGTGCACAGGCTTCACATATGGATGTGAACATAAATGACAATGGATTTCTTTAGAAAATGTACCTATCGATCCAATTTCTCTAAAATTCACTAAAACCCATACCATTCTTATTTCCCATATTATTTTAAATAGTTTCTCTAAAACCCTTATGCTTCATAAATGGTTCATTGGTTTTAAAACCACTAAAATGTGATCTCCAAATAATTTTTAAGAGAGATATACTTATTAGGAATCATGACATTTTATTTGATTTCTAATTGATATAATGGCCTATTTTGATCATTTTTATCATCTGTTATGCTTTACTCACGGTAAATGGTTAAGTTGTTTAGGAAGTAAATCTTGTCTTGGGAAATGTAAAGTCATGTTTGGTGTTTTTTGTTATATTTTAGATGTTTTGAGGACTCATTTTATATGAAGGAATGGTTGGAACTTTTTTTGATGTGATATGTGATGAGAACCTCTATGGTAGTCCCTCAAAGGAGGGGTTCATTGTATTGGTAGTTTTGGTGTTTGGGCTATGAAAGCATGCTGGAATCTATGTTTATTAGATTATTCCACGCATGTGAGGACCTCCCCACTCACCACATGATATTTTCATGGGATTACTAGGAATCGTATAAAGTGTCAAGTAATGGTTAATTAACGACCATGATTAGACAGGTTAGTATGCATGGATTTTTTGATAATCCATATAGTTGGTTCAACTGTCAAGGAAATTTTAGATCAACTAGGTGGTTCTAAACTATGGAGAGACACCCATGATTACTATCTGTATGTTATATTTTATTTTCATCTTTCCATTTCCCTCTTTTTTAGATTATTCCTATTGAATTTTATATTTTATTTTCATTATTATTCTATGATAACATGGTTATACTCATGATTTTTTGGTTTTTGTTTTTTATCTGGGATTTAAAAATTGAAAACTATCGTCAAAAGAATAATGTGGAGTAGAATGTTATTAAAATGGAAATATGTGTTTAGTCCATTTAAATTATAAAAACCTATTTTATAATTTTATTTCAAACCAGTTTTCATGGAATGTTTTCAGGAGAGTAAATGTATGGATTAAATTATTTATACATAATGGGTTATTCTATCTCACACACAACTTGTTCTATTTAGTATTTATAGACATGATCTATTTTTTAGGTACTAGAATCAATATAGGGGTTTCTTTTTTAGATGATTGGTTTTAGAGATGTTGTTGACAAAGAGGTTATTTGGAGATCATGTAGTTTTGATTTTGTTTTCAATATTTTTTTTTCTGTTTTTTTTATTCATTGTTTGATTTAGAAATAGTTATGTATTTTTTGAAGTTCAGTTATCATTGGTTTTTTTGATGGACCCTATTTTGGTTTATTTACCTTTATATTATTAATAGAAACAATTCCAACTTTGATTATCATCGATTCTCAGTGCTAGTCAACATACTTATATGATCAGGAATACCTTTTGGGATTTATCTAAGATTGGGCTAGGTGTCAGGTTGGATGGAATCCTGACCTGGATCATGACATTCAGTCTACTCTTGTTTTGTCGCATGGTTACCATATTCATTATCTCTTAAACATTCAAAATCAAGGTCATCATGGTTTGACTAGATATCAAAAATATATGTTGTACATACCTTAACATCATTTTCCATGCTTCATAATTTGTGATGCACCTCTTATAATTTTTTCCCCATGTTATGGGTTGTTGTTCATTCCATGATTGGGTAAATTTTCTAGAACTCACTGTATTTATTTTCCATTGTTATATTTTCAATGAGTAGATACACCGTATCCTCCATTAGGATAGTGAACCTATCCTTGGTATTTATTATGTCCTAAATAATTGTAATCAGTACCAAAAATACACATTGCATTAAAAATTGATAAAAATTAATAAGAAAAAAATCATACATTAAGTTTGGAACATAATATATTGGAAAAGAGTTTATCAAAATATTAATCTAATAAATTATCCCCTTTTATCCTCAATAATGATTCCAGAAACATGTTATACCTATTGGCATCATTCATTCCCATAGGTTTATAGAATTGAGATTTTTAAAAAATTAAACAAACAACAAAATTACTAGGTATCATGGAAATTACATGTTTGTGGTAAAACCCATAGAAAATAGAGTTGGTGAGAACACTAATTTAAAAAAATAACCTTAAACAAAATAATGAAATAAAACTAATAAATTTTTGAAAGATGGGATTATAATTGTTTTGGATTGTAAGAAATTATAAATAAAATTACATCAATTAAAAATTTGTGTCCATGATTAAATTAGGAATAAAATAATGGGATTATAGTCATATGTGTCATAACCTAATTAGTTGATTCTAATGGTCATGGTAAATAACCGCATGATCCATGATGTTCCCCTTTCACAATGGTCTTATTAATTTATGTTTTAGTTAACATGGTAACTCAAAACAAAATTACACAAAGTGGAAAGTCCACCCAATAGACATGGAGAGGACCGTTCACTTGGAAATGCACAAAAATGTTCACTCCCTCACCAATCACCCAATGGTCAAGAATGATAATCATGAGAATAGATTTGATAATTAATGTCTAATAAAAAATACCCTAATAAATTTCATTAAAAATGAAACTAAATTTGAATAATAAATCACCTATCATATATTGAATAATCCATGATTGGTGGTGGATTCAAGATGAGGGAGATCCAATGGTCATGGTAACCCCTTATTTGATGCATAAATACTCTATAATCCATAGTCTTGTAATTTTGGGTTTTACGGATTCATGATTTTCTTCGTACCATATTTAAACACGAGTCTACTAAATTTGGAAATTGTTTTTCCTATTTTAGGGTATTTAGTTGTGCACTTTTATAGTCCCTTCCATATTCAAATGCCAATGGTATGAATAAAAGTAAACGAAAGGTAATATAAATTGATTGAAAATTTATTAAAAACTAAATACACGAATAAATATAATGAAATTTATCCAGTAGTATCTTAAATCTTCTACTACATGACCCTAGTATATGGCTGGTATACCCCTCATCCACATGATTAGAGAATAAGAGGGAAGGAAATAAAAAAGAAAGCATAATGTTAAAATAGAGATGAATCAGTGAGGACCATGCACAACACAACTTCTCCCTCTATGTTTTGGTCTCTACGATCTCTCTAACAGTACAATACTACACAACTATTTTATATAATATAGATGGGATCATGTTTCAATCATTTTCATTAAGAATGGGTAAAAAGGTGTTCATAGGTGGTTCCTAGGTCTTAAAATAGGCCAAAATTACATTAAAGGATTAATCTGGCTATTTTTCCCCATCCTAAAAATTAACCTCCATGTAGTGATTACATGATGTGTAAATATTTCACCACATTTATCAAATTTCTGACATGTGATAATTCCATATCATCATCACTTGTTTCATAGACTTAAATAGAATTCTCTCAACATGACACATGTCATATTCACATAAAGATAATTTTCTCCCAATCACAATTTTTAGTTGTTTCATGACATGAATTTGATCACAGTGTGTATTGATTAAATGATGTTTAATGTCATAAATGAGCTCTAAAAGCCTCTTTTGTCATTGGTACTTTAGTTCAATGCCGCAGAAATTCCCCATGATCATAAACCTTTGAATAAAACCTTCTTTTTATTGAATTATTCTTCTATTTATATACTTTTTACTCAATTTTCATAACCTATAGTCTCCTACAAATATGAGAAAAAAGAGGGACATGGGCATACATTAACAATTATACCATTAAAATAATTGAATATTGATATAAAAAATTCAGTCAATAAGTTTACTTATCTACCCCCACCCCACCCCACCCCAACCCCACCACACACACACACACATGAATTCATACTTTTCCTCAAGGATATAATCTCAGCATAATATAATTTTATTTTAGAAAAGAATATGATTAATCCATAATCAGTGTTGAATTAAATGTGAGGGAGATCAAATGGTCATGGAATTTCATCATTGATGAAATAATCCCGTACTTATATTGGTCCATTAATTTATGCTTTAATAGAATAATGTTTATATTGATATCATATTTAAACCTCATTCCCCTAAATTTGGAAATGGTTATGCCTTCTTTAGGGTAGTCAGTTTCTAAATTTTTATGTTCCTTCCATATACAAATATAATTGGCCATTATAAAATTAAAATAATGGGATAAAAAATAATTGAATATTTAAATCAAACCAAATAAATGAATATAAAAAATCAATTCAACCATACATTCCACCTGCAACTATAGAACCTTATTATAAGGCGGGTTTATTCCACCATCCTATTGATGATATAATAATATGGAAGGAAAAAAACATAAATCATAAGGTAAATTCATAGATGAGATAGTGAGGAATCTTCACAACCTGGATTCTCACTCTATAATTTAATCTTTAGAACCTTCCTAATAACAACATCCCCTCTCTTAATTTATAGACTCCATATGGGATAATATAGTAAATAATGACATTAAAGATGAGTCAAAAGGTTTTCATTGGTGGGTACCTAGTTTTAAATCAGCATTAAATTAAAAGGTATTTGAAATATGGACGTTTGTTGGCATGTTACAAACATTACAAGTCATGTAGAGATTACACGACATGTAAATCATGCATAACATGTATCAAAATCCTAATATATGAATTTTTGGGTCATCATCCCACGTGTCACATTGTTTCACATATGTTCCATTCCATGAACCAATGTGTATTTACTCCTTGATTATTTCCTCCCCATAACAAAGTATACTAATTTTAGGACATAAACTAATTCATGACATGTAATGACTACCTGATGTGTAAAGTAACTTTCTTCTCTAGAAGCCCCAATTTTCCTTGTATAATCAGTTATGTTCCATATATGTTCTATGTAATATTCCTTATTTGTGGAAGACATAATTTTATGTGTATATAATGTCATTTTGTTTACCTTGTACCATCTCTCATAACTTATAGAAACTAGAAAAAAATGAAGAAAAAAGCTGGTTCATAGTTATATATTAATAATTAAATCATCAAAAACCACTAAAATTCAATATCAAAGTTGTATTAAATAATTTTAAATTTCATTATAAAACATTTAATATGGTTAAAAATATATAAATACGTATATTATAACATTATTAATGTACTCGAACTAATATATAGACCTAACATTAAATAAAATAAAACTAGTTCAAATGGTCTAAAAATAGAAAAAATTAGCTAAATAATTATCATTACCATTTTATCAAATTAATCATCCTCAAACTAGAAAAAATGATATATTGGGATATTTAATCATTTGTATGTGAATTGATACAACATCATTTTACATTTGGAGAATTATTCCCATTTTACTAGAACAACCCAAATTATATACAACTGAACCTGTCATGAAACCATGAATACAAACGACCCACGAATGATGAAATTAAACATTATAACTCATCAAAATGGTCATAAAAAAAATTAATAAAATTAAAATAAACCAAATAATTCAATAAGAGGTTATAAATTAGGTAATAATGGAATCTATTTTAATTATTCATGATATTAAGTGAAATTACAGAATATATTCAGATAGAAGGTAATGGATCTATCTGAACCTCCATATTTCCTTTCATTCGAGTTTTATCTATCATTTCCTTAATATAATATTTCATTTTTATTATATAATTCTAATATTTTTTGTATATATATACCAAAAATATTAATTTATCTCAATTTTCGTTATTTTATAGGTAATGAAATGTTTTATAAGGCTCTGTTCTCAATTTATCTTGGTAAACATGCCAAATTAAAGGGAATTTATCCATTTTATACATTTATCCTCTCTAAAGAATCATTCTGGTTTTCCCTAAACCTCACTTAAGTTAAACATTTCAAATGTAACCTAACCACTATTTTTCATGATTACCATTTATTTGAACATCATTTATCATTATATATTCATATCCTTTCGTTATAAATGTATAAGAATTTTTTAAATCCATTTTCTTCATGAATACCGTTATGATACACCCATTGGTTATGACTAATAAAATGATTACCAAAATCATTTCCTTCTAAATGTGTCTCTTATGATTATTTCTTATGTTTGATTCTTTATGTGGAACATATATATAATAACATGTTTTAATGGGTTCACCTAGATAGAACTTCAATTCATTGGGTAATTTTTGGTCTCTTAAAACATAATGTATGGAATTAGGTAAAAATAATAATCTATTATAGGACATTGTCCACCATGTGATATCGTCTTTCCAGTTAGCCTTGACTCATTTTTATATCATGTTATGTGTTTCTGTTTCATTAAAATATTTCCATGATCATATGATTTCTTGTTTTGTTTGTTATTCTTCCATTTATAGATATATATATATATATATATATATATATATATATATATTCAGAAGCCTATTCTTTTATGATATCATGTTATATAATTTTATCTCATTTGATATGTTTCATTTCCATGATTATTTCCTGACTATATTTCTTTCTTATCTAATTTTTCAACACATTCTCTATGTAATTCTATGAAGTTATTAGAGATCAAAGGGAGTAAGTATCTCATTATGGAGATTAAATAAAATTTGTTTTTTTACTTACAGTATCTTTTTTTCAAATAATGTACCATGTTTTCCATAAATAGTAGACTATTCGATCCTTGGTTTGTATTGTGTTCAATATCATGTAATATTATTACTTCATGGCTAGGAAAACTATTGTTTTACCAATAAATTAATTACATATACATGTTCAAAACAAATATTTTCATAATTTAGTAAATCCAATTCATAATCCTTATTATAATGTTTAGGTCATTACTATCATATTAAAATATAATATTTTAATTGTTCTTCATGTTTCTTCTAATCTTAGTGTTTCATGTTAAAAAATAATTTTTAATTACATCATGTTATGCATGCTACACTTCGTTTTTAATTTAAGACAAGGTAAAATGGGTGATTCGTGTAATGAAAAATATCCTAAATAAAATATTTTTTTCCCTCAAAATAACTTATATAATTAGAATTAACACCCTGAAATTATAAAATATTAAAAAAATTGGATATCATTTTTGATAAGAAATAGTGATCATAAAACCCATAAAATATATTTCTTGATATTAATCTATTTGATATCTTGTGGAACACACAATCCTCAGTGTAAATGAACCATAATACAGTGTACAATTATGATCTAGCCATTAAATTATCCTGTATGAATAATAATAACCTAATTTAGAATATTATAATTTATATATAAGTGAAAAAATCATAGGTTATTAATTAATTTTAAAAATATAATAATCATTTAAAATAAAATAAAATTAGTTCAGAAAAATAGTATTTTTCTTAATGAGGGTTTTGTTACGCTTTGATAAAAAATTTTAAAATTACAAAAAATTAAATAACATTTATGTAAAAATAAACCTAATTTTTGAAATAATCATATAAAAATTATATTATATTTAATTTCTGTGATTTTTATGACGTTTTTCGTTTTTTGATTAATAACAAAAAATACTGAATTTTTAATGAATGCCTCATTTTTATTTAAATTTTTTATATAGTTAAATTATATTTTGAATCAGTTATAATGTAACATTATTTTAGTAATATTTCTATTAATAACATTTATCTCATTGTATCCATTTTTATAATTTACTTCGATACAAAAAATGTGTGAGCATTTGAATATTTTCTCTTTGAAAACCCACTTTCTCATTGCGTCTTTGAGATTAATTTATAATAAATATTTTCCACATCAATAAATATAATATAGAGAAATTAAATCAATATTTATTAATGAGAATAATTTTGTTTATTTAAATAGTATAGATTTAGTTTTGACTATAATTGATAGATAAAACAAGAAACTTTTTATATTGTGCTAATGCTAAACATGGATTTTTCGGTGGACAAACTAAAAGGATAAGGATTAAAATTACCCAATAACATATCTAAAATTTATTTTGTAGATTTATTTTGACCTAATTATGTCTATTTATTAATAATATTCAATTTCACCACTTTTTAAAGTGTAAAATTGTGTATATAAAATTATTTTTTTAAATTACATTTTTTCCACTAACCACACTTAATAAAGGCCGACCCATATTAAAAATACTTCACAACTACAATCAATTTTGGTTCCATTAATACCTATCCAAATAATTTCCATAATTACTTCCACCCATCATAAAAGTATTATTTTAAGAATATATTCATCTTAGGATGGTGTTTTGTGAAAATAGAATGAGGTTTCCTAGAGAATAGGTATCGTTCTTTAACAAGTATTTTTAGTTTTTCTTTCTCCAACCAATTTAATTATTATTAAAACATTATGATATAATAAAATAAGTTTATTAAGTATTCATTTTTTTATTTTTAATTCATGGACTACAACCATTCCAACATTCATCACTTTTATTATGAAATCATCAATAATGTATATAGTGGATTATCGCCTCGCAAACTGACAACATTCATTTTTACATTACTACCTATTGTGGTTGTTTTATATTATGGATATAATGATAATAATATGGAACCAATTATAGTTTGATTTATTATGTGTGTGGAACATGTTTATTACCCAAGTTAATTCTATAATCTATTGAGATTAAATAATTACATAGTGGATCTTATTTTTTAGTTATATTATTTTTATTAAAATCATAAAACATCTATAGAATTTTAGGGATTAGTTTTACTTTTTTATTTAGACATATATGTTTAATGGTACAAAAATACTAGAAACCTTATTTACTGGTATGGATATATTCTTAGAAAATACACAATTGAGGGTTAAAAAACCATAATATGTTCATGGTGTTAAAATAATTGTTTCTAGTTAGGATAAATAGTTTATTAATATTGATAAATTAAATATGATATTACCTGTGAAATTTAATATTATGAGTCATTTTATGAAATATTTATTTATGATATCTTTGAAAATGTATATTTCATTTTTAGATTTATTTAATATATTCAATAGTCAATGATTGTATTTGTGAAATAAAGATGTTGTTAATTTATGGAAGAATATATGTTTTAAATGAGGTTTTATAGTGGTGGTGTTATTATAATATTAAATATAATGGATGATTTTGGTATTCATATCTTTATTATTTGAAATTAATAATAACATTATGTTATTTAGGGATTACTGTTATGAAGATATTATAATAATTTTACTTTTTAAGAAAAAACTGGTTTTGAATATTTATCAAGAATTAATTATGGTGTCTGGGAATTTATCTATTTTTTGAATGAAATTAAGTATATCATTGGGTATTGTTAATGAAATATTTGAGAATAATATTTTTTATAGTAGTTTATTCATACTCATTAACTATATACATACTAATGTTTTTAGACATAATAGAGACAATAGGGATATATACTCATAATTTTATAGATATTGGGTTTTTATGGGTTTATTTTAGTGCACAAGTAATGAAAAATTATTTTTATTCATTAATCACCAAAATATGGGATGAAAACCAGTGTAAATATAATTGAAACATGCTTGTAAATGATGAAATTATGTATATATATATATATATGTGTAGAAATCCAATTAGTATGTTTTCTCATAATCTATGTCAAAATAAATTCATAACTCTAGGAAATTTATTTTGAAAATGTTTTTCTTCTTCAATTTTACAATTATTGTTATGAATTGATGTTTGTTTTTTCCCCTCAATGATTTATGATTTTATTGTCACTATCGTTAGATGAACCTTTTTCTCAATTACTCTCTATTGTTAAACAGAAATATTTTAACATCTATTTACCTTCCTTCCAATGTTCTCCTTATCTTGGAACCAGACTATGAGTTATTTAATGTAATTTTTATGTTTCATGCTTCGCAAGTTCAAAGGATGTTTCTTTAACATATTGTATAATGTGAGTTTTGGGTATATGTATTTTTAAATATTAAAAATGAATTAAAAGAGATAAAATTTTAATGATTAAATATATTTATTAGGGGTTAATGTAATACCCTATAAAATTATATTAAAATAACAATAAGAATGATATCATACTTAACATAAAACACCGATATTTTATAAAATTTAGATATAGTTTTAAAATGTAATTATCTAAATTTGACCATTGTAAACTAGCTATTTATTTTGTGGATATGTATAGGAGTATAAAAATCATTTATTATATTAATAATGGTCCTACTCAACACAAATGTTTTGATTAATTCCATGGAAATTAGTACCCAATTTTAATTAAAGTCATTTTCTAATTCAAACATATATTTTTTTTAAAATGGTTTTTATTGATTTTTCTTATTATATATAATAATTAATTTATTCCACAAATATAAAAATTATTTTATAAAAATTATATCTTCTTTAAAATTATCATATGAATATTTTATTACAGTAATTTGTTTAATTTTTTAGAAAAGGTATACTTTTCAGTGAATAGTGAGAACAAGTGATTTAATTGAAAACTGCATTTTCCTTGTGTTTCAAAAGTCCATTTTGGATTTGAATTTTTATAAAAAATTTATATCATAATTTTTATTAAATATAAGCCAATTAATTTTATTTTATTCCACAGTAGTCTAAATATAGTCATAAAAACATTTTTACACATACAAAAGCATTTTTGAATAATATAATTTTCTACATGTTTTACTTGTATATTTTTGATATAATTTATTATATTTATATGGATTGAGTTTGAAAAACTAGAATATATATTTTTAATTATAATTTACACATTTTTTAATTTTTAAACATTATTTTTGGAAATAATACATTGTTATCATGGAATATAATTATCACCTCAGTAAGGCTAAATAGGGTAATTGAGGCTAAAAATAATTCGATCATGAACAGAAAATACATATAAACCCTCCATTATTTCTATTATATGAGTATATATTTACATCCCTCATAAAATAGAAAATTATATCTAAATTTGGATCCATCTTTTATTGATAAGGACAATAATATTATTTTACGTAATGAATAAATATACAACGCCACTTCCTTTTAATATCATTAATATCTTTTATAAGAGATAAAATGATTTTAGCTTTCATTATAAATTATTAGTTAACATATAAAATAATTTTATTTTTGATGGTTATAAATTTAAAATTTATAGTTATGGAATAATTTCCATAAATTCATACACAATGAAATCATTGTGTTCGTGGAAGCTGTAAAAAAGTCATTTAAACAATTATAAAAATAGAATTCATATTTTCAAAAGTATTTATGGGGATAGAAATTTTTTTTGTGTAATTATAATGTATTATTTATGTTGTATAATTTTATAAATAACTAACTTAATGACAATATTTTAAAAAATCAAATGTATGAATAGTCATGAAAATGAATTTAATGGGATCTTATGTTAAGAAATATATTATTCATTGAATTACTATTCATATAAACATTCAATTCAGTGAAGTGGATTGGATATAGTTTGTATTATCATCAATGTTTCACTTATGGTTTATTTTTTCATTTTATTGTAACATTCTGGGCCATTAATGAGTAATAATATTTGATATCATGGTAATCGTCCAGCGGGTTAGTAGGGCGATAATACTTTATTATAAGTGTTAAAAAATAACCTAAATTTTTATAAATTTTATTGGATGATATAATAAAATCCTATAATAATAATATAATTAAAATATATTAATTTTTATCCCTTTTTCCAATAAAATTAATTTATATTAAATTAATTAATTATATAATCTCAAGGGTTTCCCTCTCTACTATTGTATGAGAATGCCACTTCTCCTTCCATTCATACAATTACTGAGATTTACATATTATCCAATCCTATTAAAACATCTTATACAATTCATTATATATATTCTAGAGGTTTTGGTTTTATTAAATGAATATCCCTAGTGTCCTTAATGATAAATCCAAAAGTGTTTTTTCAAATAAGAGGTAATCATGTTAACAGGGTGTTTTCTGATTACATATTCTGAAACATCCTCTAATTTTTTTTATAAAGATTAAAATATGATAAAACTTTTTTCTTCCATACAATTAATGGTTGTTATATTAATTTTATAATTTTTTTCATCTCTTTTTTCTATTAAATGGGAAATGAAATTATTGCTTGTGTGTAGGTGTGGGCTACCACTTCCATGAAAGGATACAATTGAAATTCCATCATAGTCTCACAAGGTGGTTTATATTGAATAATACATATATATATATATTTTTATTATATTTTTATAAATGGGAACTATTACATACCTTTCTTTGGATTCATCTATCAAAAAATAGAATCATCACTCATATGTACGTATAGACTACCATCTCGACATTGTGATGCAATTCATTTTTCATGACCAATTTTTTGGAATTTTTATAAAATTTTATATGATTATTATATATAATAATAATTACAATATTAAAATTGAGTATATTATGTAACCATTATCGAATTACTAGAATCGGGACTAATGAACTGAAATTTTCATTAAAAATAAAGCAATTATCAACATGAAAAATGATTTTAATAATGGATCCTAAATAAATACATGATAATATATAATAATTAATTCATATATCATATAATATATATTATTATGTTTCTAAAATAGATTAATAAAATTTTATATTCATTATAATGTACGTTTTAGTGCAAATGAAGAAAAACAGAACTTGTGGTTAGGCTTTTTCTTCAAACGTTTATTTATGTGTTACATATTCCATATTCACCACTTATTTAGATTTTGTGGTATAAATAATATAGGTGAATTTATTTTATGATTATTATTATTATAATTATGAGGATTCATATATCCATATAAAGTTATATATTTCTGGAGTTTTTTATCTATATGTTACCAATACAAAAATGGTTTATGTAATAATATCATTTCTTCTTGGGATTTTATTTGATATGTTTCTATCAAGGGGAGTTTATGGATTTTATTCTTAAAACCCATCATATTTTCTTACCCTATGTATCTTCCTATAATTTTTATGTTTTATTTCCATTATCCACTCTTTTTTACATTAAATGATCTAAAAAATATAATTAATGAAAATTCAACCTTATTTATTTTTTGGTTGATGATCGTTTCTTTCTGTATCCATGATCATACAATTGTTTTTATAAAATTTCTTGTCAATTAATGATATGATTGAAAAAGATATTTTCACTACCATTAGATTTTGAACAACTTTTTTAAAATGAATTTGTCTAAAATATTTAATCACAACTTATTTTTAAATTTATATACAAAATGTGAAAATAATTTTTTCTTTTAAAATATCTAATAGAAAGGATTTTATAATCATCGTGATTATCCTTCTCATTGAAGCTTTATTTACATGTTTCCCTGGTCACATTACAATAAATTTTAATATCATATACTATTTTAATTTTTAGTTTAAATATTATCAATGAAAAAATATGTGAACTGATATACATAAATAATTATTTAAATGATATTTTAAGGGTATTCATTATTTATGGCATCGTCCATTATTGATTATTATTCTACTTTGGGGTTATAGTTTTATTATAACTCTAAATGTTTTTTGATATCTTCTGGTGATAAGGAATATATAAAACGTATTTAATTTCCAAGGTTTAATTATATTATGGTTTCAAATTTTTGGAATGAATTTATTTTCCTTAGGTTATGATTTGTTGACATGGTGAATAGATTATTATTTTAGTGAACCCATCTCAATATTTTTCATTATTTGATGGGTGTGTCCATTATTTCCACCAATTAATGGGTATAGCCTTATATATCATGGCAAAATAATGTGAATTTTTTTGAATTTTCTATTACACTATATGAAACATGAATTTATACATGATCAACCAAAACATGGTAAATATGTGGTGATTCTTGATCTATAATGATAAGGGAAAAAGGTTGTGAGTTATGATCAGGTACAATATAGAAAATATATAGTGATTCATGATATACTAAGACACGATGGTTTCGGTTGTTAACATGGATGTTTTATGTAGTTTCTATTTCAATGATGGTGATGCACTGTAATGAAATGATGATATGGTATTTATTTTAACTCATGTCTTGTGATTCTTTTTGAGGTGAATTCCAAATATTTACATAAAAAGTTTTTATACCAGGAATTATTACTATGATATATCACTTTTATGGTTATTTACAATTGAAAAGAAAACGTTATTATACCCTTATGATCATCATATTATTAAATATAATCATTGATAAATATATCCCATGTTTACCCTTATTGATATTCTAATCTCACCCATTTTAATATTTTTTAATTTCCCTAAGGTTTGGAAGAAGGGTGTTATATATGATGAGTCTAGTATGGAACTATATATGAAAAGTAATTAAGAGAATATATTGTAACGATTTATATTTGGTATGATAGATATTATACACATGTTTTTTACCTATTTAGTATCCAAGTAATCTAATCCATTATAATTCATGGAAATGTTTTTCAGTAAATATGTTTAATAATCATTAAAGATATGAAATGTCTACATATGTTATAATTGGGTCACTATAATCAGAAATTGGTTCAAATTATTTAGGGTTGCGAAAGATAATATGTCTCTGATAGGGGATTACAATCCTTGAAATTAGTGGTTAGGAATATATTTTTGACAAAATCATGTCCAAAAATGATAGAATTGGTGAGGGTTCTTATGTTATTTGAGGTGAAATTGGTAGTTGGGGTGGAAATAATGTTATCCCGATTGAAGATGTGAACTTTCTAGTTAAAAATTAAATCATTACACATAGAATAGAATAACACATTTTATTCATCTGATTTATTTGGTTCTATATTTTTCGGTTGGAGATAAATATAAAACATGGTGTTGTGGACCCAATGATGGATAGCCCCTAGTTGGACAATACAACATGTACAAGGAGTACACGCCCGAGGAAACTATCTAACCACAAGTGTCATTCTCTGAAGATTTTAATATTTTTTGATGAGTGGAACATGACCTAAGAAGAGAATTTATGCACCGAGTACCAATCTTGGTAATTGAAAACATGTTTCCTTCTATAAATATATTTTAGTTGGATAAAAACACACCATCTCTAAAAATAATTCATAATAAATTGACTTCATTGGGTAAACACACAAAGATCAACATTATGAATATAGTTTATTCTAATCAATCATAAATATTTTCATTTAACATTAATTACTTAATAAAGTTCTACATTGGACATGATTGTGGCCTTGTTATAAAAATTTATAGATGGTCATTAAGTTCAATCGATCATTGTGAAATGAATTAAGGTCATATTGAAAAATACTATATTTTAGACAGTCTACTGAATGTCAATCCACCATAATAATAAAAATATCCAAAGGGACATTCCCACTTACAATCCATAGGTAGGTTTGGTACCCCCTCCCAAAAATGATTTGGGAATGTGATCCTTAATCAATTAATATTATTGTATTGTCATCCCCCATAAAATTATAGGATCTGAGATCCCCATTATGTGGGTTCAATATCCCCACTATCTTATTATATCATGTGGGGTGATAGATCCCCCCCGGGATTCGGTATCCCCCCTCCAACACTACTTGGGGTATGAGACTCTCCATTGAAGGCATATGTATATTATATGTGATGATGTTTGAAATGATATTAAGATCTTATAAAATTATCAAAATACAAGGGTTGTTTATAAAGAATGAGTCCATACTCTGATGTGATGTTCCCATCCTATGAGAATATCTGGGTTCTCCATTGATTAACCATTTTATTGTGGGTTTTTTTACTATGATATAAGTCGTTACTTAATGTGGTTATCATGATGCCATATTGATTATATATATATGTATATATATTGTCCCCTATATTTGATCTGGTCGAACGTGTTAGGTATTATTCACACTACCAAATAAATGGAAAGGTTCTTGGTTGACCAGAAATGGGAGGTAAATAATAGTACATTATGATAGAGCTAGATTTAGTTCAATATGACTCAGTATGTATAATATAATGGTTAATATTTTACATATTATGAGTTCAGAACATTATTTTTATTAATGGGATTGTATATTTCTATTCTCCTTTCAGTTTCCTTGTCTCATACTCTCTTGTGGGATATTTATTTTTATTCATTAATTTAATTATCCATTTTATTATTATCATACAATACATATTGTTTCTAGTCATGGGTTACTTTGTACACATATATTAGGATGTGGACTCCCATATGTGTGATATTTTTACTTAGTAGTCACCAAACCATTAAATATTAAAGGTGGGATTGGGGTGGAACTCTTAGAAAATCACTAGCCTAGGAGAAAAATCAGTGGGTGAGTTCATGTATGTACTTTTTTTAAAATCATATTGTTTATAATGTTTTTTGTTTTAATTTTTTCATATTAATGTTATTTCATGGTATTTTATATATTCACATAGATTTAAATTAAAAGATAACATAAATATTCTTTTATAGAACTTTTTTATTGTTTGATTGCAATTTATATCACCATAAGAATTAATTTGTGTATATTTTTTCATTTTATATTTTCATACCATAATCAAATTTCAGTTAACATTTCTATTCAATTATAATTTAGAAAATGTTTTTTGGGAAACCCATAAATTTAGAATTTTAAAATATAATTTTTATGAATAATAATAGGGATTCAACATTTTCTTATCGATGGTTATTCACATTGGAATCATTTTACAAAATATCTTTCATGATTATGATGCTAACCATAAGAACTTATGCAGAGAAAAAGGACAGATCTATGATTTTTATAACATTTTCATGTTGTTTATATCTGTATAATGTTATCATAAAAGAAACATGATTTTTTTACAATATCTATCCACTCTCTATTATGTTCACACTTATTTTTATTTTTTATATGGTTTTATTTTTTCATTAACCATATAATTTGAAATCTTTCTTTGATTGAAATATTATATATGATTTTAAAATACATCACATTTTAATTAGTGATACAATACCAATTTCTCAGCTCCTATGATCATAACTTCTACTCAATAGAATTGGTTTTTATTGGGAAATATTTAATCACTTTGAAGAATATAGAATATTAATGTGGGTAATGTCACATCCACATTAGAATGTGTTAAATCGTAAATAGTCCTCCATCAACATCTCCAGATGTTTTTAAATAAAAAACAATTAATGGTTGAATATCCACAATTATTTTTGAAAAAATATCAAGGAATGATATGAAAACCTATGACTAGAAAATATACAACAAACGTTTTTTAATGGATTCATTTGAGATTATATGTTTTAAGGCCTAGATGAGAAAAAATCCACCATTTTTTAAATAATTAATTAAATAAACTTAATAGCAGAAAAGAAACACAATATATATATATATATTAAGATAATATATTCTATTTTTCATCCCTTTATAGTTTTTTCATACACAATATCACGAAAAAAATATTTCCAAATTATTCTAAAGTAATTTCTTTTCTTATTGTTGTATCAAAAAATAATGAATTATTAATAAGGATTCATGACATCTGGATAATTAAATAATCATCATTCCACTAAGTGAATGTGACCATAAATTATTTATAATATTAAAATAATATGTCATCAAGGTCAGTGGAAATCAAAAAGCTCAAATTCATCATGAATCTAGTGAAAATTAGAAATTGAAAAACTAGAGATGATCAAATGATAAATAACCTCTTAAAAAATAAAAAAATATTGAATTTGAATTATTTAGGTGTGGTATGAAATATCACTATATACCTTTCATACATCAAACATAATATAGATATTTATATATAATAAAATAAATGAAAATAGGTTTTTTGAAGAAAATATCATGTATTATACAAAGAAATATGATACTTTTGATTTAATGAATTTTGACATCTTTTATTTCTTTGTAAACCATATATGTATTGGGAATGATGAAAATATATAAATTATTATGAAGAATATTTTCAATTTTATAATGTCAATTTAAGAAATGATGTATATTTATTATTTATTTATTTATTTATTTTTCATAATATATATTTAATTTTCAACTCATTGACATAGATTTTATAAATCCATACATTAAAATAAATTATCAAATTTTTTTTTATCATAATAGTTCCATGATATATACAATTATTACAAATGAGAAATGTTTTATGAGACATAAAAGAGGAATTCATTATTTGAGTACAGAACATTTTATGAAAAAATAATTAAGGACTATATAAAAGAAATTAAAATTCCCCAATGGTGGTAAAAAAATATAATTAATAAATATTTATTTTCATATTTTTATTAGTAAAATTTATTTATTTATAAATATATTCATGAAAATAGATATCATAATGAGATTATGGATGATCGATGTTTTTTATACCAATATAAAAGACTAATTAATAATGAGATTAAAATTATTCAATAGAAATTTTTTATGTTTTCTTATTGTTTATGTTATGTAAATATATACACAATCATAATTAAATATGTTAAACAAAAATTTTACAAACCATGTAACATTCGTTATAAGACATTATTATTTGGTAAATGTGGGAATAATTATGATGAGAAGGAATATTAAATTTATGAACCAAATTCCATTGTATAATTATATTTTTAATTAATGATATATCATTAATTAATTCCTCTTGGTAAATATTAGTCATAAAACCAGCACTATTGAATGTTGGTATTTGATCCTCTATTTTCTTGGAATGAATTATTGGTGATATATGTTGTTTAATATATCCAAAGTCTGGAATATTTTGATATTTTGTGATTTAATCAATGCATCTACTAGATGATTTAGTTTATACTTATTTTAAATTCATGACCATGAGTTTTCAATATTTCATACCCAAATAATTAGTTTAAGATCCCAATTCAAATATTTCATAAATTCACACATGTTATTTTATTTTCCATTAAAATACTTACCAAATGATGTCAATAAATATTTCATTTTTATTATAATATGTATTAAATATTATATTACTAATTTTCACACTCAAATCAGTCTTGTTACGCCTTTTACAATGGGATTTCAACATATCTTTAGAGTACTTTCCTGGAAAACACAATTTCCCTGTTTGGTATGCAGATAATATATTTATTATGAAACAATACTGATTAAATTAATATAAATATTTTTTCATGAATATAATCATTTGAAATTATATTTTTTTCATGAATCAACATTTTAACTTTTCTGGACATTTGGTTGTACAATATATATTCTAGTAATGGTCCAATAATGAAAAAAGGGACCTCCAAGATTGTCATAGATTTAAATTTGATTTAAATATTCTCATTTGTAAATGTATCTTGAACTAATGATTGGAGATATATTTACAAAAATATATTTTTATTTTTAATTTTTAATATGTTCTTCAATTATTGAATTGGGGAATCAATTGAAAATAATAGAAATATCAAGGGAAACAATTATTATAATTTTTCCCTATAACAATACTAGTGAATTGGATCTTTATAGGGTCATTAATTTTTAAATTTTCTAAAATCGGCTTCCTGATACTTGAAATAATTTAAAATTTATTATAGTTCCATACATACATGATATAAAAGAATTATTTAAAATAAATATCCTGAAAGTATAAGAAACCAGTCAAAATAATAGTAATTCTAATATCTACATGAATCATGGTAGACCACTTTTTTCAAATGACAGAAAATAATCATTATGGTAAATGAAATAAACAGATTTTGGTTGATAAAGTAAAAAATATTTATAAAATGTTAAATTTTTTCTGATAATAATATTCCCCAGAGATAGAATCTACATTGAGTAAATGGATTTTTTTAGGATATTAATCAAAAAATTTAGAATTTGGAATGAAATAAGAACCATTGAGAAACCATTTTTTATCTTTTTTATTAATAATGGAACATGATATTTTTAATGACAATCGTGAACACAAGTAACATAATAAATTGTATGATACTACATATTAGGATATGTGGAATGTTGTAATCTGATATGAATTATACATGATTAAAAAAATTTGATATTTTAATGTTATATGTTAAAATTAAAATAAAAAAAATAAATCATGTTATTTATAAATGTATATTTTTTAAATATATATATATAAATAAGAATTTTATGATTGATAAAGAAATAGTAGTTATAAATGATTTCTAAAAAATTATTAGAATGATTATGAAAACACATTTTCTATTGTGATATGTTTTATTACATATTATAATTGTACAATGTTTTTTGTGAAAAATAAAATCCTAAATTCTTAAGATTTATATTTTGACTAAATGCATATATAAGAATAAAATCCTTGGAAACTATTTAGAAGCTGATCTAAAACATGATCCATAAAAAATGTGCTTCAAAGGTATATATTTGAAAAACAATTTCTATTCCTCTAATCAAAGTCCATCAAAGGTGATTGATATTGACACCACCATCGATAACCCCAGCAATCCAGGATATAAAATTATTTTTTATGGGAGTCAAGTACCTAGGGAAATATTCCATAATGTATTACCATGAATATTCTTCTTAATGATATATGCTGATCCACATAGTGGGGCATCCCATCACTTTCACAATGTCCCATCCATGGTGACTGATAGAGTGACCTCTGTTATATCCCCTTTTGAAATCTAGCTGATCCAATAATTCTTTCAAACATTTGAATGGTTAGCCTCCATGATCCTATAAACATGTTTTTTATGAAAATATTACTTGTGATGATGTCTACAACCTTGAAAATCGAGGATAATTTAGGTGATCATATTCAGTTTCTTTGATTTGATCATACAATTGATTTTTGATGTGGCTTCTATAAAAAGAATCTAAAAATACAAAACTCCTTCATTGGTCCTGTATCGATCCAAGAAAAACAATTTAATCCTTTTTTTTCTCCATGAAATTATTATATTGATTATTGTGGAATATAATATAATAGGAATCTATTAATCTTAAAAAGAAAACTATATAAAATAAAGTAGACAAAGAGAATAAGTTATAACCATTTGGATTCTAATTTTATGAAAGAATATTATAAAAATGGTTTAATTAATACATATATTTTAATAATGTGAAATTAATAATAATATTTCATAATTTTTATTTTTATCAATGATTTAAATATTATTAATAATTTCAATTAAAATGTCATGGAAAAAATATTAATTTTTTTCAAATTAATGGTTTTAAAAGGACATGTTGTTTACATAGAATATATATTGGATACATACAGGATGGATTATTTATTAGTAATTAATGATAATAAAAAATATATTAAAATGGTTTTTTATTTAATAATAATATAAATTAATTACCCTATTGGTTTTATGATCTCAATATAGAACCCCGACACTTTATAAAGAAAAATCAAATAAATTTAATTTCTCTCATATAATTTATTACTTTCAATAACATGTTCAAACAAAATATATATTAGTATTTCATTATAACGTACCTATTAAATTAGTGGATATAAATATTAAAGACTAATTTTTTGTGATTATATAGTTTAATCCTAAATCAAATATATTCATTTTTTATCAATTGATTATAAATGGAATAAAAATTTTCAAAATGTAAAATAATTTTTTTAAACACTATTTCTATATGTATGATGTTTTGAAATTTTAATAATTTAAATTAGTATCTATTGTTTAATGATTTTATTTATCATTAAATATTCTATATTAAATCAATTTTTAAATCATCTAATATTATCTTCAATGAATGATTTTATAATAATTATTTTTTTAGAAATATTTTTTTTCCCATTTTTGTGCACATATTTTAAAATAAATTTTTGAAAATTATAGTAAAATGTTTTAAAAAAATAAACTCAGTTTTTAAAATAAAATTATAATAAATTTATTATAGTGAGGATTTTGAATTTTTTAAAAATATTACATTTTCTAGGAATATTAAAAAATATTCATTTTCTGAAATATTGAATTATCGATTAATTAATTTAAAATGTACCATTGAATTTTAAACTAGTTTAAATGTAAAATTAGTTAATTATATTATTATATGTCCAATTTATTTCATTTGATTCAATTACATTTTTAATATTTCTATAAAAACATTTCACACTTATAAGATCATTTATATTCAAAAAGGGTTTTTCGTCTTCTCTATGGGTCTGATTTTAAATTTTTTTTTAATGTTATTAGAATTTTATTTTCTGTAGTGGGAAAAATATTAGTTATGAAAATAATAAATATTTTAATATTTTTCCAACTAAAGTTTTGGTCATAATAAATATTAAAGACCATAAAAATTAATTACCACTATTAAGGTAAAAATCAGTTTATAGTTGGAGGGGGATTAAACCAAAAGATAAGGGTATTTTTTCCAATTAAATGTGTAAAAATACATTTTTTGGAAAAATATCCTACATTAAATTATCCAATAGTCAAATCTATTGAAATTTGGAATTTTTTCTCTTAGTAATGGCTTTACCATTTTGTATTCATTTTTGAAATTTCAATGTGGTTCACAAGTGGGACATCTCCCCAAATTATAAAAGGACAACACACATTATCTCATATACACACTTAAATACCCTTTTTTCATCATATATCGTCAAAAATACATTACTTAATTACCATTCCTATTCCTAGAGGAATTCTGGTTTATTAGAAAACCCTCTTAAGAAGGATTTAAGAGTAAACCTGGTAAGGTTTTCTTTAAAGAATGTATATTCCCAGACCATGTATTTTCATTTTTTTTCATATTTTAAATACATAAAAATAATCATAAAAATAATGACATAATAATATCCATATCTCACATATGTTTATATTTTATTATGTTAATTATATAAATGACATCGATCTCCTCCTCCATTAAATGGGAAATGACATTGTCGATCATGTGTATGGCGAACTACAACCTCATGAACTAATGCAAGTCATTTTCCATCACTGAATCTAATAAATGTAAATAATGATTCATTTAATTTATATATATTAAAATTTTGGAATAATTATATTTCATTAATAATAATATAACATATTCCGTCATACCTATCTATAATTTGAAAAACGATAATGTCTCTTGTGTCTGTGTTTGTAGACTTCCACCTCTACGAAGTGATGTGATATGTTTTTCATATATTTTTTAAATGTATAGTAATAAGGTCACTTTAAATTAATATATATTATATATGTTTTATTAAAATAATTTTTTTAATGTTGAATTACTATTTACCATTTTTTGTTTCATCTATCAAATAATTGGAAACAACATTCTTGTGTACATATGACCTACCATACCCATGAACATTGTTATTCGTTTTTCATTCTACAGAATTTATACATAAATATATCTATTCAAATAAAAAATCCATATTAAATTTATATAATTATTAACATTCTGGATATCGTTTAATAATAATCAAATTAGAATGACCAATCTATCAAACCAAAACATATATGAAAAAAATAGTTATCACACCATGTAGAGGTTTTAAAAAAGAATTGATAATAAATGAATGATAATAGTGTATAAGTATATAATATGTTATATGATATATATTATTATTTGTATGAGAGAGATTTATAATAAACCTATATTTATTAAAAATATGGTTATAATCATTTTGAATAAATCTGAGATATTAGCTATGGGATCTTTGTCTTAGTTTTATTTCTTGGATGCACAAGACATATTCACACCTTATTTCCTTTATGCGGTATATATATTTACAATGAATGATAGTTATGATTATACTTATGAAAATTTTTGGTAGTTAAATATAAATTTAAATATTTTCTTTCATGGGGATTTAGATTCAAAATTTACCAAAGGGGTAATGGTTTATGGTACAATTCCATTTTTTTGGACTTTATGATTAAGATTATGATGATGAAATTATATTATATAACATTCAAGAAACTAATTAATTTTATTATCCTCTAGTTATATATATAATACATGTTTCTATTCAATATTCCTCTCTTAAAGTACACATGCAACTAAATGTATATTTTTAATAAAAACAGAATTCATTTCTATATTCATACAAAAATCTTATCTATTCATTGTCCATTTTTTATAAATTCCTTTTAAATAATATATTTAATAATTTATAATTTTATTAATGTCATTTTTTTCCATATATGAATTTTTAGAAATTTTTCAAAAGGAATCCTCTTGTCATTTTCAAAACGAGATAATTTTGAATTTTTTTCTGAAAATCTGACTGTAATATTTATTTAATGGGTATGGAATAAAATGTATATCATGATTTCATGATTTATAATTGATTTAAATTTTAAATTATATGATTCTATGGTTATTTATAATTAAAATGATTTCCTTAATAATTATTATTTTTTTAGATTTAAAAAACATGATTTTAATTGTGTGAAGTGTTTGTTCATCAAAAATTATTTAATGATATTTTTATGGTACTTATATTCATCAACGAGAAAAACATTTTGCGTTTCCTATATTTTACTAGGTTACGATCTCTAGTTCATATCCTTATTATTTTTATGGATGGAATATTATTACGATGATGAGATGGTTTTGAAACCCAATCCTTTATGGATGGTTATATTCTATTCGACTCATACAATTTTTATGAAACCCATTTTCAAATCATGGTTTATGATAGGATGTGATTAATTATTAGTGATCTTATATCACACAAAATTTGTGTTTTCATTGTGTGAAGGGTGGTAACACAATTATGTATCCCTTCAATGAGTTAGGTAATGTATTCTAAATTTTGATATAATTTTTATAAATATGTTTATGTGACTGATTTCTTATAGGAAACACATTTATTACTAGGATCCTCTATGGTAAATAAGTAGATTTATTTAATTTATTATGTGGAACAGATCTATATGCTTGATCAACTATGCGAAAAATGTGTATATTATTGATCCATTATTATTTGAATTTCTTTTTGGTTAAATTTTACATATAAAATCATATATATATTTTTGATGGGTTGACACTTATAAGATGGGAGCTTATGATTATGGTCGATTAAAGATAATTTCACACTTTTTGTTCTAGTATTTTGAAATAATGATGTTTTATACAGTGAATCATGTATACGGTTCAGGTTATATTAGGTATAAAATTTTTATGTTATATTCATGATCTCATAACGTTATGCTTATGTTATTTTTTCAGATGATTGTTGATTTATATCTCCCATGGTTACCCCTTCTGAGCTTCTGAGCTCCCTTATTTTTTATTAACCTAAGTTATGAAGAATGATTTTATATAAGATATTCCAAGAAATATTACTAAATGGGTGGATCATTGTTGCAGATGTTGAAAATATTTCATGAAATAATAATATTGTGTATCATGTTTCCCAAGACAATAAACCTTCATTGTCATTAATTTAGTATTTTTAAAATGAATTGAATATTCATAAAAAATATTTAATAATTATACCTCATGTCTGGGGCATTATAGTTCGTATGATGGAAAGGATTGGTCAATATTTTTATATTTTGGTTAAAACAATTAATGAGAACCCAATGTATTATCCATCATATAAGAAAATAATTTTTATTTTTATTAAAGGATATAAAAAAAGGTTTCCAAGAAATTACATCCCAAGACAGATAAAACATGTGGATATGGAACTGGAATATTTATACTAAGGGTTAATAACATGAAAATGTATCATTTGTATTTGAATCGATTGTCACCTAGTGCATTATAATAATCCCTACTTCACAACTAGTTTGAAACACCTGAGGGATATGTTTTGAAAATTCATAAAATATTTATGAAACATCAGGAAGTATTTGACTAGATGATATACATGAATTGGATTGGTTTAACCTAATGATTAATTGATTAAATATAATATTTCCTGATTTAGACAATGTTGGGTCTTGAAAATTCTATATTCAAGAATAAGATAAATCAATTAATTTGGAAAAGGGTAGAATGGAAACCATAGAGGGTGATTTAAGAAAATTTTAAAAGGGGTGTGACCATAAATAATAAATTCATTCATGGAAAGTTTTTGTGCATGGCATTTTGTGAAGTGTCTATAAACCCAATGCTTTGCGGAAGAAGGATGTTCGTCCAGCACTTATGAATGAAACAAACTCTTTCATGAGATTAAGGATGTGAGTTCTTGCACTATGAGAAAATATACCAACATGAAAAAAGTAGTTAATAGGATAATGTGTCATTTCTAGCACCCATAAAAGAAGCCTTTGTTGACTATGTTTTTCATGGTATAGTGAAAAACTATGGGATCCCCACAAAATATGCTTTGCGACCCATTCTATTAATCTATAAAAGATCCCTAGGGTGGAACAAAAAGAAGAAATGAAAATAGGGATCGAAAAATAGATGAATTCATGGAGATAAAGATCTGTAGACGGTGTGGGAGAAATACCTCCCACACCCAAAGCAGTTTTCTGTAAGCCATCCCACAAACTATATGCGGGTGGAACTCTATTGACACCATCTCATGAACTATATTAAGAAAAAAATCAGATGCCAAAATGTTAAAAAAATATTAAATAAAATCTATTTGTGGATAGACCCATTGAGGGATACCATTCATAGAAGATCCAATGTTACCATCTTCTACATTTCTTTCTCCCTCATGGATGCCCCTATCCATCCTGATCCTATTCAACTGGCTCCATTATGGCCAGCTCCTCCATGAACATTCCTACATAGCCAGCACCTAAATAGCGAATCAAATTCAGAAAATACAATGCACCCACCAGTCTATAATGTAGGGGATGTAACCCTACACCCCCACTCGGGATCACTGTCAGGATATGGTCCAGACCAACTAGGTCGGTCAATTCACTACCATCACTATCCTCCATGAAAAATAGGAATGTCTCCAAATTAAATTTTCATGTTTTTTAACAAAATTTTTTATTTTTCCCTACTACCACCCCAACATCTATTCCATAAAAACCATGAGTTGAGATACTCCTCATGAGACACATAAAACCCCACCACCTACCTCGTATGCTAATTTGATCAAGAACTCGAGGTAAAATCGGGGCCTCAATGTTTCTTACATGCTTCAGTACACCCTTATCCATCAAAAAAACTCTATGCCCTTGGAAATTTGGGATCTTCATAATCCTCCGTGGCTATTATAAATGGATGGTCAATGTTATAAATACACCATTACAGTATTATCCAAACAAATCCCTAGAGAAATTGTATACATTGCACACAAAAGGGTTATTTAAACCAGAGACAAATTCTTACTCCAGAGAGGATATCCCTACCGCCGTGAAACCCAATGGATTCCATGATCATATCCTTTCTCCTAACCCATGAACCCCTAGAATCATGGTTTATACATTCCTTACCTCTCATGTTTGAAGAATTTCATAAAATCATAGCCCAATTATCCTGTA
Source organism: Viscum album (assembly GCA_963277665.1). Taxonomy (NCBI): domain Eukaryota; kingdom Viridiplantae; phylum Streptophyta; class Magnoliopsida; order Santalales; family Viscaceae; genus Viscum; species Viscum album. Next base: position 1,186,622,395 of record OY728139.1, read on the forward strand.
GTTAATCATATTTTCTAAAACACCTGGTCTTTATCATATGACCTTAAACTATAGGACCCAAAGTTGTATTTACCATGTAATGTTAAATTATTTGGTATTTTACCCTAAAAATGTCATTAAACCATAATTCCATCATCCTTAAAACATGATGTTAAATTATATGGTATTTTTCCCTAAAACATGAAATTAGTCTTTGAGGCCATCATCCTTACCACATGATGTTAAATTATATAGTATTTGTCTCTGCAACATGACATTAAACTGTGATTCCATCGTCATTACCACATGATGTTAAACATTATGGTGTTTTCCCCTACAATATTACATTAAACATTGATTCCATTGTCCATACTATATGACATTAATCTATAGTATAACCCATTTTAAAATCAATAGGGACCCCACATAAGGTAATCCCCTAGCCTTTCTTATAGGAGGTTGCATCATTTTCCACTCTGTCTCTACCCATGGAATATCCGGATAAGTCAATCTGACTATCCATGTTATGAAAATAAAATAGGGGTGGGCATTGAAAAATCCATTTCTATCTCTCCCTATTGACTCTAGTACCATATATAGGTAGATTAAGTTGGATATAAAATCTTCAAATCCACCTCCTCCTCTAATTTATCACACTGAGCATGACTCATGTTGTATTAGAGGTGCAAAGCGATCATGATATACACATAATCCCAAAGGATGGGCTTCCCAAAAGCTGTAATTCCCAATAAAATCATTTTCCACTTAATAATACTTATTCATAGATATAATCTCCAACTATATTCAATCAAATAACATAAAATGGTCCATATCCATGGATTTAATCCCTAGTTTCAATCACAAAGGATGAGCCTCATAGAAGGTGTAAGCCCCGATCAAATATCCTAAAAAGGGCAGCTCCCAAGTGTTATCCCAGATAGTGCCCCCTCTATGGGAATCCTATATAGTGTAAGTCCCAAATCAAACTAAACTACAAGGGATATTATTCCCAAATATCTATCATACATAGTAAGACACCCTAAGGTCCAAACCCGACACCCAAATCACCTTAATGTTCTTCGGGCATCATCCATGTTAGGGTCAAATCCAACCAGGAAACCATATATCTTCTGGGAATCTCGGAACATTGAATCATAAATCACACACAATGAATGACTGGAGAAACAATTATCTTGTGTACCTTTTTGCATGACATTAATCTGTATGGATGGGAACTTGTCACATGACCATAAAAGGTGATATGTCTAGTAAATAGACATTGAACTACATGGGTTCTGATTTCTCCCATAAGGATATGAATGAGCCCATATTATGGGTTTGATCCCCATATCAAACAACTTTTTCCCCCTGGGTGACGATAAATAATATATAGTCATACCATATGGCACGAGACTAGAATTTCCTTAGAGAATAGCCAAATCATATCAGATATGACCACAAAAGGGCAACAGTGATGGAGAACCTTGAACACATACATATCCTTCTATTAACAGAGAACCTAAATTAAATACAGACGATACCGAACCCATGTGTAATCATGATTAATAGATACCCTAGAGATATAACATGGAAACATTCTTGGTAATTCACCACGGATTCACCAACATATTAACATAGATTAAATCAATAAGAGAGTCCCAAAATATGAAATAGATCACCCAAAAATTGTGAGATGATCCCATGATACCATCCTCTCAAAAAAAGTTATTTCCCAATGTTTCATTGGCCAAATTATCCAATGAGCACCTCTCATTGTAAACTAACTCCATGAATCATAGATATGATATATGTTGGGTGTTTATAGCTCTACAAACAAAAATGTTGAATAACATCAATGATGTTATAACAAACGCCAACGATTTCACACCACTTAACACATGTGATCGCATAAATGGGACATATTCCTCTTTGGGATCAAAACCATACCATCCTCATACGAAAAAATGGCATGACATAAATTTTTTACGAAGGTGGTTTTATTAACCCACTCAAAACCATTTGACATCAATAAAAACTAAAGAAAAGGGGGACAAGAAAAATCATCAAATATACATGTGATCATGAGATACTACATTGATGGGGTTTTTTGTATATCGGTGTTATATATATTTATGGAACTTTATAGATCTTTATTAAATCCAATGGTATCATGGAAGTTTTCTCACACACGGACATTAGTGATAATATTGGTTGGAAGGTCCTTGATAAATAACATGACCCCACCACCCACCACATTTTTTTGTAGTGGGATTCAAATGTGCTAATCAAAAAGTACCATCGAAATGGTACTCTCTCTATCGTAGAACAGTAAAAAAATCCCTAATGACATGGATCCTCTACAACCTCCCACTCATTAGTAGTATGTGGCCCAATACTAGGATGTTTTTTAGCCATCACCAATAATTTATAGAAAATGTATTCAAAACATGATAACATATACCTCCATTATCATAGGATAAATATGAAGTTGAAATTGATGAATTTTCCCATGAGGAACTAGGGACTCACTCAACACCCATTTCAGGAAGACATATCCACCAACACTGTGTGTCCCATTATCCTCATAACGAAGAGGGTTCAAATTTTTAGGATTCTTCAAAATTCCAACAGACCCTGGTCACCCGATAATCCTACTGAGGGTGGAAATTTAACCACTGGGAATATGTCATCACCCTTGTTCCTGCATAAGAAGCCCATCATGGAAATAAGGAAGCATCTTGCATGTAGACACGTATACCCACCCATTTTTATGAATCCTAGAAAAGAAATATGGGGTCACATTTTGGGTAAGTGTGAATTATTTTTAACACTTTCCAGTCCCACCGTGCGAACAGGTCAGTAAAATATCAGTATATGAAAATCCTTATCAATGCATGTGAATCATAACATCCAAATATCGAGTCAACCAGCTAATATCATATGAAAATTCATGATGATAAATACTAGGTCCATCATCCAAATAGGGTTTAAAACTAAAGGCATGTGGATATACCTCCCAATGAATTGGAATCCCACCATTCAAATATGGTGGTGCAAAAAATATTGGTAGAGTGAAATCCATACCCCCACATATAATTCCCACAAAAAAACTATTGGTGGAAAAAATAAATGAACAGTAAAATTCATGCTGATGTATACCAATCCCATGAGAAAAATACATCATCAAAAAAGTAGATGAAATATCCTTTTGTAAATCACAAAACCCAACAGTCAAATACGGTTGAAAATAGAGAAAAAAGATGGTGTATAGAAGTCATAAATCAGTGGTAGAATCATTCCTCAACCCCCAAAAAGGATAACTACCACTACCCACCAACAACACATGGAGGACCGAAGAAGGTACATATTTCGTATCCCACATTTGAATGGATAGACATCCCCTATCCATACAACGACATATATTAACACATATTTTCAATGATGGAGGATTAGACATCAATTCATGATCACATCTTCCATACATGTCAAGATGTAATTGTATCCATTATAGTAGTAAATATTCGGGCCCACAATCCCTTCCCCCATAGTTGGGTGACCCATCTAAAAAATAATTCTATCACACTAGAGTAGACATGTATCCCTTCTTTTGTCATGGAGGTTCATCGGTCATATTATGTGGCCTAATGATAATTAGATAAAAAACAAATACTTATTCCACCACAGAGGACCCTCCAGGGCATGCATATATCCCTGTTCAATATAAGGATGCTCCTGATCATATATGGTAGGTTTCATGGGAGCCACTCCAATAGGGAACTGTATATGATGTTCATTACCAATAGCTAATTTACCCACTCAGCGGAAAGAGGGTGCTCAAAAAAGAAACGTATTCAAGGAAATTAGAAAATGAAGATCACATTCATGATCCTTCTCTGTTGGAAGTCAGACTTCATAAGAACCAGAATTATTATCAAATGAAGTGTAGTAACATATCAACCCATTATAAAATAATGGAAGTGGCTGTTGTAGTTTTGAACTTACTCCCCACAATGTTATTACCAATAGCTCTGAAGATCCCCCGCTGATCACACATGAAGGCTGACATCATGGGAATGAAATAATCATCCATGAGATTCTATCTCTTGGTGAGTGTCATGGTAGGCCATCCATTCACCATAATATTGAATAGTAAAAAGGTTTTCCCCTTGAAGTTTCCTTCCTTGGTGATTCTTTTTAAGGTATACACTAAATAAATTCTCCCTGTAGTCGAACAAAAAGCCATGATATTTGTCCTTGCCACCATGGATATCATTGTGAAGGCCCACACTAAAGGGACATATATCAATGAGAAGTCGCTACCCTTTTATTGTACATCATATAGTTCCATTATAGGATGCACACTACAGATATTCTCCTAGAATTCAAATTTCCATCTATGATGGTAGTCCTTGCCATGATAGAAGTCATTGGGAAGTTCATCCATGAAATGACAACAAGTAACAAGAATGTCCTCCCATTACTGTTGTCCTCCCTAAATGTACTCTATAGTGAATGAACCATATAAATCCCTCCCATGTATGAATGAAAAATCTTGATGGTTTCCCTTGGTACCATGACATCAAAAGAGATGGTCCTCCCATCAGTCCAAATTCACATCGTTATGATGGTCCTCCCCTTGTTGGTTCAAATACAAGAAACCTCTCATACTTTATGGTCATTGTAAGGATATAGTCTAAAATTCTAGAAACTCTATAAATTAAAATATATATAATATCTCAACCAAAATATATCCTAGGACTAAACTCATCTTCTTTTCCACCGATACATCATTCAAATATTAATGAGACTCACACTATCCCAACTATATGGGATGAAAATACCAAGAAGAATTCAAGTTAGAAAGACCATGAAGGGGAGTATCTAGAAAAAGAAAAAACAAATATGTTTCTCATGATAAGGAAATTAGAAAGGTTTTATATGCCAGTTATGTTCTAGCGCACGCTTACTTCTTAGTTCAACATACAAAGAGAATTGTCGAAAGAATGAACACATAACATTTATATCAACATTAGGAAAAATATCTTCCATTTCGAAGAGAAATTTTTTCCAGTGATGGATATGGGGACCATACAAATATTATGGGGAAGATTCACTATAAAATTGAACTAAAATCCCTTCCATATACATTTCATCCAAAATATGAGAGGCGAATGAATGATCGTGAATTGATATGCCTCGAGGAATTGCACAAATTGTGCTTCCTTGTTTTCAAGTCCATGTCGGTTGTTCATATCTATGGATTTAGAGAGCATGGGGATTTTCACATCAACCCACTCCATATATATTAGAGCCCATTAGAAATAAATTAACATAAATGGTTATCCCAAAATGGAAATAAAATGAAATCCATGTTCAAGGAAGGTGGCATGGTTGACAAGAACATGCCTTGAGAAATTCCCAAAAGCATCTGCCCTGATGAGAGTGGGCCATCAAAAAAAATCTGGACTAGGGAACTGATAACAATCAGAAGGCTTTGCTCATAATGGAATCCAACCAATAAGTATTTCTCATGTCCTCAAAAAAAAATAATTCGCATGCTGACCCGAAACCATAACCAGATCACACTCGAATGGGTATATGTGGGATCAAGAGAGTGGAAATATGAGAATAAAAGGCTGAAATATGGGACCAACATCAGCCTATATAGATAAGGTCACTTGTAAAAAATTCACTATAAGACTAGAAAATCTAGGTAGAGGTACGGTAAAATAGGAACATGAGCAACCCCACTCCCTAGGTCTGGGGGAATTTTTACCTCAACCACCCACACATTGATTTCAATCTCTTCCCACATAAAGAGGATGACCAATATTGAGGTCACATGTTCTATACGATTACGTGATCCATTTCCTCGAGAAAGGAGGAACATAAAATGGTCGTAAAAAGGTTATGTCTGAGTTATCATTTGTTAAGATACCTGAAGGGGATCCCATAACGGAAATGAGTATCCAACAAAGGGTGCAATAATGTCCCCTACTATTCACTAGATGTAAATCTTCCCTCAATGGGTTACACATCAGTGAATGCCATGGATATCAGTCCCATAGACAACACAATGGTTGATTAAAAAACTAAATAGAAAGTGGAGGATGGATCCACCTAGAATCTGATCCATATAGATCTTAAATGTGAGTGTACATGGAATCAAAGGGCCACCCTAAACATAGAAACTCTCTCCTCCACGCCCTTAATACCTCCAACATGGATTCCTAATATTCAGAAGAATAAAAAAAGGTTACACATGACCCATATCCTCCTCCAAATTATAATGAGTCCCTAACCCTCAATGATATATTCACCCAGATGGAGGACTAAATGAAATATTTGAGGAGAATCAGTAATGAGATTCTCTAAGGAATCCTTCCTACATGATATATCCCCCAGGAAGAGATTCAATATACACTCCCAATAGGTGTGCCTCCTCCACAAGGGATCATTACAACAAATGAATCATGGCCATAGTGCTCATCTCAGATAGCGTCGAGATCCTCCATCTAACTGAATCCTATTCTGGAAGGAAACCAATATTTCTGATCATTTTGGAAACAACTGGAATAGATCATGGAAAATACATAAAAGATTCCCCCTGTTAGGTTTCCATCTCAAGTACCCACAGTGACTGCATAGTCCATCATGCCCCTTTCTACACAAGTCTATGCTCAGGTCCATAATTACACAATTCAATGGCTCTTTAATCCCATCGAGTCATTGGTAGTTCGATTGGAATCCAAATAAGGGCGTCTTACTCTTATAAAACCATAACAGAAACCATACCCTAATAGGCTAAGCAATTTCCTACCACCACCAAATTTCAGGAACCCCATATTACGAGTACTTAATGCCTATAGTGACCCGGAACAAAATATGATGTACTACTCATCTAATTATCATCCAATGATGGAAACCTTAGATCAGAAAGAAGCATTAAAAATATGATTCTTTATTTAAACACTAAAATGTTCAGATTTTGTATGGTAAAAATATTTTTCACTCACTATATTACATGATGGGAGGAACTCTGACTCGAGTTCCTTTATTAGATCATATCAATGTTGCTAAAAACGATAGTCAAAAACCTCATGAACTAAAAATAGAAGGAGAATGGGAAAGTTTCATACATAATTTACTTATAGAAAGGTCAAACATAATATTACAATTGGCCACTTCCCCAATATGAGATTCCTGCTATGTGCAGTGACAATATTTTTGATGAGCTTCAGACACCACTAATCCTTGTGAAGTATATAAGTGGGGTTTTGGATTTCTACAACATTCCCAAATGAATAGAATAATCCCTCAAAAGACTAATATCATGTCCTAAAATAACACATAATCCCTAGTATAAAGAGTTAGATGAGATGAAGTGGCATCTGTTATTCTTAATAAACCCCTCATGCCCTCTCCAGCTCTCGGGCCCACACAAAACTAGGTAGGCCCCTTGGAGGACAACAGTCACCCATGCCTCAACAAGATGAGCGAAGATGAATATGTTAAATAAATTAGAGTAATCGAAGCCCAAAGTTTACTCATTCTTATATGACCATGTTTGTGGATACTTCGTATCTTCCATGAATTGAAACTTCCTACACCCTCCAATGCCATAGAGGGTTGATGAAGTAGGTCTCGGTGATCAGAAAAATTATTGTCCCTTCCACCGGATATAGGGGCACACCATTTTGTATTTTTTTTTTCTTCAAGGATCTTCTAAAACGAATGATTGATTCTCAGATCGTCATGTTGGGACCACCACCAGCATTAGTGGAATTTTTTTCCACTAGTGACCTAGATGAAGGGGGAGTGGAAAAAGTTTTTTAGAAAAAAAGATCAGACGTTCAATAGTTTGATGACCCGCAAAACAGTCATATGAGATCATAGTGTAATCCAAGAGAAGTTAATTAAAATGAATGTGAACCCAACATTTCCCAATGAATCACTTAAAACATCCTCGGACCCACAATCCTCCAATAGTCGATCATCCAAAAAGTAGTTCGACCAGAAAGGAAGAGAGGAAATGCAAGAAGATGATCCTACAACAAGGAAAAATTTGGCTTTCACCCTCCCATATTTTATTCCATAAGATCTAAAATCATGGGAACTGCCATACCAAATGGAACCACTTATAGATTTCCATCTAGTAGATTCATCGTCTAATGATGAACTGATATTTGATTTTATTAATGTCATTAATCTCTAATGAAGATTGTGGTTATGAACATAAATTCTCCAAACCTAATTGAACAATTGGAGGAAGACAGCGCATAAGACAAGGATACCCAGGAAGATGCAATCATGGAAGAAATAAAATATTTTGATATATCTAGGCTCAACTATCAACATTTTAGAAACCTGTGGAATAACCCATTAGTGGACACAGTAGGGACATGAATCTTCCCCTACCCCTATCAGGAGACATTCTAACCCAATCATCTTAGAATAACTGTTATAAGAGAAGTAAATGTTGAATCTCTCATGGAATGTAGGAAGACCATTTTCGAAAATTTAACAATATAAAATATACCTACCATCTTCTGTCCTAGGGACAGACCCATATTCATCCAATGATCTATCCACTATAGCACATTTGAAAGAGGATTAAAAATTTGGGAATCATCATCTGATAGATCTGAAATATGATATTCTGAAATTGTTTGCTTTAGTACTAGCGAAGCTATATACGTGGATGCATTGAATCTATCACCAGATCTCAGGGAAGCACTTATGGAAGCTTTACTAAGTCCCAATGAGTTTGAAGCTAAAGTGGCTGCTGTTGCAGTCTATCAGAAATAGACTAATCCGGATGAAATACATATTGTTATCTCCTCCACATATTGAGATGACGAACCCATTATGAAGGGATTAGTCAAGCCCATATATGTGTCCGACAAGATAAATGGTGATGAGATCTAAATATTCATTATTTAAAATGGATCTGGAGTAAATCTCATCCCACAGAAGAGACATCATTGGCTGGGATGCAATGAGTATGATGTCACATCCTGAACCAAAACCCTTTTTGGAAAAGAAAACAAGTGAGGAGAATAAGTTTGGCCAAATCAAGAATGAAACACAATTACAAAAAACTTGTAGACACCTCAGAATATCTAGTTGTTTGGGAAAACATGGTCTTTAATGTCTTCCTAGGTAGGCCCTGGCTGCATTAATATATTGTGATTCCCCCATCATGCTCTAAGTTCATAAAATATTGCATTAATGGGAAGTGTGGGACATTGAATGTTGATAAGGCCCCATTCAAGACATGTGAGTCACAATCTATTAAAGAGAGATTCTATGAACATAAAAGGAAATAACCCTCAGTCGATGGAATTGATTGGGTAGCCTCCCCAACCAATTTGGAAATGGCTCCCACTGACCCCTTGAAGTAGCTCAGCGAGGAATGCATGAATCTCATCAATCGTATAGAGGGAATTAGTTCAAATTAAGTCTCATATTTATCTTTACTCATGATTTTGGTCGTGGTTGTTGATCTAAACAATGATAAAAGGCCCACTGGTTCTCATGATAATAGTGAGTTATTGGATGGAAATGCCCCTAAACCAGAAAAAAAACCCTTAGATAATCCTTGCATCACTTGTTCAGATAGAAGGTAGTGTCTCATAACTAAATGAAGGTGAGAAAACCCGTTCAACCCTCTCTACATATTCTCTAGATAATATCCCACCATTGGCAAGGATGGATGTTGTGGATACACCCTAGAATCCAAATGTGTGACGCTTATCATAACCCTAGAGAGATCAACTTAAGAGTTTGTCTCCCCATCATAATAAGAATATGAGGAGGATGGTGTGTAGAAGGAATTAGAAGAAGTTAGTAAGGATATCCCTTTGGTATTCAAGGAGGGTGTCTCTTCCATGATTGATGAACTCAGGTAAATAAACATGGGCACCAAAGAGGGCCCCAAACCCACTCTAATTAGTAGGACCAGGTATTCTAATGTTCATTTTGAATACACCTCCTTCCTAAGTCATAATCGAGATGTTTTCTCTTGGAAACATTAATAAATTCCATACCTCAATCCAATGGTTTCCACTAACCAACTGGTCCTTCTAGAATACCATTTTAGCTACAAGAGAGCTACAATAAGGACTTACCCGACACATGTTGCGAAAACATAGGCTAAATTTAACAATATCATTCAAGAAAATGTCATTTGGGAGGTTCAATATCCTATCTGGATGGAAAATATAGTCCCCATTAAAAATAAGAATGATCAAATAGTAGTTTTCATCAATTTTTGGGATCTCGAACATCAATTCATGAAAGATTAATTCCTGGTCTTGATCATAGAATTGTGGATTTCTCCAAACTAAATATATGAGACTCTCTCCTTCATGGATGGTTATTCAAGATATAAAAAATCAGAATGGACCAAGAAGATGAAGAGGAAACCACCTTTAGGGGACCCCACTGAGTATTTTTCTACATGATTATTCCTTTTAGTTTAAAGAATGTTGCAGACATATATCTATGATCCATGCATCATATCTTCTAGAACATCATTGGAAGTTAGTTGAATTATATGTTTATGTCTTGGTGGTTATTTTACGACAGGGTATAAAACACCTGTCGAATATTGAAGTCATATTCAACATATTGTAATAAATACCCCAGCTTCATTGTATTCCATCATGGCATTGAACTTGACCCCGAGAAGATGAAGGTTATCCTTGGAATGTCACCTCCACTCAACATCATAGAGTTTAGATGGATTCACATAAATTTAGATGATATTTAATTATTCATATCCCACCTTGCAGGAAAATGTTTTCCCTTAACATGGTTAATAAAAAAAGTTGTCACATATTAATGGATTGATAACTATCAGGAGGCCTTCAAATATCTACTAAAATATCTCTTAATCCATCCATTGATAATGTCATCTATCAAAGGAAGACCACTTATTCTATATGTAGCTACCTTAGAATGGTTTTTTGTGCCTTTACCACATAGAATAATTATTTCAGTAGCAAGACCATACTTTATTATCTTTTTTGGACCATGATTGATGGTAAAACTAATTATTTCAATATTTAAAAGTTTTTTGAAGCCCTAATATTTCCAGTCCAAAAAATGAAGCATAATCTATAGCACCACAAGGTCCATTTAATATTTATTGAAAAAAACTCATGTATATTATCAGTCATCCAATGCCAACTAGATACCAGTCATGGGGGCAGCCATCCTTTGGTAGTTTGATATACGGTTTATACCTTATAAACACAATAAGGGTTCGGGCCTTAGCTGACTTCCTAGAAGAATAAATCCCAATAAAAACGACTCCATAAGATGCTAAATTACCTAATGAAGTGGTTTTCTCTGAGCGAGTGGACTCCAAAACATGGGAGATTCATTTTGAAGGTGAATCTATATGTTAAGAATGAGAAATGAAGGAACACATCAATCTCAACAAAGTGGGGATAAGATTCATAATCATATCTCCCGAAAAGGTAATCTTTCCTTACTCCTTGCTAATGTTAGAGGAGTGCACAAAAAATGAAGCAATGTATCCGGATCACATTTATTACCTGGTGCACACACTAAAACTAGAAGTAAGGTTTTTAAAGATAAAAATAGACTCATTACTTGTCGTCAATAAAGTCAATAGTGATAGTGTTATCAGGAAAAAGGATTTAATCCTTTTGATGGGCCATGTATGTGACTAATTGAAGATTTAACTTTTGAACTAAAACTATCTCATAACACTCAGTTGCAAAATGCATAGGTTGATGCATTAGTTAATGCAGCCGCAACTCTAGCATACCTAGTCTATGAAGAAAACGTCCTTAGAATTTTCCACCCTCCTGTGGTCTTATCGCTCGTTCAGTATAACAAGGAAAATTGAATGTGTTTAGCCCTACCACTGGGCTGTATGTTCCTACCACTAGAAGGATGAATCCCATTTAGAACAAACTTCAAAATGGAAAACATTCATAGGATAGGTCTAGAAGGGATCAAATATGGAGATAGGAAATCAATTTCTTTCTAAATGATGGAAAAACTAGAAAATGGACTTTTATAAATGGGGACTTGATGGTATCCTTCTCAAATTAATTGATGAAGAAGATACTACAACCAGCATGTAGGAAATTCATATTGGAGCGTTTGATGCACATCAATCGGGATCTAAGAATTCTTATCAAATTTGAAGTCTTGGATTCTATTTGCCCACTATGACACCAGAATGTGGTAAATTAACCATGGTGTCCCATCCTTATAATATCCATCCCAATTTCATCAACCAACCCCCAGATTTACTCAACACAACCAAGTACCCCAGTACATTTCCCATATGGGGAATAGATTTCATCGGAACCTATCCTCTCACTATGTCCAAACAATTCATGTATATTCTCAAAATGAATGACAACTTTTCTAAATTGGTGGATTCTACTCCGTTGAAGGATGATGAAGCCAGAAAAATTATTAGCTTTTTGAAAACTAGTATCATCACAAGATTTTGTGTCCCTCTTATAATACTAACAAATAATGGCACCAATTTCTACTTTGATAAATTAGAGAAGTTAAATTAGTATTATGGTATCAACACCTACCATTCAACCCACTACCATGTAGTTTCCAATAGATAGACAAAGGCGAGCCTTCAATAATTATATATCCAACATACTAACAAAAATGGTATAAATGGTCAATAAATCATGGTTGGACATGATCCTCCTTCCTCTTTGGGCTTACAAGAACACAACTTGCTTCTCCACTCATGGAACCCTAAACTCATTAGTATATGGGATGGATGTGGTTCTACTCATTGAAGTCAAAATACCATCACTCCACATTTCCATATATGTTCTACTATTAACACATGAGGAATCCCAAAAATGGATCGATGAGTAGTAGTGACTGGATGAGAAAATATTTCACACCGTTCACCATTTGGATGTTTACCAAAACTGGATTGCACAAGCCTTCAAAAAATATTTTTTTCATCAGTCTTTCCTTGGAGGGGAAATTGTACTGGTCCTCAAAATCTGATGAAACATAGAAACAAACCTTCGATGATGGAACCAAAATGGGAAGGAAAATATGTAGTACATAAGTTCTACTATAATAGATCATATTACCATGTTTCCATGGATTTCCATCTCACACATCTCCCACCAATGCAAGGTTCTTAATGAAATAATTTGTGTATTCATATATATTTCATCTAATTTGCATGATTATAAACTGTACAGTGCCATTTAAGTCTATGTTGTACGATGTTAATCTAATTAGCATCATCATTATGATCACATGACCTAAAACTGCATGATAAAATTTCCTCCCTAAAAGATGTTAAACTACATTGCTAGTTCTACCTAATCATATGATGTCAAGATACATGAAAATTGACCTTGAATTATGATATTAAACATCATAGAACATATTTCTTAACTACATGATGTTAAACTGCAGGGTATTCATCATTATACATACATGACATGAAATGGTAAGAGGATATTTCCATCAAATTAATGATTGACCGCAAATAATTCAAATCTATGTAAGAGAAATAAAAAATTACCATGTTCTTATGTTTGAGCTATATCAACATAAGAACATTGATTATCATAAACTATGTGCCTCTTGATTCTCATTTTGATAAGATACATAGTTATTCCTAGACATTATGTCTCAGTCCCAGCCACAATAAAAAGAAATGTTCCTCCCTCATGGGGTATTGAATAATCCAACATAGGAATATCACTTCATAGAACTAAAAATAGATTGATTCCGGTAATTCAATGAGATTTGTAGAGATTTCATGAACACAAATCTTGTTCTATCTACCACATGATAAGAAATGCCTCTGTTGTACCCTTAAATATCTCTACATTATGATTGAAACCATTGATATTCCTTATTTTCTCATCGAGCCTAGATCAGATGCACTTATTAATGGTGGTTAGGTTTTCCCTATACCTAAATAGATAATAAAGGTATATGAAAAGTGCTTTACCTAAAAAATAATGGATAAAAATGCCACCTCTTTTCGTATGCATCAATTGAGCAAAAATCAAATGCAATCACTTTTAGTAACATCATCACTACATGGAATGAATAACCCGTTACATCCCATGTTTCTCATGTTGATCATAGCTTAACTGGGCTTAAGAGCTATGATAGGGGGATTCCCCACAGATTCAAGGCATATTGATCCCCACCAAGGTCAACGGGGCCCTAGTAATAAGACCCAAAAAGGTCTTACAAGATGGTTCCGTGTCGCAATAGGGATCCTACATCCTCACCATATGATGTTAACTATCATAGTACCTCAAAACATACTATTTAATTGATTATCAATATAAATAGATATGTATTGGGGCATAGACCTGGTTCCAGGGTCTAGCCGTGTAGAAAAAATTGAAAACACTCTAAATCTCATGTAGATAAATACAAACCGAAGTAGGATTTTCTATTTCTTGAATCCTACAATAAGGATTCATCAAAAGATCCTGACCTCAAAAATATGTGTCAAATATATGCAGGGGATCCCATATTTCACATCTAATTATGGTCTTAAGAATTCCTAAATACCCAGAAATCATTTCAATCTATCAAAATTCATCCTTCAAGTGATTTTGGATGTTCAAAAACATCTATGTCTATATGAAATATATGGTCAGTGTCCCAAGGAAACCATTTTTTGACTATGAAAACAATGCCTCATATGATCTCTATAATTCTCCCAAATATTTTTGTCATTAATCCAAAGGAATATTGTGACAACCCGAGATTTTATAAGATACATTATTTTTAATTTCATTCATATCTTCTGTTTCACGATAAACCAAGATTATCTTGCGCTACATGCAACACCGTATTAGCTTGCAGTATACGCAACACTATTCTTGGCTCGTGTTACACACAATTTCAAGTTCGTTTGATAGATGTTATTCTACGCAAAATTGAGTGTATATATATATATATATATTCAATGTGTAAATAAAATATGGGTGGATTCTGTTATACGCAATAACAATGGAGTCTTGTACTACACACAACCCTACTTGGCTAACATTACATGCAATCACGACCTTTTTCGATAGCGTGTGTTGTACGCAATATCGAGTTTCACTAAACCATGATATATGGTTATAATATTATTATGAAATAGCCTTTATGAATAGTATTAACTAAATTCTGAATTTTATATCATTTTTATTCATCTTACATATTTTCTAGAACATTGTATGGGAACAAAATAAATATTTCGGGTAAAATAAGTATTTTTAAAAAAAATGCAGTTTTGCCGCCTTTTGATGGCGCACCCACATCAAATCTAGTTTTTGACATGTTTATAAATTCAATTTGACAAAATAAAATTATTCTTTTGAATTAGGATATAAAAATTTACATTGGATAAGGTTTTGATATTTTTCTGATAACTTTCATATATTAATGAATAGTGAAAACACGCTATATTTTAATTAAAAACAACTTTTTTAATCATAATAATTTATGTGGTTAAATTATAATATTGAATGTTTTTAAATTATAAATAGAATATATTTTTACCATTTAATATAATGTATGTCATTAGCATTGATTTTACATTTAATTCGTAGGTTAAATCAATTCAATCTTTTGCAGTGTTTTAAACAAAAACCCGTTTTCTTTCGACAACGGGATTAATTTTAATTTATTTTCTGGAACTTTTGTGTATTGAATTTTGAAAAATGGATTCCATATTTAGAATCAGTGGGTCAAAATTATGTTAATAGGTTACTTTTATTTTTTTATATTATGAATAGTAACTACGGTAATTTTTATTTACTACGGTTAAAGGTAAATAGGGTAATTCAAGGTTAAAAGAATATTATAATAATTCAAAATTACCTTGACACTTGTCCTAAACTTATTTTATGAGTAGTGTCCAACCCTGGGAATCCATGGGCCGATATGGGGACCCCAATGAGTCACATGGTATTGAAAATGACAATTTTGATTAATTAATTTAATGAAAAGACAAAATTTACTTTAACAAATATCTTTTATTAATTAATTTTTATAAGGGGTTATATAAGTTATATTTTAAACTATAATTATTATTTAGAATGATAAAAAGATTACTTACATCATGGTCTTTGTTTCATAATTTTTAAACATCAAATGAATTAAATTATTTATAACACAATAATGATGTAGTGTTTACCTCATTAATAAATGATTTAAATAAATAAGATTATAATGATTAAAATATAATCCAAAACCTGTCCAATTCCAATTGGATGATTTTATTTAAAATATGCGTCATCTTTTATTCGACATTAATGTGTTTTGGACCTCCTGAAACCGAATATAAGTTTATAATAAAAGAAGGTTTTCACACATTCCTAAAGAGCCCCTCCTCTCCCTTATAAAAGGAGACCACTTCTATGCAATTCCTCACACCTATAAATCATTTGGGGTCTTAAAAACTCTGCCCAAATAAGCTCCCTACATCACTCCCCTCCCCCTTGAAGCCTTAAATTTGGTAAAAGACTCTCCAAGAAGTCCTTTTTGTTCAAACCAAAGGAAGTTACCAAAATTAAAGGTAACAGTTTCTCTTAAGTTGTTTTCTTTTATTCTACTTCTCCATTTGATAACCTCTTTTTAATACGTTATTTTGTAACAACACCAATATCCTAAATATACTAGGATTTTTTTATGGGAAGGATTCGAACTACACTTACACACACCTCCATCTAATGGATGAAGAATATAATGTTTTTGTGATGGCAAACTAACGCCTCACGAAACGATGATTGTTCGATTTTCTCCGAACGCCTCTCATGGTGGACATTATGATGGAACAATATTTATATATATAATATATTATTTTTATGATTTACTTATTCTTCTTTACTTCCCAATTATATCAAGCCTTTATTGTTTCCATAGTCCACAAATACGATAATCTCATTTGAGGAAGTGCGGACTACCGCCCCCTCAAAGTGATATGATTCGTTAATACCTTATGTGGGATGTATAAAGGATGTAGTTAATGATATTATATATGATATAATACGGGAATTATAATATAACTATTTATAATTATGTTTTAATTACATTAAAATAAGAAATAGAAATGAAAGTAGCGTTCATGCGTACGTACGACTTACCGTCTCCATGAACGGTGTGTTTCATTTCTTATCTCCATAAGTTATGTACTGTTATAAATTCTTGTATATGATGGATATATAATGAATTTATATGATATATAAATCATGATTTACATTTTTTTATTAAGAAAATCATGATATAAGTAATAATAACATAAAGAACAAAAATCCCAAACATGTACGATAAATAAGATGATTTTACCCAAAACGCTACTTTAACAAAAATTTACAAAATAATGAGTAATATAAAGTCATAAGTGAACCATATATGATATCATAAAAATCAATATTATTCTTTAATAAGTCAATTAAACTATTTAAATAATTATACAGGAGGTTTGGAACCATACGAAGCATATCAGACCTAAGGTAAGGGATAACTTTTCCAATCTCGTTCTAATATGAGATTGTTTATTCATAAAAAATTACTAGGGTTATTGGTATCATCCAAGTCCATGTCTTCTAAATGTGTTTTTATGTATTTTTAATGTCCTTTTTACCCATTTTTTCTTTTACTACCTAATATGTAAGGAATAATGTTTTTACTTTACGAGGTACTTTTTGACTTTTTTGACAACAGTACGAGGAGAATGTTTTTTTAACTTATACGGAATGAATGGATTTTTACAGTTTTATCCTTATTTTCATGAAGCTTCCTCAAAAAGAATTCATGACTATTTTCAAAAAAATATATTTCTTTTAAAATTGAATGATGTTTTGTGAAAAAAATTGATTTTGAAGAAGAACGGATATTTTCCTCAAGAATTCATATCAAGTGTTTTATCAAAACCATTTTTTCATCTAAGATAAAATTATATGTGTATTTTTCAAGTATAATGTCCGTATGATTTACATGGTTTCAATTTTCTTATATTGATATATCCATTTGTTTTATATGGATTATGTGATGATGGGATGATATTTATGAAACCCATTTTATTCTTTGGGTTATGAAGAATGTTTCAAGTTTATTTTGTGGCACAAGTAAGAATGATTTCATTATGAGATGGGTGGGACATATATCTCCCTCTAATGAATTGGGTAAAGATTGATATCTCATGAGATAGACATGGATGGAATGACAAGTTAAACCGGTTAAGTAATACATGACTGGAACGAGGAGTGAACTCGATTCAGAAAGGGACTTTTTCCACTAAGATGGTCTTGGCAGCAATGCCTTGGCTACTATGGAAATCATATCATGTACTTAATGGTTTCCACATTTACATTTTTTATTCCCATTCTATATTATCATGATTGTTGTTCCCTTATGATAAGTGCCTTATGTACTTCCATGATTGATGTCTTTGCTCATGATTTTGATGTTTAGATTTTATGTTCATGTTTTTGCATTCAAATGTTTATGGATTGTTTTATGTTCTCTATTTTTACCCATACATAGCATTTGAGCTCACCCCTTTTATGTTTTATTTTCCCCAAGATATAAAGAAAGGTTATAGGTTAGAAAAAAAGGGAATATCTTTATTGCGAGATGTTGAAGTTCTTTCACCATAATTAAATGATCTTATTCCATGTTTTCAAAGACACTAAACTATTACGGTCCATGTGTGTATGTTTTTGTTATGTATTAAGTATTCTAAAAAAGTAATTTAATGTCTATGTACATCAAGCTTCGGGCCTCTACAGTTGGTATCAGAGGCAAATGAGTTAGGAATGTATCTGATCCTTGGGAACTCTCAAATGTGAGCGTTGGACGAAGCATGGCTCTCCGCCCAAGGGCATCATGAGGAAATGGATGCCACTGGGGATGGTGGTGTGTCCCACCCAGGGGGTGTAGCCTCACATGGAGTGGCCTGATAGGTATCAACTATAGTCCACTTGAAGTAATTCCAGACGGTTACAGTTGGTATCAGAGGGAGGTTTAGTCAACCTTTGGAAACTAGGATGAGAAAACGTTAGTGAGATCCCTAGAGATATTTATAAGGTATGTCTAGGGATGTCCCTAATTATAATTATACATATAGGATATAGTCCTAAAACTATGTTAACGATATTATAATTTAACCTAAGAAGTTAGATATTGAGGGTACTCCCCCTTTACTATGTTATTTTCTCTAGCATGATTTTTTCCTCTCATAGAATTCTTTTTTGTGTTTGAAGTCAATCGAGGGAACCAGAAGGAATTCAGTTAACATTGAATCCAATGGACAAATTGGTGACTATGAGATACAGAATTGTGTAATTCCTAGAGAGAAACATATTGTGATTATGCCGAATCGGTCATCACGATATACGATTAAAAATGTAAAATTTAGTTGTATGCCTAAGTTATCAAATAAGAGGAAGATGGAATTTTATGCATGTTCACATGTTGAGGAGCATAAAGAAAGGAAGATTGAGATTTCTAAAGAAGGGAAGAATAACCTTGAGGAATACCTCAAATGGAGGAAAATATGTTATCTGTGTGGAGAAAAGGGTCATAGAGTGACAGACTATTATGAAGTTCAATTTGTTATTTGTGGAGAACATGGGCATTACCCAGCTCAATGCCCTGACCTAAAAAGTTACTTCTAAATCAAGGAAGGAATTATTCCAGGACAATCATTGAAGAGCATGGATTGATGTTTCTGTTCATTGGTATTCAAGAATAATGTTGTTGAGGTACTTTTATTGTTTATTATAATATTTTTGTATTAGTCTATTGTGGTTTTCAATAATTTTATGGTACCGATAACCATGAAAAGTTATTCAAATATTTTGGAAAGAAAATGATATGTGCATAATGAAGGGATAAGAAGATAATGAGATGTTTTATTGTATTCATGAGCTCATGATTGATATAAGGAGTAAGTGATATCATGGTTTGAGTAAATAAAATTTTGAGGATTTTGGTATGTGGAAAGTGTTAACTTTTAACTGCATTCATGTCTTCACTAAGGTTCAATGGGTATTCATTCTTCATGAGAATACATGATTAAGGTCTTCACATGTTTGTAATTTGACGAAAAATATATATCTTATAATATATGGGGGATAAATGATGGCATTTACGTGATTGTTATGTGACATTTCAAGTAATCATTTTCTTTATACTATGATCTTGGACCGAAGTATTTTAGATAAGCCTAAAGATTGGAATAGATTATTTTGGACATAAGTTAGTATTGTTTAAGGATAAAACTCTTTTACATATTTTTGATGGGATGTTATAGTAATGTAATTTCAGAAAAAGGACAACCTGCAGGATGGGCGACAACCCATCGTGTCGGACAAGGCTATGGGAATCGAACCCACAACTGAAGTGTGACATGCCTTTATCGCCTACCACTGGCCTACAGGAAGTCCCTAGTTAGTGGAGAGTAGTTTTATTTTATTAATCGGTATGATAAAAAAAGTATAAGTCCATTTTTGGAACCATATATGATTAATATCATCATAATATGGACTTATAACATTTGTTAACCTTTTGTTTGATATAGATGGAATGACTCATCATTCTATCACATGATCTGCTAACGTTTCACGAATAACAAAATCAACTTCATTTCATTAAGAGATGAAGTGGAAAATGTTCAATTCATGAACAATAGTGAGATTGTAAGAAAATAATGTAAGTATTTAATTTAATTCATCAACTTTAGGGAAATGATATTGAAAACCAAAAATGTTGTCCTAGTGCTCTTATATCCGATGAATCAGATGGTACCTTAGATCATCACAAATTTATGGCTTTGTGATTGTTGGCTTTTTTATAGCCATGTTCTCTACCACACTCCATCAGAACATGATGGTTAGATTTTTCTTCCATATCTATATTTTAAAATATCTTATCCTTTATGGAAACCCAGTGATGAGTTACTTTGGGTAATCGTTACATTCCATACTATAGTTTTTAAATTAAGTTTTAGTATTCCTTTTTACAATATGGGTTTCTGTGAATAGTAAACGATTTATAACCCCGACGAATTTCGAGGGCGAAATTCATTTTATGGGGGGTAGAATGTAACAACCCGAGATTTTATAAGATACATTATTTTTAATTTCATTCATATCTTCTGTTGTATGATACATCAAGATTATCTTACGCTACATGAAACACTATATTAGCTTGCAGTATTCTCAACACTATTCTTGGCTCGTGTTACACACAATTTCAAGTTCATTTGATAGTTGTTATTCTACGCATGATTGAGTGTATATATATATATATATATATATTAAATGGATAAATAAATTATGTTTGGATTCTATTATACGCAACAACAATGGAGTCTTGCACTACATGAAACCCTAACTTGGATTGCATTACATGCAATCGCGACCTTCTTCGATAGCGTGTGTTGTACGCAATATCGGGTTTCACTAAACAATGATATATGGTTATAATATTATTATGAACTAGATTTTATGAATATTATTAACTAAATATTGAATTTTATAACATTATTATTCATCTTACATATTTTCTAGAATATGGTATGAGAAAAAAATAAATTTTTCGTGTAAAATAAGTATTTTAAAAAAAATGCAGTTTTCCCACCTTTTGATGGTGCACCCACATTAAACATAATTTTTGACATTTTTATAAGTTAAATTTGACAAAATAAAATTCTTATTTTGAATCAAGATATATAAATTTATATTGGATAATGTTTTGATATTTTTCTGATAACTTTCATATTTTAATGAATAGTAAAAACACGCTATATTTTAATTAAAAACATCATTTTTCATCATAATAATTTCTGTGGTTAAATTATAGTATTGAATGGTTTTAATGTTTAAATATAATATATTATTACCATTAAATATAATTTATGTCATTATCATAGTTTTTACCTTGAATTCGTAGGTTAAATCAATTCAATCTTTTGCAATGTTTTTAACAAAAACCAGTTTTCTTTCGGAAACATGATTAATTTTAATTTAATTTCTCGAACTTTTGTGAATTTAATTTTGAAACATGGATTCCATATTTGGAATCAGTGGGTCCAAATTATGTTAATAGATTACTTTTATTTTTTTTATTATGAATAGTAACTACAGTAATTTTTATTTAATGCGGTTAAAGGTAAATAGGGTAATTCAAGGTTAAAAGAATATTTTAATAATTCAAAATTACCTTTACACTTGACCTACCCTTATTGGATGGGTATAGGCCGACCATGGGAATCCTTGGGCCGATTTTGGGACCCCAATAAGCCACTTGGTAGTGAAAATGACAATTTGGATTAATTAATTTAATGTAAAGACAAAATTGACTTTAACAAAAATCTTTTTGTAATTAATTTTTATAAGGGGTTATATAAGTTATATTTTCGACTATAAATATTTTTTGGAAACATTAATCGATTCCCTATATCATGGTATTTGTTTTATTATTTTTATACATCAAAGTAATTAAATTATTTATGACACAATAATGATGTAGTGGTTACCTCATAAATAAATGATTTAAATAAATAAGATTATAATGATTAAAATATCATCCAAAAACTAACCAATTCCAATTGGATGATTTTATTTCGAATATGAGTCATCTTATCGTTGACATTAATGTGTTTTGGACTTCTTGATACTGAAGATTAGTTAATAATAAAATAATGTTTTCACACTTTCCTAAAGAGTCCCTCCTCTCCCTTATAAAAGGAGACCACTTCTATGCAATTCCTTACACCTCTCAAGCCTTTTGGATCACCCAAACTCTACCCAACTAATCTCCCTACTTCTCTATACTCCCCCGTGAAGCCTTACATTAGGCATAAGATTCTCCAAGAAGTCCTTTTGGTTCAATCCAAAGGAAGTTATCAAAATTAAAGGTAACAGTTTCTCTTAAGTTGTTTTCTTTTATTCTACTTATCAATCACCTAAACTATTTTTAATACAATCTTTTGTAACAAAACCAATTTCTTAAATATACTAGGATGTTGTTATGATATTTATTCTAACTAAAATTAGACACACCTCCATCTAATGGATGATGAACATAATGTTACTGTGATGGCAAACTATCGCCTCACAAAACGATGATTGTTCGATTTTCTCCTACCGCCTTTCATGGTGGCCATTATAATGGAACAGTATTTATATATAATATATATTATTTTTATGATTTCCTTATTACTATTTAATTCCCAATTATATCATGAATTTATAGTTTCCATAGTCTGTATATACGATAATCTCATTTGAGGAAGTGCGGACTACCACCCCCTCAAAGTGATGTGATTCGTTAATACCTTATATGGGATGTATAAAGGATGTGTTTAATGAAATTATATATGATATTATACTGTAATTATAATATACCTATGTAGCATTATGTTTTAATTCCATTAAAATAAGAAATAGAAATGAAAGTAGCATTCATGCATACGTACGGCTTACCGTCTCCATGAACGGTGCGTTTCATTTCTTACCTTCATATGTTATGTACTATTATAAATGCTTGTATATGATGGATATATAATGAATGTATATGATATATAAATCATGATTTACATTTTGGAAGTAAGTAAATCACGATATAAGTAATAATAACATCAAGAACAATAAGTCCAAACACTTACGATAAATAAGATGATTTTACCCAAAACGCTACTTTAACATTAATTTACAAAAGAATGGGTAATATAAAGTCATAGGTGAACCATATATGACATCATACAATTTAATATGGTTCTGTAATAAGTCAATTACATGATTTAAATCATTATACAGGAGGTTTGGAACCATACGAAGCATATCAGACCTAAGGTAAGGGATAACTTTTCCAATCTCATTCTTATCCGAGATTGTTTATTCGTAAGTAATTACTGGTGTTATTGTTATCATCCAAGTCCATGTTTTATAAAAGGGTTTTTATGTATTTTTAATGTCCTTTTTACCCATTTTGTCTTTTACTACATGATATTAAGGAATCTTTTTTTACGTTATGAGGTACTTTTTGACTTTTCGGAAAAAAGTACAAGGAGAATGTTTTTTAACTTATACTGCATGAAAGGATTTTTACGGTTTTATAAAACCTTATTTTCATGAAGAATCCTACAAAAGATTTCATGACTATTTTCAAAAAAAATCTATTTCTTTTAAATTTTCATGACATTTTGTGAAAAGAAATTGATTTTGAAGAAGAAAGGATATTTTCCTCAAGAATTCATTTCTAGTGTTTTATCAAAACCATTTTTCCGTCTAAGATGAAATTATATGTTTATGTTTCAAGTATAATGTCCCTATTATTTACATGGTTTCACTTTTCTTATGTTGATATATCCATTTTTTATATATGGGTTATGTGATGATGGGATGATGTTTATGAAACCCATTTTATTCTTTGGGTTATGATGAATGTTTCATGTTTATTTTGTGGCACAAGTAAGAATGATTTCATTATGAGATGGGTGGGACATATATCTCCCTCCAATGCATTGAGTAATATTTATATCTCATTAGATAGACATGGCTAGAATGAAAAATTAAACTGGTTCAGTAATACAGGACTAGAATGAGGAGTGAACTCGATTCAGAAAGGGACTTTGTCCACTAAGATGGCCTTGGCAGCAATGCCTTGGCTACTATGGAAATCATATCATGTGCTTAATGGTTTCCACAATTACATGTTTTATTCCCATTCTATTTTATCATGATTGATGTTCCCTTATGATATATTCCTTACGTACTCCCATGTTTCATGTCTTTTCTCAAGATTTTGATGTTTAGATTTTATGTTCAAGTTTTTGAATTCAAATTTTTATGGATTGTTTTATGTTCTCTATGTTTACCCTTACTGGGCATTTGAACTCACCCATTTTACGTTTTCTTTTCCCCTGGATATAAAGAAAGGTTTAAGTAAGAAAAAATGGATGATCTTTATTGGGAGATGTTGAAGATCTTTCACCACGATTAGAAGATTTTATTCGTGTTTCCAAAGACACTAAACTATTACGGTCCTTGTGTGTGTATTTTTGTTATGTATTAAATATTCTGAAAAAGTAATGTAATGTCCATGAACTTCAAGCTTTGGGCCTCTACAGTTGGTATTAGAGGCAAAGGAGGTAAGAATGTATCTGATCCTTGGGAACCCTCACATGTGAGCATTGGACAAAGCATGGCTCTCCGCCTAAGGGTTTCATGAAGAAATGGCTGCCACTGGGGATAGTGGTGTGTCCCGCCCAGGGGCTGTAGCCGTTCATGGAGTTCCCTTATAGGTATCAACTATAGTCCACTAGAAGTAGATCTAGACCGTTACAAATAGTCACCCTCAGGGGAGGTTATTCCTACTTCTGTTCTCCCAATGGATCCTCATCCATGTATCATTTCTCTTGATCTGAGAGCCCCCGGATTTAAGGTTTAAACATTCTCCATCTCTCACGTTTGAGGTACACATGAATATCTCGTCCAATTTATCTCATACCTACACATGGTTTCTATGAAAATTCATTCTGACAACATGAAGCAAAATTTTTCTACCAATGTCCTGACAAAAAGATGTAAAACTATAGGGCTAATATCGTTTCTTTGATATGTAAAACCACATGGATCCATAACATATATCATCATTCACATAAATTCCCCAATGTAATTAATACATTATGATAAACAACACAACTTACCTAGAATGATGTTTGGATTGATTCATGTCCACAACGGATGCACAGTGATGCTTGGATGACAGATCAAAAGCCCAGCCATCCCCAAGGAAAGAAAATATTTCCAAAAAATTTCCCCTCCTTAAATATGGATCGAACCCATTCATGGAAACGTAATTCAATGCACCAAAATCATCAATCCTGGGTCCAACTCCAACAATGGAATCAATATTCCCACCCTACATATGATTCAGATATACATAGTGAATTTTTTAAATCTGCATGTGCGTATTTCCGAAATGTTTATAACATGTCTAGACATATCCTTTCCATCCATCAAACACCATGATTTGAGTATTTTTTAATCATTATAAACCTATCTGGACATCATTAATGGAGCATAAATGTCCATCAAAAACAATTGTTTACCGATACACACAATTCCCTGGTTTTTATGCATTTGTTTCCCACAATACATTCCTATCAACCAAAGGAAAAATCATCCCAAAAAGAGGTATTTCATACTTACTTATTCCAAAATTCTTCCAAGCCCTACATCCTTTCTTCTGATCTAATTTACCTCACAATTATGGTTTACATTTTCCTTTCTACTCACGTCTCGAGCATGCCAGGACTTGTTGTCCGGATTATCATTCAGTTAATCAGGGCTTTTATAAAAATGTAATAATCTAATGAAATTAAAACAACATGATGTATCAAAACTAATGTAAACACTTGGGTCTAGATAGATCAGATAATAACTCCCCCATGTTCTTATTCATGAGAAAAATCTTTATAGGAATTCCCATTATGATCCCTATATCATTGGTGAGATTGTATACATGACGAAAATTCCTTATTCTTATGTCTGAACTGGATCCACATTTGTAAAAAAACATAAGGGAACTACATCCATCAATTTTCATCTTAATATAGGATAGGTAGTGACACATGAACCTCATATCATGGGTCTAGTTATTAAATAAAGTATTCCCCTCATTCCTATGCATGGATCGAACCTGCATAAGGGAGTGTCCACACACCTATGTTGGGAATACATCTTTACCCATTCCCATGAAATTACTACTTGAAATGTATTATTTCATGTTCATGAACACTATTTTTCACAATCCATACTCTATTTTTAGAATGGTCTGAAATCCTATAATCATCTCAGGAAAACAAAAATTTAGGGTTGGTGTCCTGGGGTTAGTTTTTGTTGAGTATGAAAAAAATGGCATAGGGGCTCCACATAAATTTCCTAGAAAACACCCCGTAAACCAAATAAAAAATCTTTTTAAGGAGAGGATTACCCTACCTCTGTATGCCATTATGATTTTTACAAACCATATCTATAGACCCCAGAAAATGCGTCCCCAAAATTTTCCAAATTCTTCCATACATGATCCAAGATCGTACGTAGTCCATTTCGGAAGCATTGATTTGGTAGTTCGTAGGGCCCGAACATAGTTACAGATTAGGAGTTATGGACATTTGAAGTTTGGCTGGAAAACTGGTTCTCAAAGCCCATTCGCGAAGCTGCCTCTGCAATTGCCGAGCGACGCCACGAAGCATAGGAGGCGGGATGATCCGCAAACGAATTTGACGTTCCCGAACCCGCCGCGAAGCTACGGAGGCGGTAACTCTCCGCGAACGAACATGACGTTCATGAGCCTGCCGCGAATCTCTGAAAGCGGTACCTCTCCATGAACGAATGTGATGTTCGCGAGCCCGCTGCGAAGCACCTTAGGCGGTGCGAGAGTTCGGCTTCGCGTCGCCCCTTGCCTATAAATACCCAGCTCACCCCCTTCTCCGGACGGATGGCCACATCCACTTTTCCCCCTTGGGCGGCCGAGCGGAGCTCCGCGTTGCGGCTCCGTGAGGCCGTGCTCTGCGATCTGCTTCTTTTGTGTTGCTGCTCCGTGATCCAAGGCTCCGTGAGTCCATGCTCCGCGAGCCAATGCTCTGCGATACTGCTCTGTGAGACCATCCTCCGTGAGTCCATGCTCCGCAAGCCTATGCTCCGCGATGCTGCTCTGCGAGAGGCCTTTGCTCCGTGAGAGTCCTTTTCTCCGCGAGACCACTTTGCTCCGGGAGGGCCCTTTGCTCCGCGAGGCCCATTTTCTCCACGAGCGACCATTGCTCCGCGAGGCCATGCTCCGCGAAGATACTTCATGAAGACCTATCCATTGCGAGGATCCTACATTCTCTACCGTCACAGACCCCCATGAAAAATGGAGAGTCGCACCACGAACTTTTCGGGCTAGGATTCCTGGATTTTCCATTGCCCCCTTATGCGCTCTCACCTTCAACCTATGGAATACCATGATTTGATACACTCCTACACACACCATGAAACACTTTGAGTTGATGTATTCATCTTGGTTTGTTTCCTATGTCGTGAGTTGAGGTTCCCATCATCAATTTCCCGAGTACCTTGAGTCGAACCATTCCTCAGGCAACTCCTCCAAACCCAATCACTTGGATCCTATGCCAGGTTGAACCATAAAGGGCCACCCTTGCATAAGTCCCAACACCAACCATTTCTAGGCACCTTCTGCCTAATTGTTCTTTCTACATGACTCTAAACTGTAGTAATCCCTATGTGCCAAACATAGGATTCCTCTTGCCCTATACGAGAGATGCCTTATGCTCCTAGCATGAGATGCTAATAGTCCTATCTATATGACTTTAAACTGTATTACCCCCTATCTAACAAATTATAGGATGCCTCTTGCCCTATATGAGAGATGCCTTATGCTCCTAGCATGAGATTCCAACAATCCTTTCTACATGACTCTAAACTATAGTAATCCCTATATGCCAAACATAGGATGCCTCTTTCCTTATATGAGAGATGCCTTATGCTCCTAGCATGAGATGCCAATAGTCCTATCTACATGACTATAAACTATAGTACTCCCTATGATCCTAACATAGGATGCCTCTTTCTCCAAACAAGAGATGCCTCATGCTCCAAGAATGAGATGCCAATAGTCCTATCTACATGACTATAAACTGTAGTAATCCCTATCTAACAAATGATAGGATGCCTCTTGCTCCAAGAGAGAGATCAGTCATGCTCTTAGAATGAGATGCTAATAGTCCTATCTATATGATTTTAAAATGTAGTACCCCTATCTATCAAATGATAGGATGCCTCTTGCCCTATACGAGAGATGCCTTATGATCCTAGCATGAGACGCCAACAACCCATTCTACATGACTTTAAACTGTAGTAATCCCTGTGTTCCAAACATAGGATGCCTCTTGCTCCAAATAAGAGATGCCTTATGCCCTGAGCATAAGATGCCTAATGCCAATATTACAGTGGCATAATTACAATTCCCCTAGGCATTCTCCCACTTTTGCACTAGTGCATAAGTGAAGGCCTCAACTCACCAGTGAGTTGGGATGCCCACATGTCCTGACATGAGGAAGACATTACAGGCAGCTTCCTAGCATAAGCCCCATTCACCATTTCCACTCCATAGCGGCACCCAGGAAGCTCCTTGCATAAGCCCCATTCACCAGTGTCGCTCCAAAGCGGCACCCGGGTAACTTCCTAGCGTAAGCCCCATTCACCAGTACCGCTCCATAGCGGCACCCAAGCAGCTTCCTTGTGTAAGCCCAATTCACCAGTGCCGCTCCATATCGGCACCCGGGCATCTTCTTTGCGTAAGCACCAATCCCCAATGTCGCTCCATAGCGGAACCCGGGAAACTTCCTTGCGTAAGCCCCATTCACTAGTGCTGCTCCATAGAGGCACCCAGGAAGCTTCCTAGTGTAAGCCCCATTCACCATTTCCGCTCCATAGCGGCACTCGGGCAGCTTCCTAGTGTAAGCCTCATTCACTAGTGTCTCTTCATAGCGGCACCTGGGAAACATCCTTGCGTAAGCCCCATCCACAATTCCTAGTCCATAGTGGCACCCAGGAAACTTCCTCGCATATTCCCCATCCACTTTTCTGATCCCATTCAGCGGTAAGCCGTTGACATCCTTTTAAAGCAGTAAACCGTTGTGACCCAATCCAGCGGTAAGCCGTTGTGACCCGATTTAGCGGTAAGCTGTTGCGACCCCATTCAACGGTAAGAAGTTCACATCCCCATCCAGTGGTAAGTTATTGTGACTGATCCAGCGGTAAACCATTGTGATCCCATCCAGCGGTAAGCCATTGTGATCCCATCCAGCGGTAATACATTGGGAACTATCCAGCGGTAAGCCGTTGTGATCCCATCCAGCGGTAAGCTGTTGTGATCCCATCCAGTGTTAAACCATTGTGATCCTTATCCAGTGGTAAGATGTTGTGACTCAATCCAACCGTAAGACATTGAAACCAACCAATCAGTGTTAAGCCGTCATCAGGAGAACTACACAGACTTTGATTCCATGCCACGGGGATACGTAGGAAGCCTCTTCAAGGCTCAGGCCCGAAATTATCGTCATTCTTCACTTCGGGCCTCTATCCTGGAGTAAGTCCCATCACTAATGGGCCGCATAACGCGTAATCCCCTCTTCTCTTATCACGGAGGCACCATTCGCGGCGTGATCCTTAGGTCCTTGCCGTCTCTTGTTTCTCACACCGAGCATGACTCACGTGGGCTTAGAGTTGGCATTGGCCATTACAATACCTCGTCCAGCATGACGTTAAACTGCATGCTCTCATCCAGCATGACTTTAAATTGCATTCTCTCGTCCAGCATGACGTTAAACTATATGCCCTTGTCCCGCATGACATTAAACTGCACACCCATTTGAACAACGAGGTCTTTGATCCATGTAAAGGAATGGTACGTAGGAAGCCTTCACGAGGTTCAAGACCACCCGTCATCCAATTCACGTCGCGTTCTACTTTCATCCATCATGACGTTAAACTCCATTCCTGTCTGACGGCAAGCCGTTGTGACCAACCCGAACTACGAGGACATTGATCCATGTCAAGGCATGGTACGTAGGAGGCCTCACCGAGGTTCAAGCCCATCCCCCTTTGGACCAAGGTCCCTCCTTCTTCATGTCGGTTCGCCGACACCCACCATCTGAACTAAGAGGACTTTGATCCATGTCAAGGCATGATACGTAGGAAGCATTCATGAGGTTCAAGCCCACCACTAGTGGACCCCTGGGTCTACTTTCACGTCGGTTCACCGATGAAACCATTTGAACTACATGGTATTTGATCCATGTCAAGGCATGGTATGTAGGAAGCCTCCCCGAGGTTCAAGCCCACCACCCATCGGACCAAGGTCCACCTTCATGTCGATTCGCCGACGAAGCCCCTTTGAACTACGAGGTCTTTAATCCATGTCAAGGCACGGTACGTAGGAATCCTCTATGAGGTTCAAGCCCACCTCTCGTCGGTCATTCATGTCAGGGTTCATCTTCATCCCACATGATGTTAAAATGTATTCCACACCTCAATTGAACTACATGGTCTTTGATTCATGTCAAGGCATGATACGTAGGAATCCTCCCTGAGGTTCAAGCCCACCACCCATTGTTCACTCCGACCCTCTTCACGTCGGTTCGCCGACACCCCCCCCAAGTGGAACCCCGAGTTCACCTTCACGTCGGTTCGCCGACGAAACCCATTTGAACTATGAGGTCTTTGATCCATGCCAAGGCATGGTAAGTAGGAAGAATCCTCAAGGATCAATCCCTTCTCTCATTGGACAAAGGTCCACCTTCAAGTCAGTTCGCTGACGAATTCCATGATTCGAACTACGTGGGTTTTGATCCATGTCCTCTACACAGGGTACGTAGGAAACCTCCAAGATGTTCAATCCCAACCAATGTTAATCCTTGGTGTTCCCCATCCTGGGGTGAACTTCCCCTAATCTGCCCTCAGTGGTGTTCAGATCAGCCATTACGGTGTGACATCCCCCCTCCTAGGAGCGCACCACCTCAGATCCATCCTCAATGGGCGTCCTAATCTATCCATCATCTAGGTATTCCTCCCTTGGGATGTACCAATCTGATCCGTCTCTATGGGACATTCTGATCACCTGCATTCCGTCTCCGCAAGATGATAAACTTGTGGCCTACCTCATGATAATCATGAGATGCATGAGGAAACCCCCAGATGACACGCCTTTGGCGTAACTGTCTCTGCAAGACGTTGAACTCACTGCCTACCTCGTGATAAACATGAGATGCTTGAGGAAAACCTCAGAAGACACGCCTTTGGTGTAACCGTCTCCGTTAGAAGTTAATCTTGCAACATACCCTGTGTTAAACATGGGAAGATGGGGAAAACCTCAGATACATGCATTGGGTTCTGGACCCTTGAGATTCCCTCTTATGAGGAAGAATACAGGTTCCCCTATTTCCACGCACCCAGAGATGCCCTGACATGCCTGATGTTCCCGTCTACTTCGACCGAAGGTCACTACCATGTCAAGACACTATGGAAAATCTTGGCGGAAGTAGTGTAATTAACCAACATCCATGAAGATATGGCACTGGGAATGAGATTCACGAATAAAATATTAAATCTATGAGGGAGACCCAGACTAGGTGATGAGTTCTGAGGAGGAATCCACAGTAGGAAGAACTGACATCCCATCATCCTGTTTCGATCAAGGAGCAGGCGTACCTAAACAAGGAATGGATGCCTCCATCCTTTGGAAAGTGGGAATACAGGGCAACAGCTACGCGTCCTCCTCTGCGGATGGACAGTTGCGCGCGCCCCGGCGAAAGCATCGGAAAAAATATCATTCCTTGGTTTCAGAAACCCCCTGGATTATAATTTTCAACATTCCTCCTTGTTCATCCCTGAAAATTTAAGAACATTCCTTATATGACTCCCATGAAAATTTATTAATGGTTTACCCACAATTTTAGAGAAAAACGAATTTCAATCATAAATCTCAAATATCATTGCTACACAATTTTAGACTACACAATTATTAAAACCTCCATTACACAAGATAAATACGTTTCAGAGGGGACAATAATTCATAATCACAATGGATACGAAACCCCTCATACATTTCAGATATTGTTCCTTTGACAAGTCACCCATGGTGGTCTTGATAAATTTAAATTTCTATTAAATTAATCAGTCATTTGAAATATAAGGTCAGTTTCATGCAGACACCTTTATTTGACTACAAAGAAAATTTCTCAGTGGCTCTATATACATTTCTCGCCAAAAATAATTTTCAACCATAGAAAATTTTTTCCATGGGAGAGGCTTTTCATACATTCATTCGCCTTATGTCCCCATATAATATTCCATATCTACAAACCATAAATTCATGGTCATGAAAATATGTCATCCTTGACTAAAAAGTTTTAGGACATCATTGGTCAATAATACCTAGTTGGGAACCTCTCCCCATCAATCATGGTCAATGTTGTTCAACCTAAAACAACATCCTTGGTCAAAGTTGTTCGACTTAAAATATCAATAATGATATTCCATATTACAAGACATTGTACTGACCACGAAAAGAGATATGAAACTCACCATGTTGAAAACATGAAATGTGAACCCAGTGAAAAAGATAAGTATCATATCCTCAATGAAACACATCATATGGTTTGATAAAATTATTAATAAATGAAACCATTAAAAATTAAACAATGTTTTTTAGGTAGAAAACCCTCAAAGGGATGCAAAATAAAAAGACAAGTTATACCCTCTAGGACCACATCAAAACAGGATTAGGAAAAAATTATTGTAAAATTTGAAAATGACATAAATCTTATAGCACTTTTTCATGTAACCCTAGAAACAATTAGAGACGCTCTTATTGATTTCCTTGGATCAAGATAAAATTAGAGCACTATTTTATCCTTCATTCAAATCAGGACTACTTCGAAATTAGAAAATCCTTCTATTCATTTTAATAGAATCTCATTCCAATAGGGGGGATTTGTGGGGTTTTAAAAATTATACATTAAATAATAATAAAAATACATTAGTTTTCAAAAAAGGGGTGAATGGAATATCAGGAAGGGGATTGTAGAAAATGTTAAAAGGGGGTGAAACCATGATGCATAAATTTTTTTTGTGGGCAACCGCTGTGCATGACATTTTGTGAAACATCTGTGAAGTCAATAGATCGCAAAAGGAAGAAGTAACACCAATTTTTTAAACCCAAATATTTCATTCATGATATAAATGATTGTATTTCCACCCACGTGAACTAAGTAATTCATGGGATTAGGTTGAATTTATAGCCCCCAAAAAATATTCACCCAGACAATGTTTTCTATGGTCTAGGATAATCTCTATGGTCTCATCACATGAGATTCTCTAAAGCCCATTCTATTCATCTATAAAAGTACCCTGAGGAGGAACAAAAAGGAGAGAAGAAAATGGGTCTTCAAAAATAGACGAATGTATAATGAATAAATATTGGGAGAGGGTGCTAGATAAATCCATCTTACACCCAATGCAGTTCACGGTAAGCCATACCGTGCACCATATGTGGGTGTCCCTTTTCAGAAACCATATTGTGAACCGTATTCAAATTACCATCCTATTCCAACATGTAAAAAAAGGCATCGTGGATCGAACTGTTACATCCAACCATTCATAGATGCTCCTCTATGGCCATCTCCTATGCGGCCAACTCCTATGTGGCCAACTCTATCAAGGAAAACCCCTTATAGCCATCTCCTATGTGGACATCTCCTATACAGCCATATCCTCTGTGAACACTCCTATCTTTCAATCTCCCACGATTAACCCTGTGCTAAGAACCCAATGCACCCACTTGTCTAAACTGTGGGGACTGTTCCCCTTCAAGCTCACTAGGGATCATTGTCGGCCTATGGTCCTAGCCCTATTGCCCACTCCCTTCGCTAACTTCACTATACTACTGAAAAATGGAGAGTCAAACATCACATTTTTTTGGATAGATTAATGACATTTTCTTTTTCTATTTTATACCACCCAACATCTATCCCTTAAAAAAATGAGTCAGGCAACTCCTCATAAGGCTTTTAAAAACCCATAAACTACCTAATTTGCATGTTGATCTATAACTCCATAGAAAAATGTGGTGTTAATGTTTCTTTAATTCTTGGGCACAACATTTTTCATCCATAACACTCTATGTCCTTAGAATGTTTTGTCTTCATAAACCTCCACCGCCATTAGAAATTGATATTCAATGTCCTAAGGACCCAACATCTTTACTATTTACACAACGTCCAAATAAAAATACACATGTTTCCCACAAAAGGAAATTCAACAATAGGGAAATTATCCTTTTGAGAGGATTTTCCTACCTACATATTCCCAAAGACCTTCCACTCCTCGTATAATTTCTCCTTACACGAGACCCCCCAGAATCATGGTTTACACATTCCTTCCCTCTCATGTTCGACACATGTCGGGATATCCCAAACTGATAATCCTCCAGTTAGGATTGGTTTCTATAAAAGCAGGTCCTATTCATATAACCTCAATCTACAATACCCCAAATTTTTCATATCACATTACACTGAACTATTTGGTATTTTTCCCTACAAAATGACATTAAACTATAATTTTATTGTCCAAACCCCATGAAATTAAACTATATGGTATGTTTCCATACAACGCGCCATAAAACTATGATTCCATCTTCCTTACCAATTGATGTTAAACTATATACTATTTTTCCCTACAACATGACATTAAACTGTGATTTCATCATCCTTACCACAGTATATTATGTATTTCCGTATTTTCTCCTACAATATGATATTAAACTGTGATTCCATTGTCCAAGGTATATGACCTTAAACTACAATATACCTCATATTAATGTCAAATGGAACTCTTCCTAAGGTATTCCCATTTCATTTCTTTCTAGAGATTGGATGAGTTATCCTCTCTGCCTTTGCACAAGGAATATCTAGATATGTTAATCTGACTATCAATGGTATGAAAATTAATGAGGAGATGGGAACAACTAAATCCATATCTCTTTCTCCCTATGGTGTCTAATACAATCTATCAGCAGATGAAGTGGGGCATGTAATCTTCATATCCAATACATCCTCTTGTTCCACACACTAGGCATGACAAAATTGGTCCAAAAGGTGGGAGGTGATTTTGACATCCACAAAATCTCAATGGATGGGTCTCCTATAGCGTGTTATCCTGAATCAAATCAAGTACCACATTCATTTTTCCTCTTCATAGATTTAATACACCAACTCCAATTACTCAAATCCCCTGATATTGTCTTTATCCATAGATGTAAGCCCCATTTTAAATTTAAAATGAGGGACCTCCTAGATGGTGTATGCTCTGATAAAAAATCCTCAGATGGGAAACTCCCATGCATAAGACCAGATCAATCCCACACTATGGGCATCCTCTAGGGTGTGTGTCCTAACTCAAACCAAACTATATTTTCTTTTATTCCCATCTAATTGGGAAATTTTGGAATCCCCCCTAAGGTCCAAACCTAACACCCAAATCCACATAATGTTCTCTTGTCCTCATCCCTAGTAAGGTCATGCCCATATAAGAGGCCATATCAATTATGGGCATCTGAATCCACCTTAGCATAAGTCCCACCCCATCCAAGACAAGGAAAACATTTTCATCTGTTTCTTTTCCACATGATATTAAAATGAATGGATGGGTCCTTTTAACATGACCATAGAAGTTTATGTGTTTAGTAAAGAAACCCTGAACTACATGGGTTTTAATTCCTCTCATGAGGATAAGTAGGAAGCCCGTATTTTGGGATTGATCCCGGCATCAAATAACTCCTATCCCCTCTGGGTAACGATAGACTCCAGAGTGTCATCCTATATGTCTCAAAAACAATGTGGTCCAAGAGAATGACCCAATCATATCAAATAATTCCTTTAAAGGGTGACATTTATTGAGAACCTATAATACATATATATATCCTCACAATAATAGATAACCTTTGATACATACAGGCATTACCAAACCCATGTGTAATCATGATTAATTTCTACACTATGGATATACCACGAATAGTTACATGTGACTAAAACAAGGATTCAAAAACATATGAATAATGAATAAATATATGAGAGAGTCTTAGAATAGTAAATTTTCCCCAAAAATAGTGTAGGATGAGCCCAAGTTCTCATCCTCTTGACTAATATGAGTTCTCAAACATTCATTGGCTAAATCATCCAACAAGTGCTTACCTTTGGAATATAGGTCCATGAATCATGGATATGAGAGCCACTGGGTGTTTTTGTAACCATGAACAGACATGTTGGAGTCCATTGAAGTGGTTATAAAAGAATCCATTGATGTTACACCAATTAACCCCCATCAATCATATCAATGGCCTGTATTTACCATCAAGAACAAAACCATACATCTTATGGAGAATTTTTTATGATTAATCATGCTAACTATTGAATCATGATGGTTATACTAACAATTTTGTTTTTATAAAGGGATTGGAAATATTACACTGAAGTTGGGGTGGTGAAAAATATTCTCAAATATTAATGTATATTATTTGATATTTTTTATATACAGTCAATTACATCATGAAAATTATCTAGAAATTTTAATTCCTATCACAAATGATTATATTTTGAATTAGTTATGAAAAAATAATGGTTTGATGATCATGTATCTGGTATATTATTCTTCTCCATTTGATATTTGTGGGAATATGCTTCCTAAAATTATTTTTATTCACCCACTATATGAATTTTATGTTAATTTACTCATGTATTTGATTTCTATATATAAATACCATATCAATTGTTGAGGAAGGGAAGTGAAATTTGATAGTACAATCAATGAAATGATTGTTTGTCATGGTGATTATGTATATGAACTTCTGATGGAAATGATAACCAATATATGGTCCATGATTCCAATTCTATATTGGTGTTTTTCTAAGATGGTTGTGGAGGAAATTATCATAAATAATATTCTTATTATGCATATGTTTATTGAATAATTACTAGAAGATTCACCTAGTCTTCCTCCAAATCCTGATGTTGATCTCTCAATAGAACTCATACCTTGTTAGACATCTATTTCAAATAATCTCTATATAATGACCCTGATTAGGCTACAATAGATGATGAAGAAGCCCTAAGAAAATCTTGATAAGGAATTTATTCAGCCAATTTTTTCACCTTGGGGTGAACCAGTTATTTTTCTAAAGAATATATATATATATATATATATGACTTTATATTTATTATTGGGAAATGATAAAGTCCACAATAAAGAAATTGTTTCATCTACCTCATATTGATTAATTTTTCATCAACTTTGTGGACATAAATACTTATCAAATATGGAACATCATTTTGGAAACCATCAATTGAGGTTCAATAAGTAGGATATACCAAAAATGTTATTCTATAGGAGGTATAATCTCAATGCGTATGTATTGATACTATTTGGACGTACTAATGAACCTTATATCTTAATGATTATAATGAAAATATTCTTTGGGGATTAACATTATAAATTTTTTCTATTATTTATAAATGATATTAATGTATATTAAAATAAAAAGGAATAGAATGGTGATCAATTGAGAATTGAAAAAAAAATAGATTGAGGAACGATTAGTTTCATGAAAAATTTACCAAGTGTGTATTTTGGATACAAAAGGATTCATTTTTGTGACATATAAAGTAGAGATAACGTATGTTTTTTTATCCATAAATGGTTGAAATTAGTGAACATTGAACTGGGCCTACCAATGTGACTAAGATATTTAGTTTTCCCTATTTTGATGGTTATTACTGTTTTACTATGTTAATTATTTCATAATTATCCAATACACTTTCCATGTTTACTCAAAAGTTCTATAAGTGACTTCTGATAGATGAATGTGAGAAAAATTTCAAGGAACCAAATGTAAGGTTATGCAGAACACATGTTAATACATTAATCAATAGTGGATAAGGTTTTGTAGACAATAATTTGGCAAAAATGATGTTATTTGGTTTTGATTCCATAAAGAATCATATGGTGATATCATATGATAAATGCCCATGTAATGTTCATGGGAAACATAACTGAAATCATGATTCGGAGTTACCCACGGTAATTATTACATTAAATATATGGTCGAACAAACACATAAAAAAGGTATGATATCTACACTAACCATAAAAAAAATTATTTTTTTCACAAAACAATAAGTAGAATAAGCACCAGATATGATTCTTGGATGTTATTAAATTTTATTACTAGTAAATAAATTAAAACACAAGGAAATTGAATAAGGTGCCTGATGAACTGAGTCGAAATGAGCATATTATCATATATATGATGAAGATCACAATGTATCTAATATTTATGCATTTTAAATGTATATATCATGAAATAATGAATAATGGGGATAAATATTATCATTGTCAAATATATTCCCAACCGTATATCCAAGTGAAGACTAAATAGGAATAGAAGGATGTTGTACATATTTAGAAGAATCTTTGAATTATTCGAGAGTTTAACCTTCATTATGATAAAATGATAAGGTTTATGAACGATGTATTTGTTTCATCCATACCAGATTTTAAGATTTATCTATTATAGGAATCCCATTTGTATTTTTTCTCAACTCAACATAAATGGACAATTAAATATAAATATCTAAAAGAGTATTTCTGGTGGGATGGAATTAGGATAGATATTTTATAGTTTTCATCTTGGTGCTTTGTATGTCTCTATATTAAGGGTGAGAGATAGTACTCTAATGGGGGTTTTCAACCATTTCCCATACAAGAATGGTAATGAGGAAAAATAACCATGTATTGTTTTTCATTGCACTATTAAAAATATCTAAAGAACATAAAGTTATATGGGTTATGATGATCAACTTATGATGTTATCACACTTCATTACGATCAAAGAGGATTATCTCCAAATAAGAATACCAGAATATACATTAAAAAGTCGTAAGGTTATATATAGTACCACAATCTATTGTATTTTTTCAGGATTCAATTCTTACCTTGATGTTCTATTGAAGTATTCAGCAATAACTTGATATAGAATTTTGTTCCAGCACAGTGTATCATACTCAGAAAAACATTCAGTCTTAGAGAACCATTAAAACACTAGTGGATATGTTGATATCTTGTTTGATGTATTTCGTAGGATGTTTGTAACACCCCGAGATTTTATGAAAAATATTATTTTAATTTCATTAATGTCTTGTGTTGTATTCTACACCAAGATTACCTTGCTCTATACGCAACACTGTATTAGCTTGCAGTATACGCAACACTATTCTTGGATCGTGTTACACACAAATTTGATAATAGTTATTCTACGCAACATTGAGTATATATATATATATATATTCAATGTATAAATGAAATATGGTTGGATTCTGTTATACAAAACAACAAAGGATTCTTTCACAACACACAACCCTGACTTGGCTTGCATTACACGCAATCACGACCTTCCTCGATAGCGTGTGTTGTACGCAATACCGGGTTTTAATCAACAACGATATCTTATTATAATATTTTTATGAACTAGCCGTTATGAATAGTATTAACTAAATTTTGAATTTTATAACATTATTATTCATCTTACACATTTTCAAGAACATGTTATAAGAACAAAATAATTTTTTCGGGTAAAATAAGTATTTTAAAAAAAGGCAGTTTTGCCGCCTTTTGATGGCGCACCCAATTTAAATCTAGTTTTTGATATGTTTATATATTCAATTTGACAAAATAAAATTCTTATTTTGAATCAGGATATAAAAATTTATGTTAGATAAGGTTTTGATATTTTTCCGATAACTTTCATATTTTAATGAATAGTAAAAACACGCTATATTTTAATTAAAAACAACTTTTTTCATCGTAATATCTTATGTGGTTAAATTATAATATTGAATGGTTTTAAAGTATAAATAGAATATATTTTTACCATTTAATATAATGTATGTTATTAGCATTTATTTTACCTTGAATTCGTAGGCTAAATCAATTCAATCTTTTACAATGTTTTAAAGAAAAACCCGTTTTCTATCGAAAAATGGGGTTAATTTTAATTTAATTTATGAATCTTTTTTTATTGAATTTGGAAAAATGGATTCCATATTTGGAATCAGTGGGTCCAAATTATGTTAATAAGATACTTTTTATTTTTCGGCATTGTGAATAGTAACTATGATAAATTTTATTTACTATAGTTAAAGGTAAATCAGGTAATTAAGGGTAAATATAAGATTATAAAATTACCCTAACACTTGGAAAAATCCTATTGGATGTATATATGTAGACCCATATAACCTAAGGGTCGGATTAAATGCAATTTATGGACTTTTTCCATGAAAATAATTTAATTATTATTAAAACCAAAGAATGTGACAACATGTCACTTTCTTAAATCTTATAAGTATAATAATTTTAATTTAGGGATAAACTTCATGAAACTTCGATCATGAATAGTATCCAGAAGGATTATACAATTATAAACATCATAGGAATTTATTTAGAATTTTTATGGATTAAATAATTATCATTTATTATGACACAATGATGATGCAGTAATTGTCTTATTAATGAAATATTGATATAATTGATGTTATAAATTCCCAAATAAATGTAATTTGAGACTTTTTATGACTTACAATTATTTTATAGGTTAATATAACATGTTAAAGTTGATATAATTAACTTTTTTGATCTTATCATTCTGTTATGAATTTCATAAAAATCATGTACCAAATAGTGTCAAAATTGACATAAATTAGTTTTTAAAACAAATATTATATTATTAATTGTTATTTTATTCCTAAAAATCTATGGATTGGCCAAATTACTTATATAAGGATAGATATATTAATAATAAACAACTTGGGGTTCGTTTGTATTGCTATGGTAAGTTTATTAACCATATAATGCAAGAAAACAAAAAGACACGGTAAAAGTTAAATTATTTAACATAGAGTTAAATCTAATTGATAAGGTTATAATAATAACCTAAACTTGTCTAAATCCTATTGGATTAGAGGATTTCTACCCATACCCACTTTATCTTCGAAATAAGACCATTTGGAACCATTATAAACCGAATTTGGCCTTAATATAAAATAATATTTTGAGATTTTCCTAAGGTGCCCCTCTCCTCCCTTATAAAAGGGAACCTCCTCCCCCTCTTCCTCACACCACTTTCAGCCTTGAAGCTCGTCCAACCCCTGAAAAATCTCTTCTGCACTTCCCTAGTATCATCCTAGAGGTCCTGGTCTTCTTCAAAGACCATCCTTAGTTCTTTAAGTGGAGGTTAAGAAAAAGCGCGTTAAAAAGAGGTAATATCCTTTACCGATCTTTTTCAATTTCTTTCTTCTTCAACTTCTTATTCATTAGTTGTTTCATGATAAAGTAATTAAATAATTATTTCTTATATACTGATATGTTATTATAAATATGAAACAAATCTAATTAACCTTCTATCCATCCTACGGGAAAAGGAAATCACCGTGCGTGCGTACGTACGGAATACCGTCTCCACGCCGTGGTGTAATCTATTTTCCGCCACCACCTTAATTGGATGGGTATAATGGTGTAATGAGTAACTATATATGATTATTATAAAGTTATATGGATACTGAAATTGTATACATACACTTCAACACAAGTTCACGATCATGAGAACGATATCATCACTCGTGCATACGTACGGACTACCGTCTCCACGACGCGATGAGATTCATTCTCCACATTAACCATTCATGAATGATTATAGAGTATATATAATGAATAATAATGAAATATATGACATGTTAAATCTACTGAATTTATGTATATATGTATATGTATTTCATCTACTTACTTCCATTCAAGACAATAAGGAAAGGAAAACATCGTTCATGCGTACGTACGGACTACCGTCTCCATGAACGGTGTGTTTCATTTCATTTATCTAACTATTATATATATATAAACTGAATATATATGATATATAAATCATGTTTTATATTCTGGAAGTAATTAAATCATGATATAAGTAATAATAATGTCAAGAACAACAAGTCAAAACACCTATGATAAATGAAACGATTTTACCCAAAACGCTTCTTTACCATGGAATATACAAAAGAACAGGTAATATAATGTCATAAGTGAACCATATATTATATCATAACAATGAATATGATGCTGCAATAAGTTAATGACATTATTTAAATCATTATACAGGAGGTTCGGATACGTACAAAGCATATCGGACATAAGGTAAGGGAAATATCACAATCTCATTTTTATCTGAGATTGTTTATACTTTGAAATTTACTAGGGTGTATTTTATCATCCACATCCATGTTTCCTCAATATTTAATATTATTTCCATCCACATACAATTGTTTAAATCCAATTTTACCCTTCGGTGAGTTTTTAGTAAAATATATGAACACAATCTTTTGTCGTTTTTCGTACGAGGTACTTTTTGACTTTTCCGACAAATGTACGAGAAGAATGTTTTTTTTAACTTATACAGCATGAATGGATTTTTAAAACATTATTTCCAAGAATCATCCTTTAAATGTTTTCATGTTTATTTTTAATCAACTTCTTTTAGTTTAATATTGTATGACATGTTAAGAAAGGAAAATGTTTTTGAAGTAGAAAGGATATTTTTCTCAAGAATGGTGTTCAAGTGTTTTATCAAAATTATTTTCCATATAAGATAATATAGGGTTCTGTTTCTATCCCTATTATTACAATGATTTGATTATTTTGTGATGGAATTATTTTTATGAATTCAATTTTCTTATATT
The DNA here is from genome assembly GCA_963277665.1 of Viscum album. Classification (NCBI taxonomy): domain Eukaryota; kingdom Viridiplantae; phylum Streptophyta; class Magnoliopsida; order Santalales; family Viscaceae; genus Viscum; species Viscum album. Next base: position 1,186,665,778 of record OY728139.1, read on the forward strand.
AATTGTTTTATAATGTCACGATGTTTATGAATCCCATTTTTATTACATGGGTTATGCAATGATGTATGATTTATGATTTTGTGGCACACATACGAATGATATCATTATGAGATGGGTGGGACCTATATCTCCCTCCAATACATTGGGTAAAGATTTTATATCTCATGAGATAAACATGGCTGGATTGGTAGGTTATACCGGTTCAGTGAAAGAGGACTGAAATGAAGGTGACTCGTTTGAGAAATGGACTTTGTCCACTAAGATAGTCTTGTCAATGAGTCTTGACTAATAAGATATGATTCTCTATAATTATGTGTGTATGAAACAAAGTTTCATGATTTATGTTATGATTATTGGGATTTCATTTCACTATTATGACTTATCCCATGTTATGAAATTATGCTCTCTTTTGGAGGTTATGATTTCCAAAATGTTATGTTCTTATGAATACGATGTGATTGATATTTCTTTTGTTTACCATTACTGATCATTTGAGCTCAACCTTTTTTGTTTTCTTTTCCCCAAGATAAAAAGAAAAGTTTTAGGTAAAAAAAGGAATATCTTTATGGGATATGTTGAAGATCTTTAACCACAATTAGAAGATTATATTCCGAGATTCCAAAGACACTAAACTATTACGATCCTTGTGTGTGTGTTTTTGTTTTGTACTAAGCAGTCCCCAAAAGTAATGTAATGTCCATGTACGTCAAGATTCAGGTCTCTACAGTTGGTATCAGAGGAAAGGTTTAGTCAACCTTTGGAAACTAGGGTGTGAGAATGTCAGTGAGATCCCTAGAGATATTTCTAAGGTATGTCTAGGGATGTCCCTAAGGATAAGTATACGTATAGGATAGTCCTAGAACTATGGTAACAATCTTAGAATTTAACCTAAGATGTTAGATATTGAGGGTACTCCCCCATTACTATGTTGTTTTGTCTAGCATGATTTTTTCCTCTCACAAGATTCTATTGTGTTTTAGTTAATGGAGGGAACCAGAAGGAATTCGGTTAACATTGAATCCAATGGACAAATTGGTGACTATGAGAAACAAAATTGTGTAATTCCTAGAGAGAAAGATATTGTCATTATGCTGAATCAGTCATCGCGATATATGATTAACAAGGTGAAATTTAGTGGTATGCCTAATTCCTCAAAGAAGTGGAATATAAACTATTATTCATGTTCACATATTGAGGAGCATAAAGAAAGGAAGATTGAGATTTCTAAAGAAGGGAAGAAGAACCTTGAGGAATACCTCAAATGGAGGTACCGATGTTATTTGGGTGGAGAAAAGGGTCATAGAGTGACAGACTGTTATTGAGTTCAATGTATTATTTGAGGAGAACATGGGAATTACCCAACTCAATGCCCTGAACTAAAAAGTTACTTCTAAATCAAGGAAGGACTTATTCCAGGACAATCATTGAAGTGGATGGACTGAAGTGTTTATGTATTGGTATTCAAGAATAATGTTGTTGAGGTACTTTTATGGTGTATTGAAATATTTATGTATTGGTCTATTGTGGTTTTCAATAATTTAATGTACCGGTAACCATGAAAAGTGATTCAAATATTTTGGAAAGTAGATGATATGCACATAATGAAGGGATAAGGAGAAAATGAAATGATTGACAGTATTCATGAGCTCATGATTGATATAAGGACTAAGTGATATCATGGTTTGAGTATATAGAATTTTGAGGATTTTGGTATGTGGAAAGAGTTAACTTTTAACAGAACTCATGTTTTCAATAAGGTTCAATGGGTATTCAAGAGAGTACAAGATTAAGACCTTTGAATGTTTGGAATGTGACCAACAAGATATATCATATGATATATGGGGATCAACGATGGTATTAAATCTCTGAGAGTGGACTGCAGTATTATGGATAAGCCTAAAGATTGGAATGGATTATGTTGGACATAAGTTAGTATTGTTTGTTTTTCGATATTATTAATGGGATGTTATAGTAATATAGTTTTAGAAAAAGGACAACCTGCAGGACGGGTGATAGCCCATCGCGTCGGACAGGGCTGTGGGAATCGAACCCACAACTGAAGTGCTACTGGCCTTTATCGCCTACCACTGTCCTACAAGAAGTCCTTGTTTTGTAGAAACTAGTTTTATTATATTATGAAATATGATATATGAAGTATAAGTCCATTTTAGGAACCATATATGATTAATCTCACTATAGATCGACTTATGTATATAACTTTTGCTAACATTTTGTTTGAGATAGATGTAATGACCCGTCATTCTATCACATGATCTACTAACACTTCACGAATGAAAAATTCAACTTCATTTATTTAAGAGATGAAGTGGAAATTGTTCAAGGCATGAACAACAGTGAGATTGTACCAAAATAAAGTAAGTATTTATTCTAATTAAAATTCTTCAACTTTAGGGAAATGATATTGAAAACCAAAAATGTTGTCCTAGTACCCTTATATCCGACGAATCAGATGGTACCCTAGATCGTCACAAATTTATGGATTTGTGATTTCTGGCTTTTCCATAGCCATGTTCTCTACCACTCTCCATCACAACATGATGGTTCGATTTCTCTTCCATATCCATATTTTCACCTATGTGGAAACCCAGTGATTAGTTTATTTGGGTAACCATTACGTTTCATAATTTTTTTTAAAGATTGGTTTTGGTGTTCCTTTTTATGATGTGGGTTTCTATTAAAGAAACTTTTGAATAGTAAACCATTTATAACCCCGACGAATTTTGAGGACGAAATTCATTTTGAGGGGGGTAGAATGTAACACCCCAAGATTTTATGAAAAATATTCTTTTAATTTAATTAATGCCTTGTGTTGTATTCTACACCAAGATTACCTTTCTCTATAGGCAACACCGTATTAGCTTGCAGTATACGCAACACTATTCTTGGATCGTGTTACACACAATTTTGATAATAGTTATTCTACGCAACATTGAGTATATATATATATATATATTCAATGTATAAATGTAATATGGTTAGATTCTGTTATATGAAACAACAAATGATTCTTTCAAAACACGCAACCCTGACTTGGCTTGCATTACAAGCAATCGCAACCTTCCTCGATAGCGTGTGTTGTGCGCAATACCGGGTTTTAATAAACAACGACATCTTATTATAATATTGTCATGAACTAGCCTTTATGAATATTAATAACTAAATTTTGAATTTTATAACATTATTATTCATCTTACACATTTTCTAGATCTTGGTATAAGAACAAAATAAATTTTTTTTGGGTAAAATAAGTATTTTTAAAAAAATGCAGTTTTGCCACCTTTTGTTGGTGCACCCACTTTAAATCTAGTTTTTGACATTTTTATATGTTCAATTTGACAAAATTAAATTATCATTTTGAATCAGGATATTAAAATTTAGGTTAGATAAGGTGTAGATATTTTTCTGATTACTTTCATATTTTAATGAATAGTAAAAACACGCTATATTTTAATTGAAAACAACTTTTTTCATCGTAATATCTTCTGTGGTAAAATTATAATATTGAATGGTTTTAAATTATAAATATAATATATATTTACCATTTAATATAATGTATGTCATTAGCATTGATTTTACCTTGAATTTGTAGGTTAAATCAATTCAATATTTTGCAATGTTTTAAAGAAAAACCCGTTTTCTTTCGAACAATGAGATTAATTTTAATTTAATTTATGCATCTTTTGTGTATTGAATTTCGAAAAATGGATTCAATATTTGGAATCAGTGGGTCCAAATTATGTTAATAAGCTACTTTTCATTTTTGGGCATTGTGAATAGTAACTACGGTAAATTTTATTTACTATAGTTAAAGGTAAATCGGGTAATTAAGGGTAAATATAAGATTATAAAATTACCCTAACACTTGGAAAAATCCTATTGGATGGGTAAATGTAGACCCATATAACCTAAGGGTCGGATTAGATTCATTTTATGGACTTTTTTCCATGAAAATAATTTAATTATTATTAAAACCAAAGAATGTGACAACATGTCACTTTCTTAAATCTTATAAGTATAATAATTTTAATTTAGTGATAAACTTCATGAAACATCAAACATGAATAGTCTCCAGAAATATAATACAATTATATACATCATAGAAATTTATTTATAATTTTTAGGGATTAAATAATTATCATTTATTATGACATAAAGACGATGCAGTAATTGTCTTATTAATGAAATATTAACATAATTGATGTTATAAATGCCCAAATAAATGTAATTTGAGACTTTTTATGACATAAATTAATTTTATAGGTTAATATGACATGTTATTGTTGATATAAGAAACTTGTTTTGAACTTATCATTCTGTTATGAATTTCATAAAAATCATGTCCCAAATAGTGTCAAAATTGACATAAATTAGTTTTTAAAAGAAATATTATATTATTAAATGTTATTTGATTCCTAAAAATATAAGGTTCGGCCGAATGACTTAGATAAGGATAGATATATTAATAATAAACAACTTGGTGTTCGTTTGGCTTGTTATGGTAAGTTTATTAACCATATAGTGTAAGAAAACAAAAAGACACGGTAAAAGTTAAATTATTTAACTTAGAGTTAAATCTAATTGATAAGATTAAAATAATAACCTAAACTTGTCTAAATCCTATCATATGAGATTATTGCAACCCATCCCCACTTTAACTTCGAAATAAAACCCTTTGGAACCATTATAAACCGAATTTGACCTTAATATAAAATAATATTTTGAGATTTGCCTAAGGTGCCCCTCTCCTCCCTTATAAAAGGGCACCTCCTCCCCTCTTCCTCACACAACATTCATCCTTAAAGCTCTTCCATCCCCTGCCAAAATCTCTTCTCCACTTTGTTGGGTCGGAAAAAGCAAGGGATGATGGCAAGAGGGGGGTGAATTGCCTTTTAAAAATAATTAACAAATTAAAAGTCAAATATCAAAGTGCAGCGGAAAATAAAAGAGGCAATCACACAAGAACTTGATAACGGAGTTCGGCCAAAACCCGGCCTACGTCTCCGCTCCCAACTCAACCGTTGAGAGATTCCTACCGCTTGCTTTTCAATGGTTTTAGCAAGAAACCCACTAGGCTTTGAGGTAGCACTAGGACCTATTACAGCTTGCTTTTGTGGTTTAGCAAGAACCCACTTGCTTTTGATGGTTTAGCAAGAACCCACTATCCTTCTTACAGGTGAAGGATAGCTCACCTTTTTCTCAAGCTTTTTAAAGGAAAATCTTGTGAACCTCTTCACACCTTAGTGGTGGTGTGAAACCCAAAAGAAAGGGGGATGAGAAAAGGGTTTGGGGTTTGAAGGCACAAACCCAAATTTAAAGCTCAAAATAAATGAAACAATAAAAACCGTATTGTTGAGAAGCCTTGGGCGCCAAAGGTTGAATGGAGTTGAAGACGTGCACTCCCAAGCTTCTATGGTGTTGCTCCTTGGATGTGGAATTGGATTGGAGCAGTGGTGGTTCCCTTGGAGCAATCCGCCGGAGGTTTGCCAAATGAGGAGAATTGTGTTCGTTGGCTTCACAATGCTTAATTATGGTCCGACAATTGTTCCGGGGCTTCAAGGTCCTTTATTTATAGAGGGGGAACCCTCATATGGCCGTTGGAGGCCTTCGGAGCCGTTGGGAAGGCTTTCGGAGCCGTTGGGAGGCAAGTGGAGCAGCCTGGTCAAAGCTCCAACGGCTAGTTTGACTGGGCCACCGGCTGGCCGGTGCAGGGCCACCGGCTGGCCGGTGCCTTGGAATGTGGAGAGAATTCTGGTCCAGGCTCCACCGGTCGACCGGTACATCTCCACCGGCTGGCCGGTGGAAAGACAGTAGATTGCACTATTTGGGCTGGATGCCACAGGTCGACCGGTGGCAGAGCCACCGGTCGACCGGTGGGGAGGCAGTGGCTCAGCCTTGAGTCAGGGTGCCACCGGCTGGCCGGTGGTCAAGCCACCGGCTGACCGGTGGACTGAATTTCAGTCCACTTGAAGTCCATTCTTGGGCCAACTTCTTGGCAACCTTGTGCCTATCATCCACAACACTTAAACACAATGTTAAACACATATTAAAGTGATTGTGATCATGAAAATCAAAGAGTGTGGGGTACAACAATCTCCCCCTATTTTGATGATCACAATCACTTATCAAGCAATGTAAAAACTTAAATGAAATGCATGCCTAAATGATAAATTGAAAATAAATACTAAGCGTGATAAAAAAGATTCTCCCCCAATCAATCAAGAAATTTCTCCCCCTTTGTGATTATCAAAATAGCACGGGGCATAAAACTTGATTGAGGGAACACTTTGAAAAACAAAAAGAGATTTGAAAATCAATTGAGATTTTTGAAATTGAAATGAAAATTTGAATATCAGTTTGAATTGAAAGTTTTGAATCAAAAACCAATTGAAAGAGATTTTTGAATTAAAAATTCGAATTGAATATTTTGAAATGAAAAATTTGATACCAAGTGTTGAAATTGAAAGATTGAAAAAAAAAATTGAAATTTAAAAGCTTAATTTTGAAAGAAAAATTTTAATTCACAAAAAGGCTTAAAAGAACCTAACTCCCCCTAAATAAAAACAACTAATCACCGGGGAGCGGTTTTTGAAACCGTGACAAATTTTGGTCCCGTGAGACTCGCCAAAAGGGATTTTTCAATCCAAATTTGTTTCATGGCGGGTCTTCTCCTATAAAACTCATCGGAAAAGAAAATACTTTTGGGTTGACCATACCGGGCGTTTTTACAATTACATTCATAAATTAGGTGCCCGGTTTTCTTGCAATAATTACAAAATTTATAATCGGAGCTCCCCCTTACAAAAACAGTTTGAGCATGGGAGGAGGAAGCTCGGTTGGTATATCCTAACCCTTGGGTGGTTCTAGATATACGTTGGGAACCAAGAAAATTGTTCAAATTTTGTTCCCCTTGGGTGAACTTAGCAAGGGTCTCCCTAAGGTCTTTGATGGTTGATTCCATGGAATCAACATTTGGAAAATTTTGGATTTTAAGGGACATCTCCTCCTTCTCTTTGAGAAGTTGTTCTTTTTCGGAGGAGAGTTTTTTGAAATTCTTTTTCAACGCGACAAATTTAGAAGAGAGTTCATGAAAACCTTTTTCCAATTGATCTCTAGCAAATGAGAGTTCTTCATAAGAAAGATGATTTAAAGAATTGGAATTTGAAGAGCAAGAGGAGTCGGAAGATGTTACCTCATGGAATGCCATTAGGCATTTTGTACCGTTGTCGCTTGAGGAGGAGGAGGAGGAGGATGAGGAGGTGTCACTCCATGTCGCCTTGAGGACCTTTTTCTTTCCTTTCTCCTTTGGCGTGGCCCGTTTCTTGTTGAGTGGGCAATCGGGCTTGTAATGGCCCTTTTCGCCGCACCCGTAGCATTTCACCTTGGGCTCGGATCTTGCGGTGGGTTCTTGCTTTCGATGCTTGCGGGATTTCTTCTTCTTCTTGTGCTTCTTCATGAATTTTTGCATTTGGCGGGCGAGATTCTCCATTTCCGAGTCGCCGCTTGAAGAAGATGAAGATGAGGAAGATGAGGATGAGGAGGAGCTTACTTCCTTTTGTACCTTGAAGGCAATATTCTTTGGTGTCTTGATTGGTGTGCCTTCCTTTTGTGCTTGCCTCCTCATGGTGATCTCGTACGTCATTAGAGATCCGATGAGCTCCTCTACCGGCATATTTTTGACGTCCTTAGCTTCTTGGATCGCCGTCACCTTTGGTGCCCATGAGCTCGGAAGGACCCATAAGATCTTCTTCACCATAGTTTCAGCTGAAACATCATCACCAAGGGACTTTCTCCCATTGCACACGTCAGTAAATCGTGTAAACATTTCAGAAATTGATTCATTTGGGTGCATGGAAAAAGACTCAAAATCTTGTCTATACATATCTAACCGAGTATCTTTAACTTTGTTAGTGCCCTCATGGGTTACTTCCAATAGTTTCCAAATTTCATGAGATGAGGTGCAAGTGGAAACTCGGTTGAACTCATTTCGGTCAAGGCCGCAATGTAGAGCATTCATGGCTTTGCCATCAAGCTCAAAATTTTTAATATCAGCGGGGGTCCATTTGGATTCATCGGGAGAGGAGAGGGTGTAACCTTGCATGACAATTTTATATATGGGATATCCTATACTTCTAAGAAAAGTGGTCATGCGGGTTTTCCAATAATTATAGTCGGTCCCATCAAAAAATGGAGCCCGACCCAAAGAGTAGCCCTCGGGGGCGAAAGAGGTAGATGCCATCAAAAAAAGATCTTAACTTTGAAACCGGGTTAAGGAATCACTCAAAGGTCCCTCTGATACCAATTGTTGGGTCGGAAAAAGCAAGGGATGATGGCAAGAGGGGGGTGAATTGCCTTTTAAAAATAATTAACAAATTAAAAGTCAAATATCAAAGTGCAGCGGAAAATAAAAGAGGCAATCACACAAGAACTTGATAACGGAGTTCGGCCAAAACCCGGCCTACGTCTCCGCTCCCAACTCAACCGTTGAGAGATTCCTACCGCTTGCTTTTCAATGGTTTTAGCAAGAAACCCACTAGGCTTTGAGGTAGCACTAGGACCTATTACAGCTTGCTTTTGTGGTTTAGCAAGAACCCACTTGCTTTTGATGGTTTAGCAAGAACCCACTATCCTTCTTACAGGTGAAGGATAGCTCACCTTTTTCTCAAGCTTTTTAAAGGAAAATCTTGTGAACCTCTTCACACCTTAGTGGTGGTGTGAAACCCAAAAGAAAGGGGGATGAGAAAAGGGTTTGGGGTTTGAAGGCACAAACCCAAATTTAAAGCTCAAAATAAATGAAACAATAAAAACCGTATTGTTGAGAAGCCTTGGGCGCCAAAGGTTGAATGGAGTTGAAGACGTGCACTCCCAAGCTTCTATGGTGTTGCTCCTTGGATGTGGAATTGGATTGGAGCAGTGGTGGTTCCCTTGGAGCAATCCGCCGGAGGTTTGCCAAATGAGGAGAATTGTGTTCGTTGGCTTCACAATGCTTAATTATGGTCCGACAATTGTTCCGGGGCTTCAAGGTCCTTTATTTATAGAGGGGGAACCCTCATATGGCCGTTGGAGGCCTTCGGAGCCGTTGGGAAGGCTTTCGGAGCCGTTGGGAGGCAAGTGGAGCAGCCTGGTCAAAGCTCCAACGGCTAGTTTGACTGGGCCACCGGCTGGCCGGTGCAGGGCCACCGGCTGGCCGGTGCCTTGGAATGTGGAGAGAATTCTGGTCCAGGCTCCACCGGTCGACCGGTACATCTCCACCGGCTGGCCGGTGGAAAGACAGTAGATTGCACTATTTGGGCTGGATGCCACAGGTCGACCGGTGGCAGAGCCACCGGTCGACCGGTGGGGAGGCAGTGGCTCAGCCTTGAGTCAGGGTGCCACCGGCTGGCCGGTGGTCAAGCCACCGGCTGACCGGTGGACTGAATTTCAGTCCACTTGAAGTCCATTCTTGGGCCAACTTCTTGGCAACCTTGTGCCTATCATCCACAACACTTAAACACAATGTTAAACACATATTAAAGTGATTGTGATCATGAAAATCAAAGAGTGTGGGGTACAACACACTTCCCTAGTATCATCCTAGAGGTCCTGGTATTCTTCAAAGACCATCATTAGTTCTTTAAGTGGAGGTTAAGAAAAGGCGCGTCAAAAAGAGGTAATATCCATTACCGACCTTTTTCAATTTCATTCTTCTTTAACTTCTTCTTATTTAGTTGTTTCATGATAAAGTAATAAAATAAGTATTTCTTATAAACTGATATGTTATTATAAATATGAAACAACTCTAATTAACCTTCTATCCATCCTACGGAAAAAGAAAAATCACCGCGCGTGCTTACGTACGGAATACCGTCTCCACGCTGTGGTGTAATCTATTTTCTGCCACCACTTTAATTGGATGGGTATAATGGTTTAATGAGTAACTATATATGATTATTATAAATTGATATTGATAGTGAAATATTATACATACACTTAAACACAATTTTACGATCATGAGAACGATATCATTGCTCGTGCGTACGTACGGACTACCGTCTCCACGACGTGATGAGATTCATCCTCCACATTAAGCATTCATGAATGATTATAAAGTATATATAATGAATAATAATGAAATATATGACACGTTAAATATACCGGATTTATGTATATATATATATATATATGTATGTCATCTACTTACTTCCATTCAAAACAATAAGGAAAGGAAAACAGCGTTCATGCGTACGTACGGACTACCGTCTCCCTGAACGGTGTGTTTCATTTCATTTATCTATCTATTATATATATATACTGAATATATATGATATATAAATCATGTTTTATATTCTGGAATTATGTAAATCATGATATAAGTAATAATAATGTCACAAACAACAAGTCCAAACACCTACGATAAATGAAACGATTTTACCCAAAACACTTCTTTAACATGCAATTTACAAAAGAACGGGTAATATAAATTCATAAGTGAACCATATATGATATCATAACAATGAATATGATTCTGTAATAAGTTAATGACATTATGTAAATCATTATACAGGAGGTTCGGATACATAAAAAGAATATCAGACATAAGGTAAGGGAAATATCACAATCTCATTTTTATCTGAGATTGTTTATACTTTGAAATTTACTGGGGTGTATTTTATCATCCATATCCATGTTTCCTCAATATGTAATATTATTTCCATCCACCTACAATTGTTTAATTCCAATTTTACCGTTCGGTTAGTTTTTAGTAAAATATATGAACGGAATCTTTTGTCATTTTTCGTACTATGTACTTTTTGAATTTTCCTACAAAAGTACGAGAAGAATGTTTTTTTTAACTTATACAACATTAATGGATTTTTAAAACATTATTTCCAAGAAGCTTCCTTTACAAGTTTTCATGTTTATTTTTAATCAGCTTATTTTAGTTTAAAATTGTATGACATGTTAATAAAGGAAAATGTTTTTGAAGTAGAAAGGATATTTTCCACAAGAATGGTGTTCAAGTGTTTTATCAAAATTATTTTCCATATAAGATAATATAGGGTTTTGATTCTATCCCTATTATTAAATTTATTTGATAATGTTTTGATGGAATTATTTTTATGAATTCATTTTTCTTATATGAATTATTTTATGATGTCACGATGTTTAAGAATCCCATTTTTATTACATGGGTTATGCAATGATGTATGATTTATGATTTTGTGGCACACATAAGAATGGTATCATTATGAGATGTGTGGGACCTATATCTCCCTCCAATACATTGGGTAAAGATTTTATATCTCATGAGATAAACATGGCTAGAATGGTAGGTTATACCAGTTCAGTGAAACAGGACTGAAATGAGGGTGACTCCGTTCAGAAATGGACTTTGTCCACTAAGATAGTCTTGGCAATGAGTCTTGACTAATAAGATATGATTCTCTATGATTATGTGTTTATGCCACAATGTTTCATTATTTATGTTATGATTATTGGGATATCATTTCACTACTATGATTTATCCCATGTTATAAAATTATGCTCTCTTTTGCAGGTTAAGATTTCCAAAATGTTATGTTCTTATGAATATGATGTGATTGATATTTCTTTTGATTACCCTAACTGAGCATTTGAGATCACCCTTTTATGTTTTCTTTTCCCCGAGGATATAAAGAAAGGTTTTAGGTAAAAAAAGGAAGATATTTATGGGAGATGTTGAAGATCTTTTACCACGATTAGAAGATTATATTCCGAGTTTCCAAAGACACTAAACTATTACGATCCTTTTGTGTGTGTTTTTGTTATGTACTAAGCATTCCACAAAAGTAATGTAATGTCCATGTACGTCAAGATTCGGGGATCAACAGCTTCCTCTAGTCGAGTTTTCTAACAATAATAGCTTTCACTGAAGAATTTTTATGTCTTCTTTTGATTAAATCTATTGAAATAAGCATATAACTCCAATTTACAGGGATTAAGATAGAGAAACAAATCTATTCTTACTTGAGCTAAATATGGAAATGGTAGAGAGAGGGAAATCCATTAAAAAACACATCAAGGAAGCATAGAGTAAACAAAATATTTTTTTGATAGTCGTTAGAGTTATTAATAAATTGAAATTATAGAGAAGTGTTTTTTATGAAAATATCCTTGGAATATGTTAATGAAATTTTGTAATAAATGAAATATTATACAAATATATATTTCCCTTTTCCTGACTCTTGATCATGTAGGGATGACTTCTTATCACTTTTTCCTTCCACTGAACCACTCCCAAGTCTGTAATGTGTTATATTTATCTCTCCTAATGATGTATATACATGAACATAAACATGTACAAAAATTAAAGTTCATTCCAATTGAGAAATATATTTATTATGAGGAATAACATATGGAGATTCTAGATCAGAGAGGTAATGTGCTACGAAACAAGATTACTCCCTCAGTTACTGTTTTGTGGAGAAACCACCAATTTGAGAATACTATTTAGGAACCGGAGGATATGATGATGCAGAAGTATCCTCTGTTTTTAGTATTATAGTGATGGGATTTTGAGGAAAAAAAATTAATTTGGGAAGAATTAAAACCCCAGAGATTTTAGGTAATATATATTTTTCCAATAAATATAATTTTCTTTGTTATCGTTATTTTCACGCAATAGTAATTTTTAAAGAACTATAATATAATATACCATTGTAACTGGGCCATTTAATTGGTGTGTATGAGTAATTATAATATTTTTATGATTATTATATAGTTTAATGTCTAAAAAATTAAACGCATTCACTATCAATTTATGAAAATTGAAAATAAAAATCATTTGAAAGTAAAATAAATGTTTTTTTGAAAACTATTTTATGCTTAAAAATAATTTTCTATCATACTAAAAACATTTATTCACCATTACTGAGTTATTTCAAGTACCTTTATATATTATTTATTCACTTAAATGTTTTTTCATTCATTTATGAAAATTCGATGCATAAGATAAGAATAAGTCTAGTTATATGTTTGAAAAAAATATTTTCTCCAAAAGTGGTTTCGTCTTGATTTGGAATATATTAAAAAATTATTAATTGATAATTTTAGAAAATTCATTTTTAAAATTGAAACAAAAATTAAACCATTATTATAAAAATTATCATTTAGATAATTTTTTATAATTTTACAAAGTAATAGTTATTCAATTAATATAGAAAAATGATTTTCTTATTGAAAACATGCATTTCGGTTAAATAATTTATAAACATATATTTTTTGGAATTATTTTAATGTAAAATTAGCATAATAATATTTTTTATAATTAAATTTATGTTATTTTAATCAACTCATGTTATATTTTAAAAGTAAAAATAATTATACCTATAAAAAAAATTCATTAAAAATTCACTTTTCTATCACATCTACTGGTTTAACGATGAATTAAATTCCTCAACATCTGTGATTTGAATATGGTAAAATGTACTACTAATTTTTAATTATAATAATATATATTATATAATGTATTCAACTTAATTTTTTTCATTATTAGTAAAGACTGTAAAAATTAACTACCATGCTTATGGTAAAAATGGGTTTACCATCGGTGGGGGTTAAAAGACATTTGACATTATTTTCATAACTATGGCCATAAATAAAAAGATAATCCTTAATATATCCATAATAGAAACAATACCTTCTTTATATTTTAATTAAATATTAGATTAACCATTATAGTTAATTCATTCTTTATTTTTGAATCACTTTTCCTTTTTAATCTAGCTTGTTCTAAAAACACATTTCGTTTGGGTAAGGTTTTTATCCTCTATACATGAAATAATATCCCAAGAATAATTTTCATAATTTAATAAAGTTATTAATTCGTTTATATTATTCCACTATAATAAATCATAGGCTCATTAAAAAAATTAGGCTTTCCATGATATAAAAGTGATGTTTGATATTGATTCTTCATTCACCATGTTGGATATTTAGTTTTCCTATCACCAACACTATCACATTCATCAATTCCAGCCCTGATTCATAATTTTACCACAATTTAATAATCTTTTTTGTAAACTATATCATTTTTTTCATCTAATCCAATATCAATCCCTCCACACCCCCAAGCTATACAACACATCAGGTAATTCTACTGAATTCATTCCACAATTTAGTCGAAATGTTTTCTCATTTTCGATGATAGTGGAATACTATATTTAAAAAAATTTCTATTAAATTTTTTAAAACATATATATACATTTTTCCTAGATGATTATATATGAAATATTTCTTTTTCTCAATGAGATAAAGAAATTTATGGATCTTCCCCTTATTGTAAAAAACATTACATCCGAATATATGAAATTACATCAAAACTAGATTATTTAAATACCAAACCTCATGTATTATATTATCCTTACATAAAAAAATTATTATATTTAATTTTTATCAATTTCAATACTACTTCAATTTTTTGTATCATTGATATACCGTTCGTAATGAGAATCATTAGATCAATTATATTAATTATTTACTTCCTCTTATCAACAAATATATTTTTGGTGTACTTATTACCTATAAATCTTGCTCCATTGTCCCATGATTCATTAAATAATCCTATTTAATTATATTTTTGAAAACTATGACATTATTATTTTTCAATTTCATGAATTTATACTAAGAATCTTCATTAAAAATAATTTATCAATGAAATTAAACATTTTGGATTTTCTATATAACACCCAAAACTACTCAATCATGATATACTCATCAATAAATAGTATATAGTGTGTTGTTACATCAATAACACATGGTAGTATCATCCTACAAACAAATATGTGTAAAAAGCTCATAATCCTCATCAATTTAATCTCTTTAAGATAACACACCTTTAAATTATATTTCCCTTTGGATAAAAATAACATTTTTTTAAAATGATTTTTTATATTCTTAGGTATTTTTTCCATGAATATATTTCTTCCCCACACATTTCCATGGAATCCATGATTCGATCATCATTTAAACAACACAAATCAAGTTTGCAAATAAATGTTTTTTTACACACGATGGAGAAACCAATGCGATATCCACATATATGATGACTACAAATACACCGAAGAAATTAGATTCTTCAAAAACATTTCCCATTTAGGTGACGTAGTGATGATAACCACTTATTTGGAGTGGGATATATATTTAATAAATTGTTGAAAAAAGGGTGGTAATGACCATAAAACTAGTTTCTAAGGGACCTATTGGAACATTCTATAATCTTAAAATAAATTCTAAGGGGGAACAATTTAACTAGGGTTTTAGATCGTTTTATAGGATTTTATTTAGCCACTTTTAGTGAATAAATAGACACCTAGGTCAAATTTTGTTAATATTTTATGTTGGAATGAGTCTTTTAATTACTTGTATTATTATAATGTAAACATTATGCACATACCCTATATCATATGTTTCCACTGTAGTACGACACCTCCAGATGGAATTTTCCATGAAATTCATTTGTTTTTTTCACAGGTTTCATCCTTCAAGTTGAACCCTCATTTATGAAAATTGCTTCTATATATCTCTCATCTATTCTGATCTCCCCATGTGAATTATTTCCAAGACTAACCACTTTACCTAGTACCCATGTAATAAAATTCTCAAAATCACTAGTGTGAGTGATCTTGTTACCCATTTATATCCATTCCCTATTCCCCTTTATTTTTTTAATAGATCGGATATCAACCATTTTGGAGATCTTTTCTATTGAAAAAGATACAACTAAATTTTCACATACTAAAAACATCAAACATTATGGTGACACTAATGTATGAACCTAATAGAAATAATGAATATGGATAAATTAAAAATTGAAAATCTAGGTCCCCCATAATAGTTATAAATGAGTATCATTCATCTAAGGGATGATATACTAGTGTGACACAGTCCCTAGTGGTCTCTGAGGATTACTACCAAAGTGAAATTTTTCCTTGTAACCCATACAAGAACTATATCACTGAGGTATCATACTTGGGGAAATAATCTCCAAAGACTACATAAGTTGACAACTCCTTTCTTTTGGATAATATATTAGGGTTCCACTTCACCCCATTCTAATACATGGGCTCCATTTTTCCCTAGACTCAAATTTGGGTTCCACTTCACTAATGGATTTAGGCATGATAAAACCACAACATAAGACTCTATACATAGTAAACCATTAAAATTAATCATACACAATAAGGTTCCACTTTTCCTTATTTCCATACTTTATTGTTATTTCAGCCTATCCAAAAACCAAGGTGTATCATTGTCTAGCTATTAAAATATGGGAAATCGTTCACCCATGAATTTATATGAGGTTCCACTTTTTCCTAAGAATACATACTAGAATTCCAATTTTACCTAGTCCCACAGTTGGGAACCATATGACCTCATCCTCCTACTTAGGATTCATTTTATATGGGATTATATTTTAGAAATTCTTCCCACATGTTTTCATACATTGGTGAAGCTTCTCCCATGATTTCATACTATTGACCCACTTCACCCTAGTTCCATATATGGGTTTCATTTATCCTTAGACTCCTACATTGGAGACCCTTCACCAATACCTCTATACTAAGGATCCAATTTATCTAAACATTATAAATATTAATTTCCTCACCCAACACTCCTACAAGGGAATAAATTCACCCAATCATCCATCTTGGGTTCCTTACCATATAGTTTCGGACATGAGTTGGCGTATTCCTCTTAATTTTTTTCAAATGAATTGATTTATGGTAATCCTCTTTGATTTTTCAAATTCATTGAGTCATAATTCTCTTCATAGATTCCCTAAATTCCTAAAGTCAATATACTCCTCTCAAAATAAAAATATACAGTCACCTGCCTCCCTTTCAACTGTAAACTGAACTTAAACTAGGTATAATCCCCATTCCACCCTAATTATGTCATGTTCCCCATGAACTAAGTTTCCCTTCCTCGTAAATTTACCAATACAAAGAGTGTGAATTTTAACATCGGTCTATAAATTTTTTTCATCCAAAACCCTACCCATTATTATATTAACGTCAATCGATATGACGATCCTTTAGGGATCCTCATCTATAATCCCCGATCACGCTCATTTTATTACCCGTTTTATTCCCAATGAATCACACATTAGCCTCTTACTTGGTGAAATCCAAAGTCCATCCTTACTGGTAAATATTTCGAATAACCCCAATACTCTATCCTTTTCATGTTACCAACAGATATGATCTAGACATACACTTTTGAATCCTACAGGGGTTCATCCCCAACCATATCTTCTTATGTCTAGCGACAAAAATTTATAATTAAACATTATGGTATCTCTTTCATAATCCAAACTAAATATATTTTTCTTTTAACTTTTACTAAAAAATATTCTTAATTGGGTCTCCAACGAGGTGTAATCTGCAACCATATTCTTTAGGGTATAGTAACCAGTAGACATGATGAGCTGTTACGAAATATCAAGTTGAAGCCCCCATTAATTCCTATATTTTCTCCCCTTTTATAAATAATCATCCTACATGGGCCATTTATTGTGTATAATACCTATTAGTATCCTCTCTTTTATAGTTTAATATAGTCAAGATGAACTATTAGGGCAACTCTGGTGCTCACACCACTTACATTGTCCCCTTTAATAAACATATGTCTCACATGGAATTACAACTATGTGTAAACCCCAAACATATACTCTCCAGTCATGTTACCAAAAAACAGGATGATCCATAGGGGAAACTCAAACATAAGACTTGATAAGTATCCTATATTAAATCCTTTTAAAACATAAGTGTCCTACATTGGCCTCCTATTATGTATAAAACTCAAACATATGTTTTAATAGCATTCTAACAGTAGATATAACGAGGCATTACTGAGTCCTAATGTATAATCACAAATCAAACTCTTTTTTCAACCCTTCACTAACTTAAACACCCATACTTTATCATGTAATACCGAATAGACTACAGTTTTCATATGAACTAAAACTATTAAACCGAGACTATTTGGTAACCTATTCTTATCAAATATAATTAATAGGATATATATCTGATGTTTTATACCAATAAAAAGAGTAATTCATTGATACCTGGATATAAGTTTTAATTCATTGTTCATGGTTGAAATACCTTATAATTCACCACTATGGTCCTTGTCATACAACCTTAAAAGTTTTTAAATGTATTATTGAGTTCAATAGACTACATGGGTTCCAAATCCCTTAATAGGGATATTTTTTAAACCATATTATATTCCAAATACCAACTAAACAATCCTCTTTATTCATTTTATATGATCCCAATTCCTACTTATATATTGAAAAAATCAATAGTTATATTCTAGAAAACATTGAACTATAAATTAACCTACTAATTAGATTGTTTTAGAGTCGATATAATTCCCATGTGAAGTGGCATTTTAAATTAATTTTTTTTGTCAATATATTTCATAAGGTTTACGTATGGTGTTACTAATTACAATGGTATGTATTTAGAAACATATATTAAATCATTGAGTGTGTCCTGAAATATTTAATAATCCCGTAAAAAATTGTTATCTGAGATCAACCTCCAATCCCCTTAACCAATTCACAACCCAATTTTTTATTTATAACATCATTATGAGCTCCTCAATTTTTAAATTAGGCTAGAATCATCTTGATACATCCTGAGGACATGGGAATTTTAACAACTAAATATTAAACCCAATATTAATCTTTAATGTTTAATGAGTATTATTAACCATGCATACATATAGGTAATAATGAATTTATATATTTTTTATCCTAAAAATATAATATGAAATCCACAAATAATATACAACCATTAGAAATACATTCAAATATTCTTGGGGAAAATACCTATAAACAGGGCTTTCCCTGATCCTCCACCTAATTCCATACCAGTATTGTATGGTTATTTTTTCTAAATATATCATATATTCAAGTAACTGACTTGTGCAATCACCTATCAAGCACCAACAATACCAATTGATTAATGCAATAGCCTTTTGATGGGATAATTCCATCCTTGTATGTAAAACATGTGAATATTTTGGGACTTTATCTATGAAGAAAAATAAATTTTTATAACATAGCAATGAACGTGGATCTCACATCTTAATATGACAATATTTTAAGACATTAACCAAGGAATGCAGTAGCACAAACCTTCTTTACCATAGGGAACTGGGAGATAATTTCCACCATGTGAAAAATACCACCCAGTATTTGTAACATCTAGGTATTTTATGAAATTTTTTAGTTTAAATAATTTAAATGTGTTTCTTATTTTTTTTACATGAAACACTAAGCTTAAATTATCCATAATTTACTGTTGAAATAATATTATTAAATGTGGCTATTATATCCAGATTTTAGATTGGTAAGTATGAATTGGAATCAAAAAATTATGAAAATAATATATAAATGTTTTAATTAATAAATATTTATTGATAATGTTCTCGGAAATATGTACTAAATATTAAATTTTGAAAATATTATCGTTTTATTATAAAGATAAATTTCAAATTGTTTTATTTTTCTATTTATTATGTGTCTTGATTACTAATGAACTATGATTTTGAAATAATTTATTGATATTGAGTGTAACATACTTTATAATTATTCATGCATTTGTTATTTATTGTTATAAGTGAAGATAAACCCATTTTATGGTAAAAATATTTATTTTCATATTTATATTTTACTAAATGTAATGTATATTATCTAAGTAAATTGAATTAAATTATATTAATTAATGATTTTAAATAATGGTGAATATTTTATTTTAAATTCAATCTATTCATTTTTACTAGTAAATTAATAATAATTATTTCAATTTTATGATCAATAATTCATTTTATTAAAGAATAATTTTCATTACATTATACGTACAAGTTTTAAATTGAAATAATACCAATTATATAACTACATCTAATAATATATACAACTTTGACCCTATTATACCAATGTTTGTGGTTACTTTATTACAATATTGGAAGATATAAACAATCACATTTCAAAGGACTAAATAGTTTAGTTGTATTGGAAAACCTGATATATTCATGAATCCCACATTACTATTGAAAACATAAAATAAAATATAGTATTTACATTGAGAAATCCATTATTCCATTAAAAAATTCATTATATATATATATATATATATATATCTCAATACACAAACTAGAATCATGGGGAATGGAATCCTGAGAATGTGGTGAGATCAGATCACCAGTTATATTATCCTTGCAATTAATGATATCTTGAATAAATAAAAAATGTATAATATATAATGGGATATAAATGAAACAAATTCCATTTATAAAGTAACGTAAAAAAGAATAATAATATGGAATAAATAAATTTTGATCAACTGATTCCATAAAAATAATCATGTTATCTTGAGAATTATCAATGGATATTCTAACTTATCAAATAATCACATTGACATCAAATACTAATCTCGTACTGACAAAATTCATAATACCAAACATCATAAAGATTACATCAAGGTCTCATGTTATGAAATATTACATAAATGTATAATTATGTGGCCAAATACCAAATATAGTTTGACTCCTTAGACATACTGATGCATAGAGGGGCAATAGAGGCCATTTCCCATCACATACTCAGTAAATTTCATTCCTCATATGAAATGTCAGAAAAAATATCAAAGTAAAAATTTGTATTAAAACGTATTATATGAATTGATAATACTTTCCTCATTAAATAAACATGATCATAAAAAATAAATAATAATATGTTTGATGGTACAAGAATAGTAAGTCCCTAGTCCATTTTATTATAAACCATTAAGATAAATAATTTGGATTGTATCATTATAGTATATAATAAGAATATGATTATAAAAGTATATATCACCATGAAATTTTAAAATAATGAAACTTTATTTTATATCATGAGGGACATGTAACACTAATTTATGCTTTTGTAAGACACAATAAATAATTTCATCCAAATCTGGTGTTGCACCCAAGATCGAGTTTTACCGAACAACAATATGTTATTTATATTATTATTTAATATGATAATTATCTCCTAAATTTTGGAATGTAGGATGATAATTTCATTAAATAACTTATGAAAATATTTATTTTTCTCATGTGTGTTTGTTATATATTGATTATAAATAAGAAACCTTTATATGAAATTTTTTTTTTGGAATATTGTATCTTTCTAAAGGACAGTTTTGTCACTCTTTAAAAAAATAATTTAATATTAATTTTAACTGATCTTAGTAAATTTATTTGAAAAAATAAACTTATTTTTAAAATTAAAATTAAAAAATATATTATGGTTTCTTTTGGGGATTTTTTCTAGAAAGTTTAGTTTTTTTACAAATACTAAAAAATTCTGGATTTTAATTTACAAATGAATTTTAATTTAAATAATATATAATGTTAAATTATATTTTTAATTGGTTTTAAAGTAATATTAGATAAATTTTACATCCATTATTCAAATTTAGGTTATTGTGATCAATTTATTATAGAGTATGAAAATAACATTTCAATGTTTTCAAAATTTCATCTTTGAAAAACCGACATTCTCATCACATATGTGTTATATATTACAAATTAACATTTTACAATTTTTTGACTTTAAGGTGAAAAAATTAGTTCCATATTTGAAATCATAATTAATTTTATTACCTAATAAGGTAAAATTAATTTTTATCCAAAATTAATAGTGAAAATAGATAAATTTAATTACCATGGTTAACGTAGAAGTTGGTTTACAAGGGGGTTAAACTAGAATTATTAGAGTAAAAATGACATAAAATATTATCTTCATTTTTCTGAATGATTTTATTTAAAACATTTACATCAAATCCATGAAATATTGAAACTCATTTCCTATTTTCTTTGATTTTGACCCATATAATAAGTTAATTAATGAAAAAGATAAAAAAAAAGAAACTTTTTTTAATTTTAATATCTATAAATCCTTGGGATAAAGGTAGAAAAACACATTTTCATTTTAATTTATTCTTGTTAAATATAAATTAGTTTTTACTATCATGATAATTTACTTAAAATTTTTTATATGTAATAGTTAATTGACATTCTTAAGAAACGCCAACATAGTAAATGTTTAGATAGAAAATGAAGAATATATATGATAGTAATAATATTAAAAGTGAACTAAATTTAATGATTCATTATGTTCAATTTTTTATTAATATATATTTTTACATTCTTTTTAACCAAATATATTCTAATTCCATAATTGTATTGATTTTTTTAAATTTAATTTAAATGAATAAGTTCAAAATTTAAATTAATTTCATTTTAAGATAAATTATATTTTATTAAATGTTTTAAAATTTCTAATAAAAATATATTCTATAATGTTAGTTTTGTAAAGAATATAAATATAAAATATGTTCCATTAATTGACCAATTTTTCATTTATAATTAATAAATTGATCCCTAAATAGTAAAAAACTCTATTAGTGTTATTATAGTTAAAGCAGTGTTTTTTCACTTTACACGTGCTTATGTTAAAATTAATTTCCACCACACATTGCATTTATTTTCATAAATTAGGAATTATATTTATAATAATTATTTCACAGTTTTTAAATAATTATCATTTTATTTTATGTTTAATTCATAAAATACAAAGGTAGAAAATACTAACTACGGTAGTAAAAAACCAAATTAGTTAATAAAAAGGTAGCATAAAAGAAAAGGAAATTATAGTATAAAAAATGTTTTTAATTTTGTGGTGGAAGTGTGTATCTACCATATAATACCCTAACACCTTTAATCATCATTTTTTGGGTACACCTTTTGTAATATTGACCTCCCAATAGTGAATACCTTATAATATTTACAAGAATGCCCCTGCACCTAGATAGTTAAAGGAAAATCACTCACATCACATCGAAAAACCTTCACACCTATTTGGTTTAAAAAATCCCGGAAAAAAACCACTTCCCAACATTCCAGTATGCATCCTATAGGCCTTATTTTTTTCATAATACCAAACAATGAAGGATTTAGTGAAAGCCTAATGTGAATTTCCAAAGAATAGGTAATGTTCTTCAATGATCATAATTATATAATTTCCTTCTCCACCTCCTTCAATTTTTATTAAAACATGATGAAATATTAACATGTTTATCTTCCATATAATAGGATTTTTTAAAAAAAATTAATTACCTAAAACTATATCCACATCAATCAAATGGTTTACAAAATCATAGTTCCTGTGTACGAAATACTACCACCTCACGAACCGATGTCCCTCATTCATCCATCACCACATTTCACGGTTGGTTATGAAGAAGTATATAAAGTATATATATGAAATTTAGGACATAATAATTCTATTGGAGTCATTATATCATTATTTTACTCTCATTCTGTAGGATATTTGATAACTTCATCGGTGTGTACAATATACTATTATCTCACGAAGCGAGGTGTTGTATCTTTTACTAACACTTAGAGTAGAATGTAATGAAGATAAAGATAATTAATATATGTGATTTTTTTGAAAGTCCATTTTTACACATGGAGGAAATTGATGGAAATAGAAAATAACTTACCTATAAGATAATAAGAGACATGAAGAAGACCAAGGATAAAAAAATCCTCCAAAATCTAATTTTCCCATGTATCCCAATCACTGTCGGTGCATAGGGTACCTATGTGGAATTTTGGGCTACTAAATCATGTAGAAAACAAGTTTGGAACACCATAAAGAGTCACCTAAGTGAGGTATCTCATTCACCCAAGATCCTATATTTTCCTATAAACTGGACCATTGTGTCTTCATTTGTAGGGATGAAAATTCCCAAAGGCCATCCAACACTCTGTTCATCCTACTCCTTCCCTCAAACCCTATGAAATATTCTAGGTATCTTTATGAAACCTAATTAATAGGTAACTAAAGAGAGATAGAGAATTGTATTTCCTCCAATGATATAAAATAAACAATACATGTGTGAGTCACTCACTCAACCTATGATTTGCGACGACTAATGGGATTTACCATTCCCCAAATAGGGACCTATGGGAGAGAAATATGGGAATATGTATTGATAACTAATAAGGATCAATCAAAGTCTCCACAATTTATAGTCACTGAGGTGGTAGATTTCCCAATGTTCCACCCGTTCTCCCAGTCCTACATACA
The DNA here is from genome assembly GCA_963277665.1 of Viscum album. Taxonomy (NCBI): domain Eukaryota; kingdom Viridiplantae; phylum Streptophyta; class Magnoliopsida; order Santalales; family Viscaceae; genus Viscum; species Viscum album. The sequence goes on from OY728139.1 coordinate 1,186,689,965, forward strand.
TAAAACACCCCTAATGTGAGCCTATGTGGTTGACCCTAACATCCATCCTATGTGTGCCAACACATTAAGACCTCCTTCAAGCCACATATCGTAGGTATCCTTTCTTTTAGGCTCCCTTTTCTAAAATCTACCATGATTAATCCTCCATAGAGGCCTCTGAACAATAATGTCTGTGCGAAAAGGCACACCAGTGGGTCTTCCATTTGTATTTGGATTTCAATGGTCATATCTTTCTAATAGTTTTCCTATCATATGGTTAGGATCCACTGGTCATATGTGGATTTTTTTTTTCATTTTCTTGAGGACCCAAAACCCAAGGACATGGTCATGGACTTCCAAGGTTCAGATATTATTGTTATGACCATGTCCTCCCCTTCTCGTCTGAATGACACAGATCCTCGGGTCTCTAGAAAGGTGGGTAAGGATTGTTGGGAAAAAATCCATCAAGGTCTCATTGTAGAATTTCTGGTTTTCTTTTCATTTTTGACAATGCAGGTTTACATGGTGAATTTTTTAGTTCCAGAGATGTTATTAAAAATCCATGTTTACAATGAACCATGACAAAGGAACGAATGATTTGGAGGCTGTACAAAAGAACATATACAAGGTGGTGTCATTTTCTAGTGCTTGCCAAATTTTAGGGGTCCAAAATTTGGAGTTTGGTGAGAATCTAAAAATATGGAATTCCTTGAAGATCTCAAAGAAATATGTAAAAGGAATGAGTTTCATAAAGATCGACTTCATTGATTCGATTTCAAGAAGATAAGAATAATTTTGACTGTGTTCATTATGATTATAATGAGCTTCGCGAATGATAGAGTTGAAGGGCTATGTGAGGGAGATTCGTGGCGGTGGCATGGAGTAATTTATGTAACACTCCACGATGATGATGTGCTCCATGGTCAGAAACATTCTGTGGTTCTTTGCGATATTGAGAGAATGCCGACGGAAATTTTGGAGCTTCACAATTTGTGATGATGTGGTTCTGACTTCGCTCAAGAAGGTTCGAGGGTTGGTGTAATCTCATATAAATAGGCTTCAAACCCCACAAGAGACGTAATGAGTTAAAAAAAATATGTTTCTCTCGGCTCACGAATTTGGTTCTCGAAGACTGTGTGCTTCACAAAGAATGAGCTTTACGGTGGAAAATCAAGCCCCACTAATGTTGCATGATCTGTGTTTGCTCAGTGTGCTTTGTGAGGGAAGTCTCTCTACAATGGATAGAGATCCAGAATGTCCTGATCTCTATAAAAGGTGTGAGGTTTGCAAAAATTTAGGCACATTGTGAGGGCTTTGTTCAGATTCACGAAATTGGGAGCTTCGCGAAGTTGGGTTCTTTGCAAAGGTACATAAAAAGGGTATTGCCTAGTGGTTTTGGGAAAATGTGTATTCATCAGTGGATGAAATTTGGATCTCAATTGAGCATATACATATAGTGGAGGATGAAATCATTAGTGATAATTAAGATAGCTACATTACTATAAAATTTTAGTGGATATTCTGATGAAGTATTGAGATTACTTCAGTTGATAGTGTAGTGAGTTCTCAAATTTTGAGTGGTTGTAAACCAAGAGGGGTAGTGGGTTTGCTTTGAACGTGTAAAACGCAGTACACATAAAGTGGAATTGGTACATTGGCACACTACTGGTGTATGACCCTTGGACGTAGCCTAGTGAGGGTGAACCATGTAATCATTGATGTGTCATGTGCATGCTTTAAGGTTTCTCCATACTCTACAACGGGAAGGAGAGATAAGAGGGTTTTGTCTAATAGAAAACCAAGATAAAAAGGGGAAGTAGTTTTAATCTGTAACACCCTAATTCACCCCCACCCCCTCTCAGGGTATCTTGCTTAGTGGACATACCAATTGGTGTCAGAGGGAGGTTGATAACAGTGTTTCTCTCTCAAATAGATGTCACCAATCACAAAGGTATTACGATCTTCGACGGGAATAATTTCCAGTTATGGGAGAATCAAATGAAAAACTATATCTGATAATTAAGAATGGATTTTTTCATAGTAGTAATTCATGGAATAACAACTAATATTAATAGTGGTGCATTATCAGAAGCTGAGTGTAGAGAATTGGATGCTGATGCCAAAAGAATTAATTCCTTAGGGGTAGCCCTATCAAATGCTATCTATACAATGGTGATGTCATGAAACCCATCACATGCCATGTGGGAAAATCTAATGAATATATATGAAGGTGATACATATTTCAGAGAGGAAAAGCTACAAATGTTGTGGAACAAGTTTGAAGATATGAGACTGAACCAGATTGAGTCTATTGATGCATTATTTGATAGGGAAAGTGGTTTACTGGAAGACATTCGAGGTCATGAAGAATTTACTTAAGTGATAAATATTTTGAAGTGAATCTTGAGGAACAATCCACCTCAGTTCAATACAAAAGTTTCATTTTTCCAAGACAATGACATGAAGGATATGACATTTGATAACCTACACAGCACCCATGTGGCATATGAAATGAGAAATGATGATAACAATATTGTGGAAAAGGGGAAATCCATAGAGGATGCATTCGAGGCCATGAAGAAGCTCATAATTGAAGATTGATAGGAAGAAGAAAAGATAGATGAGGTGATGTCATTATTCTTCTAAAACCTTCAAATAGGAAAAGGAAAGAATAATGGGAAGCTTCCACATTCTTGTTTTCAATGTAGAAAGGTTGGACATCTAGCGGCAATGTGACCTAAAAAGTTTTAAGAGGATGATGATGTCAATGAAATCGAAATTCTCAAGAAGAAGTATCCAGCCTATTGGAAAGGTAAGAAATGGTTCAAGAGAAATTTCGTTAAAAAGAATAACCTTATTTCAAAAGTATATGAGAGTTTAGACGAGTCTGATGTTAATGAGGTTGAATAGATAGGGAACCAAAGATATCATGGAGAAAGTTTTATGGTAGCAGTTGTCGGTAGATCTCAGAATAAAAATTAAACCGAAGTAGAAGAAGAAGAAGAATAAGTTGAGGTAATAGTTGATATAAAAGCTGGGTAGGAGGTTTCTCTTGAAAAGATATATGTTTGGGGATCAATAACAATGAAATCCAACAATGTTGTTCGTCACGCAAAACTTTATATGTATCACCAGAAAGAAGAGAAGAATGAGTTTATGGAAGAAATTGAGAAACTCATGTCATCAACACTATATGACTCAGAATCAGTTAGTGAGTATAAAATAAAAATTGAATACAAGAAAAAGGAGCTCGATAGCTTGAAAAAAAAAGAAGGATCAAATAAAGGATATTAAGGAACTAGAAGGAGAAGTTGTCAGTTTTCAAAAACAATTTAAGGATCAAGAAAAACTATTCAATCATACTGGGACATTAGGAAAGAAGATCAATCAGAAAACTAAGAAGCTAAATGTGGAGAATAGTGGTTTAATAGAAAGGAAGCATAAATTATATTCAGATGCTAAGGCCAGTGGGGGGATTGATCGAAAAACAAATCTGTGAAAATTGATGTGGGACAGCAATCACCCATTGTATAATTGAATATTGATTTGGTCATAAAGAAGATTCAAAATATTCAGAGATCCCAAGGGGAAACTAGAAGTGTAAAATTGAAATGAAGGGATGCACTTTAAATTAGGTTTTATTGCTGTGGAAATATGGTACATACACATTATATGTGTTCCATAACCAAGAGATATCAAAGGGAACAAGAATAGAGGTGACAGACAAACAGATAATGGTTCTCTAGATCATATTTCGAAGGAAATTGTTTTTGGTGGGATGATTCGGGCACATGGCTAGGTACTATACTTCAACCATTCAAAGGATTGTGCCAAGGAGAATCAAAATGTTCACATGTAGTAGATCAATGAACCAACAGGTGAGTTTAAAATGAAAAATAGATTTGCAGATTTGCAAGATGAAGCTAGTCCATCAAATTCTGTGTAATATCAGATGTCTATACCCATGCCAAGTGTGAAGGAAAAAATATGGACCAAGAATAAAATATATTAAAAGGCAGTGTAGGCTGATATTTACCTTAAATAATCAGATCACTTTGGGGTGTGGATCATTGAAAGAGGCTACACATCTCACATGATAGGTAATAATTGTATTATTATAGGCATAAAATATGAAAAATAATGAGTAATCAAGTTTGTAAATGATGACGGCCTGAAAATTATTGTCACAGGTAAGGCCATGTATGGGGGCCAAGAGATGAGACGTGCTGATGTATTAATAGTAAAAGTCCTTAATCACAATCTACTCAGCGTTAGTGAACTATGTGACTCATGAAATTATATATGGTTTACTAAGAAGATGTGTATCATCAAAGGAAGAGATGGTGCAATTTTCCAACAGGGAAAAAATGAAAAAGGGAATCTCTACTTGGTATATGGAGAAGAATATATGTTCTTTCTATCTAGAAAATAAGAAAAAAAGTTGTGGCATAAACGACTTGTTCTTCTATACCAACCGTCCCTGGAAGAACTAGTAATGTGTGATATAGAAAGAGACCTCCCTAAACTATCACTTGATCAAAAACACACATGCGATGCATGAAAATAGTGGAATCACATTTGAATGACGTATAATGGAATGGAGAAGAAGTCAACATGAGTTCTCTAATTGGTACATTCTGATGTTTTTGGGCCTATCACACAAAGAGAAATTGACAGAAAGAGTTAATATGTTATTTTCATTGATGACTATAGCAGAATGTCCTGAGTATTTTTTTTATTGTTCATAAGACTGATGTGTTCAGCTACTTAAAACAGTACCAGAGAGAGTGTTAAAGGATTCTTGGACAAAAAATTCTGATGTTTCATACTGATAATGGTACGGAATTCACAAACAGTCAGGTGGAAGACTATCTATAGAAACACGGGATAAGGTTGGATGTTTTCCCAATGAGAACTCCCCAATAGAATGGAGTTGTTGAAAGGGGAAATCGGATCATCAATAACATGTCTAGAATGATGCTTATAGAAAAATGACTACCAACGAACTTCTTGTAGGAGCCAGTATTGACATCTATCTGCATTTCTAATAAGGCTTTATTGTGTCCAAAGGAAGGAAAGGCTCTGTATGAGATGTGGTATGGAAAGATGCCAATAGTGAAATACTTTTTAATTTTTGGAAGTAAGTTCTTTATCCTCAACAAAGAGAAACATAGGATTTTTGTGCCATGTTGAGATGAGGGGATATTCCTTTGCTACTGAGGAAAAAGAAGTAGCACACAAATTATTTAACAAAATGCTAGGAAAATTAGTTGAGAGCTATGATGTAACTATCATGGAGAATGAGGAGATCATTAAATAACACAGTGTACAATTTCAAGATGAAATTGATGAGGATGAAAGAAACATATGGTGAGAAAATGTGGCGGATGTTGATTCAAAAGAAGATACTGATGATGAGCATGAGGAAGTAAAATCTGTATCTGTACAAAAGCCAAAGTGTCGAGCTGATATTGACAACCAGAATATCCAGTTCAGACAAGGAGAAATAAATCTCTACAATATACATCATTCTTATCTCAGTTTGAGTAGAAGTGCTTCACTGATAAGACTGAAGAAGATATCTGGCTTCAGGAAGTGAATGAAGTGTTTGATCAGATTTATTAAAATTAGACGTGGGAGATTTTATTAAGACTATAAAATTAAAATGTCATTGGGACTAAATGGTTCTATCGTAATAAGATAAATGAAGATGGAATATTTTTTCATAAAAAATAAAGACTAGTATGTAAAGGATACTCTCAGATAGAGGGAATATATGTTGATGAGACATTTTCACTGGTCGTGAGATTGGAGACAATCGGATTATTCCTAGCCATTGCAGTGCAACAAAAGTTCAAACTTTTCCAGATGGATATAAAATCTGCATTTTTGAATGGGATTCTAGAGAAATAGGTGTATATCAAGAATCTAGATCGTTTTCCCATTCATGAAAATTAGAACACAGTTTTATTACTAAAGAAGGAGTAGTATGGGCTGAAACAAGCACCAAGAGCATGGTACACAAGGCTCGATCAGTACTTTAAGAAGCATGGTTTTTGGTGTGGAGGAGTTTATTAAAATATCTATTTCAACAAAAACAATAATCAAAGGATGATGGTCTTAGTTTATGTCAATGACATAATATTTGGAAGATTTTATAAATCTCAGTGTAGAAAGTTATCTGAATTCAGGAAATGTGAGTTTGAAATGTCAATGATTGGAGAGATAAAAATTTTCCTTGGTCTGCAAGTTACACAATGAAAGAATGGAACATTCATTTCTCAATTAAAATATGAAAATCAGGTTTTGAAAATATTTGGAATAGAAAATTACCAGGAGATGAAGATTGAAGTTGCTAACTAGATGAATCTATCCAAAGATGAGGATGTCAAGGCAGTTAGTATCGAAGAATATATGAAAATCATTGGATGTTTTCTATACATGACTCCGACAAGGCTTTACATTTCATTCCCCACATACCAAGTAGAAAGATATCAGAGTATTCCCATGAAAAGACACATGATTTCATTGAAAATAATACTTCAGTATATCTAGGGTACAATTGATTTTAGCTTGATATATATTACAAAATCTCAGTCAGAATTATTGGTATATACATATGCAGATTGGGCCAGTTCAGTGGATGATACGAAATCATTTTTAGGAGGTACTTTATATCTTCGGGGTTTTTGAATTTCGTGGCTAAGAAAGAAGAAATATTTCATTTCATTGAGCATAGTATAAGCTGAGTATATTTCAACCACTCAAGATTGCACACAATTTTTGTGGATGAAGCAACTGCTTGACTATATGGGGGTTTAAGTGAATTCAGGATAAGAATCCAAGGCGATAACTCATGTTCTATAAATCTAAAAAAAGTCTCACCCATCACTCCATGAAAATGAACATTGAGATAAAATATCATTTTATCAAGGATAAGGTTGATCAGGGATTAGTGAAGTTAGAGTATATTCCTACGTAACGTCTGGTGGCAGATATTATGACCATGGTCTTACCCAAGGATGCCTTTCAGAGATATCAGTTGGCTTTGAGAGTCCAGTCGACTCCCCGTAGTTGAAAAAGTGTTGATGGGGGACCCCCATCCCCCTTCCCATGAGGTATGGTGTGTTTTTATCAACTTTTCTCATATGTGTTCCTTCCAATGTCTCAGACCATAGAATAGTGAGCTTTGGGTTTTTTGAAAAAGGGGGAGAAATAGTGACTCCTCAAAGGGGAGAAATTGTGGCTAATGATGGATAAAATTTCTTAGTCAAACACACGAGGAGAATCTAGTAGGTGGAGCAGCGAGATAGGGGTGATCAACGAAATTGGGGGAGAGTTTTTAAATCTGACGATGCTGGAAGTGATCGATCAAAGCATATATATCACAACAACTAAGGATCATGATAAAATCAAAACAATGTTTTTTGAATGGTGAGAGACAGTTTCCAGATATCACCAATTGTTATCAGTGTGGTTCAATAGTTGGTATCATTTTATTAATTGGTGTCAGTTTGGTATCAATGGTTGGTGTTTGACAAGATGTGATTCATTGATTAACATTTCATACTACTATTGTTTCTTATGCCAAGAATTTCTCATGTGGGATTAGACTATGTGGTGATTGAATCCTTGGTCACTATCTAAATTGAAAGAGATGATGATTGGGTGATGATGGAAGGATCTTCCAAGAGGTATCAAAGTGTAGAAAATCATTATGAGAAGAGTTTTCAAAAAACCCAAAGGGGGATATTGTAGTAAAAAAATATCTAATGGTATCATTTGAGCATTTTTGGGTTTCTTGTGTTTGTTGACAATGCAGGTTTCCGTGGAGAATTGTTGAGTTCTAGAGAAATTGATAAAAATTCATGTTGACAAATAACCATCACACAGGAATGAATGATTTGGAGGTGGTACAAAAAAATAGATACAAGGTGGCGACGTTTTCCAGTGTTTTTGAATTTTTTGGGGTCCAAAATTTGGAGTTTTGTGAGCATTGTGAAATATGGATTTCATTGAATATCTCATCAAAATAGTGAAAAATCATGAGTTTCATGAAGATAGGATTCATAGATTGTATTTCAGGAAGACATGAATAATTTTAATTATATTCTTCATGATTATGACGAGCTTTGTGAATAGTAGAGTCGAAGGGAAATAAGAGGGAGATTCTCTGTAGAGGCATGAAGTAATTGACAGAATGGTCCGCAATTATGAAGAGCTCCATGATTAGAAAAATTTCATTGTGCTTTGTGATATTGGGAGGATACCGATTTTTTTGACCTTCATGATTTGTGATGATGTGGACCTTACTTCGTGCAGAAGGTTTGATGGTTGTTGGAATCACCTATAAATAGGCCTCGATCCCCTCGAGAGAAGTAAATAGTTTTCTATGAAAATATTTTTCTCTCATCTTGAGAAGGAGGTTTATGAAGACAGTGTGATTCACGAAGTAGGAGCTTCATGGGAGCCAATATAACTCCTCAAAATTTGTGTGCTCCATGTTGGCTCAGTGAGCTTTGTGAGGGAAGGAGATCTGCGATGGCCAAAGCACTATGACAGCCTGAGGTCTGTGAAAGGTCTGAGCTTCGCGAAAAGGTAAGACCTTCGTGAAGGATTGTTTGAGCTTTGTGAAATTGGGAGCTTCGGTAATTAGGGTTCTTTTCCAAGGTATTCCAAAAGGTTATTTCCTAGTGGTCAGGGGAAAAGGGTTATTCATCAATGGATGAAATTTAGACTTCATTTGGGTATCTACAAATAGTGGAGGATTCATTCATTAGTGATAATGAAGGAACCTACAAGTCTATAAACTATTAGTGGATCTTTTCAAGAAGTAGTGAGCTCACTTCAATTGTGAGACCTGTGAGTTCTCAAATATTGGGTTGTTGTAAACTAGGAGGGGCAGTGAGTTCTCTTTGAATTTGTAAACAGAAGTTCACTTTTAGTGGAATTGGTACATCGGCACACTACCAGTGTATACACCTTGGGCATAACCCAGTGAGGGTGAACCAAGTAAAAATTGATGTGTCATGTTCATGCTTTAAGGATTATCAATACTCTGCAATGGGAAGAAGCGAAAAGAGGGTTTTGTTTAACAAAAAAAGTTCAAAAGTGGTAGTTTTTTTAATCTTCCATCCCTTAATTCACCCCCCCTCTCAGACTATCTTTCCTAGTGGACCTAACAATGATCATGCCAGAATTTCATTTCAACATGGAATGAAATCCTCATTCCTTTTTATGGGACCAATATTTGGGTATCAATCCTACTGTAAGACCTTATGATTTATCTCATAAGGTTTCACTATTTCTCCTCTATGACTCTTAGTCACCATGGAGGATATATCTTTATTCTTCATAACCAAGACTCATTTATTGAGTAAAGTGGGGAGAGGGATGTTCACTAGCATGATATCTTACATTGGAGAAGGAGGGGGATAAAAGATGGGAGCATTAAACCCCCCATTACTCTCCATTTTGTATTTTTCTCCATGTCCAAATATGAGTAGAAGTAGATTGTGTGGTATCTCGAATCATCCACTGCCTCTTTTTTCTCACAGCGATCATGAATCACGTGGGCTTAAAGGTTACTGTTGATCATTACTTCTAGACAATCCATGCCAATTATTAAACTACGAGAACTTTTATTCCTCTAAATATTGTGATACATAGTATTCCCACTTATTCCCAAGCTCAATGGAAAGCCTCCTAGGGAATAATCCCCAATAATAATTCCCTTAATATAGGCATCCTCATTTGAAATAATCCATGAAGAAAATATATAAATCACCATACGTTTATATCCCTCAACATCCCACTTCAGGAAATCCTCTTCAAAAGTGGACCTTACCAAATTCCCCTCAAATTTCCACACTCAACTACAAGATAAACTCATTGGTCCACCATAGAAGTAGGTCCTCATTGTCGAACTATGTGGGGTTTGATTCCCTTCCATGTGGGATACGTAGGAATCCTTCATCAGGTCTAAAACCAACACTCCAAATCAACCATGTTCTCTCTGAGCCACATTCCTATTAGTGTCTAATTCAGCACTGGAAACCATACTCCTCCAATGTTCTCTAGGATGTTTTGACACAAGTCCCACACCAAAAATTGAATAGTAACCTTCCACCTATATGTCTATGCAAAATGATGTTAAACATTACTATAGGTTCTTATCAAATGACTTTAAAATTTAATTTTGTACCCCATTAAGAGGCACCAAACTATTTGGGTTATAATTTCATTCACAAGGAAATGTAGTAAGCCCAGTTCGATCCCGACATCAAAAAAATATTTTATCTCCCTAGATGAGAATATAATCTAGAGTTCCCTAATTGGTGTATAGGAAAGTAGAATCATCATAATAACAACAAAATAATCTAAATGTTTAACATAAGAGGATATAACATCAATGTAGAACCTTGGAAACATATAGATATCTCAATTGATGAAGAATCTGATGTAAATACATATGATTCTAAGATGTATACATGATAATAATTGATTTTTAACTCTGGGTTGGCCCACATCATACTTTGGAATCAATAAATTATTAATAAACATTACATAAATATATAAGTGATTCCTAGAATAAGGAATAACCCCTCACAGAATGGCGTGATGAGCTCATCCTCCAATCCTCTCGACCAATGTGTGTTCTTTTGAATCATTAGCCTAAATCCCTAATGAGAACCAACCAATGGAAAGCATGTCCATTTTTATATATAACCCGTGGGTGTTTATGATTCCATGAACAACCCCACTAGAAGCCATTCAAAAATCTAAAATCATCATAAGGAGTGAATTCCAAGGGGAACAAAAAATGTTGAACCCGACATGAATCCTTAACAAACATGATAGTGTCACCCATATGTCATGCCCCTTTCACTTGATAAAAGAGTGCTCGAATAGACAATCAATCATGCATGTGTTTATTCAAATGATATTCTTAATTGATGGATTTCTTTGTTAGTTCTTGTCATGTTAACAAGCACTTCTTTCAAAGAACTCTATTCAATCCAACGACATCATTTAAGCGTTCTCCAATGAACTCGATAGATACTATACACACCAAGTATTTATCCACATGGAGGACCCCATTTACAAACTACTGTCATCGTCACTAGGCCTCTAACATGTTGGTATCAGAATACCATCAAAAAGGTACAATCCCAAACCTAGATGGCCGTTGAAAAGCACACTATTTCACAAATCCCTCCTGATCATCTGGTCAATGATGACTGGTGGTCCTGACAGTAATGGTGTCGAATGTCGTCTTCAAATATTTCAGGAGCTTATCCAAGATAAATAACAATAATTAACACCCATATCTTAGGTATTTTGATCATGAGGCCACATAAGGCTGCATCCAAAAGACATATGGGTCCTTTTTAAGGGATTCTTATAATAATCATCATTTCCAACATCTTGTGGTAGTGATATCTCAACATGATAAGGGTGTCATCATTGGACGACCATCATCGTTCCTTTATACCTAGGCACATAGGATGACCATCGGGGAAACAACCATCCAACAGGGAGCATGGTTACACCTTTACCCCTCTAGAGAATACCACTTACCCAATTTGGGGGAAAATCGTGAGATGCACATACCCATATCCACCTTTATTTATTCTGCCTTCCAAAATACTTGTCTAAAGTCACCCAATGAAACCTTCCATTCAGATACAGTGGCATACTCAGAGAAATAACATACAACTACCTGCACCCACCAATCCTTCTAGTATACTCGTATGGTAACACCCGGAGAAGTTAGTTAGAATGTCCCAATGACAAAGAGGGGTAGACACAACTCTCTTCCCACAAAGATGTGTACTCACCGTATCCACTAGAACAAAATGGAGGAAAGAGTAGGCTCACACAACTATTTATGTTACGGAATGGGAATATATCACTATTCTAGTAACTGAGGTACCTAAGCATATCCATGAAATGGTGAATGAGTATACTCAAATATATGCCCACAACTGAAATAATTTCCAAGAAATCATAATAGTGACGATAGTATTTCATGAGGGATGGATACACAACTCTTTCCCCATGAGTAGGGTTTCTCACAATCACGTCACTCCATATTGGATATACAACCCATATCCCATCTAGTAATATCATGGGGGAACCCTCACCCCATTTATATATGGAAAATCTGATTATGAAGATACACCCTCTCCAACAGGAGTTAATTGGCCAATCCCAATTTCAACTCCAATTTATGTTCAAACATATACCCATTACAACCACTTATCCTTTAATGTGGCCTCAATCACATATAATAAATAGTAAAATAATAATCCTTATAAATCATGTTTAGAAATTCAAGAGTCAATCTGTTATTTAGATATACTTACTACTAGAGTTCTTGAAACCCATGGACACCTATCAATCACCACTCAAGATCATACCCTCCCATTAGAAAATTATTGAAGCATTAGTAGGAATTCCAAAGTTCCCATTTGGAAACATTATCATGAATGGTTTCTTCATCTATACAATCCATTTGATCTCAGAGCATATCTCCCGAAGAGAGAAACAACAACCCTCTACAAGGCCAAAAGACCATTGACAAAGAGGTTCTTCCCCTTATTATAATGCACCATTGTGGTCCTCCCCATGATACTGTTCACTATGAATTTTCACTCCATAGTAGTGGTTTATGTTGTTAAGATAATTCTCCAACTGAAAATGTTGTGACGATAAAACCCTCCCATTATTTGGAACTTGAGAAAAAAGGGCCAGTCATGTTTGATACCTTGTCACTAGAAGGTGAAATCTTTTCATAGTTTGAGGATTTACCATTACAAATGTAATTCTCAGATCCACTCTTGGGCCACATACCTTCGGGTATAGATGAAGACCCAAATAATCCTATTGCCTACAATAAGGTAGCCTGAAAGTTTCAACTCTGGTCGGACTAAATAGAATAACCACTAGCGAAAGATAAAGAGGGTATGATTAACATGAAAAAAAACCTAGAAAAATATGAAATACCAATCATGTTCCAGCCTTTTTCCACCCTTAAATATAGAATTCCATGTGTGTTGTCTAAATATTTGGTGCATGATGTTTACCTCAGCATATAAAAAATTCTTCATCGTATAAAAGAAAGAATATTACCCTATGATGTGTATAAAAATCACATAATGGTAGTAGAATGGTTGAAATGCCAAATTTACCTAGAATATCTCCCAGATTTATGACATCTAAATATTGAGAAATAGTAAGGAGGCCATAATCATGTAATCCTCATCACATCAATGAGGTTGTGACAGCTGATCGCAGATACCCCATATAGTGTTCTTTTCAGAGGATGGGGTGCACATGGAGCATTACATTTCACTTTTCTCCCCAACATGTAATTCTCTCCAAAGGTGGAATAATTAAATTTCATATCCCTAGTATGGCTATAGTAAATGAAATATAATTATAACTAAATATATGTTAGGAAAAAATAGGCCTTGAACAACTATCACCATCATTGTGCCAGAAAAGAGTAGGATATAGAAATTAATTTGCATTAGGAATCTATGAATATCTAGAAAACCAATATTTTGGGGGAAATACATCTTTTGATAACAAAAATGTAAAAAATATCATATAAAGCATCTAAAAGTGAAATTCAGGTGCATGTTGAATGATTCACCCGGCGTATATTTGAAAAAAAAACTCCATAGAATCATTAGTGTAGTCATGGTAGTATCATCCACGACAGTTTTGAAGCAACCCCATCCTATAGGGCCATGGGATTTATTAACCAGACCCCCCAGGACATCAAATCAGTCTTGAAGGGTTTAAAATGTACAACCGAACAACCACATCCCTCAGGGATGGGGGATTTTGAATGTTATCAATCCCCTCATCAATGGTAATCAGTCTTCTCTCAAATAGGGAAGATAGTGTAGAACGAATCCTTCTTGTACGTCCCATGTTACGATCTAGTACCATAAAATGAAATATGAATGAATAAACAATTATTATATTACCATTGGTTTACTATCTAACAAGAAACTCCGAAAAATATTAAAAATAGATGAAAATGCCTCATGGAGGGGGAAAATAAGGTGATCTTTCATGAATACTGACAGAATACCTGCAATGCATTAAACATCGATCAACATCATAAATGCTACAATTGATTACCCTATAAATTAAGAAGCTAATTCCTAAGAGTCAGAAGAGGATGTTCTTGTCGATGATGTGTTCCACACCAAAACAAATGAAGGAGGTGGACACACCTTGGACAAGATGATTCTTAAAACATGGTAACTAAATTGAAACCCCCATCATTACCTCCTCTAAAGTCACCAAATATGGAAAAATATAAGGCTAAGATCATACCTCACCATCCCCAATGATAGGTTAATCCATTTTCTATTGATGAAAAATTTTCTCAGTAAGGGGAAGAGATCAGAGAATTGAGGGGGCTTAATGTACAATTACTCTGAGGCAACAACCCTACTAAATTTTTCCTTAATGTAGATCCTTAATTTTCACATGTGACTAGTGCACCACAACTAAGTGGGTTTTACATATAAACAGAAGAAAATATGGATCATCCACTCAACATGAAATATCATCCACCTATATATTTAGATCCCATAACATCAGGTTAATAATTTCTTATATTATCTGGACAGTCAAAATATGATCATGCACATCCTCATAAACCGGACCCAATGGATTTTAGATGACATATTCCAATAGTTATTTCACTTCTGGACCTAAAAGTAATTTCCGCCCTTGAGACTCCATATGCTTCACCATTTAAGGTTTTGTCTCATCCAGACAATCCAACTATTCTTATAATCAATATCGTGTTATTAACAACTCAATATGAATCCCTAGAGGGATGATGCAACTTGATACATCTGGAATAGAATTATTACCCAAAATGGAAAGATCTAAGCCTTCCCTTTCCAAACATTGGGAATCCTACTTTTACAACATTTAATGGATTTGGATACATGATTCATCACTTGACACACTTTTTCTCTCACTATAAACCCCTGATGGGGACCCCCAAGAAATATGAGGTGTTTAATCTTAGGTTTTTCGTGCAATCGATACAAGGACCATCCTTCGTGTGGTACATATATTTGTAATCATGATCAATCACTATATGGTAATACCTTCATCAATAGTTCCATTTCTTAATAATTTCAACATAGAAAAAATGATAGTATTCAATCAAAATAACTACTAACAATGGGTGAATGAACAGATCTCATATTTTTTTCCCATTGTATTGGATTGACATACTCCTTAAACCTTAAACTCTCTCAAGAGGAGTTGTTTCCTTTATTTGTAGATAATCTATGTGATGATTTGTGCACATCTTTGAACCATATCATGTAAACTGGATGGTTTACGGACCCTTAATCAATTTCTCAATTGGTGGAAAATCCATCACAGATATGAAAGAAATGTCTCATGTAATTCCACCCACTTATGGAAGGATAATAGGATTATTATAGGAATATATAGTTAATCATAAGCCGGCCCATTTGCATTATCCTATATTAATGCTCAGACCATTCGCACATCTCAACATCCCAAACATCAGCAGTAATTCCCAAATTATCTAGATAATTAATGATGATAGAGAAAAAATTGTTTTAGGAGATACAAATAATTTAAATTATTTTTGATATGACCATGTCCCCAACTACTTCATCTATGAATTGTAAAACCTCTTAGTGAAGTGTCCGAAGCTTATGAAGCCCTTCAATATAAGGTGATGATGATCTCCAAAACTATTTCCCCTTCTATCAAATGCTGAGTCACCACATCCATTTTTTTGGTTTTCATATACCTCTTGAAAAAGATGGTGGACTTCAGGAAGGTGATCAAGTAGCTTGTGGTTTTCTATAAATATTGAGGAAAACAATTAGTAGAAAGAAATAAAAACAAATTTTACATAGAATTTTGGGGACTATATGGTAATATAAATGATAAACTAGACTAATTCTATTCTCCAAGAACAACTAATATAGACAGCAGTTCCCTCGACTGCTTCATCCACAACACTACCAGCTCCAATAGCAGCCCAATCCTCAAAAAAGTGACATGGACAAAAGGATAATAAGAAAATGCAAGAAGATGAGCTATTTTCCAGGAAAACATTATCCTTGACTTTAGAAGACTTTATGCCAACAGTCCAAAAATAACAAGCACCACCCAACCAAACGACAAAACAAGAGTCTACCCATTAGGTTGAATAATAATTAGAAGAGTAGTTGATCTTAGTTTTTGTTATGAATATTAACATACTGGATCCATTATTAAATGATTAATATGACAATGAACCTTATTTACCTACATAGGAATGGAGAACTAGGGGAAGAGGTCATTGGGATTGAGGATATAGGGGAAGGAAAAATCATTCTAGGACTTAATACTTAAACCAAACCCCTACTCAAATAGTCTAATTATCCAAAACTCATTGAAAATATCTCCAACGAGCTCAATGGGAATAATTGGATTCCTATACCCATGAAAAGGTTTTCCCTAAAATGATCGTATTGTATGATTGGTTAGAGGATATACCACTACATCCTTAGAAAGATTCCGTCCTAACCTATCTAATCCACGACGAACTTAAGCACTTCTAGCTCATACCCCAAGAGGCAGTCCATCCACTTCAGGAACATAAGCACCAAAAGTGCCTGAAAAAGAGAATCCTTAGGTAGGGGAGTATAGAAATATGTATCAGAAATTTTATTTATTGATGAAATTGTAATATGTATGGACTAATTATTCAATCATAGATGACTTGATTATATCTAATGATCATTATGAATCACACATGAAGGCCATATCAATCCCCAGGGAGACTGATGTTGAGGATACTACTGCTAACATATATTGTGAAAAGAATGATCCTTTAAAATTTTATGTTGTTAATTCCTTCACATACGATCATGATTATGTTGTCATAGAAATACACGAGAAATGATTATATATATATATATATATTTATAAATGGAATTTATATTTGACAAAACATTATTGAGAATGGATTATGAGTAAACCTAATTTTGATCTTGAAAAGACTCTAAATGGGTCTTAATGAATCTCACTTTTCTCCCTCCAATATGATGATACAACATTTTGATAATAATGAACAAGATCCACTTGGAGACATTAAAATAAGTACTTAGTTTGGGTATCTCATATCTGACTCAGAGTTCATGGTTCTTCGGTAGGATACAACATTAAATACTATACTAGGAAGACTTTTTTACATCATCATGCAACTATTCCTTTATCATTCCAACAAATGTTTCAAATATAGTAACAATTGTCAATTTAAGAAATTTAATACAGAAAATTCACGATTCAAATCATGTGAGTCATAGTACATAGATGTATGGTTCTATCCTAAAGGACGAAAAATGTCCATGGTGGATGATGTCGATCGAATCATTCCCAAAATGGCCGGAAGATGAATCTAGTTATCCGTTTCAAGTATCTCTATGTAGATTATGTGATGTACATTAATAAATTCAAATGGGTGGGACTAAATTCAAGAACTCATTCCATGAATTCTTAAATGGCAGTCCTAGAAATTGAATCTGACAATGCAGGAGAGGTTCTCAAATATCAAAATAGTAATTCAATCAGGGATGTAAATGTCTTCATCGCATCCCCTAAGCATCAAAAAATCCCTATTTAATAATCCAGGATGGAAGAATTATTCACATTAATAGAAGAAGAAAGATATTATCATTCTCTATTCCTTATCTTCCCTTTAGAAATAAAAACATTCCCATCATATTTTATTAATTCAAAAATGATTTCTTCATCATCTAGATGTTAAAATGATAATTCCTTCCTGAATTTAGATATTCTTTCTTCATCAACTACCTCCCAGATAGTGGGAAAATAAGTAAATCAGGAGGAAGTGGAAGAATAAAATGACCTCATGGGAACCCCT
Source organism: Viscum album (assembly GCA_963277665.1). Classification (NCBI taxonomy): domain Eukaryota; kingdom Viridiplantae; phylum Streptophyta; class Magnoliopsida; order Santalales; family Viscaceae; genus Viscum; species Viscum album. The sequence continues at coordinate 1,186,707,897 of OY728139.1, forward strand.
ATATAATTTGTGAAAGGATTTTCTAACCCTAGGGATGAACTCAGAGAGATAAATCTGGGTACAAAGAAAAATCCATGATCTACTATGATTAGTGCAGACATGACTCCTCAGGAATATGAGATAAATACTTCCTTATTGAAGAAACATCTGTCAGTGTTTCCAATAATTACACATAGATTTCAGGTCACGACCTCGAGGTGTCCACTCACCACATGATTTTTCTAATATACTATTAGGGGTTCAAATAGGTAGCCTGAAGAACACACCCTAGACACAACTCCAAAATTGTTGTTGATGTAGAAAACTCCTCAAATCTAACTTCTTATAAGAGATGAAATACCAGAAATTTCAGAAAATATTTTATTGTTAAATATGAATAAAGGTAAAATTATGGTTTTCATCAATTTTAGATATCTCAACCAGCATTTTTTTCAAAAATGGAATCCCATTTCTAATCCATGAACCCCTGATTGATGGGACAACCAGTTATCAAGGCCTCACTTTCATGGATGACTTTTTGGGGTATAACCAAATTAGGATGCCCCTAGAATACGAAGAAGCAACGGCCATCAGAGCCACCAAATGGGGGTTTTGTAGTAAGTTAGTTCCATTTTTCTTAATGAATGATGTAGTGAAATATTAATTTTCCATGCATCACAGCTTCAGTAACTTCATGGGAATGTTTGTTGAATAATACATTTATGATCTAGTGTTCAATTCCTATTAACGTTATGATCAACCAGCTGACCAAGAGTCTATATTCAACAAGTTTTGACAACATAGATTAAATATTAATCCGTTTAGATTTTCTTTTGGGGAAACAGAAGTGAAATTTCTCATCTTTGTTCTATTCCATTATGACATCGAAGTTTATCCTAAGGAAACAAAAGATATCCTTGGTATGTCACCTCCTCAAAACATGAATGAGTTGAGTGAACATCAAGGTATCTTGGACTATATTCGGTACCATATATACAATCCTATAAGAATGTTTTAAAACATAAAAAATTTAGATGAAGGGGCCAAATATTTTTGGATTAGTGACTATTAAGAAGCGTTTGATAACATTAAGAAATTCTTCTTGAGACCATTGGTATCAATTCCTCCTATTTGTGGAAATCCTCTCATTTTAAATTTGACATCCTTGAGGTTATCACTATGCTACTTCCTCACACAAAATAATGATGTTAGGAATAAAAACATCCCCTATTATCCGATTCAATCCATGATTGACATGGATATGTGATATTAAAATATTAAAAAGGGATTAGTGACATTAATATTTAATATTTAATATTTGGGGCACTGTTAGTAGAACCATAAGGTCCAACTGGGCTCTTGAAACATCTCTCTCAAATATATCCTTAGACATACTATATTAACAGGGTGTTTGGTATGGTGGGTGGTTATTCTTTATTAGTTTGATATACAATTCTTTCCATAAAAATAATTGAAATTTCAGGACATGGAATATTTCCTTACTGTGAACTATTCTGAAGAAGAGACATCATTAGATATTTAATTTCATGATGAATGGATATTCTATAATCAAGGTCGACCCCAAACAACGGAAATGTACTATTATGGTGCCTCTAGGATCCCAAAGAGGAAGATAATAGAAGACTTTAAGAACAACAATATTATGTTACGGATTATAATTATCTCCACTAAAGAAGATGGTGTTTTAGTACTCCGTCCAGTTATTAAAAGGTTTTACCAATAATGTGGCAGAATATTAGGATCTCATTAAGGGCCTGGAAATAGTTCTCCAAATACCAGTGAATCACATGGAGGTAATGTGAATCTCGTATTTGGTAATAAAATAGATCAAATTGGATTACACTATCTAATAATAATAGATATTTATAATTTTTTTACTATGTACAAGGTTTAATGGAATAATTCCCCTTAGAAGCAACATTTAGTCATGTCCCATGATCATATAACTTCTAGGAATATGCATTTTACAATGTATCCACAGCCCTATAAAATCCAAACCGAGTTTATACATTCATTAGCATCACCTACCACTGAACGATCTCATGTTTGTTTCAAGTTAGAAAATAGGATATCAACAAAGTAAACACTATCCATGTGCCATATGGACCTACCACGGGGTAAATGAAGACAACTATGGACAAACATCAAGATGGAGTACTCATACCAGATTGAGATGGAAGAGAATACTTATGGTAGTGAGAAGATAACTCACTCTTTATGAATACCCACTTCACCAGAAGATCCTATTCAAATGAGGAATTGATGGGATCCTTCTCAGAATTATTGACATAGAAGAGGCTACAACCATCATGGATGAAGTAATAACTGAGGTCTATAATTAAATTCACTGTGGATACAAGAATTCCCAAAAAATAAGTATTTATTACTATTGTCCCACTCCTACATGGGATTTCAAATAATTAACCATGAACTGTTAATCATAACAATTGCATTCTAACATCATCCATCAATACCCAGAGTTGATGAGTATAGAAAAATACTCATATCCATTTTTGATATGGGAAATGGATGTTGTGGAGACATATAACTCATCTATTTCCAATTAGTTCAATTATGTTCTTATTGCTACTAAATTATTCTACAGTTGGGTTGAGGCATTACCTCTCAAAAAAATTGGGGCCAAAAGAATTGTTAGCTTCATTAAAAAAACATCATTTTCATATATGATGTCTCTCATTCACTATTGATGGATAATGGAACTAATTTCTATTATTATTAAGTGGAAAATATTTACGAAGAACACAATATCAAATCCAACCACTCATCTCGCTATCATGAAGCATCCAATAGGAAAATATAGGATTTCTACAATACCTTATTCAATATTCTCCTAAAGTTGGTGGAAAAATTTAAAAGTTTTTTCCTAACATCTCTTGAATGCCTTATGGTCATACCAGACTATAACCCATAATTCTATGAAAGTAACCCCGTATTAATTGGTTTATATAATAGAAGTGTTCATTCCCATTGAGAAACAATTTCCATCATTCTATTTTTCTATCTATGACTAGATATCTATGGATGAGCAATCCCAAAAACAACTAGATGAATAGTTGTAAGTAGATGAACATATATTGTATACCTTTCATCACATAGAAGTATTCTAAATCATATATCGTGAGCCTTTAATAAAAATGTCTTCCTATGTTCATTCCTAGAAGGATAATTGGTGTCAGTTATCAGGACTCCAATGATACCCGGAATGAAGCCTAAAAAACATAAGATAATGTGGAAGGGACCTTACATTATAAAAAGGGACCACCCTAATAGAGATTAATTATTGTTCTCATTGGTTGGAGTGATCATTACAAATCCAACCAATGCAAGGTTCCTGAATATATATTTATGTTAATCACATGACACATCACCCTAGTTGAAATACATTAAACTGCATAGCACCATATACATTCCAATTACAAGACATTGAACATTAAAGTTGGTCCTAGTCATATGAACCCAAACTAAAATATAACATTATTCCATGCAACATGAAATTAAATGATATGGTTAATATCATTATTGTTTGATGTTAATAAATTCCCAAAATTACATGAGTTGTCACTCCCCATAGTTAATTGAATATTATGTAGAATGTATGGAAAAATCCCAGGAATAAGCCCCACTCACATGACCATCACTCCATAATAGAACTTTGTCCCATTTTTAGGTATACTCCATGAAATTTTCATGTCCTTTCCAGATGATATCAAATTACACTATTTTTCAAGAACTATGTGGGGTTTCAGTATCATCCAATTGAGATACGTAGTGACCCCAGATCTCTTATCTTGGGTCCAACCATGATTAATGAAAATAAAATCCTCTTCATATTCCCTATGAACAAATATGATCCGCATTGGTATCCTTTGAAAGGAATATGGAATGATTCCCATTACAATGAAATGTGTAATGATGCTAAAACAACGAGTTTCATACCCAATATTCATACTTGAAAAATATAATTCTCATTTCCCCATTTCAAATCATGATGTATATGGGGTAGATATTTCCAAGAACTATTTTTGGCTTGATTCAATCCCCAAAAAGTTATATAGTGACAGTAAGATCTCAAATCTCAATTCTAGCCACAATAAAAATCCCACACCCCATGTTTACGGATCAAACCTATATAGGGAACTTTATAAGAACTATATGTGGATTGGTTCTCATTCTACTGATATACGTTGTGACACCCATATTTTCATCCTTGGACCCAATTGCAACATTGTATTCCTTCCACATTGGTACATATTTTCTCTTAGATCATGAAATTAAACTACCTGGGATTCCAAAACCTATGAATGGATTATTTTTCATCCAAATGGGATATTTAGGGATACATGGATCTTACCTCCGGGCCCAGCCACCACATAATTGAGATGACCCTATCCATCACTTGTGATACCCCTGTGTTATTGAAGAAACGTTTTCCACTCTTTTTTCTCATATAGAGCACAACTCATGCAGTCATAGGTGTTTGTTAAAGGTGTTATCTGCATAAATAAGGTCTATCAATTCCATTAGGAATATCTATTTCCTGGATGTCAGACCCTAAATAGAACCGAAGATAACCACATTTCATGAAAGTAAATTGCAGGATATATCTATGAACTAAATATGGCTTGATAAATTCCCCAGTAAGATACGTAGTAACACCGGAGTCCTAGACATTGGTTCATTAATAATATTATTTTCCATGTTGAAATAATCGAAGTCATTTCTTCATGACAATAAACTACACTCTTCCTCATGAATGACGTATGGATTGATTCTAATACCTATGAGATACGTAGTGACAAATACACCATAAATATTGGGCCCAACCAAAACAAAATATAGTAAATGCATCAACTCTCCCATGTACAAGTCAGATCTACATGAGGAGATCCAATATGGTTTCTCATCCAGCACTTAAACCCGCATCCACCCCCCCATATTCTACCCACATGAATACAATCAGTATAAGGGACCACTATTGTTAGAACTACATGTCACTTTATAAGAATTATATTGAGATACATAGTGGTTCCTATACCTTAATCCTAGACCCATCCACATTGTAAATAAATATTCCCCCTATCCCACAAACAATAAATGGCCCATGCTCGAGCTACTATTTTAGTTCCCCTCATTAGGGGGTTCACCAATGAAAAAGATATGTCACCAATCTACATATGGGTCAGATCTATGAAAGGGAATTCCAAATTATGGTGAATATTTGTCCAAATGATTCTTTTTTTCTCATACATATCCCTTACACATGTCATACTCCTAATCTAGTACACTTTGAGATCATTTTAATCTTTCCTCGACTTCTAGCGGTGGAATGTCTGATAATTGAGAGATATTTTTTCCAAACATTTTTGAATTACAACCCCATTGGATTTCACTGAATCATTCCAAAAATGGGTTTTTTCTCCCAAGGGATACGACTTTTTAACAATGAAGAACACACCCTAGTTGGCCTTGTATAAAACAACCCACAAAACTTGTTTCTCAAATAGGGGGAATTTTTTTTCTTTAGGATATGCATCTTCTGCACCTATATTGGAACAATTGATTCAAATTTGGGGTTAATCCATCTTATATTTCTCTAATTTCCTCTCTCCCGTTTTGAAAATATATAACACTATGGTTAAAACATTCCTCCCATATGACCCAATTATGTAGGAACAACATTTTTTTGATGTGGCCACATATCACATGTTGGTTCCATGATATTAGAGTCCCATTCATATAATATAAAACTATAGAACTATATTCCTTATGCTTGGATCTGAACTATATAGAGAACCTATTCTCTAGATTATTTGGAAATTATGACTTAAAATAATACTTCTCTATTTTGGTATTTTTCTCCAGTAAAACAAATTTTGTGCTCAGGGAAATCCAAAAGTCTACAAACACCCAATAATATTTTAACTATAGAATGATATAATTATTGAGTAACTCTTGTTTTTACTATGCTATAATATTCCCTAATTAACTTTTCATAAGTTTCTCACAAATTTATGTTCCCATCAAACAAAGGACTCAACTATTGACTATACAGTTCATGCCCTAGTCGGGATTTCATAAAACATCCCAAAAATAAATTTTCAATTAGTGGTAACATATTCCTTGGTAGATACCACCTCTAATTCCACAATCCATTTTCTCCCATAACACTATTAAGGTATGGGGATCCACGAATCACATCTCACAACAATCTTCTTTAACACCTTAATAGGGCATCACATCTCTATACAAATTACCAAGAATTGGAGAATCATATACCTTTCAATCAATGGTAAAGACCATAAATTATGTACCACTAATGTCCATGAAGTAAAACATTAATATTCATAGTATAATGTCCTCATTGTATAACTATAAGTAAAATAATGTAATGTACATTCTATATGACATTAAACTACACAGTCAATGTCCTGACTACATGTCATTAAACATCACGATACTTTTACCTTAATCAAAAAAGAGTCTTCCCCCTAACATCGAACATCTAAAACAATTTACCCGCGTTCTAACACCAAATTCATGTAGGATTGGTTTCCCATTCATGTATTGTGCCAATACAGATAATACCTTCATTCTTATACATCTTCCCTTGGTAAAACCACTTTTTGAGGTCTTGATAATTCTGATTTTCCATAAACTCCATTTTACCTTTAGTAATAGAATGTGTGAATTCCTCAGAACTCATTTTCCTCCCAATATAGTACATGTTCAAGTTGGCCTTGTGTATGTACCCCATATAATGTATCTTTCAACCTATGGATGCTGCTATTCTATTATGCAATACACAACCTAGTTTTCATTTCATTAATCAACCACCATAATGGGGTTTCAAACTAGTGGTAATTTAATCCTTAGAAGAAACCTCCCCTATTCACAAATGACATTTTTTAGATATACAAACCACAACTCATGTCTCAAAATTCCCCATAGGGATATCTAAAGAACGACAGAACAATCCCAGACATCAATCCACGTTTGGATTATCATATTAAAATTTATGGTCAAAGATGTTCATCCTAAAACACCAGGCTCACTAGTCAGATTTTACCAAAATTAAACTACTGAAAAAAAATACATAGTACTCACCGGATTCAAATCCCAGAAAAAGACCTCTAGAAAAAACCTGAGTCTCGACTCCCTAGACTTTCACTCTATGTGGTCTATAAAAAATCATGCAATGATAGGTACAAAACAATTAAGCTAAAACCCCAAAAAGGGAGACCTATAAGAAATGAAATTCTAACTAGGTGAGTCTCCTTCATATGTGGAAATTGGAAAAAATGACGGTGATGGACTAAAAACAAAGATTCTTTGTACGGGTGTGAATACTGCCATAGAAATATTGAATCTACACTAACTAGGCCCCTTGATTAAGATAAAAATTAGACAACATGTATTCCAATCATTGTGTTTATGATTAGCTGGTCGGAAGTTCCCATGCTATAGAAATCATGTTAGATGTTATTATCACCAGTATAGAAATGCGATGAAGACATATAAGATTGTTAACAATGTTATTTTCATTAATGACGAAAAACTAAAGAATCATCCATAGGATGGATTCTCTCTATTGTATATTATAAGAGACCATCAACATGACTATTATTCTATTAAACAGCCTCTTGATCCCATAAAACCTTTTTTTGAAGCTCATTACATCGACAAGATTTAGTGTCCTGATCCTAGAAATGTGTTTCTAATTTAGCTATAATGGAATTTGACCCTTCTATTTGGGATTATCCAAATTAACAGTACAGTTGTTAAATTTCCCCTTAAACGACTCCCAATTATTTCTAAAGTTGTTAATCTTGAATGGAATTCTCATAAATATTTCATTTAAATTCCACCAACTTAGTATTATGGATGGTCTCCACATGGGATAACACAACATGAAAGTCATCATTGTTGGTGAGAATTTTGACTTTATGAGGTCTTCCCGAAGATTGTGATATTTTTTCCACTTCTAAACTGTCTCCTTCACAACACCATAGATTGTGAGGTAATTAAATCCACCAAACCCCAATCAGCCAAACATAATTTGAATTCGAAAAAGGTGTAAAGGAAATTCATCTAGAGAGGTCTCAAAAATTATCATCCAGATGATCCACTAATACATTCTACATGTGATATTGATAGAATCATTCAACTCTAAGTCTGACTTGGAGTGGCTATTAGTGGGAGGAATGTACTCTAGAAACGAATCACTCAAAAATTCAATGCTCCCTTGATGATAGTGGAAACCTCACCTTCCAGTGATGGCAGAATTAGTATAATTGCTCAGCCCTCAAAGCTATTTTCTGATGAAAATAATACAAAACAATAAATTATAATCCTTATTAGTGCTTAAAGAATATGGATAATGGGTCTATATCACACTAGTTGATGACCCATAACCAATAGAAAGATAACATCCTAGGATAATTTCTCCATAGAATCCCAAATATCTATAATCCCAGATGGAACCTCTTGATGAGAAGAAGCCTCCTAGGTATACCCAGTATTTGGTATGGAATTCTTGGGATGACTCATTACCACAATGTCTATATATGTTCTCCCATCCTCATAAATGGGACAAAGATGGATTTTGAGGCCTGGTGCCAACACATACGTTTTAATATCCATAACAGATGGAAAAGTACAATTCAATGATCTATTGTCACATAATTTGGAAAATAGATTCATCTTCAAAAACTAGAGAATCGTATCCATTCAATTCCCTATTTAGTGCATTATATTCTTGTAAAGTTGTTGGAATTATAATATGGTATACTATTTCATTAAATGTCATGGAAATATTTCTCATTATATATATTAATTCACTAGGCCCCATGCTAATCTCACCCATGGAGATGATTTGAATATTTGTCTCATGACATGTTATATCACCCTATTTTGATGAATTAAACCCCGAAAGGATTCATTGGTGATAGCCGCAGGGTCAGCATTAGTCATCATAGATTCCTCTGGTGCAAGGGATGAACAAGAAAATTTATAGTGATCCAAGTCATCCATCAGTATATGACATATTATGATGTACCTTAACCATTACAATATTCAAGCTCCCTCTATACAATAGTGATAGGAGTAGTGATAGGAGAAAATTATGTATCTTTAACCCTAGCCAACTCTTCAGATGAGCGATCTAATTTCCTAATAAGGATCTGTAATTGGTCTGAAACTCCCTCCAAAACTGTTGGGGGATCATTTGTATTTCCCTTGGTAGATAAAATGGAAGAAGTTAAAACAAACTATGGAGTTCTAGAAACTTTTTATAAATAAATAATATATTGATCGCTTTAGGAAAACATACAACTATCTATAATAAATTTAGTAAATGATTTCACCCTATAGTGTTCCTTCTTTATTTCATTTTCCAATAGATGAGGGATAAAATCAAACTCTTCAAATATAGGTATCGAAGGTGGAAATATAGTTTCCTTCTCCATCTCAAACTCCATTGTTTTTTATCCTGGGGATAGTTCTCTCGATTTAGGAGGTGATTCATTGGCTCCAAGTGGGGTACCTGTTAGGCCATATTCAATAGAATGAACCTTAGTTGATTCCCCATTTTTCCTGTTTCAGAACCAACTGATCGTGCCCTAGTAAAAAATTCTTTATTCCTAATAAAATGAAGGATATGATGAGATTGTAACTTACATATTATGGAATGACATAGTCAGTCTATTATTTTGAAGATGAGTGGTTGATCCCTTCACGAGCACCCTACCTCATCAAGTCCTCTTACATCTAGGTGGTCAGGGGTTATTTATAAGTTGAATAAATTAGAATCTATAACTCCCATATATATTTCCAAACCTTATATGGATTTCCATCAAATCAAATTGCGAGTGGGCCTCAACCATCTCCTATTATGAGAATCCACAACAATACTAGAAGAATTTCCCATGTGATTCTAGCATCAGAAGACATGTCCTGACCCAAATAGATTTCCTATAGGCATAAAAATTCTGAAACTATCTTGGTCTTCAATGAATAGAATCATAAATCAATGTATTTCATGAGCTTCATGACATGTTCTATGAAAGATTTAGTATGGGAAAATGGATCTCGAGTCTCTTCTTGACAAGGATGACCAAACCGCCTATGTTTAGACTCAATTGGTGTAGAACATTTCATTCTAGATGGTGGAGTAAACATTGTATGAGGTCATTTGGATGCACTTGAGACCATATCGTAATCATCCTTCAAAGATAATGAAACTTCCCTCGGGGAAGAAAAATAACTATTTGTTGGAATAGAAGTTGTATCCCCTTCTTTTCTATTATTATCCGATTATCCATCCCCAAAATGAGGGAAAATTCCCGATAACACCCCTTTGTTGCGTGATTCAATCTAGGCCTCATCATACCATGACGTCAGCCAAATGGTCACACCTATTGGAGGATGTTTGATCACCTCATTAGAAAACTCTATAGCTGTGAGAATCTATTGATGTTATGCTACCATCAGATTCTTCTCTGCTCATACATGCACTAGAAGAGATATGGTTATATGTTGAAAAAAATTTAAATTGATGTAGAAACTATTATGGAGCATAGGCCTTGCATATAACTTATTTTTCAATACGATCTTCCATTAAAAAATCCTTGAAACCCATCATATATTGTGAAATCTCATCATACAAATTCCCATAATTACTGAATCTCCTATATTGTGGTTCCACATAAACGGAATGATTAAACTCCTTGAATTAGCTCAGCATTAATAGGGTCTCACTGGGTTTTAGGGATAATAATGGAATACTAGAAATAAAAATGAAAATACGGTCATAATGAGATACTAAAGACATTGATCCCACTCCATAGAGTGTAGGTTCTAAAATGGATGGAGACCCATCCCCATAACACCTGAAATGGTCCAAAAATTCTGAGTGGATACTTCCCTAAATGAATATGAAGCAGTTGTAAGTAGATTTTTACCAGGATGAGGATTTATAACCCCATAAACATCATCTCCACTATTTGTGATACCACAAAAGATATTCAAAGCTTTATGCCACCATTCAAATCATGGATGAGTAGTAGGTAAGAACATATCCACCTGGTTAGAAATCCGGTGAGAAATATCTTCATAGTAATGTTGAACCTAGGACTATAACCCCATTTTTCATTCTCAACTTTTTCCAATGCTAGATAGAATGTTCCAAGAGAACTCAACTTCAACATCTTTGGGCATGATGTTTGAAATTTTAAATTGTAGCCTTTACCATCAAGTTTGAGGAATGTACTCATCCAAAAAATAAGGTGGATATCCTCCCTTTAATGAGGATCTACTTCTATAATTTCACATTCCATTTTGAGTAGCTCTTGTGATAGAGGTGACATCCATCTAGAATCACCACATGATTACCCTAGATGAATTGATTCATCATATGCATTTCCAAGAATTTGGAACCGAGATATATTATTCACATCCCAGAATCTAATGTTGAGCTCTCCATTCCTTAAGTAAAAATAGTTAGTCTGTGGGCTCAATCATCTTATCAACTTGTGAATAGATTAATAATTCGAATATACATATGTCTACAATACCCACACAACCTCATAAATTACAACATTTGGAACATCCTTTCTAAACTCCTCACAATTTTGGCATACCTAGTATTCCCACATACACATAGGCTTGACATTCCCTACTGGTTGAATGTCCAAGTACTTCGTCCAACCCTTTGACTGATCGGTTTGGGAGTCATTGAAGATGGATGAATAATAGTGTGTATTTAATTTTTGTGCATGAAGCTTGATATTTGGTTCACAGTGACTATGATGCGTAACAAAAGTTGTGGATGATGTCCTGGAATTGATATATGAAACTATACTAAAGATGTTGGTAGAAGTGAAACTATTGTATTCTTGAGATTAGGAGAGAGGAGTATAATTATTTTAGGCCATGTAACAGGACATCATTAAGGTTACCATGGCCATAAAGAGGTAGATAACTACTCCATGGGAAGTCATGATGGTATTTCATCAAATTACTCATAAAATCATGTAGGGTTATATCATAAGCATTGATGTAGAAATGCCCCATAGGTTTTATCATCTCCTCAAGTTTCTCTCCAGGTTTTCCCATAGAAAAATTATTCTTTTTATTGGCCATTAATCTTAAAATTGTTACTATGTTTTCTTTACCAACAAGTTCATTTTATGTAAAATATTTCAGAAATGGAGAAAAATTGGAAAATGTATGAACTAGTACAAGTGACTCGCTTCGGTACCCCACTAAAATGCCTCGCGTAGGGGCATCACTCATTCCCCCACACAAGTCACTCAACCAATCTTATGCATTGCACAAGAAGATATATATTATGTCTGTGTGAACAAGGCCTATAGAGAAAAGTGATTCAGCTGAGGTTATGAACAAGAGACTAGTAAAACCAGACCAGAAATTTTGAAGTCACGAGGGTAGTTCATTAAAATGAGGAACCTATTTATAGATATGTAATCCTCCTAGTGTGGCCCATGTACATGCTCCTCCAATGTGGATGACCAGTGTGAAAAATCAGCCTAAAAAACATACATGGAGTTCTTTCATTATACATCCACCCATTTTTTCCTATTACCTCTAGATCATCCACTACTATTTCGATCAGATCCAATCCTAAGGCGGGGGGGGGGGGGATTTTTGGAACTTAATTTTTTTATCATGGATGAAAAAAGAATCCAACGGAAATACCATAGGCAGATCTGTATAAAAAAATTGGAGTAGGAATGGGATCAAATAAAATCCTACAAAGTCCATTTCTCCAATGTACCCCAAGAATTGTCAATGATTGATGTACCTTCATTGAATTTTTTGAGATCAACCTTCAGGGAACACTAGTGAGGCACACATGTGCCCGAAACATATGAATGTTATACTTTTCATCCATGGTCCTTTATTTTTTAGTAAATAGACACCTAGGGTATTCATTTGAATGGAAAGAATTTCCTGAAGGCCAAACAATGTTATGTTCTCTCTACTGCTTCAAACAATCCCTCTGAAATCTTCTATGCAGATTTCTAAAACCTAAAGAAGTTTGAATTTAAGTGGAATAGTGTGACTAATGTTTGACGAGGGTTTAAAATAAATAATACATGTCTGAGGCATTCACTCATCCTGTGATTAACAAAGACTACCATGAGGTACCATTCCTCAAATAAAGACCAATGGGAGTCACTTCTGAGAAAAAATGTGGAGAACAATGAAGGATTCAGTGATGTATCAACCAAGGGTAGTTTCCTAGGTGGGTTTTTACCCAAAGTTACACCAGTTTATCTAGGTTTAAATACCTGAAGCACCCCTTGTGTGAGCCTCCACGGGTTACCATAACCTCCATCCTGCATGACCTAACCCATTAATCCCTCTTCTAATCCACCTATGGAAGGTCTTAACACCGCTTAGATCCCTTATCTGAAAGGGGGAAAGTTGAAACCCTCACCAAGGCCTCTGGACATTCAAGACCATGTGAGAAGGTACCCCATCATAACTCCCATTTGGATATGTATTTATACAGTCAGAGGATTCCAACACAAGTCCTACTAGATGCTTAGGATCCACGACGTGTGTGTTGTTTTTTTCATAGTCATGAGTACCCTTACCCCATGGAAAGTATCGTGGATATCTGGGCATCAGATACTTGGATTAGAACCATATCCTACACTTCTTCTTTCTGAGACCTGAAGCCTTAAGTCCCAATCATGGGGTAAAGATCACACTTTCCTTTCCTACGGACAGATGATAAATCCTCCACCGTCATATAGACACCAATTTTAGGGCATACAACCAATAGTAAACACCTATCTATTATTGATTAACATTTCAATGTTTCTCTTATCTCTCTCTTGGTAACCACGAAGGATCATGATTCCTTCTTCATTCCCTGGAATAATTATGAGGGTAATGTTTAGAGAGGGAATCATCAAATCCCTGGCCTATTCCATCAGTGGAAGAGGGGACATAGGAGATGGGCACACTCAACACCACATACCTATTCCATTGGTCTTTGTATCTTTGTACACGAATGGACAGAAGTAGATTGAGGGTATCTCTGATCGCCTATTGCCTCTTGATTCTCAAAATAATCATGACTCATGTGGGATTAAAGGATAATGGTGATTATTACATCTTCATTATCCATGTAAATAAGTTCACTATGAGAAATATGATTTCTATTGTAGTTAGGATATGAAGGACACACACTTAAGGAATAAGATCATTGGGAGTCCTCTTCAGGAATTATCCACAATCATAATTCCATTAGTTAGGGTATTCTCATTAAACATATGCCCTAAAAACATCCAAATCACGATGAATTTTCATCCCTTGGGGTACCTCATTAGGGAATCCTCATCAATTGTTGTCCCTAACTCAATTCTCTAAAACAAAAATACTCCCCTGCAAGATAAACTAGTATATCCTCCATTGATGCAGGTCATCATAACCAAACTAAATGGTATTTTATTCCCCTCCCCGAGATATACTTGGGAAGCCACCGTTAGGTCCATAAACAGCACTCTAAATCAACAATGTTATTTTTAGTCCAGAATCTCAGCATGGTCTAATTCATCCTAGGAATCCATATTCCTACTAGGTTCCCAAGGATGCTTCTTTATAAGTCCCACACCAAATGTGTATTACTCATCATATACCTATATGTCCTTTCCACATGACATTAAACTGTATAGTTAGGTCCTTATCACATTGCCATAAAAGGTATGATGTACCACATTAAGTGACACTAAACAACATGGGTTGTGATTTCTTTCACAAGGATACATAGGAATACCATATATGGGTTTGAACATGATATCAGAATACCTCATGTCTCCCAAGATGATGATACACTCCATAGTTCCCAACTAAGTGACTAAGAAATTAGAATCTCCATAACAATAAACCAAGAATCTATCAGTAATACATAAGAGGATACCAACAATGAGAAACCATAGATATATAATGATATCTATATTGATGAAGAATCCCACATATATACATATTATTATACTATCTATAAATTATATTAATTGATTTTTAACTCTAGGTTAAACCACATCATACCTGGGAATAAATAAAGGATTAATGAACATTCCATAAATCTATAAGAGAGTCATGTAGTAGGAAATAATTACCCCAAAAAGTGTGTGATGATCTTGAAATCCCATCCTCTCTACCAATGATAGTTCTAAAGAATTGTTTTACAAAACCACAAATTAGTTCTAGACTTTTTAAAGAAGGTCACTTTGGATATAGAATCATTGGGTGTTTCTAGTTCAACAAACAAACCAACTGGAAATCGATTGGAAGAAAAATCATCTTCAGGTATGGATTTTGAGGGGAACAGATATATATGAAATAATTTTGATATTCATAACATATGTATCATATAGAAATGTTAAAATATGAACCATTTTATTCCCTACCATTTCACTCACATAAATAAGGTAACATCATTCTTGTATGTGTGGACTACAACCTTCATGAATTGATGTTACTCCCTTATCATCACCGCACCACATGGAAGATATATATATATATATAAAATTATATAATATGTTATATATTATATTATGATAATTATATAATGTAATAATATTACATGCCTCATTTCCATAATTTTCATTGAAAAATGGAAATGTTACTAATCTGTACGTACGACCAACTATCTCTACGAACGAAACATACTTATTTTTTTGAAATCATCATTAATTATTGATCTTATAAGTATAAATTTTGTGTAAATATTATTAATATTTAATGATTATTATTTATATGTTAAGGTTTCGTAATATTCATTTGAACTAGAACATTCATAATAATTCATGATGATAAAACAATGTAATTAACACACACAAAAATAAAATAAATGAGATATTATTAATGAATGTGTCATGAGATGTTATTATTAGATCATATATGATATAATAAGAACTAATATAGGTATTTTATAATTTAATAACTTGTTTAAAAACACTATACATGAGGTCAATGAATGTTCACCCAAAATGAAATGAGAGGTAAGGGACTTTGCATCACTTTACATCCCATTGAAAATTATTTGATACTTTGCAGCAATTCAATTTAATAATGTGTATACACTTTCCCTTTAACAAATAATATCGTAGTTAATTCGTACTTCATTATATATTATGGTTCACATTGAATAATATTATAAATGGGGATGTGACTTGAAAATTACCAAGTGGTAATGTTATTGTGAAATATCACTTTCTTTTGCGATATTGACTATTATTTGAAACAATCTATTTTTGGTAATAATTTGTAATTGTAAATTATAAGTTTATTAAAAGTAAATATTCCTGAAGGATGAATATTACTATTTTAAAAACTATATAATATTTTTATATACATTGTCTACTTTGAAAGTCATTCGATTAATGAGGGAAGCATTGATATGTTTGTATCTTTTACATAATGTAGATATTTGACGATAAAGTATATTGAATCAAGAATTAAATGTATTATTAGATATATGAGGAACTATTTATACCTATAGTGATGTATGGGGGACTATATAATATATCCCATTGATTCAATAGTATGTCTCATGAGACAAATTAAGTCAGCCGAATAAAATGGGTTTTGACTAGTAGTTTTTAAACAATATTATTAATGGTCTATAAAGTTGAGATATCCTGATTCCTCAGATCATGGAATTTAATAAATAAGAAATTACATCATTAAGAAATCAATTATTATTATCCATGAGATTTTTCAAATAATATTATCTAAAGATACATTTCATTCTCAAATTATTGATTTAAATGGAATGTCTATTAAGTTATTTACCTTTCATATTGATTATTATGTAATGTTTCAATAATAAATCCATTTTACTTAAGCCTTTTTTATCATACGATCTCAAACTTATTTTATATCCTTTGATAGGGAAATAAATAATATATCTTTGAATGAGTCTTCAATGATACAATTTATTTTTTGTTATTATCTAATATTTTGAGTTCTCTTTTCCTAATGTCAAATAGTTATCATGTATGTGAGTAGTTTTCCAAAACTTCTAAACTGGTCGATCTTTCTAGATTAGACCAATTGTAACTATGCTAATGTAATAAATGCACTAGGTCTGGGTTGTTCGGGTTGGGACCGTTACATTGGTTATTTGAGAAATTTTTTTAGCAACATTGGGAACTAGATTTTGGAAAACATAGATTAGTGTAGTTACCCCTAAAATAGAAATTGTGGATATGTTTAGAAGAACATCCTATATTTTTGTTAAAGTATATATTTTTTTGTTTTTATTAGAAATGAATCCTTATTTGAATGATACTTGTGGATGTGGTTCTGAAAACAATGCACTAAGGAGTAACAAATTCAAAAAGGACACATTGGGCATGACTCGATCATCACAAACTACATAATAATGAGCCTTTATGAGCACCTAGTTTGATACTCTTGGGAGATATTATAAAGAAAATTCAAATTTTATTTGAAAATTATTATAAAAATTGGAGAAAATATCTCCAATGATGCCACGTTTATGATTATATGATTATCTATGCATTAAATTTTCAATTTATGTTAAATATTTTACTAGTTTTGGGATTATGTATTATGTTCCATAAAGATATGATGAAATCATATATATTACATTTCATTTAAATGTTACATGGTAGGATTAAATGATCACAACTCATGTACAATGTAGATATTTCCATTCTAAGGAAGCCAATTTTTTTGGTATTGGAACAGAGAAAGTTATGTCTATATTAGGGAATCATAATTACGTTTTGAAAAACACATTCCTTGATGAAATTAACTATTCTACAACATGATTATTCGATGTTGTACAAATTTATACTATAGAATCCACAATAATTTTTCTGGATTACTAATCCAATTTTATCCAAGTAATGGATTAAATTTATGGATAATATATTAATAGCCTATGGATATAGTGAAAATGAAATGGTTAAAATTTTGTTGTATTGCCTCAAATGTGATTATGATCAATGGTAGTGGTTGATCTAAAATACTAGGGTGAAGGGGAAATTGAGCCCTTTGAATGAAATGTTTTTTTGGTGACATTATTTGCCCAATTTTCCATCATAATCAATAAATTGAGATGAAGTGAATGTTTCTTATCATAAATGAAAAATGTTTAATAATGTTTTGTGTAATATGAATAAAAAAAATCCAAGTTTATCTTGGTATGATATATATTACATACAAAATTTAGAGTTCATTATTGAACATTTCATTGAAGAGAATAAGACAATAATCTGAAGGGAACTGGTCGCTAAAAAAGTTTCTTAACATTATGAAATAGTTTTTTGTGATATCAATGTATATGAAGATTTAAACTGGTCCTATAGTTTAAAGGGAAGAGATATAAGAAGATAAAAATAGTTGAGATAATTGGTAAATGGAATATTTTAAATAAGTATGTTGCCACATGTGATAATTGTTTCAAAGACGCCCTTGGAATTTCATGAAATAATTGGGATTTTTTTATTAGTGTTGAGAAATGACTCACCCTGAAAAATAATGAAATGTAAAGAAATCTGACATATATATTCATTATTTCAATAGTAAGTATATAGGGAACTACATAAATTAATTCCCTAAGCCTCAAGGTAATATACCTCAGATGAAGATAATGGATCAAGGTCAATCTTTTTATATTCACACAACTGAAGTGGAATGATTAATATTATCGTGTATTTGGAATAGGAAATATATTAAAATGGGTTTATGTTGATGAAATTCTTGTTATCAAAATTATAAATTATATAAATACTACACTGAATTAATCTTAAGTTAAGGATTTAAATTCATATGTTGAATAGCACTATTGAACAAGAAAACTTATTTAGTTTAAATTTAATCTTTATAGAAAACAAATAATTGAGTGAGGGGTAACCTTTAATATGTTCTTGATGTTGAGATAATGATGTTGGAAGATATGGGTAATTGATATGGATAAATTAAATGGGTCATTATTGACTATGTTGGAAACAATTAATATTTTTTTGACAATGTAGTTTATGCTATATTAAATTGCGTTAATAGAATTATGGGATCTAAGGAATACATCCAATAATACATGTTTTAATTATGTAATAATGAATCAATAATTATTTCAATATGGTTTTATGGAAATTCAGGTCATTACCATATTTTAATAGAATACTTAAATAAGGTATTCAAATGTTTGGTAAGTGGTGATTAAGATCCACTATATTTTATATGGGGAGTATATTGTTTATTTAGTAACCATAATTATAAATTTGGTTAAAAATATTTTTGATGGGATTTAAGGTTAACTATATATGGAATGAATTTAGTGGAGATTTATGTGTTATTTGATAAATATTTCTATTCATTTTGGATATAGTAAATATATTAGGAAAATCTTGTTATATTTTATTGATCATATGAACTATTAAATGGTAATTTCAATTATTCAGGTCTGAAAATTCATTTTTTAATATAAACTTGAAATAGTACAGTCTGAATTGGAAATTTATTGAAGTATATTCAAGGAATGTAATTTTTATTATGAAATATAAAGGTTTCAAGTATGTATAATTATTTATATTATTATATAGTAAAATAATTCCACAACTATAGTAAAAGGATCCTAGAACAAATGTTTTCTTTCATTATCACCATCATGGATCATATAGATGATCTTTTTCACACCTATTTTACATATGGTTTGTGGTCATTATCCATCTTTGTATCCCCCACATTCATGTAATCAAAGACCTCTATCACACTCTATTAATCCTTTTGAATTAGTATTTTCTTCAATGTCCATGTTTTAATTTCCCACCTATGTTAACATACTTGAAGACATAGTTATTTGATTATTCTAGATTCCCTGCAAATTTCTATTTCTCTCTCTTTAATTTTATGTTTTATTAACTTATTTTATGATATGAGTTTATTAATAATGGTATGTTAAAATTTCAAACCCTAGATTTTTGAGATCAAATTTTATTTAGGAGGTTGTAATTTATTTAAGGTGAGGAGAATGAAACACCCCAAAATTATATAATAAAGACATTACATTAGATAGTGTGTGTGAAGCGCAACACTGATTTCACCTTCTGTTACAAAGAATAATGAATTCATTATAAAACATGCGTTACATGCATGATTGTGTTTTAACGGGCAATAAAAAAATATTAATAATATTATTTAACATGACTATTATGGCCTACCTGTTGGAATGGGTTTTTAAACATAAATTAACTAACTTATGAAAATATTTATTTTACACATTTACAATTGTTGTCAATTTAATAAAAATCAGCATCATTTGGAGGGAAAAACATTAATAGGAAAAATGTATTTTTCTAAAAGACGTTATAGTTGCACTTTGTGCAAAAAATTCAAAACTATTTTCTTTCAAATTTTAGAAATTTTATTTTAAAAAATAAATATCAATTTTTAAATAGTAATACAAAAATTATCATTGGGTGAATTTTTTATCTTTTTCTAAAAATATTCAATTTTAATGAATAGTGAAAAATATTAGATTTTAATTTAAAACTAATATTTCATTTAAATAATATATAATGTTAAATTATAGTTTCAATTGTTTTTAAAGTTAAAAAAGATCAAATTTACATCCATTCATATAGGTGACATAGATCATTAAATAAAAGAAAATAAATGATTAAGATAATGTTAATGATTTAAATGGAATAAATCTATTATAGATGAAAATAAAATGTATTCATAAAAAATTAAAGTAAATTTTTTTGATTTTTATTAGAAGATAATTTTCTTATACTTGATGGATTATTTTACTATCAAGATATAAAACAACATAAAATATATATAGAATATATCGTTTTTACTCAATAAGAAAATTTTTACACTTTGTTATGTATCGTTCAATTTATACTTCATTTCATAATATAATAAATGAATATCCAAGAAGATTTTATTTAT
The DNA here is from genome assembly GCA_963277665.1 of Viscum album. NCBI lineage: Eukaryota > Viridiplantae > Streptophyta > Magnoliopsida > Santalales > Viscaceae > Viscum > Viscum album. Next base: position 1,186,728,879 of record OY728139.1, read on the forward strand.
AAAACAGTAAAGATATCTTTTAATGGATCATAATATCCATTAATGAGTGAAAATTCATTACAACTATCTGTATGTATTTTCCAAAAAAAATTGTTAACATATGTTATCTAATATAATACAATAATATATTTTCCTCAATAGTACAAATAATGTTATTCTTAATCTATTTCATTAATAATTAACCTTAAGAAATGAGTAAAATACATATTACCAAAAAAATCCAAAAAACTGAAATATGTAATTAAAAATTATCCACAAAAATGACACAAAAAAAACTAGAGAATACATTGATCATATAATATCTGAATTCACATTAATAAACTAAATCACTGTAAAATAATAGTGAAATAATAGGCTATTGAGTATATTCCCTGAATCAAAAAATTCAATAATCCTTATCCCACATTACATTTTCAGAAAATCACTAAACATTTTCACAGACAAAATTACTATCCCATTTAGTTTTTCAAAGTAAATCTTCTCTATAACCCAACTAAAAAGTGTTAACATAGCATCTATAATTTATTGAGAATTATATTTCCCATATTCATGTGTTCTCTAAGTGTATCACCATACCACTAAATCAATTTTTGTTGTGGTAAGAACCATTCATCTTATGTTTTAAAATATATAAAGAAAAACATTTGTATTTAAATCCTTATACATTTCCTGATTATTTTTACTATACTATCATTTATAATGCAATAATAAAACATAATTGTTGAATAAAATTACACAACTACTTTATTCTAATTCATTTGTATTTATAACATAAACATCAAATATATCACTTAGATTATTTTGAGGTATATTCCCTTGATAGATAGGGAATTAATGTTCAAAGTCCATCATATTATTATAGTTTAAATATTGTATATTTGATGTTTCTTTGTTATGCATACATTCATCACCTAATTTCCTTTCTATCCACACAATAATAAAACTCTCTTTGCCTTTAATATTGTACTATGGTGTCCTTTCCACATTTATCACATGTCTGAAGATCCTTATTTATATCCTTCACATTATCCATTTATTCTTATTACATAATACTCTTCCCTTTTTCCTTCAAATAAATAATACATGGGTTAATCCTTCTCTGTATTAATATCATATGATACCATATTTTCATATGTTGAAAATAATGGGGAGAATAGTTCCCTTCGAAGGATTAGCTTAAAGACATTAATGAAATTATGAATATTTCTGTTATAATTATGTATATAGATTATAGAATTCATTGATATCCTTGTAATGTTATATTCATACTTAGAAAAAATTTCATCGCCCTTGTGTCATAGATTTGAGAATTATCTTTATATTTACTTTTTTTGCGAGGAAACATTTATTCCAATAATAGTACCATAAGAAATTAAACCCTATGTTTTCCCATTATTATTTATCCTTACTTTTTTGAATCAATGACCACCATTGATCGTAATCCTAAGAGAGACTCTAATAATCCATGAAAAATATCTCCATTTCATTACTTATCAAAGAGATAAATATGGTCTCTAATGAATATATCCATAGCTTAGCTACAAATAGATTTTTATACCCATTTATTGATGGATTTTAATGGTCCTTGTAGTGATATAAAACTATGAAAACAATTTTTGGATCACTACGATACCCCATAAGTCATGGTTATAGGTCATAACCAGAGTCATTTTCCGCAATATATCTATAATTGTATCATTTCAAGCTAAAAAGCTAGCTCTACCTTCATTATCTTCACTAGGAGGGTATTTCCTACATGGATTAAATGAATTCGCATTGTTTCAATTCCTCATTCTATTTATATTTTAAAAAAACACTAGATTTGATCATAACATTATTAAACATAATTCATAATCATAAAATAAGTGAAATAGAGATAAATTGAAAATATTATGCATAGATAATATCATAATCATAATCATGGTTTCTCTTAGAATGTTTTCAAATTATAAAAATAATTTCAAATAATTAATAATGGGTTAAAATGAATATGTATATTAAACCAAGAATTTAACCAATATGTTTCGCAAGGCTCATTGTTGTGCACTAGGTTTCAATTGATTTAGATTACGATAATCCATTTATAGTGTTTTACCCCTATATAAAACTATACTAGATCTATACCCACGTGCAATATATATATAGGGAAATATTTCTAGAAAATAATCACAGTCTCTACCTTACAATAATTATGACTTTATCACATTCATAGAAATTTCTTTATATTCATTCATAGGGTTATGTTTGCAAATATATTTTTTCCCATCAATAGAGTTGTAAAATTTCTTTTAAACAAGCTCAGATACCATCATTAAGGATGTAGTCTATAGTATACCATAGTTAGTGGTTACTTTATTACATTTTTGGTAGATACAAGGGATCACATCCCAAATGATATAATAGATTGGTAGTATTAGAAAACTATATAGAAAATGAATTCTCACATTTTAATTGAAATATTATAATACAAAATATAATTTTCATTAGGAACACCATTAGTCCCTTAAACACATCCATGCATTTAAATAATAATATACTTCTTGGAATCCATGTGTAAATAAATAAAACAAATGGGTGGGTCCATATTTTTATTAAATGTATGATTAAAACAAAATATGTCTTGAAAAAATTAGGAATAGTTTATATGGAAAATTAAATAATTTAAACTCATTCCATTTAATAAATAACTTCAACATGACGTTTAATATGGATGGAATAAATGATGATAAAATAATGTGATATTAACATTCCAAAGATTTTGATACTTATCCAATGATATTCTAACTAATTGAATAATCACATGGACATTAGTAGATAATGTCATAATAAATAAAAGCATAATTTCATACTTTATAAACATATCTTCCTGGCCTCATGCCAAGATATAATACATAAATGGTTAAGGCCTCTGCCTAATAGCCAAGCTAGCTTGTCTCATGAGATCTTTTAATACATTGAGAGGCTATAGAGAGCACCAACTAGCAATTCTGACGTCCAATTAATTCCTCATATGAAATTGGTGAATTATAATCAATGTACACATTCTTATTGAGAAACTATTATATGAAATGTTATTAATTTCCCTAATCAAAAAACACAATAATAAACCATCCAATATAATATGATGAATGGTATCAAAATAGTACACCACCAATCAATCTAACCATAAACCGTCTAGGTAAAAAGTAGTATGGTATGATTATATTGTATTCCAATTGAATAATTGGTCAATGTATATAGAAATAGATTGAAATAATTTTGACATATCACAAGACATTTCTATAGAAAAATAACCTTATCAAATTGAAATCACTTTTTTAATGTCAAAAAAATTTCAAAAATATTATGGATAATTTTTTTTTCTGATATAACCTTTTAAAATATTAATTTCTTATTAAAAAACCTAGTGATCATGAAAAAAGGTAAATCTCTACATGACATATAAGTTAAAAAACATACTTAAAAACTCTCATAAAAGGTTAAAAAGTACCAAATTCTTAAAAGGAATGATAATTTTGTTAAAAATAAAAAATTAATAAATGGAAAACAAATAATTGAATAACAATTATTGTATTTTTAAAAACGTATTTGATAATACTTTTAAAAAACATGGATTTTAAAGAAAAAGGTTTTTTATCAAAGTGAGAAATAAGGTCGGTTTTTCATAAAAACATTTTCTTAACAATTTTTAGTAACAAAGTGGGGGAAATGGTAATATTAGAAGATAAATTCATGAATAAATGGAGGAGAGTAAAATATATTTGGTTTATGAGATAATTACAAAAAAATTCCACCAAGGATGTGTTTTTCACAATAAATCATGAACAATGATGAGAATGTGAAATAAAACTTAACCAAGTTAGAATATTTTGAATCGTATTCAACATGAATGAAATAACATTAGTTGATACATTAAATAAAATAAATATAATTATATTATTGATATAAAATATTAATGCGGTGTTATATATTCAACCAAACAGAAATAATTTTTGAATACTACATATGCCTCCTGAAAGAAAAAATGAGATGAGGATCCATCAACATAAGTCCAAAGTACAATATATGTATTAAAAAAATTATAATAAAATATAGCTTATTATAAATATATTAAATAAATACAGTAAAATATTTCATAAATTATATTAATTATAATATTTTATCAACTTTTTATTAATAATTCATTACTAAATTATTATACTTGGTGATAAATACTTTGGTTTCCTTATATGTTCTGGAGGGTAGTTTGGTTCCTTGTACTTTGATCAAAGGTTTATAAGATTTATAGTGTTATAAATTATATACATATCATATATATTAATAAAAAATAATTATTATAATAATCTACTGTAACACCCAAATATTCCATGGTATGCTTCTATTTGAATAATGCAATAGCTTGCATTGTATGCAACTTCGAGATTCCAACACACCACAACCAATCAAACTTGCCGTTATAAATAGTAATAACCAATTTTTAAAATTTTATACATTTTATTTTTCAAAATGGACTTCATTTTGTGATTCGGAATATAAAATTTAGCTTTTGGTGAATTTTTTGTATTTTTTTGAAAACATTGAATTTTTTACGAATAGTGAAAACACTGAGTTATAGTTTAAAACAAAATTTTTATTTAAATAATAATTAATTTTATTTTAATTATTTTTTGGTCAAAATAGATACATAATACCTATATAAATTCAATGTAATTAATTGGAGTCCGTTTAAAATAATTTTAGATATATAAAAACGTTTTTTAACTTTTTACTGTCTTCTACCAACCTCATGGATCATTTGACAATTTACATAAAACATAATTTAACCACATCAGTGAGTTGAATTTCAAAAATCTGAGAGACACGTTTGGTATCATTAAGTAAAATTTAGTTCAATAAGATGAAAATAATTGTTGGTGAATAGTAACGTTTTACTTTTATTTACCACGGTTAAAAGTAAATATGGTAATTAAGGAAAAAATTATATTATTATTACCCTAACACATGTACTAATTCTATTAAATCACTGTAATTAGACCAAAACAACCCTAGAAATTAAATATGATCATTTAGGTCCACTGGGATTATATTAGGACATTTATTATTATTTAATTGAATGAAGAGTTAAAAGTGTTAAATTCAATGTTTAATAACTAAACAAGTTTTATTATATGGTTCCACAGAAGATAAATTCGACTATAAATTTTAATTAGAAATAAAAAGATATTTACTCCATAATGGTATTTTATTTATATTTTATATAAATTAAATAATGTAATTTATTTATGACACAATGATGATGCAGTAATTACCAAATTAATGAAATTTTAAAATAACTGAAATTATAAATATCCTAATAAATTTAATTTTAGACTTTCTATGAATTACACTAATTTTATAGGTTACTAAGACATTGTAGTGTTGGTTAGATTAATTTTTTCGATGTAATAATGATGTTAAAAATTTAGCAAGAACAAAATACCAAATAGTGTCAAAATTGACATAAAAGAATTTTTAAAGAAAATATTATATCATTAATTTATATTCTATTCCAAAAATTCTGCGGTTCCGCCAATGGTCTTAAATAACATTATATATATCATTAATGATCAACTTTATATTATCTTGGAAATTTATAGTATGTTTATTAACCATATAATATAAAAATACAAAGAGACATGGTAAATATCAAACTGTTTAACAAAGAGTAAAATCTAAAAGATAAACATAATATAGTGACCCAAACATATCAAAAACCAATTGGTTGAGTTGTTTTTGACCCATCCCCACCTTTTACATTAAATAGTTCATTTTTATATATTATAAAAATGAAATGGATTTTATTATAAAATAATATTTCTAGCTTTTCCTAAGGTTCCCCTCACCCCTTTTATAAGAAAGAACATCTCCTTCTCTCTAATTCACAGCTTCAAATCCATTTTCCTCAGCCAAACACTACCCAAATACCCTCTCAACTATCATAACATCATCCTATATTCCTTCCTTTAGTATAAAAAAACCAACCTAATGATCTCTTTTGATCAAATCAAAAGGAAAAACCTAAAGAAGAGGTAAATATGTTATCACCTCTTTCAAGTTCCTTTCATATTACAATTCCTCTATCATTGTTGTTTCAATTCTAAAACATTGTATGAAGTATCTTCTATATATTGTGATGTTATTATAAATATGGTACAACCATATTCATTATTCTATCCCTCCTTTGAATGAAATGGAACCATACATGGGTACGTACGACTTATCATCTCCACGTCATGGTGTAATTGTTATTCAATACATTATTGTTTGGATGCGTATAATAATGATGTGTAATTGATGTAAATAATGAATATAACAAGCCAATTATTGTGTATATATGATATACCATCCAATTATATATGATTTTAATATTAAAAAAATGATATTGTCTCTCGTGCGTACGTAGGGATTTCTGTCCCCTCGAACGAGATGAGATTCAATCCCCATCATATCAATTGAAGAATAATTTTCATTTGATGGTTAAAAATAATGTTTAAATACATAATATCATTATGAATATGAATAAGATTCATTCTATCCACAACAAACATTAATTACATAAAAAATCATATAAAGGAAAATGAATCAGTTAACTCCTGAAATGACGATAATACTAAGATATTATTAACAATGCAATGTTAAAAGATCATATATGATATCATATTAATGTATACGATTATTTTAGATTTTAATAACAATTATTTCAACATTATATAGGTGTTTAACCTAACCTAGACCAAGGAAAAGCACAAGGTAATGGTTAATTTCACAATCTCTTTGTCATCTAAGGTTGTTTTATACATGAGTATCTACTGGGACCTCTTTATCATTCACATCCGAGTTTCATAAAAGTTTATTTCAAAACATTTTTAATATTTTATATACTATGGGATAAATTCATTTATACTCTTGTTTGAAATTTTATAAGATGGTTATAAAGTAATCTTTCAATCATTTTCAAACAAGGTCCTTTATAACTTTTGGACAAAATTATGGTAAGAATGTCTTTTTTTAACTAATACGGCATCTGCGTCTATTTTACATCATCAAATATTCTCTTAAAAGAATATAATAATATTTCCAAAGTAAATGTTTTCTTTTATAATTATATTAATTTTAAATTATTTCAAAATAAAAAGATATATTTCTCTAAAAAAAGTTTTGATTTCATCTATGTCAACATCCTTTGATGTATTTTAAACTTATTAGAAGTTGATTTATTATAAAAAACAAGAATATTGTATTGAAGGTTTTGTGATATGTTTGATTGTGGATGTGTTATTTTTACACCATTCATGGTTTATGGATAACGTATTGACATTCTTTATGGAATTTTTAATACGAATGTTTATGTTATGTTTAAACCTTTTCTTATAAAGAATGCATTGGACTTAGTATTTGATGGGTGGAGCCCGCTATAGCTTCTTGATAGATCGGTAGGTCTCATGAGACAAACTAGTTTCTTGGTACAAGGCCATATGAAAATCATATTTGTAGTCTTGGCACAAGGCCTTTACTATGTGGTTATTAAGTCTGGCATTATGCATTCCATCATTATGAAAGTGGTTATTGATATTTCATGTGATTATTCGACTAGCAGAATATCAATGTGAATATGTAAATTGAATTATTTGATTGTATTTTTGAAATATTATTCTTAATTTCGAGTTAAAAGGATTTTGTTTTAGTCTTATAAATTTCCTTAAATGTTTATGCTTATTTATGAATGTTTCTGCTATATTGTTAACATTACTATGCATCTAATCTCACCCCTTTTATTTGTTTTATTTTTCCTAGAATGCGAAGACATATATTATGAATGAAATAAGGGGATAGTCTATGGGATTATAGTGTTGTATTTGGAGGTAATGTTGTTGTATTTTTCCATTTTACGAAGTAATGTAAACCTTATGAATTTATATAGTACTTCCAAGGCTACTAAACTAATTGTTCATTTGAGAAAAGGTATTTTGTAATCATGAAAATGTTATGTAATAATGAACCGACTCTGGGCAACTGGGGTTGGGGAGTTATAGTTGGTATAATAGGATGTTTAGTACAAACCAAGGAATCTATATTTAGGTAAACACTAATTAGAGCACATTACCCAAAGATTTAAATTTAGGATTAGTATAGAAGAACTTCCTAAAATTTTGTTATTGTAGAGATTTTTTGAGTTTTCCAAAAAATATATCCTTGTCTGGATACGAGTAGGTAGAGGTAGATTCAGGACAGATGTACCTAGGGGTAAAACCTGAAAACACTGCTTTGAGGTAGACTCAAACGGGAACTGGTGCATGAGAACAGGCCTTGCTGCACTCTTGGTTACGAAACTTCTAGGGGATATGCTTAGGATAATTATCATTTTATTTACAATGCATTATGAAAGGTTTATGAGTATTTATTTCCTCAAAGAATATATTTTTGTGATTATGGATTATATCCTTAAACTCTTCAATTTATGTTAAGTGTTTTATAGGTTTGGATTTATGTATTGTGATTCATAATGTAATCAAGATTATTCTATTATTTAGAAATGGTGCCTAGTGGAAAGAATGTAAAATATATCAATTCACGCACTGCATGTAGGGATTTTCCTCCTACTGAGGATAATTATAGTGGAGCTGGTGCTGTAACTGATGCTGATCAGTTAATAACCATATTGGGACAACTCACCTTGGTTATTAATAATTAACTTACCCGTATGGAGCACCCCAATCCGAATTGTGGAGGATCAATGTATGATCACTTCATGAGAAAATAACCACAAACATTCCATGGGGGTACAAATCCACTAGTAGTAAAGCATTGGATAAATTCTTTATAGAAAATATACCATGCATTGGGGAGTACCGAAATGGAAAATGTTGCCATGTCAGTTTACCACATCACAGGAGAGGCTAATCAATGGTGTTCATTGATTCAAAACACAAAGGAAGATGAAAAATATCAAATATTTAATGGAGGGTGATTAAAGAAATTTACACTGAAAAATACTTTCCTCATGACCATTGAGTGACTATAGAAAGACAATTTATGAGTCTGATGAAAAAGGAGGATGAAAATGTCAGAAAGTATGAAGCTAACATTACAAGGTTAGTGAGGTATGCTGAAGATTATATATGTAACCCAAGAAGTAAGATCAATTGTTTCATTGATGGGTTATAACCATTTCTCTGTCGAGCATTAGTCTTGCAATCCAACTCGTCGTATGAAGATATTGTCTCATGTGCTATCAAGATAGAAAAAGAATTTTCTAATTCATATGAATTTAAATAAAAGAAATAGAAGACGAGATATGTTGAACACTCTAGAAATGGATATAAGGGGAAGAAGGGAAAATTTTAATATTCATCCTACAGTAAATTTGGGATGAAACACCCTGGTACATTCTTGATGGGAATGAGAGTGTGTTACTTGTGTGGTGAAAAAGGCCACCAAGATCGTTATTGAAAGGGTAAGAACGAGGTTTTCAATGTTGAATGATACAATTGTAGAGAATGTGAGCATTATGAAAATGAATGTCCTAAGTGTTAGGGAAAAATACATCAGAATAGGCCAAGGGATCAAGGTCAAGATTATGCTATCACTACTGCTGAGGTTGAATCTCCAAAAGATGTGTTTGAAAGTAATTTAATAGTTTCCTCAAGTTTAGAAAATTATATATTGGATGCTAGATCATCGCATTGTTTCATATCTTCCCAGTTTTCTATGAAAATTATATATTTCCAATTTTATTTAACACTGGAGTTGTCAGTCAAAACTTATAAGGGAAGTATCATTTCAACAATGTTTTCTGAATTAGTCCCCATTTGGTCATATAAATGTTCTTTAGCTTCTGATATCATCATCATACCCATGATTGAATTTGATATAATCCTCGGTATCGATTGGATTTCAGACCATGATGAAAAAATTTATTGTTAGGAGAGGGAGGGTACAATTTTTGATGATAATAAAGAGTATGTTATCTTTAGAGTAGAAATGTCACAGACAAATTCTTATCTATATCCACCCTATTAGCTCAACTAAATTCAATTATTGGGGAGGAAGAGAATGAAATATCTGAGGGTGAGTAATGGAATGTTCAAATAGAGGATGTACCTATTGTGCAAGAATATGTTGATGTGTTTCCAGAGGATTTACATAGACATCCTCCAAAACAAGAAATAGAGTTTTCCATTGACTTAATTCCTGGTTCAATGGCCACATTGAAGAAAACTTTTAGAATGGATACGGTGGAATTAGTGGAACTAAGGAAACAAAAAGAAGAATTTAGTAACAAGGGATTTATTCACTCTAGTGTTTCTCTATGGGGAGCCCCTATCCTTTTTCTTAAGAAGAATGATGGATCTATGTGGATGTGATTTAACTACAGGTAGATAAATTCTATAACAATAATGAAAAAGTTTCCCCTACCTCCCATTGATGATTTATTTGACCAACTTCATGGAGCTCTATACTTTTCAAAGAATGACCTTCGATCTGGATATCATCAATTATGTGTGAAGATGGAAGACATTACAAAAACAACATTTTGAACTAGGTATGTGCATTAAGAGTTTAAAGTAATTCCTTTTGGATTGACTAATGCACCCTCTGTCTTCATGGATATAATGAATATTATATTCAAGGAATATCTTATTGACTTTGTAGTGGTATTTATTGGTTATATCTTGGTTTAATCCAAAATCTATGAAGATCATTAAAATCACTTGCGCATTATCTTAAAGACTCATAGAATACATGAATTATATCAGAATTTTAGCATGTGTGAATTTTGGATTTAGGAGATTTATTTTATTTGACATGTTGTCTCTAAGGATGGAATCTATGTTGATCCTTCTATGACCATGGAAATCCAAAAATGGACAGCACCAATGAGTGTAATCAAGGTACGTAGTTATATTATTTTAGCAGGTTATTATCTGTATTTCGTCTAGAATTTTTCCTGGTATAATAGCACATTAAAAAATCTCACACGAAAATGTTTAAATTTGATTGGAAAAAAGAGTGTGAAGAATGTTTTCAAGAATTAAAGATAAGATTAGTCAATGAACCTGTATTGACTATACCATCAGGGAATGATGTTTTTGTTATTTATAATGATGCTTCAAAGAAAGGACATGGTCGTGTCCTTATGTAGAATGATAGGGTTATTGCCTATGCATCACAACAACTAAATATTCATGAGAAAAAATATCCTACTCATGATCTTTAGTTTACAGTTGTAATATTAACATTGAAGATATGGAGACATTATATCTATCGTTATAAATGTGAGATTTATACTCATGAAAAGAGTTTAAAGTATATTTTTTCAGAAAAAGAACTCAACATGAGGCAATGATGATGGTTTGAAATACTCATGGATTATTATTTCACTACACACTACCACCTGTGGAAAGAAAATAAGGTGTAATATGATTTGAAGTTGAAAGGATCATGGAGTTTTGAACAAGATTAGAGTTGAAATGGATCCTTTATACATGGATCTAGTAATGATGGATATGGGAATTACCGTGGAAGGTGAAACGTCAATACTTTCTCAAATGGTATATAAACTATCTTTTCATGAAACGATAAAGAGTTCTCAGACCAATTATGAAGATTTTCATAAGAATATTAAACCTTAAATGATGGGGGATTGAGTGACATTCTGTATAAAGATGGAATTCTGAAATTTGGGAATAGAATTTGTGTTCCTGAATTACCTGATCATAAATGGAAATTGTTGGATGATTCTAATAATTTCAATTTCTCTATACACATTTGTATCACTATGATGTATATAGATTTGAAGGAACATTTTTGGTGGGATAACATAAAGAGGGAGATTGGTGATTTTTGTGTCAAGATGTATGGTTTTTCAACAAGTTAAATCTGAAATGCAACAGCCTGGAGGAGTTATCCAACCTCTTCCCATACCTAAGTGGTAATGGTATAATATTATGATGGACTTTGTCAGGGGACTACCAATGACTCTTAGAAGGAACGATGCAATATGGTCATTGTTGAAGGTCTTACAAAGTCAGCAAATTTTCTTGATATAAGAGAAGATTTACCACTTGAATGTCTTGCAAGACTATATATTAAGGATGTTGGGTGACTTCACGGTGTACCCCTATTGATTATTTCTAATCGTGATCCACCTTTTATATAAAGATTCTGGAAAATTTTCAGAAATCCCTGGATAATTAACTTCATTTTAGCACTGCCTACTACCCCCAAACTGATGGAAAATCAGAAGAGACTATTCAAACCAAATAAGACATGTTAAGATCCTGCTCACATGATATTCAATGTATGTGGGATAAATATTTACCTATGGTAGAATTTTCCTATAAAAATAGCTTCCATTCATGCATTCAGATGGCATCATATGAAGTGTTATATGGGAAGAGATGTTGCACACCAACCTATTGAGATGATGTTGTTGAAAGAAAACTCATAGGCCCAAAACATATGGAGGAAACTATGGAAAAGGTTAAGGTAATCCAAAAATACATCAAGGCATCTCAAAGTATGCATAAGATCAATGCTAATAACTGAAGGAAGGATTTGTAATTTTATGTATGATATCATGTTTTCTTCAAGGTATATCCATGGAAGGGTGTTATGCTTTTCAATAGTAAGGGAAAATTAATTCCTAGGTACATCATACCATTAGAAATACTTGAACGAAGTAGGGTTGTAGCATACCATTTGGAAATGCCGCCAAGTATCACGAAAATTAATGATGGGTTACATGTATCATTGTAGAGAAAATACATGCCTGACACAATGCATGTACTTACCTTTGAGGAATTAGAAATGGAACATGATCTTTCTTATTGTGAAGATCATTTCATGGTTCTTGATACAAGAGAACAAGTGTTGAGAAACTGGACGACTCGTCTGGTAGAAGATCTTTGGAGAAACCATAAGATGGAAGAGGCAATGTTGGAACCCGAGGAATTTATGATGAAGAACCACCCGAGTCTTTTTATGGAGAAAGACTCTACAAATTTCAAGGAAAATTTATTTTAAGGAGGCGAGAATGTAACACCCCAAACATCTATGGTACACTTCACTCTGAATAATGCAATATCTTTCATTATACACAACATCAAGATTTTAACGCACCGCAACCAATCAAACTAGATGTTATGAATAGAAATACACACATTTTAAAAATTTACATATTTTATTTATCAAAATGGAATTTATTTTTGTATTTGGAATATCGAATTTATCTTAGAGTGAAATTTTCATGTTTTTCTGAAAATATTCAATTTTTGATGAATTGTGAAAAACAATGAGTTATTGTTTAAAACTGATTATTATTAAAATAATTATCTATATTATTTAAATTTATTTTCGGTAAAAATATATACATAATACCTATATATTTTCAATTTAACTCATTGGAGTCAGATTATAATAATTTTAGATATATAATAATTTTATTGAACTTTTTACAGTCTTTTACCCACCTCGAAGGAGCATCTGCAAATTTACATAAATCGTAATTTTACCGCTTCTATGAGTTGAATTTCAAAACTCATAGAGACACGGTTGATATCAGTATGTAAAATTCAGTTCAATAAGTTGAAAATAATTTCCGGTGATTAGTAACTTTCTACTTTTATTTACCACGGTTAAAAGAAAATAGGTTATTTAAAGGTAAAAATGATATTATTATTACCCTAACACATGTCCTAATTATATTGGTTAAGTGTACTTCGTCCAAAAACAACATTAGGAATAAAATATGATCATTTAGGTCTATATGGATTTTATTAGTACATTTATTATTATTTAATTCAAAGAAGAGTTAAAAGTGTTAAATTCAATGTTTAATTACTAAACCATGTTGAATATAGGGATACACATAAGATAAATTTGACTATAAATATTCATTATAAATAGAAAAATATTTCATGTATAATGGAATTTTATTTATATGCTTTAGATATTTCATAATTTATTTTTTTTATGACACAATGATGATACAGTAATTACATTATAAATAAAATGGTAAAATAACTGATATTATAAATATCAAAATAAATTTACGTTGATAATTTTTATTAATTACACTAATTTTCTAGGTTAATATGAAATGTTTGGGTGGGTTAGATGAATTGTTTTCAAAGTAATAATGTTGTTATGAATATAAAAATAACAAAATACAAAATAGTGTTAATATTTACATAAAATAGTGTTTTAGCAAATATTATATTATTAATTGATATTCTATTCCTAAAAATATAAGGATCATCCAATGGAATTAAATAATATTATATATTTCATTAATGAACAACTTGAGTTTCACATGAAGTATACAGTCTGTTTATTAACCATAAATTATAAAAATACAAACAGACATGGTAAATGTCAAACTATTTAACTAAGAGTTAAATCTAAAAGAAAAAAAGATAATTTAGTGACCCTAACCAATATAAAACCTATTGTTTTAGTGATGTTAAACCCATCCCCACCTTATCCTTTAAATAATTCATTTTGGAGCCATTGGATACCGAAAATGATTTTATAATAAAATAATATTTCAGGCTTTTCCTAAGATGCCCCTCACCCATCATATAAAAGGGCACTTCCCCTTATCTATAATACACATCTTCAATGCCATTTGGCTCTGACAACCCCTGCCCAAATACCCTCTCAACTGCCATACCTTCATCACAGTGGCCTTTATTGATATGAAATACAACCTATGGATCCCTTTTGATAAAATCAAAAAGACGAACCCGAAGAAGAGGTAAATATTTCATCACCTCTTTCAAATTACTTGCTTCTTCCACTAATTCTTTCTTTGTTCTTTCCATTATAAAATAATCACTCTAGTATATTATATATATTATGATGTCATTATAAATATGGTACAACGATATTTATTATTATATCCATCCATTAAATGAAATTTCACCATACGTGCGTACGTACAGCTTACCGTCTCCACATCATGGTGTAATTGTTAATTAATACATTATTTTTTGGATGGGTATAATAATGATGTGTAATTGATGTAAATAATAAATATATATTTTAAATTATTCTCTATATAACATATAACATACAATTATATATTATTTTAATATCACAAGAATGATATTGCCGCTTGTGCGTATGTACGGATTACTCTCTCCACGAACGCGATGAGATACAATCCCCATCATATGCATGCAAGACTAATTTTCATTAGATTATTAAAAATAATATTTAAAACATAATATCATTCTGAATATGAATAAGATACATCCTATCTATAACAAACATTACTTATGTAACAAATCATATAAAGGAAAAAGAATCAGTTAACACTCAAAACAACGATAATAATAAGATATTATTATCAAAGCAATGTTAAAAGATCATATATGATATAATATTAATTTATATGATTCTTGTATAGTTTAATAAAAATTATTTCACCATTATACAAGAGTTTAATGTACCCTTTATCAAGGAAATGTAGAAGGTAAGGGTTAATTTCACAATCTCATTATCATCTGAGGTTGTTTTATACATGGGTATCTACTAGGACCTCTTTATCATCCACATCCGTGTTTCTTTAATGTGTATTTCAAAACATTCATAAAATTTTATAGACTATGGGTTAATGTCATTTATACCCTATCTTGACTTTTTATAAGATTTTTATAATGGAATCGTTCTGTCATTTTCCAATCATGGTCCCTTATAACCTTTTTGATAAAATTAAGGTAAGAATGTCCTTTTTTTAACTTATACGACAACTGTGGCTATTTTCCACCATTATAACATCATAAAAGCTTCCATTACCATATTATAATAATATTTCCATAGTTAATGTTTTCTTTTATAATCATATCAATTTTAAATGATTTCAAAATAGAATGAGATATTTCTCTAAAAAATATTTTGATTTCATATATGTCAGCACCCTTTGATGGAATTTAAGATTATTTTACGTTGATTTATTATACAAAAGCTTCATATTTTATTGAAGGTTTTGTGATATGTTTGACTGTGGATGTGTTATTGTTACACCATTCATGGTTTATGGATAAATTATTGACATTTCACATGCTGGTTTTAATATGAAAGTTAATGTTACATTTAAACCTTTTCATATTAGTAATGCATTGGACTTAGTATGTGACGGTTGGAGCCCACTATAGATCCTCGATGCGTCAGTAGGTCTCGTGAGACAATCAAGTGTCTTGGGACACGACCTTGACAAAATCTTATTTGTAATATTGTCACAAGGCCTCGACTATATTGTTTTAAAATCTGGCATTATGCATTCCATCATTATGGAAGTGGATATTGATACTTCATGTGATTATTCGACATGTAGAATATCCATGTGAATAAGAAAATGTAATTATTTGATTTTATCTTTTCCATATTATGAAGATGTTATAGTTTAAAAGGCTTTTGTTTTAGTTTTATACATTACCTTAATGTTTTATGTTTATTTATGAATTTTTCTGCTATATTGTTATCTTTACTGAGCATTTAATCTCACCCCTTTCTATGTTTTATTTTTCCTTGGATGCACATAAGTATGTTATTACTGACATATGGGGATAGTCTATGGGATCTCAGTGTTGTATATTGAAACAATGTTGGTGTAGTTTTCCATTTTACGATGTAATGTAAACATTATAAATGTATCTAGTACTACCCTTGCTACTAAACATATTCTTCATTAGAGACATGATCTTTTTTGATCATTCAAATGTTACATAAAAATGAACTGACTCTTGGTAACTGGGGTGGGGGTGTTACATCTATAAAATTTAGATATAGAAAAAATGGTTACACATTTCACTGAGATGGTTTGACATATATATATATAAGCATTGATTTCATTTTTTGATGGATGGAATAAAATAATGATAAGGAATAATTAACCATTAAATAATTATTATAATTAAATATAAGTATCATTTATTTTATTTAAATCTATCATTATTGACATCCATGTCCAAATAAAAAGAAAAATTTATCAAATTGCTACATGGTGGTGGTGGTCCACACGTACACACAAGAAACAATATCCTTTTCCAAATTATTTTAAAGTAACAAGTTTGGTGTGATATTATGATTATATAAGAAAATATATGTCGTAAATATAATATTTAAAATTTAATTCAAGCATAATATCCATTTTTTAGTGACAGTGATAGTAAATAAATTAAATTAATATGTTAGGTGACAGTCTTCCATACACATTGTCGACAACATAGTTTCCCATTTTATAGAATAACATATGAATATAGGTTATTACATAAACATAGTAACACCCGATTTTATTTTATAAAAGGATTTTAATATATTGGAATTATTAAGTCATAATTGGATGTCGTAAGCGAATAAGTAAAAAACAAATATCTTTATAAATATAATTTCCTTAGTACATAAAAAATCATTTAAATATTTTATTAAGGATCCTATGTATGGTATTTCTGAAAAAAAGCACTATAAAATTGATAAATATGTTGAGTAGAAAATATTAATGGCGTTTTTAGTAAAAATGCATTATCAGGTGTGTAGAGGTGATGGGAGGAGGCACTATTGATTAATTGATTAGTGGAACTTTACTAAATACACAATACTATTCAAAAAATGGGATGTCAATACCAATAAATGTTCTTCCAAAATTGATAAATAATGTAGTGGTTGTAATATATTATTAATCCACACCTCAAATTTGTATAAAAATTTAAACATTTTGTTAGTTAGTATCTATGTTTAGTTACTTTTAGCTTTTTAGTTTTCCCCACAGTAAATAGTTTTTTATATAATTACCAAGGTAATTCATCATTAAAAACAAATAATTTTTGATATTTATTAAATAGTTTTTACACATTGATTATAAATATTGAATGAAATTTATAAATTAAATTATAATATATGTTGTGAATTTATTTTAATTCAAGCGTGTGTAACACGTAAAACCCTTTTTTCCATAACTGCGTAAAATATGAATTAATGTCCTTAAAAATAAGTATGAGAAATATTAATTTGAAAATATTAACTAATAATAATTGTTATTATTTCAAATATGGAATAATTTTTTAAAAAATTCAATTTACATAAGTAGAAATATTATATTTAAAACTAAACTGCGAAGCATGACAAAAATGAGGTTTTCCAAATAAATTTTCCCTTATGTATAAATGGATTTTAAGTCAAATTTCAATGTACAATTAATTAAAATTTTATTTTTTGTTTTGATAAAAATAAAATTAAACTATTTATTATTTTAAAAAAATTCTAAATCAATATGGAACTTTTAAAATTCTTTAAATGAAATTGTAGTTTTCAATAAAAACCAAATCATTCACTATTCAATGAAAAGTTAATCATTTAAGAAAATTATCATAAACTCAATATAAGATATTTTTAAATTTATATTTATGAAATTAATTTATTTTTTAAAAATAAATTGTTTATAATTGAATAATAGTTAATTGTAATATAATTTAACAAAACACGACCAAACATCTTCTTTGAAAAAATATAGTTTTTAAGAAGAAAACATTGTTTATTCTTATCTCTTGCCATGAAAAATTAATATATTAATTGTTAAAAAAATTATTTCATTTATAACATATAAATTTTATTAATATGTTTCAAAAATAGTTATTTATTTAAAATATTTATATATAAACCCATAGGTTTCATAGAAACAGTTTTTCATATTCATTTATTTTTCTTTCAAAATGTATATTTTATAATTTATAAAAATAATAATAATAATAAATGAATTTAATTATAAAATTATAAACCCTATAATATTCAAGAATTAGTTACCCCTTTTTGTATCCAAAAATTTAATGGGTAGTTTATAATATCCATATTTTAATAATAATTTTCCAATGTTATTTAGGCATGTTGTTGTGTGTACTATCTGTTATCAAACATAATGTTATTAAATTAAATCATGGGGTGTTAAATAAAATGGTTAATATATTTTGATTCATCAAATAATAAAATAATGAGTTTAAATTTCAATTTTTTAATTATGAATAGTTGCATACGTAATAATTAAATAATGTGGTAATGGATTAAAAGGATAATGATGGGTTATTCTAAAGAGATAATGGTTAAACTGACTTGAAAAATTTTGTAAATATTATTAAATGAATATATCTATATGTGATACCCTCATATGTTTTAATTTTAGGCATTTTGGAGTCTCTTTCACATTATAGTGACTCTATATTTTTAATATTATTAATATATACTTAGTTTCAATCTCCTAGATTATAAAATGGAACACCCCCTGCTCCTTAATCTGCACTATGTGAGAACATAATATCAGAAATTATCATCTCATATAATCTCCCAAACTTCTTCAACTAATTATATTGGTCATTTTCTTCACAAAATAAAACTTCAATAAGGCTTAAGGATTGATCCTTATGAGGATTCCAAATGAAGATGTATATGTTTTGATCGACCATCTTCATGTTTCATTCTCCAAACACATCCTCCAAATATTTTAAAATCTTATTAATATTAATGGAAATATATATTTACTGCATATAAATTTTTAAATTTTAATATTACTCCAATTTTCTTTCACATCTTTATCTAATTTAAATTAAAAACATATATCAGTCATATGTAAACATTTCTATCTCTAGGGAAGAATGTGCTTTATTTTTCATCACTTTCTATATTTTGTGTTTATATATTGGAATTTAATGAAATTAAATGATGTATATAAACAATTATATAAATTTAATGTAATATCAACATTCATACATTTTCATCGTTTATAAAGTGATAAAGTCACTCATGCATATGTGTGGTAACCACCTCCATGAACTGATGTAAATGATTCCTCATTTTAGAAAAACAAAATAAAGGTAATTACAAATACATTTAATGAATATATATTTTATTTATGATATAATTATGATTCTATGAAGAATAATTATTAGTTAACTTCATATCATTCCATTCATTGAAAATATGAAATATTTCTCATGTGTATGTACGTCCAACTATCTCCACAAAACGATGTAACTAAATTTTCCTCGCCGCTTTAAATTTTTGTTAAAAATTTGTTTATAATGAGTAAATATGACAATTATAATGTGATTAAAATTTTATAGATGATGAAACTAGGTCCAAATTGTGGGTACATAAATATTCAAACTAAAACATGCAGGGAAAATGAACCTCTTTTCACCAAAAAATGATTATGATGACGAATTTTAAATTAAATGGTTATTATAAATTTTAATAAAATTATATAGAGTAATATTAAATTGAATATGGATCAACAATATATTCTTAATAAATATATATTAATTCTAAATTGTTGTTTATTTAATATGAATTAATAATGGACATCTTGTAAGGGTTATTCATCTCAATATTGTTTCAATGATAAATATTTCATGATATGAAACTTTTTTTTTCATGGTATTTATAAGGAACATTTTAAAATGATCATGAACTTTTTTAAGAAAAATATGCTATTTTTCTTTTTTGTTAAATGACTTTTCTACAATTTCTGTTTAGGTAGAAATATATTTTCGTTTATTTATAAACTGATAAATTTTAGGGAATATGAATTTTTACAACCTTTTAGTTTAATTAAAAATTCCAAAAAGGAATATATTCAAATTATTTATGTATGAATCAATTTTTGAATTTTTTAAATGGTGTGAATATAATGTACTCTATTAATACATATTCCATGAATTTATTTTCTCTTTTTCCTGATCACATTTGAGTTGAATATTCCATTATAGATTTTGACAATTATTTTCAGAGAAATGATTTTTCTACGTATTTTGGAATTTATATTTTCTTAATATATAAAAATAAATGTATATTTTCAAAATTTTTTAAATAAAATTTAAAAATATATAAGATTTTTTATTTCATATACGGAAACACCGTTTAAAAATTATTATTCTTCAATAATGATGTGATCTTATGACATATTCCACTTTTTTCATTGTATAGCTTATGATTACAATGTTTTAAATATGATTTTATGACACCATTTATATTACCTCAGGTTAATTACGTTAGAAATTAATTTTTATGTAATATTTTGATTTTTAATGGGTAATAATATGATAAATTATTTTATGATCATGTGGAGAAATTATGGGTGGTTTTAATTATATGATGATATTTCCAAAATTTATATATCCCTTTAGATGCATTGAGTAAATATTTATACATAATGAGATTACAATGTTATTTGTGAGTATATTTTATTATTCACAAAATTATGTATGGACTAGATCCTATTATGAAATTTTCACTGTATTATGGGTTTTTCCCATTTCATATCCTTCAATTTTATTTATGACCAGCATACATTACATAATAAGATGAGTGAACTTATATGTGTTTATACATTTTAACAATTCTATGATTTACTATCATTCTATCTATACCAAATTCTTGTGATATATTCTCTTGCTATTCTCTAAGGATAATAATATTTACATCATGATTTTACATATGTCTTATATTAAGATGAAATCCCTTTTCCATGACTCGTGATTTGTGACCTTGACTATTTGGGTATGATTTTCAAATTTTTTTATCATGTTCTCACACCCTTGTGTGTATATAAGTATTTAATATGTCCATTTCCTACTATCTCTCTTGTTTCCCTTATTGATAATTACATCTAATCCTTTCTTAGTTTTTAAAATTCCATGGGTTACGAAAAAGGATATAAAGTATTATATTCCCATAAGTGAAAAACATGAGAAGAATTCTAATGAAATTAATTAAACATTACATTATAGTCCTCATGAATGTATTGTTATGAAATTTATTGAATATCCATTTAAAATGACCTAATATTTCGGTATGTAACTATCGGTTCATTGTAGATTAAATTTGATTGAGATTTACTCATGCTTTGATATTATGATAAAAAAATACTAAAAACACTAGGAATGTGTAAATTTATATGTTATAATCCTAATGTTTTTTTATAAATATGACATGTATGGTTTCCTAGAAATTAAATCTCTATCCGAATACAACAACTGGGTATAATTTATGGCATAGATTCACCAAGTGGTAATGACCCTTAAATAGGTGTGGCTGGGTGTTAGCTTGATTTTTATCTGGTGCATTAAAAAGAAGACTATTTTCACACTAGGATATACACTATTTGGTTATAATATTTTTCTATTTTGCATTGTCTTTATTAACCAATTTGATGAATGAATTGGAAAAAATCTATGGAAAACTTTGATAAACCAAACTGATATGTGATGAACATAATGTATCATGAGTAAAAATAAGGTTTCATAATTTTGTACATCATAAGATTGAATTTTATTATCATATGATTTCCTAAAAAATATTTATGATTCTTGATGCTCACATTATGTTAATTGGTTTCATGAAATGTATGAAAATAAGAGTAACCATGTTGGAAAAGGTTGTGAAGGATGATGTTGTTTTTGTTTAAATGAGAAACCAATCTGGATATAAGATGGAATGAAAAAGATTGTGTGGTTATTACTAACAGTCATTTGTGATTTTGGATTAGCAACCATATCTTTTCTAAGATTTCCAACACACTTAAAAAGTAAATAATTGAGTTTCATTGGAGTTGAGTATACAAATTACATGAAGGAAAGAAGATATAATTTAATAAATTCCAATAATATTGGTAGAAACACCCAAATAAATGATCCAATATAATGGTTAGATGATTAATTATTGGAAAATATAAGTATAATGTGACTAATTGCTGAGAAAAATATAATATTTTTGTGGTTCGAAATAATTTCCATCCTCCTATAACAATAATGTTTGAATTAAATAAATTTGGGGAACATAGAAATTATTTGATTCAGTTACTTTATAAATGGGATAATAAGTATGGTATTAAATAGTAAACACTAAGACAAATATAACAACGCAATTCCTATGAAAAAACAAATAATATATTTAGTTATGAAAAATAAGTGGAGTAAGATAGATAGATCATCCACTCAAAGACTCATAGTATTATATTTGACTCTTGTAAAACCCACTCATTTATACAAAAAAATGTTTTATAAGAACATAAATTATCCACAATGATGACTAGAGTTTTTTTATATTACATAATTCTATTGGTATGAGGATTTCATATCATGACTATGGATAATCTTTGATAAAAGTATATAGGAATTTTCATCCTATAAATATTTTTTTTCTCCCTCTTTTTCAATTTTATGTTATTTTGGTCATGGATTAGACCTCTTTATATTGATCATATCAGTTTTTTAAGTACAGAGGTAACACGTGATATTTTGAATCAACATATGATCATCTATAGGCGTGAGGGTGTGAATGTATTTCTAATGTAAATCACATCCATTATATGGGTACCACTACATATTCATCAAGAATAGTTATCTCAATTAGTTAAATATAATCTCAACATTGAAAATAAGGAGTCATTATCTATATTTTGAAATGTATGATATATATATTCATCCATAATTCATGATTTATATATTCAAAATATTTGAATATGTTCCAAAGTATATAGTTGTAGTGGATTAAATATTATGAATGATAAATACACTTCCACCATGGGAATGAAAACAAGGTGGTCAATGTTATAGGCAGGAAGGACAGTAGTAGTTTATAAATGATGTGGATTGAATTTGAACCAATACATTTGGATTTTTAAAAGATTTCATTTGAAATTATGGGGAAAGAGGATGGATTGGTTATTTATCATATGAATGTTCAACCCTCCATCCATGTGATGATAGAATAAGAATATAAGTTGTATCTAGATCTGTAGACAAAGGTGAAAATTGTTTCATGTTTTTAACCATGATTGCGATGGAATAATCTTGATCAAGAATTGATTGTCTATCCCATTAATACCATAATTCGTGGATATTTTGTATGAATATCATAGTTCATCATTCTATATCCATCCTAGAAGTACGAAGATATTTAGTGATTTGAATGATTATATTTATGTAATAGGAAAAAACAAAATTTGATATTTTATATTATGTATATTGATGACTGGTATTTCATAATGTTCATTGTGATAGATATAATTTAAATTACATGTTACAACAATTTCCACTAACAGAATAAAAATGTGATAATATTTTCATGGTTTTTATCATCAAACTCTACCAAAAATCTAAAGGCTAAAATTCTATTTTTGTTATAATCGATCTCTGTATATCTTAATTACATAACATTCTAAAAGAAAAAAAATTATATATTGATAAAATGGTTATGATAATCAATAATGAATTAGTATTCATTCATAAACTACCACATTGAATCATGTTTAATTGAGATAAAATCTTTACCTTGCTATTCTAGAAAATTATTTAGTAACCTCATGATATAAAGTTGTGATGTATCTGTACACATCATCCTCTAACAATTAGTCATTATTATTGGACCATTAAAACCCTATATAATATATTGAGTGTTTTCTATGTTGGTTTTAAATTTTGTTTTTTGTATTAACAACTTCCATTGGCCATAATTTCATAAAATAATTTCTTTCACATGATTATTCAGATGATTTTTTATTTATCCCAATATTAGAAGATGTTAAAAATTATAATATTTTACGATGAAGTTAGAGAAATAAATATATTGGGTCTTGAGAATTTTGATGAAATTATGGATAAGGTTATAAACATTAATCCTCACAATAGGTTAGCTCAGAGTTTATATTAGAGGTATGTTTATATTATTCATTTAGATCTATAGTTTGATGATGGTTGTAAAGAAAATCCTTGAATACCCCATTGGATTAATATTATGATATTTTCAATAAAGGGATATCTTATCCATAGATATATTATACCATTTAAGAGTGTATATCATATCTCCATATTATCTTATCACTTGGATCTTCTACCTAACCACTATCGTGTTCTTGATATGTTCCATGTATTTCAATTCAGGTAGTACATACTTGATCCATAACATGTAAAAAATTCATATCTTTTACTATTAGAACATGATCACTCTTAAAAAGAACCACTGGCTGGGATTCATTACCTAATTTAAAAGTTATATGTAATAAAACCACCCACCATGTCAATTTTTTGTAGTGAATCCATAAATTTATAGAACCGATGTGGAATCCCAAGGGTGTGATGTGCAGAATAATCCTAATTTATTTTTATTGTATAAAAATAATTTTTGTGGAGACATTTTTATAATGGTGTATAATGGAACACCTAGAGATTTAAAGACATATTTCCAACAATATAATATAGATTTTTATATCCTTCATTATATTCAACACTATGCTTGAAATACCCATGATGTACTATTGTAATATTAATATTATATGTAATTTTTATCACATATCCATTTGATTGGAGGGTATGAATATGACATAATTAATCCTCAAAATATTTATAGACGTTTTTTTATTACAAAATGTATAGGTTATTTCCTAGAAAATAAATACTCAATTTTAAATGAGAAAAATAATATTGTTTTATGTTAAAAGATTATTTTTGGTGTACTATTTTATATATATTATGTTTCTTTATCAGATGTGAATTAGCATTTCTATAAAAAATTGGTACTAAATTTAACACAATTATGAATTATTTATAAATTGAATATCAATAGGTTATAAATGATGATAAAATCCATTAATTGTGAAAGAGTTATTTTTTCATAAAATTATTCTTATTATGTTGGTTGTATTTTATATGAAAATAAATAATTAAATAGTAATGATTAAAGATCTTAATTAAAAGTGATTATATTATCTGAAATAATATATATTTACAATCATTTAATTTTTTTACTTGTCAGATAATATGAATTAATTTACTTTCATTCTTAAAACTCACCTTTTTAAAAATGATTATCATTTAATTTGGTTATTATATATTAAAATGAATTCATTGTGGGTATATAAAATGAATCAAATAATATGGTTTCCATATTTTGAATCGAAATATCAAAATTTATTAATTAGTACAACTTCATTTTTAATCATTCTGATTAGTATCATAGTTAAAAATTCATCACTATGTTAAAGGTTATAATGCTTATCAAGGGGTTAAACGAAAAATATAATGGTTAAAAAGACCAATATACATATATAAATCCTATTATATGAATTTAGTTTTTCACTATATCATACTATATTATATATTAACCCAATTTTTATTAACCATTCCATGAGAGTGACTCTATTTTGGTTCAATTTTAATAAGAATTACAAGTGTGCATCTCTACTCACTTATAAATGGGTACTTCATCTCCTCTATTATCAACACCACATGACCCCTAAATATGGTCCAAGATCAAAACAATTCTCTCCCAATATTATTACCCTCATCATATATATTTTTTATAAAATACCACTTTATGATAGTTTAAGTTGTAATCCCAACGTATTTTTCCACAAAATAGGTATATGTAATTTCCAACAGTTTTCATGTTTCATTCTACTTAGAACTCAGCAAAATATCCTATCAACATATTATAATTCTTTACTATTTTCCCTATACTATTTTATGATAATTTTGTAGCCATATTGTCTCTCCTTAATATCCAATGGAAATTATAAACATCACTCATGCATATGTATGCACTACCACTTCTTTAAAGTTATTTATTTTATTTTTATCATTGTCTATATTGTATGGTTATTTTGAATAGCTTAAGGAATTAAAATAATTTTCATAATTTAATTAATATTCTCCAACTATAATATATTCTCTATCTTTTCACCTTCCCATGAATTGGAAAGCGATGACATAACTTATGTATAAATGTGGGCTAACATCTCGATGATGTGGAGTATGATTCATTGATCATCCACTCAAGAGATTTGCATGTTGTATTTTTTTTATATTCATCCTAGTTATCTATAAATAATATTTTAATATAAAATATCTTACATGTTGACTAGATATTAAATAAAAAATAAAAAATATCTAGTCTTGTGATGATTACATATTAATTATAGAGGTCATCATTAATCTATATTTGTGGTAATTTGATTCATGTATGTCCTGTTATTCTCCCTATAGTTCGTTTAAATGTAATTTTAGACATGGATTATATCTCATTATATAGATTCCATGTCGATTTCCAAGGAAGGGGATTCATGTTTGATACGTAAAATAAACTTATGATTATTTATAAGTGTGAGGTTGAATATGAATTTCCAATACAAATTAATCCCATTATATTTGTCTTGATAGCTAATCTTGAGGGTTATATAACTAAAATACTTAATGAGAACCTAAAAGATGAAAATATGGAGGAATTGTCGATATATTGAAAGGTATTATATATATATATATATTAACCATAAAATATTGACTTACGTATTACTAAGTGGTCAATAATAACCTAAAGAAATGGTTGGAGTCAATTAAATGTTTTTACTCTTAATACACTTCCATCTAGGGAAGGAAAAGAAGGTGTGTTATTCATTGAGTTGGAAGGACCATGATAATTATCCCATTATGATTATTAAATGAAATATAATACCTATATATATACTGAATATGGATCATGAAATCATGAGGTAATAGGATATGTCTTATCATTTTCTTATGTTTGTTCCACCAAACATCCATGTGACAATAAAATAGCCAAAATAGAGGTTGTGAAACATAAAATGAATGTAAGGAATGGTCCTGAGTTCAACAATAATTATTAAGTAATGATTGGGATTAGGAAGGATGTGTGTGTCTCGCTAATAACATCATTCTGGATGGAGTTATTTGATGAATCTCATATATCATCATCACATATCCATCCTAGAATTTAAAAGATTTATAGTTATACGAGATTATTTATAGTATGTAGACATAAATATGGATATTTTAGAGTATGGATCCATATCCTTTGTATGTTATCAAAATATTTCTAATATATTTAGGTATTCAGGAATGTTACATCCATTACATTTCATGGAATTAAAAATTAAAAATATTTCTATGTATTTCATCATCGGATTCCTCAAAACATTTAAAGGCCATTACACCATTTGGTTGGTATTCAATCACCTTATTTATTCAACAAATTAAATTTACTAAAGTGGATATTTCTATCATGATCATGTTTCCATTATTTAAATTATGTATGTGGTATGGTGTGATAGATCCCCACTCTTAAATTTATCTTATCAAGATCTATGGTTTACCTTGATGTTCTTCGGAAGACATCTGTAATATTTGAATCTAAAATTGATATATATATATATATATATATATCGGTTTTCGATCCTTCGCCGGGGTGCGCGCATCCGTCTGTGAGGACGCGCGGCTGTTGCCTTGCATTCCCGCATTCCAAAGGCGGGCGGCATTCGCTCCTTATTCAGGGACGTCTGCTCCTTGATCGAAACGGGATGATGGGATGTCGGTTCTTCCCTCTGTGGATTCCTCCTCAGAACTCGTCACCTAGTCCGGGTCTCCCTCGTAGATTTAATACGTATTACGTGAAACTCTTCCCCGTGCCATTTTCAATGGACGTCGGTTAATTACACTGCTTTTTTAGGGACATTCCAAAGGGTTCGGTCAGGGCAGCAACCTTCAGTCGGGGGAGAAGTCACATTGAGGCATCAGTAGCATGTCTGGATGCTGGGGAACCTGGCATGTCTGTCTGTTGTCCCTGGTCACATGGCTTCTCGAGGGCTTGGAAGCCCGAGGCATCCCACATCGAACGCGGGGAATTTATGTTCCATAGACACATATATGAGGTTTTCCTCATCTTCCCGTGTTTAACACAGGGTACGCCATGAGTTTAACGTCTAGCGGAGATAGATCAACCCAACCAGAGCATTAGCTAGGATAGATCGGATTGAGGGATTCTCCTTGAAGGGATGTCGATATCGGGGCAAGCCCATGGGCGGCTGTGAAGAAGAGCGTACCGACATGGCCTCACCAGGATATGACGGCCCGGGCGAGAATCAGGATGGATGATAGGTGGATGAATGGAGTGGAGGGGGAGTGAAATGGGACCATCGTAGGGGGAGATGGTGAAGTTGGGCTTGAACCTTGAAGAGGCTTCCTATGTATCCTCGTGGCAGGGAATCAATGTCCGCATAGTTCGGGATGGTTCCGGTAAACCTACGTGAAGGTGGACCTTGGCCCGATGAATGTCGTCAGCCAACCAACGAGAAGGTGGACCTTGGTTCGATGGGCATCGTCAGCATACTGATGTGAAGGTGGACCTTGGTCCGATGGGAATCGTCAGCGTACCGACGTGAAGGTGGACCTTGGTCTGATGAGAGATGGGCTTGAACCTCTGGGAGGATTCCTACAAACCATGCCCTGACATGGATCAAAGACCTCGTAGTTCAAAGGGTTTCATCGGTGAACCGATGTGAAAGTAGACCCGTGGGTCCACTAGTGGTAGGCTTGAACTATGGGAAGGTTTCCTACGTACCATGCCTTGACATGGATCAAAGTCCTCGTAGTTCAAAGGATTGATGGAATACAGTTTAACGTCATGCGAGACGATAGTGAACCCTGATGTGAATAAACAACGGGCGGTGGGTGTCGGCGGACCAACATAAATGAGGGACCTTGGTCCGATGGGAGATGGGATTGAACCTCTGGGAGGATTCCTACGTTCCATGCCTTGACATGGATCAAAGTCATCGTAGTTCGGATTTAAAATGGGGACTTGGAACACCGACCAAGAGACGGTTTGGGCCAATTATTGTTGGGCTTGAACCTCTGGGAGGCGTCCTACGTACCATGCCATGACACGGATCAAAGTCCTCGTAGTTTGGGTTGGGGAATGCAGTTTAACGTCATGCGGGACGGGGGTGAACCGACGTGAATGAGGTCAGAACGACCGGATGGTGGGTTTGAACTTCATAGAGGCTTCCTACATACCATGCCTTGATAGGGATCAATGTCCTCGTAGTTCGGGTTGGTCACAACGGCTTGCCGTCGGACTGGAATTGCAGTTTAACGTCATGCTAGACATAGGTAGAACTCGACGTGAATTGGATGATGGGTGGGCTTGAACCTCGCAGAGGCTTCCTACGTACCACGCCTTGACATGGATCAAAGACCTCGTAGTTCAAATGGGGGCTTTGTCGGTGAACCGACGTGAATGTGGACCTTGGTCCAATGAGTGGTGTTCTTGAACCTCTGGAAGGCTTCCTACGTACCATGCCTTGACATGGATCAAAAACCTCATAGTTCAGGTGGGGCTTTGTCGGCGAACCGATGAGAAAGTGGACCTTGGTCCAATGAGTGGTGGGCTTGAACCTCTGGAAGGCTTCCTACGTACCATGCCTTGACATGGATCAAAGACCTCGTAGTTCAAAGGGTGGGAATGGGTGTGTAGTTTAATGTCATACGGGACAAAGGGGGGAATATAGTTTAACGTCATGCAGGACGAGGGCATGCAGTTTAACTTCATGCAGGACGGGGCGTGCAGTTTAACGTCATGCTGGATGAGGGCATGCAATTTAACGTCATGCGAGACGGGGCGTGCAGTTTAACGTCATGCTGGACGAGGGAAAAACTCGACGTGAATAAACGACCGAGCAATGTGGCTTGAACCTCATGGAGGCTTCCTACGTACCATGCCTTGACATGGATCAAAGTCCTCATAGTTCGCTAAAGGATGGGGGTCAGGGTCGGTGCTCACTCTAAGCTCACGTGAGTCATGCTCGGTGTGAGAAAAAAGAGGTTGCAAGGACCTGACGATCACGTCACGAAGGATGCGTCCCTGAGAAGCGAAGAGGGGATTATGCGATAGGCGGCCCATGGTGTTGGGACTTACTCCAGGATGGAGGCCCAAAGTGTAACAAAGCATAGTGGAAGAGGGATTTGGGACCAATGCTGGGAGGTGCCTCGTTCCCTATCACGCCCTCCACTGACCTCGGTAGTGGAGAAGTACATAGATGAAGGGGTACAGCCATCCGTTGGGGAACCAGGGTCGCCCTTCTCCTATGAACATATGCCACTCCAATAAGGAGGTCATCATCCCTTGTGGATGGGTGATCCCATTCCTGTGGAGACGAGTGGTGTTAAAACTGTTCGAGCTGGGGGGGACCCTGCGTGTGAAGCACGAGGTCGGGTCACAGTTTAACGTCATTTGTTGAGGACACAGTTCTTGGTAGTTTAACGTCCTGCAGCTCGGATGTGGTGGGTTCACTCCGCACCCCTAGGACTTACATAACTGGTACCCTCTGGTCCTTAGGGAAGGTAAGGTACCAGTAAGGCCATGGTCAAGGGGGGTTGTGGAACGAACCATCAAGGGGTCCACGTTAGCGTGGCTATGCAAAGAAGAAATAGCCTTTAGCGTGCCTATGTGAAGAAGCATTTGGCAAAGCAACTCTACGGGCGGTATCGTCCATGGGACTTTGAAATGAAATCATGCAAACCTGGAGGGTCGCACGGGAAGAGGAATTGCTAATCAAAGGGGTGTGCTTCGCGAATTGGAGTGCCTTGGCCATAGCATGGGGCATATGTGTGAGTGGAAGGTGCTTCGCGAAGTGGAACAGTGTTCACGGAGAACTGTCTCACGAAGAAGAGGTGACTCGCGAAGCAGGGTCATGTGAAGTAGTGTGCTTCGCGATGTGTAGCGACCCTGCCTTAGCATTGGGATCACTAGCATGGGTTGGGTGTTTCGCGAAGCATAAACGCTCCATGGATGCCCGGGTTCCCTTGGGAATCCCCTTCCTTCTCGAATGCCCTTGAGCATCGCGAAGGGCATCCCTCTCGGAAGAGGGGCTCAAAACGAGACAAAGCAGAGGCGTCTCATGATGTAGATGTACCTCGCAGAGCTCATGATTCCCGGGGCAAAGAGTGCTTCACGATTCGGGAGAGTAGAAGCCGAAAGGTCAGATTGTCCGTCCTTGGGACTCAGGGGGGTTCAGTATTTATAAGGAAGGGGAGCCGCGAAGCAGAACTCACGCGCCGCCTCTGGTGCTTGGCGGCGCGCTCGCAAACGTCAACGTCGTCCGCAAAGGTTACCGCCTCTGGAGCATCGCGGCGACTCGCGAACGTCAAACGCGTTCACGGAGGATTACCGCTTATGGAGCTTCGTGGAGGGATTGCGAACGTCAAATGTGTTCGCAGATAAGTACCGCCTCTGGAGCTTCATGGTGGGTCGCAAACGTCAAATGCGTTCGCGGAGCATTACCGCCTCTGGAGCTTCGCGAGGCCGTGATTATCGGGGCACTTCGCGGCAGTGCTTCACGGCGGTGCTTCGCGAGGCAGCGCGCCAGCATTCTTTTTCGTTCATTTCTTTAGGGCCATATTTTGGCTCGAACAATATCATATTTAGATATATTTCAAAAGAAAGAGGACCATTTAAGCCATGTATGATTTACTGAGATCTTACTCTTGGATTTTAAATAATTTTTGCATCTACACCTTCCTCTAGTCTAATATTCATACATGAGCTACTTTTATTTGGGCATTAAGATGGGTCTTTAAGAATAATATAATGAAATTAAGTGTAGAATTTCAAGATGATGGAAAAATTGTATAGAGAAATATATTATGACCATATTTATCTAAAGAAATGGTTAAAACTAATGATCCATTTAGTAGGATATTATGGAATCTTGGAGTCAACAGAAGAGTTTTGAATACAATCATAAGAGAGGTCAATATTTCAATTCTATTTATATGGTATTTCTAAAAATATATCCATAGATGACGAATGAGATATTTAGAATGAAGGGAAAGTTGTGACCAAGTTATATTGGTCCCATGGATATTATTGGTCGTATTATGATGTTATCTTTTCTCATGACACATCTATTAAACCTATCACTAGTTCATGATATTTACATGTTGTTCTTTTGTGGAATAAATAAATTATACTTCAAATTTATTGAACACATAGACTATTCTAAAATGGATTGATATATGTTTTAAATATCAATATATATAGATTCTAGGTCGAACAAATAATGTGATGTGTAATAAGACCACTCAAAAACATGTTTTATGGTGAACTGATAATGTTGAGGAAGCTATATAGAAACACAATGAAGTATTATGGATGGAATATCCACATTGTCTTCACATGAGTAATTGAATTTCCAGAGTAAAATTATAATAAGGTGGTAGAATGAAGACCCACATAATATTTTTATATATTTATACTTAAATAAATTTAATGTGATTGATATATTTTTATACATGAAACACCACGCTTACATGAACCATGATATACTATTGAAATATTATTATTAAAATGTGATTGGTATCGCCAATATATTTTATTAGATAGTAAGAATATAATTAATTAAAAAATGAAAAGTATATATAAAATATTTACTTAATGATAATTTAATAACTAATGTCTATGAAATAGGTACTCAATTTGAAATGTTATAATAATATCGGTTTAGGTAAAAAGTACATTTTTTCAATGTATTATATTTTACAATATATTATATTAATTAGTCACTAATTAATAACAATTATGATTAAACTTATATTTATTTCATGTAAAAATTTGATAAACTTTTAATACATTTATTATCAAATTTTTCAAAGGTAAAATCATATGAAGCCAACAAGATTTTTTTATGAAAACAGTTCTCATTGCGCACAATGTATTTTATAATAAGAAATTGAATTAATCCATGTTGATACAATTTTATCAGGAAATGTGTTAATAATATATTTAATCAATAAAATTAGCTTCCATATAATTATTATTTCTACCCATGGAATAAGAATAAATTTAATTTTATGATTAAATTATACTTTAATAAAAATAGGGATCATTTTTTTGAACATATATTAAGATTAATCTGTTAACATTATAAAAATTGAATATAGTTATATGGTTTCTATATTTTTATTCACTATGTTAAAATTTATTAATATGGATAATTTCTTCTTTTTTTCATTATGAATGTTTTCCATGGTGACATCTCATTGCAACAATAGAGGTTAAAAGGGTTGTGAAGAGGTTAAACTAAAAAGATAAGGGTTAAAGTGTCCCAAAAATTTACCTAAATCATATTGGAAAAATGTGTTTTGATCATATCACATCTGATATTCTATATTCAACAAATTTTGATCCAGTTTCCCATAATGGTGACTTTATTACATTTCAATATATCTATTAATATCTTTTGTGCCTCTGCCCTAACCTATAAATAGACACTTCCTCTCCTCCCTTGTCCACACAACATGATCAATTTTTCATGACCAATATCTACCCACATATTCTCTAAAAAATATTCATATTTTTCTATTAGTTTTGGTCTTCATAAAAGACCTATTCAATATGTTTTAAGTTGAATGATGATTATGGTTTGCCAAATAAGTGTTACATATTCTTATAAACCATTATCATGTTTCATTCTAATTAAAACACTTAAAAAGAATCAATAATTATTTTAATATTATGAAATTCTTATCGTTATTATAAAAATATGTTTTTATGTTATGTTTAAAAAAAATTTCAATCTCCTTCATATCATATGGATAATAAATACATCATTCCGACATGTGAATAGAATATTATCTCTATATTGTAGTGTATTTCATTTTTTTAACCGTGTACATTAAATGGTTATATTGATGAATTTAATTTATTGAGAAATTGTGATTATTTATAATTCGAGATACTATAAACCTTCTTACATTATCATCCAATATAAAGTGATCATGTCGCTCAAGAGGATGTTTAGACTTCCACCTCCTATAAGATATGTGACTCATTTTTTCCTTTCCTCTAAAAAATTCATATAATAATGATAAATATAATGAATATATATTATATTTATGATATAATTATAATTATTCAATGTTTAATTTTTTTAACATTACTTTTTCTATCCTCCAAAAAGTTGAAACATTACTCGTGCATTCGTACGGACTACCGCCTCAAAAGAGTAATGATATTGTTTTTTCGTCTCCAAATAATATTGTTGGTCGGAGTGGACACTCAAGAGGGGGGTGAATTGAGTTCCAATTAAAATTTCTGTTAAAACCAATTTCTATTAAAATCCGCAAATTTCAAAAATAGATT
This sequence comes from Viscum album, assembly GCA_963277665.1. NCBI lineage: Eukaryota > Viridiplantae > Streptophyta > Magnoliopsida > Santalales > Viscaceae > Viscum > Viscum album. The sequence goes on from OY728139.1 coordinate 1,186,763,898, forward strand.
AAACTGTAGTGAATTTATACAGATTATAAAGGTTCAATTAGTTTTTCAAATATTGATTAGTTCTCAGTTAACATAATCTTATGATTAATTTAACTTTTGAAACTAACTTACTGGTTTACAATAAATATAATCACTTGCGAGTTTAACTATCAAAGTAGATTTGAAAATAAATTATATTTCAAAGTAATAGCAGTGGAATATGAAATAAATATGTACTATATAGATATAAACTTTAACCGAAAACACAGACGAGTTAACCAAGAGGTTCAGTCTCAAGCCGAGACTTAGTCCTCTCAAAAGTTTATATAAAGATGATCCACACCCTGGATCGGGGTTCAACAGTTTACGACTGTCCAGGTCCAAGACCACTACCACTGTTATTCGTGGGAAACAAAACAACTGCAACCAGCTGTTCAGGTCACACATGACCTCTACCACTATCCACAGTGGGAAAATGAATGAAAAGATAGTGAGTGAGGATTTAAAAATCCTCCAGTTAAAGTTCAGGAGACAGTGTGTGTGTAAAATACAATAGATAACACACACTGCTCGTAATGTAAAAAGTAAATCACAGAGATAAAGATTTAGAGTTTAGAAATGGCTCTAGTGATCTTCTTGCAGCTCTTGACTCCTTTTGTTGATTAGAATTCTTTCAGAGTATTCTTATGGTTTTTTTCTGGAAAACAGAGTATCAATTGTTTCCTTTACTTCCAGGTTCAGCTTGCTAATCGGCTCAAAGAATGAAGAGTTTTGTGTAGTTCTTCTTTAGCATAGATTGCTCGATGTATGCTATATGTTCTGGAGGCTGGGAGTAGTAGTCTCGAGAGTGAAAGTTATCCAGTTGTTCTTGGCACGTATTGAGCTTGATCGCAAGTGTGTTCTGTGTGCTCGATCTTCTTCAAGTCTATTGTCTCACACTTCTTTTTGATACATACACGATGTCCTTTTTATGCCTTTCTTTTTTGTTTTTCTGAGAAGAAGTAATGATTATGCTTTTTGATCGTACTTGGTACGGTTTCTTGAAATGGAAACATAAATCATTTAATAAAATTAAATGCATCAAAAGTAACAAATGTAACCGTTAGTATAATAATCAAATAGTGTCGAGGATATAAGATTTGACTCCGCAGTTCACTATAGGTAGTCGTTTGTCTGTAGACGTGTACGGTTGACTCGGTGTAGGATCTTCCATCGGTAGCTCTTCAAACTCTTATCGGTGGCTCTGATCGGTAGCTCTTATCGGTAGCTCTTATCGGTAGCTCTGTGCATCGGTAGCTCTGTGCATCGGTAGCTCTCTGTCCATCGGTAGCTCTCTGTGCATCGGTAGCTCTGGCTATCGGTAGCTCTGGCTATCGGTAGCTCTAGCTATCGGTAGCTCTGGCTATCGGTAGCTCTGGCTATCGGTAGCTCTGGCTATCGGTAGCTCTATGTCTTATGCAAACCACATCTAATTGACTTAGAATTGTTTCAAAGATTGTATAAACAAGGATAATCGAGATTATTTAAACATTATTATTAACTTGATCACTGATTTAAAATAATTAAAATGTAGATCAACAAGAATTTAGAATAGCATAATATATGAACACATAATTGGGATTATGAAAACATATAAATACACGATTGGGATTATCAAACCAAGTGAGGTAAACAATCTCCCCCTTTTTGATAATCACAACTTATGATATGACAAAAAATAGTGAGAATATAGTATAAGAGAATATAACATTTATATTCGGATTTATCAAAGAAGGCAGTATCAGTGGAAATAGAGGAAATAGTAATAGAATGAGATAGATCAAAAATTATCCTAGTTAGTATTAAATACAATAGTATCAGAGATAAGCTTTGAGAGAATTGGTACCAAAGAAGGAAATGTAAGAAATAGTATCAAAGGCTCAAATTTATCCCCTTTGATATTTCCCCTCCTCTTTTTATATTTTCTCCCCCTTTCTTTATATTTTTCTCCCCCTTTCTTTATATTTTTCTCCCCCTTTGTGATAATCAAAAAGTGGGAATGCAGACATAGAAAACTGATAAACAGAGATAGTGTAAAGAAAAGAATTTGTATTAGACCAGACAAAACTTACATAAACATAATAGAAAAGAAAAAAAAATTCCTATCAAACAGTCTGGCCACTTTAGCAATATTGATCTTCAACATGAGATTTTCCTTGTGGATCAGAAGAGGATACAGGAGGTGAGGATGTGGGTGAGGGCTTTGGAATTCTAGAAATGATCACAGGAGGCTGAGCCACTGATACAGTGCATGGCCTGTATGGGGAAGTTCGTTGAGTGATCATAGGTGTGAGGCTTCTAATGGACTGAGCAGGAGTCATCTGGACGGGAGACTCAATAGAGGCAGAGGCAGGCAAGGCAGGAGGGACAATAACTGGTCTGGCATCAACATGTAAAAAGGGAAGCAACAGATTTCTGAAATCCAAAATGATTCCTCCTCCTCTTTCAATAGCAGATATAAAATCATCTTTGTTCTCCATGTATTTTTCTAAGGCAGGAGTAAGCTGCCTTAGCTTTCTCACTTGTTCTCAGAAGGCTTAAGTTACAGGGGGAAACTTCATGTTTTACAACATCAGCTTGAAATGATGGTTGAGTTGTTTCTTGGTAAAAATCCTTTAGAAATAATAATCCACCTTGTTCTTGACTTCCTCCTGAGAGGCAGAGGCCTCTATCATATGGTCGTGGACAATTTTCACTATTTCCCTGACTGAATATCTTGTAGAGAGCACTACTCGGCTTAGATCTGATGAGTCCACAGAACCACTGGTTGAAATAGATCCAAGCTCCTCCTTCATCATAGCTCGTAATTGATTCAAATAAAATGCAGGTTTTGAAGCTAGAGGACCAACTAAGAAAGATACTGTTTCTTTGAAACTTTTGGTCAAACCACTAATCAGATATTGCAGTTGAGAGTCCTGATTTTTAACATGATACTTTATAGAAGATTTGAAATCTTCAAATACTGAGACCATTTGGCTTACAACAATTTTCACATAGGCTAAATCCTTATCATCTTGAGGCTTTGAGCTCATGTAAGAATCTAAAGCAGTAACAGACTTCTTTAAGGCATAAAGATCTGCTTCTATTTTAGAAGATTGGGTCTGGCACACTTTGACTGCTTCCATTAGCTCACCCATAAAAGTTGACAGATTGAAACCATGAGAATGCTCAAGAGATTGTTCTAACAACTTCATTTCTTCACTAAAACAGTGCATCATCTCAGCAACTGAGGCACTGAAGGATTCTTTCAGTTCATGCTTTAGGGATTCGAGATCAGACTTTGTAACAAAATTAGTAGGAGCAACTGTAGTACATACTCTTGCAGAAGCTAAACTGACGACAGAGTCATTCATGACTGATTGAATCGAGGATAATAAAAAAGATTCAATTGTATTTACTTCTTCTAAAAAACTGACTTTGAGATTTTCTTTCAGTACATCTAAATCATGTACTCGGACCACATCATCAAGTAATAACTCAGAATTTATGTCATAGCTGATCTTTGGTCTATTCAAAGATACTTCATTATCCGAATCAGGATAATCCAAACCACAGACTATAAAACTTGGGTCTTCTACCCAGTCTTCATCCTCAACAGTCACTGTAACATTTCCAAGATTGGAATGATGCTCCCCCTCAATGGGTCCATTCTTATGTACAACAACTACATTCTCTGCTGGTCTTTCTTCATCAGAATATTCCACAAGAACTTCCATCTCAGCAGCAGTAAAGAGATTTTCTGGAAAAGGTGCAGCTTCTTCTCTTTCTTTTTCTACTTCAGCAGTAGGCACAACTGAGTTTCCAATCAATGGACTCAGACTCAACCTAGCAGAATCAGACGATTCAGATACATTATCTTTTTCTCCTTCTTGCTGAGGAACTGGCTTGTCTTCCTCATGAATAGATAACACTTCCTCTACTTTTCCTTTTCTTGAGTATACAAACTCAGTAACATGACTTGGGGGGCAAGTCTGGATCTCCTCCAATATCCATAGGAGTTTCTTCCTCTTCTTCTTCTTCTGACTCATCATTGTACTTGGGTTCCTCTTCATCAGGTCCTAAACCGGGATCTCTTTTATCCTTTGGCCTTGAAGGATAATCCACAGGATTAAATTTATCATACAACTTCTGGTCATCACTGACCCATTCTCCTTTCCACAGGTTCCAATTTATTTTCATGTACTTACAAACTGAAGTAGTGATACAGAAGTTATTCTTAACTACAACTGTCTCATCTTGAGACTCAGCTATCCCTTTCACATTTATCATCACAGAGATCATTTTGGAAAAGAATAAAGCATTAGTCTTTGATTTCGGCCTAATCATGTCTTCCATTTGACTCAACAGCAGTCTACACAGATTAACTTTCACACCATGTCTTAATAGATGTAGAAGATATTTATCTTGATATCTCAGATTAGAAAAATCTCCTCTCCTCGGTATCAAAACATGTTGAACAAATTTGAAAAGAAATCTGTTCTCTCCATCCAATTCAGTATCAACCACTTGCCTTTGAATTCCATTACCCGTTAGTTCTTTTAAAGCAGTCTCATAGTCAAAGATGTTACTGGTAGGTGGAATTTCCCATGAGACATACCCGAATACACCTTCATGTGGGACTTTTAAACATTCAACCCACTCTACTGAAGAAAACGACATTTCTTTTCCATTTAAAAAAGAACTTACCCGATTCTCATTCTCAGACTTCTCGAAGCTTATGAATTCCTAGAACTATTTCACTAACTTCGGGTAGTAGGGACCATTGTTATTTGAAAAACAATCTACCCATCTCTGATCGTCCCGAATTTCAAGCACCAACGACTTTCTTGGTAGCATCCAATCTACGCATAGCTCCTTTTCAATCACAATATCTCTATTCTGCAAATGAGGGTTTACTGGTCGCTTTCCCGACCTAGTTCTGACATTACTTCCACTAGCTTCTTGCTGCACTTTCTACTTCTTTGTTTTAGGATCTACACTATCATCTCTGCTGGAAGGAATCTTGGTTTTTTCCATCGTGGATTTAGGGTTCTCAGTCGATTAGGGATCTAATATTCGAAGGTGATAGGTTTTGGGTCCGGTGGAGTGAGAAGCGGCTTAGGCTTAGTTTTATCATGTAGGAATCATAAATAAACGAATAAAGTAAAATAAAATAGAAATAAAATGATTAATATTCTTGGCGGCAGACCTAAGTTTTAAAACATTGCATCGGTGAGAATTGATCATCGGTGAGAATTGATCATTGGTGAGAATTTCAACATCGGTGAGAATTTCAACATCGGTGAGAATTTCAAGATCGGTGAGAATTTCAACATCGGTGAGAATTTCAACATCGGTGAGAATTTCAACATCGGTGTGAATTTCAACATCGGTGAGAATTTCAACATCAGTGAGAATTTCAACATCGGTGAGAATTTCAACATCGGTGAGAATTTCAACATCGGTGTGAATTTCAACATCGGTGAGAATTTCAACATCGGTGAGAATTTCAACATCGGTGAGAATTAAACATCCCCAGATCGTGCCTAATGTAACTTAACCTATTAGAACTTAAAGGTTTAGTGAAAATATCGGCCAATTGATGTTCAGTGCCAATAAATTCAAGAGTAATATCACCTTTTTGATAATGATCTCTCAGAAAATGATGTCTTACATCTATGTGTTTGGTTCTAGAGTGAGATACTGGGTTCTTATATATGTTTATTGCACTAGTGTTGTCACAGTTAATTGAAATATGTTTAAACTCAAATCCATATTCCAATAAAGTGTGTTTCATCCACAGAATTTGTGCACAGCAACTACCAGCAGCTATATACTCTGCTTCGGCAGTAGACAATGCAACTGAGTTCTGTTTCGTACTACACCATGACACTAGGGATCTTCCAAGTAGATGAGATGTTCCAGATGTGCTCTTCCTTTCTAACTTACATCCAGCAAAGTCAGCATCTGAATAGCTAGTTAGGTCAAATTATTGTCTTTTTGGATAAAACAAACCTAAATTTACAGTATGCTTAAGATATTTAAAAATCCTTTTAACAGCCAGTTAGCGTGATTCCTTAGGATTAGATTGAAATCTGGCACACATACATACACTAAACATAATGTCTGTTCGACTAGCAGTAAGATAAAGTAAGCTCCAAATCATACATCTGTAATTGGTTTGATCCACCGGATTTCCAGCTTCATCTGTATCCAACTTACAGGTAGTACTCATAGGTGTATCATTTTCCTTAATACTATCCAATCCAAAACGTTTTAAAAGATCTTTTGTATATTTACTTTGATTTAAAATAATTCCACCTCTAGTTTGAAAATTTTGAAAACCAAGAAAATACTTAATCTCTCCCATTAAGCTCATTTCAAATTCATTTTGCATACTTTTTGAAAAATCAGTACATAAAGACTGTTTAGAAGATCCAAATATAATATCGTCAACATATATTTGTACAACTAAAACATCTTTAGAAATTATTTTAATAAAAAGAGTTGGATCAACAATCCCTTTAGTAAAACCTGTTGAAATAAGAAAATTGCTGATTCTATCATACCAAGCTCTTGGAGCTTGTTTTAAACCATATAAAGCTTTAGAAAGTTTAAAAACTTTATTTGGAAAATGAGGGTTTGTAAATCCAGGTGTTTGTTCCACAAAAACATCTTCAATTATAAAAACATTTAGAAATGCACTTTTGACATCCATTTGATATAACTTGAAATTCAGATGTGATGAATATGCATGTAAGATCCTAATAGCTTCCAGTCGAGCTACAAGTGCAAAGGTTTCTCCATAGTCTATACCCTCTTCTTGACTATATCCCTGTGCAACTAGTCTAGCTTTGTTTCTAACTATGTTTTGTTGATTCATCAACTTTATTTCTGAAAACCCATTTTGTGCCTATTGTCAAGGTGTCCTTGGGTCTATCAACTAATTCATAGACTTTGTTTCTTTCAAATTGATTTAACTCTTCTTGCATGGCTATTACCCAGAATTCATCATTGATAGCATCATTTATATTTTTGGGATCTAGCTGTGACAGAAAAGCTTGATGTTCATCCTGGTTCCTTAGAGAAGCTCTGGTTTGTGTTCCTCTATCAAGATTACCAACAACAGCATCTAAAGGATGATTCTTTAGAATCATAGTCGATTTGGTAAAGGTTGGACTAGAAACTTCAGGTTCATCTATAGGTTCGGGTTCAACTGAAGCAGATTATGGAAAAAGTCCAGAACTGGATGTTTATATAACAGATTCTTTAGATTTATCATGAAGGTCCAGAATATACAAATCTTCTTCAAGATTCTAAAGAGGGGTTTTAGGCTCATGTGGATTAGATTCATCGAATTTGATGTGAACAGATTCTTCCACACATTTGGTTCTCTTATTGAAAACTCTATAAGATCTACTTGAAATAGAGTAGCCCAGAAAAATTCCTTCATCACTCTAGGATGCAAATTTGTCAAGATTGTCTTTGATATTGAGAATAAAGACTTTGCAGCCAAAAACTCTGAAGTAGTTAACCTTAGGTTTCCTATGGTTCCACAACTCATTAGGAGTCCTCTTAAGAACAGGTCTGCTCAAGACTCTATTGATAACATAACAAGTTGTATTAATAGCTTCAGCCCAAAAGTAAATAGGCAGTTCATATTCATTGAGAATGGTTCTAGCTATTTCTTGAAGGGTTCGGTTTCTCCTTTCTACTACACCATTTTTTTGGGGTGTCCTCGGGGCAGAGAAATTGTGACTATAGCCATTGTGTGAGCAGTAAGATTCAAACTCATGATTTTCAAACTAACGACCATGATCACTTATTAGGGTTTTAATCATAATTCCACTAAGGTTCTCTACAGACTTGGAATATTTAACAATGTAAGGACAAGATTCACTTTTGTGAGCTAGAAAGTATACCCAAATATATCTAGAAAAGTCATCTACAAGGACATAGACATAATGCTTCCCATTTAAACTAGAACCTCTTGATTGTCCAAACAAATCCATGTGAACCAGCTCAAGTGGTTGAGAAGTTGAGACTTCTTTCTTTGATTTAAAAGAAACTTTGTGTTGTTTTCCCTTTTGATAGGGATTACACACTTTGTCATTTGGGAATTCTAATTTAGGTAAGTCTCTAACTAAGTTTTTCCTAGCCAGTTTTCTGAGTGAGTGAATGTTGCAGTGTCCTAATCTTCTGTGCCATAACCAAGATTCTTTATGAAAAGCATTCAAACAAGAAATATTTTGTTTGGCTAGAGAATTTAAATCAACAGCATAAACATTTTCATTCCTTAGAGAAGAAAATACTAAAAAAAAATTGGAGTTAAAAACATGAAACGAATCATTTTCAAACTTGACATTGAAACCATCGTCACATAATTGTGATATACTAAGCAAGTTATATTTAAGTCCATCAATGAGTAAAACTTTAGAAATTAATACTGAGTAAGTGTTACCAATCTGGAATAGGCCGATGATTTTTCCTTTAGAGTTGTCACCAAAGGTGACATGACCTCCATCAACCTTTATTAAGATCTTGAAGAAAGAAAAATCTCCAGTCATGTGTATTGAGCACCCACTGTCTACATACCATATCTTCTTATGACAGCTCTTCAAGCAGGTCTCCTATAAAACAGATTTAAACAGGAAATGACTTTGGTACCAAGATTTTCTTGGGTCCAGATAGGTTAGCAATCAGGGCTTTAGGTACCCAAATTTGTTTGATTGGTGTTATACAATTAACAGAAGTAACAGATTTTGAAATATAGACTTTATTTGGTCTATAACCATATGAATATCCTGTTGAAGCATATGAATTTCCAAAACTGGATCTAGCAATATTTTTTTCAGACTTAGGAATAAATCGGGTTCTGGTGAACTATCTCTGTCCTGGTTGGTATCCTAAACGAGTAGCATATATAGGTGCAACTTGCTTTCCTAACATTTGAGTTAGAGCATCCTTTCCATTTGTGAATTTTTCTAAATCCTTTCTAATTTGCTCATTTGACCGTTTCAGTTCTATATTTTCCTTTAGTAGTTGATCATTCTTTTTCCTTTTCTATATCAAGATCAGATATATGCTTAACACTTAAAGCATACTGTTTCTTTAAACCTTTGTATTTATCATTAAGTTCATTACAGGTTTCTTCCAAAATGTCACAATACTCAAATAGTTAAGCTTTTGACATGTTTTCTGAATCAGAATCATCTCCAGAATAATATGAATTTAAATCCAGAGTGTCAGCTGTTACCTCAGAAGTATTTTTCATGAAACACATGTTGGCTCAATTCCTTTCAGAGTCCGATGATTCGGCTTCACTAGTGTTGTCTTCTGAAGCACTCCAGGTAGCCTTCATGGCTTTCTTTTTCTTCTTTTCTTTGTAATCATATTTCTTTTTGAATTTCAACTTTGGACAGTCTGCTTTGATATGTCCTTTTCGCTTGCATTCATAGCAGACAACTTCATCAATCCTGTCAGCCTTCTTCCAATCCTTTTTCCATTTGCCTTGTTGATCATACTTTCCTTTGTAATTTGGTTTCCTAAAGAATTTCTTTTTCCTATGAAACTTCTTGAATCTCCTGGATATTTGAGCCTTCTCGGCATCACTGTCAGATTCTTAATTTTCACTCATTGAACTCTCAGTTTCCATTTGTAGTTTATCCTTGTCTTTACTCTTAAAGGCAGTAGTTTTAAATTCTACAGATTTTCATTTGGGTTCCTCAGCTTCTTATTTATTTTCGTTAAGCTCTTCTTCATACATCATCAGCTTACCAATTAACTCCTTGACAGGAAGTGCTCCAATGTCACAGGATTCCTTAATTGAAACGGTTGTACCTCTCCATCTATTTGGAAAACATCTCAGTATTCTCATAATTTGTTCTTTTGTAGGAACAATCTTTCCGAGTGAGCTCATTGTGTTTACTATCTCATTGAACCTAAGATACATGTCAGAAATAGGTTCATCAGGCTTAATTTTGAAATTATCATATTTAATAGTATAAATGTTTAATCTCATTTCTTTAACATTAGTTGTTCCTTCGTGAGAAACAGCCAAGGTATCCCATATTTTAAAAGTAGTTTTCCAAGTAGAAATTCTGTTGAATTCTTCATCTCCTAGAGCATAGTATAGAGCATTCATAGCTTTAAAATTATTATTGTAAGCAGTCTTTGTAGGTTCATCCCATGTAGAACTATCAGTAGTGGGAATTTTGTATTCAGATTCAATAGCAGTCCAAATATCAAAACTCATGCTTTCTAGATGAATTTTCATTTTATGTTTCCACTGAGCATAGTTATTCCCATTAAAGAATGGTGGCCGGTTAGTAGCAGCACCCTCAAGTATATTATCCATTATAAACAAAATTTAAAGAGATAAAAATTTAGAAATAATAGAAATTTTAAGAACTTTAAAATACAACTAAAATCACAGTTGAAAATAGAGTAATTTAGAAGATATTAACAACCTTTGATACCAAATGTTGGTCGGAGTGGATACTCAAGAGGGTGGTGAATTGAGTTCCAATTATAATTTATCTTAAAAACAATTTCTATTAAAATCCCCCAATTTCAAAAGAAGATTAAACTGTAGTGAATTTATACAGATTATAAAGGTTCAATTAGTTTCTCAAAGATTGATTAGATCTCAGTTAACTTAATCTTATGATTAATTTAACTTTTGAAACTAACTTACTAGTTTACAATAAATATAAACACTTGTGAGTTTAACTATCAAAGTAGCTTGGAAGATAAATTATATTTCAAAGTAATAGCAGCGGAATATGAAATAAATATGTACTGTATGGATATAAAATTTAACTGAAAACACGGAGGAGTTAACCAAGATGTTCAGTCTCAAGCCGAGACTTAGTCCTCTCAAAAGTTTATATAAAGATGATCCACACCCTGGATCGGGGTTCAACAGTTTACAACTGTCCAGGTCCAAGACCTCTACCACTATTATTCGTGGGAAACAAAACAACAGCAACCAACTGTTCAGGTCACACATGACCTCTACCACTATCCATAGTGGGTAAATGAATGAAAAGATAGTGAGTGAGGATTTACAAATCCTCCAGTTAAGGTTCAGGAGACAGTGTGTGAGTAAAATACAAAAGATAGCACACACTTCTTGTATGTAAAAAGTAAATCACAGAGATAAAGATTTAGAGTTTAGAAATGGCTCTAGTGATCTTCTTGTAGCTCTTGACTCCTTTTGTTGATTAGAATTCGTTCTGAGTCTTCGTCTGGTTTTTGTCTGGAAAGCAGAGTATCATCTGTTTCCTTTACTTCCAAGTTCATCTTGCTTATCGGCTAAAAGAATGAAGAGTTTTTTGTAGTTCTTCTTTATCATAGATTGCTCGATTTATGCTCTATGTTCTGGAGGCTGGTAGTAGTAGTCTCATGGGTGCAAGTTCTCCAGTTGTTCTTGGCACGTTTTGAGCTTGATCGCAAGTGTGTTCTGTGTGCTTGATCTTCTTCAAGTCTATTGTCTCACACTTCTTTTTGATACATACATGATGTCCTTTTTATTCCTCTCTTTTTTGTTTTTCTGAAAAGAAGGAATGATTATGCTTTTTGATCGTACTTGGTACGGTTTCCTGAAATGGCAACATAAATCATTTAATAACATTAAATGCATCAAAAGTAACAAATGTAACCATTAGTATAATAAACAAATAGTGTCGAGGATATAGGATTTGACTCTGCAGTTCATTATAGGTAGTCGTTTGTTTGTAGACGTGTACGGTTGACTCGATGTAGGATCTTCCATAGGTAGCTCTTCAAACTCTTATCGGTGGCTCTTATTGGTAGCTCTTATCAGTAGCTCTTATCGGTAGCTCTGTGCATCGGTAGCTCTGTGCATCTGTAGCTCTCTGTCCATCGGTAGCTCTTATCGGTAGCTCTGTGCATCGGTAGCTCTGTGCATCTGTAGCTCTCTGTCCATCGGTAGCTCTCTGTGCATCAGTAGCTCTGACTATCAGTAGCTCTTGCTATCGGTAGCTCTGGCTATCGGTAGCTCTGGCTATCGGTAGCTCTGGCTATCGGTAGCTCTGGCTATCGGTAGCTCTGTGTCTTATGCAAACCACATCTAATTGACTTAGAATTTTTTCAAAGCTTGTATAAATAAGGATAATCGAGATTATTTAAACATTATTATTAACTTGATCACTGATTTGAAAGATTTAAAATGTAGATCAACAGGAATTTAGAATAGCATAATATATGAACTCATAATTGGGATTATCAAAACATATAAATACACGATTGGGATTATCAAACCAGGTGAGGTCAACAAATATGAATGGTTATAAAAGTTTACATTATAAAGAAATATTAAATATAAAATATTAATATTATTTTTTATAAGAGTAAACTAAGACCAATGTTCGAGGACAACAATTAATGAACAGAAATATGCATGGGAAATGACCCATTTTTCCCTTATAACGGTTTTGATGATGAATTATAAATAAAAGTGTAATTGGAAATTATAATTGAAAAAAATATGGTAATATATATATTAAAATGGTTTCGGATAAGATTTATATTAAATATATATTTATTATATAGGATTTGTTTAAATTCATACTAAGAAAGAATGGGCCTAAGGTATGGTTTTTCATCTCAATATTTTTTTATTTAGAAATGTTCTTGATATTCACATATTAGTATTTTTATTAAGTATCTACTATCCCGTTTCGATTTTATATCTTCAATCTCTATATATCATTTTTATTTAATATTCCATTTTTATTTTAACATTGCAAGGGATTTATGATTCAGAATCTTCAGAATAGGTAAGGGTTTATATTACAGTAATATAACTTTTCATATAATTGTTAATTTTTTATTGAAAGATTATGTTATCTTTATCCTTTAGAAACCATATATTTTATTATCCTAAAGTTATACATAAAATTTTAAAGTATTAGAAAAGCATTCCTCTCTTTGTTATTTAAAATGATCAATGATATTTTTTAATAAAAACCAACCATTTATTACTATTGGATAATGAACATTTATATCCATGTTTATATGCTTAAAAATCTATTATGTATGTTTTAATATAAAAATAAATATTTGGAAAATATTATTATTACTATATTTTAATTTGTTTAAAAATAATTGAAAGGAATATTTTCAACTATTTTACATATGAACCACCTTTTACTTTTTACAGAATTATTAAATAAATCTACTATTTTAATATATACAACAAGAACTCATTTTTAAGTCATCATAAATGTCCTTTATTTCAAATATTCATTTAAAATTATTCGTGGCCACATTTAACAAAAATCATTTTGCTCAACTTTTTAGATATTCTTAGTTTTTTATGTATACTGAAAGTAAAAGTTGTTTTCATTATATATAATTAAATGCTCAAATTCTCTTTTAATGTTACCTTTCATCTAGGTGAAAAAAAATTAAGGATTATTATTCTTTATTTGGAATATTATCTTTTGATACCATCTACATTTTTTCTCTTGATTTTTTTGATGTAAATGTTTTTAGTATTATTTTACAACACATGTTTCTTTGCCTCAGGTAAATTATGTTATGATGAAGACTTTTTGAGACTTGTTTATTCTAAACAAGGATTGTATAATTGATTGTTTTTACGATATTTTGGATCATTTATGATTTCTCTTTATTTGGTAATGGGTGGGTCTAGGATTATATATCCCCTTAATTCATTTTTACATTCTTGATATCTCATGAGATAATGAGGTTATAGATAAATTTGATGTCATGATAACAACCTGATGAGTTGACCTATTCATGAAATTACATGTTCGCAAATTCATGTGTGGGTGTTAATTTATATAAATATTCTATGGGGATATAATTACATGTCCTTAAAATGATAAGGTAACCTGTTACTCTCAATACAAGTTCACGATGTATGGATTTCCTCAGTTTATGCTTATAAAACATTGCAATGATATATTCTGATATTATGCTCTGTACCTCATGGTTTTGGATTCATTATTATTTGAATGTAATAGGGTGGGATAAATGACTTATTCTAGGACTAATGGTGTTATGATATTGGCTGATTGGGTATGAATTTCATAAGTCCTGATCATTTTCCAAAAACATTATTCTTATCATGGGATTGATTAACATATTACACAAATATCTACTTTGATTTCACCTATTAATATTTATAGAATAACACTTCTTATGATTCCACTCTCATTAGGCTTTGAATAAGGATATTAATTTTGATAAACCATGAAGGGTACTATAAGTGAAAAATGATGCTTGAGATGTAGGATATCTTTCATAGAAAATAAAATTCTATATCTAGTCTCCAAAGATACTAAACAGTTTTGTTCCTCTCATATTATATTTTAAGAGGTGTATTGAATATTCATCTAAAATTATTTCCTATTTATTTATATAATACTCAGGTCACTATAAGAGTATCCTAGAAGGGTGACTATTCACAATAGTCAATTTCACCAATGTGAGATCCAAATACCATAAGAATCTTTAAAGGAAACTTTTCAAACCATGATAATATAGTCCAGGTCACCGAAAAGTAATACTCATCATGGGTATTCGAACACTAAAACTGAAGGTGATGCGTATAATGCACTTTCCATAATCAATTTATAATTATGCCAACAAATCATAACCATAATTCCTTCTATATATCTTACTCTGACACTTTTTAATTGTCTACCTCTTAATATATTTTACATTTTATACACACTAAAAATTAAAAAATAAGGGTCCCCATGGATTGAATAATTATTCTAAATATCATATGGTCAGCAGATCTCAAATATTGGAAGAATGAGAACCATCCAACCAATTGATCCATAGGAACCATCCCACCAAATTATTCATTGACTTTTATCACACAAAACATATCAATGGGTTCCATACCACCAGAAAAGAGCCTCTTCTTATGAGAGGCACCTCTTCACCTATGTTAATAGAATTTGATTGATAAAAAAATGAATTCAACAATAATAGTTTCATGGAATTAACCCTTTATTTCTAATAAAAGGGTATGAGTTGGCTCTAAATAATATTTATCCTATTATTATGAGTACACACACGGAAGAAGCGATCACACACTTGTATAATAAGTTAACGAATAGTAGGTTTTACCAACATATACTACTAGATGTTTTGAATCAGTGGTTGGTGATACGTATCATACAAATACAGAAGGTGAATTCAACACTACTGATTCCTTAGAATGTGATGTTAATAAATAATTTTATTGATATCAATTATAGATCTAGTCATTAGGTTCCACACCTAGACTCATATCTTTATCTACGAACCTTTTCATTGGTAAAGGAATGGGTTTTGTAATCTAATTTTGCTATAATCCCCTAAAATCAACATGACCCTCTCTATTAAAGAATATGTCACTCTGTTACTATAAAAAATGATGAACTCGATGAAATAATTATTTATTTCTTAAAATATATTTTTCTAGGGTGAAATTCATGAATCATACTACAAATTTCCTCCTTACAATATAGTACACCAACACATAGGGATAGGAAAATATTCATATATTTTCACCCCCTCATCTAGGGAAATATAGAAATTTTTCAAACATGGTAATCACAATGTAGTCCTCACGAAAGCTACTGTTTTATACTCCATTTGTGGAATCATTGATTATATATTCATTAAAACATTTAAAATCATCCCCTATATTGAGCAGGTTTATGAAACAACTTCCCAAATAACATATTCAATTTTCTTCCCAAGATGATCAAGGCATATATGGAACACATAAAATACATTATGGTAATATTTATCCCAATGATAGGTGAAAAAAGAACCTTCCTTCCATTTGTGGTATGTTATTGAATATGTATCATCTGACATAGAGAATAACTTGGTCGAGCTTCTAAGGATTTATATAATTCTTTAGGAATATTTCAAATACCCTTCTAATTACTACACCTAACTTCAGTTGTAGTGACATACCATCACCTAGTAAATCATATTTATGTATTGTATTCAATTATAGATAGATAAGGGGATAATGGTGTTGGTAGTAGAAAAAATACCTTCATATATGAAATCACCCTTATAAGAACAAAAAAAAAGTTCCTGACACAATTTTTCACATACATTTTTGATAAATTAAAGGAGTTCTATACATTTAAGTTTATGCATTAATCCAGTTATTTAATTTATAAATCCAAATAAATATTTATTATTCTATCAAATATAAGGTAAACTGGGGAAGAAAATATGTAATATTGTCCCAATTATTTTAATATTTACTGAATTTTGGTGAATATGATTTATGCATGCTTTTTCCTCAATGATTTTCTCTATAACTATATTTTTTTATAAATGGTTGAGACGCACATGCCCTTATTATTAAAAATAATTTCATACAAGTGAAGACAAAGGAGAAAACACAACAATGAAAGTGCATAAAAATAAAATCAGCACACTTGCGAGAGAGTGTTCATACTATGAAATGTGTCATTCCCAATCCAAAAAAATGGAATATTTACTAACATACCACATCAATGGAATAATATTCACACTACATGACATTATAAATGTAACGACGCAAAGTTTCATTAATGGAAATCTCTCTTGATATAATTAAATGTCTCTTTATATTTATATAAATGTTCAACTTCTTTGGTTTTATGTTATGAATTTTGACCGTTGCTAATATTGCCGTTGAATTGTGATCACATGATTAATATAAATATAGGGTTTCAACAAATCCAATTTACTTAGACAAAAGAAGTGATGGCCTCGTCCAGTAGAATTGCTCCATACAAATCCCATTTGTTGGAGCTTAGAAAAGAGGTGGAATCCTTGGGATTCTCACTTGACCAAGCCCATGCTGAGCTTCATCATGTCAAGCTCGAACGAGACCGACTACATGAGAAGTGGAAGTTGATAGAAATTACCACTCGATCGATGTTATCCGAGCCACCCCAAGATTCTATCCCCATCGCACAACATACCCTAGGTCTTATACGACTGTTTTAAGGTTTTATGTAACAAATAAATAGTACTATGTTCATGTACATTATTTTTTTTATATAATAATGAATATACTTTCTTGTCATTATTGATACATTGTAAATAGTTTTTAAAGTACAAATAATGTTTTTAGTTATTATTTAATTAAGAATTCTATTTTATTAAAATAAGGGATTTATTAATTAAATAATATTTTAATAAAATATTACTATTATTATATTTTTTTTTAATATAAATGATCTTATAATTTTATGAATGCAATTGTAATTTTTATTAAGGTTTGAAATCCATTTCTGTCAAAACCCGTGAATTTTTGATAAATGTCAGTTTGTATTTCTAAAAGTGAAAATTAACATATTTAAAAATGTATTTAGATAAAATAAATTTTATTTCTGGAATCAGGATGTCGAAATTAACCAAAGGTGAAGTTTTTATATTTTTCTGAGGCAGTCAAATTTTTGGGTAAAAATTAATTACCGTTTAAATATATAATGTGTTTTATGACATCATAATGGTCCAATAGTAATGTAATAACATAATATAATCTTTATGTTCGGAAAAAATATGGTTTCCCATTAAAATAATTTTATTTTGGGTTTGTTTGACTTTCTTTTCAAAGCATTAATGGACCCCTCAAGACTTATTAAACACCTTGTCTTTTTAAATTAATTTCCATGGGAGTGTGAATCACCTCCACATAAGCAACCACATTATTTTAAGATGTTCGGACCTTGGCCTTATAAAATATTTTTTTCCTCTTCCCTATACGAAAACCCATGGGATCAAACCATGAGATGGTTTGTGGTTTGGATAAATTTAATATAAGGGGTCCCAAACCTAAATAATAAATAATTCCCTCACCTTTCCTATATGAACCCACCCATGCTCCCACTTCCTCCTCACTCAATGCCTTTTGTGTTCATACAACCTCTTCCATACTCCTTATATAATCTTCCCAAGGTTCCCCAAGCTCCCAATATGCCTCTCACAAGCCTCTATCTAGTTTTTGGAAGCACACTTCCAAGTAAGGGTATTTAATCCGTTCTCATTTTTGTCCAATTTTCTTTAAGTTTTTTCCCTTTTAATTTCAATTATGAATGTTGGGGTATGGTTTGGCACCTCCCTTATACTTCCCTCTTTATTTTTAATGATGGGATACCCCTTTCTCTCTCATTAAATGCCTCCCATGTACACCAATTACTATGCCGAAATTCCGAAAGTAACTTCTCTCTCCTCTTTTACATTCAAGAAATACTTTTGTATCATGAATCTAAATAATATTACAATTTTTGGGACATGTATCTATATAACCTCCTTTCTGTCCATTACCGGGAAATATGATGAGGAACCCCTTTCAATCTCATAATACTTTTTTATGAATTCTTATCTCATGCCGTTACGCTGCCAAAGTTGTACTGATTTTCTAAGCCAATGCCATTGTGTAGTGAATACCATGCCCATTTCTCCATCAAGGGAATTCACCTTTATTCACATTTACTTTTTGATTATAATGTTTCATGTATGAATTCCACATTACTTTATCATGGAATAAATGATTATGTTTTATGAATCCTTGTTTTATGATCTATGTGGCACAATTATACATGAAATGAAATGTTTAAGAGGGGTGAACCCTTATAGATCTCCAATGAATTAGATAAAGTATGGTATCATGATACGTCATGTGAAATGAGTGTTGACTCATTCTAATTCATGTGGAACAAGGGTTTACTCATTCTTTATGTGCAATGAGGATTTACTCATGCTCCATGTGCAATGAGCCTTGGCTCATGCGAATTCCTTGTTAAGTGTTGTTGCAACATTTCCATGTTATGATTATCATGATTTATCATGCCTTTATGTTCATGCTTCTCTTATGGTCTATTGATATTCCTATTTCCTAACATGTATTTTACTCCTCATTTCATTCCATGTGTACTCCCTTACTGGGCTTTATATCTCACCCTTCTCGTATGCATGTCCTTAGGCTATCCCATGCAATGCTAAGTACGAGGGAATGTAGTGGTCATGTAAAGGACGTTTTCAATAAAGATGTTGTATTTCATGTTTTAAGTTTTTATGTAATGATCTTAAGCCCCAATGACACTAAACCTCTCGATCTTCTTTGTTGTATCAAGTCAAGTATTATGTAATATATCATGTTTATGTTTGTAATAAGAGAAGGGTTTTCATAGTTGGTATCAGAGGATAGGTTTAGAAATGTTAGGGATTATGATAATAAAACCCTAGTAATGGCTTAGAGACAAGACTAAGTATAATAAAAACATCCCTATGTTTTGGTGAGTATTGAGTAAGTGGGTTATCAAGAAAATACATCCCTGTCTGGATACGAGCTGGTAGAGGCGGCTCTGGCACAAATGTATTCTAGGGGTAAAACCCAAAAACACCGCTTTGAGCTAGACTCGAAAGGGAACTGGTGGACGACAACTGGCCTTGCTACACTCTTGGTTACGACAACACCGGTGGATAGGTTTTGTTAAATTCACAATCTTAGTATGAAACCTTATTAAGGGAATTAAAAAAATTCCCCTAAGAATATATTTTAAAAGGTAGATCGTGAAAAGCCTACATTGAAGCCTATAGACTCATGAGTTAAGGAAATAAAATTTTATTTATAAGTCATCAACTTTTTTCTTTGGATTACCCTTTATGTGTTACACCTAACTTTCCTTTTATTCTCGCCAATGGACGGTAATAGGTGGACTCAGGCTAACAACTGTTGTGAAGATCACTGTGATAACTGTACTAATGAGATGCCCAATCCAATGGTAGTGGGAATCGCGAACATTCTCACGCTTCTCTCTCACCTAACTCAAGTTTTGAATAGAAACATGGGTCTAGAAGAATGTTCAACACCCCTATGAAAAAACAAGTCTCTATTGAGATCTTCTTGAGACAAAGGCCTCCAACTTTTAGTGGATCATCTGATCCCATGATCGCGGAACAATGGATCAACTCCATTGAAAAGATCTTCTCCATCCTTCAATGTTTTTAACAAGAGAGGGTTCTCCTGGTGGCTTATCATATGGAGGGTGAAGCTGATCAATGGTTGAAGTTAATCAAAAATACAATGCCTGAGGAGGAGGTCGAGGCGTTGGAATGGAAGGATTTCTGGAAGAGGTTTTTCGATAAATATTTTCCGCACACCCTCCAGCTTAATATGGAAAGGGACTTCCTTTCCCTAAAGAAAAAAGATGAAGAATATATTAGGGATTATGAGGAAAAATTCACAAGGTTTGCACGATACGCTTCCGGCTTTGTTGTTACCCTAGAATGAAAAGTTGACCTCTTCTTTGGTGGGTTGAAGCCTAGCCTACAGAAAGAATTTGCAATATATGACTTCGACAACTATGAGGAAATTGTCTGATGTGCCCTCAAGGTCGAAATAGAGATCGGGGAATCACAAGGGTATAATGGGGATAAGAAGAGTAAGGTGGACATCAATGCTTGTGGAACGATGGATAAATCCAATGGTGCTAAGAAGATCCAACACCCCACTTGCCAAAAGGGCAGAAAGAATCACCCTAGAAATTTCTTTAAGGGGATGAGGAAATGCTTTAGGTGTGGAAGAGAAGGGCACCTAGCTATTAAGTGATGGAAATAAAGACATGCGGCCACGAAAGTGGAGAGGAACACTCCATTCTAACATCAACGCGTTGTTCAATGCTAAAAATACAAAGAACCGAGTCATTTTTCAAATCAGTGCCCTAATCGTAGGGTTTTAGATGGCAACCAACAACCTCCTAGGCAGCAAGGAAATGCTTTTTCCATCACTTCTACCGAAGTGAAACCCGACAACATAGTGGTGACAGGTACGATAGTAATTCATTCAAGAATAGAGAACGTACTTTTTGATTCAGGTTCTACACATTCTTTTATATCTCAATGGTTTAGTAGAACAATCCTAGCACCACCACAAATCATGGAAGTGAAGATGTCGGTGAGTACAAAAAATGGGGAAATCATTGAATCCCATGAATATAAGTCCTCCCCTATTATAATCTGTGGATTGAATTTCCCGGCTAACCTCATCATACTCTCTATGGTGGAATTTGATGCAATTATTGGCATGGATTAGCTTTCCTTATATAGAGCCAACATAAATTGTCGGGAGAGGGAAATCACACTCCATATGGAGAATCGACCACCGATTCATTACAAGTGTAAGGAGGAAGATGAATCTATTTTAGCCCAATCATCTCACACATGGATATTACTTCATTATGAGCACGCATATCTGGCTCAGATGATTGAGTCCAAGGAAGAAACCATCGTTGAAGAAATGCCTATTGTGAGGGAATTCGCCGAAGTGTTTCCTAAGGAACTGTCTGGACTTCCTCCAAGAAGAGATGTTGAATTTTCAATTGAACATATACCCGGGGCTTTACCAATATCCAAGACTCCATATAGAATGGTTGTTTTAGAGATTGATGAGCTGAAGAAACAACTGCATAATAATCTGGATAAAGGGTTTATACGCCCAAGTGCTTCACCTTGGGGTTCACGAGTCCTCTTCGTCAAGAAGAAGGATGGGTCAATGCGGCTTTGCATCGATTATCATGAACATAACAAAATCATGATAAAGAACAAGTATCGTCTCCGAATAATTGATGACTTTTTCGATCAGCTGCGTTGAGCACAATACTTATCCAAGGTGGACATGCGGTCGAGATATTATCAAGCAAGGGTGAAGAAGGACGATATCCCCAAGACTACTTTTCGCATAAGATACGGGCACTATGAATTCCTAGTAATTCCTTTAGGACTCACTAATGCTCCAGAAATATTTATGGACTTAATGAATAGATTCATTAGAGATTACCTAGACAAATTTGTGGTAGTCTTTATAGATGATATTCTAACATACTCCAAAACAAAGGAGGATAATGAGGAGAATTTAAGAATTTTATTGGAGACTTTGCGCAAGGAGAAGCTCTATGAAAAGTAAAAAAAGTGTGAGTTCTAGATGAAGGAAGTATAAATCTTGGGCCATATCATCACAAGAAATGGGATATCTGTGGATCCCTCCAAAACAGATGCAATTGAGGGATGGTCGAGGCCAACATCGGTAATGGATATCCGTAGATTCTTGGGGTTAGCTGGATATTATCGATAATTTGTGAGAAATTTCTCACAATTTTCCAACCCTCTTACCAAGCTAACTCGAAAGGGAGTAAAGTTTTCTTGGAGTGATGAATGCGAAGAATGCATCAAGGAGTTGAAAAAGAGGATT
The DNA here is from genome assembly GCA_963277665.1 of Viscum album. Taxonomy (NCBI): domain Eukaryota; kingdom Viridiplantae; phylum Streptophyta; class Magnoliopsida; order Santalales; family Viscaceae; genus Viscum; species Viscum album. The sequence continues at coordinate 1,186,786,150 of OY728139.1, forward strand.
ATAACTACGCCCATGCTCACTTTACCCACAAGTGGGGAAATTTTTGTGGTATTCAGTGATGCTTAGAAGAAGGGATTAAGCTATGTGCTGATGCATAATGATAATGTTATATCCAATGACTCATGGTAGTTGAAAATATATGAGCAAAACTATCCAATGCATGATCTGGAGTTTGCGGCAGTGATCTTTGCCTTAAAAATTTGGCAGCATTATCTCTATAGGGATAAATGTGAGATATATACTGACCACAAGATTCATAAATATATATTCACACAGAAAGAGCATAATATGTGCCAGAGAATATGGATAGAGCTCATCAAGGATTATGACTCTTCAATCCATTACCACCCTGGGAAAGCTAAAAAGGTGGCAGATTCTGTATGTAGAAAGGATCTAGTGATTCTATAAATGATGAGAATGGAGAAGGATCCAATTTTCTTAGACATTATGAAGATGGACATGGGAATGATAGAGAAGAAAACATTATCAATCATTTCACAAATTATTTCTCAACCATCATTTTTGGACAGTTTAAATGATGCTCAAAAGGATGATGTGGGAATTCAAGAAAACGTGGAAGCTATCGAAAAAAGTGAAATCCATGGAGTTTAATGTTAATGAAGAAGGAATTGTGCGGTTTGGGAAAATACTATGTGTTCCATAATGTCCAGAGCTGAAGAAGGAACTTTTGGATGATGCACATAGTTCAAATTTCTCTATTCACCCAGGGAGCACAAAGATGTATCGAGATCTCCGAGAAAACATTTGGTGGGATAATATGAAGAAGGAGATCACTGAATATTCATCAAAGTGACTAGTGTGCGAGCAAGTGAAGGCAGAGAGGAAGAAGTATAAGGGGATAATTCAACCATTTCCCATACCAGAATGGAAATGGGAGAACATCACCATGGACTTTGTCATCAGACTTCCAAGCACATCCAAAGGCAATAATGCAATATGGGTTGTTGTGGATCGTCTTACAAAGACTGCACACTTCATTTCTATCCGGGAGGATTTCTCATTGGATCAACTGGCACAGATATATATCAGGGATGTGGTAAGGTTACATGGAGTACCACTATCTATTGTGTCACACTGAGATCCAAGATTCACCTCTACGTTTTGGAAGAGTCTTCAACATACTCTGAATACTGAACTGAATTTAAGTACGGCCTATCATCCTAAAACTGATGGCCAATCAGAGTGGACTATCTAAACACATGAGTAAATGTTGATAGCATGCTCTATAGACTTTAAAGGGGGATGGGATCAACATCTTCCTCTGGTTGAGTTCTCTTATAATAACAGTTTCCACTCGAGCATCCTAATGGCACCATATGAAGCCCTGTATGGGAAAAGGTGAACAACACCAGCATTTTGGGATGAGGTCGGTGAAAGTATGCTACTTGGACCAGAAATGGTTAAGGAAATGGTGGAGAAGGTGAAAACCATTCAGAAGCATTTCAAGGCAACCCAGAGTCGATAGAAGAGTTATACAGATAATCATCGATGAGACCTTGAGTTTAAAGATGGAGACATGGTTTTTCTACGCATATCTTTGTGGAATAAGGTCATGAGTTTTGGAAATAAATGGAAGTTAAGTCCAAGGTACATCGACCCCTTCGAGATTCAAGATCGTGTTAGGGATGTGGCCAATCGACTAGCACTTCCACCTACTATGGCCAATGTACATGATGTCTTTCATGTATCTCTCTTAAGGAAGTACATACCAGACCCTACACAAGTACTCTCTTCTGAGGTGGTACAATTAGAAGATGATCTTTCTTATGAGGAGAAACCAGTGAAGATCATAGATCGTAGAGAAAATGTTCTATGAAATAAAACAATGCCCCTCGTCAAGGTGTTGTGGTGAAACCACATGTTTGAATAAGTGACTTGGGAATCATAGGAAATGATGAAGCTCAGTCACCCACATCTGTTTTAGTATGGGAAAAGGAAAATTTCGGGGGAGAAATTTCTTAAAGGGGTAATATTGTAATGACCCAAGGATTAATTAATGAAAATACCTCTTGATCTAATTAAATGTATCTTTATGTTTATATAAAATGTCAACTTCTTTGGTTTTATGTTAATAATTTTGACCTTTGCTTATATAGTCGTTAAACAGTGATCACGTGATTAGTATAAATATATGGCTTTAACATATCCAATTTACTCAGACAAAAGAAGTGATGGCCTCATCCAGTAGCATTGCTCCCTACAAATCCCATTTTTCGGAGTTCGGAAAGGAGGTGGCATCCTTGGGCTTCGCTCTTGACCAAGACCATGGTGAGCGTCATTATGTCAAGCTCGAACGGGACCAACTACGGGAGAAGTGGAAGTTGATATAAATTACCACTCGAGCAATGTTATCCATGCCACCCCAAGAGTCAGTCACCATCGCACACCTTACCCTTAGGTCTTATGCGGCTGTTTTAAGAGGTTATGTAACAAATATATAGTACTATGTTCATGTACATTATTTTTTTGTATATAATAATGAATATACTTTCTTGTCATTATTGATACATTGTAAATAGTTTTTAAAGTACAAATAATGTTTTTAGATATTATTTAATTAAGATTTCTATTTTATTAAATTAAGGACTTTTTGAATTAAATAATATTTTAATAAAATAATATTTTTATTATTAAATTAATTTTTAATAAATATAAATGATCTTATATTTCTATGAATTCAATTGTAATTTTTATAAAGGTCAGAAAACCATTTCTGTCAAAACCCGTGAATTTTCAATAAATGTCGGTTTTTATTTTTAAAAGTGAAAATTAACATATTTAAAAAATTATTTAGATAATATATTTTTTATTTCTGGAATTAGGACATCAAAATTATCCAACGGTGAATTTTTCATAATTTTCTGAGATAGTCAAATTTTTGGGTTAAAATTAATTACTGTTTAAATATATAATGTGTTTTATGACATCATAATGACCCTATAGTGATGTAATAAAATAATATAATCTTTATGTTCAGCCAATATATGTTTTAACATTAAAATATTTTGATTTTGGGTTTGTTTTAATTACTTTTCAAAGCATTAATGGACCCCTCACGAATTATTAAACACCTTCTATTTTTAAATTAATTTCCATGGAAGTGTGACTCACCTCCACACAAGCAACCTCATTATTTTAAGAAGTTTGGACTCTGTCCTTATAAACTATTGTTTTCCTCTACCCTTTTCCAAAATCCATTGGCAAAAACCATGGTATGGTTTGTGGTTTGGATTAATTTAATGTAAGGGGTCCCAAACCTAAATAATACAGAATTCCCTCACCTTTCCTATATAAACTCACACAAGCACCCACTTCCTCCTCCCTCAATGACTTTATATTTCGTCCAAACTCTTCCCTACTCTCTCTAGAATCCTCACAAGGTTTTCCAATCACCCACAAATCCTCTCACAACCCTCTCTTTATCATTTGGAAGCACACTTCCAAGTAAGGGTTTTTCTTCCTTTCTCATTTTTGTCCAATTTTCATTAAGTTGGTTTTCCCTTTTAATTTCAATTATGAATTTTGGGATATGGTTTCAAACCTATATTATACTTCCTTATTTATGTTTTAATTATGGGATACCCCTTTCTCTCTCATTAAATGCTTCCCATTTACACCTGTTACTATGCCGAAATTCCGAAAGGAACTTCTCTCTCCTGTTTTACATTCAAGCAATACTTTTTTATCATGATTCTAAATTCAATTACAATTGTTGGGAAATGTATATATATTACCTCCTTACTTTACATTACATGTAAATATGATGAGGAAACCCTTTCTCTCTCATCAACCATTTTTATGAATTCTTATGTCATGTTGTTACGCTGCCAAAATTGCACCGATTTTCTAAGACAATGCCATTGTGTAGCGAATACCATGCCCATTTTTCCAATAAGGGTGTTCACCACTATACACATTTACTTATTTATTATAAGGTTTCATGTATGAATTCAACAATTTTTTTTCATGGAATAAATTATTATGTTTTATGAATACATGTTTTATGATCTATGTGGGACACTTATTCATGAAATGAAATTTTTAAGAAGGGGGCACCCTTATAGCTCAAATGAATTGGGTAAAGTATAGTATTATGATACATAATGTTCAATGAGTGTTTACTCATGCTAATTCAAGTGCAATTAGGGTTTACCCGTGATTTAGGTGCAATGAGGATTTACTCATGCTCCATGTGCAATGAGCCTTGGCTCATGCTAATTCCATGTTATGGGTTGTTGCCACATTTCCATGTTATGATTATCATGCATTATCATGCCTTTATGTTTATGTTTCTCTTATGCTCTATTGATATGCCTATTGCTTGAAATATACTGTAATCCTCATGTTATTCCTTGTGTACTCCCTTACTGGGCTTTATAGCTCACCCTTTTCTTATGCATGTCCTCAGGTTATCCCATGCAATGCTAAGTACAAGGGAATGTAGTGGTCATGTAAAGGCATTTTTCAATAAAGATGATGTATTTCATGTTTTAAGTTTTTATGTAATTATCCTAAGCCCCAAATACACTAATCCTCTCGATCTTCTTTGGTGTATCAAGTTGAGTTTTTTGTAATAAATCATGTTTATGTTTGTAATAAAATCATGGTTATAATAAAAAAATATTGTAAAATTTCTTATTATTACGAACATAACCTTCCATATATCTTAGTCTAAGTTGATTTCATATTAACGATATAAATGTTAAAATAGAAGATAGAAAATACATGATTTTTGAAATTAAATTCCATTGTTTAATTTTCCTCATCATATGATCAAAAAAAGTAGAAAACACTGTGTGGACTATTAATTAATCTAAACTTCGTGGAATTAGTTATCACCAAAACACCATATATTACATGAAATCTAAGCATTATTTTCTTCATTATAATATATATATAATGTAGTCCTTATTGTGTGACATTAAATTAAATTATTTATAGTTTATCCTATAAAAATTTAAAACATTAAGTGTGGTATATACCATATGATCTAAATATATTTGGAAGGGTATATTCTATATGAACCATAAAAAATAATCATCCAATATGCAATTAAATTATCTATATAGGGTTCACATTTCATTCCTCATGTATTCAAAGAATATGTATATACTATCCAACAATAGATTCATTCCTCACTTAACATTGGAATAAAATTTCACCTTATAAGACTTATATATGTATTGATTCATACTATATCTGGATAATTAATGATCATTGGATCTTCTAACATATATTTAGCCACACATTATATTTCTATAACTAATTTTACTCTGGTGATGATGCCTTACCAAATTTATATTAGTTTTTTTATCCCTCTCTTCCACAAGATAATCCATGCATTTCTCTCTTCCTCTCAAGCATAAGATCCAGATTTGTATATATGTATTCTATATAAATGAATTGTTTCACGTCTAGATTCATATTAGCATATAATATATAGTGATTTATAGATAATATATATTGGGTCCCACCACAAATCAACATCTACCCCACCATCACTTTGTTACCCAAGATTTAATTTATTCATGTATGGATAATATCATTTCTCTATAATAATACAGTGTTATCTTATTTTTTCATGATCCAGTTCTAGGTGAAGTCCCCTTCATGGGGTCACTAACCTTATGAACTTAAACTAAATAATTTAGGGTCATTATCTTATGAACTTATAAAACATGAAGTAATATACTTGTCCCAAGACACTAAACTTTTTGACTTGTTTTATTTTCCATATAACCCAAAAATATGTGGTATATGGAATATATATTAAAACTATAAACCCCATAGAGTGGTCATTTAAATAATTAAAAAGGTTTCACTCCCCCTCCATTGCAGTTTATATTAAAAATGACCAATATTTTAAACATTAAATTGTGATTCCACCCACTATTTAATTAGAATAGTTATCCAACTCTTATCTTAGAGTCTATTCCTCTTTCCCAGAAACCATTCTATCATAGGATAGTAAAGCTATGTAGTGTTACAAATCCGTTTATACAACCCCATGTCTACCGAACCTACTCCACACCTCTGACGTATGATTCATCATCACCCATAACCTTATGTTAAGATAATTTTATTTTATTCCCCTTAAAAGAAAATGGTAACAGGTTGATTCACAAATCTGAGTGTGTCCCATTTTGAATGGTGAATAAATTTTTTTAAATTGAGCGACTATATAACCCCTATAGGATTATTTTCAGTGGACGTTTCCCCCTTAATATATATTAAATATTTATGGATAGTTTGAGGGTATTCCCACCATTTCAGATTGTCAATGTCACACCCATGCTATTTCTCTGAGGTACATTTTATTTTATTCTTTGTCTCACTTTTGATCAATATCTTTATTGGGTTTTCCTAATTAAAATGATGGTTTTTGGGTAAAAAAATGAGGTCCATGGTTGGTTCATTTTTATGGTAAACCATGTACTATATTGATTAAAAATATGTAACTTATATAGTGTAATTATCCACTTTTATTGATTAGTGGAATAATCATATTCCCCTTATAGCGAATCTTGTTTCTTACCCCGCCTCTTGGATAGATGTGTCCCATTGTGTATGAACGTTCTCGAAGAAAGTGCAGACAACCCATGTTTATTTCTAGATTCTTTAAAAGTTTTAAATTATAATTATACCCCTATATGATTTTAACCCCCTAAACCTAATCTTGCATCCATTTTACCCTCTCATCATGTAGTTAAATCCCTCCTCCTCCAGTCATTTTGGTATTAATGATTTGATGCATTTGGTTTTGATTACTCTATGAAACGCCATTTATGATCTTCTTCCTTGATTATTTATTCATGGTCTCACCCCACTTTGTTTTAGGTTATCTTTTCTCCACCAGTGAAGTTGACCTAAAATGTGTTCAATATCATGGTTGGGTGAACTCTATACAACATATTTCATCTATTTCATGAGAGGTCTCTAGGTAGATATGATTCAACACAAAAATAACAATCCCAAAAGAACTATCAATAAATCATCACATAGGAATCCAAAATATAACATAATTTAAACACATCTTAAAAATTCAGAATTTAAACTATAAAAGAAATATCCTCTTGTAAACCACCACACCATTTCTTGGTGTCCTTTCCTAGTCTACAACATCCGAACTACGTTTAAGGAAGGAGTAAATACAAATCTCAGACATCCCATTGTGACTCAAGGTCCGTTAGAAGATTTGTTGGCTAGAAACCCAACCAGTAACTAGACACTTAAGTTCCAAAAGTATAGGATCTTGTCTAATGAGAAATATCAAATATTATGACCAAAAATATGGGAACCCATGATTTGATACCATTTTTTTCATAAACCATCATTGGATTCCATCCAACCTAACACCAAAATCATCCCGTTACATGGATTAAAGGGAGTCCCCAATCCATAATAAATGTAAATGATTTCATATGCACCATATATCTCCTTTGGGAATGGAATTTTCCAAGATAAATATAACTGACACTATAAAATTTTTACATATATTATAACTAACATCCACAACATAAAATACAAAGGAAACATTATGAGCATAAGTTGAGAATTTTATAACTACATCTTGAAACGAAATAACCAAAAAATAGAGGGAATCGACTAGATAAAAAAATCCATGTGATACGACTATCAAAAACATCATTTCACTAACACCTACCAAATAAGTAACCACAAGAAAGATAAACCACGTGGATCACTATGTAAAACTATTCTTTTACCTGTTTCAAACAAAACAACATCTTCATAAACATAGGGGTGTATGTATTGTGTGAGATTACATTAATAGTATTATACCACAATAATTGATCAATTTGTAAAAATTGTAAGGCAAATTAGTATGATTATTTTTAACAAAATAAACAATTTAAATTGAAAACATTATTTGTTTAGAAACATTAGGAATAATGTCTATTTTATGAATCATGTTCTTAAAACTACAAAAGATTTAAATGTTCATAAATAAAGGAAAATACAATAATAACCATATAATAATCTCCATGATAAATCTCAATTTATCTTGGGTTAGTGGTGTAATTGGATCCTCAAAACCTCAAGAACCAGATCTCCTACTCAAGAAAAGAAACCAAAATTATCATTATTTTCATAGTGTTGTTTTCTAATAAATCATTGTATGGTAAGTCATGCTTATAATAAATTCGCATGTATTCCCACCTATATACCTAGAATTCCTAGGTGGTTTAAATTAATTATACCATGAATCCACCATCTACCAAAATAACCATCAGATGTGAATGCAGATTATTTCCTAGGGGGATCCACTATTTCTAAATCACAGACGTGACTCTCATAAAAAAAAACCCATTTTCACTTACATATCCCAATTGAAAATTAATTTAGGAAACAATAATGTTGTATTTAAATTATAAAGTTACTCTTAACCATAAAACTACACACCATCAACATTAAATCACCCTAAATTATTATGGAAACCACAATACCCCAAGAGAAGACACCAAGTAATCAGGAAAAAAACCTACCAAGATTTAAAAAAAGGAATATATTATTTAATTTTTTGATCAAAAAAATTTTACCTAGGATAGTGAACCCAATAAGGAAGAGAAGTGAGACCAAGAATATAGAAGGGGGTAATGGTTGATGACATTACTTGCATTTTATTCGAGGAATCGAGAATAAACCCAACCATATATATAGTCCAAGTGGATTATAGGAGGATGAGGGTTGATCCTTAGGATATGGAAGGTCTACTTTGTATTGAGAATATGGTTATAGAGTTAAAATTCTGGAGGGCATAATTGGATTTTTTTCAAAAAAAAAGAATATTGCAGGCGTCACATATTACCAAAAGTTCTTCCAAACCATGCAGAAATGATGTGGAACCTCTATCCAAGAGGAGTCATAAGCCACAAATGTTTCATGAAGGGGGTTATATTTGTGTTTTTAAGGGTAAAGCCCTGGTCCGAGACTAAGACGCACTTTATTAAAAAAAGGGAGATGAGTTACATGAAGCGGAACAGTGGTATCTTATTACTATCTCTTTCAATGTGATGGAGAAGGTAAACTGGAAAATTATCACTCCATGTCACATCTTTGGGGACTCATTTTTTGGAATGTCCATCCACCACCATGTTTTCTTCATAATACGTATGGGTGGAAATATATCTAATTTCAAGAATAAAATGGAGGCAGTCAATCCAGCGTACGGTAAGAGGCTATGGAAGGTGGATCAACCCATTACAAATAGATTGAACAATGGTTGTGGTGTCACTTTAGATCCAAATGTTGTTCTATACTTTAATAATGACAAAAATAATGGCATGAATCACCTCTATCATTTCTGCTTCAAGAGTAGAGGCATTTCCACATTTCCCAAAGAATTATCCCTAACATCATTCGAGAGAGTCTTTGAAAATGGCCCCACATCCCGCAGGGTTTCCTCTAGAAGCTCCATCTACGTTGATCATAGGGGGTTATATTTGTGTTATTGTCCATGCATCACTAATAGTACCAATATCTGGGTCACATGGTTTTCACTAGTTTGGCGCAAGGTTTTCCCTTTCCATGAGCTAACCATGCACATCCTTTATGTTTCCAAACAATAGACATTATTCTCAAAAAAAACCTTAGAGAGCTATGGAATTACATCATCAATAATTTTTAATAGAGATTCAAGTATTACGTCTTAATTCTAGGAAGTTATTGAAATGGAAAATGGATGAAATTTAATGATTAGTGCAACATACCATCCTCAAATAAAATGTAACAAAAATTGGAATATCAAATTATAGAAGACATGTATATTTCATGTGTGTTGGATATTGATGGATATTAGGAAAACCATCTAGAATGGGTAAAATTTACCTAAAAGGTTTTATCAATCATAAATTATAATGGATTCTTTGTAGTGATCTATGGTCAGTTGTGATAGTCACCACTAGGATGGACAGAAGTGGGTGAGGATTTCTTACATGTTCTAAGACTTCTGCACAAGATACCTGATAAAGTGTATTGGATTTTATATGGGTATTAAATATCATAGACTATCCATAAGTCTTATGATGATTAGAAAAAAATATTTATATTTCTCATTGGGACACCATGTATTCTTGATGGAGACACCTCTCATCTTTCACCATCATTATAATATGTATAAGACTATTATACGATTTTTTTATATCATTTAATATTATAGAGAGAATCATGAAGGTGTCATATGGATTTGATTTTCTTTCCAAATTGACTTTGATTCATGACATGTTCCACATCAAACAATTAAATAAGAATAATCTAGACACATCTCACAAGTTTAATTGGGACGTTATTGAGCTCGAACTTAACCTCTTATTAACCGAGAAACCAGTATGAATTGTGGATTACCAAGTAAAAATAACTTAGGTAAAATTTATTCTATTATTTTGGGATTTTTGGCAACATTAAAATGATAATCATTATACATGTGAATGGAGATCCGAGGTGGAGGAGAATTATACACATCTACTATTAGAAAATAAATCATTTCGACTATTTGATGGTGGAATGTTTCCATGGAAGGGAAAATTTTCACATCCATGTTCTTTAATTGAGAAACATTTTCATATATTATTTGTATTGGTTCTGTTCCATATATTTCCCAAATATCATTGTAGAATTTGTTTTTTATATTTGGGTCAGAAGAGTGAGGAGGATGGATGGAACACAGTTATGGAAAACCATGAACTAAACTATTGAAAATTTTCATACCTAAATAGTGTCACCATATAATCTTCATGGGTTGGAACATCTCCTTGCACTTATTAGTAAAAAATATGTAATATACCCATCATATTGGATATATGTTCCACACATTTTGTGTATAGTCTAGCAAACTATTTGGCCACATAGTTTAGCCTTCCATATTAATAAACAATTTGGATATATATATATATATATCTCTATGGTTTTAACCCTCCTCTCACTACCAATTTAATAGTCCCCATCCCTTGGTTCACACACCTCCTCATCCTCGTCTGATAATATTCTCATAAATATTTGGGTGTTTTGGGTTTTATTACTCTGAGGAAGTCTAAGTAATCTCTTCCTCAATTCTCATCTTCTTTATTCATTCTCTAACATATATTCCATTATGTATACACTATTCTATAGAAATATTCCCGACAATAAATGTGTTAAATCTCATTCCTTTGGTCTGAGTCTATATTTTTTAGTATTTTATTTCCCCCTTAGTGTATTATCTTGGTGTGTTTTAATTTACAACTATATTTTTAGTGATATAATGTGAATGGTCAATAGTTCCATGCTAATCCATTATTTGAAAATTTATATTTTCTAATAATATTTCATAAGTTAATTATATATTTCATTGTTGGGTGTGTTTGAAAATGCGTTTTTTTCAAAACAATGGTGTGTGTATGACTTAAAAATAGTAAAACCCCCGATATAAATAATTTTCCATGTTATGGGAAAATTTGGTTTGTGATAGATGGGGAATTCATGGGTTATTAAATATATATTCACATTGTAATCCATGGAATCTAGTTTGGAAAACTATGACAAGTATGCTAGGAATAAACTTCTCTACCCTTGTAAAATTATGATACAACATTAAAAAATAATGATAATTGGGATTGGATGGCTCATGCAGGATATGGAACATCATGTGAAGGTTTCATCACTAAGAGAGTGAGGATCCTTGGTCCCTACTAACCTTAGTTTATTATATATTTATCATTGTGATTATTCTATAAGTTTTTCTATTTTTACTTTGTTTATTAATTTTAATTATTCTAGAATGTTATGAACATAATTCCTAACATAAATAATTTGTTATATTTTATTAAAAAAAATCCTTTTTTCAAATTAAATTTTTTCTTTACATAAAACATATAATCATGTTTATTTGACATACAATTTCCCTGATGAGACCCTTATAGTAGTATCCCATTGGGATTGTGATATCACATTCTACATACACACACAACTATAGGTAGGCACTATTCTGTCTGACTCGGGTAATGGAAAGCCCTTCCAGAGAGTTGACATTGATTCCTCTTATTTGGGGTTTTTTATTTGGTAGGTTCTGGTGGTAGTGGAATAATGGTGTCCACCCATATGTCTCGTAGAGGTTTTTTATATCTAGATGATTCCCTCTATTTTTTGGTTTTATTATTTCAGGTTGTAATAATTAATGCCCAAATTATTCTTACATTATTTCCTTTTTTCTATAAGTTTGGGATGTTTGTTATGATGTTAGTAAATATTTTTTAATGTTACCTAATCATATCATGTGTAAATGTTTCCCAATTGTGTTTCATTAATCCCATGAACTATTTTGCATCATATAGGAATTTAGAACACCATTCAGGCTATGATATTGGCTGGGTCGGGTGCCATGTTGGATTACATCCTAGGCTGGTTCATGAATTTCCACATATTCCCAATAGTATCGAATTCATCATAACAGAATTTTTTAAATACAAGATTTATGTCATTTATATTCCTCATGTACAAATGGATTAAAAATATCTCTATGTTTTATTCCATTATGAATTAAAAATTCGATCGACAAGGCTCATAGTTACGTGATCCTAAAATTTGAGAAATTTTGTTCTAATATTCATATATTTAAACTATAATCATATTTTTAAAATATTTTTTAATTATAAACTACTAAGATTATTGTATCCCTTGTGACACCATGTTATATAATATTATCATATATAAGATATTATCTATGAAATCAAAACCTACTCTAATATATAAGATATATCCCCATTTGAGAGATCAAATTATTAAAATATGTTATGACTATGGTTAAATTTTCATACATTGGTGTCATGGTTTACCTATTCTATGATTAGAATAATCCCCTCATATATGTAATTGTTACATCTATATTGATTCATGTTACCACAACATAGTTATTCATGAATCACATAACATTCACCCATTCAAAAAACCTTTTTCATACCCTACATTTTATTAATGTTTGGTCCCTCGAACTCATGTTATATTTCCTTCATTGGGTACAATGATGACATGAATCCATCTCATAGTTATGAATAGTATCAATACAGCATATCCTGAGTTGAGTAAAGATAAAGGGTTTTTGTTGTTTAATAATGGAAATACCTCAGAAGAAATAAAAAAAACTTTTTATTTTGAAAGAAATTTGAAATATATTTTATTTTAAAATAAAATTGGAATTCAATTTCCTTATAAATAATTGTTTAAACATGAAAATGACGCTTCTAAAAATAATGGAAGGTAAATACATACATTTCATACATGGTAAAAATGAACATTCCCTTTTCATGGTAAAAAGGATATAAAAGGCATTGTTTAGAAAGAGACAAAAATATTCCGTAGAAAATAATATTTAAAGAAAAAAGGGGAAAATGTTCCTTAATATATCATTTTCGAATGGTAAATTTTTTTTTGAAACATTTTAATAAAATTAGGTTTTTATAATTAAATATGTTCTTCAACTAAGAAGATAAATGAAGTCAAGTTTTCTTCGAAACATTTTGTAAACAATTTCGAGTACCAAAGAGTGGGAAAATAGTAATATAAATTAGAAAATTTCTTGAATAAAAAATATAGAAGAAATTAAAGTGTTATATTAAAAAAATTTCTAATAATTTTCTTCAATGAAAATTTAATTATAAACAATCATAAAAAAATGATATTTTGAAGTAGACCCATTAAAATACCATAATGCTAATTTGAGAATAAATAAATGAATATATTATGTGTGTAAAGTGTAAATGCAAGTAGAAAAATTGGAAATAAAAAAATATATATTAAAAATTATACATACATAATTATAGAATATTAATGGCAACATGGAAGTAATATAAACCAATGAAAATAAATTAGGTTAAGAAATTATTTTCCACTTGGTAAAGCATAATTCAAATACCCTTGGATAAATTAATTCAATTTAAAACTAAAAATATATTAACAAATTAATGAATTAGTATATTATATTTAAAATAGTCATTTTTCACACCATATATAAGAAATTATGTGCATAATAATAAAATTTTCCTCAATGAATGGAAATTAGGATGATATCCCATACTATATGCTAAATATTGAAATATAATCCCCATAAAATAAAATATTTAAAAATAAACTATAAATTTAATAGAGATAAATTTAATAATGATATTAAATATATTAGGTTAAATATATACACAACAAAAAATAAATAATTTGCTAAAATTGTGTATGCCTCATAGAATAAAAAGTGAGACAAGGATCCCTTACCTTGATTTAATATCCGGTAAACATCCTTAAAAATCGTATATAATTTTTTTATAATTTTCACTAACATATTAAAGAAACATAATCATATTTATAATATCAAATATGATTTTATTATAATATATTATCACTCATTTTTCAATAATATTTCATTATTATCACCATTTTGGGTGTTAATTGTCTAGTTTTTTTCTTACGTTTTGACTTGTTATATCTTCTTAATATTAATTAACAAATGGTTTCATCATTAAAAAAATTAAAACATGATATGAATACTATATATATTAATTATATATGAATTTATAATAATAATTAATATTTGGATATAGGAAATGAAATACACCATTCCTAGAGATGGTAGGTCATACATACGCATGAATGCTACTTCTATTTCCTTGTCTCGATTAAAGGAATGAAAAGTAATTTATATATATTTATATGTTTATTATAATTAAAATATAATATTACTTTATTATTATAAACATATGTTTATTAAAACCATACTTTACGCATTCCATGTATAGCGTTAACGAATCACATCGCTTTGAGGAGGTGGTAGTCCCCAATTCCAGAAAGAATATTATTATGTTCCCAAAAAATTGAAACAATAAAGATATGTCTTATATAAAAAATTTATAAGCATAAATAAATCATTAATTTAACATATATAATATATAAACATCATTCTCATAACAATTCCAACCATGATAATTGTTAAAGGAAGAAAAAACAGTCATCATTTCAAGATGAGGTAGTCCACCTTAAACACAAACTGGAAGTTCCTTACCAGATAGATAGAAATTTTTGTAATTATAGGTATTACCCATATAATAAAAATATAGTAGTATATTTATGATACTTTTGTTTTTATATAAACATGATATAAAAATAATTATATAGGTGTAGATGTAAATGAATGAAAAGTGATTGTTGGAAAACATTACCCCTCAATCTGGATTCTCCGTTTGGTTCATACCAAAATCCTCACATGGATAAAATTATAATCGATGTGAGGATTAAAATATTATGGGATGGATTTTTTGAGCTTATTTGAGTATATTTTTAGTGATTAAAATGGTGTGATATGTGTGAATAAGTGTGATAGGTGAGTGGCTTTTATAGTGGGGGAGGAGTGGCATTCTTATAAATTTTTTAAAAGGGAATTCAACCCAATTTTTTCCCATGTCAAGTGGAAACAATAATGAAAAAAAATTGGATTAATGGAATTATATGTTAAAAATAAGAACCTAAAACGGCCATAGATTAATTTTATATCTCATTTTGGCCCTTAAATTTTCGGATTGTCCATTATTATTGAATTTCATTCTTAATGGTTGTAATTAATTTTATTCACATTCACTAATATTTTTGGTAAAAAATATATATTTAATGTATTAAACATTATAAATTATGATAGATAGCAATGTGGAATCTATTTTTCCATATTAAAATCTCATAATGGGAATAAATTAAATAATATTAATCCCACAAAAGGGAAGACAATGCAAGTTTATAATGTAAAAATGTTCAAATGTTTTCTGACTTTTTATATCCAAGATTCAATGTAAAATTATTTATAATGACCTATATTGGATTTTTTTTTATAATTTATACAATATAACATTACAAAAATTAATATAATTTAACCTTATAAATTATTGTGATAGATATTCAGTTTTCCATTAAAATCCATTGTTTTTCATTATTAAAAAAATAAATGAAAATTTGTGAAAAAATTTCAAATAAAATCATCCTAGAGATATTTTTATGATTCTATTTCAAAAATAATCTTTATTTATACATATGATATTAATAAAAGTTAAAAAATTGGATTTAAAATAGGTTACCCTTTAAAATTCGTCAAAAGTGTCTTCATAAAACTATCAGTTTTTATGAATAAAAATGGGTTTGTTATTATTTTAGGCCAATAAAAACGATTTTATGAATATAAAAAAATTACTTAATATATAAAATATATATTTCATTAATAAAATTAATGAATGGTAATTATTTAATTTTTTTTATGAAAAAACTCATTTGGGAACATAAAATTAAAAAATTCCATTTACATTTAATTACTTTATATATTTTTATTAATTTGCAACCAATGAATTTGTAATATATTTTTATAAAAAAAATATTTTCATATCTTTTTAATAATATTCTTAAAAATTATTTTAATGTTTATGTATTATTATATTAAATACTAATGATTTAATAATATATTATTGTTCGGTAAAACTCAGTGTTGTGT
The DNA here is from genome assembly GCA_963277665.1 of Viscum album. Classification (NCBI taxonomy): domain Eukaryota; kingdom Viridiplantae; phylum Streptophyta; class Magnoliopsida; order Santalales; family Viscaceae; genus Viscum; species Viscum album. The sequence goes on from OY728139.1 coordinate 1,186,802,675, forward strand.
GTAATGCAAGTTGTCGAAGAAATTAATTATTTCAAGGGATATAAGATAACTAAATAATTTTTAAATTAAACGATATAAATATGTTAAATTAAAAAAACATCTTAAATATACCGTATGGTCTCTAGAAGTCATATTCAATTCCATGTTTGGTGATGCGTGTCATACACACTATCGAATACAATGATCCTGCATTAAAATTCTGAGGTGTTTCATTTTCCCCAACTTAATGAAATCATGTCCTCACATTTTAAAATATATTTGGAAATTAATTTTTTGATATTTTAAAATTAATTTATTGAAATCCTTCATTGTGATGCGGGTTGTTAAAACACCCTCTTCAAAATAATTAATTGAAAGTACAAAGTTCAAGTAAACTAATATATAACTAGTTTTCTATGTATGAGAAAATTAGTGGAAGGTGAAGATTTAGACATCGATGAAATGTGTAAATATTAAAAGGTAGTTTTTAAGGTCATTAATAATAAATTATTTCATGATAAATGGAATTTTTGGCCCCCAATCCCATAAATCTAAGTTGATTAAAACACCATCGGTTCAAAAAAATATAAGAATTATGACAACATTTTATTTTACGATACATTTAATAATATTGAAGAAATGATTTATTGACCAACAATACAAGGAAATATACTTACATGATATATTTCTTCAAATATAATTTCATACTTTGTTTGTTCTTTAATGAATTTCCAATTCACCAAAAAATTAACTTTGATGACTGAAGCACTAAAATACACTTTTAATTGACCTTATGGCCCATTAAATAGTAAAAAGTCAAACTATTTTTCTCAAATTCTTCTACAATATAAATATGGTTAATATATTTATATATAAACTTAAACATTAAGAATATTTATTTATCATATATATCTATTATTCAAAAATTTTAACTAAAAATAATATAAAATTAACAAGGACATAATTTATGTTAGTCCTAAGCATTGAACCCTTTTTATACATTGTCCATGGGTTCATGTATCATGACCTTACAAAACATAATGAGTTTTCACCTAGCATATAGTTTTTCATTTTTCTAAAACATTATTAACCAAAATCCAAAATAAATATAATGAAAATACTTCGAATTTAATCAATTAATAGATTTTTTTTATGTATTTCAATACAACATTTGTTTTCCAAAACGTAATAATCCAATTTGACTATTATTACAATTTAAATACTGATAATAAAAACACTAAAGGTTATCGATACTTTTAAACACTAATTTATAATATAGAAAGGAATTATTAATCAATTAGGTTTTCCAATATAAAATATACTTTCCATAATGTATATCCAAAATTTCCTTAATCTTGATTGAATATATTATATAAAACCTAAATGATATGTTTAGTAATTAGAACCTATAATCAACCTCAATATCATAATTCCATGATGGTATGAATCACTCTTAACTTTAAGAATACATATGTTCTTCTAAAAGTTTACACAATCCTTATATGTTTCAGGATTCTTATAACAAAATTACTAATGATAAAAATACTTCTACAATTTAATTCTAGAATTCCTGTAAATACATCAACATTTTTACTTCTATATGAGTTATTTTGTCTAAGGTTTAACCTAAGACCTTAATTTTAATTTTCTATTCAAATCATTCAAAATGTTTTGTAATTTAAATTTGATGTTTCCTAACCGTATCACCCTTGAGTGTAAAAATAATTATGATGTAAGGATCATTTTCATGTACCATATTATGCTCAAGTCTGGACCGATAGACAATTTTGAAGCTGTTACTGATAGGTATATCAATGCCAGAATAATTCCCACTTTTAGTATTCATATAAGGATTTATTTTTATGAAAATATAATAATCTCTACCTTACCAAAATTATAGGATGTTATTATATAATTCTCCTCAAATTAAACCTCAGGGTTATGTTCATTAATCAATGTTTTCCTAAATATAGTTCCAAAGGTTTCTACTAAAATTTCTCTCATACCAACTATAGCGAACTGACCCGAGAAATCTGGGATTCATTTTCGTTCAACCATTATATTTCCATAAGATACAAGTAAAATATGTTCCAACAGACTGAACATTCTAGTAGTCTTGGTAAACTAAATATATATTCCAGCCTTTTATTTAAATGAGTACATTATTTAAAACATAATTTTTTAATTTCAAGGATAAATTTATTCAATCTATTATATCCCCTCAAATAATTCTCAGTATACTTCACATAGTTCTATAAAATGGAAATAATGTAATTTTAGCTCAAATTCTCAGTAAGGGTAATTAAAACTGAAGCAATAATGAATCAATGAGAATAAAAATTATATTATGTTAAATACTAAATACACATTCCATTATATCACCAAACTGAGAGGGAAGTGTATAATCAACATGAAAAGGTAAATAATGGAATACAAATCCATATAAATAACTGGATAAGGAATAATTAATATGGAAAGGTATGAAACTAAAAACATGTTCCATTTAATCAATAAACCTAGCATAAAATTAATCCTCACACTTTTTCATAGTGAAAATTTAATGGATAATACGTACTAAATCAGAATGAAGGAAATGATTAATTATTGTATGTCATGACTTAGGACCATGAAAACCTCTAATGTCAATATCTATCCTCCTGAAAATTTAAAACTATAGGTTGAAACCTAATTATTTTTAAAAACTATTTTTTATCATGAGAATATTTTGATTCATTGAGAGGCTATAAAATTTCTAGGCCCCCCCAATCACTGCATGAACAAATAAATCCTCATATAATGTAACATATTTATTTAACAATAAATATGCCTTATTAAATATCTGAGTTAAATTAAGAATACATATTTATCGATATTTCACTAGATAATCAACTAATTGTCATAGTAAACAAAGAACAAAAAAATGATATATGGTTTAGGCAATAAACATATCCATGATAAATGATATGGATAATGAGTGGAAATTCATTGACTAGTGATTATAGGAAATATAATATTTAAATGGGACTAAAAAAAGAAAAAATTAAGTGAATATCAACACTATCCTTGGAAAAATAAATCGTATAACATCTATATGAATAATAATCATGGTATCAATACCAAATATCCAAATTGTAGTTAAAATAGATGGTTTCATTATTTGATGAATAGAAATTCCATATAAGAAATAACAAAATAACTTTTATTTTGATAATAATTTTGAAAATAATTTTTAAAACATATTCGTAAAAAGTTACATTTTAACCATTAAAATGAATCTTAAAAGAAATTATGGAGGTTAAATCATTACATAGCATCAAGGTAAAAAAGAATATTCATTTTTTATTGTTTAAATGTTAGAAAAATGACTTCATCAGAAAGAGATTATAATATTCCTTTGAAACAATTTGTAAAATAAAAGACCAAAAATAATTTAATATTTAATTTTTGAAAGGATAACAATTTTTTTAGAAATATGGTTTTAGAATAAAATATGTTCTCCAACTATAGAGAAATGAAGATGAGTTTTCTTAAAAGGATTTTCTAAATAATTATGAGAACCAAAGTGTAAAAAAATGTACTATTACTTGGAAAAGGTAATTAATATCTATATAAGAATAAACTTAAAGGTTTTATTAAACAATTATCCAATAATTCCCTATGATGGAAATTCATCTGTAAACAATCTCTAGAAAAATGAGATTGTGAAGTAATCCCATGAAAAAACAATTACGTTGATGTGAGAATAAAAAAATTAATAGATTTTTTTGTAAAAATTAAATAAAAATTAAAAAATTGAAAATAAATAAATATATAATAAATATTTAAACATACATAATCTTATAATATCAACAAAAATGAAGAAGTAGCATAACCCAATGAAAATATATTTGGTTATCAAATTTTGTTCCACTTTGTAACACTTCATTCAAATATCCTCATATGAAATAAATATAATTGAAACTAAAAATATAATATATAATGAATGAATCATGATAGTATATTTAACAGTGGTGGTGTGTACACCATATATAAGAAATTAGGTTCACAATAAAAAAGTATTCCTCAATGAATGGAAATTGAGACGAAGTCCCTATATACATGGTAAATTTTGAAATTCAATCCTAAAGGAAAGAATAATTGAAAAGTAACAATAAATAACACAAATATAAATTTATTCTTTATATTAAATATAATATGGGAAATATATGCACCCCAAAAAAGAAATATGTTGTCAAACTGGTGTATTCCTCACCGAGGAAAAAGTGAGACAAGAATTATGTACCATGCATTTCATTTAGGTTAAACATCCTTTTAAAAATCTGTATAATGTTTTTAAATGTAACTAACTTATTCCATAATGATGATAATATTTATAATATAATATATGATTTTATTATAAAAAATTATTAACTTTTTATTAATAATATTTCTTATTTTTCACTATTTTGGGTATTAATTGACTTGTTTTTTGAGTATGTTTTGACTTGTTACATGTTGTTCCTATTAATTAGATCATCATTTAATAATATATATAATTCATAAAAATATATTAATATCATATATATTCATTGTATATGTATTTATAATATTCTTTAATATTTTGAGATAGGAAATGAAATGCATTGTTCATGGAGACAGTAGGTCATACATACAAATAAACGCCACTACCATTACCTTATAGTATTTAAAATAATAAAAATTAAATGATATATATGTATGTATATATATATATATTATAATTTATTTATTATATTATTTTCATATATTTTACATATTTTTATTAATACCATCCCTTTTACATTCCATGTATAGCATGAAAGAATAACATTACTTTGACAAGGAGGTAGTCCACAATTCCACAAACGATATTATTATATTCCCTTAAAATGGGAAGAATAATGTTGTGTGTTATATAAATATTCTAGAGGATTAGAAACATTATAAATATCTTATAAATCATATATAAAAATTACTTCCATTGTACTTACTACCATGATAGGTGGTAAAGGAATAACGAACAATAATCGTTTTGTGAGGCGGTAGTCTACCATATACATAATGGTATATTCATTACCCATTACATATAAGTGTGTGTATGTGTAGGTATATCCCTTATAATACAAAAATATTAATATATTAAGTTACATATGGTTATTATATAATCATGATATAAAAACTAAAGTGGTGGAGAAGTAAATGATAGAAAAGTTATCATTGGAAAATTTTACCTATTAATTGGGTAACTCCTTTTCGATTAATGAAAAAAATCCTTCCATGGATTTTTTAGGAACAAATTGAGACATAAAGGATTATGGAGTTATATTTGGGATCTTATTTCTGTATATTTCTAGGAATATTATGGTCTAGAGAGTTATAAATATGTGGGTTGGGTGAGTCCCTTTTTATAGTGGAGGAGTGACATTCATTTAAATTTTTGAAATTGAAATTCCACCCATGTTATCCAATTTAAATTATCTTTAATAATGAACTAAATCCATCTAATGGGAGTATAGGGTGGAAATCTTAACATAAATATTCTTTTTTAAAATTCTCAAGGTCATTGGGGCCCTAAACATTAATTTTAGTCTCTTGTTAATCAAATTATTCTCTTAATCGATGTAATTATTGTTAATCACATTTGCTAAGATTTTTTGTTAAAAACATAATTGATGTTATTTTAAATTATATATTTTTATTATTACAAATTTTGATTACATTATTTTAAATTATAATCATAGAATTTTCATAAATGTGTTTAATTTCATCCAACAAACAGGACAATAATATGGGGTTTTAATGTCAAAAATGATCAAAACATTGCTATGTTTTATATCCAATTTCAATGTCAAATTTATTACAATGAAATAAATAAGATTTATGTTTTCATAATTATTATTTTTTATATTTAAAACAATTTATAATATAATTTTCCCCTATAAATTATTTATATGAAAAGTAAATTTTCCATTAAAATCTAGTATATTTCATTATTCATCAAAAACATGAACCTTCACAAAAAAATACTAAAAAATCAACATAACATAATTTTGATGTTTTGTTTTCAAAAATATTTTTTACATATAATATTAATAAAATGATTTTTTTATTTAAAGTAGGTTCTACATTAAAAGGAAACAGAAATTCCATTATAAGAATATATGTTTTTATATGTAAAATTGAGATTGTATTAATATAATAACTATAGAATAAAATTTATTAATATAAAAAAATGATATAATATATAAAATATATATTTAATTAACATAATTTAATAATTTTAATTTATTTAATTTATTTAGACAAAAATACATTTGGGAACAAAAAATAAAAATATTTAATTTATATTCAATTAGATTAAATTTTCACTTATAATTATTTTCTAACCAATAAATTTATCTTATATTTTTATAAATCATAGATTTTTTTAATAGTTTTAATACTATTAATAGAAGTTAATTTAATGGTTATGTAATATTTTAGTGAATAATAATGATTTATGGATATATTGTTGTTTGATAAAATTTGTGTATCATGTAACACAAGTAGTCGATGAAAGTTACGAATGTGTGAAATGAAAGATCACTCAATGTTTTATTCAGTGAAATATATGTAACATATTAAATTTATTTAATATATTAAATATATTATAAATTCTCAAGAAGTTATATTCCTTTCTATGTTTGGTGTTGTTTGTCAAACATGCTATCGAATATAATTTTATAACTATAGAATTTTAGGGAATTATAATGTGTAAATAAATATACACACAAGAAAAATATATGAATTTATGTTAATTATTGAATATACATGTTGTAAATGTAATAGTTTTCCCATTGGGATGGTCATAGATAGATACTAGAAAAAAATATAAACAAATAAATCTCCACTCCATCTTCAATATGAACATTATACAATCTCATGATACCATCCAAGCTATCTTACTCAACAATTCCATATCATTCCTCATCACAACCATGTTCCTAAAATAGATATATAAGATATTATTATGTACACATGTGCAGGGATTCAAGGAGTATGGTGTGAATAAAACATATTATTCCACCACTAATAGTGTCTAAAATATCATAGGTAATAATATATTGCCTGAAATAGTATGATATATAGGAGAATAAATATATAAATTAATAAATCACATCAAATAAACCTACTGAACCTCACATATATGGCATGGGCCACTTCTTACTAGAGCGACTGAGGTATCACATGTTAGTATGGAGCGTTGCTCCCTCAACTGAGAACTGTGATGAGTAGTGGGACAGTTCACTTGGGTTTCCTTAGTCAAGTATCTGGCACAGGGTTGTGATAACAAGACCTCCAGTGCCAAGCACTAGAGTCATACCTAGTAAAATGTTCCTGACGGAGAATATTCTCTCAGATGTACCATTCAGAATGGTAGGATTTTAACTGATTGAGTGATGCTCTTGGACGGGTGCCATTAGGGATGGCTGAGCTCATGGAGTATGATCTCCTCATTTTTGTGTTATGCTTTGAGCATTCTGTTAGAATCCTGGTACTGGCTATAAGGTTGGACCTTATGCTTCTTAGTGGCCGACATTGGTATATTTGGATGTTCAAAGTTTATATATGGGCAAATACCTGAGTAGAGATAATTGTGACTTCTTTTTTTTTTCTATTTTTCATTATCATTGTGGTTTTAGGGTCCCCCTGAGTAATTTTTTACTCACACCTACATGGGATTTTTCTTCATGTGTCATGTCTTGTGTAGACGATTGATGCTTTAAAGGTGTTCGAAGATGAATATGACTTGGGGGGTGTATAGTGAGATCACAAAGATAGTGTTTACTTCTACTGCATTAGTTAGAAACCTTTCACATACCCTTCATGTAGGATTCAAGGCAGACGAGCTACAGGGACTCAGAGTTTTACTTTTTTTCTCCTTTTCACTTGCTGGGATTGCATAATGGTCTGAGTTTCTAACATGTACATTAATTTCCTTTGTAATTTGGTTGTGTTTTACTTAGTGGATTTCATGCATGATTTCCTTGGATTTAATTTCTAGTAACTTTGGATAGAAGTTGTGTGCATGTGTATAGGTACTCAGAAAAATGTATCCCACTTGTGGCTTAATGACTCCGGCCCTAGTCTCCAGCCCCTTGCCATTGGGATATGGGATTAGTGTAGTCACAACACGGGCCCCATGGTATGATTCGTGATAGGTTGGTATTATAGGTGGTCAGTTCTACATCAAAGACCAGGTGTCTATTTTTTTTTGTTTATGGAAATAGTGTTATGTGTTTCGAGTTTGGATTTCAGGCCAGGTAATCCGGTGATTGTGCCGTGGTTGATGTATCCATATACTAGGACTATGGACACCTATTTTCTGACTCTGTACATGGAAGAACTGGTTACAGGTAAATAAATCGTACTTGCATCATTTAGGAATGGTTGTTCTTTCCATTTCCATATTTATTCAACTCTCCAAATATACTCTTTATTTATGGTTCATCATGATATATTTCAGGATTACATGACGACAACATTCATATAGAATTCTACAATGTGAATGTAATGATGATCCATCCTATGTGGAGGCATTAGTGCATGGCACAGAATCTGTGGTGTTACCTCTGGGTGGTGCAATAATGATACAAACACCTATTGATCAACAGTTTCTACCATCACTACATGTGGAGGATACATGTAAGCTGAGTCCACTACACGAGTTCTAGAGGTAGATACCTCCTAGGTTATGAAGTGAGATAGATCCTTAGGTAGCTTATGATTGGATTGAATCAGTAACAAAAGTCTTTCACTTAGTAATGAAATAACCTCACTAGACTGAAGTCCTATCCACAAGCCTTCTACAGGGCCTTACATGACTATGGAGGAAATTTCTGATCCAAAATAATGATGTTTCCATCATCAAAAGTATCGACATTGATCACCTCCTCATGTTGGATTTCATTCCAAAGAATTTATGAAAATTGCGTATAAATTAGTTTCACACCTACGAAATGGAAGAATGATGGTAGTAGAGTACTCAGATAGATTCACAGATCATTCTATATACGTTAAAAATATGGCACGATACCCTTAATTAATGTCTCAGACATTCTATCAGGGACTACCCTAGAATATTACGACATTTTTGATAACCCTTGGCTTTTTGATGTATTTTGGGTTGGTGGAGCGAGCCCAAGTGGTTTAGATCTACCTAGATGATGAGAGGATGGATATGAACTACAACATAGGTCATGAGGTATTGGTATCTGATGGAGCTAGTAGAATACTAGCAACAAGATCGCAATGTAAGAGGCAGACCCATTCTGGAACACAAACACGTGGGTCTGTGGTATAGGAGCAGCACTATGAATGATCAGATCAGTCGTAGGAAAAATACTTGCAGTCATGTCTTACGACCAAGATGCTCTATGGGAGATTTGATATATGATATGTGTCTTTTCTTTTGGTTTCCCATTTTAAATATACATCAATGCAAGTCATTCTCCTTTTCCAAGAGTTCTGTTTGAGACTTCAAGGTTCTAGTTGGACTATGGACATGACCCTCAAGCTTAGAGAATCCTTATGGAGGAGACCCATTGATCACACACTGGTGCTAATTGTATGACCTGACTCTTGGAGGTGAGATTTGTGGTTGGGATCTCTTAGTCATGGTGTCGAGGTCTTATGAAGTCATTCATGGTAAGGACTACAAAATTTTTATACCCAGTTTGATTGTATTAGGTAACAGATGTGGTGTCTCTTTGATGGTAAATAATGGATTTCTCATGCAGTGAAAGGTAAACAAAACTAACACATGGTGGACTCTCACAAAGATTCATGTCTTGGATTGTTGAGCAGTGGATGATTTAGATCCCATGAAGTTTTCGTAGTATGATAGGGGTTTTCTACAATCCATAATCATCCAAGATTCCACTAGTGAGTGTGGTAGTGTTCTAGTTTCAGCATTTTTGGTGGTATTTAGTGGTTATAGATAGAGTGCCTAGTAAGATCCAATGTTCTCTTATTGGTTCCTCGAGGCGATTTCTTGTAAGTATCATAGAGACCCTTCATGAACATAGTTTTATTCTCTTGAGTTTAGGATTGTGATTTTTGGGAATGGAAATTCTAAAGGTGGGGAGAATGTAATGTCCTAAAATCCATGGAAAGTTTTTTCAAATTTAATTTGTATTTTAATGAGACCATGCTCTAAGATGACATGTAATTACTAGACCCAGAGTGGATGGAATTGATAATAGAAAATTTTTAATGGTTATTAATTAAATATGAGAGTGGGTTTTCCTATCATTTCAATTGGTGCTGGGATCGTAACTATAAGGGAACCATTGAACTCAAAATGTCGAGAATTTCCTAGAAAAGGCCTAATGTTGAATAGCACGAGCCAATAGTGGAAGATAGTTTTTTCATGTATATAATATAATTAAGTTACAATTATTTTTTTTCAAAACTATATAACTCTTAAATGATAACATAGATTGAAAAAATGAGTGTACCATTGAGCACATGACTAAATGTTTCCCTTAGGTGGAGCTTAACCTCGAATGGAATGGTTGAGGGTGAAAGTTAGTTTTTGAGTTTTTCATTAAGAGAATTAAAATTACCTAGGTGTGTAGTTTTGGAAATATCTAAACAGGTGCCTGAATTGAAAATATGAGGGAACCATTGTATTCAGAACATCGAAATTACCTAATAATTGACTTAATATTGATCAGTGCGGGATAAATTGAAAAGATTGTTTTTCTAATTTTTACAAAAAATATACAATAAAATAATGTGGATGTTTTATTTTAATTTTTGAGATTTTAAATCTGTTTCTGTGAAATGGTGGGTAACACAATGAAACTAAATACGCTTTTTCATGAAAGGAAATATCATAATAACTTCGTAACAGCAACGTAACTAAAACACTTATTCAGTTTTCATCCTTTAATGGTCAATTAAACGACGCGATATTGTTGGCACAATCCAGGTTCCTCTTTGAAGCAATGATTGGTGACGATGACGAATACCAACCCCCCTTAGAATGTATTGTAAAAAACGATGATTGACCAACATATTTAAATAGAGGATCGTGGAATGACGAACATCATGACACCGTTCATCTCCAACAGACAATCTCACCAGGGTAGGGGTTCCTATTTAAATTATGTAATTTTCCCCATTATTGGGTTTAAACGATGAATTCAGATAAACCCATGAATAAGTTGACACTTGGTATGATCATTCATTAGGGAGGTATTTCTCTGTTAGGATTAAACATGTGGAATAATCTATTCCTAGATAAATTTCATTTTATTGTCCCAGTTTATCATTTTAACAGGAGCAGATCAACACTTTGACGAATGATGGTGGAGGTCTACTACTCACCTTGTTGTTTGGTTTTCCTATCCCCCATGACACACATTATTTATGTTATTAGTAGGATAATGAGTGGTTAGTCACTGCACAACTGTTATTCATGCAACGACGATGAAGGTGTGATTCCAATGATGACTGGTAAATAGAGGTTGTGCAAGAGAGGCCACCAATCGATGACATCCTATAAGAAGGAATCTTGGTTATGTTTTGAACACTAGTTGATGAATAATATGGTCCAAAGGTTCCATAATACCCTCCAGATCCAAGAACTGACCAACAGAGCGCATCTAGAGGGCCGCAAAAAAATATGTCGACGGATGGTAGAACCGCGCAGTTGCAGATCGTGGTGGAGGCGTGCTGGATGGTGGGGCGGCCCATAGCGGTTGAGTTGGATAGAGGAATCTATATGGATATCGTGTGAAGGAGTCATGGATGATTCCACAATATGATCTAATCCAGAGGATTGTCATAGGTCTTTTCAGAAGAACTGGTTCGCATGAGGGGATCAGTTGACTTTAGGTGGAAGTGCCAACTAGTGCCTCCTAGGGTTGGATAAATTGGGTAAAGCCGTGTTCACTCGCAAGGAGAAAACATGCTCAAATGGTAGGATGGGTAGTTACAGGTGGGTGAGGCCAGACCCGTAGGCCGGACCCGTGGCCCAATGTGTTAGGCCCATTGGTTTGGGTCAGACCTGGTTATGGTCGGGTCACTCAATCTCGGTCCAACCAGACCCAGCCGCAACTAGTCCCAATTTCACTAAAACGGTTCTAACATCTAAACGAAGCATTTTTTTGAAAATATATTTGTTGTGTTGGGTCCCTTGGTATGATACCGTCATTTTGAGACACTCAATATGAGTTTTTGAACAAGTTAGAGGATGTCATCTTTGGTTTAAAGAGTAGGAACACCCTATACGGGAAGACTATGGATAATATCGGGGTGATTCATATGATGAGATGTTAGGATGTATAATTACATGATGACTCGAGGCACTGATACTTCTTATACCTCTACTTTGGTAGAGACCAGAATCCCCACATTTTAGGAAATAGGTTCTCAGAGTAGTTTGAAAGGAAGACTTGGTACTCCCCTACCATGATTGGGAGAAGGTCCTCTATCCTTGGATTCAGTACTCCCATATTAGACTAGGGAATGTGACCTCCATATCTAACGCATATGGAGTCAGTATTCACCTACCTGGTAGGGAGAATGTCCTCTATTGTAGGAGTTAGTACTCCCCTACAATTCTAGGGTGGGGATCCTTTATACGTTGAGCTACATTAGAGTTGGTACTTCCATGTCATGCCAGTGTGCATGTCCTCTATCCTGGGGCCGGTACTACCGTTACATACTTGGGTGTGGGTCCCCCATAGTGAACAGACTGACTAAGTTGGTACTCACCTACAATATTGAGGTGTGTGTCTTCTAGTCACTGAGTGGTACACCCCAACCGGATAGGGTATGATTCTTCGATATACAATTTTTTACTCCCCTGACAATACATGGTGTATGACCTTCATGTGTAGTAAACACCTATCGTACCAGGGCACAAGTCATCTAGTAACTAATTTGTTCTCCTGTACTGGGTCAGGTGCATGTCCTCAGTTGGATATGAATCTCCCCCATCTGTAGGACATAGTAATGAGTAGTGGGCCGATCCACATAATGAAATAAATACAAAGATTGGAGTTAGTGTTCCCACGACAGACTGAGGCATGGGCCACTCCTTACAGGAGCGACAGAGGTATCACATTTTATTCTAGATTAGTGCTCCCTCAACTGATCGTAGTGACAAGGAGAGGTCCTTTTCGCTTGGGTTTCCTTATTCTTGTATTCAGTGCAAGGTTGTGACGACTTGACCACCAGTGTTGAGAAACCAAGTCAGACCTATTAGAATTTTCATGATGGAACATGTTCTCTTAGAAGTACCATTCAGAATATTAGGATTGTACATGATGGAGTGAATCTCTCGGACGGGTTCCATCCTGGATGCCTGAGCTTCGGGAGTGTGATCTCCTGGTTTGTGTGTTACACTTTGATCCTTATTTGAGAATCCTGGTATTTGTTATAAGGTTGGACCATTTTCATCTTATTGTCTAGGAAAATTATATTTCTATTTTCATGGTAAATTTATCGGCATATATCTGAGTAGAGATTATTGTTATTTCATTTGTGTTTTTCTCTCTTGTGTTTTACTTTTGTGGTTTTGGTGTCCCCTAATGAGTATTGTTTTACTCACCCCTAAAAGGACTTTCCTGGCACGTTTCATGTCTTGTGCAGACAAATGATACATTGATAGGGTATAGGTATGACAAGGACCTATTTATGTTTAGTGATATCAGATGTACAAGGTGTACTTTTAAAGCATTAGGAATCTACCTTTCACCTACACTTTATGTAGGTTTCCAGGAAGACGAGCTGCATGGACTTGGATCTTTAAATTTGTTCTGTTTATTTTGTGGGATTGTATACTATCCTGGGTTTCCAGCCGATACTTTACTTACTATTTTACTATGGTTTTGTTTTACTTTGTCAATTCCCTGCATTGTTTCCTTGGATTTACATTCTAGTACCTTTTTTGGTAGTTGTGTGCACGTGTAGATGTACTCAAGAGGATGCCTCTTACTTGAAAAATAATGCCTTTGGTTCTAGTCTCCCACAACAGGACATTGGGAGTTGGGCTTGCATTAGTCACAACACGAGCCTCATGGGACATGTCATGTGTAAGAACCCAGTTCTTATTCTTGATGTACATGTATCTTCATTTCCTTTTTCTTTAAGTGTTTTTCTTAAATAAGGAAAATGGGAAAAATACCAAAATTATTTTTGGACACACCGTGTCCACTTCCACACGCCATATACATTAGTCGTGTGGGATTAGTACACGGGGCGTGTAGGCCTATCAGCGATGTAGGGTGTAAAAACTAACTACATGATGTGTATTATGTATATACACACCATGTAATCAATCGTCAGGTGAACCGTAAGGTGGTGGGAGTAGCTTCCAATTGAGCGATAGTATGTGACATGTATTCAGAAATAAATGTCATGTAATCATGCCGACAAATGAACCGTGTGGCGGTGAAAATGAGCTGCCATGGGAACAATTAAAAAAATGAAAATTGCATGTCGTGCAGTTTGTGTTTTTCGCGTAAAATGGGATGTAGCCTCCTCATTTGGATGAGGAGGTAGTAGACACATTTGGTTCACCGGGAGAGAATGTCGGAGCTTGTAGGAGCTCCCGACCATACAACGGAACTCATTTTCCGTCGCTGACGGTCTCGATTGAACCGTGCGGGTGAGTTCTACACTTTTTTTGTGTGTTTCCATCCAATTATTTCCTAAGGGGACGTTATTCGGGTTTGAATGTGTTTTTGTTTATCCCATTTCTATGTAATTATCGGTTGATTTGTAAGGCTTCATTCACGTATGTTGATCAGAGGAGATCAAGGTAAGTGGTCTTGTTTTTAATTCCCACTGCTGAGTGTTTTTGTGTACTATTGTTCTATGCACCCATGATTGGGGTGTCGTATGGGTGAGGGCTTGTTTAATTAAATACCTAGAATTTCATAGGTAATTTAATGAATTTTTAAAACTATTGTGGGGGATCATTTCTTGGATCCATGGCCACCTCATGGGTGTGTCCCCCCTATTTAGCGGTTTGGCCCGGATACCCTAGGGTAAGACATATCTATAACATGATTAAAGATTTCATGAGAGGATCATATATGAATTAATTGTTTTGATTTGGGATTGGCCTGGTAACCTGTTAGAATTAGGGAAGAGTTTGTTTAACCTTACGGTATTATACTATTTAGCATGAGGTCAATGTTTCATATGTATGAGGAAAGTACATCCGTGCCTTAGTGAAATACCTTGTCCTTGAGGGAAGTATTCATTTAGCCTGAGGGAAATAACCTGCGGGTTTCAATTTTATTTAACTGTGGGTATGGTTTTTAATGTCTACTGACATTGTTTTGTACATATATTCGTTGTGGTGATTTAACATGTTATTACTGCCATGTTAAAGCACAATCTTGGTATTGTTTTAAATTGTACTTGTTTGATAGCTTGTTGTAATGCTGATATGACACTATTTTGGAGATTTTCATCTAAGGATTAGTCTCGGGAATTTATAATTCATTTATCATGAATTTCTAAATAATAAATAAATGGAAATGGAACAAGTAGTAGTATATACTTTTAGTACTTCCTAGTTTACTGCATTTTCATTTCTGCACACTACTGTTGCACAAATTCACTAACAGTTGGGCACGGGCCATTGGTGGTTGCCTACATGGAGTTATTCCTTACACCCTATTTGGGTCATGTCTTGTGCCCAAAAAATTATATTTCTATAGGTGTGGATAAGGGAAAGGGTCCCCATACAGGTACTTGATTGTTGTAGGGGAGTAGGGGAGCATGTGACCAAGCTTAGGCTTGTGATGTTGCTGAGTTCCTGCTGTATTGTTTTATTTTTCTTTAATATATTTTTCCATTGTATTTTATTGTTCATAATGAAATGTATCCTATTTTGGCTACTTACTTAGACTTAGGGACATATTGCACCATTATATATGAATGTTGGTCTTTTCTTTACTTCAATATTCTGTCAATTTCATCTTTGGTATTATTTACTTCTTCCGATTTTGTTTTCATGTATTTTTTCTGTTGCATTACACATATAACAATTAGGGCATAGTTACCCACTATCAGACCTAGGCCCTTGCTACTAGTCGGCAGCCATTGGAATTTGGGGATATGTGCTTGAGTTCAAGTGACCAACCGGGTTCATGGCACCCACTATGTGGCACTTGGGTCCGGGACATTGCAAATGGGTATGGAATGTTTTCTTTTCTCTGAGTTATTTTATTATTTGGTGATGGCGGAAAGATAGATTGTTTTGGGATTCAGTAATAACTGTGATCGGGAATAGCTACCCTGTGTACAGGTAAAAACGGATTTCCTTGAATTATATTGTGATTTTATGTTTATGATTGTTACAATTGATATGATTTTCATCGTTGGGTGACACACATGTGGTGTGCTGTTTATGTTTATATAAATGGGTTTTATTTACTTGCAACATGATGAGATGAGGGTATTCTATCTCATGCCTCATTAAAAAACATGTTAGAATCACATGCCATGCATTGTTTCCATGCCATATAGGTAAATTAGAAATTGTATGTTGATGTGATAGATGTTGTGTTAGAAAAGTTAGGTTGTTTTGATAGTTCCTTTGATAAAATACCTAATACATGATAGGTAATGTTATGTAATGTTCTGTGAATGAACTCCAACCTTTGGTTTTGAGGATTTTGGGCCCTCATCAACTGGAATTTGGGGGATCATTGACTTTTTTACATTGTTATAACATGTATAAGATGCCAAGATTTGATTCTCGGGGAGTATGGTCCCTCACAGATCGGAAATTTGCACTTAGGTGTAATTTTCAGTGTTTTTTTGGGCTTCAGAGAAGTTTCTAAGGCTTACTGTCTGGAAAAACCCAGAATACATGATGGGTAGTTTTGACTAGATGCCATGTACTCTTCTATTCGAGAATAAGTGGAAACAATTTGAGTACATGCTATGTACTGTATGTACACGCCCTGTAGTTTCTACTCGTTTAATGAGTCTTGTAGGCAGAAACACGAGATACTGAAACCTTGAGGGCACACACCGTGTACCGATTGTACACACCGTGTTTTGATGAACTTGTTTCCATCGTGTAATTAAAAACGTGGATGGAGAGGTATGATCTTATACACGATGGGTCATTGACGAACATGTCATGTAGTAGAACCTGGGGATCCTGCCGTGTAACTAACAAGTTTGGGTCTATATTACCTCTTCTTGGACACGTCGTGTACCTGCGGGACATGTCGTGTAGTCTTAACCAGTTAGATACCGTGTGGAATAGGTTGTGTGGTGGGGGGAAACGGGGTGGTGTACACTCTGTTTGTGGGTGTAACACGCCATGTAGTGACAGACGAGTAGTCAGTCATGTCACTAAAAACACGGGCTATTTGAAATTAATTCGTACACACTGTGTAGATCTTATACACAACGTGTATTCTCTTTTAAAGGAGAGGTGTGTAGCTATGTCGTGTAGAAGACATGGACAGGGGAATAAAATTCATGTACGCACCATGTGTGTGGACAACACGTCGTGTGTTTGGGGTGTTACATTACCAGTTCTAGCAGAGTACACACCTAGGTGGAAGACATGAGGAAACACGTCGTGTAGTGATTATACATGTCATGTAGTCTTTTTTAGTAAAACTTGAAGTTTCTTATCCTTGTTCCCTCCTTATGATATCGGTTCATAATCCTTGATAATCTTGATCTAAGCTGTGGGTTTGACCTTGTAGTGTCTTTCCACTGATAAGACCTCAAGTTTTTCTCCCAGAGAGTAACAATGAGTTTACTCGAGAGATTGTAGGCCATAGGTTACAGATGAATCCCCCTTCAGAGACAAATGCGGTGCTAGCCATTATACCGGACATAGGCGTGGATGTGCAGTTTTGTGAATGCATCATGTTGTTTATGCAGGCCTTCCAGGGAGCACTTCCAGCTTCCACATCGGTGGAAGAGCTGAAACATATATTCCAGAAGCAGAATCCACCTATGTTTTCCGGGGATGTCAGACCATAGGCTGCGGATTCCTAGATGGGTTCTATTCAGGCTATCTGCAAGCATCTATAGACTCCTCAATGGTGGAGGGTCAAGCTCACTACATACATGTGGATTGATTCAACCAAGTGATGGCGGGATGTTACCACCCAGACCGAGCATCACAGAGACACGGCATGGGTTGATTTTGAGGCAATCTTCTATGAATTGTTCTTTCCATAGAAGTGGATGGATGATCAGGTTCGAGATTTCATGAATCGACAGAAGGGTACCATGTTAGTGATGGACTGTTCTACTTACTTCACCAAGCTACAACGCTTTGCACCAATTCTTGTGGGTATTGAGACGCTGATATCTCAACATTTTTAGGATGGTATTTGATATGACCACCGTGCACTAGTGAACATTTCCATGTTTCCAATAGTACATGGTGTTATGAACGAGTCACTTATTTCTGAGCGTAACCTATGGGAGGGTAGTGGTGGAGGCCATGGTGGTTGGGAACCAGTTTATGGTACTATTTCTAATGGTAAGAGGATGAGGCAGATGGATTTATCTCGTGGTAGTAGTACTATCCATAAGAACTTTTCATGTGAACAATTGAGGTACTACTAGTGCGGTATAGAGGGGCACAAGAGACCTCATTGTACACATGACCCAGTGGAGTACCGAGCTTGTGGCAAGATGGTTCATCTACAACATTTTTGTAGGGAATTTCCACCAGTGGCTAGTGAGAGTGGTTCTGTGCAGACTCCACGTGCGGGGGCAGGGCCAGAAGCTTCTTACCAGTCCGGGAATTGGGATACGACGGGGAGTTCATGCCGAGGTGGTGGTTGTGGCCATGGTAGTCGGACACCAGGATCACATAGACAGTAGGGTAGGTCAGCTCAAGGTAGCCAGGCTATTTCATAGGGCCATGGTACTAGGCAGGCATATGTAGTACAATAGACCCAAAATGAGCAGGATCCCGAACCATCCACTATAAGAAGTACTATTCTAGTTTCTTCTGTTTTTTCTTCTATACTTTTGATACAGGTGGTACACATAGCTTGGTATTTTGTCTTGTTTTAGAGAGACTTGGGATCTGTGTTTCTTCTTCTTCTGATGTTATGACTTTAGACACTATATTGGGGATTAAAACAGTAGGTGTGCGTCAGTGGGGGGAGTTCCCCCTAGACGTTGGTGGGTGTCACCTTCTATGGGACCTCTTTGTTTTAAAGATGATGAGCTATGATGTCATTCTCGAGATGGACTGGTTGCTAACCTTTTGAGAATTTTTATATTGCTATAATCACAGGGTGAGTTTCACATCACTAGATGGTAGATAGTTTCTATAAAAAGGTGAATGGGATGTCCAGGCAACACTACAACATAAACAGTGTTTAGCGGCGGTTTTGTGGCGGCGGTTCACAAAACCGCCGCTAAACGTTATCCGTGAAAGATTTCGCGGCGGTTTTTAACAAACCGCCGCGAAACCCAACCTATTTTGAAAAACCGCGACGCTTTCCCCTCCCCTATCGCATACCCGTACCCCGATCCCCCTCACAAACCCTCCCCTCTTCCCCGATCCCCGTCCCGCTACCTCCGGCGACACCCGAGCCCCCCGGCGAACCCTGCACCCCCCCCTCGACCGCCGGTGACCCCCGCGCCCCCGCGCCCCTCGCGCCCCCCACGCCCTCCGGCGACCGCCACACCCCCCGCGGCCTCCATTTTGAGCCTCTCCTCCATTGATTTCTAGAAATTTATTGAGGTAAATGCTTTTTTCATCTTGTTCATCCCCTATACTCTCCCCTACACCCATTATTTCTTGTTTTATACTTATCCCATGAACTCTAGTAAATATGTTGGTGGATATTAGGGTATGATATGGTTCTAATATGGGGGTTTTATGTGTTTAGGGCTTCTAGAGGGCTCCCCTTTTCTTGGTTGATATTTTCTATAAAAGTAGACTCATTTTAACTTGACTTCCACTTGATTGAGGTAGGTAAATTTTTTAAATTTCCTTTAATTAGAAGATCATTGAGTGCCTAATGTTTTCTAATTCCTTTTATTGTTAAATTAAATCTATATGCGGTAATAGTAGTGGATTTAAAAAAAATATCAAGTTTTTCTTACTTTTCATAAAGGTTTTTCAATAGTTTACTCATTTATAAAGTGATATTGAATTTCAAGTATTTAAAAAAATGTGTATATGGATCATTTAATGTTGATTTTAATTATTATGGTCAATTGGCCATGTTTAAGTCTTGGAATGGTAAAAGGTGTAGTTTTAAATAAAAAGTTTAAATAAAAGGTGGTGTTTTGGAATTTCAAATGATTTAAATGAAAAAAGGAAATTGATCCTTTAAATGGTTTTATGTATGGATTTCTATTATTTTCATTTAAATAAATTTTAAATAAATATTTCAAAATGGAAAAAAATGGCTTGCTATCCTGGACTAATTTTGAAAGAAAGTCATGTTTGTCACCTTCAAGGAGGTTTTCTCAAAAATGTACACAGCCCTTAGTCAAGGCCCTTGATTTTGTACTGATTGATACATATATATTTTTGTTACTGAGGAGAATATTTTATATCTTTATTATAGGAATTTTTTGTGAAATGGGGATGTTTCTTAAGATGGAATTGAAGGTGATGTGATATTTAGTTAAAGTGTTTTAAAATTTATTTGTGTAATGATCATATGACTTACTTGTTTCCTCACATACCTTGAGTTTTATCATGGGGATCATAGGTAGCTATGTAAAAGATCTATATGATTGTGACCCTACTGTATATTATTCATTGGCTAGGGATTACGTCCCAATTAGACCGAGTGAGCTAATGGGATAGATTTGTGACCCAATGAGACCATGGTAGCTCCCAAAATATTTAGGTTCACATGTATTAGGTAGTGTTCTGATTAGATATATCCAATATCATTCATGTTATACCCTAGTGATTTTCCCATGATACCAAGTATTTTTTATGAAATTAAAAAGGGTATTTTCATTTTCTTTTTCATGGTGTCCCCAAGATTGATTGGATTATGAAACCATTGTGTGTTTGTGTTTGTTACTCCTTATTCATTATTGGTTTAGTTATTTATTGATATTTTCTTTATTCTTATGATTTTATTTGTTTTATATAATGAATTAAATTATGGTGGATTTTAAATTGATTTTTTTTTCAAAGGAAATAAAATTTTATGTTTTATATTTGAGTTTTTAAGAAGATATAGATACATAGTAAAATATTAGTTTTGTTCTGAAAAAAAAAATTAAAGGTCTCCTATTTAAAGTTTTAAAGTAGTTATTTTTTCCTTATTTAGTTAAAAATGGATTAAATTTTTTAATATGTGAAATTTGGTGTGATATTTTATTTGATAATATTACATGTGAGAAACTTATTTTCCTAACTGTAGTTTAAACTAGAATTATTGAAATTTCATATGGAATGAATTTCACAGAATCTATAGTAGAATCCAAATGGGAATGTTTTTTCTCACACCCTACATACACACTGACATGTGTATATAGTTATCATGTTTTCTTTTATGTGCCCAAACTATAATCTCTTTTGAGTTATGTTCACTTTGCTTTAATTAGGGATGGTATTTGTAAAACCCCATATCTATACAGGTGTTTAGAGATCAAGGGAAACTTAAATTTTCAATTTAGTGGCTAAGTTGAATTTTGAAATGGGATTTAGAATCAAATTTTGAGTCTTTGAAAACCTCAATGGAGGAGTTTTAGATATGGTTGGAGGCTTTTGAGTTATCTCAAAGTATCATAGGAACCTTGGGAGAGGTCGGGTGGTAGATGTAGTCAAAACAGTTGCAGTGCCACCGGCTAGCTATTAGTGTCTGGAAATGCAAGAAACCACTTCCAACAGACACTAAATAGCTGGTGGTATTTTTAGAGTGGGGATAACTCTTTTTACCCCTTAATCTTTTGGATGGTGTAGCCAAATCTCCCAATTTTTTTCTCTCACACAATCTCCCAGCATTTCTAAAATATTACTTTTGAATAGCATGAATTGTCTTTAAAGTTTCCACATGATGAACTTTTTCCACATGAAGATCATGTAGTTAACTTGATTTAAAATGCATTATGATCAGTTTCGATCACACATCAAAGGGGTGTTGTTTGAGGCAACATAAATGTGTGATCGATGGTGTTATGATAAGTGTGTATCCCGATATTCTTATTGCTCCTAAATGAGGTGTTGACGCTGTCTCCTATGGACCAGACTTGTTCAGTTGGTCTGAAATGGTAAATGTGGTCAATGAATCATCTTTATTATATTATGCATACTTTATGGCCAATGGTTCATCTTTATTATATTATGTTTCTGTAATCTTACACTATCGTATATTTTGTGTAGGCACATTGTGATCGTGAACTGCATGATCCATATATCTTAGCATCGCAGGCAAAAATGGTATATTATGTGAATGATGTTTTGGATGAAGGGTGGAGTGTAGTTACTCACGTAATACAAAGAGATTTGTATGATATGGGTGATGAAGTGGAAG
The DNA here is from genome assembly GCA_963277665.1 of Viscum album. Classification (NCBI taxonomy): domain Eukaryota; kingdom Viridiplantae; phylum Streptophyta; class Magnoliopsida; order Santalales; family Viscaceae; genus Viscum; species Viscum album. The sequence goes on from OY728139.1 coordinate 1,186,825,165, forward strand.
ATTTGACCTCTGCAATTGAATTTCATCAACAACAGGAAGCAGAATTATTTGTCCATCATGATATTGAAAATATTGGTCTAGTAAGGATGAATGAAGTGGATGAAGCAATGGAGCAGGAAACCGACATGATTGAAGGGGAAAATGATTGTATGTACAATTATTTATTCATTCAGCAACTACTTGTTTCATTTCTGTAGTCATTCATTATCATTGTTATATATATATTGTTTGTTAATACTGGGCATCTATTATCAGTTTTAATTTTTTTTCTGCATGAATTTTTTGAAATATATATTCTGAACATAATTTTATTTGATTAAATGACAGGAATGCCAAGGAAGAAGCGGTACACTATTCCTTCTTCTTCTGCGACAGATGACGATCCGTCTGTCCCCACAGTATCATCTCCCCCTGCACCATCTCTGACACCATCAGTGGATGCCTCATTAGGGGATGAGTCATCGCCTCCCCCTACAGGAGCTTCAGCAGCGGGGCAGCGACACGCCCACTCCAGTTCATCACGGACATTCTGGAGGGTCGCAGTCATAGGTACAAATTTTAATTAAATAAATTTATTGCATTTTGTTTATAGTAATTGTTTGCTCATTGCAGATGAAGACAATGAAACCGTGGAAAGAGACATAAAAAGTTCTGATGTTTGGAACATGCATGGCAAGAAGATAGTGGTGCCATTTGATTCTTATGGGGTCCCGACGGATGACGCCGCAGGTTTACTTGGTCAGATTATAGGTCAGCTGGCAGCGGAGCCCGTTTCCCTGCCTATTTCGTATGATGATTGGAGGCATATGCCTCCAAACTGGAAAAATGAAGTTTATGATTCTCAGATAAAGGTAATTTTATTACTTTATGGTTTAATTGAATGTCATTTTACTAATATATTCAAAATGAATTTCTGTATACAGATGTTCTTCCACTTTACCGTTGCTGATGTGATAGCACGGAAGTGGACATTGAAAAATCTTGGAAAAAAATGGAAAGATTTCAAATGGAGGTTGTGGTGTGATGTCAACGATTCTTCGTTGACCGTGCAGCAGATGTATGAGAAGATACCCAGTGGGGTACCGAAAGAACAGTGGAAGGTTTTTGTCGATAGACATCGTGATGAGAAGCGGATGGTATTGAAATATATATTATTATATTATCCTCATTTTACATTTATAAATGTACATGAAGAGGAGATAGACATTGAATACAATACTATTAAATTGAATTTTATTTATTTCAGGATCTCTCAAGAAAGAATGCTTCAAACCGGGCGAAGCAGGTAATCCCGCACACTGCGGGTTCAAAAAGCTTTTCAAGAAGCCGAATGTCATTGGTAATCTTTTAATTAGTTTAAATATTTATAAAATAATAATATCTATTTAACATATTTGATTGATGATTTATCTTTGTTTAATGCAGTCACAGAGTTTAGGGCATGAAGCATCCCGAACAGAACTGTGGCTGGATGTTCATAAAAAAACAGATGGAAGTTTTGTTAATGAACCTGCCAGAGAAGTTGGGGTATGAAGTCAATTATTTATTATAATAACTTAATATCAGTTTTTACTGTGTTAATATATATTGATATTTGATTTATAGGTAAAAATTAAAGAAAAATGGGATGCCAATCCTGGGCAATCCTACTCAGTCTCCCAGGATGACCCGGTTGGTCAAGTCCTTGGGAAGGAGCATCCTGGTAGAGTGCGCGGGATGGGTTTGGGACCCGTACCATCTGAGGTCTTTCGCATGCCATCAGGGATTTCGGCCTCATCCACTCCTGGTTATAGTCATTTCATACCTGAAGATGCTCAGAGGGAGATGTCTGCTCTACGAAACACAGTTCACCAGCAGGGGAATCAGATATCTGATTTGCAGAAAGAGTTGCTTGAAATACGTCAGTATATGAGCAGATATGCCCCCGGTGGTAGTGCATCGGGTAGTGGTGAGCAGGTAAATCACAAAAAAATCAAAATCATTTAGTTTGCAAACTTTTATTGGTTTTAATTTTTATTATAAATATGCAACAATATTTAATTTTCAATATAATGTTCTTACAGGTGGCAGCAGGTGGTAGAGATGAAGGTGGAGAGGGTGACGATGCAGCATCAGATGATGAGTAGTAGTATTGTTGATGTGTTGAACAAGTATGATAACAGTTGGTTTGTAGTAAAAGCATTTCATTTGCTGAAAATTATTTCTTTTTAGCACTCTAGTGTTGTTCTCTATGTATTAAGATGGTATTCTGAGACTATGTTTGGAGTAATTAATGTTTAATTATCATAAAATCAAGAATTATTACCCATTTTAATTGTAGATGATATATTACACCATTTAAAGGAATCTGATAGGTTTTTTATGATTGATATATGGTCTAAAAATCACCCGAGGTGGTTGAATGATGAGGTTATCTTGAATACATCCTTCCCTCATAGGTTTGAATACATCTGGTTTGTGGTTATATCATTCAGTGTTATAATAGAAGAAGATATATAAATGGGGCTCACAATATATATGATCTATGAATTCATATACTAGTTCTTAGATGTGTACATTCATGAAATCATTATATACCAATTGGAAGTGGGTGGAAGTCAAAATTGTGATGGTCACAATGTATCCCCAATATTAGGGAGGATATGTGATCATATATTGAATAATGATTTCATAACATTATATAGAAATCAAGGAGTCCAGTTAAATACATTATTAAGAATGATTGTACATGGATGAGGTTTTAGGACTCCCCATGATACCATAATTAATTGTTTAGAATGTAATTCCTATTTCATATCATCATTATTGGGAGGAATATGGAATCCCTCCATTACCTAAACTCTCTTTAAAATGACTTTCAATCCCCTAATCGATGGAAATCTGGAATTGAATTTCAATAAGTTGTGGGATTTTTTGGGAACATTAATTTTGACCTAGTTGCATTATGGGTGAATAAAACACCAATTTTTTTTTGTTTTCCGATAAAAATATACATCATTCATCTGTTTTTGTGTATATATTCTATGAGTTGTGTTGGATGTTGTATACTTTTACATTGTGATGTGTTTATGTTTTGTTTTGATTCTCAAGGATGATAATTGTTTAATAGATTTTTGTTTTGAGGGTCCAGAATTCAAAAGTCACTCCCTTTACTTTTTTCCATGTCTTGTTTCTACTAAAAGGAATTTTAGAGGTGTTTTAGAGTCTTGGTGAGAGTTATGTGCATTCAAAGGGTCACCATTCCATGTTGTTGGTTGTGGTGATGGTTGTTTTGGCCATTGGTTCTTGTAGGTTGTCTATGGAGATGGTTGTGTGATGTTAGGATATCACCACAAAGAGTGAAATGGTATGGTTGGTTATGTTGTTGGGAATGGTGAATGGATGTCCACCCTGTGTAACATGGGAAATAGAATATGCACGGTGAAGGGAATTATATTGTTCATTTCACTTTTGGGTACCACCTGTGTAGCACGGGGAGCTAGGTTTAACCATGTCGTGGTCTTGGGTGTGGTGAGGAGAAAACAACCAATCTTTTTATGTTATGTCATAGTGGATGTTCATGGAGGGAATCGAGGGATCCAGCACACCTTGGTCCATTCCATGTTCTAGGATATGGTGGTGGTCAATTTTTTTTAAAAACACATGAAAGGCAGGAAAGAGATATGGGTGACTTAGATCTCCTTTAACCAAGGGAGACCACAGCATATTGGGATGTCTCCACACTATGGAGAACCCATTTGGGATTTCCTCTATAAATAGAAGGCACATATGGACTTATTTTGATTTTCTTTCTTCTAATTTGATATTTGGATAACACCAAATCCCATTGATTACCTTTTACCATCTCTCTTAATGTTTTTATCCTCTTGGATTGTGGATAATTGAGTTCCATTTATTCAAGTTTCCTTCTTCTTTCCTTTCTACCTTTTATTATTCCCAATATTTTGGGTGTTTATTGTTGAGAACCCCTATATTTTTGGTTGAGTTATGAGTGTGTTTGGGTGATGGGATTCTGAGGATAGGTTTTGGTGGGTTTCTCTTATATCCTAGTGAAACTTGATCCTTTGTTTCTTCTGTTGCGATTATGGTTCTCCTTAAATCTCTAATTAAGGTAGGATATTTGAGTTCCCTCATTACTATTTTAAATATGTGATATTATAATACTACTATTTCATCTTGGGTGGAAGTTAAGATATTTCCTAATGAAAATAATTAATTGGATATATTAAAATTAATGGGAAGGGGTGATATCAAATGTGCTTTAGGTTTTTCATGATATTGCTTTTCTATGAATGTGTGTTGGTTGTTGTTTATTATGAATTGTTTTTACTTCTATGAAATTATTATTGTTTCTAAAATTTAATTTGATAAATCACCTCACATTAAAATGATAATGTCTTTACTTATGGTAATTGAATTTCCTATCTGTAAACAAGGAATCATTGTCTTTTCCCTTTTCTTGTGAGGTTGATTTAATTTGATAGTTTGCATAATAGATGGAATTATGGTTATGGTTACTTTATGAGTTTGGATTATGGATAAGGTGATGATTTGTGATGCAAAAATTGTGGGTTGGATGTGTTTGAATTTTATAACATTGTGTCTTGTTAGTTACTCAGTAGTTATGGAATTCTTGAAATGGTAAATCCTAGTAAATGAATGATGATGGATAAATTGGATAATTTTGCTTAAATTAGGTTGAAAAAAATGTAGGTCTTGAATATATAATGGATTGTAATTAAATATATAAATATGGTAAATGATTATGTAGGTGGTTGGTAATTGATGTAGTTAAATTGGAACTATGAAACTGGTGTATGGTTGTGTGCTTGGTTAGTGGGGCAGTGGTGTAGCAGATGCAACGTATTTTTTTTTTCCAGTTCAACGTTTAGCGGCGGTTTTAACCGCCGCTAAATGCCATACCTGTGAGCATTTAGCGGCGGTTTTAACCGCCGCTAAATAACCGGGAATCCGTTAGCGGCGGTTTTAACCGCCGCTAAATGATGAACTGGGCAGAATTTAGCGGCGGTTTTAACCGCCGCTAAATATATTATGTTGATATTTAGCGGCGGTTTTCACCGCCGCAGAATAGGCGCATCAAACGACAGAATTTAGCGGCGGTTAAAACCGCCGCTAAATAAGATACCCATATAACCGCCGCTAAATGAAGAAAAACCGCCGCTAAATGACGGACATACGACACATTTCTAAAACCGCCGCGGAATCAAAAAAACCGCCGCTAATAGATTGCCGACGCCAAACTTAGCGGCGGTTTTTGTAAACCGCCGCCACACAATATAGCGGCGGTTTAAACCGCCGCTAAACCGGAAAAAAACCGCCGCTAGGATCGGCATTTGTTGTAGTGCAAGCCGAGCTAGACCTGAGGATCGTGGGCATGGTGGAGTGACAGTCCAAATTACGAGTTTGTATCTGGATAACCAGGGAACTTATAAAATGGATTTACCTACAGTTTCTTATAATTTCAGGGATGTCTTCATAAATGTCCTTTGAGTTCTACCTCCTTAGAGAAAGGTAGATTTCTCTATTGGGCTAGTGCCAGTAGAAGCACCGATGTCCATTCCTCCGTATAGGATGGCTACACCAGAGTTGCAGGATCTCAAGAGGCAGTTTGAGGAGTCGCATGCATAGGTTTTCATCTAACCCAATACTTCTCCTTGGGGTTCTCTTATCCTGTTTGTGAAGAAGGCAGACAGAAGACTCAGAATCGGTGTGGATTATCGGAATCTGAACCGGTTGACGATAATGAACCGATATGCCTTTCCATGGATTGATGATCTTTTTTATCATCTTCGAGGAGCACGAGTGTTCTCGAAGATTGAAATGAGATCCAGATATCATCAGTTATGTGTTGTACCATCATATATACCCCATATATCTTTTTAGATAATATATAGTGTATACGAGTACTTGGTCATGACGTTTGGAATAACGAATGCGCCATCAGTTTTCATGGATCTGATGAATCTTGTGTTCCACCCATATCTGGATTCTTTTGCGGTAGTCTTTGTGGATGATATCTTGGTATACCCTCACACTCGACATGACTATGCTAACCATATTGAGATCGTTTTGAGTAAACTGAGAGAGCATCTGTTATATGCTAAGCTCTCAATGTGCCACTTTTGGATAGACCAGATTCACTTCTTGGGTCATATTATCTTAGAGGTAGGAGTATTATTTTACACAGAAAAAGTGAGGGAAGTAGTTTCCTGGTAGCAGCCTAAGAACATTTTAGAGATATAGAGTATCTTGGGGCTAGCTGGTTACTAAAAGTACATTATACAGGACTTCTCCCTCTTAGCAGCGCCGTTGATGGGTTTGACTATGGAGGGTGTGAAATTCATTGTTCAGAAGCTTCCGAGATATCCTTTCACGAATTGAAGGGAAGGTTGACATCATCCCCAGTCCTAATAATTCCTGAGCAAGGGATGAGCTATACAATTTACTAAAATGCATCATTTATTGGGATGGGAGCAGTGCTGATTTTGGGTGATCAAGTAGTTGTGTACAGGTCTCGGTAGTTAAAGGCCACATGAGAGGAAATACCTGACACATGATCTTGAGTTGGTTGTAGATGTTCATGTGTTCCACTATTGGATACATTATCTCATGGGAGAACTTTTTGTGATGTTAATGGACAACAAAAGTCATAAATATATTTTTACCGAGCTTGACCTGAATTTAAGACAATAAAGGTGGGTTCAGTACCTTCAGTCCATCGACTTTGAGATTGCTTATACACCTGGTAAAGGTAATGCAGCGGCTAATGCATTGAGTAGAAGGACCCAAATACAGGCAGTGCAAGAGGCCTGTGTTGAGTGGAAGCTTTTGGATTTGTTCTCTGAGATGCATTTGGAAGTGAATGATAGTCAGGGGCAAGCCTATATTTCTTACTTAGTTGTGAATTCTACCCTTCTAGATAGAGTGATGAGGAGATAGCAATCAGATTCAAAAGTCCTAGTTCAGTGGCAGTCGGTGGCAAGTGAGGACCCTCCTCTAGGTTGGACGATAGGAGATGATGAGGTAGTGAGTTTCCATGGATGAGTATGGTTTCCAAGGGATATACATGAGGAGATGATGTGGGAGTTTTATGATTCATCTTTGGCAGTGCATCCTGGAGTTATACAAATGTACCATGACATGAGATGTCAGTATTGGTAGCCAGGTATGAAAAGGGAAGTAGCTGGTTTTGTTACAAGATATTCCACCTATCATCAGGTGAAGTCGGAGAATCAGAGGACAGCTGGACTGTTACAGTAGTTACCCATCATGGATTGGATATTGGATGATGTCTTCATGGATTTTGTGACCAGGTTGATGAGGTCACCTCGAGGAAATGATGTTGTGTTGGTTGTTGTGGACAAACATACAAATGTTGCTCACTTTTTTCCAATCAAGGAGACCTTTGGTGTTGTCGAGCTCGATAATATGTATATCCGAGAGGTAGTACATATTCATGGGGTCCCTTATTCTATCATTTCAGATAGGGAGTCCTGTTTTACGTATAATTTCTAGAAGAGTTTTCAGAGGGTGCTAGGTACAAAGGAGCTTCTGAGAATAACTTACCACCCTCAAAACGATGGCCAATCAAATCATACAATACTGGTGAATGAGTAAATGATGTGTGCATGAATCTAGGACTTTCAGGGCTCTTGGTATAAGTACATACCCCTGGTTGATTTTTCATAATATAATAGTTTTCATCCAACTATTCAGATGGATCCTTACGAGGCTTTATATGGTAGTCCATGCCGATCACCTTTGTCTTGGATTGAGGCAGCTGAGGAAGATTTTCTAGGACCATGTCTTCTTGAGGAGACATCAGACTAGGTTTATTTGTTTCAGAAGCGGATGGCTATTACACAGTCTTGTTAGAAATCTTATGCTAATCACCGAAGACAACCCGTGAAGTTCGTGGTCTGGGATCGGGTTTTCTTGCGTATTTCACCAAGGTTGGGGCACATGCACATCAGAAGATAGGCTAGACACTCACTGAGGTATGTGGGGACATTTGAGAATCTGGGGAGAGTCAGTTCGATTTCCTATCTGTTGCAGTTTCCATAAAGGTAACGACCCATGCACGACATCTTCCATGTATCCTAGTTGTGCTGTTATCACTCAAACCCATCTCACGCCTATCATCCTAAGGACATTGAGTTTTAGGAAGATGAATCCTTTGAGGATAATCTGATTCATATTATTGATAATAGCATAAGGGTTCTCCAAGTAATGTCAGTTCCTCTCGTATTGGTGTTCTGGTTGTATAGTCGAGTGCAAGATGAAACCTAGGAATGGGAGACCGACGTATGTGCTCAGTAGTTGGAGTTGTTCACAGCTTTACCTTCACCACCCTTGGAAGGGAAATTCGTGGATGAATATCTTTAAGGGGTGAAGTTTGTAAGAACCTAATTCTTATTCTTGATGTAAGGGTCTCTTCTTTTCCGTTTTCCTTAAGTGTTTTTGAGAAAATAAGGAAAATGGGGAAAATCACAAATTTTGTGGGTACACGATGTATACTATTCCTTAAGCCATGTACTTTGGCCGTGTGGGATTAGTACAGATGGTGTGTAGGCCAAACAGTGATGGAGGGTGTAAAAACTATCTACACGTCGTGTACTTAGTATATACATGCCATGTAATCAGTTGGCAGGTGAACTGTAAGGTGGTTGGATTAGCTGCTAGCAGAGCAATAGTACCCACCGTCATTTCAAAAATACATGTCGTGTAATCATATCGACAAATGGATAGTGTGGCAGTGAAATGGATCCGCCAGGGGAATGTATAAAAAATGAAAAGTAAACACCATGTAATTGAGAGTACATGCTTTGTAGTTTTTTTCACATAAAATGGACAGTATCCTCCTCATTCAGCAGAGGAGACAATAGATGCATTTGGAGTATTGGGAGAGAATTCCGAAGTTTGGAGGATATCTCGACCTCACACCGGAACTCGGTTTCCTTTGATGATGGTCTCGATTGAACGGTGTAGGTGAGTTATACACTCTTCTTGTGCGTTTCATTCAAATTATTTCGAGAGGGGATGTTATTTGGGTTTGAACGTGTTTTCATTTATCCTAGATAGACATTTTTCTTTGTTTATTAGGAAGGCGCTGGTCATGTATATTGATTATATGAGATCAAGCTAGGTGGTCGGATGTTTAATTGCGACTACTAAGTCCTTTTGTGTACCATTGTGCTATGTACCCATGTTTGGGGTGTCGTATGGATGATTCCTTTATTCATAAAATACCTATAAATTTGTAAGTAATTTAATGAATATGTATAACTACTTTGTGGGGTCATTGCTTGGATTAGGACCACCTCGTTGGTGCGTCCCCCTGTTTAGATGTTTGGCCAGGATACCCAATGGTATGACATATCTATAAGGGAGGTGTTTGTTTAGCCTGAGGTCAGTATTATATTTAGCATGAGGATAATGTTTCATATGTGTGAGGATAATACTTTCATGCTAGAGGAGAATATCTCATGCCTGAGGGCAGTATTGGTTTAGCCTGAGGGAAATCACATGTGGGTTTCGATTCTATTTACCTGAGGTTAAGGTTTTTCAGGTCTGGGGACACTGTTTAGTTTGTATATTCACTATGGTGATTTTACATGTTATACATACCAAGATAAAGCACTGGCAAGGTAATGTTTTACCTTATATGTGTTAGATATCTTGTTGTAATGTTTTTGTGGCACTGTTTTGGAGATTTTCGGCTAAGGATGAGTCTCAATAATTCATAATTACTTTATCCTAAATTGATATATAATAATTAAATATAAATGGAAATTATAAGAGTATATTATTTTTAGTACTTCCTAGTTTACTGTATTTTAATTATTGAACTCTATAGTTGCACAAATTCATTGATAGTTGGGCACATTCCATTACTGGTTTCCTACTGTGATTTATTTATCACACCCTATTTTGGTCATGTCTTGGGCGAAAACAGGTTATATTACTACAGGTGTGGAGAGGGTCAAGGGACCCAATATAGCTACTTGATTATTGTACAGGAGTATGAAATCATTCGACAGAGCTTAGTCTAGTGATGTTGTCGAGTTCCTTCTACACTGTTTTATTTTTCTTTGTAGTATTTTCCCATCTTATTTTATTGTTCAGAATGCATTGTGTCCTGTTTTTCCTACTTTCTTAGACCTAAGGACATATTGTACTATTATATATGACTATCGGCCTTTTATTTACTTCAGTATTATATTTATTTACTCATTGGTATTTTTTAATTCATTTGAGTTTTTCTACATGTATTTGTTCCACTGCGTTACACTTTGAAAAATGTGGGCATAGTTTCCCCACTATCAGACCTAGTCCCTCGCAGCTAGTCGGCAGCCTCTGGCATTTGTAGAAATGCGATTGAGGTCATGTGACCAACTGGGTTTGGGGCACCCACTGTGTGGAACCCGGGTCCAGGATGTTACATCATGACCTGGCACATGAACCACCTCACATGTGAGATAGTTTAAGTATATGGGTAGAAACTTGTCTAATATTTGGAGACAAACTCGAAGGGTATTTCACCAACTAGTTTTCGTCATGAGACATGTTGGTGAATCGAGGGAATATAAAAGGCCCCATGCATCATTACTAGTCCAAATAATACATTATAATAATATTTAATACAAAACAATATACCTTTTAAATATCTGTATTGAGTTGAGGATACTAATTCATCAATATTTTCCAAGTTAAAATAGCATTCAAAATAAACACATTATGTGAAATGGTATATATCTTAACGAAACAATCATATCCATGTTATATGAAAATGGATATTTACCAGAATTATAATTCCAAATGAAAAATGATCTCAAATTTTAATTGGAGACACCACATAAAAAATATTATATGCACAATACCAAGTAAGTCTCAATGAAATGTAAATTGAGACATAGTAACTTACCACGCTTTAATCTATCAATTCGTATGAAAAAATTTAATAATCACCAAATAAATCATATAATAACATGAATATAAATATAATCATGATATTATACTAATATCAGTACAAATACAACACATGTAATAAATAAGTGTTGAACAATGTAAATATCATGGAATTAAAATTTGGATGAGAAAACCCCTTACCTAAAGTCTGAAGGTGTTCTCCACTTGATCTTAATGACCTTAATAATAAAATTTGGGTTCATTAATTAATAATTATATATCCTCCTCTTAATTTAATTTATCTATTATAACCTTATTATGAAATTTCATGGCCTTTTTGATAGGTTAAGATGTTCAATTTCATTTTTCAGGTTCATTTGATTCATGATCAGTTTACTTATATACATGAAAGGAAAATCGTGTAAAATGAGGATGGTTGTCCTAAATTCCAGTTATATATTATAAGATAACATCCATTAGGTTACATAGTTTTAAATTTAATTTTTTTAATTGGAGTGAAGATGAATCATTGTATTAATTTTATAATGCTAAACGTTTTTTTAATTGGCGGGTTTTAACACAACGTACTCATTTTTCTTTCAAATAAAATCATGTGTACAAAATGATTCCAGCACCATCGATGAGACATAATACATATATTATACTCTGTTTCAATCATAATAATGGTTTCATGACCAGAAAAGAATACGATAATAGAAATTGAAAACCCATCATCCTTGAATGTGGTAAATTGGAACTTCTCGAATGGTGTTTTTACTACTATCACAAAAGAGGGGTAAAAGACAGATGATTAATAATTATAAATAATCATAAAATAATTAAATTACTTGTAAGGTAAGGGATTTTTCATAAAATTTGGTTGAGTATAGGTTAGGATATAAAAGAAAAATACAGATCTTGAAAAGAAATTAAATAATTGAAAAATAGAATTTACCACTTAAATTAATCTTCCATTAGAGTGTCTTTAGGGGAGAGGATTTGGTGTTTTTAGGAGACCAAGGTATGAAATATGTGGTGGAGGAGATTAGGAACATATTTGAACAGAATTTGGACTATTAATAACGCTCTATATGAGTAAAGTGAAGAGGGAGTGGGGGGTTAAGAGTGGAGGTTTGGAATAATTTTTGAATATCTTAATAATTATTTTTTTATTTTTCTCAAGACTAGAAATAATATTGATTTTTGTGATATAATATAGTAATATGTGCCTGTGATTTTGAATCTAGTGGTCTTTCATCATCCTTAAAGCACCTCTGACTCAATCAATCATGTATTTTGTATTTATCATAAATTATCGTAATTTACTATTCATTTAAAATGGAAGTATTTTAGAAAAAGATATAAAAATTCACCATAACCATTATTCAGTGTGTAGAATCCGAAAAGTAATTCCATCATATGGAAATAATTATCTAAATATTTTAAATTTAATTTTAAATCAAATCATTATTTAATTGTAAAATACAAATTTTAAGTTTAGAACATATTTTGAAATACATTCAATAATTAACACTTTCCGCATAAAATTATCCCAAAATAATTGGACAAAAAAATATTTATTTAAGAAATATTTTATTAAAATGAATTTTAAGTTCATTTATAAATTTAAAACTATAATTAAATATTTATCATTCACAATAATATCAATACTTAATCAATAATTTATAAAAATGTTCTACTTCATTTATAATGTACCTAAATATTTTTTATACATCCATGGGTGATTATACTATTCATAAGGGAATATAACTATTCATAATGGTTAAGTTAATATTCATAACGTTATATAACTATTCATAGAAAAATATTTTGATTCTATGAGACTCTAAATTCCTTATTGAATGAAATGGTGTATGTCAGTTTTTTGAAATTCAAAAGAGAGAAGAGACAAAATAATTTTTAATTGAATGGTTATAAAAAATTGTGGTTTCGTAGGGACTCAATGTTTTATAAATTAAATATTAAATATATTTTAATATTTTTTTGATGTTACATTTTCCCCTAGTTACAAAAAATTTTTCCTTGAAATTTTGAAATTTAATTTGAGAAGTTAATGGTTGATATTTGAAAATTACCTTCTGGAAACCCACATCAGAAAAATGGTTAAAATATCTTCTTAATAAGAAGGAAAATTAAATGCATAATTTACTAAAAATCAATGAATTCTAATTTGATAAAACGGTTATGGGAGAATAATAAAACCATAATGTTATGTTTGAAATTGATAGAGAACATGCTCAGATGAAAGATCAATTCCACAAAACCATAAAATACATTTATGAAAAAATTATAATTGAAAAAAAAATATGTAAGAAGCTTTTACTATTGTTGTGGATTTATTAAACACTATAAGTGTATAAATATATGTTTCTATTTTATTAACCCAATATTATCCATTTTTTGTTCCATAAACTATATATTCTTCATATCTTAGCATAGGTTGCCTCATGTGGTGACATTAATATCTAAATTCCTATTCAACGATCAACTTATAACTCTTCAAAATTGGTTTAACATTATAAATGATCATGTTCCCAAACATCAGTATAATCACATTTCCATCCTTTCTAGATCCATGTACATGGGGTCCTCGACTATCCTTCTTTTGTTTATAACTCCATGATCCATCCTGGTCAACAATCTGCGACCTTATTTTCCTTTTATCAACATGAAGCAACCCTAAATTTTCACATTCCAAACATGTGAATATCATTATAATATATCCACTTGAAACATGGTAATAACTCAAATTACCATAGAACCTTATTGGAAACATGAGGTCATCTTACAGATGCAATTGGATATATTCTTTATATTGATATATGTTGTAAACTCCATCAATGATTGAATATACCACTTTTTGACAAACCAATTATCAATTTTGAGGTAGTGAGTAATTATCCAAATCAATCATTTCAGCATAATTTTCATAAACAACAATAATATATTGAGGGTTGTCTTCCAATCATCAAAATACATTCCCAAGATATTAACTTTCTACTGAGTAACCTTTCCTTGGTACAATTCATTATACATCCTCAAATACTTAATGAAATAGTATTGCAGTACAACCCTCATATATTCCATAGTTCTTATAACCATTACATTGGTGATAAAATATTCTTATTATAGTATTCTTGATGAATATTATTAATCATTCCACTTCATCTATGGTAGTATCAGGACTTGATCATTACCCAGTAACATCATAATCATCATCATTATTATTAATTTTATTGTAAAAGGATAAAGGAATCTATAAGGATGGAAAATGATAGAAACTGAGACCTATGGGGGGTGTAAGTAGGGAGGACCAAGGGAATCCCCTCTAATGATGTTCGCACACTCCTCTTGCAGGATGTTCAATTCATAAAAGCAAGAGACACCAGAACCTTGGCCCGCCATGGTAGATAAAAAATAAGCTGCCATGTTGCCTTCCCATCATTTATGTCTCAAGAAAGTGTTATTTGATATCAGCCCACGACACTTCCGGATGACATAAGTGATCGACCACAGAGGATTAAAAATTTCATTCAGAGAGTTTTGTAGGACCATGGAGTCAGTTTACACTTCAAAAATAGTAATACCACCTTGATGGAAAAGAGATAGACCTATTAGGAGGTCATTATCAAGTAACATTATTTGGGGCATATTACTTTGATTCTTTGGACATTGATTCGCATAGTGTCATATTTCATTGCAGTTGAAGCACTATTAAATGAAAACCACTTTACTACCCTTTAAGTCATGAAATTTTTGACCCTTTTTTCCATAGTTGTAACAGACTCATTTTAATTTTATGAAATCTCTGGGGTGTTTCCTTCCACATTTACCACATGTTGGAAAACTACCCTTCGTATTATTCCATTTAGGAATTTTTCCTCCGCCACCCTCTTCTTCTCTATCTTCCCTTCAAAGACATATGACCAATAGAATTATTTATATACTATGTTATCACATGATATTATCTATTCATATAATGAGGATACATTTGACACTATAATCCTTAAAAATTATGGTTTAAAACCACAAGAGATATGATCCTTCTTATTCTTTCCATCACGAAAATTGGTGAGTATCTCCTTCCTTCTACATGGAACCATTTATAATAAATTCCATATATTAAATTAGATCCTAAAATTATGAACTCTATATAACCCTAAACCTGGTGTAGTACATAACATAAATTTATGCATTAAAAATCCAAGAACCAAATACATTGGATACTTTAGGGGCATAATTCCTTCATAATGGATTATAATGAAAATGTGAGTTATCCTTAACTTTTCCCTCGACAGTAACAAAACATGTACACAATAAGACATATTTTTCGTGTAACATGATACCCCAGGTCAAGCCCAAAACACATTTTCAGATATGTTACTTGTATAAACATCTCTACTGGAACAACGACCTCATGTAATATCCAGACATGGATTTATTTTCTAGGAAGATCCAAAAATCAATTCCTTAACAAAATTTTATGAGGTTCAAGTATATCTATCATGAATTATATCAAAGGGATTTTTCCCTAATCTACTTTTTCTAAATATAGTTTCTAGGTTTCCTACTAAGTATCCTCTGATACCAACTATAACTCCCTGACCATAGAAGCTCAAAGACACTTCATTACGTTATTACATTGGAATGATTATAAGGAATAAAATCTAGATGGACCAATATTTTTAGTATTATTGGAGAGAATAGAAACATACATGGGTCCCATTTTACATTGGATGAATAAAACAACATATAATACATAAAAAGAGATAATAAACTACATTTATGAAGACTGTATAAATGATCCATTATTCATAACATAGGGAATGAAAATGAATGAAATTGGTGAGAAACAATTCTTTCATGAATCAATAATAAGTGAATCATAATCATTTTTACATTATCAATAGACATGATGAATAAATGAAAAAGACACGCCATTAATAAACTGAGAATGAAAATGCATCCATATATTTTTCCATTGTGAAAACAACATGGATAGTAATAAATGAATAATTAATAATGAGAATGAATATTATTTGGATATCATGTATCTGGAACATGAAACACTATACCACCAATACAGTTTTACGCCTGTTATTAGAAACCTTTCTATTTTGGGAAATAACTCGAAGGGTTTTTCGCCAACACGTTTACCATATGAGACATGTCGATGCATCAAGGGCCTATAGTGGGCCCCACAAATCACAAACAGTCTAAGTAATTATTTATAAAAATATTTAATATAATAACAATATACCTTTAAAATATTTTTATTGAGTAAAGGATACAAATTCATCAATATTTCCCCAGTTAAAATAGCATTCAAAATAAACACGGTATGTGAAATGGTATATCGATTAAGAAACAAATCATAATAATTATAAAAGAAAAATGATATATTCCACGTTCAGAATTTCAAATGAAAAATTACCACAAATGGGCATTGGATACACCCCATATGAAAAATTAGGTTCACAATACAGAGTAAGTCTCAAAGAAATGGAAACTGAGACAAGGTCTATTACCATGTTTTAATTAATCGAGTCATAGGACAAAAAATTAATATTCACCAAATTAATCAAATAATACCATGAGTATATATATAATAATGATATTATTTATAAAATGTAAATAAACAAACACCACACACAAGAAACAAGTGGCAGACAATGGAAATATCATGGAATTAAATGTGAGACAATAAAACCACCTACCTTAAGTCTGACAGTGTTCTCCACTTGATCTTAATGACCTGAATAATCATATTTAGGTTAATTATATAATAATTAGGGAACCTAATATTAATTTAGTCGATTTATTATAAACTTATTAATTTAATTCATGCACTTTTGATAGGTTAAGAGGTCCAATTTAATAGTTCAGGTCCTTTTTTTCATGATCCGTATACTAATATACATGAATTGAAAATCATGTAAATTGAGGATGGTAGTACAGAATTGAAGTTATATTTCATTATCGAACATATAAAACATTATATGGTTCTAATTTTCATTTTATTATATTTAGTTAAGATGAATCATTAAATATATTATTTAATGGTAACTGTTTGGGTTAATATGTGGTTTTCGAACACCACGAACTCATTTTGATTTATAAATAAAAATCATGTGTAAAAAAAGATTCTAGAACCATATATGAGACATAATACATATATTATAGTCTGGTTCAACCCTGATAATGTTTTTATGACCTCAATTAAATATGGTAATAGAAATTGAAACCCCATCTTCTTTTAATGTGGTAAATTAGAACATCTTAGATGATGTTTTTACTACGAGTATAAAAGAACGGTAAAGGAGAGATGATAATAAAATATTAAATCATCATAACAACATTATAGTAAATTTTATGTACTAGAGTGGAGAAAAAATTTCGATGAGGAATGTTAATGACTGAAAAGAAACTAAAGGAACATGAAAATAAAGTAAAAGAATTGAAAAAACAAATTTACCTCTAGAATTAATCTTCCTTGAGAGCCACTTTAGGGGATAGGATTTGGTATTTTTAGAAGAAAATGGATAATGGAAGTGTGGTAGGAGATTAGTGATATATTTGGGAAGAATTTGGACTTGGAACAAGGATTTAGAGGAGTGAAAGGAAGGGGGAGGGAGGGGGTTTTATTTTGGAGGAGAGAAGTCATTTTTGAATATCTTAATCTTTATTTAATTATTTTGCTCAATTACAGCAATATTATTGATTCTTGTGACCATGAATAGTAATATTTTAATTTGATTTAGAACCAGGTGTTCTTATATCATCCTTACATAACCTATGACTCAATGAATCATATATTTATTCTATAATATAAATTATCATATTTTACTATTCATCTAAAATTGATGTTTTTCAGAAATATACCAAAAATAAACCCTAACAATTTTTCGATGTATAGAATACAAAAACGAAGTCCACTTTATAAAAATAATTTTCTAAATATGTGAAATTTAATTATTATTAAAAAAATTATTAAATTGAAAAACAAAAATTTTAAATATAAAACAGATTTTGTAATAGTTTAAAAAATTAACCAAGGCCTCATAAATTTATCTCAAAATAATTAGACAACAAAATATTTACTTAGGAATAAATTTTAAGAAAATTAATTTTAAGTCCATTTATTAATTTAAAACATTAATTTAATATTTATCACTCACAAAAATATCAATACTTAGTTAATAATTTATATAATGTTTTATTTCATTTATAACATCCCAAAATTTAAATTATACATACATGGGTGAGGATACTATTCATAAGGGTATATTACTATTATCAGGGGTCATAATACTATTCATATGGGTAAGCTACTATTCACCGAGAAATAAGTTGATTCTATGATATTATAACTAACTTATTTAATGCAATGATGTGTATTAGGTTTTCGAAATTCATAACACATAATTGAGAAAATAATTTTTAATGGAAATGTTATAACCATGTGTTGTTTCGTAGGGACTTAGTGTTTCATGTATTAAATATTAAATTTATTTATAAATATTTGGTGTTTTATAGCATAACTTAGTTATTATACAATATCATCTTTTGGGATGTATTCTTTTGATGCTTAATACATTGATTCACATGGTGTTCCATCACATTGTACAATATAAACTGTCATCGTACACCTGAAATCATGAACTTGGTGCATGTTTTTTTCCAAACTTATAACAAATACACATTCCTGTCAAGAATATACCATGGGGATTCTTTCTATAGTTATCACAACTTCGAAAATCCTTGTTTTTGTTCATCTTCTTTGACTCATTATCTTTTTCATGGTTCTCATAAGACCTCCTATTCTCTTGGTTTCCCTTGAATTCATATGATCTTTAAAATTTATTCTCTATCTTAAAGGCAATTAAAACTATCTTCTCATATGATGAAAAATTATGACGAACTAGAAACCTTTGAATCATTGGATTAAGACAATTAAATAAGTGGCCAATATTGACATTTTTTTGTGCATATAATCCATAGCATACCTATCAACACTTGTAAATTTCTCTTTATTGTCTGCAACATGCTCTTCTTCCGTTTTATTTAATCTATGGACTTTTCTCTTCATATCAATTTTCTTATAATGATGAATGTATTTATCCAAAATTGTATCCTTAATAGCTCTTCATTCCATGAGATCTATTTCTTCTTCCTCTATAGTATCATAGACAACTATTGATCAACATCACCTTAGAGATAATAGACTTAACGTGTAAGCTTTTCCTTTTCACTACATTCTAAGGCTTGAAATTTCTTCCTTGTAGACATAAACCATTTCTCAGTTACAATTGAATTTGTATCTTCACAAAAAGGATGGGGGTTGCTGCTACTTAAAGAGATCCATCAATGGTGATTCTCTCTATGGAATAGGTTTCTCTATTCGAGCAAGGTTATTCTCCAAAACCTGACTAATAATCCATAATATATCCATAACTTGCTCAGTTCTAATAATAGCTCCATTTAGTTCCTCAATAAGGAAATATCTACATTTTCCATGAATATTGACACACTACTTCTTTCCAGAAGCTATTTCTAGACAATTCTATATATTAGATTATCTCATTAAAATTATGAACATTATATAACACAAAACATGGTATATCAGAAAACATAAATTTTTTCATCGTAAATCCCTAAATCATAAAATTCATTTACTTATGGGAAATCTATACATTTTAATCCTCTATAATGGTAGTTAAATAAAATGTTAATTATCCTAAAAATAGATCCCCAGTATTTTCAAACTAGGTGTGTAGTAAGGCCCATTTTAGTGTACCAGGTTACCCCAGTTCTGGCCTAGAACACCTTGTTGGAGTTATTACTCTTAGGTACATCTATGCAAGAACTATTTCTACATGTAGTATCTAGATAGGTATGTATCTATATGAATACCCTTATAATTTTTACCTTGCCGAAATTCAATGATGTTCTTGTATACTTATCATCAGTTTCTATATTAGGGGTTTTCATATGAATCTATGTTTATGAAATCTTTTGTGTAAGGTGGATGTAAACTTACATTGATATTAAAGGTAATGCCAAACCCCAGAGTCCCAAATTCGGTGCATTAATTTACAACATTAGCATGATTAAATCAAATTACATATCGAAGGACCGATCAAATTAGTAGTTTTAGAAAGCTATATTAAATACATGGTATGATAATACATTGGGAAATCAAAATAAAACATGTTACCCAACAAACTGAAATAAACTACAACCTTGAAATCTTATTCAGTGTACTATTCTTCATTATATGGTGAAATAAACATAATATGGGTGAGCTCAGATTCACAATAAGGGTAAATAAAATGGAAGAAATAATGAATCAATCTATTTGGAAAGGTAAAGAACAGAGCACACATTCCATTTACAGAACTAGATAAGGAATAAATAATATGGCATATAGAAAAAGAAAAATATTCCATAAAATAATAAACTGAATGAAATTTATCCATATCAATACCAATGAAAAATATAGTGAATGAATAATAACATAATCTAAATTAATGGAATGATTTCTTAATGAAATTAATGTCTATGTAACATGAATACCTATTAAAGTGATAACCTTTCACAATACAGTTTAAAACTTTGGGAAGAAACTCGTTTAATTTTCAACTTCTTTGTCAATTGAGAACCTGTCCATACATCGAGGTGATATATAATATCTTGTATTCTCTAGCCATTGAAATTGAGAATAATACCTCATATAGAATATCAAAAATAATATTCCTTATCAAATAGTTGTAGTGAATAAATAATATAGAATTATCCATGTTCCCACAAATAATCAAATAACTGTCAAAGTGGACACCGTATGTAAAAGGGTTTACTATATACAAAATATGAGTATACATTGTTTTATAAAATAGATAATAAAGTAAATTCATAATGAAAATTTTTTAGAACAAAGTTATTGATTCAGTATAAATTTAACCATCACAAATGTAAGTGATATTTCAATGATAATCATTAACATCATTCTTGAAGAGAATAATAATAAGAAATTCCAAAGTGTCTCATACCACATTGAAACACTTATATCATAATCTCTAGAATGGTATGAAATTAAATGAAAACATTAATATCTTTAGAATAAGGGGATTCATCATATAACATGAAAAATAAAGTATATACCCCAAATAAAAGTAAATTGGCAAAAAATAACAAATAAGTCTCAACAGAATGTAAATTGAGATAAAATTCCATTACCTTTAATATTCATTTTTTCTGTGGTTTATATCCTACATTACAGTGGTTTAAAATATCTTAATAAATTATAAAAAATCATAATAATGTTTAAAATTCCATTTTTTACTTCTTGTAATGTCTCATTACCCATTGTTTAACAAAAATTGATTAATTTAACTATATCGAGTGTTAATTGCATAGTTCATTGAGTATTTTTTGACATGTTATTTATTTTTCTTGTCATTTTCTAATCATCTATAGAATTTATAAAATTATTTTAATATCATATATGTCTATTATAAATGTATATAGAATAATTTATGAGGCTTTTCATATCATAAATGAAATTCACCATTCATTGAGATGGTTGTCCGTACGTACGCATGAAGGCAACATTAATTTCATTGTTATGTTAAATGACTGAATAGAAAATCGTATATATTTATATAATAATTATAGTATCATAATTATTTCAAATATGTTACATATGTTTTTAAAATTTTACTTAATATGTTCCATGTATCTCTTGATCGTATCACATCACTTTGGAGGTGGTAGTCTGCACTTCAACAAATGATGTTATTAATTTTATGCAAAATGGAATTCATATTGTTATGTGTTATAAAGGAATTATAGAATAATAACTGTATTATATGTATCATATGTAACGTATATAATAATATTTTTCATCATAATTTCCACCATGTGAGGTGGTAAGGAAAAATTGAACAAACACAATTTAGCAAGAAGGTTGTATGCCTACACACAAACAGTATGTCTGTTACTCATTATATAGATGTGTGTGTAAGTGAAGGATGAAATAATAACATAAAAAATCCATGTATATTGAGGATACTATAGATTTTATATAAATATGTAATAATAATATTTTAATGAGGCTATAATGGAAATAATATAGAGAAGTTTGAGGGTTGGTGTTGCCTCCTAATCGGGTAACACCTTTTGGGTTGTCCCAAAATACTCCCTCGAGATTATTTCTCCCCAAATGGAGGCTTCAAGGAGGAAAGGATGTATTTTGGTAAGTGAATTGGGCAAATTTTGTACAAACCTAAGGGGCTTGAGAGGTGTGAGGAAGTGGAAGAGAACGTGGTCTTTTACAATGGAGGAGAAGTGGAATCTATTTTAATATTTTAAAAGAATGGAGTCTCACCAACATTTATTTAATACAAGACAATCAATGATGGTCCAATGTTTATCCAACAGAGGATAGGGTCAAAATATATTCATCAAATGGCTTCTGTTAAAGTGTTTATGTCGTTTTAGGCTATAAATTTAGGGTTTATTCTCTGATTAATCTTAATTTAACCACAATAATTGTATTTAATTTTAATTAATTTCAGTAATATTTTTTTTTAAAAATAATTACCTTATTAGACATTATAAATTATTATGATTCCAAATATTTAATCCATTTTTCAAATTTAAAATCACATAATTCAATGAAAATAATTTAAAATTACTCATATATATAGGATGATAATGCCGGTTTTTTAAATAATAACATCCAAATGTTTGTTAAATATTTATTAACAGTTTCAAAGTCAAATTGATTCCAATGATCTATATTGGATTTAATGATAAAAATATTATATAATTAATATTTAAAAATATTAAAGATTAATTAAATCATATAAATAAATTAGCAGAGAGAACAATTTTGAACTAAATTTCAGCATTTTAACAACTCATTAAAAATGATATTTCACAAAAAATACTAAACCTTCACCCTAAGATATTTTTTATGTTTCTATAGAAAATATTATGTTCATATTGAAAAACTCAATTTTTTAAAGGGTCAAAATTTGTATTTAAATTGGGTTATCCATTAAAATGTGATAGAAGTGCCTTAATAAAAATATTGGTTTTTTATGTTTTATTTTGTGTTTTTTCTTATATTATTTGTCTCATCCAAATTTACCGAAGATTTTAGGGTTATGAGATCTATTTTAGTTTAACTTGGGTGGTCGAATCCTTAGTGACCAAAAATTAACATTCAGACACGTACATTCTATGTATTGTTTTTGGCGACAAGGTTTCCAACCTTGGCTCGATTTTATATTGGATTAAAGAATCACTAACTTATATAAGTTCATTAAAATTAAGATAATGAGTTGAACCTAGGTTATCACTCAGGGTGGATTGGATGAATTCCTTTTTCAATTATTTCAATTTCATGTATTTTGGATGGGTTTATTTAAGGAGATCAAACAAAATCATGACTTACTAGTTTAACTCCTAAAAACCCTAATACAAATCACCTATACACTTGACGTATTAATGATTTTATCACTCCATGGTAAGGGTTCGTATTACCACATGAAGTGTGTGGCCTTAAATTTAACAAGGACGAAGTAGTATAATGATCGTCAAAAACATTTCTCCATTAAATGAAGTGATTAGACATTAAGGGAGTGAGAATTAACATCCAAATAATCCCATTGACACTCCCTTGGATCAAACTATAATTGGGTTAGCCCTCCATTGATACTATGGTTTCAATGGAAGCAGGAAGTAGACTAATGAGGGAGGAAATGGATAAGTAAAAACAAGACAATTAAATAATGATCACTCCACCATTGGGTGATAATTTCACATGTTTTGGTGTGAATAAATTCAATCTTTGAGCCAATGGTATCAAAATAATATTAATAAGAACTAAATAAGAGAAGAATAAGAACTTTTATTAAGAAACTAAGATGAATTAGAACAACTTACATGTGAAATAAAAACTTGAGGCAAAAAATGTAGCATAACATTACAATGACTGAAAGCACAGAAGATGATAAACTGCTCCACCAACACCGACTTAAATATGAATTTAAAGGGGATTAGGTAAACCCTCAAATAGTAAAAAGATTCCCACCTGAGTATGGTAGGCCTTGGGTGGTGGAAAGTAATCGATAGTGGGATTCTTTATCCTTGACCTGAAGTGGCAGCCAACTTGCATCCACCGAACAGAGGCGCCTAAATGAACTTCTAGATGGACAAATTAGAGTGCTAAATAGTGTAATAAAACTAATATTAGGATGTCCACTAACATTCGGTAATGTTTCAGCCCTAAAGAATTTATTGATTACGACCTATGTGTAAAATGGTGGGCTCTTTTTCTGGACCGCAGAATTGGGCCAAAACTTTTATCTCCATGTTGGGATTCCTGAAACTCCATAAAAACATCCTAATTAGTTATTTTCACTATTGTATGAAATGTTCTCCATGATTTCATATATCTTAAGTTAAAATGTGAGGATCATTGGGTGGGTATCAGGACCGATATAGTCTATTTATTGGGATTATTCCCAGTTAACATTTCCTAGAATGTGTTGGAATTAAAGAACATTTTAGTGGTCTTCCAATGTGAATATTCATGTAATCCAAAAGTAGGAATTGTTCCCAATGTAATGAGAAAATAAAAATAAAATATAAAAATAAAATCTAGACCATTGGGTATTTTATATGGTGTTCAAAAATGTACCATGTAATAGTGCATTTTAAGAACGACATATAATCATAATATGAAATGATGTTTAATATGTAAAATGAACAAAAATGGTGTTTATTAATAATAAATAACATAATTATTGTATCTATTAACAATTAATATTAGCCTCATTCAGTCGCTAATCGCACCCCCAACACTTGAATTTTTCTAGTCCCAAGAAACATATATCTCAAAAATGTGAAATTCCAATTCACATTTCCAAAAAAAATATAATACAAAATGACCACGAAAAATCCATATACCAAACAGTCATGAAACCAATAAAAATACTCTAATACAAGATATTTTCATAATCATATCCCAATATCAAGACCATTCCATTATTCAAATTCATATCCATATTTCATCCAATATCAATTAAGTGTGATGATTTGTAGTCAATCACAATAGACATGGGGGTTCATCTTTATTCAAGGGGGAAATGATGTATGTTCTAGGTGGAAACACATTTCAAATTTAAAATGAGTATTATATTTTTTTTATTGTATATTTGTTTATTTTTATTTTTACAATATTTCCCTTGTAATTAAAATAGCACTCAAATGAGTCAACCCATGTAGTGAGACATTGTCGATGACTCCCAAGCTCAAAGACCATAAGACACCAAGTGAATCCCACATACTCTGTAATCATATTGAGTAAAATCCATCAAAAACAAAGTCAAATTACCATAAATAGAGATGAAATTAATAACTCTAGGCCTGAAAAATATGCAGTCACGATCCCCAAGTGTCGATGTCCAGGAATTAGGTCATTTCATTCCTCTATGCTCAAATGTAATGTTTTTATATTTGTTATTGAATACTTATATTACAAATAATATGATCATAAAACATGTGATATTTATTTAGGATACCCCATGAACTCAATCTATTACCCCACAATCCGAAGGATGTGCATTGTGATTTTTTATTTATATGAAAATATAAATGATGAAATATCACATTAGATTTCAACACATTAGAAAATCGATCCTCGTGAAATTATGCATGGATTAAAATCAGAATCATTTCATGCTAAATTATTTTATATTCAGATTCAATGTTTTTAATGTGTATTAAAATTTATAATGTTAAAGGGATTTTTCCTTCAACATATTTGTTTTATGCAATGAAAATTAATTTTCTTTTCTTTTGACCCCCCAACTTATAATCACACTGTCTCCCGTGTTTAAAGATATGAAAACAATGAATGGGGTAGATACATAGAAGGGGAGTTAAAAATGAAAATTGAAATATTGAATCATGAAATGGAGTCACCTGGTGGTTGAAGTTGACGTGCGTGATGATCCAGTTTATTTCTTTGAGATCCATGTAACTCGCAATGTTCTAGAGTGGAAAAAGGTAAAACAATCAAACAAACAAAACACACACATATATATATATATATATATATATATTAATAAAAAATGTAAAATATAAGTATACAAAAAAAATTAGAGGAGACATAAGCACTATAATCTGGAGGCCAGTGGAAAGTGCGCGCCCCTGTCTCCCTTCAGTCCCGAGATCAATTCTCCTTGGAATCACCGATTTTGATGGGGTTTTCTATAGGACCGACGACATGCCTTTTTATTTTTTTATTTTATATTTTTTTAATTATTATTTCCTATATATTTTTATTTTAACCTTCAAACAGATAAATTAAAATAAAATAATGACACATTGTCTTATTTTTTAATTAGTTTGTAATGTATTACTCAAAGATCACACAACGTGACATGGGTAAATATGGGGCTCCCCTTCCATACCCATCTATTCTCATAAAATAAGAATAGTTCAGAAGACTAATGTAAATTTTTTTTATAAAAAAAATATCCAAATGAAAAATAATGATGATTCAAAATGATAAGAAACATGAAATCCATGGTATGCCTCTCGTTCAGAGCTTTTGTTTATTATTTCAAGCTCAACATAAACAATTAATTGTTTAAGTATTTTCCTCATCGAATGATGGTTCACACGTCTTCATAAACCTCCGATTTTTGGAATGGTTCAATGAATGGTTTGACTCTATAACCATTAACATTAAATGTTTGACCATTGGTGGGATCTTGAATTTCTACATCCCCATGGGGGTAAACCTTATGCACTATGTATGGACATGAACATCTGGACCACAACATTATCAGGTGTAAATGACTTTTAGAGCTATACAAAATAATTGGTTTATCAGGAACAATGTGTTTGGTTTTAATATTACGATATCAGTAGGCTTGAAATCTAGCTTTATTTATCCATGAATTTTCATAAGCCTCCATTTTATGTTCCTCAAGTTCATTGAGATCTAATTTTCTTTCTTTTCCAGCCAATGAGAGGACATATTTCATTTTCTTAATTTCCCAAAAAGTATTACGTTCAATTTCAACATGTAAATGGTATGCTTTTCCATAAACCAAATATATTGGGACATTCTTGAAATGGTTTTATATGTGGTTTGATAGGCCTAAAGAGCATCTATGAGTTTTCTCGACCAATATTTCCAAGATAGATTAACATTTTTATCAAGAATTTGTTTGATTTCTCAATTGGCTAACTTATCTTGACCAGTTGTCTATGGGTTGTAAGAAAAATTCACTTAGTGAGAAATTCCATACATTTCTATGACATATGAGAATGGATGATTGATAAAATGAGTTCCATGATCACTAATGAAAACCCTAGGAATTCCAAATCTATAGAGGATCTCTTCTTTGAGAAATATAATCATAGATTTATGTTCATTAGATTTTTGAGGAATGGAATTAACCCATTTTGAGACGTAATCAATAACAAAATGAATGTATAGATATCCCCAATAGTTTGGGAAGGGACCCATGAAATTGATTCACTAGTAGTTAATGATTTCAATCAATAGGATGGGAGAGAGTGGCATTTCATTCCTTTTTGTGATGGACCCTATATGTTGACCCACATGACTGCTTTGAAAAAATTTGTTGGAGTCCCTTGAGAGGGTGGGTTAGAATAGACCACATTGAAGAACCGTAGAAGAAGTTTTCATATAGGAACAATGACCTCCAGATTCCTCACTATGAAAGAATTTAAGGATGGACTCTTGTTCAGATTCTGGGACACACCTCTGAATGACATGGTCAGGGAAAAACTTATAGAGTAATGGATCCTCAAAATCATAGTTCCTGACTTCAGAAACGAATTTCATTTCAACTTGAGACCTTAATAATTTTTGAACGACTCCTGTAACTAAGAAGGTGGTTATTTCGGCATACCAAGGTTAGTCACTAATATATTGTAGTTGTTCATCCGAGAATGTATTAGACAGATTAATGTGAGATAATTTTTAATTAAAATATATCCTAGAAAGATTATCAACTACAACATTTTCATAACCCTTTTTGTGTTTGATTGTGAGGTAAAATTCTTGTAAGAGAAGGACCAACTGAATCAGTCAAGCCTTGTCATCTTGATTCCGAAAGAGATATTTTAGTACAAAATTGTCAGTGAACACAATGATGGGGGTCCTAAGAGGTAGCACCTAAAATTTTATACGGAAAATAAAACAGAAATTAACTCTTTCTAAATAGTGGTGTATTTGATTTGTGAATCATTTAAATATTTTCTTTCATAAGAAATGATACATGGAGTTTCCTCACACCACTGTCATATGACTTCTTCTATAGAGAAGTCACTAACATATCACATTATCTCAAAAGGAATCTTCCAATTTTTTTATTTCATGATAGGCGGAGAGATAAGAGCTGACTAGAGTGTAAATAATGATTCCTCAAAGATTTCTATTCATAAAAATGTAGCATCATTCACCAATAGACAATAATGTGGTCGAGAAATAGAGTTGAAATTCCTATTGAACCTTCTATAGAAACAAAAATTTCCTAAGAAATACCTCACATACTTGACGGTTTTGGGTGATGTAAGGTGATGAAATATGTCAACCTGGGACTTATCAACTTCAAACCCCCTACCTGAAACTAGATGGCCAAGAACCAGTCCCTATTTTACCATGAAATGTCATTTTTCCTAGTTTAAGACAAGATTCTTTTATTCACATCTTGACAAGACACCCTAAAAATTATGCATAAATCCCTCAAATGTAACCCCAAATAGAGAGAGTTCATCCTTGAAAACCTCTATAAAATCCCCTACTATGTCTGAGAATATTCCCATCACACCGATGGAAGGTTCTAGTCGAATTGCATAACCTGCCGAGCATGCATTGGAAAGAAAAGGTGTTGAATGGATATGTGAATGTAGTATTATCTTGATCCTACAGTGAGACCTCAAATTGATTGCACTTTGAGTACCCATCTATGAAATAGTAGATTTAGTGACATGTGACTCTATCATGGACTTGGCCGATGAATGGTAAGGGGAAATGATCCTTCTTAGTAAATTATTTTAGCTTCCTATAGTCAGTACAGACTCTCCATCCACTACTCACCCTAGTTGGATTAATCTCTCCATCCTTATTGGTTATCACAATGATTCTTGCCTTCTTTGTATCCACTTTGATTTGGTTGACCCACTCAATCTCAACTATAGAATATATGACACCCTCTTTTAACAATTTCAGATGTTCAATCCTCACTACTTCCATGAGATTACGATTGAGTCACCTATGAGGATGACAATGTGTCTTGGAATAAGATTCCATAACAATCCTATGAGCCATAATAAGTGATCTAATCCCAATAATATCAGATAGGGTCCATCTAATGGGATTCTTGTGTTTCTGATGGAAATCTAGAAGCATCCTCTCATGATCATCTTTAGGATTAAAAGAAAATACAATAACATGTGTTCCATTTTCTCAATAGGAAGCCATACTAATGTGTATTACGAACTTATTTCAATTGATGATCTGGTTGGATCAAAATTTAATCCAAAGATCGAGACATTAGCTCATGATCAATTAATTTTTTTTATTTTTAGATAGGATTGATTCCCCGCATGTAAAATTTCTTCTACTAGATTGTGTTGATCAATCTTAGGGAAGGGGTCTGTAGTGGACTCCAGGAATGGTGATTTTTATAATATTTTACTTGTTTTTTTTCATAATATTTCATCATAGGAGCAATTTGAATGAGATTATAGCCAAGGAGATAAACTTCCATCATGTGAACAAAGGAAATTAATCTCATCCGGATGTAAACATTCCTCAAATATTCATTGATGTTATATGGATTAATTATCAATGATTATTATCATGTTTATTTCATGAATATCCTCATAATATACTATTTGTGATCTTTCATTATAGATGTTCAAGTCTAGACTCATCTTTCCAAAGGTGATGGTCATGTTCCAATTTCAGACATAGACAACTCAGATGATTGTTTCAAGGAAGGGATAACCAATGATGTTTGGGGGTTTTTCCTTATTGCCTCATAGTGTATTGTTTTCAAGGAACATGTATTCAAAAGGGATTATTATGTTCTCTTATTTTATTAGAACATCCTTTAAAATTTTCTTTCGAACCCTAATGCTCTGATCAACCAGTTGATACGGGACAGATGTGGGTTGGATCTCTTCCAGGCCTAACTATAAGTACTCAGCATAGGAAATGGTATTGACACTAGAACCAAGGTCCCACAAGGCTTTAAAAACAATTTCTCTCCCATTTCATCATTTATTTAAGGACATCTTTGGTATTTCATCTTTGGTGGAATGGTTCCTTGGATTGTTGTACTATCATTTTCTATGAGAAAGAAAAGGGTCGTATGTGAGAATTTACTTTTAATTGTGAAGTGGTGCTTAAGGTATATTGAGTATGAAGGATAGGTTTGATTGTCATTGTGGAGTTGACTTTTCAACATGACTTGTGAGAATATTTCCCTTAATGTTTTACTCAATTCAGGGTTGGTTTCCCCTCGAATTTATTTTGGTAATGGTTTATGTTGTGGGGTTGTTTATTGAAGTGTTGTTTTTTCACATTGTTATCAGTTTTTTCGGTTTGATCATGATGTTAATTTAAGTTATCATTAGAGTTTGTAGCTTTGTATCGTTTTTGAATTATTTATTTAGGTTTCTGAATTTATTTCACACTTCTTAAAATTGTCACATCTCTAATTTGTTTAGGAGTTGTTTCAGTGGAAGTTGACTCTCCCCTTAAATTGAGGATGGAACCACATGAGTAGGCATGAGTGTATTCTCTATTTTAATGTTCTTTAGTTCATATTTATGGAATGATAATCCCGAGTTCATTTTATCCATTTGTTTACACGACTATTCATGGATTGGTATATGGACATATTGGGTAGGGGATTGTTATGGTTGGTGTATTACTGGAGGATAAGTTGGTTGTTGCATTGGTTGTTGTATGGGTTGCTGGATGGGTTGTTGGTTTAGGATATGAGGGTGTTTGTATTGGACTGGTTGTCATTGAAACTAGATATGGTTTTGAAAATTTTGTGGAGTGTAGGGCTATGGACCTTGTGGTTAGATAGGTTGTTGGTTATCATTCCTGTGAAAACAAGGGTGGTCATTATACCTTGGGTTTAATGTGTTTTTGTATTGTGGATTTTGGAAGTTTAGGGCATTGACTTCAGCTGTCTTTCCTCCTATGAGAGCATCCTTGATGGATGGAATGGTTGAGAGTTATCTGTTTCTTGGTAATTTTTGTCACAAATTTTCCAAATAAGGTCTACAATTCGGATTTCAAGGATTTTTATCAAGTCTATTTGTACGACATTCCTAGGGAGTGATACTAGTTTAGGCATAAGGATTTCCTCTACTCTATGTGTCTGAATTTTATTATTTATTTGTGTCTTTTTATATTATTTTGATGTTCCCCATTCTTGGTCTTGATCAGCTAGAATTTCTAGATACTCGTTAGCATCATTTGGGTCTTTGTTTTTAAAGGGATCATTACACATCATGTCAATGAATTGTTTGTTCCCCGGGCCCAACACTTCATAGAAAATTTTCACTTGTTGATGAAAAGAAACACTGTGGTGTGGATCTATGTTTAGGGTGTCTTTTAACCTCTCCCATGATTCATAGAATGAATCTCCATCTTTTTCAAACATGGTTTGGATACTATTTTTAAGTGGATTATTTTTGTGGCGGGGAATTTATTTTTTAGAGAATTATCTTTGTAATTGGTCCCAAGAGTTGATGGATGATGGTATCAAATTTTTTTCCCATTTTTAACAAGATACTTTAATGAAAAAGTAAGGAGCCTCATCTTAGATAATTATAGTTTATGTGGGGGACACATGGTCTCTACAATGTCATTGAACATCTTAACGTGAAGGTAGGGCATCTCGGACTCCAATCCATGGAATGAGAGAAGGTGGTTTAGGACATGGGGTTTAAATATGTAGTTTGCATATCCTATGGAATTGTCCCTAATTCATGAGGTGGAATTGGTCCAGGTAGGTGTGAGGTAGTCATTCATGGTTTGATCGACTACATTTCCATTGTTTAGGGCATCCCCATTTGGATGTCGATTTTGGTTTCCACCTGGGATTATGAGTTGGTTTCTTTGAAGAACATCCATTGAAAAGAGCTCATTTTTTGAATCTAGGGTATTATGAATATTTGGATCTAATGGAAGGAGTTCTCCTTGTGTACTTCCCCAAACCCTAGACTATTCACCATAACTAGATAGTTTGATTGGTCACCAGTGTAGGTATACATGCGCCAAAAGAAAAAATAAAGAGAAAGGTAAAAGATAAGAGAATTTGGGTGAGGGTAGAATAAATTGGGGAGAATATAATGGGGGTGAGATGATTTACATGGGTCCCTAGAAATGGAACCAAAATTTGGTATCGTGTATATTTACCTAAGATTTCAGGGTTAAGTGGTCTCTTATAGTTTATCTTGGGTTGTCAAATCCTTATAGAAATAAGAAATACCTACAGACTTGTACATTCTTTAGATTGTTTTGGATACAAGGTTGAAAATTTTAAATTGATTTTATATGGTTTTAAAGATTCAATAACATATATAAGATAATTAGAATTATGATAATGAGTTGATCCAAGGTTATCACTCAGAGTGGATTGGATGAATTTATTTTTAAATTATTTCAATTTCATATATTTGAGATATGATCATTTAAGGAGATGAAAATATATCATAACATTAAGGTATAATTCCCACACACCCTAATACTAATCACCTAGACACTTGAAGATCAAATTTTGGATCACTCCAAAGTAAAGGCTTGTATTAGCACCTGAAGTGCGTGTCCTTAAATTTAACAAGGACGAAAGTGTTCAAATATCATCAATCAGAATTCCCTATTAAAATATGTGATTAGACTTTAATGGATTGAGAAATAACATCTAAGACAGGCCCTTTATACTCCCTTGGATCAACCCATAAGTGGATTATCCCTCCATTTATTATATGGTTTCAATTTAAGCGGGATGTAGACTCATGATGGAGTAAATGGAGAAGTAAAAAAAGACAATTAAATAATGATCACTCCCCTATTGTGTGATTATTTCACAAGTTTTGGTGGGAATAAATTCACACCTTGTTCTAACGGCATCAAAGTGATATTAAAAATAATATAAAAATAGGAGGATAATAAATTTTATTAAGAATCTATGATTAATTAAATCAACTTACATGTGAAAGACAAACATGAGACAACAAAAATGCCGCATAACATTACAACGAAACAAAGAACAAAAGATGATAATCTCCTCCACCAACACTATATTTTATTGGAATTTGATGAGGCTTGGGTCGATCCCCCAATAGTAAAAAGCATCACACTTGTGTATGGTAGGCCTAGGTTGGTGGAACATAAGGGAGAGTGGACTTCTTTATCCTAGACCCGAAGTGGGAGTGAGCTTGCATCCACCAAACAGAGGAGCCTAAATGATCATCTTTATGGAAGAATTATAGTGGTACATAGAAGAAGAAAATTAATATTTTGATGTACCCTAAATATATGTAATGTTTCATCCCATGAGAGTTTATTTTTTTCGATATAGGTGTAAAATGGTGGGATTTTTTTTGGCAAACAGAATCTGGACCATAATTTTATCCCCAAAATAGGCCACCTGGATCTCCAAAAAAACATCCTAATTAGCTCTTGAAACTGTTGGATGAAATGTTCTCCAAAATTTCCTCTATTATCATATAAATTGTGAGAATAATTTGGCTTGTATCATGGCAGATATAGTCCCTTTATTAGGAATCTTTCCTATTTAATTTTTCCAGAATGTGTTGAGATGAAATACCATTGTGGTGGTCTTCAAATTTGAATCTTCAAGTACACCAAAATTATGAATTGTTCCCAGTATAATTATAAAACTAAAAATTAAATATAAAAATAAAATAAGGTCCATTGGGTATTTTATATGGTGTTCAAAAATGTACCATGTAATAGTGCAGTTTAAGAAGGACTTACAATCATAATCTGAAATGATGTTCCAATCGTAAAATGCACTAAAATGGTGTTTATGAATAATAAATCATATTAATATTATACATATTAAAAATTAATATTATCCACATTTATTGGATAATCACTTATTTATTTTGAATATATAGGATGGTTATAAAAAATATTTGAGTGAATATATAACCTATATATTTCATTAATATCATTCAGTGATTGTATAAAATTTTATTTATTAGGACAAAAAGCTTTTTTGAATTTAAAAATAATAATGTTTACATTATATTCAATTGTTTTATATTTTCATTTCTAATTAACTTGTAAATTATAAATTCATTTAATAATATTGTAAACCATATATTTTCATAAGTTCATTAATCTATTTTACAACCACTAATTTCATGGCTACTTTATGTATTTATATATATAAAAATAATATATTATTTTTTTTGTAGCACTCGTTCTTTCATGTAATGAAATCCATCGAAGAAGATCGGTTCTTCATGTAGCGCATTCTAACTCAACAATGAGTGAATTGAAAAATATAAAATATACCAAATCTATTTGAAATACTAAATATATAACAATGCATCAAGTTATTATAACCCTTTAAGTGTTTTATGTCGCATTTCATGATTTCTATTGAATATAATATTCTTAAATTATAATTTGGGGTTGTCACATTCTCTGGACAGTAAATAAATTTTTTATTCATAATTTAAACATGATCCTAGTGATAGAGGGATTGAAAATAAGCTATTATTGAAAGACCCACATTGTAAAAAGTTTTAATATTAAGTATTCTTAATAACGTAGAAAGGAAATTACAACAATAACATAACTATGTTTTTTAGTAGGAGAAGATAGGTGGGAAATGGAAACATGGATATGGAAGAAAATTACATAAATAATGTTCTGATGTTGAGTTTAAGAGAGAATGTTTAAGAGAAATCTAACAACCAAAAGTCAATAAATCCACACTGATCTTAGTTTCCATTTGATTTATATGAAAATAAGTTAAGAGGAAAACATTCTAGTCTAAAGAGCACTTTTCTTGGATTTGAGGTATTCTTCCACTCTATAATAATATAAATAAATATACTTCTTAGGTAAGATTCTGTAAGACCTTCCTTATCCTGCATTCATTCCTTCAACTATTTCTATTTCATCTGTTAGTACATGATGCATGATATGGCGAAGTATCACATTAAACATAGAAATCTCATATAATGATCAACATAAACCATTTTATAAATAGTTAAATTTTCCAAAAGATTTTGATCTAACACTTTATAAATAATGTCATTGAATTGCCAAGATGATCATATCATTAGCCTTTAATAAACATGAAATAGCTCTAAATTTTCACATTCTAAATATGTTAATAACATCATCATATATTGTCTTGTTATATAGTAATAACTATAATTTCCATAAAATGTTATTGGAAACACACATTCTTCCAAACTCTTTAGGTAAGACACAAGTTATTGGATATATTATTTAAATACAAAAGTATTGTAAACTCCATCAATGATAGGATAGAACACTTTTCTAAAAAAAATAATCTGTTCCATGGTATTCATTACATATCCAAATCAATAATTTCATCATAATTATCTCAACATAATAAATATATTAATATTCATCCTTCCTTCAATGACGTGTTTTCAAAAAAAGTTTAAATTTCTACTGACTATATTTTATTCATACCATTCATCCTATGGTCTCAAATAATTAATGAAAAATTAATGAAGTACAGTCCTCATATATTGCATAATTATTATAATAGTTGAATTACTGATAAAATATTCCAATGAAATAATTCTTGAATAGACATGTTAATCATTTATCTTCATCTATGACATTAGCATAACCTGACCATTATCCAATAATATCATTTGGGATATATTCATTTTATGCTAGGGACATTAATTTTCATAGTGTCCCATCTCCTTGCAGTTGAAGGATTTTAAATAGTAAACGTTTATCATACCCTTATAATCATGAACATGGTTCCCTTTTTCTACACACTTACAACAAAAGCCCATTCCCTCAAAAGAATTTACCAGGGTAATTCGTTCCCTAGTTATCACAAGTTGGAAAATCCTTCTTTAATTCACCTTCATTGACTCATTACCTTTTTCATGGATTTCAAAAGAACTATTCTTCTCTTGGTTTCCATTTAATGTATTGGATATTGGAAATTCCTTCTCTATATTGATGGCACATAAAACTATCCCATCATATGATTATAATTTATCCGAAACTGGCGCCCATATAATATTTAGCATAAGATATTCAAATAAGTGGTCGATCATGCACTCTATGTTTTGTATATAATCTATATCATACCTAGCTAACCTTGTGATTGTAGCTTCATAATATGAAACAGACCCTTCTTCCTTATTCTTAATCTAATAATATTTATCTTCATCTAAATTTTTTTATCACAAGGGATGTATTTGACGAATAATGTATCCTTAAATTCTCTCCATTCCATGAGATATATTTCGTTTTCCTCCATAGTATTTTGGGTCAAATACTACCACTGATTATCATCACCATGGAGATAACAAACCATAAGTGTAACAATTTCCTTTTCACTGCATTCCATGTTCATAGGTAAATTCTCCACAGACTTAAATGATTTCTATGATACAATTGGATTATTAGTCCCACCTAAATATGGGGGATTCTACTGAATAAAGTGATTCATCAAGGGGGATTCTCTCCACGAAATAGGTTTCTCCATTCATAATGGGTATTTTCTATAACATAACTAAGGTTCCCTAATATATCCATAACTTTCCCAGTTCTAATACTAGCTTCATTGACTTCCTCAATATGAACATCTCTAAATAGACGAGGAGTCTTGAAAAAATTCTACCATCCAAGAGCCATTAATAGAAAATTAAATATACTATATTATATTTTAAATTTAGGAAATTTATATTACATTAAACATGGTATGGCACATAATTTAAATTTATTTATCGTAAATCCCGAAATCATAAAAATTTTTCACTTTGGGGAAATATCTACTTTTAAATTCTACACTATAGTAGGTAAATAAAATTTGAATTATTGTAATAACACCCCCCCAGTAGTGTCATACTAGGTGGATAGTGAGGCCTATTTTCTGTACCAGGTTACCCTGAGTCATCCCAAAACACCATGTTAGAGTTTTTACTCCAAGGTACATCTATTCCATAACCACGTCCACATGTAGTTTCCAGACATGGATGTATGGCTAGGAATACCCACATAATCTCTACCTTTAAAAAGTTATTGTATTTTCTTGTATAGATATCCACAATTTCAATCTTATGGCTGTGCTCTCAAATCTATGATTTCGAAATCTAGTTTCTAAGGTTCATCTTAAACTTCCTTTGATACAAACTGTAACACCCTGACCCCAGAAGCCTGGAGCCCGTTCATTAATTTACTATATTTCCATGATTAAAAGTAATAAAATATAAAAGGAACAATCATTTTAGTATTCTTGGAAGGTCATATTATATAATTACACAATGATTCATTGGTAAAACAAAATAAAATAACATACACAATAAACTAAAATGCACTACATCTTTGAAATCTTATTCAATGTTCTATTCTTCATTACCTAGGGAATGATACATAATAAGGGTGATCTCAAAATAAATTTAATGTCAAATACAAAGAAATAAATAATGAATCAATATATATGGAATGGTATAATAGAGATCATGTGTTCCATTTACAAAACAATATAAGGAACAAATTATATGTTATGTACAATCTGAATCACATTCCAAAAATCAATAAACTGAAATTAAATGTACACATATATATAACGACCCATAATTTACATACAGGGTTGTTACATAAAATTTTAAGTACCCTTATTACAACATATTACAAAACCATGAAAGGACTGTATCGGTATAGTGTCTTTAGAAACTGGGAAACATAAACAACTGGTTCATAAAGAATCTACGTTGCCTCCCATTTATTTCATCATATCTAGAGTCCCTTTTGGAATATCCTACATAATAACCTTATTCCTGATACAGGGAATGAAAAAATACAAAAGGGTGAGCTCAAATGCCCAGTAAGGGTAAACAAAAGAAATATCAATCACATCATATTCATAAGAACATAAAATTTTGGAAATCTTAACCTGCAAAAGAGATAAAAATTTCCTAACATGGGATAAATCATAGTAGTGAAATGTAATCCCAATAATCATAACATTAAACATGAAGCTTTTTTTCATACACACATAATCATAGAGAATCATTTCTTATTAGTCAAGACTCATTTCCAAGACTATCTTAGTGGACAAAGTCCATTTCTAAACCGAGTTCATTCCTCATTTCAGTCCTGTTTCACTGAACTAGTTTAACCTACCGTTCCAGCCTTGTCTATCTCATGAGATATAAAATATTTACCCAATGCATTGGAGGGGGATATATGCCCCACCCATATCATAATGATACCATTCTTATGTGTCCCACATAATCATAAACTATACATCATAGCATAACCCATGTAATAAAAATGGGATTCTTAAACAGCATGAAATCATAAAACTAGTCATATAAGATAAAGGAATACATGAAAATAATTCCTTCAAAACATAATAAAAACAATGTAATAATAGGGATAGAAACAGAACCCTTTATTATATTAGATGGAAAATAATTTTGATAAAACACTTGAACTCTATTCTTGAGTAAAATATCCTTTCTACTTAAAAAACAATTTTCCTTTCTTAACATGTCATACAATTATAAACAAAAAGAAGTTGATAAAAAATAAACTTGAAAACATGTAAAGGAAGCTTCTTGGAAATAATGTTTTAAAAATCCATTCTTGTCGTATAAGTGAAAAAAACATTCTTATTGTACTTTTGTCATACAAGTTAAAAAGTACCTCGTACGAAAAATGACAAAATATTTCTTTCATATCTTTTAATAAAAAGACACCGAAGCGTAAAATGGGATTTAAAAAATTTTAGGTGGATGGAAATAATATTACATATTGAGGAAACATGGATGTGGATGATAAAATACACCCCAGAAAATTCCAAAGTATAAACAATCTCAAATAAAAATGAGATTGTGATATTTCCATTACCTTAGGTCCGATTTTCTTCGTAAGTGTCTGAACCTCATGTATAATGATTTAAATAATGTCATTGACTTATTCCAGAATCATACTTATTTTTTTGATATCATATGTTGTCATATTCATAGCTTATTATTAGTAATATTTCATTGCTACTTGGTATTCGGATGTTTATTATTTTTTGTTCTTATGTGTGTTTTATCGAATAATTTCTTATTCTTCTTTTTAGGATATAGATACCTCATTTCCAGAATGGTATTAGTGTAATATATATCATATTTATTCACTAAATTCATTTATGTAATCATTATTCAATGAAAATCATGTAGAATGAGTCGCATCACATCATGGAGACGGTATTCCGTACGTACGCACGAGCGATGATATCATTCCCATGATCGTGGAATTTGTATTTTAGTGTATGTATACTATTTAGGAATCAATATCACCTTAAAATAATCATTTATATTTATTCATTACACAATTATACCCATCCAAGTAAGGTGGTGGTGGAAAATAGATTACACCAGGGCGTGGAGACGGTATTCCGTACGTATGCAGGCGCGATGATTTCATTTTATGTAGGATGGATAGATTGTGAAATAGGGTTGTTTCATACTTATAATAACATATAAGTATATGAGTGATACAAATTTTATTACTTCATAATTAAAAAACTAAATAAGAAGAAGTGGAAGAGGAAATAAAGGTGAAAGAATTGGTAATGGACATTACCTCTTCTTTGAAGCGCCTCTTTGAGACCTCCTTTTAGGGCACTAAAATTTTTCTTTGAAGAATACGAGGACCTCTAGGATGTTTCTATTGAAGTGGAGAGGAGACATTGGCAGGGGTTGGCCGAGCATGAAGGCTCAAAGTGGTGTGAGGAATAGAGGGAGGAGGTTCCCTTTTATAAGGGAGGAGAGGGGCTCCTTTGGAAAAACATAAAATATTATTTTATTATAAATCCATATTCGGTTTTAAATAGCTCCAAATTGATTTATTTCGAATCTAAGGTGGGGATGGGTCGCAAGCCTCTCATGAAATATAATTTGGACATGTTTAGTTTACTATTTTAACCTTATCATTTAGATTTAACTTTAATTTAGATAATTTTACTTTTACCGTGTCTTTTTGTGTTCTTAAACTATAAGGTTAATAAACTTACAATAACAAGCCAAAATAACCCCAAGTTGTATATTATTAATATATATATCCTTATCTAAGTCATTTGTCCAATAAATAGATTTATAGGAATAAAATAACAATTAATAATATAATATGTTCTTTAAAACTATTTTATGTCAATTTTGACACTATTTAGTAATTGATTTTTGTGAAAATCATAACAGAGTTATTTGTTCTAAAAAAGTTAATTAAATCAATACTAATATGTAATATTAACCTATAAAATTAGTGTAATTCATAAAAAGTCTCAAATTACATTTATTTGGGTATTTATAAAATCATTTATGTCAATATTTCATTAATAAGATAATTACTACATCATCATTGTGTCATACATAAATTATATTATTTAATGTCTAAAAATTAAAAATAAAATACCATTATGTAGTAAATCTTTATAGATTTCTAATTAATATTTATAGTCGATTTATATTATGTATGACCTTATATTAAAAATTATTTACTTATTAAACGTTGATTTTAACTATTTTAACCCTTCTTTAAATAAATTAATAATAAATGTCCTAATCTAATCCATGTGGGCCTAAATGGTCATAGTGTAATCCTAAGGTTGTTTTTTGTCGAATTACACTTATCCAATAGAATTTGGGCATGTGTTTGGGTAATATTAATATCATTTTTACCCTTAATTACCCTATTTACTTTTAATCGTGTTTATAAAAAGTCAAAAGTTACTATTCACCAAAAATTATTTTCATCTCATTCAACCACATTTTACTTACTGAAATCAACTGAATCTTTTGGATTTTTGAAATTCCACTCACAGAAGCGGTAAAATTATATTTTATGTAAATTTGTATATTCTCCTAGGTGGTGGGTAGAAGATGGTGAAAAGTTCAATAAACTTTTTATATATCTAAAATTATTATAAAATGACTCCAAAGAATTTCATTGAACTTATATAGGTATTATGTATCAATTTTGACCTAAAATAAATTTAAATAAAATAAATAATTATTTAAATCAAAAGTCGTCTTTTAAATAGTAACCTACTGTTTTCACTATTCATTAAAAATTGAATGTTTTCAGAAAAATACCAAAATTTCACCCTATGAAAATATCAATATTCCGAATCCAAAAATGAAGCCCATTTTGAAAAATAAAATTTAAAAAATTTCAAAAAGTGGTTATTACTATTCATACTGGCTAGTTTTAAGAATATTTTAATAGCATATCGTTGTTTAGTGAAACTCGGTATTGCGTACGACGCAAGCTATCAAGGAAGGTCGAGATTGTGTGTAAGGTATGCCAAGCTAGTGTTGTGTGTTGTGAAAATATTTCTTATAAAAGTCTCGGGTGTTACATTCTACCCCCAATAAAATGAATTTCGCCCTCGAAATTCGTCACTTGTAACAAACAGATGAGGATACCTCTCCCTCATCATATCCTCGAGCTCCCATGTAGCTTCTTCTAATTGGTGGTTCCTCTATAAAACTTTCACCAAGCGAGTTGTCTTGTTCCGTAGGAATTTTTCACTATGATCAAGAATCTCTATAATTTGTTCTTCATAAGAAGGATCTTGTTCCAGCAGCACAACTTCCGAACTGAGTATATGTGATGGATCAGGTATGTACTTTCTCAGGAGAGATACATGGAACACATCGTGATCTTGAGAGATATTCTGTGGAAGCGCCAATCGGTAAGCTACCTTCCCAACACGATCCGAAATTTCAAAAGGACTGATATATCTAGGGCACAACTTTCCTTTCTTTCCAAATCTCATGACCCTCTTCCAGAGAGATATTCGTAAAAACACTTTATCAGCCACTTAAATCTCTAAGTATTTTCTTCGGTTGTCGACATAAATTTTTTGTCAGCTCTGAGCTGCTCTTTTGTGTTGTTGAATAGATCGGACCTTTTCTACCATCTCATCAACAAGATAAGGTCCTAATAGATTTCTTTCCCCAACTTCATCCCAGCATGTTGGAGTCCTGCATTTCTTTCCATAGAGAGCTTCATAAGGAGCCATCTGAATACTAGAGTGAAAGATATTATTATATGAACATTCCACCAAAGGTAGGTGTTGATCCCAACCACCTTTGAAATCCATAGAGCATGCTCTTAAAATAACTTCTAGAGTTTGAATCGTCGTCTCAGATTGACCGTCTTTCTGAGGATGATAAGCAGTGTTGAAACTCAACTCTGTATCTAGAGTATGCTGAAGACTTTTCCAGAACGTTGAGGTAAACCTCAAATCCCGATTAGATATAATAGAAAGTTGTACTCCATGCAATCATACCACTTCCTTTACATCTATCCTGGAAATCTGATCCAGAGAGAAATCCTATCTAATAGCAATGTAGTGTGCAGACTTTGTAAGACGATCAACTATGACCCAGATAACATTATTGCCTTTGGTTGTTTTAGGAAGTCATGTGACAAAGTCCATAGTGATGTTTTCCCATTTCCATTCAGGTATGGGTAATGGTTGTAACATTCCCTTAGACTTCTGTCTCTCAGCTTTGACTTGGCGACAAACCAAGCATCGAGAGACATATTCAACAACATATCTTTTCATGGAATCCCACCAGAAGTACTCTTTCAGGTCCCTATACATCTTCGTGCTTCCAGGATAAATATATAAAGAAGAACTATGAGCCTCATCCAAAAGCTCCTTCTTTAATTCAGGGATGGGAGGAACACAATCCCAATTCCTGAACTTTATTATCCCATCACATCAAGGTTGAATTCAGGAACATTTTTCACCTTCTTTTGTAACCCTACATCTTCTTTATGTGCCTCTTTAATCTTCACATGTATTGATGGTTGAACATTCATTTGAGAAAGATAAAAATTTTCCCCTTCCATTATAATTTCAAGATCCATCCTTTGTAAATCTATAAATATTGGATCTTTTGTGATCCTCATCATGGATAAACTGGAATTGTCTTGTCGACTTAATTCATCTGCCACCCTATTTTCTTTACTAGGGTGGTAATTAATTGAGTAGTCATAATCGTTAATCAGCTCCAACCATCTTCTTTGGCGCATATTCATCTCCTTTTGTGTGATAATATACTTTTAACTTTTATGATCAGTATAAATGTCACACCTTTCTCCCTAAAGATAATGCCTCCAAATCATTAATGCAAAGATTACCGCAACTAACTCCAAATCATGAGTTGGGTAATTTTTCTCATGGATTTTCAACTATCGTGAGGCATAAGCTATCACCATATAAATTTTCATAAGAAGACACTCCAATCCCTTCTTGGATGCATCACTATAGATCACAACCCTTTCTCCTCTACAAGGCAGCGTGAGCACAAGTGCACTGGATAACCTTCTTTTCAACTCCTTGAAATTCTCTTAATATTCCTCCGTCCAAACAAACTTAACTCCTTTCTGAGTCAACCTGGTGAGTGGATTAGATAATCATGAAAAATATTTCACAAAACATCGGTAATATCCAGCCAAGCCAAGAAAACATCTGATCTCAGTTACTGTTGTCGGTCTCGACCATCTTTTGATAACCTCTGTTTTTGCTGGAACCAAAGATATCCCCTCTTTTGAGATTATGTGACCCAAAAATGAAACTTTTTGAAGCCAAAATTCACACTTGGTAAATTTGGCATAAAACTTATCCTTTCTCAGGGTCTTCAATATAATTGTCCAGTGATCTTCATGTTCTTCCTTGCTCTTTGAATTTACAAGAATATCGTCTATAATGTCTACCACAAACTGATCAAGATAGTCTCTAAAGACTCTATTCATGAGATCCATTAAGATAGTTGGGGAATTAGTAAGACCAAATGGCATCACTATAAATTCATAGTGTTTATATCTTGTACGGAAAGACGTCTTTGGTATATCCTCCCTTTTGACCCTTAATTGATGATACCCTCAACGAAGATCAATCTTGGAAAAGTATTGAGCTCGTAGTAGTTGGTCAAATAAGTCATCAATGTGCGGGAGAGGATATTTGTTCTTGATAGTGCTCTTGTTAAGTTATCGATAATCAATGCAAAGTCTCATTGATCCATATTTCTTCTTAACAAATAGAATAGGTTCTCCCCAAGGTGATGAACTAAGGTGTATGAACCCCTAATCAAGATTCTCTTGGAGTTGCTTCTTCAATTCCTGCAACTCAATTGGGGCCATTCTATAAGGTGTCTTTGAAATAGGTAAAGCAATCGGTACGAGTTCTATTGAAAACTCAACCTCACGATTTGGTGGAATA
The DNA here is from genome assembly GCA_963277665.1 of Viscum album. Taxonomy (NCBI): domain Eukaryota; kingdom Viridiplantae; phylum Streptophyta; class Magnoliopsida; order Santalales; family Viscaceae; genus Viscum; species Viscum album. The sequence goes on from OY728139.1 coordinate 1,186,869,687, forward strand.
CCCAGAAATTACTCCGGAAAGACATCATCAAACTCCTGTAAAATGGGAATATTCTTAATCATGAGTTTCTCACCGACCATTTGAGATAAATAACCTTCATTTAGTGGAATCAAGGCCCATAATATGGATGAAATTTCCACTGGAAGGTTATGTTCATCCTTGCATCGATAGATGATCAAATATTGATCTGGAATATGAAATGTGACTTCCCTTCTTTGGAAATTGATATGAGCTCCATATAGAGAAAGCCTATCCATGCCAAGAATAACATAAAATTCCACTATAGTATGGATCACAAGATTTGCAGGAAGCACTTTCCCACAAACTTGAATCAGAGAAGAATTATAAACCTTTGATGTGACTGTTGTGCCATTAGGAGTTGTCACAGCTAACTCAACATGTAATTGTTGAGGTAATACGACGATACCCTTAGAAAATTCTTTAGAAATAAAACAGTGGATGGACCTAGAATCAAATAAAACATATTCTATTTTAGATTGGACGGTAAGTGTACATTTCACCACTTTGTTATCGTACTCCACATCGCTGATAGAAATTGCATGTGACTTTCCTTTGTCTTTAGCCTTAAGAGTTTGTTGACGTCGATCATCAACAACAACCCTTGGATTAGAAAATTGATTGGAATAATGCCCCATTTCCTTGCACTTGTAACATTGAAGTGTAGGAGGTGCACTCCGTGTAGCCTATTCATTGTTCGCATCACTAGACATCTTCTTCCCATCATTGCGGCAATCAAATGCCCGATGACATTACTTTCCATATTTGAAACATTTACTTGTCCCTTTAAGACAACTCCCTCCATGTTTCTTTCCACACTTTGAGCATAAGGGAAAACTCATCTTCTTTTCGGTGTTCTCTTGAGATTTTCCTTTGAATTCCATTTTCCTCTTCTTATCATACCCATATGACTGATGGGTTACTCCAATCTCCATCTCATCCGTGAGAGCACATCGAATGTTTTCCTCATAGCAATTAAAGTATCTTATGTCTAACACCCTTCAAAGACTTGCTTTTAAGCCACTAAAGAATCAATCGATCTTACTCTTAGGTTGGATAATAATACCAGAAGCGTACCTTGCAAGTCTTGTAAAATTTGCTTCATAGGTACCAACAGATTCATCATCCTTTTGCATTAGTTCAAGAAACTCTTTCTGCATATTAGTTCGGAAAATATGAGGGAAGTACTTATTAAAAAATAAGTTCTTGAACTCGTCCCATTCCATGGACTAAATTTCATCTCTTGGCCTCGTATTCTTGATAAGATTCCACCATTGATCAGCATCACCTTCAAAACGATACAATGCTATGATGAAATTATCATGTTTAGAACATTGAAAACCGAAAATACCTTTTCAGTAGTACTGATCCATTGTTCATCAACTAATTGATCAGTAGACCCGCTGAATGAAGGTGGACGCTATCTCATGAAGGATTCAACAGAATGTTGCTCCATCCTTTGCTCGTTTGGAAGTCCTGCATGAATCATAGCTTGAGAAAGTTGTGTGAGCATGGCTACAAGATTTTTCATTCCAGCTCCTATAACATTTGGTTGCTTAGGGGGGACAATCATTGCATTGCCCGTCGCATTTTTCATTAACACGGTTCCTTCGGGTTCCAGCAATTGACTATAACCAAGAATAATAGTTTGATCAACACTAATTATAATAGGAAAACCACATAATCAAGAATAAAATTTCATACTTAAGGTCTTATCATATGTTATTCATGTCCATTTCTAAAACACTAAGATTGTGTTCTATGCTTAGAATTATACTTATGATTCTTACTAAGGCTTTCACATCCTAGTTTCCAAAGGTTGACTATACGTTTCCTCTGATACCAACTATAACGACCCATACTTTTCATACATTTTTATTTCTTCAAAATTGAAGTACCCTTATTACAACATATAACAAACCCATGAAAGGACCATATCGGTATAGTGTCTTTATAAACTAGGAAACATAAAAAACTGGTTCATAAAGCATCTACGTTGCCTCCCACTTATTTCATCATATCTATAGTCCCTTTTGGCATATCATACTTAATAACCTTCTTCCTGACCTGGGGAAAGAAAACATACAAAAGGGTGAGCTCAAATACTCAGTAAGGGTAAACAAAAGAAATATCAATCACATCATATTCATAAGAACATAACATTTTGGAAATATTAACCTACAAAAGATATCAAAATTTCTTAACATGGGATAGATCATAGTAGTGAAATGTAATCCCAATAATCATAACATAAAACCTGAATCATCGTGGAATACACACATAATAATATAGAATAATTCCTTATTAGTCAAGATTCATTGTTAAGACTATCTTAGTGGACAAAGTCCATTTCTGAACTGAGTTCATTCCTCGTGTCAGTCCTGTTTCACTGAACCGGTTTAACCTGCTGTTCCAGCCATGTCTATCTCATGAGATATAAAATCGTTACCCAATGCATTGGAGGGAGATATAGGTACCACCCATCTCATAATTATACTATTCTTATGTGTGCCACAAAATCATAAACCACACATCATAGCATAACCCATGTAATAAAAATGGGATTCTTAAATATCATGAAATCATAAAACAATTCATATAAGATAAAGGAATTCATAAAAATAATTCCATCACAACATAATCAAATAAATGTAATAATAGTTATATAAATAGAACCCTTTATTATCTTATATGTGAAATAATTTATATAAAACACTTGAACTCCATTCTTGAGGAAAATATCCTTTCTACTTCAAAAACACTTTTCCTTTCTTAACATGTCATACAATTCTAAACTAAAAGAATTTGATTAAAAATAAACTTGAAAACTTGTAAAGTACGCTTCTTGGAAATAATGTTTTAAAAATCCATTCTTTTCGTATGAGTTAAAAAACATTCTTCTCGTACTTTTTTCAGAAATGTCAAAAAGTAACTCGTACGAAAAAGGGAAAAAGATTTCTTTTATATCTTTTACTAAAAACTCACTGAAGGGTAAAATTGGATTTAAACAATTTTAGGTGGATGGAAATAATATTACATATTGAGGAAACATGGATGTGGATTATAAAATACATCCCAGTAGATTCCAAAGTATAAACAATCTCGGATAAAAATGAGATTGTGTTATTTCCCTTACCTTAGGTCTGATTTGCATCGTAAGTGTCCGAACCTCCTGTATAATGATTTAAATAATATCTTTGACTTATTCCAGAATCATACTCATTGTTATGATATCATATATGGTCATATTATTAAATTATTATTAGTAATATTTTAATTGCTACTTGTTATTTGGGTGTTTATTACTTTTTGTTCTTATGTGTGTTTTGTCGAATAAATTTTTATTCTTATTTTTAGGTTATAGAAACCTCATTTACAGAATGGTATTAGTGTAATATATATCATATTTATTCACTCAATTCATTTATGTAATCATTATGCAATGAAAATCATGTAGAACTAGTCGCATTACATCGTGGAGACGGTATTCCGTACGTACACACGAGCGATGATATCATTCCCATGATTTGGGAATTGTATTGGAGTGTATGTATACTATTTCAGAATCAATATCACTTTACAATAATCATATATATTCATTCTTTACACCATTATCCCCATCCAAGTAAGGTGGTGGTGGAAAATAGATTACACCACGGCGTGGAGACGGTATTCCGTACGTACGCACGCGCGGTGATTTCGTTTTCCGTATGATGGATAGATTGTGAAATAGGGTTGTTTCATACTTATAATAACATATCTGTATATGAGTGATTCTGATGTTATTACTTCATAATGAAATAACTAAATAAGAAGAAGTGGAACAAGAAATAAAGTTTAATGAATTGGTAACCGACATTACCTCTTCTTTGAAGCGCCTCTTTGAGACCGCCTTTTAAGGCACTAAAATTGGTCTTTGAAGAATACGAAGACCTCTAGGATGTTTCTAAGGTAGTGGAGAGGAAAAATGGGCAGGGTTTGTCCGTTCTTGAAGGCTCAATGTGGTGTGTGGAAGAGAGGGAGGAGGTGCCCTTTTATAAGGGAGGAGAGGGGCTCCTTTGGAAAAACTAAAAATATTATTTTATTATAAAGGCATATTCGGTTTTAAATATCTCCAAATTGATTTATTTAGAAGCTAAGGTGGGTATGGGTCTAAATCCTCTGATCCAATAGAATTCGGACAAGTTAGGTTACTATTTTAACCTTGTCATTTAGATTTTACTTTAAGTTAGATTATTTTACTTTTACCGTGTCTTTTTGTGTTCTTACACTATATGGTTGATAAAATTACTATAACAAGCCAAAAAACCCACAAGTTTTTTATTATTTATATATATAACCTTATCTATGTCATTTGTCCGAACCATAAATTTTAATTAATAAAATAAAAATTAAAAATATAATATTTGTTTTAAAAACTATTTTATGTCAATTTTGACACTATTTAGTAATTCATTTTTTTGAAACTCATAACAGAATGGTTAGTTGAAACAAAGTGAATTACATCACTACTAACATGTCATAATAACATATAAAATTAGTGTAATTCATAAAAAGTCTAAAATTACATTTATTTGGGTATTTATAATATCAATTTTGTCAATATTTCATTAATAAGATAATTACTGCATCCTCTTTGTGTCATACATAAATTAAATTATTTAATGACTAAAAATTACAAATAAAATACCATTATGTAGGAAATAGTTTTTTATTTCTAATGAATATTTATAGTCGAATTTATCTTATGTATAACCCTATATTAAAAATTATTTACTTATTAAACATTGATTTTAACTATTTTAACCCTTCATTAAATAAATTCAGAATAAATGTCCTAATCTAATCCAAGTGGGCCTAAATGGTCATATGTTATTCCTAAGGTTATTGTTGGTCTAATTACACTTATCCAATATAATTAGGACATGTTTTAGGGTAATAATAATATCATTGTTACCCTTAATTAACCTATTTACTTTTAACCGTGGTTAAAAAAGTAAAAAGTTACTATTCACCAACAATTATTTTCATCACATTGAACCACATTTTACTTATAGACATCAACCGCGTCTCTCGGATTTTTGAAATTACACTCACAGAAGAGGTAAAATTAAATTTTATGTAAATTTGCAAATTCTCCTAGGACGTGGGTAAAAGACGGTGAAAAGTTCAATACAATTTTTATATATCTAAAATTATTATAAAATAACTCCAATGAATTTAATTGAACTTATATAGGTTTTATGTATCAATTTTGATCTAAAATAAATTTAAATTAAATAAATAATTATTTAAATAAAAATTCAGTTTTTAAATAGTGACCCAGTGTTTTCACTATTCATCAAAAATTTGAAAGTTTTCAGAAAGATACCAAAATTTGAATCTATGCTAATTTTGATATTCCGAATCAAAAAATGAAGTCCATTTTGAAAAATAAAATTTTAAAAATTTTAAAAAGTGGTTATTAATATTCATAATGGCTAGTTTTAATAATATTTTAATAGCATATCGTTGTTTAGTGAAACTCGGTATTGCATACGACACAAGCTATCAAGGAAGGTCGTGATTGCGTTTAAAGCAAGCCAAGCTAGTTTTGTTTGTAGTGAAAATATTTCTTATAAAAGTCTCGGGTGTTACAATATATATATCGATGAAAAATTTCATGGATGAATAATAACTGAATCAAAATTAAGGATATTCTCTCTTAAATGACAACGTGTCTATTGAACATCAAAACCTCTTACCATAAAGGCCTTTCACAAGACTGTTTGAAACTAAAAGTCAAAACCAATTTAATTAGGCCAAATTATATATCTCATGAGAACCTATTGATAAATTGAGAAGATATATAACGTTTAGGATGCCATAATAAGTCCTCATATTTAATATTCAAAATAATATTCCTTATCAAATATTTGAAATGAATAAATAATATGGAATTATAAATACTCCCATAAAATAATCAAATAACTGTCAAACTAGACACTGTATGTAAAAAGGTATATGATTTAGGAAATAATAATAGTAATTTTTTGATAATAAGGATATTTAACTAAATTTATATTGAAAAATGGTGACAATAAAGTAATTGATTCAATAGAAAGTTAACAATCCCAAACTGAAGTGTGATTGCAAAGATACTCATTATGGGCATTCCTGGGGACAATATTTTTTAGATTTACAAATGTGTCACATACCAGATTGAAACATTTATTTCATAATATACATAATTTAATTAAATCATATGAAACGTAAAATACCATGAGACTAACAGTATTCTTGATATAACATTAAAATGGAATCATGTACACCAAATAAAGGTTAATTGGCACATAATAACAAATAACCCTCAATAGAATGTAAAATGAGATGAAATTCCCTGACCTAAACCTTAATTTTTTGTGTGGACATTGTAATCATTTATAGTGTTTTAAAATATGTTGAAAACATTTACTATAACCACAATAAGTTTTTTAATACCATTTATTAACTTCTTATAATTTCTCATTACATGTTTGTTAACAAACATTTATTAATTTAACTATATCGGGTGTTATTTATTGCTATTATAATTTTTTCATTATACAAATAATGTAAACCATAATTTTAGTATAATGTATATCATTCATACTTTTATCTAGAAAAATATATAATGTTTTGGTGATATGAAATGAAATACCACCATTCATGGAGATGGTAGTTTGTACATATGCATGATTACTACTTTCATTTAATAGCCATGATAAAAGAATGAAGAGTATATGGTACATATGTATATCATAAATTCTGTATCATATCTAATTCATATATTTTAAAATTTATTATTGAAATTATCATACATACACATCATGTATAGCATGAATGAATCACATCGCTTTGAAGGGGCGGTAGTCCACACTTCCACAAATGATGTTATCATTTTTTACACAAAATGGATTGTATAAAGTTGTATGTTATAAATTAATTAAATAAGAATAAGTTTAATATAAATATCATATGTCTCATATATAATAATATTTACCATCATAATGGTCACCATGAGAGGTGGTAATGGAAAATTGATCAATAATCGTTTAGCGAGGCGGTAGTCCACCTAACTATAAACAATATGTTCATTACTAATTTGATGGAATTTTTTATATGTGAAGGTAAAAATCATAACATATAAAAATTCTACCATATTATTGAAATATTATTTTTTATATAAATATGGAATAAGAATATTTTATGGAGTGGAGAATGGAAATAATTGAAATAAGTTTGAGTAAGGGTTTTACCTCTTAATCGGGTAACTCCTTTTAGTTTGCACCAAATTAGTTCCTTGGGATTATTTTTTCCCAATGGGAGGATTAAATGAGAATGGGGGGGGATGTTGAATAATTAATTGAAAATATTTTCATCATACCTAAGGGGATTGAGATGTGTGAGTAATTGGAAGTGAAGAAGGCCTTTTATAATGGAAGAGGATTGAAATCTATTGTAATATTTTAAAAAAGGATTCTCACCAAAATTTATTTATTTAAATTGGATTAATAATGTTAAAAATTAAATACAAGGTATTATAGGGTCTGAGAATGGTTATACAATGGATTCTTCAAATGTTTCTGGGTTGTTTTAGGCTTTAAGGTTATGGTTTAGTCTCTTATAATGATTAATTTAACCTTCAATGATGAAACTAATTTTTAATACCTTCCCTCATTATTTGGTCAATAAAAATGTTGAACATATTATAAATTATAAATTATTCAGATTCCAAATATAGAATCAATTTTTTTAAAAAATTACAATAACATAATTTTTTTGTGATTAAATTAAAAATAATCCCATAAATGGGACAAAAATGTAGTTTGTTTAAATAAAAACATTCTCAAATATGCAATGTCTTTATATTAAATTTCTATGTGAAATTTATTAAAATTAACTTAGTTGGATTAATTTATATAAATATAATCTAATTATTTTTTAAAATAAAAAAAATATAATTCAATCATATAAATAAATTACAAGAAAATCCAGTTTTAAACTATATTTCTGTATTCCATTTCTCCTTTTTCTTCATGTTTCATCACAATGTTAAACCTTATATTTATAAATTAATTATTTGTATAATATATTTATGTGACCCTATAACTTCCCTTTCATTTATATATGATGATAAATCCATTTCTCTCTAATCAACCATTTTCATGAATTTTTATATCCTGCCGTTAGGAAACCGAAATTACACTGGGAATTTCCTTTCCAATTCAATTATGCAGTGAATACCGTACACATTCCTTATATAGGATGTTCAATGTTTTTCAAATATATATTTTCATTAAGGACAAAAATGTATGTATTCTACACCCCTTGATCATGGAATAAATTACTACTATGAATGAATCAATGTTTTATGATCTATGTTTCACACTTAATCAAGAGAATGAAATGAAAGTGATAAGTGCGACCAGAATTATATAGTGATCTAATGCATTGGGTAATAATTATTATCATGAAATGTCATCTTGGGATATGTGTTTAACTAATTTATTTATGGAAATTTTCCCACTATGATGTCTTCGATGTTTAGCCTTGACCTACAATAAAGTGTCTTATGTTGTTTCCACATTTCTATGTTATGAATATATTATTATTGCAGGCTTTATGATGCATGTTCCAGTATCCCTTATTGATATACTTTTCCTAACATTTATTAATATATTCATTTTATTCCATTTTTATCCCTTACTATGCTTTATATCTCACTCATTTATTATGTATGTCCTTAGGATTTCCCATGATGTGTTATGTACAACGGAATGTTGTGGTCACGTAAAGGAATTTTCAAAAATGATATTGTACTTCATGATTTAAGTTGTTATGTAATGTTCCTAATTTTCCAAGACACTGGACTTCTTCAACTTTTTGGTTGTATTAACTGTAATTTTATGTCATTAAATCATGTATGAATTTAATAAAAAGAACATGGTTGTTATAGAAATATAGGGATAATCTAGAAGAATATGGATGTTTCCATAGTACTTTCTATGTTGTATTTCATTTCATGTTGTAATGTAAAACCATTGTTTTTATGTTGTTTACTAAAGCTACCATACTATTTTTTCCATTGGGATGTAATGTCTTGTTCATTAAACTTATTTAATAAAGAAAGTCATTAGCTCTAGGATACTAGGGTCAAGGTCTTTACTGTGTTTATTAAATGTTCCATCAAATAGATCATGGAAATCATCTAATTCAGTTTATGTTCATATACCAATCCATTTTAGATCCTCAGTTTCTCATATATTTCTATTTGTTTCCTGATATGGCATAATTACATCAAACAATGATGAAATTTTTTTTAAACCCAACCCATCAGCTTCTATGGTGCACCTCGTTGCATTCAATTTATATCATAGTGATCAAATGCTTGTTTTTTTCAATGTAAATTAAATTTTTCATTAAATTTTAGTAGAGGGAAGCCCAATTGTTACACTCTAATGTACCACACTTCAATATGATCTTGGATGTCCATGATTCCATTATTTTATGTTATAATTATGATTATAATCAATTTTATTACAATATTAAAATTTAAAACATATATCTATATATATATATAATTATTACAAGTGGAAGTTATTATTCTAGGTATATTTTGATTCATGGAATATTATTTCCCCATTGGAATTTAACTTCAAAAAAATTTGGATTTTAAATTATTGTTTTCAAAATCATGAAACAATTATTCCTAAATATTTTAAATAGTCATAGAAAAAAATTTAAAATAACAAAGAGGGTGGCCGCATCATGCATGATAGAAAAAACATAAAAGGCCATATGGGTGGTTGTGTCACAGAACTCATATAAAATAGAATAACTAAAACAACATTTATGTTGGTAAGGCTATCTATGTTATATGTAACAAAGATATGTGGGGAAAAAGGATACTATGTTTTGGTCCAATCAATTTTAACATGAAAAAATATTATTCTATTTATGGATGCAGTTATGTTGACCCCTTATACAGATTCTAATGTACAACCGAAGACATTGGCTTCCTCCTCCATTGTCTCCTAGAAATGAAACTATTTTCTACTCCCACCAAACATCTACCACCAACCACCAGCCACAAAATAGATCCTTCATGGTCGTCCCCCACTCAACCTCCCCCTTGGAATACCCTCGCTAGTCTCCCATTATCAGACCACATCCTAACCTCAGGATGCCTAGTTCAAACATGTTAACATCTCCTCCATCAAGTATGGATAACAATTAGACCTATAACTTATGCCCCATGATATTCCATCCAGTCAAATTAGGCCATGTTATCCCCCTTCACAAGCATCCACCATGCGACCCTCCACACTGAACACCTTTCCATTTATGCATGCATAGATATTTTTGGTAGAATCATCTACCATCCCAATGGACATGTGGGGTATGTGTGGCCCAATCTGGGCCTGGAAATATTTTTATACCCCCATTTAATGTGTTTCCTAACCTCCCGTAGTTCAATATAATTTCTTAAAAATGAAATAATTGACTTACAACATTTGAAATAATTTAAAATTCTAATTTTTGAAAAAGTGAAATAAATTATTTTTATTAAAATTAAAATTAATTTTTTAATTCATATAAATTCACTCAATATGGTTTTATTAAAAATTAAATTTTTATTATGAATTTAATTTTCATGTTGGCTTAACATGAGTGGTGACCCACCAATGTATGTTCACTTTTTATTAATTAATTTTTTATTGAATCTTGTTGTATTTTTATTAATTAATTAATAAGATGATAATTATATCAGTAAACTTCCTCATTATATATATTAAAATGTATCTATGTAATCAGGAGTGATTTTTTTATTTTTCATTATGAATCCCTAATGTCCACTCCAACATGGGTCAATGTTCCAAATTGGATGTCCATAAATAGAGCAGGGTTGGCATTATAACATTTGTTATATATAACTTGGATAAATTTCCCTAGGGTCTCAGTTGATCCATTTATTATTGATATATTAACCATTAATATAAACACATGACCAATGATTTCAATCATTTATTTATGCATGGTTTATTATTTTTTGGTGCATATAAAATTATATGCAATCATAAAAAATATTAAATTAAAATTAATAGATTAAAACAACTAAACATTTGATGAATATTTTCTATTGTTTAACAGTAAAATTGTGTGTGTGATCACAAATTACATGATTATCTGATATTTTTTTTTGATTCAATAAGGAATAATAAAACCCTTCGAACAAATATTTAGTTGTATCACCTTACATTCTTTTAATTTGAACAAAACCAAGAGTATAGACTGCATGAAAACCCATTTTTAGGGTGCCTCCTACTAACGGGGATCTTTTATGATAAAGATAGATTCTCTTAACTAAATATGTCTAAAATAATTTACATATAGATATTTAATTTTCTCAATAGATACAAAGAGTTTATTGATTCATGTTTATATTTTCTAAATTTTTTTCATTTGCTCAATAGTTTATGGAGTCATGATTTATTATAGTTGATCATTCCAATGACTACATTGAAACTCTATATGTAGTGGTTTAAAAATATCATTGACACTGAGGATATGATTCATGGATCCATTCCCATAGAGTAATCAAGTGAATGGTTATTTTGAATCTATTAGAGAGGTGAACTAGTCTAAAAAATTATTTTGGAGACATACAATGATTTAATTAATTAAGAGTGTCAAATTATTTATCCTAAAAAAGTGATAATATTTTCAAATTTTATTTTGAATAAAATTACACGTAATAACACATATATACTATGATTAGTTATTAAAAAAGAACATGTCAAAACCAGAAACAATTTCAAAATTTGGTACATGTGCTTGTACAATTTCTTATGATATGAAATGAAATCATATGTGTTGGTGTCCTCAATAACTATTCATCCAACTTAGGAAGTGAGGGTGTGTAATATGATTATAGGAGACTCATTTTTAATGCATTTTTATGTTTGAATTATAATTATAAAATCACTATAACATGTGTTTTGAAAATAACATTAGGATATTGATAGTTTATTTTGTTGCCCCATTGATGAGAAGTAGTGAAGTGTAAGATGAGTGATATATGAATGGGGTGATGATTACACAGAACAATTATAAATTAAAATATGGGTTAAGATATTTCAATAAATATAATTCTTATATCTTTATGGAAAACATTTTTCAATTTAATTTAATGTTATAAAATGCGCGGTGTGTAGAAAATGAACCCTTACATTATGGGTAAGGTTCCCTAAGTTTTTAATAAATCAAAGAAACTCCAATAATTAGTTATTATGGGGAACACGCTTAATGAAATAGTGATAATTTCAATGTAAATTTCGATATTAAAGTCACCTTCACAACATTATTCAATGAAAACATTCAAACGCATGTACATTAAGAAATTATATTTTCAGATCAATAGATTATACTAAGTATGAGGAAATAAAATGGATTGATGTTGAAGAAAATGGGGCTTCCACATAGTGTATATTTATAATTTTCTGTGATTTTAATTTCATACGTATTGAGAAATATTCCTATCAAAATTTTGAATTTAAATAAAATTACCATTTACAATGAGAAATACTACAACATGTGAGGTGATTTCTCTAAAAAGGTTGGAAAGGGCGATTTAGAAGTCAGCAGTGAGAAATACACAACATCTGATTATATATATTAATGATTATAGTTCAATATTTCTTATGTATAACCAAAACAATAATATACCATGACTTTTGGAAGGAAATAAACATTATTCCATTTTTTGGAAGGAATGTTTTAAGTGTTGTCTAATACTAAACTAAGAGTTTATTAATGATTGAAAAAAATTGTGAATATAAAATTAAATATTTATTTGTACCCATTTGAGGAAATAAAATTATTTTTCAAGTAAAACTTAGTAGTTTTCATGGAAATACCAAATGTGGTTTTAAACTATTTGGATTTAAAGACCATAGGTATTATTAACACATTTACTTAATTTTATTTTGATAGTGAAACGATTACAAATAAAGGTAGACTACATATAATTCAAAATTATTTTAGCTATAAAGGGTGAACTATTCCATTATTGAGATAGTGATAAATATAATTCATAATATTCCTCTAACAGTTTTATGAATTTTTTTTGTAAACTACAAAATTTACATGGTTAGAATATATGGGTTTCTTCAGGTTGGAGAGATGAATAATATCTCAACAATACATTCATCAATCACTTGAAATTTAGATAAAGGTATTTACTAAACTCAAATATCCAAATTTACATCAAATACAAGATGTTAATAAAATGATGATTTTGGTGAGTCATACATTAAAAATCTATCACTAAATTTTTTATGAGAAAATTAAAGAATTAAAATCACCTTATGAAAATCAGGGTCCTGATTTACGTAAAATGAGCATCAATATTGAGACTCATATTCATTTTAGAAACCTACATTATTATATGAGACTTTATTCATAAATAGAAATTTTATCTAATAACCATATACCAACAATAAATTAAAATGGATATCATATAAAATATATCCTAATATAATTCAACCATTTCATAATAACATGTGTTTATATGAAAAGTGTTTGCTAATGATATGAAAAACATGCATCATGAAAAAAACAATGTCAATCTAAATTAGTTATCCTTAATTTTAAAAAATATAAAATCTAAATCCCTATGATAGAAATGTTGTAGTCAACAAACAGACTGTATTTCTATAAAAGGGTTCAAATATCTATTGGAGATAGTGGTAATATGATTAACATGGGTTTAGTCAATGTTAAAGATACACAAAAAATTGACATTGGAATAATTTCTATAAGAGATTTTGGAAATGGAATGATCCAAAAACCTATATTCTTTCAAAAAAATATAACTATAGTAGTTGTTTTATATTCACCATGGTGAGTGGAATATTATTCAAAAAGAGTAACAAATATTTTATGGAAGCATAAAATTATAAGAAACTATTATTGATGAAATTATATAGATTTCGGAAATGGATTCCATGATCCAAAATCAACACATTATTATATAAGTTAAATTAATTTATATAAATCTATTAGTGGGTATTCAAGAAGACTATAGTTGGGTAGTATAATTGTAGTGCTGATAATGAATGATTGGTTATACCAAGTAATCGTTCCTAATTCCATAAGAACTCTACATGTCATATCTACGTTATATGATCATCATATTGGGAATTAGATGTCAAGGCTACCTTTATTATATTGTTTCGATACAGTATGACTAGAAATATTTTTTTGGAACAATATAATTCAAATAAAGGTGTTAAAGTTAATGAAATATAGTTTTGGAATGAAGTAAAAAACAATATAACAAAATATTAATTTTGGAAAAAATCTATATGTATAGAAGATGTTTATAGGAGAATCACTATTTTCTATGTAAAATATTCAGATATCATATGGAAGAAAACTATTTTCTCTAATTTTTAATTAATAATATAATTAATGTACCTATCTAGAGATTTTATTATTGTAGAAAATTATTTTTTATGTAATGAGACCTTCTAAGATATATATTATGGTTTTCCTAGAACATGTCAAATCCCATTTGATGATAATTTATTAAAAAATTCATGTTTGAAAAAATCGAGAGAGAATTTTTACCAATGTCACATGTAAAGTATCTCTCCATGAATACATGTATTATTCATGATAGGAGATTAATGTGGTGATTATAATTCAATATGATTATGTTATATATCGATAAAACATTACATATTATATAATATATGTGATATTTAGGGCATATAAATTATGTCAGGAAAATATCTCTATCATCTAAGAGAACTACATGGGATGAATTTAGAAATATTCATTTTATTTTGACAGAGTGAGAGAATGATTTTCCTAATACATGGAGAGGAAGGGACAATAGAAATAAGGGGACATAAACTAGTCTTAATATTAATCAATGTGATAAAATATCATGGTCATGATGAGGTAATGAGAAAAACGTATGTCATTCAGGCTAGTTATATCCATATCTAAAATACTGTGGGTGTAGAAGATTCAAATATAGCTAATGAAGGAGGCTAAAATACGAAGTGATTTGTTATATTTCCTAGAATCACACCTACTAAGTAATGTTTTATCATAATATAAATTATGATAATATCAATATTGTTACTATCCAATATTCATTGTTTTTAATTGTGTACAGAAGGAATATAATTTGTTATATCATCTCGTAAGATGTGTTACTTAAGGAGTAAAAGTCAAAAAGTGTTGAGTAGTTACGTAGCAAATTCATGTTAAGCAGAATGACTAAAGTTGTATCTTAGTAGAAGTATGATATTATCATGTGAGAGATAAAAAGAATATTTAGATAATCTGGATCTACTAAAAGTGGAAGTTTTTTTAAAATTTGGATCCATATACCCAACAAGAATAATACTTTTCAATTTTCATATAATCTATATAGTGTTTTATACATGATTTATTCTTACCATAATCGTGTTGATATTTCTTAGTCCACATTTTAAATAGTAATGTATAATGATTAATGTTTCTAAAAGATTTTATAGGAGTTCCCAATAAACAATTAGAACATAGAGTCAACGTGACTATAAACCTAATCTTATGTCCTTTGGTCAAGAGACTTCATGTTGGCTCCACATGTACGATCTAGGACCATTAGATGTTTCTATCTCATAATCACTGAGGCTTATTGTCATGAAGTTCAATCTTGTTGTTGGCTTTTCAGATATAAAATACCCCAAATCCTTGTTAAAGACTTATTGGGTATATTACCTTTTCCCATGGTCAAAACATTGTATCTTGGCTAGTACTTTTATAGTAATTTTACCAAAATTTATACGATGATAACACCTTACTTTGTGAAATTCCAAGAACTTGACCAAATCATTAAATATATTACATTACTTATTTAGCTTCATCAGAGTCCAAAATAGAATTTTTATTGGTATATATGAATATCACTACCTTGAATGAGATTCTCTTTCTCTGTAACATATAATTGCTATGATATTAATAAAAAAAATGTAAAATTAACTCATTTAATTGAAAGTGCATTCGATAACTTCTCATTTCTAGTGACCATTTCTATAAGGAACTATCATCAAACCCCATTAAATCATACACACAATATTGTAAAGTCTTTGGTAATTTTGATAATTTATATTTGTATGACGGCATTGTGAGTAAATGAATTATTCAATTTCCTGATTATTACCACTATGTCGTTCCATCGATCTATGCAGTAGATTTCGTATGGAGTGATTCGAATGAGCACTTATCTCTCTAGTATATAGGTGGTATAAGAGAGGATATGTATAATTTCGGTGGAGGAATAGTCCCCCGGAAAAAATCTCCCTATTACTTATTTAGTGGAGTTTAAACACCCTTAGGAATACCTAGACCTCATATAAATAATTCCAACTAAATACATCATAAATTACATGTTATATCCAAAAACATTTATCATAAATATCAATTAAATTCTTATCACTTCATTGTTAAAGATAATAAATATATTATTTGACAAAATAGATTCATTTACACAACCTTTTATTCTTATAAAAATTTAATGAACCTTGAATATTAATATAATAATTTCACATTAAATATTATCACATGTATTCACTAAAATACTCGTAAAAAATTAAACATATATATTCAAATCCAATTATTCTATAATAAAATAAATATTAATTTCTTTATTCATTGATTATCATTTATTATTATACATATCTTGGAAGTTATGTTGGGTCCCACCATGTCCCATACTCTTATTCATCTAAATAGTATAGTCATTTAAATATTCTATGTGGGTGACCCTCTAGGCCGTAATATTGATAGAGGTGATACTATTCAAGGGCCTAGAGAAATTTCTAGCATCACATCAAGGTCCCTAAGGAGATAAGGAAAATTTATAACAACGAAACCCATTCCTAAGAATATACACAATGTAATATAATCTTCTTGTTATATGATATCTCATGTAGCGTGACCCACACATTGTGCCATAATTACATTGTTTCCTTATTATTTGTTAACATTGATGGATGTACTTAACTTAATCTACCACGGCCATGTATTTTTTGAAGGTAATACCATTCTAATCCACTAGTCTTGAGATATTCGTTACTTTTAGAAGTGAAAAAATCTATTTTGATTATTCAATCAATGTCATACCACCAATGAAACACACACAAAAAGCTACCTCACCATTTAATAAATGTCATGATATTAATCTTTCATCAATGTATCTAATAAAATAGTATGAATTGATAATTATATTAATTCAGGAAACCATTATACATGTTCGCATATAAGAACTACCTGTGACATATGAAACATGTGGTGTTCTTATTGTTCAGTTAGAACTCATGATATCATATTATTGATATTACCAAGGTATAACATCATTAAAATATTGTTTCCGATGCTTTCGCCGGGACGCGCGACTTTGTTGCCCCGCATTCCCGCTTTCCAAAGGCGGGCGGCATTCGTTCCTTATTCAGGTACATCTGCTCCTTGATCGAAACGGGATGATGGGATGTCGGTTCTTCCTCCTGTGGATTCCTCCTCAGAACTCGTCACCTAGTCCGGGTATCCCTTATAGATTTAATATGTAGTTCGTGAAACTCTTCCCAGTGCCATGTTTCCATGGACGCCGGTTAATTACACTGCTTCTGTCGGGATATTCCAAAGGGTCCAGTCAGGGCAGCAACCTTCGGTCAGGGGAGTAATCACGTTTGAGGCATCAGTAGCGTGTCTGGATGCTGGGGTACCTGGCATGTCTGTCTGTAGTCCTTGATCACAAGGCTTCTCGAGGGCGTGGAAACCCGAGGCATCCCACATCGAGCGCGGGGGTTACATGTCATAGACACGTACCTGAGGTTTTCCTTAGCTTCCCATGTTCAACACAGGGTATGTTTGCAAGATTAACGTCTAGCAAAGACGGTTACGCCAAAGGCCTTCCATCCAAGGTTTTCCTCAGGCATCTCATGTTTACCACGAGGTAGGTCGCGAGTTTAACGTCTCGCGGAGACGGTTGGGAATGGAATGGGACCATCGCAGGGGTGGCGACGACGAAGTTGGGCTTGATCCTTGAAGGGGCTTTCTACGTATCCCCGTGGCAGGGAATCAAAGTCCGCGTAGTTCGGGATGGTGCCGGTAAACCGACGTGATGGTGGACCTTGGTCCGATGGGCATCGTCAGCGTACCTACATGAGGGTGGACCTTGGTCCGATGGGAGTTGGGCTTGAACCCCTGGGAGGATTCCTACGTACCATGCCTTGACATGGATCAAAGTCCTCGTAGTTCAAATAAGACAGTTTAACGTCATGCGGGACGGTAATGAACCCTGACGTGAATAAACGACGGGTGGTGGGTGTCGGTGAGCCGACGTGAGGGACCTTGATCCACTATTGGTGGTCTTGAACCTCGTGGAGGCTTCCTACGTACCATGCCTTGACATGGATCAAAGACCACGTAGTTCAGGTGGGAATGGGTCACAACGGCTTACCACTGGACTGGAATGTAGTTTAACGTCATGCTGGACGTAGGTAGAACACGACGTGAATTGGGTGATGAGTGGGCTTGAACCTCGTGGGGGCTTCCTACGTACCATGCCTTGGCCTGGATCAAAGACCTCGTAGTTCAGGTGAAAGTAGACCTTGGTCCACTGATGGTGGGCTTGAACCTCGTGGAGGCTTCCTACGTACCATGCCTTGACATGGATCAAAGACCTCGTAGTTCAAATGGGGGGTTTGTCAGTAAACCGACGTGAAAGCAGACCTTGGTCCGCTGATGGTGGGCTTGAACCTCGTGGAGGCTTCCAACGTACCATGCCTTGACATGGATCAAAGACCTCGTAGTTCAAATGGTGGGTCGCAATGGCTTACCACTGGACCGGGGTGCAGTTTAACGTCGTGCTGGACAGGGGTGAAACCCGACGTGAAAGACGGGTGGGCTTGAACCTCATAGAGGCTTCCTACGTACCATGCCTTGACATGGATCAAAGACCTCGTAGTTCAGATGAAAGTAGACCTTGGTCCACTGATGGTGGGCTTGAACCTCATGGAGGCTTCCTACGTACCATGCCTTGACATGGATCAAAGACCTCATAGTTCAAATAAAAGTAGACCTTGGTCCACTGATGGTGGGCTTGAACCTCATGGAGGCTTCCTACGTACCATGCCTTGACATGGATCAAAGACCTCGTAGTTCAAATAAAAGTAGACCATGGTCCACTAATGGTGGGCTTGAACCTCGTGGAGGCTTCCTACGTACCATGCCTTGACATGGATCAAAGACCTCGTAGTTCAAATAAAAGTAGACCTTGGTCCACTAATGGTGGGCTTGAACCTCGTGGAGGCTTCCTACCTACCATGCCTTGACATGGATCAAAGACCTCGTAGTTCAAATGGTGGGTCGCAATGGCTTACCACTGGACCGGGGTGCAGTTTAACGTCGTGCTGGATGGGGGTGAAACCCGACGTGAAAGACGGGTGGGCTTGAACCTCATAGAGGCTTCCTACGTACCATGCCTTGACATGGATCAAAGACCTCGTAGTTCAGATGAAAGTAGACCTTGGTCCACTGATGGTGGGCTTGAACCTCATGGAGGCTTCCTACATACCATGCCTTGACATGGATCAAAGACCTCGTAGTTCAAATAAAAGTAGACCTTGGTCCACTAATGGTGGGCTTGAACCTCGTGGAGGCTTCCTACGTACCATGCCTTGACATGGATCAAAGACCTCGTAGTTCAAATGGGTTGGGTTTGTCAGGGTCGGTGCTCACTCTAAGCCCACGTGAGTCATGCTCGGTGTGAGAAACAAGAGGTTGCAAGGACCTGACGATCACGTCGCGAAGGGTGCGTCCGTGAGAAGCGAAGAGGGGCTTACGCGTTGGGCGGCCCATGGTGTTGGGACTTACTCCAGGATGGAGGCCCAGGGTGCGACAAAGCGCGGGAAAGATGGACCTTGGTCCGACAGTGGGAGGTGCCTCGTTCCCCATCACGTTCCCTACTGACCTTGGCAGTGGGGAAGTACCGAGCTGCACGGGTGCAATCATCCGTACCAAAGGTTAGGGATTTACGCTCTGAGGCGACCTTTCCCCTGCGAACATACACCACTCCGACAAGGAGGATCTCATTCCATGTGCGGAAGAGTTCCATTCCCGTGGAGACGAGCGGTGTAATGAATGCTCGAGCTGGGGGGACCCTTCGTGAGGGAGACGAGGTTGGGTCACAGTTTAACGTCATGTGTTGAGGACGCGGTGCTTGGCAGTTTAACGTCCTGCAGCTTGGACGAGGTGGGTTCACTCCACACCCCTAGGGCTTACATAACTGGTACCCTCTGGTCCTTGGGGAAGGGAAGGTACCAGTAAGGCCATGGTAGAGGGGGGTCGAGGGAGGAGCCATCGAGGGGTCCACGTTAGCGTGGCTATGCGAAGAAGCAATAGCCGTTAGTGTGCCTATGCGAAGGAGCATTGGGCGAAGCAACGCTACGGGAGGTGTTGTCCATGGGACTTTGAAATCACATCGTGCAAACCTGGAGGGTCGCACGGAAGGAGGAATCGCTAAGCAGAGGAGTGTGCTTTGCGAAGTGGGGTGCCTTGGCCTTAGCATGGGGCATAGGTGGGAGTGGGTGGTGCTTCGCGAAGTGGAACAGTGTTTGCGGAGCACTGCCTCGCGAAGAAGGAGTGGTTTGCGAAGCAGGGTCCTGCCAAGCAAAGTGCTTCGCGATGCATAGTTATCCTGCCTTGGCATAGGGATTACTAGCATGGGTTGGGTGTTTCGCGAAGCACGAGTGCTCCGCGGCTGCCCGGGTTCCCTTGGGAATCCCCTTCCTTTGCGAACGCCCTTGGGCTTCGCGAAGGGCATCCCTCTCGGAAGAGGGGCTCAGGACGAAACAAATCAGAGTCGTCTCGCGAAGTAGAAATACCTCGCGGAGCTCATGATTCCCGGGGCAAAGCTTGCTTCGCGATTCGGGAGAGGAGAATCTGAAAGGTCGGATTCTCCGTCCTCGGGGACTCAGGGGGAGTCGAGTATTTATAGGGAAGGGGCGCCGCGAAGCAGGGCTCGCGCGCCGCCTTCGGGGCTTCGCGGCGGCTCGCGAACGTCAAACCGGATCGCGGAGGATGACCGCCTCTGGTGCTTCGCGGCGGCTCGCGAACGTCAAACGCGCTCGCGGATGATCCCCGCCTCTGGAGCTTCGCGGCGGTTCGCGAATGTCAAACGCGCTTGCGGAGGATCACCGCCTCTGGAGCTTCGCGGCGTCACTAAGGTCGGGACGCTTCGCGGTGGGGCTCCGCGGACGGGCTCCGCGACTGTGCTTCGCGGCTGTGCTTCGCGAGGCAGCGCGCCGGCTGTCTTTTTCGTTCCTTCCTTTCGGGCCATATTTTTGGCGCCAACAAATATGTTTAAATGCCTATCATCCACCATAACCGAATATTAAAACATCATTAGTTTCCTATTAACATGATTTATCTTGACTGTAGGACATATGTTTTATATTGACATAATCATATCATAAGGTTATCAATTTAGCCTTCGAACTTATATAACACTTTTTATATGACATGTAATACTTGACCATTGAAATATAAATACAGTGCATGTAAAATTACTAACACTATTAAGGTAGGATACAAAAAATATATATAAAAATATATAAATGTACTAAAAATCAATTTAAAAAACCTAGAGTTTGGTCTTCAGAACCTAGTTACAACACTCTAACATACACTAGAGGAAACTTCTATCAATCCCCAAAAAACTACCTCTCACTTGAGAATCACGTTTCTTCTAAGACATGACTTTAGTATGGTGTTATATTATATTATCCTACATAGATAGTCTAATATATTTGACTTCATAAATCTTATTTAAATCCCTCAATAGATAAAATTTATGAAGTACATTATTTTTCCTCTCCTTTGACATGGGACCCTTTGAAAACACCACTATTATAGTAATATAATAATATATAGGAACATGGACTGAAATTATATGAAAAAAAATATCTCTGATAAAATCCATTATCCTCATTTATCCATTTTTCACATATATTTTTTTGATATACACTTATTATTTTGTCGAGTTAGTAGCCACATATTTCTTCGATATTCACGATTTCACTATACCCCTATTTAGGAAAAAGGAATATCCAAGATGTGAATTTATATCAAGATGAAATTTCATGAAAATATCATCTATATATCCCCTCACTACTAGTTCATAGTTTAATTAATACACCAGGGACAGATCCTATGTTTGTCCCATGTACATCAAGATAGTTTTTATAACATCCCAATACAGCTCTCTGTAATTTTTTTTGATATCATCCCACCATACTTAAATAAAATAAAACATCAAACCTTATCCATAACATAGAGTTTTTGATAGATCACACTACTGAGTTATAATGTATTATACTTATTATTTCAATATCATCATTTTTCGGTGGACTCATTTTCTTTTCTAAATTGGTACCTTGTGAAATTGAAGGAAACTCACTCTTGTTATGTTCCATTTTACAACTTTTGATTTCCTTGTTAATATATCTACATTTACATTATCTAATCATTTTGAAATATCAATCATGGTATATCTTGATCCATTGGATGCATGATACTTCATGTAATTATTTTATGTAGAATAATTCAATTAAAAAATTATTAACTAAATTTAATACTTATAAAAAATGTACAAATATTAATATTTAAACAACATATAATATGAGGGAAAAAATAAAATTCCCACTTTCTTATTATAAACACATGGATCACATTACTTATTTATGAAAAAAATATTTTATGGCCTCGTCAAAATGGTCCTTCCATGATTTTGATTCCTACTTCAACCCACACCCCAATCTATGTAGCTTTTTAATTTTACTAATACTCTTTGAATTAGTGAAACACTAAGGTTGAATCATATATTAATATTTAACAAACATAACATTTGGAAAAGAATTTTTGACATCAATTTTACAAACATCATAATTAAGAAATCCTGATAGTACAATTAGTATTCTAATAGATTTCATCATCACAATATGTGAGATGGTTTCATCCTGGTTTATTCCTTGACATTTCCTAAAAACCATTGCAACAATTATTTCTTTATAGTTATTTAATTTACATTATATATGATTTTTTAAATACCAATTTTTAATCAATGGGCTTTACATAATCTGGGTGGTCTACAAAAATCCAATTTTTTTTATAAATTTACTCTCTTTCAAAATTCACTGAATCTATCAAGTTTTCATCATCCTTTAAATATACAAAATCCTTATGGATTAGAGGTTAAAAAATTTCTAGAGTTACCTCCACCAAATCGGCCTCTCCCTATTACTTCCACTACCTCCCTCCACCACATTCTCTTGCTACCTCAGATGGTGAACTACCGTTATTGGCCCATAAATACCTATCTTCCCCCCTCTATGACCCCCACCACCACCACCCCTAACCCCTAGTGTCCTCCTATACCTCTCATCCCTCATGTGTCCTCTTACCATGCTCAGCCTCTGCCTCACCTCTTTTTGTGTTTGGCCTCCCTCTTACCTATGTATAGAGCATGGGGCATCTCATTCCAACTAAACAACAGTAAATATAGGTAAGGATATACCCTTCCCAACCCACACAACCTCTTCTAGACCGAGAAAAGTTTAAAACTCAATTTGATATATCTACGGGACACTCAATAATCGAAAAGACATATAATTTCAAAAAAAGTAATTTTTTTGAATAAAAATATAAACATAATTTTGTATCATACAAAAAAACAATAAAAGGTATCATAAGATACCCTCTCATGAAAACATTGAATTTCATGTAAGGATATATACCCTAGGTACATACACAAGCCAACCCTGACAAAAATTATATAAAAAAGTATCAAGATGGTAAAGACATCCTACCCCGATCATTATAATGTAAAATACAAAGATTCTTCAATAAATACTCATACATACCATGTCTACATATTATTTGGTTCAATATTAAAAACAAGGATTCCTAGAAATAATTAATTGAAATATTCTTCATCCAATGATAGAGGTCCTAGTGAGATAGAGAGCGATATAAAGAGAGGGAGTTCTTCAACATATATAAACAAGAATAAGAATTCTGACTAATCGATGAATAATTCATATATAATTGATTTGTTTTGGGATTCTAAAACACAAGAAGAAATTAAAAAGAAGTTAATAAAGTGGATCAAGTATTTTAAAAATGACACTAATTTCTATGGTTTGTTAACTTAACCCTCAAATAAAAAACTCCATTTTATTCATCATTAAATTAAATAATGAAAATGGAGTGTTTAAAATCTACAAATAGATGAGTTCAAAATAAATATTAGTAAAAAAGAATTAATTTACCATTAATATAGGCTTTAGAAATCATGAAATGTGTTTACAAGTTCTAGACGATGAAGAAAAAAAGGAAAAACTATGTAAAAACTATCTTTATAAGAAATAGGGATTATTTAAGGGTAACATGGATTTCACTTTACTCATCTCATAGTTGTTTCATGGTGGTAATATGTTACCATTAT
This sequence comes from Viscum album, assembly GCA_963277665.1. NCBI lineage: Eukaryota > Viridiplantae > Streptophyta > Magnoliopsida > Santalales > Viscaceae > Viscum > Viscum album. The sequence continues at coordinate 1,186,894,288 of OY728139.1, forward strand.
ATAGTTTATGAATTTATACATACCTTTATGTAGATGTAGGTTGATCTTTACAATCCATCTAAAAATTTAGTGTTACAATTAAATAATTAAATATTTCTTTTAAGTAGAGGTTGGGGTAGCCATTAGAAACCAATGAAAATTAAGAGTTTCCTTTACATAATTTAGACTTAGCATTATATAGATGTTGTTTTACCCTTACATAAAAATTGAAAACTAAGTGTTTCCTTTTTTTAACAAAAACATCCCTTAACATATTGAGGGTTTTCCTTTACATAGAGCTTCAAAAAAATCAAAATACCATTATATAAATCCAAAAATAAGACTATATGTGGGTATAATTTATATAATTCCATGTGGAACATGGGTTATATGCAAGGGTAAAATAAAATTGAAAATATTTTATTTTTCACATAAAACATCTAATAAATTATAACTAAAATTGTCTATAAATATTTAAAAAACTCAATGATAACTTCGAAATTTATATTAAAATTATATGATAAATTCAATACATACCATACCCTAAAAACTATTATGTTAAAATTCCCCCCTCTGACGACTTCTCCTCATCAAAAATATCTCTATGGTCTTGATATAATAGGTTAGGACACGACACTCGAAAGAAAAACTCATGATCCTGTGTCTTCTCTTCAATATGTAAATACTTCCACATGATTCATCAATGAGGTCTCATATTTCCATATAACACCTTTTTACTCTAGCCCATGTTCTGCACCAGGTGCTAGATAAAATTTGTTTCAGAATCAATCCATGAAATCGGCCACATGTGTATGAATGAGCATGTACCACCAAATCATATAGGTATGAAACACGTCATGAATACCTTAATACCATTGAAAAGGATAAAAATGTAAAAAACCCATCCAGATATGGTTGAAAATATAAAACAGTCAAACAAATATTGATGCAAGATTCTCAAACTTTTGTAATTATTGATGATGTATTAAAAGAGTCACCCAATAGAAAACATGATCATATATAGTAAACTATAAGGATTTTCTCCTTCTATATGCATTTGACCCCTTACTTCTTTGGGTGATGACTTCCAGATCAATTCCATTCTCTTGGAGGCTTCCTATTACATAATCATCTCTATAACTATTGTGTCACCGATCTTGTAGAAACATAATGATCCATGATACGATCAACTATAAAGATCTTGACGATGGGAAAACTATATTCAGACATGAATTATGTTGTTTTATGCCAACTGAACCATAGATTAGTGTTCGTACTGAACTAAAACAATGTCGTTAGAGAATGGCCACAAAATATCCTCTAAATAACCTATTGTTTTATCATACTATCCATATGTCTTTGAAAGATGTCTCATTCTTAGTGTCAACTAGGTACACAAATCATTTTTTAAGACCAAGAATAACCATTACATGGAGTAAATGACCTTGTATAATGAAATTGTCAAAGAATCTCATTGTATGTGTAAAATATCATGTACATACATATTTCCCAACTCAACTTTTGAGAGTCTATGAAATTTGTAAGAAATGGGACACTTTCATGAGAATATCGACTATCACCCAAAAAATAAGAAACTACTCTAGGTCCTGAGTTAACCAATAACAAATTCCATCATCAAATCATCCCACATCCACAATGGCACCAGAATTGGATGAACAAAACCACCCAGACATAGATGTTTGGGAATCTCCCTATGGAAGGTAAGGCATCGTGAAACAAAACATATAATGAACCGATTTTTTCATTCCAAAAAAACATACACCATATTTGATGGTACATATTTATCAAACCTGGAAACACTATCCACATTGAATAATGAGAATATCTCAATATATCCCCCCTCATGTGAGTTAGTATAACTATCATACCATGAATATAAATTATTTCATCGTTGTTTGTGGACCAATGTGGAATACAATTGTCCTTTGTATATATTTTCCCAATCACAATACACTCGAGACCCCATGATTAGAAGGCCTTTACAAGATCTATTGAATAAGACACGATACTAAAAGGAAAAATGTTATAACACCCTGATCTTCAGATTTATCCACGATCAACTTATACATTAAACATATCAGACTATATTATTATTATGAATACCACTCTCTGTTCTCAAGTATCTTCAACATTTTTCTATTGAGATAATAATTAATGACATTACATTTACTAGGAGAATAGTCCATATTAATGTCAAATTTCATTAGACAATTCTCCCAAAACATATGTATTATATTTATTTCCCTCTGAGAGAATATGTATCAGAATAAATTTTGTTTGTATAGATGATAAACCTATCTATAAAGAAGATATTTTCAGCAACCCTATATATAATGGATCACAGTTTCTAACTGTATGTCATGCTTTATTTGGTTTTCCTAATTAGGTGATAAGTAATGTGATCCATATATTACTACATGATCCATATTCATCAAAAAAACATCCATCCCAACACCTGAGGTATCACGGCACACTATGTATCCAATTCCTAACAATGGAAGATTAAAAAATATATCTTTCATTAAAATCTATTTCAACTCAAGGAGGGACTGATCACACTTATCAAACTAAAAAAATTCACCACCATCATGGTCAAATTAATCATTAGTTCTTCCAAATTGGATATTTCCCTAATGAAATATCAAATATACCCTGCATGCTTAAGGAAACTCAAGATATCAAACACATACTTAGGATGTAACCAATATATCACATCCTTTAAAATCTCTAAGTCCATTAAAATCCCATTGCGAAAAATTAACTGCCCATTAAAATTCACTTCATGAATCTAGAATTGGCACATCAAATTATTCACATAATGTGAATGTGTATAAAGTGTTCTCAAAACAATCTCAAGTCTATAGTATTAAAATATGAGTTCCATGAATGTATCTATATATCATTAATGATGATAATGATCAAGGAATCAAGATATGGTTTTAATTTCTAATCCAAGATATTTATAAACCTTCTTGGATCATTTTATCAACCAAACGGAATGGAAGCACACTCATATAGTACATATATACACCAAAACATTGTATTGGAAATATCCATCACTATTACCCATGGATTATGATATCCTAAATGAATATAAATCTTAGAAACCCATTGAAATCCCTATAAATAGACAAATAGATCATTAATCATGGATATAAGATATGTATTCTTCACTATTACGCAATTCACCATCTTATAATCCATATGGAGTTATAAAATACCATATTCCGCTTTAAAAAACAACACCGGATCGCCCCATGTAGATGTGCTTGGTCTGATCATAGATTATGCCTCTAAATCCTCTATCATCAAGTTCAACTCTGAACTCAACACGTTTAATATGATAAGAATTGATATATGTTTCTCCCAAGGTATAAGATCAATCTCAAACAAAATTCCTCTATCCAAAGTAATGGCTATAAAGTCATCTAGAAATAAATCCAAATAATGATCCTCCAATGGAAGACATATAATGGGTACCAATGTTGACTCTACTACTAGGGACAAGCATTGTGCTAGCATTATGATGGGTCCAACCATGCTCAGGTCCAATATGATTATTCTAGATACAAAATCCCACTCACTATTCAATATGAACCACTTTCCTCTTGTCATGGTGAATGATAAAAAAATTGAACAATAGACACTATTTGAATGATTATTATTCAACCACCCCATTCTGAATATCACAAATGATATAGTCATCTAAAAGATCATGAAGTCCAAAAAATTTGTGGACCAAAATAATAAACAATATAGGCATTATAACACACAAAGATTTTACTCTATGTCACTTTTTTAAAAGTAAAAGAACTCCCTTCGATAACATACCTTGCACAAATAATGTAGCATAAATAAACACAAACAATATTAGTTTCTTTAATTATTGTTATCACCTAGTCATTGGAATATAGGGATATATGAGATTAACTAAATTTTAAAATACAGTTTACATATCTTTATAAAATTAATTAATTTGTTACTAATTATATAGGAATGAAAATACAAACCAATTGAACATAAATGAATTGTTTTTATAAAAACAATATTAATATTTCTAAAATGGAATTATATTTTAACTAATTAAATTACTAGATATTAATGAGATATATTAATGAAATTGATTTGTTATATTTTCAGTAAAATAATTTTAAATTCATTCAATATGTTTAATAGTATTTAAATAAGAGTAAATCCCATTTTTAGCAAAAATAAATATATTTTTTCTAAAGGTAGTTTTTCTACCTTTTGATGGGGCACCTATTTTCAATATAAATTTTCACAATTATATAGGTTCTATTTGAAAAAAATACTATTTCTAATTATTTGTATATCGACATTATCTTATAGTGAATTTAGTGTATTTTTCATGATAAGTTTTATCTTTTGATGAATAGTGAAAAATACTGCATTTATTTGAAAGCTGCAATTTCATATAATTTATTTATCTAGATAGATTATATTTTAAATTGGTTTGAAATTATAATTAGTTAAAATATACATCTATAAATAAAATTTATATAATTTTAAGAGTTTTCATATTTAAATTGGATATAAAAACTGTTAGAATTTTAGAACTTTTCATTTTAAAAGAATTCCCATTCGTTGGGCCTCTAGGATTAATTTTAAATATAAAAGTTTTTATTAATTTAAATTGTTTTTTATAAATGGATTAAATATTTAGAATAATAATTTCCAAAATATTTGGTATGTTCAATTTCATTTTTATTCAAAAAAATCTTGGCATGGTATAACAATTATTTGTGGTCGTATATGTAAAATAATGTCAATTGTTAAAGTTAAATGATCAAAACATAACATACCTAAAAATTACAACATTTAAAGGATAGTTGAGTTATGTGTCGACCCAAAAAAACCTCTAAAATAATGTATTTTTGAAAAATTATTGGAAATTATTTCCACCACAATGTAGTTGGCTTTTAATATATAAAAATCATTATTTTAATCACTTCCCCTCACCTCTCCTCATGTATAAATATCAACCATCTCCACCAAATTTGAACCAAAAATATTAAAATCTCCTAATATGTCTTACTAAATATCTCATAATAACTCTACATATACCCACGTTCTTCTTTTATTGTAGAAATATCAAATCCAAGGTGCTCAAGGAGTCCTCTAAGTATGTGATATATAATGGGTAGTTTCGTCAAAAAACCACTCTAATTTTTCTTCTTCTTCTACTTTATCCTCATATATTTCATCTAATAAGCCTTAATAATTCCAGAATCGTATAAATAATTTTATTTTATTTTTATAATTCAATATATTATATCCATTACTTTTATTACCTCCTCATATTCAAATAGATGAATACATTTACCATGTTACGGTGATTGATCGTCACCGTGAATACTGATTTTGTTCATTTACCATTACCACCTTCATGGATTCTTGTAAACTATTAATATGGTAAAATATTTCATAAATAGGCATATTTTAATGTATTTAATTTTATGTAACTAATATATATACATAATTTTAATGAAAATAAAACCGGTTTATATGGTCTGAAAAATTGATAATAAAAACAAAACATTTATCATTAACATTTTACCAAATGAACTATTCTCATGTATAAAATAAAAATGGTAAATGGAATCCTATAAACATAATTTTGTTAATTAAAACCATTTAATTATTCTTATTGTTCTTTATTTTAATTTTACATGAATATATATAATTAAACACAAATGAATATATCATGAAAATTGTGAAACAAATTCACCCTAAACAATGAAAATCCTAAAACATTATTAATTAATATGTGGTAAGATGTTATAAAAATATAATATAAAGTATTATGAATATTAATGTGATTATTTAATTAATTTATAACATTACTTAAACCACTATACAAGAGTTTTATATACCCAATACTAAAAGGAATCACAATATAAGGGTTTCTCATCTAACTTTTACTTCATTGAGATATATGCCTTATTCACCACTTATTACATTTTCATGGTTTATATATAATTCCATTCAATATATCATGTCAGGATTATTATTATCTTCATTTTATTCATTGTTTCATTAGATAATTAATACTTTTATGGGGAATACGGTTTGACTGATTTCAAATCAGTAAGGGATTTCGAAACCCAACATCAATTCTTTGGTTTAATATTCTACTTCATGATATTTCCTGCTACTATTATGTGTGAAAGGACTTATGAATGTCTTATGTTGTATTTAAATTTTTTTATGTCTTTTTAAAGTGAATACACATATTCTATAAGTATTATTCTAACATTGATCACATGATATTTATGAGGTATTTACTTTTATAAAATGTATTTTAAAATTTCATTTAATACTCTCTTTTTTATTCATGTCCATGTTTCCCAAAAAAATTCCATTTTTTACTATCCTCCTATTATTTTATAATTACATTTTTACTCACATTACAATATATTATTGAAAAAAATATGGAAGGATTTTTTTACAAAATTTTTTGTAAGTTGTATATCTTCTTTTTTTGAAATAAGGTTCATTATGACATTTATATAAAAAAGAAAGACTGTTTTTTACTTATAAGACTTGAGAATATTTTTATACCATCCTAAAACATTAATTCCTTGAATAATCCTTCATAATATTATAATATTATTTTCAAATAAATTTTTTATTTTATAAGTTTCTTTAGTGTTAAAATAAAACGATTATTTCTAAAACATATTGGAGATATTCCTCAAGAATTACATCATGTGATCATTCCAAATTATATTCTATATAAGAAAACATTATTTCATACTACTTATTTTTTACATGTAATATTATTTAGGAGTACAATTATTACTATTTTTATGGTTCGTTTATGCTTATGATGGCATGATATTTATCAAACTTGTTTCCTTTCCATGGGTTATGTTGTGATGAAATGTTCATTAAAATCAATTTATTTTCATGGGTTCTGATATGAATTATGTTTTTATAGCACACATACAAATGTTTATCATTATGTGACAGTGGGTACGTTATAACCAATTATGTGTGGGACCTATATCTCCAACCAATTCATTGGGTAATGATATTACATCTCTAGAGTTAGACACGACTACAAAGGGGCTTGAACTCAGTTTAGATGTGAGAACAATGTGGATTGAACATTTTTAGATAGTAATCGGTTGAGGATTCAACTCAGTTCAGATAAGTATAGAATTTTATTTGAAACTGGTTCAGTAATGATATTTATCTACCATGATAGTCTTGGGAGTGAACCTAAACACCATAGTAGTTTGGGGAGTGAACTCATTCAACTATTATTGTCCTGGAAAAAAATCATTGAATACTAATGAAATAATTTTCTATGATTATTGTTTATCAATAATTCCATGTTTTCATCTAACTAATTATTTTATGATTCATGTATTAGGATATTTTTTGATTAATTATTTGACTCAATATTACAATCCATGATATTAACAGTATAATTTTAAAATGTTGTGTTCGTATTATTATATCATCATGTTTATGTTATGATTCATATCTCCCTTGTTTACCCTTATTGAACATCTTATCCCACCCCTTTTCTTCTGTCTCTTTTCATCATGATATGAATAATGATATTAGTTATGAAATGTCAAAATGTGTTATAGTTATTAAGGAATAAGTGGGACAATATGTATATGTTTTTTGAACCTATTTTTTATCTCCACATTTCCAAATACTCTAAAACCATAGGATTATGAAAAGGTTTTGTTGTAATGGTAATATTAATATATTTATATGTAGTATCAAAGTATGAAAATTGAGGGTCATTTTAGATGGTATCAGATAAAATACATAGTTAAACATTGTAAACATGGATGAGAAAAACATAGAAATAACACTATGTGTGTGTCGAGATTCCAATCCTAATGGTTTTTTAATGATTATGAATAACATAATATAAACTTAAGGTTTCGTTGATTTAATTTTAGGATAAATTCCCATTTATTACATGGTTTGATAACTTCTAATAGTGTTTTTAATGCTCTACATTCTAGTTTTAGTCAATTTATGAAAATCAAAAAACACTTTAATGATTTATTCAATGGGAAACAAAATTATGTCCCTCATGATAAACTGAATGTTAACGAAGATAGAAAAAAACCCTATTTTTAATGACCACACGACCTTATCAATCCATGAATCATGATGAAATTCCAATGGACTAAATTATAGAACAACATTCTCAGGAATCCTTATTAAGAAAATGACAATATTATTTTATTGGAACGATCAATTCACTAGTTTTGGAAAAATTCATCTATAGAACTGAAATAATACTTTTCATTCTCTGTTCTCAGAACATGAAAAGGTTTGGTTGTCCACATATCGCATGGTAGGATAATTGAATCAGTTGTGTAAAATTATCGATAATGTTGGGAAATAAGATAAAATTGACTCTTTGAATTGGGATGAGTTCAACATTTTATTTTTTTAATACGTACAGTCCTCATATTCTGCTTAGAAAAAATGAGATTGATGTTTCCCATCAATCTCATAGTTTTGATAATTGAAGCACAGTATAATTAAAATTAAACTCCCAAAACCATGGAGAGATGAATACATGATTTAATTTATTCTCTAAGAGTGAATGTTAACATAGAGGAAATTATCTTAAGATAACATGTAAATGTTTTAAGTGTGATAAAGAATTCAATAAGGAATTTTACTACCATGGTAATGGGATATATGATAATGATTCACAAAATGAACACACCACACTTCAATGCTTCAAGTGTAAGGAAAATGGTAATTATTCTAATCAATGACCATATCCAATGGTTAATGATGATAATTGACTTTAATATCCTCTAAAGTCGAAAGAAAAATGAAAATATCATGATGTTACTATTGAAAATATAGAGTATAGTAATGAAGTAACATAATGATTGAGTGTTTATTTTTAATAAATAGAGAATAATGTTTTGGATGTACTTTTATAGTACTATATAATAACAAAGCATATATGGATTTTCCAACTATAGTGTTTCTTTAAGGATTTGAATGGATATGTTGAATAATGCTGATCTAAGGGAACCATTATTTATTGGAATGGTGATGTTTTTGGAGAAAACATAATTGAGGTAAAGATAACACTTAATATGTTCATTATAAATGTATAATAATATGATAAATAGATGTTGTTTGTGATAAATGAAATGAGATAGTATTGAATTACATGGATCTGATTAGTAATATGATTACAAGGTGGATTATGGATTGATATTATTGTATTTTTTGGGTTTATAATATAAGTAAATATTTATTTTTGTTAAAGAATGCATGATTTTACAAAGGTTTCATGCAAATATAGGTAATTAAATTGTTTTAAGAGAATACATGATGAAATTATTCACATGTTTGATATGTGAAAATTAATAACTGCATTATGTTGTTTGGTGGATTAATGATAAGCTGAATGTGAAAATTTTTTTACCTTCATTTAAAAGTCTTGGAATTTAATGTTTTTAGGTATTCAAGGGTAACCAATTATTATATTTTTTCTGTTAAATGTTAGATATAGTTTTTGAGATTTATGTATTACTATTTATTTGTATTAATTAATTTATGTTAACCATTTTTTATTATTAATTAAGGAAGGATGGAATTATCTTCCCATTATAGATCTTATGATCCACTGGTTCTAAAGGAAAATCAATTTAATGATCATTCCATGGATTAAGAATTGAATTGAAAGTTTATCATGGAATAACCAAAGAGTTTTTTTATACTTATGAGATGAAATAAATTAATTATATCTTCTCAAATTATTTTGAAATAAAATATTATCCTATTATCATTATTTTTGATGATATAAATGGCATTTTTTAGACCTATTTGATCTATGGTTTCACTGTTATTAACATTCTAATTTTAATGTTATCTATAATTGTCCATCAAAACATGATAGTTATAATTTTATTCGACATTCATGTTTTTACATTTCAGTGATGTTCCCAAAATAGAACTCATGGTTATGTGGTGACCTTCGCCTCGTACTTTCCCAATTTTTTAGGGGATGTTTTATCGTCCCCTTTTCCAACGTGGGTTTCCCACATATTAAATTTCAAAAAATCCATCACGGATTTTCCAATGAAATTTAAAATTTTTGAGGATGATTTTTTTTAATTCTTGATCATACCCATATGGTATCATATTTATTGACTCTTCCACTTCATCTCTCCCATGTTCATGATGTGTTATATGTATCTCTCCTGAATAAGAACATTCCTAATCCTTCACATGTAAAAACATCATAGATTATACCCCAAGATAATTATATATCTTCCAAGGAACAACTTGTATAGATTATGGAAAATATATATAACGTTCTACAAAACAAGATCACTGACATCGTTACTGGTTTGTTATTAAACAACTATTTTGTGGAATCTATATGGCATCCTAAGGATATAATGAAGAAGATATTTCCTTATATATTAATATATTTGTAAAAAAATTCAGGGTCAAATTAATTTTCATAGGGGTAGAAAGTACCACCCCATTATTTTAATAAATGTCTCTATTTTTTAAAAAAACTTATTCTCTTTGATGTCTTACCTTGCATAAAACACCAAACTTTAACAAACAGCAAATTTTTTTATTTAATGATGGGTATCACCTAGCCAATTGAATAGAGGTAATAAATGAGATTATAAATAAATTCTAAAAATATTTTTTACTCTTGTTTATCAAATTAATTCATTTGTTACTAATTAATTAGGAATGAACATAAAATCCCATTGAACATAAATAAAGTGATTTAAATAAAGTGATTTTATCCCCACAATGGTTTTTTATATTAAAAATTTAAATTAATCACTAATAGTGAGAGATATTAATGAAATTTATATGTTTTATATTTAATAAATTGACATGAAATTAAGTAAATATTTTTTATGTGTTTAATATAAGAATAAATAAAAAATTAACCCTAAAAACTAATATTTTTTCAAAAGGAAATTTTGTCACCTTTGGATAGAGAACCTATTTTAAATATATAATTTGACACTTTTAAAAGTTTTCTTTGAAAAAATAAACTTTATTTTTTAAATTTCAATATCATAATTATCTTAGGGACAATTTTGTATATTTTTTGATACCTTAAATGTTTTGATAAATAGTGAAAAATACTATATTTTAATTGATTACTGCATTTTTGTCTAATTTATGTATCTGGTTAAATTAAATTTTAAATGGTTTTAAATTATAATTAAACAATTTATATAACAAATTCAGTCAAATTTATTTCATTTGAATCAATTTGACAATAAAATTGTATATAAAAACTTTTTGAATTTTTTAATTTTTCACTTTAAAAATACGTTTTTTCATTTTATTAGTGGTATTAATTTTAAATCAAATTTTATGAATTATGTGAACTGAATTTGTTAAAATTGGAACCATATTTATAATAAAAAGTTTCACATTATGTTTTATATCCAATTTCATATTTTAATAAAAAACTAGTTACCATGGTAAAAATATTTATTTAACGCAGTATAGGTAAAATATGGACAAGGGTTAAAGTTAAAAGGTCAAAACATTACATACCTAAAAATTATAATATTTAATGGTTGGTTGAGAAATTTATAGACCATAAAAATCAAGTAAAATATTAATTTCCATCCAATGTCATGTAATTTAATTCGACCTCAACGTGGTTGGAATTAAATATAAATTAATCAATATTTTAGTGACTTAAAGCCACATCTCCTCATGTATAAATATCACCACTCACCACCCCATTTCAACACACAGGATTTGAATCTTCACAAATATATTCTCGAACAAATCCTCCTCACACTAACCACCTACTAGTGCTTCTGGTATCACCAAATTAAAAAATACAGGGTCCTCATGTGGTCTTCCAAGTTTGTGATATTCAATAGGTAATTTTCTCAAAACCCCTAACTTATTTTATTTTATAATTCCAATTTATCCTTATATAATTCATCCATAAAGGAATAATAATTACATAATTATTTAAATAGTGTAATTTTATGTTTCTAATGGAATATATTATATCCATCCCTTTTATTACCTATTCGTATTCAATGAATTGAAATCATTCCCCACATTATAGAGAATGACTAACTATGTTAACAATTATTTAATTCATTTTCCATTCCCAACATCATGGATGTTCATAATACTATTATTAGTGTTAAATTTGATTTTAATAGGTATTTTATAACCTACTTCATGTTATATAACTAATATAAAGACATACAGATACATAAAACAAACATAGTTTGTTATGGTTGGAAAACCGTCAAATTAAACAAAACATTTAACATTAACATTTTATCAAATGAATACTTATAATGTATGAATGAAAAATAATAAATGGTAAAATATGATCATTGTAAATTTTATTAATACAGATTTATGAAACATGTTGAGTTTTATTTTCATTCTACATGAAAATCCATAATTATACACAAATTAATAGATCATGAAAATTCTGTGACGAACACACCTAAAACAATGATAACCGAGAAATATTATTAATGAATGGGTGGTAATATGTTATAAAAATTTCATATAAGGTATTATAAACATTATTATGGTTTTTTTAATAAATTAATAACATTATTTAAAATTTTAAATATGTGTTTTAAGTATTCATAACAATAATATAATGTGAGCTAAGGGTTTCTCGTGTCACATTTATTTCTATGATATATATTCCTTATTCAACACTAATATTTTTTTGTGGTGTATATATAATTCCCTTTCATATATCATATCATGATGATCAGTATATTTATCATATTCTTTGTTTCATTTGAAAATTATTACTTTAATAGGGAATATGATTCCACTGATTATAATGTGGAAAGAGATTTCTAAATATAGTTTAAATTATTTTGGTTAATAATATACTTATTCATTTTTTCATGATTATGTGTGAATTTATATTTGAATAGGTTATATTTTATTTCCATATTTTCTATGTATATGTATATTGAATACAAAAAATATATTTATCATATACTTGCTTTAATGGTATGATTATTATGAGGAATTTTTTAAAAAATATCTTAAAAAATATCCCATTAAAACTACCTTTTTCTTACATGTACATGTTTTCTAAAATTGTTTCTAATTTTTTTTTACAATTCTCATATGATTTTGTAAATAAACTTTTAATTATTTTATATTGTTTACAAAAAGTTCTAAAAATTAAATTTCACCGTTTTCTAAATGATTTTCTTTAGGACCATTCAAAAAAAATATTGAATGAATGTTATTTTTATCTTATTCTACATGAGAAAGTTTTTTATCAATTAGGAATATTTAATGCCTTGAATCAACTTTTATAATATTTATAATTTATTTTTAGATACGTATTTTCTTTCAAAATGGAATGAATGTTTTAAAAAAGAATCTTTTCAAATCAAAAAGGTGTTTTCCACATGAATTTCTTCAACCGATCATTCAAAATTATTTTCCATCTTAGATGACATTATTTGATGTTAATTATTCATTACTGGGGATATTTTTTAGGAAAACCATACTTATTCTATATATATTTGGTTTATTTTTATGATTTAATTATATTTATGAATTTTTTTTCCTTTCCATGGGTTATATTTTGATGAAATGATTATGAAGCTTAATTTCATTTCATGGATTCTGATATGATTTTTGTTTTTCTAGCTAACATATGTATGGTTTTCATTATGTGATAGTGTTTATAAAATATCTAAGGATTGGTGGGACCTATATATCTCTCCAATTAATTGGTTAATGATATTATATCTCTTGATATTTACAAGACATTAAGTGGAATTAAACATGGTTTATACAAGAATGGAATGAGGATTGAACTCGGTTCATATAGAACTGGAACAAGGATTGAAATTAGAGAATACAAAACTATAATGGGAAGTGAAACTAGTTTAATAATGGAATTTTTTCACCATTAATGTCTTGGGAGTGAAACTCATCTACTATGATGGTTTTGGGAGTGAACCAATTCCATTATGATAGTCTTGGCAAGGATCCTTGACTACTAATGAAATACATTTCTATGCTTAATTTTTTTTCCAAATTTACATGAATTTTTGTAAGTAATTTTTTTAATATTCATTTTTATATATTAATTTATGAATTATTCTATGACTAATGATTATTATCTTTCATATGAATGATATAAATTTCTAATTTTATGTTTATATTATTATACCCTTATTTTTGTATTATGATTAATATCTCCCTTGTTTACCCATACTGAGGATTCGATATCATCCCTTTTTTTGTTCCTTTTCCCCATGATATGATGAAATTTATGAGGTTTGTTATAATATTAAATGTTCAAGTTATGAAGGAATAATTGGGATATATTGTAGATGTTTTATGAACTTATGGTTTTTGTATCCAACTTTCCAATGACACAAATCCAATACGATTCTTGAGTGGTTTTGTCGTAATATTAATATTAATCTATTTTGATGTAATGTGAATGTACAAAAAGTGAGGGTCTTTATAAAAATCACTATATGTAAACTAATTTATTTCATAAATATTTTCTATGATATTAAATCTTTGAATATAATTTAAATGATAAATATATTCATGTAAAATATTGAAAAGATATAAATTAATGTGAGGCTCTTATATCAAAAAAAATCAATACCAATTGTAAATGTAATAAAGACCCTAATTATAATAATTGAATTTCCCTATCTACTTATGTATAGAACCTCATATATTATAGAAATACTACATGTCTATACAGAATGAACCTACCTATGAAGTTCATGAATTTCCTAAGCCTCCAATGTATGTGGTTCCAAGTGTATAACCCAATAACGAGTCATACATAAAATGTTAAATATTATTACCATGTCAAAACGTTTCACGTTTTTCTCAGGATCCTAAATAACTAAAAATCAACAATCAAGAGAGGAATGACATGGAGTACTTTCATAATGGTTGACCTCATATGAGTTTATTAGGTAGTGTATGAGTGATGACAAACAAAAACGAAAGAACATATGTTGGCATGTAGGAATAGTAATTAGCCTTAGAACTAAACCCATTGGTTAAAAGCATATGATATTATAGGAAGGAAACCATGTTATTATCGGAGACTCATGGTGTAAGATGAAAACGTTATTTTCCCAGTGACATTGGATAATGAAAAATGGGATCAGATCCAATTCCCAGTTGGATTTTTAGGGGAACTACATGAGTTTCAACTTCATGTTATAAAATGAGGATGTTATACTTTATAGGGCTGTAGTGTGTAACACCTTTGAAAAATTTAGTCTTTAAAGGAAATATTATACTACCCATAAGGATCACCTTAATTTTTTTGAGTCTAACTAATTATAACTCTATAGTAAAGAAAGGATTTTCCTTGAGGAGTGTCAGGATGGGTGACCTCATGGGAAGTTTTTAAGGGTGTGTCTGAGTGAAGATAAATCATACTGAAAGAACATATTTTGTCTTATAGGGATGTTCATTTATCTTATAAGTGTACATGGGGTTTAATATCATGTGTTTTAATATAATGGCAGTCATGGTATTGTGTTAAAACAATGGGTTCAGTTGACCAGGATAATGGCCTGATGAGGGGCTTCTTTCAATAGGGAGATCAATCACCATGAGAACAAAGAGCATGTTGGATGATTGGGTCGCAGTCATTAGAAACTAAAAATATGAACCCTCTCTATAGCTATTGCATGTTTCATCCTCAGTGGCTCAATCCCCAAGCTCCATGTTACAAGTCCAATGGTTTTTTGGGCTTCCTCCAATGGATAATTTAAAGCTTAATATAGAAGGATCATTCATATCAGGTATCATAAAAGGTGTAGGAGTCATGTGGTACTATAGGGGATGTGTTGTACTGGCCTCCATGGTGCACTACGATAGTGGTAACTCCCTACATTTAGAGTTCAAGAGGGTACTAACCCATATCAATATTCGCATCCAAAAAAATTTATACCTCTTCTAGGTGTAATCGTACTCTATGATCATTCATGATTCCTTACATGGGATGGGTTCCACTTCATTGTTGATATCTCACATCATTAGGAACTGCAGAGTCCTAATAAACAAAAAAACTAAGTTAACCTATAATTGGTGATTGTGGAAAAGAGTAGTGGATCACTTTGCATCCCTAGAATACCAAGACTTTAAA
This sequence comes from Viscum album, assembly GCA_963277665.1. Classification (NCBI taxonomy): domain Eukaryota; kingdom Viridiplantae; phylum Streptophyta; class Magnoliopsida; order Santalales; family Viscaceae; genus Viscum; species Viscum album. Next base: position 1,186,910,456 of record OY728139.1, read on the forward strand.
GTCACCTATATTTCCAAAATCTCTTTCTTTAAACATTAGTGGGTGAATTTGATTCGAGGGTATATCCTTGCACTGCATTACATTAGGACTCCTTAGGCCAATCGGGAACTTCATTCCTTATAATACTTTTCCTTGAATAAAAATGATACAATGATGATGATGATGATTATAAGAAGGAGGATAGAACTAAAATAAACATATTCAAGGAGATAAATAAATAATAAATTAATAAAATCTATATATTGCACAAATAAAGTGACACATTCTTACTTAAGAATCAATTATACATTAAGAAGGTTTGAATGTATGAAATACTCCAAATCATGAATAATTATTAGAAATGTTTAATACCAACTTCCATGATACGTCCTTAAATCGTTTTCTACAAGATCAGAGTGGAACTCGCTTTGTTAATCTTTCCCTCAATATGTTGGGGTTCCCAGTATTTATTCACTCTATCAAAGAGACACTTTATTTGGATCTCAAGTCTTAATATTCTTGTGTTCTCCCACCACCATTGAACCCATTATTACTCACATCAGTTCAATTTTTTTTCTACATTTATATCAAAAATAATTTATAATTCAATCCCATTGAAATAATTATATAAAAAAATATAATTCACATAAAGTGGGATCTATACACGCCACATCAGTATTTCTGTTCAATATTAATATAAAAATAATATACCAATGTGTGTACCATTATTTTCCTCCCCATTTTTCATCAATATGTCATCTCAATTTCTCTATCACATATTGTAACAACTGATAAAGTACAAAAAAAGTTGAAATAAATTCTAAACCAATGTGACATCAACCTTTCCACTCAACATTTATGTGATCCATGTTTGGTGAAATAAATAAGAGGTTTTTATTTAAAAAATAAATTCCAATTAATAAAAAAATTGATATCCAATTAAATGAGATTATCATTAACATTCTTCGAAATTTTACATAGATTTCATGTTGATACAATATAATGTTACCGACTAAGACAATAACTTTTCATGTAATATATTAATATAAATTCCTACACTCATAATAAAAAATCGCTAAAAAACATACAATTACACATAGAAAGGAAATAAACATTCGAAATAAATTATATAATTTTAAAAAATCACTTATATATCAATAACTAAAAAAAATTATTCTCTTTTAATTTTACATTACAAATTTTATAATAAAAGTGTAGGAGATCAAGGAAAACATACCTCATTAATGATTCTATAGTACACAGAGATTTTATAAATTTTTTTTTTCAAATTAATTTAATCTTTCCCAAATTTATTATTAAATGGAACATTGATTTTATCTTCTGTTACAAAACACAATTTATTTTTCTTATGTTACATGAAATGTTGAGTTTGGATTTAATTATATGAAACTCCAAGATTAGATTATGTTACACACAAAACTATTATTAATTGAAACATGGCATATCATTGAAAGACTATTATATAATATGATAGCTATCACATAGCCATAAGAATGGTGGGTATGAATAGGATTATGTAAATAATCAAAATATATGTTTTAAAAATTCATATAAAATGAACTATATGAATTGAAAGTAATTTAATATGAAAATAACATCTATTAAAAAATAAAGGATACATTTTTCAGAAAACCCAATTTTATGAATCCAAAAAATATTACCATACTAAATTAAACAAAAAAACTTGTCAAAATATTTTGTAGATTATATTTATATATTTTAATTAAAGTTTGGATAATTCATATTATTTTTTTCTATACAAGATATAACAATAAATCCAATTATACCCTTTAAAACAGTATTTTTTAAATATCAGTTTTATCGCCTTTTGCTTACTTGGTTTAAAAATAATTTCAGAAACATTTTTAAAATTTATTTTAAAAAAATAAATTGAATTTTTTAAATCATAATTTCAAAATTATATTTGTGTGAATTTTTTATAATATTTTGAATAGAATAATTTTTGATTAATTGTGACAACATAATGAATTTCCATTGAAAACTGCAATTTTTTTAAAATTATTTATAATGTTAGAATATAATTTACATTGATATTCAAGTTACATTATTTAAATTATATATATATATATATTGAACCAATTCTGGACACTTTGACAAAATGATATTGAAATTAGATATACAACCTTTGTAAACATATAATCATTTTCTCTTTGAACACTTGTATTCTCACGTATCTACAAGATTAATTTTAAATAATAATTTCCACATTTGTGATTTGAAATTTGAAATATTAATTCAATATCTATAATCAAAAAAATTTATATTTTATAATATGTTTAAATTAATTTTTGACCAAAATGAATAGTGATAATATTAAAAATTAATTACTGTGGTTTAGGTAAAAATGGGATTATGAGGAGTTAAAGTAAACATATATGGAATGAGATGACCTAAATATTTGAATAAAAAACTATTTTGTGCACATATTATGACCTTACCATGTATAATTATCTCTTATACTCCATTTTTAACACTTTAAAGAAGTCAAAAATTCAAATTAAACCTTTTCTTTTCAAATATTACAAGTGTTCCACTAAGCTCAATTTTAAAATGTCATCCCCTATCCTCTTTTCCTCACTCCTTAAAACCATTATGGATCAGACAAGACTTACCAAATAACTTAACAACATCCCTAATCATGTCAAACAATCTTTATTTTTTTCATAAATCCAACATAGTAAGGCTTTGGGTGTAAACCTTAGGAAATTACCCAAAGAAGAGGCAACTTTCTTCAACATACATTTTTATTTTATTTAATTATACACCTATATCAATAAATATGAAACCTTGTTGATTTGATTATATTATTATATTAAAAATAATTATATTTTTTTAACCCTATGACATAATGTGATATCCACTTACATCAGATGGGTTACAAAATTATCATTCTTGTGTGTGATAGACTACCACATGAGGAACAAATGTCATTCAGTTTTTTTAGTTACCAACTGTCATGGATGGGTATAATGATTGATATAAGGTATATATATATGATATTTATAAAATAATTATACTTTTGCAGTCATTATATCATATAAAAAATTAATTTCCAATCCACAGGGGATACAATAAAGTAATTTCTGTGTACGATAGACTACCGCCTTGTGACGTGATGTGATTCATTTTCAAATAATGATTTACATGGAAAATAATGGGGATAAAAATATGTGATATATATGACATAATTATGATATTAATTAAATAATTATTTTTATTAACAGATAATATATCATTTTATTACTTACATTTTCAGACACTAATAGATGATTACATCATTCGTGTACATGTGGATAGTTGCCTTCTAATATCGATGTCACTATCTATTTTCATCACCAAAATAAATTAATGAACTTTATAAGTATATTTAAGTAAATAATATTATATTATTATTATTATTGTAATATAACATATTACTTATCTCATTTCTATAATGATCGTTGAAAAATGTAAACTCTTCTCATGTGTATGTACAATCTATTGTCTCCATGATCTTAACGCAAATCATTTCTATAAAATCGTTCATTATTGGTCATAAATGTATAATTGATGCATAAATATTAAACTTATGTCATGATTATCATTTTTCAGATTATGGAACTATTATCGAACTAAGAGGACCAAAAATGACTGATCCGAACATATATGAAAAACAATGTGGTTATTACCCAAAACATGACTTTAACACGGTATTGTTAATAAAATGGTAATAAAACAACATATTTAAGTCATATATGATTTATTTATATTTCAATAATATAGTTATAATTATCTTATTATTATACATGATTTTCAAACATGTATGAAGATTAGAATTAAGGTATGGGATTTCTAGTCCCACTTTCATATCTAGGAGACATATAAAAAATCACCACATGTTTTATTTGCGCAGTTTATATACAATCTCATTACCATGTTATGTCATGAATGTACTCATTTTAATCATATTTAAATTTTAATTATATTTTATTCTTTATTAGGGATTACAATTCAAATGATTACTAAATAGACAAGGATTATTTTTTAAGTTTTTTACTTCTTTGAGAAAATTCCATATTCACCCCTACTTTTTTATGTGGTGTGTATTATACCAATTAAATTATATTATAATTCTTATAATTAAAATAATATTCATTTAAATATCCATTTTAGTTCCTTTATTTCAATCGTATTATGGTTTAAATGATACCAAATCAGTAAAGTAGTTTTGTTTAAATTTGCCTTCTCGGAGACATATATTATGTTATGAAAATATTCTGTTTTTTGATGACTATATACAGCCCTTTTACATATAATTTCATCAATGTATTTATTATTGTTTTATTATATATTTAATTAAATTTTATCCTTTCATGGGCCTTATGATTCAATAATACCAAAGTGGAAATTGTTTTACGATACAATCTTGTCATTTATAGTGATTGTTTATAATTATTCATAGAGTGATTAAATATTATAATATATCTCTTAAATAATCATTAATTTTAATATCCTATAGTAATTTCATATGAATACATTTTTCCTTCATTTTTCTCTCGTTATTAATTCAATAGTAAAAAATAACGTTTTCAAGAAAGGTCGTATTTTCAAAAAAAATCTCCTTATCTTCTAAAACCATGTTTTCATAAAGTGTTTTAATTTTATTAACATTATTAGAATGGTTTATGAAATAATTTTTTACAAATTATTCCTTTTATAATTTCTTTAATGTAAACATTATCTATATTTACAAGAAATTATTGTTTGGATTTTAGAAAACATTTGGAAGAAATCATTTTTTCACATGTATACCGTGATCATAATTTATTTTCATCATGACCATTATTCTATTTTAATATTTCATTTTGTGTTTTAAATATTATTTTAAATGAATATATTTTTTAAAATGCTTTATGTTTGGAAGAATTATTTATTTTAAAAAAATTATATTTTCATCTAGAATGGTTTTAAAATAGTTTTATTGACTCGATTATAAGTACTAAATGTTTTTCAAAGAAAAATATTTTGAACATGTCTCTTGTTTTTAAAATTTATTTTCATGGAAATTTAGTTTTCCCTATGAAATATTCCATAGTATATTTCAAAATAATTTTCCATATATGATAACATCCTTTGATGTTACTTATTCTCTACAGAGGATATGATCTAAGGATACCATTCTTATTCTTTCTCTAGATGGTCTAGTTTGAAAATATTTTTATGAAATTGGTTTCACTTAGAATGTTTGAACCATGATAAAATTATTATTAAACCCATTTCTTTTTTCCATGGGGTTTTATTTAATGAAATAATTAATTATTTATCAAAACTATTTTATCCCCAATTGTTATGTTATATAGAAATGTTTATGAAACCTAAATCATTTCAGGGGTTCCGATTTGATGAATGTTTTATGAATTTCAACAAAAAAAGTATGATTATTATTATGTCATGGTGGTTATGTTACAAAATAGTATGTTGGATAAATTAAAACAAAGATAGTTGTGGCATATATCCCCCTTGAAATTATTAGGTAATTATTATAGTTATCTGATCTCAATAGGTTATCCCAAGACCAAAACATGATGACACATGGTTGGTTATCCCATGAATGAAATAAGAGGGTACATTTGAGGTCATACAAAGCTGAAAACAAGAGTTTATAGGGGATCTTATCCCTATAAAAAGAACAGGGTACAATGGATGTTATCCAAAGCCTAAAGCATGTAAATTATTGTTTATCCCAATACTGAAATTTTATGAATTTCTTGGTATATACCCTTGAAATAGAATTTCCTATTCTTATTTACATTCCGAAATTCTATGTATTATGAAAATATAATTCTCTCATGGCTCATGTTCTTTGATTACCATATGGTTAATGTCTTATTAATATCCAATATTTATTCCATGACTTGTGATTATGATCATTGATATGCATGGTGTGGTCTTAAAATGTTTTGATCATGTTCTCAAAAACTTATTCCCATGTTATGTATACATATCTTTCTTTTTTACCCATAATGGGAATCTAATCTCACCCTATATTATGTTTTCTATACCCGGGTTATGATGAAATGTTTATAATTAGGAATATTATAGGGGTGATCATTATGGGAGACATTGAAGATATTTAATGAATTGCTAGGATTGTGGGCCAATTTTCCAAAGGCAAAAATATTTTAAAATACATAACCATGTGTTTGTGTAATGTAATGAATATTCATATAAAATAATTAATATCAATATATGAGAATCTTGGGTCACTATAGTTACTAACGGAGGAAGGGTTTAGTCAACCATTAGAAAATAAGATGATAATACATTAGTGAGATCTATAGGGATACATATAAGTATATTTATAGAATTATTTATATAGATAAGTCAAATAATGAATAAATATATTGTAAAATTACATTGAATACTGGTAAAGGATGGACCAAGTGGTTTTCAAGAAATTATATCTATGTCTGTATTCATTAAGTGGATGGGGATATAAAACCGATCTTCCGAGTGGTAATAAATCTAAAAAGGGTGAATTCGGATGGACTCAGTCATTATCTAGTGCATGAAAAATTTTATTGCTTTACACATGGTTTGACACTCCATGGTGATATTCCTTTGAAGTTCACAAACAAATTAAGAACCTTTAAGAATGATCTAAATGGATAATGGAAATGAAAGAAATTTGATAAACCTAAGGATTAAAATATTAAAAATTATTTTTCATGATTTATATATCCTATAATTTGTTTTTCATTATTATGTGGTTCTTCACTATGATATTTATTTTTCACATTATGTTATATGGTTTAAAAAATGGGGAGAACATAAACGAATTAGGTTAATGATGAATGTGATAAACAATATAATGATGATAATCCAAATGGGATGATAACAATGGTAAAATATATTTTGATTATTCCTAATCATTTATGCTAGGAGATGATTAATAATGTGACTGTTAAACAACTCTAAGACTCGCCAAATAAGAAAATTATAGTTTTCACTATGAGTTAGAGTAATGGAGACCATCGAGGAAAGAATATTTGGTTTCTATTATATGTCGTGAATGTCGGAATAATCACTGAAGTCAATGGATGGGAATATTGATCCCCTTAAGATATTATTAATGGTTTAACATTGCAAATGTGGAATGTATAGGAATTATGGATATCATTCTCCAAGTGGGAATGAAAATGAAATGGATCAGAAGGGGTATATGACTAATGGTTCTTATATTGATGATGAAGAGACTATAAATGACATATGAAAGGAATGAAGTATTAAGGAATAATATGAAAATTTTTTGTTAATGGTTTGAGAAGGAATTTGTATGATTTAAGTAATTATGTATTTGAATTCAAAAATTATTAAATATAAAAGGATTGTTTAGTATAAGATTTTAATTAAGTATTTGAAAGAAACTATTTAGTGATTCAGATGGCCTAGAATCATTATTAATTGGAAAGGATATATATTATGGAAAAATATGATTAAATGAATAAATTACACATAATATGTTCTTAATGTTGAGAGAATGATGTTTAGAAATTGATATGATTGATATGGATAATTTAAAATGGATTTTACTAATTATATTGTTTTATTAATGTTTTGTTATCAATGTGTTTTATTCTATCATGAATGGTGTTTACATTATTTTTTTGGATTTAAGGAATATATGAAATAATATATGTTTAAAATATTTAATAAACAATAATTTATGTTTTTAATATGGTATTATGGTAATTCAAGTTATTAACATGTTATCAAATAATACATGATGAAGTTATTTGCAAGTTTGGTACGTGAAAATTAAGAGATACTTCAATATTTTCATATTCGTTAAGGATAATATCATTTTAGAAACTAAATGATCTTCATTCTAAAGTTATGGATTTTAATCTTATAGAAGGGTCATAAGGTTAACCATTTAGGTAATGTTCTAAGATGAAAATTAGAAAAACAACTAAATAATAATGTATTACTTCCACAAACGAATATTTTTTCATATAGGATAACATGTCATAATAATTGTTTTCAATGATAACTAATGATAATATGATTAAATTATCATCTGATTTATGGATATCATGATCTATTATTGATTTGAAGATAAAAAAAATTGAACTTTAATTTATTATAGTAAGATATTATGTTGAAAATGACATATTCACAACCTGAGGGAGATATTGTGCTTATGAAATGGATTGAAATCAAGTAATTAAATCTTCGCATGAAAATTATTCAATATTATGAAAATGATATTGAAAAAAATAGAATTATCAATGTTTTTATAAATTCAATTACCTTTTTCATGACTCTTTGTTTTATGTTTTTTTGTCATTGACCTTATTCGGGTCAACCAATTTATTCTGATCAATTATCTATATCACTTTCTATAATTATTTATAATTTTATTCCATGCCCAAATCACAAATTACCACATATGTTCTCCTCTATTGAACTCAAGATATGAGTTACATTATTTATCCATTATGTTTCCAATATTCCACTTTTAAGAGAAGATATATTATTCATTTGAATGTTGAATTTTTCGATGAATTAATTTAAAAATGTAAAGCCTTTGATGAAAAATATTAATTTCGATGTTGAAATTCATTTTAAAGGGGTAGAATGTAACACCCAAAGATTCTATGATTTTTTTTCATATTAATTTAATCTTTTTAGAACGTTTCATTACATGAAACATTAATTTTATCTTATGTTACACAAAAAAACTAATTTTCACTTGAATTATAAAAAATATTGATTTTTTATTTTGATAAATGCAACACTGAGTTTTTCTTTCATTACCGGAAACCCTAAGCTAAAAAATGCGACTTTTATTTAAGTATTATTAACTAAATAATAGTTATCACCTAGATACTAGAATGGTGGGTATGAATAAGATTAATTAAATTATGGAAATTAAATGGTTTACACATCTATATAAAATAAATTTTTTGGTGACCAAATAATAAAAAATATAAATATAAATTCTTTGAAAATAAAGAAAATGTTTTTGGAAAAAAACATTTTTATAAAAGAAAACATGTTTTACCAAAATAAATAAAAACAACTTATTGTGAATTATTTTAATGCAATTAATATATTACATGTTCAATAATAAAATTTACTTTCATCTTATGGGTTTCCTATGGAGTATATAATAAAAAATCCAATTTGACACTTAAAAACAATATTTTTCCAAAAAAGGCCTTTTGTCACCTTTTGAAAGCTTATTTTATAACTAATTTTTTCAAAAATTTTAGAAAAATAATTCAAAACAACAATTACAATTTTTGAAATAATCATGTCAATATTAACTTAGGGTTAATTGTATATATTTTTTAAAAAATATTATTTTTTGATGAATAGTGAAAAATACTGAATTTCAATTGAAAACTGACTTTTCATTTAAATTATTTATAATGTTAAATTGGATTTAAAGTATAATTAGTTAAATTATACATATTTTAATAATTTTTTTTTTATTTTAATCAATTTCATATTGAAAATATATATAAAAAGACTATTACATTTTGAATATTTTCTCATTCAAAACCAGCTTTCTCATCGCATTAGTGGGATTAATTTTAAATAATATTTTCCCAATTCTTTTATTAGAACATGGAAAAATGGGTTAGTTGTATTGAATCAAATTTATTTATATTATATAATAATTTCAATTTTTTTTTAAGAAAAATTAAAGTGAAAATAGTAAAAAGTAATTACCACGGTTAAGGTAATAATGAGTTTACTTGGGGTTAGACTAAAAGGATAAAGGTTAAATGACATAATATTTTTTATAAAGACTAGTTTAATACCATTAATAGACCATATAATGTATAGTTATGTAAAACACTCCATTTGGTACCCATTTCCCATTTAAGAACACGGGTACATCATTTTTTTCCAAAAATTATAGGAATTTTATTCACCTTAATTATAAAAGGCCACCACATATCCTATCTTTATCTCACTATAAAACCATTTATTTTTTCAAACAATACAACCCCATATCACATCAAAAATTACAACCCAATTCCCAATATCCATTTAGGGTATAAATGCATCCTAATAAGTATTTTGGTGCAAACCTAAGGAGGTTACCCAATGAATAAGTAATCTTCTTCCACGATCATTTTTATTTTGTTTCTTAAATCACCTAGTTAAATTATATTTACACCATAATAATATAAAAAATTAATTATAATAAATATAATTATTTATTAATATTAATTTCATTACCAAAGTCAATCTCCTATTTCGTCAAATGGGTAAAAAATCATCATTTGGGTGTACTATGGACTACAATAACACGAACCAATGTCATTCAATTTTCCCATTAATACCTCTCATGTATGGGTATGATGATGTATATAAAGTATATATATATTATAATTATAATTTATTTATTTATATTTTTTATATAAAAAATTTATAAATCTTTTACTTTCCATTCCATATGGGATACGGTAAATTCATTCCTGTACGACGAACTGTCGCCTCGCGAAGTGAGATGATTCGTTTTTCACTAACAATTTACATGGGAGATAATAATGATATATTTGTTTTATTTTGAGGGATATAAATTAAAAAATTGTGATATTAATGAAATATTTACCATTCTTAAAAGTTAGTATATCAATTTTTTATCCACTTTTACTCATTGAAAAATGATAATGTCGTTTGTGTACGTAAGGACTACCGCCTTCACGAAGTAATGTGACTCTCTCTTTTCAAAACTACAAAACATGGATGAGATATATAAGTATAATTAAATAAATAATATTATATTATTATTATTATGTAATGATATAACATTACTTTTCTCTTTTATATATTGATCTTTGAAAAATGGAATCTATACTCATGTGAACATATGACCGACCATCTCCATGATCAAAACGTTCTTCATTTTTAAAAACCATCATTCATTATTAGTCTTAAAATTATAATTTATGTACAAATATGATAAATATTTCATTATTATTATTACATATATTTTATAACATTGATCAAATTAATACAACCGAAAATAAAAAATCAGAACCTTTATGAAAAAAAAGCCATTATTACCTGAAATGTGAAAGTAAAAAGGTTTTGTTAATAAACTAGTAATAAAATTAAATATCATTAATAAATAATATATGATATAATTGTGGATATATAATATATTTATAACAATATTTTATTTATTATATTGGAGGTTATAATGTGTAGGAATGAGTTTGATTCTTAGTGTATGGTATTTCAACTCTCCTTATTATATATGTTATATATATGAAACTTTGAAAAAAAAAATTTATAGTTAATATAATACCCATTTTAATAGTAATATAATGAATATTAATAAATAATTTAGGGGTTTCTCTCTCACTTTTTACTTTCATGATAAACATGACATAGTCACCAACTTTTTATTTTATGTGGTGTTTATATTTCCCAAGAATGTAGTATTTTTATAATTATACTAAAAATAATTATGATTTAAATATCTATTTTGGGACTTCTTTTTAAATTTTTTTACAATTTAAATTTTACCAATGGAGAATATATTTTTTTCCCAGTTTTCCTTCCTCGAGACATATGTTATGTTTTGTACATGTATTGTTTTATGAGGTATATATAAATCCCAGATGAAAATTAATATCATGCATTTATTTATTTTCATGGTACTCTATGTTTCATTTAATATTAATTTTTTATAGTTTATATGATTTACTGTTACCAAAGTGGTAATTTTTTTATGATATAGTATCATCATTTATCGAGATTGTTTGTGATTATGCTTTCAATAATAAAATATTATAATATATATCACAATAAATTTGAAAATATTTTAATCCACCATTTCTTTCAAGATAGAAAATTGTTTTCCTTAATTTTAATATCTTTATACACTTAATATATCAAAATAATTTTTTTATTGAAAAAAACATTTTTTCGAAACACTTTTTTCATCCAGAAATATGTTTTATAAGAAAAATAAAAATGGGTTTCACATTCCAAAAATGCATTATCAAAGACAGTTTTACAAAAGTATTACATTTTAAAAAAATAGTGGAATCTTCATGTGAGTTTCCAAACTACACTTGTTTGGATCCTTCTGAGAATTTGAATGAATTCTTTTTCAAATGTGTATAACTTGCATAGAATTTCCCACCATCATGAACATTATTTTTTTGAAGATCACTTTATACTTTTTCAAGGTTATTTTAAATGAAATAAATTATAATATATATATATATGCATTTTAAAAAATTCATAGAAAAAATGATATTTTCCTCAATAAATGTTTTAATGGATTATAAATACTTGTATTTTAAGTCTTAAATGTTATTCTCAAAGAAATAAAATGTGAAAATATTTCTTAATTTAAAAATGGATTTTCATTTTAATGTTATTTTATATAAGAAATGTTCCATGTAATATTTAAAAATAATCAATCATCTAAGACAACATACTTTGAGGTTATATATTCTTTAGTGGGGATATGATCCAAGGATACCATTAATGTTATTTATCTATTTGGATTATTATGAAAATAATTTAATCAAAATTATTTCTTATCATTGGGTCATACCGTGATAGAATCCTTATGAAATATACTTCACTTTTAATGTGTTTTTCCTTGATTAAATTATTTACATATTTGGAATATTGTTTATTTTATATAGGTTGTGTAATGATTAAATTTTTATGAAACCAATTTAATTTATTGGGCTCTAATATTATGAATTTATTATGATCTTACGACACACACATGTTTTATTTTCATTATATGACGGTTGTTACATTATTACCACATAATGTTGTTATGTTACAATCAAGATGGTTGATACCTATATATCTCTCCAATGCATTTGGTAATGATTAATATTATGTGATCTCTTAGGTAGTATTGTATGTCATCCCGAGATTGAAATAATTGGGTACATGGGAGGTTATCCCAAGCCTCCAATAAGAGGGTACATGGGAGGTTATTTGAGTCCAACACAAGATGGTACATATGATGTTATCCCAAGCCCAGAATAAAAGGGTACATAGGAGGTTATATGAATCTTGAGACAAGAGGTTTCATGGAAGACTATCCAAAGCCTAGAGTAGAAACATGAGTAATTATCCAAATTCTAACATGTAATGAATGTCTTATAAGATACCCTGGTCATAAGATTTTATATGGTTATGTATATTACAAAATTAAAGGTCTTATAACATTGACTGGATATCATGTGACTTTTTATTTAGTTCCATTATGATTTTTGTCTTATAAAATTCCAAAATCTATGTCATGACTCGAGATTATGATCTTTGATATGAATGTAATGGTTTCCAAATGTTATTGTCATGTTATCATATACTCAAATTAATGTTTTTCTTATATATCTCTATTGTTTACCCTTATTGAGCATATGATCTCACCCATTCTTATGTTTTCTTTCCCCAATAGAGGGAGAAAGTTTTTATGGGATAAAATGAATTTAATTCCTTAATTGAGTAGATTGTGTTCCATGATTCCAAAGGCACTAAACTATTATAGTCCTAAGTCATGTGTGTTAGTGTAATGTAATTAATATTCAAAAAAGATGTGGTGTCTATATATTAGAAGTCATGTTCACTACATATTCTAATGCATGAATCATACCTTAATCTTCTTTACTGGACTCATTATTTTAAATTATTTTATTAATCCACAATTTTTAAAAGTTATAGTACTTCTCTTCATATAGAGTATTCATAGATTATTTGTCAAAGAAATTATTTGAGTTATTTAATGATCATAAAATGATTTCTTACAAATCCTTCTCAAATTCATTTGATTCCTCTATAAATCATGTGATCTCTTCTTATTGGGATTTCAAAAATCAAAAAACCAATGAACCTACCTATTTTGTAAAACAATCAATCATATTTACTATTGAATTAATATATATTTCATGAACACATATATATATATATGGTCGTCACTATTAATACATGGTTATTTTGATAATAGTTTATACCAAAAGTTTCACAATCCTCATTATCACTTGACTCCAATAAAATATTTGAGGTATTATGGTTTTCAATTTACTTATAGTTCCCCAAACTACCATATATTCATAATTTAGTTTATATATTTTCTATTTTACTTTCATTGTATAGAGAAAATGAGTCCTTTTATTCTTTTGAAAATAAAAACATATTCTTTAATTTTTTATTCTCATTATTTTCAATATTCATCATAGTCATGTAAAAAATATAATTCTAACATGACATAGATAGAACACCACCAATAATTGATGTAATTCAAAAATATAAAAACGAATATTATATTTGAAAGGGAAAAACATAGAAATTTGAGAAAACAAATATAGGATAACTTAATTTTAATACCAATTGAGTCTACTATTTTGTGAATTCTTCAACACTGAGGGGTAGGGTTGGATTATTATTTGTGAAAAATAATACAATTTAAATATTTTACCTCTTTAAATTGTTTGCCTCTATCAGTATTTATGGTGAATAGATCTTTCTTTTTCCTTTCTATAATTTTATCTTGTATGAAAGACATCCAGACACACTTTCATAAGAAGCATAAACAATTTTTAAATGGATTAAATAATAATCTAAAAAGAAAAATTCTTTTTGTGATATGGATTCCTTGTAGATCACACTACCTAGTAAAATCAATATGTGATTATAATGACTGGGGTTTATCCTGGAACCCATGAATCACTATTGAATTCAAATAGTGTTTGGTTCATCCCACACTCTTTCATCATTACATTGTTTCTTTATACAAGCATCCAAAAAACATAAAATAAATTATTGTAAAAATAAAAATGTAATTTACCAATATTGACATTGTATTTTTATTAGTATATTGACTAGATTTTATCCCTCTTATCTTACTTTCACAACATAATTAAAAGTACTTCTTCTTCTTATTCTTTTATATACACACCAATTTACAAATACAAATATTATTTTTTATAGAAACAAACCAAGTATTCTATAACCTCTTAGTTTCTTCTATATTATAATAATTAAATTAAAAATAACCACTAATTATTATTATATATTGTTATTTTCTTTATTTCATATGAAAAATAATGGAACATTCAAGATATTATCAATTTTTACCCAAGAAATTATAATACATAGTTGTTATGTTTGATCTCATATCTTATTCAATATAAGGACTTTCTGGTAATTGTAGTAACATATCTTGTAATTATTCTCTCTCTGACACCATACATATACAAATATAATTATATTTTTAAATAATATTGTTCCATAAATAGTTTTCCCTTCTCCCATATTTCCTTTATATATGTATTCACAATACTTAAAAGACATATTAATTTGAATCTATATATAATTTTATATTTTATGTACCCTTTAAATCATTTCCATGAATATTTATAAATTAAAAAAGTAATGGATAACCTCCCAATTATTATAAAAATATATTTTATAGTTACTTCATGTGAAACTATATTCAAATGTGTATAATTTTTTTAGTCTTCTACTTCCTTTTTTCAAACCCACATATTCCCCTTTTATCTAGGAAATCTATATGCATTTCTAAAGACTCTATATTCATGCATGCACCTATTGGTTTTATGGAATATCCATTTACACTATGGAATGGTCTTTAAAATAATTCATCTCTTACATATTTATTATTCTATATGATTCCTGATAGACCAATTATGATTATTATTTCATTTAATATGGTGAAAATGAAAATTCATTCAGGCAATTAATGTCATACACAACTCAAATATGCATCTTCAAGTCAAATGATATGATACTCATATGCATAATTCATACTACCAAAAATTCATTTATACATCTCCAATCATTCAGTCTTATGATACAATAAATTTTTGATTGACTTGTAGGGTCAATATATTATAATAATGCTTCATACAATATTTTAGTAAATTAATTACCACTAATTCTAATGAATTCACAAAATACATTCTAATGATTTCACATAAGTATGATCTTCTAGTAGGTTCCATCGTATTCATGATAATTACTAGGAACCAATTTTCCATTTTCTATTGACAGGTGATCATCCCATGATTATGAATTACAATGGTACTATATAATCCTCATTAATATAGGAACACATCTTAGGAATGACCGATTCATCGGGTATTCAGTGGTACAAGGAGGATAACCAAAATCATAACTATAAATGAAACCTGATATCCTAATTTGATTTAATAAATAATAGTAGGACACTTTTACTAATCCCGCATTGAAATTTAAATGGTAATGTAACTTATTTATTATCATGTATGTTCTATTTGATTCTTGTCTAAATATATTGGCCCTAGTTCCCTCTATCATTTATACATTCTGACCCACATAGTTATTTAATGACTTACCTCAATCTTCCCAATTTTTTGAAGGGAACTACCAATTCTATTCCTTACCTAAACTCCAAATTGGGGTTGGATGGTCTTCATGATTAGCCATAAAGATTCCTAAAATATCTATGATTCTTGGGTTTTCAGTATCCTTGAATTAAAAATAATTTTTCCAATAATTACATGTAATTTACTTTTAATAAAATAATAGATTGTAATTCAAGATCCTAAATTTGACCCCTCTAACAAACTTCACTTATTTTAATATCAAAATAGTCATCTAATTATTTTCCCAACATTTTTTATAATTTATTGTATTAAAAACATTAGTATGTAACTTAAAAAACATAATCAAAATGATGTATAACAAAAAAACTATAAATTCTCCATTATACACTATGTGATGCCTCAATGTATAATTATTTTAATGAAAGAAATGATTTTTTATTCTAAATTAAGTCATACTGTTTCTAATATTTTCATTGTGTTTTAATTTCATTTTAATGGATGGAAGGAAACCAGACATAATTCAGCATCAATTTTTGTTCAAATGGGAATTTTTTAAAGCTTATGAATCAATGAATAACTAGATATATAATGTAGTGTTAGTGGATAGATGTTAGTATGAAAAAAACCCAAAACTCTGAAAGGCCCATTGGCTAGTTGGTAGAGCTCACTGGACAGTTGATGGGAGAAGGAACAATGGATATAGCTCTAAGTAGGAAATTTTAAACAGGTAGTGGCTACCAAGTATCTGTTGGAATCATGATAAAACATTATAGTATGAATTAATGATTTTTAAAAGGTGTACAGTTTTGGAATTTTATGTCACTGATTAAATCCTCAGATTTATAGACCCTATATATTCTATAAAATGATGCTTTGGTTGATTTTAATTTTCATCCATTTATATCACACATAAAATGAGGTTCTCATTGAACATGAAAATATTCATAATATCCTTAAGAGCATTAATGTTCCATATTCCACATATGTTCCCAAATAAGATCAATGTGAACATTTTCAATGAAAATTAAAATCATCAAAGAGAACCATCCAAATATCTGATCATAAATTAATATCATTAAGTACCTTCAACCATTATTTGTTCTATGTTTTCTACCCTTTGTGCACTTTTCATTCTTCTTCTCTGTCATTTTGTATTTATTATATAACCCCTTAGCTCTCTATTTTAACATCTCTCTCACACAACTCTATTCATCTTCTTATATTTGAATTGGATTTGAAATGATATTTTGGAAGGTTTTACAAAAATGAAAACCATCTTTTACCCCTCTTTCATTATAGTCAAAAGTATTATTTATTCCAATATGGTTCAACTACCTTATTTCTTCAAGGTAGGAAGGTAGTTGGTTATATATTGGGTGGATAAACCCCCACAAACTGTCATAAAGAGGAATTCATGATGGTGGATGAGGTAACCTATAAACAAGGTTCTCCCCTCCTGATTTCAGCATCAACTCAATACACAATCATCTGATAGAGAAGTTTCATAACCTATCCATTAGTGTACTTTTATGTGATTGAGAATCCCCACATATTCAATTTAGAGAATTATGTGGTTGTATCTCCATGTAATATTGATGGACAGTGTAGCCACTTTAAACTATAGTGATATCCTTCTATTTTTGCATGGTGTTTGACTTCTTTTTGGGTTATTTTTCTAAATTACATCTAGTTTAATTTATTTTATCATTTTATGAGATACAATTTATTGAATTATTATCACATCATATATGGGAAAATCATTTTTTATATAGACATGTTGTATTAGAGAAATGTTTTTTCCTACATTGTTTTCACGTTTTTGGGTATTTATAATTTTCATAAATGTAATTATTATTTATAATTTATATCTTGTTTGATATAACACATAAAAAATTATTATTGATATTATTTAGTACATAATTTTGAAATATTGATGGTTTTTTATTGATCGTGTGTTCATATGGTGGTGAAATTCCTGATCGAGAAACTAATCAAGAATAATTTTCAATTGTTGAAAATGATGATGCAAGCAGTGCTGTAAAAGGATAATTATCTACGAGAAATTTGTAAAAGACTGAACAGTTTGATGGATGAGAAATGGAATTACATGAAATGGAACTTTACTTTCAATATCCATTTAGATATATTAGATGAGGTCTTATCCATCATTCCAGGGATAGAGAATTCGAACAAAATATGTGATGATGTTATACAAGGACAATTCACTACAATTAAGCTTTACTTGAAGATAAAATATGACACTCATCAAATGGTTGAGTCATAATTAGTGACCTTCCAAATAAAAACCCACAATACCCTATTTACTTATCTCATTACATTGGGATATAAATTTTTTTCATACTGAACAGGAGGAGATTCTGCTCCAGTGTTTTCAAAATTCATATAACCAACTTATCATCAACATCACAAACAATATCATGAAGAATATTTCAGTAATAAATGTATTTTCATCCATGGTTATTTAAGAGTAAATATAGTTCAGTGAAAAGGACGATAAAAAAATAACTTCACACCTAGTATATTCATTGTCAATGGATAGATGAATGATTATTGATCTCGGTTCCTGTGGGAGAAAAAAAGATGGTCGGTCCAAATCATGGAGTAAGGAGTAGAATGTTTCATGTTACAATTGTGAAATAATGTGTCACTTCAATAATGGTTATTGTGATAAGAAGAGTACTGGAAATAGCTATTATGGAAATATGGAATGTACTTCTGGGATTATAGATATTCTTGTCCGTGAAGTGGGAAAGACTACTTGAATCAAATTGAATCTCCAAGAAATAAGGATAATCAACATAGGAGTGACATGGAAAATGAAATATCAATGGGAATGAATTGATTTGTATGAAACTATCTCATAAGTACTTTATTAAATGGTTATTAATGAACCCTTTAATATCATTACAATCAATACCATCAAACTAAATATACATGATAGCATAGTATGAACCATAGAAGTAATATTCGATTTTATTTTCCTAAAAAATAACATAATGTATTTGAGATATCTTTATGATATCATACACAAGAATCACACCAAGAATTTAGTAATAAAAGTTTTAAGGGAATGCTTATGGTGATAATGTAAAAGAGTATATCGATTAAATTACACATGCTTATGGTAAAAAAAAGTAAATGAGTTGTATATAGTTGTCATGTCAACTACCACAATGAAAGCGTTGAAAACTTGATGGAATTGAAATCCTGGTCATATGTACAAATAATTATTGAATATTCTTACTTATCAGATGTTTTGACATGGGATTAAAAACATATCCTTATCATTTTCAGATAGTTTTTTGAGAATGAATCATAGGATGAAGTTCGGGTAATTAATAGAAAGGATCAAATAGTTTATAGATTTGATCTATTCTTACATTTTTCAAGCATCGATTATCTCTCGTGTAAGAAAAATTTACATTGTATTAGTTATTGATGATAATTTGAAGATATTTTGGGTGTACCTAATAAATAAGAAATTAGATGTTTCTGAATTCTGAAAAACATTCAATGCAGGTAAATAGCTGTAATTGTAAAATAAATATCCATTAATGGAGGACTGAAAATAGTGGTTAATATGCAAACAAGTATTTTGAAACATTTTTTCAACCACATGGAATCAAGAGATATTTTTGGGTGGAATACACAGCTTAAAAAATTGGAGTAGTGGAGTAGATGAACATAACAATATTGGATTAATAAAGGTTGATGTTGAGGATTTAAGGAATTTCCAAAACATTCAGGGTAGAATCAATGAATATCACCAGTCATTTGATCATCCAATATCCTTCAGTGGTGATTGACCTAAAGACACTTATAGAGATGTGGACTGGTAATCCCCCTGACTATTCTCAGTTAAAAACTTTTTAAAGTCCTTTATATGTTTTTTTCATGACCAGGAAATATCAATATTGGACTCAAGATCTAGTAAATGTATCTTATTAGTATACGTTGATTGTGTGAAGGGGAATCATTTGTGGATTTCCATTTCCCAAATACTTGTTAGTTGTGGATAAGTCATTTTTGTGAATACAATGTGAGAATTATAATTGATGGAGACTTTTAGAAAGAGAATATGGATACTAAAATAGTTAATTTAGAAGGAAAATCCAAGGAGGAACCAATTTTATCTAATGAATTATCAGTCATGAAGATCATGAACCAGTTGATTCTAGACCATGATGATCATATAAAGAGAAAAAACACTAGTATAGAACATAGACTATGTGATAGAGTGTAATTTTTCATTCTTATTATTTTTCTAGGATGAATAATCATCTTATTTTTATGAAACCATGATTCTAGATGTATCAGCATGGATATCAGTGATGTAAGAAGAAATTGTAGCCTTTCATAAGAACAAGACTTGGGATATTATTTCATTGCCTTGAGGAAGGATGGATACCAGTAAGAAAATGGTCATTAATATAAAATGGGATGAAAAGCACTGAGTGTTAATATATAATATTGGAATCGTTGTCAATGAATAATCATATAATGAAGGTATTGATTTCACTGAAATATTTTCTCATATTGTAATATTGAGGACATATTAGACAGTTTTTGACATGTGTTTTATAAATTGTTTACATATCGATCATCTGAATGTTAAGAATAACATTCTCAATGGTGATCTTGATAAATAAACCAATATGATCCAATGGAAAATTTCTTACGAATAAGGAAAATATTAAATTGTTTTTAGGATAAATAAATAATTTTATTGCCTAAATCAGGCACCAAGGTGTTTCCTTATGCTATTTTATTCTTATATCATGATCCATGGATATAGAAAATGTCAATCAATCCTTGCTCATATTTTATGGGTCTGGATGTTAATTATTTCATCATTCCTCTATATTATTTGGATGACATGTTGTTTTTAGGCCCCAATGTTGATCAAATCTAAGATATGCTGACATATTTTTCTAGGGAGTTTGATATTAAAGACATGCAGCACATTTACTGAGATAGAATTTATAGTAGTATTATCCTATCGCAAAATAATTTAATACGAAAAGTATTGAAATGCTTAAACATGCAGGTATGTAATATAATATCCATCCTAATTCATATTAATTTTCATCTATCCTATATGAAGAGTCCTCATAGTGAAGAAAATGTGATGGATATGTCTTGATTACTATATGCATCAGTACATAAGATTTTTATGTTCTATATTGATTATAGTAGACTATACATTTCACATATTATGGGATTAGTTTTTCATTACGTGGTGATTCTTGTATGGGAGAATTGGATAACATTGAAGAGGATCCCACGATGAATCAAAGATACCTTTGTTGATGCATTATGTTATGGAGGATCAGATTTTATTTTGATAAAATATATCGATTTAGTTATTTTATGAGATTCTAACCAGAGATAATCCACTATTGATTATGTTTTAGTCTTATGGAAGGATTTGTGAGATATATTTCAATGTTAAATTCAGTTTTGGTTTTATACTTAGTGAAGGTATAATAAATAGCAGCTACATTGGATTATAAAGTGGTTATTAGGATGAGAAGGTTCTTAGATAAACTCTAGATTATACTGAATCATATTCCATTATTATATAATATTCATAACACCTTGAACATTTCAAGGAATTCACTTTTTAATTCTTGAAAAAATCACATTGGGGTACAATATAAATTTATCTAATATGTGTTGGAGGAAGATAGTGTGAATATGTAGGAAATACACACAAAATAATATTGGGTAGATTTCTGAATTAATGTTATTGGTTATATCAAGTTTATATGATGTCGAACCTCAATTGGCCTCAAAAATACATGAGACACATGATTTGGATGATATAAAGTATTTTAGGATATGTGATTGGTTCTCAATAAAATCACCAATTGGGATATATATCATAAGAATTATTCATTCAAGGATGGTTTCACCCCTTCTTTTTTGAAGGGAGAAAGAAAGTTGGATGTGTGGTGGGTGGAAAAACCCCACCAACCTTCCAGCATAGTAAGGCATAAAGGGCTAATTCTGCGAGTGAATAGGGATGTCTCCTAGATATTTTATCATAAACATAGTACACAACAATTAGATTGAGCATAATCACCCCCAACCAGTTTTTTCTATTTTTTAGATGGATTCCCCACAAATTAAATGGAGATATTTATGATGTTTTTTGACCTTATAATAGCGAAGGGGTGTTTAATCACATTTACACATAGTTATATCATTCTATTTTCCTGTGGTTTTTTACCCCTCTTATTTTGGGGAGATTTACCCATTAAATATTTTGTCTTTTATATCGATATTTTTACACATTATTTTATATATATATTATCACTACACCATTGGGCCAATCATTTTCCATCTCAACATTTTCATTGGTTTTATTATTATTTTTTCCAAAATAATGTGATTATTGTTTAATTCATTTTCCCTGTTAAAACCATGGGTTTCTGGATTCATGATTTTTCCATTTAAAAGGAAGGGGATTATTTTTTACTTGAATCAAATTAAAGATAAGTGGTTATATACCCCCATGACTTCTTGAGAGAAGGATACACAGAGTATCCTTAAATTGTTATTTCTCGACTATGTTATCATAATTTTTCTTGTTTATTTAAATTCAAAATGTTTATTTCTAAATATAATCCATATAATTTCACTTTTTAAATTTTTTTAATGATTTATATTGATTATATATGATTATTTTTTTATATTTTTTTATTCCTGGTGTAGTGGAATCATGTGATGGGGGAAATATATTAAAATTCTTTTTTAATATTTTTATTTCCTAAAATCATGAGCGTACATCTTTCACATTAAAAGTATAATTATTTATCGTAATATCAGATGAAATAAATACCTATTATTAGGATCATTATTCAATTGGAATGTTGATCCTTCAAAATGACCCAGTCATATTACCATTGGTACACTATGAGATACCAATGATAGATTCCATCTAGTAGGGACCCACACATTCTCTTTTGATCTCCATGAAATTCCAATCTATCTCTAGCTGCTAGAAACATGAATCAATTATCATCCATTTTTTGTGTGGATCACTTGTCCTTCAATGTTAAAGGTATCTCCCTTGTATTTCTCATTCCTATGAGAGATAGGAAAAAAGGAGTTGAGTGAGAATTCATTTTGTTCAAAAAAATCTCTATTTCAATTACAGATATCGATTATTTCACACGCTATGTAGTAGGTATAACCATATATTTATATATATAGTGTCTTAGTTACAATAATTATTTAATTTAATGTTGGTCCTTAAATAATTTAATAACCTTTTATAAACCCCTTTATATATAATAATAATATTTTTATTATTTTTTGGTGCTCCCAAATATGCACAATAATAAACATCAAGAAACTATATTATTATGTAATATTTTTTTATAGGAACAATTTTAGTATGTAAAAACTCCCCTAGAGTTTATTGAACACCTAAAAAATATTTATTTTATAAATTTCATTCATCAATAAATATTTGTTTTCAATATAACCTAAATACGATTATCCATCAACATTGAGAATAATATTTTTATACAATTAAAAAATTAAAATTGAATTTAATCAAGATCATCAGTAACACAGTAAATGTAACCCTTTATGATAATTTCTCATTAGAATTAGGATAGATTTTATAATGTCCAATATTACTATATAGAAATTGTTGAAGGAATAAAATAAAATAAACATAATGTCAGAATAACAAAAACCACAAATGAACAGTCATTGTGTAACATAATCCATTGGTCGTAAAATTTGGTCAAGCCAACTGTACATTCGAATCACCATCATATTTTCTTGATCCATTATTATTTGATATCTAGAAGAAATTTTTCATTACACAATGACCATGGAATTTAACATGATAGTTCTACATCAATAGATGGGTTGAGGTATCAACATCTATAAAATTGGAAGGCATAAATCCTTCCTTAACTTATCCATTAATTACATGCCAATTATGATGTACCCAACATACCATACCTCATCATGGACATATTTCGTCACATTTTTCATCATCACATTTTAGTACGGGTGTCATGAAATTCATTAATGATAGTCATTGAAACACCCCAGGTAAATAAAGAATATGATATTTTCACATTTATCCATATTTGCGAATAAAATATTAATATAACTTTAAAGGGGACACTATGCTCGATGGCGTACCCAATACGCAACAATGAGTTTCTTGGGAATCTTACGTTGCACTCTAATAAAAAAATAATATTATTTTAAATTGTAGTTAACGCCTAGCCGTTGTAATGATGGGAATGAATAGAAATAAGTACAAAATGATTATATATGTTTTTCAAATATTTTTACTTTTTACAATAAATGTTAGAGGATTAAAAATGCGAATGAATCCAATTTTAAGCGTAAACATTCTAATATTCTTTAAAAGGTCGATTAACCGCCTTTTGATGGAGAACCTATTTTAAATCCACTTTTTGAAAATTTTATGTGTAATATTTGACAAAATAAAATTCTTCTTTATAATCTAGACATCAAAATTTACTTTGTGTAAATATTTGGTATTTCTCCGATAAAGTTCATTTTTTAATAAATAGTGAAAAATGTTGTATTTTAATTCAAAACCTCATTTTAATCAAATTTATTTATATGATTATATTATCTTTTGAATTTTTAAATGTGAAATTAGAATATATTTTTACCATTTAATCCAATAGTGGTCGTTGTAATTAATTTCATCTTGAAATTGGACTAAAACTAGTGTCAATTTTTTGATACTTATTGTTTCATAAAAACATGTTATTTGCTCTGACAGCGGGAATTAATTACTAAATTAATTAATGTAACTTATATGTTTTCAATTTTTTAAAATAGAAATCATTTTTGAATTCAGAATATCAAATATATATTAAGGTGAATTTTTTGTATTTTTCTGGAAAACTTTAGTTTTTGATGAATAGTGAAACCACTAAGTGGTACTTAAAAAACTGATTTTTCGTTTAAATGAAATTTTACCACCTCTGTGTTTTGAATTTCAAAAATCCGATATACATGGTTATCATTAAGAAGTAAAATGTGGTTCAATGGGATTAAAATAATTTTTTTGGTGAATAATAACTCTTATGTTTTAATCACGAGTATAGGTAATTAGTGTAGTTTAAGGTAAAAATAATGTTTTAATAATATGAAATGACCTAGAAACATATACTACACTCATTTTATGAGTCATGGCCGACCAAGACAATCGATGGGTCAACTTGGGGACCACATGGAGCCACTTTTTTTGGAAAATTACATTAATACCTTTTTATTAAAAGTTAAAATTAAAATGTCACAAACATGTGTTGTTTTACTAAAACAATTTTTTGATGTTGATATACAAGTCATATTTTTTACTATAAATATTAATTAGAAAGATAAAAATATTTCCCACATCATGATATTTTTTTATAATTTTTAGATATTACATAAATTTATTTATTTATGACAACGTGATGATGCAGTGATTACCTCATAAATGAACGATTTAAATAAAATGAGTTGATAGGGTGAAATCTAAGTCATAAACTTGTCAAAAACCTATTGTATGGGTGGATTTAGAAACCCTATCACCTTATCCTCTAAATATATCCTTTTGAGACCTTTTAAATCCTAAATTCATTTTATAATTATGTAATATTTTATAGCTTTCCAAGAGTGCCCCTCATATCATCTTATAAAAGCCCCCCACCTATACCACCATACACACACCTCTCAAGCCTTTGTATCAGACAACCCCTGAACATTTCATCTCTCCGCATCCCTATCTTCATCATTGATGCCTAAATTTGGGAATAATCGTATCCAAGGAATCCTTTGAGCTCAAATCAAAGAGAGTTACCCGATTTAAAGGTAATGTCTCCTCTTGTGTTATTTTGTTTTTTCTTCTCCAAACCCCTGGAATCTTTTTATAATCTTATTTTGTAACAACAACAGTATCATAAATATACTAGGATGTTGTTATAAGAAGGATTTGGGCTACACTTTCACACACCTCCGTCTAATGGTTAAAGAACATACTATTTCAGTGGACGGCGAATTACTGCCTCATGAAACGATGAATGTTCAATATTATTTTAACACCTTAAAAGGTGGACATTAAGATGTAACTATATTTATATATGATATATAATATGTTTATGTTTTCCTTAAGCTTCTGTATTTTTCATTTATGGCATACCTTTGTGGTTTCCATTATGGGTAAACGTGATATCTTTATTTTAGGAAGTGCGGACTCCCACCTCCTCAAAGTGATTTGATTCGTTAATGCCATATGTGAGATGTATAAAGGATTGAATTAATGGTATTACATATTATATCCTTCTGTAATTGTAATATACATTTATATCATAATTATTTAATTCAATTTAATACAAAAAAATTGAAAGTAGCGTCCATGCGTACGTACGGCTTACAGTCTCCATGAACTGTACATTTCATTTCTAATCTCCAAATGATATGTACTATTATAAGTAAATATATATTGGATATATATGTAATATATTACATCTAAATGAGGTATATCATTCTGAAATTATAATATATATATCTCTCTCATTTTGTTTTAATTCCATTAATATGACATAAAAATGATAGCGTTCATCCGTACGTAGGACCTACTGTCTCCATGAACGGTGCTTTTAATTTTTTATCTCCAAATGATATGGAATAGTATAAAATGAATATATACTGTATATATATGATATTAAAAACATCAATACTATTCTAGATATTATGTACCTATAACTACATGGAAAATTCTTTTCCAACAAGTTCAATTTTTAATCATGTACCGAACATCGACAAAAGCGTCTGATATGAACTCACTTTAATAACCAATGATTATAACATTATAATATGTGATATTAAATGAATAATAATATTTAAATTAGGTCCTTATGAAATTATAAATTGTCCAAATTTTATTATTCAGGAGATTAAATAACGATCGAGTCATGTCAGACACGAGGTAAGGGATCCTACCCCTCTCTTTCTTTTAAGTACATGCTTTTATGTCATTCCTTTTAAGCTCAAATTTCTTATGATTATGATGTTATTTTATATTACTACTACTATACTTTTTATTTTTATATGATGATATACCCTATTTTCTCTCATCAATCCATTTTGGATGTTTTCAATGGCGCCGTTAGGCTGCCGAATTTTCGTAAGGGATCCAACCTCTCTCTTTCTTTTTAAGTACTCTCAATTATGTAATTTATTTTAAGCTATTATTTATTATGTTTGGGGATGTTATTTTGTATTCCTAATTATTTAATTTTTATGTTCATATTATGAGAGATCCTATTTTATCTCATAAATAAATTTTTGGATGTTTTAAGTGGCATCGTTAGGCGGCGGAGTTTTCGTAAGGGATTTATCATCTCACTTTTATTTCCGTGACATTTATGCTACATTTTCCACTATTTCCTTTGAGTGGTGTATGTACTGCCCATTATTACACTCTTTGTGTAATATAATTAAATTTATGGGTATTTACATATTCATTGTATGACCCTTCTTCAATGGGGTGTACGTTTTGAATGTTACCCAGGTCGGTAAGGGAACCTTTCACCCTCCTCTTTTTAAATGACTTCTTTTGTTATGTATTATAATTCACATACTAATATGTTAGGATATGTTCTTCTATATCCTTATTGATGTAAATTTTATGTCTAAGTGATGAGATACCCTTTTTATCTCTCATAAACTCTTTTTATGAATTTTGAAGTGACGCCGTTAGGCTGTTGAATTTTTTCAAGGGAACTTCTTGACCCAATTTTGATTCTTTGGGATAAACTTGTACTACTTGTATATGTAGTTCTATGAATATGTGTGAAAGTCCTATGATTTTTTACACTTAATATCCGCTTATATTTGTTGTATTCATTTTTCACACATAATTATTTAATTGATTTATCCTTAATCGAAGGACACCGTCTTTGTAAGGGATTTCATCTCAATCTCCTTAATTGAGGAAAATTTTGTTTTATACACATCTTTATTTTATACAGTGTGTATACCCCTGTGAATTTTAAATTTATTCAAAAGGAATCTTTTCTATATGAAGCATTTTACTAAACAACAAAAAGGAATGTTTTTTTGTCGTACGTATGTGGCGACAACGAATTCTCCACCTTCAAGACCATTATTTGAGTTTTGGCTTCCTCTACAAGCCATATTTTTTTTAAATGAAAAATAAATTCAATGTTTTACTTTTCATTTATTTTGGTATTGAAAATTGTATTCATAATGTTTTTATTGTATCAATGTGTTGTATTGATATCTTGTGATTGAAATGTGTAAATGTTATGTTTCCTTTATACATATTTTATGATATACGATTATGTTATGGTTCTTGGGAATTATTGTGAAGACGGGTGGTTCCGTGATAAACTATGGGTGGGTGACCCAGATATAGATCTCCAATGCATTGGGTAACGCGAAGGAGTTAAACGTTAAGGTTTCTATGAAGAGATTTAGGGAATATACTGTGATGGGTATTCCAAACATAACCAAGAGGGTTACTCCCTATGTAAGAATGTTATGAATGGATCAAGTTGCCTTTATGAATTATTATTTCTATGATTTATTCATTATTTTATGAGGAATGTTAAAATGATTTGGTTTTATGAGTAATGTATGATTTCATACATGGACTAATGTTTTCTTTTCATACTTTTATATCCCTTACTGTGCTTTCTATACTCATCCCAATTTTTGAAATGTTTTTCATAGGTCAAGGGAAAGGTGCATGATATAATGATAGTGTCAAGGAAGTGTCAAGAAAGAATCCATGTTTTATTTTAAATATGTTTCCATTGATGGGAAAAAACTAATACTATCTTTTATGTATCAACTTTGTTTAAATGTAGAAAGTAATTAATGATATATCATCTAATTATCTAAAACTGTAAACCTGAAAAAATCCTCAATGTGAATTATTCATTTAATTCAATATTAAGTAAGGTATATGGTCGGGGCCTTATAGTTGGTATCAGAGGTTGGTTTAGATAACTTTAGAGGTTAGGGTATTCTCTAGGCATAAGTGACATTACCATAATGGTTAGGATTTCAGAAAGAGTACTAGTTTTAGAAAAAGTGAATGAGTAATTATATCTTAGTGTTTATCTTACTCAATAGTACATGATGGTTTTGTTGATATACTCACATTGGAATTTCTATTTTTAGTGAATGGATGGATCTAGCAGGCACCAAAGTGACAAATGGTTTGAAGGAAACTATTGTGGTTCTCTGATTAAGAGACTGGATGAAATGGGGGATTCAACGAGGAAACTCGTGGTTGTTCTAAACCAACTATCAAGGAGTCATGATCTACCACTTGAACCATGGTATGTTCTGTAATTCATCATGAACGAGATGACCAATTGATGTGGATGTTTAGGTAATAATTATAATGGTAACCATTAGGGTTTATATGATCCTTACTTTTGAGGTAATTATGGGTTATTATATATTATGATGGAAAATGAAAGGCATGAGATAGACTTGATGTTAAAATATGTTATGATTATTTTTGAAGATTTTATCTCGTTCTGGGGAATGTTTTAAGAATTATATAGTTTTGGAAAAAGGATAACATGCAGACCGTGTGACAACCCATCACGTCGGACAAAGTTGCGAGAATCGAGCCCACAACCAAAGTGCGGCTGGTATTTATCGCCTACCACTGTACTACGTGAAGTCCCTAGTTATTTTGACTAATTTTTTTTAGTTAGATGATTTTAGGAATCAAGAGTATTATTATTTTGGGTTATCTATGGAAATGATTAAACTATCATCGAGGATATGTCATTATGTTAATTACATTTCAATATGAGAATTTAAGAGCAACTGGTGTAATTTGGAGATAAAAGTTAATTTGTACCTTGGAAGACTATGTGATTAAATACTTCAAAAATTTGGGTTTCAATCTTAGTATGGTTTACATTGATGAATTTTATGGATAATTGTTTATCGAATGGTCTTCGTTGAACTTTGGGTTTTTTTGACAAATTTTTGAGATTAAGAATAGATTTTCTTTTTATAAAGGATTATACTTTTGTGGATTATTTGATCTTATACTAACAATTTTGGTTTTGGATTTTGTATAAAGACATGGGAAATATATAGTTCTCTTGTTTATATTAGGTGATTCTCAAGAAGTTGATTATGGTACACTTAATGCAAACAAGTCTTCCTAAAAACTCGTCTTTTGGAGAAAATATGAGTTTGATTAAGGAATCTAGTAAAATTTGAAAGTCTACATGACAAGTAAGTATGTTTCATTATGATTTAGTTAAGCTCAAAAATAAATTCCTCAATGAAGAGTAACTTAAAATAAAAATGTTGTCTGTTAACTTTTCCTACTGGGGAATCGAATACCGTTTAACCCATCACAAGTTTGTGATTTTCTTATGGTTAAATTTATCCTAGACATGTTTACTATCACTCTCCCTCAGAACATGACCCTTTTTTTCCTCCATATCCATGTTTTACTACATGGAATCCTAGTCTGGGTTAACTCGGGTGACCTTTGTACTTCTCTTTCATTATTTCAAAGTGATTGTTTTCCTGACTCTTGTTCCGATGTGGGATTTTCAATGAAGTTTCCAAGACCAATTTTATAATTGCGAGGGCACAATTCCCAAAAGGGGGGAAGGATGTAACACCCCAGGTAAATAAAGAATATGACATTTTCACATTTATCCATATTTGTGAATAAAATATTAATATAACTTTAAAGGGGACGCTATGCTCGATGGCATACCCAATACGCAACAACGAGTTTCTTGGGAATCTTACGTTGCACTCTAATAATAAAATAATACTATTTTAAATTATAGTTAACGCATAGCTGTTGTAATGGTGGTAATGAAAAGAACTAACTAAAAAATGATTATATATTTTTGTCAAATTTTTTTTATTTTTAAAATAAATGTTGGGGATTAAAAATTCGAATGAATCAAATTTTAATCGTAAACATTCTAATATTTTTTAAAAGGTCGATTAACCGCCTTTTGATGACGAACCTCTATTAAATCCACTTTTTTGACAATATTATGTGTTATATTTGACAAAATAAAATTCTTCTATAAAATCCGGACATGAAAATTTACTTTCTGTAAATTTTTGGTATTTTTCCGATAAAGTTCATTTTTAATGAATAGTGAAAAATGTTGTATTTTAATTCAAAACCACTTTTTAATATAATTTATTTATATGATTAGATTATCGTTTGAATTTATTTTAAAGTTAAATTAGAATTTATTTTTACCATTTAATCCAATAGTGGTCATTTAATTAATTTCATCTTGAAATTGGACTTAAACTAGTGTCAATCTTTTGATACTTATTGTTTCATAAAAACTAGATATTTGCTGTGATAGCGGGAATTTATTATTAAATTAATTTATGTAAATTATATGTTTTGATTTTCTTAAAATAGGCATCATTTTTTATTTCTGAATATCAAATATAGCTTAGGGTGAATTTTTTGTATTTTTTTGGAAAACTTCAGTTTTTGATGAATAGTGAAACCACAAAGTGGTACTTAAAAAACTGATTTTTTGTTTAAATGAAAATTTTACCACCTCTGTGATTTGAATTTAAAAAATCCGATATACATGGTTTTCCTTAAGAAGTAAAATGTGGTTCAATGGGATTAAAATAATTTTTTGGTGAATAGTAACTTTTATGTTTTAATCGCGATTAGAGGTAATTAGTGTAGTTTAAGATAAAAATAATGTTTTAACAGTATGAAATGACCTAGAAACATGTCCTACCCTCATTGGATGAGTGATGACCGACCAAGACAATCAATGGGTCAATTTGGGGACCCCATGGAGCCACTTTTGTTGGAAAATGACATTAATACCTTTTTATTTAAAGTTAAAATTAAAATGTCACAAACATGGGTTGGTATACTAAAAAAAATTTGATGGGGTTATTCAAGTCATATTTTTTACTATAAATATTCATTAGAAAGATAAAAATATTTCCTACATCATGATAGTTTTTTATATAATTCTAAGATATTAAATAAATTAATTTATTTATGACACCGTGATGATGCAGAGATTACCTCATAAATGAATGATTTAAATAAAATGAGAAGATAGGGTGAAATCTAAGTCATACACTTGTCACAAACATATTGTATGGGTGGATTTCGAAACCTTATCACCTTATCCTCGAAATATATCATTTTGGTACCTTTTAATTCTGAAACTCATTTTATAATAATGTAATATTTTATATCTTTCAAAGAGTGCCCCTCCTCTCCTCTTATAAAAGGCCCCCACCTATACCACCTTACACACACCTCTCAAGAATTTGGCTCAGCCAACCCCTGCCCATTTCATCTCTCCACATCCCTCTCTTAATCATTTAAGCCTAAATTTGGGCAGAAGCCTTTCCAATGAAGCCTTGGATCTCAAATCAAAGAGAGTTACCCGATTTAAAGGTAATGTCTTCCCTTGTGTTCTTTTGTTTTTTTTTCTCCAAACCCCTAAACTCTTTTTATTACATTTTTTTGTAACAACAACAGTATCTTAAATATACTAGGATTTTTTTATAATAATTATTCTAGCTAATCTTTCACACACCTCCGTCCAATGGTTAATGAACATATTGTTTCTGTGGATGGAGAATTACTACCTCACGAAACGTTGATTGTTCAATATTATTTTATCACCTTCAAAGGTGGCCATTAATATGTCACTATATTTATATATGATATATAATATGTTAAATGTTTTCCTTAATCTTCTGTATTTTTTATTTATGGCATACCTTTATGGTTTCCATTATGGGTAAACGCGATATCATCATTTTAGAAAGTGCGGACTATTGCCCCCTCAATGTGATTTGATTCGTTAATCTCATATGTGGGACTTATAAAGGTTGGAATTATTGTTATTACATATGATATCCTACTGTAATTACAATATAACTTTATATCATTTTTATTTAATTCCATTTAATACAAAAAAAAGAAATGAAAGTAGCGTTCATGCGTACGTACGACATACCGTCTCCATTAACGGTACATTTCATTTCTTATCTCCAAATGTAATGTACTATTATAAGTACATATATATATTGGATTTATATGTAATATATTATATCTAAATTAGGGATATCATTATGTAATTATAATATATATATCTCACATTTTTTTTAATTCCATTAATATGAAAAAAATGAAAGTAACGCTCATGCGTACGTACGACCTACAGTCTCCATGAACGGTGATTTTAATTTTTTTATCTCTAAATGATATGGAATAGTATAAAATGAATATATACTGGATATATATGATATTTAAAACATCAAAACTATTCTGGATATGATGTACCTATAACTACATGGAAAATTATTTTCCAACAATTTCGATTTTGACTCATGTACCGAACATCGACAAAAACGTCTAATATGAACTCACTTTCTTAACCAATTATTATAACATTATAATATGTCATATTAACTGAATAATAATCTTTAAATTATCTCCTTGAGAAATTATAAATTGACCATATTTTATTATTCAGGAGATTAAAGAACGATCGAGTCATGTCTAGCACGAGGTAAGGGATCCTACCCCTCTCTTTTTTTAAGTACACTCTTTTATGTCATTCCTTTTAATCTCATCTTCTATATGATTGTGATGTTCCTTTATATTAATTGTACTGTAAGTTTTATGTTCATATGATGAGAGACCCTATTTTCTATCATCAATCCATTTTGGATGTTTTGAGTGGCACCGTTAGGCTGCCGAATTTTCGTAAGGGATCCAACCTCTCTCTTTCTTTTTAAGTACTGTCGTTTATGTCATTTATTTTAAGCTCATATTTCTTATGTTTGGGGATGTTATTTTATATTCCTCATACTTTACGTTTATGTTCATGTTACGAGTGACCCTATTTGATCTCATAAATCAATTTTTGGATGTTTTAAGTGGCATCGTTAGGCTGCTGAGTTTTCGTAAGGGGTTTTTCATCTCACTTTTATTCCCGTGGCATTTATGCTATGTTTTCCACTCTTTCCTTTGAGTGGATTATGTAATACCCATTATTACACTCTTTGAGTAATATAATTTCATTTATGGGTATTTACATATTCATTTAATAACCCTTCTTCAATGGGGTGTACGTTTCGAAAGTTACCCAAGTCGGTAAGGGAACCATTCACCCTCCACTTTTTAAAAGACTTATTTTGTTATGTGTTTTAATTCACATACTAATATATTGGGATATGTTCTTCTATATATTTATTTATGTAAATTTTATGTCCAAGTGATGAGATACCCTTTTTATCTCTCATCAACTCTTTTTCTGAATTTTGAAGTGACGCCGTTAGGCTGTCGAATTTTTTCAAGGGAACTTCATAACCCAATTTTGATTGTTTGGGATAAACTTGTACCCCTTGAATATGTCATTCTATGAATATGTGTGAATGTACAATGATTGTTTTACACTTTATATCCACTTATATTTGTTGTATTCATTTGTCACACAGAATTATGTAATTGATTTATCCTTAATCCAAGGATACCGTCATTGTAAGGGACTTCGTCTCAATCTCCTTCATTGAGGAAATTTTTTTTTATAAACAACTTTCTTTCATATGGTCTATAAACCCCTTTTAATTTTACATTAATTCAAAATGAATCTTTTCTATATGAATCATTTTACTAAAAGTCAAAAGAAATGTTTTTTGTCTTACGTATGCGGCGACAATGACTTCTCCACCGCTGTGACCATTATTTGAGTTTTGGCTTCCTCTACAAGCCATATTTGTTTTAAATGAAAAATAAATACCATGTTTTAATTTTATTTTATTTTGGCATTGAAAACGGATTTCATAATGTTTTTATTATATCAGTGTGTTGTATTGATATCTTGTGATTGAAATGTGGAAATGTTATGATTCCTTTATGCATGTTTTATGTGATACTATTGTGTTATGGTTCTTGGGCATTATTATGAAGATAGGTGGTTCCGTGATAAACTAAGGGCACGTGATCCCGATATAGCTCTCCAATGCATTGGGTAATGTGAAGGAGTTAAACATTAAGGTTTCTCCAAAGAGATTTGGGGAATATACTGTGATGGGTATTCCAAACGTAACCAAGAGGGTTACTCCCTACTTAATAATGTTATGAATGCCTCAATTTACCTTTATGCATTATGATTACTATGATTTATTCATGATTTGATGAGGTATGTTAAAATTCTTATGTTTTATGAGTAAAGTATGATTTCATACATGGACTAATGTTTTTTTCATACTTTTATATCCCTTACTGAGCTTTTTATGCTCATCACAAGTTTTGAAATGTTTTTCACAGGTCAATGGAAAGGTTCATGATATGTTGATAGTGTAAAGAAAGTGTCAAGAAAGAATCCATGTCTTATTTTAAAAATGTTTACGTTGATGGGAAAAAAACAAATACTATCTTTTATGTAACCACCTTGTTTAAATGTAGAATGTAATTCATTATTTATGATCTAATTCTCTAAAACACTAAACCTGAAAATATCCTCAATGTGAATTATTTATTTAATACAATATTAAGTAAGCTTTAAGGTCAGGGCCTTATAGTTTGTATCATAGGTCAGTTTAGATAACTTTAGAGGTTAGGGTATTCTCTAGGCATAAGTGACATTACCATAATGGTTAGGATTTCAGAAAGAGTCCTAGTTTTACACAAAGTAAATGAGTAATTATATCTTAGTGTTTATATTCCTCATTAGTACATGATGGTTTTCTTGATATAATCACACCAAAAGTTATGTGTTTAGTAAATAGATGGATCTAGAAGGCTCCAAAGTGACAATTGGTTTGAAGGAAACTGTGGTGGTTCTCTGATTAAGAGACTGGATGAAATGGGGGATTCAATGAGGAAACTCGTGGTTGTTCTAAACCAAATTTCAAGGAGTCATGATCAACCACTTGTACCTTGGTATGTTCTGTAATGCATCATGAACGAGATGACCAATTGATGTGGAAGTTCAGGTAATAATTATAAAGGTAACCATTATGGTTTATATGTTCCTTACTTTTGAGGTAATTATGGGTTATTATATATTATGATGGAAAATGAAAGGCATGAGATAAACATGATGTTAAAATATATTATGATTATTTTTGAAGATTTTATCTCATTTTGGGGAATGTTTTAAGAATTATATAGTTTTGGAAAAAGGACAACACACAGACCGTGTGAAAACCCATCGCGTTGGACAAAGATGTGGGAATCGAACCCATAACAAAAGTGTGACTGGTATTTATCACCTACCACTAGACTATGTGAAATCCCTGGTTATTTTGACTAATTCATTTTAGAAAGATGATTTTAGGAATCAAGAGTACGTTTATTTTGGGTTATCTATGGAAATTATTAAACTATCATCGAGGATATGTGATTAGGTTAATTACATTTCAATATGAGAATTTAAGAGAAATTGATGTTATTTGGAGATAAAAGTTAATTTGTACCTTGGAAGACTATGTTATTAAATCCTTCAAATATTTGGGTTTCAATCTTAGTTTAGTTTACTTTGAAGAATTTTATGGAAAATTGTTTATCGAATGGTCTTCGTTGAACTTTGGGTTTTTTGGACAAACTTTTAAGATTACGAATTCATTTTCTTTTTATAAAGGATTATACTTTTGTGGATTATCTGATCTCATACTAACAATTTTGGTTTTGAATTTTGTCTAAAGACATGGGAAATACATAGTTCTCTTTTGTGGATAAGGTGATTCTCAAGAAGATGATTATAGTACTCTTAATGCGAACAAGTCTTCCTAAAAACTCGTCTTTTGGAGAAAATATAATTTTTATTAAGGAATCTAGTAAAAGTTGAAAGTCTATGTGACAAGTAAGTATGTTTCATTATGATTTATTTAAGCTCAAAAATAAATTCCTCAATGAAGAGTAACATAAAACAAAAATGTTGTTTGTTATGGTTTCCTACTGGGGAATCGAATACCGTTTAACCCATCACAAGTTTGTGATTTTCTTATGGTTAACTTTCTCCTAGACATGTTTACTATCAATCCCCCTCAAACATGACCCTTTGTTTTTCCTCTATATACATGTTTTCCTACATATAATCCTAGTATGGGTTAACTCGGTTGACCTTTGTACTTCTCTTTCTTTATTTTAAAGTGATTGTTTTACTGACTCTTGTTCCGATATGGGATTTTCAATGAAGTTTCCAAGACCAATTTTAAAATTGCGAGGACGCAATTAAAAAAAGGGGGGAAAGATGTAACACCTCAGTTAAATAAAGAATATGAAATTTTCACATTTATCAATATTTGTGAATAAAATATTAATATAACTTTAAAGGGGATTCTATGCTCGATGGCGTACCCAATACGCAGCAACGAGTTTCTTGGGAATCTTACGTTGCACTCTAATAATAAAATAATATTATTATAAATTGTAGTTAACGCCTAGCTGTTGTAATGGTGGTAATGAAAAGAACTAAATACAAAATGATTATATATGTTTGTAAAATATTTGTACTTTTTACAATAAATGTTAGAGGATTAAAAATGCGAATGAATCCAATTTTAAGCGTAAACATTCTAATATTCATTAAAAGGTCGATTAACCACCTTTTGATGACGAACCTCTTTTAAATCCACTTTCTGAAAATTTTATGTGTCATATTTGACAAAATAAAATTCTTCTTTAGAATCAATACATCAAAATTAACTTTTTGTAAATTTTTGGTATTTTTCCGATAAAATTCATTTTTAATGAATAGTAAAAAATGCAGTATTTTAATTCAAAACCTCTTTTTAATAAAATTTATTTATATGATTAGATTATCATTTGACTTTGTTTTAATGTGAAATTAGAATATATTTTTATCATTTAATCCAATAGTGGTAATTGGAATTAATTTCATCATTAAATTAGACTTAAACTAGTGTCAATATTTTGATACTTATTGTTTCATAAAAACACGCTATTTACTCTGACAGTGGGAATTAATTACTAAATTAATTAATGTAACATATATGTTTTGAATTTTGTAAAATAGACATCATTTTTTAATTCGTAATATCAAATATATATTATGGTTAATTGTTTTATTTTTATGGAAAACTTTAGTTTTTGATGAATAGTGAAACCACTAAGTGGTACTTAAAAAACTGATTTTTCCTTTAAATGAAAATTTACCACCTGTGTGTTTTGATTTTCAAAAATCTGATATACATGGTTTTCATTAAGAAGTAAAATGTGGTTCAATGCGATTAAAATAATTTTTTGATGAATAGTAACTTTTATGTTTTAATCACGATTAGAGGTAATTAGTGTAGTTTAAGGTAAAAATAATGTTTTAATAATATGAAATGACCTATAAACATGTCCTACCATCACTGGAAGAGTCATGGTCGACCAATACAATCCATGGGTCAACTTGGGGATCCCATGGATCCACTTTCCGTGGAAAATGACATTAATACCTTTTTATTTAAAGATTAAATTAAAATATCACAAACATGTGTTGTTTTACTAAAAGAATTTTTAGATGGGGTTATACAAGTCATATTTTTTCCTATAAATATTCATTAGAAAGATAAAAAGATTTCATATATCATGATATATTTTTATAATTTTTACATATTAAATAAATTAATTTATTTATGACATCGTGATGATGTAGTGATTATCTCATAAATGAACAATTTAAATACAATGAGAAGATAGGGTGAAATATAAGTCATACACTTGACACAACCTTATTTTATGGGTGGATTTCGAACCCTTATCACCTTATACTATAAATATATCCTTTTAGGACATTTTAAATCCGAAAGTCATTTTATAATAAAGTAATAGTTTATAGCTTTCCAAGAGTGCCCCTCCTCTCCTCTTATAAAAGGCCCCCACCGCAACCTCCTTACACACACCTCTCAAGCCTTTGGATCGTCCAAACCCTACCCATTTCATCTCTACAAATCCCTCTATTCATCATTGAAGCCTAAATTTTGGAATAATCCTTTCCAAGGATGCCTTGGAGCTCAAATCAAATAGAGTTACCCGATTTAAAGGTAATGCCTTCCCTTGTGTTCTTTTGTTTTTTTTCTTCTCCAAACCCCTAAAATCTTTTTATTACCATTTTTTGTAACAACAACAGTATATTAAATATACCAGGATGTTTTTATAATGAGGATTGGAGCTACACTTTCACACACCTCTGTCTAATGGTTAAAGAATATACTGTTTCTGTGGATGGCGAATTACTGCATCACGAAATGATGATTGTTCAATATTATTTTAACACCGTAAAAGGTGGCCATTAAGATGTCACTATATTTATACATGATATATAATATGTTTATGTTTTCCTTAATCTCTTGTATTTTTCATTAATGGCATATCTATATGGTTTCCATTATCGGTAAACGCGATATCTTCATTTTAGGAAATGTGGACTACCGCCCCCTCAAAGTGATTTAATTTGTTAATGCCATATGTGGGATGTATAAAGGATGAAATTAATGGTATTAAATATGATATACTACTTTAATTTTAATATACCTTTATATAATTATTATTTAGTTCCATTTAATTAAAAAAAAGTAGCGTTCATTCGTACGTACGACTTACCGTCTCCATGAACGGTACATTTCATTTCTTATCTCCAAATGTTATGTACTATTATAAGTACATATATATATATGGGATATATATGTAATATATTACATCTAAATGAGGGATATCATTCTGGAATTATAATATATATATCTCTCTCATTTTTTTTAATTCCATTAATATGACAAGAAAATGAATGTAGCGTTCATGCGTACGTACGACCTACCATCTCCATGAACGGTGATTTTAATTTTTTATCTCCAAATGATATGGAATAGTATAAAATGAATATATACTGGATATATATGATATTTAAAACATAAATACTATTCTAGATATGATTTAACTATAACTACATGGAAAATTCTTTTCCAACAAGTTCGATTTTTAGTCATGTACCGAACATCGACAAAAATGTCTGATATTAACTCACTATATTAACAAATTATTATAACATTATAATATGTGATATTAACTGAATAACAATCTTTTTATTAGGTCCTTTAGAAATTATAAATTGACCAAATTTTATTATTCTGGAGATTAAAGAATGATCGAGTCATGTCGGACTCAAGGTAAGGGATCCTACCCCTCTCTTTCTTTTAAGTACACTCTTTTATGTCATTCCTTTTTATGCTCATATTTCTTATGATTGTGATGTTATTTTATATTACTAATACTGTACATTTTATGTTAATATGATGAGAGACCCTATTTTCTCTCATCAATCCATTTTGGATTTTTTGAGTTGCGCCGTTAGGCTGCAGAATTTTCGTAAGGGATCCAACCTCTCTCTTTCTTTTTTAAGTATTCTTGTCTATGTCATTTCTTTTAAGCTCATCTTTCATATGTTTTGGGATGTTATTTTATATTCCTCATACTGTAATTTTTATGTTCATTTTATGATAGACCCTATTTGATCTCATAAATCAATTTTTTGGAAGTTATAAGTGGCGCCGTTAAGCTGTCGAGTTTTCGTAAGGGATTTTTCATCTCACTTTTATTCCCGTGACATTTATGGTACGTTTTCCACTATTTCATCTGAGTGGTGTAAGTACTACCCATTATTACAATATTTTTGTAATATAATTTCATTTATGTCTTTTTACATATTCATTGTATGACCCTTCATCAATGGGGTGTACATTTCGAAAGCTACCCAGGTCGGTAAGGGAACCTTTCACCCTCCCCTATTTAAAAGACTTCTTTTGTTATGTCTTTTAATTCACATACTACTATGTTGGGATATGTTCTTCTATATCCGTATTGATATAAATTTTATTTCCAAGTGACGAGATACCCTTTTTTATCTCTCATCAACTCTTTTTCTGAATCTTTAAGTGATGCAGTTAGGCTGTCGAATTTTTTCAAGGGAACTTCTTAACCCAATTTTGATTCTTTTGGATAAACTAGGACTCCATGAAAATTCCGTTCAATGAATATGTGTGAAAGTCCTCTGATTGTTTTACACTTAATATCCACTTATATTTTTTGTATTCATTTGTCACACATTATTATGTAATTGATTTATCCTTAATCCAAGGATACCGTATTTGTAAGGGACTTTGTCTCCATCTCCTTCATTGAGGAAAATTTTGTTTTATACAAAACATTCTTTTATACGGTGTATAAACCCCTTTGAATTTTATATTTGTTCGAAAGTAATCTTTTCTATACGAATCATTTTACTAAACGACAAAAGGAATGTTTTTTTGTCATACGTATGCGGCGACAACGACTTCTCCGCCGCCGTGAACATTATTTTATTTTCAGCTTCCTCTACAAGCAATATTTTTTTAAATGAAAAATAAATACAATGTTTTACATTTATTTTATTTTGTTATTGAATATCGTTTTCATAATGTTTTTATTATATCAATGTGTTTTATTGATATCTTTTTATTGAAATGTGGAAAAATATTATGTTTCCTTTATGCATGTTTTATGTGATACGATTATGTTATGGTTCTTGGGCATTATTATGAAGATGAGTGGTTCCGTGATAAACTAAGGGCGGGTGAGCCCGATATTGCTCTCCAATGCATTCGGTAACGCGAAGGAGTTAAACGTTATGGTTTCTCTGAAGATATTTAGGGAATATACTGTGATGGGTATTCCAAACGTAACCAAGATGGTTACTCCCTACGTAAGAATGTTATTAATGACTCAAGTTACCTTTCTGCATTATGATTTCTATGATTTATTCATGATTTTATGAGGTATGTTAAAATGCTATTGTTTTATGAGTAATGTATGATTTCATAAATGGACTAATGTTTTCTTTTCATACTTTTATATCCATTAATGAGCTTTTTATGCTCATCCCAGGTTTTGAAATTTTTTTCACAGGTCAAGGGAAAGGTGCATGATATGTTGATAGTGTCAAGGGAGTGCCAAAAAAGATTCCATGTTTTATTTTAAATATGTATCCATTGATGGGAAAAAAATGAATACTATATTTTATGTAACCACTTTGTTTAAATATGGAATGTAATTAATGATTTATGATCTAATTATCTAAAAATATAAACCTGAAAAATCCTCAATTTGAATTATTCATTTAATTCAATATTAAGTATGGTTTAAAGTCGGGGCCTTATAGTTGGTATCATAGGTCGTTTTAGATAACTTTAGAGGTTAGGATATTCACTAGGCATAAGTGACATTACCATAATGGTTAGGATTTCAGAAAGAGTCCTAGTTTTACATAAAGTGAATGAGTAAGTATATCTTAGTGTTTATCTTCCTCACTAGTACATGATGGTTTTATTGATACAATCACACTGAAATTTCTGTTTTTAGTGAATAGATGGATCTAGTAGGAACCAAAGTGACAATTGGTTTTAAGGAAATTGTGGTGGTTCTCTAATTAAGAGACTGGATGAAATAGGGGATTCAATGAGGAAGCTCGTGGTTGTTCTAAACCAACTATCAAGGAGTCATGATCAACCACTTTTACCTTGGTATGTTCTGTAACGCATCATGAATGAGATGACCAATCGATGTGTAAGTTCAAGTAATAATTATAAAGGTAACCATTAGGGTTTATATGATCCTTACTTTTGAGGTAATTATGGGTTATTATATATTATGATGGAAAATGAAAGGTATGAGAAAAACTTTATGTAAAAAATATGTTATGATTATTTTTGAAGATTTTATCTCATTTTGGGGAATGTTTTAAGAATTATATAGTTTTGGAAAAAGGACAAAACACATATCGTGTGACAACCCGTCGTGTCGGGCAGAGCTGCGGTAATCGAACCCACAACCAAAGTGCAGCTGGTATTAATCACCTACCACTGGACTATGTGACGTCCCTGGTTATTTTGACTAATTATTTTTAGTTAGATGATTTTAGGAATCAATAGTAAATTTATTTTGGGTTATCTATGGAAATTATTAAACTATCATCGAGGATATGTGATTAGGTTAATTACTTTTTAATATGAGAATTTAAGAGCAACTGATGTTATTTGGCGATAAAATTTAATTTTTACCTTGGAAGACTATGTGATTATATCCTTCAAATATTTCGGTTTCAATCTTAGTTTGGTTTACTTTGAAGAATTTTATGGAAAGTTTTTTATCGAATGGTCTTCGTTGAACTTTGGGTTTTTTGGACAAATTTTGGATATTAAGAATAGATTTTCTTTTTATAAAGGATTAATCTTTTGTGGATTATCTGATCT
The DNA here is from genome assembly GCA_963277665.1 of Viscum album. Classification (NCBI taxonomy): domain Eukaryota; kingdom Viridiplantae; phylum Streptophyta; class Magnoliopsida; order Santalales; family Viscaceae; genus Viscum; species Viscum album. The sequence continues at coordinate 1,186,954,192 of OY728139.1, forward strand.
CATACTAACAATTTTGGTTTTTGATTTTGTCTAAAGACATGGGAAATATATTGTACTCTTTGGTGGATTAGGTGATTCTCAAGAAGTTGATTATAGTACTCTTAATGGGAACAAGTCTTCCTAAAAACTCGTCTTTTGGAGAAAATATGAGTTTGATTAAGAAATCTAGTAAAAGTTGAAAGTCTACATGACAAGTAAGTATGTTTCATTATGATTTAGTTATGCTCAAAAATAAATTACTCAATGAAGAGTAACTTAAATCAAAAAAGTTGTCTGTTAACTTTTCCTACTGGGGAATCGAATACCGTTTAACCCATCACATGTTTGTGATTTTCTTATGGTTAATGTTCTCCTAGACATGTTTACTATCACTCTCCCTCAGAAAATGACCCTAGGTTTTTTCCTCAATATCCATGTTTTCCTACATGGAATCCTAGTATGGGTTAACTCGAGTGACCTTTGTACTTATATTTCATTATTTTAAAGTGATTGTTTTACTGACTCTTGTTATGATGTGGGACTTTCAATGATGTTTCCAAGCCCAATTTTAAAATTAGAGGATGCAATTCCCAAAAGGGGGGAAGGATGTAACACCCTAGGTAAATAAAGAATATGACATTTTCACATTTATCCATATTTGTGAAAAAAATATTAATATAACTTTTAAGGGGATGCTATGCTCGATGGTGTACCCAATACGCACCAACGAGTTTCTTGGGAATCTTACGTTGCCCTGGAATAATAAAATAATATTATTTTAAATTGTTGTTAACTCATAGCCATTGTAATGGTGGGAATGAACAGAACTAACTAAAAAATGATTATATATGTTTTTCAAATAATTTTACTTTTTATAATAAATTTTAGAGGATTAAAAATGTGAATGAATCCAATTTTAAGCGTAAACATTCTAATATTCTTTAAAAGGTTGATTAACCGCCTTTTGATGACGAACCTCTTTTAAATCCACTTTTTGACAATTTTATGTGTTATTTTTGACAAAATAAAATTATTCTTTAGAATCATGACATCAAAATTTACATTGTGTAAATTTTTGGTATTTTTTGGAAAAAGTTCAATTTTTAATGAATAGTGATAAATGTTGTATTTTAATTCAAAAACACTTTTTAATATAATTTAATTATATGATTATATTATCTTTTGAATTGTTTTTAAAGTGAAATTACAATATATTTTAACAATTTAATCCAATATTAGTCGTTGGAATTAATTTCATCTTGAAATTGCACTTAAACTACTGTCAATCTTTTGATACTTATTGTTTCATAAAAACATGTTATTTGCTCCGACAGTGGGAAATAATTGTTAAATTAATTAATGTGACTTATAGTTTTTGAATTTTTTAAAATAGAAATCATTTTTTAATTCGGAATATCAAATATATCTTAGGGTGAATTTTTGGTATTTTTCTGGAAAACTTCAGTTTTTGATGAATAGTGAAACCACTAAGTGGTACATAAAAAACTAATTTTTCGTTTAAATGAAAATTTACCACCTATGTGTTTTGAATTTCAAAAATCCGATATAAATTGGTGTCATTAAGAAGTAAAATTTGGTTCAATGGGATTAGAATAATTTTTTTTGGTGAATAGTAACTTTTAAGTTTTAATCCCTATTGGAGGTAATTAGTGTAGTTTAAGGTAAAAATAATGTATTACTAATTCGAAAAGACCAAGAAACATGTCCTACCCTAATTGAATGAGTCATGACCAACCGAGACAATCCATGGGTCGAATTGGGGACCCCATGGAGCGACGTTTCATGGAAAATGACATTAATACATTTATATTTAATGTTAAAAATAAAATGTCACAATCATGTGTTGTTTTACTTAAACAATTTTTAGATGGGGTTATAAAAGTCAACTTTTCTACTATAAATATTCATTAGAAAGATAAAACTAGTTCCTAAATCATGATAGTTTTTTTATAATTTTTATATTTTATATAAATTAATTTATTTATGACACAGTGATGATGTAGTGATTACCTCATAAATGAGCGATTTAAATAAAATTAAAAGATAGTGTGAACTCTAAGTCATAAACTTGTCAAAAACCTATTGGATGGGTGTATTTAAAAACCTTATCACCTTATCCTCGAAATATATCCTTTTGGGTCCTTTTAAATCCGAAAATAATTTTATAATAAAGTAATATTGTATAGCTTTCCAAGAGGGCCCCTCCTCCCCTCTTATAAAAGGCCCTCACCTCTACAACCTTACACACACATCTCAAGCCTTTGTCTCGGCCAAACCCTTCCCATTTAATCTATCCACATCCCTATCTTCATCATTGAATCCTAAATTTGGGAATAATCCATTCCAAGGAAGCCTTTGAGCTCAAATCAAAGAGTGTTACCCTATTTAAAGGTAATGTCTTCCCTTGTGTTCTTTTGTTTTTTTTTCTTCTCCAAACCCATAAACTCTTTTTATTACCTTTTTTTGTAACAAAAACAGTATATTAAATATACTAGTATGTTTTTATAAAAATTATTCGAGCTACACTTTCACACACCTCGGTCTAATGGTTAAAGAACATACTGTTTCTGTGGATGGCGAATTACTGCCTCACGAAATGATGATTGTTCAATATTATTTTAACACATTCAAAGGTGGCCATTAAGATGTCACTATATTTTTATATGATATATAATATTTTTATATTTTCCTTAAGATTATTTATTTTTCATTTATGGCATCCCTTTATGGTTTCCATTATGGGTAAATGCGATATCTTTATTTTAGAAAGTGTGGACTACCGCCCCCTCAAAGTGATTTGATTTGTTAATGCCATATGTGGGACGTATAAAGGATGGAATTAATGGTATTACAAATTATATCCTACATTAATTATAATATACCTTTATATCATTATCATTTTATTCCATTTAATACAAAAAAAATGAAAGTGGCGTTCATGCGTACGTACGGCTTACCGTCTCCATGAACGGTACATTTCATTTCTTATCTCCAAATGTTATGTACTATTATAAGTACATATATATATTGAATATATATGTAATATATTACCTCTAAATTAGGTATATAATTATGGAATTATAATATATATATATATCTCATGTTTTTTAATTCCATTAATATGACAAAAAAATGAAAGTAGCGTTCTTTCGTACGTACGACCTACTGTCTCCATGAACGGTGCTATTAATTGTTTTTCCCCAAATGATATGTAATAGTATAAAATGATTATATAATGGATATATATGATATTTAAAACATCAATACTATTCTTGATATGATGTACCTATATCTACATGGAAAATTATTTTCCGAAAAGTTCGATTTTCACTCATGTATCGAACATCGATAAAAACGTCTGATATGAACTCAGTTTATTAACCAATTATTATAACATTATAATATGTGTTATTAACTGAATAATAATATTTAAAGTAGGTCCTTAAGAAATTATAAATTGACCAAATTTTCTTATTCAGGAGATTAAATAACGATCGAGTCATGTCGGACACGAGGTAAGGGATCCTACCCCTCTTTCTTTTAAGTGCACTTTTTTAAGTCATTCCTTTTAAGCTCATATTTCTTATTATTGTGATGTTACTTTATATTACTCCTAATGTAATTTTTATGTTCATATTATGAGAGACCCTATTTTCTCTCATCAATCCATTTTTGAAGTTTTGAGTGGCGCCGTCAGGCTACCGAATTTTAGTAAGGGATCCAACCTCTCTCTTTCTTTTTAAGTACTCTCGTTATGTCATTTCTATTAAGCTCATATTTCTTATGATTGGGGATGGTATTTTATATTCCTAATACTGTAATTTTTATGTTAAGATTATGAGAGACCCTATTTGATCTCATAAATCAATTTTTGGATGTTTTAAGTGGCGTCGTTAGGCTGTCGAGTTTTCGTAAGGGATTTTTCATCTCACTTTTATTCCCATGACATTTATGCTACGCTTCCCACTATTTCCTTTGAGTGGTGTATTTACTGAACTTTATTACACTCTTTGTGCAATATAATTTCATTTATGGGTATTTATATATTCATTGTATGACCCTTTTCAATGGGGTGTACGCTTCGAATGTTACCGAGGTCGGTAGGGGAACCTTTCACCCTCCTCTTTTTAAAATTATTCTTTTGTTATGTATTTTAATTGACATACTACTATATTGGGATATGTTATTCTATATACTTATGGATGTAAATTTTATGTCCATGTGATGAGATACCCTTTTTATCTCTCATCAATTCTTTTTCTGAATTTTGAAGGGACGCCGTTAGGCTGTCGAATTTTTTCAAGGGGACTTCTTAACCTAATTTTGATTATTTGGGATAAACTTGTACTCCTTGAATATGTCTTTTTATAAATATGAGTGAAAGTCCTTTGATTGTTTTACACTTAATATCCAGTTATATTTTTTTTATTCATTTTTCACACATAATTATGTAATTGATTTATCCTTAATCCAAGGATACCGTCTTTGTAAGGGACTTCATCTCAATCTCCTTCATTGAGGAAAATTTTATTTTATACACAACTTTCTTTTATAAGATGTATAAACCCCTTTGAATTTTACATTTAATCAAAAGTAATCTTTTCTTTACGAAGCATTTTACTAAACGAAAAAAGGAATGTTTTGTTGTCGTACATATGCGGCGACAATGACTTCTCCGCCGCCGTGACCATTATTTGAATTTTGGCTTCCGCTACCAGCCATATTTTTTTAAATGAAAAATAAATACCATGTTTTAATTTTCATTTATTTTTTTATTGAAAATGGTTTTCATATTGTTTTTATTATATCAATGTGTTTTATTGATATCTTGTGATTGAAATGTGGAAATGTTATGTTTCCTTTTTGAATTTTTTGGGCGATACGATTATGTTAGGGTTCGTGGGCATTATTATGAAGACGGATGGTTCCCTGATAAACTAAGGGCGGGTGATCCTGATATATCTCTCCAATGCATTTGGTAGCGCGAAGGAGTTAAACATTAAGGTTTTTTTCCGAATATATTTAGGGAATATACTATGATGGGTATTCCAAACGTAACCAAGAGGGTTACTCCCTACGTAATAATGTTATGAATGCCTCAAGTTACCTTTATGCATTATGATTTCTATGATTTATTCATGATTTGATGAGGTATGTTAAAATGCTTATGTTTTATGAGTAAAGTATAATTCCATACATGGACTAATGTTTCCTTTTCATACTTTTATATCCCTTACTGAGCTTTTTATGCTCATCCCATGTTTTGAAATGTATTTCATAGGTCAAGGGAAAGGTGAATGATAAGTTCATAGTATCATGGACGTTTTAAGATATAATCCATGTTTTATTTTAAAAATGTTTCCATTGATGGGAAAAAACCAATACTATCTTTTATGTAACCACTTTCTTTAAATGTGGAATGTAATTCATGATTTATGATCTAATTCTCTAAAAATCTAAACTTGAAAAGATCCCCAATGTAAATTATTCATTTAATTCACTATTAAGTAAGGTTTAAGGTTGGTGCCTTATAGTCATAATGCCTAATGACCATTACACTTTCTCATAAATAAAAATATCCTATGAAATCAAAACATGTAGAATTCTAATTGGTGGGTATGTTCTCATTGTCTCCTATCTTGATGATTACTATGTAAGAAATCCATGAGAAGAATCCTCATATGTTTATGAGTACTCACACTAGGTAGTATAGGTACAATTTGTACCATAATAGTACAATTTCCAACCATTACACATTAGTTAAGAATATCTTCATCAAAATTTAAGGTTCTAATCATAGAAGGGCACTACTATGACCGTATCAATGGGAGGTATACCCTAATACATTACTACATTATATTCATATTAAACAATGTAAAAAATATAATAGGATTATTTTTTAAAATTTAGTGCGTCAAATGTATAGTTAATCAGTGTACAAATAGTTGGTCCTAGGACAACAAATCCAAAAAAATCAAACATATACTAGAGTCAACTACCTATGACTTTTAGTTCTCTATACGTCATATGATAATCATGTTTCAACTAAGTAATGTCGTTACTCAAGGGCTATTCCATGTTGCCTTTCATTGAAATACATCACACTACAACCTCACCACTCTGAGAAAATCCATCTAGGGAAAATACTTCTAAAGTATATTCTTCGTCCACTAATGTGACCATGGCACTTTTTCAAGTTCCACTACTATATTATTATCACAAGAAAGTGTTATATGATCATTATAGAATGGAATAACATCAATCACATTGTGGGTGTTGTTCATCCATATTTATTGTTTAGCTCCCTCATAATATTCAATATACATAGACTATGTTGGATAATCTGTGACCACATCATTATTTAATATCTTTTATCTCACAACATCAACTTTAAAAGTGAAGATGTATCACTTTTGTGACTTCATAAACTGTTGATCATTTTAGAAATTATAATATTCAAAAATTATAATGACTTGTTCCTCATCTTATCCATTAACTAAGAACATATCCTTAGTATTCCTTATATAATTAATGATAGTTCTGACTTCTATCCCGTAGTGGTCTCCTAGATCAGATTAATGTCATCCAACATCACTTAATGTTTAGGCAACATCAGGCCTATTATATAGAATAACATAAATGACTAACTAAATCACTGATGAGTATGGAGCCTTTTTAATTCTATTTGTTTACTCATGTGTATGACGAAACATTTTCCAAGAAAGGTTAATTACATGTGACACTGGAAATAATAATTTATTGGAATTTTCCGAAATGAATATCATCAGTATCATATCAATTTATATAAATAGACTTAGGCTGAGAAAATTCTTGGATCTATCATGATTGATCTTGATCCCAAGTATATATCTCCATTTATTTTATTGAGAGTCATTTATTCAACCATGCCATAACGGAATGTAATACTTGTAGTCCATTTCTTATGAGAAATATTACATCAATATATACTATTAAGAAAATAATTTCACTCCCATTAAAACGTTTGTAGATCCAAGTCTAAAGACCAATATTAATTATACCAAATAGAATTATGGAATCATAAAAGTTTTTGTTCCATGGCCTATATTCATTCACTAATCAAAATATTTATTTTTCAAATACTTACATCTTTTTGGAATTCGTTTGGAGTTACAAACCATTTGTGTTGTGTAATATAGACATCTTCATGATGGTTCTTATTAAGGAAGGATGTTTTGACATCCACATTCCAAATATCATATTCAATTAATGTTTTAATATACATTAGAATTTTGACAGGTTTTAGAAATGCATCTATTTTATAGGTTCCATCATGGTCAAATCCATGACATTTTTTAAGCCATTTTGCAGCTAGTATTTCATTATAGGTACTAACATTTCCATCCATTTCCAATTTATTATTGAATTGTCATTTGGAACCTATTTCCATTACATCCACTAGAGGATCAACCAAAATATATACTTGTTTTTTCTACATGGAATCCATTTAAAAATTCATGGATTCACTTGACTTGGAAATATTTGTGTCACATAATAATTCCAATTTGGTTAAAGGATCATTATTATCAACTAAAAATGATTCCCCATAATTAGTGATTAGAAAACCATACCATTATGGTTCTCTACCATCTCTCTTACTCTTATATAGTACATGTGCCTCTGGAACATCTTTTTTTACAAGGGGATTTGTTGAATCTATTCTTGTGCCAACACTTATTTAATTTCAACCACAAATTCAATAATGTATGTCTCTCTCCCACTATCTCTTTTATATATTTGATTAATCCCTAGGAATACAGTTTGGTTTCTGACTATTAACTTTTTTGATGTCTCATATAGGTAATACCCCCTAATTTCTTTGGGACATCCTATAAATGTAAACATTGTGCATTAGGTGAATGTTTAGTACCTGCGGAGTCTTTAAAAATGATTTACGACCCAACACAGGTATGGATGACAAAACTAGTTTCTTTCTATTCCATAAATGGTATGGTATTCTATATTGTAATTTAGTTGTCATTTCTTTTAGTATTTGTGTAGTTTTCTGTAATGGATATCTCCCAAAAAAATAATATAAGACACACATTTATCATCATTGATTTGACCATTTCCAACATGTTGTGGTTCCAACTTTCACATTAATCATTCCACCGAGGTCTATAGAGATGTTTGAGTTGAGATAGAATCCCAAACACTAGTAATTTATCAATTATGTCCTGATTAATATATTCTCTAACATTGTATTAGAATAGTTTCTTAATCTTCTTACCAAAATGGTTCTCAACATTGTTCTTATGTTCACTGAATTTATCAAAATAATGTAACTTATACCTCAATATGTAAAAATATAAATATCTACTAAAATAATTTGTAATAGTTATGATGATTGAGTAATCTTCATTTTCCTCGATAGGAAATATTTTAAACACATATGTATAAACTCATTCAATAATCTCTTTCACCCTTTGACCTTTTCTGGTAAATGGGGATTTAGTCCTTTCACATTGAAAACATGTGTTACATAGACTTTGTTTTTTTCAAAAAAAAATATAAATGTACATCATGGTACAATTTAGTCATCTTATTTTCATTTAATTATCCTAGCCAATAATGTTGTAGCTTATTGTGGTATGAGTCATGTGATTTTGTTTTTTATCGATTACCGTTAATTGGTTTGTGTAATCAAACACATAAAATATTATATTAAAATTTATCTTAACGTAATATATTATATATTTATAAAATAGGAATTATTTATTTCCTAATTATAAAATAAATCCATTTGTGTCATGTTTGGATATATAAATATTGTTTTTTATAATAGATGACACCTAATAATAACATTTAAAAATCAAGATCATTTTGACAGGAAATGTGAGGTAGTAGTCCCTAGTAGCTATAATAGTAACAATTTGTTGGTTGGATGTTTGAATATCTACCACCCTTCGATCAATCCTTCTAAATATAGTTGGTTCATGTATTTGAATACATATTTTAGCAACTCATTTGGTATCAAATACCACATTGGTAGAAGAATATAAATTTTCGTCGATAATAAATAAAACTGATACTTCTCCTTACTTATTTAGTTATGTGAATTCATTCTTACATTGGATCTTATTGCCATAAGAGAAACATATATCATTATGTTTCCTTTCATTCCCACTGATACTTCTCTACTTGTAATGGTGTTAGGAATCTTAGGTCTGATATATATTCTCTTTTTCATTATAATTAATCACTATAAATACTGAAGGATTTTAATGCATCGTATCCATATTTACATGGAAATGAATAGTGAGAAGATCCATTAGTGACTTCTAAATTTTGTTATCTTTAAAATTCAAATCAAATCTACAGAATATATGTGGTAGTGATTCCAAAATGAGATCGGATCCCAATTCATTGGGGAGTCTAATCCCTATATAAATTAGTCTCTCAATATAAAAAATGATCTTGATTACATGGAGTAAAACTAGGGAAACATCTATAAGGATTATTTTAAATTGAACCATGGAAATTTAAAACCATTCTTATATGGATCTACCTTTTTAATGGCCATGAACATGCTTAATCATGCCATAAACATCCATATTTTAATGGGACTTCATGGTTTTATTAGATAAATAAAAATAAATCAAACATTGAATGTCAACTAAGTATCTCAAATTGTTTTCATATAATAGGAAATATTCATCAATCAAATAATTAGAAACCATAATAATAATTGAAAAATCTATCATGTAAGATTTCAATTCAACATGTAAAAAAACATGAAGGTGACTAAAATACTCCTAGAAAAAACTTCTAATATGGTAGTTGTCTTTATCCAATAATTATGGTTGTGATTATATGGATGATGATATTTCTATTTTAATCTAAAATTAAGGGTGAATATTAGTGGTATTTTTCTTGATAAAAAATTATGTGAGAAATTTTAAATTAATTAATTTATTAAATGTCTAACTATTTTATCAAATCTATATAATCCAATCCATTGAACTGAAAATGTCTATTTTCATTAACATTCTAATATAAGGGATCTATATAACCCTTTTCATTGCACCAATAGGAGTTGGTGAACCAACTTGAAGGTATTTATGCAAGTGAGTCTTTGCATATTTTGGCCTTTCACTTCATTTATCTCTTGAGTGGACTCCCCTATTCTAAAATCATAACATTGATTTCCTAAATACATGCCTCCATGTGACATCAATACTAGTGGGGGCTACTTACCTTGGTGTGATATGGTTATTCCAACCTATAACATTTATAATAACACCATACCAAAAGTAAATGTCCCAATTAGAGTTGATCAAACACTTGGTTCTAAGGATTCAATTATTAATCTATTAATACACATCCAAGTATAAATTAACATGTAATTGAGATATTTAAATTTATTCTTCATAGATTTTATCTTTATTTATCCTATACATGTCCTTTTAATATTACGTGGATGTCACAAAATTAATTTTCCATGTTTGATAAAACATTTACATAAAATTTATTTATTTATTTTTCTTCTTTACAAATTGATTCATTTATTTATTTGATCATTTCATTGTGTTAATAAAATAAATAATTTCATCATTAGAAATAAATAAATTAATTAATTAACCATTAATGAGCATTATCTAATGTTTGATTTAATGAGTGGACCATAAATCGGCCTTTGACCATGGGGAAAGAACACTTATTTTGGATATTGTCATGAGTTACAAAATTACACATCTCCACCTAACTAACACCTATGCTGTAATCACCATAGTTCTATCCCAAACCATCCCCATACACCTTAGGAAATTCCACTAATTACAAACATTTAGAAATCACTCACATGTTATGGGAACCAAAGGATATGTTAAAGGGGTAATACATAAATATCCATTGAAAAAAGTCTAAAAAAATAATTGTGGGAGGGATACTCACATGCAATAAAATATAATTTAAAAATAAATAATAGAAAAATATTATAATAAATTAAATTTAATTAATTCCTAAATATACACTGGTCTTCGTCAAGCACATAAAAATTCATACAAGCAGCATATTTGAAAAAGTAAATGGATAAAATTAATTCATTATTTCTCCCTTATTATTCTGATAAACGTGCTTGCATAAATAAATAAAATAATTATTTAATTTCCTTTTTTCTTAATGACCATCTGAAATAATTTAGAGATGAGAATCATTATATAGTTAATATATGATAAAAAATCTATATATTAAGATTTATTACAGTTAATTAATTTAGAATTTAAAATTCATTTAAACTATTTTTAAATTATCAAACAAATAATGTTACAGTCAAATAAATAAGGTTTTAATGCTACAATAATCAATTATATGTAACTTAATTCTGTCAGTAATTGATAAAATACATAGTATATGTAATCTAGATACCATTCATGTACAACTATTTTTTTTGTATCTCAGTCACACGCCTAGGGCTTTAGTGTGTGGACTCAGCCAGACTATACATGGTTTATATGTTAGTTACACACTGTATATCGTATTTCCATGTTCCCAAAATACTCACCTAGGCCTTCGATGTGCATATTCACTGATTACATGATGTGTGAAGACTACATTCATGCTATGTTCTTTTAATTCCACCTGGCTATAATGCCCGCAAAAATAATCAGCATGTTCTCAGGTGAGATACTACACAATGTGTGAACTATAGCTACACTCCATGTATCCAACTAATATTTTTTAAAAAACATGATGTGTAACTCAAAAACTGGAATTAAGGAACTCCACATTGTGTACACCAAATAAATTTCATTTATATCATAAATACTCTTGTTTTTAAGTATCACATGAATTTACCATGTATTATAACCATGCAGATTGCATGATTTATGCCACTACCCATGTAGACTACATGATGTGTATACCGATACATGCCATGTATTATAAAAACTATGTTCGATATTTTCCAGTAAACATATGGAAAAAATATAATGTTGTATATATGTGGCATGTCGTGTATCTTACAGAAGGGAAAGGTGAAACGTACTAGGGTACATACCATGTACTTCAGAGTACACATCTTAACCCTATCTTACCAGCCCAAATTTGGTCGTTCAACATAGAATATCTGTTCATTCTTTTTCAATTCATGGACTATTAAGAGAATTATAAACTAAATATACATGATCAATATATCAATAACATGTCAATTAAAATATTATTGGATAATGAATAATATGCACTAAAAATTCAACCGTGAATGTGCATAGTTCTACAAAAAAAAATTATAAATTTAAATATGAACACTCTTATAACACTTGTTAGTTATAGGCATTGTGGAATTGTGGAATATTAGGTGATATATTAAAAATAATAATTTGATTTCATAAAACCATAAGTGGGGAACTTAAACATAAATTTTTTAAATAATATATTTTATATCAAAGGAAACAAATACATTCACTTAGTATCATCCATTGATGTGAATGTTGATCATTTAAAAAGACTCTTTCATATTACATTCAATATATCGTGATTATCTAATGATAAAATCCCAATTGTGGTGATCAACACTTTCCCGTTGATCTCTTATAAACACCCATCGACATCTGGGTTCTAGTGTGATAAATAAAATATCTTTTGATTTTTGTGTTGATTTATTTTCCTTCGATATTGAGTGAATCTATCTTAAATTTCAGATTATTGATAGGGGAGAAGGTAGTGTTGATTATGAATTTGGTTTTCACAAAATTCTATATTTTTATTACACCGATTGATTATTTCACACAATACACAATAAACATAACCTTCTATTTATAGTGATGAGGTTTATTGAAAAATAAAAATTTAATTTCATGTCTTCCCCTAAATAATACAGTAACATTTAATAATATACATGCCACATAATATTATTATTATTATTTTGTTTCATGTGCCAACATGTGCAATAAAAAGTATTATTTAGCTATATTTGTATTTAATTTTTATCACCATATGTGGTATTCATCCATTATAACTCCTCTATAATTTAGTGATCACCTTAATTAATATTTAATTTAAATATTTCATTCATTAATAAATATATATAATCAATGAAATATGAAAAAATGTTTCCCTCGGTATTGAGAATAATAATTTTTGAATTAATTAAACTCCTGAAGAATTTAATTAAGATCATCAGTAACACTTAGTGTGTGACCTTATAGGATTTTTTTCACTACATAATTTGTAGGGCTTGAGTAGAGTTCAAGATTACTATCTAGTAACTAGTCAAGGTACCCAATATAATTAACATAATATCTAAATTTTGAAAATTTCCTATCAACACTCACCCTGTAATATTATCTATTTTTCGAAATACCAAATCAAGAAGTTTGTATATCTATGTCACCAACCTATTTTTTCGGGAATATATTTCTCTGACTATCTAAAATAAACAGATCATGACACCATTTCAATGGAATTTAATGCAACAGTTCTACTTCAATCAATGGTGTCAGATCTCTACTTCCATAAAATTGGAATGGATAGAACCTTCCACAATTTATCCATTAATAAAATGTCAGTCATGATGCTCCCAATGTACTATACCTCACCGTGAACATATATTGTAAAGTTTTTAATAATTAAATCTAAGTGTGTGAGGAATGACATGCATTAGTGATAATATTAATGTCTAAGGACTATTAAACATACTTGTTGATAGAAATATATGATGACACCAAAACATGCATAATTTAAACTGGATGTTCTGTTATCAAATCTCTAGTCCTGGAGATTGTTAGGTATGAACTTCATGAGAAGAATTTTCTTCTATTTATGAGTACTCACACAAGATAATCTATGTACTATGTGTTCCATCATATTATGTTATCCAACTGGAGAAAATTATTTAATAATATCTTTATAACACTTCAAGGTTCTCATCATAGCATAGAATGATTATGACCTTATCAATGAAATTTATACTCAAGGACATTACTACATGGGGGTTTCTAGACCTCACCCAACCCATGAAACCCGACCCGGCCCGACAGGGCGAGGTTCGGTTAAAATATATATATATATATACATTGTTTGGGATTCCATGGGTTGACCCTTGGTTGGGTCTGCTCAGGACATGGGTTAGAATATAAATTACACAACCCGACCGGACTGACTAGACTACTTCACCATATTATGAGTTTCATTCCACCGTGCATTTCCCACATGTGATTCACGTTCTGTTATTCATCACCCACTCCATTCTACCATTTCTTCCATGGAATCATCATATTCATTAACCATTTTCCAGCACCTGAATGTGTGAATCCCATTCAAATAGTCCATGTCCTCACCCGCCCATATATATCCTTGTTTGTGTTTCCTACATTATAAAATTCAAATTCTTTTTTGTGACATCATCGAACAATGGAGGAAGATAATCAAAATTATGGAAACAACCCTCAGGGTACTAGAGATGAGGGATGATATATCTTCTATCTCCTTGTTGTGGATGGGGTCACATATGACGATCTAGGGGATGGATGAGGTGTTTTCTTCCATGGGGATGACAGAATTATACAACTTGCAGTTTTTGGATAATATGCTGGGCATCCGGATAGTGTTATTCTTGGTGGGGATAACGGTTAAAAATTATGTGTGTGGGATGCTGGTGAAATTGGGTAATGAGGTGATGGTGGAGGACTAAGAAAAAAACATCATAGATGAAGGAGAATGTGTCAAGGTAGAATTTTAGAGGTGGCCCTATATATTTTTCCCTTACCCTCTAGACCCGATCCAACCAAACTCAATCTGAGATGGGTTGGGTCGGGATGGGCTTAAACTAAAAAATACGACTGACCTGACCCAACATATTTTCCTTGGTTCATCTCCAAAAATTGTTCAAAGCTAGCTCAACCCATCCCATGGATACCTCTATTCCTACATTAGAGTCATGCATATCAATAAGCAATAGCTAATATGATTATTTATTAATATTCAATACAACTAATTTTTAACTAAGGAAAGTAAAAATATCTTGTCCTAAGACACCAACTCTAAGAAACTCCCACTTAAAATATAGCCAATTTCCTTTGACTTTAAGTCCACTTGGCCGCAAATGGTAATAATATATTTACCGATTCATGTCATAAACAAGGGGTCCCTATATTTTATTTCCTAGTAATAATAACCACTAAAACCTGTCCTATCAGAAAAAATACCACAAGAGATTAAACATCCGAAGTATGTACTTCTTCCATTGATGTGAACTTGTCTCTTTTGCGATATCCACCACTATAGTATTATCACAATAGATTGTGATAAGATATTTACATCTAGTTTCCACATCAAGATCTCGGAAGAATTCTCATGTCCACAGTGCTTATTTATCATCCACTTAACGAACAATATACTTGGAATATATTGTAGAATATATGAACATAGCCTTCTTTGAGCTATTATAACTCACCGCAACTCCATTCAATGTGAAGATGTATCATTTTTGTGACTTTATGTCATCTTGATCAATTTGTAAACTAGAATATACATATACAATGATAACTAGTTTCTCATCTCCTTCATAAACTAGAAACATATCCTTAGTGTGGCTTAGATATATAAGGATAGTCTACACTTCCATCAAATGCTTGACACCTGGATCATATTTTTATCTTCGTACCATAATGAATGTGTAGATGGAATCCAGCATATTAATTAGAATCGATAAAATCACTATCCAAATAAATTATGTTTGTTTAGTCCTTACCATTATATATTTTCCACGTGTGTTTGAGGACACATTTTCAAGGAAAAATTAATAACAAGTGATGTTAGACACAATCCCCCCTTAGATTTTTCCATATTGATTCACTTCAGTATCTTTGCAATGTATGTTCAATGAATTGGGATAATCTAAGTCATGGATAAATCATAATAGATATTGTTCCTACATATATATGTTTCCTCTCCCATGCCCTTCATAGAGAATTATTCATTCAACCACATCCTAAAAGACAGAAAAACTGGTATTTATTTTCATATGTTTAATATATAATCAATATATACTGTTAAGAAAATGATTTTACTCCTAATAAACTGTTTTTAGACAAAAGGTTCACACTCATTAATTATGAAACTAAATTCTATTCCGGATTCTGCAAAATGAATTTTACATGAACTCGATTATGTCTTTAATACATAAATGTGTTTTTTCAATTTTAATTTCTTGTTTGAAATTTTTAGAGTCCCAAACCCTTCAATTTGTGTCATATAGACTACTTTATGAAGGTTACATTAATGGAATGTTATTTTGAAATCGATTTTCCAAATCTCATAGTCATGGTAAACCAAAAATGATATGTAAGATTCTGATGGATTTCAACATTGAATATGGTGAAAATGTTTTGTCATATTAAATTCCAAGACAATTTTTAATCCCTTTTGAAACAATTTGTGCCTTATATGTACTGAATTTTCCTTCCATGTCAATTTTCCTTTTGAATACACATTTTCACCAAATGGGGTTTACATCCATTGGATCATCTACCAATGTCCATAAATGGTTTTGGAATATGGAATCCGTTTAAAAATTCAAAGGTTCTTTCCATTTAGAAATATATTCTCTTCTTAATACTTCCTTTTATGTTAGAGTATCATAATTATAAACTAATAATGATTCACCATCCTTGTTGAGTAGAATATTTACCCTTCTGGTTCTCAAACCTCTCTAGTACTCTTATGTTGAACATATTTCTCAAGAACAATTTCTTCTTGCAAGGGGATTTTCTAAATCTATTCTTGTGATGACTCTTTGGTTCCTTGAGCATATACTTCCTTGAAGTATAAGTATTTTAATCTATATATTTTAGAGATATACTCCCTATCAATTAATATGGCGTGTCTTGCACTATTAACTTTTTTCTAAGGGTACATATATGTAATATCTCTTTATTTGTTTGGGGAATGTTGTAAAGGTATACATTGTGCCTCTGGGTGAATATATGTTATATGATGAGGACATAACAAGTGGTTTACAACCCCACACAAGTAATTATGAAAACACATGTTTCTATAAATTCCATGAATGGTATGGTATTCCATCTACCTCTTTAGTTGAAACTTAGTTTAGTATGTTTTTTCTTTTGTTTATAATGTGTATCCCAAAAAGGATAATTGAAGACTCACATGACTCGTCAATTTTATCACTATGTCCAAAAAAGTATAATTATTCCTTTCACCTACACCATTATAATATTGTTTATTAGTTGGGGTTGGTTCTGATAGGATCTCATACTCTAGTATGTAATCAAAGAAGTATTGTTTATGATATTATTCACCATGTTATTAGAAGAGTTTCATAATCTTATTAACATATTGGTTCTCAACATCATTATTTTATTCCATGAAATTATCAAAATAATATTATCTATACCTCATTTATTAAACATATCCATATCTTCTAAAATAATTTGTAAATGCTATAAAGTTTGAGTTACCTTCCTTATCTTAATTAATAAATGTTCCACATACATCTATATGAACTAATTCAACAATCTCATTATCTCTTTCACCTTTTCCACCAAATGAGGCCATGGTTATTTTACCTTATAAAATAGAATGACATAGACCAAGTGGTTTTAGTTTAAAGTAATATGAATATCAATCATGGTATAATTTATTCAATAAATGTTTATTTGTATGACCATGATACTGATGAAAGAGTTACGGGAGGTATGTGTCTTGCTAATCTTCTTCATTATCAATTACAATTACGTTGTTTGTGTAATCAAACACATATATAGTGTTAATTAAATGTACACATTCTATAAAAACTTATCTTTGTAATACAATAAATATTGTTTCCAAAATTGAATGTAAATCCATATGTTTCAAGTATACATATAGAAATAATGATTGTTTATAATGGATTGATCATTATAACAACCTTTCAAAACCAAGATCATTTTTTTGCAATATAAGGTGGTAGTCATTGATAGCTATAACAGGAAGTTAAAAATTGTTGGTTTATTGAGGAACTACCTCCCCTCAGTCAATATTTCTGAATTTCAATTCATGGAACATAAAATTCAAATTATATTTCTCCTTCTCGAATGTCTATGATTTGTATTCAGACTCCTTGATCCTTATAACTTCAAACTCATTCATTTTGTTTCATTCTTGATGAGAAATGTAATGTTCAAGTATTTTATTTCAATTACCATCAAATTATGGTTATGTCAATATTCCTTTTAATATTTCTTTTAATGCCTCAATATTTCCTTTATGTAATTTAGTGAAATATTTCTTTTCATGGATATAATTATGGAATTATGCTTTAAAATTAGTAGGATTCTGTTCAACTAGCACATTAATAACTTCTATGGCTCTAACTCACTTAGGGAGCTTTACACAATAAATAATATTTTAATCTAAAGCATTGTCTAATTATTAGGATTCCTCTACAGGTATGGAAATCTATTCTTATTTTATAACAAAAATTCAATTAACCAAATTAATTAATTATTAGGAAAATGATATAATATGTTTTTTAATGTATTAATGGACTTTTCTCTGGAAATTGTATATATATGATCATCACCAATAATTTTTTTATCTACATGATGATTGTTTAAATCAAAATTCTCACATACCGCATAATCACCCGATTTTCATAAACAATTTTATGTAAAAGGGTTACCCATTTCCTTAGTGGGGTAGTTAACCACCATTTCATCTCCATTTAGGTCAAATCTATCAGGTTATAATTCACTTTATGGAGAAAATAATAATTATTCTTAATTATAAAAGAGGGAAATTTTATTCAATGCATTTTTTCTTGATTTCCCCTTTTCATCATATTCTTGGAAGAGATATATTATTTTTATCAGAGATAGATAGTTATTCCTCAAAACTAAAGTTCATTAAAAAAATTCAAAATGCCCAAATCTTTAAAAGATAACAATATAAAAATTATATATTCTAATTATTGGTGAATTGGTACTTTCTTATAATATTGAGAATCGAATAGAGATATCTTAAACACTAAGGTAGGTATGAATCAATGTTGGGGAAATTTAATCCAAATTATATTTATCATCCCCCTTCTTATTTTACCTTTTTCACTTTATAAGTTTAATGGATCTACCATTTTATCTTATCAACATTGATATTTCATGTAACGCATTTGAATACACAAACAGAACATGAAAAATAGATTTATACAAGGTTCACCTTTAAATATTAGACGAATACTCCTTAGTGTGATATGGACTCATCTGATATCACACTAACCACTATAATCTACCTTTGTGTACAACTAATAGATTCTTTCATTGAAATTGCATAAAGATATATTGTCCCAATAGTTCTTGGTACATCCCTTTACTCTATTAGTATCTGTAATTTAATTATACTACCATCCTAATAGTTTATAGTTCATTTTTGAAATAACATGAAATACCATTACCATTATTGATTCTATAATTTCATTAATGTGTTTCCTTAGTGTTACTCCTCTTATTCTAATTTCATAGCAGAATGAATATAGTTATTATTTATCTTAAAATATATTCATTTCAGTGAACAACCATACTCCTTCTTCTTAACAATAGTGAATGTTTTTTGGGGCTTCATTCATTATTTATCTGTGCAGACTCAAATGTATAATTTCCACTATTTTTTTCCATTTGTTATTTTTTCATATGTGAAAAACATATAAACTCTCTCATTATTCATATATTTTGAACATATATATTCCTAAAGGTATATTGTTTGAAGAATCATATGTCTTCATTGATATTATGATTTCTCACTCTTTATAGTTTGGAATCATGACATTGTTTTCTCCCCAACAACCTGTAATTATATTAAAACATAATGATTAATGTGAAATAGTAGTGTTTTATTATACCTTATTTTTCATTTCCATGTATTCATATTAACACGTGAACACATTAATTAGAATATCAAAATAATTTGGGATTTCAAATTCCTTCAAATTCTCAACATTGAATATTTAAAATTTCATAAACACTCAGATATCTAATAAATTCTCAAATAATATTTTTCGCACATATCTATTAAAGAATTTTTTTAATAATTTTAATATCTATTTTAGTCCTATTCTTCCATTTATAAAAAATGCTTCTTCTCCTTCTATTAATGAAATCCACTTGCATCTAAAAAAATTGTATACATGAATTCACTAGTTTTGATCATGGAATTTCCACTTAATGTGTGGAATGATCCTAAAAATACATTATCTCTTCCATATTTATTATTAAACAGGAATAATTATATACCAATTTCTATTATTATTTTAACTAATAACTACCCACATTTCATTATTAATTTTTATTTTTATCCAAAACTGATAAATCATAAGACTTTTATTTTTTATACAATGTAGAAAATGTCTATACGTTGTTTTATAGACATACAATACTAATTAACCAGGTAAAAAATTGAAGTAATACACATATTTAAATTCATATTAGTCTCATATTTTGAAAATAAATTTATTTTAAATTAATTTCTTACAAACAAGTCATATGAACATAGTTATATAGCCACAAATTCATACAAGTTTCTGGGAAAATTTATTCATTATATTTACAAAACATCGTATGGACTTACACATTACGTATAATCAGGTAAATATTCACACTAACTTCTTGTAAATTAATATTATTTGTTTCTAATGAATTCATAAAATTTTATTCTGATTAATTTAAATAAGTATTATCTTATGATACTTTTCATATCTATCATGATATTTAATGTGATCCAGCTTATTATCTTTTGACAAATCAATGATCTTCCAATGATCATGAGTTATAGTATAAAGATCATATATACATAAAATGTGGAACAACACTATAGAATTGTTGGATCATCATGTATTATGTGGCATAATATTGATGAATAAATACATGAAAATTGATTAAACTGGATATCTGACTTTATTTTAATGATTAACATTGGAACACTTTTACCAATCACAAAACAAACATTAGATGGGGATTGTTCATAATTATAATCATGCACATGGTATTTTCTTCCATATGAAATATTTTGTAGATAGTTCTCTCAACCAATATGACATGCCAACTTGCATGGTGGTTCAAGTACCACCTTCACTTCTTCCAGATAACTGTATGATATCTGGATCATCTATTAATCCCAAAAATTTCTTCCTAGGTGTTGTGTATCCATTACACTTAGTCAATAGTTTCCTTGAGATAACATAGTTTCTGTGGTTTGGGGTGGACATGAGTTAGCATTGTTTTTTCCACATGAAAACATAGAAATTATATTATAAAATAACTAGTCTCTAAATAAAGATCCCAACATCCATCCTTTATTTACCATATTTCATTTACTGCCATCTATTTTCATACAAATATTATTCCAAAAAAAATAATATTCCAATATTATAAACATGATGTTGGAAGTACACAAGATTATATATATATATAATGAACAATTATAAATTCTACATGATTCTCCAATATTCAATCACCTTTTCCCTTCAATATAAAGGAATCATAAAAGGTATTATAAAGAAATAATTGATCCTATATCATATAAATATAGATAAAAAACATCAAAAAAATAACATCTTATATATTTTCTCTAATATTTATTCACATAATAAAAGTGACACACTAATGATATATCTTCTTCTCTATATGATTGGGTTACCAATATTGATTCACTTAATCAATGTGACACTATCATATGATCTCTTCTTATCAATATTCTTGGGATCCCTAACCAAGATAGAAGATAATATTATTCAGTTCAATTATTCTTTATTCCATATTAATAGAAACCATTTTTAATACATCATTTCCATTAAATCTATTTATGATTAATACAATACATACCAAATGGGATCAATAAATTACAATTCAAATCTCCCAAAGACTCAGTATCATAACATCCTTGTGCGACTAGAAATATCATGTACCTTTATTTCTATTATTTCTAGCAAAAAAAAAAGATCATGTGGTTAAATTATCAAAACTATAAAGGGATATAAAGTGAGCCCATTGTGGGTCCGGTTCCTCATGTAATAGAAAAAAGATCACATGTAACATATCATCATATTTACTAATTATATATTGAATTATTCTAAATGGTGATACTATAATACAATATAAATTTCCAATTTTTAACCTGATTTTGTCCTTAGAAAACTTTGTAACATCGATTTCCACTTCACAGCATGTTGAGAATAATTTTTCATAAATCTAATCATTAAATTTATCCAATAATAATTAGATACATAAATATTATTTTTACATAATTTTATAATAGCACTTCATAACCCGTATTATATTATTCATCCTTTGGAATATATAGTTCTTGAAACTGCATTCTATCCTGATACTTCTATCTTAACATAATTCATCAATAAAGTACCATATGATGTTCTTGTAGGAATATTATATTGTTTTCTCTTTAAAATTTAACTATATTCTTAAGGATGAATGAATTATAAAATTCAATGAAGAGTTCTTCTTAACCATAAAATGATTGTACTCTATATTGGTACCCTAAAAAATCATCTACATATAAATTATGATTCCCATTTACCTTAGTAATATTTAGGTAATACACTATGAAACGAACTCCATAATGATATTTTACATTATGATTTCTCCAATGTGGGTTTGAGGTACCCTAAAATTATTCTGTACCCAAAAAAGGCTTTCACTTTTATGAATTTTCATAAAATTGATATACCCTATAATTATGGCATATACCACATGAATTAAGTTACAAAATACTAAGGTATTGTGTTCTACCATATAAAATTTATGTCCCTCTGAAGATCTTTTAGTGTAACCTAAAACGTGAATGGGGTTCTATATATCATTTTTAGACATCTATAAACTCAATTAGAAACTATTTAACTCAAATAAAGGTTTTCTCAAGTACATAAAATGGTCATAAAACATCATAAACATTTTTTAATGGACACCTTATTATGTATGAAATCCATTTCCAACTCATCCCTTACTTTGATGGTCTCTCACAACATCTAGTTCTTCTTCAATCTCATCTACTAGATTGAAAACTCTCTCTTCCATAAAATATTGTTGATAAAACATTTAACATTAGTACATTTCATATGTATATTAATAAAAAATATATTTATTGAAAAAAATACAACATCATCCTCAAGAGGGTTCGATAATATCTCACTTTGGATTTTTGGTCAATACTACACTTTATTATACCATTTAATGATAATAAAACCCATTTGAATAAATTCTTGAGTCCTAATCGAATTTCTCAATATAACGAATCATTAATTAATCTTATCTATTTATGCATGAAATAACTCAGTATAGAAAAAACTGTGATAAATTTATCCATCAATATTTTCTAAAAATAATAAATATTCATATATGTTCCTTATATTTATGCTCAGAAAAACAAAAAAAAATTGAAAGATTTATTGATGCACTACAAAGCATAAAAATTAAAATAGATTCAAAATAAATAGAATTATTTTTTCCCCAACATATAATATCTCTTGGATAATTTAAAAATGACAAAATCAAGATGTAAACCTAAGAATGTTCATAAATAATTTTTTAATATTATTAAACACTCTCATTTGTTGCCATAACATCTCAAATAAAATAGTTGTGTGGTGATTTTTTAAAATATAAATAAAATTTTCCCTATATAGAATAAATTGAAACATTAATATTCCATAAATCAATTTATCCTTGATGAACTGATACATTAAATATATTTGTTTTTACCTAGATTGAGACATTATTTTTTTTTGAAAAATTATATGATCATTCATTATCAAAATCAATAATCCATAGGAATCCAGTTTAAATATCGATATCCTTCATATGTTTCTTCATCCATGACATTTAGGTAGCTTCTTGTGAAGTATAAAATACTCCCCTTAGTCAAACTAAAATTAAAAAATGTTTGATTCATTCGGTTTCATAATAAAAATATGTCACCAACAATGAATATTCCAATAGAAGTTGAATTTTTTTTATCAGTTACCATTTTCAAATAAATATTTTTAAACCCTTTTAGATAATATCCTCATTCCTTTTTGTACATAATTTCATAGTTTGTTTTATATAAATTATATATGGAAATGTTCTTGGCTAGAATAATGTGAGACTCTCTTGGTTTTCACTAAAATATAGAATCAAAAATAGAATAAATTATTTCTAATCTAGATGTATTTTTTATAATACAATTAAAATTAAATATTTGATTTATATTTCATTAAACCTCTTTAATTCATCATCTGAAATAATTTTTCCCCCACATTTATAAGAGTATAAACTAATATTTCTTCTAATATTCAAATTTTTCAAATATCTATTTAGAATATTACTCCTGTGAAATAAAAATAGTATCAAAGGATTGAATAATTTTTAGATGCAAGAAGATTTACATTTCTCTGAATTCTAATATCTCTAAGACCATGATTATTTTTTTTGAAACATATTAACACCCTATTTCTTCAATATGGAATAATATGATATCACCAACATGCACAATAACAATAATTTATGGCATGGATGTCCATTTTATGTATAAATTTCTATTATCTTATCCCTTATTGAAATCCATGATTCTTATTTTCTCATCAAAATTCAAGTATCATGCTCTTGGATATTTCATTTGTCAATAGAAAGAATTATTTAGTTTATAATCTTTGTTTATTTCATTTCCAAGTAGATGTACCTAATTTTTTTCAATATAAATATAAACATTTAGTTTATAATTGAGAAATGAAAACATATTACGCATATGAAAAAATTTATAACTCCTCATTGTATCAATTTTATGTAACATTATGACAATTTAAATTTTATAAATAACATAAAATGCTCCATCAAATTCAGCACCTATACTTGTAAATATCACTTATACATATATATTTTTTCTTAATTTCTTGAAACACATCCATCCATATCTATTTTTTTCCTGAACCCCAATTTGGTTCTAATGATGAATTTATCTATGAGTCTTCGGATTATATTTCATGTTCCATGGCCCTCTATTTGATCTAGATCCTCATTTATAACAAATATCCACTCCTTTTATTGAAACTATTATTCATAATTTTTTTTATCCATTGATTAAAGGATACTGTGTCTAGTTCCTATAAGTTTTCATCAATTATGAACACCTAAATTCTAGTCACCTAATAGATTTTCAGTATCCACATACTTCCTCTAACTTAGACATATACTTATATGATTATATTTTCCTAGTTCATCACTGGTATTTTTGAAATCTATATCATATTCCCAAAGATGTAAAGTTTCTTCATTTATTTATATTTATCCAACACCAAAATCAATATCCTTACTATCAATAATTACATAATTATTGAAATATGTTTCATTTTCATAAACTCGAACATCATCATAGTAAAATATTTTCTATATGTTTTTTATAAAACATCTATTATAACTTATATTTTATTTATAACCATGAAATATTTATTCATATGGATTCCATCAAACATTATTCATATTAATCCATTTAATTAGACCATGAATTAACTCTAAAACACACTTAAATGTTTTAAAATTTGATTACTTTAAACCATATTTTATAGGAATGCATGTTAGATTTGAGACTTCTGAAAAATATATTTTGGACAATCCCATGTATATTAACGTCATATATCCAGAAAACCATGATATATATTCACCAAAAGAATAGTTCAAGTAAATTAAATAATTCTCTTATTTTTTATTTCAAATAATACATTTTTCTATAGATTTTGAGGAGAATTAATCTCATTATTAATTCTATGGTTTCCTAAAAGACCCAAAAAACTATCTATTAGAATACTCAATCCATTATTTAAACAAAAACTATTTAAATGAAACCCTATTTTTCCATCCAATATCCTAAAACATTTAATTTATTGAAGTTTTTATGGATTATGAGACACAAACATGACACACATAATCTAGGTTAAATCATTGACGAATGTAATGAAATATCTATATATAATTGATGATTTTACTAAAATTGGGCCACACACATTTATATTCTATAACTATAATTGATTTATCATCTGAATATCAACAAATTATTGATATTTTTATCATTTAATCCTTTTAATAATCTTTAGAAACTATTAAAGTGTCCTATATAAAAATGGAAATGTTTATCACTACTTATTTTTATACAAATATTCTCATTTTTTACCAGATATCCCAACCTTATATTCCATAAAATTATTTCAATTTGAAAACGTGAATAATGGTTTGATTTTGCTTCTCAAACATGAAATATGTTTCTTTGGGCATTATATTTATTTATATAAAGACTCTATCTTTAAAAATATTTTAAATAAATGATTTTATCTAAAATATCACCTAATTTAAACTAACACATTGATATGAAACAATTTACAAGTAATGATTTATCTTGTCCACAAATAATCCATTATTAAGTTTCATAAGATTCCTCCCATGTTTACCAATCCAAATACTTTTATTTTTTAGAGATCTATCATTCACAAATTTAACATAAATTCCTTTATACTTCTCCAAATCCTCCATATTTTATATGTCTCCATTCTTTTGAGATGTGTAACCACTATCCATTATCCACGAATTCTATATTTCCCCTGATATAAATAAATCTTAAACTAAATTAACCTATTGATCTTGATTATTAATTTCACTTATTTTCTATTGATGATTAGTTCATGCTAGTGAAAATGAAATACAATTATATGATGTATATATTTATTTACATTATATCCCACAATTTTCTTATAGAAAAACAAAATATATTTTCATTTTATGATTCTTTTATGGTTGATTATGCCTAAAACTACTATTCATTCGATTTCAATGTCTCTCCTTGATGTGTACTATTTAATTAGACAAATAAGACACATATTAAAAAAATTTACACTCATTACCAATCATACCACAATAAATAAATATAATTGAATACTTTTGCTTTAGTAAAATAAATTATGTATGTATATGGTTGTCTTTATGATCATTTTCATCCCATTGTTGAGTTATTTTTATGAAAAATATATTTTAACTAATTTCTTGGATATCTGAGCTTTGAATTGAAATTTTATCATCATTATTGTTTATAAAGATATGAGTACATTTAATATTAACTTCTAGTTTTTTATATAAAAATTTTGATATTTTTATAATAAATTTGTATATTTTAACACCCTAATACATAAAAATATATTTCTTTTAGTTTAAATTTAATTTATTCGAAACCATTTTATGCACACAACGCCAAGTTTAAATAAAATGTAACAATATATTAAATTGTTATTAAGACATGAAAATTTAAAACCAATAAATTAAATTAGAGGGTCTGAATCAAAATAAATAAATTTTCAATTGTATATATTTTACACATGTACATTTTTTAATTAGTGATCATAATTTTAAATAAAAATCATTTAGAAGAAAAATAATATTTTTTCCTGAAAAACTGTATTTTTTTCTAAAAGACGGTTTTTCACGCTTTGAAAATATGATTTCAAAAAAATACCACTATTAGAAACATAATTTAATAAAAACAAATTTTTTTTAAATAACAATACAAATATTACTTAGGCTTAATTTTTTTGACATTTCTAAAATGTTTAATTTGTTGATGAATAATGATAAATATTGTATTTTAATTTAAAACAAAATTTTCATTTAAATAAATAATAATGTTAAATTCTATCGTGAATTGGTTTTAAAGTAAAATTAGTTAATTTTTATATAAATTAATTCAATTTGGTTTATTTTAATAATTTTAATATTGAATTTTGGTATAAAAACATTATAAACAATGGGACATTTTCTCTTTAATAACTTACTTTTCGGTCACCTCTACTAAATTATTTTTAAATTATTCTTAAATTAAATTTTACCAATTATGTGAACTAGGATTTGACAAATGGATTCCATATTTTTATTCATCGTAATTTATAATTTATAATAAGTTCCAAAAATGTTTTGAATAAAATGAATAGTGAAAATAGTAAAAATGAATTTTCCCAATTAAGGAAAGAAGTAATTTACCGATTGTAAAACTATGAGGATAAGGTATAAAATTTCCCACCATGTGGTCTGAAACCCATGGGATGTAAATATTTCAACATAATATCTTATATTTTTTAATGGACAATTTTGGTAGGTTTGTTCAGGATATAAATGTGGATATTATAGATACGTTTAAAAAAATTACATTTGTGCCACTCACCTCAAAAATAAAAGACCACCCCTCTATTATTTTCTTACACCTTAAAATAATTTTTGATATTCCAATATATAAACAACACCCACCCCCAGACCATCATATTATACTTATCATTATTTTTGGTATACATACAACCTAGAATGGCATTCAGTAAAAACATGAGGATACCTGAAGAAGAGGAAATGTTCTTTAACTAGTATCTTTATTTTATTAATTCCTCCTCCTACTTAAATTATTTTTCCACCATTAAAATTTAATAACCTCAATATATTCCATATAATTATATTTTTTTTATGAAATTTTAATGACCTACAACCACCTCCACTTCCATTAAATGGGTTATGAAATCACCATTCATATGTACGGTGGACTACGTGATCATGAACTAGTGTATTTCAATTGTTCATTACCAGATTTAATGGTTGGGAATGATAATGTAACTAAAAAATACATAATATATTTATAAAATAAGTATACATATGGATTAATTATATCCCATATACCTTCTTACCTTCCATTCTGTATAGTATATGACAACGTCGCTAATGTATATGACTACCTACTCCCTCACGAAGTGATGTGATTTGTATTTCACTGATGTTTTACATGAAAGTTGAGAAGGAAAAATTTAATGATTATATGTTATGTAAATGAAATTGTTATGATATTAATGACATATTTATTATTGTAAAAAGATAAAAAATCATATATTTTCACTTAATGAAAAATGATAACATCATTACTGTACGTGTAAACTACACCCTTCCTGAAATGATGTGACTCTCTTTTAATCACTACACAACATGGATGAAATATATAAGTATATCTAAATAAATAATAAGTTATATATGATGTTATTACATTTTTTTAAGTATAATATATTAGGTAACTTCTTTCAATAATGATTATGTAAAATAGAAATGTTGCTCATTAATAAGTATAACCTTCCATCTATATGATCGTAACGTACTTCATTTTTCAAAATCATATTTCATTGTTAGTATTAATATTGTAATAGATGTTTAAATATTAAAATTATTTCGTTACATTTATTATGTAAATGACGAAACAATATCATATTCACAAGAACTATAAATTTCATAACAAGCATGAATGAGAAAACTAGGAAATTGACACCCAAAATAATACAAATAATGAAATATAATTAACATATGTGTGGTAAGATGTTACAAAATTCTCATATATGATATTATAAATACTAATATGGTTATATTATAAATTAATATCACTCTTAAACCCATTATTTATGAGTTTAATATGTTTTTCACTAATGTAAAGCAAGAGGTTAGTGACTTCGTCTCAATTTCCCTTCATTAATAAATATTGTAATGTTATACACTCACTTTATAATAAATGGATTATATACATAAACATTGAAAAGTAACAAAATGATTCATTCATAATTAATGTTACTTTAAGTTTCAATATGGAATATTTCCTCCAAGGGAACTTGACTTGAAAACTACCATGTAGTAAATGTTACTCTGGAATCTCACCTTCTTTTGTGATTATTATCATTCTATTGAAACAATAGTTTTATTGTAAATTTAATTTCTATTAAATATCTATATTATTGTATGATGGATTTGATTATTTCTTAAACTTTATTACATTAATAATTATTATTATTTTACATTGAGTGTTAATTTATTAACAGGGGAAGGATTGATAAATCTGTATCTTATACTTAATATGGATATTTAAGGAAAAGGCATACTAATTAATATGGTAGATTTTTTATTCAATATATGAGGAATTATTTGGACCTATAGTGATGGTAAGATCATGCTATAATATATCCCCTTGATTCACTAGTACTTCTCATGAGAAAAATATATTGCCCAAATTAAACAGGTTTCACCCTATTGTATTTATACTATCTTTTGAATGGTCTTGAGAGTAGAGCTATCATGATACCTAAGATCATGGAATCTAAAAGATAAGTATTTAATTCATTTTGAATTCAGTTATTTTTATACATGATATTTTCATAAGGATATTATCTTTGTATTCATTTTATTCTTAGTTTATTGATTAAATGGAATGGTTTTTCATTTATTTTCCTTATGATGTCTATTTTTTCTTATCAATTCATAAAGTCAAGTTATTTAAACTTCATATGTTGTATGTTATTTACCATTCCATACTGGTTATTATTTTTTGATCAATGATATATTCTATTGTAATTAAACCTTATTAACCATTTTAACACACCGTTATATTGTTTCCTTTCCATGAGATATAAATAATATATCATTGACTCGGTTTAAAAGGATAAAATTTATTTTTTGTTGTTATGTATTATATTTTATTTTTACCAATGAAAATCGGTATAATATATCTATCTAGTTCTCAGAAACTACTAAATATATTAGTCATGCAGGACTCAACCCATTATATCTATGTCAGTGCAATAAAGTAAGCCACTGGCTCTGGGATACATGGTTCAAGATC
The DNA here is from genome assembly GCA_963277665.1 of Viscum album. Taxonomy (NCBI): domain Eukaryota; kingdom Viridiplantae; phylum Streptophyta; class Magnoliopsida; order Santalales; family Viscaceae; genus Viscum; species Viscum album. The sequence continues at coordinate 1,186,984,879 of OY728139.1, forward strand.
AATACAGTGGGTATTAGAGGATGATTATCAGAATATTTGTGTACTAGATTAATTAAAACATATATTAGGGAACATAACCATATGATATACACAGAGGATAAGTATATAAAAATATACTATTTTTTAAGAAAAATATTGGGTGGTTTTTTCATGAAATACAACCCTATCAAGATTAAAACATCCCAAGTAAATAGATAATATTAAATTCTAATTTTTATCAATATTTTTGAATAAAATGTTAATATTACTTTAAAAGGAATGCTATTCTTGATGGTGTACCCAATACACAACAACGAGTTTCTTTGAAATCTTACGTTGCACACTAATAATATAATAATATTATAATAGTTAACACCTAGTCGTTGTAATGGAGAGAATGAACAGAACTAACTAAAAAATGATTATATATGTTTATTAAATATTTTTACTTTTATCCAATAAATTTTAGAGGCTTAAAATGCAAATGAATCCAATTTTAAGAATAAATACTCTAATATTTTTAAAATATTGATTTACCACCTTTTGAGGGCGAACCTTTTTTAAATATAACTATTGACAATTTTATAAGCTCTATTTGTCAAAAAATCTAATTATTTAGAATTAGGACATTGAAATTTACTTTCTATACGTTTTAGGTATTTTTCTGACAATGTTCATTTTTTAATTAATAGTAAAAAATACTGCATTTTTCTTCAAAACTGCTTTTTTCATATAATTTAATTATATGGTTAGATTATCTTTTTAATTGTTTCCATGTCTTATTAGAATATATTTTTACCATTTAATCAAATGGTGTTCATTTGAATTAATTTTACTTTGAAACTGGGCATAAACAATTGCCAAACGTTTCGTAGATATTGTTTCAAAAAAACCAGCTATTTTTTTTGACAATGGAAATTATTTTCAAATAAATTACTAAAATATCTGTTTTTGGAATTTGATAAAATGGATTCCATATTTAGAATCATAAGGTATGAATTATGTAATTTAGACTCTTGTTTTTTGGGCATTATGAATAGTAACGACGGTAATTATCTTTAATTATCGTGATTAATTAGTAATTGGGTAGTTAAGGATAATAAATTAATATAATAATATTAACAAATGACCCCAACATCTGTCCTAATGCTATAGGTTGTGTCATGGAAGACCATGGGATGCCTTGTTCCTAACATAGGGACCCCATTGATTCACTTTTGGGTGATAGTGATACTTTATCATTTAATTTATTAAGGAAAAAAGAATATCACAAAAGTATGTAACACCTATGTAAAACAATTTTAGTTTTGTCCATGTAAATGATATCGTGAAATATAAATAGTCATTGGAAATCTAATAATATTTCCTACATCATAGTTTTTTTAGTATTTAGACATTAAATAAATTAATTTATTTATGACATCATGAAGATGCAGCGATTATCTCATTAATGAACGATTTAAATAAAATGAAAAGATAATGTAAAATCTAAGACATAAACTTGTCAAAAACCTATTTAATGAGTATATTTAGAACCCTTATTTCCTTATCTTCAGAATATATCAATGTGGTATGTCTAAAATCTGAAACTTGTTTTAAAAAAATGTAACATTTCTTTACTTTCCAAGAGTACCCCTCCACCCTCTTATAAAAGGCCCCCACCTCTACCTCCTTACCCATAATTCTCAAGTCATTAGATCAGCCAACCTCTTCTCATTTGTCTATACACATTCCTATACTACTCCTAGAAGCCTCACTTTGGGCAGAATCCTTTTCAATGAAGCCTTTGGGTTCAAATCAAAAAGAGTCACCCGATTTAAAGGTAATGTCTTCTCTTATGTTATTTTGCATTATTTTTCTTCTCCAACCCCCTAAACTCTTTTAATTACTTTCTTTTGTAACAACACCTGTATCAGCAATATAATAGGAATTTTTTATAAGAAGGATTCCAGCTACACTTACAAACACCTCTGATTAATGGTTAATGAACATACTGTTTCTGTGGATTGCGAATTACTGCCTCTCAAAACGATGATTGTTCAATATTCTTGTAACACCTTTAAAGGTGGCCATTAATATGCCACTATATTTATATATGATATATATTATGTTTATGTTTTTTACTTTATTTTTCATCTATGTTATACCTTTATGGTTTTTGTTATGGGTAAACATGATAATTTCATTTTTGGAAGTGCTGACTACCGCCCCTTCAAAGTGATTTGATTCGTTAATGCCATATGTGGGACGTGTAAAGGATGGAGTTAATAACATTATATATGATATTATAGTTGAATTATAATTTACCATTATATCATTATTATTTCATTCCATTAATCTATGAAATAAAAATGAAAGTATCATTCATGTGTACGTACGGATTACCGTTTCCATGAACGGTGCATTTCATTTCTTATCTCCAAATTTTATGTACTATTATAAGTACATATATATAATGGATATATATGATATATATTACATCTAAATCATGAATACCATTATGTAATTGTAATATATATATATCTCAATTATTTTTTTAATTCCATTAATATGACAAAGAAATGGAAGTAGCGTTCATGCGTACGTACGGCCTACCATCTCCATGAACGGTGCATTTCATTTCTTTTTATCTCCAATGTTTATGGAATAGTATAAAATGAATATATACTGGATATATATGATATTAATATCATTAATACTATTCTTGAGATGATGTACTTATAACTAAATGGACAATACTTTTCAAACAAGTTCATTTTTTACTCATGTACCTAACATCGACAAAAAGCATCTGATTTGAACTCACATAATTAACTAATTATTATAACATTATAATATGTGATATGAATTTAATAATAAACATTAAATGAGGTCATTAAGAAATTATTAATTGACCAATTTTTATTATTTAGGAATATAAATAAACGAACAGGACAAGTCATACTTGAGGTAAGGGATCCATCCTCTCTCATTCTTTTTAAGTACTCTCTTTTATGTCACTTATTTTAAGATCCTCTTTATTATGTTGGGGGATGTTGTTACATATTACTCATAATGTACATTTTATGTTCATATGATGAGATACTCTAGTTTATTTCATCAATTCATTTTTTTGGAATTATTATGTGGCGCCGTTAGGCTGCCATGTTTTCGTAAGGGATTTTTCATCTCACTTTTATTCCCGTTAGATTTATGATACATTTTCCACTATCCACATTCAGAGATATATGTTCTGCCAATTATTCTACTATTAATGTAATATAATTTGATTTATGTGTATTCCAATCTTCATTGTATGACCCTTCTTCCCTGGGGTGTACATTTCGAAAGTTACCCAAATCGGTAAGGGAACCTTTCACCACCCTCATTTTAAAATACTTCTTTTTGTTAGGTATTTGAGTCTTATTATGATGGGATATCTTATTATATATCCTTATGGCTATAAATTTTATTTCCAAGTGATGAGATACCCCTTTTAATCTCTCATCAACTAATTTTATTAATTTTAAGGTGACGTTGTTATGCTGTTGAATTTTACCAAAGGAACTTCTTAACCCAATTTAGATTTCTTTGGGTTCAACATGTAGTTATTGAATATGTCATACTATGAGTATGTGTGAATGACCTCTGGTTGTTTTAGACTAAATATCCACTTATATTGGGTTTATTTATATTTTTCACACATAATTATGAGATTTATTTATCCTTAATTTAAGGATTCCTTCTTTATAATAGATTTCATCTCATTTTACATTTTTATTGAGACTTAATTGTTGTTATGCACTAATTCACTATTATATTGTGTATATACTATCCGTTGGAATATTATATCATGAATCCCTTTATTCTCATGATATTATAAGTTCTGATTAAATGTTATTCCTCAATTATTGTTTTCAAGTGTCACTCATTTTGATAAAAACACTATAAATAAAATATCATTTTAAATGTTTTAATTATTTATTCTTATAAATATTTCTCATTAATATCCATTTTTTAAGAATGGTAAGGATTTATTTATATGGATATTAATGTTTTAAAATGTTAAAAGCTTCAAAGTGGTATGAGACACTTTGATTCAAAAATCCCTTTATTAAATGTTTTAAATGGTTTTTAGAATGGATTCATTATTTAAATATATTAAAATGTTACATTGTTATTGCAATGTGGGAATGTTATCTTTCCTTTATACGTAAGTTATGTGTTATGATTATGTTATGGTTCTTGTGCATTTTTTATGAAGACGGGTGGTTTCAGGATGAACTAAGGGCGAGTGATCCCGATATAGCTCTCCAATGCATTGGGTAACACGAAGGGGTTAAACGCTAAGGTTTATCCAAAGAGATTTAGGGAATATACTGTGATGGGTATTCCAAACATAACAATGAGGGTTACTCCCAACCTAAGAATGTTATGAATGCCTCAAGTTACCTTTGTGTCTTATTATTTCTATGAGTTATTCATCATTCTTATGATTTCATGGGATATGTTAAAGTTATTATGTCTTATGAGTAAAGTATGATTTCATTGATTCTTATGTATACTTGGACTGATAATTTCTTTTCGTATTGTTATAACCCTTAATGAGCTTATTATGCTCACCCCATGTTTTTAAAATTTTTTCCATAGGACTTAAAGTGGAATACGGTCAAGGATGGGATCAAAGAAATGTCATGATGTCTAAAACATGGAACTAGACATGACTATTTTGTTCAAGAGTTTTATTTTGTGAAAAAATGGAAACTGAGTAGATGTGTCTACTTTGTAATCTTTGAAATGTAACAGTTATGTCCTAATTCTCTACAACACTAAACCTGAAAAGTTACTCATTGTGAATTATTCATTTAATTCATGATTAAGTATGGTTTTAAGGTTGGGTCCTTATATTTGTTATCAGAGGGAGGTTTAGATAACTTAAGAGGTTCGAGTGTTGTTTAAGAATAAGTGACAAGTTGTGTATAACCACAATGGTTATTATATTAGATGGAGTCATTTTTATTTTTGAAAGTTGGAATGAGTTTGAGATAACATGGTTAAGTTTATCTTAATGTTTATCTTCATCTTTAGTACATGATGATTTTGTTGATATACTCACACTGACATTTTTGGTTTTAGTAAATAGAAATATATAGAAAGCCCCAAAGTGACAATGGGTATGAAGGAAACTGTGGTGGTTCTCTGATTAAGTGACTGGATGAAATGTGGGATTCGATGAGGAATCTCGAGGTTATTCTAAACAAAATATTATCATTCATGATCAACCACTTTATCCTTGGTGAGTTATCTAATGCATCATGTACGTGAGAACCAACTCGATGTGGATGTTCAGGTAATAATTATAAAGGTAACGGTTAGGGTTTATATGATCCTTAATTTTGAGGTAATTATGGGTTACTATATGATATGATGGAATATAAAAGGCATGATATTAACTTAAGGTTAAATTATGTTATAGTTACTTTTGATGATTTTATCACTTTTTGGGGAATGTTACAAGAATTATATAGTTTTGGAAAATGAAAACATGAAGACCGTGTAACAACCCGTTGTGTCGGAAAGAGCTGCGTGAATCGAACCCAGAACCAAAGTGCGACTGGTATTTATCGCCTACAACTAGACTACGTTACGTCCCTGGTTAGTTTGACTGATTCTTTCTAGTTATATGATTTTATGTATCAAGATTAAATTGATTTTGGGTTATCTATGGATATGATTAACCTATCATGGAGGAGATGTGATTAGGATAATTACTTTTCAATATGAGACTTTAAGAGAAGTTGATGTTATTTGGAGATAAATGATAATATTTACCTTGGAAGACAATCTGATAAAATCCTTCATAGATTTGGGTTTCAATATTAGTTTTTATTAATTTTAAGAATTATATGGAATGATTTTTATTAAATGGTCTTTGATTAACTTTGTGTACTATTTGACAAATTTTGGAGATTATGAGTAGTATTTCTTTTTGTAAAAAAAGTTATCAATTTTGGGGATTATCTGATGTTGTACGAATCATTTTGGTTTTGGTTTTTTTAAGGAATAAAGAAATGGGAAATATATATTTTCCTTTTGTGGATTAGGTTATTCTCAAGAAGTTTAATATAACGCTCTTAATGTGAACAAGGTATCCTAAATACTCGTCTTTTGGATAAAATATGAGTTTGTGTAAAAAATATAGTAAAATTTGAAATTCCACATGACAAGTATGATTCCATATAATTCAGTTAATCTCATAAATAAATGCCTCAATGAAAAGTAACATAAAACAAAAATGTTGTCCGTTAATTTTTTTCCTACTAGGGAATCAAATTCCGTTTACCCCATCACAAGTTTGTGATTTTTATGGTTAACTTTCTCCTACACATGTTTTCTATCACTCTCCCTAAGAACATGTCCCTATGTTTTTTCTTCAATATCAGTGTTTTTTCACTTGGAATCGTATTATGTGTTAACTCGGGTGACCTTTGTACTTCTCTTTCTTTCTTTTTGAGCTATAGTTAAATTTACTCTTTTTCCGATGTGGGGCTTAAAATGAAGTTTACAAGCCCAATTTTGAAATTGCGAGGACGAAATTCCAAAAAGGGGGGAAGGAAGAAACATCCCAAGTAAATAAATAATATTACATTATAATTTCTATCAATATTTGTGATTAAAATGTTAATATTACTTTAAATGGAATGCTATGCTTGATGGCGTACCCAGTACACAACAATGAGTTTCTTTGAAATCTTAAGTTGCACACTAATAATATAATAATTTTATAATTGTTAATTCCTAGCCATTGTAATGGTGGGAATGAACATAACTAATTACAAAACGATTACATATGTTTGTTAAATATTTTTACTTTTATCCAATAAATTTTAGAGGCTTAAAATGCAAATGAATCCAATTTTAAGAATAAAAACTCTAATATTTTTAAAAGATTGTTTTACCGTCTTTTGATGGAGAGCCTTTTTTAAATATAAATTTTTAAAATTTTATAAGCTCTGTTTGTCAAATTAAAATTATTCTTTAGAATTGATACATTGAAATTTACTTTGGATACATTTTTGGTATTTTTCTGACAATGTTCATTTTTTAATTAATAGTGAAAAATGTTGCATTTTGCATCAAAACTTCTTTTTTCATCTTATTTAATTGTATGGATAGAATATCTTTTTAATTATTTTAAAGTTTAATTAGAATATATTTTTACCTTTTAATCCAATGGTGGTCATTAGATTTAATTTCACTTTGGAGTTGGGCATATAAATGTGCCAAACTTTTCATAGACATTGTTTAAAAAAACCTACTATTTGTTTTGACAACGAGAATTATTTTTAAATTAATAACTAAAATTTCTGTGTTTGTAATTTTATAAAATGGATTCCATATTTTGAATCAGAAGGTCCAAATTATTTAATTATGACTCTTTTGTTATTGGGCATTATGAATAGTAATGACGGTAATTATCTTTTATTATCGTGATAAATTAGTAATCTAGTAGTTAAGGATAACAAATTAATATAATAATAATAACAAACAACCCCAAAATGTTACCTAATTCTACTGGTTGTGTCATGTAAGACCATGGGATTCCTTTTTCCTAACTTAGGGACCCCATGTAATCACTTTTGGGTGATAGTGAAACTTTATCATTTCATTTTTTAAAGAATGGAGAATATCACAAAAGTATGTAACACCTATGTAAAACAATTTTAGGTTTGTCTATGTAAGATATCTTAGACTATAAATAGTCATTGGATAGATGATACTATTTCCTACTTCATCATATTTTTTTCTATAATTTTTAGACATTAAATAAATTAATATATTTTTGACATCATGGTTTTGCAGCGATTATCTCATTAAAGAACGATTTAAATAAAATGAAACGATAATGTAAAATCTAAGACATAAACTTGTCAAAAACCTATTGGATGAGTATACATAGAACCCTTATCACCTTATCCTCGAAATATATCAATCTGGGATCTCTAAAATCAGAAACTCATTTTAAAAAAAAGTGACATTTCTTGACATTCCAAGAGTACCCCTCCTCCCTCTTATAAAAAGCCATCACCTCTACCTCCTTACCCACACCTCTAAATCCATTGGCTCAGACAACCTATGGTCATTTTGTCTCTCCAAATTCCTATATTACTCATATAATCCTAACATTGGGCATAATCCTTTCCAAGGAATCCTTTGGCCTCAAATCAGAGAGTCACCCGATTAAAAGGTAATGTCTTCTCTTATGTTATTTTGTATTATTTTGCTTCTCTAACCCCATAAACTCTTTTTACTCCTTTATTTTGTAACAAATTAAGTATCTTAAATATACTAGGAAGCTTTTATAATAATTATTCGAGCTAAAGTTACACACACCACCGTCTAATGGTTAAATAACATACTGTTTCTGTGGATGGCGAATTACTTCCTCATGAAACGATGATTGTTCAATATTCTTTTAACACCTTTAATAATGGCCATTAAGATGTCACTCTATTTATATATGATATATATTATTTTTATGTTTTCATTATGCTTCTGTATTTTTCAACTATGTCATACCTTTATGGTTTCCATTATGGGTAAACACGATAATTTCATTTTAAGAAGTGCGGACTACCGCCCCCTCAAAGTGATTTGATTCGTTAATGCCATATGTGGGACGTGTAAAGGATGGATTTAATATAATTATATATGATATTATACAAGAATTATAATTTAAAATTATATCATTATGATTTAAATCCATTAAAATATGAAATAGAAATGAAAGTAGCGTTCATGCGTACGTACGGATTACCATCTCCATGAATAGTGTATTTCATTTCATATCTCCAAATGTTTTGTACTATTATAAGTACATCTATATAATTGATATATATGATAAATATTAGTTATAAATCATGAATATAATTCTGTAATTATAATATATATATATATATATATATCAATTATTGTTTTTAATTCCATTAATATGACAAAAAATGGAAGTAGCGTTCATGCGTACGTACGGCCTACCATCTCAATGAACGGTGCATTTCATTTATTTTTTATCTCCAAATGTTATAGAATAGTATAAAATTAATATATAATGGATATATATGATATTAAAATAATTAATACTATTCTTGAGATGATGTAATTATAACTACATGGACAATTCTTTTCAAACAAGTTCATTTTTTACTCATGTACCTAACATCGACAAAAAACATCTGATATGAACTCACATAATTAACTAATTATTATAACATTATAATATGTGATATGAATTGAAAAATAAAAATTAAATTATTTCCTTATGAAATTATTGATTGACCAAAGTTTATTATTCAATAATATAATGAAACGAACAGGACAAGTCGAACTTGAGGTAAGGGATCCAACCTCTCTCTTTCTTTTTAAGTACTCTCTTTTATGTCACTTATATTAAGATCCTATTTCTTATGATGGGGGATGTTCTTCTATATTCCTCTTACTATACATTTTGTGTTCATATGATGATAGAACCTATTTTATTTCATCAATTCGTTTTTTGGAATTTATAAGTGGCGTCGTTAGGCTTCCAAGTTATCGTAAGGGATTTTTCATCTCACTTTTATTCCTGTGAGAATTATGCTATATATGTCACTATTTACTTTTAGAGGTATATGTACTTCCCATTATTCTACTATTAATTTAATATAATTTAATTTATGGGTTTTTACATCTTCATTGTATGAACTTTCTTCCATGGGGTGTACGTTTCGAAAGTTACCCAAATTGGTAAGAGAACCATTCACCCTCCTCATTTTAAAAAGACTTCTTTTTGTTCGGTCTTTTAATATTATTATGATGGGATATGTTATTATATATCCTTATTGTTATGAATTTTATTTCCAATTTATGAGATACCCCTTTTAATCTCTCATCAACTAATTTTATGAATTTAAAGCTGACGTCGTTAGGATGTCGAATTTTACGAAAGGAACTTCTTAACCCAATTTCGATTTCTCTGGGTTCAACTTGTAGTTATTGAATATGTCATCATATGAATATGTTTGAATGACCTCGGGTTGTTTTACAATTAATATCCACTTATATTGGGTGTATTTATATTTTTCACAAATAATTATGAGATTTATTTATCCTTAATTTAAGGATTCCTTCTTTATAAGGGATTTCATCTCATTTTACATTTCTATTGTGACTTTATTATTGTTATCCACCAATTCACTATTATATGTTTTATATACTGTACTTTGTAATATTATATCATGAATACATTTATTCTCATGATATTATATGTTCTTACTAAATGTTATTCCTCAATTATTGTATTCAAGTGTCTCTCATTTTGTTAAAAACCATTTAACTAAAATATCATTTTAAATGTTTTAATTATTTATTTTCATAAATATTTCTCATTAATACCAATGTTTTCAAAATTGGTTTATGTATTTATTTATATTGATATTAATGGATTAAAATGTAAAGAGTTTCAAAGTGGTATGAGACAATTTTATTCAAAAATCTCCTTATTAAATGATTTAAATCGATTTGAAAATGGTTTTTATAACGGATTCGTTATTTCAATATCTTAAAATGTAAAATTTTTATTGCAATTTGGGAAGGTTATATTTCCTTTATACTTAAGTTATGTGCTATGATTATGTAATTGTTCTTGGTCATTGTTTACGAAGATGGGTGGTTCTGTGATAAACTAAGGGTGGGTGAGCCCGATATAGATCTCCAATGTGTTGGGTAACGTGAAGGGGTTAAACGCTAAGGTTTCTCCGAAGAGATTCAGGGAATATACTGTGATGGGTATTCCAAACATAACCATGAGGGTTACTCCCTATATAAGAATGTTATGAAAGCCTCAAGTTACCTTTATGTCTTATGATTTCTATGAGTTATTCAGGAATCATATGATTTAATGGGGTATGTTAAAATGCTTATGATTTATGAGTAAAGTATGATTTCATTGATTCTTATGTATACATGGACTGATGTTTTCTTTCCGTATTGTTATAACCCTTACTGAGCTTTTAATGCTCACCCCAAGTTTTTGAAATTTTTTCGAGATGACTTAAAGTGGAATACGGTCAAGGATGGGATAAAAGAAATGTCATGATGTCTAGAACATGGAACTAGAAATGACTCTTTTTTCCAAGAGTTTTATTTTATGAAAAATATGGAAACTAAGTAGATGTGTCTACTTTGTAATCATTGAGATGTAACAGTTATGTCCTAATTCTCTAACACTCTAAACCTGAAACGATCCTGAATGCAAATTATTCATTTAATTCAAGATTAAGTAATGTTTTAAGTCTGGGTCCTTATAGTTGGTATAGAGGGAGGATTAGATAACTTTAGAAGTTTGTGTTTTTTTAAGCATAAGTGACAAGTTTTCTATAACCACAATGGTTATTATATTAGATGGGGTCATTGTTATTATTGAAAGTTGGAATGAGTTTGAGATAAAATGGATAAGTATGTCTTTGTTTTTATCTTCCTCTTTAGTACATGATGATTTTGTTGATATTCTCACACTGGAATTTTTTGGTTTTAGTAAATGGAAGGATCTAGCAGGCACCAAAGTGAAAATGAATATGAAGGAAACTGTGGTCGTTCTCTGATTAAGAGACTGGATGAAATGGGGGATTCAATGAGGAATCTCGTGGTTATTCTAAACCAAATATTAGGATTCATGATCAACCACTTGAACCTTGGTGAGTTCTCTAATGAATCATGTATGAGAGAACCAACTCGATGTGGATGTTTAGGTAAAAATTATAATTGTAACCATTAGGGTTTATATTATCCTTACATTTGATGTAATTATGGGTTACTATATTATGTGATGGAATATGAAAGGCATGAGATAAACATGAGGTTAAATTATGTTATGGTTATTTTTGAAGATTTTATTGAATTTTGGGTAATGTTATAAGAATTATATAATTTTGGAAAAAGGACAACACACAGATCGTGTGAAAACTCGTCGTGTTGGACAAAGCTGCGGGAATCGAACCCACAACCAAAGTGCGACAGGTATGTATCACCTACCACTGGACTACGTGAAGTCCCTGATTAGTTTTACTGATTACTTTTAGTTAGATTATTTTATGTATCAAGAGTATGTTGATTTTTGGTTATCTATGGATATGATTAACCTATCATGGTGGATATGTGATTATGCTAATTACTTTTCAATACGAGACTTTAAGAGAAGCAGATTTTATTTGGAGACAAATGTTGAGATTTAACATGGAAGAATATGTGATTAAATCCTTCAAAAATTTGGGTTTCAATAATATTTTTTATTACTTTGAATAATTTTATGGATAGATTTTTATTGAATGTTCTTTGTGGAACTTTGTGTATTGTTTGACAAATTTTGGAGATTTGGAGTAGTTTTTCTTTCTGTAAAAAAAGATATTTGTTTTGTGGATTATCTGATCTTGTACTAACCTTTTTGGTTTTGATTTTGGTTAAGGTCTAAAGACATGGGAAATATATTGTTCCCTTTTTTGGATTAGGTGATTCTCAAGAAGTTTATTATAGCACTCTTAATGTGAAAAAGTCATCCTAAATACTCGTCTTTTGGAGAAAATATGAGTTTATGTAAGAAATATAGTAAAAATTGAAATTCAACATGACAAGTAAGTATGTTTCCTTATGCTTTAGTTAAGCTCATAAATAAATTCCTCAATAAAGAGTAACTTAAAACAAACATGTTGTCTCTTAATTTTTCCTACTAGGGAATCAAATACTGTTTAACCCATCACAAGTTTGTGATTCTCTTGTGGTTAACTTTCTCCTAGACATGTTTTCTATCACTCTCCCTCAGAACATGACCCTTTGTTTTTTCTTCCATATCCATGTTTTCCTATTTGGAATCCTAGTATGGTTTAACTTGGGTGACCTTTTTTACTTCTCATTCTTTCTTTTAAAGTTATAGTTAAATTTACTCATTTTCCAATGTGGGGCTTACAGTGATGTTTCCAAGCCTAATTTTGAAATTGCGAGGATTGAATTCCCAAAAAGGGGGGAAGGATGCAATATAACAAGTAAATACAAAATATTAGATTATAATTTTTATCAATTTTTGTGAATAATTTGTTAATATTACTTTAAATGTAATGCTATTCTTGATGGCATATCCAGTACACAACAACGAGTTTCATTGAAATCTTACGTTGCACACTAATAATATAATAATATTATAATAGTTAACACCTAGACGTTGTAATGGAGGGAATGAACTGAACTAACTAAAAAATTATTACATATGTTTGTTAAATATTTTTACTTTTATCCAATAAATTTTAGAGGCTTAAAATGAAAATGAATCCAATTTTAAGAATAAATACCCTAAAATTTTTAAAATATTTTTTTACCACCTTTTGATGGAAATCCTTTTTTAAATATACATTTTGAAAATTTTATAAGCTCTATTTGTCAAAATAAAATTATTCTTTAGAATTGGGACATTGAAATTTAATTTGGATACATTTTTTGTATTTTTATGACAATGTTCATTTTTAATGAATAGTGAAAAATACTGCATTTTGCTTCAAAACTGATTTTTTCATCTAATTTATTTATATGGTTAGATTATCTTTTTAATCATTTTAATGTTCAATTAGAATATATTATTACCATTTAATCCAATTTTGGTCATTAGAATTAATTTTACTTTGGAATTGGGCATAAACAAGTGCCAAACGTTTCATAGATATTGTTTCCAAAAAACCCGCTATTTGTTTTGACAATGGGAATTATTTTTAAATTAATTACTACAATTTCTGTGTTTGTAATTTGTTAAAATTTATTACATATTTTTAATCAAAAGGTCCAATTATTTAATTAATTCTCTTTTGTTTTTGGGCTTTATGAATAGTAACGACGGTAATTATCTTTAATTATCGTGATTAATTAGTAATCGGGTAGTTAAGGATAATAAATTAATATAATCATAATAATAAATGACCCCAAAATGTGTAATAATGCTACTCTTTGTGCCATGGCAAACCATGGGATGCCTTTCTCCAAACTTAGGGACCCCATGGAATCACTTTTGGGTGATGGTGACACTTTATCATTTTATTTCTTAAAGAAAGGAGAATATCACAAAAGTTTGTAACACCTGTGTAAAAAAATTAGTTTTGTTTGGGTAAATTATTTCTTAGACTTAAATAGTCATCGGAAATATAAAAATATTTCCTACATCATAGTATTGGTTTTATAATTTTTAAAAATTAAATAAATTAATCTATTTATGGCATCATGATGATGCAACGATTATCTCATTAATGAACGATTTAAATAAAATGAAAAGATAACGTAAAAGCTAAGACATAAAAATATCAAAAACATATTGTATGAGTATATTTAGAACCCTTATCACCTTATCCTCGAAATATATCATTATGGGACCTCTAAAATCAAAAACACATTTTAAAATAAAGTAACATATCTTGACTTTCCAAGAGTACCCCTCCTCCCTCTTATAAAAGGCCCCCACCTCTACTTTCTTACCCACACCTCTCAAGCAATTGTCTCGGCCAACATCTTCTCATTTTGCCTCTCCAAATTCCTATATAGCTCCTAGAAGCCTCACATTGGGCATAATCCATTCCACGAAAGCCTTTGTTATCAAATCAAATAGAGTCACCTGATTTAAAGGTAATGTCTTCTCTTATGTTATTTTGTATTATTTTGCTTCTCCAACCCCATAAAATATTTTTATTCCTTTATTTTGTAACAAAAATAGTATCTTAAATATTCTAGTATGTTTATAAAAGACTTATTCGAGCTAAACTTACACACTCCTCCATCAAATGGTTAAAGAACATACTGTTTCTTGTGGATGGTGAATTACTGTTTCACGAAACGATGATTGTTCAATATTGTTTTAACACCTTTAAAGGTGGCAATTAAGATGTCACTATATTTATATATGATATATATTATGTTTATGTTTTCCTTATTCTTCTTTATTTTTCATCTATCCCATACCTTTATGGTTTCCATTATGGGTAAACACGATAATTTCATTTTAGGAAGTGTGGACTACCGCCCCCTCAATGTTATTTGATTCGTTAATGCCATATGTGGGACATGTAAATGGATGGAGTTAATAAAATTATATATGATATTATAATGGAATCATAATTTAAAATTATATCATTATTATTTCATTCCATTAAATTATGAAATAGAAATAAATGTAGTGTTCATTTCTACGTACGGATTACCATCTCCATGAATGGTGCATTTCATTTCTTTTCTAAAAATGTCATCTACTATTATAAGTATATATATATATAATGGATATATATGATATATATTACATCAAAATCATGAATATCATTCTGGAATTATTAAGTAAATATATATATATATATATCTCAATTATTCATTTAATTCCATTAATATGACAAATAAATTGATGTAGCGTGCATGCGTACGTACGGCCTACCGTCTCCATGAAAGGTGAATTTCATTTATTTTTATCTTCAAATGTAATGGAATAGTATAAAATGAATATATACTGGATATATATGTTATTAAAATCATTAATACTATTATGGAGATGATGTACGTATAATGACATGGACAACTCTTTTCAAACATGTTCATCTTTTACTCATGTACCTAACATCAACAAAAAAACATCTGATATGAACTCAAATAATTAAATAATCTTTATAACATTATAATATGTGATATGAATTGAATAATAAACATTAAATGAGGTCCTTAAGAAATTATTAATTGAACAAAGTTTATTATTTAGGAATATAAAGAAACGAATAGGACAAGTCGGACATGAGGTAATGGGTCAAACCTCTCTCTTTCTTTTTATGTACTCTCTTTTATGTCACTTATTTTAAGCTCCCTTTTCATATGTTGGGAGATGTTATTCTATATTACTATTACTATAAATTTTTTTCATATGATTAAAGACCATATTTTATTTCATCAATTCATATTTTGGAATTTTTAAGTTGCTCTGTTAGGCTCTCACGTTTTCATAAGGGAATTTTCATCTTACTTTTATTCCCGTGAGATTTATGCTACATTTTCCACTATTTACTTTGAGTGGTATATGTAATGACAATTATTCTACTATTAATTTAATATAATTTAATGTATGGGTATTTAATTCTTCATTTAATGACCCTTCTTCCAAGGGTGTACGTTTCGAAAGTTACCCAAATCTGTAAGGGAACCTTTCACCCTCCTCATTTTAAAAGACTTCTTTTTATCGGGTCTTTTAATATTATTATGGTGGGATATGTTCTTATAAGTCATTATTTCTATAAATGATATTTCCAAGTTATGATATACCCCTTTTTATCTCTCATCAACTAATTTTATGAATTTTAAGGTGACGTCGTTAGGCCATTGAATTTTACCAAAGGAACTTCTTAACCCAATTTCGATTTCATTGGGTTCAACTTGTAGTTATTGAATATGTCATCCTATGAATATGTGTTAATGACTTATGGTTGTTTTACACTTAATATCCACTTATATTGGGTGTATTTATATTTTTCACACATAACTATAAGATTTATTTATCTTTAATGTAAGGATACCTTCTTTATAAGGGATTTCATCTCATTTTACATTTCTATTGAGACATCATTGTTGTTATGCACCAATTCACTTTTATATAGTGTATATACTGTCCTTTGAAATATTATACAATGAATCCATTTATTATCATGATATTATAAGTTTTTATTAAATGTTATTCTTCAATTATTCTATTCAAGTGTCTCTCGTTTTGTTAAAATACCTTTAACTAAAATACCGTTTTAAATGTTTTAATGATTTATTCTTATAAATATTTCTCATTAATATCCATGTTTTCGAAATGGGTTTAAGGATTTATTTATATGGATATTAATGGATCAAAATGTTAAAAGCTTCAAAGTGTTATGGGACACTTTGAATCAAAAAACTCTTTATTAAATGTTTTCAATGGTTTTGAAAATGGTTTTTAGAATAGATACATTATTTCAATATCTTAAAATGTTACATTGTTATTGCAATGTGGGAATGTTATCTTTCCTTTATACTTAAGTTATGTACTATGATTATGTTACGGTTCTTGGTCATTGTTTATGATGACGGGTGGTTCCGTGAAAAACTAAGGGTGGGTGAGCCCGATATAGCTATACAATGCATTGGATAACGCGAAGGGGTTAAACACTCAGGTTTCTCTGAAGAGATTTAGGGAATATATTGTGATGGGTATTCCAAACAAGACCATGAGAGTTACTCCCTACGTAATAATGTTATGAATGCCTCAAGTTACCTTTATGTTTTATGATTTCTATGAGTTATTACTGAATCTTATGATTTCATGAGGTAAGTTAAAGTGCTTATGTTTTATGAGTAAGGTATGATTTCATTGATTCTTATGTATACAAGGACTGATGTTTTCATTCCCTATTGTTATAACCCTTACTGATCTTTTAATGATCACCCCATGATTTTGAAATGTTTTCCACATGACATAAAGTGGAATACGGTCAAGGATGGGATCAAGGAAATTTCATGATGTCCAAAACATGGAATTAGACACGACTCTTTTGGTCAAGAATTTTATTTTGTGAAAAAAATGGAAACTGAGTAGATGTGTCTACTTTGTAATCTTTGATATGTAATAGCTCTGTCATAATTCTCTAAAACTATAAACCTGAAAATATCCTCAATGTGAATTATTCATTTAATTCATGATTAAGTAATGTTTGAAGGATGGGTCCATATAATGATACTACATGAAGATGTGGTTGTATACAAGATTTAGATAGAGGTATTAACTCTAAAAAAGTGAATTGGGATAGACGTGATCATCTCCTAGTGTATGAAAATAGTACTTAATCTACTTATTGTTTGAAACCCTCACGGGATATGCTTAAGATAATTAAAATTCTATTTACAACCCATTAGTAAGGATTTTAAATTGTTAATATCCCCCAAGAAACCAAGTTTATGATTATGAGATTAATAATGCATAAATGTTAAATTTATCTCATGTAGAATTCTATATTTACAATAATAATTATGATTTAAAATTAATTATTTTATGATATAATCCATTATAAGTTAATGTTTGAAAATGGAACATGAATGGAAGAATTGTATCAATACTTAGGGACTATGTAGAGATTTCCTTTAAAAGGAATATAATAAATATGGTATTATAACTGAGAAAATTATGGATTTATTATTTAATATTAACCATGATTTAAAAAATAAAATTTATATAATGGAGCAACTAATTCCACAATGAGATTCCCAAATGTTAAGTTTCTTTATGCGATAGAATCCCCTATCAGTTGGTGGGACTTATAATCCAATGGTAAAAAAATAATTTACTAAGTCTACAGGAAAGATAGCAATAGCCCTGGGATATAGTGAAAGGAAATTGTTAAACATGTAGTGTCTTGTATAAAAATTTATGTAGATCAATGGTGGTCATTAACCTATAATACTAGGCAGGAAGAGGAAGTTGAACTCGTGGAATAGGAAGAGTTTAGAGAGAAATTATTTGAAAAATAATTTCCTCATGATCAACGATAATGGATGATGTTAATTCTACATAGCTTATATAAAAATTAATTACAATTTTTTTCAGGCTATAAAGATACCTTTATAAGGTTTTCTATGTATGATACAAATTATATACTCAATATAGAGTGCATGATTGAAAATTTATAAAATACCTCAATCCAACTATCGAAAGGATGTTGTTCCCTCAAACAATTTATTCATATAAAATTATTTTATATGGTGTCAAGATAGAGAAATAATTTTCCAGGTGATATGTCATTGAAGGGAAGAAAAATAAGAAGAGGACAACATTTTAATAAATAATAAAGTGATGTATAGAAATAAGTATTTTTCTAAATGTTATAATTTTGGAAGGAAACATCAAATTACTTTCTTGAAGGTAATGGGAGTCTTCTAAAAGTGTTGAGAGAAAGGCCATCAGGATAATTATTGAAATAAAAATAAATAAATTTCCAATTTCCAATGCTTCCACTATATAGAGTTGGGGTTCCATTAAAATTAATTCCCCAAGAGTCAAGGGAATACATCATAAAAGAAACAAAGTAATAAATGTTATCCTTAT
The DNA here is from genome assembly GCA_963277665.1 of Viscum album. NCBI lineage: Eukaryota > Viridiplantae > Streptophyta > Magnoliopsida > Santalales > Viscaceae > Viscum > Viscum album. Next base: position 1,187,003,996 of record OY728139.1, read on the forward strand.
TCAATTAATATAATCGATGTGGATTGATTATTGTGCTTATATATTTGGGTCATATAAATATGTTGTAAAATTATTTTATTGATTATATTCACTTTATAAGATTCATGAAATGTATAAAGAGCTTAATGAATTATTATTTTTATTAATTATATGAAAGCGTATGTTGAATAGTAATGATGAACATGAAAAATTAATTAGAGTAAAACACAAATACTTGGAAAAAACATGATTTATGAAAAATTAACCATTAATATGTGCCTGATTTTTATATAATCATGTTGGAAGAAATTTATGTTTTATATTGATAAAGTAAATTGGATATTACTAACTACATTAGGACTGATTATTTATCTATTGAAAAATTGGTTTATACTATCATTGGTGAATTTTACATAATATTTGAAATTACATAATATTTCAAATAATTAGTTTTTTTCTTAACTAATTATGAATAATTCATGTTTTCAATAAGTTCGAAATGTAATCTAGGTTATTACCATGTTTCATGAAAATACATGATGAATGTATTATCAAGTATGTCAGGTGACGATTAAGATCTATTTCATTTTGTTTGGGTGGTTAATGATAAGTTCATTTTGGTTATTTAGTGACCATAATTTTAATGTTTTGTATATTGATATTTTTCATGGGCCATAACGTTAACCATTAATGAAATGGTTTATATTGAACATTGGAAGAGGTTTTAGATATTAAAGTATTAGTTCTACATATGTAGATTTTTGAATATTACATAAAATGTTCTAAATATTTTTTCAAAATAATTAAAAGACATAAAAGTATTGACTTATCATTCTAATATTGGTATTAAGATTTGTTAAATGTATATTTTATGGATTTGGTCATATATAATCATTTTTAGATATTCATTTCATGGGGTAAGAACTCAATTGGAAATTTATCGAAGTGAATCCAAAGGATGGAATTGTGCCTATGAAGTTAAAATATATCAATAATTTATATTTCGTTATATTATTATAGAGTTGAATAATTAATCTAGTAAATGTATCTTGAAACACCAAAATTGTCCTATTATCTTCATTTTTTATATAAATGACCTTTTTACACCTCTTATGTTTACGTATTTGGGTTCATTAACATCCTCCTGACATTGTTCTCTACCACTATCCATTATTATTTTGTGTTAGTTTTCTCTTATATATCCATGTTTTCACCCCCTGTAATATTTTCTCCAATTTGGAAACCCAAAATCTGTTATTCTATATGACCTGTGTACTTCCCTTTCCCTCACAAATATGATGCTTTATTAACACTTTTTTACATTGTGTGTTTAAAACAAAGGATTTTTCAAATTCGAAAACATTTATTACTAATATTACATTTAAATTGGAATTAATAAAATAATTTATGGTTTTGAGAATATATCACCTCTATAATTTACAATATATTTCATTTATAATCAACATCTAATGCCCACAACACTATGTTTAAACGAATCACGATACACTATTAAAATATTATTCAAACACGACCATTTTATCCAATAAATTAAATTAAATTGTATGAATGAGAATAAAAATTTATTAAAAAAATATTTTTCACATTTAAAATTGTTAATTATTTATCATAAATGAAAATAATATTCATAAGGAAGAATAATAAATATTTTCGGGAAAAAACTGTATTTTTTTTCTAAAAGATGGCATAGTCGCACATTATGTACATGATTTAAAAGTATATTTTACCAATTTTATAAAATTATTCAAGAAAATAAACTTCATTTTTGAAATTTTAATTAAAATAAAATCTTAGGGGTAATTACTGGGATCTTTTTAAAATGTTTCATTTATTTTGAATAGTGAAAAATAGTGCATTTTAATTGAACACTACATTTTTATTTAAGAAATTTCTTAATGTTAATTTATATTATGAGTTGATTTTAATGTACAATTTGTTGTATTTTATATTAATTAACTAATTTTAGTTCATTTGAATCATTTTAATATTAAGTATTTATATAAAAATATTGTAATCGTTTGGACATTTTATCTTTAAAATCCCACACTCTCATCACATACGTGGGATTAATTTAAAAATATATTTTTCAAGTTATATGAATTTAATTAGTAAAAATTGATAATATATTTTAATCAGAAAAAATATACTTTATAATAGGATCATGCTATGTTTTTTCCAAAATTAATTTTAGAAATAATAAAATTTAATTATCACGTCAAATGTAAAAACTAATCTATAAGGGGATTAAACTAAGATGATAAGAGATAAAAAACCAAAACACATATAAAATATATATTTTATGGCCATATATCTGGATAATAACATCTATGTTCTAAAATGGCCCATTTTGGTGGCCTTTTCCAATATAAAAACGTTGTTAGTATTGAATCCTTTAACAAAATCACAAGTGTGTCACTCACCTCACCTCACCTATTCACACCATAAATCCATTTTGGTTTGGTAAAAACTTTACCAAATAACATTAAAACATCCTTACTCTCATTCTATAATACTTATTGTTTTCATAAATCCATCCAAGAAGTATTATCATTAAAGCCTAAGGAGGTTACCTAAAGAAGAGGCAATGTTCTTCAACGGTCGTCTAAATAATATTTCTTCCTCCACCTCCTTAAATTATTTTTAAACTATTACTATAAAACAACATAAGTAAATTCCATATTCTAGAATGTTTTTATGTAATTTTAATTACCTAAAACCACCTCCACATTCATCGAATTGGATGAAATATCATCATTCTTGGAAATGACAGACTACCGCCTTGCAAACCGATGTCATTCCTTTTTCAATTAGAACATTAAATGATTTGGTATTATGATGGAACTAAGTTATAAATATGAAATTTATAACATAATGATAAATTTTTATTTATTATGTGATATTCACCTTTTTAGGTTCAATTCCAAACGGTACATGATAACGTCAATCATGTGTACAACAGACTATTTCCTCGCAATGAAATGTGATTTATCTTTTGATTAATCTTTCACTAATGATTTACATTGAAAATGATAAGGATTTATTTATTGAATATATGTTGTAGAAATAATATAATTACTATATTCATGAAATATATATTATTATTGAAAGATAATTTTCTATCTGTATCGTTTGACTCCATGAAATATGATAATATCATTCGCGCAAGTGTGGACTACTGTAGTCACGAAATGATGTTAGATTATTTTAATCACCACACCACATGGGTGATTTATATAAGTATATTTAATTAAATAATATGGTATATATTATATTATTATCATTTTGTAAATATAATACACTACTTACCGTCTTTCCATAATGATAATTATAAAATGGAGACATTACTCACAGATATATATGGCATACCATCTCCATGATCATAACATACTTCATTTCATAAAACCATTTTTCATTATTTGTTTAAAAAAATTGAAAAATAAATATTATAATTATTTAGTTAATATTATTATAAATAATATTAAAGTATATAATATTGATAATAACTAGAATATTCATTACAAAGTTTGAATGAAAAAAACAGGGTAATTAACACCTGAGTCAATGGAAATAGTGAAATATTAATAATGGATGGGTGGTAAGATGGTATAAAATAATCATAAATAATATTTTAAATATTAATAAGATTATTTTAGTAGTTAATAAAATATTTAGACCATTATAAATTATTTTAGAGCATGATCATCTAATAAAAAGTGTGAGGTAAGGGGCATCATCTAAATTCTCTCTATTGAGTAATATTGTAATGATATATGATTAATTTATTTTATATTGTCTATATAATTTACCTTTGATATGAAATATCATGATTCATTCCTACGTCATTGTATTTTATGTTTATATTTTAATTATTTCATACAAGTGGATTAGGATCTAAAATTACAATGTGGTAAAATGTATTATTCAATCTAGATTTCTTTTGTGATTGGTTAATTTCTATTGAAACAATATTTTCTATACATTGAATTTAACTAATATAAAAATATTATTTTATTATGGGTATTATTTATTCCTAAACCATATACTATTTTCACGTATGATGTTTCCTTTGAATGTAAATTGATTATCTTGGGAAATATTGATAAATCTGTATCTTTTACACAGTAAGGATTTCTAATGGTAAGGAATAACTATTCATGAATTAAATCTATTATTAGATATATGAGGAATTTAATGAACCTTTAATGTTTGGTAGGTGATGTTATAATATAGACCCTTTATTCGTCGGTCGGTCTAATGAAATATTTAAATATGAAAAATTAAATGGATTTATTCTATTAGTATCTATGTTTTCATGGGAGAGGACTTGATACTTGAGGTATCATTATGGCTATGATCATGGAATCCAATAATTAAGAATTTTCATTATTATTATTTTTGTTATTATAATCCATGATATTTTCCAAATGATAGTGTCTCTGGATTCATTTCATTCAGTGTTTATTAATTAAATTGTATGTGTTTTTAGTTACTTACCATTCAATGTTTTATGGCATATCTATTCATACAATTAATTTATTTAACTGGATTGTCAATTTAGTTATTTACCATTCCATATGTATTATTCTTTATTGATTCATGATATCTTCCTCTGTACTTAACCGTTATTGGGAATTTGATCTCATCCTTATTTTGTTTCCTTTTCATGTAATATGAACAAGAGATCATTCAATGGGTTTTAAAATATTCCATTTATTTGTTTTGTTATGGATTATATTTTATTTTCATTTCAAATTGTAAAACGGGTATCTTGTATGTACATAGTTCTCCAAAACTACTAATCTATCGTGTCCTTTGTGATTTTACCCTTTGTATCTATACCAATGCTATAAAATAGGACATAGGATACATGCTACTAGGGACGGTGTCATTACTGAAATCATGACATCCATATTGAAAATAAAAACAATAAGTTTCCTTAAATCCATGCTCATCGTCTTTAAATTCAAAAATGGTAGATTTTTTTTATTATTTTAATATTCAACTCAACCTTCAATATTCATTTAGTAGTTACATTATCATCATTTTTTTTCATTTTCATGTCAATAATTCTCTTCATCAATTCATCATTTCTTTATCCTTATCGATAATAGTGGTCATACAATCAATAATATTCTTCTCCTCTACATTTTAATATTTTTATTTTAGCTTATTCCATCATATCAAACGTCTCTATCTGAGTTTTTTAATTCATGATATGTGAATTATTATCTCATAGCATTTTAATTTCTTTTAAGAACATCTTCAATTCTATCCTCATTTTGTGTTCATTAGTTTATTCACCTCCTTTAGTATAGTTCCCCATACCCATATTGTCACATTTCCTTAAGCACATTTCCCAAAATTTCATACACTTCCGACTAGCAGTGATGGCCTTGGGTGTAATATTGGGGAAACTATTCCCTTTTTAGTAGAGAAACACAATGGAATAAAAACAATAGAAATGGAGGAAGCAGTAATAATCCATACAAAAGTGAACAGCGGAAGACGAGAAAATAATAAACTCGACTTCACACACACACACATAGATATATATATATATGAACAATTTATTCATGATAAATATGTCTAGGAATGAATCCAAACAAATAAAAAAGCTAGAATACAATAGTACTAAACAAAATACAAAAGAAAGTAGTAAACAACTCCTCAGCATCACAAGCTATAGCATGGTCCAATGATCTACATCATTAAATTCAATAAATAACCTGAAGTTAAAGGCCTTTTTCCCTTTTCAATACCTGAAGTAATATAATCTCTTTGGGCCCAAAATCATGGCCCAAATAGGGTGTGAGACGAAATCCCAGAAGGAAATCACCAAAAAGATATGTGTCTAACTGTCAGTAAATATGTGGAAGGTAAAAGTACAGAAGTTGTAAACAAGAAAGTACTCATCAGAAAACAATTATACAAATCAAAATCAATTAATCAAGCACGGTAACCCTCTAGTAAGTGCATACAACCTACCCCCTTTGGTTCAGTCATAAGAATACATACAATGACTCTCTTAGGAAGCACTCACAGTCAATTCCCATTATAGTCAAAAGTAATTCAAGCCACTCTAAGGAAGATCACATGGTCAATTACTCTTATAGTCTAAGGTAATTCATGGACTCTCTGAGGATGATTACAAGGTAAATTCTAATTATAGACACAATGTCAAGGAATCTCTGAGGAATCACACTAGGTCAATTCCCCTTATATCCACATATGGTTCAAAGACTCTCTGAGGAAGCTCACTTGGTCAATTCCCCTTACAGCCTCTATTAGTTCAATGACTCTCTATGGAAGCTCACTCAGTCAATTCCCATTATATCCTCAAGTGATTCAAAGACTCTCTGAGGAATCTCACTTCTTCAATTCCTCGTATAGTCTAAAGTGCTAAAGGACTCTCTAAGGAAGTTCACTCGGTCAATTCCCCTTATAGTCTACTACACCATGTTCTCATGGCCTTGTGTATATCAAATGAGCATGGAAAAGCAATAAAGCCAAAGTAAACCTACAAAACAACTTGGATAATCAGTTTACCGTATATCAAGCATGTAAGATAAAAATAATAAATCCATCCTATAATGCTTGGAATGGGAAGAACATCCAGTAAGCCTAACATGCTAAATAGGACCAAACAGCTGGAAATAGAACATGCATGGTCAAACACATCCAATATAAGAAATCAACCTTATTCATATACAATTAAAATTTACACAAGAATACAAGCATGGATGACAATCAAATGGGGTAAATGGTAAACACGAAATACCGCATTCAAGGGTATTGGTCAAAATAGCACATAATACTCATAGACATTCAACGGAAAACCACAAACCACCGACCGCTGTTTTGAGATAACAATATACTTGAGTCATAGGGCTTGAATCACCATAGAATGCCAAAAATCTACAAAAAATCTAAAATCATCAATAGAGGATAACTTGAGAAAGAAGAGGAATCATGAAATGATGCTCAAGAAGAAGAGGGAGCTTACCGAGGTGATCCCAATGCAATCAATGGTGGTCGAATTAGAGATCAGACGAAGGGTTGGGGTCTTAGAGAAGGATTGCGACCGTACGGGTTCTCTCTAACGAACGAGACATAGAATGAGAGATTTTTGATGATTAGATGAGACCCCGATGCATTTAATGAAAAATATACCGGGAGTATAATTTTGAAGTACAGGTCATGTAGTTTCTATTTCTTTACTCCACTTTAGGTGGCCACCAAATCACCCCCACACTGCTGGGTGTTTGGCCACTACACGGTCAGCACACAGAAACCCGTGGTAACTGAGCACACAATGTGTACTCATAAAGTACACGATGTGTACTTTGAAAATTTCATGAAATTCCACATTTCTCAAAAATGACTTGAAATGGAAAAACATACCTACAAAAGGTCTTGGTTCTTAAAAACATCCTCACATAAATAAACCCATCCCCAAATTTCCCTAGTGCAGCGTGGAAGAAGAAAACCCAAACACCTCTGACCATTGTGCTCTTACATCAGCCTCCCTCTACTATTTATCGTCATGTTCTCACCCATGCTGTCATAGCACCTGTACCAGAGGAACAAACTATCCCTAGAGATCCTTCATACTGTAATCAACAATTGGGACAGGATGCTTCTCAAATGACACATCCACATCGAGTTCAACAACATCAGGGTGAAAGACATGATACATGTCTAAAAAGTTATGCTAGAGCTGTGAAATGTGAAAAATGTCATGCATAGCCCTATACATCTAGGGAAACTGCAACTGATAGGCAACCGGCACAACTCTATCCAGAACCTCAAACATCCCAACGTACCTCATCGAAAGGTTACCCTATCTCCAAATTATCCATTGTCCCAACCTCGGCATAACACGTAGGAAAACCTGATCCCCGACCTCGAACTCCAAAGGTCACCTCCGCTGATCAACATAAGAATTGTGTGTAGACTGCACAATAGCCATCCTTTTCTGAATCAACTCTATCTACTCTATTGTCTATTGAACAAGACAATGTCCCTGCCAAGCTTCCACTCCTATTTACAGCCAATTTAAGGGTGATCGACATGGCCTACCATACAAATCCTCATAATGTGCCTTCTGAATAGTTTCTTGAAAACTATTATTGATGGAAAACTCCACAAGAGGTATGTGCTTCTCCAAAGAACCTCCAATATCAAGGATGCATTCCTAGAGCATGTCCTCAAGCACCTGAATTGTACGCTCGGACTGGCCATCTGTCTCGTTGTGGTATGTTGTACTCAAAAGTACCTATGTACCCAAAGCCTACTTAAGCCTCTTCCAGACCCGAGAATTAAAACATGAATCCCTATATAAAACAATAGAGTGTGTAACTTCATGTAGATGTACAATCTCACAGGTATACAACCATCCCAGCCCAGCAACACTGAAAGTATTCTTGATCCGCCAGAAGTGGGAAACCTTCGTGAGTTGTCATTGACAGACTCATGATGTATCATTCCCGTGAGGAGACCTTAGAAAACATTTCATGAATTCCATCATGACATCATTCCACTCCCACTTATAAATGGGTAACTATTAAAAATCCTCGTTGGTCGCTAATACTCTGCCTTCAACTACTGACAGGTGGAACACCTCATGACAAAACTAGTAACACCACTCTTCATACCAAGCCACCAATACTAACGGTGTATATCACGATACATCTTGTTGAAACCATGATGAACTTCCCAAGGAGAGGAATGAATTTACCGCATTATCCCATCATGTATGTCTGCTGACACCCATACGTGCCCATGAAAACGCAATATCTCATCCCTTCCTACGATTCATTCAGGAATAGTGTCAACTCCTCACACAATTTCCCATATGACTAGGTCGTTAGAATCTGATAGCTTCCTCATTAGCACTCGATCCAGTATATTATAGGTAACAAAAAATGTAACACCCCAATATTTCATAGTACGCTTCTCTTTGAATAAAATAATAGAGTGTGTTATACGCAACTTCGAGTTCTAACACACCACAACCAATCATACTACCCGTTAAGAATAGTAATACCCACATTTTGAAATTTTATACATTTTATCATTCAAATAGAACATCATTTTTGGATTCGGAATATCGAAATTATCTTAGGGTGAAATTATGGTACTTTTCAGATAACATTCATATTTCGATGAATAGTGAAAATTACTAAATTTTAATTAAAAACAACTTTTTTAATCGAAATAATTAGTAGTGATAAATTATGATTTTGAGTGGTTTTAAAGTATATTTAGAATATATTTTTACCATTCAATATAATTTTGGTCATTGGACATAATTTCACAATTAAACTGGACACAAGTATATGTCAATCTTTTAAAGGTTATTATACCTTAAAAACACGCTATTTGTTTTGACAACAAGAATTAATTTAAATTAATTAATGCAACTTATATGGTTTGAATTTGGTAAAATAGACATCATTTAGAATTCATAATATCAAATACATCTCTGGGTGAATTTTTGGTATTTTTCTGAAAACTTTCATTTTTTGATGAATAGTGAAAAACACTGAGTAATTATTTACAACCAGCTTTTTAATTAAATAATTATTTATTTTGTTTAAATTAATTTTAGGTCAAAATATATACATAATACGTATATAAATTCAATGTAATTCATTGGAGTCCGTTTATAATAACTTTAGATATATAAAAAATATTATCGATCTTTTTATCTTCTTTTACCAACCTCCTATGAGTTTTTGGAAATTCATATAAAACATAATTTTACAACTTCTATGAGATGAATTTTGAAAATCCAAGAGACATTGTTAATATCAAGGAGTAAAATGTTGTTCAATGAGATGAGAATTATTTTTTTCGAATAGTAACTTTTTACTTTTATTTACCACGGTTAAAAGTAAATAGGATCATGAAGGGTCAAAATGATATTAATATTACCCTCACACATGTCCTAATTCTGTTGGACAAGTTTATCTCGACCAAACACATCCTTAGGAATAAATTATTACCATTTAGGTCCACTTGGATTAGATTAGGACAATTATTATTATTTAATTCAAGGAAGAGTTAAAAGAGGTAAAATCAAAGTTTAATAACTAAAACATTTTTAATATAGGGTTTTACATATGATAAAATATATTATAAATATTAATTACAAAGCTAAAAAGACTTCCTACATAATTGTATTTTATTTATAATTTTTATACATTAAATAAATAAATGTATTTATGACACAATGATGATGTAGTAATTACCTTATTCATTAAAGAATCAAATAAATGGTATTATAAATATTAAAATAAATAAAATTTCAAAGTTTTTATGACATCCACGAATCTAATAGGTTAATAGTACATGTTAGGATTTATTCAATGTATTTTGTTTGAATTAATCCTCTTGTTATTATTTTAACAAAAAACTAATACCAAATAGTATCAAAATTGACATAAAATAGTTTTTAAAACAAATATTGTATTATTAATTGATATAATGGTCCAACAAATCTAAGGTTCAACAAAAAGACTTATATAATAATATATATAACTTTAATGAACCAATTTGGGTTCAATTTTCAGTATATAGTATTTGTATTTACCATATAGTTTATGAATGCAAGAAGACATGGTAACAGTTAAATTATTTAACTTAGAGTTAAATCTAAATGATAAGGTTAAAATGGTAACCTAAACTTGAATAAAACCTATTGGTTGAAATGTTATCGAACTATCCCCACCTTAAAATTTAAATAATCACCATTTGATCCATTAGAAACCGAATATGAATTTATTATAAAATAATATTTCGAGTTTTTCCTAAGGTGCCCCTCACCCCTCTTATAAAAGGGCACTCCACCTTCCCTCTAATTCACACCATATAAGCCATTTGGCTCGGCCAACCCCTGCCAAAATACCCTCTCTAATATCCTCCCTTCAGCCTAGAGGCCTTAGTTTGATCAGAATGCCATCATATGGATCCATTTTGGTAAAATAAATAGGAAGAACCAGAAGAAGAAGTAATGATTTCACCACCCTCTAACAAGTTCCTTTCTTCTTCCACATCATTTTTCTTTATTGTTTCCTTCTAAAATAATAACTCCAGAATATTATATATACTGTGATGTTATTATAATTATGGTACTACAAAAATCATTATTGTATCCACCCTTTGAACGACATGTCACCATACGTGCGTACGTACATCTTACCATCTCCACATCATGGTGTAATTGTTATTCAATGCATTATTATTTGGATGGGTATAATAATGATGTGTATTTGATGTAAATAATAAATATAACATGATAATGATTCTGTATATATTATATACCATCCAATTATATATTATATTAATATCATAAGATTTATATTTTCTGTTTTGAGTACGTACGGATTACCATCTCCACGACGTGATGAGATTCATTTCCAAGTTCAACATTCATCGACGATTATAAAAATATATATTACAAATAAGTATATAATATATGAAATTATAATTCTATTGGAGATATATATATATTATATATATAAGTATTTATGTACTTACATATTTCTTATTCACTTACTTCCGTTCAATACAATATGAAAATGGAAACAACGTTTATGCGTACGTATGGACTACCCTATCCATAAACGGGGTTTTCCATTTCATATATACATCTATTATAAAATTTTATATTCTACATATATATGATAAATAAATCATGTTTTATATTATGGAATTATTTAAATCATGATCTAAGTAATACGATCAAGAGTAGCAAGTTAAAACACATATGATAAAGAAAGAGATTATTACCCGAAATATTAATATAACATTGAAATTATTATGAAATGGGTAGTATAAAGTCATAAATGAATAATTTATTATATCATAATTATTAATATGGTTCTGGTGTAATTTAATAACATACTATAGTCTTCATACAGAAGGATAAATGTACCTTCGTCTAAAGGAAAGTGCAAGGTAAGGGCTTTTCATCTCACACCTTATTCCCGTGAGATTCATGACATATTGACACTATTACATTTTGTGTAGAGTATGTACTTCCCATAATTGTATTCTTTGTTTAATAAACTATAATTTATGTGTATTTACATATTCATTGAATGATTCCTCTTTCATGGGTTGTATGTTTCATAAGACACCAAATTGGTAAGGGTTTATTTCACAATCTATTCATTATCCGAGGTTGTTTATACATAATTATCTACTGGGACCTCTTTATAATCAACATCCATGTTTCTTAAATATGTATTTCTAAACATTATTACTATTTTATAGAATATGGGTTAAAGTCATGTTTACCCTTTTTGACTTTTTGTAAGATGTTTATAATGGAATATTTTTGTTGATTTCCAAACATGGTCTTTTTAACCATTTCGGAAGAATTAAGGTATGAATGTATTTTTTTTAACTTATATGGTGGGTGCGGCTAATTTCTGCCATTATAAAATCTTCAAATCTTCCCTTACAAGATTATAAGAATATTTTGAAAATAAATTTTTTCTTTTATAATAATGTGACTTTTAAATGATTTCAAAAAAAGAGATATTTCTCTAAAATAGTATTGATTTCATCTATGTCAACATCCGTTGATAAATTTTACACTTTTTTGAAGTTGATTTATTATGATAGAAATCATCCATAATGAATTTAAGGTTTTTTGATATGTTTGACTATGTATGAGTTATTTTTATGCCATTAATGGTTTATGATTAATGTTTTGGCATTTCGTATACTAATTTTAATACGAATGTTTATGTTATATTTCATCCTCTTATTAAGATGCATGTGTTGGAATAGTATGTTCCGGGTTGGGGATGGGTAAAAGTAATCCCTCTGGGTTGGGTTCTGGTTACAAAAGACCCTCCAGGTTGGTGTTCGGTTATTAGAGGCACTCCGAGTTGGTGTCCAGTTACAGAGGCTCTCCGGGATGGAGTCCGGTTACATAGGCTCTTCAAGTTGGGATCCAGTTACAGTTATCCCATCGATCTTGGAATGAGTCCTTGACACAAAAATTAATGTTTGGCATTATTCATTCCATCATTATGAAAGTGGTTAGTTATATTGAATGTGATTATTCGACAAGAAGAATATCCATGTGAATAAGTAAATGGAATTAATTCATTTTATTTTTTCCATATTATGTTGAAGTTCATGTTTAAAAGGATTTTGTTTTAATTATACATTACCTTATATGTATATGATTATTTATGAAAGTTTTCGCTATATTGTTATCCTTACTGAGCATTTGAGCTCACCCATTTCTATGTTTTATTTTTTCCCAGGATTCCAAGAAGTTTATTTTGATTGATATGTAGGTTTAAGATAAGGGAATAATGGTGTTTGTGAATTATTATTTATGTTGTTTTGTATGTTATGACGTTTAATGTAACATTCATGCATGTAATCTATTTTCCATGAATGGTAAACAGATCGGGCCTTCGGGACTTGATTCATTGTAATCATGCCACTGTATTAAAATAATGCACCGACTTTGGGTAACTGGGGTCGGGGCGTTACAGTTGGTATCAAAGGAAGCAAAGAAATATCCTTTGAAGCTATATTTAGATAATCTCTGATTAGATCACATAGACCTAAGATAGAATTTGAGGAATAGTAGAGGAGAAATTCCAAGAATTTTGATATTGTAGATATTTTGTGAGTATTCCGATTAATACATCTCTGTATGGATACGATCAGGTAGAGCCAGCTCTGGTATTGATGTGCCTAGGGGTAAAACCTGAAAACACCGCTTTGTGCTAGAATCGAATGGGAACCGGTGCACGACAACGAGCCTTTCTACACTCTTGGTTACGATAGTCCCAAGGGATATGCTTCAGATAATTCTCATTTTCTTTACAAACAAATTTGAAGGGTTTATGAGTATATATCTCCTCAATGTAAACATTTTTTATTATGGATTATATCCATAAACTGTTCATTTTATTTTAGGTATTCTGTACATTTGGATTTATGAATTACGATTCAAAAACTGACCTAATATATGCCATTGTTTATAAATGGTGCCTAGTAGAAGGAATGAGAAATCCAGAAATACGCATGATCCAAAGAGTAAGAAGGATCATATCATTCATGGTCTTAAGCCATAATTTAGAAGTGAAATAGTCTCCCATGTATTATCATCATATTAATAATTAATATCATGTGTTAATAAGATAAGTCAAGAATTCTTTGATTCCTATGGCATTGAAGGGAAGCCTGAGAAGAAAAGGATGGCAGAAAGAAATATAGATAAATGGAATAAGGGAAAGAATGATTTTCCAATATGTGATAAATGTGAAATGAATCACCATGGTAAATGCTTGAAGGGAATGCAAGTTTGTTATAAGTGTGGAGAAAATGGACACCAAGTACTTTATTTCAAGTGTTATAAAAAGTTTTCAAATGTACAATGCTTCATCTACAAGGAGTTGGGACACTATACAAACCCATGTCCAAATCATCAGAGTATTCTCCAAATGATACTATTGGATAATAATAAAGTTATAATACTACCGCAGATAAAAATGAATAGATAGTGTTTTTATGTTGTTATTAACGAATTATATCATTGAGTTTTGTATCAATAGTATACTGGTTACATGAATTATGGAGATAAATATGGATTGTACTGCAGTACTATTTTATTGAGGATTTGAGATTATATGGTTCTATGAAAAGTGACATAATAGTGAGCGACACTTTTGGTAAAATACATGGTTGAAGGAATGGTACTCCATCATATGGTCTTGATAATGAGATAGTGATTTTAGCATATGAGATGGTCAATTTGAATAAATTATATTTGATAATCTTGACTACCTTGAAACTGATTAATGATTTTTCATCTTTGGAGTTTACAACATTTTTGTATAGAAGGAGTATATCCAGTATTCTATAAAGAATAAGGAAATCATGAATGTAATCAATATGGTTTTATGGTAATCCATGATGTTACCATGTTTTAAAATAATACATGATGAAGTTGTTCACATGTTATTACATGGAAAAAAGGATCTTCATTGTGTTTAACTTCCTTATAAATTTTGGATTGTGAGTTTGGATAGTAGTGTTTTGGATAAGTCTAAAGGTTGGATTGGATTAAGTTTGAAAGGTAATTTATAGATTTTTATAAAAGGACAACATACATATTGTGTGACAACCTGTCGTGTCAGAAAAAGCTGTGGAAATCGAATAGACAACCATAGTGCGATTGGAATTTATCAACGACCATTGGACTACGTGATCTCCCTGGATTATATAATGTAGTTTCTTTTTTAAATGGTCTGATATGTGAATTATAATTTCATTATATTTGGGACCCAATAAAATTATGATAAATAGAGTATTGTTTATTTGTATTATGTGTTGTAGTGAAAGATGAGTTTGTGGTAGAAATTTATTAATGGATAACACTATAATTATAAAGTAAGTATATCTCTTGATTATGTTATCCAATCTCAAAAATAAATTCCTTAACAATAAGAAAATGAACATTGAACAAAAACGTTGTCCTAGATGGTACCTTAGATCATAAAAAAGTTATGTCTTTGTGATTGTTGGACTTTTCATAGCCATGTTCTCTACCACTCTCAGTTACATATTGATGGTCAAATTTCTCTTCCATATCCATGTTTTCCTGCATGGAACCCTAGTATGTGTTATTTTCGGTATCATTTATACTTACCACTCTTTATTTTAAATAGATGCCTCATTAATTCATTTTTCGATGTGGGGTTTCAACTATGATATTTTGAAATTTCAACCCCATGTTTCAAATACTGAGCATAAATTGAGAGTACGTAATGTATTGATGGAGTAGATAACATAACACCCCAAGCTTTCATGGTACGCTTCTCTTTTAATAATATAATCGCATGTGTTATATGTAACTTCAAGTTCTAACACACCACATCCAATCATACTGGCCGTTAAGAATAGCAATACCAACTATTTTAGATTTTATACATTTTATAATTCAAAATGAACTTCATTTTTGGATTCATAATATCAAAATTAGCTTAGAGTGAAATTTTGGTACTTTTCGGATAACTTGCATATTTTGATGAATAGTGAATATTACTAAATTTCAAATAAAAACAAATTTTTTAACCGAAATAATTAATAGTGATAAATTATGATTTTTTGTGGTTTTAAAGTATATTTATAATATATTTTTACCATTTAATACAATTTTGGTCATTGGACACAGTATCAAAATTAAACTGGACATAAGTAAGTGTCAATCTTTTGAAAGTTATTATTTCTTAAAAACACGCAATTTGTTTTGACAACAGGAATTAATTTAAATTCATTAATGCAACTTATATGTTTTCAATTTCGTAAAATAGAAATCATTTTTTAAATCATAATATAAAATATATCTTCGGTTGAATTTTTGATATTTTTCTGAAAACCTTCAATTTTTGATGAATAATGAAAAACACTGAGTTATTACTTAAAACTGGATTTTTGTTTAAATAATAATTTATTTTGTTTAAATTAATTTTAGATTAAAATAGATATATAATACCTATATAAATTCAATGTAATTCATTGGAGTCTTTTTATAATAATTTTAGATATATAAAAATTTTATTGAACTTTTTACCGTCTTTTACCCACCTCCTTGGAGCTTTTGCAAATTCACATGAAACTTAATTTTACCTCTTTTGTGAGCTGAATTTTGAAAATCTGAGAGACACGGTTAATATCAAGTAGTAAAATTTGGTTCAATGAGTTGAAAATATTTTTTGGGGAATAGTAACTGTTTTCTTTTATTTACCACGGTTAAATGTAAATAGGGTAATTAAGGGTAAAAATGATATTAATATTTCCCTCACACATGTCCTAATTCTATTGGAAAAGTTTATATCAACCAAAAACAACCTTAGGAATAAAATATTATCATTTATGTCCAATTGGATTAGATTATTAAATTTATTATTATTTAACTCATAGAAGAGTTAAAAGAGTTAAAATCAATGATTAATAACTATTTTATTTATAATTTTTAAACATTATGTAAAAAAAATTTGTTATGACACAATGATGATGTAGTAATTACCTAATTCATGAAGGAATCAAATAAATGTTATTATAAATATTAAAATAAATATTATTTTAATGTTTTTATGACATCCACTAATTTTATAGGTGAATATGAAATGTTAGTATTGATTAAATGTATTTTTTTGGAGTAATCATGTTGTTATTATTATAATAAAAAAATACCAAATAGTGTCAAAATTGACATAAAATAGGTTTTAAAAAATATTATATTTGTCACGACCCGTCCTCGGGGCCCGTGCCGTGACTACCCCAAGCCCGCCTTCCATAGGCCAGGGGCTGGCGACTAGCACCAAAGGCGTAAAATCCCAATAACTGGGAAGGCATTGCCTTTATAAAAGAAAACAAGCACCACAGAGTACAAGCGGAAGTAAACACTAAGTACAAAAAGAAGAGCTGAAAAGTAAAAGGGGCCGGAAATACAAGCCCAACTGTAAAGTACAACTCGAAAGGGAAAACAGCGACTGAAAAGTAAAGCTGCTACGCTGAGATGTCCACTGGAAATCCCACCTGAAGGGTGGGTACAGATAGCTCCTCTGCTCCTCGGGTCCCGCCGTCTGCTCCGAGTATGTCCCGCCCAGTGGTCTGCCTCTGGGTACCGCCTCGTCGTATAGTCCACCTCCAGGTACCGTCCAGTCCTCGAACACTCGGCCTCTGCCAGCACTGTCCGTCGTCTGCAACCAACACAACGAGGTGCGGGCATAGCCCGTGCAGGGGTGAGTATAACGATACTCAGTAGGGACCCCGAGACCCTCAAGGTCTCACTAAAACCAACAAGTATAACCACAAGAAGATCACAACAGATAAACTCTACTTAGGTATATGCCCATACATATACCTAAGTTATCAAGTAACCCATCTCAGTCATGAGGAAACACAAGGATCATGAGATCAACGGATAACCACTACCCAGGTATATGCCCATACATATACCTAAGTTAGCAAGTGACCCATCTCAATCATTAAGTAACACAGGGTCAAAAGTCTCAGCTCAAACCAGGATTTTCATTATCGAAACCGTAACTGCTGAAGAGCCCCGTCTCTGAAGTGTGCAGTAGTCCTGTCACGACTCCGAGGTACTGCTCACTAACCTAAGACTGCTGAAGTACTCCTCCTGTCGAGTACTGCGGGTCTGCTGCCAACTACCAGGCGCTCCGTCCGCTGAGGGTCTGCTGCCAAATACCGGGCGCCACCCAGATAGCCTACTGAGGTACTCCTCCTGTCGAGTACCGCGGGTCTGCTGCCAACTACCAGGCGCTCCGTCCGCCGTGGGTCTGCCGCCAAATACCGGGCGCTCCGTCCACTGGGCTAGTCGACTCACTCCAAGTCGAGTCGGTCAAGCAGTCGTCAGGTCTCAGCCGGCTACACGGTCTCCGTACTCTGCACGCTCGTCTCCGGGAGGGTCCGCTCCACGAGCCACTGGTCGATACTCCAAGTATCACAAAATCCCACGAAGAAGTATCTCAAAAGTCCGTCTCGTCACAGGGGTCTCAACGCAGCAGACGACGCGTCGATCGGACGCCCGGTCTGTGAGTTATTAGCCTTTTCGTCCCAGGGGCCCGGTTGGTTTCGTGTGCGAACCAAACCCGGCCGTATCTCAACTGTACCCCGAACTCTCATAGGGTATACTCATAGGGACCGTTTCTCATCGTGATCATCAACGTCGCTGACGGTTCGTCAGACGGACGTCCTGTCTGAAAGATAACAGCTTTTCCCGTTCCAGGGGCCCGGTTGGATTTCGGTGCGATCCAACCCGGCCACTAACCAACTGCACCCAAAACTCGGGCGGAGGGTGCCAAAAGTTTAGTCTCATCAAGAGGAAGTCAACGAAACAGACGGCGCGTCAATCGGACGCCCGGCCTGTGAGTTATTGGCATTTTCGTCTCCGGGGCCCGGTTGGTTTTTAAAGCAAAACCAACCCGACCGTACTCCACCTGCGTCCGAACCTCGGGCGGAGTATGCCAAAAGATCCGATTCACTAAGAGGAACACAACGCGACTGACGGCGCGTCAATCGGACGTTCGTGGCTCAAGATATGAGCGTTTCCGCTCCGAAGGCCCGGTTGGTTTCGTGAATGAACCAACCCGGCCGAACTCAAAGTAACCCGAAACCTTGAGTGCGATATACCGAAACGACCGTCTCGATCCAAGGATCGCGTTGCCGCAGACGGTTCGTCATTCGGAGGTCCGAGGCTCAAGATATGGGCCAGAAACCATTTCTGGTTCGAAACGGGGGGTCCGGGTCCGGGCCGACCCGGCCCGACCCCCCCCCCCCCCCCCCCTGGGCGGCGCGGTGGCCGGCGGCGGTGGACGGCGGCGGCGCGGTGGCCGGCGGCGGCGCGCGGCGGCGGCGGGCGGCGGCGCGGCGGGCCGCGGCGGCGGCGGCGGCGGGCCGCGCTGGCGGCGGCGGCGGGCCGCGCTGGCGGCGGCAGCGGGCTGCGCTGGCGGCGGGGTGCGCCGCACGGGCTGCGCACGCGGGGCTCAGCCCCGCGGTTCCTTCACAAAAACGGTGCGGCCTTTGTGCCGCGCCGGTTTCTTCAAACCGCCCCCCCCTCACGTGGGGGGGCCTGCTGGCGGCTGGACCAAAGGGGGCGCTGCCCCCTTTCCTCATGAACCGCCCCCCTCATTAAGAGGGGGGTTTAAATGGAAGGCCGGGGGATTAAATCCCCCGGTTTTTAAGACATCCGGCCGGCCAGCTGGCCGGCCGGTTTTTCTCAAACGGGACCGGAATTTCCGGTCCCGTTCTTCGGCTTCCGACGCCGGCGGCCCGGCCGCCGGTCTGCTCTTCCGCCGCGGCCCGGAACCGGCCGCGGTCTCCTCGTCCCGCCGCGGCCCGGAACCGGCCGCGGTCTTCTCGTCTCGCCGCGGCCCGAAACCGGCCGCGGCGTTCATCATCCGGCGCGGTGCGTCGGCACCGCGCCCCTTCGCCGTGCTTCGATTCTTTTCAACGCGGCGCGACGGCGTCGCGTTCTTGAAGATTCTCCTCGGCGTAGCGCGACGGCGTTGCGTAAATTAAACGCACGGTAAACCGCGTGGTGCGACGGCACCACGCCACTTTGCTTCCATCGCAAGAATTAAACAAGAACGTTGGAGGGGGGTTCGGCCGTGTTCGTGCGGTCCGGCCCCCCTCGCGTTAATAAAAATAACGCAACTTAAAGAAAAACTTGTCACACGTTAATCTTGCTAAAAGCACGATCAAGAATAAAAAGAGGAATCCAAAAGAAATTCGACAACCCCTACCTCGGGTTTAGGATTCAAAGGTTCTGCTACGCTCCGCGGAAGACGGCGTCGCGGAGGTCGGGTGTCGCGGTCGTCGTTCGTCAAATCCGTTGACGAAGTGCTATGCCCGAAGAGACACGACGTTGGCGGATCTTCGTTTGCCGACGAAGGTTGTCCGAAGAAGAGATGGCGTCCCCTTCGTTTTCACGGTGAACGAAGAAAGGAGTTGCGGCGTTCTTCGTCGGAAAAGAGAGTGTTCCTCGTCAAGTCTTGAGGAAAGACAAATTATAAAGAGAACAACGAACTCAAGGACCCCTACCTCGATAGTCGCACGTGACGGAGTCGTGGAACATCGGTGTCGATTCCCTTGACGTCGGAGGAAGAGTCGTTGTCGAAGGCGTTCGTCGCGGAAAACCGACGCGGAAGGGATGACGCGGAAGAAGTACGTCGCGTCGCGGATACGGCGTCGCGGATGGATCGTGTTCTTCGGCGGAGAAGTTCTTCGTTGAAGAACGTCGTTCTTCGCGTTCTTCGTTGAGTTTGAAGAAGAAGGAGAGGAGCCCTCCACCTCTCAAGAAGACAAACGATCAACCCAAAATAAAATAAGATCACATCTTATTTTATTATTACAAAACATAAAAGAATTTCAAAAGTTTGAAATTCAAAAGAGATAACTCCACATTTAACTCACTTATTTAATATACATGAATTGTATAATTAAATATAAGTTAACTTGTCAAGCCATTAAGAGGGAGAGTGGGGAGTTGAAAAGGTGGGGGTTCGTGTGGTCCCCACCACACTTAATCCTCCCAAGGGAGGTTAAGTGGGTGTGGGTCCCACTTCCAACCTCCTTTGAGAGGTTTTAAGAAGTTAAAATAAAATTTGTCTTAAACAAATTTTATTTAACTCAACTGAAAAACCCCAAAACTAACTTTCATCTTGCAACAAACGCAACTCCCGAAAAGGTCTCTTTAAGCGATTATCGGCGTTGCGAGTTCATCGGTGCCCTCGGATTTCAATTCCGAGCACCGGATCAAAAGTTAGGAATTCCCGCTCGTTCGTTCACTGAACGTACCCGAGCCAAACTTCGGAAACTAATTCCGGGCACTCCGGGCCTCGGAATCAGGTGCCGTCTACAACCGCGCTCTTGTAAAATTCTAAAGAAAATTAAGAAAAAATTTTCCTTGAATTTTACGGGTCTTTACATTACTCCCACCTCAGGGCTTTACGTCCCCGTAAAGCTACATCAAAAACTAGGGAAACAAAAGAGGGTACTGAGCACGCATCTGAGCCTCCCGCTCCCATGTGCTCTCCTGGAGATTCTCGTGCCGCCATCTGTTTTTGCACAAGAGGAATCGATCGTCCATGTAGGACCCGCTCCTGTCGATCCTCTATCTCCACCGGGACCTCCGAAAAAGTCGCCCCATCGTCAAAGATGTGCGTCGGGTCGTGCACGTATCTCCTCAACTGAGACACGTGGAAACGTCGTGCACCCGGTGCAACTGAGGTGGTAGGGTTAAGCGGTAAACCTCCTCGCCTACCCTGCTGAAGATCAAAAGGGTCCATCGAACTTCGGAGTTAACATGCCGCCTCGGCCACATCTCCGAAACCTCATCGGGTTGAGACCGTATAAGAACGTGTTCATCACCCTCGAACTCAAGAGGTTTCCCTTTTTAGGTTAGAACTGGACTCAAACTCCTGCTGCCACAGGGGTAGGGTTGACCAACTCAAGAGTGATTGGTCACACCCTCTTATGTCTGAGTTTAACATGAGCTGCCCCGGGTTTCCTTTTCGCCGACCAAGGAAAACCCATTCCGACGTTTGCCTAAAACAGTCAACCGGGGTATGATTTGTGAATCAAAACCATACCCAGATCAACGTCGTAAGGCCTCTACGCTGCCACCAAGAGATTCCAACCGAAACTCTCGCCTCGAGGTCAAATCACACCGTCGGCGTAAGCGTGATTATCGAGTCTCCTCCCAAAGGTATCTCCAGACGTGAGGGTCAAGTCTACGGCTTACCCGGAACCTCTAGGTCTGGGACATGATTCGTGGAAGGGTAGAATGATTGGTTCCTATGTCTATAGATATGGCAGCTCGTAGTAGACATAATTCGTACCCCGAATCATTCTTAGAGCTCCTGGGTCACACTCCTTGACCGCAATGCAGCTATTCTCCTCCCCAGCCCTCCTGCTCCCTGAGCCTGGCGGGGACTACTAAGTCGGGTGGTCGTAACATGTCAAAATGTACACCACCACATGCTGCTTTCCAAGCTCTGCTTCCACGTCTGCTACCCTGCAGATTCATCTGTCCTTAGCACTTCCTCCTCCTGAAACATTTTACACGCCCGAGTCTCTGAGACTGGCGCTAGTCTCCTGCCTTTCACTGCTAACGTTCACAACTACAAAGGTTCTCTCTAGCATCCTAGCATAGGTAGGAATGCATAGAGGAAAAGAAAAGGTTCGGATGTCCTTTAGACACACTTCGCTCAGAAGTTCGAGTCTAAAGAACTGATCACAACGTAACCAACGAGTACCAAGATTGATTGGTAAGCCACGTTGAGTGCTCTGCTTCCGACATGTCGTACTGTCGAAGCTGTATTAGCTCCAGAAAACTCACAACCACCCCCTCAAGCCAGTCCTCAGCCGCCTACGAGTCAGGCTCACTTCGAAACTTGAGGGATATCTGATGCTAAAACATAAGTAAGGCACTAAGCCTGTGAGTCTCTGCTACCGGTACCGCCGGTAGTGTCTGCTGACCAACAGGTAGTGACATAGCTGGCGCTCTACCCGTAGGTACTAATCCAGGTATCGGTTCGCGTACCGAAGCCTCGTTACTATAAGGACCAACCTCATGGTCACTCTCTGGAAACACCTGGAGCTAAGATCATCATCCGCTCTACTAGTATCCAAGCTAGGCGTAGAACTCTAGCATTCGTCTCCATCCAGTCCACTGCTGCCTGGGAAAACTGTCTCGCCTCGTATCCTCAGAGGCCTCTACTGCTGGAACTCGTGCATCGCGCTCTGCTAGCGTGCACCGTCAGCTAGTGGCATCTGCTGCCTAACGGGTGGTGGTGCTGCTGGTACACCACCCGAAGGTGCCAACACTGAAAAAGGGCCCTGCACTGGAGTCTCGCTGCTCGGTGGGCCATCATGAAAGAAACAACGTAACACGATCAAACGATTATACCTGGTGAGCTGACCTGGTTTGAGCTGTTTTAAGGGGGAAAACCTTTGAAAACACACACGCAATCAGTGTTTTCGTGCACAAAGTCGGAAATCAGTTGTCAGGGTCCTGGTGTATGGATACGTCGGCCGCCCGCACCAACACTGGACTCCCTGAACTGAAAACCACACTCGGTACCCTTAACACTATCGCTTCACAGAAAGAAAGATCAGAGTTATAAGTTCTGCGGTAGAACCGAACTCCTCTGATACCAATTTGTCACGACCCGTCCTCGGGGCCCGTGCCGTGACTACCCCAAGCCCGCCTTCCATAGGCCAGGGGCTGGCGACTAGCACCAAAGGCGTAAAATCCCAATAACTGGGAAGGCATTGCCTTTATAAAAGAAAACAAGCACCACAGAGTACAAGCGGAAGTAAACACTAAGTACAAAAAGAAGAGCTGAAAAGTAAAAGGGGCCGGAAATACAAGCCCAACTGTAAAGTACAACTCGAAAGGGAAAACAGCGACTGAAAAGTAAAGCTGCTACGCTGAGATGTCCACTGGAAATCCCACCTGAAGGGTGGGTACAGATAGCTCCTCTGCTCCTCGGGTCCCGCCGTCTGCTCCGAGTATGTCCCGCCCAGTGGTCTGCCTCTGGGTACCGCCTCGTCGTATAGTCCACCTCCAGGTACCGTCCAGTCCTCGAACACTCGGCCTCTGCCAGCACTGTCCGTCGTCTGCAACCAACACAACGAGGTGCGGGCATAGCCCGTGCAGGGGTGAGTATAACGATACTCAGTAGGGACCCCGAGACCCTCAAGGTCTCACTAAAACCAACAAGTATAACCACAAGAAGATCACAACAGATAAACTCTACTTAGGTATATGCCCATACATATACCTAAGTTATCAAGTAACCCATCTCAGTCATGAGGAAACACAAGGATCATGAGATCAACGGATAACCACTACCCAGGTATATGCCCATACATATACCTAAGTTAGCAAGTGACCCATCTCAATCATTAAGTAACACAGGGTCAAAAGTCTCAGCTCAAACCAGGATTTTCATTATCGAAACCGTAACTGCTGAAGAGCCCCGTCTCTGAAGTGTGCAGTAGTCCTGTCACGACTCCGAGGTACTGCTCACTAACCTAAGACTGCTGAAGTACTCCTCCTGTCGAGTACTGCGGGTCTGCTGCCAACTACCAGGCGCTCCGTCCGCTGAGGGTCTGCTGCCAAATACCGGGCGCCACCCAGATAGCCTACTGAGGTACTCCTCCTGTCGAGTACCGCGGGTCTGCTGCCAACTACCAGGCGCTCCGTCCGCCGTGGGTCTGCCGCCAAATACCGGGCGCTCCGTCCACTGGGCTAGTCGACTCACTCCAAGTCGAGTCGGTCAAGCAGTCGTCAGGTCTCAGCCGGCTACACGGTCTCCGTACTCTGCACGCTCGTCTCCGGGAGGGTCCGCTCCACGAGCCACTGGTCGATACTCCAAGTATCACAAAATCCCACGAAGAAGTATCTCAAAAGTCCGTCTCGTCACAGGGGTCTCAACGCAGCAGACGGCGCGTCGATCGGACGCCCGGTCTGTGAGTTATTAGCCTTTTCGTCCCAGGGGCCCGGTTGGTTTCGTGTGCGAACCAAACCCGGCCGTATCTCAACTGTACCCCGAACTCTCATAGGGTATACTCATAGGGACCGTTTCTCATCGTGATCATCAACGTCGCTGACGGTTCGTCAGACGGACGTCCTGTCTGAAAGATAACAGCTTTTCCCGTTCCAGGGGCCCGGTTGGATTTCGGTGCGATCCAACCCGGCCACTAACCAACTGCACCCAAAACTCGGGCGGAGGGTGCCAAAAGTTTAGTCTCATCAAGAGGAAGTCAACGAAACAGACGGCGCGCCAATCGGACGCCCGGCCTGTGAGTTATTGGCATTTTCGTCTCCGGGGCCCGGTTGGTTTTTAAAGCAAAACCAACCCGACCGTACTCCACCTGCGTCCGAACCTCGGGCGGAGTATGCCAAAAGATCCGATTCACTAAGAGGAACACAACGCGACTGACGGCGCGTCAATCGGACGTTCGTGGCTCAAGATATGAGCGTTTCCGCTCCGAAGGCCCGGTTGGTTTCGTGAATGAACCAACCCGGCCGAACTCAAAGTAACCCGAAACCTTGAGTGCGATATACCGAAACGACCGTCTCGATCCAAGGATCGCGTTGCCGCAGACGGTTCGTCATTCGGAGGTCCGAGGCTCAAGATATGGGCCAGAAACCATTTCTGGTTCGAAACGGGGGGTCCGGGTCCGGGCCGACCCGGCCCGACCCCCCCCCCCCCCCTGGGCGGCGCGGTGGCCGGCGGCGGTGGACGGCGGCGGCGCGGTGGCCGGCGGCGGCGCGCGGCGGCGGCGGGCGGCGGCGGCGGCGGGCCGCGCCGGCGGCGGCGGCGGGCCGCGCGGGCGGCGGCAGCGGGCGGCGCTGGCGGCGGGGTGCGCCGCACGGGCTGCGCACGCGGGGCTCAGCCCCGCGGTTCCTTCACAAAAACGGCGCGGCCTTTGTGCCGCGCCGGTTTCTTCAAACCGCCCCCCCCCTCACGTGGGGGGGCCTGCTGGCGGCTGGACCAAAGGGGGCGCTGCCCCCTTTCCTCATGAACCGCCCCCCTCATTAAGAGGGGGGTTTAAATGGAAGGCCGGGGGATTAAATCCCCCGGTTTTTAAGACATCCGGCCGGCCAGCTGGCCGGCCGGTTTTTCTCAAACGGGACCGGAATTTCCGGTCCCGTTCTTCGGCTTCCGACGCCGGCGGCCCGGCCGCCGGTCTGCTCTTCCGCCGCGGCCCGGAACCGGCCGCGGTCTCCTCGTCCCGCCGCGGCCCGGAACCGGCCGCGGTCTTCTCGTCTCGCCACGGCCCGAAACCGGCCGCGGCGTTCATCATCCGGCGCGGTGCGTCGGCACCGCGCCCCTTCGCCGTGCTTCGATTCTTTTCAACGCGGCGCGACGGCGTCGCGTTCTTGAAGATTCTCCTCGGCGTAGCGCGACGGCGTTGCGTAAATTAAACGCACGGTAAACCGCGTGGTGCGACGGCACCACGCCACTTTGCTTCCATCGCAAGAATTAAACAAGAACGTTGGAGGGGGGTTCGGCCGTGTTCGTGCGGTCCGGCCCCCCTCGCGTTAATAAAAATAACGCAACTTAAAGAAAAACTTGTCACACGTTAATCTTGCTAAAAGCACGATCAAGAATAAAAAGAGGAATCCAAAAGAAATTCGACAACCCCTACCTCGGGTTTAGGATTCAAAGGTTCTGCTACGCTCCGCGGAAGACGGCGTCGCGGAGGTCGGGTGTCGCGGTCGTCGTTCGTCAAATCCGTTGACGAAGTGCTATGCCCGAAGAGACACGACGTTGGCGGATCTTCGTTTGCCGACGAAGGTTGTCCGAAGAAGAGATGGCGTCCCCTTCGTTTTCACGGTGAACGAAGAAAGGAGTTGCGGCGTTCTTCGTCGGAAAAGAGAGTGTTCCTCGTCAAGTCTTGAGGAAAGACAAATTATAAAGAGAACAACGAACTCAAGGACCCCTACCTCGATAGTCGCACGTGACGGAGTCGTGGAACATCGGTGTCGATTCCCTTGACGTCGGAGGAAGAGTCGTTGTCGAAGGCGTTCGTCGCGGAAAACCGACGCGGAAGGGATGACGCGGAAGAAGTACGTCGCGTCGCGGATACGGCGTCGCGGATGGATCGTGTTCTTCGGCGGAGAAGTTCTTCGTTGAAGAACGTCGTTCTTCGCGTTCTTCGTTGAGTTTGAAGAAGAAGGAGAGGAGCCCTCCACCTCTCAAGAAGACAAACGATCAACCCAAAATAAAATAAGATCACATCTTATTTTATTATTACAAAACATAAAAGAATTTCAAAAGTTTGAAATTCAAAAGAGATAACTCCACATTTAACTCACTTATTTAATATACATGAATTGTATAATTAAATATAAGTTAACTTGTCAAGCCATTAAGAGGGAGAGTGGGGAGTTGAAAAGGTGGGGGTTCGTGTGGTCCCCACCACACTTAATCCTCCCAAGGGAGGTTAAGTGGGTGTGGGTCCCACTTCCAACCTCCTTTGAGAGGTTTTAAGAAGTTAAAATAAAATTTGTCTTAAACAAATTTTATTTAACTCAACTGAAAAACCCCAAAACTAACTTTCATCTTGCAACAAACGCAACTCCCGAAAAGGTCTCTTTAAGCGATTATCGGCGTTGCGAGTTCATCGGTGCCCTCGGATTTCAATTCCGAGCACCGGATCAAAAGTTAGGAATTCCCGCTCGTTCGTTCACTGAACGTACCCGAGCCAAACTTCGGAAACTAATTCCGGGCACTCCGGGCCTCGGAATCAGGTGCCGTCTGAAACCGCGCTCTTGTAAAATTCTAAAGAAAATTAAGAAAAAATTTTCCTTGAATTTTACGGGTCTTTACAATATTATTAATTGATATAATGGTCCTAAAAATATAAGGTTCATCCAAAAGACTTATATAATAATATATAGGACATTAAGGAACCCATTTTGGTTCTATTGGCATTATATAGTAAGTTTATTTACCATATAGTGTAAGAATACAAGAAGACACAGTAAAAGTCAAATTATTTAACTTAGAGTTAAATCTCAATGATATGCTTAAAATGGTATCCTAAAAAGTCAAAACCTATGGGTTGAGTTTTTTTTGACCTATCCCCAGGTTATACTTTAAATAATGAACTTTGGAGCTATTCTAAACCAAATATTAATTTATTAAAAAAATAATATTTCATGTTTTTCATAAGGAGCCCCTCACCCCTCTTATAAAAGGGCACTCCCCCTTCTCTCTAATTCACACCTTCTAAGACATTTGACTCTTCCAAACCCTGACCAAATACCCTATAAAGTATCCTCCCTTCAGCCTAGAGGCCATATTTTGATCATAAAGCCACCCTAAGGAGCCCTTTTTATCAAATCAAAAGGTAGAACTCCAAGATGAGGTAATGATATCACCACCCTCTTTCATGTTCCATTCTTCTTCCCCTTCCTTTTTCTTTTTTGTTTCCTTATAAAATAATGACTGCAATATATTCTATATACTGTGATGTTATTATAATTATGGTACAACCAAATTCATTTTTCTATCCACCCATGTAATGAAATGTCACTATATGTGTGTATTTACAGCTTACCGCCTCCACGTCGTGGTGTAATTGTTATTCAATTCATTATTATTTGGATGGGTACAATAATGTTGTGTATTTGATGTAAATAATAAATATAACATGTTAATTATTATGTATATATTATATACCATCCAATTATATATTATATTAATATCAAAATAATGATATTTTCTCTCGGGCATACGTACGTATTACTGTCTCCACAACGCGATGAGATTCATTTCCAAGTTCAACATTCATCGACGATTATAAAAGTATATATTACTAATTTGTATGTAATATATGACATAATAATTCTATAATAGATATAGATATTTATATATATATAAGTATTTATGTACTTACATATATCTTATTCACTTACTTCCATTCAATACTATATGAAATCGGAAACAACGTTTATACGTACGTACGGACTACCGTATCCAAAAAACGGTGTTATCCATTTCATGTATACGTCTATTATAAATTTTTATATTCTAAGTATATATGATAAATAAATCATGTTTTATATTCTTGAATTATTTAAATCATGATCTATGTGATACAATACAGAGTAACAAGGTAAAACACATACGATAAGGAAAGCGATTATTACCCGAAATATTAATATAAAATGAAAATTATTATTAAATGGGTAGTATAACATCATAAATGAATAATGTATGATATTATAAATGTTAATATGGTTCTGTTATATTTTAATAACATATTATAGTCTTCATACAGGAGTCTAAACGTACCCTTGACTAAAGGAAAGTGCAACGTAAGGGGTTTTCATCTCACTCCTTATTCCCATGAGATTCATGCCATATTGCCACTATTAACTTTTTTGTGGTGTATGTACTGCCCATAATTGTATTATTTATGTAATACACTTTAATTTATGTGTATTTACATATTCATTGTATGATTCCTCTTTTCTGGGTTGTATGTTTCGTATGTTACCAAATTGGTAAGGGTTTATTTCACAATCTCTTCATTATCCGAGGTTGTTTTCACGTAATAATCTAATGGGACCTCTTTATCTTCCACATCCATGTTTCTTAAAAATGTATTTCAAAACATTCTTACTATTTTACAGAATAAGGGTTAAAGTCATTTTTACCCTTTTTTACTTTTTATAAGATGTTTATAAAGTAATCTTAATGTCGTTTTCCAAACAAGGTCCTTTTTAACCTTTTCGAAATAATTAAGGTAAGAATGTCTTTTTTTATCTTATACAGCGGGTGTGCTTATTTTTTGCCATTATAAAATCTTCAAAGCTTCCCTTAATAGCTTATAAGAATATTTTTAAAGTAAATGTTTTCTTTTATAATTATTTGACTTTTAAATGATCTCAAAAAAGAGATATTTCTCTCAAATAGTTTTGATTTCATCTATGTCAACATCCTTTGATATATTTTCCACATAATTGAAGTTGATTATTTAAGATACAAATCATCCATATTGTATTTAAGGTTTTGTGATATGTTTGAATATGGATGTGTAATTTTTATTCCATTAATGGTTTATGAAATTTTTTTTTCATTTCGAAAGCTAGTTTTAATATGAATGTTTATGTTATGTTTCATCCTCGTCTTAAGATGAATGTGTTGGAATAGTATGTTCCAGGTTGGGGACCTGTAAAAGTAAGACCTTCGGGTTGGGGTCCGGTTAGATCTGACCCTGCGAGTTGGTGTCCAGTTTTAAGAGGAATTTCGTGTTGGTTTCCGGTTATTAGAGGCACTCCGGGTTGGTGTCAGGTTATTAGAGGCACTCCGGGTTGGAGTCTGGTTACAGAGGCTCTCTAAGATGGAGTCTGGTTACAGAGGACCTCCAGGTTGGGTTGGGTTACAGTTATCCCTTAGGTCTTGGCACGAGGCCTTGACAATGAAATTAAAGTTCTGCATTATGTATTCCATCATTATAAAAGTGGCTAGTGATATTGCATGTGATTATTCGACTAGTAGATTATCCATGTGAATATGTAAATGGAATTTCTTCATTTTATTTTTTCCATATTATGATGAAGTTAAAGTTTAAAAGGATTTTGTTTTAGTTATACATTTCCTTAAATGATTATTCTTATTTATGAATGTTTCTGCTGTATTTTTATCCTTACTGAGAATCTGAGCTCACCCGTTTATATGTTTTATTTTTTCCCCGAATTCCAAGAAGTGTATTGTGATTGATGTGTTGGGTTAAGCCAAGGGAATAATTGTGTTCGTGAAGTATTATTTATGTTGTTTTGTATTTTATGAAGTGTAATGTATCATTAATGTATGTAATCTATTTTCCAAGACTGCTAAACTGATCGGTAATTCAGGACTTGATTCCTTGTAATCATGTCAATGTATTAAAATAATGCACCGACTCTAGGTAACTGTGGTCGAAGAGTTACAACTAAATATGATAAAAATGTCTTCCCTTCTCTATTGTGCACCTCCAAATGTATCTCAGTGAATAGATCCCTAAGATGCCACTCACTATTGGCCTCTTGTATAGCATGTATCTGATTCTTCCTGCTCAACGCATCAGCCACTATTTTTCCTTTCCCAGGTGTATATGCAAGCTCAAAGTCAATGGACTTAAGGTACTCAACCCACCTTCGTAGTCTCAAATTTCGATCACACTGAGTGAAAATATACATGAGACTCTTGTGGTTAGTGAAAACCACAAAATTCTCTCCCAAAAGATAATGTCTCCAACACCATAATTCATGCACAACTGTTGCCAACTCAAGATCATGCGTCAGGTAATTCCTCTCATGTTGTCTCAATTGCCGAGACCCGTACGCAATGACTTCATCTCCCTATATAAGTACAACTCCCAACCAGATACCTGATTCATCATAGTAAACAATATTGCTCTTTCACAACTATGGAAGGACTAGTATCAGTGCTGATGTCAAACTCCCATTCAACTCCTAAAAAGACGACTCACAAGAGTCTGACCACATGAACTTTGCAACCTTCTTATTCGAACCCACGAGTGGTTCTTCTATGCACGAGAAGTCATGTGTGAAGCGTCTGTAGTATCCAGCCATCACTAGGAAACTCCGCACCTCGAAGACATCCTTTGGATTCTCCAAAGAAACTATTTCTCTCACTTTCATTAGGTCGACTGATACACCCATCTCCAAGATGACATGACCCATGATGTTAATCTGATCTGTCCAAAATTTTCATTTTGAGAGCTTATCATATAACTGATGCTCAATCAGTGTAATCAGAATGATCTAAAGGTGTGTGGCATGGTCGTATCGAGTGTGATAGTGCACCAATATACCGTCCACGAAGAGAACCATGAATGAATCCAAGTACGGATGGAACAATCGGTTCATCAGTGCCATGAATATTGTAGTTGTGTTCGTGAGACCAAACAGAATAACCATATACTAGTATAGACCATACCTACTCCGGAAGGCAGTAAGAGGTATATCTGATGGTCTAATGTGCATTTAATGATTACCAGACCGTAAGTGAATCTTCAAGAACACCCGATCTCCATGAAGCTGATCAAAGAGATCATCAATACTTGGAAAGGTATATTAGTTCTTGACCGTCAATTGGTTATACATTCGATAATCCACACAATTCCTAAGGGTACCATCCTCCTTCTTCGCAAAAAGGATCTGTGAACCCCAAGGAGAAGTACTGATTCAGTTGAAACTCTTTGCCTAAAATTCCTCTAACTGCTTCTTGAGGTCCTGCAACTCAGGTGTAGCCATCCTATATAGTGGAATGGACATCTGTGCCCCCCCTGGCACAAGCTCAATCGGAAAGTTCACATCTCACTCGTGAGGAAAACCTGAGACGTCCTCTTGAAATACTTCTCTGAAATGATGCACCATAAGAGGAATTCCTAATTGTGATGTCCCTTGGTAATCTAGGTATAGACTAGAAATCTGGGCTGTAACTCCACCCACCCCATGATGCTCAGGTCCCTCTCAGCTCTCCTGTACATCTAATTATCCCTTATAAAGAAAAGATTCACATACTGGTCACATGAAACTCACCCAGCGGTGATTACAATCAATGAATTCCTTGAATTGAACTAAATAGTATATCATGAGAATGAAATCATATCTTGTCATATCTAGAACATAGAGGTCCCATAAGAAGTGAATCCCACCAAACAGTAGAGGGTACTCCCTGCACTAACGTACATTATCTGTTCTAGTCCCCAACGGAGTGTCTAGTGTCAAGATAGCGGTAGAAGAAAAGATACAGAGGACAAGGATCTTTACAATAGAAACAAATATAAATATATGGTAAGAACCCATATCAAATAGAGTTGAATCTAAAATTGTGGACACTAAGATCGTATCTCTAGCTGTAGAGGTTCCTATATCCTACTCCTAATGGGTCTGATCCTCTAAAACAATTTGACCTGTATAGTGGCCATGAGGCCCTGCCCGACCTCTCTGAGCTGATCCACATGAATATCACTAAAATCCAAGTGATTGGCCACCATGGTCACGACCTCCACCTTGGCCAGAATGGCTATAAGAAATCCAGTTCCCTAGCTTCTGAGAAACTGGTGGTGAAGCTCCTGAATGAAGAGTCATAGAAGAACCCCTATCACCAGCTTCTTGTGAGAAGATCTGACATAATCACTGAAGGTGACCCATCTTTCCACAAGATTGACACTCCACTAGGTCTCTTGGGAAATTTCACCTCATATGCCCGCCCTTTACGCACTTTTAGCACACCACCTAGCTACTGGAAGATGCATACCACCTACTCTGACCTCCCTTTGTAGTCACCTGATGACCCTTCCTGATATCAGTAGGAGGAATACTAACTTTGGATGTCGACCTGCCCTAGCTCACAACTCCATAATCACTCATGTTATGCTCCATAATCAACACCTCGTTGAAGATAGAGTTTATTGATGTAAACCTGAATATGTTCACCTATGATTCGTTCCTCAGACCATCCTCAAAAATTCGTGAAATGAACAACTCATCACCTCTTGGAATAGGCATGAAATGTTGTAGCTCTGTGAAGTGAGAGGAATACTCTATAACAGTAAGAGTACCCATCTCTAGGCGCATGAACTCTTGGGCTCGATCATCCCTCAAGGTCTCTGGATAAACGTAATCAAAAAATATGTGATGAAACTCATCCCAAGCCATATTTTCCGAGTGTCCTGCATGTGAGATCACATCCCACCATCTTTTAGAGGAATCAAGAAGCATGTTGGTAGCGATCTTCACACACTTCTATGGTGGTATCTAGATGATAAAAAATCATTAGTTTGGATTCTATCCATGACTCTGTAGCCTAGGGTCCTTCATCCCCTGTGAAGGTTGGAGGATGCTACTACTGAAAGAGACACGTCAATTCTTTCATCGATGGGGTAGGAGGCGGCACTCCCTGAAAGGTCTACATAATCCTCAAAATCCATCTATTAACTATGCATTAGCACCTATGTCGAGTATAACGGAAGTGCCAAGACATTCATGACAGTAGGATCAGCAGGTAGTCCCTGATCACCCATGTCCGGTGTCTAATCCCCACCTAGAAACTGGCATACAACCGGAGGATATCTGCATGACATGAATCTGCAAGGTCAAGAACACACCTAAAACAAGACTTTCAAGGACTGAAAACTAAAAGTATAATAAGGGAATAAGAGAAAGAAATCACTCAATTTTTAAAAAACATGACTACACGACCTGTACAATTCCTACAATACATGTTCCCTTATGTCATTTACATGGGCATGTACATTGCCTAAACTAGTCATGTAACTCCCCAAACACACGTTGTGTTTTCTTAGCACATGTCATGTACTTGAATCCTCTTTACCTACTTGAGTCCTTCTACACGGTTAAGACACACAGTTCTCCTAAGACAAGAAAACACAGTATGTTCATGATAGACACGGCGTGTACTAGAAAAGCTTCACCTAGCCCGTGTTGTTAGTGACACGGCCTAACACATGTCTCACACTACACGGTGTTTTCACAGAGGACACAGTGTGTACGAGAAAGGATGACACTAACCCATGTTGTTAGTGACATGTCCAGGTACCTAATTCATACTACACAGTGTGTTCAATCATGACACGACGTGTATAGCTTAAGGTTTATATGTCTATATTGTTAGTTACACAGGAATACATAGGGTCAACCATACATGGAGTGTTCAACTAGAACATGATGTGTTCCCATAAGGAATCCCATATCCTATGTCTCTGACCCCACAGCCTATGACATCGTTTGAGACTATACGGTGGGTACGTAATGTACACGGTGTGTACTTATGAAAAACTGTTTCTTCCCAAACAGAAGAACACATGGAAGGAATTAAAAACTACATGGTATGTATTCTATGTTTTTTTAGATAGTTAGACTCAGAAACTACTACGGAGCACAGAAAAATACTGAAACAGTCACATAAGTGCCAAATTCTGATCCCTAAAGTCCCATACTCCCCAAGAATCCAAGATTGGCATCTATACATGTTTTAATCAAATATAGCAGTGCAATGATCCGCCAAATTCTGGTACATGAGGTCCCATAACACCTCAAGAACCAAATATTGGTGTTTATTCCCACAAAACCATACACAAACAATACCTTATAATACAACATGTATTTTATCAAGGCATCTATCACCACAACATGCATATTCAACATAACATCTATCACAACAACATGTAATTGCCAATGCATCCTAGATATTATGGCAAGAATGCATGACATGTAATTTCTAGGAAGTTCATATATGATTCATGAGATGGAATACCCTCATATCATCGGATTGAGATAGAAATAGACCCCTAATAACATCAACAGTAACAGTAAAAAACATGTGATTCATCCAATGGTGGGAATCAAATTAACCGTAAATTTGAGAAACTAGAAAAATGGAAATACAAGGTAAATTAGCTTTTCCTTGTACACGGGTCAGCTACTCCCAGGAACAACTTATTACCAAGTACCTATTCCTTCCAATCCCTATATAAAGGATCCAAACAATAAGTCATTATAAAATAATTTCTCTCATACCACATTGTAACATCCCGGTTCCGGAAGGCACCTAGTGTCACCCCGTACATGGTTGGTCACATGGCCTCAAGCGCATTTCCCCAAATGCTAGACACATCCGACTAGTAGTAATGTCTTTGGCTGTGATAGTGGGGAATCTATGTCCTCATTGTAAGAGTCACACAGCTGATGAAAAATAATAACAATGGAGGAAGTAGTAAAAATTCATTCAAAATTGAACAGCGGAAGACTAGAAAATAATAAACTGGAGCACTCACACATATATATTAATGATGCATGATACATATTTCTAGGAAATCCTCCAAAAAATAACAATGCTGGAATAAAAAATTACTAAACAAAATACAAAATAATGCAGTAAAAAAGTCCTCAGCATCCCAAGCCGTAGATTGGTCCCATGCTCTCCATCTCCACAGTCAATCAAGGACCTAGAGTAGAAGGGTTCTTTCCTTTGTCTATACCTGCAGGCAAATAACCTGTTTGGGCCCAAAACCAAGGCCCAAACAGGGTGTGAGATGAAATATCAATAGGCAATCACCCAAAGATTAGTGCCTAACATTCAGTGAATATGGCAGGTAAAAGTACAGAAGTAGTAAACAAGAAAGTACTTAGAAAAAAACAATTCTAAATATCAAAAGACACTAATCAAGCATGGTAAAGCTCTAGGAAGTTCACATAGCCTATCCCCTTTTTTTCATTTATAAGAATATTTATAAAAACTCACTAAGGAAGAAATCATTGTAAATTACCCTCATAGTCAAAAGTAATTCAATATTCTCTCAGGAAGCTCACACGGTCAATTCCCCTTATAGTCTAAGGTAATTCAAGGATTCTCTGAGGAATCTCACAAGGTGAATTCCCCTTATATCCCCATGGTAATGGAATCTCTGAGGAAGAACACTCAGTCAATTCACTTTATATCCCCATGTGTTTCAAAGATTCTCTGAGGAAGCTCACTCGGTCAATTCCCCTTATATCCTCAAGTGGTTCAACGAATCTCTGAGGAATCTCACCCAGTCAATTCCTATTATAGCCTCCACCAATTCGAAGACTCTCTGAGGAAGCTCACTTAGTTAATTACACTTATAGTATAATGTTATTAAATAATCTATGAGAATCCCACTCAGTCAATTCCCTTTATTGTCTACTACACTATGTTCACACGACCCTATGTAGATCAACCGGGCATAGAAAAGAAATATGGCCAAAGTAACCTATAGAACTACTTGGATAATAAGTCAACAACATATCAAGCATTTCAAATCCAAATAATCAATCCATCCTGTAGTGTTAGCCATGGGAAGAACATCCGGGATACCTAGTAGGGTAAACCAGACCAAACAGTCATAAACAGAACATGCATTGGAAAACAGCTCCAAGACAAGAAATCAACTTTATTCATATCTAATTAGACTCTACACAAGCACAGAAGCATTTCAGGCAATCAATAGGGGAGAACGGTAAAAAGGAAATACCCCATTCAAGGGTATTGTTCAACATTTCAAATAATACTCAAGGACATTCAATGGAAAGGAACAAACCACCTACCTCAGCATTGGGAGATCAATATAATTGAGTCTCAGGTCTTGAGAACACATAGAACGCTGAAGATTTACAAAAATGTCTAAAATTTTAAATAGAGGATATCTAGAGAAATAGGAGGAATCATGAAATGATGTTCAAGAAGAAGAGAGAGTTGTCCAAGTCGATCCCCACACAATCGATGGTGGTCGAATCGCAGATTCCACGGAGGCTTTGGGGCTCAGAGAAGGGACACAACCGTACAGGTTCTCTCGGATGAATGAGACCTTAAAGGAGATATTTATAGCAATTAGACGCATCCTAGGTGCACTTAATGAAAAAAAAAGAAAATACATGTCATGTGCTTTTCATGTACATGGCGTGTAATTTCCATTTCTATACGCTGCCTTAGGCGGACTCCACGTCACCCCCCATGGCCATGTGTGTGGCCACTTCACGAAAAGCACACGACTACCTATTGTAACCTAGTACACAACATGTACTCATAAATTACATGGCGTGTAATTTGGAAATTTCTAGAAATTACTCTTTTCTAAAAAAATGACCAGAAAAGTGAAAAACTAACTGAAAAGAAGGTATGGGTTCTTACACGTACGTACTCATGAACATTGTTTTCGTTTCCTTATTAAATTGAATGGAATTATGTAAAGGATATATATATATACACATAAATCCAGTAGCATTATTATTTAATATAATTCATTATTATTTATTATATATACATTATAATCATTCTAGAATGGTTAACATGGAGAATTAATCTCATCGCTCGGTGGAGACGGTAAGTTGTACGTTCGAACAAGTGATGATATATTTCCCATAATTGTTGAATGGTATTTAAGTGGATGATGTATAACATCTGATAATTAGTATCATGTTATAATAATAATATATAGGTATTATTTCCACCATCATACCCATCTGAGTAAGGTTGTGGTAAAAAAATACAGATTACACAATGGCATGGAGA
Organism: Viscum album; assembly: GCA_963277665.1. Lineage (NCBI taxonomy): Eukaryota > Viridiplantae > Streptophyta > Magnoliopsida > Santalales > Viscaceae > Viscum > Viscum album. The sequence continues at coordinate 1,187,042,149 of OY728139.1, forward strand.
CAGTAATCCGTATGTACGAACACACTGTGATTTCATTTTTCATAGGATGGATAGAAGGTGAAACCGGGTTGTTTAATATTTATAATAAAATATGTATATATTATAGATACATATTGTATTACTTTATAATGAAATATCTAAAGAAGAGGAATTATAAGAAGAAATAAATTTTAATGAATCTGTAGAAGAGATTACTCATTCCTCGACAAGCCTCATTTAGATTTCCTCTTAGGGAACTAGAGTGGGTCTTTTGTAAATTCCATAACCTATAGAATATAACATGGGATGTCTAGAAGAGAAATGGGAAAGGATTTACTAAGCGGGAAGGCTTAAAATCGAGTAAAGAGGAGAGGTAGGAGGTGCCCTTTTATAAGAGAGGAGAGGGGAACTTAAGGAAACTACTAATAATATAAATTTATTATAAATTCAATTTCAATTAACAATTGGACAAAACCTATTTAATTATAATATAATATGATTTTGTTTTAAACCCCAATCATCCAATATTTATTTGATCTTTTTTTAATATATTTTGTATCCTTATCTTTTTGGTTTTACCCTTATTTTACAATTTTTAATCTTACTGTGATATCATGTTATTTACATATTCTGGGCTAATGTAATTACCATATCATGTCAAACGACCCAAAAATGTTATTTATGAAATATTTAGACGTATATTAAATATTTTGATGATTATTATATTTTTAGGAATTTAATATCATTTAATAAACTATTCTATGTTTTATTTTATGAATTTTGTCAATTTTAGACACTTTTAATAATTTACTTTTTAAAAATTAATAAAACCATTGTTCCTTTAAAAATAAGTCATTAAATCAAATATAAAACGTCATTGTAATATGGGAAATTTGTCGATGACATCAAAATAACCATATTATATTTTTTGAATATTTATAAATTCATTTATTTTGAATCATTCATCAATGATTTAATCACTACATCATATTTGTCTCATAAATAAAACTATTTATATAATCTCTAAAAATTATAAATAATTTACAATGATGTATGAAATAGTTTTATATTTATAATGAATGTTTATAATCATTGAGATCAGGTATATAACCATCTTTTTAAAAAATTATTATACAATATATGTTAACTAATAATTATCATTACTATAAATTAATTCTTATAAATTGTCATTTTCACATCCAGTTGAATCCATGGGGTCCCAAAATCGACTCAAGGATTCCCATGGTTGGAAATATCTAATAGAATAGTATTATGGAATGTGTTTAATTAGTTTAATATTATTCTAATATTAATTTTTACCCTGATTTATAGATCTACCTTTGGACCATGGTAAATAAAATAATTATAGAAGTTACTATTCATAATGTCAAAAAATAAAACGTACATATTTACACAATTTGAACATTATGATTCCAAATATGTAATCCATTTTTCCAAATTCAAAACACATAAATTTCAGTAATTAATTTAAAATTAATGTTGTTGTCAAAATAAATAGGTTATTTTTTAAAACATTGAAAAAGTATGAAATTTTTTTACCTATGAATTAAATGTAAAATTATTGAAAATTACATACACTGAATTAAACTATAAATATATATTATATTTATACATTAAAATTATTCAATAATAAACGTTAACTATATAAACTATTTCGATTAGTAAAGTTGTTTTCCATTAAAATTTATCCTATTTTCACTATTCATCAAAATATGAAAGTTAACAAAAAAAATAAAAAATTTTTCAATTGTAAATTTTTTTCCTTTATTCCAAATAAGAATATTACCTTGTCATATATAAATTATAAAATTGTCAAAAACTCGATTTAAATGGGTGCGCCCTCAAAATATAGTAAAACTGTTTTTTTTTTGAAAAATACATCTTTTATCCAAAAAATTGATTGTGTTCTCATATAATCTATAAGATGAATTATAATTTTAAATTAAAAAAAATTGGTTTATATTATTCAAAACGGATGGTTTATATAAAATTTTAATAATATATCGTTGTTTAGTGAAACTCGGTATTATGTTCCACACAAGCTATCGAAGATGGTCCCTCTGGCATGCAACACATGCCATGTCATTTTTATGTGTATTTTAGGATTCATTTGATGTTTTTTAACACCCCATGATTTCATATTACATTATTTCTTCACATTAATTCAATAAGTTTCACTACACGCAACACCGGGTTCGAGCGCCTCACAAGATTACCAAACTAGATGTTCAAAATTGGATATGAATAGTATTAACTGAATACTGAACTATATATAATCCTTATAATTTTAGAATCCATATTATGAGTTTCTTATACATAATGTAAGAACAAATTCATTTTTTTAGATAAAAGAATTATATATTTCCAAAAATGCACTTTTACTGCATTTAAATGACGAACCCTTTTTAAATCCAATATTTGAAACTTTTATATATTCTATTTAACAAATTAAACATCTTCTTTGGAATAGGGACATAAGAATTTAGTTTCAATAATTTTTTGGTATTTTTGTAATAACATTCATATTTGGTTAAATGGTGAAAAATACTATATTTTAACAGAAAATAGATTTTTTAATCAAAATAATTTATATTGTTAAATTATACATTTTAATGATTTTAAATTATAGATAGATTATATTTTCACCATTTAATCCAATTCTGGTCATTTTATGTAATTTCACTTTGAGATTCGACAAAAACAAGTGTCAATCGTTTTATATATATTGTTTCTAAAAAATACACCTTCTGGTTTTGACAACAGAAATTAATTTGAGTTGATAAATTCAACTTCATTGTTTTGAATTTGGTAAAATGGACTTCATTTTTGAATTCTTAATATCAAAATTAGCTTAGGGTGATTTTTTTAAATTTTTCTAAAAACATTCAAATTCTGATGAATAGTGAAAAACACTAAGTTATTGTTTAAAACTGACATTTAATTTAAATAATTATTTATTTTATTTAAATTTATTTTAGTTTATAATTGATACATAATATCTATATATGTTCAATTTAATTCATTGGAGTCATTTCGTAATAATATTAGATATATAAAAGTTTATTGAACTTTTCACTGTCTTTTAAACACCTTTGTACAGAAATTGAAATTTCACATAAAACATAATTTTATTGCTTCTGTTAGTTTAATTTTGAAACTCCAAGATAGATGTTTAATATCATGTAGTAAAATGTGGTTCAACAAGATAAAAATATTTTTTGGTGAATAGTAATTTTTACTTTTCTTTACCACAGTTAAAAGTAAATAGGGTAATTAAGGGTAAAATGATATTATAATTACCCTAACAGATGTCCTAGATCTATTGGATAAGTATAGTTCAACCAAAAACAAGAATAGGAATAAATTATGAACCTCTTTGGTCCACTTGGATTAGATTATGACATTCATTATTATTTAATTCGAAAAAGAGTTAAGAGAGTTAAAATCAAAGTCTAACAACTAAAACATTTTAATATAGGGTTACACATAAGATAAATTTGATTATAAATATTCATTATAATTATAAAAATATTTTCTACATAATGTTATTTTATTCAAAAAAATTATACATTAAATAATTTAATTTATTTATGACACAATGGTGATGCAACAATTACCTTATTAATGAAATGTTATAATGATTGTTATATTAAATACCCAAATAAATGTAATTTCAGAATTTTTATGAATTCCAAAAAATTTATCGGTTAATATAACATTTTAGTATTGGTTAGATGATTTTTTTTTCGAAATAATAACGCTGTTATGAATTTAGGAAAAAAATACCAAATAGTGTCAAAATTTACAAAAAAGTGTTTTTAAAACTAATATTATATTATTAATTGATATTCTTTTCCCAAGAATATAAGGATCAGACAAAGGACTTATATAATGATAGGTGTATCATTAATAAAACACTTGTGGTTCTCTTGGAAGTATATAGTATGTTTATTAAGCATATAATATAAAAATACAAAGAGACATGGTTAATGTCAAACTATTTAACTAAGAGTTAAATCTAAAAGGTAAGGTCAATATAGTGACCCAAATCTATCTAAAACCTATTGGTTGAGTGGTTTTCAACACATAACCTCCTTATCCTTTAAATAATATTTTTTGGAGCCATTGGAAACAGAAAAATTATTTATTATAAAATAATATTTCTAGCTTTTCCTAAGGTGCCCCTCACCCCTCTTATAAAAGCGAACCCCCCTCCATTATATCTAATTCACACCTTCAATGCCTTTTGTATAGACCAAACCCTAACCAAATACCCTATCAAATTTCCTCCCTTTATCCTAGAGGCCCTCCTTTGGTCAGAAATCCATCTTTTGAAGCCTTTTTGATCAAATCAAAAGGAAGAACCCGGAGAAAAGGTAATAATTTCACCACCCTCTTTCAAGTTCTTTTCTTATTCCACTTCATCTCTCATTGTTATTTACAATTTAAAATAATAACTCCAGTATATTCAATATAAATTTATGTTATTATAAATATTTTATAGCAATATCCATTATTCCATCTATCCTTTGAATGACATGTCACCATACGTGCGTACGTACGGATTACCGTCTACACGTCGTTGTGTAATTGTTATTCAATACATTATTATTTGGATAGATATAATAATGATGTGTAATTAATGTAAATAATAAATATAACCTGATAAATATTCTGTATATATTATATACCATCCAATTATATATTATTTTAATATCAAAAGAATGATATTTTTGCTCGTGCGTTCGTACAGATTACCGTCTCCACGAACGCGATGAGATTCATTCTCTATCGTATCCATTCCAGAAGAATTTTCATTAGATTATTAGAAATATTCATTAAAAAAATAATATAATATTGGATATGAATAATATACATCACATCCATAACAAATGTGACTAAAATAATAAGTAATATAAAGGAAAACTAATCCCTTAACACCCGAAACGACGATATTACTAAGATATTATTAACAAAGCAGTGTTAAAATATCATATATGATATCATATTAATGTATATGATTCTTGTATAATTTAATAACAATTATTTAACCATTATACAGGAGGTTAACCTACCCTTGACCAAGGAAATGTACAAGTTAAGGGTTAATTTCACAATCTCTTCATTATCCAAGGTTGTTTATATGTAATTATCTATATGGATCTCTTTATCATCCACATCCATGTTTCTTAAAACATTATTACTATTTTATAGACTATGTGTTAAAGTCATTTATACCCTTGTTTGAATTTTTTTAATTGGTTTGTAAATGAATCTTTCTGTCGTTTTCCTAACATGGTTCTTTTAAACCTTTTCAACAATATTAATGTAAGATTGTCATTATAAACTTCTATGGCGGGTGCGGCTTTTTTCTGCCCTCCTAAAAATGTCAATGCTTCCCTTACAATATTATAAGAATATTTTTAATGTAAATATTTCCTTTTATAATTATGTTCCTTTTAAATGATTTAAAAAATAAGATATTTCTCCCAAATAGTTTTGATTTCATCAATGTCAACATCTTTAGATTGATTTTAAGATTATTTGATGTTGATTGATTATGGTACAAAACTTCCATATTATATTGAAGTTTTTGTGATTTTTTTGACTATGGATGTGTTATTTTTATACCATTCGTCTTTTAAAGAGAAATTATTGACATTTCATATTCTAGTTTTAATATGAACGTTTATGTTATGTTTAAACCTATTCATATGAAGAATGCATTGGACTTAATAAGTGACGAGTGGAGCCTGCTATAGCACCTTGATGCATCGGTAGGTATCATGAGACAAAATAGTTCCTTAGAATAAGGCCTTAACAAAATATTATTTGTAGTCTTGGAACATGGCCTTGACTATGTGGTTATGATAATCTTGCATTATGAATTCCATCATTATGAAAGTGGTTATTGATATTTCATGTGATTTTTCGACTAGTTGAATATCCATGTTAATAAGTAAATGGAATCATTTCATTTTATTTTTTTCCATATTATTCTTATGTTCAAGATTAAAAGGATTTTGTTTTAGTTATACATTGCCTTAAATTTTTACGCTTATTTATGAATGTTTCTACTATGTTATTATCTTTTCTGAGCATCTCAGCTCACCCCTTCTTATTATTTATTTTTCCCAGGATGTGAAGAAGCATTTTATGACTGAACTGTAGGGATATTCTAAGGGGATATGAGTGTATAATATGCGTACTATGTTGTTTTAGTTTTCCACTTTATGACGTAATGTAAGACTAATGAATGTAACTAGTGTTTCCAAGTCTACTAAACCAATCATCTTTCGAGAATTGATCTTTTGTGATCATGCCAATTTTATATAATAATGCACTGACTTTGGGTAATGGGGGTAGGGTGTTACATAGTGAGTATAACATAATCCAATCTTAGTTCATTTATAAATTTAAAAAAAACTATACTCAGTGTTGTGTGAAATGAATTCTATCAAAAGAACTTAAAACTGTGTGCAACACAGGCCATGTATATTGTTGTGTATACTTCCCGATAATACGATGTTGGGTATAGCGCAAGATAATCACAAAATACTAAAGAAATTAAAAATAATCTATATTATAAAATCTTATGGTGTTACAATTATGGATTTATATTACCTGATTGTTACCAATTCTTGGGTAAGGTTTCACTTTAGTAAATATTCCCTTTGTTTTTTGAATGTTTCTTAATTTGTTATATATATAGACCTTATATTTTTATCATGATTTCAGGAATTTTAAAAATTATATAAACATAATTTATAATTTATATATTTATATTATAATAATGCATAGATTACAGAAGTATAAAATAGAATACACTATTTATGGAGACGTAAGCAGTACATACATATGAACGTTGTTTCTGCTTTAATTATCATGCTGAAAGAATCAAGGTAAAAGGAATATATATATATATAATAATTAAATTAGATTTATCATATAATGTATAAAATATATATTCAATAAATACATCCTTAATACATACCATGTAGTGTAATAACAAATCATATGGCTGTAAGGGGATGTTAGTCCTCACTTCCTGAAATGAAGTTATCATATTTACACCAAATGAAAAGTAAAAAAGATATTTGTTGTAAAAGTAAAATTGATGCTTAAAAGAAAAATAAATATAATATATGACATATATAGATATATTTTTCTTTAATAATAAATACCATGAGAGGTGGTAAATGGAAAATGAATATGCATCATTTAGTTAGGCGGTAGTTCACCATACACATAAATAGTATGTCTGTTACCCTTAGATAAATTTGTGTATAAGTGTAGGTATAAACATTACAATAAAAATAATAGTATATTTAATATAAAATGTTTTTATTAAATCATGGAAAAATATATTGGAAGTGTGGATAATGAAAATAAAAGAATTGATCTTGGGAGAAAATGTTACCTCTTAATCGGGAAACTTTCTTTTGTTTAGACAGAAGGCATCCTTGGATTTTTTTTATAATAACAAAGACGGTTATATGATGATGGTAGGTATTTAAAGAAGTTAATTGGTCAGATATTTTTCATGACTATGTGGTTTTATAAGTGTGAGGATGTGGAAGATGTGGTGACCTTTTATAGGGAAGGAAACAACTCAATCGGAATTATTGAAAACATGTTAGGTGTACACATGTTCTTTCTTAAAAAGGTCATATAAAAATAAAAAAATAAAAATGTATGTTCAAGGGTCTACATATGAAGACCCATGGGTGTTGTAAATGTTTCTAGGTCATTTGGACCCCTATGATTATGATTTATTTCTAAATTAATCTTAATTTGACCTTAATAGTTGTGATTGTTTTTAATCACTTTTACTAATATTTTTGTCCAAAAATTAACATGATATAATTAGACTATAAATATTATACTATTTATAGTGGTGTATATATGTTTTTAAAAATTAAATTCAATGATTCATCACAATTAAGATTAATGTGAATCCCATAGATGAGGTGAAATAATGTTTTTAAAGTAGAAAAATGCTCATAAGATTGTTTAGTTTTTATATTCAATTTTAAAGTGAAATTGATTATAATGACCTAAAATTTATTAAAATATTTTTAATTGATCTAATGTGAACTCAAAATAAATTTGAGGTATAATTTTTCATTAATTATTATATAAATGGAATGGTATTTCTTATCTAAAAAATGGTATTTTAACTATTTATCAATAATGTAATGTTTCTCAGAAAAATTACAAAAAATTGTTCTAAGATAATTTCAAAATTATAAAATCAAAAATGAAGCTTATTTTATAAAATTCAATTACTAAATTTTCTAAAATTAATTTTATTTATTCTTCATATAAATATATCAAATGCAATTAATTTGAGAAAATATTTTTTTAAATATATAAGACTTTAAAAAATTTATATTGTTAAATATCAATATGTTTATTTATCTAAAAAATTATAACAATATTTTAAAATTATTTATTAATATTAGTATTTCTATATTTTTATGGAAAGGTTATACCTAACTTTTTAAAATAATTATAAGAATAAAATAGTGTTTCTTAGAATCTCAATATTGCTTGTAATTCATTCCATGTCGGTGTTGCATTTTTCACATGCCATGTCATTAGTGCATGTCGATCAAGTCAAGTTAGTGTTTTTTTGAAGCACAAGACATGTAATTGTTGGGTATAGAAAAATAAAAGTTGGTTTTATGTAAAATAAATAATTGACTTAGTGTGTTTATAAATATATATATATATATATATATATAACTATTTATAGTGTCACGTGAAATGAAATATATCAAAGAGATAAATTAATTCGAAAAAAAATACTTCACAAAATCTTGGTGTGTTAAATTTTACCCCAATTAAAATGAATTTATCCCTCAAAATTATGGTTATTAATGAGAGGTTTAATACAAAAAAGTTCATTTCATAGAAACCCACATCGCAAAAATTAAAACTAAAGCTTTGATTAAAAAAAGAATGTTACAACCATAATGGTTACCCAAAAAAACATATAACTAATTTTACACAAAGGAAAATATAGGTTGAAAGTGATAAATTGACATGGAAGATAAATCATACTGTAATGTTCTGATGGATAGTGATATAGAACATGGTTAAGAGACAGTTAACAATAAAAAATTCATAAATCAGTGATGACCTAAAGGACATTCTGATTCATTGGAAATAAAAGTACAAGTATAATGTTTTTGGAGTGAAGATCCCTGTTCATAAAGTTAAATAATCTTCCTGAAAATATATACTTTCATGATTTTTGGACAACTTCACCCTTCTAATTTCATTGATCCACTTCACCTCTTTCACTTTTAATGAAGGTTAATTGTTCATTTATAAAGTACTAATAGATAATGAGACCTAGGATATTGCATCCCATCATTTATAATAAACACAATTTAGTTTTAAGAGGCTATACAATATGCATAATTCCTTTTCTGTAATTATAACACATTATTCTTTCGTACTTCATCAAACATCCAACATAAACATTCCATAAGTGGTTAAGCTTATAACCTTTCCAGAATATATTTTACAATTTACTCCTTAAAAAATCTATCATCATAAAACAAAAAAAATTATTAGAGAAATAGGATAATCCGTGTACTAATATTATATAAAAGTTGATTTTATAATTTTATAATCCATGTAGGGAAACATAATCACATGAAATCTCTCAAAATGATGAACAATAAGAATTTAAAAGGGATTATTCTTACAAAATAAAACAAAAGATTTACATATAAGGAGGGATGGACAAATGTTTTTTAATTATATTGGTTCATTTCATCCATTATGATCACATAATCATTCACTTTTTCCATTGTCTTCAGAGGTTTTGTGGATTATCATTAACATTAGACCATGGATTTGGGAACTTGTTATAATAATGGCCAAACTCCATGAAATTGAATTCGTAAAGTGTGGGAGGTTAATTCTCTATGGATTTCACATTATTTTAATAATTATCTAAATTAATCCAATCAATTAGACATTTATCCTATTAATGAACATCCCTTTAACAATTAATAAATTAATTACTCCACTTAATTCCCCCAATGTGTCTTCCCACAATTTGTGAATAATATAAGTCTCATTTTAATTTCTCCATGGTTGTTAGATTTTCCTTTGAACTCGTCCTTTTTTCATGTGAAAAAAATGAGATTAATACATAAATAAAAATTCCATTTCAACCTTTATATCAAATCTAACCACATCTTCATATATTATAAATTCTCTTAGAAACATGTCATTTCAATGAATATGATTCAAACCACTAAATAATTGATCAATGTTTATTTCGGGTTGAATGATAATACATTAAGAGTACCTCATAGCCCTTTAAAAAATTTCTTCATAAGCATGAATAGATTCATCATCCATCTTATTAAGATCTATGAATTCCTTTTCCATATTCATACGAAGAATATGCGGCTTTTACCTTTTAAAAAGATATTCTTTTCAACTCATCCAAATCTATTGATTTGATTTCATCTTTCTGCTTATTATTCTTGATTAGAGTCCACCACTAATCTACTGCACCTTTTAACTGATAAATATCCAGAACGAATTTCTCATGCTCCAAATGTTTATGAATGGAAATTATATTCACATTGGAATTGATCCAATGTTTAAAAACAAGTATATCTGGATACCCACTGAAATAAGATAGATGTTGCCACATGAAGGATTAAAAAAAATCTGGTTCCCCATTTTCTCATTTGGGAATCCAACATGGTTAATAGATTGATAAATTTGGTTGATAATATCAATGAGACTTTCCATTCCTTATCCTATAGTATTTGGTTTCTTAGGAGGATGATCAATTCATTGTCCATTCCAATTACAATTAATGTGGTTCCTTCAGGTTTCATCCACTAACTAAAAAAAGAATAGAGTAATGAATGACTATCAGAAAGAGGAGCCATATAATCATGAAAAAAACTTATATGATGTCTAAATTTTGAAACCATTCATAATATGTGAAACCTTAGGTTTATCTAATGTTATTCATTGAAAAATTTTATTTAAAAACATCGTGATAGTTGATGAAGTGTTTGTGAATTCCCAGAGCATATCCCCCAGGAGTGTCAAACCATGTGTGCAATAAAACACATTTTCATGTACCATATTACCCCAAGATAGTCCTAAGATATCCTATCAATGTTATTAACCCTAGGTACATCTGTTCCAGAGCTACATCCATCTGTAGTATCCATAGAGGGATTTATTACTAAGAAACCACTTACTCAATCTATCACCAAATTTCTATGTGATTTTCATAAATGCTAACACATACATATAGTTATCCTTAGATATATCCTAATACATATCCGTATAACTATACTTAGGGATATCACAAATGTTTTATCATCCTGGTTTCCAAATGTTGAGTAAATCATTCCGTTGATACAAATTATAGAGACTTAGGCATAACATACATGGCTATTACATCCGTTATATGAATATTTCATACATTACAAAAATACATGAACGAGAACCATAATAGTTTAATGTACTAGGAAACAGGGAATCAAAAAAGATCAACCTTGGTGAAATATATTCGATATCTCCCATAATGATCTCAAAATTCAGTATTTCAACCTAAAAATATTTTTCATTACCTGGGGAAAGGAAACATAAGAAAGGGGTGAGCTCAGAATCCAAGTAATGGTAAATAAAGGAAATGCATAAGAATAGAATGAAAGAAAGTGTATGGAATATGAGAATAAAATTTGAATATATTACCCTACATATTAGATATCATAATAAATATTATCAATTCCTATGACATTAATCATAAGGAAATAAACAACAGAATCTATGAAAGTATAGCATAAGAATAAAACATGTAATTTTGTAAAGCACATAAGCATATAAAAATTATATATCAAGGAATACTAACATGTAATTTTTAAAATGTTAGAATTTGGTTAATCACCTATCTACTAGAATCGAGTTTGGGATTTCCTTGTGTGTAATCTTTTATTTTGTTCTAGGGATCTCATACAATGTACCCTTTTTTTAGGCTTTAATTTTACTTATATTTACCCCATTGTTTTAGGAATATGATTTCCTCTTTTGTAACCTCTTGTATCATGTTTAGGATTTCCTCCTGTATCCATTTTTTGGGTTTGGATGTTGACCCATTTAACATATGATCTCATAAAACATTTTTTATTACCCAATGCATTTGAGGGAGAAATAGGTCCCACCCATCTTATATTGAAATCATTCATACATTTTCCACACAATCATAAAAAAATTATATCATAACCCATGACAAAAAATAGGTATCATAATCTTGTAGTCATTTAATTAACTATGAAAAAATACATAGGTTTTATAACCAATTCATTTGAAGCATAACCCATGAAAATAAGAGGGTTTTAAAGGCATATATCCCGTTAAAGTGAAATAGGTATCATAAACCTCATACCATCAAAATGTAAAACCTTCAAATAAATAATATAAATTAAAATATTGTATCATTTCCCCAGAAATGCATGAGTAAACCCAATGGATTTCATATTAGTTGAGAAATAATTTTCATGGATATTTTAAAAACATTTCTTGTGAAAAATATACATTATTCAGTTAAAAAGAGTCCTTAAATCATAATAACCATTTAAAAAATGTTGGAAATAAAGCATAAATATTATAAATATATATATGAAAACCCTTTTGAAATCTTTTTCTTTTAAGGCATGTAAAGAGAGGTTGAAAACATTTCGATAAATTTTTTTTGAAAAATTATAAAGGAATCATGAAAAAATTTGATAACCATTCTCATTGATAACTTATAAAATAAGTTTCAAAAAATTTGAAAAATGTTTTTTTTTTAATTTTTTTTGAAAATATATATTTAAATATTGAAATTTTTTTGAAATTTATTTCATTGAAAATAAATTTATAACTTTTAATGAAATCATGAAAATGTTTAAAATAAATTTTTAATCATAACACATTTTTTAAAAGAAAATTATATATAAATAGCTCTAAAAATTTATACAGAAATAATTGGAAAATAGAAAATATAATAATTAGAATTCCTTTTCCTTAAAAAACTAAATTATCATTTGAAAACATTTTTTAAAACATGGTTTTTGAAATAAAATGGATTTTTGTCCAAGTATAAAAATACAGTTAGATTATTCTTAAAAACTTTTTATTAATTACATTAGGTAACAAAGTGTGTAAAATGGTTCTAATACATGAAGATATAGTGAATAAACATAGGTTAATGAAAATAATGGGTGTTCTTGAGATATGGATAATACAATTTCATCAATGGAAGAATAATTGTAAACAATCTCAATAAATGATGAGATTCTTTCAATAAACACCTTATCACATTTTAACATTTAATCATGCTCCTAGTGTAAGAAAATGAAATTACATGAAGATTTAAATATCATGATATGATGGGGAATCATGATATAACATGTTAAATACATTATATACACATTATATTAAAATATATGTTTATAACATGGTATATGTCTCAAAGAAGGGAAATTGAGACGAAATTAATTGACTGATTTGTTGAATTTTGGAACATAAATCTCATGACAGAAATAAAAATAAAAGGATTTATAAATACCCATAAATTTAAGTATAGGAATTTTATAATACATCCATGTACACTTAAACACCATTTAAGAGGAATGGGTGTTTAATAAGTAATGTATCCCACATAAATAAAAAGTGAGATGAAATCCTCTTACCATTTATTCTGAAACACATCATACTCATTAAAACATAATGTAAAATAAATATAAATCTATTATAAATTCATAAAATAAAAATATTCTTACATATAATATAATATATGCTTTGATTATGGATTCATATTACCTGATAGTGAACAATTCTACCTTAAGGTTTCACTTCGGGTAATATCCGCTTGGTTTTCCACATGTGTCTTAATTTTTTTATATCATTAGTAATCATACTTATATCTTGATTTCCTGAATTTAAACCATTATTTAAATATAATTTATATTAAATATATTTATATTATAATAATTTGTATATTATAAAATTATTATATAGAATACACCATTCATGAAGATAGTAAGTCGTACGTACACATGAATGATGTTTCCGTTTTAATTGTCACGTTGAAATAATTAATGTAAAATACATATATGAATATATATATATATATATATATATAGATATATATAATTATTATAGTGTGTTTATTATATCTTATATATCGTATATATTAATTAAAAACATCCTTAATACATTCCATTTAGTGTATGAACAAATCATTTTTCTTTGAGGGGCGATAATCTACACTTCCCCAAACAAAATTATCATATTTACACCAAATGTAATGTAAAAAAATATGATTTTTAAAAGTAATAAAAAACATTATATAAATAATTAAAATAATATATCATATATATAAATAGATTTGTCATCATAATGTCCACCCTGAAAGGGGGTAAAGGTTAAATGAACAATAATTGCTTAATGAGACAGTAGTTCACTATACACATAAATATTATGTTTGTTACCCATTAGATAGATGTGTGTGTAAGATTAGATATAAACTATATTATCAAAAACTCATAATATATTTAATATACTGGATCTATTATAAATTCATGTAATAAATATATTGGAGGTGATGGAGAAGGAAAATAAAAGAAAGGATCTTGAGAGAAGATGTTACATCGTAATCGAGAAACTCCTTTTGGATTGACCCAAGAGGATTACTTGGATTGATTTATACCCATTGAGAGTATTCGTGGATGATGTAATGGATTTTGAGAAAAAATTTTGGAACATAATTTCTGAAATTATGTTGTTTGATGTGTGTGAGGAAGTGTGAGAGTTGGTGGAATTTTATATGGAAGGAAAATGACTCCCAGGGAATTTTTGAAAAAATGTTATGTGTACAAATGATCATTAAAATATATTCATAAAAACCCAAATAAATTAATACTGTATGGTTTAGGGACGAAATATATCTATAAAATGGTTTTTGGACTAGCTTCTTTTTCATTTTTCCCTCTATGATTATGGTTTAGTCGGTAATTAAGTTTAGTTTGATCTTAATCAATATGATTATTTTTAATCACTTTTACTATTAATTTTGGTAAAAAAGTAACATGATAAAAATAGATGCTAAATTTTATATTTATTACAGTGTTGTATGTCCATTTTCATAATTGAATTCATAAATGTCAAAAAATTGAGTTTTATTATAATCCCACAGAGGAGACGAAACAATAGGTTTTTAATGTAGAAAAATGTTCAAAAGTTTTTTATGTTTCTTATTACATCAAAATAATAAAAAGTAACACAAGAGGGGTTGGGGGTTAATTGTGTGTTTTCAAAAATAATCTAAAATTCGGGTGTTTTAAACCCTCTATTATTTTTGTGGATATGCAGTGTTTACTTCAGTAATGAGTTTAATCAGAATATTAAATATAAATAAGGAACACAAAATTTTATAGTATTATAGGTCACATAGAACCCCTAGTCCACTCAATTAATAACTATCTCAATAAGCATACAGATTTCACTAGAATGGTCCACTTATCACAAGACAATGAATTCACAACTGAGTGCAGGAAGTCGACGTATTTACAAACAAGACTAACAATAAATCCATTTGGATCTATAGCATAGAACAAGTTATCCACAATGTATACTAATAATATGATACTCCACCACAGCCGAGTCCATGAAATTAAAACTCCTATAAATAAAAAAGAGTTTGATTTTTTGAATCTGGTTGTTATTCATTGTTGAATCATAAAAAACTAACATTATATGGATATTATTCTTCAAAAATTAATGTATTCAAGATGGAATATATCTGATGTGATCTCGATTTCAAAATTATATTTGATAAAAAATAGAAACAAATAGAAGTAAAAATATTATTGTAGTAAAATAATTAACATGTATATCTCCAAAGTGTTTCTTCTTTTAGAAATGATCTTTCATTAAAGTGACAGTTATGAGAATATATTCACCAGAAAGCAATCAAATATAAAAATAAGTAACATTAATTTTTCTCATATCTTGAAATGATACACTTGAAAAATTTATATATTAGAAGTTTCACTTCAATATTCTAGATCCAAAAGAATAGAATTATTGATCACTGAAATTAAAATTTCATATGACTAGGGGAGTCATAATTTTCTCTAAAAAATATTATATATTTTCCCTAATGAATATAGTTATCTAAAGCAATATCAATGATCCTCGAACCATCCTTTATTTATGAATTAATTGTTGTGGAAATCTCGGATTGAAAATGTATTTTAAAACAACATGTAAATATTCGATAAAATTATGAAATTAAATCTTCAATGATGAAATGTTGAATGAATGGATTCTTCACAAAATGAAAAAAATTACCAAACCTAGGGTTAAACTACATAGCATTCATTTTCCAAGAATAAGGTTGATGACATACGGTTGATTATTAAGTATGCTTGATGAAAACATATTTGTTTTCTCAAGCACATGGTTACATACTAATGTAGGGTTCATTAACCATACATTCTTCTCTTCTCAAAATTTGTGTTCTATCTAAACGTAAGGTTATTTTACCATATATTTCTAATAATTTACGGTTTGTTTAACATATGTATGGACATCGAAAATGGCTTGAATAAAAACGTATGGTTCATGGTAAATATTCAATGTTTCAAGCATATGGCTAATTTGTAACATTACATTCTAAATGTAGGGTATAAAAATTGTTTCCAAAATACAATTAAAAGAATTCTGAACACATTAAAAAATATTCTAATTTTATTAAAATATTGAATATAATTCTAGAATAATTTAGAGAATTAATAATAATTTCCTAAAATAGAATTAAATTAATATCATAATTTAAAAAAACAACCATATTTGTGATTATCAAAATGAAAAATATATTGCATATTACTCTTGGAGAAAAAATTCCATAAAATATCCCACTTTTTTTTATAAAAAAACCCATAAAATAATTAACATGTAATCGAATTTAGTAATTACTTTGAATAGAAACTAATATTTTGATTTTATAGACCTATTTCGATTAAATTAAAATGAAATGTTGTTTTTATCCAAATTTCTCCCCCTTTTGTGATATAAAAAAGAATGTAAACAATTATTAAAAAACTTATAATTTTGAAAATAATATTAAATGACTATTTATATTATACTGATTATAAAAAGAAGAAATTAATTCTCTAAATAGATATAATGATATGTAAATAATGATAAAGCACAAAAAATAAAAATAAAATGGAATTTTATTATAAACATTATACAAATAAATGACTATTGTTTTGGGCTTAGGAAAACAATGTGGTCATCTAGTTAAGCGAAAGGATAAATGGTTTGGTCAGGATTGGTTGCTGGTTCAAGTTATATAAGAGCCTGATCCACAATAAAATCCACTTTTTGTTCTTCCATATGAGATTGTAACAATTTTCTAAGACTATTTCTCATCTTCCTTATCCAAATAATTGAATCTATAAAGAACATTATATTCTAAATCAAATTGATATTATAAATGAAATGACAATTATCCTCTATTTGAAAAAAATGATCTAATTATTACTGAACTTATTTATCTGTAGTCAAATGCCTGGTTCACTTGAAGTGAGTTACTGAAAAATTTATCTATGATTATCCAATATTACTAAAAAGGATCACTATTTCACTAACGGTTCTACAGCCGGTCATTCATATCATCCATGAGATATGTGATATCTTGAAATCCTCTAATAAGATATAGGGAGGTTAAATGTGCAGAGGTATACACACTGTCCTGACTAACACTTCCCTTGATAGATTCAATGTGGCTCCATAAATACCATTTCAGATCTTCAAAATATATTTTAAAAATCGAATTATATTTGATATTCCCAATCCCATCCAAAATTTCCCACTTGATTTTTTGAAAATATCTCATTAAAATAAAAAATTATTTATGATTCAGATGTTGAGTATGACAAGACTCTAATTCTATCTTTGGAGAAGATGAATTTTTGCAAATCATCCTAGGATTTTATTGAGACTTACAACTCTTGTCTAAGATTCATATTCTCATTCTAAACCTGGTTAAACATGATCACAAGATCTTCAATTTAATGAGACAGAGAATCATATTTCCTTTCAACTGGATTCTTTGACTAATCATCCACTGCCACAATTGCTAAGGGATTATCAAAAGATTTATTTACTGAATTCTCACTCAAACAGGATATACAATCTAAAAAATTTGTTCGTTCTCTAGAAATTGATTTAGTAATATCTATTTTATTGATAAATGGATGAGTTATCCTGATGATCAAAAATATCGGTGGAATTATTTACAAATCTATGCACTTTATCTTCTCCTCGAGAAGCTTCTTCATGAATTTTTGGTTAAATAAAAACCTGAATTTTTTCGGGTTGGATATTTTCTAGTTGATCCTCAACATCAAATGATTATTCCAACTTAACTGATAGAGTGGCTTCACTAGAACCTAAAAATAGTTCTTCAATATGTTGGTGTTCACTATTTCATGGTGTTAAAACAGTGTCCTCTTGAACTTATTCTTATTCTTCCTCAGTAATATTTGTTCAATCATCCAATAATAATTTTCTATTGGTTTATTTAGAAACACCTTCTGTCCAAGATTAGCTAACTCCATCATTCTATAAGGCACAATTCTCTCTCTTAGAAAAATATCCATATATTTGTTTGTTGTCTTCACCAACTATAATGATACTTCCATTCACTATATTCCATTAAAAACCCTATTTCATAAGAGTACCAGCATTAAATACGTTACTATTATGACATTTAACTCTACTATAAAAGAGAAAAATCAACTTATTCCTGAATAAGATAATATAATTTATAATTCAATAGGGACTAAATGAAATCATTCATTCTTATTTGAAACTATAATTTAGATAACATAAGAAGTATCTAGGATAATTCATCTTGATATCACTGATGAAAAAAACATAAAATACATTTCTGGGTATAGGATTTTCTCCATATCAGCTACAAATTGGGAAATTATAATTTGAATAGACAAAATTAAATCTTTCTGATATTCCTCAAGATACTTAACATATATATTTCTTATATTTTTTGATCCAAAAAGAATGTAAATAATATATTCAGACTTATGATTATTATTTATAACAGATCGAAGGTCGATATTAAATGAACCTTCATGATGTCATTTCAAAATTTGATCTATTTAAACTGATGAAATTATAAATTCCTTATCTTCTATTATTTAGGATACATTATCTTTTTTTCCAGAAAAAATAAACATAAAACTACTATCAAATTTCATAAATTTTAATTCGTAATAAAAATATATATTTCCCTCATTGAATTGAAATTACAAACCTTGAAACAAAAACACATTCTGATAAGAAGATTTTTCTCACACAACCAATCAAAATCAATTACTTTTCCTTGATGATTTTTTCTCGAGTAGACATGATGACTCTTCACGTTGATAGGTTCATCAGCATCTGTTAGATAGGTCTTCCCCATATCTGAGAATTTGAATGTTGATGGTTTTTAGATTCTAGGGTTTAGGATAAAGACAAGGGTTTTACAAGCTGACATGGTTCAAAAACAAAAAGGTAGGATAAGTCTAAGTGTTTTCTAATAGGTAATAACATGATAAAATTTCTGAAGTAAATTACATAGGCTAATCATTAGTTTTTAGATTTTAAAAACATGATATTTGAAAATAAAAATGAAAAAAATTATTTATACAAATAATGGAAATACAATATTTGATAGTTAAAATAATACAACTAAAAATAATAATAAACTGTTTTAATTAAAATAAATAAAAAATTAAAAACATATTAATTTAATTAAACTAGTAAATATTTATTTAAAATTAAATAAACACAACTCCACCTTAACAAAATCAAAACATGTAGTAGGAAGTGGTTTAGTTAAAATATCAGCTAATTGATAATCAATTTTAAAAAATTCTAAATATATATGCTTTTAAAGAACACGATATCTTAGAAGATGATCCCTTATATCAATGTAATTAGTCCTAGAATGACTTATAATATTTTTTTTAAAATATTTATATAACATTTGTAACATCAAAAAAAATGTGTACTATTAAAATTTAGTTCAAAGTCTACTAGAGTATTTTTCATCCAAAATACTTGGGCACAAAAACTCTGAGTAGAAACATATTCTAGCTCGGCTATTAATAGAAAAATGGTGTATTGTTTATTACTTGAACGTGGTACTATTTATTTTCTTAAAATTTATAGGTTCCTAAGGACATTTTTCTATATAATCCATGAACTCCAAACATTGCATTTGAATATGCCATTAACTTAAAATAAGATGTTTCGGGGTAAATAAGAGATTGAAAAATGGTTCAATTTAAATAACTAAAAATTATTTTTACAGTGGTAAGATAGAATCCTTTTGGATTTTGTTGAAATATAAAACATAAATATACAAAAAACATAATGTTCAGTCTACAGGTTGTAAGATATAACAAACTATAATCATACCTCTATATAACTTTTTTCAGTAAGATATAACAAACTATAATCATACCTCTATATAACTTCATTCCCACTAGTTTTCTAGCTTCATCCAAAACAAGTGTTATATTGGTTCACGTGGGAGTTATGTATGCCATGATGTTATCAAGTTTGAAAAATTTTAGTTAATCTAAAACATATATACATTGGTTTAAAAAATTTCTATAATCCTTCTAATAAATGGGAAATCCAAGAAAGAAATTCAGTTCTCCCATCTTATACATTTCAAATTTTGTTTTTCATTATTTTTGAAAAATCATTATAAAGGATTTTGTTTGTTGAACTGAAAATAAAATCATCAACATAAATTTGAACTAATAAAATATTTTAACTAATAGTTTTCTTAAATAGTATTGAATTATCCAATCCAACTGTAAATCCATTTTCCAAATGAAAAGAAATCATTAATTCATACGAAGCCCTAGGTTCTTGTTTAATTCCATATATATCCTTAGTACCTTTAGAAACATATTTTCTAGGGAGTTTAGAAACTAGGTGGTTGTTCAACATAAAATTATTTCATTTAATAAAAATTTAAAATGGAATATTTAACACCCATCTTATATAATTTAAAATTCATATGATTTTCATAATTTAGAGGGATTCTAATGGATTCTAATCTATATACAGGGAAATGGTTTCATAATAATTTACAACTTCATCCTAATTATAACCTTTATCTAATGACCTAGAAATATTTCAGTTAACAATATCATGATCAAACTATTTATTTTTAAAGACACACATAGTCCCTATTACTGGCTAATTGGTTGGTCCTTCTACTGGATTCCAATCATCATTTATTTTATACTATTTTAGTTATCCATTCATTGTAAGCATCTATATTTCATATTATTAGGCTTCTTCATTATACATAATTTATAACTAAGTTATAAAGTCATAGAATTCGAATATATTTACAACATTTCTCCAAGTTACAATTCCTATATTTTTGTCTCTTATAACAGTTTCTAGATGAATATGCTTTTGGGTTCTATATTGTTTATGCAACACACTTTCTGGTTCTTCATTTTCACATTCTACTAAACTGGATTGAATTCCATTAATATCATTTTTAATATCAAATTTAGGGGTTTCAAATATCATATTTTCAAGTGAGTTAGTAACTTGATCAGTTTGATCTTTCTTTTTAATGAAAGGTTCAGTTTCATCAAACATCACATGAACATATTCTTCAATAATCCATGGTTTTTTATTAAGCACTCTATAATATTTTTTAGTAGGAAAATATCATATGAATATTCCTTTATTATATTTTGGATTGAACATACAAAATTTTCCGTACTATTAATGATATAAATTATAAATCCAAAAAAATAAAGTACAATTATTTTAGTTTATATATTATTACAAAGTTCATAGGGTGTTATTTTGAAAATAGGCCTTATTAAAACATTATTCATGTTATAGTAGGTTGTTCTTATTTATTTTTCCAAAACATAGGTAGGAATAAAATATTCATTTAGCATAGTCCATTCCATTTCTTAAATAGTTATATTTATTCTTTCAAATATTACATTTTGTTGAGGTGTCCTCGGTGAAGAAAAGGTTTGCCTAATATCCATATTTTAGAAAATGTAATTAAATTGATGATTCAAAAATTATTCAACATGATCACTTCTTAGTGAAATTATTTTAATTAATTTTTTAATAGTTTTATAAAAACATTAAAAAATATTTAAAAGTTCACATTTTGAGTTTTTGAAAATAAACCCCAATAAATATACAATAATCTTCAAATAAAACATAGACATATAATTTAACATCCAAACATGCTACAATAGATGGTCCAGAAAATCCATATAAATAAGTTCAAATGGTTTAGATATTCGAAAATTCTAAATTAGATTTGAAAGAATATTTTTTGGTTTTTCATATTTGGCATGCATCACAGGCACATGATCCTCAACACAGTTGGTGAGGACTCGATAGGTGCATCCAAGAGACCCAATATTGAATCCTGGTGGAGGAGGATTTTCGGGCACTGTAGCAGTATAGTAGTAGGCACTATTTAGTAATGTAGTAGCTGGATGTATTCATCCATCTAGGCATTTGGGCCTCCAGTTTGGTCCTTAGGTCTTCCAAGGCTTTTGGGCCACCCAAGACCTTCGACCCAGTTGATTCTCCAGGCCTTCGTGCCACAATATGGCCTTAGGGCCACCCTATGGCCTTCGGGCCACATGATATGAAAATATACCAGTCAGAATACAAGGGAAAAGGCTTTAGAGGAGGATTCAGGGAAGGCGCATCGACTTGAGCAGATCTAAGTGGAATTGGAAGAATTAGAGGGTATGGCTTTTCCATCAGTACCTAGCCTTTACATGTTGGCATAAGACAACTAGCCGACCAGCCCTGTAAATGTGGAGTGCTGATATCCAGACAAATTCTGGGGAGAAGTAGTTCCAAGTTGTCTTATCTGGGTGATTCCATCTAAGACCTACGGGTCATGTAATTGTATTCGAGCCTTCAGGCCTTATAAGGGTTCCTCCTCACCCCTTGAAGGGTGGACTATCAAAATAAAAAAAATTAAGGCCTTTTGGCCATTCCGTCACAAGAATCACAGAATCTATCGTTATCAAATTTAAGACTAGGAAAATCACAAACTAGTTGATTTATAGATAATTTATGTAAATCATAAGTATTACAATAACCAAGTACCCTATGCTAGATTCATGAATCATTTGTCTTAGTTGTTAAATAATTCTCCTTCCCTTTACAAAAGGAATTTAAATCCAAAGTATAAACATTATCTATTCTTGGTACTCTAAATTTAAGTAGTTTATCTTAAAAACCTAAACATGAATTGTTTGAAAAATAAAAATAAAAACCACCATCACAAATTTAAGATACATTTATCAGATTTTACTTTAGATATTCCACAAGTTGTACTTTGTTTATTGATATTTCCTTTATATCTCCAACCATTCCAAATACAACAATTTATCCTTCGACATTCATCGAAATTGACTAAACCACCATTTATTTGAGTTAGCATATGAATGTTTTTTGAATCATAATCATGTGTCTAGAACAACCATTGTCTATATATAATATATCAATTTTTTTATTTTGACACATTACCTGATAATTCAATTAAACATGTATTTGTTTTGGTAGACATATTTTCATGGGTCCCACAGTGTTATCTAGCTGTAATTTGTGTAACATCCCAGGTAAATAAAGAATAATAAATTTTCATATTTATGAATATATTCTAATTAGATATTAATTTTACTTTAATAGGGTTTCTATGTTCGATAGCGTACCTAATGCGCAACAAAGAGTTTCATTGAAATCGTTCGTTGCACACTAATAATATAATAATATTATTTTAAATCATAGTTAACACATAGTCGTTTTATTGGAGGCAACGAATAGAAATAATTAAAATATGATTATATATGTTTTCTAAATGTTTTTACATTTATCCAATAAAATATAAAGGCTTAAAATAAGGAAAGAATTCAATTTTAGGTATAGATACTCTAATATTCACTAAAAGGCTGGTTTATCGCCTTTTGATGGAGAAACCTCTTTAAAAATAGTTTTGGTCACTATTATACATTCTATTGGACCAAATAAAATCTTTCTTTAAAATTGGGACATCAAAATTTACTTTGTGTGTGTTTTCTGTATTTTTTTCGATAAAGTTTATTTTTTAATGAATAGTGAAAACTGTTGTATTTAAATTCAAAACCTCTTTTTAATCTAATTTATTTATATGATTATATTATATTTTGAATTGGTTTTAAAGTAAAATTATAATATATTTTTACCATTTAATCCAATAGTGGTCAATGGAATTAATTTCATTTTGAAATTGGACTTCAACTAGTTTCAATCTTTTGATATATATTGCTTCCTAAAAACACGGTATTTATTTTAACAGCGGGAATTAATTATTAAATTAATTATTGCAACTTATATGTTTTGAATTTTTTAAAATAGAAATCATTTTTGAATTCAGAATATCAAATATAGCTTAGGGTGAATTTTTTGTTTTTTTTGAAAAACATCAATTTTTGATGAATAGTGAAACCACTAAGTGGTAGTTAAAAAACTGATTTTTCGTTTAAATGAAACATTACCACTTCTGTGAACTGAATTTCAAAAAACCGACATATATTGTTTTCATTAGAAAGTAAAATATGGTACAATGGGAATAAAATAATTTTTTTGGTGAATAGTAACTTTTATGTTTTATTAATCACGATTAGAGGTAATTAGTGTTATTTAAGGTAAAAATAATGTTTTAATAATATGAAATTACCTTCACAGATATCCTACCCTTATATTATGTGTCATGCATGACCAAAACAATCCATGGGTCAACTTGGGGACCCCATGGAGCCACTTGGGTTAGAAAATGATATTAATAACTTTTTGTTTAAAGTTAAAAAAAAATTTCACAAACATGTATTGTTTTACTAAAAAAATATTTTCATGGGGTTATACAAGTCATATTTTTACTATAAATATTCATTATAAAGATAACAATATTTCCAAAAACATGCTATTTTTTTATAATTTTTAGACATTAAATAAATTAAATTATCTATGACACTAAGATGATGCAGCGATTATCTCATTATTTAATGATTTAAATAAAATGAAATGATAATGTAAAATCTAAGTCCTAAAATTGTCAAAAACCTATTGGATGGGTGGATTTCTAACCCTTATCACATTATCCTCTAAATATAAAATTTTGGGACCTTTATTATATGAAAATAATTTTATAATAAAGTTACTTTTCTTCACTTTCCTAGAGTGCCCCTCCTCCCTCTTATAAAAGGCACACACCTCTACCCCCTTACCCACACCTCTCAATCCTTTGGCTTGGCAAAGATCTGCTCATTGTATCTATCCACATCCCTCTCCTCATCCTGGATGCCTTACCTTATACATAAATCTCTTCAAGAAACCCTATTTGGTTCAAACCAAGAGGAGTTACCTGATTTAATGGGTATGTATTCTCTTATGTCATTTTGATTTATTTTTCTTATCCCCCCCAAACTATTTCTATTACATTATTTTTTTAACAAAACCAATATCTCCAATATACTAGGATGTTTTTATGAGAAGGATTCGAGCTACACTTACACACACCTCCTTCTAATGTTTAAAGAACATATTGTTTCTGTTGTTGGTGAATTTCTGCCTCACGAAACGATGACTGTTCAATCTTTTTTTAACACCTTTCATGGTGGCCATTATGATGTAACTCTATTTATATATGATATATATTACGTTTGTGTTTTCCTTATTCTTCTTTATTTCTAATTTATGGCATACCCTTTTGGTTTCCATTACGGTTAAACGCGATATCTTCATTTTAGGAAGTGCGGACTACCGCCCCCTCAAAGTGATTTGATTCATTAATGCCATATGTGGGAAGTATAAAGGATGTAGTTAATGATATTATATTTGATATTATACTGGAATTATAATATACCTATATATAATTATGATTTCACTCCATTAAATATGAAATATAAATGAAAGTAGCGTTCATGCGTACGTACGACTTACCGTCTCCATGAATGGTGCATTTCATTTATTACCTCTAAATGTTATATACTATTATTAATACATGTATATGATGGATATATATTATATATATGATATCTAAATCATGAACATATTTCTAGATATAATGAACCTTTGACCACATGAACAACATGTAATTGTAAGAAGTCCATTTTTGACTTAAGTACCAAATATCGACAAAACAAACATTATTAACATATATGATTACATAATGTTTCTAACATAGAAATAAGTTATATAAAAGGATCAATAAACTTGAAAAAGGTTCTTAAGAAAGTAGAAATTAGCTTTAGTTTATTATTCATTAGATTAAAGTGCAATCGAGTCATGTCAGACACAAAGTAAGGGACTTCGTCTCAATCTCCTTCCATTGAGACATATTTTTTTCTAATACAAGACTTTATTTTATACGGGTATAAACCCCTTTGAATTTTAATTTTATACAAAGTAATCTTTTTCTATGAAGCTTTTTACTAATCAACAATTAGGAATGGTTTTTTTACGTATGCAGTGACAACGACCTTTTCTGCCGTCGCGAGTATTATTTGGTCTTTGGATTCCACAACAAGTCATAATTTTTTATAAATGAAATAAATACCATATAATCTTTTATGTATTGTGTTATTGAAAATGGTTTTTATAATGGATTTGTTATGTCAATATATGTATGTGATATATTGTGATCGAAATGTGGAAATGTTTTCTTTCTGTTATATTTGTTTCATGTCTTATGATTTTATAATGGTACTTTGACATTTGACGGGTGGTTACGTGATAAACCATATGACGGGTGGTGTCGTGAATACCAGGATGGGTGGTTTCGTTATAACCTCCAATGCGTTGGGTGGGGAAGTCGTCCATATGGCTATTCCATTAAGTGATATGTGTGGAAGTTGACAGTATGGTTATTCCATTTATGTATGTTTATGTCCCAAGTTACCTTTATATGTTATGTGTTCTTTATATGGGTTTTAGGGTAATCTTTTGGTTACAAAAGGTTAAGTAATGATCTTTTATTCAGTGAAGATTGTTTACTTCTTCATAAGGGTAAAAATTATTACTTTGATAAAGTATTAATGGTTTACTTGTTGTTTTAAAAAACTTACATTTTTCCTTCTTTGTGTATCTCTTACTGATCTTTTTATGCTCATCCCACGTTTTTTTGAAAGGTTTTTCACAGGACATAATGTGGAATAGGGTCAAGGATGGGATCATGGAAAAGTCATGCTGTCTTAAACATGGAATTAGACATGACTCTTTTTTTCATGAGGACTTGTTTTGTAAAAACAAGGAAACTATGTATAAGTGTCTACTTTGTAAACTTTTGAGATGTAATTGTTATGTCATAAATCTCTAAAACTCTAAACCTCAAAAGATCCTCAATGTGAATTATTCATTTAATTAAATATTAAGTAATGTTTAAGGCCAGGTCCTTAAAATTTGGGTATCCAAATTTTCTTTATTTTTCCTTATTTTTTATCACTTTCTTCAAAACAAAACCTTGACAAACAAAAGAAATTTTAATAACACAAATTTTAGAATTTTGAAAATAAAACATATTTGTGACATGACATTTTATTCCACAAAAATAATAGGTATAGTTTTTTTGAATTGGGAACAATTTTCAGATAATTTTTTTTCTCACCCTTTCTTCACATTACAAATAATTATCTTTTAATGAAATTATTTCTTAGAATTTCATTAAACACATTTTATCTTTTATTATATGTGATTGTGGTAATTTTTTTTGGATTCTACATACCCTGTAATTATTTGATCATTTATTCATGATCAACACAGTTTGAGGTAGATGTTTTGAATGTTTCAATCAACACATTATGTTGTTTTAGGAGGGTATATCCTTTACCTAATATATCATTATGATTTATTTTTCAATGATTTGTGATTTTTTAAAAAGGAATCATATTTTTCTTCAAATATAGAACTATAAGAATCCAATTTATCATTTGAGAAAATACTAGTATTAGAATTAGAGGAGTAATAAATTTGTACCTTTTCCTCTTCATCAATAAAGAACATGTTGGATTTTAGATTTCTTTTTCCCCTATCTAATTCAGACTTTGAAGGGCTATTAGAGCCTTAAGATACCCTCTATGATTCTTTAATTGTACTTTTTTCCTTTGTGCTCATAATCAGCATTATTCTAATATCTCTATTCCGGAAATTTATTTTCATCTTTCAGTTGAGGGAAATTAGGTCTAATATGACCTAATTTATTTCATTCATAACATCAAACATTTATTGGTTCATTCTAATATATCTTGAAGTATTTTATGAAGCCTCTTTTCTTCTTGTAAAATATGCTGACCTTTCAGGATGTTTGAGCTAGTTCCATTTCAGAATCTAAGGATCTTGTATTTACCTCTTATCTAACATCTTGATTTGATCATTTGTTATAGTTCTCATATGTCACCTTCAAAGTAGTATTTTCCCTTTTCACTATAATATCATGATCTTCAGCTTCAGCCTAAATTTATTCTTTATACATAATTAGTGTCCCAATTAGTTATTTAATTTTTAGATCCTTTATAGGTGAATATTGACTAAGAGTAGTAGATATGTCCTTCCATTTGAACGGTATTAATCTGTTTAATTTCAAGGCTTGTTCAAAATTTGTAATGGGTTCTCCTATGCTATTTTTTTTAAAGTTTATGGAATCCATCCAAACATCTATGTGATTCTTTCATCATCAATCATTCTAAAGTTGTCAAATTTTATTTTTTCTATAGAATACCACATCTGTTTGAAATTATATATTCCTAATAAGCCACTACTATGGTTTGAAACAACTCATAAGAAGTTAGAAATTTTGATACACGATTAAATGATTCTGGTCTAAGACAACAAATAATAGCATTCATCATTTCAAATTGACATTATACTCATCATATCTTTCAAAATTCTAGGTTATTGGTTTCTCAGGAATATTTTAAAGAGTAATGATTTTTTAGTATAATTTTAATCCAATATTTTTCTGATAGACAGTCATTCGAGTTTTCTAGCATCCATAGTTTCCACCATTAAAATATGGAGCACATATTAAAAAAATTCCTTCTCTCAGTTAATCCTTTCCATATTTGAATATACCATTATACATTTATCTTATTATTGGTTGATCCAAAAATCTCTCCTTTGATTCCAATTTTTAGGTCATAATAATACTACGTAATACAAGAGGGGTTGAATAGTGTCTTTTCAAAAATCTTCCATAATTTGTTATCTTGAATCCGTATGTGATTTATGTAGATATGTTGTATTTACTTCTATAATGATTATAAGTAGTAAAAGAAACCCAAATAAATATCACATATTTTTATAGTTGTTCAGGGCACAAAAATCCCCTATTCTACTTCATTAGTCACTCTTTATGAAAACTTGGGGATTTCACTACAATGGTCCTCTTATCAGAAGACCATGAATTAAAAATTGAGTGGAGGCAGTTGACACCATTAAAACAAGACTAATAAAAAATTCATTCTGGTTCTATATCATACCACTAGTTATCAAAAGAATAGATCGAGATGATGATACTCCACCACCACTAAGTCCAAGCAGTTGAAACTCTAACAAATCAAAAGAGTTTGATTTGTTGATTCAGGTTGTTCTTCATAGTTTCAGTGGAAAAAACTAAAAGTAGATGGATCTTCTTCTTCAGAAATGAAGTTGTTAAAGATAGTGTAGATCTGAAGTGATCTTGATTGAAAAAATATAATCTTTGATAAAAAGAATCAATATATAGAAGTATAAATCAGATGACACTAAAATATTGAACATGTATATATTTAAAGTGTAGCTTCTTTCAGAATTGATCATTTATTAAAGAAGCACTTATGAGAAGATATTCAATATAAATTAATCAAATATAAAAATATATAAAATTAAATTTTCCAATATCATGAAATGATACATTGCAAAAAATATAGAATAGAATATTTTTTTTCAAAATTGTAGTTCCAACAGAATAACCTGAATGATCATAGAAATTCCATTTTCAAATGACTATGGGAGTCGTATCATACCTTATGAATAGAAGAGATCATCTCCGATGAATACATTTCTTTGTAACAATCATAATGATAGTTTAATCAATATTTAATTCTTACTCAATCATTATATAATTCTCATATTGAAAACTCATTTTAAAATATCCTGTAATTATAAATTAAAATAAGGTAATTAAATCTCCAACGTCGAAATGTCATGTTTAGGGTTCCTTCACAACATAATAAAATACCAAACACAGGGGTCAAATACATTGATTTCATTTTCAAAAAATAATGTTGATGATGTAAGGCATATCATAATGCAAGGTTGACACTCTATATGTTTGTGTCCTCAAACTTATGGTTACTTACTTATGTAAGTTTCTTTAACCATACAATCTTCTCTTCCCAAACGTAAGGTTCCATCCAAACATAAGGTTCATTAACCATACCTTTCTTATAATGTAGGGTTGTTTATCATACATACATTTCTGGATATAGGGTTGAATAAAAATATACAGTTTATGGTCCATACATGTTTTTCCAATAATAAGATTAATTCCTTAACTTATATTCTAAATGTATGGTATGAATAGTGTTTCTAGAATACAATTAAGTGGTTTCCAAACAATTTAACAAATATTAAATTTAAAATAAAATCATGAAGATAATTACTAAATAAATAATACAAATATTAATAATTTTATAAAATAAACATATTTTAATATCATTAGTAAAAAAACAAGGGTATTTGTGAGCATCAAAATCAATAATAAATTATAGAATATTATTGAAATAATACATTCCCAATAGTTTTTATATTCAATTTCAAAGTGAGATTTATTATAATGACTTAAATCATATTAATAGATGAATAATTGATCTAATGTGCCCATAAAACAAAAGTTATATATCATTTATCATTAATAATAATTTAAACAAAATTGCAGTAATTAACTAAAATGTTGTATTTTTTACTATTCATAAAAAAAATGACATTTCTTAGAAATATCCCAAAAATTAATCTTATAATAATTTCACAATTATAAATTCACAATTGATATTTATTTTATTGGCCTAAATTACTATATATGACTAAAATTAATTTTTTGGTTGTTTATAGAAGGACATTCCTATCAGTTCATATGAGAAAATATTATTTTTAAACATATAAAGACATTACTAATAAATTATTCCTTATAAATATGGTTTATTTATTTTAAATTTTAATAATAATATTTTAAAAGTAGCTATTACTATTAATATTACTATGATATAATGACTATGTTATAACTAACTCATTTAAATAATTATTACAATAAATTAATGTTTCATAGAAACTCAGAATTACATTTAACATAAGCCATGTCAGTGTTGCCTGTAACACATGCCTTGATAGTATTGTTTGTAGTGCAATCCATGTCGATGTTGTGTGTAGCGCCAGCCAAGTAGGTGTTGTGTGTAGTGTAGCACAATTTGGTTCCATTTGAAAGGAATGTTTGACATAGTGTTTTAATATATATATATATATATATAACTTTTTCAAATGTCACAGGACACTAAAAATACCAAAATGATAAATTAATTAGAAAACAATATCACACAAAATATTGGGGTGTTACAAAATCCATTTTTCATGATGATTGATCCCTCCTCAAGATTTTGGACCCCCAAAAATATGGAAAAATTTTAGGAAATAATGTCTCCTGGTATATGACATTTTTTATACCACATCTAGTGCATCAATCTATTTCTATTGGATATTTTTCAACATTCATTTCAATAATATCTCTATAAATCCACATCCGACCATAAAAACATTAATTTTAAACAAATAAAATCATCCCAAAATCACATTAATTTTAACTTGAAGGGGTTTTTACTCAACAACTCGATAATGTATTTATGATGGGGTTACCTCGAACCCTTAGGATTCTTGATGAGGTTTGGGTGATAGTTGATCAGATGATGAACATCTTTCCTTCCATATGAATATCTGAACCCATTCAATCAATGATTTTGGGATTTTATATATCTAGGATCTAAGAAGAGAGGAACCATGTAATGTGTGATTCCAAATAATGCATTTTTTTCATGTTTAATGATCAATCCATGATCTACATGCTGATAAGTGAAATGTTAAATAGAATTGAATCAAAGAAGGCAGAAAACATGAATCATGCTAGAACAGGATATAGGATCATCATATATTATTTATAAACAAATTAATTAAACAAGAATTACATTGATATAATTCATTCCACATTTAAGGATATTGTAATAGATATTTGATGCACCATCATTATATTGTAAGAATCAAGTGAAGATTCCCTCTAGCAGTAGTCCACACATATTCCACAAATCTCATGACATCGCCAAAATTATATATGGGTGTTATCATGACAGGTCCTTGAACATGAATTATCTGGAATTGATCACTAGGAAAATTAATTTGAAAGTGTTCTCCTTGATATGGTAGAGGAATATTGATATCCATTTATGGGAGCGATCATTGATAAGAGAGATCTCAAGTGCTTGAGAGAATTCTGCAATTATGTTGTGAACAACCCAAAACAAATGAATAATTATATTGAGAAAATAACATAACTAGGTTTATACATATAATGGGTTAAAATTAAATAATTGCACAAGTGCCTTTAAATGTTTATATAATCCTAGTGAAAATCCAAAATCAAATAATAATAATATTATTATTATTTATCGACATGAGTTTAACTTCTGAATTAAAATTATATCTTATTTAATAAAATAATATTCAATATTTATTATTTTCTCACTTGACCTAAACATCAGGTTCTTTAGTCCTCCATAATATTTATCGAACCATTAATTATGTCTATTTGTTTATTAAATAAATTTCCATGAATTATTATCATATATTTAAATTTAAATTATATTTTAAAAATTTGAAAATAAATTATTACATGCGATCAAAAATTAATTAATAATTATTTAACCATGTTTTAACGTAATATTTATTCAACTTATTAAATAAGATATAATAATATATTATTAAACTTGGATTATGGATACACATAGTGTGTGAAACTATCAGACACTTTCTTAGTGGAATTAGAAAAACCATCCTACATTCAAATGATAGAATCTAGAAACACCACAAAGAATCAATATAGAATGATGTTATTGCCATAATGACATGTTACCTCATACAAACAGTTACTATATAATATAATCCCTTAATTGAGATATCTCTAAACAAGTAAGTTTCATACTAGTAACATCAAACAATGTTCTTGATGTCTCTTTCTTTGACTTCTCAAAAAATGGACACACCTATCTAACAACATGAAAATTGATTTATTTAGGTTATATCATTTCAATAAAAGTTCTTGAGTTATCAACTTCCATTCATACAGAATGGAGAAATCCTTCCTTGCATTATTCATTAATGAAACATTACTTTTAATGAAAAAAATGTATCCCACCTCACCAAGAACATATATCCTCATGTTTTTCATCGATAAATAAAAATATGTGACTCATAATATTCATAATAATACAAATATTTATGTCTAAGGATCAATACACACGACAGTAGATAGGAGTAACCAATGAAACAATGAAATGTGGATTTCCTACTAAAGGGTCTTGTTATAAAAATATCTTACAAAATATTACCACGATAGTACACCATGACAAGATACCTCAAAATCTTATGAGTCTCTACCCCTGAGAGCCTATATCATTTTGTCCCGTAAATGATGTCATCAATCAATAGAACATATATTCAAGAATGGTGTCATAGCACATTAGGGTTTCATCATAGAGGGGAAGTGCAATGACCTTATAGTGTGATAGCTACTCTTTAGACATTATCACTTATTATTTCACATGGAAGAACAATCATGATGTGATAAGTAGTTTACTAATATTAATAACTATTAATACTTGTTATCATGAAGTACACAAAAGATGGTTATAGGAAAGAAACTCCAACTCACATCCACTTTCTCTAGATCCAACTGAAAACATATTTCTTTCTACTAGCTCTCACAAGATACTCAAACATATACTAATATAGGACATTTGTAATGGGGACTTCCACATTCTATTTCATGGGTACTTTTATTAGTGAAAATTCACCCCTATGATTAAAATCCATAATGATGTGATACTTATAGAGTATATAGGTTGACCGTTGGTGTTACCATGGCTCTTTTGGAAGACCCTTCACATCAGTATTGTCACAATTTAATGTGATGGGATATTTTTTTCTATGTACCACATCATGCTCTTAGACAACGATCCAAATACAAAAGTCTTAATTGCCTACATCAAAAGCCTCTATATACTCGGCCTCCACTATTGAATCAACGACCACTAAATGTTTTCAAATCCTCAAGATGAAATCTCTTCCACTATAGAATAAAATATATCCTTTTGGTTAATTTATATCATTGTGATCTATCTGAAAACAATCATCAGTATAACCCTTGATGACCATCTCCATGTATCCTAAAATATAGTATGACCATATCCTTAGTTATTTTTAGATACTTATGGATAACCTCCACCGTAGTCCAATGATTTTCTCCTAGACCAAATTGATATCTAATTACTATGATTAATTTATTAGAAACATAATGTTCCATAAAAATCATTGAATACATGATTGATCATGCTGCGGAATCATATGGGATCTTACACATTCTCTATTTCTATTGTTCTGTCTGGGGACACTTTTTTAAAAATTATTTTCACCATGTAACACTGGAACCAATAACCTCTTAGATTGTTCCATACTATATATATATAGTAAAAATATTTAGTTTTAATTATTCAAAGTAACCTCTTGTATATATCACAAATGATATTGATCCTTAGAATATTGGTTTCATAAACTAAGTATTTCATGGAGAAACAATTTTTTAACTATTCCTCAATAGAATGCATGTCTAGTTTTTCATTTCCAATATGTTATATTTCATCAACATATAATACTATGATAATGACAGAGTTTTCACTAAACTACTAATAAATTCATGACTCAATTTCATTCTTAATCAAAACTTGATTTTTAATTGATTCATTCAATCATATTTTCCATGACCATGATTCTTTTTCAATCCATAAATGCATCTCTGAAACATGAAAACACTTTTGTAATCACTTGGAGCCACAACCCCTTCTGGGTTTGTCGTATAGAGATCTTCTTAAAGGCACCCATTATGAAATGAATTTTTTACATCAATCTACCAAATATCATAGTTCTGGTATGTTGTAAGGGAAGGTAGAATTTAGATGGACTTAAAATTGGAAAATGGTAAAATGGTTTCATCATGGAAAATTACATCATTTTGTTTAAACCCTTTATCCCCTATCATTGATTTATAAGAATTAAGTTTACTTTACATGGACATTTTTCTCTTGAAAATCCATTTTCACCCAATAGTCATTACATAAACTATCACATCGACCAGAACCCAATCATTTTTCTGATACATTAAATCCATTCTGTAATTCATGTATCCTTGACTTCTAGTAGATTTTGATCGCTCTATTATCTCATTGTATGAGATAGTTTCATCACTATAGACCAATATTGATTCACCGTATATTTTTAATAGAATACCATATATTTAGTTATCTTACCTCTATTATGCTCCTATGTAATACTATTATATCAAGAACTACATATTCTTTAGGGACTTATGGAATTTGTTCCTGGTATAACTATTATTTATCTTGAGAATCAACTTCATTGATGTCAATATTAATCCCGCTATTCATTTTATGGATGTAATAACTATAATGAAATATGGATTGCCTAGAGAAAATAAAATTATTATCTGAGGGGTTATATATGTATTATACTTTTTCCTTTTGGATGCCATATAATGATACACATTATGCCCCAGGGTTCTAGTTTTTTTACTAAGAAGGACATAAAAACACCTCATAACCCCCAAAAATATGTAAGCGAAATAATGCATTTCTTTCCACTCCATTAATCGAAGGTTATTCCATTTTACACATTACTTGGAACTAGGTTTTGTGTGTATGCCACAGTTTGTAATTCATATCCCCAAAAAGATAATGGATTTTCTGCACGACTCACTATTGACCATTACATGTCTATCAATGTATGTTTCATCTATTAAATATCACCATTCTACTATAGTGTATAAGGAAGAAACTATTATAAATTGAGGTAATTACGATGGGATCTTGTTTCAAATGAGCTTTTGCAATGGGGACCCATCGCATATAGATCGTCGAAGAAAATAGTGTCAAAAATAGTATTTTTTTATGATGGGCCCATCGTAAAAAAACACTATTTGATACGGGATGATTCCCATCAAAAATAGTTCTATGATTATATATTATATATATATATATAACCTGTTACGATGGGCCTGTCAGAAAAAAGTATTTGCGACAGTCTCTGATGTACTACTATGCGTAAGGCATTTCAACTTGATTTAACATCTATAAAATAGTTTTTTTGGATGGATTTTTCATTGATTTCACATTTTTAATGTTCTATAATTTGTTTTTCAGTCACCAAAGGATGAAGTAGGAAGTCTAGGAATTTTGGAGATTTAGAAGGGAAATGGGGACTTTTGGACCCTTTTCCCCTGACTATGTCGGATTGGAGTCACTCGAATCAAGCACCGAGACATGAAGAAAGGGCGATTTTAGTAATTTCAAAGAGAAAGGAAACCCGCACGACAAATGCATGGTTATCCAAGAAATTTTCAAAACATGCGGGAGAAGATTCCATTGACATAGTGGTATGCACGGTTGGCACATGACTTACCAAAATCGTGCGTCCCTTCAGAAAAACTGTGCGAGACATGCACATATGGAAAGAGACATCTGCACGGTTGGTGCACGACTTACCCAAACCATGCATCCCATCAGAGAAAACTATGAGGAATTAAGGATTTGAGATAGAGAATTCAACACAGTTGGTGTATATCCTACCAAACTGTGCGCCCAAAACCGTGCGGACCACCACTACCTTATCCTTTTAGCATTTTCACTTGTCACCTAATCCTTGCCCGGGGTTCCCCATTCTACCTTCTTTTGGAAAACTAAAAAATGTCCATTTATGACTGAGAATACCCTAGGGGGGATCTTGGATAAGGATAGGATTCAAGAGAGGAGAATTGGGAGGCTTGGAACTAAGTTTTATTGTGATTGGAAGGTTTTGGAGCAATTGTTATTTGAACTTTTGTTGTGCTTTTGATTCTTCTATTTTCTATTATAATGAACTATCTTATGAATTTATCAAGTTTCATTTCTTTTTCATCATGAGTTGCTAAACCCCCTTGGGCTGGGGATGGAAAATTGTGGGTTCGTTTGAACTAGTTTCTCTATTCTTGTGTTTATTCATCATCTCTCACCTAATTCTCCCAACTTTCATGTCTTATTTTGTTGGAAACCCCATATCCAACCAAGAATGGAGTTTTCATGGATTTCTGGGAGAATTACTATAAGGATATCCCTGACCATTGGATACACTTTTCATTTCTAGAGGGGGGCCCTAAATTATGAGTCAGTAGACATCAATTTCTAGAAAAAGGAAATGATTTCTACCGACATAATCGGAACTCACCAAACCAAGAAAGTTCTAACACAAATGAAACCCATAAATGTGGGTTATTATTAATGACACAACACAATAGGTAATAAGTTTTAACATCTCACATAAATTTCTAGCTCCAACACATTTTTATCATTATCCATTAAAATTCAGTTTTATGTAATCTTCGATTTTGACGTTAATTCATAGTGAGTTAGAGAAGACTAAACGATTAGTTATCTTTCAAGATTCACCATTATGAACCAAAAAAACATATATAAATTCATCTTCTTCACATGAGAAATTTCAAATCAAGAGACATAAATTCCAACATGGTTTCCCTATGGAGTGACCTCGTACTTGCATACTATGCTAGTTACATGTAAGGGAAATTAATTTGGTGCAGAAAACAACACTTTGGACAAACAAAACACCATATTCTTGTGACGTTGTCGGGTAAGTTGTCATTTTTTCTAATTGAATTGGATTCCTTGAGTGAAAACAAAAAATAAAATTTTCTATTTTTTTTCTTCACCACATTTCTTTTTTTCATTATTTTTTCGATTTTACGATAGTTGTGTGGTTTGTGTTTTTTAGGCCCATAGTTATATGAGTGGTCGGGTCACTCATTCCCAGATTGCGAAGTCATCCGAATAAACCTGAAAAATCTAGAAAATGAAAGAACGTTGTCCAGGAATTTTCCTGCACTTAATGGTGATCACAACGCAAATGATCGCATGCCGCAATATGAGGAAGAACCGGGGGATGTCCAACGAGTCGTCTAGCCATTCGCTATTGAAGTAAATACACCACTGGGTGTCGAGGAAGGGTATCATTTGAATCCACCAGGGGACTATGTGGAATACCATCTGAGTAACCAACAGAGGCCACTAACTTAATTTGTGTTGGGGTCCGGGTAGCCACAGCCGATGCAATATATTATGCGGGACCAGCCTTACTATTTTCCTCAGAATCAGTTGGCTTATTATCCTCTAGAGCAACAATATTGCATTCCCCAAGAACCTCATGAATCAATGTGGCCATTCCAAACTCTTATGGAATATGGATTACCTTCTATTCAGGGATAAGATACTGGATTAGCAAAACAACCAATGCAGGCCCATCATTTTGAGATCAAGTTAGCGATAATGCAGTTAATTCAAAATATAGTTCAGTTCAGCGGCATGCCATGTGAAAACCCAAATGCTCACATATCAAATTTTTTGAGATATGTGTCACATTCTCATACCATAGAGTGTCAGATGAAGAAATCCATCTTAGGTTGTTTTATTCTCATTATGGGATAAGGAAAAGGACAAGATCAATGGATTACCTAAGAGATATATTCATACATAGGAGGAAATAACCCAAACCATTTTATCAAAATACTTCCCTCCCTCTAATTCGGTCACCTTAAGGAATAAAATCCATAACATCCAACATCATGACTATGAATCTTTATAAGAGCTGTGGGAATGATTTAAGGGGAAGCTGAGGAAATTCCCACACCAAAGACTACCATTGTGGATGCAAGTATAGACCTTCAACGGAGGTCTCACAACTTATAAAAAGTCAATTGTTGATGCAGTTTCTGGAGGGAAGGTCATGAGGAATTATCCTAAAGAGATTTTTGAATTATTGGAATACATATAATCTAAGAGTTTTTAGTGGAATTCTGAACAAGGCACTCAGAAAAGGGGAATGCATAATATAGATTCCACCCCCATTCTTGCAGATCAACTTGATGCCATCTCAATGAAGATCGATGCTATGAGACTTAAACATCCATCTCAAGTACAAGCTGCCAGTCAACCAACATGTAGTGATTGCGGTGAAAACCATGCTATGGTCGAGTTCCCAGGGGAAAGTGTGGGATCCTCTACCAGTGAAGGAAATTATGTTTCATAGAACAGAGGACCCAACAACTACCCTCAGTACCAAAAACAGGGGTGGAAAGAGACTAAAAATATAGGTTGGGTGTATCAACATCAAAATCCTCATCCCTAACAACAATGACCACGTAGTTATGGTCAACAATAGTTTCAGACATTGTACCTGAGGCAGCAAGAGGGTAACCAATTTCAGTACGGAGAATTTCAGCAGTAAGGGTATCAAAACCCACGTCCTACTCAACCATTGCGCTAGCTACCTCCCAAAAATGTAGTCTAATAACCTAAGTTGGAACCTCCCACAAGGATGGAGGAAATGACGTATAAATTTATAACTACTACTCAAAAAAGATTTCAAAACCAGAAGGCATCAATTAAAAGCCTCCAGATCCAAATTTCACAGCCTTCAAATCATCTCTCTCACAGATAGCCCGATACACTACTGGTAAATATTGAGAAAAACCCAATGGAGGAGGCTAATGTTGTTATTTTACGTAGAGGGAAGGATATGACACTGAAGATAACTGTGAGTCACGGTGCTGCTCCATCAAATCCATCCACATTTTCATCATGTGGCGAAGTCATAGCTGAGGAATATTCACCAAAACATGAGATATATAAAGAATTATAAGTCCCAAAGGATGGGGGGAAAGAAGTGGTTAAAGCGTATGAATCTCCCTTTCCATTTCCAGCATGGATGAAACAATGGAAGCTGACCAGTAATTTTCCATGTTCATGGATGTCTTCTGGAAGCTTAACATCCACATTCCCTTTATAGAGTCATTGATTCAAATGCCCACATTTACGAAGTTTATTAAAGAGATACTTTTAAATAAAATAATGAAGAAAGACTTGGGAACCATTCCCCTAACCAAGGAATGCTCGGTTGTAGTCCAACACACTCTCCCTCCTAAGCTCTATGATCTGGGAAGCTTTATTATCCAATGAAATATCGGACATTGTGAGTTTGGAAAATCCCTTTGTGATTTGAGGGAGAGTGTTAATTTAATTCCCTTTGTAGTATTCATGAATTCAGGGCTGAATTATATCAATCCAACTAGATTGTCACTCCAACTAGATTATCATTTTATTAAATACCCTACAGGTTGTTGGAAGATGTTTTGTTCAATGTGGGGAAATTAATTCTATTAGTGGATTTCATTATAATTTTCATGGAAGAAGGCCAAGAGGCATCTTTGATTCTTGAAAGACCCTTTCTGGTTACCGGGAAGGTTTTAATTTATGTGAACAAAGGCGAGATGATCTTCCATGTGGGGATGAGAAGGTTTCGTACAACGTCCTCAAGGCAATGAAACAGGTTTCAAAGATGGAGCAAGAGTATTGTTGTGCCTTGACAACAACAACTGACTTATTAGGCCTAAAGGAAGTTGATATGAAATATTAATCATTCATCAATTAACCCATTCTGGAGGATGAAAATCATGATGAAAAATAGGAGGAATTAACCTTTATTGTATGCCAATGCGGCCATTACTGGTAGAGGGAAGTTGTTATCGATTTATTAGAGCGAGCCGTGGTCGAGCCGATCATACATTCCATTCTCATGGATCCTCATATCAAGATGAAACCTCTCCCTTCCTCAATGAAATATGGCTATTTGGGAGAATAATATACACTACTAGTGATCATAAATGCCTCTCTCTAATATGATCAAGAAGAGGCTCTTCTGTAAGTCCCCCAAAGGCAGAAACATGCCATTGGCTTGATGGACATTGACCTTTAGGGTATAATCCCCACGGTCTGCACCCACAAGGTACTTATGGTGGAAGGGGGAAAATCCTTTCACAAACAAAAATGAAGACTGACCCCCCCATGAATTATGTGGTCAAGAAGGTGGTGATCAAATTACTCGATGCTGGAATTTTATACCCTATCTTCGATAGCCCATGAGTAGGTCCTCTCTAGGTGGTTCCTTCAAAGGGAGGAATCACGGTAGTGACCAATGAAATTAATGAGCTCATCCTGACCCACAAAATTACTGGATGGTGAGTTTGTGTCGATTATATGATGTTGAGTGATGCAACCAGGAACGATCATTTCCCTCTTCCATTCATGGATTTAATGCTAGAAAGAATGGAGGGTCATGAATTTTACTATTTATTATATGGTTATTTGGCATATAACCAAATATCTATCACCATATAGGATCAAGAAAAGAGTACATTTACTTGTACGTATGGAACCCTCGCCTACCGTTGAATGTCATTTTGGATGTTCAATGCTCCATCCAACTTTCAGAGGTGCATGTTATCCATATTCCATGATATGGCGGAGCAGATTCTATAGGTTTCCATTGATTACTTCTCGGTATACGGGAAGTCATTCAATAATTTCTTGATAAATTTGGAGCTGCTTCTTGAACAATGTGAGAATACAAATCTACTTCTCAATTGGGATATGTGAAATTTTATGGTGAAACATGGAATCTTTGTAGGCCATAGGATCTCAATGAAAATAATTGAGGTTGATCTTGAAAAAATTGATGTTATCTCACAGCTTCCCAATCCCACATTAGTATGAGAAATTTAGAGATTTCTGGGGAATGTGGTTTTTTATCGAAGATTCTTATGTGACATCTCCAAGATCTCCCATCCCTTAACCAATATACTATCCAAAGATGGACTTTTTGAGTTCGATAAAAAATGTATCCTTGCCTTCTAGATTTTGAAGGAATAATTGGTCGCTGAAACCGTAATGATCACTCCAAATTGGGTAAAGAAATTTGAACTTATGTGCGATATGAGCGATTATGCCATGGGGGTAGTGCTTAGACAATGGTTAGAGCGTATTTTTAGACCAATCTATTATACCAACTGAGGAAAAAATTAAGCACAACATAATTACACCACCATAGAGAAATAAATTCTTGTTGTGGTTTTGGTGTTTGACAGATTCGGCTTCTACTTACTACTTTCTAAATTTGTAGTATATGCGGATCATGACGCACTTAAGTATTTTCTGAACATGAAGAAATCCAAACTATGGCTCATCTATTTGGTGATCCTCCTCAAAGAGTTGATTTAGAGATTAACAATAATAAGGTAAGCGAGAATGTGGTTGATGATCATGTCTCCCTATTGGAACTACCCCATTTATAGAGAGATGACGACCGGGAGATCAAGGAATACTTCCCCAATGAGAAGCTATTTTCCATTGGTGTACCACCTCAGCCATGGTTCTATAACCTTGTAAATTACATAGCCACAATATTTTTCCACCCGAAATAATCATTTAAGGTGAGGAAGCATTTTTTGTTAGAGGTAAACATGTGTTTCTGGGAAGACCCCCTACTCTTCCACTCATGTGGCAATGGGGAAAACTTTTGTTGCATCCCATATGATGAGATTAAAAGTATTTAGGAATTTTTTCACTCTTCTCCAGTAGGATAGAATCATAGGCTATATCAAACAGTAGAAATGGTTTTATAGTCAGGGTTTTTCTATGCATCCATGCTCAAGGACGCTCATAATTTTCTCTCCTACTTTGATCGGTGACAGTGGACGAGAAATGTGGTCCATTGTGTCGAGATTCCACAACACCTAATACATGAGGTTCACGATTTTGACTTACGGGGAATCGACTTCATGGTACTGCTTCCCCCATCCTTTAGGTACACATACATTATATTATGTATCGATTATGTTTCCAAGTGGGTAGAATCAGAGGCAATGACTCATAATATGGCTAGGGTCATCATCACTTTTCTAAAGAAAAATATTTTTATTCGAACTAGGACCCCGCGGGTGTTGATTAGTGACCACGGTACACATTTTGACAATAATCTCAAGAAAATTTTCTCTTAATGTATGGGGTCATGTAAACCAAGGGCCATTATACCACCCTTAATCCAATGGTCTGGTGGTGGTTTCAAACCGCGAGTTAATGAAAATATTAGAGAAAATGGTAGGCACATCAATAAAGGATTGGTCTAAGAAATTAGATGATGCGTTATGGGCCTACTGAAGAGCCTTCAAAAATAATTGGGTATGTCACCTTTCTTGTTGCTTTTTTGGAAACCCTTCCACTTTCCAGGGGAGATTGAGCACAAGGATTGTTGGTCTGTCAAGGACCTAAATTACGATCTCAAGGCTGCAGATGAAAAGAGGAAATTACAGTTGACTGAGCTTGAGGAGCTTAGGTGGGAGGCCTATGAGAATGCGAAACTTTATAAGGAGAAGATGAAGGTGGTCCACAACCATATGACCTACCATAAATCCTTCCATCCATGTGATAAATTCTTACTTTTTAATTCTAGTCTGATCTTTTTTCTAGGTAAGCTGAAGTCCTGGTGGTTGGGACCCTTTACGGTGATTATGGTTTTCCGCCATGGCTTGGTGGAAGTGGCTAGCACAGATGATCGAACATTCCAGGTCAATGTGAAACAATTAAAGCCTTACATTATCATAGATGACATAGTGGGAAATGATTCCACCTTGAAATTGGGGTAGCTCAAGGCCCAGGTAAGTCGAGCTCGATACTTTAAAAGTATCACTGAATGAGAGGTAACTTGGAATTCTGAAAAATTTTCTGTTCAAATGATTGGTCTGTTTGAGTGTTCATAGGACAGCATGATAGTGTGATTTTATTTTCTTGTGTGTTATAATGTAGAATTCTCAGCCCAAGTCGGGGTATCTTATTGAATTTCTATAATGAAAGTCGTAAAATTCTTATGGAAATCTCAATATATTTTATCTCATTCTAGGGGAGCCAAATATGTTAATGAAAAGGGTGTGTTTTTGGTTGAAGAGGGAAAATATTTCAAAATTTCATCACCTAGAACCAACCGCAAGGTGTGCGCATGGTTTTTCAAACCATGCGTGGAATGTGCACTTTTGGACCACCCAAGATAGAATAAGAACAAAGTTGGCACATAGTTATCCAAATCATGTGTTGCACGTGCGCCCCGAACACCTCACTCTAGTAGCTTCTGCATAGTTGGCACATAGTTTGATATAAATTTCTCCCTAGGCAATGCAACCACTAAAAACCCAAAATTTTATTAAAACCTAGGACTTCTCCCCCTTCCAATCCATACAGCTTCATTCTCCTCAGCCCATGCTCACCCCATGATTCTCCCTCTTCTTTTTCTTCCTCATACAGCTAGTTACTTTTTCCCTCTCTCCCTCTATGGTATTTTTCCTCTCTTCCTCTTCCTCTTATTTCCTTCATTCTCTTTATTTTTCTTTAATTTTTCCCTCTCTCCCTATGCTTTGGTTTCATTTCCCCCCAATCCCATACTCCATTTTGTTTCTTCTTCTTCGTTACTG
Organism: Viscum album; assembly: GCA_963277665.1. NCBI lineage: Eukaryota > Viridiplantae > Streptophyta > Magnoliopsida > Santalales > Viscaceae > Viscum > Viscum album. Next base: position 1,187,087,036 of record OY728139.1, read on the forward strand.
GCCATCCATTCCCCATATCTTATTTTGTATTCCAACTATTTCTTCATCACCAACATGTTCCCAAATGATTTCCCAATGAACGCATATTTTCACAAATTTCATTTCCAAATTTGGGATTTTCATTAAAAATATGTACAGTTTTTCATTTCAGAAATTTCATTTTCTATCCATACTTGTAGTAACTATATGTTAATGTTGTATGTTTTTTTTCTACAGGTGCCAAAAAAACCCAAACCTAACCTATCATATCTACCTCGAAAAATGCCTATGGATCCTTATCAGGATCTTCCCATTTCCCACATGTCATGTTTAGTAGGAATGTGGAACTCATGCATGACCACACCGTTTTGAACCATGATATTTGTCCCCATCATGAGTTTACATTTGAAAACATTGCCTCCTTGGGCATCACTGATGAGCTCCAGATGCATATTTCCTGGGGCAGTCTCACCCTCACATTAGTGGCCCACCATCCGATTAATAAAGAGCTTGTCTTAGAATTTGGGGCTACCTTTCACTGCCGTGAGAGAAAAAATAAGGATGAGCATGGCATTATAATTGAAGCTATTGATGATGTTACTTTCAACTTGATGAACCAGTAGCATAGCCTCTGGCTAAGTGAGTTAGCCGCCTACATTGACCTGTATGATAGTGAGTACGTACAGAGTGATGCTTATTTTCTAGAACCATTCGAGTGGGTTCCAAACCCATCCTGGATTTTCTTGTCCACCATTGCCACAGGGGCCCCACACGTTCTACAGAAATCCAAAGCTTCAGGATTCGTTAACACCATTCACCAGGTCCTTCATCGGATTATTACCACCTTCTTTACAACCTTTTCAGATAACTAAGGCACTATTATCAATCGGGGCCTACTGATTTTAAACTCCATGGTTATGGTCATCAAGTTCAATCTCACCTACCTCTTCACCCAGTATTTTTATATAATATTTTACAATCCAATGGGTGATGTTTTTGGTGGACCATTTATCACTCTTCAGGTAGATCAGATGCACCATGAGTGAGATGCCCAGGTATTTATTAAGATACTAGTGACACCCTTCTTTGATATCACTATTCTCCACTAGATATGGATTTTGGATATACACAGTGTTAGATTACGACTGCGGGGTGTTCTCGGGGCCACCCGAGCTACACCTCCACCAGTGGGGCTGGCTGTAGAGGAACACCTTGTCGATCCTGCTATTTCCGACCACTCCACATCTCAAGGGACCCATGATTCTCCTAATTACACCTCTAACCCAACTATTCCCAAAACATTTACCCAACCTATCCATACTACCCACTCTGCAGATAACGTCGTATGCTGACCCTGATATCTTCTAGAAGTGGCAGCAGAACCAGTACTCTCTTTTCCACTGTCACCTTGACTGGACATTCATGGAGGTGGGATGCCCTAGCTTGTCCGATATTTAGCCTCCCACACTGTATGAATTTGTGACCATCCATCATCTATAATAATATATGTCAGGAGTCAGTTCCTCGATGGGAGATCCTTCTACTACCTCTGCTTCAGCTGATTCTATTGACTTACCTCCACCTACCACCAATCCGACGTGGGATGCAGCCGATCAGGGCTTCTTTTTCAATCCATCTGATCCCTTAGTGGGAGGGAATTGAGTGATTTTTTAGTCCATTCTTTTTATTTACCATTTGTTATATCTTAGACTGTACCATCGTTTATAGTGTGATGTCTTGACTACATTATTGTGATTGTGTGTTGGGCTTTTCATTCCCTGCTGCTTGTTTCTCTTTTTCTCTCTTCACTTGTTTGGTTCTTGGGTCTCGCCAGCAAGGGATTTTATCTATTCCATGCCAAACTCTATTCCACTCATTTGGCCATCACACACCACCTATTTTACACACTTGACTGATATTAAGGGGAGATTTTCACTTTTTCACTTTTTTCTATTCTTTAATTTTATCCCTCCTGTTTCATGATTCCTTACCCACCATTCTCTTCTTTCTTACCTTCATGGGGGATAGTGATCGGTTTTTAGAGTGGGGGAGGGTGCCCTTAATCGGAACCCCATTTTGATTGATTTATTTCCCATGTATTTAGGGTAGAATTTTTTCTGAGGTGTGTCTAAAGGGATGTTATAGATATCATGGGTTTATATCAATTAGATAAAAATGAATTTTGGAAATTATCTTTTAAATGGATGATATGTCTAGATTTTTGAACCTAGTTTGTGATGTGAATAAACCTTATAATACTTGAAAATGATCATTTATCCATTCATTTAGATAAAAGGTTTGTTTATAAATGATTATTGTGATGGAGTAATTAGAATTGAGGAACACCTTAAATAGAAGTCAATTTGTGCATAAAGAGAGGTGAGGTTTCAAGAATTGTTGTTTCCTTACTTGTGGATATTCCGCGGTCTTAATTTCAAGAACTCATGAATTGATAAAACATTATCATCATGTGTTGACATGTGAAAATTGGGAAAAGATTTATGCTAGTATCTCCCCACACTACAAAGATTTGTTTTGATATATGCAATGTCAGGCCCAATAATTTTGATGACCATTCATCATGTTCCAAATAATTCAAGTCAATGAGGGGGTGTGTCCTATAAAAGTGATAGCTCACCAATTGGTGATGATGAAATATAGACTTAACTAATATGAGTGCATAATGAGATGAAAATGAATGCAGGAACTTTATTTTAATGAAGACGGAAAAATTTAGTTTTATGAAAAATTGATTTGTGAATGAAAGGTTGACTATTTTGGATAACACCAAAATTTTTAGGTAACCTCATAGACATGGGGAACCGTGAATTATGAATGCTATAATTTGTAATAGTAATTAGTTCAAAGATCATATTCAACTAATTGGTATAATTTGTAATGTTTCTACTATTCTCTTTAGTAACTAATTGGAAATGACTATCTATGCTTTTTTAGGACAAATAACCAATCATGTATGGGGGAGTTTGATGGACTATTGTGGATATGGAATTTCCACATGGTTTAATATATATATATAATTGTTTTTGTGGATGGTTTTTTCATTGATTTCACAAGATTGATGTTCCTTAATAGGTTTTTTAGTTACCAGAGGATGAAGCAGGAATTCTAGGAATTTAGGATATTCAAAAGGGAATTTGAGGATTTTGGACCCTATTCCCCTGACTATGTCAGATTGGAGTCACCCAGATAATGCATTGAGACATGAAGGATGGATGATTTTATGAATTTCAAAGAGAAAGGAAACATGTATGACCATTTATAGGTTATCCAACTATGTTCAAATCGTGCGAGAGAATATTCCATTGGTAGAGAGGACTTCATGGTTGGCACACGGCTTACCAAAACCATGATTCCCTTTAAAGAAACCATGCGAGATATGCACATATGGACAGATACATCTGTATGGTTGGCATATTGCTTACCAAAACCATGTGTCACATCCAAGAAAACCATGTGACCATAAATATTTTAGAGAGATACTTCTGCACATTTGGAGAATGACCTACCGTAACTATGCACCCAAAACCGTACAGACCACTGCAACCTTCTCTTTTTATCCTTTTCACTTTTCACATAATCCTTGACCGAGGGTTCCACATTCTACATGCTTTTGGAAAACTGGAAAACGGTCCTTTCTTGAATGAGAAGACCCTAGGGGGTGAGCTTGGATAAGAAGAGGATTCAAGAGACTAGAACAGGGGGCCTGGAACTAAGTTCTTTTTGTGAGAGGAAGGTTTTGGAGAACTTGTTCTCTGTATTTTTTTTGTTTTGTTTATTCTTATATTTTCTGTTGTAATGAACTCTCTTAGGAATTTTACTATGTTTATTACCTTTTTAATCATGAGTAAGTAAACCTCCCTTGTGTTGGGGCTGGAAAAAATTTGGGTTTGTTAGGACCAGTTTCTCAATTCGTGTGTTTTTCATTGTATGTCACCTAATTCTCCCATTTTCTATGTCTTATTTCACTGGAAACCCCATATCGGACCAAGAATTGAGTTTCCAGGGATCATTGGGAGAATACCAACATGGATATCCATGATCATTGGATATAATTATCCTTTATAGAGGGATGTTCCTAAATTAAGAGTCAGTATAAATCAATTTCCAAACCAATGGATTGATTTCTACCTACTTAATCGGAACTCACCGGACCAGGGGAATTCCGACACAAATGGAACCCGGAAATGTGGGTTTTCATGAACAACACAACACAATAGGGAATAAGGTTTAACATCCCACATAAATGTCCATCCTTGAAATTTTTTTATCATTATCCATTAAAATCATGTTTTATGTAAGCTTCAATTTTGATGTTAATTCGTAGTGAGTTAGAGAAGGCTATGTAATTAGTTCTCTTTTGAGAACCATCATTATGAACCAATACATCCCATTTAAATTTAGCATCTTCACTTGAGAAATTTCAAATCAAGAGACTTAAACGCCAAATGGAATCCCTATGCACCGACCCCGTACTTGCACACTCTACTTATTACAAGTTAGGGATATAAATTTGGTGCTGAAAACAACATTTCAGACAAATGACTCACTAGTCCCATTTTCTAGTCACAAATAGTTCTTTATATATATATATATATAAACCTATTATGATGGTATCGTTGTAAAAAAGTTTATGAGATGAGAAAATGGACCTATCGCAAATACTTATTTAATATATATTTATATATACTATTTGTGACTGGTTCCTATCGCAAAAAAGGTCTCATTGCAAAAACTTAATAATATAAAAAAAGAATATTCAATAAAATTATGATTATTTAATATTATAAAATAATATTATTAATAACACTATTATTATAATTATTATTATATTATATAATAATAATACTAATATTAATTGTATAAAAACATATATTAATATTATTAAAATAATAAAAAAGTAAAAAATATTGAAATTCTCAATATTCCAAAAAATAAAAAAAATATTATTATAATTATTATTAGTAAAATAAATTAAATTAAAAAATATAACACTAGTAATATATAATAAAATTAAAAAAATTAAAAAATGTTAAAAAAATTAAATTATGGAATATTCACACCAATATAAAAGAAATAAACATTAAATATTTAATATTAAAATAAACAATGAATTAAAATGTTTTTAACATTTAAAAATAGTCACTAGGGGGATAGTCTTCTAGAGGAGGTGGAGGAGTTGGAGGAGATGGTGTAGGAAACTCCATCCCTAAACTACGAGTAAGATGGTGCATGCACTCCATCTACTCGTGATGTTGTTGCTGCTATCGATGTGTATCCTCCTCATACTAATGCTACTGCTGTTGACGCTTCTCTTCCTACTGCATATGCAAACACACTATAAGCTCACTCGGAGAATGCCACTGCTCCTGATATTGTGATCTAGAAGATGATGCTTCTCCATGATCTCGCATCGAGCTGCTCACCGACATCATAGTAGTATCATAATTAATCTCAGGAGTCAAATGAGAGCTGATACGAACTACTCGGCCCTTCATTAAGCCATACTGGATCACATGCTTCCATGTTGCCTCATCGAAAATATGAAAACTGGTCTGAACAGCCTTCTTGGCCTGACTCTCAACCTGTGTTTGAGAGGTCGTGGCCTTATATGAATCCTCCAGTTCTAATTTGAAATTAAAATAGTGAAAATAATATATGTAGTTAATTTTCAAACTGAAAAAGAAAAAATACTAACCACAATTCGACGCTAGCGATTAGCTCTAATCTCTCTAGTGGATGGATCACTGTACATCCTCCGATAAAACTCGTACTCCGAAATATTGGGTTTCTCGACTACCTATATAAATAAAAAATAAACAGTTTATATTTAATGTCATATATAATATTTTTAAAAAGTACTTACCAGATTCTCTCTATGTGTACTGAATGTACAACTATCATCTTGATGCATCACCTACTATCTCCCACTGTTTTATCAGCCTAATGAGGATCTCTTCTAAAATCCACCACCCAAACAGTGAGAACATAATCAATCCCAGACATGAGACGAAATGTACTCTGGTCAGTGGGATCTACCCGACTCATCAAATACAACAACTTGTTCTTTCATCATGTATGTCCTTCTCTAATTGTGAATAAAATGATGGAAACAGTCACACAAAGACACCTCCCATGCTACGTGGATAGCGGCATGCATGCATTAACCCATGGGATACTATAAACCTTAAAAATAATTTATAATATATAGTTATTAATGAAATAAATATCAAAAAATATTTTATTTATTTATGTACCGACCAATGATCGAACATGTTGACCTGTACATTATCAAGAATGTGTTCCCATGTGATCCATGGTTAAAAAAAATTGTGCAAGATAGCACTCTCCTGTCCAACAATTATATGCACAAAACTGTGAAAAAAGAAAAAATAATAAAAAATCTATTACATAAATAAGTTAATAAAATCTAACCAAAATACATAGCTTACCATACCTCTATATGCATGGATTGATGAAAAGATGTGGATATCACCCGAGGATAGGGATATGAATCATTATTCATGCAAGACCACTCCCCCTCAACCTACCCCTGGAACTACCAGTATGCTGAGGGCTAGATTATCCCAAATTCTTTTCATCCAAATGTTGCTCACCCTCCTGAAATAAACGAAATATATCATCATCATTCTAAAATAAAAAAAAATTATTATAGTTAGAAAATAGTTAAAAATATCTATTATATATAGATATATATTAGTTATGATTATAACTAGCATTTAACTATGTCAATGTTCACCTTTATCATCGTCTTCATATTTGACGATGTCAATATCTTCATATTCCTCCTCAGAATCATCAATATCCATATTAGTTTGAGTATCATCATCTCTTGCCATTTCAAATTCATTTTTAACATCAGTAACATCATCATCATCATCAACATTTAATTGTGGGGTGTCATCATCGATATTCATGTCTTTTTGTGAAATAGATGGATTTTGAGTAGTCTCTTGAAAAATTTCAATTCCATGCACTTCAGCGAAACCACATTCACTTTGTGTAAAATAATTTTCTTGAGATTTTATTTTTATTATACTCCACTAATCACTATGGTCTCTTGAAGTAGAACAATACATAACATAATAAATTTTATGTTCTTGTTGAGCCAAAAAAATGATTCATTTACTAAAAAATGACTTTTATATTTAATATCAATAATTACATGTGTTAGATGAACACACAATCCTCTCTCGGAATCTAGACACCAAAATTTAAACATCGTTATGTAATTTTGTCATAGATTTCATATTTCAATAATTTTTTCCAACATGCCATAAAAGTCAACTTTAGTTTTTCTATGATGAGATCCTCTCAAGAAAACTACACCATTAATTGTTTTTTTAATTCCCTATATGCATGTGTATGAATCCGAAAACCATTCACCATATATGAATTATAATATTTTTACATTTTGGATGATGGGTTACTTAATATACACAGTATCTTATCATTTTTTTAGCATGTAGAGACAATTAAAAAAAATTAAAACTGTTATCTATATAATAAATAATAAAACGAATTGATATATTAAACAATCAATAATTTATGTTACATGTTTTTGACATCATTGATAAATTGTTTTCCCAGCGTTCTTCAAGAGCAGCTACAATAATTTGTGGAAGTTATTTCTTGATACGATTATCATATTACCTAAAAAATAGGTTTACTTACTGTAACATAAATTATAGAATAAGTGATAGATTCAATCATGATACAAATGATATCATTTCTTCACAGTTGAGTAGAACATATGTATGAGCTCTGTGATGTTCATCATCTGAAATATATCGTTCGTAAACTCCACCGAATCTAAGCTCTAGCTGATTAAAAACTAATATCTGATTGGAAATTTCTTGATCAACACTCCCCTTATTGCATCCCATACGGTTTTGTTTTGAGGTATATTCAAATTCAAAATAATGAGTGACGAAAAAATCAATTCACACATGAAAAATGATTCCACAATTGAGCCTTCAACTGATGCTTTGTTACATACGTTTTTCTTCAGTTTAAGAATTAATCTCTCAAATGGGTACACGAATCGAAATTGTACCGAACCTCCACATTTTTCTTCAATTGGAAAATGTAATATCAAATTTTCCTTTGAGTCAAATTAATCTGGAGGGAATATTTTTTCCTGTTTACATATAATTAAAACAATATCTTCTTCTAATTTTCATAGTGCATTGTAGTCTGTTGTCGCAGCATAAATGTCTCAGAAAAAATATGATAAGTCTCTTATCGAATCCCAAATCATAGAATTAAATAAACTACTTAATCCAATCGGTATAATTAATTCCATTATTATATGACAATCATGACTTTTAAAGCCTGTAATATGACCATTCCAAACACATATGCCCAAATTGGAAGCATACTCATATGGAAGTCTCAAATATGAAATCCACTGATAAAATAATAAGTGACTCTCTTTGGACAGTTTATAAGCTTCATTGGCTTCATTAACCTCTGTCACACCCACATATTTTATATTATTTATTTTAATAATTTTTTTGGCAATCGCGGATTCTGGGTTAAAGGCCGACTTAAATTTTTTATTTTTTATTTATAAATGAATAGTTTGGCATTGACCACATTTAGCACACCACTGTCGAAGTGCCACAGCCAAAGCTGGGTCACCGTGCGACCTCACCCGGTTCACCGTTTTACGTGCCTTATGTTCAAAAATAAAAATAAATAAAAGGTAATGAATAATAAAATAAAATGATAATAAAATGAACAAAAAATTTTAAATAGATAAATAATAATAATAAGGATATTATTATTATTTTGACTATTAATATTATCATTATTAGGTTTTTTGTTAATTTAATTTTTATCTAGTTTATTAAGACAATTGAAAAGTTTATTGTGTTTATCATGTTTATTATTAACATATTGTTAATTATTATGATTATTATAATTTTTTTATTATAGATATAATTATGTTTTTATTCTATTTTTATTTTTTTACTTTATTTTTTTCATTCATGGTTGTCTAGTGCCCCCCTTCCTACTTTGCATCGAGCCTTCGAGGCCTACTCTATGTTCACTGCTAGTCACTTCCCTGCATCCTCCCCACCTGTCATAGAACACCTATTTCACCTCTCCCATGCTGACACCCTAACCTCTCGGTTGTCACACACCCACACATCTGCCTTCCACCTGGTCACGCCCCTTTTCTCCCCTCTGGAAACCACCATGCGCCAGCCTCATCTCCAGCTTGATCGTTCTTCTCCCACTCTTATGTCTGATGAACCATCCACCTCACCTGTGCACTCCATCCACCACCAGCTTTTCCTCCTCCTGGCGAGAATCTTGGGTGAACCGCCGTCGACCCCTTCCTTTTCCCCGGGAACCGCCTCGTTGTCGCACCCTTTCCCCTAGAATCGGACTCACACGTATTTTTTTTACGTTTTTAAAAAAAATTCTAGAAACCACCTAGGGTAGATATATTTTTAAAAATGCTCCTCAAAGGCGGCATCCGAGATGCCACCTTTGCATTTCTGGGGCAAGGCGGCATCGCGGATGCCGCCTTCTCCTAAATTTTTTTTGAACATTTTTATTTTTATTTTTTTGTTTTGTTTTGTTTATATATATATATACATATACATATATATATATATATAAACAAAACAAAAAACTTTAGCATAATTTCTCTACTATTAAAGATCCAGCGGTACAACCATTACAGTAATCTAGATTCTGACAGAAGCTCTGACCCAGGCCTCCCTTTTATAAGAGAGCTTACTGTGGAAATCATTCTGCATTTCCGATGAGGGATTCTGGTTCTTAATTTCCTGCACAGAACATTCTGCATTTCTGATGTGGGATTCTGTTTCAAGTACGTGACTTTGAAAGACTATAAAATATAAACTATAAGGCCAATATAAATGAAACTTAAAACATGGATTAAACATATAAAAATAGTTGAAAACAAAAAGAATTTTCTCGAAAATGTTGACGAAAAATAATCTATAACCTCTCAAAACCACCTACTTGAAACTTAAAAAAGTTTCAAGTATGTTACACTGAAAGACTATAAAATATAAACTATAAGGCCAATATAAATGAAACATAAAACACGGATTAAACATAAAACAAATATTTGAAAATAAAAAGAGTTTAATAAAAAAATATTGATGACATATAATTTATAAGCTTTCAAAACGACCAACATGAAACTTAAAAATGTTTCAAGCACGTGACTTTGAAAGCCTATAAAATATAAACTATAAGACCGATATAAATGAAATATAAAAAACGGATTAAACATATAACAAATAATCGAAAATAAAAATAATTTTGTAAAAAATGTTCATGAAAAATAATTTATAAGCTTTCAAACCCGCCTACTTGAAACTTAAAAATGTTTCCTGTACGTGACTTTGAAAGATTATAAAATTATTACTAATTAACTGATTAATTATTATATAATTAATAGTTATATTAATAATTAAATAATTAATTATTATAAGTAATAATTAATGAGTAATAATTATTAATTAATAATTTAATGAATAGTTATAATTAATATTTATATTACTAATTAACAAATTAATAATTAATAATTACTTATTAATAATTATTAATTACTAATTACTAATTATAATGAATAATTATAATAAATATTTATATTACTAATTAACTATTTAATAATTACCAATTACTATTTAATTAGTTATAATTATTAATTATATTTCTAATTAACTAAATAATTATTATATATGTAATAATTATATTAAAAATTAATTATTATATAATTAATGATAATATTACTAATTAACTAATTATTTATGACATATTTATTTATTAATAATTACTAATTAAAAATTATAATAATTATATTTAATAATAATATTACTAATTAAGTAATTAACTATTATATAATTAATAAATATAATACTAATTAACTAATTAATTATTATATAATAATTTTTAATAGATAGTAACTAATAATTATAATGAATAATTATAATTTATAATTATATTACTAATTAAGTAATTATAAAAAAGGCGTCGACTCTATGTTTCTCAAAAAATTAACTAATTAAGTATTATATAATTGATAATTTTATTACTAATTAACTAATTAGTTATTATATAATTAATGATTAATAAACACTAATTACCAAATTAAAAATTATATACTAATTAATTAGTTATTTCGTAATATAATTATTAATTATATACTAATTAAATAGTTAATTAGTAATGGAATTATTAATTATATAATTTGTAATTAGGTAATTAGTAATTATTAATGTTTTATTGTTATGTTCGTATGGTTATATAAATATATATAAATAAAACCTAATTTACCCCTCCTGAGATTCCACTCTGACCAAAAAGTAATAATAGTATTTTGATTTCAGTACACATAAAACATGTAAATAATAATATACAATCAATGCATATGTCTGTGGCGAGGAGATTCCGTCCCACATGGTGGTCTGCGAATAGGACGTCCGCGTCGAGTGCGCAGTGGAGTCTGATGACCTGGAGAAGACTGATCCTCGGGCACTGAAATGTCGACTGTCGCATCCTCCATCTGTGTGTCAGTGGGAGGAGCTGTCAATTGCATCTCGTACTGCCATTCGGATCCTTCTCCCACTAGGGTTGTAGAAGGACCTGCCTCCATCGCAGAGGGGAACGAAGCATGTGATGGAGCTATACCCCAAGACGACGACGTCTCAAGAATCCAAGTTTTTGAAGGATATGGAACCCAATATGGAGAGAACTGCAGATATCCTGTCAGGAAAGACGGATCCCATGCCACCTGAGGCACATACTGAATAGGCTAATCATGGACTACTAGAGGCCTGACCTCTGCCTGTGGAACAGGAGATGCCTCACATGCAGCACGACGTTGTCTATGTCGCTGTGGTCGTGGCTCCTCAGCACCTGCAGCAGCTGCATGATATTCCTCTGGGGCAAGAACCTCCTCTATCTGAGCCAAACGCGCGAAGATGCTCCCGGAAAGCGCATGAAAATATTCCCTCGCCTCCAGCACTGTATCATGGACGGATGCCCGGCTAAAGACCCCCTCCTCCTCTTCATCACTCATGTGAACAAGCTGCTCTGTGTGACTTACCTGTAAGTAGATTCAAATGGAATTAGAAAATAATTCAATAAACAAACTAATTGAAATTTATTGACTTACCTTCGACTCCATCTCTATGCCAGCATGGGTACGATACAGTATAGACTTCAGTCTATACCATAGCGCATAGTCAACCTGCTTTTAATGATAGAATCGATTTGTAGGAACACCGTGAATACGTAACTCTGCACGTATGTGCCAACAGTCAATAAAACTCGCACGTACTTGGGACCAGTCATCATCCTGCCTCCCTGTCAGCTTCATCCCATGATGCTGGTCTGTCTGTTTAGATGGTAATGGAATCGGCTGAGTATGAAAAAATTGGCGCATGAACCTATGAGGCTGCTGCCACTCAATAATATGAAATTGAATGAGGGGAACTACAGCCATAGCATCCTCAAGCCCAATAGTGCAGTATGCTGGAAACTGGTCCATAATACTCCAGTATGGATGCCATGAAATCTGAAATGACAAGTGATTTTGTCAAAAAAAACACCCAACTACAAACCAAAATTGATGTTATTATTAAATATGTTAGACAGTTATAGATTGTATATACATACCTGATCAGGTAAGAGATAGTCCAACTGTAGCCGATATACACCCAAATGCTGTCTCATAACCACGTAAAAATTGTGTCGCTGACACCACCTGTAAAATACAACGATAATGAAAAATAATGAGAAATTGTAGTCAATAACTCATAGTAGAATAAAAAAGCAATAGAAATGACTTATCATAGAAGAGTCCATGCGGAGCATCATACAACACCTCCATCTCGACCGGTGGACCAGTAAGGTCAGGGCGGAATGCTGGGATGCGCTCCCATGCCCACATCTGAATAAGGATGACGCATCCTCCGAGACCTATATAGTCCCTATGGGATAGTCTGCATAATGATTTGTACGTGTATGCCAAGCAGTCTGATCCCCAACTGTATGTCCCAGCCCGATCAAATTCCTCTAGTAGGGGTAGATACATCATATGCACGTGAATCCCCGAGTGATCAGTACACATAGTCCCACCAATGAGTCGTAAGTTATATGCACAGGCGTAACGCATGACGGTCTGCTCATCATCATCATCCTGTAAATTTGGAATCTGCAACTCCAACCAACGCATAGATATGGATGATCCATTTGTAGCCCTATGGTCGGACAAAATATCAACGCATAACAATCATTGAGAAAGGTCTGTCCAAGCTGGACGAGTGGGTCCAATAACGGGTCTCCCCTGGATAGGCAAACCGAGAAGCACTACGAAATCCTCTAGGGTGATGGTCATATCTCCCTCAGCCAAGTGGAATGTGTGTGTCTCTTGTCTCCATCTCTCAACGAGGGTTGCAAGTAGGTAATGATCTACAAATTTGAAATCTGACATGGCAAGGCCATAGAAGCCATCACGGCGCAAGTAAGGTCTAATGGCATGTGGAGGCACCATGTGATGAAAATGGTGCGCTCGATGCACCTTCACAAATCAATCTGGATGACCCTCTAACACAGACTATGAAATATGGGTAGGCTGCTGAGTGAGTAGTATGGTATCATCCATCTGCATATAAATAAAGAAAATGAGTCGTAACTGTAAAATGTAAATATAACATTATGATGTTTTTAGAATTTATCTAATTTTATGTACTCAATATCTTATGCTAATTATTATGATACTATAAATTTTTTATAGAACAGTTTTCTAAAATATCCTGCATGTTTAGATTGGGGTTTAGGATGGAGGGTTTAGGGTTAAATTTTTTAATATTGACGTCCAGGAAACATGTTAATGGGTTAACTAAAATATACTTTTCAATATGGGTTAAGTGTTCCGCTTTCATAGTATTGAAATAAATTCTATTATCTCATATTTATATTTATTTCTTGAAATCATTAATATTAATATGAAATATGTTATGTTATCTAAAATATTGAGTCTTGAATTTGGTTACACATATTTTGGGGTAGATTTATGATTAACTACTTAGGGATGAGATTAAGATAAACCATGTCAATTAGTAATGATGTTTTTAGAATTTATCTAATTGTATGTATTCAATATCTTATGATAATAATTATGATACTATAAATTTGTTATAGAAAAGTTTACAAAAATATCCTGCATGTTTAGACCTGGGTGTATGTTGGAGGGTTCAGGGTTAAATTTTTTAATATTAACGTCCAAGAATCATGTTAATGGGTTAACTGACAAATACTTTTCAATATGGGTTAAGTGTTCCGCTTTTGGAGTTTTGAAATAAATTCTATTATATAATATTAATAGTTATTTCTTGAAAGCATGAATATTAATATGAAATAAGTTATGTTATCTAAAATATTGAGTCTTAAATTTGGTTACACATATTTTGGGGGCGCTTTATGATTAACTACGTATGGATGGGATTAAGATAAACCATGTCAATTAGTAATGATGTTTTTAGAATTTATCTAATTGTATGTATTCAATATCATATGCTAATTATTATGATACTATAAATTTCTTATAGAACAGTTTGCTAAAATATCCTGTATGTTTAGATTGGGGTTTATGTTGGAGGATTTAGGGTTAAATTTTTTAATATTAACGTCCAAGAAAAAACATGTTAATGGGTTAACTGACATATACATTTCAATATTGGTTAAGTGTTCTGCTTTCGGAGTTTTGAAATAAATTATATTATCTCATATTTATTGTTATTTCTTGAAAGCATGAATATTAATATGAAATAAGTTATGTTATCTAAAATATTGAGTCTTGAAGTTGGTTACACATATTTTAGGGGTGCTTTATGATTACCTACTTATGGATTGGATTAATATAAACCATGTCAATTAGTAATGATTTTTTTAGAATTTATCTAATTGTATGTATTCAATATCTTATGCTAATTATTATGATACAATAAATTTGTTATTGAACAGTTTTCTAAAATATCCTGAATGTTTATATTGGGGTTTATGTTGGAGGGTTTAGGGTTAAAATTTTTAATATTAACGTCCAAGAAACATGTTAATGGTTTAACTTACATATACTTTTCAATATGGGTTAAGTGTTCTGCTTTCGGAGTTTTGAAATAAATTCCATTATCTCATATTTATAGTTATTTCTTAAAATCATGAATATTAATATGAAATAAGTTATCTTATCTAAAATATAGAGTCTTGAATTTGGTTACACATATTTTGGGGGAGCATTATGATTAACTACATATGGATTGGATTAAGATAAACCATGTCAATTAGTAATGATGTTTTTAGAATTTATCTAATTGTATGTATTCAATATCTTATGTTAATTATTATAATACTATAAATTTCTTATAGAACAGTTTTCTAAAATATCCTGCATGTTTATATTGGGGTTTATGTTGGAGGGTTTAGGGTTAAATTTTTTAATATTAACGTCCAGGAAACATGTTAATGGGTTAACTGACATATACTTTTCAATATGGGTTAAGTGTTCAGCTTTCGGAGTTTTGAAATAAATTCTATTATCTCATATTTATAGTTATTTCTTGAAAGCATGAATATTAATATGAATACTTATCTCAGATGTTTGGGGTTTAGAAAAATGAGGAATAAAGAAGAGATAACAACATTTAGTTTACAATATGGGAATGTCACAATGAAGACAATACATCATTATGAATGAGACTGTGAAGTCAACCCAACAAATTTAGGGAATCATTTCAGGTTATGACCTTCTTTATGAGATATTGTACATCGCAAACATTGTCCTTGTTCTTGAGGTCAGTCCATCTCATTATGCATCCAACTCGCCTTTGGTCTCCCATGAGGACGTAACCGATTCATGTCAGGTATCACAATCGGCTATCCTTTAGGCATCAGGAAATAACGATACTCCCCAATAGGTGTCCATGGTGCAGCATAACAGTTAGCAATGATATCCATTCGGTACACTAGATCAATATATGAATCCCATGAGATGTTCACAAATGGAACATGCTGCGATGGCGTGTGCTCATAAAAACCTTAAGGCCTGAAATTTTCCACATTTTCCTTGCCTTTTTTCTAGTAATACCACCATTTTTCACCGACGTGATTTGTGATGGGGTCTGAATGCTCTTGAACTTCAAATCGGGAGTCTTCTCTTCGAAAGAGACAGACGTGATAACCAGAAGCATCTTCAATAATTTTTTTAATCTCTCGTTGAATGTGTCTTCCATATCTTATCCCTTGATGTATTCCGCCTGAAGCTAGTTTTTGTATATCCACAAAGTACCTCATGCATCGATATAATGTCTCTTGAACTAAGGCGTTTATAGTTAGCTTGCGAATTCCTTTGAAGATACCATTGATGCACTCCATAGTGTTTGTCATCATGTGTCCATACCTCTTTCCCCCGTCGTATGCCAATTTCCATTTCTCTTTTGGAATCTACATCATATAATCATAAACTTCTTGATTAGACTGATGAATTTGTTCAAAACGTTCTTCAAATCGTCGTTGGTCCGACTCATATGCTACAAAACGTAGATTATATTTCACATAAATTGATTTTATCTTTATATTGAAACAGTAAAACAGAATGAATAAAATACTTACCAAGCCTCGTGGTTGCCTTCTTCATCGGTTCATTGTGGAATTTTTTATGCACATTGCTAGCAATGTGTCTAATGCAGAACCGATGATGTGCATTTGGGTATCTCCATGTATCAGGATCTGCATTGATTGCCTCATTAATTGCTCTATGCCGATCAGATATCAAACAAACTCCCTGAATGTTGGTGAAATGGTTGTTGATATATGCCAGAAACCAACTCCATGATTCATAGTTTTCATTCTCTACAATGGAAAAGGCAAGTATAAGAGGTGAACGGTTTCCATCTTCGGTTTCCATAATCAAGAATACGCCCTTGTATTATCCATACATAAATTTTCCATCAATCTGAAAAATTTGTTTCCAAAAACGAAATGCGGAGATATAAGGAAGGAATGCCTAGAAAAACCGATGAAATTGAACACGAGATGGATCAAGTCGATTATCATGAGACACATGTTCGTTTGTATCCATATGGAATACAACTTGGTTATGATTCCTTAGTATGGCTAGAAATTGCGGCAATACTCGATATGAGTCATCCCAATCCCCAAATACCATCGTAATTGCCTTCGGTTTCGCCATCCATGCCTTATTATAAGAAATTTTATAACCGAATGTCTGTAGAATCCTCTCTTGCAGAAGGGATATTGGAACATCTTGACATGTCATAATCATCTCAACAACAATAGATGACACAAATTCTGCATCCAATGATGTATGATCTTGTGTGATACTTGGCTCAACGCAAGTATGAGCCGCCTCAATCCTTGAGATTCTCCAACATCCAAATGTAATGTCTGGAATAGCCCTTAAGCAAAATCTAAAATCATCCCCATTATTCATGAACCGTATAACATATTTACTACAACATGATTCATGAACTACATAGTTGAAGTGTCTCTCAATATGAAATCTCTTTTACGTGCTTTTTAAGGAATATTTACAAGGAAAATTCATTCCAATATATAAGGTTTTGTCCATCTCACTAAAACTATCTGGTACAACTCCAGGGAACTCAATTGTCGATGTGAGAACAGTATTATCGAATTCAGGCACACGTGTCATTTCTTCTGACCAAGATGAAAAGAGTGGTGGATGATTTGTTGACCGAGGATGATGTACAACAATTGCATTTCTCAAAACCTCCTCTATATCTTCTGTTGATCCCTCCTCATCAGCACTGTTGTCGCCATCTGATCCGTCATTAAGAAACTCCTCATCAGAAGTCGGATTGACATGTATATATAGGAGATCATCTAGGTTGTCCTCTTCTACTGCATCATTTGGAATAGGCTCAATGTCATGGGGTAGACTGTTTTCAACCACTCCTGTATTTCTACGTCTTTGTACAAGTGGATGCTGTTGTTGTACAATAGAAAAAACAACGTATAACTCCATCATGGTACCATCTAACCGTTGAGAAAATAATTTAATTTCTTGGACCCACTGTGCATTAGTAACCAATGGAAAAGCTATATGCCACAGTGTTGTTGGAAATTGCAAATGTCTAGAGCTCATAGACATGATCTCTTGATCATGTCCCAGATATAAGGAAACATGAATTCTCTCTTGAAGGTCACTTATGGTAACACAATCAACTGTACTAACCACCATAATTGGTTGTGTACTGTAAGAAGATCCTTACTCAGTTTGAATAATCTCCACATAACAATACACGCAGGAAAACATGGCTCTCTACATCAAAAATGTTTCTTTCATCAAAATTATGATAGTGTAACAAATATTAACAACTATGTTTGATGATATGATGTTTATTAGAAAGTAATTTTAGTGCACATTTCTATACCATAAACTATTATACTGATGTTTGACCATATGATATTTATTAGAATGTAATTTTAGAGCGCCTTTTTATTTACTTTGTTTGTTCTTCTTATTTCACTTTATCTGTTCATTAGTATCGTTAGCTAATCATTATATGAATCAATGTTTTAATCCTATGTTATTTATTAATTATTAAAAAATTAACTAATAATAACTAATCGTTAATTATTCTATTATTCTATAATTCACTAATAATATATTTAATTCGTTAATTCATATTCCCTTATTTGATTCTATAACATTATATTTATAATTTATCATTGATAAATATACTGATTTGATTTTTCTTCTCTTAGAAATTTTAGTATTTTATAAAGATAATTTGAATCATCTTAAGCATATTCCCCGGGAGTGTCAAACCAGTATGCAGCAAGGCCCGTTATCGTGCACCAGTTCCCGTTCGAGTCTAGCTCAAAGCGGTGTTTTCGGGTTTTACCCCTATGTACATCTGTGACAGAGCCACATCCACTTGTTTGTATCCACACCGGAATTTAATTTCATAGATAACCACATAATCTTTAAGCTACTAAAATTTCTAAATACATAATATTAAGTTAATCTATACTTAATCTATACTACCTAATAATAACTATTTAAAAATATATATAACTAATTACAAAAACTAAATTACAAAATATTAATAACTACCTAAACTACTTAAAAAATGAAAGCTTTAAAACTAAACAATATTAAATTAATTAAATAAAAACATTAAATTAAATAAATTAACATACCTCTAAATGAAACTTCGTAATAACTTGCACAACCATGGAATTCTTTAGAGAGGTAGAGAAATTCATAGAGATGAAGTGAGGTGGGAGAGATGAAGGCGATGATCAAGTGAGGAGAGGATAGTGGGTGGACGCCATTTTATAGGGAGTTCAGGCGAAGGCAGAATCGTGGAGGCCGCCTTTCGCCACTGTGTATGGCCAAAGGCGGCATCGCAGAACCGGCTTTCGCCTTACCCTGAGGTGAAAGGGGGCCTCCCCCCGGCCGCCTTTACCATGTCATCAATCCTGGAAAAAGGCGGCACGGGGGAGAAAATTTGGCATCGCAGATGCCGCATTTGTGCGCTACAACAAAGGCAGCATCTGCGATGCCGCCTTTGTATCATACTTTTTTAAAAAACTGACCTAGGAAGTTTTTCAATTTTTATTAATATAAACGTATTTAAAAAAAACTCCACTCACACTGCACCCCTTCTCATCAACCCGTAGCCTCTTTGTATATGACCACCCTTGTTACCCCTTGGTCAGAATCCCTCATCACCAATGTCGATGAACAGTCTGGTATCCCTCCATTCTGGTGAAGCCTAGTGCTCTTCTCCTCTTTTCAAAGTTCCTCCCTTGCACGCTGCTCCTCCTTGCAGGTGCAACCCCTCCGGTTAAGCCTATCATTTATTTTATTTTTCTATATTTAATTTTTTATTTTATAGTGGGTTTTGAGTCTGGATTTGAAAAATAATTTTTTGTTTTCTATTTGATCTCCTTTGTAAGGCCTACTCTTTACTTATTCATGGTGGGGCTGTGGTGTAGGAGCGATTTGCACCAATTTCTAAAAGGATCTTCATGTGAGTTAGGTTGTTCTAAATTTAAACATTATTTAGTGAATTAATTTTATTACTTAATTAATTTATAATGTTATTTGATTAATACTTTTTGGTTATAGATTTGGTTTTCATGATTTTTTCTATGTGCTATATTTTTTTGGTAGTATGATCATCTGGTGTGGGTGCATTTTTTGGCTGAAATATTATATTTAGCCAATTTGTAGTTTTTTATTAATGTGTGTAGTTTTATTTTCATTCATTAAAGTGGTGTTTATCACATTTTCAAAATGGTATTTCATGTGATTTGTCATAAATGATGAACTTGTGTGGGTTGAATAGGTTTTTACTTTGAAAACCCACGTTGAACTGTTGACTAGTGTTTTATATGTTGTGCATTTTTTGTGAAAATTTGAAAACCGTGTAGTTTATGTTTTGGTGTAGTGTATATGTGTATTTTTTTTTTCCAAAAATTGGTTTTTAGTGTGCCTTTAGTGATTAAAGTCATGTGTCAAATTCTTAAATTTCTTAATCAAATTTATAGTGTTTAGTTTAATCGAGAAAATAGTCTTTTAACTCTACAGTTGGTTTTTTAAATGATGTGTGTGGTGCAGGTTGTGTTATTGATGTGGTGTTGAGGGTGTTTTGTTATGAAGGAGGCATGGGTTGGTTTTGTGATTTTATCCATTTTATGTTTCTTTTTAAATAAATTATTTACAAGAATTCAATATGTTTTAACAAATAATCACCAACGATGCAAATATTGTTTTAATTGAGTTGTTTAAAGTTCTTTTGTGTGGGGACTATTTCATATGGATTTATAGTGTTTGAAAGAGTTGTGTTGGGTTTATGTAACACCATGTTTGTTTTATTCATCTGAGTTTCACATGAAATGTGAAATTAGAACATCTTGAGAACAAAAGGGGATGTCTGGGTACTAGGTTGGTGGACTAGATCTATCGTACTAGTGATACAGAAGGGGATCTGGGCCGGTTTCACATAGCTAGTTTAACAATTACAACAATAACTAAACATTGGATGATGATTGGAGATAACTAGGTTATGGATGTGTTTCCCTAATATTGGATCGTGCATGAGAACATATATTTTTTTGATTCCTATACTACTGTTCACAGAGACGTGATGTTCTAGGGTTCCATTCTTTTTTCTTGTACCTATATGGCCTATCCCACATTTGGTGCTCCTGGACTACTTCAGACACACTATTAGAATACAGTGAAACATTTGGGTTTACTTGACATTTTGGTTGTTCTTAAAGGGAAAGGGTGTTTTTATTTTATTTAAGCTATTTTCATTGAAAAAATTGTATTTTTATAGGAATTGTTTCTTTAAAATTTTTCTTGAATTGGTGTCCATTCATTTATTAAGCCTAAAATTGAATTTTTCATTAAATGTTTATATGTGGAACCTTTTTATTAGGTGAATTCCTACTGGTATTTTAGCTCACACCCTACATACACCATTGGGTGTGTGTAGACATTCTTCCTTGTGTATTCTAGGTTGTGGTATCATGTTCAGCGATGGTGGTTCTCATTGTTTATGGTCTTATTGTACGGGTTCATTTTTGTAGCATGTGGATGTTTCACCTCCATTATTGCTTAGAGTTTTGATTTAGAGTTTTAGTTTTGTTGTTGTTTATTTTTGGATATTGATTCAAGATGTAAACCATTAAATTTGATTTTAGTTTAAGGGAACGTTTTGTGGTCATTTTTCAATTTTAATTTAACTAACTTGTTGATTGTTTGTGTTTAATATTTCAGGTAATTCATTCCCCTATGTTGTTTTGATACCAGAGAACTTGTGCTAGCCCATGGGGATTGGGAACACCCCTCAGGCCATGTCACAGACCGGGTCAGGCACAAGGTTGGATGGAGACCCAGTCTTGTGCAGTAAAAAATGGTATCAGAGTAGGTTTTCTCTCTCGGGTCATGTCCCATTGGGATAGAGTAAGGTAGTCTATAGTTAAGGGTGTCAAAACTCAACGTTCTAACTACTAAAAAGGTTCATGAACAGCACACCTCGTGGAAGGAATCGAGTTATAAGAGAAAGATGGGTTTAGACTGAGTCATTGGTTCTTGTGATTAATCTTGTTTAGGGGAAATGAAACAGGTGTAGGGTTAGTGGTCGTAGTGAGCTCGCAGGTCCAGGCAAGCCACACATATTTATGAACGTTTTCCTAGAATACTCTCTGTGGAGGTGGCATGATTTGTGTATGGCTTCCAACCATGACTTCATCACCCACTGAAACTAGTATCCTCTTACATTGTTCCTCATCCCTTTGTTTTCAATTAATGGAGATCTGTTTTTTAAGTAAAAAATAAAAATGTAGTCTAGGAAAATTCTTTCAAATGAAGAACTTTAAAAAGAAAATGATGTGTAAGGTTTGAAAAGTGTGGGTTGAATATTTTGGTTTTGAAAAAATTGAACGGAATAGTTTTGATCCTTGGTGCTCTCATGGGAATCCACATTCTTGGGTATATATGGAAAATGAAATGTTTAATAGAACGAGAGGATGAGTGTTGGGATGGACATGAGGTGGGTTCTAGTGTGTCACGGGAACATGCATGTCTGTTTCCCATGGGATAACATTGTTGTTTGTGCAATCAAACAACTTCATTATTTTTCCAAAAAAATTGTTAAAAGAAAATTTGATGTTTCAATAACAGGTGATTATGTGGTGTGTACTCGTATTTTGAAAATTCTGGATGTGAGGAATTTCGATATGAGAATCCTTCATGATGGATTTTTGTATTTAGTTTGACTTATTATTTTTAGGTTGTTTCAAAAAAGTATGTGGTTAGTGGTTTCTTTGGAAAAGTACCTTGGGAAGCCCTTGGAGTGGCTCCCCCTATACAATTAGTGTTTTTTTGGTATGTCTTTTCCATTGGACTAGTTTGATTGGGTCCATGTTTTTATTTTGTGATTAGGGCATGACCCCCCCCCCAAATCTTTAACATGAGATTGAGTGCGACCAAAGGTGATTCGCCATTGGTCAACCCACTAGTTGATTAATGTAAGGACTCTACCTTTTTACTGATATTATAAGTTTGTCCCTCATCCTTTTTGGTTATGCAGATCCTCTCACAGAAGGATGACAACCACAAGGGTAGTTGATAAGAGTTTTGGTCTCTTTGAGTTGTTTGAGTCATCAGGTATGAAGTTTGGCATTGTAGTGTTTGATGGTGCCCCTGGGAATGGTGAGAAGAATCCTAATATGGAAGGATGAAGGAAGATCAGAGTTATTAGTGCTGAACGATGTCTTGAAAAGCTTTTGGTTCTTTCATCAGCTGCAAGGGACATGTTTGGTGATGTCATACAGTGTGAGTTATTTTGGAAGAGAAAGGGTAGATTTCGTTGAATCCTTTGGGAATCCTTGTTTACATTTGAGTGGGTCCTCCTCTTAGGGAGTTTTTTTCTATTCAAAGGGAAGTTATTATCGTGTGTATTTATCTTCTTATGATTCTTAATTAAGGTGAATAGGTGATGCATGTGCATCATCTAAACCCCTGTTTTGGTGGATGTTCCATGAGTGAGTAGTAGGATGTCAGTGTGCATTTTTGTTAGTGTTGTCTCGTTTGCGGTATGGTCGCACGAGGAACCAAAAGGATAAGCTTCAATTGGGAGTCTTTGATACCTGATTGTGATGTATGAGATGTTTCAAACATCAGTGCTCCAACCATAGGCCTCGTAGTGAAGCTGGAATTTGTCAGGAACCACGAGAATGTATGGGACCCCGACCATATTTCGATCATCAGTCTTGGAGGTGGAAGCAGTTTAAATCATATCCTATATCTGTTTCACTCTTAATGTCATGTATGGGGGTGTGAGGATTCCTACGGCAATGAGGTGGTACGGTCATTGTTTTACCTTATTGTTTGGGTGGTTGTGTCCCACTGAATGTAATAACTTTAAGTTGTCCTTATGGGGTTTGATAGGTAAATTGGTCTCAAAATTGAATAGTTATCATCCAAGGATATCGAGATGTTGGTTTGTATTTGGTTTAGGTTTTGACTCTCAAGTAGTTGGTCCCAACCCTCCATTCTACAAGTGGTGGGTTGTTTGGAAACCATCGATAAATTTTTGAATTTTCTGTATCTTCCGATAGTTCTAATTGTTGGGATTCCACTCATGCCTCCCTATGCCTATTTTCTTATCTTGTCTCAGGAATTAGTGAGTTTCTTATGGTGGGGAGACCTCTTTGGATTTCCAAATGTTGGCCTTTTGGATATATTCCTAAATATGGCTTGTTGGTATGTGACAAGAGTGTTCTTTGGAAGTGGTTTGATCTTGTTGGTTTATTCCAGTCAAATGGTGTAGTATTTGTTCCATGGTGGTGTTTCGGTTTTTGTGGTTGTATTATGTGGGTGTGAGAGTAACATTCCTTGATTCGTAAACTATAGGTGTCTTAGCTCTTTGGGGAAGGTGACACATAGAAGAAAGTCTTTTTATGGGTTTCTTGAGGTTGTTATATAAGTCTAATTTTCTAAGCACAATGCATTTTCTTCTTTTTTCTTGTTGATTGTGAGGATCCTCATTGAAAATTAAGGGGGTGTCATTTTATTCTTTGGGGTTCAATCTTAGTTGTTGCTTTCTAGGGATGGAATGTACTATGGTGGGGAGAATTTTCACACAATCCTCTATTTCATTATTTACTTTATTAATTTTTCTAGGCATCGAGTAGACTGTGATGATGCTCGAATTAAAATTTTGAGTTTTAATTTAAAAATGCACAGTTTGTCCTTGAAAACGTTTTGCACACTGCTGTCGAAGCTGAACGCCCTTTCCGAGGTCACTATGTGACCTTGCCCAGTTCACCATGCGGCCTAACTGATGTTCAATGAAATTAAATAAAATGTAATGAATAATAAAATGAAAATGGTAAAAAATGATGAGAAAATGTTAAATAAATAAATAATAAAAATAATAATGATAATATTTTTATTTTTATTTTATATAATAATATTATCATTATTAGGTTTGTTCCATGCGTCTTCCCCAGATGCTTCCATGCCATAGCACCCCTTCCCCCATTGAACTATACTCACGCCACACCCCTGATCTGCATCCAGTAGTGTTTTAATCTTTCTCTTCCCTTGTTACCCCTTGTTCGAACACCCTCTTCACCGGTGTGCATGAATAGGCCGGTTTCCCTCATTTTTGGGGAAGCCTGGTGCATTGCTCCATTTTTTCAAGAGCCTCCCTAGCACGGGCCTTCTCCTTGCAGGTGAAACCCCTTTGGTTAATCCTCTACTTTATTTTATTTTTCTATCTCTGAGTTTATGATTTTATAGTGGGTTTTGAGTTAGTTTTTGAGTTTTAACTACTTGTTTTGGGATTGATCTCTTGGTAAGGCATCCTCTTTACTTATTCAGGGTGAGAATGTGGTGCAAGTGTGTTTTGCGCCAATTTATGGAAGGATATTCATGTGAGGTAGGTGGTTCCACATTTAATCATTATTTAATGAATTAATTTTCTTGTTTAATTAATTTAAAATGTTCTTTGAATAATTTTTTTGGGAGCCGATTTGGTTTTCTTATAGTTTTTATGTAATAGATTTGTTGAGAAGCTTTTTCATTTGGTGTGGGTGAATTCTTTAGATGCAATCATGTAATTATCTAATCATTAGTGTTTTGTTAATATTTGTAGTCAGTTTTTCATCTGTGCAAGTGGAGTTTATCATGTTTTTAACATGGTGTTTCTTGTGCTTGGTCATAAGTGAAGGAGTTTTCTGGGTTGAATAGGCTGTTTCTATGAAAAACCACATTTAACACTTTACTAGTGTTTATATGTTGTACATTTGTTTAGTGAAAATGTTCAAAGTGCACATTTTATGTTCTGGTGTAGAGTTCATGTTTGTTTTTCCAAAAAGTGGGTTTGAGTGGGCCTTTGGTGTTTAAAGTCATGTGAGAAATTTGGAACATGCTTAATAAACTTTCTAGTGCAGTGTTTAACTAGGAAAGTGGTTTTTTAACTATATAGTTTGTTTTTAATAAATTATGTAAGTGGTGCCACTTGTGTTATTGATGTGGTGTTGATTGTGTTTGGTCATGAAGGAGGGCGGGGTTGGTTTTGTGTGTAAAGCTATGTTATGTTTATTTTTAAAGAAATAGTTTACAATAATTCAATATGTTTTAAAATATAATTACTAATAATGAAATAATTGTTTTCATAGAGTTGTGTAAAGTATTTTGGTGTTCACACTATTTCAAATGGATTTCATGTGTGTGAAAATGTGTCGTTGGGTTTAGGTAACACCTTGATTGTTTTATTCATCTGAGTTTCAAACGAAATGTGAAATGAGATCTTCTTGAGCACAAAAGGGGAAGCTTGTGTACCAGGTGGGTAGACTAGATCTAGCATGCTAGTGATACGGAAGTGGCTCTGACCTGGTTTCACATAGTTGTTTTGATGATTATAGGAATAAATAAACATTGGTTGATGATTGGATACCACTATGTTATGAATGTTTTTACCTACTAGTGGCTCATCCATGAGAATGTATATTTTTGTGAATTTTATACTACTATTCACTGAGATGCGATGTTCTAGGGTCCCTTTATTTTTTCTAGTACCTCTAGTGCCTCTGCCACTTTTGGTACACCTAGACTACATCAAACTCACCATCACCATTCGGTGTAACATTTGTTTTTTCTGGACGTGTTGGTTGTTCATAAAGGAGAGTTTAAATTTTATTTAAGTTGTTTTCATTGAATTTTTTTATAGAAACCATTTCATTAAAATTGTTTACGCTTTTTTTCCTTCCATTTATTAAGCCTGCAATTGTATTTTCCTTTTAATGTTTATACATGGAACCTTTTTATTGTGTGACTTCATACTGAGCTCTTGGTTCACACCCTACATACACCTTTGGGGGTAGGTAGACCTTATTCCATGTGTATTAAAGGTTTTGGTATCATGATTAGTGATGGTGGTTTGAGTTGTTTATGATCTTCTCATGCGGGTTTGTGTTTGTAGCTTGGGGATGTTGCACTTCCCTTGTTTCTTTGTTTTTTGAGTTAGAGTTTTAGTTTTTTTGTAACATCCCTAGTAAATAAATAATAAGACATTTTCATATTAATTAATATTTTTGAATTAAATATTAATTTCACTTTCAAAGGGATTCAGTGTTCGATAAAATACCTGATAAGCAACAACGGGTTTCTTTGATAACTTACGTTGCACAAAACGTTGGGGCATACTGAAAAATAATAATATAATCTTATTTTAAATGGTAGTTAACACGTATCCATTATATTGGTAGGAATAAGTAGAAATAATGACAATATGATTATATATATTTGTTAAAATGTTTTCACATTTATCCAAATAAAATTCAGAGGCTTAAAATGTGAATGAATCTAATTTTAAGCATAAATACTCTAATATTCTTTTAAAGGGGAATTTACGACCTTTTGAAGGAAAAACCTCTTTAAATATAGTTTTGGTCTATTTTTTATGTTCTATGTAACAAAATAAAATTCTTATTTAGAACCGGGACATCAAAATTTACTTTGGATGAAATTTTGGTATTTTTTCGATAGTGTTCATTTTTTATGAATAATGAAAAATACTGCATTTTAATTCAAGACTTCCTTTTAATATAATTTATTTATATGGATAGATTATATTTTTAATACATTTAAAAGTTTAATTGGATTATATTTTCACCATTTAATCCAATGTTTTTCATTGTAAGTAATTTCATTTTGAAATTGGACATAAACAAGTGTCAATATTTTGAAATTATTTTTTCTTAAAAACACGCTTTTTTGTTTTAACAATAGAAAATAATTTTAAATTAATTATTGAAACATATATTATTTTAATTTGGTAAAATAGAAACCATTATTTAATTTAGAATATCATATATTGATTAGGCTGAATTTTTTGTGTTTTTCTGAAAACCAACAATTTTTTATGAATAGTGAAAACACTGAGTAGTAGTTAAAAAACCGAATTTTTCATTTAAATGAAAATTAACCACTTATGTGAATTAAATTTAAAAAATCAGACATACATGGTTGTTATTAGTAAGTAAAATGTGGTTCAATAAGTTGAAATTAATTTTTATTCAATAGTAACTTTTGACTTTTATTTATTTCGATTAAAGGTAAATAGGGTAATTCAAGGTAAAAACAATATCATAATAATATAAAAATACCTTAACACTTTTTATAACCTTATGGGATGTGTAATGGACGATCGTGCCAATCCTCTGGTGTGTTTTTGGCCTTTGGAATCCACTTGGGTAAGATAATGATATTTATAACTTTTTATTTAAAGTAAAAAATAAAAATATCATAAACATGTATTATTTTACTAAAATAATTTTAATGTAGGGTAATATAATTGATATATTTGACTATAAATAATCATTTTAAAACTTAAAATATTTCCTACATCATAGTAATTTTTTTATAATTTTTATACATCAAATAAATAAAATTATTTATGACACAATAATGATTCCATGTGTACCTAATTAATGAATGACATAAATAAATAAGATCATAAAACATAAAAAAACAATCAAAACTTGTCCAGTTTTTATTGGATGATTTTATTTCTAAAATTAGTCATATTATATTAGATGATAATGAGTTTTGGACCTTTAGAAATAGAAAATAATTATATAATAATATTATATTTTCAAACTTTCCTAAACATACCATCCTCCCCCTTATAAAAAGCGCTCACTTCTAACCCATCACTCACACTTCTCAATCCCCTTGGATCAACCAAATTCTACCCATGTAATCTCCCTACATCCCTATCTTCCTCCTAGAAACCTTACCTTCGGTAGAAGGCACTTCATGTAAATATTTTGGTTCCCACCAAAGGGAGATACCTAATTTAAAGGTAATGTCTTCTCTTAAGTTATTTTATTTTATTTTACTTCTCCAACAACCTAAACTATTTTTATTAATTTATTTTATAAAACAAAATGTATCCTCAATATACTAGGTTGTTGTTATGATATTTTTTCAAACTAAACGTACACACACATCCATCTAATGGGTGAAGAACATACTATTTCTGTGGACGACGAACTATTATCTCACGAAACGATGATTGTTTGATTATCTCCTACCATCTCTTATGGTGGACATTAAGATTGAAATGTATTTATATATGATATATATTATGTTTATGTTTAATTTATTCTTCTATATTTTTCATTTATAGCATACCTTTATGGTTTCCATAATGGGTAAACATGATAATTTCATTTGAGGAAGTGCGGACTGCCGACCATCAAAGTGATATGACTCGTTCAAACCATACATTGAAAATTTAAAGGTTCGAGTTAATTAATTTATATGTGATATTATACTCGAATTATGATATAACTATGTATCATTATGTTTTCATTCCATTTAAATATGAAAGAGAAATGAAAGTAGCATTCAAGCGTACGTACCACTTACCGTCACCATGAACGGTGCATTTCATTTCTTATCTCCAAATGTTATGTATTATTATAAATACATATATATATTGTATATATATGATATATATGATATCTAAATCAATAATATAATTCTATATATAATGGAATTTTTAACACATGGACAACATGTAATTATAAGAAGTTCATTTTGTACTCAAGTAGCAAATATCGACAAAACGACTATTATTTACATAAATGATTACATAATGTTTATAACATGGAAATAAGTGATAAAAAAAGAATAATAAACATGAAAACGTCTCTTATGAAATTAGAAATTAACTTTATTTTATTATTCTGGGGATAAAAAATGAACAGTTCAAGTCAGACATGAGGTAAGGGACTTCGTCTCAATCTCCTTTCATTGAGGCATTATTTTTTTTCTACACAAATTTCTTTTATACGATGTATAAACACATTTGAATTTTAATTTCATTAAAAGGTAATATATTTTTTACATATCATTTTACAGAATGACCAAAATAATGTTTTTATATTTTGCGGCGACAATGACCTCTCGATCGTTGTAATCATTATTTGGATTCCTCTATAAGCCTTAATGTATTTTTAATGAAAAAAGAAACCCCATTTTCTAGTTTTGGGTGTTTTGGTATTGAAAATGGTTTTTGAAATGGATTTATTATTTCAAAATCATGGAATTATTTCTTGGGTTTTCGAAGGAAATGTTATTATTGAAATTTTTATACTTGCAATTTTTTATGTGTTATGATTTTATAATGGTACTGGGACATTTTATGGGTTGTTACATGACAAACCAAATTACAGGCTCTACCTTGATAAACTAGGATGTGTGTTTACGTTATAACCTCCAATTCACTGGTTATGGAAGTCGGCTATATGGATATTCTATTTAGTGATATGTGTTGAAGTCGAATGTATGGTCATTTCATTTATGTATGTTGATGTACCAAGTTACCTATATAAGTTATGTGTTCTTTCAATGGGTTTTATGGTATTATTTTGGTTTCAAATGGGTAATAAATGAATCATTTATTGAGTGAAGAATATTTACTAATTTATAAAGGTAAAAATTATTACTTATGATAAGGTATTCATGTTTTACGTGTTGTTTTAATAAACTAACAGTTTTCCTTTTTTGTGTATCACTTACTGAGATTTTTATTCTCAACCCATATTTTTTAAATGTTTTTAGTGGACATAATGATGAATAGGGTGAAGGATGATATCATGGAAAAGTCATGCTGACTAAAACATGGAACTAGAAATGACTCTTTTTATCAAAGAGTTTTTATTTTATGAAAAAATTTATACTTAGTAGATGTGTCTACATGTAATGTTCATGTTTTTTTGTTTATGTTACAACCTAATTCTCTCATGATCTAAACCTAATAAGATAATCAATTTGTATTATTAAATTAATTCAATATTATCTTATGTTTTATTGCTGGGGAATTATAGTTGGTACCGGAGGTCAGTTTAGACAAATTTAGGAGTTAGAATATTGTTTAATTACTGTCCATAAATTAATTTATGGTAAAATTGAAATGATATAGCATTTATATATTACAATGCTTCTTCACCTATGATATTTCTATGTTCAGAATGGTTTTCCATAGAGGAAACATGGAGGCTATGATGGGAAGGCATAAAAAGGAAGAAAACCTTCCAAATCAGCAACCTAAGATGTTTGGAATTAGAACTGAAAGGTTTGTTTCAATGATGGCACGGTTGACTCAGGATATAAATGTTGGTGGTGTCCATGAACAATATCATCTAGATCAACCATAGAGGAATATATCAGTAGTTTTGAATTTTATGAGGCAACGTCCTCCATAATTTTGAGGATCATCTGAACCTGTTCTAGAAGAAGGGTGTATAAAAGAAATAGAAAAGATTTTTGATTTCATGGGGTGTTCGGAACATCATAAGGTTAGTCTCGCAGTTTACAATTTTGAAGGTGAATTTGATCAATGGTGGTCGATGGTGAAAAATATCAGGGATAGTGAGAAGATTTATTCTCTTGATTGGGATGAATTCAAAGGTATATTTCTATAGAAATATTTTCAGAATTTGTTTCATATTAGGATGGAAAACAATTTCTTGGAATTGAGGTAGGAGGATGACTCAATGGATACATATGAATCAAAGTTCACTCAACTAGCACGGTATGCTCCAAATTTCATCTCAGATCATGATAGTAAGATTAAACAGTTTTAATCAGGACTGGAGCAGTGATATCAAAAGGAAATTTCCTCTCAATGTTTCAAAAGATATGAAGAACTTGTCAGATGTTACGAGAATGTATAAGTAGAGTTTTATAATGGTCATGTGTTTTAAGGGAGAAAACAAAAGTAGAGGCCCAGTTGGTAGGAAAAGAGAATGAATTCATCAATGAATCCAGGATGTAAGAAAATTAAATATCTATCTTGTGATAAATATGGTAAAAAACGTATTGGATAATGTTTATTAAGGTATGGAAAGTGATTCTGGTGTAGTGTGTCTAGTCATATTTCTCGTAACTGTATGAAATATGATCAAGAAAGCAATAAAAAGCCAATGGTAATATGTTTTAATTGCAATGAAATGGGTCATTATGAAAATGAGTGTCTAATGATGAACTCAACTAAGGGAAAGCAGCTAGACAACAAGAAGAAAAGGGTGGCTAAATTCTTTG
This sequence comes from Viscum album, assembly GCA_963277665.1. Taxonomy (NCBI): domain Eukaryota; kingdom Viridiplantae; phylum Streptophyta; class Magnoliopsida; order Santalales; family Viscaceae; genus Viscum; species Viscum album. The sequence goes on from OY728139.1 coordinate 1,187,119,233, forward strand.
AAACTACTTCATCATATATAAGTCCATCGAATGATGTTGTATTAGGTATACTGTATGTTTGTTCATATTATTCCAACGTGTTTTTTAAATTAAGGGTATAAACATCCATTCATTTTGAAGAAGTTTTCTAGTAAATTAGGAATTCCATCATAAGATATGAATCCTGAACATATGGTAAAAACAACTGAAGGGAATGTTTAGAAAAAAAAAATAAATCATAAGAACATTCATTTCCTTATGTGTGGAAAGAATCCACCTGAAAACTTTATAGTTTTCACTCTAGTAGATTTTGATTTTATTTTGGGTATGGATTGGATTTTTGTTTATCATGATAATATTGACTAAAAATCTAAAGGGGTTTCTTTTAAGAAAGATTTTCAGTATTTGTACAAGAATGAAACCTTACTTTTGATAACATATCAGAAAGCTGAGAATATAGTAAAATATGAAAATTAATGTTACCATTATTATATTTTTGAAAATGATGGAACTGTTTAGATTAATGATGTTCCAATGGTAAATGAGTACCTTGATGTTTTTTCTAATGAGTTTCATGGTATTATACCTGATAGGGATGTTGAATTTAATATTTACTTGGTTATTTATTCTAAGCCAATTTCGAAACCCCCTTATTGAATGGCTCAAATTGAACTTTTAGAGTTAAGGAAGCAATTGCAAGAGTTATTAGATACATGTTTTATTAGACCTAGAACATCACCATGGGGTGCTCATATATTGTTTGTTGAAAATAATGAAGGTTAAATGAGACATTGCATTGATTATAGATCATGGAATAACATCACTTTTAAGAACAAGTATCATTTACCTCATATAGATGTTTTGTTTGATCAGCTCCCGAGAGCTTAGTATTTATCAAAGATTTACTTGAGGTAGGCATATCATCAGTTGAATATAAAGGAAGTAGACATTCTGAAGACCACATTTCGTACTAGATTTGGCCATTATGAATTTTTAGTTTTTTCTTTTTGGATTAACCAATTAACCATCTATATTCAAGGATGTTATGAATAAAATTTTCTCCGAGTTCTTTGATAAGTTTGTGGATGTGTTCATTTGGGATATTTTGGTTTATTCTAAAAGTAAATAGGAAATTGAATGTCATTTATGTGCTATCATGAAAACCTTAAAATATAGGAAACTGTTTTTGAAATTCAGCAAGTTTGAGTTTTGGTAACAGTAAATTTCATTCCTTGGTCATATTGTTTCAAAAAACGGCATAACTGTGGATCCTGCTAAAACAAAATTTGTTGAAGAATGGAGAAGGCCCGCAAATATAACCGAGATCCATAGATTTCTTGGTTTAGTAGATTATTACCCGAGGTTTGCTAAATCTTTTTCACGGTTATCTAGTCCAATGACTATGTTAACTCTAAAAGGTGTTAAGTTCATCTGGAAAAAACAATGTAATGATTTATTTTAGGAATTGATGAGAAGAGTGGTGAATGATTTTGTTTTGGAATTACGTTCCAGAAATGGTGGGTTTGTTATCTATAGTGATTCGTCTTTGAAATGAATCAGTAATGTACTAATACAGAAAGATTAGGTAATTGATTATTCTCTACATAAGTTCAAACCTCATGAGTTATATTACCCTACACATGATTAAAAATTAGCTACTATTGTTTTTCTTTAAAAATTTGGAGGCCCCCTCTGTATTGAGTAAAATGTGAAATAAATTATGACCAAAACATTTTGAAGTATATATTCTCTAAGAAGGAATTAAACATGAGACATAGGATATGGTTATAATTAATCAGGAATTATGATTGTACGATCCATTACCACCCGGTAAAAGAAAATAAAGTGCCTCATGATTTGAGTCGAAAAATTATTTCTTCCTTAACCTTGTAACATTGGGAACAAGATCCTATGATTAATGATTTGTGAGCATTGGAATAGAATTTTTTGATTCAAGAAATTCTACCGATTTGTTTCAGGTGTCAGTGAAATCATCTCTATTAGACAAAATAAAGCTAGCGAAGAATGAAGAAAATTGGTTAAAGAAATAGGTAGATTTGGTTCATAAGGGTACGTTTCATTAATTAACCTTGATAATTAATGTATTTTGAGATTTGGAAATACATTATGCATACCTAATGATTCACATTTGAAGAATGAGTTGTTATGTAAAGCTCATAGTTCTCTGTTTTAAATTCATAATGGCAGTACTACGATTTACAGAGATATTCAGGAGTATTACTGGTGGGACAAAATGAATAGATATACTGTTGACATTAATATGAAGTGTTAGACTTGTAAATAGGATAATGCAGAGTGATAGTTACTAAAAGGGATGCTTCAGTCTTCACCAATGCCTAAGTGGAAATAAGAAAATATATCCGTGGACATTTTTGTGGGATTATGAAATACATCTCGAGGTAATAATTCAATCTCGGTTAGTGTTGATCGATTGAGTAAATCTACTCATTTCCTTCCTATTCGAGATAGTTTGTATTTAGATCAACTTTATTGGTTTTATGTTAAAGAGGTAGACATGTTTCTTAGAGTTCCCCACTCCATTGTATCTGATTGTGATCCCAGGGTTACTTCTATATTTTGGAAAGGCCTTCATAAGTCGTTGGGTACTAAATTAAATTTTAATACAACTTTTCATCCTCTATCAGATGGGATATCAGGATGAAAAATTCAGACCTTGGAGAATATGCTACGTGCTTGTTCACTAGATTACTAGGGATTTTGGGACCAACATCATTATTTGGTTGAATTTTCATATAATAATAGTTTTCATTCTAGTATACAGATGGCTCCATTTAAGTAATAATAAGATAATTGGTGTTGAACTCCTGCTTTTTGGGATGAAGTTGGTGAAACGAAGCTGATGGGACAGAAAAGGTTTAGTTGATTCATAAGAACTTAAGAACAGAATAGATCAGGAATTAATGTTTTGAGGCTAACTAGAGGAAGGATATTTTTTTGAGGTAGATGATCATGTCTTTCTCAAAATTTACCCATGGAAAAGTGTAATGTGTTTTGGTAATAAGGGAAAGTTCAGTCCGAGGTTCATTAGACCATAAGAAATACTAGATAATGTAGGATCAATTGCATACATAGTGGATTTACATATATTTTTATCCCAGAAACCCAATTGTTTTTATGTTTCAATGTTTAGAATGTATTTGTTAGATCAATCTCATGTTTTGAGCTGAGAGGTAGTTCAGTTGGAATAGAATATTTCTTATGATGAAAAACTAGTTCAATTTCTTTACTGAAGTGAGAAGGTGTTGCAGAAAAGGTAATTCATCATGTAGAGTTTTTTTTTTGAAAAAACCAAATGGTTGAAGTGGAAAAATGGGAATCTGATAATGCTATGAAGGATAAATACCCCCATTTATTTGATAAGTGAATAAAAATTCTGAGGACGGAATTTCCAAAAGCGGGAAAGATGTAACATCCCATAGAAATAAAGAAAAAGACATTTTAATATTAATTAATATTTGTAAATTAAATATTAATTTAAATTTTAAATGTATGCTATGTTCGACAGTGTACCCGATATGCCAAAACGGGTTACTTTGATAACATACATTGCACACAACAATGGGTCATACTGAAAAATAATAATATAATATTATTTTTAAAGGTAGTTAACGCCTAGCCGTTGTATTGGAAAGAATGGGTAGAACTAACTACAATATGATTATATATGTTTGTTAAATTTTTTTTTCATTTATCCGATAAAATATAGAGGTTTAAAATGTGAATGAATCTAATTTTAAGTATAAATACTCTAATATTTTTTTAAAAGGTCAATTTACCTCTTTTGGATAGAGAAACCTCTTAAATATAGTTTTTTTTGTCACTTTTATATATTCTATTTAATGAACTAAAATTATTCTTTATAATTGGGACAACAAAATTTACTTTGGATGAATTTTTGGTATTTTTAAGATAATGTTATTTTTTCATGAATAGTGAAAAAACTGTATTTTAATTAAAAACTGCCTATTAATCTAATTTATTTATATGGTTATATTATATTTTGAATTGGTTTTAAAGTGTAATTAGATTAAATTTTTACATTTTAATCCAATTTTTTTCATTGGATTTAATTTCACTTTGAAATTGGACATAAACAAGTGTCAATATTTTGAAAGTAGTTTTATCTTAAAATCACATTTTTTTGACAGTGAGAATTTGTTTTAAATTAATTAATGAAACTTATATGTTCTCAATTTGGTAAAATTGATATTAATTTTAAATTTGGAATATCAAAGATAGCTTAGAGTGATTTTTTGGTATTCTTCTAAAAACCTTCAATTTTTTATGAATAATGAAAACACTGAGTAGTTGTTAAAAATCCAACATTTCATTTAAATGAAATTCTTCCACTTCAATGAATTGAATTTCTAAAATCCAAAATACAAGGTTGTTATTAGTATGAAAAATGTGGTTCAATAAGATGAAAATAATTTTTGATGAATAGTAACTTTTGACTTTTATTTACCGTGTTAAAGGTAAATAGGGCAATTCAATGTAAAAACAATATTAGAATAGTATAAAATTACTTTAACAATTGTCCTAAACATTTTGGATGAGTAATTTATGTCCATGAAAATCCTTGGGTGAGACTTTTGGCCTTTGAATGCCACTTGGGTAAGAAAATAATATAAATACCTTTTTATTTAAAGTAAAAATAAAAATATCATAAACATGTATTGTTTTGATAAAACAATTTTAATGAGAGGTTATATAATTGATATATTTGACTATAAATATTCCTTTTAAAGATAAAAATATTTCATACTTCCTGGTAATTGAGTAATTATTTTTTAATTCAAATAAATAGAATTATTTATGACACAATAATAATGCAATGTTTACCTCATTAATGAATGATTTAAATAAATAAGATTATAAAAATTAAACTGATATCCAAAAACTGTCCAAATCTTATTGTATGATTTTATTTAGAACATGAGTCATCTTATCTTTTGTTTTAATATGGTTTTTTCTTTCAGAAACCGAAGATCATTATATAATTAAATAATATTTTCAAATATTCGTAAAGAGCCCCTCCTCCCCCTTATAAAAATCCCCCACTTCTATCCCATTCCCCACACATCTCAAGCCCCTAGGATTTCTAAACATATGCCCAATCAAGATAAATACAACCCTATTTTCCTTCTAGATTCGTGACCTTAGGCAAAAGTCAGTTCAAGTAATCCTTTTGGCTTAAACCAATGGGAGATACCGAATTTAAAGGTAACATCTTGTCTTATGTTATTTTCTATTATTTTACTTATCCAACACCATAAACTCATTTTATTACATTATTTTATAACAAAAAAATATATACTCAATATACTAAGTTGTTTTTATGAGAAATAATTTGATCTACACTTACACACACCTCCGTCAAATGGATGAAGAACATACAGTTTCTGTGGACGGTGATCTATTGCCTCTCAAAATGATGATTGTTAGATTATATCCTACCGCCTCTTATGGTGGCCATTAAGATAGAACGATATTTATATATGATATATATTATGTTTATGTTTTCTTTATGCTACTGTATTTTTCATTTATATCATACTTTATGGTTTTTATAATTGGTACACACGATAAATTCATTTGGGGAAGTACGGACTACCACCCCCTCAAAGTGATATGACTCATTCATACCATCTTTGGGACATATAAAGAATGGATATAATTAAATAATATATGATATTATACTTTAATTATGATATAACTATGTATAATTATGTTTTCATTCCATTAAAGTATGAAATAGAAATGAAAGTATCTTTCATGTGTACGTACAACTTCCCGACTCCTTGAACTGTGCATTTCATTTTTTATCTCCAAATATTATGTACTATTATAAATACATATATATACTATATATTTATATGATAAATATGGTATCTAAATCACTAATATCATTCTGGAGATAATAGAATTTTGACCACATCGACAACATGTAATTATAAGATGTCTATTTTTTACCCAAGTACTAAATATCGAAAAAACAACCGTTATTAACTTAAATGATTAACTAATACTTATAACATGGAAATAATTTATATAAAAAGAATACAAAACATGATAAATTTCCTCAAGAAAGTATAAATTAACTTCAATTTATTATTCCAGAGATTAATGAACGAATGATTCAAGTCAGACACAAGGTAAGGGACTTCCTCTCAATCTCCTTTCATTGATGCCTATTTTTCTTTATTCATGACTTTAATTTATACGGTCTATAAAAACCTTTTAGTTTTCATTTTATTCAATGTGTAACTATTTTCTCTGTATATTTTTACTAAACGACAAAAGGACTTTTTTAACTTTTGCAGCGATAATGACCTCTCCGTCGTCGTAATTGTTATTTGGCATCCTCTATAAGCCTTAATGTTTTTTAATAAAAAAGGAAATGCCCTTTTATATTTTTAGGTGTTTTGGTATTGAAAATGGTTTTTGAAATGGATTTCTTATTTAAATATCTTGAAATTATTTCTTGTTATTGCAAATGAAATTCTATTTGTGAAATGTTTATATTTGCAATATTTTATGTGTTTTGATTTTATTATGGTACATGGACATCTGACGGGTGGTTACGTGATAAACAAATGACGGGTGGTGCCATGATAAACCAGGATGAGTGGTTATGATATAATCTCCACTGCATTGGTTATGGAAGTTGTCCGTATGGCTATTCCATTTAGGGATATGTGTGGTAGTCGACCGTATAGTTATTCCATTTAAGTACGTTTATGTCTCAAGTTACCTATATATGTTATTTGTTCTTTAAATGGGTTTTAGGGTAATCTTTTGTCTACAAATGGGTAATAAATGAATCTTTTATTTAGTGAAGCGTTTTTACTACTTCATAAGGGTGAAAAGTATTAATTATGAAAAAGTATTCATCGTTTACATGTTTTTTTTTTAAAAAAATAACAGTTTATCTTTTTTGTGTATCCCTTAATGAGGTTTTTATGATCATCCCATGTTTCTGAAATGCATTTCACAGGGAATAAAGTGTAATAGGGTTAAGGATGAGATCAAGTAAAATTCATGATTTCTAAAACATGGAACTAGAAATCAATCTTGTCATCCAAGAGTTTTTATTTTATAAAAAATGGTTACTAAGTAGAAGTTTCTACATGTAATATTCATGTTGTTTTGTTTTTGTTATGACATAATTATACAAATCTCAAAACTTGAAAAGATCGTAAATGTGAATAATTAACATAATTCAAGATTATGTAATGTTTTAAGGATGGTTCCTTATAATTTTTGTTGTCATTTCTATATAGACATTGGTTCATGTTGTAGACCTTCAAAATTTGATTTTAGTTTAAGGGAATTTTTGGTTGTTAGTTTTCAATTTTAGTTTATTTATCTTGTTGATTATTTGTGTTAACTATTTCGGGTATATCATTCCAATGTATTATTCTGAAACTTGGGAACATATGCCAGCTCATGGGAATTAAGAATGCCCCTCGGGCCATGTCACATACTGGGTCGAGTTCTGGGTTTGATTGAGGCTCGGCTTGGTTCGTGACAACCTCTGTGATCTTACATTTTCAAACAATTCATGTTCTAGTCACCTGAAAATCTGGGCATGATCTAATCATGCCTTTACATTATCTTTGGTTTTAACTTGTTTATCCAAAACTATATGAAACAAATCAATGAAACAATTAATCTCAATATTCATAACATCCAACCTATGGAGGATCACCAAATTAGACCAATATGGAAGATCCCAAAAAATTCTCTGTTTTATCCAATTGTCTTCTTTCCCGAATCCATTAATTATTTGTTGGTTTATTGTAGGTCAAAATGTGATGTTAGGTCATGAAAATACAACTGATTATAATTTATTAACTGATATCATTATTGGTGGTCCATCACTTTCAATTTTTCCTTTTATAAATGATATTTGTTCTTATAAAGAGGATGATCGGTTTGATGAAATCTGCAGTGACAGTCAAAATAGAAATTTTTTCCTATTAACAAGAATAATTGATATTTTGTCTCCCATATAGTAAGGAGAAGATTTTGAACCATGTTATCTCAATCTAGATAGCATTCCATATTGCGGGAAGACACTAATTTTACACATCAATACTACTTTTAGTTGGAACTTCTGTTTTGCAGCAACATCATATGTACTAACACCATTACTCCACAATGAATTTAACTCATAAATCAATGATTTCAAATAAACATAACTATTTTTTTTCAGATGTCCTGTGTTTAATAATTTCAAAAATATATAAGGCTCATTTATCAACATCAATGGAGTTAAATTGTACGAAGTTACAAAGACAAGCCAAAAATGAATACTAACTACCATAAGAACCAAATAGACATAAACTATCAGTAGAAAGACCTAATCAATATATTTGGATTCTAATGAAAAAGACAGATGCATTTGGTCAAAATGTTTCCATGAATCACCATTATATGGATGATTAAAACTTTTACCAGTTGAAATATTGGTATTGTGATATGGAATCATTGTCAATGTGTTCTGAAACATAAATAAATGTTGCAACCTACGTGTATGAAGTAAATATCTCAACTATTTTACAAGAATAAATCCAGACATTCCCAATTGAGCTTCTATATACCTCGATTTTCCACATATTAGATAACTTTCCAACAACTAATTTTCACCAGAATATAAGATGCAATAATTTTTACATGCATGAATCACATGAAACAAAGGCCTAGATTATGAACTATCCTCTTTCTCCCATAGTAATTTATAGGAAACACATTTCACTCAGTTAATAGTGTTTTAACCAAAGAAAATATATGATCACAATAGTTTTTTGATATTCAATTATCTGATTTAATAGCCATAAATTTTTCATCCACATCTAATTTTCTTATCTTGGAACTAGGATATATTACATCCTCAGCATACCTCAACAACTCATAAAATTCAGATGGTGCCAACTCAGAAGTTATTACAATATAATGCTATGTTTATGTTTTTTTAATTGATTGACCAACAACATCATTTAATAAATTTTGAAAACTTGATGGATCAGGAATAAAATTATTAGTATCTTATTTGGAACTGCATTCACCATGTTGATACCAAAAAACATAATCTGGTTGAAAACAAAAACATAGAGATGTCCCCCGATGTTTTCAAATGTGTGAAATATTCCCAGATAACATTTTATACAAGGACACATAACTATGATTTCTGAAAACAATTCTTTTTTTGATGATACAAATGATAATAAATCATCCAGACCTCAATATATACATTATTTAAACCAGAACCATTTGTATTTCTACACCGATTTATCCAAGTATGGTCATCTAATAATGTCAGTTGTGGACCTCCTTGTTCCAAATTTTTCTACAAAATATAAATTAATTATTGTTTTCGAATAATTTAAAATGAGAAAAACACTTTCCAAAAAAAGATAAGATAAATAATTACATCTACTTATTACTTATTACCACTAATTATGGGCGACACAATTTCCTGTGGATTGGCGGCTGCTCTTTTGTCTGATCGATCATTTACTTGATAGTTTCTCACATTGAAATCACAATGAAGAACCTACTCTTAGGTACACATATCCATTCTCGTGCATACAAGAATTAATAAGAGTACCTCTGACCAGATTCTTCATTGTGATTTCAGTGTGAGAAATATACATGTAAATGAGACGTCAGACAACAGATCCCCCTTTTTGTCGATGAATCATCTTCTTTCAACTATCACCACCAGAAAAAAATATGAAAAATGTGGTCCTACGAATGGATATCGAATCTCATGCATATGAGATTGGATATACATACGTAGAAGAATATTTTTCATAATGTTTTGAGTCGGGAGAGTTGAAAGGATAACAGTCATCGAGGAAATGGAGTACCGCCAATCCATAGAAAATGTGCCTACTGCATACAATTCATTAAAATTTTCAATATTTATTACTAATTATTTCTAATCATTAACATTTATCCCTATTTATTAATAGTTACTTCTAATTATTTCTAATTATTAGTAATTATTATTAATTATTTCTAATTATTCATAATTATTTCTAATTATTAGTAATTATTACTAATTATTTCTAATTAATGCTAATTATTGCTTATTATTCCAAATTATTGCTAATTATTTTTAATTATTACAAATTATTGCTAATTATTTCTAATTATTCCTAATTATTACTAATTATTTGTTGCTAATTATTTCTTTCTAATTATTTCTTGATAATTATTGATTCCCAGGTATTGCTAATTATTCCTAATTATTCATAATTATTTTTAATTATTACTAATTATTTCCAATTATTAAAAATTATTGATAATTATTCCTAATTATTGAAAATTATTCTTAATTATTGATAATTATTCGTAATTATTTCTAATTATTGGTATTTATTTCTAATTGTTAGTATTTATTTCTACTTTTTAGTATTTATTGCTAATTGTTTGTATTTATTGCTAATTATTGCTAATTGTTGAAAATTATTTTTAATTAAAACAAATTACAACAAATTAATACTAATTGAATCTAATTAATATTTATTATTACTAATTATTACCAAATAATTCTATTTCTTACCAATTAATACTTATTATTACTTATTTTTAATAAATATGACTAACTATTCCAAATTATTACTAATTATTACTAATTATTGCTAATTAATACTAATTATTTCTAATATTCATAATTATTTCTAATTATTACTAATTATTGCTAATTAATACTAATTATTGCTAATTATTACTAATTTTGATAATTATTGCTAATTATTCTTAATTAATGCTAATTATTGCTAATTATTCATATTTATTACTAATTATCCATATATATTAGTAATTATTCATATTTATCTGTATTTATTCCTAATTAATACTAATTAGTACTAATTAATACTAAATAATACTAATTACTACTAATTACTACTAATTAATACTAATTATTAAAAAAAATACTAATTATTACTAATTATTACCCATTATTTGCAGTTATTACCAATTATTACAAATTAGTACTAATTATTACTAATTATTACTAATTATTACTAATTATTACTAATTAATAGTATTTTTTAGTATTTTTTAGTATGTTTTTAGTATTTATTCCTAATTATGGATAATTATTTACTAATTAATACTAATAGTTACTAATTATTTCTAATTATTAATAATTTTTACTATTTCTTACTATTCAACACTATGTATTATTAATTATTACTAATTATTTGTAATTATTAGTAATTATTAGTATTTTTTAGTATTTATTACTAGTTATTAGTAGTTATTAGAATTTATTAGTATTTATTAGTATTTATTACAAATTATTAGTATGTATCACTATTTTTTTACAAATTATTAATATTTTATTAGTTTTTATTCCTAATTATTACTAATTATCAATAATTACTATTAAATAAATCAAATTTCTGCAAATTACGGCTAATTATTTATATCCATTACTAATCATCGTTAATAATTCCCAATTACTACTAATTATTAATAATTTCTACAAAAAATTTCAATTTATTGTTACAAATGAATACTCCTGACAAAAACATTCTAAATCTTATTTAATTACCATTTAATAACAATAGTTAGAATTAATATAAGAAATTAAATTAACATTAAATTAAGTTAAACATAAATACCTTTAATCTTGGTCTTTTTTAGGTGTAGACGACTGCAAAACATGTTCAGGAAAAAAATTTCAACTCAGGGAAAATATAACTCTAAAATTAATCATTTGAGGGAGAGAGAGAAAATATGATTTTAGAGGAATAATGAAAAATGGGATGGGGGTATATATAGTTTAGATTATTTCCGACAGGACTCTCGTCGTAAATAGATGATTTTGCGACGGGATCCATCACAAATATCATCTGCCGCATTAATTATTTTCGGTGGTTAAAAAGGTATTTGTGATGGGTCCCCTCTCAAATAGTATCCTACAGACACACCATTTGTGATGAGGACATATCTCATCACAAACAGTATTTACTGCCGCCAGGTATTTGTGATTGGGATCCCCCCCTCCCCGCAAATACGTGTCTCGCAGTTTGGCACGCAATCTGCGCCACACAACACCAATAATTTGGCGACGGGACCCCTAATCCCATTGCCGAAGACCATTTTTCAATTTTGATAGTGGGTTGAGACCGAATCCCAAACCCCCGTAGAAAGACGATGAACTCTTGGTTAAGATATTCCATACCATAATCTGATTGAATATTCCTTATCTTATTACCAAATAAATTAATTAATTAATTATTGAGTTCATTCAATTTCTCAAAGGACTCAGGCTTATACGTCATCATATAGATATGTCCATAACTACTCAAGTCGTCAGAAAAATATATAGTGTAAGAATATCAACCTCTAGTGTTTACTAGAAATGGTCCACACACAATAGTGTATAACAATCATAGAAGCTATGTGCCCCTTTCACCCAATCCACTAAAAGGTGGGTTGGCCATTTTTTCCTATAAACAAGCATGTCGTATTTCATGTGGTTTCAGTTCAGATGATTATAAATAACGATCTTGACTTAGCATTTCCAAATGATTCCCTTTTACAAGAGTAATATGGTTATGCCAAAGATGGGTGTTATATGAGTCATGTGAATATGATTTGTTATCAATTTTCAATACTTGGTTTTCATACTTTTGTACATATGGACATTTATTTAAATGTTTTATATCATAACATATGTTTTCTTTATAAAATAAACAACATTTATTCCAAAACTAAAAAATAAACCCATGGTCTTCTTGAAAGGATATATAAATTACATTCTTGGTAATCATATATAGACAATTTTAATATTATGATACCAAAATAATTCATGTTAGCAATGAAAGTTGGTATTTAACAGTGCCTAAAGCATCCAGCCTCACACAATTGTCAACTCATAGGTCCACCTCTACACTATAAATCTTTCACAATCTACTTGGATACTGCATTTGGATAAAGATGTGATCACCACAAGCTATATTAAATACCCCATATGTGGTTATCTATAAAAAACACACCTTTATCTTCCCATTTCATCTGAGGGAAATTCCTATTCCAGTGGCCTGACCTAACACATGAAAAAAACTAAATCTTTTTCCTTTCCCTTTCTCTACTTGTTTCTCTTCTCATAATGATGGTGATCTTGATCATTATACTTGTCATGATTCTTGGGAACCATTGCCTTGTTTCTCAATTTCTTATTCACCATAAAGAATGTGTATTTATTATGCCCCATGTACTTATCATGTTGGTGATTTTATTTAATATGTTCTAAAAGAATATTCTCAGTATTGGTCATATTGTAATTAACAATAAAACTAGATAAGGTCTTTCATTGTGATAAAATAATATGATTTTTATGCAACTCATCTATGAATTTAATCCCTAGGATGTATAATCATTCAATTTGGCCAGTAAATCTAATTACATAAATCCCAACATGTAAAAACTGTCTACGATTAGTTATAATGAATGAATTATAGATCTCATACCTCTATTATTGTTCCTTATCTTAATAGATATCCAGAATGTGAGACGTAATTCTATATGAATCCATATCCGCATGTTGCATAAAAATATCATTGGAAATGTATGATTTCCTGAAATATTGAAAATCTATTGAATCATTCTAATATTTCCCATATATTTCTAACTCTTTATCACATGTATCATTTCATGGAACTTTATGAAGAGGTCCTTCCATCACATATAATTTTAATTCATTTAAAAAATAACACTTAATCACATTTTCGATTCATGGAAATTTTTTCATGTGGGAAGGTTGTCCTTCAGAAGCATTGGTCACAGTGACATGTTTTATCCCAATTTTATTGTTGTTTCTACAATTAAGTTGTGTAGAATTTTAGTACTTTTTTTATAAAAGATAGACAAATAAATAAATAAATATTATATTTATTTGTCTCCCACTATATTATCTATACCCAATAGCCCTCAACATTGTCATTCGAATATAATGTTTCTTGGAAATTCAAGTTTACAGGGTACCTATTCACCTACTCATTAACCCAAATTTGGATGTTTAGGAAACTCTTATGGTTTTAGGCTGGCATTCCAAATGAAAATTGTATTAATTCATTATTAATTGATCTATTTAGTGTTCTCCCCAATCCGAAAATCCGAAAATTCGTTTTCCTCGACCCTGGCCTCTTAATTAATCCAAGTACCACTTTAGTAGTCAACCCTGTATGTTAACTAAAATAAGTGGTGCCAAATATTCATGTTATAATTCCCTGATAATTTAATTCACCTTGTCTTTGTCTAGTCATGCACTTTGAACTATCATTCCATGTTAATTTCATTATTATAAGGATACATTGAATTAATATATATATATATATATATATATAAGTGAGGGATTTTGTCATTTTTGAATAATTTACTAATAATTATCCTTATCATATGGTTGTTAATAACAATTGGATTTTATTAAGTGATTAACCATTTATCCGATAATATTTATGCCCAAGACAATTTATTTTAGTTCTGTCATGCATTCTTGTGAGTTTCTTTAATTCATGTGATCATGAAAAAATATACTTAATGAAATAAAAAAAACGATAGAAATAAAATAATAAAGAATTATGATCATGATATTTTACTAATGGGGTTTTATCTAAAAGTTGATAAACTAACCATCTACCTAGGCGAAATCCACTTTGAACCAATTAAGGTTTGTGTTGTAGCTTTCCACTTTTCAACATTTTTATATCTCTTGGATTGGTTTCTCTTTGGCTCCAAATAGGAACCACCTCCACTAGCATGAGAGCTCTATCCACTAAATATACTATTAATCACATGTAGATGAGGGGAAAAGTGTTTACATAAAAGAAACCATGGTAACCTAGGACCTTAGACAGTAAGAGGAGAGAAGAAACATATGCCAATAATTTAGTTAAATAATAAATTAAATTAAACTAATCTCATAGAATTGTATTATCTATGATAATGATCATCCACATGCATGCTACCATGTACACATTCAATAAATATAGCATTAAATTATTAATAATTCTAATTTAAGATAATTCATTCAATAATAAATTATTATCTTTAATTAATAAATTATTTTATTTTAATTCTAATATGAATATCCTAGAGAATCTCATCCGCCATAATTTTAAACTAATTAAATAATTTTTTTATAATTAACTGTGTGAAAAAATGTATCTAGGAGGGAACATGGTGAATACCCATTTGATACTACCCAACATGTATTAAAATAATGTATTATTTACTATGGTAACATGTGACATATTTGACTTATTATGTACTCTCATGATATGTACTGTCAACATAATGAATATAAAAACTAAATGATTTTTTGGTCACATGTTATTCTTCAATGCATGCAGATTGAAAAATGTATTATGATTAAATCATGATATACAGATCTGAATGTTACATAGATATTATATATATATATATATGAATATTTAAACCTTCCACAAGACATGTCGTTTCAACTTGATGAACAATGGAAGGACAATTATCATGGATTACATAATATAATAAATAAAGACTAAATATTTGTAATTTGGTATAAGTAAAAGTCATGTACATTCGATCTACAAGGAATGTACATCTCTCACCATTCATCTGAGGTACATTCCTAGGGACTCAACGTGTAAATTGTTCCTTTGAAAAATAGAGTACACAACATGAAAATGGGACTACACAATGTGTGGACTCCTAGTTATGTGGTCACTATTTACATAGGAAAAGTATAAAAAACAGGACCTATCTATAACAGAAAGGGACTACATGCTATATACATGGACTACTAAACATGTACTCTGGTTGACTGTTTACCACACTGGCACAGTCAACATGCAATGTAAGTAATAAATGCAACCTGTGTCATTAATTTACAATATTTGAATTAATTTCCAACATAACTGTTGATGCATTAAACACAAGAACACTGCGTGTTACTCCAATTACATAGTGTATACTTTGATGTTAGCCAGATATAATCATTAGCACCTCTGTATAATAATGTCAATTTTAGTATATTCCTAAAATTAATCATATTGATTAGATCTATGAGAAATGAAAGGGAAAGATGCAGATCTCACGATTTGGATTAAAAGAATGATTAATCTTGAATTGGAAAACTAAATTAAAATATATAAATACCCAATGATCTATAAAAACCCATAAATAACTATGTGGACACTCCGATACCTCTTGAAAGTCTTAGGTGGAGATGAATTGTCCGAGGGGAAATCCCAACTTTTATTTTTTCATATTCAATGATCAATTCAAGATCTACATGATGATATCTTATGTAGTCAATGGAATTGTATCAAAGAAGAGAAAAAACATAATGCACACCAGAAACAGATAGAGGGGATCATTGAATATATTATATAAATTAATTTAATTAAATACGAATCACCTTGTTTGAATTATTTATTCATTAAGGGATCTGGTAATAGATCTATGACACACTATCATTAAATTGTAGGAATTAAGTGCATATTCCATGTAGTGTTGATCCACACATGTTCCAAGAATCACTAGATGTTGCCGAAGAAATATCCATGTGATAGCATGATAGATCCTTTCTCTTATGTTGTCTGCCTTTGATCACAATGAAAATTTCATCCAAATCACTCTCCTTGATTTGGTGGAGGAATATTTTTGTCCATTATATGGAGTGATCTTGTAGAATAAAGATCCCAAGGGATTGAGAGATTTCCCCAATTCAGTTGGTCACAACCTAAAACAAAGAATTTATTTATTGAGAAAAGAATGTAAATGTAATTATATATGTAAAACCCCAATATTTAATTTTACGTTATTTCTTCAATGTAATTCAGTAACTTGCGCTTCACGCAACATCGAGTTTGAGAAAACCACAACTCGCCAAACTAGTTTTCCAAAAGAAGTTATGAGTAGTATTATCTTTATTTTTAATTTTATATATTCAACATAAATTTTAACATCCATATTATGTGTTTCATAGATATAATATAAGAATAAATTAATTTTTTCAGATAAATGAAGTATTTTTTAGAAAATGAAATTTTACCACCGTTTAACGGAGCACCCTTTTTAAATCAAATATTTGACACTTATATATATATTTATCCAATTTGAAAAAATAAACATTCTCTTTTGAATATGGACATTATAATTTATTTTCTATAAATGTTTGGTGTTTTTTGAAAAAATTCATATTTGGGTGAATAGTGACAAATGCTAAATTTTAATTGAAAACAACCTTTTTAATAAAAATAATTTATAGTATCCAATTATACATTTTAATGGTTTGGATGTATAATTTTATTATATTTTTATGAATTAATACAATTTAGGTCATAATAAGTAATTTCACATTTATATTTGATAATAACACATGTCAATCTTTTGATAGTTTTTTCTTTTTAAAAAATCCACCTTTTGGTTTTGAAAAACAGAATGAATTTTAAATTAATAAATTCAACTTATATGTTTAGAATTTGGTAAAATAGACTTCATTTTTGAATTCAAAATATCAAAATTATCTTAGGGCGAATTTTTTGTATTTTTATGAAAACATTCAATTTTTGATGAATAGTGAAAAACACTATGTTATTATTTAAAACCGACTTTTTATTTAAATAATTATTTATTTTATTTGAATATATTTTATTTAAAAAATAGATATATAATACCTATATATGTTCAATTTAATTTATTGTAGTCGTTTTATAATAAAATTAGATGTATAAAATTTTATTGAAATTTTTAACGTATTTTACCAACCTTCTAAGAGCATTTTCAAATTTTCATAAAACAAAATTTTACCACTTCATTGATTTGAATTTAAAAACTCCGAGTGACTCGGTTGAAATCAAAAAGTAAAATTTGTTTCAATAAGATGAAAATTATTTTTGGTGAATTGTAACGTTTGACTTTTATTTACCACGGTTAAATGTAAATAGGGAAATTATGGGTCAAAATAATATTATAATTAACCTAAAACAAGTCCTTAATCTACTGGATAAGTGTAATTCGACCAAAAACAATCATATGAATAAAATATGATCCTATTTGATCCACATGGATTACATTAGGAGATTTATTATTATTATATCTAAAGAAATGTTAAATGTGTTAAATTCAATGTTTAGTAACTGCACCATTTTTAATATTGGGTTACACACAATATAAATTCGATTATAAACATTCATTATAAATATGAAAATATTTACTACATAATGGTAATTTATTTATAAATTTTAGACATTAAATAATTTAATTTATTTATGACAAAATGATGATGTAGTAATTACCTTATTAAAGAAATATTAAAATAATTGTTATTATAAATATCCAAATAAATGTAAATTGAGAATTATGATGAATTACACTAATTATATAAGAGAA
The DNA here is from genome assembly GCA_963277665.1 of Viscum album. NCBI lineage: Eukaryota > Viridiplantae > Streptophyta > Magnoliopsida > Santalales > Viscaceae > Viscum > Viscum album. Next base: position 1,187,137,653 of record OY728139.1, read on the forward strand.
TATTACTTTTAGGGTTGATTAGATAATTTTTTTTGAAGTGATAAGGATTTTATGACTTTCACAAAAACAAAATACCAAATAGTGTCAAAATTGACACAAATATAATTTTAAAACAAATATTATATTACTGGTTGATATAATATTCCTAAAAATCTAAGGACCTGAAAAAGGGCTTAAATAATAATATATATGCCATTAATGAACAACTTGAGGTTCTCTTGAATGATTATAGTATGTTTATTAACAATATTGTGTTAGAATAGTAGAATAAATGGTAAAAGTTAAACTATTTATCTAATAGTTAAATCTTAGAGATAAGGTTACAATGGTAACCAAAACTTGTCTAAAACGTATTTTTTGAGAGTATTTCGACCCATATCCACATAAGTCTCGAAATAAATTTATTTTGAGCCATTATAAAATGAATATGATTTTATAATAAATTAATATTTAATCCTTTCGTAATGTGACTCTCACCCCTCTTATAATAGGTCACTTCCATTTCTCCCAATATAAGACCTCCAAAGCCCTTTGGCTCAGACAAACCCAGCCCAAATAGCCTCCCAAACTCCCTCACATAAACATAGAGTCCATAATTTTATAAAAAATCAAACCTAATGATACCTTTTGATCAACTCAAATGGAAATACCCGAAGAAGAGGTAATAACTTCACCACCCACTTTCAAGTTCTTTTCTTCTTCCAGATACTCTTTCTTTGTTGTTTCCATACCAAAATAAAAAATAAATTACCTCCTACATATTGTGATGTTATTATAATCATTGTCAAACCATATTCATTATTCTATCCATCCTATAAATGACAAAGTCACCATACGTGCGTACGTACGACTTACCATCTCCACGTCGTGGTGTAGTTCGTTATTTAAATGCTTCATAATTATGATGGGTATAATAATGAGTATAAGTGAAGTAAATAATAAATATAAAATGATAATGATTTTTTATATATTATATAACATTAAATTACATACGATTTCACCATCAATATAATGATATTATCGCTCGTACGTATGTACAGATTACCGTCTCCATGAACACAATGAGATTCATTCCCCATTGTAATCATTCACGAATAATTTTAATTTTATGATAAAAATAATATTTAAGAACATTATATAATTCTTGATATGAATCAAATACATTCTATACATACCAAACATGTCTTATGTAACCAAGAATACCAAGGAAAACAGATCAGTTAACAGCCGAAAAGATGATACTACTAAAATATTATTAACAAAGATATATTATAAGATCATATACGATATCATATTTATGTATATAATTATTGTATAATCTTATAAGAATTATGTAACTATTATAAACGAGGTTAACGTACCCTCTACCAAGGGAAAGTACAAGTCAAGGGTATATTTCTCAATTTTATTATTATCCGGGGTTGTTTTTCGTACGTATCTACTAGGACATATTTATTATCTATTTCCATGATAGATAAAAGAGTTTTCAAAGGGATTATTTTTATGGGTATTTAGTACTAAAACGTCATTTTAAATGTTTTAAATATTTATTCTTCTAAACCATTCTCATCAATGTCCATGTTTTCAAAATGATTTTACGGATATATATATATATGGACAAAAATGTTTTAAAATGTTAATTCCTTTAAATGGTTTCAAAGTGGTATGAAACACTTTTATGAAAAACTATATTTTAAATAAATTCCCTTATAAATTATGTGTCATTTAAATGATTTCATGAAAAATGGATATTTCTCTCAAATGTTTTTACTGATCATTTTCAACTATGTCAGCATCCCGTACAGGATATTATTATTGATCGAGGATGATTTATTATGATACAAATATTCCATATTGTATTGAAGGTTTTGTGATTTGTTTGACTGTGGATGTTTTATTTTTATACCATTCATGCTTTATGGATAATGTATCAAAATTTCGTATGCTATTTTTAATTCGAATGTTTATGTTATGTTTAAACCTATTCACATGAGGAATGCATTGGAATTAGTAAGTAACATGTGGTGTCTGATATAGCTCCTCGATGCATCGGTAGGTCTCATGAGACAAACTAGTTTCTTAGCATAAGGATTTGAAAAAATCTTATTTTTAGTCTTTGTAGAAGGACTTGACTATGTGGTTCTGATGTCAAGAATTATACATTAAATCCTTATGAAATTTGATTTGGATATTTCATGTGATTATTCGACTCATAGAATATCCATGTGAATAAGTAAATTGCATTATTTGATTTAAATTTTCCATATTATGCTGATGTTTTAGTTTAAAATGATTTTGTTTTAGTTTCATACATTTCCTTAAATGTTTATACTTATTTATAAAAGTTTTAACTATATTTTTATCCCTACTAAGAATCTGAGAACACCCCTTTCATATTTTTTATTTTCCTAGGATTCAAAGAAGTGGATTTTTATTGATAAGTAGGGTTAAGCTAGGGAATTATTGGTGTTATAAAAGGAACATTTATGTAGTGTTTTATTTTCTAATGTGTAATGTAACATTGTTGTATGTAATAAAATTTCCAAGACTACAAAAAATGATCCATCTTTCAGGACATGATTCCTTGTAATCATTACATTTTATTAAAATAATGCACTAACTTTGGGCTTCTGGGGTTGGGGTGTCACATTTGCTATCCAAGGAATTTTAGCAACAACCTTGGAAATAGATTTAGATAAACACAGATTATAGAACAGTACCCTATGATATAATTTGAGGATAAGTATAGAAGAACCTCTGAGAATTTTGGTAATGTAGGGATTTTGTGTATTTTCCAAGAAATACATCCCTGTATGGATATGAGCAGGTAGAGGTGGCTTTGGCACAGACGTACCTAGGAGTGAAAACTCTGACAAAGAGTTTTGGCCTTGACCCTTGGTATCCTCATACACGATGATGAGCCTTGTTTCACTCTTGGTTATGACAGCCTAAAGGGATATGCTTAGGATACTTTACATTTTCATTATATGAAATTATAAAGAATTTAATAGTAAATTCTTCCTCAATGAAAATATTTTATGATTATATATTATATACATAATATTTTCAATCTACGTTAGGTATTTCAAAGGTTTGGAATTATGCATTGTGATTCAAAAACTAAACTAGTGTATTCTGTTGTTTAGAAATGGTGCATAGTAATAGGAATCAGACTTCCAGTAATACGAATGATCAAAAGATTAATAAGGGTTATATATTTCGTGGTATTAAGCCAAAATTTAAGAGGGAAATAGTCTCCCACGTATTCTCATCATATGAAGAAATTGTATCATGTGTTGATAAGATATGTAAATAATTATCTGAGTTCGATGGATTTGAAGGGAGGCAAGAGAAGAAAATGATGGAAGACAGAAAGATGGATAAAGGGAAGATAAGAAAGAAAGTTATTCCCATATGTGATAACAGTGGAAAGAATCACCTTACTAAATTTTTAAAGGGAATGATATTTTGTTTTATGTTTGGAGAAAAAGGAAACCAAGTACGTGATTTAAACGGTAATAAAAAGGTTTCAAATGTACTATGCTTCATCTACACGGAGTTGGGACACTACACGAATCAATGTCCAAATCATAAGAGTATACCCCAAACACTGAAATTGGATAATAATCAAGTTATGATACTACCGATGATGAAGAGGAATTATTATAGTTCTTATGTTGTAAAATTATTCTGTCATTTGAGTATTGTATTAATGATGTACACGTTATAAAAATTATAATGTATATAAGGATTGTACTGTAATGCTATATTTTTAAGGACTTGAGATTGTGTGGAACCAAGAAATGTGACTAAATAGAAGGTTGAATATTTTGGAAAAAAAACTATGTTGAGAGAACAATAAACCATAATATTTCTTATGACACTAAGGTAGTAAATTTGGAATAATATATGATTTATTTGGATCAATTAAATTGAATATTCTTGACTACCTTGAAACTGATTAATGATTTATGTATTCCATCATTGTTGGGGTTTATAAAAGTTTTGGATAGAATGAGTATATCTAGTATCTTATAAGGAATAAGGGAGCAAGAATGCAATTAATAATGTTTTATGGTAATTCCGGGTGTTACAGTGTTTTAAAATAATACACGATGATGGTATTTACATGTTATTAAAGGGAAAAAAGGATCTTCATTATGTTTACCTTCATTTTCAGTTTTGGATTGTGAATTTGGACATATGTATTTTGGATAAGTCTAAAGGTTGGAATCAATTACTTTTGACACTGGATACTATTGTTAAAGTTAAATATTTTATTGAGATTATTTTTTGATTTCCATAAAATGGATTACCTGGAGGTTGGGCGACAACCCATCGTGTCCGGGAAGGCGGTGATACATGATATCACAACCGAAGGGTGACAAAGGTGGATTAACTACCACTGGAATATGTGATGTGTGGGTATGTATAATGTAGTTTTTTTTAATATTCTGGAAAATGAATTATAAATTCATTATTTTTCAAACCCTATACGATGAGGATATAAAGAATATTTTTTAATTCTATTTTCTTTTGAAGTGAAAGATGAGTTTGTCATTAGAATTAGTTGAAAGATGAAACTCTACATGGAATGTATATTTTTTCCCTCTTATTCAATGAATAAATTAATTATTAAACATTAAGGAATGATCTTAAAATAAAAAATGTGTTATCCTATTACATTATGTTTCGTTGAATTGATTATATTTTAAATCCTCATAGATTGATGGCTTTGAGGCCATCAATTTTACACTTATTTTTCATTGATGACCTCAATCACTCCCTATAAAAATTGAAATTTTTTCTCCAATTATATATATCTAATTTCCACTAATGTTCACCTAATATAGATAATAATTTGGTGGTGACTTTTTCATTTCCATTTCCCTCTTATTATGAGTACATTTTATTAACCTAGTTTTTTATGTGGGTTTTCCCAAAAAGAATTTTTCTATTTTTAAACTTTTATTTTCAAAGAACTATTTCAAATTGTGAGGAAGAAATTTATTGAAGTAGGGGACAATGTAACACCCTAATATTTCATAGTATGTTATTTCATCAAAGTAATCCAATCACTTGCACTACACACAACACCAAGTTAGAGCACACTACTACTTACCAAAGTAGATGTTAAAAATTGGTTATGAATGGTATTATCTTCATTTTGAATTTTATATATTCCATATAAATTTTAACATCACTATTTTTTGTTTCATATAATAATATATGAAAAAATTCATTTTTCCTAGAAAGGAAGTATTTTTCAGAAAATGAAATTTTACCACCTTTTAATGGATTACCATTTTTAAATCAAATATTTGAAAAAATATATATATTAAATTTGATGAAATAAACGTCTTATTTATAATCTGGACCTAAAAATTTAGTTACGATAAATTTTTGGTGTTTTTCTGATAACTTTCATATTTGGGTGAATAGTGAAAAATACTAAATTTTAATTGAAAACAACCTTTTTAATATAATTAATATATATTGTTCACTAATACATTTTAATGGTTTTTAAGTAGAATTAGATTATATTTTTATCAGTTAACATAATTTAGGTCATTATAAGACATTTTACATTTTAATTTGACAAAAACACATGTCAATCTTTTGATAGTTTTTCCTTTTTTAAAACCCCGTATTTTAGTTTTGAAGAAAATTAATTTTATATTAATAAATGAAACTTCTATGTTTTTATTTTGGTAAAATATACATCATTTTTGAATTAATAATATCGAAATTATCTTCAGGTGAATTTTTGGTATTTTTCTGAAAATTTTCAATTTTTGGTGAATAGTGAAAAACACACAGTTATTATTTAAAATAGAATTTTTAAATAAAAAATTATTTATTTTATTTAAATTTATTTTAAGTAAAAGTAGATATATAATACCTATATAAGTTCAATGTAATTCATTGGAGTAATTTTATAATAAATTTAGATATATAAAATTTTATTGAACTATAAAATGTTTTTTAACCCACCTTCTAGGAGCATTTTCAAATTTTCATAAAACATAATTTTATTGCTTCTGTAAGTTGAATTTAAAAAATACGAGAGACACAGTTGACATCTATATATAAAATTTGGTTCAATGAGATTAAAATATTTTTTAGTGAATAGTAACTTTGGACTTGTTTACTACGGTTAAACTTTAATTGGGTAATTAAGGGTAAAAATGACATTATACTTACTCTTAAAAAATTAATAATTCTATTGGATAATTGTAATTCAACCAAATAGAATTAGGAATAAAATATGATCCTCTTTTGGTCACATGGATTAGATTAGGACAATTATTGTTATTTTATTTAAAAAAAGAGTTAAAAGTGTTAAATTCAAGTTTTAATAACTACACGATTTTTAATATAGTGATACACACAATATATATTCAACTATAAATATTCATTATAAAGAAAAAACTATTTCTTATATAATGGTATTTTATTTATATCTTTTTGAAATTAAATAATTTAATTTATTTATGACACAATGATGATGCAATAAATAACTTATTAATGAAATATTAAAAAAAATTATATTATAAATATCCAAATAAATTTTAATTGAGCCTCATAATGAATTAAACAAATTGTATAGGTTAATATGACATGTTTGGGTTTATTAGTCATATTTTGATTGATGTGATATGGTTGATATGACATTCAGAAGAACAAAATTCCAAATAGTATCAAAATTGATAGAAATTATTTTTTAAAACAACTATTATGTTATTAGTTGATATAATATTCCTAAAATTATAAGGATAAGCCAAAGGGATTAAATAATATTTTATAGGTCATTAATTAACCACTTTATATTCTCTTGGATGTTTTGAGTATGTTTATTAACCATATAGTGTAAGAATACAAGAAGACATAGTAAAAGATAATCTATTAAACTAAGAGTTAAATCTAAAAGATAAGGTTGAAATGGGAACATAAACATGTCTAAGACATGTTTTTTGAGAGTATTTAGACCCATAACCGCATAAGTATCTAAATAAATTCATGTTGAGCCATTATAAACCGAATATGATAATCTAATAAAGTAATATTTTAATCTTTTCGTAAAGTGTCCCTCATCCCTCTTATAAAAGGGCACTTCCCCTTATCTAAAAATCACACCACCAAAGCCATTTGCCTCGGAAACACTCCACCTAAATATCCTTCCAACTTCCCTCACATCAACCTAGAGTCCTTACTTTTATCATTTAGACAACCTATGGAGCCCTTTTGATCAAATCACAATGAAACACCCGAAGAAGCGGTATTAATTTCACCACCCTCATCCAAGTTTGTTTCTTCTTCCACTTACACTTTATTTGTTGTTTCCATGACAAAAAAATAACTCTAGTACCTCATAAATACTGTGATGTTATTATAAATATAGTACAACCATATTCATTCTTCTATCTATCCTATAAATGAAAAAGTCACCATACGTGTGTACGTACGGCTTACCGTCTCCACGTTATGGTGTAGTTTGTTATTCAATCACATCATTATTTGGATGAGTATAATAATGATTATAACTATTGTAAATCATAAATATATCATGTTAATTAGTATGTATATATGATATACCATCCATGTACATACGATTTCACCATTACTAGAATGATATTTTTTCTCGTGCGTACATACAGATTACCATCTCCACGAATGTGATGAGATTCATTCCCCAATGTAATCATTCATGAATAATTTTTTTTATGATTAAATATAATGTTTAAAAAATAAATATCATTCTGGATATGAATCAAATACATCCTATCCATAAAAAACATGGCTTTTGTGACCAAGCATATAAAGTAAAACATGTTAGTTAACACCAAAAAACGATGATACTACTAAAATATTTTAACAATGAAATATTGGAATATCATATATGATATCATATTTATGTATATGATTCTTGTATAATTTAAAAACAATTATTTAACTATTATACAAAAGGTTAACTTACCCTCTACCAAGGAAATGTACAAGGCAAGGGTTAATTTTACGATATTTTTATTATCCAATGTTGTATTTACATAAGTATATATTGGGACATATTTTTTATCCATCGCCATGTTTCATAAAATAGTTTTCAAAGAGATTATTTTAAGGGACTTTTCTTACTAATAAATCATTTTAATTGTTTTAAAGATTTATTTTTCTAAACCATTATCATTAATTTCCATGTTTTTAAAATGGTTTTAAGGATTTATTTATATGTACATGAATTGTTTTAAAATGTTAATTCCTTTCAAAAGTTTAAAAGTGATATTCGACACTTTGATTCAAAACAATATTTTGATTTAATTCCATTATAAATATGGTGAATTTTAAATTATTTCATGAAAAATGGATATTTCTCTCAAAGATTTTTACTGATCATTTTCAACTATGTCAACATATATTAGAGGATATTATTCTTGATTTTGGTTGATTTATTATGATAAGAATATTCCACATTTTATTGATGTTTTTTTGATATGTTTGAATATGGATGTGTTATTTTTATACCATTCATGCTTTATGGATATTGTATTGACATTTTAATGCTATTTTTAAAATGAATAATTATTTTATGTTTAATTATTTTCATATGTTGAATGAATTTGACATAGTAAGTGATGGGTGGAGGCCACACTAGCTCTTCAATAGATCGGTAGGTATCATGAGAGAAACTAGTGTCTTGGCACAAGGACAAGAAATAAACTTATTTTTAGTCTTGGCACAATGCCTTCACTATGTGGTTATTAAGTTTGGCGTTATTCATTTCATCATTATGAAATTGGCTATGTATATTTCAAGTGATTATCCGACTAGTAGAATATCCATGTTAATAAGTAAATGGAATTATTTGATTTATCATTCCCATATTATGATGAATTTTTTGTTTAAAAGGATATTGTTTTAGTTTTATACATTACCTTAAATATTATGCTTATTTATGAAAGTTTCTGCTATATTGTTATCCTTACTGAGTATATGTGCTCAACCCTTTCTTTTTTTTTATTTTCCCAAGATTCCAATAAGTGTATTATGATTGATAAGTAGGATTAATCTTGGGGATTAATGGAGTTTTCAATGTATCAATTATGTTGTGTTTTATTTTCTATGGTGTAATGTAATGTTCATGTATGTAATGTATTTTCCAAGACTACTAAATTGATCAGTCTTTTAGGACCTGATTCCTTGTAATCATGCCAATGTATTAATATAATGTACCGACTCTAGGCTTATGGGGTTAGGGAATTACAATATATTGCTTGTGATAAAATGAAATAATTGAACAAGTTCCCTTAATTATTTATTTTATCCTAGAAAAATTCCCATGTTAAATAATAATAATGTTATTATTTCTTTACATATGCTTAAGTTTAGAATTAAAATTAAATATTATTTAATCAAATAAAACTTATTATTTATTATTTTCCAACCAAACCTAAAATGCTGGTTAGTCATTCATTTATAATATTTATTAAACATTAAATAATTTATATTTATTCATTAAATAAATATAGCATTATTATTCTCCAAAAAAATAAATAACTGTTATATTTAAAAAAAATTAAAATAAATATCATTATGAGCTCAAGCAAAAAGAATAATTATTAAACCATGTGCCATAATAATATTTATTAAACATGTTAAATAATAAAAAATTAAATATTATATAACTGAGATTCAGGATACACTTAATGTGTGACCATCCATGCCACCTTCTTAGTAGAATTAGATGAATCAGCCTAAAGTCTAAGGAAAGCATCTTGCAACATACCAAGGAACCTATAGGGAAAGAAGTTAATTGTGTTCAAACATGTTACCTCATATGGATCTTTAATGTGAAATATAATCCATTTATAATGACATCTTTATTCAAGATGGTTTCATGGTTGTATCATCATCCAAAGTGGTTGATGTCTCCTACTTTGATTTCCAATAAATTGAACTTTCTTATCGAGCCCATTGTCCATTGATTTTTTGGCTATTTCATTTGCAACAAAGAGATTTACATAACAACTTCCATTAAAAAAAGGGACAAATCCATTATCACATTATTCATTAATACTATATTACTTATGACAAACCCATAATTTCCTACATTTCCATGAACTTATTTCATCATTGTTTTCATCAGTATATCAATTTATGCAACTAAAAATATTCATTCAGGATAATAATCATAAATCTAAGGACCAATAAACATGTATGCAGATAGGAATTTCCAATAACACCTAGAAATATAGATTTCCAACTGGTGGGTCCTTTCCTCATTATATCCTACTAGATATTACCAAGGGAATACACTATATAAACGTACCACAACATCCTATATGTCTCCACCCCTGATAATCTATATAGTTTTTTCCGTAAAATGATATCATTCGGCTATAGAAAATATATTCAAGAATAGTTTTATAGAACTTCTGATTTGTCATCACTACAGGTAACTTCATTGACATTTTAGTGTGATAGTTACTCTTAATACATTATCACATAATATGTCATATAGAAGGGAATTCATGTTGTTATAAGTAGTATACTAATATTAATAACAATTAATACATGTTATCATAAATTACAAAGAATATAGTTCTAGGGAACCATCTTCAATAGAATATATCTGATCTATTATGGATACACTGGGTTACCTTGAGTTTTTATATGACATATATTTATGTTTCAAATTGTAGTTTTATTCAAGGATTGAATAGGGATTTGTGTACTTAGATGCAACTGAGTACAACATATCATCCACTAAGCTATGGTCAATCGTAGAGGATGATCAATATATTAGAGGATAGTATATTAATATGAATCATATATATTTTTAAAAATCATGGGATGATATTCCAATCATTGTTAAACTCACATAACACAAAATATGCAAATGTTCTATTCAGATTTCAACATTTTGTGAACTCTATGTTTTCCAATTATCTTTAACACTATATTGTAATGAGGGATATGACACCACTATTATTTAGTAGATCATGGTGTATGAGACCTCTGAGAGTCTTCAAATGCTCAAGAAGCAGTTCAGCACTACATAGACTATGTACTGATCTTATTCTGACTAGAGGAAGGGATATTTGCAGTTTGATAATGGAGATAATTTTTTCCTATGTGTGACTCCTCCTTTGAGGAATCAATTGTTATGGAAGTGTCTAAGCCTAACATAATGAATAGTTTTACCCTTTAGGATTTTTTAAAATTTTGGAACTATGTCATTTTATTTGGAATTTTTCCATCCAATAGAGGTATTCACTCTGGGTCTCATGTGTCTCTGCTCCCATAGTACATGTATGATCATGTAAAAGTGATTGATGGTGTAGATATAGACCTTAAAACTGATGTATTGTACACAAAATTATTAATACATATTATAGTCCATATTAAGAAGGTATTATGGGGGAATAGAATTATACTTCCAATGATCATTTAGAGGTAGTGATGTATTAAAGGGGAAACATGGGGGGAGTCTAATATTCATGCTCAGTTTCCTGAGTTCTTTAGGATAGATACCTTTTGACACTTATCACAGATGAGAATTATCAAAAAGGATACAATGTAGAAACATCAGGTTTTTTAGTTGTGTTAGGAATAAAATTTGATATTATATTATGATGTTTTAAATTATTAATTTCTTATGAATATTTATAATGGTTACATGTTGGTTTAGAGATTTTCTGATTCCCTTTAAAGGGTATATGGTTTGATAATGATTTTACAAAATTATGGTGATTCTATAGGAAGCCAATCATCTTTTTATAATGAAACATGGTGTAGAAAATAGTTATGGAAAACAGTTTGATGAATAAAAGCAATCTCTACTTATAAATAGTGCAATTGATTTTAGGAGAAATTTTATGGTTAGTGAATGTGTTGAAGACACATGTTAAAAATCATGCAGGTTACCTGAGAATGTAGTGATCCTAATATGGTTAACGAATTATTTTTATACGTTAATGAGAAAAGAATATAAGTCATGGAATAATAATCTTAAAATCATCTTTAACGACATTAAAAATGATTAATTTACTGGTTCATCTACTTATTTACACCCCCCATGAAACTAGATAATCCATATGCTACCATCTGCAATTTCAACATGTTCTATGCCTAATTGAAGTGGATAAAAGGGTGTTAGTGCTCAATGAATAATGTAAAAATATCTATGAACCTCAATTATTCATGTTTCTTCTAGATATACCATTATTCCCATGATTTAAGTCATATATTTAGAATTTTATGGGAAAATTGTATGTATTTTAATGACACCTAATGATGAATTCTAGGATTTTTTTATAATAGTGGATATTATAGTGTGTCATTGGTGCCTCTATTAATCAATCTCAAATATATAATTTTTTTGTTGTTAGTAATATATATGTTCATGTATACCTTTATATGTTTTATTGGTTGTGAAAAAATTTCTAATGGAGTAATAATTATACCATAAATTTGGAAATGGAATGAAATTATACTAGAGGAATAATATAATTAAAACTATTTATAGGAGAAAATCAGAAAATGAAAAAGCCAGAATGCAAATTAAAACATCCTTTATAGATCCCCAATTTAAATGGAGTTATTCTTTGTAAGGAAACCCATTAGCTAAATGGTTTACAGGAGAGAAATGGCGGTGCTTACTCCGTGAAAGATATCATTCATGGGATGAAGGTGGATACATTCACCTGGTGTACTAAATTTTCCGTAGACTCAAAAAATCTATAGGTTAGAGAAAGTAAATAGATAATTGTGAATGAAATTAGTCCTTCACATGGTTGAGGTGGTTATTTTTACCTCTGTGAATTGAAACCCTTTTTACTCTACTGACCACGTCATTAGAGAGCTAGCTAATGGTAATGGGATTCTTCCAAAGGTGGATAATGGCTTCATTGCAATGAAATGGCTACACTAGTCCCCAGTTCCTCTATTATCTATAAATAAATCTAAAGGGGAGATTATAATGGGAAAACATTTTATATTATTTAAGGATCAAAGGTTGAAGAAGAAATATAGCTCTACAAAATCCACACTCACTTAAAAATGCCCTGGAAGTAAACCCCCGATGCATAGCATGATGAAGAAAACGAATTAAACTTGTTAATCCATGAACCAAGAATCCCTCGCGGGCATACTCCCTGAGAGGATCATACAAAATATCTCTTTATAACTATGCACACCATGTAGTAATATTCTATGTGAATGGAACTCTTGGTAGCATAGAAATTCTCTACACGAGATGAATTTTCCCCTTATACCAAAACACTACGCGGGAGGAAGTCGATCCCACATAGCACTATGCTGCATTTATGGAACTTGGTCATGTTTTTTCCAATGCTATGTGGACTCCACCTAGGTCCATGTACCATCCTGGTATGTGGATGGCCTCCCTTCCCACTTAGTAGTATGCTATGGGGAAGGGTCCACATCCCATGCGATGACCTACCACGTGATGGGGGGGGAGTACCCCTAGTCCTTCAATCCTTCAGCCATGGTCATTGCCTTTAATCACATCAGAACCTCTCATATTGAATCATAAGAATACGGGTCAGATATTGGTAAGACAAGGCATTTTTCAATGCTTTTGGATCCATATGATAAATCCATTGGTCACACCAGAGCGACCTTTTGAGTTGACATACCCATGGTAGGTGGATATTTGTTGATTGTCCCTGTAGTAGAGCATACACCCAGAATGGACATATGTTTCTATTACCACGGTGATTCAAGTTCTCACCACAGGATAATCATATTTACCTCCCCATTTTGAGCAAAAACCTAGTGGATAACAGTTTTGTTTCCCTTCAACATGGATCGAGATCCTCACCCCCCCCCCCAATGAGCATCACAGGGAACTCCACCTGATTGAATCCCCTAATCATTCTTTCAGTAGGTTTCATCAATGGTCCTCTCTACCTTCACCCAAGGAATATATAGATAATTCAATCAAACTATCTAGGGAATGAAAATAAAATAGGTTACAAGAACAACCAAATCACTTTATCTCTCATGTATATGGCTCCAGTACCATTTATCTATAGATAAAGTGGGACATGCGATCTTCAGATATAATGGCACCTCTTGTTTCATACTGCGAGAATGAATAACATGAGAATAGAGGTTGGAGGTGATAAGGAAATCCACATAATCACTAAGGAGGGGCATCCTATAATGTTTAAGCCCCCAAAAAATAAAATTCCACCATAATGGAATTTCTTCATAGATGTAACCCCAAATTTCAATACCAAAGAATGTGTCACCTAGATGTTGTAATCCATAGTAAAATTTTTTAAAATGGGAAGCTCTCATTTATAATCCCTGATCATGACCCATTATAATCCTCCTATAATGTGTAAGTCCCAACTCATACTGAACTATGGGGAATTTTGTTCCTTCTAAATTTGATACGTAGGAAGACTCCGTAATATCCATACCCGAAACCCAAATCATCGAAATGTTCTCCTAGCCACATCCCTGGTAGGGTCATATCTAACAAGGATACCATATCTATTCTGGACATCTCAATCTACATCGACATAAGTCTCACACCATCCCCGAACTGGAAACCTTTTTCATGTGTTTTTTTATCACCTGATGTTAAACTGCATGGATGGTTCCTTATCACATGACTTGAAAAGGTGATCTGTCATGTCAAGTGGTGTTGTATTGTGTGGGTTTTTGATTCCTCTCAAGAGGATACACAGATCCAATTAATGAGAAAATATTAGTTCTCATAACCATGGTGTCTAGTTTGTTATTAGATGACATATTTGTAAAGAAAGATGTCTTTCCACCAGAAGTATATCTATTTCAGGAAGTCTTTCCGGAAAACTTCTCATGGTTGTCACTAGAGAGATAGATTTAATTTACTATTGAGATGATTCCTAGGGATAATACAATTTCCATTCCACCATATGTAATGGACCAATAATATATATACAAACTCAAGACTTAATAGGAAGATTTTGAGGATAAGGGATTTATCCAAATGAGTAGATTACATTGGGGTTCTACAATGTTTTTCAAATTAATAATGATGAGACTCTATTCTTGTGTGCTAATTATCAGATGTTAAACAAAGATGAATATGGAAATCGAATATCCTATTCCATGTATCGATGATACTTTTGACCATTTGAGAGGAGAATGTGTGTACCCAAAGATTGATTTGAGATAAAGGTATCATCAGTAGAGTGTTTGGACTTCTGTTATACCATGGAATACTTTCTGAAGCTTGTATGGCCTATAAGAGTTCATCATAATGTTGTTCCGATTTTTGAATGCACAAATACTGTTTGTAAGCATGATGAACATAATCTACCATATGTACCTATATTTAATTGTTGTACTGTATGAGGAAGAAATCATGGTGTACTAAAATAGTCATAGTGATTATGCCAAATATCTTACCATCATCCTTGGTACAATGAGATAACATCCACCATACATGGAACTATCTATGTTTCAGTGATTGATTGATCAATTACACTTCATGGTACCCATAATCTCAGAGGAAGGTGTGTTTGTGGACTAGGAAAAAGTTCAAGAAGTGGTTTCTTGGGAGCATCCTGTGAACATATTCGATATTCATAGCTTTATTGGGATAGCTGGATATTATTAGAGATTTATCCATGAATTTTCTTATTTGATAGTGCCATATTAGGTCGTGACCAAAATGAGGGTATTGTTTTATTGGTTAAAAGCATGTGACAAGGCCTTCCATGTGTAGAATAAGCGTTCGTCATCGACACAAATCATGATCCTAACCAAGATAGGTGGGGAGTATATAATCTATTGTAATGCCTCTAGGATTAGACGTGGAGTAGTATTTTTGATCGCATATAGAGTTGAATCAAATGTGTCTTGGAATTTGAGGCATTATGAATGGAAAAAATCTATAAAATACCTCGAGCTAGAATCTATAGTTTATGATTTTATGTGCATGGGAATTATTTATTGGGTGAAAAATTTACTATGTACATAGATGAAAATAGATTAATGTACATTTTTTTGTATTTATATTTGAATTGCTGGATGTTAAGATGGATAGAGTATATCAATTCATTTGATTTTGGGACATCATATAAGCCTATAAAGGGAAAGAATGTGTCTGATTAATTGAGTAAGAGAACTCGAACATAGATGGTTTAGGAGCCTAGTGTTGAATGGAAGATGATAAATTTACTGAATGATATGCATGTGGTGGTTTAAAAGAGTTAAGAGCATATGACTCTGGCATCCTTTTTAGTGGATTCTACATTACTAAGGTGGATTTGAGACGTTGAATATGAGGAACCAGAATGCGTGACCTGGAGGGAAATACATGATTAGTGGGGATTCACCTTATTATTCAAGCATAGAAAAGGATGAGATCATATATGTCATGAATTATGATATTGTTCCTAAAAGTATTCAGGAGGTTTTGATGATATAATTTCATACCTCGAATGTAACAGCCCGAGATTTTATGAAAAATATTCTTTTTATTTCACTAATGTCTTGTGTTGTAGGCTACACGAAAAGGATCTTGCACAACACGCATCCTTGACTTGCATTGCATTACACGCAATCGCGACCTTCCTCGATAGTGTGTGTAGTACGCAATAATGAGTTTCACTAAACAACGATATGCTATTAAAATGTTATTAAAACTAGCCGTTATGAATAGTAATAACCACTTTTTGAAATTTTGTAAATTTTATTTTTCAAAATGAATTTCATTTTTGGATTCGTAATATCGAATTTAGCCTAAGGTGAAATTTTGGTACATTTCGGATAACTTTCATATTCTAATGAATAGTGAAAATTACTAAATTTTAATTAAAAACAACTTTTTTAATCGAAATAATTAATATTGATAAATTATTAATTTGAGTGGTTTTAAAGTGTATTTATAATAGATTTTTACAATGTAATACAATGTTGGTCATTGGATGTAATTTCACATTTAAACCAGTTATAAACTAGTGTCAATCTTTTGATAGATATTGTTTCTTAAAAACACGCTATTTGTTTTAACAGCGGGATTTAATTATAAAATTAATTAATGCAACCTCTATGTTATGAATTTGGAAAAATAGACTACATTTTTGAGTTCGGAATATGAAATATAGCTTAGGGTGAAATTTTGGCATTGTTCTGAAAAA
Organism: Viscum album; assembly: GCA_963277665.1. Taxonomy (NCBI): domain Eukaryota; kingdom Viridiplantae; phylum Streptophyta; class Magnoliopsida; order Santalales; family Viscaceae; genus Viscum; species Viscum album. The sequence continues at coordinate 1,187,154,815 of OY728139.1, forward strand.
CATCAATTTTTGATGAATAGTGAAACTACTAAGTGGTAGTTAAAAAAACTGAATTTTTCATAAAACTTAATTTTACCGCTTCTGTGAATGGAATTTCAAAAATCCGAGAGACACGGTTGATGTCAGTAAGTAAAATGTGGTTCAATGAGATGAAAATAATTTTTGGTGAATAGTAACTTTTTACTTTTATTTACCACGGTTAAAAGTAAATAATGTAATTAAGGGTAAGAATGATATTAATATTCCCCTAAAACATGTCCTAATCATATTGGATAAGTGTAATTCGACCAAAAACAACCTTATGAATAAAATATGACCATTTAGGCCCACTTGGATTAGATTAGGTCATTTATTATTATTTAATTCAAAGAAGAGTTAAAAGAGTTAAAATCAAAGTTTATTTACTAAAACATTTTTAATATAGGGTTATACATAAGATAAATTAGACTATAAATATTCATTAGAAAGATAAAAAGAGGTCCCACATAATAGTATTTTATTTGTAATTTTTAGACATCAAATAAGTTAATTTATGTATGACACAAAGATGATGCAGTAATAATCTTATTAATGAAATATTGACATAATTGATGTTATAAACACCAAACTAAGTATAATTTGAGACTTTTTATGAATTACACTAATTTTCTAGGTTACTATGATATATTATTGTTGATTTAATAAACTTGGTTAAAACATATAATTCTGTTATGACTTTCACAAAAATCATATATCAAATAGTGTCAAAATTGACACAAAATAGTTTTTAAATCAAATATTATAATATTAATTGTTATTTTATTCCTAAAAATATAAGGTTCGGCCAAATGACTTAGATAAGGATATATATATTAATAATAAACAATTTGGGGTTCTTTTGGCATGTTATAGTATGTTTATTAACCATATAGTGAAAGAAAACAAAAAGACACGGTAAAAGTTAAATTAATTAACTTAGAGTTAAATCTAATTGATAAGGTTAAAATAATACCCTAAACTTGTTTAAATCATATTGGTTGATAGGATTGCGACCCATCCCCACTTTATATTCGAAATAAGACCCTTTGGAACCATTATAAACCGATTTTGACTTTAACATAAAATAATATTTTGAGATATTCCTAAGGTGCCCCTCTCCTCCCTTATAAAAGGGCACCTCCTCCCCCTCCTCCTCACACCAATTTGAGCACTCAAGCTCGGCCAAACCCTGCCATTTTCTCCTCTACACTTCCCTAGAATAATCCTAGAGGTCCTGGTCTTCTCCAAAGACCAATCTTAGTTCCTTAAGTGGAGGATTCAAAGAGGCATTCCAAAGAAGAGGTAATATCCATTACCGATCTTTTCAATTTCTTTCTTCTTCAACTTATTCTTCTTTAGTTGTTCATGATAAAGTAATAACATCAGTATTACTTACATAATTATATGTTATTATAAATATGAAACAACCCTAATTCACCTTCTATCCATCCTACGGAAAATGAAATCACTGCGCGTGCGTACGTACGGAATACCGTCTCCACGCCGTGGTGTAATCTATTTTCCACCATCACCTTACAAGGATGGGTATAATGGTGTAATGAGTAACTATATATGATTATTATTAAGTAATATTGATACTTAAATAATATATATATATACTCCAATACAGTTCCACGATCATAGGAACGATATCATCACTCGTGCGTACGTACGGAATACCGTCTCCATGATGTGATGCGACTCGTTCTACATGATCTTCATTTCATAATGATTATATAAATGAATTGAATGAATGAATATGGTATATAATACACTAATACTATTCTGTAAATGAATTATCTATAACCTAAATATAAGAATAAGAATTTATTCGACAAAACACGCATAAGAACAAAAGGCAATAAAGACCCGAGTAACAAGTAACCATGAAATATTACTATCAAGAAGCTAAGAATATGAACATATATGATATCATATCAATATGTATGATTCTGGAATAAGTAAATAACATTATTTAAACCATTATACAGGAGCTTCGGAAACGTACAAAGCAAATTGGACTTAAGGTAAGGGAAATATCACAATCTCATTTTTATCCGAGATTGTTTTTACTTTGGCATTTACTGAGGTGTATTTTATCATCCACATACATGTTTCATAAATATGTAATATTATTTCCATCCAACTACAATTGTTTAAATCCAATTTTACCCTTCGGCGAGTTTTTAGTAAAGGAAATGAAAGGAGTCTTTTGTCGTTTTCCGTACGAGGTATTTTTTGATTTTTCCGACAAAAGTACGAAGAATGTTTTTTTTAACTGAAATGGAACGAACAGATTTTTACGGTTTTATAAAGCCTTATTTTCATGAAGCTTCCTCAAAAAGATTTCATGACTATTTTTAATAGAATCTCTTTCTTTTAAAATTGCATGATGTTTTGTGAAAAGAAATTGATTTTGAAGAAGAAAGGATATTTTCCTCAAGAATTCATTTCAAGTGTTTTATCAAAATTATTTTCCATCTAAGATAATAAAGGGTTATGTTTCTATCCATATTTTTACATTGATTTGACTATGTTGTGATGTAATTATGTTTATTAATTCCATTATCTTATATGAATGGTTTTATGATGTCATGTTGTTTTAAGAATCCCATTTTTATTACATGGGTTATGAAATGATGTAAGATTTATGATTTTGTGGCACACATAAGAATGGTATAATTATGAGATGGGTGGGACCTATATCTCCCTCCAATGCATTGGGTAAAGATTTAATATCTCATGAGATAGACATGGCTGGAATGGTAGGTTATACCGGTTCAGTGAAACAGGACTGAAACGAGGGTTACTCGATTCAGAAAGGGACTTTATCCACTAAGATAGTCTTGGCAATGAGTCTTGACTAACAATAAATGATTATCTATGATTATGTGTGAATTCCACAAAGTTCCATGTTTTATGTTATGATTATTGTGATTACATTTAACTTCCATGATTTACCCCATGTTATGAAATTATGACATATTTTGCAGGTTAGGATTCCCAATAGATATGTGCTTATGTATATGATGTGATTGATATTTCTTTTGTTTACCCTTACTGAGCATTTGAGCTCACCCTTTTATGTTTTCTTTTCCCCAGGACATAAAGAAATGTTTTAGGTAAGAAAAAAAAGGGGAAGATCTTTATGGGAGATATTAAAGATCTTTCACCACGATTAGAAGATTACGTTCCGAGTTTCCAAAGACACTAAACTATTACGATCCTTGTGTGTGTGTTTTTGTTATGTACTAAGTATTCCGCAAATGTAATGTAATGTCCATGTAAGTCAGGCTTCGGGTCTCTACAGTTGGTATCAGAGGAAAGGTTTAGTCAACCTTTTGAAACTAGGATGCGATAACTTTAGTGAGATCCCTATAGATATTTCTAAGGTATGTCTAGGGATGTCCCTAAGGTTAAGTATACGTATAGGTTATAGTAATAGAATTATGCTAACGATCATAGAATTAAACCTAAGATGTTAGATATTGAAGGTACTCCCCCTTTATTATGTTGTTTTCCCTAGCATGATTTTTGCCTCTCACGCTATTCTTTTTTGGGTTTTAGAAAATGGCTGGAAACAAGATGATTCACGATAATGGAGGATATGATGGACAATGGAATGATATTATTCATAGTGAAATGGGATTTGGAAGTCCAAACATCATTATTATGCCGAATCAGCAATCTCATAATATGATCAATAAAGTAAAATTTGGTAAGTTTCCTGACTCGGCTAATAAGAGAAAGACTGAGTTTTATGATGATCATAGAGGAAAGAAAGTTCAATTTCCCCTATGTAAATCATGTGGGAAGAGGCATCAAGGAGAATGTTTCAAAGGAACTGGAAGATGCTTTGGGTGTGAAAAAGAAGGACACAAAGCAAGTAAGTGCAAAGGAAAAGTTTCAGTTAACACCATGGATGAGGATAATGGTATTGCTACGACATCAACAATGGTTAAATGTTTTAAATGTGGAATGTACGGGCATTATGCAAACCAATTCCCTAAGGGAAAGTCTCATGAAGATAATCAGTATGGTCGTATGGGAAGTATTTATGTTGATGATGATGAAGAGACTACAAATGATATGTGAGATGAAAGTATTATTGAAGCTCGGTCAATGGTTTAAGAAGGTAGTGGAATGATTACATGTTTATCAAGTGTAATGTTGTACTATAGAATAAAAAGAAATCTAAGGATTGTTACACTGTTGTCTTTCCTTAAGTTTTGAAAGTTTATGATGAATGGTATGAGTAACAATGAAAGGTTATTCAGATATTTTTTTGGAAAGTGGATGATATGCGCATAATGAATGGATAAAGAGAATCTAATATGTTTGATAGTATTCATGAGCTCATGATTGATATAAGGACTAAGTGATATCATGGTTTCAGTATATATAATTTTGAGGATTTTGGTATGTGGAAAGTGTTAACTTTAAACTGCATTCATGTTTTCACTAAGGTATTCAAGAGAATACATGATTAAGGCCTTTGAATGTTTGGAATGTGACCAACAAGACATATATATGGGGATTAACGATAGTATTAAATCTCTGCTAATCGTTTTCACTATATTATGAGAGTGGACTGCAGTATTATGGATAAGCCTAAAGATTAGAATGGATTATGTTGAACATAAGTTAATATTGTTTAAGGATAGAAGTTTTTTCGATATTATTGATGGGATGTTATAGTAATATAGTTTTAGAAAAAGGGACAACCTGCAGGACGGGTGACAGCCCATCGCATCGGACAAGGTCGTAGGAATCGAACCCACAACCGAAGTGCGACTGGCCTTTATCGCCTACCACTGGCCTACAGGAAGACCCTGTTTAGTAGAAACTAGTTTTATTATATTAAGCCATATGATATATGATGTATAAGTCCATTTTAGGAACAATATATGATTAATCTCACTATAGATTGACTTATGTATATAATTTTTGCTAACCTTTTGTTTGAGACAGATGGAATGACCCGTCATTCTATCACATGATCTGCTAACACTTCACAAATAACAAATTCAACTTCAATTATTTAAGAGATGAAGTTGAAATTGTTAAAGGAACGAACAACAATGAGGTTGTACCAACATAAAGTAAGTATTTATTCTAATTCAAATTCTTTAAATTTAGGGAAACGATCTTGAAAACCAAAAGTGTTGTCCTAGTGATCTTATATCTGATGAATCAGATGGTAACTTAGATCGTCACAAATTTATGGCTTTGTGATTACTGGCTTTTCCATAGCCATGTTCTCTACCACTCTCCATCAGAACATGATGGTTAGATTTTTCTTCCATATCCATATTTTCACCTATGTGGAAACCCAGTGATTAGTTTATTTGGGTAACCGTTAGGTTTCATACTTTTGTTTTTAAAGATTGGTTTTGGTATTCCTTTTTACGATGTGGGATTCTATTAAAGAAACTTTCGAATAGTAAACCATTTATAACCCCGACGATTTTCGAGGGCGAAATTCATTTTAAGGGGGGTAGAATGTAACAGCCTGAGATTTTATGAAAAATATTCTTTTTATTTCACTAATGTCTTGTGTTGTACGCTACACGAAAAGGATCTTGCACAACACGCATCCTTGACTTTCCTTGCATTACACGCAATCACGACCTTCCTCGATAGCGTGTGTAGTACGCAATAACGAGTTTCACTAAACAGCAATATGCTATTAAAATGTTATTAAAACTAGCCGTTATGAATAGTAATAACCACTTTTTGAAATTTTGTAAATTTTATTTTTCAAAATGGATTTCATTTTTGGATTCGGAATATCGAATTTAGCCTAAGGTGAAATTTTGGTACATTTCAGATAACTTTCATATTCTAATGAATAGTGAAAATTACTAAATTTTAATTAAAAACAACTTTTTTAATCGAAATAATTAATATTGATAAATTATTAATTTGAGTGGTTTTAAAGTTTATTTAGAATATATTTTTACAATTTAATACAATGTTGGTCATTGGATGTAATTTCACATTTAAACCAGTTATAAACTAGTGTCAATCTTTTGATAGATATTGTTTCTTAAAAACACGCTATTTGTTTTAACAGCGGGATTTAATTATAAAATTAATTAATGCAACCTCTATGTTATGAATTTGGAAAAATAGACTTCATTTTTGAGTTCGGAATATGAAATATAGCTTAGGATGAAATTTTGGCATTGTTCTGAAAAACATCAATTTTTGATGAATAGTGAAACTACTAAGTGGTAGTTAAAAAAACTGAATTTTTCATAAAACTTAATTTTACCGCTTCTCTGAATGGAATTTCAAAAATCCGAGAGACACGGTTGATGTCAGTAAGTAAAATGTGGTTCAATGAGATGAAAATAATTTTTGGTGAATAGTAACTTTTTACTTTTATTTACCACGGTTAAAAGTAAATAATGTAATTAAGGGTAAGAATGATATTAATATTACCCTAAAACATGTCCTAATTCTATTGGATAAGTGTAATTCGACCAAAAACAACCTTATGAATAAAATATGACCATTTAGGCCCACTTGGATTAGATTAGGACATTTATTATTATTTAATTCAAAGAAGAGTTAAAAGAGTTAAAATCAAAGTTTATTTACTAAAACATTTTTAATATAGAGTTATACATAAGATAAATTAGACTATAAATATTCATTAGAACGCTAAAACGATTTCCCACATAATGGTAGTTTATTTGTAATTTTTAGACATCAAATAAGTTAATTTATTTATGACACAAAGATGATGAAGTAATAATCTTATTAATGAAATATTGACATAATTGATGTTATAAACACCAAACTAAGTATAATTTGAGACTTTTTATGAATTCCACTAATTTTCTAGGTTACTATGATATATTATTGTTGATTTAATCAACTTTGTTAGAACATATAATTCTTTTATGACTTTCACAAAAATCATATATAAAATAGTGTCAAAATTGACACAAAATAGTTTTTAAATCAAATATTATATTATTAATTGTTATTTTATTCCTAAAAATCTAAGGTTCGGCCAAATGACATAGATAAGGATATATATATTAATAATAAACAATTTGGGGTTCTTTTGGCTTGTTATTGTAAGTTTATTAACCATATAGTGAAAGAAAACAAAAAGACACGGTAAAAGTTAAATTAATTAACTTAGAGTTAAATCTAATTGATAAGGTTAAAATAATACCCTAAACTTGTTTAAATCATATTGGTTGATATTATTTCGACCCATCCCCACTTTATCTTCGAAATAAGACCCTTTGGAACCATTATAAACCGATTTAGACTTTAACATAAAATAATATTTTGAGATATTCCTAAGGTGCCCCTCTCCTCCCTTATAAAAGGGCACCTCCTCCCCCTCCTCCTCACACCAATTTGAGCACTCAAGCTCGGCCAACCCCTGCCATTTTCTCCTCTCCACTTCCCTAGAATAATCCTAGAGGTCCTGGTCTTTTCCAAAGACCAACCTTAGTTCCTTAAGTGGAGGATTCAAAGAGGCGTTCCAAAGAAGAGGTAATATCCATTACCGATCTTTTCAATTTCTTTCTTCTTCAACTTCTTCTTCTTTAGTTGTTCATGATAAAGTAATAACATCAGTATTACATACATACTGATATGTTATTATAAATATGAAACAACCCTAATTCACCTTCTATCCATCCTACGGAAAAATGAAATCACCGCGCGTGCGTACGTACGGAATACCGTCTCCACGTCGTGGTGTAATCTATTTTCCACCATCACCTTACAAGGATGGGTATACTGGTGTAATGAGTAACTATATATGATTATTATTAAGTAATATTGATACTGAAATAATATATATATATACTCTAATACAGTTCCACGATCATAGGAACGATATCATCACTCGGGCGTACGTACGGAATACCGTCTCCATGATGTGATGCGACTCGTTCTACATGATCTTCATTTCATAATGATTATATAAATCAATTGAATGAATGAATATGGTATATACTACACTAATACTATTCTGTAAATGAATTATCTATAACCTAAAGATAAGAATAAGAATTTATTCGACAAAACACGCATAAGAACAAAAGGCAATAAAGACCCGAGTAACAAGTAACCATGAAATATTACTATCAAGAAGCTAAGAATATGAACATATATGATATCATATCAATATGTATGATCCTGGAATAAGTGAATAACATTATGTAAACCATTATACAGGAGCTTCGGACACGTACAAAGCAAATTGGACTTAAGGTAAGGGAAATATCACAATCTCATTTTTATCCGAGATTGTTTTTACTTTGGCATTTACTGGGGTGTATTTTATCATCCACATCCATGTTTCATAAATATGTAATATTATTTCCATCCAACTACAATTGTTTAAATCCAATTTTACCCTTAGGTGAGTTTTTAGTAAAGGAAATGAAAGGAGTCTTTTGTCGTTTTCCGTACGAGGTATTTTTTGATTTTTCCGACAAAAGTACGAAGAATGTTTTTTTTAACTAAAATGGAACGAACGGATTTTTACGGTTTTATAAAGCCTTATTTTCATGAAGCTTCCTCAAAATGATTTCACGACTATTTTTAATAAAATATCTTTCTTTTAAAATTGCATGATTTTTTGTGAAAAGAAATTGATTCTGAAGAAGAAAGGATATTTTCCTCAAGAATTCATTTCAAGTGTTTTATCAAAATTATTTTCCATCTATGATAATAAAGGGTTCTGTTTCTATCCATATTTTTACATTGATTTGACTATGTTGTGATGGAATTATTTTTATGAATTCCATTATCTTATATGAATGGTTTTATGATGTAATGTTGTTTTAAGAATCCCATTTTTATTACATGGGTTATGAAATGATGTAAGATTTATGATTTTGTGGCACACATAAGAATGGTATCATTATGAGATGGGTGGGACCTATATCTCCCTCAAATGCATTGGGTAAAGATTTTATATCTCATGAGATAGACATGGCTGGAATGGTAGGTTATACCAGTTTAGTGAAACAGGACTGAAACGAGGGTTACTCGATTCAGAAAGGGACTTTATCCACTAAGATAGTCTTGGCAATGAGTCTTGACTAACAAGAAATGATTATCTATGATTATGTGTGAATTCCACAAAGTTCCATGTTTTATGTTATGATTATTGTGATTACATTTCATTGCCATGATTTACCCCATGTTATGAAATTATGATATATTTTGCAGGTTAAGATTCCCAATAGATATGTGCTTATGTATATGATGTGATTGATATTTCTTTTGTTTACCCTTACTGAGCATTTGAGCTCACCCTTTTATGTTTTCTTTTCCCCAGGACATAAAGAAAGGTTTTAGGTAAGAAAAAAAAGGGGAAGATCTTTATGGGAGATATTGAAGATCTTTCACCACGATTAGAAGATTACGTTCCGAGTTTTCAAAGACACTAAACTATTACGATCCTTGTGTGTGTGTTTTTGTTATGTACTAAGTATTCCGCAAATGTAATGTAATGTCCATGTAAGTCAGGCTTCGGGTCTCTACATCGAAGAGGGTGGTACATCTACAATTCATTAAAATATACCCTGACATACAACAAATGTTTTGGTTGCTGGTCATAATGAAGGAGAAAGAATATTTCATAACATTATGCCACACTTGTTAACAACTAATTGTTGAGAATCAATGTCTGAGAGGTTTACTATGACTATTTACCATTCCACAAAGGAAGTGGGATGATGTGATAATGTATTTTTTGGTGGGACTTAGAAAAAGTTCAATGATGAATGATGGTATATAGTTTATTGTTGATCGATTGATGAAAGTATCACATTTATTTCCAAAATAGGAACATTTATTTGTGTACATACTGAGGGCTTTGAATGTTGGGAACATAGTTTGTTTGATATGTGAGGCATATAATATAGCTCTAGATTATGAATCATGCTTCAATTCATGATTCTAGAAGGGCTTTTCAAATGTTCTCAGTACAAAGGTATTATTGAGTTTGGATTTCCACCCATAGACAGATGTTAAATTGCAGTGTTCAATACAAGTGATTGAGGACATGTTACAGTCATGTTTCCTTGTCTTTAGTGGGTCTTGGGAAAATAACATGGATTTAATTTAGTTTTCATATAATTACATTTACCATGAAACTATACCGATGGAACCACATGAGGATAATTAGGTGGTACATGAAAATCACATATATGTTATATGGATGCAAGTGATTCATAGTTGTTGAGACCAAGTTTTGTGTAGGATACATTTGAGCAGGTTAATATAATCAAAAACATATGTTAATGGATTAGAGTAGGAATAAGTCCTACACTGATAGATTGAGGCATCCCCTTAAATTACAGATGGTGATTGTGCATTCATTTAGGTGTTACCTAGGTTGGGTCACCATAGTATACAAAAGTAGGGTAGGTTGACAACTATGTTTGTTGAACCGTTTGAGGTTGTGGAGAGAATCAGTCTAGTGATATACTGATTGGATATCCTAGATAAAAAATGTTCTGTGAATGAACTTTTCCACGTATCAAAACAATAATGGTATCACCCTGCCACTTCTCATGTAATCAATGTGGATGACGTTGATCTTGAGATAGATGCACCTTCTGAGGAGCATCTAATACATGTTTGGATAAAACAAGAAAGTGTTACGGGGAATGACCATGATGAGAGTTCATGTTTTGTGGAAACATCGTAATGTCAAGGATGAAACCTGGGAAATGGTAGTAGATATGATGATTTAGTGGCCACATCGTTTTTTATTGGAATCATAGAGATATTTTGGGATAGAATATTGGGAATGAATTGTTATAATGTGGAGATATTTTATGATCCTGACTTTTATAGAGTTAAAACAAGCATGAATTTAGGTACTATTTTTTTATTATTTGATTACTTCTTGTTTGTGTTATAAATTTCTGTGTTTTTTTCTGGAATTTTGAGAAAATTGAAGGAATTTTGGATTTTTTACGGTTGGGACACAATAAAAAAACCATTCACCCCAGCCCAAAAAATCATGAAACCTTATATAGTTGGGGTTCACATGGATAGATCGGGGTTTTTACAACCGTATAATAATTGGTGTATGGTTGGAGTATGGTTTGGGATAACCACATACCCCTGTGTTTGAAACTGCAAGTGGGAATTAAAATCTCCTAAAAATAAAGTTTATAAATTTTAAAACCCACATCATTAACCCCTAATCAACCCCAATTTGAACAAATGTGGGTTTTCCTGATTTTGGAGCTCTCTAGATGAATTTGATTCCTTCCCATCCTCTATTATTCACGATTAGATTTCTGAATCATAGATCATATCCTCAACCGATAAGTGGATCCTATCCCATTTCTTTCTTGTTCATCATCCATCTGACTATTGTTCTTTTGGTGGGAGGTAATCTTCTATTTTTCAAGATATATATCAATATTTTGTGAATATAGATCTAGGATTGTGGATATAGATTTATAATTATTGATATATTCATTTATTGATCTTGATTTAGGGTATTGAGATTCGTACCGATATCTAATCCATTATGCTGCTCAATTTTTAGAAATTTTGTTGGGTGATATTTCATCAAATAATCGAGGTAAGTGGTCTATTGTTAAAATAAAATAAAATTATTATCAATTATTTTAATGTTATAGTATAATTTCTAAAGTTTTATTAGTGATTGGAATTCAAAAAATGAAGAATTTAATGTTGTTAATTAATTTATTGTGGATTTGGGGATTTTATTGAATAATTTAAATCGCAGAATTATGATTTTTAATTGATGAATTATTTATCAAAGTACTGAATTTTTAAATTGGGATAATTAATTAATGGATTAATTATCTGCTTATTTTATTTTGGGATTAAGTATAATTAAGTATTGGGTTAATTATTAGATTGTTAAATTGGGAATTTTTCAATAATTAAATTATAAATTAGTTATTGAATGTTGAGAGGTGAAATGAATATTAATTTTTCAAATTAATTAATTTAAATTATTTGGAAAATTAATTGATTAATTATTTAATATAATATATGTTATTAATTAATTAGAGAATTAATTTATGGGTTAGATATGATTAGTAAATTATAGAAATAATTTTTGGAAGTTGTTCTGATTAATTAACTTTAGAATTAACTAATTTATTAGGATAAATTCATTTATGAATTAATTAGTGAGTTCTTCACCCAAGACACTGGTGTGGGACTATAGTTACCAGTGGAAGTAATAAAAAAATTAAATTCATATGGTTAATGTAATTCCATGTGCTATATTGAAATGTGAACTGAATATGTAACATGGTTCTGTCCTAGCACGAGCCGGAGTAGGCTTAGAGGTATGGGTGTACTCCAGAACCCAAATGTCTATGTGGATAAATAAATATAAATTGATAAATTGATAAATATTTAATTATTAATTGAAATTATTTATTTATACAACTAAATACATTAATTATAGACAGGAATAGTTTTAAACACCTTCAATGGTTTCATAATAAGTTGTTCTCACACCCCACTGGGGCTGCCAGATCAATACCTAAATAGAATTTCTTTGGCAGGAAATGTTAATGGAAAAGGCCCTCTGTTAGATGAATGATTTAGGGATAACTTATAGTTGAGGGAACCAGAAATAACATGGGACCCGTTGGGAGTCATCAGTGTTTAATTTTGGGTTTTCATTTTAGGCACTTAACACGTATATTTTCATGGCATGTTTTCTGATGAGTTTTGATATTGTATTTATTGAATTGATTGTATTGAGATATTTTTTTATTTCTTGTTTATATATATGAATCAACTATGGTTATTTATTTCTAATAGTGTTTAATCTGATGAAAGAGGTTACATTCTCCCCATGATAATCTTATCATAACCTCACTTCTAGTAGATAACCTCTCACATACGAGGAGGCATGCTAGAGGTTGCGTGGCTGACCGGCTCGGGGAACCAGTCATTGGCACCTGGGTCGAGAAGTTATATATAAATATAGATAACAGTTAGAAATAAAATTTATATTAGGTTATATATTTGAATAAATTTGGTAATTGTTTTTAATATTCCTAATTTATTATATAATATATTCATGTATGTTAGTGGATTTCAATATTTATTATAAAGGTTTCATGTACCAAATTTTTGTCTCATAAAGAATCATTCGTATTATACCTTCTATATTATTTGGAATTGTGTCTCTAATTTCACTTTAATATTTTATATGAAGATAATCTCATTATTAATTTTTCATATGTTCAATTCCAAAATTTATTATTGAAATGGTTTTGGTTCGAAATTTTCTATTGGAATATGCTGTTATTTATACAAAATTCAAATTCATTGATATATGTTTATATTATACAATATGGTTTCTATTTTATGAGGCAAATATAGAAACTTTTATATTATATATCATTATTCAATCCTAATTCCTGATATTCCTATCATTTTATTCTATTTTTTATATTATTGTTACTATAAGTGTTTTAGAACCTCAATTTTAATTCATTTAGTTATAATTCATACTTACCACTTGTTTCCCTTATGTGTGGTATATATTGGTCATGTATTACTTTATAAATCCTTTTATACAACTTTAACTTGGGGGATTAAGTGCTCATATGTACATTACTAACTTTTTCATTGCAATTCTTCTCCTATTACTTGCATACTTTTTATTCCAAGGAATTTACGCAATGAAAACATTATATTTACTCCTATTTAATATATGGTGTTCACGAACATTCCATGCATCGATTTATTTGAGTAATTATTCAGTTAATGGTATACATATTTCCCTATATTATGTTTTTTATGTAATTACTATATAGAAATATATTTCATTTATTTATTGGGGAATTAATTAATTTTTGCGTACTTGTTATTATTATATGTAAATTTATACATTATTAAGGAAAATTAATTATTTATCATGTGTCTTATTTATCCATTAATGTGGTAAATAGATTTTAATACATTGGATATATATGGGGCATGAAATATCCCCTCTATTCATTGATATACCTGATGAGAAAAAAAAACCTTGGGTATTTTTGTGTATAAAAACCTAGAACAACATATTTCATATACATATGGTCATGATTATAACCACTTAGACTAAAATATTACATTATATAGAATATTTAGACTATAATTCACATTATTACATTTTCATAGATTAGTTTGGTTTAGTTTTTTATCGAATTATGTCATAAAACATACATAAATACAAAATACACTAAAATGATGCCAGATAAACTTAATACTCATTTGTAATACAATATAAAACTTTTAAAATGGATCATATTTTAATTTTTTTAAAAAATATTTACTAATTTTATCTTGATTTCCTATTTTTTCAAAATGAGTCATAAACCTAGTGAAATGTTTTGAAAAACATTGAATGGGAACAAAAGTACCATTATGGGAAAAAATTAAGAAATATATTAGTCTTTTGAAAATAAAAAATTCATATTATTTTTACCCATATCATGAAATATTTAATAAAAAATAGAACATATTCACATGAATGAGAAACACACTTTTTAGAAAGATATCTATTAAATCCCAAAGAAAGAAAATAGAAACCATTTTTGGAAAAATAGTTTTTATATACATAAACACATGAAAAAATTAATTGTAACATAGTTCAATCCATTTTATAAAAAACCCTTTTTCATTCCCTCATTCGTTCCATAAAATATAAGGAACAATATTTAGTGTATTAAAGAGAAATATCTGGCTCACCAGTCATAAAAGCAGTATAAGGCTCACTCATCAAATAAGATTTATCTGGAATACACATTATATAAGCTGTATCAATATCACCCATTAATATACATAATTATGATGTACCAAATCACGAATGAAAAATTTTATGCTCTCAACTTTTCATCATAAAAACCTAGGAAAACTATTTTGAACCCATATGAAAAACATTATTGGATATCAAAAAACCCAATAATTTTATAAACATATTTCGGAAAAATATAATATCCAAATAAAGGGAAATATGATTTTTATTTTAAGAAAAAATTGAATTTTATAAAGGAATACAAATATAACATAAAAATTATAGTAGATGTTATAGACAATAAATATTTATACATTTAAATATAACATTCATTTTTCAATTAAAAAACAAAGTCAACAATTCATGTCTAAAATCTATAAAAAGGATCCTTTTAAAAAATTTATGCAATTAAAAAGATACATAATATTTAATGAAAATTAAATAATTTACATATAAATAGATAAATAAAATAATTTTATGAATATGTACAAGGAAATAAAGTTTTTATAAAAATAAATCGCTAAAAGATTCAAAATAAGCTTTTATGTTCATTTTTCCCTTAACTCTAGTCAAACTAATTAATTATATTTATATTCCAAAATATAAAACATTTATAACATTTTATATTTATTAGTAACATTTTTATTTTTTTTATTCCTTTTATTTTATTCATTTTTCTGTTATATTCAATTAGCGGACATTTTGGCGATATCCAAATCATGAGTATGAAATGAATTCGGTAGTTTGAATGTGGTGAAATAGGTTATTATTCCAGACTTTATTGAAGAAAAATAATGAAATAATAATAATATTTAGATATAAATTATAATTTTAATATATACTAATGAAATATGGTTATGAAAAATGAATTACATTACAATCATAGAGATGGTAGGTTATAAAGACTCATGAGTAAAGTGCACATTTTTCAATGATCACGAGGGAATGAAAAAAAGAATAATTTCATCATTATAGATTTATTATTATATCTTAAATATCATGTAATATCTTAAAATACTCTTATGTATACTTTCCCTGGTATGATGTGATTAAAAATTATTCAAATAACATTATGGATGTAGTAATCCACACATAGAAAATTTTCAAGGGATGGAATGGTAATAAAATTGATGAAATACTATATTTAAATAATTATATAAATGTTAAAAATAATATATCTATATATACATTAAATAATTCATTTTTTGTAGGCGTGAGAGGTGTTAATGGAAAATTAATTACATCAGATCGCGAGGTGATAGTCCACTGTACACATGAATGAATGGTTTCTTCCCATTTGATAGAACATGATATATTATATATGTTACCACATCAATATAAAAACATATTACTATATTTAGTACAATATTTTTATTATTTTTTCTTTTTGAAGAATATTTGAAGGAGGTAGGACAAGATATATAAGTTAGAATCTCACCTAAAAACTATACTTCTTATTCAGACAATATCTTTAGAATTATACATAAATCATTCCTATAATGATGTTATGATAAATAAGATACATAGTAACACTGATCATGGTGTTATTGAGGTATTTGGTTGGGTTTTATTTGAACCAAAAGGCTCTTTATGTGTGGATATGAGATGATAGGGTGAATCTTTTTTATGTGGGGGGGAGGGCATAGTTTAAGGTTTAAAAAATATTAAAATATGAAAATGTATTACTCCAAACCAAAAAAATTCAAAAAAAAATTCCATACATAAATATTCATAGATATATTATTTATATATGGTAATATAAATTAATTTATATATGATGTATGTCATTTTATTCCTTATCTATTTAGTTTAACCTTATCGTAAACATGTTTTAACCCTATTTGTGGTATTAGATTTGTACCATTTTTACAATTCAATATGAATAAATATTAAGTTTAAATAGTAACATAAAATTAATTATTAACATTATTAACATTGAATACAATTTTTCAAACTCAATTTATAGAAGTGGGAAATTTTATTTTAAAATAAAACCTGTAATATTTCATGAAAACATTTTTTTAGAAGAATTTATTTTAAGTATAAAATTAATTTTATACAAAATTCAAAACTAATTTGGATTTTAATTTAAATAAAAATATTATTGACTAAATAAAAGAAATAATTAACTTTGAAAAAAAATTATAACATAAATTATCAGTTTATATTGTGGAAATTAAATCATCATTTTTAAAAAAGATCAGTATTTTTAACCTTTCATTGAAAACAATTCATAAAATTCTAAAAACATTATCCTATGATATTTTTTACATGATGAACTCAAAAATTAAGTTTATTATTTATAATTTAAATTCTATAATTTGGAAATAATTTTTATTAAATAGAACCTTATATGTCATGAAACCCCAATTTGGTAAAAAAATATTGATATTTTTCTTTTGACTAAAATATTACCTATTATTTATATTCTGAATATAACTCAATATATCTAATAATGAATATTAATAAGAAATGAAAATATTATATATTAACATTACAAGGGATTTTGAATTCTTACCGTATTTTTTAACTATATCCACACAATTTTATCCATTACATAAACATGTGGGGATATTTTTCTTTCATAGCATTTTCTAATTAACGTGTTGCTTTCCCAACTATATAGTTTCCTAAAAACCCATAATTGATGAATTATCATATTCAAAAAAACATTATACCTATGGTAAAGAATCTTTATTGGTTATTCATAATAAAAATTTCCTTCCAACTAAACTACTTCATTTTAAAAAATATTTATGCATTCGACACATACATTCCTAACAACAAAACATTAAATATGTCATATACCAGATAAAATAGGGAATAGATGAATCTTTATATTAAAATGTTAAAACATTCTAAATTATTAAATATATTCCAATGAAATACATACTGAACTTCCTTTTACCCAATTCAATTACCAATTTTTTTTAGATATACGTTAAAGGAAACCATGATCAGTTACGGTGAAAGAATGACAATTCTTCTTATTACTTTAATAACATTTATGCTTGATTTAATCTATTTTCATATGTTACTGAATCAATACCACCTTGTCAACTATTTCTTATACTGATGTTAGACCCAATAAATCCATTTCTCCTAAATAATCCCAATAATTTTCATTCAGTAGCCTATTTCCATATAATTCCTCATATGGATACATCGTTATATAAGAATAAAAACAATTAATATTAAAAAAATAATCTAATAAAATATATTGATCCCATATTCATTGGTAATCGGTTGAAAAATAATGAGTAATTTAGTGTATTGTATGAATCATTCTCGTAGAATGTACACAATATTGAGGATTAAAAGCTAAATTTAAAAATATGGATTTGTATCCAAGGATTTTTGAAGGTCTTTTAAAAAATTAGAAGTAAAACAAGGAAACTGATCATATACAATGGTGAGAGAAACCTGATTTAACATGATTACTTCCAATTTCAATAGTCAAAAAATATTATTTAAATAATTAGTAACTTGAATGGGAAATAAATGTGATTTTTTCGATAATCAATAACTATCATAATTAAAATACTACCTAGGGTTTTTGTTGGAAATTCCCCAATGATATACATTGATATATATTCCCATTTCTACAGTGGAACAAGAAAAAAACAAATCATTCCCTTGACAAATATTAATGATTTCTAACATATTTACAAGTTAAAGATTTTAAGATAATGTCAACTATAACTCATTTCATTCCAATCCCAATTAATACTCATGATATTCCAGGAACATGTTACTGCTTTCATGGTTAATATAAAATGGAGATCTTTGAGCATCACCTAGTAATTATTTCATTCTATATGAAACTCAAGGCACAAAAAATCTCTTCCCAAATAATAAAACACCTTATTCATCAATATTAATCTCATTTAACATACCCATCGAAACCTATTATACCATATATTTTAAAAGATGATACTTCTTCTGATTATTTTAAATTCTATCTAACATAGATGATTTTACTAACAACTGAAAAAAATATGTAGTTCATGAATTCAACATTTTTTGGAAAAAAATAATTAAATCAATAACCAAATGGTTTTATTCCAAAACTAATATTTTTCATTTGGAATTATAATTATGTATCAATTAATCCCATAATTTTTTATTTTCATGCATGGTAATGGAAATTGAAGTCAGAATCCATATTTGATTCTAGCCATCATCTCTAATATATGTTAAAATATTTATGAGGGATTGTATACTGCAATAATATATATTCAACATATATTTCGCAAATTTCTATATATAAATTTTGCCTCTAGATTTTTTAATAAATATTAAAAGAAGATAATTATAAATCATGTGTATGAAAAATTAACTCATGAGGATTAAAATGACATAAATCATATGTAATTACCTGATAATTTTTCATTAAAGAAGAACCAATTACCATTAATGAAGAATAAATTTAGATGAAATATTCCACATTTATTTACAGTGGTATAAAAATATGATCATTCACTAATTTTTTATAGTCCATGTAATTAATCAGTGTTCTATTCTATAATGATGGATTTAACTCCTTTATGATTTCACTTATTCAGTGGTCTAGATAACTAATAATCCTTTTCTACAAACCATTATTAGTAACCCACATGTCTTGGAAAACAAGAAAAATTCATGGAATTTATTGTTCATGTCCATTATATAATAAAATAAGTATTATCATGGTCAAACGTTTTACTATCTTTAGAAAACATACATCTAAGGAATGATATCTATTGAAAATATAATTCACAGTTACTAAAATTTCCGTACAACTTTTTTATCTTCAGTTATTCAAATAAGTCTATAAGTTTATTTTATTATCATTATGAATTTTATAATATACCAATATATACTCAATAAAAAACAAATAATGTAACTAAATAGTCATGGAATATAATATTCATAATATCTATAAATACATCTGGTTCATTACAAAACCCAAATGGAATAACTAAAAACTCAATATTCCCATGTATAATCCAAAACACCATCATTGGTTAATATTCCTCTATCAAAATTTGATGATGGTGTCCTTAATGGTGATTAATCTCCCTAAAATACTCTTTTCTCAATCGATAATCGAATGAATTATAAATATTTTTTAAAGGATTATTTTTCTTAATAGTGGAGGAATTAATGGATTGATAATTTAGGAAAAGTCTCATTGACACATAATTATTTACAGCTAATAAAATAAAGTTATCCCATAGAGAATTTCTCAAACGAATGAAACATTTATTTTTTAACTATTAAAAATTATTTTTCTATTAAACATGTTATACTTGAGCCACTCAATTAGGGGGTTTTGAAACATGATTAGAATCATGAACCAATTCAATTGTTATATCAACCTTTTGTTATGGAATAACACTACAAAAATGATTAATAAACATATACATATATTCATTAACTTTTGGAACATCTGTAATTTAATCAATTTATTTCCATTCAGAAATATGAGCTACTTAAAATTTTCTCCCATCTCTAACAAATTTATTATAAAGGAAGTAACTCATAGATTGAGAGACAAATAGAAAATTGAAATAAATTTAATAAAAAATAAATATACCTTTGAATAAATCATTAGATTCCATAAAATTATATTTATTGGTATGAAATGAAACTTTTACCCACTTTACCATTCAATCAAGATGATTTCCACCCAATGTGACAAAAAATTTACACATGTTATCATAATTCCCTAACTCATAGAAATGAAAACATATCACCATTGGCTGGTTATATATTAATCAATTCCTGGGTAGTTTAGGAATCTTTTCATAACATCCACAAGCCTTATAATAAATCATACCACAATGATAAATCTTTCCAAATCCTCTAAATAATTTGTTGAAATATATTTTTCCTCACAAGGAATATTTTTCTGTATTGAGATGATATTTATTAGTAAAAACATTCTTCATTTCATGCCATCTTTACTACTTATTGCTCTTATTATCTTGAAGAATATTAGTGTAAGAAAACTTCACCTCAATATTTTAAATAAAATGATGAAATTTAAAATAAAATTTAAATTATTATGACATAAATACTCCTCAAAAATATGAATTTATTCTAGAGAAAATTAAATTTATTTTTTAAAAAAGTTCCAAAATAGAATTAATTGTGCATACCACCAATACTATAAAATTCACTTCATAAATGATAATTATTATTCATATTGACTCAATTCTGGGGATGATTTCTCTATCTTGAGTTTATAATACATAGGGAAATATTTATCAATGAAAATAATCATAAATTTATTCCATTATATGGCATCACACTCTTAATCCTCTCTACTATACTTAACAAATGACGATCATCGATCCATGTCACATTCAAGTCAATAAATTGAAATAGCTACCTCTTAATGTATAGAACATCCCTGTTCATTGAATATCTTTTCTAAGTCATTGATTCATTATTTGGATACCACTAGAGCTGAAGTTCCAGTGTATATTTTAGGTTTTGAATTCATAAAATTCTCTACCATTGAAATGTTCCATTATGGTAATTCTATTTTCTCTCTAACAAGGATTCCCCCACCATTTATGGCCTATGTAAACTTATCCATCACTATAAAATATTTTTCAATTCTAATTCCAACTATTATAGAATGTTGATTAAAATAGAATATTTCTTATTTATTCTTTCCTACGTCAACATCCATATTGTTGGATGGAGAAGTGATGGCAAGAGGGGGGGTGAATTGCCTTTTAAAAAATAATTAACAATTTAAAATCAAAGTTAAAAGTGCAGCGGAAATAAAAGAGGCAAGACACAAAACTTGATAACGGAGTTCGGCTTAACCCAAAGCCTACGTCTCCGCTCCCAACTCAACCGTTGAGAGATTTACTACCGCTTTCTTTTTAATGGTTTTAGCAAGAAACCCACTAGACTTTTCAGGTAGTCTAGAACCTATTACAGCTTGTTTTTAATGGTTATGCAAGAACCCACTTGCTTTTAATGGTTGAGCAAGAACCCACTAGCCTTCTTACAGGTGAAGGCTAGCTCACCTATGACTCAAGCCTTTTAAAGGGAAGTCTTGACTAACCTCTTCACACCTTGAAGGTGGTGTGAAAACCCAAAAGAGAGGATGAGAGAAAGAGATGGGGTTTGTAGGCACAAACCCAAATTAAAGATCAAAATGATAAAACAATGAAAAACTGTAATGGGAGAAGCCTTGGGCGCCAACGGATTGACGAAGTTGATGAAGAGCTCTCCCAAGTTTCTTTGATGGTGCTCCTTGGATGTGGAAGTGAGTTGGAGCAATTGAGGGTTCCTTGGAGGAATGCGCCAGAGGTTCGCCAAATGATCAAAAATGTGTCTGTTGGCTTCCTTGAGTTTCCGGGGATTCTTAGTCCTTTATTTATTGAGGGGGAACCCTCAAATGGCCTTTGGGAGTCTTCGGAGCCGTTGGAGAGGCCTTCGGAGCCGTTGGGAGGCAAGTGGACAGGTCTGGTCAATGCCCAACGGCTAGTTTGACTGGCTCCACCGGCTGACCGGTGCTTGGCCACCGGTTGGCCGGTGCTTTGAAAAAGGAGAGGCCTTCGGGCTCAGGCACCACCGGCTGGCTGGTGAGAAGGCCACCGGTTGGCCGGTGCTGAGGCAGTAGCTGACACTATTCTGTCTGGGCTCCACCGGCTGGGCGGTGGTGTGACACCGGTTGGCCGGTGGTCTGGACAGAGGGATGCCTTCTGTCCCGACTCCATCGGCTGGCTGGTGGTCATCCACCGGTTGGCCGGTGGACTGAAAATCAGTCCACTTTGACTTCTTGCTCTCTTGGCCCAATTCCTTGGCAACCTATCAACAAAAACACTTAAAACAAGATTAGATAAATAAGAGAGTGATTGTGATCATGAAAATTAAACCACGAGGGGTACGAGAGGTACAACAATCTCCCCCTATTTTGATGATCACAATCACCAAAACAAACAATGTAAAAATTAAATGAAAGGCATTCTTTAAAGGATAAATGGGAAAGTAAATCAAAGCATGAGAGAAAGATTACTCCCCCAATCAACCAAGAATTTCTCCCCCTTTGTGATTATCAAAATAGCATGGGGCATAAAACTTGATTGAGGGAAACGTTGAAAAACGAGATAGATATTTTAAATCAATTGAAATTTTTGAAATTTGAATTGAATGTTTTGAATTGAAAATTTTTAATCGAAAATTTTGAAATGAAAGTTTTGAATCGAAAGTTTTGAATTGAAAATTTTGAAATGAAAATTTTGAAATAAAAATTTTGAATTGGAAGTTTTGAAAATTTTTAATTGAAAGTTTTGAAAATTAAAAATTCAAAAAGGCTTAAACGATCCTAACTCCCCCTAAATAAAAACAACAAATCATCGGGGATAGGTTTTTGAAACCGAGACAAATTTTGGTCCGGTGAGACTCGCTAAAAGGGATTTTTCAATCCACACTTGTCTAGTGACGGGTCTTCTCCTATAGAATTCATCGTTAAAGAAAAAAGTTTTGGGCCTACCATACCGGGCATTTTTGCAATCGCACTCATAAATTAAGTGCCCGGGTTTTTTGCAATAATTACAAAATTTCTATTGGGAGCTGCCCCTTACAAAAATAGTTGGAGAATGGGAAGAGGAAGCTTGCTTGGAATAGCCAAGCCCTTGGGTGGTTCTAGATATGCGTTGGGAACCATGTAATTTGGTCAAATTTTGTTCCCCTTGGGTGAACTTAGCAAGAGATTCCCTTAAGTCCTTGATTGTTGATTCCATAGACTCAACATTGGGAAGGTTTTGAATCTTGAGGGACAACACCTCCTTTTCTTTGAGAAGTTGTTCCTTTTCGGAAGAAAGTTTTTTGAAATTATTTTTTAAAGCAACAAATTTGGAAGAAAGTTCGTGAAAACCTTCCTCCAATTGATCTCTTGCAAGTTGGAGATCCTCGTAGAATAAATGATTGAAAGAATTTGAAGAACAAGAGGAAGAGGAGTCGGAAGAGGATACCTCATGAAATGCCATTAGGCACTTTTTACCGTTGTTACTTGAGGAAGAGGAGGAGGAGGATGTGGAGCTATCACTCCAAGTGGCCTTGAATGCCTTCTTCTTTTCTTTTTGCTTGGCCTTTTTCTTGTTGAGTGGACAATCAGGCTTGTAATGGCCTTTCATGCCACACCCGTAGCATGTTACCTCGGGCTCGGATTTTTCGTTGGATTGAGCCTTGCGGGATTTCTTCTTCTTGTGCTTCTTTATGAATTTGTGCATCTTGCGGGCAAGATTATCCATTTCTGAATCGCCGCTTGAAGAGGAAGAAGATGAGGAGGAGGAGCTTTCTTCTTTTTGAACTTTGAAGGCGATGTTCTTTGGAACTTTGATCGGTTTGCCTTCCTTTTTAGCTTGCCTCCTCATGGTGATCTCGTAGGTCATGAGGGATCCGATGAGCTCTTCGACCGGCATGTTCTTGATGTCTTTTGCTTCTTGAATTGCCGTGACTTTCGGTGCCCATGAGCTTGGTAGGATCCATAGGATCTTTTGACCATTGTTTCTGCAGAAACATCATCACCAAGAGACTTTCTACCATTGCAAACGTCAGTAAAACGTGTAAACATTTCAGAAATAGATTCATGTGGGTGCATGGTGAAAGACTCAAAATCTTGACGGTACATGTCCAATCGAGTATCCTTGACTTTGTTGGTCCCCTCATGGGTAACCTCCAATAGTTTCCAGATTTCATGAGATGAAGTGCATGTGGAAACTCGATTGAATTCATTACGATCAAGGCCGCAATGAAGAGTGTTCATGGCTTTTCCATCAAGCTCTAAATTTTTAATATCGGATTGGGTCCATTTGGATTCATCAGGAGAAGAAAGATAATAACCATGCATGACAATTTTATAAATGGGATAACCTATACTTTTAAGAAAAGTAGTCATGCGGGTTTTCCAATAGGTATAGTCGGTTCCATCGAAGAATGGAGCACGACCCAAAGAATAGCCTTCGGGGGCGAAAGATGTTGAAGCCATCACAATGGATCTTGAATTTGAAACCGGTGAAGATATTACTCAAATTTTGCCTCTGATACCAATTGTTGGACGGAGAAGTGACGGCAAGAGGGGGGGTGAATTTCCTTTAAAAAAATAATTAACAATTTAAAATCAAAGTTAAAAGTGCAGCGGAAATAAAAGAGGCAAGACAAAAAACTTGATAACGGAGTTCGGCTTAACCCAAAGCCTACGTCTCCGCTCCCAACTCAACCGTTGAGAGATTTACTACCGCTTGTTTTTTAATGGTTTTAGCAATAAACCCACTAGACTTTTCAGGTAGTCTAGAACCTATTACAGCTTGCTTCTAATGGTTATGCAAGAACCCACTTGCTTCTAATGGTTGAGCAAGAACCCACTAGCCTTCTTATAGGTGAAGGCTAGCTCACCTATGACTCAAGCCTTTTAAAGGGAAGGCTTGACTAACCTCTTCACACCTTGAATGTGGTGTGAAAACCCAAAAGAGAGGATGAGAGAAAGAGATGGGGTTTGTAGGCACAAACCCAAATTAAAGCTCAAAATGATAAAACAATGAAAAACCGTAATGGGAGAAGCCTTGGGCTCCAAAGGATTGATGAAGTTGATGAAGAGCTCTCCCAAGCTTCTTTGATGGTGCTCCTTGGATGTGGAAGTGAGTTGGAGCAATTGAGGGTTCCTTGGAGGAATGCGCAGGAGGTTTGCCAAATGATCAAAAATGTGTCTGTGGGCTTCCTTGAGTTTCCGGGGCTTCCTAGTCCTTTATTTATAGAGGGGGAACCCTGAAATGGCCTTTGGGAGTCTTCGGAGCCGTTGGAGAGGCCTTCGGAGCCGTTGGGAGGCAAGTAGACAGGTCTGGTCAAAGCCCAACGGCTAGTTTGACTGGCTCCACCGGCTGACCGGTGCTTGGCCACCGGTTGGCCGGTGCTTTGAAAAAGGAGAGGCCTTCGGGCTCAGGCACCACTGGCTGGCCGGTGAGAAGGCCACCGGTTGGCCGGTGCTGAGGCAGTAGCTGACACTATTCTGTCTGGGCTCCACCGGCTGGCCGGTGGTGTGACACCGGTTGGCCGATGGTCTGGACAGAGGGATGCCTTCTGTCCAGGCTCCATCGGCTGGCCGGTGGTCATCCACCGGTTGGCCGGTGGACTGAAAATCAGTCCACTTTGACTTCTTGCTCTCTTGGCCCAATTCCTTGGCAACCTATCAACAAAAACACTTAAAACAAGATTAGATAAATAAGAGAGTGATTGTGATCATGAAAATTAAACCACGAGGGGTACGAGAGGTACAACACATATTACCTATATGAAAAAACATTCTTGAAAGATATGTATTAGATGAAGAAATATGGAAATCATCAAATTTAATTCTAATGATAAGTATAATGTATAATATCATACGGGTATTATAGTAACATTTTCACAACCTATAACATTATATAAAGAGATCCTCTAATACAAAATTTTATCCCCTATATTGAAATAATATGTAATCTAGTGATTTTATACTAGAATTCACTTTCTTTCTTTAATAAATTTCCTTCAGGTTTATATTATTTTAGTGAATTATGAAATAAATCTTATATTGTAAACACATTCGTTGCAACTTGGTCACATAAAGTCAATATTAATTTTTCCTATAATAAAAAACCATTAAAATGAAATATATTTTCTTTCCATAAAAAATCATCATGTACTTCAACTTTAATTCCTATTTGTTATTACCCATCCTTAAACCCTATAAAAAATATTTAAAAAATTTTATGTGCACAAAAATCTCATTAAGAGACATAAAATTAATAAATATACTAGTCCATTGAAAAAATTGAGAACATGTAAATATTTACATTATCACATAATTCCTTCAACATAAAAAATAAAACATAACCACAAGAAAATCACACACTTTTTCTTTAATAAGAGCTTAAACCACCATGGCGGGGAATTAACAAACCATTGATACCACTTAGATCATTATATTCAGAAACTACTATTTGAAATAAATAAAACCCATCCAAACACACAGAAAAAGCCTCAGTAATTATCTAAATCCTTTATTCCATTAAATATATTAAAAATCACCAAATTTAATGGTTAGCTATATCCATCTCACCAGTTTTATATGTGGTAACTAGATCATTATTATATCAGCTTTATTAGGCTCTCTATTCATATAATCTATATCGGGATCACCCATCATCATCTATATTTATTAAGTACCATATATTTAAGTAAAATTTCCCTTACTAGACTTTAATATTATATAACCCTTTTGATATTATTTTGAACCCATATGAAAAACACATTCAGGCATTGAAATAACCTTTCATTTAAAAATCCATTTTCAAAACCAAATTTCAAAGAACCAACATTAGTTGAGTTTTCTATGAATAAATACTAGAATTTTTTTAAGAAATTGAAACCATAAATAAATGTCCAAATTATTGGAAAATTTATTATCATTTTATAAATTACAATAGAACCTTCATTTTCCATTTTGTAAATAAAAAGTCAAAATATTTTACATAAAATGCATAAATAGATTCCAAAAGTAATTTTTATGAATTAAATAAAAGACATTGAATTTGATTTTTAATTTATTTATTTATACATAAATACATATATGATGTATTTTTATGAATATGAAATTGGGAAACATTGACCTAAAAATACATCATTAAATCATTTAAATCGATGTTTTATGTTAACGAGTCCCTTATAAAGAATTTGAATTATCATCTTTTTTATTAAAACTCATTAATAATAAAAATTTGTTTATTTAGATTCATATGAATAATGTTCATGTTTATGATTCAATTTATTTTAATTATTTGCATATTATTTTCAATTACATTATCATTAATATTCTTTTTGGACTTTTTTATTATATCTGGATCATCATATGAAAATTTCATTTCCAATTTTAATATTGTAAACTTGGTCAAAATTATATTATCCATAGAATAATAATCACTAAATAATGTTCAATTCTATATAAAATGTATTTTTTTATAATTGGTTATGATTTATGGTTAAGAAAAATGATTTATGTTGGAATCATGGATACGGTAACCCATACGTTTTCACGAGAAATGTCTTCATTTTTCAATGACCATAACGGAAATAAGGTAAGAATAATTTTTAATTTATTTAATTTTTATTATATCATAAATATAATTTTATTTATTTTAATAAACTTATATATACCACCAATGTGATGTGGTGATGAAAAACTAATCACATCGCATATTGGAGGTGATAATCCACACGTAAGCATGAAAAATGTTATCATTTCTCAATATATTTAAAAAGAATAAGATATCTGATGTCATATATATAATTAATTTTATATTTTCAATTAATATCATAAATATATATACACATTAAATAAATAAATATTACAATCCATGAGGTTTGGTGATTATAAAAGAATTACATTGTCTGTTAATGATAATTTTGAAATACACATGAAAAAAATATTCATTTCCAATTTATGGAAGAGGATATGGATATAAATTATGAAATTTAAATAAAAAATATACATATATGTATTATAAAATTTTAATTATTTAAAATGATTTTACTATTATTTTACAAAGGTATAAGAAGAGACAAAATGAATAAGATTGGTTATGAATTATACATCTTCTTCATAAAACCCAATCATGTTTATTTACAGATTCTTACTAAAATGGTTTTTTATCAAAACATGCACTCTAGAAAATTGGTATGGATTTCATGAAGGTATTTTAGTAGGGATTTTCCAATCCAAAATATTTTTGATGTATGTAATGGAGTGCAGATCAGTTTCATTTTATAAGTAAGGTAGAGGATACACTTGGTATTTGAAAAAGATCAAAATATATAAATGAGTTAGTCAATCTAAAGGGTTATAAATGGTTAATTTAAATATAATATATCCTATAAGGTATGAATATTTATAAAAAATATAATTTATACATGTTTATAAGAAATATTATTCATTAATTATTTATTTTAACCTCGTATAAACTTGTTTTATCAATAATTGTTAAAACATAATATCACAATTTTATCATTCATTATGATTTAAAATTTTGATTAACATAATAATTAATTTTCATTTTGTTATTTAAAAATATTGAATACATTTTCTTAAATTTATTTCAAATTGTGTGAGTAATTATTTCAAATTTATAACCACAAAAAGGTATTAAAAATGTTTTTTTTCACAAGATGTCTCTTTATATATAAAAAATATTTCACTCCAAATTAATTTATATATTTGATTAAAATTACCTTAATTGAATTATTAATAATATAAATGATATAATTTTAAAAACAACCATTTTAAAAATAATTACTTTTTAAATTCTATAAATGAGAAGACAATTTCTAATTAAAATCAATATATTTCACTATTCTTTGAAATATAAGTTATGTAAAAAAATTATATACTATTCATCCTTGGGTAATTTAGATCAAATGAATTTAAAAAATTATCTTCATTTTTCAAATGTACAATATATAATGAGGAAATAATGATTTAAAATAAAACTATATAATTCCTAAAAAGTCAATTTGAATGGAATCAAAGTCTATCATTTTGACTGAAAATTTCATAATGTTATTATAAGGAATAATATTATTTAAAATTTAATTAATAAATACTAATGAGGCATGTAAATTATTTTTTTTAACATTATCTAGGTATTTAAAGTTATGGTAATATCATGATGTATTTCCTTTGGGAATGAAATTTATTATTTGATATTTCACATTTCATTGGTAATGATCCATTTATTATAACCCATGTGATATTTTCATTTTCAATATTATATTGTGATATATTTTTCTATCACATCAATTCATTAATTTAATGTTTTTTTATATATTCTTAACATACAATTTATTGTCATGTAATGCTTAGTTATGATATTTTATTTATATTTCTCACATATAATCTCACTGAGTGTTTCAGCTCACCCTTATTAAGCTTCTATTTACCCAAGTTATAAATAAATTTATTAAAAATAATATATATAATAGAATATATTTTTGGGTATTTTTTATGTTTTTTGATGACATATTTTATTAATTATTTTATTATAATTGAAAAATTTCTGTTTCATGAGAATGACAATGGAATGTTTACTGAAAATTACTAAATAAATATCCAAAATAGTAAAAATAAAAGGCCATTAAAATTTTTTGTGACTTAATATGTAGTTGTGATATTATAATTATTTATGTTTAATATTGAGTCTATCTAGTTCATTTATATTATGGTTTGTAAATATGATATTTATTCATTGTGGATTTTATGATAGTGGGTGTGGGGAATTTCATCACAGATGGTATCATGTCAATGGTTTAGATAATTTTAGAGGATATGATATTTTATAAAAATAATATTTAATTAAATTATTTAGTATTAATAAAAATCATTTAAAATAATAATGTAACTGTTATGTAGTCTAAAGGTTAATTAAATGTCCAATTAGTTGAAATTTAACACATATAATTAAAATTTAGAACCTCTTAATACATAAAATGTTGTTACCACAATTAGAATTAAATGAAAATAATAATGTGTAAACCAAAATGTTAAGGTTTAAAATAAAATCATTAAATATCTCAACATTATTGGATGATAGAATTTTGATATATACTCAACTTATATTCTCCATATATCAATTTTTATTCTCTTGGATAAAAATGAATTTATATCAATTTAATATTTTAAATATTTCCTTGGGTGCCTCTCACCTCAATTATAAAAGGAAACCTCCTCCCTCACCTATTAATTTCAATTTTAGCCTTATAGATATCCAATAAGCTTAATTTATACCTTCTCAAATTACATAATCACATTAAAGTGGTTCTGAGTTTTCAAAATAACACCTCTAGAGCATTAAGAGGAGATTTAGAGGAAGCACGTCGTGGAAGAGGTAATTTCTAATACTGATTCATTCAAACTTATTTTCACTTATACATCCACGTAATTAGTTTTGTAGTTATAATGCAATAAAGTCAGTAAAATTAATATAATAATTTATTATTATAATTATGAAACAACCATATTACACCTTCTGTTCATCCTATGAATAATGAAATCACCACGCTTGGGTACATATGACTTACTATCTCCACGCCATGGTGTAATATTTTATTCACCACAACCTTAAATGGATGGATAAAATGATGGAAATTACGAATATATATGATTATTATACAATTATATTTATTATTTAACAAAATATACACCATCCACTTCCATACCATTTAACAATTATTAGAAGGATATCATCACTCATGCGTACGCACGAACTACCGCCTCCATGATGTGATGCGATTCATTATACAAGATATAAATTAAACAATGACTATATAAATGTATAGAATGAATAAATTTGACATTTATTATGTTAAAATCATTTTTAATGATATAATTATGACCTAAAAAGAAGAAGTAGAACTTATTTGGAAAAGCATGTATAAGAAAATGAATGCAGGTTATTACCGTATAACGAGTAATAATGAAATATTGTTAACAAATTGATGATAATATGGTCATATTTTTTATCATAAAAATTAATATGATTCAATAATAATTCAATTATATCATTTATATCATTATAAAAGCGGTTCAGATACACCAAAAGGATAGAAGACCTAAGGTAAGGGATTATTCTTTTATCACTTTTATTTATGTGAAACATATGTCTTATACACCATCAATTTATTTTGTGTTGTGTTTATACATCCCATTAATGTTTTATGATTATTATTATGAAGGAAATTATATTAAAATATTAATATAATTTTCTTTATTTTTTGAGGCATGCCTTTTGTCTGATTATAATTGTTAAGGGAATGTTTTTCAACCTCATTATTATCCAAGATTCATTATTCGTTAGTTTTTTCTCGGGTATATTATGTTGGAGTTGGTGGTATATAACCAACTACATTGTAAATTATTCTTTAATAAAAGCCTTATCACATCTTGATTTTTTTTTGCATTACAATTCATGTGATAATGTCATAAGGACAGCTGTTGCATTAAAGGGTCATAGCAGATCCCTGCTATGATGAGAAGCCAGAAGTGCGATAACAGTGTTCTTGAATATATGTTCTATGGTTGGATGATATTATTTGAGGGACAAAAATAATACATGTCATTAGTGATGAGGACTCATAAAAAATTGAGGCACCTTCTCATGGTGTGTACCCTTGGTAATATTCAGGAGGATATTATGAGAACGAAACCCGCCAGTAGGAAATCCACAATTCATAGTGTCATTAGATGTTCCTTTCTGCATAGGTGTGTTTTGGCCCTTAGAAATTAAGATTATTATTAATGGGTATTACAACTTGTGCACTTAGATGTATTGACGAAAATAGTGACGACACACTGTTCACATCGAGGTAGGATATGTTGGGTGCGTCACGAGTAATACTACATTAATAAATAATGCGAGAATGGATTTTTCCCTTCTGTTCCATAATTGAAGTAGATATCTCATGACCTTTGATGGAATTGATATAGCATAAATAAATCCATGTCCATGGTAAGGTATGGGCGAGTTCAATTATGGGAAGTCAATGAAAGAATAATCGAGCACATGGGTTGGTGGAACTATCATGCAACCCGCTTGATTAGAGATATCGAGAAAAATGGATTATATTACACGGTAAGCATTCATAGGAGGTGACACATCATTGTAGCATTAACTTCTTTCTCTATGGGTTCCTTGGAGTGTTCCTAGACGCTATCCTTGGAATTTAGGTAGGCTCTGACTAATGCCAACGAGAAATAGGCCTAGAGGGTCACTCACTAAGAGAATGTAATAATGAATAATTAAGGTTGTTGTGGCACATATATGTATGGTTTTCATTAAGAGATGGGTGAGACCTATATCTCCCTATAATGAATTGTGTAATGATTTATATCTCAATAGATAGACATGAATAGAATTTTAAGTAAATATTGTTCAATAAAATAAGCAAATAATGGAAATAAAATCATGTTAATTAATACAGGGTGGGAACAACAAGTAAACCTAGTTAAATAATGAACTTTTTCTAATATGATGGTTTTGGAAATGAACCTCAGCTAATATTGAAATTATTTTCTTTTCTCATGTGTCTTTCACGAGTTTATGTTTTATGCCAATTATATTTTATCGTGGATAATGTTCCTTTTTGATTTATTCCTTACAAACTTCTTATGACATAAGATTTTGATGATCAAAATATTTATTAAAATTTTTATAATTTATTATTCTTATGTTTTGTTTGAGATTCTTCATTTTTAACCCTAATGATCATTTGTGATCATAATATTTATTTTTTATTTTTCCCAGGATAAAAAATAAAGGTTATAGTTA
Organism: Viscum album; assembly: GCA_963277665.1. Classification (NCBI taxonomy): domain Eukaryota; kingdom Viridiplantae; phylum Streptophyta; class Magnoliopsida; order Santalales; family Viscaceae; genus Viscum; species Viscum album. The sequence continues at coordinate 1,187,187,974 of OY728139.1, forward strand.
GAGAAAATAAATGGGAAGATCTTCATGGGAGATGTTGAATATCATTCACCAAGTTAGAAGAAAGTATTCATAGTTTCCAAAGACACTACACTAATATGGTCTTTGGGAGTGTATTATATATTCTGAAACTGAAATTTAATTTCCATGTACATAATTCTTTGATTGTTAGAGTTGGTATGAGAATGAAGGATTAATCAACCATTGGAAACATGGATCCAAAAAGATTAGTGAGTTACCTAAAGATATTTCTAAGGATATATATAGGTATGTCCTATCGATAAGTATAAGTATAGGTTACTATCCCAGGTTTTTTGTGATAATCATGACCATACTAGGGTTAAATCAAAGAAATTAGAAATGGAAATATTATAAGTAATTTACCTTACTTATGTGTTTCTAATATCTGATATGTATTTATCACACATTACATTCCAGTCATAGAAAATAACCATAACTACATAAAACATAATAAACATTGAATGATTTATATGATTTAATTATAGGAATAATGATAATTTATTTTCTATGTGGAAATATCATGTATAGAATTATGATGATTATACGAATAGTTTTCATACTACCAATGATATTTAGATTGTAAAAGACATGTGAAATGTATGTTATTTTCTTATAGTATTGTTTACATATAACCTAGATGTTTTTATGCTAATAATCCTTTATACATGATTCATATTTTAAGATAGACGATGATTATGGTTCCTAAGTAATGGTTTAAGAATAATGTTGGATTATTGAGATTTTTGTGGCACATATATGTATGGTTTTCATTAAGAGATGGGTGGGACATATATCTCCCTATAATGAATTGTGTAATGATTTATATCTCAATAGATAGAAATGAATGGAATGGTAAGTAAATCTTGTTCAGTAAAATAGGAAAAGAATGGAAATAAAATAAAGTTAATTAATACAGGGTTGGAACAATAAGTAAACCTAGTTAAATAATGAACTTTGTCCAATATGATGGTTTTGGTAATGAACCCTGGATAATATGGAATTTATTTTCTTTTCTTATGTGTCTTTCACGAGTTTATGTTTTATGCCAATTATATTTTATCATGGTTAATGTTACTTTTTGATTTATTCCTTATAAACTTCTTATGACTTAATATTTTGATGAATAAAATATATATTCAAGTTTTTTAATTTATTATTCTTATGTTTTGTTTTAGTTTCTTCCTTTTTACCCTTAATGATCATTTGGGATCATAATTTTTTTATTTGTCCCAAGATAAAAAATAGAGGATATAGTTAGAGAAATTAAAGGGGATGATCTTCATGGGAGATGTTGAATATCTTTCACCAAGTTAGAAGAAATTATTCTGAGTTTCCAAAGTCCTTGAGGTGGCCCTAAGGCCTTACAATTTCAATTTTCTTTGAGTAGCCCCAATTCATAACGGATTCAGGGAACAAACCAGTTGTAACACCCCAATATTTTTTTGAGATAATGTTTTTTTAATTTCTTTGATGTCTTGTGTGGTGCACTTCCACAAGATTATCATGAACAATACACAACATTGCCTTATCTTTCATTATATATAACACTATTATTATCTTGTGTTTCACACAAGTGTAAGACAATTAAATATAATTCATTTCATGCAAGACCGAGTGTAAAGTGAAAAACTATATATTATTATGTTACCTTATAACCCAGCTATTAAAATTGTTATAATGAATAGTATATATAGCTTTATGAAAATAATTCTACCCGTGAATTGAGTTAATTATTTTGTAAACAATTATTTAGAAATGAGTATAATTGATATTTTTAATTAAAAGGAAATATGTTTCTTCTGAAAACCCATTTAAATGAAAACAAGTGATTTTATAAAATAACTAATTCACTTTTTAGGGATTTTATTAATTAAATATATCTGTAATATATTCAATATAATGTTAAAAATTTAGCATATATGTTTTCTATGCATGATATAATAACAACCTCATTTTTTTCAGATAAATGAAGTATTTTCAAAAAAAAATACTATTTTAATGCCTTTTGATAGAGAACCCATTTTAAATATATTTTGTTACACTTTTTTAAGATATTTTTGAAAAAACAAAAATCTTCTTTGTAAGAGTTACATCAAAATTTACTTTGGTTTATATTTTGGTATTTTTCTGAGAAAATTCATATTTTAATGAATATTTAAAAATACTGTATTTTAATTCAAAACCGTCCTTTCGTATAATTTATTTTTTTTGATATATTTTTTTTAATTTTATATTAATTTATATTTAGAATATTTTTATATAATTTAATAACATTTTTGGCCATGAATGTAATTTATATGTGAAATTTGATATAAAGACATTTCAATTTTTTGATGCTTTTACTTTAAAAACTCACTTTCTCAGTTTGACAACAACAATTAATATAAAAATATTTAATGAAATTTATGAATTTTTAATTTTGAATAATGGATTATATTAAAGGAATTAGTTGCTCTAATTTATATAAATAGATAAATTTTGGGACATTATGAATTGTTAGTCTGAAAATTTTTATTTACCTCAGTTTAAGGTAAATTATGTAAATTAAGATAACAAAAAATATGATAAGGATTATAAAATTATACTAACACCTGAAAAAAACATATTTGACCGATAAATTTCAACCCTTAACAATTTAGTATCAAAATTGATTCATTTATTTGGCTTTTTTCCATGAAAGTGTTGTAATTATTATTGAAACAAAAGAAAGTGACAACATGTCACTCTCTTATATCTTATAATTATAAAAATTTAAATATTGTGATAAAAATGATACTAAATGATATTATAAATATTTAAATAAATAATATTTGACATAATTTATACCATCCAAGAATTTTCTTGGTTACTATGACATGTTATAAGACTATTAAATGTTTTAGTTTGACCATATCTTCCAGTATGAATTTTATTTAAATTAAATGAAATGAATTGTGTAAAAATCGACATTATTGATATTTTATAAAAATAATATTTAATTAAATTATTTAATAATAATAAAAATCATTTAAAATAATAATGTAATGGTTATATATTATAAAGGATAATTAAATGTCCAATTATTCGAAATTGATCACATATAATTAAAATTTAAAACCACTTAATAATTAAAATATTGTTACCACAATTAATATTAAAAGAAAATAATAAATTGTAAACATAAATATTAAGGTTTAAAATAAAATAATTACATATCTCAACATTGTTGGATGATATAATTTCGAAATATACTCAACTTATATTATCCATATATCAATTTCTATTCTCTTGGATAAATATGAATTTATATCAATTTAATATTTTAAAATTTTCCTTGGGTGCCTCTCACCTCAATTATAGAAGGGAACCTCCTCCATCACCTATTAATTTCAATTTTAGCCTTATAGATATCCCATACCCATCATTTTTACCTTCTCAAATTACATAATCACATTAAAGAGGTTCTGTGTTTTCAAAATAACATCTCTAGTGGATTAAGAGGTGGTTTAGAGGAAGCACGTTGTGGAAGAGGTAATCTCTGATACTGATTCATTCGAACTTATATTCTCTTATACATCCACTTAATTAGTTTTGTAATTATAATGCAATAAAGTCAGTAAAATTAATATACTAATTTATTATTATAATTATGAATCAACCATATTACACCTTCTGTTCATCCTACCAATAATGAAATCACCACGCTTACGTACGCACGACTTACTATCTCCACACCGTGGTGTAATATTTTATTCAACAAAACCTTAAATGGATGGATAAAATGATTAAAATTATGAAAATATATGATTATTATACAATTATATTTATCATTTAACAAAATATACACCATCCACTTCCATACCATTTTACAATTATCATAAAGATATCATCGTTCATGCGTACGCACGACCTACCGCCTCCACATTGTGATGTGATAAATTATACAAGATATAAATTATATAGTGACTATATAAATGTAGATAATGAATAAATTTGACATTTGTTATGTTTAAATAATTTTTAATGATATAATTATAACATAAAAAAGAGAACTAGAACTTATTTGGAAAATCACGTATAAGAAAATTAATGCAGGTTATTACAGAATAACGAGTAATAATGAAATATTGTTAACAAATTGATGATAATATAGTCATATTTGATATCATAAAAATTAATATGATTCTATAATAATTCAATTATATCATTTATATCATTATACAAGCATTTCAGATTCACAAAAAGGATAGAAGACCGAAGGTAAGGGATTATTTTTTCTCACTTTTATTTATGTGAGACAAATGTCTTATACACCATCAATTTCTTTTGTTTTCTGTCTATACATCCCATTAATGTTTTATGAATATTATTATAAAGGAAATTATTTTAAAATATTAATTAATTATTTTTATTTTCTGAGGCATACGTTTTGTCTGATTATAATTGTTAAGGGAAAGTTTTTCAACCTCATTATTATCCGAGATTCATTATTCATTAGTATTTTATGGGGTATACTTTGTTGGATTTTTTGGTCTATAACCAACTAATTTGTACTTTATTAAATAATAAAATCATTATCACATTTTTATTGTTCTTCTACATGGCAATGCATGTGATAATTTCATAAGGACAACTGTTGCAGTAAAGGGTCATAGAGGATCCCTATTATGATGAGAACCCAGAAGTTCCATAACTCTGTTCTTGATTATATGTTCTATGGCCGGATGAATTTTTTAAGGAAAAAAATAATATAGGTCATTAGGTATGAGGACTCATGAAAAATTGAGGCACCTTCTCATGGTGTGCACCCTTGGTAATATTCAGGAGGATATTATGAGAACAAAACCAGCCAGTAGGAAATCCACATTTCATAGTGTCATTGGATGTTCCAATCTACGGGCGTGTGTATTAGTCCTTAGACTTTAGGATTATTATTAATGGGTATTACAACTTGCACACTTAGATGTATTGAGGAAATAATTGACGACACACTATTCGTAGTGAGGTAGGATATGTTGGGTGTGTCACGAGTAAAACTGCATTAATAGATAATGCAAGAACAGATTTGTCCCTTTTGTTCCAAAATGGATGTACATATCTCAGGCCCTTTGATGGAATTGATATATCCTAAATAAATCAAAGTCCATGGTAAGGTATGGGAAAGTTCAATTCTAGGAAGAAAAAGAAAGAATAATTGAGCACATGGGTTGATGGAAATAGCATGCAACCCGCTTGATTATAGATATCGAGACAAAGGGATTATATTACACGATAAGCGTTCGTAGAGGTGACACGTCATTGCGTTGGTAACTTCTTTATCTATGGGTGCGTTGGCATGTTTCTAGACACTAACCATGGAATTTAGGTAGGATCTTCCTAATTCCACTATGAAAGAGGCCTATATGGTCATACACTATGTGTTTCCATGTATCTTAGTTAAATTTTAATTTAACAAGTTAAACAAATATTATTTCCGAATGTGGTTTAATAATTATTTAAGGATGCCTGATAGAATTTATTTCAACACTAGTTATTGGAGAGAATATATTGTGGGGGAAATAATATATTTCTTAGAGATTAATGCAGTTACATTTATTTTAGAAATAAATAGCCATTACCAAAGTTCTAATAAATGTGGTGGAGAAAAATGGAACATAAAAGTACACACCGTTTATATTAAATATACACACCGTGTAGTTTTATGGAAAACAAGTACACGCCATGTATTAATTATTACACACTGTGTAGTTTTCCAGTCGAGATTTTGAGGATATAATATTGTTTTATTAAATGATATTTATTATAATCAATGTGGGAGCATGTCAAGGAATTAATAATTCTACATGGGGTTTCAGTAAGAGCTAATGAAATAAATAAAATGCGTAATGCGTTTATTTATTGTCACAACTCTATTAACCTCAAACCCTATTATAAATATCCTTACACCCCCAACACTTTTTCTGAGCCATTTTTGTGGACAACGGATTTGGAAATACTCTCAATCCAAGAAATAATTCCCTTTCCACCATGAACGCCCTCAAGCTACAAGAGAGAGATCCTCCACATGATCAAGGTGGTCGAAGGCGGACATCGCAAGGGAAGGTTCTTCCGCGCTAGCACTCGGAGATAGCCTCGGCGACGTCCAGAGATACATGGAGAACGTGTGGATCACCCCTAGATGAATCCTATACATGGATTCTACGATGCAACAACGGATCATAGGATAATGATCAGAGATATTGATGAAGAAAAATTCCACTGAGGTAATTCTTATGAATTAATTAAATTAATTATAACCAACCTATGATGATCCTATCTCAATGGTTTGAGGACTCTACTATTCATTTTCTTTCTTCGTTCCATTGCGAAGATCCGACATTTTATATCATAACTGATCTCGGATTGAACGTTGATTAACACTAAAATTAATGTTGGGAAAATAAAACGTGATTCTGCTACTCCCGAAACATACATATTTATCATCAATATCCATCTTCCTTAAATATATAATTCTATTTATATTCTTATACAAATTTTTAAATTAAATTTTACACAGTTTTTAATTTTTACCAAACATTATAAAAGGAATATTTTGACGTTATTCAATTTGAGGTACTTTTTGACTTTCTGGAAGAATTACGGGGATAATTGTTTAACTTATATTGTGTGAATGGATTTTTACAATTTATTTAATCCTTATTTCCATGAATATTGCCTTACCTCTTTTAATGGTTATTTTAGAATAAATTATTTTATTTTAAAATTTTGTAGTGTTTAAAAGAAGAAAAAGTTTTTGAAGATGAGTGTATATTTTCCTGAAGAATCAATTTCAATTGTTTTATCATAATTATTCTCCATTTAAGATGAAATTATTTAAATAGTGTTATGCTTCATGTCTTATTATTAATATTATTTGATTATTTTTATTATGTAATTCAATTTATAAAATCCAGTTGTTTGTCATAGATTATGCTATGATTGAATGATGTTTAGGAAACCCTTTTTATTCCCTGGGTTATGTTATGGTGAATTATTTATAATTGTTTTTTCACACTTATCTATGGATTCCATTTTGTGAAGGGTAGGACCTATATCTCCCTCAAATTCATTGGGTAAAGATTTATATGTCCTGATATAGAAATCAACAGAGTGATAAGTAAATCAGGTTAAGTAATATATGGTTGGAACGACAAGTAAATCTAGTTAAGTAATATAAGTCTAGAACGACCAGTAAACCCTGTTTAGTAATGGAAATTTTCTACTATGATGTTCTTGGAATTGAGACTTGGCTAATATAGAAATTATTTTCTATTCTTATTTTTTTCCACGGGTTCATTTTTTGTTTCAATGTTATGTTATCATGGATATTGTTCCTTTTATTATTTATGCCTTACATACTAGTTATGTAATAATATTTTGATTTTCAAAATATATGATCATGTTTTTTTACATTATTAATTTTATATTTCGTTTGATGTATTTAATTTTTACCCATATTGGGCATTTGAGTTAACCATTTTATGTTTTCTTTTCCCCAGGATATAAAAAATGTTTTTTGTTAGGGAAACTAAAGAGTAATATCTTTATAGGAGATGATGAAGATCATTCACCAAGTTAGAAGTATGTTTTCTGAGTTTCTAAATACACTAAACTAATATGGTATTTGGGTATGTGTTAATTATTCCATAAATGAAATTTAATGTCCATTTACGTCATGCTTTGTTTGTTAGACTGGTGGCCCAAAGGCCAAATCAAATGAATAGTTTCAGCTACTACGGTACCAAACATTGCCTATTACAGTACCTGAATATAAGCATCCACCCATATTTGACCATTGGTCTCTTGGTTTTACTTGAAGAGACCTCACCAACTAGGTAGAGGATTATAGGAGACCGTCACATACTCTTATGTCAGTTATTCTAGGCATGAGATTGCCCCTTTATCTATCTTTAAATCCATGGTTCCCTCTACCTTCTATTTCATATAGGAATTTGAAATAACCTACCATTCCACACATTCTTTTTCAATGAGTATTTATTTATACAGTTCAATTTGTTTTTCCAGTGTTTTACCCAACAGTTCCCAAGATTACTAGAAAGTTGTATAGAGATCCCACCCTTCATGGATGGTCATCTATCTAGGTATTAGTGATGATGTTATAAACATACATACATACCTTGATCTAAAAAATAGGATTATATTCTATAGTAGTTGAGCCAGTATCATTGAAATATTTAGGTGGGGCAGGCTCAAATGTGGTTAGTACCCACAATTCATCATTATCCAGAAAATATATTCTCATTACATTAGGTGTGAGTTGATAAAGTTCTACTACTGAGATCATTTCATAATCATCCCCCTATCTATTTTAAGAAACCTCTATATCCACATGTGCCACTTGTAAGGTGGAAGGAACCATCACTACCTATTCATTTTACCCTCATTGTGGCCCAATATTAGCCTCATCTCCCATACCTACTATCCATGGAAAATTTAGAAAAAGTGCATATAATGTAGCCTCAACAGTTTCCACAACTTCCAACACAATTATTGCCTCTTCCATTGTGGCTTCATCTCTTACAGTATCCTCCAACAACCCTGCTTCCATATGTTCTTCCACCATATCTCCACTTCCCAACATTTTCATAGGAACCATCTCGACCCCTTCCATTGAGTTAATGATCCCAAAAATCCCTTCCAATGACACCTCCATTATTATTCATACAATTAAGGTCTCCCAAGAACATTTTTACCAAGGCAATAGAACCTATTGTCACTGCCTCTAACACTAGAACTACCGGATCAATAATTGACATTTCTAGTTGAGAAAAGAATTTTATTCAACTAACCATTTCAAAATTCGTGTTTTCATATGTAAAAAGGTAGAAAATGAGAGATGAAAGAGGGAGGAATCATATAAGAATAGTATATTATAGTTATTATCTATTTCATGATCATGGTTAATCCCCCTATAAAGGTAATTCTCACTACATCCAATGAATGAGTTGTAGTCCCTAGTGGGATAAATATTTGGCTGCCTGTGAACATGATGTCTGGAAGGGCCCCCTTTCTATCCCCTTTTTTGGTTGTTGTTCTCTCACAATCCTCTTATGGCTCGTCATAAACCTCTCCCTCTTCTAAACTCACTTATTCTGGAAAAAATTAAATAAGGTATTATGTAATAATTTGAAGGGATGGGTGATGTCCAAAAAATGCACAAAGTTCATAATATTTACAAGATCTGCTGGAGAATTCACATACCAGTGCCTGGCACCTACAACTGGTTTTAGAGGGGTCATATCATTGATTATAATTATTTAGTTTTTCTATGGTGATTTATGCATTTAATAATTTAGTTATTTTAGTTCATGTTTGATCATTCTGGAAATCTGTATCATGAGATCTATTCCTCCTCCCTCATTTCTTGTTCACCTCACATAAACAAATTTTTCATTTAATATTGATTAAAATAAAATAGAGGAACTCATCCGGAGGAGCCAAACGTTTCTGGTTGTACAACACCAGAATACACGGCGTGAATTCAGAATTACACGTCGTGTAGTCTAGTTTAAATGAATTGACTGATCCGCCAAATCAGGCCTTTTATTGGACTCTTTATAAGAATTTAAGACACCATCTGTTGACCAGAAACATGTGGCTCACAGTTTCCGGATTACATGTCGTGTGGTCCAATGAACACGGTGTGTAGTCCCTTCGAGTTAGGGGTTGGCCGTGTACCCCGTACACTGCTTTCCCGGATGGAAATTGTGTAACATGAAAAATACATGGCATGTGTCTCACAGAACACATTCTGTACTCTGAAAATTTCCGAAGTACATTAATACGCCCTTTCCCTGAGCGTGAACTTCGGATAGATGGTGAAGAAAAGTACACTCCGTGTAGTCAGAACTACACACTGTGTACTCACCCAAATTATGAATATTTATTAAAATTTATAATTATATTACTAAAACCCTTCAGACGTGTACCATGGTGCAAGCGTAAAGTTGAGGCACAATACGTGATAGGTGCTTTATATATGTGTGTTTAATTTAACAACTTCGTAATGAACGGGAATTCACCGGGTTTCCTCCAAGGTACATGTTATGTACAAGTATAATTTTAAAATAATTTATTTGTTTAAAAATATAATGGATGAGAATATCCAGGAAGTTCAGAAAAAGGTTTAAAATAAAATAATTGATTACTAAAAGATAATTAATTAAATCGAGCGTGATTTATCTTAAACAAGAATGACTAAATAATTGAATTCTAGTTTTATTTATGCCTAAATATTGTTGCATGTATGGATGATAATGAGATAGAAAGAGACCTTTGTATGTGAATGGTTTCTTTTCATTTATTTATTTAAATTAAATTTGTTGGCCTGCGAGCCATCTCCACATTAATATGTCGGGTCTACGCACCCAAGGATTATTTAATGTAAAAACCCCTTTTACCCCTCACATGCATGTGGGATAAATACATATGTAATGGATTGATATCCCAAGCTAGTGGAGGTGGCTCAAGACAGGATCCAAGGTGAATCCAATCCAAAGAGATACAAATGTGGACAGGTGGAAAGCTATAAACATGAACTCGAATGGTTCAAGGTGTTTATCCCCTAGGTCTTTGGTTAGTTTATCATCAACTAGATAAACTAACTAATAGAAAATTCTCATGATAATACCATTTATGTTGTTTTTGTTAGTTTCATTGTTTATTTACTGTGGTCATGTTGTCATGATCACACAATTAATAAATTAAACGAGCATGCAAGATGGAACTAAAATAAACCCAGCTTATACATAAATATTAACTTAGACATGGTTAATCACTGAAATATATCCCACTTAATATTAAAAATCATGTAATCAAAGATAATAAAATGGAAATTTACGTATAAGGATAAAATCCATGAGGATAAAAATTAAGTCGGTATAGCTTTCCATAATCTTGGATAGAATCGAACTATAGTTCAAAGTGCTTGACCACCCTAGTTGGGGTGATTTCAATTATCGGGGAATTCTAATTCAAGGTTTTGGGTTGGCTTGAAATGGTTCACATCAAGGGTTAACCGCCACAGCAGGTCATGGTGTGACCAAGAGGAAAAGGTTAAGGAAATCCAAACTAAAAGGATTCCAGGATTGGGGAGTCCACTCAGTGGATCAAGGAGCTACGAGTTAATGCAGTTGGAATTTGGAAATCCTACATAAAACCCTTAAAATTGCATTACCAACCCTATTTTGGGTAATGTGAAGGGAAATACGTATCCTTGCCACTAGAATATTCAAGAAATAGAATATTCCAAAATCAATGGTGAGGGCTATAGGATTTCGATAAAATAGTGGGAGACTAAAAAGTATTTATTTTTTTTATTTGTCTCAGTTTTGTAATAATGTACTAAACCTTTCCTCATCTTAATTTGTAGAAATGGATAGAAAATGACTTCAAACATATCATTATGAACCATACTCAAGAAGGAAAACCTTCTCACCAGCACCAATATCCAAGAGTGGCAGAGGCGTTTACGCGTCATCCTTCACCACGAAAGGAAATTGTTTGTGCGGGAAGAGCCTATTATAGTTGCGCCTGGTAAAGAGGCCAATGTTGATGAATTATATCTCTATATGAAACACATGGATGATGCCACAGATGTCTAGAGTTTGATGCTTTCGGCCATGTCCAATGAGGTCTTGAAGCAACATGAACACATGGACGCGTATAGCATGATGTCTCACCTTAAGGATCTCTACCATGAGAAGGTGAGACTGGAGAGGTATGAGATCTCCAATGCTTTGTTTACAACTATGCATGGAGTGTCTGTGCCAGCTGGACCTCATGTAGTCAATCTTATTGCCAACATTGAATGGGTGATCATCTTAGGGATTAAATTCCGGGATGAGTGGCGGACAGATATCATCCTATCATCACTTCCCAAGACCTTCTATAACTTCATTGTCAATTATAACATGAGGGGAAATGAGAGGAGTCTATCAGAGCTTCTGAAATTGATTCGCCAGGTAGACAAGTACATGGAGCGTGACAAACCCACAGTCCTTATGATGAACAATGAAAGGAAGGATAAGGAAAAGGGGCCAAAGACTTATAAACGGTCTGAAGCCCCCGAGCATCATACCTCCAAGAAGGGGAAGATCCATAGGCAGGGAAAGGAATGGGAGGCGGTGTGTTTTGCATGTGGAAAGCAGGGCCACTGGAAGAGTAATTGCACCCAGAAGCATGGGGACTCTAAAGGTGTGTTCATTGTCGATTGTAATCATACCATTTCTACACACTGGGTATTAGATATAGCTTGTGGGGTCACATCTATATTCAAAGGTAAGAACCATGTAGATTTAAAAATATTTCCATAGGATTGGTGGATCTTCGAGCTGCCAATGGTGCAAGGCTGGCTGCATTGGCTATTGGTGACTACCACCTCTCATTACTGACTGGCATGATTTTGGTTTTACATAACTGTTATTATGTGCCTAGTGTTACCAAGAACATAATTTTTGTATCTTGTTAGGATATAGATGGATTTATTTTCAAGTTTGAAAATAAGGGTTGTTTCTTTTATAAGAACAATTTATGTTATGGTATGGAACATTTAAATAATGGGTTGTCTGTATTAAATTATGAAAACCAAGTGTTGGCAATCGATAAAGAAACACACTCACATGACTCATACATCACCCAGTTGTGGAATCACTATATCGGTCATGTAAATGAGATGCACTTGACAAAGCTCTGCCAAGATTGCTACTTAGACTCTACTAAGGTAAAACAACTTGATAGATGTCACGCTTGTGTACAAGGTAAAATGACAAAGCTACCTTTCGATGGATAAGGTGAAATGGACACATAGCTTCTAGGATTGGTACACACAAATGTATGTGGACTATTTCTAGTAGAAGCTAGTGGTGGATATTCTTACATCATTACTTTTACCGATGATTTGAGGTGATACGGATTTGTATACATAATGAGGTATAATTCTGAAGCCTTAGAGAAATTTATGGAATTCCAGAATGATGTAGAGAATCATCTTGGTAAGAAGATAAAGAAACATTGATGAGATCGAGGTGGAGAATATCTGAACCAAGAGTTCATCGATCTTCTATGGGAGTCTGGGATTCTATCTCATCTCACTCCTCTTTATACACCACAGTGGAATGGTGTTAGTGAAAGGAGGAACCACACCTTGTTGGACATGGTGAGGTCGATGATGAGTCATGCAGATCTTTCATTATCCTTTTGGGGATATGCATTACAAACTGCATCATACACATTAAACTGAGTACCAACTATGGTGGAAAATGGAATTCCCTCTGAGTTATGGAATGGAAAGAAACCCATTTTGTTGCATACACATGTATGGGGATGCGATGCATTTGTTAAGGCCTTCTTAGGAAAAAAAAATTAGCAACCCAATGCACGAAGTGTATCTTTATAGAATATCGTAAGGAAATGAAAGAATATTACCTATATAACCCTCCGAACAAGAAAGTGGTTGTCTCCAGAGAAGTCGTCTTTCTTGAGAGGGAGCACATCCTCAAGAAGGATAGTGGAAGAAAGATTGATTTCGATTAAGTTGATGCTCAATATACACATGAGTTGGTACAGGAACAAGTTCCACATGTCCTCGTAGAAGTGGTTCTAGAAACACAAGTACTGCGTAGGATCTCAAGAGAGGTAAGGGAACCAGAGAGATTTGGTTTCCCAGTCACTGAGGATGGTGAATCATTATTATTGTCAAATGATGAACCTCTCTCCTACAAGGATGCAGAAGAAAGCTCAGAAGATGCTAGATGGATAGAGGATATGAACTCTAAGATGGATTCCACATATTAGAACCAATTTTGGGTTCTGGTCGATGAGCCAGTTGATGTAAATCATGTTAGATGCAAATGGGTATTCAAGAGAAAACTAGACATGGAAGGTCAAGTTAGCACCTATTCAACAAAGCTAGTGGCTGAAGGATTTAGACAGCGTCATGGAATTAACTATGTTGAAACGTTATTGCTAGTTTCAATTTCTAAATCCATAAGAATCATACTTGACATAGTAGCTTACCATGACTACATGATTTGAAAAATGGATGTCAAAACAACATTCATTAATTGGAACCTTTAAGAAGATGTCTATATGACACAACTGGAAAGGTTTGTGACACCAGGTGAAGCCAAATGGGTTTTCAAGTTGCAGAAATCCATTTATAGATTGATGAAATCATCCAGGTCATGGAACATTAGATTTGATGAATCCATAACAGAATTTGGTTTTATTATGAATGGATGTTAGCCATGTGTTTATAAGTGGTTTAATGGGAATGTGATCTTTATCCTAGTAGTATATGTTGACGACATATTACTTATTGGAAATGATGAACCAGTATTATAGTCAGTTAAGGACTGGTTGAACAAGTGTTTCTCTATGAAGGACATAGGAGAAGTAGCCTACATTCTAGGGATCAAGATCATTCCTGATAGATCCAAGAGGCTGGTTGGACTAATTCAGGGTAAATAAATTGACCAGATACTAAAGAGATATAGTATGGTACAATCCAAGAGGGGGTTGGTTCCAGTGTCACACGGCCTATATCTTCCTTTGAAAATGTGTCCTCATACACAACAAGAGAAAGATAGAATGAGTAAGATCTGATACACTTCGGCTATAGGATCCATCATGTATGCCATGTTATGTACTTGGCTTGATGTTTCCTATGCACTGAGAATGGTAGGAAGATATCAAGCAGATCCAGGAGAACAGCATTGGACTGATATTAATATTATCCTTGAGTATCTGAGAAGAACTAAGGATATGTTCCTCGTGTATGGAGGAGATGAGGAGCTTGTCATCAGAGGGTATGCTGATGCTGGTTTTTAGACAGATCAGTACGATTTGAAGTTGAAATCTGAATATGTTTTCTATCTCAATGCAGGAGCTATGTGTTGGAAGATTTAAAAGCATCAAGTTGTCGTCGATTAAACAGCGGAGTCCAAATATATAGTGGCTTCTGATTCATCCAAGGAAGCCGTCTAGATTCAGAACTTTTTCCAGGATCATGATGTGGTCCCTAGCAGAATATATCTCATTACATTGTATTGTGATAATATTGCAGCGGTGGATCTTTCCAATGAACCAAGGTCACATCAACGGAGAAAGAACATACTCTGGAAGTGTCGCCTCTTGAGGGATTTCTATCAGAGGGTTGAAGTTTTTTGTGAGTAGAGTGTCCACAGAAGAGAACATGGTGGACCCCATATCTAATGTCCTATGTCAGTAGAAGCATGAATATCATGTGAGAGCTAGTGGGTTAAATATTGTTAGCAGTTGGCTCTAGTCTAAGTGGGAGTATATTAGAGTTGGTGGTCTAGAACCAACTAATTTGTACATTATTCATTAATAAAATCCTTATCACATCTTGATTGTTCTTTTTCTTGACTATTCACGTGATAATGTCCTAAGGACAACTGTTGTATTAAAGGGTCATAACAGATCCTTGCTATGATGAGAACCCAAAAGTTCCATAACACTGTTCATGAATATATGTTCTATGGCTGGATGATATTATTTGAGGGACACAAATAATACATGTCATTAGGGGTGAGGACTCATAAAACTTTGAGGCACCTTCTCATGGTGTGCGCCCTTGGTAATATCTAGGAGGATATTATGAGAACAAGACCCACCAGTAGGAAATCCACATTTTATTATGTCATTGGATGTTCCTATCTACAGACGTTTGTATTGGTCCTTAGACATTAAGATTATTATTAATGGGTTTTACAACTCACTCACTTAGACGTATTGATGAAAACTGCAATGGCACATTGTTCGTAGTGAGGTAGGATACGTTGGATGAGTCATGAGTAACACTGCATTAATAGATAATCTGAGAAACTATTTTTCCCTTCGGTTCCATAATGGAAGTAGATATCTCAGGACCTTTGATGGAACTGATATAGCCTAAATAAATCCATGGCCATGGTAAGGTATGGGCGAGTTCAATTTCGGGAATTCAAAGAAAGAATAATAAAGGACATGGGTTGATGGAACTAGTATGCAACCCGCTTGATTATAGATATCAAGAGAAAGGGATTATATTACATGGTAAGTGTTCGTAGGAGGTGAAACATCATTGCGTTGTTAACTTCTTTCTCTATGGGTGCCCTGGCGTGTTGCTAGACGCTAACCATGGACTTTAGGTAGGCTCCGCATAATGCCACTACGAAAGAGGCCTTGGGTGTCATACACTAAGTGTTTCCATGTATCTCAGATAAATTTTAATTTAACAAGTTAAAAAAATATTATTTCTAATAGGGGTTTAATAATTATTTAAAGATTCATGATCGCATTTATTTCGACACGAGTAATTCGAGAGAAAATATTATGGGGGAAATAATATATTTATTAGAGATTAATGTAGTTACATTTATTTTATAAATAAATAGCCATTACCCATGGTCTAATAAATTTGGTGGGGAAAAATGGAAAATAAAAGTACACGCTGTGTATATTAAATATACACACCGGGTAGTTTTATGGAAAACAAGTACACGCCATGTATTAATTATTACACACCGTGTAGTTTTCCAATCTGGATTTTGAGGATATAATATTGTTTTATTAAATGATATTAATTATAATCAGCGTGGGTGCATGTCAAGGAATTAATAATTTGACATGGGGTTTCAATAAGAGTTAATGAAATAAATAAAACACGTAACACATTTATTTATTGTCATAACTCTATTAACGTCAAACCCGATTATAAATATCCTCACAACCCCAACACTTTTCTTGATCCATTTTTCTAGACAACAGATTTGGAAATACTCTCATGACAAGATAGAATTCTCTTTCCACCAAGAATGCGCTCAAGTTACGAGAGATAGATCCTCCACCGGATCAAGGTGGTCAAAGGCGGACATCGCAAGGGAATGTTCTTTCGCGCTTGCACCCAGAGATCCCTTCGGTGACGTCCAGAGATATGTGGAGCATGTGTGGATCACCGCTAGAGGAATCTTATACGTGGATTCTATGACACAATAATGAATCACATGATCGTGTTCAGAGATATCGACGAAGAGAAATTCCACCGAGGTAATTCTTGTG
The DNA here is from genome assembly GCA_963277665.1 of Viscum album. Lineage (NCBI taxonomy): Eukaryota > Viridiplantae > Streptophyta > Magnoliopsida > Santalales > Viscaceae > Viscum > Viscum album. The sequence continues at coordinate 1,187,205,092 of OY728139.1, forward strand.
AATTAATTAAATTAATTATAACCAATATATGATGATACTATCTCAATGGTTCCATGACTCTTATTTTAATTTTCGTTCTTCATTCCATTCCGAGGATCTGGTGTTTTATATCGTGATAGATCTCGGATTGAATGTTTTTTAACACTAAAATTAGAGTTGGGCAAATAAAACGTGATTCCGCTACGCCCGGAACCTAGATATTTATCATTAACTTCCATGTTCCTTAAAAATATATAATACTATTTATATTCTTATAAAAATTTTAAAATTAAATTTTACACAGTTTTTAATTTTTACGAAACATTATAAAAGGAATAATTTGTCGTTATTCAATTTGAGGTACTTTTTGACTTTTCTGGAAAAATTACGAGAATAATTTTTTTTAACTTATATTGTGTGAATGGATTTTTAAATTTTATTTAAACCTTATTTCCATGAAGATTACCTTACCTATTTTAATGGTTTTTTAAAATATTATATTTTCTTTTAAAATTTTGTATTGTTTTAATAGAAGAAAAGGTTTTTGAAGATGAGAGGATATTTTCCGGATGAATTAATTTCAATTGTTTTATCAAAATTATTTTCCATTTAAGATTAAATTATTTAAATAGTGTTATGTTTTATGGATTATAATTAATATTATTTTATTATTTTTATGATGGAATTCAATTTATAAAATCTAGTTGTTTGACATGGATTATGTTATGATTAAATGATGTTTAGGAAACCCTTTTTATTAATTGGGTTAATTTGTGGTGAATGATTTATAATTGTTTTTGCACACATATGTATGGTTTCCATTATGTGAAGGGTCGGATCTATATATCCCTCAAATTCATTGGGTAAAGATTTATATCTCATAAGATAGAAATCAAAGGAGTGACAAGTAAATCTGGTTTTGTAATATATGGTTGGAACGAAAAGTAAATCTAGTTCAGTAATGTTATTCTAGAACGACCAGTAAACCCTGTTTATTAATGGATATTTTCTACTATGATGATCTTTGAAATGAGACTTGTCTAGTATAGAAATTATTTGCTATTATTATGTGTTTTCCACGGGTTCATTTTTTGTTTCATTATTATGTTATTATTGATAATGTTCCTTTTATTATTTATTCCTTACAAACTTGTTATGTAATAATATTTTGATTTTCAAAATATATGATCATGTATTTTTACATTATTATTTTTATATTTTGTTTGATGTTTTTAATTTATACACATATTTGGTATTTGAGCTCACCCTTTGATTTTTTCTTTTCCCGAGGATATAAAAAACCTTTTTAGGTAGGGAAACTATAGAGGAAGATCTTTACGGGTGATGAAGAAGATCATTCACCATGTTAGATGAATGTGTTCTGAGTTTCTAAATACACTGAAATAATATGGTATTTGGTTATGTGTTAATTATTCCATAAATGAAATTTAATCTCCATTTACGTCATGCTTGGTTTGTTAGACTAGTGGCCCAATGGCCAAATCAAATGAATGGTTTCAGCTACTACAGTACCAAACAATGCCTACTACAGTACCCAAAAATAAGCATCCACCCAGATTTGATCATTAGTCTCTTGGTTTTACTTAAAGATACCTCACCAAGTTGGATAAGGCTTATAGGATATCGTCACATACTCTTATGTAAGCTATTCTAGGCATGATATTTCCCATTTATCTCTCTTAAAAGCCATTGTTCCCTATGCCTTCTATTTCATATAGGAATTTGAAATAACCTACCATTCCACATATTCTTTTTCAATGAGGAAGTCCTTATATAGTTCAATATGTTTTCTAGTGTTTTACCCAAAAGTCCCCAAAATTACCAGAATGTGGTAAAGGGATCCCACCCATCATGGATTGTCATCTATCTAGGTATTTGTGATGATGTTATAAACTTACCTACATACCTTGATCTAAAAAATAGGATTATATTCCACAATATTTGAGCCAGTATCTTTGATACAATTATGTGGGGTTGGCTTAAAAGTGGTTAGTACCTAAAATTCATATTATCTAGAAAATATATGCTCATTACATTAGATGTGAGTTGATAAAGTTCAATTACTGGGATCATATCATCATCACCCCCTCTCCAAAAGAAGAAACCTCTATATCCCCATGTGCCACTTGTAAGGTGGATGGAACCATCACTAACTATTCATTTTACCCTCATTATGGCCTAATATTAGCCTCATCTCCAATACCTACTATCCATGCAAACATCAGAAAAAGTGAATATAATGTAGCCTCCACAGTTTCCACATCTTCCAACACAATTATTGCCTCTTTCATTGTGGCTTTATCTCTTAGAGTATCCTCCAACAACCCTGCTTCCATATGTTCTTCCACCATATCTCCACTTCCCAACATTTTCATAGGAACCATCTCGACCCATTCTATTGAGGTAATGATCCCAAAATATCCTTTCCAATGACACCTCCATTGTTATCCCTACCATTAAGGTCTCCCATATCATTTTTACAAAGGGAATATAACCTATTGTCACTACCTCTTCCACCGGAACTACTGGATCAATAATTGACATTTCTAGTTGAGAAAATAATTTTATTCAACCAACCATTTCAAAATTTGTGTTTTCATATGTAAATGGTGAAGAATGAGAGATGGAAGAGGGGGGAATCATATAAGAATAGTATATTATACTTATTATCTATTTCATGATCATGGTTAATCCCCTTATAATGGTAATTCTCACTACATCCAATGAATGAGTTATAGGCCCAGGTGGGATAAATAGTTGGCTGCATGTGAACATGATGTCAGGAAGGGCCCCATTTCTCTCCCAATTATTGGTTTTCATTCCATCACAATCCTCCTAAGGCTCTTCATAAACCTCTCCCTCTTCTATACTCACTTATTCTGAAAAAACTGAAAGAAGGTATTATGTAATAATTTGAAGGGAAGGGTGATGGCCAAAAAATGCACATAGTTCATAATATTCACTAGATCTACTATAGATTTCATATATCTGATGGGGTCCCAGTAGGCATCACATCCCATAGACTATTTCTACCTTTTATCCTCAGCTACTCTAGTAGCTACACGACCCATACAAATTTTCAGTGGGAAGACATTCCCAGTAGCACCATTTCCCTATTGGTTAAGGGATACATTGTACCACAATAGTAACCAACACACTCTAGGTCTGATATGTATTGCAATAAATCATCATGGGTAATGTAGAAACTTACCATAGTAGACCCATCTAGGTGAGTTATATCCAATCGTTAATGTTGTATTTACCTGACACTAAGGCACTATTAGCTTCTTGATAATTCCATATATCTCATTGGAATTGGGAAACACAATGTTTCTTAGAATATCCGAGAAATGTACCCTCTTACCCGTTCCTCAGAAAACACCCCCAGGACAACAACATACGGTCCAAATTACTCCCATTATAGATTTTCCTAGAGAACTGTACATTCTAATACCATTACTCTCCATGCAGCCTCTTCTTGTGTCGTTCGAGGGGATATCCACTCCATTACTACTGCCCTACACACTACACCTTCTTTTCCTCCACGAAACACCAATCACCACTAACCCTACGATTGTGGGTCCTATCATTGGTTGAACTAGGTGGTAAGAATCATTGACATCTCCCCAAGATATAACCTCTCCTTGATCATCTCATATTCTTGGATGATCCCATATGTAGAAGTAGTTTGTGGAAGTTCATTATACCTTTTCCCATCATTTCATGATAAAATGAGTTATATCATCTTTATAAATGAATTATGTCACTTATGAAATACCTCAATTCATATATTCTATGTCAAATTCTACTTACATCATCATTTCCTTGAGAATTTGTGTTGGTTTTATGGTTAATTGATCAGCTTGTAATCAATCCTTCTCAACAGTTCCCTTCCTATGAAGGCCATGAGGTATGATCACTTCTTTATGATCCATACAATAAAAATTTACTATTCCCAATATTAATGATAACAGGTGGAACATAAAGTGCTCTTCTAGATCGAGATTTTTTAGTATGTCCACCAAGACCGTATTTAGTGTGTGAAACCTAATAATGTTCAAGATTGATGGGCATAATTGCATGCTAGGAGGAGCGATGGGGTTCAGATACCCATATCATGAAACATTTGTCTCCACACAGATTTACCATAAATGGAGGGTCTCGAACATATGATTGGATTATTCCCTCCACTAATGCTATGAATAACATTTTGAAAATTTTCCATTATTGAGATAACTAAATTAATGTGGTTCCCCATAATGAGTATCTCCTCCACAATGAATTTTCACGCTCGCACACCCATGTGTTCATCCCTCGCAGGGAGAATCCATCCCTAAATGATTGTGGCAATGAAACCCACCATACTGACTATGGGTTCAATAATCATGATGGTTTATCCCCATTGCTACCATTGTCTCACCTATAATAACCACTAGTATGAGTTCTCACTGCCCCACTATTATATCCAAGGAAATATTCATGGCCTCCCAGGTAGCTTATTTTTTGAATCATTACACTCTAGTGCCTCCTCCTCTAGTTCTGGATAATTCATGAAATACATGAACCATTTAATGAATGGGATATCCCTCACCGCTATATTCCCATCACTTGTTACCTTAATAAATTTTAGTCGTTCCTTTTTTAGGAAACCAAGCATTATTTGATCCCCTCTGAATTATATATGGGGAATCATACATTATACATAGCCCTCGATATTTTGATCCTAGTTAATTTATAAAGATATCATAAGATAGACCCAACCTATATAAGATGTATATGGAATGTGTTTTCCCCTCAAGACTATATACTCAATAGCTTAGGCATGATATCATGGTCGCAGTAAACATGAAACTCTGTGGCCCATGACAACTCGTATTTACCCACACACTTCATCTCATCCTCAAACTCAAAACACTATGAACATTCCCAAAAATTCTAAAAACATTCATATGTGATTTTTTTTACCGTGATGTATGTCCCAGTTGTCTTTCAATACTTTTAGTGAATCTCTCAAACCCACCTTGAGGTTTGTCTCATACTACATGGCTGGGGGATGCCTCTTCCTCCAACTTCACCTCAGCAATGTAGATCAAATGGTTTCATAGTGTGTCTACTTTGATTGGAACATGGTCCTTTCGGATATGGACTCCATCAGCCCTATGCCACTAGTACATCCCCATTGTGATCCTAAAACTACATGTTTGATCATATATTCCCATCATAGGGGTAAAACAATCACCACATGTCCAAAAACTATATAGTGTATGCCTAATGGAAAATGGAGACTCCCAATGACATTTTATAAGCAATTCCATGAGGTATTCTTAGTCTAATAAATTTTTATCACTCTCCCCAATAATTATATTCCTAATAATTTTCTACTAAAATGTGGTGGATCTTCATCTCCCTGAGTGTATATTTGGTTGAATATATAGTTTTTTTCTAAGTCTATTTTGTGAAGGATTCTCACAGAGGTTCATCATGAAGATATTTTTCATAGTGGTTGAGTTCTCAAAGAGTGGTTTATGGAGAACAGATCATAGGGATGGTGTACCTCGTGATTAGTAAGGGTCAGAATCATAATGTTATCTTGAATGGTGTGAGCTTCATGAAAATATATCAAATGTTTTTATCTGTATCAATGTTTGGCTATCCGTACTTTGAGACCCCACTATTTATAGGCATAAATTCAACCCTAGGTTTATGAGGTTCTTAGAAATGTTGGAATCATGAATTATATTCATGATTGTGGTTCAAAAAAGGGTGTTTAATGCCATTTTTAGGCGATTCGTCCTAAAAAAATCACCTGTTTCCTTTAAACTCATATTCTGATGTGGATTTTTGGGTGCTGATATATATGTTCCATGGGATAACTCAAATAATTAAGGGATGAAATGAATATTCTAGGATGAAATAACTCCTAACCAACTCAAAAATTCCTCAATGGATCTTCCTGAAGTTCAGCTTCTTCACAAGCACTTACAGCTCGGGAAGCTCTCAGGATTAGAGATCAACTCTATATCACAATGAACTAATAGTAACGCCAAAAAAATTCATCCTATTTATAAGGTTATTAAATTTTAGTATTTCAATACCAGAGGGTACCCTTCATGCATCTACATTTTAGAGTTTAGTATTTAATTTAGAATGTGTGAAGGGATGAAAAAAATCGCCATAGAGGAGACACTCAGAATCATGGAGCCATAGCCCTTAGTTAAGATCATGTAGCTTTTTGACTGAAAATAATCATTGAAAAACACATCACCTATAAATTACCATTTTATTTTTACTTTTTAGGGATGGAATATGAAAATTGGAATTCAAAAATATGTCTATTTTTTTGAACCCAAATTGCACCATGAACAAAGAAGAAGATATATCACATAAGTTATCCAGGATTCATAAAACCTACACCTTTGTGGCCTTGAGAGTCTCCACCTAATTTATACATGCCTTTAATGAAGTTTGCAACCAATCTAAAAATATGAATTCCCTATGAGGCACATTATTATTCAAAAAGAATTTAATCTTTACAAAGAAATCCCCTCTAAATCAGGACTTCACTCTAAGGAAATGTCACCCTATTTCAGGAACCATACTCCTCTAGGAATTATAAAACATCCATGATGAGCCCATACATTTAAAGACCCTCCTTCATGGACCTAAAATCATCATAAACCACCTCTACTGGGACTATCTATAGTCCTACCTTCTACTAACACACATTTGCGATGGTTGAGTTCCCTATACCCCCTTACTAATAATGGAGCGGTCCAACTACACCTCAAATCCCCATGGGACTAGTGAAACCCACTATTATATTCTCCCAAATCACTTGAAGTGTGTCTTGGTCCCCTAATCTACTAAATTACTCTAAGAATTGGTAATTTAACTCATTTTTTCTTCTAATCATGGGGACTCATATGTGTATCACATGTTTAACCACTCTACCACCATAGTGTGAACACCATTCCAAACCCAATAGAACATCATATATTTTCACATAATCTATAGGGGAGTAAAGTGAGTACCCCTAGATATGAGATACATGTCATAAAACTACCTAGCTCCATGTCCATGTCATATGACATAAAACTTATAAAACTTATACTCATAATATGAAATAAAACTACAACATTACCATGTGTGATGAATTTATGATTCCCCATATATGATCATCAGGGGATTCCACATTCTCACCCTCTATGTAAGGAATCTCTACACATGGTGATAAAAATACATTTCATGGGTATTTTCTATGCATAATCCCCACACAAACCTTCCCCATCTGAGGATGCATCCACAATTGATCTCTTTCACGAGAAAGACCAACACCATCTCTCCTCAATATGGGATGAAGCCACCACCACTAGGAATCATTAATGAATAAGATCCACACCATTACCTCCTATGAAATACTCTTTATTTGGTATGATTAAATGAGAAAGTCCCACACTATACCTCATTTATGCTTCTCCCATGATATATGCATCCTTACCGCATGATGTTAAACTGCAATAATTATCCCCGTTACAAGACTTTAAATTGAGGCATCGAACTATATAGGTCATGATCTGTATCAGCTAAATATGGTTCATAGGAATTCTTTTTGAGAATTGATCCTAACAATGGTAAACTATCCTTGTGTGACATCTTTCCTCCTATAGACACACCTCTCGGATCTGCTTCACTGAGGAGTTATGAGCCACAACTCTGGATCCACCTCCATAAGGAATTCAAGTCCCTTGGTAAACAATCAGGGTGCTAACTAATAGGTATTCACCTCCCTAATATATTTACATGGGTGTGTTTCTATTAACCAATATATATCTAAATTACATTAAACCTTTTTCTATATCTCTCTCAACCAAGAGTTCTGATCCATATCCACATGATTTAGTACTTGTGACCTGACCCAAAATACATACCTCTAGCAAATAAATGGGATTAATGATGTAAGAATACCTTGAATATTTTGGATTATACTATTAATTACCATGTGATCAACATGTAATTCCTTAACTTCCCATCCAATGATGTGTTATATGAGATTCCCTTCTGAGATAAAGATTTAGAGGTGACCATTGTGTCTAATATCTATACATGCCCAGAAATTCCCAACATGACTAATCATGTGAATGAAGGTTTCTACATTGTCAAGACAAAATATGTGTTATTAAAAGGTGTCCAAATAGAGAAAACTCCATGAATGACTTACATTAACATGGAATAATTAATGAGGGCGACACGAACTATGAAACGAGATCTAACGAGCAATACATTTAAGGAGGAACTCACATCACATAATCTAATTTTGATCAAAGAGAAGACCTCACAGTTGAATTTGATTAAATCCACCCACCAATGGAATGTAGGAATGTGGGGAAATAAAAAGACCACATGCACATTTCTACGTGTAGGTGGACCTAATGAAAGAATAAAAAACAACTATATCAATGGAAATATATTATTTTTGTGTTAATAATGGGATACCCTAACCGTCAAATCCTCCATATCATGACTCTGACACCAAAAAGAGCAATGAATTTAATTTCATAATCCAATTTCACCTAAAACATAAATTCCAAAAAAACCATATGATTTTATCAATTCATTTCCAAACAAAAAAAAATTCATTTTTTATACATTATTCAATGTCCTTTAAGAAAATAAAATTTTCTCCCTGCTCGTCTTCAATTAATTTCAATAAAAAAACTTCTTTTTAAAGCATAAAAATCTTATTTAACTGACCTAGTGGATCAAACAAAAATTTATTTCAAACAATATTTTAATTAATATGATGCAATTCATTTCATTTAAAAACAATTATTTCAGTTTTACCTTGTAGGAATTAAATATTCCCTATGAGTGGATATGACTAACATCATTTCAAGGGATTATTGCACATCAGTTTACAGGTTTTTTATGTTATTTATTTATATTGGGTGTTCCATGATACATTTTTTCATATTTCAATTTTTAATGAACAACCAAATTAAATATTCAAACGGAAAATATTCCTTTGTTTTCAATCATAAATAAAAAAACCTATGAAAAAATTAATATTTTTTGATTATGGCTGGTGTAGAAACTCATCATGTTATTGGGATACCAATAATAGTTCCAGGGATATATACACTGAAATATTAAAGACATCTATAAAACACAGGATTCCAAATATCCATTGTAGATCCACCCATTATAGTAAATCACATCAGGTTTAAACCAATGAACATTTACATGATTAAAATCATGGTTCACTTTTCTGGTTGATCTCACAATGTCCCAAATGAACATCTAGGAAAATTCCTCAAATTATATGACAAATTTCAATTTTTGAATTACATAGGTGACATGATATGGCTTTGAGTGTTTAGATTCTCATTATGGGATAAATAATATGGTTGTATATAGATTTTTCTAGCTGATTCCATCACCACACCTGATGATTCTATAAGAAATATTTTCTCTCACTTACTACCACATTCAAATTCAAATTATATTTGGGTGGAAAATTTCAATATCAATCAATTCGAAGATGAATATTCATAATCTTATTATGAATGATACAAATATATAAATCAAAAATTCATTCATCCTTATATAAAGATATGGGTACTTTACTAAACATTTTATTTGGGTTTTTTTATAGAGAGGCATGTTAATTTTAGAGGCTTCAGATTGAGGATCATTTATGAACAAATCTCCATGAGAGTGTTGTAGCCAAGTTAATTAAATGGAATACAAATGATTCCATTATAAAAATAAATGGATGAAAACCAAAAAATAAATATGGTTAATAATAATTTATATATGGTAGATCAAATTGAATCCTTGATGAGGAATATGGATGAAAATATACACCTCTATGACCCCATGTAACATTTACTAATGATGAAAATTAAATTGAATATAACAGACCAAATCAATGGCAGTTGTTGAGGATAAAATAACCATAAGGAAAATTGTAATAATAAAGGGAATAGGGGTACCAACAACAAGAATCCCATAGTTATTTACTCACCATCCATGTATATACATTAGGAGAGACACTGACTAAAATTAGGACCATGATTGAGGTAATAATCAATGAGATAGAGTAATAATTAATAAAACAAAACTTTATTCTATGAAATCTAGACATTAGAGTTATATAGATCAGTAATAATATTATACAGAGACTGAGAGGTATACTGAATGAATTCCCTAATGTAGAAAAATATATATATACATACGGACACACACACACACACACACATATATATTTCAATTTCATTTCTCTAAGAAGTGGAAAAGTTCCTAAGGGCCATTTTGAATCATGTAAGAGAAAAAAATAAAAACATGATGAAAATATGGCGGATGAAAATGAAATTCATAGCTAAAAAATTAATAATGACCATAATAATACTACTTGAAAATTCCATCTCTAGAAATAGTATTCAGAGGGAAAAATAAATCCCAAAAAGGTACATTTCATGACAATTTTCAAAAAAATTATAATCAACATCACTTTTTTGAGGCTCTTGACAATATTTCAATGTAAAAAAATTGATGTAAGAGAAAGTGACTAAAATTTAATTATCAATTAAATTGAAACCATTCCACTCACATGGGAGTGTTCAATGATGTTATTGAATGACCTACCTATGATGAGACATGAACATAGTAGTTTTTCCTAAATAGGGAACAATAAATTTTGAATAAAATTATGAAACATTGGTGTGATTGTAAATATATAGTCATCAAAAAGATTCAAGTGCCTAGTATTAGAGAAAATTAATCTCCTACAATTTTTACTTAAATTAGTAGATTCAACGGTAAAATTACCTACAGACTGATTAAATAAATTAAGATCAATATCAACAAAATTATACTTCCATGTTGTCTTATTTATTATGTATATCGATGGGGATTGGACACATCTTATTTTAGGAAAACAATTGTTTGCTATAGATCATGCACTGATAGATGTAGAAAGCATAGAAATCTATCTGAGAATGGGTAGTAACAAGTCAGTTTCCAAATTCATCGAGTGTGGAAAAATTATTACATGATAGAATATGATGAGATGGGAGATGATAAAATAATAAAAGTTGAATACATTTCTGATGTTTGAGATTTATTCGAGGTTGATTATTTTCATACACACTGAAATTATTCATAGAATAACTAAAAGGTTGAAATAGAAGATGAGGGACATGACTAAAGTAACTCATTGTGTTTTCAATTCCACCATTTTGAAAATGGGTAAATAGGATTGGATGGTCCATGATATTATACTTATATATTCTAGATTATGGAAGAAATGGTAGATTCGGGTGATCCATGTTGACAATGTTCTGAAAATAGTAGAAGTTAAGCTATTTAAAGAAAATAGATATAGACTGATGTATGTGGATATTTCAAATTTGAGGTAGTTGTTAGTCCTAGACCGGGTAAAATATTTTAAATCATATTTATTGTGAGTTGAAGTTGAATATGAATGGTTTATAAAATTATTTTAAAAAAAATCATATCTATGAAGAAATATTTTTTCATGCTTTTTATTTATTTAATTTTTTATATGTCTACAATATCCAAAATTTTCTTCAACTTTCATTACAATGGGTTTTTACATTTACATTATTATTTGTATTTTGTAACCCCATAAATAACCTAGTAGGTCTAATAATAAGAAAATATAAGAACAAATCACAATGTGAACCCCATTCACATCATAAACATAAGAAAATACACATCCTGATACATATTCACATCATGGATCCATTGAATGTTGAACCTGCACAACCATATTTTTAATCATAAATGAAAGGGGAGTAGGTATGTTAATTATATAATTTTTTACTATATTCCCCATATTTATTTGTATTAGATATTTGAAATACAATTTTTCCCCCACATTTAATTTATTTATATAATAAACTAATTAGTTGACATACATATCAAAGTATAATTCCTATTTTATGAATTAAAATTTCATTTTAAATCAATTTGAATGATAATAATTGAAAAAATAATTAATACAGATAGTCATGTTGTTTTCGATTTAACAAATCATAATTTATGAGATCATGTTAATTTATATATATATAATTTTTCTGAGATTTTACATGCCTAGAATTTATGATGTTTTCATTAATTTATGTTTTATTCATTTCCATCAATAAGGGTAGTTGTTAAAAACATTCATAACATTCTCAATATATCTTCATAGACTAATAATTTACTCTATTTTTATAGAATATTTATTGTGATACATGACCATGTTATGTTCAATAACATTCTTTGAATATTATAAATGTTATGACTAAAAGGAATCACTTTTAGTATAAATGAGGGATATTTTTGTGTAAAATAATTTTCCTTTTCCCCACCATTTATTAATACATAATAAATCAAATATAGTAAACAAATTACATTTTTAAGAAATTAGTTTCACAAAAATCATAATATATCCATTCCTACCGAAATCTCGATGTTTTTCAACATATTTTAAAAAATAATTGTGGGGTAGAGATTATCCATGGTGGATGGTGATTTAAATCAGTTAGGATATTTTTCTTGTAATTTGGGGAGTTTATGTGATATTATTAAATGTATTTTTAAAACTAACCTCTCTTCTAAAAAAATAAAAAATTAGAAATTGGATTGGGATATAAGAGGATAAAAATCACCATTTTTGGATTGGTGGTGTTTCATTCATATGTGGTTAGGTGGTGGATGTGATATGTGTCATAACAATATATTTAGAAAAATATTAAAAAGAAGAAAATAGATTGAGAGAATAATTCATTTATTTTTCGTACATGAATCATGACCCCCTTTGAGATTCATGGGGGGATGGATTTGACATCTATGATAGTAGAATCATTTTGTTCTTGTCTTTTAAGATCCTGAATTATACATTATAGTCAAACCACTTTTTTAGCTTAATATAATATCACATCATTATAGACCTTTCCCGAATCCTCAATGACATTTTAACCTTATTTAAATTTCCTGATGATTAGTTATGATTTCTATCTTCATGTGATGGTGATGCAATATTCCTTATAAGCATATAGTTTTCAAAATATTTTTGAGGAATATTTGATTATCTTTTAAGAAACATGAATTGATAATGATCTAGAAACTCAATGTGTGACAAATTTCAGTTATCATTCATATTAATATTTAATAAATGGAAATGGAAGAAAGAAAACTTTGGTGTCCCTAAAATAAAAAAATTAAAATAGATGGTTAATTTTTTTATTTGAATGTGAGGCATTGATGAATTTATAAATGTGATTATTTAATGTTTAGTTTATAATTTTGTCAATTTGTTTTAATGAAATTGAATTTAAATCATCATTGGGTTGAGAGTCCACTATACTAAGTTGAGATTCCATCCTTGAGGGAATGTCAAAATTTATGTGTGGAAGATTTGACTTGTACATTTAATGAACCAATGTTTATATATATATATACATTTATTTGGTTAAATTATTTTTTATTTACTACATCAATGTTTAATGATTTATTATTAAGTACATGGACAAAATAATTTATTTAAAATTATAAAAGGTATCAAAAAAGACCAAAAATTCCACTAAATAAAGGATTTCCATGATGAAGGATAATAAATTTTTGTTTTAAAAGAAAAAAACTAAATAAAAAAGGAAAAATAGAGGTTCTGGTGCTAGAAATACATGATTCACCTCTGGAATCATGATCAAAATGTGAATATTGTACATGGGATGAAGAAAATTTAGATAATAGTATGTTCAAGGCCTAAAAATAGGGGTCCAAACATTCATGGAATTAATCTCTCTCTCACACCATGGATTGTCCAAGATAAACCCAATTTTGAATGTTTTTATGCGGATTTTGATGGAGAATACACCATAATGACTAGAACAGACGAAAAATTCTATGATTGACCAAGACATTATAAATGGACCAATTGATGATGACTTAAATCCAACTAGTAACACCCTAAATATTTATAAATATAGGTATTTTTTATCTTTGGGATTGATCTGGAGACCAAAACATGGGACGAAAAATTATACTGTGACGGGTCCTCCACCAATCATGTTTTTAGGTTTTCAATCATACATTTTTCTTGATTATTCTGTTCCCATAAAACCCTCATCACTAGGATGAGCAGGTATGTCCTTCCATGTCCTATGGTGTTGTAGTTAATTGGGAAAGGTTTGATGGATTTTCTCTTTATTTCATTCATGAATCTATTTCACTTAATAAATTCCTATATCATTATTATTATTATATCAAAAATATTTATTCATGAATACTACAAAGTGGTATTAAATTTTAGAATAAATTAACCAAATTTAGACATAACTATTTTCAAATTTATAATGATTTGGTATAAATATGATATCTGGATAAACATAGTTCATTAAAAACATAATTATCCAACCATTAGAAATAGGATTTTTTAAAAAGGATAGGATACCCTGACTATCAAATAATATTTATATAAACTCTGATGAAAATAATAAAAATCATTTAAATTTATTAACACAAAATCAAATACACTCTAAAATCTAAAAACGAGCCAAACTTTCTTTTTTATTTAAAAAAACCAATCTTCCTTTGTTTACTTCTTTGTTTAAATTACATTAAAAAATTATTTGTTTTTTCCATATCTTATTCAATTAAATTTAATTAAATAAAATATTGTTTTCATTGAATAACTGAAAAAATATATAAATTTTGTATCTGATGGGTTCGACCATGAATTTCAGGCATACTATACTATAAAAAAATTGTTTAATTTTTTCAATACTAAATATTTTTGTTTTGGTTTTCCACATATGGAATCAATCGAATATTTTGGGTGGTTAGGGTTTCTAATTATTGAAGATGTGATTTCATTATTTTCTATTATATTTTTTATATAATTGAATCTATGAATATTTTTAGCAGGTTGGTTGAGTATTTGTAAAGGATTTTCATTTTAAACATTTTTATGAAATATTTTGTATGTTTGAATCATGACTACAAGTGAATATATATTTTTAATGTGAATTTTTATATCTATTATAGACATATTTTATATTTGATTATTATTTATTTTAATTATTGAGTCTTACCATGCAATTTTAGTAAAACAATTTGATCAGTAGATTTTGGGTTGTGACATTGATTTTTTATTTTAGTATCAAGACGATTTTATGTACAAATAACATTGAATATTAGATGACCCTTAGTGATTCAACATTACTGAATATCATTTTGATGTTTAGAAGTCAATGGAATGCGATTGGACAGAAATTATAAGAACCTTAGATTTTATAAAATATTCTTCTTAATAATGTTAATTTCATTAATATCTTATGTTACAATAAACACCAAATTTAATATTTGTTTCAAGTAACATTGAATTTAGATTTTATTTACTAAAAACAATGTTTTATAACAAACCATAATATATTATGAAAATCATTTTTAAATGCGAACGTTATAACCTAACTATTAAACATATTGATATGAGTAGTAATTACTTTTTTTAAATATTAACAATAATAGTAATTTTATATAGAAAACATATTGATAATAGAGTCTATAATTTTCGGTAAAGAGTTTATATTCTTTAAAAATACTATTTTCTAAAAAAATTGGATTATTATATATTTTTTGAATAATAATAAAATTAATTTTTTATAATTTTATAAAATTTATTTTTAAAAATAAACTGATCTTTTTAAATTATTGTGTCATTAATTTATTTTGATTAATTTATTTTGTTTTTTTAGATATGATTATTTTTTTAATGAATAATAAAAAATATTGGATTTTATTCTAACATCCTCTGTCACTAAAAAAATTATATGGTACCATTTTTTATAAAAATTTGTTAAAAAGTAAAATTATTTCAAAAATATTTTTATTAATCCTATTTATTCTATTTTAATACTTTTAATATTTAACTTTAATATTGTTTTTTTAATTATTGAACTATTTCTAGTTGAAAACATACATTCTCATCACAACTACTGGAATAATGTTTATTTAACTTTTCTCATAAATACGAAGGAAATTAGTGGAGATGGATTATATAGTTTGAATCAATATAATTTATATTATATAATAATTTCAACTTAATTTTTGTACATAATGAATAGTAAAAATAGAAAAGGTTATGGACTAAAGTTAGGGTGAAAATGGGTTTACTAGGGCAGGGGGTAAAATCAGAAGGCAAGGGTTAAAATAAAAAATGATTATACAACCTATTGTATGGAAATATATCAACAATACATAATATAGTCTCTATAATGGTCCATTTTGAATTATTTTTCATGCGGAAAAACTAGGGTACACCTTTTTCATTTAAACAATTACAAGTGTGCCACTCACCTCATTTATAAAAGGCGACTCCATATACTCTCATATTTAATGTAATAACCCAATTGGATAATACATTCCATATAAAAATAAAATCCATATATTGATACTCTAATAATATATTACTTATTTTAGTCAGAAATTCAAACATTGATGTCATTTGGGGTAGACCAAAAGAAGTTGTCCGAAGAAAATGTAACATCCCTAATCGAGGGTTTTATTTTATTTCTTACCGCACCTCCATAAATTTTTATTAAATAAATATGATATAGTATCATAATAATACTCTATGTAGTTATATTTTTTATGTTATGTGTATGAACTCTATCAATCTTTTGTTCCATCAAACTAGATACAAAATCATCATTCATGTGTATGGTAGACTACCGCCTCACGAACATGTGTTATTCCTTTTTCACCACCACCTGTAAATGGTGAATATATTAATGAATTTATTATTTATATTTCATATTTATGATATTTATATTCCAATTTAATCATTAAAAAATATATCCATTATTACGTTCCATTTTGTGGGAATATGTTAATGTCATTAGTGTGAGTGGTGGGACACTACCTCACAAAGTAATATGATCGGTTATTCACATACACATTACATGGAAGTTAATAAGGAAATTATTAAATGAAAATATGTGAGACATATTAATTATTAATCATTTTAAGGGTGATCTATTATTAAAATTTATTTCATTCAATCCCTCGGTAATATGGGTACAATGTTCATGCATACGAACAACATATCACCTATTTGAACAATATATTTTATTTTATACCTATATCATTTATAAATTAATAAAAATACATATATAATGAATATATATGATATTTATATCTTTTTTAACATTTTTTATATTATTTAACTATGATCATATTAATAGAAGATGAAAAATAACAAATCATATCATATATGAAAAAATAATTAGTTATTGCAAGAAACGTTATTTAAAAATGCAATTGATAAAAATTGTGTAATAAAATAGAATATGTAAATATTATATGGTATGATATATATATTTATGGCTCTTTAATATATGTATAATAAAATTATATATATAATACAAGAGGTCTGGATGTGTATGAACGATGCTTAGACACAAGGTATAGGATCTATGTCTCATTTTTTAATTTTTTGAGACACAAGCCATAATAATCACCTATTTCATTTGTGTGAAAAATATACTAACCGTGAAAGTATTTTATGATATCTATCCTTTAAATTATTTGGATATATATATATATATCCATATTATTATCCATCTTTATCATTTTTTACAATTCCGAATTTACCACAACCATAAGGGACTTTTATCTCAATTTTCTAACTTCAAGACATATGTTTTGTTTTGAACCTATCATAATTTATGAGGTGTATATACTAACACTGTTAAATTTTATATAATGAATATAATTATATTTATTTTATATTTTTATTTTATTTTATTTTTATTTTCCCATGGGTATTTATATTTAATGTTACCCAATTTTTAATGGTTTCAGGACTAAATCTCTTTGTTTTTCATGATTGATTATGTTGTTACTTATCAGGATGAAATATTATGATAAAAACCTCATGGAAATATTTAAATTTATTTTCCATTGGTAATTTCATTGGAAAAAATTCTTTCCAAAATTTTACTCTTTATCTACTAATTAATTCAATGGAATATTTCTCCAAAAGTCATTGTAATTTATATCATCGATCAAAAACCCTTTTTCCTACCAAATTTTTTTTACAAGATATTTTAACTTTTTTTAAAATTATCCAAATTATTTATTCAATAAATTTTTAATTAATTTTTTAATATTTAAAAAACATTTAATGTAGTGTTTATTTCATTTTCCATACAATGCATGTCCAAATTTTACTACGTTGGGAGATGCATCTTTGTTTTAACATGTATGACGTGAATGATATTTTCTTGTATCATAAAAAATATATTTTTTTAAAATTTTCCATTATATATTTCAATGATTATTTTCATCGAAAAATATTTCTAAATTTTTTAGGATTTAAATTTTTTTACAGTGGAAATGATATTGTACTCAAGTAATTTTTGATATTGTATTTAATGATTCTTATATATGATTCGATGTTTATTTTAATATAATATGATTTCTATTTTTAAAATTCAATTTTTTTAAATTTTTTTTAAATGAGGAGTTATTTTCCCTAGAAATATTCAAAGTGTATTTTGAAAATATGTTTTCATATAAGATGAAATCCTTTTATATTAAATCTTATTTACTGGGAATATGATACAAGAATTTAATTCTTTTTAGTTCTATGAATCTTTTTTTTATTTCAATAAGTTTTTGAAACCAATATATTTTCCTTGGGATATACCATGATAAGGATATAATGAAACCATATTTTTTTCAATGAATTTTTCTATGATGAAATTATGAAATGTATATGGAATAATTATCATTTCTATGGGTTAGTTTATGAACTAATTATTATGAAAACCATTATATATAATGGATTATAATATGATGAATGTTTTATGATATTTCCACACACATATATATTATTTAATTATATTAAGGGTGAGACCTATGACCCCCTCCAATTGATTGAGTAATGGTTGAAATCTCATGACATATATTAGACTAGAATGATGAGTGAACCTAGTTCTGAATGGGACATTGTCCACTATGATAGTCCTGGGAGTGAAACATGATTACTATGATGGTTTCAGGTGTTAACCCATTCCACTATTATATCCATGGAAATGATCCTTGACTACAATGTAAATGATGTTTTATGCTTATGTGTATGACATAAAGCATTATATTATGTCAGTTTTATGTTATCATGGTTCATGTTCATTGATTCCATATGATCCATATCTTCTAATATAATAATATTTATTCTATGTCACAAGATTATGATCTTTTATATTAATGATACGATTTTCAATTGTTATTTTCAGGTAATAATACCATTAAGTTCATAATATTTTTACTTGTCTCTCATTTTACACTAACTGAACATATAACCTGACCCATTCTTTTGTTTACTTTCCCTATGTTTTGAATAATTATTTTACATAGGGTATTTATAAGAATATTACTATGTACGGAGATATATATGGTATATGTTGAATATCATTAAAGAAATAAAATGATATTGTGTTTAGTATACAAAGGTGTTGTATCATTACAATCCTTAGGCTTGGGTTTTTCTAATGTAATAAATATAAATATAATAAGACATAATATCTATATATAATGATTATTGTAATTAAATATTGGTTTCAAATGATAGTTTTAGTAAAAAATTGAATCTATGACGATAACACATTATTCTAAACCCTTAATATATTTCTACGTATATTTATATGGTTATGTATATGTATATTTCTATGGATAAATTTATGTATAGGAAAATGACATAGAATTTTTGAAAGGCATAGAGTGAGTTGTTTACAAGAAATTAAATCCATGTATGTACACTACAAAGAGAGGCCCTAACCATTTACACATATTATTACATGATATGAGGAATAATTAATAATCAAATTACAATCCAATGATATTAAATCATAGTGTCTTAGGTTGATTCTCAACATAAGAATGAAAACACGGGACTAAAAAATATATTTTATTTAATCTTCATAATTATTTTCTAACTTATGTTGATCCCTTACATCTTCCTATGATATCTTTTAGAAGTCATTAACAAAGTATGCGCTAAAACTACCAATAAGGGGAGAATAATATCAATAAAGCATAGGACATGGTTTAGAAGGCATAACCTGATGATATAAAAAGGAATGGAGCACGAAAAAACATACGGAATCATAACATGTAGATCATGGGAATATGTAAACATGGAATCATTGGAATGTGTAAACAACGCACAAACTAGAATATGAATGAGTGAGGGCTAACTTCCAAGACCATGGAACATAGTAGAAGGTTCACTCCTTATACCCACATGACATCCCATGATACTATACCTTACCAAATGAATTTTAGTGCTATTTTATTTAACCAATCATAACATGTTCCGGAATATGTGAGCCACAAAATGAATCAAATATGATGTATAGACATAATGGTTGCCCAAGCATATAATTGAGTATCTTAAACATGTCATAAGGTGTAGCAAAATGAAGTATCATAAAAGGGTCCATGAATGAATGAAATTAAATCATAAATAGAAATTAATTAATTAAAATAGGCATACATACTAATAAAATATATAACAATGATATAGATACATATTAGAAGGGAGTTTAAGAACATTAAAAGTGAGCCACATTAGTATGGTTTAAGGTAATGCATTAAGGAGTCTTTAAAATAGAAAAGACATAATTATTTCAAAAAAATTAGAAATTTAAAAATATTTTATTTCATTGTAAAATTAGTGATACTATAAAAATAATTATATATTAAAATAGATTATATATATAACCATAAAATGTATAATAAATCATAATGTTCCTTATAGCCGGGCTTTCTTACCAAGAATAATTAAGAAGGGTATCTTTTTAAAACATTTATTTCCTTGTAAAACTATGGATGAAATGATCTGGATACATGTATTTTCAATATATAAATATAATTTAGAATATTCATATAATAATAAATAAGTGTTACGATGTGGTAAATAGAGAGGAAGTGTAACCCAAAAGAAAAAAATGGAGGTTTGTAAAGAAGCCCTTACCTTATTCCAGAAAGTGTTTTGAACTGGATATTAATGTCCTAGATAATCAAATTAAATACATTAATTAATTAATTAATATGATGTTATATATATTATTTGATGTATTATAATATATTATGTTCATTTATGACGTTTTATGAGTTATTATAAACACATTTATCATTCGAGAGAATTTGTTTCCTTGGGTTTAATGATCAGTTTACTCGTATAAATGTATGAATGATAATTAAAAATGAAAAAAGATATCCAGAATTAATGGTATATGTTATTAATGAACATAAAAAATATTATTTTTTATATAATTAATTTGGATATATTTAGTGAGGGTGAATCATTAGATAAGTCATTAATAATAACTATTTAGATTTGTTTGGAATTTTTTTATCATCACAAACATGTTTTCTGTTAATTAATATCACATGTATAAAATGGTTAAAGAACCTTAAATATGACATAATAACAATATTATAATATTTTATAACCATAATTTTTTTACGATTAGCCTTTAAGGAACTAAGGGGAACTGAAAACTCATCATCCTTGAATATGATAAATTAACACATCATAGGTGTTGTTTTCATTATTAGAATAGAAGGGGGTGAAGAGAAAGTATGATTGGTTATTACCTAAAAAATAACATTCTAGTATATTAATGATACTAGGGTTGTCATGTGGGGAGAATAGATTGTGAGAGGTGATATTTATTGTAGAGGAGATATGTGTTTTCTCATTATTTTATTCATTATTTTATTCATTATTTTATTACATAACCTCAACACTATAAATAGTTTGACAATTGTCACTAAATATATTAAAATTATTGTGTATAGTTTGATATTATAGAGTTATATCATCCATAAATCGTCTATGAATCAATAAATTCTGGTATTTAGAGTTTATTGTAAATTATCTTGTTTTATTATTCACCAAAAATTCAAGTATTTTAGAAAAAAACCAATATATTCACCCAACCCTTTTTAATGTGCAGAATTAATACAGTGAACTAAATTTCGTGAAAATAACATTCTAAATATTCTAAATTTAATTTTTTTTATTAAAATCATCAATTACTTGGGAAATTTAAATTTCATAATTATAAAAAAAATTATTAAATGAAGAAAAATTAATTATGGCCTCATTAAATATTATTATAGTCAAAAGACTACAAAATATCTATTTATTAATACATTTAATGAAAGTAAATTTTCTTTTAAATTTGTTTATTATTTATACCATTTTAAATAAACATTTATGTTTTATGGAAATAACACCACTTTATTGATAATTTCAAAAACATTTATTTACTTATAATATGATATAATTATATCATATTAACATTTATATGATGGAAAATGTTTTATTTATAACTTAATAGGTGAGGATAATATTCTATTTTCCTATTTACTATTCATAAGGGTCACATTACTATCCCAAAGGTAAGGTAAATATTCCATTGTTATAGCTCTATTATCTTCAAGAAATATCTATTATTTCATTTATTCTTTATCTATAATGTCTGTATTATGTTCTTTAGGTGATTTAATGTGAATTATACAACATGGAATACTTTTTAGAAGCTAATTCCCTTTGATAGAATTCTATGTTGTTAAATTATTCCCCCTTATAAAACTTTTCTCTCAAAACATCATTTTACATAAATAGGTGAGGGTTTTTCTCCATCATCATTACCCCTGGATCCCAGGTTGCCTCTTCATACATATGGTTCCACTATAGTATATTGACCTGGTGAGTAGTCTGATTGCATAGGACATTATCCCCATGGTTCAACATCTTCACCTGTTACTCCTCTTATAATATTTCATTTTCTAACCGTACCACTACTAGATTCAGTATATGTGTGGGATATGGTATATACTTCCACCAGAGGGATACATGGAATACAAAGTGTGCATGAGACATGGTTGGTGGAAGTGATAATTGATAGGCCAATACTCCAATACTATCAACAATCTATTAGGGGATAATGTACTGGGGACATAGCTTTACTTTCAACCCAAATATTGTGATCCTATCACATGGTTGTATATTGAGGAATACCATGTCTCCAACCATAAAATATAGGTCTCATTGAGGATTGTCTACATTGTTATTCTATAAATATTGGGTTTCGTTGATCTCTTGGGTAATGGTTTTCACCTTCTCAACCATTTCATTGACGATTTCAAGTCATAAAGGATTACATTCTCTGAATTCATCCCAATATGAAAATTTTCTGCATCTTTTCCCATAATGGTATTCATATGGAGCTATTTGGATGCTAGAGATAAAACTGTTGTTGTATGATAACTCGACCCGATGGAGATGATGGTCCCATCCCACTTGGCTGTCTATAGATCATTCTCTCAACATGCCTCCCAGTGATTAAATAGTCTAATCTGATTGGCCATCAGTTTTAGGGTGATAGGATATAATATAGAATAGCTCTGTGTTCATATCATATCGGATAATTTTCTAGAATATAGAGTTGAATATTGGATCTGGATCTGATACAATTGATAGTGGAACTATATATAGCCTTACCAATTCTTTTATGTATATCCACTCATGTTTATCGAGTTAGAAGTCCTCTTGAATTTCAATACAGTAAGCTGTATTAATAATATTTTCACCAATATCCCTTTTAACATTTTTTCATTTGAATTTTTTTAGATGTTCGGTGACAAAGACCATTTTAATTTTGCACTTCCATACTGGTATGGGTAATGGTTTCATCATCCCATTATACATTTTTTATTTCATCTATCACATTGTGACATACTAATCACTTAAATGTAATTTAGAAATCCCCTTCTTCATATTGTCCCACCAACATTTATCTTGGATATGTTAATACATCTTTGTGCTCCCTCGGTGTATAAATAATGTTGAGCTATGTGCATCGTTCAGAAGCTCCTTCTTTATTTATGGATTGGATGGTACACATGGTCTTGATCATAATCTCATGAATCCTTTTTCATCCATTTTTATCTCTTAGGACTTCCCATTTCTAATAGCGCTAACATTATTCTATGTCTCAATATCATTTCATTGAAAATCCATTATTTTCTCCAAAATGGATGGTTGAGCTAAAATTTGAGAAATAACTAATGATCTTCCATCATTAACTATTCCCATATCCATCCATGGCACGTCTAAGAATATTTTATCCTTCTCAATTATCGACATTGAAAAATATTCAGGATCATTTCTACTTAGATCATACAATGCCATATTTTCCTTACCATAATGGTAGTGTAATGTTCAATCCTAATCCCATATGAGCTCTAATCATCCACTACTGTTCATATTAACCTCCTTATATGTGAATATATATTTGAGGATCTTTCGATCAATATATATATTACACTTCTCACTATAGAGGTAATTTAAGAGGAATTTCAAACCATATATTATAGCCACCAACTCCAAATCATGCAAGGGATAATTTATCACATGAATTTTAATATATATTGAGGTGTAAGATATCCCATTTTCATTTTTCGTTGATACATAGCCTAATCCCATCTTTGAAGAATTTTTCTACACCACAAAGTGTTTCCCACTTTTTGGTAGTGTGAGAACTAGTTCAATGATATGACTTTTTTTCATCTCATTGAAGAAGTATTCACATTCAATGGTCCATAAAAGCTTCACATCCTACTATGTGATCTTTGTTATTGGGTTTGAAAATCATGAGTTGTTCTTCACAAATAATTGGTAATACCTAAATAGACCATGTAATCTACATATATTCTTTACAGAGGTTTCCTTGTTCCACTCCTCAATTTCCTTTGCCTTGGATGAGTTGATAAGTATTTTTTTGTTGCTGATAAAATGCCCCAAAAAGGATACATCCTACACACAGAACTCACATTTACTTCTCTTTGTATATATTTTATCCCTTCACAATGTCTTCATCACAGCATTCAAATGATCCTCATGTTCCACCTTTCTCATCGATTGTATCATAATATCATTAATAAAAAATGCTATTTTTTCAAGTTAATCACTAAAGACTGTATTCATTAAATCCATGAAAATTTCTAGAGCATTAGTTCATCTGAATGGAATCACTGTGAACTCATAGTGTCCATACCATGTTTAAAATCTATCCTTGGGAATATCTTCATTCCTCACATTTAATTGGTGATTTCTCTACTAATGTTCCACCAAATAGAAATACTTGCCCTCGTGTAGTTGATAAAAAAATTATCTATCAGTGGCAGGGGATACTTGTTCTTTTTTTGATATTTTGAGCATAAGATAATCATTATATTGCTGCATTTATATATCATCTTCTATAAGAATAGGAATATTGCACACCTTATTGAATCACTTAGTTGTATAACACCCTTTTCCAAATTATCCTTGTTGACACCAAGAAATGTCTTCCATGAAATTTTCCATAGAGTTGAATATTTAAGACTCACCTAACCAACATCTGTTGATTGTGAGTATAAATAAGTATTTATGTTGGAAGAAGGAGGGTAATGGATTTAAATGTGTCGCGACAAATATTTTCCTCAATATGACTAAAAAACATCATTATGAGACTCTTCGTTTTTCAAGGGGCCAATTACGATAGTGAAGGGACCATCCCAGATGTAGAGTACGGGTGTGGGAGTGTATCTCACATGGTATAGTGCAGTTGTATCTCCCATGTTCCCCAAAATACCATCGGTGCACAATCCCCTGTACAGAATACCTATGCTACAACCACTTGAATTAAAATACACATTCTCCTAGGGTCACATATTTTCCTATAAATAGACCCTTTTTGTTCTTCATTTGTATGGAAAACTTTTTCAGAATGATGATTAATACTCTAATCTCCCTAGTGATTCTCCCAAGTCCCTTGAAACCATATAGGTAGTTCTCTTACTTATGTGAAAGAGGTAATAAATTGGTAATGGTGATACAAATGTTCATTTAGGGTTAAATACAAATTAAACAGGCATTATTCATTCACCTACCATCTAATTTAGGAAGACTAGTGCAAGTCATCCTTCCTCAAACAAGAAATTGTGCTCATTACATATGTAAATAGCAATGAAAAATCAGGAAGGCTCGATCAAATCCTCACCCAATTGTTTTCATATAGGTTTTCATCCCCCAATGTCCTTCCAAACTCTTCCAATACTACTTGAATGGATCACACCTTGCGTGAGCTTCTTGGTTCAACATACCCTCTAACATTTGAGAGCCATTAATCATGACTTCATGAAAGTCATCCATTGAGGCCCGCCCCTAATTTGGCTCACTTTTTTGACTGGGATGAAATCAAAACCTCAACCTAGACCACATGATTTACTAAATCCTGGAGAAATGTAGATCAACATATCCCCCATTTTGATTTATATTTCTATGGGTAGTGTTTTTTCGGTACATGTCATACTAGGAGATTTTGATCCTTGAGATATATTTATATATGTATGTCTATGGTAATTAGGTACCTTACCTGAGGGGCAGTGTGGAGGAGTTCCTAGTATCAAATTCTAGGGATACGACTATTTATATCCCTTATCATCTCTGAGACTTGGAGCCTTAGGTTCCTAGTAGAGAGGATACAGATCACACTTTCTTTTTCAATCACTAAAGAATTTTATCCCTTTCCTGCTGACGAATAAATATTAGTGAATACATCTTCGATTAAGCCCATATCCTTTAATGGTGGAGGTTATAACCTTTATACTCTCTACCACTACTTCCTTCACCTTCATACTATTCCATGGTGTAGTTAAGGGGGGATGTTTCATAACCTCGATCTCTTCCATCATTTTCTTCTTCCTCTTCCACCAGCGTAAAATAAAAATTTTGTGGTTTTGTTGAATCATTCAAAAACTCTTGTTTTTCAGACCAACAATGACTCATGTGGGATTAGTGCTTTGTAATGATAAAAGAATTTATAAAATCCTCTAGAAATATTCAACTACGATAACTATGATTCATGATTTAAATAGGATACATAGGCCACCTACATAAGGCATGAGCTCAACTAAACCTCTATTATGATATAAGAACAATGTATTTGAAATTTTAACCATGGATACCTAGTAAATCGTGGGATGATATCTCTTTATCATCCCTCAAAGGACTGTGAATGATTGAACTATGAGAACATAAATTTTTTCACTAACTAGGATTTGTATGAAGCCAACATAGGGCCCACTCTCTTGGGGAATCCTCCTAAGGATTAAACCTGAATCATAATTCCCTTAATCCGAGAATACTCCATAGGATTAATACCTAATTTTAAATCCCCAAACCATAAAAAGTTGATACATCACTCATTTTCCTTCTACATTGAATCCTTTTCTGGAGTAATCCCAATCATATTTCTCTCAAAGAACCATACTCCCATACGAGACATTCCAAACTATGTCAGATTTTATTCCCACCAAAATAGGATATGTAGGTATCCTCTTTGATGTTCAAACCCAAATACCAAATCAAAAACATCCTCTATGGGCCATATCCACATAATATGATAATTCAAAAAGGAAACTCACATTCCTTCCAGGTTTCATAGGATCTTTTGACATAAGTAACACACCAAAAATTGATTGGGAACCTTACACATTGAATTCATTTCCACATGATGTTAAATTGTATGGTTGGGTCTTTATCACACAAAATTATAATGTATTATGGTACATATTATGTGATACCAAACTATGTGTGTTTCGATTCCTTTAACAGGTATATGTAAGAATCACATCCAAGGGTTTGATTCCAACCTCATAACAATTTTTTTCTCATATGGTGATGATAAACTGAATAGTAGCATTCATCTACCTAGATGACCATAAAATCTTGAGTACCCCACTATGTGATTAAAAGACCATCATCATCATAATAATGACCTAATAATATCTATGTAGTATAGAAGAGTTTACCATTTATGGAGAACCTCATATACATATAGATATCACCGTTGATGAGGAACCTCATAAACATACAAATGATTCTAATATCTACACATGATAATAATTTATTTCTAATCATGGGATGATCCACATCATACTTGGGAATTAATTAAGTATCCATTAATAGTTCATAAATATATAAGTGATTCCCATAGTAGGAAAACATTCCCTTCAAAAGGGGTTAATGATCCTGAAATCCCATCCTTTTGACCAATATGAGTTCTTTATAATCATATGTGGAAACACCTAAAGAATGCCTTCCTTTAGAAAGCATGTCCCTTTGGACACAGAACTGTCGGGTGTTTCTGGTTCCACAATAATCTGGATGTAAATAGATTGTAAATGAGATTCCTAAATAGAACACACATTCCATTACATTAAAAATGGCGAACCCCATGTGAATACATCACAATGATGATAGTGTTACCCATCCATCATGACCATTTTAGTAAAAGAGGGATAAACAATGCAATAAATCATAAATAATTTCACTCAAATGATAAGTTTCATTTTTTGTGTTCCGTGATTATATTTTTGTATATACATGAAATAATTTTAAAAACTCTCTTGATATAATTTCTTCCATCATGTTTACTGCAACGAACTCCCCAACTGCTAATCAAGATGGATTTTTTTTCGCACAAATGATCCCAATACTTATTCAGCATCATAATCACCACATATCTAATGCACTAGTTTGAGAGTGCCATCAGTATTTTACCATCACGACCATGGAGTCCGCTCAATAGATCCTCTTGATCACCAAGAACCCACAATCACCCTGTTAATGATGGACATTGGTCCTAAATCAGATGACATCGACAGTCTTCTTCAATAGTTTAGAGTGCATATCCCTAGAACACTATAAAAAATTAATCCTATAGTTTAGGGAGGTAGATCAAGAGGCCACCTACAGCCTCATCCCAAAGACACATGGGTCCCTCTCAAGGGATCCTACCAACCATCACCACCACCACTAATGCACCGTAGTAAACCCTCAATATGATTATGGTGTCTGCATCTACTGTCCGGTCGAGGTTTTTCTTACCCAGGCATAAAATCCATCCCACTAGGGATGGAAACAATCCAAAAGACAGAATATTACCACCTTTTCACCTTCCATAAAATCCCACTAACCCAATTTTATTGAAAACAATGAGCAGGAACATACACTTGTCCTCCATCAATCATCCAACCAGTAAAATCATTTAGTGGCATCCAATGAACCCCTACATTAAAATCTTATGGACTACCGCATGTTGGATCATACACCTACCTAAAAACACCAAGAAACCTAGTACACTCGACATGATGAATTAATAGAATCCTGTTTTCATGAAGGAACAAACAACTTCTTGAAATCACCATGCCTACCAATAAACACATTTTGAAGCACTCTAATAAGTTAGTCAGAAGTCCTGACAACATATATAGGGTATAATCAACTCAAAATCCCCACACATGTGTACATTCAATACAAATTCAAAGCAAATTTTGTATAAGATAAGGAACATACACATACTCTAGAAGATGGATGGATGTATATCCTTTTTCCAATCGGTGATGTCACAAGTCACAACTTGGTAATGGGGAAAGGGTAGATGAAAATTGGCTCCCATATCTAGAAATTGTATATAATATTATAACACAAAAAACTACATTACCCACTATATGGACACAATTTTCTTCCCCATAAGTGGTGTGACTCATCAGCATGTCATCCTAGAAGAGATACATAACTCTATTCCCATCCAGGTGGGTCTTGGATCAAACTCTCCAATATCATACAAACAACCTGATCATGGTCATACACCTGTTACAACAATAGATAATAATTATATCTTAATGTAAAATAAAAGTTAGGAAGATACACACACAAATGACATCCACTTATCAATGAAAGTGTACCCATCTTCTTGTAAGAATGTGTCTACGAATAATTAATTTCAAACAGAATTGGAAAATCGATAGAAGATCCGTGATCTGGCTATTCTTAATTATAGAGTTCTTGAATCTATCAAACAACTATTGATTACATATCTAGATTTTACCCTACCATTAAAAAATTAGGGGATTTGCTTTAATAATTATTAAGGTCCTTGTCAGACACTTCCTCATGAAGTCTTGTGTTATGAAAACATGGTCAATATCGAGAGACTACCTCTTGATGAGATCCATGACATCCATTAATGTGGCTAGAATACCAAGGAGAAATAGGATTTTCCCATTACTATAATCCACCATGATGGTCCTCCCCATGATGAAATTCACTGTGAATGTTCCCTCCATAGTGGTGATTCACATTATCTAAAGAATTATACAATATATAATTTAGTCATGAGAAATCCCTCCTTTCTTGAAGCATTAGAAAATACAAGGCTATTAATTTATGATGCCTTATCACTGGTAGGTGAAATAATTTCTCAACTAGAAGACAACCCTATCTGAAAATCATTATCTGAACCATCGATGGGTAATATTCCTTCCAACATAGTAGAGGAAATCCTAACCAATCCCATTGTTTGTGGTAAAACAGTCAGGAAGTGTCCACTTTGGTCAGACTAGGTCTAGGAAGCTCTCGTGAAATATGAATTGGATAAGATGAACATGAAGAAACACAAGGATAATGATGAAATACTAGTCATTTTTGTAATTTTCCACCCCATAATACAGAATTATAGAGCTATTGGAAGATTATTTTATGTATTAAATCAGCCTCAACATTTGGAAAATATTCGTCAACTGAAAGAAAAGGTATTACCATATGACGAGTATAAAACTCAAGTTAAGGTAATATAAGGTCCACAATGACAAATTGACATGGTATCTCTCTTATCTCCATGGTATATGTTGATCGAGAAGCAATAAAGGTCCATTCATGGTGCATGACTCGATGCATTAATGAGTTTGCGAAATCTAATTATAGATATCCCATTTAGTGTTCATATAAGAGGATGGGGTGCACATGGGATATTTCATTTCACGGTGCTCATAATCCTACAATGCCTAAAACAGGTGGTATCAACCCATATCATTTCCACAGGATGGCTATAAAAATGTCTTCTGTTCAGGACTGAACATATGATCAGTAAGAATATGCCTAAATTTACTCTCACTAAATTAATGCCCGAATAGAGAAAGATATTGAGATACATTTCCATCAAGCATATGGGAACATAAAAGTAGCCTCCCATTTATAGGATGTCAATAATTATATTGAAAAATTTTTTAAATAGAACAATAGTCTTCCAAAATTCATGATTTGAGTGAGTACCGGATAATGCTCCCTTCCCATAGGGATGGGAGTTTTATTAACCCAACCCATAGATCCAACAAACAGTGCTTGAAGGGTCGAAAAAGATGAATAGAAATATCTATAGCCCTCAGGGCTTGGGTATTTTTCACATCAACAATCCCCGCCTCATCGAAACTTTGTTTTCTCTCGATTAGGGAGAAAGATATGAAATAAATACTCCTAGTTCATGGAATCCCATGATTCAGTACCTTCACATGGAATGTTCACAATTGAAATATTGGGATATTCTCTTTGTGTTACTATCTGCAAAACAGTTCCAAGATAACTAACCAATAAGAGAAAAATGTCTCATAGAGGACGCATATGAAGGGGATCACACAGAGATACTGAAAAAAGTCCATAAATGCAGTATGAATCAATAAATATTATCCATGTTGTCACTAAATAACCTCTAGAACACAAATGCAGTTTAGAGGGGTCATAAGAGGATGTTCCTATTCATAATACGTTCCACACTGAATTAAATGAAAGTGGTGTTTGTACCCAAAACCAGTGGCTTGCATTGAATTTTGGAATTCCCTCGAATAATTCACCTCTACCACTTTAAAAGGAACATAATAGGTATAAAGTTAAGAGTTATAATACATCGAAAATTAACCTTAGAGAGGGTCAACCCCTTTAATTAGTGGAATGAGTTTCTCAGTAAGAGGAGGGGATTACATAGTTTAGAAGAATCAATTCATCGTTACGCTGAGGTAGCATTACTATGAGACATGCTCAAAAAGGAGATCACCAACCTACACCTTCATTAGGAGAACGTCAAAAAAGATGGTTTATTGCTACTACTAATTCATATCATCAATTCCCTCTATTTTGTGTGAAAATAAATAAGGTTACAACACATCTATACAGGATTGTCCCAATGGATTATCCATGAAAAATACCGATAGTGCCACCATCAATGGTTCTACCAGTTGTTGCAGTTGTTCAGGATCTATCCAATGCACTTGTTCATGTCTTGGATCATCCAGATGTTTCCCAAAAGCCTGTGATCATCATTGATTCATTGAAAACACGATTGGAATCTATAGAAGGATGGTGTTACCCAGTACAATTGGAATATAAGGCTTACCCAAAATGGGTAGATCAGACACCTCCACCCGAAAAACATTTGGAATCCCACATTTCAAATATTCAACAGCTCGGAAAATCTGAAGAAGAATTTAACACATTTTAAATCAAACTATGATCCCATGATGGGGAACCCTAAGAAAAATGAGGCATGTAAACTAATAATATTCATGAAATAATTATATGTTCCAGTATCTGTTTGGTAGATGATTTTTCAGTCATGAACGATTAATGGGTGGTAATATCTCTATTTTATGTTCTTATTGTAGTTCATCTCAACACTTCAAAAGACAACCTTATTTGATATTATAAACTAGAAACAAAGGGATAATGAAAGAGACTCATATTTCATTAATTGGTGGAAATGATTGACGTACTCCTTGAATCTACATATCCCTCTAGAATAGATTTTTCCCATTTATGTATCAAATATTCACAATGCGCTATGCACACCATTTATCCCGTTGAAATACATAGGAGGGTTCTGGGACATTACCTCCATTTTTAACTGGTACATAATTCCATCTCAGATACTAAATCAATGTCTCAAGTAATTTCATCACCTCCAGTTAAAAGAGAAATTGAATCATAGGCTTCTATAGTTACATTCATATAAGACCATATACCCCCTCCTACCTCATATAATGCACCATAACATAGGGATCCACCTCCGAAGGATTAACAACAATGAATACATTGTCAAGATAATCAAAGAGATCAATGGTGAAGACGATTTGAGGAGTATAAAACCCAGGTTTATTCTTTTTGAAATGGAGAATTCATAAGCTAATTCATCTCTACATGGGAAAACAATGTAGTTCATTTTACAAATACCATGAATCCTAACAAAGAAGGATACGAGGTCCTCCCAAACTATTTACCATTACATTAAATGTTATGGAACCCCATCCTAAAAAATTTCATTTTCAAAGGAATACTACAAAAGATGGTGGACTCTAGGAAAGTTAAACTAAAGAATTCTCCAGCCCAGGTATCAGGTGCCTCTATAACCAATCCAAATAAGGAAGGTGAGTGGAATGAAGTCAAATTCTAGAGTGCGTAGAAATTCAATAATTTTATGGCATGAAAACAAATTAACAAAACTCTTTCCATTCTATGAAAATAGTTGAAACAACCAACTGTGCCACTTTCTTCATTCGCAACAGAGAATCCAACATCATCAAAAGCCATGTCCTCTGAAGGTCAATCCTCTGAGAGGTAACATGTCCAGAAGGATAAAATGAAAATAGAAGAAAATGAGTGTGTTAAAAGGACAAATATTTCCTTGGTAATTGAATAATTCATTCGGACTATCTCCAATGAATGCGCATCGCCCCACCAAACAACACAATAGGAGTTGACCTGTCAGGATGAACCTTCATCAAACAAAGAGTTTATCTTTTTTTCTCTATTAATTATATTGATTAAAAAAAATCTTCTTGAGAGATGAGTATGATTTTGAACCTAAATTACATATACATGATTGGGGAACTAAAGGGGTGAGTTACCAAGGTCATGGATACAAGGGATGATATGGATGTTCATGACCAACTACTTCAAGCACACCCCTACTTAAAATGTTATGCTACTGAAACTCATGGGAGAGACCGATAATGAGCTCAACACGAACAAGGGAACTCCACCACACATGAAAAGGTATACCATAACATGAACATCTTGGATGATTTGTTATTGGATTTTCCACAACCTCCTAGATTGGTAGGCAGTTCTATTTGATGAAATCCACCAAGAGCAGAAGAACTTCCAACTCCTACTTGAGGAGAGTGTCCATCGACATCAAGAACATCATCTCCCAAGTAAAATACAAGAGAACATCCCCATTCAAGGAAACACAAACCTCTAGATCAAATTTATGATTATTTTAAGCAACAAGAACAATTACCATCCATTTTATCAATCCTTAAGGACCAGATTATATGAAATGTTCTCTAAGAACACTTATTTATGCTTTTTCAATCCATAAAGATATTGATGTTGAGGTTGATTCTATGGAGGTTAACTGTATATAGAATGATCCCGTAGAATTATATATGGACATAACATTGATGGACTAGGATGAGGATTCTATCATACAAGGACGCGTCAGGACCCTTTACATATTTGATATGATTAATGACACTGATGTCCGAAGAGCCTTTAATGATAATGGATATGGGGTTTATATCATTCTGATTCAAATAGTTCATTGATTGGGTATCAATGAGTCCCACCATTCTCCCACCCCAATAATGTTATAGGGTGATGAAAAGATTGAGGAGGATCCTCTTGTCCATATTACACTCCGAACTCAGTTCATAGCTTTTTTGTTTCATTTAGATTTCAATGTTTTCTTGAAGGAAAACCCATTCAATATTATATTGGAATGACATTCTATACATAAGCATATGGCCATTACCTTTTCATGTCACCATTATAAATTTTAATACATCAATAGTAAAATCAAGACATTTCATGGTGAGAAGTTCCCATTCAAATCATCTGAATCTCAATATATTGATGCAGAGTTTTATCACAATGGAGGAAAAAGTTCGATGGAAGATGATGTTACTCGAATTATTTCCCCAAATGGTCTAGAAAGT
Organism: Viscum album; assembly: GCA_963277665.1. Classification (NCBI taxonomy): domain Eukaryota; kingdom Viridiplantae; phylum Streptophyta; class Magnoliopsida; order Santalales; family Viscaceae; genus Viscum; species Viscum album. Next base: position 1,187,240,048 of record OY728139.1, read on the forward strand.
ATCCAAAATAATTCCTTCACACATCTCAATGTAGATTACAGGCTTCGCATTAATCAAATTTAAAGGGCATGATCATATCCAAGCACGCATTCAATTTGTTTCGTAATATAAGTTGTTGAAACTGAACCCAATGTCAAATTATAAGTCATTAACTCTCTATGAAATGATTAATTACTAAAAAAATATTTCTTTATTCAATCTATCAAGCTTCCTAAAATCGTTACTTAATCATATAGGTTAGATGAATTTGTTATGGTAATGGAAAAACATACTGATTCTTACTCTCAATTCATCATATTCCATTTAAAGCTTCAAGAAGACCCTTCACCAATAGTTGGACCAGAAATCGTAGCCTCCTCTTATATATTTCCAAATAATAAATCATCCAATTTATTTGAAAATATTTCTTCCACACCTGCCATCCAAGAAGAGGCATAAGGAGTAGAACATAAGGAAGTGGAAAATGGGGATGATCTCAGGGAAACCACTCCAGTATTTTGAGAAATGCATCTCCACTATTATGGATGTCCAAAGAGAAATAAATCTGGGTACGGAGGAATATCTACACCCTAATATAATTAGTGAATCCATGAATCTTGAAGAATAGAAAGTTTATACTTTCTTTCTAAATAAACATTGTGATGTGTTTTCATGGAATTACATAGAAATTACAAGCATTAAACCCGAAGTGGCCATCCATAATTTGGGGTTATAGGAGAGAATCAGGGATACAGATAGGGTGCAAGAAGAACAAACTTGACTCGTGCCTATAAAATTGTGGTTGATGTCGAAAAGCTTATCAGGTATGACTTTATTTGAGAGGTGAAATATCTAAAATGGATATCTAATATTATCCCAAAAAAATGAGAATTTGAAAAATAGATAGTTCATACATTTCATAGATCTAAACTGACATTATCCCAAAGATGACTTCCCAGATCCAATCACATAACTCTTGATTGAGGTAACGACTGAATAAAAAGCAATCTCTTTCATGTATGGCTATTTTGGGTACAATCAAATCCATATGGTCCCATAATATGAATAATCCATAGCCTTCAGATATCCTCACTATGTATTTTTCTATTGGGTAATGACCAATGGCTTATAGAATGCTGGTGCCACATACCAATGTACTATGAATCATATCATCAAACCCTTTAGGGGATTTTGTTTTTAATCCTATGTTAATTATCTAGTGGAAAAATGAAGTAAATTATTTTATCCCCAACTTACATGGAAACCATTTTCATCATGATTCGATAGCAAAATATGAATATGAAACCCTTGAAAAGAGATTTCGAGGTAACCTCAATAAAATTTATCAGCTTCATTGTACACCATTGCAAAATAAAATATGATCTTGAGAAAACTAAATCTATCCTTTCAATGTCACCTTCTCAAACCTTGAAATAGTTGAGAAGATATCAAGGACACTTTCCCTACATCCAATGCTTCATAGCCAATCTAATATGTAGGTGTTTTCAATTAATCAAATTAATGAAGAAGGGATCAAATATCAATGGACCAATGAATATCAAGAAGCATTTGATACCATCTTGAAATAACTGTTGATCCCACTTGTATTAATTCCACCTATTGTAGGAAATAAAAACATTATTTTTTTCATAGCCTGGGGGTGATCATTGGGTGTCTTCCCTAAAAAAACGAATGGTGTTGGGAATAAAATCAACATTTATTTTCTCATTCGAAACATGATTGATGTAGATACATGATATTTAGATATTGAGTTCAGTTTCCTAGAATTAATATATTTTGTTCAGTAGCCATGGAACTATATTCACCATCACAAGGTCCATTTAGTCTCTCACAATTTCCAACTCGAATTATTCCTTAGTCATCTTATGCTGATAGGGAATTTGGCATGGTGGTATGTTATTCTGTAGTAGTTCGATATATAATTTTTTCCTTAGAAAGAAGTTAAAGGCCATGAGTTGAACTAATTCATTACCGGGAAACCATCAGTAGATGAGACGTTGTTAAATACTGACCTACCTCGTAAATAATTCATCTCTATTCAGGAAATACCTTGAATATGGTAAATTTATTTTGATGGTGCCTCTAGGAGTTCAACTAGGAAGAGAATTGAAGACACTAAACTCAACAAATTTAGGTTGGGTACTATTCTTATCATCCCGGAGAAGGAAATGTTTCCAAATTCCTTTATTTTATTAAAAGGTGGTTCTAATAATGAGGTAGAATATCATGCTCTCAATACAGGTCTAGAATTGGAAATTCAAGTACCCTTGAGCCACCTAGATGTGATGGGTGGTTTATAATTAGTAATCAAATAGATCAAAGAGGGTTATTCAATATGAAAAGAAGATTTAATTACCCTATATAATTATGTCTAAGGGTTAATGGTAGAATTTCCGTTTGATCCAAAAATGCCTTACATCCCAGGATCAAAAAATACCACAGTCGATACATTGTAAAATACAAACAAAACCTTGGATGATAACAATTGGAAAAAAATCATCAGCATTTCCCATCATCATATGAGTTAAATTTTTTTCAAAATTATAACAAAGGAAATTAATGAAATCATCCCCATTCATGAGCCTTATGGTCTTACCATACGATAGATGACACCCATAATCAAATATCATCAAGATAGAGTACCTACACCAGATAGAGTTGGAAGAGAGTAAGTTTGGTGATGAGTCACAACTTTCACTCTTTATGGTGACCCAAATCACTATAAGATCCTCTATAAATGAGGCATCAATGGAATCCTCCTCTAATACATATATGGGGAATACACTACGGTTATAATGGAAGAATTAAAAGTCAAATCCAGTGGTTTCCACCATTTGGGGTATAGACAATTAGATTAAATCCAAAGGCATGGATACTTTTAACCTTCAATGATGCGTGGTTTCATTGAATTCACTAAGAAGTGTCATAATTTCCAAATAAATTCCAATTTTATCTATCAAAACAAAGAATTTATTAGTATAGATAAATACTCCAAGCCATTTGATATATGGGGAATGGATGTAGTGGGGAGTTATCCTCCATATATGGTTATGTAGTCCAAGTACATCCATACAAATAAAGATTTCTTCTCGAAATGGGTTTAAGAAATACATCTCAAAGAAGTTGGGGAAGAAGTAACTGTTAGATTCATTAAAACCAATATCATTACTATATTTGGGTTCCCTCTTACCATATGGATGGAAAATGGCCACTATTTCTATTATTCTGAGGTATGGAAGCTATGTCTTCAAAAAAATTTCAAATCCAACCATTAACCCCACTATTGTGAAGCAACCAATGGAACAATAGAGGCTTTCAACAAGAACCTATCCAACATTATCCTGAATTTAGTGGATAATTATTAGGAATCTTGTACTGACAAGATATTTCATGCTTTTTGGGATTACCAGGCTACAACCCATCCTACAACACGGGTAACCCCATACTCATTAGTTTATTGAACAGAACTAGTCTTTCCCATTGAAGTTCAATTTCCATTCCTCTAAGTTTCCATCTATGATAAACTGTCAACAATAAAAATTCTAAAAAAAATTGGATGATTTGGATCAGCTGGGGGAGAGATCTAATACCTTGCATCACATAGAAGTACATTTGAATCAGATAGAGCATGAATTCAATAAGAAAGTACGCCTCTATTCATTCCTCCAAGGGGAATTGGTATTTGTCCATAGAACTCTGATGATACAAGGAAAAATGCCTCTGAATCATGAGCCAAATTGGGAGGGACCTTACTCCACATATAAGGCATATTCTAATGGATATTATTCCTTAATCTCAATGGATAGAGAACTCACAACAACTCCAACCAATTCAAGGTTTCTAATGAAATACTATGTGTAATCATATATAATTCATCTTTTCTATATGATGTTAAACTATATAATATCGTATACATATAGGGTTCATATATTGAAATTATATAGCATCATCTTCCTTGTCTAAAAATGGAAACATGGATGACATGAGGTCCTAGTTGCATGACCTAACACTGTAAAACACTATTTTTCCTCAACAGATGAAATTAAACTATATGACTATCATCAACCTTATTCGATGTTATGGAATCCCCCAAGATACCAAGTGTTAACATTTCTTATGGTCCATGGAATGATTAATAGCTTCCTTATGTGGGATACACTCATATAATTACTAATCACTAGTAGAAATTGAGCCTCATTTTTTCTTGTTTTTGAATCAAACCTACATGTGAAACCTTTTTTGGAACCATTTGTGGCCTGATTTTCATCCCATTGAGTTATATAGTGATTTCCAGATCTCCAATCTCAGGCATAACCTCAATTAAAAAAACAATTTCCCCTTTTCCCTATATAGGAACCAAATCTATACTAGGAACCATTCAAGTACATATGGCTTTATTATCATAGCATCTTCTATCATGGGTCCAACAACTATTCTCGAAAATATTTTCAAAAATATCAAAAATATCATTTAAAACATAAAAATTCAGTTTGTGAGGTGAACCATATTCCAAGACCTATGTGCGGGTTGATTCTCAAAGTTATGATATATGTTGTGACACACAGATCTCCAACCTTGGTTATAACCACGACCATAAAAACAATCCCCATCACTCCCTATGTGTATGAATGAAACCAAAAAAAGGAACCTTTCTTAAAGAAATATATTGGATTTATTATTTCCAAATAATGATTCATAGTGACACCTGGGTCATGTCCCCTAGTGTAACTGCAATAGTTTTTTCTATTCACACCAGATCATTTTCATCCTTACTGCTTGATGTTAAACTATATGGAAGTCCATGAACTACTTGTGGATTAATTATCAACCCAAGGATATGAAAAGTGATGCCAAGATCTCATATCTTGGGACCATCATTAATTAAAAAAACCATAAACCCCTTTGCTTTTTAATCTTACCTACACTAGGAACATTTAAAGATGTATATGTGGTTCGATTGTCATTTTTATGAGATACTTAATGATGCCAAGACATTCATTTATTGGCCCAACCATAATGTTTTCATCTATTCATGTTAGTTTTCACCCACCCTTACCGCTTGACATTAAACTACATGGAATCACAGGAACTACAAATGGATTGATTACCATTCAATTGAGATACATAGTGATGCTCGAATCTCAAATCTCGAGTCCAACTAAAATTCAAAATACCCCACTCCATGTGTATGGCTCATACTCACATAGGGAAACTTATCAAGAACTATGTGTAGATTGACTCTTTCCATCACATGATACATAGAAAATCACGGGTCCTACGCCCTATCTCATCCACCATATAATCATAATTTCCCTATATTACATTTTTTCACCTTTGTGTTGTAGATGAAGCTTTTACCACTACTTATTTCTCACAATAATAATGGATGATTTGGTCTTAAGAATTTAGTTAAGGAGTTCTTTTCATAAACAAGGTGTCTCAATTCCCAATAAAGTTATCAATGGTTCTATCTACAAGACCATAAAAGGCACCTCAGATGTGTTTTTTCATGATACTAAAACACACGAACATTCCAAGATCTACATATTTCTTGAGTACCTCCCCCAAAATGGTATGTAGTGACACATGGGTCTTATCCTTTCTTCCAGTAAAAATATTCCTTTTCACATCGGAATCACTCACGTCATCACTACATGATGATAAACTACATGGTTCTTTAACAATGACATGTGGCTTTATTCTTACTCATATGAGATACAAAGTGACACCAAAATTATCAATATGAGTCCCATATATAACATGATACAAATAATTTATCTTTTCACACATGCATGAGTCTAATATATGTGAGGTGATTTAATATGAGTTCCCAAATTATATATGAACCCATATTAATTAAAACCCCTATTATCATCCACTTATGAATTCAATATGGGTGTGGGACCATTAGTTAAGAACTACATGTGGCATTATTCTCACTCATGTGAGATATGTAGTGACTTATAGATCTGAACCCATGGTCGCAACTACATTATAACATGAAAATCCTCAACTCTCCCTTGTATGAACTAGATCTACATATGGAGATCTAGTACATGTTTTCATTTTACTCATGAACCCATATCTATTTGAACGATGTATGGATTAATGTCCCATTGATATATGTAGTGAATACATGGACATAGATCCTACACCCAGGCACGAGGTCAACAAAAAGCCCCTCTCTATGATAGAGTCAAAATTCTATGACGGATGTATTATTTTGGGTTATCTTTATATAGATCTCACCAAAGAAACAATAGATATCCACATTTTACATATGATTTAGATCTATGAAAGGGACTCTAAACACATAGTCAATACCAGTCCAGATTCACCCATAGTCAATTGGACATTTCCCCATTAGCATGTCATGCTCTTAATATTGAATACATTTATGTTATCATAATCCTTCCTTGGCTTATAGTGGAAGAATGTATGATAACTGAGAGCTCCATTACCTGACTATGAATCATGTGCCCCAATTGGCCTTGTATAATTCATACACATAACAAGATTATGAACCTAAGGATTACATTATTTTTCTATTAGTATGTGCCCTAGATGGACGTTCATAAAACAAAACTAATAATGGGTTTGTCAAATATTAGTAACATCACCATTGGGAGAAGCATGTTCTATCCATTTAGTCATTGATGATGGTATACTAAAACCCAAAAATTAGTAGTCGGCCCTTGTATATTTGTCCCATATCCTTTCTCCCAACTTTAAAGTCTCAAAGACCTTGTTTTTCACTTTCCCCCTTCACTTATTTAAAGAAAATTGGAATAAACATAGACTATTTGACCACATATCATCCATTGTTTCCATATTATTAGGATCCTAGTTTTATGCACTAAAACTATAGGTACCATACTTCCTACATTTTTGTTGGACCTTCCTAGAAAACCTATTCCTTAGCTTATTTGGAAATCATTACTAGACATAACCCTTCTATATTATTATAATTTTCTCCACAAACCAAACTCTAGTCTTGTAAATTTCTGAATCTCAATAAAAATTCATTGTCTATTAGAATGATAAGGTTAGAATTCTTGAGATCACATTTCTATAAAATTGTAGTACACGCCCCAGTAAGCCTTGATTAATTATCCCACATAATGGGTTTGTCAGCCAAAGGATGCAACTATTGACTAGATGTACATGGCTTAGCTGGACTTCTATAAAATATCCCCCATAATAGGTTTTTCATCCATTGTTAAAATCTTTCTTGGGAGAGTCCTACTAATTCCAATCAACCCTTTTTTCCAATACCACTATTCAAATCCGAGAATCCCTAAATCACATCTTAAAACTCTCTCCTTTTATACCTGAATATAGAAACACATTTAATGACAAAATCTCAATAGCAAGGAAACCCTAATACCCTTGTTTAAATATAATGATATTAAATTATTTTCCCATGATTTCCTCACTGCATGACATTAATTAGAACATCATATTTTCCTTGAAGAATTAATTTAAATTGTAAAACATAATTTCCTTAATACATGACATTAAATTTCACTACATAATCCCCTTGTTGAATGACTTTAAACAACACAACCCAATGTCCTTGCTACATGAAATTAAACTGAATAACATAATGTCCTTGATGCTTGAATTTAAAATTCATAGAATAATATCATAAATCCAGTTTAGAAAAATTATACCTGCATTCACACATCTTATTTATATAAGAGTGGCTTAATATTAATCACATATGTTGGTAAATATGATTCCTTTATTCTAAAATGTATTTCCTTGGAAAATACACCCAATGTGGTCATGGGATATATAAATCTTAATCTTCTTTTATTCAATTTAAATATAATTTCTGATTTCCTCAAAACTCAATTACTTTACGATGCAGTACGTGATCCAGTTGGCCTTGCATAAGTCACCAACATAAAAGTCATGTTAGCCTTAGGATAACACTACATGATTATACAATATGTTCACCAGTTGGACATACATAAAACAACCCTCATAACTAGTTTTCCAACCAGTGGTATCTTCATTATGATGAGGGAAATTCTCTATTCTTTAATACCATGTATTAGATTCTGAAATCACAAAATTTTCTCAAGATCCCCATTGGAGTATCAGAAGATTATCAAAATTTTCCAAGCCATCAAGAATTGTTTGGATTATAATTTAAAAATTCATGGTCAAAGCTATTCGACCAACAACACTAGGACATAGTACTCACTAGGCTAAAAATACGCAAGGGGAACTATAGAAGAAATATGATTTTAATCTCACTAGACCTATACACTATACATTTTAGGAAATATCGACCAATAAAAAATATAAAAGGCACAAAGATTTTTTTTGGTTGAGACCCCAAAATGGTGAGGCCTAAGAAAAAGGAAAGTCTCTCCTACTAAGTCTATCTCATATCAAGCTCCAAGAAAAATAAGGGTGATGAGACAAAAGAAATAAGTTTGTCGGGTTATCTATATGAACCTGATAGTTGTCCAACAATTCTCACAAGACCCCTTTGTTTTGTTAAATACTAATGATCCCCTATACATATAATTGAAGTTATGATTTTATAATATAAATTTGTAATGATATGAAAATTAGACTTTGCATTATGACTATAGAAAGCATTCAGGGATGAAGGTAAATATGATAAGAAATAGAATTATTTTCTTTTTTTGAACAAAATTAGAGGAAAATAATAAAATGGTGTCTTTATATCATATATTTATAGAGGAGTTCAATGTAACTCTTCATCTTTTGAACAACCTTCTATGCCTCATCAAATTATTGTTGATTCTTAGTCAGTTGAACCATATTCTCTCTATCCCACCTATCTTAGGAGAAAAATAAATCATCTTCCAAACATGAAGTAGATCCAAAACCCACAAAATGATTTTGGAATGGATCAAAGTGCCATATAATTACCTTAGAACTAGATTTTTTTTTCATTCTAAACATATCAAATTAAAAGGATGGGGGATTTTATTGAAATTGAGAAACGTGTTATGTGAAATTTTCCATAGAATTGATGATGCAAACCTAATGTTGACACTCCTTTCGTCACAGAATCTAAAGATCGGAAAAGGGAATATCTGAGCTCAAAGTGATTCAGCCTTTGAAGAAAACATCAAAAAATCAACAAAGGAAGGATGAAAGGATCAAAGCAGAATCACCGCGCAAGTTATCTAACTGGCGCGCAAGTGTACTTGCGCGGCCACCTTGGTCGCGCAGGTGACTTGCGCGACCTAAATGGTAACCACCCGGTAACCGCCCTGGGTCTTTTTTTGCCTATAAATAGACCCTGTGGGCCCCCCATTCGAGAAGATCTTTTTCCAGAAACTCGGATTGAAGCTCCCGACGCCCAAGTCTCTTCTCAAAGCATCCGAAACACTTCTAAGGTAATTTCTTACCTAGAACGGAAGATCTAAAGTGAAGAAGGAAGGCCTAAGTGTTGAAACTTATCAAACACATGCGCGCCGACTTAATTCCTGCGCGTCCTTTTTTTGGAAGAACCTCAAGGGGGTTCTAAAGGGTTCTATGAAGAGTCGCTCAATTATTTCAAATTCTGATTGAAAATCGCACAAGTACACCATGTGTCGCGCAAGTATATTTGCGCGACAAATACTTGCGCGCCGCCGCAGGACTTGCGCGTCTTTCAAGACTTGCGCGCCCCTATCTTTTTGGGTGCCCATCTTGCCCATTTTACCCCTCTTAAGCCATTTCACCTTTCCTTTTCAAGATTCAGTCTTCAAGACACTCTTCAAAGCCATTTGTGGCATGATTTCTTGATTTGACTTTCCTATCTGAAAGGAATTATGTGGAATCTCTCTTAAAGTCTAGTGATGTAAATATCCTTATGTCACTAAAATACGGAGAGTTCATTCATTCAACCTCATCCTTTAAGATGAGAGAATCCTAACTTGGGTCTCCTTTTCAGGAATAATCCTCAGTGATAAAACCTTTAATCTGGGCATCTTCCTCAGGAGTAAGCCCTCCTCAGGAGTAAGCCCCAATCAAGTCCTTTAATCTTGGGCATCTTTCTTAAGAATAAGCCCCAACCTCAAATATGGGCATCTTCCTCAGGAGTAAGCCCCAAATTCTTAAAGTTCCCAATCTTGGGCATCCTCCTCAGGAGTAAGCCCCAATCAAGTCCTTTAATATTGGGAATCTTTCTTAAGAATAAGCCCCAACCTCAAATATGGGCATCCTTCTCAGGAGTAATCCCCAAACCTTAATCCCTAACCTGGGTCTCCTTTCTAGGAATAAGACTCAGTCATAAACCTTGGGCCTCCTTTTCAGGAATTAGCCCCAAGTCCCCTTAAACTTCTCTTAACCAGTCATAATTTACCTATGATTTGGGTTTCCTTTTCAGGAATAAAACCCAATCATAAGTCCCCTCCTAACTTGGGAATCCTCCTTAGGAGTAAGCCCCAAGATTAGAGTCTTCAAATCTCCATGAAGCACATATAACATTATGGACCATGTTCATGGATTTTCTCCCTAAAAGTAAATCCTAAACCTTCATCTATCTGGGCAGTCATCTATACATAAGCCCCAAACAAATTCTTATGATTTCATCTTTTATGGCTCAATTGTCTAAATTTTATCAATACCTCTTGTTTCTCACACTGAGAATAACTCACGTGATCTTAGAGTGTAAAAGTAATTATGACATTCATCATTGAGCCATCAATCATAAACATCATACCCCATTCCTCGAACTACGTGGGTTCTGATTCCTTTTCCAAAAGAAAGGATGCATAGGTAGCCCATTTATGGGTTCGATCCCAACTTTGAAATAATCTATGTCCTTCTGAATGACGATAAACTTCAAGTGCCCCACTGAGTGGCTTTAAAACCAGCCTGGTCATCATAATGACCAAGAGACTTTTATATAATTGTTTTTAAGGATACCATTGACCAAGAATCTCTAAACAGATATAGATGATTCTCTATTGATGAAGAACCTCAAATACATAAAAAAGATTCTCTAAATTTCTTGCATATTTTATCATTGATTGTTAAAACTAAAGGAAAGCACATTTTATACTTGGTAATGTAATAAGGATTCATGAACATAACTCAAATCTATAAAGAGAGTCTCGGAGTAGACAATAATTCCCCTCAAAAAGGTGTGATGAGTCCGACCTCCCATCCTCTCGGCCAATGCAAATTCCTAAGTCTCATTAGTCCACAAGCTAATGAGCGCCATCCTTTGGAAAGTAGGTCCAAACGGATGTGGAATCATTGGATGTTTCCGGTTCTACGAACAAACCCGTTAGAAACCGATTGGAACGTTTGAATCTCCCGTCCAGGAGGTCATCCCCGGATTCCGTGCGAAACAAAAATGGTGAACCCGACGTGAATCCTTAACCAAGTGAAAGTGATGTTCATCTTATTTGTTAGGCCCCTTGGGCCAACAAGGCAATCATTGACATATGCTCATCCAAAAGATGCAGTGGCCGGATTCATCTTGATTATGTCTGTTGCATGGAACAGGAACTCTTTTCTCAAGATCTTCTGCAAAAATGGCTTTCCTTAAATTCACCCCTGTGAATACTGCTGTTGTGAACACCTCTACTATGAGGTCTGCTGCTGTGAAATCCAATGGTGCTACTCCTGCTGGAACGTCATCCGCTCTGAGGATGACATCACCAACTCAGCGTCTTCAACGCTGTGTTTCTAATGCACTGGTTAAGGAGTATCGTCACAACGGTACTATCCCAACTCTGGAGGCCGCTCGTCAATCCCTCCAAGTTAACAACTGTACTTGGTCGTCCGGACAACGGCGGCCAGCAATCAAGAAGCAGGCGGTGCTGACTACCGTCTCCAACCCTTTTGGGTCGTTATCCCCGGAACGCAATTTCCATTCACTCCCTTACTCCGAGGAAGTGAATGAGCAGGTCCCTCGGGGCCTTAATTCAAAAAGACAGGAGTCCTTCCCGAGGGCTCCCATCAACAATCGCCGCCAGACTCGTGCGGTAGTGCGCCCGCAACATGATGAGGGTACCGACTCCAGGCATTCAGCTCAGGTTCCTCGAACCCGAGCAGGCAAGATGAACCGCCAGAGACAGAATCCGGTTAACAATAGGCAGGTTGTCATCCCTGCCATCTCCGGAGAAGTCCACCAACCTGACTTGGTGGCAAACAACGAGCAGGCATACACACCTGCCCGTTTTAATTCAGCTGTCCAGCAGACTCGTCTGACAGCATCAAGCCTATCCCGCCAGGCAATTCCGGCGGAGTACCATAAGCAGGAACATACACCTGCTTATACATCACCAGTTAGTCAGCAGACTCGTCTGACTACATATGATGAATCTCGTCAACCGCATTTGGCGAAGTGTAATCAGTAGGCACATACACTTGCTAATACTAATCAGGCCTACCAACAGTCTCGCTTGGTAGCACCCGGTGAAGTCAGTCGGAAAGTCCCGACGACAAACAGGGGGCAGACTCAACTCTCTGCCTCCACACTTGAGTACTTTCAGGATTCACTGACAGGAAAAGGAGGACAGGAGCAGGCACATACACCTACTCCAAGCCCGGAATGGACGTATATCCCCGTTCCGGTGGCTGAAGTCACCAAACATATTTTGTCAATGGTGAAAGAGCAGAAGAAAATTCCTGCTCATATTCTGGATGCTTGCCAGGATATCATAACAGCTTCAGCATCATCTCAGGGACAGACACATAAATCTATCCCTAGCAATGGAGTGACACATCAACGATTCACTCCGGAACAGACACACACATATGTTCCAGTCCAAGAGGGTTATGGGGCATACTCCCCCATATCATACGGACAACCAAGTCAGGCACATAAATTTGATTTGAGTGGAGATCGTCAGCATAACATGACCATCTTTCTTGATCAGGCACATACATCTACTCAGAGCAATCACTTTCGTCATCAAGTGGTTTCTAAAGCGAGTAAGAAGGCATCTAAGAAAAATATCCGCCTAGCACAGTCAGGAGATCAAAGGCCAATCTGCAACAAGGCCTTGCTCGATGCTGGAGTTCTTGAAGCCCTCAGACATTTATCTGTCGGAATTCAAGATTCTACTCCCTCAGTTCCCAATAACTGGAACATTAATTCTGAAGGTCTTAAACAGACACTTCCTCCTGAAGACTTGCTTCATGAAAATTCGGTCAATCTTGAAGTTTCTTCTTCAGATGAGAGCCACAGGAACCCTCTTTGTGGTCAGAAGGCCAAGGAGCAAGAGATTTAATCTTTTGCAATAACCCATCATGACGGTCCTCCTCATGGTGATGAACTTCGCTGCGAAAGTCCTCTCCGCAGTAGTGATTCACATTGTCTCGAAAATTCTTCAGAAGGCAATGTAGTGACGAGAAAGCCCTCCTATCTCGAGGCACTTGCAAACGTAAAACCAGTCATGTCTGATGCTTTACTATCGGCAGGTGAAACTCTTTCTCCATCAGAAGATAGCCTGGGGTTCAGGTTATTCTATGAACCATCCCTGGGTCATTCATCTTCCAGCATGAATAGTGATTTCTCTACCAATCTTGTTGAATCCGATGAAGCAACAAGGAAACACCAACTCTGGTCCAAACAGGTAGAATAATATTCATTTAATGATAAATAGGAAATGCTGAACATGAGGAAAAAACTGGCAAAAGGTGAAGTACCAGTCATGTTTTGGCCTTTGGCTGATTCCCAGTACGACATTCCAAAGATGTTGACGGATGATGGAATCCATGATATTCGTCTCAACATATGGAAAACTCTTTGTCAATTAAGGAAGAAGGTATTATCTTACGATGAATATGAAAATCATCTTAAGATAATAGAAGGGTTACAACGCTAGATTGATTTGGCATCTCTACCAGTCTCTCGGTATCCAAAGGCCGAAAAGCAACAGAGAACCCTTCAACGTTCATGCCTTGGCGCACTAAGAAGATTGCGTCAGTTAATTGCTAATGATCCATCTGATGTTCATATCAGAGGATGGGGTGTTCACGGAGCACTACATTTCACAGTGCTTTCCGGTCAGCAAAGCCCGCCGAAAATGGTCTCATGCAATGTTATTGCCCATGGCCGGCCACAGTCAATGGGCTTTGTTCATAATCAAAAGCTTGCTCAAGAACAAGCGTCAACTAGTTCCTCTCAAAATCAAGTATATAGAGAACAGGTTGTTGAATTGCTCCTACATCAAGCAGGCGAGAATATTGCACAAGCCTCTCGTCTGGAGCAAACACGTCATCAAATGATAGAAGTTTCGGAAATCATCCAACGGTCTGTTGAACCAGGTGATAAAAGTGGATACAGGTTAATGCATCCAGCTAATTTCCGAACTAAGATTCGCAAGATCAAGAGAGATTTTAAGAAGATCTCAGACATAGCATGTCAAGAGACACCCCATCTTCCCAGACTGGGGACTTCTCTAACCCAACCCTCAGAATCAACGAATGGGATTCGAGGAGTTGAGCGGAAGCAGCAGGAACATCCCCAGTCCACCGGACTGGGGACTTTTTCAAATCTTCAATCGTTCCCTCAGAGAAAGTCAGTATTCTCTCGATTAGGGATTAAGCCTCAAGAGGAACGAAGATCCAAGCTGTCAGGAGATTCTCTCAAAGTTACTATTCTCCAAGAAATTCCTGAGGGATCAAGTCAACGGAATGCCATGTCTCATCATGGACATAGAAGGAGACAATATCACAGAAATGCTGATAGAAAGGATTCCATGCAATATGCATCCATTAATGTCATCAATGCCGTTGCTGCTGATTCACCAGATGAGGCTCAATCAGAGGGATCAGACGAAGAGGTTCCTGCTCAAGAAGTCGCGCACACTTACCTAAATGAAGAAGGTGTGCGCACACGTAATCAAAGGCTTACCCAAAATCTGGGTATTCCTTCAAATAACCCACTTCCCCCTCTCCAAAAAGGATCCAATAAGGGGAAAGGAAAGAATCAGGTTACTTCTCACCCTTCCTCTGAAGGAGGTCAATCGCTCTCATTAGAGAAAAGGTTTGCACAACATGAGGGAGAAATGAAAGAATTAAGAAGGTTGAATTCAGAACTACTTCAGAGTAGTCTTCTTCTTAAGAATGCTGAAGTCCAACAACTGAAGGAATTTGTTGTAACTACTGAGATGGATCAAGAATATCCTCCTTTATCAGTACACCCACAGAGGTCTAATCCTATGGGTCAAACGCAACAACGGTTGGCAGCACTACCATCAGTTGCAGCACCAACCACCACGTCTGTCCAAGCTCCATTCATTGCACCTACCCAAAACCAAGTTCAACCTGGCGTTTCTCAAAAGTTAATAACTACTATTGAGTCATTAACAGCTCGGTTAGAAATTATGGAAGTGAAACGGGCGCAAGTTCAACCTGAAAAGAAAGTTTACCCTGAATGGGTAGATTCAATTTCTCCTCCATCCAGTTTTGGAAACCCTATTTTCCCTACTTTCAATGGATCAGGAGACCCTGAACAACATTTGACGCATTACGTGTCTTTTTGTGATCCTATGATGGGAACTCCAGAGCAACAAGAAGCAGTGAAACTCAGATGCTTCGTGCGAACCTTGCAAGGACCAGCTTTTGTCTGGTATACAAGCTTGAAATCCCGGTCAGTCATCGGATGGGAGGATCATCGTCAAAAATTCCTTCTTCAGTTTAGCTCAACTTTTCCAAAAACGACAGTTTTCGATCGTACAAATTGCAAGCAAAGGGAGAATGAAAGAGTCTCTGATTTCATTGCTCGTTGGAAGGGATTAACATATTCCTTGAGTTTATCACTCCCTCAGGAGGAATTGTTGCCAATCTGTGTGGCAAATTTGCGTGACGAATTACGCACGCCATTGATCCCTGTGAAATACACAGGAGGGTTTCGAGACCTTACTTCAATCGCTCAACAGATTGAAGATTCCCTTATACAGGCTAAGGTTAAATCTCGTGTAATTCCATCAGCTCCAGGAAGAAGAATGGGTAAAGCATAAACTGCTACAGTTATGCTTAAACAGGCACCTGTACCTATTTCTACTTCAAAACCTTCATCTTCTCGAAGGGCTCCACCTCCTGAACGCCAACAACAAAGGCTGTTTCGTCCAAATGATCAAAAAGATCAACGACGAAAACAATTTGAGGATATGAAGAGTAAAACATACTCTTTCCGAAGTGAGCAAGTTCCTGGTTACTTCATTTCAGCTCTGGAAAATAATTTGGTTCAATTACCAGTGCCGAAGAGGCCAAACAATGAAGGAGATGAAGACCGCCCCAATTATTGTCCCTTTCATCAAATGTTGGGGCATCCCATCCAGGAGTGTTTTGTCTTTAAAGACCTCCTGCAAAAGATAATCGATTTGGGACAAGTCAAATTGAAGGGTTCTTCAGCTCATGTAGCGTGTATTACCGCTACAGATCCAGAAGAAGGAGGCGAGTGACAGGAAGTCAAAAGCAAAACTGTGAAAAAATATGATGATTGGATGGTCAGAAAGACAATCAATCTGACCCATTCCATTTTGCGAACACAATTGAAGAAGCCAATTGTGTCTCCTACAAAAGCTGCAGTAAAGCCTCCATCAAAAGACAAATCCTCGAAAGGGCAGCGCAATTCAAAGAAGATAGAGGAATTAGGAGAAGATGAGTATGCATCAAAGCCTAAATTGTCTTTGACTCTGGCAGATTTAATGCCATCTACTTCAAAGCCACGGGCACCGTCCCACAAAACGGCACAGCCTAAACAGGCTAACCAGGCAGAGACTTTATCAGACGAAGAGTTAATATTTGGTTCTGTTAATATGATTCAATTAACAGATTTATATTCCAGTCATGATGAGCCTGAATTCCCTGTATCAAATAAAGGAACCCAAGGAAGTTCTAGAGGTTCAGGATATAGGGGAAGACGTTGATCTTTCCGAATCCACTACTCTAATTCTACCCCTGCTAGCTCTGTATATGCAGTAGAAACTCGTGGTAGAGCCCTTCAGGAAGCTCAAAAAGAGCAAGAAAGTTCTTTTTCCAATGGCCAAATCAGCTTCGGAACAGTTATTTTGGAAGACCGATTAATGGTTTCATCTTCTTTATCTCAGCATGTAAATGGATCTAATGAGATTAATTTTCCAAAACCAAGGATGTTACCAACTTCAATACAAGATGCATCAGCTTCCAAAGCATCTGCTTCCAAGGTACCTGCTAAACTGCATATTCCTATTGGGAAACGCAGACCTCTAGATCAAAAATATGATATATTGAAACACTTGGCCCAAGTACCAGCCATGTTATCAATTTTGGATGCTTTGAATCTGTCAAGAGATCTTCGGGAAGCACTCATCGAAGCTTTGTCATGTCCTCAGGAGTTTGAAGCTGAAATTGTTGCAGCTGAAATTTATCAGATAGAGAATAATCCTGCAGAATGCCATGCAGTGATATCTTTTACTGATAAAGATGAAGATGATGTTGTTCATGGTCACATAAAACCTTTGTAATTATCTGGCAAAGTCAATGGTATAGATGTTAGAAGAGCTTTTATTGACAATGGTTCATGAGTCAACCTCATGCCCATTCACACACTTCGTCGATTGGGCCGCACGGAATCTGATTTATCTCCTTCTACCATGATGTTGCAAGGATATGATAAAAATGAACAAGAACCACTGGGAGAAGTTACACTCAGAACTCAGTTTGGAGATCTTGTTTCCAATTCGGATTTCATGATTGTTGATCAAGACTCAGCTTTCAATATCTTGCTTGGAAGACCCTGGCTACATCAGCATGCAGCTATTCTATCATCATACCATCAATGTCTCAAATACTGTTTCGATGGTCAAGTTGGAACATTGTATGGTGATAAGGCCCCATTCAAGACATGTGAGTCTCAATACATTGAGGCGGAATTTTATCACATGAAGGGAAGAGAAAAATCTACAATGAAGGAAATTACCAATGTTAATGCTCCATATGGTTTGGAAAAAATTCCAATAAATCCTTTTTCACATGTGAGTACAGATTATGTGTTACCTATTAGTCAAATTGAAAAAATAGGCCCAAATCAAAATACTCTTATGGAAAGATCCATAATGTCAATTACGGCAATCGAGCCAGACAACATGGGAGAAATTGGTAACTTACCAAGCAGTGATGAAAGCATAAGTGGTGACGTTTTCATTTCGTCTGCTGAAATCCAACAAGTCTATACTTCGCTAATCAGGCCAGAAGAAGTAATAGCAACACCAGAGGTGAATATTGATGTCGATTCTCAATCCATCATCTCCTCTTTATTTCCCAAAGAAGACCCTTTATCATCAATAGGGTCGGAAATGGAAGCTTCTTCTTCAAAATGTGAAAATTTTGACATCTCTTATGATCATGAGAATTTCGTTTTTTCATCTACTTTGAAAGTAGAAACGGAAGAAATAACACATGATGAAGAGGAAGAGGAATATCTTAGAGATGCTCCTCTAGCATTTGAAGAGGGTATCTCTACCACTGTGGATGAACTCAGAGAAGTAAATCTGGGTACAGAGAAAGATCCACGCCCCACTTTAATTAGTGCGGCCATGACCCTTGAAGAGAAAGAGATGTATATTTCATTTCTAAAGCAAAATAAAGAAATTTTTGCTTGGAATTATACAGAGATGCCTGGCCTTGATCCTGATGTTGCCACCCATCATTTGGGTTTGCCAAAAGAACATCGAGGATTCAAGCAAGCCGCAAAAAGAACACACCCAACCTATGCTTCCAAAATCGAGGCTGAAGTGGATAAGCTTATCAAAGCTAACTTCTTCAGAGAAGTTCAATATCCCAAGTGGTTGGCTAATATTGTCCTTGTAAAGAAGAAGAACGGACAAATTAGGGTTTGCATCGATTTCAGAGATCTTAATCGGTATTGTCCTAAAGATGATTTCCCAGTTCCGATTATAGAACTCTTAATTGATGTGATGGCTGGCTATGAAGTACTTTCTTTCATGGATGGATATTCTGGATATAATCAGATCCGAATGGCCCCAGAAGATGAGGAATATACATCCTTCAGAGCTCCTCAAGGTGTGTTTTGTTACCGGGTGATGCCCTTTGGTTTAAAGAATGCAGGTGCAACATATCAATGCGCCATGCATCATATCTTCAAACCTATTTTAGGGAAATTTGTTGAATGCTATGTAGATGATTTGGTGGTTAAATCCAAACAATGTTTTGATCACTTGGCTGATTTGGAAGTCGTATTCCACAAGCTTCGACAACATAATTTGAAGATGAACCCCTTAAAGTGTGCCTTTGGGGTAACCTCAGGAAAATTCCTCGGCTTTGTTGTACGCCATCGTGGTATTGAAGTCGATCCTGAGAAGACCAAATCAATCCTTGGTATGTTACCTCCTCAGAATTTGAAAGAATTAAGAGGGCTTCAAGGACACTTAGCCTACATTCGGCGTTTCATCGCCAATTTGGCAGGCAAAAGTTTACCCTTTACCAAATTATTAAAGAAAGGAGTCACTTACCAGTGGACTGAAGAATGTCAAGAAGCATTTGATGTTCTCAAGAAATACCTCTTGAGTCCACCAGTACTCATGCCACCTGTTGAGGGTAGGCCTCTTATCCTCTATGTGACAGCTTTAGAGCGATCATTGGGTTCCTTTCTCGCTCAAAAGAATGATGCTGGGAATGAAAATAGTCTCTACTATCTCAGTAGAACTATTCTTGAAGCAGAAACCCGGTATTCGAGTATTGAAAAGTGCTGCCTAGCATTAATCTTTGCAGTTCAGAAACTGAGACACTACCTGTAACATCATGAGGTCCAATTGGTATCTCGTAATAATCCACTCAAATTCATCCTTAGTCGTCCAATGCTTACAGGATGTCTGGCAAGGTAGGCGGTTATTCTACAGCAGTTCGACATCCAGTATGTGTCTCAAAAGGCAATTAAGGGCCAAGCTCTGGCTGATTTCCTGGCTGAACATCCTTCAGTGGAAGACACGTATTCAGATATCGAACTCCCTGATGAGGAAGTTTTCTCTATTCAAGAGAGTCCTCAAACATGGGAAATGTATTTTGATGGTGCTTCTAGAAGACCAACAGGGAAGAAAATGGAAAATCATAAATTTAACAAAGTTGGTTTAGGAATTGTGCTCATTTCTCCAGATAAGGCAGTGTTACCTTATTCCTTTTTGTTGTGGGAAGGTGGTACCAATAATGAAGCTGAATACCAAGCTCTCATTACAGGATTGGAGTTAGCACTTCAAGAACAAGTGAATCACTTAAAGGTGAAAGGTGATTCAGACCTGGTAATCAAACATGTCAATGGGGATTATGCCATCAGAAAAGAAGAATTAATCCCTTTGTATGATTACGTCAGAGAGTTAATGTCGGAATTCCCTTCAGAACCGACATTTTCTTATGTCCCAAGATCACAAAATTCTCAAGCTGATGCACTGGCTAATATAGCCACAGCTTTAGCAGATCCAAATCGGGACGAGACAACCATCTGTATTGCCCACCGTCGTGCAATTTCACCTTATGTTCAAGTCAGAACAGAGGAAATTAATGAAATTAGTCCCATTCCGGAACCGTATGGTCATACTACAGGATGGATGTCACCTATCAGGGAATACCTTCAAAATGGAACACTTCCACCTGATAGATCCATGAAAGAACAAATTCGGCGACGTGTGGTCAATTTTACTCTTTATGATGGTCCAAACCACCTCGAGAAAATTATCTACAAACGTGGTTTTGATGGAGTTCTCTTCAGATGTATTGATGGTGAAGAGACAATGGCTGTCATAAAAGAAGTGCATGCAGGAGTCTATGGTGCCCACCAGTCTGGACATAGACTGTCTGATCAAATTCGAAGGCTTGGATACTTCTGGCCTTCAATGATACAAGATTGTGTTAATTTCACAAAGAAGTGTCATTCATGCCAAGTATATGCCAACTTCATTCATCAACCTCCAGAGTTGCTTCATACAGCTAAATAATCATGGCCATTTTCCACATGGGGAATGGATGTGATGGGACCTTACCCTTCAGCTTCGGCCAAGCAGTTTAAGTACATTCTTACTACTACTGATTTCTTTTCCAAATGGGCAGAGGCAGTACCTCTCAAAGAAGTCAATTCTAAATTCATTGTTAGCTTCATCAAGTCTAACATCATTACTAGATTTGGTGTCCCTCATACCATATTGACGGACAACGGCACCAACTTCTGTTCTTCTGAGGTAAAGAAATTGTATCAAGAATACAACATTAAGTCCAACCATTCATCTCGATATCATGCAGCGGCTAATGGCCAGATAGAGGCCTTCAACAAGACTCTTTCAAATATACTGCAAAAGATGGTGGATAAAGATAAGAGGTCATGGCCTGAAAACCTCTATCATGCTTTATGGGCTTATCGGACTACCACTCGCAATGAAACACGGTCTACTCCATATTCATTGGTATATGGAACAGAAGCAGTCTTGCCAATTGAAGTTCAATTGCCCTCACTCAGAATAGCCATTTGTGATCAGTTGTCAACAGATGAGAAATCCCAAAACTGGTTGAATGAATTGGAACAGTTAGATGAGAAACGATTGTGCACTTTGCACCACTTGGAAATCTACCAGAATCGGATAGCACGAGCTTTTAACAAAAAAGTTCGTCTTCGTTCATTCATTCAGGGATAATTGGTATTGGTTCTCAGAGCACCAATGATACCAGGAAAGAAACCTCCCAATCTTGAACCAAAATGGGAAGGACCTTATTCAATACATAAGGTCTACTCCAATGGAGCGTATTCTCTGATCTCAATGGATGGAGATCACATCACGACTCCAACTAATGCCAGATTTCTGAAGAAGTATTTTGTATAAACACAAAATATTTTTCCCAGAACCAAGACTCTTACAATTGGTTCGTACAGCAATGGTCCAGTATGACCTTAAACTGCATCTTCGTCCAACATGACGTTAAACTGTGTCACCTTCAATGTCCTAGATGACATTAAACTATATTTTGTCCGATATGACATTAAACTATATTTTGTCCGAGATGACATTAAACTATATTGTGTCCTAGCAACATGACCTTAAACTGTGTGGCACTTTCCTCATCCAGCATGATGTTAAACTATAAAAAGTCCCCAGAACTGATATCCTCATATTGGTTCACCTTAGTCCTAGCTACATGACTTTAAACTGTGCAGCACCAGTTCGTCCTTGCTATATGACGTTAAACTATACAGCAATGGTCCAGTATGACTTTAAACTGTAGCTTCGTCCCACACGACATTAAACGGTGAAGAAGTTCCCTAAACCATCCAGCATGACCTTAAACTGCATCATCCCTGGTCCATGTATATGACCATAAACTATTTGCAAATCCCTTATGTCCAGCAAGACGTTAAACTGTGACGTCCTAAATTACATGACGCTAAACTGTATAAAAGTCCCTCACGTCCGGAAAGACGTTAAACTATATAATCTCAAAAGTCCAGTATGACATTAAACAGCACCATTCGCGGTCTATGAATATGACCTTAAACTATTTCTCACCTTCGTCCGACATGACGTTAAAATGGTACACTCTTTTGTCCTTACTGCATGACATTAAACTGCACTGTCCCCCTTTCGTCCAATATGACGTTAAACTATTTTATCCCCATCGTCCTAACTACATGACGCTAAACTGTACAGAAAATCCTTGATATGTCCTACATGACATTAAACTGTATTTTGTCCCTGCTACATGACACTAAACTATGCAGCACCAATAGTCCTAACTGCAAGACTTTAAACTGCATAGTCCCTGAATATGTCATACATGACATTAAACTGTGCATCGTTAAGGTTGTTATTACCTCTTGTTTCTCACACCGAGTATGACTCACGTGAGCTTAGAGCAAAACTCAACCATAAAACTCTCTTTGGGCCCCTAACCATGTGTAAGTCCCAACAACATTTTAATTAGATCGTTGTCCCCATGAACAACTTGATCATTACTTCATTCTTTAATTGAACTACACAGACTTTGATCCTTTCCCTCCAGGATGGGAATGTAGGCAGCCTCCCAAGGTTCAAGCCCAAAAACAATCTCTTCATATCGGTTCACCACCATCTCATATGATGTTGATTTGTGAAACCGCCCCTGGAATCAATATTTTTACATTTGATTCACTTTCGTCCTTGTTATATGACGTTAAACTATACAACACTTTTGTCTGGTACGACAATAAACTACAATATTCTTTGATATCCTCACGTGAGAGAGAACTATTATTGACATTGATTTTTCAATCATGTTTCATTTCAAATACTATGTACATACATGGTAATGCCTAAACTTTTTATCTTAGGTTAAACCATCATTGCACTAAAGTCCCCTTTCACCCTTCACATGTACGAACCAAATTTGTACAAAGGGACTTTCTAGAACTACGTGGACTTGATTCCCATCTTTATGGGATACGTAGGAACATTCGAGTATCCCTCGAATACAGTCCCAAGTCTTTTGGGCCTAACCCCAAATTTCACTTTCAGTCCCTTGACTAAAAAAATCCTCATGAAAACACACACTGTGTATTCATTATTATGGTCCGAATTCTATGACCCTAAACTAAGATCACTCATACTTTCGTCTTGCACGACGTTAAACTGCATTTCAAGAACTACGTATGGCTTGATTCTCATTCTTATGAGACACGTAGTGAAGTCCAAAATTTCAATTCAGGACCCAGCCACAACATGATTATGGTTTTCATTGACCTATGTATATCTATATACATTGAACAATACCCATCTTTATGTGTTATAATCCTAACCTTAAATATTTTCAGATCTTCATAACCCTTTTTCATGACTTCTAGTCACAAAAATGTCAAACTTCTGAGAATTCTTTTGCCTGACTATGCAGCACGTGCCCATAGGTGGCCTTGCATAAAAAGTCCACATAACAGACTTGTCAGCCAAAAGATGCTATTCATTTGACCATGCAGCCAATGCCCATAGGTGGCCCTGCATATTTCAACCCCCTAACGGGTGTTGTTAAATAATAGTAACTTCAATCTTGGGAAGAATGCCTCTTTTGTCCTTATTTGTCTTAAACAACAATATGTAGGGATCCGCGAAAAAAAAATAGCCATCCTTAACATATTTGTCCCATATCCTTTTTCATGATCTGAAAGTATTCAAGTCTATGGTTTATTCTTCTTCCCTATGTTTGGGTCAGACCTTCGTAGGAGTGATATTCATCCAGTTATTCGATATTCTTATTTGGAAATATCTTCTCCATATTCAAGTACCTCTTTCCATACAACAAACTCTATGCTTTAGAAAATTTGAATCTCCATAAACTTTCACTGGCTTTTAGCACTAGGAAAGTAAATTTCTGGGAGTTCTTTTGCCTGACTATGCAGCACGTGCCCATAGGTGGCCTTGCATAAACAGTCCACATAACATACTTGTCAGCCAAAAGATACTATTTTATTTGACTATGCAGCCAATGCCCATAGGTGGCCCTGCATATTTCAACCCCCTAACGGGTTTTGTTAAATAATAGTAACTTCATTTTTGGAAACTACTTCTTCTAATGCCTTTTAGCTCTTTTTTCATATCATTCCTCAGATTTAAATATTCTTAAGCCATAGTTTACATTTTTTCCCTCATACTTGAGTATGGTAATATGTTTTCAGATAAATTTTCAAGGAATTGAATCCATTTTAATCCATTTCGGTCAAAGCTATTTCGACCTTAAACATTAGCCCCTTTATGTCCAGCGTGCATGACTTTAAACTGCCCACACAAAAGACAAAGGAACTCTGAATAAAAGTCAAGTTCCAGCTCACTAAATATACATTTTTTGTATGATTTAAGTAATATTGAGTAGTTAAAAGATTCAATGTTTGTAGGGTTATTTGTAATAATCCTAGTAAAAATAAAACTATGATTACTAAGCCCATTGGCTTAAGTAAATCTGAAGCAGGTAATGGAAGAATGCAGGTACAAATGATTGAAGACGAAAGTGTTTTTTTTATACACAAGAGTTAGAAGGACATCCACAGACTGGAGTATCTTCTCTCTTTCAAGAAATTACAGAAGATTGTCAACATAATTCTTCATTTGATGTATAGCGTCCTGAGCCTTATCAGCAGTTACTTGAAGCTCCTGCACTTCACCAGCTTCACTCTTTTCAGCTTACTGAAGTGCCTTCTTAGCATCTGTGATGGCTTTCATGCCATTCATATGAGTTTCATCCAATGATTTATTAAGCTGATCAAGTTCCCCAGTAACAGCATCTAACTATTGCTGGTGTTGCACCTGTTGGACGACCTTTTCTTTGATTTTATGCTTCAGATCCTTCATCTTGACAGCATAATCAGCTTCAGCCTGGGATATCGTAGCCTCAAATTCGCCTATGTTGACTGACAATTTCACTCTTGTCAAATCTTCGTGACTTGTCTGCACTTGCTCCCTCCTGAAAATGATCTGTTTCACCGCAGCATGGATCTTTTCATACCCCAAACCACCAAGTCCCATTATAAAAAATTGGGATGACAATCGAGAAATTTTTGATGGTAGCTCTTCTAAAGGTACCCCCGATATGATGTTCCATATGTTATTCCATGCCTTACGTTGTGAAAAACTGAATGCTTTAAGCATATCTGGATCTGATTCAATATCATCATCAGAAGGGGGTATGTAATCTGGAATTAGCGCACTTAGGTAGGTGCTTTGTCCTGCCCTTTCCCCCCTGACTTGTGCTTATTCACTTTCAATTCCCATTGGGGCAGAGGTTGAGGCCTCATCTTCGGGTCTAGTCATTGCAGTTGATTGTCCTGCATGATTAATTGAATGGTTTAGTCAGCTTCAAAGGATAACAAAAGAATGGATTGTCTTGCGAAAAAAGTACAATCACAAATATTGTTATCCATTACCCAATGGTGGTTCAGAAACCTGAGAAGACTTCTCCTTATCTTTCCCAGTTTCAACAGGATTTTCAAGATGGGTCTCAGGAGAGTTTATTGGATTTAGCTCTACTTGAGCTAATGTTTCTGCAATGATAGGGTTGACATCAGTGTCCACACCCTCTTCGGGCATTGGCAGTTCAGCGGCTTCTACGGAAGAAACTGCATATTATTTTCCATCATGGTTAGAAGTATATTTTTTTTAAAAAAATTTGGGCGAAGGGTAGCACTCACGCCCAAGGTCTTCTAAATCACATGACAACTTAGAATGATCATAAAATTCTTCAAAAGTCATTCCTTGATTCATCATTTCATCCAATGATACTTCATAATCTTGGTTAGTCTCACCAGTGGGAACATTTTCTATGTCTTCTTGCTGACATATGTCCTGCAACCCCTGACCCTGGACAACATCTTCAGTAATAAGAGGGATACTGGGAATGGATGGTAGCTCTTCTCCAGGAACAACCAAGTCAGCCTGGGTCTGTGATTGTTCTACAGCACCTTCCACGACCTTTGAAGAAGGATCAGTCCCTTCCCTCAAGGGGGAAATTGAAGAAGCCCCTGCAATCCTCAGAAATATGAGTAACCATATGATTATGGGTATAAACTCATGATTGTTCAAAGGACTTACCACTACTAAAGAAACGTTTAGCTATGGATTTCCTCCTTCGTTGCCTTGGCTTCGTTTGTTTTTTTGGAGTATCAGTAGTCTCCCTTATTGGCACTTGGATTGGCGAATGAAAGGCTATGTCCAGTGCCTCATTCATGGCCTGCTGGCGTGGAGATATCTCGCCTGGTTCGCGAGGAGAATCAGCAGCAGCCCCGATAGCAGTACCACCAGGGCTATATTGTGGCGAAGGAACCCCGGTTCCTTTCTTTTCAAGCTGCAAGATGAAGAAAATAACTTCCTTAAGCAACAAAGCTTCAACTAAAATCAAGTTGCAAAGAAAATAAGGAAAGAAAACTTACATCTTCAGGAGCCACGTACTCTTTCCATTCCTCATCTCTAGAAACACCAGCACCCTCAGTGGTGCCACGATCAATCAGTTCCTTCACCCGCCTGGTGATAGGAACCGAATTATCAGTGGCATATATGAGCATTTCCAGCTCTCTGATGTAAGCTCGCACTTCATTGGGGTTGTCTCCGTATTGAAGGTCTTTAGAAGCTAGAAGATATCCTATCCCAGGAAGTTGTAGGCCCTCACACAAATCCAGCCAGGCGGTCTCAGTATCACAGTATAAGCTCTTCCATAGCTGAACAACCTCTGGTCTTAGATATAAAGGCTGTGAGGAAGGTCCTACAATTTTTTATTTTAATTTCTTCCTGACTCCTGCAACTACAGATAGAGAATAAGAAAGTAAGACTTATTACTTTATAAAGTAGCAGTGATTGAAGTTATTACAATCAAATAACTCACCAGGAGCTGATGGAGTGGGTCTTTTAACTCTGGCCGGAGGATTATATCGGGCACGAAACCGCTTTGCTGGCGGTTGTGCCTCATCATCCCCATCGTGATAATCCAATGAATCAGTTATAGAAGAGGAGTCTGTTGAACCTATTTCAGGTGGAGAAGCGTCACCTTCGTGAGGAAGAGTTTCTTTCTCTACATTCCTCTTCCTCTTTCCCACTTGATATACTGGGTGATTCAATATCCATTTAGGGTATGATGCTATCCAGTGTTCGGCATAAAATGTAGTCAGATAATGTGCCGTTTTTTCAACTGGTAGATCAAATACTGCCCCAGTCTTTTCTCTTGATGTCAGCAACCATAGTTGTTGAGCAACCATC
This sequence comes from Viscum album, assembly GCA_963277665.1. Lineage (NCBI taxonomy): Eukaryota > Viridiplantae > Streptophyta > Magnoliopsida > Santalales > Viscaceae > Viscum > Viscum album. The sequence goes on from OY728139.1 coordinate 1,187,267,731, forward strand.
GGATGTTGCTCTAACCTGACATGTACTGGAGGGGATACAACAATCTGTTGCAAAAATTTGAATTGGCGTGCAAATCTATATGGAGCATAGGCCTCGCATATGATTTCTCCATCAATCCTGGCTACTAACACGCCATCCCTGCAAGCTAGCATGTATGCCCTCAAATCCAAATGGCTTTCCCATCATCAACAAACCGCCCGGATGGCGGACTTCCATAAGGAAAGAAGTTGAATTCCTTATACATGCTTAGTCTTACTTTCATGTAATAACCATTAACATCTAATTGAGCAATTCCAGAGAATTCTTGCACTAACGGTCTGAAAGAGCTTCCAGGAATTTGTAACCCATTCTGTACATTGTAAGTCCTGAAGTGAGTGGCGATCCATCCCCACAAAACCTGGAATGGTCCCACTATTCTTAAAGGAGATTTACCCTGGAAGACGTGAAGTAAACTCCTGTGAATCGTTGCTAAAATGGGGGTAGCTAACCCAACCATTTTTCCCTCAGCCAACTTGGCCGCAATGACGAAGGTCCCTGGCCTAACGCCTTCCTTCGAATCCCTGACTGGAAAGAGATAAACACTGAGCCACATTGCCAAGAAACCCGCCAGACGAGTTTTCTTTGGAATTATTTGATTCACTTCATATCCCCATTTTTCAAACTCTCCTGCTTCTAGAGTTGGCCAGAATGTGCCAGGATCTCCTCTCTTCTCAGGTTTTGGACAAGTGGTAGGACGTCTGGGCCGGGTATCCTTGGATTTCATTTTCTTGGATCCTTTTTCTTTTGGCTCTATCCCTTTCTTCTCAGTAAGAAACACATTCATCCATTCTTCCAGATGAATATATTTTCTAAAATGAGTTAATGAGGTCTCTGAACTCTTGAGCCTGTGAAAGATTTTAAATAATTCTCGTGCCAAAGCAGGAGTCTTCTCTGGATCATTCCAAGTCACCTTGGGAGGAATGAATTCATCATACATATCACCCAAGATTGGAGCTCCTGAAATCTTGTGGACATCCCACAAACTGATAACTACTTCTCCAAGAGTCAAATGGAAAGAATTAGTCGCTGGGCTCCAGTGGCTGAGTATCTCTGGCACGAAGTTATCATGTCTGTAAATATATGTTTGCCCAACCCAAACAGCCTCATATATTGCAGCTCTCTTCAGATCCTCAATAAACTCTACGCAAGTCTGTCGCACCTAGTATACCCACATCCAAGTTGGCTTCACACCTCCCCCAGGACGGAAATCCCAACTTTTCTTCCAGCCTTTGGATTGATCCATCTGAGCATTTCGGAAGATTGAAGGATGACAATGTGGTTGAAGCTCAGGTGTATGTTTTTTCAGATCTGGTGTGCAAGGGCTATGATGCATCACATAAGCCTTCTCCACTGTTCCAGCAGTTTGAAATACTCCTCCGCCTGAGATATTTGCTGAAGCAAAATTGGTATAATTCTGAAACCACGAAAATGGAAGATAATTCTTTACTTCTGGAATAATGACTTCGTGCAGATGACCATGACCATACAAAGGTAGATAAGTGCATTGAGGAAATTCGTGATGATATTTCATCAGATACTTAGCCAAATATGGAAGAGTACTGTCTTTAACAGTATAGTAATCAGGGCCAATGATATCCATCATATCATCTATCCGCTTGCTAGCCAGTTCATCAATTAATCCAGGTCTAAGAGCCATTGAATCTGCACAGGAGTTGAATAAATTTAACTCTTAAATGAGTTTATTTTTTCATAAAATTTGTGAAAGAATTCGAAAAAATAGCTAAGGCATTAAGGCGCGCAAGTATGGAGATGTCGCGCAAGTAATACATGTGCCGCGCAAGTTTTTGTCGCGCAAGTATTACCCCGCAAGCCCTATTACCTTGAGAGTAGCGCGGCAGCGAGGAAACAGTGAAAACAAGATACTTGCGCGGTGAGGAAGACTTGCGCGGCGAGAGCTCGAAAAATCCGGAAATCCAGATGCATGTAACGGAGGTGAGGCCATGTATTTATAGGCTAGGAAGCCTACCTGCGCGCCACACCCAGAGCGCTTAAGGCCTGCACGACGCAGACTTGCGCGCTGCCCTCTACCCACTGAAAGACTTGCGCGCCCTGCCTTTTCCTTTGGAGGGATTCGATTTCCTTAGAGTCAAATCCTCATTTCTCTCCAGATCCAACTCTGAGGGGGGACTTCTGTTGACACTCCTTTCATCACAGAATCTAAAGATCGGAAAAGGGAATATCTGAGCTCAAAGTGATTCAGCCTTTGAAGAAAACATCAAAAAATCAACAAAGGAAGGAAGAAAGGATCAAAGCAGAATCACCGCGCAAGTTATCTAACTGGCGCGCAAGTGTACTTCTGCGGCCACCTTGGTCGCGCAGGTGACTTGCGCGACCTAAATGGTAACCACCCGGTAACCGCCCTGGGTCTTATTTTGCCTATAAATAGACCCTGTGGGCCCCCCATTCGAGAAGATCTTTTTCCAGAAACTCGGATTGAAGATCCCGACGCCCAAGTCTCTTCTCAAAGCTTCTGAAACACTTCTAAGGTAATTTCTTACCTAGAACGAAAGATCTAAAGAGAAGAAGGAAGGCCTAAGTGTTGAAACTTATCAAACACTTGCGCGCCGACTTAATTCCTTCAATATAACTTGCGAGTCCTTTTTTTGGAAGAACCTCAAGGGGATTCGAAAGGGTTCTATGAAGAGTCGCTCATGTATTTCAAATTCTGATTGAAAATCGCGCAAGTACACCATGTGTCGCGCAAGTATATTTGCGCGGCAAATACTTGCGCGCCGCCGCAGGACTTGCGCGTCTTTCAAGACTTGCGCGCCCCTATCTTTTTGGGTTCCCATCTTGCCCATTTTACCCCTCTTAAGCCATATCACCTTTCCTTTTCAAGATTCAGTCTTCAAGACACTCTTCAAAGCCATTTATGGCATGATTTCTTGATTTGACTTTCCTATCTGAAAGGAATTCTGTGGAATCTCTCGTAAAGTTTTGTGATGTAAATATCCTTATGTCACTAAAATACGGAGAGTTCATTCATTCAACCTCATCCATTAAGATGAGAGAATCCTAACTTGGGTCTCCTTTTCAGGAATAATCCCCAGTGATAAAACCTTTAATCTGGGCATCTTCCTCAGGAGTAAGCCCCAAATTCTTAAAGTTCCCAATCTTGGGCATCCTCCTCAGGAGTAAGCCCCAATAAAGTCCTTTAATCTTGGGCATCTTTCTTAAGAATAATCCCCAACCTCAAATATGGTCATCTTCCTCAGGAGTAAGCCCCAAATTCTTAAAGTTCCCAATCTTGGGCATCCTCCTCAGGAGTAAGCCCCAATCAAGTCCTTTAATCTTGGGCATCTTTCTTAAGAATAAGCCCCAACCTCAAATATGGGCATCCTTCTCAGGAGTAAGCCCCAAACCTTAATCCCTAACCTGGGTCTCCTTTCCAGGAATAAGACACAGTCATAACCTTGGGCCTCCTTTTCAGGAATTAGCCCCAAGTCCCCTTAAAATTCTCTTAACCAGTCATAATTTACCTTTGATTTGGGTTTCCTTTTCAGGAATAAAACCCAATCATAAGTCCCCTCCTAACTTGGGCATCCTCCTTAGGATTAAGCCCCAAGATTAGAGTATTCAAATCTCCATGAAGAACATATAACTTTATGGACCCTGTTCATGGATTTTCTCCCTAAAAGTAAATCCTAAACCTTCATCTATCTGGGCAGTCATCTATACATAAGCCCCAAACAAATTCTTATGATTGCATCTTTTATGGAACAATTGTCTAAATTTTATCAATACCTCTTGTTTCTCACACCGAGCATGACTCACGTGAGATTAGAGTGTAAAAGTAATTATGACATTCATCTTTGAGCCATCAATCATAAACATCATACCCCATTCCTTGAACTACGTGGGTTCTGATTCCTTTTCCAAAAGAAAGGATACGTAGGTAGCCCATTTATGGGTTCGATCCCAACTTTGAAATAATATATGTCCTTCTGAATGAGGATAAACTTCAAGTGCCCCACTGAGTGGCTTTAAAACCAGCCTGGTCATCATAATGACCAAGAGACTTTTATATAAATGTTTTGAAGGATACCATTGACCAAGAATCTCTAAACAGATATAGATGATTCTCTATTGATGAAGAACCTCGAATACATATAAAAGATTCTCTAAATTTCTTGCATATTTTATCATTGATTGTTAAAACTAAAGGAAAGAACATTTTATACTTGGTAATGTACTAAGGATTCACGAACATAACTTAAATCTATAAAGAGAGTTCCGGAGTAGACAATAATTCCCCTCAAAAAGGTGTGACGAGTCCGACCTCCCATCCTCTCGACCAATGCAAATTCCTAAGTCTCATTAGTCCACAAGCTAATGAGCGCCTGCCTTTGGAAAGTAGATCCAAATGGATGTGGAATCATTGGATGTTTCCGGTTCTACGAACAAACCCGTTAGAAACCGATCGGAACGTTTGAATCTCCCGTCCAGGAGGTCATCCCCAGATTCCGTGCGAAACACCTAACTTAACAACCAAATGTTGAGTTTGAGTATAAATATGTCTTTATATAGGAAGAAGGATATGAATGGATTTCTACGTCTACGCGTCATAGTTAAAATTATCCGCAACCAGACTTGAAAACATTTTGGTGTGACTCTATATGTTTAATGGGGGTCAGTGAAGGTTGTGAAGCGACCTCCCTGAAGGTGCAGGAAAAAATCCCAGCATAAATCCATATGAGGGGTGTGACCCTCGCAATAAGGTGTTGTTTGTTCGCCTAAGTCCACCAAAGAACTATTTCTTCACAAACTCAGGCTTCTAAGACCTTCACTCCACCAACTTGTGTGAACATAAACCTTTTCCCAAGTTCCCAAAGATTCTTACAAATAGAGCCTTGGGGTATTCATTTGGATGAAAAACATTTCCAGAAGGTTGGTTGTTGCTCTAATATCCCTAGTACATTTCCCATGTCCCTTGAAACATCTTAGGTAGTTATGTAACAACTAAAGGAGAGGGAATAAAAGGGTAATAGTGAGAGTAAAGTCCATTTAGGTTAAAAAACAAATAAAACTTGTGATATTCATTTGAATTCCCCATAACATCAGAATACTAGCATGAGTCTCCCTTCTTCAAAGAAGAACAGTTTCTTATCACTTCTGGGAATACATGTGAAGACCCTTGATGTCTTGATAAAGGCCTATCCCATGTTTTTTATATAGGTTTTCTATCACCCAATGTGCATCCAAATTAACCCAACACTAACTTCACAGAGAACCCCTTGTGTGAGCCTCTCGGTTCGACCTACCCTCCAACCTGTGTGATTCATTCATTAGGACTTCTTCAAATAAATATACGGAAGGCTCTATCATCATTTGGATCCTAGGTATGAGAGGTTTCAAATAGAAACCTACACTTATACCTCATAATTTACCAATCCTTACGGGATGGCACATAAACATGTCTCCCATTTTGATTTGTATTTATAATGTCAGAGGTTTCTTGTAGTTATCCTACAAGAGGGATATGATCCTATGTAAATATATAGATTTGTATATCTATTAGCATGAGGACCCTTACCCCAAAGTAAGTGTTAAGGATTTTTAGTCTCAGATTCCATGGATATGAATCCAGCCATCCTTCTTCATCTTTGTGACCCAGAGCCTCAGGTTCCTTGTAGGGATGATACAACTCAAAATTTCTTTTCCCTTAAATAAGAAAGTAGATCCTCATTCCACTCCTAAAACAATTTTATAGAATTGCTCATGGTGTAATCCCTTAACCTTTTAGGAAGGAGATTTCAACCCTTATCCACCATAACTCCATGTATTTTACATTATTTCCTTTCTAGTGTGAAGTGAATAAAGGGAAGTGTCATAACCCCAACCTCTTCCACCATCGTCCTCCAAATCTCCCACTAGAAAAGGACTAAAAGTGTGTGGCTTGTTTATTATTTCAAATATTCTTGTTTCTCACACTGATCATGACTCGTGACCACTAAGAGGTTAGTTTTCATCATGTCAACCATACAATCCACTGGAAATATTAAACTATTAGAACTTTCATTCCTGCTCTATCCAAGATATGTAGGATGTCTTCTTAAGACCCAATCTCAACTAATACTATGTTATTATATAAGTCCCTTGTCAATGATATTTTAAAAATTTAGACCCACTCACTCATGGGATGATATCTCTACCTCATACCTCAATGGTTTATGAAATATTTATCTACAAAAACTATGATTCATGCTCAAACCAGGATATATAGGAAGCCCACATAGTGCTCAAGCTCACAGGGCATCCTCCATAGGATTAAACCCCATTCATAGTTCCCTTAATATATGAATCTTAATTAGGAGTAAGCCCCAAATTTAAATAGAAAAACCATCACAAGTTCATATATCACTTATAGTTCCATAAATAGGTCATCCACTTCAGGATTAAGTCCTAACATATTTTTATCAAAGGGACATACTCCTCTACGAGACATACCGAATTACGTGGGATTTGTTTCCCATCCAAAATGGGATATGTATGAAGCCTCCCATGATTCAAACCAAACTCCTACATCGACCTTATTATCAATATGATATATATTGATCAGGGTCAGATTCCACATTGAATGTCACATTCCTTCCAGGTTCCTTGGGCTGATTCGACATATGTCCCACACAAAACATTGACTGGGGACCACCATCCTTGACATGATTTCCACATGAAGTTAAAATTTAAGGTTCGGTACTTATCACACAACCATAAAAAAGGTATGATGTTCCATATTAAGTGGTGATGAACTACAAGGGTTCTAATTCCTTTCACAAGGATATTTAGAAAGCCCATATATGGGTTTGATCCTAGTATAAAAACAACATCCATCACCTCGAATGAAAATAATATCCAGAGTGACATTCATCTCCCTGTATGACCATATACTGGAGAGTTCCCCAATAAGTGGATAGAAAACTAGTATCATCGTAATAATGACCAAATAATCTCTATGTAGAATATAAGAGGATACCATTGATGGATAACCTCTATTTCATATAGATATCTCCATTGATGAAGATCATAGAATACATATAGATGATTATATGGACCATACATGCTAATACATTATTCCAATCATGGGATGATCTACATCATAAATGGGAATTAATTAATGATTCACAAATGTATTTTAAATCTATATGAGAGTCCTATAATATGAAGCAATTCCCCTGAAATGGATTTGATCAGAACAACCAACCATCCACATAACCAATGAGAGTTCTTAAGAATTGAAGGTGAAAATCCTAAAAACACCTACCTTTAAATGGAAGGACCCTTTGGATACCGATCCATTGGGTGTTTTCGGTACCATGAAGAAACCCATTGGAAACTATTCCATAATATTTATTCTTAACTAGAACACACATTCTGTCAAAAACAATTCTGTAACTACGTCTTTAGTTATTCCGAACCAATAACGACCATTCAATGATATGTATTTGTTATGGGAAATGATCCAGGAATAATTTCAATTGAGAACTCAACTTCATGGCCCTGTTGAATACCAACCAATTCTTCATAGAACACCTCAGAATAGTCCCTCACAATGAAAATGTATTCGAGCATGATTCTCTCCTTTTTTTCAATCATTCAAGTTAAAATTTTCTTTCACATTGGGAAATAATATCCACACATGAGATAAATATTATAATGGATATTCATAATCCTCCTTAAAAATGTACAAAATTGGAGGATACATTTGGATGTGAAGTGAGATCAACATTTCGTGAAAGTTGATGTTGGCTTTGTATAAATATAGACAATCAATGCTCAATATAGAATCAAAGTCCACCAAATCATGTAAGCTAAGGTTTTTTGGGAGGTTCAATGTGAAAACAAATTAGCAAGGGGGGTGAAAAACATTGGATGCAATTATTTCCATACTATTTGTTTTAATTGATAACTCAACCTCCATATTTTGAGCTGGACTGTGAATAATTATACTAAATATTCACGAAATGAATGAAATCATATAATCATAATCAAATAGAAAATTCTCTATTCATTAATGAATAACTAGAGTTCATATTACCTCATAATTATCATGTTCCACCTCAGTAGTAATGATAACATATTACCTTCCTTTCTACCTTGGATATTATTGGTGTTCATTGACTCCAACAAGCCTTTGCATGGGGAAATGGATTGCATAATTTCCATTCTTACTGTAAGGATATGACCCCAATTATTTAGAGTCGATGCCTTATTTTATTCAACTAGAATATAAATAAGGAATATACATCCCAAAGTAATAAGTAGTTTAGCATCTTTGGAATCAAGATACATACATAAGTTCAACATTACAACTTGAAAAGAAATAAAACATAGAAACTAATTTTACAACATCCATAACTCTATATTTATTTCAACATATCATTAATAGTATACCTCTTTGTGTCATAAAAAATGTAACCTATGAAGGGGGTGACCTCAGATGGTTAGAAATGGTATGAAATATAGAGAATGATATCCTAAAATTAAACATTATGCATGGTGAATAACTTTAAAAAACACATTCCATTAAAAATGAACTTGAACACATTATGGAAGGAATTAGAGGTGAATAAATACTTCCATAATAAAACATAATCATGAGAATTATACTAGTCGAATAACCATATGAAATATAAATTAATAGTTCCACAATGATGGAATTCATAATGGGGGACATCATAACCATTGTGTCATGGCCTCATGCCAAGACAATAAATATGTATTTTGTTAAGGGCTCTTTCCACGAACGTAGTTTGTCTAAAGAGACCTATCGATACACCAAGGAGTTATAGAGGGCCCCATAGAAAACATACTAAGTCCAATTAATTCCTCATATTAATGGGTATAAACATAAAAAACATGTACATTCATATTTAAACTAATATATGAAATGTAAATTACATTCCCTAAACAAAATTCATAAAAAGTAACCATTCAGAGTAAATTAGTAAGTGGTTTTAAGATAACACATCCATAGTAAAAATAATCACAAGAAATTAAATTTAATATGGTATATGATATCATAAAATATTAATCCCAACAATACAAATTAAAAAACATTTTTTTTGAAATATATGAATATACTATTTTAAAATCATCGAGTAATTCTTGAGATAAACACTATTTTACATTGAAAAGAAGATTTCATTTGATATTATTTTAAAACATGAAGTGAAGTAAGATAGTATTTTCTTAATAAAATTTGTTATTTTATAAATATAATGGATTCTAAAAATATTTTATAGTGTACCCCTATGAATAATTAAGAATTTTAGAAATTCCCTATAATTAGGCATGTATTTCGAGAAGAATTTTGGAATGATCCTTTTAAAACATATAACTCCCCAGAAATGAAAGTAGGATTCTGGTTGGTAAACATACATAGATCATTATCATATAATATATTATAACTTAATATGAGTAAATAATAATTTAATTGAGTTATCCATAGAATAAAAGTAACCCAAATGAAAATGGGAGTTTCGGTAGAAAACCCTTACCTTAAGTCCAAAGGTGTTCTTCAATTGATCTTAATAACCTCAATAATAAAATTTTGGTTCATTAATTAATATTAAAATATCCTTAAATAGATGTAATTTATTTATTATAGCCTTATTAAGTTCATTATTGTACTTTTTTATGGGTTAAGAGGTCTAATTTCAAAGTCTGTGTCTGTTTGTTTCATGATCGGTAAACTTTTATACATGAATGTAGAATCATGTAAAATGAGGATATATTTTCAGAATTGAATTTATCTATTATTAGTGAACATCCATAAGGTAAAATGATTGTAAATTTCACTATATTACATGGGGTGAAGATGAACCTTTGTAAAAATTATTTCATGATAACCGTTTGGGTTAATTAGTAGATTTTGAATACAATGAACTCATTTTGCTTAACAGATCATAAGAATGTATACAAAAAGATTCCAGAAACATATATGATATATTATACATATATTATAGTATGTTTCAACCATAATAATGGTCTCATGACCATAATTGTAGATGATAATAGAAATTGAAAACACATCTTCCTTGAATGTGGTATGTTAGCATATCTCAGATGGTGTTTTTTTCTACAAGCATAAAGGAAGGATAAACAATAGATGATAATAAAATATTCCATAATAATAATAAAAATAATGTACATGTAAGTTACTCATGGTTTCATAACAATTGGATGAGGATTTGTGAGGATAGAAATAAAAATAATGGAACATGATATGAAATTTAATGAATTGAAAAGAGGAATTTGCCTCTTGAATTAATTATCGTTGAGAGCTTCTTTGTGGGAGAGGATTTTGCATTTTTATGATATCCAGGGCTAATGGACGTGTAATGTTAGATTGGGAGGATATTTTAGTAGAATTTATACAAGGCACTAGGGTTTAGAGGACTGAAGAGAATTGGGTGTGAGGGGGGGTGTTATAGTGGACGAGGGGAGGGATTTCCCATTATTTTACTCGTTATTTTTTTATTTTTAAAAATACAATCAATATTATTTATTATTGTGAACAATAATTGAAATATGTGCATGTGAATTTAGACCATGTGTGCTTAAATTATCCATGATTATAGGAATAGTGAATTTAACTTCTAATGTATATATATGGTAAATAACCATATTTTACTATTCATAAAAAATCAAGTGTTTCAAAATAATCACAAAAATTCACCATATCCATTTATCATTAGAATTAAAAAATGAGAACCATTTTATAATAATAATTATCTAAATATATGAAATTTAAATTTTAAATAAAACAATTATTTACATAAAAAAATACATATTTTTTATTTATAATTTCTTTTATAATTCATTCAAAAAAATTCTATGGTTTCATAATTTTTTTCTAAAATCATTAGACAAGAAAATATTTATTTAGGAACCCATTTTATAAAAATATATAAATATATAAATTTAAAATTGTAATTAAATATTTCTCAATCACAAAAATATGAATACTTATTAAATAATTTATAAAATATACTACTTCATTTACATAGTTCCTAAAATTTATTTATACTTTCTTGGGTGATGATACTATGAATATGGGTCATATTACTTTTCATTAGGGTAGGTTAATATTCATAAGGTTAGGTTACTATTCTTTCAAAATTACATTTGTTCTATCCGACTCTAAAAATCACCCTAAACGCAACTGTGTATGTCAGATTTTCTAAATTAAAATCCCAGAAGGGGAAAAATTATATTTACTAGCTCAGTGGTAACAAATTCATGTTTTTTAGAGACTCACTCTTTCATGCATTCAATTTTAATTTTATTTTTAAAACCATGGGGTGTTACATTTCCCCCTCCATACAAAAATTTCATTCTTATAATTTTGATATTGAATTCTGAAAGATAACGGTTGATACATGAAAATTCCCTTATGGTAAACCCACATCAAATATATGGATTAAATATATTCTTAATAAGAGGAATATGGAAATTAACTGGTTTCTAAAAAACTATTCATTCTAATTTGATATCAAGATCATGAAAGAATCATAAAACCATCACATTATGATGGAATGTGATAGAGAACATTCTCATATGAATGATCATTAAAAAACCATAAACTACAGTTATAGAAAAAATTATACCGGGGAAATTTTTTTGTTTAAGACTCTTTTCCTAGAGTTGTGGAATTATACCACTTTATAAGAGTATAAATATAAGTTTCTATTTCATAAACAATATCTTATCCTTTGTTTGTGCCATGAACTATCTATGCTTCATCTCTTAGCACATGTTTCATCATATGGTGTCATTAAACTCTAGACCCTCATACAATGGTCTACTTAAACCATTTCATAATTGGTTTAACATTCAAAAATTTCATTATACAATACTTTAGAATCATTCTCATATCAATCCTTTCCAGATCTATATAAACTAGGTCCTTATAAATCTCCATTTATTTATAAATCTGTGATCTATTGATCACAATTCATCTCTTACATTATTTTAATTTAATCAACAGGAATTATCCCTAAATTTTCACATTCCTAACATGTGAATATCCACATCACCTGTCCTCATCAAATATGCTAATAACTCAAATTAAAATAAAACTTTTTTTTGGAAAAATGAATTCTTCATTACTCATGATAGTAGATATATTTTTTATATCCAAAAATGTTGCAAACTCTATCAGTGATAGCATAGACCACTTGTCAACATGTCAAAAATCAGTTTTGAGGTAGTCAGTACTTATCCAAATGAATCATTTATTCATTAATATCTTAATAATTAGAAATATATTAACGGGTTTCCTTCCATCAACAAATAATTTCCCAGAAATTTTAACTTCCCACTAAATACATTTTCTTTGTACCATTCAACTAATGGTTTTAAATCCTTAATGAATAAGTATTGTAGTACCATCCTCATATATTTCATAATTATTATAACTAGTACATTGCAAATTTTTTATTTCAAATTGAATAATTCTTTATTAGGAATAATAATAATTCTAATTAATCTATGAAACCATCATAACATGATCATTATCCATTATCATCATTTGCGGTATATTTATTTGACACTTGGGACATTGATTTGAATATTTCCCCATCTCCTTGTAGTTTAAGAATTGTACATTGGAAACCTTTTTCTTTCCCTTAAAATCACAAAATTCATGTCGTTTTTTCCCAAACTTATAACAAACTCCCTTTCACATCAATATTTTACTAGGGGATTCTTTCCATAGTTATCACATGTGGGAAAACCATTCAATCCAATATTCCCTTTATCCATATTTTTCTCTACCATTCTCTTCTTCATTTTCATCCCATCAAATCCATAGGTCTTAGAAATGGATTTACATACCTTGTTAACACATTATTTTATTTCCTCATATAATGAGTATACATGGGAGACTAATTCCTATGAAACTATGGCATAATACCATGATAGATATGATTCCTCATACTATTTTTATCACAAGAATTGGTGAAGTTCTCATTCCTTTTTCTATGTACCATTTCTAATCAATTCCATATACTATATTATCTCAGAAAACTATGAAAACTATATAAACCTAATCATGGTACAGTACATAAAATAAAATTTTGCATCAAAACTCCAAGAACCAGAAACATTCTAAACATTATATATCCTTCATAATTTTTTGTAACGAAAATGTGAATTATTCTAATCATATCTCCAAGGAGTCTCAACCCAGGAACACAGTAAGGCCAATTTTCATGAACTAGGTTACCCCAATTCAAGCCTAAAACACCTTGTCTGAGTTTTTACCACTAGTTACATCTATTCCAGAACCACTTCCACTTATAGTATCCCGACATGGATATATTTTCTACGATGATCCAAAAAATATATTCCATAATAAATTACAGGATGTTCTGGTAAGTGTGTCATCGTGTTCATCTTAGGGTCTTGTTCACTAATTTACTTTTTTAAATTCTATCTTCTATGATTTATACTAAACATTAATTAATACAAACTCTAAGGAACCAACCCTAGTTTTTTGAGATCCAGTTCTTTAATATATTACATTTTCATGTAAATAAGGAATATGCATCCCAAAGGACTGAGCAGTTTAATATCTTTGGAAAAAATATACATACATAATTTCAACATTACTACATGAAAGGAAATACAACATATAAACTCCTTTGACTACATCCATAACTCCTAGGTTATTTTTACATGTCATTCGTAATATACCTTTTAATATCCATATAAAATGAAACATAATAAAGAGGTGAGTTTAAATGCTCAATAAGTGTATTCAATATAACAGAAGATATCATAAACATAAACATTAGGCATGGTGAATAACATTTAAAACACATGCCTTTAAAAATAAAATTCAACACACTATGGAAGGAATAAGAGATGAAAAAATAATGAAATAATAAAACATAATCATGGTTATTCTACATATGGAATCCTACATTTTGAATACATAAGTTCTCATTATTTTTTTACATACAGAGGATCTTTATGTTTAGTGTCTTGGAAATACAGAACAATAAAAGTTGAATACAACATAAAACATTCTTATAAACCACTGGTAGGGCTTCATCATAGGTTCATCCTATGTAGAACTGCTGCATCTCATATCCTGGAGACATACATCAATGGAAAAGGTGAGCAGAAGGCCCAGTAAGGGTAAAACAGGGAATCAATTTACCTATTTTTACAATAAGAACGTGAATAACAGAAAAATGACATGAGCAATGAAATTATAGGTATATCATAATGAAACTAACTTTTAACATAACATGAATATGTTTCTTAAACATTTATTTTAGACATTCATGAACGTATCACTAAGTTCCATCCCTAAGGTGTCATAAAAATTACTAAGGTTATTCACCAAGGTATCGTGAATCTTGTCATCTATATAGATTAATTCTTTACCCAATGCATTGGAGGACTATCAGGGATCACGCTTAATATGTCTTTATTTTCATGTGATCCACATATATAATAATCAAACATTTCATAAATAACCTATATATAATAAAAGAAATGTCTTTCATTTCAAAATCGCGACGTTTTAAAAGTTCTTAAAAATAAGATCATTATATTATTTATAAACCATGGAAAGGGGGTGAGGGTTATATGTATATCAATTCAATAATCAAATATATAAATTTTATATATTTATGAACACCCATATAAATTAAATAGGTTTGGGTATTCACATAAATAAATAAGATAATTTCCTGAGAGAAAGAGAAAGAAATTTTGAGACGACGTTTCTGCAGCATAATGGCTATATAACATGGTATTTGAAAACATTTGAAAAGAGTGGGGACAAGGGTAACCCAATAATAAATAATTAATAATACAATATGGGTATATAATAATATAATGGTATGGATATTTTTACGACATACCACATGAAAGGAAAACATGAATGAAAAGAGAAGATATGATTAATTTTACGAGAAATTCAGCAGCCTAACGATGTCACTTAAAAATTCAGAAAACAAATTAATAGGAGTGGAAAGGGTCTGTAAACAATTATACATGAAATAGATATTAATGAGAACATATAAGAACATACCCTCAAGATAAAGAGATAGAGACTAGAAGACACAACATAAAAAGTCTTGACTTAAAAGTGGTGGGTGAAACGATCCATTACCCTAAAGAGTTACCTCAAAAGCATGATGTTCGGGACCTTGGGAGGCTTGAAGGCACCTTGGGAGGTAAGGATTACAGAACATTGTTGAGGAGCATTTTTAAATAAAATTAATGAGGTAATGTCTTGGTATTTATAGGATAAGTGAATGGACAAGTCATTAATGGCCAAGGGGCACCTCCTCTGTGGTATTGGAAAAACCATAGGTTTTACCATTGTATTTGCCCATGGTATTGGCCACATGAGACACCTCATACCTTATCTTAATATTCATAAGTATACCTAAATTAATATATAATTATTATATCCTTAATGATTTAATTAAACACCCAAAATCTAAAAACTGTATTTTCACTATTCAACAAAAATTCATATTTTTCAAAAAATTCCCCCAAAATCACATTAACCAATATCAATGCTCTAAATTCAAAAATGAACTCCCTTTTATAAAAATAAATTTCTAAATAATTTTAATTTAATTTTTAATTAAAATACACTATTCACCTTAAAAAACTAATACTTGACTGATAATTTCTAAAGTAGTTATTTACCTATTTTATTGAATCACATTACATAATCAAAGTGCCTAAATTATATCAATACTTTCTCAAGTGAGGTTACTTAATCCATGTGGTCACCTTACTAATCATAAGCATAAAATCACTATTCATTATTTACAATTCACAAAACATTATGTTGATCTTATTAGACTCTAAATTTCTTACTAAACACAACTATACAAGACCATTTTTGAAAATCATTACAAATTATTAATTATTTAAGGATTACATAAATATTATAAAATATTCCTTTTTTTCTAAACATCAATAATATACATCCTATATTTATCTGGAAAATTTAAAATTCACAATCACTGCCATATGAATTAATCAAAATTTTATTTATCTCAAAGGATTAAACAAGGTAGTTGCCATCACGTTTCATATCTCTTTATAACAACAGCATAGGACCTAAGTGTAAGGTGTGCTAAGGTGATAGAATTTTGGGGTGGCTCGACCAACATTACCCGAGTGGTGATTTCTATCAGCTTGAACTTCTCAAAAAGGTGATTTTGTTCCATCTTCATATGATGATGTTCGACTTGGGTTTGGTCCAGAACAAAGCCCAATGGTCCTACCTCCTTCCCGAGTTCAGTTAGGTGGGCATTGATCGGCCCGAGACTACTAGATGGGGCCATCTAATCTTCTATCAGTACTAATTAACCAATATAACTTGTATTTATAAAAAATGTAACATTAAGAGTTTATCTTCCAATGTTCACATTGACCAATGGTCATATAATAGTTGAAACCCAATAGTCTCATTTAAATATAGTCACTTCATTAATTAATGAATATAGTTTTGTTGAGTAAAAAAATAAAATAACACACAAAATTTAGGAAATAAAATTTATTAAACAGTCTGGGTCGTTACACTAAAAGATTAATAAAATCATGAAATATCAATTGATAGTTTCAAAATGAGGGAATTCATAATTTAGGACATCATAACCACATAGTCAAGGCCGCGTTCCAAGACCACAATTATCAATTTTGTCAAGGCCTCGTGTCAAGACCATAGTTTGTCTTATGAGGCATACTGATGCACCGAGGGATACAATAGGCCTCAAATGACAATTAATAAGTCCAATAAATTTCTCATATGAATGGGGATAAACCTAAAAAACATATACATTCATATTGAAACTAATATATGAAATGTAAATAAATTTCACAGAACATTAAGCCTAATCACTAACCATTCAATGTAAATTGGTGAATGGTTTAAAGAAAGCACATCCACAATAAAAATAATCATAAAACATTCAATTAAATATGGTTTATAAAGACCCATAAAAATCAAGGTAAATTTTTTTTCTTAATTTTCTTTGGATTTTACAAAAGCGCGGTTTTTGACGGCACCTGATTCCAAGGCCCGGAGTGACGGGAATCAATTTCCTACGTTTGGCTCTGGTACGTTCAGTGAACGAACGAGCGGGAATTTCTAACATTTGAACTGGTGCCTGGAATCAATTTCTGAGGGCACCGATAGACTCAAAGCACTGATATTCGATTAAGGAGACCTTTTCCGAGGTTGCATTTTATGCGGGTTGGGAGTTAGTTTTTGGGAATTTAAAATGAAATTAAATAAAATGTGGAAACACATTTTATTTTTAACCAAGTTGGTTATAACCTCCCAAAGAGAGTTAGGGGTGGGACCCACATCCACTTAACGTCCCTTGAGAGGATTAAGTGTGGTGGCGCCCACACGAACCCTAACACTTCATCTCCTCTTTTTTAAACTCCCTATTACTCCTCTTTTCTTAAACTTGACAACTTGGTTAATTAATTGAGTTGAGTTGTTTGAATTTCAAACTTTTGAAATTCAAGTTGATTAATTGTGTAAATAAAATAAGACTTAGCTTATTTTATTTTGGTTGGTCTCCTTAGCCATCTTGAGAGGTTTTGAGAAGCCCTCTCCACCTTCTTCAACTCTGACGATGAACATGAAGAACACTTAAGCTCCGACGAAGAACGCCGCTTCTCTCTTCTTCATAGCCGGTGTGTTTCCGAAGATCGATAACATCGTTTCTTCGATCTTCTTCCTGTGTCAACGAAAGGAGACACCGTTTCCTCCTCAGATTATCTCCGTCAGCTTACGATGCTTCTCCAGCGACGTTCCTCTTCGGACGCACCTCGACGTCAACGGAAACGACGTTCGATTTCCGAGACGCCCGACCTCCGCGACGCTTGCCTTCCGCGGCTTGTTGACGTGCTCCACACTTGAATCCGAGGTAGGGTTTTATTTTATTCTTTTGTTCATGATTTATACCCGTGTTTATTTCTTCGTGAATTTGTCCAATTGTTAGAAAATAACGCGAGGGGGCCGGACCGCACGAACAAGGCCGACCCTCCTCCTATTCATGTTGATTCTGTTGTGGATTGAAACGGGTGTTTCACGGTGTCGTCGCACCGCGCAGGATCATGCGGAAAGAAACGCATGGCGCCGTCGCACCGCGTTGTAAAATAATGCAAGGACGCGATGTCGTCGCGCCGCGTCAATGAAAGTTTAAGGCGCCGTGGCCAGAGTGGGGCCGCGGCGGAGAGGCGCGGTGCCGTCGCACCATGCCAGACGATGAAGGCCGCGGCCGGTTCCGGGCCGCGGCGAAACTCGAAGACCGGATGCCAGCCGGGCCGCCGGTGTCGGAAGCCGGAAGGGGGACCGACCTTTGCCGGTCCCGTTGAGGAAGAACCGGCCAGCCAGGTCGGGTCGGCCGGTTCCCTCGGCCAGCTATAATGGACCCCCATTATGAGGGGGCCGGTTTCAAAAAGTGGGGTAGACGGCCCCCCCGTTTTCCCGCAGCTCGGCCTTCGACCGAGCTGGCAGCGTGCCCAGAGCGCTGCCTTGCGCCGAACCGGCGCGCCTGGTCGGTCCGCCAGGCCAGGCCGGGTCGGGTCGGGCCGCGCCGGGCAGCGCCGGGCCAGGCCGCGCCGTGCCGCGCCGCGTTGGGCTGCGTAGGGCCGGGTCGACCCTGTCTGGGGTGGGTCGACCCAGTTCGGGCCACCGGGGGGTCTCGGGCCGGGACGGCCCGGGCCCGAAACCCCCGTTACCGAGCGGTTTGGATTCAAATGCCCATAACTCGGGATACAGACCTCCAAACGACGCGCCATCAGCGGCGATACGATCCTTGGATCGAGACAGCCATTTTGGTATATCTCCCTCAAGGTTTCGGAATACTTTGTGTTCGGCCGGGTTGGTTCGTACACGAAACCAACCGGGCCCTCGGAGCGGAAACGCTCATATCTTGAGCTACGAACGTCCGATTAACGTGCCGTTAGCTTTGTTGAGTTCCTCTTAGTTCGACGGATCATTTCGCATACTCCGCCCGAGGTTTGGACGCAGGTGGAGTACGGTCGTGTTGGTTTTGCCTTAAAAACCAATCGGGCCCCTGGGACGAAAAAGCTAATAACTCTCAGACCGGGCATCCGATTGACGCGCCGTCTGTTGCGTTGAGTTCCTGTTGACGATACAGAACATTTGGATACATCAACTCTGGAATTTATGACAGTTGATGTATCAGCCTCTCGGCTCATGGAGCGGACCCTCCCGAATGAGCTTGCTGTGTGCGGGAACCCTAGAGCTGGCTGTGACTGCTACTGCGACTGCTACTACGACTGCTACTATGACTGCGACGTCGATAGTACAGAGATCCTTGGTGGATTTGACGATGACGACTAAAGCACTCAGCAATCCTACGTGGATCAGTGCATAGGTCATGTGTGGGCCCGATCCTGTGTGGGTCCGATCCTGTGTGGGTCTACGCTCAGCGGTCCTGTGTGAACCAGCGCCTACAGATCCTGTGTGGGTCCGATCCTGTGTGGGTCTTTGCAGGGGTTAGTACCTATCGATCCTTTGTGGGTCCGATGACTTAGATGGATCAGTGATCATCTCTATCGTCTTCCGAAGAAGTATACCTATGTGAGCTGAATCCTATTGCTTTCCTGTGTGGATTGTGTTGTGCTATCCTGTGTGGATTTTGTTTTGCTTTCCTATGTCGAATACGTATAATTTCCTATGTGGACTGAGTTGTACTTGGGCTCGGAGGTTGGAGCGTATTGGAATTGATGACTTAGGTATATGTATGGGAATATACCTAAGCAGTTTCGGTTATTATTTCGTGATTGTATCTTCCGTTTGTGGTTTATACTTTGTGGATTTTGGGAGACCTTCAGGGGTCTCGGGGTCCCTACTGAGTAGCTTATACTCACCCCTCCACGGGCTATGCCCGCACTACGTTGTGTTGGTTGCAGACGACAGACAACGTTGATCGTAGTTGAGGCTTGCTAAGCAGGACGGTACCTTGAGATGGACCACTGGGTGGGACATGCTCGGAGCGGACGGCGGGACCCGAGGAGCAGTGGAGCTATCTGTACTCACCCTTCAGGTGGGATTTCCAGTGGACAGCTCAGTGTAGCGGCTTTACTTTATAGTTTTTGTTTTCCCTTTCGAGTTGTACTTTACTTTTAGTTTGGGTTTGTATATTGGCCCATTTACTTTTCCGCACATCATTTGTACTCTATTTTTACTTAGTGTTTACTTTTCTTCTTGCTTACTCTATGGTGCTTGTTTACTTTACAAAGGCGATTCCTTCCCTTTTTACCAGGATTTACGCCTTGGTGCTAGTCGCCAGCCCCTGGCCTATGGAAGGCGGGCTTGGGGTAGTCATGGAACGGGCCCCGAGGGTGGGTCATGACAAATTGGTATCAGAGGAGTTCGGTTCTACCGCAAACTCTGAAATTTTCTATGTGAAGAAATAGTGTTTAGCATATTGAGTGTGGTTATCAGTCCAGGGAGTCCAGTGTTGGTGCGGCGGCCGACGTATCCGTACACCAGGACCCTGACTTCTAATTTCCGACTTAATGCACGAAAACATTGATTACGTGTGTGTTTCATGTTTTCTTTGTGATTACTTTATATCAGCTCACCAGGTATACTGTTCTGACCGTGGCACACCTGTTTCCTTTTCAGGATGGCCCCACGACGGTAGCCAGCTAGGGTTCCGAGTGTCGAGCGTGACGACAGCCCACCGAGCAATGAGGCCTCGGTGCAGGGCCCTTTGTCAGCAGTGGCACCGGCGGTAGCACTACCCGCCGAGCCCCGATGCTTCCAGCACCAGCCGCTGACGATGCACATCGCCTTGGAGCTCTGCACGAGTTCCAGCGCCAGCGACTGCCTAGGTTCCGTGGGGAGACGGACCCCCAGGCAGCAGAGGACTGGCTGGGGGCAGTGGTACGAGTTTTTAGGCTAGTGAGGATAGCTGCAGACCTCATGGTGATCCTCGCTGCGAGCCTACTGCACGCAGCACCGGGCCGATGGTGGAGATTGCTGCTCCAGGTGCACGATTAGGCATCTATACTTTGTACGGACTTTGAGAGACTCTACCGCTCGGAGTTCGTCCCAGACGCCCTCCGTGCGGTGCGCATTCAGGAGCTTCTTCAGCCGCGGCAGGGCAGCATGACGGTCGCTCAGTACTCGGCGAGATTTACTGATCTCTCGCGCTACTCGACCGACATGGTATGTGACCCATTCTTCTGGGCCCGGACCTTTGAGCAGGGTTTGAGACATGAGATTAGGGCATCGCTGATCTCCCTCAGCATACCGACTCAGACAGAAGTACTCGAGCGGGCCCTTTTGATCAAGCGCTTCCTTGTTGAGTCTACACCAGCGCCGAGACCCACCGCAGAGCGGCACGTGGCACAGTCTTCTGCGGCAGGCAGTCAACGGATGACTCAGGGGTCCAGGAAGACCAAACCTTCAGGAAGACGACCTCAGGACACTGGCTCAGCAGTGCAGGGCACACAGTGCGGAGCCAGTCTTTCGAGAGGCAGACAGTGCTACTCGTGCGGCGGGCAGGGACACATGGCTCGTGACTGCCTGACCCGCCGTGCTGAGGAGCAGCAGACGGTTGAGGGACCATCGAGGCAGAGGCATAAGGTCGACCGTGGCGGTCCGCATGGTAGAGGCGGACGATGCAGAGGAGCTGGCCGAGCAGTAAGTGGTGGGCGAAGCTTTGAGGCTCTACCACCACCACCACCTGGAGGTCCACTCCGACCACAGGGAGCTGTCGTGCAGAGACAGGCACAGCTCCAGGCAGCAGAGGCCTATGACCACGGCGCGCCTGAGATGATTCGAGTTACTATCTGTGTCTATTCCACCCTTGATGCAGTACTTATAGACACAAAAGCGAGTCACTCTTTCATAGTCGCCGCCCTTGTTCGGAGCTTGGAGATTCCGACAGAGCCGTTGTCTCGATCCTTACGGCTAGAGACTCCTACGGGAGCAGGCTCGACGATTACGCACTGGTGCCGACAGTGTGAGCTTACTCTAGTGGGCGAGAGATTCGGCTGGGATTTTCATCTAGCAGCATCGAGGCCTTACGACGTCATATTGGGCATGGATTGGTTATCTATGGTCCATGCCCAGATTGACTGTTTTAGGTGCAAGGTGTGATGTGTACTTACCGACGGGAGCAGGTTCACCTTCACCGGCAAGAAGGGAGCCTTTGCAGCATAGGATGGACTTCCGAAGAGGAGAGGGAAGCCCATCACTCATCAGTTGGCTAGCCTCATCCTAGGAGCAGTTGACGTGCGAAGTCCTGGTTTTCCTGCAGTGGTGGATCAGTTTACAGACGTTTTTCCCGACGATGTTCCTGGGCTACCTCCTCGTAGAGAGGTAGACTTTTATATTGACTTGTACCCCGGGACAGCCCCGATATCGACTCCAACATATCGGATGGCCCCCTCCAAGCTTTGAGAGATACAGGTACAGTTGGAGGACTTGCAGGGCAAGGGGTTCATTCGACCCAGTGTTTCACCCTGGGCTTCCCTCATTTTGTTCTCCAAGAAGGTGGACGTGAGCTTGCGACTGTGTGTCGATTATCGTCGCCTGAACCAGGTTACAGTGAGGAACAAGTATCTGCTACCGAGGATTGACGAACTCTTTGATCAGCTCAAGGGAGCACGCTGGTTCTCGAAGATAGACCTCAGATCAGGCTATCATCAGCTCAGAGTCAGAGACGAGGACGTGCAAAAGACGGCCTTCAAATGTCGGTATGGCCACTATGAGTTCTTGGTTATGCCTTTTGGCGTAACCAATGATCTTACAGTGTTCATGGCCCTCATGAACATGATCTTTCAGCCATACCTAGATCGGTATGTTGTGGTCTTCATCGACGACATTCTGATTTACTCGACGACTGAGGAGGAGCACGCCTAACACATACGGGTTGTAGTAGACACACTCCGAGAGCACCAGCTTTATGGTAAGCTCTCTAAGTACCAGTTCTGGATACGTGAGGTCCACTTCTTGGGACAAGTTATCTCTGAGGTGGGAGTTGCAGTGGATCCTGCGAAGATCGAGGCAGTGTTATCTTGAGAGCCACCAAGGAGCGTGACGGAGGTGTGGAGTTTCTTGGGACTAGCTGGATACTACCATAGATTCGTGCTAGACTTCTCTAGAGTTGCGGCACCACTCTCAGCTTTGACGAAGAAGGGGAAACCCTTAATGTGGTCAGACAGATGTCAGCAGAGCTCCCAAGAGCTGAGACAGAGATTGACCAGCGCACCTATCTTGAGGTTTCCTGAGGAGGGAGTAGGTTACGTAGTCTACTGCAATTCATCAGGGACCGGACTCGGATGTGTTCTGATGTAGGAGCGGGTATTGATCTCTTATGGATCATGACAGTAGAGGCTGCATGAGCAGAACTACGCTATCCATGACCTGGAGTTAGCAGTAGTGATCTTCGCTCTGAAGACATGGCGACACTACCTGATTGGCGAGCACTTTACAATCTTTTTTGGTCATCAGAGTCTCAGGTATATCTTCTCACAGAAGGACCTGAACCTGAGACAGCGGCGATGGCTCCAGTTCCTCCAAGACTATGACTTTGAGATAGTCTATACTCCTGGGAAGGGGAATGTGGTAGCCGATTCCCTCAGCAGGTGGACGGGCATTCAACTACTTGAGTAGGCGACGGAGCAGTTAGCCTCTTTGCAGATATCCTTCGTGGATAGAGATGGAGCAGCCTTCCACCAGTCTTTCACAGTCACCCCTCCACTACTGCAGCGGGTCAGAGAGGCACAGCGTGAGGATGCTGACTGTGAGACACGACGTGCACAAATATCCTCGGGACAGGCACTTGATGGTTTCTCCCTTGGAGCAGAGCACGGAATCCTTTTCAGAGGACATACAATGGTACCAGTCGCTTTGAGAGAGGAGGTCCTGAGAGTGTTTCACACTTATCCTTTGGCGGTACATCCTAGAGTAGTGAAGATGTACCAGGATCTCAAACGATAGCACTGGTGGCCGGGCATGAAGAAGGTTGTGGAAGAATTCGTTTCTCGATGCCTCACCTGCTAGCAGGTGAAGGCTGAGCACCAGGTACCAGCAGGCTTGGTACAACCCTTGGAAGTTCTGGAGTGGAAGTGGAACGGAATATCTATGGACTTCGTGACTGGACATCCACGCACTTACAGAGGTCACGACTCCATTTGGGTGATTGTCGGCCGACTCACCAAATCGGCTCACTTCTTACCCATCATAGATAAGGGCTCAGTGCAGAGATTGGGACGTCTCTACGTTCAGGAGATTGTGCGGCTCCATGGTGTGCCATCATATATCATCTCCGATCTAGATGCTTGCTTTACTTCCTGGATTTGGAAGGGGTTACAGGAGGCGTTTGGGACACAGCTACGTCTGAGCACAGCCTTTCACCCTCAGACGGATGGTCAGACGGAGAGGACCATTTAGACTCTCGGGGACATGCTCCGCGCATGTGTCCTAGACTTTGGTCGTAGCTGGGAGGACTACCTAACCTTGGTGGAGTTTGCATACAACAACATCTAACACTCCACCATTGGGATTGCACCGTACGAGGCGTTGTACGGCCGACCTTGTAGATCTCCTTTATGCTAGACAGACCCTGGGGAGTCAGCACTTGTGAGACCGGAGATGGTCCAGGCCACGACAGAGAAGGTCCATGTCATCCAGGAGCATATGTGGACAGCTCAAAGCCTGCATAAGTCATAAGCTGACAGGAGGCGGAGGCCACTATAGTTCCAGGATGGAGACCACATCTTCTTGCGAGTCTCACCTCGACATGGTATACCGAGATTTGGCTAAGGCGGCAAGTTATCTCCGTGCTTCATCAGACCCTTCCAGGTCCTCATCAGGATAGGTGAGGTGGCTTATCACCTGGATCTACCACCTCAGTTGCACCTGGTGCACCACATCTTCCACGTGTCTCAGATGAGGAGATATGTGCACGACCCAACGCACATCATTGATCATGGGGAGCTTGACATTGACGATGGGGCGACTTTTACGGACGTCCCGGTGGTGATCGAGGATCGACAGGAGTGGGTCCTACGTGGACGGTTGATTTCTCTAGTGCGCATTAGATGGCAGCACGGGATTCTCCAGGAGAGCACTTGGGTGCGGGAGGCTCAGATGCGTGCTCAGTACCCTCATTTGTTTCCCTAGTTTTTGATGTAT
The DNA here is from genome assembly GCA_963277665.1 of Viscum album. Taxonomy (NCBI): domain Eukaryota; kingdom Viridiplantae; phylum Streptophyta; class Magnoliopsida; order Santalales; family Viscaceae; genus Viscum; species Viscum album. The sequence goes on from OY728139.1 coordinate 1,187,292,971, forward strand.
CTTTAATGGGACGTAAAGCCCTAAGGTGGGAGTAATATAAAGACCTGTAAAATTCAAGGGAAATTTTTTTTTTCTTAATTTTATTTGAATTTTACAAGAGCTCGGTTTCTGATGGAACCTGATTCCGAGGCCCGGTGTGCCAGGAATCAATTTCCGAAGTTTGGCTTGGGTACGTTCAGTGAACGAACTAGCGGGAATTTCTAACTTTTGAACCAGTGCCTGGAATCAAATTCTGAGGGCACCGATAGGCTCGCAGCACCGATATTCGTTTAAGGAGACCTTTTCCGAGGTTGCGTTTTATGCAGGTTAGGAGTTTGTTTTTGGGAATTTAAAAAGAAATTAAATAAAATGTGGAAACACATTTTATTTTTAACCAAGTTGGTTATAACCTCCCAAATGGAGTTAGGGGTGGGACCCACATCCACTTAACCTCCCTTGAGAGGATTATGTGTGGTGGGTAACACACGAACCCTAACACTTCATCTCCTCTTTTTAAAACTCCATATAACTCCTCTTTTATTAAACTTGACAACTTGGTTAATTAATTGAGTTGAGTTGTTTGAATTTCAAACTTTTGAAATTCAAGTTGTTTAATTGTGTAAATAAAATAAGCCTTAGCTTATTTTATTTTGGTTGGTCTCCTTAGCCATCTTGAGAGGTTTTGAGAACTCTCTCCACCTTCTTCAACTTTGATGAAGAACACGAAGAACACTTAAGCTCCGACGAAGAACGCCGCTTCTCCCTTCTTCGTAGCTGGTGTGTTTCCGAAGATCGACGACGCCGTTTCTTCGATATTCTTCCCTTTTCAACGAAAGGAGATGTCGTTTCCTCCTCAGATTATCTCTGTCAGCTTACGAAGCTTCTCCAGCGATGTACCTCTTCGGACGCACCTCGACGTCAATGGAAACGACGTTTGATTTCCGCGATGCCCGACCTCCGCGACGCTTGCCTTCCGTGACTTGTTGACGTGCTCTGCACTTGAATCCGAGGTAGGGGTTTATATTATTCTTTTGTTCATGATTTATTCCCGTGTTTATTTCTTGGTGAATTTGTCCAATTGTTAGCAAATAACGCGAGGGGGCCGGACCGCACGAACACGACCAACCCTCCTCCTATTCATGTTGATTCTGTTGTGGATTGAAGCGGGTGCGGCGCGGTGCCGTCGCATCGCGCAGGATCATGCGGAAAGAAACGTGCGGCGCCGTCGCGCCGCGTCATAAAATAAAGCAAGGATGCGACGCCGTCGCGCAGTGTCGAAGAAAGTTGAAGGCGCTGTGGCCGGAGAGGGGCCACGGCGGAGAGGCGCGGTGCCGTCGCACCGTGCTGGACGACGAAGGCCGCGACCGGTTCCGGGCCGAGGCGGAACGAGAAGACCGGCGGCCAGCCGGGCCGCCGATGTCGGAAGCCGGAAGGGGGATCGGCCTTTGCCGGTCCCGTTGAGGAAGAACCGGCTGGCCAGGTCGGGCCGGCCGGAAGGGAGAAAACCAGGGGAAATAATTTCCCCCGGCCTGCCATAATGGCCCCCCATTATGAGGGGGTCCGGTTTCACAAAGGGGGGTAGGCGGACCCCCCGTTTTCCAGCAGCTTGGCCTTCGGCCGAGCTGGCAGCGCGCCCAGCGCGCTGCCTTGCGCCGAACCGGCGCGCCAGGCCGGTCCGCCAGGCCTGGCCGGGTCGGGCCGCGCCGGGCTGGGCCGCGCCAGGCCACGCCGGGTCGGGCCGCGCTGGGCCGCGCCGAGTCGGGCCACGCCGGGCTAGGCCGGGATGTGCCGGGCCGGGTCGACCCTGTCCGGGGCGGGTCGACCCGGTTCGGGCCACCGGGGGGTCTCGGGCTGGGACGACCCGGGCCCGAAACCCCCGTTACAGAGCGGTTTGGATTCAAATGACCATAACTCGGGCTACAGACCTCCAAACGACACGCCGTCAGTGGAGATACGATCCTTGGATCGAAACGGTCGTTTCGGTATATTGCACTCAAGGTTTCGGAATTCTTTGTGTTCAGCCGGGTTGGTTCGTACACGAAACCAACCGGGCCCTCGGAGCGGAAACACTCATATCTTGAGCTACGGACGTCCGATTGATGTGCCATCAGCTTTGTTGAGTTCCTCTTAGTGAGACGGATCTTTTGGCATACTCTTCCCGTGGTTTCGACGCAGGTGGAGTACGGTCGAGTTGGTTTTCCCTTAAAAACCAACCGGGCCCCTGGGACGAAAATACTAATAACTCTCAGATCGGGCGTCCGATTGACGCGCCGTCTGTTAAGTTGAGTTCCTGTCGACGATACAGAACTTTTGGATACATCAACTTTGGACTTTGTGACAGTTGATGTATCAGCCTCTCGGCTCTTGGAGCGGACCCTCCTGAACGAGCTTGCTGTGTGCGGGAACCCTAGAGCTGGCTGTGACTGCTACTGCGACTGCTACTGCGACTGCTACTACGACTGCTACTGTGACTGCGACGACGGAAGTACAGAGATCCTTGGTGGATTCGACGACGATGACTACAACACTGAGTGATCCTACGTGGATCAGTGCTACAGGTCCTGTGTGGGCCCGATCCTGTTTGCGTCTGATCCTGTGTGGGTCTGCTCTCAACGGTCCTGTGTGAACCAGCGCCTACAGATCCTCTGTGGGTCTGATCCTGTGTGTGTCTTTGCGGGAGTTAGTACCTATCGATCCTTTGTGGGTCCGACGACTTATATGGATCAGTGATCATCTCTATCGTCTTCCGAAGAAGTATACATGTGTGAGCTGAATCCTGTTTCTTTTCTGTGTGGATTGTGTTGTGCTATCCTATGTGGATTTCGTTTTGCTTTCCTGTGTGGAATACGTATACTTTCCTGTGTGGACTGATTTGTATTTGGGCTCGGAGGTTGGAGCGTATTGGAATTGATGACATAGGTATATGTATGGGCGTATACCTAGGCACTGTCGGTTATTACTTCGTGATTGTATCTTTCCTTTTTGGTTTATCCTTTGTGGATTTTGGGAGACCTTCAGGGGTCTCGGGGTCCCTACTTAGTAGCTTATACTCACCCCTGCACGGGCTATGCCCGCACTACGTTGTGTTGGTTGCAGACGACGGACATCGTTGATCGTAGTTGAGGCTTGCTGAGCAAGACGGTACCTGGAGGTGGACCACTAGGCGGGACGTGCTCGGTGCGGACGGCGGGACCCGAGGAGCAGTGGAGCTATCTATACCCACCCTTCAGGTGGGATTTCCAGTGGACAGCTCGGTGTAGCAGCTTTACTTTACAGTAGATGTTTTCCCTTTCAAGTTGTACTTTACTTTCAGTTTGGGTTTGTATATTGGCCCATTTACTTTTCCGCACTTCAGTTGTACTCTGTTTTTACTTAGTGTTTACTTTTCCGCTTGCTTACTCTATGGTGCTTGTTTACTTTACAAAGGCAATGCCTTCCCTTTTTACAGGGATTTACGCCTTGGTGCTAGTCGCCAGCCCCTGGCCTATGGAAGGCGGGCTTGGGGTAGTCACAGCACGGGCCCCGAGGGCGGGTCGTGACAGGGTAGATGATATAATAAAATATTAATCCCAATAATATATAATAATCAACAAGAGCGTTGAAATAAATGAAGATACTCTTATAAAATCATGGATTTATTCTTGAGATAAATTCTTTTTTCACATTGAAAAGAAGAGTTATTTTGAAAAAATATTTTTATAAAACCCTTTATGAATAAAAATATTATTATCATAAAAAAATTATATTTTATGAAGATAATGACTTAAAAAAACAGATTATAGAGTGCCCTTGTATATAGGTATGAATTTGATTAATTCCCTTGAATTGTGCTTCTATTTCGGTAAGAATTTTTGAAAGATATTTTTAAAACATATAAATCCCCCTAAATGAAAGTAGGATTATATTATGTAAATATATATATAAATTATCAAATAATATATAAATATTACATATGATTAAATAATAATATAATTGAGGTAATTGGAGAATAGGAGTAACCTGAACGAAAATGGGGGTTCGGGTTGAAAAACCTTATCATAAGTTCGAAGGTGTTACTCAATTGATCTCAGAAAACTGAATAACAAAATTTAAGTGCATTAATTAATAGTCAAGGAACCTAAAATACAAGAAATATATTTAGTTTAACCATATTAAATTCATTCATGGCCTTTTTGGTGGGTTAAGAGGCCCAATTTTATTGTTTGGGTCCATTTGTTTCATGATAGGTATACTTATATTCATGAATGGATAATCGTGTAAATTGAGTATGGTTTTCTATAATTGAAGTTATGTATTATTAGTGAACATTGATAAGGATACATGATTTTAAATTTCATTTGGTTACTTGGAGTGAAGTTGAATTGTTGTATAAATTATTTAATGTTAACTATTTGGGTTAATTGGCGGTTTTTGAATACAATGAACTCATTTTCCATTATAAATGACAACCATGTATAAAAAAAGATTAGAGAACCATAGATGAGATATAATAAATATAATATATAATGGTTAAACCATAATAATGGTTTCATGACTATAATCGAAGTTGGAAATAGTAAAAACCCATCGTCCTTGAATGTGGTAAATGAGGACATTTTGGATGGTGGTTTTCACTACAAGCATAAAAGAAAGATAAAAGAGTGATGATAATAAATTATTCCTCAAACATAAAACAAATTACAATATATGTACGTTACTATAGTTTTCTTAAAAATTGGATGATGATAGGTGAGGATAGAAAAGAAAACATGGGAACTTGAAAAGAAAGTAAATGGTTTGAAAAGAGGAATTTACCTCTTGATTTAATCTTCCTTGAGAGCCTCGTTATGGGATATGATTTTGTATATTTATCAGAATAAGGGGTGATATAAATTGGTGAGTATATTAGGATGATATTTTAGATAAAATTAAACAAGGAACAAGGCTTGAGGGGAGTGATGAAATGAGAGAGTGAGGGGGGTTATAGTGGAGGAGAAGAGGGTTTTCCCATTATTTTACTCATTGTTGTATTTTAGTTTTCCAAAGACAACCAATAGTATTGATTCTTGTGTCCAAGAATTGTAATATTTTCATCTGAGTTTGATCCTACTTTCATTACAACATCTATGATTCTAGGAATAGTAAATTTAACAGATAATGTATAATTATAATAAATTACAATATTTTACTATTCATAAAAAATTAATGTGTTTCATTAAAAAACAAAAAAACTCACCATAACAATTTTTAAAGATGTATAATTAAAAATTGAATTCCATTTTATCAAAATAATTTTAAAAATATGTGAAATTTAATTTTTAAATAAAATAATGATATACATGAAAAAAATACTGATTTTATATTTAAAACATCATTTATAATTCATTAAAAATTTAACTATGGTCTCATAAATGTTTTCTAAAATAATTTGGAAAAAAAATATTTATATGAAAACATATTTTATGAAAATGAATTAATTTCTTAATTTAAAATTTTAATAAAATATTTATCAATCACAATAATATGAATACATAATTAATAATTTATAAAATATTATACTCCATTTAGAAAGTGCCTAAATTTTATTTATATGTTCATGGGTGAGGCTACTATCCATAAGTGTCATATTAATATTCATTAGGTTAGGTAACTATTCATTAGGGTTGGTTATTATTCACCAAAAATTATGTTTGTCCTATCAGACTCTATAAATCACCCCAAATGCAAGCGTGTATGTCAGATTTTAGAAATTCAAATCCAAGAAGGGAAAAATTGTGTTTATTAGATCAATTATAAAAAAAAATTTATAGATACACACCATTTCATGCATTCAATATTAAATTTATTTTTTAATCTTTGGGGTGTTATACTTGCAGTTGAAAAACTGCAATATAATTATTTTATTGATATAAACCTTCTCATATTCTTTAATATAGGTGGTATTTTTCATATCCATTAGGATTTTGTTATCTATATGTTCAATTAAACAACATTTGAAACATTTACAGTTTCCCTTTAGACAATTCCCAAGAATATTCTTCCCACAATTTTGACACATGGGATTCTTGGTTTTCATTTCTTCATGGGATTTATCTACTAACCCTATATATTAAACTCTATTTTATGATGTTTATCTTAGGTCCTATGAGAACATTTAGTGTTTATGTTCTCTATTTCAACCTTAATGGAACAACAATAAACATCTACATATCAATCAAATTCATGAATCACCCATGTTTTTTATAGACTCAGCTTCAAGACAATAAATATGTCATTCACTTTGATTTCGGTGTCCATGAAAATGATTAAGTCATATCATGAATTTATTGTGATATTTTATTCATATGTTCTGAAAACTCATACATCGTCTTCTTTCGTATGAGGAAATTAATTTCCAACTTTACATGGATGATTTGGAAAAAATATTCACCGAAAAATATTTCCATAAAATCATCCCATTCTATGGAATCAATTTTATCCAGGTACATTGTGTTCTTGATTAGTGTCCACGACTGATCAGCTTCCCCATTAAAATGATATAACTCTAGTATAATTTTTCTTCTTCTGAGCAATGGAGTATAAATAATATCTTCTCAAGGATGTTAATCCATTATTCTGTGAGGAGGGTACTATAAGTTCCACTAAACATGAGAGTTATTTGTTACATTATTGATTTAAACATTACATACTCTTCATTAAGAGACGTAGGGGGTTCCACATGACTCATTTTATTATTCATAACATGATATACTTGAGAATGTAACTTCATGATGTTATGAGAACTCAACCCCTTCATATTTGGCATATTATTAGGGAAATATACACATTTCAAATCACAATGATTTTTGGCACGAGTTATTCTATTTATAGTAATTATCATAGAAAAATAAAATACAGTTATAGAGATTCAATAAAATTTTAATAAGAAAAATAAAAAGAATAATTTATCATTTTGTTATAAACATGTTAATTAAAATCATATCCTAACTTCTGATTCCCTATGATTTAATCAAGGTTATACATGGTTGAAGAATTATCCCTTGGGTTCTTAATTTAGTTTACTTGTACTAATCCAAATAAATAACTACACTATGATATTATACCAACTATAGGGGACCTATCCTTTTACACATATTATTATATAATTTTAAAAACATTTAATCATCAAATTACAAGACAATGATCATAATGTCTATTGTCTTCAGATTGTTCGGTACATAAGATAGAAAACATGGGACTAAAAAGAAATATTTCCATTTATTCTTCATAATGAGCTTTTAAATTCCATTTTACCCTAATATATTCGTAGGATAACTTGTGTAATATATGAACTATTGGATGAGTTAAAAATCCTAGTAATGTAATCAGAAAAGAATAAAACATATCACATGGGTTAGAATGTATAACATGATTAAATAAATGAAATGGAACATTAATTAACATGTGTAAGGTTAAAATTTAGAGCATTGGGACATATAATAATAAAATCATTGGAATTTTGAAATAACCCACAACATGACATAAGCAGGAGTCAATGCTAAATATTAAGTGCACTACATGTGGTAGACAAAGTCCCATTAAAGAATTAGGATCACTCCCTATCCTAACATGACATCTCAAGAGACTTAACAATACCCAATGTATTGGGAGCTATTGTGGATCACCCATCATAACATATTCAGGAATATGTGTTCCACAAGATGAATCAAACATGACATTAAACCATAAGTGTTTCCCAATGAAATAATTGGGTAACATAAACAAGTTATAAGGAATAAAAAAATGTCCAATCAAATTGGAGTTCATTAAAGAGTGGATTTAAATAATAAATGAACATTCATAAATGAAACTTTTCATAGGTAATGATAAGTAATGTCCCAATGATATATAAACAATTAAAATATTTATTATGAACATTAAAAATGACACACTTTAGTGTATTTTAAAAGAATACATTAATGAGTCATTAAAGCAGAAAATTCATACTGGATTGTATAAAAAATGTACCAATATTTTATTTCATGATATAATTTGTGATTTTATGGAAATAATGGTGGATTAATATAGATTATAGAGAGAACATGAGAATGGGTACAAAATTGGTATTTTCCCCACAGTCGAGCTTCCATTTTAGGAAGAATTGAGAATGGAATATTATTAAAAATATATTTCCCCATTAAATAAAGACATACTGATATGGTTAAATAATTTTGGGACATATAAGAAAAAATTATAATAATTAAAAAAAGATATATTATTAATATTGTGGTAATGAGAGAGAACGCATAACCCAAAGGATAAAAGGTGGTTTTGAAATAATCCCTTACCTTATGTCCAAAAGTGAAATACACTTTATCATAATATACCATATAATAAATTTAAATCCCTAAATTAATTAATTCATATATTTATCTACATGTTTTTACTAATTATAAACCATTAATTTCATTTATTCCCTTTTAACGAGTTATATGATATAATTTTATCGTTCGCGAGATTTCATTTCTTTGGGATTCATGATCGATTTACTTGTATAAATGAATAAAAGATCATGAAATATGGGAATAGATATCATGAAAGTATGTGACATTTTATTAATGAACACACATAATATTAAAGTTTTACACAATTTATTTGGTTATTTGGGGTAATGATTAGTCATTTGATAAGATGTTAATGATAACCATTTATATTTTTTATCATTTTTTATCATTGACAAATAGATTTATTTTATTAATTAATAATATATATATATATATAACAGTGATATAACATTACATAGGATTTAATACATATATTATAATCTATTTTAACCTTAAAAAGGTTTTTATTACCAGACCTGAAGGAGGAAATGGAATTTGAAAACTCATCATCTTTGAATGTGATAAATTAACACATCACATATGATGTTTTCATTTTTAGATTAAATGGGATGGTCAAGAAAAATGTTGATGGGTTATTCCATAAATAAAATTTAATTATAGTATATAAATGATACTTTATTTATCATGTAAATTGAATATAGGGAGGTGAGTATAGAATAATAAAATAAAATAAATTGAAAAGAAATTAAATGAAAAAACTTGTTTCAACCTATAGTGTTCTTCTCATTGATAACCTCATTAGGGAATATATTTTTGACTTTTTTCAAGATTATAACCTCATAGATGTGTGGATTATAATTGGGAAGTTTTTTTTAGGAATTGGACATGCACCAATTCTTAAGAGTTGTGAGGTGATGAGGTGGTGAGGGGTGGTATTTATAGTGGATGGGAGTGGTGTTTTCCCATTATTTTAATTATCATTTTACTATTTTTCCACAAGACTCTAAATATTTTTATAAATATCGCAAAAAATATTAAAATTATGAATTATAATTATATATTATGTCATTACATTATCCATACATCTTATTTGACTCAATAAATTCATGTATTTATCTTTGATCATAAATTATCATATTTCACTACATACTAAAAATTCACGTATTTTATAAAAATACAAAAAAATCATGATAATATTTTTTATTTTGAATTTAAAAATTAACTCTATTTTATGAAAATAATTTTCTCAATATGAGAAATATTGTTTTTAATTTAAATCATCATTTACCTAGAATGTACCAATTTTAACATTATAACTTATTTTAATAACACTTTGAAAAATTAATTAAGGTCTCATTAAATATTATTGTAGTAATCGAAAAATAAAATATTAACTTATGAATACATTTTATGAAGGTATAATATATTTTATGTCATTATATTAATTATGAAATTGAATATAAAAATTTGTGGTTTATTAAAATATCTAATCATAGTTAATAATTTATAATACATTTATTTACATATACTATGTTATAATTATATCATATTACGATTTATAGGGTGGATACATTTTATTAATACTCTCATAGGTGTGCTTACAATTATAATTTCTAGTTTACTATTCATAGGGATCACATTACTATTCCAATGGTCACATAACAATTACATTGGTCTAAGTTTTTTAAATTCTAGAAATTCCTATTATTCCATACATTATTCATTTATATTTTTTGTATTGTGTTGTCTATGTGATATTATGTGACATATACTAGTTGTGATTTTTATTTGAATAGAATTTCAATTGATATATTTCAGGGTTGTTACAATACAAGTTGATGTTCCTTCTGTAGAGAGGCACAAAAGTGTAATAACTCAGAATGGGTCATTTTGAAATGGACTCAATCATCACTAGCTGTACGATTATGATCATTATTGGACAACGATTTTTACACTCCTAGGGGAAGTTTTTTTGGAAATTTACCATCACATTGAAAACCATCCTGATGTATTTATATATATAGTGACTATAAAGGACCATGGATAAACCTAATGGATCAAATATTTAAAATAACAATTCATGATTTAGATATCCTTTATATATTTATTCATGATTATGTAGTTTCTACAATGATTATGGTTTCCCAGACTACATTTTCTAGTTTTATTAAATGGATAGAACCCAAATTAACTATTTTAATACTGAATTCAATAGCTGATGAAATTAATGTCCTCTTGGGAAACCGAATGTAATGGGAGATAGAATAGAAAACCACATTGTTATGTACAAAAAACATTCTCAAGTAATGAATAATGATGAACTCTTGAAAAAGAAATGGAGGGAACAAACATTTTATTGAGTACGTCATTAGTCAATGTCAAACCTCGATTAGTAGGTCCACTAATCAACAAGTCACTGATAAATGTATATGTACCAATAAAAATATATTTCCCATACTATAGGGTTTAGATAATAAATAATAAATTTTTATTTATATTTATTAGAAGGAGAAATATATCAAATGTGGAACCCAATTATGAATATAAATCAATAAGAGGTAATTTAATCCAAGGAATTGTATGTGTTAAAGTGGAGATTTTTCAGTAAGAAATTCCTCCATATTATATGATCATCGATTAAAACTTTATTTCACAATATCAAGAAGAAGTATGGTGAATCTATTGGTACATATAAATATAATTTTAGAATACATTCATTATATGCTTCTAGTTTATTCAATAGTATAGAAAGAAATATTAACCATTTATTTGGCCTCTTAAGACCATTGAATCAGAAGAAGTTGAAAATAATAGACATTAGTATATATAAAGAAGTAATCTGATGTTCAATTAAGGTAAGAATACAAATTATAGATTCTGACCATTACCATGGTTTTTGAGAATAAAAAAAGGTAAGCCTCATGAGAACTAGAATAAATCACATGGTGGAAAGACATTTTAGTCACTGACATGCATGTAATTTATGGAAGAAGCACTCAGGAGAATTCATGAGGGTAAAATGTTGGTGTTTCAAGTGTGTGAATCATGAACATCCAAAAAATAATGCATAAGTGATGTGAAGTGTAAAGTCAATGAAATTAAATCATAAGATCTCACAATAATTAACCCCCTTCACTCATGTGTTTCATGTTTAAAGAATTTGGACATTATGAAAATCAATTTAGAATCCAAGGGCTCCTGTGGATAATAAAAAACAACAATCTATGACGTAAAAAAATAAAAGTAAATTTCATATAATCACAAATTATGATGAAAATAACTATTATTAGGTACTATTATCCCCCTACTACATTGGGAATTTATTTTTTATTTTTTTATGAGGAATCCCTTAAAATATTAAAATTCATCCTTTATAGAATTTTTATGTGATTTTGAGCATTGTATATCTCCCTTTACATGTATTTTTTAGATGTAAAATAAAATTTGGTATTATATCCATTCAACGATGTACCTAATAATCCATTGCAAATCTTTTTAATAAGAAAATATAGTATATAATTAATTATTAGAGAAACAAAATTTTGATGTTTTTATGTCTCCATGTATTCTTAACATAAGAGTTACAGATACCATCATTGGATTATGAGTGCATGCTTGATCATAAATTTGAATTCATTGACACCCATTTTGTTGTTTTATATGATGGTTGTTTATCAATAATAAGGATGTTTTAAGAGAAATTTATGTTAATTAAACACATTGGTTTTGTATATGTTTTATTGAAAATTTTATTTTAGATGAAATCACTTTAATGATTGTGTATATATGATTAAAGGTAATTTTAACATTTTCTATTTCTCTAGTCTTTTATGTTTTTGTAACTGTGTGTTTTAGTAAATCTCTATAAAATGTCAGTACACATTGTTGATATATGATAATATTTATCTTTGAATCCACATCAAATAATATACATTAAGGAATGGGTAATGTTGTATAGAGTACCTCAATAAATTATATCTGATCAGGTTCCAATGATTACCAATTTTGTTTTCAAACTCTTAAAAAAACTCTTGATTTGGAGTTGAGTTTCATCATTGCATTTGAACCACATACATATGGTATGTCTAAGAGAATAATTCAAACCATAAATTATATGATAAGATAATATTTTATAGATTTAAAATATGATTCGGATCAACACCTTCCTCTGGTTGAGTTTCAATATTATGATATATTCCACTTGACCGTTCAGATATATCCTTATGAAACACTTTATCAAAAAAAGTTTATAACTCCAACATACTTAAATGGTGTTTCAAAAAAATGCTATGGGGACCTGATCTAGCTGTTGAAATTGAATAGAATGTTAAATATATTCATCAACTTGTAACAGTGTGAAAAAAATTTTACAATGTTTTTTTGATAGTTATAGATTAAGACTATAATTTGATACAGGGTAGAAGGTGTCTCTATAAATTTCACCATATATGGAAGAAAGGAAATCCAAGCCCTAGGTATATTGGTCCCTTCAAAATTCTGGATCATATCGGGACTATAGGTTATCCCTATGTTCTTCCATCAAACTTATCTAAGGTTCATGATTTTTTATATGTATATATCCTAAGTATGTATTTACATGATCTATTACATGTATAAAAACATGGTTCATACTAATGGATAATGATATTTTATATGAGGAACACTAGTATTGATTCTAGATCACATAGAGAAAGTTATACGTAATAAGGCCACCCATTGGGTTATTATTTTTGTAAAACCCCTAGTTTCTGGAAGCTACATCGGAACATGAGAATTTAATGGGCAGATGATTCCTCAGTGGGTGGTACGAATGCGACAAATTTTGAGTGCGAAAGTCATTTTAATTAGGGTGTATATAAGAACCCCATATTTTATTAAATATATTTTTTGGTATAATGTTAATTTATTTGATATATTTCATCACACGCTACAAGGATATTAACATGAGTTACGAGCTACACTATGGTTAACATTCATTACACAGTTCACTAAGATTTAGAAAACCATGATATATCATGAATATTATTATTTAAGTACGAATGGTATTGCTAAACCATTGAGGTAATTTATATGAATAAAAATTACGAATTTTTAAATATTGATTATATTTATTTTATTATAAGAAAAACTGTGATACAAAATTACATATTACTCAATAAATCCATTATATGTTTTAAAAGTACTATGTTCTCAGAAATATTCTGTTTTATAATTTTTTTGAATAATAATAAAATTATTTTTGAAAAAATTTGGTAATTAATTTTAAAAAATAAATTTGTTTTTTGAAATCATCAACTCCAAATTTTATTTACAATATTTTGTTTTCCAAAAAATACTAAATTACTGATGAATAGTGACAAATTATGGTTTTTATTGACAAAAAACCTTTTTAAGGAATTTATAACGTCAAATAATATATTAAAATGGGGATAAATATATAATTATTTCAATAATATATCTATTAATCTAATTTAGTTCACTGGAATCATTTTTATATTGAATTTTCATATAAAAAATTTTATACTTTGGAAGATTTATTATTTGAAAACACAGTTTCTCATCATTTCTAAAGTATTAATTTTAAATTAAATGTTTCTAAAACTATGAATGGAATTTGGAAAAATAGACTCCATATTTATTATTAATTTAATATCTATTTTCTAATAAGTTGAACATAATTTTTTTACTACATTTAATGATAAAAATAGTTAACATTATGTATTATGGTTAAGGTAAAAAATGGTTTAAATGGGGGCAGGGTGGTTAAAATAAAAATTATATGAATTAAAAATGAATGAAAACATTTCCAGATGTAATGAAACCAACCACAGAATCCGAGAGCCATATTATTGTTTATAACATTGGAATAAATACAATGAATCTCATCCTAAAGGACTGAATATTTTAGTAGTAATGGTAAACTAGATTCAAACATGAATCATATTTGCATTTGAAAACCTCGAATAAAAAATGTATTTTCATGAGAAGGAATTATTCCCCCTTAGAATATACTTTCTCATTTATCATATTATAATTTATAGAATCATATGAAAAATAAAAAATAAAAAAGGGGTTTGGTAAGATTCTTTGTATGGGTAAGTATAAATTATAAGCTATGAATAAATATTTTATAATCAATATGCCATGGTAAATAAATGTAAAAAATTCCATTTAATAAATAACTATAGAATAAAATGGAAGGAATAAAATAAAATCAATTACATCCATATAAATAATAACGTGAGTTTGAAACTTGATCATGCATATTATAATTATTCAGATAATCATAATAAATTACAACAACTGAATTCAAAATAATACAATAAATAATTATAGACATAAAAATAATACCATTACGGCCGCATTCTAAGAAATATTATACTGTCTAGGGTTCATTCAAATACATATAATACCATAAAGACCTCATGTTAATACGTCTATATAAAAGGTTAAGGCCTCGACCAAAACTATATTTATTTTTCCTCACAAGACATACTAAAGCATCGATGGACTATATCCGGAACCACCCATCACATAAAAATTACAATTCATTAATCATATGAATGGGGTGAAACATAATTCAAACAAACATTCATATTGATAAAAAATAACGTATTAATTTTTAAAACATACCCCCAATCAATAAACATAATCATAGACAGTATCAAATAAAATGTTGAATGGTAATAAAATTGGTTATCATCAATAGTTAAACTTATCATAAGTCAAACCTGAAATTAATAAGGGTGTTATATATAAAACATATCCCAGTGGATCATAATTACAATATATGATTTATGTCAATGATTAATGTTTATACAATAAAATATCATTAAAAACATTCTGAATGATAATATTCTTTTCAATTGGAAACTATCTTTTTAAAATTTAAAACAATAAATTTATAGAATAATAGGAAAAAAATTCATTAAAAAGTAAAATTTAAAATTTCATAGGGGGATTAAAATAAATTATGTTCATGAGGATATGTAATTATATACCTTCTATAAATCATAAAATTATTATTCCTTTTATGCTGTAAAAAATATTAAACTTTTCCTCATTCAGAAATAATAAGAAGAATAATTTCAAACTATTGTGTAAAAAATTTAATCATAAGTATAAGTTTATTTAATAAATAATATCTATAATGATAAAAAATTTAAGGCATATTTAGAAAACATTTTTTTGGATGAAAAAACATTTATGACTGATATAAAAAGTAAATTCAAATTTTCTAAATAATGGTTTCTTAATTATTTTAAGTACCAAGTATTTGAGAAAACTATAATATTATTTGAAAATTGAATAAATAACCATATTATAAGAAAATTAATATGTTTTTTTGAGGGATGTGTCAAAGTAATAGATAATCAAACACATTGTTATAAATAATCTCGATTAATGATGAGATTAGAACATAAAATATTTACATGTATGGTATCATGGAAACATAAGGGAAAAAATTTACTACCATTAAAAGAAAAATAAAAAATAATTTTTATAGAAATTTTCATGATATTAAATATTTAATATAAATTATATACACCTCATAAATGGTGATAAGAGCATAACATTACCATATTCCCCAATATAGGAAAATTCAGAAACAATTCCCTTACTAGTATGGTAACATTTTATCCATAAAACCTATGAAAGAGATATCCTAAAATTGATATTTAAATAATACTAATTTCTATAATAATAATTCTAAAATATATTCATTTTCAGAATTTATACCACATAATAGAAAAATGTGGTGATTATGGAATTTGTGTCACAAAAAATAAAAGTTAGACAAAAATCACATACCTCACAATTCCTTCTGATTTAATGTTCATTAAACTATAATATCATCATTTTAAATATTTTATTAACATGAAACAAAAACAAATTACCTTTTATAATTTAATATGTGCTAATTGGATAATAAATTATCACCCCTCCATTAATAATTATTAATTAGATTCATTGCTTTGTGTGTAAATTGCATTGTTACAATGTGCATTTTTTTCATTATTGATCGAGTTCTTGAATATATCACATATTTTTAACAAATACAAAATAATAATTATGAAATAATTATAATATTGAACATAAATTTCACTTTTTTAACCAATTATTAAATATGACTATGAAGAAGTAAGTATGTTATAATGGAGGAGATGATTGGTCGTACGTACACATGAGAAACATTTACTGTTTAAAACAAATCATTATTGTAAGAATATATGAAATATATAATGTTTATATAATTATATTAATATCATATATATCATATTATACTCTTATATATATCATTAATTTGGTGTGGTGATGAAAAGACAGTCACATCACTTTATGAAGGCGGTAGTCCACGCGTACACGAATGACGTTATAATCATTATGTGGGAGATATGGTAATAATAAAAATGATCTTTTATTATTTTATAATGATATATATTTCAGGAATATAATAATTTTTGAATTTATATCACATGTAATAATTACAACTATCCTTATAACCTTCCATGTGAACCATTGGTGAAATATAAATCACATCGCTTCAAAATGTGGTAACTTGTTGTACACACGAGAAATTATACCATATCTCATAAAGTGTTAAATATATATATATATATATATATATTATAATTAATAAAATGTTATATCTATGCTATAAATATCTTATATTTAGTTTGGATCTATCATTATACCCAACAATTAATGGTTGCAATGGAAGAACGAACAAAATCAGTTCATGAGGGAGTAGTTCCACAAACACAAAATCAACGATTTGTTAACCCATATGATGGAATTGGATATGTTTTTAGGTCATGAAATAATTATAAAAAATAAATTTATATTTATTATACTCATTTAAATATAAAAACATTATTTAATATAAATTTAATGGGGTGGATAATGAAATAAAACAATGACGCTCATTGAAGAACATTACCCCGTGTTTGGGTATCCTCATTAGGTTTACACCAAATCCTTCCATGATTTTATTTATGAAAAAACAAATGATTCTATGTTGAGATAAGTGAATTTTGGAAGTTAAATGGGTAATTCTTTTCCACTCAAAATATTTTTTAAGGAGTGATGAGGAGAGGAGAGGATGTTACCTTTTATAAATGAGGTGAGTGGTATAGATATAATGTTTTGAAAATAGTTAATCATGACATATTTCTTTTCATGAATAAATCATCATAAATGGTAATTTATATTAAATAGAAGATCTATGGTGGAAATATGGACAAAATATTCATGTTTTAAAATATGGAATGTAACATTTAAGCATTATTTTCTTAGTTAAACCACTACTAAATCTATTTTTACCTTAGCTGCTATAATTAAGTATTACTATTTTCAATATTCATTTACTAAAAAATACTATGTTAAAATTATTAGATATTATAAATTATTTGGATTCAAAATATTGAATTAATTTTTCATAATTAAATTCATAGAAGTGGAAAATTTTAATTTAACATTAACCCCAGAGACATGATGAGAAATCATGTTTTTGAACAGAAAATGTTTACAATATTACAATTAATTTATATAAAAATTTATTATAAAACTTATTATAATGGGATATATTGGTTTAAATGAGATATAAATTAACAAATATTACTTCTGAAAAATAAATTAAATTACATTATAAATTATTTAAAATAAAAATTATTATTTAAAAAGAATAGCATTTTTTAATAATCATCAAAATGTTAATTTTCAAAATGATTCACAAAATTATTATTAAGATAAATTTATATTATAATTTAAAAAATATATTCTTTAAAATAATTTTTTACAAAAATAGATAAATTATCTTTTAATTTTGGGCATAAAGTGCGACTAAACCATTTTTACGAAAAATATAGTTTTTTATATTTTATTAATTTAAATTATTTTTATTTTATTTATAATAAATAAATAAATAATGGACATTTTTCAACTATATATTTTTATAATTTTTTAAATACTATTCATACAATTTACTATAATGGATTGTTGATAAATATCACATTAGATAATAAAATTTTTGTAATATGTCACGTTTTGTTTAAACTCAATGTTTTTGTGTAACGTTATATGAAGTAATTGTTTAATGTAGTGAAAGAGATTTTTTGAGATTTAATTTATTTAAAAATAATTATATTGAAATGTATCAGGGTTTTATATTTTCATCTAATATTGGTTTTTAGTTTCTCAAACGCTATCAAATAAAATGTTCATATTTTGGAATTTCAGGGTGTTACATTCTCCCCACCCAAAATAAATTGGATCCTCACAAATAAAAAATTATATAGATAAAAAATGATTTCATATTTAAAAATTACTTTTTTTAACCCATATCTAATTTTTTAAAATAAAATATCCTCTCAATAAGAGAGAAAAGTGATGTAAAAAGGCATACAAAATAATACATAACTAGGATTCTTAAAAGTAGAAAATTAGTGGAACGTAAAAATATAAACATGGAATAAAAGAATAAATAATTAATGAGTATAATAAGGCAATATATCATCAAAAATTAAATGATAACTGAGATTTTATGTTCCTCAAAACCAAATATATTTGATGATTTAGAAGAACATCTAATTTATTTGTTATAAATGTAATACGATAAATTGTTTTTAAGGAAAATTTTCTATAGTCAAGGAATTATTTTACATTAATAGAATATAATGAAATATACTTATTGAATATGTTTCTACTTCATAATAAAAATTTCATCCTTTTTTGTCCTTCCATAGATTTCTAATTTACCGCTTACTCTAAGAATATCCAAAAATCAATTTTAATGAATAAAGAACTAAAATTCACTATTAATGGATCATACAATCCATAATAGGAGGATAATTAAATCCAAAAAAATCTTGTTATTATTAGATCAATCTTGTTGTAAAAGATTATCCAATATGCACAAATTTTCAAATAATGAATTTATACAATAATATCTAAATCCTCAGCCAAAGTAAGTTATATAAATTTTCATAAATGGATATCTTTATGAACCTTACAATATAATAAGATAAAAAACATTATAATGAAGGATTCTTAATTTATTAAATGAACTTATCATTAATTATCTACAGTTTAGTTCGTACTATACAATTTACATTATGAATAAAAATAATCTATTTATTAGAATATAATTATCTCCATATAAGAAACATATCAGTGATTATCTTTTCTCTCGATAATATGTTTTAAATGAATAAAATTCCCACTACATCATTTTTCCATCTCATCAGTACAATTAAATAAAATAATTCAAATACATAATGAAAACTACTATAGTACAGTCCCTATACACTTACTAATTAATAAAACTAGGATATCATTGATAAAATACTCAAATGGAATAATTAATTAATCCTAAAACAATAATAGTAATCATTCCACTTAATCTTTTGAAATTTCATAAGGTTAAAATTGATCACTTAGCTTCATCTAATGTATACACCCTTGATTCAAGGGGAATTCATTTTTGTGGTGCCCCAAATCATACAGCTGAAGCATTAAACACTGGAAAATTATTTCTTTTCCAGGAAATATTTAGCATGGTGATCGTTTTCTCCACAAATGATGAAAAAAACTTTTCCACTTAAGCATGTACCAAGGTGTTTCCTTCCACATGTATTGTATATTAGAATATACTTATCTCCCTTATGAACTTTATTTGTATTTTTATCTTCCATTACCTTCTTATTTTTCTTCATTTTAAATTAATAAGAACTAGATAATTCATTCTCTATCATGAATTCACATGATACAATTTCCCCACATAATAGAAATGTCTGGTAGACAAGTTCCCTTCGAAGGATTATCCTAATCCCATCAACGAAGAACTAAATATTGATCTTTTTATTATGTATGTAGACTGCAAAAAGTAATGATAACCTTGAAAAGATGGATTCATACATAAAAATATTTTATCCTAAATCTATCGTAGACATTAGAAATTTATTTCCATATCCCCTCATTTTTCATGAAGAAAATATATTCCAAATAAAATTACGTTTAATTTAGTCCACTACATGATAGTTGTTTCTTTCTCATCCCGTGTTACGTGAATCAACAACCACAATTTATTTAAACCATTAGAGATGTGATAAACTGTAATAACCCGAGATTTTATAAGATATATTCTTTTCAATTTCTTTTATATCTTTTGTTGTACCATAAACAATGATTATCTTTCACTATACTCAACACCGTATTAGCTTTCAATATACGCAACACTATTCTTTGATTGTGTTACACACAATTTCAAGTTCGTTTGATAATAGTCATTCTACGCAACATTGAGTATCTATATATATATATATATTCAATTTATAAATGAAAAAATGGTTGGATTCTGTTATAAAGAATCAACAAATGAGTCTTGCACTATATGCAACCCTGGCTTGGCTTGCATTACATGCAATCGCGACCTTCTTCGAAGCGTGTGTTGTACGCAATACCAGGTTTTACTAAACAATGATATGTTATTATAATATTATTATGAACTATCATTTATGAATATTATTAACTATATTTTTAATTTTATAGAATTATTATTCATCTTACACATTTTCTAAAACATGGTATAAGAACAATATAAATTTTTCGGGTAAAATAAGTATTTTTTAAAAAAATGCAGTTTTACCGCCTTTTGATGGCGCACCGAATTTAAATATAGTTTTTGACATGATTATAAGTTCAATTTTACAAAATAAAATTTTTCTTTGGAATCAGGACATAAAATTTTACCTTTGATAAATTTTTAATATTATTCGGATAACTTTCATATTTTAATGAATAGTAAAAACACGCTAGTTTTTAATTTAAAACAAAATTTTTCATCATAATAATTTATGTGGTAAAATTATAATATTGAATGGTTTTAAAGTATCAATAGAATATATTTTTACCAGTTAATATAATTTATGTCATTAACATTGATTTTACTTTGAATTCGTAGGTTAAATCAATTCAATCTTTTGCAATGTTTTAAAGAAAAACCCGTTTTCTTTCGACAATGGTATTAATTTAAATTAAATTTCTGAAATTTTTTTGTATTTTATTTGAAAAAATGATTCCATATTTGGATGTAGTGGGTCCCAATTATGTTAATAAGCTACTTTTTATTTTTGGAAATTATGAATAGTAACTACGGTAAATTTTATTTACCATAGTTAAAGGTAAATCGAGTAATTAAGGGTAAATATAATATTATAAAATTACCCTAACACATGAAAAAATTATATTTGATGGCTAAAAGTAGAACCATATCACATAAGGGTCGGATTAGATTTATTTTATTGACTTTTGACCATGAAACTAATTTATTTATTATTAAAACCAAAGAAAGTGACAACATTCCACTCTCTTAAATCATATAAGTATAATAATTTTAATTTAGTGTTAAACATCATAATACTTTAAACATAAATAGTCTCCATAAATCTAATAAAACTATCTAAATCATGATAATTTATTTAGAATATTTAGGGATTAAATAATTGTCATTAATGGTGATACATTAATGATGCAGAAATTATTTATTAAGTGAAAAATCAGTAATATAGTTTTTATTGAAATAATAATACCCATTAAAATCCCCAAAAATCTGACAAATACTTATTGGTAGTATATATCTATACCATAATAATCCAAGTACCTAATATATAACCATTTAGAGTCTTATAAAAGTGATTAGGACACTTATATTATTTTATTTTAAATGATGCCAATGTTGTCACCTTCATATTTTAATAAATAGACCAATTTAAATATTGTGATTTTAAGATGATAAATTCGATTAAAATTATTTTTTTGAAATTTAATAGATTTATATTCATCATAGGATTTTAGTTTTAATTTATATGCAACATATAAGTATATTAAATAATTATAAAAAAATGTTGTAGTAATTATTTTATTAAGAGATAAACCAAATAAATGGTTTTAAAAATAATAAAATAAATATTATATCAACTCTTTAAAGTGCTCCACTAATTTTCTAGACACATATGACCTTTTATTAATCTATTAAAGATTTTATTTCGAACATATCTTCTATATATATTTTAATTAAACTCAAATAAATGAATACTATCAAAATTGACACTATTGTTATTTTATAAAAATAACATATTATAAAATTGTTTAAAAATCACAGAAATATTTAAAAATTTTAAATTTATATTTATATGGTCTATAATGTTATAAAGTAACCAATTATAGATAACTCACAACAAATAAGTAATTATTTTTTATAATTTAAAATTTCGAATTTTATTACCACAAATAAACTTAAATAGATTAAATAAGGATAAATCAAAATGATAAGGATTACAATAAGACACAAACATGTCTAAATTTGATTGGATTATGATATTACAACCCTATAGCATCTAATATTCGAATATGAGTCATTTTTGGAGGTTTTTAAGTGGGTTTAGATTAAATATAAATTATTATTTTTAATAATTCCAAAGGTGCCCATCTCCTCCCTTATAAAAGGGAACCTCCTCCCTCTCTTCCTCACACCACTTTAAGCCTTAAATCTCAGCCAAACCCTGCCAAAATCACTTCTCCACTTCCCTATAAACATATTATATGTCTTTTTCTACTTCAAAGACCAATCTTAGTGCCCTAAAAGGAGGTTTCAAAGAGGCGTATCGAATAAGAGGTAATTTCTTCTATCGATTCTTTCAAACTTCTTTCTTCTTCAACTTCTTCTTATTTAGTTGTTTCATTATAAAGTAATAACATAAGTATCACTAATATACTGATATGTTATTATAAATATTAAACAACACCATTTCACTTTCTATCCATCCTACGGAAAACGAAATCAGCGTGCGTGCGTACGTACGAAATACCGTCTCCACGCCGTGGTGTAATCTATTTTCCACCATCACCTTACATGGATGTGTATAATGGTGTAAATGATGACTATATATGACTATTTTAAAGTGATATTGATTCTGAAATAGTATACATACACTCCAATACAATTCCATGATCACGGGAATGATATCATCGCTCGTGCGTACGTACGGACTACCCTCTCCACGAACGCGATGAGATTCATTTTCCATGATTAACCATTACAGAATAATTACAAAGTATATATAATGAATAATAATGAAATATATGGAATAATAATGCTACTGGATTTATGTATATATATATATATATATATGTATGTCATCTATTTAATTTCATTCAACTCAATAAGGAAACGAAAACAGCATTCATGCGTATGTATGGCCTACCATCTCCATGAACGGTGTATTTCTTTCCATTTATCGATCTATTATACATATGTATATTCTGAATATATATTATATATAAATCATGTTTTATATTCTGTAATTAAGTAATCATGATCTATGTAATCATATGAATAATTACAAGTCAAAACACGGACGACAAATGAAACGATTTTACCCAAAATGCTCTTTAACATGGAATTTACAAAAGAACGGGTAATATAAAGTCCTAAGTGAACCATATATGATATCATAACAATGAATATGATTCTGTAATAAGTCAATAGAATTATTTATATCATTATACAGGTGGTTCAGACACTTACGAAGCAAATCGGACCTAAGGTAAGGGATAATTCTGCAAATCTCATTTCTATCCGAGATTGATTATTTGTAAGTATTTACTGGGGTTATTTCTATCATCCATGTCCATGTTCTATAAAAGTGTTTTCATGTATGTTTAAATTACTTTTTACCCATTTTTGACTTTTACTACATGGTATGTAAGGAATCTTTCTTTTGTTTACATTATGAGATACTTTTTGACTTTTCCGACAAAAGTACAAGGAGAATGTGATTTTTAAATTATACTGTGTGAACAGATTTTTATGGATTTATGAAGCCATATTTTAATGAAGCTTCATTCAAAATATTTCATGACTATTTTCAAAAAAAAAACATTTCTCTTCTAAAATTTCATGACATTTTGTGAAAAGAAAATGATTTTGAAGAAAAAATGATATTTTCCTCAAGAATTCATTTAAAGTGTTTTATCAAAACCATTTTCATCTAAGATGACATTATTTCACATGTGTATGTTTCAAGTATAATGTATCTATTATTTACATGGTATAACTTTTTTTATTATGAAATGATATTCATTTATTTTATATGGATTATGTGATGATGGGATGATGTTTATGAAACCCATTTTATGTATTGGGTTATTATGAATGATGTATGTTTATTTTGTGGCACAAGTAAGAATGATTTCATTATGAGATGGGTGGGACCTATATATACATCCAATGCATTTGGTAAGGATTAATATCTCATGAGATAGACATGGCTGGAACGGTAAGTTAATCCGGTTCAGTATTACAGGACTGGAACGAGGAGTGAACTCGATTCAGAAATGGACTTTGTCCACTAAGATGGTATTGGAAGCAATGCCTTGGCTACTACGGAAATGATTAAATGTGCTTAATGGATGACAAAATTACATGTTTTATTCCCATGCTATTTTATCAGGATGTATGTTCCATTATGATCTATGCCTTATGTACTTCCATGTTTTATGTCGTTGCTAAAGATTTTTAATGTTCATGTTTTTTTCAGTTCAAATGTATATGGTATGTTTTATTTTATCCTTGTTTACCCTTACTGAGAATTTGAGATCACCCTTTTTATGGTTTCTTTTCCCGAGGATATAAAGAGAGGTTTTAGGTAAAAAAATAATATCTTTATGGGATATTTTGAAGATCTTTCACCACGATTAGAAGATTATATTCCGAGTTTCCAAAGACACTAAACTATTATTGTCCTTGTGTGTGTGTTTTTGTTATGTACTAAGTATTCCCCAGATGTAATGTAATGTCCATGTATGTTATGCTTAGGCTCTCTATAGTTGGTATCAGAGGAAAGGTTTAGTCATCCTTTGGAAACTAGGATGTGAAAACGTTAGTGAAATCCCTGAAGATATTTTTATGGTATGTTTAGGGATGTCCCTAAGGATATGTATACATATAGGATATAGTCCTAGAACTACGGTAACTATCTTAGAATTTATCCTAAGATGTTAGATATTGAGGGTACTCACCCTTTACTATGTTGTTTTCTCTAGCATGATTTTTGCCTCTCACAGAATTCTTTCTGTGTTTTAGTTAATGGAGGGATCCAGAAGGAATTCGGTTAACATTGAATACAATGGACAAATTGGTGACTATGAGAAACAAAATTTTGTAATGCCTAGAGAGAAAGATATTGTGATTATGCTGAATCATTAATCACGATATATGATTAACATGGTAAAATTTAGTGGTATGCCTAATTCGTCAAATAAGAGGAAGATAGACTATTATGAATGTTCGCATGTTGAGGAGGATAAAGAAAGGAAGATTGAGATTTCTAATGAAGGGAAGAAGAACCTTTAGGAATACCTCAAATGGAGGGACCGATGTTATATGTGTGGAGAAAAGGTTCATAGAGTGACAGACTGTTATGGAGTTCAATGTCCTCTTTGTGGAGAACATGGGAATTACCCAACTCAATGCCATGACCTAAAAAGTTACTTCTAAATCAAAGAAGTACTTATTCCAGGACAATCATTAAAGGGGATGGATTAAAGTTTTTATGTATTGGTATTCATGAATAATGTTGTTGAGGTAATTTTATGGTGTATTAGAATATTTTTGTATTAGTCTATTGTGGTTCTCAATGATTATATGGTACCGGTAACCATGAAAAGTGATTCAAATATTTTTGAAATCATATAATATGCACATAATGAAGGGATGAAGAGAAAATTAAACATTTGACAGTATTCATGAGCTCATGATTGATATAAGAACTAAGTGATATCATGGTTTGAGTATAATGAATTTTGAGGATTTTGGTATGTTGAAAGTGTTAACTTTTAACTGCATTCATGTTTTCACTAAGATTCAATGGGTATTCATTCTTTAAGAGAATACATGATTAAGGTATTCACATGTTTGTAATTTTACCAACAAGATATATCTTGTGATATATGGGGCATAAATGATGGAATTGACGTGATTTTTATCTGACATTTCAAGTAATCATTTTCTTTATACAATGAGCTTGGACCGAAGTATTTTAGATAACCCTAAAGATTGGAATGGATTATGTTGGACATAAGTTAGTATTGTGTAAGGATAGAACTTTTTTCGATATTATTGATGGGATGTTATAATAATATAGCTTTAGAAAAAGGACAACCTGCAGGACGGGCGACAAACCATCGCGTCGGACAAGGCTATGGGAATCAAACCCACAACTGAAGTGCGACTGGCCATTATCGCCTACCACTAGCCTACAGGAAGTCCCCGTTTAGTAGAAACTAGTTTTATTATATTAAGTAGTATAATATATGAAGTATAAGTTCATTTTCGGAACCATATATGATTAATCTCACTATAGATGGACTTATATATTTTTGATAACTTTTAAGAGAGATGGAATGAACTATCATTATATCACATGATCTGCTAACATTTCACGAATGACAAATTCAACTTCATTTCTTTAAGAGATGAAGTGGAAATTGTTCAAGGCACGAACAATGGTGAGATTATAATAAAGTAAGTATTTCATCTACTTAAAATTCTTCAACTTTAGAGAAATGATCTTGAAATCCAAAAATGTTGTCCTAGTGCCCTTATATCTGATGAATCAGAAGCTACCTTAGATCATCACAAATTTATGGCTTTGTGATTGTTGGTGTTTTCATAGCCATTTCCTCTACCACTCTCCATCATAACTTGATGGTTATATTTCTCTTCCATATCCATATTTTCACCTATGTTCTCCTACGTGGAAACCTAGTGATGAGTTAATTTGGGTAACTGTTACGTTTCATACTTTAGATTTTAAAGTTAAGTTCTGGTATTCCTTTTTACGATGTGGGTTTCAATTAAAGAATCTTTCAAGAAGAAAACCATTTATAACCCTGAGGCATTTCGAGGGAGAAATTCATTTTAAGGGGGGTAGAATGTAATATTCCGAGATTTTATAAGATATATTCTTTTTAATTTCTTTTATATCTTCGGTTGTACGATACACCAAGATTATCTTTCACTATACGCAACACTGTATTAGCTTGCAGTATACGCAACACTATTCTTAGATTGTGTTACACACAATTTCATGTTCGTTTGATAATAGTCATTCTACGCAACATTGAGTATATATATATATTCAATGTATAAATGAAAAAATGGCTAGAAACTCTTATAACGAAACAACAAAGGAGTCTTGCACTATACGCAACCCTGACTTGGCTTTCATTACACGCAATCACGACCTTCTTCAATAGCGTGTGTTATACGAAATACCGGGTTTTACTAAACAATGATATGTTATTATAATATTACTATGAACTATCCTTTATTAGTAGTATTAACTATATTTTGAATTTTATAACATTATTATTCATCTTACACATTTTCTAGAACATGGTATAAGAACAAAATAAATTTTTCGGGTAAAATAATTATTTTAAAAAAAATGCAGTTTTGCTGCCTTTTGATGGCGTACCCACATTAAATCTAGTTTTTGACATCTTTATAAGTATTATTTTACAAAATAAAATTATTCTTTGGAATCAGGATATAAAATCTTACATTGGATTAATGTTTCATATTATTCTGATAACTTTCATATTTTAACGAATAGTAAAAACACGATATATTTTAATTAAAAACAAATTTTTTCATCATAATAACTTATGTGGTCAAATTATACTATTGAATGGTTTTAAAGTATAAATAGAATATATTTTTACCATTTAATATAATTTATGTCATTTTCATTGATTTTACCTTGAATTCGTAGGTTAAATCAATTCAATCTTTTGCAATGTTTTAAAGAAAAACTCGTTTTCTTTGGACAACGGGATTAATTTTAATTTAATTTTTGCAACTTTTGTGTATTGAATTTGGAAAAAAGGATTCCATATTTGGAATCAGTGGGTTCAAATTATGTTAATAAGCAACTTGTTTTTGGGAAATATGAATAGTTACTACGGTAAATTTTATTTACCATAGTTATAGGTAAATCTGGTAATTAAGGGTAAATATAATAATATAAAATAACCCTAACACATGAAAAAATTCTATTGGATGGATAAACGTAGAACCATATCACCTAATGGTTGTATTAGATTCATTTTGTTGACTTTTTACAATGAAAATAATTTAATTATTATTAAAACCAAAGAAAGTGACAACATGTCACTCTCTTAAATCTTATAAGTATAATAATATTAATTTAGTGATAAACATCATAAAACTTCGAACGTGAATTGTATAAAGAAATATAATAATATTATCTACATCATGATAATTTATTTTGAATTTATAGGGATTAAATAATTGTCATTAATGGTGATACATTAATGATGCAGAAATTATTTATTAAGTGAAAAATTAGTAATATAGTTTTTATTGAAAATAATAATACCCATTAAAAGCCCCACAAACCTGACCAAAACTTATTGGTAGAATATATTTATACCATAATAATACAATGACTTAATATATAACCATTTGGAGTCTTATAAAAGTCAATATGACACTTATATTATTTTATTTTAAATGAAGCTAAAGTTGTCACCTTCATAATATAATAAATATAACAATTTAAATATTGTTATTTTAAGTTGATAAATTAGATTAAAAGTATTTTTGTTAAATGGAATAGATTTATCTTCATCATATGATTTTATTTTTAATTTATATGCAACAAATAAGTATATTAAATAATTATACAAAAATGTTGTAGTAATTATTTTATTAAGAGATAAACCAAATAAATGGTTTAAAAAATAATATAATAAATATTATATGAACAATTTAAAGTTCTCAACTAATTTTTTAGATACATATTACCTTTTATGATTCTATTAAAGCTTTTATTTCAAACATAACATCTGTATATATTTTAATTAAATTCAAATAAATGAATAGTGTTGAAATTGAAACTCTTGTTATTTTATAAAAATAACATATTGTAAAATTGATTAAAAATCACAATAATATTTAAAAATTTTAATTTAAATTTATATGGATAATAATGTTATAAAGTAACCAATTATTTAAAATTAAAAACAAATAAGTAATTATTTGTTATAATTTGAAATTTAGAATTTTATTACCACAAATAAACTTAAATAGATTAAATAAGTATAAATCAAAATGATAAGGTTTAAAATATGTTCCAAACATGTCTAAATTTGATTTTTTGATGATAGTACAACCCTATCGAATCTAATATTCTAATATGAGCCATTTTTGGAGGTTTTTATGTGGGGTTAGATTTATTATAAATTAATATTTTTAAGAATTCCAAAGCTGTCCCTCTCCTCCGTTATAAAATGGCACCTCCTCCCTCTCTTCCTCACAGCATTTTGAGCCTTCATGCTCGGAAAAACCCTTCCAAAGTTTCTTATCAAATTCCATAGAAACATATTAGAGGTCCTGTTCTACTTCAAAGACAAATCGTAGTGCCCTAAGAGGATGTTTCAATGAGGCGTATAGAAGAAGAGGTAATTTCTTCTACCGATTCTTTCAAACTTCTTTCTTCTTCAACGTATTCTTCTTTAGTTGTTTCAATATAAAGTAATAACATAAGTATCAAAAATATACTGATATCTTATTATAAATATGAAACAACCCCATTTCACCTTCTATCCATCCTACGGAAAACAATATCACCGCGTGTGCGTATATACGAAATATCGTCTCCACACCGTGGTGTAATCTATTTTCCACCATCACCTTACTTGGATGGGTATAATGGTGTAAATGATGACTATAAATTATTATTTTAAAGTGATATTGATTCTGAAAAAGTATACATACACTCCAATACAATTCCACGATTAGAGGAATGATAGCATCGCTCGTGCGTACGTACGGACTACCGTCTCCACGAACGCGGTAAGATTCATTTTCCATGATTAACCAGTAATGAATGACAATAAAGTATATATAATGAATAATAATGAAATATATGGAATAATAATGCTACTTTATTTATGTACATATATATTTATATGTCATCTATTTAATTTCATTCAACTCAATAAGGAAACAAAAACAACGTTCATGCGTACGTACGGCCTACCGTCTCCATGAACGGTGTATTTATTTCCATTTATCGATATATTATATATATGTATATTCTGAATATATATTATATATAAATTATTTTTTATATTATATAATTAAGTAATAATGATCTAAGTAACCATATGAATAATTACAAGTAAAAACACGGACGACAAATGAAACGATTTTACCAAAAACGCCTTTTTAACATGGAATTTTCAAAAGAACGAGTAATATAAAGTCATAAGTGAACCATATATGATATCATAACAATTAATATGATTCTGTAATAAGTCAATAACATTATTCAAATCATTATACAGGAGGTTCAGACACATAGGAAGCAAATCGGACCTAAGGTAAGGGATAATTTTGCAAATCTTATTTTTATCCGAGATTGATTATTTGTAAGTATTTACTGGGGTTATTTCTATCAACCATGTCCATGATTTATAAAAGTGTTTTCATGTATGTTTAAAGTCATTTTTACCCATTTTTTACTTTTACTACATGGTATGTAAGGAAGCTTTCTTTTGGTTATGTTACGATGTATTTTTCGACTTTTCTGACAAAAGTACGAGGAGAATGTTATGTTTAACTTATATGGTGTGAACGGATTTTTATGGTTTTATAAAGCCTTATTTTCATGAATCTTCCTTCAAAATATTTCATGAATATTTTCAACAAAATCCTTTTCTTCTAAAATTTCATGACATTTTGTGAAAAGAAAATGATTTTGAAGAAAAAAGGATATTTTCCTCATGAATTCATTTAAAGTGTTTTATCAAAACCATTTTCATATAAGATGACATTATTTCACATGTGTATGTTTCAAGTGTAATGTATCTATGATTTACATGGTTTCACTTTTTTTATTATGAAATGATATTCATTTCTTTTATATGGATTTTGTGATGATGGGATGATGTTTCTGAAACCCATTTTATTTATTAGGTTATTATGAATGATGTATGTTTATTTTGTGGCACAAGTAAGAATGATTTCATTATGAGATGGGTGGTACCTATATCTCACTCCAATGCATTGGGTAAAGATTTATATCTCATGAGATAGACATGGCTGGAACGGTATATTAATCTGGTTCAGTATTACAGGACTGGTATGAGGAGTGAACTCGATTCAGAAAGGGACTTTGTCCACTAAGATGGTCTTGGCAGGAATTCCATGGCTAATATGGAAATCATTACATGTGCTTAATGGATGCCACAATTACATGTTTTATTCCCATGCTATTTTATCATGATTTATGTTCCATTATGATCTATGCCTTATATACTTCCATGTTTTATGTCGTTGCCCACGATTTTTAATGTTCATGTATTTATTTACTTCAAATGTATATGGTATGTTTTATTTTATCCATGATTACCCTTAATGAGAATTTGAGATCACCCTTTTTATGTTTTCTAATCCCCAGGATATAAAGAATGGTTTTAGTTTAAAAAATATATATTTATGGGATATATTGAAGATCTTTCACCACGATTAGAAGAATATATTCTGAGTTTCCAATGACACTAAACTATTACGGTCCTTGTGTGTGTGTGTTTTTTTTATGTACTATGTATTCCACAAAAGTAATGTAATTTCCATGTACGTTAAGCTTAGGATATCTACATAAACTACCATGAAAACATTATCCTTCTCACCACCTCTAAGAGTGAGAACTATATTCTCTATGGAACATATCCATTACTTATCAAAAAATGTTTTTTTCGTTCCATTGAATGATTGAGGATATTAATGCATGAAATAGTTTAACATTGTTGAAACTGGTGCTGGAGCAGTAGGATTATTCATATGGGAATGGATATTTTTCATAACTATATTCTATTATGACCATGTTGTGTTTTGAATGTGTTTGTTTTCCATAGATAAATATAGTTAATTTTCCGTTATTAAAGTAAATCAAATTACTTTGTATGTTTGAGTGGTCAGATGAAAAGGGTGCAATGATTCATTATAATCATAATATTGGGCATTAAAGTTTAAGGAAATTAAATTAGGTTGTGAAGAGGTTTTTCGGGAAGAAAGGTACATTATACTCACCATGGGTACTAAATAGAAGTTTAATAGTTATGCGAAAAATTATCGGTGTGTATATGACTCTATTAATGACCTGGTAATGATATGCTGATATGGGATTTCACATAAATCATAATTTGTATAGAAATATTTGGATGAAAGACTTATGATGAAAAGGGGGAGAACATTGGTGTCAATCTTTTTTAGGGTTAGCTGGAAAGAAAGTGGTTGTTGGAAGGATGGGAAGTCATAATACGTTACTTCATAATTCATACAATGAAATTTTGATTATAAATTTCTTTATGTCATGGGAAATTCAAGATTATATATATGATTTTATAGAATAAGAAGTTATGTAAAGTAAAATTTTTTGAGTCTCTGTTTGTTGGTGTGAAATCACCATACATTGATCTGTTTTAAGGTTGGGATATTTGTTTTGAAAAATATGAAAATAATGATTCTAGTTTTATATTTGAACAATAATAAAAAATATAAAAATATTCAAATAAATATATTGTGAATGTTTAAAGTTTACTATAATCAGAAATGGAATGAAATTGCTTCTTACACTAGTCTATGCGACATGGTGTTCTACCAATTAATCGAAGTAATCCTGACTCTGATCCATCAGACATTTGGATGGTTGAAAAAACATTAGAGGATGAAAAGTTTTTTGAATTTGATCAATAGTTGGGGATAATTGAGATTGATGAGAATGTATGAGTTGTTCAATCCAATGAAAAATGGCAGCAGTGATCAATCCATAATGTAGTCATCCATTTTCATCAGGATGAATTTTTTTGTATCAATTTGTTCATTAAGAAAATAAGTCTTGTTTTCTTAACAACTTGTTCATGTGGGAACAAATTTTGTATTTTATTTAATCAAATAGGTCAAGATTCATTAGAAAATATGTGTTGTTTAGTCATTAGACAAAAGGAGACACTATTCTGTTAGAGTGAAATAGAGGCTGATATATCAGGAGTAGGTTAAAACCAATAATTGTTTTCTCCATTGCACTTCATTGGATGTAGGATCATCAGTTTGATGAAAATAAGAAAATGAGAAATTTTTAGAGTTTTTGTTGATGTAGTTCCATGAAATACTAATATCTTTAATTATTGTGACTAGGTTTTTGGCTAAATGATTTTTATTTTTAATTTCCTTTATTTGGTATCGAGCGTGTTAGTTAGATGTAATATATTGTATATATGATTAATTGGTATGGAGGAACATAATGATGAGTATTTTGTCATATATACGTCTTCATACTAATGAAGAAGTGTAAATGAAATTTGGAATTGGACTGAATAATTATTAGAAACATTGAAACCAAATAATGTGTTGGATTGATTCAAGAAGGTTAGAGAATAATAGAGAAAAGAGTATATTCACTAAATAAGTATATTATGTATTCAAAATTATGGATAATTAAATGATTTTTGAAATTTATTTTAGAGGTTAATCATTATATATTCCCATGAAACCAATTTTGGAATAGCTATAAAAGGGGGAGAATAAATTGTACTTCCCGATAGATCAGTAAATTTTTCAAATATAGGGGAAAAGAGATATGTTTTTACATTTTTATGAGAAGGAGAATTCATATAGTGGATTAGTGTGTATATTTTTTAGATATAAGAAGAATAATAATGAATATTATATTTAGTGGTTTATCAAATCGACTAGGTCAACATATAGATAAACTAGAAAAATATATTTAGACAAAGACTGAAGAAGTTTTGAACTATTTTAATAGTATTCTTGAAGATTTATATTATGGG
Organism: Viscum album; assembly: GCA_963277665.1. Classification (NCBI taxonomy): domain Eukaryota; kingdom Viridiplantae; phylum Streptophyta; class Magnoliopsida; order Santalales; family Viscaceae; genus Viscum; species Viscum album. The sequence goes on from OY728139.1 coordinate 1,187,327,194, forward strand.
ATTGAGTTATCCAATTGATAAATTAAAATAGAATATCTTAATTATTATCATTATGATGTCTATAGAAGTACTTACCTGATTCTATGTAGGAAAGGGAAGAATTATTTAAAATATTATTTTTTTTAACGTTCATATGTGGTCACCAAAACATGGTTTTAACCAATTTTTGAATGATTCTTAACATGTTACATAAACTTGTTTTAAATAATTTGTGTTAGAAGAATATCATGCTCTATTGTATTGAACATAGTTCTCCACATATGTAAGGGGATTTTTCTACTAGTTTTATCCACACAAATAAATATTTTCTAGTGTACTCTATGGTATATGATTTCATCCATACCATATCAAGGTTGAATAAACTTTTTATGGGTAGTAAACCATGTATATACATGTGTTATTATGGACATGTAATTTTTTTCTTTTTAAGGAGAGTGATAAATTAATAACATGAGGTAATGGCTGTTTCAATATAAATAAAAATTGAACAAAAAATTTATCATTGATTCACCACTCTCCCCCTCAATGATGCACTGATCATGTTTGGTAAATATCTTCTTGTATCATAGTATAGGTTCCCCTGATTTAGTCTTTGTTGTTATTTTTAAGGAATAATTTTCTATAGGAAAATTATTTTGTGTGAACATGATGGGTATTCTGATATTAAATGATAAGAATTATCATATCTAGAAGGATATTATACTTCTATATCTTATTTATCATGGATATGATGTTTTGACACATTCTATAGGATTTTTCCCATCATGTTGAGATTGTTCCTCTTAGATATTCTAATAAATAAATCCAATATAATTATCTATGGTCTAATAATTCCTTTCAGTCATCAATATCTAAAACTGAGTTTCATAGAGTGAAGGGTGTTTCAGCTACCAACGGTATATTGGAGAAGATGAAGAACATTTATAATGGAAATAAAAAATTGATGAATGAAAAGTTCAACATATTGAGGTTGATGTATGAAGATATTATTATTGGTGATGACGAATATGTTAGTTGGGTCTTTACAAGGGTGAATGATATTGTTAACACCATAATATATCTTTTTGAGATGTCGGAGGACTCAACTATTGCTTAAAACATATTCAGAATTATTCTGTATAAATTTAATGAAAATTTTAATTATTTGGAGGATAGAGATCCTAAAACTATATCTCTATATAACATTCATAGTACTATCATTACATAGTAAATGATAAGGAATAATGTTATGAATGAAGTAAAATTCGATAGAAAAAATTCATTCTAGTAAACTAAGAAGGAAAATTCATTGAAGATTCTTGATAAAGAAGAAACTAATGATTTTATATATGAAAATGAGGGTAGTAACAGTCTTGAATAACATATATCCTAGTATTATATGAATTTCAATATACCTAAATGAATTTAAAAAGTGAAACTCCCCTTAGATGTTTTTTTTGGTGTGGAACCATTATTAATTTTGATTCCTGTTATCCTAAAAGTGGCGACGAAGAAAAATGTGATGATGAAGATAAAATTCCAAGAATATCTGGGAAGAATATGTTTTGAGAAATCCTACTCCAAATAAATTGTATATAGTTATCCAGTCATAAAAAATACAATCTTATTGTAGAGACCCTAATATTAACGTACATGGACATTACATTAATTTTGTGGAATACTTAGTACATAACAAAAACACACACACACAAGGACCGTAATAGTTTAGTGTCTTTGGAAACTCGGAATATAAACTTCTAATCATGGTGAAAGATCTTCAACATCTCCCATTAAGATCATCCTTTTTTTACCTAAAACCATTCTTTATATCCTGGGGAAAAGAAAACAAAAAATGGTGAGCTCAAATGCTCAGTAAGGGTAAACAAAAGAAATATCAATCACATCATATACATAAGAACATAACTTTTGAAAATTTTAACCTGCAACAGAAATCATAATTTCATTACATGGGATAAATCATAGCAGTGAAATGTAATCCCAATAATCATAACTTAAAACATGAAACGTTTTGGAATACACACATAATCATAGAGAATCATTTCTTATTAGTCAAGACTCATTTCCAAGACTATCTTAGTGGACAAATTCCATTTCTGAACCGAGTTCTCTCCTCGTTTCAGTCATGTTTCAGTAAACCGGTTTAACCTTCCATTCCGGCCATGTCTGTCTCATGAGATATAAAATCTTTACCCAATGAATTGGAGGGAGATATAGGGCCCACCCATCTCATAATTATACCATTCTTATGTGTGCCACAAAATCATAAACCATACATCATAGCATAACCCATGTAATAAAAATGGGAATCATAAACATCATGACGCCATAAAACAATTCATAAAAGATAAAGGTATTCATAAAAATAATTCCATCACAACATAATCAAATCAATTTAATAATAGAGATAAAAATAGAACCCTTTATTATCTTAGATGGAAAATAATTTTGATAAAACACTTGAACTCCATTCTTGAGAAAAATATCCTTTCTACTTCAAAAACACGTTTCATTTATTAACATGTCATACAATTCTAAACCAAAAGAGTTTGATTAAAAATAAACATGAGAACTTGTAAAGGAATATTCTTGGAAATAATTTTTTAAAAATCCAGTCTTTCCGTATAAGTTAAAAAAACTTTCTTCTCTTACTTTTGTCGGAAAAGTCAAAAAGTACCTCGTACGAAAAACGACAAAAGATTCCTTTCATATCTTTTGCTAAAAACTCACCGAAGGGTAAAATTGGATTTAAACAATTTTAGGTGGATGGAAATAATATTACATATTGAGGAAACATGGATGTGGATGATAAAATACACCCCAGTAAATACCAAAGTATAAAAATCATAAACCATACATCATAGCATAACCCATGTAATAAAAACGTGAATCATAAACATCATGGTGTCACTAAACAATTCATAAAAGATAAAAGAATTAATAAAAATAATTCCATCATAACATAATCAAATCAATTTAATAATAGAGATAAAAACAGAACCCTTTATTATCTTAGATTGAAAATAATTTTGATAAAACACTTGAACTCCATTCTTGAGCAAAATATCCTTTCTACTTCAAAAACACTTTTCCTTTCTTAACATGTCATACAATTCTAAACCAAAAGAATTTGATTGAAAATAAACTTTAGAACATGTAAAGGAAGATTCTTGGAAATAATGTTTTAAAAATCCATTCATGCCGTATAAGTTAAAAAAATATTTTTCTCGTACTTTTGTCGAAAAAGTGAAAAAGTACCTCGTACGAAAAACAACAAAAGATTCCTTTCATATCTTTTGCTAAAAACTCACCGAAGGGTAAAATTGGATTTAAACAATTTTAGGTGGATGTAAATAATATTACATATTGAGGAAACATGGATGTGGGTGATAAAATACACCACAGTAAATACCAAAGTATAAACAATCTCGGATAAAAATGAGATTGTGATATTTTCCCTTTCCTTATGTCTGATTTGCTTCATAAGTGTCCGAACCTCCTGTATAATGATTTAAATAATGTCATTGACTTATTATCGAATCATACTCATTGTTATGATATCATATATGGTTCACTTATGACTTTATTTTACCCATTCTTTTGTAAATTCCATGTTAAAGAGCGTTTTGGGTAAAATCGTTTCATTTCCCGTCCGTGTTTTGACTTGTAATTATTCATATGATTACATAGATCATGATTACTTAATTACAAAATATATAACATGATTTATATATAATATATATTTAGAATATACATATATATAATAGATCAGTAAATAGAAAGAAATACACTGTTCATGGAGACAATAGGCCGTACGTATGCATGAACGCTGTTTTCGTTTCTTTATTGAGTTGAATGGAATTAAGTAGATGAAATACATATATATACACATAAATCCAGTATCATTATTATGTAATATATTTCATTATTACTTATTATATATACTTTATAATCATTCATGAATGGTTAACGTGGAGAATGAATCTCATCACGTCCTGGAGACGGTAGTCCGTACGTACGCACGAGCATTGATATCGTTCTCATGATTGTGGAATTCTATTGGAGTGTATGTATACTATTTAAAAATCAATATAACTTTAAAATAATAATATATATTAATTCTTTACCCCATTATACCCTTTCATATAAGGTGGTGGTGGAAAATAGATTATACCATGGCGTGGAGACGGTATTCCGTACGTACGCACGCGCGGTGATTTCATTTTCTGTAGGATGGATAGATGGTGAAATAGGGTTGTTTCATAATTATAATAACATATCAGTATATTAGTGATACTGATGTTATTACTTCATAATGAAACAACTAAAGAGTAATAAGTGGAAGAACAAATAAAGTTGAAAGAATTGGTAACAGACATTACCTTTTCTTTGAAACGCCTTTTTGAGATCTCCTTTTAGGGGACTAAAATTGTTCTTTGAAGAAGACTGGGACCTCTAGGATGTTTCTAGGGAATTGGAGAGGAAAACGTGGCAGGGTTTGGCCCATCTTGAATGCTCAAATTGGTGTGAGGAAGAGGGGGAGGAGGTGCCCTTTTATAAGGTAAGAGAGGGGCACCTTTGGAAAACTAAACATATTATTTTATTATAAAGCCAAATTCTGTTTTAAATAGCTCCAAATTGATTTATTTCGAATATAAGGTGGGTATGTGTCTAAATCCTCTCATCAAATAGAATTTAGACAAGTTTAGGTTCCTATTGTATCCTTATCATTTAGATTTAACATTATGTTAAATAATTTTACTTTCACCGTGTCTTTTTTTTTGTTAATACACTATAAGGTTAATAAACTTACTATAACAAGACAAACAAACTCCAAGTTGTTTATTATTAATATATATATCCTTATCTAAGTCATTTGGCCGATCCTTAGATTTGTAAGAATAAAAGAACAATTAATAATATAATATTTGTTTAAAAAAAATATTTTATGTCAATTTTGACAATATTTAGTAATTAATTTTTGTGAAAATCATAACAGAATGATTAGTTCGAACAAAGTTAATTAAATCAATAATAACATGTCATAGTAAACTAGAAAATTAAGGAATTCATAAAAAGTCTTGAATTACATTTATTTGGGTATTTATGACATCAATTATGTAAATATTTCATTAATAAGATAATTGATGCATCTTCTTTGTGTCATAAATAAATTAACTTATTTAAAGTATAAAAATTACAAATAAAATACCATAATGTATGAAATCTTTTTATCTTTCTAATTAATATTTATAGTCGAATTTATCTTATGTATAACCCGATATTAAAAATTATTTTCTTATTAAACTTTGATTTTAATTATTTTCACCCTTCTTTAAATAAATTAATAATAAATGTCCTAATCTAATCCAAGTGGGATTAAATGGTCATATTTTATTCCTAAGATTGTTTTTGGTCGAATTACACTTATCCAATAGAATTATGACATGTTTTATGGTAATAATAATATCAGTTTTACCCTTAATTACCCTATTTACTTTTAATCGTGGTAAAAAAAGTAAAAAGTTACTATTCAATAAAAACTATTTTCATCTCATTGAATCACATTTTACTTACTGACATCAACCGTGTCTCTTGGATTTTTGAAATTTCACTCACATAAGAGGTAAAAATAAGTTTTATGAAAAATTCATTTTTTTAACTACCACTTAGTGGTTTCACTATTCATTAAAAAATGAAAGTTTCCAGAAAAATACCAAAAATTAGGCCTAAGCTATATTTGATATTATGAATTCAAAAATGATGTCTATTTTACCAAATTCAAAACATATCAGTTGAATTAATTAATTTAAAAATTAATTCCCGTCGTCAAAACAAATAGCGTGTTCTTTAGAGATAATAACTATCGAAAGATTGACAGTTGTTTATGTCTGGTTTAAATGTGAAATTACATCCAATAACCAACAATGTATTACATTGAAAAATATATTATAAATATACTATAAAACCACTCAAATTAATAATTTATCAATATTAAGATTTTCTATTAAAAAGGTTGTTTTTAATTAAAATTTAGTAATTTTCACTATTCATCAGAAAATGAAAGTTATCCGAAAAGTACCAAAATTTCACCCTAAGATAATTTTGATATTCCGAATCCAAAAATGAAGTCCATTTTGAAAATAAAATTTATAAAATTTCAAAAAGTGGTTATTACTATTCATAATGGCTAGTTTTAATAATATTTTAATAGCATATCGTTGTTTAGTGAAACTCGTTATTGCGTACTACACACGCTATCGAGGAAGGTCGCGATTGCGCGTAATGTAAGGAATGTCAAGGATGCATGTTGTGAAAGATTATTTTGGTGTAGAGTACAACACAAGACATTAATGAAATTAAAAAAAAAAATTTTCATAAAATCTCGGGGTGTTACATTCTACCCCCATTAAAATGAATTTCGCCCTCGAAATTCATCGGGGTTATAAATGCTTTACTACTCGAAAGTTTCTTTAATAGAAACCCACATCGTAAAAAGGAATACCAAAACCAATATTTAAAAACAAAAGTATGAAACGTAGTGGTTACCCAAATAATCTAATCACTGGGTTTCCACATAGCTGAAAATATGGATATGGAAGAGAAATATAATCATCATGTTCTGATGGAAAGTGATATAGAACATGGCTATGGAAAATCCAACAGTGACAAAGCCATAAATTTGTGATGATCTAGGGTACCATCTGATTCATCGGATATAAGGGAACTTGGACAACATTTTTTTGTTTTCAAGATCATTTCCCTAAAGATGAAGATTTTGAATTAGAATAAATACTTACTTTATTTTTGTACAATCTCACTGTTGTTCATGCTTTGAACAATTTCCACTTCATCTCTTAAATAAATGAAGTCGAATTTGTTATTCATGAAGTGTTAATAGATCATGTGACAGAATGATGGGTCATTCCATCTGTTTCAAAAAAAAGGTTAGAAAAAGTTATCAAATATACATAAGTCTATCTATGGTGAGATTAATCGTATACAATTTCAAAAATGAACTTATAATTCATATATCATACCACGTAATAAAATAAAACTAGTTTCTACTAACCAGGGACTTCCTATAGGCCAGTGGTAGGTGATAAAAGCCAGTCACACTTCGGTTGTGGGTTCGATTCCCACAGCCCTGTCCGACGAGATGGGATGTCGCCCATCCTGCAGGTTGTCCTTTTTCTAAAGCTATATTAATATAACATCCCATCAAAAATATCTAAAAAGGTTCTATCCTAACTTATGTCTAACATAATCCATTCAAATCTTTAGGATTATCTAAAATACTTCGGTCCAAGCTCATAGTATAAAGAAAATGATTACTTGAAATGTCACACAACAATCATGTGAATGCCATCATTTCTCCCCCATATATCATAAGATATATCTTGTTGGTAAAATTACAAAAATATGAATACCATAATCATGTATTCCCTTGAAGAATAAACACCCATTGATCCTTAGTGAAAACATGAATGCAGTCAAAAGTTAACTCTTTCCACATACCAAAATCCAAAAATTATATATACGCAAACCATGATATAACCTTCTCCTTATATCAGTCATGAGCTCATGAATACGGTCAAACATTTCATTTTCTCGTTTTCCTTTCATTATGTGCATATCATCTTTTTTTACAAAAATATCTCAATCACATTCTATGGTTACTTGTACCATTGAAACCCACAATAGTCCAATACATAAATATTCCAATATTCCACGATACTATACACAACATTATTTTGGAATCCCATTACATAAACACTTAATCATTCCACCACATTGTTTTCATATTCAACATCGCCAATAGTGATCGCATGTGACTTCCCTTTTTCCTTTGCCTTAAGTGGTTGCTCATGTCGGTCATCACTAACCCTTGGATTAGGGAATTTATTAGCATAATGCCCATTTCCTTGCACTTGAAGCATTGAAGTGTTGGTGGTGAATTCTCTGCAGTCTTTTCTTTATTCACATCATTGGAAACCCTTTTTCCATTACTTCGACACTCAACAGCTCGATGACCTTATTTTTCACACTTAATACATTTTCTAGTCCCTTCAAGACAATATCCACCATGCTTATTTCCACACTTTGAGCATAAAGAAACATTCATCTTCTTTTCACCATTATTCTACGATTTCTCCTTGAACTCTATCTTTCCATTCTTGTCAAAACTATGATATGGATAAGTAACAAATACTTCCATTTCTACCTTGATATCACAACACACAATTTCTTCATACCTACTGAAGTCTCTTATAGCTAATTCCCTTCTAAGATTTGGTTTTAAGCCACTAAAGAATCAATCAACTTTACTTTCAGGTTGGATGATAAATCCAGATGTATAACTTGCAAGCCTTGTAAAATTCTCTTCATATATACCAACAGATTCGTCATCCTTTTAATTTAGTTCAAGAAACTCCTTATCCATCTTTGTTCGAAGAATATGAGGGATGTACTCATTGAAAAATAAGTTCGTGAACTCATCCCATTCCATGGACTCAATTTCATCTCTTGGCCTCATATTCTTGATAAGATTCCACCGTTGATCAACATCACCTTCCAAACGATACACTTCTAAGATGACTTTATCATGCTCAAAACATTGATGAACTGAAAATATCTTTTCAGTAGTACTGATCCATTGTTCAGCAACAAGTGGATCAGAAGACCCAATGAAAGAAGGTGGACGTTGCCTCATGATGGACTCAATAGAATATTGTTCCCTTCTCTGCTCATTTGGATGTCCAGAATGATTCATAGCTTCTGTAAGTATAGCAATAAGATTTTTCACTCCATCTCCCATAACATTTGTTTGTTCAGTAGGACAATCATTTCATTGTCAATTACATTGATCAAAACGGTTCCTTCAGGTTCCATCCTTCATCTAAAAACCAAAAAGAATAGTGTGAGAGGAAAAAATCACGCTAGGGAAAACAACATAATAAAGGGGGAGTACCTTCAATATCTAACATCTTAGGTTACCGTAATTATAGACCTATAACCTATACTTATACTTAATCTTAGGGTGATCCCTATACATACATTAGAAATATCTATAGAGATCTCACTAAAGTTCCCATATCCTAGTTTCCAAAGGATGACTAAAACATTCCTCTAATACCAACTATAGAGACCCTAAGCTTAACGTACATGGACATTACATTACTTTTGCGGAATACTTAGTACATAACAAAAACAGACACACACAAGGAACTTAATAGTTTAGTGTCTTTGGAAACTTGAAATATAATCTTCTAATCGTGGTGAAATATCTTTAACATCTCCCATAAAGATCATCCTTTTTTGACTTTAAACCTTTATTTATTTCCTGGGGAAATGAAAACATAAAATGGTGAGCTCAAATGCTCATTAAGGGTAAAGAAAAGAAATATCAATCACATCATATACATAAGAACATAACTTTTGGAAATCATAACCTATAAAATAAATCATAATTTCATAACATGGGATAAATCATAGTAGTGAAATGTAATCCCAATAATCATAACATAAAACATGAAACATTGTGGCATACACACATAATCATAGAGAATCATTTCTTATTAGTCAAGACTCATTTCCAAGACTATCTTAGTGGGCATAGTCCATTTCGGAACCGAGTTCACTCCTCGTTTCAGTCCTGTTTCACTGAACTGGTTTAACCTTCCGTTCCAGCCATGTCTATCTCATGAGATATAAAATCTTTACCCAATTCATTAGAGGGGGATATAGGTCCCACCCATGTTATAATGATATCATTCTTATGTGTGCCACAAAATCATAAACCATACATCATAGCATAACCCATGTAATAAAAATGGGAATCTTAAACATCACGACATCATAAAATAATTCATAAAAGATAAAGGAATTCATAAAAATAATTCCATCACAACATAATAAAATCAATGTAATAATATAGATAAAAACAGAACCCTTTATTATCATTGATGGAAAATAATTTTGATAAAACACTTGAACTCCATTCTTGAGGAAAATATCCTTTCTACTTCAAAAAAACATTTCCTTTAATAACATGTCATACAATTCTAATCCAAAAGATGTTGATTAAAAATAAACTTGAGAAATTGTAAAAGAAGCTTCTTGGAAATAATGTTTTAAAAATCAATTCATGCCGTATAAGCTAGAAACACATTCTTCTCATACTTTTGTCGGAAAAGTCAAAAAGTATCTCGTACAAAAAACGACAAAATATTCCTTTCATATCTTTTAATAAAAACTCACCGAAGGGAAAAATTGGATTTAACCAATTTTAGGTGGATGGAAATAATATTAAATATTGAGGAAACATGGATGTGGATGATAAAATACACCCTAGTAAATACCAAAGTATAAACAATCTCGGATAAAAATGAGATTGTGATATTTTCCCTTACCTTAGGTCTGATTTGCTTCGTAATTGTCTGAAACTTCTGTATAATGATTTAAATAATGTCATTGACTTATTCCCGAATCGTACTCATTGTTATGATATCATATATGGTTCACTTATGAATTTATTTTACCCATTCTTTTGTAAATTCCATGATAACGAGCGTTTTGGGTAAAATCATTTCATTTGTCGTTTCTGTTTCGACTTGTAATTATTCATATGATTACCTAGATCATGATTACTTAATTACAGAATATAAAACATGATTTATATATCATATATATTTAGAATATACATATATATAATAGATCAGTAAATGGAAATAAATACACCGTTCATGAAGACAGTAGGCTGTACGTACGCATGAATGTTGTTTTTGTTTCCGTATTGAGTTGAATGGAATTAAGTAGATCAAATACATATATATACACATAAATACATTATAATTATTATGTCCTATATTTCATGATTACTTATTATATATACTTTATAATCATTTATGAATGTTTAACGTGGAGAATGAATCTCATCGCGTCGTGGAGATGGTAGTCCGTACGTACGCACGATCGATGATATCGTTCTCATGATCGTGGAATTGTATTAGAGTGTATGTATACTATTTAAGAATCAATATCACTTTATAATAATCATATATATACATTCTTTACAACATTATACCCATCCATGTAAGGTGGTGGTGGAAAATAGATTACACCACGGCGTGGAGACCATATTCTGTATGTACGCACGCGCGGTGATTTCATTTTCCGTAGGATGGATAAATGGTGAAATAGGGTTGTTTCATACTTATAATAACATATAAGTATATGAGTTATACTGATGTTATTACTTAATAATGAAACAACTAAAGAAGACGAAGTGGAAGAAGAAATAAAGTTGACAGATTTGATAATGGACATTACCTCTTCTTTGAAACACCTTTTTGAGATCTCCTTTTAGGGCACTAAAATTGGTCTATGAAGAGAACCAAGACCTCTAGGATGTTTCTAGGGAAGTGGAGAGGAGAAATTGGTAGGGGTTGGCCGATCTTGAAGGCTCAAAGTGGTGTGAGGAAGAGAGGGAGGAGGTCCCCTTTTATATGTGAGGAGAGGGGCACCTTTGGAAAACTAAAAATATTATTTTATTATAAAGCCAAATTCGGTTTTAAATATCTCCAAATTGATTTATTTCTAAGCTAGGGTGGGGATGGGTCGAAATCCTCTCATACAATAGAATTTAGACAAGTTTAGGTTCCTATTTTAACCTTATCATTTAGATTTAACATTAAGTTAAAAAATTTTACTTTTACCGTGTCTTTTTTTATTCTTACACTATGAGGTTAATAAACAGACTATAACAAGCCAAACGAACCTCAAGTTGTTTATTATTAATATATATAACCGTATCTAAGTCATTTGGCCGATCCTTAGATTTTTAGGAATAAATTAACAATTAATAATATTATATTTGTTTGAAAAAACTATTTTAGGTCAATTTTGACACTATTTAGTAATTGATTTTTGTGAAAATCATAACAGAATGATTAGTTCGAACAAGGTTAATTAAATAAATAATAACATTTTATGTTAATCTAGAAATTTAGTGTAATTCATAAAAAGTCTCAAATTACATTTATTTGGGTATTTATAACATCAATTATGTCAATATTTCATTAATAAGATAATTACTTCATCATCTTTGTGTCATAAATAAATTAACTTATTTAAAGTCTAAAAATTACAAATAAAATACCATTATGTATGAAATATTTTTATCTTTCTAATTAATATTTATAGTAGATTTTATCTTATGTATAACCCTATATTAAAAATTATTTTCTTATTAAACTTTGATTTTAACTATTTTAACCCTTCTTTAAATAAATTAATAATAAATGTCCTAATCTAATCCAAGTGGGACTAAATGGTCATATTTTATTCCTAAGGTTGTTTTTCGTCGAATTTAACTTATCCAATAGAATTAGGACTTGTGTTAGGGTAATAATAATATTATTTTTACCCTTAATTACCCTATTTACTTTTAACCGTGGTAAAAAAATTAAAAAGTTACTATTCACCAAAACTTATTTTCATCTCATTGAACCAAATTTTACTTACTGACATCAACCGTGTCTCTCGGATTTTTGAAATTCCACTCACAGAAGCAGTAAAATTAAGTTTTATGAAAAATTCATTTTTTTACTAACACTTAGTGGTTTCACTATTCATCAAAAAATTAAAGTTATCCGAAAATTACCAAAATTTCACCCTAAGCTAATTTCGATATTCCGAATCCAAAATTGAAGTCCATTTTGAAAATAAAATTTACAAAATTTTAAAAAGTGGTTATTAATATTCATAACGGCTAGTTTTAATAATATTTTAATAACATATCGTTGTTTAGTGAAACTCGTTATTGCGTACTACACACGCTATCGAGGAAGGTCACGATTGCGCGTAATGCAAGGCAAGTCAAGGATGCGTGTTGTGCAAGATTCTTTTGGTGTAGCGTACAACACAATACATTAATGAAATTAAAAAGAATATTTTTCATAAAATCTCGGGGTGTTACACTTGTTGTCTAAAAATGATGATGGTAAAGTAGAAACTGGAATGTTTTGTAAAGATGATAAAGAAAGAATTTTTATTGAAATTGTTTATGATGTTGTATTTTCGTGTGATTAATGAAGATGTTAAGAAAAATAAGGAACTAATATATATTTTCATATGAATAAGAAATTTAAATAATGTATGTGAAATATTGGAATTGTTGAAAAATATTTCAAGAAATTATGAAATGTCATACAACAATCATTAACGAATGTCCTCTTGAAGAGAAATTTATGTTACATGAAGAGATTTATTTTTTGAGGAATTCTATTAGGAAAGAAAATACTTAGAATGAACATATTGTTGTAAAATAATTTTGAAGGGAAGAAGCGATGGAACATGTCAAACAAAATATTTCTAAGGTTGAGAAGGGAAATATGAATTTCATTAAATCTATCTCTAAATTTGGAATATGTTCTTGAAAGGGAAAACCAGATAATGGTAAAACCTTACAGTAAATGGTTGAGATTAATATCAAAGATTTTATAAGATGAATAAATCTAGAAAACTCATGTATGTGGATAAAGTCAACTAAGTTTTATGTTCATATGTTTCTAAAAATTATGTTTATGAAATAAAAGTTTTCACAACTTAAGGGATTCATAAGGATACAAATCAATATAAATGAAATAAAATTGTTTTTTAAGATAAAGGAAATATCGGGGTTCAACAAAATGCTAATAATTATGGTATTAAGGTTGTTAAGAAATATTTTCACAACTCTTAATATTATGGAAGTTATAAAAGAACGTATTCTTTCAATGGTTACTACTAGTATTGGAATGGATTTGTGAATACTCCATATATGTGTTTGTTTCAACGAAAACATTAAAACTATTCCATGTGTTTCAGAAGGATTAGTTTGATTGGTATTAAATTCACTCAAATGAAGAATTCTATGAATTATTTTTTAAAATTTTCAGAAAACAAACATTTTTTAATCTAAAAATAAATAGTCCACACATATCTGACCAGAAAAAAATATTATTGCTATAAAATTTGAATAAACATATAAGTGGATGAAAATTGAAAGGAAAATATTTCGGAATATGTGAAAAAAATGTTGAGAAGATATCAACATATTTTGTTTTAAAGACTCATAAAATATATTAGAGATGTGAGAAATAAAAGCTTTCTACCAATGGTTTTCTGACTATTTTTCCTAAACAAAAGGATGAAATGAAATTATTGTTACCGACTCACTGTTATAAAAATATTACTACACTAAAAAAGAAGTCTAAATCCTCATTAAAAGAGTCTACATTTGAAAAGATGCTTTTCATGAAATTTGAGGAGGATGAACATAAGGAAGAAAGCTCATATAATGAAAAATCTATGAATAAGAATAAAATTCCAATTCTGATAGATGACTCTCATAAAAATGTTTCTTATAAGAAACTATTAGGTCTCCACCTTATTTCCTAAAACTATTGTGCATTTTTACTAACATTTAGTGAATTTAAGGAGTTTAAATACATAATATATTGTATGTGTCCCTTAATTCTATTAAAAAAACAATAATGAGGTTACAATATATACATTTTTAGGAATTTTTTGTTTTCACATTCAATCTTTTCTAATGTGATTCTTGAGATTTGTGCATGTTAATTTTATCTTAAACAAATTTTCCCATATTTCCCAAAATATGATAATATTTGATGAAGTATGAAACTGTTTTTCCTGAAAATAATTTCAAGGAAAAATATGTTAACCTTGATTATAGACTCTTGTTTTCAACACTAGGTTCAACGTCAAAGATATATATATTTTTAATTAAAAGGGTATTGCTAAGAAACTCATGTGATCAATATATTCTCTTGAATATAAGCATAAATATTTTGAGATGAATAAAAATTATCAAGAGTATCCCCTTTGAATTTTACTATAAATAAGGGGGGGAAAACATTAAAATAGGGGAATATGAGGAAGTTTCTTTAAATGGGTATCGACAACAAAAAGGGGGATATTGATGGGAACAAGTTCTATTTTTGTTTTATTTTTTTCAATATAACTATATAATTAATATTTTATCAATAATATTTATCAAATTATATATTAATTATTTGTGATTAGATGAAATGGATGGATGATTTCATCAAAATCTAAAGATCGGGCAAAAAATGATTAAGAAGTTCCATTGGGATATGAATGTTTTTTATCAGAGAAAATGTTTGTTGGACTGATCTTGTGTCTGATATGAATGTTGAACCAGAATGATGAAAATTATTAGAGTCTGGATGAATCAATTTTAGGCATGAAAAGGATTTTCTGATCTTAGAGTTCTCAAAAATCATAATATGTCATGGAAGCGCATGATGAAAGATTTATGAACGAAAGGGGGAGACTATGTTTTTCCAATTGGTTTGGGGATTTTTTTAATAATGAAGATATTTTAAGACTGGGAAGTCATAATATAGTGCATTTTATTTGCTATGATGCTACATTGATTCTAATGTTCTATAAATCAGAAAGAAGTCATGATATCATACAAGATATTGTAGAAAAATAATATTTGGGATGTAAAATATTTCTGGTCTCAAGTCTTCGATCTGAGATCACTCAACACAAATTTATATGAAGTCTATATTGTTTTGTATGAAATTGTTTAAAAACCAGATACTGGTATTCAATCATAACAATAATAAAAAAGATATGAATCTTTAGAGAAATATTTTGGTGCATGTTGTAAGTTTAACATAATCATGAAGGAAATAAGTTTATGATAACACTAGTCCATCAGACATGGGGTGACACTGATTAATCAGAGTAATATGAAAACTGATCCATCATATGTAGTAATGGATTAAAAAGGGAATGAGAGGAATAAAATATTGTTGATGTATATCATTAAGTTAGAATTTTTTAGACTGGTGAGAAAGTATATGTTGTTGAGACAAATGAAAAATTGAATCAATGATCAATCAATAATGTAATCAACCATTTTCATTATGATTAATTTTTATATACCACTTAAGGTATGATGAAAATAAGTCATATTTCCTTAAAATGTTAGTAAAGAGACAAATAATAAATATTTCATCATCATATGGTTAATGATTCATTGAAAAATATGTGGTTTCGACTCATGAGACTGGAGGGGACAGTAATTAATTAGAGTGAAATATAGACCGATCCATCAGGCATATGATGACACTAATAATGGTCATCTAATGATGGAATTTATTATTCACACAATCATTAGTATGAGGAAATAAAGAAAAAGATAAATATTTTGATGATATTTTTAAATTGATTACCAGAAGTTCTCACATATTTATATGTTGAGACTATTTTTAATAAAGAATTATTTCAATGTTTTATGTTCTTGTGTTGAAAATGAAAATCATAATTAGAAGTCATCCTTTTACAATATGATTTGTTGGTATGATGAATTTTTTTTAATAATCTATTTCCGTACATATGAATTCATCATAATTAAGAAATTAGACTGAATCTCTGAATATAACTCAAGAATTTTTAGAATTTCTGAATCCAACTAAGGCTGTGGAATGATTTGATAAGAATCTAGAAGAATCATGAAAGGTAAAGAAGCACTGAAATATTCATTGATGTATTGAAAATGATGGATTATTTGAATTTTCATGAAAATTGTTTAGGTGGGAAAAAAATTTATATTCCTTCCTAACCTATTTTTGGTGCTCCTATAAAAGGATGATAGTACATGGTACATTCTGAAAGATCATAACATAGTTCACATTTGGAGGAAGATAGAGATCTATTGAAATTTAAGTGACAAGGAGTTTCAGGATAGAGAATATATGAGGAAGTCTTCCAGATATATTAAGAATTTGAAGATCATTTTCATTGAGTTATCTGATCTACTAGGTTATGAGACCGATAAATCAAACTATAATTTCTAGACTTATATATAAAGAGTTCATAATTGGTTTAGTGGTATTAAGATAGAATCTTATTTCTGAACTAAGAAATTGGAATGATGAATCAGAATGGGATATCATACAGAATATCATTAATAAGTACATATAATTTTTGACCAATAGCTGGGTAGGAAAGGGATGAATTTTTTTGATGATTATATTTGTAAAAGTTGATAAAGAATCATACCAACATGTTTTGGACCAACTAGTGATTTTTTTTCTTAGGTAATTATAAATACATGTATGAAATTATTTTTCTTTGAATAATAACATTCACTATTGTACTGAATAGAGGTCTAAAATGGATTAAGGGTATATCTGAAGTATTGTATCCAAAAAAGGATTGTTTTCTAGTGGATTGTGTTTTTTTGGATTATTTCCAAAACAAAACAAGGAACTAACTACTCTTTTTGAGTAGTGAAACTTATAAATATATGTGTTTCTATGAGTGTTTGATTTTTTTAGACAAGTTATAAATATTTTATATGAGGATATGGTTTTTTCAAAATAAAATAAAACCTAATATAAATATACAATAATGATTCACCCATCCCCCACTTAGTGATAAATTTATCATGGTTGAGGAATATGAGAGTCAAATTCCCCAATATAAGTATAATTTGATCAGTTCGAGCTGTAGCACTATCTCCCATTTCATTATTTTTCATTGGGAAATCCTTATATTGAGTATGTGCATTGATACTGTTCTCATTTATTCTATTAAAGGAGATTTGAAATAAAATAAATACACTATATAAGGTTAGAAAATTTTCTAAGACATCTTAAATTATCTAATCTAGTGAAACATATTACATAAATATGAATACATTATGCAAAGCTAATATCAAAATCATAAATATTTCCTCTTTAAGGATATAATTATTTATAAATATTGATAATGGTATACAAATAAAATGTGAATTATCATAAACATATACCAAAGGAGTTTCAAACTAGGTGCACCACAAGGCTCATTGTCATTCACTAGGTGATTACTCTGTCAATCCCAATGCAACATTTTAATGGTTTTTACCTGAAGGTACATCTGTACCCGATCCATGTCGACTTGTAGTATTTAGAAAGGGATATATTTGTAAGAAAAAAACAAAATCAATACCTTACCAAACCATTATGATGATCTTATATACTTTTTCGTAAATTTAATCAGATTTTTATTATCATAATATATGTTTTCCTAAATCTAGTTCCCAATGTTTATAATAAACATTCTTTGATACCATCTATTATGACATTGATCCCAGAAACCCAAATATGGTGTCTTCTATATAAAATTTAAATATGATATAACAAATGATATCATGAAGGAATAAATAGGTTAGTTTTATTGGTAAGCATGGTTCATACTTGAATCATATTTACATTTGAAATCAAATTATACAGTATTTTTTTTTTGAGAATGAAATTATTCCTCCTTAGCATATCCCTGCATATTAGTCATCTTGTACTTTACAATATCTTATGGAAATTAAAATATAACAAAGACATGATCTCAAATGTTTAGTATCGGTAATCATATAGTGGAAGATATAAACAAATTATGAATAGTAAATATATAATGGTAAATAAATGGAACACATTCCATTTAATAAATAATGGGAAAATAATATTTTAGAAATACATTATTATCAAATAATTCTGTATAAATAATTATACAATTTTGAAACAAGACCATGTATATTATATCTAATACAATAATTACATGGAATATCAATAACATATTTCATAATTAGGGGATGGAAAATGATAGACCTGTGAAACATGTTTTTGAGGATTCAATCCAATATATCTAATGATGATGAAGTATCATGCCAATACATCTATATAAGTGGGTAAGGCCTCAAGAAAAAACATATCTAGTTTCTCTAATGAGACTAAACGTTTGGCTATAATAGGCCCCTCCCGTCACATAAAATTTCCAATTGATTCCTTAAACAATAAGGGTCAAACATAATTCACAAAAATCATTCATATTTAACATACAATATTTTCATACTTACCCCTGTCAAGAAACATAATCATAATCCTTTAAATGTAAAATAGTTAATGGTAATAAAATTCTACTAAATCAATTAAGCTAATAATTTATCATCCATGAAAATAATGAGGATAATATCAATGCAACATATTTATAGTGGGTTATAATTTCATTAATGGGTTCATATCATTTCTAAACTGAAATAACATAAAAATTTAATTAAAAAACTTCTTAAGGAAAACATAATTTTTATTTTGAAAATTATATTATAAAATGAAAAAAAAAATTTCCCAAAAATTATGAAACAAATTCTATCTAAAAATAACCTTGTTAAAATTGGAAGGAATCTTCAATGAAATTACAATCATGGATGTTGGTAATTTGGGACATATTGTTTATGGTAAAATGAGACATTACTTTGTAGAGTAAAATTGTTAGAAAAGTGACTCATTCCTAAAATGAAAAGAATATTATTTTCAAACGATTTTTTGAAAAACAAAAACATAAGTATAAATATCATTAATCATCCATTTAGATAATTCTAAAACATTTTGCGGAAACATATTTTGAAAGCGTGGTTTTGAGTGAAACCCAAATTCCAACCAATGAGAAAAATAAATTTATATTTTCATAAAACAAATCAAAAATAGTTTAAGTACCAAATAGTGTAAAAAATAGAAAAATTACAATAAATTATCCTAAATAACAAAAGGATATGAAAATTAATGATATTATTAGGAATCAATCATAATATTTGTTAATGGGAAATATATTAATGAACAATATCGATAAATGATGAGATTGTATCCTAAAATATTTACCACTTTGGTACCATCAAAATGTAAGGAGAATGAATTAATATCATTAAAATAATCAAAAAAACATGAGGATAAATTAATTCATGTTATTGGATTTGAAATGGGTTATAGATACTCCTCCTAAAATAGAAAAGGTGCATAACATAACTATATGTCTCAATGAAGTCAAATTGAAAAAAAAACTTCTCATACTGTTTTGGTAACATTAGAATACTAAATCCAATAAAACATTGTTATTTAATTAACTATATAAATACTAATAATTTAATTTAAAATCATCATAAAATAAATTCATTGTCATTATGTACACAACATAAATTAAACAATTGGTGAATATAGAATTTGTTTCAATGAAAATAAAAGTGATAAATAAATCACATACATTATGCATCATTTTGATTGAATGTTATTTTTCCTTTTATATAGTGGTTTTATTTATGTTTTTAAAATACATAAAATTCATATTACTATTTATAATATCATATATTATCCCTTTTATATTATCTTATCACCTATTGATTAATATTCATTCATTATTTTCATTATTTATGGGGTTAAGTGACTAGTTTTCTTATGAGTGTATTTTCAATAAAGATATTGTTTATTCACATATTAAAAATGATTTTTATATCCATAATAAAATCTTGAAAAAATATCATATTTTTACATTATTTTTACTTTTATAAATAATTATTAATTATGGTTTTTAAAAATGATATACGTTACGATCATAGAGATGAAAGCATGTACGTACGCATGAGTAAAGATTAAAATTTTCAATGATAATTATGGGAATAATTTAGGTCATATAATCACTATATAATTATAAAAATATCATATATACCATGTTATATACTAGTATATATCATCCATGAGGTGTGGTGATCAAAATAGGCTCACAACGCTTTGTGAAGGCTATAGCCCACACAGAGACGAGCGATTTTATCATTTTTATGTGAGTGGAAAGTAAAGAAATAAAATGATATATTATCATTAATTAAGGATAAATATTCTATTAATAATATAATAATGTTATTTATATCACATATAATCATTAAATTTGCCTTATCACCTTCCATGTGAAGCGTTAGTGAAAGATGAATCAAATGGCTTCGCGAGGAAGTAGTATGTTGTACACATGAGAGTTATTATCGTATCTCCCACAGGAAGGAAGGTAAAATGATATATATATATATATGATATAATTACTCCAATTTAATAAATATTTTATAAGTATCATATATATATAATATATAAATTATCATTCCAATACATTAAATGTGGTAGCAAGAAGAATGAATGACATTGGTTAGTGAGGCGGTAGTCTGTTGTGGACACTAAGGTTGATTTCATTACACATTTGATTGAATTAGAGATGGTTTTTTCTAGAAAATATTATTAAAACAACCCAGTATATGTAATAATAAATTGTTATTATATACTCATCAATATATAATAATTTTTGGAAGTTTAGAAATAAATAAAATAAAGAAGCTCAGTGAAGAAAATTACATATTCTTCAGGTATCTTCCTTAGGTTGAAACCAAAGCCTTTATAGGTTGAATTTATACTAAAAATAAATTGTATATTATAATATTTTTGAATTTTATAAGTTATTGGGATTTTTCTTGGCCTAACCAATTCATTTTTTAGGTGTGATGTATATATGAGAGCGAGTGGCCATTTATACGTGTGGTGAGTGGGACACTTGTAATTGTTTTAGAAAAGATTCAATCATAACCCCATTTGTATTATTAAAAAAGATTCAAAAATGGGAAATTATGATTATTATAAGAGATAATGATGAAATATATCACTAAAATGGATTTCCGGCATTTTTTTCTGTAATTTTTAACCCTTATCATCTTAGTTTAGCCCTCTGTAAAACCATTTTTTACAATAACTTTAATGATTCATTTTTTTATGTTTTTCATTATCAATTTTCATTAAAAATTATGTTGAAATTATTTTAAATTATACATTATTTTTATTAGGATTAGGGAATTTATTTTTCCCAATCTAATTCAAAATATATCAATATTTTATTTTAATTTTAATCACATGGATGTGACCAGAATTGGGGTTTCAAAGAGTTAATTTTCAAAAGATTACAATTTTTTAATATAAAACATCTATATGAAAATAAATAAATCATTTAAATTGAATTAATTTTATATAAAATTTAACAATTTTTATTATATAAATGATAATGAAATTGGTTTATCATTATAAATTATTTTGATAAATTGGAAGTTTTAAGTTAAAAATCAGTGTTTTCCACTATACATCAAAAAATGATAATTTTAAGAAAAATCCAACAAACTAACCCTAAGATAATTTTTATTTGATTATTTATAAAGTGATGGTTATTTTGTAAAATATGTTTTCTAAAATTAGTAAAATTAATTTTTTATAATGTGTGGAAAGCACGACTAAATCATCTTTTAGTGAAATATAACTTTTTAGAAAACATTAATTTCACTTTTAAATAATTATAATTTTATTAATAACTAGTAAATATAAAATTACCATGTTTAAAAAATATATTTTCATAATTCTGTAAATCAAATTCATTACTGATAATCTAATGTCTTGGTGATAACTATTATATTAAGTAACCATATTTCTATAATATGTCACGTTTTTTCAAAGGAAGGGATTCATATATATCAATTTATTATTAGTTTTACATGTAATTAATGTTCTTGAAGAGATTTACATTACATAAAAAATATATATCATAATGTTTCTGAGTGTTATATTTTATTTTAAGGTTGGTATTGTGTGTCCCATACATTATCAAATATAATGTTCTTAGTTTAGAATTTGGGTGTGTTTCACCAACAACCATTATATTCCCTTGTTTAATCCTTATCTCATTAAGTATCGATAGTGATCCATTTTGGTACATTTTAATGTTAAAAACATGGGTACAACTTTATCTTTAACAAAATTATAGGTGTTCCACTCAACTCACATATAAATGGCCACCCTCTCCTCTCATATTCACAATTCCAAAAAACAAATTCAGCCAAGAAATACCCAAATCATTACTCTAGAATCATATTATAAGCCTTTGGTCATAAATCCATCCTAGGAATGATTTTGGAGATAACCAAAAGATTTTTTCTATATAAGAGGCAACGTCCCTAACTAAGAATGTTTTATTACTTCTTCCCCCACATCCTTCAATTATTATTATACCATTCATGTAATATATCCTATTTACTATAAATATACAAATAAATTTTCATTTTTATGCCCTATATCTATATCATATTTCATCATTTGAAATATGAAATGATTATTCTTGTGTGTGGAAGACTATCGACTTGTGCAGTAATGTTATTCATTTTACATAACCACCTATATAACATGATAAAATGATGGATTTATTTTTCATATATGATATTTATTATACGAATATGATTATTTAATAATGATATATTAAGTCCTTTATTACTTTAAATTCTTTTGGAATATGATAACGTCATTATTTTCTACGGTTCATTTTCACCTTATGGAGGGATGATATGCGTTCATCATATACGCTTTACATTGATGGTAACAAGGAAAAGATTATATAATCATCTGGAATGAATATGAAATTAAATTGATCATGTAATTTTAATATTAAATTTATATTTAATTTATTTAATCCACCAAAAAAAGTTGTACAACATTCATAAGAACGTATGGTCTACCATCTCTATGGACATTGTATTTAAATTTCTACCTCCATCTTTTATAGGATACTATATCTATATATACTATTTAAATATCATATTTATATAATGTATAATATTTTTGAGATTATGGAACTATGATAGAATAAATTAGAGCAAAAATATAATAAATCTAAACTTACACAAAAAACAAAGTAATTATTTCTCGGAACATGACTTTAACCTAGAATTATTAATCATTAGGTAATAATTGTTAATAAGTAAATAATATATGGTATGATATATATATAGTTATTAAATATATTTATAATAATATTATATTTATTATATTTTTCTTTCGAACATGTTCTTTGGAAGTCATGATTTATGATAATGTACTTTCATCTTATTTTTTACTTTAGTGAGAGACATGACATATTCACCACCAATTTATTTAATGTTGTTTATATATTTCACATGAATTAATTTTATAATTATTATCCATAAAATTATTTGGATTTACATATCCATTTTAAGATTCATCTTTCATGTAATTTATGGTTCAAAAGTTATCAAAGCGTTAACTACATTTTGTCTCAATTTGGATTCTTTGACACATATAATGTGTTATGATATTATCTCCTTATATGATTTATATATACTACCACATAGACTTATTTTATCATTAATATATTCAAATTCATTATTTATATAATATTTATTTTAATGTTATTCTTTTATGGGCTTATGATTATATTTTACCAAACTGGTAATTATTTAATGATATAATTTCGTCATTTATAGATATTGTTTTTTTATGATTCATATGATGAAATATTATGATCCATCTATTAATCAACCCAAAAATTTTCATACAGTGTGGTTATTTAATGTGCATAATTTTTTTCCTTTCATTATCCTCTCTTTATGTACTCTTAATTCAAAGTAATATTTTTATGAAATTTGTTTTTCTTTCAATATTTAGTAAGAAACCATTTTTTTCTTAGAAAAATTTTGTTTTCAAAATATGTTTTAAAATTGTAATTTCATATTCTAAAAAATATTTATTTGATATTTTTACCAATGTAATAAATTTTTACAAAATTTATTGAAATAAATATTTTTCTCATTTTACAAATAATACACATTTGGTTTTAACTAAAAAAATTAAGGAAATATTTGTTTTAATTTTTACAAAATTAGCGGTATTTTCTAAAGTCATGAGAAAAAACATTGTTTTTCAAAATACATTATATATTTCCAATGTTATTATCAAATAAAAAGTTATTTAAAAAGTTTTTCTGTTTTAAAAATTGTTTTAAATATGGAATAGAAACTTTCCTCAAAAAATGTTTTATATGATATTTATTGTTTCTTTTATATATTTTGAATAATATTTTTAAATAATAATATTTCCAAAAAAATTAATTGATTTTTAGTATTAAAAAGTGATTTTGATGGAAAATATTTTCCTCTAAAAGTGTTCTAAGTGTCTTCTCAATATCATTTTCAATATATAAAGAAATCATTTAATGTTTCTTTATCTTTACAGGGGATATGATATAAATATTCCATTCTTACTCTTACTCACATTGGTTTATGTTTAAGATGAAAATAATTTTATAAAACCTATTACTTTTCCACGGTTTTTACCATGATAAAATTATTATAAAATCCACTTCATTTTTTATGTGTTATGTTGTGATGAAATGATGAAATGTATATGTAACCTAGTAAATTTACTTTTATTTTTTATGATGTAATGGTTATCAAACCAATTTATTTTCTTATGACCTGATATAATTAATGTTTTCTATTTTACTTGCACGCGTATAAATGATTTCAATTATTTGATGTGTGGGACATGTAAATTTCTCCAATTCATTAGGTAAATATTTAAATCACATGAGATAAACAAGAATTGATTTGTGATTGACCGCAGTTCTTCAACAAATTCTTCTAATATGATAATCATTGGAATTAACATTGACATTTATGATGGTTTGAGGAGTAAACCCATTCCACTATGATATCATTGTTAACAAGACTTCAATAGTAATGAATTTATGTTTTATCCTTATATGTAAGCCACAAATGTAACGACATAAAATTTTAATAATGACATTTTCTTTCATATAAAAATGAAATATAGACATAAATCACAGAATATCACATAGAGAACACTATTTAAATGTTATAAATAAAGATTTAATGAAATAAGTGGATCCCATAGAAATTAGTGATCTGATACCGATGTAATAGTAACATGATCATTGAATAGTAATATGACCATTAAGAGTAGCAATCTGTCTAGTAGAATAGTAAAATCACCTATGAAAGTATTTAAAATTTTATGTTTCTTATGAATTAATATATAATATATTTATATCTTGGAATAAGTCAATAAATGTTTTAAAATTGAAAAATTATGTTTTGGTTTATTTGTGAATCGTAAATGTTTATGTAACATTTTATAATTAGTATAATTTTAAGTATTTCTTTGTAAAAGAGAATAATAAAATTATATTTTGTTTTATTATAAATGTAAGATTATTTTATGAGACCTTAATTAATTTTTCAAAGTGTCGAAAAATCTGTTATAATATTAAAATCATAATTTTTCTAAAAAATGATGATTTCATTAAAAATAAATAAATTTATAAAATATAAAAATTAATTTTAATAAAATAAATTTCATTTTTGATATCTACCAATAAAAAAATAGATATTTTGAATATTTGGGATTTTTTTTAAAATAGTTGAATTTTTAGTGAATAGTGAAATACCGTAATTTATAGTATTTAACATTATTATAAAATATATGAATTATTGATTCATGGATGATGTTGATATGTGGTAAGAACCATTTAGTTCGAACTAAAATTGTGTATTTACTTTATTTAGTCACAAAAATCAATACAATAGATAGTCTTGTGCCAAAATAATAAACCAATGAGTAAAACAATAACAAAACACATGTCTCCTCTATTATTAATAGAACCCCTCACCACCCCTTATCCTCAATCCTTTTAAGAGTTTGAGATTACTAATATTTCACCCACATCCACTCCAAAATTTCTTCCCCATGTTCTAATATTATTTTTCACACCAAATTTTCATTTTCAAGTCCCTGAAAGACGTTTTCATGGAGACGATACTCATGATGTAAAACCTTCCCCCTATCTCTATTTTAATTTTGTTTCTTCTATTATCCTATACATAACTATATGATCCAAAAAATTAATGCTATTTATATTGTTTTACATATACAGGGATTTTATTATTTTAATTTAATATCCATTAGAAAATCCCTTCTCCTCTCTCTATTTATATAGAACTAAAAACATCATTTTGATGTGTCGATATACCGCTATCGTGGATGATGTGTTTTCATTTTACACTATCAACTTCTAGTATGGCCATAAAACCATTATTATCGTTAAATAGGATTTTATTATACATATTCTATTACATATTTTATTGGAACCATTATATAAAAATGGTATTATATATAATGATATAAGTATGATATGATCTTTAAAAATTCCAAAATAAGTTAAATCATATTCCTTGATATTTTATTTAATTATTCATTCTCATTCTATATAATAAAATGATATATAAGATCATTTAAACTTATATAAATAAAATTTTAATATATAATTTCGATTCATGATAAATATTCCCATTTTACATGATCTTTTATTCATGTATAAAAGTGAATCAATCATGAGAACCAAGGAAACAAGCACACCAGAACAATAAAATAGAATTTTATAACTCATCAAAAGGGCATAAATAAAAATAATAAAATTATAATAAATAAAATATATATTTAATACATTATTACATAAATTATTAATTAATCTAATTTCATTATCTAGAAGATTAATTTCCAGTGAAGAACACTTCCAAATATTAGGTATGGGTTTTCTCAACTCACATTTATTGATGTGAGATATACCTTATTCACCACTATTTTTTATGTATGGTATATGTACTCTTCCCTATGATGTATTATATAATGAATATATTTATCTTAATATTATTTAATGTTTCATTTTATGATCACTAATTTTATCAGGCTTATTGTTTGACTGTTTTCAAAGTGGCAAGGGATTCTCCCCGAAGCTCTATTTCACCTTCAGGGTATGATTTCTCACTCTTTATCCCAATAAAATCCTTAATTCTTCTTATATAATCACATAAATTATATGTGTATGTTCCAAATATATGTACCTAGATGAATTATTATTTTTTTATGGGGAAATATATTTTTCATAAGGATCCTTCAAAATTTACTTTGGATAAGAAAGATTAATTAAAGGGAACTTCACAATTTCATTCCCATTTTCAAGAACAATCCATAATCTGTTTAATGACAAAAATATTTTTATAAACTCACTATTTTTATCATGAAAAACTTTTTTTAGTCATTTTTGGTTTTACATAATTTTTTCCTTTTCCTCTTTATGAATTCTTTAATATTTTCCCATAATCAAAATAAAAGTTGCATTTCTTTATAGATTCTTAAACACTCATTTTAAATATTTTCACTTTAATTTTAAAATTTCAGTTTGAATATTATTTTAAAATTATTTTAATACACATGTATTTTTCTTCCATTTTCATTTTGGGAAATACATGTTTACAAATTTTTTTGACATATAATAATGTTTTTCCTAAAAAGCACTTCCTTCTAAAGTAAAAAAGTTTATTTATTTCAATAATTTTTCTATGCGTTTATTATATTATTTTCATCTATTTCCAACAACCTCTATTTATTATTATGCTTAATTGATATTGATCATTATCTTACAATTTATCATAGTTTATTGTATGTTTTATGATTATTTATAATACGGATCTACAATCATGATACCATTAAACATATTTATATGGATAGTTTACGATGATGTTTAATGATTGAAAATTTTATTTAAATTTCAAGGGATATATTCAATATGAATGTATATATTGATTATGTGAAAAACCGTTCATATGAGGAATTCATTGGACTTAGTATGTGTCTATCAGGGCTCTCTATATAACATTGATGGATCAGGATGTCACATGAGAGAAACTAGTTTGGGAATTAAATAATACCTAAGACTATTATATATAGTGTCTTTATCAAATCATTAACATTAGGTTTATGATGCACATTATTATTCATTAAATCTTTATGAGATTAATTATTGTCAATTCATGTGATTTTTCTACGTGTATAATATCGATGGTTAAATATCTTTCTCAAGTGATTTTTTATATAGTGTTATTTAATCAGCTTTCATTTCAATTGTATTATTCTCATGAGTATCTTTTAATGGATGTCTTTTTAGTTATTCACGTTTAATTATTATTAATGTTTATTTATGATTTCTTCCACTATATTTCGTACCATTACTAAGTATATGAGATCACCCCTTTATTATGTGTTACTTTTCCAAAAATTACAAGTTATATATTATATTGACATGATGGTGAAAAATTTTGGGAATAAGGATGTTTCCAAATAAGTTTATATGTGGAATTTCGTTTCCTATTAAATATTAAAATTATGTTTGAATATGATTTTTTGAAATATAAAAAACTATTTTTTGATTTGGGATTTGATCATTTGTTCACAATACCAATGTAATAATTTATGTGACCGGCTCTAGGATACTAGGTTCGGGGTCTGTACTGTTGGTATGATAGAACGTTTACTAGATACTTCAGAAAGCAGATTGATGAAAACATATTATATAGTGATATAACCCTATTAATCATTTTGAGAATATTCTCAAGGTAACCAATATTATTATTTTTACATTAGTTATACATAAATTTTTAATTTAGGTTATGTGTTTCATGAGTTTTATATAATACATTGTTATTCTGAATTTATTGATTTAATCTAGTGTATTACATTTTTTCAAAATGGTGCATAGTGTATGGATTGGAAACTATATCAATGGATTTATTCTATGTAGGTATTTTCCCCTAAAGAAGGTAATGTTTTGGTGTTGGGGACTCTGCCAGAGATAAAAAATTATATCTATTTTGGGAATATTGACTCGGGATATGAGAAATAACTTTACACATATGGGGTTTCCTCATCCAAAAAATGGTGTAATAATGTTATACTTCTTCATGCAACAATAAACATAAATATTTGATGGGACGAATATAATATGTTGATGATAAAATGATAAGTTACACAGAGAACATATTTATTTCATTGGGAAGTGATGAAAGGGAGAAGCTTATCATGGAATTATATCATCTCTTAGGAAATTCATATTAATGGTTTTCATTGAATCAAAACACTAATTATGAGGTGGAAATTCCAAACATGGAATTGAATTATTTTAAGTAACTTTTCATTAAAAAATACTTTCATAGATAACAATGAGTAGATATTGGGATAAAATTATTGAGTATAATATAGAAAGATGATGTTAATGTTGATAAGTATGAATCCAAATTTATAAGGTTGTAATTTTTTACATAGAATATATACGTAATAAAAAGTGAAAAATTAATCATTTACTATAATATCTTAAACCAATACTTCGATGGGAACTTGTCTCCAAAAAATACAAATCATATGAGAATATAGTATCTTGTGCTATCATGACTGTGAAATAATTCTCTAATTATTATTGGTCTAAAGGTAATGAGTAGATGAATATAATAGAAGATGAAAAAGTAGATAATTATAATAAAATAAAGAATGATATTTACATGTGTGATAATTACAGGAAGAAGCAAATCAATACATAATTGAAGGGAATGTGGGTTTTATAAAAATGTTGAGAGAAAGGCCACCAATATCATGATTGAAAGGGATGGAGTCAATCATCCTATATTAAATTCTTCACCTGTATGTATATGGGGAACTAGACATATGAATGTCCCTATTATCAAGGATATATATCTTAGAAAAATAAAATTTATCAAGGAAAATTTTATGCTATAACTATAGTCGATGTGGAATAATTAATGAATTTGTGTTTTATGATTCATTAATTATGTTATATTGTCATGATTATATGAATCATGAGATATATAACGATTGTACTGCATTAATTCTTCTTTAAAGAATTGGAATCATGTTATGAATATCACTAGTAATAAAGAGAACAGATTCTGTTGTAAGTTGGTATTATTCAAAAGACATGACTTGGAAAATATAATTGTAATTATGTTATTGATGTTGAGATAATAACAAATATATTTTTATGGGATTTTAATGGTGACCATGAAGGTGGTTAGTGGTCTAATAGTTAATGTTATACTGGAATTATTAGATTTTTTGGTTTAAGGATATATTAGACAACTAGAAATTTTATTTTTGGAAGCATGGATGTTTTCATTAATGTTTAATGATTATTTTAAAATTATTACATTTTCTATCTTACAATAAGAGATTGATTATTTGTGGAAATATTATATTATGATGATTTTGGAAATTTAGTAACCTTCCTTCTAAATTTATGCCCTTGAATTTATACCAAATACATTTTATGAGTCATAAGCTAAAATACATATGGAATGGATTAAGGATATTACTGATTAATGATATAATTTCTTAAGGATATAATTTATTAGTATTATTGTATGATTTATCATATTGGATAACATATGTTAACCATTTTTGTTATAATAAAAATTTAAAGTGTGAAGGAATGAATTGTGGATATTATGATTTATAATAGTGTTCCATGAATAAAACATCAACCATATATATCCATATTTTGGATTAAAAAATGAAATATGTATTTATCTATTAAAAATGAAAGGATTAAATTATAATTATGTCATTGATATAAATCGAGTATGATTATTTTCTCAAGTGATTCTCTTGATAGTAAAATAATCTATTAACTCTAAGAGAATTATTTTTTAAGAAAAATTTAATTCCATTATTATTAATTCTAAGAAATAACTAATATTTTAGATGATAAAAATATTATAGATCTTTTAGGGTTAAATTTATATTTTCCATGTTCTTCACCACTCTCCATCTGAACTTGGTTGTTTTATTTTTCTTCCATGCCCATATTTTCTATTTCTGTAAATGTTATCTTATTTGAAAGCCTAATTTTTTGGTGACATATTCATACCCCTTTCCCTATTTTTAATAATATTTTTATTAGTAATATTTATGTTATGGGTTTCCCATAAAGTAATTTTGATGTATATAACATTGATTTTCTAAGTACAATTTATAATTGTGTGTAGGCAAATTATTATAGGAGGGGAGAATGTACCATCCAAAATTTTTATCAGTTGAAATAACTTCATATAATTATGTTATATAGTATAAATCCTATAAAATCACATATATAACCCAATACAGACATTATAAGTTAAGAATGAATGAAATAAGATGTACTTCTAGAAGTTAAAGAACATTTTCTGATGGAATATTAACTTGACCATTAAAATAACAATGTGAAAATTTAGTATATTAATGTAGCCAATATAATAGTAACCTCACATATGAATGTATATAAAAATATAGGTATATTATGAATGAAATTATAATATATTTATATCATGGAATGAGTAAATATATGTTTTCAAAATGATAAATTAGCTGTTTTTAATTTTGTGTAGAATAAATTCTTATTTAATGCTTTATAATTAATATATTTATTTAAAAGAAAAATTATTTCCATAAATTATATTTATAAATTAATATTTTTTCATTATAATTATAGGATAATTTCATGAGACCAAATTTTTTTTGTTCAAAGTGTCAAAAAATAGGTTATAATATAGAAATCTATATTTTCCAATTAAATGATGATTTTATATAAAAATTAAATTTCTCTTATTAATATAATATTTCTTATAAAATTGAGTCCATTTGTGAAATCTAAACTTTTAGAAATGGTTACAGTAAATATTTTATATTTTTCTAAAATAGTTGAATTTTTTATGGACAATGATATATGATAAGGATAGGTATTTAACATTATAGGTAAAAAAATAAATGAATTATTGAATCTTGTAAGATGTTGGGATGAGGTAAGAACTCATAATATATAATTAATAGGCCATATTTACTATATTTATCAAAAGTAATGAATACTATTGACAGTATTGAGCCAAAATAAAAAAGTAATGAATGAAATAATAAAAAAACACATCTCCTCAACTTAAAATGAACCCCTCACCACCCCTTACACTCACACTATATAATCCATGTATAATGATAAAATTCAACAAGATTTATCTCAAAAATATCTTCCCTATGTTAGGGTCTTGCTGGTCTTACCAAAGGACCCCTTCCAAGTCCCTTAATAATGCTCTTATAGAGGTGAACCTCAGGAGGTAAAACCATTCATCTCTCTCTATCAATAGTTTCCATAACTTCTCAATATCTCCTTTATCACAAATTTTTTTATAAATATATTATCTTATTAATATGAGGATTTTATTTTTAAATTATATATCCATCATCAGAACCTTTCTACTCTCCCTTTTATTCTAAAAATAAAAACATATTCCATCTGTGATGTTTCGACTTTCCACTATCATGGGCACTACATTTTCTTTTTTACATTACCACCTTCACATATGGTAATAAAAATTTTATTCTGGTTAAATAATATTTAATTATATATATTTTATATGATAATTTATTTTCTAGAACCATTATATAATCATGATATTAAATAAATTGATATATGATCATGATGTTTGTAAAAATGGAAAAAATAAATTAAATCCCCTTCAATAAAATTATTACAAATGATTCATTTTCATACCATATAAAAAATATTTAAGATCATTTAATCATATAAAGGTTAATTATTAACATATAATTTCATTTAGGGATAAATATTCCCATTTTACATGGTCTTTTATACACGTATATAAGTGATATAATTCTAAAAAGAAATGAAAGGAACACTCTCGAATGACAAAATTGAATATTATAACCCATGTAATTTCCAAAAAAAAATTATAATAAATAATTTTTTTAATATTTTCTAAATGAAATTATTAATGAATTTAATTTCATTATCAATAACATTATGTGAAAGTTCATAAAACTTTTCTACAGAAGATAACGGTTGTATCGTCTCACTTCTATTTTTCTGGGATAATAATTATTCACCAATAATTATTATGTGTGGGGTATTTAAAATGAAATTTTATATATGATATCAATAATATTTTTAGCTTCTTCGTATTCAATTTTTCATTTTAAAATAATTAATTTTATGGGGGTTACGGTTTGACTGTTTGAAAGGGGATAAGGGATTCTCCCTAAACATCCATTTTTTTCTTTCTTGATAGCTTTCTCTCACTCTACCCCAATGTAATTATCAATTATTCATATGTACTACTAAAAATGTCTTGTTTTATGTTCCAAGTATATACACCTAGATGAATTATTTTTTTTTATTTTATGTGGAAATACATATTTTATATGTTTCCTTTTTCCAATTTAACCGGATAAGAAAACCCAATTAAAAGGAACTTCTTAATTTATTATCCATTTTATAGTATAATTAATAATCTATTTTGTGAAGACAATAATTTTATAAAATAAATATTTTTATCATTTAAATTTATTTTAGTTCACTTATATTTTTATGTAAAAATATTATACATTTTTCATCATTAAATACTCTTTAACATTTTCCCTTAAACTGCACTAAAGTAGATCATTTAAAAATTTTCATAAAAAATATTTTAAGATATTTCTAATCACTTTCAAAATTTTCATTATAAATATTATTTTTATATGTCACTATATACTATTATTTTCCACACATTTTGTATTTGAAATAAATGTTTAAAATATTAGTTTTTGACAAATATAAAATATTTTCCAAAATAAATATTCATTGCAACGTAAATAGTGAATATCCCTCAATAATTTCTCAATTATATTATTAGAATATTTTAATATATTTGAAAAAAATTATATTGAATCATATGATTAATTGAGAATGTCTTCTTTTGTTACCATCTACCATATTTTTTTGAAGGCATTATGATTATTATTATTGGGGATATTCTATATTGATATCATTCAATATATTACTCTAGATAGTTTATGATTATGTTTTATTGATTGGGGAAATTATTTAATATTTATATTCTTACTTAAATATTAATGTATATTTTGATTATATTTTGACCCTGTTAATATGAGGAAAAAATTGGAATTAGTATGGGTCGTGTGGGGACCGCAATTTCTCTTTGATGCATTGGTAGTTATAAGGAGACAAACTAGTTTGGGTTTTCAGAAATATCTTAATAAATTATATAAGGTTTCTTGGCTAAGGCCTTAACGATAAGTTAATGATTTCCTAAAATATGAATTCCCTCATTATGTGAATGGTTATTGATAATCCATGTGATTATTCAACTATTGGAATATCTATGGTTAAGTATCATTCCCGTGTGATTTTCTATATGGAGTTATTTAATCATCTTTCTATCTGTAATATTATGATAATGATTTTGTTTTAATGGTTTCTATTTTTAGTTAATCACCTTTCCTTATTATTTATGTTTATTTATGATATCTATTGATGGATTTATTACCCTTACTGAGCATATAATCTCATCATGCATTATTGTCTATGTTTTATTTCTTTTCAAGTTGTAAATTAATTATTATCATTGCATCCAGTTTTAAAAAGATACAAAACTATTAACTTATTTGGGATGTGATCACTTGTTTATAGTACACTTGAAATAAATTAAGCCATAGGCTTTAGTCTATTGGATTCATGTTATGTAAAAAGAATCTCTGTTTTATACCATTTATTTCTTATCATTTTTTATTTCCTTTGATTTTCATATGATTTATGTCTTAGGAACATCATATTTTAAAGCAATTAATCATTATTATGATCGTTGTTATGAAGGTTATGGTTTTCAAATGTCATGATCATGTTATAGAGCTCTTATAATTATGTTATTCTTACATATCTCCCTTGTTTACCCTTACTAATAATCCATTCTCACCATTTATTATGGTTACATTCCCCAAGTTATGATGATATGGTTTAAGTAGGGAATGTATAAGAAGCATACTATATTGGAATAAAATTATCTGATATTTTAAATATCATTCAATTTTTTAGTTATCAAAGTCACTATACATTTATGATCCTCAAGTATGAATTTGTGTAATATAATGAATATTCATAAAAATAATTAATATCTAAGTATGAGAATATTGAGTCATTATATAAATGTTAATGATTGGGGGTATTTAGTTTATAAAAGGAGTCAATATGACATTAGGATTAGTTTACCACATCATAGTGTATGTTACAAATTAAAACACAGTGGTCAAACCAAGACATAATTTGTTTAAAATCTATTATTTTAAATAAAAATATATTCACCATTGGTATATGGTCTATGATTTGGAGTTTATCAGGATCATTGGAAATTATATAAAAATATGTAATTAACTATAATGTGATATTTTGATGGACACATTTAATTTAATTTTTCATTGTAAAAATAAATATTTATGAATGAAAAAATGATTATTGGAAGGTTTCGTTAATAGATATATTTTAAAAAATATTCTTTCCCCTGTGTATCCATTTTTGTTAATGGTTTTAGGGAAATTGATTATAGAATTATAAAATTCTTGATGCATTATGTTGTGGTCATATGGTTTTGGTCATGGTATAGAATTTTATTTTTTTCATGAATTTTTCATGTTAATATAAATATAGAGAAAAATTGTGAGTTTATTTTTTCTATTTATCTCAGAAAAAAATAAGACGCTCTATGTTATTGTTTTTATGATGAATTCTAGGCTCTAAATTGATTACAAAAACATATCAATGTTTATATACTGACAATATATACTAATGAAAGCCTCAAAACATTTTATGTAGTGTGACTTTTTATTTTTGATAAGGATTAAAAATTTTGATCATTGGATGACTCAAAGTCTACTAAAAGTCACTTATTTTAGACCTAAAATATTTTCAAGGGATATTAAGAATTTTTTATTATTCCAATGACCTAGTTTTAAATTTATTATGTTTTATTGTATGATGGTATTGTTGTTTGAATTTGAAAATAAAATTCTAAGGAAACAAAAAAGTAAGGATAGTGTGAAAAGCATAGATGTGAGTATATATTTATAGAAATATGGTGTGTAACAGAGGTAGAAGAAGAAGAAAATTCAAAATAAATAAATGTATGATTATAAAATCATAATTATTTCATTAATATAATTTTATCGAAGCATTTATTACATAATGGTTAATTTTATTCTTAAAGAGAAAGATAACTACCCTAGTATATGTAGTGGTGTTCCTGGTCAATGATGTTGGGGGTAAAAATATAAATTCAATAATATTATTTTTTTTCCTTCATGGTATAATATGTTTAAATATGTTTTTAAAATTTGGAAGTAACAAAATCAATTTTTGTGTGTGTTGGTGGTTGTATTATGGAATCTTTGAACATTTTTAATTTATTTATTAACTATGTATATAGTAATTTTGTTTTGAACAAGCATCATAACTAGTTTCCAATAGATTAATTGTGAAGTGAAGTATAAGGTACTATTTTGAAGTTAATGTGATTTAGTATTATTGATATATTTGAAATAATTTTTCATTATGATTATTTCTATTATTAATTTTTTCATGTAATAATAGAATATTTATATAATATTTAATTTCTAGGGATAGTTTATATTTTTTGAGTTATTTAGAAAATTATATAAAGACAGTGATAATGGTAATTGAGAAGTCATATGTGAAATAATGAATATAATGTGCTAGTTAT
Source organism: Viscum album (assembly GCA_963277665.1). NCBI lineage: Eukaryota > Viridiplantae > Streptophyta > Magnoliopsida > Santalales > Viscaceae > Viscum > Viscum album. Next base: position 1,187,364,368 of record OY728139.1, read on the forward strand.
TTCATTATTGGAAATATTTTTAGTTAATAATGAATAAGATTTTATATGATTTCTGATATTAATTTATTCATTTATTTTATCACATTTTCATAAATGGAAATATATTAAAACATAGGTAAAAAATATTTATTCAAAAGATAAGAATATAATTTTGATGTTTATTAGTAATTATAATTATTTTGGAGTTAATGATTGTTTTTTAAATTTTCTATATGTAAGGAAATAAAATGTTATTTTTTGGTGATTGGATTACCATGTTGTGATTTATGTTACTAAAGAATAAATGATGTTCAAACTACAAAATGAGAATTTGTAAACTGATATTTATTTAAAATTGTTATTTTTTATGGAGAGACTGTATATGTTATGGTGTTTTCATAGTCACTATTTGTTATAGAAAAATGGGTAATCGGTGGTGTTCTGGTGTTGTGATTAACATGTAATGGTAAATTTATCATTGGGAAATGATTTTTAGAGAAGTTAGAATTGGAGTTTTTGAAACTATTATTACATGTGATTAGTTACAATTTTTTTCATTAATCGGATCAACTTTTATCATGATCATAGTATATTTAATCAGATCTATATAAAGAACGTGATGAATTATGATATGGTCATATGGTTATGGTCTTGGTCTAAAAATTTTAAAATTCAAGGATTGTTTCATGCATTTTGGAATCCTTTTGAAAAATTGTGTATTGGTAATGGAAAAAAATACAATCCAAAATTAAAATCTACATTTAATTATTTTTTATGATTTATTAATGATTTTAATTTTTCAAAAAAATAATAATGATTTATAACCAATAATATTTAACAATGTCAATTCTATCAAATATTTGTCCGATTGAATTTTAATTTCCAATAATTTTTTAGGATATATCCCAATGGAAGAATCAATTTCAACTCAGAATCAATTTTTTTAGACTCTATATCAAATAAATAATGACTAGAATGATTATATTGGTCTAATAAATCAATGTTACCTAGGATAAGTTAAATAAGATGTTTTTTTGTTTTTGTATTTGATAATAAAATTCCAATGAAAGTGAAAGTATAGATGATGATAAATGTAAGGAAGTGCATGAGATTTACACAAATCTAGACTATAAAAATGGTTATATATAAATGAATTTCTTAAAAAATAACTATTTAATATTAAAAAAACATCAATTAATTTCTGGATTTAGAATCACTTATAATTTGAACATTATAGATATTCTTATTGATAAAGAGGAATTCCAGTGTATATATATGGGTGTTCAAGATATTATGGATAAATAAAATAGTAAATTAAACGAACATGTTTTTTATTAACCAAAGAACATAAATATGGAATATTTGAAATGGGGAAGCTATAAATTTAGTGTGTGTGTGTGTGTGTGTGTGTTGGTGTTCATGTGAGTGAATATGTGAGAATTTATAAATTATAATTGTGTATCTATGTAGGATATTTTTTAAGAACATGTTTTTTATTTAATAGATGAATTAATAAGTGTAGTGTAAGATATATATTTATAAATAAATGTTAGTTACTCTTATGGAAATAATTTATTTTATTTTCATTTTTTATGTTTTCTATTTTTGTGATTTCTCAGGTAGGATTAGAAAATTTGAAAGAGTATAAGTATCTATTTATGGGAGTGATTAATCATTATCCATTGAATTTATAATCTATTGTATGATATTTTTGTGTATAGGATACATTTTAGAGTAAATGTGGTAACTATACATTTTAATATATTATTTATAAAAGAATTTATTTGGAAAACTATTACATTAATAACTTAAAAATGCATTTTGTGTTATAGTTTCTAGAAACTATATACATTATACATGAATTTAATATTTAAAAAATAAAAATAAACCTTATTTATTACTCTTTAAGTATTCCTTTATTATCCCATCCACATTCACCTTAATATATATTATTCCTTTCTGACATAAATTAATAGAAAAGTGTGAGCATAAATTGTAGTATGGGATGAAAAATGAAATAGAAAATGACTATTTATCATGGATAAATATGCATCATAAAATGAGAATACAATCATAAGTATATGATACATAACATTTAAATTTTGTTCTAATATTAAAATGAGACCTTCATTAGTATATCACCTAAGTGCAATAATACGATTTCATAAAACATATTACCAAGGATATTAACGTTGGTTTTTTAAAACATGTAACTTATAGAGATTAATCAATTACCCAATGAATTTTAATTCTATCATGGTGACCCATTTAAATTTATTTTTTCATATGTCCCAAATAGATCATAAATATAATTTCAGAAAAATCCTAGGGATAATAAAAAAAATTAATTTAAAAAGTGTTTAAATACCTAATGTTTTCATTATATTGAATCAGAAATAAGGTAATGTATATTTTTTATATATTAATTACCAATCATCGATTTTATAATAATTAATATATTTATATAGTTGAATAAAAATATATTTGGGTGTTTCCAACATTAAAAGGGTGGTATGGATAATCAAGGAGTAACTTCTCCAGCATAATAGGTACACAACGTTGATTATGGAATGTTCATAATAAAAGATAATGAAATTATCTCATTGATCAAATTTATTTACAGTAAAGAAAAGGTGATAGGTTTATATGAATATAAAAAATTTAATGTTATATTAAAACTACAGAATAGTTTTTTGGGTAAAAATAGATATGAAGAGAATACTTTATGTTATGGGATAGATTATTACGCTTTTGGTGTAGTTATTTCAAACATAAAAACATCACAAAAAGGCTCCATAGAGGGAACAAATATGGAATTATTTTCTATATTTAATGATGGTTAATGAAATGAGGTATAGAGGAGGGTATTTAAAGAAAATCTGGGATGATTTGTTTTAATAATTTCTATACAATGGCCTTAGAAATATTGGTTAGGGAAAAAACTGTTGCCTTTACCATGGTTTTTGATCATGGTCTATAAAATAAAGAAGGTAAATTTTTACATATTTCAGTTCTATAAATAAATATAATTATTCTAAAACAATTTATAAATATTAAAATAAATTATCAATAATATTATCTTTTCTAATCATTTATTTCTATTTAACACATTATAAAGTTATATAAATGATTGGAAATTTATTTTATTTCAATAAAGTACAATATGTTAATATAATGAAATAATTTAGTATTTTTTTATTATATTTTATTAATTATTAAATCGTGTTTACATGTATATCATGTCATAAAACAAATAAAAACAAAAAACTATATATTAACTATTAAATAAAATTTAACGTATATTTGATAATTTCCAATATTTCACCATATATCAATTATGATCTAAGAAGTACAAATATATTATTTATTGAAGAATAAATAATTTCACAAATATTCTATTTTTACATGTAAATAAAAATATTTATTTATGAAATACATAATCTACTTTGAAACCCTTTGAAAATTTACCTGGGATACAATAATTTTATTTTATCATTTATATTTTAAAATATATTTATTTATAAAACTATGATATGTAAATAAATTTTATTTAAAATAAAAATAATTTAGAAGAAATGTTTTATTTTTATATATTGTTTCATAAAATATATGTTTCCTTTTGATCCAAAAATATATTTTTTTAATTCAACATATATTCATGTCTACTTTATTAAATAAGATAATAATAAAAATAACATTGAAGAAAACTGAAATTCATTTCTAAAAAAACATAACTTTTATAATACTATGGTCTAGATATATATACCCTTATTTTAATAAAATAATCCATAATTGTAAGGTGAGTAATTGTGGTACATTCATGGGGTTTCTTGACTAACATGAATGTAGTGGTGATCTCCACTATTATGAATTTATCTCATAGTAGATTTCACTCGAGACATTTTGGTGAATATCTTCTTGGGATTGGTCAGGTACAAACATTAGTGATTCTACCACAAAATTTTTTTATGATAGATGAGATTCAAATGAATTGATATTACTTGTTTATGACAAAGATTACCTTTTCTATATCAATTTTCTCTCTTCATTACTCATAATATAATATAATTTTGTAAGATCCTTTTCCTCTGGTAGAGGAGTATCCTTGGGTATATTACTTGTTACACTTCCATTTTTGAAAGGGAAGTGGTTCTTGGGTGTAATGTATATTTTTAGGTATTCTTGGGGGTTTCGGAAATAAAATGAGAATAAATGAGGCTAAAAAGTGTTTTTTACTCTTTTCACATGGTTAATACTAGTTCTCCTTATGATAAGGGATACATTTTTTCTAGGACACTTATTTGATAGAGGTTGATGAATGTGAACGACACGATTTCCCAAACTATGTTTCTTGATCAACAAGAAAATGTATCCAGGCATGTAATCGGGCAGAGGCTGGTGAACTGGAACCACATAATTTTACAATATATGTGGTTGCTACTAGAATATGATTATACTTGTCCCCTCATATATTGATGGAGCCTCATGGTTGGTGCATGGTTTTTCCCACCATCTGGAAAAACCTTTTGGACCATAAATTTTTGCAAATATATAGTTTTTCTATATCTATTATAAATTATTTTCCCAAAATTTCTCCCCATTTGATCCCCTCTGGCATGGTTGATGAACTAGAAGCCCCTTCTTCCTCCATGGATGGTTCTCCTTCAATTATTAATCATCTGAAGTTCAATTTGGTGTGAATTGAAGAACTGGGTATGTTTTCAACTTTATTTCCTTGTAATTTTTTGGAAGAGTCTTTGTATGTGGTTTCAACTCCTTCTGATGATCTAATCTTTTATTTTATATGGTTTTCATCACCATGTTTCTTTGATAAAATTGAGCACAGAGGATCTTTCAATATAAATAAATAAATTACTATAGTCTGAAGAAGGGGATTTTACAATTTTTATATTGAAAGATATGGATTATATCATAGGGAATATAATAATAGAAAATGAAAACCATATTATAAACACCTTTTTTTGTGATCCTGTCAGCGAGTTAACTTTCATTTTGAACGATATGCATGATAGTATAGTTTATTGAAGCTAGTGTCCTATGGAAGTTGGACCATTTCACTATTAACCTCTGAGAAATATGAGTCTTCCCCAGCCTGATTTCAGGAAAATTAGTAGTGGGTTCACTCTTGAACTATATGTTATTCTAATTCCATTATTGTGAAACCAAACTAGTATTGATATGTCCCATCATCTCCACCTCAAGATAAGTGACCTGACCACAAGTTCCCAGAATGCATTCCATAACCTCACTATTTTAGTTTTTAAACACGATCCCAAAACCACCAGGTCTTGTGTTCCCCCATAATTAACTTTTAGAGTTACAGATAATCTATCACACAAAGGTGAGAAAATAGGAAACATCAATAGTGATAAGTGGTTTAGGATAGTTTATACTGATATTGATATTTTTTGGAACAATGAAATCAGTAACAGAATTTTTACAGTGCACCTCAAGTAGCATGATTGAACTTATAATTGTAGTTATGAACTATAAAATTAAATCTCGAGGTTTTAAGGGAGTCTGATCATAGAAACACTTTTCTATGCTTCTTTAAATTATATTAATAGTTTCATCTCAAACCTCTTTGAATTGAATTTAATGTTGGTTGTACAATTTTAGTCCCAAAAAAGAGTTAGGATATTCTGGGGATTGTGACTCTACACTGGATGAACCTCAGAAACATCAAATAAAACTATCCAAAGAGATGATTTAGTGTTTCAGTAAAAAAATATGTGTTCAATATCTTCGTGATTCTGAAGGAATAACACATATCTTCAAAAGAGAGAGATGAAAACTATTTGACGTTTGGCAGATAGTGGTATTTTGTTTAGGGAGAGCCTCCAATGAAATGTGAATCTTAATAAAGATATAATTTTTTTTGTTATAATTACCAATCAACATACAGTCACCTCCAGTTAGATTCTAATATAATCTATTGGAATCCAGAATTCCTCTTGGTTTTGGCTCCCATATAAACTTGTCATCTAGGTTTAGAAAATCAAAAGAAGAAATAACAGGAGCAGTAAGAGTTGGTAGCGTGTTCAGATTGATCAAATGATCCTTGGATGAAATGTGGTAGTATTGTTCTGGATCAGGGGTGATAAAAGCATCTTGTATAGGCGATCCCATCCAGTAATCCTTCTATAATTTAATGAATATTTTACCATAAAATTACATTGAGAGTTCGAGTAAAATTTATGAATATTTTCTATGTTACATGGCCAAAACAAATATTTAATGTAGCACACATTTCCTTCAGTAAGTCTGGCTAGGAGTCTAACTTTGAGAAAATTCCGGGAGTCGATCCTACCATTGATGAACCTCCAGAAAAAGTGTCCTTGATGTAATTTTTTGAAAAACACAATTTTTTAATGATAATTCCTCCTAGATCCAAAAGCATGCAACAATTATTCCAAGGAGCTATGATTATTTTCCTATACAGAATACTACAAATCCAAAAAAGCATTCTCATCATAGATTTTATGGTTTTGATAATAAAGGTAGGCCACAAATAAAACCTAAAGGGGTACACAAACATAGAAACCACAACATTATTGACCATGTATTTTCTTCCTTCCATTTAGAGTCATTTTCCATTCTTGGAGGATAGAGTTCTTATAAATTTTTGGAAATAATAGTAAAGTGATATTCACTAGGACTTCCCTAGAATATGGGAACTCCATGATTGATGAATGGAAAATAGCCTTCACTAATACTCAAAGCATTCATTATACAACATTTCCTAAAATATGTGATATTCTTTCCAAAATAAACGAACAATTTGTACAATTTTATTTCTTATCCCTAGAAACTTTCATAGTGAATTAATATCTTCTATATTTTTTTAATGTTCCTCCTGTCACCCAGAGTGAAAAATAATAATTTCATCAGATAAAAGAATATGAGTAGGATCAAATATACCTTGGGCCTCTTTGATTGTTTTAAGATCACTCTTTCTCAACAATGTGAAGAATATTCCTACAAATATCAACATTGGAAATATAAAATATTTTAGTAAAAATAGGAAAAACTTGTCTCCCTTCCTTCAGCATTTGAATAATCCAGGGCCTTAATCTAATGAATAAACCACGTATTAAAGCAAAATTTATATAAAATACTCACATTAAAAACCCAAACCATGGTATCGAAGGCCTTACCAATATCAATAATAAGAACTATATTGCCTTCCTAAGTGTTTTTTTTGAAGAAGGTTTACACACTTAAAGGAATTGATTATGAAATCCTATATTTTTTTCTTTGATAAATCCAAACTCAATTCAAGAGATAATTTTTCCCGAGACACGGGTAAGTCAACGGGAGAAAATTTTGGTGATAACATAATGAATGGTGCTAACATGGGCCACATGTTTAAATTGAATGATATCACCTATATTATCCACTTTATAAATTAAGGCAAAAAAACTGGGAATTGATGCCATAAGAGAATGATCCACTTGTGAAGAAATATTTGACGATACTACAAACATCATTTTGAATTTTGGTTCATTATAATTGAACGAAATGGTTGGTGAATCCACATGGGTCTGGTGAACAACCTTTATTGAGATCAAACACAGAATCCCTAATTTCAAAATCCATAGGACTATTTGTGGGAGATTCATTATCCTACTCGTTGATCATTTTTGGAATGATACCTTCCATAAGTTCGTTGCTGCTACTTGGGAAATTGAATATATATTTTTATAAAGAAACAATGTGATTTGATAGGGCCTTTCTATCATCTATGATGTTTTCCCCATCCTTAATAAGTGGTTGTGGTCTATTATCCCTTCTCACACTTTGGAGGGCATTAAAAACATAGTGTTTATATACCCATCTGTAAACCATCTAATCATGAAAAGATGATTTTTGATATTTTCCACAACATGATGAAATGATTCAGATTATAGGACATCATGGATTCCTGGATAATATCGCCAAATAATTTATTTTGGCGATATTCTCTTGTATATCATGATGAGATCATTCCCGGTCATTTATTTCATCATCAAGTGTGCTGAATTTTTTCTTGATCCATTATTTCATTTTATCCTTTGGCATTTTGAGTTTGAATATAATGGCCAGGGGATTACAAATATGATCATCCCATTCCCATGTTTTATTAAAAAGTTTAGTTCATATTAGTAGGGTAATCTAGGCATTGTTCAATCTGAAGGGAATACACATCTTTTCCATATTTTTAATATGATTTGTCAGAATATGATGATGATAGTAGTTATTCATTACTATGGTGAAACATGATATAGATCTATAATTAAATGTGATGCATCATTAATAAAATCTCTGTTAATTATGCTTTCCCCTGTGAAATTCAAATTCCTTCTATACCATGTATATTTGGTACCAATGAGGTTGATTTCAGTTATATTACCTTCCTCAACACAGGATAAAAATTCCTTAATCAAAATAGTGTTTGAATCAATATTGATTTCCTCATCAAGATTTTTGATTGAATTAAATTCCCCCATGATAATCCAAGGATAAGATAATAAACAAGACAAATCCATGATGAGTAGGAAAATAATCCTCCTATTAGTGTTGTGGTTGAAATCAGAAACCATTGAGTAGAAATTTTTTTGTCTGAATCTAGAAAATATGCATGTTATTATTTTGGTAATCCTCATGATGAAGTGAAAGAGTTTCCATTATATTATAGATCAAACTCCATTTCCTATCACATCTGAAATAGTTTTTAACTTTGCCAAGAATAATGAAACTAAAGTTGTATAGAGGGATGTTTGGTGAGTTTTAGTTTTAATTGGTTTTTAAATACTAATTAAATCATGTTTATACCTCCCTTCAAGGAGACTGAAGGATCCCAAAGTGTTAGGCTTGGAATGTCCATGGTAGTTCGAGAACATAATCCTCATTTTGTCTTTTTTTGGGTAACTTTACCTTTTTATTTTAGATCCAACAACTTCATTCACGCTGATTTTATGGGATCAAAATTTTTGGAGTTAGTAATAGATTTCATGTCTGTTAACACATCATCATTTTACATAAGATTTGAAACTATTCCTTTCTCTTTTAATGTATTTTTATAGAAGTATCCTGTAATAAAGAGTCAACTACATATTGTTACATCATAGGGATCAACTCTTATTTTGAATCAACTTCAAGATTTTCGTCATCTGGAATATGGATTTCTTTGTTCATAGCTTCATATATATTAGAACTGAACAATTCAAGTAGGAAATACTATTATTTAAATGATAGAGTAGTGGATATAAATTTAGCTGACAATTTTGGGATTACATATTCCTCAATGTCAGTACAATGCATCTCTTCCATGATTTGAAAGCTTCAGATCTCATAATTTTCATTCGGACATAAGGGATATTATACCTCTTCTTTAACCTTGTGTTCCCATGTTTTTCTTATGAGATCATTGTTGATACATTTCACCTATTTGAGTTGTCCATGTGTATCCTTCCGTACATAAACCATTGGGCCTGGACTTTTTCCTTGTGCAACTTCCTTCCATGACATGTTGTACTTAATAGGTTAGACTATCCCATCTTCCACACATCAGTTCTTGAAGACATGGACCTCCATTATTCAATGCTCTCAATATTGTGTTATATTATCAAATTCAATCAAAACATCAAGTTATTGTTCATTGACATCTAAAGAGACCCAATCTGGTGGTGGTGATTCCATTTCAACTTTAATAAGAATATGGGCATACATACCTATATCCCCATTGATTGTGTGTTGGGTGATTTTAAGTGAAGTACCAATTCTTGAACCCAAGTCATTGAGGACATTATGATAAAAATAAATATATGTAGGTCCATGGATTTTGGCCCATACCTTTGTAATGGAGTGATTTTGGGTGAATGTATTAATGTTGGCATCCCATTATGAAAGGGGAACAAGTACTCATTTCAGATTGATAGTTCCATAGTTCCATATTATATTCAATTCTTCTTTCTTCCCATGTATATTATGGAAGTATCAATTGCTTATCAAAATCATTATCCATTTAGAGAGGTTGCAACTGTGAGAGATTTGAGTTTTCAGACCAGTGTAAGGCTTGGGATTAGAACTATTCTCATGGGAAACATGGACATGAATTGAGTACCTACATATATCCAATCTATGATCTACCGCATTGATATCTACATAAACTATAATGGAACCTTCCCCCATGTGTTTAATGACAGGAGGTCGATTCTCCTTAGTTTTTACAGAACCTATTAGGGATTCTGCGAAGGAGATTCCATTTCACTTTAGGGCCGAATGAGTTGTTGCCACATACTCATGATTATTTTTCTTGAGTGGATGTCTATGGACATGAGTTTTGCGATCTTAAATATATTTTCATTTTCTAAATGTTTTATATATGAATATGGTTGTAAAAAAATTATGAAATGTTGTGTTTTAATATATTATAATTGGTAAACTGTTTTGGGCTATATGTTGACATCTGAGTTACTTTATAGTCCACTTTTGTATAATTAATGATGTTAGTTTGAACCAATGGATACCCACAGGGTATGCTGGACCCTTGATATTGGGATAAATAATGGATAATTATTGTGATAGGGAAATTATAAAATTTAATGAGTGATGAATTGTGATTTGGTAAGTGTTCTTCGTTAAAAGGATAATTGGGTAGGTTATATGTGAAAATTTTAAAATGAGTATGATGCTTTTGAAATTTCATGAATAATTTATTTTTATTTGGATGTAGTTGTGTTTTCAAAATAAGGATATGATGTTTTTAATGGGGTATCTTTTTGAAAGGATACATTGGAATCAATGTGACCTATAAAGTTATTTTTTTTAAATTTACATGATACTTCCAAATGAGGGTGTGATTCCTATTTTTAAAAATTAATTAATGATTATTTGAAATGGTTTTAAGTGGAAATGAATACCTTTTTCCATGTTCTAGTTTTCCAAATAGGAAGACATGTGATTACAAGGGTGAATTTAATATGATATTAAATGAGTATTTTTTATGGAGTGTCATTAATTATTATGAAATGAAATTGTTGTTAACTATTTTTTTACTTTTTCATATAGAATAAGGGATCATTGTGTATAATATGAATATGATAGATGAGTTATGTTTTGTAAATTCTATATGTTTTGATTTTGGTTATTTGATGTAGATGGTAAATATGTAATTTTTAATTAATCGTGTTAATATTTACTAGTAGTAAGTTGAATGAGGTTGGTATTGGAAAAAGGATCAAATCCCACTAGTCTGTCTTGAATAATTTTTTCGGACCCACTGATCTGTTATTTTAGTTATGATGTCAAACTAAGGCACTATAATCCTAACTCATGGAATGGGGTTCCTTATCTTGGTTCGACCAAACCAATTCAATATCACACACAGATGTAATGTTTGAATTATTATGTCTCAATCGGGATCTATGATCACAATGCTTACATTGTATGGAAATCAAATTGAGGCTCTATGATCCTATGATTGGATTGGTTGGGGATGTTAGACTAAGGATATATGATTCTATTGTTATGGGAATGTCTGGATTGTTGGACTGAATCTATGTGGTAACTTGATTAATGGTTTGGTTAATTAATTTCCACTCCTGATTAAAGTTGGGTAACACATAATGTCAGGGATTTGGCTCCTGGTGTGACCAGTGATAGATTGCATTGTTGGTATACCCTAGGAAACTTAATTCATAAAATAGTTATTTTTATGACTGGTAAATTGTGATACATGTTCCTTTTATTTCCTATCTTTTTATTACACTTTCATATATTCATATGATCTTTAATAGACTGGTAATTTCTTTATACACCATTTTTGGTGGCCTACTAATTTTCACTCACACCTTTCTCACGCTGCAATGACACCTGGGTAACTATGAAGATGATACATTTTTTCAAGTGAATGATTAAGACATGGGATATGTGATATGTTCATGAATGGTCAATTTGGTTGGATCAGGGAATGTTAGCACCATTTTGGGAATCAGTACCATGCTAAATATATTTTTAGTAGTTTTGGGTTTTGGAAATTACTTATATGATTTCATGGAATGTAGTATATTCATCATATTATTATTCTATGCTCTAAATGGTTACATAATGGATTTTGATGTATATTTTCCATTTATGGTTTTGATATGTTAATTTATCTATTGATGTTCTATATTCCTTTGTATTAATATAATAAGTCATTATAGTCTCCCCAACGTATCTCTATAGGAAAAATCAACTAGTAAGTAGCCTATGGAATACATGGAGGCACACCTGAGATCATTTAGAGAACTAGACTGGGAATCTCCTTATAGTGGATTCCTGGAATGGGGCCTTATAATGTGGCATCAGATGTTTTTTCTTTTATCTAACTATTTATTCATAGTAGATATAATACTAATATCTTATTGTGGTATGGTAATAAGCTCATTCCTAGGTTCCTGCCAACAGACATATGAGGGAAAGCCCATGTTTCCATGTGTAGGAATTAATGTTCTATTTAGTGATTTTATGTTTATTTGATGCTTCCACCTTGGATGGTGCACATGGATGAGATGTTATTTATTTTGAGGTTTTATCTCTTGCAACAAAATGGAAAGAGGGGTGTTTGGGTTCATGTACAATGCTAGTAATATAGGATTGATAAGTCAAGTATACAAATATTGTGATTTATAGTAATTTTGGACTATAAATAATTAATTTACATTTCTGCATCATTATTATGAATTTCAATCATTTTATAAATTTTTTATAATGAATTTTTTTTAAATGTGAATTTTATTAACATTGAGTTCTATTTAAATGAGTTTTGATAAAAAAAATTGAAGGTGTAAATATATGGGGTTTTGAAATTGGAAGGTTTTTAAATGTGAATTCTTGGGGTTCAAAGAAGAATATGAAATGGTGATTGTTTTCTAGATGATAGTGTTGATATTCTATTGTGTTGGTTTTTAAACATTCGAATGGATTATTTAGGTGGGGAGAGTGTCTTAGTTTTAAGGCCTTAATGGGATGGGAAGTGTTGGATAATGGGAAGTGTCTTGTTGTTCACATGGTTAGGTTTTTACCATGATGTTTTTTAAATAATTTATGTTAACGTGTGTGTGGTGAATATTTTTGTTAGAGACTGTCCATGTTGTGTATTAAAACCTAGAGTGTGTGTTGTACATGTATTGATGAAGTGTATTTATAGGTATACATGGTCTGAAACCTAGAAAAAATAATAACATGAGTTAGTTAGAATAAACATGTAATGGATTGGGGGTTGTAGTGCCACTCATGATCATCGAGTTGATTAAGGTTTGACGTGTACAAATTAGAGATAAGTTCCATGGCCTTTTCTTTATGTGATTGTAGTTTAGGTTAATGGTATTTTTTGAAGTTTGAAGTGTTTTTCGAGAGTTCTTAGCCTGGTTTCATGTGATTTTAGGGTTAATAGAACACCAATATAGATTTTATGGATTTGATAGTGGAACACATTTAGTGATGTCTAGTCTGGGTTTTTAATATTGTTTTTACTGTGAAATTTAATGGTTTTTGAAATATGATTTGAGTTTTTGTTATGAATTGGTGGTTTTTTGAAATTGAAGGTAACATTATGTTAGGTTATCCCAATGTTTCATTTACCATGGAATATAAAACACAGGTGGGTTCATAAGATGTGTAATCAATGCATGATAGGTTCCATCGAGTTCTAGTAATACATCATAGTTATTTCTTAGTATCGGCCTTATGGAAACAATTATGTTATTTTGGTTTGATAAAAGTTGGTTTTGAAGGGAGGGATTATTCAGAGACAAGACCATATGGTTTTTTTGGTTTTGGATGAGAAAATATATACAGTCTTGGGTGGACAAGATAAATGTAACCAAGGCATGGATGGTTTTGATTGATATGGAAATGTCCTCTAGATTATGGAGTGGTCATGTAGTTGGGATTTTTTGTAAGTATGGTTGTGTTATTTGATTAGAATATGGAGGATGCTCAAGTCCAATGAGGATGAATGACTAGGATACATTTTCAGATGAGAAATTGGGAATTAGGTCATATAGATGAGCTGATGTAAAACTCACGCGATCTTGATTTTGATTATATATGTGGTCGCTGGAATGTGTGAGGCCATAATGGATCTAATGAGATATTGGTTTAGGAATTTGATGGGATGTTTCATGACCCCCTCCAAACAAAGATTCCCCTCTTGAGATGGTAATGGCGAAATGGAGATAATGACCCCCGAGTCCCGCCTCCAGTGGGCCCCGGGGTGGCGACTAGCACCAAGGGAATGAGTTTTTCACAAATATGGGAGGCATTACCCTTTTTATTTTTTTAAAGATCGGTAAATAGGACAACTCAACCACCAAAAAAGAAAGAGGGAAAGTGTATAGAAATAATCCCAAACCATTCCCACATGAATGTTTAAACAATTTTATAATAAGGTACAAGTAAAAGAAAACTAAAAGTACAATACCAAAATAAAACAAAGGTACAACAACAGCAACAACTCCAACTGTCCGACTAGTAGGGTCCCGCATGGCCCTGGTAGTCCTCCTGGAAACCTGATAGTAAACGTAGGGTGAGCATACAAGTATACTCAGTAGGGAAACCTAAAGCTCTCGTGCACAAGTGGGGATACATCCTAATGTCCCGTGAGAACAATAGAAGAAATCTAGAAAGGAATTCTATCCACCCAACCTCACCAACCACACTCACCAAAAACACAAGCACAACAGGTAGTAGTATATTAGATACAAGAGTATAGGGTACCCCGCACCATTTCCCTTTAGTTAGCTTCTCTTCCTAACGATGAACATCCTGACGCTACCACACTCTCCCCGCCCACACACACCTGGGCCTCACAACCATATACCCCGCCCGCACACACCTGGGCCTCACAACCACGTATCCCGCCCGCACACACCTGGGCCTCACAACCACGTATCCCGCCCGCACACACCTGGGCCTCACAACCACGTATCCCGCCCCCACACACCTGGGCCTCACAACTATGTATCCCGCCCTCACACACCTGGGCCTCACAACCATGTATCCCTCCGGCACACACCTGGGCCTCATCCCGTAGATTCTTGGGAATTAGTAGAACCTACCCAAAGAGTCTTGGGCTAAAACCATCCCAATCGAAACCTACCTGAAGAGTCTTATGCGTAAGGTCGTCTTAATCCATCACAGCCTAGGGGAGAAGGAGCAGGAAAGAGCTAGTAACTAAGGGAAAAACACCCTCTCCCATGAAATGGGAGCGTTCGACACTAAGTGCTCAACATGGGTGGGGTGCAATAAAACACAAAAGAAACAAATATATATATATATATATATATATATATATATATATACACCAAACACACAAACCAAGCTATGGCTTTAAATAGAAAACTGAGCACGTGCCTCGGCACTGCTACCACGGTTCATGTATACATCAAACACACCCAACACCCTTTAGGTTTTTGCATTTCAGTAGAAATTAATTTATTTACATCCTTAACTACCGGGCAACTATCCACAACCAAACACACCAAACGTTCGTAAAACATATCCCTACCATCCACAAATAATGTTAGTAAAACACGAGAAACACAACCAAGCCGTTCTTATTAACAAACCAACCCCATTGATTATTATTTCTATTTCATTACCACGCCCCACCATTCATTAAATCTTCTGGTTTTAGTATTCACAACCCAAAGTCCGTTCACATTTAAACCCAGCCCTGCAGCCCCATGCCATCCACCATAACCACAACCGTACCAAACCCACACATCATCATCCCTTTACAACCATTTATTGCAGACCCGCTAACCATCACAAATAAAACATTCACACCAACCCACAACCAAATCAACCACATCCCCGCTGCTCACTCGATCCACAACAACCCACAAAACACCCCCATCACATGCCTCGTAACCAAGCCAACATCCACATGTTCATTATTCCATTTTGTTTATCCGGGGTGATCACACAAGGGTTCCAGATTTTAAACAGCCATCTTTACGTGATTAACCCATTCCCACAATCCACAAGGTTTCCATCCATAAGAAATCCAAAAGGAGAGGGAAACATTTAATTGCGTAAGTAAAGGCCCCCAACGACCATGATTTTCAGTAGGCAGAATCCCATTCAATTCACAACATAATATTACATGATATAAATAAATGTAACTGCATTCACAAACTTCCCATCCCCATTATATAAGCCAGTTATTATCTTTATTAAAACGGTTCAAATGTGTTTCATGTAAGAAAGTGGAAACACACCCCGCATGATTCACAATTTAGAGAGACGAATGTAATATCCCTTCCTCAACAGGTTCTGATCGCAACGCTCCCTTGGATCAACCATAGAAGACGTCCGTCGGAGTTCTTCATTTCTGTCGGGTCCCAGAAAAACCTCCTCCGATGGAAGTCTGAAAGAAAAGGACGGAGGAAAGACAACAGATCCAAGCTCTGAAGCTCCGCCTCGTCATTACGATCTAATGGCCACTTACTGATCATAAATCGGAGCTCCGACGAAGAAGTTATGGAAGGAAGAGCCTTTGAGTCTCTTGAGAGAGCTCTGCTCAAAGGAGTGGAGAGGAGAGGAGATGGGTGAGTTAAAAGGAGGAGGGGACCCCTCCTATTATAGGCATGAAAATAAAAAGTACACAGCATGTACTTTATGGTACATGTCGTGTACTCGGTTCTTTCACAAGGTCTCCACACGTCTTCCAACACGGCTCTGTGGCCATTTACTGGTCAACACACGGTTTGAGGGTAACACATACGCGGGGAGGGACTACACGGCGTGTAGTTTAGACACATGGTGTGTACTCATTCATTGCACACGGTAAGGAAACGACTACAACATGGTACACGGACGTTGACTGGTAACGCGTACGCGGGTAAGGACTACACGGCGTGTAGATCTGGACACACAACGTGCACCCATTATTCCACACAGCAAGGACACGGTCTACAACACGGGGTATACCCAGGAATGGGGTACACGGCGTGTACTCAAACTACACGGCTTTTAGTTTCAAAATTCTGGAAAGTGTGGAAAAGAACAATTTACCCTCCAGAACACTTCTTGACCTTCTTTTCACAATGGAATGGGCCGGAGAGGTCCGGGCCATTAAATCTGATACCTATTAAAACATTCTCATCCCCGAGAATACAAAAACCAACCCAGAGGAAACCCAACAAAATACCTCTTAGGGTTCTCGTTATAACATGAACCCAACCAACAACCATAATCATATGTCTTAGGAATTACTTCTCCTATGTCGGGATATGATCAGCTTTAGGCGGCATTGACTCGCCTGCACAGGTTTAATCGCATCCTCATTAATGCATCTCGATTGAGAATTTTGTCTTCCCACTTTCATACATTAAGAATTTTCAACTCGCACTAACCCCAACACCACACAACCAACACACTTCCCGAACACAAGGGTTTGGGAAATTCCTTTACCTATGTCGAGATATTATCCGTTTTAGGCGGCACTGACTCTCCCGCATGGGTTCAATCGCATCTGTATTAATGTGTCTTGATTAAGGGTTAGTTTTTTTCCATTCCCACACATCCGGACATGCTACACATTACTAGGGAACAAAGAAACAAAAGGTCTCACAACTGGCAAGCCAAGCATTCCATATATCAAAGGTACATAGTACAACATCAGCACAAATATAAGAAGAACATGGGAAAAACACAAGTTAAAACAACTCCGGGTATTGAGCATGCATCTGGGTCTCCCGCTCCCAAGTTCTCTCCTCGAGGCCTCCATGCCTCCACAACACACGAACCAAGGGAATTTTTCGTCCACAGATCGCCTTCCCTTTACGATCTTCAATTCTGACTCGTCATTCCTCGAAGGTCACGTCGTCTCCCATGATCCTTCGAAATCCAGAACGCATGCTCGCAACATGTCCTCCATCATCTGGATAGTCCGCTCTGTCTGCCCATCGGTCTGGGGGTGGAAAGCAGTGCTAAGGCATAGCTAGGTGCCAAAATCATGCTATAACCCCCTCCAGACTCATGAGGTAAACCGAGTATCCCGATCTGAGATGATATTCCTTGGAACTCCATTCAAACACACCACCTCGTCTACGTACCTCTGTACTAAGGTACTCACCGGGCCAGACTCCTTGATTGCTAAGAAGTGAGCCGTTTTTGTTAGTCGATCCATCACCACCCAGATAGCATCATAACCACCCTGAGCTCTGGGTAGTCTTGTGAAAAAGTCCATGGATATGTCATCCCACTTCCACGAGGGGACATGTAAAGGATGAAACAATCCACTGGAAACACGATGTTTAGACTTCACTTACTGACACACTAGGCATTTATGCACAAAATCCGCCACTGCCCGTTTCACCCTGGGCCACCAAAACTGATCCCTCTGGCCTCGGTACATTTTTAAAACTCCTGGATGTACCTCCAAGGCTGAGTTATGGGACTCACTGAGAAATCCCTCACACATTGCCTCCAGAACAAACAACCTTCCCTAGAAAAGCATCTGATGTCGGCTATCCTCTGACCATCCCACTAGAGTGTTTCCCTAATCGACACGATCCCGCATCACTTCCGCCTCGGAGTCCCCCCACTGGGACTCTTCCACCTGCTGCAACAAGGATGACTACACCGTCATCTGAAACAAACAGCCTCTAACACCTTCTACCCTGGCATCCAAGTGCAAGGCAGCCAACTTTCCCATCGCCTTCCATGCATCAGCAGATTCCTGAACCACTTCCTGATGAGACTTCCTACTCAGGGCATTAGCCACAACGTTTCCCTTACCTTCAGTGTAAGAGATCTCAAAGTCATAGTCTTGGAGAAACTCGACCCATCTCCGCTGTCGTCAGTTCAGGCCACGCTGGGAGAAGATATAATGCAGGCTATTGTGATCTGAGAAGACCACAAAGAGCTCCCCAAAGAGGTAATGTCACCACAACTTCAGTGCGAACACTACTGATGCAAGCTCCGGGTCATGGGTGGCATAGTTACGCTCATGAGGGCGTAACATCCTAGACCCATAACAGATCACTCCCTTCTTCTGCATCAGCACAATCCTCAGAACAAGGCCACAAGCATCACAAAACACCTCATACAACAACCCTTCCTCTAGAAACCTGAGTATGGGAGCACTGACCAACTTCTCCTTCAGGTAGTCAAAAGTTTTATGGCACTGCTCGCTCCACAGGAAGTCTGGGTTCTTCCTCATCAAAACTGTCAAAGGATCAGCAACTCGAGAGAATCCCAAAACGAACCTCCGATAGTAACATCCTAACCCCGGGAAGCTACAAACTTCTACCACGCTCATGCGTGCTTCCCAAGAAACAACGACCACCACCTTCGACGGGTCCACTAACACTCCATGCTAAGACACCACGTTCCCAAGTAAGTGTACTTCTAGTGTCAAGAACTTACACTTCGACAATTTCCCATAAAGCTGGTCATGTCGAAGGACTTCCAAGACTGCCCTGAGATGCTCAACATGCTCCTCCTCTTATCTTGAGTAGATCAGGATGTCGTTGATAAAAACAACGATGAACCGATCCAGAAACTCTTAGAAGACAAGGTTCATGAGTCCCATGAACACAGTCGGTGCATTCGTAACTCTAAATGGCATCACTACCAACTCGAAGTGCCCATAACTGCACCTGAAAGCTGTCTTCGAGATGTCACTATCCTTCAGCCTCAGCTGATGATATCATGATCGTAGATCAATCATGGAAAACCAACCTGCTCCCCTCAGCTGGTCGAGGAGATCATCTATCCTTGGGATGGGGTAACGGTTCATGACTATTACATGGGTCAACCTTCGGTAGTCTATGCATAGCCTGAGACCACCATCTGCCTTCTTCACCAACAAAACTGGATCACCCCATGGCGACACGCTGGGTCAAACAAAACCCTTCTCCTTCAGATCGTCAATCTGAATCCGCAACTCCCGCAACTCCGAAGGTTCCATCCGATAAGGGGCCATCGAAATTGGACGGGCACCAGGCTGTAAGTCTATCCCGAACTCAACGTCTCGTCAGGGGGGGGGGGTAGAGTCACAAACTCCTTAGGAAAAACATCGTGGAACTCCCCAACAACTTCCTGGACATCCATCATCTCTATATCAATTGGAACCACTGATAACCCACCTAACAAGGAAAGGTGAGGCTCCACACGCTGGCTTCCCGCCTGATATCCCCTCTCGCCAACAAAAGATACACATTTCCATTCCACGTTGGAGAACACGACTCTTATTCGGAAGCAGTCGATAACGGAAGTAACAGAAAACAACCAGTCGATGCCTAGGATGACATTGTATGGCTGCATCTGTAACAGAAGACGGTCCCCACTAGATCAATGTGGTCCCAACGTCAGCCCATATCCCCGACAAACACTAGATATGATGGTCTGGCCTCCAACTGGTGTACTCAGTACCAGTGGTACGGAAAGTCACTCTACGTATAGTCCCAAAGCATGGGCTAGACTAGGTGCAACAAAAGAGTGCGAGGCTCCCGAATCGAACAAAGAAGAAACAAGAGTGCTGAACAAATAAATCGTACCTCGTATAACCACTGGTCCCGATGGAGCTTCCAACTCTGCCACGTGCAACTGTCCACGTCCTACTCCTCTGCCTCTCTGATGTCGTCCACCTCCCCGACCATGCCCTGGTCGAGGTCCTTGAGGAGCACCCTGAGGTCGACCTCCTACCGCAAAGTCTGCCCTCAGTGGAGCATGGTCCTGCTGCTGTTGGAAGGGCCTCACTGGCAACTGGTGCTGCTGAGGTGGGCGCTGAACCTTCCCACCTCCACCGTACTGAGCGTAGTTTGAGCACCGACTCTGAACGTGCCCGAAACCTCCACAAGAAAACACCTCCGTCCTGGGCTCGTGAAAAAGGGATGAGGACCCGAAGATCTGAACTGGAACTGCTGGGGCCTGCTCCCTACTGGCCTAAACCTGGAAGGTCCCGTCACAGGAGACCTGCTGTTGACTGCCTTCCCCTTCGACGAGCCTGGCTGGATCCCCTCTCGGGGTGCACCTCCTAGCGAGTGCATCCTCTCTACAATCTATTCCTTCTTCTATACCTCCATGTACGTCAGAAGGGTGAAGGGGGTGACAACATACTAGAGCGAAGGACGGAGTGCCTCTTCCAAACGTCCTGCCCAAGACTCCTCATCCGGAAAGAGATCCGGAGAAAAGCACATGAGATCTTTGAACTTGATCCCCAGCACTCGTACAGTCATACTCCC
The DNA here is from genome assembly GCA_963277665.1 of Viscum album. NCBI lineage: Eukaryota > Viridiplantae > Streptophyta > Magnoliopsida > Santalales > Viscaceae > Viscum > Viscum album. The sequence goes on from OY728139.1 coordinate 1,187,385,592, forward strand.
CTACTAAAGGGAGAGTAACTTCTGCCACTTCTCTGCCTTGATCATGGATGAAAGGAATTCCTCTCGGAATTTCTTCTCAAAGTCAGCCCACAGAACCTCTGCCTCTATCCTCTCTCCGAGGTAGAGTGTCCACCACTGTCACGCCGCACCTATCAGCTGACTGACTGCTAGGTGAACCCAGTACTCCCTCGGAGCAGGGATCAAGGTAAAAGCGATCCCTAGCTCCTCAAGCCACCCCTCTGTCTCCGTATCCGATGTACTACCCTCGTACTTCTTGAGGGTCTCCCACTGGAAAGAACGGAGAGTCTTCTGCCACTGGTTGTCTTCCTCCTCTCAGTCAATCCTCAACTGATCGATCACCTGAATCTGTTGGGCCTCGGCCGTCTGAGCCACCCGGGGACGACGTCCAGGTGCCATAGCTATACGGTAAACAAGGATTGCCTAATCCCAAGTAGTAAGGAAAAACTCTAGGTTTTATTTCATCATTTTATTTCAATTTCTTTCCCAGAACACCCAAATCAAGTAAAACACAATGATAATGATGCATGTAGCTTCCCTAGGTTCTCTACCCTGCAATCAATGTAGTCTCACTTGGTCGTTCGGTAGGCTAAGAGTACTTGCATCAGATCATGTGGTGCCCTAAAATCTCGTGTCCTAGACAGTCTTCCCTGGCCTATGTCACCCACCATGATTAACTAACTTGGTTTCCCTACCATGCCATGAAATCCTCATTGTGCCTAACTCCATACCCCATCCTATCTCTCAACCATCATCTCTGATAACATTTTGTCACGACCCCCTCCCACCAAAGATGCCCTTCCTGAGCTGGCAATGGAGAAAGGGAGATAATGACCCCCGAGTCCCGCCTCCACTAGGCCCCGGGGTGGCGACTAGCACCAAGGGTATGAGTTTTTCAAAAATATGGGAGGCATTACCCTTTCTTTAAAGATCGTGAAATAAGAAAAGTCAACCACCAAAAAGGAAAGAGGGAAAGTGTATAGAAATAAACCCAAACCATTCCCACATGCATGTTTAAACAATTTTATAACAAGGTAAAAGTACAAGAAAACTCAAAGTACAATACCAAAAGAAAACAAAGGTACAAAAACAGCAAAAACTCCAACTTTCCGACTAGTAGGGTCCCGCACGGCCCTGGTAGTCCTCCTGGAAACCTGAATGTAAACGTAGGGTGAGCATACAAGTATACTCAATAGGGAAACCTAAATCTCTCATGCACCAGTCTGGAGACATCCTAATGTCCCGTGAGAACAATAGAAGAAATATAGAAAGGAATTCTATCCACCCAACCACACCATCCACACTCACCAAAAACAAAAGCACAACAGGTAGTAGTATATCAAAAACAAGAGTATTGGGTACCCCACACCATTTCCCTTTAGTAAGCTTCTCTTCTTAACGACGAACGTCCTGACGCTGCCACACTCTCCCCGCCTGCACACACCTTGGCCTCACAACCACGTATCCCACCCGCACACACCTGGGCCTCACAACCACGTATCCCACCGCACACACTTGGGCCTCACAACCACATATCCCGCCCGCACACACTTGGGCCTCATCCCGAAGATTCTTGGGAAACAGTAGAACCTGCCCGAAGAGTCTTGGGATAAAACCACCCCAATCGAAACCTACCTGAAGAGTCTTAGGTTTATGGTCACCTCAAGCCATCAAAGCCTAGGGGAGAAGAAGTAGGAAGGTGCTAGTAACTAAAAGAAAACCACTATCCCATGAAATGGGAGCGTTCGGCACTACGTGATCAACATGGGTGGGGTGAGATAAAACACAAAAGATACAGATATATATATATATATAGATACCAAACACATAGCCCAACCTATGGCTTCTAAACAGAAAACATAGCACGTGCCTCAGCACTGCTATCACAAAGCATGCATACAACAAACAAACCCAACGCCCTTTAGGTTTTCACATTTCATTAGAAATTAGTTTATTTAGTTCCTTAAAAACCGAGAAACTATCCAAAACCAACCACACCAAACGTTCGCAAAACATAACCCTACCATCCACAAATCAAATTAGGAAAACACAAGCAACACAACCAAGCCCTTCTTATCAACCAACCAACCCCATTGATTATTATTTCCATTTCATTACCATGCCCCACCATTCATTAACTCTTCCACTTTTATTATTCAAAACCCAAAGTCCGTTCACATTTAAACCCAGCCCTGCAGCCCCACTTCCATCCACCATAACCACAACTGTACTGAACCCGCACATCATCATCCCTTTACAACCATTTATTGTAGCCCCGCTGCCCGTCCCCAATACAACATTCACACAAATCCACAACCAAATCAATCGATGCCCCGCTGCTCACCCGATCCACAACAACCAACAAAACACCCCCATCACATGCCTCGTAACCAAGCCAACGCCCACATGTTAATTCTTCCATTTTGTTTATACAGGGTGCTCACACCGGGGTTCCATATTTTAAACAGCCATCTTTACGTGATTAACCCATTTCCACAATCCCAAGGTTTCCATCCATAAGAAAATCGAGAAGGAGAGGGAAAATTTTAATTGCGTAAGCAAAGGCCCCCAACGACCATGATTTTTAGTAGGCAGAATCCCATTCAATTCACAACATAATATTACATGATATAAAAAAATGTAACTGCATTCACAAACATGCCATCCCCATTATATAAGCCAGTTATTATCTTTATTAGACAGGTTCAAATGTGTTTCATGTAAACAAGAGGACACACACACAGCATGATGCACAATTTAGAGAGACGAAGGTAAGATCCCTACCTCAATAGGTTCTGATCGCAACACTCCCCGGATCAACCTTAGAAGACATCTGTCGGTGTTCGTCACATCTATCGGGTCCTAGAAAAACCTCCTCGGGTGGATGTCGGAAAGAAAATGCCAAAGTAAAGACAAAAGATCTAATCTCAGAAGCTCCACCTCGTCGTTATGATCCCGTGGCCACTGACGGATCGTAAATCGGAGCTCGGACGAAGAAGTTATGGAAGGAAGAGCCTTCAAATCTCTTGAGAGAGATCTGCTCAGAGGAGAGGAGAGGAGAGGAGTGGGTGAGTTGAAAGGAGGAGAGGACCCCTCCTTTTATAGGCGTGAAAATAAAAAGTAAACAGCATGTACTTTATCATACACGGCGTGTACTCGGTTCTTTCACATGGTCTCCACACGGCTTCCAACACGGGTCCGCGGCCGTTGACTGGTCAACACACAGTTTGAGGGTACCACATATGCGGGGAGGGACTACACGGCGTGTAGTTTAGACAGACGGTGTGTACACATTCATTGCACACGGCAAGGACACGGGTCCAACATGGTACATGACCATTGACTGGTAACGCGTACGCGGGGAAGGACTACACGGCGTATAGAACTGTACCCACGACGTGCACCCATTATTCCACACAGTAAGGAAACGGTCTGCAACACGGGGTATACCAAGGATGGGGGTACACGACGTGTACTCAAACTACACGGCAAGTAGTTTCAAAATTCTTGAAAGTGTGGTAAAGTCCATTTTACCCTCTAGAACACTTCATGACCTTCTTTTGAAAAAGGAACGGTCCGGAGAGGTCCGGACCATTACATCATTCTGTCACAACCCCCGCCCACCAAAGATGCCCCTCCTGAGCTGGAAATGGCGAAAGGGAGATAATGACCCCATAGTCCCGCCTCCAGTAGGCCCCGGGGTGGCGACTAGCACTAAGGGTATGAGTTTTTCACAAATATGGGAGGAATTGCCCTTTTTATTTTTTTAAATATCGGGAAATAGGACAAGTCAACCACCAAAAAGGATAGAGGGAAAGAGTGTTGAAATAAACCCAAACCATTCCCACATGCATGTTTAAACAATTTTATAACAAGGTACAAGTACAAGAAAAGTCAAAGTACAATACTAAAAGAAAACAAAGGTACAACAACAGCAACAACTCCAACTGTCCGACTAGTAGGGTCCCGCACGGCCTTGGTAGTTCTCCTGAAAACCTGAATGTAAACGTATGGTGAGTATACAAGTATACTCAGCAGGGAAACCTAAAGCCCTCGTGCACAAGTGGGGAGACATCCTAATGTCCTTTGAGAACAATAGAAGAAATCTAGCAAGGAATTCTATCCACCCAACCTCACCAGCCACACTCACCAAAAACACAAGCACAACAGGTAGTAGTATATCAGAAACATGAGTATTGGGTACCATGTACCATTTCCCTTTAGTTAGCTGCTCTTCCTAACAACGAACGTCATGACGCTACCACACTCTCCCCGCCCGCACACACCTGGGCATCACAACCACGTATCCCGCCCGCACACACCTAGGCCTCACAACCACATATCCCGCCCGCACACACCTGGCCTCACAACCACATATCCCGCCCGCACACACCTGGGCCTCATCCCGAAGATTGTTTGGAAACAGTAGAACCTGCTTGAAGAGTCTTGGGCTAAAACCACCCCAATCGAAACCTACCCGAAGAGTCTTAGGTCTAATGTCGCCTTAAGCCATCACAGCCTAGGGGAGAAGGAGCAGGAAGGAGCTAGTAACTAAGGGAAAAACACCCTCTCCCATGAAATGGGAGCGTTCGGCACTAAGTGCTCAACATGGGTGGGGTGCGATAAAACACAAAAGATACAGATATATATATGTCTATATACCAAAGACACAGCCCAACCTATGGCTTCTAAACAGAAAACTGAGCACGTGCCTCAACACTGCTACCACGAAGCATGCATACAACAAACAAACCCAACCCCCTTTAGGTTTTCACATTTCAGTAGAAATTAGTTTATTTAGTTCCTTAACTACTGGGAAACTATCCACAACCAACCACACCAAACGTTCGTAAAACATATCCCTTCCATCCACAAATCAAGTTAGGAAAACAAAAGCAACACAACCAAGCCATTCTTATCAACAAACCAACCCCATTGATTATTATTTCTGATTCATTACCATGTACCACCATTCATTAACTCTTCCGCTTTTATTATTCGCAACCCAAAGTTCATCCACATTTAATCCTAGCCCTGCAGCCCCGCTGCCATCCACCATAACCACAACCGTACCCAACGTGCACATCACCATCCCTTTACAACCATTTATTGCAGCCCCACTACCCATCACCAATACAACATTCACACCAACCCACAACCAAATCAACCGCATCCTCGCTGCTCACCTGATCCACAACAACCCACAAAACACCCCCATCACACGCCTCGTAACCAAGCCAACACCCACATGCTCATTATTCCATTTTGATTATCCGGGGTGCTCACACAAGGGTTCCAGATTTTAAACAGCCAACTTTACGTGATTAACCAATTTCAAAAATCCACAAGGTTTCCATCCATATGAAAATCGAGAAGGAGAGGGTAAAATTTAATTGCATAAGAAAAGGCCCCCAACGACCATGATTTTTAGTAGGCAGAAGCCCATTCAATTCACAACATAATATTACATGATATAAAAAAAATTAACTGCATTCACAAAATTCCCATCCCCATTATATAAGCCAGATATTATCTTTATTAAACCGGTTCAAATGTGTTTCACGTAAACAAGAGGACACACACCCCGCATGATGCACAATTTAGAGAGACGAAGGTAAGATCCCTACCTCAACAGGTTCTGATCGCAACGCTCCCCCGGATCAACCTTAGAAGACATCTGTCGGTGTTCGTCACTTCTATCGGGTCCTAGAAAAACCTCCTCAGGTGGAAGTCGGAAAGAAAAGGCTAGAGGAAATACAAAATATCCATGCTCAGAAGCTCCGCCTCGTCGTTACGATCCCGTGGCCACTGACGTATCATAAATCGGAGCTCGGACGAAGAATTTATGGAATGAAGAGCCTTCAGGTCTCTTGAGAGAGATCTCCTCAGAAGAGAGGAGAGGAGAGGAGAGGGTGAGTTGAAAGGAGGAGAGGACCCCTCCTTTTATAGGCGTGGAAAGAAAAAGTACACGGATTGTACTTTATTGTACATAGAGTGTACTCGGTTCTTTCACATGGTCTCCACACGGCTTCCAACACGGCTCCGCGGCCGTTGACTGGTCAACACACAGTTTGTGGGTAACACATATGCGGGGAGGGACTACACGGCATGTGGTTTAGACACACGGTGTGTACTCATTCATTGCACATAGCAAGGACACGACTCCAACATGGTACACGGCCGTTGACTGGTAACACGTATGCGGGGAAGGACTACACGGCATGTAGAACTTGACCCACGACGTGCACCCATTATTCCACACAGCAAGGACACTGTCTGCAACAAGGGGTATACCCAGGAAGGGGGTACACGACCTGTAATCAAACTACATGGCGTGTAGTTTCAAAATTTTGGAAAGTGTGTAAAAGTCCATTTTACCCTCCAGAACACTTCATGACCTTATTTTGACAAAGGAATGGGCCGGAGAGGTCTGAGCCATTACATCATTCTCTCACAACCCCCTCCCACCAAAGATGCCCCTCCTGAGCTGGAAATGGCGAAAGGGATATAATGACCCCCGAGTCACACCTCCAGAAGGCCTCGGGGTGGCAACTAACACCAAGGGTATGAGTTTTTCACAAATATGGGAGGCATTACCCTTTTTATTTTTTTTTTTAAATATCAGGAAACAGGACAAGTAAACCACCAAAAAGGAAATAGGGAAAGTTTATTGAAATAAACCCAAACCATTCCCACATGCATGTTTAAACAATTTTATAACAAGGTACAAGTACAAGAAAACTCAAAGTACAATACTAAAAGAAAAAAAAGGTACAACAACATCAACAACTCGAAATTTCCGACTAGTAGGGTCCCGCACGGCCCTGGTAGTTCTCCTGGAAACCTGAAAGTAAACGGAGGGTGAGCATACATGTATACTCAGTAGGGAAACCTAATGCTCTCGTTCACAAGTGGGGAGACATTCTAATGTCCCGTGAGAAAAATAGAAGAAATCTAGCAAGGAATTTTATCCACCCAACCTCACCAGCCACACTCACCAAAAACACAAGCACAATAGGTAGTAGTATATCAGAAACATGAGTATTGGGAACCCTGCACCATTTCACTTTAGTTATCTGCTCTTCCTAATGACGAACATTCTGACGCTGCCACACTCTCCCCGCCCTCACACACCTGGGCCTCACAACCACGTATCCCACCCGCACACACCTGGGCCTCACAACCACGTATCCCGCCCGCACACACCTGGGCCTCACAACCATGTATCCCTCCCACGCACACCTGGGCCTTACAACCACGTATCCAGCCCGCACACACCTAGGCCTCATCCCGAAGATTGTTTGGAAACAGTAGAACCTACCCGAAGAGACTTGGGCTAAAACCACCCCAATCAAAACCTATCCGAAGAGTCTTAGGTGTAAGGTCACCTCAAGCCATCACAGCCTAGGGGAGAAGGAGAAGGAAATAGCTAGTAACTAAGTGAAAAACACCCTCTCCCATGAAATGGGAGCATTCGGCCCTAAGATCTAAACATGGGTGGGGTGCGATAAAACACAAAAGATACATATATATATATATATACCAAACACACATCCCAACCTATAACTTCTAAACATAAAACTGAGCATGTGCCTCGACACTGCTACCACGAAGCATGAATACAACAAACAAACCCAACCCCCTTTAGGTTTTAACATTTTAGTAGAAATTAGTTTATTTAGTTCCTTAACTTCTGGGCAACTATCCACAACCAACCACACCAAACGTTCCTAAAACATATCCCTTCCATCCACAAATCATGTTAAGAAAACACAAGCAACAAAACCAAGTCCTTCTTATCCACAAACCAACCCCATTGATTATTATTTCTGTTTCATTACCACATCCCACCATTCATTAACTATTCCGCTTTTATTATTCACAACCCAATGTCCGTTCACATTTAAACCCAGCCCTACAGCCCCGCTGCCATCCACCATAACCACAACCGAACCCATCCTGCACATCATCATCCCTTTACAACCATTTATTTCAGCCTCACTACCCATCAACAATACAACATTCACACCAACCCACAACCAAATCAACCGCAACCCCGCTGCTCACTCGATCCACAACAACCCAAAAAACACCCCCATCACATGCCTCGTAACCAAGCCATCACCCACATGTTAATTATTCCATTTTGTTTATCCGGGGTGATCAGACAAGGGTTCCAGATTTTAAACAGCCAACTTTACGTGATTAACCAATTTCCACAATACAAAAGGTTTCCATCCATAAGAAAATCATGAATGAGAGGGAAAAATTTAATTGCGTAAGAAAAGGCCCCCAACGACTATGATTTTTAGTAGGAAGAATCCATTTCAATTCACAACATAGAATTACATGATATAAAAAAATATAACTGCATTCACAAACTTCCCATCCCCATTATATAAGCTAGTTATTATCTTTATTAAACCGGTTCAAATGTGTGTCATGTAAACAAGAGGACACACACCCTGCATGATGCACAATTTAGAGAGACGAAGGTAAGATCCCTACCTCAACAGGTTCTGATCGCAACGCTCCCCCGAATTAAACTTAGAAGTCATCTATCGGTGTTCGTCACTTCTGTAGGGTCCCTCGGGTGGAAGTCAGAAAGAAAGGTCCGGAGGAAAGACAACGGATCCACGCTCGGATGCTCATCCTCATTGTTACAATCCCGTTCCCACTGACGGATCGTAAATCGGAGCTCAGACAAAGAAGTTATGGAAGGAAGAGCCTTCGAGTCTCTTGAGAGAGCTCTGCTCAGAGGTGAGGAGAGGAGAGGATAGGGGTGAGTTGAAAGGAGGAGGGGAACCCTCTTTTTATAGGCGTGAAAAGAAAAAGTACACAGCCTGTACTTTATGGTACAGGGCGTGTACTCGGTTCTTTCACACGGTCTCCATGTGGCTTCCAACATGGCTCCGCGGATGTTGACTGGTCAACACACAGTTTGATGGTAACACATAGGCGGGGAGGGTCTACACGGCGTGTAGTTTAGACACACAACATGTAGTCATTCATTGCACACGACAAGGACATAGTTCCAACACGGTACACGGCCGTTGACTGGTCAACACACAGTTTGAGGGTAATGCATACGCGGGAGGGACTACACGACGTGTAGTTTAGACACACGATGTGTACTCATTCATTGCACACGGCAAAGACACAACTCCAACATGGTACAGGGCCGTTGACTGGTAATGCGTATGCAGGGAAGGAATACACGGCATGTAGAACTGGACACACGGCGTGCACCCATTATTCCACATAGCAAGGACACGGTTTGAAACACGGGGTATACCCAGGAAGGGGGTACATGCTGTGTACTCAAACTACACGGCGTGTAGTTTCAAAATTCTGGAAAGTGTGGAAAATTCCATTTTACCATCCAGAACACTTCTTGACCTTCTTTTGACAAAGGAATGGGCTGGAGAGGTCCGGGACATTACATGATGGAATAATATCATTGGGTGTGGGTGAACAGGTGGTTCAGGATAATTTCATGTCCATCTTTTCTGGGTAATCATAGTCAGAATCAATGTTGATATTTGATACTTTTTAGTGGTGGATTGATGTGGTGGTCACTGTGTTTCCATGAAAACCAAAAGATTCATGTTGGAAAAACTTGAGTGGTTTTTTGGAAATGGTAACAAATAGAATTTTTTGTAACGAATTCTTTGATGTGGTTCATCAGGTGGTGGTGAGTTTTGGTTATATGTTCCATTCATTTTTTGTGTTTGAGTTTAATTAAGATGTTAGATTGTAAGGAAGTTCACGATTTTTGGTAGGTTAATTTGTACCTAGGTGAGAGGGGAAATCGGTGATGGAAATTTTATAGTGGTGTTATTAAATGAATTATTATCATAATTTTATAGAGTGAAAAATATTCCCAATATCATGACACTATTTTAGATACAATTAGAGATCTCAAGATTTACACCTAAATACGTAAATTTCAAATAATTTTTTATTTAGGTAATTGGAGGACACAATCATGGAGAAGTATGTGTGTGAAGTTGTATAGTGGGAAGTACACCATCGAATAGTTATAGGTGAGGTCGTCAATATAGTCTACATTTGATGATATCATGGGTTCCATCCATAGAATCCAGTAATTGGTAGTGGTTAATGTTTTTATTATTATTCTAGTATTGATATAATGACTCATACAAGTAATCATTTTTCGATTTTCATTGATACATGATCTATGGTGGTTGGAATTTCATTAGAAATGTCACGATAACAACACTCCTAATGTGGGAGAGGTATATAATATATGGATGTGTGGACACACTATGTGTTTGATTGCAACACGCCGACCCCAGTTACATATAGTCGGTGCATTATTACTTAACATTGGCATGATAAAAAAAGATCAAGTCTCGAAAGACCGATTAGTTTAGTAGACATGGAAACACTAAATACATTCATAAATGATACATTACATCATAAAGTGAAAAACTAAGATAATATAGTCTCCATTGTCCACACTCATATCCCCTTTAGACTATCCTGGTAGGTCATGCATAAAATACCTCTTCACATCCTGGAAAAATTAAAACATTGAAAGGGGTGAGCACAGATTCTTAGGAAGGATAACAATATAGCTGAAAGTTTTATAAATAAATATAATCATTTTAGACAATGTATAACTAAAACAAAAGCCTTTTAAACTTGAACATTAGTATAATATGGAAAAAATTAAATTAAATAATTCCATTTACTTATTCACATGGACATTCTACTAGTTGAATAATCACATGCAATATCAGTAACCACTTTCATAATGATGGAATGCATAATGTCAGACTATCATAACCAAATAGCCACGGACTCGTGCCAAGAATACAAATAAGATTCTATCAAGGCCTCATGCCAAGACACTAGTTTGTCTCATGAGACCTACTGATGCATCAAAGAGATATATCAGGATCCACCCGTTACATATTAAGTCCAATGCATTCCTTATATGAAAAGGGTTAAACATATCATAAACCATAACATAATCGTATCATATAAAACATGCATATAGGAAACATAAAATTTCCACATTTCAATCACAATATATCAATAAAACATATTGATATAATAAAAACACTTTCAAAACCTTTTTCAATACCATAATAAAAGAAAATTAAAACTTGGTATTTCTTTTTCAATAAAAAAAGTTATGGCTTATAGAGGAAGGAGAAACTCAAATAATGGTCACTGCGGTGGAGAAGTCATTGTCACCGCATACGTACGACAAAAAAACAATCCCTTTTTTCATTTAGTAAAAAAATTGATATAAAAACGATTCCTTTTGAATAAACGTAAAATTAAAAGGGGATTATACATCGTATATAATAATGTTGTGTATAAAATAAAATATGCTTCAATGAAAGGAGATTGGGACGAAGTCCATTACCTCGTGTCCGACATGACTCGATCATTCTTCAACCTCATAGAAAATAAAGTATAGTTAATTTCTACTTGCTTAAGAACCTTTCTCAAGTTTATTATTCCTTTAATATAACTTATTATCATATTATGAACATTATGTAATTATTTAAGCTAATAACGGTCGTTTTGTCGATCTTTGGTACTTGAGTTAAAAATAAACTTCTTATAATTACAAGTTGTTCATTTGGTAAAATATCCATTATATATAGAATTATATTCATGATTTAGATATCAAATATATCATATATATCCAGTAAATACATGCATTTTTAATATTACATTACATTTATAGGTAAGAAATGAAATGCACCGTTCATGGAGACTGTAAGCCGTACGTACGCATGAATGCTACTTTCATTTATGTTACTTATTTAATGGAATGATATCATAATGATATATTATAATTAAAGTATAAAATCTTATATAATATTATTTACTCCATCCTTTATATGTCCCACGTATGGCATTAAGGATTCAAATCAATCTGAGGGGGCAGTAGTCCGCACCTCCTAAAATGAAATTATGGTGTTTACCCATAATGGAAATCATAACGGTATGCCATAAATGAAAAATAAAAATGAATAAGGAAATCATAAACATAAATATATATAATTTATAATTATAGTTACATCTTAATGGACACCATGATAGGTGTTAAAATAAGATTGAACAATCATCGTTTCGTGAGGCAGTCATTCGCCACCAAAAGAAACAGTATGTTCTTTAACCATTAGACAAAGTTGTGTGTAAGTGAAAATAAAATACATACCATAAAAACATCATATTATATTGAATATACTGGTTTTGTTACAAAATAATGGAATAAAAAGAGTATAAGGGGTCGAAGATGCAAAATAAATCAAAAGAACATAAGAGAAAACATTACCTTAAAATCGGGTAACTCTTTTTGATTTGAGTCAAAGGATTCCTTGGGAAGACTTCTGACCAAAGTGTGGATTCTAGGAGTAATATAGGGATTTTTAGATAGTATTTGTGCAGAGTTTGGATGAGGCAAATGGATTTTAAGGTGTGAATAATGTGGTAGAGTTGGATGCCTTTTATAAGAGGAGAGGACAAGTACTCTTGGAAAGTCATGAAATGATACATTATTATGAAATGTTTTTCAGATTTTAAAGGTCCAACAATTATATATTTCTTGGATAAGGTGATAAGTGTTCAAAATCCACTAATTCAATAGGTTTTTGACATGTTTATGTCTTCGATATTACATTGTCTTTTCATTTTATTTAAATCGTTAATTAATGTGGTAATCGCTGCATCATCATGGTGTCAGAAATAAATTTATTTATTTAATTCCTAAAAATTATAAAAAAATTACCATGATGTAATAAGTTGTTTTATTTTTAAAATGAATATTTATAGTCGAAAAGTTAAATTATATAACCCCATGTAATAATTATTTTAGTAAAACAACACATGTTTGTGACAATTTTATTTTAAATTTTAATAAATAGTTATTAATGTCATTTTCTTACCCAAGTGGCTCCATGGGGTCCCCAAGTTGACCCATGGATTTTCTTCGTCTTCCATGAATCATAAAAAAAGTTTAGGACAATTGTAAAGGTGATTTCATATTATTATAACATTATATTTATTTTAAATTACACTAATTACCTTTAATCGCGATTAATAAAACTTAAAAGTTACTATTCACCAAAAAATTATTTCCATCAAATTGAACAACATTTTACTTCCTAATTATAACCATGTAAGTCGGATTTTTGAAATTAAATTCACATAAGTGGTAAAATTTCATTTAAATGAAAAATAAAATTTTTAACTACCACTTAGTGGTTTTACTATTCATCAAAAATTGAACTTTTTCAGAAAAATACCAAAACAACACCCTAAGTTATACTTGATATTATGAATTAAAAAAAGATCTCTATTTTAAAAAATTCAAAACATATAAGTTTCATTAATTAATTTTATAACTAATTCCTGTTGTGAAAACAAATAGCGTGTTTTTTAGAAACAATATCAATCAAAAGATTGATAATTTTTTATGTCCAGTTTAAAAGTGAAATTAATTCTAATGACCACTATTGGATAAAATGGTAAAATTATATTATTATTGTAATTTAAAACCACTTAATAGTATAAAATATCAATATTAATTATTTTGATTAAAAAATTTGTTTTTTTAGTATTTTCACTATTCATCGAAAATTGGGTGTTCTCAGAAAAATACCAAAAATTCACCATAGGTTAATTTCGATATTCTGAATCCAAAAATGAAGTCAATTTTGAAATATAAAATTTATGTAATTTAAAAAATTGGGTATTACTATTTATAACGGCTACTTTTATTGGTCGCGATGTTTTAGAATCTCGAACTTGCGTACAATGCAAGCTATTGCATTATTGAAAGAGAAGCATACCATGGAAGCTTCGGGTATTACATTGATATAATGTCATTTAAATTAATATGAGAAAACATTGACGTTCCTATTTGGGCTCCTTGGGAAAATCCAGATGGGCCTTGGATGTGTTTCTAGACCAATGAAAGAATTGGATTCATTCTAGGGGTAATTTTAACAGAAATTCAAGATGTATGTGTTATAGTCATTATTGGGCATGATAATCTTGGAAAACAGTGGATGAAAATGGTGGTTGTGTGTTATAGCCTCATTTTAAGTTGACCATGGAATTGGAAAGGAGTGTTTGGGTGAATTGAGAATTTTTTTTATGTGTGAAGAAATTATAGAAATGTGAAATGGAGACATGAAAATTGTGAATATGGGTGTTTTTGGGATGATCCAGTCGGGGATAGATCGACTCATCGGGTAAAAAAGAAAAAAATGGAGATTGTAAACCACATGAATTTGATGTTTTTAAATTTTATGATCATTTTGAAAATAAAAATGGGTTTTTAGGGGGAACCTAGTCATCTTAAAATTTTTTTGATGAAAGATGTTCTTGTAGTTGGAGTGTTCATGGGTTGTGAGGACCATGAAGATGATGTAGAGAGTAATGAGTTCCTTGATGATGGAGTTTTACTAAATGTCTGGGAAATAATCTAGTAGGTTTGTTAGATGACTGTGGGATTCCTCATGTGAGAGGGTTCCATGTGCAGGTGAAGGGGTGTAGCTTTTCAATGGTGGAAGAAGTGTGTTTTGGGACTAACCAGTCAGGGATAGTCCAAAACAGTATGGTAACTGGAATAGAAATGGTGAGTTATAAGACACCGCTAGTTTACTATTTAAATAGATAATGGGATTCAATATAGAGTTTAATATGCAATGAACCGTGTTTTTGTTAGCCCGCATGTGGATGGTGAATGTATGTCCCTTTCTGTTAGTTTTGAAGGAACGTTTTGATGCCAATGTTATATGGATTTATCATTGATGTTTTGGCATGGTGAGTCGGAAATCACATCAGATATTTCATGAAAGTATAATTGAGGTCATGGTTGTATGTTTCAATGATGGAGGTTCCAAAATTCAGATGATAGTTGTGGTGAACTATTGACTATGGTGGGAATTAACATAACATTGATGATTAATCAAGAAACTATGTGATTAGTATTTTCACTTTGATAGGTTAGGTATGTTTCAGTTTACTATTTCGATGTTGGTAATGAGCATAGGATCAGTTTTTGGCCGATTGAGTACCTTGATGAAAATGTTTTTCTTGGCTTTTGCATCAGGTGTTCTGATATGGAAAGAGGTTGTTGGGCCCTGTGTTGTGGACTAATTTTTTGTTAAAATGTGTGGTTGGAGTCTATGTGATTCATCGAGTAAAGATGAGCTTGGGGCACCATTATAATTTGAAAAAACAGTTGAGATAGAGCCAAGTTATTTGGAACATGGGTTGGGGAGAGTGTCAGACTGAGTATGTTCTAATTAGATCTTCCTAGTAAGTGTAGTAATTCTTTGATACCCTATTTTTCATTGGTTTTGTGATTTAACCCAAATGTTTCTATTTTTTGATGTTAATAATAATGAATCTGAGGTCGAATCGTCCTTACATGAGCATCAGGTTTATGATTGTGGTTCACAAGGGGGTAAATTTCATTAGGGAATGCATCTTTCTTAGTGATGGAATGACCATGTTTAGGAAGAAAATTGGGAGATATATATTCTTTGGTGGTCCCAATGTTATGAAATTTTGGTCTTGATGTATAATTACTATTTGGATGTGGGCTCAAGGATGATCCATTATCAGGCGGGGAGGTTGTAAGATCCTAACCTCTTGTGGAGGTACGTCTTTGTGTAAATTTCATGTAAACATCCATTTTCGGTTGTGAAGAGGTTATTTGGTGCATGGTATGTTGATGGTGTATCATGGGGATTTGGGGACTGAAAGGGGAAGAAATGATGGAAAACATTGTTCATTTCATTGTTGGATTATGGTTACTAATAACTCTGCACGTGATAAGGAAAACTATTTGGCCATGACTCCTCTTAAATAGTGTATAACACACCACAATGATAACATTTTCAATGTAATGGGGTGCCCCTGGAAAATAATGTAGTTTGGGATCCAATCCGATAGAGGATGATGCATGGGCCCCAAACAATTTTCAAAAAAGTGTGGGCTCTCCTTGTATATTGTTTGACTTGGCCCTTCTTTGATAGAGGAAGCACAATGGTTAATGAATGGTTTATCCAACCGTGCGACCAAACCATGAAACCCCTAAACAGGTAGAATTTATGGTTTTTCTTTCTGTGGAAAAGATGTAAGACCAACTGTAAATATGAATGTGATAAATGAGTTATGGTTTGTAAATGGTATATGTTTTTATTTCAAATATGGAATTCCAATGGTAAATATGTAAATGGTTAAATAAGAATTTTAACATGTTTTAGTGGCATGTAATATGATTGGGGTATTGTACTGAGGATATACTCTCATAAGTTAGTCTAGACAGATTCTCCAGGCTCCACCGATGTATTATTTCTATCTGGATGTTGGATTGAGGATCTATGATACAAAATCATGGACTGAGGTTCCTTGTTTGGGTTGGTCAAGGATGATTATCTACAACCCAGTGATGTAATATTCGATATAGGATGTTAGATGGTGGCCCTACTCTCCCTTGGTTTCCATATTTTGTATTTCAGACAGACAGCTCTATGATCCTATGGATGGCATGGTTTCGGATGTCAGACTTAGGCTCTTTTCTCAAAAACATATGGAAATTTTGTAAATGTTGGACTGATTCTATGACATAAGTTAATGATTGGTTCATTTAGTTATTTCCACCCTTTTATTAAATGTGTTTAACCTTTTATTTCATGTCTAAAAATCATAGGGAGACTAGAAATAATTTAGTTGGATGGCTGATCCTAGGGGACATAATGTATTAAATTTTTTTTGATTAGTTAATTGTGAGACATATTCCTTTTATTCCACATATTTTTAATTTCAATTTCATTTCTACATATTGAGTAGTTATTATTTTAGACAACATTTGTGGTGGCCTACTGAGTTGTACTCACACCTTGCTTAGGTCTCCATAGAACTTATGTACTTGAGAATATTCCACCTTTTTAGGATCAGGTTTTGGACATGAACTTCGTGTTATGTTCATTGATTGGACATTTGGATTGAGTATGGGATTTTAGGACCAGTTTGGGACTCGGGACCATGTTCAAGATAATGTTGGTAGATCTGGGTTTCATACTACACTTATATGATTTTATGACTTGTAGCGTGTCCATCATATTTTTATCTCATGTTCTACTTGGAAATGTGTTCTATATTGATGTATGTTCTCCATTTATTTTTCATATGGGTTATTTTTTCCTGTGAAATTGTTTCTTCATTGGTAGAACTATGGTAAGTGTGTATAGTCTCCTTGATTTATTTTTATAGACATGTGCTGTTAGTCTTCAACAACTTTTGTATATGGAGGTGCGCCTAATGTCATGTGGTGAACTGGCCTGGGGAACCAAGTATAGTGGATTCTAGTCCGGGGTGCAAAAAACTAAAAATGTTCTAATTCACAATTTTCATATGAAAAAACGACCTTATTGACCAATAATCATATTATCCAATGTTTATGTAACAGTTTGATCCTAATAGTTACGTTCCCAATTACACAATTTATTTACTCCACCATTCATAATAAATCATAATTCCATAGTTCAATTATAATGGTATTATACATCCATTGAAAAAATCTATCATATTCTCATATTTCATTTTTATATATTCATATCAGAAGAAATAGTTACCATTGATTTCAATACTATGGATTTTACATTAATTTGTAGATTGATTTTTTGTTTACATCCCTTTCTATTTATGTCCATTATTTTTAGTATTAATTCATGATATATAGTAAAATATAAAAATTAATTAATGATATTCTATTATAAACCATAAAAAATAGTCCTTTAAAACATGATATATTTTACTAATTAAATTTTTGGGTCATTACTTTCTCCCCATAGAGGAAATTTTTTAATTTATATTTGGATTCTTCTGTAAATTGGGTATTTCTCTTTCATCACATCATTAGGATCCTTGGTATCTTTTTGAACATGTTATTTCTTCACAAGACATTGATGATTCTAGTTTTCTTTTTCCTCAAAATTTATTCCTTTTCATCAATAATCTACATTTGTTCTTCATCATATGATAGGTTATATTACACTTCCACAACATTTGTGTTTAGAATATGTTCTCTATCTGATTAATATATTGTTAATAATTAGATATGTAATATTAAATAGACATCAGAATGATTTTGATGGAGTAACATCCAATATGAAAAAATTACAACACGTTTTAGAATCTCAAAGATCTTAATGTACATTGAACACATGTTCCCATTAACACCAAATCTTATGACCCCATTCATGGGTATATTTTTTGAAATACATGTCCATGAAATGATACTCAATTTCGATCCTTCTACTATTTGATTGATTTTTTTGAATCCTAAATATCGTCGATATGTTATAGGACCGCATGTATGTTCTCAATAGTGTATTTCACAAAATTTAGTCCCAACATTTTCCATTCCCTACTTTATACTAACATGTTGTAGTTCTAAGAATCATCCCATATACTTAATTATAAGGATATATTTTAATGATCATGTGAATACATTTTTATAAGAGTATTTAACAAGTGAAATATGTTTTCACCGACACCCTTGAAAATCATGAAAGTTATTACATAAAATGTACTCCAAGGATTGAGTATTCCTCTAAGACTACCCCTATGTTTATGGATGATATAATGTTCTCTGGTTTAATTAAAAATTCAAATCCATAAAATGGAACATAAAAAACATAGATGTTAACCATAGATTATGATTTGAAACATTTGATGGTTTTACCCTTGTAGTCATAACACATCTTGAATATACGAACATGTAAGGAACATAGAGGTGATATATTCTCATATAGTGATAAAAATGGAAGACTTTTTTATCTATCAATGATCAACATTATGCCATTGTCTCCCTTGGATTTCATTGGATATATAGAATCAATTTTCTTAGTTATGTTTTCATGAATCTATATAGTTACAAGTGGTGGTTGCAACACCAATATTAGTATTTTCAACCATCCTTCAAATTATGACATAGAAAAAATATTACAATACAATCATTCAAATATCTTTTCATGTTATCCCACCAATAATGATATTACAAATCTCTATAAATTGTGGTTCTTAAAGATATATATATATATATTATTCATAACTATGATATTTATCCAGCAACTCCTTCTTTAACTATATACTATATTTGATATATATCCTTATACTAATCCATATTGATCCTTATGGATCAACATTTCACTTAGATGATTTATGATATTTCATATAATTTAATATATTATGTAAATTAGTGTTATTTTTTCTGATTTATAGATATTTTCTAGTAATTATAGTTGAAAAATAAGCCAGGATTGGATTTATAATGTTCCTAACCTTATAAATTCCATCCCCATCTTTATTATGTCTCTAAAAAACGGTTCTCCATTGATCGTCATCATTATAATAACTCCTTGGGTCATTCCTACACAAATAATTACTATTTTTATTCTTTTCCACGATGATAATGGATAAAAAATAATAGTCCATAATTCGATCCATCAATATCATTTGTATCATTATTATTTAAATTTGTGTTAATTTATACTACATATTCTGTTGGTTAGTTTATATATCAAAATTCTCCCCATAATAATTGTTTTATAACCTCCTGAATTCACGGATGAATTTTGTTAACTGGAAATCATGGGTGTGAGAAATATATTCATTAGTAGTAAACTATCATGATTCATAAGAAATAATACTGTCATTTTTCATTACTATAAATCCAATTGTATTAATGGCTACATATATATAAATGAAAAATCATTCCCTATTAGGGGATGAAGTTATCATAAGTGAACTAAGAAAACTCTTCCTCAATTATTGGAGAAAATCTTTACTATTATTTATCAAGATGAAATTCACCACATTAACAATTATCCTTGTATGTAGATTAGAAATCCTTTATTGTTTTTCACAAGCCATATATATTATCCTCAAAGACCAAGAAAACTATGAATCTCAATTACAGTTAGAGGTAATGGACCCTTTTATACCACATTTTTTAACTAGATCACCACATATTCAACTACTAGAAATAATGTTCCTAAGAATGAAACTTATTGTAACTAGAAAACATATTTTCTAAATTTACCATTGATTCTATTTATTCATAAATTGTAATATTACCCTATGATGATCATCATTATCCAATTTGTTTTGTAAAATGTTAGAATATCATTAAAAAATAACACCAAAAACATATAAATGTAGACTCTAAATTATTTATTCGTAAAATCAATAAATATGGATGGATCAATATTCATTAAAAATTGAATAAAAAAATTATTTTATATATCTTTTTCAAAATGAAGACATTATGATATATTCTTTCATTGACCATAGTCAATGATACCCTGATCATATGTCAATATTAGAGAGGAAATCAGCCCCATGATTCTACTCAATCAAGTAATAAATACTAGGAAGATGGTATTTTTTATTTACAATAATCTCATTATGTTCTTTATAACCAATTCATGCTCTATTTGTCTATAATTCCACATTAAAAATAGAACAATTTATCCAAAGGATTCATAATATTTTGAATAATATACATATCTAAATGATATTGATTTTGTTTATTCAATTCTAATTGAAATTTTGTTCATACAGGTGCAAGTTCAATTAAATATTTTACATATCTTTTGGGTGGAGGTCTGGGTTATTATTAAGGGAATAAAATAATTTATTATTAATAAATGGGAACATATCAAATAATTATACATTCTACTTACTCTAATTTTTACTAATTATTTTTATGTTGAATGAAAAATGGGGTGGTCATGAAAAGACCCAGGCAGAAGAAATTTTTTATTGAAGATTATTACATGGTTTCCATTTAATACATCTAAAATTTCCTTACATTAATTTTTTTTCTTGGGATTATACATTGATATATATTCCCTACCATGTTTAATGTAAAATTTTACTAATGTAACATCAATAAGGTTTTTTGATAGATTTTATTCACCAAAAAATATAGTAGAATCTATTTGTATCTTTGATACTTGAATAGTTCCCCTAGGAGTTTTAACAAAATAAATCAACCTCTAGTGGTGAAAGTTTTAATATCATGTTATTAAAAATCATAAATGAGATATAATTTCATAAATATAGGACTAAAAAAATTACATTATAGTATTAATAATTCTATGTGTGTTCTAGAAAAAATAACATTCGGGGGATATCATTCAACAATTGTGATTAAAGAAGCCCGACTTTGCTCCCCTGGCCCCCAATAGAGATGATGAATGTTCCACTCCATTATATATTTTTTAAATATTGATTAGTGAAATTTCCACGGCCGAACTACATGAAGCATTATATTAAAGGTTCCACTTTCACCAACATCCCTTTTCTATTAGCAATCAAATATTTATGTTTTACATATCCAAAAACATTTCGAAATATACGAAAAACAATAACACACATATAACACTTTCCACTTCCTTACACAAAAGTCCTTGAATTCTTCACCGCACACTTATTTAAAATATGTTGTTTTTCTTCCATTCTATATATTTTATGGTTTAAATTCTTCTTGAGATTTGTTTGAATACTTCCACTCTCACCTCTCATTCAAAAAAACCTTTTTTAATCTTTAAACTCATTTTCAAATTTAATAGAAAAGTATACAATTTCCTATTTAAAAAACATTTATGTAATTTATATATCATTCAATATATATAATGTCATAGTCAAACAAAATAACCATTAAATATTCCCACCAAGATCAATGAACAATCATTAAGTGTATCACACAAACAAATTAATTTTAATCTCACAAATTCTAACTAATTTATTCTCCTTTTCCATTAGCTCAAAAAATTACATACATACCTTGGTTCAAAAAGTTTATAGAAGATACATGATGAAAATTATTTTTTTGATGTCATCCCACTAAATGGATTAAACCTCATATTTTTGATCCTTGTTATTGATTTATATTCCATAAGGATACAATTCTCCCATTAAGTGGTATGATACCTATGAGACTATCTCTTACTCAAAACAATTGAGAACAAAAAAAATATTATTTTAATAGTATCGATATAATATTATATGACTAGTGGATAAATAGTTCCACTAAAAATATGTTTTCATTAGCCCGTGAAATATTCTACTAGTAGTTGTTCCATCCTTGGTGAATTCAGAAGAAGAAAATGGATTATGTTATTTTTTGACCTTTTTGAAATGATTCATCATCATCATGATGTTATTAAATTGATATTTAATAATATTTAGAAAATAATTTTTTATTATACATCACATCATTTATGGACTACTGTCATTCTGTTTCCAATAATTTTTTTAGATTCAAAAAACAAAGTGATAAATTTTTTAATTTTTCAAATAATATATTAATAGTTCTATAGGAAATCAAAAACGCAATTTTTTAATATCATTATTCTGGGGTAATATATTTTAAATTTACATTATCTAAATATATCCTTTATAATGGGTTTTAAAAACAACGTTATTAATAAAAGTATATCCCTAATAGATTCTTTATAGGTGTAATGACTTCAGAATAATTATCTTGCACTATGAACAGGTTGAGTTAATACTCAATGATCCCACTCACCATTATTAACACTATATTTTATAACCCGATATTTTATCATTTTTTCATATAAATGTGAACCTTTTGATATTTTTTGTTACAGAAGTCATTGAGTTTATATTATTCTAAATTGAAACAATGATTTTTCATGTGTTACATGAAACAATGAATTGTTTTTAAAATGAAACACTGATTTTTTCTTATATTATACACAATGTCGAGTTTAAATGATACATGACATACAATTATGAAATTATAGATTAATATTTTATTTATCTCATAGCTATAGGAATGGTTTTAATTAATATTAAAAACTAAATTATGAAAATTCAAGCTATAAAATTTATAAAAAAATATATATTTGGAAAAAAACTATTTAGAAATGAAAATAAAAACTATTTTAAAATAAAAGTATCTTTTCTAAAAATCTGTTTTTATTTGAATTTTTTTTCCATAATAAATAAAAAAAATTGGTGAATGGTGTAAATGAAATTTATATAAGATATATTCAATCAATTATTTGGAATTAAACTTCTTTTTATATAAAGTGTTTAAAAATAAGACTTATTTTATACTTAAGAAATGATTTCTCTAAAAATAAGTTTTCATCCTTTTACACACATAGATTTAAAATAGATGTTCTGAAATTTTAGAAAATAAATATTTCAAAAAAATTATTTTTTAAATTAGTGTGAAAAAATTGTATTATGTTGAGTTTTTAAATTTTTTTAGAAATAATTTTCCGATTAATTGTGTAAAATTGTGGTTTTTATTAATAATTTCATTTTAATTTAATGATTTTAGAAATTTTAAAATCATTTTATATTGGTATTAAAATAAATATTATTACAATTATACACTTATATTTTTATTAATCCAATTTATCTTATAAAAATATTGTAACCCTTCCCTTAGTATCCTAGAGTTGGGGCATGGAACCATGACATTGGCATAAAATACAGGGAAACACATCTCGAATGGTTGAGCTATTTAGTACTATTTATAAAATAAATAAAAAATTTATTCTAACATAATATTCAAATACAAAGAAAATTAAAATATATATTTTTTTAAATAATAAAAATATTCAATCTAGAATATCCCTACATATCGGGCATCATGAACTTCATGGAATTAAAATAAAAAGAAACAAAATAAGGTAAAGATAAAATGATGAGTATGATATTATTAAAAAGGAATATATAATGAATCAATAATATCCATAAATATAGAATTGAAAATAATTATGCTTACATGGAATATATATAAGTGGATAATGCATAATGAATATGATAAGGTAAATAACTCAAAATCCATTTCATGAAATAAATAAACTGAGAATTAAATGTATCCAAATATATTATCAAAGTCAAAATCTCATGTATAATATTAACTAAATTCAAAAATAATGAAATAATTAATTATTGGGTTCCATGATATCATGAATTTTGGTACCTTTACCATCAAGACCTTTCGTATGGAGGTTTAATAAACATGTGGAAATCCATTTAATGATAGGTTGACTTTTTTGTCTTATGAAACATATTTATGAATAATGTTGATAAAATATAGTAGGACCCAACACTCACTTTATGTCAAAATAGTTCAACATATATCTATGAATCAATTTAAATAATGAACAATTTCCCATATCAACAATTATCCAAATCGAGTAACGAATACATATTTATCAATATTTCTATAATCAATCAAATAACTTTCAATGTATAAAACCCTATGTAGGAATACAATATGTATTAAGAAATATTAATATCTATGAAAAAATATATTGATATTTGGGGTAAATTTAATATCTAATGAAATAGAGAGGTGGATATTTCAAGGCGAAGTTAATGGTTAAAAAAATAAATCAAATAAGTGAATGTCAATGCTATCATTGGTAAAAATAATTATAGGCGATATAGAAGAATAATATGAATATTATAAAAATATAAATATTATAGTAATAAAAAGATGTTGTTTTCATTGATAAATGTAGATAAGAAGACCATAACATTATTCTTGAAGAAAATCTATTTTTTTCGAAAACATTTTTAAAATAGATCACATTGTAAATCACATTAGAAAAGTAATCATGAGTGTCAACATAAAATTGAAAATGTGGCACCAAATAAATGATGACCAAAATAGAGGATAATTTTGTGCATTCCATGAAATTAAAAAATAACATTCCTTTTTTCAATGTAAAAGGGTAGTAAAAATGCCTTGTTTAGAGAATGAACGAAGATTCCTTTCAGATTATCGATAATATCCAAACATGCATTATTTTAAAAAAGACATATGTTTCATTTTAAAAAATATAATGATAAAAAATGGGAGAAATTTCCTCTTATAAATAATTTTTTAAATTTAAAAAAATTTATGAATATTTGTAGGAAACATTGTTTGGGAAGAAAGTAGGTTTATAATATAATAGAAAAAATAAGTCTTATTTTTATATAAGATTTTTATTGAAACTTTTATGTACCAAAGAGTGGAAACATGTACAATTACTTGAAAATATAATCAATAAAAAAGTAAAATAATATTAAATGGTTTGATTATAAAATTATCTAATAATTTCCTTCAACCAAAATTCAAGAATAAATAATATCTATTAGAATAATATTGTTAAATATACCCATAATATGGCCACAACATTGAAGTGAGAATCAGTAAATGTGTATATTTTGTGTGTTGGATGTAATTATACATTAAAAATTGGAAATTCAATAATATATTTGAAAAATAAATTTAACACATAATCTTATAATTTCAAAGATAATGAAGTAGTAATATAATCCAATTAAAATAAAATGAGTTATTAAATTTTTTACCACTTGGTAACTTTTAATTCAAATACCATTAAATAAACTAATTTTAATTGAACAATAATATAAAATAAATAATTAAGCGTTCATGATATTATATGCCTAGGGTTATTATATTTGACATTCAATATAAATTAGGTGCATAAAACTACAATAATCCTCATTAAAATGAAATCAAAATAAAGTCTCTTACCTTATACATCCTTTTGGTTGAGCTCTCCATAAACTCATGTATAAGGGTTTTAAAAATTTTAATAATGTACACCATAAAAATGTTAATATTTAGAATAACATATAATTTCCTTTTATATAATCTTATCTCCCATTTTAATAATCTACCATTATATTTAATTGTTTTAGGTTTTATCTTTTTTTATTTTCTTTTATGTTTTAACATGTTATATTTTTTGTTCCTCTAACATCAATAATAATTTCATAATCACCAGATTATAAAAAAAATTAATATCATATATATTTATTAAATATTTATTTATATTAATCCCACATATTTGGTGATAGGAAATGAAATACAATGTTCTTAGATACTGTAAGTCACTCTTATGCATGAATGTTGCTTCTATTTCTTTATCCTATTGAAATAAATAAAACTAAATTATATACTTATATATGTATTATAATGATTCTGTCAATATTATTATTTATATATCATATTTTTTTATTAAACCCATCCATAATACATTCCAAGAAAAATGTGAAGGAATCATATCACTTCATGAGGTCGTAGTCCATCGTAAACATAAGCGATAATATCATATTCACGTAAAATAAAAATCATGATTTTCGGTGTCATATACTAATATTATAAGAAGAAAAATATTTAAAAATCATTTATAATAGGTATAAACTATAAATAAATCATTACTCCCATTTTTTAAAGGTGGTAATGGAAGAATTAAAGATATCAGTTTGCATGGTGATAGTCCACCATAAACATGAACGGTGATTCCATATCCCATTTGATGGATGTGTGTGAAATTTATGCTCAAAATAGTAACATATAAATATATCTATCTATTTAAGATAATTATTTTTTTATATAATAGTGGTAATAATGGAATTTATGGTCATGGATACAGAAATAAAATAATTGTTTTAAGAAGAACATTACATATCCTTCGAGTGTCCTCTATCAGTTTTCATTGAATTTTTCAATGAATGGATTTCTTCCAATGATAATTAATCTAGGAATATGTAGGTTGAAGTGATATTGGATTTTTTTTCATGAATAATATCTATAGAGCTTTATAGCAGGGAGAGAGTGGATTTCCTTTTATAGTTGAGGAGGAGTGGGATTCAAGTAAATACTCAAAGGTATTCACAATTGGGTGGTCTCCCTTACCTTATGTGTCTCCAAAATTGAATAATAATAGACATGATGATTTATTTTGTCGATAAAAATCTCCATAACCCAAAATAGATACATGTTTATGATGTTTTACTTTAGTCATTATGTTTAATCAAAATTTTCTCTTTTAGTTTTTCACCACAGTAACTTTTATACTTTTATTTTCCCATATAAATAACCCTTTAATACATTAATTAAAATAATTTCTATTACATAATTTTGAAATACTTATTAAAATATGTAAACTAATATATTAAATTAAATCATATACTTGTACTATAAATTTCAATAAAACACATTTATTTCCCAAGATATCGTTTTAACAATAATCACGATAATTAATTTTAACCGTTTTCATTAATCATTACATAAATTATTCATTTGAACTTATCATATATTATAAATTATGATAATTTAGTATATAAAATATATTTTTCCAAATATAAATTATATATGTGGGTGAAATTACTATAAAATTAATCCAACAGACGCGATGAGAAAAAAATTTTCAAAGTGAACATATTCGATGTTTGAAATGTTTTTAGATCCAAAATCAATGAAAATGTATTCCACTGACATAAATTAATTTTCATAAATAAAATTGAAGTAATTTTACTTTATAACCAATTGAAAATATAATTTAAAAATATAAATGAAATTTCATTTTTAATGAAAATCTAGTATCACTCACTATTAATAAAAAACTGAATCTTATAGAAAAATACCTATAATCACCATATGATAATTCTGATATGTTACATTCAATATTTTTTAATTTTTTAAAATTAATATTCTAAATTTGGTAAAATTTATTTTAAATTATATTCCCATTGAACTATTAAACTGCCATTTAGTAAAAATATTATTTTTTAGATAACATTTCTTTTCAAAATTATTATTGGGAGATGAAGATTGAGTTAATGATTAATGCGATTTTTTCTCAAGAATTTTTCAAATTTCATGAGGGTTCATACAAATTTATTTTTTTAATGGATTCATAGATTTCAAATCTTATGTATTTGTGGTAGGCATGCCTCCTCCCACCATTGTATACCCTATTGTTATGATTTCTTTTCCTTTAGGTTCTCAATTAATTGATCCCTTGAATTTTATTGATGGGACCCAACAATTTCTAGTTCAATGAATGTGTAAATCCCCCTCAATGAATGAAGTTTAATTCCTAAGGCTCCTCAATCTATGTAATTAAATCATTCAATGGAAATGGAATAATGTTTCTATGGATTGTTCTTGAAATAAGGGAATCATTAGGGTCCCAGGTAAATATTGGGTTTTTTCATCATTAGGGGACAACAACATCTTAAAGAAAGCCATGTTAACAAATCCTTATCCATAAAATGATCTAGTTATTGTAGGGTATTCCGGTTTAAAGTCTACATACAAGGTGGACTCTGAGGCTTCCCATTTCAAAGAAACTAAACTAACCTAGGGAATCATATAAAAAATCAATAAATTTATTATTATAGATAAATTGATGGGTTATTGATTGATTATAATTTAAATGATCAAAATATTATAATGAAAGGTGGAAAATTATTTTTGATTTGAGTCTTATTGTAACACCCCGAGATTTTATGAAAAATGTTCTTTTTAATTTCATTAATGTCTTGTGTTGTATGCTACACCAAAAGGAGCTTTTACAACACGCATCCCTGACTTGGCTTGCATTACACGCAAGCGCGACAGTCCATGATAGCGTGTGTTGTACGCAATACCATGTTTCGCTAAACAACGATATTTTATTAAAATAGTATTAAAACTAGCCGTTATGAATAGTAATAACCAATTTTTGAAATATTTTATATTGTTTTTTCAAAATGGACTTCATTTTTTGGATTCAGAATATCGAAATTAGCTTAGGGTGAAATTTTGGTACTTTTCGGATAACTTTCATATTCTGATGAATAGTGAAAATTACTAAATTTTAATTAAAACCAACTTTTTTAATAAAAATAATTAATAGTGATAAATTATTAATTTTAGTTGTATTAATGTATATT
Organism: Viscum album; assembly: GCA_963277665.1. Taxonomy (NCBI): domain Eukaryota; kingdom Viridiplantae; phylum Streptophyta; class Magnoliopsida; order Santalales; family Viscaceae; genus Viscum; species Viscum album. Next base: position 1,187,414,407 of record OY728139.1, read on the forward strand.
TAGAATATATATTTTTACAATTTAATACAATTTTGGTCATTGGATGTAATTTCACATTTATACCAGACATAAACAAGTGTCAATCTTTTGATAGTTATTATCTCTTAAGAACACGCTATTTGTGTTGATGACGGAAATTAATTTTTAAATTAATTAATGAAACTGATATGTTTTGAATTTGGTAAAATATACATCATTTTCGAGTTCATAATATCAAATATAGATTAGGCCTAATTTTTTGTATTTTTCTGGAAACTTTCATTTTTTGATGAATAGTGAAACCACTAAGTGGTAGTTAAAAAAAATGAATTTTTCATAAAACTTAATTTTACCGCTTCTGTGAGAGGAATTTCAAAAATCCGAGAGACACGGTTGATGTCAGTAAGTAAAATGTGGTTCAATGAGATGAAAATAATTTTTGGTGAATAGTAACGTTTTATTTTTATTTACCACGGTTAGAAGTAAATAGGGTAATTAAGGGTAAAAATGTTATTATTATTACCCTAACACATGTCCAAATTCTATTGGAAAAGTGTAATTCGACCAAAAACAACCCTAGGAATAAAATATGACCATTTAGGCCCAATTGGATTAAATTAGGACATTTATTATTAATTTATTTAAAGAAGGGTTAAAATAGTTAAAATCAATGTTTAATAAGAAAATCGTTTTTAATATAGGGTTATACATAAGGTAAAATCAACTATAAATATTCATTAGAAAGATAAAACGATTTCCTACATAATGGTATTTTAGTTGTAATTTTTAGATGTTAAATAATTTAATTTATTTATGACACAATGATGATGCAGTAATTTACTTATTAGTGAAATATTGACATAATTGATGTTATAAATGCCCAAATAAATGTAATTTGAGACTTTTTATGACTTACATTTATTTTCTAGGTTAATATTACATGTTATAGTTGATATAAGTAACTTTTTTGAACTTATTATTCTGTTATAAATTTTATAAAAATCATGTACCAAATAGTGTCAAAATTGACATAAATTAGTTTTTAAAACAAATATTATATTATTAATTGTTATTTAATTCTTAAAAATCTAAGGTTCGGACTAATTACTTATATAAGGATATATATATTAATAATAATCAACTTGGGGTTCTTTTGGCTTTTTATGGTAAGTTTATTAACCATATAGTGTAAGAAAACAAAAAGGCACGGTAAAAGTTAAATTATTAAACTTAGAGTTAAATGTAATTGATAAGGTTAAAATAATAACCTAAACTTGTATAATTACTATTGGATGAGATTATTGCGACCCATACCCACTTTAGCTTCGAAATAAGACCCTTTGGAACCATTATAAACTGAATTTGACCTTAATATAAAATAATATTTTGAGATTTTCCTAAAGTGCCCCTCTCCTCCCCTATAAAAGGGAACCTCCTCCCTCTCCTCCTCACACCAATTTGAGCATTCAAGCTCGGCCAAAACCTACCAAAATCTCTTCTCCACTTCCCTAGTATCATCCTAGAGGTCCTGGTCTTCATCAAAGACCATCCTTAGTTCTTTAAGTGGAGGTTAAGTGAAGGCGCTTCAAAAAGAGGTAATATCCCTTACCGATCTTTTTCAATTTCTTTCTTCTTCAACTTCTTATTATTTAGTTGTTTCATGATAAAGTAATAAAATCCGTATTTCCTATATACAGATATGTTATTATAAATATGAAACAACTATAATTAACCTTCTTTCCATCCTACGGAAAAAGGAAATCATCGTGCGTGTGTACGTACGGAATACCGTCTCCACGCCGTGGTGTAATCTATTTTCCACCACCACCTTAATTGGATGGGAATAATAGTGTAATGAGTAACTATATATGATTATTATAAAGTGATATTTATACTGAAATAGTATACATACACTTCATCACATGTTCACGATAATGATAATGATATCATCGCTCGCGCGTACGTACGGACTACTGTCTCCACGACGCGATTATATTCATTCTCCACATTAACCATTCATGAATGATTATAAAGTATATATAATGAATAATAATGAAATATATGACATGTTAAATCTACTGGATTCATTTATATATATATATATGTATGTCATCTACTTACTTCCATTCAAGATAATAAGGAAAGGAAAACAGCGTTCATGCGTACGTACGAACTACCGTCTCCATGAACGGTGTGTTTCATTTCATTTATCTATCTGTTAAATATATATATATATATACTGTATATATATGATATATAAATCATGTTTTATATTATGGAAGTATTTAAATCATGATATAAGTAATAATAATGTCAAGAACAACAAGTCCAAACACCTACGATAAATGAAACGATTTTACCCAAAACGCTTCTTTAACATGGAATTTACAAAAGAACGGGTAATATAAAGTCATAAGTGAAACATATATGATATCATAACAATGAATATGATTCTGTAATAAGTTAATGACATTATTTAAATCATTATACAGGAGGTTTGGATACGTACAAAGCATATCAGACATAAGGTAAGGGAAATATCACAATCTCATTTTTATCCGAGATTGTTTATACTTTAGTATTTACGGGGGTGTATTTTATCATCCACATCCATGTTTTCTGAATATATACTGTTATTTCCATCCACCTACATTTTTTAAAATCCTATTTTACCCTTCGGTGAGTTTTTAGTAAAAGATATGAAAGGAATCTTTTGTCGTTTTTCGTACGAGGTACTTTTTTGACTTTTCCGACAAAAGTATGAAGAATGTTTTTTTTAACTTATACGGCATGAATGGATTTTTAAAACATTATTTCCAAGAAGATTCATTTACAAGTTTTCAGGTTTTTTTAATCAACTTCTTTTAGTTTATAATTTTATGACATGTTAAGAAAGGAAAAGTGTTTTTAAAGCAGAAAGGATATTTTCTTCAAGAATGGAGTTCAAGTGTTTTATCAAAATTATTTTCAATCTAAGATAATAAATGGTTTTGTTTCTATCCCTATTATTAAATTGATTTGATTATGTTGTGATGGAATTATATTTTTTAATTCCTTTATCTTATATGAATTTTTTAATAATGTCACGCTCTTTAAGATTCCAATTTTTTTACATGGGTTATGCTATGATGTATGGTTTATGATTTTGTGGAACACATAAGAATGGTATCATTAAGATATGGGTGGGACCAATATATCCCTCCAATGCATTGGGTAAAGGTTTTATATCTCATGAGATAGACATTGCTGGAATGGTAGGTTATACCGGTTCAGTGAAATAGGACTGAAACGAGGGTGACTCGGTTCAGAATTGGACTTTACCCACTAAGATAGTCTTGGCAATGAGTCTTGACTAATAAGATATGATTATCTATGATTATGTGTGTATGCCACAAAGATTCATGTTTTAAGTTATGATTATTGGGATTTCATTTCACTACTATGATTTATCACATGTTATGAAATTATGCACTCTTTTACAGGTTAAGATTTCCAAAATGTTATTTTCTTATGAATATGATGTGATTGATATTTCTTTTGTTTACCCTTACTGAGCATTTGAGCTCACCCTTTTATGTTTTCTTTTCCCCTGGATATAAATAAAGGTTTTAGGTAAAAAAAGGAGATCTTTATGTGAGATGTTGAAGATCTTTCACCACGATTAGAAGATTATATTCCGAGTTTCCAAAGACACTAAACTATTATGGTTCTTGTCTGTGTGTTTTGGTTATGTACTAAGTGTTCCGCAAAAAATGTAATGTCCATGTAAATCAAGCTTCGGGTCCCTACAGTTGGTATCAGAGGAAAGGTTTAGTCAACCTTTGGAAACTAGGATGCGTGAACGTTGGGGAGATCCCTAGAGATATTTCTAAGGTATGTCTAGGGATGTCTCTAAGGATAAGTATATGTATAGGATATAGTCCTAGAACTATGGTAATGATATTAGATTAAACCAAATATGTTAGATATTGAAGTTACTCCCCCTTTATTATGATTTTTTCCTCTCACACTATTCTTTTTGGGTTTTAGAAAATGGCTGCAAACAAGATGATTCACGATAATGGAGGATATGATGGACAATGGAATGATGAGAAACAAAATGAAATGGGATTTGGAAGTCCAAAAATCATTATTATGTCGAATAAGCAATCTCATAATATGATCAATAAAGTAAAATTTTCTATGTTTCCTGACTCAGAAAATAAGAGAAAGATTGAGTTTCCTGATGATCATAGAGGAAAGAAAGTTCAATTTCTCCTATGCAAATCATGTGGGAAGAGGCATCAAGGAGAATGTTTCAAAGGAACTGGAAGATGCTTTGGGTGTGGAAAAGAAGGACACAAAGCCAGTGAGTGCAAAGGAAAAGGTTCATTTAACACCAGAGATTAGGATAATGGTATTGCTACGACATCAACAATGGTTAAATGTTTTAAATGTGGAATGTACGGGCATTATACAAACCAATGCCCTAAGGGAAAGTCTCATAAAGAGAATCAGTATGGTCGTATGGGTAGTATTTATGTTGATGATGATTAAGAGACTACAAATGATATGTGAGATGAAAGAATTGTTGATTCTCAGTCAATGGTTTAAGAATGTAGCGGAATGATTACATGTTTATCATATGTAATGTTGTATAAGTAATCTCAGGGTACTATGGAATAAAGAGACATATAAGGATTGTTACACTGTTGTCTTTCCTTGAGTTTTGAAAGTGTATGATTAATGGTATCAATATCAATGAAGGTTATTCAGATATATTTGGAATGTAGATGATATGCGCATAATGAAGGGATAAGGAGAAAATTAAATGTTTGATAGTATTCATGAGCTCATGACTGATATAAGGAGAATGTTATGTAATGTATTGAGTATATAGAATATTTGGATTTTGGTATGTGGAACTTTTGACAGCATTCATGTTTTCACTAAGGTTTAATGGGTATTAATTTTTCAAGAGAATACATGATTAAGGTATTCACATGATTTGAATGTAACCAACAAGATATATGTGGGATAAATGATGGTATTCACATGCTTAGTTGATGACATTTCAAGTAATCATTTCCTTTATATTATGAGATTGGACCGAAGTATTTTAGATAATCCTAAAGATTGGAATGGATTATGTTGGACATAAGTTAGTATTATTTAAGGATAGAACTTTTGATATTATTTTGTTTTAGAAAAAGGACAACCCGCAGGACGAGCGACAACCCATTGCGTCGGACAAGGCCATGGAAATCGAACCCACAACCGAAGTGCGACTGACCTTTATCGCCTACCAATGGCCTACAGGAAGTCCCTATTTAGTAGAAACTAGTTTTATTATATTAAGCAGTATGATATATGAATTATAAGTCCATTTTAGGAACCATATATCATTAATCTCACTATATATGGACTTACGTATTTTTTTTTAACTTTTCTAACCTATTGTTTGAGACAGATGGAATGAACCCTCATTCTATCACATGATCTGCAAACACATCACAAATGACAAATTCAACTTCATTTCTTTAAGAGTTGAAGTGGAAATTGTCCAAAGAACGGCTAACAGTGAGACTATACCAAGATCACGAAAGTATTTCTTCTAATTCAAATTTCATCATCTTTAGGGAAATGATCTTGAAAACCAAAAATGATGTCCTAGTGCACTTATATCTGATGAATCAGATGGTACCTTAGATCATCGCAAATTTATGGCTTTGTGATTGCTGGATTTTCCATAGCCATGTTCTATACCACTCTCCATCAGAACATGATGGTTAGATTTCTCTTCCATATCCATATTTTCACATATATGGAAACCAAGTGATTAGTTTATTTGGGTAACCATTACGTTTCGTACTTTTGTTTTAAAAGATTTGTTTTGGTATTCATTTTTATGATGTGGGTTTATATTAAAGAAAATTTCGAATATTAAACCATTTATAACCCCGATGAATTTTGAGGGCGAAATTCATTTTAAGGGGGGTAGAATGTAACACCCCGAGATTTTATGAAAAATATTCTTTTTAATTTCATTAATTTCTTGTGTTGTATGCTACACCAAAAGAAGCTTGCACAACACGCATCCCTGACTTGGCTTGCATTACACGCAAGCGCGACCTTCCACGATAGAATGTGTTGTACGCAATACCAAGTTTCGCTAAACAACGATAAGATATTAAAATATTATTAAAACCAGCCGTTATGAATAGTAATAACCACATTTTGAAATTTTGTAAATTTTTTTTTTTCAAAATGGACTTCATTTTTTGGATTCAGAATATCGAAATTAGCTTAGGGTGAAATATTGGTACTTTTCAGATAACTTTCATATTCTGATGAATAGTGAAAATTACTAAATTTTAATTAAAAACAACTTTTTAAATCAAAACAAATAATAGTGATAAATTATTAATTTTAGTGGTTTTAATGTATATTTAGAATATATTTTTACAATTTAATACAATGTTGGCCCTTGGATGTAATTTCACATTTAAACCAGATATAAACAAGTGTCAATCTTTTGATAGTTATTATCTCTTAAGAACACGCTATTTGTGTTGACGATGAGAATTAATTTTTAAATTAATTAATGCAACTGATATGTTTTGAATTTGGTAAAATATACATCATTTTTGAGTTCATAATATCAAATATATCTTAGGCCTAATTTTTTGTATTTTTCTGGAAACTTTCATTTTTTGATGAATAGTGAAACCACTAAGTGGTAGTTAAAAAAAATGAATTTTTCAAAAATCTTAATTTTACCGCTTCTATGAGAGGAATTTCAAAAAACCGAGAAACATGGTTGATGTCAGTAAGTAAAATGTGGTTCAATGAGATGAAAATAATTTTTGTGAATAATAACTTTTTACTTTTTTTTACCACGGTTAAAAGTAAATAGGGTAATTAAGGGTAAAAATGTTATTATTATTACCCTAACACGTGTACTAATTCTATTGGACAAGTGTAATTCGACCGATAACAACCCTAGGAATACAAAATGACCATTTAGGCCCACATGGATTAGATTTGGACATTTATTATTAATTTATTTAAAGAAGGGTTAAAATAGTTAAAATCAATGTTTAATAAGAAAAGTATTTTTAATATAGGGTTAAACATAAGATAAAATAGACTATAAATATTAATTAGAGAGATAAAACGATTCACTACATAATGGTATTTTATTTGTAATTTTTAGACGATATATAATTTAATTTATTTATGACACAATGATGATGTAGTAATTATCTTATTAGTGAAATATTGACATAATTGATGTTATAAATGCCCAAAAAAATGTAATTTGAGACTTTTTATGACTTACATTAATTTTATAGGTTAATATGACATTTTATTGTTGATATATGTAACTTGGTTAGAACTTATTATTCTGTTATGAATCTCATAAAAATCATGTACCAAATAGTGTCAAAATTGACATAAATTAGTTTGTAAAACAAATATTATATTATTAATTGTTATTTAATTCCTAAAAATCTAAGGATCGGCAAAATGACTTATATAAGGATAGATATATTAATAATAAACAACTTGGGGGTTCGTTTTGCTTTTTATGGTAAGTTTATTAAACATATACTGTAAGAAATCAAAAAGACACGGTAAAAGTTAAATTATTTAACTTAGAGTAAAATATAATTGATAAGGTTAACATAATAACCTAAACATGTATAAATCCTATTGGATGAGAGGATTGCGACCCATACCCACTTTAGCTTCGAAATAATACCCTTTGGAACCATTATAAACCGAATTTGACCTTAATATAAAATAATATTTTTGAGATTTTCCTAAAGTGCCCCTCTCCTCTCTTATAAAAGGGCACCTCCTCCCTCTCCTCCTCACACCAATTTGAGCATTCAAGCTCGGACAACCCCTGCCAAAATCTCTTCTCCACTTCCATAGTATCATCATTGAGGTCATGGTCTTCTTAAAAGACCATCCTTAGTTCTTTAAGTGGAGGTTAAGTGAAGGCGCGTCAAAAAGAGGTAATATCCATTAACGATCTTTTTCAATTTATTTCTTCTTCAACATCTTCTTATTTAGTTGTTTCATGATAAAGTAAGAACATCAGTATTTATTATATACTGATATGTTATTATAAATATTAAACAACTATAATTAACCTTCTATCCATCCTACGGAAAAAGGAAATCACTGTGCGTGCGTTCGTACGGAATACCGTCTCCACGCCATGATGTAATCTATTTTCCGCCACCACCTTAATTGGATGGGTATAATGGTGTAATGAGTAACTATATATTATTATTATAAAGTGATATTGATAATGAAATAAAATACATACACTTCAACACAAGTTCACGATCATGAGAACGATATCATCGCTCGTGCGTACGTATGGACTACCGTCTCCACGACACGATGAGATTCATTATCCAGATTAACCATTCATGAATGATTATAAAGTATATATAATAAATAATAATGAAATATATGACATGTTAAATCTACTGGATTTATGTATATATATATGTATGTCATCTACTTACTTCCATTCAAGACAATAAGGAAAGGAAAACACCATTCAAGCATACGTACGGACTACCGTCTTCATGAATGGTGTGTTTCATTTCATTTATCTATCTATTATATATATATATACTGAATATATATGATATATAAATCATGTTTTATATTCTGGAAGTAAGTAAATCGTGATATAAGTAATAATAATGTCAAGAACAACAAGTCCAAACACCTACGTTAAATGAAACGATTTTACCCAAAACGCTTCTTTAACATGGAATGTACAAAAGAACGGGTAATATAAAGTCATAAGTGAACCATATATGATATCATAACAATTAATATGATTCTTTAATAAGTTAATGACATTATTTAAATCAATATACAGGAGGTTCGGATACGTACAAAGCATATCAGACATAAGGTAAGGGAAATATCACAATCTCATTTTTATCCGAGATTATTTATACTTTAGTATTTATTGGGGTGTATTTTATCATCCACATCCATGTTTCCGGAATATGTAATATTATTTGCATCCACCTACATTTTTTTAAATCCAATTTTACCCTTCGGTGAGTTTTTAGTACAAGATATGAAAGGAATCTTTTATCGTTTTTCGTACGAGGTACGTTTTTGAATTTTCCGACAAAAGTATGAAGAATGTTTTTTTATATTATACGGCATGAATGGATTTTTAAAACATTATTTCCAAGAATATTCCTTTACAAGTTTTCAAGTTTATTTTTAATCAACTTCTTTTATTTTATAATTGTATGACATGTTAAGAAAGGAAAAGTGTTTTTGAAGCAGAAAGGATATTTTCCTCAAGAATGGAGTTCAAGTGTTATATCAAAATTATTTTCCTTCTAAGATAATAAAGGGTTTTGTTTCTATCCCTATTATTTCATTGATTAGATTATGTTGTGATGGAATTATATTTATAAATTCCTTTATCTTATATAAATTGTTTTATGATGTCACGATGTTTAAGATTCCCATTTTTATTACATGGGTTATGCTATGATGTATGGTTTATGATTTTGTGGCACACGTAAGAATGGTATAATTAAGAGATGGGTGGGACGTATATCTCCCTCCAATTCATTGGGTAAAGATTTTATATCTCATGAGATAGACATGGCTGGAATGGTAGGTTATACCGGTTCAGTGAAACAGGACTGAAACGAGGGTGACTTGGTTCAGAAACAGACTTTGTCCACTAAGATAGTCTTGGCAATGAGCCTTGACTAATAAGATATGATTCTCTATGATTATGTGTGTATGCCACAATGTTTCATGTTTTATGTTATCATTATTGGGATTTCATTTCACTACTATGATTTATCCCATGTTATGAAATTATGCTCTCTTTTGCAGGTTAAGATTTCCAAAATGTTATGTTCTTATGAATATGATGTGATTGATATTTCTTTTGTTTACCCTTACTGAGAATTTGAGCTCACCCTTTTATGTTTTCTTTTCCCCAGGATATAAACAAAGGTTTTAGGTAAATAAAAGGAGATCTTTATGGGAGATGTTGAAGATGTTTCACCACAATTAGAAGATTATATTCCGAGTTTCCAAAGACACTAAACTATTACGGACCTTGTGTGTGTGTTTTTGTTATGTACTAAGTATTCCACAAAAGTAATGTAATGTCCATGTACGTTAAGCTTTGGGTCTCTACACTTATCATCCTCACGGACCATCTAAATCAATTTATTTGTTGAATTATCTATCACTTATTTACACAAGAGAAGGATAACAGGTTGAATTTTCTTGAATTAATGTCTTGAATCATTTATTCCGTATGATTTGATAATTATAGAATTACATTCACTTATAGGGGATACATTCACATCATTTTCACATCATCCACTTTTAAGTATGGAGCCTGGGGAGATGTGTTTTCATCATAAAGCCTGGAATTATCTTGATTCAAGTCTAGAATCCACTATTTTATCCCAACAATGTGAATTACTTAGTAAACCGTATTTGGATTATAATTTAGTCCATATTCTAGTACTTTTGTGTCCAAAAGTTTTATTTGAATTTCCCTTGGTTTTTTTGCGTCCTAATTAATATGGAATAGGGAGATGAAAAGGAAACGTATCGAAATTTTACTTGTTTTATGGTGGAAATTTAACATACCATTCTGACATTTAAAATAGTTTTATTAACTATTGTTAATAATAGATTTCGATGAGATTAATGATTATGAGATGCATACTTAGTCTTGTAATGGATATAATGATATAAAGAAATTCTTTGATAAATTTTTTCATAAATTTTTCTGCAACTCTTATGGAAAATGGGTCATTCTACACATCATTGTTTAAAAGGGATAGAGTAGGGTGATCCCCTAGGTAGAGTCCCCCCTCTGAATAATGAACATAATCAGGGTTTTTTGACTCTCAAAATGCACTCAAAAAATGGATTTGGATTGTAAAGATTGGGAAGGATTTGTTTTATATGACCACAATATTAAAAACAGTGAATAAGGGATGAACCATTTAGGGATCATAAAGAAGATCCTAAATATGTTATTTACTATAATGTAAGGAATCAATTCTCATCCCTCAATAGAAATATGATGGAAGAAAAATGATTCTATAGTGTCAGGGTCCTCTCAAATTGGACTCAAGAAGAATTTAGCTAACCGATAGAAATAATTGTACCAATCATTTGGTTATAAAATGGTAACAACCCCATGGGGACTCCTTTTTAGATGAGGAATTACATGTAACAAAAATATTTCCCTATAGTAAAATCTTATTATTTTTTAATAGTGGAGAACCCTAGAAATTTTGAGAAAATTTGTTATAGTTCCATATAATAGCTAGTTATTCCAGTTTCAAGGTTTTAGAATCTTTTATTGTTGTAAGGGCGATAGATAATACCTTTAATATCATCTCCCAAAATGCATCCACACATGATGAACCTAATTAGATGGTGATTCACACTAACATGGAGATCAAGGAATATACTGTAGATTATGTGGATTTTGGAGTGGAGGCTAAAAAAGACATGTGGATATTGAGATTCACCCCAATACATGAAGTAGTAGAAGAGGAGATAAAAATTGGTGCTGGTGGTGATCCTTAAGTTTAAATACATCATCATAGCGATGCATTATATTGTAATTCTTCTTTTGGGACCTCCATTGAAGCTCCATCACTAGGAATCCCAATGACTGTAAACAATGCCTCTACTCTATTGATGGATTCATCATCTCTAAAAAATATGTCAATGCTTTAGTGGAAATGGTTCATGGATAAAAAGAAGTTATCTCCCCACCTAAAATGGATTTGGTATCCTCTCATATGATAGAGGAGGTTCCTCATAGATCGATAGTTGTTGATAAATGAGAATTTCCATCTGACAATAGCATGTAATTGGAGATACAAGAGGGTTTTGGTTGTTGAATATTGGCTAAGTCGACAATTGATCAGAATAACCCTAGAAACACTATGAAAGAAACTATGGGAGGTGATAAATACAAGGATAAAGTGGTTACAACAGAAAGGGGTGCTGTCAAAGTGGATAAATAGGATGTTTTTATATAGGCATTGATTCCATGGGATGTGGGTATGGTTACCAAATGTAGGATGATGTTCATGGAGTGGTATAAAAGGAACCATATGTAGAAGAATTGGATGATTTGTCTTCAGATGAAGTATGTGATGATTATAAAAAATTGATGAATTGTAATAATGTACAACATCTAGTGGTAAGATTTTCTTATAGGAGAGGTTGTAGGATTCCTAACCATAATAATTAATTTAAATATCCTAATTTTTTGTGGGGCCTTAGTTTTAAAATTATGACCTTTCATATATATTTCTCATTTCTATTTTTAGAAATACTTTTACAATGTTTTGATTACGTTTTTGGGGTGTTACCTTGAGAATTATTGGGGTGAAATAGAATCATTTTGTATAGAAGAATACAAGTGAACGATCATCACATATGTTTCGTAAACCGTGTTCCTAGGCAATAAATCTATGTGAATCTATGTAGAGGATATTCATATTGTTGGAACACATATTTTCAAACTATGATCCCTTTTATGAATAACTCTACACCCCCTAGAATAGGATCATTGTTAAGGGACTCTATTTGAAAAACCATACGCACATGCCCAGTAAACCAAGCTTGTGGTTTATATTATCTAGAGAATTATATATTAAATTCTGGAACCCCTTGTATTAACACATAAAATTACCCCAATTTGTCCATATTAATTTTCCTTTTTTTGAGGATCTTAGATGAATTCCTTGGGATCCCAACCTCCTGTCATGATTATTGAAATCCTTACTAGAATATCTTCACCTTACCTAGTAAGTGACTATTGTAATGTTTTTATTACTCTTTATCTCATTCTCTTATCCCATTCTTTGAAGGGATGTTTATCCATTTTTGAATTAAATCCAGATCTAGGTTTGATGGATCATGATCCATTTAATCTTATTTCCGAGATTTGATTCAAGACTTCATTCTTCATTGTGGTTTTCACCTTTCTGTTTCAATTTATGTAATTTATGTTCGGAAATCCCTCATAATTAATTTATGGTAGGTGGTCTAAATTATAATCTGATAGTCCAGATAAAATTATGTGTTTTAAATTATCAAATTTCAATTTCTATGATTCAGAAAATACATTGATAATTGAATGGATCTGTTTTAATTTCCATGAAATAATGATTTGTGTTAAATTAGGAAAAATTAATTGTGAATTGCAATTAATTTAATTTTTATTCAATTAATGTAGGATTTGGGTTATGTAATATGTATTAATTAATTTTCTAATGAACTAAGGTGATTATTTAATTCTGTAATTTATTGGATTGGATTAATTAATTTGTTAACTAATTATTGACATCATTATGTTTGAGAAATTAATTGAATTCGATTTATTATTTAATGAATTTATGATATTTTTAAAATTTATAATAGGTTTAATGTTGATTCACCTTTATTTATATGATCTTTTGATATATTTGATAGTTTCAAACATGTGATTTTGTGATATTAGTGTGTGGTACATGGTATAGAACCTCGAAATCATATAGTGATAAATTTATAAATGTGTTTGGGACATGGTCTGGTGCATCAAAACTCGATTGTGATAAGATAATAAATTAGTGTGGGACAGTGTATACTACATAAAAGTCCCACTTGTGAGATTATTTGGTTAATGAGTGTGGGATAAGGTCCACTCCATAAATACCCCATGAGGTCCTAGGCATGGTGACTTGTACCTAAAAGGTTGGCATTGGAAAATGGTTTCAATTAACCATAATATGGATCGAAATGAAATGGATAATGAAATAAATTTTTTTAATGAATTGTGAATTAAATATGTGAGATATTTCAAAATCTAGAACAGTCATTAGTAGTTATTTTTGGTTTGGGCGTCCTCGGGAAGTTAGGTGTTAAGTTTTATAATGAATTGTAATTGAATAAATGAAAATTGTTTTATTCACTTCTTATATTTTATTATTTATAAAACTTCATACAATATTATTAAGTAGATATTGTTTTAGATTTCATTGGTTGTGGCATAATAAGTCATACTCACACCCTACTCAGGCTTCCGGATCAGTACCTAAATAGATTTCATTGTATCATGACTGGTTAAAAAAAGGGCTATGTGTTAGATGGCTGAGTCAGATGGAGAATTCATTAGGGATCCCAACATGGTGTTATGACCGAAAAATTATTTTTCAATGTATTTATCAATTTTTAGGTTATTTATATTGATACATGAAAAAAATATTGAGAGCGAATATTCATTGTTTAGTTATTGGTAATGTATTTTCCCATTTTTCATCTTATAATGCTAATTTGGTTTGGTTATTTATAATATGATTTGTTAATAATTTTTTTTTCAACTTTAGTACATTTATAAAGAGGTTATAATCTCCCCATGATTGATATTATACCATATCGACAAACTGGTAGCCTCTTCCAGGTGAGGAGGTGTGCCTGAGGTTACATGGAGAACTGACTTTGGGAAATTGTTTGTAGCACATGGGTCAGGATGTTACAAATTTGTATCAAAGCTTGTTTCTTTTATTTTCATTTTCATTACTATTTAGAAAATGTAGAAAAAAGAAAGTAGAATGAGTGAGAACATGGTTAGGAACTCATGCATGGGAGTAAAAAACCCATTTATGAGGGTAAAATTCAAGTTCCCAACATGGTATTATTGTTATAGTTTTGTGTTTTTATAGTTTGATGTTATTTCACCTTGAGTGACATAATTTTTGTGTGATTTTATAATTTTTTCTATATATTTTCTATGATTTTCCCCAACACCCTTTATTGAATGATGTTTGGGTGTTCTTGAATTATGCTTGGAACTTAGGAAAATTATTGCTACATGAAATATTTTTGGCATGCACAAGAAAATATATTTTTGTATGTAATTTATATTTAAATAGATATTTAAATTATTATGTAATTAATAAACAAAAGGGTTCTAAATGTGAATTTAATGTTATAAAATGATGGAAACTATAATTAAATTCATGTATAATGTGAAAATTTAATAAAGGGATGTGTTTTACCTTGTTATCCATGAAATATATTTACAATGGTTATGGGTAGTGATAGCACCTTGGTTTTGACCATGTAAAAGAGAATTGGGAATGGCCCCTTATGGATAATTTACAAATTCATATCAATTATTGGTGTTAATGATGATTAATGTTTCTTATGTTGTGTGTTTTTTATTGTATAGATATTCCACCAAGTTGGTTATTGTTGATATAATGATAAGAGGTTATGGATCGAAAAGATACACCATCAATGGAACCCGAGAAATATATTGTGTGGGTGAGGAAGTTGGAAATAAATTATGATAAATTTGATCATTTTAGACAATTTATTGAATGATACCAAGGGTAGGTTGTGAACAACATTTCTAATTTATGATGGGAGTGTTAGTTGTATCACCCTCTAGTTATTATAGGATAGGGCATACCCATGTAAATTGAGTTGTGTATTGAGTACATTGGTACCATACATGACCGCGTTAAGACTATTAAATACAAGAGTGTTATTTTGGAGTTTGTACATGTCATGTGGCCAATAAAAGAGTTGGTGGGAAATCTAGACATGGGATGTAATGTTTGATAATATATAGTGGAAGGTCTTTTAGGATATTTTCTTTGATACATTTTATCGGGAGACTCTCATGGAATATATATCAGCTAAGTTCATGAGATTGAGTCAATGGGAGATGGTATGTGATGGGATTTTGTGGATGCTTTACATATTTTTGACAATTTTCACAAAAGTTGGTTGAATATGAGGATAATAAAGTAATGATGTATCAAGATGGGTATAAATGAGAAATTTTGTCACATGTGAATGTCTTTAGGTTGAAGAAGTTTCTAGAAGTGGTGAATCATACTCTCATATATAAGGAAAAACTAAAAGGGAATTCCAGTGGAGGATAAGTTGTTTATGTTGGATGGTTAGGAGGGAAGCCTTTTTAGAGGAGGAATTATCACTATGGGATTGTTAGCCAGTGTTATAGATAGAATAGGATCTAGTGTGTGGTTCAATTACATAGTACCTTGATCGAGTGATTTTTCACTACTGTGAAATGTCGGGACACTTCCATTAAAAGTACTCATAAACCCTAGTAGAGTCCTGAAGATACGTCAATATAGGACATCTATAGAGATTTATCATGAACCCATGGAGATGGGTAGTGATGTATGAGAAAGACAAAAGTAGACTATGGTAGGGTTTTTTTATAATATATCAATCTGGATACTTGATTTGTTTCAGTTGTGGATATAGAGATAGTAGACATGCTACCTCTAGGAAAGAGATCCCATACCCACAGAGTCATTCAGCTTGTGGAAATTGTATATATCACATGGAAGAGGGATAATAAAATTACCTACATTTCTGGCTATACTTGTGGATAGCGAGGCTAGACTAACAACAGTTAGAAGTACTATTGTTTAAGCTTTTATGATTTCTAATTTTTTATTTGATACTAGTGCCTCTCAATATTTTATTCCTTTTCAACTTGTGATTGGTATGAGACTTTTGGTGCAGTTGGAGAGTGGGGTTATGATAATGGATACACACATATAAGTAATACCAAGAGACATCTATTTATGAAATTAATGTTCAATCATGGTTTGGGAGTATCATTTTCTTGGGGATCATTATTGTTTGGATATATCAGGACTTGACCTAATATTGGGTATAGATTGATTAGATTCATATTGATCTCATGAATACTATTATTGTAGTATAGTGACATTGAAATCATTGGTGAGTAACAAATCTATAAACCATGTTGAATGAGATATCTAGGTGGTCCATGTGAGGCTCATTCAAAAGAAACAAGGGGAGCTTACATCCAAATTTTCATGTATATTATTAGATTATGCGGGGTGTATTGTATTGTGGATTTTCTCCCATAGTGTACCGGAATACAGATGCGTTTTCTAAACAATTATCATTGTTTCAACTTGAGAGAGTGATGTTTAATTTTTATTGAAAACTTGTAAGTGGATGATATCATCTCTATTCCACCACATAGAATGGAACCTACAGAGATTCAACAGATCAAAAATCAACTAGAATAGTATGAGGATAAAGGATTTATCTATCCGAGTATGTCACCTATAGGATACCCAGTCTTGTTTGAAAATATTCCTAATTGGACCTTGAGATTTTATATTTATTTCTGGATGTTAAACAAAATGAATCTAAAAAATGTTTATTGTCTTCAGCATATTAACATCCTATTTGACTAGTTGAGGGGATCTTGTGTCCTTTTCATGATTGAAATGAGATATGTGTATCATAAGTTTAGATTTCAACCATTATATCTTCCTCATAATACTTCACATATAAGGTATTTCAATAATATCATCATTGTGATTCTATTTGGGGTAGAAAATGCCGCAAAAATGATCATGACCATCACAAACAAATCTTCCATCCATACCTAGATCAGTTTGTCGTAGTGTGTGGGGAAGAAATATTGGTGTAGTTCGGGACTCATGATGATCATTCCCACAACTATGAGATCATCCTCATTAAATTGAGAGAAAAAATTTTATACTCAAATCTATCTTAATTGTTTTTTTTGTATTGAGGAGGTACACTTCTTGGGTCACATCATCTCGAAGGAAGGTGTGTTAGAGGACCCCAATATAGTTTAGGTAGTGGTTTTTTATCGGAGCATCCCTATAACATTTTTTATATCCATTGTTTTATGTTAGTATCCCTATTTTAAAGACCAATTTTGGATTAACTAAGAAGAGGATAATGTTTTAATGGTCTTTATAATTTGATAACACATTCTATGGGTTTCACCAATGCTTGAATATGTCACTTAACTTAATCCTACCTGATATTTTCGTGGAGAATATTGTTTTTGTGAAACTTTGGAGATGACGTTTGGAGCTGTGACGATGTAGGGAGGTTGATATGTGACGTATGGGTCTTTGTAGTTGAGGCCATATATTAATTACCTCTATATGCATTACCTTTAATTAGATTATGTGTTTTATGTCATTGATTTATTGGAGGCATTATATGTTGTTCAAAATCATTTCATTATATATAGATCAAAATATCATTGAGTATATAGTTTCACAACAAGATTTGAAACTCTGACAATAGATGTGGGTTGAGTATATTCAATATTTTGATTTTGAATTAACATATATGCCACATAAGGGAAATAGTGTTGCTGACACTCTGAACAAGAAAACTGAAACTCAAGCAGTTTAGGAGTCTAGTGCTTAGCGGTAGATGATAAATTTCCTAGATGGTATGCATTTTGTGGTTCAAGAGGACCAAGATCATTAGAATATAGTATCAATTTTAGTGGATTCTATACATTTGAGCTAGGATAGAGATAGAAAATGTGAGGATATAGAATGTTTGAACTTGGTGGAAATCCTTGATGTTGGGATGTCACTATAAATTTTTAAAATAGTAGAGGGTGTTATCATCAATTTTTCGAATAGGGATGTTGTGTCTATGATTATTTGAGAGGATCTGATGAGTGAATTTCATGCCTCGAAGTGGTTGGTGCATATAGGTGTGACCAAAAGGTATTGTGACATGTGATAACAATTTTGTTTTCCATGCATGAAAAAATAGATACCATGGTCTGTGACATGATTCTACACCTATCAAAAGGTGAAGGACAAGCATCAATGACCTTGTGGATTATGAAATCCATTTCCCATTCCATAATGAAAATGGGATGATGTTATTATGGATTTTTTGTGAGTATCCTGAATAATCCTTGGAAAAAATGTGGTTTTAATTATTTTGGAAAATTTTACAAAGGTAGAACATTTGGTAAATATACGTGAGATTGTAATAATAGAGAAGTTGGAAAAAATTTATGTCTGTGAGGCAGTCATTCTTTATAGGGTGCTTCATACTATTTTTCAGACTATGACTCACATTTTAATTTTCTCTTATGGTAGAGCGGAACAAATGATCTAGGTACACATGTTTTATTGTGTACAACATTCCACCCACATACCAATGGGTAGTCATATCATATGACATAGGATCTTAAGGATATACTAAAGGAGTGTATCCTCGATTTTGTTGGGTGTTGGGAGAGTCACATAGAATTTTCGGAATACAACTAAAAAAGAGTTATCGATATATGATATAGATGGAGCCATATGGGGAAATTTATGGTAGGCTATAAAGATCACATCTATAGTAGACGGAGTTAGGTGAGTCAGACTTGTTGGGATCATGTCTCATGTAAATGACCTTGGAGTAGGTTCGGATGATTCGAAAACATATAGATAATACCCAGATAAGTTATAAGTCATAAGAAGATAGACGTTGAAGACCACTATAGTTTACAGAGGGTGATTTTGTATTCCATCATGTGCCACCTAGATTGGGTCACCATGGGCTATAGAAAAATGGAATGTTAGTGAGTAATATTTTTGGACTATTTGAGGTTGTGGAGAGAATTGGGCCAGTTATACCGATTGGCTCTCCCATAGAGGTATAATATAATTCATGTTTTTAAAGGTGTCATAGCTTATGTGGTGTCACCCAGCTCATCATTATGTTATTTATGTGGACAGTGTCGAGCATGGGAGAGATACATCTATTGATTAGCAACTAATTCATGTGTCAGATCATAGTGAGAAAGTGTTGTGTAGAAAGAACGTAATGATAGTTCTTGTATTGTGAAAAAATGGGAATGTTTATGAGGAAAATGGAAGAGGGAAGTAGATATACGAGATCTATGGACCGATATATTTTACTCCAAATCATATAGATTCTTGGGAGTATATCTCTAGGATGATATTTTATAAGGGGGATCGATTTTAATATCCTAACCATTAATGGATATTCTTTAGGGCCATTATTTGGAATTATTTTTCCTTTGTTTGATTACATTTTTTGGGTGTTACCTTGGATTTTTTTTTCCTAAAATAAAAAAAAATTAGAAGGAAGAGGGTCAGTTCATGGGTCACCAATGGTTTTCCCAAACTATCCACCCATCCCAAAAAACCGTGCATACCCAAGCAGAGAGAATTTTCGTGTATGGAACATAATTATTCAAACTATGCACAATTTTAGCAGTATCCATGTGAAACACACTATAATCGGTTCGTGGTTAACACGCATGGTTTAGAAAACTATTCTCCATGCACAAATAAACCTTTCACAGGACTTAAATTATACTAAAAATTAAATTTCAAAGTCCCAATACCTGTTATTAATGAAATATTGACACCAATTTTCCCATAATCATTTTATATTGTTTTTGTAGCTTCTTAGAAGAATTAATAGGTCTCAAACGTCCATTATTGATTATTCAATGCAAGGATAAAATATTTTTACCTCTCCCATTAAGTGAATAATATCTCATTCTCACATTCCAATTCTTCTACCATCCTATGAAGGGATGTTTCCCCTATTATAATTCGATCTAGATCTATGAATGTGGTATCATGATCCTTTTAATACTATTTATGTTTTGCGTTTTGTGGTTGGTTCTGCTTTTCTTTGTCGAGGGTTTCTTCATTGATAACAGTGACAAGAGTTTCTACCTTGTGGAAATCGGTGAAGGGATCCACCGGCGGTGATGGGTTGTTTCTCGTCACCGGCGCGGGTGAGTGCGTGAGGTTGGATGTTGGTGAAGCTCACCAGTGTTCTGGTTTTGGGACGAATTTTGAATGGTGTTGGTCTGTTGACGGTCGACGATGATGATTTTTCTGCATGAATGGTGCTGCTCCGTCATTTTTGACGGCGTCGATGGAGGCAGTTGGCTTGCCGGCGACATGGAGGAAGGTTTGTTTGGTGATTTACCAGGGGCAACTTCGAGGTCGTCGGTGATGACGTCGACGGGAGCCAGTGCATCTCGCCGGTGTTCCGATGAATGGTGGCTCGATTTGACTGCAGGCTGATTGATTGATGTACGGTGCGCTGCGCGAGGTGTCAGTGCTGTCGCGGGAGTGGTGGACAGGCGTGTTAAGACCGTGGGCGCATGTTGATTCGGGTTCGGTGTTCGAGGAGGCTGCCAGTGACCTGTTTTAAAATTTTAATTGTGGTTTGTTATTCGGATGTGATGATGTAGTTGAAAGACTGTATGGGTACCGGCAACCACTTAAACAGGCTTCATAAAATGAAAAAAAATTATTTCTGGCAATTGCATTGATAATGGAATGAATTTGTTTTAATTTTAATGAAATAATTATTTCGATTAAATTGGCACAATTCAATTGTGAATAATAATTGATTAATTATTTAGAAAATTAAAAGGATACTGGGTGTGTTGAATTATGATTAATTAAAGGGAAATTTAATTAATTTTATTGTCATGGTTGTGAAATTATTTTAATCGGATTAATTAAATGCTAAATTAATTAATGATATTGTTGTGTATACGAAATTGATTTAATTGGATCAATTAATGTGAATTAATTAATACATTATTGGTATTGTAAAAAGAGATAAGTTGTTTACTACTGATTAACCTTGATTGTTATGAGATTGTAATTCATGTTATATTATTATACTTGTGATTGTGTGATATTCATGTTTGGGACATGTTATGAAGCATCATTAGCCCATTGTGACAAATTGATACACGTGTGTGGTGGCATGGTCTTCTTCATCAAAATACAATAGTCCTAAGTTGATAAATGATAGTGGGACAAGGTCTACTTCATCAAAAAACGTTTTCTGTGATTATTTGATAAATTAGTGTTGGTTGTTGTGTTCTCATTCAAATTCACATGGGGTCCAAGGCATATAATCTAATTCCCAAAAGGATTGAATTAGATTACGCTTCCAATTATTCATAATATGGATTGAAATGAAACAGATAATGAAATCCCATTTTTCATAATGAATTGTGAATTCAATATGTGAGATAGTTTGGTCTCTAACATGGGATCAATCAGGTATTGTTGGTTTGGGTTTCCTCTAGAACCTAAGAATCATGTGGTAGAATAAAAAATAATTGAATAAATTTAAATTGATTCTTTTATTTATTTTATTTTATTTATTAAATAACTACATAAAATTTTATTAACTAGATATTGATTTAGACTCCATTAGATGTGGACTACCGAGTTGTACTCACACCTTACACAAGCTACCAGATCGGTACCCAAATATATTTCATGGTAATAGGATATGTTATGGGAAATCTCCCTATGTTAGATAGTTGAGTTAGGATATAGCATGGATGAGGGAACCGAACATGGTGTTAGGACCCACATGGGAGTTGTTAGTTAATTTATTTATTTGGGATTTATCATATTGAAACATGACACGTATGTTAGAAAGTCATTACTAATGTTTAGTTTTGGATATTATATTTTATTTTTAGTCATCATTTGATTTGGGTTTTTTTTTTGGTTATTAGTAATTTTATTTGGATATTCTAATTTATTCCACATGTTATGCTACATTGATAAAGAGGGTACATTCTCCCAATGATTGAAATTAGATCCTCGATGCTAGTCAATAGACTTTGGCATATAAGGAGGAGAACCTATTGTCTCTTGAAAAACCTACTCGAGGCACCGGTGTGTGGCACTCAGTTCAATTTGGTACATTTTCTTTAGACATCTGTTTTTGGACGTCTTTCTTGTAGGTTTCAGGTGGAGTGGAAGTACATGGATGAGTGAACCAGTAACAACCCATGATTTTATGAGAAATATTCACTTTAATTTCTTTGATGTATTATGTTGTACGCTACACCAATATTAGCTTTTGTTATACGCAACACTGTATTATCTTGTTGTATATGCAAACACTATTTATGGCTTGTGTTGCATGCAAGAACAACCTCCCTCGATAGCGTGTGTTGTACACAATACTGAGTTTCACTAAACAACGATATATTATTATTATATTATAAAGAACAAGTCGTAATGATTATTATTAAATAAATTTTACATTTTATAAAATTATCATTCACCTTACTCATATTGTAGAATATGGTATGAGAACAAAATAAATACTTCGTGTTAAATAAGTATTTTTCAAAAAATGAAGTTTTGTCGCCTTTTGAAGGTGCACCCACATTGAATCTTGTTTTCGGCACGTTTATTAGTTCAATTTGAAAAAAATAGAATTATTTATTGAAATAAGGATATAAAAATTTACATTGGTTAAATTTTTTTTATTTTTATGTTATCCTTCAAATTTTAATGAATAGTAAAAATATGCTAATGTTTTCATAAAAAACAACTTTTTTTATCAAGATAATTTTTATAGTTAAATTTTAAAAATTATTTGTTTTAATGTATAAATAGAATATATTTTTATCCTTTAATATAATTTAAGTCATTATCATTAATTTTACAATGAATTTATAGGTAAAAACATTTCAACCATTGGTAATGTTTCAACTTTTAAAACCCATTTTTTAACAACTTGATTAATTTTAAATTTATTACTGCAACTTCTGTGTTTTGAATTTTGAAAAATGGATTTCATATTTGAATTTGGTTGGTAAAAATTATGTTAATAGTTTACTTTTATTTTTCTAATATTATGAATAGTAACTACATTAATTTTTATTTTCTACAGTTAACGGTAAATCAGGTAATTAAGGGTAAAAATACGATTATAAAATTACCATAACACCTCCAAAATTATATTTAATGAATAAAAGTCAACCCATATCACCTAAGGGTCATTATAGAATCATTTCATGTACTTTGGACAATGAAAGATATGTAATTACTATTAAAACCAAAGAAAGTGACAACATGTAAATCTCTTATATCTTATAAGTGTATCAATTTTAATTTAGTGATGACCATTATAAAACATAGAACATAAATAGTCATCAGAAATATAATAAAATTATCTACATCATGTGGATTTAATTGTAAATTTAAGGGATTAAATAATTATCATTAATGTTGACACAATAGTGATGCAAAAATCGTTTTTATATTGAAAAATCAATAATTCAGTTTTTATTAAACTAATAATGACCTTAAAAGGAAAAAAACCGGACCAAAACATATTAGTCATGTTAAAGTAAACCATAATCATCCAATTGTAGAATATGATTCCATTTGGAGCCTTATAAAAGTGACTATGACACTTATATAACTTTATTTTAAATGATGTCAAAGTTGAAACCTTCATAATTTATTAACTACATCAATTTATATGTTGTGATTTTAAGATGATAAATTAGAGTAAAAGTATTCTTATTAAATATATTATACTTATATGTATCTTAGTATTTTATTTTTAATTGTTATGCAAAAATAAGTATATTAAATAATTATAAAAAAATATTGTAGTAATTATTTTATTAAGGTAAATATCAGATAAACAGGTTTAAAAATATTAAAATAAATGTTATATAAACAAATTTATGTGCTCCATGAACATTTAAACTAATATGAAAAGTGATAAATATAGTAAATATTTTTGTTTGAATATATATTTTCGGTGGGTTTAATTAAAATTCAAATAATTTAATAGAGTCAAAATTGACACTATTGATATTTTATAAAAATAACATATTATTAAATTGTTTAAAAATAACAAAAATATTAAAGAATTAAAAATTAAAAATTATATGGTATAATATGTAATAATATATCTAATTATAGGAAATTCACATAATGTCAATAAGTATTTATAAAAATTTAAATATTAGAATTTTATTACAGCAAATAAAATTAAATAGATTAAATAAGGATAAATCAAAATGATTTTGTTTAAAATATACTTAAAACATGTCTAAATTTTCTTGGTGGATTATATTACAACACTATATCATATCATCATTGAATTGAGTGATTTTCAGAGGTTTTTAAGTAGGCTCTGAATTTATTATAAATTAATATTTTTGAGGTTTCCAATAGTGCCCCTATCCTCTCTTATAAAAGGGAACCCCTCCCTCTTCTATTAACTCCATTTTAGTAATTCAAGCTCGGCCAACCCCTACCAATTCCTCCTCTCTACCACTGTAGTAATATTATATAGGTTTTGGTCTTCTCAAACGACCAACACTAGTGCCCTAAGAGAATGTTTAAAAGAGGATTGTCAAGGAAGAGGACATTAAGACACATATGGAAGAAATTGGACATAAGGCAAAGGATAATTATTCCAACCTCATTATTAACCGAGATTGTTTATTCATAAGTATTTAATGGGGTTATGTTTATCATCCATGTCCATGTTTTCTAAAAATATTTTCATAAAATGTATACTATTCTTCCATGTATGTTTAAAGTCATTTTTACCCTTTTTGACATCTACCAAATGGTATGGAAGGAATATTTCCTTTGTTTACAATATGAGGTATTTTTTACTTTTTCAAAAAAAATACAAAAAGATTATTTTTTTGACTTATACATCATAAATGGATTTTTAAAGTTTCATAACTCATTTTGTTCATGAATATTCCTCTAAATGATTTCATGATTATTTTCTACAAAATTCAATTCTTTTAAAATTAAATGGAATTTTGTGAAAAGAAAATGATTTTGAAGAAGAAAGGATATTTTCCTCAAGAATTCATTTCTAGTGTATTATCAAAACTATTTCCCATATAAGATGAAATTATTTAGTATGATTATGTTTCAAGTATAATGTCTCTATTATTTATATGGTGTAATTTTACTATGATTAAATGATATAAATTTGTTTTATATGGATTATGTTAATATGGGATGATATTTATGAAACCCATTTTATTCTTTGGGTTACGATGAATGATTTATGATTGTTTTCTGGCACACAAAATAATTATTTCATTATGAGATAGGTGGGACCTATATCTCCCTATAATGCATTGGGTAACGATTTATAACTCATGAGATAAACATGGCTGGAACGACAAGTAAAATATGGTTCAGTAATACAGGGCTGGAACGTTAAGTAAACCATGATCAGTAATGGACTTTGTCTACTATGATGGTCTTAGAAGCATTGGCATGGCTACTATAGATATCATAACATGTGATTAATGGTTTGACATAATTATATGTTTTATTTCCCTTGTTATTTTATCATGATTAACGTTCCTTTATGATCTATGTCTTATGTACTGCCAAGATTTATTTCACGACTAAAGATTTTGATGGTTAAACATTATGTTCATGTTTTTAAGATAAAATGTATATGGTTTGTTTTATTTTCTCCATTATTACCCTTACTGAGAATTTGAGATCACCTTTTATATGTTTTCTTTTCTCGAGAATATAGAGAAACGTTTTAGGCAACAAAACAAAATGGGAAGATCTTTATTGGAGACGTTGAAGATCTTTCATAATGATTGGAAGATTATTTTCTGTGTTTCCAAAGATAGTAAACTAACACAGTCTTTGGGAATCTTTTTTTTCCATTTATTAAGTATTCCTTAAAAGTAATGTATTGTCTATGTACGTCAATATTTGGGTCTCTACATTACCCAACTTTAATTTTATCATTATTAACAATAAATCATAGATCCTTCAATTTGATAAAATTCCAAATCATCAGTATAGAATGAAGAACAAAAAAGAAAGGGGTTTGTCTCGGAACAATAGATATGATCATCATATGTAAGTTATAATAAATTTAATTAAAATACATGAATTACCATGATGTAATTCTCTCTCTGATGACATTTCCGATCACAATCCAATGTGATCCATCATTGCGTAATTTAATCCATGTAATGGATTCTTCTAGTAGTGATCCACATATGCTCCATGTGTCTATAAATGTCAACAAAGGTATCTCTAGGTGCTAGCATAGAATATCATTCGCTGCTGATATCATCCTTTAATTGTCTTGAGAGACGATTCCAAAGTGCACTCCTTGATCTGGTGGAGGAGGATCTCTCTCATAACAAGAGAGTCTTCTTTGAGGAATGGAATTCTCTCTTGGCTTGAGAGATTTTCTAGATCCATTGTGCGCAAACACAAAGAATGGATATCTTAATTAAAATAATGAAATTGGATTTATATTACTTATAATAATAAAATTAAATAACCCAAATGAATTTATTCTATTCATTTATTTCTTAGTAATAACCGATGTTTAATAATAAAATTTTACTATTATCACTTTATAAGCACCCAATGAATTACACCTATTATTATTGAATTAAATTAATATTAATAATTATTAAAAATCACTATAAAAACTAAACGTTGTGTATATATTAATATTCATGGTGTGTACTTTTGTTTTTTCCATTTTTGTTTTTCCCTCAACCACATTTATTAAACCTTGACTAATGACTATTTATTTCTCAACAAAATATCACTACATTACTCACTAATAAATATATTATATCACCAATAATATATTCTCTCTATTAACTAGTGTTGAAATAAATGTGATCAGAAATCATTGAATAATTATTTTACTAAAAACATGTATAATTTTTATTCTATTTTTTAAATTAATATTTAACTGGGTTACTTGGACACACTTAGTGTGTGACTCTCTAAGCCTCTCTCTCAGTAGAATTAGGCAGAGCCTGCCCAATGTACAAGGTTATCATATAATAACTTGCCAAGGCACCCATATAGAAAGAATTTAATGCCACAATGATGTGCCACCTCATACGAATTCTTATCATGTAATGTAATCCCTTGGTCTTCATATGTCAAATCAACAGGGTTGCATGCTAGTACAATCAACCCATGTTCTTGATTAATCATTATTTGTCATCCCAAAATTGAACGTTCCCATTCCACAAAATGGATATGGATATTTTTAGGCTATATAAATTACATAATAGGGCCTGAGATATCATCTTCTTTTATGGAACATAACGTAAAAATCCTTTCTTGCATTATGTATTAATGCAGTATTACTCGTGACGCACCCAATATATCCTACCTATTTGTGAATATTGTGTCTTCATATTTTTTATCAATACATATAAGTTAATGAGTTTTAATACCCATTAATAATAATCATAAAGTCTATGGACCATTACACACATCTGTAGATAGGAACATCCAATGACACTATAAAATGTGTATTTCATACTAGCAGGTCTCGTCTCATAATATCCACATGTATATAACCAAGGTTTCACACCATGAGAAGGTGCCACATTGTTTTATGAGACCTCACTCCTAATGGCCTGTATTATTTGTGTCCCACAAATACCATCATCCAACCATTGAACTTATATTCAAGAATAATATTATGTAACATCCGGGTTATCATTATAGCGGTGATCTGATATAACTATTTAGTTAAATAGATATCCTTAGGACATTATCACCTGAATTTTCATGTAAAAGAACAATCAAGATGTGATAATGTATTTATTAATATTAAAATCCATGAATAAATATTTATCATAGAGAAAAATTATTTTGTTCTAGTCCACAAACTCCAACAGACTCCAACATGGACTAGAACCAACTTATAACAACCTTTAATACCCTATCTCTCACATGATATTCATTCTTCTTTTTAAATAGTCCTTTATTCAAGGAGTCCACCAATTTCTATTCCATGGACACTAAGCTCACTAAAACATGACCCATTTGGTATAAATCCTTCAAGAGGTGATAATTTGGGAGAATGTTCTTTGTACGTTGATGTTTCCTCATTTCATTTTCAAGAGAAACGTCTACAATATTATCATAATAAAATGTGATAGAATCTTTACATCTCTCCACCACATCTTGCTCTTGGGAAAAGTTCCAAAACTAGATGACTTCGGTGGATACATCAGAGCCTGCCATATATTTAGACTCTATTATTTTATCAGAAATAACTAGATGATTTGAACTCTTCCTGCTCACATCTCCTCTGTTGAGACAGAAAACATATCATGGTTGTGATTTTTGAAGGGTATGATCTATCTGAAAACAATCATCAATATACCATTTAATGATAAGCTCCATGTATCCTACCTACGCAAGGAACATATCATTAGTTCTTCTTAGATACTTAAGGATAGTCTTAATAGTAGTCCAATGTTTTGGTCCAGGATCTTTTTGATATATGCCTACCATGATTAGTGCATTGGAAACATCAAGCCTAGTACATAACATGACATTAAATATGGATCCTATAGAGGAAGCATATCAGATGTTTCTCATGCTCTCTTTCTACAATTGTGGCTTCTGATCATTTTTTTAGAAAGATGTAGGCCATGTGACGTAAGAACCAATGCACTCTTGGAGTGTTCCAAACAAAATAGCTTTAGTATCTGATCAATGTATATACCCTAACATAGTCCAAAAACCTCTTGGATATATCAGGAATGATCTTTATCCATAGAATGTAGGCCTCTTCACCTATGTCCTTCTTGGAAAAAAACATGATCAACCACTCCTCAACTAATTGTAAGACTAGTAGATCATTTCCAATAATTAAAATGTCATCAGAATATACTACTTGGATAATGACCACATTCCCATTAAACCTCTTGTAAACACATTGATCACATTCATTTTTAATTTACCCAAATTCTTTTACGGCTGTATTAAATCAAATTTTCTAGGACCTGGATGATTTATTTAATAACTAAATGGATTTTTATAACTTGGAATCCCATTTGTCTTCACCTGGTGTGACATACCCTTATAGTTGTGTCACATAGTCATCTTCTGGAATGTTCCCATTAAGGAATTCTGTTTTTACATCAATTTTTTAAATCTCATAGTCATGGTAATCTACTATGTAAAGTATGATTCTTATGGATTAAAACATGGAAAATGGTGAGAAGGTTTCCTTATAGTCAATTCCTCGATGAGGTTTGAATCCTTTATCCACCATCATAGCTTTATATGTGTTAACTTTACCTTCCATGCCCGTATTTCTCTAGAATACCCATTTCCATCCAACGTGATTTAAATTAACAAGCTCATCAACTAGAACACAGAAATGGTTCTGATACACGGAATACGTATCATAATTCATAGCTTTTAGCCAAATTTCATCTTATGAGCTCTATACTTATTGTAGGATAGAAGTTCATCATTTTACCACAATAATGATTCACCATCCTCAGTGACTAGGAAACCAAATACCTATAGTTCACATACTTTTCTTGATATCCTATGTAGTACATGTGTTTCTGGAACCTCTTTCACATGGACATATAGAACATGTTCATGTACCAACTACTATGTATCTTGAGCATCAAATTCATCAAATTCTATCTTTCCCACACTATCCATTTTAAGGATATGCTCCCGCTCGTGAAAAAAATTCTGGAAATAGTCACTTTTTTTCTAAAGGGTTATATAGGTAAAATCCTTTTCCTTCCATACTATATCATATAAAGATACACCTCATGCCCCGAGGTTCTACATTGTTTCTTGAGAAGGCCTTAACAAATTCCTTTCATCCACATAAATGTATGTGCGACAAAATGGATTTCTCTTGATTCCTTAACTCGAAGGGAATTTTATTTTCCGCCTTAGTTGGTACTCAATTTAATGTGTTTGTTATATTATTTAATGCATATACCAACAAGAATAATGGAAGATTTTCATGACTCGTCATCGACCTCACCTTTTCAAACAAGGTACAATTACTCTTTTAACTAAAACCTTTTCAATGTGCTGTATAAAGAGGAGTTAGTTGAGATTGAATTACCGACTCCTATAAAAGGTTGATGAACTATTGGTTTAGATATTCTCCACCTCTATCCAATTGAAGATTCTTATCTTTTTTTGAGTTGATTCTATACTTAATTCTTTAATTCCTTAAATTTCTCCAAGGACTATAACTTATACCTCATTAAGTAGATATAGCTATATTTAATCAAATCATCAGTAAAATTAATGATGTAAGAATATACACCTCTAGCTTCTACAAGAAATGTTCCACTCACATCTGTGTACACCAAACCGAGAAGCTATGTGCCCCTTTCACCCTGTACACCGAAAGGCGGCTTGGTCATTTTCCCAAATAAAAAAGTGTGATATCTATCAAGTGTTTTTACCTATGTAGTGTCTTTAAACATCCTATTACTGATTTTTCAAATACATCTTGTTTACATTAACAAGATAGTGATTCCACAACTAGGTGTTGTACGAGTCATTTATGTTTGTTTCGTTATCGATTTCCAATACATGGTTTTCATAATTTAATATAATCAAACTATTATTTATATGAACCATATCATGACTTATGTTATTCTTATAAAATTAAAACTTCATTTTTCCAAACATAAAAATAAATCCATCCATATCTAAAAATGATAAAGAAATTATGTTTTCAGTTACACTAGGTTTGTAATAACAATTATGTAAAACCAAATAGAATCCCAATTAGAAAAGAGAGATGGTAATCACCAATGGCCAACACAACCAGCCTCACACTATCAGATGCCCAATGGTCTACCTCTCTTCTATATATCATTCTAAATATACTTGGTTCCTAAATTTGAATATATATGTGAGCCCTAAAAATTGTATATAATACCCAATTTATAGAAATGGAAATATTAAACATGATAACGAACACAACTTTAGCATCCCCATGCTTCTTGGTGATGTTCTTATTCTAGTGGCATGGCTTGACACATGAAAAACACACCACCGCTTATTCCTTTCCCTACCTTTGGATCATCCTCTTCTTAGTGGGACAGTCCTCAGGGGCTTCAGAACATTTATAACCCCTTCTCCCATTTTCATTATCCTTCCTCTTCTTATTCACCATAAGGACTCTGGGATTATCATTACAAATATCCTTATATACATGAAAAATAATGGTCAGGTGATTTGATAAACTCTTATCAATATATCTAATGTTGTAGTTGACAATGAATCCAGAGAAGCTATTGTTCAATGATGATAGGATGAGATCTGTACACAAATCATTCAATTACTTAATCCCTAAGATGTCAAGGCGTTAAATGTAGCCATTAAAAATGATTACATGAGGCCCAATAGGATTAGACTCTCCAAGATTAGTTGTGAACAAATAATTTGAGATCTCATATCTCTCCTATCTCTCATTCTCTTGATAGAGATCCTTAATGTGAGACATCATTCTATATACATCCATGTTTTCATGTTGCATCAAGAGATCATTAGACATGACCAACAACATGAAATATTTTACATATGTGGCATCATCCATATGTATCATATAGAGAGATATTTCCTCATCACTAGCCTTATTTCCAAGATCAATTGGAATATGCTCCTCCAGCTCATACAATTTCCTCTCATGGTGAAGGATGACGTGAAAACACCTCTACCACTCCTATAAATTGGTGTTGGTGAGATGGTTTTCCTTATTGATTATGGTTTTCAATGATATGTTTTATTTCATTTTTATTTTCATTTCTGAAAATTAATATGAGAAAATATTTAGTAATTTATCATGATAAAACTATGACAAATAACGAAATTAATACTTATTAGTCTCCCAGTATTTTATCAAAATCCGATAACCATTACCATTGAATTTAGAATATTATGTTTCCTAAATATTATACTATATAGGATCCATATTTTTCTTCACATTACCCCAATTAGGGTTTTTAAAGAAACTGGAAAGGTTTTAGGTAGGAATTCCAAATTCCAACTACATCAACTCAAAGCTCCCTAATCTACTGAGTGGACTCCCCAATCCTGAAATCCTTTTATTTTGGATTTTTTGAAAATTTGTCTTTTAGTCATTCATAGTCCAGCTATGGTAGTCAACTATTTATGTGAACCAACTGAAGTCAACCCAAAACATTAAACTAGAATTCCCCAATAATTAAAACCACCCCAACTAGGTTTGGTCAAGCACTTTGAACTATGGTTCGATTCTAACTAAGAGTATGGAAGGCTATATCGACATAATATTTCAATGAGGGATTTAATCCTTATATATAAATTGTATTTTATTATATTTCTTACATGATTGTTAATATTAATTGGGATATACATATGTTATTAACCATATCTAAGATAATATTTATGCATAAGTCGGACTTATTTTAGTTTAATCTTGCAAGCTTGTCTAATTCATTAATTGTGTGATCGCGAAAACACACCCACAATAAATCAACCATGAAACTGATAGAAATAAAACAATGGCATGATCAGGAGCATGTTAAATTGGTTTGTTTATCTAGTGTTTGATAAACTAACCAATGACTTGTGTAGAAAACACCTTGAACCTTTTGGATTTGTGTTTACAGCTTTCCATTTATCCATCTTTGTATATCCTTGGTTTGGATTCACCTAAGATCCTAACTTGAACCACATGAACTAGCTTGGGAGATCCCTCCATTACATATTCTTTTATCTCACATACATGTGAGGGGTGAAATAGTGTTATACAATAAATAAACCTTGGTCACGATGCCCTATATATTAACGAGGAGAAGCCTCGCAAGCCATCAAATTTAATTTAAATAAATAAATTAAAAAAGACCAACAAAATACAAAGGTCATGGTCATGCACATGATCATCCATACATGAAATGAAAGTTACACATAAATAAAACTGGCATTCAATTCATTAATCGTTCATGTTTTATATTAATCACACTCAAATCAATTAATTATCATCTTTAATTAAAAAATTTGTTTATCATAATCCCTTTTCTAAATTTCCTTGATATTACCATCCATTATAATTTTGAAAAAATAAATTCAATTACAATTATCTTTGTATGTAACTTGTACCTTAGATGAAACCTTGTGAAATATTATTCATAACTACCAAATGAGTAGAAATGAACATTGCATTGATGTTAAATTAAACACAAATATATAAAAAATCTATCACGTGTTGTGTCCCAGCTTTACGCTCGCACCATGGTACACGCCTCAAGGGTTTGTATAATATATTAATAAATTTTAATAAATCTGCATAATTTGGAATAGTACATGGTGTGTAGTTACTACTACATGACATGAAATATTGTTTACCATCTATCCAAAGTACATACCCTGTGATACAATATGTAGACGAACTTCATAAATATTCAGAGTACACGACGTGTCCAATTGGCCACACGTTGTGTAGTATCGATATTACATGATCTTTAACCGAGAAAGCTGTGTACATGGTACAAGGTCCAACCCTAACCCGAAGAGAATACACACCATGTCTAGTGTGCCACACAGCATGTTATCCAGAAATCGTGTGCCACATATTCCTAGTCAACACACAAAGAAATAAATACTTATATAAACCCCAACTCATGGCTTGGTTTGGCATACCATTCCTGATGCATTGAACTTGAATACACAACATGTACTTTCGAATACACACTTTGTGTTCCGTTATTGTATGGTCATGAACCTTTGGAACCTCTAGATGAGATCCTCTATTGTATTTTAATAAAAATTAAAATAAACGAATGTTTCTGTAAGGTTGACAAGAAACAAAAGAGGGGGAAATAGTCTTGAGATTTATATTTACATAATAATTAACTTTAATTGAAACAACTAAATTATTAAATGCATAAATCATCAACGAAGAACTAGCTAATTATAATCAATGATATGATGCTATGATACAACATTTAGGTTCCGTGTGCAGTGGAAACACATGGATGGGTGTGTCAAACATTAAATTTACCATTAATAATGATCTATCATAGATTTATCGTGATGATAAAATGCCAGATCTTCGAAATAGAACGATGAACCAAAAGAAAAGAGTGAATTCCATGAACCATAGTCAGGATCATCATATATTTTTTCTAATTAATTTAATTCAATGAAAAAGAATTACCTGGATGGAATTATCTCTCCGTTGAGGATTCCGGTCATGATCCAATGTGATCTTTCATTGCATCATAGATGCTATGTGCAATATTCCTCATATAACGATCCAAATGTGATCGATATATATTTGGACATCATTGAATTGATCTCAGGGTGCTAGCACTAAATTTCCTTCACTTGGAATGCCTACCTCCGATCATATTGAGAGCTTCTTCTAAAGTGCTCTCCTTGATCTTGTGGAGGATGATCACTTCCATAACTTCAGAGTGTTCTGCGAGGAAAAGAATTTTAACATGGCTTGGTTGTTTTCTCCAGATTTTTTGTGCACAACCACAAAAAATGGTAGGCATAGTGAGAATTACGTAGTTGGTATTTAAATTATGTAGAATAATAAAATGAATTAATTACACAAAGGAATTTATTCCTTTCATTTAATTATTAGTAAGTCCCCATTTATAATAATAATATTGAACTGTTATTGTTACTTGAAATGTGCCCAGTGAATTACACCTATTATTATTTAATTAAATAATAAAAATTATTTCTCTCAAATCCCCAGCAAAACTATAGGACATGTATATATTGATATACACAGTGTGTTCTTTTTTCCATTTTTGATAATTCCTACATCACATTTATTAGACCTTAAATAATTACTATTTACTTCTCAAATAAATATCACGACGTTACTCATTAATAAATATATTATTTCACCTACAATATTTTCTATTGAATAACTTGTGTAGAATTAAATGTGATCAGACAGTATTGAATAATTATTAAACCAAAATTGTGAATAATATTTATTCAACTTCATAAATGAATATTTTACTAAGATACTTGTACAAATATAGTTTGTGAACCTCTTGGTCTCTTTATCAGTTGTATTAGGAGGATTCATCCTAACGTCCAATGTTAGTTTCTAGAATCATGACAGGGAAACCATTCAGAAAGAATTTAACACCGCAATGATGTGTCACCTCTTACGAATAATTACCAAAAAATATAATATCTTTTCATTGATATCTCAAATCAAACAGATCACAAGCTATTGCAATAAACCCATGCACTCGATTATTCATTCGTTAACTTCCTAGAATTTGACTTTCCCTTTCCTCACCATGGACATTGATTTATTTAAGCTATATCAATTCCAACAAAAGGCATGAGATATCAAATTTTTTTTATAGAACATAAGGGGGAAATTCTTTCTTACATTATCTATTAATGTAGTATTACTTAGGAGACACCCATCATATCCAACCTCACTATGAATAGTGGGTCATTATATTTTTCATCAACACATATATGTGTGCGAGTTGTAATACCCATTAATAATAATCCTAAATTCTATGGAACAATACACATGTCCGCAGATAAGAACATCCAATGACACTGTGAAAAGTGTATTTTCTACTGGCAGGTCTTGTTCTCATAATAACCTCATGGATATTGCCAATGGAGCACAAAATGAGAAGGTGCCTTTATTTTTTTGAGTACTCACCCACAATGGCATGTATTATTTGTGTCCCCCAAATAATACCATCCATCCATAGAAAATATATTTAAGTATAGTGTTACGGAACTTATGGGTTCTCATCATAGTAGTGATACGCTATGACCATTTAGCACATTAGATATCCTTAATAAATTCTCACATGCATTTTTACGCAGAAGAAATATCATGTTGTTATAAAGTATTTATTAATATTCAAATACATTAATACAAGTTTATCATAATGTATAAAGTAGCAGGTTCTAGGCTACCAAATCCAACATTTCCATGAATAAACCTTTCTCATCTTTGTATATTCCAATTATATCAAAATTGATGGACCTTTGTGACTTATCTGAGACTTATATAAAAAAATAATTGAAAATTTACTTTTCCATATAAATTACTATTTCTATAATTATAATAAATAGATAACTTATAAAATTATAAAAACTATAAATATTCATTACTTAGTTAATCTTGTCCATTCCCTTCATTACATTGGCTATTTGATAACCATATTATTAGGTAATTATAGAGATATTATATTGTTGTTCGATGAAACTCAACCTTGCATGTAACACAACATTTTGAAGAAAGTTGTTGTTGTGTGTATTTCCATCTAAAATTGGTGTTTTTTATAATTAAATATATTAAAAAGGGTGAATAAATTAAAAAATAAATGTATCGTAATTTCTCATGGTGATATATTCTAAGGTACAGGGTTGTGATGATGGCGGCATTTCTATAAAGATAGACTGAGTTCTAGCACCATAGGTTACACGACATGTTGCGGTGGTGACTGAAGCAACTGTCGTTGGTCTTGTTTTTGAGGTCGCAGGTCAGGATGCTGGCGGAGGTGCTACAAAGACCGGTAGATTTTTTGAAGCACATGTTACACGGAGTGTTGGGATGATGACTGAAGTGGAAAATGATGGTTCTGTTTCTGAGGTGGCCAACATAAAAGTGTCCTCCCATGTAATCAGTGAGATGAAGAATACCGCTACGACGAAATCTGAGGTTGTGGGTTGTGACATTTCCGGTGTCACAGTGAGGATCAATGGGGTTTTGGAGCCACATGTTGAGTGGAGTTCTATGGCCTGTGGAAATCTGGTGACATCAAATTAGACCATTGATTTATTGATATCTATTTAAAATGTCCAGAATAGTTCCTTTGATCTAGATATTGATGTGATTACAGGAGACACACCTTATGAAGCAACCTATACAAATCGTTAAATTTCTATCTTTAATGGTAAATTTTTTTCATTCATTACAACTAAAGGAAACATTTCTCACATAAAAATTGACCCTTATGTTGTTTCACAAAGAATAAAAATGGGATAATTTTCAATCATAGATAGGTTATATTTACCCAATGGCTCTCAGCCTCTGAAAATTGAGGATCTTAAAGACCAAATTTCAACTTATTAGGGATTCTCCTCCAAATATTTTTTTGGAAATATATATTTCCACCTGATTTTTCCCATAGAACTACTAAAATTTAGATCTTGGTGTTTTGGTTCTATTGTGATGAAACTCGAAATTAATCACCTTTGTGAATGGAATATAATGTTCAATCCATTTGAAGTGGGAAACTATAAAATTAAATTCTGGGTGATAGTTTATGACTTAAATTGGATTTTTTGGAATCCCAATTTGTTATATGGTATTCGGATTTCTATGGGAATTCTAATTAAAATCTTCATGGAAATGAAAGTATCTCACTTTGGACACTTTTCCAGATTCTTGGATGAAGATGAACTTAGATCTACTCTAGTTTACAAGGTAATGATTACTATGGATGATGATATTATTGAGTTTAATATTATTTATAAAAAAATTCAAAAAAATAAATGATGTATTGTGATTGGTCAGGATAAATCTACATTCAGGAACTCCATATTTGTAGCTTGTGCGCTTTACGGGGGCATGATACAAATAATGTTTTTAAGAAACACAAAACCACAAAGGCTCAAAAGGATACTATGAACTGAAAATGGTTGGAATGACTGAGTGATTATGTAACTATTTAAGTGAAAATTCCACAGGTGATGATAAGGGGGGGGGGGGGGGCAGCTCAGGCACAAAATAATGGGTTGACATCTTTTCCACAGAGACAAATACTTGAAATAACAAAATTTCATTAAGAAGTGTCGATGATTTGATGTTAGGGAAAATGGTTAATGATAATATTTATAGATATATTGATCATAAACATTCATAGGAAATTATTGTTACTTAAAGAAACAGAAAGGGAAAGAAACTTAAAGAATCTGATTCTTTTAATTTCTAAAAATTTGCATGCATCCCCAAAACAGTTTGTGGATAAAGATGGATTTCATCTTGTTTCCAATAAAATATGAAGGCTAAATTTATTCCCCCAATGGTGGCTGAGTAGGTTACCACAAGTATTCATCCTCCCCTCCCTGACCAAAATTTCAATGGTGCCAATAAGTCACAGGTCTCCCTCCTGGGCACAACTGATGAGTTGATGCAATAAAATATTATTTCTCCATCTAAACTAATTGAAGATAAAGAGGATATGGATCTAATGGAACATCAAGTCTCTTCTATGAAAAGTAAATAAGACAAATTTGATGATATCATTGATGCTAAAAAATTATTAGAGAGGCTTAATTATATAACCTCAAAGAGGGGGATAACAAGAGGTTGGGGGCGCGGTCGAGGGAATGTGGGATGGCTTGTTCTTCAAGAGGAGGAAAGAAAACTCACTGAAAGACTGATGAAAAATATATGCAAGTATATATAGGTTGTGGAATTTTTGAATTTTGATTCATGTAATCTCTTGGACATTTCATTTATATGTTTTTTATTAAATATGTGAAACCTCTAACATATTAAAAAAATCACATTTTTGAGATCTAGTTTTTTTTTGAAAACCAACATCATAAAAAATGATAATAAAACAACATATTGATAATAGAGAAAGTGAAGTAACAATATCATATCGAAAAAAACATAAATTGGTATCCATTAATGAGAAGATTGGTCACATGTGATGATATAGACAAGGAATAAAATAATAAATATTTATTGAAAGTGATGGTGGACAATGATCACATGAAGGTGAATGATAATTGGGATATGGAGGGGATAAAAATCATAAATATTTGATTATTTATAAAAACATTAATTTAATATAAATGAATATATTATGATTGACATTTCATTCAAGATAATTTCCCCAATGTTGATTAATTATTTTACTTTCTATGAATATAAGGAATTTTATATACTTGATATGTTTCTATTTGATAAAAATAATTTCATACTTTGGTTATTATTTTATAATTAACCACATAAAAGAATAAAACAGTACCCAAAAAATTAATTCTTTATTCTAGAATCATTAATACTAAACTTTAATAGTGTTTAATATCCAATACAAGAGTGACAAGCCTTTCCATATATCACTAAATATTTTCTAAATACAATGTGGATATCACATGTGGTCTAATTTAAAAAATTAATCAATAATCCTTAAAAGAAATCAATTTGGTTCATAATTATTATTTATTCTTCAAATTGTTAAATTGAAAAGAATGAAATATTAACTAGTAAATTTTGTAGTCTATTGTAGATGTGAAACCCTTTCCGTCATTTGTTAATGGATCCCAGACTCGCTTCCATACAATATATGATAGGTTTACACTAGATATATAAGTTTTTATTTTTCTAAGATACATTAATATTATTCCTATAATGTTCCCAAAAAAACATTATTGAAATCGATGGAATAAAATTATTGATTAAATAGACTTATAACAATGGTTTTCAATTCACCTTAATTTTTTCCACAATATCTAATAATATTTATTTATTTTTATTGCAACGATAATAATGATCATATTTAACATTATGGATATCAATACCATTAAAGTTTTGTTTATAAAGTGTGATATCATTATTCCTCCAATAATTTTTCCACTAAAACATATAATTTCCATACATTTCTCCAAAAGTTCCTTAATATTTGTAATCTCCCACCATATAAAACCTAAAACCATGTGTTTTATAATTAATTAAATGTTCAATATTAATCTAACTAATCCATTATGGTATCTATATCTCCCATGTTAATGAATACATGTAGGTTTTTAAAAGTCAACAAAATCCATAGATGTTTCAAATTTTTTTTACTAAAAGACCATTCATAAAAGTACATCTACAATTTAATTCTTAGATGACAGTAAATAAGCACTTCATACATTATTTTTCAACATAGTCCTTTCCTGGTACTATGGCATATCCTATATCATTGATTGAAATCATCTATTCAAATAATTTATAATGGTTTGTAATGAAAATGTGAATTATCTAAAGAATAACACTTAGGAGTATCATACCAAATGCATAGTAAAGCATGTTTTCATGTACACGGTCATTTTTATGTACATCGTGATATTTACTTTTTATATTTATAACCCCTAGGAACATTGTTTCTAGAACCACAACTATATCTAGTATATACAAAAAGATATATTGTAATGGAAAACACATAATCCATATATTACAACAAATTTTGGTTTTTATTCAATATTTATCTTTATAATCTATCATAGGGTTTAGTTCCTTAATATATGTTTTTATAAATGTAGTTCCCACATTTTCTACCAAATATCATTATATACCAATAGTAGTGACCCCGACCCAAGTAACCTGAGTCCATTTTATACTACCATGACAATGGAATATAATATAAGGAATCATATCCTAAATGATTGATCAGTTTAATAGTTTTAGTAAACTACATACATATATGATTCAAATATTATATTTGAATACACAATGTTACTATATATTTCCTTCTCTCAAGAATAAACTTATTCCATATATCATAGTTTTGAATATCAGTTATTATAAATATCATGGAATCCAAGGGAAAGGAATAAAAATAATGGTGAGATAAAATTTTTATTATCGGGTAAGTACAACAGAAGCTACCTTGATTTAATAAGAATAATCACTACATAATTTCAAATAACTAATAATAAATGTAATATAAATAACAATAAAAGGAATTATCAATATGAAAGTTAAATAACATAAAACACAATAAATTTAATAAAAAAACTAAGAATCAAATACATTCAAATATAATATCATAGTTAAAATCTCATGGATAATAATAAATGAATTATAGATGAATCCAATGATTAATTATTCAATTCCTTTATCTTAGGCAGCATAGTAACTCTAACATCAAGACCATTCATAGGGAGTCTTAATGTACTTGAATAATCTTGTTTAATTCAATCATAATTGATTTCTGTAATGGGAACCTCTAATGTTTCATAGGGCTATATTTTACTGATACACACCAATCGTTTTAGGTCCAAAGCATTACTCATATACAAAGAAATTGATTTAATTAATCAAAAAAATTCATTGTCATAAAATATTTGTATTGAGTAATGAATACATATTTCTTAATATTTACATAGTCAATAAGAAAATGTTCAATGAAAAACACCATTTTTAAAAATGAGATAATGTTTATGAAATAAGAATATCAATGATAAACATTTTGGATATTTATTCTATATTCAATTCCTAATTATCATTGGTTTGTGAATATTTCAAGGTGAAGCTAATGAATTTAAATACATAAATCAAGGCAGTCAATTTCAATACTATCATTGGTTAAAATAATCATAAAACTTACATATGAATAATAAGAATGTTATCAACATATATCAACAGGTGTGGTTGAAAATTTTCTCTACATTGATAAATAGTAATAAAACTAATATTAAACATATTATTCATGAAATATTCTTTTTTATTTTGAAAAAAATGAAATTGGTTTTCATTGAAAACCACTTTTAAAAAAAATTGTTAAAAATATCATTGTATGATTAAAAATAAAACACCAAAGAAATAATGCTCAAGATAATAATGAATTATATAAATTACAAGAAATTTAAAGACTAATTTTCCTTTTTCACACTAAAAATATCAGTAATGTGATTGTTCAAAAAATGAAAAGTCTATTCCTTTAATTTTTTTTATAAAAGTGAAATTATATTTTTTTCTAAAAATGACATATGTTTTATTCGATAAATTTTTTTAAAGAGTTAATATTGGATAAAATTCTTTTTATAAATCATTTTTAAAGGATTAAAAAAATTCAAAACATTTTTATAATACATTTATTTGGAAGAAAGCATATTTTCCTCTAGAGAGGGAAATAAAGTGTTATTTTATTAAAAACATTTTAATAAAATAATTTAAGTAAAAATGAGTGAAAAAATATTAATATTACATGATAATGTCACAAATAATTAGATGATAGTAAAATTAATATTTTTATTATAAAATTAAAAAATATTTTTCTTCAACTAAATTTAAAAATAAATATTCATGATTATAATGAAACTTTCAAATAAAACCTTAAAATGGTCATTACATTAAAGTGAAAATTATTCAATGAATTTATTATGTGTATCACAAAAAAATAAATAAAATCTATTTTAGATAAATTTTTTTTTTTTCAAAAGTCATCACATATATAATCTTCAAATATCAAGGACAACGAAGGAGTAATATGACCCAATGAATAGAAATAATGTTACGAAATTCCTAAACTAATTTTTGAATTTTAATTAAAATACCTTTAGATAAAATAATTCAAATTGAATCATAAAATATAATTAATAATGAATTATTAATGATATTAAATTTAAATTTGAATTATATACCCCATATAAATTAAATTTGGTTCATAACATTACAATATCCCTCAATGAAATGAAACTGTTATGAAGTACTATACAAATACATTAATTTTGTCAAAACATCTTTAAAATAATATATAATGGTTTTAAAAATATTATTAACATATAAAAGAACCATATTAGTTTTTATAACAACAAATATTATCTTTTTATTATATATTTACACATGTTTTTCAATAATATTTCATTATTGTCATTGATTCGGCTATTAATTGCCTTGTTTTTCTACAATAGTTTGACAAGTTATTTTTAGATTACTCGAAAATTTTAATATTATTTAGTCATATAAATATTATATATATTCAATATATATTTAATTAAAGTAAACCATAAAATGTTTTGTTATGAAATGAAATACACCATTCATGGAGACTGTTGATCGTACATATGCATGAACTCAATTTCCATTTTCTTGACATTTTGAAATAACAAAATTATATATATATATATATATATTTAATCATTAATGTAAAAATCATATGCTATATATATCACATATTTTTATTATACTTGTTATTAGTACATTCAATAACATTTTGTAATGAATCAAATCGATTTGTGAGGAAGTTGTCTGACGTACACCTGAGCAACAATATTGTATTCCCAAAAAATGGAAAGAATAAATGTATGAGTGATACAAAAATTATAAAATCACAATAAATTCAAATATATATTATATAATATATATAAACTACAACTCCATCATTATTCCCAACCATGAGTGGAGGTAATGGAAAACTGAATGACATCTCTTCGTGTGGTGGTAGTATTCTTTCCACATGACTTATGATAATATAATTCATTTGATTGAATATTTTAAATCTATTAGTCATAACCTTAACAAAATAAAATTTAATTATATGGAAGATAATTGTGTTTTTATATAATCATGTTATAATATAAATTTATTGAGGGGGAGAAGTAAATAAAATAAAAATTCTCATAGAGGAACCATACATCGTAATTGGGTATCCACCTTAGAATTTCACTAAATCTTTAAATTGGGGACATTATTTAGATGATAATGAATAAAGGATGAGGGTATAAAATTTAGGGATTCATTTTTTCAGATTATTTTAAATGAAAGTGGCTTGAAATGTGTGAATAAGTGGGTAGAGTGAGTGTCCTTTAATTGTTGAGGAGGAGTCACATTCTTGAAGATACACAAAATTAGTCACTCTTGGGAGGTCTCTCGTACATCATGTGGTCAAAAAAACTAATAATAATGGATTTGAGGGGTAATTATGCTCTGAAAAAACTCTAAAATTGAGAATAAAATCATTTTTATCATGTTTTTCATTAATCTTTATGTTTAATAAAATTTTACTATTTATGTTTTTTTCATGATTGTTTGTATATTTTTTTTAACTAGGAAATTCATTCATTAAGAAAAAAATTAAATTTAGTTTTATTAGAAAAATTATACATGCTGATTTTAAATATGAAATTGAATTTGTTAAATAATTTCATCTGCGTGTGTGTACTATTAATTTTAATAAAACACATGTAATTCTCAAAACCTCATTTTAACAATGATCACGATAACTAATTTTAACTATTGTCACTAATAACTATTGTGAAAAAATTATATTCACATTAATAGATAATATAGATTTTTCTTATTAAAAATACAGAATCAATTTTTTCAAATTCAACTTTGATATATGGGAGAAAATTATTTCATATTAATCTTACCGTCGTATCAAGAAAGCGAGGTTCTATTATAAAAAATTCAAAATTTTGAAAAGTTTTTATATACAAATTAAAGATACAAATTATCAAAATGACCTAAATTAAATTAATTAAAATAAAATTGGAAAACATTTTTGTTAAAAAAATCCAAATAAAGTTTAATAGTCTAAATTATAAATCTATTTTCAAAAAAAAGTTATTATTTTTTACTATTCATAAAAATTGATTGTTCTAATAAAAATACCAAAAATTCTCCAAAAAATATTTTTAATATTCTATTTTAAAAAATAGATTATATTTTTTTAAATATATTTTATACAAGTGGTAAATTATAAATTCATATTA
The DNA here is from genome assembly GCA_963277665.1 of Viscum album. Taxonomy (NCBI): domain Eukaryota; kingdom Viridiplantae; phylum Streptophyta; class Magnoliopsida; order Santalales; family Viscaceae; genus Viscum; species Viscum album. The sequence goes on from OY728139.1 coordinate 1,187,459,352, forward strand.
TGTCTTCTAAACATAATTAAATCATCTTTTAGATAAAATAATTTTTTTAGAACAAATATATTTTCTTTCTTTTTAAATGGTTATTATTCTATTTATAATAAATAGATAACTAGTAAACATTTCAAAAATATATATTTTCAAAATTTAGTTATACTCACTCATTCCCACCTTTCCAATGGCTTGGTGATAAGAAAAAATATTGAATAATAATATAAAATGTATATTTTTGTTCATTAAAACTGAGGCATAGGTATAACATAATCATTAAAATAAACCAGTTGATTCCTGTATCATAATCTAAACTCAGTGTTGTGTTTAATGACTTCTATGAAAAAGTTTTAATATATTTAAAATTAATATATCATAACAACTAGTGTTGTTCTATTCCCTTATATTCTTAGAGTTTAATATCACACGCACTATGAAATTAAATTTTCTTTATTTTAATATTTGTAGGTGTTAGAAAAATATATTTTATATTGAATTTTATATAATATTTTTTAATTTTGAATATTTTCTCCTTAAAACCTTATTTCTCGACACGACTGTGAGATTAATTTTAAAATAGAACTTCACAGTTCTGTGGATATAATTTGGAAGAATGGATTCCATTATAATAATACTATTTTTATTTAATAAGTGAATATAAATTGTTTATCATAATAAATAGTACAAATAGTAAAAATTACGTACCACACCTAAGGTAAAAATTGGTTTATCAATGGGTAAACCTAAAACCATAATTCTTAAAAATGACCCAAAACTTTTCGACCACCCATTTTCTTAACATCTTTAATCCATATATATTTTAGTTAATGTATTCAACAATTAGATAATTTTTTAATGTGAAAAACATTGGTGTACCCTTATCTTTTAAAAAATTAAATGTTTGGCACTCTCCTCACTGATAAAAGGCCACCCACTCTAATCTCCTCTTAACACTTGCACAACACACTGGTTTGACAGATATCTTTCCAAATAACACTCTTAATTTCAAAAAATCATCCTAGAATCCTATTTTAATAATGATTACATAGAAATACATTTTGTAAAACCCAATGATGTTTTCTAAAAAATTGTTAATGTCCCTAATCAATCATTTTATATTACCTCATCCTACAAATCCTTCAGTTAAAATTAAGACATTATTATATAATCTCCTAGTTATTTTATATATACTAAGGTGTTTCTATTTTAAGGTAATTACATACAACTGTATCCTCTTACATTAAAGTAGTAATGAAATCATTATTCGTGTGTGTGGCGGACTACCACTTCACAAACTGATGTCATTCGTAATTTCATTACCACCACTTATACAGGAATATAATGACGGATTTATTGTATATAAATTATATTTATGATATTGTTATGCTTATTTTAACCTAATATCACTTGTTCCTTCTTACTTTCAATCTTGTTTGAATACAATAATGTTGTTAGTGTGTACGATGGACTATCACATCCTAAAGTAATGTGGTTCATCCATGATTTACACAGTAGGAAAAAAGAATGGGTTTAATGAACATATGTGACATATATGAAATTAAAATAATTCTATAATGGAAATATATTACTTTACTTTATTCATTTATTTATTTTGGGATAATGTAAACAAGATTCAGGCGTCTATATGACCTAACATCTCCCTGAATGATGTATTTCATTTTTTACCTCAAGAATTAATGGATCACACTAAATAGAATTTTACTGAAAATATATGATTTATATATCATGGTTAATATTGTATATATGAAGTAACCATGATCAAAGATAGAGGATAAAAAATAAAAAAATCCAAACATACACGATATACAATGCAGTTAGGTCCCCAAACATTACTACAACATGAAATTGTTAATAAACTGGTAATAATAAGTATAATTAAATCATATATATAATTATATATAAAATATCATTGTTATTTTATAGATGAATAATAAAATTTTATTTTTTATATGTGGGGTATGAATGTGTATGATGCATGTTGATACCAATGGTAAAGGATTTCAGGTCTCCCTTTTATTTATGGGAGATTACTTCCATATTCATCACCCATTTATTTTGTGTGGCGTATATAATACCTCTTTGACAAGTTATATCATATATATACTTTTTTTACTAATATTGTGAGTTTCATTTGAATTATTATTTATTGTGACTTAAGGCTCGTGAGATTACCAAAGGGGTAAGTGATCTATCACACGCTTTTTACATATGTGAGATACATGCCATATCCACCACTTATTTCTTTTATGTGGTGTTTATACTGCCTAGTAGTGTATTTCAGGAATACAACATGATAATTTTTTTTCATACGCATATCTAATTTTGTATCTCTCTTTCATGGGGATAATGATTAAAATTTACCAAAGTGATAAGAGTTTTATGTTACAATCCCATCTTTTATCGTGATTATCATGATTATGATTCCAATGACTAAATCATATTATTTATCTTTCATGACAATGATATCTTTAATGAACCAATAGTTTTTTATTTAATTAATTTTTTTGAATCATTTTTCACACATTATGTACTCATTAATTCAAAATAATGTTTTTACTTATAACTGTCTGTAGTACTCTTTTCAGTCAAATACCTTTTTTTTTCCAAAACCATGTTTCTAAAATATTTTTTTGAAAAATTATTTAACATTATTGAAATAATTTATTAAAATAATTTTTATCCATGTTTAATATTTTCGTAAAAAAATTAATAGAATATTTATTTCTTTCCCAAATAACGTAATTTTTTTCCAAAAATGCTAAAGGAATCATGGTTTTTTAATATATGAAATGAATGGAATTTACAACCTTATTTATCATTATTGTATTTTTAGATTTCATTATATGAATTTAATTTTATTATAATAGAATTTTATATTCAAAAAAATTGTTTTAAAATGTTTTTTTAGTGTGGAAATGATAATTTCCTCATGAAATATAAGAAATTATTATTAATGATTTCATTGTGAGCTTTAAAGATTTACATTAAAAGAAATGTATTCCAAAAATATTTTAAAATTCTTATCTTTAAATATAGATTTCAAAAGAAGGGTTATTTTTCTCAGGAATCATTTAATGTGATTTTTGTTTCAAAACCAATTTCTATCCTGGAAGACATCAGTTGTGGATACTTATTCTTTACTAATTGTTTGATCTAATGAGAAAATTACTATTCATTCTATAAATTTATAATTTTTTTGATGACATGATGTTTATGAAACCCATTTACCTCCCAATAATTTTACCATGATATAATTATAATGGAACCAAGTTCATTTTACTTGTGTTTTACCATGATATAATTATTATGAATCACACAACATTATCCTCCTGACACACCATGATATAATGCTTATGAAACAAAATCCATTTTCCACTGGTTATTAAATTATTAAATGATGACATGATTATTAATATTATTATTTTACACATGTTATGTTACAAGAAATTTTTTATGAAAACCATTTATTTACATGTGTTCATATTAGAGTAAAGATTTATTTTCTTGTGTAATAGATGTTTTGATTGATCATTATATGGTAGATGGGACCCGTACTTCCCTAAAATTCATTGCTAATTGATTAAGGTTATATGAGATTACAAGGGTGCATGAATGTTATTGAATGATAGAATTGGGGTACATGGGTGTTTATTCCAATCTCAAAAGATTGTACACAAGAGGTGATACCAAATCTGAAATAAGGTAGACAAGATATTATATAAAGATCGAAAGAGGGTTCATGAGAGGTTAAACCCATCTCGGATTTGGTACACTAGTGTTTAGTGTAGACCTAACATGTTACGAATGACTTGGTTGGTATCCAATATATAATATTTTCTGATATTATTTATATTCTACAATCTAATGTCTAATTCCAATGATATTCACATAGGGATCATCTTATTTGACTCCCTTATGATTCATGTCTTATAAAGTATTAATTTTTTAATGAAAAACATATTATATTCCTTGATATAAAGAATATTATTATAAAATTTTATGCTAAATATCTCATACCAGTATGTTTAGTATATACTTACGCATCTCCTTTATTTTCTCTTAATGGGCATATGGGATCTCCCGTTCTTATGTATTCATTCTCATGTTACAAATAATTGTTTTATGTATTGTATGTTTTTTGAGAGTACTAATAACGAATATTTATATATTATATCATTAATTTATTTCACCAAATTAAAATATTGTGTACCTAGTCTATAAGAAATCCAAAATATTATGGACCACATGCATCTGTTTTTGTAATTTAATGAATATTCATTGAAAAGATATAATATATATGTAGGAAAATAAAAATCCACTACACTAAGTAATTCTTTTCAACAATAGTATCTAATTTCTGATATATAATAAGTGATGAATTTACTAACAAAATACAAATTTTATATACTATAACAAAATTTTGAAATATTTTATATGTTTATACTTATCCATATAATTTTATTTAATGTTTTATAGAACTAATTTTTAATAAATAATAAATCAATTCCACTTATAACAACTACAAATACTATCATTTTAATTATATTATTGTTAACTTATTCCTACAACAAAATAATAGATTAGTAATAGCATTAGGAATTTTTTGGTTTAGAGTATTTGAATATAGGTATGTAATACATGAGTTATATAAGGAAATCGTAAATATTAACTGTATTTAATCCTCTATAAGGACTCCCTTAATATTCTTTCTTAGTTCACCTCGTTATAGGTGGATTCCTTGGGACACACATCAACATAACTGGGTCAACATAAATCCAAATAATGGATAAACAAATAATATAAAAAGATAGATCATAATTTATTAATAATTAGGAAATAAATTATTGTGAAATAATTAGTATATATTATATTATAATGAAATATATCTAAAATATAGAAATGTGTCATTAATAATGATATCATCAATGTTCAATACCAATTTTTCATAAAACATATCACCATAGCTATTAACAAAGTTATAGATAAACTTTTCATCTTGAGAGATTAATTATTTAATCAATTAATTAGGGAACTATTTAGGTTCACCCTTCATATTTCTTAATTCATGCATTCTATATAGATAATAATAATTCATTTCTTCAATAATGAATAAAGGGAAAAAATAATTGATTACATAAATGATGAAGGGCATGACGATTTCATAATTTTTATCCCATAAGAACTAAATTTGGAATAAATAAATATAAATCCTAAATCAGTGAATTATAATCAAATATAAATGAATTTCGTTGAATAAAAATATATTTCAGTGTTCCCAAAAATTGATTCTTGGGAAATCAAGGAATGGATTCAATTACATAACAGGTAAACAAAGTAGATTATTGAAGGATATTAATGGGAGAAAATAGATGTCTCTCGATTATAGAACAAAATTTGGAATTTATTGTAATGATAATAAGTGTTTGAGAAATTAATAAATTTTAAATTACAAGACTTACTACAATGGAAGTAGAATGATAAAAAGGGAGAATAAGACAATCCATTACCCTTTGATATTGATTCTTAAAGACCATAGAGTTTATCACATTCATATAAACTCTATATAAATGATATATACATGGAAAAGTTTGTTAAAATCATGCCTAATTACTTAAGAGTGAATTAAAATGGGTAGATTGATGGTTATTTATAAAAAATGTGTGAGGATGTTTTTACTAATTTCTAAATAAAGTCCATGGAAATCTAGGATGTGGAAAATTCAAAACCATTTTCTTACACATCAATTTGATTCATGGTTTATGTAATTATTATGCTATTGTTTTTATGTATATGAGTTCAATAACTGGATTTAAATAATTTATTCTACCTTTAACATGGTAAAATAATATTTCTAAAAAATAATTTTATAAAAACATAATTCCAATTTAATACTTTGTAAAGTTATTTATTGAATAATTATTATTGTAATTGAAAAAAAATATTATTAAAATAACATAATATTGGTCATAGATTCTATTAATTTATTTACTAATAAATTATTACATATTTATGAATCTATAAAATATATAGTAATAAAAAAACTATTTTTAATAATCACTAAAAGAATATTTATTTTTTCAAGTAAATAAATTTTCTCCATAACATAATTTTAATGTGATGATGTAAAATATATTATTTTTTATGTCATATAATTTTCTAAATATATTTGACTTTAAATTATAATAACAATTAATATTAGTGGAAAATTAATATTTTTTTATATAAACAACTTTCTACCCGTTTTAAAATTTTGATGAGATATTATAAAATATAAATATAATTTATATGTTAATAGTAGGGTTATAAAATATAATTTCATGTAAATAAATATTATTTAAAATTATAAAATTGTTCATAAACCTGTATTTTAACTATATATTTTAAATAAATAAAATTATAATTTAATTACAAAGAAAATACTATTTATTATATTTGTAAGGCCTCACCGTTAAACATTACATAATATTGAGTTAAGTCAAGAATTCCAAATTGAGGATCTTTTCAGGTGTATATTTTTAGATAATCAGTCTATAACTATTATATTACATCTCAAATATTACAATGTAGACACTTCTACTCTATCCAAATTCTTTTCAAAAAAATAAAATTCCTGAAATAAAAAATAATTCTTTTTAGGTTATAAATCTTCAAGAATTCATCCTTTCTCATACGATTCCTCATACCCTGTTAAAACATTTCAAAAACATGGGATGAGCATAAAAAGAACAATAAGGGTTATAAAAAAATTAATGACAACATTAGTCCATCAATACATACAAATCAATGAAATCATTCTTTTTACTCATTAAACATAAGCTCTATAACATACCTCATGAAATCATAAGATTTGTGAATAACATGAAGAAATCATAAATCATAAAGGTAACTTGTCCAATGTATAAGAGACATACATTTTAGCTTTCACATCAACATATGGAGGTATTTTTGGAATTCCCATCATAGTATAATCCCTAAATCTCTTATGAGAAAATTTAACATTTACCTCAATCACGTTGCCCAATGCATTTGAGAGCTATCTCGGACTCACCTGCCCTAGGTTTATCACGGAACCATCCATATTTCGTTTATTATGTAACCACCCAACTTGTGTCCAGGTAATATTTTATAACAATAACACATAAAATATTGAAATTATCAACATTTCACTCATCAATCATAAGAAATAAATTCATGATCCATTTACAAAACCATTTAAAATATTTAATAAATATATTTTTGAATCAAAGTGTCCCATACCACATTGAAACATTAAAAGGAATTAAAATCTTAAAACATTAATTACCATATAAATAAATTCCTAAAACCATTTTAATGTCATGGAAATTTATAAGAAATATTTCAATGAATAAGTCTTTAAAACATTTAAAATGATATTTTAGTTAAAGATTCCCTTACCACATGAGAGAATTATTGAATAAAAATAATAAAATAATAACATTAAAATGAAAGCTACAATATCATGAGAATGATGAGATTCATAATATAATATTTCAAAATATAGTATATACACCTTAGGATAATAAAGTTTCACAATATCAATATACTCCTTAATGAAAGGAGATTCAGACGTAGTCCCTTACAAAGATTGTCTCATTAGATTGAGGATAAATCAATGACATAATTATGTGTGAGAAATGTAATTACACTCAACATAAGTAGATATTAAGTGTAAAATAATCTGAGGTATTCACACATATTCTTGGAAAGATCATACCAGTGACATGGATATTTAACTCAACGAAATGAGATTGAGTTAAGATTTCACTTACAAGGTTTGTATAATTGACGTAACAATTTATCAATGGGGTGATTATGTGTAGAAATAGTATTTCCAAACAAAGGGAAGAGGAAATGATGACATAAATAAATAAATAGATATTACACACATAATCATGGCATAATATAATAAAAAAAGTATGCGTAAAATGCAATGAGTAGAAATTGAGTTTAGAAACCCCCTTACGAAAATTCGGCAGCCGAATGACGTCACATAAAAATACCAAAAATGGGTTAATGAGAGATAAAAGGGTATCTCAACATTTGGACATAAAATTTACAATAATAAGGATATATAAGAGAAGATCTCATCAAAATAAAATGGTAATTAAAACACATAACATAAAACAATGTTTTGACTAAAAGAGGAGGGTGAAAGTTTCCCTTACATTGAGTTCGATTCATCACGCATGTTCCATGTTCTTCCAGAATAATAAACATAAATAAATTTATACTTTTTAAATAAAATTTCTTATATTTATTAATCTTTTATGTCACTTATTACTATATTATAAAAATTACATAATTATTTAAGTTAATATCTGTTGTTTTGTCGATATTGGGTACTTGAGTCGAAAATGATCTTGTTATAATTACAAATTTTCCACGTGGTCAAAAGTACGTTATCTATAGAATCTTATTAATGATTAAAATATCATATATATCATATATATATGTATTTATAATATTCCATATCATTTTAATATAAGAAATGAAACGAACCATTCATGGAGATAGTAAGTCGTATGTACGCATGATCACTACTTTCATTTATTTGACATGTTATAGAAATGGAAACTAAATGATACATAGGTATATTATGATTATAGTATAATATCATATGATTAATATGTTACTTAATTTCCTTAAAACTATACATTATACATTCCATGTACTTTATGAACATGTCATATCATTATGATGGGGCGGTAGTCCACACTTCCTCAAAATTAAATTATCGTATTTACACATCTTGAAAAGCATAAAAGTATATTTATAAATAAATAATACCGTATCATAGAGACAATATGAATATAATATATATAATATATAAATAAATTTCCATCATAATTTCCACCAAGATAGGTGGTAGTGGAAAATTGAACAATCCTTGTTTCATGATGCAGTAGTTCGCCATACACAGAAACAGTACGTTTATATCCATTAGATAGAGGTGTTTGTAATTTTAGTAATAATAATTATCATAAAAAAACCTATTATATTTATAATAATGATGTTTTTATTAAATAATAGAATATAGTGAGTTTATGGGGCGGGTGAAGGAAAATAAATGAATGATGCTTGTGAGAACACATTACCTCAAATCGGACAACTCCTTTCGATTTAAGAAAAAAAGATTTCTTGAATTTATTTCTTCCCAAGGTGAGGCTTATAAGAAGAATAGAGGGAATTTGAGAGATTATTTTGGTAGAGTCGGTATGTTACTAGGGTCTTGACAGGTGATAGTAAGGGTTATAGGTGATTCCCTTTTATAAGAGGTAGGAGGGGTGCTTTAGGAAAGTATTGAAATATTATTTTATTATAAAATTATTTTTAGTTTAAAATGTTCATAAGTAATTTATTTCAATGATATGAAGAAATTGGGTCAAGTAACTCTCAAACAATTGGTTTTTAAATTTCTAGGTCACAAATGTAACATCATATTATACCTTTAAACCTTGGATAACTAATTTGACTCTTACCATGTCTTCTTCTATATTCGTACTATATGGTAAATAAAGTTACTATAATATACCAATAGAACCTCAAGTGTTTAATTAATTACATGTTCAACATTATATACATCATTATTCTGAATATTATATTTTTAGGAAAATTATTTCATTAAATAAAATAGTATTTGTTTTAAGAACTCATTTATGTAATTTTTTATAATATTCATATCATGACTTGTAAAAAAATAAAAGAACATTATTATTTCTAAAAAACAACAACAAATCCAAGATAAAAATTAATAATAATCCCTAAAAATCTTGGATGGAATATAATGTTTCCAAATAAATTTATTTTAATAGTTATAATCTCAATTATTTATGTCGTACATTAATAAGGTAATCACTACATCATCATTTCTTCATAAATAAATTTATTTATATAATGTCTAAAAATTATAAAAAAATACCATCATGTAGGAAATATTTTTATATTTCTAATTATTATTAATATTCAAAGATATAACGTATAGAACTCCATATAAATATGGTTTTACTAAAAGATGCATTTTTATGTTATATTTTTCCCCACAATAAATTAATTCTTATAAAATGTCATTTTCACATCCAAGTGGCTCCATGGCGTACCACAATTGATCAAAAGATTCCCATGGTCATACATAGATCATTAAATTGGATTAAGACACATTTTATTGCAGTTTAATATTATTATAATATTATTTTTTTCCCCTTACTTACCAGATGTACCCTTTAACCATGTTAAATAAAAAAATTACTGAAGTTACAATTTATAATGCCTAAAAATAAAAGGTATCAATATAAAAAAATTCAGTCCTACTGATTCCAAATATGGAATCCATTTTTACAAATCAAAAACAAATATGTTTCTAAAATTAATTTATAATTAATTCTTGCTGTTACAACCAAAAATCCGGTTTTTAGGAAGTAATTTATATCAAAAGATTGACCTGTGTTTATATCCAATTTAAAAGTGAAATTAATTTCAATGAACAAAATTTTATTAAATGATAAAAATATAATCCAATTATAAATTAAAAAAATTAAAATAATAATCCAACTATATAAATAAATTATATGGAATGGAATTTTTGAATTACAATGCCGTAATTTTCATTATTCATTGAAAAAAGAACATTGGGAGAAAATACCAAAATTTTAACCGAATTAAAATTTGATGTCCCACTTCTAATGATGAATTTTATTATGTTAAATAGAATATATTAAAGTGAAAAAAACTATATTTAAGATGGGCTCACCTTCTAAAGGCAGAAAAATGACCTTTAAAAATATTTGATTATTTCAAGCTTAAAACCGTAATCATTCTTATTTTAATGCTATAAAATTTATTGATTAAATATAAAAACATATAACAAAAATGTGTGAGGATAATTTATTTAGTTATTTTAATTCCCTCTAGTATAACGACTAGGATTTAACTATCATTTTAAATAATAATATTATTAGTGTATTATTTTTTAGTATAACTCAATGTTGTGTGCAACGAAAGATTTAAAAGAAACCCATTGTTACATGTTGACTACATTATCAGAAAATGTGTTATCATTAACATAAAATGAATATCTTATATATAAAAATTAATAGATATGAAAATGTATTATTCTATAAATATTTGGGTCATTAAATCCTTCACCCTTTTGTGAATTCCATCCTCGCAATTTTAAAATTGGGCTCCGAAACATCATTGAAATCCCCACATTGGAAAAATATTAAATAAAAATATCACATTAAAAGAAATAAGGTGAATTAAAAAGGTCACATGTGATAAAACATACTAGGATTCATTTAAAGCACAGATAAAGAAGAGAAAACTAAAAATCGTGTTCTAATTGGATGTGATAGGAAACATGATTAGGAGAATGTTAAAAACAAAAAAGACACAAACATGTGATGGGTTAAATGGTCCTTGATTCCCCATTCGGAAGAGTAAAGAGAAAATATTTCTGTTTTAATTTCAATTTCATAAAAATGAGTAATTATTTTACTAATTACAATAGGAACATAAGGAAACATTCTTAATTTTCAAGTTGAGTTTCATCCTTAAAAAAATATTTATCATAAACTCATATTTTCCCCAAATGATGAGTATTCCGGATGACTTGTTCACACAAGAATTCCTAGAATATACTTCTAATAAAAACCACATAACCCTCAAAATATTAACTATATATTTCCCCCATCATTAGACATTAACCAGAACCAAAATCGTTAGTACAAGATCAGATAAATCCCAAAAAGGAAAATCCAAAATAAAAATAAATACTACTCTTAATCTCCAAAATTCCACAATCAATACCCAAAGTTACACAAAGACCATTCCATTAACAATTGCATACGTCTAATTTAAAATAAAAATGCATTGAATTAATTTTCAAATTTCACATTATTATTTCCAACAACATATCTTCAGAAATGGAATTGAAACCCACATACATTTAAATAGTGTGTAAAAAGGTGATTCGATGTATATTGGTCGATATTATTGTGATTATCACAAAAATTTTAAAATAATTTATAAATTTTAAAAGGATAAGGCTAATAATTTTATGTAAGATTAGTGCCTATTAAATCGATCCTTTCATCAATTAATAAAAAATAATGGCGAGAAATTTACTTATTGATTGGTTCATCTATCCCAAATATGAAAGTCAATGGCTAAATATGGTGTAAACAATAAAAAAAACTAGAATAAGTGTAGTGTCAAATGAAAACAATGAATTGGTTCCCAAATAATTTAAAAATATTTTGTTAATATTTAATGAATTATATTTTCTAAATAAATTTATAAGAAAAGACCAATTTATTCTTCTATTCATAAAATACATGTTATAATGATTGGATCATATGCCCTATTATTATGTCCCTAATGGGTTTTTGTTTTATTTTAAAATTCATATAACCCATTGGTTAATAAAAATATCTTGTTTACTTATATATTGAATATATTTTCATATTGGAGGATGCATTAGGGTACGTGAAATTCTAATGGTAACATTTATTAATTTTAATTTTTTATTTTTTCTATGTACTTTTAGAAATTAATAGAAATTTTCAAAAATGATTTTTTATTTTATTTATCTTTCATTGATGAGTTTTTATGAAAAGAATGATCCTTAAAGATTACATATTATATTGAATTTAAGGAATAATTTAAATTATTATAATCTCATTAATCATTTTATTGTATATTTATAGAGAAATAGAACAAACATAAACAATGTAATCTGATAAATTATTTTTGGACCATTATATACAATATGAAATTTTTTCCAGAATACAAAAATTCATTAAAATAAAACATGATTTGTTTTTATGATAAATATTTACAATTTTAACTTGATATCACCATTCTCCATTGTAATCCTAAAATCCATTAAAAACATTTTAATGTATGGGGTGGATACAAAATCATAGTAAGGGTCATTAAAAGAGGAAACTTTTTAGAATATTAAAAGACATGAAATCCAATGAAATGTATACCTTTATCAAAATATTATTCATGATAATGAAATAATTCATTTTATATCAAAACAATGACACTTATAGCTCATATAAAATAATAACAACCAATAGAAATAACAATAAAACTATTTTTGAAAAATAGAGCATCGAAATAAAAAAAAACCCTTTCAAAAACCTTTTTAAATGGAATAAAAATATATAAAACATCCAATATAATGACTACCCAGTGTATGTAGGAGCTATAATTGGGATCACCCTTCGTATAAGATATATCTAGATCACCAATGAGATATAATAGGGTTCAAGCCTTTATATAAGCTATTACCAAATCATCACTTAGATATAATGGGGCTCAAACATTTGTATAAATGGAATAAACAACATGGTCCTCTTCTATCTCTGTAGTAACCAATGAATTTTACCTTATAGAGTAACCACCCATCTATGTTTTTTCATGGAATGAATGGTCATTTGTTTCTCATGTTACTAACATTCACTGGATTATCACGTAACCACCTATCATTATTTTATCATTTTTCCAACCATCATTATAAAAAAATTCCCAATAACCATTATCTATACAAAAACATTAAATATTTCTTCATAAAAACACTCTATGAAGTAAATACACTTTTTAGATTGAAATAACTCACTTTTCAAAACTGCACACATGGAATGGAAAATTTTTATTAAAAAGTAACTGTATTAACTTGTAATGTATTCTTGAAAATATTAAATTCAAATGAATTTAGGAATTTCTATCCATTCAATACTTATAATGAAAAAAGTATTTAAATAAACATTAAAATATGATTTTAAAGGAATTTTCTTACAAATTTCATATCATTGAAGTGTGAGTTAATAAAATGAATTGGTTGTGTATATCCACCTTAAACCCATATAAACTTGTTAATACAAAATAATGTATTAAAATTTTATTCAATCATTATCTTAGTATTATATAATAACTAAGTATATGATTCACCAAAATAATAGAAATTGGTTTGACAATTCCCTTACCACGCTTTATGGTGCATACATTATCCTAGTGTATAACATTTTGAAAATCATTAAAAATGATTCAAGAACTATAACCATATTTTTAAATCCTTATTTAATGATTTAATTTTAACACACCAAAACTTTACAAATAGAATTATAATAGAATGCATGAAACACTAAGTCACTACAAAACACAATTTAGAGATAAACTAGCAAAGTAAACATATTTTTTCCACATTTGTAATTTGGATTTTGAAAAAATGACATACACGGTTGCGTTCAGTAAGATATTTAGAGTGATAAAAATAACATAAATTTTAGTGAATATTAACATACCCTATTGAATAGTGACCCCCCTTATGAATAGTAATGAATAGTGAATCATATAAAAAGAGAAACTTCACCAATGAATGTATAAATAAAATTTAGACATCTTAGAAGTGAAAAATGATTGTAGTATAAGTATTGGTATTTTTGTATGACATATATATTTAAATAAAAATCTTTTGGTTAATTTAAAAATTTAAAATATAAATGAATTTTTATAAAATGTAATCACAACATTTTACTTTATTTTATTAGGATTATAATTAAATTTTATAGTGCCTTGATTAATTTCTCAAGCTCTTACCAAATGAGTTATAGTTTTAAAGTGGGTTTTTTTGAATAAATTAAGATTTTATTTAAAGATTAAATTAAAAAAAATTGACAGATTATATTCAAAAAAGTGAGTTAATTTTTGAATTCTAAAAATCTAAAAATGGTTAGGGTGAATTTTTGGGATTTTTCTAAAATACATGAATTGTTCAGGAATAGTAAAAATATAGTTTTGAGTTTTCGGTATGATTAAAGACATCATAATGATGTAAAAATTAAAATAAAATGAAGGTCGTCTTGTGTATAATAAAATAATATATTAGGGGTCGTATGTTTCTAATACCCTAGGAAAATACCATGGTCATTCCCATGGTTTTACAAAAACCACTAATGAGGTGTCTTTTAAAATTAATAAAACATTTCCTCTCTTTTACTATAAATACCCACTCATACCATTTTTTTATTTCATTCTAAATCACTCATTATATAATATCTAGTGGTTTTACCTCCATAGGATTCCTCCCATGTTTTCCTTAGTCCCCCAATGTCCCAATCCTCGTGGTCTAGGAGTTATTGTACAATGTAAGATAAACTTTCACCCTCCTCTTTTAGTCAACACTTCCTTTATGTTATCTCTTTGAATTTCCATTATCATATTTTGGGGTTTGATAATATGTATTCATATTACTGTACTTTTTTTCAAATGATTAGATATCCTATTTATCTCATCAATTCATTTTATGATATTTTTTGAGACGTCATTAGGCGGCCAAATTTTGATAAGGGATATCTCAACCTTTCATTTTTTCAAGTTCCTCTCATTTCTTTTTCTATCGTCACTTCCACTATCAAAATGAACATGATAATTCCAGTATCATCTATATACTGGAATTATTACATATGAATGGAAGAACATTTCTCAATATTTTTACTCCCACCCTTTTATTTTTATAAATGAAATCAACGTCCATGAGGATCCAATTTATAAACTTTATGGATGACGATGTTCCGTTATTCAATTTATCCTTAATTACTGGTAATGGAACCATTTATATGGTTGAACGAGACTATAATATAATTATTATAACCTAATAAATATTCAGTAACCAGTATTTTTACATATTATAAATTTATATGAAAAAACTAGTTCATAATAATCCAAATACTGCCAAATAATCGAAGTTGTTTTCAACTAATGATTCATCCTCGTTCCATGTAAAAAAATAATTAAAAGACAATTAAAAATTATATATGTTCATAAATAATATGTAATTTTAATTCTAGAGATTTACATCCTTTCAAAAGGAACTCCATTACTTCGGAACAATCGAATCAATAAAGAAAGTAAAGAAAACAAACACTCTAGAACGATGAAATTCAATATAATAACTTATCCATAAGGGAATAAATGAACTAAAGAGAATTATGATACACTAAATAAAGGTCTAAAAAGTTCTTAAATAAGTTATTAATTAGTATAATTTTATATTCCAGAAACTTATATTTAAGAGAGGAACACATTCGGACTTAAGGTAAGGGTTTCTCCATCTCAATTCCATTTTTGTATGATTTTCCATATTCAGTACTAATACTTCTGTATGGTGTATGTAATGAACTTTTTTATATCATATAAAGAGTCCCCTTATTATCATCATAATCTAAGGGGTTATGATTTTACTATTTCAATGTGTTATTGGACACTTTGGAATATTTCAGGATTATTTCCTCATGGATTTATCAATGATATCATTTAAAAGTATCTTCATTAATGTCAATGCCCTTTGTTTAATATTTTACATCATTGATTTTTATAACCTTTTATATCATATACCATATTTAATAGAATGTATTATTATTAGTTTTACTATAGATGTGCTATCTTAAAACCATTCGCCAATGTACTGGGAATGGTTAGTGTTTATGCTTAATGTCCGGGGAAAGTTATTTACATTTCGTATAACTATTTCAATATGAATTTATATGTTTTTTTATCCCAACTCATATGAGGAATTAATTGTACATAGAAAGTTTCCTGTGGGTCCCTCTATATCCCATTGTTGCATCTGTAGGTCTCATGATAAAATCTATAGTCATGGCACAAGGCCTTGACAAAATGTTTATTTAAGGTCTTCACACGAGGACTTGATGGTATAGTTATGTTGTCCCACATTATGAATTCCCTCATTATGAAAATAATATTTATGGTTCATGTAGATATTGGACGAATAGAATACCCATGATTATGTTTTATTATGGAATTACATAATCATCTCTTATTCTAACCATAATGTGTTCATGTTAATTATTGGTTAAAGGCATATGTTTTTAGTTATTAAACCTTACTAATGTTTATATATCTTTTGCTTTATTACTTACCCATACTGAGTGTTTGAGCTCACCCATTTCTTATATTTCATTTTATAAGGTCATGAAGAAGTTTTTTTATGATTGATGTATAAGGATAATCTTAGAATGGTGGATGTTCCCAATAAAACATATATGTTGTTTTTCTTTTCAAGTTTTAATGTTGAACTTATATATGTATCTAGATTTCAAAAACTACTAAAATAATCAATACTTCAAGATTTGATTCCTTGTAATCATGAAAATATAATAAAATAAGTCACTAGCTCTAGGGAACTGAGGCCAGGTCCTTACAGTTGGTGCATTTGATGTTTAGTAGAAAATAGGGAAACTTGATTAGAAAATGTAGATTAGGTAACAATGACCTAAGTATTATTTTAGGACAAACAAACAACAACATCCTAGAATAAAGGTATAGAATAGATTATGTAGATGATTCTAGAATATACATCCCTATCTAGATACCAACAGGTAGAGGTGGCTCTGGAACAGATATACCTTGGAGTAAAAACATCAACAAGGAGTCACTACTGAAATTTTACCCTTTACCAACGGTTCAGAACAATTGGTAAAGGCTATGAAACCATTGGTATATTATACACCAATAGTTTCCCAAACGGTTGCCAAGTAATCCATTTTTGTAGGCTTATACCAACGGTTCTGTGTAAACGGTTGGTATATGTGTTAAAGTAAGAGATATATCAACGGTTTCACAAACCGTTGGTATATAGTGTACAATATACATACAAAGGATATACCAATAGTTTTGAAATCCTTTTGTAGAAGTTTATACCACCGGTTATAACAAAATCATTGGTAAAATATACATCAAAATGATATACCAATGGTTTTGAAAACTGTTGGTATACATATGTTGTAGCTCCACAACAGTAGCAGCCAGTAGCCACATCCAACCTACAACTCTCCATGACCTGCAAGACCAAATACACCCAAAATCGAAAAGGATGCATGGTATGTTTAAAATTCATCCATAATTTATAATTTAGAAATTTGAAATTCATTCCTCACTCAAACCACAACACAAGAGAAAAAACCATAATCCAATACATCCACAATCCAATACATCCAGAATTGAATTGAAATAACCCATAACACCAATAAAAAATTAAAATCCAATATATCCAAAATACAATACTCATAATAGTATTAATAATTTAGAATTAATTACCAAAATGCCAAGAATCCAACACATCCAGGATTCAGAAATTTATAATTGAAAAAAATAACACACATAATAGTATTCAAAATTTAGAATTCACTCCTCACTCAAACCACAACACCAATACAAACAGGATAAAAAATCTACATGTTATTGGAAGCACATGGGATGTTTACTCATGGTCTTGGATTGAAAATCTTAAATCCAACATAAAAACTTGGGTATAGTGGACAAGGATCATGATACCCATAAGATAGAAAAGGGTAGTTGTCATGTTCTTAGACCTAGAATTAGTTATAGAAAGCTCATGGGATGTTTATATTCTTTTAATGACAATGTATCCACGTATAAATGGTTCCTGGTGTGTTAGTGGGAAACATTATCCAATCTTGACATAAGGTATAGGTTACCAGAATAGCATACATGTTTTTAATAGTATTTTCAATTGGAATAAGGGGTTATGTGGCTAATTGTAATTTTCTCTCAGGTTGTGATGTGTGATGAATCCCCATTTTAGGTAGTGGGTATGAATATTCAATTATGTCTTTGGTGTTGGTTTCCCAAAGAGACTTTCTTTTGATCCTAGAACCCACTGTTTAAGGATGGTATTGGCTTATTAAATGTCATGTGTTTTAGAATAGGGGTAGCATTTTCTCACATGAGAAGGGGATTGTGTGAGGCTGGACCATGGATCATTGTGCTAATGTATCTACACAATTTGAATAAATTTGGTCGGTTTTCCGTATGAAGGTTGTTGTTTTCATTTAAAATCCTATTCATTTCAAATTAAATTGAGATAGTTTGAGTGGTAGCGGCCACACCATTACTTAGATTGAGACGACGTTGACTTGTACATGTCACAAATGACTAATGGATCATTTCCATAAATTATCAACATAATCTAAATGTGTTTGGTCAGTATTCCGTAAGCCAGTAATTGTTTTCACTTAAAATGTTGTCCATTTTAAATAAAAGTGAGACACTTTGAGTTGTATCGGCCACACTGTGCCACAGATTTGAGATGGGGTTGACTCGTTCACGTCACAAATGTCCCATGGATCCTAGTTCTAATGTCTCAACACAATTAGAATACATTTGGTTTCTTTTCTGAATGTCTGTTGTTTTTACATAAAAAGTTTCCATTTTAAACAAAATAGAGACACTTTGAGTGATACCGGACACACCGGGCCTCATATTGAGTTGGGTTTGACTCATACATGTCACAAATGACCCATGGATCATTTTCCTAAATTATTAATACAATCAGAACTCATTAGGTCAGTTTTACGTATATAAGTTGTTGTTTTCACTTAAAATCATCTACATTTCAAATAAAAGTGAGACAATTTGAGTGGTACCAGCCACACCATGCCACTTATTGAGGTTAGGTTGACTCGTACACATCCTAAATGACCCATGGATCGTTTTGATAAAGTATCAGCTGAATTCGAATGTGATTGGTCAGTTTTCCGAATGCAAGTTGTTGTTTTCACATACAATCATGTCCATTTCTAATATAAGTGATATAGTTTGAGTGGTACCAGCCACACCATGACTCATATTGTGGCGGTGTTGACTCATAAAAATCACAAATGACCCATGGATTGTTTTCCTAAAGAATCAATAGAATACGAATGCATATGTTCATTTTTCAGTGTGCAAGTTATTTTATTCACTTAAAATCATGTCCATTTGAAATTAAAGTTACACAGTTTGAGTGGTACCAATCACAATGCACCATAGATGTGGCGGGGATGACTTGTACACGTCACAACTGACCCATGGATCAATGTACTGAAGTATCAACTGAATCTGAATGCATTTGGTTGGTTTTCTGTATTATAGTGTTATTTTTAACTTAAAATGTTATCCAATTCAAATAAAAGTGAGACACTTTGAGTGGTTCTAGACACACCATGCCTCAGAATGAGGCAGAGTTGACTTGTACACCTCAAAAATGAACTATGGATCATTTTTCTAAAGTATCAACACAATATGAATATTATTGTTCATTTTTCTATATTCTAGTTGTTTTTACTTCAATGGGTGTCCATTTTAAACAACAGAAAGACACTTTGAGTGATACCGGCCACACCATGTCTTGGATCGAGGCATAGTTGACTTTTACACATCACATATTACCCATGGATCGTATTCTTATTGTATCAACACAATCTTAATGAGTTTTGATAGTTTTCCATATTCTAGTTGTTGTTTTCACTTAAAATGTTGTTCATTTCAAATAAAGGTCAGATAATTTGAGTGGTATCGGCCACACCATTCCTCGGATTGAGTCAGGGTTGACTTTTACACATCAAAAATGACCCCTGGATCCTTGTTCAAAAGTATTAACACAATAAAATACGTTTGTTTGGTTTTATGTATGACTGTTGTTTTTACTTAAAAAGTGTCTATTTTAAACAAAACAGAGACACTTTGAATGATACCATCCCCAGATTGCTTCATATTGAGGCGGGGTTGACTCGTACATGTCACAAATGACCCATGGATATTTTTTATGAAGTATCAATACAGTCAGAAAGCGTTTGGTTGGTTTTCCATATGCAAGTTGTTCTTTTTTACTCTAAATCCCATCCATTTCCAATAAAAGTGAGACAATTTAAGTGGCACCTGCCACACTGTGCCTCAAATTGATGTGGGGTTGACTTGTAAACATCAAAAATGACCAATGTATATTTTTCCTAATGTATCAATAGAATCATAATGTTTTTGGTCAGTTTCTCATATGAATGATTTTGTATTCACTTAAAATATTGTTCATTTCAAATAAAAGTGAGACAATTTGAGTGCTACCAGACACACCATGACTCAGATTGAGGTGTTTTGACTCTTACACGTCAAAAACGACCCATGGATCATTTTACTATAGTATCAATAGAATCCAAATGTGTTTGGTCAGTTTTCCATATTCCAGTTGTTGTGTTCAATTAAAATGTTGTCCAATTAAAATAAATTTGAGACACTTTGAGTGGTACCAGCCACACCGTGCCTCATATCAAGGCAGGGTTGACTCATACATGTCTCAAATTACCCATGTATCCTTATGCTAATGTATCAACACAATCCAAATATGTTTGTTCAGTTTTTTGTGTGGCAGTTGTTTTTACATAAAATCGTTTCCATTTTAATGATATCATAGATTGGGATAAAAGACACCAAATAAAGAGTGTAATTGTCTTCGAAATCAAGGTATGTTGTTCTTATCCTTTTTTGAAATGTCGTGATGTTTTATATATGTTGAATCACCGCTCACCTGATGTTGGGATGTCTGGTTGGGGGGCTGTATGGGGTCCAAAGAGGCGGGTGGGGGCTGTCTGGGGGGCTGTTTTGGGGGATTTCCAGAGGGGTGTCCAGGGGTTGTTCGGGGGTTTTCTGGGGTCCTTGGAGGAGGTTGGGGGCTGGCTATGGTCCAGGGAGGAGGGGGGCTATCTGGGGTCCAGGGAGGAGGGTGGGGGGCTGTCCAGGGTTCAGGGAGGAGGGTGGGGGCTGGACAGGGTCTAAGGAGGAGGGGGTTTTCCAGGGTCTAGGGAGGAGTGTGGGGGCTATCTGGGGGGTTGTCCGGGTGAAGGGAAGAGGGGGTAGTCCGGGGGCAATCTGGGGGGTTGTCTAGGGCTGCCTGGGATCCATGGAAGAGGGTGGGAGCTATCTGGGGGTTGTCCGACATCCAGGGAGGAGGGTGGAGGGCTATTTGGGTCTAGTAAAGAGGGTGGGGGTTGTCTAGGGGGATATCTGAGGGGGTTTCTAGGGGATGTCCGAGGTCCAGGGAGGAGGGGGACTGTCTGAAGGGTCTGGCCTAGACACATGGGATGGTATTTACATATTTTCTATGAAAATTCTTTCTAATTTAAAAAATAAATTCAATATATCAAATTCTAATCAAACAATAAATTTTATAAATTACACTAAAAATATACAATTTCATTAAAATGGATAAAAAATAAATATAACGTGTCCTACATAATCACACATATATTCAGGAACAATAAATCCAGAAACATCTATGGTCAGTAATATTAGTAAAAAAATGTAACAGATCAATATGTCCCTCATCACCATCACCATCATCTTCAACCTCAACCTCATCATCATCGTCATCCCCATCATTTTCCCCACCCTCCTTCTTGCCCTCGTAATCAGCCTTGGCCTCCTCATCACCCTCCTCCTCCGCCTCAACCTCCTCCACAGCCTCCTCCTCGGCCTCGGCCTCCTCCTCATCGTCCTCCTCTTCCACCTCGGCCTCTTCCTTGCCATCATCTCAACCACCACTAGAACTACCACCTGGTGCACCATACGTCGATGAAATGTATTCATCACAATCATTTCGGGCCTCTGGTGAAGTGTTGGATGTAAAAATTCCATCAGTTTCATAAATGTAGTAATTTACATAAAAGACTATTATGTCGTCTATGTGGTTATTTTTTCAGCCTATTCTTCATGTACCTTAACCTGTTGTAACTCTGCAGCACTAAAAATCATACCTAAGGAGCGCCAATACCTCATTAGAACTATACACTTCCTAGGTTCGAAGAATACTCTACCAGGGTACGCATCTTCCGACACCGGATTTTAGGGATCATTTGGCCCCAAATTGTCAGGTTACTGGGCATCAAGGGCCTCTAAATCAGATTTTTAAAAATCTAAATAGATTATTAAGTTATAAAATAGAGATTAAAATTTTAAATCAAAAAATTAAAACATACAATTTTCTATTGAATTGGTTCATTAACCGCACTTCAATCTTTCCTCTTTCTACTCGAGATAAATAGTTTTGTTCAAGGCACACATCCTTATATATTAAATTTATTAATTTTCAATGAGATTGAATATAGAAAAACATAATTAAAAATGAGATACAAAAAAAAACATAGTAATTTCATAACTAAAATTATATAACATCATTATCAATCGAATAAATTATAGAGGAAGCAATAGAAAGTTCAAGTCATAAAGAAAGATTATAAACTGTCATACTAGCTGTCTCTTTGGATCTGGCATCTTTGTACGTCTCAATGTGTGCACGTATTTCTTCGCATCAATATATTTTTTATTTCTTGTTGATGCAGCCTAAATAAATTTCAATAATTAGTATTAATGAAAAACATGAAAATTTTAATTTAAATACTTCAAATTTGATTAATACCGTAAATTGTCTAGTCGCCCAATGAGTAATCGTCTATTAGTATTGTTCTATGGGGAGTCATCCATGAAAGGGATCACCTCTAACTCTATGCCCAGTTTAACACTCCATCCAATGTACAAATCATGCTTATATTCTCTTCAAGGCTAACCTAAATCCTTTAGACGTGATGTTCATGCACCATCAACTTTGGGGAAATTAAATCACAGCTGAAACCAAAATATTAAATCATATAAATACAAAAATTAATCTATTTCATTAAATATAATAGATTTGTTTACCCATATATCTTCCTTGTCTTTGTCGTTGACTTCATTTGGCAGTTGTCTCTATGAGAGTGGGCTGACATGAATGATGTTAGAGTATTTGATAAGCATTGCCAAAAAACTCCAACATTGTTGTCCTAATTTTTCAATCATCTAACTATCATCATTGTAGTCCACCATAAACTGTGTGTGCTGGTTCCACACCGAATGCATGTGTGTACGCCCCCTCCCCAACCTCTTATCAGTAGATGTATATGTTATGAAAGGAAAAAAAATTTATCAGTACATGTTATATTAAAAATAAATAATGGTGTACCAATATTTTAGGGTTGTATATGTATACATATGGTAGTGTGATCAATGGGCTCCACTGGATCCGCAGAAACTGAAGGAAAACCCTGTACAGTTGGAGTGTGTCCCAATGTATGCTCTGTAGGGACAGAGTCTAGTGGAGCAGTAGTCGAAGAAGATGTAATATAAAATCCCAGAAAGAATGATGGAGAAGTAAAAGAAGATAAGAGGGATGGCTGGACAAATTCTAGATGAGGAGTGAGAATCACCATCGGATATGGTACAGATGGGTTAGGAGGCATAGATGTTATAGGTGGTGAAAAAATGGGAGGTCTAAATATCTCGTGTGTCCCTAATGGAAAACTAGGATCAAGATGTGGGATGGATGCTCTTTTAGTGGGAGGGTCAGGGTCTAATCAGGTGCATTAAACAGATCTTCTAGATCTTGTACCTCCCCCCAAGTACAAACACCCCAAGTACTGGGACCACTACCAGGATGCTCATATAATAACTATAACCTAAAATATGGATCCTTAAAAAATGTTTAAAATAAATTAATCACATGACATTATATATTATTTAAACAAATATATTTGAAATAAAATCATCACTCTAGGTACTAGTGGTGGAATGCCCAAGTCATCCATGCGATGAACGTTGTCCATAATATGTTTCTATCTCATCGCTTCAATTGGTTTCATTTTCCAGCATTTTAAAACAAATATGGAAGTAAATAGAAAAGGGTAACTAAGGTGTAACCCAAAAAACAAAATAAATGAGAGAAAATATGAGGATTCATTGATAATTTAACTAACCATTATTTTAGGTGAGCTTGAACAAATATATAATGATGTCAATAAATCATACAAGATGTAATAAAGAAATTTAATTTTTAGTAGGATTATTATTTACTAAGTGGCATCAATCTATTAAAATCATGGAATATTGATTCTACCAGATTCATAAGTGGTGAAGAAATTGTCATGATTAAAGAAAAATTTAATTTCTTTACCTTAGTTAGATGATGCAGGTCTTAATACATGTTTTTCAGATGAATACAAACCATTATTTTCATTACCTGGATAAAATTATAAAAATATGTCTTAGATTCATACAAATGTTATACAAATCACAGTTGAAACATTGAAATGTTCACCATGTTAGAAATTTTGGTTTCGTAGGATTAAATACAGTTCAATTCCAATTTACAAAATTAAATTAAAATAAAAATTCCAACCAATAAACATTGAAAATACACATAATGGTCAAATCATATACAATATATTTGTAATCAATATTAAATCAATAATAATAGTACTAACATTGACAACCCAACTCAAGGTAAACCAAAATAATTGAGAACATGGATGGATGATTCTATATATTTTCCACCACAAATTGAGGTTCACAATCAACTCTAAAAATTGAGTTATTAGAGTCATCCAAAGAAATAAATGGATTGGTTCCAATGGAAGTATGTACAGTGTCAATTCCATCATCACCATCATCAAAAATATTTCTTGGAATTACTTCAACTATGACACCAAATTCAGGTCAAAGTTGGTCTTGGACATAAAAAACTTGTTTAGCCATTGATTCCAATACATGTGGATCTTCGGTAAAAATAGTGTGAGTCATATTAATTACTCGAAATCCATAATCATCAATAAATGTTTCATGTATCATCATCAAATCAAACCAATTGCATTTCATCATTGTGAATCATCCATGAGAGTAATAATACAATATTACTATTTTTTCAACAACTCCATAATAACCCACATATTCAAATCATGGTCTACTATCTGATGCACTGGCATAAAAATCTATCATTGCAGTAACCATAACACCATCATATTTTGTTCTCATTTTCATTTCTCTTTCAGTGACAATAAATTTTTACCCATTGATTATAATTGATTCATAGTCATGAAACATGGTATTATGATCAAAATCCAAATATCTTATTTTCATAGTGACAGAGTCAGTAGGATAACTCAATACCTATAATATAAATGAATATTAAACATATTAAATATTTATTTAATTATTTTAAATAGTAATATATTTACCTTCAATTTTAACCAAGCAGAAAACTTTTTTCTATGCAAAGACTCCCTCCATCTCAAAGATAACGAACAATGATTCATATTTATCATTGTTTTATGTTCCCTATAGATATCAAATATGAATAGATTAATATAGATATATGTAATATATACATATTCAATTTAGTTACATGATATAGTCATCAAAAAAATCACAGATGAAAAAAACTATGCGATGTTCCATCTCCTGCTATTCAAGGATTAATGTCCTCAATGTATAAGATCCATGAATTCCTCCTATTTGAGGAAATGATGGCAAACTAGGTTCAATTTTCTCATACTATTATTTATCCTTAATCATTGGTCTGTTCATTATTGTAGTAATATCTGACAAATAAATTGAGCATAAATCCATACATTCTTGAGCCAATTAACTGTTCATGATAGAACCTTTGGGATGATACCTATTTTGGACATAAGTCATTAATATGTGAATATTTCATTTAGTTGGTTACATCCAACAAAAAGCAATAGGTCATCCAAAAAGTATTTCAGTGGGAATATGGATTGTTAGATGCATCATGCATGTGAAAAATGATAGAGGAAATATTTTCTCTAACTCATACAAAATTAATGGGGCACCTGTCAAAAAAAAATTCAATAAAGACTTTGACAACTTCATAGCACAATGATCACTAAAAAATTGAACAACTGAATAAAAGTCACCCTTACATTATTGGACAAATGAAGACAAATTTTTATTGGAATCAACTCATGCAGAAGAACGTGATAATCATGAGACTTAAAAGATTTTAGCTTCAACTCTCTTATGTTGACACAATTAGATATGTTGCTTGAAAAGCAATCAGAAACTCTAATAGTATCTAATACTTCCAGAAATTGTTTTTTCTGTTGGTTTCATCACATAAGAAGAACATGGATCTTTCCATTTATTTTCACTGATATGCACATGATGCAATTTTGGTCGGATGCCCCAATCCACCAAGTCATGATGAGACCATAAATTGACTTTTTTTCTTTCCCTTAACATTTAGAAGTATCAAAAGAAACATTTCACATTTATTTTTTCAATGTTCATTACGTATATTCAATGGTCTAACAAATTTGTTGACTAATAAAAAAAATAAAAAAGGACACTCATCTTCCTCCAATTGTAACAGGTTTTAGAGGAATAATTTTTTTTCATTCCAAATTTCATTTGACCCTTCCCAAATGAAAATCTGAAATCTTTCAATTCAGTAAGCACATCAGTTCCAGACAAATGCTGAGGTAGATCATCGGTCTCAATGGTATTATCAAATATTTGATGATTATTTCTATATGGATGGTGCATTGGAAAGAATCATTTATGTCCCATAAAACTGAAAATATTGTAATGTCTCAATCATATGGATCATATATTCTTCATTTAAATAGGACATTATATTTTTCCCCTCACGCTCCATCAGGTCATCATTGCATAAGCTGGAAAATCCTTGATCATCCACATAAGCACGACATACATATAAAATATTCCTTTCAAATATGCATCATATGTGCGTAGATACACATCCCAATGTAGTTTCTAGTCTTTTATTAAAGGTTGCATGTATATGTCAATATCAATGACGGGATTCCAAGGTACAGATATGAGTATACTCATGAAATTGAAATGTTTTTTCATACATAACCATGGGGGACAATTATAAATGTGTATAAAAACTATCCATGTGTTGTGAAAAGTAAGAATCTTCCCAAACAGATTAAAACCATCGCATGAAAGACCCAGCCTTACATTACGCATTCCAGCTGCAAAATCAAGATATCGACCATCAAATCTCTACCATGCAAATCAATCTGAAGGGTGAACAAACGCATAATTAGTATTCTTTCTCTCGGTATCATGCCATTTCATTTTTACTGATATTTCATCAGGAAAAAAAATATTCTTGAGTCTAGGTATTAATGGAAAGTGCCACATTACTTTCTGTGGCCCACGAGATTGTATTCCATCAGATTTTGACTTCCAGTGCGATGTGCCACATTTTATACAATCATTTCATTCAGCGTTTACCTCCCATGATAAACTAAAATATTTCGGAAAAGGATGAATTTTTTTTCTTGAAAATCCAATTTCCTAAACTATCTTCCATGCCATATTGTGGTTTTATGGAATATCAGCATCATCTAGAAGTAGATCCTTAATGAAGGTAATAATGTAACTGCTTGCTATATCGGAAAACCCATACATATTTTTCCTATAAAACAATCAGATTAAAAATTCCAGCTTTTTCATTTTATCACATTGTCGATATACTGATTTTGTAGCATCTCCATTCAATTTTTTAACCCTGAAAACATCATCATTTTCATTAGACTCATCATGCATGATCATATCAAAGTCTTCTTGGGTCAGAATCCATTCTTTTTCATGATGATGAATAAATGGAAACAAGTCATATAGCATATTCTCCACTCCATTCCTCTCATTTGGATCATCATCAATTTGTGATTTCATTTTCTCCACATTGTGATACCACACATAGTAGTTTTCTTGAAAATCATATTTGGTTATGTGGTAGCTGACTACTTCACAACTCAACCATGGTTTTCCAACACAAATGTAACATGGGATGTGTATGCGACCACTATCTAAAGCATTGTGAAATGAAAAATCTAAAAAGCTCTCCAATTTTTTTATAAAATTGCATGAGATCCTATCAGTTTCATTAATCCAACTTCTAACCATTCTGTAAAAAAAATTGTTATAAGTCATTTCGTCAAAAGAAATTCATTAAGAATGAACATTCATCAAAAATATATTTATGTAAAATAGAATTTTTCACATTATATGAAACCATAACTGACAAACTAGTCTATATGAGAATCATTATATAAAATAAAAAAAATACTATATTTATAACAAAATATCTTTGAAGAACAATACATGATTGTATAAGAACATGTACACTTGTAGAGGATAATTATTCAGGAGTTGACGAAATTTTATATTGATGAATTTTATATTTTAGAAGATAATTTGCATGATCACATAAATTGATCAAGGGGAGGGAGTGTCGAGGGGGGTGTGGTGTGTTCTAGGGCTGGCGGGGCTATTCAGGGGGGGTCGGAGGTGTCAAGGGGTGGGGGCTATCTAGGGGGGTCGGGGTGTCCAGGTGGGCGGGCTGTCCACGAGGTTGGTCGGGCTGCCTAGTGGGGTTGGGGGTGTCCAGGGGGTGTGAGGTCTATCCAAGGGGGTGAGAGGGGTGTACAGGGGGTGTGTGGGGCTGTCCATGGGATAAGGGGTGTCTATGGGGGTGGGCATGCTACCCATGGGAGGACAGGGTTGTCTATGGGGGTACGGGGTGTCCAGGGGGTGGGCGGGCTCTCCAAGGGGGTGGGCGGGCTGTCCATGAGGGGTTGTCGGGCTTTCCACGAGGGCGGTGGGGCAGTTCAGTGGGGTTGGTGGTTTCTGGGGGGATGGGGGTGTCCATGGGATGGTGGGCGGGTATCCGGGGGTTTTCCACTAGGGTGGGGGCGTCCATGGGTACGGGTTGTCCAGGGAGGTGGACGAGCTGTCCATGGGGGGCTGTCAAGGGGGTCGGGGTGTCCTGGGGGTTTAGGGATTTCTAGGGGAGGGGGGTTGTCCAGGGGGTACGAGGTGTCCAGTGGTGGGTGACCTGTCCAGGGGTGGTAGGGGTGGTAGGACTCTCCTGGGGGTACGGGGTGTCCATGGGGTGGGTGGGATGTGCATGGGGGTGGGGGATATCCATAGGGGGGAGGGGGTGTCCAGGGGGTGAGCGGGGCTTTTAAGGGGGTACAAGGTTTCTGGGTGGGCATTCCATGGGGGTGGCGGGGCTGCCCATTGGGGTATGGGTTTTCCAGGGGTTGGGGGGGCTGTCCACAGGGGTGGGGGCTGTTCAGGGGGGTATGAGGTGTCCAGGGGTGGGCCGACTATCTACGGGGGTGGCAGGCTATCGAGGGGGTTTGGGGGTCTAGGGGGTGGGGTGGTGGCTTTCTAGGGGTGGGGGCTATCCAGGGGTACAATGTTTCTAGGACATCACACCCCCACCCCCCTTGGACAACCAACACCCCCACCACCTGGACAACCCACACCCACTCTCCCACCTAGATAACCCACCCACCACCACCCCTGGGCAATCCACCCCATCCCTAGATAGCCCACACCCCCTCGCCTACACCCCCTACACCTGCACTGAACAGCCCCTTGGATAGCCCATACCCACTCCCCTAGCTGGATAGCCCCCCCCCCCCTAGGATAGCCCACCCCCTCCCTAGACATCCCACACCCCCTCCCATGAAGTTCCCCCTCCAAACACATGGACACCCCCACCTAGAAAGCCCACCCCCTCCCCTGCACCCCCACCTAGATAGCCCACCCCCTCCCAAGACACCCCCCACCCCCTCCCCCACCTGGACACCCCACCCTAACCCCACTAGACATCCCAAACCCCTCCTTGTGGCAGTCTATACCCCCTCCCCCAAACCACTCTATCCCGCTATCCCCCTACAGAACCATACCCCTGGAGAACCCACCACCTTCTTAGACATCCCCCCACATCTGGATATCCCCCTACCCCTACTACATCCCCCCTTAGGTTATTTTTATTTTAAATTTTTTATTCATTAAAACACCCAAAATATCATGAATTAGCCATTTCAGAAAACAAAAAACATAAATCCCCAATAAACATAATACATAGAAACCCAATAAACAAATAACATAAAACAAACCCTTTACCCCACTAAACATAAATCATAAATCAAACCATTTACCCTTGAACTAAACAAACCCCACTAAATAGACCATTTACGATGAATGATGTGTATAAAAAAATAAACATAAAACAAAAAAAGGGTTTGGTAGTCCAACATCAATAACTCTAATTTAGCATAAATAAAAACTTCTAACATAAAATAAAAAGAGGAAGAACACTAAAACTGAGGTATCACTTACTAATTTGAATTGTATAGATGAAAAATTGTTTGATTGAAGAAGGATCATTGGATGGAAGTTATTTTCTGGATGAGAATACATCGGGAGGAGGTTTCGATTGGGTCTGAAATAAGACCTACTAGGAGCTGGGGAATAAGGGATTTGTGGGAAAACATTCCCAAAGGTTTTTAAAAACCATTGGGAAAGCTTCCCTATAACAAAATTTTATCAAAACTTTTGCTATACCTTAGAGAAAATAATTTTTTCCCAACTATTTTAGAAAACTGTTTGGAAATATTAGGAATATATCCTCATTGCCAACAGTTTCATCAAACCGTTGGAAAAATTTTCTTCTTTTACACTATAGAAATGGTTTCCTTAAACTGTTGCTATAATAACGTTGGGAAAACACCATGTTCCAGGAGTGAGTTTCAGGCTTGTCCCAGGGTATCCTGGTACACAATAACAAGCCTTGTTGCAATCTTGGTATTGAAAATCCCGGTGGATATAATTAGGATAATTCACTTTTTATTTACAATACATTATGATTAATATATTCTCTAAAAGTAATGAAAGTATGTAGTTATAGATTTTATGATGCATAAAATTATTTTTTATGTTTTATCATGTTTAAACATATAGAGAGTTCATAATTTTATGTTCTAATATATAATATGAAATTGACTAGAAATGGATCCTATTAAAAGAAATGAGGATGTCACCAATGTAGAAGATGCAAAGAGTAAGAAGGATTTAATCTCTGATGGTATTAATCCATCATTTAAAATTAATATTATCTCCCAAGTAACCTCATCATATGATGAAATAGTATCATGTGTCGACAAGAAATGAAAACAATTCTCTGAGTTATATGGCATTGAAGGGAAGAAAAATAATAAGAGGATGGTAGGAATCAACATGGAAAAAGGGAAGAAGCTAAAGATATATTTTTTCACATGTGAAAATTGTGGAAGTAAATACCTTGGTAAATGCTTGATAGGATAAAATGTTTGCTTCAAGTGCGGAGAAAACGTACACCAAGTATATAATTTCAAGAGAAGGAAAGAATTTACCTATATTTAGTGCTTCAACTGCAAGGAGACATTATGTGAATAAATGTCCTATGTATCAATGAAATATCCCCCAAATAACGATTATGGATAATGATCAACTTTTTATGATACCACATATAAAGTATAAAGATTAATATTACTACTCAATAACCATTTAATTTGAATATTTTTCCAGTATTTTACTGGTTTTAAGAATTACGAGATTGATAAGGATTGTACTACAATAATATTTCATTAAGGATTTGAGGTCATATGGTGAATGGTTCAAAAAAATTTATCTAGTAGAAAGTTAAACTTTTTAGAAAACACATGATTGAGGGAAATACCACCCATAATATATATCTCTCATATTGAGATAATGATTAAGAAATGACTTATTTAGATAAGTAATGACTACCTTGGAACCGATTATTGACATTTCAATAAGTGATCTATGATATCATTTATGGAGTTTACAACACTTTTGGATTTACGTAATATATCCAATAACATGTATCTTATATAAGAAATGCATAGGATTTCATGTTTCCGATATGGTTTTTATGGTAATTCGTGTTATTACTATATTTCAAGAGGATACATTATGATGATATTCACATGTTTGGAATGTGAATTTTAGATATTATTCTTATTGATTAAGGGTTAATGAAATGTTTATCTTTTAAATTTAGAGGCCTTCATTATAATGTGTTGAATCATTATATTTAGGAATTTTTTACCATTTAAAAAAAATAGTTTAATTTAATCATTTTATGGAGTTTAGAGATTAATGTCACTACATGATGGTTTGATTATTCTTCCATGACCATGTTTTCCAATAAGAATGCGTTGTTTTGTAGAAATTTATGATTTTCCCTTTACACGTATTTATATAATATTTTAACTGTATTTTTATTGTGGTTTTCTCACAAGGTTATTTTTAAGTATCAACCATTAACTTTCAGTATTCAATTTCAAATTTTTAGGAATAATTTTTTGTTAGGAGGTGATTGTGTAACACCACATGAATTTACAAATAGATTTATTATAGAATGAATGAAATGATAAATATCTACAAAACACCACTTTGTTGTACCCTAGTCAAGTAAATATAATTTTTCTTCCTATGTGATTTGAATTATGAAAAACTGATATACATGATTGTGTTCAGTAATATTTTAAGAGTTTGATAAGGAAAAATTACTTTTTGGTGAATAGTAACATACCATTATGAATAGTAATGAATAGTGAATCATATATAAAAGAGAAAGTTCACCCATGAATATATAAATACAATTTAAACAACTTAAAAGTGAAAAAATGATCATAGTGTATGTATTTGTATTTTTGTATGACATAAATATTTAAATTACAAATTTTTTATTAATTTAATAATTTAAAATAGAAATTTATTTTCATAAAATGTAATCACAAATTGTTACTTTATTGTCTTATGAATATTAGATAAATTTATAAGAACTTCATTAATTTTTCAAGGTCTTATAAAATGAGTAATAGTGTTTATTTAGAATAAATTATGATTTTATTTTAAAATTAAATAAAAAATATTTAGAATATTATTTTTTAAAAATGGAGATTATTTTTTTATTCTAAAAATATAAAAATGGGTATGGTAAATTTTTTGGATTTTTCTAAAATACTTGAATTATCCGTGAAAAGTAATAAAAACATATTTGATTTTTCAGTATGATTAATGACATCATAATTATGTAATAATTAAAATAAAATGATGGTAAAATTCAGTACAGAAAAATAAGATATAATGTGTCCCACGTAGCTAATTACATGTGTAAATACCATGGGAAATACCATGGTTTTACAGAAACCACTAATGAGGTGTCTTTTAAAATTAATTAAAAATTCTATCTCTTTTACTATAAATACCCAGTCATCCCTTCGTTTTATTTCATTCAAAATCCTTCTTCCTAGAAAATAATTTAGTTTTTATTCCCTAGGATTCCTTCTAAGGCTTCCTTAATCCCTCAAGAACCCAACCTTCATGTTCTAGGAGTAACTCTACTAGGTAAGGGAACCTTTCACCCTCCTCTTTTTGTAAACAATTATTTTATGTTATCTATTTGAATTTTTATTCCAAGATTTTGGGGTTTGATTATATTCACTCCTCTTACTATAGTTTTTATTTCCATATTATTATATACCATATTTATCTCATCAATTTATTTTATAAAATTTAAATCGACGTCGTTAGGCTTGAGAATTTTCATAAGGGATCTCTCAACTTTTCTTTTATTTTCCAGTTCATTTTTTTCATTTTATCTCCTCACCTCCTCTGTTAAAATGACCATGATAACTAAAATATAATCCATATAATGGAATTATAACATGTTAATGGAAGAAACATCATCAATATTCATACTCCATCCCTTTTATTTTAATAAATTAAGTCAAAGTCTATGAGGTTCCAATTTATAACCTCCATGGATGAAGAAGTTTCGTTCTTCAATTTATACTTCATTACTAATAATTAAACCATTTATATAGCTGAAATAGACTATAATATATGTATTATAACCTAATTAATATTCAGTAACTTGTATATGTACATATTATTAATTTATATGACAAAATTAGTGAAAAATAATCCAAATACCTCCAAATAATCGAAGTGGTTTTCATCTAACGTTTCATCCTCTTTACATGTATCTGAATCATTGAAATGACCATTATCAATTATGGATGTTCATAAATAATATTTAATTTAAATTATGGAGATTTATATCCTTTTGAAATGAACTATATTATTTAAGAATGAGTGAACTGATTATGAAAATAAAGATAATGAACACTCTAGAATGACAAAATTCAATATAATAACTTATCAATAAAGTTATATATGAACTAAAAAGAATTATGATAAAATAAATAAATTCCTAATATGTTCTAAAATATTTTATTAATAAGTATAATTTCGTATTCCATGACCTTAATTTCAAGAGAAAAACTCATTCATACCTAAGCTAAGGGTTTCTTCAACTCACTTACATTTTTGTGAGATTTTCTATATTCACTACTATTAATTGTGTAGGGTGTATGTAATTCACTTTGGTATTTCGTATCCAGATTCTCCTTATTCTCACAATATTCTATGGAATTATTATTTGAATTTTTTAAGGTGGTATGTGACACTATGTAATGTTTAAGGATTATTTCCTCAAGAATTTTTCAATGGTATCATTTAAAGGTGTCTGCATCTATGTCATTTTCTTTTGTTTAATCTTTTATATAATTTATTTTTATCTCCAATGATATCATATACCATATTTAATTGAATTTTTTATTATTAGTTTTACTCTGGATGTTCTATCTTAAAACCATTCACCAATTTACTCGGAATGGTTAGTTTTTAAGGTTAATGTTCTGGGAAAGAAATTTACATTTCATATATTAGATTCAATATGAATGTATATGTTATTTTTATTTATCCCCATTCATATGATAAATTATTTGAACATAGAATGTGTCAGGTGAGGACCTCTATATCCCCTCAGTGAATATGTATGTCTCATGAGACAAACTACATTCTTGTAACAAGGACTTGATAAAAATGATTATTTATGGTCTTGGCATGATGCATTGACATTATGGTTATGTAGTCCCGCATTATGAATTCACTCATTATGAAAATATTATTGATGATTCAATTGGTTATTCTACTAGTAAAATACCCATGATTATGTTTTATTATGGAACTACTTACTCATATTTTATTCTATACATAATGTGTTCATGTTAATTATTTGTTAAAGGCATATTTTTTTAGTTATTCAACTTCCCAAATGTTTATATATCTTCCACTATATTACTTACCCTTACATAGTGTTTATTCTTAATCCTTTCTTATGTTTCAATTTCTGAGGACATGAATATTTTTTTATAATTGACCTACAAGGATAATCTTATAATGGTGTATGTTCCCAATAAAACATATATATTGTTTTTATTTTCAAATTGTAATGTTGAACTTATGTATGTATATGGATTTCCAAAACTACTAAACTACTCAGTCCAATGGGATTTGATTCCTTGTAGTCATTCCAATGTAATTAAATAAGTCATTTTCTCTAAGAAACTAGGGTCAGGTCCTTACATAAATAACCTATTATGAACCATTCATTAATAATGTTTCATTCTTTTCATGGTTTTGAGTCTATTTCTTTCATGGTTTCATGATCAGTTTATTGCTGTATAACTACCTATATTATTTTAAAATTGGAATAAAACACCAAAAGTTGAATAAAATAGTATTAATTCACTTACATAATTATAAATTATACAATATATCATTATTTATTCTTATATGTGGGTGATTAAATTGATAAAATGTTACTAAATAATGTTTAGTTTATTTTGGACGGTTTTCTTGAACAACACGAACAAGTTTTATTTTATTTAATATTATGGTGATAAATTGGTTTTAAAAACATGAAATAGTTATGGTATAAGTTACAAAAACTGAATATACCATAATTATACAGTTATGACCATCCATGAGGGTGGTAATGGAAAACAAAAAATCTTTATTCATGGAGATGGTTAACCGCCATTATTTAGACATTGGTTTTATATATTGGAATAAGAGGATATGATAAATGAAATGGATATGAGATATTATAGTAGAGACATAAAAATAAATTATATAAATGAATATAGATTTTTCATTCATTCATGGATGAATACTTTTGTGAAAAAATAGAAAAGAATAAAATGAAAATATGAGAGGTTCTTTGATAAATTTATACATGAATATAACCTCCTTGAATAACCCCTTGAGGACCTAGGATTTGGTATTTTGGTTATACCAGTAAACAAATTTCATGGATACATTTGTGAAGAGAGATTGTTTCATATTATTTAGTATCTTAATTACTTGTGAGAATAAATGGGGTGGTGAGCAGGGGTATATACTCTTGAGGATTGGTTTTTTAAAATGATTAAACAATGACTATTTTATATTTAAATCCATCAACATTTAGGTGGAATTAATTACAACTAATTTAATTTATAATTGTTGTTTTAATGGAATTTTATTGTCAATAAACATCTATATAATTGTTCATTTATCATTGTTCTTATATATATATTGTAAACTATAGAACAATGTCTATCCATTTAGAATATCTGGATTATATATTCTCCATGTCCTTGGGATTTTTTTTTAAATTCATAAGTTCTTTCTTAGTAATTTATGATTGACATTTCATAGAACCTTTGTTGAAATATCACATCGGTAAAATTATCAATAAAACATCTACATAATAAGAGAGAAAATAATGTATTATTGTAACAGCCCAAGATTTTATGAAAAAAAATATTCTTTTTAATTTTATTAATGTCTTGTGTTGTACGCTACACCAAAAGGAGCTTGCACAACACACATCCTTGACTTGCCTTGCATTACACGCAATCGCGACCTTCCTCGATAGCGTGTGTAATACGCAATACTGAGTTTCATTAAACAACGATATGCTATTAAAATATTATTAAAACTAGCCGTTATGAATAGTAATAACCACTTTTGAAAATTCTATAAATCTTATTTTTTAAAATGAACTTCATTTTTGGATTCGGAATATTGAAATTAGCTTAGGTTGAAATTTTGGTGATTTTCGGATAACTTTCATATTTTGATGAATAGTGAAAATTACTAAATTATAATTAAAAACAACTTTTTTAATCGAAATAGTTGATAGTGATAAATCATTAATTTGAGTGGTTTTAAAGTATATTTAGAATATATTTTTACAATTTAATACAATGTTGGTCATTGGATGTAATTTCACATTTAAACTTGACATAAACAAGTGTCAATCTTTTGATAGATATTGTTTCCTAAAAAACACGCTATTTGTTTTAACAGCGGGATTTAATTATAAAATTAATTAATGCAACTTTTATGTTATGAATTTGGTAAAATAGACTTCATTTTTGAATTCGGAATATGAAGTATAGCTTGGGATGAAATTTTGGCATTGTTCTGAAAAACATCAATTTTTGATGAATAGTGAAACTACTAAGTGGTAGGTTAAAAACTGAATTTTGCATAAAACTTAATTTTACCGCTTCTGTGAATGGAATTTCGAAAATCCGAGAGACACGGTTAATATGAAGGACTAAAATGTGGTTCAATGAGATGAAAATAATTTTTTGGTGAATAGTAACTTTTTACTTTTTTTACCACGGTTAATAGTAAATAGGGTAACTAAGGGTAAATATGATTTTAATATTACCCTAACACATGTCCTAATTCTATTGGACAAGTGTAATTCGACCAAAAACAAACTTAGGAATAACATATGACCATTTAGGCCCACTTGGATTAGATTAGGACATTTATTATTAATTTATTTAAAGAAGGGTTAAAATAGTTAAAATCAAAGTTTAATAAGTAAATCATTTTTAATATGGGGTTATACATAAGATAAATTCGACTATAAATATTAATTAGAAAGATAAAACGATTTCCTACATGACGGTATTTTATTTGTAATTTTTAGACATCAAATAATATAATTTATTTATGACACAAAGATGATGCAGTAATTATCTTATTAATGAAATATTGACAGAATTGATAATATAAATACCAAAATAAATGTAATTTAAGACTTTTTATGAATTCCACTAATTTTCTAGGTTACTATGATATATTAGTATTGATTTAATCAACTTGGTTCGAACATATAATTCTGTTATGACTTTCACAAAAATCATATATCAAATAGTGTCAAAATTGACACAAAATAGTTTTTAAATAAAATATTATATTATTAATTGTTATTTTATTCCTAAAAATCTATGGTTCGGCCAAATGACTTATATAAGGATATATATATTAATAATAAACAATTTGGGGTTCGTTTGGCATGTTATAGTAAGTGTATTAACCATATAGTGAAAGAAAACAAAAAGACACGGTAAAAGTTAAATTAATTAACTTAGAGTTAAATCTAATTGATAAGGTTAAAATAAAACCCTAAACTTGTCTAAATCCTATTGGTTGATAGTATTTCGACCCATCCCCACTTTAGCTTCGAAATAAGACCCTTTGGAACCATTATAAACCGATTTTGACTTTAATATAAAATAATATTTTGAGGTATTCCTAAGGTGCCCCTCTCCTCCCTTATAAAAGGACACCTCCTCCCCCTCCTCCTCACACCAATTTGAGCACTCAAGCTCGGCCAAACCCTGCCAAAATCTCTTCTCCACTTCCCTAGAAACATCCTAGAGGTTCTGGTCTTCCTCAAAGACCAATTTTAGTGCCCTAAGAGGAGTCCTCAAAGAGGCACTTCAAAGAAGAGGAGGTTCGGACACTTACAAAGCAAGTCGGACCTAAGGTAAGGGAAATATCACAATCTCATTTTTATCCGAGATTGTTTATTCGTAAGTATTTACTGGGGTGTATTTTATCATCCACATCCATGTTCCCCCAATATGTAATATTATTTCCATCCACCTACAATTGTTTAAATCCAATTTTACCCTTCGATGAGTTTTTAGTAAAGGATATGAAAGGAATCTTTTTTCGTTTTTTCGTACGAGGTACTTTTTGACTTTTCCGACAAAAGTACGAAGAATGTTTTTTTTACTTAAACGGAACGAATAGATTTTTATGGTTTTATAAAGCCTTATATTCATAAAGCTTCCTCCAAAATATTTCATGACTATTTTTAATAAAATCTCTTTCTTTTAAAATTGCATGATGTTTTGTGAAAAGAAATTGATTTTGAAGAAGAAAGGATATTTTCCTCAAGAATTCATTTCAAGTGTTTTATCAAAATTATTTTCCATATAAGATAATAAAGGGTTCTGTTTCTATCCATATTTTACATTGATTTGACTATGTTGTGATGGAATTATGTTTATGAATTCCTTTATCTTATATGAATGGTTTTATGATGTCATGTTGTTTAAGAATCCCATTTTTATTACATGGGTTATGAAATGATGTATGATTTATGATTTTGTGGCACACATAAGAATGGTATCATTATGGGATGGGTGGGACCTATATCTCCCTCCAATGCATTGGGTAAAGATTTTATATCTCATGAGATAGACAGGGCTGGAATGGTAGGTTATACCGGTTCAGTGAAACAGGACTGAAACGAGGGTTACTCGATTCAGAAAGGGACTTTGTCCACTAAGATAGTCTTGACAATGAGTCTTGACTAACAAGAAATGATTCTCTATGATTATGTGTGAATGCCACAAAGTTTCATGTTTTAAGTTATGATTATTGTGATTACATTTCACTGCCATGATTTACCCCATGTTATGAAATTATGATCTCTTTTGCAGGTTAAGATTTTCAAAAAGTTATGTGCTTGTGTATATGATGTGATTGATATTTCTTTTGTTTACCCTTACTGAGCATTTGAGCTCACCCTTTTATGTTTTCTTTTCCCCAGGATATAAAGAAAGGTTTTAGGTATAAAAAAAAGAAGATCTTTATGGGAGATATTGAAGAACTTTCACCACGATTAGAAGATTACGTTCCGAGTTTCCAAAGACACTAAACTATTACGATCCTTTAGTGTGTGTTTTTGTTATGTACTAAGTATTCCGCAAATGTAATGTAATGTCCATGTATGTCAAGATACGGGTCTCTACAGTTGGTATCAGAGGAAAGGTTTAGTCAACCTTTGGAAACTAGGATGCGAAAACGTTAGTGAGATCCCTAGAGATATTTCTACGGTATGTCTAGGGATGTCCCTAAGGTTAAGTAGACGTATAAGTTATAGTACTAGAACTACGCTAACGATCATAGAATTAAACCTAAGATGTTAGATATTGAAGGTACTCCCCCTTTATTATGTTGCTTTCCCTAGCATGATTTTTGCCTCTCACACTATTCTTTTTCGGTTTTAGAAAATGGCTGGAAACAAGATGATTCACGATAATGGAGGATATGATGGACAATGGAATGATATTCTTCATAATGAAATGGGATTTGGAAGTCCAAACATAATTATTATGCCGAATCAGCAATCTCATAATATGATCAATAAAGTAAAATTTGGTAAGTTTCCTGACTCGGCTAATAAGAGAAAGATGGAGTTTCATGATGATCATAGAGGAAAGAAAGTTCAATTTCCCCTATGTAATTCATGTGGGAAGAGGCATCAAGGAGAATGTTTCAAAGGAACTGGAAGATGCTTTGGGTGTGGAAAAGAAGGACACAAAGCCAGTAAGTGCAAAGGAAAAGGTTCAGTTAACAACCGGGATGAGGATAATGGTATTGCTACGACATCAACACTGGTTAAATGTTTTAAATGTGGAATGTACGGGCATTATGCAAACCAATGCCCTAAGGGAAAGTCTCATGAAGAGAATCAGTATGGTCGTATGGGAAGTATTTATGTTGATGATGATGAAGAGACTACAAATGATATGTGAGATGAAAGAATTTTTGAAGCTCGGTTAATGGTTTAAGAATGTAGTGGAATGATTAAGTGTTTATCATGTGTAAAGTTGTATAAGTAATCTCATGGTACTGTAGAATAAAGAGACATGTAAGGATTGTTACACTGTTGTCTGATTAATGTTACCAGTATCCATGAAAGGTTATTCAGATATTTTTGGAATGTAGATGATATGCGCATAATGAAGGGATAAGGAGAAAATTAAATGTTTGATAGTATTCATGAGCTCATGATTGATATAAGGACTAAGTGATATCATGGTTTGAGTATATAGAATTTTGAGGATTTTGTTATGTGGAAAGAGTTAACTTTTAATAGAATTCATGTTTTCAATAAGGTTCAATGGGTATTCAAGAGAGTACAAGATTAAGGCCTTTGAATGTTTGGAATGTGACCAACAAGATATATCTTATGATATATGGGGATCAACGATGGTATTAAATCTCTGGTAATCGTTTTCACTATGTTATGAGAATGGACTGCAGTATTATGGATAAGCCTAAAGATTGGAAAGGATTATGTTGGACATAAGTTAGTATTGTTTAAGGATAGAAGTTTTTTCGATATTATTGATGGGATGTTATAGTAATATAGTTTTAGAAAAAGGACAACCTGCAGGACGGGCGACAGCCCATCGCTTCAGACAAGGCTGTGGGAATCGAACCCACAACCGAAGTGCGACTGGCCTTTATCGCCTACCACTGACCTACAGGAAGTCCTTGTTTAGTAGAAACTAGTTTTATTATATTAAACAGTATGATATATGAAGTATAAGTCCATTTTAGGAACCATATATGATTAATCTCACTATAGATCGACTTATGCATATAATTTTTGCTAACCTTTTGTTTGAGACAGATGGAATGACCCGTCGTTCTATCACATAATCTGCTAACACTTCACGAATAACAAATTCAACTTCATTTATTTAAGAGATGAAGTGGAAATTGTTCAAGACACGAACAACAGTGAGATTGTACCAAAATAAATTAAGTATTTATTCTAATTCAAATTTTCAACTTTAGGGAAATGATCTTGAAAACCAAAAATGTTGTCCTAGTGATCTTATACCTGATGAATCAGATGGTACCTTATATCATCACAAATCTATGGATTTTTGATTACTGGCTTTTCCATAGCCATGTTCTCTACCACTCTCCATCAGAACATGATGGTTAGATTTCTCTTCCATATCCATATTTTTACCTATGTGGAAACCCAACAATTAGTTTATTTGGGTAATCGTTATATTTCATACTTTAGTTTTTAAAGCCAAGTTTTGGTACTCATTTTTATGATGTGGGATTCTATTAAAGAAACTTTAGAATAGTAAACCATTTATAACCCCGACGAATTTCGAGGGCGAAATTCATTTTAAGGGGGGTAGAATGTAACAGCCCGAGATTTTATGAAAAAAATATTCTTTTTAATTTTATTAATGTCTTGTGTTGTACGCTACACCAAAAGGAGCTTGCACAACACACATCCTTGACTTGCCTTGCATTACACGCAATCGCGACCTTCCTCGATAGCGTGTGTAATACGCAATACTGAGTTTCATTATACAACGATATGCTATTAAAATATTATTAAAACTAGCCGTTATGAATAGTATTAACCACTTTTTAAAATTCTATAAATCTTATTTTTTAAAATTAACTTCATTTTTGGATTCGGAATATCGAAATTAGCTTAGGTTGAAATTTTGGTGATTTTCGGATAACTTTCATATTTTGATGAATAGTGAAAATTACTAAATTATAATTAAAAACAACTTTTTTAATCGAAATAGTTGATAGTGATAAATCATTAATTTGAGTGGTTTTAAAGTATATTTAGAATATATTTTTACAATTTAATACAATGTTGGTCATTGGATATAATTTCACATTTAAACTTGACATAAACAAGTGTCAATCTTTTGATAGATATTGTTTCTTAAAAAAACACGCTATTTGTTTTAACAGCGGGATTTAATTATAAAATTAATTAATGCAACTTTTATGTTATGAATTTGGTAAAATAGACTTCATTTTTGAATTCGGAATATGAAATATAGCTTGGGATGAAATTTTGGCATTGTTCTGAAAAACATCAATTTTTGATGAATAGTGAAACTACTAAGTGGTAGGTTAAAAACTGAATTTTGCATAAAACTTAATTTTACCGCTTCTGTGAATGGAATTTCGAAAATCCGAGAGACACGGTTAATATCAAGGACTAAAATGTGGTTCAATGAGATGAAAATAATTTTTTGGTGAATAGTAACTTTTTACTTTTTTTACCACGGTTAATAGTAAATAGGGTAACTAAGGGTAAATATGATATTA
Source organism: Viscum album (assembly GCA_963277665.1). Lineage (NCBI taxonomy): Eukaryota > Viridiplantae > Streptophyta > Magnoliopsida > Santalales > Viscaceae > Viscum > Viscum album. The sequence goes on from OY728139.1 coordinate 1,187,503,065, forward strand.
ATATTACCCTAACACATGTCCTAATTCTATTGGACAAGTGTAATTCGACCAAAAACAAACTTAGGAAAAAAATATGACCATTTAGGCCCACTTGGATTAGATGAGGACATTTATTATTAATTTATTTAAAGAAGGGTTAAAATAGTTAAAATCAAAGTTTAATAAGTAAATCATTTTTAATATGGGGTTATACATAAGATAAATTCGACTATAAATATTCATTAGAAAGCTAAAACGATTTCCTACATGACGGTATTTTATTTGTAATTTTTAGACATCAAATAATATAATTTATTTATGACACAAAGATGATGCAGTAATTATCTTATTAATGAAATATTGACATAATTGATAATATAAATACCAAAATAAATGTAATTTAAGACTTTTTATGAATTCCACTAATTTTATAGGTTACTAAGATATATTAGTATTGATTTAATCAACTTGGTTCGAACATATAATTCTGTTATGACTTTCACAAAAATCATATATCAAATAGTGTCAAAATTGACACAAAATAGTTTTTAAATCAAATATTATATTATTAAGTGTTATTTTATTCCTAAAAATCTAAGGTTCGGCCAAATGACTTAGATAAGGATATATATATTAATAATAAACAATTTGGGGTTCTTTTGGCATGTTATAGTAAGTGTATTAACCATATAGTGAAAGAAAACAAAAAGACACGGTAAAAGTTAAATTAATTAACTTAGAGTTAAATCTAATTGATAAGGTTAAAATAATACCATAAACTTGTCTAAATCCTATTGGTTGATAGGATTTCGACCCATCCCCACTTTAGCTTCGAAATAAGACCCTTTGGAACCATTATAAACCGATTTTGACTTTAATATAAAATAATATTTTGAGGTATTCCTAAGGTGCCCCTCTCCTCCCTTATAAAAGGACACCTCCTCCCCCTCCTCCTCACACCAATTTGAGCACTCCAGCTCGGCCAACCCCTGCCAAAATCTCTTCTCCACTTCCCTAGAAACATCCTAGAGGTTCTGGTCTTCCTCAAAGACCAATTTTAGTGCCCTAAGAGGAGGCCTCAAAGAGGCACTTCAAAGAAGAGGAGGTTCGGACACTTACAAAGCAAGTCGGACCTAAGGTAAGAGAAATATCACAATCTCATTTTTATCCGAGATTGTTTATTCGTAAGTATTTACTAGGTTGTATTTTATCATCCACATCCATGTTCCCCCAATATGTAATATTATTTCCATCCACCTACAATTGTTTAAATCCAATTTTACCCTTCGATGAGTTTTTAGTAAAGGATATGAAAGGAATCTTTTTTCGTTTTTTCGTACAAGGTACTTTTTGACTTTTCCGACAAAAGTACGAAGAATGTTTTTTTTACTTAAACGGAACGAATAGATTTTTATGGTTTTATAAAGCCTTATATTCATAAAGATTCCTCCAAAATATTTCATGACTATTTTTAATAAAATCTCTTTCTTTTAAAATTGCATGATGTTTTGTGAAAAGAAATTGATTTTGAAGAAGAAAGGCTATTTTCCTCAAGAATTCATTTCAAGTGTTTTATCAAAATTATTTTCCATATAAGATAATAAAGGGTTCTGTTTCTATCCATATTTTACATTGATTTGACTATGTTGTGATGGAATTATGTTTATGAATTCCTTTATCTTATATGAATGGTTTTATGATGTCATGTTGTTTAAGAATCCCATTTTTATTACATGGGTTATGAAATGATGTATGATTTATGATTTTGTGGCACACATAAGAATGGTATCATTATGAGATGGGTGGGACCTATATCTCCCTCCAATTCATTGGGTAAAGATTTTATATCTCATGAGATAGACAGGTCTGGAATGGTAGGTTATACCGGTTCAGTGAAACAGGACTGAAACGAGGGTTACTCGATTCAGAAAGGGACTTTGTCCACTAAGATAGTCTTGACAATGAGTCTTGACTAACAAGAAATGATTCTCTATGATTATGTGTGAATGCCACAAAGTTTCATGTTTTAAGTTATGATTATTGTGATTACATTTCACTGCCATGATTTACCCCATGTTATGAAATTATGATCTCTTTTGCAGGTTAAGATTTTCCAAAAGTTATGTGCTTGTGTATATGATGTGATTGATATTTCTTTTGTTTACCCTTACTGAGCATTTGAGCTCACCCTTTTATGTTTTCTTTTCCCCAGGATATAAAGAAAGGATTTAGGTAAAAAAAAAAGAAGATCTTTATGGGAGATATTGAAGAACTTTCACCACGATTAGAAGATTACGTTCCGAGTTTTCAAAGACACTAAACTATTACGATCCATTAGTGTGTGTTTTTGTTATTTACTAAGTATTCCGCAAATGTAATGTAACGTCCATGTACGTCAAGATACGGGTCTCTACAATTATGGCCAACTAAGATTACTCAGACATGATTTCCATTTAATAAAACATTGAAAAGGAACTAAAAACTGACTCTCATGGACTGATAGATAGTGATACAGAACATGATCATGGGAACATTAAGGATCAGAAAACTATAAATATGGGATGGGATAAAATCCATTGTTAAAAGAAACTGTAAATTTTTTTTTGCTCCAAATCATATTTCTTAACGTTTATGAATGAATTAAATACCCAGAATACAAATTTAATGAAATATAATTACTTGAAAATTATAATTTTAAAATCTTCATTTCATTATTGATTAATTTTCAAGATGGATTTTTTATACTTGATGAATCATAATAATGTTCTACGAATATCAAAATATTAAATAAGATAATAATCATGTCCTCGAGTCCTTAACAAAAACAAAAAATATTAGAACATTATATTATAATTCCCAAAATGAAAAATGAAGAAAAAAACTTTTGATATCAAATATTCAACCCGATTACCCAAAATTCAACATAGATCATTTAATAAATAACTCTTTTTAATATTCCACAATGTAATTAATACAAACCTCGAAACTCAAAAATAATAAGGATTTAATCATATAGTCTTCCAAGATAAATTTAATATTTTTCTTTAGATAATATAAATATCTTTTAAATTCCCCTTCCAAAAGTAATTGCACAAATCAAATAATATCCATGATAAATTAATAATTTATATAAATCAACCTAATCAATAATATAATCTTATATTGCTCGAAAATAAAATTCCATAGTATCATATAATTTTCCCACAATAACATTGATCCCCAAAATAATTTTTGATAAAATATATGTTCCCAAATTTTAAAAACCTATAATATTCTCCAAAATAGAGATAATAAAAGAAAAAAATGCTACCAGAACCATTAATCTAATTTCATCGAAAAGTAACATCTTTTCCCCTAAAATGAAAATTTTCATTACATTAACATAAGGGTTATATGTTCATAAAACAATAATCAATACTTGATAAATTCCAATGAAAATATTTCCATTACAAATATCATCAAAAGTGGATTTCATAATACATTGAATCTATAATCAACCTGTGAAAAATACCATGATCGCATGAGCTATCACAACTTCACCTGATGGTCCAACATCAACTCTAGCAGTACAAAATGATTTTCCACCCATTTTCTCTTCTGATTGTGATGTATTCCCCCATGAGTTAGTGAATTTACATATATGGTAGAATAATTCTCCAAATAATTATAGCTAAAACATATTACCAATGACTAGATTTATGTTATCTAGTTATTTTATTTTACGGGACCCTTTTATTTATAGTCATGAACCCAATTACCAAACACAACACACTGGAAAAAATTTCCAAATTATGAATAGAATTCCCACAAATATATTTTACCATAATTAAAACATGTCTGGGTTTTCCTCTAGGCCTCCTATATTATTTCCTCCACATTTTCTTCCACCTGAAGAATTTTTTACACTTGTCAAATTGAAAAACATAAGTGTCAAAAAAATCCTTCTTGAATTTATCATACCAACAATAAAAATTATATAACTTTAAAATTCTCATGCTGTGAATTATCTTCGTAAACATGGTTTTAAGACTAATTAAAATATTTTAATTTTAATATTACTTTCCCAAATAAAATCTCACATATAACAATATAATATCATGATTTTTTCTTCATATGAGGATATTAAATCCTTATCTTTTTTCATTATTTCGAAAAATATATTGTACATCCTATGTCGAATAGTATTCATGAAATATTTATTGAGTTAAATAATCTTGAATCCTTCCAATTCCATATCATCATGAAAATATTTTTTTCTAGTATTCGTAGCTAAATAAAACCATTGATCAGATTCACCTTTAAAAAATAAAGGGAAATAGTTACCATTTGATGTTCTAAAATCCCGTGGTATCAAATATATTTTCCAGGGCATTGATCCATCCTTTAGTTACCACATGGTTAAATAGTTCATAGAATTATGGAGAATGTTTTCTCATAAAATGATCCACTAATGACATATTTTTATATGGTAGATCTCGTTGATTCCAAGAATTGATTATTCCTCCAATTATAGCGTTCATTAACTCATCTAATATCGTAATGAACTACTAAATTTTGATTCCAACCATCACAAGATGCCAAATTTGGGGGTTATTTTCTTCCTAGAACCTTCCCATTATAGCTTCCATATTTCATAATTGGAAAAAAATTCTAAAACGAAATAGTCTAGATAGAGTATCATGATAATATTAAATTCCAATAAATATTAAACATAACTATTGAGTAATATCCTTTATTAGAATTATATTAACATTATTTTAACCTATGAGGTTATCTTAGACATTCTATCACACCAATAGTAAGGACATGAGCATAATCATGACAAATTCTTGCAAATTTCTACTAGAATTCAGATTATTACATTATCATGAATCCTTTTTTTATAGTTTTATATAATTAGAACAAAATACTCTATTGTAAACCCATACATTATATGTGGAAAAATCTATATGGTATCCATTTTTTTCCAAAAAAACACCATTCTATAAAATAAATCATGATTTATTTCCATGATAAATCTTCAGAATTTTCCCCTTACCCTCATCCTTGTCCCTAATATTCCGTAATACCAATGAAAAAAAATTTAAAACTTCAAGTGAGACCAAAATCATAGTAAGGTTCCAAAAAATAGGAAATCTATTTGTCTAGTGAAATATATTAAACACCATGAAATATTTATATATATCCAAAATTTCTTCAAGAAAATGAAATAAATAACTTTTATATAAAAACCTTAACACTTCTAGATCATATAAAATAATTAAAACCCACAACAAGAAAAAGAAAACCCATTTTGGAAATATATTTCATAACATTCATAAAACACCATTGAATCAAATTTTTAAATTGAATAACCATATATATGACTTCTAAAATAGTATCTTCCTAATGTATTGTATAGATACAATGGGGATATCTTTTAAAATAAGCTATATATGGATCACCCATGAGATATAATGGTGATAATCTATTTTTATGAGCTATATGGAGATCAAATTTTATCTATAATGAGGTTCAACACTTCATATAAATGGACTAGCCAATATGGTAAACTTCAATCTATAGAGTACCCAATGCTTTAGATGTTATAACATTACCAACCATCCATTTTTAATCACTGAACCACACATCATTGGCCTATCTTGTAACCACACATCATTAGATTATAATGTAACCATAGATAATTATAAATAAATATCAATAACCACAACATAATCATAAATCATGGATTATTTCATCATAAAAACATTCTTTGAAAAAAGAAAATTTTCATTTTTATATCAGTCATTTTGAAAAGTCACACGGTTAAAATTCAAGAAAATTTATTGCAAGGTTACCATATAAACATGAAAGGAATTATTAAAAATATTAATGTTATATTAAAGTGGTAAATACCATTCATTCCATTTAAATAAAAAAATATTTTTGTATAAGGACCTTTGAAAGAGGATTTTTTTAAACAAAATCCCTTACAAATATCATAGAACTGATGTTTGCTTTTATCAAATGAATTGATTGGGTGTTTTCACTTTAAATCCACATAATAAAATTCAATATAGATATTAAGATATTAAAAAATTATTTAAAACATAATATTATCTTGAAATTATAAAGAAAAATATGTTTAACCCAAATAATGGAAATTAGGTTAACAACTCCCTTAACACTTCGTAATTAGTCGAATCGTGCACCACATAAAGTTAATAGTTATAAAATAAACCATTTAATACCATTAAGATAATTAAATTTATTATGTTTTATATTAAATGAATGTATATATACTACAAAAATAAATAAATGGATTATTCTGAATATATCTCACAGTAGTAAAAAAGTGATACAAGAAACATAGTCCTCACACTTCCTTTTGTGGTGGACAATTTAAACTCTTATATAGTGATATAGATAATTTTATTACTTAATTATAAAAATTAATAAAATTTATAATACCGTAGTTTATGATTTTATAAAATCTTATGGCTCAATCATAAATAATATTTTATTATTTTTATGGTTTTTTCTGTGTTTGTTTCATGGTTTCCGGAGTGGTTTATTCAAGTACAATTAAGGATGTTCTAGTAAAATGCAATTTCAACAACATAAGTAAATTGAAATTGTATTAATTAACCTACAAAAATAAAAATGGTACAATATATCATTGTACATTCTTTTATGTGTATGATTGTTTTGATAAAAGGTTAATAAAAAAGTTTCATTTATTTTGGAGAGTTTTCCTAACACAAAAAACTAGTTTTATTTTATATATTATTATGATAATATATTAGTTCTAAAACATGAAATAAGTTATAATATACTATTTAATTTATTATATAACCAATATTATACTTTTATGACCATCCATAAAATTGGTAACAAAAAGAGAATATTCATTATTCACTGAGATAGTTAACAACTATAATTTGGAAAATGGAATCGTTTCTTCGAATAATAGAAGACAAGAAATGAAAAGGATATTAGATATTCCATTATAAAAATAAAAATACAAAATATTAATTACTCTTGAGTAATAATTATTTTATAGATGATGGAGGTGAGGATAAATATTATAAAATGAAAATAAAATTGGAGAGGTGCATTGAGATAATTACCTCTTGGATATCACCACTTTATAGGACCCCTTTATGAACATGAATATGGTTTTTTGTTCATAAAATAACAACATGGACCTGGATAGAGTTATTAAGTGATGTTTTTTGAGATATTATTGCATCATAAATGATTTTTAGTATAAGGGGGTGGTGAGTAGTGGTATTTATACCTGATGAGGGTGGGTTTTATGTAATTAAACGTTTAATAAATTGTATTCAATAAAAAAATCAGTTGGAATTTAATTAAATAGTTAATTTATAATTAATATTTTATAGGAGTATTATGTTTTATAAACAAATAAAACAACCATTTAATGTTATAGGTTTTATGTATTTTAAATTTATAACCTTTAACTACAACATGTTTTATTGTTTTACCTAGACCACATAATTTTTTTTACCTAGGAATATTTTTTATTACTAATATTAAAATGAACATATAACCAAATTTGGAACATGAAATTACAAATTTGGAATCCATTTTACCAAATTAAATTCATATTATTGAAGAAAAAATTTAAAATTAATCTCGTAGACATGATGAGAAAGTGGGGTTTAAAACTGAAAATTTTCCAAGTATTGAAATGATTTTATATAAAAATACAACAATAATGTGATTCAAATTAGCTAAATTACATTAATATTTTTTTAATTTATCATATTTTAATTTAAAAATATTTTATAATATAACACAATTTTAAGATTATTTAGATGAAATGTGAGTTTTAAATTAAACTCTTGTATTTTTCACTATTAATAAAAACTAAAAATTATAAGAAAAAATAAAGTTAAGATAGTTTTGAAAATATAATTAAAAATGGGGTTTATTTTGTGTAATAAATTTATAATATCTTAATTTTTTTAAAACATGTGCACAATCAAAAGGTCAAACAGATTTCCTTATAAAAAAATATAGTTTTTAGGCATATAATTGGATTCATATTTATTTCATGTCTAGAAAACAAATATGATTAATGTTAAAATTGATATTAAGTATCTTATATATATAAATTTCATAAATAGATTCTCAAAATTATAATTATTTTATTTTAATGGTACAAATATGACATGTTTTTATTTAAATATTTTTTTTAATATATTACCTTTTTCATTTCGAAAGGAGTTTATTTAAATTTATAATTAATTAGTAACTGAAGAATTTACCATATATACATCTTTAAAAAAAATTCATATTTCATTTAATCTTTCTTATAATCACCATTCTAACAGTTGAGTTATAATGGTCGTATAATAAAATAATTTTTTTCATATAAGTTCAGTGTGTGTATCATGTAAACTTTCGAACATAGTATTTTCTTTTAAGAATGTTGGATTTTAAATTTTATAACACATAGTTGTTTTCCTATATCATTTCAAAATAGAATATCTCAAAATAAATAATGATAAATATAAATTTTATAGTATAATAATGTATATTACATGGGATTTTCAATTAATGTGAGGGACTTCATGCTTGTAAGTCAATAATTGAAATAATTTTCTACCGTAAAAATCCAAAATATTCATTTGTGGCTCGTCCATTATTATATCATTTTAATTTTATAAATGAATCATTAATAACTTATATAACACCAAACATACCTTATCAAATTAATTCAATATTGTTCTGATATATTTATTGAAATTATAAGTTTCCATTATATTCACTAAAATGGATTAAAACATCACCTCCCGAATCCAACTACTATGATGGGACCTCCCATTAAAGAAATTTTGTGATTCCATTGATTAATCATTCTTTATAGTTTTTTCTGAAAATTTTGTTAGGTCCACTAGGCTAGATACCAGGAGAGTGGGGGGTATGAATCAGGGTATGACGGATTAAAACAACTTCCCCTTTTGATCTAGTTTTTCTGTTAGACAAAACCCTCTTCTCACTTTCCTTCCAATTGTATAGTATGAATAAACCATAAAGCATAAAAAAGACACATAAATTTTTACTTGGTTCAACCTCACTATGCTACATCCAAGGAGCATGCACCGACAGTGTGCCGATGTACCAATTCCACTATAAGTGCATTTTTGTTTACATGTTCGAAGAAGACTCATTATCCCTCGTGGTTACAACCACTCAAAATTTGATAACTCACTGCTCTCTCAAATGAAGTGAGCTCACTGCTTCTTCATAGTATAAACTCACAATTTATAGACCTATAGGTCTATTCATTATCATTAATAAATTCATCTTCCACTGTATGTATATGCTCTATTGATGTCCAAATTTAATTCACATATGAATACCATTTTCACTATGGGAAAAAACGATTATTGCGACGAGGTATTTGTGACGGGCACTATTCCCGTCGCAAAAACGCCGATGAAAATATTTTTTGTGACGAGAATATATTCCTGTCGCAAATGGTCAGTTATTTGCGACAAAAATACACGTCCCGTCGCAATTGCAATGGCGTGGTTTGCGCGCCAAAATAGGGGAAGCCTATTTGCGACGGGTAGAAGGCGACCCGTCGCAAGTACCCAGTAGTGGTAAATAATTCTTGCGATCAGGAAATTTCCCCGTCGCAAACAAATATTCACCCAGTGTTATTTTCGACGGGCCCCGTCGCCAATACCGGCTTCTGTAAAGCCTATTTGCGATGGTCACTTTCTACCCGTCGCAACTACCCACGGTGGTAAATACTTTTTTGAGATGGGACTATTTACCTATCGCAAAAGAGAATCCAATGGCTGGTATTTGCGAGGGGTCCCGTCACAAATACCGGCGGTGGTAAATAGGAATTTGAAATGGGGATATCTGCCCGTCGCAAATATCGGCGGCTGTAAATAGTAATTTGCGACGGGGATATCCGCCCGTCGCTAATGGGGTGGCATTTGCGATGGGCCCGTCGCAACAACCATTTTACCCACCACCTGTAACTAATGCGGGGGAAGATATTTGTGACGGGCCCCATCTCCAATACTGGCGGCGGTAAATAGATATTTGCGACGGGGATATCCGCCCGTCGCTAATGGTGGATATTTGCGACGGGCACGTCACAAAAGTCCTTTTACCCGCCGCCCATATTTAATGCGGGTGAAGGCATTTGCGACTGTATCCTGTCGCAAATACTACATATTGTGATGGGATACCGTCGCTAATACGATCGTCGCTAATAATCTAACCTATATATACACCCCATCTGTTTTTTTCCATAACATCCAGATCTCTATTCTTCCCTCTCTCTAATTTTCAGTTTTGAGTAGAATTTTTTTTGTTTTAATTTTTTCCTTCGAGAAGAGGAAGGAAGGAGTTAGAAGGTGCAGATTACTAAAGGTATTTATATTTTTTAATTGTTAAATTATTTTTAATTGTAATTTTATTTTTAATTGTTAATTATTTTTTTATAGAATGTTTAGCTCTATAGTTTAGTTTATTTGGTTGTACCAAATAATCCTTGTCTGGATACAAACAAGTAGAGGCGGCTTTGACACAGATGTACCTAGGAGTTAAAACTCTAACATGGTGTTTTGAGCTTGACTTGGGGTAACCTGGTACACGACAACGGGCATTGCTGCGCTCTTGGTTCGAAACACTCGAGGGATGTTTTGGTAATAATTAGATTTAATTGATTAAAAATAATTAGGAAAAAATTAGATTTAATTAAGAAACAATTATATTTAATTATGAAACAATTAGATTTAATTGGGAACCAATTATATTTAATTATGAAACAATAATATTTAATTAGGAAACAATTAGATTTAATTAGGAATTAGAAAACAAAAATATTCAATTAGGAAACAATTAGATTTAATTAGGAAACAATTAGATTTAATTAGGAAACAATTATTTAAAATTAAGAAATAATGAAACATTTAAGAAACATTTAGGATAATTAGGAAACAATTAGGATAATTAGGAAACAATTAGGATAAATAGAAAATAATTAGGATAATTAGAAAACAATTAGGATTATTAGGAAACAATTAGGATAATTAGGAAACAATTAAGATAATTAAAAAACAATTAGGATAATTAGGAAACAATTAGGATAATTAGGAAACAATTAGGATAATTAATAAACAACAAGGATAATTAGGAAACAAAAAATATAATTAAGAAACAACAAGGATAATTATGAAACAACAAGGATAATTAGGAAACAACAATGATAATTAGGAAACAATAAGGATAATTAGGAAACAACAAGGATAATTAGGAAAAAAACAAGGATAATTAGGAAACAACAGGGATAATTAGGAAACAACAAGGATAATTAGGAAACAACAAGGATAATTAGGAAACAACAAGGATAATTAGGAAACAACAAGGATAATTAGGAAACAATTAGGATAATTAGGAAACAATTAGGATAATTAGGAAACAATTAGGATAATTAGGAATTAATTAGGATAATTAAGAAACAATTAGGATAATTAGGAAACAATTAGGATAATTAGGAAACGTGATTGACCACTCATCTACCTCAATTTTCTTTTCATTTGTCTGTTGAGCCTTCAAAGGAAACTTCTGGCTCCATATGTAACATCTTCTTTTACTGTCAAAATTATCAACCTCCTCACCAATATAGAGGTGATGAGGTTTATAATTGTGAAAGTAAAAGCACATATTACTTGTGGAGGCAGAAGTTTCCTGTTAAGCCTCAAAACACAAATGAAAAGAAAATTAAGGTAGATGAGTGGTCAATTACGTTTGTTTTTCTATTCATTGACTGATTAACCACCCAACCTATATGCATATCTTCTCATTTATAATTAGTAACATATTTAGTAACATAATTAGTAATATAATTAGTAACATAAATAGTAACATAATATAAAATTTTATATTACTCTATTATTAATAGTTAAATAATACTTATAATATAATTATTTTATTATTATATGTTTAATATTTATAAAAAAATATTAATATTATTAAAATTATAAAAAAATTATAAAATATTATAATTATCAATATTTTCAACAAGTTTTTCTTTATTCTTAACAGTTCAAATCTTAAAGGGTTGCCAATTTTCAGGTCATGCCCAATAGAAAGTTTGTGTCAACAGTGTCCAATGTAAACTCAATAATTATTCCTACTTGGTTTATCACCTCGCAAGTAGCATTGCAGTAGGACAACCCAAGTCATGTCTTTCTCATTACTTGTGTCGTCCTATTGCAACACTACTTGCAAGATGATCAACCATGTAAGGACAATTATAGAGTTTAAATTGGACAAGGTTGACGCAAAACTTTTTATTAGGCATGACCTGAAAGTTGACGACTCTTTAATATTTGAACATGTTAAGAATAGAGAAAAATCTGTGGGAAATATTGATATTTGTAATAATTAGTAATAATTACTAATAAAGGTAATCAAAAATAAAATAAATTCAAGTACATGGTTATAAATTGGCAAAATTTCCTGCGAATTGACGATTACCTTTAGTTCAACGTCTCATATCTTTGATACTTTCTCCCACTAAAATTAGTATGAAAATTGTTCTCTAACATATGTTAGAGCAAGTTTTTCATACTGATTTCAGTCGGGAGAGAGTTAAAAAGAGATGAGCTGTCACACAAATCAGAATAATTAGTAATATAATCTCCACAACGATGATTACAAAATTTTATTTCATCATTCAAGCATATTTCATTTTTCCTTGTATTGCGAAGTATTGCTAAATTAATGATAATTAGTGGGGATGATTACAAACTAACTATGTCGCCTATAATTATTGGTAATTACTAATAAATAACTGTAATTATGTATCTTCTTTTTTAGGGTATTTTTTCTTATATCAAATTATTTAACAACAATAATGGTTTTAAATTTTGTAGAAATATATATATGAATATAGAACAAGGAAATCGACATCAATCATTATTAGATGACCGTTCTTGGATAAATCAGCGTAGAAATCCAATGATTCTAGTTTAAATTCTGTATATGTTGATGCTATTGAAGCTTACTTATCATTTGCATCATCAAACCCAGAATTTGTTTCAGAAGGGACAATTAAGTGTCCTTGTAAAAAATGTGCTCTGAGAACGTTTGAGACATTTGACATCATTAGGAAACAACTCTTGCCTTATGGTTTTCAATCAGATTATATTTTCTGGTATCAATGCGGTGAACACAGTTCTAGAGAAGATACTAATAATTTGATTTCGGATCCATCAAGGTTTCCAAATATAGTACATGATGTATCAGGGTCATCTGTTCAACAAACAGAAATCGAGGATTATGTTGATTTACCTCGCGAGTTGGCACCATCTAGATTTTCTGAGTGATTCAGTTCTGCTGAGGATGCATTATATCCTGGTTGTCAGATAATAAAATTAGAAGCAGTTGAAAAATTTATGGCTATTAAATCAGATAATGGAATGTCAAATAAATGTTTTGATCAGATATTTTCTTTGGTAAAAGCACTGTTACCTGAAGGAAATGTGCTGCCGGCTAATTATAATGAGAGAAAAAGACTCATTCTTAATCTAGGCCTTAGTTATCAGAAGATCCATGCATGTTCAAATGATTTCATCTTATATTCTGGTGAAAATGAGTCGTTGGATAGTTGTCCCACATGTGGACAATCGAGGTATAAAGAAGCTCAATCAGGGAAGTCTGGATTGATTACTGAAAAACAGTTGAGATATTTCCCGCTTACACACAGGTTGTAGTGTTTATTTATGTCTTAGAGCACATCGAAAATGATTTCATGGCACAAAACCAATGTTTCAAATGATAAAACATTGATTCATCCATCTGATGGTGATTCATGGAAACATTTTGATCATGTGCATCTGTCTTTTGCTTTAGAATCCAGGAACGTGCGATTGGGTCTTTCTACTGATGGGTTTTGTCCATTTGGATCTTTTGGTAGTCAGTATTCATATTGGCCTATCTTTATAACTCCGTACAATTTTCCTCCATGGATATTGATAAAATATCCTTACATATTTTTGACATTATTAATCCCAGGACATTCGAAAAAGAATATTGATGTTTATTTGAAACCATTGATTGATGAGTAATATTTATTGTGGAGTCATGGTGTTGGTACATATGATGCTGGTGCGAAACAGAATTTTGTAATGAATGCTGCTTTAATGTAGACAATTTGTGACTTCCCGGCATATGGTATGTTATCTAGCTGGAGTACACATGGTCCAAAATCATGTCCTTAATGTATGGGAGACAATAAAGAATTTATGCTCGTGAATGGAAAAAACCTTGCTATTTTGACTTTCATCGCAGATTTCTTCCAATCGATCATTTTTTTCAAAAAAATAAATCTCATTTCAAAAAAGGCAGAATTGAAAGATATGAACCTCCAAAAATGATCTCAGGTATAGAATTACAATTAGTTGTATTTTCATTACCTTCCATCACTTTTGGACCGACAATAAACCAACAGTAAATTCATGGTTTTAGGAAAGAACACAATTGGACAAAACAGATCATTTTTTGGAATCTCCCATATTGGTCTGTTTTGTTGGTCCAACACATGTTGGATGTCATGCATACTGGGAAGAACTGTTTTGATAATTTATTTCATACAATTTTGGATACACTGGGTAAAACCAAAGATAATGTAAAGGCACGATTAGATATTGCCCAAATTTTTAGGCGACCAGAACTTGATTTGTTTGAAAATTTCAAGTCATAGAGATTAATGAATCCTGTAACACCCCGAGCTTCCATGATACACTTCTCATTCAATAATGCAATAGCTTGCATTGTACGCAACATCGAGTTCTAAAACACCGCGACTAATCAAAGTAGCCATTATGAATAGTAATAACCACTTTTTAAAATTATAGAAATTTTATATTTTAAAATGGACTTCATTTTTGGATTCGGAATATCGGAATTATCCTATGTTGAATTTTTTGTATTTTTCTGAGAACTTCCATATTTTATGAATAGTGAACAATACTTAAAAACAAATTTTTTAATCAAAATAATTTATAGTGATAAATTATACTATTGAGTGGTTTTAGAGTATAATTAGAATATATTTTTACCATTTTATCTAATGGTGGTCATTAAAATTAACTTAACATTGAAATTGGTCATGAACAATTGTCAATCTTTTGATATAAATTGTTTCTTAAAAACATGCTATTTGTTGTGACATCAGGAATTAATTATAAAAGTAATTAATGCAATTTATATGTTTGGAATTTTTTAAAAGAGACATCATTTTTGAATTCGGAATATCAATTATATCTTTGGGTGAAATTTTGGCATTGTTCTGAAAAACTTCAATTTTTGATGAATAGTGAAACCACTAAGTGGAAGTTAAATAACTGATTTTTTGTTTAAATGAAAAATTACCACCTCTGTGATTTGATTTTCAAAAATCTGATATACATGGTTGTCATTAGGAAGTAAAATGTGGTTCAATGAGATTAAAATAATTTTTGGTGAATAGTAACTTTTAAGTTCTTAATCGCGATTAGTGGTAATTATGGTAGTTTAAGGTAAAAATAATGCTTTAAAAATATGAAATTACCTAGAAACATGTCCTAACCTTATTGGATGTGTCATGGACGACCAAGAAAATCCATGGGTCTACTTGGGGACCCCATGAAGCCACTTTGGTTGGGAAATGACATAAATAACTTTTTATTTAATGTTAAAGTAAAAAAATGACACAAACATGAGTTAGTTGAAGAAAAGAATTTTTACGTGGGGTTATACAAGTCATATTTTTTACTATAAATAGTAATTGGAAAGCTAAAGAGATTTCCTACATCATAGTATTTTTTTTATAATTTTTAGACATTAAATGAATTATATTATTTATGACATCATTATGATGCAGCGATGACCTCATTATTTAACGATTTTAATAAAATGAAAAGATAATTTACAATCCAAGACTTACACTTGTCCAAAGACTATTGGATGGGTATATAGCGAACCCCTATCACCTTATCCACGAATTATATATGTTTGGGACCTTTAGAATCCAAAAATCATTGTATAATAATGTAAAGGTACCTTACATTCCAAGAGTGCCCCTCCTCTCCTCTTATAAAAGGCCCCCACCTCGCCCACCGTATTCACACCTTCAAGCCATTTGGCTCGACCAAACTCTGCCCAAATACTCTCCCAACTTCCCCCTATTACTCCTAGAAGCCTCACTTTGGGCAGAATTCTTTCCAAGGAAGCCTTTGTCTCAAATCAAAAAGAGTTACCCGATTTTGTAGGTAACGTCTTCTCTAATGTTGTTTTGTTTTATTTTGCTTCTCCAACCGCTTAAACTCTTTTCAATCCTTTCTTTTGTAACAACACCAGTATCTACAATATACTAGGATGTTGTTATGATAAGTATTTGGTTTACACTTACACACACCTTCGTCTAATGGTTAAAGAACATACTGTTTCTGTGGGTGGCGAAATACTACCTCACGAAACGATGATTGTTAAAATTCATTTAACACCTATAATGGTGGCCATTTTGATGACACTATTTTCATATATGATATATATATTATGTTTATGTTTTCCTTATGCTTCTGTATTTCTCATTTATGGCATACTTTATGATTTCCATTACGGGTAAACGCGATAATTTCATTTTAGGAAGTGCGGACTACCGCCCCCTCAAAGTGATGTGAATCGTTAATGCCATATGTGGGATGTATAAAGGATGGAGTAAATGATATTATATATGATATTATACTGGAACTATATTATACCTTTATATAATTATGATTTCATTCCATTAAATACGAAATAGAAATGAAAGTAGTGTTCATGCGTACGTACGACTTACCGTCTGCATGAACGGTGCATTTCATTTCTTACCTCTAAATGTTACGTAATATTATGAATGAATGTATATACTGGATATATATGATATAAATTATATTTACATCATG
This sequence comes from Viscum album, assembly GCA_963277665.1. NCBI lineage: Eukaryota > Viridiplantae > Streptophyta > Magnoliopsida > Santalales > Viscaceae > Viscum > Viscum album. The sequence goes on from OY728139.1 coordinate 1,187,520,008, forward strand.
AAAATAATTCTGGATATAATGGATATATCACCACATGAACAACTTGTAATTATAAGAATTTTATTTTTGACTCAAGTACCTAAGATTGACAAAATGACCGTTATAAACTTAAATAATTACATAATGTTCATAACATGGTAATAAGGGATATAAATGGAATAATGAACATGAAAAAGTTTCTTAAGTAAATATAAATTAACTCTAGTTTATTATTCAGGAGGTTAAAGAACGGTCGAGTCAGGACAAAACGCAAGGTAAGGGAACTTCTTAACCCAATTTCTATTCTTTGGGTTAATCTCCTACTTTCAAATTATGTCATGATATTATTATGTCTTATATTGTATTTTTACATTATTTATGTTTACTTATAGTGAATACACATAATATACCTACTTTATAAAAAAATGATCTTTTTAAGGACTTCGTCTCAATCCCCTTTCATTGAGGCATATTTGGTTTTATATACAACTTTCCTTTATACAGTGTATAAACCCCTTTGACTTTTACGTTTATTCAAAAGGAATCTTTTTTATACGAAGCGTTTTGCTAAACGATAAAAGGGAATGTTTTTCCTTCCGTACTTATGCGGCGATGACGACTTTTCTGCCGTCGTGACCATTATTTGAGTTTCGGCTTCTTCTACAAGCCATATTTTTTTAATGAAAAATAAATACAAAGTTTTAACTTTCTTTTATTTAAGTATTGAAAATGGTTTTGAAAGCGTTTTTATTATATCAATGTGTTGTATTGATATCTTGTGATTGAAATGTGGAAATGTTTTGTTTCCTTTATGCATGTTTTATGTGATACGATTATGTTATGGTTTATGATATGTTTAAACCTATTCATATGAGGAATGTATTGGACTTAATAAGTGACGGGTGGAGCCCTCTATAGCTTCTCGATGCATCAGTAGGTCTCATGAGACAACTAGACATGGAATTGGCTGAGGCCCTTTCCCAATGTGATTTATGGTTTTGGATGAGGCCTTAATCATTTTAGACGTCTTGGCCGAGGCTTTGACAAAATGTTTCAGAATGTCTGGCATTATACATTCCATCATTATGAAAGTGGTTATTGATATTGCATGTGATTATTCGACCAGTTGAATATCCATGTGAATAAGTAAAAGGGATTATCTCATTTTACTTTTTCCGTATTATGTAGAAGTTCATGTTTAAAAGGCTTTTGTTTTAGTTATACATTGCCTTAAATGTTAATGTTTATTTATTAAAGCTTCCGCATTATTGTTATCCTTACTGAGCATCTGAGCTCACCCCTTTCAATGTTTTAATATTTTCCAGGATGTGAAGAAGTATTTTATGAATGACCTGTAGGGATAGTCAGAAGAGGATATGAGTGTGGACTATGGGGACTTTGTTATTGTAGTTTTTCACTTTATGATTTAATGTAACGTTTACGAATGTATCTAGTGTTTCCAAGGCTACTAAACTAATCGGTCTTTCGAGACATGATCTTTTGTGATCATGCCAATGTTACGAAGTAATGCACCGACTCTGGGTAGCTGGGGTCGAGGCGTTACAGTTGGTATCAGATGCAGTTTAGTACTAACCGTGGAAGCTAGATTTAGATAAACTCTGATTAGAGAACATAGCCCAAAGATAGACTTTGAGGATTAGTATAGAAGAACTTTCTAGAATTTTGTTATTGTAGAGATTTTGTGAGTTTTCCGAGCAATACATCCCTGTCTGGATACGAGCAGGTAGAGGCGGCTCTGGCACAGATGTATCTAGGGGTAAAACCTGAAAACACCACTTTGAGCTAGACTCGAACGGGAAGTGGTGCACGACAATGGGCCTTGCTGCACTCTTGGTTACGACACTCCCGGGGGATATGCTTAAGATAATTCTCATTTTTTTTACAAACCACTATGAACGGTTATGAGTATATAATTCCTCAAATAAAACCTTTTTATGATTATGGATTATATCCATAAATAGTTCAATTTATGTTCAGTATTTTACAAGTATGGAATTCTGTATTTTGATTCATAAACTAATCTAGTTTATGCCATTGTTTAGAAATGGCGCCTAGTGGAAGGAATGGAAACCGTATCAATGCACGCACTCCGTGTAGGGATTTCCCTCCTTCTCAAAATAATTATTGTCTATCTGGAGATACAACTGGTGTTGATCAACTTATTACCATACTGGGACAACTCACTCAAGTTATGAATAATAACCTTACTCGTATGGATCACCCTGATCCACAACGTGGATGATCAATGTTAGACCGCTTCATGAGGCAACAAACTCCAACATTTAATGGGGGTACAAATCCGTTAGTAGCTGAGCAATGGATAAACTCTTTAGAGAAAATATTCCATACCTTGGGGAGTAGCGAAAGGGAGAAGGTTGTCATGGCAGTTTACCGCCTCACTGGAGATGCCGATCAGTGGTGGTCGTTGATTCAAAACACAAAGGAAGATGATGATGTATCGAATATGGAATGGAGGGAGTTCAAAGAGATTTTCTTAGAAAAATACTTTCCTCATGACCATCGAGCAGATATGGAAAGATAATTTCTGAGTCTGAGGTAAAAGGAGGATGAGAATGTCGCGAAGTATGAGGCTAACTTTACAAGGTTAGCGAGGCATGCTGCCGATTATATACGTAACCCAAGGAGTAAGATTGATCGTTTCTTTGATGGGTTAAAAACCATTTCTCCGTCGAGCTTTAGTATCACAATCCTTCTCATCATACGAAGATATTGTCTCGTGTGCTATCAAGACAGAAAAGGAATTCTCTAAGTCTTATGACAACAAAGTAAAGCAAGAGAAGAAGAGAACGGTGGAACAAGAGACAGATAAAGGGAAAAAGGGAAAAAGGGATTTTCCATTATGTGAGAATTGTGGGAAGAATCACCCTGTTACTTGCCTAAAAGGAATGGGAGTTTGTTATAAATGTGGAGAAAAGGGTCACCAGGCTCATGATTTCAAGGGAAAGAAAGAGGCTATCAAAGTTGAATGCTACAATTGTAGAGAAATGGGGAATTATGCAAGTGAATGTCCTAAGCGTCAGGGAAACTTACCTCAGAAAAGGCCAAGGGATCAAGGACAATCTTATGTTGTTACTACAGTTGAAGCAGAATAATTAATGTATTGGTGCTTTTGGACTCATGGATTATATTCTGGTTATTAGAATAATGTTATATATATATAAGGATTGTACTGCAGTACTTGTTGTTTCAGTAAGGTTTTAATATGATGAAGGTAATCTTATTTTTAGTATGTGACAATAAGAGAAACTTTACTTTTTTGGAGAATCTGATAAATTGATTTTGGAATTAAGAGACCTTTTAGAGAAAGTCTGGACAGAGGTATTTTGGATAACTATAAATGTTGGAGTGTATTAAGTTGATCTTTGGATAGTATTGTTTGAGGTTAAAAAATTTATGAAGATTATTTTTGGAATATTATGATACTATAGCTTTAGGAAAAGGACAACCTGCAGGGTGGGGCATAACCCGTCGCGTCGGACAAAGCTGCAGGAATCGAACCCACAACCATAGTGCGACAAGCCTTTATTTCCTACCACTGGCCTACAGGAAGTCCCTGGTTATTGCAAAATAATTTTACTAATCTAAATGGTATGTGTTAACATTTGGAACCTTATACAATTAGGATAAGTATAATATTTTTGAGTTCTATTATCTTTTTGAGTGAAAGATGAGTTGAAGGTCGAAACTCTAATTGTCAAGCATAAATATATATATACCTATCTCTTATTCAATGAATAAATTAATTCTTAAACTTTAGTAAAGGGATATTAAAACAGAAAAATGTGTTATCCTAATACCTTATGTCTTGTTGAACTGATGATATTTTAAATCAACATAGATTGAAGGCTTTGAGGCCCTCAATTTGACAGTTGATTGTGATTGATGACCTCAATCACTCCCTACAAATATTTACGTTTTTCCTCCAAATTATATGTCTCTAATTGCCACCAATGTTCTCCTAATCGAGATCATAATTGGGTGGTGACTTTTTCATTTCCCTTTCCCTCTTATTAAGGCTAAATTTTATTAATCTTATTTCCGATGTGGGTTTTCCTCAAACGTATTTTCTCTTTTCAACCTTTTATTTTCAAAGAAAAAAATTTTCAAATTGAGAGGACGCAATTTATTGAAGGAGGGGAGAATGTAACACCCCGAGCTTCCATGATACGCTTCTCATTCAATAATGCAATAGCTTGCATTGTACGCAAATTCGAGTTCTAAAACACTACAACTAATCAAAGTAGCCGTTATGAATAGTAATAACCACTTTTTAAAATTATAAAAATTTTATATTTTAAAATGGACTTCATTTTTGGATTCGGAATATCGAAATTATCCTATGTTGAATTTTTTGTATTTTTCTGAGAACTTCCATTTTTTATGAATAGTGAACAATACTTAAAAACAACTTTTTTAATAAAAATAATTTATAGTGATAAATTATACTATTGAGTGGTTTTAGAGTATAATTAGAATATATTTTTACCATTTTATCTAATGGTGGTCATTAGAATTAACTTAACATTGAAATTGGGCATGAACAATTGTCAATCTTTTGATATAAATTGTTTCTTAAAAACACGCTATTTGTTGTGACATCGGGAATTAATTATAAAAGTAATTAATGCAACTTATATGTTTGGAATTTTGTAAAATAGACATAATTTTTGAATTTGGAATATCAATTATAGCTTAGGGTGAAATTTTGGCATTGTTCTGAAAAACATCAATTTTTGATGAATAGTGAAACCACTAAGTGGTAGTTAAATAACTGATTTTTCGTTTAAATGAAATATTACCACCTCTGTGATTTGATTTTCAAAAATCCGACATACATTGTTGTCATTAATAAATAAAATGTGGTTCAATGAGATTAAAATAATTTTTGGTGAATAGTAACTTTTAAGTTCTTAATCGCGATTAGTGGTAATTAGGGTAGTTTAAGGAAAATTAATGATTTAATAATTATAAATAACCTAGAAACATGTCCTAACCTTATTTGATGTGTCATGGACGTCCATGAAAAGCCATGGGTCAACTTGGGGACCCCATGGAGCCACTTTGGTTGGGAAATGACATAAATAACTTTTTATTTAATGTTAAAGTAAAAAAATGACACAAACATGAGTTAGTTTACGAAAACAATTTTTACATGGGGTTATACAAGTCATATTTTTTACTATAAATAGTCATTGGAAAGCTAAAAAGATTTCCTACATCATATTATTTTTTTTATAATTTTTAGACATTAAATAAATTATATTATTTATGACATCATTATGATGCAGCGATGACCTCATTATTTAACGATTTTAATAAAATGAAAATATAATGTACAATCCAAGTCTTACACATGTCCAAAGACTATTGGATGGGTATATGTTGAATCCTTATCACCTTATCCACGAATTATATAAGTTTGGGACCTTTAGAATCCGAAAAGCATTGTATAATAATGTAAACGTTCCTTACTTTCCAAGACTGCCCCTCCTCTCCTCTTATAAAAGGCCCCCACCTCTCCCACCTTATTCACACCTTCAAGCCATTTGGCTCGGCCAACCTCAGCCCAAATACTCTCCCAACTTCCCCCTCTTACTCCTAGAAGCCTCACTTTTGGCAGAAGTCTTCCCAAGGAATCCTTTGTCTCAAATCAAAAAAAGTTACCCGATTTTGTAGGTAATGTCTTCTCTAATGTTGTTTTGTTTTATTTTGCTTCTCCAACCACTTAAACTATTTTCAATCCTTTCTTCTGTAACAACACCAGTATCTACAATATACTAGGATTTTGTTATGATAAGTATTTGTTTTACACTTACACACACCTTCGTCTAATGGTTAATGAACATACTGTTTCTGTGGGTGGCGAAATACTGCCTCACGAAACGATGATTGTTCAAATTAATTTAACACCTATAATGGTGGCCATTTTGATGACACTATTTTCATATATTATATATATATTATGTTTATGTTTTCCTTATGTTTCTTTATTTCTCATTTATGGCATACTTTATGATTTCCATTATGGGTAAACGCGATAATTTCATTTTAGGAAGTGCGGACTACCGCCCCCTCAAAGTCATGTGAATCGTTAATGCCATATGTGGGATGTATAAAGGATAGAGTAAATGATATTATATATGATATTATACTGGAACTATATTATAACTTTATATAATTATGATTTCTTTCCATTAAATACGAAATAGAAATGAAAGTAGCGTTCATGCGTACGTACGGCTTACCGTCTCCATGAACGATGCATTTCATTTTTTACCTCTAAATGTTACGTAATATTATGAATGAATGTATATACTGGATATATATTATATAAATTATATTTGCATCATGAAAATAATTCTGGATATAATGGATATATCACCACATGAACAACTTGTAATTATAATAATTTTATTTTTGACTCAAGTACCTAAGATCGACAAAATGACCGTTATAAACTTAAATAATTACATAATGTTCATAACATGGTAATAAGGGATATAAATGGAATAATTAACATGAAAAAGGTTCTTAAGTAAATATAAATTAACTCTTGTTTATTATTCAGGAGTTTAAAGAACGGTCGAGTCAGGACAAGATGCAAGGTAAGGGAACTTCTTAACCCAATTTCTATTCTTTGGGTTAATCTCCTACATTCAAATTATGTCATGATACTATTATGTCCTATATTGTATTTTTACATTATTTATGTTTAATTATAGTGAATACACATAATATACCTACTTTATAAAAAAATGATCTTTTTAAGGACTTCGTCTCAATCCCCTTTCATTGAGGCATATTTGCTTATTTACACAACTTTCTTTTATACAGTGTATAAACCCCTTTGACTTTTACGTTTATTCAAAAGGAATATTTTTTATACGAAGCGTCTTGCTAAACGATAAAAGGGAATGTTTTTTCTTTCCGTACTTATGCGGCGACGACGACTTCTCTGCCGTCGTGACCATTATTTGAGTTTCGGCTTCCTCTACAAGACATCTTTTTTTAATGAAAAATAAATACAAAGTATTAACTTTCTTTTATTTTGGTATTGAAAATGGTTTTGAAAGCGTTTTTATTATATCAATGTGTTGTATTGATATCTTGTGATTGAAATGTGGAAATGTTATGTTTCCTTTATGCATGTTTTATGTGATACGATTATGTTATGGTTTATGATATGTTTAAACCTATTCATATAAGGAATGTATTAGACTTAATAAGTGACGGGTGGAGCCCTCTATAGCTCCTCGATGCATCGGTAGGTCTCATGAGACAACTAGACGTGGAATTGGCCGAGGCCCTTTCCCAATTTGATTTATGGTTTTGGCCGAGGCCTTAATCAATTTAGACGTCTTGGCCGAGGCCTTGACAAAATGTTTCAGAATGTCTGGCATTATACATTCCCTCATTATGAAAGTGGTTATTGATATTGCATGTGATTATTCGACCAGTAGAATATCTATGTGAATAAGTAAATGGCATTATCTCATTTTACTTTTGCCGTATTATGTAGAAGTTCATGTTTAAAAGGATTTTGTTTTAGTTATACATTACCTTAAATGTTAATGTTTATTTATGAAAGCTTCCGCATTATTGTTATCCTTACTGAGCATCTGAGCTCACCCCTTTCAATGTTTTAATATTTTCCAGGATGTGAAGAAGTATTTTATGAATGACCTGCAGGGATAGTCAGAAGAGGATATGAGTGTGGAATATGGAGACTTTGTTATTGTAGTTTTTCTCTTTATGATGTAATGTAACGTTTACGAATGTATCTAGTGTTTCCAAGGCTACTAAACTGATCGGTCTTTCGAGACTTCATCTTTTGTGATCATGTCAATGTTATGAAGTAATGCACCGACTCTGGGTAGCTGGGTTCATGGCGTTACAAATCCAAAAGTAGTTTATACACTGACCAAAGAGAGTCGCTTATTATTTTGTCATTGGATTGCAGATTTGAGAATTCCAGATGGCTATGCTTCCAACTTGGGCAGATTTGTTAAAAATGGTCATATTACCGGATTAAAAAGTCATGATTTTAATGTTATAATGGAAATACTTATGCCTATTGGATTAAGAGGTTTGTTGAATTCTAAGATTTGGGATTCGATAACAGATATATCATATGTTTTCCGAGACCTGTGTGTGGCGACAACAGACTACGATACACTAAGAAAACTGGAAGAAGCTGTTGTTGTAATTATATGCAAATTGGAAAAACTATTTCCACAGGCTTTCTTTGACTCGATGGAACATTTGATATTATATTTTCCACATGAAGCAAAATGTGGAGGTCCAGTTCAGTTTTGATGGATGTACCCATTTGAGAGATGCATGTAGAAATTGACGAAAAAAGTCTGTAACAAAGCATCAGTTGAAGGCTCAATTGCTGAAGCTTATTTGCAAGAAGAAATTGCTTTATTCTTCTCTCATTATTTTGAATCTAAATATCCCTCAAAATTTAACCCCATGGGTCGGAATGAGGGGAATGTTGATGATGATATGAACAATCAATTATCAGTTGTCAATCAGTCCGAACATGGCTCTGGTGGAGTTCATGATAGATGGCTTTCAGATGATGAACATCATAGAGCTCATACATATGTTCTACTCAACAGTGAAGAAATGTCACCAATTCTACAGTGAGTTCTATTAGCCCTTATTCTATATATTATTTTATAGTAAATTAATCATATTGTATTTTTAGGTTATATGATGATCATATAAAGAAACAATTTCCACAAATTACAGTAGCTGGCATAGAAGAATGACGACAAAAAAAACATTCCTACTAGTTTCAAAAACTGGTAACATACATTCTTTTTTGGTTTTACATATAAAATTAATTTATTACTTGTAATAGTGATAAATTTTTTACAAATTTTCAGGTATCTGTACATACTGATAAGATTTATAGTCGATTGCGTATATTGAGTAGCCCACCATCCAAAATGGTTAAATCTTATAATTCATATGTGGTGAATGGTTATCTCTTTCATACACGCGCATATGGGGAATCATAGAAAACAATGAATAGTGTTGTTTGTTTGAAGGGATCACATCATAGAGATATTTATTTCGACTTTTACGGCTTGCTTGAAGAAATTATTGAACTATGTTATTTGGGACAGAATTATGTAACAATGTTTAAATGTCGACGGTTGGATACTGAGAGAGGCTTGAGTATTCATCCAACTCATGGAATTGTTGATATTAAACATAAAATTCATCTTGAAATAAATGAACCATTTTTATTGTCTCATCAAGCATATCATATTTATTATGCAAAATACTATGCTAATGCAAAACAGTTGGATGATTGGTGGAGTATAATAAAAGTAAAATCTCGAGAAAATCAGTTTACTCAAACTGAATGTGGTTCCACTGAAGTCCAAGGAAATGACATTTTTCAGGACACTCCTCAAAACACATCTCTTTCATAAAGAGACATGAATATCGAGGATAACACCCCACAGTTAAGGGTCGATGGTGACAATGTTGTCAATGATGTTACAACTGAATTTGAAATGACAAGAGATGATGAAAGTGAAACTAATATGGAAATTGATGATGTTGATGAGAAAGATGAAGACATTGACATTGAAAACTATGAAGATGAAGTAGAAGATGAACATTGACACCGAAAAATGATGGTTAGAATCAGAATAAATATATTTCTATACATAATAGTTATTCTCAACTATTTGATAATAACAATCATTTCATGTTTCAGATGGACTCGAAAACGTATCGTCAGTTACTGGAGGCTGATCTACCTATGGATGATGAGGTTTTTGAGTCATCTGACCCTCAGGTTGTTGGCACTACAGGGAGCACTCGGAGGGGGTGTGGTCTTGACAGACTGATGATTCCAGATCCTATCCCGGAGTGACGTCCACCTCTTGGATTCGATGCGCACACGTGGTGCTATGGTAACCTGGTTATTTTAGTTATCTTTCATTATAATTTATTAATATTGTAATTGTTTGATTATTTGTTCTTTTTCCACATTTTTACGCATATAGCTATTGGACAGGGGAGCGCTATCTTGCGCAATTATTTTTCACAGCCCTGTCTCACATGGGATCAGATTCCTGCAGATGTGCAAGCCGCCATGTTAGATCCTTGGCTGGTACGTAATTAAATATTATTTATTTAGAAATTTTATTCTTTAAAAACATTATATTAGGGTTTACGGTATCCCGTCGATGAGAGCATGTGTTCCACTATCCACGCGGCATGGGTGGTGTGTATGCGTGACCGTTTCCGTCAGATTTTGCATAATTTGTGAAAGACGACTATGAAGAAAGCCGGAGTGACAGAATTTGATGAGTCATGTAGAGCCCACCGACCAGAGTAAATTTCATCTCACGTTTGGGATGGATTATGTACACACTGGTTGGGTGGTGGGTTTCAGAGAGATCTACATTGGGTCAACAGAATCGGGGGAGACAAGAGGTGACGCATCGAGCTAGTAGTTGTACATTCAGTGCACATAAAGAGCATCTGGTAAGTAATTTTTTTTAATATTTGATACAAAGTTATATATAAACAGTTTATTTCATATTCATATAGGAATCCGAGCAGTCCTATATTTCGGTGTACGACGTTTATCAGAGGATGTACACTGACCCGACTACTGGAGAGATTAGAGGTGACCGCCAGTGTTAGATTGTGGTCAGTATTATTTTCTTTTTAGTTTTCAAATTAAATGCATATAATATTTTCATTATTTTAATTTCTAATTGAAACATAAGGAGTCATATGAGGCCGTGACCTCTCAGACACAGGCTGAGAGTCAGGACAAGACGGGTGATCAGACTAGTGCCCGCCATTTCGTTGAGACGACATGGATGCAGGCGACCCAATATGGCTTCGAAAAGGGTCGAGTAGTTGGTATCAGCTCTCATTTGACCCCTACAGCTTATTATGGTTCTGCTGTGATGTCAGCGTCTAGCTTGAGAGGAGATCATGGAGATACATCATCATCTACCTCATAGTATCAGAAGCAACGGCGTGCTCAGAGTCATCTTATAGAGGATTTGTGTCAGGTGCAGGAGCAGATGCGTCAGCAGCACGATGAGAAGATGCGTCGATGGCAGGAGCAGATGCGTCAGCAGCATGATGAGGAGAGACGTCGAAATGAGGAGCAAAATCAGAAGTATATGTAGTATATATGTCATCTAAATCATAGTTTAGGGATGGAGTTTCCTCCACCACCACCTCCAAGTCCTCCAGGTCCTCGAGATTATCCACCCACCAGTAATTTTTTTATATGTAATAAACATTTGAGTTCGTAGTTTATTGTCATATTAACTATTTACAATTCCGCTTTCATATTGGTACGAATATTACTTGATTTAATTTGTTTTTATTTGTTTTTATATATTATTATTTATTAGTATTATTTTTAATGTCTGCTTATTTTAGTAATATTACTTTTAATATTTTATATTTATTGTTAATATTGAGAAGTTTATAAATTTATAATTTTATTAATATTAATAATATTAATATTATTTTTTCATAAATATGTATGTTTATTTTAATAATAATATTATTATATTAATTTTTTATATTGATAATATTAGTACTATTTTTATTATTTTTCTATATTAATATTTCATAATATATAATATTATATTATTATTATTCATATTATTATTATTATTTGATATTAATATTTCATAATTATATTATATATATTTTTTATTATTAATATTATAATAATATAATATATGTATATTATTAATATTAATATTATTATTATATAGATAGTTTAATAATAATAATATTATATTGATTTTTTATATTAATATTAATAATAATAATATTATTATATAATATTATTTATATTCATATTATTATTATTTTATAATAATATTTCATAATTATATTTTATATATATTTTTATTTATATTATAATAATATAATTTTTTTATATAATTTTTATTATTTTTATTTTCATATAATATTATATGATTTGTAAAAATTATTTTATTTTATTTTTATTTTTTTAATATTTGCGACGGAAACATTTGCGACGGGATTTCCCATCGTATATGATGTTTTACTGTACCATTTGCAATGGGACGAATACCCATCGGGAAAACCTTTTTGCGACGGTCCGTCGCAAATAACTTCGTTGCAAGTATTTTTTTAAATTTCGCATTTGTGGCGGGATTCTGACCTGTCGCAACTAATATATCTGCGACGGCCCGTCGCAAATACCTTTTTATATATAAAAGAAAACTCATTTGGGAGGGGGGGAAAATACCGTCGCAAATACTCTTTTTGTGACGGGACCGCCGCAAAAACATCTATTTGCAATGCCATTTTCGACAACGGGCGATTTGCGACGGAGCCCCATCGCAAAAGACCTTTTGCGACGGGATCCCGTCGCAAATATTTAGTTTTCCTGTAGTGTTTTCCTCTGAAACACTGGGAAATTATTTTAGGAAAAATACCTTCAAAAAATACCCTACTTCGTGATTCTCCAAATTTTGTGATGCTCAAACATGCCTTCACGAAGCTCTTGCCTCTTCACAAAGCTCAATCATTCACAAATCTCCTTACTTCGTGAGGCTCCCAATTTCGAGAAGCTCAAACAAGCCTTCGCAAAGCTCCTTCCTTTTTGTGACGCTCCTACATTCTCATGAAGACCCTACATTCACAAGGATTAGGTTGTCGAGAAGATCAAGGCGTTGTAGAGAAACATCCTTTGCGAAGCTCACTGAGCTAACATTGATCACACCACTTTCGAGGAGCAAGATTAGCCGTCATGAAGCTCTTCTTTCGTGATGAACACTGCCTTCACAAAGCACCTTCGCGAGCTAATAGAAAAATATTTTCATTGAAAACTCTCTCCACTTCTCTCAAGGGGGTCAAGGCCTATTTATATGAAATTACACTGCCCTCGAACCTTCCGCATGAATTCAACACCACGTCATCGCAAATCATGAAGCTCTAAAATTTCTGCGGAAATTATGTTATAATTATAAAGCACCATGGCAATTATCTGATTGCGGAACACATCCTAATCGTGATGTGGTCTATCAATTACATTGTGTCGCCACCACAAAGCTCCCTCAAAATGCCGTTCAACTATTCCATTCACGAACCACATCATTATCGTGAAAAATCATCATCAAAATTCTTCTTGTCTTAGTGAAATCCAATCCATGAATCCTATCTTGGCGAAACTCATGCTTTTTCCATATTCTGATGAGATCTTAAAGGAAATCCATATTTCGTGATTCTCACCAAACTCCAAATTTTGGACCCCAAATATTTGGAGAGCACTACAAAACGACACCACATTATATCTGTTCTTTTTATACCACCGTCAGATCATCCTTTCCTTTTTCATGTTTTTTTTGTCAACATGGATTGTCAACAACATCTCGGAAACTCGACAATTCACCAAGGAAACCTTTATTTTCAACAAACACAAGCAACCCAAATATATTGCAATGATACCTTTAGGGATTTTTCCCAACAATCTCCCCATTGGGGTTTGATGACAACTCTTCTCTTAATGATTTTCTGCACTTTGTTACCTCTCTAAAGCTCCTTCCAACCACTACCACCATACGCCTCTTGCGATTCTGATAGAATTCAAGATTCACTTAAAACGTACTCTAAGCCCACATGAGCAATGATCAATGTTAGAATAAAGAGTAGTATGAAAATTTCATTTATGAGTCACCTTTGGTCATACACTAATTGTCGATTCCAAATTGATACCAATGTCTAAATTGTTAACAAAATGTGATAGCTAGAAACCTTCTCTCACCAATCCAACATCACTCTTCTCCATTTATCAGGATCCTCTGATGTTGTGATGTCTACTCATTGATTGATCACTTCTGGAATCATTAGATTTAAAAAATCTCCCCATATTTCATTTCTCTCCCCCTATATTTCTACTCCATCTGTCAGCTTCTCCTCGTGTCTTTGACGAAGACATTTTCTCCCTTCATTAGCCGTAGTTCCTCCCCCATGAGGAGTCACTATTTCTCCCCCTTTGTCGACAAACACAATGGTCACTCCTCTATGGTCTGATACATCATAAAGAACACATATGAGCACAGTAGATAAAAACACACCATACCATTAGGAGAGGGGGTCCCATAGAGCCAGTTGATGTGTCTCAAAATCTCCCTTGGGTAAGACCTTTGTTAGGATGTCTGCAACCTGTAGCTCTGTGGGCGCGTACTACAACTTCATGAATCCCTGATCATCCTTCTCCTTGATAAAATGATTCTTTATCTCAATGTGCTTTTTCCTGGAGTGATATATAGTATTTTTTCTATGATTCATAACACTTGAGTTATCTCACTATATTTTGATTAGAGACTTCACATCAACCCCCATATCGTCCATCTACTACTTCATCCACAATAACCGTTTGCAGGCTTGAGTGGCCACAATATACTCAGCTTATGAGGTTTTCAATGAAATTAAATCTTCTTTCTTACTTATCCAAGAAATACACAAACCAAAAAGATAGAAATCACCTCCAAAATTTTATTTCCTATCATCTATTGAACTGGACCAATACGCATCAGTATATCCCAATAAATCATACTATGATTTTTCACTATATATCAAGACAAAATCCATTGTGACCTTTATATACCAAATTATTCTTCTCACTGTAAGAATTTGGATTTATTTGGGATTAATTTGATATCACGCTTCTTGTAATGTGGTAAAAACAATATCAGGTCTTGTCACTGTCAGGTATAGTAAACATCCAAAAATCTGCCTGTATTCTATGATCTTAACTTACTTCCCATTATCATCTTTTGAAAAATTCATTCAGGTTGCAACCAGAGTCTTCATCTCCTTGTAATTTTCCAATCCAAATATTTTCAGAACCTCTTTTCATATTTGGACTGAGAAATGAATATTCCATTCCTTCCTTGTGTCACCTGTAGTCCAAGGAAGATGTTCATCTCACCAATCAAAGACATCTCGAACTCGTGTTTTGTGAATTCAGAAAAATGTATGCACTCTGCTTCATCTGATCCACCAAATATTATGTCATCGACATAAAATATCACCATCACCCTTTTATTACTATTGTTGTTGAAATAGAGAATGTAATCAACTCCACAACTCTAGAAACCAATATTTTTCAATTTTTGATCAAGCCTTGAATACCATGATCTTGGTGCTTGTTTCAGCCTATATAATGCCTTCTTCAGTCTGAAAACCTTGTTCTCATCCTCATGAATGAGAAAACCATATTGATTTTTAATATACACCTCTTCCTACAGAACCCCATTAAAAAATGTAGATTTGACGCCCATCATGAAAACATTGAACTTTTGTTACACTGCAATGGCTAGGAATAATATGATTGTCTCCAGCCTCATAATTAATGCAAATGTCTCATCAACATCTATTCCATCTATCTAGGAGTATCTTTTCCATACAAGTCGTGCTTTGTTTAGAATCATTGTGCCATATTTATTAATCTTGGTGTGATAGACCCATTTAGACCTAGTGACATTCATATTTTTTGGCCTCAAAAAAATATCCCACGACTGATTTTTCCCAATCTGATCAAGCTCTTCATTCATTCCCTGAAGCTAGTTTTCATCTTTAAGTACATTAGTGAAGTACTTTGGCTCCACCTAAGATAAGAAATTTGTTTCCTATAGAGATTTTATTCTCCATGTCTGAACTGGAGTTGACTGATCACCTATGACGTTCTTCCTATCAATTTCAGCTCAACAATTTAGATTTTATGCAGATACATATTTTACATCCTCATTCTCATCATCAGTATCTTCTTCTCAATCAAAATCAGCCACTTCTTCTAACCCTACGTTACTTTCCTCCTCAACACTTTCATCAGGAAATTGATCGATGTGTTGTTGAATAATCTCCTCATTCTCCACTACAATGACATCATTTCTATCAACTACTTTTCCCAGCCTTTTGTTAAATCATTTTTGGTCTTTGATTTCTCCTAAGTAGTCGAGTAATATCCCTGCATCTCCACGCGACTAAAATTTCATATGCTTCTACTTTTTGGGGATAAAGAACATACTTTTAAATATTCGAAAGTATTTCCATTTTGGATTCTTTTCATACTACATCTCATATGGATTCTTTCCTACCTTCAAACACAATAGATCCCAATAAGAAATTTAGACCAATGTCTACATTGTGTCCTTCGAAAGTTTCTCTTGTATATCTTTATCTATAAGCATCGTTATGTCCATGTTATTGATGATCTGATTTCTCCTTTCAACCACTCCATTTTGATGGGGATTTCTCTATGAGGAAACTTGATGCCATATCCCATGATTCTTGATATAGTCTTCCACCAGACTGTTTGTGAATTCCGTACTATTATCATTAAGAAACATCAAAATTTTCTGTCCAAGCATCCTTTCGCACTCTCTACGGTACTGTTTTAAGTAGATGAACACATCATACTTATGGGAAATAATAAATACCCATTCCATTCTTCAATAGTCATCAATGAAAAGAATATAGTACCCATTTCCTTCAATATAACTTAGTGTGATAGGACCACAAACATCAGCATTCTCCAATTTGAGTAGTCTTGTTAACTTATTTTCCTTTTCCTTATACGTCTTTCTAATGATATTCCCTTGTTGGCATGAATCACGTGTGTGAGTACGATCACGTGATATCTTAGGGAGGTCTCTTTCTATATCACACATTTCCATATCTTAAAGGGATGGTTTGGATAGATGACTAAGTAGTTTATTCCACAACTTTTTTTCTTATTCTCTGGACAGAGAGCACATTTCTTCTTCTCCACATACCAGGCAGAGATTCCCCTTTATCATTTTTCCATGTTGGAATATTTCCATATATCTTTCTTTAATGATACACATCTTCTTAGTAAACCTTATCGAATTTCCGGAGTCACATAGTTTACTAACGTTGAGAAAATTCTGACTAAGGCCTTCTACAACATAGAAATCATCACACCTCATCTCTTTTCCCTCAAAAAATGGCCATTCCTGAGCCAATAATTATCATGCCTTCATCATTTCCAAAATTGAAAATATCTTCTTTGTCGTATTCTAGACCTGGAAAAAGATCTTTATAACCTATCAGGTGAGATGTGAAACCACTATCAAGGATCCACACACCAGAGAGATATGATGCTTTAAGGGAAATTTCATCCACAATTTTCTTCTCATACTTTTTCTACATGGTCCATATTTTTTCCTTCACACATGGCATAGATGGAGACTTCTGATCTTTCTCAGAGTAAGATAGAGTAGCTTCATCTTGCAAAGATGCAAATATATTTTTCATTTTAATCTTATTTGTTGGTTCATTAATCTGTTGATTGTGAACATTTTGATTCTCCTTTGGCACATTTATCTATATGGTCAATGTACAATACCTAGCCATGTTCCCAAATCCTACACACCAAAAATATAGTCCTTCAAAATATGTTCTAGAGGACTATCCTCTATTTGTCTACAACCTCAGTTCATGTTCCCTTAGATATATCATTGTTATGGAACTCACATACTTTGAATGTCCTGTCTTTCCATAAAAATAGCACCTGATATAATGTTCATTCATTCATGTCACTTCTACACATCTCGTTTCCCATTGGGATATCTAAATATCCTAGATCATCTTTTGGACCAAATAAACCTTCAATATTGGAATGGGTGTTTGTGGTCTGACATAAATTTTCACAGATTTTTGTTTTCGATCAATCCCCCCATCAGCCTTAGCATCTAAATATAATTGAGGTTTCCTTTCTGCTGAACCACTATTCTCCACTTTCTGCTTCTTGGTTTTATGAGTGACCTGTTTTCCTAATTTCCCTATATGAGTCAAGAGTTTTTATGGATCCTTATCCTTTTTTGCAAATCGAAAACTTCTCCTTCAAGTTTTTCAATATGCTTGATTTGATCTCTCCTTGTGTTATTCAAGCCATTGATCTGCCTT
The DNA here is from genome assembly GCA_963277665.1 of Viscum album. Taxonomy (NCBI): domain Eukaryota; kingdom Viridiplantae; phylum Streptophyta; class Magnoliopsida; order Santalales; family Viscaceae; genus Viscum; species Viscum album. Next base: position 1,187,537,999 of record OY728139.1, read on the forward strand.
TTCTATTCTTCAATCTTGATTTTATACTTTCTGACTGATTCTTTGTCTTATGGTGTTGATGACTTGATTTACTCAACTTATTCCATCAACTTAAACATCTCTTCTTCCTACTACTGCATAACGATTTTGGCATCACGAACTACTTTGTTGGCTTTCTTTGTTTTGACTCTCCAAACATTTATCTCCACAAGAGATTATTCTAAATTAGAATTCAGATAAACTCTTCCTTCATCTACTTATTCTTCATCAATGTCAGTTTCTTAATTTTTTTTTGTACTCCCGACAATGCCACCATAACACTTTCTCCATGATCTTGGCAGTTCTCTATCTCTTCAAACTCCTCAGCCTCCGACTCATCCGAGCCGTCACATTCTTTTTAATGGAGATTCTTCTTCTTAATGAAATATATTTTGAACTTGTTCTTACCATTCACATTGCCTAAGTATTTCTTCTTGGGAATATCATATTCATTGACATCATCATCCTCTTGGATCTTTTTCCGGAACATTATCGCAAGATGCCCAACCATTCCACCTCAAAAACAAGCAAGTAGAAGTTTCCCTTTAAACATTCCTTTTACTCATTAAAGTTTTGAGGAGAGGAATGAAATTACCACATCTGTCTATTCTTCTTCTTGAGAATCTTCAAATGTGAGATTTTTCATTGCATTAAATGCCACATATTTGAATTTACCCTTTTCCACAACATCGATATCATCATTTCTCATTTCATATGAAACAAGGGTGCTATGTAGGTAATCCAGTGTCATCTCTTTCAGGCCTTAATCTTAGAAAATTGAAACTTTTGGATTGAACATAGGGGAAATTTTCCCCAAGATGCACTTCACAATATTTATGTCTTCAATAAATTCTCTCAGACGTCACATTTCTTCCACAAACAACATTTACCCTATCAAAGAATGAATCAACATATACATTTGGGTTAATTCTTAGGTCATCATATTTGTTCCCCCACACTTGCATCTTCACTTCTCTAACCATTGTATCACCTTCATATATGTTCAAAATATTTTCCCACCTAGCATGGGATGTTTTCCAGGACATTACCTTGGTATATATATCATTTGATAGGGCTCCCACTAAAGCATTGATTCCCTTTGTGTTAGAATCCAATTATAATCGCTTAGCTTTAGATAAATAACCACTATTAATATCAGTTGTGATACCATGCATTGCTGCTGTAAACACATCCATTCCAAAAGATAGGATGTAGTGTTCCACCCGATTCTTCCATAGCTGAAAATTGTTCCGATCAAAGATCGGAATCCCATTATAATTGATGACCTACATTTTAGAGAGAAACTGATATCAACCTTTCCCTCTGATACTAATTGTTAGGTCCACTAGGCTAGATACCCCGAGAGGGGGCGAATTAGGGTATGATAGATTAAAACAACTGATGATTTTGATCTTGTTTTCTATTAGAAAAAACCCTATACTCTCTCCCCTTCCCATTGCAGATTATGAATAAAACATAAATCATACATAGGAATCATCAATTTTTACATGGTTCACCCTCACTTGGAAACGTCTAAAGAGTATACACTAGAAGTGTTTTGATGTACGAATTCCACTATAAGTTCAATACTATTTACAAGATATAAGCGGACTCACTGTCCCTCCTAGTTTACGACCACTAAAAATTTGAGAAATCACTACTCTCTCAACTGAAGTGATCTCACTGCTTCTTCGGATGATCAAAACAGGGTTTATAGACTTGTAGGTCTCTTCATTATCATTAATGAATGCATCCTCCACTGTATGTAGATTCTCTATTGAAGTCCAAATTTCATCCACTAATGAATACCCCGTTGCCTCTGAAACACTGGGCAATTCCTTTTGGAAAAATACCTTCGCAAAGAACCCTACATCGCGAGGCTCCCAATTTCTCAAATCACAAACAATCATTCGTGAAGCTCCAACCTTTTCGCGAAGTTCAATCCATCTCAAATATCATTACTTCGCAAGGCACCCAATTTCGTGAAGCTCAATCAAGCCATCAAGAAGATCCTACCTTTTCGTGACACTCATGCCTTCTCGTAAAGCTCTTGACTTCACAGAGATCAGGCTGTCACGAAGATCAAGGCGTCATAGAGATACCTACTTCATGAATCTCACTAAGCCATTGCAGAGCACACCACTTTCACGGAGAAAGATTAGCCTCAGTAAATTTCTTCTTTCATAAAGCACACTACCATTGTGAACCAACTTCATGTGCTGAGAGAGAAATATGTTCTTTGAAAACTCTCTACTCTTCTCTCGAGGGGGACAAGTCATGTCTATAGGCAAATCCTCTAACCTTAAAACCTTCCACATTAAGTCAACACCACGTCATCTCAAATTGCGAAGCTCTGCAATTTCTGCCAAAATTCTGTCAAAATCAGGAAGCACTAAAGTAATTTTCTGATCGTGGAGTTCATAGTAATCATGAAACGTTCCGTCAATTACTTCGTGCCCCCACCGCGAAGCTCCCATGCAACTCCCTTCAACTCTTTTTTTCGTGAACCTCGTCATAATTGTGAAAAATCACCGTCAACAGTATTCTTGTCTTCACGAAATCCAATCCATGAATCCTATCTTTGCGAAAATCATGCATTTTCAATATTTTGATAAGATATTCAAGGAAATCAATATTTGTGATGGTCACAAAACTCCAAATATTGCACCCCAAAAATTTAGAAAGCACTAGAAAATGGCACAACCTTGTATCTTTTCTTCCATACCACCACAAGATCATCCATTCCTTTGTTATGGTTCTTTGTCTACATGGATTTTCAAGAAATTCTCTGGAACTCGACAATTCACCATGAAAACCTACATTTTCAATAAACAAAAGCAACCCAAAAATGCTATAATGATACCTTAAGGATTGTTTCCCAAAGAATGTTTATAGGGATCCTCGTCTAATTAAATATTACTTTTATTGAATAGAAACCACCTAATAAAACTATACTACACATTAAATATGAATTATTTCCATTTTATTTTTAATAGAAAAACTCAATTCATATCTGTATGGGTCAAAACTTATATTCTTTTCTAAATTTTCTTTTCTATGGTATCACTTTAAGATGACTAATACTATATCCCGCCTCATATTGTGTTTTTTCCACCATCTGTAGTTTAACCTATATATTTAAGATAAATAGGAGTAAAAAATATTTTAGAAAACAACATTAGTTGGTTTTATACACTATTATACGAGTATGTTAACACTCCCCTCAATATTTAATCATTCTTTCCAAAAGATAACCCTTTTATAATAAGAACCACTTCCATTTACATGAAAAAATTGTTATCTTTTTTCAACTTCTAGGCCCTCTAAAATTCTAGGAAATTAATAATATTAAATATATCATTAGGATACATTATTGTATATTTAGTATAACACATACATATTGAGTGGTTTTATTGATATATTTGTTAGTTTGTGTGGCCAAATCATTGTTCTTATATCTTTTGAGATTATACCAGACTCTATATTATAAGGAACACTATGAAACTAAATATAAATATTATAATAATCATTTAATACAAAAATTATTTTCATTTATTGTATTGTGACTCCCAATAGTTTTGTGAGTCTTGTAATTTATATCAGTTCATTGAGAATGTCTCCACAAAGAATTATATAAAAAACATATTATTTTGGAATGCATATGATCGATGGGGAATTGTTTTCATGGGACCCTTTTCATAATTCATTAGGATTCATGTATATCCATTTGGATATTGATTATGTATCCAAATTGTTGGATATGAAGAAAACTATGACCAATGTCTATCAAAGGGTTATTGAATTTTTTATTTCTATGTTTTATAAGATTTTTATTGATGGTGTTTTCCATTTGGGATCATTGTTCTAATTTCAATAATCGTAACATGAAAAATTTTCACTATAGGTATGTTTTTTTGATAAATTATATGTTTCAGTCCAACCTTATTCCAAAGGAATATCTATATTTTCAATTCATAATGTTATTAAATCTTAGAAAATAATTACTATATAATAGGAATTATTGTAGTTATCCCATAAATGAATTGATTTTAGTGTAATATGTGGATTTTAAATCCCACGCTAGAAATTAACCATATATGATTGTCTTTATAAATTCATGTCACTTCCTTACCAATGTGTATTACTATACATAATGGGAATTTTAGTAAAATAATAAGAAACTCCCAAATTCTTGTCATCTTGGGAAATTGTAGAATCTGGAGTTGAAATAAATTTAGAATGATGTATATGAGAACTATAAAATATATAATATAACAAAATAAATCCCTCATGAAATGATTAATTTGTAGATTATCTATATTATTGAGAATGTCTTCATGTTCAATAGTGGGAATAATCTACTTCAATAAGCATCTTTCAGAATATATCAACCCATATAATATAAATAATATTTATCATTTTGGAAAAATATATTATTTTGAGAGAAGATTATATGATGTTTTGCCATAAAAGGTAAATGTATTAAATAAATCAATTATATTTCTCTAAATATTTGAGTCTAGGAACTCCAGTTGTTGTCTTTCAATTTTGAAATCTCATAGTGGTATATCCCTTATTCCTACATTTATATACATGTATATTTATTTAAATTAAATATATTTTGAATAATATTATTTTTATGTGTGGGGGAGGGAAACATTAGTTATTAATGATATGATTTCATAAAAAATAACAAAAAAATAAAAATAAAAAAAGGAAAACGTATAATTTTTTTTTTCATTTTAGTATTTCATTTCAGAATATTATGATTTTAATTAAATAAGTTGTTTAAACGAAATATAAAAAATAATTTTACATGATTTATTCAGTTTTGATGGAAATTCATATATTTTTTAAAAATTTTGATTTAAAAATTATTATGTATATGGAATAAATGTCATTTAATTTTATTTTCACTTTTTATTGTGAGTTTGACAATTTGAAAAGTTTATATCAATGAAATAGTGACTCAAATTATTTTTCCCATCTTGTTTGGTATTCTAGACAATTTTTTATCATATTATTCCAAATATCGAAACATTTGTAAGATAAACATATACTTCATTTCAGGAATATAAATCATGAATTTTTTTTAATTCATTTGAGTTGGTGACAATTTTTAAGCATGATAGAGTGAATTATTCAGATATCGCATATTTTTGACTTTAGAATTACACTATTCATCAACCCTTAGTAATCCGTTTAAATTCATCAAATTGGTCATTATTTTAAGGGACATTACAAGATAAATTATCTTTACATACCTTCTATTATAATATATTTTCATTGTTATTTCATGTTTAATTGTGGAAGGTTGAACATTTGTGTCTATTCATTGAGGAGAAGCTCATTTTTTTGTTTTTTATGGTTGTGTTAAATATATATGCATTAAAAAGATAATGGGAATGGATTTTTTATATTTTATTATTTATTAGTGTTACTAATCTCTCCAAAAAAATGTATTAATGGAAAAATGGTGATGAACATAAATTATTCATAACACTAAATTTAATGAATAATTTACATATTTATAATTAAGATAATGTAATTCCAATCATTTACTATATTTTAATTACATAAAATCCTTGGAAAAATGGAAAACTAATATAAACTCATTAATTTGATTAACTATTTGACTCATGGACCATACGATTAAAGGGGGAGTGTACCTATAAAACTATCAATGGGAATTTATTGGGTATTTTATTTGCTTTAACTATATTATTCATGAAATGGTATTTAAAAATTTTACATCGTATTTTCAGAATTATAATTTTTAAATATTGTTACCCAATTACCCATAGTCATTGTTTAGTTTTTAGAAATACCATTTGATTAATAATTTTTTTAAGTCTCACATATTATTGAAATGATAATGTTCTTATGATTGTGGTGATGAAATATTTTATTAATTATGAGAATAAATCCATACTAGTTGTCTCTTGATGTAAGAATATTATGAACATCCATGTAAGATATTCTGTGATTAAATCATGGGTTGTTGTTTTTGAGGGAAAAAATGTAAATATGTTTAAAAAAATTAAAATGAAAAATTATTTTCATAAAGTAGAAAAGATGAATTTATATTTTGGAAAATGTGTTGAATATTTTATCACATTTTATTTACATGTGGATTTTTATTCATAAAAATTATTATTCCCAAAAGTGATAATGTGTATGTCTTGGGGTTTGATCATTGGGTGAATGATACAATATTATCATCTGTTAACACTTCTTTAAATTATTTATTGTATAGTATCTAATTAAATAAAATTTTTAATTTAACCATACATTTTTATTAATGATATAAAAATAATATAAATAACATAATTTCATTATTAATTTTCTCTTGGATGAATAAATTTATTTCTATTTTCATAAAATTTTTTATAAAAAACATTATTTAAAAAATAATTAATTTATTATTCCATGATTATTTGGAATCATTTCATTCAACTGGACTAATTGAATAATTAAACCATTTAAGGCCGAAATGAAGCATGAAAATTTGAAAAACGATTATCAGATAGAAATGAATTTTATATACTAAAATATACATAAATTTGCATATATAATTTCAAATTGTATAATTCTAGTTATATGGGAAACAAAACAAGATTCAACACATGTAAAAACTATCCCACGTCAATATGTGGTCATGAGCATTGTCAATTGATGCATGAAAATGGAATAATCTAACAATTATTCTATGTCTAAAATTTCTTCTTTATTAATTTTGAAATGAATTATTTCTGAATGTATCTAAAAGACATTATTTTATCGGATAATTAATAAGAAATAGAAAAAAAATTCATTTATTCCCATTTTAGAGTATTCATACTATGAAGTAAAAAAGAATTAAAATTTTAATGACTATATATGAGTGAAAATGTTCAACATCTCTTCCTTGTTTATAGTTACCACAACTTCCATTCAAGTGGTTATAGGAAATAAAGAAAATAAGGATGGTGCTAAGTAGGTTCAAGAGAAGTGGGGGACAAGATCATGATAACATTTTTTCACTTCACTCTCCCTTCAAAAAATATACTTTTATCCCACCATATGATCAATAACAGTGTTATCCATTGATGTAATCTTATATTTATTTTTTGTACCCTTTAATATATTAATACATGTTCTATGTTCATGATATTATATTATTTTATTAGTTATTTTTTTTTATCCTAAATAAATAATCATTGAAATTCTAATACTCATTAATTCATTGATAAATGTGATTATTTAATGATTAGATATATATGGTTCCCACTCTAACACATATTTATTATGAGCCCTATTTTGTCCTTCATCAGATGAATGATTCTTAATGATACCACTCAATAGAATGACTATTTTATTGTGAGAACATTTCAAATGGAGACAAAAATTTCTATGATACATCGACATCATCTTTTATTTCCTTGATGATTTATAATTTTGAAATTGGATGTAAAATGATTGATTCTTGAAATTCTATCAAGAATATATTCATGTCTCCAATCCAATACTAGGTGGTACCATGAATGGAACACACATGTCTTTATATGTTTATCTTGGTATAGGTCATGAAATCAATGAACTACCCAACATCCTTTATGATAAAATATTGTTGAACATAGAGGAACTAATAATAGGGATATTAATGGTTTATCTACAAAGAAACAACCATTTTATGAATATTCAATTAGTTATTAAATTTTAATTAAAATCCCCTCATTTTCTGAAATATCATTTTTGTTTTCTATAACAGAGTATATTAATTTACTATTTTCATGATACAAGGATTCATAGAGAAATGAGATAGGTTTATTTTTATAAAAAAATTATATACTTCAATTAAAATCCTAATTTGATATTTTTGATAGAAGTGTCATCCAATAGTTTTCTGGACACTTCAATCACATTAAGACACATATTTATGCTATTTCATCAATATAGTGGATTATAATTTTGAATTTTATATTTTATTGGTATTGTTCTTTAGCTTAATATTTGTCTTTGGAAGTGTTTAATGTTTTTAATGGAAAAGTATTCTATGCTAATTTCCTTACCAAATCATGGTGTTTGTTATAAATCAGAACATATATTTCTGTCCATGAATTGAGTATTATAAAATCCAGGGTTTTTACAAAAAAAAAATATCTTCCATGGAGAGACTCATTGTTTGTTGGGATTTTATGTTTTTTGGTAAAAATTAATAAATTTTGAATTTAATATGCTTTGGTGTTGTGATAATCATGTCTTAGTAAGTATTTTACATGAAAACAACATGTAGATACATGGAAGCATGAATTTTAGAAGATGTTGTTACTGGAGATTTTTAACTAAATCTATGTCCCTTAGGAAGATTTTATTTATATAATGGTTGTAGGGAATTTTGTTTTTTTAATTTTATAAAATTGGATGACTTATGTTGTGTTCATTTTGATGTTCTTTTTCTCTAATGTTTGAAGAGGTTAGGGATTTTTTCATGTTTATAGAAATAAAGAGAATAATTGGGTGTTTTTGTGGTATTTGAATGGGGAAAATATGAATACCAATATACTCATCTATTATTGTGAATTCATGGTTTTTAGTGGTTTTTAAACATACTTAAAAGAAAGTTGAACCGCACCAAGTAATGTTGAATCCCTCAATACATCTGGTTTAGATTTAATTTTTAGTTCTATGCAGTTTTAATAAATATGGATCAATGGATTTTGAAAAGGGTAAATAAATTCAATTATTTTACTCTCTAAATTATTTCTAGAGTTATCATACCCCATACCTCCAAAAACACCACAATTAATGAAGATTTATAATGTCCTCAATGTCCCACCTCAAATAGGATCCAGGTAGGTAATTACCACCAGGGGAATAAAATTCACATAAAATGGGAGTAATTACACTTAATATTAAAATGGATGAAGAGATATGATAAATATACCACAAGAAGATATATTGTCTATATAAAAAAATGAAACCCAAAATCCATCCCATAATGAGAAGATATATAAAATAGATACAGATAAAAGTCTCCCAATGAAATCCCAAAAAAGCCAAGGTAGTGACACAGAAACCACTCCAATGATCTAATCCAGTAATGTCTTGCATGGTCCATTAATTACTTCTATAAACATACAAAATATTTTATATAAATATTCTAAGAATACATGCATACTCAGTAGGAAAACTAAAGTATCTCGTGTAAATGTGAAAAGATAATACCAATGCATGTATGAGGCAACAACATAACCAACTACACATAACAGGTCGGAAAACCAAACTCCGTCCTCACCAAACTAACTCAACAAATAAAACATCCATGTATAATAATATAATAAGAAACGTATTGATAATAGGGAACTGCACAACACTTTCCTATAAGGTTTCCACCCCCACTCTCTAATGACATGTGTCTTTGGGCTCCCACCACTTATGAATTAAATCACATCACATTCCATTTAAAAAAACCTTGTCTATCACATCACATCACATACATAATTCATGATCCTAGGCAATCCCATCACATCACTTCTATCCTAAAGATACCTAGTTCATCGCATCACCTAACCAATGTAGTTGGGAATCACGAACATAATGGAAATCATCATTTTTACCTAAACCAACCATGCATAAGCACCACTACAATTCATCACATTATGTCTCACATAATGGAACTTGGGACACCAAGAGTCATCAAATCACATCTCATTAGTGGAAATTTTGACGTAAAACCATAATAGCATTTCCATGTAAGAAATTCCTAGTATAGGGGGTGGGGAAGAGTAGGTAATCATTCATAAATCATCCTTATGGGTTATTGGGAAAAAACCCCAACATATATATATATATGGGTATCAGCACATTTTTCTTCATGTGGGTGGGGAACATATAGAAATCACATTGAATAAATAATGATATATATGTAATAACAAACAAAAATCATAATAAAATGGTTTCACAATCGAGGTACTGGACATTTCACAATGTCACCAAATCCCCACACAACCTATGGAACTTCATCTACCACTTCTAAATTCAAAACACCACACAGAAATCCACATTCCACATTCCATAATAAATAACCCCTTTGAAATTATGCAATTTTCCATATTTAAAATTATAAATCAATTTTATTCAAACACCCAATAATTCTGTTTTTTCTATTATATTTAACATCACAAGAACTATCAACCTGGTTTAACCACACTTACCTTATTTTTAATTAATTATTCATTTCTATCCAATTAAAAAATCCATCCAATTCATTTCAGTTGTCCATCCACATTTAATTTATTTTATCAAAAACCACATTAATCACACATTACTTTATCATTTCAATCCTTAATTATCAAATCCCACACATGATTTAATAATTTAAGATTATATTTTAATTTAATTATTACATGAGAATCTATAAAAAACAATTCCCATCCCATTAACATAATTGTATAACCAAATATCACAAAAACATAACATTTGTAGATTTAGGAAGAAGGGGATTTCAACACTTTCTATATCTTTATTTATTGTCATTTTCATGGAATCCATAAATCATGGGGAAACCATTTTAATAAAAAATTATAAGTTATCAACTAACTCAATTGAAAGTGATGAAAAAAATAACACTAATAAAAATCACAGAACAAAAGTGAAATTATTACAATAAATGTCTTCAAACATCAATGATTTGTAGTGAGGCATTATACATGAATAATCATATAAAAAATATTTCAACATCAGAAACAAACATGTGCTATCCTCCTTTTTGTATAAAAAATAATAATTTAATTCATTTTATTAACACTCTATCCTATATATTTTCCCAATTATCTAAATATATAAAACAAGTGATATTAAGGAAAATAATATTATATTAATATGATAATACACTATATAGTAAAATTTCACTACAACTTGAAGAAATCAAAAAAACAAGTTAAAATTCCATCATTCCCCATAAAATACAATTACTCAATTATTTATCATTATTACAAAAAAGGATACCATCTTCTCAAAGAAAACAATTTATAGTCCCCCCACATGATATAGTAGAATCTATAAAAAGGATTCCTTACCTTGATTTTTAGACCTATCAATGATGAGAAACAATGTTTGCAAGTCCTAGTGCGAATCCAGAAGCATCTAATTCTCCATCTTAAATAATTTTAGATGTTTAAAATGATATTTAATTACATATAATAATTATAGCTCAAAAATTCTTGACAAACTGAGTTCTTATATTATACTAATCAATACAAACCCAATGGGACCGACAACATGTCATTCTGATTAGTATTGATGGAGATATGTGATAAATAATTTGAATAAGATATGGTATTTATTTACATGTTTTATTATTATAAAATCACAAATTCTATTTAATTCATGCATTTAATTACCTTATTTAATTCCCTCATATAATTCCATCATTAACATCAAATTGTATTTCGAAATTTAATTTTTAATTTTTCTGTTTTAATACCTATATTTTTTTTATTACTTTTAAACAATTTTATATTATCTATTTTTTGAGGGCGACACCACAAGGAATCACCTCCCTACTTCATATTCATTTATTAAGCATGAAGTCTCCCTCAAATCGCATTCCATAATCATTTTTTTAATTTATTTTCACACTTTACATAATCAATCTCTCTTCTCACTTTCATTTGTTTTTTCTTCAACACCAGACTCACCATTATATTTCCATTTTAGTTAATTCACATGTTTTACCAAAATTAAATCACTCATTTTTTTAATTTCATATGTTAAATTAAAAAATTTTAAAAATTTAATATTATCCAATCAAACACTGCATACATTTTTTGGCTATACAAATAAACAAATTATTTTTTTAATCATCCACTTTTTATATTTTTAAATGAATCATTTTTTTTATTTTTCTAACTATGAAATTAAATAATTTTATATATAATATACATATATATATTTCAACACAAAAAAACTATATATATATATATATATTGTGGTAAATTTAATGTTCTATTCTATCTAGGTCTATTACATTTCTAGTTTTGGGGGTTGGGGTTTAATTTGAGTTTCTTAGAGCGGTCCTACAGATGTTGGCTACTATAAAGCTGAAAGAAGAGGGAATAAAAACCATATAGTGTTTACATGATGTGTAATATTGATTCATTATTTGTACATGGTTTGGTTCATTATGTATATATTTTAGAGGTTATATAATAAAATCCATACATGTTTTTGGAAGAACCAAACCCCAATGATTGCATAACATGAAATGGGTGCACACAACATATATTTCCCCGAAAAGTACATCATTAAAGGTTAGTGCACCTTGTATTTTTTAACAATACCTACACATCCTCTATCATTATAGGGGGTTTTCGGTGTTTTGGTGAGGGATACATGGATTCATTCGATGGGGATTCATCCATGGAATCCCATATTTAAACCTTGGACTCCCACCATCTATCAATGGTTTGTTCTATCTGAAGTCTCATCTTTTTTCCATCACTTCCTCTTTAGATTTCACTACAATGGTGTTGTTTGGTTTGAATTATGTTCTTGGGAAACATTTTATTATCTTCAAGTCTTTTGTAGGATGAAATGCCAGTTTTATATTTGGTGATGGTTCTTGGGTGGTATCTTCTTCTCCCTATAGTGCACAATAAGATAAAAAAGCATCGTTAAGATAAGTAGTCAACATTTTCAACCTTTTTTCATGCTATGTGGGGTAATTATATTATCGTTCATAACATTGTGTGTGTTTAAATGGTTGGAATAATCATATAATTAATTTTAATGACTAAAATTGACATGTATGGGGTATTATTGTATGATTTTCTAATTTTTATATATTATTGATGTTGATAGGCCTTCCTATTTCCAATAATAAAAATAACAGCGATTAGAACCCTCACATGTGTTGTACTTGATATATGTGATGACCCTTATTGTGTTTTTGTGTGATATCTCTCTGAATAAATGGTTAAAAAAATATTTGGATAAAAATTGGTATCCATTACACTTCTAGTTTATGTTATAATACTAATGTAATATAAAGAAGTAATGTTATGAAACCCTTGTATAAATTTCAAGACAATATGTGTTGTTTTGTGTGTGGTTGTGGTTTTTAAATTTCTCTATGTGTATGATAGTTATTGTGTGGGTAGTTATTGTCTAGATAGCTTGTGTGTGGAATGGGGCACTAATGTGATGGCTGGTTAGCATGGATGTGATGTGGCCAGTTGTGTGTCATGGGGTAGTGTTATGGAATACTGTTTATGGTGAAGTGTTTGTGGTTCAACGGTCTTTGTGTAGATTTTGTGGCATAGTGGTTACAACATAGTGGTTGAGGTAAGTGGCAATTATTGCTATGTGATGGATGATGCATTAAGTTTTTTCATTGTGAGATGACTTGAGTGATGTTATGTGATGAAGATGGAGGATTTGTGGTGACATGGAAGTAGTTGTGTGGTGTACTAATATTGATTTTATAGTATCCTTAGAATAAATAATTACAAAATGTGGTGGGAATAAAAATGAAAAATAATGGTATTGTTATGTGGTTTTGGATAGATAGATTAAATATAGTTGAATGGGTAATATAATTAAAAAATAAAAATAAAATGAATAAAAGTTATTGAAAATGTAATTATAAAGTGTATAATACTGTGTGTCTTGTGTGGAAGTTGTGTATTGTTTTCCATACAATGGTGGAAGCAGTTGTGATGGTTTACAAATGGAATGGCGTGGTGATGGTGTGTGCATTGGTGTTATTAATGCGAACTCATAGGATGGGTATTGTATTCAATCTATATGTCATATATTTTTACATTATTTTATAATTTCCCCACATGATTTGGAAAAACATACCAATAATTATAGGTTTTAGGTTCTATGAGTTTTCCCAGACATCCAGGACTGTAGTAAAATGTCAGGATTTCTATCAAATATATCTTACTCTTAATACAGTATTACGTGTTTTCCATGATTGTTCGAGTAGGATGATAAGTGATATGTGGGTTGTTTTTTTGGGTGAGATGTTATATGTTGTCCCAGGTGTCTTCTGGATGATATATCTTGTGTTTTTCTATGCGTATTCTATATGACATGTGATGTGTGGTTACTGGTTTATTCGAGATGAGATGCGATGTGTGGTTATATTTTTTTTCCAGATTAGAGGAGATGTGATGGTATGTGATGTGATGTGTGAGATAGGCGTGTGAAGGTGGTATGTTATGTTATATGATTATTTTTCTAGATGTGTGCGGGAGGGAAATGACTTGATGTGTATGGAAGGGATGGGTGCATAAGAAGATTGATATTGGGGCATGAGATCACAATACTTATTTTGGAAGAGGTAGCAAGGAACATTTCTTTGTTATCAAATCGAGGCCTTTGTTATTTCTCTATGATGTATACATGTTATGTTTACAATTCTTTTAAAAACTACTCTCAAGCTCCGAGGAGGAATTTTTGGACCAAGATGGACATTACTATTTAGGTTATTTGATGTTGAGTCGTTGATTTAGACTTGAAATTTTGTTATTTTCTATGGTGAATTTTATATATATTAGTTTTATTTTTTCAATCCATATGGTATTGCTTGTCTATTTCCATTATATATTCTATTGGATTTGGTTGGAGTTTTTTATCCTATCTCCTAATATTATTCTTTTATAGAGTTTAATGTGACCTATATTGTGAAATCTTTTATACCCTCGGTAACAGTCTCCAACCTGGTTCCTACTGAAGGCTGGACTCATGGGTCATTTTCTCATTCCCTTCGTTGCATAATTTTTTGGGGGGAAGGGAATGTGATAGGATGGTATTATAGTGTTTTTTAAGGGATATGCTATTGTTTGTAGTCATGAATAATGCTGATTTCATGGGTTGGTATGAAGGAAATACTAGTTTACCTTGGTTAATGTCCTAAGAGATAGAGAACAGACAAAAACCAATATTTTTGGGCCCCTCGTGATCCAAGTCATGGTCTCTGAGCCTAATGAATATACAAGTGAGGTGGAAATATTTGTAGGGTAGAAACCAAGGATAGGTACTAGAATATTTATTATTGTGTTTATTTTTTAGTTGCCTGTTTTTGAAAAACTAATTAGTATTTAATTAATATTTCAATAAATTCCATGCTACCATGCTTATGATGATATCCTAATCTTTAAGAATGGTTTTTATTCATCATCTAAAAGATAATCAGGTAGTATAGGTTTAGTAGGTCGGTCTAGTTGATCATTATAGGGTTCATCATGTAGTAGAGGATAAGGCATTGTAGTGGTCTTTTTTCGCCTTTTAGTAGTAGAGTTGGATATGTATGAGGGGAGTGTCTCATAATTTGATATGGAGTTATATATAAAGGATTTTGATATTTGTTTTTGTCTAATACCCGCACATTCCTATGTTTTTGGTGTCAATGGAACTTAGTCATATGCGAGGAAATAAATTTAGTGGTGTACATTGTTTCTTTATGACCACAATGAAGAAGATATGTTATGGCCTAAAATTCACATGGATTTTAGGGAAGAATTTCATTTGTTAACGATGATGGAATACAATATGAAGGAGATTATATCACTTTAGTAGGGGAGTATGAGCATACAATAAATTTATATATGATCAAGGATCTCCTACAATTTTCTCCAAATGTTTTTCTAGATGGGGTGTCTAGATTATGATTTTTGAAGACTAATTGTCATCTTGTTATCAGGTATACGGTCAGACTGTTTATCCTCTCGAAGTATCTAGAGGTGAAGAAAAAGTATACTATTTTCAAGTGAAAAAATTCCTTGGAACTTAACCACCCAACTAATTATATTGCATGGTGTTTCAAATAGCAGGATTTCTGGCTATCGGTCGTAGGTTCTTAGTCATTTAGGGTTCTTTTTGGAAGGGAACAATTCATTACAGTTTCATTCTCGGCCAGCATGGAAAGGTTGTTTTTGACTGTTTTTTGGAGGATTTATTTTTTCATTCTATATCAATTGTATGGTAACATCTAAAATCTGTGTCTGACGTCTCAAAGAGGCCCATTTTAGGTGGGTGTTTCAGCCCCTTTTTATCAGCAATTGTATCATTAGAGACTTTTCCAACAGAAAAGATAGCAGGTTCATATCTAGTAGCTATGAAAATTTTGAGTTAATATAGATAATCCTTGAGAAAAACCCTCTCTATAGGGACCTAAGACAAAGAATGTCCATAGAGGGTAGATGTAGAGAGGAAGTGTATCTGTCCATGCTGACATTCACATGTTAGGGACAACAATGATAGTTAATCTGAGAGATGTTTGAGGTATGATCTGTTTATCATCTACCCTTATGTGTGTTATGGTAGTTTCACTATTATTAGGATTATTTTTTCTCCTTCTTTAATTCCTACTTTGGGATTGTATGTGGATAGTCTTCTTGTTCCTCAGTTGTTATCTACACAAGTTAGAGGAAAAACTTCCTTGTTTGATGTATGTTGGTAATGTAGACTAGTTATGGGGTAGCAACAGTCAGTGGGGGACTTCTTCTTATTTTGGATACATCCATATGATATTAATCTTATGATGTATTGGTTGTATTCCATAAAGACATTCATCAAATAGTTCTGGGGGAGAGTCGTGATTTGAATATGTAGGGCCAACTAATGGTGTTTGTTGGCAAGAAAGGTTACCAGTTGGGTGGTAGGAAATTGGAGTTGAATTTTATCATAGTTGGAAGATATGTCTATTTAATATAAAGTTCGGAGTAATATTATTATTGTGGATGAGTTATTGAAATTTATCCAAGAGGGTTTTATGGTGAGGCCTCCTCGACACCACATCATGCTCGAGATAGATTTGTATCCTAGTGCACCTCTATTATCGATGGCCCCTATCTTATGGAACCCACTGAGTAGTGTTAGTCGAAACTATAGGTGGATGATCAGATTGATGGGGGTTTCATGAAACCAAATGTTTCATCATGGGTTAATCTAGTTATGTTTTAAAAGGAGTAATTTAGTCGGAGTTTTTTTATAGACTACCATATGATGAATCTAGTAACGATCAAGAATCATTACCCTCTTCCAAGTATCCACGATCTGTTTGAATAAATGTGGGGACATAGTTGTATTTCAAATAGAAATTTGCATTCCATATATAACTTGTTGAGGGTGAAATATGATATCATTTTGAATACTACCTTTAGATGAAGGTATGTTCACTTTATGTTTTTTGTTATTCCATTCAGTTTTACGAATGCACCAGTTGTGTTCTTGGGACATATGAACATTGAGTTTTTTGGATTTCTTGGACTAGTCCATCATTTCTTTAATAGTTGATATACTAGTCTACTCAAATTTAAGGAAGGTGAATGAAAATAATCAAAATTATATTTTGAAGGTATATTGACACCCCTGGATATACGGTAATTTTTCTAAATGTGAGCTCTAGATGTGATGGGTTCATTTCCTTGGATGTGTGGTGTCTCGATATGGTGTGGTAGTGGAACTGTCAAAGGTCTAAGTATATGTTTCTTGGGAATCAACCAATTATGTGGTAGATGGTCACATTTTCCTTATTCATGCAGATTATTATTAGAGATGTGTTCCAAATTTATATTTTTCCACAAACCTATTGACACCGTTGAAGAAGAAGGATATTGATATTTTCAGAAATATTGATGTGAGGCACATTCTGTTTTCTAATGAAAAACATTTCAAGTTATCTAATATTTATATTTCCCTCTGAGGTTATTTTATTAGGTTATATGTGATGCATAACATCTAGGTTTTGGATTCACGTTAATGTATGATAATGATTTAATCTCTTAAGGGAAAAAGAATTTACATCCCAATAAGTCTAACCATGACACCCATGATTAGTATTTTTTTGAAGTTGTTCCTACACTAATGTTGTGGAGGAATTAACTTGTCACTAATTATTTATTGGTTTACACAAACCATAAAATAATGTGATATGTTTTATATCCATAATATATAAATATATACTCATAGAGGTGGATGGAGTTTTATCAGGATTACAATTTTGAGATCTCTTACACACTTGGGAATGGTAATGTATATTTAGATTCGTTAAGTAGAATGTCATAGGAGGATTTGGATTAGGAGTATAAGATTTTTTGTAAAGGAATGTAATAGCTTACAGTGAATTGTCTTGACATTAGGTAGACTAGTGTAAGATGGCGTCTTTATAAAATGATCATGGAGTCATCTATGATACGATTGGTTTAGGAATCTCAGTGGATAGACTTAGAATTAGAGGTTATGTATGATTATCGTAGACATATTGACAATATTTTGGGATGGTCAAAGGATTACTAGAACAATATGGAGTTCTGTGGGTGATTTTTTTTACCACAGGTGATGTATGAGGTAGTTGTCCATGATTAACACAAATAACCTTTATAAGTACATCCTATTCTGATAAATATTTATTGTATCTTAAGAAGAAATATTTCGTGGTCTGTTTCAAAATTATCAGTAGTAGAATTTGTGTCAAGGGGTTATTTTTCAATAGGGTAAATAAGAACACCATGTTCCAGGAGGTCTATTTCATTCCATGGATGTTCCTGACTATAAATGGTAGGACACCTCGATGGAAAATATCATAGGGTTACCACGATATTAGGAAAATTATGATTTAGTTTGGGTTATACTTCACAATCTAAATAAATCGTCTCACTTTATTGTGATTTGTGACTCATGTTTCATGGATTTTTTGGAATGTTTGTACATGGAAATTTTGATAGGCTTCATGGGGTATCACTTAACATTATATCTCATTAGGGACCCTTATTTTACCTTACGTGTCTAGAGGGGATTACATCATGATTTCTTCTCCTAGTTGTGCATTAGAATTGGCATTCGATCCTCAGATAGATGGACTGATAGATTAGACCATCTAGAAATTGTAGGATATGTATTGTTAATGTGTCTTGGATGGTGGTGGATCTTTTGTATGGAACATTTATTTGGTTGAGTTTTCATAAAAAAATAGTTATCACTTATAAATCAGTATGGATCCATTTTGGGGATGTAAGAGTAGTCATGTCATTCTTCATTTTTCTAGACAGATATTGGAAAATCAGTAGTTCTTAGTGTAGTTGTATTATAAATAATTACAAAGAAGATATAGTTGCTTTCTGAGAATATTATGGATGTTTAGGAGCATCATAAGGTTTAATATAATTGTATGAGGAGGCCCTTAGAATTCGAGGATGGTTACCATGTGTTCTTGATAGTTTCCCCTCAACATCGACCAGAAAGGTATGTCAAAGGGAGTATGCTTTATCCATGCATTTTTTGGATCCTTTAATGTGTTGGGGAATGTTAATGAGGTGGAATGTCAGTTGGAAGTTCCATCATGGCTATAAAAGGATCCACAATGAATTTCATGTCTCGTAACTTCATTAGTATATTCACAATGACTTTGAGGTCATTGACTAAGGATATTTGGATATTGAGGATGATGTAAAATTTTGGGGAAACCATAATAAATATAGGATCATCAAGAAAAATTGTTTTTTGGATGGAACATCCCCTTCATTCATGTGTTTTAGAAACATGGGGGTGTGGAGAAGAGTACTTGTGAGAGAGATATGTGGATGTGAGCTAGTACTGTGAGCTATTTTTTCTTTTCCCTTACACTCTTTTTATTACAATTTGATGTTCGGATATTGATATGTTATAAGATGTGATACTTTTAATGATGTTTTTTTGTCATAATATTTTGACATATATAAATGGGAGGACCTGAATCATAATCAAGGCACATTAATTACAGTGTGATCAAACCCGTGTTGGTGAGTCATTACTACCCTGAGTGGATAGTATCATCACATGGAGGATAAGACTCCCTCATTATTATGTATGGGTACACATTTGTTGTTTTTTAGTCTATTTGGAGGTTATATGGTTTTGTAGTTATTTTATATAATATTGGTGGTAGTGAGTGGTACTGAATGATGCATTGTTGTTCCTAGTGTGTGGTGGTGGTGGGTTGTGAACTATTCAGTGGAAGATTGTTTTGGAGTGTTTGACAAGTGGTATCATCTATGGGGTGATGAGATCCTTTAGAGTTATATTATATTGTGGTTTTTCATACTGCTAATCTTCAGGTCTTCATTTTGGATTCTAGAAGTACTGAATTATTTGAGAGGTATCTAATTTAATGTTTTTTCATTATTAGGAAGTTACGTTTCTTTTTGGGGGTATTGAAGATTCTTGGAGGATGCCTAGAGCAAGCCTTGATGTGTTGGATGTTATAAATCTAGAAAAAGATTGAATATACATGATAGAGATAATATTTTCATCATTTTTCTATGATTTACAGTGATTTAGTCAAATATACATTTTCAATTTGAGCTGATTTTCAAGATTTTAATATTTTTGTTGCGTGTCGGGCTAAAAATGGAATGTTTCTTAAATCGGGGTTTTTGATAGATTTTCATATCAAGGGTGTTTTGTAAACTTCATTAAAAATATAAATCCAAATTGAATGATTCTTTTTTGTTAGAATCATTGATTTATTTATTTAATCATTTTATTCTATACTAGGATCTTATTAATGCATCTATAGGACTTATAAAATCAATGAAGTTGATGATTTTTTTGGGCAGGCAACATGGACCCTACCACAATAATGGAAGCACATAACTTCCTACACACCATAAATTAAAGTGATACCACTTTTAGATGAAAGAGGACTCAATGTAACATTCACAGATTAAATTTTATAGAGTTTTGAATCCATTTATGTGTCTTTGGAATGAACTCAATTGAAGGAAGATTCCTAGAAATTTCATCCCGAAAAAGAGTCCTCCAATACAATTTTATTAACAGGTACATGAGGTGGAAAATTACACTACAGTTTCAAGGATTTCTTTCAAATACAATAAAAAACAACTTTCATGAAGGAGAAAATGTGTGAAAAGGTATTTTTCATGGTAATTAACATGTGATATTTTAAATGTTGAGAGTCTACTTGGACAGAATACATTCTTGGAGTAAAAATCCCATAACTCCCTCAACAAGCATCCAAATACTCGAAAATTTTGAGGGTGGATGTACAAGATAATTTTGAATAACATTAATGAAGGTATCAATGCGTTATTTGATTATTAATTGGGTATTCATTGTTCCAACATGAGGAGGAAAAATTATTCCAATAAAAGGAGAGGATCTCCCACCTCTCAAGTCATTCCATTATATCCAAACTACCTCCAATCGAATGATGGGGGAAGAAATGAATTAAAGGCTTTTTATATTTATTTATACGTTTTTATTTCATTATAATTTCTCCCCTCCCCATATAATATTGACTTCCCCATCCATAGAGGGGTAGTATCATTTATTATTCGGGAAGGGGGAGGCAATAATGATGTGAATTCATGAGTTATTGTGCTTCAATTTAATAAGATCTCTTTTAATTTAATAATCTATATTCAATTATAAATTCCATTTTAAATTCTGAATGCGGTTATGTTAGGTTTTAATTTTGTAAATTTATATTTCGTTGGTCGATGATAACATTTATATCCACCCAATTCTTATCTATATACGGTGGAATAGATTTGGGTCGGGTGGTGAGTGCTTGACGATAGTTAGAAACTGTGTATGCTTACATGTGGGATATTATTTATTTAGGGACCACAAATTCATAGTTAGGTATTATTATAATTAATCAATAAAACCATTTACAATACTACACTATTTGAATAAGGATAGACCAATCTACGCTTTTGGATAATGAATATTCTCATCAGATCCATTTGGCCAAGGGGGAGAGTGGACTCGGTAGAAAAATATCTCTCTAGGTAGACAAAGGAAAAAAGGTGGAAAATATGGAAACTATGATAGAAGAAAAATGGGTATAGACAAACCCACTATGATCACCATCTTTCTTATTTCTTTAAAACCAATCATATCTTGCTTCGTATTTCTCACACATCATTGAAAATTAATTAAATACAATTGTTTTCATGAAAACATTTAAAAGTGACAACCTTGGTTTGTGTGCACTCCTCTTTAGGAGACTACCTATGATAAACTATTATACTATACTTAGGTAATTAATTTTTTTCTATGCCCCGCATCTGGCATGAATCAAACATGGTGCTGTGGGTTGGGAGGAAGTTACTCATAACAAAAAGGATTTTTTTCTTTAAAAAATCTATTTTTGAATGACATGTTGTTCAAATAACATTTTAATAGGATTTGATCTAGAAATTTAATATACAATAACAAAACTATGGAAGAAAAATTTGAAAATCGACTTGGAAGAAATCATTATAACAAATTCAAGAGATAACGAACACTTTGATGCTATAATAATGGATAGTAATCCCATCTAATGTTTCTGCAATCTTTGCGCACCACAATTCACTAACCAACAAAAAAACTATGTTTCCTGGAATTAAAAAACTATTTTGAATTGCGAATTAACATGATTGAAATTTTTCCTAAATTCCATGATCTTACAGGTGAATGCCCCAACAAGAAAAACCAAGAATTTACAAATGTGTGCTTCAGATATAGACCTTGAGTTGTTGCAGAAGAACATGTAAAGTGGAGGGCATTCCCCTTCTCACTTGAGGGAGCAACAATGGAATGGTTGTACAATCTACTACCATGAGAAGTCCAAGAATTGGAAGATATTCAAAGATAATTCATGAAAAAGATTTTTCCTACATCCAAGAACCCACCAATCTGAAAAGAGATCTATGTCATTATTCAATCAACTGGTGAATCACTTTATAAGTACTAGGAGCATTTCAATAATGTATGCTTTATCTGTCCACATGAGAGAGTGAATGAAATCCATTTCATTGTTTTCTTCTATAAAGGATTTCTCATAAATGAACGAACCTTTCTAGATGCATCATTTAGAAATGTTTTGATTGAAATTTCCCTAGTGGATGCCAAAGGGTAGATTGATTTTTAAAAAAATCAGAATAGTTTGGCACCAGATGTATGAGAACCATAGTTATCCATGAGGTAAGGACTTCTGATTCTTCCTCACCCTTACTTGAAACAACACTAAAGGAAATGGATAGTGTTATGAGATAAATTTCAGTGATCCATGTGAAGGAACAACAAGGACTGATTCAGGTATATGGATTATGCTCATCTACTTATCATTACAAGGATCAATGTACAGATGTGCATGAGATAGAATGTTGTGCAGAAGCCTATAATCAAAGGAAATTCCAACATCAGACCCAACCAGGATATAGATTTCACTAAAATCAAGCCATTCCACCTTTTCAACAGATATACCAGAACCTGACACCATTCCGATAACTTTACATGTAGTCCTACTAACATATGAAAATATTTGAACCACCACCTTTCTAGTGTAAGAATTTTGAGCAACCATCCACAAGTGCACTGAAAAATGAAGATCAAAAATTAAAGATGAAAATTTCAAGAATGGAAGATAAAATTGTCAATCTAGCCGATCAATTTTCAAGCCGAATGCACATTTTTACCAATATCCAAGGTAAACTCCCAACATAGAATGTTTTGAATCCAAAGAAGAATGTCAGTGAAATCACACCCCCAAATGGGATGAAGCTCACACCACCTAAAAAATATGAGGATGATGATTCCATGAAACCTCCTAAATCTCAACCCATCCATCTAAATGAAAGAAAACATAACAGCAAGGGGGAAAGAATGGTTTAACAAGAATAGTCCAAAAACAGCTTTGTTGAAACATAAAGGGAGAGAATTGATATCCCTACATTATTACCATATGCATTAGTTGAATCAAGGGTGAAGAAGAATGAATTCAATGTGAATTACATGAAACATTCCAGAAAGTTGATATTCACATCCCACGACTTGAGGCAATATGAAAAATCCCTATGTATAAAAAATTACTAAAGGAGTTGTGCACTAAAAGAAGATTAATAGATGGGAATGAATAGTTCAACTAGGGAAGAAGTGTTTTATCCCTGATCAAACCAATGACAGCACAAAATTTTCAAGATACAGAGACATTATCTATTACCTACACCATTAGTTCATTAAAAATATTTGATGCACTGTATGATCTAAGAGCACCAATAAATGTTATGCATCACTCAGTATTTACATCTTTTCAGATTGGAAAATTAAAACCTACTAGTGTGGGGGTCCACCTAGTAAACATATCCACATTTTTCCTCGCAGGTGTTCTAGAAGATGTTATTGTAAAGGTAAAAGATTTACTATTCCAAGCTTACTTTTATGTACTGACAATGGAATTAGAAAGGAGTTCATCACACTCACCCATCATCTTGGGGAGACCGCTCATAAAGACTAAAAATACCATCATTAATATGCATGAGAGAACACTCTCAATGTAGCTTAGAGATAGTATAGTACATTTCAATATACTTTACTCCATGAAGAATCTATCAAATGGTCATTAAAAAATGAAATATACAACAAATAAGGAAAAGAAACAACTAAAACATTTTATGAGACAGCCTCAGAAATCTTGGATAGTTAGTAAGAAGAGGCTGGAGAATCAAAATTTGGAGAATATTTGGATATCAAGAAGTATAAACACAATGAGGATGGACATGAAAAGATTATCATATATCTTTTGAATGAACATGTTTCAAGGGAAAAATAACTAGCTGAGAAACATTCCATATATCTTACTACAAAACATGATATGAACAAGGTTAAGGAAACCCCACTAACATAGAAGAGGTATTTAATGGATATTCTCAAACTAATGGAAAGAGTGGATCACAAGAAAAAAGGTAATTATGTACTCAATAAATTTCAAAGGATAACTAATTTATTAAAATTTCCAAAGGTAGAAACCCAAAAAATCTTCATGTGGGTAATGAAAATTAACGGTCAACCTCCCACGTCAAGAGAAGAGATGAATTTTTGAAGGAAACAATAACACCTTAAAGAGATTGAGGTTCATATTGCAACAGGGAAGCAACAAATATCCAGAGAGAATGAAAACAATCCCAAAAGAACAAAAAATTTTGGGCTTTGATGGTGTTGTTGTATCCATGGACACAAACCATACTCTTGATGGTAAAACATGCCTTTATCTAGAAATAAAAAAGAGCCAGTGTTGGAGATCAAACTCCTACAACCTATTTATCAATAAAATCCATCAGGTCGTACCTATCCTCTACATGTGATTCATACAATTATTTATTTCCCAATATTCTTACATGTTAATTAAATTTAAATGCATTAGGGACACTGCATCAATTAAATGTATGGGAGGGAATCATTTAGTCTATGATTTTTCAATATCATTAATATTTTGAGTTGGGCAATCGACATTAAACAAAAGTGCTTCAGGAAAGCAACCCATGTTTTTTCCCTTAGTCCACCATTCCCCTCGGTCATATTCTTTCATGATGGAGAAGTCCTACATTATCATTTCTTTTAATTTTTATATTTTAGGTCTATGGTTCAAGGTTGAAAAATGGATATGCTAAATAGAACACATGTTTTGATGGTGCTACAAAACATAACTAAGGAAATATGAAAAACACCACCAGAAGGAAGAATCATTGCTAATAGGAGTTTTATTTTATATTAAATATCATTTGAATTCGTTAAAATTTTTCCCTTAATTAATGATTTGTCTATTAAATTAAAATTTCATTCCCACACTTATATTATTATTTTACTTGACATATCTATAAGACATGAGTTTTTTTAAGAGTCCTATGATGACATGTTTTAGAATTAAATTTTAATGAAATTTAATAAGTAAAATAGAGAATTTGAAGATTAAAATGAAGTATGGATATTGAAATAAAGACTCATTATTTTAAGGAATTAATTTATTCATGTAAATGAAATTTAACTACAATCACTACTAAAAATATGGCCTTTAAAAGCACTGGAAAAGTCCATTTATAAGGCTAAACAAATGGTTAATTAATGCTTTAAGAAAAGTGGGTCCCTTTTATTAGTACTAAAAAATTCATTCATAAATACCGCTTTTATCAGCGCTAAAAAAATCATTGATAAAAGTTAATAAAATAAAATAAAATATTTCTACAAATTGGGTACGACCTTTAACAGCACCCCCACCCCAGCCCGCACACCCTAGTGCCCCCACCCCAATACACATGCCACAATATCCCCAACCACCCTTTAACAGTGCCCCACCCACCCTTTATTAGTGCTAGCTGTATTTCCCCCCATGCGCGCGACCTGCTTCCCCCTGGATTTGAACTTGAGATCTCTTGCCTATGCACCTAAACCTTTACAACTCCACCATATTTCTTTTCTCTAGATTTAATAATATATCTATTTATATATATATATAGTTATATTAACTAATATATTAATATATATTTATATTAACATATATATATTTATATTTATATTAAAATATATATTTAGTTATATTGATATATATCGGTATAGTAATATATATAGTTATATTTATATATTTATTCATATATATATATATATTATCTGTATATTTATTCATATATTAACATATATTTAGAAGATTAGTTTTAAATACATTTATAAAATATCATTTTCTGTGTGTGTGTGTGTATAAATAAATAAATACATTTATACAAGACACACACAGACACATATATATTTTTATATGTAAGTATAATAATGCATATTTATATATATTAAAAAATATTATATATTAATATGTACATGCATATGTTTAGAATATATAGATAATATATATCATTTTTTCAATACATATGCACATATATATATATATATATATATTTACACATTATATAGGTATATAAATATTAGTATATTTTTATTTTAAAAAAAAGGGATGTTATTTTTTTATTTGGATAAGGCTTATATATTGAGAAATATATTTTATATGTAAATATGATTAATTAATTATTTATAAAATTAAATTTTTATGTGGTGATATATAAAAAAATATGTATATATTATTATATATTAGATTATAAATAATAGTGCATTATGGAAAATGATAAAATTTCAATTCCATAAAGTGAATATGAATTTAATCCCTTCAAATAATACATTCTACAATGAAAAAGGGGGAAATACCCCATTAAATGAGGTTGAAATTCCATCGAATGTTACAAAATTGTGTTATGTGGACTAACACTCAGTTTTGGAGGCCTTTTGGCCCTTTTTGGCCTCGAAAAATGAAATAAAAGTTTTCCTTGGTCGCCAGTGTGTATATCTCTTCATAGGCTTCAATTTAATATTCCTAGAGCTCAAATGGACATTCGGTTCAAAATTTATTGTCATTTCAATTTTGAGTTACATTTTCATATTATATTATATATTTTATTAATTTATTGGTTTTTTGTGTCTTAAAATTGTTATTAAATTATTATTAGTATATGATAATTAGAACATTTTTAATTAATAATTTTTACAATATTTTATAATTCATTTCACTACATATCTTATATATTAAGTGTAAATGTTTATTTATAATTATCTAAAACATATTTAAAATATATATATTATATTTATATCAATATAAATATAATAATATACTAATATATCAATATATTATTTTTTATGAAATATATATTTTATGAAATATACAATTTATCAGCGCTAGGTGACCAAACGATGGAAAAGCTCTCCCTTTACCAGTGCTACTAGAAAAAGCTCTGATAAAGGTGTCCCCTTTGACATCATTAAAAAAGCACTGATAATGGGGAAATTTTAACCACACCTTTGTAGTGCTGTTAAATGTACCATTTGACAGTGCTTTTTTAGGGTTGTTAAAGGCACCCCCATTCTCAGTGCATTTTTTAATCTAGTTAAAGGGTAGTTCTGCAGAAACCCAGTTTTGTGGTAGTGAATATTTTATTCTTTGAATTTAATATATTCATGTGAATTGATTTGATTTTATTAATCCTTCCATGAGTTATTGTCCCGTATAATAATTCAAATTCCCGATAGGATTTATAGACAAAATATTTCCTACTTTATCTTGAGCATATTTCTTGAGTGATCATGGGATATGTCAACTACTAGAACGTGTATTGAAACTTTTTTAAGATATGAATGTTCAAAAACACATTTAAAAGGATTGAGGCACTACTTTGGCTAGCCACTTATTTTCTTAATACCCACTGATCCATTTATCCTTCTTTAGCCCATGGAATTGATGAATTTCCTAATAGGTTTAAACCACATTACAAGCCATTTTTCCATTACCTACATGAACTTTTAGTATTTTTTCATGGATATTTTATGTTTTATTATGGTGGAATGGGATTTTTTGTGCGTTCAGTGGGATGTGTATCATATTTGGCTTATGTGAGGAGTGTGTCAATATTTCTGGGTAGTGTAAAATATGATAATTGGCTAAGTATAATCATTTCATTATGCTTTTTTTGTTTCATCTATTTCTCTTTAAAAAATAAATAAAAATAGAGATGATCTTGAATTCATCATTGTACGCTCTTCAATGTCTTGTGTCCATCTTAAATTTTAAGGGCTTGAATTTTCATTCATTTATTATATTCAATTTTAAGATCATCCTCCATAAAAAAAAGTAAATAAAGTTGTGCCTCTCTAGAGCTTTTCAAAAAAAATAAAAAATAGGAGAACATGGATGATATAATTCATTATAATCATTATTTGGATCTTGAATCATGTCATACAAGGGGGTGGTGTTGTTTTTCACATTTTCAAGGGGTATTGAAAGAGTAATTTCATGTGTTTTCACTTTAATAAATCATGTATTGTACCTTAGAGTCCAACCTCCTATTTCAGGCCTGAAACTTTTTTTAGTCATTTTCCCACCAACCTTAAGCCACATAGTCATTTGAACCTTTATTAAAATTCATCATGATTTTCCAAACATTTTTTTACAAAGTGGAGAAAATAGTTAATTTACAATCCTTTGGATAAGGATCATTTTCGCATGATATTAGAATTACTCAACTTGATTTGTATCATGAGAAATGATATTAATGATTCACATGAGGTAAATAATTATATGACTTGTGTAATAATAATTAATTGAGGAGCATTAATTAATGAATTGATAAGTCTCATCATCTTTAAAAAAGGAAAAGTAAAATGTATGCATTGGTTGTTTCTTTGATAAATGGGAAATTAAATTGATATCTTATATAGAATTTGAAAATGTGATTCAACATTGAAAATTGTTTGATTTTATTAGTTTTGAATTTTAATATCTGTATCATTGGTGCCCCTAGATTTTCAATGTTGAGATTCCATGCCTGAGGAAAAGCATGCTTTATGTTTGGAGGAATTTATATAGATAATATTTTCATCATTTTTTATATTATTTTCAATGATTTAGTCTCATAAATGTTTTCAATTAGAGCTTATTTGACTGATTTTAATATTTTGTTGTGTGTTAGGATAAAATTGGAATCTTTCTTAAATCTATATTTTTGTCAGATTTTCCCATCAAGAGTATTTTTTTCATTTCATTAAAAAATGTAATTCCAAATTTAATGATTATTTTTTAAAAATTCTTTATTTACGTCGTTCATCATTTTCTAATGGACTATGAGCTTATTCGAGCATCTATATGCCTTAAAAAATCAGTGAAGTTGAATATTTTTCCCAGTGGATAATCTGGACACTAGAATAATAATGGAAGCACATCTCCAGCTACACACCTCCAATTGAAGTTATTCCATGTGGATATGAAAGAGGACTCAATGTGACATTCAAGAAATCAATTTTATAGAGTTCAAAATCCATTAAGGTGGATTTTGAATGAATCAAATTTAGGGAAGATTCCTAGAAATTTCATCTATTAAAAGAAGCCTCCAATAAAAAATTCGTACCTAGTACATGAGGTGGTCAATATACTTAAATTTGGAGAATGTTCAACCAAGACAATTATAAACAACTTTCACGAATAGGAAAACATGTAAAGAGGCCATTTTCATTTTCATTTATGTCTGAAATTTAAAATTTGTAAAGTCTATGAGGGAAGAATAAATGTTTGTAGTATAAAGGAATTAACTATGTCACCAAGCATCCAAATACTCTAATATTTTGAGGGTGGAGAGACAAGGAAATTGTGAAGAACATTCATGAAGGGATAAATGAGTTATTTGATCATTAATTGGGTATTAAATGAGCCAACCTATGGAGTAAAAACTCTACATATAAAAGGAGAGGATCCCCCACCATTCATGTCATCCCATTCCATTCAAACTTCATCCAATCAAATAGTGAGGGAAGCATTAGACAACACATTTATTTATATTTATTTATTATTTTAATTTTTTTGTAATGTCTTCTCTCTCTCTCACTCCATCTTTAATTACCCATCCATGGAGGGGTAATATCATTGAGTGATTGGGAAGGGGGAGGCTGGACCGATGTTATTTTTTGAGTTCTTGTGCTTTAATTTAATAAGAACCATTCTTCCTTCATAATATTGGTTCAATTATAATTTCAGTTACAAATTATGAATATGGTTGTGTTAGGGTTTAATTCTGTAAATTTATATTACTTTTTTTGATGATAACGTCTCCATCTACCCAATTCTAATATATATAAGGTGGAACTTATTAGGGTCCAGTGGTGAGTGTTTGATGGTACTCAACACATGTGTATTCATGCATGTGGAATATTGGTTTTTTAGGGAACAAGAATTCTTGGTTAGATATTTCTCTAATTAATCTAGAAAACCATATACTATCCAATACACATTTTAAGAAGGATCGACCAATCCATGGTTTTTGATAAGGAATATTCTTATCACAGCCTTCTGGCCAGGGGGGAGAGAGTACTAGGTAGACAAATCATTATCTAACTAGAAAAAGGGAAAAGTGGGACAAATTTGGATACTGTGGTAGTAGAGCACTGGGTCTTTCGAAACCCATTCCTATCACCATCTTTCTCAATTGTTTAAAACTGATCAAATAAAGCTGTTTATTTCTCACACATAATTCAAAATTAATTAAAACCAATTATATTAATAAAAACATTAAAAAGTAACACAATTTCTTTGTGTGCCCTCCTCTTCAGAAGACTACCTATTATCAAATACTAAACTATAATTTGGTAATTAATATGTAGCTTTTCCATACCCTACAACTAAAATTCATCAATATTGCATGTAAATTATATACAAATTGTTAGAGTGTATCACATCTTGTATAGGGTTGCTTCACTATGTAAAACTTTTAGGTGTTAAATAATAATAATGTAATGCATTTTTTAAAGGAACTGAACCCTGAGGATTATATGATATGAAAGGAGATTACATTTCAGGTTATTTACCTATGTAGTACATCAATAAAGGATTGAGTCCATTAGTTTTCTCCTCAAACCATATTTCCCTCTATTATTCATGGAAGACAATGCTGTTCACTTGAGGTTTCTTAGGACTCCTTTGAGAAGGATTGATTTGTGGCTTCCAATCATCAATACATGGATTCCCATCATTTATCTGTTGTGAGATCCATCCTTGTTCTCATCTATTTACATTAAATTATTCTTTGGAGTATTATTTGGCTGTTCGGATTGGTTTGGGTTATGTGTTTAAGATGTGTTTTGATGATCTAAGGATGTGGTGTGGGTTCCACCACTAGTCTCTTATGTGGAGGAGGATCATGGGAAACTATTTTCCTCCTTGTAGTGTGTAGAAAAATTAGAACGCTTTTCTAAGGTAGGGGATCCTTGTTCCCACCCTTTTTTACATGCAACTAGTGGGAATTTCATTATTTTTATTACATTTGGGTGGATAAAAAGGGTTGGAATTATCATATAATTAATTGGAATGGATAAAATTGTTGTGAATGGGAAGTTATTGCATGTTTCACTATTTTTTATATGGTGTTGATGTTGTTATGTATGCTTAATTCCAATTATTAAAATAAAGGTTGTTTTAATATCTTAATTCACTATAGTTGATATATTTTATGTCCCAGGATATTTTGTTTTGTGACCGAAACCTGAATAAAATGATAAGAAACTTATATTTGGGAAATAATTGGTTTTCCTTTGATATTGGTTTTGTGTGATAATACCTATGGTAATATATAAGAGTAACTTTATTAATTTCATAAATAAATGTGAAGTTGGTTTGTGTTACTTTCATGTCTGACTATGGAATCCCGCCTTTTTTATTTCAAAACTTTTCATTAAATTTAACATACAAACGGTCTTTGACATCTAGTGTCATGGAAATAAGGAACATAATACATGAAAACAACATAAAAATCCTTCTAATAAAAATATATGGATTCATAATAGGTTCACCCTATGTACAATTACTGCTTCTCATTACCTAGATACATACATCAATGGAAAGGGTGAGAAAAAGGATCGGTAAGGAAAACAAGTGAAATAATTGACATGTGATCTTGAGAAATATTATTAAGAACAAGATATAAATAATAATGTCATGAGAAATGGAAGAATAGGAATATCATAATAAAAATAACTTGAATATGTGGCTAAAACATTTCATTTAGGCATTCATGAACATATCTCCAAGGTTTTTCCTTATGGGGTCATAAAAATCACCAAGGTATCGTGAAACATGTCTTCTCTAGAGATTAATTATTTACCCAATTCTTTAGAGAGACATTAGGGAACACCATTAATATGTCTTTAGTCTCATGTTAACCACTTATATCATAATCAATAATTTCATAAATAACCCATAGAGAATAAAATAAATGTGTTTCATTTCAAAATCGTGACATTTTAAAAGTTTATAAAAACAAGATCATTATGTCAATTATAAATTATGGAAGGGGATTGAGGGATATATGTATGTCAATTACATAACAAAATATTTCTATATTGGAATATTTATGAACACCCATAGAAACAAAATAGGTCTGGGTATTCACATAAATAAAACAAGAGAGAAAGAGAGAGAAAATTTGAGGTGAAATTTCTGCAGCATAACAACTATATATCATGGTTATAAGAAATAATAAAAAGAGTGGAGACAAGGGTATATCAGCCATAAATGAACCATTGTAATGTATTGGTACATAATGAAAAGAATTAAGACCATTTTGTGGTCATGTTAATGACACACCACATGAAAAGGAAACATGAATGGAAATAGAAAGCATGATTTCTTTTACAAAAATTCGGCAGCCTAACATCATCACATAAATATTTATAAAATCAATTGATGAGAGAGTAAAGGGTATATAAAAATTTTTAAATGAAATTTAAATTATTAAAGACATATAATAATAAGAATACTCATAATAAAATGGAACTATATGACATAACATAATGTATTTAATGACTTAAAAGAGGATGGTGAAAGGTTCCATAACCTTGATGAGTAACTTCGTAAGATTGATGGTCAGGACCTTGAGAGGCTTGAGGGAACCTTGGGAGGACTCCTCAGGAGGTAAGGAGACCAAAAAATTGTTGAGGAGGATTTTTTAATGAAATTAATTAGGTAAATGGCTTGGTATTTATAGGAAAAGTGAGGGAATAAATTATTAATTTTCAAGGGACACCTCATCGGTGGTATTTGAAAAACCATGGTCATTCCCATGGTATTTGCCCATGTTATTAGACACTTGGGCCACCTCATATAATATATTACTATTCATAATTAGTAAATAAAGAATAAATCATTATTAAATCATTAATGATGTCATTGAACACCCGAAACTCAAAACTGTATTTTTACTATTCAATGAAAATTCAACAATTTTAGAACAAATTCAAAAATTCACACAAACCTAATATTGATGCTACAAATTCAAAAATTAACTCCATATTATGAAAATAAATATCTAGAAAATTTTTATTTAATTTTTAAATATAATCATTATTTATTCCAAAAATACAACTTTAAAATTATAACTAATTTTGTAACACCTTAAAAATGTAATCAAGGTTCCATAGAATTATTGTATAACCACAATACATTAAAGTAAAAATATATTAAAATATATTTCCATTTTAAATTATTAAATTATTTATAAATTTTTAAATAAAATTCTTATGAAAAAAATACCAATATATATACAATGATCGTTTTTCTACTTTAAGATGTTTAAATTGAATTTATACATTAATGGGTGAAGTTTCTATTTTATTGCCAATTTACTATTTATTACTTTTCATTACAATTCATATGAGTATGTTAATATTCATACTTTACTATTATCAAGTTGATCTTATTAGACTCTAAATTTATCACTGATCACAACTATAGAAGGTCATTTTTTGAAAATCATTTCACATTAATAATTATTTATTGTTCACATAAATATTTTAAAATACAATTTTTCCCAAAATTCATCAATAATACACATTCTATATTTATCTGGAAAATTTAAATTCACAAACATTTCTATAATAAGAAATAACAATTTTATTTATATAAAGGATTACCCAAACTAGCCAATGTCTCATTACATAGACCCTTATTACACCAGCATATGATCTAAGTGTAAGGTGTGCTATGGTGATAGAATCTTGTGGTGACTCAAACAAAATTGCCCGAGTGGTGATTTCTATCTCATTGAAATTCTCCCATAGGTGATTCCATTCAAGCTTCACATGTTGATGTTCAACTTGGTCTTGGTCCAGACCAAATCCCAATGATGCTACCTCCTTCCCATGCTCTGACAGATGGGATTCATGTGGCCCAAGTCTATTGGATGATCCCATTCAAACTTATTTCTGTATTAATTAACCAGGATAACTATATTTATAAAAATAAAACATTAAGATTATATTTTCCATTGGTCATATTGACCAACGGTCATATAACAGTAGAAACCCAATAGTATCATTTTAATTATACAGACATTATTAACTAAAGGAAATAGTTTGGTTGAGAATAAAAAAAATTAACTCACAAATTTAGGAAACAAATATAATTAAAAAAAATTGGGTCGTTACATTATTCCCCCCTTATGAAATTTCATCCCCAAAATTTTCTCTTGTACCCACTGATGAGAAAATTTGTGGGTACATCTATCTAATAGACTCATCTGGTTCTTACATGGCTTCTTCAAATTTGTGGTTCCACCAAAACACGTTAACAAGGTGGGTAGTCTGGTTGCATAGAATCTTGTCTCTACTATCCAAGATCTCCATTGGTCGCTCCTCATTAGATAGGTAATGTTCTAATTGTACCACCTCTGTATTTATTACAAGTGATGGGCAAGTATGTACTTTCTCAAGAGGAATACGTGGAAGACATCATGAACTTGTACTATATTTGGAGGAAGTGGAAGCTGATAGGCCACTAATCCCACACAATTAATGATATCATAGGGTCCAATGTACATAGGGGTGCACTCCCCTTTTTTCGCAACCTCATGACTCACTTTTAAGGTGAAATCCTAATAGAGACTTCTTAACCAACATCAAACTCTATGTTCCTTCGACGGTTGTCAGCACAACTCTTTTGCCGACTCTGATCAGCATTAATGTGTTGCTGTATGGCATGGAACTTTTCTGCCATATTTTACACAAGATCAGGCCAAAGAAGCTTTCTCTCACCAACTTCATCCCAACATATCGGAGTTCTAAATTGCTTCCCATATAGTGCTTCATAGGGTGACATTCGAATGCTCGAGTGAAATTAGTAGTTGTAAGAGAACTCAACAAAGGGATCTGTTGAGACCATCGACCTTTTGATTATATTAAGAATGTTCTTAGCATGTCCTCGTGTGTTTGAATAGTCCTTTAATATTTTCCATCAGTTGGGGGTGATAGGTCATAATTAAAATTCAATTCAGTGCATAGAGCATCTTTAAAACATATCCAGAATTTTGATGTGATCCTTGGATCACAATCAGATAGGATAGAAAGTTAAACTCCATGTAGCCTTACCAATTCATTCACGTACATCCTAGAAAGTTGATTAATATAGAAATCATCCCGAAAGGAGATAAAATGGGAAGTCGTGGTGAGATGGTTCACAATAACCCATATTAAATTGTTTCCTTTGGAAGTTCATGGAAGACTAGTGACAAAGTCCATATTGATATTGTCCCAAATCCATGCTAGTATGGGTAGTGGTTTCAATACCCCTTTAGGTATTTGTCGATCTACCTTCACATGCTGACATAATAGGCACCTTGAACTGTAGTCAGAAATATCCCTTTTCATATTATCCCACAAATAATGATCACGAAGGTCCCTACACATTTTCATGCTACCAAGATTTATAGAGAAAGTAGAGGTATGAGCTTCATCCATCAGCTCCTTCAATATTTCCAAAATAGATGGAACACATAGTCTTCTATGAAATTTCAGTACACCTTCTTAATCATTATAGAACTCTAGAAACATAACATACTTCACAGCCTCAAACATATTTTTTAACAAAGGATATTATTTTTTATATTTAGTTGTCTTCTCTAATAATGATGGTTGAGAAATCATTTGGGTTAGGGTTAATGATGTACCTTCCTTTATGATTCCCATATCTAGTTTTACTAGTCCATTGATCAAAGGATCTCATTGAATCCACATAATGGACAGAACAATTGGGTCTTTCCTACTTAATG
This sequence comes from Viscum album, assembly GCA_963277665.1. Classification (NCBI taxonomy): domain Eukaryota; kingdom Viridiplantae; phylum Streptophyta; class Magnoliopsida; order Santalales; family Viscaceae; genus Viscum; species Viscum album. Next base: position 1,187,574,451 of record OY728139.1, read on the forward strand.
CATCAACTAATTTGTTTTCTCTTCCGAGATCATAATGAATTGAACATTCATAGTCATTAATAAGTTCCAACCATCACCTTTGCCTCATGTTCAATTCATTTTGTGTGAAAATATACTATAAACATTGATGGACTATGTATATATCACATTTCTCTCCATAAAGATAGTTCCACCATATCATCAGAGAAAAAATGACCACAACCAGCTCTAGATCATGTGTAGGATATTTTTTATAGTTATTCATCAATTGTCAAGATTCATAAACAATGACCATGTAATTTTTTATGAGGACCCACCAAAGACCTTTCAGAGATGCATCACTAAAAATAAAGAATCCTTCTCCATTTGAGGGAAGATTTGACATGGGTGTCATAACCAATCTCTTCTCTAGCTCTTAGAAACATTCCTCACACTCCGTGTCTAGATGAACTTGACCCCTTTTCGAGTTAACATGGTTAATGTAATATAATGTCATGATTTTTTTTCAAAAACCTCCTATAATATCCCTTTAATCCAAGGAAACAATGAATCTTAGTTATTTTTGTAGGCTGAGGCCACTCCTCTAAAACTTTCATCTTTGTAGGGTCAATTGTGATTCCTTCATTGGTAACAATGTTCCCAAGAAAGAAACTTTTTGTAACCAGAATTCGCATTTACTGAACTTTCCAAAAATCATATCCTTCTGTAGAGTTTTCAAAATAACCCTTATATGATCCTCAATCTCCTCAAAACTATTGGATTATATCATAATATCATCAATAAAAACTACCAAAAAGTTATCAAGGTAGTACTTAAATACTCTATTCATCAAATCCATAAAAATAGATTGTGCATTAATCAATCAAAAAGGCATAACAACAAACTCATAATTCCCATATCTTGTTTGAAATGTAGTTTTTGGAATATCGTCTTTCTTCACCCTCAATTGATGATAACCAGATGAAAGAACAATATTTGAGTAGAATTGAACCCCACAAAGTTGGTCAAATAAGTCATCAATTATTAGAAGATGGTATTTGTTCTTTACTGTGATAATGTTCAGTTCACTATAATCAATGCATAGACGCATTGATTCATCCTTATTCTTCACAAGGAAAACATGTGCTCCCCAAGGATACCCAATCGGTTGGATAAACCCCTTCTGCAAAAGATCTTGGGGTTTTTTCTTTAATTCCTCCAGATCCACATTAGCCATCCTACTTGAGGTCTTTGATATTGGACGAGATCAATGTATGAGATCAATAGAGAACTCTACCTCTCTTTCTGAGGGATGTCCTAGCAACTCCTAAGGAAATATGTCAACGTATTCCTAGACGATGGGGACATTTTCTATCCTGAAATTCTCATTTCATTCTTCTTCTTCACCAATAAAACCCATAAAAAAGGATATAAGAGGTTCATATAGACAAATATCATGTTGAGATATATCTCTTTGGAAGATAACTATAGGTTCTCCATTTATTACTACTGAGATTTCCTTGCTTCTGCACTTCATCTTAGCATTATACTTTGAGAGCCAGTATATCCCTAGTATAATGTCGAATTCCAGCATGGGAATGACTACTAGATTTGAAATATGATTATTCTCACTAAAGTAAATACTATGTTTCTAAACACCGATGATTCTTGGATAATCCCACCAGGAGTCTTGACTGATAACTCTACTTTTAGAAAATCAGGAGTTGATTCTAAATTCATTGCAAATTTAAAAGAAATAAAGTAATGCGTAGAACTAGAATAAAAAAAATCACTTACTAAAATAGAGAAAAAAACAAGAGTACCTGCTACCACATCATTCGGAGCATAAACCAAAACTGACGTGATCAAAAAAACATGATCTTTCTACCTTGGCCTTTGCTGAGGCTGATAGTGTTTCTCCTCCACTGCCCACAGATTTGGACAGTGATAGGAGAAAGTGCCCATGTTTTCCAGACATAAAGCACTGGACATCAGGTAGGGCCAGCACCATCTTTCCCTTTTTGTTAGTGCTTGGATGTTATGTTTTCACCTCACTACAGAAATTTCTTGCAATATGGCCATCGTGTCCACACTTGTAGCATTTCCTGCTCCCGAGTACGCAGTTCCTTGAATGCTTCTTCCCACACTTATTAAAAGTGGTACATTGAACTTTCTTGCCTCTTATTTCCTAATCAAAGGTAATCCCTACGCTTGGCTCCATCAATATCTTTTATTATTTGGATTTATGAGACCACTGTGTCCCACCGAACACTAGTTTTACATTCATTGCACTCTGTATGATCTCATCATAGTTCTCATAATATCTTTTGGCTAGATTCTTCCACATATGATGAATCATTCCACAAAATAATCTATCAACCTTACAATTAGGATCCATGAAAAAGATTTAGGTATAACGGGAAATTCTTTTAAAGTTCATCTCGTAGATTCCCACAGATTCATTCTCCTTCTGCTTCATCTTGAGAAACTCCTTCTCCATTTTGTTCTCCTTGAACAAGGGAAATTCTTACTGAAGAAGATCTATTTGAACACTTCCCACTCCATATCTTCAAACTCCACTCTTTGGTTCGTGTTTTTAATCATTTCGCACCACTGATCAGCTTCTCCCTCTAAGCAATATACAACCATGGTGACCTTCTCTAGCTCTAAACAATGGAGCACCAAAAATATCTTCTCTGTAGAGCTGATCCACTGTTCATAAATCAATGGGTTGGTCGATCCACTAAAGGTTGGCGGTCATTGATGCATAAAGGAGTCAACTGAATGCTTTTCCCTTCGCAGTGAGATCGGTCTACCAGATTGATTCATGTTAGTTCCCATAACATGAGTCAGTTGGTTCATCATTCGCATGATTGTTTCCATTTCATCCTCCAACAGAGGACCGTCAATGCATGGTCTATTGCAGTTTCCATTTGCACAGTTCCTCATATTTAAAGCTATTTCGAAAATAGTAAAACCATAGTGAGAAACTTATTTCATTTATGAATCTTTTAACAATAAATGATTTTATTTCTTAAAACTTCTATAAACAATTACATTTCTCTATAAATCCTTGATAATGATTCATAAAAATCTTATTATTAACCAAACATATCCCCCCGAGTGTGTCGTAACCAAGAGTGCAGCAAGGCCTGTTGTCATGTACCAAGATACCCCGAGTCAAGCCCAAAACTCCTTGTTGGAGTTTTCACTCCAAGATACCTCTGTTCCAGAGCCGCCTCTACCTGCTCGTAACCAAACATGGATGTATTTTCATGATAACCCACTTACTCAATACTCACCAAAATACAAGGATGTTTTCATATATTTAAACATTTATATATGATTCTTCCTAAATTTTTCATAAAATAATGTCCATAAATAACTAAACTATACTTTGATACCAACTATGGCATCCTCACTTTTTATTACATTACTTTTTATTACATTTTACATACATAGGATCTTTAAAGTCTATTGTCTTGGAAATCAGGAACATGATACATGAAAACAACATAAAAAATTCTTCTAATACACTTGTAAGGATTCATAATAGGTTCATAGTATGGATAATTAATGCATATTATAACTAGGAGACATATACCACGGAAAGGGTGAGTAGAAGGCTAAGTAAGGAAAACAAGTGAAACAGTTGACATATGATCTTGGGAAATATTAATATGAACATTACATAAATAATAAAGGCATGAGCAATGGAATAATATGAATATCATAATAAAAAATATCATTAATCATAACTTGAGTATGTGGATACAACATTTCATTTAGATATTCATGAATATATCACTATGTTTTTTCCACGAGGTGTCATAAAAATTACCAAGGTTATTCACCATGGTATCGTGAAAATTGTCATCTATAGTGATTAATTCTTTACCCAATGAATTGGATAACTGTTAGGTAGAACCCTTAATATTTATTTATTATCATGTGATCCAAAAATATAATAATCAACCATTTCATAAATAACCCATAGATAACATAAGAAATGGGTTTTAATTCAAAATTGTGACCTTTCAAAAGTTCTTAAAAACAAGATCATTTTTTCAATTGTAACCCATGGAAAGGTAGTGATGGTTATATGTATTTCAATTACAGAATAAAATATATATTTGTTATTTTATTTATGAACACCCATAGAAACTAAATATTTTTGGGTACTCACATAAATAATACAAGAGATAAAGAGAGTGAAATATTGTGGAAACATTTCTGCAGCATAACGACTATATAACATGGGTTATGAAAATAATAAAAAGAGAAATGAAAATGGTATAACATCCAAAAATGACCAATTTTGAAATATAGGTAGATTATAAAAATAAATAACATCATGTTTTTGACATTTGAATGACAAACAAAATGAAAAAGAAACCTGAAAGGAATGAGAAAGAGCAACTTCATTTATGAAAATTTGGTAGCCTAACGACGTCACATAAAAATTAATAAAATAAATTTATGGGAGAAGAAAGGGTATCTCATATTTTGGAAATGAAATGGAAATTATTAAAGATGAATAAGAACAAGACCCCCACCTAATAGAATGGAACTATAAGATATAACATAAAGGAAATCAAGACTTAAAAGAGGAGGGTGAAATGATCCCTTACCTTCAAGAGTAACTTCGTAAGCCTGAAGGTCGGGACCTTGAGAGGCATGAGGGAACCTTGGGAGGAATATTTAGGAGATTAAGAGACACAAAATTCGTTGAGGAGGTTTTTCGAATGAAATGAATGAGGGAAATGTCTTTGTATATATAGGAAAAGTGAAGGAATAAATTATTAATTTTGAAGGGACACCTCACAAGTGATATTTGAAAACGCATGGGCTTGCCCATGGTATTTTCCAACGGTATTTAACACTTGGGACACCTCATAGCATATATCACTATTCAAAATTTGACAATAAAGCTTAAATAATTAATACATGATTAATGGTGTCATTAAACACCCGAAACTCAAAATTGTATTTTTACTATTCAACGAAAGTTCAACTTTTTCAGAAACACCCCAAAAATTCACTCTAAACTAATATCGATGCTCTGAATTCAAAAATGAACTCCATTTTTTTATACTAATTTTCTACATATTTTTAAAATAATTATCTACAGATTTTTAATTTAATTTTTAAATAAAATCATTATTTCTTCTAAAAACACTACTTTAAAACTATAATTCGTTTTGTAACAACATAAAAAAGTAATAAATGTTCCATAAAATTATTGTATAACCATAATTCAATAAAGTAAAAAATTTATGATTATATTTTATGATAATATATTTCCATGTTATATTATTAAATTAATTAAAAAATTGTAAATAAAATATTTATGTCATACAAAAATAACAAAACATATACTCTCATCGTTAATCCATTTTAAGATGATTAAATTGTATTTATTCATTCATGGTTAATGTTTCTATTATATTGGCCAATTCACTATTTATTACTATTCTTTACTATCCATAAGGGAATTTTACTATTCATACTTTACTATTCACTAAAAATCATGTTGATTTTATTAAACTCTAAATTTCTCACTGATAACAACTTTATAAGACCATTTTTTGAAAATAATTTCATATTATTTATTATTTAAAGTTTACATGATTATTTTAAAATACCATTTTTCCCAAAATTCATAAATAATTCACATCCTGTATTTATCGGGATATTATAAATTCACAAAATTTTCCATAATAAGATATAATAATTTTATTTATATAAAGATTACACTAAGTAGCTAAGGTCTCGTTACATAGCCCCTTATTACACCAGCATAGGACCTAAGTATAAGGTGTGATATGGTGATAGAATCTTAGGGTGACCTGGACAATATTTCCTGAGGGGTGATTTCTATCAGCTTGAATGTCTCTCTTAGGTGATTTCGTGCAAACTTCACATGTTGATGTTCGATATGGACTTGGTCCAGAGAAAATACCAATGATAATTCCTCCTTCACAAGCTCTAATGGGTTGGATTCATATGGCCCGAGTCTAATGGATGAGTCCATTCAATCTTCTTTATGTATTAATTAACCAAGATAACATTATTTATAAAACGCAATGTTAAGATTATAGTTTCCAATAGTCATATTAACTAGAAATCATATAACTGTCAAAACCCAGCTGTCTCATTTTAATTATATAAACTTTATTAATTAAAGGATATATTTTTATTGAGTATAAAATAGAATAACACACAAATTTATGGCACAAATATAATTACATATTTTTGGTCGTTACTGTGGATGTTATTTTTCTTCTAGTTTTTGTGGATTATATTTATTTTGTGGAGACATTATTGGTTGGCTAGGATGTGCGATGTGTGGAGAAGTGATCTGATGGTTTTTTGGAAAATATGTCATATGGGATGTTTTTTGTTATGGTGCAGTGTTGTGGCACAATGTTATTTTGGAAGTGGTTGTTACACAGTGGTGATGTCATAGTGGTTGTGGTATATGAAATTGGCGGTTATGCGATAGATGAGATGCATAGTTGTTGTGTTGTGAGTTGGCTCGGGTGATGCAATTTTACAATGATGGTTGATGTGTGGTGTTTTTTGATAGTTTTGTGGTTCAGTTGTGATTATTTCTTGAGTATACATGGTATATATAATATTGAAATTTTATTGGAATATAATAGAATAATAATGTGGTTGTTTTGTAGTTGTGATAAGTGGATAAAATGTAACTAAATGAGTAATATAATGTTAAATGAAAAGGACATTTAATAATGGTCCTGGAAAATTTATATTGAATGTTGAAACTATTGTGTTGATTATGTGGAATTTGTATGGTGTTTTGCATAATGTGGTGCAAGTATTTGTGATGGATGATGTATGGTATATGTTAGGGATGTGGTGTGTTCTAGTGTAGTTGATGTAAATCTTTAGGCTGGGTATTAGCTAAAATAACTATATCATGTATGTATATATAAATTTATACATACCCCAAACGAATTGGATAACCATAAAATTTATCAATGGTTCTAGGTTATCTGTGTTTTCTCCATTATCTAGAATAATAGTAATACAAGTGGCTGGAAACACCCTCAAACCCGCTCTTCCTTCATTACTGATCTGTATCCCATGTGTATGTGGGCGGGAAGATATTTGATATGTGGATCATGTGTTTTTGGGTGATAGGTGAGGTGTGGTCCCTAGTGGCTTCAAGATGAGTTGTGATGTCTGGTCCAAGGAATCTATTGTATGAGAAATTTTGTGACATCCTAGGTGTCTTCAAGATGAGATATGATGTGACGTCCCTGGTGCCTTCAGGAAGATATGTTATGTGGTTTGATGTCATGTGTGTCACATGTTTGTGGGGATTATGTGATGTGTGTTTTAGTTGTGTGTGGGGTAGATGTTTTTTGATATATTTGGAAGGGATTTAATCATAGGGAGTTCGACATTGGGGGATGGGATTATCAAGTTTGTGAGGAAGATGTAGAGATGTACCTTAATGTTATGATCAAGACTTTACATTACATTATTGGATGCATGATTTTAATAGTGATCCATGGTGTGGTTTGTTTTTTGTTATATGACATATTTAGGTTCTTTTACTTATTCTATTTGGTCACTTGTGTTTTAGTATGCTCTTTTCACTTGTTCACTTGAGGATGTTGTTATGTCCCTTCTTCGTATAATTGTAATGCTGACACAATGGTAATAAACTATTTGTTAGTTCCGATGGGGACATTGGGGACTATCGTAGACATTACTATCTATGTTAGAGTTGTTGTTGAGTCACTATTGTAGACATGTATTTTTTGTATTTACTTTGAATAAATTTATATGTTTCAGTTTTATTTTATTCATACATTATGTAGTGGTTTTTTGTTAACCTTTATATAGCTTGTTTGAGTTGTTTAGTTTTTTTATTCTATCTCATGATCCTGTTATTTTAGGAAAAGTAACTCCTTATATAATATGATATTTTTATACCCTCAATGAAATTCACTTACCTGAGGCCTAACAGAGGTGGGTCTTGGGGGTCATTATGTTTCTCCCTTTGTAGCAACATCTTTGGATGGATGGGGTCATGATAATAAATGTAATCATAGTATATTTATATATATATACACACATGTGTGTTTTTGTGATTTTTTATGACAACATACAAACTTATATATATATATATATATATATATATATTAAATATATATACACATATATGCATAATATGTAATTTTGAAACACACACACATCTGTATTTATATAAAAATATAGTGTGTATATATTTTTCATTTGTGACAACAAATTTTTGAAACATTTAATTAAAACATGATGCATGTAAAAACACATATTTACACATGTATATAATATGTTATATAATATTAAATATGCGACACATAATATAATTTTTCAAAAATATATTTAAATTAAATAATATTTTATTTTTTATATTCAATAAAACAGCCCTATGTTAAATAATTTTAAATTCATCAAAAATAAATTTCAAAACATGATAAATATAATTAATAAAATATCAAACCCATTTTAAACGAAATTTAATTTTTTAAAAAAATTATCATACCTTGGAATCCCTAGGAAACACCCTAGAACAACAAAGGAAGTATCCAAAATATTATGAAATGTTACAAGGGTGATTAATAAGGGTGTATATATCCATGGACTCGATTGGAATATAGAGAAATTGAACAGGATGTTAGGCATGGTGTTTGAATTTAAAAATTAAATTCCAATAACATAGGAAGCTTGGATAGTGATTAAAGTTGAGAATTATGTTGATATATAAAAAAACTATACTGTTTAATAATTATAGAAGAGGAAAATTATATATAAATCTTAAAATAATTATTTAAAATTATCATTATTTCACATTTTAACTATACACACAATGAATATTAAGGGTTGAGTTATTTTTTGTCAAAGAAGAAAATTGTTTTGGTATATGTATTGTTGTTTTGAACCAATGGAATGATATAAAGATAAATTAAATATATTTTATTTTAACTATAGGATTAATATATTTAAGTATTTTTTTTAAAAATCGATATACAATGAATTTATTATATTCTTTTTATTATTTGTGTTTGTTTTGGGAAATATATAAAATTTTATATGAATTTTTTAGTCAGTTTATAGAAAATTGTTTAGAACTTATTCTAGAATAATTTCAAAATCAATGAATTGAGAAGTCATGTAGAAGATTGTTTTTTAAAAGTTAATGTATGTTACTCTAATGGATAGAATTTATAATATTTTTTATCATTTATATTTCTTGTAGGATTAAAATATTTATTTGATGATACATTTCCGAATATAAGAGTTAATGTTTTTGAAAAATATAAAAATTAATTATTTTAAAAGTTTTTATGACCGGGAATATATTTTAATGTGAATGAATATCATGTGGTGTTTGTTTCAAATGGTCTAAGAACAAAATATTTATATATATAAACATCATATTAAATAGCGTACAAGATATGAATCCCTAATCTTATAAGAAAATACAACACCTTATGACTTTAGAATATAATTTTTTTAAAATAACTAAAATTTATCCAATAGATTTCTTTATATAAAAAAATTGGTTTTGATTTCCATACACATGAAATTGGGTTTAACATGCCTTGAAAGCAACACTGAAAAAAAATGAAACATGGAATATTCTTAAAATATAAATATTTTTTACGATATTTTCCATGTAGCTCAAAAATATTAATGTATGAATATTCATACACGAATTATGAAAATCGTTGTCATCTATTTGTTATTTATAAAATGTGAATCCTTTAAATGTGAACAAAATGTTTTCTAAAAATAGTCTTTGTAAAAAAAAATTAACCATGCCTTTCTTAAATAACATAAAAGTACTTTTTACAACATTTAGAAAATAATTTTTAAAAGAATAACTTCATTTTAAAATTAGAATATCATAATTATATTAGGATTAATTTTTTAGATTTTTTAGAGAAGTTTCATTTATTGATGAATAGGGAAGTAATAATCTTTTAAATGAAAACAGTTTTTTGTAAAGTAAAATTTCTTGGTTTATTATTCAATTTATCCATTTTATTTCATTTAATGAATTTTCATTTCAAAATTTCACATAAAAACCTTGTTTTCTTCTATTGGTTTTCTCTTTCAAAATATTTATTCTCATCACCTATATTGGATAAATTTTAAAATGTAATTCCCAGATTCAATTAAAATATCTTGGAAAAATAGATTGAATTTTTGGAACAGGAATAATGCATAATATAAATTATTTCCAACTAAAATCATGATCATAATGAATAGTGAAAATAGTAAAAGTTGATTTCCACGATTACGGTAAAAAAATGAATTTACTGGGGTTTAAACTTATATTATACGGTTTAATGTGAACATACAAGTTTTTTAGAACCCATTTTCACACCATATGTAGAACTCATATATTTTTGGTTATTTAATTTTTCATTATGGAGGCTTTTGGAAGGATATTAATGCATCTATGAATAAATAATTTTCAAAAATCACAAGTGTCCCACTAAACTCACCTATAGAATGTAACCAACTCTTCTATATTTTCATACTATAAAAATTATTTTTGTCCAAAAAATCCATATAGAAATAAAATACCAATCCCTCATAACAACCAGGAAACCATAGTTTGTGATGAAATAAATCCAATGAAGGCTTTGCTGAAAACCTATAGAGGATACCCAATTATGGGGTAATGTTTTTCAATGAGCACAATTAGTTTATTTCTTCCTCTAGTTACATAAATTAAAATTAAAAAATAATTATATAATATCATAAGAATATTCCACACACTGAAAAGTTCTTATAATAAGGTCATTACTTACATCCATCTCTACATCCATCAAATGTGTTATGAAATCATTATTCATGCATATAATAGACCACCCCCATGCGAACTGAATCCATTTTTTCTTACATTAACACCTTTCACAGTTGTTTATGATTAGGGATATAGAGTATATATATTTTATTTATAAAATTATTATCAATATGGAGTGATTATATCATATATATATTTTTTACATTCAAATCCTTGGGGGATACAAGAACAACACTCATGTGTATGGAGGACCAGTGTCTCATGAGGTGATGTGATTCGCGATTCACTAATTGTTTACATGCAAGGTGATAAGGATAAATTTTTCTATTATATGTGATATATATGATATAATTATGATATTAATGACATATTTATGATTACCAAAAGATAATATATCATTTTATTTCTTATCATTCCACTCAATTAATGATTATGACTTTTTTTGTATAAGCGTGGAATACCGCCATCACAAAACATTGTGACAAAACAATCTTCACCCCACTACATGGTTTATAAATATTAGTATATTTAGTTAAATAATATGTTAAATTTGCTATTATTATCCCTATGGAAATATAAAATATTAATTACCTCATTTCCATAATGTACATCGAAAAATGGAAAGATTACTCATGTGTACATACAGTCTACCGTCTATATGATCGTAACGTACTATGTTCCTCAGAACCAGATTTAAACATTTCTATTAAAAATATAATTTATGTATAAATATGAAAATTATGTATTTATTTTTATTCATGAGATTATTGAAATATATCATATGTGCAATAATTGAAACATTCTTGATGAGACACACATGATAACATTGAAATTATCACAAAAAATAATGAAAATAATGAAATATTATTAAAATATTAGTGATAATATGTTATAAAAGGATCATATTTTATGTTATAAATATTATTATTATTGAATATATTTGTAACATTTTTGAAACAAATATACAGGATTTTCTTGAATCTTTATCCAAAAAGAAATGTGATGTACGGGGTTCTATCTCAATTTCCATTTATTGAGTCACATTTTTTAAGTAATCAACTGATTTATTTATATGGTTTATACACATTCCATTTTACTTGTAATATAATGATTAATAAATAATTCATGGTCATTAGAGTTTAAATTTGAATTATTTTGTCCCAGGGGATCTTACTTATATGTTAAAAAGTGGTAAATAATGTCACACCTCAATAAATTTTCATTGGATTATATTACTACATTGTTGTATTTAATATTATAATATTATTTGTGTAATTACTTTTGAATAGACATTTTTTATTTAATTTTGTGTTTTGTGTATTTACATTTAATATAAATAATTTACTCATTTATAAATTCTCATATCAATGTTATGATCATTTTAAGGGTTTATTTTACAATCTCATTATAATCAAGATCGTTTATTCATCAATTAATGATGATAAATGTTATATGGTTATTATCAAACAAAAACCATTTTATTTTCCTATCATATATTTTTTAGGTATTTTTAATTAGTTTTACATTTTTCTACTATTTAGTTATTAAATTAATTGATGATATGTTTTGAAGAAAATATCTTTTTATTTCTCTGTTCGAGGAGATATCTATTATATTTAAAAACTGCATTTTTCACAAATGTGTTAAACCTTATCAATAAGATTTAATGATGAAATTTTTACTAGTTATTAATTATTTCAAAAAATCATCAAAAGAGTATTTATATAATTTTCAAAACATTATCTATTTGAGTTTTACTAAAATTGTGAAAATAATATTGATGTCATTATCCATAAAAAGAAACTTGTTTAATATTTTTACATTGAAATGGGAATGTTCTATTTTTTCATTTATGGATTTTATAGAATTACCCACCAACATGGCCATTATTTCATTGATTCTTAATTTTAATGTTGACAAGGATATATTTGAAGAAATTTTTTCCCTAATATTCTTCTTATTTTTTATTTTAAAAATACATTTTAATACTAATTTTCGAAATGAATAGGATATTTTCATAATTCCTATTACAGATTGTTTTGTGGTATTATATTTATTAATGAAAATACGTTTATTATTACACCAATGGGTATTTTTTTTAATATGATCCTTATTCTTCTTCTAGATGTCATATGAATTTTTTTTCAAAATAAAGTATTCACATCTAGTTCCATGATTTATTAGTTTAGTCAATACAACACCCTTGAGATTATCACATTACCATGATCTTTAGAAATTATGTTTCCCCTAAATATCCACATTATTCATCATAGAAATTATTATTTCATAGCCATATACCATTTCTACACATAGAGTTGTATAATGAAATTCATTTGTTTATCTAGGTAAATATAGATAAATTCATATTCAATAGTCAATGATGAAATTTTATGATAAGTCACGGCCTCAGTGAATTAAATTGATTATTAAATATATAAGGAATTCTTCAGAGATGCAGGACATGAGTGGGTCCCTAATAAATATTTCCCCTTAAAGCATCAGTTGTCTCATGAAGTGAATCAGTAAGCTAGCATTAAACAAGTTTTTACCATTACATTAAACTTTCTTATAAAGGGTCTTGATAGGAGAGGTATCTTTTTTCATGATACATGATATGCAAAAATTAATAATTTCCTTCAGTTGGAATTTATTTATTATTATCGATGAGATCATACCAATGATATTGTCTCAATATGAATTTCCTTCTTAGTTTAATTATAAAATGGTACGTATTTTTGGTTATTTAACATGAAATATTGATTATTCCATATCCAATTATGAATGTCATTTTATTTATTAAATTGATTTTTAAGTTATTTACCTATTCATACTGATTATTCTAGTTACATTTTTTAAATTACATGTTTTATCATTTATTTACCTTTTCCATGTTGACTAATCCCATTGATTCATGTTATCTTATATTTTACTAAACAACATATATATATATTGATCTAACCCTAGTTTTTTTTCTTATTTAGGACTCTATGAAATTTTATATGATTCATGTGAAAGGATATTCTAGAGTAAATTTTTTTATTCATGATTTTTTTATTTCTTTTTTCAAATGTAATGGAATATTCAAGAATGTATGTAGTTTACCATGGCTAATAAACTAGTTATTCTATCAAGATATAATTCCTTGTATCTTATTCCAATGTATTAAATAAGATTCCATGCCCGAGTTACATAAATTAGAGTTACTATATATGGTATTAGAAAAAATTTTGTAGAAACCATGGAAACTAGATTTATGAAAACATAGATTATGGAAAATAATCCTATGATGAACATTGAGGATACAAAATATAAGAATAGACTAAAAGTATTACATATAAAATATTATATGATATTTTCTAAAAATATATCAATATCTCAATACTAAAATATGATGTGGTTCTCAAAGAGATGTATATAAGTGTCATTACCAGTCGCATTGGGCCGATGACATGAATCCTCCAAGACCACCTTCTAAATGCCAGGGGTTGGAAACAAGTGCTGAATGCCTCAACCTACAAGTGGGAAGTATTTTCCTGAGTACCTATACACATGCACATACAACCACTACCCATGGAAACTGGAAAAGAGAACATGCATGCAACTAAACAACCATTAATTATAAAGGTAGAACTAAAAGTTGATGGGCCAGAATAATAACCCAAAAAAGGGAACTATAACATGAGAAAGTACTATATTGATAGAAATTCATCCGCTGAAAACCCCACCTTATGAGTATGTATAGAGTATCTTCCTAAATCTACAAGAACAATTTCATACCTTCATGATCTCACTAGGCACTACGTGGTCATGGGACACCAAGTCTCCCACCAATTCGTTGGTCATATGCAACATACACCAGACAAGCGGGTGAAGCTCGAGAAGGGGTGGGTAATAGAATACATAGTAGCCACCCCAAACCAACAAGAAAATACCACAAATAAATCTATTAGAAAACCAAAAAGTAGGATTATAAAGCATGATCACGAATCAAGATAGCTCACACAAGGTATAATCTAGATTAAGGAAAGTAAGACTATGAGTTATATCACCCAACTACTTGGGTTGCTAGAGTACTCCTCCCTAATGAGTACCGTGGGTATGCTGGGTCACACAGAGCAGCTCACCACCATGGGCCTTCTAGGTCACACAGAGCCACATCCCCATAACCTTGGACTGCTATGGTAATCATCCCTGATGAGTACCATGGGTATGCTGTGTCACATAGAGCTTCTCCCCACCGTTGGCATGCTAGGTCACACAGAGTCACTTCCCACTTTAGTCATCATACTGAGGTACTTCTCACCATCGAGTACCATGTGTATGCTGGTCTACACAATTCTTCTCCACATCATGGGATTGTTGAGTCACATATATCTTCTTCCCACCGGTAAAACATTGCTGATCTACATAGGGTCGCTTGTTATCGGTCTTCAGGTATCTGTCAGCTATATGATCTCCGCAGATAGTGCACTTGATTCTGGGAGATCCACACCTTATGAAATTATTCATATATAAAATTACATTATATCCTCGTTATTGTATGAAAAAGGACCCTCCTTTTCATGAGGGTTCCAACTTCGTAACAGGGTCATCAATTGGACACCTAGTTTGAGAGATCTTGGCATTTTAGTAATCAGGGTTTGGTTGCATATGGGACTGGTCTGACCCAATCAGACCAACCCAACCAACCCAAATCGAGGGCTCCACATGGCCTAGTTTTATTTCAATGGACCGAACTGGTCTAGCCTATTCTATGGGCCAACCCATTAGTCCTTGCTGGGCCCGACCACTTTCGACCGGGGGTCCAGCCTGCGGGGTCGCCCAGCGACCTGGTCCCATGTGGCTTAGCTAGCAACTGGTGTGCCAGTTTATTCCCAGCATGGGCCACCCAGTGGTCCGACATTACCTCATCGGCCCATCTCATATATGATGTTGTTTATCATTTCCAGGTAGGGCTGTATAATTGCCCGGTTGGTGCGCCCTGGTCCGGGCTGCAACATGCAGGCCAGCTCCCTCATCCGGCCCGCACGCATGAGCCGAGTCACCTCTAGACCAAATTCCTAACGATGTCAGGTCTAGTCTGTCATGGCTAGATA
Source organism: Viscum album (assembly GCA_963277665.1). Taxonomy (NCBI): domain Eukaryota; kingdom Viridiplantae; phylum Streptophyta; class Magnoliopsida; order Santalales; family Viscaceae; genus Viscum; species Viscum album. The sequence goes on from OY728139.1 coordinate 1,187,590,339, forward strand.
GGCCGGCCACGCTGGGGGTCTGCACGTGGTATAACAACCACATGGCAACATGGTGCTGCTGTAACGTCCCAGGTAAATAAAGAATAAATAATTTTCATATTTATGAATATTTTCGAATTAAATATTAATTTTACATTAAAGGGGTCGCTATGTTCGATAGTGTACCCGATACGAAACAAAGAGTTTCTTCGAAATCATATGTCGCACACTAGCAATAAAATAATATTATTTTAAATGTTAGTTAAAAAGTAGCCGTTGTACTGGCGGGAATGGATAGAAATAACTAAAATATGATTATATATGTTTTTAAATGTTTTTACATTTACACAATAAAAGATAAAGGCTTAAAATACGGAAAGAGTTCAATTTTAGGCATTTATACCCTAATTTTCACTAAGGGTTCACTTATCACCTTTTGGCGGCGAACCGTCATTAAATATAGTTTTGATCAATCTAATAAATTCTATTGGACCAAAAATAACTCTTCTTTAGAATCGGGACATCAAAATTTACTTTGTGTAAATTTTTGGTACCTTTCTGATAAAGTTCATTTTTTAATGAATAGTGTAAAATGTTGTATTTTAATTCAAAACCTCTTTTTAATCTAATTTATTTATATGATTAGATTATCTTTTTAATTGGTTTTAAAGTGAAATTAGAAAATATTTTTACCATTAAATCCAATATTGGTCGTTGGATTTAATTTCACTTTGAAATCGAACTTAAACTAGTGTCAATCTTTTGATACTTATTATTTCATAAAAACACGCTATTTGCTCTGACAGCGGGAATTAATTATTAAATTAATTAATGTGACTTATATGTTTTGAATTTTGTAAAATATACTTCCTTTTTTTAATTCGTAATATCAAATATACCTTAGGGTGAATTTTTGGTAATTTTCTGAAAAACTTCAATTTTTGATGAATAGTGAAACCACTAAGTGGTACTTATAAAAACTGATTTTCCGTTTAAATGAAATTTTGCCATCATTTTGTTTTGATTTTCAAAAATCCGACATACATGGTTTTCATTAAGAAGTAAAATGTGGTTCAATGAGATTAAAATAATTTTTTGGTGAATAGTAACTTATTAAGTTTTTAATCGCGATTAGAGGTAATTAGTGTAGTTTAAGGTAAAAATAATGCTTTAATAAAATGAGATGAGCTTGACACATGTCCTAACCCTATTGGTAGTGTCATGGCCGACCATGAAAACCCATGGGTCGATTTAGGGGACCCCATGAAGCCACTTGGGTGAGATAATGACTTTAATGCCTTTTTTTATAAAAGTAAAAATGACACAAACATAATATGTTTTACGAAAACAATTTTTACATGGGATTATAAAGATAATATTTTTGATTATAAATAGTCATTGGAAAGCTAAAACTATTTCCTACATCATTGTATTTTTTTTATAATTTTTAGACTTTAAATAAATTAAATTATATATGACATCATGATGATGCAGCGATGACTTCATTATTTAACGATTTAAATAAAATGGAAAGATAATGTAATATCTAAACACTAAACATGTCCAAAACCTATTGTATGGGAATATTTAGAAGCCTTATCATCTTATCTTACAAATATATCAATGTGGGACCTTAGAAATTCGAAACACATTTTAAAATATAATAATAGTTTCATGATTTCCAAAAGTGACCCTCCTCTCCTCTTATAAAAGGCCCCCACCTCTACCTCATTTCACACAGTCCTCAAGCATTTGGATCGGCCATCCCCTGCCCACTTACTCTCTCAACATCCCTCTCCTCATACTAGAGGATTCTCTTTGGTCATAATCCTTTCAAAGGAAGCCTTTAGGATCAAATCAAAAGGAGTTACACTTTTAAAGGTAATTCATTCTCTCTTGTTCATTTGTTTTATTTTGCTTCTCCAACCCCCTAAAATCTTTTTATTTACTTATTTTGTAACAAAACCAGTATATACAATATACTAGGATGTTGTTATAAGATTTTTTCGAGCTACACTCTCACACAACTACATCAAATGGTTAAAGAACATACAGTTTCCGTGGATGGCGAAATTCTGCCTCCCGAAACGATGATTGTTCAATACTCATTTAACACCTTCAAAGGTGGACATTATGATGTCACTATTTTTATATATGATATATAATATGTTTATTCTTTCCTTAAGCTTCTTTATTTTTTATTTATGGCATGCCATTATTTTTTCCATTATGGGTAAACACGATATCTTCATTTTAGGTAGTGCAGACTACCGCCCCCTGAAAGTGATTTGATTCGTTAATACCATATGTGGGATGTGTAAAGGATAAAGTTAATGATATTATATATGTTATTATACTGGAATTATAATATACTCTTATATAATTATCATTCCATCCCATAAAATATGAAATAGAAATGAAAGTAGCGTTCATGCGTACGTACGGCTTACCATCTCCATGAACGGTGCATTTCATTTCTTACCTCTAAATGATTATGTAATATTATAAATACATGTATATGCTGGATATATATGATATAGATGATATCCAAATCAGGAATGTCATTCTGGATATAAAGAACCTTTGACCACACAAACAACATGTAATTGTAAGAAGTCCACTTTTGACTTAAGAACCAAATATTGACAAAACAAACATTATTAACTTAAATGGTTACATAATGTTTATAACATGGAAATAAGTGATATAAAAGGAATAATGAACTTTAAAAAGGTTCTTAAGCAAGTATAAATTAACTCAAGTTTATTATTCAGGACGTTAAAGAACGATCGAGTCAAGTCGGACCCGAGGTTAGGGACTTCGTCTTAATCTCCTTTCATTGAGGCGTATTTTGTTTTATACACAACTTTATTTTATATGGTGTATAAACCCCTTTGAATTTCACTTTTATACAAATGGATTCTTTTTCTACGAAGCGTTTTACTAAACAAAAAAAAGGTATGTTTTTTTAACGTATGCAGTGACAACGACCTTTTCCGCCGCCGCGCGTATTATTTGGTCTTTGGCTTCCTCAACAAGACAGAATGTTTTTAAAATAAAATAAATACCATATACTCTTTTATGTATTTTGGTATGGAAAATGGTTTTGAAAAAGGATTCTATTATGTAAATATATTTATGATATATTGTGATTGAATGGTGGAAATGTTATCATTCCTTTATATTGGTTTTATGTTTTATGATTTTATATTGGTACTTGGACATTTTAACGGGTGGTTACGTTATAAACCATATGACGGGTGGTGCCGTGAATACCAGGATGGGTGGTTACGTTATAACCTCCAATGCATTGGGTATGGAAGTCGGCCGTATGTCTATTCCATTAAGTATGTATGGAAACTGGTTGTATGGCTATTCCATTAAGTGATAAGTGTGGAAGTCGACCGTATGGTTATTCCACTTAAGTATGTTTATGTCCCAAGTTACCATTATATATGTTATGTGTTCTTTATATGGGTTTTATGGTAATCCTTTGGTTACAAAAAGGTAAGTAATGATACATTATTCAGTGAAGAGTTTTTACTACTTCATGAAGGTGAAGGTATTACTTTGATAGAGTATAAATGGTTTACTTGATTTTGAAAAACTAACAGTTTTCATTCTTTGTGTATCCCTTACTGAGATTTTTATGCTCTTGCCAAGTTTTTTTGAAATTCTTTTCACAGGACTTAATGTGGAATAAGGTCAAGGATGGGATCAAGGGAATGTCATGCTATATAAAACATGGAACTAGACATGTTTCTTTTAAGAGTTTTTTTTATTATGGAAACTTAGTAGAAGTGACTACTTTGTAATATTTTGAGATGTAATAGTTATGTTCTAATTCTCTAAAACTCTAAACCTGAAAAGATCCTCAACGTGAATTATTCATTTAATTCAATATTAAGTAAGGTTTAAGGCTGGGGACTTATAGTTGGTATCAAAGGTCGATTTAGAAAACTGTAGGAGTTAGAAAATTGTTAAATTATAATATGATTAAAATGATATAGCATTTACGGATTACCATGTTGCTTCGCCTAAGATATTTCTATGTTCAGAATGGTTTTCCGCAGAGGAAACAAAGCAGCTATATTGGGACGACATCAGGAGGAAGGCAACCTTCCAAATCATCAACTTGAGAAGGTCGGAATCGGAACTGAACAATTTGTTGCAGTGATGGCACAGTTGACTCAGGCTATAAAAGGTGGTGGTATCCATGCACGAGATCATCCAGATCAACCGCAGAGGAACATGTCAGTGGTGTAACATTTCATGAGGCAACATCCCCCATCATTTAGAGGATCATCTGACCCTGTGAAAGCTGAAGGGTGGATTAAAGCACTGGAGAATATTTTTGATGTCATGGGGTCTTCAGAACATCAAAAGGTTAGTCTTGTTGTTTACCGTTTTGAAGGTGAAGCTGAACAGTGGTGGTCGATGGTGAAAAATATCAGAGATAGTGATGAGATTGAGGATCTTCACTGGGACGAATTCAAATGTATGTTTCTTGAGAAATATTTTTCTAAGGTGGTTCGTCTTAGGATGGAAAAACAATTCCTAGAATTGAGGTAGGAGGATGATTCAGTGGCTGCTTATGAAGCAATGTTCACTCGATTGGCAAGGTATGCTCCAAACTTCATACGAGATCTTGATAGTAAAATAAACCGTTTTTACTCAGGGTTAAAGCCAAAGTATCGATGGGGTTTAGCTTCTCGTGAGTTCAAAAGTTATGAAAAACTTGTTCGATGTGCGGAGAAGGTGGAAATGGAGTTTGCAGATGATCAGGTGTTCTATGAAAAACAACAGAATAAGAGGTCTAGTTGGCTGGCAAAGGGGAAGAATTCATCAAAGAAGCAAGGAGGTAAGAAAACCAAATATCCATCCTGTGAGAAGTGTGGTAAAATGAATCCTGGAGAATGTTTATCCAAGTCTGGTAGGTGATTTCGGTGTGGTAAGTCTGGTCATATTGCTCGTAACTGTAAGGAAGATGATCAAGCAGGCAGTGAAAAGCCAACGGTAAGATGTTTTATGTGTAATGAAATGGGTCATTATGCAAACTAGTGTTCAACGGAGAACTCAACTGGGGGAATGCAGCCAGACTACAAGAAGAAAGGGGTGGTGAAATCCGTTGCAAAAACTTCAGCAGATGTTGGGCCATCGAATGAAGTGGTATCAGGTATACTGTTTGTTTGTTCAGATTATGCCAATGTGTTGTTTGATTCAGGGTCTACACACTCTTTCATTTATGAGAAGTTTTCTAGTAAATTGGAAATTCCATATCAAGATATGAATCCTGAACATATGGTAAAAACACCCGGAGGGAACGTTGAGACAAAAAGGAATTATAAGAACCTTCCTATCCTTGTGTGTGGAAAGAATCTACCAGCAAACCTTATTGTTTTGCCTCTAGTAGAGTTTGATGTTATTTTGGGCATGGATTGGCTTTCTGTTTATCATGCTAAGATTGACTGCAGTGCTAAAATGGTTTCTTTTCAGAAATATTTTCATTTTTTATACAAGAATGAACCCTTGATTTTGATAACATATCAGGAAGTTGAGAAACTATTAAAAGATGGAAATGAATGTTGCCTTGCACATATTGTTGAAAATAAAGGAACTGTTCAGATTAATGATGTGCCAGTGGTAAATGAGTATCTTGATGTTTTTCCTGATGAGTTGCCTGGTACTATTCATGATCAGGAAGTTGAATTTTCTGTTGAATTAGTTCCTAATTCCAAGCCAATTTCAAAACCCCCTTATCGAATGGCTCAAGTTGAACTTTTAGAGTTAAAGAAACAATTGCAGGAGTTATTAGATAAAGGTTTCATTCGACCTAGCACATCCCCTTGGGGTGCTCTTGTCTTGTTTGTTAAAAAGAAAGATGGAGCAATGAGACATTGCATTGATTGTAGAGCCTTGAATAATATTACTGTTAAGAACAAGTATCTTTTGCCTCATATCGATGATTTGTTTGATCAGCTCCAGGGAGCTCAGTATTTTTCGAAGATTGACATGAGGTCGGCGTACCATCAGTTGAATGTAAAAGAAGCAGATGTTCCGAAGACTGCGTTCCGTACTAGATATGGCCATTATGAATTTGTAGTTATGCCTTTTGGGTTAACCAATGCACCTGCTGTATTAATGGACCTTATGAATAGAATTTTCCATGAGTTCTTGGATAAGATTGTGGTTGTTTTCATCGATGATATTTTGGTTTTTTCTAAAAGTAAATAGGAGCATGAAAGTCATTTAAGGGTTATCATGCAAACCTTAAAAGAAAAGAAACTATATGGAAAATTCAGCAAGTGTGAGTTTTGGTTACAACAAATTTTTTCCTAGGTGACATTGTTTCAAAATATGGCATAACTGTTGATCCTACTAAAACAAAAGTTGTTGAAGAATGGCCAAGACCCAAAAATGTAACCGAGATCCGTAGTTTTCTTGGATTGGCAGGTTACTACCGAAGGTTTGTTGAAAACTTTTCACGGTTATCTAGTCCAATGACTAAGCTAACTCATAAGGGTGTTAAGTTCATCTGGACAAAAGAATGTGATGATTGTTTTCAGGAGTTGAAGAGAAGATTGGTGAATGCTCCAGTTTTGGCACTTCCTTCCAGGAATGGTGAGTTTTTCTTATACAGTGATGCTTCGATGAAGGGACTTGGTTGTGTCCTTATACAGAATGATCAGGTAATTGCTTATGCTTCACGACAGTTGAAAACTCATGAGGTAAATTACCCTACACATGATTTGGAATTAGCTGCCGTTGTCTTTGCTTTAAAAATTTTGAGGCATCATTTGTATGGAGTAAAGTGTGAAATATATACTGATCACAAAATTTTAAAGTATATATTCACTCAGAAAGAATTGAACATGAGACAAAGGAGATGGCTGGAATTGATCAAGGATTATGATTGTACAATTCATTACCATCCGGGAAAAGCAAATAATGTGGCTGATGCTTTGAGTCGAAAAATTAATGCTTCATTAGCAATGTTGCATTTGGAACGTGATCCTTTGGTTAATGATTTTACGAACTTTGGCATAGAAGTTGTTGGTACAGGATGTTCTTCTGTTTTGTTTCAGGTATCAGTGAGATCTTCTCTATCTGACATAATCAAGCAAGCACAAAAGCAAGACGGTGAGTTGCAGAAAAAGGTAGAGCTGGTTCAGAAAGGTAAGTTGCCTGATTTCAACATTGATAATGATTGCGTTTTGATATTGGGAAGAGAATCTCCCTTATGAAGAACAACCAGTCCAGATTCTTGACCACAGAGATCAGGTGTTACGGAATAAGGTAATCCATCAGGTAAAGGTTTTGTGGAAAAATCATGTGGTTGAAGAGGCAACGTGGGAATCTGAAAATGCTATGAGGGATAAACACCCCCACTTATTTTGATAGGTGAATAAAATTGCGAGGACGCAATTCCCAAAAGGGGGGAAGGATGTAACATCCTAGGTAAATAAAGAATAAATAATTTTCATATTTATGAATATTTACGAATTAAATATTAATTTTACTTTAAAGGGGTTTCTATGTTCGATAGCGTACCCGATACGAAACAAAGAGTTTCTTTTAAATCGTACGTCACACAGTAGTAATAAAATAATATAATTTAAAATGTTAGTTAACAAGTAGCATTTGTACTGGCGGGAATGGATAGAAATAACTAAAATATGATTATATATGTTTTTAAATGTTTTTACATTTACCCAATAAAAGTAAAGGCTTAAAATATGGAAAGAGTTCAATTTTAGGCATTTATACCCTAATTTTCACTAAGGGTTCACTTATCACCTTTTGACGGAGAACCGTCATTAAATATAGTTTTGATCAATCTTATAAATTTTTTTGGACCAAAAATAACTCTTTTTTAGAATCGGGACATCAAAATTTACTTTGTGTAAATTTTTGGTACCTTTCCGATAAAGTTCATTTTTTAATGAATAGTGTAAAATGTTGTATTTTAATTCAAAACCTCTTTTTAATCTAATTTATTTATATGATTAGATTATATTTTGAATTGGTTTTAAAGTGAAATTAGAAAATATTTTTACCATTAAATCCAATAGTGGTCGTTGGAATTAATTTCACTTTGAAATCGCACTTAAACTAGTGTCAATCTTTTGATACATATTATTTCATAAAAACACGCTATTTGCTCTGAAAGCGGGAAATAATTATTAAATTAATTAATGTGACTTATATGTTTGGAATTTTTTAAAATAGACTTCATTTTTTAATTCGTAATATCAAATATAGCTTAGGGTGAATTTTTGGTAATTTTCTGAAAAACTTCAATTTTTGATGAATAGTGAAACCACTAAGTGGTACTTATAAAAACTGATTTTCCGTTCAAATGAAATTTTGCCATCATTGTGTTTTGATTTTCAAAAATCCGACATACATGGTTGTCATTATGATGTAAAATGTGGTTCAATGAGATTAAAATAATTTTTTGGTGAATAGTAACTTATTAAGTTTTTAATCGCGATTAGAGGTAATTAGTGTAGTTTAAGGTAAAAATAATGATTTAATAAAATAAGATGAGCTTGAAACATGTCCTAAACCTATTGGTTGTGTCATGTCCGACCAAGACAACCCATGGGTCGATTTAGGGGACCTCATGGAGCCACTTGGGTGAGATAATGACTTTAATGCCTTTTTTCATAAAAGTAAAAATGACACAAACATAATATGTTTTACAAAAACAATTTTTACATGGGGTTATAAAGATCATATTTTTGATTATAAATACTAATTGGAAATATAAAAGGATTTCCTAAATCATAGTATTTGTTTTGTATTTTTTATACATTAAATAAATTAAATTATTTATGACATCATGATGATGCAGCGATGACTTCATTATTTAACGATTTAAATAAAATGGAAAGATAATGTGATATCTAAAACCTAAACATGTCCAAAACCTATTGGATGGGAATATTTAGAAGCCTTATCATCTTATCTTCGAAATATATCAATGTGGGACCTTATAAATTCGAAACACTTTTGAAAATAAAATAATAGTTTCATGATTTCCAAAAGTGCCCTTCCTCTCCTCTTATAAAATCCCCCAACTCTACCTCATTTCACACACTCCTCAAGCCTTTGTCTCATCCATCCCCTGCCCATTTACTATCTCCACATCCCTCTCCTCATACTAGAGTATTCCCTTTGGGCAGAATCCTTTCAAATGAAGCCTTTAGGCTCAAATCAAAAGGAGTTACACTTTTAAAGGTAATTCATTCTCTCTTGTTCATTTGTTTTATTTTTCTTCTCCAACCCCCTAAAATATTTTTATTTAATTCTTTTTTAACAAAACCAGTATATTAAATATACTAGGATGTTGTTATAAGATTTTTTCGAGCTACACTCTCACACAACTACATCAAATGGTTAAAGAACATACAGTTTCCGTGGATGGTGAAATTCTGCCTCCAGAAACGATGATTGTTCAATACTCATTTAACACCTTCAAAGGTGGCCATTATGATGTCACTATTTTTATATATGATATATAATATGTTTATTCTTTCCTTAAGCTTCTGTATTTTATATTTATGGCATACCATTATTGTTTCCATTATGGGTAAACACGATATCTTCTTTTTAGGTAGTGCGGACTACCGCCCCCTGAAAGTGATTTGATTCGTTAATACCATATGTGGGATGTGTAAAGGATAAAGTTAATGATATTATATATGTTATTATACTTGAATTATAATATACTCTTATATAATTATCATTCCATCCCATAAAATATGAAATATAAATGAAAGTAGCGTTCATGCGTACGTACGACTTACCATCTCCTTGATCGGTGCATTTCATTTCTTACCTCTAAATGATTATGTAATATTATAAATACATGTATATGCTGGATATATATGATATATATGATATCCAAATTAGGAATTTCATTCTGGATATAAAGAATCTTTGACCACACAAACAACATGTAATTGTAAGAAGTCCACTTTCGACTTAAGAACCAAATATTGACAAAACAAACATTATTAACTTAAATGGTTACATAATGTTTATAACATGGCAATAAGTGATATAAAAGGAATAATGAGCTTTAAAAAGGTTCTTAATAAAGTATAAATTAAATCAAGTTTATTATTCAAGACGTTAAAGAACGATCAAGTCAAGTCGGACCCGAGGTAAGGGACTTCGTCTCAATCTCCTTTCATTGAGGCATATTTCGTTTTATACACAACTTTATTTTATACGGTGTATAAACCCCTTTGAATTTTACTTTTATACAAAAGAAATCTTTTTCTACGAAGATTTTTACTAAACAACAAAAAGGAATGTTTTTTTAACGTACGTGGTGACAACGACCTTTTCCGCCACCACGAGTATTATTTGGTCTTTGGCTTCCTCAACAAGCCGTAATATTTTTAAAATAAGATAAATACCATATACTCTTTTATGTATTTTGGTATTGAAAATTGTTTTGATAAAGGATTCTATTATGTCAATATATTTATGATATATTGTGATTGAAATGTGGAAATGTTATCATTCCTTTATATTTGTTTTATGTTTTATGATTTTATATTGGTACATGGGCATTTTAACGGGTGGTTACGTTATAAAACATATGACGGGTGGTACCGTGAATACCAGGACGGGTGGTTACGTTATAACATCCAATGAATTGGGTATGGAAGTCGGCCGTATGGATATTCCATTAAGTATGTATGGAAATTGGCCATATGGCTATTCCATTAAGTGATAAGTGTGGAAGTCGACCGTATGGTTATTCCACTTAAGTATGTTTATGTCCCATGTTACCTTTATATATGTTATGTGTTCTTTATATGGGTTTTATGGTATTCCTTTGGTTACAAAAAGGAAAGTAATGATACTTTAGTCAGTGAAGAGTTTTTACTACTTCATGAAGGTGAAGGTATTACTTTGATAGAGTATACATGGTTTACTTGATTTTGAAAAACTAACAGTTCTCATTCTCTGTGTATCCCTTACTTATCATTTTATGCTCACCCCAACTTTTTTTGAAATGTTTTTCACAGGACTTAATGTGGAATAAGGTCAAGGATGGGATCAAGGGAATGTCATGCTATATAAAACATGGAACTAGACATGTTTCTTTTAAGAGTTTTTTTATTATGGAAACTTATTAGAAGTGACTACATTGTAATCTTTTGAGATGTAATAGTTATGTTCTAATTCTCTAAAACTCTAAACCTGAAAAGATCCTCAATGTGAATTATTCATTTAATTCAATATTAAGTAAGGTTTAAGGCTGAGGCCTTATAGCTGCGGCCCAAAAGCGTGGGCCGCCCTGTCCAACACGGCATGTTGGCCGCATCCCCGGTCCACCAGCTACTAGCATGAGCCGGCCCTAGCTACCAGTTCAGGAATGCTGCCATCTGCCCACAACCCATCCATGTGCCTCCATCGATGGTTTCTTCCATGGAAAACCGATATTCCTCCTATGGTCTGTTCTTCGTGTTGTCTCTACCCCTAGCCTCCATGGGGCGCCACATTCTTGCCTAAGGCCTCAAAACAGTCTTTCTGCCATTTCAAAAGTTCACCCACAAATAACTCACAAGATAGATGGGTTTGGGCCTTGTTCATGTCAGCCCCCTCCCTCTAAATTGGTGTTTTAACCTGGGGAGTCTAGGTATAGATGTTCTATCTGACAAAAATAATTAATCCCAGTGCAAAACCCCAAGGTAAGCACCCTACCATAGGATGACTGATCTGTGTATCAACTATTAGTTGGTTGATCTAGGTTCATCGTTTTATAATAAAGAATGAGAAAATTAAAATAATACAACCCCTAACTCGTTGGTGTTATTCATTGAAGTGATCTGTCCATGTGGATTTATAGAAATCCCTAAACACCCCCCCCAAGGTATCTTGTACTATGGTGTTCCCTTTGAAAAGGATGGAATGATCCCAACCTTTCAAAAATCTATCAGAATAATGTCTTGTTGATAACTGAGCATATTGGGCCTCACAATCATCATCCACAAGTTTTTCATCCCCGACTCACTGTAATAGTGGAGGAGAGGTAGTCATCGACTGAAGCTAAGCTTCTCCATCATCATCCATGAAGGATATCTTCATCGTGGCTAACTGCTCAATTGCGTCACTCAACAGCTGTAAAATTGACCTCCAGTTGAGTGCGTCTGCCACCATATTCCCCTTCCAAAGAGTAGTGACTATCTCAAAGTCATAGTCCAGGAAAAACTCCAGCCATCGACGATGTCTCAAGGTTAGGTCCTTCTGTGAGATGATATATCTAAGACTATTGTAGTCAGAGTAGATTATAAATCATTCACCCATCAAGTAGAGCCTCAAAATCATTAATGTAATGACCAATGCTGCTAACTTCAGGTCATGGGTCATGTAATTCAATTTATATTTCCTCAACCACCATTAGCCATAGATGATCACCGCCTACTCCTGCATCAGTACACCACCTAGTTTGGTCCTTGTTGAATCATAGGAAACTATATACCCAACTCCCTCCTATGATATTATCAATAAAGGAGAACTTTCCAGTCTCTACCTCTGCTCCAAGAAACTCTATTAGCACTTTTCTATCCACATTAAGGGTTTTCCATTCCATTTTGAAGCTAATAAAGGTTCTTTTACTATGAAAAAGTCATGAAAAAACCTATAATAGTATTTAGCCAACCCCAAAAAACATCGCACCTCAGTCACGCTCCAAGGTATCTCCAATGGAAGAACTACCACTATCATTTTCAGATACAATGAAACTCCAGCTTCTCGGTGGACGTATCCTAGAAAGGGTACCTCCTGAATCCATAACTCGTATATTGAGAGCTTACCATAAAGCTAACAATCTCGGAGTTTATCCAGCATTATCTGCAGGTTTGTAGCATATTCCTCATCTGACCCTGTGTACACCAAGATTTCATTAATGAAGACCATGACGAACCAGTCAAGGTATAAATGGATGATCCCTTTCATGAGTCCCATTATCAATACTGGGGAAATATTCAAACAGAAAGGAATCAACAAAAACTCATAGTGTCCATACAAAAATCTAAAGGCCATCTCTATTTTGTCCTCACCCTGTACCCAAAACTGATTATAGCATAATCTAAGGTTTATATTCAATAACCACCTCACTCCCATTAGTTGATCCAAGAGGTCATCAATCCTCAATAGTGGAAATTTTTTCTTTACTGTCACCTCATTCAGGAACGAGTAGTTAATGAATAGCTTCAATATTTCATCTTCTTTCGTGAAAAAAACACTAAGGCTACCCACAGTGGAACTATTAGTCTCACAAATCCCTTCTCTTGAAAGTCCTCCAGTTGTACCCTCAACTAGAGATTCTACATAGGATCCATCTGATATGTCGGTGTGGATATCATTGTCATCCTGGGGTATAGGTCGAGGCCAAGGACTACCTCCATTTGAGAAGGTAGTCCCAGAACATCCTCAAGAAATACATCCTCATACTTGTACAACACTATAAGAAATATTAGACTTCTCTCTTCAACATTACCGAGGGTGAGTCTTTCCAACTGGAGAGTTATTGGATACACCATCTTCTGAGAATGTTTTCTCAATGTTTCAAGAGTTACCTTCTCACCGGTGAAGGAAAACCTAGTCCGATATCCATAGACACAAGGCATTGTGCACATAAAATAGTCGATCGAGGCTTGGAATGTTTATAGCCAGTCCATACCCAAGATGACATCATATGGCCTCGACACCGCAACTAGTAGATCTTGATAGAATCTTTCGTCTCCCAGAGTAATCTCACATTACTAACACCAGTGTGTAATCATCAAATCCCCTCCCATAAGTGTCTATAATCATAAGGATCATTCCGATGGATCCATTAGAATCTATGATATCTGAATTAGATCTATGGAAAAGAAGGAGTGATTGGAACCTGTGTCTATAAGAATTATATTTAAGGTGGAGAATATAGATATCATACCTACAAATCTCTAGATTTCCGTGGTCATAGGCCTCTACTTCCTGATTCTATGCTCTCCCCTTTCCACCTGATCCTTATGGTCGGGGGTGGACCACATGGGGGGGGGGTACCATGAACTGTTTCCCACCGCCTGCTACTCAGCCTACTCCTCTGCCACATCGTTTAACCTATAGACCTCTTCGCTCAAACCTTTGCCTCTGCCTCGGTGGTCCCTTGACCATCTGTTGATCACGTCTACATCATGTCGAGTATTCATGAGTCATGTGACCCTGCCCACTACTTGTGAAGTAAATCCTAGATCCAAACTGACTACTTATGCTCTGGGAGACCCACACTACCAACACTAAGTACCGAGTTCATCCCCAAAAATATTTGACCCACTTGGCTACCCATTTCTACTGCATACTACTCAACACTTAAGGATCATACACCTAATGTCTAATGGTGGATCCATCCATCAGTTCCTACTCTTTCAGGAAGCACTCAACAATTAAGGCCCACTCCAGCACCCATCCTTGGTAGGGATGGTGAGAGACACCACGGATGCCCTGATCTCCCAGTTAAATCCATTTTTAAAGGCTAGAGCCCAAGGGAATTGGTATCTTGCCATGTCTATTGAGTAGAAAGAAAGATCAGTGAACCTCGTGGAGTAATCTACTACTGTAATGCTCCCCTGTTGTAGGTCACATAGCTTCTTTATGCACACTAAGTGAAATTTCATATGGAATAACTCCTCCAAAAATCGCTGTAAATGCCTGTCTAGGTGAGGGTCATCTCATCATGAGGCTGGATGGTCATGCTCCACCATCTCCCAATAGATCCATGAAGAAGGCTCGTAGCTAAGATTACCATCTGATCAAGCAGAATCCACACTAAGCAGAATACCCGTGTCACTGCCTCAATCCAGTCTTTAGTGGCCTAAGGATATGTCTATCCCATAAACCTGGGAGGTCTCAGTCTCTGAAACATGGGAATGGATTTAAGTCGACATCTATCCTTTAATGGTAACGCCGATAGTAACTGATTATCAGCAAGTGGTGGTAAAACTGGGCACCACCTAGTGGGGCCATCTCTAGAATTCGTCCGTGAACTAATAACTCATCACTAAGCGGGTTGTCCTCACGACCATGTATCAGAATCCGGGCTTGTTGAATGTGTGAAGGCATCATAATATATATCAATATGTACCACGATAAATAGATTATATCTGGTGAGATGACACTAATTCAATAAGAACACGAGGAAACACTCAATTCCAATATGATGAATTCAGTCTGTGTTTTTATATATAAAGGTGAATAGAAAAACTCTATGTCTTGGTGTATGGATATGTTAGATGCCACACAAATGATGGACTCCCTTAAACTAAAAGTATAACTCTAAAAAAAATTCACTATTGACCAAAAATAAAACAAAAGACTTCCAGTCATTGAGGTTGAACCAACTACCTCTAATACCACTTTGTCACGACCTGTCCCATGGGACCCATTCCATGACTTCCCCAATCCCATATCACAAAGGCCATGGGTTGGATACTATCACTAATTTCATCAACCAGCAACTGGAAGGAATTTTATTGAGTACCTCTACACACACACACACATAAAACCACATCCAAAGAAAACTGGAAAAGAGAACATTCATGATATTAAAAAACCATTGAGTATAATTGTTCAACTAAATGTAAATGGGATGAATAAAAACCACAAAAAATAAATCATCAATAAGATCAATTACAAGATTGATGGAAATACATCTTCTGAAAACCCTCACTTGATGTGTATGTTTAGATAATCTTCCAGAAGATGAAGATGCATGTACTGCCTATGTGATCTCACTGAGCACCACCTAATCCTGGGCCACCAAGTCCTCAGCTATGTTGTCAGTCATCTGCCCCCAAAACAAAACATGTAGGCAAAGCCAGTGTATGGGTGAGTAACATAATACTAAGAAGGGATCCCAAAAAAACAATGAAACACTACATATAAATCAACAAGAATCCCATGAATCATGATCACCAAGAAAGAAATCTCACACAAGGTATAATTTAGGTTAAGGAAAGTAAGACTATTTGTTATATCACTGAAGACCTTGGGATACTGGAGGAATCCACCCCAATGAGTACACTATGTATGATGGGTTATATAGAGACATTCACCACTGTGGGCCTGCCGATTCACATAGAGCCACTTCCCCTTAACCTTGTACTGTTTTGGTACTCATATCTGATGATTACTGTGGGTATGCGAGGTCACATGGAGCTGCTACCCACCATTGGCATTTCAGGTCACACAAAGCAGCTTCCCACCATGGCCATCAAACTGAGGTACACCTCCCCATTGAGTACTATGGGTCGGCGAGTAATATAGAGATACTCCCAACCATTGGACTGCTAGGTCAAATAGATCCACTTCCCACGGGGCCATCATAGCAGACGCACACAAGGTCTATTTTCATTAGTCTTTAGGTCATAGTCATCCATATGATCTTCACACATAATTAACTTGATTATAGAAAAACCACTCCTCAATCCATTCTTCATATTTATAATTCCATAAAATACTCCTTAGAGTATATAAAAAGATCTGCATAATCGTGAGCTTTACAACTCCACAAACGTCTTTTCAATCAAATGCCCAGTTTGATAGAAATTTCTATTTTAGTAATCAGGGGTCTGTTGCATCTGGGCCCGGTCTGACCCAGTCAGGCCAATATGACCAACCCATCCCGGGCGGCCCCACATGGCTTCGTTTGATTCAACTGGACCATCCTAGCCTGATTTGGGTTTAGGCCAGCCCAGTCCAACCTGGAATGTGGTCGATGCCCATTAGGCCTCACAGGGCCCGACCTAGTTTAGCCGGGTATCCATCCCACTGGGTCGCCCGGTGACCCGGTCCCATGATGGACCATCCCAAAACCATCAGAACAGCTTATTCCTAGCCCGGAACACCTAGCGTCCTTGCATTGTGGTTCCAGACCATCCCATTGAAGCGTACCAGTTTCATTTCCATCCTGGGCTGCATAACAGTCCATTTGGCATGACCAAAAGCCTATAGGATGACTCCCACTATTCAGCCCATGAGCATGGGCCATGTATCATCTAGCACGAATCCCCAAGGGATTCTAGTTCATTCTGTCACAGTCGTTTAGGCCAACCAAACTAGGGATCCCCTCATGGTCCAGCGATCGCCTGCCAGCAGGGTGGCAGGGTCTGCGATTGTGGGCCGCCCTGTCTGACGTGGTCAGTTGGCCGCATCCCCAGTCTACCAGCCATTGGCCTAAGAATATGTAGCTTCCTATGACTCATCGTGTCCCATGCCAGCTATTACTGCCACTTGGGGCACACCATTGTGGTGTGTCGCCACCCGCATGCGGCCACTGTCACGGGACACCACCGTGGGTTCTTCCGTGGACCACCGGGTCCACTCCGATGGTCCTTTCTTCATCCGGTTTTCACCTCCATCCTCCATGGGGAGCCACCTTCTCTACTAATACCTCAAAACCTTCTTGTCGCCATTTTGAATGATTTGCGATGAAGAACACACGAGACAGAGGGTCTCAGGACTTCATCAAGTCGGCCCGCACACTCTGCAATATAATTTACACATGGGGAGGCTTGAAATTGATGATCTATCCAACAAAAATATTGAATCACAGTGAAAACCCCCAAGGAAATCATCCTCCCACAGGATGAGTGATATAAGGATCTTCCTGTTCATGGATTTATCCCCGAATTTTATTTTATAATAAAGGATGTGGAAATTCAAAAAAACAACCCCTACCTCATTGGAATTCTTCATTTATGTGATTAATCTGGATGGATTTATGGTCCATTGGCGTTCGACACTCTCTGGTCCCTTCTTTGAGGTGTGTCGATGTCACTGGCGATTTTTTGGTATTCATCTTTAAAAAAAATTCACCATAGGTTCATAAAAAAAATTCAATCCATTGATCCTAATTTCACCAACACAATAACCCATTAAAAGAGAACACGTCTCAATGTTTCTATTACACTCTGTTGTCACGTCATTACACTGTTTCATTTCTGAAATAGTGTATCTCTTATGATTTTTTTAATGTGTTATCATGATGCATGTTTAAGAACCATTAATGATCCTAATTTAATGTGACTCATCTTCACTTTTTCTTCACACCCCTGTTCCACTGTGCTACTACCCAAAGGCTGGGAATAACAAATAAAATAACTTTTTATGTTATTTTATTTTTTCCCATAAAGTCCAAAAATTAACTTTTTCGTTCAACTCTTGTCAGTGGATTTTAAGACCATTCTAGGAAGATCATTATCTTTTGAGTTAAAAAGTGCCCTCATATTTTTGATCCAAGAACCAGTTCAAATGTAAGAAAAATAAGGTCTCACATTTATTTAAATGAACTAAAAAATGTCAAAATTTTATTATGGGATCACCAGGCTTGGGAATCAGGTTTCTTTAGAGCGTCTAGTCTCAAAATAATTACATATAATTAAAAACAATTGCACAGAATTTCTAGGACATTACACTATGGCTAAAAACATAGAAATGGGTGTAAGGTCTTAAATTGATCAAGACAGGGTTCATGATAATGGTCCTTACTACACACCTTGTTTGACACACTAAGTGGATAATATTTGGATAATTCATATTTTCTTTACTAAAAGATTTGATGTATTTGAATGGATGATAAAAACTAATATGCTAGATTATACCAAAGTGGTCATATATTGAAAATATAGTTTATCAGTGGAATATAAAAATGTTTTATATGTGGAAAATAAGGTCATCATGTAATGAATTTCTGAGAAAATATGATGAGTACAATAAAAGTATATAAAACGCATCCAATTGATCAATTTATTATATATTTGTTAAATGTAGATAACCATAGCACAATCTGATCCAATTCCCTATTATAAAGGGAAAAACCTAGACTAAAGAAGAATATATATTGAAATAAAATAGATGATGTATTTATATAAATTCATGAATTACATTATTAAAGTTTTTTCAAAATAGATTTTTTTGGAATAATAATTATGTAACCTGTAAATATTTTGTTAAATTTAAGAACCATGTATATTTTCATAAACATAAGAACTATGGATTCCATCAGGAATTTTTAATTTTAATAATGATTATATTTTCAAATTATTTTGGTGTATTATAATATGTTATTCTACCATGTTTAAAGACGTTTTGTGAGAAATTTATTGAAAGAATATGTTTTGGTAGAAAATTTATTTGAGGAATAATGAACATTCTGTTTATAGACATATGTTTATAAGTATTGATAAACATTAGGGTTAATGAAATCATTAATGACATGGTAATAATTGTAAAATAAGATTATTAGTCTTTGAAAAAAGTGATTGTATTGAAAAACATGGGAAAACATTATTTAATTATTAATTTTACTTCAATTTTATTCATTACATTTTACTGGTAACATTGTAGGAATTGTAAAAATATATTCTAGAAAAAGGAAAAATTGTATACCAGTTGACAACCCATCACATCCATTAATAATGTAGAGATTGAACCCCTAATTGAAGGAAGATAATGGGTCACCACATACCAATTTCCTAAAAGATGTCATAGTTAATATGTCACTATTTTTAGTTAAATTTTTTTAAAATAAAAATAGATGAAAAAAAGTGGTATTTCATTCTAGGTTTTGATATTAATGTATTATACAGGGTAACATGTAATAAAATTATTTTTTTATTAAAATATTTAGTTTTATATGGAATGACTCAATATACCTTTATGGATCATAAGATATGTTAAAATTCAATATCAATGATTCATGCATGAATTATTCATTTCTTACGGTTCATTTCTTGTATTTTTTGATGAATTAAAATTGATCAGAGAAAACCCAAGTGATGAATTTTTTCTTATGATATAAAAACATATCAAATATATAGATTTTCAACTATTCTCTGGTGGTATAATAATTCCTCAATTTCAGGAAAAGGATCTGGAAACAAAAATGTTTTCATATTACATACACATTTGATAAATCTTTTAAATTTTTAAATCATCACTGATTTGTGGTTTTGAGACCTTTAACATTCCATTGATCATTAAAAATATTTTGATACTTTAACAATATCTGTCTCTATAATAAATTATGCTTTTATTCTATGTCTATTTTTCATTTCACGCATTTTTTATCATATGTAGAAACCAAGCATGTGTTATTCCATAAGACCTTTAAAATTTGGTTTAAATCTTATTAAAATAATGTTTCATTAAACATTGTCTCAATTTGGGATATCAATAAGGGTATTTTGAGAAGAAAAATCCTTGATATATGATATCGTGATTAATTTGGGAGGAAACAATTCTTTAAAGTGGTGAAAATGTGGAACCTCATGATTTTTATATTTGATCATCGTATTCGATAGCATGTATGACCCACACAAAAAAAATATTGTAAGAAATTTTAACATCTTTAGACTTTATTAAATAATTTATTTTTAAATAAATTAAATATATTAAATATCTTTTATGAAATTCAATACTAAGTTTATGTTGCATTACATGCAACATTGGGTTTGGAATTCATTACCTCTAACAACAAGTTTAAATAAAGCATGACATACTATTTATATAGAAATATTTAATATGGTATATATAAACTAGTCAATAAGATGGTAGGTATTAATATTACATACTAAATTATGAAAATATTTATTAATATTATATTTGTAATAAAATGATAATATTTTAAAGTAATAGAAATTCTACAAAATCATATTTTTCTAAAAGCCAGTTTGGCCCCTCATTGTGAACATTGCATAAATTTATTATTGAGAACTTTTATAAAATTAATTTGAGAAAAATAACTTCATTTTTTATGTCATGATTTCAAAATTATCATATAGTATTTTTTTTATTCTTCTAAAATGTTTCTTTTTTAATGAATAATAAAGAATACTTCATTTTAGTTGAAAATTTCATATTTTTAAAAAATATTTATAATGTGAAATGATATTTTCAATTATATTTTTGGTTAAAAATGTTTAATTATATATAAAATATTAAAATTAATTTCATTGGAATAATTCTCATATTGATTTTTTATAAAAAAAACATTGTAAACATTTGAATATTTTCTCTTTTAAAACCAGCTATCTTGTCTTGTCTATGGGATTAATTTTATAGTAATTTTTTTTTAATTTTTTGAATTGAATTTGAAAAATGGATTCCATATTCTGAATAAAAATAATTTATAATTTAAATAATTCAACTTAATGTATTACCAAAATGAATAGTGAAACATTACAAATTTATTACCACATATAAGAAAAAATGGACGTACTGAGGGTTAACCTAAAAAGATAAGGGATAAAATGTCCTAAAAATGTTTAAACCAAATTTTATGGAAATAAATATTCCTCATATATTTTTTGTCCTAAAATTTACCATTTAATAGTATTCTATCATGATCCAAATGTTGGTATGATAGTTTTTCAAAGACATACAATTACAACACGCATCTCACATAAAATGGCCTCCCACTGTTCTCTATTCTTTGCACCTTCAATCGATTGGGGTGCATCCATTACCGACAAAAATCACCTCAAAATTCCCACATCTATGTATAGAATCCATATATTGGGGTGAAATCCATCCTATGATGGATTTTTTTGAAAACCTAAGGAGGATACCCAAAGAAGAGGTAATGTTTTTAATGGATTCTTTTATTTTATTTATTACTCAACCTTCATAAATTCTTATAAAAACATGATGATATAAAAAACTAAATTACATAATTGTAAATTGATTTTATATATATATTTAATTATTTATATCCACATCAATTTCAATAAAATGGGTTATTAAGTCATCATTCGTGAATAGGGGGGACTACCAACTTGCATACTGATGGCATTCATTCATGAAATACCACATTTAAAGGTTTTTTATGATAAGGAATATAAATTATTTATATACTATTTATATCATAATTATACCAATATAGTCTTTATATCATGTATATATCTTTAATTTCTATTTTATTGATTATATGATAACGTTTTTCGTGTGAACGTCGGTCTTTTGCGTTGCGAAGCGATGTGATTCCGCTTTCACTAACACTTTACATGGAAGGTGAGAAGGATCATGATAATGATAATATGTCATATCAAAGAATTATTTATGATTTTAATGAAAAAAAATTATTATTTTATGATAAAATACCATTTTATTACTAAACATTTCACTCACATAAATATGATAACATCATTTATGTACATGTTGAATACTGCCTTCACAAAGTGACGTGACTATATTTTCATCACCACACCACATGGAAGGAATATATAAGTAAAATTATACAAATGATATAGTATATATTATTTTATTATCAATATAAAAAGATTAAATATTTTGTACATCCTTCCTAAAATGGTTATTGAAAAATGGAAATGTTACTCATGCGTACTTACAACCAACTTTATCCATGATTGTAACATACATCATTTCTCCAAACTATGATTCATTATTATAAACAAAATAATAATTAATGTATTATTATGAGAATCATGTCATTATTATTATTCTATAAATAATTTTACTATATAATTTGTGTTATATCCTGATCATTTGGGACATAACACACATGAGAACACAAGACAATTAACACCAGAAATAATGAAACAAATGAATGATTATTAAAGAAAGGTGGTAAGATGTTATAAAAATATAATATATGATGTTATAAATATTAATTTGGTTCAATATTAATTTAATAACATGTTTTAATCAACTATAAATGAAGTTAAATTATATTAAACTAAAATTAACCATATGGTAATGGATACTATCTCAGTTTCCTTTATTGAGGCACATTGGTATGTTATGCACAAATTTATTTTATATAATCTATATAATGTACCATTTAAATGAAATATCATAAATAATTAATAATATATGGTTTTTTATGTCCCAGTTTTAATTATTTTATCAAATGGGATTTTATATAAAAGTTAACAAGTTGTAAAAAATTTTATAACTCAATTTCTTTTCATTGGGATATGTTTTGACTTCAACATATTTTATATTATAAGATTATGAATGCAATTAATTCTGAAAATATATTGTTTAAAACCTTCTCTTATATTTTATTTTTTTATGATAGAAATAATCTACTCATTGAATAATTTTCATATGAACGTTATTATCATAAAAAGGGTTTATTTCAAAATCACATTCCAATCGAGTTTATTTATACTTGTATTTCAGTTGAAGGAAATTATATCACATTAACCTAAATAAAACCATTTAAAGTTTATATAATCTATTCATTCATTATATACTCAGTTAAAATTATAATTTCTCCACTATTTGTTACTTAAAAATATTTAGAAATTTAATTTAATGACAATCAGTCGTATGTTCTATCTTTGGTTAGAAATATCTTTCTATCCAAACACATATTTTCTAAAAATGTTTTATAAAATGTTTTTATCCATTTCAATATTATTTAATATATACATTCTTACACATTATTAATTTTATAGAATAAATTCAACGGAATAGTTAATTCATTTAAAAAATTCTAGTTTAGGTTTTATGAAAAATGTGAACATAATATTTTTATCAGTCACTGAACAAGGATCTTTTTAAACATTTTTTTTGTGAAAAGTTAATTATACTTTTAACCTAACACAATTTATGGTTTTAATTACCAACATTAATTTAATTTAATTTAATCGTCAATTTCAATTTAAATGGGCTATTTTTATAGAAAATGATTTCAATAATATTTTGGAGATTATTAGTTTTTAAAAGTTATTACCAAACAAAAGGATTTTCAAATTATATATTGTTTTTAATGTAATTCTAAAAATTAAAAGAGTATTTTCCTAGATAATGTTTTTAAATATATATTTTTGTTATATTCTTGAATAAAAAACCTTTTTTATTACCTTAATGGGAATATGTGGTATTGATACTGTAACACCCCAAGATTTTATAGTGTGTTATTTCTTCAAAATAATTCAATAACTTTCACTACACGAAACAACAAGTTCAATAGCACCATGACTTACCAAACAAGCTGTTCAAAAGAGGTTATGAATAGTGTTAACTAAATTTTAAACTTTATATAATCCTTATAATTTTAGAATCCATATTATGAGTTTCTTAGATATAATGAAAGAACAAATTCATTTTCAGTATTGCACTTTTATCAACTTTTAATAGTGAACCCTTTTTAAATACAATATATTAAACTTTTTGACTAAATGGGGACATCAAAAATTTAAAATGAAACATCCCAAGCTTCCACGGTACGCTTTCTTTGAATAATACAGTAGTGTGTGTTGTACGCAACCATGAGTTTTAACACACACCACAACTAATCAAACTACCCGTTATGAATATTAATACCTACTTTTTGAAATTATATATATTTTATATTTGAAAATGGACTTCATTTTTGGATTCGGAATATCGAATTTAGCCTAGGGTGAAATTTTGGTACTTTTCGGATAACTTTTATATTTTGATGAATAGTGAAAATTACTAAATTTTAATTAAAAACAACTTTTTTAATCAAAATAATTAATAGTGATAAATTGTAAATTTGAGTGGTTTTAAAGGATATTTAGAATATATTTTTACCATTTAATATAATTTTGGTCATTGGACATAATTTTACAATTAAACCGAACATAAACAAGTGTCAATCTTTTGATAGTTATTACCTCTTAAAAACACGCTTTTTGTTTTGACAGCGGGAATTAATTTTAAATTAATTTCTGCCACTTCTGTGTTTTGAATTTATGAAAATGGATTCCATATTTGGAATCAGGATGTTCAAATTGTGTAAATAGGTAACTTTTATTTTTAGACATTTTGAATAGTTACTGTGGTAAATATTTTATTTACCATGGTTAAAGAGTAAATCCGGTAAATAAGGGTTAACAAAATAATATTATAATAATACGAAATTACCCTAAAACGTGTCCTAACCTTATTGGTGGACACATAACCGACCATGGGCATCCTTGGGTCAATTTGGGGACCCCTTGGAGCCACTTGTATGTGGTAGGGACACATTATATTAATAAAGTTAAAATAAAAATAAAAATGGCATAAGCTTACATCTTTTAGAAGAACAATTTTTACATAGGGTTATACATGTTGGAATTTAGATTATAAATATTCATTAGAAAGATAAAACGATTTCCTACATAATGATGTTTTATTTATAATTTTTAGACATTAAATAATATATTTTATTTATGACACAATGATGATGCAATAATTACTAAAATAGTAAAAAATTAACATAATTGATATTATAAATATCCAAATAAATATAATATGAAACTTTTAATGAATTACACTAATTTTCTAGGATAATATGATATATTAGGATTGATTTAATTGACTTTGTTCGAAGTAATCAATCTGTTATGAGTTTCACAAAAATCAACTATTGAATAGTGTCAAAATTGACATAAAAGAGTTCTTAAAACAAATATTATATTATTAATTGATATTAAATTCCTAAAAATCTAAGGTTCGGCCAAGCGACTTATATTATGATAGGTTAATCATTAATGGACCACTTGGGGGTCGCTTGGATGTATATAGTAAGTTTATTAACCATATTATATAAAAATACAAAGAGACATTGTAAAAGTGAAACTAATTAACTTAGAGTTAATACTTAAAGATAAGGTTAATATAATTACCCAAACCTGTATAAATTCTATTGGATGAGTTGTTTTGGACCTATCCCCACCTCATCCTTTGAATAGTCAACTTTGGAGCCTTTGTAAACCGAATATGAATTTATTATAAATTAATATTTCCATCTTTTCCAAAAGTGCCCCTCACCCCTCTTATAAAAGGGCACTCCTCCTTCGCTTTTCCTCACACATCTCAAGCCACTTGGCTCGTCCAAACTCTGCCCAACTAATCTCTCCACATCCCTCTCCTCCTCCTTGAAGCTTCCCCTTAGGCAGAAAGCATTTCAACAAGTCCTTTGGTTCCAACCAAAGTGAGTTACCTAAATTAAAGTTAACGATTTCTCTTAAATTATTTTCATTTATTTTGCTTCTTCAACCCCCAAACTCTTTTTATTTCCTTTCTTTTGTAACAACACCAGTATCCTCAATATACTAGGATGTTGTTATAAGAAGGATTAAAACTACACATACACACAACTCCATCTAATGTATGATGAACATAATGTTTCTGTGGATGGCAAACTAACGCCTCACGAAACGATGATTGTTCAAATACATCTCACCGCCTCTCATGGTGGCCATTATGATGGCACTTTAATTAAATATGATGTTAATGATATATATTCTATATATAAGCTTCTGTAATTCCATTTTATTTCATACCATTATTCGTTTCATGTTGTATATACATACGATAATTTCATTTGAGGAAGTGCGGACTACCGCCCCCTTAAAATGATATGACTCGTTCATACCACACATGGAACGTATAAAGGATGGTGTTAATGAACATAAGTAACATATATAAAATATTATATTATACTGGAATAGTAATATACCTATGTATCATTTGTATTCGATTCTTTTAAAATAAAAATTAAATGGAAGTAGCGTTCGTGCGTACGTACGGACTACCGTCTCCACGAACGCGATGAGATTCATTCTCCATCGTATCCATTCAAGTATAATTATCATTTGATGATTTAAAAATGATGTTTAAGGACTTGATACCATTCTGGATTTGAATAATATACAACTTATCCTTTACAAACATGTCTTACGTAACAAAACATACAAAATCAAACAAGTAAGTTCACACCCGAAACAGCGATAATACTAAGATATTATTATCAAATCAATATTAAAAGATCATATATGATATCATATTAATGTATATGATTCTTGTATAATTTAATAACAATTATTTCACCATTATACAGGAGGTTAACCTACCCCAACCAAGGAAAAGAACAAGGTAAGGGTTGATTTCACAATCTCTTCATTATCCGAGGTTGTTTATACGTAATAATCTACTTGGATATCTTTATCATCCACATCCATGTTTCTTAAAAATGTATTTCAAAACATTTTTACTATTTACAATAATATGGGTTATAGTCATTTATACCCTTGTTTGACTTTTTATAAGAGGTTTATAAAGGAATCTTTCCGTCGTTTTCAAAACAAGGTCATTTTTAACCTTTTCGACAGAATTGAGGTAAGAATGTTTTTTTAACTTATACGGCGAGTGCGGTTATTTTACGCCGTTATAAAATCTTCAAAGCTTCCCTTACAAGCTTATAAGAATATTTTCAAAGAAAATGTTTTATTTCATATGGATCTTAAATGATTTCAAAATAAAAGGAGATATTTCTTTAAAAAGAATATTGATTTCATCTATGTCAACATCCTTTGATGGATTTTAAGATTATTTGAAGTTGATTTATTATGATACAAAACTTCTATATTGTATTGAAGGTTTTGTGATATGTTTGACTGTGGATACCATTCATAGTTTATGGTGAAATTATTTACATTTCGTATGCTAGTTTTAATACGAATTTTTATGTTATGTTTAAACCTTTTCATATGGGAATGCATTGGACTTAATAAGTGACGGGTGGAGCCCGCTATAGCTCCTCAATGCATCGGTAGGTCTCATGAGACAAACTAGTGTCTTGGCACAAGGCCTTGACAAAATCTTATTTGTAGTCTTGGCATGAGGCCTTGACTATGTGGTTATGATAGTCTGGCATTATGCATTCCAATATTATGAAAGTGGTTAATGATTTTTTCATGTGATTATTCGATTAGTATAATATCCATGTGAATAAGTAAATGGCATTATTTCATTTTATTTATGCCATACCATGTTGAAAGTTCATGTTTGAAAGGCTTTTTTTTAGTTATACATTGCCTTAAAAGTTTATTCTTATTTATGAAATTTTCCGCTATATTGTTATCCTTACTGGGCATTTGAGCTCACCCCTTTTCTATGTTTTATTTTTCCCAGGATGTGAAGAAGTAAGTTATGAATGACCTGCAGGGATTTTATGAGGGGTTAATAGTGTGGATTGTGGAAACATTATGTTGTTGTATTAGTTTTTCATTTTATGATGTAATGTAAAACTTATGAATATATCTAGTGTTTCCAAGGCTACTAAACCAATCGGTCTTTCGAGATTTGATCTTTCTTGTGATCATGCCAATGTTATGTAATAATGCACCGACTCTGGGTAACTAGGGTCGGGGCGTTACAGTTGGTATCAGAGGAAGTTTAGTACAAACCTTGGAAGCTAGATTTAGATAAACTCTGATTAGAGCACGTAGACCTAAGATGAACTTTGAGGATTAGTATAGAAGAACTTCCTAGAATTTTGGTATTGTAGAGATTTTGTGAGTTTTTCAAGCAATACATCCCTGTCTGGATACGAGCAGGTAGAGGCGGCTCTGGCACAGATGTACCTAGGGGTAATACCCGAAAACACCTCTTTGAGCTAGACTCGAACGGGAACTGGTGCACGACAACGGGCCTTGCTGCACTCTTGGTTACGACACTCCCGGGGGATATGCTTAGGATAACTCTCATTTTCTTTACAAATCATTATGAAGGGTTTATGAGTATATACTTCCTCAAAGAAAACATTTTTATGATTATGGATTATATCCATAAATAGTTCAATTTATGTTAAGTGTTTTATAAGTATGGGATTATGTATTTTGATTCATAAACTGATCTAGTTTATGCCATTGTTTAGAAATGGCGCCCAGTAGAAGGAATGAGAACTCCAAAAATGCACATGATCCAAAGAGAAGGAAGGATCATATATTTCATGGTCATAAGCTAGAATTGATAAGAGAAATAGTCTCCCATGTATTATCATCATATGAAGAAATAATATCATGTGTTGATAAGATAAGTAAAGAGTCTACTAAGTCCTATGGCTTTGAAGGGAAGCAAGAGAAGAAAAGGATGGAAGAGAGAAAAATGGATAAAGGGAAGAGGGAAAATAAGAATTTTCCCATATGTGGTAATTGTGGGAAGAAACACCCTGGAACTTGCCTGAAAGGAATGGGAGTTTGTTATAAGTGTGGAGGAAAAGGGCACAAAGTACGTGACTGCAAGGGTGAGAAAATGGTTTCAAATGTACAATGCTTCATTTGCAAGGAGTTTGGACACTACGCGAACCTATGCCCCAGTCATCAGACTATGCCGCAAATGATGCTATTGGATAATAATCATGTTATGATACTACCACAGATGAAGAGGAATGATTAGAGTTCTTATGTTGATTATGTCAATTGAGTGTTGTATCAACAATGTACTTGTTATAATAATTATGGAGTATATAAGGATTGTACTGCAGTACTATTTCATTAAGGACTTGAGATTGTGTGGAACAAAGAAAAGTGACTCAATAGCAGGATAAATTTTTGGAAAATTTATGGTTGAGAGAAAGATAAACCATAATATGGTTCTGATACCGAGTTAGTGATTTTGGAATAATACATGATTGATTTGGATAAATTATATTGGATATTATTGACTACCTTGAAACTGATTAATGATTTGTATATTCCATCATTTTTTTGGGGTTTAAAACATTTTTTATTGATGAAGTATATCCAGCATTCTATATGGAATAGGGGAGCATGAATGTAATCAATAAGGAATATGGTAATTCAAGATGTTTCAGTTTATTAAAAGAATACAAGATGAAGGTATTCATATGATATTACGGGGTAAAAAGGATCTATATTATGTTTACCTTCCTTATAAATGTTGGACTGTGAATATGGACAGAAGTATTTTGGATAGTTCTAGTTTGGATTATTTTGGATTACCATAAAAGGACAACCCGGAGGTCGGGCGGCAACCTGTCGCGTCCGGCAAGGCTGCGAGACTTGAACCTGCAACCGAAGGGCGACAAGGGTGTATCACCTACCACTGGCCCACGAGATGTCCTGGATTAAATAATGTTATTTTTTTTAAAAGATCTGGTAGATGAATTATAAATTCATTTATTTTGGAACCCTGTACGAATAGTATAAATAAAAAAATTACATTCTATTATCTTTTAGAGTGAAAGATGAGTTTGTGGTAGAAATTTATTAATGGATAAAACTCTAATTATAAAGTAAGTATATCTCCTTATGATCTTAGCCAATCTCATAAATATATTCCTCAACATTAATAAAAGGAACTTAGAACAAAAATGTTGTCCTAGATGGTACCTTAAATCATCACTAATTCATGGCTTTGGGATTGTTGGCCTTTTCATAGCCATGTTCTCTACCACTCTCCATCAGATAATTGATGGTTAGATTTCTCCTCCATATCCATATTTTCCTACATGGAACCCAAGTATGTGTTATGTTCGGTAATCTTCATACTTTCCACTCTTTGTTTTAAATAGAGGCCTCATTAATTCATTTTTCGATGTGGGATTTCAACTAAGATATTTTGAAATGTCAAAAATGTGTTATCCTAATACCCTATGTTTTGTTGAACTGATGGTATTTCAAATCATCATAGATTGATGAATTTAAGGACCTCAATTTTACACTTGTTTGTGATTGATGACCTCAATCACTACCTATAAATATTTACGTTTTTTCCTCCAATTATATGTCTCTAATTGCCACCAATGATCTCCTAATCGAGATCATAATTTGGTGGTGACCCTTTCATTTCTCTTTTCCTCATATTAAGACTAAATTTTAGTAACCCAATTTCCGATGTGGGTTTTCCCACAAATATTTTTTTTTTATTTTCAACCTTTTATTTTCGAAGAACAATTTCAAATTGCGAGGACGCAATTTATTGAAGGAGGGGAGAATGTAACACCCCAAGATTTTATAGTGTGTTATTTCTTCAAAATAATTCAATAACTTTCACTACACCCAACAACAAGTTCAATCGCACCATGACTTACCAAACAAGCTGTTCAAAAGAGGTTATGAATAGTGTTAACTAAATTTTACACTTTATATAATCCTTATAATTTTAGAATCCATATTATGAGTTTCTTAGATATAATGAAAGAACAAATTCATTTTCAGTATTGCACTTTTATCAACTTTTAATAGTGAACCCTTTTTAAATACAATATATTAAACTTTTTGACTAAATGGGGACATCAAAAATTTAAAATGAAACATCCCAAGCTTCCACGGTACGCTTTCTTTGAATAATACAGTAGTGTGTGTTGTACGCAACTTTGAGTTTTAACACACACCACAACTAATCAAACTAGCCGTTATGAATATTAATACCTACTTTTTGAAATTATATATATTTTATATTTGAAAATGGACTTCATTTTTGGATTCGGAATATCGAATTTAGCCTAGGGTGAAATTTTGGTACTTTTCGGATAACTTTTATATTTTGATGAATAGTGAACATTACTAAATTTTAATTAAAAACAACTTTTTTAATCAAAATAATTAATAGTGATAAATTGTGAATTTGAGTGGTTTTAAAGTATATTTAGAATATATTTTTACCATTTAATATAATTTTGGTCATTGGACATAATTTTACAATTAAACCGAACATAAACAAGTGTCAATCTTTTGATAGTTATTACCTCTTAAAAACACGCTTTTTGTTTTGACAGCGGGAATTAATTTTAAATTAATTTCTGCCACTTCTGTGTTTTGAATTTAGGAAAATGGATTCCATATTTGGAATCAGGATATTCAAATTGTGTAAATAGGTAACTTTTATTTTTAGACATTTTGAATAGTTACTGTGGTAAATATTTTATTTACCATGGTTAAAGGGTAAATCCGGTAAATAAGGGTTAAAAAAATAATATTATAATAATACAAAATTACCCTAAAACGTGTCCTAACCTTATTGGTGGACACATACCCGACCATGAGCATCCTTGGGTCAATTTGGGGACCCCTTGGAGCCACTTGTATGTGGTAGGGACACATTATATTAATAAAGTTAAAATAAAAATAAAAATGGCATAAGCTTACATCTTTTAGAAGAACAATTTGTACATAGGGTTATACATGTTGGATTTTCGATTATAAATATTCATTAGAAAGCTAAAACGATTTCCTACATAATGATGTTTTATTTATAATTTTTAGACATTAAATAATTTATTTTATTTATGACACAATGATGATGCAATAATTACTAAAATAGTAAAAAATTAACATAATTGATATTATAAATACCCAAATAAATATAATATGAAACGTTTAATGAATTACACTAATTTTCTAGGATAATATGATATATTAGGATTGATTTAATTGACTTTGTTAGAAGTAATCAATCTGTTATGAGTTTCACAAAAATCAACTATTGAATAGTGTCAAAATTGACATAAAAGTGTTCTTAAAACAAATATTATATTATTAATTGATATTAAATTCCTAAAAATCTAAGGTTCGGCCAAGAGACTTATATTAGGATAGGTTAATCATTAATTGACCACTTGGGGGTCGCTTGGATGTATATAGTAAGTTTATTAACCATATTATATAAAAATACAAAGAGACATTGTAAAAGTGAAACTAATTAACTTAGAGTTAATACTTAAAGATAAGGTTAATATAATTACCCAAACCTGTCTAAATTCTATTGGATGAGTTGTTTTCGACCTATCCCCACCTCATCCTTTGAATAGTCAACTTTGGAGCCTTTGGAAACCGAATATGAATTTATTATAAATTAATAGTTCTAGCTTTTCCAAAAGTGCCCCTCACCCCTCTTATAAAAGGGCACTCCTCCTTCTCTTTTCCTCACACATCTCAAGCCACTTGGCTCGTCCAAACTCTGCCCAACTAAGCTCCCCACATCCATCTCCTCCTACTTGAAGCTTCCCCTTAGGCAGAAAGCATTTCAACAAGTCCTTTGGTTCCAACCAAAGTGAGTTACCTAAATTAAAGGTAACGATTTCTCTTAAATTATTTTCATTTATTTTGCTTCTTCAACCCCCAAACTCTTTTTATTTCCTTTCTTTTGTAACAACACCAATATCCTCAATATACTAGGATGTTGTTATAAGAAGGATTAAAACTACACATACACACAACTCCATCTAATGGATGATGAACATAATGTTTCTGTGGATGGCAAACTAACGCCTCACGAAACGATGATTGTTCAAATACATCTTACCGCCTCTCATGGTGGCCATTATGATGGCACTGTAATTAAATATGATGTTAATGATATATATTCTATATATAAGCTTCTGTAATTCCATTTTATTTCATACCATTATTCGTTTCATGTTGTATATACATACGATAATTTCATTTGAGGAAGTGCGGACTACCGCCCCCTTAAAATGATATGACTCGTTCATACCACACATGGAACGTATAAAGGATGGTGTTAATGAACTTAAGTAACATATATAAAATATTATATTATACTGGAATAGTAATATACCTATGTATCATTTGTATTCGATTCTTTTAAAATAAAAATTAAATGGAAGTAGCGTTCGTGCGTACGTACGGACTACCGTCTCCACGAACGCGATGAGATTCATTCTCCATCGTATCCATTCAAGTATAATTATCATTTGATGATTTAAAAATGATGTTTAAGGACTTGATACCATTCTGGATTTGAATAATATACAACTTATCCTTTACAAACATGTCTTACGTAACAAAACATACAAAATCAAACAAGTAAGTTCACACCCGAAACAGCGATAATACTAAGATATTATTATCAAATCAATATTAAAAGATCATATATGATATCATATTAATGTATATGATTCTTGTATAATTTAATAACAATTATTTCACCATTATACAGGAGGTTAACCTACCCCAACCAAGGAAAAGAACAAGGTAAGGGTTTATTTCACAATCTCTTCATTATCCGAGGTTGTTTATACGTAATAATCTACTGGGATATCTTTATCATCCACATCCATGTTTCTTAAAAATGTATTTCAAAACATTTTTACCATTTACAAGAATATGGGTTAAAGTCATTTATACCCTTGTTTGACTTTTTATAAGAGGTTTATAAAGGAATCTTTCCGTCGTTTTCAAAACAAGGTCCTTTTTAACCTTTT
This sequence comes from Viscum album, assembly GCA_963277665.1. NCBI lineage: Eukaryota > Viridiplantae > Streptophyta > Magnoliopsida > Santalales > Viscaceae > Viscum > Viscum album. Next base: position 1,187,624,342 of record OY728139.1, read on the forward strand.
CGACAGAATTGAGGTAAGAATGTTTTTTTAACTTATACGGCGAGTGCGGTTATTTTACGCCGTTATAAAATCTTCAAAGATTCCCTTACAAGCTTATAAGAATATTTTCAAAGAAAATGTTTTATTTCATATGGATCTTAAATGATTTCAAAATAAAAGGAGATATTTCTTTAAAAAGAATATTGATTTCATCTATGTCAACATCCTTTGATGGATTTTAAGATTATTTGAAGTTGATTTATTATGATACAAAACTTCTATATTGTATTGAAGGTTTTGTGATATGTTTGACTGTGGATACCATTCATAGTTTATGGTGAAATTATTTACATTTCGTATGCTAGTTTTAATACGAATGTTTATGTTATGTTTAAACCTTTTCATATGGGAATGCATTGGACTTAATAAGTGACGGGTGGAGCCCGCTATAGCTCCTCGATGCATCGGTAGGTCTCATGAGACAAACTAGTGTCTTGGCACAAGGCCTTGACAAAATCTTATTTGTAGTCTTGGCACGAGGCCTTGACTATGTGGTTATGATAGTCTGGCATTATGCATTCCAACATTATGAAAGTGGTTAATGATTTTTTCATGTGATTATTCGATTAGTAGAATATCCATGTGAATAAGTAAATGGCATTATTTCATTTTATTTATGCCATACCATGTTGAAAGTTCATGTTTGAAAGGCTTTTGTTTTAGTTATACATTGCCTTAAAAGTTTATTCTTATTTATGAAATTTTCCGCTATATTGTTATCCTTACTGGGCATTTGAGCTCACCCCTTTTCTATGTTTTATTTTTCCCAGGATGTGAAGAAGTAAGTTATGAATGACCTGCAGGGATTTTATGAGGGGTTAATAGTGTGGATTGTGGAAACATTATGTTGTTGTATTAGTTTTTCATTTTATGATGTAATGTAAAACTTATGAATATATCTAGTGTTTCCAAGGCTACTAAACCAATCGGTCTTTCGAGATTTGATCTTTCTTGTGATCATGCCAATGTTATGTAATAATGCACCGACTCTGGGTAACTAGGGTCGGGGCGTTACAGATACCATCCTTATTCTTCATCTAGATGACTTATGATCATTTTGACCAAGGAATGTATTTACATTCATTTCCTTGGTTTTTTTATTTCAATAACTTTCCCCTGAAATATTCACTTTCTTATGATCATGAGAAATTAAATATACCATAAATATCCATTTTATTTATCATATATATTTTTATTACTATGCGATATAGAATTTCTACATATGGTGTTCTAAAGTGAATTTTTTTATCTCGAGAAATATTGTAAAATATATATTCCTAACTCAATATGAGTATTTAATTATAGGGAATATTTTTTATTAATTAAATCAATTATTTTCTATATGAGTAATTGTTTGTACATGAAATACAGGGTAGGGTCTAATTATATATACCCCATTGATGCATCGATGGTCTAATTAGGTGAATTAGTAACCTAGCAGTAATGATGTTTTTACACGTTGTTTAAATTTTATTGTGAATGGTCATGATGGAATAATTATAATATTCATGATACATGAAATCCAAAAATTATGTATTGTCTTAATTTATAAATAATATACTCTAATCCATAATTTTTTCCCAAAGCTATTATCTTTGGATTCATTTTATTATATTTTTATTGATTAAATTGGATGTGTTTTAATTTATTTACCAATACATATTGATTATTCTTTATATAGGTATGTTAATCATGTTGTGGATTAAATTTAATTTGATTTCAGATATTTACCTTTTGATATTGATTGTGCTAGTAATATTCTTAAATGGCTACTAGGATCTGTTATTTACCTTTCAATATTAATTTTGATCATTAATTAATAATAGATTCCATTATACTTAACCTTTATTTAGCATTTGAGGTCACCCATATTTTTTCATTTATATTAAATACATGATATTAATATTTTTTATATAAAAGGATGTTTTATAAGGAATAATATTAATATTGAGTTTTTTTACATTTCTATTTCCAAAAGTAATGAAAAACCAACATTTATATAAATCCTAACAAGAATACTAGAATATTAGATCATTCATAATGTTATTCCTCGTATCTTATACAAATTTAATAAGATAGTTACTTACTCTAAGCTACAAGGGTTTGGGTTTCTACAATGAGGGTTACATTTTAGATAAATACGTGAAACAATGGACGTCAGTTTTGAAATTTATATTTTTATTTTAGTTCTAGATTTTTCCAAACTATTATTCACATTCACTCCATGATGAAAATCAGTGTTTAAAAGGTATGGAATATCATTTAGAATTAAATAATTAATTATAAATCATTTGAATTTCATATATTAGTGTTTTGATATTATTTCAGTGATCAAAGGAAAAATTATTCTATAGGAGGTTCATTTCCATGGATTAGTGAATGTTAACAAATAAAATATGGATTCCAGACCATGGAATAATCATTAGGATTTAAATATATATATTTATATATATCTGCCATAGTGGAACATTATTTGTTGCAGTGTTTTTTTTGGGATTTGGGTGTTGTATAAAAACATGAAATTTAATATGTTATGGTGTTATGATGGATTAATCTGGGAAATTATTTCATTGTAAAAAGGCTTTTAGAGAAGCTAAAATGATAATATATAAGATCTTGTTAAAAGGTACATTTTTAAAAATTATTTTTAATTATGTTGTGTCTATGTGTATATTATTGAATTAGCCAAATTAATTATTGTCTTACAAATAAGTTATATGTTATGACTTGGCCATATGGTCAAGCTCATGGTATAATATTCGAAAATATTGAGGCCTCATTCATATTGTCATAAATTAGGTGAAACAAAACGATTTGATTGTTATATATAATTAGGAACCAAAAGGGGAATCTTTATGTCATGTTTTATTTTAAGGAACCCATGACATTAAATGGGTTTAATAACGTTTTTAAAGTAGTTTGAACAACAATATGAACTTTTTAATACCATAAATCATCATTTTCATAGTTAAAATTTAATTTCAAATTGTTTCCCTAATTAATATTAATGTATCAATATTATGCTACTCAAAGTAATTTATTTTATTCCCCAAACCACATTATTTGTGATTAGTATAGATATATCAATCTTGAGTCTCATATTTATGTATGATATGTGGAAAAAAAAGTTATTCTTAGTTTTTCAAATGAAAATAATATTTAAATTAAAGAGAAATTTATACTGATGTGAAAACCAGAAAAGTGATTAAATATTATATAATTGTTTTCATAAAAGAGGTAAGAATGAGGAAGAAAATAAATAGAAAATTCAATATTCCAAAATCATCATCAATTCATCATTGGAATTTAAAAATCTTATTTTAAACTATTAATCAATTATTTAAGATAATTTGAATTTTTATTATTTATGTAGTGGTGTTCTTAGGAAATCCAAAGATATCAAAAAGATTCAATGAATTTATTTATACATAAGGGTATAATATAATTAGTATGATATTTTAGGGACATGAAACTATGAATTTAGTGTATGTATGTGTTTGATGGTGTTAATATTAGTGAATTTGTAAACTTTTCTAATATATTTATCATCTATGTGTATGAGGTTTGTATGGAACCCCATAATGAATAATTATTTAATAAATGAATTGATGAGTGATGTGGAAAATAAATATTTTGAAGAGAATTAATTTTACTATTATATAAATATTTGATATTTTTATTCATTATTTCTATATCTAATGATGAGTTCTCACTTTTAGGATTATAATCTATTGATGGTGATTATTTTCTTTGGTTTAATGTTATTTATATTTAACGATTCATTAAATAACGTAATGTGAGAGCTTGTGGTGAATGTGATGCTTTTTGAGAGTGAATATATCACATGTTGAGTTTGTTTTATCATTAGTATGAGTTTTAGTTTATTAATAAGAATAGTGTATGTGAGCTTTGACATTAATGTTGTATTTCATTTTAAACAATAATTAAAGGATGAAAATCACACTTGAACATAGTTGAACATTAGTGATTCAATAGATTTGAATATTATTTGGTTGTTTTGATGAATTTAAAATTGTTTTTGAGTTAAAGATCCTTGATTATATCTTATGTAATGAAAAAGGAATAATTTTTACTTTATGAAAACCTTACTATGTAACGAATAATGTTACAAATGAAAACAATTAAATATAGAAAATTAATTATCAATTTTGAAATCCATGGGTTGTACAAAAATAACTATATACCATTTGTATGATCTAAATGTTGGGGAGTTTTTCATGGTTAATTGAATTTATGTAATGAATTATAATTATTAATGTTGTGGTGTCATTATGATTAGGTCCCTGTAAATGTTTTAATGTAAAATACAATATATTGAAATTAAAATGTTAATTTTTTAATATATGGTTATTAGAGATTTTTTTTACCAAACTTCATCACATTATGAACATATTTTTCATAACATATTAATTTTGAGATTTATTATAATCCATTATAAAATGGGAATAATTTTTATATATCCTTATGGTTGTTTTTTGTAATTAACAATTTTCAAATCTATTACATATTTATTTATATAGGGAATTCATTTTATTATCTACACTAAAACAAAAATGGTAAGGTCCATATTGTGGTTAGTTAAAAAGAACTAATCATATTAATTAGTATTCAAAAAATATAGAAAATTATTATAAGAAAACAATATAATTGTTTCAACTACTATATAAATGGTCCCAAGTGAATTTCTAGTTTCAAAAACCTTTACTTCTGTGAAAAAAGATGATTTAGACCCAATTCATAATCAATTATTTTCATTATCATATCATATAAATAGGGATTAAATTTTTTTTATTGATCCGAAAAATCCGTTTGATGTACGATATGTTTAAGAGAATATTGGTTGTGGTGTTTTAATTTATAAATAAAATTTCCATCCATTAAAAATTAAGAGTATTGTGTAAAAAATAGGCATTGGAAATTTTAACCAAACAAATATGAAAATGGTATTAGATGAAAAAAATACCCACAAAATACTTTACGATTATAAAATTTTCATTAATTAATATATTGATGTTGAAAAACATAAATTTTAATTATTGATGTTATTCTTGAAAAGAATATAAAATTTTTTGTAAATGTATCCATGTTTTGAGTTAATATTTGAGTGTAAAACAAAATTTCATTGATTTTTTTCCATTGGTGGAAATAAACTTAATTCGAGTTCTTAGAAGTGGTAATGTTGGAATTTATCATGTCTATGTGTGTCTGTTTTTGTGTCTGTCTTAGTTTGTATATGAACATTATTAACATGCCTTTTGAGTATGTCAGTAACACAATTTCTGATTGGATGAATTAGTAGGTTATATGGACGGTAATTATTTCTATATGAATGTTTGTTACAATTATGGGTATCATTGATAACTTTTTTCATTATTCATTCTTTTATCCAGAATTTTTCTCATATATTCCAAGAATGTTTGTGGGATGATTAATTTCTAATGATAAGAGTAATTTTTTCTCATTAATATGGAAAGTAACATTGAAACAAATTTTATTGTTACCCACAAGATGTATAAGAGTTATGTATTCTATTGTGATATTTAATTAAAAAGGAGAATTTTATTTTTTAATGATGTGGACATGAGTTGGGAATTTTTTTTATGTTATTGTCAAAAAAAATCATCAAATGAATCAAATTCAAACTTAAATGAATTTAGGTTTTTCAAAAGAGTTTAATATAATTATATTTGTTCAATGGTGATTATAATTTCATTAGATTAGATTTTTCATTTTTGGAAATTTATTATGTGAATAAAGAAAAACATTCCATGTGAATTCATTATCATTTTAGGGTGGATGTAACAAAAGAAAACATTAAGTAAACACAATGAAATGAGTATCATGAAAACCATAGTTTTATAAAAAATCATTATCTACCATGGGGAGACTCTATTTGTTGTGGAGTTCGTCAATGTCTTTAATATTTAACAAAAAAGGGTAATTTACTTGCCTATAGTGTTATAATTAGAAAATCATGGGTTATTTTCCAATGGGAAACGACATATTGTGATGTGAAATAAATAGTTTTGAATGTTGTGGTCACTATGGATTTTATTTTCAACTCTTTTTTTATTGGTGTTGGGGCCCTATGACCAACATTTTTAGATCCATATTAATTTTCATTCTTATTCATTTTGTTTTAATATCACCTAAATATTGATCATCAACATAATATTTTTATGTGATAATTTTCAATGAATTTATGTCGTTTTGAACGGCCATAGAAGTTCCCCTCTATGATGACAACTGAGAGGTACCGGGATATTATTCTTGAACATTTTTTATTTTTCAATGATATAATCTAATGGGACATAGGATATATAAAATATCAAGATAGAATTATAATATGATATTGAAAAACATTCTCCTTGTGTTTTCCCTTGGTAATCTCAAATACGATAGGTTATTAAAAAAATCTCATTAATAGAAAATACACATTTCTAGGTTTCAATGGATTCTACAATATATATATGTGTGTATTAATCCATGGACATTAAGGTTATCATTAATTGATATTAGTAATGTTTTAATTTTTATGAATTGATGAAAACTACAATGAAATATGTTCATGGTATTATAGGATACATTGGTTGCATTATGAATGAAAACGAATTAATGGATTATGTGAGAGGAGGATTTATTAATTTTGTCTCTTACTGAATGTTAATATCTTAGGCCCATTTATTATATTTGAATATCCTATTTAAATTCATTTAAATTGTGTTTCATGGGTGAAATAATTTATAGAATTTTATATAATCATACATCAAGTATATACGATGATGTTACCAGTAAAAAAACTACCATATTGGATATATTGTGATAAAAGGGTTATATTACACACTAAATTCTCTATATAGTTTGGAAATTTTTCCAATGTAAACTTTCTTCTATAGGGATTCATCTTCATTTTTATATATTAATACCTTTTACTTTATGAGGTTATGCATAATTCCATTGAAAAAGATACATAAGGGGTCACGTACATTGTGTATCTACAATCACAATAAAGTTCAATTATTGAATTTAATATGTTAGAATAAAAGATATTATTCAGGTTATTATATCATCATATTGTAATTAAAATTTAGCCAAAAGTATAATTTGGTTAAATAACTATAATAAATATTTATAAAATTTATCTTTGAATAATTGAGTGAAAATTATTTAATTAAATATTAAATATTTGTGAATCTCTAAATTTCAATGAGGGAAAAATAATAGAGCTTAGTAGACTAATTGGAAATCGTATAAATGATATTTATTTTTATTTTTCATTTCAAGAGTTTTACAATAGTATTTATATTACTATTATTGGACTTGGGGTCGACTAAGAATTATTGTACATTTTAAGGGCATGTACACAATTATCATACAATAAACCTACAATAATAAATATCTATTTATATATCATTCCTAAAAATTATGTTTTCAGAATGGATATAGTGAGAATTTATCAAGCCATAGATTGACAACAATATATCTAGAGCATCCTCCTCCACTCCTTTCTTAAGGCAAGGAGATATCATCAAGAGTTCTTCCTTTCTGGGGGAAAATTCTACTACAGTCATCCACAGACAATAATATTTATTAGGATCATCCATGCTAGGAGACAGATATTCTACGATGTCATTTAGATATAAGGTGCATGTTTGGATTACCACTATATGGATTTTTCACTTCAATCCTATAATTAAATTATGGTTTGTTGATATCTATTTGATCTATAATCAATAAAGTTGGATTTATGAGTTAATGTAATTATATATCAGTTTATAAATTAATTATCAATTACATGTGAAGATTGTAATTTTAATTCAGTTTGGTAATTTACTATTTTTTGGGGATAATGAATTTTGATCATGTAATACTAACATTACCAATGATTTTTGACTAAAATTAAAATTGGTTATACATTCAATGTAAAATTTTGTTATTCTTGGAACATAAAAGATGTATCACAGTGGTAAAATGTTTAATTTATTATTATTTATTATATGTAGATTGATTTCACGTGACTAAAATTTAATTCACTTTTAATGATTCGTCTTAGTATGCAATAATCTTCTTATCTTCCTTTCGTCATCCTCTATGACAATACAAGTAATTTATTACTGATTAATAATGAATAATCATCTGAATAACACCATATAAAGGATACAAACAATCATTCTAGACAAAACCAAAGTACACAACATGTACGTCTATTATACACACCGTGTAATTATATTTTGATATGTGGATAATGGGAAAAATTCTATTAGATATGATCCAACTGTATCCAATATTCAATAATATTGGATCCTCATGTGGATTTAGAAAGACTTTTACAATTAATTAAGAACTACATATCATGTAACCAATATTAATAAGGTATAAACCATTTCTTCTCATGGTTGAGAACATAGGGTGTCCCAATGACCCATATACAGATAAATGATGGGTGGATAAACATTACTTAAAACACTGTGGATACACCCGATGTATTCCCAGTACACAATGTGTACCTCAAACACATCTAAGAATAGAAACAAGTTTGTATTAATTTATTTTTGTGGACATTAGTAGAGGAAAAGTATCCAATATGTACTTTTGTACATGCCAGGTAGTCAGCTGTCAGAAATGTTATAAAATTGTCAAAGAAAGAATAATTAAAGGTATAATTAATACAAATAATTATGGTTTTTGTGTGTCTTTTTTTCACATGCTATTTTTTTCTCATTTATCTAGGTTTATCCTTTTATTCTTGGATTCTCTCTATAATTTTAGGCGGTTCAGATTTTAGTTTTCAGTTTCAGGCCATTTTTCTTCTATTTCGGGGTTTCAATGCATTTTTAAGGGGTTAATATGTGGACACTTGAGGAAGAGCTCCTTTTTAGTTAATTTTTATCTTTAATGGTTTGATTTTAATGGTCTTCACATGGTTTGGTCCAAACTATGAGGATCCAAGGAGAAACTGTTTGGGTGTTTGGGTGTCTCTAGTCGAGGGTTCACGACCTGAGCATGGTTATATAAACCATGTAGAAAGAATATCCATGGTTCTTTTTTAGATAACAATGTAAAATTATTGGAACATGATTTCCCATATCATGTGGTAAAATTATATGAGTTTTATATGTGTTTAGTAAGTGTATATATGTTTGGATCATTGTTTGGGGAACTGTTAGGCCTAACCATGAACAATACTATGGTGTTTTATAAAATTTGGCATTACTATTCTACACTCTCTGATTTTTACCCAAAATAATTTGACTACACCTCATTTATCTTATGCAACCTCAAGGGATCTCCTCCATTATACACTACACCTCCCCTCCTCTTAAAATTGTTAAATCAAAGTATTTAATCAAGTATTAGTGGTGATTCTTCAAGTTAATCTCCACATCTCCTCATTCTCTTTCACTTTCACTAATTTTTTTTGTGGTTACTCTTCCCACTTGTCCTTGTGGGTTAATGTTTATTGTTTCTTTGAGATTAAATTGAGTGTTTTTTTATTACGGTTCCTTGTGGTTGTTCTTACATCTTTGATCCATCGTGTTGTTTTTTAATTTTCTATCTTGGAAGCGCATGTGGTTTTATATTGGATCCATCTTCAGGTGGATTCTAAAATTATGTATAATTTTATTTAATTAAATATTAACTTTTATTTAATTAAATTTTGTGTTGTTTTGTTTTTATAGTAATATTATGATATGAAATAATGTTATTTCATCCATGTAGTTGAATTACATGAACTTTTTTTATTGAATGTGCATACAATATGTCTTTCTAAAAGATGGATTAGCCTTTATGAGTGAATTTTTATTCATAAATATTTTTTTGGACTTTTGAACATGCTTTGGTTTCTAAAATGTATTTATAAATGGTTTTGGGTTCATAAAATGTGTGTTTGGTACTTTTGAAAATGGGTTAACACTCACTGGCTTCTTGAGGTATATTTGAACAATTTAAATTTGTTCTATTTTAATAACACTCAATTTATGATCCTACTTCATGGGTTTTGTTGAATGATATGTGATATCCTTGGTGTGTGACTCTGTAAATACCCAAACATGACGTACATGGAAATTACATTACTTTTTCGGAATACTTAATACATAACTAAAACTGACACCCATGGATAGTAATAGTTTAGTGTCTTTGGAAAATCATAACATAATCTTCTAATCTTGTTGAAAGATCATCAACATCTCCCATAAAGATCGTATATTTTTTCCCACCTAAAACCTTATTTTATATCCTATGGGAAAATGGTGATCACAAATTCTCAGTAAGCACATGTTATGATTTCTATTGTAACCAAGGAAATTCTACCAAGACCATCATAGCGGACAAAGTCCATTACTGAATCGGGTTTACCTGCTGTTCCAACCCTGTATTACTATACTAGATTTACTTTCCATTATAGGAATGTCTATCTCATGAGATATAAATCCTTAACCAATTCATTGGAGGGATATATAGGTCCCACCCATCTCATAATGAAATCTTTCTTACATGTTTCACAATATAATCATAAATCATTCATCATAACCTAAAGAATAAAATGGGTTTCATAAACATCATCTCATCATAAGATAATCCATATAAAACAAATGGATATCATTTCATCATAATAAAAGTGAAACCATGTAAATAATAAAGAATTTATACTTGAAAAATAATCATACTAAATAATTTCATCTTATATGGAAAGTAGTTTTGACAAAACACTTGAAATAAATTCTTGAGGAAAATATCCTTTCTTCTTCAAAATAATTTTTTTTTTCACAAAATGTCTTTCAATTTTAAAAGAAAATGATTTTGTTGAAAATATTCATGAAATATTGTAGATTACGCTTCATGAAAATGAGGGATTATGAAATCATAAAAATCTTATCATGTCGTATAAGTTAAAAAAACATTCTCCTTGTCATTTTAACTGAAAAGTCAAAAAGTACCACATATGGTAAACAAAAGAAAGATTCCTACCATAACACAAAGTAAAAGTTAAAGAGGGGTAAAAATGAATTTAAACATACATGTATTAATATTAAACACTTTATGAAAATAATTTTTATGGACATGGATTATAAATATAACCCCATTAAATACTTACGTATAAGAAATCTCGTGTAAAAATGAGATTTGAAAAATTATCCCTTACCATAGGTCAGATATGCTTCGTATGTATCCTAACCTCATGTATAATGATTTAAATAATGTCATTGACATATTTAATAATTATATTAATTTTTATCATATCATATATGGTTCACTTAAGAATTTATATTACCTGTTCTTTGGTAAATTCCATGTTAAAGAAGTGTTTTGGGTAAAATCGTTTCATTTATCATGCGTGTATGGACTTGTTGTTCTTGATATTAATATTCCTTATATAATGATTTAATTACTTCCAGAATATAAATAATTATTTATATATCATATATATTAAATATATATATATATATAATAGATAGATAAATGAAATTAAATACACCGTTCAGGGAGACTGTAGGTCGTACCTACGCATGAACGTTGTTTTCCATAACATTTTGACTTGAATGGAAGTAACTAGATAACATATATATATACACACATAAATCCAGTAGCTTTATTATGTCATATATTAAATTATTTTTCATTCTATATACTTTATAATCATTTTTGAACGGTTAACATGGAGAATGAATCTCATTGCGTCATGGAGTTGGTATTCCATGTGTACGCACGAGTGATGATGTCGTTCCAATAATTAATGACTATAACTGGAGTGGATGATATAATATATCTTAGTTATTATCATGTTATAATAATCTGATATAGTTATTCTTTACGCCATTATACTCATCCAAGTAAGGTGGTGGTAGAAAAACATATTACACCACAGCATGGAGACAGTATTTCATACGTACGCACGTGCGATGATTTCATTTTTTTTAGGATGGATATAAGGTTAATTGGGGTTGTTTCATATTTATAATAACATATCAGTATATAAGTAATACTGATGTTAATACTTTATACTGAAACAAATAAATAAGATGAAGTAGAAGTAGAAAGAAACTTGAAAGAACAGGTAGAAGTGATTACCTCCTCTTCGACGTGCCTCTCTTAAACATCCACTTAGGGAAATAGGGTTGGTCTTTTTAGAAGACGTTAACCTCTATGATATAACTAGAGAGGTTGATAAGAGAAATATGCAGTGTTTGGAAGAGATTGAAGGCTCCAAATTGTTTAAATATGGGGGGTAGGAGGAGCTCTTTTATAAGGGAGGAGAGGGGCAGCTTAGGAAAAACGTAAAATATTATTTTATAATAAATTCATATTCGGTTTATAATTGCTCCAAAGTGACTTATTTACATGATAGGATGGGTATTGGTCTAAATAATTTCATCCAATATGTTTTATACAAGTTTTGGTTACCATTTTAACCTTAACATTTGGATTTAACACTAAGTTAAATAATTTAACTTTTACATTGTCTTCTTGTATTCTTACACTGTATGGTTAATAAACTTACTATAAACTGCCAATAGATCCTCAATTGGTTCAATAATGAAATATATATTATTATATATGTTATTTGGAGGATCATTATATTTTTAAGACCAATATATCAATTAATAATATAATATTTTTTTAAACACTCTTTTATGTCAATTTTGACACTATTTTGTATTTTGTTTTCTCTAATTTCATAACAGCAACATTACTTATAAAATAATTAATCTTACCAACCCTAATATGTTACATTAACCTATAAAATTATTTTAAATCATAAAAAGTCTCAAAGTACATTTATTTGTGTATTTATAATATCAATTATGTTTATATTTCATTAATAATGTAATTACTTCATCATCATTGTGTCACAAAAATATTAACTTATTTAATGTATAAAAAATATAAATAAAATACCATTATGTATAAAAGAGTTTTATATTTATAAATAATATTTATAGTCGAATTTATATTATTTATAACCCTAAATTAAAAATGTTTTAGGTATTTAACTTTGATTTTAACTATTTTACCTCTTTAAATAAAATAATAATAAGTGTCATAATCTAATCCATGTTGACCAAAAATGTTCATATTTTATTAGTATGGTTGTTTTTGGTCAAATTAAACGTATCCAATAGAATTAGGACATCTGTTAGGGTAATAATAATATCATTTTTACCCTTAATTACCCTATTTACTTTTAACCATGGTAAATAAAAGTAAAATGTTACTATTCACCAAAAACTATTTTTATCTTATTGAACCACATTTACTCCTTGATATTAACCGTGTATCTCAGATTTTCAAAATTCAACTAATCGAAGCAGTAAAATTAGGTTTTATGTGAATTTTTAAATTTTCCTAGGAGGTGGGTAAAAGACAGTGAAAAGTTCTATAAAATATTTATATATCTAAAATTATTATAAATTGACTCCAATAAATTACATTGAACTTATATAAGTATTATGTATCTATTTTGGCTGAAAATAAATTTAAATAAAATAAATAATTAATTAAATAAAAATTTGGTTTTAAACTATAACTCAGTGTTTTTAACTATTCATCAAAAATTGAGTATTTCTGAAAAATACCAAAAATTCACCCTAGGATAATTTAAATATTCTAAATCCAAAAATGAGGTCCATTTTGAAAGATAAAATATATAAAATTTTAAAAAGTGGGTATTACTATTCATAACCGCTAGTTTATAAAATATTTTAATAACATATCATTGGTTAGTTAAACTCGGTATTGCGTACAACACACACTATCGTGGAAGGTCATGATTGCGTGTAATGAAAGCCAAGTAAGGGTTGCGTGTATTGTAAGATTCCTTTGTTTTTTCATATAATAGAATCCAACCATATTTCATTTATACATTTAATATATATATATATATATATATACAGACACTCAATGTTGAGTAGAATAACATTTATCAAACGAACTAGAAATTGTGTGTAACACGATCCAAGAATAGTGTTGTGTATACTACAAGCTAATATGGTGTGGTGTATAGCACAAGATAATCCTGGTGTATCATACAACATAAGACATCAAATAAATTAAAAAGAATACTTCTCATATAATATTGGGGTGTCACAGACTCCCTTGATATATAATGGTTGAAAGAAAATGGAATATTCTATAAAGTGAATTGGGTGGTTAGTGCTTGTGTTTGTTCTTATTATATATATATATATTCATGTTTGTTTACATGTTTTATTTTTTCTATAACACACACTCTTTATACATGACATGGGAAGCTATCAATTCTAGCATATTATATAGGAACAGTTATTTAACTAGTTTAGATTACACACTGGCTAGTGTCCCTTAGTACGAACATTGATTTTCTTTTGGATTATTTCCCTTGGTTATGTTTTGTAGGGTAAGACCATGCTTTTGGGAGAATTGATATCATTAGGTGAATCATTCCTACAGGATGAGTCAGATGTTATTATGTTCTTGATTATCCTCTAAAATCCTAGGTTCTCCCAAGTTCATGGGCACTATGTCACCTGTTGTGGATGATTGAGATGCCCTATTGGATGTTTACTCACATATACTATTTTCAATTTTCTTTGTTACATAATTAAATCTTTTACTCGCTATAATGGTGTTCATACTTGTTAAAAAGTGATATTTGGTATTTAAATGTTCCATTTAAATGTTTTATGAATGCATTATACCTTATTTTCCATTTTAAATAAGAACTTTATCATTTCGTCTCATTCTCGGTTCCTTTAAAATTTTATAGCTTCCATCATTGAAAGGAATATAATTTTTAAATGAAAATGAAAATTAAATGTGTTTTTCATTAAAGGAATAATGTGTGAAAATATATATTTTTTAAATATCTTTTTTCAAACCTAAAATTAATGTTTCTTTTGTTCAATGGAAATGAATTGGGAATGTGTGTTTCTTGCACACCTACTGAGTATTAATACTCACGCTTATTGTTATTTCTGGTTTTTATAATCTAGTACAGGTTGTAGTTTGGTTTCAATATATATTGTTGATGTTGGGTTTTTTGAATAGAGAGAAACCTTCCTGGTCACATAGAGTTTTAGTGGTCATCGGATTTAGTTTTTTTGTCAACATGTTTTATTTTTAGTTCAGGTATAGACATTGTATATTTTTTTATATTTTTTATTTTTTGGTTTCTCTATTTATTTATAATACTTTTATTATTTGTATTGGGTGAAATCATTACCTTAAGTTCTTACTGATTCCCATCTAACATGTAGATATCTTAGGAGGACCAGTATTGCCTCTCAGACCATGTCTCAAGCAGACTCGATTGACCAATTCAGGGTAGGCCCTGGTTCGTTCATGATAAAATGGTTTCATAGCATATATTTTTTAAGGGACATTCTTTTAGAGTTAAATTTTTTAATTGTGATATAATGGTAGTTGGAGTAGGAAATTTTGAGTGCGGGGCATTTGTATGAAGAAGATTCCAGTCAATATATCCTATATTGAACCTTGGGTGACCATGAGATGATTAAATTTGTTTCGATTCTTTGGTTCTTGTTGGATCTTTTTTAGTTGGAAAAAAGAAATGGGGTTGGGGTTAGTGGTCATGGTGATCTCACAAGGTTTTGAAAACTTTGTGGAGTCAGGTAAATTATCCTAAAAGACTCTCTCGGATGGTGGTGTGATTGGAATATGGCCACCAACTGAATGGCCATGTCACCCATCAACAATAGTTTCCTCTTATCAGTTTTTTGGGACCTTCTTTATTTTGAACTTTTTTAAAATCATTTTTTATATTATAAAAACCTTATTTAAACTGGTAATGACATGGCTCTTAGAAGGTAAAAAATTGAGTTTTCAAGCATATTTTAAATAAATTCATAGATAATTGGTCTTTAATAAAATTAATTTTGGGTAAAATGGGAATTGTTTTATCAAAATAGAATATTTATAATAAAAATTTATATTTTAACAAAACATTTTGTTTTGAAAATAATAGTTGATTTTGGTAATAGAATGGACTTGGAAAACTTATTTGCAAAGCCTCTAAAATGATCTGGGAAAATTGAAATTGGATGTAGATTTTGAATTTTAAATTTAGGTAGAACCTTTTGTATAGAAATTATAAATGTATTATTTGGAAAATTGGTGTCCTTATGAGTGTTCATTTGTAAGGATGTGTTTGAGGAAGTGGATGGTTGATATTTTGAGTGTATGGGTGCTTGAACTAGAACATTAATATACATATATAAGGATCCATAGAATACCATTGGTGAGTTTGAAACTAAAAAATGTCATTTTATTTTAAAATGTTCTCTTAGGAGGAAATAAATTCAATGTTTTGGTAAGATGTAGTTGTGTATCATGATTTATTATTCTTTGTGGGTGTTGTTTATGTGATGTTTTGAGTTTGTGTCCTTTATGGTGAGTAGTTTTTCGATTGACTTCATGGTTTTCTTTTTTTCTTGTGTATTCCACCACACATGATTCTATGGATATCTGAGGTGTAGTAATGGGAGGTTCACCGTCAGCAAAACCTCATGTTTATCAACATATGGACTTCCTTCATCAGTTTTTGAAGATGAATACTTCACTATGATATGTTAAATAAGATCTTTTTAAAGAAGAAGATTGTATTTAGAAACTCGAAAGGATTTATAATTTTTTTATTTTCCAAAATCCTTAAAAGGTTAGGTTTTATAACTTTCTTCCCCAAGGTCTAAGTTGCAGGTGGTGGAAGGTAGTTTTCATGGCCAAGAAAAGAGAATATCTTACCTCGGAGTTCTTTAAGGCTTTGTTTCTACGATAGTTTTTCACTGAGGCTCTGAAGGTCAGATAGGTGATGTGAATATTCTATCAATGGTAAGGTGTTGGTTCAATGTTGGGTTTTTACCATTGTTTTAGGAATCTATATCCTTATCATTCATAGTGGAATAGGGATTATTTCCAAAGGGCGTCACATTTTTGGGAACAAGATTCATCGAGATCTATAGTTTAAGGTTTCATATTTCATTATAATCTTCTTTTCTAGCATGGTAAGGAAAGATGTTTGGGTTGAATCAGAATTAGTGGGTGGTCTTGATGTATCCATCCTTCCTCTAGTAACTATAAGTGTTGAAATAAATTCTTGTAGTTTGTTTGGAAATCATCTGGAAGCTGTTGTTGTTAGTTGAGGAATTAAGAGGCCACTTGATCATTGATAATATGCTTTTATAAAAAGGATCCTGGTGTTTCATTAGTATTAGATATTGGGTCATATTATGTTTTCATGTCCATGTTCTCTAAATACCTCTCATACCTATGTAAACCTACTTCATTTCAAATCGCTCTGTCTGACCTTTTCCCAAAAGTGATGTGGATGAAGTTCTACACCTTCAAAATACACCCCCTCTCATTTGTAGGAGCGAGTTTCTAGTATCGACCTCACTTAATTTTTCATTCTTAACATAGTTACTTTTTGTTGTAATGGTTTCAGTTAAACCTTCTGATAACTAATGTATCAATGGAAGAATTCCCTTTGGGAAATTCAAAATTTTCCCATCGTGGGTGGAGGTGTGTTTCGTTGTGTACCTTGTTCTCACATCTTTTTGTTCAGTTTGAAATAGGATGATGTATACTTATTTTAAAATTTCCATTTTTAGTAGGAGTAACTTGTTAAAGTGTTGTTAGTGTAATGTTGTGTCATGATTGTTTGGTTCTTAATGGGGGTTTATGTGGCCGTTCCATTTTAGTGTGTCTTTTTTTGGCGTGTGATGTCGAATGGACACCAATCTATAACAAAAAAATGGTGGGGAGTCTATTATGACATCCTATGTTGTAAATATAGACATGTCTCTAATGTTGGTGGGGAAATATGTGGTTTCCATTATGGTTTTCAGATTCTGTGTTGTTTCTGTGTGGGTGGATGATGGGATTTTGGGGTATTCACAATAGTTTTCTTATGGTAAGGTGATTTGGTTTGAATTTCATGTTTTCCATGATTTCTCAAGAACTATTTTCAGTTTGTTGGTTTATTTGGGTAGAAGTTCATGTATTTTTCTTGGTGGTGGTTAAGTTGATTTTTGGTACGAGGGATTGGGCCAAGTGGGGGAGTTAGCTATACCCCCTTTATTGATAAACTGAGAATGTTGCGGCTTTCTGGTGGAAGAAAGCGTAATTGTGGGGAGAATTTGTACACCTTAGTTTTTTCTCTCTTTTACCATGGTTATATTATTTCTTGGTTTCTTTATATAGTTTCACGTGTTGTGGACTTGAATTTTGAGTTTTGGGAAGTTTTTTGTATACATAATGATTTAGGTGTATGGTTAAGTGTTAACCATATGGCTTCTTTAGATTGATCTCATTTTCAGTTCATACTTTACATTCATGGTTTGAGTTTCAAGGGTTTTGCATATATATTTCCAAACCATGCAGCTCTAAGGATAAACTGGTTAAGTCCTTCGGTGTCTCGAGATGTGGGTTCTTGACCTGATCATGGTTATGAAAATCATTCAGAAGGTGTGGAATGATTCTATAATATGTTTTGATAATTATGTTGCATTATGGTGCAGAATTTCCCAGGCTGCATGGATAAAACTTAAAGGTTCCCAGTGTTTCTAGTAAGGGGCACATAGTTGGCACACAGTTTTGGAAACAGTGCATCCTAAAAATGAATAGTTTCCATGTTTTGTAAAAATGAAAAATTTCCTTTTCCACACTATCAAATTTTTACCCCAAAATGCACAAAACCCCCCTCATTTGGCTCATGTGACCTAGGGGAGATCCTCCCTTCTTCTCTACACCTCCCTTCCTAATCCATGGGTATAATGAAGTGAATTATTCATGTATTTGGGCAGATTTATCATGTTAATCTCTTTCTTTATTCCTTCTCTTCTTACTCCTCTCATATTATTTGTGGATCATATTCTCTCTTGGTCATGTTGGTATATGATTCTTATTACATTGAGTTTAATCTGGGGGATTATTGCTGTTAGGTTTTCTTGTGGGTGTTCTTTCTTTTTCAGTCCCATATGGTGTTGTTTAATCATTTCATCATGGATGTTCTTGTTGTTTTAGTTATTGTCCCATTTCTTGTGGCATTTATATTTAAGGATACATTATTTTCTTGCCTTTTGAACAATTATTTAAATCTAGATAGCAAGGTATGGTTTTAAAAATAAATTTTTATGTGAAATAATATGATTTCTAATTTTTATCTGACTTTATTTAAATGTTCTTATTGAATTATCGAACCAAGTGTCAGTTGAAATGTACGATTGGACTTTATGAGTTATTTTTAAGACACAAAGAAGGGTTTTGTCCTTGTTAACATGTTTTGGTTTCTAAAATGTGTTTTTAAATGGATTTGGGGTCATAAATAGTGTTTTTGGAACTTTTGAAAATGGTTTATCAATCAATGGTTTCTTGATACTCCTTTGGATCTTTTATAAATTAGTTCTCTTTTAAAAAATACCATTCATGATACACTTTACTTGGTTGTGTTGAATGGTGCGGGATGTTAATGGTATGGGAATCCATTTTAATCTAATGGATAAAAGTGTAGGGACTATTTCATGGAGTGATTTGGGGGGTTGTGCCTATGTGTATGATGGTTCTATATATATATATATATATATATATTAATGGTTGGTAAGATGTTTGAATTGGTTTGGAACGGTCCCTCCATATCCATGACATGCGAACTTGGAATAGATAACATATTTTCTAGTAGTAGTTTCTACAATAGTTTAGATTACATATTATAAATTCTACCCTAGTATGGAATGTGTCAGGTTCTAGTATGTTTTAGATTATAAACTGATCTCTAAGGTTCTCCCTTGTTCTTCGGAACATGGTCATCTACATTGGATGATTGAGATGACATGTTTATTGGTTTCTTACACATGCAATATTCTATTTCCCTTGTTTTGTAATCATATCTTTTACACTCTTTTATGGTGTAACTATTTGTTAAAATGTTATGTTTCCTTTTTAAATATTTCATGGAAATTTTTTATAAACTCTTTTAACATACATTTAATTATTAAATAGGAGTTTTAACTTTCTTTATTTGTATCTATTTTGTTAAAATTTATGAATCTTTTGTTATTGAAAATAATACTGTATTTAATGAAGAGGGAAATAGACCATATTTTTCTATAAAGTAATTTATTTTTGAAAATTTATATTTTATATATTTTATTTGAATACTAAAATTAATTTCTTATATTTTAGAGGGAAATTCATTGTGAGTATATTTTTTAGGCATGTCTACTATGTTTTAATACTCACGCCCATAATTTTTATTGTTCTTTGCTTCTGGTGAAGGTTCTAGATTTTTTTATCCCCATTGAGAATGTTGTGTTTTGGGAATATAGAGTGTCCCTCATGGTCACATGGAGTTATAGTAGTCTGTAGTTTTTGTGTGGTTTTTTGTTCAAATTGTTGTATTATTAGTTTATACCTATATGTTATTGAATTTTTTTGTTTATTTATTTTTCGGTTTATTTATTTTATTATACATATTATTTTATTGGGACAAATCATTACATTTAGTTCTCAAAGAATCCCTTGGAGCTACTTGCTAGCATGGAAGGGTCGGGAATGCCTCTGGGTCCTTGTCATAGGATGACATGGGTTACTGGTATGGGGTAGACCTAGGTTAGTTCATGAGATATTTCATTTGATTTTGCATGTCATATCATATAAATAAAAAATATATTAAATTAATCTTTCTTATCCAATTTTGAGTAAAATTTGTGGTTGTCACTATGAACACTTTTGATCTACCTAAATTCTTAATAATTCTAATTTTGATTAAAATTATATATGAATACTAATCATTGATTTTTAGATGAAATTTAGATAAATTTAATTTATTGGATTTATTTATTGTGCATTATCTTAATTAAATATTGAATCTATGCAATTTATCACAAGATTTAAATTTTATTATTATTTCTGGATGTGTGTGGGTGATCATGAGATTATACCAACCATTGAATTTGATTGGTTTCTTTTAATTTAATGTGGATAAAAAATTATTGATGGTATTTGTTTCATACTCTCCTCCTAATTTTTTAAAATCCTACCAAGATGTAGTTTCATTTACCTAAAAATCCATTATATATTCCATTATATTTCTTCACTTGTGAGTATGTAAATATATATGTATGGACATAGATCCCATTTTAATAGAGGTTTTCCATGTCATAAAGCTATAGTGAAACCAATAAAAATGATACATAGGAACAAAGATGTAATTATCCAAGATGAACCATGGTATGGTTTAATGTGGGTTTTCCCCAAGGGTTGATGGTTAATTTATAATATAAAAGGTAAACTAACCATTAGATAATTTCATGATCATTCGACTTAAATTTTAATTATATTTGTTTCATGGATAGTTATTCCAATTTGTTGATGTTTTGTGACCACGAAATAAATCAACTAACATGAATGAAAATGGAATAAAATATAACCAAATCATATGTGAATGTTTTACTATACATGGATAATCACATAGGTAAAATAAAATTAATATTTACAAATAATGTGGAAATAATAAAATGGTATTTCCCATAAGGGAAAAAAATCCATCAAATTAAAATATCAGTTTGGATTATAATTCCACTAATAATGTTAGATTTAACCTCATAGTTCATACTTCGTGACATAAACAAATAAGGGTACATTCAATTATAGTTTAAATTTCAGCTTAGTGTTTTCATTGGAATTAATTTAGATTACATCAAGATTTTACTATCCATACATGATAAGGTGTTTGTAAGGGGAATGGGATGATGAAATATTAAAAATGGATCTTAGGAATGGGGAGTCCACTCAATAGATAAAGGAACCACGAGTTATGTAATTTACATGTTAGTCATACCTAAAAACTTTCTAATAGCGTGTTGGGACAAAGTATAGTCTATAATAAGGAGATTACTGATATTCTGAAATAGAATATATAGGATTGTAAAATAGACAATGAGGGATATTGGGTTTAAAAAAATAGTGGGAGATTAAATAAATATATTAATATTTTTTAATCAAAAAATAATTAAATTAAATGATATTTATTTTTTATAAATGGAAAATAAAAAAATGAAACATATCATGGTGATCCATGCATGAGAAGGATAACCTTATCACTAATATTTTTTTACATGAATCATATAAGAACTTATTTGTTATACCACACCATTAATATAAATTATATATTATAGAAGTCATATTTCAGGGGATAATTTCTATATAGGATAATGAGGATGAAGTATTTGTCTATTTGAATCATGTGGAAAATGCTATGGATTTAAAATGTTTCACTCTATCCTCTATGTCAACTAAGATTCCTATTAAATATGATTTTATGGATGTGTATTGAATCATTTCTCATGTTACGTATCTCTATTAATATAAGGTGATATTACAGAAATATGATATCTCAAATGCACTATTAATATTCAAGCATAGTGAGTTAGTGCCAATTGGGGACCATGTAGTCAAGATGACTGGTAACATTCCGATAATAGAATCTTAGGGATTTATTATCTCTGATGATCTATGAATAGACAACATTTGTTCCTCATTACCTAAAAGAATCCCATTTTTCATCATAAATTATAATATTATCAACAACAAGAAGACACTTTCTAATGATCATACACTTAGTCAGCCAATTGATAAACACATGTGGTGTGAAAAAAACCCACTTCCCTTATGGTGAATAAGAAGAGTAAGAATAAGTAAAAGGGTCGAATTAATTATTTGAGCATTAAAGCTTCTAATCACCATAATTCAAAGAAGATGAAGATATAAATACATATAAAGTAACAATATAGGCAATATTTTTCATGTGAAATGTATTTCAATGAGAAGAGGAATTTCACCCAACTAATGATTAAAGGTGATGTTTCAAGTGCATTCATTATTTAGTGTAATATTATTATATATAAATGATGGGTATTAGATAGTATATTTGGTACATAGATATGTATCCAAATACAATAAACATGTAGATTTCATATGAATAATTGGGATGAGAAGGATGTAATTCCTGACAATGAAGAATAGTTTATTTCTTTTTCCATTAGAGACTAGAATCTCAAATTTTCTGATAACAATTTTTTTATTTGATGATTTTTATTATTCTCCCACTGTTACCAAGAACATTATTTTCATTCGTTTTTCATATATATATATATATGTTTATGTTCTTATTTTTTAAAAAAGGTTGATAATTTTGTAAATATAAAATATATTTCTGTATATAACAATTAAATAACAGTTCAAATGTTTTGAATTATTGAATTCAAATATTATAAATGGATAATGAAACAAACAAGGGAAAATTATATAACACCCAATTATGGAATCACTATCTTCATCTTGAATATAAGAACAATTTGAAAATGTTATATCAATATGGTTACTTAAAATCATTCTAGATTAATCCCCAAGAATTATTTAGCACTTGTATAAAATGTAAGATGAAAATTTGAACATCCAGTGATGAATGTGAGAAGGCCACATAACATTTATTTTTTCTACACCCCCAATATTTATATCCCTTTTGATTTAGAGCTTATAAAATGATTCTAATATATAATTATGGTAAATTCCCTTACCCTAGTAGCCTAGAAGTAGTGCATTATGTTATTAAATTTTTACTATGAAAATTTGATCACATACCAAAGGAAAAAATAGTTTGGTTTCTTTGGTAAACTAGAAAAACAAACATTAATTTTACATTAAATAATCAAATTAAATAAAACAGAATAACTCCATTGAAAAAACTATTATTCCCATATATTATCCTAGAAAGTCAATCGTAAAATACATATTTGAATCTGGGGATAAAATAAAAATATGATATGTATGAGAGAAGGTTCTCAGTAAAGCTAATCAACATCGTGGAACCAATCATATATAAATAAATAATAAGGCATAGTGAATAACAAAAAATAGATTCCATTAAAACATATTATAGAGGATAATGTGGTAGGAATCAAAGCTTATTAAAGATTTCCATAAATAATAAAATATGCAAGATATGTTAACTTGAATATTTTACCAGTTGAAAATCATATGTCTTATTAATTATAGTATCACAACAAGGAATTTTATAATGTCATACATCATAACATACCTTCAATTCTTCGTCCAGACACTATAAATTGGTAAGAAGTCAAGAACTACCAAAACTAGTTTCTATCATGATATATAAAAATGCATATTGGGGATATATAGGGACCCAAAAATCACTTAATGAGTCTAGTTCATTCATCGATGAAAATGTTGAAACATAATATAAACATTCATCTAGAAAACTAGCATATGAAATTTGAATACTTAAACCCTGACCCATGAATAGTACATCAACAGTCAAATTGATCTCAAACCCAAAAATAAAATATTTTATATGGATTAATAATATATTAAACTCTTTCAAGAATAAAATCCATCCAAGGGTGTGTAATTATAATAAAATACTCTCATAAAACCATTATGAAAATATTTAGTGAAATAAAAGTTTTACTTTTGAAAGAATAGTTATTTTGAAAATAATATATATAAAATCATATTGTAATCAGGTTTATCCGATTAAATAAAATTTAAGGTAAGGTAAATATTACTTAAGGTGTTTATATTGTCCAAATGGAGTGAAAATTGTAAGAAGAGTCATAAATAATGACCTAATTTTGTGTTGATGAACATAAAATATAAAAATATTTAAAGCGGATAAGGCATAATTGTTTTCCAAAAACCAGAAAATATCTAAAAGATTTCTTCATTATACAAATAATTATTTTAGAACGATGTTGGTTCCTTATAAATTATTATAGTGTGTACATGAAAATGGGTTAGAAATTATGAAGTACCTTTTAATCAGGCATGGTTATTGGGAAGTATTGAAAAGGGAACCGTATAACACATGTATATCCACAGAAAAGAAATATAATTGATATAAATACATAATTTTGGAATCATTACACATAATTTAGGATAATTATCTAAAAATAATGAATAATTACACTGATATAAAGTGATATTATGTGTAACCTTAATGAAAAATGGAGGTTATGGGGGAGTCCATAACCATATGACTGAACACGTTCAACACTTGTACATAGAATCCTGGATAATTAAATTAGATTCATTAATAATTTAATTCAGAACATATAAAACATGTCTTTTATTTATAATAATTTTATAAATTAATGTATTGTATTTTTTTATGAGTTATAAGATTCAATTTCTTTATTATGATGTGTTTTTTCTTTGGTTTTCATGACATGTTCCACTATATACATGTGAAAAAGATCATGTGAAAAGGGAATATTTATATAGAATTAAAATTATATGTTATTAATGAACATATAAAATATTAAATAGTCTTATATAAATTTTTTTCCATGTATTAGGATTACTAATTAGACAAAACATTATTGATTAACATTTGGATTGTTTTGGGATTTGTTCGATCATCACACCCAATTTTTGTTTTATTAATTAATATTATGAATATATTCTGTTTTAAGAACACTAAATAACATATAATATACATATTATATTATTATTTAACCATAAAATTTTTTTATGACAATTAATGAAGGAATTATTAGAAAACTAATGAATCATCATCCACAAATTTGGTTAATTGACATCTCACTAATGATGTTTTCATATTTAGAAGAAAAGGGTAAGAGAAAATAATTTATTTTTTATATCCAAAAATCTTAATAAAATTCAACTATATTAAATATATTAGTGTTATTATTAATTTCGGGACACAGGAGGTATTGAAATTATAATAAATAAAAATAAATTGAATGAAAATTTAAATTACGAAGAGGGATTTTACATCTCGAATTCATTTAGCTATGAAGCCCCATAAGTATTGTTTGAGAAAACTTTTGGGTAAGAAAGAAATGACCATAATGTTAGGTATTGGTTTAGAATATTGATTGCGTATAAATTTTATTGGCTTCAAGGCTGTTGGATGTGTGAGGAGAAGGTGTGTTGAGGGGGAGATATTCATATTAGAGGAGAGTGGAGTTTTTTTTATTTAATCCAGTTGTTTATTATTTTGGCTCAATACTATTGATTATTATGATTCCATGAATACATATAGTTAAGAGATTATAGTGAGAGATTATATTTATTATATCATAAATGGCTCATGAAATAGTTTATTTAAATTCAAATGTATATATACCCTAAATTACTGTATTTCACTATTCATCAAAATTCAACTAATTGGGAAAAATCTAAAAAAATTATCCCAACAATTTTTTGATGTGAAAAATTAAAAATGGACATAATTTTACAAAAATAATTTTTTTAAATATGATAAATTTCACTTTTAAATAAAATCAACATTTATTGGACGATTAATCATTTTAAATTTATAATTAATAATATAACACATTGAGAAATTAATTAGGGTCTCATAACATTATATTATAATCATAATATAAAAAATAATATTTTATGATTGTATTTCATGAAAACCAATATTAGTTTAAAAATGATATTAATTATAAAATTTTAAATAATTAATTACATGTTACATAAATACATAGAATTAATTTATCATTTTTGAAACATGTAATTACTTATTCAAATATATAAATATATCATATTTTCTTTTATATGCTATGAAAATTATATTTATATTTTAATATGTAATTTTTTTTATTCTATTGGCCATATTACAATTCTTAATGGTCTCATTACTGTTGTAGCAGTCACATATATAGTATATTATGGTTTTAAACTTGGTGTTTCTTGAAGCAAAAACTATAAAAGATGTGAAATCATAAAAGAGGCATACCAGAAAATCTTGGTGGGTTATGTAATCACTTTCTCAAAAAAAATTATTCCTTGTAATTTTGATAATGTAACCTAATAAAGTATTTGTTTAGTTCTTTAATATAAATTCATTTGGTTCGACATCGCCTCTACAATTTTATGACTTTTTTCAAAATACGTTTACCATCATAGTCATCCATTTCATGAAAACATGTAATCTATTTTCATGAATATATATAGGCTCTTCAAAAAAAGAAAAATTAGGTTCTAAGTCAATCCTATCAGATGTGAGAACATGTGTTGGGTCTGGTATTTAAATTCTTAACAAAAATATTTGGAACAAATTTTATACTTTAGAAAGGCTAAGTGGAATCACCAAATGAAAATACACAACTCTAATTATCTATAGGATTTCAAAAGGAACAATGTACTTATGGATTGTATTCCCTTTAATTCCAAATCCTATAACACCCTTCCATAGAGTTACATTCAAGAAAACATGAACCCCACATGAAATTCCAAATAGTTCATTTGAATATTGGAATAGATCTTTTGACTACTTGGAGATGGTTTTTTATTGTTTTGACAAATCATTACTTTTTTTGTTTTTTCCTCCACATATTCGGGTCCAACATGTTTACCTTCACTAACTTTATCCCAACATATTAGTGTACTAAATCTCCCTCAATAAAATTATTCATATGTTTCCATTTGAATACTTGAATGGAAGCTATCAATGTAGGAAAACTCTCCCAAGGGTAAATACTAATCCCACATACCTTGAGGGTGAAGTGAACTTAATATCAACATGTCTTAAAATATTAAAATGGTCCATTCATACGTCCTATTAGTTTTAGGTTGATAATCTATACTAAAATGAAGCTCAGTGTATAAATTTTTAAAATAATTTTCTATAATTTAGAATTATATGATGGATCACGATCAGAAACTATTGAAAGATGTTCTACATAATGTCTTCCAAAATTATTAATATAGAGTAATATAAGGTGATACAGTGGAAAATACTCTCTTATAGTGATGAAATATGTAGATTTGGTAAGTCAATCAACAATTACCGATATTGCATCATTCTTTTTTAGAGTCATTGGTAATATAATGATGAATTCTATAGTAATGGAATAAAATTATCATGTAAGAATAAGAAGTGGTTTCTTGCCTCATCTAGGATGTTGTATTGTGGCCTTCACCTATTTATAGACTAAACACACTAAAAAATAATTTTTCAACTTCCATCTTCATGATATCCCACCATAAATGTTCCTTCAAATCTCTATACATCATTGTTACACCAGCTCGTTAAGAGAAATTCGAGCTATCAGGATCAACTAATAACACAAATTTTTGGTCGTTTATTGAGGGAGTACAATTCCTTTTCCCAAATTTCATAATTCCATCATCATTCATAAATTATCCCAACCCCCCATCATTCATGGCTTTAATTGTCCTTTATAAATTCTCTTCATCATACTAGGAACTTTTAATCCATTCAAATAATGATGGTTGTGAAACTAATTGAAAAAATTTCTGATGTTACACCTTCCTTGGTAATTTCCATATCTATATTTTCTATATCCATATACATAGGATCCCTATAAATCCTAATTTTTTTCCAGAACTCCATGGTCCTTCATGATCAATGAATCTTCTACATTATTCGCCTTACCTGGGTGCTAGTGTATTGAACAGTCAAAAACATTATGCCGCATGATCCATTACCTTTGCATCATTTTGATTTCTTTCAATGATAAGAAATATTTCAATCTCTTGTGATCTATATATATCTTACATATTTCCCCATACAGATAGTTCTCCATATCATTTGATAAAATATTGCAGTTTCTAACTCAAGATCATGTTTTGTATTGTTCTCTTAATGAGTTTTTAACTACCTTGATGCATTAGAAATAATTTTATCATTATTCATAAGAACATAACCAATTATATCATTTTATTCGTCACTATAAATAAGATATCACCAATTTCTTAATGGTAGATTCAATATCAGATCATTCACCAATATCCTATTCAATAATTCAAAACATTCTTTACATTATATTATACAAACTAAATGAACCCCTTTATGAGTAATCTTGGTTAACAGTTTAGAAAAATGGGAATGTGTTTTAACAAAATGTTGACATTAACCTGACAAACCAATGGAACTACATACCTCAATTATGTTAGATGGTTTTGGTCATTCATAAAATTTCTTTTTATTTGTAGGATAAACTGAAATTATATCCTTAAAGAAAATATGGCAATTGAAAAAAAAGTTGATTCTAGAATTCACACTTGATAAACTTACCATATAACTCTTTTCTTCTAATATCATACAGAATAAGATGCAATTGGTTCTTATGTTCCTAATAGAATTTTGAATATATGAATATATCATCCTTAAATACCAAAAAAATATCCAAGATATTCCTTTATCACTCAATTTATTAGATCCATAAAAATTGATGGTGCATTAGTCCCTCCAAATTTCATTAATGTAAACTCGTGATGTTTATACCTAGTTCAAAATGATTTATTTTGAATATATTCCTTCTTCACACATAATTTATGACATCCATATCAAAGAGAAATTTATGGAAAAATATTTACCTAGATGACATTGATCACATAAGTTGTTAATGTGAGGAAGGTCACAATCTTTATTTATTGTTAATGCATTGATCTCTATATAGTCAATGCACTGCCTCGCAGATTTATATTTATTATGAGAAAAAAGAATAGGATTTACCCAAGCTGACACAATAAGGATTATTAATCACTTATAAATTAATTACTCTAGTTGTTTCATTGACTCTATTAACTCCAACTTGTCCTTTAAATAAAAAGTATTCAATACTGGACTTTCCCTAGTGGCTAAATCAATAGAAATATCATCTTCCCACTCTAGAAGATGCCTAGATAAACCCTTTAAAAATACCTCAATATATTCATGTACCATAGCTATTTCCCCTATTACAATATTTATTTCCTTATCCATAGATGATATTTTATCTTATAATGAATAATTTACTTTAAAATAGATATAGGAGGTGGATCCAGATATAACTCAAATGATAGAGTCTCACTCTATCAATGTGAAATTACATACCTTGATCACATATCATAATTTCTTTTTATTTTTATTAATTTTAAAAATTATATTTTGATAAAAATTCTATAGCAATTATTATATCAAAATAAACCATAGTTATGATGATAAAATTAGTAATTAGAGCACATTTATGTGTTATAATAGTAATAATATGACACATCTTTTTTGTAATGATGTTTCAACTATGAGTCTTTATAAAAAACTCATATGTAATGGTGAATTGGAAATATGTAACTTTTAATTTAAACTAGGAATATATAACGTAATTAATATTCCAAAATGAAATAATTCTTTAAAAAAATTTGAGGATATGATTAATGTACATTACACCATATTATTGGGATCTTAAACCTCTATTGTTGTGAATTTATAAGAATAGATTTATTCCCCTATCCTTTTCTAGGGACAATTTCCTTTATTTTTACTAAAATAATTTTCATAATGTCCCATATCTTTAAAGTTATTGCATTTATCATTGTTAGCTTCATTCATTCCCATGAAATTATGGGATTGATTCCCATTTTTGCAACACTTATAAAAAATAATATCCCCAATAGGTATGTTCCGTGATGTTTCTTTCTACATTTTTTGTAGGATAAAAATTTATTTCTTATATTCTTATCTATTTCTATACCTCCTTTCCCAGAGTGTTCAACTATAATCTTCTTCTTCTTCTTTCATTTGAATTTATAAGACATATGGAATTTTTTCACTATCTTGAGAGCACAAAAGACTATATATTCATATTATGAGAATGCTTGCAAGACCAGTGGAGTTTGGCATAATGGTTTCAACACATCAAATAAACAATAAATAATTATATTTAGATAGTGTACATAATATAAAGAATGCTAGGATAACTTTTTAATGTTTTCTTTATACTTTGTAGCGTTTTATCCCCTTTATATATAACATACATGAATTTCATGTCCCAATATTCTCACTACTCATGAGGGAAATATTTTTCTAAGATAATTTACATAAAATCCTTAAATTACATATTTAAAATTTTCCTTCAACCATTTTGTTTTGAATTTATGACCACCACATATCTTCATCTCCCGATAGATTATAAACTATTATAGTAACCTTACCCCTTTAATTACATCTAAAAGTGATAAATGTTTTCTCTAAGGAACTTATACACTATTCTACTAAAAATGAGTTTGTATTATCATTAAATAAAGTTTTTTTATATCACATAATGTCATCTAACATTGTCACACCACATTGTGGACTGGGATTTTCCATGTCAGCGTGGTTACTTCTCATAACCTGGGTTATTTTCCTAGAATAGTTATAAATTTTTCACCTAAATTTGAAGATCTAGATCCAAAATCATTATCTATCATGGGATATAAATCACTGTATGGGATACATATGTTGATAGGTTTTCCATTCCAGAAACATGAAAAAATTTCTAAACACTTTAATACACTAAATTAGCTTATAATTTATAATTTCAAACTAGAAAAACACTTAACACAAATAGCGAATTTATTCATAGCTAAACACATAATCATAAAAAAAATTTCTTTGGGACATATTTACATTTAAATCCTTCATAACAATTTGTAATTAATATTTTAATTATCCTAATCATATCCCCTGAGAGCGTTAAACCACAGTCATAGTAAAGTTCACTATCATTTATCATGTTACACCTTGTAAGGACCGACGAAACATGTTAGAGATGTTACCCATATACACATCTATGATAGAACCACATGGGAATTTAATATCCAGAAAGGGATGTATTTATATGAATATCCTCACAATACCTACCTTAAAAAAATTCAAGGATGTTATTTTATTCTTATCCTTAATGTATGTATTATGTTTAGGCTCCCTAATCTATGTTTTCCAAAAATTGTTTCCAAATATTTTATTCAAGATTACTTTAATAAAAACTAAAATGTCACTAACCAAAGTAGATCCAAACTAGTTCCTAGAATTTTTTAATTTATTCTTTCAAAAATTGCTCACGTCATAATTGACCAAATATATTAGTATGTTTGGAAAAAAATATACAAACATTAGTCTTACATTGCAACATGAAATAAAATAAAACATAGTAACTCCATTGAAGATAATCATATTTTGTTTTCTTATCCTTGATTGTAAATCATAAAATACATGTTTTCATCATGGGGAAAAATACAATAGTAGAAAGGGGTGAGCTCTGGTGCTCAGTAAGGGTATGAAATACATCAAAATCTGTCATAAATATACATAAAAAATAAGTCATGGTGAATTACTAAAAATATATACATTAAAACACAATTTTGATAATAATATGGCTAAAATAAAATCTAATGAAATAATGACATAAATAATTACACGAGAAATAAACATATCCAGGGTTATTAAAAAAGTATACTGATCACATGGATCATCAATTCCTTATATCATAAAGATGGAATACATAATGGCATGTATCATAAAATAACATAAAGGTTTCAAAAAATACACCATAAATGGGTAAGTCCTCAAAAAATAACAAAATATTATTTGTAATGAGACCTACTAATGAATAGAGGTGATATAAGAGGCCCCTCCATCCAATTAATATATCTAATTAATTTTTATTATGAATAGAGAGAAACATAACATGAATATTCCTTTTTAAATACTAGAATACAAAATGTGAATAATTCAACCATAAACCATGAATAGAATATACATGAATTAAATAGATCATAATTTATTTACATAAATATGGAATATCTTATCCGAATATATCATCTATTATGAATAATAATATCCAACAAAGGGTGTTGAATTTGATTAAACTAATATAATAAAATCAGTAGGAATTTATTAATAGAAATAAAAAAATTTACCTTGAAAGAATAGTTATTTGAGAATGTAATTTGAATAAAATTATTTTTTAATATTTTTTTTCCCATAAAGTGGTAAGGAAAAATAAATTTTATTTAATGTATAATTGATGTACAAATTAAGGGAAAACATGTTAAAATAGTCTCTATAAATTTTCCACTTTAGTTCTTTTTAAGTGAAAATATAGAAGAGTATTTAAAGAGGAAAAGGATTAATTTTTTTCACAAATATAAAGAAGAAAAAAATATATATTCATTATTAAATTAGTGATATTAGAATAATATTTGTTTCTTATATTATATTATGGAGTGTACTTGAAATGTTTTATGAAATTCGTAAGTACCACTTAATTAGGATTTCTTATCTTGAGGAATTGATAATGGAACCTTATAAGACATGTTTTTACCCGAAAAAATAAATATAAAATGATATGGATACATGACATTGGAATATAAAATATTAATTTAGTAGATGATTATAATAATAAAGAAGAATAACATTGGTGTAATGAGAGAGAAAGTGTTCATTTCTTTCATTTTCCTGATTGGTTCACTTGTATTCATATATGAAATATCAAATGAAATGGGAATAGTTATCCAGAATTGATATTATATGTTATCAATAAAATTAAATATGATTAAATGGTATTATGTTTTTTTAATAAATGAGGACGATTCATTAAAAACGTTAATGATAATTTTTTGGATTATTTTTATGTTTTTTCGATCATTATAAACTAGTTTTTTTATTAATTAATATTATTCATATATACTGGTACTGGAATAATAAATATTTTATAATTCAAACATAATAATTTTTTATACATAAAAATGTTTTTATGTCTAAAGATTTTAGTTTTATAAAAAAATGAAAGAATTATCATACATGATGGTGGTGAATTGACACCTCCCAGATGTCGTTTTAATTTTAAAAAAAAAGATGAAGAGAAAATAATAGATGGTTGATATCCCGTAATAAAAATAATATTCTATTATATATAAGATATGTGATTTATAATTAAATTATGTAAATTGTATGTATGAAAATTATATGAAAATAAAATAAAATGAATGAATATTAAAATAACAAAAGGGAAATTAACTGTTGAACTCCCCTCCATGAGAAAGTCCTTTATAAAAATTTAAATGGACTTTTAGGTGAGAATAGAATGAGAAGAACATTGGGGGAGGTATGGGAGAGGTATTGGGAACATGATTTAGATGATTCAATAATTTGGTGGTGTGAGGATAAGTGGTGGAGATGGGTGATATTTACAGTGGAGGAGAAGGGTGTTTTGGGGCATTTAATTCATTTTTCTATTATTTTATCTCATGACTATGAATAGTTTTTATTAAATGAGTAAATATAGTGGAGAGAGAAGGAGAGTTCTATAATATGATGATTACATTAAAAATTACTCAATATATAGTTTATTTTACTTATAATGAATATATATTATAAATTATCATATTTAACTACATACCAAAAATTCAACAATTTAATGAAATTCCCAAAAATCCACCCCAACAATTTTCCAACATTTAGAATTAAAAAGGATTTTATTTTATAAAAATAAATTTCTAAAAATGAGCAAGTTAATTTTTATTTATAATAATAATTTATTAAAAAAATACCGATTCTAAAATTATAAATAATTTTGTTACACATTGAAAAATTAATTATGGTCATATAAAATAATATTATAATAACATGGGAAAAAATAATAATATATGATTATATTTTAAGAAAATAAATTTACTCTTAAATAATTATGTTAACTGTAAATTTTTTAATAAGAATTTATGCTTTATAAAAATACAAACACTTAATTTATCATTTTATAAAAATATAAACACTTCTTCCAATATATAAATATATCATATTTCTGTTTATAAGATTACAAAAAAATTATACATTAATTGGTGAATTTCAAAATTCTATCAGTTATATTAATACTCCTAACTGACATATTACTATTCATATATTCAAACGTAATAGTACATTCCCATTTTAAATTCAATGTTGTGTGAAGAATAAATAATTGAAGATTTTAAATTTGATGAGGAATAACATAAAATCACGTGGTGTTAGAGTTAATTTATTGATGACTATAGATGGGACAGTTCTATCTACATAATGATGTATTATTCAAAATCTACTGAGATGTTCAAAGATTTCGATAATGATCTTGACAATCAACATGGCATGAAGATAAATAAACATCAATTGCAATGCATTGGTGAATATGTTAACCAATAAATTATCGACTTTTACGAGGGTGTGAGATTTTATCTCGACTCACTATATTGTATATATATAATTGAAATGGTATTAGGGAAAGATAGTATTATACATTTTTGTATATTGTAAGGTTTATAATGAGTCACACAGGCTATATATTATCATTTGAAGGATATTCAATATAGGGAACAAAATACATACAAAAACGAGTACCAACTAAAGTGGAAAAATATATTCCCTTCGAGTTATTCAGTGGAAATAAATATTTTTTTCCCATGTTCATTCATTTATATGAGATAATGTTTTTGTGGATGGATAGTGAGAAAAACTTTCACCCTGAGGCATGAATTGTATATTTTTTGTTTTCCATAGGAAACATTGTTATACTACATTTTCAACCCTTCTGGAAATAAGTAACTATTGTGCGAAATGATGTATTTAAAGAGAGGGAGCACATAATCATGGGAGAAATATTGAAATAAATGATGTTGATTCTAATTATACACAAGATTTGGTATAAAAATTTATTAAACATGTCCCAAATGAAGATGTTCTGAAAACATAAGTGTTGGTCGAAATACAAGAGTGGTATAGGAACCAGAGAGATGTGTTTCTCAAGTCATAGATGAATGTGACTCGTTATTGGTCAAAAATAATGATCCTCTATCCTATAAGTTGGAATTATAGATCTAAAAATATTTATTATGGAATAAAGCCCAAAATTTTGATATGGAATCCATGTATCAAAACCATGTTTTGGTTTTGATCTATCCACCAGTTGTTGTGAAACTTATTTACTGTAAATGTGTATTCAAGAGAAATATAGAGATTATAGGTAACATAAATACATATTAATCATGAATAGAGGCATAATGGTTTATAAAAAATCAAGGCACTGAATAAGATGGATCCTTTTCACCTGTCTTTATGTCTAAATCCATCAAAAAAACATTCTTTATTAACTTACCATTACTATGAGGTTTAGAAAATGGATGTTAATATATTATTCCTTAATGGGAAGCTTCATGAGGTTGTGTATATAACAGAACCAGAATGTTTTGTGACTCTAGGAAATTCAAATGTGTATGAAATTGTTAGAGATTCATCTATGGATTAATTAAAGCATCAAAGTTAGGGAACATTCAATTAAATGAATCTATAAAAGAATATGAATTCTGTAAGAAAGAATGGGAGCCATATGTTATAAAGTTGTTTAGTGGGAGTGAATATGTTTTCAAAGTTATATATGTTGACTAAATATTAATAATTATATATGATATAATATCATTATTATAGGTTATTTCATGGTATATAAAGTGCTTCTCTATAATAGAAATTGGGGAAGAAACCATCATTCTTTAGATTGAGATCATTCATGATAGATTAAAGAAGAATATTTTACTTTTTCAAGGTACATTCATTGACAAGATAATAATTATGTGAAATATGAAACAATTTAATAACCTATTGGTCAATTTCTTAAATGATAAGTAAATTTCCATGAAAATGAATCCTTCAACAAATGAGGGAAGATATAGAATTATTATTATCTGGTCGATTATACTATATGATCTATTAGGTGTTCCATGTTATTTAAAAGTTTGTATTTTTTCTTATACATTAATTATGGTTAGAGGATATCAATATGGTCTATGTAAATAACATTTGACTTCTATAAATATTATCCTTAAGTACATGACGTGGACCAAAGATACATTGGTAGTTTGTTGAAGTGACAAAGAGAAAATCATCATGGGTTTTATGAATGTAAGCATTCATATAAATCATAATGATCTATTTATGGATGATATTTTATGAAATGACCCCAACAATATAGTCCATCAGTGGTAATATGATTATAATACATTGAAACAGCTTCTCCTTGTGTTCACCCTTGGAAATCTCCATGATAAGAGGTAATTAGAATATACCCATTAATAGTAAATAATAATTTCAATGTTTCATGTGATATTCCAATCCATGGATACATGTATAGATCAATATAACATAATATTACCATTAATAGATATCATGACTTTTATACTATGATTTATTGTTGAAAACTGTGATGACTTACATTTTCACTGATGTGGGAAATGTTGGGGGTTTCAAAAGTTATATATAATTAATGGATAATGTGAGAAATTATTTATCACATTTGTCTCTAAATGAAATTTAATATCTTCATCCCAGTGATGGGAATGGAACCACATAAATAAATTCATGTATGTAGTTGTCATAGGGTGATTTAATTTTTTGAATGTCAATGGAATAGAAATATTTCATATAGATTTATGGCACAAGATATCAAATTGCTGGATTTTAGATATTGTGATTAAAAGATTATATAACATGGTAAAAATTCATATGAGGTTGGATGTCATTTCTATGTTAACATATTCCTACATGTATTCCCTAGTATTTTATTATATATAATCCTTGGACATCAAAAAATAAATCATAGGTATAGTGAGGAAGAGGCCTAGAGGGTCACACACTTAGTGTATCTGAAATATTAGTTAAATTCATGTAATAAATTTAATAATTTACAACAAATGATAATTTTGTTAATAAATATAATTTTATTAAAAAATAAAACAAAGACTAATTGTGTTAAATAATATTAATAAATTTTTATTATATTTATCGCAGAATGTTTTAGTTACATTTGTTTAATTTAATACTAATTATTTTATTATTAGTAAATGTTCATGAGGGAAAGCGAATAGGGTTGAATTGTTTGATTATAAATAGTATAAAATATATTTATTTATATTATATGTACCTTTCACAAGTCATGAATTTAATTTTAATGTTTCTTTATTTATTGTTGGAAATGGGTTCAACTAGGAATTATGAAACTGTGAAAGTGATTGTGTACATTTTTCTTACCCTAATCCTACCCAAAAAATATGGAATTATACCTCTTTTCAAAGTAAAAAATATTTTCCACAAGAAATAAAATGATATTCCCTCAATCCCTAGATACATATAAATAGAGTTTTAGTTTTCTCCTCACCTCCTTTATCAATCCAACAATAGTTCATCAAGGGTTTTTCCTATCTTGAGAGTAATTTTCCTATAGTCAGCAATGAGCAACACATGTGATCAAGATCATTCATCCTAGAAATTAGATCATCTAAGGAATCATTCAAAGACTATGATTCACATTTGGATCACTGCTAAGAACATTCTACACTTCAATCATGCTATAAAATAATGGTACAATGAGATCTATTCTATTGATCATCAGTGAAGAGAGAATTATTAATTAAGTTAATTCTATATCTCTTTATGAATTAATTATTACATACTTATGAAGATCATTCTATTTTGTTTCTGACATATTAATCTTGTTATTTAATCTACTATATCTGGTGTAAATAAAATTTTGATAATTTAACGAAACTATTAAATTTGATTTATGAATAAAATTCAAGTTGGTCATACCTTAAAGGGATACTTACTCTATTATATTAACCAACACTTTTACCCTCAGGAGCCTATTTATATCATTGTGTTAATAAATTTAATCACATTATTATGTAAATTTTATATTCATATGTTCTTTTTCATGGTCTAAAACCTAATAAATTCACGTCTTGATAAATAATTATTGAAATAGTTTAAAAATAGGGATTTGTGTAGGGAATTTAACGAGGAGCCAAAATTAGAATCCTTATTTCATAGTTGGTTATGAAAAATTCATGGTCTTCATTTGTTTTAAAAAATATAAATTCTTTTCAAATCACACTATGTAATAGTGAAAACGCCAAACCATCATAGTATGAATTAAATTTTCTATTAAGAAATATTATTTTTGTACCTAAATGTATGATTCAAATGTTACTTAAATTCATTTATTTTAGTTCCAAAATGATATGAAGAATGGATATGATATATTGATTTATAAGAAGATTCATTTTGAATCAAGTTAATTTGAATATAAATTCAATATTGGAGTTTTCATTTGAAAATAAAATTCTAATGAAAGAGTAGGTAAGGATGGTCGGTAATGTGGTGAAGTGGGTGTATATTTTCACATCTCTATCATGTAATGGATGTAGTTGAGGAATAGGATACCCCAAAAAATCAGAATATTTTAAAATTCAAATTCACACATTTCATGTTTTCAAATCAAATAAAAATTTAGTAACACATTTACTCTTGGAGAGATTTTAATAATATATGGTACTTGTTGGGTCATTATTTTTCAATATGGGTTATGAAAATATAAGTTCATTGAATTTTTTTTAGGGTAAAAAATATTTTGGGGAGTAATCATATAGGGGAAGTTGTAAATTAATTGTGTGTTTGTGTGTGTGTTGGTGATTGTGTTATTGGTTATTTTATTTTTTGAAGAATCAATTAGATAGTTATTATAAATCACTAATGATTAAACCAATTTGTTTTCAATGATGATTTTCAATGGAAGTAAAGGATATCATGTTTCGATTGAGATTGTGGAAGTGATTTTTCTTAAAAGTTATATATGTGTAAGTTACCCAAAATATCATATACCAGATGGTGGAACCATTAGAAGTTAGAACATCATTAATTTATGTGAAACAACGTGAAGTTGACTGTAAATAAGACTAGATCATTTTAATGGAAAATTATATTAACTCATTTATGATGAAGTAAAAAAATTAATGTGGAGTGATTGTGGTTGATGGTTAAATGAGGATTTCAAATTGTCATTTATACATAGAAATGATCATAATATATGAGTATTACTAATCTATTATTTATGAGAAAACATGTAATTATGATATTAAAATTTACTATCAACATAATTTTATTTGTGAATTTTGAAGTTCTGCACAAATGTGAGGTTGATGAGTGCCCATATGTGTGATAAATTTAGAGGATATATATTAATTATCTTTTTTTATGATAAATGAAATAATTTTACTGAAATATAAAAACTGTACATCCATTAAAAAATAACCATGGATGATTATAAGGATGAACCACATTGAGGAATATAAAA
Source organism: Viscum album (assembly GCA_963277665.1). NCBI lineage: Eukaryota > Viridiplantae > Streptophyta > Magnoliopsida > Santalales > Viscaceae > Viscum > Viscum album. The sequence continues at coordinate 1,187,664,367 of OY728139.1, forward strand.
TGTTCTTGATATAGATCCTTGAAAAGTGTTAGATGAACATCAATTTAGGAAGATATTTTTAAAAAAATCAGAGGCATGAAGTGTAGGGTACTAAAATATAATCCTATGGAATTAGAGTCACCATAATATGTGTTGAAATTCATTAATTTGAAAGTATCTTCAAGATAATAGATTTAATAATCCCAAACTATTTATGTTTTTAGATTTTTATTCCACACGATGTAGGTATTTTCTCTAAGAGGAAGAAAATAACTAGATCAAATGAAAATTATGATCCATGTTTTGATTGTCTATTAAAATTTCAATCAGAAGATTTCAAGAATAATTCTAAAGTTGAAATATTTTAGTGAGAAAAATTCAAGAACTGGAATCTTTGTATTAATTTGATGTTAATGAAATGGAAGATGTTGCGCAAGATGTTCATGATATCATACTTTTTTTTACTCTAGATAGTGATAAGGATAGAGTTTTAAAATATAGATTGACTAATATGTTTACTAAATAATTTATGAATAAATGATGTGGAATCCCATATTCATATAACTAGAAAATAATAGATTATGGGGACTGAGACAATTATAAGATAATAAAATTGAGTGTTGTGTTCTTCAGAAAATGGTGATACAAGTTGATGTTCAAACACAATACATGTATAATGAATTTATACCCTCATAAGTATAGTAACCAAATTATATTTTTTCCAAGTACTAACGACTTAAAAATACAGATATAAGTAATATAAGAGGTAGAACCAAATGATGGGTTGATATATGTATGTGAAAGTTATACCAACAGAAGAAATTTTCTAATATCACATTAACATTTTAACATAAAAATTCATTAATAAAATGTTCTATACAAAAATAATCATATAGATAAAGTTCATAATTTATATAATTTATTTAATCTGAAAAGATAATTGATATTGATTTTTATAGATATATATGTTGACTCAAGTATTTTAGATTGTTATTGAAGGTAATAAAAATGAAATAGATCATATTTCATAGAGTTTTTAGATATCAATTTATTCAAATTGTTTAGATAGGTTGATTCTATAATAAAAATTAACCCACTAAAAAATTTCACAATTATATTAATTTTGAGAACTACTATCAAAATACATATATGTATTGATGGTTTTTTTACGCGAGTTATCTAATGTTTTATTTTGTCAATTTTTTAGAAGATTTGAATTTGGAATTTTGATGAAGAAGGTGTAGTTAGTAGATTTATTTTAAATAGTATTTAGAGCTCGATCAATATCAGCACCTAATCACGGATGTTACAAATACTAAAAAGAATCATAATGAGGGATTAGACATTATATAAATAAAACCACATAATAGGACAACATAAATTAAAAGTATAATGGATATTCATCTAGTATTAAAATATCTATATGTCTGGATATTTGTGAAATCCCTTTGAAGACTGAATGTTTCGATATAAGTAATTCCACCATTCCCATCGAATGGTATATGTGCTTTTTTAAGAGACAGACATACAACATGTATAATATTTTGGTTTTAGATTCTGGATCACTTTTCCTCTTGGGTAAGTAATAATAACATTTTCCCCTATACCACTAAAATGAATAGTTAAAAACAATACATCAGTATAATAAAAGAATACTAAGGAGTGTGTTTTCCAAACCGTGACTTGGTCTTCTAAAAACACTTTTATGTTGTTTCCCTTATGTTTTCTTCATTTCATGTTGGTGTGATATTTTTAGGGAGTGTATAAGAGATCAATTAATATATATCAATTATAGATATTTGATAAATGTAAATGATGAAAAAGATGAATTTGAGCAAAATCAGTAAAATATGATCACCCTAGGATCACCCATATCTGAGTGACTACATTTTCCACTAAGACAAGTTGCATTAGAGCCAATCATAATTCCTCTCATTGGATATTATGTTCTTTCTCAATTTTATTAAATGATCTAGAAGTAGTTCCTATTTATAAAGGATATAGAGAAACCTATAATAGATAATATTTAAGGAATTTATGACATAAAATACTAATTTTATTCTAGGTTAGAGAAAAATATTTCTTTTTTAAACCTTGAAAATTGGAAGATGAAAAATATCCAAATAAATAGATGTTAGCCTCTCAAAATCATTAAAATGGGGAAACACACCTACCTAAAGATTTATAATGATAAAGCTACACTAAAAAATCTATTATTATTAGTCATATGGAATATGACATTATGAACAATGATATTTCATTTTTCTTAATATATTTTCGAACACTACATAGATTTAAATGATTAATGGAATAATTCACTCTTGATATTGTCTCTTTTATAGTTTCAATTATCAAGGGATTATATAATAATATTTGAAAACTTTAATTATAATGGTAATAGATTGAAAATACACAAGCTAATAATTTTCAAAAATTATAAACCCTAATATATATTATAGCCTAATTGAAACATTATATCTAATAATTAAATGAATTATTTTCTAAATTCCAAGTAGAATTGAAAATATGTTTCCTAGATAAGGATATATACTAGAAAATTCGGTCTAAATATGTCGTTGAAGTTGAAAATTCCATTGATATCATGATTACTCAGTTGGAATCTAAACCTAGAAGAATAAAACATATTGAATATCATAATTGGATGAAATAAAGATTAATGAAGAAATATTTTTTATTATAACCTAATAATGTGAATAAAATTTGAAATATCTTTACAATTAAAGAAATAATATATGTTTGAGGGGTATTTACAATGAAATAAAATATAAAATATTTAATGTAACTAATGATGATTATTCCCATAAAGCTAAAGAAAATATTCATTTTCATAAGTTGTGTACTACCTTTTAGTGAACTAACTCTACCAGTAGAATTAATGTAAAATCAATAGAAGTGACATCATCTAATGTGTTGAATGAAAAGATAACTCTATGATCCCATGAATCGTTATTCAATTATTCCAATAATTTAATTTTTTCATTCCATAGTTCCAGATAAAATTTCTGATGATATGTGATGCATGTCAATCACATTTTTATGTTGTAATGAATGAAGAAATGTAATGTTGTTAACTCCATATACTTGGAAGGATGTTCTTAGTATCAAAAAAATAGATGAAACCTCTACTATACAAGGTTTTACACAATATTAAAGGATAAAATATCTTGGATATTGTTGGTGTTGTAAAAAAACGTTTCACTGTTAAAATTATTTTAAGAATAGTATTTCATGTTTAGGAGAGTGGAGAAAGATTGAATAATATTTGATAATAGCATGATTTATAATAAATTAAACTAATATTAAAAAAGTACATTGATAAAGAAAAATATTTTTACATCAAAGGTATTTTAGTACCTTAAATTATTGATTTCATATTTTGGATGAAGTATCCTAGGTTATGATGAATTATATATCACATATTCATAGATCTATGAAGCTGAAACTAATATAATAAGGTAATAAAAATTAAATAAAAATAAATTGAATGTTAAAAATATTTATTCATTGGGGTGTAAATAAAGGGAGGTAACCAAGAATTCACCCATAATTGAATCCATGGAAGATGTAAATAAAAATAGGAGATTCCTATTGTGTGGAACGAAATAAGAAACATGTATAGAATAATTAAATCATATAATTCAATCTTAATGGAAGAATTCTCAAGAATTTTTTTATCAATATATGAACGATACAACATATTAAAAAAATGTAATAAATCAACAATGAATATATTTAGGTTCAGTATTTGTTACCATAGTAGGGTAAATTACCATAACATAAAATGATATTTGTATGGTGTAATAAGGTTGTAAAAATTCATGAGAAGTGCATGAGGATAATATATAGGAAGGAAATCATTTTGAAAAATATTATATATGCATAAAAAGATAAGAAAAAATTAGGAGATAATTAGAATTGTCATTGGAAGTAGAGTGAAAAATACATTTTGAAGGTTTTCATGAATTCATGTTAATAAAACATCTAATAAGTAATGAAAAATGGAAAAAATGAAAAGAATGGTGAAATTACAATTATAGGAGAAGTAATGAACAAAAATTTACAAAAACTAAAAAGTGAATGAAATTAGAATAAGTACATGTTTCCCAATTATTATAATGCTTCAAAAAAACTAGAGTAGAAGTATTACGAAATGATATGTACAATTGAAATAATTATTTTTATTAATAATCACATCCCAATACACATACTCTAAGTGTTGAACATATAAGAAAAACTACATTCCATCAGATTATTTGATAAATTTAACCGAAATGTATCGAATGTGATGTAATGTATTGGTGACCTCAACTAAGAGATTAGGAAAATGTTCTAAAAATATCAGAAGAAATCCATCATGGATGAAATTTTATCTATTGGTATCATGTACATCATTTTAGTTAAAATCATTCAGGACGAAGAAGGATGATGAAGTTCACCCCTATTGGGGGATATTAATTTGTTCAATCTTATGAATTGATATATTGTATATAATAGTTCTAAAATATGGAATAAAATCTATCAAATTCACTGAATAATGATGTTATTCTCAATTGAAGATTTTATGACCCTATATACTAAAGATTCATATGATTTGAAATAATATTAGGTTTTATAAAATCTATAAAATGAATTTTTTTCATCTATATGACACACGTTTTACACCTCCGTTATTAATTGAAAACGCATTTTCATATTCTATTGGTGAAATTTTTTATTTGAAGAAAAATTATGTAATATATTACTAGAAAAGAGAATGATTTTATTTATGGATTGAATTTTTTTAATCCCTTTGTTGATGTTATTGCAATAGATTATTTTAAAATACATTAAAATTACCTAATAATGAAAAAAATATGAATCTAGTATCCCTTGGTTATTTCATTGATAGATTTTGTGTCTATTAAAAATCACTCATATTTCATATACCGGTCATAGATCACGTCAATATAAAATTTATTTTTTTTATTATCATTTCCCTAGAAAAATTAATTATATATTTTTTCCTGGAATTTGTGAAATTCATTTTGTTCAACTAAAGGTAAGGGGTGAAGAAAAAATGTAATAATGTTCCCCATTACCCCATGATGTCAATACGGAAGAATCAAATTTTTATCTTTATGTGGGAGGGAAATATGAGGAATGTCCCTCACATAAGGTTTATAGAAGAATAAAATATAAGATGATTTTTATTTTTTGTTAGTAAGACTCTTAAATTTCATTGAAATTAAATTTCAATTGTAATTAATAACAAATCTAATGTAAAATATTATAGGACCCATTAGTTGTAGATAATATGTATTGATGGAGTATTGTATTTTATGTCCATAATGATTTTCAATTACTTCTTATAATCATTAAATTTGACTAATATTGAGTAAGAGATGTTATTTATGGGTATTAAAAATTTATGTCCACTAGATGATCACATGAATAATAGGGGAACCATCTAAAGTTGGGACACCATAGATGTATGTTCTATAACTAAATAAAGTCACTGAAGAAGATAATATCAACTTGCTATCTGATTAGAGTAAATTATATTACTAAATGAAAGAATGCAAAGCTAATTAAACAATATTTAATGATGATGGATGAATTTATGGGCACAATTATATCATTATAAATCTATTACATTTGATAATTTTTTTATTTTTTATTGAATATAAATACTAGTACTACTTATTTTGAAATGTTCAATCTATATTTATAGATTTATGAGGGTTAATGATCTATCCAAATGTGAGATAAAAAAACTCCCATTTGGGGTTTAAATTTAATTTTTGTATATTGAAGATCTATGTTAAACTTGCTTGAAATCATTTCACTAGAAGATATAAAAATACTCTTACATATAATGTATAATCATTAATGATCAAAAGGATGAACAATTATAAATAAACCACAATTTTCTTAAGACTTATCCATTAATAATTTATAGTGAACTATAATTTATAATGGGAGGTACTAAAAATAATTTTTGAAGAGGAATAATGTTCATGGTAGTCCATGATAAACCTAAAAAATAATTATTATTGGAATATATTCTATAGGTAATAAGAATGAAGTTATTGAGAATATCATTCTTCAAAGAAGTTTGATGTAATAGAGTGTTATAAAGTCATATTCAGGTGATGCATTAAATATTCATTCATAGTAAGAACCTATCAAGATTAATACACAACAATGATCCAATAAAAGATAATTGAATCACATATTTAACTAATTATTAATGGAGGAGTATTGATTATAAATTATTTGAAATATTAAATGAATCGTACTGAAATCAACAGAACAACAGAGTACTAAATAATCATAAGATATGGAATAAATTTTTTTCCTATCAAATATGATGATGTCTATGGCTAATGATATAAAAAATGCTTCAAAATATCTAATGATGTATTGGATTGTGGATGAAGTTAATATATAAAAATGAGGAACCCTATATGCATTAATGTGGATGTATCATTTACTGGATGTTAATTCAATCACAATATATGAAAATAACGTGTTCAGTAGTAATGACTCCTGAAAATTCTTCATTGGTGAAGACTAACATTCATAGATTTAAAAAAATGATGAAATAAAATTTTTTTGGTGGTGAATTCCCCCTTACCTCAATGTGAGGTGGAGACATTAGTTTATAGATGAGTAAAAATAATTACAACGACGGTAACTCTGATGTGGGACTCAGAAATTCCCATTAAACATAAATGGGGTCCAACACTCCCCCTCAAGCTAGACAAGCCAAGATTGGATTGAGTCCCACAAAGAAGACAAAAGAAGACAAGACACAAAGACCATCTCAGACTCCACCTCAAGCTGGGCCATGGAGGCTGTGAATACCCATCCTGGTAGTGAGGGAGTCAAGGTGAGCTCCCAGGAGGCCTTTGTTGAAGAGGTCAGCAAGATGATCTGATGTCGGAATATGTCCAAAGTTTATATGGCTCTACTCGAGATACTAGCAAAGAATGTGGCAGTCCACCTCGATATGCTTCATTCATTCATGGAAGACAAGATTCGAGGAAATCATTGTGGCTGCCTGATTGTCAAAAAAATATATGAGTAGAAGTCTATGCCGAGATGCTGAGCTCTTGGATGAGGTGACAGAGCCAGAGGATCTCAGTGGTGACCATTTCCATGGCACGGTATTCGGCCTCGACCCTCGATCTGGATATGACAGTCTGCTTCTTGCTCACCAGGAGATTAAGTTACCCGTGAAGAACACGGTGAATCCCGATGTAGCCTTGTGGGTTGCGGGGCAACTGGAACAGTCCGCATCGCAGAAGGCCTCAACATCAAGATGAGCATGATGTTAGTACCGAAGGCCAGGTGCAGGGTCTTTCTTGATGTATTTGGTAATGTGGATGACAACATCCCACTGAGATCTGGTTGTATGCTCCATGAACTGGGTGACTTGGCCAACTGTGCAGGCAATGTCAGGTCTCGTCATGGTGAGGTAGTTAAGTTTACCTACCAGACGTCGATATCTCTCGGGATAAGGAAATGGTTCTGAGTCAGTATGGAGATATAGTTCCCTAGGCTCAAGTGGAGTGTCCACTACAGTCATTGTGCTCAAACATTCATCATGCAAGATATCAAGAGCATATTTGAATTGGCAAAGAGAGTGTGTGTCCTCATAACGGGATACCTCGATGCCAACGATGTTGGTGAGGCGACCCAGATATTTGGTGTGAAAGTTGTGGTGGAGGTGCACCTTGAGGTTGGAAATTCCTGTGGAGTCTCTCTCTGTGATGATGATATCATCAACATATACCATGAGTAAGACACAGACATGCGTTGTTGTACGGATAAAAAAGGTGTGATCTTTCATACTATGAGAGTGGCCAAAGGCTGTGATGACTATGCTGAAGCGGCCAAACCATGACTGAGGAGACTGTTTGAGGCCATAAAGGGAGCGACAAAGGCGACAGACATGGGAGTCGGCACCAGATGAAGAAAATCCCGTGGGCTGTTGCAGATATTCATCTTCATCAAGAAAGCCATGGAGAAATTCATTTTTGACATACAGTTGATGAAGCAGTCAGTGATGATGAGAAGCCAGAGATATTAACAGGAGGACATAGGCCATCTTGGCTACCATAGAGAAGGTCTCAAAGTAATCGATGCCATATGTATGAGCAAATCCCTTCGCTACAAGTCGGGCTTTAAGGTGACAAAGAGAGCCATCGGGATTGAGACAGATCGTATATATCCATTTGCAACCGATCGCCTATTTACATGCAAGGTGGGGGACCATATCTCATGTATGATTGTCCTCCATAGCCTTCAGTTCATCTTGCATAGCTTGTAGCCACCCTAGGTGTGACTTGGTGTTTCCAACCATGCGGGGAATAGAGATCGCCTCCAGTGCTGACAAACCATTGTAAGTTGATGTAAATAAAGGAGTATTCTAACATGATCAAGTACCTTCCTGGAGTGAAATTGGAAAGTCCTCAGGTGCTATGACAGGAGCATCTGACGAAGTGGGAACATTGTTTTCCTCAGCCTGGATGGGGGGTACAGTTGATGGGCGACGAGAGTATACCTGTCCAAAGTGATGACCTATAAGAGGAGACACCAGAGGCTGGTGAAATAGGAGAGGAAGGAAGTCATCGATGGCAGTGTGTGGATGAGGAGATGGTGGATGGAAAGAAGAGATCTCGATAAAATACACATCGGTAGAGGTGATGTAGCAGTGTATGATTGGATAGAAGCACCAGTAGCCACACTTAGTGAGGGAATAGATGAGAAAAAGTCAACGGAGGGATTTGGGAGAATGTTTTTGACAGATTGGGGTGAGTGTTCCGGACATAGAAGAGACATCTGAAGACATGGAGTAGAAGGGAGTGAGGGGAAGATAGGGGAACATAATATGAAAATTAGTGTCCCCCTGAAGGATGGAGGAAGGAGGACGATTGAGTAGGTATGTGGCAGTGAGGATTGAATCCCCCTAGATGTGTAGAGTCACCTGGCGATGGAAGAGGCGGGCACAAGAAGTTTCCAGAATATGCTTTTGTTTTCGATCATCCACTCCATTTTTCTAAGGGATATTAGGACAGGAGGTATGATGTATAATGTCATGTTCCCGTACAAACTAATGAAAGGGAGTGGATAGGTATTCTCGCCCATTGCTGGAGTGCAGACATTCTAAAAAGATAGAAAACCGTGTCTTGATCTCATGGTAAAAGTCCTAAAAGGTGCAGAAAACCTATGTCCGATCTTGAAGAAGGTAAATCCATGTCATATGGGAAATATCATCAATGAAAGGGATGTAATATTTATACTCGAATTGACTCGAGGTGGCATAAGGATCCCATACATCGGAATGAACCAAATCAAATGGTTTGGTAGCCCATGTGTCAAGTAGAGGATAATATGGTGTGCGATGGTGTTTTTCAAATGTACATGACTCACAATTAAAAGACAAATGTGTACTAATTTCTGGATAGAGCTGATGAAGAGTGGAGGCGGAGGGGTGGCCCAACTGAGAATAGAGGTCCATGGCATGAGTAGAGATTGACGTGTGGGTGACAGATGCCATACCATCGAACATATACACCCCCATCTCGATGTTGGCCTCTACCAAGTTCCTGGTTCATCGTCCGCTCATGATACACAAAAGAAGATGAGGTAAATATAGAATTACAATTAAGATCCTTGGTCATCTTGATTATGGAAAGAAGGATAAAAGGACTGTTTGGTACATGGGCCACTGAGGATAGGTGAAGGGTTGAGGTGAGTGAGAATGTACAAAAACCGGCAATGGGGAGAGTGGAACCATCAGCAATAGTGATGGATGAGGAACCATTATAGGTACGGTAGTTGGAGAGTATACCTGCATCCCCGGTAAGATGGTCGAACGCACCTGAATCAAACATCCAGGCATGTGAACGATGACTGAAAAAAGTAGTGGGACAACTGGAGTGGGAAAGAGATGCTGATGAAGAGCCTGGTAGGGAGGTGGTATGATGATTGTGAATCAACTAGATCCCAACCATGGAGAGATCCAGAGATGATGGAAGTGAAGTAGTGGGTGGGGATGCATCTCGGATTGCAGTCTGGCCCTGTTGTGGATGCGAAGAGGGATGGCCCTGAAGTACCCACCAACGATCAATTACGTGGCTGAGCATTCCACAATGCTGGAAGAGGGGGAGAGGGCGGCTGTCTCCACGGGAATGTCCATGAGTTCCGGTAGGGCATCCCCTGCCACGACCTAGGAGATCTATGTGATCAGGGCTAGGTATAGGTGGGGGCTGGCGGTGGGTTGCCAGAAGCCACAGGTTAGAAACATCAATGGCAGAAGGTGTGGTCTGGAGGATTGTGAAAGAAAAGCGCACGGGGGACGAGTGCACCGGGGGTTTCTGGACAAAGTTGTCAGAGTAGGGCCGATCACACTGGGAAGCTGGGAGTGCCCGATGGACTGTGTAGGGGAGGCTGAAGCACTACTGGCGGCACGCACAGGCGGGAGAAGCCCACGAATCATTGGGTGGAGGGAGCCAAGATGGAAGGCGGGGTAGGAACTGGGCGAGTGTGCGCCGCGATGGAGGCCAGGGATGGAGTTGACAGGGACGGTGCTTGCAACCGGGAGGAGACGTCAGGAGATGGTGCTGGGATCCGCGGCTGGGAGGTATGGTTGGAGGAGCGGGCCATCGGGGAACCGCCTGAGGGATATGGGTTCGCCGGGAGGAGACGCCAGGCTGGCAGGAGAGGTGGAGTAGTTGCGGGAGAGGTGGAGCTGACCGTATCACTCGCCTGGAGCAGTTCCCGGGCCTGGCGTTGGGTGTGGGCGCTGGGAGGGTAGACGCGCAAGAGAGAGAGGCCCGCTGGGAATGGCTAGGGCAGAGGGGAGAGAGGGGTCGGGATTAATTTCCCTCTGATACCATGTTGTTGGTGAATTCTCCCTTACCTCAATGTGAGGTGGAGACATTATTTTATAGATGAGTAAAACTAATTACAAGGAGGGTATGTCTAATGTGGGACTCAAAAATACCTATTAAACATAAATGTGGCCCAACCAAAATAAATATAAAGATGGGATAAGAAAATTATATTGAGAAAGGGTAAAAAATTACAATGGAAGAAACTAGGTTAAGGACGTATCCCGTTGAGGACCCCCATATTGCATGGAGGTCCCCAACTCCCCAAATTCCCCGTGAGTGGTAATGGACCGTTGATGAGGTGGATCGAGTGGTGACCCATAATGGAATAATTTAATTTCAGAAAAGGAGAAGTGAACTCCACCCCATAAATAATTTATCCCATACTGAACCATTTGTGGGGAAAGGTGGTGTTGCGAGATCCCACAAAAAAACAAAGTTGTTTACAGAGTTATGAGGGGATTCTAGCATCTACAAAATTCTCCCAACAACTATTTCATTTGTGGGCTTCTATAAAAGATTCATGCATCCCATCATGGAATATTGGATACACTAATATCTACTTTATTTGATTCTCTATAAATATAAATTTAGGGGAACTGAAATTTGTATCGATCAATAGGCTATAGAGAAACTCAATGGATCAATAGAGATCACTTCCAAAGAAAGACTACATTTAATATTACCAGCTTGTAAAACCCATCACATAACATTGAGGATAGGAAAAAATATACGAATTTATATACCTCAAACCACTCATACTTGTTATATTTACATTGTGTAGGGTGAAAAACAAATTCCACCATTTAAATAAGTGGTAATGCAAAAAAAAAGAACTATAGGGTTGGAACCCTACCCCATGCAGCAAATTGCCTTGTAGATGGAGATCGGCCCCATAAATTGTAATGATACATGAATGGAACCTTGCTCTATGTAGAAAAATTCTACATAAATTAATCATGAGACCCAATACAATCATGGTATGTGGACATCCCTCTAACCCACATAACAATATATTATACAGACTAAACCCCATCCCATGTATGAGTATTCTCTATATAATGGGGTATTTTAAGGAATTATACACTATAACTCTGATCATTTACCTCAGTTGTATCATTACCCCAGATCCCTCTACAAACAAGTCTAATGGAATTAGCTGAAGGCCACTTTTGAATCTACCAGACATTTTTGGTAAGATAATCAGGAACACAATCATTCCTTTTTTATTCTATATACCCATGGTAAGTGGAGTCTCATGGGTTACATCATCTATAAGGAGGAACATTATAATAACCTTAATCTTATATTCACAGGGTAATGGGGTTTCTCACCACTGGGTGCTAATGTGAACCTCCCAATTATAGGTATTAAGGGAAGTTTCTATAAATTCCCTTTAATGAAGGATCGTAATGAATATTCTTACCATTAATATGGAACCAAACTTAGGGCACTCATCCTGAGGTAAGTTGCTAGCCATTCTGGTAGGAGGTGGCACCCATTATTCTCTTCACCTCAACCTATGATGTATCTAGATAGATCTCCAAACATGAGTATCCTGGATATGAAATAATATTGGGAATAGGTAAAAATAGCCCCCCCCCCCCCCCCCCCGTCTAGGCTCTAACACTATCCATCAGTGGATGGGGAGGGTTGTGAGATCATTAGATCTACTCCATCCTCTTGTTTCTCACACTGAGCATGAATCATGTGGGCGTAGATTTTAGTGGTTATCATGACATCCAGAAAACCCCAAAATCACAAAGGGGAATTCTGTAAATAAGTAATCACTAACCATTAATCAAATGGGAAGGTCCCATGGGTAATAACCACATCTATTATGTTCAATATAAATTCACTTACAGGGATAAGTTCCCATGAATATCCCCTAATCAAAAATGGGCCTTCTACCAAAAATATAATCCCCAACCATAAATCAAATGGGAAGATCTAATGAATATGCCCCCATCGTGATTCCTTTAACAAACATCCGTTTAATGTGTAAGATTAATTCTTTTAGAACTATAGGAACTTTGATTCCCAACTAATTTGGATATGTTGGAATCTTCCTTGAGGCTCAATCCTAATTCCATCATTTTCCCAATAGTACACTCTCATCCTCACTATAACAACTTTGATCATCATTACACACTAAAACATGATTTATTACAAAAACTTCACTTGAAACATTAATAAATATCTAGAGGTCTAGTGTATTTGGGATTTAGGGTCATTACATGAAAACTTAAAACATGAAATACAATATATTTATTGAAAACATCCTTTTCATGACCACTACATTCCCACGTATTTAGCATTTCATGAGATAATATGAGGACTTGCATAAGAAAAGGGTGAGCTATAAATCCCAGTAAGGGAATAAAGATTGAATAACATGAGCAATAACATACATGTTAGACAATAGGCATATCAATGGAGCACAAGAGAAACATGAACATAAAGGCATGATAAAGCATGATAATAAAAACATTGAAGTGTTGCAACAACACTTAACATGGAATTTAGCATGATCCAAGGCTCATTTCACATAGAGCATGAGTAAACCCTCATTGAACAAGAATCATGAGTAAACCCTTATTTCACTTGAATTATCCTGAGTCAACACTCATTTCACATGATTTATCATGATACTATACTTTACCCAATGCATTGGAGCACTATCTTGGCGCACCCTTCATAAAAATTTCATTTCAAGCATAAGTGTGCCACATGGATCATACCACATGGAATAAATCATCATCATTTATTCCAAGATAAAGGGATGTGGAATACATACATGAATATTTATAATAAATATGTAAATTTTCATAATTTTTAATACCCTTGATATAGAAATGGGCATGGTATTCACTACACAATGACATTATCTTGGAAAATTGTAGTGCAATTTCGGCACCATAATGGTGTTAAATAAGAACTCATAAAAAATGGCTGATGAGAGAGAAAGGTGTGTCTCATCATATTTACATTAAATGTAATTTAAGGGAGTCATATAGATACATTTACCCACAAATATAATGGTATTTAGATTCATAATACAAAATAATTACATAGATGAAAATGATGAGAGAGAAATCCCTCCCAGAATTTCGGCATGGTAACGGGTGTACATGGGAGAAATTCATGGGATAGAAAGGGGTCTACCATCATCCAAACATAAATAATGATGTATGTGGAAGGTGAGAAATCATACCCCAACATTTTTAATTGAAAATAAAAGGTCATAAAAACTTATAGAAAATTGGAGAAAATGATAAATAAAGAAATCCCTTACTTGGAAGTGTGATCCCTAAATCTTGGGAGAGGATTGAGAAAGGATTATTGGGAGTTACAGGTACCTTGGAAGGACTATAGAGAGTTGATGGAAATTGTTGGACGAACTCCAAAGGCATTGAGTGAAGATGAAGTGGGAACTTTGGTGGGTTTATATAGGAAATGAGATGCAAGTCATTATTATTTAGGATTGGGACACCACACATTAATCTAATTAAAAACAAAACCAGCACATGATTTTTTCCTATGGTTTTTTTCCAAAGGGGGGTGGAAAAAATATTGTATAAGGAAAATGGACGAACTTCTTAAAATAATAGGGTTTCATAGGTGGAGGAGATTCACTCTCTCAATGAAATCAATTTAAAAAGAGAAAATGTTTTATAAGCCTTGGAGGGTCCACTAAAGCTTTGTAGAAAAAATCATACAAATCCAAAATTACATTTTTTAATTGTAAAACATATATTTTCCGAACCTAATGTTTATAGTATTTATTAAATAACTTTTGGATCATTATGATACCATAAAACACATTATATATTTAAACAGTATTTAATTTTTACCCAAAAATTCAATTGTCTCAGAATATTATGAAAAATTCACAATTGGATAATTTTGACGTCCTGATTCCAAAAATAGTATTCATTTTATCTAAATAATTTTCTTAATACGAGAATTTTTACTTTTAAAATAAAACATTAATTCATCGAAAATTCATGGGATTTGACAAAAAAATTTCAAACCTTAATAAAATTTCAATTGTATTCATAAAAATTGTACAATCATTTATATTTTAAAAAACTAATTTATGAATAATAATTTTTTTAAATATTATTTCTTTCAAAAATCCGTTAATTCGTCAAAATATATTTCTTAGTTGAATATTAACTAAAAATACTATTTGTGCATTAAATGTTTTTTACAATATAACAATAATAAAATGAATGGACCTTATTTATACAAAATTAATGTACATAGTCATAGTGCTAGGGTCTTGTTACATAGCCTCTTATAACCAATGTATAAGACCAAAAGGTAAGATGTGTAAGGGTGATAGACTCTTGGGGTGGCTCGGATAACATCGCTCAGGTGGTAATCTCTATTTACTTCCACTTCTCCCGTAGTTGGTTCTGCTCAAGATTAACAAGTTCAAGCATGGATTGGGCATAGTCAAGAGTTAATCCCAATGATGCCAACTCCTCAGCAAGATCAGAAAAATGGGCTTCATATGGGGAAAGTCTACTAGATGAGGCCATCTCTTCCTTTTTCAATGTAAATTGGATTTGTTAAGTCCCAATATTTATTCTAATCATATGATCACTATTCAATGGATATATTAAAAATGGTCACAATTCATAACGATATTTTAAAATCCAAAACATAAAAAAAATAAGTGCATATGTTTTACATAACCATAAAAATACATTTAAAAAGACCAAGATGAATTTTCATTAATGAATGTTTGGGTCGTTAAAATCTTCCCCCTTAATAAATTTCACCCTCAAAATTTATTTTTCCTACATGAAAATAGATGTGGGTTACTTTTCATCATCACATACTTCAATTCCCACATCGCTTATTTAAACTTTAGGTTTCACCACAACACCTTGACAAGGCACATTTTCTTATTTCATAGAACTTTTTCCTTACGATCAAATATCTTCCCTGGTTGCTCCTCATAAGAAATATCATACTCTAACTATATTACCTCTGATGAGAGTACATGTGAAGGGTCTAATATGTAATTAATTAATAGGGATACATTAAAGACATCATGTACTTTGTCCATGGTAGGAGGATGTTCTAGTTGATAGGCCACATCCGCGACACGATCAAGAATATCGAAGGGGTCGATGAACCTAGGACTTAACTTCCCATTATTGTTTAACCTCGTGTCTTTTTTCCATGGAGATATGCATAGAAATACAATATCTCCAACATTAAACTCAAGGACTCATCAATATTTATCTACATAACTCTTCTGTCGACTCTTGGCTTCCATGATATGTTGGTGAATGGTTTTCACCTGATCCACCATTTCTTCAATCATTTATAGTCCTAACAGCTTATGCTCACCGACTTCATCCCAACATTTTGGTGTTCTACACCTCTTCAAATACAGGTCTTCATAAGGTTATATTTGGATGTATGAGTGGAAATTGTTATTGTAGGAGAATTAAACTAGAGGAAGATGTTGGTCCCACCCTCCTTTGAAGTCCATAGAACATGATCTTAATATATCCTCCAGTATCTGAATAGTTCTCTCAGATGGGCCATCAGTTTGAGGATGATAGGTCGTACTAAAGTTCAATTCAGTATCTATAGAATGTTGAAGACTCTTCAAAAACTTATAGGTGAATCGTGGATCTCGATTGGATACAATAGATAGTGGTACTCTATGCAACCTTACCACATCTTAGATATATATATGTGCTAGTTGATCCAATGAGAAATCCACCCGAATTGAAATAAAGTGTGCTAACTTTGTAAGATGATCCTCCAAAACCTAGATTGCATTATTTCCTTTGGATGTCTTTGGAATTCCGGTAAAAATTTCTATGGTGATGTTTTCCCATTTCCATGTAGGTATGGGCAGTGATTGTATGATCCCCTTAGACATCTGCCTCTTTTCCTTCAATTGCTGACACACCAGGAACTTTGATGTATACCTAGTGAACTCTTTCTTCATATTATCTCCCCAATAATTCTCTCAATGATCATGATACATCTTTGTGTTTTCTGGATGAATAGTTAAATTTGAACTATGTGCATAATCCAAAGTTCCTTCTTTATCTCTAGACATGATGGAACACATAGTCTTTTCCCAAATCTCAAAATTTATTCTTTATTAACATTGAACTCCAAGGATTTCCATTTTTTGATACATCCACCTTCTTCTAAATTCCCACATCATCCATTTGAGAATCCATTAACATTTACAATAGGGACAGTTGATAAATTATTTGTAAACAAATGGAAGATGTTACCTTCGTTATGATTACCATGTCTATCTTTATCAAAGCTAAGAATATTGGATCCTTATCAATTCTCATCAATGATAGGCTCGCTAGGTCATTTCTACATAGAGAATATACCACCTTGTTCTCTTTCCGAGGGTGGTAATGGATTGATCAGTCATAGTCTATGATTAGTTCTAACCATCTTTATTGGTTCATGTTCAACTCTTTCTGTTTGAATATATACATTAGGCTATTATGGTCCATATATATTTCAGACATCTCCCCAAATAGATAATGCTGCCAAATTTTTAAAAATAAGATTATCACAGCCAACTCCAAATCATGTGTTGGATAATTCTTCTCATGAACATTAAATTTACATGAAGCATATGCATTGACATTGCCATTTTTCATCAACACACAACCTAGGACATTATTTGGAGCATCGTTTAATACCCCAAAATGTTCCCCACTTGTCGGTAATGTGATCACATGCGCAGTGATAAGCCACCTTTTCAACTCCTTGACGTTTCTTCGCATTGTCCACTCTAAGAAAACTTTAATCCCTTCCAAGTTATATTGGTGAGAGGGTTGGAAAATTGTGTGAAATTTCTCACAAATCATTGATAATATCCATCTAACCCCAAGAAGTTGTGCATATCGGTTACCGATGTTTGCCTCGACCATCCCTCTATTTCAACTGTCTTGGAGGGATCCATAGATACCACATTGCATGTGATGATATGGCCCAAGAATAATACCTCCTTCAACCAGAACTCACCCTTGCTATAATATTCATAGAAATTTTCATTTCACAAGGTCTATAGTATAGTTCTTAAATGATCCTCATGATCCTCCTTGGTTTTGGATTATATTATAATATCATCTATAAATAATACCACAAATTTGTCAAGATAATCTCTAAAGACTCCATTAGTCATGTCCATGAAGATTGTTGGAGCATTAGTGAGTCCTAAAGGCATTACGATGAATTCATAGTGCCTGTAACTTGTTCGAAAAGCAGTCTTGGGGATATCTTCCTTCTTCACCCATACATGAAAATGTCTCGTCTGCAAATCTACCTTAGAAAAGGATTGTGCTCCATGAATTTGATCGAAAAATTCATCAATTAGTGGGAGGGGATACTTTTTATTTATCATTATTTTTTTAATATCGTGATAATCTATGCAAAGGCGCATTGACCCATCCTTCTTCTTGATGAGGAGGACTGGTGCCCCCTATGGTGAAGAACTTGGGTGTATAAACCCTTTATCCAGATTCTCCTATAGTTTTTTCTTCATCTATTGAATATCCACAATATCCATTCTACATGAAGTCTTGGATATTGGTAACACCCCAGGTATATGATCAATTGAAAATTCCACATCTCTTCTAGGAGGAAGACCACACAATTCCTCAAGAAACTCGTCAGAAAATTCCATCACAATAGGAATGTCTTCAAGGATGGTTGCCTCCTTACACTCAATCATCTGACCTAGATACGCATGCTCATAGGGTAGTAATATCCATTATTGAGATTGTAGAGCTAAAAAAGATTCATCTTCCTCCTTGCACTTGTACAGATTTAGGGGTCGATTCATCACATGGAGAGTGATTTCCCTCTCACAAAAATTTCGGTTGGCTCTATATAAGGAAAGATGATTCATGCAAAGAATTGCATCAAATTCCACCAGAGGGAGTATGATAAGGTATGACAAGAAGTTCAATCCACCGGTTAAGATAGGGGAGGAGTTATATTCATTCGATTCAATGATTTCCCCATTTTTGTACTCACAAAAATATTTACTTCCATTGTTTGTGGTGGTGTTGGGATTGTTCTACTAAACTTTCGGGATATAAAATAACGTGTCGAACCTAAATTAAAATGTATGTTCACTATTACTGAATGAATAACTAGTGTACCTCTCACCACTTTATTTTCGAGGTCCACTTCGATTTTAGTGATGGAAAAATATCACCCTTGATTCCTATGAAGTTTTTAGTTTCCTCCAAAAACCCTTGTCTGGGGGAACTGATTTACAATATTCCATGGTTCTTTGCAGTTGAAGTAATGAAAAATGAATTTAGATTTTAACAGATCATTACTCTCCTCTATCGCAGATGCGGGTTTTTCTTGTCAGTAGTTAATGGCTAGGTGCCCTTATCTTCCACACCTAAAGAATTTCCTCATCCAGTTCACGGAATTTCCAGTGTGATTGTTTCTGCACCATTAGCAAGTGGGGTATGAGATTTTCATAGAACTATTAGATTTATCCATCAGACGAACAGAATTGAAGTCCACCATAGGCATATTATCCCCATGATACCCCTAGGGTTCACTGATCTCCATTTAAACCTTGGGGGATTATCGAGAAATTTCCTCATAGCTGCCGAAGTCACGGATCAGCAGGTCTTTCTGCAATATAGGTTTCATCCCACTAATGAATAGGTCAACATTGAATTCAGGGGTAATGAAAAAATAGAAGCATATCATGCAATACTTGTTGATTTTTCCCCGTACTCTACGATGGATTCATTGTCTTTTTTCTTAAGGGAAAGAAAGTCCCTTTCCATCTTATGTCGGAGGGTGTGCAAAAAATATTTATCAAAAATCATCTTCTAGAAATCCTTCCATTCCAACGCCTTGATCTCCTCCTTAGGCTTCATCATTTTTATCAATTTCCACCATTGATCGGCTTCACCCTCCATATGAAAAGTAGCTAGTATAACCTTCTCTTGTTCGAAACATTGAATAATGGAGAATATCTTTTCAATTGAGTTGATCCATTGTTCGGTGATTGAGGGATCAGATGATCCATTTAAAGTAAGAGGCATTTGTATCATGAAGCACTCGATTGCGACTTGATCTTTCTTAAGGGGGATTGAAAGTTCCACTTGACCCACATTTCTAATTAATGCTTGATTTAACTGAGATAGTATCGTGAAAAAGTTCATGATTCCTCCTCCCATTAGATTGGGCATCTCATTAGAATAGTAATCACATTGGTCTTCACATTGGTTGTTAGCCTGAGTCCTCCTATTAATTTACATAGGCTAGAATAAAAAGATTTATAGGTAACACATAAAATGTAATCCAAAAATATATGACTAATAAATAGCATTAATTTCCTTAACTTATGAATCTATAGGCTTCAATATATTTTATCCATGATCTATATTCTAACATATATTCATTGGGGAGTTTTTTATTCTCTTAATAATGGTTCATACCATGCTTGTGAATTAACCAATGCATATCCCCTGAGAGTGTTGTAACCAACAGTGCAGCAAGACCCATTGTCATGTACTAGGATACCCCGAATCAAGCCCAAGACTCCTTTTCAGGGGTTTCACACCTAGGTACATTTGTCCCAGAGCCACCTCTTCCTTCTCGTATCCAGATAGGGATGTATTTTCTTGATAAACCACTTAAAAAATACTCACCAAAATGTATGTAAGATTTTATTATACTCTGTCTTATCCCTAAGGCTTTCACTAGGATTTTATAATCATAACCCCAAAAATAACTAAACCTATCATCTGATACCAACATTAATAACCACACTCTTTATTATACACTAAAAAATGATTTATTACATAAAATTCACTTTATACAACATAGAAGATTAAGAGGTCCAGTGTAATTGGAGATTAGGATAATTATATTACAACTTAAAAAATGAAATACAAAATATTTATTGAAAACATCCCTTACATGACCACTACATTCCCTCATACATAGAATTGCATGGGACGACCATAGGACATGCATAAGAAAAGGGTGATCTATAAATATTATTAAGGAAATAAACAAGGAATAACATGAGGAATAAAATACATGTTATACAATATGAATATCAATGTATCATAAGAGACACATGAACATAAACGCATGATAATGCATGATAATCATAACATGGAAGTGCAGCAAAAACACTTAACATTGAATTTAGCATGAGCCAAGGCTCATTACACATGGAGAATGAGTAAACCCTCATTGCACATGAAGCATGTGTATGCCCTTGTTTCACTTGAATTGGCCTGAGTCAACACCCATTGCTCATGATTTCTCATGATACTATACTTTACCCAATGCATTTGAGCACTATCAGGGATCACCCTTCTTAAACATTTCATTTCATGCATAAGTGTGCCACATGGATCGTACAACATAAAATAAATCATCATCATTTATTCAATGATAAAGGGATGTGGAATACATACATGATGATTTATAATAAATAAGTAAATTTCCATAATTGTGAATACCCTTGATACATAAATGGTAATTGTATTCACTACACAATTTCATTGGCTTTGAAAATCGTAGTGCAATTTCGGCAGCATAACAGCGTGAAATAAGAACTCATAAAAATGGTTGATGGGAGATAAAGTTGTGTCTAATCATATATACATGAAATGGAATGTAAGGGGAGTCATATAGATATATTTAATAATAAAAGTAATGGAATTTAGATGCATAATACAAAATAGTTACTTGGATATAAATGAGGAGAGAGAAATACCTCACAGAACTTCGGCATGGTAAGCGGTGTACAATGAAGGAATTAATGAGAGATAAATGGGTCTCCAATCATCAAAACATAAATAGGGAAGTATGGGGAAGGAGTAAAATCATAACCAAACATTTCTAATTGAAATCAAAAGGGCATAACAACTTAGTGAAAATTAGACAAAAATGAGAAAATAAGAAATCCCTTACTTGGAATTGTGATCCCAAAAGCATGGGAGAGGATTAAGAAAGGCTTATTGGGAGCTTGGGGAACCTTGGGAGGATTCTAGATAGAGGTAGGCAGATTTTGGACGAACTATAGTGGCATTGAGTGAAGAGGATGTGGGTTCTTGGGTGGGTTTCTATAGGAAAGGAGAGAGAATTCTTTTTTATTAAGGTTTGGGACACCACACATTAAACAAATCAAAACAACAAACCAGCCAATGGTTTTTTCCCATGGTTTTTTCCTAAGGGGATTGGAAAATATATTTTATAATTTCAAAGGTCTAACTTCTTAAAATAATTGGGTAGCTTATGTGGAGGTGAGTCACACTCTCAAGGAAAACAATTTAAAAATAAAAAATGTTTTATAAGCCATGAACGGTCCACTAACGCTTTTTAAAATAAACAAAAAAAAACCAAAATCACATTATTTTAATGAAAAAATATATATTTTCCAAACCTAATGTTTATAGTATTTTATTACATCACTATTGGGTCATTATGATGTCATAAAACACATTATATATTTAAACTATATTTAATTTTTACCCAAAAATTCGAATGTCTCAAAAAATTATGAAAAAATCACAATTGGATAATTTCAACGTACTGATACAAAAAATAGGATTCATTTTTTTTAAATAATTTTCTAAAAACATGAATTTATACTTTTAAATTAAAAAACAAATATTTATTTAAAATTCACGGGTTTTGACAAAAACAGCTCTCAAACCTTAATAAAAATTACAATTGTATTCATAAAAATTGTATGATAGATTAAATTTAATAAAAAGTAATTTATTAATAATATTTTTAATAATAATATTATTTAATTCATAAATCCATTGATTCATCAAAATAAATTTCTTTATTGAATATTAACTAAATATAAAATTTTTTCTTTAAAAACTATATACAAAGTATCAATAATAAAATGAATGCACATTATTTATACAAAAATAATTTACATAGTCATAGTGCAAGGATCATAATACATAATCTCTTATAACACCAACATAAGTCTAAAGTGTAAGGTGTGTAATGGTGATAGACTCTTGGGGTGGCTCTGATATCATCGCTCGAGTGGTAATCTCTATTAACATCCACTTTTCTCGTAGTCGGTTCTACTAAAGCATAACGTGTTCAAGCTCGGCATGGGATTGGTCAAGACCAAATCCCAATGACACCACCTCCTTTCTGAGCTCCGAAAAATGGGCATCGTATGGGGTAACACTACTGGATGAGTCCATCGCTTCCTTTTTCTGTGAAAATTGGATTTTTAAAGCATTATATTTATACCAATCATGTGATCACTATTCAACGACTATATTAGCTACGGTCACAATTCTTAACAATATTTTAAAATCCAAAACTAAAACCAAATAAGTTCATACCTTTTACATAACCATAAGAATACATTTAAATAGACCATGATTAATTTTCATTACTGATTTTTTGGGTCTTAAGACTCACCACTTGCTTTTAAACTTCATGGGTATGCTAAACAATGCGGGCTTTGATTACAAACAAACTAGGATACATAGGAAACCTCCTGGTGTTCCATACACAAATATCATATCAAACTTAATATTAGTCAGGAATAGCACTAATAAGTTCATGTACAAAGACCACAACTCCATTGGGTCCCTTGGTCCACCTCGGTGTAAGTCCCACATCGAATATGGAATATGAAATTTATTCCTAGAAATCCCTGCCACATGAAATTAAACCGCAGGGATGGGTCCTCACCACAAGACCATAAAAGGTGATATTTCCTATTATTTGGCAGTGAACTATGTGGTTTTTGATTCATTTCCAGATGATATGTTGGAAACCCATCTTATGGCTTTAATCCCATCGTTGAAACATTTATTATACCCCATGATGATGATAAAATCTAGAGAACGTCATCACATGGAAAAAAATAACATTGTTCCATTAAAGGAGTAAGTATTCACTAATCTAACCGTTAAAGGGGATACATTGATGGAGAACCTTAGATACATAAAGATGATTCTGAACCCATGCACATTTTTCTACATTTGAGACCTATGGGTAATCCAAAGACAAATTCTTGGGAATAAAACGTGGATTCAAAAACATTATTCGATGAATTGAATCAATAAAAGAGTCCTATAATAGGAAATTCTGCCACCCCAAAAGGGTGTGATGAGCCTGAGTGCCCATCATCTCAACCAAATTATGTTCTTAATTATTATTAGTCAAATCATCCACCGAACACCTGCCTTTGGAAAATAGGTCCATGAATCATGGATTTGAGAGTCTTTCAGTGTTTTGGCTCCTTGAACGACCCCATTACAGACTATTTGGAGATAATACACTTGAAATATGTGATTTCGCACAAGTCCACCCCTGCAATCATTACAACTGAGCGTAATACCATGTTTTTTGGAAAACTAAATGGTACACTTGACAGAAATATCTTAACAACGACACCACATTTACACAATAAAAATAACATACTTCCTAATGCTCGTTAGACCTTTTCACATTGGGTTAATGACATCATAGAGTGAAATAAAAATGGTGAACCACTGTGAAGAGTCTTCACAATACTCAGTCACTATCTTTGATCCTTGATCACACCATTTTCATTAAAAAAATGGTGAATCCATTGTCTATCCATGATTACCGGTGAGGTGTTACCCCAATATAGACCCCCTTCACAACTAAAAGGAAATCGGTCCAATAAAGATCATCAATTATGAATTTTCTCATGAGGTACTAATTTTAATTGGTTGTTATTTTACTTATGTTATATATTATAGGAATTAATAATAGAATTATTCGATGAAATTGCATCTAAGAAGTTCACATAGAGATGCTTATCAACCACCACACTAATTGGGCCCTCCATGAACTATATGACTTTGTTTCCCACCCATCATCTCCAATGTTGGGTCTCAAATGCATTGATTTGGGAGTACCATGAGAATAGTAATCTCCCTACACTAGAGGCAGCAGGACATTCCCTATAGTCGATGAAATCCCAGTAGCCGCCCACCGAATAATGTACTGCATTCAAAAACTAGGAACCTCAATTAGCCATCTCTAATAGTTTTGGGAGAATGTCACTTGAATGCAACAATTAGTATGTCCCTTATCCCATGTTAGTGGATGATCTCATCATAGAAGAATTTATCCTTAATACATAGGGGTCTCTCTAAAGGTCCCCTAAAGAATGACATCACCTCCAATGCCATGCATCCCAAAATTCTCACTCTAAAGAAGATACCACCCTAAGGGTCCCTTCTAATGTTCAATGAACCCAGATCCCTCAAGCAGTTCTCTAGTGGAAATGATTAGACAACCCAAAACAGATCATTACCTTCATTCTTTTTAAATAAGGCCGCCAAAGAAATATTTTGGTGACCTATGGGGTGATGTATACTCCCACTCACCCTTATGTTTCCCACAATGAAAACACAGTGGAACGATACGAGTATGCACAAATTCTCTCTAATTCTCACCAATCCTACCATGAAAATATGGAAGAAAATTACAGGGATATAAAAATTCATTCAAATTCACATCAATACCATCATCTAAAAAGGGTTGAAAATGAGAATACACAAAATCTTTCTCATGAATATAACTCCAACCTATCAAAAATAGTGGAAATTAAATATATTCAGAGTCAAAATCTTGCAGATGAATACCAAACTAGTCATAAAAATACAAAGGAAAATGAGAAAACACATATTTCTGCTCATAAATATGAAGACAAATAGACATATATAATGGAATATGGAGAAAATAGATGGAATATCCAGGCTATAAACCATGGGAATACTCATTCATCAACCCAAAATGGGAGAACAATCAGTATTTACTAACAGTAAATAGAGGACCAGAGTAGCCCAATATTCATCCTACAACATTGAAATGAGCATTAATCTTGCTATATCCATCTATGTCTCTTCAAAAATCATATAATTGATGGAGTAGTAGACAAAAATACCTGATCAAATCCCACAAACTTTTTAATATGTAATAACATCTGCAAAAATACCATCGAGTTGATACCACAACCCTATCTCAAAAATTGGTGTGATTCATCCACCCAATAGGTTTTGACACTTCATAGAAAACATGAATCCCTGATCTCATCTAGGATGGATGTCGTCAATATTCGGTGATAAATTGAAAACTAGATCGGGAAAAGGTATGAATTCTAACTGGGGGACATATGTCCACCTAGGAAGCCACTCTTGGGCAGGCATATATCCCTTTCAGAATCAAAATGCTCATTGGCTTATCCTGGCAGCATATTTAAAGCCACATGAACAAACACTCATGTATAAAGACTATTACCCAGATCAAATGGCCCTAGTTTACCAAAAAATAGGGCCCAAAAATTATATTTTTCAAATGAAACACTAAAATTAATAGCATATTAATGACCCTGCTCTATTGGAATATGGAGTATTTGATGCCATGAAACATGTATCATTAGTATCTCGGGATGCTATAAATAAATTACAAAATTATTGAATTTCCAGTTACAGTTGTTAATAACCTCTCGCAATATTGTTACTAGCATCTATAAAGGTCCTCATTAGAGAACCCATGAAGGCTTACATCATGGGAATGAAAAATTTATCGTTAGAGAAAATATCCTCATTAATTTCACGGTATCACTCCACGTGGCCAAAAGATCAAACATTAATAATGTTCTCCCCTTTATTTCATCCACCAGATGATATTCCACAGGTTATAATCTAGGGATATTATCCCTACATTCAAACATAAAACTATGATGGTAGTCATGTCCATTATATAATTAACTATGAAGGTCCTCCATACATTGAAATATCAGAAAAGAAAAAAGATCCTTCACTTTCTATATTCCCTCATAAAGTTCCTCCCAGGTATAAATTTTAAAACCTCTACTAGAATTTAGATATCAATCCATGATCATAGTTCTCACCAAGCCAGAGCCAAATTTGACAGACATCCCATATTAACATGTCATGCCAATAAGTTATTCATCCCCTTGTAAATTCAAATGCAAGGAAGCCATCATACGTTGAGGCGATTCTAATGGTGGGGTTAAACATCTTAGATACCTTTTTAATGATAAGAAACATCCTTTCTTAGATGAATAATGTCTTGGGAAAATACACATCATTCGAGCCACCCCCAGACCTGTCATAAATTAGTTAGACCACTAAAAGTCCATCAACTTGTGATTAAATCATTAATAAGTGTACATATAGGGAAGATCAAGTAGTGGATTCCCCATTGGAGGAATAAAATATATTTTCCACATGAAAAACATATTATCCAAGGATGAAATAACATTTTTTCATTGTTTATAGAAACATCTTAGATCTATATATATAATATTTTTCGAATGAATTCATAAATAAAATTATTCTCAATATATGGAAATATTTATTCCAGTTTAAAATAAAATTATTTCCCAGAGATGGATATGTAATCAATGTCAATGTATTGGGGGAGAGTCACCATAAAATTTACTTTAAAGCCCTTCGATCTATATGGTGGCCACAGTGAGAGAGGAAAAACAATGTTGTCCAATTGAACTATATACATGCACTGAATAAGTTTCACTGTCATGTTAGAGACACCCCACCTGGTATTCATATCCAAAGATGGGGATAACATAGATATTTTCATTTCAACCAACATAGAATCTATTAGAATGAAATTATAATGGATTACTATGTTGTCATTATCCTTATATGGAAATAAAATGTAATTACTACATTGGAAGTGCAATATTTTCGACAAGTATCATCTCTGAGTAAGTCTCAAATGTGTCCTGACTGATGGAATCAAGAAATTTAAAGAATCCTAATATAGGAAATCGAGAACATTTAGCAATCTTACGATTTAAAAGAAGCCAATCTTCAAGAACAAATAATGGCCTTTGAAAAAAGATGTTCACAAGATGGTTTGGAATCATACCCATATCCTACTTCAATGAGGATATGCAAGATGAATAATTTGGTAATTGAAGTAGAAAATGCCACAATACAGGATCATACATAGTTCATAGGGCTGGGGAAATTTTTATCTTAAAATCCCCATGTAAGACCAGAAAATCTGGGCTAAGGGTCAGTACCTAGAGAATGAGAGAAACCCTAGCCCACATGGCTGGGGGAATTTATCCTCAACCACCCCCTAAAGGGGAATAAATATTTTCTCATTTAGGGAGGAAGTGTAAAAGGTAGGTCTCCCACTTCATCTCATCTCATGAATCATTCCCTTTTAGAGGGTGTTGTACGATAAGGTTTCATAGAGGTTCTCCTTGAGTTACCATTCATCAACTAGCATGAAGGGGATCCGAACATCGAAGCAGAATAACCAATAAAGGAAAAAACAATCCTACCATTCATCATCTGGAACGCCACCCACAACACATTATGCATATGTGAACGTCATGGGCATCAATCAGATAAACTACACATAAAATGATGCAAATAAAGAAGTATAGGTAGATGATAGTTATGTATAGAATCTGATTAACACAAAATATGCTGGTGTCCATACCCGAAACAAGAGCTATACCATAAACATGGGTACTCCCTTGGAAAATACCTCATTACCTCTTTCTTGAATCCCTCATAACCAGAAGAAGTAAAATGAGGCCTCACATGACTCTCCTCCTCCCAATATAAAGGAGTCCCTGATGCATGAGGAGATATTCTCTTGGAAGGAGGAGGATGTGAATGAATTATGTAAAATCAACGTTGATCTTATTTGAGGATGTGGTTCTATGAATTACACTCCCCAAGAAGAGACTCAATGTACACTTATAGTAGGTGTACCTTAGCCGTAAGGGGTTATCCTTGAAAAGAAGGAAGGCAATGATGTTTGTCTAAAATGGAGTCTAGAATGTTAGTCTACATGAATCTAGTCCTATATGGGTATAAATATTTCCCCCTTTAAGGAAAAAATTGGTGAGGTTCAAAAAAGTCCATAAAGGCTTCCACTGATCTAATATCCGTTGCATGTACCAGAAGATCCAACACCTCAAATTATGCCCACTATTGTTCCTTCCCATGACTATATTTAATAGGATACATATCAAGGGATAAATAATACCATCGAGTAATTAGTTTAATTATTGGAATCAATGGAGGAGTGAGGTCCACTGGTACATCTGAATCACAATCCTTACCTCTATCGGGTGACTAAAACTCCACTAAAAAAATTTCAATCATCCTGTGTTCCTAATATTCAATGGCTCATTTGACCCAAAGCAACATATGATCCACAATGCATCTTATTATGATCCCATGAGGGAGACCCTAGATACACAATATGTAGTGAATCTCATATGGTTCATGTGAACACTTCAAGGGTTAGCCTTCGTATGGTACACCACCTTTCTAGCTTAGTCGATAATAGGATGGGATGATATTCAATAAAATTTCAATTTAAAATTCATCTTAATGCTGAAAAAAAAACATTAGTGACCTCTCAAATTTAAAATATTAATAGAAAAATAGAGATTCAAATTTTATTACCATATGGAAATAAAAAGATACTCTTTTAACCGACCGCTCCCCCATTATAAAATATTTTCTATGTGCATCAATAACCTTTACGATGAGCCGTGGTTGAAACTCATTCTGTTGAAATATTTAATATGATTTCATAATTTGTCATTCATTCCCCATAGAGTAAAATAATTTATATTATAGACCATTATAAAAAACTATAATTCCCCATATTTCCTTTTAAAAATAGTGGGAACTGCTGAAGTGTCCTCTATCATGCTCAAGAAAGTCCCCATGTCGGCTCCAACCCTGAGGCATGCACCATATTGTGGAGTACCCCCATCGCATCAACAATAAACTCTAAATCAATAGGACTACTGTAGAGGACCCATTTGAAATTAATTTTATTAGTATAAGAATAAATTTTACTCATTTAGAGATGATCACATCTCTGGAGATTTCATAGCTGATGAATTTCAATTTTCACCATCTATGAGAGCCAAAAAAGACAAATGAGGTAGGTATTGATGACCATCCAGGTTATGGTACCATCCACTGGATATTGAGACATACCATTCAAGAATTATTTATCTCTAAATACCAACTGAAAGGAATTATAGATTCTAGTCATGTCAAACAGGGACAACCACTAGAGAAAGTGCCATATGTTTCCACCACCGGCCCTAATGAAGGTGGAGAGCGGGAAAAAATCAGCAAAAGAGATAAGAAGTTTTATGTTTAGATGACATGTAAAATTGACAAATGATCTCATGGAATAATTACAATTTAGTTTATGCAATCGACTATACCACTAGTAGTTCGTGCTGAAACACAACTGACAGCCATGGCAGCGTAATTATACCAAAAGCATTCCGACCAAAAAAGAGAGAGAAATTTCATGATGACCAAACCATGTTAAGGCTATATTTTTCTTGTAACATCGTATATTTAATGCCATCAGATCTAAATGCAGAGGAACCACCCCCACCAAATAGCACCACAAGAAAAAGTTTATCTTTGAGAGTTTTCATGAGATGTGCAGATGAACTACAACACCATCAATTTCATCCACTTATTGTATTCCTTCACTGAAGATGATTATGGATATAAAAATGATTTCCTTACGCAAAAATGGAGAAATAGTGGAAGAGGCCGCAAAAGCTGATGATACATGGGAAGTCATAGTCGTGATAAGAGTCAGACATCTAGTTACACCCCCACACAAACCATCAATGTTGTGGGAGCACATTAAATTTTCCTTCAGAAGACCCCATGAGAGTAGAAATATTCTCCTTCCACTAATAGAAGACACTTTGGACCAATCCTTCAGGAATATACAATAGAAGAAAAATATAACTCTAATCACCAGTGGTTCACAAGCAGACCTACCTGAGCCAACCCTCAAAGAACAGAGGTCCCTCCAAGTCTCATCCCAAGGGTAAATCCATCATCATCCAATTATCAAGATCCTAATATGACTCTAAAAGACCATCATTATTTTAGGACCATAAAGACATGAGAACATAAGTACGATATTTTGATGTAATTGTCTACAAAACTATTCAAACTATTAGTATTAGATACATTGGTTTTGTCAAGTTACCTGAGGGAAGCACACAAAGAGGACCTTCCAAGACCCGTGGAGTTTAAAGTCAATGTGTATATCATTTAATTCTATTAAATGGGGACCAATTATGTAGAATGAAATGTATTTATCTCCTTCAAAGATCATGATTAATATTCTATTACATTGGGACACATCAAACCCATATATTTGTCTCTCATGGTAAATGGTGTTGATATATGAAAATTCTTCGTTGATAATTATTCTGGTCTTAATCTCATTCCAATGTGGTTACTTCATCAGCTAGGATG
Organism: Viscum album; assembly: GCA_963277665.1. Taxonomy (NCBI): domain Eukaryota; kingdom Viridiplantae; phylum Streptophyta; class Magnoliopsida; order Santalales; family Viscaceae; genus Viscum; species Viscum album. The sequence goes on from OY728139.1 coordinate 1,187,695,601, forward strand.
CAATAAAGGTAATCTGACAGCATCTTCCCAAACAGTGATGGGATATGACAAATGTGTCATGAATGCATCATCCCAGATCAACATCAAAATATGTATTGTCATTCTTGTATGTGACTCTGAATAACATGTAATTTGGAAAAACATGACCTACAAGGGACCCCTAGTGTGTAGATTGTTATTAGGTAATCCCTATGGTCTAAAAGTTGTTGATGATACATATCAGCGTGCCACACATATCATCATCACACCTTTCATTGGAATGTTCATGGATTTATTTGTGGATGACTTTGTGGTTATGTCCAAAAAATTCTTGTGCCACCTATCAAGACCTGAAATTGTCTTCAATGAACTATGAAAACGTATTCTAAAAATGATCCACATGATATGCGACTTCTATTTTACATTATATAACATTATTGTATACTTATTATGCCTTAATGGTTTCGAATTCCACCCTAAGAAGTCAATAGATATAAAAGGAATTCCACCTCCATTCATCCTCAATGACATGAGAGGACATCAAGGAAACCTAGCCAATATTCGTCGATTCATATCCAAACATGATGGAAAATTTTTCCCTTCATCAAGTTAATGAAAATTGGTGTTTTTTATCAATGGATTGATGACTTATAAGAATCATCCGACGGTCATAAGAAATATATCTTAAGCCCGCTACTGTTCATATCGCATGTCGAAGGAAGACGACTTATGTTCTATGTTACAGCTTTGGAGTGATACCTGGGTTATTTCCATGCACAAAAGAAAAATTCTTGAAGATAAAAAGGACTTTATATTCTTAGCTAAAACATGATCAATACTGAGACACATTATTCAAATATTGAGATGACCTTTCTAGTGCTAATATTTGTAGTCAAGAATCTGAGGCACTATCTGCCACACCATGATGTTCATTTGGTCTCATTAAAAACTCCTTAGAAGTGTATTCATAGTCATTCAATGTTGACTGGACACCTTCGATATTGGGTGTTCATCCTTAAGTAGTTTTTCAAGAGATTTATTCCACAAAAAAACCTTCAAATGCCAATAATTAGTGGATTTTCTTGAATATACCTCAATATAAATGACACTATTGGATTCTAAACTACCCAATTAGGGGTTTTTATCTATTCAAGAGGACTCTCAATCAAGGGATATGAATTATTAAAATTCATCTGAAATAACGAAAAGAAAAAAGGATGGAAGACCCTTGGCTCAATAAAATGGTTCTGGGAGTCCTACTCAAATCTCTAGAAAAAGTAGTCCTACCTCATTCATTTCTAATATTAGAGTTTTTCATAAAAATGAACTAGAATACCCGAATCTCATTCTAGGACCATATCTATTACTTCAAGTGCTATTAGAATAATTAAGATAAAAGTTGGCTTAGAACTGGACATCATGAAAATCAATGTCAATAATTCTATCAAAAAAAGAGATAATCCCCTTGTTAGACCATGTATAAGGGTTTATATTAGAATTTCCATCAGATGTGACATTAACTCATGTAACCTAGTCTCAAACATCATAGTTTGTTGCATTATAAAATATAGTCATAAATCTAGATGATCCAAACCGAGATGAAATTCTCATTAGAATTTCCCACAGTCAGATGCTCTAACCATTTGTTTAGGAAAGCAGGGATGAAATTGATGAGATTAGGTTCATCCTTGAGCCGTATGGTCTTACCATTGTATGGATGACTTCCATTGTGGATTACATTAAAAGGAAGAACTTCCACAAGACCGGACTAGAAGGGATCAAATCCAGATATGAGAAATCAAAATTTTTATGTATGATGGAAAAAATCAACAAAATGTCCTCTATAACCAGGGCCTTAATGGGGTTCTTCTCATGTGTGCTGGTGGAGAAGAAATCATTTTACCATGACTGAAGTGTATAATGGATTCCATGGTGTACATCAATTTGGATCCAAGATCTCTCATAAAATTTGGATGTTTGGATACTATTGGCCCATTGTGGCATAAGATTGCACTAAATTCACCATGAAGTGAAATTCTATTCTATTTCATGCCAATTTGGTCCACCAACCCTAGGAGTTACTCCACACAACTAGGTACTCATGGAAATTTTCCAAATGGGGAATCAGTGTTGTTGGACCATATCCTCTTGCTACGACCAAGAAATTAAAAAAAATATTTTTATAGTAACTGACTTCTTTTCCAAATGGTGATAAGTTTTACCCCTCAAATAGGATATTCCAGGATGCCCTTCTTTATTTATGAAATCAAACATCATCACCAGATTTGGAATCTCTCATACAATACTAACGGACAATGAAAACCATTTATGTTCTTCTAAATTGGAGAATTTATATTAGGAATATCGTATCAAGACCTACCGTTCATCTTCCTACCATGCAGTAGCTAATTGAAATATAGAGGTCTTTGACAAGACATTGTGTAATATATTCTAAAAAATGGTAGACAAGGAAAATAAATCATAGTTGGACATGCTCCTCCATGCTCTGTGGGATTACCGGACCATGACCATCACCCCCACTCAGGTAAACCCATTCTCATTTGAATACATGATAGAGGTGGTCCTACCCTTCGATGATCATTTTTCATGACTTCATATTTCCATTTATGATCAATTATCTATATAAAATCAATCTAATAAATGGCTGGATGAATTGGAGTGAATCGATGAAAATAGATTTCATACAATGAACGATTTGGAGGATTACCAAAGCATGATTGCATGATCCATATACAAAAAGTTTCCCCTCTGTTCTTTCCTTGAACAAGAAATGGTTTTAGTCCTTAGAACTTCAATGATTCGAAAAAAGAACCCTAGAAAAATCAAGACAAACTCGAAACAAAATTTATGTCATACATAATGTATACACCAACTAAGGATATTACATAATTTAAATGGATGGAAAACACATTATTGATCCTACCAATTAAATATTATTGAAGAAATATTTCATATAGACAATGGTTTTTCCGCCCTGATCGCATGACATTAAAATTCCTGGTAAAGGACCTCATCATATGCTGATAAATTACATGACATATATGTACATTCTATATGATGATAATGTGTACAGAAACCATCCTGATCAAATGATGTTAAACTGTATGACAGGAATCCTCAGTATATGATGAAAAGATGTAATGGATACATGTACTTTCCCTTTAATGATAAAATGTATGGAAATCATCCTAATCACATGATGTTAAACTGAATAGAACTACAATCTTACCACCAGAGAGGACATTGTCTCTACCATTGGATACCTTCAAATATGTGTTACAAAACGACGTACGACTTGATTCATGTATGAATATGATGCATATAGAGTCATAAAGTTTACATCTAGGTATAGAGAACTCACCCAAAAAAATGTCCCTTCCATTTTTATGGGGCATACCTGTATAGGGAACAACAATAACTACCTATTTCTTGATTTTAATTTATAATAGGTACATATTGATGACTAGTAATCATGTTATTTCCCCAGCAATAGGTAAAAAATATATTTCCCCATATTTTTTACACAATTTCATGATCTACGTAGGAGATATCGAGTTTCTATTTGTCATACAGGGCTATAATACAGGAATAAAAATGACCCTAATGTAAGATATAGATCTATTTAGGGAAACTCTCATCACCGCAACAAGTCATTAAATGTGCTTCCAACGTCCTCACCATATGACATTAAACTACACGGAAAAATTTTCATAGTCATATGATGTTAAACATCATGGAAAATTTCCTCACTATATGACATTAAACCGATTAGCATAACAATGTTCTCATATGAAAGAAATTTTCCTCGACATCAGTAAACCACCATTCCATGATATAGAACTACAAACAGCTTCATTCTTGTCCAAATAGGATATATAGAGACACCAAGATTTTACAACATGGTTATCCCACCAGAATAAATAATGCTTAAAATTAACTCTATTTTTTTGTGTATGGGTTAGACATGTATGGAAGGTTAATATAACAAACTATGTATGTCTTGATTTCCATCCCATGGGATACATAGAGATTCCCAAATCTCCAAATCTAGGTCCATTCATAATAAAGATAAAAATACCCCCTCCCTATGTACGAGTTAGACCTGTATAAGGAGATGTGGTAGAGCTACATCTATCTTGATTACTGCCTATGAAGGATAGGTAGTGATGCACAAGATTTATTCCAAGTCTAGTCACACCAAACGTAAAATAATCCCCCTACATGTGGGATAGACCAGCATATATTTCATTCTATATACAACTACATGTGTCCTATTTCCCATATCATGGGATGTGTAATGAGGCTTGAATCATACATCCATTTCCTAGACATGGAACACATAAAAATTTCCTCTCCTCTACATGAAAACTAATTCAATGTAGGGGACTCCTAAATATGACCTATATGAAGGACCATTTGAAGAATAAGCACATTCCCCTTTATTCTTGTAGGTTCATATAGATCCTCACTGAAATATGATAAACTATATAGAATTAGTCTCTTTTCAGTATGAAGTTAAACGGCACAACATCATAATGTTCTCACTTGAGAGGAAAATTCCCCTTGCATGAGTCACTTACCTTGTTGTGTTACAGAGCTATGTATGGATTTATTCCTATCCACATTTGATATGTAGTGATATTTTGTTTTTACCGTAGTCCAGTTACACCAATTATATAATTATCATATATTTTGTTACACCATCCAAAGGTGGTATATTAAACCATTGCCTCCCATTTTTCTCACCCTGATCATAGCTCACATGGGATTGGGGACCTCTTCAAGGTATTCCCCCTTAGATTCATAGAAAATCATACCAAAATATTTTCTCCCTATGGAACGACCTTAAGAGGAATGTTCCAGTTTTCCTCATCACAATGGGAAACATAAATACCTAAAAGAATAACAATAAAACATCATATAACCCAAATAACTATGTTTGGATATATTCCTATTATCACATGATACATAATGATGCTCGAATAGCCATTCCTGGGTACATCCAAAATCAAAACAAATCACTCGCTTCATATACATGGATTAAACCTATAATAGGAATCCATTTCAGAACTATGTGACTTAATTATTTCCCTAAGAAATAGAGACATCATTTATCCTCATTCACATCTGTTCATCATAGTCTTCACCACATGATGGTAAACCTAATGAGATATCAATAATAATGTTTGGTTTGATTCTTGTTCCAAAATGATTCATTGTGACACCTATGACCCTTTGTCCTAGTCCCATCCACATTAAGAATTAATGAAAAGAAAAATTTCCATATACATTTATATAACATTATGAAGGACATCGCATATTCAAGTCCCTTATTTAGGGATTTAGCATTGAAATAGAAATCTCTCCCTTTGTACGAGGCATATCTATATAGGTACTTCCAAACTCCATGGGTGATCATGGTTTTAATGACTATATCATGACCAGGAACATCCTTTCCATTTATCAAACTCCATGCCCCTAAAAATTTTGGATCCCCATACACCTTCTTCACCATTGGAAATAGAAGCATAGTGTGTGGAGGAGACCTTAGGTTGACTATGAACAATATTACCTTGCGGATTTTCATAATATTCTAAAAAAATTAATGGTAACCAACTGAAACTTAATCCTCAGGATAATATTTTTCTACTCACATACTCCTCAATGGCTTCCATATGCCATTTCATTTCTCTAGATCTGAGAACCCCTGAAACCTTGGTTCAAACTCCCATTCCCCCTCATGGCCTGGGCATGTCCAGACATTATTGCTCGGTTATCCTCCAGTTAACTAGGGATTACATACCAATGTCTTAATTTCATGACATTAACACTACTAGATGATTGATACCTAACATTCATCCATATTAGTAAGTTGCAAAAAAAATTATATATACCACATCCCAATGTATGGGATGGGCCTGTGGTAGAAAATTTGAGACAAAGAAATAAATATTTCCCTGCATGTTCCTATGCATGAATTAAATCATCATTGGAAAGTCAACTATGGGTCATACATCATTGGTGAGATCGTATAAAAGATAAAACCACCCTATTATTATTTTTGAACTAGATTAAAATACTGAAAACCCCTAAAAACGATGTACTTTTGGATTCCTATTATTATCGATAGATAGTGACACTTGAATCTCATATATCAGGTCCAACAAAGAAATAAAATTGTTCTGTCCATTCTTATGCATGGCTCTAACCATCCCAGGGAACCTCCATACATATTTATCGGTATAACATCTCTATATATTCTCATGAAATATTGTATTCAAATTCCATTGATACTCAGGAACTTCCCTTTCCAAACCATAGTCTGTTTTTAGAAATGTCTGAATCCCCATAACTATCCTGGGCCATCGGAAATGGGAGTTCAGTGTCCCGAGGAATTATTTTTTTACTATGTATAATATACCTTGGTGGCTATGAATAAGATTCCCACACAAAAGGATTGTAAAACAAAGGTAAATGTTTCTTCATGGGAGTCTTTTCATACCATCATATACCCCTAAGACATTGAATTCTCACCTCACTCCCTTGTTTTAGAAGACCCTCATATCATATTTTACATCTATTCTCCCCTTTCATGACTTATAATGATAGAACATTATTGGTAAGACTTCTGTGAAAAGGTTAATTCGTTTTCCAACATTTTCAGAGTAAATTGACATTAAATAAAAAGTCTCAAATGTCCCATATATTTGATTGTAAAACAAAACTAGGCTTCAACCCCCCCCCCCTCACATTAGTCAAATTCATGTGGGAGTGGTTTATTATAAACTTTCGAGATAGATTCCCTTATTATATTCAGAGATCATTCAATCAATAGACATCTCGCTGTGTTCTTAAAATAATTGGTAATGAAATATCAAAATTTCTATAAAATTACATGTCCTTTGTAAATGGAAGGTTGGTGTCCTCTGTGAACCATTTTTGGACTACGAAAATATTCCCTAGTGGATCTGCATATGTTTTCCAAAATAGAAATATTAAAAAATTGGGAAATAAATTTTCTAGAGAATATATCCCTACCCCCAAACACCTCACGACTTTCATGCCCCATATCCTATATCCAAAAAAAGTAAGGGTCCAGAAAAATATTGCATTAATTTTTAAAAAATATTAGGACATCCTCAGTCAATGATCCCTAATTATATCCCTTTCCCTACAATTCATGGTCAGCGCTATTAGACCTAAAACATCAGTAATGATATTATTGGATTCAAGGACTCTATATTGCCAATGAAAACTGACCCAAAACGTTACACGTAAAAAACCCTCAAAGGGAACCCTAAACAAAAGTCCAGAACTATCTCTCTAAAACAATTATTTTCATGGTTTAGGGAAAATATTCAGAAATTTTTGAAAAAAATACCCCAAATATTGTTAGGATAAAACCCTACAAAGGGATGCTTATGAAAATGTCAATTTATACCTACAAACTCTACACCAAACTAGTTTTCAGATAATGTAATGATAATAACATAAAAGATATAATTTTTTATGTGTTTTCTAGGTAACCCTATATGTTTTCAAACTATAATTTCTAGAACCCCCGATTCAGGAAAAAAATTAGTGTTATATGAATATTTCAATTTGTCTACCTTGGAAAATGATTAAAAATTTACAAACAGTGGGGATTATAATTCAAATAAAAGAAACTATATTTTATTATAATTTCATGAAATTAAAAAAATGATGAGTATTGTGGAAGAAAAAATGTTTTTATTCCTTCTAATGGGAGTGGAGGATCATCCACACATTGGATCACCTACCAAGGGTTAACAAAAAAAGGGGAATAAAATAGACTAAAATGATTGCAATGAATCTTGGATAGAATTGGTCATGAAATTGACCATCGCTTGACATTGGACATCAAGGGTATGTTCTAAAGAATCTATTTGTTTATCATTATCTTCACATTATAGATGACCTTACTTAACAATGACCTTGATATCCTTTCATTTCTATTATATGGCCTCAAAATTGGTAATTTTTTTGTGATAGTTTCACCTTAATCCCAGCTACTCTATCCTTGTACACCCATAGATCTTGTATTTGGGAAATCATTTTGTCATAATAATTTTCCTCCTCAAAGTACATGTGGTGAAACTCATCAATAATATCCTAAAAGACCTCCATTTAATGATGGGAGGCATTGAAATGAATAATGTATCCTTTATGAGAATCTAGTTCCTCTTGAATAATGTTTATTTTTCATACAATAAAATGAATATCCAGATAGTTAAAGCCACCTGAATCAATGTCAATTAATAATCCCCAAATGCTAACCTCCTCATCAGTATATTATTCTCGGGGATTTTATTTGATGATATTAATGATTTGAGGCCATTCCCATCTCCACAGAGCCAAGTTCCCCCTACCAGCAGTAGATCCTTGGGTGTTCTCCTACACCAAAGTGGTTATAAAAACAAGAAGTGAAATCACAATAGATATAGGCTACTTAGGAATTCTTGGTGACGTTTCACTTAGACCGGAATCAGTAGGACTATCGATCATGTTATTCAATTATATAGGGGTTGAGTCACTCTCCATTGAGATGGGTTGTGTGGATGAGGTCCACTCTGAGTTCATGTAACAAAAAACATAATTCCTTATTATAGAAGGAATTGAGGAAGAAGGTGTAGCTATCACACGACTGGTAGTATCCAATAGTCTCTAAAATCATCAAACTAACCTTGCATGTAATTCATCATGAGATAAATCCACCAAAAGTTTAGTATACTTCCTTGAATTGTAGGTTAAAACCTTTATTAGAGGAATAGATACTTTTTTACTAGAATCTTTATGCATCATAATCATCCACAATTGGTGATGGATCATTTGGTGAAATTCACCCTTAACCTGAGTAACTAGAAAAAATGATTTTTTTTGGAATGTGAATTTCCTAGGAAACATCTATGGGTTATAAGGTTAATAAATCATTACTATCTCTATAAGGATTGTTAATATTCATCCCAAACTTCAATGATATAGAAGTTTGAATCTTAAGATCTCCTTATGTCATCTACCACTTCTCCACGAGGTGTAGGGTGAGGCCCAAATGCAAATTATGAAAAATTACTTAGTAATTCAATGACACTATTAACACTCAATGATTTAGGAGGAACATCAAAAATTTTGAGTAAGGCTGGTTGGAAATCAAAATAAGGATCCAATATGGTATGCTGAAACTCATAGCAAGTGAAATTATTCACTTTATAGCCATATAACATTTAAAGCATTCCATTCAGACTATTTAGAGATATGTTTTCTTGTATCTGATCGAGTAATTAATAAAGACAGGAAAGGGTGGGGTGGCTATTTTTATTGGATTACCTTCCTCCAATGTATATTCTAACATCGAGGTTCAAACTCTAACACTGGTATAGACATCACAGGTGGGGAAAAGTCATCCGCTTAGGAACAGTGGAAAGAAACCCACAAGTCTCTACTCATATGATGCGTCTGATCATACCTCATAAAACCATGAGGTGTATTTTCCTTCTTCAAGGGTAGTGCAGGGTGATCACCGAATGCATCCTGATTATTGGGTTTGATGCGTGTGGTAATGGTGGAATTTCAGTCTCGATCCACGCACCAACAAAAATAGTCTCATCCAATCATCAAATTGAATAAGGGAGAGGGCATAGAGGGGTTGACCAAGATATCTCTCAACTACGACCGGGAAAACCTTTCACCGGTGGGAAAATTTATTGAAATTATCCCAGTTATTGGCTATCTATAAGATTTTTTTCTAACATATTAACATTAAAGGGAAGTCATCCATGTTGGTTGATATTACACAAGATAATTCCAACCTAACCATGCAACCAATAGAATGTGTCAGTGCTTCAACACCAATGACTATGTAGTTCATGTAACATCACGCCCAAAGAATAGATTGTAAAATGAGAAATCGATGCTTTAGGGTACATGTTAATATCCTCAAACTATTTTGGAATTTCCAAGAAATTTTTGCGTACTGAGAATTCCCAAGACAATCCATCAGATAAGAACACTCTAGACAGCAGATCCCCTTTAATTCTCCACCCTTTAGAGGGATTACCTCACTAAATTTTTAAATAAGATACCTAAACATGAATGAATGATTATATGTATGTATTAAAGTTATATCAATTACTTTTCCTCACCATGGAGCCATTTAGGATCAACACATCTTCCTGACACAAATAAGATATGATCTCACCCATGGGAAAACCCTTTTCTCGATTCCATCCCCAATAAATATCGAGATGAAAAAAAGGATGTTCTAGTCAACCAGTAATATAGCAGTGTCCTCTTGGTGTCTGATGTTTTAAAATAGAAATCAACTAAACATCATACAGGTCATAAGTTCTTGTAAAATTAGATCAGTCTGAGTATTATCTAGATGGATAATACAATATCGGAATTTTTCTTAACCATTCTCAACCATAGATTATATTCTTCTAGTCACATTCATTGAATTGAGATGGAGACCCATTATCATTATAATAATTAATCATCAGAAGAAGTTACTTTCTATGAAAATTAGTAAATGAAAAAAATGATGGACTACATACTAATGGTTCATGGATAAAATCAGTCTACAGACCATTGTTTCATAAAATGATTGTCCACGAATAATTTTCTCATGAATAAATAGTTCATGGAATGATTATTCAGAGAAAAGCTTCGTTTTCTGCATGTAGACACTATGAAATGTATTCCATGCCCTTTTCTGTAGAGTGGTGATATGATTCTCACATAGACAAAAAATGTTAAGTATGAGTAAATATTTTTTCACTATTCAGGAAGAATATGTATTCTTTATTTATATGTGCCAAAATACTACTCCATATTGATGGATAAGTGGAATTATTCTCCCATCTAGGAGTAGGAAATGGATTTCCAAGATCGATGATGAAAGGGAGTCAGCGAGTTAAATTCAATATCCAATTATATTATGAGAAGACATGGTTTATTTACCATCTCAAGAAGTGTATATATTTTCAAGACCATCGATTTGACTAGTGATGGAGCCTAAATAGACATATAGATCAAATTTTATGTCACTCAGAAGATGGAAAATTTTTATCCAGAAGAGTTATCTAATGGACCTACGCAGAGGACATACGTGGTAGTATAATGTTTTCACACTTATGTGAGAACCTACATTGAGGGAATATGCGGTGGACCAAAATAGAGAAACGCCTCCACCCAGGGTCCCCTCCATGCCTAAAAATAGGACCTGTGTTCTCCCCATTTCAAAGACTGAAAAAATGTTAAAAGACTCCCCCAAGCTCCCATTGTGTATCTATTCTTCCCAAATCCCTCAAATTATCTCAGGTAGCTCTATAAAGTATGAGAGAAGATATAATTAAATATGATATGAATTTATCAAAAGATCATCAAAAAATTTACACAGGTTTGGTTCCTGTATGTGAAATATATTCTTCAGTCATCATACAAATCTACACGGCATACCTGCGTGGCACACCTGCATGGTACAACTACACAGTGCATCAACCTAGGGTACCTACACAGTACATTTGAATGAGTTACCTACATGGAAGATCATAGTTTAAATCCTACATACCAACTCAATAACCTTCTTCAAATCCATTCATGGGAGGGTATCTCCTTCCTTATTTCCCTCATCTGAAAGGGACTAAGTTGACGCCTCCACCAAAACCTCCCAACTGATCAAATTTTTGGGAAAGGCACATAAGTGTGTCTCCTATTTTGGTTCGTATATCCATATTCAAAGGTTACACACATTTTCTTCAAAATGGGGTTAGGATTCAAGGAGTTTATGTGGGGTTTTTATCCACAGTCACATGGACATTTCCCCCATGAACAGTGCTGGTAAATTTCCAATTTTCGAGAATTATGTTTTAGGTCTCGACCTCTACCTTCTAAACGAAATGGAAACTCAGATATATGGTAGGGAAGGTAAAGTTCATTCTTTATTTTCCATGAAATAAAAGGAGAAATATCACTTCCTTATCAGGATCAATTTTAGGGAATCTTTCCTAGTGTAATCCCATAACCTCCATCCCTTCTTCCTTTCATTTGAACCTTGTCCAATGTAAATAGAATAGAGGGAAGGTTTGTTTCCTTGCCCTCTTCTCGGGTCACCTTTCCCTCATCCTACATCGCCACCATAGGTTCTCCCCTCTCCCCCAGTAGAGTAGGAAAATTGAGTGTCATTGTTGAATCGTTCATATCCTCTAATTTCTCACACAAAACATGACTCACGTGGGATTATAGATTTATAATGATTACAACATTTTCAAAATCACCAACGATAAAGAAACTATGAAAACTCTAATTCCTGTTCAAAATAGGATACATTTGAATCCCTTTAAGGGCCTGATATCACTAGATATCCACTTTAGGAATCCAACCCAAATTCTTTTAATCTAGGCATCTTACTTTTAAATAATCCCTAAAATAAACCCCTAAATCATCAAGGCATCCTTTTCAGGAAGAAAGCCAAAATTAATTTCTCTCAAAAGACTATACTCTCATATGAGACATATCAAACTATCTGGGCTTCAAATCCAATCTACATGGGATATGTAGGAAGAATAATTGAGGTTCAAACCCAATGTTTCATATAAACCCTATTTTCCTTGGGGCATATGCACAACAGGGTTTAATCTAACTTCGATACACATATCCTTTCCATGTTTGTAGGGTTGTTTCAGTATAAGTCCCACACCAAACATTGACTAAGAACCTTTGTCTTAGATTTCTATACCACATGATGTTTAACTATATGGTTGGGTCCTTATCACATGACCTTAAAAGTTATGATGTGTCCTGTTAAGAGGAACCGAACTATGAATGTTCTTTTTCCTTTAAAATTGATACGTAAGTAGCCCACTTAATAGGCATGATCCCAACATCAAAACAATCCTTCGTCTCCCTGTATGACAATTAATTCCTTAGTGCCCCCTGAGTGGATTAAAAACCAGTATCACCATAAATATGATTAAAAGAATCACTAAATTGTATATGAGAGGATACCATTGTTGAAGAATCCTAGATATATACATATATCTCCATTAAGGAAGAACCTTAAATACATACTAATATATTCTAAATTTTACACATGTTAATAAGTGATTTAAAATTACAAAGGAAACTTATGTTATAATTGGTGAGTTAATAAGGATTCCTGATAATATCTTCAATTTACTAATAGAGTCCCGCAGTAGACAATAATTTCCTATCAAAAGGGTGTGATGAGTCTGACCTCCCTTCCTCTTGACCAATCTACGTTCCTAAGTATCGTAATGTTCAAACTTAATGAACACCTGCCCATGGAAAGTAGGTACCCTTTGGATATTGAATTGTTGTATGTTTCTGATTCCATGAATATATCTAATGGAAGTTTCCTTGAAGTAGTGATTTTTAAGACTAGAACATGGGTTTCAAGGAACTACGAAACAAAAAATGGTGTACCTGACGTGAATCCTTTAACATGTTAATAATGTTATCCACTTGTCAGGCCATTATCAATTGATAAAGGAAGGCCAGAAAAAGGAATCAATCATGCATGTATCTATCTAAAAGCTGTTTATTTAATAGAGTATGTTGTTTCTCAGTTTTTTCTCATAACACCATTCAGTCTAAAATGGCTTTCTTCAAGACGACACCTATAAACTTACCCACCACTACTAAAGATGGATCTTCATCCATGAGGAGGACATCATTTCCCACACAAAATCTTGAACACTGGGTCTCTAATGTGTTGGTAAAGGATTCTTGTTAGCACAATATAATCTAGACTTTGGAATCTTCCTGAGAGGCCCTCTATGCCAATAATAATCCTTAATCATCTGGAAAACGACAACTGATGATCAAGAAGTAGATTGTGACAACCTTTATTTTAAACTGTTTTAGGTCCTTATCCCAAAAACTCAATAACAAGTCCCTCCCATACTATAGGTAGGTGGATCAAGAGGTCACTCAGGGCCTCAAATAAAATATGTAGGGATACTACTTTGGGATTTCAACAAATAATTGGCGTCGGAACAATTTTTTGGTAGTGAAACCCCAACAAGATGGAGGTGTTGCCTATGGATGTTTAGCCCAGATCTTTCAGAACCGGGCATGCAAGAAGAACTGTCGAGGACAACATCTGGTCAACAGGGTTTAGATTCTTACCTATTCCCCCTCCGGAGAAGTCTATCAACCTAACATGATGGAAAATAATGAGTGGGCACATACACCCATCCGTCTTAATTTTGTTTTCCAAAAGTCTCATATAGCAGCAACCCACTAATCCACTGAGATAAATATGGTGGAGTACTGTGAACAAGAACATACACATGCATACAAGTTATCATTCAGTTAGCAGGCTCACCTGACTGCATTTAAAGAATCCCAACAATCGAATGTGTTGGAAACTGGTAAACATGAACATACACTTGATTAAAATCCCCAATTCTTCTAGCAGTCTCGTCTACCAGTATTGAAGGAATTAAATCGACCATACTTTATGGGAAATATCCATAAGGCACATATACCTACCAATACTCATTAATCCTTCAAACAATTTTGTTTGGAAGTACTCGGAGAAGTCAGTCGAAAAGCTCCGACAAACAATCTGAGGCCGACCCAACTCTCTACCCCCATGCATGAGTACATTCAGTACCCATTGGAAAAAAAGGAGGACAGGAGATGGCACATAAACCTACTCCCAATATGTAATAGAAGTATATTTCTATTCCAACCCCTAAAGTCCCCAAATATATCTTATTAATGGTGAAGGGGAAGACACAAATTCCTACCCATATCTGGAAGTATTCCCGGATATTATAACTACTTTGGCTATTCTAGGGGAACATACACATAAATTTCTCCCCACATATGGCATGACACATCTTCATGCCATCCCAAAGAAGATACACACCCATGTTCTAGTCCAAGAGGTTCATGGGAATACTCCCCCATATTATACGAACTATAGGATCAAGAACATACACCCCTTCCAATTGGTGGTAATAAACCCATTCTGGTGGCCGCTCCATGGAAGGCACATACACCTACCCATGATAACCACTCCTCTCGACAAGTGGACCCAAATAAGTGTAAGATAACATCCATGAATAAGTCACATCAAACATGGTTGTAAAATCATGAGTCAAACTGAAATTTGGCTCCTCTTAATGTTGGAGTTCTTGAAACCCTCATACATTTATCTGTTGCTACTTAAGATCCTACACTCTCATTACCAAATTATGGGAGTGGTAGCAGTCATTCCAAAGTTCCCCATCAGAAACATAATCACGAGGGATTTATTCATGAAAATTTGGTCAATCCAGAAATCCTATCTCTGGATGAGAGCCATAGCAACCCTCAGTGTAGACAGAAGACCAGGGATAATGAGGATTCATCTTTAACTGTAATAAACCATGGTGGTCCTACACATTATGGAATTAACTGTGAAAGTCCTCTCCACATTAGTATTTCTCATTGTGAAGATGATTTTATAATTGATAATGTAACAATGAGAAAGTAATCCAATCTCAAAGTACTTTCAAACACAGGGCCAGTCACGTTTTATGCTTTTGTCATTGATGAGTGAAACATGGTCTCAACCGGAAGAAATATTGAGGGAATGTTCATTCTATGAGCCTACCTTGGGTCATTTTACTTCGAATACAGAGTGTTCACATTGGTAAGACCAAGTGGATATCCCTATAGTGAAAGACGATGAAGACATATTAAACATGAGAAGACATTTAGCTAAAGGAGAAATACCTGTCATGTTCTGGACTTTGGAAAATTCTCAGTATAACATTCCAGAATTAATGGCAGAAGATTTCATTCATGATATCCACCATAACTTATGGAAGACTCTTCATCATTTGAAAACCAAAGTATCACCACATGACGAATATCAAAATCATGTAAATGTAATAGTAGGGTTGCAACGCCAAATTGAATTGGCATCTCTCTCAGTTTCCCAACATCCAAAGATGAAAAATAGGAGAGGAACCTTTAGCGTGCATTACTTAATGCTCTAAAGAGGATACACTAGTTAATTTCTAACACCCCATCTGGTGTTCATATTAGAGGATGGGGTGAACAAGGAGAATTACATATCACATCACTCCAAAATCAGCAATGTCCACCAAAAGTGGTCTCATGCAATGTTATTTTGCACAGTCAGCTACAGTACATAGTTTTTGTATGTAATAAAATATATTCTCAAGAACATGCCTCAAATATCTCTCATCGGAGTCAGGCACAAAGAAAATTGGTTGTTGAGGTACTTTTACATCAAGAATCAGTGAATTTTGAGCAGGTTTCCCGCTTAGAAGATGTCAGCCGTCAGAGAATTCAAATGTTTGGAATAGCACAATGATCTTCTGAAATAGGTGATTTGAGTGGTTGTCAGATAATTCACCAATCTAATGTTTGAACCTAAATTCACAAAATCAGAAGAGAATATGCATGAATCTCATCCATATAAGTTGAATAACCAACCCATCTTGCATGGATAAGGGTTCTTTTAATTAAAACTTCAAATTCATTAAACAAAGTTCAAATATTTGAAGAAGAAAAACAAGAACAACCCCAGTATACAGGGATGGGGAGTTTTTTCACATCCGCTATACCCTCCTAATCGGAAGACAGTTTTCTACCAATTAGGGATGAAACCAGAAAGAGAGTACACAACTGAACTATCTGAGGATTCCCTTCAGGTTACTATATTCCAAACAGTTCCAAATAATTGATCATACAATAGAAAAAATTCTCATGGAAGATAAAAATGGAGATGATCTCACAAATATGCTGACAAAATTACATTAATGAATTATGAATCAAACAATTTCCTTAACTCAATTATAGAAGATCCTACATAAAATGAATCTAGATCAAGGGAATCAGATATTGTAGTTCTGATTCATAATATGGTACACACTGAAGCAAATGAAGAAGGTGTACATAACAGAAATCATAGGCTTACTCAAAATATAGTTATTCCTTTAAATAACCAACTCTCATCCCTCCTAAAGGCATATATATGGAGAAATGTAAAATTCAGATTGCATCTCACTTTTCTACTAGAGAAGGTCAATCTATTTTTCTTGAAGGGAGAATTTCACAGAAAGCAGACGAGATGAAATAGTTGAAAAGGATCAATATAGAGTTACATCGAAGCAGCATTTAAACTAGACGTACATCTCATGAAGATCCTCAACATGAAAATCCTATAGTAAAGACTTAAAAAATAAGATTTTTAGTAACTACATATGCGGATAATGATTTCCCACTATTGGGTACACCACTAAGGCAGGATCATACACATCCTTATTGGCTTGTTCCCATGGGTTATCCAAAGAAAAAATTAGAACCATCACTTGTGGTTTTTCCAACCATTGCACTAGATCATGCTCCAGTTGTTTTACCTGTATAGGTTCCAACTCATCCTAATATTCCCCAAATTCTTAGGAACACGATTGAGGCATTAACGACTTGATTGGAAGCTATGGAGGAATAAAATGCACTATTTCAGCTACAAAATAATTCTTTCCCTGAATGGGTATATCTGATCCCCCCCCCCAACAAATTTTGTGAATGCCACTTTTCCAATCATTAATACTTTAGGAGATCCATAACGAAACTTAACAAAAACCTTATCATTTTGATCCCATGATGGGAACTCCTCAACAACAAGAATCAGTAAAGATTAGGTGTTCTATGTAGTCATTACAGTGACCATATTTTGTCTGGTATACAAGTTTACAATCTAAATCAATTAGTAAATAGGAAGATCTTCATCAAAAATTCCTTCTTCAATTTAGCTCAATGTTTCCATAGATGATGGTTTTTGATCGTACAAATTGTAAACAAATTGAGAATGAAGGAGCTTCATATTTCATTGGAGGATGGAAAAAATTAACATATTCCTTAAGTTTGGAAATCCCTCAAAAATAGTTTCTACCTATTTTTGTGGAAAATATGTGTGATGAGTTACGCACAACACTGGTCCCTATAAAATACACAAGAGGGTTTTGAGGCCTTAATTCAATTGATCAACAGATATAAGATTATATTATAGAGGCTAAGGCTAAAAATCATGTAATTCTACCAACTATGGGAAGAAGAACGCAAAATGTATAGGTTGTTACCATTACACTCAAGCAAGAACATGTACCCACTTCCACTTCAAAACAGCCATCATATCGAAGTGATCTGCCTCCAGAGCATCAGCAAAAACAACTGCCTCATCAAGCTGATCAAAGAGATCAAATGCAGAAATAGTTTCAGGAATTAAAAAGCAATGTTTATTCTTTCCAGAATGAACAAGTTTCCAGTTACATCATCTCAGGTCTGGAAAACAATTTGGTTTAATTTCCAAATCCAAATAAACCAAAAAATGAAAGAGATGAAGAACTTAGGAATTATTTTCCCTTTCAATAGATGTTGGGGCATCCCATTCTAGAGTGTTTTGTTTCCACAGATCTCTTGAAAAAATTGGTAGACTCTAGATAAAAGAAATTGAAAAGTTTATCAGCTCATGTAGAATGTGTTACTGCTATTGATCTAGAAGAAGAAAGTGAATAACAGGAAGTTAAATGTAAAAATGTGCATAAATATGATGATTGGATGATCTGGAAAACAATAAACCAAACTCATTCCATTTTATGTACATAGTTGAAACAACCAATTGTGTCTTCCACCACTCCTGCCACAATAAAACCACCTTTATCAAAAGGTCTATCCTCAAGGAAACAATGTGATCCGAAGGACGAAGAGCAGTCAAAAGAAGATGAGTGCATGTCAAGGCCAAAGGGTTACTTGAACCTGACATAAATCATTCCATCGGAATCAAAATAACGGGCACCACCCCGTAAAATGGAACAACTAGAACTGACCTATCAAGAAGAATCTTCATCAGATGAAGAATTGATCTTTGGTTCTATTAACATTTTCCATTTAATGGATCCTTATTCTAGTGGTGATTCTAATTATAATGATACAGAGATCCTTTTACCTAACTCGGGAAATAAAGGAAGATTCCAAGGTGAATGATACATGGGATGATGTGGTAATTTCAGAAACCACCATTTTAACTCTACCCCTACTCGAACAATATATGTGGTAGAAACTCATGGAAGAGCTCTTCAGAAGTCTCAATAAGAACAAGGATTTTATTCTATAAAATACAGGTTTGGTTCCAACATGATTTTTTTGGAGGACCGATTAGAACTCACATAATATTCCTATCATCATGAAGCTATACCAAGCCATTATAGTCTACTAAATCCAAGAGTATTTCTAGATTCTACTCCAACACATGGTACACCTACATTAAGAGCACCAACTTCCAAGTCACTGGAAATACCGGATTTCATTGCTTGGAAATGTAGACCTCACGATAAAAAAATATGATGTTTTGAAACAAATATCCCAAGTACCATCCAAGTAATTAATTTTTGATTACTTGAATCTATCAAAATATCATTGAGATGCACTTATTATGGATTTTTTGAGTCCTAAATATTTTGAAACTAGTGTTCCTTCTGTTGAGGTTTACCATATAGAGAATGATCCTACAAAATTTCATGCAGTCATGTCTTTTATAGATGGTGATGAAGATGATATTGTACATGTGCATATCAGACCCTTGTATTTATTTGGAAATTTCAATGACATAAACATCTGATGAGCATTCTTTGATAATGGATCTGATATTAACCTCATTCCCATTTGTACACTTCGTTTATTGGGCTTGACTGAATCTGACTTATCTCCTTCCACATTAAGGTTTCAATGATATGAAAATAATGAGCAAGAACCTTTGGGTGACATTATAGTCAGGACTCAATTTGAAGATCCTCTATCTAATACAGATTTCATGGTTGTTCTTCAAGACATTTCCTTCAACATTCTTCTTGGAAGGCCTTGGCTGCATCAACATGTGGCCATAACTTCATCATTTCTCCAATTTCTTAAGTACTATTTCAATGGTCCAATAGGTACATCGTATGGTTACATGGATCCATTCATAATGTGTGAATCTCAAAACATTGAGGTTGCAATGACCCGACCCCAGTTGTCCGGAGTTGGTGCCTTATTTGATTATGTTGTCATACATACAAGGAATATGAATCCCAAAGGACCATGTAGTTTAGTATTATTGGAAACAAGATACATACATAAGTTCAACTATATATAAGTAATGGAAAAACAACACTATTTTATTCCACTAGAGTCATCACAACTCTTAGATTATGCTTGCATGTCATTCATAAAATACTTCTTCATGTCCTGAGAAAATGAAACATAAGAAAGGGTGATCTCAAACACTCAGTAAGAGTAAGCAATACAGCGGAAGATAATATATACATTAGACATGGTTAATAATTGAAAACACATGCCTTTAATAATAAACGTGAACACATTATGGCAGGAAAATGAGTTGAGTAAATAATGCCATAATAAAACATAATCATGGGTATTATACTAATTGAATAACCACATGGAATATCAATAGCTGAACTCATAATGATGGAATTCATAATTTCGAACATTCTGAAACATTTCTTCAAGGCCTCGGCCACGACGTCTAATGATTAAGGCCTCGGCCAAAATCCATATCACATTGGGAAAGGCCTTTGCCAATTCCAAGTCTATTTGTCTCATGAGACCTACGGATTCATATAGGGGATATATCGGGCCACACCCATCACATAATAAGTCCAATGCATTCCTTATATTATTGAGGATCAATATAAACAACATATACTGTCATATGAAATGTAGCTAACTTTTCCCAATCATTAAACATAAATCACTATCCATTCGGAATAATATGGTGAATGGTTTTATGATAGATCATAGAAAATAGAGTTAGTCATAAACCATCAAATAAAATATTGTATATGACTTCATAAATGATAAAACCCAAATAATACATGGAATCAACAAGAGTGTGGAATTAGACGAAAACACTCTAATAAAATCATTATGCAATTCTTGAGATAAATACTCTTGTGTTTTGAAAAAAGAGGTATTTTGGAAAATCTTTGTATAAAACCTGAAGTGAAGTAAGATAGTATTTTCATAATAAAATAATTATTTTTATAAAGATAATGGTTTCCAAAAATAGATTATAGAGTTCCTTGGTAAATAGATATGAATTGGAGAAATTCACTTGAATCAGGCTTGTATTTTGGAAACAATTTTGAAAGTTCCTTTTAAAACGTGTAACTATACATAAAATAAGGAAGGGTTCTGGTTTGTAAACATATATATGACACTCACATAGAATATGTGATGAGTACATAACAATACATAAGAATTTCATCAAGTAAATTAGACAATAAAATTAACCGGAATGAAAATGGATGTTCGGGTGAAAAAACACTTACCACTTTGTAATCAAACGATTCGTATGCCCAAAAAATTAATAACATAAATATTATAGATTTAATACCATTAAGATAAATATATTCATGATATGTGGAATCAATGGTCAGTATACATAAACCTTACAAAAGTATTAGTAGTGAATATGGAAAATCTAACGAAAATGGAAGTGAGATGAAGAATCCCTTACCTTAACTCCAAACCTGTTCCATTATTGTACTTAAGATCATGGAATATGAAATTATACATGTTAATACCTTATTTAAGAACCTATTAGACATGTATTTAGTTTACCATAATTATGGTTAGTTCATTTATGTCTATATTGACAAGTTTTTGTATTGAATTTCGTCGTTTCAGGGTGTTCATTTTCATTCTTTTCATCTACGGTTCACTTGTTTTTAAGTATGTGGAATGAATGTAAAACTCCAGAATTGAAATTATATATTATTTATGAACATAAATAGGTGTTATTGGTCATTTATATAACCTGGTTACATGGAATGAGGATGAATTATCATATAGAACATTAATGATAATTGTCTCGATTAATTTGTGGGTTTTGATTACAACAAACTCATTTTTATTTATAATCTAATACTATTTGAACAAAGGAATTACTGAATATTAAATAGGTTATATTATACAAAAGAATCTCGTTCAACCATTACAATAATGGTTTCATGACCATAATTTATAATGATAATAGAAATCGAAAGTCCATTGTCCTTGGATGTGTAAAATTGACACTTCTCGGATGGTGTTCTTGCTACTAGTATAAAAGAAGGTAAAAAGGGGGGAGATGAGGATAACTTATTACACTATCATGAAAATATTACAATACATATAAGTTACTGGAGTAATAAAAAAATTGGATAAAGAGAGTTAATAGAAAAAGAAAATAAAAGAACTTGAATGGAAAGACAATGATTTGAAAAGAGGAATTTACCTCTTAAACCAAACTTCCTTGACAGCCTCCTTAAGGGAGAGGTTTTGGCCTTTTAATGAGACCGAAGCATTCTGGACGTGGGAGAGGAGGTTGAGAGGATATTTGGAAAGAATTTGGAGAAGACACAAGGCTTGAGAGGAGTGATTGGAAGAGGGGTGAGAGGGGGGTTTTATAGTGGAGGAGAGAGGAGATTTCTTAATATAAAACACATTAATTTATTATTTCCCCTTGGGACAAGGAATTGTGAGTCTTCCATGACCAAGAATAGTAATTTCATCATTTTATCCCCAACCAAGTGGGATTACATCAGTATATCTTCTCACATGACTCTATAATTAGTGTATTTATCCTAATTTGGCAATTTATGGAATGTCACTATTCATAAAAAATTCAAGTATTTCAGAAAAATCCCAAAACCTTACCCCAACCATTTGTCGACATGTAGAATCCAAAAATTAATTCCATTGTTCAAAAATAATTTTCTATGTATTATTAATTAAATATTTAATTAAAATCATAATTTATTATCAAAAACCAGTTTTAAAACATTCATTAACTTATTCTAAAATAGAGGTATATTGTACTTTTAACATGAATATTATTTATATATTATCATATGTAAGGTTACTATTCATTAGGGTATATCACTATTCATAAGGGTATGTTACTATTCATAAGGTTAGGTTACTATTCACAAAAAATTATGTTTTTCTTATTGGACTCTAAATAACTTACTGATCATGACTGTGTATGTCAGATTTTTTAAATTCACATCACAGTAGTGACAAACTTATGTTTTAAGGGTCTCATAGCACTTAGAGGTTAATGTGATTATGAAATATTTATAAAAAAGTAATTTCATTTAAATAAATATTGGGTGGTTTCATTCTCCCCGCCTTACTAAAATTTCATCCTCGAAATTCGCAAAAGATTACCTAAAAAGATTTAGATTTGCCTTTAACATAAGCTGCTCAGGCTCCCATGTTGCCTCCTCCATCTTATGGTTCCTCTATAGAACCTTTACCCGAAGAGTCATCTGATTTCTCAATACATGTTCTCTAGTATCAAGAATCTTGATAGGATCTTCATAGTAAGATAGATCTAGCTCAAGTTCCACTTCTTCATACGTGAGTACATGTGTTGGGTCTGGCATGTACTTTCTTAACATTGACACGTGGAACACATTGTGAAACTTAGAGAGACTTGGTGTCATTTCCAAATGGTAAGCTGCAGCTCCAATTCATTCTAGAATTTCAAAAGGTCCCATGTACCTAGGACATACTTTTCCCATTCATACTGAATCATATAATACCCTTCAATGCAGATACCATTAAGAAAACGTGATCACCTTCTTGAATCTCCAAATCCTTCATTCAGTTATCTACATAGCTCTTTTTCCTACATTGAGATATTTTGATATAGTACTAGATAATCTTCACCTTTTCCATTGTTTCTTCAACAAGTTCTGGGCCCATGAGCTTTCTTTCTCCAACATCATCCTGACAAGTTGGTGTACGAAATCGCCTCCTATATAATGCTTCATAGGGTACCATCTGTATACTTGAATGGAAGATATTGTTGTAGGAAATTTTTACGAGAGGTAAATACTGATCCCACATGCCTTTAAAATCAAGTGAACAAGACCTTAACATGTCTTCTAATGTTTGAATTGTCTGTTCTGATTGTCCATCAGTTTTTGGGCGTTAGGTAGTTCTCAAACAAAGATCCCTATCTATGGCCTTCTGAAGACTTTTCAAGAATCATGATTTAAAATGTGGATAATGATAAAAAACAATCGTTATAGGTACTCCATGATGTCTCATAATGTCGTTAATATATATTCTTGCTAGTCGTTCAAGTGCTAGATCTTCTCTTATAGCAGGAAAATGTGATGATTTGGTAAGATGATCAACAATGACACATATTGCATTGTTCCTTCTAAGATTCTTTGGTAGTCACATCACAATGTCCATCATGATATTATCCCATTTCCACTCAGGTATGGGATGATGTTGCAATACTCCTCCAGGCTGTTGCCTTCCAGCTTTCACTTATTGAAAAACCATACATTTTGACACAAAATCAGTAATCTCCCTCTTCAGGTTGTCCCACAAAAAATGTTCCTTCAAATCTCTATACATCTTAGTGTTACCATGGTTTATAGGGAAATTGGAACTATGAGCATCAACCAACAATTCCCTCTTTAGATCTGCTATATGGGGAACACAAAGCCTCTTCCCAAATTTCATAATTCCATATTTATATACTAAGTCACTCAATCTCCCATCATTCCAAGCTTTAATCTTCTTTTGGAACTCCCCATCATCAGCCTAAGAACTTTTTATTCACTCTAGTAAATATGGTTTGGAAACCATTTGAATAATCATTGATGTTTCACCTTCCATGGTTATTCCCATATCTATCTTTATTATATCCATGAAAATAGGATCCCTTTCAACTCTCATCTTGTTCAAAACTCCATGATCATTTCTACTCAAAGCATCTTCCACATTATTTCCCTTCCTCGGGTGGTAGTGTATTGTGCAATCATAATCCTTGAGTAGTTCAGGCCATCTACTTTTCCTCATGTTGAGATCTTTCTATGAGAAAATGTACTTCAAACTCTTGTGATCAGTATAAATCTCAAATATTTTCACCATAGAGATAATGTCTCCATATCTTTAAGGTAAAGATTACTGCAGCTAACTCAAGATCATGAGTAGGATAGTTTTTCTCATGAATATTTAGCTATGGGGATGCATAAGCCATAACCCTACCATTTTTCATAAGGACACAACCATGTCGTTTCTTTGAAGCATCACTATAAATAACAAACCCTTCATTCCCCGATGGTAGAGTCAATATAAGAGAATTCACTAATCTTCTCGTTATTTCTTCGAAACATTCTTCAAAATCTTTTGTCAAATTTTTTTTTACTCCTTTACATGTGAGCTTCATTAGAGGGTTATCCAGTCGGGAAAAATTCTGTATGAAACGCCGATAATAACCTGCTAAGCCAATAAAACTGCATACCTCAGTTATGTTTGTTGGCATGGGCCAATCTTGGATTTCCTTTGTATTTGTAGGATCAACTAGGATTCCATACTTAGAGATAATATGGCCATGAAATGAAATCTCTTGAAGACAGAATTTACACTTTCTAAACTTCCCATATAATTCATGTCTTCTATGTGTCTTCAGGATAATGCACAAGAGATTTTCCTGATCTTCATAGCTTTTGGATTATACCAATATATCATTAATAAATACCACTACAAAACAATCGAGATATTCCTTAAAAACTTTGATCATTAGATCCATGAAGACAGAGGGTGAATTAGTCAATCCAAAAGGCATTACTGTAAACTCGTAATGCTCGTAACTTGTTCAATACACTGTTTTCAGAATGTCTTCATTCTTGACACTCAACTAAAGATATCTAGATCGAAGGTTAATCTTTGAAAAGTATTCAGCTCCATGCAGTTGGTCAAATAAATCATCAATTCGAGGTATGGGATACTTGTTCTTTATTGTTATAGCATTGATCTCCCTGTAGTCGATACATAACCTCATAGATCCATCTTTCTTCTTAACAAAAAGTACAGGGGCTTCCCATGGAGAAACACTAGGGTGGATAAATCCCTTATTACTCAATTCTTCTAGTTGTTTCTTTAGTTCTAATAATTGGCCATTATATAAGGGGTATTTGATATGGGCCTTGAACTAGGAATTAAATCAATGGAAAACTCTATTTTTTGGTCTGTAGGATGTCTAGGTATATCTTCTGAAAACACATCAACATATTCTCTCACAATAGGAACCTCCTATATTTGAACAATCCTTTCCTCACCCACAGTTATTTCATTCTCTTCCTCCCCAATAATTGAATTTAGTTGAGCTACTAGGGGTGGATCTAGGTAAGAATCAGGTGGTGATGATTCTTCTCTAAAGATAAGGTGTTATTTATCATCGTCATCAAAAATCGTAACATCCTTCTTCTTACAATAAAGTTTTTAATCATGATCTGAATGCCAATCCATACCGAGGATAATATCGAATTCAATCACGGGTATGACGATCATATAAGCAGACAAAGAACATGTGTATGCCCTAATGGGAACAGATTGATAGAACTTTATAGCAATGATACATCCCTTAGGAGTTTTGACTAACAAATCCCTTGTTAAATCAAATTGGAAATATCTAATGTTCTTAGAAAACTGGAATGATATGAAACAATGCGACGATCCATAATCAAATAAACCATTGGAAAATCTTGAGGAAACGGTCAAAGTACCTGCCACCACATCACATAGAACTTCAACCTCTACAGTTGTGATCATATATTCTTTTCCTTTCTCCCTTGGCATCTTCTGTTGCATACTTCTTGGACGTTTTAGACAATTATTAGAATAGTGCCCCATCTCCTGAAAATTATAGCATGGAACCTCATTGGCTTCCATCTTTCCTTTACAATCACCAGCAAAATGGCCTTTCTAACCACATTTGTAGTATACACTTTTTCTTTTTATGCACGCACTGAGGTTCTTCCTTCTACAATTGTCACATGGTGGAAATTCAACTCTTCCCTTCTTCCATGTTTCCTTATTTCCTTTCCCACGGTTTTCAGTATCCCTCTTCTTTTTGTGCTTTCCCTTAAAGTCATAAGACTTAGAGAATTATTTTACGGTCTTGATAGCACATGAAACTATGTCCTCATATGATGAAAATATTTGGGAGACCAAAGCTTGCCGGATGAAGGACATTAGGCCATCAATGAAACGATCAATTTTTCACCTTGTATTTCGTATGTAATCCACAGCATGTCTTGCTAGCCTTGTAAAGTTATCTTCATACATGGAAACATTATCATCCTGCTTTTGCCTCAGATTCAAGAATTTCCTCTCTATATCTGCTCTTTGTTCAAGAGGGAAGTATTTTTCTAAGAAGATTTACTTAAAATCCTCCATTCCATCTCTTCTATTTCTTCCTCCTCTTCTGTGTTTTGGATTAATGACCACCATTGATCTGCATCTCCCGATAGACGATATACTGCCATGACATCCTTCTATCTTTAATTAAATCCCTAAGCGAGAAATATCTTCTCCCGGGAACATATCCACTGCTCTTCTACAAAAGGGTTTTTAGTCCCATTGAACGATGGAGGTTGTTGTCGCATAAATCGATCTAGCATAGCTCCTCCATGTGGTGGATCCTGATGCACTATACAGGTCAGGTAATTATTCATAACCTGAGTAAGTTATCTCAGTATATTTATGCGTTGCTGGGAAATAGTCACAACCCCAGAGCCAACATCATTAGCTTGCTTCGAAGGAAAATCCCTACAAGGGACTCGTGGGTTCATGTGGTTTCCATTCCTTCCACTTGGTTTCATCTCTAGATAATGGAATACACTATATTAGGTTCTGAATGATAATGTATAATCTTAACTTAACAAAATACATAAAAAAAATTATGATCCTACGAATGGCTAATCCCATATTTACAAATATGGTTTTTTGATGAATATTTTACATTTCAATCCTTCATAGTGGCTGGTAAAGAAAATGTGAATTATCCTAAGCATATCCCTTGGGAGTGTCGTAACCTAGAGTGCAGCAAGGCCCATTGTCGGGCACCAGTTCCCGTTCGAGTCTAGCTGAAAGCGGTGTTTTTGGGTTTTACCCCTAGATACATTTGTGCCAAAGAAGCCTCTACATGCTCGTATCCAGATAGGGATGTATTGCTTGAATGATTCACATAATATATTCCTTACCAAAATACCAGGAATTTATTGTATGTAAATCCTCAAAGACTAACTTAGGGACTCTTCCCTAATTCTTTGTTTTCTAAATCTAGTTTCCAAGTATTCTACTAAACTTCCTCTAATACCAACTGTAACGACCCGACCCCAGTTGCCCGGAGTTGGTGCCTTATTTGATTAAGTTGGAATACATAAAAGGAATATTAATCCTGAAAGACCAAGTAGTTTAGTATTATTGGAATCAAGATACAACATAAGTTCAACTTTACATAAGGAAAGGAAAAACAACAGTGAATTATTCCACTAGATTCATCACAACTCCATGATTATGTTTGCAAGTCATTCATAAAATACTTCTTCATGTACTGAGAAAATGAAACATAAGAAAGGGTGAGATCAAACGTTCAGTAAGAGAAATCAATACAGAGGGAGATAATATATACATTAGACATGGTGAATAATTGAAAACACATGCCTTTAATAATAAACGTGAACACATTATGGCAGGAAAATAGGCTGAGTAAATAATTCCATAATAAAACATAATCATGGGTATTATACTAATCTAATATCTACATGGAATATCAATATCTGAACTCATAATGATGGAATGCATAATGTTAGACATTATGAAACATTTTTTCAAGGCCTTGGCCAAGAGGTCAAATGATTAAGGCCTCGACCAAATTCCATATCACATTGGGAAAGGCCTCGTCCAATTCCACTTATATGTGTCTCATGAGACCTACCGATGAATCACGGGGCTATAGCAGGCCCCAACCATCACATAATTATTCCAATGCATTCCTCATATGAGTGGGGATCAATATAAACAACATATAATATCATAAGAAATGTAGCTAACTTTCCCCAATCATTAAACATAAAACACTAACCATTCAGAATAATATGGTGAATGGTTTTAAGATAGATCATCCACAACATAGTTAGTTATAAACCATTAAATAAAATGTCTTATATGACTTCATAAATTATTAAACCAAAATAACACATGTAATCAACAAGAGTGTTGAATTAGGCGAAAACACTCTTCTAAAATCATTAAGCAATTATTGAGATAAATTCTCTTTTATTTTGAAAATAAGAGTTCTTTTGAAAAATAATTGTATAAAACCAGAAGTGAAGTAAGATAGTATTTTCATCATATAAGTATTATTTTTATAAAGATAATGGTTTCCAAAAACATATTATAGAGTGCCTTTGTAAATAGATATGAATTGGAGAAATTCCCTTGAATCGGGCTTGTATTTTAGAAACAATTTTGAATGTTCCTTTTAAAACGTGTAACTATCCATAAAATAAGGATGGGTTATGGGTTTTAATAATATATATGATACTCACATAGAATATATGATGAGTAAATAGCAATATATAATAATTTAATCGAGGAAATTAGACAATAAAAGTAACATGAATGAAAATGGAAGTTCGGGTGGAAAAATCCTTACCACTTTGTAATCAAACGATTCGTATGCCCCAAAAATTAATAACATAAATATTATAGATTTAATAAAATTAAGATAAAGATATTAATGATATGTGGAATCAATGGTTAGTACACATACACCATATAGATGTATTAGTAGTGAATATGGAAAATTTCATGAAAATGGAAGTGAGATGAAGAAACCCTTACCTTAACTACAAACATGTTCCGCTCTTGTACTTAAGCTCCTAGAATATGAAATTATACTTGTTAATAACTTATTTCAGAACCTATTGGACATGTATTTAGTTTACCATAATTCTGGTTAGTTCATTTATATCTTTATTGACAAGTTTTTTTATAGAATTTTTTCGTTTCGAAGTGTTCATTTTCTTTATTTTCATCTATGGTTCATTTGTTTTTAAGTATTTGGAATGAATGCAAAACTCTAGAATTGAAATTATATATTATTTATGAACATAAATAGGTGTTATTGGTAATTTATATTACCTGGTTACATGGAATTAGGATGAATTATCATATAGAACATTAATGATAATTGTCTCGGTTAATTTGTGGGTTTTGATTAAAACGATGTCATTTTTCTTTTTAACCTAATACCATTTGAACAAAGGAATTACAGAATATTAAATAGGTTATATTATACATAGTAATCTGGTTCAACCATAACATGAATTGTTTTATGAGCATAAATTATAATGATAATATAAATCGAAAGTCCATCGTCCTTGAATGTGTAAAATTGACACATCTCTTATAGTGTTCTTGGTACTAGTATAAAAGAAGGTAAAAAGGGGGAAACGATGATAACTTATTACAATGTCAGGAAAACATTTCAGTACATATAAATTACCGGATTCATCACAAAATTTGGATAATGGGAGGTAATAGAAAAAGAAAATAAAAGAACTCGAAAGGAAAGACAATGATTTGAAAAGAGGAATTTACCTCTTGAACCAAACTTCCTTGAGAGCCTCCTTAAGGGAGAGGTTTTGGTCTTTTAGTGACACCAAATCTTTCTGGACGTGGGAGGGGAGGTTGAGAGGGTATTCAGGTAGAGTTTGGAGAAGTCAAAAGGCTATATATGAGTGATTGGAAGAGGGGGTGAGAGGGGGTTTTTATAGCGGAGTAGAGAGGGGGTTTCTTAATATAAAATTCATTAATTTATTGTTTCTCCTCAAGAAAAGGAATAGTGAGTCTTCCATGACCAATAATAGTAGTTTTATCATGTGATCCCGAAAAAAGTGGGCTTACATCAGCAGAACATCACACATGACTCTATAATTAGTGTATTTATCCTAATTTTGCAATTTATGGCATGTCACTATTCATTAAAAATTTAAGTATTTCAGAGAAATCCCAAATATTTACCCCAACCATTTATCGACATGTAGAATCCAAAAATGAATTCTTTTTTTCAAAAATAATTTTCTAAATATTAGTAATATAATATTTAATTAAAATCATAATTTATTATCAAAAACCAGTTTTAAAACATCCATTAACTTATTCTAAAATATAGGTATATCGTACTTTCAACTTGAATATTATTTATATATTATCATAGGTAAGGTTACAAGTCATTACTAAATATCACTATTCATAAGGGTATGTTACTATTCATAAGTGTAGGTTACTATTCACCAATAATTATGGTTTTTATACTGGACTCTAAATAACTTTCTGATAGCGACTGTGTATGTTGGATTTTTGTAATTCACATCACAGAAGTGACAATGTTATGTTTTAGGGGTCTCATACACTAAGTAGTTGATGTGATTAGGACATATTTATAAGAATGTAATTTCTCTTAAAAAATTATTGGGTCATTATAGAGGTAGAGTTTTATCACCCAAAAGGAATGAAGTCCATGGCCAAGGAGGTCACCAGAGTTAATGCTCCGAATGGATAAGAAAAGATCCTAGAAAACCCATTAATAATTTTGAGTGAAGATTATGTGTTTCCTATCAATCAAATTGAAAAGGTAAAACCAAATCCAAGAAATTTTTCAATAACTTCCATATTATCGATTGTGGAAATCGAGCCTAACAGCATGGGATAAATTATTGATTCCACAACTAGTGATGGAAGCCTAAGAAGAGATGCCTTCATATTATCTACTGAACAATAACAACTCTTTAATTCCTCAATCAGAGTATAAAAATTTGTAGAAATTCTAGTGGATGACAATGATTTGGATTCCCAATCCATCATCTCCTTTTTATTACCACAGGAATACCCTTCATCCTTAGTAGGGTTAGATACGGTGGCCCCTTCTTTAGGATTTTTAAATACCAAATCTTGTCCTAACTCGGAATGTTTTGTTTCTTCATATACTAAAAAAGTGGAATGAAAAGAAATAATACATAATTCAGAAGAGGTGGAAAATCTCTGGGATGCTCCTCAGCATGTTAGGAAGGTGTCTCTACCACTGTGGATGAGCTTAGAGAAATAAATCTGGGTAAAAAAGAATATTCATGCCCCCCTCTAATTAGTGAAGCCATGAAATATTAAGAGAAATAGGTGTATATATAATTTATAAAGAAAAATTATGATTTATTTTATTGGAATTATATAGAAATTATAGGTCATAAACCCGATTTAGGAACTCATCATTTGGGGTTTTAAAAGAACACCAAGGAGTCAAGCAGACAACAAGAAGAACACACACAAATCATGCCTAAAAAATTGAAGTTGAAATTGATACGCTTAAAAAGGATAAATTTTTCAAGGAGGTTCAATATCCCAACTGGATGGAAAACATTGTCTGAGTAAAAAATAAGAATGGTAAAATCTTAGTTCTCATTGATTTCATAGATCTTAACAGGCATTTTCCTAAAGATGATTTTCCAATTTTGATTACAGAGCTTTTAATTAACACAACTGCTGAATATGAAGCTCTTAACTTCATGGATGGATATTCTAGGTATAATAAAATCTGAATGGCCCTAGAGTATGAAGAATCTGTATCCTTCAAATCCCCTCGAGGTGTTTTTTTCTATCGGGTAATTCCCTTTGGCTTAATGAATGCAGGTGAAACATAACAACATGCCATTCACCATATCTTCAAACTATTTTTAGGAAGTTTTTTTGAATGTTATGTGGATGATTTGGTGGTCAAATCCAATCAACATTCTAATCACTTTTCTGATCTGTAAACCATATTCAATAAACTTCAGCAACACAGTTTGAAGATGAACCCCTTGAAATGTGCTTTTGCGGTAACCTCAATAAAGTTCCTTGGCTTCGTTGTATTCTATCGTGGTATCGAAGTTGATCCTGAGAAAAAAAATCATTCATTGGTATGTAACCTCCTAGAAATTTGAATGAATTAAGAGGTATCCAAGGAAACATGGCTTATATTCAGCTCTTTATCACCAATTTGGAAGGCAAGTGTTTTTTCTTCACCAGATTAATGAAGAAGGGAATAACCTATCAATGGACTGAATACTGCCAATAAGAATTTGATACCCTCAAGAAATATCTCTTGATTCCACTATTATTAATGCCACATATTTAAGGAAGACCACTTATTCTCTATGTGACAGCTTTAGAGTGATCCCTGGGTGACTTCCTTAACCAAAAGAATGATGTTGGGACTAAAAAAACCTTTACTATCTAAGTCGAACTATGATGGATGTGGAAAATCGATATTCCTGTATTGCAAAGTGCGTCCTGGCATTAATCTTTGTAGTTCAGAAATAGAGCCACTACCTGAAACATCATGAGGTCCAATAGGTATTTCAAAATAACCCTCCCAAATTTATCCTCAGTCATCCTATTGTTACAGAACTTCTGGCTTGCTGGGTAGTTATTTTGAAATTTTTTTATATACAACATGTTCCCTAGAAGTCAATAAAAGGCCATGATTTGGCTGAAATCATTGCTAAACATCCATCTACAAAAGATACATCATTGAATACTGAACTTCTTGATGAAGAGGTCTTCTCTATTCAAGATATTCCCAAAACATGGGATATGTACTTTGACAGTGCCTCCAGAAGTCAAATATGGAAGATAATAGGAATCCCTAAACTCAACCATTTTGGGATAGGAAATTTCCTTTTTCCCCAGAAAAGGAAGTATTGCCTTATTCCATCCTACTATCAGAAGGGGGTACCAAAAATGAAGCATAATATCAAGCTCTCATTGCAGGCTTGGAATTGGCACTTGAGGTGCAAGTGAGTCACTAGAAAGTAAAAGGAGATTCAGAATTGGTAATCAAATAGATAAATGATGAATATTCTACCAGAAAAGAATAGTTAATCCCTCTGTATGATTAATCAGATGGTTAATGGATTAATTTCCCTCATATATGACTTTTTCTTATATCTTTAGTCCTCAAAATTCCCAAGCTGATGCATTGGATAATGTAGTTATAGCCTTGGAAGATCTGAATTAGAATGAATCGATCAATATTATAGCTCATCGTCGTATGATATGACATTATTTTCAAACCATAATAGAAGAAATTAATGAAATTATCCCTATTTATGAGCCAAATGGTCATACCATGGGATTAAGAACACACATCATGGAGTATATTCAAGATAGAGTACTTCTATAAAATATGGGTGAAAAAGAACAAATCAGATGGTGAGCGGCCATTTTTACTCATTATGATAGTCCATGTCATAAGAAGATCCTCTAAAAACAAGGCTTTGATGGAATCCACTTCAGATATATTAATGGATAAGAAACCATATCTATTATGAAAGAAGTACATTTTGGTGCTTGTGGTGGTTATTATTCTATGAATAGGCATTCTGATCAAATACGAAGTCTTGGATACTTTTAGACTTCAATGATGCAATATTTCACAGTTTTCACAAAGAAATGTCATCCCTGCCATGTTTATTCCAACTTCATTCATCAACACCTAGAGTTTCTACATACAGCTAAATACTCCTAGTCATTTGCCACATGGGGAATGGATGTAGTAGGACCTTATCATCCATCTACAGCTAAGTAGTTCAGGTATATTATTACTGCTACTGACATCATTTCTGAATGGGCTGAGGCAATTTCTCTCAAAAAGTTGGATCCAAAAGCATTGATATATTTTAAAAAAATAACATCATCACTATATTTGGTGTACCACATACTATATTGATGGAAAATGGTACCAATTTATATTCTTTTGAGGTAAAGAAGTTATATCAAGATCATAATATAAAGTCCAACCATTCATCACACTATCATGCGGAGGCCAACGGACAGATAGAGGCATTTAATAAGACCTTATAAAATATACTCCAGAAGATGGTGGATAAAGATAAGAAATATTAGCCTAATAAACTTTTTCATGCTTTATTGGATTATCAGGCTACTACCTGTATTACCACCTATGAAACCGCTTATTCATTGGTATACAAAATAGAAGTAGTTTTTCAAATTGAAATGGAATTTCCTTCACTCATAGTTTCAATATGTGAGCAATTCTCTACAACTAAGAGGTCTAAAAAATGGTTTAATTGGATGGAATGATTAGATGAGAAAATATTTCATACATTACATCCTTTAGAAGTCTATTATAACAGAATAGTGTGAGCCTTTTACAAAAAAGTTTTCCTCCATTCATTTCTTCATGGAGAATTTGTATTCATCCTCTGGAATCGAATGATACCTGGAAAGAAACCTACAAATCATGAGCGGAAGTGGGAAGGACCTTATTCCATACATAATGTCTACTAAAATGGATCTTATTCCTTAGTCTCAATAGATGGAGATCTTATTACAAATCCAACCAATGGGAGATTCTTAAAGAAATTCTTTGTGTAATTTCATCCCCATGTCCTTGTTGTAAGACTGAAAACTACACAGCACCCACATCCTCACTGCATAACTTGAAACTGCACAGCCCGCATGTCCTCACTGCAAGACTAGAAATTGTACTTCGCTAATGTCCTTATTGTGAGACATAAAACTTCCCAATACAAAGTTGTAGTTTCATGACATGAAACTACATAAACAATAATAAGCATCCATGTTTCATGATGTTAAAATGCGTAGAACCATTTTCCTCATTATACTAAATTTAATTGTAGGACTAATGTCTTCTCTACTTGACAGTAGGAGATTCTATAAGCACTAATCATGAAAATCCTTTCTACTTTTTAGTGGAACATGAGTCCCTTTCTACCCTATATCTGAGTCAGATCTGCATAGGTACCTTTTTTCAATAACTACATGTGGCTTGATTCTCATCTATTTGAGATATGTAGAGATGTCTGGATCTCCAATCATGGGCCCAGTTGCAACCCAAAAAAAATATCCCTCTTACTTCTCTTGTATAATAAATGTATATATAAGAAGTTCTATTTTAAGATACATGATTTGATTTTCATACCATCTTGTGTCTTAAATTTAATCATTTTTATAGAATTTTTTAAACCCCCCCCCCATATCCCATGTCAAACTTGGTCGGTGTGGGAAATGATTGTTTAAATAAATATGTACAGATTGATTATCATATATTTGAGATACGTAGAGACACATAGATCTTCAATCTTGGGCCCAACAACAATATAAAAAGAAAATGTTACGCCTTAATTCTTTATGTAATATTCAAACCTGCATAGGTAATGTTTAAAGAACTATGTATGGATTGATTATTTCCCCCCAAAAGACTAATAATGACACTTAGATTTTATACCATAGTCCAATTAAAATATGTATTTCTATTCGCATCATTTTATCTTTGTCCTTACCACATCACGTTAAAATTCATAGAAATTTAACATTGATATTTTTCACTTGTGTCACCTTTCTGTTATTGAAGAAACCCTTACATCTCAATTTTTCTCAAAACGAATATATCTCACTTGGCTTAGGAATTGGGTAAAAGGATTCTTTATATAATAAGGTGCCTCAATTTCTTATGGGGATAAATAATTTCTTCACTACATGACTTAAAACTGCACAGTACAATGTCCTCACTGCATGACTTAAAATTGCACTGTATAATGTCCTCATCGGATGAATTTAAAATGTGCATCACAATATTAATTCAAAAGAAAACAAAGAAAGTCTACATTTTTCATAAGAGTCATATCTACATAAAGGACATCAAACTGATGGCCAATATTGATGTAAATATTTCCTATGTGCATTGACTATAACACCCTTATATATTTCACACACCTAATCTTGAATATTTTCCAGATCATCATAATCTTTATTAAGGTTTCTTGAGACCGAGCTTCTAATACACAAGATCTATTTTATTGGACTACATATCATGTTCTCTTAGGATGCCTGAAATATGTTTCCTATATAATTGGCATGTCAGTAAAAATATATACCAATCTGGCTATGCAGCATACGCCCCAGTTTGCCTTGCATAATAAAACCCCCATAACAGGTTTTTAAAATGATGGTAATTTTGTTATTGGTTATAATGTCTCTATCCCCTTCTTAAATTTATAACAATATACAAGAATCTGTATTTTAAATAGTCATTCAGACATATTTTTTCCACTATATTTCTCCAGATCTAAAACACTTCAAGACCATGTTTTTGACATTTCCCTTTCCTTGTGTTCAAATCAATATGAATTATCCATGGAATCTCTTGGCCACATATCATATACTATTTCCATTTCTGGTAATATTTTTATGACCTAAAACTACTAACTCAAAAACTCTTAATTTTAGGTTAGACATTCGTAAATGTCCTATTCCTCCGATTCTATGGAAATCTTGGTTGGAAATACACTCTCCATATTTAGGTATCTTTCTCCATTAACAAAACTCTGTGATTTGGAAAATATGAATCTCCAAAAAAAATTTCATCTTTTATCTATAGAATGTCAAAAATCATAAGATATATTTTGCTTGAATATGCAGCACATTCCCTTTTGTGGCCTTTCATAAGTTACCTGCATAACGGGCCTGCCAGACAAAAGATGCCATTATTTAGCTATGCAGAATATGCCCCAGGTGGCCCTGCATAATACAGCCCCATAAAGAGTTTGTCAAATAATGGTAACTTTATTCTTGAAAAAGTCATCCTTTAATGGATTTATCCCTTTTTCGATGTCATTCTTCAGATCTAGAAATTCCCAAACCACCGTTTACAATTTTTCCTTCCATACATGAATATTGTGGTATGATTCAAAAAAAATATCAAGAGATTTGGAGAGTCTCATTCCTTTGTTCAAAGATAAATACCTTTAATTAAATCCACACAATATCCTCAATGCATGACTTAAAACAACATATTACAATGTCCCCATTATATGACTTTAAACTTCCCTAAACAATTTCCTCGCTTCAAGACTTAAAACTGCATAGTTTTATATCATAGATTTCCCCTTTTGTTAAATTTTAACCATTATTCATACACCTAATTTGTATAAAAGTGGTTTTTTCTATTCATGACATATGTCAGCAAAAAATATATCTTTATTCTTAACGTACCATTCATGGGAAAAGCCACCCACTATGGTCATGAGTCACCCCAATCATATTTATCCTTGTGTATCAACAGTCAAATGTTAAATTCTTAAGAGCTCTTTTTCTTGACTATACAGTTTGTGCCCTTAGGTGGCCTTGCATAAGTTTCCTATATAATGGGCATGTCAATCAAAAGATTCCACTATTCGGCTTTGAATCATATTCCCCAGTTGGCCCTAAATAACACAACTCCCATAACAAGTTTGTCAAATAATGGTAACCTCATTCTTGGAAGAGACTTCTGTATTGTTGATATAAGTTTTAAATTTTGTGACTATAAAAATCAGGGCTCAAGATTCCCCTTGGAAATATATAAATAATATTAGGGAAATTCATAGCTGCTGAGTCTATTTTGGGAACTTTTTTTCTAAATTTATAGTCAAAAATATTTTGACCATAAACATTAGCCCTTTATAGTCCAACATGGATGACTCTAAACTGCCAACAACAAGTGACATAGTACTTACGATATTGAAAACCCTCAAAGGGAACTCTGGAAAAAGTCAATATCTCAGCTCTCTAGACATACATTTTATATAGTTTTGGAAATGTTGAGTAATAAAAATAAAAAATACACAAGGAATGTAGGGTTGTCCATATGACCCTAACAACAATCAAACTATGATTGCTAATTTCCTTTCCTTAGCTTAGAAAAAAATTAAGCATCCTTCCAAACATGTTGTAGCTCCAAATATAACCCAATGATATTAGAATGCATCAAAGTTCCCTAATTTAACCTTATAATTAGATTATTTTCATTCCAAAAGAATCAAATCCTAAGGGGGGATTTTGTAGACACCCTGAAATGTGTTCCATGCACTTTTTTGTAGAGTGAATATATGATTCTCACATAGAAAAAATATGTAAAGTTTGAGTATATATGTTTTCACCATGAAAGAAGAATATGCAGGTTTGATTTCTATGAGCCAAAATACTACTCTATATTGATGGATAAGTGGAATCATTCCACCATCCAGAAGTTGGTAGTGGATTTCCATGATTGATGATGAAAAGTTGTCAACATATTAAATTCAATATATGAGTTTATTCTAACTGAACATGGTTTATTTACCATCTGAATAAGTTTATATCTCTTCAAGGCCTTTTATTTGACTACTTACAAAGCCTAAATGTACTTATAGAGACAAATTCATGGCACTCAGATGATGAAAAAATTTTATCCTAAAGTGATATGCCAAGGACCTACGTGGTATTCTAATTTTTTTCACACCTATGCGGAGGACCTAAGTGGTGGAACTATGCGGAGTAACTCCTCCACCAAGGATCTCCTCCTTGCCCATAAATAGTAACCCTGGGCTCCCCATTTTAAAGACTAGAAAAATTTTAAAGACTCTCTAAAGCTCTAATTGCATAGCTCTTTTCCCCAGATCCTTCAAATTGTCTTGGGTAGCTGTCTAAAGTACAAGAAAATAGATAATAAAATGGGAAAATCATGATTTTAAAGTCATTCCATATTTTTAAATAGGTTTTATTCCCCTATGTGAAATATATTTTTCAGTCATCATACAGACTTTTGTGGCATACATACGTGGCATACCTATGCGGCACACCTGCACAGAATAGCTACTTGGTGCATCAACTCAGGGTACCTACGTGAAACACTTTCATGAGGTACATATGTGGAAGATTTTTGTATGAATACCACATACCAACTCATGTACCCTCTTCAATTTCATTCATGGTAGGGTATCTCCTTCCTTGGTTCCCTCATCTGAAAGTGAATAAGTTGAAGCATCCACCAAAACCTCATGACTTATCATACATTTGGGAAATTCACATCAACATATCTCTTATTTGGGTTTGAATATCCACAGTTAGAGGTTACCCATATTTTTTTATAATGGGGTTTGGATTTGTGGAGTGTTTGTGGGTTTTTATATCCACATTGACATGGACCTTTCTCCTCAAAGCAGTACTGGTAAGTTCCCCATTTCTGAGAATTAGGGTTTAGGTCGTGAACTCTCCCTTCTCAAAGAAACGAAACCGTAGATCTTTGGTAGGGAAGGTAATATTCATGCTTGATTTTCCAAGATTGTAAAAGATAAATCTCCCTCCCCTACCAAGATCAATTTTGGGGCAGCCATCCTTGTTTAATCCCATAACCATCATCCCTTATTCCATTCATTAGACCCTTGTCCAATGTAAATAGAATAGAAGGAGGGATCATTGCATCTCTCTCTTTCTAGGTCACCTTTCCCTCATCCATTTTCACCACCATAGGCTCACCCTACTCCACTAGAATAGGAAGAAAAGTGAGTTTCGTTGTTGAATATTTCACATCCTCTTGTTTCTCACACTGAGCATGACTCAAATAGGCTTAGAAATTCGTGATGATTACAATATTTCCACAAACACCCATGGTAAAGCAACTAAGAAAACCCTAATTCATGTTCAAACCAATATACGTTGGAATCCCTTTCAGGGCTCGAGAACACTAGTTATTATTGTTGGGAATATAACCCTAATTCCCTTAATCTGGGCATCCTCCTTAGAAATAAGCCCCAAATTAAAACCCTAAATCATCAAGGAATCCTTTTAAGGAAGTATTCCCAAATTAATTTCTCTCAAAGTATTTTACTCTATTATGTGACTTATCGAACAATTTGGTCTTTCATTCCCATCCACATGGGTTACATAGGAAGTCTCCTTGAGGTTCAAACCCAACATTTCAAATCAACCCTATTCTCGATGGGATATATTCCCTAATATGGTTTAATCTATCATGGAAACCCATATCCTTTCAAGGTTCATTGGGATATTTTGGAAAAAGTCCCACACCAAAGTTTTACTAAGAACCTTTCGCTTAGATGTTCTTACCACATGACATTAAACTGTATGGTTATGTCCTTATCACATGACCATAAAATTTATGATGTGTCCCATTAAGAATAACCGAACTATGAGGGTTTTGATTCCACTAACAAGGATATGTAGGTAGCCCATTTTATGGGCATGATCCCAACATCAAAACAACCATTCGTCTCCCTGGATGACAATGAATTCCAGATTTCCCCATTGAGTGGCTTAAAAACAAGTATCACCATAAAGATAATTAAAAGAATATTTAAATAGTATATGAGAAGATAAAATTGATGGATAATCTCAAATACATATAGATATTTCCATTAATGAAGAACCATGAATACATACTAATGACTCTAAATTTTACACATGTTAATAAGTGATTGAAAATTCCAAGGGAAACTTATGATATAATTGGTGAATTAAAAATTATTAATGAAAATATCTTAAATTTACAAAGAGAGTCCCAGAGTAGACAATAATTCCCCCAATAGGGTGTGATGAGTCTGACCTCCTATCCACTCGACCAATGTACATTCCTAAGTATCATAAAGGTCAAATTTAACAAATATCTACCTTTGGAAATCAGGTCCCCTGTGTATAAAGAACTTTTGGAAGTTTCCAGTTCCATGAATAAATCTAATGGAAACTTCCTGGAAGAAGTGATTCTAAAAAACATGAACACACATTTCAAGGAACTATGAAACTACAGATAAGAATGAACTCACCCTCTGTGGGTGAAATATTTTTGTTTGAAGTTTAAATTCCCCCATTCGTAGGAGATAGTTTCTACAAAGGGGACAGTATGCCGAAATTTTACGCAGATAGAGATTTACAGGAGTTCTGAATTCCATAGAAAACATGATGAAAAAAATTAGATGGGGACCCTATATATAGCTATGGTTCCCTCCTACAAGTCATCCGATGCACCTCAAACTAATTCAAATCAAGATTACTTTCTACATTTGAATATCATCTTCTTCATTCAAATCATATCCCATTCTGATTGGAGGCATTTAGTGGGTCCTAAAAACCTTTCATTGAAGAGAAAGACACTACATTCATCGAAGTGAAAAAAGGAATATAAAAATTTAGGATGAACTATATAAAAAAATTTCAAAAGTGGTTAAAAATTTTAAATAGAAGCAGTTCCATGAAGGATGAATCCCCTTGAAGATCATTGCTTACATGTATACTACTCCATGAATGACACACAAACAAGAATGGTCTATGGATGGGGTGGATCCAGTGGCCCCTAGGAATGAAATAATGTATTTTCTGAAAAGGGATAGTGATATCAACCCCACTAATTATTTACCACTTATTAAACCATTCATAGGGAAAGGTGGTGTGATGGTCTCTTGAAAATGAAATGAAATCATTTGTGAAGAAAGGATGGGATTATGGTAGCCTCAGAAGCCTCTTACTGACTAATTATTCCATGGGATTCCATAATAGATGATCACAACCCATTGGGGATAATCGGATACACTAGTATCCAGTTCCAATGTTTCTCTATAAATAGAACCTGAGGGGAACTAAAAGATGGATCGACTAATGGAATGGAGAGGAACACAAGGGATTGAACAATATCACTACTAAAGAAAAACTCATTCAATGATTCCCCACTGTTAAAACCAACATTATAGCATTAAAGAAGAGAAAAACATAGTCTAATTGGAAGATAGTGAACCACTAGACCATTACGAATACACATCCCACAAGCAGTTGTACCAATTCACACTATGTAAAAAGGCCTCCTTTATAGAAAAGAGCTATGTTGTCAGAACCCTTACGCTTGTATAAAATCACTAAGTAGATGGAACTTAACCCCTCATATCATCATGATACATGGATGGAACATGGTCCCATAAAGAAAAACCCTACATTGATTGAACCTGGTATTCATACCATCATTTTATGCGAACGACCCCATAAACATGAATCAACACACTATGTGGAGGAAAACCCATACCGTGTAAGTTTATGCTCCATAGAATAGGGTTATTTGTGTCATTACACTCTTTTTCATTGATCATTCCATTTGGTTGTATCATAACTCATTCCCCCTCCATGAATTAGTCAAATGAAATCATCTTGAGGCCTTTTCTAAATCCATTTGGCATTTTGGGTAAGATCATAGAGCACAAAATTGTTCTCTTTTGATTATAAATACTAATGCTAAGTAATGTTTTTTGGGATACCCAAGTAATAAAGAGGACCCTCACTATATCCTTGAGTAAATATTTCCATGGTAATGAGGGTTCGGACCTATGGGTGATAATGAAAACCGCATTGTTCTATGTATTAACTATAGTTTTTGGCCTTTCCTTTAATTAGGGATAGAAATGGACATTATTTAATTTTCCTTGGATCTGAACTCTAGGAACACCTCCTATGGTAATCCCAATATCATTTCCTTTGGGAGGTGGTTTTCTAGCTCCACTTCACCATATCCTCATACATATTCTAGTAGATAACCAAACATCATTGTCTTGGATATGATAACAAGAGAGGAAATAGTCACACTCAAATCCACTATCTCTCCACATTTTTGATCTAGAACCATCAATCAATAGATGGGAGGGTTGAGTGATCATCATATCTACTTCATCCTCTTATTTCTCACACTGACCATGACTCTTGTGTTCTTAGAGATTAGTTGTAATAATCAAATTTTCACATCCAAAAAATCACAAATATGAATTCACAACATATGTAATCCCCAACTATAAATCAAATGGGAATCTCACATGTGTAATCCCCACATTTATTCCATTCATTTGAAATCATCTGGAAATGGGTATCTCACATGAAGAATCCTTGATCACAAAGGGTACTTCTGTAATTATTTAATCCCCAACCATAAATAAAATGGATAGATCTCATGCATAAGCCCCCATCATGCCTCATTTTATAGGATTCAATTAAAAGGATAAGTCCCAATATTTTAGAACTATCTAGACATTGATTCCCAACTAACTTGTATATGTAGGAAACCTCCCTACTGTTCATGGACAATTCTATTCTCTTCATGGTTGTTCACTCTTATCTTCACCACATAACTTTAAACTTCATGGGGTTTTTGAACTACATAAGCTTTGATTCCCAACTAATTATGATACATATTATTCCTCCTTGTGGCCAAAAACCAGCTCGAAGATCCACAAAAAGTTTATCTTAGCACACCCCCGAAAGGGTCATATACACCCATAAGTCCACAGCTCCTCTGGGTCCTTTGGGCTTTCGTGACATAAGTCAAACATAAAGTATTGACTAGGAACCATTATTTCAAATGTCAATTCCCCATGATGTTAAGCTACAATGATGGGTCCCTATCACACATCCTTAAAAGATGATGTGCCTAGTTATGTGGAACCAAACTATGTGGTTTCAAATTACATTCGTGATTATATGTAGGAAACCAATATATTAGGTTTGATCACAACATTAGACCAATTCCCATACCCCATGGAGGATGATAAACTCTATAGCACCTCATCACATGTTGTAAACTAGTGTTGTCATAATAAACGACTAAGTAATCTCTAATAAATCCCTAAAATGGTTGACATTGATGGAGTACCACATATACATATAGATGATTCCAAACCAATGCATATTTTTGATTGATTATGACCTAAGGGCAATCCAAATAAACATGCTTGGG
Organism: Viscum album; assembly: GCA_963277665.1. NCBI lineage: Eukaryota > Viridiplantae > Streptophyta > Magnoliopsida > Santalales > Viscaceae > Viscum > Viscum album. The sequence continues at coordinate 1,187,740,119 of OY728139.1, forward strand.
AAAGAACCAATGATTCATGAACATATGAACATGATAGATATCATTAATAGATTCTTGAAATAGGAAATAGTCCACCCCTAATTGGTGTATGAGCTTGAGTTCCCATCCTCTCGACCAATGTGAGTTCTTATGTTTCGTTGGCCAAATCATCAATCAAATGACTACCTTGGGAAACCAGGTCCATGAATCAGGGTTGTGAGAGCCGTTGGGTGATTCTTGCTTTGTGAACCAACTCGTTGGAGAAAATTTGATGATATAATACTTAAAACAGGTGACTAAACACTGGTCAACCTCATATAATCAACCCAACTAGGAATAATCCTATGTTCATTGGAAATTAAATGGTTATCATGACATAAGTAACATAAATGTGGAACCTCCCTTAAAAGATAAAAACAATATACTACCTAGTCCCCACTAGAAATTTTCTCTTCGGGGTAATAACATCTTCAAGTGAAACAACAAATGGTGAAGCCATTGTGAATAGATTTCAAAAAACACAATCACTATAATCGATCATCAGGTGTAACATTTTCATCAGAAACATGTAGATTGTATAAGGGAGCTACAAGATGATGTTCAAACAAAGTTTTATTAAAAAAAATCAGACCACCAAATGGATATGATTCTTGTAAAACATGATCAATGATCTAAATCCTATATAATATTGAGTAAAAATGATGTTTTGGAAGAAAGACAAGTTTTTTTGTGTGAAGTATAAAAAAACACCAAAATGAACTAACCTGACTTCTCATAATCATTTTCGAGTCATAAAAATTATGATGATGAGATATACATTCAATAATCATGAATACTGAGATCATGATTCTAACCAATATGTAGATTTTAGTAGGAAGGAGTCTTGATTCAATGAATGGAAGAAATAAGAATTATTTCAAAAATAGTTGTAAATTTTTAGAAGCATTCAAAATTAAATTTTGTGTATTTATAATTGAATAAGGATATCAACCAATTGAAATATTTTGGATGGGTTGATTATATAAAAGTCACTGAACTCACTCAAATAAATTTACTAATATATGACGGGAGAGAAAAGCTAATAAGAAATGAAAATTTGTTTATGGAGTTACCAAACATTAGTTATCAGAACGTCATTTTGTTTAATGTTTTGAGAAGACAAGATCTTATAGTTCCATTGAATATACATGTTGAGTATAGTGTAAAATCACCCATAATTTGAAGATATATCCATAATTAAAATCATAAACAACCTTTAAATACTAGTTATTCAATTATATAAAATTCCATTATTCATATAAAAAGGTATAACATGATTTAAAAGTCATAACCTAACCACATAAATAACATTGGTGTTTTGTAGTTAAGTACAATTACTAATATTGTATAAAATAAAATCAATTTTCACATTCTAACTGTTTTGAAAATAGAGAAGAATCTACATATAGATATAACAACAAAACATATCAAGGATTATGTTCCCCAAACTAGTTCCAACTTTTTTAAAAATTTCATCACATCTTTTCCATTGATTTATATATATTATAATAGGGTTTAGCCATTGAGGGTGAACATCAAATAACCAAAAATTAAAACTGATAATAGAAGTTTTATTAACTTAATGGAAGTAAAAGAGAAGGTTATACTATTTCAGTAAAACAAATTCAGCACTGATTTATCCCTCACCCCATATTAGGGTGGATGGATGTTCCACTAGGTCTAACACTTTTCTAACATGTTTTGTGAATATGTGTTGAATAATTCTATATGAAACATGCACATGAATTTTTTTTAATTATATGAATTGAGATGAAAAATGGTAGACTTTTTTCAGATGTGAATGTGTGTTACTGTTATGGATATATTTGATATTATTTTTTGTTATTAATTTTTGTAAAAGTATGATTTCTCATATATCTGACTAATACATAAATGTTTATTCATTATTAAGAATGAGGGTGATAGAAGATCGGTGATTAAGATATTAATACATAGTGTGGGATTTTGGTGACAAGGAAGATGATTGAGACTAAAGGTATCTCTTGTGATATTTATTTTCTATAGGAGAATACTATTAGTTAATTAAGATGAATATTTGATGTGATTTTATACACAGAAATTTTATTTTAGTGTCTATAATTTTTTTCAACACATGAATCGCAATGATAATAACAATGAAATATTGCATAATAAGAGTTGAATATCATTATAAAGTTTAAAAGTAACTGGAATAGGATTATAGTTGATAGTTTATTTTTTTAGATGATCTATGTGAATAATGGAAATATGATTTTGCAGTTATTGTAATAAAATTTCAATGTTTATGTTAATAAATAAAAAAATAATGGTTATTGCATGAAATGAGAATTGGAAACCCAATGGTTTAAAAATCCATACGTACCATATAGAGGATCGCTATGATGGGAATCTTTATGTGTACTTTGATAGGTATAGAAAAATTTATAATATATTGTGATATAATTTTTTTATGAACATGATATATTAAATGTTTAATTAGAAAGTGAAATGTGGGTATATGATGATAGGAATTTTTGATTCTATCGTTACTGTTTTTTTAATCTTTGATCATCAAATGTATTTTATTTATATTACTATTTTTTTGAAAATTTTCATACTCTTATGAAAAAATAAATGTATTATTCAAAAGAAGAATGGTTGAGTTTATATTTTTAAATTTGAAAAATTCAAGCTATGTTTCTTGTTTAGGGAACCATGCATAAAAATTTTGTATTTGTTGAGGTATTAAACTAGAAACTGAAATGAGAATATTCATTCCATTGTTAGCTCCAATGAAGCCACAATTATAAATGGATTTGGAAAAAAATTCTATGTAGTTGAAAACATATTATTTATTTGTTAAAAAAATAACACATCCTGATTTTTGTGAATTTTTAGTGTCAATAATTATTATAGATATGGAATAGTCGATGTATCAATGGCAACTCAATGTTAAATGTTTTAGTCCCAGAATAATACATAGACTAGATTAGATGTTTTTTTATTAAATGACATAGTATTATGTAAAAGAAGAGAAAGTGGATATTGGTATTACAATTCGATATTGAAAATCACATTACAATGAAAGAATAAATATTATTGTTTTAATACATTGATAATTTAGTAGTGATTTAAAACAATTGTGTCTAACAGAGGTAAGGGAAGAAAAAGATACCCATTTAATAGTTAAGGAAAATAAAATAATCATTCATTCATCTCAATAGGATTAAAAAATGGAATTTTATTTTTGAAGTTATTCATGAAAATAACATGATCGTTTATGATATATTTTGTATGTTTTGAGTCTATGGGGAGATAATATATTTTATTTTACTTAATAGAGGAATATGTTTAAGGGATTTTTGAAAAAGTGTAAGCATTTAATTAATCGTGTAAGTGTGTTTTCATATTTTTGATAGTGAATATACAATCCTTTTTAATATTATTGGTTACTATGTTTGTATTATTTTTTATTGGAAGATGTATAACATAATAATTTATATTTGTAGAATTTTAAAGTTGAAGATAACTATTTTTTAGTGAATTTGGGTAACTCATAATGAAATATTTGATTTTTATTTTTTATTATTTTAGAATGTATAAATTGTTTTTCTCATATAGTCATAGGATATTAAAATAATGATTCATTGCTATGGTTGAGAGTGATTTAAGTGAACTCATTGAAAATGTAATAAAAAGTGAATGTTTTTATGACCATGAAGATGATTGATAACAAAGGAATATCATGTATTATTTTCTTATAATTGGATAGATTTTTATTTAAGGGTTAAAAATAATATCTTTCTATTGTGAAATTTAATATTATTTTTATGTTTAACATTTTTTTGAAATGATATTCACATTAATCCTTGAAAAAACATTAGTGATTAAAAATAGTTCAATAACATTAGATATTTGGACGTAATTGGAATTGGGTTAGAGGTAAATATTTTTGGTTGGAGATTAATGATGCGAATAAAGAAAATAATATATAATAGTAACTACATATGAACATTTTGGTGAAAGTTATAAATGAAAATGTGGATTTATGACAACATAATGACCATTGTGAAACACAAGGTTTTAAAAAAAGTTATTGAATTACAATTTAGAGACACTCTATATTGTAGATTTTTGATCGTTTTTATACTTATAAAGAAATTTTAAATAGAATATGATGTAGTATTATGAAGAAGACATCACAATCAATGATACAATGGAAAATGAATTTATAAATGTGAAAAGATTGATTTTGGATTCTATTGGTATTGGAGAGTTTTATAGAATCTGAATTATTCATGAGGATCATATTTATAATGTCAAATTAATGTTATTGATTATATCATTATAGAAAATATGATTTATAAGGTTACAGATATCTATTTTTCTACATGGTTTGAAATGTGAAAATATAATGATATGAATCATGTTTATGGAAATGGGAGGAAAATGTTGATTTGGTTGAGGTATTTAATTATGAAGAAAAAATAGGATGCACTTCATCATGTTATATTTTCATAACATCATAGTTTTCAATGGATTTTAGAAATTTTTCAATGTATTTTCAACCACAATACTTAATGGGGAAATCATCAACACATCTTGGTGTATGTGAATTATATATTTCAATAATTTTTATTGTTTTTTCCTAATGGGTGATGTAAAGGCTACCCAAACTCAATAAATTTATTTTCTATAAATCATATTATGAGTAATTGGGAGGTTTGGATTCATAACAAAACTCATTTTGTTTTAGAATATTTTTATTGTATATTGTTATTAATTTTATAATTTGTAAATAAATTTCCAATGTAAGAGGTTTCGAGATTATTGTTTAATGTAGAGCAGTGAGTCGATATTTTAAAAACAATTATGTATAACAGAGGTGGGCGAAGATATTGATTCAAAATAAGTATGGAGTTTGAAATCATCATTTACAAATTTTATGAATTTGAAACACTTATAACATGATGATTGATATTATTCTAGAATATATATTTAATAGTTATGGAATATGTAGTTTTTATGAGAATATTTATATTGATTGATATTTAGTGATTGTTTCTTTCATCTATGATAATCAATGACTAAGGGAATATGGTGTTAGTATATAAAAGAGTGGTATTGTAGTTGTTTTGACAAAATAATTTTTTTCATGAATTATATATGTGAAGGATTATTTTATTTAAAGAAAAATAGAGTCTCGTTTAATTTTTTTACATTCACTATTGTGATAGCAAAAAAATTTCAACTACATTACTGAAGATATCACGATACACCCCTCATTCAAAAAATAGAAGTCTGTTTTTAAGAAAAAAAATATCATTGTGAACCAAGAGGTCATTAATGGGGCTTCCATATTCTATTTGAATTATAACATATCAAGAGGTGTAAATTCCCAAAAAACATTTATCATTCAGGTTATGTGATGGTGAGAACCTCCCACCCTGTGAAGGATATTTATTAACTTAGTTATCAAGGAATATGTTTATTGAAAATTTTGAAACAAATTTTTAGGGAAATATAAAATTGTTTCATCCTCATAAAAACCAACTACAATGTAACCTCATAGATATTGGGATATTCTATTTCATATGATTCAATTTGAATTCTCATGTATCCAGAACATACCTATGAAATAGAAGATATTGTCGTTTTATGTTTTTCTTATTTCTTACACAAGGAAATATCACCAATGTACATTAAAATAATTAAATCTAATCATCCATGAAGATAATCATTTCATTTTAGATTTTTATTATTTATCATTTAATTGTGAAAGTAAGAACCTATCACTTAAAATCATCAAGACCACTTAAAATCATTGTGAAATGCAATTATTTTCATCAGAATAGTTGATTATTTTAATGGTATTATATAATAATTTTGGCCATATATATTCATTAAAAAGAGAAAATGGTTTTCACATTAACATGGATATCTTTTAGGGAAATTGTTTACCCTTGTGGTTTGGTGTCAAATTTAAAATATGATGCATTGAATAATTTTTTTGCATATAACTATTAGAGGCTGTGAACATCAAATGAAACAACATATTATATGAGGGATATTATGAATAATTTCATAGAATTACCCCCAAAAAATACAAATAATAATAACATATATATTTAAATTGAGTGGATAAACTCTATATGTATGTATATCAATCGAAAATAACTTTGTTTCATAAATTATTTCATTTTTCACTACATTAGAGAAACATTGATTAGACCATGTTGTCTTATGATTGTATTTGTTTCCAATATTTCAATTTTTGACTATTTTTAAGAGAGAATGAATAATTGAAAGGGTAATTGAAATTTGGATATAAGAAGAGTGTGCAATGTTGTTCATTGGATCTAAGATCATATGTATTTCTATGGGATTTAGAATCATAAATATGGGAATAATATTTGGAATGTCTCAATACAATACATTATATTGGGATATTGAATTCACCATAATAGTGAGGATGAAGTTTGTTGGGGACTGTTTTGATTAAAGGAAAAAAGTAATTCTGAATCACATTGAATTTAGTTAAAAATGATACCCACTTTGGTTATTAAGGTCTATTATATTGATAATATGCTATATTATTCTGATTAGTCTCACCTTAGTTCTTAAATGGGAGAATATTGTAATAAGGTACTCACCGTAATCAGATTCAGCATGAATCCAGTATAAATGTGATGATGTAGTTCAATTTTTAAATTATCATTAATAATAAGTTAATTGCAGAACATATGATACATGCTTGGTGAATGAAAGGGGGAGTGAAAGAGATCCATGAGGAACATATTCAGATTAATTGGGTTTGGATGCAAAGAAGATATGGGTGCTTATAATTGTACTCAAAAGCCCATATTCAGACCAATCGTACAATGATTAGTCATACATTAAAATTATTGTATCTTGGATGATCATTATCAGGATGATCGTATCTTGAACAATCTTAGTCATAAAGATCATAATAAAAATAATCATACTCATACTGGTTTTATTTGGGCCAGTTTTTTTATGAACAATCATACTCAGATTATAGGGGACGAAATAATTGGGAAAGAATGTAATGTTACTATATATTCAAATTTAAGATTGTCTATAATGAAGCTGTTCTAAATTGAATGTATTTTCATGATGGAAGTCATGATACAAGATCACGTTTTTTAATGAAGGATTTTTTAAGCCAAATATACTGACACTAGTTCGTTGTACTCTACAAACCATAAAAATCAAGCATAACTATTTTCAACCAAGTCTGATGGAAAAGGAATTTACATGAAGGTGAAGAAATCATAACGATATAGATCAATCAAAAATGTAGGAAACTATTTAAGATGGTTGAATGAATTTTCAAGGGAAGGATTTGTAATTAGAAGATGATGATGAATGATAAAATCAGATTTATTCTCTAAAATGGTGTTTCTTCAATTGTGTTAAGATCCATTGTATCGTAGTTGAATTACATTTTTTATTTTTTAATGAATGAAGACAATTTATGAAGAAAATAGATGGTTGTGTTGTCAAGGGGGTCTTAAAATTGAAAGACTATTTTGTTCTCATTAATTAATATAGTACCTTATTTTAAAGAAATTAGACCGATAAAATCATATTCATAAATTGAATTAGTATTGGTGTTTGAAAAAAAATAATGAAAAAGAGAAGAAGGATGAAGAAAATTCGAGAAGATTCAAGGAAAGTTGAAAAAGACATAAATGCATCCATGATTTTGGGGGAAATTACTATTTTGGTTAATTTGATTGAGTGGGGAAAAATAGGATTCTCGCCAAAACATGTCATGGGTCATCTATAAAAGGAGAAAGTACTTCATACTTTCTAACCAATGTAATTTTCCTCGTAAAAGATAGAGAAGCTACATGTTTTCATAGAGAAGATACAGATTCTATATTGAGAATTTCTTTGAAGAAATTTTGATGGATAGGTGTAAGGACATGAGACAACATGACAACATTGTATTCATCTGATCATCGTATCAGGCTGGATAATCTGACTAAGGTTATAGTATGGAGATTTTACATACTAAGAAGAAGTGTACATGGTAGAATTGTGCAAGGGTTAATATGAGTGAGTTTTTCATACTCAAAACAGAAGTGGTGCAAATTTTTCTCTATCGTACTCTAACAAAGTTATATATTTTCTATATGTGAATAATTATATTAGGAAGAATCTTAAAAGGGAGATTCATAATTAGATGAATTGAAATAGGAAAAACATAATGGTAGAATCAGACTAGATTTATCCATAACAATATCGAGGAAGTTATTACCATATTCTGGGTAAGAAATTATATATTTCTTTTTCTAAAGAATACATTTTTTTAATTGAGAAAAATCACATCTAACATGATTTGTGACACAACTATTTTTTTTACCTTATTTTTGATGATAGTGTGCACATAAACTATTAGATTTTTTATATAGTTCTACGTGAGTTAAAGGATATATCCTAATAGTTGTAATCCATGGATAATTTTCTAGTGGGTTGTGTGGAATTAGATCATTTCTGAACCACACCAATGTCATAGGTATTCTTACTGAATAGTGAAAAATAAAATTTTTTGTTCCTGTGGATGTGTGTTTGAATTGTTTTTAGTATATATTGAAATTTTCAACAAGGGTGGAAGGTTATTTCAAGGAAATAAAAATGAAAATTTATCACTAATTCCGCTTCTCCCCCTCCTAGTGATACACTTATCCTAACTAGGCACATTCAAATGGTATCTAGGTCGAAGGATCCCTTGACTTACGCATTGATGAAGTATTTTAAGAAGATGTTTTAATAGATTATTTAAGTTCTGTGAATAGTAAGGGGATTAAAATCTTAAATGATAGTAATTATCATATCTAGGAATAAATAAGGTTTCTATATCTTATGTCTCTTATGTATGACATTTCAGTATCAATTAAAATCATTTTCATACTTATACTGAGAATAATCATCTCACAAATGTTGATAAGGAAACCTTGAGAATGATGGAAGAAATAATAATTCCTTCCTCTCATCAATTTCTAAAAGTGAAATTTTAAGATTAAAATGATTTTCCACTCCCAATAGAATATCGGATAATCTATACAACACCTATGAATGAAATATAAATTTTATGAATGAAAATTTACAAATATGGATATTGAAGTATGAAGACCTCAAGATGGGTGTGAATGATTACTTTGATTAATTCTTCACTAGTGAAAATGAAATTGTGATCACTATTAGATGTCTTGGTGAAATGTTAGAAGATTATACTATTGTTGAAAAGATCCTAATAATTATTCAGGATAAGTTTGATTCCAAGGTTTCTTCGTCAGAAGATAGAGATCCAAAAAAATTTACTCCAAAACATTTACATAGTACTCTCATTACATATGAAATAATAATGGGTAATGATGTGAAAGGAAAAAATTGATAGAGAAATTTATTTCAATGATAACATGAAATAAAATTAAAATAAACTTCCTTAAGAAGAATAATCTTGAATTTTTTATTCCAAAAATGAGGTATGTAAAAATATTAATGAAATTATATCCTTGTTTTTGGAAAATGTGGAAAGAGGTACATACTGGTTTAAATGGAAACTTTCCATAAATGTTTTGGATATGGAGTCATTGGGAATTTTGTTTCTAATTTTCCTTGATGAGGTAATGAATAATGATGTTACTAAGATGAAAGTGAAGAAGAAGAATGAATACCAAGAAGAACTTGGAAGAAAAAGGGTTGTAAAGAAAAATTCAATTCCAAGAGGGAAGATAATATGTTCTTCAAATCAAAAAGAATATTTTTTTTGTAAGGATGATGATAGTGAGGAGGTTACAAATAATGTTCAATAGAAAGCATTTATTACAATAATTGATGAGGAATGTTATTCTAGTAGTGAAAGTAGTTCTTATAATTAAGAAGATGTTGAAGTTGAAACCGAAAAATATGTTTTGTATGTTGGGAAAATAGTTTTTTTAATTAATAATAAAGAATTCGGATTCAGTAGCTCTGATGAAGAAGAAACTCATGTTGAAATTAATTTTAAAGAATAGCCGAAATAAAGTTTGGGAATGATCATAAGATTGAATAGAAATACCAAAGGTTTGAATATGAATGTTCCCAGAAATTCAAGAAATAATTTCAGAAGAGGAGAATAAGATACTGGTATAGACTATTGATCTACAGAAATGTCTTCAAGAAGAAAATAATCATAATGAGAATATGGATGTTAAGCTAATGGAAACAAAATAGGAGTTATAAATTTTCCAACAAATGTTATTTAATGATAAAGTGAGGAATCCAAGTTTCAAAAATAGTATCACTTATGACGGCGAATTTTCGCACAATGAGAAATATGAGGAGATTCAACAAATGTTAACTTCAAATGGTGTGAATAAGGATGTATTTTTTTTCATAGAAGATGAAATCTGGGAATGTTATGTATATGGCAATGAATTAAAAAGAAAAAAATTCAAAAGTTTAAAAATACCCTAAATCTGAAAATGTTTTATTTGGATCTGAAAAATTTTCAAATTATTTTGATTCTGTTAAGGATGAAAATAAAAATAAAAATAAGATTTATAACAGAAATTTTGGTGGTTCTGATAAATAAGAGAAGAAGGGTGCTAGGAAATATTCTTTCAATTCCAGTCAGTAAGGAAGTTTTAGAGGAAAATAATCTTTCTATGGATACTGTAGTTATTGTGGTGGATTCATACATAGGGAAAATATGATTTGGTTTAATCAAAAATATAAATATTTCACATGTTATAAAATGATATGGTTTAGGGGGAGGTAATTCCCTCAAATAATAAATCGAAAAAGAATGTTTGAATGGAAACTAAGAAGGCTGGTGTGAAATTTGAAAGTAGGCTCCAAGATTTGGAAATTTCTTGTGAAAGATGTGACAAACCTAGAAATATCTCTAAAGGATGTCTTGTTTTGTTATCAGAATAAAAAAATTTAAAAAATTCTATGATGTTGAATGATTTGGATGTTAAGAAACATAAATCAGATGAGGCTGAAATGAAATAATACATAGTTATCTGGCAATAATACATTTACATGGCTCGAAAATTAGAGGAATCAGAAAAATCAGGGAATGAAGATAGGAAGAGGAATAAATCTGGGGATACTAGAAACATTTATAAAAATATATCAACATGTTTTGGATATATTAAAGAAATGAATGATAACAGAATTTGTTATACTATCTTTCCAAAAAAAATACATGAATAGAAAACATGGTGCAAATGGATTGTAACAATGATGTTACTAAAGATAAATAAAATTAGGCATCCTTGTTAGAAAATTCTACAGACAAGAAGAATGTGTTTACAAAAACTGAGAAGGGTGAACAGAAGGAAGAATTTACATCCAATGAAAAAATCATGAAAAAGAAGAAGAATTCCAGACTGAGAAAAGGATCCCACTCTGATTTTGTTTCTAAAGAACATTCGATCTTCCTACTAATTCCCAAAACTGTTGTATACTTGATCCAAATTGCAGGGAACTGAAGGAGTGGAAATAAGAAAGATGAAATTGATGAGTCTATTACAATTCATTCAAATGAAAATACCGAGGTTATGGAAAATATACATTTTTATAATGTTGTGTTATTATAAACATGAACTTTATGATATGTTTTTCGAGATGGGTGAATGTTAAATTTATCTTAAGAAACCTTTCAAGGATTTCCCCAATTAGAATAATGTTATAAAAACATGAAAATGGTACTACCTGAATATTGTGTTATGGAAAACATTGATACCCTTGATTATACTCTCTTGTTTTCTACATCGATTGTTCCCGTGTAGAATTATATTTTTTTAATTAAGGGTTATTTGAAAGGAAACATATGTGATACCTATTTTAAAGAAATGTTTCATGATTTGAATATGAAAAGTTACAACTCATTAAAATGAGAACATTTTGGAGAAACATGTTTTGATCAGCCCTTTGAATTTTATAGTCAGTAATGGGGGAGATAAGAGATAGTGGTAGAGAATATAAATAATGGGAGAAATAAAACAGAAGGAATGTTGAAAAAGTGAAAAAAGAAAACAAGTCTACTTACTGTTTTCAAGTGGTTAATGATATTGATGTGGGTATTAAAAAAACATAATGGGGGGATTTTTAGGACCATTTTTTTTATCAATTTTAATTATTTAGTAATAATTTAATCTATTGTTCATGTTAAAGGAATAAATAATGATTAAAAAGTAATTGTAAACATAATTGAAATTTGTATTGAAGAAGAGTTGGTAAAGTTGTCTTTTGGATATATAGTCATAACGGTTTTTATGGGATCCTAAATCATGGAGATTAGAATTGTAATCATCATGAGTTAGTATAATACATCGTATTTGGATATTGAATTCACCATCATAATTTGGAATAAGTTTTTTGGTGATGGTTTTTCTTTAAAAGAATAATTGAATTCTAAGTCACTTCAATTTTTGTTAAAAATTGAACATAATTTTTTTCTGAATTTCCATCATATCGAGAAGAATATTTGTTGTTCTGATCAGACTCACCTCATGTCAAAATTGCGATAAAATCATAATGATGTACTGATCATAATTGGATTCAGTATAGATCCTATATAAATGCTATGATAATTTACTGTTTTGGAATTATCATAAATCGTAATTTAATTGGAGAACATATGATGCAAGCATGGTGAAAGAAAGTGGGAGTAAAAGGTATCTAATACAATCATCATCAGATTAATCAGATATATATGGAATGAATAAAAGGGTGATGGGAATCACAATCGAAAGATCATATTCCGACCAATCTTATGAAGAAAAATCATACCTAGAATAATCATATCATGAATGATCATTATCAGTATAATCGTATCCAAAACAATCATATTCAGAAAGATCATAATAATAAGAATCTTACTCATCCTGATTGTATTTAGGCATATTATTTTTAAAAAAAAATTGTAACACCCCAAGATTTCATAGTGCATTAGTTCTTTTAAGTAATTCAATAACTTACACTACACACAACATCGAGTTCAAGGGCACCACGACTAACCAAATTAATCGTTCAAAAGCGGTTTTGAATAATATTAACAAAATTTTGAACATTATAAAATCCTTATAATTTTAGAATCCATATTATAAATTTCATAGACATAATGTAAGGACAAATTAATTTTTTTCAGATAGAAGGAGTATTTTTCAAAAAAATGCAATTTTACCACCTTTTAATGGAGAAACCTTTTTAGTCAAATATTTGAAACTTTTATATGTTCAATTTGACAAAATAATCCTCTTCTATGGGATTGGGACATAAGTATTTATTTTCAATAAATATTTGGTGTTTTTATGATAAATTTCATATTTGGTGAATAGTGAAAGATAGTATATTTTAACTGAAGACAGCTTTTTTAATCAAAATAATTTATAGTGTTCAAATAAACATTTTAATGGTTTGAATGTATAATTACATTATATTTTTACAATTTAATCCAATTATGGTCATTGGAAGTAATTTCACCTTGAAATTACACATAAACAAATGGAAATCTTTTGGTAGTTATGATTTTATAAAAATATGCTTTTTGGTTTTGACAACGGAAAATTAATTTTTAAACTAATAAATTCGTTTTCTATGTTTTTAATTTTTTAAAATAGAATTAATTTTTGAATTCAAAATATAATAATTAGCTTATTTTTAATTTTTGGTATGTTTCTAAAAACTTTTAATTTTTGATGAATACAGAAAAATAGTGATTATAGTTTAAAACTGAAATTTTATTTAAATAATTAATTATTTTATTTAAAATTATTTTTGGTCAAAATAGATACATAATAACCATATAATTTCAAAATAACTTATTGGAGTCATTTTTTAATAATATTATATTAAAAAATTATATTGAACATTTCGCCGCCTTTTACCCACCTCATAAGAGAATTTGTAAATTCACGTAAAACATAATTTTACCGCTTCTGTGAGTTGAATTTCATAATTCTGAGAGAAATTTAATATCATGGAATAAAATATGTTTCAATAAGATAAAAATACTTTTTTTGTGAATAGTAAGTTTTTACTTTTATTTACCACGGTTAAAAGTAAATAGGGTAATTAAGGGTAAAAATGATATTATTATTACACTAAATCATGTCCTAATTCTATTGGATAAGTATAATTAGACCAAAAACAACCTTAGTAATGAAATATGAAACTCTTTGTTCCACTTGGATTAAATTAGGACATTTATTATTATTTAATTCAAAGAAGAGATAAAAGAGTAAAAAACAATGATTAATAACTAAAACATTTTTAATATAGGGTTACACATATGATAAATTTGATTTTAAATATTAATTAGAAAGCTAAAAAATTCCTACATAATTATATTTTATTTATATTTTTTAGACATCAAAGTTTTTAATTTATTAATCACACAATGATGATGTAGTAATTATCGAATTAATGAAATATTAAAATAATTGTTATTATAAATATCCTAATAAATGTAATTTGAGACTTTTTATGAATTCAAATACTTTTATAGGCTAATATGACATAGTAGGGTTGGTTATATGAATTTGGTTCGATGTAATAATGATGTTATGAGTTTAGAAAAAAACACAAAATACCAAATAGTATCAAAATTGACATAAAAGAGTTTTTAAATCAAATATTATATTATTAATTGATATTTTAGTCCTAAAAATATAAGGTTTGTCCAAAGGACTTCTATAATGATAGTTTTATCATTAATTAACAACTTGTGGTTCTCTTGGAAGTATATAGTAATTTTATTAACCATATAATATAAAAATGCAAACATACATGGTAAATAACATACTATTTAACTTAGAGTTCAATCTATAAGTTATGGTTATTATAGTGATCCAAACCTGTCTAAAACCTATTTGTTGAGTAGTTTTAGACCCATACCCACCTTAGCCTTTAAGTAATCAACTTTGGAGCCATTATAAAGTGAAAAATATTTTATAATAAAATTATATTTTATGTTTTTTCTACGGTGCTCCTCACCCCTCTTATAAAAGGCCACTTCCCCTTCTCTCAAATTCACACATTCAAAGCCTTTTGGCTCGGCCAAACCATGCCCAAATATCCTCCAAACATCCCTAAATTTATCCTAGAGGCCCTCCTTTAGTCATAAATCCATCATAATGATCCCTTTTGATCAAATCAGAAGGAAAACCCCGAAGAAGAGGTAATAATTTCACCACCCTCTATCAGGTTCTTTTCTTCTTCCACTTCTTCTTTCTTTTTAATTTCCATTATAAAATAATAACTCCAGTACCTTCTATATACTTGTATGTTATTATAAGTATGGTATAATCATATTCATTTTCTGTCCATCATTTTAATGACATGTGACCATACGTTCGTACGTAGGGATTACTGTCTCCATGTTGTGGTGTAATTGGTATTCAGTACATTATTGTATGGATGGGTATAATAATGATTTGTAACTCATGTAAATAATAAAATATAACATTATAATGATTCTGTATATTTTATATACTATCAAATTATATATTATTTTAATATCTAAATAATGATATTGTCACACTTGCGTACGTATGGATTACCATCTCCACGAACGCGATGAGATTCATTACCACTACAGGAAATTGGGCCTATACCCACAGTTTTGTGAAAACCCATGGGTATAGGTCCCCCCTATACCCACGGTTTTCCAAAACTGTGGGTATAAGATAGTATGGGAACCTATACCCACATTTTCTGAAAAAACGTGGGCATAGGTTTTTTTGAAGACCTATACCCACGGTTTTTCCAAAACCGTGGGAATATGTTTTATTGTGAAGACCTATACCCACGGTTTTTAAAAACTGTGGGTATAGGGGGTAATTTTTTCAAATACCTATACCCACAGTTTTTAAAAACCTTGGGTATAGGATTCCCGCATTATGGAGAGGTGAAAAATGGGAAAAAATTGGGCAGGATGAAATAAATTTTATGTGGGAACAGTGTCTTAAATAATATAATTATACGGATACCAATATTTGTTAATATAAATTCAGTAGCTTCATTGGTTTAGTTCTCCGTTCGGTTCTGTGAAGTGTGGTGTTTGAATATCGTCATGAAAATATTTTTAGATATTCCAACAATATTAATATAAGTATAAAATCGTATGATTATATAAACAACATATGTGTTGAATAGTTGGTTTGTCGCCCAACTCCGTCCCTCCAGGTCGTGCATTCAAAACCCGCGGGTCGCGTTTTTTAGAAAACATCATATGAATTATTATCTAATAATAATACTATCTTTATATATATGAAAATATGTCATCTCGGTTGGTCCTGTGTTGTGTTGCGGTGTTGAGTCCTGCATATGGCACAGGTTCGATTCCCACTGCCGGCAATTTTTTAAAATTTTAAATTTCCCAAGGTTTGTAAACCATGGGGTTAGTTCCCTGCCACGCTGTACACTAGAGTGTTTTTGTGTGAAACACATATACCCTTGGTTCTAAAAACCGTGTGTATAGGTCAAGACCCCTATACCGACGTCGTTCCTGCCCACGGTTCCGGAAACCGTGGGTACAGGCTATACCCACGGTTTTGGGGGCTATACCCATGGTCCGGAATTATGCATTCCATCATTATGAAATTGGTTATTGATATTTCATTTGATTATTCAACTAGTTGAATATCTATGTGAATAAGTAAATGTCATGGTTTCATTTTATTTTTCCCATATTATGCTGAATTTCATGTTTAAAAGGATTTTGATTTAGTTATACATTACCTTAATTGTTTCTCCTTATCTATGAAATTTTCTTCTATATTGTTATCCTTAATGAGCATCTGATCTCACCCATTTCTATGTTATATTTTTCCCATGATGTGAAAAAATTAGTAATGAGTGACTTGGAGGAATAATCTAGGAATATTGGATGTTTCTAATTGAATACTTTAGTGTTGTTTTTCTTTTAAAGTTGTAATGTTGACCTTATGAATGTATATAGTATTTCCAAGGCTACTAATCTAATTTTTCTTTCAAGACTTGATCTTTTATGATCATACCAATGATACGTAATAATGCACAAACTATGGGCTTCTGGGGTTGGGGAAATACAGTTGGTATTAGAGGAAGTTTAGTACAAACCGTGGAAACTAGATTTAGATAAACTCTCATTAGAGAACATATTCCTAAGATAGACTTTGAGGATTAGTATAGAGGAGCTTCTTAAAATTTTGGTATTGTAGTGATTTTGTGAGTTTTCCATGCAATACAGCCATGTCTGGATACAAGTAGGTAGAGGCGGCTCTGGCACAGATGTACCTAAGGGTAAAACACAAAAACACCGCTTTGAGCTAGACTCAAATGGGAACAGGTGCATGACAACAGGCCTTGTTGCACTCTTGGTTACGAAACTCCCGGGGGATATGGTTAGGATAATTTACATTTTCTTTTTAAACTGATTTGAATTTTTTTAATATAAGATGAGAATAAATGACCTCGGTTATTCATAAGGTGTTTCAAATTGAAAATATGGTGTCATGATATTCTCTAAATGATTTTATGACAATTTTTACTCACACAATGCTTTCTAGTTTTGGTCAATGGCTAGATTCCAAGGAAGTCTTAGAAACTTTGAGAATGATGTACAGGGTGGGAACGGTGGTGGAAATGAACAAAAAAATGGAATTTTGATAGGTTTAAAAGATATCATGTTCATGCCAAATCAGTTTTCCAAAAATATGATAAAAAACATATATATTATTCTACTTCCGTACTCAAATAAAAAGAGAAAGGTGACAAATGATAAGAGATCATGCAGTGGAGACCATGGAGAAAATAATCTTTAATTTTTGTCATGCAGGAAATGTGGAAGGAGACAACCAAGAAAGTGTCTCAATGTAACAAATAAATGCTTTACGCGTGGGAAAGAATGACATAAAGTGGATAATTACTGGGGATAAATGAAGAGTACTATGGAAGAAAATAAAAATGGTCTAAAGAATCTATTTACAGTCATTTCGATAAATATAGAGGATCTGGACATTATCCATGTGAATGACCTATTCTATATGATATTTTCTTGGTCAAAAAAGAAGTTATGTGGAAATAACTGGTGGAAGAAATCTTTAAAGGTATTAGTTCTCATTATTGATGGGATTACATTAGATTAATTTTATTTTGTATTTATAACCCTTCATTTTTTCTTGTGAAAATGATATTTTAGGAAGAATTGTCTTTCCTCTTGATGATATAGTTATAAATAACCATTTGGTTTTATATGATCATTGGGTTTGATGAAATTACAAGTTATTATATTTTTGGATGAAAATTCAAGGTATGAGATAAAATTTGTGGTTAAATTATGTTCTGGGTTTTTTGTGTAATTTATATTATTTTAGTAATGTTATGAAATATAGTTTTTGAAAAAGGAAAACACACAGACCGTGTTACAACCTATCGTGTCAGACAAAGCTGTGGGAATCAAACCCATAACCAGAGTGCGATTGGGATTTATTTCCTACCGCTAGACTACATGATATCCCTGGTTAGTGTGACTAATTATTTTTTGTTAAATGATTTTATTGAACAATAATAAGTTGATTTGGGATCTTTTGTCTTATCAAATGAATACCCTTATTATAGTAAATTTTTTTGGTGATTAAATGATAAATGTTTTTTTGGAAGTGGTTTGCTTTGTTGGGAACACTATATGCCCAAGGAAAATAAAATAAAATGGGATTTCATTTGAGGAGTAATGGTGGATTTTTATCTATGTTTTTATTGTGGATTTATAGTTATTTGGGTTATTTATGTAAATTATTAACCTATAATAGATAGTATGTGAATGGTTTAATTACATTAAAGTATGTCACATTAGGAGTATTTGATGTCATTTGGAGATACAATTTATCATGGAAGACTACATAACTAAATTATTCTATGTTTTGGGTTTCAATATCAGTTTGGATTATATTGAAGGATTTTAAATACATTTGTTTATTAAATGATATTTATTTAACATTGGGGTACTTTGGGTTTAATTTTATAAATTAATATTAGTGCTTATTTCTCTAAAGGAATATCCTTTTGGTGGATCATCAGATCTTGTACAATATATTTTGGTTTTGATTAATCTCTAAATACAAGGTAAATATATAGTTTATCCTCTAAGGATCATTTGATTCTCTAGAAGTTTATTCTAGCTCTTCCGGTGTGACTAAGTCTTCTTAAATACTCATCGTTGAAAAAAATGAGTTAGTTGTAGAAATTTATTAAAGAATGAAACTCTACTTAAAAAGTAATTATATCTCTTTATGTTCTTAATCAATCTCATAAATAAAATTCTCATCTTTATGAAATGTAACTCAAAACAAAAAAAATGTTGTCCATTTACTTTTCCTACGGGGAAACTAATGACCATTTTTTCCATCACAAGTTTGTGGTTTTCATGTTGTTAACTTTCTCCTGATCATGGTTTCTATCCCTCTACATCAATACATGACAGTTAGTTTATCTTCCATATCCATGTTTTTATACATGGAATCCTAGTATGGGTTATCTTGGGTGACCTTTTTACTTATCTTTATTTCTTTTAAAGTGATAGTTTTTATTGACTCTTTTTCTAATGTGGGACATTCCATTATTTTCCCAATCCCAATTTTAAAAATTGTGAAGATTCACTTTATTGAAGGAGGGAAGAATGAAGCACCCCAAGATTTCATAGTACGTTAGTTCTTCAATGTAAATCAATAACTTACACTACAAACAACATTGAGTTCAAAGCACCACGACTTACCAAACTAGCCGTTAAAAAGCAGTTATGAATAGTATTAACAAAAAATTTCACTTTATATAACAATTATAATTTTAGAATCCATATTATGAGTTTCTTAGAAATAATGTAAGGATAAATTAATTTTTTCAGATAAAAGAAGTATTTTTTTAAAAATGCAATTTTATCGCCTTTCAATGGAGAACCTTTTTTAAACCCAATATTTCAAACTTTTATATTTTAAATTAGACAAAATAAACTTATTCATTGGGATTGGGGCATAAGGATTTATCTTCAATAAATTTTTGGTGTTATTCTAATAACTTTCATATTTGGGTGAATAGTGAAAAATAATATATTTTAACTAAAAACAAATTTTTTAATCAAAATAATTTATACTGTTGAACTATACATATAAATGGTTTGAATATATAATTAGATTATATTTTTACCATTTAATCTAATTTTTGTCATTGGAAGTAATTTCACTTTGAAATTGGACATAAAAAAATGTCAATCTTTTGATAATTATTATTTCAATAAAATATGCTTTTTGTTTTGACAATGGGATTTAATTTTAAACTAATAAATGCAATATTAATGTTTTTAACTTGGTAAAATAGACTTCATTTTTTTTAATTCAAAATATCAAAATTAAGTTAAAATGAATTTTTGGTATGTCTCCGAAAACTTTTAATTTTTAATGAATAGTGAGAATCACTGAGTTATAGTTTAAAACTGAATTTTTATTTAAATAGTTATTTTTTTTATTTAAATTTATTTTTGGTCAAAATAGACACATATTACCCATATAATTTCAATTCAATTCATTTGAGTCATTTTTTAATAATATTAGATATATAAAATTTTATTAAACTTGTCACCGTCTTTTACCCACCTCCTAAGTGATTTTGTAGATTCACATAATACCTAATTTTACAGCTTCTGTGAGTATAATTTCAAAAATCCAAGAGACACGGTTAATAAAAAAAGTAGAATGTGGTTCAATAAGATAAAAATAATTTTGGTGAATATTAATTTTTTTCTTTTATTTACCACGGTTAAAAGTAAATAGCGTAATTAAGGGTAAAAATGATATTATTATTACCCTAAGACATGTCATAATTCCATTGGATAAGTATGATTCGACCATAAAAAACCTTAGGAATAAAATATTAACCTCTTTGGTCAACTTGTATAAAATTAGAACATTTATTATTATTTAATTCAAAGAAGAGTTAAAAGAGATAAAATCAATGTTTAATAACTAAAACATTTTTAATATAGGGTTACACATAAAATAAATTCGACTATAAATATTAATTAGAAAGATAAAAATATTTCCTACACAATGATAATTTGTTTATGTTTTTTATAAATTAAATAATTTAATTTATTAATGACACAATGATGATGTCGTAATTACCTAATTGATAAAATACTAAAATAATTGATATTATAAGTATCCAAATAAATGTAATTTGAAGCTTTTTATGAATTAAAATAATTTTCTAGGCTAATATGAAATATTAGGTTTTTTAGATGAATTTATTTCGAATTAATAATGTTGTTATTAATTTAGAAAAAAAACCAAATAGTGTCAAAATTGACATAAAAGAGTTTTTAATTAAAATATTATATTATTAATTAATATTATCTTCTTAAGAATCTAAGGTTCGGAAAAAGGACTTATATAATGATAGTTATATCATTAATGAACCACTTGGGGTTCTATTTAATTTAAATAGTATGTTTATTAACCATATAATATAAAAATACAAAGAGACATGGTAAATGACAAACTATTTAACCAATAGGTAAATCTAAAGGTTAATGTTAATATATTGATCCAAATCTGTCTAAACCCTATTGGTTGAGTGGTGTTTGACCCATCCCCACCTTAGAAATTAAATAATCCACTTTGGAGCTTTTAGAAACCTAAAATTATTTTATTATAAAATAATATTTTGTGGTTTTTCGAAGGTTCCGCTCACCCCTCTAATACAAGGGCACTTCCCCTTCTCTCAAATTCAGACCTTCAAAGCCTTTTGACTCAGCAATACCCTACCCAATTATCCTCTTATCTTTCCTAACTTCATCTTAGAAGCACTCCTTTTGTTAGAAAGCCAACTTAAAGTGCCCTTTTGATCAAATCAAAATGAAGAACCCATAAAGAGGTAATAATTTCACCACCCTCTTTCAAGTTCTTTTCTTCTTCCACTTCTTATTTCATTTTTATTTCTATTATAAAATAATAAATCCAGTATCTTCTATATACTGTTATGTTATTATAAATATGGTATAACCATATTCATTATTCTATCCATCTTTTGAATGACATGTCACCATACGTGTGTACGTACAGAATACCGTCCCCACGTCGTGATGTAATTGTTATTCAGTACATTATTATTTTGATGGGTATAATAATGATTTCTAATTCATGTAAATAATAATATATAACATTATAATTATTCTTTATATATGATATACCATCCAATTAAATATTATTTTAATATCAAAATAATGATTTTGTCGCTCATGCGTACGTATGGATTGTCGTCTCCATGAACGCAGTGAGATTCATTCCTCATCGTATCCATTCAAGACTAAATTTCATTTGATGATTAAAAATAATTTTTAGATACATGATATAATTCTGGACATGAATAATATACATCCCATTCATAAAATAACATGGCTCACATAACAAATAATATAAAGGAAAATGAATTTGTTAACACCCGAAACAAGGATAATACTAAGATATTATTAACAATTCAATGTTAAAAGATAATATATGATATCATATTAATGTATATGATTATTTTATAATTAAATTAATATTATTTCACCATTTTACAAGAGGTTAACCTACCCTCGACAAAGTAAAAAGTACAATGTAAGGGTTTCTTATCTCCCTTTTAATTCCGTGAGATTTCCATTGTTCACCACTTATTTATTGCATGTGGTGTGTGTACTGCCCATGATTGTATTAATTGTGTAATATACTTTAATTATGGATATTTACATCATCATTGAATGATCCTTCTATCATAGGTGTATGTTTCGTAAGTTTCCAAATCTATAAGGGAATTTCATATTTCAATTTCCACTCATTCAACTTTATGCATACTTCATTGATTATTTTACAAAAAGATTATGTGTGGAATCACTATTCATTTAATGTTTTCATAATTTCCACTCCCCTTTCTGTGGATATACTTTTGATACACATAATAACTCAATTGATAAATTCTCAAGTCATCGATATGAACTTGATAAGAGTAAATTTAACTCAATATTTATTTTTTGAGTTAAACGTCAAAGTCATTGGTGTTTTTTTCAAGAATATATGTCAATGTCCTCTTATTGAGTTACAATGAATATCCAATCTTATTTAGTGTATTTATATTTTTCGCACATAATTATGTCTTTGATTTATCCTTAACCCAAGGATACATTCTTTATAAGAGATTTCATCTCAATTTACATTCCATTGAGACTTATTTGTTGATATACACCAATTCACTTTTATATGGTTTATATAATGTACATTGACATAGCATATCATGAATGCATTTATTCTCATGATATTAAAATGTTTTTATTAAATCAATTATTTGTATTCAACTATCTCTCTTTTGGTTAAGAACTCTAACTAAAATATCATTTTAAATTGTTTTAAAATTGTATTATTTAAAATCTTTCACATTTTTGTCCATGTTCTAAAATTGGTCTTATGTATTTATTGATATGGACATTTACGTTTTAAAATTAAAATTATTTTTAAAAGTTTCAAAGTGGTATGGGACACTTTGAATCAAAAATCAATTTTGAACGGCTTCTTGATAAATTGTGAGACTCTTAAATGTTTTCAAGAAAAAGGGGGATATTTCTCTTAAATAGATTTGATGATTATTTTAAACTATGTCAATATCATTCATTATTCATTGTTGAGGTTGATCCATTATAATACAGTCTTCTATATTGTATTTAATTCGTAATTTTTGACTGTGGATGTTCTATTTTTATAGCATTCATAGTTTGTGGTTAAAATATTGATATTTTGTTTGCTAGTTTTCATTTGAAGGTTCATATTATGCTTCCGCATTTTCATATGAATAATGAATTGGACTTAGTAAGTGATGGGTGGAGCCCGCTATGGCTCCTCGATGCATCAGTAAGTCTCATGAGACAAACTGGGGTCTTGGCACAAGGCCTTGATAAAATCTTATTTTTAGTCTTGGCACAAGGCCTTGACTATGTAGATATAATAGTATGGAATTATGAATTTCATCATTATAAAAGTTGTTATTGATATTTCATGTGATTATTAGACATGTAGAATATCCATGTGAATAATTAAGTGGTGTTATTTCATTTTATTTTTTCCATATGATGTTGAAGTTCAAGTTTAAAAGGCATTTATTTTAATTATTCAGTGCCTTAAATGTTTACGATTATTTATGAATGTTTCCCCTATATTGTTATCCTTAATGAGCATCTGAGCTCACCACTTTCTATGTTTTATATTTAACAGGATGTGAAGAAGTTATTTATGAGTGACTTGCAGGAATAATCTAGGAAGCATGGATGTTTCAAATGGAATAATTTAGGGTTATTTTTCTTTTTAAGATTTAATGTTGACCTTATGAATGTATCTAGTATTTCCAAGGATACTGAACTAATCGGTCTTTCGAGACTTGTTCTTTTAGGATCATTCCAATGATATGTAATAATGCACCAACTCTGAGCTTCTGGAGTCAGGGCATTAAAGTTGTACTCGGATGAGAAAAAAAAGAAATAAGCTCAAAAAATGGAAATTCACAATAGATTCCAATGTTAGTCTAACAATTCTGAATATATTATGAAATTAATTTAATTTCATGGAGGATATAATGATATAAGAATAATTTTTTTAATGATTTAAGATTATGATACTTAATTTTTTGACACCGGTCCATCATACATGGTGAACTATTCCATTCATGAAGAACTATTTTCAACCTAATCAGTTGAAAATTTATTTGAGATAAGTGTGGGTAAATCTTAGTGATAGAGACAAATCGGAAATGTAGTCAACTATTTTAGATGTTTGAATAAATTTTCAAGGTATGGTTTTGGAATTGGAAGATGATGGAGAAGGATGAACTCTAACATGTTTTAGGAAAGGTTGTTTTATGCAATTGGGTAAAGATCCAACATATCAGAGTGGGATTATAATGTTTTACTTTTTTATTGAATCAATAGAACTGATAAAGGAAGGATATGTATGTGTTTTCAATGGGAGATTGAAATTCATAGAGTATTTTTTATCTATTTAATTGATACAGAGCATTATTTTGAAGAAATCAGACAGAGAAAATCAGAATTGGAAATTGAATTAGGATTGGATTTTAAAAATAAATTATGAATAATAGATAGAAGTTGAAAAATATTCAAGAAGATCCCAAAAGAGTTAAAAACGTTATAAACGTATCTATGATTTTAGGGAAATATATATTTTGGTGAATTTTATTGAGCTAGAAATATTTTGGGATTCCCTCCAAAACCACTCATGGGTCACCAATTAAAGGAGAAAGTACATTGTTCTTTCTGACTGATATATTTTTCACTTAAAATATGATATAAGATCTGATTTTTTAGAGTGAATGAGATGTTTCTACATTGAGAATTTTTTTGAACAAATGTTGACGGATATGTGAATGGAGAAGAGACAAGATCACAATGTTGTATTCACCTGATGATTGTATCAGGCTGGATAATTGGACAAGGATTATCGTTTTGATATTTTTCATATTTTTAAGAATCATATTATAGAGAATCATACCGATATTAATCATACTGTGTTTTTTGTAATCCAAATAGAAGTTGTGGATATCTGTCTCTATCTTACTCTAAAAAAGTTATATATTTTCCATACTAGGAAGATTGTACTCTGAAGTATCATATTGGGGATAATTTCACAAGGTGGATTTGAACTGGAAAAATGAAATGGGAAAATATGACTGGATTTTTTCATAACAAAATCCATGATGTTCATACCATCTTCTGGTTAACAAACTGATGATTTTTTTCAAAAGAATAAATCTATGAAATTGAAAATAAGCACATGTATCATTCATTATTACACAGATATTGTTTTTCCCCATTTTTACAAATAGGGTACTCACCCATTATCAGATTTTTTACATAGTGTTACATGAGGGAAAGGTTGTATCCTACTCATTATAATTCAAGGACTATTTTCAAGTAGATAGTGTGGTATGAGATCATTTATCAGCAATAAAAATGATATACCTATTCCTATTGAATAGGGAACATTGTAAATTATTATGATCTTATGGATGTTTCATTGAAATGTTTCTAGTAATGATTGGAATATTTAACATGGGGAGAATGTTATTTCAAGGAAACAAAAAATAACAAGTATCATTGATTCACCCTCACCCCTTCTCAGGGATACAATTATCCTGAATAGGAACATTCAAACTCATAGGTATTTTGAAAATAAATTAGATGGGAGAGGGAGGTCCACAGTGTAAAATATTATTATTCATTACCTAAATATATATGAACCTTCTAATTGAATCTATGAGGATCCTTCAAAGATGAATACCATACATCCACATCATGGGAAAATCTTAATAAACTCCTTAGTATAGAGATCCTTATATAGACCCTTAACAAACTAATAGGATTTAGCCCTTGTGGATTTAGAGAACATTCGGCACTCTCGAAAAACCTTGATATTACATGACATAATGGTTTATGGAATTAAATATTTACCTCATAAGAGTACTCTACATCCACATAATATTTTACTATGGTTGAAAAAGATCAATTATGATTCTGTTTATTAAGGTCCATTCATCCTTCAATGGAGCCAAATTATATAAGACGAACCAAATAATTTTTAGGAATCTAGAATATTGGTACAAAGATACAAAATTTTCAAAATTCCACCACCATATAATACTGGAAGTATGGATACCCATTACAATAATTATTTATTATCTATTAAGATCATGCACAAGACACATATAAATTCATTTAGAAAATATAATCTTACTAGTTTCCATATATACATCAAAACTATTTTGTTGTATTTTGTTAGGTCAATTTTTTGTGTTTAGTGTGAAACCAAAAAATTAACACAGCCTATTAGAAAAATAGGCCACCAAAGGATAAATATAAAATATATATTTCATATAAAAAATTAAAAAAATTGTCTAATATGAAAGGGTTCCTGGTTCATTGAACCCATTTTCATTGCATCAACTGACCCACGATGCCTTCATCCCACTACATTATCACACTTCCCTTCAGTAATCAGTGATTCACTGTCAAATTACATTATCACTATAAAAATCATTCATTGTAAAATTTTTTATTTTCTATAAAATCATTTAATGATTATATAATAGTATAATATAATAGAATCCAATGTGAACCTCAATCTAAATGACACCATATAATATAAGAAGTTGAAGAGATTTTAAACCCAAACATATGATTACCTAGAATTTTTTTTTCTATAAATCCAAAATCCCACCATAGCCACCAATATCCATTATTGACTGATATATAACGAATAATATCACTCAATAAATTAAAATAATCCAAATAAGAAAATAAAATAATATACAGTATAACTAGGGATAAATTACCAAATATAAAAGTGTTGAGGGTGAAAAATATTGGGTGACTACCTCCAAAATCCGTCATCACCATAGAACCAATCCACACTAAAGCCCACCTATCTAGACAAAGGTAGGGAACTAATTGATTATTACATAAAAAAGGAATATACGATAGAGCCCCATAGCTATCCAACTCAAGTGACACCTGAATAAATTCCAAATAAACAAGTTTTCATAATATAAAAATGTTTTATACAACATCAAATAATCCTCTATCAAAAATAAACATCTACTGAAGACACCAGCATACACTACCAGGATGGGTTTAAGCTTAGTGAGACTAGAAGAAGGAGTGCAGGATGAATCCATTCGAATCTCATGATGTGGTAAGCATCCCTACGATTGCACTAAAGGAAATAAAAAAGATCATGTAACACCCCGAGATTTTATTAAAAATATTTTTGTTAATTTCATTAATGTCTTTGGTTGTATGCTACACGAGGATTACATTGCACTATACGCAACACCGTATTAGCTTGTAGTATACGCAACACTATTCTTGGATCGTGTTACACACAATTTTTATAATAGTTATTCTACGCAACATTGAGTATATATATATATATATATTCAATGTATCAATGAAAAATGGTTTGATTATGATATATGAAACAATGAAGTATTCTTGAACAACACACAACCCTGACTTGGCTTACATTACACGCAATCACGACCTTCCTCGATAGCATGTGTTGTACGCAATATTGGGTTTTACTAAAAAATGATATATTTTTATAATATTGTTATGAACTAGCCGTTATGAATAGTATTAACTAAATTTTGAATCTTATAACATTATTATTCGCCTTACAGATTTTCTAGAACATGGTATAGGAACAAAATAATTTTTTCGGGTAAAATAAGTATTTTTCAAAAAATGCAATTTTGCCGCCTTTTGATGGCGCACCCACATTAAATCTAGTTCTTTACATGTTTATAAGTTCAATTTTACAAAATAAAATTCTTCTTTGGAATCATGAAACAAAAATTTTCTTTGGATAAATTTTTCATATTATTCTGGTAACTTTCATATTTTGATGAATAGTAAAAACACGATATATTTTAATTAAAAACAACTTTTTTCATCACAATAATTTATATGGTTAAATTATAATATTGAATGGTTTTAATGTATAAATAGAATATATTGTTACCATTTAATATAATTTATGTCATTAGCATTGATTCTACCTTGAATTCGTAGGATAAATCAATTCAATCTTTTGCAATGTTTTAAACAAAAACCCGTTTTCTTTCAACAACGAGATTAATTTTAATTTAATTTCTGCAGATTTAGTGTATTGAATTTGGAAAAATGGATTCCATATTTTTAATAAGTGTGTCCAAATTATGTTAATAAGCTACTTTTTATTTTTTGGCATTATGAATAGTAACTACGGTAAATTTTATTTACAATAGTTAAAGGTAAATCTGGTAATTAAGGGTAAATATAAGATTATAAAATTAATTACACCTACCAAAATCCTATTTGATGACTAAAAGTCAACCCATATCACCTAAGGGTCGGATTATATTCATTTAATGGTCTTTTGTCCATGAAAATAATTTAATTATTATTAAAACCAAAGAATGTGACAACATGTAACTCTCTTAAATCTTATAAGTATAATAATTTTAATTTAGTGATAACCTTCATGAAACATCGAACATGAATAGTCTCCAGAACGCTACTACAATTATATACATCATAGGAATTTATTTATTATTTTTAGGGATTAAATAATTATCATTTATTATGACACAAAGATGATGGAGTAATTATCTTATTAATGAAATATTGACATAATTGATGTTATAAATACCCAAATAAATGTAATTTAAGACTTTTTATGAATTCAACTAATTTTATAGGTTAATATGACATGTTAGTATTTCACTAATTAACTTTTTTAGAACTAATATTTCTGTTATGATTTTCACAAAAATCAATTACAAAATAATGTCAAAATTGACATAAAATAGTTTTTAAAACAAATATTATATTATTAATTGTTATTTTATTCCTAAAAATCTAAGTTTCGGCCAAATGACTTAGATAACGTTATATATATTAATAATAAACAACTTGGGGTTCGTTTGGCTTCTTATAGTAAGTTTATTAACTTTATAATATAAAAACACAAGAAGACACGGTAAAAGTAAAATTATTTAACTTCATGTTAAATCTAAACGATAAGGTTACAATAGGAACCTAAACTTGTCTAAATTCTATTGGATGAGAGTATTTCGACCCATCCCCACATTATCTTAGAAATAAATCAATTTGGAGCTATTTAAAACCGAACGTGACTTTGTAATAAAATAATAATTTTCGTTTTTCCAAAGGAGCCCCTCTCCTCCCTTATAAAAGGGAACCTCCTCCCTATCCTCCTCACACCAATTTGAGCCTTCAATCTCGGCCAAACCCTGCACATTTCACTTCCACACTTCCTTAGTAACCTACTAGAGGTACTGGTCTTGTCAAAAGACCAACTCTAGTACCTTAAGAGAAAGTTTAAAGGAGGCACTTCGAGAAAAAGGTAATACCTTCTACCGTATTCTACATGTTCCATTCTTCTTATTTAGTTGTTTCATTATGAGGAAATAACATCAGTATCATTTATATACTGTTATCTTATTATAAATATGAAACAACCCTATTTCACCTCTTATCCATCCTATGGAAAACGAAATCACCGCGCGTGCGTACGTACGGAATACCGTCTCCACGCCATGGTGTAATCTATTTTCCACCACCACCTTACTTGGATGGTTATAAGGGTGAAAGTAATGAATATATATGATTATTGTAAAGTGGTATTGATTCTGAAATATTATACATACACTCCAATACAATTCCACGATCATGGGAACGATATCATCGCTCGTGTGTACGTACAGAATACCGTCTCCACGAAGTGATGCGATTCGTTCTACATGATCTTCATTGCATAATGATTATATAAATGAATTTAATGAATTAATATGATATATATTACACTAATACCATTCTGTAAATGAGGTATCTATAACCTAAAGAGAAGAAGAATAATTTATTCAACAAACACGCATAAGAACAAAAAAGTAATAAACACCCGAATAACAACTAGTAATGAAATATTACTAATAATAAGCTATGAATATGACCATATATGATATCATAACAATAATTATGATTCTGGAATAAGTCAATGACATTATTTAAATCGTTTTACAGGTGGTTCGGACACTTACGAAGCAAATCAGACCTAAGGTAAGGGAAATATCACAATCTCATTTTTATCCGAGATTATTTATACTTTTGTATTTACTGGGGTGTATTTTATCATCCACATCCATGTTTCCTCAATATGTAATATTATTTCCATCCACCTACAATTTTTTAAATCCAATTTTACCCTTCGGTGAGTTTTTAGTAAAGGATATGAAAGGAATCTTTTATCGTTTTTCGTACGAGGTACTTTTTGAATTTTCCGACAAAAGTACGAAGAATATTTTTTTAACTTATACGGCAGGAATGTATTTTTAAAACAATATTTCCAAGAATCTTCCCTTACAAGTTTTCAAGTATATTTTTAATCAACTTCTTTTTGTTTATAATTTAATGACATGTTAAGAACGAAAAAATGTTTTTGATGTAGAAAGGATATTTTCCTCAAGAATGGAGTTCAAGTGTTTTATCAAAATTATTTTCCATACAAGAAAATAAAGGGTTCCGTTTCTATCCCTATTATTACATTGATTTGATTATGTTGTGATGGAATTATTTTTATGAATTTGTTTATCTTATATGAATTGTTTTATGATGTCATGTTGTTTAAGAATCTCATTTTTATTACATGGATTATGAAATGATGTATGGTTTATGATTTTGTGGCACACATAAGAATGGTATCATTATGATATGGGTGGGACCTATATCTCCCTCCAATGAATTGGGTAAAGATTTTATATCTCATGAGATTGACATGGCTGGAACAGCAGGTTAAACCGGTTCAGTGAAACAGGACTGAAACGAGGAGTGAACTCGGATCAGAAATGGACTTTGTCCACTAAGATAGTCTTGGAAATGAGTCTTGACTAACAAGAAATGATTCTCTATTATTATGTGTGTATTCCACAAAGTTTCACGATTTATGTTATGCTTATTGGGATTTCATTTCACTACTATGATTTATCCCATGATATGAAATTATGCTCTCTTTTGCAGATTACGATTTCCAAAATGTTATGTTCTTATAAATATGATGTGATTGATATTTCTTTTGTTTACCCTTACTGAGCATTTGAGCTCACCATTTTATGTTTTCTTTTCCCCAGGATATAAAGAAAGGTTTTAGGTAAAAAAGGAAGATCTTTATGGGAGATGTTGAAAATCTTTCACCATGATTAAAAGATTATATTCTGAGTTTCCAAAGACACTAAACTATTACGATCCTTGTGTGTGTGTTTTTGTTATGTACTAAGTATTTCGCAAAAGTAATGTAATGTCCATGTACGTCAGGCTTCGGGTCTCTACAGTTGGTATCAGAGGAAAGGTTTAGTCAACCTTTGGAAACTAGGATGCGAGAACTTTAGTGAGATCCCTATAGACATTTCTAAGGTATTTATAGGGATGTCCCTAAGGTTATATATAAGTATAGGTTATAGTACTAGAATTATGGTAATCTAAGATGTTTGATATTGAAGGTACTCCCCCTTTATTATATTGTTTTCCCTAGCATAATTTTTGCCGCTCACACTATTCATTTGGTGTTTTAGATGATGGCTGGAACCCGAAGGAACCGTGTCGATAAATGTAATGGACAATGCAATGATTGTCCTCCTGAACCAACAAATGTTATGGGAGATGGAGTGCCAAATCTTATTGCTATACATACACAAAATATGAATCATTCTAGACTTACAAATGAGCAGAGAAGGGAACAACATTCTATTGAGTCCTTCATGAGGCAACGTCCACCTTCTTTCAGTGGGTCTTCTGATCCACTTGTTGCTGAAAAATGGAGCATTACCACTGAAAATATATTCTCAGTTCATCAATGTTCTGAACATGATAAAGTCATCTTAGCAGTATATCATTTGGAAGGTGAAGCTGATCAATGGTGGAATCTTATCAAGAATACGAGGGAAAGAGATGAAATTGATTCCATGGAATGGGACGAGTTCAAGAAATTATTTTTCAATAAGTACTTCCCTTGTATTCTTCAAAAAAAGATGGAGAAGGAGTTTCTTGAACTAATGAAAAAGGATGATGAATCGGTTGGTGGATACGAAGCGAATTTTACATGGCTTGCAAGGTATGCATCTGGCTTTATCATCCAACCTGAAAGTAAATTTGATCGATTCTTCAGTGGCTTAAAACCAAATCTTCGAGGGGCATTAGCTATAAGAGACTTCAGTAGCTATGAAGAAATTCTGCGATGTGCTATCAAGGTAGAAATGGATGTTGGTGTTACTTATCCGTCTCATAGTTATGATAAGAAACGAAAGATGGAGTTCCAGGAGAAATCTCAGAATAATGGTGAAAAAAAAAGATGAATGTTTCCTTATGCTCAAAGTGTGGAAAGAAGCATGGTGGAGATTGTCTTAAAGGGACTAGTAAATGTTTCAAATGTGGAAAGGAAGGTCATCGGGAATTTGAATTCCACAATGATGGGAAGAAGACGCCTAATGATGCAAAAAAAAGGAAGGGATACAAAGAATGAACCTACTACACTTCAATGCATCAAGTGCAAGGAAATGGGGCATTATCCTAATAAATTCCCTAATCCAAGGGTTAGTGATGATCGACATGAGCAACCACTTAAGGAAAAGGACAAAGGGAAGTCATATGCGATCACCATTGGCAATGTTGAATATGAAAACGATGTGGTGGAATGATTAAGTGTTTATGTAATGGGATTCCATATTAATGTTGTATATAGTATCGTGGAATATTGGAATATTTATGTATTGGTATATTGTGGTTTTCAATAATTTTATGGCATCAGTAACCATGAAAAGTGATTGAAATATTTTTGGAAATCAGATGATATGTACATAATTAAGGGATAAAGAGAATCTAATTTGATTGATAGTATTCATGACCTTGTGATTGATATAAGGACTAAGTGATTTCATGGTTTGAGTATATAGAATTTTGAGGATTTTGGTATGAGGAAAATGATAACTTTTAACTGCATTCATGTTTTCACTAAGGTTCAATGGGTATTCGTTTTTCCAGAGAATACATGATTAAGGCCTTCTAATGTTGGGAATGTGACCAACAAGACATATCTTATGATATATGGGGATCAACGATGGTATTAAATCTTTGGTAATTGTTTTCACTATATTATGAAAGTCGACTGCAGTATTATGGATAAGCCTAATGATTGGAATGGATTATGTTGTCCATAAGTTAGTATTGTTTAAGGATAGATGTTTTTTCGATATTATTGATGGGATGTTATAGTAATATAGTTTTATAAAAAGGACAACCTGTAGGATGGGCGACAACCCATCGCGTCAGACAAGGCTGTGGGAATCGAACCCACAACCAAAGTGTGACTGGCCTTTATCACCTACCACTGGCCTACATGAAGTCCCTGGTTAGTAGAAACTAGTTTTATTTTATTAAGCTATATGATATATGATGTATAAGTTAATTTTTGGAACCATATATGATTAATATAACCATAAGATGGACTTATAACTATTGCTAACCTTTTATTTGAAAGAGATGGAATGACCCATCATTCTTTCACATGATCTATTAACACATCACGAATAAAAAATTCCACTTCATTTCTTTAAGGGATGAAGTGGAAATTGTTCAATTCACGAACAATAGTGAGATTGTACCAAAATCATGCAAGTATTTCTTTTAATTCATCAACTTTAGAGAAATTATCTTGAAAACCAAAAATGTTGTCCTAGTTCCCTTATATCTGATGAATCATATGGTACCTTAGATCATCGCAAATCAATAGCTTTGTGATTGTTGGATTTTTTATAGTCATGTTCTCTACCACTCTCCATCAAAACTTGATGGTTAGATTTTTCTTCTATATCTATATTTTCACCTATGTTCACCTACGTGGAAACTCAGTGATGAGTTAATTTGGGTAACCATTACATTTCATTCTTCAGTTTTTAATGCCATGTCTTGGTATTCCTTTATATGATGTGGGTTTCTATTAAACAAACTTTCGAGTAGTAAACCATTTATAACCCCGACGAATTTGGAGGGAGAAATTCATTTTAAGGGGGGTAGAATGTAACACCCCGACACTTTATGAAAAATATACTTTTAATTTCATTAATGTCATGTGTTGTATGCTATACCAAGATTACCTTGCGCTATACGCAACACTGTATTAGCTTGCAGTATACGCAACACTATTCTTGGATCGTGTTACACACAATTTTGATAATAGTTATTCTACACAACATTGAGTATATATATATATATATTCAATGTAGAAATGAAATATGGTTTTATTATGTTATATGAAACAACGAAAGATTCTTGCACAGCACGCAACCCTGACTTGGCTTGCATTACATGCAATCACAACCTTCCTCGATAGCGTGTGTTGTACGCAATACCGGGTTTTACTAAACAACGATATATTATTATAATATTATTATGAACTAGCTGTTATGAATAGTATTAACTAAATTTTGAATCTTATAACATTTATATTCCTCTTAAACATTTTCTAGAACATGGTATAAGAACAAAATAAATTTTTCGAGTAAAATAAGTAGTTTTTCAAAAAATGCAGTTTTGCCGCCTTTTGATGGCGCACCCACTTTAAATATAGTTTTTGACATGTTTATAAGTTCAATTTTACAAGATAAAATTGTTCTTTGGAATCATGAAATAAAAATTTACTTTGGAAAAATATTTCATATTATTCTGGTAACTTTCATATTTTGATGAATAGTAAAAACACGCTATATTTTAATTAAAAACAACTTTTTTCATCGCAATAATTTATCTGGTTAAATTATAATATTGAATGGTTTTAACGTATAAATAGAATATATTTTTACCATTTAATATAATGTATGTCATTAGCATTTATTCTACCTTGAATTTTTAGGATAAATCAATTCAATCTTTTGCAATGTTTTAAACAAAAACACGTTTTCTTTCGACAACGGGATTAATTTTAATTTAATTTCTGCAACTTTAGTGTATTGTATTTGGAAAAATGGATTCCATATTTGGAATAATTGGGTCCAAATTATGTTAATAAGCTACTTTTTATTTTTTGACATTATGAATAGTAACTACGGTAAATTTTATTTACCATAGTTAAAGGTAAATCAGGTAATTAAGGGTAAATATAAGATTATAAAATTACCCTAACACCTACCAAAATCCTATTGTATGACTAAACGTCAACCCATATCACCTAAGGGTTGGATTAGATTCATTTAATGGACTTTATTCCAAGAAAATAATTTAATTATTATTAAAACCAAAGAATGTGACAACATGTCACTCTCTTAAATCTTATAAGTATAATAATTGTAATTTAGTGATAAACTTCATGAAACAACGAACATGAATAGTATCCAGAAAGATACTACAATTAAATACATCATAGGAATTTATTTAGAATTTTTTGGGATTAAATATTTATCATTTATTATGACACAAAGATGATGCAGTAAATATCTTATTAATGAAATATTGACATAATTGATGTTATAAATACCCAAATAAATGTAATTAAAGCCTTTTTATGAATTAAACTAATTTTATAGGTTAATATGACATGTTATTAGTGATTTAATTAACTTTTTTTGAACTAATAAGTCTGTTATGAGTTTCACAAAAATCAATTACTAAATACTGTCAAAATTGACATAAAATAGTTTTTTAAAACAAATATTAAATTATTAATTGTTATTTTATTTCTAAAAATCTAAGGTTCAGAAAAATGACTAAGATAAAGTTATATATATTAATAATATAAAACTTGGGGTTCTTTTGGCTTCTTATAGTATGTTTATTAACCTTATAATATAAGAACAGAAGAAGACACGGTAAAAGTAAAATTATTTAACTTAATGTTAAATCTAAATTATAAGGTTAAAATAGGAACCTAAACATGTCTAATTTCTATTGTATGGGAGTATTTCAACCCATACCCACCTTATCTTATAAATAAATCAATTTGGAGCTATTTAAAACCGAACATGACTTTATAATATAATAATATTTTTAGTTTTTTCAAAGGATCCCCTCTCCTCCCTTATAAAAAGGCACCTCCTCCCTCTCCTCCTCACACCAATTTGAGCCTTCATGCTCAGCCAACCCCAGCCCATTTCACTTCCCCACTTCCTTAGAAACCTACTAGAGTTACTGGTCTTATCAAAAGACCAACTCTAGTGCCTTAAGAGAATGTTTAAATGAGGCACTTTGAGAAAAAGGTAATACCTTCTACCGTTTTCTTCAAGTTCCATCCTTCTTCTTTAGTTGTTTCATTATGTGGAAATAACATCAGTATCATTTATATACTGATATGTTATTATAAATATGAAACAACCCTATTTCACCTCTTATCCATCCTACGTAAAATGAAATCACCGCGCGTGCGTACGTACGGAATACTGTCTCCACGTCGTGGTGTAATCTATTTTCCACCACCACCTTACTTGGATGGTTATAAGGGTTAAAGTAATGAATATATATAATTATTGTAAAGTGGTATTGATTCTGAAATATTATACATACACTCCAATACAATTCCACGATCATGGGAACGATATCATCGCTCGTTCGTACGTACGGAATACCGTCTCCACGATGTGATGTGATTCATTCTA
Organism: Viscum album; assembly: GCA_963277665.1. Taxonomy (NCBI): domain Eukaryota; kingdom Viridiplantae; phylum Streptophyta; class Magnoliopsida; order Santalales; family Viscaceae; genus Viscum; species Viscum album. Next base: position 1,187,777,403 of record OY728139.1, read on the forward strand.
CATGTTCTTCATTGCATAATGATTATATAAATGAATTTAATGAATGAATATGATATATATTACACTAATACCATTCTTGAACTGAGGTATCTATAACCTAAATAAAAGAATAAGAATTTATTCGACAAACACGCATAAGAACAAAAAAGTAATAAACACCCGAATAATAAGTATTAATGAAATACTACTAATAATAAGATAAGAATATGACCATATATGATATCATAACAGTAAGAATGATTCTGGAATAAGTCAATGACATTATTTAAATCATTATACAGGAGGTTCAGACACTTACGAAGAAAATCGGACCTAAGGTAATGGAAATATCACAATCTAATTTTTATCCGAGATTGTTTATACTTTAGTATTTACTGGGTGTATTTTATCATCCACATCCATGTTTCATCAATATGTAATATTATTTCCATCCACCAACAATTTTTTAAATCCAATTTTACCCTTATGTGAGTTTTTAGTAAAGGATATGAAAGGAATCTTTTGTCGTTTTTCGTACGAGGTACTTTTTGACTTTTCCAACAAAAGTACGAAGAATGTTTTTTAACTTATATGGAAGGAATGTATTTTTAAAAAATTATTTCAAAGAATCTTCCCTTACAAGTTTTCAAGTTTATTTTTAATCAACTTCTTTTAGTATAGAATTGTATGACATGGTAAGAAAGGAAAAATGTTTTTGAAGTACAAAGGACATTTTCCTCAAGAATGGAGTTCAAGTGTTTTATCAAAATTATTTTCCATCTAAGATAATAAAGGGTTTTTTTTCTATCCCTATTATTACATTGATTTGATTATGTTGTGATGGAATTATTTTTATGAATTCCTTTATCTTATATGAATTGTTTTATGATGTCATGTTGTTTAAGAATCCCATTTTTATTACATGGATTATGCAATGATGTATGGTTTATGATTTTGTGGGACACATAAGAATGGTATAATTATGAGATGGGTGGGACCTATATCTCCCTCTAATGCATTGGGTAAAGATTTTATATCTCATGAGATAGAAATGGCTGGAATGATAGGTTAAACCGGTTCAGTGAAACAGGACTGAAACGAGGGGTGAACTCGGTTCAGAAATGGACTTTGTCCACTAAGATTGTCTTTCCAATGAGTCTTGACTGACAAGAAATGATTATCTATGATTATTTGTGTATGCCACAAAGTTTCATGATTTAAGTTATGATTATTGGGATTTCATTTCACTACTATGATTTATCCCATGTTATGAAATTATGCTCTCTTTTGCAGGTTAAGATTTTGAAAATGTTATGTTCTTATGAATATGATGTGATTGATATTTCTTTTGTTTACCCTTACTGAGAATTTCAGCTCCCCCTTTTATGTTTTCTTTTCCCCAGGATATAAAGAACGATTTTAGGTAAAAAAAGGAAGATCTTTATAGGAGATGTTGAAAATCTTTCACCACGATTAGAAGATTATATTCCGAGTTTCCAAACACACTAAACTATTACGATCGTTGTGTTTGTGTTTTTGTTATGTACTAAGTATTATGAAAAAGCAATGTAATTTCCATGTACATCATGCTTCGGGTCTCTACAGATCATGCTGAAATTAAAAAACTATAAGAAAAAATGAAAGAAGCTGAACGAAATAGTATGTAGAGAATTAGGTATTGTGAACTAAATTTTCACAATGAACTAAGAAACACAATATCCTAGGTTTTGATATATTAACTATCTATACATAGATATATGAGTTATCCCATGATAAAGGTTAACACAATGAACACCCATGTGTTGCGATGCGGAAACAAGGTGATGAATCAAATGAGATCGGTACTAGAAAATGACAACCAATGAGGGATATCACAATTTAGTTTGAGGAAACCAATGGATTATTTCTCTAGAATAATGAGATAAATCATTTATTTTGATCAAATTCCATAAGTCATTATCCACCTTTTATTTTCCTTAAATGACTTATGTCAATATCATTCTAATGGTTTCCCAAAAATAACTTCACATAGCCCACCCTATGGAGTAAAGTATAATGTATATCCTAATGTGTAAGAACTATAAATTCAATTGTTTTCTCCCCATTCAATATAGATATGTCCACACCATATGGTATAACACATCATGGATGGGTCCCATCACATGTAGATATGCTATTCATATCAAACTAATGGGATTTTTATTCCCATTATAGTAGGATATATAGGAAATAATATAGAGCTATTATCCCAATTAAAATACCTTCTCACCTACACTTTTCAATAAATCATATCCTAAATTGACCAGACGTATTATGTGATGTGTATAAGAAATCTTCTAGCCTATTTAATGAACATAACATTCTATATGTTATGATAATATGATGACCAGTAGTTCCTTAATTAATGAAAATATGATAACCGATATATCATTTACTTCTATTAAGAGAATAAGATGACCACATGGTTTGGTATTATGGCTAAAAATTAGGCTCCTTGTAGGTGTAATCCCCAAACTTTACATTTTTTATTAATTTTATTTCCTAAATCATGATCGATAATGTACCTCTAGGAATTGATGATTTTTTACATTTTTTTGATCCATTATTGAAACAAATTGGTGGTGGTTTAAACTATTTCTGAAATATTAAGAATGTTTTTGAGGTGTTTGGATGTTACTAAAGTTGAACTAAGATGGTTTGAAGAGGTTTAGTGCATAGTTATGGAAATTATGGACTTTATGATGTGAATCTATCTACATTTTTGTAATTATATGGGATGAAAAATTGAGTAATTTAAAAAAATAAGACTTTCCAATATATATGATTTTGATGAAAATTGTATAAGATGTATTCTAATGGAAGATAAAAGGTAGCTATTTCTACCACCTTACATAACTATGTCACATGTCTCTGGTGAAATTTATATTTTACCAAGTAAAATGTATGATGTTTGAGATGAGGTATTAAAAATGTTGTTGGTTCATCATCATATATAAATTATAAAGGATGTTTTTTTTTATTTTTAGTATGTTCTTGAAAAGTGAATATGTTATAATTTTTATAAATTAAAGATAATTTTAAGATACAAAATAGGTTTACGTGGTTTAATATAGATATGTGAAAGATAAAATAATATTATCTAGTACATTAGATATTGGGTGATCATAATGTTGATATGAATGATTTTTTAAATATTAAATATGAATTTGTGATTAGATCTTTTGCGATATTTTAGAATATGGATAAATTACAAAAAAATGAATTATGAGGTAAAATGTGCTTGATGGTTCTGAAGATGGTCTTCAATGGATCAAACATCACAAATGAGATATCTGATTCATTCATATATTATTCATCTATTGTTCCATAACGAGATGTTTGAGATTACAAATAGGGATGAGATATATTTTAATCAAATATATTTCAATGAAATGAGAATAGGGGACCACACCATGAAATTTTAAAAATTCAGGTATTCATATATCATTCAACTAATTTGAACTGTGACAATTAATCTTGATTTAATTGGGATTTTTAAATTTCTCATCTATAATAAAAACAATTAATATGGAGGGTGTTTTTTTAATATCATTAGGGAAAATAAAAAATGAAAATGGAATATTTAATGATCATGGGATCATTCTATCATTATAAGGTAATTATAGAATTTTAGATATGATTTATTAAAACTATTATGGTAATACTATATAGTCAAAGAATGAATTATTTTATCTAATTTATTTAATTATATAATATTTAGTATGAAATAATATTAGAATAACTGTTGGAATAACTTCCTTGGATTCAATGGGTGAAAAATATTGTTGGAATATTTTAATCCAAAGTCACATGTCACATATTGGCCATAAAACATATAGATATTTATTATCTGGTGATTTAATTATAAGATACACATAAACAATTGGAAGATAATATTCAATATATATGAATGGAGAAACAAAAATTATCTTATTGAATCACTAAATTTAAGAATACAACATAATTTAATAGTAAATAATACACTTATCTGATAACCATTAACACTTGAGAGGAAGATCAATATTTTTTTGAGAAGAAACACGATTTTTCAAAGGATATTACTCATAATTTTTCAACGATATTTTAAAAATTGGGAAGTTTTTTTATAAAAGTGGGATTTTTATTAGTTTAGTGAAATAAAATAATGTAGAGGATGGTACTTACATAAAACAATTTAATCATATGATCATTATTTGAGGTAAATATTAGAATTAGAAACCACCTAATGATATCTAGTAGTATATTCCTGTAGTAAGACCAAATCATATAATAATTGTGTATACATTGTTCTTGTATTAATTCATTTTTTATATGGGAAATGTTTAGTTAAATATTGTAGTTTATTGAACCATAAAATATAATAGATCTTGATTTCATGGTTATGAAATTATAAAACAGAAAAACAACTTATTCATCCCATTCTTGTCAGTGGTTCACCCATTCCTGATGCATATCAAACCAGAAAGGGTTTCTTATGCATAATTCCTACATAAACCCCTTAATGGTTACTTTAACATAGAAGACTAATATGTTGAACTCTAAACTACTTGGAAGATTTCATGGATTTAAGACCTTAAGAGGATATAATAGATTCATTTTCATATTACCATAAAATTCTTGTTTTTATATATACTAAAACCAATCACGATATTATTGGATTCAATTTGTAGGGATATGTTCTATGAGACTCTACATTTAATGTACAATAAAATTTATGAAATTATTTTTATATTATTTTATGTTGGGGTTAGTTCACATTAATATTTAGTAAGTGAATGTAAAAAGGAGTTGGAATCTAGTTTCATGAGTTATTTCATGGGGTGAATGGATATTCTTGTTTGAATTCTTTCTAGGAACATTTCGTATAAATCAGTTTGAAATTGTCCATAATGTGAAATGAAATTCCTTACATAAATGGTATTAATAACCATAACAGTTTTTGGAAATATAAAAGAGAGGTGTCTTGTTTTTATGGAAAAATTAGTTCTCCAAATTATTCATAGTGTAACATAATTTGTTTGAATTTTATCCATGACAATAACAATTCTATCCAAGGTCAGTAGTTATGGTTATTATTAACCCTTATAATATCCTAATTATTGTATTGTCCCTACCCAATTATCTAGGAGCCAGTTTGTACTACCATTGTATTAGTATGAATACAAGGAATCAAATCCCAAAAGAAAATCAATTTAGTATTTTTTGAAAATCATGATTGCATGCATGATAACCATTTATATTTCGAAATAGAAAATAAAAAATGACACATAAAAAATGATTTAAACTACATCCTTGAAATATTATTCACAGATTTATTCTTTATAATATAGGTAAAGGAAACTTAATAAGGGTTAGCTCAAATGATTAGTAGGTGTAATTAAAGTGGATGAAACAATGATTTCATGAAACTAATTAACATGTAATGGTAAATATCTAATAACAAATTCCATTCAAATAACTTGATAAGGAATAATCAATATGTAAAGGAATGAAACTGAATCTCATGCTATCTAATAAATAATATGATATTTGAATGTATCCATAGATATGTAAAATCATAATGGTCATGGATAAATAAAAAAATTATTCTAAATGATGAAAATTATTAATTTTTTTATCCCATGTTTCCTAGTCATGTGGTTTTATTACTATCAAGAACATTCACAAGATGGTTTAGCATTTCTGTTAAAACCCCATCTAATTTGGCCAACTAATTCGTCTCATTAGACTATCGATGCATTGGGGAGATATCAATTACTGAGACCCACATGTGTCATACCTGTCAAAAATCATTCCTATTATATCGTTCAATGGATTTAATTCATCAATAATGTTCCATATCATATATCATTATTATTTAAATGATATAGATTTATTAATAATTACCACATTCAATCAATTAAATAAGAACATATATTTAACAAATTGTTTATTTTTTAGGAAATTATGCTATCAATTTTAATAGAATATTTTCATTTAATAAAAATGTAATGTACCAAAAAAATGATAATAAGGATGTGATTGTTTCAATAGAATGTTAATGATCAAAAAATAAAGTGATATTGTACTCATAACTTGTATAATATTGAAATTATTATGTCAAAACCACATGGATATGAAATTAAAATAAATACACTATATACCATGAATATTAAATTTTTAGTGATATTATATTTCGAAAGGGGAAGTAGATAAACTTCAAAAAAGATGTATGTGTTGTAAATGGTGTATGTATCATGGAATGAAAAGTGAGAAAACACCCCCTTAAATTGAATTTTTATTTTTTTGAACATACCTTAAAATCTTGTATAGGAAATGTAAAAATGTTAGTAATGTAAAATAGAACCATATTCATATTAATAAAATCATATATTATCTTTTAAAATATCTTATTTCATGTTTGATAATAATCTTCCATTGTTTTCACTATTTTATGTATTAATTCCTGAAGATATCAAGTAAGTTTTAATTGTTAATTAGTGTTCTTATTTCACAGATCTTGACATCATCATCTCCATAATGTAAAAAAATATTTAATTATTTTATATATTAAGTATATATATATTTTTAATATTCCATAAAACATGTATATAAGAAATTAAATTCACCATTTATGGATACGGTAGGATGTATGTACGCATAAATGCTACTTTCATTTCATTGCAGCATTTATAAAAATGAAGGTTAAATGAAAAATATGTATATTATAATCCTATTATAATATTATTTCATATATTCCACATATTTTTATAAAAGATATCATTAATACCTTCCATGTAAATTTTTAATGTATCACATTTTTTGAGGAGGCGGTAGTCTACACTTCTGCAAACGATGTTATCGTATTTACCCATAATGAAAATTTTAAAATAATGTGTTACAAAATAATTTAAAAAATAAAAATACATGATAAAATTTATATACATAATATATTAATTTTGTTTCCATTATAATTCCAAACCATAAATGGTAGTAAAATAGAAACGAACAATCCGTATTTTTTAGTGTAGTAGTTTGATGTACACAAATGGTAAGTTTGATAACCATTTGATAGTAGTGTGTATAGGTCTTGGTCCAACCCATTGATTAAAAATTACAATTATATTTATTATAATTATGTATTTTTATAATCATTTAATAAGATGAGTTATTTTTATGGGTAATGAAAATAAAACTAAAGATCTTAAGGAAGGGTGTTATCTCTTCTTTGGGGAACTCATTTTCGTTTTCACCAAAGGAATTACTTGTATGGATTTCATCCATAAGTGAGGATTAATGGATGAGTTGAGGGAATTTTGGTTCTTATATTAGTGGAGTTCGGGTGATCTAAATATCTGGATATTTTTTAATAAATGGTAGGGTTGATTTCCTTTTTATAGTGGAGGAGTAGTGATATTCTTGAAAATGATTAGAATCTGAAGTCCACTAATATTTTTACAATGTCATGTGGCTCCAATAATGGAACCAATTACACACATTTGATTATAGGGTCTAAATATTGATATGAAATGTCTTTTGGACAAATTTAAAGGTTATTTGTTTCATTAATTTTAGGGTTTAGTTCCTCGTTATAATAATTTTCCTCTTAATTGATGTAATTACTTTAATTACTCTCCCTAATGATTTTATTAAAAAAATAATTTTAAATTATTATAAAATTTTAATTATTGTGATTAAAATATGGTATATATTTTAACAAATTCATCAAACAAAAGTGGTATAAATATAATTAATTTTACTTTATTTGATGGGATAATAAAGTTGGGTTTTAATGTAATAATGTTCAATCATTTTCTATGATTTTATAGCTAATTTTAAGGTGAAACTAATTCCAATGAACTAAATTGGATTAACGTAATTATATTTGATCTAATTTTATTTAATCCCAATAAAAATATAATTTATTCTTGTATATAAATTATTTTAAATTGCATTTTCGAATTAAAATTTATTATTTTTCTCCATTCTTCAAAAAGTGAATCTTCACCAAACAATACCAAAAACCCACCCTAACATAACTTTGAATTTCTATTTCTATTTTTTTATTTTTACATATTAAATTTTTAAAAGTTTCAAAATTCATATTTAAATTACGAGCTCCATTAAAAGGTTTTAAAACAACTTTTATAAAAATATGGGATTTTATGAGTAAAATTATGTTTCTACATATCTCATACCTATCATATATATTGGATGAATTTAAATTTTTTTTTTAATATAAACTATAATATTTTAGATAATAAAATTAACAAATATGAATTAATATAATTTATTTTGATAAAACACCGTTTGAAGAATAAATATTTTTGTATATAAACATTTCCTTTATTTTTGATTTTTTATGTAAATTTATATTTCATTGTAAACCAAGGAAATGAAAAATATATTTCTATAAGTTAGTTAATCTTATTCAAAAAAAATATTTTATAGAAATGTTTATCTAATTAAAATAGTAATCTGATGATATATTTTTTTCTATAAAACTCTGTATTGCGTGTAACACAAACTACCGAACAAAGTCGTTCTTATGTGTAATTCATGATAAATAGGTGTTTCCTATATTACAAGCTACAAAATATATTCATTTAAAATTTTAAATATATCATAATGTATCAGTAAATTATATTCCTCTCTACTCTTTGTGTTGTGTGACAAACAGGATATTAAATACAATGTTTTTACTTTATAATTTTGGGTTGTTACATTCTCCCCACCTTAATTAAGTTGTATCCTCACAATTTAAACATGATTTCAATTATATATGAATTTATATTTTAGAATTATATTTTTGGAAAACCCACATCTTAAATAGGGTTAACACCACCTCTTACTTTTAATAGGGAAAAGTAAATTTTAATTTTTACACAAAACTAATCTTTTAAATAGGAGAACATTAGTGAAAAAATGGACATGGAAGAAAATTAAAAACATCGTATTCTGATAGAGAGTGATAAAGAGCATGGTCATATAAAATATGATAATAAAAAATCCATAAATTAGTTTTCTGAAAATGGTCATTGATATGGTCAAAAATAATGATAATAGGACAACATTTTTATTTCAAGAACTTATTTCCTTGGGTTGAGGAATTATTTCACACTATAAGTATGTAATAAAATATAAATTTTTGATACTTTTCTATTTCATAAATACAATCATATGATTTGGTTTTACCATAAACTATTTAAAAATCATTTCTTGAAAAAGTTTCATAATAGGGTGAAGTAATATATCAATATCTAAAATAGCATCTAATGTCCAACATAATCTATTTCATAAGTGTTTTACCTTTCTCAAAGATTATGTTCCAAAAAATTAGAAATAATGTTACTCTGTTTCCAAAATGGAATTATCCTTAATATTTCCATATCATGAATAATATATTATTTTTGAAATTCCAATCATGTGAATACCTTCATCAGGAATTTTCTTGAAACATAGTAATAAACTGAATTACCAAAAAACATTATTATAATGATGCATTATTCATTGTTACCTAAGAGTAATACATTTCATTGGATATATTTCATAAATCCAAAATCATCTAAAAATACCTTAATAAAGGTATAATCCACTTTTGCATCAAACCATTAATCATATCCAAGGAAGTAAGTACTTTACAATTATATTTATCATAACCAACAATATCTTAATTCCAACATCAGTATCTCAGTATCATGAAAATGTCGAGGGTTTTATTTCCCGAAATAATGTGTTTTAAAAAATTTTAACTTTCTAAAAAAATAAAATTTCATGGTACTATTAACCATATAAACTCAAATCATTAATGAAAATGTTCCTTACTTCAATACTTATATATTTAGGAAATCATACGATGATAACATCATCAATAAAATAAATTTACATCTTATTTATTATATACAAATATAGAAGAAAATTAATTATTCCATTGTGGTTTTGTCTGTACCATATTCTTGATCTTTATCTCATATATTATTCACAGTTATATTCCCTTGTTGCATAGGGAATTATTTGACATATTTCCTCATCTACATGAAATTATAACACCGATTAATAGTGTTTTCCTTCTTCCTATTATATTCTATTTCTTGGTGACCCTTTTATCAACACATATAAAAAACTAAAAATCCTTGCAAAAATTTACTAGGGTGATTCATTCCACATTTATCACATGTGGGAAAATCCATCTTTTGCATTTCCCCTTTTACTATCATTTCTCCGCCTTTATCTTATTATCATGCTTCACTTTTAAGAAAGACTACATGGAAAATTATTTCATTGTCTTGATATCACATAAAACTATTTCATCATAAAAATTTATTGTTTGAGACACTATCACCATTTAATGAATTCTCATAAGTAGTTAAATGATGTATATGATCTTTCTATTCATGTTACGTATATAATCTATAGCATACCTAGATTACACTATAATGGTTGACTCATAATATGAAAAATATTCATCCTTATTTTTTGTTAAAATATATAATTTTCTCTTCATCTCAGTTTGTTTTTCATGAGGGAAATGTTTTTCAACGAAGGTATCTTTAAAATAATTCCATTACATGACTTCGATATATTATTCCTCCCAAATATTCTATATTACCTACCAATATTGATTGACATTGTCTTTGAGTAAATACACTACAAGTGTAACATTTTCATTTTAACAACATCCCAATGTAATAAATATTGTCTAAAAACACTTAATTCATTTCTAAGGAACCACTTGATCATTATTACCACCAAATAATAGGGATATTTATTACAAAATAAATCTAGCATAAAAGATTCTCTCTATGGAATAGTATGATCTATTCAGGCATGGTTATTTTTCACAACATGATTCAGTTTCCCTAATATTACCATAATTTTTTTCATTCCAATACTAACTATATTGGAAACCATATAAAGGGGAATTTTCATATTTTCTATGATCATTGATACAATTATTCCTTCCCAGAACATTTTCTATACAATGACACATATTGGATTAGTTCATAAATTTATTATCTCTTTATATTTCTAAATTTGGAATAAAACATAACATAAATTGAAAATATTATGAATATCTAATCCCATAATCATAAAAATTTATTATTTTGGAATATAATTACATTAAAATCCTTCATAAATATTTTAAATAAAAAAATTAATTATCCAAAGTGCATACCCCAGGAGTATCAAAACAGGTGTGTAGTAAAGAACATATTCATGTACCAGGTGATGGTTGAGTGACTCTTTATGTATGTTTTCTTATTTTTCACCACTAGTTGCATCTATGAAAGAACCATGTCAACTTTTAGTATACAAACCTTGATATATTTCCGGAATACCCACATAATCAATACATTACATAAATTATGGAATGTTATTTTATACTTATGATTAATGTCTATTATACGTTTTTGTTATCTAATCTATTTTTCTAAATTTATTTTCCTTGGTTTCTACTAAACACCCTTTGATACCAACTATAGTGGCGCAAACCCCAGAGCTTGAAGACATTGTCTACTACCAATAAATTGATGCATGATTACAATGAATCAAATAACGGAAGACTATTCATTTTAGTAGTTTGTGAAAATCCAGATTACATACATGATACACATATTATAAGAATAAATATTACATAAAACATAATAAATTATAAAATGATATAATTTGCATCTGTAAAATCATATTCCATGATTTCTTATTCATAACCTAGGAGAAATAAATATAATAATAGCATTCTCAAATGATTATTAATGATATATAAAGAAGAAGAAATAATTAGTTGATGAGAATAATTAATATGGAAATGTAAATAACTGATTGAATATTCCATTAAAATAACTATATAAGTAATAATCAATATGTCATGGTATGAAACTGAAACACATGATATTTAATCAATAAACTAAGAATATAATGCATCCATAGACATTTAAATGGAAAATTATAATGTATAAATAACAACTGATTCTAGATGAGGTAAATGATCAATAATTGGATTCCATGTTTCCTAGGTACATTGTCCCTTTACCATCATGACCCTTCATAAGACGGTTTATCATATGAGTTAAAACCCCATCAACTTTGGTCAACTCACTCGTCTCAGTATATACTAATGCATCAATGGTATATCTATATATGGGACCCACTCAAGCCATACATGTCCTTATAATACCTCATATATCATGAAATATGTTTAATTCTAGAACAATGTAACTTATCAAATATCAATATTGAAAAAAAGATATTTATTTGCCATACTTCCCTTGTAAATAAAATAACTTTCAATATGAAAACCATATGTAAAAATGATATAGATTTTCAGAAATAATGATATTAATTTCCTAAAAATATGGACATATAAGAAAAAATGTATTGTACCATAAAAATGATCATAAGGATGTTATTTTTTCAAGATAATGTTAAAAATCACAGAGGAAGGTGATTTTGAAAAGATAAATTTTACCACAAGGTAATTTTAATGTCAGAACCCAATGGATGAGATAATTCCACGAAATCCATTGATTTCCATTAATAAATAAGGAATCTTGAGGATCACTAGACACATCACCCAAATGAATTAATTGGTGTAAATAGAGTAAGCCTCACCGAATGAAAAGTGGGAATATAATCCCTTACCATTCATTTACTTTTTTCTTAACATGCTTTAAACTCATGTATAATTGTTTTAAAAATGATACTAAATTATATCAAAACCATATTTATATTTATAATATCATAATTTATCTTCTTTTAATATCTTTTTACCTATTTGATAAAAATATTCTATTATTTTCAATATTTTTTCTATTCTTGAATGGCTCGAATGCCTTTAATTTTTATTTGTTTTGGATAATCTCTTTTTTATCTTGGTTAAGAGGGAACCCTTACATAAAATGTAGGACTAATGGCACAAGGCCGAGTACATGACCCAAAGGCCTAAAGGTAAAATTACCATAATATAACTTAAAGTCCCAAACAAAATACGCAATAAATCCCCCTCACCTCCAACAACATCATTGAGGGTTCCTGTCTTCTACCTCACATTTCTGATTGGATATATTTTCCCCTGAAAAGGTCTATGGTTCCGTGTACCCAAGGCACTTTCTATACCCTCTCATTCTTCTAATCTAGTTTTCTTTGCTCTGATGGCTACTACATGATATGAATAATCTTCTAGGAAAAAAATTGTGTGGCATTAATGTGCTTCTATAAGGTCATTGGTGACATGAATTCCTTGTGTCCTAAAGTCCTTGGGTGTTCTGAAGGCACTTTGGCCCATAGGCCGAAACCAGTGGCCCGATGACCCAAACAATTGAACATTTTAAGCTACAAAGTACCACTATAGTACCTGATATTTTACTTATATAATAAAACATCAATTTTCTTCCTCTAGGATACGATCTCATGTTTCATGTAGGCATACAGGGTGTGATAACCAATTAGCTACCACCCCAACTGCACTATTTAATGTGTTAATTTCCATGTTTATCATGTAAGCACCACGTAATACTACATGAAAAATGGGGGTTCAAAACCCTTTGGGCGCAGGTACTGTAGCAGTACTGTAGCGGGTACTGTAGCAGCGGCGGTACTGTTGACCAGCGGGTACTGTAGCGGCGGCAGGGCACTGTAGCGGCGGAGGTACTATGCGGGTACTGTAGCAGCCAGGTTACTATTCACAGAATAGGAATTTGGCCAAAAATTTGGGCCTACGGGCTTTGTAATGGGCTACAAGCCCACTGGGCCTTTGGGCTATGTAATAGGTCTCCCTCTACCTAGTTAAAAGAGGTCTTTGATTTGGTTTATTAATAAAAATGAGGCTTCGGCCCCAACATTTTAAAAAAACATTAGTGAGGTCATGTTTTAACAATTCATAGAGTGTAAACCATGATTTAATTATCACATATATTCATTATATGTGTATTTTGAATAATTCATGATATTTTTAAAAAGGGAATGAAATGCACAGTTTATGGAGACGATGGGTCTTACATATGCATGAATACATCTTCATTTTTTTCAATTTTTAAAATAATTAATGATAATTGATATATATTAATATTAAAATTAAGTTATAATATTTTTCTAATATAATAAAATATATTTATTTAAACCATACTTAATTCATTCAATGTAAGGTGTGAATGTATCACATCGCTTTGAGGAGGCGACAGTCCACACATCGATAAACGCTGTTGTCATATTTAAACATTTGGAATGATTAAAGGTATGTTTTATAAATTAAATACAGAAAAATAAATTCATTAAAAATATCATATATATCACATATTAACTATGTGTTCATCATAAATCCAACCCATTAATTTTTTATAGTAAAAACCAAATGATCAACATTTCATGAGGCGATAGTTCTCCAAACATGAATGGTAAGTTCACTACCCATTTAATGGAAGTGAGTGTAGGTTTAGGTCCAAAACATAAAATAAAAGAATATAATTTTATTTATTATACCTTTTTTATATAATAATTGATTAAGAAGAGTTTATGGGGTGGAGAATTAAAATAAATCTAACGAGCTTGAGGAAGGATGTTACCTCTTCTTTTGGTAACTCTATTTTATTTTCATAAAAGGGAATACTTAGATGGATTCATGTCCAAAAAAGGATTATAGGTTGAGATGGGGGTAATTTTTGGATCTTATTTGAGTAGTGATTTTGTGATAAATATTTATTTATATTTTTTAATAAATGGGATAGTTTTGTTCCATTTTATAGTGGAGGAGTGGCATTATTGTTAAATATTGAATGGGAATTCCACCTACATTTTTTCCAAGTCAAGTGGAACCAATAATAGAAACTATTTTGTAAAAGGGATGATATGGACTAAATATTGACATCCAATATATTTTTTACAAGTATATATGTTATTTTGAATTATAATATTAAGTTCTAGTCCATCAAAAATATAATTTTCCTCCTAATGACAGTAAATAATTTTAATCCCATTTAACATTATTTTTTTTTTAAAAACTAGGTTCACCATATTATTAATTATATATTATAATGATTCCAAATATGAAATCTTTTTTTTCTAATTTCTCATAATAGAAGTGGTATATATTAATTTAAATTCATTCCCATAGATGAGTCAAAAAACATGTTTTTATAGTAAAAATGTTAAAAAGCATACTAATATTTTATATGTAATATTAATTTCAAGTTGAATAAAATGCCCTAATTTGAATTAAATTATGTTAAAATGATATAATTTGATCATAAAATCAATTTAAAATATAATTTAATCGTATAAAATATTTTATTGAAAATCATTTTTTAATTAAAAGTTTGTATTTTTACTATTCATCAATAAATGAAACATCTCTAAAAAATATCAACAATTCACCGTAATAATATTTTCAGGTTAATATTAAAAAAATGAAATTTATTTTTCTATAAAAATGTATAAATGTTTCAAAATTCATAATTAAAATAAGTGCACCATTAAATGGATATAAAATAGTTTTTTATAAAAATATAGGTATTTCTTGTCCAGAAATTGTTTTGTTATTATATTATTAATATAAAATATATTTAATGAACATTAAAATATTTTTTTGAATGTATAATATAAATATATCATTAATATATTTCATCTATATTAATTAATTTAATTCATTACAATAAAACTCCTTTAGAAGCATAAATATAGATTTGTAAAAAAATACAATATTGCCAATTGGGTTTGATATTCATTTCAATATAATTATTAACCAATGAATTCAAATATATATTTACAATTATTATATTACCCTATTAATAACAAAAAAATTAAATTCTTGGTAATATATTATTATAATAATATATTGTTATTCGTGAAAACTCGTTCATCTGTGTAACTCAAATGTCCAAACAAAGTAAATATGGTGTAAAACTCAATATACCACATTATTGTATGAAATAGCAGCTATAAAATAGATGAAAGTAACATAATAAATGTAAAATAATGTCTTGATACATTATAACTATTTGTACTATTGGTATTGTGTCTCATATGCTATTAAATAAAAGGTTATTACTTTAGAATTTCGATGTGTTACAATTATATTTTTGAGAGAAGCCATTGATAAGGTATATCAGGACTAGATCTATGGTATATAGATCATTTTATAAAAACAATATGAGATTTATTAAAATAATGGAACGTGGATTATTGACACATTAATCACATGGAACCATTCTTCTTGTCAAATTCTTTTCAGGTAAGTGGATTGTCTCCCACTCCACTCATTTTGAAACTAAAAATCGTAAATTACTAAAAACAAAATGTATATTTATAAAATTTATTTCTTGGAAAAAATTAGTCATCTCTTTTAATTATTGATTTTATAATTAATTTCTTCGTTATCACCCACAATGTGTTTCATATTAGTTTGAAATGATGATTTATTCTAGTGAAATTTGTGATTGCGATAACATGTCATAGACATGTGTGAGTGATTTCTTGAATTCATGTTGAAATGACCCTACCCGGTTAGAAAAAGTAATTGGGTGAATTTTTTAATAATTAGATTTTACGACCATACAATGGCATTATTCTATAGGAATAGGTAATAATAATGAGAATGAGGTGTTAAGTGGGAGTACGTTTATAGAATGTACATTGGGTATTTTATTTTTAAGTGTATGAATTCATGAAATGGGATAACATCATGAGGGGGATTTTATCAAAACATATATTTATATTAATTTATATTTATCATTCACAGTGAGTTTATTTTACTCACACGTATTTTATGTTAAATGGTAGTTAACTTTTTCTTATCTTATCTTTGTGTGCAGGAAGTCTTAGGGATTTCATACTAGATAAATATAAACACAACATATTCAATCATCACAGAAAAAATGAATTTGTTCATTGTTTTGATATAGGTATGGGAAAAGTATTTTACTAAAAGAGTGGGGAATTATTTTGTTGGTAATTTTTCTTTTTGGTGGCATGAATTTAGTAATATATTGTAGTGGTGTTAGTCGTGGGACTAAATTGGTTCCGAGGTTATTTAAGTGTCCATGGTACCTTGTTTATGAGGACCTTATGATCACAATTTTCATGTTATGAATCTTATTATGAGTCTTTCTTACTTATAAAATCGGTTATATATATATTATATTAGCATCTATTTTGTTTATTTTGTTATGACGAGTTCTTTTTTATGTTATCTATATAATGTGAAATAAAAAATCCTTTTTATCTCAATACATTGTAATTTATTTCAGCCATTTACTATTCAATGGATGCACATAGGGCTAGTTTCACTCCATTATTTCATAAACTAATGGGTTAGGTTGGGGTATTACAATTGGTATCAGTTTAGTATGGTCTGTTAGTCTAAACCATAAATGTATAGATTTTATAAGTAAGAACATGAAATTTATGAATATAAAGATATAGCTAGCTTCTTTATTATAAAATGTTTTTCTAGGGTAGTTTGGTTATGTAATTGTTGTCAAAAACATTTATGAAGTTCAAAACATCATTAGAATGGTTTTATCTAATTAGAGTATCATATCATAAATTTATAAATGACTTCCTTTAGGGAATGAATGGTTCATAATATATATAAGATACTTATTTCACTATATGTTAATAGTTATTGTATTAAAATGGTTGGTCTTGTCATTGTGTTAAATTTTCAATGCCATCATCTAGGAAACAACAAAACCACCTAGATTATGATGTTAAGACCGTAGCTCCACCTGAGGAACCATATGTGAACCAATACATTTTTTGATGTATTATCTATGTATTTCATTATATTAAAGAATAGAATTTATCCCAAGGAACAATGTATTGTGGATAACTATCTCTAATTCTAGATGTTGAACCTACTAATATTTCTTGGTGAATCTGTAATCTATCTTATAGAATCATAGATTTAGAGGATGAATATAATATTTTCTTTATAAAAGACCCTATATTAAATTAATGTGAAACTCATTGTTTATATTCTCATGGTTCTAGAAAAAACTTTTGTGACCTTGATGTTCAAGATAATATTGATCAAGGCCTCACTTGGGAAATATCAGAGGAATTGTTTAATAAAATACAATACTGGAATGCATTCTAAGTGTTGTGAATATAATACTCCACCCAAATTAAGTAATAATTCTTGTTGGTTAAGGTATTTCAAGTCCATTTTACAATCAATAATTATTTTTCATATACAGTGCAAGCTATTGAATCACTAAAGGAATTAATATTTTAAGAGGGATTAAGATCAAACATTTTTTCTTCAGTTGTGATGTTTTTCATAGTGGCCTACATATACATGGTTAACAAGGCTGTAGAGGGAGAGAAAGATTTTTTTTGTCATTATTAGTAGAGAGAGAACCTTTTTCCTACCATTTAAAGGTCATAAATCCAATATATGTAACTAGTGTGAAATGAAATATTATTCCTTGGGCAAAAAAGAACCAAATAACCATAACACCATATCATTTTTATTCCCTACAGGTCCAAGTGACTAGCCCAATTGTTTTTAATGTGATTTTTTTAACATGTGATTAAGGAATTCTTCACATGACCTAAACACTATCATAATTATGGTAAAATGAGAATATCATGTTCTAAAACACAAATCATTAAAACTAAATGGTTGGTGAATGTTATACTATATTCTAGACTTCTATTTCAAAACCAAGATACTCTCATCAATTAATTCCCCACACTAACAATCGAATAACTCTAGTGGATTCCGAAAATACCACTACACCTTTGTAAGAACAACCTTATCATGGAAACTATAATCTATATGAGGAATTATAGAGATAAAATTATAGATTTTATTAGATCATGACTTCCATATATTTAAGTTCCACAATGATTGTAGGTACTATTATCATTAATTTCACCATGATGTTTGTTTTTTCACATTGGTTCCTCCAAATATATTATTTCTTATATGGTGGTGAATAAATTAGTATTTTTAAATAAAATAATTCCTCATTGTATAATAATAATAAAAACCACTTTTTAATGGGGAGTTAAAATGATTTAAGGGTTCCATATGATTCAACACTAGTAAATTACCTAACATTTTATGGGGCCTTACTTTTCTAACTATAAATATAATTGATATAAACGTGGGAATGGATTAATTGGTAGAATTTGGGGATTATATTGACTATTATGATTCAAAAGTTACTTTTATGTCTTCACATGGAGTTTTTTAGATAATAAAAGTTGAATATGATATGAATTTTGGAAGAGTAGGACCATCAACAATAGTGGTTGGAATCGCCACATATAAATTGGTAGTATACATCATGGTGTTTATTGATATGTTAGACTATATATATATATTCCATTAAAATTAGATCAATAACCTAATGTTTTTCTAGATATATTTTATGGTTTCTCTCTTAAGAGGTATGTTTACATTTCTATCAAAATAATACTAAAAAAGTTGAATCTTACCCCATCATAGATAATGATACCAAATAAATTATGACAATTTATGGTCTAGTTGGTGGAGTTGGAAGTTAAGGTCTTTATATGAACATGTATGACTTCATGGTCCACTCTTGTTCTGTTTTTTAAAAATATTCTGACAAAAACTAATTTAGTAATTGTTCTCGTAAGATAAAGAAAGTTAAAATATTGAATATATATTTTATAATATTTTTAATTTTTTTTATTGATTAAATGATGATAATTGGTTGTGAAAAATTGAACACTAAATTAGGAACAACCAAATTTACATCCAGAAAGAGGATATTAAAATGAATGATTTCATAATCTATTATGGACAAAATGAATAAATATGATTGATACCTATAATAATATTACTGAATTATTTGATTGATTAAAAGCAATAAAGGGATGGCTTGCCCCTCATTTAGGAAGAACGTGCCTGATGCACTATCAATATTTCAAATACGTATGACTATTTTAATAAAGGACTCTTCTTCTTCACTCCCACTCCCCAGTTCCTCCTCCATGTTCCATCCATTGTGGGATTTTCCACACCATTGTTCCCCTCTCTTAACACTGTCCATTGGTCATTTAATTTCTAAATGTTCCGCCAAAGAGTTTCTTCATATACCTCAAGTTCTGGTCCCTCCTGCTCCCCAATATTTTTCATAAATCCCCATTGAACAAATCCATCTATCTCTGGTTGAGGGATCATCTTCTCCCAGTTTTATAGTGGAGTACTTTGAGGAAGATTAAGCTTTGCACTAGTGGACCCTTTTCGCCGGTTTGTGTCATGAGAGTACAAAACATCTTATTTTACATTATATAGTTGGATATTGGGGGTTGGAATCCCTGATTGGGCTTCCAATATAACAAAAAATATTTCTCTGTGGTTATTTAATCCCATGAAGACTTTGTGATAGCATGGTCCTTTAGCTCCATGTCATGTGGTAAGTGGTGTTTTCGTCTCTTTATGTAGATGATGGTCATTCATTTTCATAGGGATATGTAGATGGCTACTGTCTGAGTCAATATCCTAGTGTTTTATTTAACCCTCCATGGTATATCATTTAAACAAAAAATTCTAGATTCTCCCAGATATTTCATGTATGTGGATTCTCAAACCCATTCTATATTGTATGCTTTAGTGGATATGATTTGTTTCGAGATTATATTTTCTATAATTCTTCTAAATCATATTCATTTCTAGTATATTGAATCATTATAATAGTAGAAAATGATTTTATTTCTTCCCTAGATCACTGAAACACAATTTTCCATCTCTAGGGACAATTGACCATGGATTGCAGACAGATCCAGGTAAGCCCATGTCTACAAGCTTCTCATGATTCATTCACTCTATATAATACTCAAAATATTCATTCCGAATTCAACTTTTTTCCATCATTTTTGTTCCCCCTTTCTCAAGTGGTTACATACCCTTCTTTATATATGTTTTTTTATGATCCTGATTCCTCTGCATCCACTCCTCCTCTTCTATGTCCCCCGATTTTCCACCTTTTCTTGCTATAGTGGTGTATAGGCCACTAATGTTTCCTCTTCCTCAGAATGTGTTTATATGTGATTCTTCTAGAGAAAATGAAACGCATATCACTATTTTGTATCCTTTAGTATGTCCACCAAAACGTCCAGCCAATCCATGTACTTCTCCTCTTTCTCCATCCAATATTTATACAGTACAATCTGAGGGGACACAATGAATACTGTAATTAAATTTCTAATCCCACTAATATTTGTCTCAAACTTCTAGAGTTAAAATAAAAACACAATCAAGACGTGATCATGCATGATATTCCATAATCAACAATTATTCATTTACATATTGTGATAAATATAGCCACAACATTCTAAAATGATCTCATTTAGTATCTTGAATCCCCATGGACTGGGTGAACATGTTAAAAATGTATTAATTTCAAATTATTTTATCAATATATATGTTTAAAATTTAAGTTTGAATCCCAGTACAATTAACTCTATTATCAAATTTATGTTCACCATATGGGTCTGTGAGACATCATTCAAGGCTATCCAGATAATCGACATGTTGGGATTTTCTAGAAACGCTACAACATAGTTGAGAACACAACATTATATGATCTTTTTATCACTTCCAAAGTCAGTAATGGAGACTCAATATTCTTTATAAAATTTGTTTATTCAAAATATTAATCTATAATAAGAACATAAATATAGTGGTACTTGAGATCATTCAAGAAAATAGACAATGAATGGATACTTGGAGGTGACATAAAAATAATTTTTAATGATATAGAAAATAAAGGTGGAAGCGTTTACCCATGGAATTCTATTCAAGAGTAATCAAAATTCATGGAACAGTATGGAGTATCAAATGTGGGCTTTAAATGAGAAAAATTATCATTGTGTAACAATAAAAAGGGGAACATCCGCACATGGTGCTTCCTAGATTTTTTTTGGATAACATTCACAATATCTCAACTTTTCCATCTACTAAGGATACTCATATTGTGAGATCAATTTCCAACAGATATTCAATTATAGTGTCCTTAGAGAATGGTAGGGAAACAATTTGTAGTTTCCTCTTATCAAGGCATTTGACTTTAGATCATGAATATCACCTGGTGGTGAATATTTCATGGAAAATAATTTTTCAGGGAATCCAATGGGTTGGACTTCATGAAAAACATCAA
Organism: Viscum album; assembly: GCA_963277665.1. Taxonomy (NCBI): domain Eukaryota; kingdom Viridiplantae; phylum Streptophyta; class Magnoliopsida; order Santalales; family Viscaceae; genus Viscum; species Viscum album. The sequence continues at coordinate 1,187,799,527 of OY728139.1, forward strand.
CTTATGAGTAATTAATACAGTAGTATATTCGGAATACAATATAAACAAGTTATTTACAATGTATCAATTCTAATATATACCAGATGAAATCCACACTCAAAATTAACATGAGATGATAGTATCTTCAACTCCCTTGTGGCTAAGAAAAAATTGGCTATGTGAGCTTCCCCTGGAAAAATAAGGAGAGTCTCATGAGATTTCCAAGGATACTTACTTGAAAGAGGGACAAAAAATACCACATACATTCATTTATGAATAAAATATATAAAGTATAATGACCTAAAAAATAACATTACATAATTTCAATTTTTAGTAAATAAATTAATTTCTTTCACATTGAAGATATTTTTAGATTTAGAAATTTAAGTAATAAATCCAACATTCAAACATAAAATTCCACTTTCATAAAGAGTGGATAATTCTAAAATATTATCCATTTATTTCAAAATATAAATGTTTTAAAATAAAGCATGATTTATTTTTAAATAAAAATATCATAACATCATCATCATTAGATTTATTTCGGGTTCAAAGTACAAAGAAAGGGAAAAGAAAAAGGAAGGGGGGAGAGAAGAAGGATAGGAGGCGCTGCCCCCTCCCTAAGGGGGCCTAAAATAGTGAAGGCCTAGGGCGTCACTGTGGATCAAGTTGACCCCTTCCGGTTTGAGGGCGCTGCTATTAGGGAAACATCTGATGCTAGATCCTTGCTCAGCCATTGATGCCAAGTAGTCTGCGGCCATGTTACCCTCCCGCCAAGTATGCGACACCCGAATATTATGGTTGAGGAAAACTTTTCATCTCCTCACAGTGTATTCAATAGTCCAGGGGGTGGGTCGTGTGCCAATCAAGGAGTCATGAAGGGCCTTGGAGTCGGTTTAAACCTGCGTGAGAGCTAGATCTCTCTGTTTACAGAGGGTCAGGCCGGTGAGGAGTGCCTTCACCTCTGCTTGTAAAGGCGTTCCGCTGCCAAAAAACGTAGTAAAGGCCAGGAAGACACTGCCCCCGGCATCCGGAACCAGTCATCCTCCCCGCGTGTCACCCAGGATGCAGGACCCGTCCGAGTTCAGCTTGAGGCCAACGTCGGGGGGAGCTCCAACAGACCCATCTACCCTGATCAAAGGTTTCCGCACCGCCAGCATGAAGAAACCTCAGTGACGGGGCTTCCTGCCAGTTTCTTAAATAAGTATCCAAGTCCACCAGTAGACTCTTCATCCGTATAACAATGGCCCTGTCCATGGGGAAGAGTCCCTCGTACCTCGCCTGGTTCCTAGCCTTCCATAAGCACCAGCATCCCGCGTTGAGAATCACCGCCCGGGCTGACCGCTCCAATCCCGGGGTCATCACCCCCTTAAACCACCTATCCAGGAAGGAACCAGAGATCATGCCCGCGACAGAAAAAGCAGAAAGGGATCCAAAGTGAGTCCACATGCTCTGTGCCCATTCCCCTTCAAAAAACAAGTGATCAATACTCTCTTCATGATTCCTCTTACAACAATGACAGCGAGAGGCAATACTGATCCCCATTCTCCTGATAGTGTCGTCGGTAGGAAGAGCTCTGTTCCGGAGCCTCCATACGAGGAAGCCATACTTCCCAGGAACCCCCTTAACCCATGTTATCGCATTCCATATGTCGCTGGTCTCCATACTGGGGGAGAGCTTCCGAAAATCCTTCAGCGTGAAGATCCACAAACTCGACGGGGTGAACACACACCTGTCGGGCTGTTCAAAGAGGGTGATCGATTCAAAGAAAGCTAGTTGCTCCTTGTCCAGCACAGCCTTCACAAAAGGTTGATACATGCTCGCCTCTCGAAATGAAATTAGAGGGGCTGGACACCCCGGATATCCGAGCCTCGAGCCGCCCCAGTTACGGGACCAAAACAGTAGATTACCCTCCCTCACTATCCACCGCGCATGACCATGCAGCACCTGAACGAGCTGGGAAATCCTACCCCAAAAGGGAGAGCTCCTGGAGATAGAACCGTCCCTAATCTGAGTGAAGCTTTGATCCATAGTCCTCCCCCACAAGGTACGTTCCTCTACCACTTCCAATGCTAACTTCGCGTTCATGCAAGTGACCATGCCACTCATGCTCTGCACCCCGATCCCACCCTCACAGAGCGGCCGAGCCATCCTCTCCCAGGAGACCCAGTGCCTCTTTCTTACCGACTGAGCATCCCATAGGAAACCAGCCAGCACCTTATCAATGGCCCTGATCACTCCCTTCGGCACGGGGGAGGCAGCCAGGGCATGCACTGGAATCACCGAGAGAACAATGTTCACCAAGGCGATGCGCCCCCCAAAAGACAAGAGCTGATTCTTCCAGTTGAGGATGCGACTCGTTACTTTACTCACCACAAAGTCGAAGTCCCGTATACACACTCTCCCCGGAGAAATGGGGGTGCCATGGTACACCAGGGGAAACGTACCTGGTTTCATATCCATTCTGTTGCAAACCTGAGTTTCCCGGACAGAGCTACACTTGTTAGACAGGTATATGTTACTCTTTGAGTTGTTGATACACTGCCCGCTCCAGAAAAAATACTCCTCCAGAATCTTTGTTAACCCCCGCACTGTCCTTTTGCCCTCATTGGAAAAAATGATGGTATCATCCGCAAACATCAGGTGGGATAAAGCCTGCATGCCCTGACTCCTCCTAAACGGCATGATCCTTCCACTAGTGATCCCCCTGTTGAGAAACCGGCTTAAGGTGTCTTGCATGATGATGAAGAGGCTCGGAGATATCGGGTCTCCCTGTCGTAGTCCACGAACCGCCTTAAAGAAACTGTGTGACTTCCCCAAGAAGGTGACGTTCATCCATGCAGAACTAAAACACCTAAACAGGATTTCCACCACCCTCGTAGACATCCCCATGCTTGCCAGAACCCTGTTAATAAATCCCCATTCGACCCTGTCATACGCCTTACTCATGTCGAGCTTCACTGCCATGTTTGAACCGTGTGTTTTGAAATTGATATCCTTCAACACTACCTAAGCCAACGCCATCGCACCATAGATGGACCGTCCCCTCACAAAGCCGTGTTGTTCAATGGAAATCCATCTGTCCAACCTCGCCGCCACCCTCGCATTGACGATACCTGCCAATATCTTGTAGGGTAAATTGCACATACTGATTGGCCTATACTGAGATAAAGACGTGGGATTCTTAACCTTCGGAATGAGCACTAGGGTCGTGGAACTCGCCACCCTTGGCAGGTAGCCCCCGCGGAAGAAGTCCTGGATGGCGATTACTATATCGTCTTTTATCATCCCCCACGCCCCTCTGTAGAAAGATCCTGGGAAGCCATCCGGACCAGCCGCGCTCTCCGCATTTAACCTAAGCATAGCACCATGGATTTCCTCCTCATCAGGAATCAACTCTAATGCCTCATTGTCCTCCCGAGTTACACATGAGGGTATCGACTCCCACAGCTCCGCATTTCCACTGGGGTACCCCACATTCATCCTCCCACTCGGGCCGAAGAGTATGTTCATGAAGAAAGATAGGGCCATACCCCCCGCCTCCTCCCTGTCATCCGTGTAGGAGCCATCCTCGCGCATTAAATTAGGAATGACATGACGTCGCTTATCCTTGATGCACGCATGAAAATACGCCGTGTTCCTATCCCCCTCCTTCAACCATCTAATCCTTGCACCCTCCCGAGCTCTACGTTCTTGTCCCAGGATCAGCTCCGCAAGCCTGATCTTTTTAGCCGCAAGATCAGTGAACACCGACTCATCCCACAGGTCCTCCAGATTACCTTCCATGTTATCAATGTCCTCCTTATGCTTGTCAAGAACCCGATCAGCCGGAGGGAGAGATCTTGCCCATGCGTGAAGTTTTTTCTTTAGCCTTCGGAGCTTATTGTGGACCACCACCCATGGGTGCCCATCCGCCGGTTCCATCCAGGACAAGCGGATCAGATTGGAAAACTCAAGGTTGTCAAACCAACGACCACGGAACTTGAAACCTTCCTGCGTCCCCTTCCCATACATCAGTTGCACCAACAGTGGGGAATGGTCAAAAATGCCTCGCACCAAGTGTTTAACCTGCACTGCGGGAAACGCGGAGGTAGCTTTAAGGTTTTCCAAGCACCGATCAAGACGACTCCAGCATCTGTGATCCCCTTTCTGATTGTTACACCAAGTGAAACGATCCCCCGTATAACCCAAATCCATCAGACCATTACTCACCATGAACTGGGAGAATGTCATGATGTCCCTGCGAGGGAAGGCCCCTCGACCTTTTTTCTATTCCGGGTCCTCCATAATATTAAAGTCCCCTCCGATAATCCAGGGTTCCTCCCCCGGGTCGAACCCACTAAGGTCATGCCACAGCTCTTCCCTCCTATGACTATCACAGCTGCCATATACGAAGGTCACAATGACAGAACAATGACCAAACTTAACCATCAAGGTCAGGTATTGATCGCCCACCTGAAGGAGGGCCACCGCTTCATCCCGCTTCCAGAACACCCAGATAAGACGGTTGTCGGGGTCTTAATGCATGGACGCATGCATACCAATTTTCCGAGTGAACTGGTTGATCCTGGCCGGCGCATGTTTGTGTTCGAGAATAGCAGCAACCATCACCCTATTCTTCTTTATTTCCGATGCCAGAAAGTCTGTTTTTACATGGGCTCCGAGGCCCCTCGCATTCCAAATGATTATTGGATACATTACACAGAGGGTGACCCGGAACTGACCCCGGGTTCCAAGGTCCACAGCTTTCCAGAACCAGAAAGATCCTTAACTCCGACGAGCTCCAGTTTCGATCGCGACCGAGTGCAGACCCCCGGAATTGAAACTGGGGAGAGGGAACACGAGAGCCTCCGGGATGGAAGCGGAAGCAGTTTCCTACAAGCGCCGCATGGGGAATTGCAACACTGAGAGATAGACGGGCTCCGGACTTCAGGAGCCAACGGACCCCCTCCCCAGGAAACTGCCCTGACGGCCTTAACAACCACATGCGTCCGTAAGGGAGGCTGGTGGGCCCCAGGGCCGCCCCCCTCGCACGAGCCCGAAGCGAGACGAGACTGGAACGCCCTCTGGCCGAGGGGGTCACTACACCTATGGGTCCTCAGAAAGCATTCCAGCAAGCTTCCAAGGGACACACATTGTCGCGGGCCGAGCCCCGGGTCAAAAAGCTCCTCCAGCCATCTAGGGGAAGCCTCCTTAATGCCATTCTAAAAGACCAGCCATGGAGTTGGAGAAGCCGAAACGAACCGCAGACCATCCGACCTCTGAACAACTGCCAGGGGAGGATCCTCACTGGAGACCACCGACAACATCGAAGCACCCCCTTCTCCACCCCCAGGGGTTCGTGGGACTCCTCGGGGTGCTCTACGCCGAAGGCCAGAAGATCGGGACCTGCAGACCTGCACTGAGTGCCCCTGGAGGCGGCACAAGGAGCAGAACCTGGGAATCACTGGGTAGACCACGTCCTGGGACAAATCGCAGGTATCCTAAACCTTCAGGCGAATGCTATCCGGTGGATGGGAGGAGAGATCTTGCTCAACACAGATCCGGGGCACAGACAGGTCCTCCCCATTTCGCGTTCGAGAATCCACACACTGGAAACCACCTAGGCCATCCCCGATGGCCTTGAAGAACGCCTCATTCTGAAAGGGAAGGGGAATACCTGGGAGAAGAGTCCACACCGCAGCCTTGGGCATCTCCTTCCCACGGTGGGCGTCCAGGGACCAGCGAGAAAGATTGAAACGCCACCGACCGAAGCAACGAGGGGCCAGGCACCAGGCATGAACGAAGTCCTCCTCCGACTGGAGAACCACGCAAAAGGACAGGCGGTGGACAACAGAGATGAACGCCAGCTCATGTAGCCCCTAAGACTCCACAAACTTCCTGAAGACCTGGATCGGGGGCTTCTCAGCGCCAAAATGAGCCACCAAAGTCCATTTCAGCTCCTCCACAGCCGCACCAAAGGATGCCGAAGGGAACTCCAGGGACAGGCAGGACCCCTCCCGAGACGCCGAAGGAGCCACCGGGGAAACCTCCTGGAAACATGGCTGCCGGGGAGCACGGCCCAGCAGGGCATCCTTGAAGGAGAGCGGAAAGCACGACCGCCCGGGAGAGGAGCCTCGGGATCCCGGAGGAAGAGACGGGCCAGCGTCCGCAGAGGGGCCAGTGGGCGCCACCGTCGCCGGAAGCACCGGGGGCCGCCCCAGTGAAGGAGTAATGGGCAGAAAATTTGAAAACGTCGGGGGCACGTGGGGTGCGTACTCCATCAATGTATTTCCTCGCGTAATCATTCCCTTCCCAATTAAAAATATCATAACATTCTACAAAACTTCCTCCATTATATTAACAATCCGTATACCCTATGTAATAAAATATAAAACACGGTGTGAGATGAAAAAATCATTAAGGTACATAAACAATAATAAATAATCTATTTCATCACGAATACTTCAAAACCAAAAAAAATATTTTCAAAAGTTTATACTTTTCACCCATAAAACAAAATCTCTTTACATTACCACAAGAAATCATAATATTCCATTAAGACCATATAGGAAAACAAATTCATAATGGTAACTTATATCATCAATTTCATTTTGATCATATATTAGAATTCAAGTCTATATAAGAAGTAACCTTCAAGGTTACATTTTGAATACCAACCATAATATATTACCGTAATCTCTAGGAGAAACCCTACTAGTTACTTCTGTATCATTAACTAATGAATTAAAGAGTTATAACGAGATCTCCTGACCTTTTTATTTACCATGGAACCACTAGTATTCACAATAAATTCCCAAGAACCATAACATAATAAAAACACATAAACCATTCATTAATGAAATGTAACTTTGTTATTCTAAAGTCATTTTTACAAAGACACAAACTCAAAAATGAAAAAAAAATTAAAAATAATAGTGTAAAATTATATAGGATGTATAAAAAATTCCATAAATTCAGGAAAATATGTTCATCTAATTTTTATATAAAAAACATTTTTTGGGATTTTGTAAAAATACTTTAAAGAGTAACGTTAAGAGTGGTTTTTAAAATAATGTCCCATATCTTGATTCAAACTCATCATGTACAATCATTATATTTCTGAATAATAAATATTGGTTAATTATTTACTTTTTTATAACCACATAAATTTTTATTATTCCTCTTAAATTACTTATAAACATGTTATTACAATTACGTAATTATTTATGTCCACATTGGGCGGTTTGTTGATAGTCAGTTCTCACATCCAGGATGAATTTGAAATGATGTACATAGTCAAAATGGTGATAATCAAATAATATACAGAATAAAATTCATGGAATAATAGTCACTTTTATACATAAATTACAATTTTAAATCAAACCATTTATGTTTGTTTATTAAAAATATACATTATAATCAAAGAGATGGCTGGTTATATGTACGCATGAGTAACATTTCCATTTTTCAATGACCATTATGAAAAGAAGGTTGTAAATCATTAAAAATGATTATAATATAAATAATAACATATTAATAATTTAAATATAAATATATATCATCTATGTGATGTGGTGAAGAAAAATGAATCACATCGCTTTGTGGATGTGATAGTTCACACATACACACGAACGACGTTATCGTTTTTTTTTGCATGAAAAGGTATGAAAAAATGATATATTATTTTTTGAAAATTATATATATGTAATTAATGTGATATATAATAATTAATTCTATAATTATGATCAGTTATGATAGACAATGATTGAAAACGAATTATATCAGCTTATGGGGGTGATAGATAAAACATACGCACAAACAATTAATTCAATTCCCATTTCATGGATTCAAATATGAATTTAGTTGATAATATAAAAATATAACATCTAATTATATATAGGATAATTTATTTATAATTTCATCATTGATGTAGAATATTTTAAGGAATAGGAAGAATAAATAGATCAGAAACAATTAATTTAAAATGACTTCGCTTCTTTGGAGGCTCACCTTAATTTAACACCTTAACACCACTAAGAAGAGAGTTCTTCAAAAAATTAGGTCCTCTATAATTTGTTTATGGACAATAGAAATGTGTTTCGGTGGATATATTCTGATCCAAATAGGTTTTTAGGTGTGAATAATAGTGAATAATGGCATCCATTTTATAAGAGAGGGGAGAGAAAATATTGGAATTCCTTAATGTTTAAAATTAATATAAATTAATTTTCAATTAAAAATATACCTAAAGTGATTAATTTCAAATATAGGATGAGAATCACAAGAAATTATTTCATAAAACAAAAATTAGACAAGTTTTGAATATTTTTTAAAACTTATCTTATTGTTTAAACCAATATTTTACCTTTTTAACTCCTATCATGTTATTATGTAATTTACATTTTGAGGGTTAGTATAATTACCAAAACATTGAAAAGGACCAATAACCGAGTCATTTATGAAATTTTAGGATGTAACTCAATTATTTTTCCAAAATATATATTTTTATAATTTCATATAAATTATTAAAATATCAATTATTTTAAGATAACAATTAAGTCAATTTTCACACAATTTATTACTTTCATTTATAAAAACGCCCTATAAAATTGATATATTACAAAAAAACAATATTAAATAATCCTAAAAATTTAAAATGAAACAATAAAATTATGTTATGAAATAAATTATAACTAAATATATTTATTTTAGTGCTTTTAATATCAACAATTTGTTTCTTTAATTAATGAAGTAATTACTGAATCATCATCATTTCAATATTTAATTTAATTATTTATATCTTAAAAATTATATATCAGATACCATGATGTAGGTAATTTTTTTATCTTTATATACTCTTTATAGACGAACATATCCCTTATATAACTCTCTATTAAAAAAATTTACTTGTTAAAAACAAGAGTGTGACAAAATTGTCTTTTCCGTCAATAAAATAATATAAATGTCATAAAATTCATCCAATTGCCTTAAAAACTTTAGATTTAGGCAGAAATATGTATTTACGACACAAAAACCTCATCTAATAATATTAGGACAAGTATTAGGGTAATTTAAAATATTATTTTAACCCCTAACTACCAGATTTACTTTTAACTATGGTAATTAAAATAATTACAAAAGACATTATTCATATATTCAACCAAATAAGTTTATCATATTAGATTCTAAATATCATAATTATTACAACTATGTATGTAAATTTTTCAAAATTAATAACATTTATGTAGCTAACATAAATTTAAAATTAATCTGGTAGATCGATTGAGAAAACATTGTTTTAAAGTACAAACATTCAAAAACTTCATAATAACGTTTTATCAAATTTCAATGTGAAATTGATTCAAGTAAAAAAAATTGGATTAAATGATAAAAAAATATTTAATTATAATTTTAAAATAAATAAAAATGTAATTTAACCATGTAAATAAATCTGGTCAAAACAATGTTTTGAACTAATATTTGTATTATTCACTATTCATCAAAATATAAAGGTTCTCGGAAAAATATAAAAAATTAATCCAAATTAAATTTTGATAATTATATTCTTAATAAGAGGTTTATTTTTACTAATTTAATTTATAAAAGTGAAAAACAATATATTAAAATTTGATTCTCCCTCAAAAGGGAGTAAATTGTTTTGAAAAATAATCCTTTAATTCATAAAATGGAATTTTTAATTATATAATGTCTGTAATATATTTAATATTAATTATAAAAATTACATTGATTATATTATATATTTTTTCCTCTATATAATCCAAATAGTTTGATTAATTCATTTATTGTTATAAAACACACTTGGACACATTTAAATTGTTTTTCAGAAAAACATATCCTTTTATTTTAAAAATTGTTTTATCTTAATTTATAACTAATTTGTGAAAAAAATTATTAATTATATATATATATATATTTGAAAAAAATATTTTCATAATTCAGTTAATATTTTACAAACCCTCCTGTCTAACGGTAATGTGATAACATCCATATTAAATAATAATATTTAGTTTTTCAATTAAGCTCGATGTTGCGTATTATGTATGTTATCATACATAATGACTATATAATTATTATCTAATTCATAAATATTAATAAATGTTAAAAAAGTATTATATGATCTTGGTTTTCATATTCTTCCCCTTTTTTAAATTTTGTCCTCAAAATATTATTCTATTTTTAAATGATAGGGGATACCTTTCCTTCATAAAAAATTTGGATTCCCATGTTTCCTTTTCAACCATATATGTTTTCACTAAAACCTTAACCTAATGAATCACCTTATTCCAAAACACCTTCTCTCTATGGACAATAACCTGAATGAGTCATTCCTCGTAAGAATGCTTTTTTTGAAAATGAATAACCTTTGGACTCAAAACATGAAAAGGATCTAGAATATACTTTCCAAACATTAAAACATGAAAAACAATTGTGTACATAGGATAAAATAAGAGGCAAAGTTGCAAGGTAGGAAACTGATCTAACATTATATAAGATTTCATATGGTCTAATGAACTGTGGACCCATCTTCTCTTTTTAAACAAAACATATCACGCTTTTCCATGGAGAGACATTGAGAAATATAAAATTTCCTACCTTGAAAGACAGATCCTTCATCATGTTATCCATATAACTTCTCTTCCGTCTCTTTGATGTTCTTATATGTCACTAAATCCACAAAACATTATCTATTGTTTCCTCTACCGACTCTAGTCCCACAAACATAAATTCACCAACTACTTCCCAAAATTCAAGAGTTCTACAGCGATTTACATACAATGCCTCAAATAGTTGCCTCCATATACTAGAATGAATTGTGTTATTATAAGAAAAGTCAACCAATGAATGATTTTTATCCCAATATCCATGTTATTACATTGAACAATAATGTAGAATATCCTACATAGTTTGAATTGTTCATTCTGATCGTCCATATGATTGAGGATGATTAGATATATTGAAATTTAATCTAGTACCCAATATCTTTGGAAGGACTATCCAAAAATTACAAGTTAAACTGGGATCAAGATTAGATAAAATGTAGAGATGAACTCCATGTAACCTAACTATCTATTTAAGATACATTTGAGATAGTCAATCTAGATATAGAGTGTCTCGAATTGGAATAAAACAAGAATACATAGTTAGTAGATCAATAATAACCCATATTCCAGTGTTACCTCGAGAAGTTTTATATAATCACACTATCAAGTCCATGGATTTGTCCCCCCATTACCATTCTGGAATTGGAAAAATCTGAAGCAACCACTTTGGAAACTATTATATTTCCTTAACTTATTGAATTGTAAATAATATTAGGTTAAAGGTAGAAATATCTCATTTCATTCTATCCCTCCAGTAATACTCCCAATGGTCTCTGTATAGTTTTAGAATAACCTAGATGAACTAAAAATGAAGAACTATGAGTTTCACATAACAACTCCTTCTTTTTCTATGAATCATAAGGAAAACCTAATATCATAAAAAATAAAGAAACACATTCTTTATCAGTTCTAAATTCAAAAAACTTATGATTTTCAAGAAATTTTTCATTTCTCTATAACTTGTTGTATTCATTATGAACCTTCTTAATTCTGTCTGATAGATATGATTACACAAACACCTAAAACAAAAAATCATAATTTCCTACACCAATAAAATCCATGAAAAAATTAATTATGTCATTAACCAAAGGATCCTGTTCAAAACATAACATGGTTAATAAATTATTTCTTTTCCAACTTAATTCATTGGCAACTTTTTTTACTTTTATATGATGGTAAAGAATCATTTAATCATAATCCTATATTAGTTTCATCCATCATCTCTGTCTCATTTATAATTCTTTCTAAGTGAATATATACATAAAACATTTGTGATCAGTATATATTTCACATTTTACTCCATAATAATGATTCCTCTGAAGTTGAAATTAAAAAAATAGATTCTAATTCCAAATCATGTTATGAGTGATTTTACTCATTGGGTTTCAACTACCAGGAAGCATAAGAATTTACCTGACCATTTTGCATTAAGATAAAAGCATACCCTTTCAATGAAGCATCACCATAAAATAAAAAATTCAACATTTCAAAAAGGAAGGGAAAATGGGAGATTTATTCAATCATTTTTAAAATTCATTAAAACAATCATCTCATTATTTGTCCAAATAAACATTAGGGTTTATTAATTAACATCGGTAGTAGCCTAGATAACTATGAAATGTTTTCGTCAAACCTCCAATAACAAACTACTAATCCATGATAATTTTGAATCATGGTTTTATTTATGGGTCTTGTCTATTAATAAACAATTTTTTTATAATTTTTAAAACTTATTCCATATTTAGAAACAATGTGACCAAGTAAATAATTTTATTGTATCCAAAATTTACAGTTGCTAAATTTTCCATACATTTTCTTTTCATTTATAGTATTCAAAAAAATCTTTATACAGATTTCACGTTACTATTTAATTTTATAATATACCAAATTTTCATCAATTAACCCTACCAAATCTTTTCTAAGAACTCATGAAATATTCTCTTCATAAGATCCTTGAATATAGGAGGGCATTAGTGAACCCAAATGGCATAACAGAAAATTCATAATGTCTATATCTAGTTCAAAAAATTGTCATTATAATTTCCTTCGTCCTTTACTTCTATTAAATGGTACCCCTACCTCATATCATCCTTCAAAAAATAATGTGCTTCCTAGATGTAATCAGTCAAATTGTTCATATGGGGAAAGGATGCATGTTCTTAATAGTGAAGTTATTCAAGGATTTAAAATCAATGACAAGTCACATTGAACCTAATTTATTTCTCAAAAACAATATAGGAGCACCCATTGATGAATATATAGGTCGAATGAAACCATTATCTAACAACCTATGTAACTACTTTTTCAATGATTGATGTTCTACATGATCTATTCGATAATGGGGTTTAAAAATTATCATAGCATCATTAACTAAGTCAATAGTAAATTTAACTTCCTGATCATGTATAATAACAAAAAACTAATCAGAAAAAAAATCAAGATAATAATTTAAAACTGGAATATCTTTAATCTGATCATTTTATTTATTTTCAACAATACTGAAATATTAAATTCATTTCCATCTTTTAATTTTTAACCATCTTCCTGATATGTTATCAATGGCATTGATTTGTTCTTGTCTAAAAAACTGAAACTCATTATGAAAATAAAATTATATACCTCTATAGTATATCATAGAATGGTAAATAGAAATTCAATCTATACCAATAATAACATCAAAATATACTATAAAATAGGGTTTTTAGGTAACTCATTCAATAAAAATTGATAAGAATATTTTTCTAATTTTATATTTCCTTAATATATATTCCATGTGTATTCACCACAAGTTCATGAATAATTTATTGTGGTTGAATTTCCAATTTAATAGAAAACATCACATATATGAGAGAATATGTTGAACATGAATCAATTAACACATTAGAATAATATCAATAATTAAAACAACATACTTGACAACACTTAATTTGATGGTGAAAAATCTACTGAAGTAGTTTCAATGGAATAGACAGTGCCATTATACTTATTGCATACCTCCTTCCAATTATTCGGTTTCATCTTTGGACACATGTTTTAATATTGACTCCCTTATCATTGCATTTAAATCATCTTACTAGCTGCATATCATATTTTTTTCTTACCACATCAATTATCTTTTTCATTGCAATTTTGATCCTTTTGACCCATTTTACACATCATATGCACTAACTAGAATTCATAGGGCATTCTCTAGTGTTGAGTTTACCACAATTCACACAAGCTGTCAATATAATTTTCTTACAGTCATACATATTTGATGAATTATTCCCCTTCATCTACATTGTCTTTCTATTTTTTAGAAGGCTTAAAAAGTGAAAATGGTCATTTCTAATCTCTATTTCCACCTTCTCTACAGTTAGAAAAAAATAAAATGTTTTCAATTATCAAGAAGACAATTACCTTTCATATTTTTTATTTAATCCTGAGTAAAAAAATTCAATTTACTACCAAGACCATGGATGAAATTTATAGTGTACCTAGCCAGTAGAGTTGCATTTTCTTCAAATACAACCACTAAATCCTCCAACTACCTCAATTCAATTAATTGTTTTCCATCCTATGATAAACCACCATTGGAAAATATTTAGAAATAAAATTGTTTTTTAATTAATCCCACTCTAAAGCATAAATATCATCCCCATCTCTGATATTCATAACAATTGACCACAATTGACCGGATTCACCTTCAAAATGAGAAATAGGAAGGCAAACCTTTGGATTGACTAAACAATACATGGCATCGAAAATAATTTCTAGGTATTTAATCCAAACTTAGGATACCAAAGGGCCAGATGATCCACTAAATTATTTTCGATGTTTCCCCATAAAATGATCCACCACAGACATATTCCTCTATAGTTTATCTGGTAGATATTGTGCATAGATTCCTCTTCCATTTATATCCAATGTCAACTATGAAATCACTAAATCAAACTATTCATTTCTGATTCTTAACGTCTAAGGATATTAATTTAGAATTATGTTTTACTCTTGACCAATTCCCACCATATATTCTATGTTTCCTCTTCAGAAATCCATTTTGAACCAACATGTCATATATAAACTAACAAGTTAGTATTGGAATTTAATATTATTTAAATATATAAAAAAAGTTAAAATATTTTATGGATATTCATCTAACAATATCCTGACCCTTTAATTTATTTAAACCAATCATTCGTACCCATTATAAAGACCCAACTTTTAATATTACCTAATCTAAAATTTTAGTCAAGAAATTAAATTCTTTTACAATAAGTATATTTTCAGTTTTAGAGTTTTAAAGAGTTAATACATCATTCAAACATAACATTAATCTTTCATACAAAGTGGATACTTCTAAAATAGTATCAATTTTTCTAATAATATAAAACTTTTATAATAAATAATTAATTATTTTTAATTATAAGTTATTCATAGCTTTCAACTTGATTCCCTCCTTTAACATACCTATCCTTATACACTATGAAAAAATTATAAAAAATTTGTATGTGTTGACAAAATATAACTAAGGTTCATAAAAAAGGAAGAGATAATCGATTAGTTCATTAATAATTTAAACCCATTAAAATATTTTCAAAAGCTATACTTTTCACCAATAAAACATACTCTCTTTAACATACAACATGAAATCATAATATTTTGAAAAAAAACCATAGAAAAAATAAATATTAAAGATAACATGTGGAATCAATTCCATTTCACATTTATAGTAGATTTCATGGTTATATAGGTAGTGACCATCATGGTAACATTTAGAATACCCACTGTAGTATATTCCCTTAATCTCTTAGGAGAAACCCTACCAGTTATCTCTGTCTCATTACCCAATGCATTAGAAATATATAATTGGATCACCAAGACTATGTTTATCATGTAACCACCCATATTTATAAACAATTACCAATAACCATAACATAATAAAACCCATAAATAATTTATATAATAAAAATAATTTTCCGACTTTGAAATAATTTCCACAATGTCGAATATTCAAAAATGAAAACAATTTATTTAAAAATATTATTGTAAACAAATAGAGAAATAATAGAAACATTAAAGATAAAATATATAAGCAATATCTATTTAAGACTTATAATTTAAAAAAACATTCTTTTAGTATTTTGTACAATTACTTAAAAGAGTAACTTTTAAAGTGTTTTTTAAAAGAATACCACATACTATGAGTCTGAGTAGTGATGTACCATATTTATATTACTAAATAAGAAAATTTGGTTAGTTATTAACTTTTTTATATAAATTTTGTCTTTTATTGTTTTTTTATATGTCTTATAAACATTTTATTGTAGTTTTTTAATTAAATATTTTCACATTGAGCATTTTATTGATATTTTTTACTTTAGTCCAAAATGAATTCGAAATGATGTATATAGTCAAATGGTTATAATTACTTCCTATACAGAATAATATTAATCAAGTATTTATCACTTTTAAACATAAATTATAATTTTAAATCTATTCATTTATGTATGGTTATGAAAAATGTCCAATGTTATATTCATGGATATGGTAGGTCGTACATGTTCATGAGTACTGTAACCATTTTTCAATTATCAAAAATGAAAGAAGGTAGCCATAATTTTATCATTAAATAATGTTTATAATATCCTTAATAACAAATTAATAATTTAAATATACTTATATATATCATAAATTTGACGTGTTGAATAAAAATGAATCATTCAGCTTCATGGATATGATTGTTCTCATGTATGCACGAATGACATAATCATTGTTTTTCATAGAAATGTAAGAAAATAAATGTTATATTATTATTTAATAATAATAAATATGTCATGAATTAAATATTTAATCATTATTCCATAATTATGACCTGTCTTGAGAGATGGTGAAGGAAAATGAATTATATATCTTTTGGGATGTTATATTTTGCATGTACGTACGAACTAATAATTCATATCCCATTTGAGGGAATCATAAATTGATTTTGGTAATGAAATTATCAACAATAAAATATCAGTATATTCATTATGCTGGATTTATTACCTCATCATAGTTGGATAATATTCAAAGGAATTAAAAGAAGAAATAAAATAGAAACACTTAATTAAAAATGAGACACCTTCTTCATACATTTACCATTGATTGATAGATTAACACCTCTAAACAATGTTTTAACCCTAAAAAATGATAAACCAAATTTGATTATGGATTATATGATGTTATATGGAGAGATATTGTATAAAAAATATGTTTTTATTTGTGAATAATAGATAAAAATGGGATCCCATTTATTGGATAGGGGATTGGAACCCCTGTAATTCTTCAATAATTAAAAAAATATAAAAACATTATACTTAAAATGGGTCAAATTTAATTTAATTTGATAATAGGATGATAATGAACTTAAATTCATTCATAAAATTTAAGTTAGAAAGATTTTGATTATTTTTTCCCTTATCATTTTTTAAGCTTTTTTTACCCTTTAATTCTTACTGTGTTATAATATAATTTACACTTTGAGGGTTAATATAAATACAAAAACATGAAAAAAGACCAATAAATGAAGAGGTTATAAACTTTTATTACTTATCGCAATAGTTTTTCCAAATTTGATATATTTAAAATGTTAAAATCATTTCATATGATATTATGTATTTTAGGATATCAATTATGTCAATTTTGACACTATTCATTACATAACTTTAAAAAAAACATAACAACTTAATATATTATAAAAAAACTATATTAACACATAAATATAATGTTAATTTCCTACATAAAATTCTTTTATGAATAAATTTTATAACATTATAATTATTTTAATGTTTTTAATATCATTTCTTTGATTCCTCCATTAATATGGTAATTACTACATCATCATTATGTCCCCATTTAATTTTAAAAAAATTATAAATATTATAAAAAATTAACATGATGTAGGTAATAATTTTATATTTATAAATAATATTTTATTCCCAAAATAACGTTTATATATCCCCATATAAAAAATATTTTTTAGGTTTAAAATAAGTGTGAAAAAAGTTTCTTTCCTGTGAATAAAATAATATTAATATCCTAAATTCATCCAAGTGGCTATAAAATGTTTTTTTTCATACTAAGAATGTATTTTGTTTGAAAACAATTCATCCAATAAAATTAGTAATGGTTCTAGGGTAATCAATAATATATTTTTACACTTAGTTGCCCTATTTACCCATAACTTATGTAATAAAAAGAATTACTAATGATATTATTCGTATATTTTAAAAATTATGTTGATCCAATTAGATCATAAATTTCTAATTAATTAAAGTAGTGTATTTCCATTTTTTCAAAATTAAAAACACTTATATTGGAAATATATTATAAAATTAATCTCATTGTCATATCGATAAAACATGTTTTCAAAGTAAAAACATTCAAAATTTCACATTTTTTTATAACCAATTTCAATGTGAAATGGATTCAATTGATTAAATTTTGATTAAATTGTAAAAACATGATTTAATTATACTTTAAAACAAATTGAAAAAATAATATAACTATTTAAATAAATTTAATGAAAATATGTTTTGAACTAATACATTTATTATTCATTATTCATCAAAATCTGAATGTTCAAAGAAAAATTCCAAAAATTCAACCAAAGTAAATTTTTACACTCATATTAGAATTAAAGTTCTCGTAATTTCAAATAAAATTATAAAAGTGAAGAAAAAATATATTTAAAATGGGTTATCAATAAAAAGGTTATAAAAATGCATTTTTAGAGAAATACCACTTTTATTCAAAAAATTGGATTTTATCATATATTATATATATATATACATATAAATTAATATTAATTATATAATTTAAATCAAATTTATTTTTAATTTTCTTTTCCTTCATCCAATTTTAAATATGTGATTTATTTTTTTATTAGTAAAAAACACTTTTTCACATTGATTTTTTTGGAGATTCACATTTCCATTTATTATAAAAAGGGTTTATCTTCATTTATAATTTATTATGAAACAAATAATTAATTATATATACACATGTAAACTATATTTTCAAAGTTTAGTTAATTTTGTTCATACCCACCAGATTAATAGTTATGTGATAACTTCCCTATTAAAAAATAATATTTATTTGTTCCTTTAAGATCGATGTAGTGCATTTTGCATGGTAATTTATGTGATGTATTTTTTAATAATTTAAAAAATAAAAAATATTAATAATTTTGAATAATACTTATTCTACCTGAATAGTCACAAAATGTCGATATCTCTACCAAATATTCTTATGGACGATGGTTCTTTCACAAATGGAATCCAGTTTGTGGGAGGTATGGAAGACACTTATTTAAAATATATTTGAAGAAATCAAAAAATTTCTATGAAGGAAGGGTATCAAATGAGTAGTTCATAATTATTTGATTCCATCCCTTCTTTGGTATCTGATAATAGCAATGAAATTCATCGCTCTATAATGAGAGATGAGGTGATCAAGGAGTCTATTCTTTCTCTTAATAAAAATAGTGTCGGTAGACCTACCAATTTAACAGATTCCATCTATGTGGATTCCCAGGATACGATGAATATTGAGATTTTGGAATATCTTCAAGACATTATTAATGAAGGATGTCTCACTAGATTCATCACAACACCCATGTTCTTATCTTGAATGTTGAATACCTTTATTATTTGATCCACTATATTTTGTTTAATTTTATTTAAATCTCCGCACAATGTCCTTGCATGAATCCTCAAATGAAAAATATCTTATCAACTTCAAACCTTTATTTAATGAGAATAAAAAGTTTTCATTCATCATAGTTAGATCCAAAGTGTAATTAGAATTGTGAAGGATATGATTGAGTATATTAACAAAAATTCCATTAACCTATCATTACCATCAATGTGGATATGAAAAAATATATCATAGAATGGAATGGAACATCATCTTTAATGACTTGGATAGTATGAAGTTTTCTACATGGTTTTCTGATTTTTTTAGTTGATTCAGAATCCTTGAAAAAAATCAACAATTTGAAAATAAGGATATGACGGTTGGCCACAAAAATTCACCAGTAGTCATAATGAAATTTATAAATCATATATTTCATGTATAAATTGATTTTATCAGGATGGTATTCATTATTACATCTTTGTGTATTCATTCATGAATGATCATAATTAAATTTCCTAAGAAATCATTTTAATTACATATCAATAATGTAGTTATTATTATAAACACTAAAAAAAGACATCTATATAATTGAATTTCGCATCCATTATCAAATAAATTTAGAAAAGTACATATTGGTTAATCTTGTGAATTGTAGGTCATTATTTCATGGAATGAAATACATATTTCCTTGAGATATGAAAATTTCTAGGATTAGAAAGGTATTCTATTGATTTATTTTGTATTTAACAAGTAAATTTTATCTGATGAAAAAATTTATAAGAAAGGGTTTCCAATTCATCTAGTGCAGAAATTGTTATATATCCGTTACGAAACTAACATCCTAAATAATTTAGATATTATAATTATAATTTAAAAGCCAGGAGAGTGTGGAGTTCCATTTTTTGATGATACTGATGATGTATTTTGTTGTGTTATCATGTTCTAAGAACACATCATAGCTTATGAATCCTGAAAAATAAAGATACATGAGTTGAAATATCCAACCCAGTATTTGGAAGTATCCATTATGTTCCATGCTCTAAAAACATGATCCCATATTCTCTTCGGTGAGAAAATTATGATTTTCATGGATCCCAACATCATTGATCAAATATTTTCACAATAATACATTAAATTTAGAGTTTTATACAGGATGGAATATTATCAAAAGTTCATCTTTTACATTATTTACACACCTAGGAAATTTAATTTAGTATTCAATGCATTATGTTAAAATTTATATAATAAAGTGTCTAAAGAGGATGAGGATTTATGGTAACTAATATAGGTTATTATTAAAATGAAACAGGAACGTGTCGACTAAGCTGAGGTCGATACCATATTTCCAATTAACCTTATTTTTGGTATGGTTGAGTTATTAAAGAAGGATTACTATACATATCATGATTTGTTTTGTTAAAGATATCAAACAACAATTTTAGGGAGACCATGGATTGTTCGGTAGTGGATGCAAATTTTGGGTTATTGTTTAGTTATCAGAATGTAGTTCCTCCATATTTCTACGAGGATCTCTTTAATGGTGATAATCACTCAAGATTGGAAATCCCCCTAGGTACCCCTAAGATATAAAATGAAATAATATATATATTTATGGTGGTCGGTAGTTAAAATGAAAATAGTTAGTTATACTGATAGATGTATAACTTATAAATTACCAAAGTCTGAACATTAATGATCATCTGGAATGATACAGTAATTTCCTCTAATGATATGGAAATGGGATTATATATCTATTTCATTTATTACATTTATAATAATAATTATTAAAATAATGAAATTTTTTAGGTGATTGTGGAAATCCCTATGAAATTAGAGAAATTCATTTCAAATTCAGAGATGAACATTGTGGATGAGTTTTAAATTATCTATGTTAGTGATGTTTTTAAAATTACATGGGGCATCAGTATCATTATTCTCTTACTGAGACCCCAGATAAACCTCATACCTTAGGTGGTCATTGAAAAAAACCCAAGAAACTATGTTTATCATTAGCATAGAATATCATCCTCAAATGGATTTCTAGTTATAGTGTATTATTCATAAATTAGAGTTATTCTACTTACATGTGTAATGACTATTGGTGGTTCATGTGAAGACCATTTTTACATGGTGTAGTTCTTAAAAAATAAATTTTATGAAGGTTTCATATACATAGAACCATATAATGTATATTATTTTATTCCATGTTGTTCTCCACTTCGTTTGGTGAAGGCTAGGGAAAATTCACTTATCTGACCAAGGCTTATGCCTAAGACTAACGATAACAAATAGATTTTAATCAAAAGGATTTTGAAAACTGATATCCACCCGAAGACTTAGGCATATCATCATTATCGACCTTTTCCTTTTTATATGGGTGATTATGTATTCCTACATATTCCATAAGATTTGGGTATTTTTGGAATGCATGGTAATTTTCCTGTTTAGTATGTTATCCCTTTTAATATTGTCATATAGACTAGTCAGGTTTCATATCAACTAACTCTACCACTAAGATTCAAATTGATTCATACTATTTTTCATATCTCATAATTAAAAAGTACCAAACTAGTTCTTATTTAGTGGTTAGTTGAGAACATGTGGCTTGTGATCCTTATGTTTCATTTATTCATACCCCCATTTGGATTTTGGACAGGAAATAAAATTCAGTAGGTCGCCAAGGGGTATCAATAGGGAAGGTCTTATGGAAATATTTTCATATGAAAGAATGGGAAATGGAAATGGGAGTGTTATATTATTTAGAAATAGAAATAATAATTCCAAGGAATCAAAAACCATAATCATTCCTAGGATGGATTACCTAATGTTGGGGGAAATCTGACACCCACATTTTTAAGTACATAACCATTTTACACTATTTCATTTATGTTATAGTAAGATTAAGATATAGTAATAGAAATATTTATAGGAGGAAGTATAAAAAGAGATAAAATATTGTTTCTAGATTTGGTTCATGGTGTAAATGGACAGTGATATTTTAAAAACATTCTTGAAATATTTGAAAAACATATTTTTGAATACGTTCATGATCTGAAATGTTATTCGAATCCTAAATGTGATTCATTTCTTGAATTGTTTTTTTACTTCTAATGTTGGTATGCCTTGATATTCATTTTAGCTAGTTGTTCTAAATATTCATGGTGTGAATGTCTATATTAAATCATGAGTTTTCTGAGGATTAACAAATTGTTTTATTTAATAACTACTACTTCTATCATTATACAACCTTATTTTTTCCGAAAAATATTTACTATATATAAATATATTATTTATGATCAAGTTTCTCATTGAATTTGATTCCCAAAAATCATATTTCATGGGATGTAGAGAATAAATGGTAGGGAATATTCTTTCCTCTTCTCCTTTTTATTCTACAAGTTTTATATTTTAACAAATATGGAATAGTTCTTTAATGCTTGGATCTATTTTATAGTGATTAATTTTATAGGAACAAATTGGGGTTTGTTGAAGGAATGAAATCATGAAAATGAATATTTGAATCATAGAATAATTTATTATGTCATATGGTTTATAGGTAGTATGATTTTATCCTAATCCATATCTTCTAGAACTAGAAGGATTTTATTTTATAAAGTATATATAATTTTAAAAAATTTATTTCTAGGAAAATTGTTTTTTGAAACACAGTGTTTTATGTAATCAAGAATAAATGTTGTAGGAATCATGCAAATTCTGTTTGATAAACTATAATGATTATTTATTTTCAAACAACATTTTGGTTGGGATAACATTCCCCATAAAAGCGTGACTGATTTATTTAATTCCTATATAATGGGCCTCGTTGGGTTAGGCATATTTTGGGGTCAATTTCGGACATAAGAGATATTAACACACTGTAATAGATTGGGTTTAGGGGGATAGGTACTTCTTGTGATAATGGTCCATTTAGGGGGCATGGTTTGATCTGAAAACCATTGGGTTTTGGATTTAAAGGGGTATATATTCGTGACACATGGAAAATTTAGCATGGAAATTTTCTCCCTTCATATTTATATGTATATCATCCACAACTAGATTATATTGATCAGTCATGTTTTGTATTAAATGTTATCTAACATATTCTTGTCCTAGTTGAGTGATTTGAATGTATTTGGTATTTCCTACTGAGTTTATATAATCACACATTTCATATAAATTCTATTTTATATGAAGAATTTAATTACCATGATATAGATATGGGAATTTTATAAAAATTTAGTAGAAGGTCACTATGATGTGATAGTTTTGGGTTTTAGAATTTTTAGTTCGGTAATGTATTTCAGTTTATTTAATCTTGGTTCCCTATTAGTGCATGTGTTCTCCTTATATTATTTGGTTTCAATTTATTTTTGAATTATTATGCCTATTTTAACACTATAACTCTAAATATGATTCAATTGTGTCAATTAAGTGGTTTTCTTGGTGTTTTATTATAATACATCATTTTTATCTTATTATTTTGTGTTATCTTATTTTAGGATATCTATATGATAGAAAATCACCACTATTAGTTTTTTGACCATCAAATTTATTTCTCACCTTTGGTGTCTTGGGGAGGTCACTAATGGTTAGTAGAACTTCTGTTCTTCCCAATCTAATGGTTTTATTTGCGCTATTACATGTTGGAAACCCGTTGTTTGTGATCAGACCCAATTACCAAAAAACCTCTTTCCACCATTCATAGGACCCCAACACCTACCATTATAGTGATATATTATAGAGTTAAAACCTATATGACCAAAAATATTTGAAACTATATACTTAGATAAAATGATAGACTTTCTAGTAACCATGATTATTGTCCTATTAAATGAATATTATTAGTCAATTAATTTCATAAGAGTGGCTATAATTACTAGTAGTAATTACCTTATATGAGTTAAATCAATATGGGACCCTCATAGTGAAAATAACACCCCTAAAAAGTATTTTTTGAGACTGATCTCTCATCATTTTGGCCAATGTACAACCCAAAGTTTAATTGGTATGCTATAGTTACCACATGCCTTTGGAATGTAGGTCTTCACCAATAAATGATGTTGAGGTTATATGGGACCTTGAACACACTCACATGTTCTATATCTAAAAAATAATAAGCTAATTTTTTTCTAAAATACATTAAATCATTTAGAATACATTTTTATGTATATTTAATTCAAGTATAATCCCTACTAATTTTTATCCATGATTATTAATAGATCTTGTGATCATAGTTTTTTTTTCAAAAGATATAAAAAATAAATTTTAATATTTAAACTTGAAAATTCATTAAGCTCACTGTGACAATTTTTTTGTTTAATTTTTTATTTTCGTAATTATTTTCATTAAAAATAAGTATTCAATATGGATCAAAGTAATAATATAAATCATGTTGATCCATTTAACATGATATAAATGGTATTTTAAAGTAGAACATAGTTGAAATTTTCTATATCGATTACTCCCCCCCCCCACTCGGTTTATACTTAATCATGATAATATCTATCAATATCCATGATTTAATATTAATTCTAATCATAACTTATAATCATCATACCTATGCATATCACCTATAAAATATGGCTAGTTTTTTGAGGTTTTCGAAAAACTGAACAGATGGATCATCCTATATTACCTTAAACTACATATAATGGTCTATACAGATTGAAATAAACCTATATGGCTAATTTATTCATTTATAGACAAAATATTCATGGTAAATATCATTACAATAATACCATAAACTATAATGCTCAAAACCTTCTATTTATAACATAAAACTACATGGTATTCTATTTAGAAAATATGTAAACATTATATAATTCTTCTTAATGATGCATGTCATTCCCATAATACAAGGATTCAAATATTAAAACACCCAAAAATTTTATATTATTCTTATATTAATGATATAACTTGGTATATGGAATTAAAATACTAGTCTCGTTATGTCAAATATGACTATTATTCCCTATATAGATGGCTATAAACACCTTTTTATTCATATAGTTCATAACATAACATTGAATTACTTATATTTAATGTATTATTACAAACCCTTTATATTTATATATAGTATGAATCCTTTAATAACTATATAGGTTTTGATTCCCTTAAATAATATACATGGGAAAGTTCTTTGAGATCCAAACCTAACATCATTGTAACCCTATATTCTCCCAATTAATAATTAAAGTTTCGAGAGAGAATAAAACATTAGTGAAATACATTCTCATTCATGATTTGAGGTAAATTTTATTGAATCATTTGATCCTCATGAAAATATTATACCTAATTTTAACTCTCATGAATTTCTATATTTAATTAAACTTTTATGCCACCCTCATGTCAACCCACCAAGATTTATTCTATGACATTACTCTCAATCCTTCGTATCTAATATTAAATTTCAATTTTATAATCATTCCATATTTCATATATTTTATCAATATTTTAATCCTTATCACATTCCAAGAAAAAATTAAAGTCATGTGTACCCTACATTATAAAATTCAAAAGTAGAGTTACATTCCCCTCTGTGTGAAACTAGCATAAGATGCATTGAATCTTACGTATATGGATAATTAATTTTTTAATAAATCTCCAATGAAAAATTATTCCTTAATCTAATTGATATAATATATTTAACCCACATATGAGGAACATGATGATATTAAAAAATTTATTGGATAATTTCATTTAATTTTATTTTATAAAATTATATTAAATCAATTATTGAGTGATGTAAAAGATAATAAGTAATTCACAAGATAAATTAACATGCCAGCCTCATATTTTAAACTCACATATGTGAAATTTTTTACATTTCACATTGAATTAAGTGGGTTTATATGGGGTAATAAAAAATTATAATTGGAAATTATTATCCTAATATCCTTCTTTTTTCCTTTTAAAAAAGATATAGATTAATTATTTGTCTTTCATTATAATCCTTACTGATGGGATTCTTGTTTATTGGGATTGAAAAATAAAAATTATAAATTCCTTTAATCTGATATGAAAAATAGTGTATCTTAAATAGTTTTGGGGAGGTGTGAAGGAGAATGAGCTTTTTGGATCTAAAAACTATCACATAGAGTTATCATATTAACACACAACTTTTGATAAAATAACCACCCTAATGGGGAACTAATGTATACCATCCATTTTCTCATACAATATATATTATATAGAAAATATATGAGTTAATGAATAAAATATTGAAGGTGACACAACACTATTGAATGAGATTGTGGGAATTTTTTGATTATTTCTACAGCAATCCAATTCAGGAATCCCTAAAAAATATAATACAATGTTTGTTATCCTTAATATGGAGAATATGAGAATACCTCATACATATAACCTACCAAATATGAGAATTCAAGGTTGGATATTTCGAATTTTATTTGAAAAAAATATTGTATGCTCCCAAATTATATAAATATATCTCACAAAAATTATTACAAGAGCATATTGGCCCAAGACTTATGAATAACACCACTATCAACTAAAACCATCCCCAATATCTAGTTTGTGGAAAATTCCAACACAACTATCAAAAAACAATGTATTGTCATAATTTACAATCTATAATGCATGGATACTTGGGGTTTTGCAATTTTAAAGGCTCGGTTAGTATTCTATACCTACTTTGGAACAAAAAGTACTTAACTCCTCCATTTGGAGGGAATTTTTCAGCTTTAAATGTCCACATAATTTAAAAATAATCAATTTTTATTGGATTCATATAGAAGTTGACGAATTCATCCAATGCAGAGGACTAACTATTAGTATTATAAATAATAACAACCATATAACTTCACTCCATTACTAAACTACTAACCACTATTGTAACATTCTAAACATAGCCTTTAGGTGTATTATATGGATCTTAAGATTTCTCCATCCTATCCTCAATGTTTTTTAGTTAAACCATGTTCATATAAGGTATTATGGGACCTAATAATTACATGAAATATTAATGGAATATTTTTTGTATTTCATTGAAATGTAGGGGGTCACATTCTACATCACTCAATAAAATATCCTAGATGATGTGGTTGTATCATGGATATAATAGATGCATTGTAGGGTGAGTTCAAATCATATATTGAATGGCTACAAGATAGTGAAAACAATTCTAGAGGATTCACCGTATCCTTAACCGTGGAGTGAGTTTTTGCGGTGGATTATTCCATATAATCTTAGACCACTCCACAGAACCTATTCAACATCAATTTCTTGCAAGTTCAAAATCTCAGTCTTCAGGGGTTATTACCCTCTAGTCGTATGATTCTGTTGTAACTGAGGGAGCTTTAATTCAGTTTATAAATAGCTTTAACCACTACATTCTAATGGGGATTCCTATATTATTGTTACCAATTTATAAAAATATATCCTCTAATCTAGTAAAAATAAACTTTGAATAAATTAATGGGATTTAATGTATCCCTTGTGAAAAATGTGAAAAAATTAAAATTACCGATATGAAATGATAAAAAAATATTAAATTTATAATTGATGTGTATTGAAAAATTATATTTAAATAAAAATAAATTTAATACAATTGAATTTGGTTTTTAAATAAATTATTATGTTGGTTGTTTTAATTATACAATAGTTTGGAGCACTAATTTTGATGTTGAGAGTAATTATGAGGGTTTTTTGAGTTGTACAATTTGTACATGAATATATTTATTACATTTTTAGTCTCTTCCACCCTATGATTTTATTATATGTTACTTTCTATTATTATTGGTAAAATCATTTTTTAATTACATGGTTTTTTTTTAATTTAATATTGATAAAATAATAATGATGTTAAGAATAACTCTTAACTTTTCTGATAATATTTTTAACACCAATATCTATATACATTTTTTCCTATAGATTTTCTCATTTGTTATTAGGAAATATAAATTTTATTTATTTTAATCTAACTATTTCACTTTAACTATTGTCAAATTTAATATTTAGTACTCATTTAATGATGAGGATTTCAATAACAGTATTTTACTAATATAAAAAAGGATTTTATTATGACAAATATTTCATTTATCATCCACCAAAAAATTGGTAAAATAAAATATAATTCTACATAGGCTTCCATTAAAATTTAATTATAAATGGTGTTTGGAAAAGTTATATTTGATGACTTTTGAAAGGTAACTTTAAAAAGAGACTCTATACTTTTTCTTATATGAAAAGGATATGATTTGTTTTACAGAAACAAATTTCAAAGTTCATCATCCATTTTCCACTTTATTGCTAATCTATCATTATATTATAGAGTCAGATGTTATTAATGTAACACCCCGAGCTTCCACGATACGCTTCTCATTCAATAATGCAATAGCTTGCATTGTACGCAACTTCGAGTTCTAAAACACCGCGACTAATCAAAGTAGCCGTTATGAATAGTAATAACCACTTTTTAAAATTATAGATATTTTATATTTCAAAATGGACTTCATTTTTGTATTCGTAGTATCGAAATTATCCAAAGTTGAATTTTTTGTAATTTTCTGAGAACTTCCAATTTTTTATGAATAGTGAAAATTACTTAAAAATAACTTTTGTAATCAAAATAATTTATAGTGATAAATTATACTATTTAGTGGTTTTAAAGTATAATTAGAATATATTTTTACCATTTTATACAATGGTGGTCATTAGAATTAATTTAACATTGAAATTGGACATAAACAATTGCCAATCTTTTGATATAAATTGTTTCTTAAAAACACGCTATTATTGTGACAGCGGGAATTAATTATAAAATTAATTAATTAAACTTATATGTTTGGAATTTTGTAAAATAGACATCACTTTTGAATTCGGAATATCAATTATAGCTTAGGGTGAAATTTTGGCATTGTTCTGAAAAACATCAATTTTTGATGAATAGTGAAACCACTAAGTGGTAGTTAAATAACTGATTTTTCGTTTAAATGAAATATTACCACTTCTGTGATTTGATTTTCAAAAATCCGACATACATGGTTGTCATTAAGAAGTAAAATGTGGTTCAATGAGATCAAAAAAATTTTTTGTTGAATAGTAACTTTTAAGTTCTTAATCGCGATTAGAGATAATTAGTGTGGTTTAAGGTAAAAACAATGTTTTAATAATATGATATGAGCTTGAAACTTGTCCTACTCCTATTGGATGAGTCATGTCCGACCAAGACAACTCATGGGTCAACTTTGGGACCCTATGTATCCACTTTAGTTGGAAAATGACATTAATATATATTTATTTAATGTTAAAATTAAATTGACACAAACATGAGTTGTTTTACTAAAACAGTTTTTAAGTGGGGTTACACAAGTCGACATTTTGACTATAAATATTTATTAGAAATCTAAAAAGATTTCCTACATCATGGTAGTTTTTTTATAATTTTTAGACATTATATAAATTAAATTATTTATGACATAATTATGATGCAGCGATGACCTCATTATTTAACGATTTAAATAAAATGAGAAGATAATGAAAAATCCAAGGCTTACACTTGTCCAAAGCCTATTGGATGATGTTATTTCAAACCCTTATCACCTTATACTCTAATTATTCATGTTTGGGACCTTTATAATCCGAAAATCATTGTATAATAGAATTATATTTCCTTACTTTCCAAAAGTGCCCCTCCTCTCCACTTATAAAAGGCCCCCACCTCTCCCACCGTATTCACACCTTCAAGCCATTTGGCTCGGCCAACCTCTGCCCAAATACTCTCCCAACTTCCCACTCTTACTCCTAGAAGCCTCACTTTGGTCAGAATTCTTCCCAAGGAAGCCTTTGTCTCAAATCAAAAAGAGTTACCCGATTTTGTAGGTAATGTCTTCTCTAATGTTGTTTTGTTTTATTTTGCTTCTCCAACCGCTTAAACTCTTTTCAATCCTTTATTTTGTAACAACACCTGTATATACAACATACTAGGATGTTGTTATGATATGGATTTGGTTTACACTTACACACACCTTCGTCTAATGGTTAAAGAACATAATGTTTCTGTGGGTGGCGAAATACTGCCTCACGAAACGATGATTGTTCAAATTCATTTAACACCTATAATGGTGGCCATTTTGATGACACTATTTTCATATATGATATATATATTATGTTTATGTTTTCCTTATGCTTATGTATTTCTCATTTATGGCATACTTTATGATTTCCATTATGGGTAAACGCGATAATTTCATTTTAGGAAGTGCGGACTACCGCCCCCTCAAAGTGATGTGAATCGTTAATGCCATATGTGGGATGTATAAAGGATGGAGTAAATGATATTATATATGATATTATACTGGAACTATATTATACCTTTATATAATTATGATTTAATTCCATTAAATACGAAATAGAAATGAAAGTAGCGTTCATGCGTACGTACGGCTTACCATCTCCATGAACGGTGCATTTCATTTCTTACCTCTAAATGTTACGTAATAATATGAATGAATGTATATACTGGATATATATGATGTAAATGATATTTAAATCATGAAAATAATTCTGGATATAATGGATATATCACCACATGAACAACTTGTAATTATAAGAATTTTATTTTTGACTCAAGTACCTAAGATCGACAAAATGACTGTTATAAACTTAAATAATTACATAATGTTCATAACATGGTAATAAGGGATATAAAAGGAATAATGAACATGAAAAAGGTTCTTATGTAAATATAAATTAACTCTAGTTTATTATTCAGGAGGTTAAAGAACGGTCGAGTCAGGACAAGACGCAAGGTAAGGGAACTTCTTAACCCAATTTCTATTCTTTGGGTTAATCTCCTACTTTCAAATTATGTCATGATATTATTATGTCCTATATTGTATTTTTACATTATTTATGTTTACTTATAGTGAATACACATAATATACCTACTTTATAAAAAAATGATCTTTTTAAGGACTTCGTCCCAATCCCCTTTCATTGAGGCATATTTGGTTTTATACACAACTATCTTTTATACAGTGTATAAATCCCTTTTACTTTTACGTTTATTCAAAAGGAATCTTTTTTATACGAAGCGTTTTGCTAAACGATAAAAGGGAATGTTTTTTCTTTCCGTACTTATGCGGCGACAACGACTTCTCTACCGCCGTGACCATTATTTGAGTTTCAGCTTCCTCTACAAGCCATCATTTTTTTAATGAAAAATAAATACAAAGTTTTAACTTTCTTTTATTTTGGTATTGAAATTGGTTTTGAAAGAATTTTTATTATATAAATGTGTTATATTGATATCTTGTGATTGAAATTTGGAAATGTTATGTTTCCTTTATGCATGTTTTATGTGATACGATTATGTTATGGTTTATGATATGTTTAAACCTATTCATATGAGGAATGTATTGGACTTAATAAGTGACGGGTGGTGCCCGCTATAGCTCCTCGATGCATCGGTAGGTCTCATGAGACAACTAGATGTGGAATTGGCCGAGGCCCTTTCCCAATTTGATTTATGGTTTTGGCCGAGGCCTTAATCATTTTCGATGTCTTGGCCGAGGCCTTGACAAAATGTTTCAGAATGTCTGGCATTATGCATTCCATCATTGTGAAAGTGGTTATTGATATTGCATGTGATTATTTGACTAGTAGAATATCCATGTGAATAAGTAAATGGCATTATCTCATTTTACTTTTGCCGTATTATGTAGAAGCTCATGTTTAAAAAGATTTTGTTTTAGTTATACATTGCCTTAAATGTTAATGTTTATTTATGAAAGCTTCCGCATTATTGTTATCCTTACTGAGCATCTGAGCTCACCCCTTTCAATGTTTTAATATTTTCTAGGATGTGAAGAAGTATTTTATGAATGACCTGCAGGGATAGTCAGAAGAGGATATGAGTGTGGACTATGGAGACTTTGTTATTGTAGTTTTTCACTTTATGATGTAATGTAACATTTAAGAATGTATCTAGTGTTTCCAAGGCTACTAAACTAATCGGTCTTTCGAGATATGATATTTTGTGATCATGCCAATGTTACGAAGTAATGCACCGACTCTGGGTAGCTGGGGTCGGGGCGTTACAGTTGGTATCAGAGGCAGTTTAGTACTAACCATAGAAGCTAGTTTTAGATAAACTCTGATTAGAGCACATATCCCAAAGATAGACTTTGAGGATTAGTATAGAAGAACTTCCTAGAATTTTGGTATTATAGAATGTTATGAGTTTCCGAGCAATACATCCCTGTCTGGATACGAGCAGGTAGAGGCGGCTCTGGCACAGATGTACCTAGGGGTAAAACCCGAAAATACCGCTTTGAGCTAGACTCGAACGGGAACTGGTGCACGACAACGGGCCTTACTGCACTCTTGGTTACGACACTCCCGGGGGATATGCTTTGGATAATTCTAATTTTCTTTACAAACCACTATGAAGGGTTATGAGTATATACTTTCTCAATGAAAACATTTTTTATATTATATCCATAAATAGTTCAATTTATGTTAAGTATCTTACAAGTATGTAATTATGAATTTTGATTCATAAACTAATATAGTTTATGCCATTGATTAGAAATGGCGCCTAGTGGAAGGAAAGGAAACTGTATCAATGCACGCCTTCCATGTAGGGATTTCCCTCCTGCTCAAGATAATTATTGTGGATCTGTAGATACAACTGGTGCTGATCAACTTACTACCATACTGGGACAACTCACTCAGGTTATGAATAATAACCGTACTCGTATGGAGCACCCTGATCCGCAACGTGGAGGGTCAATATTAGACCGCTTCATGAGGCAACAACCACCAACATTTAATGGGGGTACAGATCCATTAGTAGCTGAGCAATGGATTAACTCCTTAGAGAAAATATTCCACGCCTTGGGGAGTAGCGAAAGGCAGAAGGTTATCATGGCCGTTTACCGCCTCACTAGAGATGTCGATCAATGGTGGTCATTGATTCAAAACACAAAGGAAGATGATGATGTATCAAATATGGAATGGAGGGAGTTCAAAGATATTTTCTTAAAAAAATACTTTCCTCATGACCATAGAGCAGATATGGAAAGACAATTTCTGAGTCTGAGACAAAAGGAGGATGAGAATGTCACCAAGTATGAGGCCAACTTTACAAGGTTAGCAAGGTATGCTGCAGATTATATACGTAACCCAAGAGGTAAGATTGATCGTTTCATTGATGGGTTAAAACCATTTCTCCATCGAGCTTTAGTATCACAATCTTTCTCAACATATGAATATATTGTCTCATGTGCTATCAAGACAGAAAAGGAATTCTCTAAGTATTATGACAACAAAGTAAAGCAAGAGAAGAAGAGAACGGTGGAACAAGAGACAGATAAATGGAAAAAGGGAAAGAAGGATTTTCCATTATGTGATAATTGTGGGAAGAATCACCCTGGTACTTGCCTAAAAGGAATGGGAGTTTGTTATAAATGTGGGGAAAAAGGTCACCAAGCACGTGATTGCAAGGGAAAGAAAGAGGCTATCAATGTTTAATGCTACAATTGTAGGGAAATGGGGCATTATGAAAATGAATTTCCTAAGCGTCAGAGAAACTTACCTCAGAAAAGGCCAAGGGATTAAGGACAATCTTATGCTGTTACTACAGTTGAAGCAGAATAACTAATGTATTGGTGCTTTTGGACTCATGGATTATATTCTGGTTATTAGAATAATGTGATATATATATAAGGATTGTACTGCAGTACTTGTTGATTTCAATAAGGTTTTAATATGATGAAGGTAATTATATTTTTAGTATGTGACAATAAGAGAAACTTTACTTTGTTTGGGGAATCTGATAAATTGATTTTGGAATTAAGAGACCTTTTAGAGAACGTCTGGACAGAGGTATTTTGGATAACTATAAAGGTTAGAATGGATTAATTTGATCTTTGGATAGTATTTTTTATGGTTAAAAATTTATGAAGATTATTTTTCAATATTATAATATTATAGTTTTAGGAAAAGGACAACCTGCAGGGTGGGGAATAACCGGTCGCATCGGACAAAGCTGCAGGAATAGAACCCACAATCATAGTGCGACAGGCCTTTATTTCCTACCACTAGCCTACAAGAAGTCCCTGGTTATTACAAAATAATTTTACTAATCTAAATGGTATGTGTTAATATTTGGAACCTTATACAATTAGGATAAATATAATATTTTTGAGTTGTATTACCTTTTAGCGTGAAAGATGGGTTTGTGGTAAAAATTTATTAAAGAATGAATGTCTACATGACAAGTATGTATATTCCCTTACGTTCTTAGAAAATCTCCTAAATAAATTCCTCAACTTTATAAAAGTTAACTCAGAACAAAAATGTTGTCGGTTAACTTTTCCTACTGGGGAATCAATGATCGTTTAACCAATCACAAGTTTGTGATTTTCTTGTAGTTAAACTTTCTCCTAATCCTGTTTTCTATAACTCTCCATCAGACCTTGATGTTTTGTTTCTCCTCCATATCCATATTTTCATAGAATCCTATAATGGGCTATATCGGGTGACCTTTGTACTTATCTTGCTTTCTTTTAATGTTATATATTTATTAACCTTATTTCCGATGTGGGTTTTCCTCAAAGGTATTTTCTCTTTTCAACCTTTTATTTTCAAAGAAAAATTTCAAATTGTGAGGACGCAATTTATTGAAGGAGGGGAGAATGTAACACCCCGAGCTTCCACGATACGCTTCTCATTCAATAATGCAATAGCTTGCATTGTACGCAACCTCGAGTTCTAAAACTCCGCGACTAATCAAAGTAGCCATTATGAATAGTAAGAACCACTTTTTAAAATTATAGAAATTTTATATTTCAAAATGGACTTCATTTTTGTATTCGTAATATCGAAATTATCCAAAGTTGAATTTTTTGTAATTTTCTGAGAACTTCCAATTTTTTATGAATAGTGAAAATTACTTAAAAACAAATTTTTTAATCAAAATAATTTATAGTGATAAATTATACTATTTAGTGGTTTTAAAGTATAATTAGAATATATTTTTACCATTTTATCCAATGGTGGTTATTAGAATTAATTTAACATTGAAATTGGACATAAACAATTGCCAATCTTTTGATATAAATTGTTTCTTAAAAACACGCTATTGTTGTGACAGCGGGAATTAATTATAAAATTAATTAATGCAAATTATATGTTTGGAATTTTGTAAAATAGACATCATTTTTGAATTCGGAATATCAATTATAGCTTAGGGTGAAATTTTGGCATTGTTCTGAAAAACTTCAATTTTTTGATGAATAGTGAAACCACTAAGTGGTAGTTAAATAACTGATTTTTCGTTTAAATGAAATATTACCACTTCTGTGATTTGATTTTCAAAAATCCGACATACATGGTTGTCATTAAGAAGTAAAATGTGGTTCAATGAGATCAAAATAATTTTTTGGTGAATAGTAACTTTTAAGTTCTTAATCGCGCTTAGAGGTAATTAGTGTGGTTTAAGGTAAAAACAATGTTTTAATAATATGATATGAGCTGACACTTGTCCTACTCCTATTGGATGAGTCATGGCCGACCAAGACAACCCATGGGTCAACTTGGGGACCCCATGGATCCACTTTAGTTGGAAAATGACATTAATATATATTTATTTAATGTTAAAATTAAATTGACACAAACATGAGTTGTTTTACTAAAATAGTTTTTAAGTGGGGTTACACAAGTCCAAATTTTGACTATAAATATTCATTAGAAATCTAAAATTATTTCCTACATCATTGTAGTTTTTTTATAATTTTTATACATTATATAAATTAAATTATTTATGACATAATTATGATGCAGCGATGACCTCATTATTTAACGATTTAAATAAAATGAGAAGATAATGCAAACTCCAAGGCTTACACATGTCCAAAGCCTATTGGATGAGGAGATTTAGAACCCGTATCACCTTATCCCCGAATGATTCAAGTTTGGGACCTTTAGAATCCGAAAATAATTTTATAATAGAATAACATTTCATTACTTTCCAAAAGTGCCCCTCCTCTCCACTTATAAAAGGCCCCCACCTCTCCCACCTTATTCACACCATCAAGCAATTTGGCTCGGCCAACCTCTGCCCAAATACTCTTCCAACGTCCCCCTATTACTCCTAGAAGCCTCACTTTGGGCAGAATTCTTCCCAAGGAAGCCTTTGTCTCAAATCAAAAAGAGTTACCCGATTTTGTAGGTAATGTCTTCTCTAATGTTGTTTTGTTTTATTTTGTTTATCCAACCGCTTAAAATCTTTTCAATAGTTTCTTTTGTAACAACACCAGTATCTACAATATACTAGGATGTTTTTATGATAAGTATTTGGTTTACACTTACACACACCTTCGTTTAATGGTTAAAGAACATACTGTTTTTGTGGGTGGCGAAATACTGCCTCACGAAACGATGATTGTTCAAATTCATTTAACACCTATAATGGTGGCCATTTTTATGACACTATTTTCATATATGATATATATATTATGTTTATGTTTTCCTTATTCTTCTGTATTTCTCATTTATGGCATACTTTATGATTTCCATTATGGGTAAACACAATAATTTCATTTTAGGAAGTGCGGACTACCGCCCCCTCAAAGTGATGTGAATCGTTAATGCCATATGTGGGATGTATAAAGGATGGAGTAAATGATATTATATATGATATTATACTGGAACTATATTATAACTTTATATAATTATGATTTCATTCCATTAAATACGAATTAGAAATGAAAGTAGCGTTCATGCGTACGTACGGCTTACCGTCTCCATGAACGGTGCATTTCATTTGTTACCTCTAAATGTTATGTAATATTATGAATGAATGTATATACTAGATATATATTATATAAATGATATTTACATCATGAAAATAATTCTGGATATAATGGATATATCACCACATGAACAACTTGTAATTATAAGAATTTTATTTTTGACTCAAGTACCTAAGATCGACAAAATGACCGTTATAAACTTAAATAATTACATAATGTTCATAACATGGTAATAAGGGATATAAATGGAATAATGAAAATGAAAAAGTTTATTAAGTAAATATAAATTAACTCTAGTTTATTATTCAGGAGGTTAAAGAACGGTAGAGTCAGGACAAGACACAAGGTAAGGGAACTTCTTAACCCAATTTCTATTCTTTGGGTTAATCTCCTACTTTCAAATTATGTCATGATAT
Organism: Viscum album; assembly: GCA_963277665.1. NCBI lineage: Eukaryota > Viridiplantae > Streptophyta > Magnoliopsida > Santalales > Viscaceae > Viscum > Viscum album. Next base: position 1,187,836,964 of record OY728139.1, read on the forward strand.
TATTATGTCCTATATTGTATTTTTACATTATTTATGTTTACTTATAGTGAATACACATAATATACCTACTTTATAAAAAAATGATCTTTTTAAGGAGTTCGTCTCAATCCCCTTTCATTGAGGCATATTTGGTTTTATACACTACTTTCTTTTATACAGTGTATAAACCCCTTTGACTTTTACGTTTATTCAAAAGGAATCATTTTTATACGAAGTGTTTTTCTAAACGATAAAAGGGAATGTTTTTTCTTTCCGTACTTATGCGGCGACAACGACTTCTCTGCCGTCGTGACCATTATTTGAGTTTCGGCTTCCTCTACAAGCCATCATTTTTTTAATGAAAAATAAATACAAAGTTTTAACTTTCTTTTATTTTGGTATTGAAAATGGTTTTGAATGCATTTTTATTATATCAATATGTTGTATTGATATCTTGTGATTGAAATCTGGAAATGTTATGTTTCCTTTATGCATGTTTTATGTGATACGATTATGTTATGGCATATGATATGTTTAAACCTATTCATATGAGGAATGAATTGGACTTAATAAGTGACGGGTGGAGCCCGCTATAGCTCCTCGATGCATCGGTAGGTCTCATGAGACAACTAGACGTGGAATTGGCCGAGGCCCTTTCCCAATTTGATTTATGGTTTTGGCCGAGGCCTTAATCATTTTCGATGTCTTGGACGAGGCCTTGAAAAAATGTTTCAGAATGTCTGGCATTATGTATTCTATCATTATGAAAGTGGTTATTGATATTGCATGTGATTATTCGACCAGTAAAATATCCATGTGAATAAGTAAATGGCATTATCTCATTTTACTTTTGCCGTATTATGTAGAAGTTCATGTTTAAAAGGCTTTTGTTCTAGTTATACATTGCCTTAAATGTTAATGTTTATTTATGAAAGCTTCCGCATTATTGTTATCCTTACTGAGCATCTAAGCTCACCCCTTTCAATGTTTTAATATTTTCCAGGATGCGAAGAAGTATTTTATGAATGACCTGCAGGGATAGTCAGAAGAGGATATGAGTGTCGACAATGGAGGCTTTGTTATTGTAGTTTTTCACTTTATGATGTAATGTAACGTTTACGAATGTATCTAGTGTTTCCAAGGCTACTAAACTAATCGGTCTTTCGAGACATGATCTTTTGTGATCATGCCAATGTTACGAAGTAATGCACCGACTCTGGGTAGCTTGGTTCGGGGCGTTACAATTAATAACCCAATAATTTCCATTATGAATTAAGAAAAATTTAATCATTTTATAGTAAAAATTGATCAGAATCTTAGATACATTCTATGTTACAGAATTTGGAAATGTTTCAAAACTCAATTTTTTAATTTAATTATTAATTATATAATTAATTATTGATTTTATATTTCACACATTTCCAAGGATGTTAACTTTTGTGGTCTTATGTGTACATCTATTTCATTGTATATGGTTTTACATCTCATGAGATAATAGAGTGTGGACATTGTTATATTTTTACACAACAGAATTGATGGAAATAATTGGATTTGTTCACAAGTTAAAGGGTGGTAATATTTTGGTTTACATAAAATGTGATGATTCCATGTGCTTATGATTGTGATATAATTCCATGGTAGACTACATATCCATGGTATTATACACATTTTTTTATATTGTTATAAACATAGTAAATTTATCATGTTTATTGTTTATTGTTTCCACACTCAAATTCTATATTATATGATTGTTAATTTAAGATTACATGTCCATATATAATGACATATTGACAACTATTATTATTCTATAATTTTTTTAATTATATACTTCATTCACAATTTACAATCTCATAATATTATGCAGTAATCATGTAGACTCAAGGATATGGTTTTTCCTCCTGAGAATTGGAGCTCACCCCAATTTTTATTTCCCATACCCTAGGTAATGAAGAAGAGTATATCATATGAGAGATGTATAATAATGTCTAGTATGATTTAATTAGAGATATACTCTCATAATTATTTGAAATAATATTTTTATAAATCTAATATACAATGACACTAAACCATTTGGTTTTATGGTTTTTATGTATTTTGTGAGATATAATTTAAAAATCAGTTGATTGATTAAAATTATATTCATTTTTTTGGAACCACATTATGAGATTGATATAATTCTTGAGAGTTATTCAGATTATGATATACATATTTTGATATTCATCATATATTATTTTCACAAGGGATGCATTATGTATATGTTTAGGTTTTTGGGATTAATTCTATATTACCATAACGTTTTTCACTAGCCAGTTCCCATTATGATGTGCATATAGTTGTAAAGAGGCATGAAAAATAAAATAAATTTTGAAATGGTGGGGTTGGGTTTTTCTTCATTCCATGGTACAAATAATTTTATTTGTTACATGATGTGAGTTACTAGGTTATCTATTTTTTTAAACAAAAGCATAGACAAATTCCATGATTCTTTTTGTTGAGGAATGACTACACTTTATTACATAATTTATTATTCTCATATCAAGAATTTTTATCTTTCTTCATTACATGATTATGTTTATTATATATTTCAAATTTTTATGTCACAATTTTCAAAGGATAAATTACATAAAATTTTTATCTCGTTATCAAAAAAATTAAATTGATTAGATTTACCAAATGGTGATTGATAATGGAAAAATGTTTTCCAATAAATGGTATATCAAACAACTGATAATGATTTCAATTTTAAAATATATACTATGGATTCATTGTGGAATCCAATTGGGATATTTCCTCATACCCTATATACACAAAATGGGCGTATGAAGACCCTTTTTGATGTTAAATAGTTAAAGGAAATTGAGCCTTATAATTTGGTGTCACATCATGATGCCTTATTCAATCTTGATTTTGTGGAAAATATTAGTGACAACATTCCCTGTAGAGTTAGTTTGTATGGATTATTTAGTAAACCTCATTTGGATATATCTTTGGTGTTTTTTATTGTTCACTCCATTCCTCACATATACTTATATCCAGGAATGATTCTTTTATTAACATGTTACTATCAATTATTAATGACTTATTTTTATTTTTACATTAAATTAACAGATCTTATTATTTTTTTAGAATAGATATTATTATTGAAACAAATTTTTATCTTCATGTATATCCAAAATTTGGATGAATCAGGTCATATTTCTGGATGTGATATAATGTGAATTTAATGGATTTATGGGTGTAGACTAGATCTCGTAAATAGTGTTAAATACCCATGGGGATTGTCACTAGCTCAAGGTGATTTGAAATTATCTTTTGTATTTTTGGTGGACTGGTACTGTAAATGTGGTTTGTTGACCAAGGCTAATTCATTATAATATGGCATCTGTTCCCTATAGTCATTTAGGGGAGTAATTGTATTGTAAACATAAGAATATCGACCCAAGATAAACATTCCTTAAGTTTACATATTTTACAAGATAAAAAAACTACTTTGTATAAATAAAGGTAATAATTATTATGACTCCAATTTTCCATATATTTTTTTGGAATATTATATAGATTATTTTCAGAGATAGAAATTATGACTATGTGAGATAATAAGACCTGATGTGCTCATAATTATTTTTGGAAACATATTAAATATACAAAATATTAAACATGTGTATTTTCCACAAAAAGTGGAATATATCATAAATTGAAGCCTATATCAGAAATCTTATGGCACTGTTGATTATAGTGTTTGGGATTTACCCAAGGTGAGAAATAATCTTTGTCATCATTTGGTGTGTGGAAAAAGTCAATCACGAGGTAAATTATGTACTATATTTATTTATTTATATATTTTATTTAGTGATGTGTTGACCTAGTCTGTGTCTATAAATATATGTCTACGATGAAATTACAAGGTCATCCACATCACCGAGTATCCATTAGAGAGATATTTTTGAAGAATCATTCCCCTAAAAATGACACCGGATTCTGGAACATCGATTTATTTGTAGTGAATTTCAAGGATCTGTCCAACGATAATGACATAAGCTCGTTATTCATTAGTGATCAATCGATCTATAGGTATGGAATATTTAGATGTGATTTTATCCATATTTTTCTTATCCTATGATAAAAATTAATTAATTGAATAATGTATTGATTTTTGGATTATTTGTGTTGAGGGTATGTAATTAGTTTAGGGGGTTTAGTTAGAGATTTTTTTATTGTATTATGGATCATAACATATCATTATAATTTAGACATACCAAGGAAAACCCAAACATGGTCTATGATCATTCCCCTTTGGCATTTTTCTTTCTTTTCTTTCACCGTTCATTTTTCATGCATCACTAGTATTTCGTTTGATTAGTTGTTTGAAAAATAATATATAATCGATGATTGTGAACCGATTTATGGAAACAAAATATTCATATCACAGATATAGGTTTGGATTCGATGAGGGTATCAATCTATTGTAATATTGAAGAGGGGTTGTTCAAAATGTTGAGACTCTTGGTTAAATAAGGGAATGAAATGACAACAACGACCCATGAATGTCATTTTAATGGGTTTTAGTGGCTAGAATTTTAAGAATAGTGATAGAGAGTCTTGATTGGACTAGATCTATGATATCCGTGAATGATATGGGGTGGAATTTAAGGAAATAACTGTTTATTGTAAATAGATTTAGAACCTGTAGGTTATGTTAAATCCCATGTTACATTGCTTATAACCCAGAGTTACAGGCCATGTGAGGCCCTAGACATAGAACTAGGGTTTCTGAGGTGGGTATAAATATCACATGGAAAGTGAATGTGGTCACATGGCATGTGAACATTACCTGGAGGCTCATCATTTAATTCACAGAGTACACAAACTAGGATAGAACTACATGGGATCAGTCATGTCATGTTCTCATACACAGATATAGCCAGGCAACTTGTACATGGGAAGAGTCATGTATATTGAAACATTCTAGAGTATATGGTCTTAGACTCTCCATGTACTTTGACACAAACATAGACACATGAACGGTCCTTGATGAATGGGATGATGTTTGTACCAAAAGGACATTCTATGTACTACTATTATGTGTTGTGAACTTCTCCAATTATTGCATGGATGCATTTTCCTCTTCAGTTTATAAAAGTTACATTATTGCAATCTCCATTGATATTTTCCCCAAGGGTTGTTATGACTCAAGTCCAATTTATAGTATGGTGATCCCCTCTGAGAGAATTATGTCTTTTATGGATCTGTTGAAATTACTTCCATGGGGCCTAGATTTAAATCGTATATCATCTTCACCCTAGGTGGGGTCTTTGAATCATTGTGACCAACACTATGTGGGAATAAATCCCCTACATAGTGGGTTAATCCATAGTTAGTTTTTGGTATATCCCATTTTCTCATGTTTGACCCCCATTAGTGTATCTTGTTTTCAGAATTCTGGTGTTTCCTTCTTATGAAAAGACCAAACAAGCATGAAGTCTCGTATGGATGCAATAAGTGCTCTCTGACTCGCTGAGTTTATTCTCCCAAAAAAGTTCTATGTGGAACCATTGAGCTATAATCCTAGGTTGTAAGTATGGTTTTCATCATACTTGAGACTATGTGTATATTATGAGTATATATGGATGCTCTTGTTATATGTCAATGACATATACCTAGGCTGAGATGATTGTTTTTTTTTTGATTCTATATAGTTAGTGATTCAAGGGTGTCCTACTATGTATTACTATAATCAACTCTGCATGAGAGTTTCCATTACATGGAATGTCTTATATAGAATATTCACCTTATGATAGAGTCTAATATGGACTAGGTCTCGGTAGAGCATAGTGAGCCAAACATAATTAAGTGTACTCCCACTGTTGCATTAATAGTGGTCCCCACCCACATTATAGGTTGGACTAATTTTTCTGATTATTTTTTATGGGACATATTTTTTCCCATTTTCATTCATGTACATGTTTTTTTATTTTTTGGGGTTATTTTAGATGTATTCATGTATGGTTATCAGTTCTTTTACATTTCATCATTAAATGAGTTTGGATATGTATGAGGGTATATAGGTAAATCAGGTTAATTCCAACCATATGTGGGATATGCCAACTTAGTGGTGGTTTCTATCCCCTGACCTATTATAGGTAAGCTTGGGTAGTCACAACAAGTCCCCATTGGGAAGGGTCATGACATAGTGGTATCGAACAGTTCAGTTATATCATAGGACTGAAGTCTATGAGAATGGTTTGGAGAAATAGTGTTAAGTGTTTTGAGTTCAGATTTCAGGACATGGACTCTAGTGTTGGTGTGGTGGTCAAAATATCCATATACCATAACCATAATAACCTATTTTTGAAATAAGAACATATAGGAATATTTTTCAAGGAAAAAATTGGTACTTGCATCATATATGAATGGTTTTTATTTTGAATGTCTTCTTGATTCACATCTCTCAATATATTCATTTACTAGGGTATATATTGTCTATTTTAGAGTTCCTCTATGATGTTTTCCAGGTAATATTTATCATCAAGGTTAAAATATGATCCCTTTAGTGGTGAGGCTTTAATATAGGGACATGTTCATGAGGTTTTATCTCCAGGTGGTTCAATAATCTTATCATCACATTTTGAGAAGCAAATGATACTGATAGTACTATAGAATTTATTCTGTAGGATGATAATTATTCATGATTTTAAATGATATAAACCCATTAGGATGAAAGTAATTATCTACCCGTAATGGTTACAGAATGTCAATAGGAAATGACATGAGTCCTCTAACATTTCAGGACACCTACAGACAAGATGGGGGTCATAACAAGAAGCCTTATTCGTTGATTTTTATAATGTTGGTGGGGATTTTTTACCTAGTTGTATGAAGAGGAGACCCTTACCCAGTAAAATTTAGAGTGAATTTTTAGATTGTAGTAATATTTATATATTTTGAGGCTTGTGTGAATCTATAGATTTTATAAGTTCATCAGGGAATTATGATTACTGATGAGTATTCATCAATGTTCACCAACATATCTCTATACTTCAGGCTTATGGAATGTGATCAGTTATTTTAGTCTCATGTCTATGAGTGAGTAATGCATAAATAAATATGAACTATCATGATACCTATATGTATTCCTACATATTTTGTGGTGTTAGAGTGGGCTTTAATAGTCGAGTGTTTCCCGACTAAGAAGACATAGATGGTTGGTACCAGATTTGTTAAAACAAGAGTAGAGAATTTTGTAGTATAGAGTCGATGTCATATACTGAGACATGGATATTTTTTATGTTTCAATAGTCAATTATAGGATAGATGGTATATGGTTCAGGGCTCAGAAGATGGTTATACTCATCTAAGAGATAGGTGGGGATACCCCTGTAATGGACAAGGACGCCGTGCCTAATGATTTCAGAGCCCTCATGTGGATGATAGATAGACAGTGGATCTGAAACCTAAGAGTAGGTAGTGATAGAAGTAGCTAGGTCCTCATGGAAAGATACACTGTAAGTGATCTAGGATAGAATCTATAGTTGGTAGATATTTTTTTACCACCACTACCCAAAGGTCGTATACTCAATGATCAGAGAGATGGGGGTCATTGGAGAGGGTAACTATAGGTGGTCGAGTCTTGTGAAAAAAGAGGATTTATATAAAACATGAGGTAAAATTATTGAATTTTCTAACAAGGATATAATACTAATAGGATTAGTAGTGAGTCATTATTTTATTTCCACTTATCGAGTCTGATACATATAGATTATGATTGATCCCCTGGCTTGAACAATATTCTAAGAGATTCCTACAAGAGGAGTATTAGCAATCATATACATCTGAAGATTTGGTGACCAAAATCATGGAGAAGAGAGTATCATTTGGGGTCACTTTGTAGTCCTCATGAGGCCTTACACCATCATCTTAGATATTAACTGGCCATTTATAGTTCATACCCATACAGACTGTTTAATGTGGAGGATGTTGTGTGTCCTCATTAATGGGTATATTTATTTTCATTGTGGGAGAAAAGATAACTGGGAAGCTAATTATGTATCCATGCATAAAATTGTTAATATTATTACCCATCAGTTGGCCAGCATGACCCTTGGTGTAGTAGATTCTATGATTTTTCAGTTTCATGGAGTGGTGGAGGAGTACAATGACATATTTCTTAAGGATGATCCAGGATTACCTATCAAATGGGAGATAGATTTTTTCATTCACCTACACCATGGTATGGCTACCAAATATACACCAGTATATCAGATGGATCATGTAGAGCTTCATGAGGTAAGGATGTACTTGGAGGACTTATGGAGGGAGTGATTTATTAGACCTAATGTTTCCCAATGGGAAACCCTGTTTTTTTCTCCAAGAAGGAATATTGGAGGTTGAGTTAGTTTTTTGGATTACAGTCGCCTAAAATTTGTGACCGTATAGAAAAAAAATCAACTACCTAGGATTTATGTCCTCTTTGATCTTTTGAGATTAGTACGATTGTTCTCAAAGATTGACCTCTAGTCATGCTATCCCCAACTATGAGTACGTGATAGAGATGTACCAAAAATTGATTTATGATGCCATTAATAACACTATGGGAAGATGGTGATTACATTTTATATGAAAAAAATACATATAAGTGTTCATGGTATTTGATAAAATCGACCATTATATTATTTATTGACAAGTTTCTGGTAGACTTCGTTGACAATAAACTAGTGTAATCGACATCAAAGAAGGAGAACATGAGATAGTTTAGGATGGTTCTAGAGATACTTTGAGAGCACCATATTTATGAGAATATCTAGAATATCTAGCTATGGATTAAGGACGTACAATTCTAGGGACATGTTATGTCCGAATATCATGTGGTAGTGGACATAGAAAATATTAAGGCATTGTTATCTTGTGATCCCTACATGAGTGTGATGGAGGTACGGTGATCCTATGGATGGGTAGATCATATTGGAGATTCATACCGTATTTATCATGGATATCAACTCCCTTGATAGCTTTGAATTGAAATAGGATGCCTTTCATGTAAATAGGAAGGCACCATTAGGTTTTCAAGGAGTTGAGGCAATGATTGACCAATGCCCCCATCAAGAGAATACTGGGGGAGAGAGTTGATTATGTATTGTTGTGTTATGCATAAGGGACTTGGATTTGATATGTTCTGATGCATAATAAGGTGGATATTTCCAATGGTTTATTCGAGTGGAGACAACAAGAGTATAACTATATGACCATTGGTTCCAAAAAACTTCTAATTCATGGAGAAAAGGTTTCCATGATTTTTTAAAATGTTAAAAACCCCATATATGTGTTTGAAAAAAGGTGGAAGAATTAAAAGAATAAAAGGATGGATATGGTATGTGAAGAAAAAGTCAATATAGAGACCAATTCTCTATATATAATCCTACAAATGAAATCCTTTTAGGGGTTTGGCAGTGTTCGTTGACACTCGTGATCAAGAGAATATTGTTTGCGATGTTATACAATGATATTTTTCCATCGTGAATGATAGTCACCCATGAAAAAAATATCATTTGTGTGTGGGATATCTTTTTTCTATACCCCATAAATGAAAAATTCATTCAGGTATGGGGACTCATATTTCCACCCCCCGTGAATGAAAAATTGATTTGTGGATGGAGGTGGTCTTTTATGTCCCCATGAACGAAGAAGTTTTTTATGAGCATAGACTTACTTTTCTATCCAAATAAAATTAAGAATTCATTTTTTATTTCAGACAGTGTTTTATGTTATCTATGAACGAGATCCTTATGGCCCTCCAGGGATGACCTTCCATCCCCATAGTAATTTGCTATGATCCTTTAAAATCAACAATGGGAGAAATGACTAAGTGAGAAAGGGAATGATGGATTAAATGTGGAATAACATGTTAGATCCATCAATTCGGAGCAGGTAATCATACCACCAAACAATAAGTTGGAATTGGAAGTCACCCGACCATCCAAAAACTAAAGAACCCTTTGGGGATTACATTCAAAAACCTAGAAGGGTTGACCCATTTTTAGTCAATCAACTTGCATAGTAATAATCTATATGGAGGGATTTATTCCTTGGAAAGAAATACCCTACATCGGACGAACTCGAGCATAAATATGATGATCTTAAATGGATAAAAACTAAACAACTTAGTAACATGCTTCATGGTGCAATCCTAGGTCCATGTAGCAACACGATACATGGATGGAACTCTTACACCATGTAAAAAAACACTATGCGGATGGAACCCCATCCCAAATATAAATAATATATGTATAATGGGGAATTTTATTATGTACATATTCCCTACACATATATCTTCATTCCATCATATAATCTATTTCCATTTAGGCCCCTCCCTGAACCATTCTATGGGTATCAGGCTGAGGCCTCATCCCAATTCGTTGTCCCCACTAGTGTATCCAATCAAGTGTACACACCCATAGTAAACGTGGTCTTATTTATGACCACCTTAACAACAGATATCCTCATAATTCCCTCAATCATACATTACTAAGGTAAATAGGGTCCCAACATTGGCAGTACTCATGTTTACCTCCATGTTCTAGATATTTAGGGCACCCACTAGTAGTTCCATTAATTGAGGGATAGTAATAGATCCCTCTCTCATCATCTCTGAAATTGATGGAAAGGGAACCCCTCCTATAGTAAGCCCCTATAATATCTTTCATGAGGTTCTACTCATTCTCATTTTCTTCAATCATGTCATATCCAGAAGACAATGTTACTACCCTAGTCACAAAAAAAGAGATGATATAGGATCCTAAATACCCATTCTATCTCTATTTGGTTCCAATATATGAAAATAAGATCAAATAAGGGTATTAGTTCCCTCTATCATTCAATCTTCATTTGGGCACTGGCCTCATCCAATAGCAGACAAGCGAGATTGTGTGGTTTCATGATCCACCACTTCCAGTTTCTTCCCAATCTAAGATTGACTCATGTTGGATTATTGGTGAGTGGTGGTGATGAAATATAAATGATCCCAACACATGGGCCGCCATTATATTATAATCCTAAACCATATCCAAGCATATTTTGACATGAAAATATTTTATTTATAAAATTCACATTATGTTTTAATTAAATTTCATATTATTTATTACGATTATAGAAAACCCATGAAATTATTAGGTTATATTATACCCAATCAGATTTAGAGGACAATTATGCATCTTAACCATTGAAAATATATCCATTCAACATCGATAATATGACTATTATAAATATAGGTTTTTGAAAAATCAATTTTACACAGAAAATGAATGTGATTGACTAAACTAGTAGGATCGTAAAACATCATGCTCATATATCTGATATTTCAAGGGAGATATAATCCCTAGTATACAACCATGATAAATCCCAAGCTAGATACAATAACATGAGCATTATGAAATCATTTATGATTGAAGTTAAATCTCATCGAGATTAGGACCCAACTCATGTATACTGATCCACCCCTTGAAAGCCTAATCATCATACACATTACACTTAGGGAATTAAAAACTTTACTAAAGGGATATGTATCAAGACCCTAATAGAATTAATAAGTATATTTTATAAAAATAGTGGATATTTTTCAACTTTTTATTGTTACATTAAAAATTATTTTGATTTTTATATAATAAGACACAAATTTCATTTTTGTGTAATATTTTGCATAAAATAAAGAATTTATGAATTAAAAGAATTTTGTAATTATTAATATTTTAATAAAATGTAATTATTAAATAATATTTTTTAAATATATGTGATCATGTAGTTTTCATGAAGCCAAATGTAATTTTTATAGGAGTTGAAAACTGTTATTGTAAAAAAACTATTATTTCTCACTAAATTTTGATTCATATTTTATATATGAAAATAAATATATTTATAAAATTATTGGGGAAATTTTATATTTTTTAGAATTACTGTGTCCAAATTATCTATTTGTTAATTTTTCATAATTTTTAGAGACAGTCAAATTTTCGCGTAAAATTTAAATATGGTATACATATATTTTGTATTTCGTACATTATAATGACACATAAATGATGAAGTAATTACTATAAAGAGTATCCATGAATTAATATATGTTTAATCATTCAAGTAATTATTTCATAAATTTATATGATTAGTTTTATAATTCCATTATGAATAATCTAAAACATATTGTATATTTGCAGGTTTTAGAATCTTTTCATTAAGGGAATGACCCACTTCCACATCGCCAAAGATAATATTTTAATTATTTCATACCATCAACAAATAAAATATTTTAAAATACTCCCCATTGGTATATAAATGGTCAGAATCTTATAGAATGTTATTTGGTTTTATTACATTATTATATAGAGTCCAAAACCTATGTTTGAGAAATAATAAAGCATTTCCCACTCATTTATTTGATAAACCCACCCAAGATATATTAATATTCACTGAAACACATTTTAATATGTCCATAATCTTCCCACACTTCTCTAGAGTGCTCATATATTTCCCCCAAGATCTTACTAATCTCCTCCCCAATATTTTTAACCACACTTTCAAGTTAGGGGATTTTATCCTTCCCCTATTTATTCAAGAATCATTATTATCTTATAGATTTTATATCACATTAATAGTGTTGGGATATATTCTTCCAAATCCCCTTTATTATCAATTTGATTTATAAATTATGATAGACCAATTTTAACTCCCACTAAGACCAGCCATAATCATTTATGTACCCATGTTATGGTACATAAACATCACCGTGATTATACATGCCATTAATTATATAGTGAGTACCTATACCCATTTATAATCATAGGTGTTTAACTTTATTCACCTATAATTATATTATTGTAGAAATAGATGTACATATTCCACATTCCATAATCATTTAATAAATTTTGATGATAAATGATTCCATGTTTTATAATCTATGTGCACACTTATTAATGTAAATGAGATGAAAGATACATGTGCACTTGAAATTATATAGCACTAAAATTCATTGGGTAATGTTTTATTCTCATTTCATGTAATTAAAGGGATTATGGAATGAGAATAATCTATCACTAGAGTTTTTTCGGTCATGATTTCTTGGTATTTAACCTTGACCTATGTTTATAATGCCATATTTTAGGTTTTTTACATATTTCCCTTGTTTCCATAATGTTTTCAATCTATATCATGTGAAAATTTTCATGTTTAGTATTATAACCACTTATATGTCACATAGATATTCATATTGTTTAAAATTTAATATTTTATTTATGATATTCTAGGTATACTCCTTTTCTAGGACTTATATCTCACCCCTTTCTTATGAATACCCCCATATTATCCCATTTAGTTTTAAGTGTGAAGGAATATTATGAGAATGTCATGGAATTTGTCAATAATGTTGATATACCTCTTATTTTTTATAGGCCCCAAAAAACCCACTCAAATGGACCTCATCCTAAGGAATAGTCCCCAACCATGTAACCATTTCATGTACATCCTTCCAAGTGTAATCCCTAGTCATACCTCCAAAACACCGTAAGTTCAGTCTTTCCTAACTGTTCTTGAAACCCATGCATCCTCACTGGTGTAATCCACCAAACAAGGTCACTATCCTCTCCAAGGTTCATAATCCCCATAAAGATATCATTCAAATGAATATATTCCCAATGAATCAATAGAATGGGCCTCCTCCATATGTATACGTGCTAACACATTTCTATCTATGTGGTATTGGATTCTCTACCAACTGGGATACATAGAAATTGTCCCTATGGTCTAAACCGAACACCCCAAATTCACCATAATCTTCTCTGGGCCACATTTATAGTAGGTTCAAATCCATTTGTAAGGGACATATTCATTCAAATCCCCTTTCATAACCATAATCATTTTCTCATATTCCTGAAAATATATTTCCCCTTTCATGGGTTACCACACTTATTTCCGGCATATCGGGCTACTACTACATAAGTCCCACACCAGACATGGATGAGTCACCTCACATCGTGGATTCTTTGTTTCATGAAATTAAAATGAATGTTTTGGTTTTTATCATAAGAACGTAAATGGTATTACATGTCCCATTAAGTGGAACAAAACTACATGGGTTTTTATTCCTTCCATGAAGATACAAAGGAATCTTGTTGTATATGTTTAATACTGACATAAAAACTATTCCAATATCCCTGGATGAAAATAAATTCCATATTTTCTCAGAATATTGATTAAAAATATTATCAAAATAATAAGTGGCACATGGATCTCTAGTCCATTTGTTCTATTGATGGAGATCCTCAGATACATATAAATGCATACAATTATATAGAACCTCAAATATATATATATTATTCTAAATTAATACATGTTAATAATTGATTTTTAATTGAAGGTTGACCCACATAAAACATGTAAATTAACAAAGGATTCATTACATGTCTTAAATCAAGTCTATAATATAGTCCCAAATATGTAATAATCTCCTTGCCAAGTGTGTGATGAACCTATCCTCTCATCCTCTTAACCATTGTGAGTTCTTTTGTTTCATTTTCCAAGTTCCCCAACTAATTATTACCATTGGAATGTATGTCCATAATTTATCATGAATGTATGATCAATTGGTCATTTCCATCTCCTCAAACATTACATTTTGGAGACCATCTAGATTTATTGAACCCAACATGAATGATTGTGAAACCTTGAAACCCCCAAAATCAATTCATCGAGCTTAATCAACATGTCATATTTCTATTGGAAGAAATTGTTATCCTAACATGAAACCTTAACCAAGATGGTTTTATGACCCATGTTCATGGCCCCTATTCAATAAAAATAAAGGATTTCACAATAATGAAATCATGTATGACTGTTATTGTTTATCGAGATTATAATTTGATAGTATATTGTCATGTTTTTTTCCAAATATATTATAGGTAATTTTCACCATATAACTCTTTGGTCCAATGGTGTCTCACCAGTTCATACATATGTTTTAATCAGCCACTACCCAAGATAATTCCTCAACCAAATAGAGGAAAACATCACCCATCAAGCATCTTCAGTGCTGGGTATCAAATGAATTTGAATGGGAGTACCACCAAAATATTACTCTCCCAACCCTGGAGGATTCTCAACTATCCCTCTAATAAATTAATCCCCTCTAGTTTATCAATCAATGATGGATGTTGACCTAGAATCATGTAACCCAAATAGCCATATTGTTGGCACAAAAATCCATGCCTTGAAATGGATCAATGGAAACATATAAAAAAATTCCAAAGGATCTACTTCATGAAGACACTTCATAGAGCACTTTATCACCACATCAAGAAAAAATCAAGATGGTGTACTTTTCAATGACCAATATAGAGGAATGAAAGAATCCTTTGTGATCAAAAAGATATGTTCGCGACTTCCAGAAATCCCTATGATAGAGGCCTCTTCGAATCCAACGGACTTTGTAACCATCGCAGAGCAACATAGTGGAATCCTTTGTAATTTCTATGGAGATTCCTCTAGTCATGAATCACCACATCCCTCATTGTTCATCTTCATATAGTTTTGATCTCGAGTGCCTATAAATAAAAGGATCCTCCTTCAAATGGATTAACACCCTAACCATTTTTCATATGAACTCTTGATTCATGAAGCACCCTTTTCACTGTGAACCATCAAGAAAAATGTATCACCCAAGGTACATGTGCATTGCAAAATAGCTTTACCTTTCCTACATTTTTCCTCTGTTTAATGTGTGGGTTCCCTTTATGAACCCTAATGGCCATCACAACGTTAAGAGTCCCTTTTTGGTAATCGAGTCTTTTCGAAGCATTCTATCTTCATGAATCACCATCCATGAACATGTTGACTCCATGCCTCTGCTTGGGTAATCATGCTTCATGATTTTCTTCCCTTAATGGCGGTCCTTTTCTCTATGCTTCTTAAGACCCATTCCTCTATGAATATCATTCTCTACAAGAACCCCCTGATATTCTTTAAGCCTCTCTCTATGAGGATTCCTTCTTCAGGAATCCCCTATACAGGGCCTTTTTCGTCATGAACCCCTCCCCAGTGAAATCTTCCAGGCTTTTACATAGTGATTTCATGGTTCCTCGAGTGGTCTTTTATACAGTTTTTTCCTACATCATGCTTCTTCACATAGGAATACTAAAATCTATTGTGTCTTCTCATAAAAATGCTAACGTGGGCCCCTAGAGTGACCAGTCCTCCACCAAAATTCTACCAAGAATTTCTTATTCCTTACAATCCCCATTTGTGGGTTGGTGAAAGTGATATATGTCCAAGGGGTGAGGAGGGATTCTTCCTCATCCGAGTTGTTGGAAAATAAACTATTAAGTAACCACCTTTCCCAACACATAATTTTAAACTGTGAGTTTCTGCATCGGTGGTTGGCTTGAAAGGATAGTAAAGGGGATGGAAACGGGAGCCTCTCGCTTCACGCCTTTTCAATCCGCCTCCTCGCTCACTCTACACTTCATCATCGTGCGCACCTCAGGTAGTCTCCACATAATCCTTGTCCCACCATAATGGGGTTATTCCTATATGATGTCCATATCCTCCTTGTACACCTATACACTCTTTTCATGCTTCCTTCCCTGAGTGAGCCCCAATCTCCATATCCTTTGGCCTCTATCTAGGAATAAGCCCCACTCCATTCCTCATTTTTCAACGTTTCATGAAACAGTCATTGTGTTTGACACTACCTCTTGTTCCTCACACCAATCATTAATCACATGGGCTTAGAGTAAGAATTGACCACGACATCCTCATTGGACTGCTTTAGTGTATAATCGTCATACTCTCTTCATCAAACAATATAGACATTGATTTCATGCCATGGGGATATGGAGGAATCCTTACTAAGGTTCAAGCTCGTCTCCCATATTTATTGACCACTTAACGTCGGATCACCATCATCCCACATGATGTTAAACTGTGAGCCCCTTTCTCCTTAATAACTGTATGGGTTGACAATCCCTTTCATTTATTTATGACTCCTCTCTGAGGTTCAGTACTAATCAATAGAAAACACTAGCACTCCCTTCTACGGAGGAACCCTCTTGTTGTGTAACCTTCCCTTTTTTGGGACATGTCACTTGGAACTACCTCCCTAGGGTGTTCTGATCCATCAATTTGGGCCGCTAACCATGCATAAGTCACATCATGTCTTCGGATTTTTTACCATTGTGTATACCCCAACCACATTCCCAATTTTCCTGGGAATTTAACCATGCATAATCCCGAAACACTTCACCATACTCGTAAAACCAAGTGTATCCCTCTTTTTATAGGCTATTAACCATGAATAATCCCTAGGATGTATTTGGGCCATTTACCTTTATGTACATCCCAATTCTATTCCCCACTCTTCAATTATGTGTACTTTGATTCACTATCATGGGGATATGTAAGAAGCCTCCATGAGGTTCAATCCCATCATCCATGTATCATAATGGTATATGTACCAAGCCTTTGTGTTTTGAGAAGATCATGCCCTTTCTAAAGGTTTCATTTCATTTGGGTTCCATTCACAAGTCTATTTTCATGATCCACATCCTCAGGTGATTCTATACCCCATTCCAGAACTACGTTGAATTTGATCCTTTCCTCTTTCAAGAAAGGTACGTAGAAAACATCTTTGAGGTTCAAGACCAACACCATCACTCCCACGCTGGTTCCCATCTCATTATCTCCATCTCTATTCATTCCACCCATCGACACATCATCTATACCCATCCGGATTTTACGCGAGCTGCCGCATCCCTGTGAAACCATGCAATCCATATAAGAATATAACCCTGTGTAAGCCTCATTCATCTCATTGATCATTGAATCACCTAGAGCACTAACCCAGTGTAATTCCGTCAAGACATCATGTTGTTTCCCCTATGTATACCCTGATAACATTTCTCACCCTCCCAAACTATGTGGGTTTTGATCCTTGTATTATAATCAGGGTATGTAAGAAGCCTCTATGACATCCAATCCCATCTAATGGAAGGCCACGATTTCCCCATTGTGTAGAACCATCATCCTTTCTGATCCCCCCCCCCCTACTTGTGGTGTTTAGAGAATCCTTCATTGTTTCTAATATTTCCTTTTTGGGATGGACCATCCTGGGTCCATCCTCATTTGGCCTTCGGATCCTACAATCCAGTAAACCTTCCAGGTGATCCATCTTAGCGACTTACCCATCTAATACACTCTTGTCAGTGTTCTGATCAGTATGATCTATCACTTATATATATTAAACTCACAGAATAATTAATGTTAATCATTGGATGTTGAGGAAACAATTAGGAACATACCTATATCATAAAATACATTGGGATTGACTCGGGAAGCCTCGATTTTATGCTCCTTTGAGAAGCCCAATCATAAGATAAAATTATAGGATTTACAATACTCTATTGTTAAGAATTCCATATATGCCTTAGTGTGACTACTCTCTTGACCAAAGGTTGCTTCCCTGACTGAAAATTTTGTAATTCCTTAGAAAATATGTGTTATTAACTAGTGACTATGAAGAAATGGCTTTAGGAATGATATTCACAAAAATCATCTTAATATTTAAGGGAGACCCAGAATAAGCGATGAATTCTGATGAGGAATACATGGAAGGAGGATAAAAACATCACATCATCCAATTTTGATCAAAATGAAAATTTCTCTTGAGAGGCAAAAAATATTTCCCTCCATTGGAAAGTGATAATGTATGGAAACAATGCGACTGCCAAGCGAGCATTCCACACACTCCACATAGGTGTGCCCCATTAGAAAAGAGTCGGAAATAGAAATTTGGAAACCGATGTGAATGAAGACTCTTCTCATCTATAAGTTGATTAGAATAATTTAGGACATTATAATATGAGCCTTACATTGTATTTAGATATTCGACACCATTTCTCCCTATGAAAATAGTGGCCATAGTGTAAACTCACCAGAGTTTGGGGCAGTTAATCACTGGGCATTCCAGTCTATGGTGTCGTCATCGTAGATCTTTCTTTCTGGCCATGGAAGACAGAATGGGATTAGGGAACTGATAATTTATTTCCACATATCTATGCTGATGGCTGAATCTCCATGATTTTTTGGGCCCAAGCTATAGTTACAAGGAACTTATCGACACCTTCTTATAGACGTAGGGGTTGGAGGAATGATGTTTCTACATTCTCACACGGCTCTGCCTCTATCATGAAAGCTTCCACGACTCGACTACTATATTCTCATTCCTCTTATCACCATCATAGCATGTTTAAAGACGGTTGATTGACACAGTTATTCAAGGATATGAACATGAGGTTGATAGCATGACTAGGAAAATGGCCCCCCAATATATGGAGGCATCTCTGCCTCAACATCGCCACTGCCCCTAGGGGCCACGTAAGGGGAAATTCCTCCCCAATCAAACATAAATTTTTTTTAGGATCATCTCCCTAGATTTATCTGATGAATCACACCATTAATCCAACTAGGTGAGATATTTTTGAGTCCTCTTAGCTTCGACATCATCCAAGGAGCATCGAAGGAGGGATCCAACCATACCACGTCAATGCTGCCATCTGGTCCCCCAAACTGAGGAGGAGTCGGTTCACACCCCTACCCAGCCATCCCTAGTTTGGATGACCTTAGGTCAACCTCGACCATGGAATCAAGAAGATTACTGCTCGGTGATTTTTTCTTCCATGGCTTCTTTGTCCTGTTCCACAGCCGACGTACACTCTCCATCCCTGGTTATTATAGAGTAGTAGAACTTCTACGTCCAATCTAGATTGAGGCCTCAAAAACCCCTTGGGAGGTATGGGTTGAATCTTTCGATCACTGGGAAAAGAACCATCCATCGTTGGTTGACCCATGATGATGGATTTCAATACCAAGGCCCTTCCCATATCATCACTAGACAGAGTGGAGGTAATTTCCACTCTTGCATCCAGCATTGAGGTCCTCCCCATGCCACCGTCATCAATCCAAGAAGAGTTCCTCCCCGCCTCATCACAACCCAGCATGGACATCCTCCCCATTCCTTGGACCACGTGTATGGAAACATTTATCATATTTCAAGTTATCAATGTGAGGTTTTTCCTTGCATCATCAACAGATAAAGTGGGGTCCCTCCCCCGATAGCACCAATCATATAAAAGTTCATTTATGCCCTACCATTTAACCACATAGAGGTCCTCCCCATGTTCTCAAAAACTCCCATAGAGGGATTACCAACTCTAGTTCTCCCTACCATGAAGGTCTTCTACGGGTTTTAGTAATCGACATTGAGATCCTCCCCATGTTCTAATCGACATATGGTCGGGTGCTCCTCACACCCCCCCCCCCCCTAAAAAAGAGGAGGCTTTGTCCAGTCCAAAGACAACAGATATTAAGGCCCACCTTGTATCTCATCCAACTCATATAAAGGTCCTCCATGACTTAGAACCAACCCACATGGAGGTACTCCCCATGTTGAAGATTCACCTTATGTCAAAGAGCCATCTCCGGACCATAGGGGGGAATTGGTACCACTGAAGAAAGATCCCCGAGAAGCACCAATATTTTTTTCATCCCATCCGATTTTCAGATCTGGAAGTGGGGTATAATTCGATGATGGATCCCAATTCTGGATCCTTTATATCGTGGTCTACGACTGGAACTCAGCATATCAGCTTCTTCCTCCCAAACATAAATATAAATTAGATCCCCAAATCCCTCCATAGATATATACAAGAGGAGGAAGATTTGACATATTTACCTGATCTTAC
This sequence comes from Viscum album, assembly GCA_963277665.1. Classification (NCBI taxonomy): domain Eukaryota; kingdom Viridiplantae; phylum Streptophyta; class Magnoliopsida; order Santalales; family Viscaceae; genus Viscum; species Viscum album. The sequence continues at coordinate 1,187,857,711 of OY728139.1, forward strand.
TATGAAGGCTCATCTACCATAGCCTAATCCCCTATGTACCTCAATAAGAGATCACATGGAGTTGTTCTGGGATTAGGAAGATGATGAAAAACATCCTGACCATCCACCGATTACCACCACCCTAGTAACAGAATCAGTGGTTAGCACCCCATCCTATGGGGATGTGGTGATGTAGTCAGAACAGCCCCAGAAAGACAGCCCAATATAAAGTTGTTTGTTAGATCATGCACTGTACTCCCCACTATGTAGTCCACCATTGCAGGGATCTATGTCAGTGTCATTATCGGTTCCTCAACCACCTCTAATTGATTAGTGGGGCAATTAGACCCCAAATCCACCTACTGAGTGAAGGAGCCTATGGTACATTCTCACCGTAGATAAATTCTTCGAAATTTTATAGCCAACTGCAACTATAGAATTTATAATCTGGTAGTCCCACACCCAACATGAGATTACATGCTTCCACCAAATGTTATGGGTAACGTATCTCTACCTCTTCCATCATCAGTCAATTTATCCATAGATCTAGGAGCACTATGATAGCTCATCCCACAATCCTACTTGGTTGAATTAGATGCTCTCCCCACGGCCCGACACACTTCATCATCTGGTTATCATCGTATCCTACAAAAAAATGTTTCATCTATATTTTCACAATGCTCCTTAAAATTATTGTTAATCAATGCCAACATGCACATGTCCATTGTTGGGGATAGTATGAAGCCCTCCATTTCAGTTAAATCCTTCACCTGCATTGTATACCTGGTGATATATAGGAAATGCCTCCAGTGAAGTCATAATAAATATGGTTGAACTAGATGAAATAGAATCTGAGATTGGACTACTTGAAGGGAAACTACCCCCTGGGGTATTACCACATCCGTTGGATCCCCCATGCATTTTTAGTCATCATCAAAGGAATTTTCTTGGAATCACTATCCCATAGATTCATTACCTTTTTTTCGGGATCCCAATAAGGTAAAAGGACCCTTGGATATGTTAATCCTTATGACCTATCTGGTTTAGTGCCAAATATGGAGGATGACTCTAAAAAATCTGTGATGCGACATCATCTCATGAAGCAGAAAAGGGAAATTTATGAGCTCCATGCCAAATGTTCCATAGAGCGATGTCCAGATTATGGTGATAATCGACTGGGGAAGTAGGGGAAATTACATATCCTTCTGGGAGAGTTACCTCCTAGTGACATGACAACCCTATCCATATAGACATGGTAAACACTACAGTATATAGAAAGGAACCATGGTATGCATTTCCAAATCAGCATGATCTATATGGAAATCATCCCCTAGGATCCCATTAGGTGGCTCTATAAGTCCATCCTACAGCTACCCAACAGGTCAACCCTCTAGAAGCTCCACATATTATTCAACCAATATATCTATGATCCTCCTGGCCACCTACCGAATTGAAGAGACTTCCACCACACTAGTTTTTAGAAACCCTCATCCGGATAGGTAATCCCCCTCCATTCAGTCGGATGACCAATATCATTTCCCATTTTGTGGATCATGTGACCCGGAAGGTGGTAATCCCACATAATGGTAATCCATATCAGGAATGGGTGGATGACATGCCGACACCACCCCATTTTGAGAACCCCACATCCCCCCCCCCAATAGGATAGGTGACCCACTACAGCAACTTTTCCGCTTTTCCGAAAGGTGTGGACCTAGGTTAGAGACTCCATTATAGTAAGAAGCCACGAAGATCTGTTGATTTATATATAAACTGGAAGGGACTGCATTTCATTGGCAAAACCAATTTCCCATTAGGTCTACAGCTTGTAGAGAAGACCTATGTAGAAATTTTCTATATCAATTCGGCTACACTACCCGCATAACAAGTATTTTCAACCAATTCAAGTGAAGATAGAGTCTATATGAGTATGTAACAAATTTTTTCTCTAGATAGAAGGGCCTCACATATTCACTTGACATTTATCTGAATCATGAGTGGTTTCTAAAAATGTTTGTGGGGAATCTATAGACTGAACTTATCCCCTCCCTTATCACTCAAAAAATCACAGTTGGATTCATGGACTTTTTTGATAAATTCCAGTGTCCAGAGGAATCCTTAAAACTATACAAACAGGAAAACATGTTGCATCATGAAACTCCAGTAAGAAGAGGTGATAAATTTGATTCACATATTGTCATGAAGGTAGTGGACCCAGGTCCACCGTTATTATTTTCAGTAGATCCACTTCCACAACCTCATCGAGGATCATTTCCTCTACCTCAGTGTCAAGGTCAGCAGCATCCACTACAGAATCTATAAGAGCCACCCCATCAACCACCACCGCCTAGGTGAATCATTGAGGTTCCACCTTCTCACCAGGATCTATCTCCTCATCAGGTCCAGTTTCCTCGAGTTCCTTTTATGGATTACAGAAACTAGACCAAAAAATTGTAAGTGGCTCAGGTACACGACTACTTTTGGAGTGCTCTAGATCAGGGAATTTTATGGTTTCCAAAATTAACGTGGTCCGAAGAGGTGGTTCTCACTAATTTCCCAAACTAATTCTCCTATCATGGGTTCCTTGGACAAAACCTTGAGCAATGTTATGTGTTCAAGGATTGCCTCCATGTCTGGGATGAAAAAAACATAATCACATTGGGCCGACCCCAGAATAGGTGGCATGTGTGTATGTAACTCCAGGAAATGATGGAAAAGGTGAATGTTAGTAGGTCTCTAGCCGCGGATCTTAGAAGTACGATAAATTTATTTCTTAACAGGCAGTCACCCATGATCACGGTTTTATCCATGCTCACATAAATCAGCTCGAAACTTCCATTGTTTCCACACCTTCCCCAGTTCATGATGTTGCATTCACAACTTATCCTTCATCTTCCATGAAGGGTAGGAAACGAAAATGCAAGGGAAATAAAACTCCCCTACCAATGCCAAATTCATCCATTCTCTTGGTGACTTCATTCCCCCAGAGATGGGAATTGTAACTAGGGTTCCCTATTAATGAAGGGTTATTAAAGAGACAATCGGGAGTTTGTCTTGGTAAACATCTTTGAGTTGGTGGACCCTTATATGGTTCCCGACAATGAGTAACACCATACAAACTCTCTAAATATCCTCAGTTGATGCCAACATCGACGAAGTTGTGGATATGTGAATCGAAAGAATGCATCAAATAGTGTTATAGTCTAATCCGTGAATGCCACTAATACTAGAAAACATGATCATCATAGGAATAAACATGTACAATCCTCTCACAATGTTTCATCATATTCACTTCCCCTTATGTTTTTTGCTACTCGCCTAGGTAGAGCTTCCATGACCGTGTTATGATCTATCATGTACCATAGTAGATAGGCCTCAATCATATAGTCATCATCCTGTAGTCATTTTGTGTCGTTCGACTAGTGAGTAGCGGGATATCCCTAGTAGTAGCCAGAACGCACCAGTTCGACTAGTAGTGCCCACCATACCTCCATCTACAGAGCTACATCCTATCTGTAGAAATGTGAACAAAACACAGAATTATTATGTGATCACGAAACATTCCATAATTCCTATGAAACTCTCGATCCTCAAGGCCCTCCACCTATTTAAAGATATGAGTGAATCCCTAGTAGATGATTTATGAATCGACATCCAATTTGAATAGAGGTAGCAGCTGCATATTATTTCCATGATGAAGAAGTTGAGCATGCTAAATGTACTGAAATAATCTCATTATCTAGAGAATATGAAGCTTTTCCCATAGAGGGGAACATCCACCCATTATACATAACTAGCCAGTTCAATGTTGCGGATGCCCATCACTATCTTATTAACATGGATCCTAGGATAAATCTCATCCCAACCTAGACGCACTAGAAACTGGGACTGTCTGAGGTAGATCTGGATCCTTCTGACTTTGAGATCCAATGTTATGACAGGACATAGCAGACATCAGTTGGAAAAAAATTCTAAAGATCTAGTTCAGTGTCCTGGTCACTTGCATAGAGTTTCCGATTTTCATGAATGACACCACCTACAATGCATTGAATGGTAGACCCTTTCTCCGCCTGTCGACAGAAGTTCTTTCCACTTATCACTAGTGCCTAATGTACTCCCTTAATTAGTGAATAGGCATATTCAAGGGTGGAATTTCTCCCTTTTTCTCCTGTGAATACCGCTACATAGATGTCTACTAATATAAGAGAAATGAAAATCAAGTTCATGACAATGAGTTTGAGCATACTACCAATGTGGTTGATCTTTGAGAATACGAGGATGATGCCTTCATCCTCTCAGTCCTACAGTTGGAAGCCATAACCCCAAACATGGTAAATTACTATTTTTTCTAGGATGCGGGGGAAATTCATTTCTATATATAAGTAATGTCGAAAGATCACTTTTTACTCTTATGAAAATCAGGCTTCAGTGATCCTATAACACCTTACCCTAGTAAAATATCAGAATAATCAACCCATGAAAACAAAAATACCTCATAATTTGTAGTTTTGTTGGGATGGGTTAAAATGAATTAATTTAATGTGCCACTACTTCTTCTATATCATCAAATATGGTCCTTCGATCAATGACCAAATAGGATTGGATCGACATATTTTATTTCAATGGTTTCAGAATGGTGAGAGTCTCCAAATGAAAGTTCCACTATCGCTCAACCCAGTATTAGAATTCTGTCAGGGGTAGGCAACATAAGTGAAATTCACACGGTCAATGATCCACTTTCTTTAGGTGACAAAGAGGATTTGGAGGATGATCTTCCTGCATTTTAGGAGGGTTTCTCCACCACTGTCGATGAGTTGTTAAAGGTGAATCTTGGTACTGAGGCAGACCTTAGACCAATTCTGCTTAGTGAAACCATTCCTACGAAAGAGAAACATAAGTCTGAATATTTCTTAAATAATCATTAGGATGTATTTTCATTGTGCAATGATGAGATTCTAGGGAAAGGTCCTCAGATTACCATCCACCACCATAGAATTCTAGTTAGTCATTGAGGGTTAAAATATCCTTCTAGGAATATTCAACCCTCTCAGGGTTCCATGGTTAGGGATGAAGTTGATATGATTATTAATGACAAATTATAAAGGAATTCAAGTATCTAAAAAAGGTAGCCAAAATCATGCCCATCAAGAAGAAGATAAGATATATCATGTTCTATATAGACTTCTCGGATAACAAACATCAATTTTCAAATGACTACATTCCAATTCCTATGATAGAATTGTTGATCGATGCCATTACCAGATACCCGGCCTTCTCCTTTATGGATTGGTTTTCCAGATAAAAATAGATCTGAATGGCCCCTAAAGAAGAAGTTTCTACCACCTTCAAGGTTCAACAAGGTACTTTCTTTTACCAGGTAATTACTTTTGGCCAGAAGAATGTAATATCCACCCATTAGTATTCCATGCATCACATATTCTAGTTGATCCTAGGGATATCGGTGGAATTCTACATGGAAGACCTGGTAGTCAAGTGCTACAAACGTCATAACCAACTCAAAGATCTTGAGGTAGTTTTCTGCTTCCTCCATTCCTGCCACCTGAATATGAAACCCTCAATGTGTGCCTTCAGGGTTACTTATGGAGAGTTCATTGGCCTATTAGTTTTTTATAGTTTCATCAAGATCAATCTGGATATGAACATGTCTATCAGTTAGATTTCTCCTCTAACAAACATTTGGGAGCTCTGAGGCTTCCAAGGCCACTTGGCATATATATATTGATTCCGTGAAAATATGTTCGTAACATGTAAGGAATTTTTCTATATTATGTTGAAATGTGTCAACTTCCAATGGGATGAAGAGTGTTAGGTTTCCTTCGAGGAGATAAAACAGTGCCTCCAACATCATCTGATTTTGATGCCACCCATATTCAACAAGTCATTGGTCATTTAAGTGATTTTCCTGGGAAGAGACCTCGACACCCTATCCAGCCAAAAGAATAAAAAAGGGAGAAATAATAGTTGATACTATCTCAGTCTCATGCTCCTTGATACAGAGAGCAGATATCTCTCAATCAAGAAGAGATACCTCACACAGGTATTCACAATGTTTAATTTGAAACATTATATATAGAACCATGAGATAGATCTAGTGACCCATGTAAACCCATTAAAGTATATTCTGAACCACCACATGTTAATAGATTGTTTAGCTGAGTGGAATGCAATTATTCAATATTTTGACATCAGTCTCATTCCACAGAAGGATGTCAAGGGTCAGGCATTGCCCGAAATCCTTTCCTCCCATCCATCCCCCGTAGAACAATCTCTAGATCTTGACATCATGAATGATTCCATCTAATTACTATATTGAGCCATGTTTTTCTAGAAGATTCACATTATTGGTGCTTCTTAAAGTCAGATGCGAGGAAAGCTCAATGATCCCAGACTAAACAGAGTAGGCCAGGTATCATATTCATCACACCTACATAGGTTGTCATCCATATTCATTATTGTTTTCATAAGGCTACGCAATCAATTAATCTAAGGGTAGTTCCCTCATCACTAGTATTGATCTAGCCCTTTAGATTGATATCCCTCACCTTCATGTGAAGGGGGACTCTAAGCTTCTCATCAAGATTATTAATGGTGACTATGTCATTAGAAATCTATAGCTTGTACCCTTGATAGATCACACTCTCTAGATAAGGGCCCAATTAACATTACCACCACAATTTTCTCAATCCCTCAATGACAAATTGGTTGGGATGATTACTTGGCCATCCTTGCTAACTCTTTTGGAGATCCCGACCAGTATTATTTGATTTTCCATGTGGAATATCGAAGAATAATCACTTTTTTCAATGCATATATTGATGAAATATAGAAGGTAAGACATCTTGCCACTAGTAAATCCACATGGGGACATCAAGTCCTCCCTACAATAGCATAAGAGACCACTGGTTGGACGACTCCCATTGTTGAGTACCTCCAACACAGCAATATCCTGATAGATAGGGTTGAACATCAACGAATCCATTGGCGGGCAGTGTAGTTCACACTTCAATGTTGTCCCATACTTGAGTATATCATCTACAAATGTGGGTTTGATTGTGTCATCCTCTATTGAATTCATGGATATAAGATCCCCCACATTATGCAGGAAGTTCATGTCGATTCCTACAGAGCTCATCAGGCATGGCCAAAGCTCTCCCATCAAATCTGAAGGTTTGTCTACATTTGACCCAGAATGGTACATGAATGTACTGAGTTCTCCAAGAGGTACCATGCATACCAGGTCTATGAAATATTTTTGCATCAAATACTAGATCCTCTCTATAATACCATGTACTCCTATCCCTTTGTGGTCTGGGGACTCAATGTCAAGGGGGTTGTATCCACTAGAAATATCTCTCTAGTGCGGGTTTATCCTCACTACCATGGATATATTTTCCATGTGGGAAAAACAAATTCTTCTCTATGAAGTCAAGAATTATTCTATCATTGATTTTTGTGCAATAATATTATCCACAAATTTAGAGTCCCTCACATCTTTCTCACTAATAATCGAAAACAATTTCAGATAACATAGATGAAAAAATTATATTCCATGTACATTATCTGTTCCAACCATAATTTTCTCTATCATGCGCAAGAAAATGGAATAATCTAGGCATTCAACAAGAACCTCTATAGAATTATACAAAATAAGGTAGTTCAGAACAAGAAATGTTGGCCATTAAAACTCTCCAACACTTTATGGGATTACGGGACAATGAATCGAAATTCCACCTAGGTGAACCCATATTCTATGGTGTACATAATAGAGGCAGTCCTACCTATCGATATCCAGTTACCATTGTTCCGCACGACCTTCTATGATCGGTATATTCCAGAAAAAGTAGTATAAATATATTTAGATGAAATGGAAGATATTGATGAGAACAAGCTTCATCACATACACAATATAGAGAGGAACCAAAATAAGATAGATAGATATTTGAATAAGAAATTTCATCTCCATTCCTTCCTATAAGGCGATATTGTATTGGATATAATAATTCCAATGATACCTAGCTGAGGGCCATCGATGATGGAGCCCAAATGGGAGGGACCTTATATTATCCACAAGGTTTACCCCAACAATTAATACTCATTGGTCACTATGGATGGTGCACATATTACTCCTACCACGAATTCCAAATTCCCCAATAAGTACTTCGCATGTGTAAGACTTCATCTTATATGACCATAAATAGAAAATGGTAAACATACCCCATGGTCTGCGCTCTAATACCTTAAACTAATATCACATTTATCCTAAATTCATGACATTAAACATCATAACATTTATAGAGGTATGTATGGGTTGATTTCAATCCTCATGAGATTTGTAGGAATTTTTGAACATTTAGTCTGCTGGTCCTGTCCAAGTTATCTTGAATCTCTCCTTTTCTCCAAGTCCCTTTACATGAGTCCCCTCTTTAGGATTCCTAGTATAATATGAAGAATCATTAGTATTCATTCACATAAATTTTTCTTTACCACACCATGAACCCCCTCCCTTATTTAGGATTTTACCTCACATACGTCTCTACCACATGACATTAAACTGTACAACATTTCAAGAACAAAATGTGGCTTGATTACCATCCTCATGGGATTTGTTGGAATTCCTAGGCATTTTCTCTTTGATTCCATTCAAAGGTTCTACAAATCTTCTCCTTTTATTGGCCCTTGGGGACCTGGTCCTTTTGGTATCACGTGGTGTGGCTATAGGCCTCCTTGGTCATCATTCATGTCGAGCATGAACTAGCTATGCCTTGTGCTTACCTTATTAGAAAATTCCAAATCATATCCTTTCCTCATGATTTTAAACATTATGGAATTATAAAACTATGTGTGTCTTAATTCCCATACGTATGGGATATGTAGGAATTCCAAGACATTTCACTTCAAGACTAGCCTAGGTTCCCAAATCCTTCTCTTCCACTCAACCACATTGACCTGATATTCCATTTCGGATCATGTGGTGTTGTGTGGACCAATTTTTTTATCATTCATGTTGGGTTTAAAATACCCACACCATGTCCTCCATCTCTCAAGGTTATCCCTAATCACACTTCTCCTTACCACATGACGTTAAAACTGAATGGAACCTTCAAGAACTACATGTGGATTGATTTTAATCCTTAAAGGACATGTAGGCACCCCGAGGAATTTGACCTCATGTCTAGCCCTAGGCCCCTTGACCTCTTCCAGCCCTTTATCCTAAGTCTCCTATTTGGATTGCATGGTGTGGTGTGGAGTTAGTTGGTCTTCATTCATGTTGGGGTTGTTTTACCAATCCATACATTATCTTACACTGTATTTCTAGAAATATGACGATAAACTATGTTGGAACCCCTCATACTTACTGCATGATGTTAAACTTAAAAACATTCAAGAACTACTTATGTCTTGATTCACATTCTTATGGGATACGTAAGAACACTCAAGAATTCAACTCACAGGTCCAGCCTCAGGTTCATCATCTCGTTTTGCCTCTTTCTTTTGTTCATCTTCTTGAGTCATCTCTCCCTATTATGAGACCCTACACCACTATCCCCCCACATCAACATGCATGATATATTTTGTGGTTTAGGGCATAGATTCATGTTTCCTTCATGGACATGATTTAATTCTATATCTATGCTTCATATGCCCATTTATTTGGCTACCAAGTCTCTTTCCTATCAGATAGGAATACCTAACGGTATGGATGACCATCCTAAGTGTCCGCCTACCTTCTATGAAAGATTGTGATTTGAGGGAACGGACCATAACTATTAGGTAATTCTTGTATCTGCACCTCCATTTCCCTATAGATCTCTTCAAAATGTTGTTAGGATCCTATCCACATCTTATTTCCCACACTGAACATGGATCATGTGGGCTTAGGGGTTTGGTCAAGATTCAGGCCTGCATGGAAGACATATCCTCCTCACGGTTTTAACTATATGACCATAAACTAGGTCCTTTGATAAAAAATTCAAAGCATCGTGAATATGAAACATGTGTATTCTTGTTGAAATATCTAATGTGTGGACTTCATTCAGTCTTCATTCACATCGGGTTTCATTCTAGCACCACATCGCATATAGTTTCTTTGGGAATATTACCATTTTGATCCATGCTCTACGACCATAAACTAAGTCCCCTTTCATCCTAATTGTATTATGTTAAACTACATCATATGCATCCAAGATCTATGATGATAATCTACCCATCCATGTGATGTCTTCATTTGAGAAGATATTTCCCCCTTTGGCATTGACCACCTATCATGACACTCTTAATAACTATGTTTGGATTGATTCTCACCATTTTAGGAGACGTAGTGACACCCATATCACTTTGTTCCCAGGTCCAGCCACATCACCATGAACTCTTTTTCCTCCTCATGGACTATGTTCTCCCAGACGTATGTGGTTTGGTGTGGACTTAGGCCTTCATTCTCATCAGGTTTTCAATAATCATGCAACATATATATCTTGATAGGTCTCTATCCTTCATCCATACCACATGATGTTAAACCACATAGGCATGTCCAATGCACATGACTCTAAACTGGGAACTACATGTTCTGAACATTATGACCTTAAACTAATATTCTTATATTCTATGTTCGCATGAAATTAATTTCAGGAAAATATGGTGTTTCATGATTGAGAGTAATCACCTTATTTTGGTATTGTAAACCTTCCATGCCACACAAAAACTATCAGTGACTTCATAATTATTCTCATGGTATACGTAGAAACACCTATCTTTAGGTACAACTCCATGTTTTCCCATTTTTTGTCTTATGGCATGATATTCCTTTTGGGAGCACGTGGTTTGGTGTGGACTTATGTCCTCATTCATGTCAGGTTTTCAGCAGTTGTATCCTATACTCCCTCCTCAGGATCGTTCTTTTAATCTATGTCTTACTGCCTAACATTAAACTACATGGAATATTTAAAACTAAGTTTGGATTGATTCCAATCCTAATGGGGCATATAGCGATGTACTGATATTTCTTTCAAAGGGAATAGACCCTAGTTCATTAACATTCTAGGCCATTTTCCTCCAACAATGGTTCGAACTCTATGACCAAAAACTAGGATCTCCTTGTCCATGTAACATGACTCTAAACTGTTGTCCAAGGTTCAGGTAGTATGACATCAAACTATGCTCAACATCCAGATCATATGATGTTAAACTATTTCATGTATCGTCCTTACCATATGACACTAAATTACATGTATATAGGACTCATTTGAATGATATAAAACTGAAAGTCATTCATGGACCTCACTATATAAGTCATTTATGGAGTATTGTTTTATCTTTTTTCATGTTGTTACACCCACTTAATGTGCTTTCATCACGATGGCATAGTATCAAGAGTGTTGGAAATTGTTTAATAAACCCATCATTCCATCATTATGCTATTCATACCCTCTATTACATATCATAATTCCCTCATATTTAATATAACTCCCTAATGATCATGATGCTTGGACATAAGAATCATCTACCATATTGGGTAAACATTCTGAAATACATCATATGACACATCGAGTTTGGACCGTGTTTCCAAATTCTGTCTCTAGTTGGCTTCATTTGTTTGTTCTTGTTTTAGTATAATTTTATGCGGGTGATATTTTTCTAATTTGATCAAAAACTATCCCTCATCATCATGACACACTCATTGTGTTCTGAATTTTGGGTGTCTCAATTCACACTTCTTCTGTTCCATTGTTTAGATTGATTCAAACTCCCCTGGTCTTATGCCTCTCGTTCACTAAAACACATGGGGAAAAGGAAACATTTCTGTCCTGAGAACCCTATTATCTAGTCAATTTCCCTCTCTCCTATTGAAAATTATTGGTGGTCATTTAAATCCCATGTATTCGATGATTTAATGGATATCTCATATCGAGAGTGAGCAATTACACTGTCATCCATTGTTTCTAACACTGCATATAACCCATGTAAGATTAGGGATTGATCATTATTAGTTTCATAGATATGATTCAGGATAAATAGTGAAAGAAAGTAGTAAGATTTAAATACATGCATACTAAATAAACATGCAGGGAAATATGTTTGTGAGTTCTCCAAAATGTAGTCCCTATGTATTGGCCTCTTCAATGGAACGTCTCAACTCCACCACCATCTAGCTGGTGGAATCCAAGATCCATTTTCATTTTTAATATCCCTATATTCCTCATTTTCCATGGGGATTAGTTCATCAACCATAATCCATACATGAACCCCCTTATCTATGATTTAAGACACCTCATAGGATGTATGCCTCACCTGCTCTTAAGATTCTACAAGTTGAGTCTCTAATTGTGATATGGGTTCTGATTGGGTGGTAGTGAAGGAATAGAACTTTTTCATCCATGTTCCTAAGGATTGGATCTCTTGTTAAAAGTCATGAAGTTTCCAAATATTGAATAGATTTCTCCGCTACCGACCAACGCTAAGGCCACGGTCATACTGTTGTATTCTCTCCTAAAGGTATTCTCGGATGAGAATGTGAATATTTCATACATCCACTCCTCCATCACATAGGTCACGCAACCAACGTAGAAGTTTTCCCATCTGAAATATTCACTCTGATCATGGGGTTTCATCGATGAAGTTATTAATCATTTTCCATATCTAGTGATAGATGTACTTACTATCCTCCTCATAAGAGGGGGTCTCATCCATCTTCTCTGGGTCAGAAAGTTCATATGATGGTAATTACTCAATAATTTTGGCATCATGATCCTACTTTAGCAACCTATTAGACTTCGTATCACCTGGTTGATCATCGTCACTAGATCCTACCTCAATATGGTCTAGTTCTATCCTTCCAATGGTCATTCCCATGGGCAAGATCACCCTGGTCTGGTTAGTTTGAACAACTGATTCCATGGAGATCGGTATTCCTCTTAGGAAAGGATTTTTGGTATCCAAAATCATCCTCACAATCATGGAACACACCTTTCAAATAACTATTGAGGCAAAAATGAACAATGTGAGTTATCCAGGTTCAATGGACAACATTAGTAGTTTTGTGAATGAAATGACTTACAGAAGTGAAATGTCTAATCCTTCCCATGGTTTTTGAATATTGTAATCCTTGGATATTCCCTCCCACATATGGTCAAGAACATTGAAGATTCCAGAGTGGTCACCCTGGGTGTCACAGCCTTGCATGATTTTATAATTTCCTGCATCCCGGATGTTGGAACCAAGGATACATTCACTGTTATGTGGGAAGAGGCATTGTATATGAGGATCTCCTATATAAGACAAATTTCAGTTGATAAACCTATAAAATCCATGTAATATCTATAGGATAATGGTTTAGATTTTACCTCAAGAGTTTTGATGAACTCTTCCAGCCGTAAGGCCGCAACATCACCTTCCTCCAAAGGGATTCCCCTACCATCCTCCTATCCATAAGAGGACCCCTATGATTATTTAGGAAAAGGGGAATTCTCACCCTGCTCAGTAGCAGAGAGATGTGGGTGGGTTATTCAATCATGTTGTACTTTCACCCAGTCTTTCATTGGACGCGGGGTGCCCTGAGAATGCATAATGTCTTAAATCATAGCCACACATTTCTCCCCTCAACATGAGATACCAAGATTCCACCCTTGGCATAGCCGATATTTGATAGTTCCATCCCAATATGGTTAAGGTGGTCCCACATTTTAGAGGGGATATGGAATTTTCTATTGATGCCCTAGGTATACCAAGAATTGGTATAAACCACATCCTCGGGCATCTCTATGTGGTGCAGCCTATTCCCCGAATCATGAATTGGTATCGTGTAGAACCCTCTAGGTGACCACCTCCCACCTAGATATACCATGTTGGAGCCACTAGGTCATCCATCATTCCACTTCTAATTCCTCCTGGAGAAATCCTTAGAATCATTTGACTTCTTGCTGCTGCACCACAACGTGATTTTTTATGTTGTTTGATCCCTACCCTGGGGTTGAGGGGGGACCCCACCATCAGCACATATTGTTCTTTTCTTCAGCATTTCCCCTAGTATTTTTGTCTCCCAACTCTTCACATACTCATAAATGAACCCATAAATGGATGTTAGTGGATGTAGTTCATTCTGAATTCTCTTATCTTCCCGTGTGAACATGATCCACATATGACTCCACACACATCAGTGGTCCTCATAGAGAAATCCCAAGAAAACTTGTTGGGTTAAATTCTACATGAACCTGAACTAACTTGTAAAGTGATGTATGGTATATGAATCGTAGATAGGATCACATTATACCCCTAATACCAGAACTCCACCCTAAAAGTCCATGAGGTTCGTTCGATGCTGCTTCATTCCCTAACCTTCATTGTTAAATACTATTATTGGAAGCAGTAATAAAAGGATATTGAATTAGTCTTCCCTCCTGACTCAGGTCAGCACCATTGGGGAATTAATTTTGGTTGGGAAAATTCACACTACATTTAGAATGCATGGTCTAATATCGAGTCCCAAAGGGGAAATAGGATGTGGATACTTATAGACCCTCATCTATGCCACTATCTATCCATACAGAAATTGTAGTGGTCTGCATATGAAATGTGGCTTCTTTCCCTCATGGATATTACACAACACCTTGTATACATTTTCTAACACTGGGATCCCAATGTTGATGCACTACCCCATCTCCATCATGGATTCCATAATAAATGTTCTTAGTGACATGCCCAAGTTCATATCCCAAACTAGACATATCTTGATATAAATAAGTGTAGTAATAAACTCATCCATCCTAACCACTAGTTGTTGCTCAGTGTTAATATAGTACCCTCATAGCTACCATTAGTTGTCATCTAGGATTCGCTAGTAGAAACTTTCTTTGTTGACTTGAATTCCCTTAGGACAAGTGGTAGGATTAACTGGTATCCTCTTAGGTGCCTCCTCCCCTTTAGAAGCATGATTTTTTGGGATGTTTAGGAAGAATGCAAACCCCAAATTGAAATGGGTGTCCCTCACTGACTATTTTTTCATCACCCAACACCGGGTCCATCAGCACATTTTCCACATGTGGAATCTATTCAGAGTATTCCCATGTGTTCTATGCCGGAAATAACTCTGTATACATCACCCATAGAATTGGAATCCCACATATCTATTAGAGGTCCCATAGGCTAATGGAAACCTCCCCATTGTGGAAATGAAAGGTTTTGGTCCTCGAAAAACACCTACTTAGAAACACTGGTATCTGGTGTTTCAACTAATAGATATGGAATTGAGAAGCCCTTATAGCTTTATAAGGACCTTTTTGCCTCACCTGTACCCAAAATTCATCAAAAGATTCATGGACCCAGTAAGCCTAGTCCTGGTCATCTGTGAAGTTGATGACCTGAAGTAGGTCCCAATTATCGGTCCACCCCTTCTCTATGATTCTTAAGACTACATTAAAAATGGTTTGTAATTGAGGGGGATTAAATATGGATACAACAATTTCTCATAAAAATTATTGACATGGTTTTACATATAGTAACCGATAAAAGGCATTTGTTCCTTCCAAGTATGGTCTTTGGTGGGCCTGAACCATTTGTGTCAGCATAGCATTCCCCTGAACTAGTAGGTCGGTTTGTCCCAAATTTTTTGGGGGATCAGAACATCATCCCCCTATCTAAAACCATACAGTGGTAGTATCATAAAGAGGGGATAGTTATTTTCCCATTCTGACAGCAGCTCCATGAAGGACTCAGTATGGCTCTGCATGTATTCTATGATTTGGGGATGGTCCAACACCTCTTCCCTCTAAGCAGCATCCATAAGGACCTCCTGAGAAGCTTCTTAGTTGGTAATTTAGTTTCAAGACATTGTAAAATTTCATACTTTGTTCATAATGCACATTCATAGAGTTCCTTCAAAGAGCTCGTTCACATAACATGTCCCGCATAGCACATGGTTGTGTAGAAATGAAGGAATCATTGCGCTTTGCAATATAACAAGGTATCACAATTCATCGATTCTATAAGAAGCTTTCGTAGAGCACTGATCCTTGGAACTCGATCGTAATGAGAATTCATGGGCGGAACTAGATATTCGTAGTTTGAGAGATCAAGAACATGTTCAATGTGTTATATGTGGACAAAAAAAATGGTCTTCACTCTATATTTATAGGTGACGACCTCCTAATCTTCATAGTTCTCATGGTGGCAGTGTTCTTCGCGGTGATATCAACCTACTCTTTGCCTACTTCCATCATGATTAAACTTCACGATCTACATATTTTTTATGATTTACCCATAGAATCCAACCCTAGGCTTCTCCTCATGTCCCATTATGAGGGGGGAATGTTTTGGCTCAAAAAACTATTCCTTGAAACAGATCAATAGAAACATAGATAAAATCACCAAAGGGTCTGCTTCGTGAAGCACTTCACAGATCCCATTATGACAAAATCCTACACAATGACAGTTGGTGTCCTTCTCTTTGAATACTATAGAGGAATTATGGAAACCATTTCGATGTGAAAGATATGTTCGCAACCACAAAAAAGCCCCATGATGGAGGCCTCTACAAGTCCGACGAACATTGCGACTGTTGCAGAGCAACGTGTGAGAAGCCTTATCAATTATTAAGGAGCCAGTTCCTGTAAAAAATCACCACATCCTACATAGAACTCTTTGTTTCATTGTGATCTTAGGTAACTATCAATAGAATTCTCCCCCCTAAAAAAGATCAACACCCTGACCTTTCACCTTCTGATCACTCGATTCACAAAGCACCCTTTGCTCTGTGAACCATAGGGAAAAATGTATCACTAGAGGTACATGTGAATTGTGAACCAGATTTCCTGTTTCTCTATTTTTACTCCACTTTAGGTGGGGATTCCCTTCATGAATCCTTAGGGCCACCATGATGTTAAGATTTTGTTCGCGTTCTCTAGTATTTTCATACCATTTGGTCTTCATGATGCAGGCTCCATGAACATGTTGACTACATTCATTATCAAGGTCATCATTATTTTTGAAGATCCTCCCTTATAAGAGGTAATTTTTTCATTCTTTACTAGTCCCCTTCCTCTACGATTCCCCTACTCTTCACGAAGCACCCGAGCATTGGGACTCCTCTCTCTATGATGCCTCTTTCATTGTGAAACCCCTCTATGAGGTCATTTTCTTCGCAAAACCCTATCGCATGTGGCCCTCCAGGATTGTATATAGTGATTTCATAGTTCCTTATGTGCTGTTTTCAATAGTGTTTCCCTAGCTCATGATTCTTCACATAGTCATGATAACGGCTATGGCAGATATTTATAGCCACACTAATGTGATCCCTTTAAGTGACCACTCCTCCCCCTAAATCCAAATGGGAATTTCTTATTCCATCCCTTTACCAAGTGTGGGTTAGTTCAAGTTATATAAGTCAAAGGGGTGAAAAAAGAGACCTCCTTATCTGAGCTTCAAGAAGTTAAACTACCAAGCAACCCCCATCCCCAACACATGACGTTAAATTGTGAGTTGATACATGGGTGGAAGGACTGAGATGACTATAATGGGGATACAACTGGGATTCCCACATTTTGTGATCCACCTCTTCTAGAACTCTATTATTTATTTAAATTAATGCCTCAGTTAGTCTCTACATAATCCTCGACCCACATTGATGGGGTGATCCCTATATGATGGCCATATCCTCCTCATACACTTGTACATCCTCCTCATGCTTCCTTTTCAGCGTGAGTCCCAATTACTATATTCCTAGGCCTCTATCCATGAATATTCCCCACACCATTCCTCATGGCCACACCCTTCATGAAATGGTCGTAAGTTCAGATCCTAACTCTTGTTTCTCAAACCAAGCATGACTCGCATGGGCTTAGAGTAAGCATCGACAAGGAAATCCTCTTTCAGACACCTTACCATATAATCCCAATGACCCTCTTCAATGAACTATGTGAACATTGATTCCCTACCTTGGGGATATATAGAAAGCATCCCTAAGATTCAATTTCATGTCCAATCATTCCTGAAAACATCACTTCATCTCACCTTCATCCTGCATGATGTTAAGTTGCATGCCCCCTTCTCCATAATAACTATGTGGGTTTTGATACCTTTATGGTATTTAAGAAGCCTCTCTGAGGCTCAATCCCAATAAATGGTAAACTTAGGTACTATATTCTTGGGATGTACCCTCCTGATGATGAATATTCCCTTTTTAGGGACGCATCACTTAGATCAACTTCCCTGGGGTGTTCTGATCCATCCATTTGGGCCGCTAACCATTCATAAGAACCAAAATGTGTTTTGGTTGTTTTTATTTATGTACACCCCCAACAACATGTCCCATATTACTTAGAATCTAACCTTTCTTAAGCCTCGAACACTTCACCATAATCCTCCATCCAAGAGTATCCATCTTGTGATAGACTCCTAACCACACGTAAACCCCGACATGTCTTTGGGTTGTTGTCCTTTGTGTACTCCCCGATTATATTCCCAACTCATGAACTAAGTGTAAATTTATTCCCTACTATGGGGATACATAGGAAACCTCATTGAGGTTCAAGCCCGTCATCCATGTCTCATCCTGGTCTCTCCCTAAAGCCTCTATGTTTCCCAAACACCATGCCCTAGACAAATGTTCCATTTATTTTGGGTTTCATTCACGTGTCAATTCTCATGATCCTCCACATCAGCCGACTCTTTTCCCTATTCCAGAACTATGTTGATGG
Source organism: Viscum album (assembly GCA_963277665.1). Classification (NCBI taxonomy): domain Eukaryota; kingdom Viridiplantae; phylum Streptophyta; class Magnoliopsida; order Santalales; family Viscaceae; genus Viscum; species Viscum album. The sequence continues at coordinate 1,187,876,394 of OY728139.1, forward strand.
TGATATTTCCCTTTTCAATCAAGGTATGTTTGAAATATCTCTGAGGTTCATGCCCAACACCATCACTCCCATGCTGGTTCCATACACATCATCTGCATCCCTATTCATTCCACCCTTTGACACTTCATCCACATCCATCCTGATTTTAGTCAGTTTGCCACATCCTGGTGAAACCATGCAATCCATACAGGTAGCTAACCCTATGTAAGCTCCATTCATCTCATTTATCTTTGTATCACCAAGTCCACTAACCATAAATAAACCCCAACATGTCATCAGGTTATTATTCTTTGTATACAACTCAATCCTATGCCTCACCCTCTCAAATTATGTGGTTTTGGATTACTATATTCTAAGAGGGGTACATAAGAATCCTCTATGAGGTTCAATCCTTGGTAATGGAATGTCTCGGGGTCCCCTGTGCATGGACCTTTCCTCCTTCCTAATCCCCCTTTTGTGGTTTTCAAATCAGCCTTCATGGTTTAAAAAATTCCATTTTCAGGATGCACCATCCTAGGTCTGTCCTCAATGGGCATTATGATCCACCCATCTAGTAAACCTTTCAAGATCTCCATATTAGGGATGAACCAATATGATCCACTCTTTGTATTATTCTAATTGGTCAAATCCATCTTTTATTGAAATTAAACTCATGAAGTACCCTTGGTTAAACATTGGAAGATGAGGAAAACCTTGCATAAGTTTCACTGGCATAAAATACCATACAGTCGAAGTGGGAAGCATCAGGTTTCTTCTCCCTTGAATAACACTATATTAAGGGGAAAATAAAAGTGTTATAGAGTTCCTACATCATGACATTCCACAGATGTCGTAGCGTGATTACTATCATGACCGAAGGTTTCTGCCCTGACTGAACACATTTGAATGTCCAGAAAAAGTAGCATAATTAATCTTCATCCATGAGGAGATGGAACCGGGAAAGAGTTTCATGAACAACAACTTAATATTTAAGGGAGATGTGGACTAGGGGTTGAATTCCAGGGGGAATCCACAAAAGTAAGAACCAGCATCCCATCATCTCATTTAAATCAAGTATAAAACATCCCTCCAGATGCGATAGATGTTTCCTACCTTAGGAACGTAGGAATGTGGGGGAAAATGAAACCTTCGAGAGAGAATTCCACACATTCCATGCAGTTGTGCCTTAGTAGAAAACCATTAGAAACACATATCAGCCCATTTTTTAGCCTTCACCTAAAAATGAGTATGTGTTCATCACATATCTTAGAGAGGCTAATGATGTTGTCACCAAAGAAATTATACCGATGATATAGTTGTCCTGCCCAATGTATCTTGTCACAAATCATCTTCACCATCACCGTGCAACATAACATCCTTATTATGAAGTGGATATAACCCCATGAGCCCTAACCAAATTCTAGAAGACCTAGGTTCCAAGGGAAACCCACCTATGGAGATAGTTGAACAACATAGAACTTTTTCTAGTTCTTATTCTTACATAATAATCCCTCTCATCAATTACAGTGGAGAACTATGTGAAGATGAAAATCCTATCTCACACATATCATGATCGTCAGTCAAGAATGGCTGAAAACCATGAAAAGATGAAAAATAAATGCTAACACTTATCAATAAATCAATCAAAATACGGAGGACAACTAATAGAAGATAAAAATTCACACTCACACATATCCATGCCACTAGTTAAATTAGGTGGAAAACAACGAGGAGATAAAAATACATGCTCAAGCATATGAGGAAAGTTAGTAAAATCTGGAGGAATCCCAAGAGTAGATGAAAAACCATACCTTCACATATCATTATCATTAGTCAAATATACTTGAGAACCATGAGAAAATTCCAATCCATACTAGCACATATCAAAACATCTAGTAAACTATGGTGGAAATTCATGAGCATATAAAAGTTTATACTTCCACCAATAAAGCATGTCAGTCAAATATTGTGGAAAACAAAGTGTAGATGAAAATCCCTTCTCATGTATGTGAATAATACCTAACAGACATGGAATCACGCCATGAGTAGATGAAAATTCTTTCTCATGTATATAAATATCATATGTAAAATATGGTGGCACACCATAAGAAGATGCATATTCTTGATCGCACATATCAATCCCATAATTCATATATGTTTCAAAACATGGGAAAAGGAAAATCTATAATAATGAAAGTAAATCCCTCCAGGAAAATACAATGTAAACAACTGAGAAAAAGAAAAATATCAGCTCATGCAAATCAAGAATTTCAGTTAAATATGATACAAAATGGAGCACCTAGTCAACAGAACTCATCTATGAACCAAGGAATGAAACATATTATTTCCCCATCTCCAAGGTGGGTGTATATTCATATTTATAATTATTGATGTTTCTCAGCACTTCTGCAATGTTTTGGGTGGACAGACATCAATTCCTGACCACATCCTTCAAACATTCTAAGGCGTAATCTTATCAATGGTAATAGGTTGAAAATAGGAAAATGACCCCAACTCCTCAATAATGGTGACTCATTATCACAAAGGGGGAGTCACTCAATAGAATCCATGCAATATTTTCCTATTCTAGGAGGTTCACCACTAATATTCTATAATTAATGGATAGATGGATTGGTCACAAATACTCATTATAATTAGGGATTTTAGGCCACTTTCATGTTCCTCTCCAAGGAAGGAGTAAATACATACTAATATTACTAAAATACATCAGCATACTCTAACATAAACATGGAAGTCCCCATAATTCAATCCCATGTATGGGAAAGTTCATTCACATCACATGATTCTAACTTCCCATGGGAGAGCATCATAAAAGAAATCCCACCTAGGGCAGTTTAGAATCAACGTGCAGACTTATGACCATACTCTGATAAATGATGGAGTTCATGAATCCATAAAACATATATCTGTTTTGGACCATGATGTTTTTGATCTATTACCAATTTATGGAATTCACCTTAGTAGACACAAATTCCCTCATTTTATCTTGGCTACCAGAAATTATGGAGTTCGTCCTCATAAAGATTACAATGAAATATTTCCTTATGGTTGTAGTATGATTGGTCATGATAGTGAATATCTTAATGGGAACCACAAAATCCCTCCTAATGGACATAAGATAATATTACAAGAAGGTCCTATTCTTACAAGATCAAATATGAGAATGACCAGATATCTTTAGGTTCTTGGGAAGATGGGACCAATTATGGCTAGCACCATATCTATGAAAGGTGACATCCCTTCTTGATCAATAGATGATTTGAGGAAATGATCGTCCCCTGAACCAACTCTAGACCATTTCCCTGACAAAGAGATGCCTACTAGACTCACAAAATGTAACAAACCAGAAAATAAGCTCTAATGTTGGGATGACCATGTAGAGGAATCTCGATAAGATGAATAGAAAAATCCAAAAATATATATTTTTCAAGGATAATTTACACATCATGTTTTCATCCTCATTCACATACCAATTTGATATTCCAGAGGTATTGTCCGATGATTTCATTCAAAACATATGTCTGAATATCTAGAAAACTCTCTACCATTTGAAGGAAATATTCCAACCATAAAATGGGTATTCATACCATGTTAATGTATTGAGATAGCTTCATCATCAAATAAACATGGAAGCCCTTCCATCTTCACAGAGGCCATGATCATAGAATTGATAAAAAAAATTCTTCAATTGACATGCCTCAACACAATATATGAATTAAAATGTCAAACTATTAATTCTTTGCTCAGTATTTATATATGAGGGTTTGGAGAACGTGGATACGTACATTACAAATCAAACCCTATTTAGAAAAATCCACCAGATGTGACATCTTATAATGTAATTCCTTTGAGGGGAATTCCAAAAAATACCACACCTCAGTTAAGATTGAATGATCAATAAGAATTGGCCCTGAATAAGTCTTAAAACCATCAGCACCAATGAGAGAAGAATGTAATAATACTCCCAAACACGGATAATTGGAATATTAAATAGGATTCTCATTTATGGTAATCAAATCATCACACACTAATTGTGTCTTTCTAAGTAGTTTGTTAACATGATGATCTTCCATTTCCCCATGTTCAGACTCAAACAAGGAATATTTATATCAAAAGAGATATATATGTAGTAGATATAGCTTCAATGCAATATTAGGGACATCTATCAGTGATGGTGTAATTTTTAACACAAAATTGCCCCACAAATATAACATATTAATCCCAAGAAATAACAATGAAATAATGGTAGAAAACACAGCCCATTGGGATGGGGTAATTTTTACCTCAATCTTATCCAAAAAAATCATTCATTTCCAATTTATTAGGAACATCAAGAAACAACATCTGCCAGTTCATCTCATCTCGTGATCCATGTATCTAACTATAAACATCTACAATAAGGTTGTGTGGAAGTTTTATCTGAGTCACTCATTTCCAAGAAGCTCAAAGAGGATCTAGTAAATGGAAGAAGAGATCTAGAAAAGGGATCCAATGATCTTCATATCATTCAATAACTAATAGGATTACTATAATGTATTGTTCTTAAATGATTGTTGTGGACATTAACCATGTAGATGGTTCTGAAAACAATTCCAATATAGAGGATCAAGGAGAGGATGGTTCCACCCAGGATGTCTTTAATATAGATACAAGTGCAGTAGGAGTGCTTACATAAAACCAGATACATTCTATCTATTTTTGGGTCACATAGATCAGTCTTTTAAAACCTCCTAAATGAATATCCAACATAGAAAAGGGTAAAACAAAGTTGTAAATGATCCTCTTCAGGAAGATGTTTAATCCTTCACACATGAAGAATGAATTGATCGGTAGGAGGAGGAAATGAAATATTTAAGATCACTAAATGTAAAATTTATCAATGGTATAATTTTTATAGAGAATGATCCATGAGGATAGCATCAAATTACACATCCAAATAGTTTACTCAAATAATGAGGTTTCACCCCAATAACTAAAGTACAACCAGAGAATCCACCCAACACAACAACTAAACTTTTAGTTTTCCATAATTTGATCATGGATGGATATATAGATATACCTTAACTAGGTTAACAAATAGAACTAATTCATAGAACCCCAAAAATATGTCCCCAATTTGATATTAGCCAAAATTATTGGCAGATCCGACGTGTTAGGCCTTTACTATTGCTTCCCCAATCTGATATACGCATGAAAAAAATAGTCATCATGTCCTTGTTGGTGAGATTAAATCATTAGTATAACTATTGGAAGATGTTGAGGAATGAATCATACCAATACATCCTGAATGGAAACCTTTCCCTGAATGGGTGACTTACATGCCACCTCTACAAACATTTAGGTTTCCTACGATTCCAATATTCTATTTATCCATATACCAATAGCAATATAATATATTTTCTATCGCACTATGATTCCATGAGGGGAACCCTTTCATAGTAAGATGTAGTGAAACATATTTTCATTTTGTAAACCCTAAAAGGGACTTCCTTCATTTGGAACAGTAGTTTTTAAGTTCATTCATACATGGTATGTGAATAACTCCATCATAATTCATCTACCAATATTTTTAAATGTTTCAAAAGGTAGTGATCCTTCACTAATTAAACTAAAAACACTGGGAGAATGATATTGTTTTAGATTTATTTATAGATTGAAATGGTTTATCTCCTCCTTAAACCGAAAACATCCACATGAGTATTTGATTTCTCATTTCATAGAGAACCTCTAGGAGTTGTTATGAACATTTCTCATCCTGGTGACATATATGGGAAGGTTTTGACATATTTTTGTAATAACTCAAGGAATGGAATTTTCCATACAAAGGACTAATATTATGTTTGGAATTATTACATCATCCTCAGGAAATAGTACCAGGAAAGAATAGGATGCATCCATAACACATTTGACAGCCTATGTGCTGACTTATGCTCCAAAGCCTACACAACATCCTAGGCACCCCATGGGTGTAAAGGTAATCCCCCACCTACTCTGGATGAGTGGAGGGGATCCAGGAGAAATAAATTTGTTGAGTGAAGGAGTAAAGTTTACTCATTTAGAGATAATAAATTCTCTTACTACAACATAGATTGCATGGAAAATGAATTACTCTATCTGCCTGAGCCCAATAGGACCAACCTGATGGGTCTCAATGAATAACCAAATTATTCCACCTATCATTTGATACTAGGATAAAACATTCAATAAATCATTATATTCATTGAAATTATATTTAAAAAGGTAGATTATGGTCAACTGATATAGGGGATGAATCTTGAAAAAATAAAAAATGTCTGTATTATTGGTCTCGAGGAAGGAGGTGAGTGGAATGAAGTTGTCGAAAATGGGGCACAAATGGTTGGTGAGTTTATGAAGCAAAATTAAATCCACCAGACTCATTTTATTCTCCATGTATAGTTTAACCAAAAAATGACAACATCCCTCATGTTATGACACATCCAACTCCAAAAGCATCATATTCCATGAAATGATGGTCTACTATGAGACAACCTGGATGAAATGGAAGGAAGAAAATACACAATTATGATACAATACCAAGGAAAATTGTGTATTTTACTCTCTAATACTCTATTACCTTGGTCTGAAAAGAATGGTAAATATATCATCCAAATGATAGAATGAGCATTGTCCTTCCAAATGGTAGCATGAGAACCACCCCACCAAATAGTAGAATGAGTGTTGTCCCACTAAATGGTACGACCGAAAATGGTCACCCAGAGAAAATACTCATTAGATGAAGAATTAATCTTTTATTCCAATGATTTCATTCATTTAATGGATCCCAAATCTGATGATGACTGTGTGTATGCACCTGAGTTCACCAAAACTGATAGGATAACCAAGGAAGTTGTCTTGGGAGATGATTCTATAGAGGAAGACTTAATCATGGTTGAATCTAGAATTCAAACCATGTCCCTACTAAAATTCCTAGTGTTTTAGAAAACTTTTTAAGATCCCTTCTAGTAGTCCAACATGATAATGGAAATTAACATTAATATACTAAAATTCAACCTAACTTGATCATTCTATATTATCAATAAAAAATAAGATCATGTTTCCCATTGCCCTCAGTAGGTAGGCATGCATGCTCAATCCAACCCAGAAAGAATATGATCACCCTCAATTTATACTTCATAGAGTGATCCATCAATGTTAGTCACTCTAGATCCAAAATAAAATATGAAAGAGAATCCACATGCTGAGAAGAATCAACCTTTAGTTCAAATGTATTATATATCGAAACCATTATCCAAAGTTTTATCAACGTTATCAATTTTGGATGCACTGAGTTTATCAAAAGAGAACAAGGAAGCATGTATAGGGGAATTAGGAGTTCAATGATGAAGTTGCTGCTACTGAGTTCCATCATATAGAGATCTATCCTGCAAAATTTCATGTTTTTTCTCATTTACAAATAACGATAAGGATTACATTATACAAGAACGCATCAAGAACCATGTACGTTACTGGTAGGATAAATTTTGTCAATTTATGATAACCATACATTGAAATTAGGTCATATTTTAATATCATTCAAATATGAATTCACTGTTTTCAAGGATACTAAAATGATATTATAGCACCATAATCTCTAACACTACCAGGCCATGAGATAAAACACCCTAAGAAAAATTAATTATAAAGGATCATCATAGAGACCTTGTATCTGACTCACAATTTATGGTGTTTTGGTATGATATGGTCTTTAATGTATTTTTAGGAAGGCTTTGGTTGCATCAACACAGTCCAACTTTTTTATCATTCGATCAATGTGGAAAATAATGTATTAGAGTAAAAATTAAGATGTTTCAAGATAATAAATACCTATTAGAATCATGTGAATTGCAAAATATTTATTCATGATTCTATCTAAGGGTAGGGAAATATCCCATTATTGAAAGTTTCACTTTGGTCTCCTCCCCTAAATGTTTGGAAATAATCTTGTTGAATCCATTTTAACAACTAAGTGAAGAGTACATGTTTCCCATAAATTAGGTCGAGTACATGGGGAAATTTTTTATATGTTAATTTAATTAACTTCATGGTATCAATCATTTAAATTGATTCAAGTGATGTTTAAAATCAATGGAGTCTCCAAAAAGTGGTAAATGCTATTTTAAAAATTCACGTATTCCCTTTGCTAAGCCTTAAATTCTTTCTGTGTCAGCTCAGTTAGAAGATTTTGTAATGTCACAAAGGGGGGATGAAAATAATCCAAGAGAGGATGAAGATACTCATAATCCATCTCAAACTCAATCCCTTATGATGTCCCAAAGAGATACTACATTGTCATATGGGTAAGATGAAGCCACATCATCTTCTATATTTAGGATAAAGACTCCTATCCTAACTATAAATAATTATATCTCCATCTAATCACCATAATTTTCATATATAAGAGCAAGATGAAAATTAATTAAGTGAAGAAAAAGTTGTAGTATAGTAAGACCTTTAGGATTCCCCTCCATTATTTTAGGAGGGTGTCTCTACCACTACTGATGCACTCATATAGATAAATTTGAATACAAAATAAGACACAAAACCCACATTGCTCATTGAATCCATGTCTTAAAAATTACATGACATATATAAATTCTTAATAAAGTAGAATCAAGATGTGTTCCCTGGAAACTACATAGAAATGTAGGGCCTAGATCCTAAGGTGGCCACCAATCACCTAGGCCTACTAGAACACCACCATTCCTATAAGAAATTTTCCAAAATGAGATATCTGAATAACACTACCAAAATTGAATATGATTTTCCGAAGATATTTATAGAAAAATTCATTATATAGGTAAAATATATAAAATGGTTGTCAAATATAATCTCTATCATGAAAATGAATAGGAAAACTAGGTTACTCATCAACTTTAGAGATCTCAACTAGTACTATTCAAAATTTTATTTCCCTATCTTGATCAAAGAATTAATGATCATTGAAAGAGGTGGATATCAATTTATATCCGTCATTGATGGATATTAAGGCTATAATAATATCGAAATACCACGAAAAGATGAAAACCCCAATTCTTTCAGGGCCCCTTAGGGAGTATTTTTCAAATTTGTAAAGTACATTGGATTGAAGAATAATTATACCCTTCCAAGGGAATTTTTCTAAATGCTATTTTTCTGATCCAGTGGTTAAATCTCATTAGAATTGTCATAAACTATATGATCATTAAAATTTAATAAAAAACTAAGTAATTCCTTGACCCTAATTACCCATATCTGGTGAATTATTTTAATACATTGACATTATACAAAGAATCATGTCCTGAAATACCGATCATTTTAGTGGTCTTTGACGTAATAGATACATTCATAACTTTTAGATTGCATTGAAAAATGAAAAACAACAACAACATTGTCTTAATTGGCCACATTAATATCCATTAGAATATCCAAATAGGTAAGTCATAATATACTTCTTCATATCCTCAAAAAATGAAATATAAGAAAGGGGTGATCTCAAACGCTCAGTAAGAGTAAGAAATACAGAGGAAAATAACATAAACAGTAGGCATGTTGAATTATTCAAAACACGTGCCTTTAAAAATAAAAAACATGAACACTTTGTGGTAGGAATATGAGATGATTAAATAATGATATAATAAAACATAATCATGGGTATTCTACTACTAGAAAAACCACATGAACTATCAATATTATTTTTATAATGAGGGAATACATAATGTGGTACATTCTGAAACATTTTTTCAAGGCCTCGGCCAAGATGTCTAAAAATGATTAAGGCCTCAGCCAAACCCATATATCAAATTGGGATAGGCCTCATCCAATTCCACCTCTAATTATCTCTTGAGACCTACCGATGCATCGAGGAGCTATAGAGGGCTCCACTTGTCATTTACTAATTCCAATACATTCCTCATATGAAAAGATTGAAACAAATCATAAATATTCATTTTAAAACTATCATAGGAAATATCAATACTTGAACCACATATCCTGAATGGTATAAAAATAATACATACATAGTCAAAAATATCACAAATCCTTAAATACAATATGGAATATTTGTATCATTAGAAATAAAAATCAATCAAGTGTAAAATCCATCAAAAGATGTTGACATAGATGAAAATGATTTGAAAAACTATTTGAGAGAAATATCCCTTTTTCCTGAAAAAAATTTAGAAGAAACAAAATTTTAAAAGAATAAAATTTAAAGAAATTTTGGAATCAAATTTTCCCATACCACTTTGAAACTTTTGAAAGGAATTTACATTTTTAAAACATTCATGTCCATGTAAATAAATCCTTAAAAATCATTTTGAAAACATATACATTAATGAAAATGATTTAGAAGAATAAATATTTAAACCATTTAAAATGATGATCTAGTTAATAATTACCTTACATAAAACGTTAAAATATTCTTTTTAAAAATATTTTTATCAAACACGGATGTTGATGATAAATATGTCCCCATATATACTCACGTAAAAACAACCTCAGATAATAAAGAGATTTTGAAATTAACCCTTCCCTTTCACTTTCCTTTGGTTGAGAGTACGTTAAACCTCTTAAATAATTACCATAGTATGTTATTAAATTATACCAGAACCATATTCATATTTATTATATCATACATGATTCATTTATGACATTATACTATCCATTTAATAATTATTTCCATGTTTAATTAACATTTCGGGTAATAATCGCTTTCTTTATCGTACGTGTTTAAACTTTTTATTCATTATCATATAACTTAGATCATGATTTAAATACTTCCAGAATATAAATTATTATTTATATATAATATATATATTGAATATAAATATGTATAATTGATAGATATATGAAATGGAAAACACTGTTTAAGGAGACGGTAGGCCGTACGTACGCATAAACGTTGTTTCCATTTTCATTTCGTATTGAACGGAAGTAAGTGAATAAGATATATGTAAGTACATATATTTATATATATAGTAGAATTTTTATTTCATATATTAAATACTTATTAATAATATATTTTTTTAATCATCATTGAATAGTGAATTTGGAAATGAATCTCATTGTGCCGGGGAGAGGGTAATCCATACGTACGCACGAGCGACAATATCATTATATTGATGTTGAAATCGTATGTCATTGGATGGTATTTCTTATAAAAATAATCATTAAAATTTTATATTTATTATTTACATCAGTTATACTCATTATTATACCCATCCAAATGATGAATTGTTTGAATAATAAACTACACCACGATGTGGATACGGTAAGTCGTACGTACACACATATGGTGACTTTGTCATTTATAAGACAGATAGAATAAAGAATATGGTTGTACCGTAAATATATTAATATCACATGATTTAGGAGGTCCTGGTGTTATTATTTTTGTATGGAAACAAAAATTAAAGAGTAAGTGTAACAAGGAAAGAACTTGAAAGCAAGTGGTGAAATTATTACCTCTTCTTCAGGTGTTTCCTTTTGAGTTGATCAAAAGGGTTCCTTAGGTTGGATTTATGATCTAATTAATGTCTCTAGGTCAATTTTATGGAATTTGGGAGGATATTTATGTAGTATTTGGCTATGCTGAATGGCTTTGGAGGTGTGATTTTGAGATAAGGTGATGTACGCTTTTATTTGAGAGGTGATGGTCACTTTTGAAAAAGCTTGAAATGTTATTTTATAATAAAATAATTTTTGGTTTATAATGTCTCCAAAAAGGTTTATTTAGTCTATAAGGTGTGGATGGGTCTAAAATATTTCAACCAATAGGTTTTATACTGGTTTAGGTCACTATTTTAACCTTATCTTTTAGATTCAACTCTTAATTAAATAGTTTGACAGTTACCATGTCTCTTTGTATTTTTATATTATATGTTTAATAAACTTACTATAAACTTCGAAACGAACCCCAAGTGGTTAATTATTTATAAATATAACCATATCTATGTTCTTTGGCCAATAATAATATCTTTAAGAATATTATATCAATTAATAATATAGTATGTGTTTTCAAAACTCAATTATTGAAATTTTGACACTATTTAGTATTTGACTTTTTGAAAGACATAAAAACATTATCACTTCAAATAAAATTTATTTAATAAACCATAAAATGTCATAATAACTTTTAAAATTAGTTTAATTTATCAGAAGTCACAATTTATATTTATTTTGATATTTATAATATCAATTATTTTAATATTTTATTAATTAGGTAATTACTGCATCATCATTGTGGCATAAATAAATTAACATATTTAATGTCTAAATACTATAAATAAAATACCATTATGAATAAATTAGTTTTATATTTCTAATTAATTTTTATTTTATAATTTATATTTTGTATAACTCTATATTAAAAATGTTTTAGTTATTAAACATTGAATTTAACTCTTTTAACTCTTCTTTAAATAAAATAATAATAAATGTCAAAATCTAATCCTAGTGGATCAAGATAGATAATATTTTATTCCTATGGTTGTTGTTTTGTCTAATTACCTATTTAATATAATTAGGACATGTGTTAGGATGATTATAATATCATTTTTACCATAAATTACCCTATTTACTCTTAACCTTGGTAAATTAATGTTAAGAGTTACTATTCACCAAAAAATATATTCATCTCATTGAAAAAAAATTACATAATGATATAAACCATGTTTATTGGATTGTTGAAATTCAACTAATAGAATCCATAAAATTATGGATTATTTAAATTTGCAAATGCTCCTAGAAGGTGGTTAAAAGACAGTAAAAAGTTCAAAAATAATTTTTAAATATAATTTTATTATAAAATGAATCTGATGAATTACATTGAAACTAAATTAGTGTTATATATATTTTCCACTTAAAATAAATTTTAAAAAAATAAATAATTATTTATATAAAAATTTTGTTTTAAACAATAGTGCAGTGTTTTTCACTATTAATCAAAAATTGAATGCTTTTAGAAAAATAAAAAAAATTAACCCTAAGATAATTTCTGATATTATAAATTCAAAAATGAAGAAAATTTAACCAAATTAAAAACATATAAGTTGAATTTATTAATTTCAAATTAATTCTCGTTGTCAAAACAAAAAATCGGGTTAAAAAAATAAAAACTATCAAAAGATTGTAATGTGTTTATATCAAATTTTAATGTGAATTTACATATAACGACCTAAATTATATTAAATAAAAAAATATAATTATACTTCCAAACCCTTCAAATATATAATTTAACACTATAAATTATTTTGATTAAAATAGTTTCTTTCACTTAAAATTTAGTATTTTTTACTATTCAACAAAATATGAAAGTTATTAGAAAAACACCAAAAATTTAAAAAAACTAAATTTTTATGTCCCGATTATAAATAAGAATTTTATTTTCTTTAAATTTAATATATAAAAGTGTCAAATATTTGTTTCAAAATTGATTCTCTATTAAATAGGCAATAAAATTGCATTTTTTTTGAAAAATACATCTTTTATCTGAAAAATTGAATTTGTCCTTATATTATGTCTACGAAATAAAAAATATGAATGTTAAAATTATATAAGATATATATAAAATTCAAAATGAATTTAATACTACTCATAACCACTTTTTGAACACCTATTTTGGTATGTCTTAGTGTGCTCGAAATCATTGTTTCATGTAGCGCAAGTTATTGAATTACTTTGAAAAGATAACATACTATGAAATCTTGGGGTGTTACATTTGCCGATACTTAAATAAATTGGATCCTCGCGATATGAAATTTTTTCTTAGAAAATAAAATGTTTTAAATATAAAAAATACATTTATTTAAAACCCGTACCAAAAATTGGTTTTATAAAATTTAGTCTTAATAAAATGGAAAGGAAAATGAAAAAGTCGCCCCCAAATTATGATCTTGATTAGGATAACATTGGTGGAAATTAGAGACACATAATTGGACAAAAAAATTCCTAAATATTTATAGGGATTGATTGAGGTAATTAATCACAAACAAGTGTAAAATTTTGGGCCCCAAATCCATCAATGTAAGATGATGTAAAATATTATCAGTTCAACAAAACATAAGGTAATAGGAGAACACATTTTTTGTTTTATGATCTCTTCCTTAATGTTTAAGAATTAGTTTGTTCATAGAATAAGAAAAAATATATATACTTGACAAGTAGAGTTTTATCCTAATTCTTACCATAAACTCATATTTCACTCCAAAAGATAATAGGATTACAAAATATTATATTTATCCTAATGGTATAAGGCTCCAAAAATAATAAATTTATAATTCATTTGTCAGAAAATTTAAAAACCTACATTATATAAACTATGACATCACGTAGGCTAGTGGTAGGTGATGCACCCTTGTCGCCCTTCAGTTCCGGGTTCAAGTCTCGCGGCCTTGCCGGACGCGACGGGTGGTCACCCGACCTCTGGATTTTCCTTTTTATAACAATACAAAAATAATCATAAGAAATGATTTAACTTTATGAATAGTATCCAATGTAAAAAATAATCCATTTCAACCTTTATACTTAACCAAAATACTTCTGTCCAAACTCGTAGTCCAAAATTTATAAGGAATGTAAACACAATGAAGATATTTTTTTCCACGTAATAACATGTGAATACTTTCATAATGTATTCTTTTAAAACACGGTAACACCCTAAATTAACATAAAACCTTATTGATTACATTCATTCTACCTTAATATTTATATAATACTATATATACTCCTTATATCCAAAAATGTTGTATACTCCAACAAAAATGGAATAAATAATCAATTAACTAGTATCAAATTAGTCAAGAATATCGAATATAATTTATCCAAATCAATCATTTCTTATTCAAAAATCACTACCTCAGTTTCATAACCATATTAAGGTTTATATTTCCTTCAAAAATGTATTTTCCAAAAAAAAATTAACTTGCTATTAGGTAACTTTTCATAGAACCATATAATCTCAATTCCTCAATGAAATAGTACTACAGTACAATCCATATTTATTTACAAAATTCTAATAACTAGTACATTGTTTGTAGAACACTCAAATGAAATAATTCTTTAATAACAACATAAAAAACTAGTCATTCCAATTCAACTGTGGTAGTGTCATAACATGATTATTATCTAATAGCATCATTTGGGTAATTCTCTGATGATTTGGACATTGATTCGCGTAGTGACCCAACTCATTGCAGATGAAGCATTATACATTTGAAACCTTTTTCTTACCCTTACAATCACGTAATTGGTTTCTCTTTTCTCCACACTTATAACAAACTCCAATTCCCTTAAAACATTTACCAATGTCATTCTTTCCACAGTTATCACATATGGGAAAAATCCTTTTTTCCATTCTTCCCTTTATCCCTTTTTCTCTCTTCCATAATTTTCATCTCTTGCTTCCCATCAAATCCATAGGACATATAGAATTATTTACTTATCTTATTAACACATGATACTATTCGTTCATGTGATGAGAATACGTGGGAGACTATTTACCATTCTAAATGTTGTCTTAATACCATGAAATATATAATCTTCTATAATATTTTGATCATGTGTATTGCTGGAATTATTCATTCCTTCTACTAGGCACCATTTCTAAACAATGGCATACACTAGGTTAGATTATGAATCGCAATGCATAATTCTAAACTTGTAAAATACCTAACATAAATTAAAAATATTATGAACATAATCAATAATCATAAAATGTTTTCTTTGAGAGAGTATTTACACCTAAATCCTTCTATAATAGCTTGTAATGAAAATTTGAATTTTCCTAAGCATATACCTCGGGAGTGTCATAACCAAGAGTGTAGAAAGTCTTATTGTTGTGTACCAGGATACCCCGGGTCAAGCTTGAAACTCATTGCGTGTGTTTTAACTCTTAGGTACATCTACGCCAGAGCCTCCTCTACCTTCTCGTATCCATACTGAGATGTATTGCTCAGAATATACGCAAAATCTATACAATACCAAAATTCTAGGAAATTCTTCTATACTAATCTTCAAATTCTATCTTATGGTAATGTTCTCTAATATGAGTTTATCTAAATCTAGTTCCCAATGTTTTTACTAAACTTTCTCTGATACCAACTGTAACACCTCGACCCACATTACCCAGAGCTGGTGCATTATTTTAATACATTGAAATTATAAATGGAATCAGGTCTCAAAAGACCAATCAGTTTAGTGTCATTGGAAGTACTAGATACATTCATAAGTTTTACATTACTTTACAAAATGAAAAAAATACATTGTCTTCATTGACCACATTCATATCCCATAGACTATCCGTACAATTATTCCATCATTTAATTCTTCATATCCAGTTAATATGAATCATAAGAAAGGGGTGAGCTCAAACGCTCAGTAAGAGTAATTAATATAGTAGAAGATAACATAGACATTAGTCATTGTGAATAATTTAAAACACATGCCTTTATAAATAATAAACATGAACACTTTATGGTAGGAATATGAGCTGAGTAAATAATGCCAAAATAAAACATAATTAGGGGTATTCTACTAGTCAAAAACCACATGAACCAAAAATATTATTTTCATAATGAGGGAATGTATAATTCATGACATTCTGAAACATTTTTTCAAGGCCTTGGCTAAGACGTCTAAAAATTATTAAGGCCTCCGCCCAAACAATATATCAAATTGAAAAAGGCCTCAACCAATTCTACATATAATTGTCTAATGAGACCTACTGATGGATCGAGGAGCTATAGCGGGCTCCACCAGTCACTTACTAAGTACAATACATTTCAAATATGAAAATATTGGAACATAACATAAACATTTGTATTAAAACTAGCATAAGAAATTTCAATACTTGAACCACAAAACATGAATGATATAAAAATAACACATCCACAGTCAAACATATCACAAAACCTTAAATATAATATAGAATATTTGTATCATAATAAATCTACTCATTACAAGTTTAAAATCCATCAAAGGATGTTGAAATATATGAAAATGATTTGTAAAAATATTTGAGTGAAATATCTATTTTTCATGAAAACATTTTAAAGTCACACAATTTAAAAAGGAAGACATTTAAACACATTTTGAATAAAAGTGTCCCATATCACTTTGAAACATTCGAAGGGAATTAAAATTTTAATAATATTCATGTCAATATAATTAAATCCTTAAAAACCATTTTGAAAACATGGATATTAATGAGAATGATTTAGACGAATAAATAATTAAACCATTTAAAATGATGATCTGGTTAAGGAGTTCGTTCCATTAAACCTTAAATTATTACTTTTGAAAAATATTTTTATGAAACACCAATTTGGATGATAAAGACATCCCAGTAGATAATCACATAAAAACAATCTCAGATAATAAAGAGATTGTAAAATTAACCCTTACCTTACTATATTCTTTGGTCGAGGGTACGTTTAACCTCTTGTATAATGACCATAGTATGTTATTAAATTATACCAGAACCATATTCAAATTTATTATATCATAAATGATTCATTTATGACTTTATACTAGCCATTTAATTATGATATCCATGTCAAATTAACATTGTGGGTAATAATAGTTTTCTTTATCGTACGTGTTTTAACTTGTTGTTCTTGATCATATCACATAGATTATGATTTAAATACGTCCAGAATATATATAATGATTTATATATCATATATATTTAGAATTTAAATATGTATAACAGATAGATATATGAAATGGAAAACACTGTTTATGGAGATGGTAGGTCAAACATACGCATAAACGTTGTTTCCGTTTTCATATCGTATTGAACGGATGTAAGTGAACACCATATATATTAGTATATATATATATATATGTATATACATATATTTATATACATATATGTGTATCTATAATAGCATTATTATTTAATATATTACAAAATTATTAATAATATATATTTTTATAATCATCGTCGAATGGTGAACGTGGAAATGAATCTCATCGCGTTGTGGAGATGGTAATCTGTACGTACGCATGAGCAAAAACATCATTAAATTGATGGTGAAATAGTATGGAATTGGATAGCATTTATTATATATAGAATAATTAACATGTTATATTTATTATTTGAATCAGTTATACTCAATATTATACCCATCAAAATAATTAAGTGTTTGAATAACAACTTACACCACGACGTGGCGATTGTAAGCCGTACGTGCGCATGTATGGTGGCTTTTTCTTTTGTAGGATGGATAGAATAACGAATATGGTTGTATAATAATTTTAATAACATCATATTTTGTAGGTGGTACTAGAGTCATTATTTTGGTATGGAAACAACAATGAAATGGGAAGTGGAAGAAGAAAATAACATTAAAGAAGGTGGTGAAATTATTACCTCTTTTCCTTGTGTTTCCTTTTGAGTTGATCAAAATGGATCCTTCATCAAAGTAAGGACTCGAGGTTGATGTTATCAAAGTTGGGAAGATATTGGGGTAGGTTTTGGCCAATCCAAATGGCTTTGGAGGTTTTATTTTGAGATAATGGGAAGTACTTTTTATAAGAGAGGCGAGGGTCACTTTAAGAAATGATTGAAATATTGTTTTATAATAAAATCATTTTCAGTTTATAATGGCTCCAAAATGATTTATTTCGTGGATAAGGTGTGGATAGGTCTAAAACCTCACAACCAATTGGCTTTATACAGGTTTATGTCACCATATTAACCTTATCTTTTAGATTTAACACTTTGTTAAATAGTTTGACATTTACCATGAATCTTTGTATTTTTATATTTTATTGTCAATAAACATACAATAAATTGCCAAGTGAATCCCAAGAGGTTCATTATTTACATAGAGAACCTTATATAAGTTTTTTTTCTGAAACATATATTTTTATGAATATTATATCAATTAATAATATAGTATTTGTTTTAAAAACTCAATTATGTCAATTAATACACAATTTAGTATTTGATTTTTTTAAAAGCAATAAAAACATTATCACTTCGAATAAAATTTATTTAATAAACTCTGGAATGTCATATTAACCTAGAAAATTAGTGTAATTTATCATAAGTTACAATTTAAATTTATTTGAATATTTATTATATCAATTATTTTTGTATTTCATTAATAAGGTAATTATTGCATCATCTTGGTGTCATTAATAAATTAAATTATTTGATGTCTAAAAATTATAAATAAAAGACCATTATGTAGGAAATGTTTTTATATTTAAAATTAATATTTTTAGTCGAGTTTATATAATGTGTAAATGAATATTAAAAATATTTTAGTTATTAAACTTTGAATTTAACTCTTTTAACTCTTCATTAAATAAAATGATAATAAATGTCCTAATCTAATCCATGTGGACCAAAAAGGATTATATTTTATTTATAATGTTTATTCTGGTCGAATTAAAATTATCCAATATAATTAGAACATGTGTTAGGATAATTATAATATCATTTTACCATTAATTACCCTATTTACTTTTAAATGTGGTAAATAAAAGTCAAAAGATACTATTCACGAAAAAATATTTTCATCTTTCTTATCCTAATTTTAATTACTGATATCAACCATTTCTTATGTATTTTTGAAAATTAACACATAGAAGCAGTAAAATTATGTTTTATGAAAATTTGAAAATGCTCTTATAAGGTGGGTAAAAGACGGTAAAAAGTTCAATAAAAATTTATACAACTAATTTTATTATAAAATGACTCCAATGAATTACATTGAAAATATATTTGTATTATATAAATATTTTTAATTAAAATGAATTTAAATAAAATAAATAATTATTTAAATAAAAAGTCAGTTTTAAACAGTAACGATGTGTTTTTCATTATTCATCAAAAATTGAATGTTTTGAGAAAAATAAAAATAATTCAACCTAAGCTAATTTTGATATTTTTAATTCAAAACTGAAGTCTTTTTTACCAAATTCATAACATAGAAGTTGAATTTATTAATTTAAAATTAATTGTTGTTGTCAAAACCAAAAAGCGGGTTATAAAAAAACTATTAAAAGATTGACTTGTGTTTATGTCAAATTTTAATGTGAAATTACTTATAATTACCTAAATTGTATTAAATGACAAAAATATAATCTAATTATACTTCAAAACCATTAAAATGTATAATTTAACACTATAAATTAATTTTATTAAAAAGTTTGTTTTCAATTAAAATTTTGTATTTTTCACTATTTAACAAAATATGAAAGTTACCAGAGAAACACCAAAAATATATCAAAAATAAATTTTTATGTCCTCATTCTAAAGAAGAAGTTTATTTTCATTAAATTTAATATATAAAATTGTTAAATATTTGTTTTAAAAAGGATTCTCTATTAAATAAGTGGTAAAATTGTATTTTCCTAAAAATACATATTTTATCTGAAAAATTGAATCTCTCCTAATATTATGTCAAAAAAACACAAAATATGAATGTCAAAATTATATAAGATATATATAAAATTCAAAATGTTGTTAATACTATTCATAAACACTTTTTTAATAGCTAGTTTGGTTAGTCGGGTGTGCTCGAACTCGTTGTTGTGTGTAGCACAGGTTATTGAATTATATTGAAGAGATAACATACTGTGAAATCTTGGGGTGTTAAAAACTATGAGTTCAGAGTATAAAAATTATCCCCATGAAATTTTATTTTAGTGGTACTTTAATTAAATTACACATATTTATTATATTCCATCATGGCATCGAAGTATACCCTAAAAAGATGAAGGATATCGTTGGAATTTCACCTCATAATAAAACTCTAATTGTTGATATGTCATCAAAGATACTTTTCCTACATTCGATGATTTATTGAAGACATATCATGAAATTATCATCCCTTTATGATTTTAATGAAAAAGTGTGTTACATATCAATGGACTTGTAATTTTTAAGAATCATTCAAAAATATGAAGAAATATCACTTCCTCCCACCACTGTTGATGTCACCTGTTATGGAAAAACCACTCATTATATATGTGATAGCCCAAAATCGGTCACTATGTTCCATCCTTGTATAAAATAATGATTTTGGGAGAAAAAAATCTTTATTATATCATAAAAATTATTCTCGATGCTAACACTCATTATATAGATATCGAGAAGAGTTGTTTGGGGATAATATTTTTAGTCCTGAAACCGAGGCATTACCTACAACATCATGGAGATTGTTTGGTATGTTGTAAAAACTCACTCAAATACATTCACAACTATCTGATGTTGTCTTGAATCTATCATTTTGTGTAGTGATCCCATAACAGTTTGATATTCAGTTTGTGCCTCAAAAATCTATAAAATGTGAGGCATTGGTGGAATTCCTTGCATAACATCCCTTGATAGAAATGATGCCAATAGTTACTGGAATTCCTCATGAAGGGATATTCTCTATTCAAGAGGCCCACCATATACGTGAGATATATTTTAATGGTGTATCCAAGAGACCAATGGGAAAAATTATGGAAGGCCCCACGATCAAAAAAATTGTCTTGGGAGTCATACTTATTTTCCCAAAAAAAAGGGGTCATACCATACTCTATCTTGTTGTTAGAAGGATTCAAAAATAGTGAACCCCAATACCAAGAAATCATTATAGGTACATAGCTAACAATATAGGTTTAAGTAAATACCATTATGAAAAAATGATATTTAACACTGGTCATCAAGAAGGCCGATAATAATTAATCAATAAAAAATTAATAGAAATCCGACAACAAGACTACGTCTAAGGACTGATGGAAGAATTAATTTTAGAGACAACACTGAATCATTTCATATTATTACAAAACATCCAAGATGAAACACTAAAAAACTTATCCACCACTCAAGAATAATCAATCCTAGATGAAATAGTCATCATCATCATGCATTACTAAATGGTATCACATTTGTTCAAGTTATAATAGATGTGATCAATGTTGTATGTTACATCCCCGAACCATATGTTCTGACTACATTCTAGATGATACTCATTATGGAATACACTAAAATAGGTTCCTCCCACTAGAAAGAGTAGGGAAAGAGAAAATATGAAGATGGGAAATTAATTTTTTATCTTTATGAAGGATAAAATAATCCAACAATCCTCAATAAGGGATGCCATGATAAGGTCCATCCCAAATACATTGGTGGATTGGAGATTGTAACTATAATGAATGTTATTCACAATGGAGCCTAAAACAACCACCAATTAGGGTTCAT
Organism: Viscum album; assembly: GCA_963277665.1. Taxonomy (NCBI): domain Eukaryota; kingdom Viridiplantae; phylum Streptophyta; class Magnoliopsida; order Santalales; family Viscaceae; genus Viscum; species Viscum album. The sequence continues at coordinate 1,187,898,595 of OY728139.1, forward strand.
TCATTCTCATAAAATCTAGAGGCTTTTGTACTAACGGAACAAAATGATATATTATTGAAATAGATTTCCCAAAAAGGTATTTTCCTTCCGGATGTATACAGAAATCATTCATCCACCCTGAGATTTTTCATATGTATAAATATTCATATCCGTTTTTCATATGGGAAATATATTCCATGGGACCATATCATCCCACAAGAACCAATATGTTCATGTACATTCTCATTCCGACTAACTTATTCTCCATGTGTCCCAAATGTTTACCCCTCAAAGTGGATGGAGTAAATAATACCATCATCTTTATAATTTCCAACATCGCCACCATATTGGGTGTCCCATATGAAATCATGATTGGAAATTACACCAATTTATATTTTTATGTATTTTAAAATATATATGAGTAAAATATCTAATCCAACCAATTTTCACACTATCTTGGAGTGAATAATGTACCGGTAGAGGCCATCAATGAGAACTTGTCAAATATTCTCTAAAATATTGTAGATTTGGATAAAAAAATTAATCGGATAGGCTCCTACATTCCTTGATGGATTACATTACAACACCCCACACTAACACACAAGTGACCCCATACACATTAGTACATGAGATAGAGGAGGCCATACTTATCAAGGTTATACTTCCCTTACTTAATGTTCCCATCGGTGAGAAGTTTTTCATAAAAGAGGAACCTGGAAAAGGTCAGATGAATTGGAACAGACAGATGAAAGGAGACTACATACCATACACCATCTATATGTGCACCAAAATATGGCTATCAAAGACTTTAATAAAATTAAATTCATATCACCATTCCTTAATGGAGAGAGATATTAAGTCCTCAGGACTGCAATGATACCTGGATAGAAACCATAATGATATAACCAATGTGGGAGGGAAATTATTATGTATAGAAAGTATACACAATTGGATCCAATTATTTGATATCTATTGATGTTATTCTAATTTTTGACCCCGAAATATGATCTAGAGATATATTTAAGGAATACGTGAAGGGATAAAAGAAAATTCAAATCAAAATGTCCCAAAACCCTCTAAAGGAGTCTGTTTCATGAATGGACAGAGCATGAGGTTCACTTGAACAAGAATTTCCCATCATGAAATCATGAAGTCGTGATGGTTCCATTCATGGGTCTGATGGATCACCGTGATTGTGTGATCAATTTATGGTGACTCTATGATTCTGAAGGAGTCTCACATGTTCTATAACCCTATAAATTATTTGTGAATAAATTCCAACCTCTTCAAAACCCCTTTCTTATATATATCCCATAATTCAAGTATTTTATGTATTGTTATCATACCTTTAATTATAGTAATTTCTCTGAATTTTTGATCCTCATGAGCATTGTGAACTAGAACAGAAATGGAACATCCAATGTACCTAGGATTTCTGAATCTACCTTTAATGTTCCCTAAATATCCTAAAAACATGGGGATGATTCATTTTTCAAAGGAATATTCCATTTTTTAAGGAAGACATTACGAGGAACTTTAGTATTTGAGAATAATTCATTCTTAGTAATGTCATCCTTTACTAATCCAGACATCATCCTGAGAGAGGGTCACCATATTTTGTGAAGCCTTATCCTTCATGAATCCCCTAAAATCCATGAAGCACCTATTATCCATGAATATCATCTTTTAAAGGAACTAATCTTAATAAAACCTATCTCATAGACCTCCCTATGTGACCTCTATTATATTGACACCTCCTCAGGAAGGTTGAGTGTCAAAATCCCCCACAACCATCGTGGATTGGTTTCACATTACCTCATTTCCCTATATGACATGTGACACCCATTAATGTGTACCACTACACTTCATGTGTGATATGATAGTCCCAGACATCTTTTCCCCCCATCATAGTTATTCTAATGCTTTTTTCTTCTCATCATAGACATGCTAGCGTGGACCTCATGAGTAACAAATCATCCCCATCTTTACACCATGGAATTTATAAATCCATGACCCTCCCATTGGTGCATGATGTATGGTTATGTAAGACCATTGTGTGAGTTGTGATTCCCCCAAGTTCAAGCTTCATGATTTAAAACTGCATAGTCCCAACACCCACAACCCATGACATTAAACACTGATCAATGTAAGAACTCGGATCTTCATTCAGGTATGTTTTTCATTTTTATGGAGTTTTTTTGAAAAAATGGATTTTCTGGAAATTTTCAAAGTACAAGTCTTGTAATTTCTGAGTACACGCTTTGTACTCTGATCCGGCTCGAAGCCATGTGCTGGCCATGCACGGGCCACACACACATTGTATAAGGGTCACGTGGAGGCCGATTTTGGCGGAGTACGGAAGGGACCCAGTACACGCCATGTTCTCTAAAAGTACACGCAGTGTACATTTCTTTTTCTTCTAAATGAACCGGGGTGGAATCCCATAGCGATTTTTATCTTCTTTTAGGTCTCGTTCGCCTAGGAGTGACTCGTACGACTGGATCTTCGATGAGCTCCCGCCTTTCCATCCGTTATCCAATTAGAGCACGGTCAATTATGTTGGAAGAACAGTAGTGAGTTCTACCTTCTTCTTGAGCCTTGTTTCGTGATTCCTCCTGGTTTCCAATTTATCGTAGGTTGATCATTTTTTACGTTTTCTCAGATCTACTTAGTTCCAAGGGGAATTTTTCATCGTGGTTCATGGATATCGATCACCTAGGATCGAGGTAGGTGTTTTGTGCCTTTCCGTAGAACGTTGATGAATATTTTGTGCGAATTCCACAAATACCCTTGAACAGGGTATTGCATGTTCCTATTTTTCCTTTGTTGTATTTCCTGCTTTTCTTGATTGTTAGAGTAGATGTTTCCTGTGATTATGGTAGCTTTATTGTACCTTGGATGTCTGCTATGATTGTTCTGTATGTTGGGCATTTTACCAATTGCCATACTTAGTTGTAGGACAGTGGAACTACTACCTTGTTTTTCTACTGAGCCTTAGTTGATAGCCAAGTAGTTCTTGAGGGTTACTTGGATGGTGTACATGCACGCTGAGCATGTTTATTTTCACTTAGGAGTGTGAGAACCTAGAGTAGTAGACCAAAGGGAGAATTGATTGAAGGGCTTCTCTAGAGTGTCTTTTAATTACGATATGAGACCACAGGGGGAATTGACATTGAGTGCTTCCTAAGAGAGTCTGTAGTTCCTCGATGTGGGCCACAGGGGGAGTAGACGTTGATTGCTTCCCTAGAGAGCCTTTAACATGTTACGAGACAATATGGGGAATTGATGGTGAGTGCTTCCCCAGAGAGTCCGCATAATTTCTTAACTGAACCAGAGGGGTGAGACTGTGTGTGCCCCCTAGAGGGTTTCTAGTACTTATAGGTTGAACCATTGGGGTTAGGCTGTGATAGCTACCCAGAGGGTTGCCTTTTTTTCTTTTGTTACTGGTTGTTTACTTGTGCTATTCTTTTGTTAGAAGTGTGGATTGTAGCTGATTGTGCTTTCCTGTTTACATCTTCATGTTTTATTACTTGCCTTGTATTCATTGACTATTAGGCACAAATATTTGGGGATTTACTGTTGGGATTGTATCTCACACCCTGTTTGGGCCATGCTTTTGGGCCCAAGTAGAATATTCTGTTGTAGGTTTAGATAAGGGCAAGTGCCCTTCTACTTCATGTTCTTGATTGCACTGGAGCTGGAGAGCATGGGACCGAGCCGGGGCTCGCAATGCTGAGGAATTTATTTTGTTTTCCTTTTGCACTTGTTTTCAGTAGTATTCCAGTACGTTTCTGTGTTTGCTGCTTTCCATAGATACTCATATCTCCTGCATCATTGTAATCCTTGATATATATATTTATTGATTCCCTTGTTTGGTTCCAGCTTCTAGGTATGTTGTTACTGCTTCCGCTATTGACTGTTGTTTTTCCACTGTATACCTTACTGAATGAGGGCATATTTTCCCCACTGACTCTCCAAGGCCCTCTCTTCTAGTCGGTAGCCTCTAGAATTCAGGGAAATGCGCTTGAGGTTATGTGGAGAACCGGGTACGGGGCACCAGTGGAGGGGCTCCGGATTTGGGTTGTTACAAAGTGGTATGAAAGGAGTTATTTTCTATTTCTTTACTATTTGGAGACTTTAGACAGGGAGAGGACGTATTTGGTACTTGGTATTAAGTTGTGCTTAGGAGTAGATAACCCATGTACAGGGAAAGGCCATACAACCTCGTTAATTATAGTTTGTTGGTTTTGAGTTTTAGGGTTGATATGTTTTCACCTAGAGTGATTCACATGACTTGTGCGGTTATTGTTTTGATAGTTTGGTTCTATTTCTGTCGCAACCCGATGAGATGAGGTTATGCCATCTCATGCTTCATGTAGGCACTTATAGAAATCACATGCCATGCATTCTTTCCATGCCATCTTGGGTGCATTAGCGATTGCATGCTGTTGTGATAGACTTCATGTAGATTACGCATGCTATTGTGATAGATTCTTGATAGAATTTTTACTATTATGTTAAAGAGGTGTTTGTTCTTTCCCTTGTATGTGACTACAGTAGATTCCAAGATTTGATTCGCGGGGTGTATGGGCCCTCACGAATCGAAATTTGGCACCTATTTCCCTTGTTTTTTGTGTTTCTGGGAGTTGGAGCAGTTTCTGAGCTACTGCCCAGAAAAACCCAGAATACATGGTTTGTACTTTTTGGATACACGCTGTGTAGTTTTCAGGCCATGTCACTGACCGTGTGAGCAGAACACGGTGTTGTGAAAGTAACTTTAGGATCACACCGTGTAGGGTAGGTAAACACCGTGTATGTTCGGAGCAGTGTACCTGGCCATGTCACTAAAAACACGGGTCGGAGAAGCTCGGGTAGAACACGTCGTGTCCTTAGGGAACATGCCGTGTAGTATTTTCCAGGTACCCGGCTATGTCACAAACAACACAGGACGGGGTCACCTTGCCTTTGCACGCCGTGTTTGTTAAGAGCACACCATGTAAGGTTCAGCTGTGTATACAGCCGTGTGTTTCACAAACGCGGGCCGTCGAAGCCTTGTCTACTACACACCGTTTGTGTCAAGAACACACCGTGTAGTCCTGGGTTAAGTCGGACCGTGTGTGTTAGCCGTGTAAGGAGACTCCGGTATGGGAACAATTTTCAAGTACACAAAATGTGTGGGTTCAACACACCGTGTAGTTTGAAGTGTACACGACTGGTAGGGAAGGAATACACACCCATGTCAGTGGGTTAAGAAGACACGCAGTGTAGTTTTATACACGTCGTGTAGTCATGTTTTGAAAACTTGTGTGTTTTATTCTTCCCCTATTTCGGTTTTGTACTCTTGTGTTCTCTGTCCTTGTCGTCCTGGTCTCTGGTGTGCTTTTGATCTTTCAAAGCTATGCCTCTGAGACGTCCTCCACTCGTACATCTGTCGTCGGGCAGTGATCAGACACCAGATAGGGCTGATCAGGGACTTCCTACCGATCCTCCAGTCGGGCCAGCCATGGCACCGGCTGTTAAACTGGTTGCAGGTGCAGATGAGCAGTTCGGGGAAGGTTTCATGAGGATGATACAGGCCTTCCAGGGAGCTACGCCACCTGCCAGGTCTATGGTAGATTTGACGCGGGTTTTTCAGCCGCAGCATCCTCCCACGTTCTCGGGGGAAGGTGGACCTCAGGGTGCAGAGTCATGGCTGGAAGCCATACTGACTATCTTCGAGCATCAAAACACAACTCCAGAGAGGCGGGTTAAGCTTTCCACCTACATGCTCCGAGGCTCCTCCAAGAGGTGGTGGGACGTGATCTCGTAGGCGGGTCCGTAGCAGGCTATCGCTTGGGAAGAGTTCCAGCGCATGTTCTATGACTATTTCTACCCGGAGACCCTGAGGGCCGACTGAGCCTGGTAGTTCATGAGCTTAGAGAAGGGTACTCTTTCTTTCATGTATTATTATTCTCATTTCAGCAATCTTCAGTGCTTCATGCCCCTCCGGGATGGGAGTGGGGTGTTCTTAGCAAGGAAGTTCGAGGATGGTCTCGGGCGGGATATCCTCTCACAGGTGAACATCTTCCACCCGACTTCCATTATTTCCATCGTCAACCAGGCACTGATTGCGGTGCACAATCTGAGAGACTCTGGAGCTACGAACCAGTGCGGTTCTGATTCAGAAGCTAGTCTTCCTCTAGAAGACAGAAAGAAACATCGTAGATAGCCTACCCACGGTGATATGAGGAAGTGAGATGCTTCATCAGGCAGCCAGGTGACATGCTACCAGTGTGGACGGTCTGGGCACATGAGGACGCAGTTCCAGAGGGACCCCATGGAGTGCCAATCATGTGGCAAGATTGTTCACCTTCAGCGTTTCTGTCTAGTTTTCTCACCATCAGATAGTGACTGGGGTTCTTCTATGACTCCTCGTTCAAGAGCAGCATCGCCAGTTTCTCACCAGTCGGGGAACTGGAGTTCTTCCGGCCATTCGGGCTAAGGTGGAGGTCGAGGTCGTGGTAGTTATCCACCAGTTCCTCAGCACCAGTAGGGAGGTTCAGCTCAGAGTGGTTAGCTAGGGGAGCAGGGCCGCCGTATCGGTCAGTCTTTCACCATGGAGCATACTTATCAAGAGAAGGATCTCGGTCCTTCTACTGTTCAAGGTACGATTTTAGTAGCCTCAGATTTATCTTCATCCTTTTTCGATACTGGTGCTACGCATAGCATTATCTCTGTTGCTGTAGTTGAGATCCTTGGACTCTGCATCTTTTCTTCTACCGAATCGTTGACACTAGACACACCATTGGGGATGTAGACATCTAGTGTACGCTAGAGTAGAGAGTGCCCTATCGAGGTTGCAGGGTATCACTTCTTATGGTATCTCTATGTTTTAGAGATGAAAAGTTATGATGTCATCCTTGGAATTGATTGGTTGATTCCCTTTCAGGCAGTGATAGATTGTTATCGCCGCAGAGTGAGCTTCGTTTCACCAGTGGGCGAGTCTTTTCTCAATAAAGGTGAGTGGGACGTTTGGGCAAGTTAGGCGGGACTCGAGCATCTTGGGCTAGGAGGGGTGACGTCCCAGATTTCTAGTCTTCATCTGGATGATCAGGGGACTCCACAGTTGGATTTTCCTCCAGTGGTGCATCACTTCAGGGACGTCTTTCCAGAGGACTTTTCTGGTTTTCCTCTGGAGCGTGAGGTAGACTTCTCTATTGAGCTCGTTCTAGGAGTGGCACAGGTGTCCATTCCTCACTATAGGATGGCCACACCTGAGTTGAAGGAGCTTAAGAAGAAGTTGGAGGAGCTACAAGATAAGGGTTTCATCTGACCCAGTACTTATCCTTGGGATTCGTCTATCCTGTTTCCAAAGAAGGCAGACGGTACCCTTCAGCTTTGTGTGGATTATTGGAAGCTAAACCAGTTGATGGTCAAGAACTGATATCCTTTGCCGAGAATTGATGAACTTTTCGATCAGCTTCGAGGAGCCCAGGTGTTCTCGAATAGCGACTTCAGGTCTGTTTATCATCAGTTGCGTGTTAGACCATCAGATATTCCTCTGACAGCCTTCAGGAGCAGGTATGGTCTATACGAGCATACAGTCATGCTGTTCGGTCTCAGAAACTTTCCTGTAGTTTTCATGGCATTGATGAACTGAGTGTTCCATCCTTACATATACTCCTTTGTCTTGGTCTTCATGGACGATATCTTGGTGTACTCTCACACTCGACATGACCATGCCACACATCTTGAGATCATTCTAAATACACTGAGAGAGCATCGGCTTTATGCTAAACTCTCGAAGTGTCACTTCTGGATGTATCAGATTCATTTCTTGGGTCACGTCGTCTCAGAGGCATGAGTATTAGTGGACCTAGAAAAGTAAGACCTGTAGTTTCCTAGGAGCATCTGAAGAACGTCTTTGAGGTACGGAGCTTCCTAGGGCTGGCTGGATACTACAGACACTTCATCCAGGACTTTTCTCACCTAGAAGTACCTTTGATAGGTCTGACCATGAAGGGGGTAATGTTCTTATTGTCAGATTCATGTGAGTCAGCCTTTCAGGAGCTGAAAGGGAGGTTGGCGTTAGCACCGATACTAGTCTTTCCAGAGTAAGGAATGAACTACACTATTTACTATGATGCTTGAGGTATTGTATTGGGAGTTGTGCCTATGTAGGGGGATGGAGTCGTTTCGTATGGGTCTCGGTAGTTGAGGACACATTAGAGGAACTACCCTACGCACGATCTAGAATTGGCAGCCATTGTTCATGCCTTATACTGTTGGAAACACTATCTGCTGTGAGATCACTTTGTGGTCTTCACTGACCACGAGAGTCTTAAGTGTATTTTCACTCAGTGGGATCTGAACCTGAGACAGCGCAGGTGGGTCGAGTACCTTCAGTCTTTTGATTTCGAGCTTGCCTATATGCCAGGGAAAGGAAACACAGTGGCAGATGCGCTGAGTAGGAGAACGTAGTTTTTTTGCATCTCAGGAGGCCAGAAGTGAGTGGCAGCTGATGTCTCTATTCTCTGAGCTGCATCTGGTGGTGCACGACAGACAGGGATAGACTTTCCTATCTTCTGTAGTTGTTTCCTCTACACTTCCTGATCGAGTATGGATGAGGCAGCTCTCAGACTCTAAATGCATAGTCTTGTGGGAGAGTGTGTCAGGATAGGACCCTCTTCCCAGATGGGTTGTGGGCGAGGATGAGATCTTTCGTTTCTAGGGATGTGTATGGGTGCCAGCAGACATACGCGAGGAGATGATGCGGGATTTTCATTCCTCAGTTTGGGCAGTTCATCTTGGCATCACCAAGATGTATCGGGATCTTCATCGCCAGTATTGGTGGCCAGGTATGAAGAAGGATGTTGATGGTTTTGTCATGATATGTTCTACTTGTCAGTAGATGAAGGCAGAGCACCAGTGACCATCAGGCCTTTTAAAGCAGCTACACATTCTGGAGTGGAAGTGGAACGACGTCACGATGGACTTTGTAACTAGGTTGCTGAGGTTTCCTTGAGGTAACGATGTTGTTTGGGATGTCGTCGACCGGATTACGAAGGTTGCACACTTCTTGCCGATTAAGTAGATCTTCAGTGTTGATGATCTCAGGTGACTTTACATCTGAGAGATCGTTTTTCTACATGGAGTTCCACACTCCATTGTTTCAGACAGGTATGCGTGCTTTACCTCTCTTTTCTAGCAGGGACTTCAGAAGGGCATGGGTACACAGGTACTTTTCAGTACAGCATACCATCCCCAGACTGATGGCCAGTCCCATCGCATGATACAGGTTCTTGAGGATATGCTCCGAGCTTGCATCCTAGACATTGGCGGTTCTTGGGAGAAGCAAATTCCTCGGGTGGAGTTCGCCTACAACAACAGTTTCTAGGAGACCATTCAGATGGAACCATAGGAGGCTTTTTACGGTAGGCCATTCTGATACCCCTTTTGTTGGTTGGAGGCAGGAGATGCAGCTTTGCTGTGACCTCGTCTCGTTCAGGAGACCATAGAATAGATAGAGCTGATTCAGAAGAGGATGGCTATGACACAGTCTCGACAGAAGTCTTATGATGATCAGCGAATATGCCCTATGGAGTTCGTGGTTGGGGATCAGGTGTTCCCGCACGTCGCACTGAGGCTAGGACACAAGAGGATTCGGAGACAGGTTAAGCTTTCACCGCGGTACATCAGACCATTTGAGGTCGTGGGGAGAGTGGGACTGGTCGCCTATCGGTTGCAGCTATCTCATAGGTATTAGGCCATGCACGACATCTTCCACGTTTCTCGGCTCCGACGTTAACTATCAGACCCGCCTCATTCCTTTCAGCCTGAGGAAGTTGAGCTTTAAGCGGATGCATCGTTCGAGGAGAATCCTATCCGGATTTTCAATCAAATTACGAAGGTCCTCCATGGGCAGTCTGTTACTCTGGTAAGAGTGTTATGGCAGCATGGGTGAGTACAAGACGAGACCTAGGAGAGGGAGGCCAATGTATGATCGCAGTGGCTAGAACTGTTCGAGGATTCTTCTTCTACACCCCGTTAGGGAAATTTGGGGACGAATTTGTTTAAGGGCTGAAGTTTGTAAGAACCCGGATCTTCGTTCAGGTATGTTTTTCCATTTTTCAGGTGTTTTTAAGAAAAATGGATTCTCTGGAAATTTTCAATGTACACACCGTGTACTTTCTGAGTACACACCGTGTACTCTGATCCAGCTCGAACCCATGTGTTGGCCATGCCCGGGCCACACACACAGTGTGTAGGGCTGACGTGGAGGCCGATTTTGGAGGAGTACAGAAGGGACCCAGTACGCGCCATGTACTCTAAAAGTACACACCATGTACTTTTATTTTTTTCCAAATTAACTCGGGTCCCGTCCCATTGCGATTTTTATCTTCTTTTAGGTCTCGTTCGCCCAGGAGCGACCCATACAGCCGGATCTTCAATGAGCTCACGCCTCGTCGTCAATTCTCCGATTCGAGCACGGTCGATTACATTGGAAGTGTATCGGTGAGTTATTCCTTCTGCTTGATCCTTGTTTCTTGATTCCTCATGGTTTCCAAGTTATCGTAGGTTGAGTGTTTTGTGCGTTTTTTCATATCTGCATCATTCCAAGGGGAATCTATCATCATGGTTCACAGATAACGACCACCTAGGATCGAGGTAGGTGGTTTGTGCCTTTCCGTAGAAAGTTGATGAATATTATGTACGAATTCCACCAATACCCTTGAATGGGGTATTGTGTGTTCCTGATTTGCCTTTGTTGTATTGCCTGCTTTGCTTTATTGCTAGAGTAGATTTTTCCTATGATTATGGTTGCTTTACTATACATTGGATGTCTGCTATGCTTGTTTTGCATGTTGGGTGTTTTTCTAGTTTCCATGATTAGTTGTAGGATAGTGGAACTACTATCTTGTTTTGGTACTGAGCCTTAGTTGATAGCCATGTTGTTCTTGAGGGTTACTTGGATGATGTACAGGCGCACTGACCATGATTAGTTTCACTCAGGACTTTGAGAACCTAGAGTAGTAGACCAAAGGGAGAATTAACGGAAGGGATTCTTCAGAGTTTCTTTTAATTACGATAAGAGAACACAAGGGGAATTGACGCTGAGTGCTTCCTCAGAGAGTCTGTAGTTCCTTGACGCAGGCCACAAGGGGAATAGATGTTTAGTGCTTCCCTAGAGAGCATTTACCACGTTACGAGACTATAGGGGGAATTGATGGTGGGTGATTCCCCAGAGAGTCTACTTAATTTCTTAACTAAACTAGAGGGGTGAGACTATGTGATCCACCTAGAGGGTCGCTAGTACTTATAGGTTGAACCATAGGGGTTAGGTTGTGAGAGCTACCCAAAGGGTTACATTTTTTCCTTTATTACCGGTTGTTTACTTGTGCTCTTCTTTTGTTAGAATTGTGCATTGTAGCTTCTTGTGCTTTCCTGTTTACTTCATCTTGTTTTATTACTTGCCTTTTATTCATTGACTGTTAGGCACAAATGTTTGGGTGATTTCCTACTTGTATTGTATCTCACACCCTGTTTGGGCCATGCTTTTGGGCCCAAGAAGACTATGTTTCTGCAGGTATAGATAATGGAAAGAGCCCTTCTACATCAGGTTCTTTATTGCACTGGAACTGGAGATCATGGGACCGAGCCGGGGCTCGCAATGCTGAGGAGTTTATTTTGTTTTTATTTTGTACTTGTTTCAGTTGTATTTCAGTACGTTGTTGTGTTTTCTGCTTTCCATAGACACTTGTACCTGCTGCATCATTGTCATCCTTGTTATATATATTCTTTGCTTCCGCTGTTTTGTTCCTGCTACTATGTAAGTTGTTACTGCTTCTGCTGTTGACTGTTGTTTTTTCACTGTATACCTTACCGAATGAGGGCATAGTTACCCCACCAACTCTCCAAGGCCCTCGCGGCTAGTTGGCAGCATCTATCATTCGGGAAAACGTTCTTGAGGTTATGTGGCGAACCAGGTACGAGGCACCAATGGAGGGGCTCTAGATTCGGGTCGTTACAATCAATCCCTATTCAATAAGCATATGATGCTTCATTTGTGAGTGGAATGGGAAGCTCACAACACCACAAACCCTCACAGGTAATGAGATCCTCTTAAAATGGAATTATATACTCCTCATATCAAATGATATACTCATTTTGTAGCTTCCATCTATATACCCACACCTCCTCTCTTTGGTTTTTCATTCATGATATAAGTATCATGTCTACTACTTCTTCTTGTTTATCACCTAGATCTGGACTCATATGTAATTATAGGTTAGTAAAAACTATAAAATCCCCAAACCACGACATTTACTACTCATATGAGTAGTCCCCAATCTCCATCCACATGGGTTGATCCTATGTATAAGCCCCAACCACATACTCTGTTTACTTTGGATTACTATTTAGTTTTATGCCCTAGCCTATGCTAAACTATGTGGATATTGATACTAATATTTATTACAAGGTATATAGGATGTTCTCATAAGTTTCAATCCTGACCTACGATAAATTTATGGTCTCCCTCCTAGGGAAGTAGCTACCTGATCTATAGATACCCATGCTTAACATACAAGGATATTACATTATTTATGATTAATATTCATTACATTACAAAACTATGTGCCCAAGGACCATACTAGATTAGTTTCTTTTGAAACATGGATTCAAAATATTCAATCCTAGTGAATGATCTGCAACATCTCCCTTAAATATCTCCACCATTAGTACAACTACCTAAAACATTTCTTCATAACCCGTGGAAAGGAAACATAAGAAATGGGGAGCTTAGATTCCCCATAAGGGTAAATAAAGTAATTGTGTAAGCATAACAAAGAAAAATGGTATATAACTTGAGAATAACATTTTATGATCATACCATAAATATCATAGATCATAATAATTATTCAAAATCTAGAATACATGAATCAAAATTAAATAATAAACATAATCCATGAAATCATATCATAGGAATAAAACATGTAATTGGGGAAAACCCAAAAAAATATAAAAACCATATGTTAGTACTGTCTACAAAGGCTTTAGTAACATGTTAAGCTTTGGTTAATCACCTATGTACCTTATTTGATCTTGGGATTAACTTCCATGTAACATTCTGTTTCGATTTTGTGATGTCCTTTGGTATACCATATTGTTTCGGGTTTGGGAGGTCAACCCATGTACCATATTGTTTTAGGTTTTTGATTTCCATCTATATAGCATCTTGTTTCAGGCTTGATATGCCCTTTCGTATACCCTTATAGATCATAAATAATTTATCACTATGAAATTAATTAGAGGTAGATATAAGCCCCACCCATCTCATAATAAACCATACATAGATGTGCCACAAAATCATAAAAGTCATATTATAACCCATGAAATGAAATTGGTTTCATGAACATGTATTCATATCTTAACCTATAGAAAAATAAAGGTTTCATAATCATTTCATCAAAAGAATAACCCATGGAATGATTTGGGATTCCATATAATATAACTTGTGGAAGATAAAAAGTTCTCATAAGAGATGTTTCCTCAAAACCTAAACCAATAAAGAGAAATTGTTAATGGAATCTTTGGTTAATTTCTTATAAGGGTATCAGTAACATCAAAAGATATCATATTAGAAATAAAATAAAATTGAAAGATATTTTGAAATATTTTTGAGGAAAATATACCTTCTTCAATGAAAATGTATCTTTAAAAATAAAACTTTTTTGAAACCATTTTCTTGAAAATACGATTGAAATATTACAAATAAATATTTGAAAAAAACTTGTAAAAAATCATTAAAAATATATAAAGGGTGAATAAAAACTTTTAGAAAGTATTATTACTTGAAAAAATATATAATAATCTTGAACATAATTTGAAACATTTCTTACTTGAAAACTAATAAAATATGTCTGAAATTATTTTGGAAAATAATTGTCCATGAAAAAATATAAAATAAGATTGAAAACCTTTCGAATACCAATCCTTTGAAAATATATTTTTAAAAAAATTCATAGTATTTTACCCTTTAAACATGAAAATAAGGATTCAAGTAATTGATGTTAGTTAATTTTTTACAATTTGTATGAGGTAAAAAGAACCATCCTTTTGAATAGTAAAAGGCTTGAAAATGTATCATTCGGAAAGAGAAAAGAACATTCCATTGAAAAAAATAGTAAAATAAAAAAAATTGTAAAAATATCTTTTAATTATCATCATTGATTAGTATAATATTCATGGAAAACCTTTTTAAAAAATGGTTTTTAATGAAGACATATTTCCAACTGGAGAGAGGGTAAAGTAAGGCATTCTAAAAACACTTGATTAACTATATAATTAATCAATGAGTCTGAAAATGGAACCAATATATGAATATATCAGGAATAACTAGAGTAGAATAAATTTCAATAATTCTTTTTTAATTTGGATCATAATATTTCATCCAAATAAGCATAGACATAAACAATATCAAAAAGGGGTGAGATTGTTTCAAAAACTATTAAAACATGGAAAATTTGAACCATACAACCCATTTAATAAAATATAAGTAAATGAAGATTAATATATCATGAAAAGAAGGATATTAATTTTATAACATTTTAGGGGAATTATATACACAGTATGGAAAAATATGTGTGCATAACAAGGCATGTGTCTCAAAGAAGGAAAAATGGGACAAAATTACATTACCTATTTGGTAACTTTTGAAACATAAATCCCTAGATAAAACTACCAGAAATTGGATTTGTAAATAAACATAATATTATGTATTTTAATCATTTAATACATCCATGGGAAGTATACATACCACAAAAAATTAATGGGTTTCGAATAAAGCATGTAACTCAAATAAATAAAAGTGAGATGAAATTCCATTACATTGTGCATTGAATCTCTTTATACATATTAAATCCACAAGTAAAATAAATATAAACTAGTTATAAATATTTTAAAGAACCATATATTTGTATATAATACCATATATGGATTGATTATGACTTTATAATAATCTCTTGTTAGCAATTCCATATTAAGGTTACACTTTGAGTATTATTCGCTTTATTTTTAGCTTGTTTCTTAATTTGTAATATCACTGGTCCTCATACTTATATCATGATTTAAAGAACGTAAACCATAAGATAAATATTATTTACATAAATTTTTTTTATTAAAATAATCTATATAATATAGAAATTTGAAATGGAATACATTATTCATGGAGACGGTATGACCTGCGTACTCATGACCACGATTTATGTTTTTTATTGTCATATTGAATGACAAGAATTACATGACATATATTTTTATTTATGTATATTTTTCATTATACCATTTTAATTACTATATAATATATATATATATATCATATATATTTACAAAACTCATTCTTAATACATTCAATGTAGTGTGTAAACGAATCACATCGCTTTGAAGAGGCAGTAGTCCACACTTCCTCAAAAGAAATT
Organism: Viscum album; assembly: GCA_963277665.1. Classification (NCBI taxonomy): domain Eukaryota; kingdom Viridiplantae; phylum Streptophyta; class Magnoliopsida; order Santalales; family Viscaceae; genus Viscum; species Viscum album. The sequence continues at coordinate 1,187,914,029 of OY728139.1, forward strand.
GTCATACTAACCCAATGGAATATAAAAATATATAAGGATTAAATAAATATAAGTAAATATTACAAATTACATATTACATATATAAATATATTTTACATCATAATGTCCACCAATAGAGGTCATAATGGAAAAATTAGCAATCATCGTTTAGTAAGGCAGTAGTTCATGGTACACATAAAACTATGTTTGTTACCCATTAGATGGATATGTGTGACTATAGGTCAAACCCTTAGAATAAAAAACCATATAATATTGAATATAATTTTTTTTAAATCACGGATTAAATAATGTGTATTGGGTGGATAAGGAAAATAAAAAAATTGAGGTTGAGAGAAGATGTTACATCTTAATCGGGTAACTCCTTTTGGTTTTTATCGGAGGGATTCTTTGGATAGCTTTATACCCAAGAAGAGTCTTATATTAACAATGGAAGGTTGTTTAGAAGTTTTTTTGGAATATCTTGGATGAGCCTAAGAGTTTTTAAATGTGTGAAGAAGAGGGAGAATTTGAGGACTTTAATGGGGAAGGAAAAGGACTCACTTGGAATTTTTGAAAACAAGTTAGGTTTAAACAAGTTATTAGCGAAACAAATAATTATAACAAACCCTAAAAAGGTATTTTAGGTTTATGGAAGAAATATCTCCATTAAATGGGTGTTGGAAATGTGGATAGATAATTTGGGACCCTAAGAGTAAGTTTTAGTCCTTAATTAATCTTAATCTGACCTTAATTATTTTGTTTCATTTATACAATATTACTAATATTTTTAGTCAAGAATTCACCAGATATAATTAGAATAAAAATATAATAATAATTACAATGGTCTGTGTCCATGTTTGTAAATTTAATTCACAGATGTGGAAAAATTATTATTAATGCTAATACCTCAGACGGGATGAATTAATAGGTTTTTAAAGTATAAAAATGTTCAAAAGTTTGTTATGTTTTTATATTAAATTTTAATGTGAAGTTGATTATAACGGCCTAAGTTTTATTTATAGATGTATAATTTATTTAATGTGAACTTAAGATAAATTTAAATTATAATTTACCATTGATAATTTTTTACAAGAGAAGAGTGTTATTAACTAAAATGAGTTATTTTCACTATTCATCAATACATGAAGTGTCTCAGGAAAATCCCAAAAAATTACCCTAATATAATTTAGGATTTCTAAATAAGTAAATAAATTTATGTTAGGAAATTCAATTTCAATATGTATATAAACTTATATTTTTTTTCATATAATGACATGAAATGAAGTTCATTCGAGAAAATCTAATTTTTAAACATATACTGACTTTAAAAAAAATTATATCTTTAATTATAAATTTTTTTATATTAAAACAATATAAAAATATTTAAAAAATATTTATTAATATTAATATTACTTTGTTTTAAAAACAAGTTAATAGATAATTTTTTAAAATAATTATAAAAATCAAATAATATTTCTAGGAAACATAGTATTGCGTGTAAAAAAAGTCCAAGTCGGTGTTACAGGTAGCACATTTTAGGTCTATGTTGTGTGTATATAAATCCAATTTAGTGTTTAATATTATTAAATCAAATTTTGTGTCATGCGAATGGAATTTTTGACTTACTTATTTAATATATATATATACACATATTTCTAGTTTCATGTTATATGAAAAATATAAAAACATGATAAATTAATTTGAAAAATAATATTTCATAAAATATAAGGGTGTCACGTTCTGCCCCTTAAAATCAATTTCTCCCTAAAAATCAATCTCGGTTATCAAAAGTTAAATGATTAAAATTTCATTTCATATAAATCCACATCATAAAAATGAATACTGATACTTTATTTAAAAATGGAATGTTAGAACCATAATGGTTACCCAATGTATCATATAATTAGGTTTCCTCATAGGAGATCATAGGTTGGGAGTAATAATTGGACATGGAATAAAAGTGTAAATATGTATAGAGATTCATTGAGGTCATCGATCACAAATAACGAAATGATTAAAAACTACTGAGGGCCTCAAAGTCATAAATCCTTAATGATTTAAAAGGCCATCAGGTCAACAAAAATTAAGGTATTAGTACTGAACATGTTTATATCCTTATACATAAATCAAGAAATTCTTTTATTGACTAATAATATAAGGAAGTATAATTACTTGATATATTTCTATAAACAAAATTTCATTATTTAGTTTTTCTTTTATCTATTTCTAATTCATCAATTACTTCATGAAATGGATGTCTAGAAATTTACTTTGATGCATGAAGTTCTAAAGTACACATTAAAAGATCTTAAGGACCATAAAATAATGAAAATTATTACCATTTTTCTCTAACTAATCTTCAAAATCAATATTTTTAATACATTAATCTAAAACAATAAAAATTAATAGTACTATTTCATCGTAAAAAATTATTCATAAAAAATAATTATACATAACATGCACATCGTGTAGTATAGTCATATGTGTTAAACTCTTATCATCATTTTTTCATGGGTTCTAGAACTGTGGCCTTGATGGACTTGATTGGTTTTCACTCAACATACCTGATTTCCTTTTATAAAACCACACTTACATAATTTCCAAAATCTGATGAAAATCTTTAAAATAAGGTTAATAACTATATATCCTTTTAACCAAGATTTTTAATAAAAAATAAATACATAAACACTTTCTATGAAGTTTAATAAAAACATTTAATGAATGGATAACCTTATAAACCCTATTAATTATTATAATCCAAAATATTGGAATTAATTTGATGAAATCATCTTAATATTAATCCCCCATATATCACAATGTAACTTTTTGTTGTCACATTCTAAAACATGTCAATAGCCTCATGGTTAATTATCTTGGAACATGGTAACAACCTAAATTACCATAAATACATTTGGAAAACATGTGTTCTTCCCAATTCCATAGATTAATGTATATATTCCACTAATCCAAGAAGTTATAATATTCATCCATGATAGATTGAACTACTTATCAAAAGGTCCGTAATAAGTTATAATGTAATCAGTATCATCCAGTATACTTATTCATATCCTGACTATATTTATCCAAAAAACAATATCATAACATACAGAACATATTAAGAGTTTTATTTCCATTAAACTTGTGATTTATATGGACATCACATTTCTATTAAATCACTTTTTTATTCCATCAATCCTATTCAACATATTCTTGTAAATCATTATTTAAAGAAAAATAAACTGGAAAATTATTCTACATTTCTCTTTCCATAATTCTTGAATCCAAATTCCTAAAAACATTGATTACTTCATATGTAATCTATTTACAAGGCTACCTCATCCTATTATATAATACCTTTTTCATTTTACATTTCATATGTTGTATTTTCATCATCAGAAATGTAACCAATACACACACCACCTATCAAATTATCATCAAGAGATTTCCTCCTGGGACATTGAGTTTCGTAATGACAGGTTATTCCACACTTAATACAAATAACCATAGAATATTCCTTAGGGAAGACAATATTCTCATTCATATCATTATCTAAACTCATCATTTTTCCCTTATAGTCACTTTCATTGTTTCCTTATTTTTTAACATTCATTACACTTTTTGTTCCTATAATACATTCACTATGGGGATTATTTCCACATTTTTTACACAATAAGAACCAAACAATCATTCCTCCATGGACTCTATTACCCAAACACTCATAGAACTCCATCATTCTCTTCCTTTGGGAGTCTAAGATCTAGTTATGGTGCACATTGTTAGTCATGTACTATGAAAACTAAATAGGCATGATCGCAACATATTTTACTCTAGTGATTATCCATCTTGGATTCTCATCATCATATCATCCATCACATTCAATGTTAATCTAGTTCCATTCGGATCCAGCATTGGACTAAAATTTGAAGCATAGTGTGAGCCTTACGTGTCATAGATAGAAACCACGTAGTAACGGAAATAATTACTTATAGGATGTATAAAAGATTACACCTTCCTTAATATATGACACCCTAGGTTCCTCATTGGATATTCATATGAAAATTATATTTAAATCTTTAATGGTGGTTTGTGAAGGGTTTTATTATTTCCCAAAGCATATCCACTAAGAGTGTCAAACCAGGTGTGCAAAAAAACCATTTTCGTATACCAGATTACCCTAAGTAAGACCCAAAAAATCATTTAAGAGTTGTTATACCTAGGTTCATTTTTTCTAGAGTCCCAACCACTTTTTGTATCTAGACATGGTTGTTTTTCTAGGAAACCACACACTCTACACATTACAAAAGTTATTAGACATTTTTATAAATGATAACTCATCCTTTTACTTATCCTTATTGACATACCTATACATATCCTTGGAAATATTCCTAAATATCTCACAAAATTATTATAATCCTAGTTTCCAAGGGTTGAATAAATCATTAATTTGATATCAATTATAGAGACATAGGCTTAAAAAGAATTGAAATTACATCATTTTAGATGAAAATTTAGTACATTAAAAAAACATTCCTGAGTACCATAATTTTTAGTGTCTTTGGAAAAATGCAAAAACAATCATCAATCATGGTTAAATATCTTCAAAACATACCATGAATATATACACTTTATTAGTTCTACCTAAAACCTTTCCTCATAACCTGGGTAAACGAAACCTAAAAAATGGGTGAGCTCAAAAGCTAGATTGGGGTAGATAAAGGAAATGTATAATCACAACATTAAAAAAAATTTGTGGAAGAAGAGCATAAAATTTTAAAAACATACCCTTAAGATCAATGATCATAATAAAGGTTTTAAATTCACATGACATGAATCATAAGGAAATAATGAACATAATTCATGAAATTGTAACAAAGGAATAAAACATTGAATTTTGGAAAAAACATATGCACATAAAACCCCTATGTTACGGAGGCCTATAAATTCCATTGTAACATGTTATTCATGGGATAATAATTCATGTACCTACTTTGGTCTTGGGATTCCCTATCATGTACCTTTTTATTTCTAGATTTGGATTTATTTCTGTGTACCCTCTATCTTAGGGATTAGGATGTACTCCTATGAGGCCATTCTTTAATGCTTGGTATGACCGCCTATATACCCTCTTATATTGGTAATGTGATGCCCTCCAGTGTACCCTTTGATCTCATAAAACATTTATCATTATCCTATTCGTTAGATGGAGATATAGTTCCCACCAATCTCTTAATGAAATCTTACATACATGTTCCAAAAAATCAAAAACAGTAATATCATAACCCCTGATAGGAAATTGGTTTCATAAACATGTAATTATATCATAACCAACAGAAAAAATATAGGTTTTATAATCATTTCATCAATAAAATATGTAGTGAAAACAAGTAGGTTTCAAAATAATATAATCCATGTAAGAGAAATCGGTGTCATAAGAATCATTCCATCAAAATATAAACCATCTAAGGAGGAATATTAGTGGGTACATTAGACTATTTCATAGAAATTCATTATTAACATCAAAATATGTCGTCTTAAATGAAAAATATATCAGAAATATATTTTCAAAATATTTCATGAGGAAGATATTATTTCATCATTTAAACGGATCTTTAAAACATAAAAATATTTTAAAAATAGTTTATTGAAATTAAAATTGAAATATTATTAAGAAATATTTGAAAACCTTTTTTAACCAATTTATATTAACAAATATAAATATATCTTGAAAATGTATGAAAAAAAATTATTTGAAAACTTATAAAATAATTATTGAAACATTTTGAAAAAACAATTCAGGAAAAATTATAAAAGAAGTTACAAATAATTTCAAAAAAATATTCCTTCAAAAAATATAAAATAATATTTAATCCCATTAATTTAAAAAAAATAAAAAATATTTTCTTAAAAATTTAACTCTTAAACATAAATATAAATCTTCATATAATTGGTGGTTGGTAAACTTATATATGTCATACGAGGTAAATAGAACATTACTTTTTCACTCTCCAAAGGTTATAAAAATTACTCATTTAGAAAGATAAGAGAAGATTAGTTTTAATTCATCGTAAAATAAAAAGAGTGTAAATATTTCATTTATTTATCTTAGGGTTTTAGTAGAATATTTTTTGAAATCCTTTTTAGAAAACATGGCTTTAAAGGAACAAATATTTCTAACTGAAGTGAGTGTAATGTCGGGTTTCTTAAAAACACATTCTTAAATATATTATGTACCAGAGAGTGGAAAAATGGAAAACATACATGAATTTAACATTAATAATGATATTATAAGAAAATTTAAGAGAGTTATTAAGAGAGGGATAATAATATTTCATCAATGTTATCAAATTGATAATAAATATAAAAAATCGGTTAGATAATTTCAATAAATTCTTACCACAAGGAAAATGTGAACCATACTCCTGAGGTAAAATAATTTAATTACATGAATATTAAAAAATCATTAATAGAAATAGATTCAAGATATAACATTTAAAAAGTAGTATATAAACCTAATGGAAAAATATTGGTGCATAACATGGAATGTTTCTCAAATAAGGAAAATTGAGACAAAATTATTTTACTGACTTGGTAACTTTTGAAACATTATTCCGCTGAATGAAATATCATATAATGGAATTGTAAATAACCATAATTTTATGTATAATATCATTGAATTAAACCATGTTCAGTATACACACAACACAAAAATAATGGGTTGTGAGTAAAGAATGTATCTCACAAAAATAAAAAGTGAGATGAAATTCCTTTTCCTCGTGTCTTGAATATCATAATACTCATTCAAAAATTATGTATAAATAAATATATATTAATTATAAATAATTTAAAGATATATATTTATATATCTAATACATTATATAGATTTATTATGTCTTTATATTAATTGATTTTTAGAAATATCAAGTTAAGGTTACACTTAACACAATATTCTCTTTGTTTTTCATTTCTATATTAATTTGTTATATAATTGGTCAATAAACTAATATCTAGATTTAAATAATTTAAAACATGATATAAATTTCTTTTATATTCTATATATTTTTATTATAATAATCTATAGTGTATACAAGTCTGAAATGGAATACACTGTTAATGGAGATGGTAAGTCTTTCATATGCATGAATGCTATTTTCATTTTTTATTTTCTTATTGAAAGAAAAAAAGTACTTGACATATAAGTATATATATAAATATTCCAATATCATTAATATTTAATTTATATAATATTTGTTCCTTAAACATATTCTTAATACATTCCATCTAGTGTGTGAACGAATCACATCACTTTGAGGGGGAGGTAGTCCAGACTTCCTCAAACAAAATTATATTAATTTCACAAAAATGGAAAGTAAAATGATATGTGTTGTAAAAGGAATATATAAGATTAAATAAATTATAAATATAATATTTTACATATATAAATATATTTTATATCATATTTTTCACCATGATAGGAGGTAAAGTAAAATTGAATAATCATCAGTTAGTGAGGCGATAGTTCTCCGTAAACATAAAATGTATGTTCATTACCCATTAGATGTATGTGCCTGTAAGTGTAGGTAGAACCCTTAGCATAATTTTTTTTATATTGAATATACTAGTTTTTTTATAAAATCATTGAATAAATAAAGTGGATGTGGGTGTATAAGGATAATAAAAGAAAGGATCTTGAGAGAAGATGTTGCCTCTTATTTAGGTGGATCCTTTTGGATTATGCCAAAAGGATTCCTTAGATTTACTTCATGAAAATTATAGTCTTATAAGAGTAATGGATGTGTGGTGAGATATTTATTGGATAGATATTTTCCTAAAATAATATATTTGATATTTGTGATGGAGAGAGAGAGGTGGTAACCTTTTATAGGGAAGGAAATGGAGTCAAATGTAATTTTTGAAAACATGTTAAGTGTACACATGTTTTTACACAAAAAAGGATGTAAAAAACCCATCCAAATCAATAATAAAAGGTTTATGAAGTCAATATGGATATAAAATGGGTGCATTACAAGTGGATTCATCATTTTGACCCCTATGATTATGGTTTAGTCCCTAATTAATCATAATTTTACCTACCTCGTTGTGATTGATTTTAATCCCTTTTACTAATATTTTTGGACAAAAAATATCATGATCTAATTAGAAAATTATATTATAATTATTACAGTTATGTATGTAATTTTTTCAAAATTTAATTCACTTAAGAAGAATATTATGATTAGTGATAATCCCACAGAAGAGATTAAATAAAATAATTTTAAAGAAAAAAATGATTATATGTTTGTTATGTTTTTATATTCAATTTAAAAATTAAATTGATTAAATTGGAATAAATTATATTAATAGATTTATAATTTATCAAATTTTTCCTTAAAAAAATTTAATTTATAATTTTAAATTTATCATTATTTCAACGAATAGGCAGTTATTAACTAAAATATAGTATTTTTCACTATCAATCAAAAAATATGGTTTCTCAGAAAATTATAAAAATTCACCCTAAGCTATGGAATTATAAATTCAAAAATAAAATTTATTTTATCGAAACCTATTTTGATTCATTTCAAAAATTAATTTTTCATTGTTCTTAACCTAAGGACGTGAAAAGTAGTTCATTCGAGAAAATAGTATTTTAAAACATATAAAGACTTTATAAAAAATTATATTTTCAATTATTAGAATGTTTTATTTATATTAAACCACTATAAAAATATATAAAAATTATTTATTACTATTAATATTACTAATTTTTAATGAATAGGTTATAACTAACTCGTTTAAATAGATGTAATTATAAAATCATGTTTTTTGTAGAAACATAGTATTTCATATAACATACAACAAGTTAGAGTTGTATGAAGTGCATGCCAAGTCAGTGTTGTGTGTAGTACAAACCAACTCAGTGTATCATGTTTTACAGAAAAATTTCATATCATTTGAAAGAAATGTTTGAATTATTGTTTATATATATATATATAATTATTTTCTATGTCACTTGAAATGAAAAATATAAAATATATAATTTAATTTTAAAACATATTCCATAAAAGTTTTGCATGTTAAATGATCTACCTCCATGAGTTTTATGATTAACCTTCAAGGTGTGATATCTTCCATTTATGGAACGTACTATTGGATCTGCCTCCATGGGTAATTTTGATCATTCTATCAAAAAACACCTTAGGTTCCCTCTTTTGGGATGCTACTCCTTGATTTCCCTCCATGGGGTCTATTGATCAATCTTCTTTGTCTCCACAAGATGTCAAACTCATCCATCAATCCATCTCTATAATATGTTAAACTCATGACTTGTCACATTAAGATACCTCATCCAAATAATGGGATGTCTGATATGAAAGACTAGGATGATATAAATCTATGGTGTTATATACCCCATAAAAAAGATGGTATGCCTATTTTTAATGCCTTCGAAGATACATGTCATCTACAATAGATTCATCATGATCAACCCAAGATTCCTTGTGTTTTGAGCCTAAGATGCCACCATGATATTAAATCCTATGAGGGGGAATATAAGTTATCAGTGTTTCCAGCATCCAGACATGACCGTGATTTCTAACGTGACTATTATCCTTGCTGAAGGTGGAATTTATCTCAATAACCACTATAATTTCAAGACCTAAGAAGCATACCTAACTATTTTCCACAATGATATGTAATCGAGAATGAGTTCCATGATTACGACTTACCTCTATGAGGGGTACTCGGACTATGAAACTAGTTCCAATGGGGAATGAATGCAATGAGGAACTGACATCTCATCACCATGTTCTGATCAAGGAGAAGAAATCAATGTTGAATGTGATGAAAGATTCTTGCCTTGGGAAAGTAAGGATTTAGGGTAACAATGCATGCTTGCGAACCTTAACATGAAAGGAGGATGTCCCTGAAGAATGTTTCAAAAACAGAATTGGTGAACCCAATATGAATCTATTCTACACAACATAGGGACTTATACTTTTCTAGACATCAGTAAATTATCATGTCCCCGAAGATAGACATCTTTCACCCAGATCCACCAAGAAAATTGTGGGGCCAACATAGAACACATCAAAAATTAGGGCATCTAAACATTGGGCATTATTATTTGTGGAATTCTCTACACAGATCTCTCTCACCGCCCATAGAGGTATGGATTATGCTAGGGAATTAGGCATTTATTTCAATGTAATTGCATAAACGAATGAATCCACCTACTTTGTAATACCCAATCCATTGGAAACTAGCTACCCAACACCTGAAGATGTAGGGGAAGGAGAAATGTTATTGTGTAAATTCTTCATGACTCCACCTATAATAGAAAATTTATCAAGACTACATGAACTAGTACCCACACCACATCTAACCCATGAAAATCACCTATAATAGGATAATGGACACCCTCATATGTCAATAGAGGATTGAGGAGGTCACTCCCACAAGAAAAATGGTCCAACAGGACGTGGACGCTTCAACACCTCACTGACACCACCACCCCCAAAGTACACAAATAGAGAAAACCCCTCCAAATTCCAAAAAATAAATTTCTTTAGTATCCTCTCCATGTCATGATCCTACGACTCTCCCTCGTATGCCTATTAGGTAGGGGATTCTTGAGTCACCCTGGCTACAAATACTACCAAGGATCTACCAAGAAGTGATCCCACCTGGACCTGTCATTTCCATAAGTGACTGGTCCATCTGGCTGAAGAAAATGGGGACTATAAACCTCCTCCACCAGCCTCCATCTAAACCACATATTTTCATTGTTAGGCCTAATATCATGGGAATTTACATTAATGAAAATCATCTTCAACATCTACAATGGCACCCACAACCATATAGACATTTCCCCATATTCATGCAATAGATGAACAGGGATACATCCATGTACAATTTGGAGATATACCACAGTCACCTCATTGGAAGATTGGGTTGACTTTGTCAGTCCGCAGCATCACCAACAACCATTACAGGCCAACCCATGATGGTGTCTTTTAGTGTGAAGGTCTACCCCATGATTCCACAAACCCATGAAGAGGTTATTCACAGTCTAGTAATCAGCACAAAGGTCCTCCTCATGTCTTTACCTATAAAATTGGAGTTTCTCCCTACTTTGAAAACCAGTACGGAGATCCTCCCCAGGCTACTACAACCAGTCAACACATAGGCCCTCCCTTTAATGAAATCAATTAGGGTGAAGGTCCACCTTATTACATTCCTAGATCATGTAGAGTTCCACCCTACTCAATCATAGATAAAAGGAAAGGTCCTCCCCAGTTATTCAATTATCAGCATGACATTCCTCTCCATGAAATCTCCATTGACCATCATAGAAGTAATACCCATGCCACAAAAAAATATATTAGACTTCATCCCTTCTCCTTAAAAATTAATCATGGAGGTCCTCCACATGTTCTCACCTATTAAAGTGGAGGTACTCCCCACACTATTATAAATGAATATGTAGGTCCTCCTAATGTCCATTTCAATTAGTACGAAGCTCTTTCTTGTTCATCCACTCACAAGTAGGGAGGTCCTCCCCATACCAGTACTACCAGTTAGCATGGATGTCCTCCCCATGTATCCATAGACCAAAGAATAGGTCATTCATGCTTCATCAATGACCAAAGATGAGGTAATTCCCTCTATGCTGACAATTGTTATAGAGGACCCCCAGTATCCCAAATAGTTGTCCTTCCCATGTCTCCATCAACCAAAGCATGCTCCATCTCTCCTTCATCAACAACTAGAGTATAGGTCCTCTGCACTCCTATGACAGCCAATGTGAAGGTCTTACCTACTACAACATAAACCCATATGGTGGAATCCGCATATCCCAACTAATCAATGTGGAGGTCCTACCCATGCTATCTTCCACTATAATATAGGTCCTCACAATTCCAACTAACATCCCTACCTTGAATAATCATCTTGGGGCAGAAGGAACAAACGCCACCCCTAAAGGAAGAATCCTAGGAAGCAGAATGTAACTGTAAACCCAGTGATCCTATCAAATTCTAAGGGGGAATGAGACTAAATGATGGAAAATTAACCCCATTATTCAATATCAGAGTATTGGAAAGGAGCATAGTAGTTGAAGTTCGACATCCTGAAAGGTGAGATCCACAGGATTCCAAAATTCTTTTATAGGTACATGCAGTTTGATAATGATTTTTTCTCCATTATAGTGTCTGACGATACAACCATCTCTATAATTTTTAGTTTTTTTCTCTACCTATACCATGGATCACAAATAACTAATATATAATATGAAAAATCATAAGAATCAAGTTGATACACCAATGAGAGATACTTCCCTCATACATGGGGCCATGGAGAGAACTCATTCCTATAAGTGAGTGATAATGTAGTTGTTACCACACTCAAGAGGTGATCCATTATATATAAAATAGTCGCCTCGGGAAGTGGATCCTCCTCTATCCAGCCATCCACTGCTAAAATCCTTGTTAGTGTCCCCGCCATTCTATAGGCTAGTGTTGATTGAATATTGGGCCAACAACAGTAGGGTCTCGATTTTGAGCAGGAAATAGAATGGGATACTATGGTTATTTATTAGCATTCAATATTATTCAATATGAATTAAAATTCAAAATTTTACATTCTGGAGTCCATAACTGAGGTCATGGTTACATGATTACGTCAGACTGTCTAGAAAATACTTTAATGCCTCCTTGACCATTACATATTCTATCTAGGAAGTCATGAACACTGAGATGACATTAATCAGCAATTAATATGGGTGGGATGGCGCCATGACTAGTGGATTATCACATTGTGTCATCAGGATATCACTGAACCCCCCAATAAAGGTTCATTAAGAGCCACATTGTTCTCCACATAATCACGGAAGAGGCATATTCACATTCCTAGATCCAAAGTTTGGGATAGTATGATACTCACCACATCATCCCTATCATGAGATATGATTAACTACATGCTGATATTGACTATTCTCTTATAGGTATCATTATAGTAAATGTGGTTATTCCCAAGTTGAACAAGGACAGGGGAACTGAAGTGGGGTCAAACAGAGAAAAAATTCCTTCAGGGTAGTGTATTATTAGGTAGACCCCGATAGTGGTGTTCTCACATGACAGAAAAGGAGGGTTCTCAGCCTCATGGATCCCTCTGCATCATTTAGCACTATTCAACACCTCAAAAATGGTAAATATCATGTTGGATCCTCCAATCCATCTGATATACCTAATGTTTTCCTAAAAATAGAGGTATATCCTATAATTTCTACCTTTGTGAAACAATTCATAGATTATAAGAGGATCATTAAAAATATCCTTGTTGAGTGGTTCCTAGATTACGTTGCTCTGAGTGGGATCCCATATCCAATCCACTAGGGTATCCAAAAGACCTAGTAGGCCAATTTTACCTATTCTTATATAGTGATCCTACCCATCCTCAAAAGGTGGAAGTGGGATTCTATAGTAAGAGACTAAGATATTATCCTCCAAATTCATTAAAAAAGTGTGATAACAATCCTCAATATGTAGATAATTCCACTCCTAGAGTTATTAAGACTTCCTATCATATTAATGTTCCAATCAATACACTGGTCTTCAGGGATCCTCATGAATATATGAACCCCCACCAAGATGATTTGATATCCATTCTCAAAGGTCACCTCAAATCCTTGGAGAGACAACAGGTTGCAATCCCACCTGATGGGAAGCTATATCCAACATGGGTATATGACATGAGAGAACCTCTAAACATTTTTTAACCTTAGATATTACCTTTTAAATGGGGTGGGTGGACCACTGCAGCATTCAGACCACCTATTCTCAAGGTGAGAGGCTATGTTTGGAACCGTAGAGTAGAAGAGGCCACAAAGATCCTATATTTCTTTTAGAAATTAAAAGGGCTACATTTTTCTATATATCCAGTTACCCATTGGATCCATCAATTTTCGGGAATATTTTCACCAAAATTTCGTATATAATTTCAACTACATGACATAGAAGACAAGAATTGAAGACCACTTCAACAAGAAGAAACTACCTAATGAGTCTGTCATAGATTTTGTTGCTCAATGGAAGGGCTTCACATATTGACCCAAAATATTGATCACTCAAGGAAATATGTTGGCGATGTGGGTGGGCAATGTGTATATTGTGTTTTTTCATACCCACATCACTCAAAACATTGTAGTTGGGTTCTAGGATTTCTCTAACAAGTACTAGTTATTGGAGAAATCCTTTGTGTACGCAATGCATGCTCTTTCATCGCCTCTCCTAGTACTTGCACCAAGAATCTTCTAAGGAGAGACTACCTCCTTGGTACAGGTATAGGGACCTAAGATTCTATAATATTTTATACCTCCACTAGTGGAGCCTTGTATAGTGAAGTAGCCTTATTAATCTCAACCTCTTCTATTAAATAATTGACAGGACCTGCATCCACTAGCACAATAGCCTAGATGAGAGAATGTGGCTCTAGAACCAGGTCCAGATCCAACCCCTAGTCAGGGCTAATATCCTAGAGTTCCCTTCCTAGATAGTAGGAACTGATTCTATATACTCAATGATCCAATGGTTCCTATTTATTTCCTCCATTACCAATAAAAAGAGATTCTAAAACTACCAGAATGAAATAAACCACATGAAGTCGAGCATTCTGATATCCCTGACCACATCCCGCACTATATTATCCTTGGAAATAACATCAAAAAATACTATGTGTTAAAGGATTGGATTCATAAACAAGTGGATAATGGTCTGGTCATGTTGGGAAATGTCCCGATAGAAGTGGAACACATATTCAATTAGAATGATAGAGACAATGAAGGTGAATGGGGACATGTTTCCAATCAGAGGACTTAGAAGTATGATGATTGGTTGGAATGTAGGGAGCTAGGTTTCACCCATGTCATAATCTATGTATTCAAAGGTTATCACAAACCTCATAATGTCATCATGAATTACCCAGATACCACAATTACATCCACATAATATCCTTCTACGTATCAGAAGAGTAGGATCCCACAGTCCAAGGGAATGTAGGGTCCCCCTATAGCGAAAAAGAATTCCCAAAATCTCTGTGATTTAAATACTCTAGATATGGGGATCACCCCTAGGGTCATCCGGAGATTGGAAGATTCTTATAATGATTACTAGGAGAATTCCTTCATTTACACCATCATGTTGGTAGATCTGTTCATGGTTCCTGATGATGAGGAGTACCAGGAAAATCCTAAATGTGACTTTGGATGACACTATATATGGAATGGTTCAAAAAATTAAACCTATTGAAATTTTAAAGGAAATTTTTTAGATTAGGATATGAATTCAATTGATATCAGACAGAAAGTGTTGAATAGAGTTTAGCAAGTAGAGTACTCCCAATATACTTCCTCAGATGTTCCACTATAGCATACAATGCAAACTAACCAGGAAGAATAGCCATATATGTATCCTGATCGAACACAAATAGCTAAAATCAGACCACAACTAGGAGTCAAATAGCCAGTAGTGATTTTGGGGGTGTTAGCTAATGAGAAGATAGAAATTTTCCACACCAGCCATAACCTGGTGGTATAGCCAAAAACACCTTTCATGCTTCCTGTCAAAGAGAAACCCCATTAAGGCATAAATGTTCATCTAATGAGAATTTATGATGTAGTAAATCATCTTTAAACAAAACCAGAAATACTCCAAATCCAAATGTGTCTCTTACAATAAGAATATATTTGTGGGGCATACTTAGAGGCCTAGAAAAGCTCCCTCCAAATCGATGCAGAGGTGGCATATGTAGAAGCCTACTATAAAGTGTATTTCAGGAAACTATAATATAAATCCATTATTTCATTATTTGTAGAGGATTAAGGAACTCTCATACAAGGTTATATTCAACCATTTTATATCATTGGATTTTTCAATGGTGTAGAGATCCACCACTATCTATTCAATATTGGTTCCACAAAAAAATCTCTTCATAAACCATATGGTTCGTATGATGTGACTAACTGAAGAACACTATAGTATTGTTGACCTAATGATTCAGTTTTGTGATACGATTGAGAATAGGCCCTGTGGAAGAATTCTGTTGAAGTCCTTATTTGGTGGCTTGAGATAAAGAACTAAATTCATGGTTTTACAATAGGATACAACCTACAATTCATTAATGGATAAGTCATGGTTTCATTTTCATGGAGTCTTCCACTCCTTGTATCACGAATTCCTCATGTTCTCTCTCAGTGGTTGACTTAGACTGATTAAAGGTGATGCTTCCCCCTTTGAATCTAGTCAATCCCTATACCCATATGGTGAATATTATTATATAGAGGTAATCCATGTTTAGACCAGTGAAGTTGAGCACACAATCTCTACATCAATCCCCAGGATAAACATGGATAATTCGTTCATCCTCCCGATTCACTGGTTGGAAGGCATGACATCAGGCTAGGGAAGTTTCTTTTTTATTTTCGAGTAAAAGTGATGAAATAAACCTTATTATAATAAAAATCAGAATAATACCTCTTAACCTAACACACTCCTAGACCAAGTGATGCTATAAATACCTTCCCCTATAAAGTACTAAGATTTTTCCCATTGTCCACCAATTTATGTCATACTCGCTAGATATACCAATCCAGATTGGGTCCACAAATGCTGGTCTTCCACCATCACGGTGACATCAAGAATGAATTTCATGGCTAAGGGCCTACTAAATTAGCTTGATAGCTTCTATTTCCATGGATCAAATAGAGAAATTCTCCCCTAGTGATGATTCTATATACGCCCAATCCGACACCATTGTTCCCTAATAATAGGCTGACTTTGATGAACCTTCTCCTATTGATTCACCTACCCTAGAAATTGAAGAAGAAATATGATATTATCCTCACAAATTCAAATAGGGTTTATCTACCTTGGATGAAGAGTTGATTCAAGTGAACCTTGGAAATAAGATAGATATAATTCCAACACTGATCAGTGCATCCATTCCTCCAGAGTAGAAAATATAGTATGTTTCCTTCCTAAAGAAACATCATGATAGATTTTCCTTGAGTTATGAAGATATTATAATACTATAAACTCATGTATCTATCCAACATCTTAGTCTCCCATTGATTCATATCATGATTATGAATCCTCCCAGGAAAATAACCCCATCTCATGATTCCATGGTTGAGGTTGAGGATGATAATTTAATGAAAGAAAACATTATCAAGTAGGTTCTATGTTAAAGGTGGCTAGAAAACATTATCCATTTCAGGAAGAAAATGGAAAAATTAGTGTTCGTATCGACTTAAGGGACCTCAAATATAATTTTATGAATGATTATTTTCTATATTCAGTGACAGAGTTATTTACTGGTTCCACAATTAGGATCTAGGATCTTTCCTTCAAATATGAATATTCTGGGTTCAAATTGATATCGGTGAACCGCAAAGATGATAAGTTTATTGAATTCAGATTTCCCCATGGGACATTATATTATCCAGTTATTCCTTTTAGTTTGATGAATATAGGATCCACCTATTAATAGACCATGCACAATATCTTCATGTACATTATCAGGATTCTAGGGGAGTGTTATGTTGAAAATTTAGTGGTCAAGTCCCTCTACTGTGAAAAAAAATTAGAGATCTTGAGAATGTTTTTTCCTTCCTCTCCACCTAGATTTTGATGTTCCAACCCCTTGATTTTTACATTCAGGTTTACATTTTGGAATCTTCTTAACTTCATTTTTTGATATAGAGGCATTAAGATCATCCTAGATAAGATAAAACCCATCATCTAGATGCCTATTTTGAGAAAACTTTAAGAGATTTGAGGCCATCATGGTCACTTATCCTACATACATTGACTCATCACAAATATTTTTGTGAATTATAATCCCTTTTCTGGGATAATGAAGAAAGTTACTATTTACTAGTGGAATGGATAGTGAAATACAACATATTAAGAAATCATGAATTAGTTGCTACAACCTCCAGTTATGATGTCACTAATTTTTGGGAATCCTCTTGTCCTCTATGTGACTATCCTAGAATGATCTGTTAGTTCCCTCCATTCCCAAAAAAAACAATTAATGTAGAGATAATAGTTTATACTGTCTATATTTCATATTGATGAACATAGATACTAGATAATCCTATATTGAGAAGACTTACCTTGCTCTTGTTTTTATTGTGAATAAGTTGAGACAATTTTTGCTGCATCATGAGATAAAACTGGTGTATCGATAAAAACCATTTATGTATGTCCAATAAGTACCCATGTCAATAGGATAGCTATATCTTTTTGTATTAATCCTTCGGCAGTTCGACATCAGGTTCATTATATAGAAATTTATAAAGGCTCGCCCATTCTTAACTTTTTAACCTCTCATCCAGTTCCTAAAGAATTTCCCCAGTATGTTAATTTATTGTATGATTCTATCATATTAGTACGTTGTGATGTTCCACGATGGAAGTTTCATATTTATGATTCCTCCAAGAGAACAACCAGTAGGATGATCAATGATCCTAATATCAATAGAATAGGCATGAGGAACATATACATCATGAATGTGTATGTTTGTATTCTATAATTGTACCTTCTATTACAATGACACAAAAAAATAAGGCATAGTATCACGATATCATTACTCGTACCATACTGTCACTTGATATTGATGTCTCCCACGTGCATATGAAGGGAGACTAAGATTTTATAATCAAATACATTAATGGTTTTTATGTTGTCAAAATTTTATATATCGTGACCTTGATCAAGAAAAACCGCCACCTGATGGCCCAATTCTCATCTCATCTGGAAGTGAATCATGTTCTCTGGTCATATAATGGTTGGGCTAATGGATTAGTAAGTCAGGCTATTTATCTTATAATACTAGGATTGGATGATCTATTCATTCATGTATCTCATAAAATAGTAATTTTCCCTGTAACTTCCTTATGACAAGGAAAACCGCTAGGTATTCCACACGACCACATGTGCTTCTACATTAGGACCCCCATTCCCCCATATAAAAGAAGAGACATGTAATTTGAAAAACCAATTGATTCTGTATCTTAAGCATGGTATCCTCCCACTATATTGAGTCCAACGATAGTAAATAGATTGAAGTGTATCTCTATAGGTTATATATGAATTTCATTCCAGGTATTGTGGTGCTCACCAAGTTGGATTGAATATCTGTTACCATATTCAGAGGATGAGATATATCAAGCCCACCATGTTCCATGACCACATCAAATTTTCATGGATTTTTCATGCTTGTCATATTCATACCAAAATTGTGAATAGACTGCTGTAGAACATCTATAATACCATCTATTATTGGCCCATTTTAGTATAGTGGCATGATGTTGGGGGTTTTACCCACAAGAAAAATATCTCCAGTGCCAGTTTATTCTTAACCAAACATATATCATCTCCATTTGGGAAGAAATTTTTCTCATTATGGATATCGAGGATTTATACTTGATCTAAATTCATGAGCACCCATATCATTCGTCGATTTCGTGTTCGTCACACGATTCTCACCAAAAACATAACCAACTTATGAGATGTTGAAAAAACGTTTTTTCCAATTACAATATCTAGTTAATCCATACATACTTCTACCATGTACAGGAAAATGGAGATATAGATGTGTTCAATAAAACCCTCTCTTAAATTATTTAGAAAATAGTGTGAAAAAAATAATACGAGTTGTTTGGAAAAGATACCAAACATTCTTTGGTCCTATCAGAAGATGACTCAAAATTCCACCTAGGTGACTACATATTCGATGATCTACAAAATAGAGGTAGTCCTTCCCTTTGGGATTCAACTACCTTTGCTCCGAATATCTATCTATGATCGATAGATTCCAGAGGTAATACTATATGTATTTATTTCTAAAATAGAATAAATTGAAGAGAATATTCTTCAGGACTTTCACAATCTAGAGAGGCAGTAGTACAAGATAGTAAGAGAGGTCAACAAAAATGTTAGGTTATACTCCTTCCACCATGGGGACATGTTATTCACCCCTAGAACACCAATGATACCCAGAAATATGTCTTCATTATTGGATACTTAGTGTAAAGGTCTCTATATATTTCACAAGGTCTATCCTAATGGGGTGTACTCTTTGATCCCCATGGAAAGATAGAAGATTACCCCTCTAATCAATGCCAAGTTTCTCATGTAGTACTTTGTGTTCGGAATCACAATATTCTATGTTTTTTGATGGAAAAATATATAGCAGTGAGAATCCCAGCTACATGATGATAAACTACCTTTCACCCATGTCTTAGCTTCATGAAAATAAATCATTTTTCATAGAAGGTCTTTTCTTTAGGACCATAAAAGGCACTTACTAGTTTCCCTACCACATATTGATAAACTACATAACACCAGTATCCTCGTTGAAAGACATTCAATGGAACACCAATCATTGTCCTCACCATAGGACATTAAATTGTGCTTCTGCATCACAACCACATGATGATAAACTATACAGAACTAGAATCCTAGTTGCATAATGTTTAATTGTGGAACATGTATTTTCCATGTCGTATGATGTCTGCATGTCAACATACTAGGAATATTAAGTTAAATTGGGATCTTGGTTCAAACTCTATGACCATAATATTAGATCCTAATTGGTTAGTTTCATAAGACCATAAGCAAATATCCATCCTTCTGTGCATAAAACATCACCTTAGACTATTTTCATAAAGGGTTCAAGCTTCATGTCCTTAAACTAGGTTCCATAATCCAATCATCACAACATTAAAATATGTACAAGGCATCTTTGGAAAGTGTGGTATGGCATCAGTCCACATAGACCCTCATTCTTGACATGTTTGTCAATCCAACCTGAAACATATGAATTTTTTCCAGATGAATCCTTACTTAGGAACAAACTCTGTGAAATTAATCTTTGATCCAATGGTCCCTACAAAATGACCGAAAACTATTAGAAAATGGTCTGAGATCCAGGAACATAAACTTGGAATCCTTGTCTAAGCATCACAAAATTAAACAATATGTGGGTTTTCCTTGGGATGTGTGATCTTGTGGTGGGATTCCTAGGCCTACATTCACATTAGGTGTTTTACTCCCCCAATATATTTAAATTCCTTCAATGAAATTCCCTTCCTCATTATGTTCTATCTGACCTTAAACTAAGAGCCTATAGTCTGATCATTATGACTCTAAACTATAAGAAGGTCCTCTCAAGAATATGTAGTGTGGTTTTGTGCCTTATAGTTCCTCATTCATGTAATGCTTCTTATAACAACACACTGAAAATTTATTATTGAGGAAATCATTGTTTTATTTTTTAGAGCTTTATGACCTTAAACAAATATCCACCATATTGTCCAAGCCTCACATCCTTGAATTGTTCACAATACTCCCTAACATAATTACTTTAAAATGCATGTCGTTTTCTCTAAATATTTTTTTTATGTGGTGGTGGGCCTCCATGGACCTCATTCCCATCAGTTTCTTCTATCCACTGCATGTCACAAGCCCATTTAGTGTACCCACCCTCCCTACTATCATGGTCTATACTCTAAAACCTAAAACGGAGTGCCTATAATCCAATAAACGTGAATCAAATATATTTATAGTAAGTCCATGTATCATGAAATTGACCTTTATGCTAGATTTTAATTAGGATTTTTTTGTTGTTGGGCCTAGTTTTTCATCATTCACGTTGGGTTTTTAATAACACCACAGTAGACGTACATATTTGAGACTCCCCCCCCCCCATTATGGTGTTAATTATATGACCATAAACTAGGAGTTAACATCCTCAATGTAATATTTTTTCCTATGATCTTAGACCATACAAAATAGGGATACAGATTACATATTTGTAAAATATATGTTTAACAATGTTTTAAACTAGTATGCCTCATACGATATGTATGGGCTAAAATGATAACCCTTTACTAAAGCATGGGAAGCCCCAATATAACCCTGGGATGTCTCCAACTCCCTCATTAGATAGGATCACCCATACCAACATTGGTATTTTACTGCATTGTGTTCCAGAACTATGAGTCACTTGATTCCCATCCTTATCAGATACACAGTGATGATGGGACTTCTCATCTCTGGGCCCAGCTGAAAATTAATTTACATTTAGGCCCCTTGGCCTCTGTTACAGTCAAGGGATTACAACCATAAACATTATAAAGTTCATCTTAATGGATGTATGTGGATCTTGAGACTTCTTGGATTCATTGAAATTGGTTTTTACATCATGTGGTCCACTTATATACCTTTGGATTGAATATTTCTCCTATAGTCCAATTGGAATATATCTAAACTGACCACTATGGTCTAGAAACTACAACCTTAAACTATCTATATTACCTTATATAATAATTTGTTTCTTGATTCCCATCCTTATGGGATACATTGTGATCATTTTACTTCCCCTCTCCTGGCCTAGCCAAAAATTCATCAAATCTTTCATCCCCTTGGCTCCATCATAGTCTAATAATTATGACCCTAATCTCATTGTCACCCTCAGTCTATGGATCATGACTCTATGATAGGTGAAATTCATCTCAGGAATCCATGGTGTGGTGTTGGACTATCTTGGACCTCATTCACATCATTGTTTTCACTCTACCTCAATACAAATATCACTTTTGGGACACTCCCTATGGTCCAAAAATTATGAACATAAACTAAGAGATTATGGTATGATCTCTATGATGGTATCAGGACATATTGTCTCACCTCCCATACAAGGCCAACACCCTAATGTATCTCTTGATGTAAATAGTGGACCTTCTGTTTCAAACATGGTAAACAGTGGATCCTTCAATTCCTCTCCATATTCCTAATTAGTATAGTTGTGGTCCTTGTGCTTCAAACATGGTCAATAGTCAATATCTACACACTTTTCAACCCATTATCTAGGTCTTGAATGTCTCAATTAACCTACATTCCACCTATCTATATCTTGTTGGAGTCTTAACACCTTCGACTACACCCCTTTGTGAATTTTCACATGTCAGGTAAGAAGTTCAGTGTCACTAGGAATTTCTCAACCCAGAACCTCCTCACCCCTAAAGTGCACTTCGACATGTCATAAATACCCCTGTACCATTCCCTTTTTCCCAGAACAATCATGAATCATATGGTTTTAAGAGTTTAGGTATGGTTTGTAATGATGTGGTCGAGCTTTAATATGGATCCCTTGGTGAAAAATCTACGACCTTGAACTAGGTATCCATGTCTAGGATGTATTACATTAAACTATGTGAAAATCCTCCTATGAATGTTTGGTGTGGGAAATAGATTCTTTGGTCCTCATTCATGTCATTTTTTCCAACCCTCCACACTACACATATCCCTTTGGTGGATACCATGGTATGAGAATTATGACCTAAAACTATTTAAATCCCTTATGGTCCAATCCGAGAGACTTTAAAATGTGTACCATCTACTTCTTTATAATTTTGTATTAAACAAGACTATTTTGGATCATTCATGCCAGGTTTATTTTTTTCATTTAAAAAGAATATACATGGAGCATACACTTTATAGTCCCCCACTATGAATTTAAACGTGTTTTTCATGGTCTAGACAACTCAAGTTTAATTGTTAGCCATGGTCTGCACCATACAACCATAAAAAATGCACAACGTTCCAGTCTCATGAAATTAAATAGCATGCCCTATACCAATCATATGAATTTAAACTATATCATGCATCATCATCACTATAATACATTAAACAATGTGTGTGTCATCCTCATTTTCATGATGTAAATTTGAAAATCATCTCAGGCCTCACCAGAGAGTTCCTCTTCATCAAGGATGGTAATTTACCAGATTTCTTACATTTTCATCTGTCTCTTAGTATCCAAGATGACTCTCCCCTATAAAATGGGTTTGATATTTTCTTAGAACAATACACATACACTAAATTTCTTATTCTATTGTGGCATAATTCCATGAGTTTTAGAATTCATCCTAACATTCAATCAATCCATTCTAATGATTTTAATTCCCTTCATTTTGAGCATCATTGTCTTCCACATATGATGGGACTCCATAATGATTTAGTCTCAGTTTATTTTGGATCACCTACCATCCTGGGCCCATGTTTTGGAATAATTTTGATGAAATTATGAGATGTAATCCTTGTATCAAACATGGTCGGTGGTTGACTGTCGTTTGTTTGTCCCCATTCTATTCTAATGGCACAGATGTTGTGTTTTGAACGTGGTTAGCAATTATCTTCTATTTCCATTCTAAATTAAATGTGTTCTATATTTTGGTAATTATGATTCATGTTTCCATTCCCCTTTGTTTTAATGGAATTCAATGCTCATTGAATGAATCCTTTCTTGCATAAGAGCATGTTCAAAAGGAAATTGGATTGTTCCAATTGTTATGATCTCCAAGTAAATCCTCTCTCAGCCTAAACACTATTTGTATTACTAAAAAATATCCAACACTAGGTGCTTAATGATCTTAAAATAACCCCATTTAAAGAGAAATCACATGGTCGTCCATTGGTTCTCACACCGGGAATGACCCATGTGATCTTATGTGTTGGATGTTAGTTAACGTAGTAATATGATAAAATAAATACAATTAATAAGAGTAATATGTTTGAAGCTGAAACATAATAAAACCAATGTTTCATAGGGTTGTCAACATATCAAAGCATGTCCTCTACAAAATTTCACCTTTATGGATCAAACACATCCTTTGAGTGCTCAAGATTTTCCATCCTTTCGTTGCTAGCCTCCAGGATTCATTATCACGTAGTTAGGTCTTATCTCTCCTTTTTAGCCTGGCAGCATAAATCATTGATCCTAGTCCACTACCAGTCCTACTCTTCCCATCACATTGCTTATTTATTCATGTTCTTAGCCTCCTTAGCCTCAAATTCTTCTAGATGAGCTGGTGGACTGTTTGTGATCTCATCCTGAGAAGCAGTTGTTGTTTTGGGCTCATGTGCTTCTCCACAAAATAGGAAAAATATTCTTCAGATTTTTGAAGTTTTCTAGAGCCCTAAAATTTGTGTTTCATCTATGATAAATTGATATCCTTCCATTATACATGATCCTATTAGTGAGGAAGTCTTCATCCAGTGAATGGAATGTTATAGAGGTCACCCCACCATTCCCCATACTGATTAACCAATGATTGAGAGATCCTATTCATTATGAATGTTCTGAAATATAAACACAGGTGATTATGTAATGAAAATTTATTTGTGCCATGTTATGGACAACCCATCTATCATCAGTGAACTTTATGCCAGAATCATCAAATTCTTAGGGTGGTGCTGGCTCATACGGAGGGAAGAACTCATTTATATTATCGATTTTATATTTATAACGAATATCCTCTAGAGTGAGTAGTTGTAGAATTATCTCCTAAAGAAACTCCTCATCATATTCTCTACCTATGGGATAATCCTATGATGTACCTTAAGGTATCACTAAGGTGGATTTGTTCATCTCAAATTCCTTATATACCCCTACTGGTGGCACAAACTCATGTTCATATTCTTTCCCACTAATGATTAAACATTATAGGATAGTTCCCCAATGTATCCTCCCTAGTCCCCTCTATTACCAATGCCATCACCCCCTTCCCCCTTCATACTCTCTACCCAAAAAGGTACCTCCAGAGGATCCACTACCAGATGCTCAACCACCGCAGTCTGTACGGCCAGCCATGTTACAAGCCCTATCTCGACACCTCCACAAAAGCATGTTCATGTGAGTTCCTTCCAATAATACTACTAAAACTATCCATACCACTATAAACTTTTTGGTCCTTTCCACTCCGAGAGTAGCATCTTCTATCGCCACATCATCCTCAGTCATAGCTAATCCATGTGTTTCCACTGGTGGATGAGTCCCACATTCTATTCGAACATCCATTACAAAAAAATATTCTATCCAACCATGGTATATAAAATCATGGATACCAAGACATAGAGTATAAAAGCACTTTTTTGAACAGTATACCCCAATAAGGAGTTCCCGAATATTCATAGGTATCCCTCCCAAATTGGGCACGGTTCCTTCCATAGTTTATTCCCTAGTTACAGGTGTTGATGGTTGAATCCCAGTAATCGAAACATCTATAAAGTACCCCACACCCATCCCTTTATGGGTGGGGGTACCATTTACCTCTTTAGGTCTGTATCG
Source organism: Viscum album (assembly GCA_963277665.1). NCBI lineage: Eukaryota > Viridiplantae > Streptophyta > Magnoliopsida > Santalales > Viscaceae > Viscum > Viscum album. Next base: position 1,187,940,198 of record OY728139.1, read on the forward strand.
TACGTCTCCCTCCTAAATTCATTAAACTTGCATAAGTGGAATGGAAATTCATAAAACATTTCTAATGGAATAAGTTATATATGAGTTAGATAAGAACTTGGAATTTAAATGGCCCTTAGTAATGCTTCCACTCATTGGAGAGACTTGTCAAGAATCACTTCCCCAAGACTCCCCTGACTCCTAATGAAATTGAAATTCCACTGATAGTTCAGCTACTGATAGTTGCATTGGTAATTTTTGTCCTAGAACACATACATCTGGTCAGTCAGTGGATGTGCAATGACCAGGGAGTAAGATGATTCTGAATTTATCCCCACAAGAATCTCCACATAATCCCAAGACATGAGGAAAATGGACTTTTCATGATCAATATCAACAAAGTAAATCCCATACCTATTTTGATGCTACCATATTTCATGACTATTGATGAACAGTATGTAAGAATCCCAGCTGCACTGATATTTAGGAAGGATGACATCACTAGGGATGCCCATATAGCATAACAACTTCATGGGAGCCTATAAAAATTTCATAGTGATGACCCCGGATGGCTCTACTTCTTCTCGCGATTTATTCCCATTGAATTTTAGGTATGGAAATCTTGTTCCTCTCCCATTTCATCTTTCATTTCCAAGCTCATGAATTACAGGACATGTTTTTGTTGTCCCACCCATCAGACCAAATCCACTACAATGATTCCATTCACCTTCAATTTTTCCGTATCCCTATGTTTGATGGATACCTTATCATTGTCTTGGGTGTCCCATTTCCTTAGAAATACTCATGGGTATGCAGTCGCCAAAATCATTGTGAAATCACGAGTAAGACCATACGCAACAATCGATTATTTCTATTTTTTTCATATATTTCCATCTTTACACAAGAAGATTCACCATAGATATATCATCTATGAAGGATTTCACTCATGAAAACCCATTGAGTACATGTTTAGGGTACAACACTATAGAAACATGACCTATCTTGAAAACTAGTATGGATTGTATGACATTAATTCTAGCTCTTAGACAACTCTTGCGAATGGTACCCCACCTCGATTGTATAAGAGGTATGATCTATGATCCTTGGTCCCTACACAGTCATCAGTCACTACCCTCCATCGACAGGGAGAAAGGGTGAATGATAAAGTGGCCTGCCAACTAAGTCTTATAAAACACTTCCCATATACACAACAAAAATGGGAGACTTCCCCAGATATTTAGAATCAATGGATAGTAGAATTAATCTAGAGAGTAAATGGGGTTTAGGGACTCATAAACCGCATGTGTTAGGATACCCAACTATACAGAAAGTGAAAAAGTCCCATGCATGTGCAATTTCATCTTCCCTTCACTGATATGCCTATGGAACTTGAAAAACATCCTGAGTACTAGTACAACATGTTTGACACACTTAACCATTTCCAGAATCACCACCATTATGTATGTCCTCAGACACACCTCAATGTGGGCATCTCTCACTAAGAGAATCCTTCCATAGATGAGCACTGTGATGAATCTAGCCAGTTGTACTACGGGTAGAGCCTCTGTCTATACACTTCATCCTCAAAACAACCACTAAATCACCTCCATAATCCACGAATAGGAGCCTTTCATACCCTTTTTATATCACCTTACATGTTTCTTTGGCCTCATTGGTAGTTTATATAGCGGATCTCCTTTTTTTATTGTCCTTTACATTGATTTTTTTAGGAAATATTTGAACCACTATATGAAGGGAACATCACTTTTTCCATGTTTCTATTCATGGGTGACCTTCAATAGATCCAATAGTGCCTTACCCATAACTGGAATCTTATCTTAGTCTCCCCATGCATTCTTCTCTAGGTGTAATTCATCACACATCACTCCCTAGATTAGGAAAACATATATTTTACGCAGGTCCTAGAGTATTACACTAATATCCTCAAAATGAAAGTGGAATGTATTGATCCTTAGTGTCCATATAATCAATAGAACAGTCATGATATCCAATGGCTGATAATATTATACTAATTATCCCATGTTGCATCATGAAATCCAAAAATCTTTAACAAACCCTCAAATTCATCTCACGATGTGCATTACGAGTTGGACCATGACATATCATCCATTAATTTTACACTATGGTGAAAACATTTTCCACTGTTCCATCCCTTTCGTAGATCCCCCAAACCAGCCTTAAAATTTGTTTGATACTACAATGTGATTCCTTATCCTCCAACTTCTCTCCTTTAACATTGTTGATGTGGTTGTGGAGAACATCTTCAATGATCAGTGCATGGTCCTTCTAGATGCGGCAAGGAGTATCCCTATGCCACCAATATTAACCTGGCGTACCTGTTAAAAATAATCTAGTTCATATGTTTTTAAATCTTGTATAAAGATATCATTACTCAGACTAAATCCATAAAGTGTAATCCAATAACACACCAAGATTTCATAGTATGTAATTTCTTCAATGTAATTCAATAACTTGCGCTACACGCAACACCGAGTTCGAGCTCACCACGAGTTACAAAACGAGCCTTTCAAAAGTGGTTATGAATAACATTAACTGAATTTAGAATTTTATATATATCCTATATAATTTTAAGATTCATATTTTTTTGATTCTTAGACATAATATAAGGGAAAATTAACTTTTTCAAATAAAAGAAGTATTTTTCAAAAAATGTAATTTTACTACCTGTTTAATGGAGAATCCTTAAAAAAATATTTTACACTTTTATATATTCAATTTAATGAAATTAAATTATTCTTTATAATCAGGAAATAAAAATTTAGTTTGGAAAATGTTACGGTACTTTTCTGATAACTTTCAAATTTTGATGAATAGTGGAAAACACTATATTTTAATTGAAACAAACTTTTTTAAACTAAATAATTTATAGAGATAAATTATGAATTTTAATGGTTTTGAATTATAATTAGATTATATTTTTATCATTTAATACAATGTAGGTCATTATTGGTAATTTTACATTTATATTTGACATAATCACATGTCAATCTTTTGATAGTTTTTACTTTTTAAAAAACCAGTTTTTGGTTTTGACAACTGGAATTAATTTTAAATTAATTAATTCAACACCTATGTTTTGAATTTGGTAGAATAGAATTCATTTTTTCATTTAGAATATCAAATTTTACCTAGGGTGAATTTTTTATATTTTTCTCAAAACATCCAATTTTTGATGAATAGGTAAAAACAATACGTTGTTTCTTAAAACTGACTTTTTATTTAAATAAATATTTAATTTATTTAATTTATTTTAAGTTAAAATAGATTTAAAATACCTTTATAAGTTAAATATAATTCATTGGAGTCATTTAATAATAAATTATATGTATAAATATTTATAGAGCTTTTTACTATCTTTTACCCACCTTTTAAGAGCATTTGCTAATTTGCATAAAACATAATTTTACCGCCTATGTGAGTTGAATTTCAAAAATCATAGAGACACATTTGATATCAGTGAGTAAAATTTGGTTCAACAAGATGAAAATAAATTTTGGTGAATAGTAACTCTTTACTTTTATTACCACGGTTAAAAGTTAATAGGGTAATTAAAGTTAAAAATGATATTATAATTACCCTAAAACATATCCTAATTCTCTTGTATAAGTGTATTTCGACCAAAAACAACCTTATAAATAAAATATGATCCTTTAGGTCCACTTGGATTACATTAGGACATTTATTACTATTTTATTTAAAAAATAGTTTAAAGTGTTAAATTCAAAGTTTAATAAATAAATAATTTTTAATATAGTGAAAAAAATAAGATAAATTCAACTATAAATATTAATTAAAAAGATAAAAATATTTCCTACATAATGGTATTTTATTTATAATTTTTAGAAATTAAATTATTTAATTTATTTATGACAAAATGATGATACCATAATTACCTTATTAGTGAAATGTTAAAAGAATTGGTATTATAAATATACAAATAAATGTCAATTGATAATTATTATGAATTAAACTATTTTTTTAAGTTACTATGACATTTTGGGGTTGATTATTTAAATTTTTTTCGAATTTATAAGGTTTTTATGACTTTCAAAAAAACAAAATACCAAATAGTGTCAAAATTGAGATAAAATAAATTTTAAAACATATATTATATTATTGGTTGATATAGTAATCCTAAAACACTATGGTTCAGTTAAAGTGCTTAAATAATAAAATATATGTCATTAGTAAACCACTTTAGGTTTTCTTGGAAGTTTAGAATCATTTTATTAACCATATAGTGGAAATAAATTCATTTGGAGTCATTATAAACCAAATATGATTTTATAATAAATTAATATTTTAATCTTTTCATAAAGTGACCCTCACCCCTCTTATAAAAGGGCACTTCCCATTCTCTCAAAATCACAATTGCAATGCCATTTGTCTACGCCAAAACCTGACCAAATATCCTCCTAACTTCCCTCAAATTAACCAAGTTTCCTTACTTTGATCATAAAGAAAACCTAAGGATCTTTTTTGATCAACTCAAAGGGAAACACCTGAAGAAGTGGTAATAATTTCACAACCCTCTTTCATGTTCTTTTCTTCTTCCACTTCCTCTTTATTTGTTGTTTCCATAACAAAATAATAACTACATTGCCTCCTTAATACTGTGATGTTATTAGAAATTTGGTACAACCATACTCGTTATTCTATCCCACTAATAAATAACAACGTCCCTATACATGCGTACGTACGACTTACCGTCTCCACATCGTGGTGCAGTTTGTTATTCAAAAAGTTTATTATTTTTATGGGTATAATAATGAGTATAAATGATGTAAATAATAAATATAACATGATAAGTATTTTTTATATATTAAATACCATTAAATTACTTACAATTATCCATTAATATAATGATATTTTCACTCGTACGTACGTATAGATTACCGTCTCCACGACATGATGAGATTCATTTCCACTTTCACCATTCAACGATGACTACAAAAATATATATTATTAATATGTATGTAATATGTTACATAATAATGATACTATATAAATATATCTATATCTATGTGTGTGTGTGTACTTGCATATATCTTATTCACTTACTTCCGTTCAATACAATATGAAAATAGAAACAACATTTATTTGTACGTATGTTCTACCATCTCCATAATCATTGTTCTCCATTTCATATATATATATATTATACATATTTATATTATATATATATATGTGTGATATATATAAATCATTTTTTATATTTTTGAATTATTTAAATAACGATCTAAGTGATACGATCAAGAATAACAAATTAAAATACGTACGATAAAGAAAGCGATTATTACCTGAAATGTTAAATTAACATGGAAATAATTATTAAATTGATAATATAAAGTCATAAATGAATCATGTATGATATAATAGATATGAATATTGTTAAGTTATAATTTGATAACATACTATGGTCAATATATATAATGTTAAATGTACCCTCAACCAAAGGAAAGTGCAAGGTAAGGGTCAATTCCTCAATCTCATTATTATACGAGTTTGTTTATGAGTAAGTCTTTTCAAGAAATATTTATTATCCATTTCCATGTTTCATAAAATAAATTTCAATATTATCCTCTTAAGTTACTCTTTAACTAAAACAACTTTTTAAATTTTTTTTAAAAATTCTTCTTCTAAATCATTCTCATTAATGTCCATATTTTCAAAATGGTTTTAAGTATGTATTTATATTGACATGAATGTTTTAAAATATCAATTACATTAAAAAGTTTCAAAGGGGTATGGGAAACTTTTATTCTAAATAATATTTTAAATTAATTCCATTATAAATTATGTGACTTTTAAATTATTTCATGAAAAAGGGATATTTCCCTCAACACTTTTTACTGATCATTTTCAACTATGTCAACATCCTTTACGGGATATTATTCTCAATCAAGGTTGATTTATTATACAAATATTCCATATTTTATTGAAGGTTTCATGATATTTTTTACAATGGATGTGTTATTTTAATACCATTCATGGTTTATGGTTAATGTATTGACATTTCGTATGCAATTTTTAATATGAATGTTTATGTTATGCTTCACCCCTTTTCATATGACAAATGTATATGACTTTGTAATTGACGGGTGGAGCTTGATTTAGCTCCTCGATGCATTGATTGGTATCATGAGAAAATTTTAAATGGAATTGGCCAAGGCCTTTCCCAATTTCATATATGGTTTTGGCCAAGAATTTAATCATTATTTGACGTCTTGGCCGAGGCCTTGACAAAATGTTTCAAAATGTCCCTCATGATGCATTCCCTCATTATGAAAATAATATTGATGGTTCATGTGGTTATTTGACTAGTAGAATAGCCATGATTATGTTTTATTATTGAATTACTTACTCATCTCATATTTCAATTGTAAGGTGTTCATGTTTATTATTTGTAAAGGCATGTGTTTTCAATTATTCACCACGCCTACGGTTTATGTTATCTTCTGTTATATTGCTTATTCTTACGTAGTGTTTGAGCTCACCCCTTTCTTATCTATGCTATATTATAAGTTTGAAATTGTAATGTAACATCCATGTATGTAATAATACTTCCATGATTGATAAAGTGATCGGTCCTTCGGGACTTGATTCCTTGTAATTATGCCAATGTATTAAAATAATGCACCGACTCTGGGATTCTAGGGTCGGGGCGTTACAGTTGGCATCAGAGGAAGTTTAGCAACAACCATGGAAATATATTTAGAAAAATATTGATTAGAGAACATTACCCTAAGAAAGAGTTTGATGATTAGTATTGAATAACTTCATTAAATTTGTTAATGTAGATATTTTTTGTATTTTCCAAACAATACATCCCTCTCTGGATACGAGGCGGTTGAGGCAGCTCTGGAACAGATGTACCTAGGAGTGAAAACTCTGACAAGGAATTTCCGGATTGACCCGGGGTATCCTATTTCACAAAAATGGTCTTTGCTGCACTCTTGGTTACGACACTCCTAGGGGATATTCTTAGGATAATTCAAATTTTCTTCACAAACTGTTATGATGAATTTATGAGTATATACTTCCCCAAAGGAATTTTTTTATAATTATAGATTTTATCCATAAGTTGTTCAATTTATGTTATGTATTTTACAAGTTTGGAATTATTTATTACTATTCATAAACTAATCTAGTGTATTCCATTGTTTAGAAATTGTTCCCAATAGAATGAATGTGAACTCCAACAATACTAACGATCCAAAGAGTAGGAAAGATAATATTTCAAGGTATTAAGCCAAAATTTAGAAGGGAAATATTTTCCTATGTATTATCATCATATCAAGAAATATTATCATGTGTTAATAAGTTATGTAAAAAATTCCCTGATTCTTATGGATTTTAAGGGATGTAAGAGAAGAAAAGAATGGTACAGAGAAAGTTGGATAAAGTTATAAGGGGAAAGAAGGATTTTCCCATATGTGATAACTATGGGAAAAACACCTTGGTAAATGCTTGAAGGGAATGAGAGTTTGTTATATGTGTGGAAAAAAGGACACCAAGTACGTGATTTCAAGGGTAAAAAATGGTTTCAAATGTATAATGCTTAATCTAAGGGGAGTTGGGACACTACGTGAATCAATGTCCAAATCATCATAGTACACCCAAATGATTCTATTGGATAATAATCAGGTTATGATACTAACACATATGAAGAGAAATTAAAAAGTTTCTGATGTTGTAATCAAATAATTAATTTATTTGAGTGTTGTATCAACCATGTACTAGTTATAAAATTTATGGAGTATATAAGGATTGTACTGCAGTATTATTTCATTTAGGATTTGAGACAGTGTGGTACCATGAAAAGTGACTCAATAGCAAGATAAATGTTTTCAAAAATACATGGTTGAAGGAAATATAGACTTCAATATAGTCCTGATACTATGGTATTGGTTTTTTAATAAGAGATGATTGATTTGGATATATTTTTTTGGGTATTATTGACATCCTTGGAACATATTAAGGGTTTTTTATTCCATCATTGTTCGAGTATTCAAAATTTTTTGATTTAAGGAGTATATCCAGTATTATATAAGGAACAAGGGAGCGTGAATGTATTCAATAAAATTTTATGGTAAATTAGGGTATTGAAATGTTTTAATAGAATACATTATAATGGTATTCACATGTTATTACGTGGAAAAAAATTGTGTTTACCTTCCTTGTAAATTTTGGGCAGTGGTTTTAAACCGAAGTATTTTGGATAAGTCTAGAGGTTGGAATGGATTATGTTTGACATTTAATATATTTTTAATGGTTAAATCATTTCTTAAAATTATTTTGGGAATGTCATTAAAAGGACCACCTAGTGGTTGAGTGAAAACCTGTCGTGTTCGGAAAGGCCGCGAGACTTGAACCCGCAACCAATGGGCGACAAGGGTACATCACCTCCCACTAGCCTATGTGATGTCCTAGTTTGTCTAATATAGTTTTATTAAATAGTTTGACAAATGAATTGTAAATTCATTATTTTTGAAACCCTATATGATTTGGATAAATTGTAGATTTTTGAATTCTATTATCTTTTGTAGTGAAAGATGAGTTTGTGGTAGGAATTAGTTGAAGGAAGAAACTCTACTTGGCAAGTATGTTTTTCAACTCTTATTCTACGAATAAATTAATTCTTAAACTTTAGGGAAGGGAAAAAATAAAAATTTGTTATCTTAATACCTTATGTTTTGTTAAACCGATGATATTTTAAATCATTATAGATTGATGGCTTTGAGGCCCTCAATTTTACACTTTTTTGTGACTGATGACCTCAATAACTCCCTATAAATATTTACGTTTTTCTTCTAATTATGTGTCAATAATTTCCACCAATATGCTACTAATTGAGATCATAATTTGGTTGTGATTGTTTCATTTCTCTTCCCCTCTTATTAAAACTAAATTTTATTAACCCAATTTCTGATGTGGGTTGTCCAAAAATGTATTTTCTATTTTATACCATTAATTTTCAAAGATCAATTTCAAATTATGGGGATACAGTTTATTAAAGTAGGGGATAATGTAACACACCAAGATTTCATAGTATGTTATTCATTCAAAGTAATTTAATATCTTGTGCTACACGTACCACCGAGTTCGAGCGCACTAAGAATTACCAAACTAGCCATTTGAAAAGATGTTATGAATAGAATTAACATAATTTTGATTTTAATATATATTATATATAATTTTAAGATTCATATTTTGTGTTTCTTATACTTAATATACGAGAAAATTCAATTTTTCAGATAAAAGAAGTATTTTTCAAAAAATGACATTTTACCACCTATTTAATAGAGAATTCTTTTTAAAACAAATATTTTATACTTTTTTATATTTAATTTAATGAAATTAAATTCTTCTTTAGAATCAGGAAATAAAAATTTATTTTGGATAAATTATTGGTACTTTTCTAATAACTTTCATATTTTGATTAATAGTGAAAAATACTATATTTTAATTGAAAACAAAAATTTTCATAGAAATATTATATAGTGTTAAATTATGCATTTGAATGGTTTTCAAGTATAATTATATTGTATTTTTATCATTTAATACAATTTAGGTCATTATAAGTAATTCTACATTTAAATTTGACATAAACACATGTCAATCTTTTGATAGTTTTTACTTTTTTAAAACCCACTTTTTGGTTTTGACAACGAGAATTAATTTTAAATTAATTAATGAAACTCCTATATTTTTAATTTTTTAAAATATACTTCATTTTTGTATGCAAAATATCATAATTAACATAGGGTTAATTTTTGGTATTTTTCTAAATAGATTCAATTTTCTATGAATAGTGAAAAACATTGCGTTATTGTTTAAACCCGACTTTTTATTTAAATAATTATTTATTTTATTTTAGTTAACTTAAAGTAAAAATAGATATATAATACCTATATATGTTTATTGTAATTCATTTGATTCATTTTATAATAAAATTATATGTCTAAAGTATTATTGAACTTTTTATCGTCATTTACCCACCTTCTAGAAGCCTTTGCAAATTTGAGTAAAACATAATTTTACCATTTCTGTGAGTTGAATTTCAAAAATCTGAGAGACACGATTAAAATCAGTAAGTAAAATGTAGTTCAATAAGATGAAAATAATTTTTGGTGAATAGTAACTTCTGACTTATTTACCACGGTTAAAAGTAAATTGGGTAATTAAAGGTAAAAATGATATTATAATTACCCTCAATCATGTTCCAATTCTATTTCATAAGTTTATTTAGACTAAAAACAACCTTAGTAATAAAATATGATCCTTTAGGTCCACTTGGATAAAATTTGTACATTTATTATTATTTTATTTAAAAGAATAGTTAAAATTGTTAAATTAAAATATTAATAACTAAACCATTTTTAATATAGGGGTACACATAAGTTAGATTAGACAATAAATATTAAGTAGAAATATAAAAATTATTTAATACATAATGGTATTTTATTTATATTTTTTAGACATTAAATAATTAAATGTATTTATGAAACAATGATGATGCAGTAAGTACATTATTAATGAAATATTAAATTAATTGATATTATACATATCCAAATAAATGTAAATTGAGGTTTACGATGAATTAAACTAATTTTAAATGTTAATATGACATTTTAGGGTTTATTATATGTATTTTTTCGAAGTAATAAGGTTGTTATGGCTTTCACAAAAACAAAATACCAAATAGTGTCAAAATTGACAGAAATTAATTTTTAAAACAAATACTATATTATTGGTTGATATAATATTACTAAAAATCTAGGGTTCATCCAAAGGGATTAAATAATATTATATATGCCATTAATGAACCAATTTAGGTTCTCTTGGAATTTTAGAGTATTTTTATTAACCATATATTGTAAGAATACAAGAAGACATGGTAAAAGTAAATCTATTTAACTAAGACTTAAATATAAAATGTAAGGATAACATGGTAACCTAACCTTGTCTAAAACCAATTGGTTGAGATAATTTAGACCCATAACCACCTAAGTCTCGAAATAAATTCATTTGGAGCTATTATAAACCAAATATGATTATATAATAAATTAATATTTTAATCTTTTCCTAAAGTGACCCTCACCCCTCTTATAAAAGGGAACTTCCTCTTATCTCAAAATCACACCTCCAAATCCATTTGGCTCGGCCAACCCTTTACCAAGTATCCTCCCAAAATCACTCAAATAAATCTAGATTCTTTTATTTGATCATAAATCCAGCCTAAGGTTCCCTTTCGATCAACTCAAAAGGAAACACCTAGTGAAGAGGTAATAATTTCACCATCATCTTTCATGTTCTTTTCTTCTTCCACTTCCTCTTTCTTTGTTGTTTCCAAACCAAAATAAAAAATCAAGTACCTCCAACATACTAGAATGTTATTATAAATATGGTATAACCATATTCAATATTCTATCCATCCAATAAATGACAAAGTCACCATACTTGCATACGTACGACTTACCGTTTTCACATCGTGGTGTAGTTTGTTATTCAAACACTTCATTGTTTGGATGGGTATAATAATTAGTATAACTGATTTAAATAATAAATATTACATGTTAATGATTCTTTATATATGAAATACTATCAAATTACATATGATTTCACCGTCAATATATTGATATTGTCACTCGTGCGTACGTATGGATTACCGTTTCCACGACGCAATGAGATTCATTTCCACATTCACCATTCAACGATGATTATAAAAATATATACTATTAATAATTATTTAATATATGACATAATAATGCTACGAGATATATATATATATATATTTATTTAATTACATATATCTTATTCGTTTACTTCCATTCAAAACGATAGGAAAACAGAAATAACATTTATGCGTACATGCAACCCATTGTCTCTATAAACAGTGTTTTCCATTTCATATATATATCTACTATAAATATTTATATTCTATATATAAATTATATATAAATCATGGTATATATTTTTAAAGTATTTAAATCATCATCTAAGTGATATGATCAAGAATAACAAGTTAAGACACGTACGATAAAGAAAGCAATTTTTACACAAAATTTTAACTTAACATGGAAATAATTATTAAATGGATAGTATAATGTCATAAATGAATTTTGTATGATATAATAAAAATGAATATGGTTCTGTTATAATTTAATAACATACTATTGTTATTATACATAAGGTTAAACGTACCCTAAACCAAAGGAATGTGCAAAGTAAGGGTTAATTTTTCAATCTCATTATTATCCAAGATTATTTATGTGTAAGTATTTTTTGGGACATATTTATTATGAATTTCCATGTTTCATAAAATAAATATTAATATTATCCTCTTAAGGTAGTCGTTAAATAAAACATCTTTAAAAATTTTTTTAAAAAATTATTCTTATAAATCTTTCCCATTAATGTTCATTTTTCAAAATGGTTTCAAGGATTTATTTATATGGACATGAATGTTTTAAAATGTTTGTTCCTTTCAAAAGTTTCAAAGTGGTATGAGACTCTTTGATTGAAAACTATCTTTTAAATGAATTCCTTTATAAATTTTGTTAATTCTAAATGATTTCAGGAAAAATGGATATTTCTTTCAAAGATTTTTACTCATCATTTTCAACTATGTCAACATCCTTTACTGGATATTATTATTAATCAAGGTTGATTTATTATAAAAATTTTCCATATTGTATTTATGTTTTTTTGATATGTATGAATGTGAATGTGTGATTTTTATACCATTCATGGTTTATGGTTAAAGTATTGATATTTTGTATGTTAGTTTTAATACGAATTTTTATGTTATGTTTCACCTCTTTTCATATGAGGAATGTATTAGACTTAGTAAGTGACGGGTGGAGCCCGATATAGCTCCTTGATGCATTGGTATGTCTAATGAGACAACTAAACGTGGAATTGGATGATGCCTTTCCCAATTTGATATATGGTTTTTTCTGAGGCCTAATTTATTTTTAGACATCCTGGCCGAGGCCTTGAAAAAAATGTTTCTGATTATCCATCATTATACATTCCCTCATTATGAAAATTATATTGATTGTTCATGTGGTTATTCGACTAGTAGAATAAACATGATCACGTTTTATTATGGTATTATTTACAAAGCTCATATTCTTGTTATAATGTGTTCATGTTTAATTTTTTTAAAGGCATTTGTTTTCAATTATTCACCATGCCTAATGTTTATGTTATCTTCTTCTATATTTCTTACTCTTACTGAGCGTTTGAGATCACCCCTTTATTATGTTTCATTTTCCCAGGATTCCAAGAAGTGTATTATGATTGATATGTAGGGTTAAATAGAATAATGTCATTCTCAAATAACTATCTATGTTGTATTTTATGTTTGAAATTGTAATGTAATGTCAATGTATGTAATCTATTTTCCAAGACTGTTAAACTAATTAGTCTTTCAGGAGTTGATTCCTTGTAATCATGCCAATGTATTTAAATAATGCATGGACTCTGGGCTTCTGGGTTCAAGGAATTACAAATCCTATTTCATATCTGATATTCCCATTAGTCCTCAGAGAATACAACCAAAACAGTTTCATGCTTTGAGGCACTTCAGATATAGCCCATGATTATAAGGTTTTCATCTATAGCTTCACTCTAAGAAGCATCAATGTTGACTTCTCAAATCCTCATCTAGATTTAGGGCATATATTGTTTTTCATTTAGTTCCTTAGAGGTCATTACTAAAGCCTGATAGTAGACCATATTCCTTAAGTACTTGGTCACCAGGCTCTTTACAAATATACAATTCACGTTTTATGGTTCGCTAAGCAAAGTTCATAGTGAAAATGTCCAGCTAACTTGTTCATTAACACAGCACTAAAAGAGAATTTTCATAGAGATGGATAATTTCATGAAATGATAGCCATATATTTTATTCCCATGAATTTTTGGTGTCCTTCAGGGGACCCTAATAAAATATTTATAGTTTTACAAAGTCTTGATATTCACAATGCACTTTGTGACCATGACCATCACAATTCATCATTTCTGGTGAGAATCATGAAATTGAGAATATTTCCAATTTTCACTGATTATCCCTTAAAATATGAACCAATTTTTTCCATCAACACCCATTCCTAGGGGAATTTTTTGTCCCCAAAATAAATGATACGGTAATAGTTATAAATGACACAACCATATTGGTGAGATTCCAATACAAAATTTCATAAAACCCAATAAAAGTGTTTCATGAATCCCAACCTCTTTTTAAATAGTCATCACACCCATCCATGATGTTCCTCTTGTGAATACATGATATTGTGATAGTGTCCTCTAGGAGTTCAACAACACTTCATGACCATAGAAATGATTTATGATGGATTCACGATTCTGATAGATCGACACCAATTCATGAAGCCAAAAAATTATTATAAAATCATTTACAACCTTTATGAAACCCCTTCTAATAAATACCCCCTCTTTAAAGTATATTAGGGATGGTTATCTAACCCCCATAATTAAATTTCTCCCATTTTTTTAACCTCTAGAGCATTGAAACCCAAACAAAAAATGGATAATTCTAGGTATGTAGGTTTCAAGAAACCCCCTTTAATTTGGTCTAAAAATACCCCAACCCAGTTCGGGATGAATTTTGTGATGTCATGTTCCCATTAGGATGGAAGTCCATATAAGGAACTTGATGATTTTAGAAGCATTTATCTTTTTTAAAGTAATCATTTCTTATTCTAGGACTTAATTTCGATTAAGGTTCACCCTGGTTTATGAACCCTCCTCCTTCAAAAATCCCAGGACCTCTATGAAGCACCTATGATTCATGAAGCACCTCTATGTGAGTCCCTATACATTGTGATACCTCTTTCCTAGGCCTCATGTGTTGCCTCACTTATGCTGACACATCTTCCTCAAGGTTGAGTGACCAAAGAACCCAGACCCATCTAGGATTAGTTCAGCTACACCTCCAATACCTTTGTGACCAGTAACACTAATTCATATGGCCTGATCCACTTCAACTGGGTCCTGATACTCCCACTAACCTTTTCATTCCTATCATTGGTATGATAACGCTTGTTTTATCTCATCATAGGCACACTAATGTTGACCTCATGAGTAACCACTCATCCCCTTAGTTACACACTAATATTTCTAAAGACATAACCCTCATATAGTTTAATTATCTATATTTATGTATGATAAAAGGGTGAGTAGTGAGTCCCCCGCATATGAGATGCATGATATCAAACCTCTTAGTCCCAATTTCCTCAACACATGAAGTTAAATTGCTGCCTTACCCTATGCAATAAGCATAGGATGATCCATATGTGAGTGGCATGGGATGGTATCCACACCACCAACCCTCATAGGTAATGACATCATCATCACATGTAATTAGATCCACCTCACATGTAATGAAATCCTCATTGTTAATATTCCATGTGTAATCACAAAACCATCTCTCGTTAGAGATTCTTTCACGACATGATGATCAGGACTACTGCTTCCTCTTATTTCTCACATAGAGAATGATTGATGTGGCCTTAAGGGTTAGTAGTGACCAAGACATCCACCCAACCTCCACATGGGCCACTCATTTGTGTAATACTCAATTTCCCAACACATTGGCCGCTCATACGCATAAACTATAATCACCATCCATAAAGGAGACTCCTATGAATAATCCCCAACCACTTCCACTATTTCCTTCAGTATCCTTATTAGGTTTATGTCACAGGTCATATCAAACTATGTGGGTTTTGATCTTATTATTTTTGAAATGGTATATAGGATGGCTCCCTAAAGATCAATCCTAATCTAGAGTAAAATTAAGTGCTTTATCCTAGGTATGTACATCCTAGATCCAAAACCAGGGTTTTTTTGATTAAATAAAATAGTTTGAAATATTCCCTTTGTGGGGCACCCCTCTTGGATCCACATCCACTAAAAATTCTGGCCATTCCACTAGTAAAATACTTAGGTTATCCGCCTTATGGATATTCCTCATGGATTAACTTCCATGGGGCTTCAATATCAATCAAATTTAACTATATGAGGCATCTAACTCGTTCCCTGATCTATTTCCATGATATTTTAAACTCAGGTACTTTCTCATAATGATACCTTATGAAAAGAATGGTATAACTGAGGTAAAATCCATTGAACATATACACCTATGTCATTAGATACCTCATGAAGTAATGGGATGCCCAATGTGAAGGACTTTGAATATATACGCCTATGGAGTTAGATACTTATTGCAAAACATGGGATGTCAGAGGTGAAAATAGTGGAATATAAACACATTTTCACTTCAATAACTAATCATAGACATGATATTTCATGGAAACCAGGCCAATAATGACTCTTTTATATACCCTCTCATAAAGATAAATATAGGTAATGAATGTTCCCAGTGTCCAGGCATTCCAATGATACATAATTTGATTGCTCAATTAACCAATATCGGTAACCCTCTTATGTACCAAAGGAATGTCTAGACATAAGATATGTAATTAACTAGCATCCATAAAGATATGGCATTGGTAATGAGTTCCATGAACAAGACTTTCCTGTATGAGGGAGTCATAGAATACACAAAATGTTCCATGAAGGAATCCATTAAAGAAATAACATACATCCCATCATACAATTTCATTCATGGAGAAGACATCGGAAATGAAAGTGAAGAATGCATCATGCCTTTGAAAATTAGAAATATGAGGAAACAATATATTCCATAACACATTAACACACATAGAGGGTGCACTGAAAAAATAAATGGAAATAATCGTAACTATGATCAAGGTGATAATGGGTTATTGATTTTTTATCTGGGCCTAGATATGATATGTTCGAGAGTCGTTATGTATCCCTCAATGATGGTAATGATTCCATTCATATTTCTAGAACATGGTGCAGTAAAAGACCAATGATCTTAGGGGTGATCCTCTCTGATGGGGGAATTTGAGGCATCCCACAATTATCATGGGGAAACCCATGTTCAGGGTATGGGGTAACTTTTCATCCCATACTTATCATATGTTACAAATTTGTTAAAAAGGGGGTAAACATCATATCTTATTATGATGTAAGAGGCATCCCAGATTTATATGGTGTTGGATCACAGTTTTATGTCATGAATTGAGGACATTAACTCCAAGTTTATGGTTATATAGTTCATGACATAATGAGGTAACATCTCAAATAGTTATTTTTAGTGTGGTGTTATGAAAAACCCAATGTGAATGTAGTCTAAGGAGGCCCAACACCACATGAAACATAATAGAGAAAATATCACATATATTTTATGTTCATGATGATAAGAGTTATTGTGAGTAGTTTATGTTTATGTTTTCAAGACCATAAGAACTTAATATATGATCTTGGAGTTTAGAACAAGTGAACAGTGAGGTTGGGAACCCCAAAATGACTTGTATCATGAGGTGGAATGACAATCATGATGTGAATGAGGGATAATGAGGCCCACCACCACACAATAACTTATAGATAGAAACACATAAGTAGTTTAATGTCATGATGTTTGGACTTTTTGTGAATAAGTTAAGGTCTTGTGGACTATACCATTGGGTGGATATTAGTTTAAGGTCTTAATGCTCAAATAATGAAGAACGATAGTTCCTTTTGTGAATATGTGTAGTGTAATGTTATAAAAAGCCCAAAGTTAATGAGTTCTTCGGAGGCCCAACACAACACTACATATTATAGAGAGGACTTGCATACAGTTCAGATTCATAATTTTTGGACTATAGGCTCTCAGTTTATGTTCTTGATGTTCGGACTGAACAGGGGAATTCTTTAATGGAATGATGACTATTGCTTATTGTGGGTCATATAAGAACAAAATTTAATGATTAACTTCTATATTATAGTAGTTAACCTAGGTATTATTCTGAAAAGTACTGAACAAAAAAAATGGGCTGGTCACTTTTGGTTAATTTTAAGAAAATTTATTTTTGTTTGGTTTGAAAATTTTAAATCAGAACGAAATTTAAAATTATTGATTGAAACAGATAATGAAAATTTTCATCTTGGTAGGATTAGATGGATCTTAAGAAATGTTATCATAGTTTAAAATTGATTCCCTATTTTCTATCTACTAAACTGTTATGATGGAGAGTCCTCTTTATATTCATATCTCTCAATTGATAGTTGGTTATGGAGATAGTATCCTAAATCAAGGATCAATCAGTATACCCTCTTTCGTATTTGGGTTGTAATATAGCGATTCCATCTGATAAATTAAAAAAATTACCAATTGGGTATTTTTATTTCTTAATTTACAATAGTTTATATCATAATTACTCACATATGGTGGAGATCTCCAAACACATACCACCCAACCCTAATATATTCTGATGAAAATATATAGGAATTGGTTGGAGGTATATTTTGGATCATTGAACAAGGAAAATAAAAATAATTTATCTAACAGAAATATAGTTTCATTAGGTATTTAGATTTTAATTAAGAATTGATACTAGAATGAAAATAAAAGAAAGGATTTCATTTAATTAAGGATAAAAACTCAAACAAATCTCCAAGGTCCATTCCCCTTTCCTGATCACTTAATAGAACAACCCCTCCATGGATGGGAATGTTGAGTTGGCTCAAGAGATTGGATACATCACAGAATAAATAAAATAAAAAATAAATGAAGGGAAATAAATATGAAGTAGGTTGTCATCCATATCTTCCCTTACTAATTTATCTTCTTAAATCCACCCTCAAACTCTTATTATATAAATCGAATATGATTTATGGTGTCTTAATGCCCGATTAATGGGTATCTCATCATAATGGGTCTTTATGTGATGCCTTTAATAATTTTACATCAATATATCATCATAAATCATCATTTCATGGATTTGATGAGAATTTAAAGACAATGAAATATGTTTACACAGTGTGTAGTATAAGGGGTTGTGAGTTTTCTCTACACTATGAAATTATTCACGTAATGAAATAATCTCTAGATACACATCACATAAAGGACTTACACTATGTGAAATTTTAATTTCGAGTACATTTTCCCAGCTTTTTCCTATTTCCTCATTTTTTTGGTTCTATATTTGGTCATTGACTATTTTGTATCTTCAAAATAAACTAAAAAATATGGTCTCGCACCCCACTATTTCATTCCATGGTGAAAATTAGTTTTTGGCTAACAATATTCATCTCATTTTCCTCATTAAAATTAACCTATTATATCATTAAAAACATAAAAAACAATCAAATATCGGTATGTTTAATCAATTAATTTATAAAAAATTTATATTTAAAAATATATTTAATAATTGAATTATCTATTCCCACTCGCATATGATTTATTTTTCCTCAATAATGTAATCTTAATAGAAATAAAAAGATAAAACATTTTATCAATATCAAAATTCAAAAGAAATTAAATCAAATCATTATCAATTGGGGTAATCCTTTTAATATTTGTAAAAACATATACTCAACTTCACACTCTTCAATGAACTAGTCAACCTATTTTTTTAGAAATTTTCCCGTTGAGAACCGGTTGGTATTATCATGTCACTAAATCATATATCATTATTCATTATTTTCAAACATACCATTTCATGATTCATGTCACAATATATTCTTTTCTATCATTAATCATTATACATATTAAAGTAGTTTTATGATCTTATCATGAGTACATGATAATTTTCCATAGGCTTGTAAAGGAACTACATTTTTCATTGTGTAAAGAAACAACTCCCATTAAATCATGAGAGATATGAAAAATGGTTTTGATGAATCAGAATATTATTTTTGGTTGGATTTATGTTCAAAACATTATGGCTAAAAAAGGGGGAATATCTTTGAAGAATTTTACATGATAATAAAATAAATGTGCAATGAAAATCTACAATTAAGAAGATAAACCCCACTACCCAAAACTCCGAGTAAGGTGATGATCAATTTATGTATAATGTAAGAGTTTTAACTTCATTACATTTTCTTTTTCATAAATTTCATCATTAGAACAAACCCCACATCCACCACCTAACCAAATACTGTTGATATATAATTGGTCTTGTAATGGTGATTTTTGATTTAAAAACATCATGACCCTTTTTTTCTATTTTCATTTTCCTTTTTTATAAGTGTAAACTATAACATGAATATATGAAACTTGATATTTCCATAATAACCACAAGAGAACCCCCACACATCTTTAATACTATGTAATACATCCCTTCTACAAACACATCCCACACCCCCAACACATAAACATTAAAACATCATTCTATATAAATATCGCTTTGTTTGAATGGATAATAATGATTTATAATGTACCTAATTCCTCGAAAGTTCATTCTTGGCCTCTATAAGATAAAAAATGGTTAATGCCATTATGGTTCCAAAGATAGGGTCATATAAAAAAAATTCCTAAAAAACTTTAATTATGGTTTTACACAGTCATAGATTTGAAAAGTTCCATTGTAATTTATAGTCGGTGGCATGACTAAAGATCAATCAAGAAATTTTCTCAGGATAAAAATATGATGAATTTATTCTAGGGATCCTCCCAAGAAAGTAACATTTAATTTGTGACAATCACTCATGGAATTCAATAATAATACCAAATCAATCCAAGTAAATTTTATAATATCAATGATTGAACAAGGTTAGGAATTTTCATTTTATTGAATAAACTAATTCTATACAATCATGAGTTATTAAATCAATATCCATGATTCACTATGATTATTAAATGAACCATTTTACTCATTCAATATTACATATATTGAAATCAAAAAAATAGAATAAAGATGTTCTTAAGAAATTCATGTCCCTTTGATCAGTCGAGTAAAGAAAGAAATATATTTGTGGGTATTCAATCTTCTTAATATATTCATGAAAATATTTTAAAAAAATATTTCGGATTCAAAATATACATAATTTAAAATAAAACTCCATTTGGAAATGACTCTTCAGTCAGGTGGTGCAGGTCATATTCATTGAGTTTAGTTCTGTAGCAATTTTATGATGTGTATGTAACAACTGGGCCCCGCCCACCAGTTTCCCGCAAACACGTGGGGCCCACCCCAGCGTCCACCCACGTGCCTGAACCATTTTACTCATTCAATATTACATATATTGAAATCAAGAAAATAGAATAAATATGTTCTCAAGAAATTCATGTCCCTTTGATCTGTCGAGTAAAGAAAGAAATATATTTGTGGGTATTCAATCTTTTTAATATATTCATGAAAATATTTAAAAAAATATATTGTGGATTCAAAATATACACAATTTAAAATAAAACTCTATTTGGAAATGATTCTTCAGTCAGGTGGTGCTGGTCATATTCATTGATTTTAGTTCTGTAGCAATTTTATGATGTGTATTTAACAACCAGGCCCCGCCCACCAGTTTCCCGCAGACACTTGAGCCCCACCCCAGGGTCCACCCACGTGCCTGAACAAGTTATCCGACTAATAATAGTCCCTAAAGGCCAAAACATTTCCTTTCTAGTGTGCTTTTTCCTCACTCACACACACCCTAAGAAACTTCCCAGAAGGTCACCCATCCTAGTCACTACTCCAGGCCAAGCACGCTTAAATGTGGAGTTCTAATCAGACAAACTCCCGAAAAGGAAGATGTACCATTTTGACATGAGTCATATCATTTAGTCATTTAACCATTTATCATTTGAGGGTGTTACAATACCCCCCCCCCCCCCCCCTTTAAAGCACAACATCATCGTTGTGGGCTCTACATCTCAACCCAGGCAGTGCATCACACTTATGGCTGGGTACCACCTCTGATACCAAATGTAACAACCGGGCCCCACCCACCAGTTTCCCGCAGACACGTGGGGCCCACCCCAGGGTCCACCCACGTGCCTGAACAGGTTATCTGATTATTAAATGAACCATTTAACGCATTCAATATTACATATATTGAAATCGAAAAAATAGAATAAACATGTTCTTAATAAATTCATGTCCCTTTGATCAGTCGAGTAAAGAAGGAAATATATTTTTGGGTATTCAATCTTCTTAATATATTCATGAAAATATTTTAAAAAAATATTTTAGATTCAAAATATACATAATTTAAAATAAAACTCCATTTGGAAATGATTCTTCAAGGTCCCGCCCACCAGTTGCCCGCAGACACGTGGGGCCCACCCTAGGGTCCACCCACGTGCCTGAACAGGTTAACTAACTAATGATATTCCCCACAGGCCAACACATGTCATTTCCAGTGTGCTTTGTCCTCACTCACATAGACCCTAAGAAACTTCCCAGAAGCTCACCCATCCTGATCAGTACACCAGGCCAAGAACGCTTAACTGTGGAGTTCTAATCAGACAGGCTCCCGAAAAGGAAGGTGTACCTTATTGACATGAGTCATATCATTTTGTCATTTAACCCTTTATCATTTGAGGGTGTTACAATCACCCCCTGCCCTTTAGAGCACAACATCCTCATTGTTGGCCCTACATCTCAACTCAGGCAGTGCATCGCACTTAAGGTTGGGTACCACCTCTAATACCAAATGTAACAACCGGGCCCCGCCCACCAGTTGCTCGTAGACACGTGGGGCCCAACCTAGGGTCCACCCACGTACCGGAACAGATTATCTGACTAATAATAGTCCCCAAAAGCCAACACATGTCCTTTCCAGTGTGCTTTTTCCTCACTCACACACACCCTAGGAATCATCCCAGAAGGTCACCCATCTTAATCACTACTCCAGGTCAAGCACACTTAACTGTGGAGTTCTAATCAGACCGAATCCAAAAAAAAAGGTGCACCTTGTTGGCATGAGTCATATAATTTAGTCATTTAACCCTTTATCATTCGACGGTGTTATAGTGTAAACATTTCACGATGTGTATTTTGATTAGGTTATAAATATTTAGCCTTAAATAATCTCAATAATAGACCATAAAAGTAATAATTAATTAAAATTTATAGTGAAATAATATTCAATCATGCAAGATTATGATTAAGAAAAAGAATGGACTAAGGTAAAAAATTGAATTTTCCTCTCTAAAGAGATTTTTTTAATGTCGTTCACTTGACTCAAAAATATTTTTCTTTGAAAAATAAGGGACATCCAGATTAAATCCTCCAAATATAATTGATAATGTGTACTCAATTAATTTAAATTTATTATTCATTTAAGAATTTTAAAATTGGAATTATTTTATTTAATTAAATGTAATGGAAGGGATAAATATGGTGTGTCCTCAATGGTAATCAATATAAATGAGTTTGATATCCTCCGCCGGTTCGTGAGGTAAGGTACAATGTAATCCAGTGCCCTTTAACCATTTATAAGGAATGAATTTCCACTTCATTATATTTCAATATATACATCACCAAAAGGGTAAACCTAAATAACAGTAAAACTCCATTCCCATGTAGAAAACAATTTATCCAGCATCTTTTTGAATCTAAATTTGTATAAAAACACATGATCTCTTAGGCTGAAAGTTCTTTGTTGAATTATTTTTACAAGGTATATCTTCATTCTCTCTTTTAATAAATATGAATTTTAAAAATATTCTCACATTATTTCTTCAAACTCTTGCAGGTGTAATTTAATTTAAGTCCTAGCTCTACTAAGGTCCAGATTCATCTACCTCAAACCCTAGTAGTCTTTGTGTTCTAATTCACATAGTTAGGTATAAGCTATTACAATTAATAAATTTATAGGGGATCATTCCCATCGGTGGTCTTATATGCCTATTGGGTTTCATACATCTTTTGGATCCAGCATTTCCAATTGGATTTTACTTTATTTTACCAAATTCCCATTATTTCTCTGATGTAAACTTATATTTGGCCAATTTTGAATAAATGATATAGGTTTGTTATTTTATGGTGCACCCCATAGCATTTTATAAATTATTCGATTTTCTAACACAAAAGTGGGTCCCTTGGTCAGCAATGATTTCTCATGGGAATCCAAACCTACATAATATTTTAGTCCTGAAGAATTCACAACCAACTTTAGAATATTATGTCATAGGGGGTTTCAATTCCTCCCATTATAAATCATAATCTAAAATATGTAAAATATATTCATAATCAGATGTAATTTTACATGTTCCCACTAACTCTATGACCCATACATAAAACATTTCATAGAAGGCAATTGGTTTTTTTGTCACTTATGGTCTCTTTGACCATGATTTGTTTACAATTACTGGAGGTTTTCATTCAATTCATGGTGAGTGTGAACCTACTATATATTGATTTTATGAATCATAGAGAAAATTGAATGGGTAGTCCAAGTTGTTTGGTTGATTTATTGGAGGTGTGATTAACCTTTACTAGAATTCATCAAATGACTCCACACATTCATAACAAATATTAAATGTTTCTTCCTTTATAAGTAATATTGATAGAATTATATAAATATTACTAAATTACTTGATGAATCTTCTTTAAAATCTTTCATGGCCTAAAAAGTATATAACATGTTTTAATCATGATGGATATAGAAAAGAATTTATTTCTTCAACATTAGATTTATAAAACTCTATCCCAAATTTTGTAATAATGTTCCCCAATACAATTCCTTTTTCATCCATGAAATAAATTTTTTCAAATTTTTATAAAATATTCCTTTCAATGAATGTTTTGAATAAATTTTCCAAATTTCATATATGATGATAAAATGAATTTCTAAATAGTGATAAATCATAAAAAAATCCCTCCATGAAGCCCTAAACATCATTTAATAAAATAATCCACTTACACAACTAAAATGTACACAGGGCATTTCATAGCCCAAAAGAAATCCTATTATATGTGAAGATGCCAAAAAAGACAGGTGAAGGGCATCTTACTCTGGTCTTCTAGTGAAATTGGTACCAAACATTATCCAAAGAAACCATCTAAAATGTAGTAAGGGGGTTTCCTATCTAATATTTCAAGAATTTGTTCAATGAATGAGATAATGAAGTGGTGTTTATGAGTAATAGGATTCAGATTTCTATAACTTATACATAGTCACCAGAAATTTTTCACTCTCATGGGGATCATTTCAATGTGGTCATTTTTAATAGGGATCAAGATAGTTGTATTTGGTACCAAATGAAGGGAGATAACCCATTTAGAATCAGATATTGGATAAATGATTACAATTGTTTGAAATTTTTCTATTTATTTCTTAAAACCCTCTAATATGGTGCGATTAATACTTAAATGGGGGTTTCTAACCATTCAGGAATAACATTATAAAAAAATTATATGAGACAAAACATTGGTCCTGATGATAGGCATATCACCTAAGTTTCACCCAATCTCTTAGAAAATTCTTTTGAGAAGATCAATCATAGTTTATTCATGGGAATGGGATAGATTATTAGAAATAATACCAAGTAATTTCTCTCCATTTATAAGGTAAGTATACATCAAAATATTGGGAAAATGCTTTAAAATTAGACATGGGGATTTCTGAAGGGATGATATGGGATTGAGGTTTCACACATATATGGAAGGATGATCTGGTTTTATTTCATTCTTTATTAATAAATTATAAAAAAATTTATTTTACCTCTTCCAATATCATGTCATGATGATTTTGGGTCTTTGGGAATTAGAATTTTCAGACAAAAAATACTTTATTAATGATAATAAGTCACAATGGATACCTAAATATTAAATCTTCTCTATACCTTTTTCAAGAGAGATCTAATAAAGTGAGAAACTATTAGACATAGGATTGATCACATCAATAATGTTAAATTTTAATGTACTATCTACAAGTTTCATTGTGAGTGTGCCTTCATGGATTTAAATGATTGTATTTTCTATTTTTATGAAAGGTATCCCCATTATTATTGGAGATTGGAATAGTTATCTAGTATCTCCCATAGTTAGGACATGAAATAATGATGAAAAGTTATATCAAGTTAGTCATACAAGTTCATCTTCTACAACTCCGGCTATGAAGACAATAGATTTGTTTGATAACTATACACCCAGTCTACTAAGATTTCATTCTCTAACATATAAGGATAAAAAATACTAAGTGAGTTATAACAATTACTGAAGCACCAATATGGAACAATGTATCAGTAAAATTAGATAATCCAATAGTGAAAGGAATATAAAATGTCCCTAGATCATGAATGGTTTTTCGTATTTGGGGTGTGATCAGTTCAAAGATGCTTATACCTATATTGATTCTCTCATTTCCATCCCTCAAACTTTTTTGGGAATAACTAATTAAGAATGATTACATGTTTTAGGATTTTTCATATGTCCACTAGTAGTGGTAAATTGGACTCTAGTTTTTTATATGGTTTTTTATGGTTCTTTTGAATTTCCAATTGAACTCTCTCTTCATCAGAATTATTTGAATCAATAAATACCTAACAGAATAATTATTGGATATCCTTTTCCCCCCATTGATGTTTAGGAAATTATATTTCATTCCTTTCCATCATGAACCATGTCTTTTCATTTTCATTCTTCTTAACCACTTCTTTAGTATGGATGGATAGGACTTTCTAATTTTTTAGTTTCATCATCCTTGTGTTGTTTAGGTGGATGTAGCTCTTTCCAACATATTGTTGTAATAAAAATTACATTTTCCATAGGATTTGGAGATGTCTATATAGGTTGCTTTCCTTGATTAATTTTCATAATGTCCATAAAATATCCAAATTGATCAATTAGATTATCAATTTTATCTTACAACCCCGTAACATTGGTCTTTAGAAAATACTCTTCAGTTTCATGTGCACTTGGGGAAGGCTGCTGATCATTATTTCACTGGAAAGGTGGTGGTTGAGAGGATTTTTTTTATAAAGTCTATTTGTATGGTTTTTGGACTGGTGTGGGGGGTCTGGTGTTGCTTCGGAAAATATCTATTTCATGGTTTTTTTGGAATCCATATCCTAGTTGTCATTAGGGTTGACGTGGTTGATTTTGATGGAATTTCCTTATCTGATGGGATGGATCACATCTTTCTGTCCATTTCAATTTTGGACATTGGTTAGTGTAATGATAAATTTGAGAAAATAAACCACATACCTGAGTTGAGACTTGTTGTTACTACACTTTTTTAACACATATTTTTCATACTAACTAGGATATTTCACCCATTTCACTTATCATTGAATATGTTGAGTCATATGTACATAGCTCCAAGATCAACCATATATTGGAACCTAGTATTATAAATTATTGTCTGTTTTGAAAAATCTTCTCACTCAGGACATGTATATCTATATATGGGACATGTCGATGAAGTATCCTCATGATGGGATATCTAGAATATCTCCATCATTCTCGAATATTAACTTTTAGAAGACCATAAGGAATTGGTTCTCCTACATTTCATGGAATGGGCCACTTGTACATAGTTTCTTTAAATGTTCTCAGTATTTGTAGAGAGTTTCCTTGGTCAATTGATGTGTTAAATAAATCACTTTTTTATTGTCATTCTCTAGGATGTTAGGAAGAATATCGACAAGAATAATATTTTGAGATCTCTCTAATTTCTAATCTCCCATGGTTTCATATTGTACAAACATTACATAGCTACTCCCTCAAGTGAAAAAAGTAATCCCATCCACCTTAAATTCTCTTATGAGACTCGATAGGGTTTGAAGCTGAAGTGATCATATGTGAACATTGGGATGTGTCAATTTGGGTCTTCACCTTCAATGCCCTACAATCATTGTAGTACATGGACCATGTTAATGGGCAGTTCAAAACCATTTTTATGGCTGGTATAATGAGTTGGTTATTTTTACTAGAAAATTGAGGTGGACAAATGTTACAAATGGGTTGGTCAGTATATCCTTCCACTTTTTTATTTTTCATTTTAACACTAAATGTGTCACATGAATCTAATATTTAGTTCCACTGAATATTCATTTAAATTTATTTTCTGATTTGAGAAAATTTTCATTCTATTTATTGATCAAAATAAATTCAATGGGAAGTTGAACAACTATTCATTCAAATTATTTAATATTTAATCTGTTCAACTTTTTCTGTTTCGAGGAGAAGCCTCCCCATAAACTATGAAAAGTTTATCAGATGACTATCATGGGGTGTAGGACAAAAATTATTATTACACTGTATAGTATATGAGTTAACCTAGGTAATACCCCAAGCTGATTTTCACACTAAAACAGAGTTGTCACTTTTGGTTTATTATTATAAAATTGATTTCTTATTGGATGGATAAATTTATAATAGAAATAAATTTAAAAATATTAACTTAAAATATATGATGGATGTGATGATCAAAGTGTTTTTATTGGACCGTAAGTAATGTTATAATAGTTTAAACATCATTTCAAATTACTCATTTTCTAAACTTGTTTAAGGGAGTGTCATATTTTTATTCCTCTCTCTCCCTCAATAGGTGGGGATGGTGAGTTCATCCCAAATAAAGTATCAATTAGACTATAATAATTCCTATGTATTTGGTATTATAACAAGTCTTTTTGATAAATTAAGTCAATTCCCAACTGGGAATTTTTATTCAATTATTAAAAATATTTTTGTTTACAATTACTCATTTGTGTGAGAGATTTTTGAACACTAATCAATTATGAAGTAAAAATATAGAAATCAGGTAGAGTTATAATTTGGATCATTAACCATGGAAAATTTAAATAAAGAATCTATCCCTATCATATTTTCATTCATTATTAATAACTCATTTAATAATTTATACCATAAATAAATAAAATGAGTGAATTTAATCCAATTACAATGAATGATTCTACAATGATCAAACACCCATCATCATCCTTCCCCAATCTCTAAACTGATATACCCCTCCATGGTTGTGTAAGTTTATTTGACTTGGTATAGAGGAGACATTGATGAATAAAAAAATAAATGAACAAAAATATAGGTTAATAAATTTGCAGTAGGTCGTCATCCCGAGGTTCCCTCACTAATCGATCATCGTCAATCCACACCTAAACTCATAGTTATAAGAATGAAAGAGGATTTGGGTTTTCATAATGGTTATTTAAATTGTCACCCTTAAAAATGAGTTCTTAGGGGTGTCTTTTTGAATGTTTCATCCAGATGTAGTCAAAAATCAATGTTTTAGGAATCTATATGGGAATTTACACATAATTTAATATTTTTATATGATATGTAATATACAGGGATGTGAGTTTCCTACACACCCATCGATTCTTCATGCACTACATTTATCTCTATTTATATTTCGTGTTAGTGTCTCACATGACATGTATTTTTTTCAAACAAGTTACGCCAAGATTTAGTATGGATCCTCATTTTTGAGCTTCTATTTTAGTCCTTTATTGTATTGTATGTTCCATATATCTTCAAAAATCTGGTTTTGTGCCCATATTTTTAAGACGTAGTGAGAAGAACTTTTTGGCATATAGTTTTTATCTTTATTTTCTCCTTTCTGAATAAGAATTTTTATCCTACAAAAAAACATACAAGAAATCACAATATGGAAATTTGAATCAATTAATCTATACAACTAGTCCATTTTATATCAAAAAATACATGAATAAAATGGGTTTTATATTGTTTTTATGATGGAAGAGTAAAGAAATTGGTGTGAATGATGGACTAGGTGGCCCACATCCACATGAAAAAATACCATGGAAAATGGCATATAGTTTAAAGTCATTATTCTAATAGTATAATTCACAGTTTATGGTCATAGAGATTGGAACTTTTTCTAACAATTTATGTTCACGGATTTGGGACTATAGGCTCTTGTATTCGAGTCAGATAGTTTGGACCTAGGGAGGGAGGATCCCATAAAAGGTCATATCTAGCACAATGGAGTGAAAAAATGTATGAGAATGAGTGATGACGATGATTGGTGACATACCACACTTTCCCAAGAGGCTCGTGTGAATGTTAATATCATGATGCTGGGATTTTGATTCATAGTTTAAGGTAATAGATCTTAGGCCCCTTCTGTAAATTGTGTAAGGTCATGCTACATTGAAAATATGATGTATATTAGTTTATGTTCATAAATCATGGACCATTGAGGCTCTTAGTTTAATGGTATATAATTCAGACCATGAACCATGTGTAACATATTATTTCTAGGGCATGCACATGCAATTTAACATCATACAGTAAGGAGTATAGGCTTTATTATACTTAAAATCATTAAACCAGGATGATGGAACTATGTTGTTTATCATTCTATGGCTTAGAAGTGGAAATATAGTTTAATTTCATATGGTGAGGAAGATAATGGAAATGAAGTTCAACATCATGAAAATACAATGTTGCAACTATGGAGTTTATCATAATGTGGATGGGATGATGGTATGTTCATTTTAAGATCATTCATAAAGGACCATCATTGCTACAATGTTCATCATCACCCATCTAAGATGGGGGGGGGGTCTGAGTAATTTATCTTTGTATGGATGGGATTCTTTCTATTATGCAATTTAACTTCATGCAACTAGGACATTGGTGAATCCTCACATTATGTACATCTTGAGAAACATGGCATTGGTATGAGGAGAAATGTTCTCTCCATCCATGGTGACAGAATAGCATGAACCATTTAGATATATCTTGTGAATGATATTCACTCCTTCAAATGGGGGATCCAACTTTGGTGGCTTATTTCTAGTTTTTAGTGGTGTTCTGAGGGATAGTACCATGCCACTATAGAGGATGGAGAAGATGTGGACTTTTTTTGAATTCCCTCACCACCTTGTACTGGTGCCTCTCTAGATTTCGAATGTCCTATATCCGGTTCACTTCATGGGATTCAAACTCAAAAAGATAGAATTATACTATTTTGTCTTGTTTATTCTGGTTATATAGATTTATTCAGACAAATGATAGCTGAATCTCATTGGGAATGACTAACTTGGTTTAGTACACCAGTGAATATGGATTCACATGGGTTTAATTTTGAGACATTTTCTGATTGGACCAGAAAGGATTATGGAGAACATTCGGCCAACTCTTATTATTTTATCCCACCATCTTCTGAAGAATTTTCTAGATGGTTTTATTTTATAAATTGATATATACATTTTCCCATTCATGGTGGCATGGTGTATGGTTGGATCGGATATTGTACACGGAGTACACATATTTTCACTCCACACGCCATAATTTTGTACTCTTGTTAGTGGTAATGCCTTTAGTAACACCAAATATATGAATGATGTGGGAGTTTAGGAATTTTATCCTGGATTGGGATTTTACTTCCTTACTAGTAATCACTTCTACCCACTAGGAGAAGAAATCGAGGGTGGTTCGAATGAAACTACAATGGCGAGCTATTACTGCTGGGTATAGCCCCACAATATTGAGTCCCTGTACAGGAAATGGACCAAAATACATGGAATTATATAGGATATATGTTGTTTGATGAAAATATTTATCATTAATATGACATGTGTAACACCTCTTAAAAATCATGATGCAGTCGAGGACCATGTTGGGCCAAAAGTATCCCAGCATCTGAATCTGGTGGGAAAATTTCAATCCAACTCAGTGAGGACCAATAGACCTGACATGAACACCCTATATAGGATAAGATATATCATATCCTTAGTTTAAATGGATAATAATTACATAAACCCATTTCCAATGGGGACTATTATAGAGGCTAGGCCCTCCCAAGATTTGGAACTATGTTGTACGTCGACAGATTCACTGATTTTTAGCTCAATCTGGTAGGATGATACCATATTAGAGATAATTGTTGATAGGGGTTTCCTGATAGGAGTTTTGTTCTTTTTTTAGGGGACCCAGTGGGTCCTGATGTAGATTTACATGCGGTTAGATGGTTTAGCTATCAGAATTCAACATCGTCATGATTGATGAGAGAAATGAATCTCTGATAAGCTATGTGAATGAACAAATAATCCTAGTCAGGTTCTGCAAGAGGGTCATCTAGACTGACCAAGGCATTGAATAAATATTTCTAAAACTATAGAACGTGTGTAACCTCTAGATGAGAATGGATCTAGTACATTATCTAGTGAGTGTGCCCAAGAAATTTTATGAGATTTTCGTTTATGAACATATAATCACTCTTAATCTATTTGATGACTATATAAGAGTCTACATTCACTTGTCATCTAGGGACATCAATCTCAAGATCCCTCTTGAGAATAGTAATGATATCCTAATACTCTACCTCATTATTAGTTTAGCCTTCTTAAATTAGGAATGATTGGGGAAGATTAGTATTTGCAGCCCTGAGGAAGACAATCCTCAAGCCCACTTGATTGAGATTGGGATCATTTATCCTTCTTCAAGTTGGGCTCGAGGAGGCATTGTCAAAATAAATAATATAGCATGGAACATCATAATATATATAGTGTATATCCTCATCAGTTAAATAGACATGTAGAGGAAAATCTTCATGAATCGAATGGGTGTCCAGAATTCTGGGAAAGGCATGGCCTTTGAAATTTTTATGCTTAATGAACTAGATGTCGAACAGTTGAAGGGTCACTAACCATTGTTCCATCCATTATATCGACATGGGGTGATACATGATATATTTAATTGAGTCTAATTGGGACACAATTTGAATCTCATGGGGCTATAAATAATACCTCATATTTTCACTGCAAAAATAACTGCGAGGCAGCTCCTCTCAATAGGGGAGTATCTGAACTCCGTGTCGGGGATCATGCAACTGAGATAGTATAAACTGTTCTCTTAACCTTCATTATTTTTCTAGCTAATAAGGGAAAAAAGTTATTATTCCAATGTGGTAAAATAGAGGACCATAGTCATCCCAATGATGAGGGTCCTTAGAACTAGAGATTATAGAACATACCACTAGATTTACCAAAATGTGTTTTGGTACTCATCATTCAATAAGTAGTTGGTACCTTTCTTCATGAGACATGAAAATGGATTATAATTTCATTCATGATTTTTGATGAATCAAATTGCATAGGATATAAATTCATGAAGGCCTCAGAGCACCTAGAGTTTGTTGGGAGGAGACATTTGGTTGATGGTTTTGATCAACTGTGAGTTAATCTCAATGCCTCTGTATCTGGTGAAAAATAATAGAAACATCCTAGAGGTAACCCGGGATACACACTTCAAGGGATTAATATAAAAATATTATTAGAAGTGTATGATTAATAAATTATAAATATCTCTAATACAACCCATACCCTAGTGGTAAAAGACCCCCAAATCATCTAGAAGTCACTCCACTAGCATCATGTGAATCGGTATGAAAATGTGTTTCATGGCCCATTGTTATATGGATCTTGTATTCTTCAAACAGAAAGGAATAAACTGATAGAATAACGTCCATTGTAGCTCCCTGATTTCATTAGACTCATCATCCTTAGGGGTCCATCTAGATCTAGTTTTATGCAAAAAATCCATCCATGAAGGAGATATCCAAAAACAAGCATATGACATTGATCAATAACTCTATCACTATAAGGGGAACATCAACCTTAGAAAAATGATGGTTGAGTTCCTATAAGTCAATATAGACTCTAATTTTCCCATTATTCTTCATCATAGAGATTATTTTGGTTAGAAACTTGGGGTAATGAACCTCCATGAAAATTTTGGGATTGATAAGATCATCAACGTCAACCTTGACCATGGAACCATTGGAGGGGTGAATTTTCTTAAGAGGCTAGTTAAACTCACGAGAACTCACTGGGAGACCATGTTGGTGGACATCAAACCAAGAGTCCATTACATTAATATCATCATAAATCTGAAAAAATAAATCACAATGTTTCCTCTAGATGGCCACATAAATGTGTTGCTCCACTAGAGGCTTGGATTACCTTCTTAGAATTTGTCATGGATTTGTCTCAATTCAAGGGATCACTATAATACACTCATAAATAGTGGTGTTGATTCGAAATTTGAATGTGGGAGGAGTATCTTCAAAGACAACATCATCATTTGAGAAAGGGGAATTAATTGGATGAGGTTTATCCCAGTTGTATGATATTGGGGGAACACTTGTTCTCGATTGGGTGGATGTGAAATCCTCAATAGGTAGATCTTGATCTACTGAAAACATGGTGATAGAAACAGTAGATCTGATTCCATCATGCATTTGGCTATATGGTCCATCATTGATGTAAAATTAGTGGTGACGGGTTGTCTTTTGGAGACTCATCCCAGCTCCGCAAAATAAGAGAGTATGATGTACAATGGTGGCCATATGGTGAAAATATAGATACTTCATAGGGGTAGGGATTTCTGGTATCACTTTGTCCAAACATGTGTTGGATAATAAGGTTATCAAATGGTGTTCCTTGTTCTTAGGGACATAAGTTAGTTTTTTCATAGAAATAAAAAATAAATATCCCACATTTTGAATCATAGATTCCAAATGGTGAATCAGGAGGATGAAAGTTTCATCCAAATTTGTCCATGGGCTAGATATAGTTTTTTTGCGCACAACCTCATTGGGATAAACACACTTTCAATCTCTCTTAGAAAATGTTTAATCTAGGTAGTTGGGTTCAGAGGAGTCTAAGGGGGATGCATCACTATGAAGAGCACCAACTCAACCATTGAGAGTGTATTTGAGGCATTGGTGATATATGGTGTGTATAGTAGCATGCAGTTGAATCCAGGGCCTACCCATCAACGCATTTTCGGTTTTATCCTATATGAAAACCATTAATTAAGAACATTGAAGCAAGGAAAAAAATAGTTTCTTCAATCAGAATCATTCAAATAATCTCTTCTTGGTCCAATAAAAACCCTGACCCTTCTGGTCAAAGGAACTCAAGTCTTCTTCAATCAATCACAGATTATAGAGAATCCGGGTTGAGATGATACTGATCCTAGAACTTATATCGACTATAAAAAAAATATATGTAATCCATTGAACATGTATGTGATGTATAATATGAGAATGTTCCTATATATTAATGGTCATTCATATACTCCAATGAAGGAAAGGGTGTCCTAAAATAAATCATACATGACCTCTTCTACATGGTATGCTTATGCATCCACTAACTTGTCTTCTAACTGAAGGGATATTTTTAGGACCTCTATGAGAGGCTGGTGTATGTCATATGACAATAACAGGATCTCAGGTATCGATATCCCTGTAAGTTAGCTAGAAGTGTGATTTAATAAGTCATACTTTCGCACCAAATTGACATTTATTCATGATATGGGTCACTATTTGGGATAAATAATGATGACTACTATTAGATGTATCACCAGGTTATGAGTGGTATTAGAAATGAATTTCATCTCATTAGATCACAATCCTATAATCACTACTTGCAGGATGTTGGCTAAGTAAGGTCTAAATTTTTCTATATTCCATCAATCACGATGATGATATGGTTGTTTTTTAATGTCAGTCAGCATGGTCAGCAATGATGGCATGTGTGATAGAGTAGGATGGGGGTAATGTGTCAGTTGATCTCTACACAACACAATATTCCTAGTTTTGGTGGCATGCGTGAACTATTTTCAAACATTTTATTAACCATTTGGGGGATTTTGATGCCTTCTACCATTCCTTTGATGGCGTCATCTAGAGAAACCCTAGTTGATTTCTTGGTACTTCTCTCCATTTAAGACCATGAAAGGGATGTACCAACTCAACCATGATCATAGAGGCGTACTCCTAGTCATTTTCATATGAATTTTTCTAATCTGGATGGACCCTATGGGAAATACCTATATCTGGAGGCATCAAATTTGTGATTGTGTAGGATGGATTTGGCACCAGCGGGGGTGTCTGATTTCCCTTATTCCATCATAAACTACTCTTTTGGGATGTAAAAGGTTGCAATGTTGATGTAGATGTGGTAGTTTGGGAAGGAATAATGTCTTTAGGAGGTTCAATCTGGCCTAAGTAGGAATTTTTGATTCCTTGTGCATGAGATACCACTATATGAGGCACCTAGACTTTAAACTTCTGAGTCCCATTGATTTAAACCATCTACCATTCACCTTAATTGTCTTTGTAATTCTCATCGGAGATGTGTCCCACCCATGTCGAAATGTTTTCAAACTTGAGTAGACCATTTTCTTCTTTTTCCTAAATCCAATCCATTAAAACAATAGATTATTTGATGGAATGTACAGGGAACCTATTTTATGGTCAATTGTCTGAGAAATCAGAACACACTTCTTCATGGGGTTTTTTTATTATAGAAGCTTTAGAATCCTCTATTTTAGGGAAGAAAGAAAATAACTAGGCACCTATACATCATTATAAGAATAAATATGGATAATCTTATCCAATAAGGGAACTCTGGTATCCCTACCATAATGAGGGAATGGAGATTGATAAGGGCATTCAGCCACATTCTCTTATATAGGCTATAGCTCTTGGCAAGGTAGTTTTGACCAGTTATGCATTTGGAGGGGCTATGGTTAATGAGGTTATTTCACATAGAGAGGCTCTAATGGGGGAGGGGAAAAATATAGCTATTCAAGGGACTCTAGATCTACATAGACAATGGTATCATCCTAGGAGGTTCTTCATGAAATACCTTGGATAGGAAATGGGCGTTCCTTTATTTCCTTCAGTATGGATTCTTATTAGCACTAGACCCCATTATAGAAATCCTGGAACCCACCGTGGACGTTTACAGTGATTAGGGTAGATGTAAGTTCTATGTTGATGTTCCCCATGTAAATAATTAGTATTTTTTCTGGACATAGAAATATATTCAGTGAATATATGATCCCTTCCACCAAGAAACCAAATATGTGAAACATACATCAAGAAGATGTTTTCACATAATGTTGTATATAATTATTTTCTTGCATGTGGTGGAGATGAAGTGGTATAGGAACTACATGGGAAGAGATTCCTAACCAGTGATGGAACTAATGGGTAGCTGGATGTACCAAATAAACACATGGAATTAAAAATTATGAACAAACCATTAGATCTTTATAGCCTCCTACTACTCTGGGGAACCCAAAAAGGGCCCACACATCGAGATGAAGTGGAAAATATGATGCATTGGTCATCGCATTCCATTGTAAGGGGAAAATTTAGGGTTCATAAAATATGGGCAATATGTCACGTCATCCACCCATAAAATATGCGGCTTTACATCAGGTGGGATTGTCACATATAGTGTGTCTAGGAATTTGAGGTGAGCAGTGAGATTGGAAATCAAATTGTATAGGTGGGGGTTCTTATCTTGATGAGGATCCCTGGAAAATAGTGTATTGAAAGCAAGATCAACATGGTAGGCAGGATCAATGAAACATGGAATAATGATATGGGTTCTATAACATGTTGTTAAACTATTATGGTGGATTTAGTGACTCATATCGTGGTTCATTTCCATATATTTATTCCTCTTATTTTTAAGGATTCATGGGATCACTTAACTCTACTAGGAGTAACTGACCCTGTAGGATATGCATCTTCCCAATGGATGAAAAATGTTTTTCTTTCAGGGATCCAATAATCCAAGTGTCTCTTAGTAAGGATATTTTCAATGATCTTATTATGATATGAAACATGTTGGGGTAAGCAATATATTATAGGATTAGCCTCTATTTTTTTTGAAATATCAGACATATCTACTGGATTAGAGGGTCCAACCTGTTTTTTACCTTGTTGAATAGTTGAATGGTGGAAAAAGTTGTAAAAATTTCCCCAAGTATGGGAATCCTTATTTTTTGGAGAGTGTGGACACCATTATGATGGTCTACTTGATACTATGTTATCTCAGGGGTTGGGTTTTCCCTGTTGGACCATGCATCAGGGCCCCAATCCCTAAAAATATTTGAACAAACATAATTTCTGTAATTATACATTGAATAAAATACTAAATATAAATTTATAGGTTTGGTTGTCACATGATAGGTTTGGATTGGAGAGAATCATACTATCCCCATCCCCAGATCATCATTTGTAGAGATTCCTATTCAATTATTATGTGGAGAAGTAAATGACTCCTGAAAAATCTCTATTATAGGATTTCTTGATATTTTAGAACTGAAAAGTGCTGAAACACTAGGATTATATCCAAATTTATAATTAGGTACTTCTTATCAATTTCATCCATGTAATCTTGGGATCATGGATAGACAAATTAACGATCATAGAAATAATGAACTATCAGAATAGTGCAACCTGGTCCTCGGTGAGGGACTCTAGATTATTGAAGTTGGAAGTTTTATTTATCCAAAATATGATGGAAAATGATCAGTAGAAAAGGTATCCCCTACTGTTTCCGTCTAATAAATGGGGACCTTATCTACATAGGCCTAATATTCAGTTGGTGCCAGTAGATATATTGTCGCTGTTATTAACATGGATCAGTGTGGTGGTTGGACAGCTGGTGGAGGATCCACTTTTTGAGATGAATAATTTCTACATGATAGATTTTCTCTCATGTAATGCACCGACCCCAATAACCCAGAGTTTTTTCATTATTAAATAATATTAGCATTATCACAAGAGATCAATACCCTAAAGACTAATCAGTGTGGTAGCCTTGGAAGTACTAGATACATACATAAGGATTATAGTACAATATGAAATGAAAAACCATCAATGTGTATCCTTTGAATACACTCATATACATTAGTATATCCCATCATTTTGATCATAATATACTTCTTCACATACTGGTAAAAATAAAACATAAGGAAGGGGGTGAGATCAGATTCTCAGAAAGGATAAAAATATAGCGGAAACTATTATAAATAAGCATAAACATTTAAGTAAATGTATAAGACTAAAACACAAGACATTTTAACATAAACTTCAGCATAATATTTAAATGTTAAATGAAATAATTCCATTTACTTATTCACACGGATATTTTACTATTCCAATAATCACATATAATATCAATATCTAATCTCATAATGATGGAATGCATAATGCCTGACATCATAACCACATAGTCAAAGCCTCTTCCCAATACTACAAATAAAAATATTGTCCTGACATTGTGGAAAGATAGTTTCTTGTCTCATGAGACCTACTAATGCATCTAGGGGCTATAGAGGGAACTGTCCATCTCTTACTATGTCTAATTCATTCCTCATATGAAAAGGGTGAAACATAACATGAACATTCATATTAATATAGCATATGAAATGTTAATACCATAACCATAAACTATGAATGACATAAAAATATCACATCCATAGTCAAACATATCATAAAATATCAATAAAATATGGAGTATTGTATAATATTAATTCAACTTCAATTAAACATAAAATCCAACAACGGATGTTGACACATATGAAATCAATCCAAAAACTATTTTAGAGAGATATCTATTTATACATTGAATTCATTTAAATGTCACATAATAATAAAATAAAACATTTATATTGAGAATATTCTTATAAGATTATAATAGAAGCTTCAAAGGTGTTTTAGCACCGAAAAATAGCCTCACCCACCGTAAAAGTTAAAAAAACATTCTTTCCATAATTTGTCGAAAATTTCATGATGTACCTTGTTTGGAAAATGAGGGAAATATTCCTTTCAAAACATTATATAAATAGTCCAAATGGTATAAATGACTTTAACCCATTGTCTAAAAAATAGTAAAAATGTATTGGAATAAATTTTTATGAACCATGAATGTGGATGATAAATATGTCTCAGTAGATACTTATGTATAAACAACCTCGGATAAAAATGAGATTGTAAAATTTACCCTTACTTTGTACTTTTCCATAGTTGTGGGTAAATTAACATCCTGTATAATGTTTTAATAATTTTTATTAAATTATACAAGGACCACATAAATAAATATGATATCATATATGATCGTTTAATATTTCCCTATTAATAATATTTCAGTAGTATCATTGTTTCAGGTGTTAACTGATTCATTTTCCCTTATACGATTTGTTAGGTAAGTCAAGTTTGTTATGGATATGATCTATTTTGTTCATATCCAGAATGATATTATGTTATTAAACATTATTTTTAATCATTAAATGAAAGTTATTCTTGAATTGTTATGATGAGGAATGAAATCTCATCGCGTCGTGGAAACGGTAAGTCGTACGTACGTACAAGAGACAATATCATTCTATTGATGGTGAAATAATATGAAATTGGATGGTATATTATATGTAAAGAATAATTAACATGTTATATTTATTATTTACATCAATTATAAATTATTATTATACCCATCCTAATAAAGAAGTGTTGAATAACAAACTACACCACAATGTAGTGATGGTAAGCTGTACATACGCACGTATCGTGAAATTGTCATTCTTAGGATTGGTAGAATAATTAATATGAAGATACCATATTTATAATAATATCATAGTATGTAGAATATACTGGAGTTATTATTTTGGTTTAGAAGCAACAAAGAAATAGGAAGTGGAAAAAGAAAAGAACCTTGAAAGATGAGATTAAATAATTGCCTTTTTCGGGTGATTCCTTTTGATATGAACAAAGGGGCTCATTAGGTTGTATTTATGATCAATTTAATGCCTCTATTATGAATTTAGGGTATTTGTTTTGGGATTTGGGTAGTTTTTTTCCAATAAAAATGACATTGGAGGTGTGAATTTATGAGAAGGGGGAGTACCCTTTTATAAGAGAAGTGAGGGGAACTTTAGGAAAAGCTTGAAATGTTATTTTATTATAAAATTATTTTAGGTTTTTCATAGATCTAAATGGATTTAGTTTAATGATAATGTGTGTATGGGTCTATATCCTCTAAAAAATAGGTTTTAGACAAGTTTAAGTCTCCATATTAACCATATCTTTAAGATTTAACTCTTAGTTAAATAGTTCATGTAACGACCCAATGTTTTTAAATCGAAATTACTTTCTTATACTTATGTCATAAAATCTCATGAAAGAACAAAATAATGAACTAATAAGTGATAAGTGACCTTTAAACATATTTTTTTCACTTTTGTGTTTGGAATTTCGAAAATCTTGCATACACGGTTGTGTTCAAGATGTTTTTTGGAGTCTAATAAAACAAAAATAATTTTTGGTGAATAATAACCAACCCTAATGAATAGTAACATACCCTTAAGAATAGTGATATATCATAATGAATAGTAAACTCACCTATGGTGGTATAAAAATAATATTCAAGTTGGAAGTATGATATGCCAATATTTTAAAATGAGTTAATGAATGTTTTAAAACTGGTTTTGATAATAAATTATTATTTTAATTAAATATTAAAATAATCATTTTTAGAAAATTAATTTTGAATAATGGACTCCATTTTTGGATTATACACGTTGAAAAATTGTTGGAGTGGATTTTTGGTATTTTTCTTAAATACTTAAAATTTTGATGAGTACTGAAATACGATAACTCGCAAAATAAGCAAAATACATTAATTATGAAGTCATGATGATGTTCTGCTGATGTAAGCCCAATTGTTTCGGATTCACATGCTATATTTAATATTTTTGGTCAAGTTATCATCAATATTCCTTGTCTTGAGATAAATTAACAAAACTATTGAATAAACAATTGGGAAAACCCTCTCCTCCCTCACTATAAATACCCCCTCTCATTACCTCTTTTCCTCATACCTCTCAACTCTTTTTACTAGCCCAACTTTTGCCGAAATACCCTCCCAAGATCCTTACCCATGTCCTAGTCCTTCTATTCTTTCCAAAATACCAAAATAAAAACCCCTAAGAGGAGTCTCAAAGAGATGAGATCAAAGGGTAAGAACCATCTTTCGTTTTCAAGTGTTTTGTTTTCATTTTATTTGTTATTTCTTCCCTCTTCCCCTTACCTTATCCAAAAGTCATGAAAGATCCATAACCACATATATTCTGGATTTTAATCATGTTTATGGAAAATTTCAAGAATCATGATTCTCCTCCTCTCCCTCACGTTCTAGAATTAAAACACCGCCCGTGATATGTCAAATTACTGACATCATGGATAATGTGTTTTCAAATTCATTTATCATTTTGTTTCTGGACATGAAACCATTTATGTTATGGTTGAACAAGATTATTATATATTTTATATCTCCTATTTAAGGTTCATTAATCCTCTTACACTCATGATATAAAACAATAATATAAAACTAGTCAATTATGGGAAAATCGTTAAAATTAATTCAATTGTTTATCATTAATTCTTAATGTAAAGGTTCTCTTTCACTCTAATTAACTAAACGAATTTTGTAACAATTTAACCTACTGTATTTCCACTAATGTTATATAACTTAAATTCTGGACAAGCACTTTCATTTTACAATTTATTTGAACCTAAATACAATTGAACCGATTATTAAAACAAAGGAAACAAACGGACACGAACAATGAAACTGAACCTTGTAATCAATCAAAAATGGGTATAAATGAACTTAAAAAGGATATAATGAATCATTTAATTTTAGATAAGGTTATGTAACTATTGATTAATAAACCTAATTTGACTATTCAGGTCATTAATATCAAGTGGATAACACCAACGGCCCTAAGGTAAGGGTTCCTCTCAATTTCACCCATATTCAAGATTGTTCACTATGTTAGGACATGTTGTGTGTAATTATTAATTATGGGGTATGATTTTTAATCTCCCATATACTTACCTATTTATATATAAGTGATGATAATTCTCTTTCCTCTCTCACTAAGCCCCTCAAGTACTGCTGATACCATGTCGATAATCCGTAAAGAATTCTACCCAAACCTCTTTTATTCCTTCAGGTTGTCTTATCTACCTTCCTACCAAAATGATGTTATCATATATTTTTCTGTGCATACTATAAATGTTTTTTACATGTTCCAAGTTTATTTATCAAGACTCTTTCATCACTCCCTTTCGATTATATGCATGCTTTTAAGTTATTCTCTCCTCTTTACTTCCCGATAAGTGAACCCGTTTTTAGGGAACTTCCCGAATTCATTCATATTATCAAGTGTACTCTATCCTCTGTTTTAAGTCACCTTTGTAATAATAAAATTATTCTTTTTATTAGGAAAACCTTCCGGGTCTAAATCTGGTTTTATAAAAAATATTATGCCACTTTTTTATTTTACGAGATATTCGATGTTTTCTTAAACCGCACTAAATGGTTTTGAATCAAAGATTCCTAAAAACTATTCTTACATGTTATAACTTCAGTTTGTTATATATTGTCATGATTTATGCCCCTATACATCATTAATGTCTATTTATGATTTAATTCCTTTCCTTCATGGATGATTTTATGTTACGTCCCTTTTTATTATGATTCATGACATGATTGTGTGCCCATTTATTTCCTTGGGAACTCTTATGTTTATGTATGATTGATTATGTGAGATTCGTTATGTGGAAAGAATATTCATAAATAATCTTAGATGGGTGTGACCAGCTAGTGCTCCAATGCATTGGGTAAAGTTAATGTCTTATGAGAAGATTATGGGCAAATGGTCTGGGCGGTTAGCCTTGGCTTGTGCTACTATGGGAAATGAGATTTGCGGTCAGCCTTGGCTTGTGCTACTATGGGAAACGAGATTGGCGGTTAGTCTTGACTCGTACTGAAATATTGTTTAAATTTGATTCCACCTCTCCATGAAACTATTATTATATAATCTCATTCTTATATGATCCCTTGATTATTTTATTCCATGTTTTAATGATCCGATGTTTATATGTTAAGATTACATATGTTACATGCTTCCAATATCATTATGTCAAGCCACCTAACTCATGTGATTAAAGTTTATTCTTATGTTCTTACCCTTACTGGGATTTTTTATCTCATCCATTTGTTCATATGTTCCCCAAGGTACCCTATGCAGATGTAAGGGCTCAAAATAAGTTAGGATCTCATTGTGAAGATCAAATAAAGAAGTGTTTTTAGCCCCATGTTTTGTGATAAATGTACCTAGTATTCCAAGACACTAGACTTATAGATCCTTTGCTTGTACTCTGATGATGAATTATGTTTACAATCATTAAATGTTATGTGTAAAAGGCTAGGGTCACTATAGTTCGTATCAGAGGGAGGTCTAGTAATTTTTGTAGATTAGGAATAGAGCACCTTAGTCAGAACCTTAAGGATGAGACAAAGTATTAGAAAACATTCCCAAATTTTGTTTAGTATTGAGTAAGTGGTTTATCAAGAAAATACATCCCTGTCTGGATAGGAATAGGTAGAGGTGGTTCTGGCATAGATGTGTCCTAGGGGTAAAACCGGAAAACACCGCTTTGAGCTAGACTCGAATGGGAATTGGTGTATGAAAACGGGCCTTGCTGCACTCTTTGTTACGACACTCCCGGGGGATATGATTTGGTAGATTCATGAGCTTAGTACAAACCCCTATTAAGGGGAAAAGACCATAAGAATATATGTTAAGAAATAGATTTAGGATAACCTAGATATAAACCTATGGAATCAAATGTTAGGATGTGCTTCTTCTTTATAAGTTTATCCTTTAATGTTCAAAGTTTCCTTTCTATGCTCAATAGCTAAGTATTCATGACCTCTAATTATACGTTATTTTTATTAGTTAATGGCGGGAAATAAAAGAACACGTTCCAACAACCAATGTGATAGTCAATGTGATGGTTTCCCTAATGACATTCCAGATGTGACGAATGTGGGTGATCGAAACATCATGGCAGTACTTGATCAGCTCGCACGAGTTATGAATTATAACTTGAATCAGGTGGAATGTCCCCGTCCTCCAAGGAAAGAGAAATTTGTCATATAATCCTTCATGCGGCCAAGGCCTCCCATGTTTACTGGATATTCGGATCCCCTCCACGCAGAACAATGGATTAACTCCATTGAAAATATTTTCTCTATCCTCCACTGCTCTGAAGAAGAGAAAGTTGTACTGGAAGTCTGTCATTTTGATGGGGAAGCTGATCAATAGTGGAAACTGATCAAGAATACAAATTCCCAAGAAGAATTTGATTCCATAGATAGGGAGGAATTCAAGAGGATGTTTTTCAACAAATATTTTCCTCTATCCCACCATATCAAGATGGAAAGAGAGTTCCTAGGACTCAAGAAGAAGGAAGATGAGTCCATCG
This sequence comes from Viscum album, assembly GCA_963277665.1. Taxonomy (NCBI): domain Eukaryota; kingdom Viridiplantae; phylum Streptophyta; class Magnoliopsida; order Santalales; family Viscaceae; genus Viscum; species Viscum album. The sequence goes on from OY728139.1 coordinate 1,187,985,180, forward strand.
GGGCATATGAATAAAAATTTACAAGGCTTTCAAGGTACGCCTCTGGCTGTTTCATGAACATCGAAAGCAAGGTGGATCACTTCTTTAGTGGACTAAAGCCGATTCTATGAAAATAATTGGTGATTAGAGACTTCGACAGTTATGAGGACATTTTCTGTTGTTCCCTCAAGGTAGAAATGGAGATTGGAGACTCTTAGTGGTCTCATGGTCCCAGTGACAAGAAGCGGAAAATGGAAAACATCAAGGGTGTTCCATAAAACAAATCCCATGATGGAAAGAATCCCAAATTTCCCCTTTACAAAAATTATGGTAAGAAGAATCATGGTAACTGTCTGAAGGGAACCAAGAATTTCTTCAAATGTGGAATGTTTGGTCATCTGGCCAAGAACTGCTGAAGGGGTATGAAAAATTCTTCTAATGTGGAAGAAGAATGAAAGGTTCATATCAACACTCATCCTACAGTGCAGTGTTATAACTACAAGGTTCTTAGGCATTATGAAAACAATTTCCCTAAGTCGAGGGTTGTTAGAGGCAATCAGAATTAACCTCCAAGGCAACAAGGAAGGGCATATGCTATCAATACTGCTAAGGTGGATCAGGAAAATGATGTTGTGAGAGGTACGCTTGTTATTCATTCATGAATATCAGATGTATTTTTTGATGGTGGTTCTACGTATTCTTTCATATCGTTCAAGTTTAGTGGAACTATTAAAACACCACCTCAAAATTTAGAGGAAAAATTATCTGTGAGAACAGCGAATGGGGAAATCATTGCGTCCATGATTTATAACTCCTCCCCAGTTAATGATTATGGATTGAACCTTCCAGAAAATCTTGTCATACTTCCTTTAGTGGAGTTTGATACTATCTTGGGCATGGATTGACTATATTTATACAAGGCCAACATCAACTGCTAAGAAAGGGAGATTACTCTCCATATCCCGAAGCATCCTCTCATTCTTTACAAGTGAAAGGAGGAAGATGAATCTCTATTTGAGTCATAGTCTCACATGTGGATATTGCTTCCTTATGAGCATGAATATCTAGCTCAAATGATTGAGACGAAGGAGAGAATCATGCTTGAAGACATTCCCATCATGAGGGATTACACTGATGTATTCCCTAAAGAGTTTCCTAGCCTTCCTTCTGACTGAGAGGTTGAGTCCTCAATTGAGCGTAACCCTGGATCTCTACCAATCTAAAATACACCTTATTGAATGGCCACCGTAGATCTAGAAGAGCTGAAGAAGCTGTTACAGGAGAATATAGAGAATGGTTTTATATGCCCGAGTGCTTCACTGTGGGGTGCTCTAGTCCTCTTCGTCAAGAAGAAGAACGGATCAATGCGCCTCTGCAATGATTATCATGAGCTCAATAAAATAACAATAAAGAACAAGTATCCCCTTCCATGGATAGATAACTTGTTCAATTAGCTACGTGGGGCTAGTTATTTCTCTAAGGTGGACCTTCGGTCAGGATATCACCAACTAAATGTGTGGAAGGAAGATATTCCCAAGACATCCTTTCGAACAAGGTATGGACACTATGAGTTCATAGTGATTCCCTTCGGACTCACTAATTCTCCAGTATTTTTCATGGATTTAATGAATATAGTCATTAGAGATTACCTCAACAAATTTGTGGTAGTCTTTATTGAAGATATTCTGATATACTCCAAGATAAAGGAGGAACATGATGAGCATTTGGAAACTGAGTTAAAGACTTTATGAATGGAGAAGTTATATGAAAAGTACAAAAAATGTGAGTTATGTATGGAGAAAGTATCATTATTGTGGCATGTTATCACCAGCAAAGGGATATCTGTGGACCCTTCCAAGACAAATTCAATTGAAGAGTGGCCCAGACTAACTTCTTTAAAGGAGATCTGCATCTTTTTGGGTCTAGCTGGGTATTATAGACGATTTTTGAAGAACTTTTCATGATTGTCAAACCCAATTACCAAGCTGACATGGAAGGGAGAAAAGTTTTTCTTGACATGATTGTGTGAAGATTATTTCAAGGAGTTGAAAAAGAGGCTAATCACTACGCCAGTACTCACACTCCCAACCAGTGGGGAACTCTTTGTGTTGTATAGTGATGCTTATAAGAAGGGCTTTGTTTGTGTGCTGATGAAAAACGATAAAGTGATAGCCTATGCCTTAAGGTAGCTGAGAATCCATGATCAAAACTATCCAATGCAGGATCTGGATTTAAAGGCTGTGATCTTTGCCTTGAAAATTTGGCGGCATTATCTCTATGGAGAAAAATATGAGATATATTTGGACCACAAGAGTCTAAAATATATTTTCACACAGAAAGTGCTTAATATGTGCCAACGAAGATGGATAGATCTCATCAAGGATTATGACTGCTCAATCCACTACCATCCCGGTAAGGCAAACAAGGTGGCAGACGCTCTATATAGAAAGATCATGCATCTTTATCAATCATGAGAATAGAAAAGGATCTGATCTTCTTATATTTGAAAGGATGGACATGTGAATCATTAAGGTAGGAACATCATCAATCCATTATCAAATTATTTCTCAGCCATCCCTCTTAGAGAAAATAAAGGTTGCGCAAAGAAAGGGTGTGGAAATTTAGAAAAGGGTGGAAGTTGTTAAAAATGGGAAATCCTCTGATTTCAAAATTGATGAGGAAGTTGTTGAAGGATTTGGGACACGATTATGTGTACCATCTGATCCAAAGATAAAGAAGGAGATATTGAATGATTCACATAGCTCGACCTTCTCTATCCATCATGGGAGTACCAAAATGTACTGTGATCTCCGAGAACACTTCTGGTGGGATAACATGAAGAAGGAGATTGCGGAATATATATCAAGGTGATTGGTATGTCAGAAAGTTAAAGCTGAGCAACAAATTTCCAAAGGTATGATGCAGCCATTACCTATACCCATGTGGAAATGGGAAATTTTTACTATGGACTTTTTCCCAGGTCTCCTGAAGACGTCAAACGGAAATAATCTGATATGGGTTGTGGTTGACCGACTCACCAAGACATACCATTTATTCTCTATTCGGGAAGATCTCTTGCTTGAGCAACTTGCAAAGATATATGTGAAGGAAGTGGTGAGACTGCATGGTGTTTCACTCTTAATTGTCTCTGACCACGATCCAAGGTTCACATCTAAATTCTTGAAGAGTCTTCAACATGCTTTTGGTACTAAATTAAATTTCAACACGGCCTATCACCCCCAATCTGATGGCCAATCTGATTGAACTATTCATACAATTGAAGATATTCTTAGAGCCTGCTCTCTAGAATTCAAAGGTGGATGGAATCAACATCTCCCATTGGTTGAGTTCTCATAAAACAATAGCTTCCAATGGAGTTTTCAAATGGCTCCATACGAAGCTTTGTATGGAAAGCAATGTAGAACTCCAACCTATTGGGATGAAGTTGGAGAAAGAAAGCTATTGGAACTGATTTTGTTCAACATATGACAGAGAAGGTTCAAGGCATCCAGAAAAACATCAATGCTGCTCAAAGCCAGAAAAAGAGCTTTGCTGACAACCTTCGAAGGGACTTGGAGTTCGATGTTGGAGATAAAGTCTTCCTTCGAATATCTCCATGGAAGAGAGTCATGCGATTCAGGAAGAAAGGGGAGTTAAGCCCAAGGTATATTGGCCCCTTTGAGATCCTTGACCGCATAGGATTCATGGCCTATCGGCTTGCACTTCCACTGAATATGGCTCGATTTCATGATTTTTTTCATGTATCGCTCTTGAAGAAGTACATACCTGATCCCTCACATATACTAAACTCAGAGGTGGTGCAGCTGGAAGATGACCTCTCCTATGAGGAGCAGCCAGTAAAGATTCTAGATTGGAGAGATAAGGTTCTACGCAACAAGACAACACATCTTGTCAAAGTGTTGTGGAGGAACTATAATTTTGAGGAAGCAACATGGGAATTGGAGGAACCAATGAAGGAAAAGTACTCGCACCTGTTTTTGTCTAAGTATGTAAAACGAAATTTCAAGGGGGAAATTTCATAAGGGGGGAAGAACGTAACAACCCATAGTTTTTAAATGGAAATTCCCATCTTATAATTATGTCATAAAGTCTCATGAAAGCACAACATAATGAACTACTAAGGGATAAGTGACCTTTAAACATAATTTTGTCACTTCTGTGTTTCGAATTTCGAAAATCCGGTATACATGGTTGTGTTCAAGATGTATTTTGGAGTCTCATAAAATAAAAATATTTTTTTGGTGAATAGTAACCAACCCTAATGAATAGTAAAATACCCTTATGAATAGTGATATACCATAATGAATAGTAACCTCGCCTATGGTTGTATAAAAATAATATTCAAGTTGGAAGTACGATATACCTATATTTTAAAACGAATTAATGAATGTTTTAAAACTGGTTTTGATAATAAATTATTATTTGACTTAAATATTAATATAATCATATATAGAATATTATTTGTGAAAAATGGACTTCATTTTTGGATTCTACACGTCAAAAAATGGTTAGGGTGGATTTTTGGTATTTTTCTAATATACGATAACTCACAAAATAAGCAAAATACATTAATTATGAAGTCATGATGATGTTCTGCTGATGTAAGACCAATTGGTTTAGATTCACATGATAAATTTACTATTTTTGGTCAATTAATCATCACTATTCCTTGTCTTGAGTGAAATTAATAAACTATTGAATAAGAAATTGTGAAAACCCTTTCCTCCCTCACTATTAATACCCCTTCTCCTTACCTATTTTCCTCAAACATTTCAAGTCTTTTGCTGAGCCAAAAATCTTCCAAATACCCTCCCAAGCTCCTTCCCCACATCCAAGGATTTATGGTCTTTCCCAAAGAATAAAATCAAATTCCCTAAGAGGAGTGTCAAAGAGAGGAGATCAAAGGGTAACAATCCTTTTTCATTTACAAGTGTTTTGTTTTCATTTTCTATTTTTTTTTTCTTATACCCTCTTCCCCTTCCCTTATCCAAAAGGCATGAAAGCTCTATAAACTCATATATTCTAGATGCTAATAATGTTTATGTAAAATTTCAAGCATCATTTTTCTCCTCCTCTCCCTCATATTCTTGAATTAAAACATCGTCAGTGATATGTCAAATTAAAGACATTATGGATAATGTGTTTTCAAATTCTTTTATCATTTTGTTTCTAGTCATGAAACCGTTTATGTTATGGTTGAACCAGATTATTATATATGTTATATTTCCTATTTAAGGTTCTTTAATACTCTTACAATCTTGATATAAAACAATAATACAAAACAAGTCAATTATGGGAAAAATCGTTAAAATTAATTCAAGCATTTATCATTAATTTTTAATGTAAAGGTTCTCTTTCACTCTAATTAACCAAATGATTTTTCTAACCATATAACCTACTGGATGTACACTAATTTTATATAACTTCATTTCTGGAAACCACTTTCACTTTAAAATTTATTTGAACCTAAATACAATTGAACCAATCATTAAAACAAATGAAACAAATGGGCCCGAACAATGAAACTGAACCTTGTAATCAATCAAAAATGGGTATAAATGAACTTAAAAAGGTTATACTAAATCTTTTACTTTAGATAAATTTCTGGAACTATTGATTAATAAACCTAATTTTACTATTCAGGTCATTAATATCAAGTGGAGAACACCAATGGACCTAAGGTAAGGGATCCTCTCAATTTTACCCTTATTCAAGATTGTTCACTATGTTAGGACATGTTGTGTGTAATTATTAATTATGGGGTATGATTTCACTCCTCCCCCATACTTCCCTCTTTATGTATAAGTGATTGGAATTCTATTTCCTCTCTCATTAATCCCCTCAAGTACTCTCGATACCATGCCAATAATCCGTAAAGAATTATACTTGAACCTCTTTTATTAGTTCGGGTTGTATTATCTACCTTCCAACCAAAATGATATTATCTTATATTTTATTTTACATGATCTAAAAGTTTTTTACATGTTCCAAGCTTATTTTTCAAGACTATTTCATCACTCTCTTTCAGTGATATGCATTCTTTTAATTGATTCTCTCCTCTTTACTTCCCGATAAGTGAACCCATTTTTAGGGATCTTTCCAAATTCTTTCATATTATAAAGTGTACTCTATCCTCTGTTTTAAGTCACCTTTTTCATAATAAAATCAGTATTTTTATTATTAAAATCCTCCTGGTTTACTTCTGGTTTTATAAAAAATATTGATCTGCTATTCGTTTTAAGAGATATTTAATGTTTTCGTAAACTCCACTAAAATGTTTTGACTCAAAGATTCCTAAAAACTATTTTTACATGTTATCACATCAGTTTGTTATCTCTTGTCATGATTTATTCCTTTATACATTATTAATGTATATTTATGATTTAATTCCTTTCTTTCATGGACTCTTTTATGTTATGTCCCTTTTTATTATGCTTAATGACGTGATTGTGTGCCCATTTATTTCCTTAGTTACTCTTATGTTTATGTATGATTGATTATGTGAGATTATTTATGTGGATAACATATACATGAATAAGCTCAGATCGGTGTGCCCAGATAGCGCTCCAATGCATTGGGTAAAGTTAATGTCCCATTAGAATATTTTGGGAAAGTAGTCCGGGGGGTTAGCCTTGGCTTGTGCTACTATGGGAAATGAGATTGGCGGTTAGCCTTGGCTTGTGCAACTATGGGAAAGGAGATTGGCAGTTATCCTTGACTCGTACTAAAATCAAGTTTAATGTTTATTCCACCTGTCTATGAAACTATTCTAATATAATCTCATGCTTATATGATCTGTTAATTATTTTATTCGATGTCTTTATGATCCCATGTTTATATGTTATGATTCTATATGTTCCTTGATTACAATATCATTATGTCAAGCCTCCTAACTCATGTTCTTAAAGTTTATTCTTATTTTCAATCCCTTACTTAGATTTTTTAGCTCATCCCTTTGTTCATGTGTTCCCTAGGGTACCCTATGGAGATGTAAGGGCTCAAAGGAGGTTTGGATCTCGTCATAAAGATTAAATAAAGAAGTGTTTTCTAGCCCCATGTTTTGTGATATATGTACCTAGTCTTCCAATACACTAGGCTTAACGATCCTTGTCTTGTAATTTGATGATGAATTATGTTTAAAATCATGAAATTTTATGTGTAAAACTCTAGGGACACTATACTTTAACTTTTACCATGTCTTCCTGTATTTTTTATACTACATGTTTTATATAGTTACAATAAAAAACCAAGTTAACCTAAAGTGGTTAATTAATTACATATATAACATTATATAATTAGTTTAGTTGAATATTTTATTTTTCGAAATATTATATAATTTAATAATATATTATTTGTTTTAAAAAATCAATTATATCAATTTTAATACTATTTAGTATTTGGTTTTTGGGAAATTCATAAAAAAGTTGATTACTTAAAAAAATACATTGAATAAACACTAACATGTCATATTAACCTATAAAATTCATGGATGGAATCAAAAGATTCAATTTACATTTATCTTAATATCTATAACATTTGTTATTTTAATCATTCATTAATAAGGTAACTACTGAATCATTATTAAGTCATAAATAAATTTAATTACATAATATAAAAATATTATAAAAATATACAATGATTTAGGAAACATTTATATCTTTCTTATAAATATTTATAGACTAATTTATCTTATGTATAACTCTATATTAAAAATGGGTTACTTAACAAAATATTAATTTAACACTATTAACACTTCTTTAAATAAAATATAATAAATTTACTAATCGAATCCATGTGGATTAAAAAAGGATCATATTTTTTTCCTTAGTTATATTTTGGTAGAAAAACATGTAATCAATAGAATTAGGACTTATGTTAGTGTAATTATAATATTATTTTTACCTTTAATTACCCTATTTACATTTACTTACAGTACATAAAATTCAAAAGTTACTTTTCACCAAAAATTATTTTCATCCTATTAACCCACATTTTACTTAGCGATGACAACTGTGTCTATAGTATTTTTGAAATTCAATTCATATAGGAGTTAAAATTATGTTTTATGCAAATTTTCAAATGTATCTAGAAGGTGGGTAAAATACATTAAAAAGTTCAACAAAATTTTATACATCTAATATTATTATAAAATGACTCCAATGAATACATTTGACTAACATAGTTATTATGTATCTATTTTGAATTTAAAATAAATTTAAATTTAAACCAATTATTTAAATAAAAAATTCAGTTTTAAACAATAATGCAGTGGTTTTTACTGTTCATAAAAAATTTAATGTTTTCAGAAAAATACCAACAATTCACCCTAAGATAATTTTGATATTCCGAATCCAAAAATGGATACCATTTTGAAAAATTATATTTATAAATTTTCAAAAAGTGGGTATTTTTAGTCATAAATTCTTTTTAAATAGCTAGTTTGACTGGTCATGGTGTGCTAGAACTCGAAGCTGTGTACATCACAAGATATTGTACTATTAAAAGATATACTTGTCGTGGAAACTTGGGGTTTTACATTCTTCCCTTAATAAAATAATTTCTTCCTCAAAATTTCTAGAATACTACAGAATAAAACAATTTGGGTGGTTCTTCATCATAAGTTCCTCAGGTTCCCATATTTCCTCTTCTATTTTATGGTTTCTACAAAAAAAGGGTTACCAAATGAGGCATCCTATTTCTCAACACTTGTTCTCTGGAATCATAAATATTGATAGGCTATTCACAATAAGACAGATCATGTTCTAGTTATGTTTTATAATAGGTGAATACATGTGTCTGGTCCGGCATGTATTTTCTCAACAGTGATACTTGGAACACATTATGAACTTTGGAGAGACTTGGCATAATTTCCAAATTGTAAGCTACAACTCTAAATTGTTATAGAATTTCATAAGGTCTGATGTACCTGGTACTTAATTTACCCTTGTTACTGAATCGTATAACACCCTTCCATGGAGATATCTTCAAGGGAACATGATCACCTACTTGAAATTCCAAATCATTCCTTTAGTTATCGGCATATCTTTCTTTCCTACTTTGATCTAATTTGATGTCTGTTTGGATACTCTTCCCATTTTCCATTGTTTCCTCAATATGTTCTAGGCCTATGAGTTTTCTTTCACCAAAAACATCCCAACATGTTGGTGTGCGACATCTCTTTCCATATAACGCTTTATATGGTGCCATCTGAATACTTGAATTGAAGATATTTTTATTGGAATATTCTACCATGTGTAAATATTGATCCCACATACCATGAAAGTAAAGTGATAAAGATATCAACATGTCTTCTATGGTTTGAATAATATCTTCTGATTGTCTATCAGTTTGAGGGTGGTAGGTAGTCATCAAATGAAGTTTGGTGTCCAGGGATATCTAAATACTTTTCCCGAATCTTGGTGTAAAATGGGGATCAAGATCAGAAAAAATCGATATGGGTGCACTATGATGTCCTATAAATTCTTTAATATATAGTCGTATTAAACGTTCAAGTGGTAAATATTTTCTTATAGCATGAAAATGTGTTGACATGGTAAGATGATCAACAAGACCCTTATTGCATCATTCCATCTAGAAGTCTTTGGTAGCCCTATTACAAAGTCCTTTGTAATATAATCCCATTTCCACTTAGGTATGGGAAGAGGTTGCATGATTCCTTAGGATGTTGTCTTCCAGCATTCACCTGTTGACAAACCATACATCTTGACACATAATATACAATATCCCTCTTCATGTTGTACCACCAAAAATTTTCCTTCAATTCTTTATACGTCTTAGTGCTACCAAGGTGTGTAGATAAATTGGATCAATGAGAATCATCCAACAATTCACTTTTCAGCTCAGGTGTATCAGGAAAACAAAGCATCTTCCCAAATTTCAAAAATACAACCTTCATATACAATTTCAATCAATCTCCCATCATTCACATCATTAATTTTTTTTGAAACACCTCATCATCAGTCTGACAACATTCTATCCAATCTAGTAATGGTGGTTTGGAAACCATTTGAAATATTATTGATGTTTCACCTTTCATGATTATTACCATATCCATCTTTACTAGATCCATGAACATAGCATCCCTTTCAACTCTCATCTTGTTTATAAATCCATGATTCTTTCTACTCAAAGAATCTACCACCTTATTTTCCTTCCATGTGTGGTTGTGTAATGTGAAATCATAATCCTTGAGTTGTTCAAGCCATCTTCTTTTCCTCATGTTGATTTTTTTCTGTGAGAAAATATACTTCAAACTCTTGTGTTTAGTATATATCTAACATTTTTTACTATATAGATAGTGTATACATATCTTCATATCAAGGATTACAGCTGCTAACTCAAGATCACGATTATGAAAATTTTGTTCATGAATTTTTAGCTATTGTGACACATAGACAATAACTCTTTCATAAAGACACAACAAAGTCCTTTCTTTGAAGCATCGCTATAAATTTCAAACCCATCATTCCCCGATGGCAGAGTCAAGATAGGAGAATTGAATATTATTCTATTCAATTATTCAAAACATTCTTCACACTCTTTTGGACAAACATATTTAACCCCATTACATTTGATATTTCTTAATGGGTTAGCCAATTGGGAAAAATTCTGGATGAAACGCTAATAATAACATACTAAACCAATAAAACCGTGTACCTTAGTTATACTCATTGATTCTAGCCAATCATGTATTTACCTTTTCTTTGAAGGATAAAAAGATGTTCAATTATTAGAGACAATATAGCCAAGAACATAAATATAACATCCCACCTTTTTATCACATAAACATTCATAACATTATACAAAACCGAGGATCTTTAAGGTTTAGTGTCTTGGTAACCAGGAACTTAATACATGAAAACATAAAAAATTATTCTAAAACACATGAAAGGATTCTTCATTTGTTCATCCTAAGTTCATTACAACATCTCATAACCTGGGGACATACACCAAAAGAAAGGTTGAGAAGAAGGCCAAGTAAGGGAAAAAGGGAAACATTTTACATGTAAACATGAGATACATCAAAAGTCATTAAATATAACTTTATGGAATGAGAAAGAGATCATGAGGAATATCATAATAAAAAATGTGTTTCATAAATTGAAGATGTGGATAAAAAATTTAACTTAAAAAATCATGAACATATCACCAAGGTGAACCCCAAGGTGTCATTAAAAATTACCAAGGTAAACCCCAAGGTATCGTTAAAATTGTAATCGTTAGAGATTACATCATTAACCAATGCATTAGAGTGATATCAGGGCGCACCCTAAAATTTTCCTTTATTATCATGTGGTACAAATATATCATCATAAAATATTTCATAAATAACCCATATGGCATAAAATAAATGGGTTTAATTTCATAATCATAATGTTTTAAAAACTGCTTTAAAAACATGATCTTTATGTCACTTTAAACCCACAGAAAAGGAAAGAGAGTCTCATGTATGTAAATCACAGAATTCAAAATAGAAAATTTCGATATATATGTGAATACCCTTATAGAAGAAAGATCTTTGAGTATTCACTAAATAAAACAAAATAATTTGAGAAAAAGAGAGAGACATTTTGAGACATAAATTCGGCAGCATAACGACTATGTTGTAGGGTTTTAGAAAACATTGAAAAGAGAGGGGACATGGGTCACCCACTCATAAATGATCCAGAAAATAGTAGGGAGAAAGAATATAAAGTATTTAAGAACATGGTAATGAAAATTGAAAGACATACCATATGAAATGAAGAACATGAAATGAAGAAAAAAAAGATATCTCTTATTAAAATTCGGCATCCTAACAACGTCCCTTAATCATCAAAAAAATGAATTGAAGAGATCAAATAGGGTCTCTAATCATATGGAAATAAAAGATCATTATGATTGGTATAGAGATCATACCCCCAACATGATAAAAAGGAACTTGAAAGACTTGAAAATAAAATAGAACTTGAAAACGAGAAGGGTGAAAGAATCGGTTACAAAACTTTCGGCAGCCTAACGGCGCCACTTAAATATTCATAAAAAGAAATAATGAGAGTAAGAGGGGATATCTCATCATATGAACATGAAAAGTGAAGTAATAGGAATATAAAATAACATCCTCCAACATAATAACATGGAGCATAAAAGAAATGACTTAAAAAGAGTATTTGAAAAGAAAAAGAGAGGTTGGATCCCTTACCTTAAAACGTAACTCTTAAAACATGATGGTTGGGACATTGAGGGCTTGGGGGCACCTTGAGAGGACTCTATAGGAGGTAATGAGACCAGAGATTCGTTGGGGGAGAGTTAGGAGTGAAAAATAATGAAGTAAACGTTGGGTATTTATAGGGAAAGGGAGGTGATACTTTAATAATTTCAAGGGACACCTCACTAGGGGTTTTGGCAAAACCATGGGCTTTCCCAGGGTATTTGCCCATGGTTTTGGCCACATGGGACCCGTCATACAATAATACATCCCATTTAGTCAACCATCCCTTAAAATATCTCATGACATCATCATGATGCAGTCATGATGTCATTAAACGTACCGAAACCATAAAACTGTATTTTTACTATTAACTGAAAATTCAACTTTTTCTGAAAACTCCCAAAAATTTATATGAACATAATATGAATTCTCTAAATTCAAAAATTAAATCCATCTTATAAAAAAAAATCAAAATGTTTTTAATTGAATTTTTAAATATAAACACTATTCACTGAAAATTCATTTTTTTTCAGAAAAAACCCCAAAAATTACCTTAACATAATATCGATGCTATAAGTTCCAAAATAAAGTCCAATTTATAAAAATATTTTTCTAAATATTTTTAATTTATTTTTTAATTAAAAAACACTATTCACCTGAAAAAACTAATACTTGAATAATAATTAATCAAACAGTTATTTACCTATTTTATTTAATCACACTACTTAATCAAGGTGCCTAAATTATATAAATAATTTCTTTAAGTGATATTACTAATCCATTTGGACACATTACTAATCCTAAACATAAAATCACTATTCATAATTTACTATTCATCAAAAAATAAGTTGACCTTATTAGACTCTAAATTTCTTACTAAACACATTTTCAGAAGGCCATTTTTTGAAATTCATTACACATCATTAATTATTTACGGTTTATATAAATATTTTTAAATATCCTTTTTTTAATACTTAAATAAAATACATCCTATATTCATTCGAACATTTGAAAACTCACAAACATCACCATAAGAAGAAAACACAATTTTATTTATAACAATGGATTATGGTCTCCTTACATAGCCCCTTATAACCCCAGAATAGTACCTAAGTGTAATGTGTGATAAGGTGAGATAATCTGAGGGCGGCTCGGACCACATCACATGAGTAGTAATTTCAATCAGTTTGAGCTTCTCGTGAAGGCGATTCCGTTCGAGCTTCACACGATGAAGTTTAGCTTGGGTTTGGTCCAGAGCAAAGCCTAGTGGTGCTACCTCCATCCCATGTTCTGTTATATGAGATTCGATCAGTCCAAGACTACTGGATGAGGCCATCGAATCTTCTTTATATATTAATTAACCATGATCACTTGTATTTAGAGACAATAGTCGCAACATTCAGTTTCCAATGGTCATACTGACTAAAGGTCATATAATAGTCAAAAACCAATCGTCTCATTTTAATTATACTCATGTTATCAAATGAAACAGCTTTGGTGAGTATAAAAAATAAAATAACACACAAAATTAGGAAACAAGATTTATTCAAAATTTTGGGTCGTTACATTCTTTCCCCTTATGAAATTGCATCCTCGCATTTTTTAAAATTGGGCTTGGACATTTCATTGAAAGTCCCACATGGGAAAAAGATTCAGTAACACTATTACTTTAAAAGATGGAAAAGGAAGTACAAAGGCCACCCGATTTAACCCATACTAAGATTCCATGTAGGAAAACATGGACATGGAAGAGAAAACAAAGGGTCACGTTCTGAGGGAGAGTGATAGAAAACATGATTAGGAGAAAGATAACAACAAGAATATCACAAACTTATGATGGGTTAAACGGTATTTGATTTCCCTGTAGGAAATGTTAACAGACAACATTTTTTTACGTTTCTTTTCATAGTTTTGAGGATTTAATTTACTACATAGAATAAAAACACAAGGAAATATATTGACCTTCAAGTAGAGTTTCAACCCTTAATAAGTTTCTACCAAAACTATTCTTTTCTCCAAATGATGAGCATTAAAAAACACTTGGTCTCATGAAAAGCACAAGAATCATCTTCTAGAGAATCACATAATCCACCAAAGATTAACTATCTATTTCTTCTATCTTTAACCATTATCCCAAAAAAAAGGGTAAGATAAACAACTCTTCCACAATAAAGAACCCCATAGGACGAGAAACAACTTTTAAATCTTCAAAATTCCACGGTACTACCCAAAGTTCATCATAGACCATTCCATAAATAACGGTCCTTAAAATTCCTCAAAATAAACCAAACTAAGATTGAAACCAATACAAGAATGATTTGATAACATAGTCTTCCAAAAGAAACATCATCATTCATAGCCAAACAATATCAACCACTCCTAACATCTTATAACAAAAGTAGCTAACCTAAACATATTTTCCCCAAGATAGGTTAATCATTTCCATAAGTAACCTATATTACCATAAGTTCACCTTGAATTCGTCGATTCTTCATAATATAAGTCAACCTTTATTCCTCAAAGAAAATGTTGTAGTAATCTATTTACCTCGATCATATAGGGTTCCCAAAATAGTGAACGTCTTCCAAAATAATAATCAACCTTTAATCCCCTAATCATCCCTTTTTTCAAGAAGAACAGCTTCACAACATCAACATGTGGTACATAATAATGATTATTTTCCTTAATGATATAAAACCATCTTAGGTAGTGACTCGATGTTCATAGAAAACATTAAGTATATGCTTATAGAGAACAAACTAATATACAACATGACATATACAATTATTGTGAAGAAGTTACCTATACTTTAATCATCATGATCCATCTCAGCATTGGACATGCATTGTTCCCTTTTCCTTGATGATTGTTCATGGTCATCAATCTTTTCATCCCTTTCAAGAGAGAATTTCTGTGGATAATGTCCAACTTCTCCACATTTACAACATTTAAAAGTATAAGGTACGTTAGATTGAACCTTATCTCTATTCATCACGTTTTCCATTTTTTAAAGCAATTATCTAATTTATACCCTATTACCCCACACTTAAAACATCTCCCGGTTCCTTTGTGACATTCCCTTTGGTGCTTATTTACACACTTTTTTCACAAAGGAAATTGGGTCTTCTTTCCCTTATAAAATTTATCAGATGAACATCCTTGAGACTTCGTCTTTTTCTTCCTTGATGAATTTGGGCATTCAACTAGGAACCAATTATTAATTGTGATTTGTGATAGCTGGTTTGGCATAATAAAAATATGTTCAACATGATCTCTAGTCACCTCTGTTACATTAACAATGAAATCTTCACATTACCTATCATATCGATTGTTGGGACATGTTCTTCTATTTCCCGCCATTAAATAAGAAAAGAATGTATAATTAGGGGGCTCAAATACATAGACAATAATCATGAAAAATAAACTTAAAGCATAGAAGGATAAACATGTAGAAGAATAGTATAACCTATGTTCTGATCCCCTAGGTTCCAATCTAGGTTATCCATGATCATATATTCTTATGTGAATATTTATTTTCTTTTATCTTTGTTCCTTTAAAATTGGTTCATACTAAGCTTATGAATTTACCAAAGAATATCCCCCGGGAGTGTCGTAACCAAGAGTACACTAAGGTCCATTTTTATGTACCATTTCCCATTCGAGTCTAGCTCAAAGGGTTGTTTTTGAGTTCTACCCTTATGTACGTATGTGCCAAAGCCACCTCCACATGCTAGTATCCAGATAGGGCTGTATTTTCTTGATAAACCACTTACTCAATACTCACAAAAATACTAGGAATATTTCCTATATTTAAACTTTTATATAGGCTTCTTCCAAAAGCATTCATATCCTAATTTCCACAAATAACTAAACAATCCATTGATACCAACTATATAATCCCGCCTGTTTATCTCATAAACTTTCATAACATTATACAAAACCGAGGATCTTTAAGGTTTAGTGTCTTGGAAACCAGGAACTAAATACATGAAAACATAAAACATTCTTCTTAAAAAATTGAAAGGATTATTCATTTGTTAATCCTAATTTCATTATAGCATCTCATAACCTGTGGACATACATCAAAAGAAAGGGTGAGTAGAAGGCCCAGTAAGGGAAACTAGGGAAAACTTTTACAAGTAAACTTGAGATACACCAAAAGTCATGAAAAATAACTTTATGCCATGAGAAAGAGATCATGAGGAATATCATAATAAAAACAACATGTTTAATAACATGATTATGTGGATACAACATTTAACTTAGAAAATCATGAACATATCACCATGGTAAACCCCAAGGTGTCATTAAAAATTACCAAGGTAAACCCCAAGGTATCGTTAAAAATGTAATCGTTAGAGATTACATCATTACCCAATGCATTCGAGTGCTATTAGGGCGCACCCTTAAATATGACTTTATTATCATGTGATCCACATATATAATCATAAAAAAATTCATAAATAACCCATTTGGCATAAAATAAATGGGTTTAATTTCATAATCATAACGTTTTAAAAACTACTTTAAAGACATGATCTTTATGTCACTTTAAACCCACCGAAAAGGAAAGCGAGTCTCATGTATGTAAATACTAGATTTTAAAATAGAACATTTTGATATATATGTGAATACCATTATAGAAGAAATATATTTGAGTATTCACTAAATAAAACTAAAGAATTTGAGAAAAAGAGAGAGACATTTTGAGACGGAAATTCGGCAGTATAATAGCTATGTTGTAGGGTTTTAGAAAACATTGAAAAGAGAGGGGACATGGGTCACCCACTCATACATGAACCATAAAATAGTAGGGGGAAATAATATAAAGGATTTAAGAACATGGTAATGAAATTTTAATGATATACCATATGAAATAAAGAACATGAAAGGAAGAAAAAAATAAGATTTCTCTTATGAAAATTCGACAGCCTAACGACATCACTTAAACATCAAAAAAATGAATTGATGAGATCAAATATGGTCTCTAATAATATGAAAATATATTATCAGTTTGATATATATATAGAGATCATACCCCAAAATAATAAAATAGAACTTGAAAGACTTGACAAAAAATAGAACTTGAAAATGAGAAGGGTGAAAGAATCTGTTACAAAAATTTCGGCAGCCTAACGGTGCCACTTAAACATTAATAAAACGAAATAATGAGAGTAATATGGGATCTCTCATAATTTTAACATTAAAATGGAAGTAAGAGGAATATAAAATAATATCCTACAACATAAGAACATGGAGGATAAAAGAAATGACTTAAATGAGAGTATTTGAAAAGAAAGAGAGAGTTTAGATCCCTTAACTTAAAACGTAACTCTTAAAACTCAAAGGATGGGCCCTTGAGGGCTTGGGGGAACCTTGGGTGGACTCTTTGGGAGGTAAGGAGTCCAGATCTTCGTTTGGGGAGAGTTGGGAGTGAAAACTAATGGAGAAAGGGTGGATATTTATAGGGAAAGGGAGGTGATACTTTAATAATTTCAAGGGACACCTCACTAGTGGTTTTGAAAAAACCATGGGCTTGCCCATGGTTTTGGCCACATGGGACCCCTCATACAATAATTCACCCCCTTTAGACGACCATCCCTTAAAATATCTCATGGCATCATCATGATGCAGTCATGATGTCATTAAACATACCAAAACCCTAAAACTGTATTTTTACTATTCACTGAAAATTCAACTATTTCCGAAAACTCCCAAAACATTATCTTAACATAATATCAATGATAAATCCAAAAATAAACTACATTTTATAAAAAAAAATTTCTAAATTTTTTTAATTTAATTTTTAAATAAAAACACTATTCACCGAAAATTCATTTTTTCCGAAAAAACCCCAAAAATTACCTTAACATAATATCGAGGATATAAGTTCATAAATAAAGTCCAATGTATAAAAATAATTTTCTAAATATTTTTAATTTAATTTTTAATTAAAAAATAATATTCACCTGAATAAACTAATACATGACTAATAAGTAATGAAACAGTTATTTACCTATTTTATTGAATCACACTACTTAATCAAGGTGCCTAAATTATATTAATACTTTATTTAAGTGAGATTACTAATAGATTTGGTCACATTCTTAATCCTAAGCATAAAATCCCTATTAATAATTTACTATTCATCAAAAATTAAGTTGATCTTAGTAGACTCTAAATTTTTTAATGAATACATTTTCAGAAGACAATTTTTTGAAAATCATTACATATCATTAAATATTTAAGGTTTACATAAATATTTTAAAATATCCTTTTTTAAAATACATCAATATAATACATCCTATATTCATTCGAACATTTGAAAACTCACAAACATCACCATAAGAAGAAAACACAATTTTCTTTATAACAAAGGATTATGGTCTCTTTACATAGCCTCTTATAACCCCAGCATAGGACCTAAGTGTAAGGTGTGCTAAGGTGGGAGAATCTGAGGGTGGCTCGGCCAACATCGCATGAGTAATAATTTCTATCAGTTTGAACTTCTCGTGAAGGTGATTCTGTTCTAGCTTCACACGATGAAGTTTGGCTTGTGTTTGGTCCAAAGCAAAGCTTGGTGGTGCTACCTATTTCCCATGTTCTGTTAGATGGGCTTCGATCGGTCCAATACTATTGGATGAGGCCATATAATCTTCTTTCTATATTAATTAACCAAGATCACTTGTATTTAGAGACAATAGTCGCATCATTCAGTTTCCAATGGTCATGCTGACTAACAGTCATATAATAGTCAAAACTCAACTGTCTCATTTTAATTATAATCATGTTATCAAATGAAAGAGTTTTGTTGAGTATAAAAAATAAAATAACACACAAAATTAGGAATCAAGAGTTATTCAAAATTTCGGGTCATTACTATAAATCTCCTGAATCCAGAATTTACACTTTTTAAACTTCCCATATAATTCATTTCATTCTAATAGTTTTCAAAATAGTGCTCAAGTGATTTTCATAATCTTCATAGTTTTTATTGTATACCAATATATCATCGATAAATACAACTACAAAGTTATCAAGATATTCCTTGAAAACCTTATTAATCTGATCCATGATAAAAGAGGGTGCATTAGTCTGTCCAAAAGGCATTAGTGTAAACACATAATGCCATACCTGGTTCGAAATTCTATCTTTAGAATGTATTCATTCATCACACACAACTGATTATATCCAGTTCTATGGTGAATATTTTAAAAATAATAACCTCCATGAATTTTATCAAATAAATCTTCAATAAAAAGTAGGGGATAATTGTTCTTTACTATTATAACATTGATCTCCTTGTAGACAATACACAACCTCATAGATTAATTTTTCTTCAAAAAAAAAGAACAAGGGCACCCCATAGAGAAACACTAGGGATAATAAATCATTTATTACTCAATTTCTCTAGTTGTTTATTTAGTTCCACTAATTCCACAGTGGCCATCCTATAAGCGGTCTTCGATATCGGCCTTCAACCAGGAATTAAGTCAATTAAAAACACCATTTCTTATTCTGGAGGATGTATAGGTAAATAATCTGGAAGCACATCAACATATTATTTCACAATAGGTGCATCCTCTATTTGAACATTTATTTCCCCACCCATAGTTATTTATCTCCCTTCCTCCCAAATAATTGAATTTAGTAGAGCTAATAGGGGTGGATCTAGATGAGAATCATATGGTGATGTTTCTTCTCTAAAGAAAAGGGATTCCTTATCATTATCCAAAATTTTAACCTCCTCCTTCTTATAATAAATTTTCACATAATGGTCAAAAATCCAATCCATACCGAGGATTACATCAAATTTATTCATGGGTATGACAATAATATTAGATAATAAAGAATGTTTATATTTCATAATAGTAACTGATTGACAAAACATTATTGTTGTGGTATTTCCCTTAGGATTTTTGACTGAAAACTCCCTTAATAAGTAAAATTGGAAATATCTAATTTTCTTAGAAAATTGGGAATATATGAAAGAATGTGATGATCCATAATAAAATAAAGCATTTGCTAATTTTTTGGAAACTATTAATGTACCTTCCACAACATCATTCTCAACTTCAACCTTAACAGTTGTTATTGAATAAGCTTGGCCTTTATCCCTTGTCCTTTTATGAGGTAATTTTCATTGACGCTTACGAAATTCATTTGCATAATACACCATTTCTTTAAAATTGTAACATTAAATATTGACAGCCTCTTTCTTCCCCTTGCAATCACGAGCTCAGTGGCCTCGTTCTCCACACTCGTAACAAACTCCCATCCCTTATAGTAATATACAAGGGTGTTTATTCCCAAAATTAATATAGGATGGAAAGTCAACTTTTCTTTTATTCCACTTATTTCCATTTCTAGTTTATTCAACAGATCTCCTCTTACATTGCTTCACTTTAAAGTAATAAGAAATAGAGAATTCATTTTATGTCTTGATAACACATGAGACTATATCTTCATATGATGATAAGGAATGTGAGACTAATACTCAAAGGAGAAATGTTTTTAACCCATAAAAAATCAATCTATATTACTTCTTGGTTTATGTATATAATATGAATCATGCCTTTCTACCCTTGTAATGTTTTCCCCATACTTTGTGGCATTCTCATTCTCTTTTTTCCTCAAACTTAGAAATTGTATTTCCATATTCGCTCGATGTTTATGAGGAAAGTATATTTCTAAGGAAATCTCTTAAAAATCCCTCCATTCCATATTTTAATCATCTTCATCGTACTTTGTGTTTGAATTAATGACCATCATTGATCTTCATCTCCTGAGAGTAAATAAACTTGTATGATAACCTTTTCAATTTCATTGCTCCCCAAAGCATGAAAAGTTTCTCTAAGGAACTAATCCATTTCTCATCAACAAATAGATTTTTAGACCCATTTAATATTAGTGGTTGTTTCTTCATGAAGTGTTTTAACATTGATCATCCACATTGTGGATCAAGATTCCATATATAGGTAAGGTTATTATTCATAACCTGAGTGGGTTGTCCCAATATGGTAATAAGATGTTTAGTATCAGTTATATCACCATATTCACTATAATTATCTGGAATATGATGGATATCTCTACATGTATTTATTTCTTTGATTTGTTTTACATTCCTTCCCCTAGCCTCCATTTATAAACAATTGAATACACTAGATTAGTTCTTGAATCTCAATGCATAATTCCCAAGATGTAAAATACTTAACAAAAATTTAACAGCTTGTGTGTATAATCCATATTCATAAAAAAATTTAGAGAATTACTTAATCATAAATCCTTCATAATGGTTTGTATATTAAATTTGAATTATCATAAACATGTCCCTGTGGAGGGTCAAACCAGGTGCATAGTAAGGCCAGTTGTCGTATACCAGGATACCTCGGGTTAAGCCTGAAACTCTTTGTCAGAGTTTTCACTCCTAGGTAAATCTATGCCAGAACCATGTCAACTTGTAGTATCCATACAGGGATGTATTTCTTGGAAATCCCACATAATATCTATATTACAAAAAAAAAATTTGTTCTTCTATACTGATCATTAAATTCTATCTTCGGGTAATGTTCTCTAATCAATGTTTTTCTAAATATAGTTTCCAAGGTTTGTAATAAACTTATTCTGATACCAACTGTAACACCCCAACCCCATTTACCCAGAGTCAGTGCATTATTACATAACAATGTCATGATCACAAGAGATCAAGTCCTGAAAGACCGCTCAGTTTCATATCCAAAGAATTAATAGATACTTACATAATTTTTACATTACATTATGAAATGAAAAATCAACATTGTGTCTTCTTTGAACACACTCATATACCTTATCATATCCCTACAGGTCAATCATAATATACTTCTTCACATCTTATGAAAAATAAAACATAAGAAGGGGGTGAGAACAGATGCTCAATATGTATTACAATATAGTGGAAACAATCATAAATAAGAAAAAACATTTAATCCAATGTATAAGACTAAAACAAAGGACTTTTAAACATAAAATTCAACATAATATGGAAATAATAACTAAAATAATTATATTTAATTATTCACATGGATATTCTACTAGTCAAATAATCACATGTAATATCAATAACTAATCTCATAATGATGGAATGCATAATGTCGAACATCATAACCACAATTTTAATGCCTCGTGCCAAGACAAAAAATAAAAATATTATCAAGGAATTTTCCCAATACATTGGTTTGTCTCATGAGACCAACTGATGAATCGATGGCCTATAATGGGCCCCTCTTGTCACTTTCTACATTCAATGCATTCCTCATATGAAAAGCGTGAAACATAACATAAATATTTGTATTAAACTAGCATACAAAATGTTAATACTTTAACCATTAACTGAGAATGATATTAAAAAAAGAACATCCATAGTAAAACATATCATAAAACTATCAATAAAATATGGAGTATTGTATCATAATAATTCAACTTCAATTAAATATAAAATCCAACAATAGATGTTCACACAAATGAAATCATTCCAACAACTATTTGAGAGAGATATCTCATTCTACATTGAAATCATTTCAAAGTCACATAATAATCAATGAAAAATGTTATTTTTAAAATATTCTTATAATATTGTAAGGGAAGATTGAAAGTTTTTTTAATTACGGAAAATAGCCACACCCACTGTATAAGTTAAAAAAATTTGTCCTTAATTTATCAAAAAGGTCATAAAGTAACTTTTTTTGAAAACGATGGGAAGATTCCTTTCAAAACATTTTATAAAAATTCAAACAAGGGTATAAATGACTTTAACCAATATTTTATAAAATAGTAGAAAAATTTGAAATAAATTTTTAAGAAATATGGAAGTGGATGATAAAAAATTCCCGATAGATACTTATGTATTAACAGCCTCGAATAATAAAGCAATTGTAAAATAAACCTTACCTTTTACATTTCCTTAGTCAAGGGTATGTTAACCTCATTTATAATGGTTAAATAATTTTTATTAAATTTTAAAATAACCACATACATAAATATTATATCATATATGATCCTCTGATATTTCATTGTTAATAATATTTCAGTAGTATCACAGTTTTGGTTGATAACTGGTTCATTTTACTTAATATGTTTTTTTATGTAAGTCACATTTTTTATGGATAGAATATATTTTTATCATAACTAGAATGATATTAAGTTCATAATCATTATTTTTAATCATCAAATGAAAATTATTCTTGAATGGATATGATGGGTAATTAAATATTACCGCTTCTTGGAGACGGTAATCCTTACATACAAATGAGTGACAATATCATTATATTAATGGTGAAATCATATGAAATAGGATAGAATATTATACATACAGAATCTTTAACATGTTATATTTATTAATTAAATCAATTATATATCATTATTATACCCATACAAATAATGAAGTGTTGAATAAAAGACTACACCATGACGTGGAGACAGTAAGCTGAACATACGCACCTATGGTGACTTTGTCATTCATTGGATGGATAGAATAGTGAATATGGATATACCATATTTATAATAACATAAAAGTATGTATAATTTACTGTAAGTATTGTTTTGGTATTGAAACAACAAATAAATAGGAAGAGGAAGAAGAAAAGAACTTTGAAAGAGGTGATGAAATAATTACCTATTTTCGGGTTCTTTCTATTGATTTGAACAAAAGAGCTCCTTAGATTGGATTTATGATCAATGTAAGGACTCTATAATGAAGTGAGGGTAGTTGGGAGGTGATTGGGTCAGGTTTTGGATGATCCAACTTGAATTGGAGGTGGTAATTTAAGATAAGGGGAATTACCCTTTTATAAGAAAGGTGACAGACACTTTTGGAAAATCTTGAAATGTTATTTTATTATAAAATTATTTTTGGATTCTAATAGCTCAAAATGGATTTATTTAGAGGATAAGGTAGGGATGGGTCGAAATCATCTCAAAAAATAGGATTTATACTTGTTTAGTTCAACATATTAACCTTATCATTTATATTTAACTCTTAGTTAAATAGTTTATCTTTTACCATGTCTTATTGTATTTTATATTAAATAGTTAATATAGTTACTATAAAATTACAATAGAACCTCAAGTGGATCATTAATGAGATATCTAACATTATCTAAGTCCTTTGGTAGAATCTTGTATTTTTAGGAATATTATATCATTTAATAATATAGTTTTTTTAACTCATAGTAGGTCAATTTTGAGACTATTTAGTATTTGGTTTTTTTAAAAGTCATAACAACTTGATTACTTCAAAAAAATTGAATCAACCATAAAATATAATATTCACATATAAAATTCGTTTATGGAATCAAAAGTTTCAATTTACATTTATTTTATTACATATAACATCAATTATTTTAATCTCTCATTAACAAGGTAATTACTGCATCAAAATTGTGTCACAAATTAATTTTGTTATTTAATGTATAAAAATTATTAATAAAATATCATGTTGTAGGAAATATTTTTATATTTATAATTAATATTTGTATTCAAACTTATCTTATGAATAACTCTATATTGGAAATGGTTTAGTTAATACTTTTGAATTTAATACTTTTAACACTTCATTTAATAAAATATAGTAAATGTCCCAATCTAATCGAAGTGTATCGAAAAGGATCACAGTTTTGTCCTAAGGTTTATTTTGTTCAAAAAACACTTAGCCAAAAGAATTAAGACATGTTTTAGGGTAATTATAATATTATTTTTACCTTTAGTTTCCCTATATAGTTTTAATGGTTGTAAATGAAATTCAAATTTTACTATTCACCAAAAATTATTTTCATCCTTTTTAACCACATATTACTTACTAATGACAACCTTGTCTATCTGATTTTTTAAAATTCAATTCCCAGAAGTGGTAAAATTATGTTTTATGAAATTTTTCGAATGTTTCTAGAAGGTGGGTAAAAGACGTTAAAAAGTTCAATAAAATTTTATACATCTAATGTAATGCCCCAACCCCAATTTCCCAGAGTCGATGCATTATTTTAATACATTGGAATGATTACAAGGAATCAAGTCCCAAATAACCGATCAGTTAAGCAGTAATGGAAAATAGATTACATAAATAAACATTACATGAAATTATAAAATGAAAAACAAAAGCAACATTGTCTCCATTGACCACATTGATATCCCTTAGACTATCCATGCAGGTCAGTCATAATATAATTCTTCGCATCCTGGAAAAAATAAAACATAGAAAGGGGTGAGCTTGGATGCTCATTAGGGATAGAAATATAGCAGAAACTTTCATAAATAAGCATAAACATTTAAGGAAATTTATAAGAATAAAAAAATCCTTTTAAACTTAAACTTCAACATAATATATCGAGGATAAATCAAATAATGCATTTTACTTATTCACATGGATATTCTACTAGTCGAATAATCACATGTAATATCAATATCAAATTTCATAATGATGGAATACATAATTCCAGACATCATAACCACATATTCAAGCACTCATGCCAAGACTACAAATAAGATTTTGTCAAGGCCTTATGCCAAGACACTAGTCTGTCTCATGAGACCCACTGATGCATCAAGAAGCTACCGCAAGCTCCACCCGTCACTTACTATGTCCAATGCATTCCTCATATGAAAAGGTTTAAACATAACATAAACATTCGTATTAAAACTAACATACAAAATGTCAATACTTTATCCATAAACCATGAATGTTATAAAAATAACACATCAATAGTCAAAAATATCACAAACCTTCAATACAATATGGAATATTTATATCATAATAAATCAACCTCGATCAACAATAATATCCTGTAAAGGATGTTTACATAGTGGAAAATGTTCAGTAATAATCTTTGAGATAAATATCCCTTTTCATGAAATCATTTAAAATTCATATAAAGGACTTCATTTAAAAGATAAATTTGAATCATAGTTTTCCATACCACATTTACACTATTGAAAGGAATTAACATTTTAATGTATTCATGTCTATTTAAATAAATCCTTAAAACCATTTTGAAAACATGGACATTAATGATAATGGTTTAGAAGAATAAATCAATAAAACATTTAAAATGATATTTTAGTAAAAAGTACCATAAAATAATCCATTTCAAAACTTTTTTATAACACATATACATGGATAATAAATATTTCTTAGTAGATACTTACGTCAAAATAACCTCGGATAATAAATAGATTGTGAAATTAACCCTTACCTTACAATTTATTTTGGTCAAGGGTATGTTTAACCTCATGTATAATGACCATAGTATGTTATTAAATTATACCAGAACCATATTCATGTTCATTATATCATACATGATTCATTTATGACTTTATACTACCCATTTAAGGATTATTTCCATGTTAAAATAACATTTTGGGTAATAATCGATTTCATTATCGTACGTGTTTTAACTTGATATTCTTGATTGTATCATTTGATTCATGATTTAAATAATTACAGAATATAAAAATTTATTTATATATCATATATATTTAGAATATAAATATTTATAATAGATATATATATATGAAATGGAAGGCACCATTTATGGAGACGGTAGGCCGTATATACACATAAACTTTGTTTCTGTTTTCATATCATATTGAACCGAAGTAAGTGAATAAGAAATATGTAAGTACATGTATATATATATATATATAGTATCATTATTATGTCATATATTACATACTTATTAATAATATTTATTTTTATAATCATCATTGAGTGGTGGATGTGGGAATGAATCTCATCACGTCGTGGAGATGATAATCTGTACTTATGAAAGAGCGACAATATTATTATATTGATTATGAAATAGTATGTAATTGGATGGTATATAATATATAAAAAATCATTAACATGTTATATTAATTATTGATACTAATTATTATACCCATCCAAAAAATGATGTTTTTGAATAACAAACGACACCATGACATGGAGACAGTAAGATGTATG
This sequence comes from Viscum album, assembly GCA_963277665.1. Classification (NCBI taxonomy): domain Eukaryota; kingdom Viridiplantae; phylum Streptophyta; class Magnoliopsida; order Santalales; family Viscaceae; genus Viscum; species Viscum album. The sequence goes on from OY728139.1 coordinate 1,188,012,362, forward strand.
TACGCACATATGAAAACATTTTAATTTATAGGATGGATAGAATGATAAATATGGTTGTAAAATATTTATAATAGCATCACAGTTTATAGGAGTTACTAGAGTTATTATTTTGGTATGGAAACTACAAATAAAGAGGAAGTGGAATAAGAAAAGAACTTGAAAGAGGGTGGTGAAATTATTACCTCTTATTCGGGTGTTTCCTTTTGAGTTGATCAAAATGTCTCCTTAGTATGGATTTATGATAAATGTAAGGACTCTAGGTTGATGTGATGGATGTTGGGAGGATATTTGGGAAGTGTTTGGCCATTCCAAATGGATTTGGAGGTGTGATTTTGAGAGAAGGGGAAGCCCCCTTTTATAAGAGAGGTGAGGATCACTTTAGGAAAATATTAAATTATTAATTTATTATAAAATCATATTCTATTTATAATGTGTAAAAATGAATTTATTTCAAGACAGAGGTGGTTATTGGTCGAAATAATCTCAACCAATAGTTTTTATTCAAGTTTAGGTTACCATTTTAGAATTATCTTTTATATTTAACTCTTACTTAAATAGTGTATCTTGTACCATGTCTTCTTGTATTCTTACACTATATGGTTAATAAACTAACTATAAAAATATAAGAGAACCTCAAGTGGTTCATTATTTACATATATAATATTATTTAAGCCATTTTTCCAAACCTTAGATTTTTGGGAATATTATATCAACCAATAATATAGTATTTGTTTTATACATTAATTTATGTCAATTTTGAAACTATTTGGTATTTTCTTTTTTAAGTCATAAAAACCTTATTACATCGAAACAATTTATCTAATCAACCCTAAAATGTCATATTAACCAATAAAATTCGTTGAAATCATCAAAAAAATTAAATTCGATTTATTTTAATATTTATATATAAACTATTTTAATATTTCATTAAGAAGGTAATTACTGCATCATCATTGTGTCATAAATAAATTTAATTATTTAATCTCTAAAAATTATAAAAAAATCCATTATGTAGGAAATATTTTTATCTTTCTAATTAATATTTATAGTCTAACTTATCCTATGAATAACCCTATATTAAAAATGGTTTATTTAATAAACATTGAATTAAACAATTTTAACTCTTCTTTAAATAAAATAATAATAAATGTCCTAATCTAATACAAGTGAACGTAAAGGATAATATTTTATTCATAATTTTTTTGTTCTAATTAAACATATACAATATAATTAGGACATGTGTTAGGGTAATTATAATATCATTTTTACCTTTAATTACCCTATTTACTTTCAACCGTTGTAAATTAAAGTCAAAAGTTCAATTAACCAAATATATTTTTCCTCTTATTGAATTCAATTTTTATTACTTATGTCAATCGTGTCTCTCAGATATTCGAAATTCAACTCACAGAAGTGGTAAAATTATGTTTTATGAAATTTTGCTAACATGCCTAGAAGGTGGTAAAAGAGGTTAAGAAGTTCAATAATATTTTATACATCTAATTTTACAATAAAATTACTCAAATTAATTAAATATAACTTATATAGTAATTATATGTCTATATTATAATAAAATAAATTTAAATAAAATATATAATTATTTAAATAAAAAGTCAGTTTTAAATAATAAAGTAGTGTTTTTCATTATTTATCAAAATTGTAAGTTTTCAGAAAAATACCAAAAATTCACCCTAAGATAATTTTGATATTACAAATTTAAAATTGAAGTCTCTTTTACCAAATTAAAATCATATAAGTTGAATTTATTAATTTAATATTAATTCCTGTTGTCAACCCAAAAACTGTGTTTTTAAAAAGTAAAAACTATCAAAATATTGACATGTGTTTATGTCAAATTTAAATGTGAAATTACTTATAATTGCCTAAATTGTATTAAATGATAAAAATAAAATATAATTATACTTCAAAACCATTAAAATTCATAATTTAACACCATAAATTACTTCGATTAAAAAAACATTTCAATTAAAACATAGTTATTTTCACTTTCTGTCAAAATATGAATGTAATCATAAAAGTAGCAAAAATTTATATCAACTAAATTTTTATGTCCCACTTCCAAATAAGAATTTAATTTAATTAAATTTAGTATATAAAAGTTTCAAATATTTGTTTTAAGAAGGGTTTTCCATTAATAGGCGGTAAAATTTCATTTTCTAAAAAATACATCTTTTATCTGAAAAAAAATGTATTTTTTCTTATATTATTTCTATGAAAAATATAATATGGATTTTAAAATTATATAGAGTAATAAGATTCAAAATTTAGTTAATATTATTCATAACCTCGTTTTGAACAACTAGTTTGGTATGTTGTGGTGTGCTCGAACTCGGTGTTGTGTGTACCACAAGGTATTAAATTACTTTATTGAGAAAAAGTACTATGAAATCTTGGGGTGTTACATTATCTACTCCTTAAATAAATTGTGTCTTAGAAATTTAAAATTTTTATTCAAAAATAAAAGGTTAAAAATAGAAAAATACCATTGTGGAAAACCCACATCAGAAATTGGGTTAATAAAATTTTGTCTTAATAAGAGGGAAAGGGAATGAAAAATTCACCACCAAATTACAATCTCTATTGGGAGAACATTGGTGGAAATCAGAGACACATAATTGGGGGAAAACATAAATATTTAAAGGTAGTGATTGAGGTCATCAATCACAAACAACTGTAAAATTGATGTCCTCAAAGCCATCAATCTATGATGATTTAAAATATCATTAGTTCAACAAAAAATAAGGTATTAGGATAACATATTTTTTTGTTTTAGGATCCCTTCCCTAATGTTTAATAATTAATTTATTCATGGAATAAGAGGGAAAAATATACATGAAAAGTAGAGTTTCATCCTTCAACTAATTCCTAACACAAACTCATATTTCATTCCAAAAGATAATAGAATTCAAAAATATTCTATTTATCCTCATCATATAGGGTTCGAAAAATAATGAAACTATAATTCATTTGTTAGACTATTTAAAAAACTACATTATACAAACTAGGACATCATGTATGCCAGTGGTAGCTGATCCACCCTTGCCGCCCTTTGGTTGTGGGTTCAAGTTTTGCGGCATTATCGGACATGACATGTTGTCGCCCAACCACCGGGATATCCTTTTTATTACAATCCAAAATTAATCTCAAGAAATTATTTAACCTTAACAATAGTATCCAATTTCAAGCTTAATCGATTCCAACCATTAGGTTTATTCAAAATACTTCTTTCCAAATTCACAGTCCAAAATATATAAGGAAGGTAAGCATAATGAACATCTTTTTTACCATGTAATAAAATGTGAATACCTTCATAATGTATTCTTTTAAAACATTGTAACACCCTGAAATACTATAAAACCTTAATGATTACATTCATGCTCCCTTATTCCTTAAAAAATATTGGATATACTACTTCTATCCAAAAATGTTGTAAACTCCAACATTGATAGAATATAAAAATCAATAATTAGTTTCATGGTAGTCAAAAATATCCAATATAATTTATCCAAATCAATCACATATTATTCCAAAATCACTACCTCAGTATTAGAACTCTATTATGGTTTATCATTATCTCAACCATATATTTTCCAAAAAAAATTAAACTGCTATTGAGTCACTTTTCTTGGTTCCACACAATCTCATGTCCTTAATGAAATAGTACTGCAGTACAATCCTTTTGTACTCTATAATTATTATAACATGTACATCATTAATAAAATACTAAAATGAAACAATACTTTAATAACAAAATAAGAAATATAATCATTCCACTTCATCTTTGGTAGTATCATAACTTTATTATTATCCAATAGCAGCATTTGGGGTATACTCTGATGATTTGTAAACTGCTTCGCGTAGTGTCCCAACTCCTTGCAGATGAAACATTGTATATTTGAAACATTTTTCTTACCCTTGCAATCGCGTACATGGTGTCCTTTTTCTCAAAACATATAACAAACTCGCATTCCCTTCATGAATTTACCAAGGTGATTCTTTCCACAGTTATCACACATGGAAAATCCTCCTTTCCCCTCTTCCCTTTATCCATCATTCTCTATTCCATCCAATTCTTATCTTTCTTCCCTTCAAATCCGTAGGACTCAGAGAATTCTTTACTTATCTTATTAACACATGATACCATTTATTCACATGATGAGAATACATTGGAGACAATTTCCATTTTAATTGTTGTCTTAATACCATGAAATATATGATCCTTCTTAATCTTTTGATCATCCATATTTCTGGAATTCTCATTCCTTCTACTAACAACAATTTCTAAACAATGGAATACACTAGGTTAGTTTATGAATCACAATGCATAATTCCAAAATTTTAAAACACTTAATGTAAATTGAAATGATTATGCATATAGTATTTAATCATAAAAGCTTTTCTTTGAGAATTTATTTACTCTTAAATCCTTTATAATGTCTTGTAATGAAAATTTTAATTATCTTATGCATATCACCCGGGGACTGTCATAACCAAGAGTGCAGCAAGTCTCATTGCCGTGTACTAGGATACCCTAGGTCAAGTCCAAAACTCCTTGTTAGAGTTTTCACTACTAGGTACATCTGTTACAGAGCCACCTCTACATGTTCATATCCATACAGGGATGTATTGCTTGGAAAATACAAAAAATCTATACATTACATAAATTCATGGAAGTTCTTCTATACTAATCCTCAATGTCTTTCTTAGGGTAATGTTCTCTAATATGAGATTATATAAATATATTTCCAAGGTTGTTGTTAAACTTCATCTGATACAAACTGTATTGCCACAACCCCAGTTACCCAGAGTCAGTTCATTATTTTAATACATTAGCATGATTACAAGGAATTAAGTCCTCAAGGACCAATCAGTTTAACAGTCATGGAAAATATATTACATAAATTAATGTTACATTAAATTATAAAATAAAAAAACAACATTATCTCTAATGACCACATTAATATCCCTTATACTATCCTTATAGGTCATTCATAATATACTTTTTCTCATCCTGGGAAAAATAAAACATAGAAAGGGGTGAGCTCAGATGCTCATTAAGGATAACAATATCATGGAAACATTCATAAATAAGAATAAACATTTAAGGCAATGTATGAGACTAAAAAATTCCTTTTAAACTTAATCGTTTGCATAATATGGAAAAGATAAATCAAAAAATTCCATTTACTTATTCACATGGATATTCTACAAGTTGAATAATCACATGCAATATCAATATCGAATTTCATAATGATGGAATAGATAATTCCAGACTTCGTAACCACATAGTCAAGGCCTCATGTCAAGACTACAAATAAGATTTTTTTCAAGGCCTTGTTCCAAGACATGAGTTTGTCTCATTAGACCTAACGATTCATCAATGAGCTATATCAGGCTCCACTCGTCACTTACTAAGTCCAATCCATTCTTCATATGACAAGGTTTAAACATAACATAAACATTCGTATTAAAACTAGAATATGATATGTCAAAACGTTATCCATAAACCATGAATGGTAAAAAATTAACACATACAAAGTCAAAAATATCAAAAAACCTTCAATAAAATATGAAATATTTGTATCATAATAAATCTACCTCGACCAAGAATAATATCCCATAAAGGATGTTGACATAGTTTAAAATGATCAGTAAAAATATTTGAGATAAATATCCCTTTTCATGAAATAATTTAAAAGTCATATAAATGAAGTCATTTAAAATATTGGTTTGAATTAAAGTGTCTCATACCACTTTGAAACTTTTTAACGGAATTAACATTTTAACGAATTCATGTCCATATAAATAAATCCATAAAACCATTTTGAAAACATGGTCTTTAATGAAAAATGTTTAAGAATAAATATTTAAAACATTTAAAATGATGTTTTAGTAAAATTTCACATAAAATAATCCATTTGAAAACTCTTTTATGAAACATGGACGTGGATAGTAAATATGTCCTATTAGATACTTACGTGAAAACAACCTCGGATAATAAAGAGATTATGAAATTAACCCTTACCTTGAACTTTCCTTTGGTCGATGGTGCGTTTAACCATTTTTATAATGACCATAGTATGTTATTAAATTACACCATATCCATATTCATATTTATTTTATCTTAAATGATTTATTTATGACTTTTAATACCCATTTAACGATGATTTCCATGTAAAATTACCAATTAGGGTAATAATCGCTTTCTCTATCGTACGGGTTTTAACTAGTTATTCTTGATCATATCCTTTATATCATGATTTAAATAATTACACAATATAAACATTTATTTATATATAATATATATTTAGAATATAAATATTTATAATTGATAGATATATTTAATGGAAGGCACCATTTGTGGAGATGGTAGGCTGTATGTACACATAAACGTTGTTTCCGTTTTCATATCGTATTGAACGGAAGTGAATACAATATATGTAAGTACATAAATAAATATATATATATATATATATATCTCCAGTATCATTATTATTTCATATATTATACACTTATTAATAATATGTATTTTTATAATCATCGTTGAGTGGTGAACGTGGGAATTAATCACATCGCGTCGTGGAGACGGTAATCCGTACGTACGCACAAGTGACAATATCATTATATTGATGGTGAAATCATATATAATTGGTTGGTATATTATATATACATAATCATTAACATGTTTTATTTATAATTTACATCTGTAATACTCATTATTATACCCATCCAAATAATGAAGTGTCTGAATAACAAACGACACGACGACGTAGAGACGGTAAGTCGTGTGTACCCACGTATGGGGACAATGTCATTTATAGGATGGAACAAATAATTAATATGGTTGTACCATTGATATTATTAATATTTTCATGAATTATTATATGCTCAATTCCCTGATTTTATATGAAATGTGCATAATGTGTGTGAAATATTAATACTTCAATATTATGTATAATTTTTGAGCATTTTTAGAAGTAATCCAATTGAGTTAGTTTACTATTTTATTTATAACTCTAACCCTTCTGATCCAAATTGTGTGGTTATTTTTTTTAGGATTTATAATTTAGTATAAAACATTTCATTAGAAGGGATCATGGGTTAATCCTTCCATTTGAAGTCTCATATGGACCACACAAGAGGGCCTACAGAATCTGTAAAGAAACTGGACCATTCATGAAGATTGATTTACTGGGCTCAATATAGAATTTAAAATTCCTTCATTATCCTCAAAGGTTCAGGGGACAATTTAAGGAGTCTTGGATAAAACTTTCAATGCCCAAATCCAAAAACAAGGGGCCCAACATATGCTTTGAAGTCCAGCCCACCATTCTGGCCGATAAATAAAATCAGTAAAGTATTAATGACATATCTCATGATGTAAGCATCCAATACTGATAAAATATTTCATTGTGAAAGAGGAGATATATGCGGACGATGTTGTTGAAGAAATAATTCGGTTTTTAAGGCTTCTTTTTATTCAAAAACTCTTTCAAATTTTGGACTTTAAAAATACTAGATTGAAATGAACAGATTAAATTTGAATAATATACCGGCCATAACATTGGCTACATAGGTCCAAATGACTCCACATTTTCAGAGTAGTCGGAAAGAATTTTTTTCTACAACTCTTAATAAGGATATACCTAGAGATTCTGTAGTCTAGATGTCTAAACCGTCGATCCAACTGGAGGGACAGATTGGGAATGGAAACAGTCCACTTCCTTTGGCTATAAATACATCCCCCTACTCTCCTTCGAAGGGGTTGGCATTTCAGAAGAAAGAAGAATCAATTGGAACGAACAAAGCCTTGAAAAAGTCTTTTAGGACCTTCCATACTCATGTTTTCACTTGATATACCTTTCCTCCTCTGTTTTTTACTTTTACTATTGTGTTGTTCTTCATTTGTAGTCTTGTATGTTTGTGTTTTGTAATTCTATTTTAATGGAAGTTTCTTCTTCAATATCTCTTATTCACATCCACATTCTATAGTTTAATATTAATTTTCTTAATATAGTTTAAATATATTTGAATCCCCTTCCATTATTTTTCTTCCTCATTCAATCGAAAGTCTGTTTTTTTAATTCTCATCATTGTTCTTGTGTGTGTGTTCGATGTACCACTCTTTTCTTATCCCTTTATTTTTCTTCTCTTTTTAATTCATCATCATAAATATATAAACCAGTTTAATATTAATATCAATGTCTGAGTGAATATATTATTGGGGTGAGTCAAATTTTAGTGATGATAAGTGATTGAGAGTATTTGCTCGATGAATATTCTTTAATTTAACATTGTGTATGTTGGACTTAACATGTCATGGATTAATGACTTGTTTTGTTGAACATGTGGTCTACATGGATTATTGGAACCATAAATAAACTACCATCAACAATCTATGATTGAGATTAGAACCCTAAGTTAAGTGAAGGCTTGGATTAAAGCCTTAACACTTAGTAATTCCAATCAACAATATCTTGCAAAGTGGGTGTTAAATTAACTGCAATATAATGCAAAGCTACAGGATATCACAAGCTTAACTCTCTAAAAATGAACTCACACCAATATTTATAAAATTATTAAATCAAACACTAATCATTAATCACTTAATTTAATCTCTGCAAACAAACCCCCCAATCAGAATACAATCAACTAAAAACAAATGACTATTACAATGTATCATTGTCGAAGATTCGACCCGAGTGCTTCTATACACATTAGCAGAGAACCGAAACCTTGACCAGTTGATAGGTGACAAATGGCCATGCGTTTCCAATGGATTAGTTTTCGGGGATGGTGCTTTATGTAGTCATTAGTTTCTAGTTACTATAAAAAACAAACAAAATTTTATAAAACAAATTGATTTAAAAAATAGAAAGAAAACCCAACTTCTCATAAAAATCATAAAAAGAAAAAACAAAAACAAAAACTCATCTCCCTTTTCCTTCCAAAATCTCTTTGAATGCCCTGTAGCCTCCCAAACAGTCCCTTGTATTTGTTTGACCCTGAAATTGAGTGAACACTTTTCCAACTGAGGTGGAACATAAGAGAAAATAAAATAATTCAAGACTCGGTCCTCATCCAACCAGTTGAATTAGTTATGGCCAATCCTAGGGAACAAATACTAAAAGAACTTGCTTCCCCTGATATGAATTTCCAACCACTTGGTATTCAATATGAAAACATAGAATCTGACTTTGAACTCAAATCGTTTTTTATTCATCTTCTCCCTCATTTCCACAGGCTAGCTGGTGAGGATCCAAATCTCCACCTTAAAGAGTTCCAAGTGGTGTGCTCTACCATGAAGCCTCAAGGGGTTTCTAAAGAACAAATCAAACTTCGAGCATTCCCTTTCTTCCTAGATGACACTGCTATGTCATGGGTTTACTACCTACCTCCTAGTTCCATAACCACATGGAATGACATGAAGCGACTCTTCTTAGAGAAATTCTTTCCTACTTCTCATATTACTTCTATCCGAAAGAAAATAAGTTGTATCTATCAGTTCCCAAGTGAATCACTCCATGAATACTGGGAGAGGTTCAAAAAGATTGTTTCAACATACAAACACCACCAATTCCATGACCAAATCTTGATCTAATTCTTCTATGAGTTTTTATTGGCTAGAGAGAGAACTCTCATTGAAGCCACAAGTGGTGGTGCTCTTATTGATAAAACTATCGTAGCTGTAGGAGATCTCATAAGTAACATGGCTAAAAACACACAAAAATTTCATACTCACACACATGCTCAAGTCAAACAAGACTAACATAATCAATAAATTCATCCGAACAAGATGACTGAGTGGATGAGTGAACTTACAGGTCTTGTGTGACAAATTTTTGTGGCTACCAAATCCCAAACCTCGTCTTATCCATAATCAATGTTTCCTAGACCTATCAAAAACTATGGAATCTCCAACTCTCTATCTCATCCAACTGACACATGTCCACAACTTCCAGAGGATCTATCCGATTCATCTGGACCAATGGAGCTCAATGCAGCATATGCTCAGCGGAACACCAATCCTCAACTATCAGGTCAGTTTGTTAGAAACTTCAACCAACCTCACTCTAAGCCCTTCTCTTCTTTCTATAACCAAGGCCATAGGTATGGTAATCCCATATCTCATCCTCCTCAATTGCATCCTCAAAACCCAAACCAATTCCAATATGGTCAAGGTGTTGGTAACTTCCAACAACCTTATCCTTTTCTTCCTCAACCTCAAAGGAACAAACTCCCTCCTGGATTCCATTATCCTAGTACGACTTCCCAATTCCAAAACCAATACAATCTCTTTCCCAAGAACCAAAATCAAGGTAATCCCAATTCGGGAAAAACCTATTCTTTTAAGAAACCATGGGAAAGTACAGTGGAAGATCTTGCCTCTTTCACCCGTTCTAGCCTCATGAACATTGAAACCCAATTTGGTCAACTGGAATCCCACCTTATTCAATTGCAACCATCTAATTATTCCCAACTTCCAACTCAAACATTACCCAACCCCAAGGGTAATATAATTGAAATTTCACTTAGATCGAGAAAGAAAATTGCTATGCCTCAAGATAAGTCCTCCAACCCTCCTTTGAATATTGACCTAAAAAATGAAATGAAAAAGAAGCTTGAAAAGGAACCTAAAACCATCCCCTCATCTCCTTTAATTCCACTTAGTAACCCAATTCCTTTTCCTCAAGACGTTTCTAAGACAAATAAGTCCTTTGAACCCGATCCTGAAATGCTCGGCATGTTTAGACGTGTTGAAGTCAACATTCCCCTCTCAGATTCCATAAAACAAATTCCTAAGTATGCCAAGATTCTCAAGGAGTTGTGTACCCACAAAAGGAAACTTAGGACCTTCAAAAATGATTCCACCAAACAGTCTATTCCCATAAAGTTCAAGGATCCAGGGACCTTTACAGTCCCACGCCAAATTGGAAGTTCCAACTTTGATGATGCACTCATAGACCTAGGAGACTCAATTAATGTCATGCCCAAATCCATCTTCTCCAACCATGGTCTAGGTTCCTTAAATCCAATGGGTGTTGTCAGTAAATTAGAAAATAGAAGAACAACCAAACCTGAGGGAATAATTGAGGATGTCCTTGTCCGAGTCAATGATCTTATCTTCCCTGCTGATTTCTATTTCCTTGACATGGAAGGTGAGACAAACTCTTCTCTGTCTCCCTTAATTCTACGAAGACCATTCCTCATGATTGCGAGAACCATGATTGATTTTCATTCTAGCATCTTATCCATGGAATTTAGTGACCAAATAGTCATGTTCAATATTTTCCATGCCATGCGATACCCATCTAAGGATCACTCTTCATTCTCAATCTATGCTTTTGAGGACACTTATAAGAGTCAATCAAACCCCAATACACCATGTTCTTCATGTTCTAATGACAAAATATCTTGTGAAATCTACACCAGGATTAACAAAGTCATAAATGGTGAAGTTGATGTGGACCTCTGATTCATAGACTCCATCAATATAGAGGAACATCAAAACACTCTTAAATCCCACATCAACTTTGATCTCTACTCCTCCACCTTGGAAAGTATTAAGGAGAATGAATCTAAAGCAATTGAAGTCCCTTAATCTATTCCTGAGATTTATAACCCACAAATAAAAGATGAGACTGATCAAAAACCTCTTCCTGAACACCTGAAATATATATTTCATTTCCATAATCACTCTTATCCTGTCATTATGTTTTCTTCACTTACTGAAAATGAGGAGTCGAAACTTGTTCAGGTGTTAGAGGAAAACAAGAATGCCCTAGTTTGGACTCTAGATGACATACCATGAATCAAACCTACTTATTTCATGCATCACATCCATCTTGAGGAATCACCCAAACCAATTAGACAACCACAAAGAAGACTCAATCCACATATCCTTGAGGTAGTTAGGGAAGAGATCACCAAGCTTCTTCAAGCGGGTATTATCTACCCAATTTCTGATAGTGAAGGGGTTAGTCCTATTCAAGTTATACCTAAGAAGGATGGGATAACTGTTGTCACAAATGAACATGGAGAGGTAGTCACAACTCGAGTGAAAAACAAATATCGTGTGTGCATCGACTATAGGAAATTGAATGTTGAAACAAGAAAATATCACTTCCCTCTTCTATTCCTTGATCACATGATGGAACGATTAGAAGGAAAGTCACAATATTTCTTTCTTGATAGATACACCGGATACTTCCAAATCCCAATGCACCTTATGACCAAGAAAATACTACTTTCACATGCCCCTTTGGAACATATGCATATAGAAGAATGCCTTTTGGACTTTGCAATTCTTATGCAACATTCCGGAGGTGTATGATGATTATCTTTTCTGAATTCATTGAACACTGCATGGAAGTATTCATGGATGAATTCACCATTTATGGTGAGTCATTTGAATCTTGTTTGAATTCACTCTCTCTAGTCCTCCAAAAGTGTGTCAAGTGTAACCTTGTGTTAAATTTTGAAAAATGTCACCTCATGGTTGAAAATGGGATTTTTCTGGGGCACATAGTTTCAAAAGTCTGTATTGAAGTGGATCCTACCAAAATTGAAGTGATCCAATCACTTCCTCAACCAAAATCTTTTCAAGACATCCGTTTATTTATCAGTCATGCCGGTTTCTATTGGATATTCATCCATAACTTCAATAAAATTTCCCTCCCACTCACTCAGTTAATCCAAAATGATGTCACTTTCCATTTTTATGAGGTTTTCAAGAGATCCTTCATTGAACTCAAAACTTCTCTTACAAATGCCCCGATAATCCAACCCCTAGATTGCTCATTACCCATTGAGTTGATGTGTGATGATTCTGATAAAGTTGTTGGGGATGTTCTTGGTCAAAGGAGAGAAAAACATCCTCATGGAATCTATTATGCCTCAGAAACATTTGATGAAACTCAATCTCACTACACTATCACTAAAAAGTACTTTTAGTAGTTTTTTTACCTTAGATAAATTCTGGCCCTATATCTTAGGTGCCAAAATCATCATCTTCACAGTCCATTCGACTATAAAGTTCTTACATAAGAAATGTGATTCCAAACCTAGGCTAATAAGATGGATCCTAATGCTCCATGATTTTGACCTTGAAATAAAAGATAGACTAGGAAAATAAAACCATGTGGTAGATAACTTGAGTAGAATTTCTAGTTCTTCTCATTCTAAAATCATTGATCCATAATTCCCCACTAAGCACATCTCATCTCTCACTCCAAAAATACCATGGTGTGCCCCAATTATAAATTACATGGTTTCTAGTGTTTTTCCTGAATATTTTTCAGAAGAACAAAAAATGAATTTGAGAAGTGATTGAAAATACTATTTTTGGGAAGAAAATAAACTTTGTAAAACTGGGGATGACATGGTAATAAGGATATGTTTTGATGAAAATGAGCATTGTTATATCTTATAATTTTGTCACTCAATGCCTGGTGGTTGCCACTTCAGACCACAAAGGACCTCCCGAAAGGTTCTAGACATTGGAATCTTTTGGCCTTCACTCGTCAAGGACTCACATGAGTTCTGTTAATCATGTCCCACTTGCCAAAAGTTTGGCACAATTTCAAAGAGAAATGAAATTCCCTAAAAGCATTTAATTTTTTGTGAGATTTTTGATGTTTGGGGCATCGATTACATGGGACCATTCCCCCCTTTCAATGGATTTTCATACATTATTATTATGATTGATTATGTTTCTTGGTGGGTGGCAGCCAAACCCACTAGAAAAGATGATTCACATACTGTTAGTGAGTTCCTAAAGACACACATAGTCTACCGATTTGGCACACCTCGTGCCTTGAATAGTGACTTATGAACCCATTTTTGTAATAAAACCATGGAATCTCTTTTTAAAAAGAATGGGGTTGTATTTAAAACTTCAACTGCATATCAACCCAAACAAATGGAATGGCTAAACTTTATAATAGAGAAGTGAAAAGAGTGCTTGAGAGAATTGTAAAACCCTCCAGAAAATATTGGCTTGAAAGACTTGGTGAAGCACTTTAGACTTATCTAACTACCTATAAAACACCCATTAGGATGTCTCCTTTTAGGCTAGTTTTTGGTAAAGCATGTCATTTTACAGTTGAAATCCATCATAAGACATTTTGGGAAGTGAAAATATTTAATTTTGATCTTGAAAAATCATGTGAAGAAATATTGTTGCAATTGGCTGAACTAGAGGAACTTCGACTTGATTCTTATGTGAATTCTAATATCAATAAAGAATAATACAAGGCACTCCATGATAAACACATCCTGAGAAAGGTATTCCATGATGTCTATAAGGTAATTCTCTTTAATTATTGAATTAGGCTTCACCCAGGTAAGATTAATTCTTGTTGGGAAGGTCCATTTATGATTACAAATGATTACCCATTTAGTGCAGGGCAAGTCCAAGACCCCTCTTCAAAAAGGACATTCACAGTTAATGGACATCAGTTAAACAATCACAAAGAGAGGACACACAATCTTTGATCAACATCGAATTCCACTAGATCCCCAACTTCTACAGTCAACCTACCACTAGATGGAGATGGAAACCCACCAAATCCAAACCAGGGGGAACCTATTTCCCTTTAACTCTCTCTCTCTCTTCCTCCCTCTACCTCTTACTTCTTCTTCCTCTATCTTTCATTTTTTCGCACTTTCTTTTTCAAACCCTTTATTTTTATCTTTCTATTTTGTGTGAGTGTGTCTTTATTAAAAACTAAAAAAATATAAAAAAAGAATCATAACAAAAAAGATACAAAAAAACTTAAGAGTCATGCTTTCTCACGATAGAGTTTTGAAATTTTTTCCAACCTTTTTGGTGAGTCATCATGAATGTTTTCATCTCACAAATTTTGTATTTTCATCATGACTTTGGATAAAGAATTTTGTTTCAAAACCAACACATTTTGAATGTTCAATTTTTTATTACGAAAATGATTTCCCCACCTGTGAGGAACAACATTTTCATTCATGAAAAGGAATCCTTTGGCCATCTTTTCAAAATGTTTGTTTTTCACCCCCATTTGTGAGTCTTGAGTTTGTCGACCTTTGAGGCTAATTTCCTACGTTAGTGTGCATTAATATGATATAGGCATTTTCTGAACCCCATGATAATTATAATAGATAAATAGACACACATTAACCATACATTAATCCTTCTTTTTAAATCCCCTTAGAGCCTATGAATAGCTTTTCTTTGATATCCACATTACAAGCCCAATTATTTGTCCCACCCAATATCAACATGGATTTTATTTGAATAATTTTTGTGAAATTTATGTGTGGGGGGAATGGATTTCATTTTTGGTACCATTTGTAGATGTCACTATATTATCTTATGCTTGAGTTAAAGCATCATTTTATGTGTGGGGGAGATGTTGTCCTTCAGTGGGGTTTGGGAATGTATATATTTTTATCATGTACAATTGAAAAGTGTTCAAAAAAATAAAAATAATGAAAAAATGAAAATAAGAATGGGTTGTGTCTTGGGTAGGTAAAAGATCACTATTTATTAGCCTTTTATATTGTTATAACTATTACAATTAGTTTTGTGGGGAGATCAACCATGGGTTGGTATATGAGTGTGAGATCTTTTCCATGTTCAGCTTTTGAAAAAAGAAAAAATAAGAATAATAATAAATAACACTTACATTATATTCTTATGTCCTTGGGAGAAGTTATATGGTTTGTAAATATTTCATCTTCTCATCCCCTTTAAATTTTCATCCTCTATTGTGTCTTTCTTTACACAATCATTCCCTTGTAAATATGTGTCTTCATTTCCATCCATGTTTTATTTAAAAAAATGTTCATTGGTTTTTCTATGTTGGTGTTTTAACCCTCTTCTTCTGTCTCTTAGACATTATACTCCTACCATCCCATATCCATAGAAAAACCCCTCAAAATACATCTTTATTCTTGTGTACTTTGGATAGGTATTGAAAGGTGACAGCTCTTTCAAACACAATGATTTTCACTTTTTTGGTGAAAGAGTGAACCTCTAAAAATGAATTTTATCATCTTGAGAGGTGTAAGTTTTGTGTGTCCACATTTTCCATATCTAAATTTGAGCATGAAAAAATGATTTAGTTTTGGAACATTTTTTCTGTAACAACTTGTGGTGGAACCCAAAATGTATGAGTGAAATTGTCTAAACCTCCCCTGATTGGAGAAAACAAAATTTTAATATTTGTTGGTGAGTGAAAATGATTTTTTCATGTTTTTATATTTGTTGAACATGAAGACATGAACAAAAATAAGTGTGGGGGAGTTGGTTTTATTAATATTTTAATGACTTATTATATACTCCATTTACATATTTTATATGAATTGTGCATAATGTGTGTCAGGTATTAATATTTTAATACTAAGTATAATTGTTTAGAATTTTTTAGTAGTCCAATTGAGTTAGTTTACTATTTTATTTATAACTCTCACCATAATGATAAAAATTTTGTGGTTCTTATTTTTTAGGATTCTTTATTCAATATAAAACATTTCATTATAAGGGAGCATGGGATAATTCTTCCTTTTTAAGGCTCATATGGACCACACAAGAGGGCCTACAGAATCTGTGAAGAAACTGGACCAGTCATGAAGATTGAATTACTGGGCTCAATGTAGAAGTTAAAATTATTTCCTTATCCCAAAAGGTTCGGCGGACAATGTATGGAGTCTTGGATAAAACTTTCAAGGCCCAAATCCAAAAACAAGGGGCCCAACATATGCTTTGAAGACCATCCCACCATTCTGAATGAGAAATAAAATCAGTACAGTATTCCTGACATATATCATGATGTAAGCATCCAATATAGATGATATTTTGAAGTGTGAAATGGGATATATAGGTGGCCTAATCTGTTGAATAAATCTTTCAGTTTTGAAGGCATATTCCTATTCAAAAACCCTTTCACATTTTGGACTTCAAAAATACTTGATTGAAATGGACAGATTAAAAGTTTTTAATCAACTGGAAATGAATTTGGATCCATAGGTCCAAATGCCTCCAAATTTGGAGAGTAGTCTCCTAGAATTATTTTCTAAAACTTTTAATAAGGATATATCTAATGATTCTGCGGTCTGGATGTCCAAATCGTCGAGCCATGTGGAGGGATAGTTTGGGAATGAAAACGGTCCACTTCCTTGGGCTATAAATGCATCCCCCTCCTCTTCTTCAAAGGGGTTGGAATTTAAGAAGATAGAAGCATCAATTAGCACAACCAAAGCCTTTCCAAAGGATTTGGAGGACCTTACATTCTCATGTTTTCACTTGAGATACATTTCCTCCTCTCTTTGATTCCTTTCACTTTGGTTCTCTTCTTCATTTGTAATCTTGTAAGTTTGTGTTTTGTAATTCTATTTTAATACAAGTTTATTATTAAATATATCTTATTCTCATCCACATTATATAGTTTAATATTAATTTTCTTAATATTTTT